>CM072768.1:55111867-60111867 GCA_036936925.1 Cenchrus fungigraminus | reverse complement strand
GCGCTCGTTCAGGTGAGGCACGCCCGTTTGACCCTTGGATTCTGAAATCTGAATTTATCGATGAATCTGGAGCAGTGACATTCGCATCCGTCGTTGATATGCGGCTTTTTGAGGTCTCCTTTCCTGCATTGGCTGGGAAAAGGACTAGATTGATTGGTTGCGGCGGATCTGGAAGCCTAGTCGCCTTAGATTGCAGAGATTGGTGCAACGCGCTCATGCTGAATCCTTTGTCTCCTCAGAAGCACATTCGCCTTCCTCAACTTCCAAAATGGAGCCAAATGGCTACTCTCCAAGCTTGTATCTTATGCCTTGAAACAATAGCTGGTGCAGAGTCATTTGTCGTGATTACTTTCTTTTGGCCAGAGAAATCTTTTGCAGCGCTTGGGTCATTGCCCGTTTCCATTTGGCATTTGGGTAGCCAATCCGACTGGACTACACTACCTTCGGAAGATTTCTGGTGCAGTTCTTCTGAACACATGCGGATCTACTTGGGGCAAGATCTTTCAGCACTTCCCCATCCTGTTGGACTTCGGTTGTCATGGGTCATTGGCATGGGCAACTCTTCTCTACTCGAAGGTGAAGACCGATTGTTCTTTGTTGTTCTGGAGGAGAAAGAAGCTGAGGTGGTAGAATTAACTTTGCATTCATTCGTCGGGGACATTTGGCAGCCTATTCCCTAGGAGAGAGCTCCTGAGTTCCGGAATAAGATCATCTTGTTTGGTCCTGGCAAGTGCATTGTTACAGAAGAGCATGCCATTTCTGGTTTGGCTGACCTGAGGGCAAATCACATGTACTTCCTACGAAATTTTCATCACGATGAAAAGAATGAGTACTGGATCTACCAACAGGGAATAGGTATTGATCCAGTCGTCAACACTACTCCGGTGATCCGCATTAAGCAGGTTCGTGGGGACTGGATTTGGTCGCGAGGAACATGGTTGTTTCCTAGCTATCCGTAATCAGGAACTTCGATTGTGTACCACCTGTAACGCAATTCAATGTACAAATATCTATATTATCACCTTTCGTCAATTATTCCGCACATATGTATGAGTTTCTACCACAATCACCGTAGGGAACAAGCAGTTACGCATTCGGTAATCAGGAAGGTCCTTCCCGCAAAATATCAACAGAGCGGACAAGTATCAAACATCATAAGATGGCATCTCACAGCTACTCATCACCACAAAGTTCACACCACCAACAAGTAGCAAATACCAAAATACAAGCATGATTAGCACCTCTAAACCGTCTACCTAGCAATAACACCACGAATCACATTATTCCTCATTGTTGTCCTTGCTGAGCGACCTCTTATATGAGGCCTGTCTCAGCAATTCCCTCACCTTCTTCACCACAAGTGTTGCAGAATCCAGGAGCTGCTTGACCATCTGCAGCTCAGCGGCAGTCTCTTGAATCTCCCTCTTAGCCTTTGCACATTCTTCCTTCCACATCCTTGCCTCCCTTTCAGCTTTTAGGTACCTGTTGGCTTCACCCTTTTCTGTAGGAGACAACAGAGCATCGTTTCTCATTTTCTTTCTCGTCTCAAACAGGTTATGAGTTACCTCCCCGTAGTATCGCCTTATTGTCTGCAGCTCAACTGCTTTGACATTGGCCTCCTCCTTAGCAGTTGTACATGCTTCTTTCCACAACCTTGATTCCTCTTCTGCTTTTCCCTTCATTTCCATCAGTTTCTCTAGAACTTTTAGAGTCCTAATATCCCATTCAGGATCTATCCACCTAAATGACGCGCACTTCATGCCATCAGTCTGCAGTCACCGATTTCGTTCATATAATTAGTGATTGACCACACTAACATCAAATGCAGAAGCAACATTTATTAGAAGTGATACATGTTATCGTTTACCTCACAGTAGCATACATATCGACGCCCAGGGTTGGCGCCTGTCCAGTCATACTTCAGATGGATAGGCAACCCGTCCTTGCACTCATTTTCATTAGGATCTATAACGATGACTTCACGAGGACCAGGCATCGGCGATCTGGAGCTTTCGGAGTCTACTCCAAACACCTTTAAAATATATGAATATAGTCTGTTAACCCAGATCCCCAAATCCAGAATTCCCCTTAACTAGTATGACATATCAAAGTAGCATGGCTAAACAGAGGACTGACCTGACCGGAGCGAGTCTTGCTTCTCCGTTCGCCGCTAGGGTCGCTACGATTCGCCATTCCCGCCACGGGCAACAGCAGATCTAAGCACCAACGCTAGCTCTAGTCTTTACCACAAGGAAAAGGAGCGTGGTGCCGGCGAGTCTCTTGCAGAGTTGCAGTAGTGTACGCCGCGTCGTCGAGAGAAATGAGATATATACACTTGTCTGCGGGAAAACTTTTTTTTGGCTGTCGCGCACGCTTTTCTCCCGCCAACTTACCAGAACCGCTCCGTGCTATTGTTGGGGCAGTTACACAATTGTTTCTCAGGAAGGTCCTTCCTGCAAACCGTCAAAAGGACGGACGATCCGATTCTGGATCAATCCAAACAAACAACATCTTAGCTTTTCCTCCCTTTTTACCACTAGGAAGGTCCTCCTTGCGAAACATCAACAGGCCGGAGTTTCCTCAATCAAAACTTCCCCCTTCTCTATCTATTACCCCCATACCTCCATTGTTCTTCCTCTACCTCCATTACAACACGTATGAATTCTGAATGGTGAGTATGCTCGAAACGAATGAGTTTGGATCTTCTACGGAGATTGTGCATAAATTCGGGATGATCAGTGCATACAACCGCCCAATCATATGTGAGTATTCCATGAGGAAAGATTCGCTCTAAGAGAGACATGCACTTGTCTTGCAATTGTGTGCAGTTAGCCTGAATTGCCCATCGTAGAAATGAAGTCACAGTTTCCTCACTTGCCATGTCCCACATCTTTGACGCACAGTGCAGCTTCAACCTTTCGACTTGGTACATGTCGGCGACCGAGAGTAAATAAGGCCAGGCATTGCGATTCACAATGATCGACACGTTTGTTCAGAGGGGGTGTGCACACAAGTTCGTCGGTTAACGCCCGGTGCCAGTCGTTAACTGCAATTCTCAATGACCTCCATTGCAATGCGTATGAATTCCGAATGGTGAGTATGCTCGAATCAATTTGGAATAGATTAAACCAAATCGGCATAATAAGATGACATCTCATAGCAACTCATCACCACAAAGTTCACACCACCAGTCCACCAACAAGTAGCAAACATCATACGATGATCCGGTAGCCAACACCAAAACACAGTCATGATACAAGTTTCACAATAATCATCACTACTCATTCATAATCATAACTCCATCTTATGTTTGGCCTCCTGCAGCTGTTCCTTCACCTTCTGCACCCCCTATCGTGAATTTTGTGGCCTTGCGGGACTCTCTTGCATTTCTTAATGTTCTTTCAGAAGATCTGGATGTCTCATCTCAGGGCGAGGACTCTATAGGATCTCGAAAGAGATCGAAAACATAATAGAACAATTAGCAGAAAAAGAGAAAGAGCTTCAGTACACACCTAAGGACAAGACAACTGAGGGCGGAGATCATTCTTCTTACCATATACATTGGAATAAAAGCGTCAATGAATGGGTAGGATATTGAGTTTTTTTGGTCAGTCTTTTCTTTTAAATTTTCAAGAAGTTCGTTGTCTGTTGGACTGAAACGGGTACTAATAGGCAAAGGTACCCGTTTCAGTCCAACTGACAACGAACTTCTTGAACATCTAAAAGAAAAGACGGACCAAACAAACTCAATGTCCTACCCATTTATTGACGCTTTTATTCCAATGTCTATGGTAAGAAGAATAATCTCTGCCCTCAGTTTTCTTGTTCTTAGGTGTGTACTGAAGATGTTTCCCTCTTTCAGCTAGTTGTTCTATCATGTTTTGGATCTCTTTGGAGATCCTAATAGAGTTCTCCCCCGAGATGAGGCATCCAGATCTTCTAAAATAACATTAAGATGTTCTTGTAGAACTAAACTAATCCTTGGAGAAATCTCATCTCGATCTGAAAAATAAACTCATCTCAGTCTATAAAAAAACATGAATCCCTTGAACCCATTTGTATGAGTACAGTAAAACAACCACCACACGCCACAAAACCTGGTTGTTTGCTACCTACATAAACTCAGTTGTGCACCTCCACAAAAATCCATAAAACGAGTGGCTTGAAGCACATCTAGAAGCTTACACGTGGGACCCTGGAACTATTTATGACGACTTAGAACACTCTATTTTAAAATAATGCTTACATGTGGGACCAAAGTTGGTTTATGACGCCGCTGACATGGTGAAAATGCTTACATGTGGGACCCTGGAAAATCTTATGACGACTTGGAACACTCTATTTTCGAAAAATTGCTTACATGTGGGACCCTACTGAATTTTATGACGACTTGGAACAATCTGTTTTTAAAACAATGCTTACATGTGGGACCGATGTTGGTTTATGACGTTTTTCAGAGCTTATGGCGTCACAAAACAGCATGGAACAGGGAACGTCCGGCTACAGTGTCAACCATAATGACGAAAATTTTTTTGTCACTAAATTTACTCGGAAGTGAAATATTATGACGAGATCAGCCAGGAACGTCATAAATCAATGACACTAAAATGTGGTTGCGTCACTAGTCAACGATTTTCTTGCAGTGTGATATGCGACTGGAGTCGACTTGAGTAGTACTTAGGGCTAGATATGATGCTCATGGTACGGTTTTTGCCGCCGGAGCCGGTTTGAGTGCGACCAGAGGTCGGCTTGTGCCTCCGAAGCGAGCTTGAGAGCGACTGACGTCGAGTTGTACCGCTGGAGCGGGCTTTAGATGTGATTGCGCAATGAAGTGCAGCTTTGGAGGATAATTCCCATGGAGAAGGGTGCACATATGAGTAATCCTTGGCTTGTTTGTCTTGCGCACGAAAAACAAACAAAAAAAGAAAAGTAATCATTTAAATAAATGACTTAGCTGTTGCCGCCGAAGCGGACTGTAGATATGACCGGAGTCGTTTTTAGATTGCCGCAGTGTGGACTTTAGATGTTGCCGCCTTGGGATTGCCCCTGAGTTGATGGAGTAAGATCGTGGTGACTTGATTGATATACCCCAAGAGTAGTCATCATAGTGTAGCTCTTGTGAAAAATCCGTTGAGAAGTGTACACAAATGAGTAGTTCTTGGTGTGTTTGTCCTGCGCACGAAAAACAAGCCAAAGAAGAAAAAAGTAATCATTTTAAATTAATGACTTAGCTTGACTCGCAGACGGAGCCATGGCCGTCAATATGGAGTCGCGACGGATGTTGCTGAAATCGACTAGTCGGAGGCGGATCCGACTAGTTGTTGGAGGCGTGGCAACCGCCCTTGACTAGTTTTCTAGCCAAAACTAGTCAAGGCGAGTAGCCGAAGTAGTCGACGACGAGTTGGTGTTGCGGAAGCAGAGCCGATGCAGCTGTAAGATGAGTAGTCGCGACGCACGGCGTAGGCAAGCTAGTGCGACCAGACAACAAGCCGAGCAAGAGACCATGCGATCGGATGCACGTCGTAGGCGTGGTAGAGCCAGTGCGACCAGATAACAAGTCGAGCGGAGAGACCATGCGATCGGACGCATGGCGTAGGCGAAGTAGAGCCAATGCGACTGGACAACAAGTCGAGCGGAGAGACCATGTGACCGGACGCACGACATAATTGAAGTAGAGCCATAGTGGCCGGAGGCGACGTAGCTGTGGCGTACGGCGTAGTTGAGGTAGAGTCGTGGCAGACGGAGGTGACATAGTCGTGGCGTACGACATGATTGAAGTAGAGCCTGCTGCGGCTGGAGGTGACATAGCCGTGGCGCATGGCATAGTTGAAGTAGAGCTGCTGCGGTCAGAAGCGGCGTAGTTGAAGTTGAGTGGCGAGAATTGCTCCACTCTAATTCGAACTTGGACAGTCTTTATGTCGGAGTTGAATTCAACACAGACATGATGAGCCGCTGCAGTTGAACTTGGAACTCGATGACTTGTTTCGAATTACGACTCGCCGACTTGCTTGGTGTGAAGTAGATTGATTTTGATGATGAGGTTCTTTGAATTCACCCAGTGATCTCGATGATCACCTCTACCTGGCGCACCAGATGTCGGTGTTTTAACCCGGCAAACCTACCAAGGGGGTACCTGAGGTAGTAGATTGTGCGGTGGGGGATCGCTAGACTTGGAACCGAAGGTAAAGGTAAGGACACAGTACACAGATTTATATAGGTTCCGACTGCCAGAGTAGCGAACCCTATGTCCTGTTTGGAGTATCATATGTGGCGCCCTGCGCTGGGGTGTTGTTTCCCGGAGGAGTTGTGTGTTTGGTTGGTTCTCCTCCTAGGTACCCGGCCCTCCTTATATAGTACAGGAAGCAGGTTCCTGATCGGTTAAAAGGTAGGAGTCCTAATAGGATTACATGGTATGAGTCCTAGTAGGATTACAAAGATTTATGGTACGAGTCTGTATTATTCTATGTATAGGTACTCGGGGTGTATGCCTGACATATAGATTTGTCAAGAATGTTGCAACCACTATATCGGATGAACAAATGATCAAAATAAAAGTTGTAGATCTTCAGAAGTTATACAACTTTGTAGTTGAAAGTTTTTTAATTTGAATTACTTTTGTCATGGAAAAGTACGTTTGAATTTTTGAAATTTTGATTCTTTTTTTTCAAACCACTTCAAATGGAGAAACATTCAAAATAAAATTTGTAGATCCTGAGAAGTTATGAAACTTTGTAGTTTACGACTTTTTTATTTGAAATTATATTGTAAAAAAAAACTAGGTTTGAATCTCTCAAATTTGAAATTCAAATTTTGTAAACGATCTCGAATGGAGAAACACCCAAAATGAAAGTTATAGATCTCAGAAAGTTGTGAAACTTTGTAGTTGACAACTTTTTTATTTGAATATGTTTAAAGCCTAAAAAAGTAATTTACGCTCGATGTAGTGTAATATGAGGAGAATAAAAACTGGATATGGACCCATATATTAGTGTGTGGTGTAGTGGTAAGGAATGATCATGCGAGGGGGAGGTCCCGGGTTCGAATCTCGTCGGCCGCGTAGCAGCGCGACTTTGCGCGAAAAATGCCTCGACGGGGACGAGTGGGTGGTTGGCCGGTAGGGTCCCCCAAAAAATCCAATTTGTTTTGAGCTTCTTCTGGACGCTGCATCTTTGCTTTGCTAAACATTTGCCAAGAGTCTCACGGGTCGGCTCACGGTAAACATTTGTTTGCCTAGAGATTTTTTTGAGAGAGAGGGATGGGTCCCCCCCCCCAAAAAAATTCCAATTTATTTTGAGCTTTTCTGGATGCTGCATCTTTGCTTTGCCGAGAGCCGTTTTCGGCTCACGGTAAACATTTGTCGAGAGTCTCACGGGTCGGCTCACGGTAAACATTTGTTTGCTGAGAGATCTTTTTGTTGAGAGAGTTTTGCCGAGAGTATCGGCACTCAGCAAACCACGGTTCCCGTAGTGGAGGGCGGAAATTATATCCGGCTTTTGAATTGTTTTTCTACGTGGCTACTAGTGTTTCAGATTCATGCACAAAATAATACTTGTTGGACCTCATCTTTCCCTACCTTGCTACCACCGTCCCCTACCACAAGCCCCGCATGCCGCGTCTCTGGCCGCACCGTCCACAAGCTCCGCCACGAGTGCAGACCCCGTGTGTCGCGAGCCTCTGCCGACCCTGAGCCCTGCTGACTGCGCTGACGCTCCTCCAGTCGATCGGCCCCATTTCCTAAGGAAGAAGACGACGAGAAAATGTCGAATCTTTTGTTGTCCAAATGTTGAATCTTGTTTCCTCTAATGCTGAATCTTATTTGCTCAAATATTGAAATAGATGATGAAAAATGTTGAACATTGTAAGAAATGTTGAATAAGGTGTTTCTAAATGTTGATTTAGTTTTTAGAAAATATTGAATGTAACTTCGTAAATGTTGTTAGTTGGACCTAGTAGTTGGGTCTAATGAGCTTTAAAGCCATGTTGCTTATCCGGCACATAGAAGCTACGCAGGATCCCCCGTCACATTGTAACACAAAAATTATCATATAAGAAAAATAGAGATATAAGTACAATGCATGCAAATGAAGTGAAATGGCCTCTAACCAGTAGTATCTAGCAGGCCGCACTCCCCGTGAGAGCGAATTAAACGGGTCTGAAATAAAAAATATATATTAAAAATAGGTAGGGACTTCCCTGCTGACTTCTGTTTAAAAAAATGCATGCCTAATGAAAACCTTATCACTTATGTTCTTCATTCTGTATCAGTGGCAAGTGTTGTGCTAGTTGCGTTAGAGGTGCTGGGTTCGAACTCTGAAATCTTTAGTTTTTCCTTTTTTTTCCTGATTTCTCTATTTTTCTCATACATTACTTTATTTTTTCTTGATTTCTCTAATACATGAAGTTTTTTTAATTTATTGATTATGAGCATCTCTATTTCTTTTCACACATTACATGAAAGTCTTTTTTAATTATTGACCATGACGAAATGCTGGAATGCATTGTGGGTCGGATTATGACAAAATTTGTACAACGTCATAGTGTTTGGGCTTCATATCGAGCTTTATATCCAACATTGCGAGTCTATGATGAAAACTGACTGTTTTGTCATAGATGCAGTATGATCTGTGATGAAATCTGAGAACATCACGAAAATTTCGTCATGGATCACAAGATTTTTTGGAATGAGTTGACATGAGGTATAAACGGAGCAATATGAGTAATCGGTACTTAGTACTTAACACGTTACGAGCATGCGCTCACCATAATGCAACATCTTGCATATATAATGCGATGACATTTCCTAATACATCCCAACAAACAAGGCACGAGACTACAAATAAGCTTAGTACAGCACATATATAATGTGATGACATTTCCTAATACATCCCAACAAACAAGGCACGTGACTACAAATAAGCTTAGTACAGCTAGAAAGCAAATGAATGATTCGAAATTTTGAAACAAGAAAAGATCGGAATCAGTTATAAGTAAAGATGATATATTGGCAAACCGGTAATTGAAATGTGCTCTCATTTTTGTTATCGTTCCAAAATGCTCTATACCACTGCTATTTCCCTTAGTTCCATTTCCTCCTCTCTCTCTCTTTTTTCCATTTCCTTCTTCGCTCTACTAAGAAAATCATCAATCTTTCAAGAACATTCAACATCATTTGCCACCCCACCCAATCCAAAATTAAATGTTTGTTATGCCGATACATATCGTCCCTCTTAAACAAAAAGGACAAAAGGCTCATCCATAGAAGCTCTTACTACCTCCATCCTTTTATACATGACGTTCCGACCAACTACTATAGGCTAATTTTAATACTACTTCTTGTCTGAAACGTAGTATATGAGAATGGAGGTAGTAATTAAGTCTTTATATATGCCACTCGTCATCTTTTGACTTCTCTATTACATTTTTCAATCTCTGAGTGCAGCTACCACTTCAAACTAAGAATGCATAACACATTAGTAGCTTTCCACAAATCAGCTTTAACAACTCTTTCATACTTGCATTATTATTAGTTCAGATTCCATCATCAATTATAGTGTGAACGTGTGTAAGTGTGTAACTAGCGTGAATGATGACACGATCATACGACCATTTCTTAGAGCTACGTGGTTGTGGCTTGTTCGATTAGATATGCATTGTGCATCACTGTGATATGGTCATATGGAAGCGACTCTTACAATATAAAATTTGTTCAAATGACTAAAAATTTCTGATTCATGGATGCGTGCCTCCCCAATCAGAGATGTGGCTTAACATATGAAAGTAATTAGTTTATGTTTTTCTCAACGGAAGCCAAATTAAATACCTGCTCAGATCGATCCTTATCTCACTCTTAATTGTGCACGTCAACCATCGATAGAGTTAGGCGCGTTGTTAGGTGATATTTCTTGTGGGCGAAGAATACGATTAACTATGAACGTATACATCAGCCAGTAGTCGTTTACTTGGAATTTGCTGGAAACTTTGGAGTTTAGTCCTCTTGGACTGAACGAAAACACAGATTTGAAAAAACACATGTATGCAAACCATTATTCAATACATCTCGAAACAAACATTATTCGAGAAGTTCTTCCGGAATTATTTCTTCACAAGTAAAACAAACCCGTTATTATTAGCTTATTGACAAAATATATCAAACAACTACATGACACCAACACGAGCAAACGAATGAATTCAAACATATGCCAATGCAAACCATGAAAACACGAGCAGCTAGCTAACATTAAAACCCCACCGGTCAAATGATAGCGGTTTTTGAAGTGTGCCTCCATTTTTTTTTTTTTGATGGAAGTGTCTCCGAATTCAATTTTCAGCATATGCTACTTCGAAAGCTTCTGGCGCCGGCGCCGCTCTTCGGAGAGCTGCTTTGCGAACTTGGTGAGCTGCTCGGCGTTGGTGCCCTCGTCTGGAACGTCCACGTTCCGGCCGGTCTCCAGGTCCACCCGGGATACCTTCTGTCCGAGAAGGTCCTTCCCAATCTTCACCAGCTTGTCCATGTTCTCCTTGGAGCAGTCGTCGATGGAGCCTGCGCTGCCCGTCAACTGATCATACTGCACCGATTTGACACGACAAACGGTCAGCAGCAGTTAACTAATATACTTCAGTTACATGCTCACACTGTCACACACCATGAAGAACAAGATGAACACATGCTGCCATGCTGGCCGATGATGCTTAACCTGGATGCGAAGATAGTTGCGGCTGGAGCGAAGGGCCTTGAAGAGGACGCAGAGGTGGATGTCGACCATGTCGCCGCTGGCGGAGTTGAACATGTCGATGATGGGGGCTGTGCTGTCCTTGATGAGCCAGTTGAAAACGCCCCACTTGGCCGCGGCCTTGGCGCTGTATGTACGGTTCCGGTTCGCCCCGCAGCCGATGGAGATCACCATGAACTTGCCGTAGTCCACCGGCTTCACCGGGAAGAATTCGTCGTTCCCAAGGATGATGTCCCTTGTCACCTGGTTCATCGCACACAGTGTCTGCGCAAACGCCCGTTCATAAGATCACGCACTGACATGAGTGCGATACGTGTCGATCATCATGAAGCTGCACACAAGGTTTTACCGGATTGTTAGCAGCGACGCCTCCATCGACGAGGTTAAAGGCCCTGGTATTGCCCTTCTCGTCTTTCGTCTCGAAGTAGTGTGCCGGGAAGAAGGTCGGAGCGGCGGAGGTGCCGATCGCTATGTCCGACAGGAGTGCATTTTTTAACGGCCGGCGCTTCAGCTGATCAAAACCAGGGCACGAGGTAGCACCCACGCATGCAACAAGTTAATTGAGAAATCAACAAAAGATTCTCCATTGACATTATTGCCAATATAGATCATAAGCATTAGCTGTTAATGACAGTGATCGATCTGATCATAAGAAACACGAATGCTGGCTGTAAGGTATACCGAAAACACTAGCTAGTTGATTCCATCAAAACATGTCTTGGGGGGTTTCCCCAAGTTTAAGCTACAAAAACTGGATAGGCAGAATAAACGAACTGTGTGCAATAGCAGACAGTGATACACTTGCAACAATTTCTACGGATTGGCGTAAATGGACAACTGTCAACATGTGCAGTTTAGGGAGAAAAGAGGAGGTTCAACCTAGCTACCATAGTTAGTATGAACATTTATTTTTATTTTATATACTGACTGCTTCAACAATCCAACTATAAGCCTAGCTATAAGCTTTCCCTGGCTTGACCCAGACTTGTCTAGTTGAATGAGTTAGTCTGAAAAAGAATGCTTCTTCCTGGGTCCTTTTATTATAGGAGACTACGACTCTCGTTTGCACCCCAGTTTGCTTTGAGATCTAGTTCCTTCAAATTAAATCTCCTTCCCCATTCATTTTGCCCTCTTTTAGGAGTTATATTGTCCCTCTAGGGTAACTGGACTATTCCTCACATAATTTCCATTTGCAGTAGTGGCAATTTATCAACAGTTCACTACTTGACCAAATAATTTCTTAAAGACGAAAACCGGGTTATATGGTGCTTAATTCTAGGATGATGGTGCTCAGGATCATAGTAGGAGTAGAATGCTATTGCCAATACATGGGAGGACACATTAAGTTTACCTCAAAGCTAGAGAAAATTGTGGGTTGCAGGAACGCGATGTCGAAGGTTGGGATGATCACACTAGTTAGCGCCTTGTCCAACCTCATGTCGCCGAGGTACTGGCGAAGCAGTGCATGGAGGTACTTGCCATCGTACTTCGGGCCTCTTACCATCCTCAACGTGCCAAAGATCTTGGACAGAATCCAGTTCCTGCAAAATGCCCACCTCACTTTTAAACTGATGATTACCATGCATCCTTTATGCTGCAGTAGTAGTACTGAGTAAATGTCTCTTCCGAACTGTATAAAGAAAAACGAGTCCAGTGGCAGTATATTTTTCTTATGACTACTACTTACTTCTGAGGGAAAATTTTTGGCGAGTGGTCGATGTAAAACTGCGCCAAATCCTTGGCAGCGAAGAGTGGCCGTTCGTTCTTGCCTGGGGCTGCGAGCATCGTTGTCAATAGACCACCGGTGCTTGTGCCGGCAATAACATCAAAGTAGTCGGCGATCCTAGCATCCGGTCCATCCAGTTCCTGCACAGGAAAATTGCGAGAACTCACGAGATATCAGCACCTGATATGGATGAAGCAAACGGACAGCATACCATGAAAGTGTTCCCCAGGATACAGAACAAGTGTTAAACAGACAGCATACAGGAACTTACTTGGAGCTTCTCTTCGAGGAAGGCAAGGACAACAGCCGGGATGATCCCTCTAACTCCGCCACCATCGATGCTCAGAACAGTGACCAGCTTGACCTTTTCAGGGTTAATCTGAGGTGCAACTCCTGCAGAACTAGTGCTTGTCATCTTTTGATTTTGATGGCACAAAGCAAACTATACACTTATGAGTTATTGAAGGATCAGAATGTCGTGCAGGTAGTATTAGCAAGCAGGCCATTAAGGTTTTTATAGACACATATCCTTGGATTCTGGATTAACTCAAGGAAGAAGCAACAGTCTTCTCTCCGAAGCAGGGTTTACAGGGTCAAATTAATGGGGGGGGAGCCAACTAATCCGATTAATTTACTCTGTGGGCCAGGTCATCAGTGCCTTGTCAACTGTTTGTAGTTAGGAGAAGAAATCATTGCCAGGCATCTTCAAGATACTGTATCTCTAGTTGTATTCAAGACTAATGTGTTGGGTATATACAGCTAAAGGCAGCGCCTCCACCAAATATTTCACTACTTCCAATAAAATTTTCACCAACTTTGAGGCACAACAGCCACAATAATTTTACTCTACCTTAAACTGTGCTGGAGAGAAACAACATGCTTTCCAATGCGCTTTTCCTTAACCTTGTTTGTCCGAGAGCTGTGTATCTCTTGCAAGGTTTTTTATGTTTCTTGTTTGTCCGAGAGCTGTGTATCTCTTGCAAGGTTCTTTATGTTTGCAAAGTGAGATGATATAGACACGAGAAAGAGAAATAAAAGACTGAAATATAAACTAAAAAGTTAGTTCAGAGTATAAAAAAAAATGTCTGAACACACCCTAAAATACCATATGAAACAACTTCAGAGGATCCTATGTGGTTGCAATGACTGCACGCCCTCAAAGAGATCTAAACTGATATATCACTTAATATTACGAATGTTGCTTTGTTGCTTTAGAGTTTAGAATATTCAATGAAAGGTTCACAAAATTATACATGGGGAGGCACCTGGAAAGCTACAAACTGGAAGATACAAAAAACAAACTGGTCATCTCATTAGCTTTGCATGCACCTGCAACTTTTAAATGGGAAACAGCAACTTATATGCTTCTAGAATAGAAAATATAGTGGTGTAAATACTCCCTCTATTTCAAATTGTAGGTCGTTTTGGCTTTTCTATGTTCTTAGATATTATTATGTATCTACATATAGCACATGTCTAGATGCATAATAATATCTATGAATCTTAAAAGGCCAAAATGACCAATTTGGAATAGAGGGAGTAGTTATGTTTATATTCATGATAACACAAACGTTTGTGGTTGACACTTTTAAGAGTACAAGGGTAGAACACATAGGAGATATCTTTGTTAAGAAAGCAAAAACAAACAATGAGAGAGTAGCAGTTTTAAAGTATGTCTTTCACTTGTCTCAAAAAAAAGTATATGTCTTTCACTATCAGGAAAACGTATCATGGTTCCAAAAAGAGAGAAAAACAGAGTTTGAAAACCAAAGCAAGCTGGAGTAACACATGGCCCAGAAGATGCAGAGATTATACCTTCCACTTCCAGCTAATCTAATGTAAACACAGACAAGACATGCACTATTGTGTACTATTATCCCACCCTTTTGTTATCATTATCTTCAAAAGCTTGCAAGAAGAAAACAAGGAACAATAAACACAGTATATGATACTCCTAAATTTTAGGAAGGTGTTAAGATTTTTATTTGTGATGATCACCAAACTAAAGAAGATATGCATGTGCCGTGTCCATTGACTTTAATTTTCTGAACCAGGGTGTGTTGATAAGACAGCGGACAAAATTCTAGGGCTGGCTGTTGAGTGTAAGGAAGAGATCTGTTGCAGATAACATGTTTAGCTGTGTTTTGTTTATGTGACACGCAATTCGTGCACGGGATGAAGTGGTTTGACATTAGTCATTGTGTCTAGTTTTCTCGACCAGCTTGGCTGAGATTTCTTCTTAGTTAAATGCCGTGGGGCCAGCCTTTCCCCCCGCCAGTCAAGTTTTTTTCCCAGTTTTAAAAATATATCAGTCCTGTAAATAGGTGGATCTGTAAATGTTTTGTTTGCTAGTCATTCTTTCCCTTATGTATTATTCTCAATTCTCAAAGTACCATCATAGTTTACAAACCAATACCAAGATCAAGCATAAGCCACTTGCAAAATGTGGCTGTGTGATGTCTGAAAATACAAAATAGGATTCAAAATCAAAATGTCTCGCCTACTACAGTGGATAATAGCAAATCTAGCCATGCACAACTTCAAAAAATTATCTGATCTCCAAGTAATAAGTAACAACATAAATACATACTTTATTTCTCAAGTATCATTATACAGGATTAGTTCACAAATGAAACAAATATTCAAGTTCAACAGGCACATAATCTGACATCACCATTTACCAGAACATAAAATCGATTAACCACATTTGGAGGGGCCTGATTGAACTTCATATTTGCATTATGATGAATTTGATGTTCCCAGTTGATCCATTAGATTGATCAATTCTTAAAGGATCAGTAGAGACAGATGTTAGGATCATCTTCATCCGAGTCAAATTCAACCTGCCATCCAGCATAGGATGTTTAATGGACAACACTTCACATTTTGTAAAGAAAATTATAATATAAATTTGGATAAAAAAAAATAAAGCAGGGCTTTTCATGGGGTATCATTACATAAACTGAGATGATAAATCTACTGATGTCACCTTATATGTCAATGTGCAAAATGTAATATACTCATTTTAAGACTTGGAGAATTCAAGTGTGGATAATAGTAGTTCCAGCACAGCACATGTCATCGATAAAATCAGCATAAACTTTGTCACAATAATACAGAAGATTAGAGCAGCAAGAAAATCAATCTTGATGGTAATATCTAGTAGTAATAGGTTCAAAGGAGAGAGAGCAAGAATTATGTAACTCACACTTTCATCTCTGTACCATCTTCCATGGCCATCCCGTTTCCAGCCTGAAGCAGTGAATCGAAGTTCTTGCTCCTGGTGTTTTCGGACTTCTGTTTGCCAATCTGAAAGTGATTTGCCTTGAATCTGGTTTCCAGCAAAAGATTCTCCTTTTCTACTGTTACATTGCGTTGACCCAGTATTTCCAGCCAATTTTTCCATTGGAACATCAGAAGAAGCAACATGGGGGTCACAGGATGAAGTATTTGTCACCCCCTTCAAATCATTAGATATATTCTTGCCATTGAAATTGTTGAACCTGCTTGACTGTGCTTCCAGAATTGCCCTCCGTGTCTGTTCAATTAATGGCTTTTCTTTCATATTGGTAAGCCTAATACTGGTGCTCGGATTAACAGAATTTGAATGGGAAACATCTGACGAAAGAGCCAGTCTCTTGTTAATTTCGTGCTTCCTAGATAATTCTTTGTCCCTCAGCCTAGATTCCGCTGCCATGTGCCGTGCACCTTTATTATGCATCTGTTAATTTGCTAGTATTAGAAAGGCAATAAGAACCGAAGAATCACAGTTACAATGTCTAACAAGACAGACCACAAAAAAGAAAGTACTCAACGAAGAATGAGAGATAGTTTTCTGAATTGGGACTGATAACAAACATCTAGAGAAGAAAGTTACATCACAGGAGTTAATGAGAAGTTATGAAATGACTACCACTATTGCGCTACATCCAACCACAGGTAATGTATGATACAATATCTCCATTTAGGGCAAGCTGCAGTACAGTTTTTCAATTTTGACCACTGATATGAGAAATGCATTTACTTTAAAGGCGATTAATACAGCCACAGCTCAGCAGCCCACATATGTCTGCAAACAATCTGAACACACCTTCTCAAATGGAAAAAAGAATGACGTGAGAGGACACTTAGAAGATGGGACACAAGCTAATTCTCTATGACGCACTGGCCCGCATCAGAAATTCATCAGCCAAATAACTGGAGGAGTCTACTACAGGAGGAATTAGGGGATTGGGTGCTGGCTTACGGAGAGCATGAGGGGAGAATCGAGGACGGGGCGGTTGGGGCAGACAAGGCAGGCGAGCTTGCCGCTGGGAAGCCTCTTGAAGGAATCAGGCGTCGAGGGAGACGAGGACGCCGAAGCAGGTAGCATGAGGTCGTCGAGGCGCCGCTTCCTCTGCTGCGCATCACGCGCCCAGCTGTCGCCGCCGAACACGCTCATGCCGGCTTCCTCGCCGTCGCTGCAGCAGCCGCCGGGAGGACGAGAAGGTGGGGTGACCCAATGGACCTTGGTGTATTGGTTCGGCCCACGTCCTCAGCCTGGGCTGGATTGGACCTGGGTTTGCGCTTGCTCGGTCTTTTAATTGGCCTGGTGGGCTTTCCATTGGGCCGACGTAATTCTCTTACCAACATAATGTCACGGACAAACAACTTTTGACCATTTGGTTTCAAAACTGCGATCGGGCTTGTAGTCCAATGGTAGGTAAGACGGTCCAGTGGGATGCTAACCACCAGGGTTCAAATCCTGGTGCTCACGCCTTTTTCAGGATTTACCGGCGTTATGCGTTATGTGGTAAGCGACGTTCCCGTCGACGACGAGGCGCCATTGGTGACATCGGAAATCTCCAGATCTGCCGGTGCTCAGTCCTTCGGAGGTGCTCATAGGGGTAGGTTTACGTACGTGTATTCTTAAGGGTGAGTGTGCGTGCGTGTTGTGAGCATCTGCGTTGTACTGTGTAATTCTAAAAAAAAATTCAAAACCACATATCTCAAAAGGTTGTTAGTGATTTCAAAAAGATATGTGGGTTTTTTTTTATTATGGATGCCTTGATAAACCGTTTGGTTTGTCCAATAATTGATGGAGGAATCAACGACTACCATTTTCGACCTCACATAGATCATAGATGTAGAAAACACTAAATATGATAGCATCCATCCAAATGAGTACGAGTCTGAGTTGACAAATAAAGGTCAGCCAAACATTGTATTTGAAACACTGTTAAAGATGTGATGCGAGTTCTTTAGCATTGGTCATTTGGTTGGCCTAAAGAATATGTTACGTTATTGAAAGTTTTAAAAAAAACGTTATTGAGAAGTTTTTAACATACAACCGACCTCACATAGATCATAGATGTAGAAAACACTAAATATGATAGCATCCATCCAAATGAGTACGAGTCTGAGTTGACAAATAAAGGTCAGCCAAACATTGTATTTGAAACACTGTTAAAGATGTCATGCGAGTTCTTTAGCATTGGTCTTGGTTGGCCTAAAGAATATGTTATGTTATTGAAAGTTTTAAAAAAATATTATTGAGAAGTTTTTTACATACAACCTTTATTATGGGAGATCATCTCCCAGAGATTAACCAAATGATTTGCCAAACAACATAAATAACTCTCTAGCCATCCAATTTGTCAAGTCATTCAGCTCTCCAAATAGACCCTCTCGCTAGCCAAATTTGGCTAGCAAGTTCAGCTAGCCAAACTGACTTGTCAAGTGTAGGATAATGTGTGGATCCACGCATCAGTGTGTGGAGAGGAAGATTTTGAAGAGTGATAATGGAGGTCTGTTGGAGTGAGGTGCTTAAAATATAGTGAATCCTTTATGAGGAGGCAAATAGAAAGTCAAATAGAGAGTAAAAAATAAATAACCTCTCGGAGATCGAAGATGCTTATGTTGATACCGTTTTTTGGAAAAAAAATTGGTCAAAATAGGACAGGGAGAAACAACCGATGGAAACAAAGCTCAATCGGCTGATGGAAGAAGAAGGAGGAGGATGGTCAACAGGATTCGCCGATAGTCAAGAAAGCTCAAATCTGAGAATGGACCAGCAAGTCAAAATGATCGGCCGGTGGTCAAATAGGAGGATCGGCCGATGGAAAGAAGAAGGCGGCAATCGAGAAGATACGCCAAAAGGAAAGTACGGCGGAGGTGGGTCAGTCCACGATTGGCAACGGGTCAAAGAGTCAGTTTTAGAAAGTTTTAAACTCATACGAGAGTCTTTTTCTATTTTTAGTAGTATTTGTCTTTCTTTAGATACAAGTAAACAGTGCCGTGATCGGCTAGGAGTCGAGTTGTCCTCAGGATATAAATAGCGACCCTGCGTGGTTGGGAAAAAGTGTACACACCAATATCAAACAAACCGCCTCCGGGCAAACCTTTTACTTTGCAACATCTACTTTCACAGCATCTACTTTTCGGCGACTTCGCCATTGCGTTTTTTCTCTTTTCTACAACGCCGTCCTTCAAATTCGTCGGGCTGCATCGATCGATCTCCGGCAAGCTTGTGAGTACCGTTTTACCGAATAACCCTAGGCTTTAACCTCCGGGCGCATCGCTGAGGTTTCGTCTAGTTCTTTATTCACCCCTTACCGATATTAGCTAGATCTGCAAGTTTTCGTACCAATTCTTGTGGTTTTAGCCAATTACCCAACTCGATCTAGATCCTATCGGCTTCTAACACTGCAGCCGATTCCGACCTGTTCGAGTGCTGACGTCACGATCGCCCGATCCCAGCCGATCTATCTACTCATGCCCCGCGCTTCGGTCACTCTCGAGCCGGCCGATCCCGCTTTACTCGTATCGGCCGATTGGCTGGTACACGTGCCGCTGAAAGGCTATCGGTTCTCTAGGCGATCCCTAATATTTTCCATTGTCAATCAACAAGTCAGATTGGCTGGCACGTCTCGCTACAGACCGGGGAGTCACGTGTGCTGCGTGCGGAGGTGACGTCCTATTTTCGCGTCAACACACTTTTGGCACGCTCAGTGGGACCCGAAGAAGTCAACTATGACGAAGAACGCGAAGGGTGGTACTTCTGAGATTGATCCGGACAACGTCCAAGCAATCACCAGGGGTCAGCTGAAGGATGCAGACAAGATCGAGTTTAAAGCTCACATGAAGCATTATGAAGAATTATGTCTGGCATCATATGGTCAAACCAAGGGTGGAGTCTTCAAGAAGAATCCTTTGCCAACACCTAAGCAAGTAACCTTCTCAGCCGATCCCGAAGAGCTTCAAGACATGATGACTAAGGCGATACATCAAACGATGATTGATCAATCTAAGGTTTTCGCCAATACCATTCAGAACTGTCTGACTGAAGCACTCAAGAAAGGAGCAGAAGGAGGATACCTGGGACCTGCATACTTCCAACCAAATCGAACTCCTCCAGTGTTCCAACATAATCAATCGACTTCCCCGGCGATTGATGACGCAACAGTAGGGATTTCACCGTCTCCACAGGTCAATGCAACTGCTCCTGGTTCTTCATCGGATTCCCAGCCGATTCAGAATCAAGGTATTGGAGATAAGGCCAAAGATCCTGCTGTTACAATGCCTGTGATCCAAACACATTCAGCACAGTCCAACGCCCAAGATCAGACATTCTCAGTGCAGAATCAGCATCAAAAGTATCCTGCCATGAGAAATCAGGATGGAAAGCTTGCAGGATGGGATTTGCCTCGTGACCATTTTGAGACTAACATCTCAAATTTCTTCGAACCCCAGCCTGAGGAAATTCCAGAAGTGAAGTACCCGCAGTCTTATCAAGCCATGTTCGGGGGTACTACAGGGACTGTGCACATGAACAAGGAGGGAGTAGAATTTGTCTACTTCAATCACGGGAGCAAGACTTTTGAGAGAGTCAAGATCAATCCAGCTTATGCTCATATGGTTATACTGACAGAGAGAAAAGCTCCTGTTCAACCTCAGAAATCGGCTCAGCAGCCGACGCTAGGGATGCCCGTACAGACTGCCCCACTACAACAGTCAACGCCAATGCAGCCTGTCTTAACCCCGGCTAATACGGTGGCTCATACAAGGTCATCACCTCAGCAGCTGATCAACCAAGGGGTGGCAGGACAGCCAGCAATTCCACAGGTGGATCCTGCACAAGTGCTACAAACGCTTCTAAATCAATTGGCTATCTCAAGCCAGTTGAATTTGCATCAACCAGCCCCATCGGCTAGTCAGCCGATCGGACAAACTCCACCTGTTACTAGTCAACCAAATGCGCAAGGTTCTTCTGGAGCAGGAACATCAATGGCACCAAATCCATAGCCAAGAACCTTAGAAGAACAGCCTCCAGAGACTCTATCAGCTGAGATGCAAATAATTGAACAAGTATCTGCTGAGTTGAAGTCTCATGTGAAGCAAGAGTTGATGGATCACTTCTCGGAGATGCTGCAGAAGCAATATGGGATAAAACCCAAGCAACAGTCCTGCATGTACAGGACACCGTATCCATCTGGCTACGATCAGATACCGTTCCCTCCAAGATTCAAGGTGCCAGACTTCACCAAGTTCTCTGGGCAAGATGAAACATCCACAATGGAGCATATCACTCGATTCATCATACAATGTGGAGAAGCAGGGAACGTTGATGCACTAAGGATACGGTTGTTTTCTTCATCTCTCTCAGAGCTCGCATTCTCATGGTTTACCTCATTGCCAGCTAATTCCATTATCAAATGGTCCGATTTGGAACAACAGTTCCACAATTATTTCTTCTCTGGCATCCATGAGATGAAGATTACTGATCTGACCAGACTCAAGCAAAGGAACGATGAAACAGTTGCTGGATTCGTTCAGAGATTCAGGGAGGTCAGGAACAAGTGTTATAGTCTAAACTTGGGAGATAAACAACTGGCTGAGTTGGCTTTCCAAGGTCTCTTGCCAGCCTTGAGGGAGAAATATGCATCACATGACTTCGAGAGTCTCAGCCAGCTGGTCAGTCGGATGAGTCAGGAAACTGCAAAGTCTTATGAGCCTAGAAGAAACTTTCAGAAGAAGGTGTCTTATGTGGATTATTCTAACTCAGAAGATGAAGACAATATGATAGGACTTGCAGAGTGGGTCAAAGGCACGAAGACAGTGTCCTGTCCCTTTGGCAAGAAAGAACCAGAAAAATTTGGCTTTGATATCACTAAGGCCGATAAGATATTTGATCTGTTGCTTCAGCAAGGGCAGATCAAACTCTCCCAGTTCCATACCATACCATCTGCAAAAGAGCTGAAGAGGATGAAGTATTGCAAATGGCACAATGCAACGTCGCATGACACCAATGATTGCAAGATCTTCAGACAACAGATCCAATCAGCTATTGAACAAGGGAGACTTAAATTTGAAACCCCTACCAAAGCTGAAAAGCCGATGAAGATTGATCAGCACCCCTTCCCAACTAACACAGTTGAGGTGTCTAGCAAAGACACATCACGTGTTAAGCTGCTGACGTCTGATTCGGCTCAAAATAATGGAGCTGTCGATCCCAAGGTACAAGCAACCGCTGCTGATGTCAAAGGAAAAGGGTTGCTACTTGAAGAAGGAGACTTGAAGTCACGCCGACCTGTCACATCCCAGATGCTGATCAACAAGTTCCGGCATCAGCAGGAGAAAGCAAAAAGAAGAGAAGAGTAGGCACAGTGCAACGAAGGACATTGGAGATGTCCATTCTTCAAGTATTGCTGGGAAGAAGGGATCAAGCTACCAACAGCAGAGAATTGTCCAGAATGCAATGGGGCTTACAACAACAGCAACTCATCTAAGAGAGTTTGCTTCGACAACAGAAGACATGCAGCTGGAAATCACCGTGAATTCAGCAATCAATGGATCTCAGTCCACGATCGGCTGGGGGGCAAGGCCAGCGTCCACGATCGGCTGGGGGCATGGCTAGCGTTTATGATCGGCTGGGAGGCCGAGTCAATGAAAAGTCAAACAATCGGCTAGAAGAGATGGCCGATTCTCTGGTCCCTGACGAGGATATCATGTGCCGAGCTCCTGAGCGTCGACGCACGCTGCAACTGGATGATGAAAGATCAAGCCAAACACGTAAGAAGCCCAATCCACAATGGTGTCCAGATGGCTTGACCAAGTCCCAGAAAAGGAGAGTCCAGCGTCTACGCCAGCTAGAACAGCAAGAAGAAGCGGAAAGATGCGTGCTGGATAAGAAGAAGGTTCGGTCTAAAGTATGGCGCCCTAAGCCTAAGGCTGATGATAGAAAGGATGACAAACCACAGGCTGATATAAACATGGTTGTCTTCCTACCAAAAGAGTTCATGGCTCCTGTTGATTCGGATGTGTTCGATGAAGAACGTGGCATGGCTCAGTTAACACTGGAACCTACACAAGCCATCTTTGAGAAGCCAGATGATAAAAAGAGACAACACTTGAAGGCTCTGTTTCTCAAAGGCTTCGTCAACGGGAAGCCAGTCACCAGGATGCTTGTGGATGGAGGAGCAGCAGTCAATCTGATGCCATATACCATGCTACGCAAGATTGGGAAATCTGATGAAGATTTGACCCAAACCGGCATGATGCTGGTGGACTTCGAAGGCAACGTCTCTTCGGCCCAAGGAGCAATCTGCGTGGAGCTCACCATCGGCAGTAAGACCCTTCCGACCACTTTCTTTGTCATTAAAGGGAGGGGATCTTATAATCTACTGCTGGGTCGGGATTGGATACATGCCAACTGCTGCATACCATCTACAATGCATCAATGCATCATCCAATGGATGGGAGATTCAGTGGAGGTGGTCCAAGGAGAAACTTCCTTGACAGTAGCAGCTACAGAGGCACAAGGATGGACCTATGATCAAGTGAGCTGCATATCTGGAAAAGCATGGGATACCAAGTAAATCTCAAAGTGTCCGATTTCGGACTAAAGCCGGTTCAAGCAGTCGGCTCTGATGACAAGATTTAATGGATCAGTTCATTGAAGACGAAGGGAAGCTTGGGCACGGGTTTACATCGGCTGATGAATTGGAGAAAATAGACCTTGGAGATGGAAGCAAACCAAGGCCGACGTACATCAGTGCCAAGCTAGATGCAGAATACAAGAAAGAACTGATCACATTGTTGAAGGAGTTCAAGGATTGTTTTGCTTGGGAATATTATGAGATGCCTGGCTTAGACCGATCCATTGTTGAGCATCGGCTACCTATTAAACCAGGATATCGACCTTTTCAGCAACACCCGAGGCAATGTAATCCAAAGATCTATCCTGATATAAAAGCCGAGATCACAAAGTTACTCGAAGCTGGTTTTATTCGGCAATGTCGATATGCAGAATGGATCTCTAACATAGTCCCTGTCTACAAGAAAAATGGCAAACTACGTGTATGCATTGATTTCAGGGACTTGAACAAAGCAACGCTGATGGATGGGTATCCAATACCAGTGGCCGATGCATTGGTCAATGCTGCTGCAGGGCACAAAGTCATCAGCTTTATGGACGGTAACGCTGGGTACAATCAAATATTCATGGCCATAGAGGATATTACAAAACTGCTTTCAGGTGCCCTGGCCATGTTGGATTGTATGAGTGGATTGTTATGACCTTTGGGTTGAAGAATGCTGGTGCCACATATCAAAGAGCCATGAATTACATATTCCATGAACTCATCGGCAAGATAGTAGAAATCTACATTGATGATGTAGTTGTCAAGTCAAAGAGCTACAAGGAGCACCTGGCTGATCTACGAAAAACATTGGAATGCACTAGAAAGCATGGTTTGAAGATGAATCCCAACAAATGTGCTTTCGGTGTTTCAGTAGGTCAGTTCCTAGGTTTCTTGATACACGAAAGAGGAATTGAAGTGGGTCAGAAGTCAATCAGTGCGATTGACAAAATAGAGGCACCATCGAACAAGAAGGAGCTTCAGTCATTGATTGGCAAGATCAATTTCATCAGAAGATTCATATCTAATCTGTCGGAAAGGATTCAGCCGTTTACACCTCTACTGAAGCTCAAGGCCGATCAGAAATTTGTATGGGGAGAAGAACATCAGAAGGCTTTAGATAACATCAAGCAGTATCTAAAATCTCCTCCTGTCTTGATGCCCCCTCAAGACAAGAAGCCGTTCAAATTATATTTATCGGCTAATGAGCAGGCTATTGGATCGGCCCTTGTACAAGAGTTTGAAGGAAAAAATGAGTTGTATATTTCGTGAGTAGAAGACTCTTGGATGCAGAAACGAGATACTCGGCGGTGGAAAGACTTTGTGTATGCTTATATTTCTCATGCACAAAGTTGAGGCCTTACCTATTAACTGCCGAATGTACCGGGTGTGCAAAGACGATGTGGTCAAATATATGTTGTCATTGCCAATCTTGAAGGGCAGGATCGGAAAGTGGATCTTAGCTTTGTCAGAGTTTGACCTGACCTATCAATCGGCCAAAGCAATTAAAGGGTAAGTAATGGCCGATCTGGTAACTCAACATTGTGGACCTGAAGTTGCAGTTGTAGAACCTATTCCGTGGACTATGTTCTTTGATGGATCATCATGTGTAGTAGGAGCTGGGACTGGAATCGTCCTCATCTCGCCCCAAGGAGCAAATTACGAGTTTTCCATCCCAATTGAGAAGATGTCAACAAACAATCAAGCTGAGTATCAGGCAGTGTTAAAGGGGATAAAGCTACCGCGCGAAGTCAATGCTGAAGTTGTTGAGATATTTGGGGATTCTCAACTCGTGATAAATCAATTAGCAGGAGAATATAAATGCAAAGATGACATATTAAGGATTTATCATGAAGAATGTCTTCAGCTACTTCGAGAGTTCAAGATAGTAAAACTTGAGCATATCCCTAAATGTCACAACAGTGAAGCTAATCGGCTGGCTCAAGGGGCATCAGGATATCAGCCGATTCTGACTATGGAGTTATCAGCCGAAGATTGGAGGAAAGAGATAGTAGATTATCTGAAAGATCCATCCAAGAAGGTTGATAAACAATTAAGGTACAGGGCCATTAAATACGTTCTGCTAGAAGATGAGTTCTACTATCGTACCATCGATGGGGTTCTGCTCAAATGTCTCGGTGAAGAAGAAGCTAAAACCTTAATCGGGGAAATTCACGAGGGAGTCTGTGGAGCCCATCAATCAGCATTTAAGATGAAGTGGATGATTAGAAATAATAATTATTATTGGCCGACGATATTGGAAGATTGCTTCAAGTACTACAAAGGATGCCAAGAGTGTCAGAAGTTTGGAAGCATTCAAAGAGTTCCAGTATCGGTAATGAACCCAATAATCAAGTCATGGCCGTTCAGAGGTTGAGCGATTGATCTGATTGGACAGATATATCCACCATCGAGCAAAGGTCATAAATTCGTACTGGTGGCTACAGATTATTTCACAAAGTAGGTTGAAACCATCCCAATCAAGACTGTGACATCAGGCAATATGATTGATTTTGTTAAAGAACATATTGTCTATCGGTTTGGTATACCTCAGACCATCAAAACCGATCAAGGGAGTCAATTCACTTCAGGGGAATTTGAGGAATACGCAAATTCTTTGGGAATCAAGCTGCTGAACTCATCTCTCTACTATGCTCAAGCAAACGGACAGGCAGAGGCAGCGAACAAGGGCATCATCAAGTTAATCAAGCGCAAGATCGATGAAAATCCCAAGCGGTGGCATATGATCCTTAATGAAGCACTATGGGCGTACAGGATGGCATGCCATGGGGCAACTAAAGTATCACCATATCAATTGGTGTACGGTCATGATGCTGTATTGCCTTGGGAGTTAAAAACCGGATCCAGAAGGACTTCTTTACAAGATCAGCTATCGGCCGATGATTATTCAGCCATGATGAAAGAGGAACTAGAAGATCTTGCTGGTAATTAGCTGAGAGCTTTGGAGAATATCGAAAAGAATAAAAGAAGGATAGCCAGATGGTATGATAAGAAAGTCAAAGTTAAAGAGTTTGCCGAAGGAGATCTGGTTTGGAAACTCATATTACCAATCGGCTCTAGAGATCCTAAATACGGGAAGTGGTCACTGACTTGGGAAGGACCGTATCGTATCAGCCAATGTGTGTCAGGCAATGCATATATCTTAGAAACATTGGAAGGAGAGAAGTTTGCCAGAGCATTGAATGGGAAGTATTTGAAGAAGTACTATCCAAGCATATGGGTAGATGCTTATGTTTTAGACCGGCAACCTACCAAGGGGAGTACCCGAGGTAGATGAATGTGGCCTCGCCGAGATCGGTAACTCGAAGGAGAGACACGTGGCACACAATTTAGACAGGTTCGGGCCGTGAGGTGCGTAATACCCTACGTCCTGTATGCTACATAGCTCTGGATTGATTGAGTGTGTTTACAAGAAGATGTGGATGAAGAGATAGGGGTCCCTGCCTCGCCTTATATAGCCCGGGAGGCAGGGTTACAAGTCGGTTTGAGAGGAGAGTACTAGTCGGGTACGGCTAGGAGTCCTTTACATGGATCCGGACATGTGTAGCTTCCTATCCGAGTTCTATCTCCCCGTAATCCTTGCGCCCCACGCCAGCAGGTGCCGTGTTGCCCAAGTTGAGTAGTCCCAGGGGCCCACCGAGTAGTCGGTCCTGGTACCCACCGGAGTAGTGGGCCTAGGGATGTCCATACGACAAGCCCCCGAGTACTTTGTAGTC
Organism: Cenchrus fungigraminus; assembly: GCA_036936925.1. NCBI lineage: Eukaryota > Viridiplantae > Streptophyta > Magnoliopsida > Poales > Poaceae > Cenchrus > Cenchrus fungigraminus. Next base: position 60,084,776 of record CM072768.1, on the reverse strand, counting down.
GAGCAGGATGTCTTCGAGTAGTCTTGATGGCCTTGGCGAGTAGTCCTTGAGCGTCCCCGAGTTCCACAAGCTGAAAGTCCTCAAGAATGCTTGAATCATCCCGAGGCTGGAAGGTACTCCAGCTGATCTTTGAGTAGTCTTGAAGTCTTCTCGAGTAGTCCCCAAGCGTCCCCGAGTGCTTCTCTCGAAGGTCTTCAATAATACTCGTGATGTCTTGATGAAGAAACCATATGGAAAATGCGATTCGGAGAATCGCATTCCATATGGAATGTAGCCCCCGAGCCTTAGGTCGAATCGTAGATTCAAGCTGAGGATCAATCTGAAGTTCCGTCAATCTTATCCCGAAAAATCCGGAGAAAAAACCGAAGGACACGTGGCACGGAGCCCCCGAGCCTTGAGTCGAGTACTTCCTCTCGAATTAAAGGGTCATCTTGACTGTAGAATGTGTCCTGAGTGGGTCTTGTATCTGGTTGTGTCCCACGGAGGTCATCTGAAGTAGTCGAGCCCCTGAGATGGAGAGCATCGAGTACTGGAAGTTGAAGAGTCACGCTGCTGCCGCTAGGTCACCCGTCTGGTGCCGTATCTGAGACCCAAGCCGCCAGGGCTGGTTACAAATAACCGGTGAGTCCCTTAGGGTTTTCACACCTAGCAGTTGCATTCCTCAGATTAGATCTGAATCGCCGCCTCCTCTGCTCCTCTGCTGCCGCCGCCGCGCGTAGATCCAGTTGCTCGCGCTGCCGCAGTGCACCCGCCGCTATAGCCCCCGAGCGAATGCGAGTGAAGACACCCGTATCTTGGAGAATGAAGGGGTCTCCGGCGAAGGGCAAGAAAACCGGTGCGTCGAAGAAGAGAAGCCGCGATGAAGAGACCAGTGATGCCGGCCAGTCGTCGACGTCGCCACCTCCGTCCCCTCACCCTAATCCGGCGAAGGAGTGGAAGAAGGCGAAACTGAAGACTGAGGACCTCCTCGCCTTGGTCAACAGTGGGTTCCTTCGTGAGAAGGAGGTGGATCTATGGTGCACCACCACCGGCGATCCATACCCGATGGAGAAAAACTCGGACGAGATCCCAATGTTCGCCCGGTTCGTAGAGTGCGGATTGGCGCTCCCCGCCAGTGATTTCTTCAAGGGTCTGCTCAGGTACTACGGCATTGAGTACCTAAATCTCAACCCCAATGGTATCTTCCACGTCTCCATCTTTGTACACTTTTGCGAAGTTTTTGTGGGGATCAAGCCCCACTGGATCTTGTTTCGGAAGTTCTTCTGGTTGAAGCCGCAACCGAGCACCAACGATACACGAGTAGTCAGAGGTGCCAGTATCCAGATGCATGAAGACGCCGCCGACCAGTACCTGCTGTACAAGTTGATAGACTCCAACCAGGACTGGAAGGCCAAGTGGTTCTACATCAGCAACCATCATCCTGAGCTGCCGAAGCCGAGCGGGTGTCAACCGAAGCACAAGCCATGGTGGAACACAGAGCCCACCATGCAAGAGGGTATTCAGCTACCCGAGTTGCTGAAGAAGATCAAGGCTTTGCGAGAAGCCGGGCTGAGGGCCGAACACGTGGCCTTCAGCTTCATGAAGAGGAGGGTGCAGCCACTGATGGCACGAGACACCCTCGGGTACCAGTACACCGGCGACAAGGATACGTCCCGGTTGCCTGGCTTTGAACACGAGGACCATGTCATCGTGGAGAGACTAGGCAAGATCTTCAAGGATATGCCCCCGTACACACCGTGCCTGGTGCCAGAGTATTCTGCGGCACGGCCGCCTAATCAGGTTAGTAGTCGTGGCATAAGGCCCCGAGTACTGATTTGATTGAAGTAGTCGTACTCATATGTGCTACATGTTGTAGGATGACGTGGCGAAATACGTCTCAGTCCCGACTTCTCCTCCGCGATTTGTGGAGCAACCGGAGGAGAAGGGCAAGAAGAAAGAACGTCGCGTGGTCGGTGAAGGCGAAGACGCCGTTGTCATCAAGTCTGACTCTGAGGACGATGAAGATGAAGAAACTCTGCAGCAAAGGTTCCAGCTGCGCTCCAGGTTCAGCCGAGCTGGGATGCCAAACGTCCCAGTCATCGAGAAGCCATCCAACCTCGAGGCTAGTTTGCTAATGCTGCCGAGGAGGCCTCGCAACGTGGCGCGGAAATGCGCCGTCAAGAAGCTGAAGATCTCCGAGACGACCAGCCAAGAGGTAAACACCGCGACTAGAGTAGTCGAGCACAGCTGATGGGTAGTCGTATGCTGATCAATTGTCTTGTAATATTGCAGGATATCCCCTCCCCGGACCTCGTAGACCAGGGCGACGAGGGGGTCCTGGACACTGTGAGGGCAGCTGCTGAGAGGAGTGTCAGCCCGCCTTCATCAACCGAAGAAGTCGTGCTGACAGTGGCACGGCAGGAGACCGGCGCTGCGGAGCCGCAGCCGTCGGTTGAAGAAGGACGAAACCCTCCGCCGGCCGCAACTGTAGAGCAACCGGAGGAGGCGCCTGTTGAGGTCGGAGCTGCTGCTGAAGCTGGCATAGTTGATATTGCCAGTATACTAGGTGCTCCGACCGTGACCGTGGTGCGGTCGACACTGTAAGTTCTTATGAACCTTCAAGTAGTCATATAGACGGCAGACTTGTCTTGTTGACTTGATTGCTTCGTGATGCAGGAAATCCACGGACCTGTCGTGGGATGGTGAGGAGACCAGCACTCCAGCCGACGGAGAGGGCCGCTCGGCGGAGGAGCGCGAACCCACACCGCTGCCACAGACTAAAGTCGCAGTGGAGTCGTCGTTGGAGGAAGCCACCTTGGTTGAAGGTATATGTCCTGTCACCACTGATAGTCACTACGCATAGTAGTCGTAGCCACTGAGATTGACTGCGTATACTCATTGTACTAGGAGCACAAGCTGGGGGAGCCTCGATTCCTGAAGCTGTGGCCATAGAGACGGCTACTGTGGAGTCGGAGCCCTCGAGACCGATGGCCGAGACGACGGAAGGAAAAGCCCCCGAGTTGGGTGCGGAGGTGCAGGACGATCCGCTCCACAGGACGAGCACGGACGTAGTCGTCCGCTCGCCCATCATAGAGGAAGCTGCGCCGATCCGTTCGGCGGCTATGGCAGAGGAGGCATCCTCGAGCCGCGAGGGTCTTGAGCTGCTGGAAGACAATCTTGTCGATCCGGCCGTTGTTGCTCTGAACATGGAGTCATGGCGGCGTACCCAGCAGTGGGTCAAGGTATGTTGCGAGTACCTCGAGTAGTCTTGTATGACGAAATACAAAGTACCCGTTTGACTGTTCTGTCTTCACAGGATATTATTGAAAGATCCCGTGAGAAGTCCGAGCTGCTGAAGGGGTACGGCGACACAGTCCTTCGTGCCGAATCCTTGGAAAAAGAGCTCGACAAGTCGAAGAAACATTCTGCGCTGCTCCAATCCAAGCTTGACGGTGCCTTCGCCCAGTATCATAACGAAGTGCAAGAGATGCAGGCGAAGAGGGACGACTTGATTCGGAAAAACAAGTCGCTGCGCCAGAAGAATAAAGGTATGCTTCCTGCCAAAGCCTTTGAGTACTTATTAGGGTACTTTGGTGTAATCTGGTGATGTGATGAGTTTTGTCTGTAGAGCTTGAGGAAAGGGTCGACCAGCTGAAGGCGTCGGAGACGGACTTGAAGAACATCGTGTACCATGAGACCGACAAAAGAGAGGTACTTGAGTATGAGTATGCTTAGTTGCGCCATGAGTGTATCAAGCACATGGAGCTTCGTGAAGCCTCAGATCGTGACCTTGTCAATTGCTATAAATCTCTTCAGAAGCTCAATGAGGATTGCGAGAAGTTGCGGGGCCAACTGAAGGAACTTGAGGAAGCCGCGCTACCCATTGCAAGGCTGCTGGTGCCGCACCCGGGCGGGCCCAAGATTGCTCCACTGGTGGATCGGTTGAAAGAAGCCCCCGGGCGTCTGGCGACATATGTCAAGCACTTGGCGAAGCCGATCCCGAACCAAGTCTTGGCATACATGAAGTCGTATTTCCCCAAGGCTCCAGTGGACGTAGTCGCCGGTGGACTTGCAGCGAACTGTACTGACGATCAGTACAAGATCCTCCTGGAGGAGATGGCGCCCATTGCTGAACAAGTGGCGGAAAAGCTCAACCTTCAGTAGGAGTACCTGTAGGAGTAGCTTGAAGTAGTTGATGTAAAACAAACAGAGTTGTTAGTGACTTGTTTGGATTATCAATGAAAGTTGACCACGATATATCTGTGAAATAAGTACTCGTAGCCGCCACTTGCAACGAAGTGTGCGGAGTACCAAATCGTGGTGGAGCTTGCGAGTAGTAGTACTCAGTAGAAGATGCCTGATTGGAAGGCACAGTAAAGAAGTTGAATGAAAATTAAACTTTATTACTGATGAATAAGTACACCTGGATGGTCAAAGCTGTTTACAAGTGTAGTCGCCAGGACCCGGAGGCCGCCTACGGCTAAGTGGCGCTAGGACCCTTAGGCCGCTTACAGCTAGAGATCCGTTAGTAGTCGTATAGACTGGATCTACAGTACATGGTCTTGCAGACCGCCGCTAGAGTCCTCAGCGCTCTAAGCAACCCAAGATCCGTTAGTAGCCGTTGACGCTGGATCTTGGAGAAGAGTAGTCCGGAGACTAGTACCAGGACCGAGAGGCCGCTTACAGCGAGGAGTCCATGAGTAGTCATGTAGACCTGGATCCGTAGAGTAGTCGAGCGACAACGCGTAGAAGCGACACAGCTAGTCAACGTTCCACGAGTTGTTGATGTCGTCGCTTTCAAGTGTTTGGAGGCGATAGGAGCCTGGTCCGGTCACCTTAGAGATTGAAAAGGGACCTTCCCATGGTGAGCTGAGCTTGTGTAGTCCGTCCGTGTTCTGAATACGATGGAGGACTAGATCGCCGACGTTGAAGGAGCGTTCCTTGACGTTGCGATCATGGTAGCGTCGGATACCCTCGAGGTACCTTGCTGATTGGACGAGGGCAGCGCAGCGGGCTTCTTCGAGGCCGTCGATGTCAACCCGTCTGCTATCTTCTGAGATGCCTTCGTCGTATTGTTCTACTACCGGGGATTCCCACATCACGTCGGCAGGTAGAATAGCTTCGGAGCCGTAGACCAGGAAGTAGGGCGACTGCCCCGTTGGCTTAGTAGGCTGAGTACGAAGCCCCCAGAGTGTGTTGGGTAGTTCCTTGATCCACTTGCCTCCTTTTGTGTTGGCTGCGTCGTGCAATCGCTTTTTAAGGGCGTCGAGTACCATCCCGTTGGCGCGCTCAACTTGACTGTTGGCGCGAGGGTGGGCGACTGAGACGTACCGGACGTCGATCCCGCTGTTCTCGCAGTATTCCCAGAACTGGTGGTTGTTGAAGTTGGAACCCAAGTCTGTGATGATGCGATGGGGCAACCCGTAGTGATGCACGAGTTCATCCAAGAAGTCGAGTACTCTGTCGGCCTTTGGGCAGGTGACCGGCTTGACTTCGATCCACTTGGTGAACTTATCGATGGCCACCAAGACTCTGTTGAATCCTCCTGGCGCAGTTGGCAGAGGCCCAATCATGTTGAGCCCCCAGCAGGCAAAGGGCCAGGTTGGTGGTATGGTGACTAGCTTGTAGGCCGGGACGTGTTGTTGCTTGGCAAAGAATTGACATCCTTGGCACTTTCTGACGAGTTCTTCAGCATCGGCCAGAGCTGTTGGCCAGTAGAAAGCTCGTCGGAAAGCCTTGCTCACCAGCGTTCGAGAAGACACGTGGTTGCCGCAGACGCCTTTGTGGATCTCCTCCAAGATATCCTTGCCTTCTTCTCGAGGTATGCACTTCATGAGTACTCCAGAAGTGGCACCTCGCCTGTAGAGCTTGTCTCCGACTAGCACGTAGGCCTTTGCTTGGCGGACGAGTTGTTCGGCCGAGTTCTTGTCGGATGAGACCTTCTGCTCGCGGATGTAGTCGATGAAGGGTTGTCTCCAGTCCACGTCAATCATCATGACCTCCTGGCCAGACTGTAGTGGCGTAAGGTCAGTGGCCGTTGGCACTGACTCCGTGATGGATGGCGCGTGAAGCTCGTGGACGAAGACTCCAGCAGGAACTTGCGCGCGAGTAGAACCAAGCTTCGACAGGACGTCCGTGGCGACATTGTTGTCGCGGACGACGTGGTGGAACTCGAGACCGTAGAATTTGTTCTCGAGCTTGCAGACCTCCAGACAATAGGCGTCCATGTTCTCCTTGTTGCGATCCCAAGACTTGTTGACTTGGTTGATGACCACTGCGGAGTCGCCGTAGACTAGTAGCCGCTTGATACCCAAAGAGATTGCGAGGCAGAGCCCGTGAAGTAGGGCTTCGTACTCGGCTTCGTTGTTTGAGACCTTCCAGAAGATCTGCAGGACGTACTTGAGTTGTTCGCCCCTCGGGGAGATCAGCAGTACCCCTGCACCCGCCCCTTCGAGCTTGAGTGAGCCGTCGAAGTACATCACCCAGTGTTCTGGGCGCTCGGTTGGAGTTGGTAGCTGATTCTCCTGCCACTCTGCCATGAAGTCGACTAGTGCTTGAGACTTGATAGCGGTACATGGCTTGAAGTCAATGTTGAGGGCGCCGAGTTCGACTGCCCATTTAGAGATTCTTCCAGTAGCATCCTGATTGCGGAGTATGTCACCGAGCGGATAGTCAGTGATGACAACAATCGAGTACTCCTGAAAGTAGTGTCGTAGCTTCCGCGAGGTGATGAGCACTGCTTAGAGTAACTTCTGGACCGGCTGGTACCGTGCCTTGGACTCTGACAGAACCTCGCTCACGAAGTAGACTGGTCGCTGGACTGGGTAGGCATGGCCTTCTTCCTGCCGCTCGACGACGATAGCAGTACTGACCACATGAGTAGTCGCAGCGAGGTAGAGCAGTAGCTGCTCCTTTTTGCGAGGAGCCGTGAGGACCGGTGGCTTAGACAGGAAGTCTTTGAGCTGTGCCAGAGCTTGATCAGCCTCCGCGGTCCACGCGAACTTCTCTTGATGCTTGAGTAGTTTGAAGAAGGGTAGTCCCCGTTCTCCGAGCTTCGAGATAAATCTGTTCAGGACCGCCATGCACCCGGTCAGCTTCTGGACATCCTTGATGCAGGTTGGAGCTTTCATGTTGGTGATGGCGGAGATCTTCTCGGGGTTGGCTTTGATGCCACGATGGCTGATGATGAAGCCGAGTAGTTTCCCAGATGGTACGCCGAAGACGCACTTGTTGCGATTGAGCTTCCATTGGTACTCTCGCAGGGATGCGAAAGTCTCTTCAAGATCGGCGATGAGCGTATCGGAGTTTCTGGTCTTGACGACCACGTCATCCACGTAGGCTTCGACGTTCTTGTTGAGCTGCCTCTTGAAGCAGGCCTGGATAGCTCGTTGGTAGGTGGCGCCGGCGTTCTTCAACCCGAACGACATTGTCGTGTAGCAGTAGGCGCCGAACGGGGTGATGAACGCGGTCTTCTCCTGGTCTTCTTCCTTGATAGCGATCTGGTGGTACCCGGAGTAGCAGTCGAGGAAGCAGAGCAGGTCGCAGCCCGCCGTGGAGTCGATGACTTGATCAATCCGCGGCAACCCGAAGGGGTCTTTGGGACAGTGCTTGTTGAGGTCAGTGTAATCGACACACATCCTCCACTCGTTGGTATTCTTCTTGCGGACGAGGACGGGGTTGGCGAGCCACTCAGGATGGAAGACTTCTCGGATGAAGACCGCCGCGAGTAGTTTGGCGAGTTCCTTCTTGATGGCATCCCGTCGGTCATCGGTGAAACGGCGAAGGTGTTGTCGTTTGGGGGTAGCTTTAGGATCGACGTTGAGTGAGTGCTCGATCAGCCTCCTGGGCACCCCTGGCATGTCCGCTGGCTTCCATGCGAAGATGTCTCGGTTAGCCCGGAGGAAGCTGACAAGCACGTCTTCCTATTTCGGGTCAAGACCCGCCCCGATCATGGTGGTCTTGCTGCTGTCGCCCGTCCCAAGGTCGATGGCCTTCACTTGGACTTCCTCTGATGGCTGAGGCCTGTTTGCGGTGTCGGTTTTCTCGGGAATCTCGAGTTCGGTTGGGGCGAGCTTCTTGGACGCAGCAAAGATTTCCATCATTGCATTGGGTACTTGGTTGGTCGCTGCGAGTTCCACGGCTTCGGTGTCGCAGTCAAACGAAATCTTCAAGTCCCCTTGTAGTGTGAGTACTCCGGCAGGACTTGGCATCTTGAGTACCAAGTAGGTATAGTGTGGTACCGCCATGAACTTGGCGATAGCTGGTCTGCCGAGGATGGCATGGTAGGAGGTTTCGAAGTCCGCAACCTCGAACTTGATGTACTCGGTGCGGTAGTTCTCCCTTGTCTCCCCGAAGGTAACTGGCAGGACCACTGAGCCTAGTGGAATAGCCGCGTTACCGGGGACAATGCCGTAGAAGGGTGACGCGCTCTTGGTGAGCATGTCGGTGATGTCGAGCTTCACCTTCTTCAAGGTCTTGGTGAAGAGGACATTGAGTCCGCTCCCACCGTCGATGAGGACCTTGTTGAGTCTGGAGCCCGCGACTACAGGTTTCAGGACGAGTGGGAAATGTCCTGGTTCGGAGAAACTTGTCCATTGATCCGCGCGGGAGAAGGTAATGGGTACCTCCGACCACCTAAGAGGTGTCGGCACCGCTGGTTCAATGTTCAAGACTTCTCGTCGAGTAGCCTTCTGAGACCGTCTGGTGGGTAGTCCGCCGAAGAGGACATTCACCGTCTTGTCAGGTTCCTGGAAGTCACCGTTGCCCTCGTCGATTTTCTTCTTGCCCTTCTTGTTGTGAGGAGGCCGTGGGTCGGGAGTATCCTTTAGTGCTCGTCGGAGCTGATAGCACTGTTCGGTGGTGTGATTACCGTCCAGATGCCACGGGCACTTCTCTTTGAGCAAGTCTCTGAAGCCGCCTGAGGTCTTTTTCGAGTTGTCCTTTGCAGGGCGCTGTATAGCCGCGACTGTGTTGTCTGGCTTGCGCTTGCGGTTGGAGCTCGAGTAGTTGTTCTTGTGGCGACCCCCTTGATCTTTGTTGTTGTTGTTGTTGCCGCCCGTGTTGCTCTTGTTCTTTCCGCGAATGGAGTCATACTTGGCGTTCGCCTTGTCCTCTTCGTCGGCCCATGATGTGATCATGTCCTTGAGCTTGGTGATGGAACTCGGGCGGCGGTGACCGAAGTCTTTGAAGGTGCGACGATGGTAGAGTCCGTCTTGGAAAAGGTGGATGACTTCTTTGTCGGTGACGTCGACTACGGTCGCGCGCTTGACGAAGAAGCGCCGCATATACTGGCGAAGCGTCTCGCCTTGTTCCTGCTTGACCATTGCCAGGTCCATGCGAGTACCCGAGCGTCCCATGGCGCCCGCGAAGTTGCTGGTGAACTGTGCCTTCAGCTGGTCCCACTGGTCGATCGAGTTCTTTTCGAGTGACTCGAGCCATGTGAGTGGAGCCTGATCCAGACAGAAGGGGAAGAAGAGGCACTTCGCATCGTTGTTGCCACCAGCATTTTCGATGGCCAAGGCGTAGCACCTGAGCCACTGAACTGGATCTTGCTTCGCGTCATACTTGGAGATCCCGAGAGGTTTGAATTTCTCGGGAAGAAGCAGGTTGCGAAGTCTTGCGGAGTATGCGGGGAAGCCGTCGCTATCGCTTGCTTCAGTAGCCTTCTTGCGACGGATCTCGTCGACCTTGTGGCGGGCGTCGTAGCCGCCACGTGCGTTGCCGGTGGCGTGGTTAGTCGCGTGGCCTCGGCCGCCGTGATCGCCGCCGCCACCAGCTCTTTTGCCGGTGTCATGGGATGAGCTCCCGCCGCTGCTGCCACCGGCGCCGTCGCCGCCGCGACTACCTCCGGTGCCACCCTGGCTGATGCCACCCTGTGAGGGTCCTCCACCCGAGGCTCTAGAGCGGTTGGGATTTGGCTGGTGTTCACCACGGACACGATTGCGTCCGCTGTCCGCCGGGCTGCGGCAAGTGGCTTCGTTGTTTCTGGCGTCGTGAGTTCTGACGGGGGGTACTTGAGCAACCCTGTTGTCGACCCACATGAAGTAGGCGTCTTCAGCGAGTTTGGCGATGACTTCGCCCGCGCGGACCCCCTGGGCCTGTCGTGCTATCGTGGTGATAGACATGAGGCACTGCTCAGGAGTAGTGTGTACCCGGTTGGCGACTTGCTCCAGAGCCTCACTGAGGTTCCGGATGGGGAGAGTTTCCCGGAGACGTCTGCGTCGATCGTTCCGCTTCCTGTTGCGATCACGCCGAGCGTTCTTGTCTTTGGTGGTCTCGTTCGGAGGTGTGTTGGCAGATAACTCATCCTCCGAGATGTCGTCAAGGTACCGGTCGGGTCGGTTCTCCGAAGTCCCAACATCTGTGGCCGTCATGAAGACTTCACGGTCGGGAGTATAGAGGCTGGAGTCAGTAGTCGCCACCTCGGTGGGGGTGTGCTCGTCGTTTAGAGCCAGCGGAGTCCCCTCCTGGAAGGGGAGTGAATCGAGGTAGGCGACAGAGCGTGAGTTGTCGTCCGTCAGGTCTGCAGGCTTGCGGTCGGGCCAGTAGACGAATCTGTCGGCGGGAGTGGATGTAATGACCAGGCCAGAGGCAGGACCTGACAGTGGTTCCTCAGTCATGTTGAGCTCGGACTCAGGTTCGATTGGGTCCGATCCGAAGTTGAACTCGTAGGAAGAGTCCGAGTAGTAGCCGGTTCCGGTGTTGGAGTCCGAGGAGTACTCGGAGGCGATCTCCTTGCCGGCCCGGCGTGCAGCGAGAGCTTCCGCATGGGCCCTGCTAGCATTGCAGAGATTGTATGGGAAGTGCTCGTGGAGAGGGGTCGCTTCACACGATGGCTCAGGAGCCAGCTCGCATGAGGCGATCCAGGGCGACGTCGAGTTCGAGTTGGAGGCGAATCCGGGCTCGAAATCGGCGACTTGGTTGTAGAGCGAAATTTCGCCGAATTTTTCGACGAGTGGGCCCGTGGCGACTTCTGGAAGTGTCATGAGCCCAGTCTCTGGGTCCGGGGTCATGGTGAGGTAGCGCTGGAACAATCCAGCGCCGTCAGCGGTGCAGACCCAGGAGCCGAAGACGAAGGTGTCGCCGTGGTTGAAGGCGACGGTGGGCTTGATGACGATCGGAGCCGTCGAGTTCGCCATGTGATCTTCGGCGAGATCCCCTACCTGGCGCGCCAGCTGTCGGTGTTTTGGACCGGCAACCTACCAAGGGGAGTACCCGAGGTAGATGAATGTGGCCTCGCCGTGATCGGTAACTCGAAGGAGAGACACGTGTCACACAATTTAGACAGGTTCGGGCCGCGAGGTGCGTAATACCCTACGTCCTGTATGCTGCGTAGCTCTGGATTGATTGGGTGTGTTTACAAGAAGATGTGGATGAAGAGATAGGGGTCCCTGCCTCGCCTTATATTGCCTGGGAGGCAGGGTTACAAGTCGGTTTGAGGGGAGAGTACTAGTCGGGTACGGCTAGGAGTCCTTTACATGGATCCGGACATGTGTAGCTTCCTATCCGAGTTCTATCTCCCCGTAATCCTTGCGCCCCACGCCAGCAGGTGCCGTGTTGCCCAAGTTGAGTAGTCCCAGGGGCCCACCGAGTAGTCGGTCCTGGTACCCACCGGAGTAGTGGGCCCAGGGATGTCCATACGACAGCTTAGTCCAATCAGAGCCTGAAAACAGCCGATTAAAGACTCAAATTACAGTCGATTGCAAAATGTAATCGTCTTTATTGTGGGATAGCCGAATCATCAGAACGTGTTCGGTTGCAGGTTATGGCCGATGTACAAATCACCCTTAGAATATATATATATATATTGTTTCCCTCATCTTCGATTACAATGGTGGCATTACAGTATAGATCTGAAGAATACATTGAGAAGACGAACTTGGACGGTTCATTACAGATCGGTTACATTCATCATCATTGGACAGGTGATGGGGACGAAGAAAGAGAAAAACAAAAAAGAAAGCGTAAATTTGACGAAGATGAATCACCAGATTCGGTAACTCTCCCCGTCAAGTTTGTTGAGAAAGAAGACATAGGGTTGTTCTTCTTTCCGCAACGCCTAGGGACGACCTCCACCCTCCTCCACCAGCTGATGCACCTAAGTTGCATCACAAGGGTTCTCCTAGTTGTTGGACCTCCTGGCTTCACAAAAGGAGACTAGAGAGGGAAGTATGTCCTGGGCTGTTTCACAAGAATTCTTCTAGCCATCATGGGTCAGATAAGAAGAAAGGGACCGAAGAGTAAGAGCCTAAAGCTCCTTGGATCTATATCTCGAGCCATGGATGAAGGGGAAGTGCGTTTTCCATAAGGGTGTGAGGACGGTTATTTATAGCCAAGGCACCGGAAGAGATAGAGATGAAGGAGCCAGAAAAGACGGAAGCCGAAAATACTGGATCCGGTAAAAAAGGAAACAGATGACCCGTGAATGGTTCAGTTTCCAAAGAATGACCGATTCAGAGGAATGACCCCCAAATAAAGGATGACACGCGTACACACAAACGGTGGGAAATTTCTCTAGCACGTCCACAAACTGCAGGGCATGGTTCACAGAAATCGTCTGCCCAACATTGCAGACAGAGCCTGCAAGCTCACTAGCAGCACCCAGAAGAAATGCTATTTTAAGTTAAAGTCTGTCAATGACCAGCGACAACCATTATCCCCTAAGAAGTTTTCCAGGAAGAAATGCCTCTCATGCCTAAAAACTAAAGTGGCCAATGGCTACATCCGAGAGAACCAAGTCTGGAAGAAGTCATGGAACCCCTAGATAAGAGGGTGAGTCATATAAGGGAGGGGAACGAAAGAACCAAAGTGTCACATGGTGAACAACCCTGGAAAATGTCAGATTGAAAGGACAGAGCACTATCAATGGAGATTGATCGCATCAATCACGTAAAGAGATTTGGCTATCATTCGAATTAAGAGAAAGATATCGATTTCAAGCGAATTTCGGAGCAAAAGATATTTACTCCGAAACTGGGGGGGCATGTGTTGACATCGTTTTTTGGAAAAAACAAGTCAAAAGGACAGGGAGAAACAGCCGATGGAAACAAAGCTCAATCGGCCGATGGAAGAAGGAGGAGGATGGTCAACAGGATTCGCTGATGGTCAAGGAAGCTCAAATCTGACAATGGACCAGCAAGTCAAAATGATCGGCCGATGGTCAAATAGGAGGATCGGCTGATGGAAAGAAGAAGGCGACAATCGAGAAGATACGCCAAAAGGAAAGTACGGCAGAGGTGGGTCAGTCCACAATTGGCAACATGTCAAAGAGTCAGTTTTAGGAAGTTTTAAACTCCTACGAGAGTCTTTTTCTATTTTTAGTAGTATTTGTCTTTCTTTAGATACAAGTAAACAGTGTCGTGATCGGCTAGGAGCCGGGTTGTCCTCAGGATATAAATAGCGACCCTGCGTGGTCGGGAAAAAGTGCACACACCAATATCAAACAAACCGCCTCCGGGCAAACCCTTTACTTTACAGCATCTACTTTCATAGCATCTACTTTTCGGCGACTTCGCCATTGCGTTTTTTCTCTTTTCTACAACGTAGTCCTTCAAGTTCGTCGGGCTGCATCGATCGATCTCCGGCAAGCTTGTGAGTACCGTTTTACCGAATAACCCTAGGCTTTAACCTCCGGGCGCATCGCTGAGGTTTCGTCTAGTTCTTTATTCACCCCTTACCGATATTAGCTAGATCTGCAAGTTTTCGTACCAATTCTTGTGGTTTTAGCTATTATCACCAATTACCCCACTCGATCTAGATCCTATCGGCTTCTAACACTGCAGCCGATTCCGACCTGTTCGAGTGCTGACGTCACGATTGGCCGATCCCAGCCGATCTATCTACTCACGCACCCGCGCTTCGGTCGCTCTCGAGCCGACCGACCTCGCTTTACTCGTATCGGCCGATTGGCTGGTACACGTGCTGCTGAAAGGCTATCGGTTCTTTAGCCGATCCCTAATATTTTCCATTGTCAATCAACAGGTCAGATTGGCTGGCACGCCTCGCTACAGACCGGGAGTCACGTGTGCTGCGCGCGGAGGTGACGTCCTATTTTCGCGTCAACAGCTTAGACTGACCAGCTGCTGTTGCATCAGCATTTGCATCCCCAAAGTAGAGAACAAAACGACATTATGGCGTAAAAGGGGTTGCTGGAACCGGTTCTGCATTTTGCGGTTGCAACCATCCGCACCCTCATATTTGGAGGTTCTCTCCTCTATTCATACCAACTGCCGCCTCCTTTCTTGCTCCACCCACCACCCCCGCCGTCTCCTTCCCTGGCCGCCTCCACCACCCCCGCCGCCTCCTTCCCTAGGCGCACGGACGGCGGAGGAGCTTCAGGCCGCCGCTGCGGATTTGCGCCGTCGAGTCTGAGGCTTGCTCCTCCCGCACGCGCGCTTGAACCTTGTCGCCTGCTGTGAGTCAACACCGCGTCACTACTCGATCCGCCCATGGGGAGAGCCGCTGGCTCCCGATGCACGTGCGAGGAAGGTATGGGAGACCCGCCGACCATCGGATCTGCTCCGGGAAACCGCTTGGCTCGACCCATCTCCCTTGCGGCCTCGATTTGATCGGCGAAGGCGCTCGACTTGCTCGATTCAGATGGCTGTGGCGCTTGATTCGGTCGGGGGTGGCGGCGCTCGATTCGGACGGCTGCACGATGCGAGGTGGCACGACCTGCCTCCTCGACCCTCCTGGGAGCGGCGGTGGTGTGATGGCCTCCTCTACCACCTTCGTGACGCTGAGCGAAGAAGAAGGGGAGGCAGAGAAGCGGAGGCCTCCTTGGCGCTGCGATGACCTCCTCAGTGCAGAGCCCGTGGTGGTGGCTCTCCCCTAGCCGCGTCGCGATTCAGGGCCCGCGACGACACCCATCTCAGTGTGCGGGGGAGCCAGCTGTCGGAGGAGGATACGCAATGGGATGTGTGTGCCGCTGGAGGACTCATTTGTTTGCATGATTGTTTGGTTCCTATGCTCGTAAGAGATGTTTGAAGATGCAGATGAGTATCTTTGCTGGAGTTAAGAGCAACTCCAAGAGCCTAGCTATCTTGATCTTGTTAGCTAAAAAAAGAAAACATTTTTAAAAATTGGTTCCAACAGACTCTTCAAACACCCCCTCGCTATCCCCGCTAGCTATCCCCAGATGTTCGCTATCCATCTTTGGCTAGCACCTCCACTCGGTATCCCTCCGCTCCTTCCGTCCCGCGTCCTCCTTTCGCGGTCCCACCTCTCTCACACCCTCGCCTCCGGCCCCTACCTGCCGGAGCGCCACCGTCCATGGGCGCCACCACTGATGCTCCCTCCCGAAGCGAGAAGCTCCAACAGACTTTGTTGAGCTCCTCTCGAGACTGAGCTGCGAGCCTGGGCGAGCTCCTCCCAGGGACGAGCCACGTCTCCGGCCGCGAGGTGGAGGTCCTCTGCTGGCCGCTGGGTGGGCGAGCTCCTCCCAGAACCGAGCCGCGCCGCTGGCCGCCAGGCTGACACCCTCCGCGGGGGCCAGCGTGCTCCTCCGAGGACCGGCCCGTGATGTGGGCCATGGGCGGAGGTCCTCTGTGAGGCAACACCGTCAGGGCCGGGTGAGCTCCTCCTGGGATCGAGCCGCACCGGAGCCTCCGTTGTGGCCCTTGCCGCCGGGGTCCGCGCCAAGCTCCGCTGGGGTCTGCGCCAACGGGGTAGGCCACTAGAGGAAATTGCCTCCGGGGTATGCGTGAGGGACAAAGGGAGTGAGTGAGGGAAGCATGGACAGGAAGAAGGGGAATGGAGGACATGCTATCGAGTGGGACCCACCCATTTTGAAGGTTAGGAGACAGAGAGTCTGTTGGTTCACCCACCCCTTGAAAGGCTAGATGGTTAGCTAAATCTAAGACTAGCTAAGTGAGGCTTTGGCTAGTATGATTTGGAAGAGCTCTTGGAGTATCTTTATCTTTGGCTATCCTCCGTGGGTGCACATAGCAATTCACCCTAGCACAGACGCGGAGCCCGAAGCAAGAGCATTAATCACTCGTGTTGCAACCAAAATGTTAGCAACCAGAAGGGGATAGGAGAAGGAAGCACGAGAATCAAGGGTAGGAAGCAAGAATTGAGGTAGGGAGAGATAGATACGGCGCCATGGCTAGTTGCTTCAAGGAGGAAGAAGATAGTATCTGTTATGTTACAATCTGTTTGATGTCTCTGTCCCTATCCCACTCAACTATTAGTAGCAGCAACAAAAGGCACACAGGCCTGAATGAAGAAGGCCACAGGCCCAACACAACCGCTAAGCCAATACCGGCCCATTAAGCCTAGTTACAGGTACTTGATCCTAACATTCCCCCTTCTTAAAGAGCAGCTTGGGGGTAATCATGTTGAGCACCTTGATGTTGAAGATGATACAATATTGTGATCACCAGGTTGAGAAAGTTGATTGACGTAGCTTCCAATTGCAACGATAATCTTCAGGGGTCATCCAAAGCTTGATGGTAAAATTGCATGGTCTGTAGTGTCAGCCTGCCAATTGCCCCAATTGCTTGCTCCAGGAAGTAGGAGAGTAGGTAGCCATCGACACTAAACAATAGCAGTCTGATGTTGATCTCAGTAGTCGACCTCCAGACACTAACAGTCAGAGGATTTCCACAGAGTTTGGTGCCCAGATAATCGTAAGGGAAAATTAGATTTATACCATCAAAAGATGCAGACTTTAGAAAAATAACATCAAAAGATTCGACTTTAGAAATGTAGCATTGAAAGTTTACTCTGTTATGGATTTCTACCATTCCCGTGAGCTCCCCGTTAGCGGCTGTATAACAACAAAAACTTCAGACTCACCTGCTGCCTCCCTCTCTCTCTATGACATATGGACCCTACTTGTCATCCCTAACCTCCAGCCGCCGCCGACCCGAGCTAAGGCTCCCTGCCCATGACCTCCACCCCCACGCGCCTAGCCTTGCTCACCGGCCACCCCGCACGCCAGCGGGCCCGCGCGCCTGACGCTGCCCGTCGGCTGCCCCGCTCGCCGCTGATCCCGCGTGCCTGGTCTCGTCTCCCGGCTGCCACGCTAGCCATCGGCCCCGTGCACCGAACCTCGCCCGCCAGCCACCCGGCGCACTAGTACCGCCCACCGACCGGCCTCGCACGTCGGCATCCCCACGCGCCAGCTATGGTCGGGCAATTTTCCTTCACTGGTTTGCCATTGCCGTCGGCCCCAAGTGGGTGCCGCCGATGAACTTCCCATCCCGAGCACCTCTTCCCCATCCGACCTGCAAAACGGAATCACGGTGAGCCAGTGCTGCTACAATCCTCGTTCCCCAATCTCTCTGCCACTGTAATCGCCAGAATCGGCACAAGAAGACGTCGTCGGCAGTCTGTAGTTTGTACCGTCGCCGGCAAGCTCCAGTTGGCATCCGACCACATCGAGTATGGGTACACGTGTGCGAGCTCATGCTGGTTGTAGTGCTTATGCACCCTCGCCGAAACCTCACCGCCGGTGAGGTATTGCCAGTCAATGGCGTGGCCATTGGCCATGGTGAATGTGTTCGTGAGGCCTGGTAACGTTGAGTTCACGGTTGTGGTAGAAATCAATAACGGACAACACTTTGGATGCTAGATTTCTAGAGCTCGATCTTTCGATGCTATTTATCTAAAGTTCGGTTCTTTTAATGGTACTCATCTAATTCTCCCTAATTGTAAGTTGTCTTCAGGACTGAACCCCACCAACTCGAGGAACAATTCACATGGACAGAATCAGTAGATAGAATTCCCTGAGCTACAAGTATATCTTTGTTTTTTCTATGCCATAACCATGTTGCAACAACAGTAGCCGACCACATGGTTCTTGTAGCAGGAATAAGATGTAAAAGAATTATGTCTGCTGCACGCACCTGAGCCCAACTTATATCACAGAGCTGCTGCTGTACCAGAAAAACCAAGCAGTGAAGCACTTCTCTCCTATGTGGAATAGATAGATGCTGAAACAATTCCCAAAAACATCTCCCTGGCCAAAAATCCAGTGCCAAATCAGTGAGTAGATATGCAAAAGAGAGAATTCCATAATATACTTGAATGGCTTGAAGGCTAGTCACAGACATCCAATTGAATTTTCTGTCCACACAAATGCCACTGAGTTGAATCTGAGTATGGCAGTAGTGCTGATAGACATGTATACATATAAAAGCACACTCATAACCAAAATTTGACCATAGGAGTGTAGCCTGTACTCCACATGAATAGCACAATGTATCCTTAGTGATGACTGGCCAAGGTATTTTGCACTGTATCCAATGGTACTTGAGAAACATTGAGTGCAATGGAGCTGAGTTTTTAGTATAACTGATGATGGTTTCATTATCTCCCATTTGTGCTAACAAACAATAAATCCTAAGTTGTAGGACGATAGTCATTGTGATCTCAACATGTACTTTCTTTCCACTGTCAAAAACACAAGTAGCAGTATAATACACCAGCTGAGAATTGCTACCCATGAACTTAATTGGCACAGGTGGAGGCCATGGTTTGGGTCTGAGTACATGCACACTAGCTTCATGGAGCACAACCATATGATAACAGAAGGATGGCCAATGTACTAACATGAGCTGAATACGATCACTTAGCATCTCAAACTGCACAGGTAGTGGCCATAGTTGCATCTAATGCCTACCGACCCATCCACAAGTAATGGGCTTCCCTGAACTTGAGAAAGACTGTAAGGTACTAGTGAACACAATGTGACAGTATTGCAAATGAGGAGGCCCAAGTCCCTTGACTAAAATAGCAAGTGCTGGCTCTAGCATTACTGAATTCTGATTAATCACCTTCTCAAGCACTTTGCAGTCTGTAGGAATATGGATAGCAGACCCCAACAGAGCAACACTAACTGATAAAGCATGGATACTGGAATTGATGTACCTTTTCTTCATGTACTCAATTGAGCAGGCATCATGGCTGAGACAATTCGTCAAACACCTGGCGGGCGAGATGATGAGAGCTTCCTCCTCTGCACTCCGAACAACTGGTGCTGGTGAATATGCTGGTGCTAGAACGGATGCCCGGGCAACAGAGAAGGACTGCAACATGGCAATTTTGTGGCTGAGGCAGACAAACGAACACATGGTGGTCGAGGTACTGGTGATGTCGTCCTCGTCTGCACCTCGAGTTGATGCAGATGGGGAAGTTGATGGCGTGGCGGCGGCTGCTGCTGCTGCAAATGGCGTCGAAGGAGCAGCGGCGAGCCGAGGTCGGCGACGCCAAGGCGGGTGCGGAGGAACACGCCATGCTCGGCGCTCATGACGGCGCGGAGGAGCACGCCGTGGTCGACGAAGCTGGCGCGGGCGCAGATGAGAGCGCCGCGAGCCGCAGAGCCAAGGCGGACGCAGAGCAGCTTGTCGAAGTCGGCGAAGCCATGGCGGGCGCGGAGGATGACGCCGAATCAAGTGAGATGGCGCTCGCCGCGGACGTCGAAGCCAAGGCGGGCGCGGAGGAGCTCGCCGCGGTCGCCGAAGCTGAAGCACGCATAGACGACCCCGCCGCGAATGTTGAGGACGAGGCGGACGCGGTGGTGCTCGCCACAGTCGTTGAAGCCGAAGCGCACGCAGAGGCGCTCGCTGCAGACATCGAGGAGGAGGCGTGCGCGGAGGAGCTCGACGCGAACGCGAATCACTGAGGCCACCATCGATGAACTCATCCACCTCCATCTTCTCAAGTTCCGCTTCACGCTCCGTGGTTTAGATCGGAAACGCGCCAGCACATGTTGAGTTGTCGACGCCGCGCTTGCTGATGTAGTGGCTGGCGAGCTCGGTGGAGACGGCGCTCGGCGTGATCCGGATCGATGCGCCTGTTGATGGCGCGACCGTGGCCGACGCGGCGGCAGAGGGCGCAGCCACTGGCGCGACCAAGGTGGAGGCGGGAGGCGCATGCGCCACCGAGAATGTGGCCACAGGCGCGTGTACGGCCGCGAGCGCGACCGAGTCGGCGGCGGTGGGCGCGGGTGTGGTGAAGACCGATGTGTCGATGGACTGTGCGGTCGTGGCCGACGCGGCAGCAGGCGCGACCCGGGTGGTGGCAGAAGAAGCAGGCGCCCTCGGGGATGAGACTGCAGGCACTGGTGCGGCGGTGGAAGACGCTGACACAACCGAAGAAGAGGAGCTAGGAGCGAACGCCGCCTGGGTTGGCAATCCCCACTTGATGTGCATCTGGCAACAACCATCGTAGATGTTGCGGCCATGCAATTCTCTATAGGCATCTGCTGCAGCCTCCACCGAATCGAACTCCACACTCGCCATCACAACATCAGTTCCTCCAATCACCAGGATCTGCTCCACCACTCCTCCCGTAGGACCAAATACTTGATGAAGCACTGATTCATTGATAGGATAACAAACCCTGTGAATGGCGACCTCCAGAGTGCGATTTGGTGACCTCACTCATAGAAGTCGTTGCTGGCCATTTCGTCGAACAGGTTGCAGGCACTCCTCCAAAGGTTGCTCTCCTTGGTGAAACTCGAGCCCTCCTTGCAGGAACTCCAGGAATCCGCCATGAGTTGTTCCAGATCGAGGTTCACGGGACGGAATCGGCTCACCAATCCACCCGAGAACTGAATCGATGGGGAACAAGGGATAGGGCTCAAATCGACGAACACGCGCACGGGATCGGTGTATCTGATACCAAATGTTAGCAACCAGAAGAGGATAGGAGAAGGAAGCACGAGAATCAAGGGTAGGAAGCATGAATTGAGGTAGGGAGAGATAGATACGGCGCTATGGCCAGTTGCTTCGTCAAGGAGGAAGAAGATAGTATCTGTTCTGTTACAATCTGTTTGATGTCTCTGTCCCTATCCCCCACTCAGCTATTAGTAGCAGCAACAAAAGGCACGCAGGCCTGAACGAAGAAGGCCACAGGCCCAACACAACCGCTAAGCCAATACCGGCCCATTAAGCCTAGTTACAGGTACTTGATCCTAACACAAAATTACTGAACACACCTCACAACCCCACCGGTTCCCCCGATCCATTCCCCTTCCCAGTCAAATCGCCTGGCTCCCCCTGTGCCGCGCGGCTGTGCCCCCAGCGGCGAGCCATGGATCCTTCCCCCGCCCGCCGGCGGGAGGCGGAGCGGTCTATGAGCATCGCCGAGAAGCTCCTGATGGCGCGCGACCTCGAGGGATGCAAGCAGTTTGTCGCCGAGGCCCTCTCCGCCGACCCTCACGCCCCTGGCGCCGACGACCTGTACGCCGCCGCCGACGCCCTCCTCGCCGCCCAGCGCCGGCGCTTCCCGTCCGGCCCCCCTGATCCCTACGCCATCCTCGGGCTCGAATCCGCCGTCCCAGCCAACCGCGACCCCGACGTGGTACACTCCCACTATCGCCGCCTCTCCCTCCTACTCAACCGCTCCCACCCCGACCGCCCCTGCTCGCACGCCTTCGCCGACGCTGCCCGCCTCGTCGCCGACGCGTGGGCCTTCCTTTCGGATCCTCTTCGCAAAGCCTGCCTCGACTCCGACCTCGACGCTGCCGCGGCTGCAGCTAACGCTGCTGCAACTGCCAAAGCCGCCGCGTCGGCTGCTCGTGTACCCGCCGCTCCCTCTCCAGAGAAGCAGCATCAGCCGCAGCAGCCGCCGCCTCCTCCTCAGCCAGCCTCGCCACCGCCGGCTCCCCAGCCACGTCAGATTGTGTCGGCCACGCCGCCGTCAAAGCGCGGCCGGCCGCCCCGCGCTGCCAAAACGCCGTCGGCGGCGGAACGGGAACAGGAGGGGGAGCCTCCGCAGGCGCCACCGTTCTGGACGGCTTGCCCCTCCTGCTGCCACCTGCACCAGTTCGACCGCTCATACGAGGGGCAAACGCTGCTCTGCCCCAGCTGCTCCCGGCCCTTCGCCGGCATTGCAATGTCCACACCGCCGCCCATCGTGCCAGGCACCGACATGTACTACTGCTCTTGGGGCTTCTTTCCGATGGGGTTCCCTGGTGGCCCTGCATTCGCCGGACCAGTCAGTTCCCCAGGGCAGCAACCCCCTTCTGCTCTAGGATTTTATCCAATGGGGCCATACTTGCCATTGCCAGGACAAAGTGGCATTGTGGAAGGCAATACTAGTGCTGGCAGTGGCATTCCCGTCACCCCCACCGTGACAGCGCCAGTGCCAGTCACCCCCACAGTGACATCTCCAGCACCGGCAGCGGCAATGCCAGTGAATTCTTCACATCAAAAGGTTGAGCCAAGGAAGCGAGGGCGACCCAAAGGCAGCAAGAATAAGAAAGTGGTAATTGAGATCAATTAGGGCTTTGGTAGTTGGTGCCGGTGGTGGCGTTCCTGTTGGTCTGTCACTCCCATAGTTACAGGCTTACAGCACCAGCGCTGCTGCGACATGCAAGTGAAGTCCTCACTTGAAGGTTGGGGCAAGGAAGTGAGAATGGCCCAAAGGAGGCAAGAACAAGAAAATGGGTTTGAGATCAGGACTATTTATGAAGATGGAGTGATGAATTGTCTACATAAGCTCTTAGCAGCTGGGAACGTAGAACGTGGCCACGTTCCTCATTCCCTGAACGCCGTTCCGGGACTGGAACAATTAAGTGTAAAAACCTTTCATAAGTGCCATACCACATTCCGGGAACGTTCCAGGAACGGGAACATGACTGCTAAGAATCAGCTGCACCATTCAACATCTGAATCTGTTGTAAACTGAACAATCTGTATGTTTAGGTAGTTCTCTTGGTTGCAGATGACATGCGTGCAGTAAGATGGTTGAGCATCAGAGCTTTCTCCATGATAAGGTGGTCCAAATTCGGAGCTGATTCATGACAATTTTGTTGACTAGGTTGTAGGTTGCCCTCCTTACTTTCATTGCAAAGTTTAGCATAGTGGGTTAGTGTGTTAGCTTTTTTTTTGTATCATTCCATTAGCCGGGTAGATGTTTCATGTTGTAGAGATATGCTGTCTCTGATTGTAGGATTATGAGATGGACAACAAGCTCAGTGACTGTGCATGTGGATTAATTAGAAATGGCATGAATCTGATGAAATTGTGCGCATGTGATTGTTAGATGTGTGTTGGAAACTCGGAACTCGTGTGTGTATTGGTTGGTCTGAAGGATCTGCCCATGATACTTGTAGTTCTGCATCTGCCAGGTTAGATTGCCAGAAGTACTCATTCCTGTTGGAGTGTTAATGCAGTTACACTCAGCAAGCATGATGTATGCTGTTTTTTGTTGAATGTACTTGTGCAGATTTTGTGCAGTTGAGTACTTTTTTTTTCTTTTGAAAATGGCAGTTGAGTACTTCAGTTGAAGGGTTCCGATTACTATACCGTGAAATCCACTTAGGGTGCGTTTGGATGTAGATATTGAGAGCCTTGGCATTGAATTGGGTTCAATACCAATTCAGTCATGGTATTGAAATGACTACAATTTGAATGCTCTTGTTTGGATGGTTATTGTATTCTCTTTTGGAATCATACTAAGCAGTCAAATCCAATTTCTGTTTGGAAGTACACAAGCCAGGAATTGGTATTTGACAACTTCTACACCACAGCGCATCGGAGGGGGCAGGCGAAGTGCTCGTCGGCGCCCGCGGAGAGGCGCGGGGCTTGTCGGCGGAGAGGAGCGGCCGCGCGGGTCACCGGGGGAGAGGAGCAGCCGCGGGTAGCCGGCCGGATCGCCGGGGGAGAGGAGCAGCCGCGGGTAGCCGGCGGGGAGGAGCAGCCGCGCGGGCCACCGACGGTGGGGCGGAAGAAGGCAGGTCCCGCCCCTCACTCAAATCACGGCGCCGCCGCGTCGGCCGTGAGGAAGACAGGCAGGGCCGCCGCAGACAAGGGGTCTCGGGGAAGAAAGGAGCAGCGGCGTGGAGGAGAGGTGGGGTGAAGAAGGGAGTGACTCGGTGGTGGCATGGAGCGGCGCCGCCAAGCTCGCCGGAGGGAAGGGGAGGGGCGCGCGCACGCTGGAGATGCTCCAGCTCTGTAGATGGCGGCGCCGACGCGCGGTGAAGGGCAGCGCTCCATTGGAGAGCTGCTCGACTTGGTGGTGAGGGCGGCGCGCCGCTGGAGGGCCCCCTGCCCGGCTAGGTGGCGGAGGAATGGAGCAGAGCACCAATGGCGGGGTGGCGGTGGATCTTGGTTGGGGTGTCGGGCGCCTGGCCTTTTTCTTCGACGAAGCAAACTGCGGGGGCGAATGCAGAGCAATACGGAGGGTGGAGCTTCTAAATTGAGGGAGGGTGCGTGCAGGTGGGAGGAATGCCGTGCGGTATTCTGTTGTAATTCCATTCGCCAATTCCTTGAACGTCCAAACGGTGGCATTCGTGACTGCAAATTTCAATTCCGAATACCAGCCCCCAAAGCCAACATCCAAACGCAGCCTTATACTACTTCACTTTGCAGTGGAATGGTAATCGGGGGTCACAAGTGGATAGTGTGTTGATATGCAAATGATATTGGTCTCTTTTCCAATACCAAATGGCTGATTCTTTCAACCAAAAGACATTCAAACATGTAGTGTTGGCTTACTTGGCATCCCAAAGATTAAATTCACCAAATTTCCATATTTAGCTAGTTTGATTTTTGTCAATCATATTTTCTTTTCGCATATTTGACCATGTAAAAGGACCATCATGCCCCTTACCTTAGTCTTTTTACACAGGGAAATGAAAACAAGAACCCATCGTTCTAGTTCTGTTTACGCAGTTCTGCTCTTATCTAAAGCTCCTTCACGCACTCGTGGCCGCCGCAAGAGGTTGATGCCGCCGGCCACCGCACGGGGTGAACAGTCTGGGGCTCTGGGCGCCGCGCGGGAGTAGCGGGAGTGCGGGACGACCGTGCGGTTGGGGCAGGACGTCCACGCGGCTGCGGCGCACCGGTGCCTCTGGAGGCGTGGTGGAGCTCCCGGCTCCGTCCTTCGCTGGCGTCGAGGGCGGCGGGCTCCAGGTGAGCGAATTTTTTTATTTCTATATATTTTTTTACGAATTAAAAAATATAAATCCACCAAAAGTTTTGCAAAACTATATATAATACCGCTCCGTTTCAAATGGCGGTAGAGACTACCACCCCAGACGGGTATTTAGCCTCAAGATGATTTCAAATGAAAAAAAATTGAACTAAAAAAGTTGTAAATCTTGACGAAATTTACAATTTTCATATAAAGTTTATTTCCATCCGAATTCATATAAAAAGTTACAAAATTTTGAAGATGTACTGGCAGGTGGGAGTCCCTACCTTCTACCACCGTTTCAAATGGGCGTATATGTATAGTTTTGAAAAAATTTTATAAGGATGTATATTTTTGTAATTAGTAAGAAAATATAAAAATAAAAGAAAAATTCAAGTGAGCCCTTTTTTCTGTTTGGGCTTGTAGCCCATGATGAGATTGGGCCTCATGTGCTGTCCGACAGGAGGAAGCCCCGGTCGGGATTTTTTTTTATATTTTTTTAATCATTTTGTAAAATTATACGACCATTTGAAAATTTATCAGATTTGACCACCAACCGCCGTGGGTCACGGCGGTTGCAGGTCCAACCGCCGTAGCCCACGGCGGTTGGGCCCCCACAGGCGTGAAGACCAGGCCTATCCGTCGTGCGCTATGGCTGTAGGCCCAACCGCCGTGGGCCACGACGGTAGGGGTTGTGCAACCGCCGTGGCCCACGGCGGCAGGTCGGCTGATCCCTATAAGAGCCGAAAATTACACCGGAAATGTCATAAAAATTCGGAAAAAAAAGAAAGAGAGGGTTGGGAAGGAGAAGAGAGTGGGGGGGCGGAGCAGCGAAGCTCTGCCAGTTCTTCGCTTCATTGTAAGTATTTCGTCGATTTGAACCCTTTTAGCACCTTTACTTAGAAAGCGTAATTAGTGATTCACTGCGTTTCTTTAGATCTGTAGTATTAAAAATGTCCTGTTTGTAGGGTTTAGGGTTGAGAAGGAGAAGAGAGGGAGGTGGAGGGTGCGGAGCAGTGAAGCTCTGCTGCTTCTTCGCTTCATTGCAGGTATTTCACTGATTTCACTAATTACTATTTCGGTATACTGTAGATTTCTGTAGATTTATGTATGGTATAGATTTCTGAAGTATAGATCTGTAGTTGTAGTTTATATTACGTAACATATTTATTATTAAGTGTGTATATTGCGACTGATTAGTTTGCTAATTTAGTTTAGATATTAGTCTATTTGTTTCTTAGTCCCTGGATGTAGTATTTGGTAGCAGTTATTGCTTTTTATTATGAATCAGACGTGTCGGAGACAGTCACAATCAAATTGTATTACGAAATTGGAGAAATTATATATGGTCCACAAGGAGTTGACTTGTCAAATTATAGTTCAATTGAGAAAAATGTTAAAAGAGCAGCAGAAAGAACTTGGGAGGGTATAACCAACTGACTGGTCAAGGCATTTGCAGTAGATTTAGAGCACCAATGCCTGTCGGTGATGGCACTAATCAACAGAAGTGAACATGTGTATTGGGAGCTCGTGCCACTTGAAGGGACTCCACGATGGATGAGTTTTATCAGAAATGCATGCCGAGTTGGTTTGCCTGTGATTTTGTTTGTCCAAATTTTCCAGAAGGGTGAGTCTAGCAGTCTAGTGCATGAGGAAGCTGAGGATGTGGACTAGGGGGAAGGGGAGGTGCTGAAGAAGGGGAACAACAAGAGGAGGAAGAAGAGGATTCTGAGGGTGAGCAGACATCTAGAGGTTATGTTGTCACTGGTGTTATTGATGAGGGAGAAGGAAACCCAGAAGTGATGAGATAATATCAGAGAGAGTTAGAAGCTGATGAACGTGCATTGGAAGAGGACTCTTCAGATGATGATGATGATGATGATGATGATGATGATCAGTCTGAGGATCATGTGCCCTGGGATTGGCAGAACTACGATTTCTCACAGTGTACTGTTAATAGTGGTGAGAATGTGCCATGGGAGTATACGGAGAATGAGGTTACTGTAGACGCTATGTACCCCAGTACTGCACATCTGAAGGATCCAGTGAAGCAGTGGTACTACTACATGCAGCGAAGCAGTGGTACTATTACATGCAATACTGCACATCTGAAGGATGCAGTGAAGATTGGTCCCCTCCACCTTCACCACCTCCACCCCCACCTGGGTACTACTACATGCCGTCGCAACACTCCGGCGGCTCTATGCTCTCCGGACAGTTCTCGTACAACTAGATGAATTAGGAATGTTGTAATCAAATTTCTAAATTCCATAAGGCATGTTATCATTACGTAAGGCGTTTTGTTAGTGTTGTACTAGCGCCGTACATGCTATTGAAAATGTGTGTGTTTTCTCTGCTAAATATATTTTTTTAAAAACCAACCACCGTGGCTCACGACGGTTGGGCACATGGCCGCTGCCTGCCGCCGTGCGGCTCCTGCAACCACCGTGGGCCACGGTGTTGGCCCAACCGCCGTGGGTTACGGCGGTTGGACCTGCAACCGCTGTGGCGCACGGCGGTTGGTGTTCAAATCTGATAAATTTTCAAACACTCGTATAATTTTGCAAAATGATTAAAAAATATATATAAAAAAATTCCCCGGTCGGCTACCTCTGTCACTCTGTATCTCTGTGATCATCGCTCGCCACTCGTGACTCGTGAGTAGGGATGGAACCGGATACCAATTCGGATAGCATTTTTTAGCCGTTCTTTTTTGATTTTAGCTAAATTAGGCATAATATTTTGTATCTAAAAATTTATATTCTTGTTCTTGGCATTGTGCTTGTTAAAATTCATACAAAATAAACCCCAAATGTGTGCTATATTTTGATCAAATGATGAAAAGAAATTCGGATTCGGATTCGGATACGGATGTTTTTTCACCTTTTTCTCTATCGAAAGCAAATAATCCATAAAAAAGTTGTAGCTAATTTTTTTTATTTTTTCCAGTAATTAGCTGGTTATAATGCATAAAAAATTACCACCAAATTTATTTTATTGTGATCTAAAAAAAATCAATCTATTACACAATTCGGATGTTTTGGTTCCATCCCTACTCGTGAGTCTCGCACTGTCGCTCGCCATTGGTGCTGCTCTGCCACCTCCAAGTATATACGGCACGGCCCACGGGCCGGCGGCACGGCCCACGGCACGGCCTTTTGGCACGGCCCATGGGCGGCACGGCACGGCAGGCAGCGTGCCCGTGCCGGCACGGCCCGAAGGCCAGTGCAGTGCATGGGCCGCCGGCCTGGCCCATGACACGGCACGGGTACGGCACGGCGCATCCGCGGCACAGAGGCCGGTACGGTCGCCAGGCCGGCAGCGCGGCCCCAACGGCATTTCTCCTAATTTTGCAGGCATATCTCCACCTTTTGGACTTTTGGTGCTACAAGACTCAAGTGGTGGTCTGTTGGATGACTGGAGAAGTCTGTAATTTGTCTCATTCTGATTCTGGTGAAGTGTTTTAATGTTGACGTGCCATGGGCCGGCACGGCACGGCGAAAATGGCCGTGGCCCATGGGCGGCACGGCACGGGTAAACGGCCCATGTGCCGTGTCATGGGCCGAAGACCTGGCCCATAGCACGGTCAGGCACGACACGGTCGGCACGGCGGCACGCCGCGACACGTCGCAGTGCCGTGGCCGTGCCGGCACGACACGGTGGCCAACTATACCTCCAAGGCTCCAACCCCCACTCCCATCCGTCCGCAGCTCAACCTGGAAGTGCCTCAGCGTGGTGTGGAAAGGAGATCCATCCGGACCCGGATCCGATTACCATTGCCGGTAAGGAATCTGTTTTTGTATGAATCTTTCTATGGCTGTCATGGCCTCATGGGTGAAGGGTCTTTTTGCGGGAGATCGCTTCAACCCGCTGCGAGAGCACTGAAACCCCAAAACCTACTTTCTCTCTGCTAGCTAGGAGCGGAATTGCTCGATGCGTGCGAATCTATGCATCCAGATACCAATCTGGTCTGGTCGGGTTCGATCGAGCGACCCATCTCCTTTTTGGTCCCGTAGGTTTGGAGTTAGTTTACAACCCAATGCAGGTGCGTCCGTGTGGGTATAATTTATTTTTTTCCCATGATTTTTGGGGTGTTCCGAAGAGACCCCAGTCCCCCACATTAAGCTAACACCTGATTTCAACCTAAACAGTGAAGTGTGTTGACAGGTCATGTTACTTTCATGATTCTGCATCAGGTAGCCGTCGTTGGTTTAGGGAAGTAGCAGCTGGGTACCAGATGCCAGATGGTGCTGCGTGAGTGTGGCCTGCTACCTTTGCTGAGAACAATAGCATGTTCTCAGCAAATAGACTACCCGTGTTTGTGAATCTGAACATGACTACATGAGTGAACTAATCTAGTTTAATTTTTTTAGAGTAATAGAGCCAAAGCACCCTAGTCCTTTCTTAACAGAAATGACCATCCAGAGTTTACAGCATCAGAGTTTCACATGGCGATTACAGAGAAGCTTCAAGAGAGGGAACACACAACTGCTAAAGCTATTACATTTGCTTAGAGACACAGACATACGTTTGTTCTTTTCTTTCTTCTCTTCTGTCGTTTGAGATTTCGCTTAGATCACCTTGCCCTCGGTGATCAGGGTCGCCAGCTGCTGCAGCACCCTGTGTTCCTCCCAAGTCTCCCCCTGCCTCGCCAGGAAACCGAGTAACTCCTCCTTCAGGGTCTCACTTAGTTTGCCAATCTGTCCGGTCGATTTGCTAATAATCTCAGCCTGCTTAGCCTTTGCTCTAACTCTGAAATCTTCTCTGGTGGACAGAGAAGTTTCCAGCTTAAGATCATAGCTGCTATCTTTTGTAGCAGAGACTTCACATCTCTCCAAAGCCCACCTTGAAAACAGATAGAGTTCCTTAGTTTACAAAGCCCCCACAGGGCAGCAGAAGTAAATATGTTGACTACAACAAACTTCTTGTTACTAAGAACAAAGCTTTCCAATGTTTTCAAAACAGTTACCACAATCAACATCTACACATTCTGAGATAGTGGTCCAGATCTATTTTGCTACAACGCACTCAAAAAATAGGTGGTGGACAGATTCCAGTTCGCAACAGAACAGGCATCTCTCTGAAAGGCGTCAACAACTTTATTTTGAGTAAGTAGCCACAGGAAGAAATGGACCCTCGGTGGGATTTTTAGGCTCCACGCCGCAGGGGTATGCACTGGCTGCACACCTCTGATATTGATAATTTCGTACAAAATCTAGTTTAATTTCAATGTATACTGCAGGGAAATGCAATTTAACTTTAAAATCTTCTTCATAACTCATAAGACATAACTGAATCGCCTATTTTACTAAGGTTTTCCTTAAATTCCTTCAGATGGGTTACATGGGTATTGGGTAGATATGCTGCTGCCTGTATAAGCATAAAATGAGCTTTAGCCTTTCCAGAAACTGATTTTAGCATCAGTTAGGTAGTGCAGATGCCATGATCTATCCTTGCAGTTGCAATGCTTGAAAATGATCCTTTGGTAGAGTCACATCTTTTCCATTAAGCAAACAGCTCACGCGGTGGACAATTTCTGTAACAATTTTCTTGTTCCTTGGTGCTGCAGGTTTGCCTTCATTATGGTGAATGAAAATGCAGAGAGAGATCATGGTATTGATCAGGGGCGAAGCCAGAAATCTCTGTCATTGGGGTCATCGGGGTCTAAAACTCTAAATCTTGCAGAATATAAGAGAGATTCGCTACTTCTACCATGGGGTTATAGTAGAATTCGTAAAATCCATCGGGGTCTGCCAACCCTGACGACTGCGCGTAGCTCCGCCCCTAGTATTGATGAAGGTCCATCAGCTTCTCAGGTTCCAGAAATTAAGTTAACGCACAATTTTCGTTTGGGAGATATAACATGGGTTAAGCTTATTGGATCTTCATGGTGGCCAGCCCAGGTATGTCATATGTGTTACGACCCTGCATCTTGTTAGCGTATCTTTTAGTGCTAAAAGTATTTTTTTTCCCGGAACAACTAGGCAAGTTTAGATTGCTAGTGGCAAATGACCTTGTTGCTTACTGCCCACATCGGAACTAGACAGATGATAGCTTGAACATTAAGAATCTAAAATTTGGCTGGTACAATTGCTTGGCATTTTTGTTGAGCAATAACATTGATCAACAACCGAAATGAACAGTGTTTACTGCTGCCATTTTCCCCACAACTAGGCAAGTTTAGATTTCTAGTGGTAAATGTCCTTGTTGCTTACTGCCCACATTGGAACTAAACACTGGACAGGTGATAGCTTGAACAGTAAGAATCTAAAATTTGGCTGGTACAATTGCTTGGCTTTTTTGTTTGAACAATAGCATTGATCAACAACGACTGAAACGAACAGCATTTACAGTTCAGCTGCCACCTTAGCGTGCGCATGATCTGAAGTCACGAGTCATGACATTTTTTAGTATTACTGGTTCTGGACTCTTTGCTTCCCCTGCATCTAATTACACCCTGTTTCTTTTTCTGAATTCAAGGTCATCGATGAATCATGTGTTGGTAGCAAGCCTAAGAAGGAAGACAAGCATGATTACCTAGTCCGGCTTTATGGCACATGTAAATAGTAAGGGATCCTATGACAGATTAGTCCTTTATTTTCTTTCTGTAATGATACTCTTTGTGACATTCTTTTATTGTTTGTTTCTGTTATTTAACTTTCAGCTTGTACGTAGATCCTTGGAAGTCCAGCTCCGAGTTTAAAATGGTATGCATAAGCTCCTGTCTCTAAGTGTGGAGAGGTATGATTGAGGGAAACACCACACACCCTATTGAGTGGGTTAATATGGCTTGGTATACAAGTAATACATCAAGTATACAAGGAAAGCTATGAGTCAGCTATAAAATTCCTAATACTAAGGACAATGATATGGTCGTTATTCTGTAGTGGTGGTTATAATGATTTCTCATATGAATTCATTGTATGCAGATGCTGAAACAAGAAAATAAGAGCGCAAGGGAAGCATTCCGTGAGGTGCTTCAGAAGGTATGGTGGTCATCTCTATCTCTATGATTTACAGTACACATTTTACGAGTTAAAAAATTGGTATAGATCGTTGAGAAACATGTTTAATTCAATAACGCAGGAGCTATCTTGTGATAACTCGCCCACTGATTTTGATGAGGAAGCTGTCAACTCAATAGGTGAAACCTTTTCTTCTTTGGTGCACAATCTAATGCATACATGCCACTCAAAATGGTTGTCCTCGTGGTCAGTCATTTGATTATTTTTCACCCTCTTTTTTTAGTGATTCCTGTGACAAGGGTATTTTTAGTTTTACTGAACATGTTATGTGGCATAGTGTTTATCAAAGACTGAAAGACAATTCATTTTGTGGTTGATTTAAGTGTCATATGTTATGAACAATGGTGTTCTTCATATCAGATATGCAACATGCAATTTTATTTGCTTGTTTGTGAAATTAGTGGAAGTGCACGTGTGTGCCGCACATGATATAAAAAAATAAAAAGTAATAAAAAATTGATTAAATAATTATTATATTTATATAATTATGTACATGATAGATTAAATAAAAATAAAGGAGCAACATGAGATATTTCTAATGCAATGACATACCATTACTGCCATGGCACTAAATCTATGCTATAAAAGAAAAAAAATTGAAAATAATTCTCACCCAAGTTTAAATCTACCCACCTCTCACAAGAGCCCCACCTGTCAGTCCGGGTCCACCTGTTTTGGACGACGGAAGGGCGCGACGACGAAGATTTTTGACGATTCTAAATGTTTCTGCCGAAAACCACTGTTTTTTCTAACCCACCCCATTTTTACCCGTCCGCGTGTACCCACCTGACCCGCCCCCGTCAATCACGGCTATTGTTTCCTTTCTTCATTCTTTTTTCAAACATTGGAGGCAATCACGACTGTTGTTTCCTTTGTTCATTTTTTTTTCAAGGAAAGAGAAAGAAATTGATTGGCGTGATTGATGGCATAACTCAAAAGGAAATACTCCGAAGGAAATACTCAGGAACTCAAAAGGAAAGAGATATTGATGTACAAAGTAAAGGAAAATTGATTGGTGTGATTGATGACACATCAAGGAAAGGAAAAACAAGGAAATATCAAGTAAGGAAAGAATCACTGCGTGATTAGATGAACTAAGAAACAAATTATTGCGTCATTTTGTCAATGGTATACGCACCATTCATAAATATTTAGCAAGGAAAGGGAAAACAAGGAAACATCGATGACATTCAAATGCAATTAGATGGACGCCATTTATATGTAAATGATGTTTTAAGTCCTTGACTATTTTCTTTTGAGTTCAATACCCTCAATCACGCTAATCAATACTCATTCCTTTTTTTACACCCTGTATTGCCTATAAAACTCAATTCTCAGGTGGCGAAAATATTATTTCGGAGGCACGACTTCTCAGACGCAGTACCCATGTAAGTTGATTTGTTCTTCGTTTCAATCTACTGATTACATCAATTTTGTTATTGTTATTTAACGTGGTTCCATCGATTTTGTTTATCTATCCATCGTATATTGTCATGATGAGTAACAAATTTTGTTCCAGAATATTTCAAATACAATATCTCATCGTGCAGCTAAGAGGAAATGTGTAACCGACACGAACCAAGGTAATTTTTGTGAAATTGCTACCGTTTTGAGCCTTTTGTTTTTTAATCATGAAATGCAATGCATGCAATATTTGGTTGGACGCCATTTATATGTAAATGATGTTTTAAGTTCTTGACTATTTTCTTTTGAGTTCAATACCCTCAATCACGCTAATCAATACTCATTCCCTTTTTACACCCTGTATTCCCTATAAAACTCAATTCCCAGATGGCGAAAATATTGTTTCGGAGGCACGACTTCTCAGACGCAGTACCCATGTAAGTTGATTTGTTCTTCATATCAATCTACTGATTACATCAGTTTTGTTATTGTTATTTAATGTGGTTCCATCGATTTTGTTTATCTATCCACAGTATATTGTCATGATGAGTAGACAAATTTTGTTCCAGAATATTTCAAATACAACATCTCATCGTGCAGCTAAGAGGAAATGTGTAACCGACACGAACCAAGGTAAGTTTTGTGAAATTGCTACCGTTTTGAGCCTTTTGTTTTTTAATCCTGAAATGCAATGCATGCAATATTTGGTTGGCATATTTGCAGTTTTTTCCTATGTTGTTTTACTATTTTAAATACTTTTGTTATTTTATTTTCTCTCATCTCATTATTCATCAAGTTTTTTGTAAAACAGGTATTCCATCCGTTGCCGGAAGATCAGCTGAAACCCCAGTCTCGGGTTTGTTAATACTTTCATTCATGTATTTTCCCCTTAATCACGTTTCGATAAGTTCGCACTGAAGTTTTTTTTGTAAAAATAGTTTCTTCATGTGTTTTCCAAAGATCATCTGGAACGCGGGTACTTTTATTTTGTTTTGTTTCGCAAAAAAATAGGTTTTTTTATCTTTCCGTTTTATTTTTTTAATCTGTGTGTATCGCACGGGTACATCTGCTAGTATAGATTATATAGGGATACAAAACAGAATAATAATAACTCCAAATAGTATGTGTACTTATTTGAATCTACTATAGTACTCATTCCAAATTTTATCTTGGCTATATATATGTAAAGTAGTACTCATTTCATAACAAGTAAAATACATTAATGTCATGGAGTGGCCACAAAATTTGACCTCATGAGTACATCATGAGTTCCCTTGTGTATTACAATTTTGTACAAACATTTTTTGCAGATTATTCCTGGATCACATCCTGGCATGAACTTGCAATGGCTTGTGGCACTTCTAAGGCTGATGTTTCATCATTGCACTATCAGAAGATAGCTCATGAGTACTATAAAGATGCCAGGAAAACAGCTCGTGCTAATTGGCTTAATGAGCAACGCAAAGCAGGTAATGCCATATTATACAAATTTAATTATCCTGTAGTAGCGCTATTAATTTCAATAGATCTTGTAGTAGTGCTATTAATTTCATGATGCAGGTTGGTAGCAATAATTAGTCATTGTTGAATGCTTGCTAGCAAAAGAGCAATTCATATAACTGTCTCTGAGATTATTAAATTAATGTTGACACTATTAAATTAATTATGATGTTACTCATGTTGCTTCTAATTATATCCCAGATCTCGAGAAGAATGAAGTGGAGCTTGCGAAGAATGAGGCGGCTGAGATAGAAGCATCGAAGGCACTGATGAAGCTGCATGAAGGACATGCTGTAGATCAGCATCTCGTCCACTATAGTTAATTAGTTATGCTTGCATGGCCGCATCTGCACTTTGGTCTGCAACGAACCCAAATTATGTCTGGAAATATAATTTGCTAGTATGTGTGATCCATATTAAGAAAATGCAGATCCTGATATGAACCAAAGTTATGGCTGGACCAAATATTTCGTGTATGCCTGGGTCAAGTATTTTCGTGTATGCTTGGTTGCTGCCAAGCCCTCTCTCCGAGTGGTTAGAGGAGTGTGAGGCACCCTCTAGGTCTCGAGTTCGACTTCCGGTGGGAGCGAATTTTCGGGCTAAAAATCCCCTCGCCTACCGCCAATTCTCAAAGCACGTGGAAGGTCTCAGCTCGTGCTCACATGATTATGACGCCCCCGTGTAAGGGTGGGTTGGGGTTCGGGCGTTTTCGCGGCCTGCGTGAGAGGTCTTCTTCTTATCGTAATGCTCGGGGGTGGTTTGCCTCTCGCAGGTCGAGTTTTGTGTGTATGCTTGGTTGCTAATTTTGGTTTATACCTAGTTGCTAATCCTGCTCTATGCTTGGGGCCTAATCTTGGTGTATGCTCGTAGCCTAATTCTTGTGTATGAGTGAGGCATAATATTTGTGTCTCCTGGGGCCTAGCCTCTTACCGTGTGTTTGGTTGGGGGGTTGGGGCGGGATGGGACGAAGCGAACCCACTCCCGCAGCTATTTGGATGGAGATGAGGATGGTTAGGTTGGCTCCAGAGGAGAATATTCCTCTCAGATGCGGGTTCGCTCCCACCCCTGAAATTTGGCGGACGAGTCCGCTCCGCTCCGCGCTCACGGTCGCGTCCCTCTCCCGTCTATCTCCCATCTATCTCTCTCGCGACAGCGGAGCTCGCGCCTGTGAGGGCGGCGGCGGCGGCAGAACTCGCGCCCAAGAGCCTGAGCCCGGAGCTCGCGACGACGGCAGAGCTTGTGCCCGGGCTGGTGGAGCTCACGCGTGCGCCAGGGTCGGCGGACTCGCGCCCGCGGCAGCTCGCCCTGGCTCGCCCCCAAGCGCCCGCGGCAGCAGCGGAGCTCGCGCCCACGACGGCTCGCCCCCAAGCGCTCGCAGCGGCGGTGGTGTGCCCGCCATGGCGCCGCCGTGGAGGAAGAAGGAGCACCGCCGTGGTGGCTGAGGATAAGATTGAAAAAACATAAAAAGAAAATGGGGAAACAAAAGGGAAGCATGAGAGTTTGACAGGTGGGGTCCATTGCTGACAGATGGGACCCGCACTAACGGTGTTATTTTGACATCCATCCCAGATTTTCAATTCCTTCATCCAAACAGAAGTTGAAATGAACCTATCCCTAACTCAAAAAGAATGAACAAAAGGGGTTGAACCCATCCCTAACTCAAAAAATGAACAAAACTGGTTGGAGCCATCTCCAAATCAAGGGTCGGAGCCACTCCAACCCACCACCCCGCAACCAAACACACGGTTAGCTGCTGCTATGAACATCAGCCAGGTAACACATTCATGGGACTGCATATCTGCTAGATGAAAAAACAGGGCGACACTGAGAAAATATTTACATATGCGGATGGTAGTTTAGAACCCTCCACCTTGAAGGACAGGATTGGGCGACCAGAGAGGGGGGAGTAAATGAGAGCCAATAAAAATTCTTCTCGAAGGAGATGTCTTCACCAACAAGATGAACACGGCCAAATCCCAAAATCACCTCTGACTCAAACTCCACAAGTTTGCCAAGACCACGTAGCCACTGGAGTGCTACTGATCCTAGGAGCAAACCACACTTCCAACCAACTCAACACTCACAACAAGTAGCAGAAAACTACACGGCTTGCTGCCTATGCTGCACCGGTCAGGCCGGTCAGACCGGTGGCACAACAACAGCACATAAAACATTCCAGAGAGCCTCAGTGACTCCTCTAGGCCCTGGAACAAAAACCACCTCAGAAACACGGACTGAGGATAACAAGAAGCACCACAAACCCTAGCAGACCAACACGATTCTTGACAAGAACTGACCCAAGAAACCTCACAGAACCTACCAAGAGAACCAGCTGTTCACGCGAGCCAAAAACCCATGAAGACTGGCACCGGTCAGACCGGTCGCGCCTGGGCTGCTCGGGATGAACTCCACCCGCGGGTCAACTCCAAGAATCAAGCCTCCCGATCTCCCGATTCGCTCCACGGTTTCAAGAGAAACTTTGGGGAAGGTAGTAACACCTCATGGGTGACCTCTAGCTCGAATGACAAGCCCCGAAACTCTTTAGAAAAGGAGGAATCGCAAATCTTGTGCCTCTACCTCAAGAACACGAAGAACTCGAAAACCACCAACATCGAAGGCGTTCCCACGGGATTTGAGGGGCAAGATCACCAAGAAAAGAGGCACACCAACCTCATGTGTGATTCCTAACACAAATCTCACAAAGAAACACCTCCAAATCCTTCCCACAAAAATCCCAAGAAAAAGCTCTGAAAATCACCAAAAGGGAAAACGTCGGGAGACAAAGGAACGCATGATGAACCACGCCGAATCTTCTATACATACCATGAAAGGATCATACAAGATTTAGCAAGCCGCCCGAACATCCAACCCTCTCTCAAGATGAATCATGAAGCTCTCAAGCTAGCCTATGGAAAACCTAAGGGAAAAGGGGAAAACTTAGGAAGCAAATGAACTAGGGTTCCAAGAGATGGCTGCCATCCCACATCTCTCAAGTTTATATGAGGGCAACCGAAAGACGAAACTACCCCTATTACATAATACTAGAATACACACCCCCGAAGGGCACTTTGGGAATTCTCGTCGTAGCACCATCGGACGGATGCGCATCCACCGCAAACCCGCATAACCACTATGCAAGTCTTGCGATCATGCCGCGTGTACTTCAAAGTCTCAGGAGGCCCACAACGCACGCCAGTCAGACCGGTGCTCCCCACCGGTCAGACCGATCCGACCCACCAATCAGACCAGCTTGGTGCTATAGCCGCGCGCGCTTCGGTCTTCGGTCTTGGCTTTGTGGCTCAGCC
This sequence comes from Cenchrus fungigraminus, assembly GCA_036936925.1. Classification (NCBI taxonomy): domain Eukaryota; kingdom Viridiplantae; phylum Streptophyta; class Magnoliopsida; order Poales; family Poaceae; genus Cenchrus; species Cenchrus fungigraminus. Next base: position 60,046,696 of record CM072768.1, on the reverse strand, counting down.
AAGTAACCCTGTGCAGCCTCACGTCAATCTCCACTCATGACTTGGCCGCCACGGTCGTCTCGGCTCGGTCTTGGTTTTGAGGCTCAACCAAGAAACTGTACACGACTTCGTATTGCTCTTCTTGCCACCATGCGGCCCGCACTTGATCCCGTCCGCCACCGGGTCCCTCAAACCAAGCCTACTTGTCTCTCTACACATGGAGGCCCACCGACATAGACCTTTCACACTTGTTCTTCACCTGCACCAACGCGAATCAAGTCGTGACCTGCACCTGCAATACTAGGCCAAGAGTTAGTCCACATAACGTTGTCAATCACTCATCACTAAGGAGCGACCATCCACCGGTCCTCGGACGCACACAGGTCCTCAGACCTTTAGCTCATTTGTTTGCAGCAAAATAAAAAAGATAATATGTCATTCTGCCTAGTTAACAATATACTACACATGTGACTGCTACAAATGAATATTTATTAATCATTACAAGCTTGTAGGGAAGACCACAATATAACTTACAAGTATCTCATGAAGATGACATGCGGTGGTTTAATCAAAATTGCATGGTTGTTGCTGACTTGTCATCATGGCTGCATCAGACGCGTAGTCTGCTAAGAATGAGGCAGGAACAATTAGAATCTATAATATTAATAACAATGTCCATTCCAGAAAAACACCGATTATAATCTAATCTAGATTAAAATAATAAAAATTATATCTCAAATTTAAAACAACACACCTCATGTTTCCAAGACATCCCTATAAACAGTATTCTTTGTTCCTTTTCCACCGGGGTCAATGTCTTTGTTCTTTCTAGCAAGAACCCATGTAGTATCACGAGAAGCTCCCCTAGACAATGCCACATAAAGTTGTTCATGTGCAAACACAGGCTCTAGTAAGTAGATACCTACATTCGGTACTGTCTGCCCTTGTGCTTTGTTAATGTTCATGGCAAAACTCAATCGGACGGGAAACTGCTTACGCTTCAACTTAAAAGGGAGCGTTAGATCCTCAGAAGGTGACATTTTTTTGACAACACACACCACACACACACACACACACACACACATAGATATATATCACAACAGCCAGATTACATAAAGGTCCTCATAGGAGGACCAAATTACATAAAGGTACCGGAAGCGGATAGGTTGAAGACGGCACTGTCCACGACGAAGGGGATGAAGGAGCCACCGACGGGGGGTCACAGAGGCATCAAGGACGCTTACACCGGGTGGAGGCCGCTCACAAGGCGTCGGTCGGGCCGGTGAAGCCGCTGATGGAGAAGCGCACCGACGACCGATTGATTTGATTGGAGTCGTCGCCGGAGATTGATGAATCGACTTGTACCAAGATCCCAGGGGGAGGCGGCTATGTCGATCCCGTACCAAGAAGAGAGACATCTTGTTGGAGCGGCAAGCTCTAGGGCCCGAGACTGCTGTCGGGGTAACTAGGGGTGTGTGAGGGCGAAGGAGGAGACTGGAGCTTCTCGATGCGTTCGACGATAAAACCAGAACAACCATTGAGAGAAACACCAGAGACGGTCGCAGAAGCAGAGGCAAGAACAAAATCGCTACGTTCGATGACTTTACAGGTCGGAACGACCACTGATTTGAAGACTCCCACACCAGATCCGCCCAAAGGGGAATCGGAATCACAACTTCCACACTGGTCGAAGCACTGGCGATGAGGGGGGAAACTCCAGCAGCAGGGGTAGCGGGGAAAGAAAGGGGTGGATCTCAGTGGTGGAGGCGGATGGGGATGGCGAGGGAAACGAGATCCAGCGGAGAAGACGGCAAAGGGATTTTATTTAAGCTTACTGTGGCGGCGGTGGAGCCGACGACGAGGACGCCGAAGACGGCGATAGAGCGACCTCGGCAGCACAAACCACAGAGGGACAAAGCCAGAAAGGCAACAAACAACTAGATAGGCCAAACTAATAGTAGATCTACAAACAGAGGGGCTCCCAGCCCTTCTCGCCACCGGCGAGGGCGCCGGCGGGGAGGAAGGGAGGGGCCCAGGGAGGAGGTGGCGGAAGGGGCTAGAGAGGGAGGCTTAGGGGAGAAGGAAAGGGAGAGAGAAGGTGACATTGGTATCTTTGGTATGAACATCCTCTTTCCTGCATGCTGCCCGTCAACAATCTCAACATCAATAGCTTTTTTCATTAATTCTTTAACAATCAATCGTGTGCCATTGCACAATCCATTATGAGGGTCCAGATTACGTAGTAGGATGATAGGGCTGTTTCGTTTAATGGTAAGCTCGTGAGGAGGCAAACCATTCGGTGTTAGTGAATTCAAAAAATCCAATGGATAATTATTCAAAGTGTCATCATCCACCGTATAAAAGTTATAAAACACATGTTTATCACCCGGAAACCTATCAATCATAAGCTGGTTGACAACATCAAAGTGCTCGTTCCTTGTTGAAAGGATAGCATGCTCCTGCATGTACGATGCTGACCTACAAGGGAGCTGTGTGATTCCCTCAAAGAAATTCAGGAGAAAACGCTTCCAAATCCAAACAAAGAAAATCCCTCCAAAAAGATCTGAAAATACCTCCTAAAAAGAAAAACATAGGGAATAAAAGATATGGCACAAGATTAAGAGAAAGATTTCACTATAAATCACTTAGCCATATCCGGATACAAGCCACTCACAAGAATCACAAATCTTGGATGGCAAAAAGCTTAGACAAAGAGCCAACTCTCTCCTCTCTTTGTGACAACCCCGCTCGAGAGAATACCGTACTATCGCCTAAGCCACTCCATTTGGTCATTAAGCAATAATAAAGTATCATCCCATCGTAAGTTGTCGGGTCAAGCCCGGTGAAATTACTTACATAGCAACAAAGGATCGAACATATGCATTAAAAAACTCACACGAAGGCGAGTCCAGAGTACATTACACAATTTAAATCCTAATCTGCCCAAGGGTTTGATTATTACAAAGCATGGTTCATGACATGATAATAAAAGTTTCAGAGTTCGAAAACGGCGGAAATTAACTAAGCGAAACGATAAACATCATAGGAGACCATCCATGATGCCATCACTCGTCATCATCCACCCATTCCAGCTCCCAGCCAGGTGGAATCTCTCCGGGCCAAACAACATCACCTGAAAGCAACATTTATAGCAAGACTGAGTATACTAATACTCAACAAGACTTAACCGTCCGAAAAATTAAATTACCTCTAGACATGCAAGGCTTTTGGCTAGTGGGTTTGTTTTGCCAAAAAGCAACTAGAATCATTGATGCTTACTTTCAATATTTTAGCTCAAATTCTAGTGAATTAACCATTATTAAATAAGCAATCTATTGTAAGCATAAGTTGTGCAATACAATTAATCAAAGCATCAATGTTCACAAAGTTCCATCATTAAGGGATATCATGGCCACTTGATTAAGTAGTCCCGGATAACGGTGAGAGGCCGACGATCGATCGATTAATAACCTTGCAATGTGGACCTAAACACACGGAAGAATGTCCCACACAGAAAGGCACCAACCAGACGGTTCCCGTGGATCTTCAGTTCGGGATAGATCTTACAGTCCTGGGTACAAGGCTTACCTGGTACGCCAAACACAGTGAATCCAGCCTCACACATGTACCCCACCTCCCGGTTGCTATCCGGGCAGGCGAATGCTCAAGATTAGTAATAGAAAAATCCTTTGCCGCCTCAATCAGGTACTAGGCTTACCGGTCCCATTCCCGACAAGTGCTTAGTACGTTCAAGCACTTAACCCACGAAAGCCACTGGACCGAAGCCCAAATCCCATGCTCTTACCACATGAGCAATCCATTTATAAAGATCTCATGATTCCAACATAAGAACCTATTCTCGCGAGTGACGAACATCACTCGACTTTTATCGGGTCCTATAGCATAGCAACTATCAACCTAGCATACTAGTAAAAGAGCATAGGTACCTAGGGATCATGCATCTAGGGTTGCATTCAACTCCTGAAACATAAATGCACAAACATAGCAAGATAGTTGCATAAATTTAAATAAAACATGGGTTAATGATCCAGGGCTTGCCTTCGTCGGCAAGTGTTGATGGTTGAAACACATGTCATGTTTCGATCCGCAAGCGTATAGATCAACAGGAGAAATGTGTTCCTGGAGGAACTGCACAACTTTTGTATTGGCCGAAATTGAAGTGTTTAAATGAAATTTGGAGAACGTGGCAAAAGTTCTAGAAAGGGGTATGGACACTAGGGATTTTGACCATGTGGATTAGGGTTTTGACCATGCTAAAGGTGGTTGACTTGGTTAAGGATGTAATTAGCGCTAAATGACACTAATTAAAAACCTGGGCGTTACACTCTTCCTCTCACCAAAAGCACCCCAAAATGAAAGAGCACTCCCAGCTATGTAGCCAAAGAACTGGCTGCCCAAATCAGCCACTCCTCCTATATATAGAGCCCTCCGGACAAAAGACAAAAGTGCCCCTACACTAGGAGTTACAACACAAGCCCATGCAAATGCGTTTAGGTCAATACATGAATAACCTCATCGAACGGACACACATCCATCGGGCCTTGCTTACCTCCGACACAAGCACCTCGATCACATCGCGTGGACTTCGCTTCGAAGCTTCCCGTTGCACCCGAGTCTCGTCTCCGTTGCGTCGGGCCCTTGGGCTCGGTTTTGAGGCCCAAACCAAAACCCTCCTCCGTTGGTTTTACGGTAGCACCAACAAACCCCACATGCAAGGCACGGACTTACCATGCCAAGCTTCGAGCACGCCAAGCCTTTCACCTCTTGCTCCTAGATGGTCTACTCGCACTTGCCTCGTTCCTTGACTTGGCCACCACCGATGCACCGACCTAGTGTTGATTTTGTGGCCAAACCAAAAAAACCCCACGCACGAGACACACAGCCTCACCACGCCAAGCTTCGAGCACGCCAAGTCTTTCACTTCTGGCTCCCGGACAGTCTACTCGATCTTACCTCATTCCTTGACTAGCCGCCACGTCCGTACCAGCTTTTGGTTTTATGGCTAACCAATAAGCCGCAATGAGAGACACCGCTGTCCACCGGCTCCTCCATGTACACGACTTCGTCTTGCTCTTCTTGCACTATGCAGCCCGCATACACCACCTAAACAGTAAGAGTAAAACACATCACAACTCAACACACACAGTACAACACACACAAAGCCTCAAATCATCCGGCTAATCACTCATCACATATAAACCAAGGCAAATCTCAAATTGGTTTCTCAGTATTGTGTTTTTTTGTGGTTGAAAGATTATTAATATACTTAATTTCTATTGAAAAATTAAAAATGTAACAAATCTTAAAGTGCCTAACCGATGTTTCAAATGGTGATTGAGGCGCGGACCAATCCCTTACCATCGGCGGGGGCACAATCGCTGTTTGAACGGGATCCTCCGTGTCCCGCTGCTATGGGCTTGGCGAGTCGTTTACATAATTACGTTAACTGCTCTTCCTGTCCTGTACGGACACCTCGATCTCTTTCCCCCTGTCCCATGTATCATCCGAAAATTTTGAGCATGGATATATAGAAACCCATGTTAGACCGACTCCAGCAAGCATCTACATCTCCATCTGCAAACAACTAGCATGCAACAAAGAGAGAGAAGGTTCCCCTCGCTCAAAAAGGAGGGCATTCCAGCGGTATGGCGGATCCCGTCGCGCATTCGTCGCCGGTCGTTGGCTCCCGCCCGGAAGAGGAGAGAGATGAAGAAGGCGTCCGCAGCATTGCGCTACGCGGCCGCACGGCACCATCTGTTCCCGCCACGGCGGCGACTCCGGGAGGAGCGCACGACAGCAGCAGCCGCGTGTTGATTTTCGGAGGGAGTTCCGACCGCGAGCCCACGACCTCCTGGGCGGTAGGCCGCAGCCCCAGCACCAGCGCAACCTGGGCTTCGTGCTCCGACGGCTCCCGGTCGACCTCAAACTCAATGACGATGAGCTCAAGGACGGCTAGCCATCGCCGCCGCGCCTCCCGGCCGAGGTCGCTGTGGATCCAGGCTGGCAGGACCACCGCCACGCTTCCCGATCGGGCACACTGCGCCTCTCGGTCGACGCCCACCATGCCTCCATGGCGCAGCCCACTACGCCGACGCCATGGACCTCCTCCTCCCTCTCCAGATCGAGGCCTCTGCTCGTCGGGGGAGAAGCAGGACAGGAGTGGAGGAGGAGGAGGAGTCCGCCTCTGCTCCGCACCGCCTCCACCACCACTATGCAAGGAGAGAGGAGGCCTCCGCCACCGCGCACGCCAGTCACAGCCTCGCCCGCTGCCGTCCCTCGATGGTGCAGCCTCCATTCGCCACCGCTGGAGCACCTGCTCGTTGTCGCTGCAGCCATCAGGGATGAAGCCACCGGCCCGCTTGTGCTTGTCAATGCCCGCGCCAGCCGCTCTGATTTGCCACCTCCCGCGTCAGATCCACCTGGAGGAAAGGGTGAGGAGGCATCCCGCCAGCCGTATTTGGCCGAGGAGGCTCGCGTCGCCGCCCGGGAGCAGGGAGAGAAGGGGCGGCAGTAGGAAGCAGAAGAGAAGGGATGGAGGCGAGAGGGCGTGAGGGGAGAGGGCGGTTGGGCTGTGTGATGAAGAAAGGAGAGAGAAACGCCCGGAATCCCCGAGAATGCGTGTGGGGAGGAGGTCGATCGCAAAATGCAGATGAATTTGCAGCGACCAATGGAGGATGAATAGTGTCGCTTCATTTTGTATTTTGCAGATGCAGACGCAGATAAAGACTCTGCTGGAGTCAGTCTTATATGCCTCAGACTCCCAATCCCATGCTGACAACCCACGTACGGCCCTAGGCTTTGGATGTTTTTTTAGAATTGAGACTATATTAATATTCCAACCTCTTTATTCAAAAAGATGAATATAGCTATAATTATTACAACAGGAAAATGACTTCAATCCTAATAGCACAAAAGCCTATAAAAAAGGAGCGGGTAAAAAAATAAATCTATCCTACAGCAGAGTAACCACCAGACGAACCACTACCTCTATGCGACTACCATCATAACAAAAAAGTGCAAAGTCTAGCCTAAACATTAGTTGTGTTATACCTGATTGGCACTAGCTCTAAGCCTCCAACACAAAGTCCTGTCCAACCCTACGTCCTAACACATCTTCTGCAACCAAAAGTGCATAGCAAACGGTGGTGTTCCACACACCTTAGCCCTAAATCATAGTTTAGAGCTGCCACCATCAAGACCGACATCTTCACACTGATCTAATTTGCCAGCTTTAAATACCGTTGGCACAAATCTCAAACCCATGAAGGGATCACCAAAGATATATGACAACATCAACTGGTGTAGAGATGAATCATATAGATGAAAAAGATCAACCTGGTATCTTGCGGATCGAACGCCACCATGTCCAATATGCTAGCTACCATGTCCAATATGACAAGGGCCAGAAAGTTGGATGACAATGGATAACATTATAGCAGGGATTCTCCACGACGATGCCCCCATCAAGGAAACAACGACAGTTGTGTCATCATCGCTGGCCCAAGATCTGAGCTAGATTTTCACTCCACTACAAGAAAAACGCCGACTAGTGACGCAAAAAAGGCCGTTTCTCGTCATAAACCGCGATTAATGACGCCGGTTGTTACGAAAATGCTCCGTCATTAATCGAGCGTCACAAACCGTGATTAATGACGAGACCTTATTTCGCGGCGTCATGAGTTTAATGACGCGTGGAAATTCGTCTATACAATGCGTCATAACTTCATTCCTACAGCTTTGCCACGCTGGACAAAATCTGATGTGGCATCCGATGTGGTATGCCAATTGTGATAAATCGTATGCGTCATAAAACGAATTTGGCCTGTTTGTAGCTGCGTTGAGCCCAAAACTGTTCCTGTAGGCTGGCGTTGTTCGTATAGCCCAAAAAAGATTTTGTTGGGCCCAATTGTAGCTTTTTCAGATGAAATTTGATTAGGGTGGGCCCGTTTTGGTTGGGTCGAGTCCAACAGGTGCGCACATTATTGCGGCCTTCTGTGTCATGTTAATTTGAAAAAAAATTGAATTTTGGCCCAGTTAAAAGTGGGCTAACCCCACTGAAGGACAATATAAAATTAACTAATCATGCATCAGTATTAATGGATTTCATTTCAATTCTGATCTTTTTTTGAATAATTCTGATCTGGTTGGCAAAATAGTAATCAACACATATTTCTTTATACAATAAAGCAAATTGTTGTTTACTATCAAGCACGACCATATTGTTCATCACATATCACACACTATTACAAGATAACAGTATCACAAGGAATATTGATTAACAAAGCTAAATCCAGTTCATAATCACAAGAGAAAGTGGAGATTTGATCTAATGATCTTAACCTCTTCATCTTTTACTACTAAGCAGTAGACGAAGGAGGTCCTCACTGTATTCGGTTAGCTTCTGCAACCTCTTAATCTCATCCGACTGCATTTTCAGAGTTGATTCTGATTCTTCGGTCTTCTTCTTCAAGCTACATAACTCTTTCTGGTGAGCAACAAACCGTTGTCGTAGTTGTACCCCATCCTGATTGGGAGCATCAACTCGCTCTTCATCAACACTACTACATAAAGATTTGGTACCCATTCTTGAGTACTCGGCTACCTCTATTTTAATTTGTTCAGGAAGAAGCATCATTGACTTGGTAGCTTCCATCTAGCAACAGTGGATCCCAAGTCAGATTAGGACCTTGTAATTGATTCGAACTAAGGAAACAAAGGTGTTAAGTTTGTTACCTTGGAGCAAATCTGAACCGGAGCGACTTCAGATGTTGACCCTTTGGCTCGCTGAAACAAGTACAAGAACAAGAGGTAAGGGTTGAGATCATTCGCAATCGGAAACAAAGGTGTTAAGTTTGTTACCTTAGAGCAGGTCTGAATAGGAGCGACTTCAGACGTTGACCCTTTTGCCCGCTGAAACAAGTACATGAACAAGAGGTAAGGGTTGAGATCATTCGCAATCGGAAACAAAGAAGGTGTTGAGTTTGTTACCTTGGAGCATGTCTGAACAGGAGCGACTATAGATGTTGACCCTTTGGCCCGCTGAAACAAGTACAAGAATAAGAGATAAGGGTTGAGATCATTAGCAATCAGAAGCAATTTCATCTATTAAGTTCAATGCGGTACATGAACGATCACACCCAATTCATCATCACCCAAGCAGGCAACAAAAATATGGAAAGTCAAAGAACATGGGTAAGCAATATAATAATTTCATCCTTTAATTTCTACAAACCTCAAATAAGTTGACTTGGAACAATCTCTTGCAATAGGGAACAGAAGATCCACAATCACCCAAGCATGCAACAACAATATTCAAAGGCAAAGAGCATGGGGAAGCAGTCCAATAATTTCATCTACAAATTTCTACAAACCTCAAATAAAATGACTTCGAACAAATTCTTGCGATAGGGTACAGTAGATCCACGATCACCCAAGCATGCAACAACAATATTCAAAGGCAAAGAGCATGGGGAAGCAGTCCAACAATTTCATCTACAAATTTCTACAAACCTCAAATAAAATGACTTCTAACAAACTCTTGCGATAGGGTACAGTAGATCCACAATCACCCAAACATGAAAGAATATTATAGAAAGCCAAAGAGCATGGGGAAGCAATCTAATTCAATCGATCAATACAGGGAGGAGACCGCAGACCTGACGAATAGGACGGGAAGAAGGTGTCGAATGCCGTCTCGATTTAGCAGCCCGACCTTGCGCCTTCAGCACGATGTTCTGCGCAACTGTTGCAGATCTGCGGCCACCAGGTTGAGCCTCGGGGGAGCCGACGGAGCAACGAGTTTGAACCATCTTGCAGCTTCAAGGACGTTGCCGAGGAAGGCCGCTGCTCGTAGAAGAGGAAGGCCGCCGCTCGTAGCAGAGGAAGCCGTCGTCGGTAGCTAGGCCGCCGTTGCTGCTTCCACCACAGATCTAGGTCTCTTCGGCGGTCGAGGAGAAGATCCCTAATTTTGAAAAATTACCAGGAGGGAATTGGGTGACCTGGTTTCCCTCTTTGTTTTATATATATAAACGAGGAGGACCAGAAGGAGGAGCGGGGAATTCAAAATTTCAAGTCCCGCCTTTGTGGTCCAGAGCGGGAAACGAAAGACTTTGGATCATGGACCCAAACGTCAGTGACCCAAACAAAAGACCGCTTGGGTGTCGGACCCAAACGTCAATGACCTTACGCAGAGAGGCAAGTTGTTGACTGGGTTGTCCATGCCACCATGGATCATGGAATGGACAAACACACACAAGACTATACTCTACTTCATATTCACGTTAGACGGATGATCCGATTTTCGCATTACAAATGTACTCACAGCAACAAAATAACGTACCATTTCAACTGTTTATTATATGACTACAAACACTTAAATAAAACATTAAAACTACAGGGGGCCCTGGTACAACCCTTCGGGTAATCTTCTATGGAGATTGTGCATAAATTCGGGATGATCAGTGCATACAACTGCCCAATCATATGTGAGTATTCCGTGAGGAAAGATTCGCTCTAAGAGAGACATGCACTTGTCCAGCAATTGTGTGCAGTTAGCCTGAATTGCCCATCGTAGAAATGAAGTCACAATTTCCTCGCTTGCCATGTCCCACATCTTTGACGCACAGTGCAGCTTCAACCTTTCGACTTGGTACATGTCGGCGACCGAGAGTAAATAAGGCCAGACATTGGCAGGAGTGTCTCATAAATCAGCCTCCTCCGTGAGTGATCCTTCACTAGCATATTTGATCAGGACCGAGAAGCCATCAGGGTGTGTGTCAATATTTGTAACAGTTTCAGAGCTAGACTCCACTCCTGGGCTGTAGTGCATTGCCTCCATCACACAAGATACTTTCGCCACGTCGGCATGTATCACTCGTATCACCCGGCATTCCGCACCTACGTGGAACACAACTTTCACATGGGCTTGGGCTGCAATGCTTTGGTATATGCTTCTTTGCACTGATGGAGGAGGAACTTCAATGCAGTCGTCCTCCAGTACTGAAACAACACATGATATGTGTATGCGATCTTCACTGGATGTCACGTGCTCAATGTCATGATGCTCCACCAGACATTCAAATCCTCTTTCTTGTAGATCCTGATTCATGAACCAAACTTCTTTTGTAGCTTGAACTCGAAACGTATCATCTTCATCGTTTGGGTCTCTAGCCATCGCACACACCAATACTCGCACCTACGTGGAAGCAGTCACAGGCTTGACAAACAATAACATAACGCAACCGTATCACCATGTGTGAGTGTGTGTCTTCATAGCAGCAACGAGACACATACCATTTGGGATTTGTGCAGAGGAACGAGGACGATGGCAATGCTGTCTGGAACATCCATCCACTGATGATCATTCATACCTATAGGATAGCAACATAGTTTCCATTGACGGCCTCCCACCATGAACGTACCGGATTCCTTGAAGTTGCCCGCGATTCCTTCAGCTTTCGCTTCCTGGCTTGAGACTGAGAAGTCGACTTGCATGGAAGGAATCATTTTAGCGTCTAAAGCCATTAACACAAATGGCCTGCATTGGTCGTCTCGTGCCTAAAGTGTCTCTTATTATAGTGGGAGTGAATGTGTCATTCCGAAACATTCGTTCGTGGACATCAGTTACCACCCGGAATGGACGCGTCCCTTCAGTGCATCTGTGGCCACGTTCGGGTCATGAACTTCCTGGTTCTAGTCCTTAAGTGCGATTCACAATGATCGACACGTCCGTTCAGAGGGGGTGTGCTGCGTGTGCACACAAGTTCGTCGGTTAACGCCCGGTGTCAGTGCTTAACTGCAATTCTCAATGATCGACACGTGGATCAACTTGTGAGAGTGTGTCGTTCCCAAACGCCCATTCGAGATGCCATTCTATGCTTATATGCATGTTAATATTACACACACACACACATACACAAAAAAACATATATTGCTATTCCAATTCCAGCTTATTCCGTTTTGGTCTTGTCGCGTCAACAAGTTCATCACGTTTCTCAGTCTCCAAGGCCTGCGGGAATCATCAAGTGTGAATCCAAACCATTCGTAGACCTTTACAATCACGACTCACGCAGCGTACCTGATCGAGGAGGACTTGTCAAGTCATCCCGCACCCTGCGTGTTGCAACGCAAGGACCATCCGGTCCATCTGATTACAGCGCTCAATCTTGTTCTCCATATACAATTGACACCTAAACCATTACATAAATAAACGGTAGAGAGTTGTCTCGTTGTTGATGTGGCATGAGCTGATGCAGTGAGACGGCCATTAGATGAAGCTGATGCGGCGTGATTTGTCCGCAGGACTTTCTTGTGCTCTACAGAGAGGAAAGTCCGGAAGTAAACACATACCTAGACACGTCGGGCTCATCCCGTGATACCCATCGTCCACACATGTAATCGATGCACGCCACTGAAGATTCTGACTTAGATAGATTCCTATCACGCGTAGGCCTAACTATATTCCGAGCATCTCACATTTTCCTTAGTAACTTTAGCAATGCTACACCGAGCTCATGTGACCGCTGTAGTCCTTGATAAATAGGCGAGTGCAGCACAGCGTTCTTGAAAGGCAAGGCCAACACTCATCGGTTTCCCGTCTTGCATTTCTCTACTTCAGTGGGATACAAGGGTGAGATCATTTTGTTGGCTAATCTTGTTTACTTTATGTATGCATGTTATCGAGACGGACACATTGTTAGCTCATGTAGGGTTTGTTCTTCGTTTGTGTATGCAGTACGTGGGGAATGGCCGGGCAAGGAAGGGACGGAGCATGGAACTTGGAGGAGTCGGGGAAGGGGGAGCTGTTGGGCGCAATAGCACCTCACCACCACCCGGTTCAGCCGCTGCCATCGGCACCGCAGCAGCACCCATCCCCAATGGCACCTCCACTTCTGCTTGTATCGGCACCTCAGCTGCACCAGGCCCCAATGGCACCTCCACTTCCGCTGGCATCGGCACCTCAGCAACACCCGGGGGTGATGCCACCTCCAGTTCAGCCGCTGGCAACGACAGCTTAGGATCAGCTGAACCTCATGGCACCACCTTTTCACCCACAGCCCAGGCCGCCACATCTGCTGTTGCCCATTGAAATGCCACCCCCACGGCCAGTGCTCATTGAACAAGATAAAACGCGTGACCTGAAATGGTCTGTGTTGCTTTGGCTTCAACAGGGCGGGCCCGCCCGTGTTTGTCACGAAGCAATGTGGGTGTGCCCTTTTTGCCACAGGGGTCACAGACAATGGACCATTCGTGACCTGTTGTTACACACGCATAACATCGTCGTTTCGCCTGCCTGGGTTTGGGATACAAGGGCGAGCATCACGCTTTGGAGGAGTATCTGATCCAGGAGCCACGTTTTGCTGCACTCCGTGCAGCGGCTGAATTTCCATGAGCCCGTGATGGTAGTAGTATGAGCCGTGATGGTAGATGCTGGTAGTATGTGGTGATGGTAGTAGTATGAGCCGTGATGGTAGATGCTAGTAGTATGTCATTCAGAGTATGTCGCTGTAGTTCCAACTATGGTGGATCGATCCACCTCATGTGTAATCAATGCGTATGCATGCATTTGTGTCATTTGTATTTGGATTGTGTTCTTTCTAATAAAAATGGTAATGTGTGTGTACTCCCTCGGTATAAATTCGTTGTATACGGAAAGTCCATTCCATTAATTTCTTAAATACCGGATGAACACAGGACGGAAGTCCGGTTTGTAGTTTTTAGTCGGACCGGATTAAACTGTCACTGCTACGCAATGAGAAAACCAACATCTTACAAGGAAAAAACAGTAGTAGTAGTAGTAGTAGTATTCAATCAGACCAGACTTCTACTTCTACTTCTTCTACTCCTACTTCTACTAGTAGGAGTTACCACTAATCCACTAATCAAGGCGCCGCTTCTTTGTCGATGGTGCACCCGGCACCTTGTTGCTGCTACTCACGGACGAGGATGTCACTCTGTTGCCGCCACCCATGGAAGATGGTGGCGGACCTCCCAGGGCGCCGCCCGCGGATGAGGTCGTCCCTCCAATGCCGCCGCCAGAGGATGATGTCGCCGCTCCATGGCGGCTGGTCGAGCACGGCCTTGGCACTGCTCCATGGCGGATGATGACGGTCGGTCGATGATGGCCTCTGCTCGACGAGGATGGCAGAGATCGACTGCCGCCGACCGATGAGGATGAGAGAGGATGACGGCACTTGGAGACGACAGTTCCCCAGCGAGTGGCGGTGCTTCCGCGCCCCAACCACCTCTTGCTGACTTGCGAGGGGTGCGATGTTTCAGAGGCACATGATCTTGGATTTCATTTTGTTCCACAAACTCCGAATCATCAAAGGATGTGTCAACCACCACCCAAATGGGCCTCCGCTCTGCCTCCTCTTCATCAGACCACTGGAGATCCTCCCTTTCATCAGAAGAGGAGGAGGATGTGGCTTGCGCTGCACCTCTAGGAGACAATGGCTCCATGGGGAGAGGAAGAGAGCGCTATGTGAGGATGGGATTTTTTTGTTGGCTGCAAGAGTTGGGAGAGGAAGAGGGCGCTGTGCGAGAATGAGGTTTTTTGTTGGTTGCAAGAGTGGGGAGAGGAAGAGGGTGCTGGGAGGAAGGGGGATATTTATGGCCAGAGGAACCCATTCAGCCATTATTGAAAAAACTATTCCCGAAAAGATTAGAGTAGTTGTGGGATCCATTCAGTTCAAACTAATTCAATTTTGACCAAATTTACACTTATATCTTCATATAAACTTATCGGGAAGTGATAATTGCATTCTTTTGTGGACGGAGGGAGTACGTTCAGAGGAAGGGGGAAAGACCGTTCAGCGGAATGTTAACGGACTGGAAAAAATAATTGTAGTCCAGAAGGTCCTTTTAGCAATACATCAGTATACCAGACCTTCTGGACTACCTTTTCCACTCATTTGTCTTTGTTGGAGCTGTAACTCCTCCATTGTTCTCCCACAACTTTGTTCTTTAGCTATCCTGTCAATGATGCCTCGTCCCTGGGCAAATCTTATTCCTGACATTGTTGTGAGCGTCGCCAATAAGATCAGTGATGCAAGAGATTTCATCATGTTCAAAGCTGTCTGCAAGGGTTGAAACTACGCTCGTTCAGGTGAGGCACGCCCGTTTGACCCTTGGATTCTGAAATCTGAATTTATCGGTGAATCTGGAGCAGTGACATTCGCATCCGTCGCTGATATGCGGCTTTTTGAGGTCTCCTTTCCTGCATTGGCTGGGAAAAGGACTAGATTGATTGGTTGCGGCGGATCTGGAAGCCTAGTCGCCTTAGATTGTAGAGATTGGTGCAACGCGCTCATGCTGAATCCTTTGTCTCCTCGGAAGCACATTCGCCTTCCTCGACTTCCGAAATAGAGCCAAATGGCTACTCTCCAAGCTTGTATCTTGTGCCTTGAAACAGCAACTGGTGCAGAGTCATTTGTCGTGATTACTTTCTTTTGGCCAGAGAAATCTTTTGCAGTGCTTGGGTCATCGCCCGTTTCCATGTGGCATTTGGGTTGCCAATCCGACTGGACTACACTACCTTTGGAAGATTTCTAGTGCAGTTCTTCTGAACACATGCGGATCTACTTGGGGAAAGATCTTCTAGCACCTCCCCATCCTGTTGGACTTCGGTTGTCATGGGTTATTGTCATGGGCAACTCTTCTCTACTCGAAGGTGAAGACCGATTGTTTTTTGTTGTTCTGGAGGAGAAAGAAGCTGAGGTGGTAGAATTAACTTTGCATTCATTCGTGGGGGACATTTGGCAGCCTATTCCCTGGGAGAGAGCTCCTGAGTTCCCGAATAAGATCATCTTGTTTGGTCCTGGCAAGTGCATTGTTACAGAAGAGCATGCCATTTCTGGTTTGGCTGACCTGAGGGCAAATCACATTTACTTCCTATGAACTTATCATCACGATGAAAAGAATGAGTACTGGATCTACTAGCAGGGAATAGGTATTATTCCAGGCATGAACACTGCTCCGGCGATCCGCATTAAGCAGGTTCGTGGGGACTAGATTTGGTCGCGAGGAACATGTCTGTTGCCTAGCTATCCGTAATGAGGAACTTCGATTGTGTACCACCTATAATGCAATTCAATGTACAAATATCTATATTATCATCCTTCGTCAATTATTCCGTGCATATGTATGTTTCTACTACAATCACTATAGGGAACAAGCAGTTACGCATTCGATAATCAGGAAGGTACTTCCCGTAAAGCATCAACAGAGCGGACAAGTATCAAACATCATAAGATGGCATCTCACAGCTACTCATCACCACAAAGTTCACACCACTAACAAGTAGCAAATACCAAAATACAAGCATGATTAGCACCTCTAAAATGTCTACCTAGCAATAACACCACGAATCACATTATGCCTCATTGTTGTCCTTGCTGAGTGACCTCTTATATGAGGTCTATCTCAGCAATTCCCTCACCTTCGCCACAAGTGTTGCAGAATCCAGGAGTTGCTTGACCGTCTGCAGCTCAGCGGCAGTCTCTTGAATCTCCCTGTTAGCCTTTGCACATTCTTCCTTCCACATCCTTGCCTCCCTTTCAGCTTTTAGGTACCTGTTGGCTTCACTCTTTTCTGTAGGAGACAACAGAGCATCATTTCTCATTTTCTTTCTCGTCTCAAACAGGTTATGGGTTACCTCCCCGTAGTATCGCGTTATCGTCTGCAGCTCAACTGCTTTGACATTGGCCTCCTCCTTAGCAGCTGTACATGCTTCTTTCCACGACCTTGCTTCCTCTTCTGCTTTTCCCTTCATTTCCATCAGTTTCTCTAGAACTTTTAGAGTCCTAATATCCCATTCAGGATCTATCCACCTAAACGACGCGCACTTCATGCCATCGGTCTGCAGTCACCGATTTCGTTCAAATAATTAGCGATTGACCACACTAACATCAAACGCAGAAGCAACATTTATTAGAAGTGATACAAGTTATCGTTTACCTCGCAGCAGCATACATATCGACGCCCAGGGTTGGCGCCTGTCTAGTCATACCTCAGATGGACATGCAACCCGTCCTTGCACTCGTTTTCATTAGGATCTATAACGATAACTTCACGGGGACTAGGCATCGGCGATCTGGAGCTTTCGGAGTCTACTCCAAACACCTTTAAAATACATGAATCTAGTCTGTTAACCCAGATCCCCAAATCCAGAATTCCCCTTAACTAGTATGACAGATCAAAGTAGCATGGCTAAACAGAGGACTAACCTGACCGGAGCGAGTCCTGCTTCTCCGTTCGCCGCTAGGGCCGCTACGATTCGCCATTCCCGCCACGGGCAACAGCAGATCTAAGCACCGACGCTAGATCTTGCCTTTGCCACAAGGAAAAGGAGCGTGGTGCCGGCGAGTCTCTTGCAGAGTTGCAGTAGTGTACGCTGCGTCGTCGAGAGAAATGAAATATATACACTTGTCTGCGGGAAAACTATTTTTTGGCTGTCGCGCGTGCTTTTCTCCCGCCAACTTACCAAAACCGCTTCGTGCTATTGTTGGGACAGACATGTCCAGTTTCCGGGTGTGCGGCGGCCAGACACGTGGAATAGTCAGCACTTAGAAACAAGCAGTTACACAATTGTTTCTCAGGAAGGTCCTTCCTGCAAACCATCAAAAGGACGGATGATTCGGTTCTGGATCAATCCAAACAAACAGCATCTTAGCTTTTCCTCCCTTTTTACCACTAGGAATGTCCTCCTTGCGAAACATCAACAGGCCGGAGTTTCCTTAATCAAAACTTCCCCCTTCTCTATCTATTATCACCATACCTCCAGTGTTCTTCCTCTACCTCCATTGCAACGCGTATGAATTCCGAATGGTGAGTATGCTCGAAACGAATGAGTTTGGATCTTCTACGGAGATTGTGCATAAATTCGGGATGATCAGTGCATGCAATCGCCCAATCATATGTGAGTATTCTGTGAGGAAAGATTCACTCTAAGAGAGACATGCACTTGTCCTGCAATTATGTGCAGTTAGCCTGAATTGCCCATCGTAGAAATGAAGTCACAGTTTCCTTGCTTGCCATGTCCCACATCTTTGACGCACAGTGCAGCTTCAACCTTTCGACTTGGTACATGTCGGCGACCGAGAGTAAATAAGGCCAGGCATTGCGATTCACAATGATTGACACGTCCGTTCAGAGGGGGTGTGCACACAAGTTCATCGGTTAACGCCCGGTGCCAGTCCTTAACTACAATTCTCAATGACCTCCATTCCAATGCGTATGAATTCCGAATGGTGAGTATGCTCGAATCAATTTGGAATAGATTAAACCAAATCGGCATAATAAGATGACATCTCATAGCAACTCATCACCACAAAGTTCACACCACCAGTCCACCAACAAGTAGCAAACATCATACGATGATCTGGTAGCCAACACCAAAACACAATCATGATACAAGTTTCACAATAATCATCACTACTCATTCATAATCATAACTCCATCTCATGTTTGGCCTCCTGCAGCTGTTCCTTCACCTTCTGCACCTCCTACCGTGAATTTTTGGTCTTGCGGGACTCTCTTGCATTTCTTAAAGTTCTTTCAGAAGATCTGGATGTCTCGTCTCAGGGCGAGGACTCTATAGGATCTCCAAAGAGATTGAAAACATCATAGAACAATTAGCAGAAAAGGAGAAAGAGCTTCAGTACGCATCTAAGGACAAGACAACTGAGGGCAGAGATCATTCTTCTTACCATATACATTGGAATAAATGCGTCAATGAATGGGTAGGATATTGAGTTTGTTTGGTCAGTCTTTTCTTTTAAATTTTCAAGAAGTTCGTTGTCAGTTGGACTGAAACGGGTACTAATAGGCAAGGGTACCCGTTTCAGTCCAACTGACAACGAACTTCTTGAATATTTAAAAAAAAGACGGACCAAACAAACTCAATGTCCTACCCATTTATTGACGTTTTTATTCCAATGTCTATGGTAAGAAGAATAAGTTCTGCCCTCAGTTTTCTTGTTCTTAGGTGTGTACTGTAGTTGTTTCTCTTTCAACTAGTTGTTCTATCATGTTTTCTATCTCTTTGGAGATCCTAAGAGAGTTCTCCCCCGAGACGAGGCATCCAGATCTTCTAAAATGACATTAAGATGTTCTTGTAGAAATAAACTCATCCTTGGAGAAAACTCATCTCGATCTGAAAAATAAACTCATCTCAATCTATAAAAAAACCTAAATCCCTTGAACCCAATTGTATGAGTACAGTAAAATAACTACCACACGCCACAAAATCTGATTGTTTGCTACCTACATAAACTCAGTAAGGGCATGGTTGTCCTAAATGAACCTATCGATCCATCGAACGATGCAAATTGGAAACTAACTGAATCTAACACCTGTGAATTGTGCAAACACTAACAATCGTGGCAGAATCCAGATGTCCCTTCAATGGTCTGCAGCTCCGAAATAGTATCTTCAATCTACCAATTCATAAAACGATGGACCTATCAATCCTATCAATTGTGCACCTCGACAAAAATCCATAAAACGAGTGGCTTGAAGGACATCTAGAAGCTACTAAAATACAAAACCTACTGTAAGACGATGCAAATTGAAAATTAACTGAATCTAACATGAATTGTCTATAGCCTATCAACTTCTAACACCTATCGAAGTGCAAATCTAAAGGTACGATAATGAAACCTAAATCTACCAAATATGCTCATCAATCCTCCAGATCCACAAATCTAGATATCCCTAACCCTAGTAAGATAGGGGGAAATATAGCGGCTCAAACCAGAGGACCAACCTCGTCTTGCTGTCTCATCCTCTTGTTGCTGGGATGTGGCAGCGCAACCATCTTCCCCTCACCGCTAGGATCCGCCATTCCTACCACGAACTATTGCAGATCTGCGTAGCGGAAGTCAAAAGTCTTTGCGAAGTCTGAGTGAAGTGTCTCGCCAGCCATTCGATACGTAATTATAGACTCAACTGAAACTTACATGTGGGACCTGGTCACAGTAAAGAATTCACATGAACTATTAGTAGAGTTTCCCATATACCTATCACAACCAACAAGTGGTGCAGTGGTAAACAGCACAACCTTATTCCTTCAGGTTCCTGGTTCGAACCCATGCCATGGCAAATTATTTTTTGCAACATTTCGTGACCTATGCTTACACGTGGGACCCTGGAACTATTTATGACGACTTGGAACACTCTATTTTCGAAAAAAATGCTTACATGTGGGACCCAACTGAATTTTATGACGACTTGGAACACTCTATTTTAAAATAATGGTTACATGTGGGACCAAAGTTGGTTTATGACGCCGCTGACATGGCTAAAATGCTTACATGTGGGACCCTGGAAAATTTTATGACGACTTGGAACACTCTATTTTCAAAAAAAATGCTTACATGTGGGACCCTACTGAATTTTATGACGACTCGGAACACTCTGTTTTTAAAATAATGCTTACATGTGGGATCGATGTTGGTTTATGACATTTTTTCAGAGCTTATGGCATCACAAAACAGCATGGAACAGGGAACGCCCGGCTACAGTACCAACTGTAATGACGAAAAAAAATTTTGTCACTAAATTTGCTTGGAAGTGAAATATTATGACGAGATCGGCCAGGAACGTCATAAATCAATGACGCTAAAATGTGGTTGTGTCAATAGTCAACGATTTTCTTGTAGTGCTCGAAGGACCAACAACGAGAGTGCATGAAGATGTTGAAGGCGCTTTTAGGGAAGAAACGACACCCACAGGTGTCGTCGTCAAGACTTTCGCCAGTCATCTACGAACAAACGCTTATGCTGCACACAATTGATATCCATGTTCCAATACCATGCAATGCTTGAGCTCTCAGCAACCGCCCTCTGCACCTGGCCACAACGCACCATGGCCACCGCAGCACTAGGACACTGCTGGCCATGCCCCATGAACCACCGCAGGGGAAGCCCCGATGGCTGGCACTGTCGACGGATCCGTGATCGAGGGACCGGATCCGGCACGCCGCCGCCTAGCCATGGGTCGTCGCTGCGAGCTGCCATTGCCACCCTCACGTGAGGAGGTCTCGTCGAGAAGAGATCCCAGCAGCT
Organism: Cenchrus fungigraminus; assembly: GCA_036936925.1. Lineage (NCBI taxonomy): Eukaryota > Viridiplantae > Streptophyta > Magnoliopsida > Poales > Poaceae > Cenchrus > Cenchrus fungigraminus. The sequence goes on along the minus strand of CM072768.1, from coordinate 60,025,631 downwards.
GCCCTCCTTGCCTCTAGCCAGACTTCCGACGTTGACTCCAACGGCGGCAGGACCAGGACTGGTGGGCGGAGGAGCCCCTTCCGGCGTTGCGGGTGTCGCCGCCCGTGTCACCTTAGATATACCTTGGATTTGGGAATGCAAAGTTTCCCGATGATATTCCAATGAGTGTGATGTTTTTGCAATGTGTTTAGTCGCTAAATGGGGACATCAGTTACCCTAGCAAAAGTTAAAGGTTCTTGCTGAAGTGACCAGTGAAGGAGTTGCCCACCGTCAACATCAACACTGTGACAATCATCGGATATTTGGGTCATGAATTTGAAGACATTGGTTATTAGAAGTAGCAGATGGCTTTAATCCTTTGTTGTTTTATTACCTCGGAATACGTCGGTTATCAGAAGTAGTAGATGGCTTCTACTGGTGCATCAAGTGTGCCGTGCAGATCCTACATCTGGCTTACACAGCCCATCGTCAAGGTGTCAACAAGGTAAATGTTTTGGTTATATTTTCCGACGATTTTGTTAAAGTTAACTCAGCTGCAGTGATTCTTGATCGATTTGGTGATTTGTTTCCTTCTAGTCTAACTTTTTTTTAAGTAAGGGATTGAATTTTATTAAAATATAACCCCTTTTACAACTAAGACCTCAATATAAAGTAAAATTACATTGAAGCATGTCACTTGGTCTCTACCCTTTGTCTTCCTCCTGGTCTAACGTTAGGATGTAGAATTTTTTTAGTTCAACGTTTATGATTTAGGATGAATTATATATACTCGCCTTTTCAGGGAAATTCATCCCCTTTTCAGGTTCAGTGTAAAAAATGCCTCATTATTAGTGCAATCATCCTTACTTCCTCCATTAATCTTTATAAGGCCCACACGCATATCAAAATTCAAACTTTACAATGTTTATCAATAATTTAGCCAACATTTTTTAATTTGTGTAACATAAATTTGGAATGGTCAGATTTGTAATCAAATATACTTTCAAATGATTATAAGTTTTTAACCATAAACAAAATAAGGTCTGATACATAAATAATCAAAGTGTAGTCTAGGAACCGGGTCTGAGTTCTGTCATGTCTTATAAAAATAAACGGAGAGTATTTTCCAATCCTATGTTTATTCTACATCTACGTATAGTCATTTCTTCAAAGATATATACAAAATCACAGTTACTTTGATCTCTGTATAATCATAATAATAATAATAATAATAATAATAATAATAATAATAATAATCTATATATATATCTCTACCTAATATTAAAGCAAGGATTGCTTCTGCTTAAGATTTTCGTCCGTCATTGACCGAGTCAAACTTGTGAAACCGGACAAAGGTGTTAAAAACCGGAGTGAAACCGACTGCTACACGTAAAAGCAACGTAAAAACCCGACTTCTGCCAGCGAACCGCGGCCCCGCCCTCGCAAACTGGAAAAGCCGGCAGCTCCCCCGCGGCCCCACCCTCCCGTCCCACCCGCCAACCGGCGCCAGCTGGTTAAAAAAACAAACCGCCCTCCCGTTCCTCCCGCGACCAAAAGAACACAGAAACCCTCGCAGACCGGAAAAGCCGCCAGCTCCCCCGGCGGCCTCGCTCTCCCGTCCGCGCTCCGAACCGGCCGGTGCCAGCCTTAAAAACAAAACCCCCGCCGTCCCCTCCGGTAAAATAGAAGTAGGAAGTGCATGACACTTCTTCCTAATTAATAGTATATGATAAAATAGAAGAAGCTTCATAGAACATAGCCTTATTTTTTTTATTTCGGACTAATCGAGCTATTTGGCGCTGCGGAGTGGCTCCACGCTACTTGTTATTTGCCATGAGAAACGAATCTAAATATAATTAAAAATATGGTCAAATTATGGTCTATGATTGTACTGTAAATATTTATTTTTTCTCTAGCAACTCTTTTGGTTAAATAAAAAAATAGAAATTTAATAAGTGTTTTTATTAAATAAAATATAATAAGCTAAAATTTTGCTGATTTTTCTAGGAAACGTGTAGTCAACCAACAAGTATAATAAAGTTGTAGTGATAGAAATAAAAAACAACTAATCGTTGACTGTAGCAACGCACAGTGACTTTGCTAGTATATAATATTAATAAAGGATATAAGGAGCGAAGACAATTGAAAATTTTTCTCACCCAAACCGGACCCGTCTTACCCCTCACACCGGACCCACCCGTCATATATTTTTGGAAGTGGATAGGGTGGAAGGACTATGAAATGCCAAAAAATCACAATTTGGAGAGCGTTTCTGCCAAAAACGAAATCTTTTTCTCACCAAAGGTCCACCTACCCACCCACCCGTACCCGCTGGGCCCACCCAAGTTCGCATCACAACGACGTCCGTCGAAGCAGTCTTCCGCAGGTTCAGCATCTCCCCGGGGGTCGCCGTCGGCGGGGAGGCCTCACCCGCCCCGGCCCCGCCGCCCGCGACGAGGCCCTGCGCGACTCCGCACTCCCGCCCTGGCCAAGTGATGTTCTTCAAGAAGGGCCGGAGCGGCCGCCGCGCAACCGGACGATGGAGCTCACCCAATTTCGCATCACAAGTCAACAACGTCAATGTCGAAGCAGTCATCCGCGCAGGTTCGCCCTCCGGCCCCCGGCCCCGCCGCCCGCGACGAGGCCCTGCGCGACTCCGCGCTCCCGCCCAGGCCGAGTGATGTTCTTCAAGAAGGGACGGAGAGCGGCCGCCGCGCAACCGGACGATTGAGCTCGTGGCGTCGAGCGGCCGCGTGCTCACGCTCGTGCTCCTCTGCAACAAGGCGCTGCTCCCCGTGAGGGTCCCCATCACCATCGCTCCCACACCGCCCGTCGCCAGGGCCCTCACCTCAGCCGCTGGAGGCTTGTCAAGAACTGATCTGTGAGTCCGTCCACCGATTTGGATCCTCTGCAGTTCTAGGATCAGATCAAAATCGATGCAAACTTCAACTGTGTATGTTATTTAATTTGAACGACTTCCTGTCTAATAATGGTGTTGTGAAGCTGAATTCTGTTCTAGAACTATGAAATTGGGGCGCAACAGATCAATTTTCTGTCTTTGTTAGTGGTACTGTCATTTGCCACTGTCTTTATACATGGTATTCACAATAACTGAGTGGATTTCTGTAACAATTATCTTTGGGTTATAGGAATGCTCCAGATTTGTCAGTGTACTTCTTCCCACCCGCCCGCGAGCCAAAAAAATCCCTTCCTTAATTTAGAGGCTCCTTTTGATTTGTGGACTCAATCAACAAGCTTGATTTCATTTTTGAATTCTGATGCGAGCAGGCTCGAGCACTGCTGGAGTGGCACAATACGGCAAAATTTTGTGGAGCTTGTGGGGCAATGGCGGTCCCTAAAGAAGCCGGAAGGCGTAAGCAGTGCAGCAACGAGTCCTGCAAGAAGAGGATGTACACCCTCGAGTTGATCCAGTATGACTTGCGCTGTCTTCGTGATAGTGTTTGCATCATGGTTTGACTATTAGGGACTTGCAGTTGTGCTGCTTATCACTGACTTTATTCTGTAGTAATATTCTCACTAACAGATGGCATTCACTCTTCTCATGCACATGTGGTATTACAGGTTGTGATCATGTTGGACATTAATAAAGAAAACGTCCGTGCACTCTTAAGCCGCCAATCAAGATTTGTACCTCGTGTGTGGAGTTGTCTTGCTGGTTTTTATAGAGGTGCAAATAACTGCTTATATATCATTTCTTATTCTTATTAGCTGCGTGTTGCTTTTTTTTTCTTCCTAAAAACAATATGTTTATTTCAACAATGTGTATGTTTACTGTTAAATGTTCAATTAATGTAGGAAGCACACTGGTATTCCAATAAGCTCGTGACATGTTTGTGTTACCACATTAATCATTCTTACATGCAAATGGTTGATGCAATTTCGTAAATAAATTGCTTGATGAAATACCCATGTAAATTTTAATTGCAAGGGGGGAAATAACCCTTCAGTCATAAACATGATTACTGAACTCTACAAACATGAGAATTGAGATGTTGGATTTGTCCTGTCATATGCATCCAACAATTATTTATTACATGGTCATGTGACTTTTAAATATCCAATGTTTCTTACGACAAATATATTTATGTTTAATGATCTGAACCAGGTAGCTGGGATTGGGTTCAAAAAGTTGGATTTGATTTCTTTTTCCTCTTAAGTGAACGGCACCACTGCTATAAGCCTATAATGATTTTACTATGTCGATCAAATCCATTTCTGAAACTAAAAGAAGCTGATTTTCTGTTAAATATTACCCTAAGCTTATGCTCCCTGCAAGTTATAGTGTGTATTGGAGCCAGCAAATCATCTTCTTTTCAAAAATCAGAGAAGTTTATTTACACTGCATCTATTCTGTTCGTAGCCAGGAGAAAACCTTGCAGAGGCAGTGAGAAAACCTTGCAGAGGCAGTCAGATCCGGTGTTGCCCCGGCCGGATCTGAGGGCTGCGCGGCCAGGGGGCGCGACTCTGTGGCGGAGCTTGGTGCGGGCGACTGTGGATGACGGCGGCGCGGCGGGCGTGCGCCTTCGGCTCTGGCGGCCGACGCAAGGGTGCGCCGGGCCAAGGTGCTGGCGGTGCTTGCGCCGTGGGGGGCAGGCGACGGCGACGGTGACAGCTGGTGACGGCGGCAGCCGGCGCTTGGCCTTGCCGTCGGCGGATGGTCACGGCCGGCCACGGAGGGCCCCGGTTCACCGATGCCCCCCCCCCCTCCTTCGTCAGTGTGGCCGTTTCGGTGTCACCATGGTGGTGGGGCCAGGGGGGCTGGCTGGTGTTTGTTGTGGTGCCGAGGTGGTGCTCGGGATGCGCCGGGCCTCTTCCGGTGGCAACGTTGCGAAGGAGGTGGGGTGCAGGCTGCTACCTTGACCACGAGCGGGCGACAGACACGGTGCATTCGGGCGAAAGCCTTCACCGGTGGCGGTGGGCATGATGGCGGTGCTCTTGGGGCGTCGTTCTCCCTGCTGGGGGTGTCATTGCGAGGTACCATGCTCTTGTCGCGTGGGGCTCCTAAGGTGAAGACCTCGTCCATCCGGACGTGCGACGGCGGCGCCTTGCCGTCGTGACCTTCTTGGAGGCGTCGTGTTTCGAGTCCCGCCGTTTCTGTTGGTGGTGGTGGTGTTTGGTGGTGCTGCGGGCTGTGCGCTTGGTCCGTGTTGCTGTCAGGGTGCTGAGGGCCCGTGGGTGCTTGTTGCCTTGCGCTGCCATTCAAGAGAAGTGAGGCGGTGGATGAGGCGAGGCCCCCACGCAGAGTTGCCAGGATCAGTGGTTGCCCCTGGTACTGAGATGAGAGTGTGTGTTGAAGCTTCACTGGATCAGAGGGATCGACGATCGTGTTTGTGCAGCTTGAGGGGGACAGTCCCATGGTGGAGGAGCTCAGGGGGCCGTTCGGGTCTGCAGCGGGTTGCGCCTTCGGCGTGACACAGCGTTGGTGACGACGGCGCAGGTGTCGGCAGCTTGTTTCGATCTTCTTTCCCAGTTGGTTGGGGTTGGTGGTGTGCTGTTTTGGGTGTGTTTGTTCTGTTCAGGGTTTGTTCGTGTGGTGGTGTCCGCTTCGGCGCGTTGTGTACCATTGCGGTTTCTGCTTATATGACATAGCAGTGCTCCTGCTTTTATTTTCAAAAAAAAAAAAGCAGTGAGAAGGGAAACCACAGCAGTCCTGGAGGGTAGTACAGGACTTGGATATTTGGCATGGCCGTTATAAACATAGGTCACAGCAAGTTCAAATTTGGTGTGAATACCTCTCCTCTTGGATCTCAACCGTGGCCTGGTAAAGGTCTTGCCATTGTTTTTGTGCTAAAATCAGTAGAGGAGAATTGGTGATTCGTGTGGATAAGGATCTCGAAGGTAAAACATCAATGTCAATTATGTTCATCGCATTCTATTAACTTGCTTCCTATTTCCTACCAACTTATTGGTCTGTTCATTTATCATGAAAGCATTGGAGAGGACGACTTTTTTTTTTCTTTTCTTAATCTGGAAAGTGTGTACTCCAGCTTCCATAGCCAGTAGATAGCGCACGAGTTCTGCTCTGGGAAGAAAGCACTCCTCTGTTTACACGGTGACTCATATGTGTACATTTCTTTGAATATTCTCTTGATGAAGCAAAGATCTCAAGGATGACAGATGAGAACAAAAATGATACGTGAAATCCACTTATAATTCTTGCTCTGTTTATTTTTATAAGACGTGACAACAACTACTCACTTGTTTGTTTTTATAAGTCGTGACAACACTCAACACGATTCGCTAAACTACACTTTGACCGATCGTTTATTATAAATTATATTATTTATGTATCAACTTATAATCATTGGAAAGTAGATGTGTTTACGAATCTAAACATTCCAAATTTATGTTACAAAAACAAAAATAATGTTGGCTAAATTATTGGTCAAAGATTGTAAAATTTGAATCTTGATAAATGTGTGCGTCTTATAAAGATAAACGAATGGAGTATAGCTCGTTGATGTCGTGTCTTGTTCTCCTAACCAGCGTTGTTGCAAGGGACCCCTCGTTGGCGGCCGGTGCGCTGCAACCCTCATGCCGATGCCGACACCACCCTCCCCTTCATCTCTGTCATCTCCGAAAGAGCGCGATTTGACTGCGACAGGTTCCGGTTCAGTGGGAGTGGGGTTCGATTCGGCAGCAGCTGGATTTAATTTGGTAGCTGCTGAGTTCGATTTAGTAGTCTGATTTCAGCATCAACAGACTCAATTCAGCGACGATGAGCGAGCTAACCTTGCCCAACCCGGCAAGGACAACTTTTGTTTACTAGATTTCCGAGGACTATGATGCACTGTATAGGATAAAATGTGGAGTAAATATATGGTAACATTATTCTGAAGAATTTTATTTAAAAATTCATCTATTGTACCTACTTTAATGGTTAATGTATATTTATAAAAAATATACATGTTTTTTGTGCTCATAGCGATATTTCTAATTATTTTTTTGGAACTCCATACTATGGTTGTGATTAAAAGAGTTAAGTATAGAACCATGCTTATCTTTTTTATTTAGATCATTATTTTATTAAAAATTGATATGAGGATGTTATCATAATGGTAAATTGAATTATTTGAGGGCCCCACGCGTGCCGCGCGGGCATGTTACTAGTAATATTAAAGGAAGGAACGTTTCTGCCCCTATTTTCGTCCGTCTACAATAAACCGGAAGAAAATCGATGAAAACCGGCGTCCTCCCACGTGAACCGCGGCTAAGAGGTGAAAACCGAATAGGAACCATCATGTGTGAACCAAAACAAGAAAAACCCGCTGACTCCCCGTCGCTGTGCCGAATCCCGCGCGAACCGGCGCACCTCCAGCAGCCTGCCAAGTCCCGCGCGAACCCGGCATACCAGGTGAAATAAAAAAACCGGAAAACCGGCGCACCCCTCCAGGCTCCAGCCTCCCGATCCCCGTGCGAACCGGCGTAACAGGTGAAAGAAAAAAAATCAGATCACCTAAACCCCTCCAAAATATAGAGGGGAGGACTGAGCCCTCATAAAGTGAAGTGACTTCGTTGCTTGGAAGCAGATTTTAATACATTGATGGTTGTAACTAAGGTATGACACATTTCAACCTTGCTTACAGTGACGTGGAAGTGAGAAGAGAAAAGTGAAGATATAATGCTGCTTTAGTGAACAGCTGGGCTGATAGGTTTGAGCTCTTGGGAACATAAAGAAAATAAATATAGCAAACACGAGCCAAGCAACTAAAAGTAATGGAGGTTCAATGTACACCTCACGAATGAAGCACAACTTCACGTATGCCTTGATTTTATTATATATTTATCTATTTTTAAAGTGAAGTAGCTACATAATAAATCGGAACATAGCGGGAAGATTAGAGCATATAGAGCATATAGCACAATGAAAAATATATACTACCTCCGTTCTTAAATATATGACACCGTTAACTTTTTACACCAAATTTAACCACCAATATATATTGAACAAATTAGTTAACTAAAGTAAATGTATACCATTATACATATTATCAAATATATTTTAGATTTAACTTTTTGGTTTATAGATTTGCAAAAATATTTGTAGAAAAGATGAATAGTCAAACGAACAAAAAAAAAGTTAATGATGTCATATATTAAAAACGGAGGTAGTAGGTTAGAAGCTTTATGAAGGCTAACAAACTCTAGCGGAAACAAACAAAGCAAGCTTATGATATTTTACTAGCAATGGATATACTACCTCCGTTCTTAAATATATGACACTGTTAACTTTTTACACCAAATTTAACCACCAATATATATTGAACAAATTAGTTAACTAAAGTAAATGTATATCATTATACATATTATCAAATATATTTTAGATTTAACCTTTTGGTTTATCGATTTGCAAAAATATTTGTAGAAAAGATGAATAGTCAAACGAACAAAAAAAAAGTTAATGATGTCATATATTAAAAAACGGAGGTAGTAGGTTAGAAGCTTTATGAAGGCTAACAAACTCTAGCGGAAACAAACAAAGCAAGCTTATGATATTTTACTAGCAATGGATATACTACCTCCGTTCTTAAATATATGACACCGTTAACTTTTTACACCAAATTTAACCACCAATATATATTGAACAAATTAGTTAACTAAAGTAAATGTGTATCATTATACCTATTATCAAATATATTTTAGATTTAACTTTTTTGTTTATCGATTTGCAAAAATATTTGTAGAAAAGATGAATAGTGAAACGAACAAAAAATAAGTTAATGATGTCATATATTAAAAAAACGGAGGTAGTAGGTTAGAAGCTTTATGAAGGCTAAAAAACTCTAGCGAAACAAACAAAGCAAGCTTATGATATTTTACTAGCAATTGAACCAGTTAATTCAAAGATTGAGAATCTTTGCAGTAGTGTCCATTGACATTGGATAACTAACACCATAACGCATGAGCCTAAACCCATATGTTAGCGACCTAATATCAAACCAGTATGTACAAAATCAGTACCGTCAATCCAAGTTTTGATGGCTCTTCATCGTGCGCAGCTTTAAAGATCAAAGCAATGGAGATGTATGGAGACGGAAGGATGGATAAGTATCGACGCATGGGCATGGAGCTCGTGACGCATCAGTAGCCAGGATTTTAATAGTCGTTACAATTTTAAAGTTTTACCCGTAGCAACGCAATTATTATTATTATTATTATTATTATTATTATTATTATTATTATTATTATTATTATTATTATTAAAGCAAGGATTGTTTCTGCCTGTATTTTTCGTACGTCGCCCCTTATTTGAGTCGTAATCGGAATAGTAAAAGAAATTGAGCAATGAACGCACGAGAAGAAGAAGCAAGCGGATTACACAATCCGTACCAGAACATCCTTTGCAAAACTGGGAAGGAAGAGGAGCAGCAGCACCACACCATGGAGGACAGTACCAAATGTGAGCACTCATTGGACATCGACACTAGGTGCGGAATCGAGTAAGTAGTAACCAACATCCAGAAAGCTTTAAAACCTAAAACCCTCCCTATAGCCGCACCACTCCAGACCCTATCTCCTTTCAATCAACCTAAAAATGGGTTGCCCGCATCCTCCGCTCCCCTTTGGTGCATGGTGGCCGGATACCGTATTCCGGCGAAACTCCGGTGAGGAGTCACGGAGGACCGGGCGGCGCCTATGGCAAGCGGCGGCGCTGCGGGCGTCATCTTTTTGAATTTATTTTTAAAATATATTTATTTTTTTCACAATTTTTCGAAAATATATAGCGGATCCAAAAATTTGCAAAAGTAGCCTCCAACCGCCGTGGTTAGAGCATCTCCAAGAGACTAGCAATAATTTTTGCTAAATTTAGAGAGTAAAAGACTAGCTAAAAAAATAAAACACTTCATAAATTGAGAGGTAAACCAACAGACTCTCTAAAATTTCACTCTCCATATATTACATGTCAGGGGGCCTCACATGTCATACTCTCTTCTTATCTTCTTCCTCCCCTCCTTCTCCCCCGTCCGGCACATCGGCTTCCCCCAGCGGTCCTGCCCGCGACGCCACCTGACCTCTCCCTCTCCCGACACTCCTATGTCACCCGAGGTCCTCTTCACCTCGGCACTCCTCCGCTGCCCGTGAGGTCCTCCTCCCCCGGCGCTCCTCCTCCAGGCGCACCCCCAAATCTGGCACTGAATCCCAACACCTCCGTGCACTACCCCTGAATCCAGTAGCCCCGTGCCCCCAAATCCTCCTCCCGGCGACGCCACGAATCCGGCGGCCTTGCCTCTCGCTGGCCATGCGCCCCTCAGATTCAATAGCCTCGTGCACCGCTGCGGGAGCAGGACAAGCCGCGCATCACGCCGTGACTGATTCGGGTTCGGCGGCGGTGGCTCGACGCCGGAGCTAGAGCCTGGAGGCGGCGCGTCCTCTTGACGTCGAGGGCAGGCCATCCCTGCTGCTATTCCCTTCCTCCTCCTGGCGGTCGGACGCGCCATAGTGTCCTCCCACCTCGGCACTGCGGGTGAGCAACGCCCTGAGCCATGCTGCTGGGCGCGTGGGAAAAGGACGAAGCGCGCGGGAAAATGGATTGGTGACGACGGAATGGCAGGAGGCCTGGGATTGCGCGCACGACGGGAGGGATACCGAGGGGGAGGGGTCTTGCATCTTTGACGAGCGGCCGGCTGGTTTTTGCGAGTGGGATGACGAGCATGTTGTTTTGCGAGGCTGTTGGAATCGATTCCGACGATGGTTTTTTAATTTTTACCGATTGAAAAACAAGATAAAGAGGCTGTTGGAGTTGCTCTAAACGGCGGTAGGGACCTACCGCCACCGGGAACGGCGGTAGAGGTACTGTAGCACCTCTACCGGCATTTCAATTGTCTGTTGCTACAGTAACCCGCCGCGGTAATGTGGCGGGTTCCTGCCACCGTTTCGCGTGGCGGCAGGCACAGCTTCTCTTAAAAAATCATAACTCTTTTGTATGAACTCGGATGAGGATAAAATTTATATGAAAATTGTAGGTTTCGACAAGATCTACAACTTTGTAGTTCAAACTTTTTTCATTTGAAGTCATCTTAGGACTCAAAAAATTGATATACTATCCAGATCTGGACACCGTAAACTGAGATCTGGATAGTACATCGATTTTTTGAATCTAAAGATGAATTCAAATAAAAAAGTTCGAACTACAAAGTTGTAGATCTCGTCGAAAGCTACAATTTTTGTATAAATTTTATCCTCATCGGAGTTCATACCAAAAAAGTTATGATTTTTTGAAGAGAAGTTGTCCCTGCCGCCACGGGAAACGGCGAGAGGAACCCGCTACAGTACCCATGGCGGGTTACTGTAGCAACCGCCAATTGAAACGCCCCTAGCGCAGTTTCCGGTTGCGGTAGGTCCCTGCCGCCATTTACCACGACAGTTCGAGACTACTTTTGCAAATTTTTGAATCCGCTATTTATTTTCGAAAAATCGTGAAAAATAAATATAAAAAATAAAAAAATCCATCTTTTTTGTTGTTCGTTCGTTCCCCACCACACCGTTTACTGGGCCGTGATCCACCATTAGAAACATTAAAACAAAAGAACTTGGACTGGGCTGAGCCCCACGACATGACAAGGCATGTGGGCTGGACAAACGGACGGGGTGAACTTGCTTGTGTGGTGGGCTGCCTGCCGGGCATCTGTATGACTGTATCGCCTCAATCAAAATATATAAAAAAGATGACCACAGTCGAAATTGATTGGAACAAAAGATTAATAAATAGAATATTATATTAGAAAGAATAGGAAGAGAATCTAACAATTTTCTCAAATTCGCTGAGCTTTGCACACAGCTGACGCCACTCACCAGTTAATCAACAACCAGCTGTGTGTGGGTCGAAATGAGAGCATGAGCACTGAGTAGAATACACCACCTCTAGATATTTGCTAGATGCTAGGAGCTCAGCACATGCTAGAACATGACATTTGAATTTAATAATAACATATTATTTGAAATTCAAAAATCAAAAGGTTTTTCTTTATTATATTGTAGCTTCCTACCATACTCTAAATTTCTTTTGGAAAATATTAAGAAAACCATTGAATCTCATTAATGCATAGATATTGTTTAGAAACGGAATTATACCATTTGATAGGGTCCCTTCACTGCCATCTCGAGTTCTTTCTGTATGGAATTTACCTATAATATAAGCATTCACTGATGAGCAAACAATGATGAGGTTCAGGAGACACAGATGACGACACGTGAGGTTGGGATGATGTGGTCGTGATGGGATTATGGGAACGACGATGAAGTCGAGGAGCTGCAGCAACATAGGGCGTGATTGGTTGGCGTAGTAACCGAGCCTGGCTCGGTCCCGGCAGCCAGGCCCCGGCTGGCCAGGCCCTTGGCATGCAAGTCAGGTGCGATTGGTAGGGTGTATATGGACCAACCAGGCTCACGGGGTGCAGCGGAGCGTGGTTTGGTTGCCCGCACCAACGCCAGAGCCAGGCCCCCCACATGCATTTTGCCCCCCATTGCCTGCATCTCCAGAGACGCTTGAATCCTCCGTTTCTCGAGAGCCATGCTCGCGTTGGCAAGCCAGCGCACAGGGCCCAGTATGTAGGGAGAGAAGAAAGTTAGACCAAGGCCTAGATGCAACTAACCAATCATGAGTTGGATCAGGCTTGGGTGCCCACAAGCAGGTAAACAAACAAAACCCTGATGCATCTGGCAGGCCAGGCCGGCATGACCCTGGCTGCGGCGGTGCAATGCACACTGAGGGGAACGTGAACCAATCACGCTCGTCGTTGTTGATTAGTTCCCTGCTTGTACTGAGCCTGGTTGCTGCAAGATGATGATTGGTTGCCTAACTATGCACTTGTCCAAGTCTTTTTTTCCTCACTTCATACATGCAGCTCGCACCTCTGGACCCTGGCCCAAGAGAGGCGCATTTCTTACATACGTATATCTGCAGAGCCTGGCTCGGATAGGCTATTTGCATCACGAGGGTCAGGCTGAGTCGCTGCTCCAGCCATCCAAACAGCCGTATGTTGCACCTTCAGAGCCTGGTTCGGCAGGAAGCAGCCAACCAATCACCCCCCGAAGTGAACAAAGTGATCAAGGTGAATGACGGAGAGACGAGTAAAGTTTTCTCCTGTGGCAACGCACGGGCATGATTGCTAGTACAGTATTATTTGCTATGTTAGCACTACAAATGTTAGCACTATACATATCTGGAGACATTCTTCCTAATTTGATCAGAATCACGGGTTAGCACTACAAATGGCTTTGCTCACTACACATGCTAACTAAGAAGGGTTGCGTTCTTTTTTTATTTTTTATGTTTTTTTTGTATATTGGACTTAAACTCATTGGACAGTTTATGAGGTTCTTAATTTATTGTAGGAGTATCTTACTTATTATTTTGATTGTTAATATTTTTTAAAAAATATGTCTTTTAAATACGTATGTGTCACATGAATACTTAAAATCGTATATATACTCGGAGGGGTGAGCCCATTTTTTTTCCGTGGCCCATGAATGAGATTGGGCCTTCCGGGCTATCCGACAGGAGGTGTGTGGCCCCGCGGTCGTCACTCGCCCGCTCGTCTTTTTTTTTTATATCTCGCTCTGGTTTGGTGCTGCTCGGTCGAAGGCTCCAACCCCCCAACTCGGCAACTCCCCACCCGTTCACAGCTAAACTTGGCAGTGGCTCAGCGGGGGTGGTGGAACGGAGATCCATCCGGAGCCGGGGCCGATTCCCTTTGCCGGTAAGGAATCTGTTTTCTTTAGATGAATCTTTCTATGGCTGTCATGGACTCATGGGAGAAGGATCTTTTTGCGCGAGATCGCTTCAACCTGCTGCGAGAACACTCAAACCCCAAAACCTACATTCTCTCTGCTAGCTAGGAGAGGATTTGCTCGATGCGTGCGAATCTATGCAATCCATGGTCTGTTCGGGTTCGATTGGGCGATTATTGGGCGAGATCGAGCGACCCATCTCCTTTTGGTCCCGTAGGTCTTCGCCTCTCCGGAGTTAGGTTACGACCCAATGCAGGTGTGTCCGTGTGGGCGTGTGGGTCTAATTTATCTTTTCCCATGATTTTTGGGTGTTCCGAAGAGACCCCATTCCCACACGTTAAGCTAACACCTGATTTCAACCTAAACAGTGAAGTGTGTTGAAGGGTCATGTTACTTTCATGATTCTGCATCAGGTAGCCGTCATTGGTTTATAGGGAAGTAGCAGCCGAGTACCAGATGCCAGATGGTGTTGCGTGAGTGTGGCTTGCTAGCTTTGCTGAGAACAATAGCATGTTCTCAGCAAATACTACTCGTGTTTGTGAATCTGAACATGACTACATGAGTGAACTAATCTAGTTTAATTTCAGTACATACTGCAGGGAAATGCAATTTAACTTTAAAATCTTCTTCGTAACTCATAACTGAATCGCCTATCTTACTAAGGTTTTCCTTAAATTCCTACAGATGGGTTACATGGGTATTGGGTAAATGGGTAGATATGCTGCTGCCTGTATAAGCGGAAAATGAGATTTAGCCTTTCCGAAAACTGATTTTAGCATCAGTTAGGTAGTGTAGATGCCCTGATCTATCCTTGCAGTTGCAATGCTTGAAAATGATCCTTTGGTAGGGTGACATCTTTTCCGTTAAGCAAACAGCTCGCGCAGTGGACAATCTCTGTAACAATTTTCTTGTTCCGTGGTGGCTGCAGGTTTGCCCTGATCATTATGGTAAATGAGAATGCAGAGAAAGATCACGGTATTGATGAAGGCCCATCAGCTTCTCAGGTCCCAGAAAATAAGTTAAGGCACAATTTTCGTTTGGGAGATATAACATGGGTTAAGCTTAATGGATCTTCATGGTGGCCAGCCCAGGTATGTGCTACGACCCTGCATCTTGTTAGCATATCTTTTAGTGCTGAGAGTATGTTTTTTCATCAGAACTTTAGATTGCAGTGGCAAATGTCCTTGTTGCTTAATGCCCACAGTGGAACTAAACATTGGACAGTTGATAGCTTGAACATTAAGAATCTAAAATTTGGCTGGTACGATTGCTTGGCATTTTTATTTGAACAATAACATTGATCAGCAATGACTGAAATGAACAGTGTTTGCAGTTCAGCTGCCATTTTCCCCACATGGCAAGTTTAGATTTCTAGTGGCAAATGTCCCTGTTGCTTACTGCCCACAGCGGAACTAAACACTGGACAGATGATAGCTTGAACATTAAGAAACTAAAATTTGGCTGGTACAATTGCTTGGCATTTTTGTTTGAACAATAGCATTGATCAACCACGACTAAAACGAACAGTGTTTACAGTTCAGCTGCCACCTTAGCATGCGTATGATCTGAAGTCATGAGTCATGACATTTTTTTAGTATTTCTTGTTCTGGACTCTTGCTTCCCCTGCATCTAATTACACCCTGTTTCTTTTTCTGAATTCAAGGTCATGGATGAATCATGTGTTGGTAGCAAGCCTAAGAAGAAAGACAAGCATGATTTCCTAGTCCGGCTTTATGGCACATGTCAATAGTAAGGGATCCTATGACAGATTGGTCCTTGATTTTCTTTCTATAATGATACTCTTTGTGACATTCTTTTATTGTTTGTTTCTGTTATTTAACTTTCAGCTTGTACGTAGATCCTTGGAAGTCCAACTCAGAGTTTGAAATGGTATGCATAAGCTCCTGTTTCTAAGTGTAGAGAGGTATGATTGAGGAAAAAATATAATGAGGGGGGGGGGGGGGGGACCTTTTTTATATATATAGCCAATATGGCTTGATATACAAGGAAAGCTATAAATCACCTATACAATTCCTGAATTCCTAATACTAAGGACAATGATATGGATGTTATTCTGTAGCGGTGGTAATAATGATTTCTCATATAAATTCATTGTATGCAGATGCTGAAACAAGAAGATAAGAGCGCAATGGAAGCGTTCCGTGAGGTGCTTGAGAAGGTATGGTGGTCATCTCTATGATTTACACTAGACAGTTTACGAGTAAAAGAATTGGTATAGATCGTTGAGAAACATGTTTGATTCAATAATGCAGGAGCTATCTTGTGATAACTCGCCCACTGATTATGATGAGGAAGCTGTCAACTCGAAAGGTGAAACCTTTTCTTCTTTGGTGCACAATCTAATGCATACATGTCACTCAAAATGGTTGTCCTTGTGGTCAGTCATTTGATTATTTCTCACCCCCTTTTTTTATGATTCTTGTGACAAGGGTATTTTTCAGTTTTAATGAGTTTCTTCATTTTGCTATTTGGGAACATGCTATGTTGCATAGTGTTTATGCAAAGACTAAAAGACAATTCATTTTGTGGTTGATTTAAGTGTCATATGTTATGAACGATGGTGTTCTTCAACATGCAATTTTATTCGCTTGTTTGTGAAATAAGTTCAATCTCGAGCTCATTGTCAATCAAACAAATTTAATTTTGTTTCAATTGATATAGACCTAAAATTTCTGAACTGATTTCAGGCGGTTCCACCAAAGGGACCTCAAAGAAGAACTCGTCTAGAAAAGACAGAAAACAAGAAGGTACGAAGCCACAATATAATGAAGAGGAAGACCAAAATGTTACTGCTCGGAAAAGGAAGGGTGGATGTCTGAAACGATCTTATGATGCCATTGACAAAGATATGATTGACAGGGAGCATCATGCTGAAATGGCTTATGTGGATGAAGTGATTAATGGAATTTGTGGTGCTGCTGAGGACATCATGAGTGGCGGACAAGGCATCAAGCAGAGTGGTAATAATGGAGTTAAGGGTGAGTCAAGCAACGTCAGACAAAGGTGTGGAGATGAAGTGACAAGTCCACAGACCAAGAAAGGGAATACTGATACGACCCGTGTAAGTCGACCCTGTTGTCCACTCTCCACATTTCCCTACTCCGTTTACGATCTCAAATTTTACACGCTAATCTGACGAGATTTCACCAGAGCAGGGAAGCAGTGGTGAAGACACCGGGGCAACTTAGCGCGCGCCAGATCAGGATCATGCAAAGCCTCGGCCTGATTGCTCCATCCGGATCTCCATTCAGCAGAGACAGAGCCGTCGCAGCCAGCAATCAACAATTCTGACTCTCTCGCGACAACCTTCAGAAACAGTTAGGTTCAGCGAATGATTACGAACATTTTGCCGTCATCGGATTGGTGCACTATGCCTGGTGCGGCTGGTAGCTCCATGGGGTATTGAATTTGAGTCACTGCTTGCATTCAGCTTTTGAGGAACGCCTATATATGGTGCCCTATGTACTGGATTACGGTAGCAATTGTTGCCATTATCTTCAGAAGACTTAGAACTGATTGTAATTGCTATGTATGCTCGATGTCGATTCAGTGCTTTTCCAGTCAGAACAGAGGCGGCAATGCTTGTGCACAGTACTCCGTAGGTCTGAACTGATGAATCAAATCTTACATGACCTACCACTTGGAGATCCTGGAACACCCATATACGCGTCTCCCCCCGAACCTGTCGGGGTGAAACGAGACGCGTCACGTCTGCAGAGAAATTCCTGTTGCCGCTACATGGCTCCGTGTCAGATCAGGACGGAGCAAAGCGGGTCGAAGGCACAGTCTTCTACGACACCTGTGCCTTCTTCGGCTGCATTTCTCGGCGACTTTGCAGGGTGATCTTGAGCTCCGTACGAATCAGGAGTCGTGTGATTCGTGACATGTCCCTGACGCTCTCTTCCCCCCCTGACCGTCTCTGTGCAGAGCAGCTGCAACCGAAGGGGGTATACGACGAGTACTGGCTGCTGCATCGCGAGGGGACACGCGGTAAAGTTGCTCAGTGAATTTGTCGCTCGCCTCGGTTCATCGGTCGCCATGAAAAAGCTGGGTACAGCGTTTTGTTGTTTTACTGGAGACGGTGAAAAGTGTTTTCCCCTAAAAGTACTCAAATTTTGGCTTCGCATCCTGTCTCGAGTGGCTCCAGTGAACCCGGTCTCGTCGTAACCAAAAGGGTTCACAAACCACAACCACAAGGGGGTCCTTGAGCACATCGAATGGATAAAGTTCGAGCATTGCTCGATAAAGAAACAATCGATTTATATTAGGGAAAATTGGATCATACCATCAAAAGAACACAAGTCATGGATATCTACCATTCCTTTAGCTTCCATTACTATAATAGCTGATTTTAATTTGTTTTGGACGATTCAATATTTATCAGGTTCCAGTTTTGCCCTTGTGCCGAAAGCACATCGACTCCTGTCTGACCAAACAGGTGAACGCACGAAGAAGCAGTAGCAGATGGCCGGCGGCGCGCTCCCTGGCATTAGGTGGCAGTGGCACATCTACCCTGCTGCCGCGCGCGGCGCCCTCCCGGCGACGGCGGCCTCCTCCGCGCTCCATGTGACACCATTCACCAGGCGTTGTCGCCTCCGAGCGGAGAGAGCAACATGTACGAGGAGCAAAGAAGGTCAGGTTCTTTTGCCATGTCATGAAGAGATAGTTCTAGTAGTGTAGGCACTCAACAAGGGTACCATGGTCACACGTAACGTGGAGTATGATCAGATGCTAAGAAATGTCATCTTTTGACATTGTATACCTAAAGTGAGGCGAGCACTTAGCTCGGGTGGTCGGGAGTGCGGTTGTGCGCTCCATCGGCCAGGGTTCGAACCCCAGGTTCGCCCCTCGTTTAGCCGGGTGTCGGTTCTTTCTTCTTAAAGAAAATCAGTGGGTACTCACCATCACCGGCCTAGTTTTTTTATATCTAAAGTCCATTTTTTATGATATAATACACATATCTAAAGAAAGGTTCTTCCATGATGCTATGGATCTAATTTTGCCTTTATATACACATGCGTTTATGTAGTTAGCCCTGTTCTTTTGGTTGGTGCCTGGTTACTGGTGTTGATTTATTCTGAGAGAAAAGTACTACTGACTAGTGGTCGGTTTGATCTAAGGCTAGTGTCAATGCAAGTTTCATAGGCACAATTACCTAGACTGAAAATTAGGTAACTGTGTCAATGGAGTTTCATGATGATGAAACTCTCCTCACATCCCATGAAACTCTCACATTCTCTCTCTTCGTCACGTCAGCATATTTAATGCAATGAAACTCTCCATGAAACTCCACTGAGACTGGCCTAAGAGAAAAGTGTTGCTGAGTGGCGGCTGATAAGTCAGGCGAACAAGACGATATAGGAATAGTTCCACTATCATATACTCCCTCCGGATTGGTAAAAGAAGTCGTTTTGTACAAGGTTTGGGTCAAACATTGGGAATATAAATGATGAATAACTTTTGAGTCATTGAGTTTACAAATGTGAAAATCATATCAATAGATTTGTTTTGAAAATCATTTTCAAAAAAGTATACATATATACCTTTTCAATAAATATTTTTATAGAAAAAAGAAGTCAAATTTGTGTTTTGGAGACCATGTCGCTGTTCTAAATGACTTCTTTTGCCAAACCGGAGGTAAAACCGGAGGGAGTAGAGTACCCGACTATCATATACTCCGTGTATAGCTTGTCCAAACATTTAGCTCGAGCTAGGCCAAGCTCCGGACGGTAAATTTTTGAAGCCGCGCAGCGTTTCCGCCGCCGACGCTTTTCGCTGACCGGCCGACAAGTTACGTTCCAAGGGAACGTGGAAAAGCAAGCCCAGCAGGAATTCTGACCCATCCCTCCCAACCCCAAAGGCTGACGCAAAGCAACGCAGGGATCAGCCACAGGCGCCGTGTCGCTCGCTCCCATGTCCCCTCGATGCGACGTGCCGGCGCCTTCCCCTGCCGTTGCCTGCCCGACCCCCGAAAGCTCGCTAGTCGCTACGCTTCGGCTCCGGCCAACCGGAAGCCCGTGTTTCCACGGCGCGCCAGGCGCCAAAACAGCCGTCGTCGCGGGCGCCCGCGCTGACGCCAGCCGGCCAGCCCCGGACAAAAAGGGAAGCGCGCGCGCATCGTGTCGGCGCGCGGCCCGAGCTCTGCGCCTAGCATGTCGTGGTCGACGACTCCTGGGGTTCCCCGCCGGCTCGATCGACGGCCGGCCTCCGTTTTAAAACCCCCGCCCCGCGAGGCCTACGACGCTCCCAGTTCCGATCCGGAGGATCGCGAGCTTTTTAATTACGGTGGGCAGACGACGCGCCGGCGTACGTGATCCGTTCAGTTCTTTCTTGGATTGTCGAGTGGTGAGCGAGCGAGATGGTGGTGATGACGGAGGACGGAGAGGAGGAGCGCCCAGCGCCGGCGCCGCCGGCGCCGGCGTCGCGGAAGAAGGAGCGGGGCCGGAGCCACAGCGAGGCGGAGCGCAAGCGGCGGCAGCGGATCAACGCGCACCTCGCCACGCTCCGCACCCTCGTCCCCTCCGCGTCCCGGGTACGTGCATGGGCTTTGCGAAATATGATGGCCAGCTCTAGCGCTCCTGCTGCGTTGCGCCGTGGCTGACGGCTGACCCACGCTGCCTCGTGCAGATGGACAAGGCGGCGTTGCTCGGCGAGGTGGTGCGGCACGTGCGGGAGCTGCGCGGGAAGGCGAGCGACGCGGCGGCAGGCGTCGGCGCCGGCGTCATTCCCGGGGAAGGCGACGAGGTGGGTGTCGAGGAGGACGATCGCCGGCGGCCCGCCGGTCGACGCTACGGCGGCGGCCTCACGACAGACGCCGACGCCGACGCCGGCGAGCGCCGCCTGCGGTCGCCCCGGCGCGTCAGGGCGTGGGTGTGCTGCGCCGACCGCCCGGGGCTCATGACCGACCTGGGCCGCGCCGTGCGGTCCGTCGGGAACGCGCTCCCCGTCCGCGCCGAGATCGCCACCGTCGGCGGGCGGACCCGCGGCGTCCTGGTGCTGGACGTCTGCTGCGACGACGGTGACGGCGACGTGGCGGCTGCCGCCACGGACAGAGGCAGCAGGGCGGTGGCGATGTCCACGCTGCGGGCGGCGCTGCGCGCCGTGCTGCTCGACCGGCAGGAGCACCTGGCCGCCGCGGAGGGGTACAAGCGGCCGCGCTTCTCTGCGCAGATCGCCGAGGTGCAGTGATCGAACGCCGTGCTGTGAAAGGTCGATCCTAGTCCTGTCTCCAACCTTCTCGTGCTACGGTGCTAGTCTGATTTTACGTGTCATTCAACAGTTGGTCTTTGTACTTGTCACTGGTCAGGTGTACCGTCTTGCGACAGTGGAAATTAGGGCAATGTGTCACTGGTCAGTGGTCACTCAGGTGTGCCGCGCTGCATGAACGCATGAACAGGAAGTAGTTTTTGAGAATTTTTGCAGTGGTGTTTTTAAAACAAGGAGCTGTCGAGCATTACCTATATGTATATGTATCCCCTTAAATGCATTCTCTATCTATCGATCACCCAAAACTACAAATACACTACTGCTTCCATCTCACCATTTCAAAAATATTTCTAGATACATAAAAAAAAATCTTCTTTCTCCGTCTACAAGACCGTTCGTTTATAGTAAAATTTTAGATAAGATTGTAGTAATACTAAAAGTCCAAAGTACCCCTAATAGCTCTTCTTGCGCTTTTTTCGTCTGGCTTATCAGCTACCGGCCAGTAGTATTTTTTCTCTCAGAACAAATCAACCAGCAGTACTTTTCTCTCAGAACAAATCAGCATCAGTCACCAACCAAATGAACAGGATGAAGATGAATTAGGATGAAAATGAATTGTTGAGTTGAACTAATTATGCATGCACGTTTACAATAACTATTGGATCTATTAGTCTTTGAGGGTGGGACTAAATTCTCAAATAGATAGGACTTGCATCACTTACCTAGTCCCATGAAACAGATAGGACTAAAGAGAGAGGTGATAAGAGTTTTATAGGTGTTTCATCATCATGAAACTCACATGGCACACTTACCTAGTCCCATGAAACCTAATGAAACTTGCATTGAGGGTGTTATAATTTCATCACATGACACATATGATCATTAACTCTATGCAAAAATTAAATGTTACAAGCTGTCTATGAAATTGTGCAATGAGAATGAGTTTCAATCACTTGAAAAGATGACATGACGTCTCGGTAATAGTGCAATGAAATCATACACTGAGACTATAACCTAAGTATCCAAACATGCTCTTTCTTATGGGGGTGTTTGGTAGCCTGTATAAGGCCTGTCCAGGCTTGTGTAGTGCAACTTGCTGGTGATTGGTAGGCTGCATAGGGAGTTAGCCAGGCTAAGGTTATGCAAAAGGAGGGGCTCAACCTGCATAGTGGGAAACGCATCTCAGCCTCGTTTCCGGTTTTGCAGGCTTGCATAGTCCGCCTGTGTGAATCCCCTCACCAGCGGACCGCGTGGCGGAGCTCGCCTGCACGTCCAGCGGCGGCCCCGCGCGGCGGAGCTCGCCCGCACGGCCGGTGGCGGTCTGCGCGGCGAAGCTTGTGGAGCTCGCCCGCACAGCCGGACGCGGCCCCGCGAGGCGAAGCTCGCCTGCACGCCCGGCGGTGGCCCCGCGCGGCGGAGCTCGCCCGCACGGTCGGCGGCGGCAGCCCCACGGCAGTCCGTGCGACGACCTGCCTCGCCGCCTCGATCCTCTTCGTGAGCGTGGGGGCGGAGTAGAGGGAGAAGGTGGGGACGCCGGCCGTGGGGAAGAGGAGGGGTTGCGCCATGGATGGAGTTCGATTCGCCATATATGGAGTTCGATTCGAGCTTCTCCCGTCGCCTCCCTCCCGCTCCGCGCCGCCGCCGCGACTGGGGAGTATTGAGCAGTGACGAGGTGTCGGGGAAGGAGATGATGGGTGGTAACCTCACCTCTAGCAAATACATGGTTATCCTACCACAATGTGCAGCCTACCAAACACGAGCATACCAACCCAGGTTATCTCTACTCACCCTACCAAACATGAGGGGTTTGCATTGTATTAGGCATGCTTAGGCTAGGCTGGCTCCAGATTCTATCCAGGCTAGAGTTAGCCAGGCTGCCAAACACCCCCTATTTAACGAGTGTGACTCAGGGGGTGCTTGGATCCATTGACTAAATTTAGTTTGACTAAAATTAGTCTATTTGAGAGGTTAAAGTTCCAAGCACCCCTGACTAAAGAAGGGTTAAAACTAGTCTTGAGACTAAAACTTTTTAGTAAGGGGAACCCCTACTAAACTTTGTTTTAGCTCTCTCTTCATTTAACCTCATAGAAATCTGTGGCATGCCCCATCTATTGGCGGGAGAAGGAGAAAAGAGAGAGAGGGAAAGAGATAATTAATGCTCATTTACTACATTTTAGTCTCTTTAGGATTTAGATCCAAACATAGGTGAGACTAGTAATTTTTAGCCTGACTAGTTTTAGTCAGGGACTAAAGAGGTATCGAGCACCCTCTCAGACATCGATGTGAGAGCTCGGGTGCTTGAAAGAACATTTCATTCAACCGGAGATCTCCACTGTCTGATTCGTATAGCGTGGTTTAGTACATCCTTATCTCCACTGTGATTCAACCGGAGATCTCCACTGTCTGTCTATTCAACTCGCATGTCTCCAGTACATCAAAAGGCCGACCTCTCTCCGGACCCCCTTTCACTGTTGGGCTTGGCTCGATTTTGAGCAATGGCCTGGGAACTCCACCCCAGAACGGTAATGTGAAAGACCTGAATTAAACATTCTTATATTCCTGGATATAAGTCATGGTAACAAGTATAGCAGTAGCCAAATGTCACCCTAAAAAAACAGTAGCCAAATGTAGAACGTTAAAATTGCACGCCTCTTTACCCAACAACTAGAGTGCAAGGCTCACTCAAAGCCTTTTCCTTTTATATATAGTATTTAAGAGTTTTGTTACGGTACTGGTACCGGGAGGATTTGGAAGTACCTGTGGTGCTTGCAGGTTCTTTTCATTCTTAAACTTCTTACCAAAAATATTAATAGATTTACACACAATTAAATTGGTATCACAGTAATTTTCATTATGTTTGTATTGCCTGATACTTTCTTTTAGGCACTTCATGATACTTCTTGGTACTTCCACCGTTAGATTTTATTAGATGGATGACTCGTTAATTTCAAACACTCTAAAATTTCTCAATATTTAAATATTAAAATGATTCGCCTGTAAACTTGTCTACTGAATTTCCCGTCAGTGAGCTTGTCAAAAGTTCAGAGCAACAAATCCAACAACTGGACTGTCCATCAGTTCAACAATTGAGTAAGAAGTTCCCAACTCCCTGAACTAAACCCGCAAAGCACATTGGCTGGCCGCTAAACAACCAAGCTCAGGTGGGTTCAGAAGCCAGGGCACAGGTCAACTACCAAAGATACCACTGCTCCTGGCCTCTTGATCATCTGACCACATACTGCTATAAATAGTTCCAGCATCAGGAGCTTCACAGAATCACAAGTAAAACCAAAGACCAACACATTTTAAGTAGCCCCCAGCAAGGAGGAAGTTTCCTGATTCGCTTACCATGGCTCGTCATGGACCTCTTCTCGTTCTGCTGCTAGCCTTGGCAGCCCTCAATAGCAGCTTTGCAGCGCGCCATCTTTTGGACACAGAAGCTGCACCAGAGGCCGCACCAGCTCAGCCATCCACACCAGCAGTTCCCACCAAACTGCCCCCAGTGCCTTCCATACCAGCAGTTCCAACCACACTACCTCCAATTCCATCCATTCCGCTACCAGTGATGCCAAAGATGGCAATCCCACCAATTCCATCCATTCCCATTCCAAAGGTCGCCCTGCCACCAGCAGCCGCTGGTGCCATCCCATCTCTATCAAACATCCCTGCAGGGCCGGTCACACTGCCACCAATTCCCTCGATCCCCACTGCCATGCCATCGATTCCAACCACTATGCCAACAACAATCCCTACCATTCCAGGTCTCCAGGTGCCTCCCATTCCATTCACCACCCCATCCCCACAAACCACCAGTCCTTGAAGTTCGTAGCAGGAGATTTCTATTTATTACTGTTAGGAATTTGATTTGTCATATTTGGTCACTATCAGCATGTCTGTCATGTTTGTTCTGCTATTTGGGTGACACTGGCTAGCATTTTGTGTGATTGTGAATGCAGTCAGTCAATTGTACCATTTTGCTTCTGCTAATAAAGTATTACTCGTGTTGATGTGTTGCTCAGCTTTCAGAAACGGCTTCAAGTGGCTTAGATATGATTTGTTTGAGCAACCCTGAAGCAGTAGAGCATGCAGATAATATGGCAAAAATCTAATTATCATGATAATGCTACCATAACATGAAAATGGACAACTGGAAGACAAGATTCCCATCATGGTAACACAGTTAACTGAGAGAAGAATCACCAATTTGACAATTAGTCACAAAGATCATGAATCTTACACTGAAATCAAAAGATAGAGAATATACAGGTACACTAGGGGGCAATTCAATATGGTCTAGCAGTTAGCTCAAACAAGGTGCCAAATATTTCTGGTGCCTACATGCTGGCAGAAAATAAGCCTTGAAGACTTCAGAACAAAGTAGGAAGGGGCATGAGTATCAGAGCAGGAGAGAATGAAGAACTAGCTTGCAAGTACAGAGGATTTGAGTATCTCCATACTTACACTGTACCAGTTGCAACGTACACACTGCAAGTGCAAATTAATCCTTGTCCCTGCCTCCCATTTATAGGAACAGTTCTATTTTCCTGCTACAAGCTGAATTCACTGCATTTCCAAGATCCTCGATTTTTTCATATTCGACTCTGAACATGACCATAACAGTACCATCTTTGCCAGTGTCATAGTCTTGTTTAATATCTTCAGCTTGGAAATGCTGCAACTGTCAAAAGATTTAATTGAGTCATAGAAATCAAAGAAGAAGCCATAAGCATGTTAAATGAACAAGGATTAAACCAGAGGTTCATATGCAGATTAAGCTTTGATCAAGGATATGAGAAATGTTGCTAAATCCACTTTTGCTATTTGTGCTAGCCATTCTTAAAAGCAAGATGATTATAATCACCTGATGATAGACTGTGCCCAACAGATCAAACGGTACCTCCATACCCGCACGAGCCTGGAATGTAGCCTACCATTATAGCAGGAAACAAAAAAACATAAAACCGACATGCTAAAGAATTAGACATTGATCACCTTTGGTTTCACAAGGTGAGTAGGAGCATCTTTAAGGCATTCAGAAGCAACCCCACCATAAGCTCTCACCAGCCCACCGGTTCCTAGTTTTATGCCTCCAAAATATCTGTTCAGGTTGTTTAAAACAAAAAAAAAATAAAGTAAAGTGGTAATCAAATAGAAAGTATATCCTGTCAAAATATGTAGTGGAACATAAACTGTATGGATGATACCAATTACTGCAGGCCAATTAGTCAAATCATGATTGATGAACATATGAATGAAGCGTGTTACTTGACAAAATATTTACCTAATCACAACCACCATGACCATGTCAATGCCGGAGGAAATGATGGCAGAGTATATTGGCTTCCCAGCAGTGCTAGAAGGCTCACCATCATCATTGTACCGGAATTGCTCTCCCAGCTAAACACACATTCACACAATATCAGTTCACTGTTAACATTTAACACGCACACATGAATAGCAAGCTTGAGATAGGACTACAAACCTTGTATGCCCAGCAATTATGGGTAGCACGTGGATCCTTGACCTATCACACAAAACCAAGTGATTCGAGTTAACAGAGTTACTCGTTTTTAAAAGTAAACAGAGTTTCAAATCAAGAAATAGTTTGGTACTTTTTAGCAAGGATAAGTGCTGTGTAGATGAGGGTGAGGTTTGGAAACTAATGGGAAGGGGCATGGGAATTAGTGGGAGTTGGAGGAATTCACTTGGGAATATGATTTTTAGTCCCATTCCCTTGTATGTCTTTTGGAGGGAATTAAGTGTGGGAATTTAAGTAAGACTTTATAACCCTTGTTTGGTATAAGCAGTTAGGGGGAGGAAATTACATTTAAGTCATGATTAAAGATGTAGATGCATCCATCTTGCACTTAAAACAAACTCCCACCCAATTCCCACCCCTCCCCTTGGAAGTGATTGGTGGGAGTTGCTCCTAAACTCCCTTGTGCGCACCAAACAAACAAGAGAATTTTAGTCTCTCATACCTAAACTCTCTTTTCCTCCTACCAATTACCTCCAACCAAACCAAACGAGCCGTGAGTGGAAATACTTATCGGGAGTTGCATGAATGAATCCCTCGATGCAACATTTTCTAGTGTTTGAAATTACTCCACATTAGTTACCAGCTCGGGTAAAGCAAATGGCGCGCCGGAATTACAGCAAAATCGCAACGCTAATTTATTAATAAATATAGATATGGCACGGATTTCGCAGCAGCAGGGCATGAGAAATTACGACCTCGCTAGAAGATGGGCACGGGATGGAGGGAGGAGCACCTCTTCGAGGAAGGCCATGGCGGCGCGCTCGTTGACGACGGGAGCGGCGATGGCGATGAACTTGCTGCGCTTGATCTCGCGCTCGCAGCTCACGCGCCCCACGAGCGTCGTGTACGGGGTGGGGGCCGCGGATGAGGACGCCATGGCCCGGGCGGGCGCGGGGGAGGAGGAGGCGCTAGCGCAGGAGAAGCTACGCCGGACTGCGGCGGCGGCGGCGGCAGCAGCGTCTGGCTGTGGGAGCAGCAGGGCGAGGGAGCGGAGGCGTGGGGATGCGCGCACCGCCGCCATTCCGCGTGGCTGGGTGGAAACCGTGGGTTCCGTGTAGCGCGGCCGGTGCTGCTCGCTGGGCCTCGTTTGTTCAGAGTCAATGACAGGTGGGATCAGCATTTCGATGGCACAATTGTGACTGCGGTCAGCGTCGAATAACGATGGGCTGGGCTGATCCCGGGCTTCGATCGATTGCAGTACACGGCCCACTTATTCAAATCTTTTTGAAGTACAAAAAAATATCAATATACTCTACTACCGATAGGGACGTCCAAAAGTAAGAATGAATTAATAGAAGTACAAAAACATGAATTCACTAAAATAGACTTTTCCTTGACAAATAACTACATAAATACTTTGCATTCATAAGTATACTACATTTGAGATTAATACTATCCATCACGTTTCAATGTGGTTGATGCCCAAGATGACACGGAAAGCATCAAATAGTCTCAAATGGGCACTGTGCAGCATCAGTGTCACACTTCGAACAGCTTTCAAGCATTCGGACTAAAGACTGTCACTGAAGGCAAGTGGGGGAGCAAAGTCTGTAGAATCCTCTTATTCAAGTAGAAAGGAGCTAAGGAAAGGGCATAACATAATCTTTGAAAGACAGCCGACAATCCTCAAGAAAATGGTGAGATTAAACAAAATGTGTTTAGATGGAATTTCAAGAAAGCTTCACAGTCTGTTCTGTAGGCATTCCACCAAGCCCCATGCACATGTTACGGAAACCACCAAGTTTTGAGACTGGCTGGCTTCCCCTATACATATCAGGGCACGGAAAAATTATTGGTCCTTCACAAACATGGAAATGGCAGCTAAAAGTTCTCTTCTGCACTTCAATATCCCCAGTAGTCGTTACGGATTTCATCGTCAAACTTCTGCTTAACTTCGGGGTGCTTTTCAAAGTACTCATCTGCTGTCATTGTGCTGATCTTTTTCTGCACACACAAACAAGATACTAAAGTGAGCAGACATGTTGTAATAAATATGACAACCAAATGCAGATGTCCCCACCTTCATTTCCTTGAGTTCAGCAATTTCCTTCTCAATCCTTTCTGACTCCTTCTGAGACGCTTTCTCAGCCTCCTTCAGTTCAACAACCTACAGGTAACATACATCAGCTTGTAGAACAATCAAGACACAACATAAAAAAATTCCAATAAGGCAATAAGCATAAAAGACAGTAGTGTGAGTGCAATAGCTGCTGACCAGAGCATCAAACTTTGGCTTGTACTCAGGAGTAACGGTGTCAACATACTTGGGGATCTTGATGCCTGCATTTATTTCAATATTAAATATCAGCGAGAAGATGTACTCATGTATGTAATAAAGGAATCTGTTCGTTCAACAAACAATCACCCTGAGAAGTATTTCAACAGAACAATGACTACTTCACAGCATAAGTTGCAAGACAGGTAGACAAAGGTCCGCTATAAGTGAAAAAATAATATGATGTGTGATGTTACATGTCCACAGCTTGCAATAAAAAACATGCAACCATATTGCTGCATAAGTACTCAGTACAAACGCATTCAGTAGAAACATTAATGGAAGCAAACATAATGAATTTATCCTTCTAAGCATACTTTATAATTGTATACACAGTTGGACAAATGTTATGATTAACAGAAGGAAATGAAACCATAAACAAACAGCCAGATTTTTTCAAAGGCCTGTAAGTGATACCCATGAGTATAAGCCCTTGCCCCGTAACTAGAAAGAAGCTTGAAAAAACAACAGGGCAAGGCAGTTACTTCAGAACATGTTCAATGTTACCCAGAAAACACTCCTTTAAGATTTCTAGAAATGAAACTAGTCCTGTAGTACAAGGATACTTACTTTCATAAGCCTCCTTGTACATATCCACCACCTTAGATCCAATTCCTTTCCTGTAGTACTCCCAATCAATCGGTTGGGGTTCCTGCAACAACAAAAAAAAAACACACAACTTAGAGAACACATTGATCTAGGGCATAAAAAGCAACACTTGTGGAATATGCAGTATTTCAAGTTCGGGGGGTAATGCATAAATCAGCTGTCTTATACGCCCAGCAACTTGCAAGGATTGCAGCAATAAGTCGAGCATCCAACATGACAGAAAGAAAGCCTGCTGTCTACTTTAATGCAATTGAAGTTCAAATAATATAACCTCGCAACTCACAAAGGATATAGACGACTTTTTTGGCTAAGTGACAATGCTTTGTTCGCATATGAATCCAAAAATAACCTTCAACATTGATACAATTGTATTTACTTGAAACCTAATTCTTAAAAATGTAATGCCTCCATACTCTCATCAGGAACAGAACGAAACCTTCTTATTGCAAGAGAGTTTTCCAGATCCTAAGTCATGGAGGGCTTCAATACAGTTTGTTAGTTGACTTGATACCAGCTGCTGTGTTCATTAAGGATCAATACTGAAAACTAAATTAACAATGGCTACTAAGTGAAATGTAGCATAGCAGCCACTCAATTTCGAAGAACTGCCTATCTGGGCGGTGTTCCAATTAGTACATATACAATGATAAATCTAACCAATAAGAGATCAATAGCGCTCACAAGAGAAATATAAACATGCATAAAAAAAAGTCCAAACAATCAGATTGGCTCGACTAGACACTGCTACCGAGCGACGCCATTTCCCAATCGACATTCCAAACGGATCGGATCCATTTAGATGAAGGAACCAGCGCAGGGTCAGGGAGAGGGGAGCCAGATCTGGAAACCCTAGGCCAGATCAGCCGTGGGGGAAGAGGAGAGGGAGCGGGGATCGGGCACCTGGGAGAACTTGGTCTGGAGCTGGTGGTTGACGTCCTCGAAGGTGCGGCGGAGGGTGGCAAACTCCTTGCGCGCCTCCTCGGAGACGAGCATCTTGGCCATGCCGTCCCAGTCGATCGCCTTGCCGGCCTTGACCGCCACATCAACCACCTTCTTCCCGCTGCCGCTCATCTTCCACGGCCCGCCGCTGGATCCTCCCTCAAGCCTTCCTGGGTACCGCCGGCTCCCCCTCCTCTTTCTCACCGCCGCCGCCGCGCTGCGCTCCGACCGCACAAGGAAATGGGTATGCTGGGGTTAGCCTGGTGATGCTCGCGGAGTGGGCAGAGAAGAGAGTATTTGGTGGGTTCAACTGGGCCGTAACGAACTACGCCTTGGTTGGGAGGGAGGTCTAAAATGGGCCTTCTCCGTGTCAGATTCTTAAGGTCTCAGGTTTTTTTTTTACAAGGAAACTTTATTGATTAACAGCATGAAGCTGAAAGCACCATTACGGGGCACTCATTCATGTGAGGCTCATGAGAGCAAACAACATTGCACGGCTGATGCATCAACCCTGCCCTAAGAGCCTGTTTAGCTAGGAGATCAGCCATTTGATTTTGATCTCTTTTGAGTCTTCTGATCAAAGTTGTGGTGTCTTGAATTGCTGCAGTAGCCAACTGAGTGTATGGTTTGATCCTCCAATCCGGAGGATGGTCCAAGTCAGGTCCATTCATGAAATGGACAAGCTGTTGATTGTCGGAGAGAATTGTTGTGTAATGAAAGTTGAGAGCCTTCATGACCTGTGCAGCGAGCGCGAGAGCAGCCGCCTCAGCCATTAGCACTGAGGATGAGCCTTGCATCAGTGCTCTAATGAAGATACTTTGAGGAGGTTGAGACTGAGTGTTAACAAGAAATACGCCAAGTCCAGCCTGCCTAGGAGTGGGGTTCAACTGATCCGGGTGAGTAGAGGCGTCGATGTAGCATCTCGTGCCTTGCAGATTGGTTGGGTGGGAGATAAGAACCTGTCTATAATGACAGGAGAGACTCCGACCGTATGGATTCCTGCTTGGTTGAGATCTGCAGATAAATCATTCATACCTTGGGCAGCAGGTGGTGATGGAGTAGCAGCTGTTTGTGCAGGTTGCGGGAGGGTTGGATCACTCGATGATGCTTGTTGTGCATGCTGGTTCGTTGTGGCGTCATCTCTTGGCTGGTATGGTGCTGTAGTGATAACCTGTTCTTTCAGAGCCTCAAGGTGAGTATGCATATGTGCCTTTGCTGCCTGATGAATCTGAGAAGGAGTCCAAGTCCGCCTATTGAACCTGTTGTCATTCTGAGCCTTCCAAATATACCATAGAATGAAAAGAGTTTTAAACAAAGTGGCATCAGTGGGATTTGGAGTAATAAGTAGTGGTAAAGTAATCTGAACGCCATCAGGTTCAGGAGGTAAACTGGTGGTGAGAATAGGAGGGTCAGCATTGGACCAAACCTGTGAAGGTATCCCACATTGAAAGAAAAGGTGTTGATCACTCTCAATGGCCCCACAATAAGAGCAGGACTGATCAATATGGACAGAATATCTACCTGCTCTTTCACCCGTGGCAATCGCACGTCTAATTATCCTCCAAGCAAAGGTTTTAAGCAGTGGAGGAATGGACTTACTTTTCCATATCTTTTGTAAGATGCAGTTGACATCCTGTGTTATGCTCCTAGTTTCATAGCTTGGGAGTTGATGTACCTGTTGGCTAGCAAGATAAGAATATACAGATTTGGTGGTGCATAGGCCATTCTTGGATGGAGTCCACCTGAGGATATCATCACATGCAGAGTTAACCACAGGAGTAGATTCAATAGCATTGGTGGCCTCATCAGTGAAGGTAGTGGATAGTAGCTGGTGATCCCAGTTATGGGTGCCCGGAGTCCACAGATCACTTACTTTAGCTGGTAGTGGTGAATTGAGTACCGGCAATAGAAGGTGGTCATGGATATGGTCCCAAATTGGCATCCAAGGTGATGACCATATAGATGAGTTGCCTGAATGAATTTGATACCTGGCATTGGCATGGAGGTGATCCCTTACCTGCATAACAGAAGACCAATATACAGATTTGTAGGCCTTGTGAGGGGCACTCCAAAATGAATCATTAGGGTAATATTTAGCTTTAAGAATAGCAGTCAAAAAAGGATTTTTGTTATTGACAACATTCCAGGCTGAGTGGAGGATAAGGCTTTTGTTAACCAATTCCACGTCTCTTATGCCCAGACCTCCTTCCTCCTTAGTTTTGCAAATATCATCCCAGGAGCGATAGGCAATGGGACTGGTTTCATGTTCTTCTTGAACCCCTGCCCACCAAAACCTTCTAAGAATGGTGTTAATTTTTTCAATAAAAGTTTTGGAGAAGAGCACAGTGGACATATAATAAATAGGAATTGAGGCAAGAACTGATTTGATGTATTGCAACCTACCAGCATGATTAAGTTTATTAGCCTTGAGAGTGCCAAACTTTGCAAAGAACTTATTGTAAATAAAATTGTAAGCTCTGTTTTTATCCTTGTGACTAAAAATCATAGGATGGCCTAAATGCATAGTATTAGGCTGCAAGTTGGAAACAGGAAAGATGGATTTAATCTGGTTTCTTATGTGATTAGGGACATTCTTGCTGAAATAAATAGAGGATTTTTGAAGATTAGGAGTCTGACTCGATTGTTGGCAAAAATCATATAATATTGATTTGATTGCCTAAGCTTCTTCCAAGGTAGCCTTACCACATAGAATGAGGTCATCTGCAAATAATAGGGAGTGGATAGCAAAGAGGCGCCCCAGGCCCCAAAGAGATGCCAGAGAGATGGCTGTTATGGAGGGCGTCCTGGAGTCTGATAGAAAGCTCATTAATAGCAATAACAAAGAGATAAGGAGAAAGAGGACAACCCTGACTCAAACCTCTTTCGGAGTTAAAATGATCAGAAGGCTCATCATTAACAAGAATAGCAAAAGTAGGATGAGAGATACAGGCACGAACGAGACTGATAAACCTGTCAGTAAAACCTATTCTATGAAGAGCCTCATAAATGAAATTCCATTCAATCCTGTCAAAAGCTTTAGCTAGATCAATTTTAAGAAGGAAAGCATTTGAATTCCAACTCTTCAAGTTAAAGGAATGAATAATCTCTTGAGTGATGATGATATTTGAGGAAATGTGTCTATGAGCAATGAAAGCAGACTGAGCCTGGCTAACATAATTAGGAAGGTGGTCTTTAATTCTATTAGCTAAAGATTTAGCTATAATTTTGTAAATGACATTGCATAAGCTGATAGGTCTGTAGTCTTGAGGAACATCAGGGTTGCTTTTTTTAGGGATAAGAGAAATAAAAGTTTGGTTGATGTCAGGAGGCAGTTGAGCATAAGTATAGAAGTCTTTTACCACTTTGTAGATGTCATCCTTTGCCCATTGCCAAGCAGAGTTGTAGA
The DNA here is from genome assembly GCA_036936925.1 of Cenchrus fungigraminus. NCBI lineage: Eukaryota > Viridiplantae > Streptophyta > Magnoliopsida > Poales > Poaceae > Cenchrus > Cenchrus fungigraminus. The sequence goes on along the minus strand of CM072768.1, from coordinate 59,991,905 downwards.
AGGCTGCATTGAAACCATCTGGTCCAGGAGCTGCATTGCTCCTCATTTTCCTGATAATGTCATGTATCTCTTTAAAGTCAGGGATCGAATATGTGTACCTGAACCTCTCATTATTATGAATGGCCTCCTCTTCATGCATGACAGTTCTTTGCTCATCTGCACACATATTGTTGGAACAGCCCTGCATACCGTCGTTGTTGTTGTGATCATGATCACTAGGGTCGAAACTAGTGGTAGTGGGGGTGTATGAGTGAGGATGAGGATCGACTGACTGGTGGCTGGTATTTTGAGTGGAGAAGATATCAGTGAAGTAATTAGTGAGAGTGGCAGCGAGTTGATCGGGGGTGGTGGATTGGGTACCATCTGGGTTGGTGAGGTGAGTAATGCGGTTCTTCCTATTCCTTTTGACGATGGAATGGTGAAAGAAGGATGTGTTTTTGTCACCTGCAACTGCCCATCTCTTTTTTACTCTCTGAATATGATAGGTTTCTTCCTTGGCCATCAGATTTTGGTGTTTTTCAAGCACCTGCTTCTGCAAGGCATGATTTTGCTGGGAGGGGTGCAAGCTTTGTTGGTCAAGAATTTGGTTTTCAATCTGAGCAAGGAGATCACTATTCCTTGGTTTCTTCCTCCTCCATTTCCTGAGATCTGCAGCCAAAAACTTAGTTTTTAGAGAGAATTCACGTGTAGTTGAGCGTTGCCAACTATTTTTGGCAATTTCGTGATATTCCTGCTCCATTAACCACCAATTTTCAAATCTGAAAGGTTTATTAATACGTGGGCGTTGAGAGTTTAGCACCGCTAGAATGGGAGCATGGTCGCTGTACATCATTGGTAGGTGATAGATGGAAGTGGAGGGGTACGCCAAACACCATTCTGCATTGCCCAAACAACGATCAAGTCTTTCATAAGTCGGAAAAGAAGAAAATCTCTTGTTAGTCCAAGTATAAGCTGGCCCACTGTATCCAAGATCAATAAACCCACAATCTTTAACATAAGCACAGAACTCGTTGATACGATTCACATCAGCCCTAGTGGGGCCCAATTTTTCATGAGCATGCATCAAATTGTTTAAGTCCCCCATACAAAACATAGGCAAGGTACTATTCTGAACAACGAAGTTAAGCACTTGTTCCCAGATTTCTCTGGTGGTGCGGTGATGTGGGTCGCCATAGATGCAAACTAAGCCGTACTGCTGCAAGGTAATTTTATTAGTACACAAAGCAAAGATGAAATGGTGTCCATGGTTAACAATATTAAGATCCACTTCATCATTCCAAAACAACCAAAGGCCACCAGATTGGCCTTGTGCAGGAACAACAAAAGTGTCATGGTAATTAAAACGGTTCGTAATAGCAGTTCTGGTGATAGAGGCATTCCTTGTTTCTGATAGGAAGCATACCTGGGCTCTAGTACAAACCAGGAGACGTGCGAGATGGTTCATGGTAGAACTACGAAGGCTCCCGCCCGAGCCTCGGCAATTCCATGCGAGGTGTGTGATGGCACCCCTGAAACTGGCACTTGTGGGTGGTGCTGCAGCTTGTGCAGTTGCTTGGGGAGAGCTGACACTTGTGGGCTGTACTGCAATCTGTGCAGCTGCTTGGGGAAGGCGTCAAGCAAAATCAGACTGAGCTGAGTGATCCTGGTCAGGAGGAGTGGCGCGGATGGATGTATCAGCATTGATAACCGGCATGATGCGAGATGGACCAGCAGAAGGGTGAATGATGGGAGCAGTGCGTGGGGAATCGGGAGGAGCGGTGGGTGGCGGCGGATCAGGGGGCACTTCCTCCATCGAAGAGGGGAGGGGAGCAACAGTATTTTTTGAAGCCATGACAGGAATCGGGAGGAGAGAGCTAACAACCGAGAATAGCAAGTTTGAACCTAGTGCTTCGTCTGGTTGATATAGCATGACCGCAAGAAAAATCGGCCCGACTGCAGTAGATGCTAGGGGAGCAGCACCGGCCGATCACCTCCACAACGTCGGAAGCCGCCACCGCCACCAGGAGGAGGCGGAGCGGAAACAACGACAGGAACAACGAAAACTTATTTAATATCAGCTGGATCTGGTGGGGAACTGCAATCGGAGAAATCAGGAGAGGACTAGTGATGAATCGATGCAGATTGGGAGTTGGAATTTTGGATCGGAACCAGGGGAGGGGAGAATCTTGCTCACGAAGGAACCACTCCAATGGAATCCACCCAGAGATTGGAGGATCGGAGATCGAGGAGCACTCCAAGCAGCTAGCGTGGAGTTTGAGCTGGATTATCAAAGCAGATCTAGGGATTTGGGAGTTGGATAGAAAGCAAGATGGAACACGGCATTTCGCCCCTTACTACTCAGAGCACAAGCTTCCGAACTCCGGAGGTTGACGGGTCGGTCAGAGTCGGTCTCAGGTTGGTTAGTGGTCTGGATTCATGTACATTTTGTTTCGGGGAGGAAATACAAAGCCCATATTAATTAGTTGACTCTGTCCGGGACTTCGAGTACACACACTGTCGCAGGCTCGCAACCAGTGCTTGGAGCGAGCTACCCTTTCTCACCGCATATCAAATCTCTTGGTTGGCAGGAAATGCTATCTGATTCCTCAAAAATACTTTGCTATGTCGATGCCTCTACTAATCCAGATAATGGCCTCTCTCGTCAGAGAAGGGCTGGTATGGGTATTTTTATTGTCAATATGCAGGTCCATCCAACAAATTACATATGCATCAGAGCTGTCTTACAAGTGACACACAGTGCCATCTTTGCGGTGACAACTGCCATTGCTTTGGCGGCTGTGGTGCTGCACAGATTGGGCTACCACCAAGTTACACCTCTAATTGCAAAAGTCGACAAGTATTTGGCAGGGTGGCAGGCCCTCCTCCTCAGCCCAGCCGGGCGGCTGGTTCTCGTCAACACTAGGAATGGCAACGGGGACCCGATCCCCGATTCCCCGCGGAGAATTCCTCTATTAGGGGACGGGGATGGGAAGAATTTTACCCCCGCGGGGATGAAAGTGGGACAAATTTGTCCCCCGTCGGGTCTGGCGGGGGCGGGGACGTTCCACTGTCCCCCATCCCCGTTCCCCGTGAGTTTCCCCGCGAGAACTGGCATTCTAGTGTTTCAGCTAGGCTTCATAGCAAATCAGCCCACGAAAGCCCATTTCAACGCTCAGAGTACAGTATATAAGCAACCAAACCCTAGCTGCTAGTCAGACCGTGAGTGCCTCTCCTGCTCTCCCTTCTTGCCGTCGCCGCCGCCGCTGCAAGCAACGGGGCTCGAGCCCAGCTGCCACCACCTACCGCATCCTTGTGTGCTATGCTCCCATCGACCCATCCACAGCCTCTGTGCGTCTCATGCATTGCTCTCCTTCCCACCCACGCGGGCAGCACAACAAGCTCCAGATCGAGATTTGAGAGGACGGCGCCGAGCGTTGATTTTCCGATGCTGATGCAGGTTGCCGCCTTGCCGGTGCACACCAGGAGGTAGGAGCCTAGATGATGCATCCCTGCGCACTGCCCTCCTGCTCGTAGCCCCTGGAACATCACGTGCAAGAACAGGCACATGGCCAAGATGCCAAGAATGAGAGATCAGTTTCAATTCGTGATCTTTCCAGTCTCCTTTGCCCCTTTCTTTTCTCCTCTGTATTTATTTTGGATGTATGCGATGAAGATTCGTGATATTTCTTGGCAATTGATATGCGAACATAAATTTTGCTTGTTCAATTGATGTTTGTGTTGCCCACATGGATTTGCTCAATGACGAATTGTCCTATGAAGATTGTTCTGTCGGGGATGGGGACTCCACGGGGAATTTTCCCCACGCAGGGACGGGGATGGGAAGGAAATGCTCCCCGCGAGCATTAGCGGGGACGGGGGCGGGGAAATTTCCTCCCCGCGGGGGCGGGGATGGGAAGTCATTCCCCGGCGGGGAATTCCCCGTTGCCATCCCTAGTCAACACGATTCTGGATGGGCTGCCCACCTACCTCATGGCCGCTCTTCCTCTCCCGCCGGGGGTGCAAGATCAGCTGAATGCGCGCCGGAGAGCCTTCCTCTGGTCCGGGACAGGGAGTGTCTCCGGAGCTTAGTGCCTCGTCGCTTGGGAAAAAGCATGCGTCCCGAAAGAAGATGGTGGGCTCGGCGTCCGCCGGCTTGATTGCCAGAACTCCTGCCTCCTCCTGAAGTTGCTGCACCGGCTCTACCACCCCTCTAGGTCGGCCTGGGCCTCCTGGGCTGGTGGCCAGGTGGACCTCGCCACCCTGGAGGGCGACACTGACGGCTGCCATGGGAGGGCGCTGCGCTCCCTCCTGCTGGCGTACCGCCGGATCACTCGAGTTGCTGTCGGCGATGGCCGCACTTGCTCCTTCTGGCATGATATCTGGGCGGGCGAAGACTCCCTGGCGGAACTATTCCCCACCCTGTACAGCCACACCACTGATCAGGAGGTGGCGGTGTGGGAGGTGCTGTCCCGCGGTCTATCTGCCTCACTTGTGCCCCGACTGAGCCCCCAAGCAGAGGAAGACAAGTCCATGGTGGATGAACTGATCAGCTCCACCTCCCTGTCTGAAGAACGGGATGTCCGGACTAGCTGCTTCGAGAAGAAGGGACACCAGCTGCATACATCGCAGCTCTATAGAGTGTCGACGAGGACTGGCGCTGAGAGTGACCTCTTCCGCTTTGTCTGGCGCAGTCACGCTCCCCCAAAGGTGAAGTTCTTCGGATGGCTACTGCTGCAAGAACGTATCCAGTGCAGGCGCAACTTGCGGCGCAAACGCGTAATCGATGATGCCAACTGCGAGCTCTGTCAAGCGGCGGAAGAGGATTGTGATCACCTCATCTTCAGGTGCCCCCTCGTTCAACCTTTCTGGGTGCATCTTGGCTTTTCCCCCTCCGAGCTCCCGTCTGTCTCCAAGCTGTGGGAAATGAAGTGTCCGCCTGCCGCGCCATCTCCGCTGCTCTCCACCATGCTTCTGCTCTGTTGTTGGCAGATTTGGAAGCACAGGAACAGGGTGGTGTTTCAGCAGGAGCGCCCCAGCCTCCCTGCCCTGCTCGCGACGTGCAAAGAAGCCTGCTCCTTGTGGCAACAGCGCTTCCCGGCACCGCTCAAATCCGTTGCGGACACATGGTGTAATTTGTTTCAGATGCATTAGATCCCCCTCTCACCCCCGCTGTAATTCACTGCCTAAAGGGCAACAAACTCATGTAAACTGGGCTTGCTCCCTCCATTACCGGCTCTGCCGGCATCAGTGGTAAACACGACAGGTGGGGACATTCATCCCCTCCGAAGCTTCCTCGAAAAAAAAAGATTTTCAACTCTAAGGAAGTCTCTGATCTCCCAGATTGGAGAATGACACACCCCATTCAGATATTCCAAGACTACACTAGAGAAAGGAACCCACAAGTGCTGAAAATTGATAGATCTTTTAATTATATTGCAGACTCTTTAGCTCGATTAGCCTTCTCTTCTCCTGAGCTGCAGCATCAAAAATATGTACCCTCTTGCTCATATGAGCACCTTGATCAACAGTGCCCCCTTATGGTTGCACTGTCCTCTGTACCCCTTGATTCTTCAAGGGTTCTAACAGCTTCATGCTGCTAATTAATGAAAGCTTGTTGTCAAAAAAAAATCCCACAGAGAGCCATCTGCTCCCATTTTTGGCACACGAGCTATGGGTCTCTGTGTCTCCCTGTGATAGTTTGTTTTACGGTTCCTCGAGAAGTTACAAGCCTCCAAGGTTGCATCTTGATGTTGACATTGAAGGGTGGAATTGGATGTTTACCCGTGCCGCGCCTCCCCTCCCTGCCTCCCTCCTCGAACGTCTGCACCGCCCCGCTACCTCCCTCACCGGAGTGCCCCACCTCTCTCACCGGCCGGTGCCCCCTCCATATCTTCCTCGTCGGAGGGCTTGGGGGGGCCTCCGCCCTGGAACGCTCGCCGGTAGCTCGGGGGAGAGCTCCGTTCGGGACTGGTGTGCGGAGAGAAGAAGAAGAAAACGACGGTCAATTTGCTAATGCCATGGTATGAACGTCCAAACACGAATTGGTATTCACTAGTTCTTTCGATTCCATCCGGTAAATTCATCTACATCCAAATATAGCTTCGGTGGGTCTTCAATATCTACGTCCAAACGGAGTCGAGAGAGATTTATGAGAGAATGTGCACTGTAGCAGCAGTGCGAGTGCTTGGCAACCGACGACGGCAGGTTATGGCCGTTGTCGCGCAGGTCAAGCAAAGGAGAGATACGGGCCAGGGCGCCGCGCAAGTACACAGGAAGGCAGTGCTAGAAAAGCAGCGAAAGCCACAGCAGGCCGGCACAGCCGCGGACGAGCGAGCGATCTGAGCGAGCGTTCGTTCCTTCGAGGAAAGCAGAGAAAGCGCGCTGGAGTCTACTGCAGATGCACAGCAACGTATCGTGCATCCAGTCTTCCCGCATCGCGACCCGTCCCATCCATCCAAGGCTTTACCGAAAGCTGGTGGTGGGATTGGGGAACCTAGCTGTGTGTGTCGCGCCCGCGCGCGGCATCGGCGAATAATCAGCATGGTGATCTCTTGCTTCGGCACCGCGCCTTCTCGATCCCCCGGCCTCTGGCACCTCCGTGGCTCCGTCCCCCGGCTGTGCGGCTTCCCCCGAGAAGACGAGAACCGGAGCATGCACGCACGCCACGGTTGCCGTCCAGTTTGATCTCCTTCCCGCTTGCACGCAATTAAGAATGCTGAACCCTAATTAGCTGGAGCATCTGACTATCTGAGCACAAATTTACCCGATATGAAACCCTAATAACAATAACCACACTATCAAATTTCTCAAGAAGAATCAGACGAAGAAATAATCAGATGTGTAATGGTGAAGGATCGAGCGCCATTGACCGTATTAAGCAGACGTCCGATGATGTCAGGAAAAGCATCGTCGTCGGAGGCTCGGAGCTATTGATACGGCGGCCGTGGGCGTTGTGCGCTTGCCGCCGGCAGCGGCCACACCTCCTGGGACTGGCGAGCGTACAAGGGGACCGGCTGAGTCCCCGGAGCCATGCTGTGCAGGTGCGGGTGCAGTCCGCTCGCGTCCTGTGGCTCCGGCGGCGGGTGCCCACCACGATGCTCGTCGGCTTCGGCGCTGCCGGAGACGGAGACGGACACCGACGCGTCGTCCTCGAGTGGGAGGCGGTGGAAGGTGAGGTCGGTGAACGCGGCTGCCAGGATAACGACGGTGGTGGCGGCCATGAGCGGGCCCGCCACGGCGCCCCCGACGATCTGGCCGTGCGGTCCCGCGAGCGATACCGAGAGGTCCCTGACGGCGCGGGGCGGCACCGCCGCAGACATTGACGGGGCCAGGAACGTGGCCGACATGGAGAGGATCTCGTACTGGCCGCGGAAGACGACGACGGCCGGGGAGCCGCCGCCGCCGCCGTCGGCGGCGGGGGGCGACGGCGACGGGTGGCGGAGCGTGACGTCAGCGACGGCGCCCGTCCCCGCGAGCACGCAGATCCCGATGCCGCGGCGGCGCGCGAAGCCGGCGAGCGCGCGGGCGACGTCCCCACCGGCGGGGACCTCGAGCACGTGCGGCCGCATGGCCGCCGCGGGCTCCACGTCCCGCGTCACCACCGGCGGGGGCTTGGGCTTGTTCTTGGACCCCGGCGGCCGCCCCCGCCTCCGCTTCCCCGCCGCCGCCCCGTCTCCTCCTCCCGCTACTTCCACCGAGTTCGCCGCCGCCGGCGGTGGGCCACTGCCACCGCCGTTCGTCGCCTCCTCCTCGCCGTCGCGGCTGCTCACCTCGTCAGAGAAGCACTCCATCTGCTGATGCTGCCCGAGCTGCGGCCGGTGGTGGAAGTCTTGGACCACGAGCCTGCTGCCGCCGCCGTAAAGCCCCTCCCGCTCCATGCTTGCTGCGGCGGCAAATGATACGATAGATAGCGAGACGTGCGACGGCGAGATATGCTTACTGCTCAGCAGCGGCTACTATACCTTGCTCGGGGTGTAAGCTAAAGGGCAAGGCTGGCCGCGTCGTGGAGTCGTGGTGGTAGTAGTAGTAGGGAAATAGCAGGAGGGAGGAGGGGTCCTCGCGGCGCCTTTCCATGGCACGCGCATGGCAGCTGGGACTGGGAGACGGAACGGATTTCCTTTGGACTTTTTCGCCGGTCGGCGGGATATAAGCAAAGGATAGACTAGATAGATGATGAGCAGCAGGTTGGGCAGACGACAGGATTGGCCACCGGATCCGGGGCGAATGATGATGCGGCGCTGCTTCCGGCCGGGTTCCTATCTCACAATCCCCTTTGAGGCTTTGACACATCCCGTTCTCGTGGTGGCTTGCTTCAATTCTTTTGCCCTATCTAATTGAAGCAAGGATAAACGGCTTGCTTCAACAGTGTAATACCGACGCCGACGGAGACCGGCCGTGGTGGGTGGCTGCTGGATACACTGTTGCCAAGTACGCACGCCATGCTGGTAGTAGTATGCGTCTGCGTCGTGTGTATGCCAGACTGCTGCGGCCGGTGTGCCGGCGGTGAGAGTAGGTTGCTTGGTTGCTTGGAGATGGAGGGTGTAAAAACTGATCGAAAAGCGCGCGATCGACCGGCGTGTTGGCACGGGGGCACGACGGATCGTCGCGACCGCGCGTGTCCAAGGATCGGATCGGAGCGGTGGCGCCGCAAAGCGGCCGTGGTACATGCACGCACGGCATGTGCCGAACTGCCGATGCGCGCCGCGCGAGTGCTGGCCTCGGCGGCGGCGCGAACGCTGCATGCGCGACATGGCATGCAAAGGGCCCGCTCAGGTAGCAGCCAGCCGGGGGTTGCGCAAATTCAACGGGGAGGCGCGGCCTTGGACCGTCATCATCACGGAACTTGTTTGGAACACACACTAACATTGCACGGGGTTTAATGGGAATAATTTCGCCAACGACAATTTACTCATTCCAATCTTATCCATATGGAGCGTTTTAAAACATCACAGTGTGACCACTCATCAAAATCCTGAGAGAAAAGAAACAAGCAAAACTACATCTAACATGTATAGCTGAGCCAATCCAATCCAATCCAATCCATGCTCCTCGCAGTAATAGCGACGGGCGCTACCAACAAGCATGTGATGCATTAGGCCAACCAGATAGGCCCCAATGATCAACCGGATCACCTTATCCGATATACTGGTCCTGGCCATCACTTGGCCCATGCAATCAATCCGGCTGCAGGACGACGAATCCGATCCAAGCCTCGCGTGCTCTGCCTGTATATCTCTACCCACCCATCCGTGCCCTTCAAGGGGAAGAGGGGATCTCTGTGCTGTGCCTGTCAAAAGTTGTACTTGCGATCGTGCGTAATAACACGCCATCCGAATGAGCGCTGACAGGGGCCTTAAGATTATATATGCTTGTTTTAAATTTGCATTGTGATCTGTCTGACTGTCTGCCCCTATGGAAATGCTGTGGGAGTATGTTATCAAGTTAGCATTTCACTTTTTTGGCTACCACATTGCTGCTCTTTTTACACATTGCAACGGGATAATATTACAGGCTACATCATATTATTCCTCTACAAAGCCCAAACCCTCCACATCAATAAAATGTTTGGGCGGTCCTGTCCCTAGCCGATCTCCTCAATAAAACGCCGCCCCTGGTTTCTCCAGGGTCATGTCCGCTCCTATCTAACTGCCATAGGTCTGTTAACTTACTGCTCGACTGGTGTTTACTTCTGTCAGTATACAAGGACGGGCTCTCGTCGCCCACAACCCAACCCCCTCCAGCACCGCCGCCCTGATGCTTGTGCTCGGCAAACCTCTCCGCGGCGTCGTCCGCCACCCGTCCGGATGAGCTGGCATTCAAGCTGGATCTCGAACGGGAATACGTCGCGTATTCGTTCTCCACAGGTGCACCCGGGTACATTTGATCTGAGGCACCAAACAGGTACTCGTACTCCTCGGTGCTGGTTGAATTCCTCGTACTGTCGCTACTATCAGTGCTGACAGTGCTGTGCGATCCGGCATCAGAGTTGCTGAAGAGCGACGAGCTCTCGCTTGGACTTGGAGATTCTGCCGGTGGATATGGCGCATCTCCATATTCATCGGATGTATGGGCAAGGTGATCTGCCATGTAGTCTGCATGTAGGTGACCACCTTGGTGTCTGCTGAAGGAACCTCCTCCAAATGGTGCCCCTCCTGGAACTACCTTCTGTTTGGCCTTCTTCGGGCGTGCTGGGTCTTGAACCATCACTTGCCTCACAAAGCTTGGCGCCCTTGGTGAGCATCTGATTTAATTAGAACAAGAATTAGAATGGGCTGACAGAAGTCCTCGCAGGCATATGCAGCACAAGTGCTAGAATATGCAATTAGAATAAGAAAATCCTGGTATTCACCTTGCGTACAGCAGCATATATGCACACTTTGACATAACCTTGTCCAGAGATACAGGTTTCACCTGCACACAACAAACGCAAGCTATTAAGAATAGCATATTAACAAACTGATCCTCTTTGATGATAACCTAGCACAGGTCGCTGCTTTCAACCCAGTGGAGCATCAGTTCAGTAACTGCCAATTTTGACACAATATGTTTACTGTTCTTATAAAAAAATACAATTATCCTTGCTATTTTCTAATAGTATGAACAGTCAGACCATTATTCCATATTTCCAGTAAGAATTATAGTTTCATTTATGGTAAATGAAAAACATTAAGGGCTGGTTTGGAGGTAAGAAATAACAGTCTAGCAACTCTCAGGATTTAGTGTGTTTTTATAAATCCAAAAAATTTAAATCCCATAATGACCTTTCCAAAAAGGCCCTAATTATGAGAACAGGACCATGAGAAGCATACCTGGCTGTCATCTGCCTTAAACCACTTTCCCTGTGTATCTTTAACATAACATACATAATGACCAGAGAAGGCAGCATTCATGACATCATGATGGACAACCACTGCATAGAGGCTGTAAACAGGTGATCTGTCATCAGTCTCTGGGTTCATATAGGGAACCATGTTCAGGGTCTCCGGAAATCTGATGGCTTTGTTGATCTTCCCAAACTTGCCAGACTGCACAAACAAAAGGGGTATTTAGTGGATATTAACAAAACTGAATTCCTATTAATACATGAAAATATGAAACATTTTGAGTCATCCACATCACTTCTCCCCTCTTTTGCTAATACGGTGTTCAGATATAACTTTTAATAACTACTAAATGGCATGTACCTGATATCTTTTCAGTGCGATAGTCAGAACATTTGGTGCTTCTTCTATTGTCAACTTCTTTTTAGCACGCTCATAGGATTTGCATCTGAAAAGTAGAGTAGAGCCAGGAATGAGATTTTGAAAAAAAAATTGAAGCTACATAAAGTGACTAAATGTGAAGGAAGCATTAATACATTACTAGAATAGTGACATAAGTTGAGAATGTCATGGCAGATGGCAAATGAAGAAAAGAAAAGATCAAGAGACTAAAGAAACCTGCTGCAGTGATATCTATTTTCTCCATCCAAGACTTCTGTAGATGTAAACCGCACAAGAGCCTCATCCAGTGAACTGATATCACCATCTATTTCAACAGTAAGATCCAACATACGCTCACATTGCTCAGAACTAATATGACACCTTGAGCATTTTATCTATGAAAAATTCAAAGAAAGAGGAAAGAATGATCAGTAAGGGTGTAAAAAGGATTGGTTCACTATATAACAAGTCTAAGATAACTGAATATATATCAGAATTAAAATATAAAGCTTTATGTAAATAACCTTAGATCGCAGATAGCCCCCAAATATCAATTGCACAAGCGTAGTTTCTTCTGCTGACCTAAGCGCACCTCCTTTTCTAGCTTCCTTCATGCATACAGATTGCATGGCATCAATTGCATACCTGCAAAAAGACCAGGTGCTATGCTTTTAAGAAAAGTAGAGGCAATGCCTTTGATTTATGAGAATAAGGCATTTTTATCACATTGAGAAACTCTTGAAAATAAATGAGTTAGCTATGATCTTTTTTTTTTTTGATAACGTGTGAACCACTTGCAACAATTACCCAAAGTAAAATTGTCTAAAAAAGCAACCAAATAAATCATTGCAGGGTCCATCATTATATCAAGTTCTATAATTTCTTGTCCGCATAGGATTTCCATTGTGTGAATGGCAATAGGCAACTAGTTGGGGGAATATGAGTTCAAAACAAGCACTGGATGGTGCTGCAACTTTTATTTGGTTTAAACAGGATAAGGAAAATTAAATCAGACATCAACTGTAAAGTGATGTGCTTTAGTGTAACAAATTCAGCCTGAGTAGGTGGACATTTACAAGCCACTATGGCAAAAGAGCTCATCCACAGGTAGTAAAATATCCCAACCAGATCTATAGCACATTTTTCCTTCCACCTACTCATAATAACTGATTACTCAAATGGCATGACCAAACTAAATTCAAATAATAATCAAATCATCAGAAAACTCTATATTTAATCTTTCCCACACTGAGGTTCTGTATGATTATAAACTGCTTCAAACTCTTGAAGTGTCAATAGTAGATGAACAAAAATATAGTAAATATATGCTGCCTTACCTGAGAAATTCATGAGCATCTTCTTGTTTACCAGGACCAAAGCTACTGCCAATGTCATGCAAATGAGAGAGTATCCCAGTTGGTGATAAAGCAGTCTTGCGTCGTTTGCCGTCCACAATGAGTTTTTCAAATTCGCACATGAAGCACCATTCCCTTTTGGAGCCTACAGCACATGAGGTATTATTTAAATACTCAAGTGCGGAGTAAAAAGAAATGAAGTGGTGTGACGAGAATTACAATTTTTTGAATGAAGTCCTTCCAAAAGATATGTTGTAAGTGGTCGAGTGAACATCAAGCACTGAAGAACAGCATTTGCATAGCAACTGCAAAAGGAGACACATGTTAGACAAAGTGAACACCAACAGTGTAGTAAAAAAATTAGTCCATCACAAACAACCAACTTAGCCCCAAAGCTCTATGCCATGAAACTACGCAAGTTCACTGCTAATATATCCGGCCATGATACAATCCATCAAAAAGTATTGCATTATATGCACAAAGCAGACTTTAATGGAAGTTAATACAAATGTTTTAGGAGCATTCACTTAAGATCACACAAATGCCCAGACAAAAAAAGGATAACCTTAATTGATAAACCATGTTTGAATACCAGTTAACCTTCCTACTCTTTCTATTTGAAAACAATTGGTTGTTTACCTGTTGCCAAGGTTATGAAGACCAAAAGGGTGCAACTCCACCTTGTCGTAGAGCTTCACAAAAAGTTCATATGGAAAGAGTGTCTGGCACAAAAAAGAACTATTAGCAGAACAGATAAAATAGCATTCTAATAACAAAGAGCTATTTAGTTATTTACCAATTCTGATGGATAATGCCTCACAACTTTGGATGCAGTTTGCTGCCTGACAATTTTCTTCAGAGAGGTTGCGAGATTATTTGCTGTTGAACCTGCTCTCTCTGAAGGTTTAGAACTTCTATCAGAACGATTATCAGCCACTTTAGATGGAATAGGATTCACAGAACATCCCCCACGAACGGGAGTAACTTTTTCCGCAGTCAATGCAACAGGTTTTGTGCTTTGAATATTGTCATTCCCAAAAGGTTTTGTTTTAGACCTCTCAAGTTCCACACGAATAGGATTCCTAGAACTTTTGGGCTCCAAGACAACAGATGCAGTAGCTCGGGGATTGCCACTATCTTCAAGTTCTCTGTTATGACTTGTCTGAGAACAATCCTCAGCAATACTGGCATCCTGGGCTTTATGGTGTTCCTTGGAATGATTAAATGATTCTTCATTGGAAGAATTGTTACGACCACTTGTCTTTGGTGCACCAGCTTGAGACTTACATGCCAACACTTCATTTAAGTCCTTGCTGGAAGAACCATCTTCAACAAAAGTTGCATGTTCAGTATTTGATGCCATCTTACTACCGTCAGCAGATACTGAAACATTTTGAGGGATTTCAACTGTGATGTTGGATTTTTGACCTCCAGGAACCTCTGTGCTGGTGCATAAGTCTTCTAAAGGCATGTGTTTACCTTCACCAGTTAAACTCTCCAAGCTATGGTTTTCATCAGAAGTTTCATCTCCAACAGCAACTGGTTTGTTTGTTTCAGCAACCGGTTTTACACCCACTGATACATTCTCTTCAGCAGCTCTTTCCTGTTCAACTCTTCCTTCGACATCAGGACTTGTATTAACACTAGGTGGATGGCATTCATCTTTATGACCTTGTCTCCAGTGGGCTATCTGGCATTTGAAGGAACTGCAAAAAGGAAAGTGTTAATAAAGTTCAGAAGCCAAGAAAGTTGTCGATCTTATAAACAAACAATACTGCAACATCATTTAGGAATACATGGTAACTCATGAATGTCTGTACGAAACTTATCCCACGAAAAAACAGGACCCATCCAATCCACCAATCATTTTATCTCAATCACTAATCGTATTATGTTGCTAAACAAAGTGTCAAACACCCCCAGAACAGCAAAAATGAATGCATGCCATTCCTGCATGGGAACATGCCCGGATGCCCCTTTACCCTTGCCCTTCCTATTTTCTTCCCAAAATATCTGATACTACCATTTGACGATTTAAGGAAGCAATGAATGCCAATACCACTCCATTCCACAGGAGATGCACGCATGCAAATAATGGTTAAACAAAGGATTATCAAATACAAAATGAATCAAGCAATATATCATGTCAACTTGAGGACAAGGCGGCAAGCAGATGCACAAGGGATCTATAATAGTTCTGACTTCTGAGGTACATATGTAGATTGACAAATATGGATGACAGGGATCAGGGCACACCACTTTTAGCTAATACTCCCTCCATATCATTATAAATGACATTTCAGACCGCTTTGTGAGAATTAAGGAAGACATGCATTTACTCTTCTGCCCCCAAACTCATCTTGTATTCTTTCGTCCAAAGGGGTGCCGCTAGCACGGACGCGCGCAGGCGCCATGCGCGAACGGCAGCAGCACAGGCACATGGGAGGCTAGAGGAGCGCGCATTGACGGGAAGGCAATGTTACGCTACACGGTACACGGTCCGTCACCCTTCCTTTAGCGAACAGTCGGACTATACGGTTGATTAAACAGACCAAAAAACAGATTAAACGGGATTAAACGGCCTACACGGTTGACTGCTGTGTAGGGTTTAAACACCGTGTAAACGGCCTACACGACCGTTTACGGCAACATTGGGGAAGGGTAAAAATGGAAGGTAACATGTACCTTGAATTGGAGCGACAAATATTTTGATTCCTTTCTAATTGAACTACCGGCGTCAACTAAAATGATATGGAGGAAGTACTTGATAGCTGTACAGTTGTAAGAACTATGGAGTGTGAATTATCATTGTAGTAACTAGTGGCTAGCTGGTGCATTTACCCACCATCAAACAAGCATGCCATGCATGGTACTTTCTACTGTCACAAATCGGTGATATTCGGGAAAGTTTTTTTGTTGGCATGGTCCGTAAACACAACTTGAACCAATGGTTAATATAATAACATGACCAACAAAACAGCATGCACAGTCACCATGAGATGGCTGATATCATAATACATGTCATGGTCTAAATTGAATAAAATCAACAAACACACCTAACAGACCCAACTGGCAGGAACCTGGACTCTGAGAGGCAGAGACATGGGAGCCAGGGATCTGAACAGATTTGATTTTGCTAGGAAGAAGCTATAAGGGATCCTAGATAACTCAAAGATTTGTACAATAGCTGAACAACTCACTACCAAAGTTCTATAAAACCCGAGTTCCGGTAAGCAATGCTGTACATGCACCCGAGGTTACTGAACCACAGTTAAAAACAGACATAAGGGATAAATGGAGGGTAGCAACTAGCAACTCCCTAGGTTTGGTGCAGAGTGCGGAGTCTAGAATTTGTGGAATTACCAACCGGCTAATCAAATGTTACCGACACCCAAATTTGTACCGAATACAGGACAACCCCACCCCGCAATTGTACAAATCACGGACTAGCTCCCCACGATTCCCCCAATCACCCGGTGAAATTAAACGAACCCGGAATGGAATCAGGAGCAGGGGAGCATGAGCCCACTCACCAGTACTTGACGGCCTTGCACTGCTTGCACCTGAACGTGGTGGGCCTGAAGCAGACCGCGCAGACCCCCTTCGCCCCCGACGGGGGCGGCTGCGGCTGCGACTGCGCCTCCACGTCCTCCTGCGCGGGGGCCGCCGCCGCGGGCGTCGCCCCCCACACCGGCGCCTCTGGCACCTCCGCGGCGTGCACGACGGAGGGGAACAGCTCGGAGTAGTAGGCGAGCACGGACTCCCGCTCCGCCAGCTCGGCCTCCTCGGCCGCGAGCCGCGCGAGGCGCCGCACCTCATCCCTCCGCGCCGCGGCCCGGCACCACCGCCTCCGCACCAGGAACGCCAGCGCCGGCACCACCACGAGCGCCACCAGCGCCAGCCACACGACCGCCGCCGACGCCGGGGACGACTCCGCCTCCTCCTCCATCGGGCAGCGCCACCCACCTCCTCCCCTCCCCTCAGCCCGCCCCTCCTCCCGCTCCGCGCATAGATCTCGCTCCCGCCGCTCCTTACCCGCCGGATCCGAGGCCCGATCCCCACCTCACCCGCGCGAATCCGCTGCAATTTAGACCCCGAGGGTTTCCAATTTTTCTCCCCTCCTCTTCTCCGGTTCGGGTTTCTCTTCCTCCTCCTGGTCTGGTCTTTGGAAGTGACGGAGAGGCACCAGCAGCAAGGAAGGAGCCTGGCGGTATCCGTTTCCGGTCTGCGCACGCACCCAGGGAATAATTAGGCAACTTGTGGAGGGGGCGAGCCGCAAAAAGTGCGCGCGACGGGGGGGCGAGGCAGGAAGACGGGGCAAGTAACGGATAGCTTACGCTGTGCCGGCGCGCGGTGGGACGAAGAGAGGGACAAGAAAGGAATGGGTTCCCACGGGGGTTACCCGTGGGCTCGGTTCTCCGTGCGGGGGCGGGCGATCCTGGCCGTCCGATGGGTCTGACAGCCCGAACCGCGGCCGTCGATCAGATGCTTTCGCTGGGGGTCGCGCCGCGGGTACGGAGAGGGGCAAGTGCTTTCCCGCGGGAGATGGGAGATGGGGGGAATCGCGGGAAACTGTGGCAGTACGCGCCATTATGCCCGCGGGACCCACCTTCTGACGGGCGGGTCCCACGCGGGGGTGCATGTCATGATGCAAGTGTACTATACGGAATTTTCCGGTCCATCGAATGTTTACTGCGTTTTGAATGGCAGTGATTTACTGCTTGATTTGGGACAAAGAGATGATCTGTTCTTTTTACTTTGCCCCATGCGACGAATTAAAGAGCATTTATTGGAGTGCTGTCTCGGTGAAGGTATTTTTAGGAGGAAAGCTTTTGGTAGCCCGATCTTCTGGCGTGTTTCCTTGTGTCACGTCACTTGTGAGGAGCTTCCTATATTTTCGTTCGAGCTTTGAAGCCAATTGACAGTCTGTTGCCGATCGAAATGCGGCTCTCACCGGATTAATTAACAACACCATCATCATGGCGTTCCAAACGTGTGCGGCCAGGGCGATGATCGGCTGTAAAGTTGGGGCGCCGACTTGACAAAGTGAAACTTCTCCTGCAGCAAAAAATGGCAGCGAACGAAGAGAAGTGCTGCACGCAGAGGCACCCAGCTGTTTTCATGTAGTTGTGTGTACTACACCGAACCGACCAGGTTAACTTTTTTTTTTTTTTGCAGCACCCACCGTGCAAAATTCTGTTGTGGAGTTGGGTTCCGTGGATCATCCGCAAGAAAAGAGAAGAGGACGTGCCAGCCAAACGACCGATGCCCGAGGGCGCGTCCTTTTCGGCTCGGGGCTCGCCGGCCGAGTCCGACGCGGCCGCGCGACAAGTGTCGCCGCCCCTCGCGTGGTAAGCGTGGTAGCTGCCAAAGCCAAAGGCCAAACCCGGCCGGGTGGCTTCTCACGTGCGGGAGGCGTGGCGCGCGCGCGACGTCAGCCACGTCCGCGCCGTCGGGCGCGCCAGCAGCTAGCGGTCGGCGGGTGGACGCCTGGACGGGGAGGGGGAGGGCGACGCCTCGCGTCCCGGTCGGCCGGTCGGTGGGTCGAGCCGAGCCGGGGCGGGGACGACGCGGCAGGGCATCACGACGTCGTCGGCCGCCGGACGCAACCGACAAAAGCGAAAGGAACGCCCCCCTCGGCGCGTTCGCTGATTCTCAAGCGCCGACCTCGCCTGCGCCCGCTGACGCGTGCATGGGCCGCCGGCCTGGCCTCGATGATTCTATCATCGATCGCGCCCCGGTAGGGATGGCGGATGGATTGAAACGAGAACGATCCCAAGTGTCAGCGCACGTAGCATGCAAAGTTAACTATAGTTAAGCCACACCCGGCACACCGTCTACGATGGACGACGTACGGACACGGTGAGACGACGATCGACCAGGGAAAGCCGCCGTGCCCCGTGGCCGTGGACGATTGGATGAACGAGATCTCGCCGCTTGCCCACTCTGTTCGCGCTGCTAATTATTCTCAGCTGAAAATAAAATGTCCTCACTCTTGCACGCCGGTGAAAGATACTCCCTACAGTACACCAAACGATGGAGAAAATAAACAGCGGAGTCCACCGCACGTGCGCGACTGGCTGTTGGTTCAGCGTAGCCCGTGGTAGTAGTGGTCTTCGATGGAGACTGCTCGGACAGATCGTGCCTACCTATACGTAGTACATATCCCAGGACCCAGGCCGTGAACGTGCGAGTCCCCCGTAAAGTCTAAAATATCGAGCCGGTACTTGGGACCATTTTTTCCGGAACGGAGTACTCGGTACTCTACCATGCATGGAAGGAAAAAGCAGTACGTATATACGTACTTGTTAGCTTGTGGACTTGTGGTGTGGTTGTAGCTAGTAGGTCCCAAACTTGTCCACCAGGTGGTAAAAAAGTCCCCGAAACTGAATATTCGGCCATACCTTCCGCTGCGTGTGCGTTTCCTGGCGCATCAACTTCTTTTTCCTCGCATATCAGCGAGACAGCGACTCGACTCGGAGATTTCGCAACCGATCCGGCGCTTTTCCGACGCCGGTCAGCAGGTTAGATGCAGCCGACGAGACTAGCAGCATGCCCACCACTCGTTTCCTGGTAACGGCGTAAACGGTAAACCCGGTGGTGGATTTTTAGTTACTGTCGGTATTTCTCGTGTTGGTGAGAAACGATGGATGATCTGAAGGCCACGCAACGCAATGGTCTTCTCTCTCTTGCAGACTGCGAAGTGCAAAAAAACAGCCTTTTTGCTTAAACCATACCTTTCTGTGGTGGTGCAACCGACGTAGGTGGTGGACTGTGCTGTGCCCGTCCGTCCGTCCGTCCGTCGAGGAGGAGGAAATCGCGCCGCGGGGTGTGGGAGTCCACTAGCCCGGTCCCCTCACCTCCAGCTATCATTCTGCCGCCACGCACGATCCGCCCGCCGCCCCGGCGGCGCCATTCCTGCCGCCGACCGCAGCAAGAAGTTTCTTCTGTACCAACCAACTGCGCCGTCCGCCCCGCCCGGCACGCTCCCGCGCCTCGCCGTCGCAACGTAAGGTTCCCGGACCCCCTTTCGTTTCCGTCTGTACAGAGCTCTCGCATTCTCTTCCAAGCTCTCGCATGCTTTTGCAAGTCAAACGATTACAAATCGGTTTAACAAACTCCGACCAGCGATCGCAGCCTCCGGATTGTTCAATGACCCTGGAGGACCAGATCCACGAGCTTGCTAAATATAGGCACATCCCCACCTTTCCGCCCGCCCGCACGCGAGGCGTGGACCACCGCGGCGCGGATCGAGCCTTCTTAAAACCCCGCAGTCCAGGAGCAACGCAACAGGCGGAAGATGACAAGGGGGAGCGGGTTGTTCGTGGGGGTGCGGGTGGGTTTGTTCGGAGCGCGCTCTAGGTGTTCGATGTAATGGGTCGGGAGGTTAAGCCGGCTGTTTGCGTCCATAAGATCCCGCGTCAGCGTCAGGAATTCGATGGATAGGTAATCTACGCGGAATCGTGAAATTACGAGTCGGTGTGTGTGTGTGGTGTGAATGTTGTTTAGGTGGGATGTGGCTTTCGGAGATTCCCGGTGTCGCCTTGGAGAATATTCATGCCCCATGGTGATGGCTTAGTTCAGGTTTCGTGTAGTTGTTGTTCTCTTCAGGAGGGCTACCACCTGTTACACCATACATCGAAACTCGAAAGTGTAATTGATTGTAGATGCATTGCTGTTCCACTAGATAGGCTACTAATTTGGTTCAGAGTCCGCTGAAAATTTTTTTGGTTCAGAGTGCTCCTGATGGGAATATTAAGGTCGGTGATGGAAAGTCTAGTTGTCTCCACTGTTACATTTGTATTAAGTAGCTTTTTGACTGTTGTGGTTAGTGACGGGTTGTCGAAAATGGGTACAACAGTGGTTCCTGTGTAGTGGTCTGCTGGTGCAGTGCAGAATCCACTTTTGTCCTAAATGATGAGGAGCCTTTCTGGAAGTGACAAGTGCATAGAACTTTGACAGAGTAGTTGTTGTTAGATCGGATGGAGCTTTCAGCATGCACTTGGAGACTTGGACAAAAGCTCCTAAGTCCTTTTAGAAGTATATCCAGCCTTTTAGATTTAGCATTTGGATCAGTTTCCATATGGAAAGGTCTGCTGCCCACTTGTTGTCATCACATTCCTATGTATGTGCGCATGCTTCATTGTTGGATGATTGCTGCTCTTTCTGAACATGTCTCCAAGGATTCACGTTCTCTATGGTTGCCTTGTACATTTAAGATTGCCTTGGTTAAAATTTTGTTCTATACAGAGGTTTAGTGCTCATCTGGCCTGGGCTAAGATTAAAGCTGTTGAACCTTGGCACGGATCATCAATTTGCCAGTGATGTACTAGCACTACCAAGATAAGGTTGCTGTGCTGTAATGCACCCGCACTTCATTTCTTAAGGTCAGATACCTAATTTGAACCCACCTTTTGAATAGCATTCATCAGTCGTAATTTGCTTCCAAGATCTGATACATTACATGCACACAAATTTTTCCAAGAATCCTATGTGAAGGGAAATAAAGTTTGATAGTAATTTATTCGATTTTGTATTTCAGGAAAATGAAGTATCTTCCTCTTTATTGGATACCAAACACAGGATGTCAAAAACTGTTATCGTCATCTAAACATGGGTACAGACTCTAATTTAAGAGTTCCGTATCACCTTATGTCCTTATGTTGTCTACTGCCTTATAACCTATCTTTATCCATGAACTTTATCATACCATTAGTTCAGCTAAATTCAATAAGTTGGGATCTAAATTCTAGTTTACTACATGGTTCCAGATGATAGATACAAACTGTTCGATCCATGTCCACGACACACTGCCTTTGATCTCTAGATCGCTTCAGGCTCGCACAATCAGGTATAATGTGATACCTTGGCCTATAGCTCAAATGCTCAATCGCTTATCTTCACGCATGGCATATTCAAATCCCAACTTCTACATGGTTTTGTATCAGGATATTTGCTCTATAACACTGGAACTTCTGCAGTTTAGCACCTTGCATCTTTGGAAGAAAGATGGTATACATTCACATCCGAGAAGACAGTGAAGTGTCATTCTGGAATTTGTTACTATCCTGATTGCCCATGATAGGATGCCCGGTGATTAAAAGTTTCTCTCTCTTCTTTCTAAATTCTAACATTTGCAGTAAGTAGCCATTCGATTGTTATATTTGGGGACAGGTTGTTGAATTTGGGTAGAACATTGTTCCTTTTTTGTGGCCTTTTGTGCAATGCAAGTCTTCCATCCTTAAACTACACTATATTAAGAATCTACTTTGACCTAAACTATAAGAAGCTTTTATGTAAGTGACAAGGGCTTTTGTTATTTATTAACGGTTAGAACTTTGACAGAGTGGATGTTAGATCAGATGGAGTTTTCAGTTGGCACTTGGACAAAAGCTGGTAGGTCCTTTTAAAACTTGGAAGTATCCCCAGGCCTTAGATCTACCGTTTGGATCAATTTTTATATGAGAAGGTCAGCCAACTTGTTTTCGTCACGTTCCTATGTAGCATGTATGCACACATGCTTTTTTTTTTTAATGATGGTATTCTTTCTGAAGATGGCTGGATTGATTTCCTATGGTTGTGCTTTACATTTAAAGCTGCTTTAATCAGAAGTTTGTTCCTTTCAAAAGTTTAGTTCTATGTCAGTTTACAAACTTAGTCTGGTCTAAGGTTACTGTGCTGTAAGCCTGTAAATTGTAGTGCACACAGACTTCTTCTCTTAAGCTGACATATTTAGTCTACTCTCTGGATAGTGTTCATTTGCGTCCGTGATCTGATCTATTTATACCAACATATCTTTCTTTTTTTTTTTGCAAAAAACCTTGTGAAGGGAGTTAAATTTCTATATAAATGGATTCAAATTTCCTTGGATCAAGAATTCCTTATCTGTAAAGGAAAATGAAGTTGTCTTTCCCATTATCTGATTCCAAGGGATGTCAAAAATTTTCTTCATCTAGACCTGAGTACAGACTCTGAACTAGGAGTGTGCAACATCACCATATGTTGTCTACTGTCCAATAGCCTATCTTTACCTACGAACTTCATTCACAACATTAGTTTATCTACTTTCAGTAAGGTGAGATCTAAACTTGGAACCATGGGACCTTGGCCTGTAGATCAGCGGTTTATCCTAATAAAGAACATGTTCAAATCACAAGCAGTACATATGTTTTACTAGTAGTACATAGTTTTTTTTATCAAGATATTTACTCTGTAAGACTAACACTAGAAATTCTGCTGTTTATGAAACTGGTATCTTTGAAATACACAGGTTTGTTACCATCATTGTAAATTGCCATTCTTATATATGTATGTTAACACAAGGGTGGAATACAATGTTCAGTAAACAGCTTTGTACTTGAGTGTGTGACTGTTTGTGTTGTTTGATGTGCTGTGTATTATATAGGTATTCCCTGGGGAGCCCTTTACTTTCCTGTAACATCCATGTCACAAGTGCACACATAGTATTGTGTTAGATTAGATCACATATTCACATGATGTTTTCAGTATGTAATTGGACAAATCCTCATAGGCCCTTTTGGAAGGATCAAAAGCCTTTCGATTTATAATTAGGTTAAATTTTCATACGAACAGGTCGGTCCACTTGTTTTGATCACATTACCATGTGTATCCGCACAGTCTGTATTTAAAAACTTTGGCTAACAGAAAGCTGTTCTTGACATGTATCAGCTGATTGCCAGTGATGTTAGTAAAGTACAAAAACAAAGTCGGTGCATGGTAAATTGGTAATGTGCATGCACTTCTGTTCTTAAAGTGAGACATATGTTTTTTATGTGCTCACTGAACATCATTGGTATTAGTTTGCTTCCATTATCTGATATTTGCAACGTGTAACCAACTCTCTTTTTTTTTTTGTGATTCAAACTCTGTTTTGTATATAAGTCCACCGCATGGTTCTAGATGGTAGACATGAATTAAGGAATTAAAGAAGCAATTAGATTTGTTATCTTTGGAATAAATAGGCGTCATGTTCACATTATCGTAAAGTGTAATCTTAAATTTAAGTTGTAACACGAGGTAGAAATTTAATGCTAACAAAATTGCCTTGGACCGGAAGTCAGGAATTTAGCTGCAATGTTGTATAGCAGAGTGCTTGTGCCATTTAATGTACATATCATGTTGAGGTTAGATTTGGCTGCTGAGCCTGTTCTTTTTGCAGTTTACACCAATGTAAGTGTGCACAAATAATCATGTGCCAGCTGACCTCTAAGCGAACTTTTCAATGGTACTGAACCTTATTTGTAAGACCTCTACCTCTTCATGCTATTAATCTGTCGTAGCTCTTTGAAAAGTGGTAATTTACCTACAAAGAACAATTTAACCTTTGTAAAAATCAATTGCAGTTGTCTAAAAAGTTATAATGGTTAATAAGTACTAGTCTGGTGTATCCTGCGACAACCTAATCTGTTTCGAATCTCCATGCAACCAGTCCTGGTAGCAAGATGGAAATATTTAAGTGGGCCAAGTCCAATAGTCCGACAGATTGTACGTATCAATTCAGCCCACTAGATGGTCCTACAAGCTTGCAAGTGTCTGCCACCTCAAGAATTCTGGTTCTCACTTCATGCCTGAGGAGAACTTCTGTTTACTCACGGAACCTTCTGATCTATTTGGCAATTCTTTCTTGCGATCTGCTTAACTTTTTACTTATGTTCATGACTTCCTGTTGAATTAATATACAATTAAAACATGCCACGTCTTTTCTGAAAAGAAACACTTGTGGCTTCTCTCTCTGTTGGATGTCTGGTGTTTTTCATTCTTAAATTCTGTGGCTGTACTTGATGCAGGTCAAGCCTGTTGGTCCAAGTAATAATGTCATTGCGGAACATAATTTCCTGATGATAGAAATTTTAGTCTGAACTGTATCACTATTGGTTGCATCCATGTGACTACAAGCAAGATTTCCTGCTAAGAATCTGGATGCCTTGCACAATCAATTTTTTCTCAGGTATATCTGTGTTAGCACGCATAGTGGCTTGATAAATGGCTGATCTTTGAAATGTATCAACATTTTGCCTTTTGTTTGTTTTGATATGGACATATGGTTGGCCAATTTGTCAATTTTACTGTGATACCCAGATCAAGACCTCTTTGGCCAAGCTTCGGTTGGCTCCAGCTTTTCTTGCATGTTCACTTTAGCAGTATTGTGTGTCATTGTAGCATGTAGCTATTCTTCTTTCTCCTGCCCAAAATGAACAGGAAAAGTTAAGAGCCGGTGAAGCACATTTTTGGGCTTCACAGGCTCCAGCTCTTGGGATGCTGCAGTACCGCTAGATTATTGAAGCTGGAGCTCCAGCCATACCATAGAGGGGCTAAATGAAAGCATACTAGCTGTGTAACTTACTGTCTAGTCTGAATCCTATCAGCTTGAGGACCGTCTTATTCTGATTGCCATTTATATCTGAAGGTCCATGCTTGGCTCACACAATTTTGTTGGAGTTGGTAAAGATTAAGAAAACCATGGCGTATTTGATCAGGTATATGCATATCCTGATTCCTTTCCTTCATCTAAATGGCAGGATGGGCATATACTGTGAACACTATTTTGGCCTTTTAAGTTTTCCCAATTGGAAGGTCTGCCTCTGTAATTTTAGAGAAATTAATGAACCCTATCAAGCTAAAAAATGGAACTTTTTTCAAAATCACATCATGTATCCAACCTTCTTCTTGTATTTAAGTGTAGATTAAATGACATTGAAATATATTGTTTACATAATATATCACATGGCTATTTCATCTGCATGCTGAACTGGCAAGTGGACCCTATCCCTTAATCGCCTCTATAATAAGCATCTGCTAGCATTTTCATTGACCGCTTCAAAGTACTATGAGGCTTCATTAATGGAAATTTTCAGCACTACTTGGTCATGGCGCACACGTCACAAAGTGCTGCGATACCCTGAACAGTTTGCCCGCTTACTAAAGTAATCTGATTGTCAAGTTGACAATTCTTTCTTTCCTGTACAATCGACCAATGCAAGTTGGGGATGGAATTCCTTTTATTTCTAACTCCCAAGAAATTGAATTTGAGCCGATTTTTCTTTGCCGCTACTAGCATCCATGGCATATGATTCGTGTTGTTCAGCATGGTCCTTTTCAGCCGATAGGATATGGGAGAACCAGATGAGCTGACTGTATGTGTAGTAAGCGCTTGAACAGGCGCAGTTTCTCAAGAGGCCAAGTTGGTTTTACACTTCTACTTTTAGAGCATTGCCTCACACATGGTATACATGGTTACGCTTAAAAGTAACTAGTATAGTGTCTAAACACTTAAAACTATGCTTAACTTATGGATCCTGTAACATCATCTCTGGCGAGAAACATGTAATTTGACGCCTCTTTTTTTTTTGGACGAAATGTAATTTGAAATCTGAAGATAACTAGAAACATGTAATACCTGGAAGTGGTCTTGCGACCTGCGACGTTCCTGCGCTTTGTACTGCTACTGCGGCGGCCATTGGCACTCAATTCTCCAGAGGATAATTGGTTAATCGCGCTCTAAGTGCGGTGTCTACTACAGCAGAGGGCTAAAGATGCCACCGTCAGAGCCGCACTTAGTACCGTTGCCACTGGCCTCTAGTGGTGCGCCCTGTTCGTTTGGCTTATCAGCCACCAGTCAGCAGTACTTTTCTCTCAGAACAAACCAGCCGTCAGCAACCAGTCAGCAGTACTTTTTTCTCAGAACAAATCAGCATCAGCCAAACGAACAGGCTGGTGGTCGTGACACCCAATTTGCATCGGCATCATGCACTGTCAATCCCCGAGCGAAAATGTTTGTTTGCGCATGTGAACGTGGTCTTTTTAGGCAGGATTTGATTTGAATCTTCCTGTGGAGAAAAGAGTAGTGCTAGGCTGCTAGCAGGACGGTATACCCCCAGGTCTAGGAACATGCACGTCGTTGTCGTGCGTGTACCACATGTACTAAGTTTTTGCAGATCGAGCGACACGTCGCCGCCTTGCCGTTGGCTGCGCGGTATCTTGTGATGTCCCCAGCTAGCGGCATCCGGCAGGCTGGAACCGGGGAGGGTTCATTCTCATGGCCGTCAAATTGCACAAGCCATCTGTTCTTGTCTTCTTGATCGAGTCTATTCAGATTTGGGCTATTGATTGTCGACTGCGATCCCGCTACCTGCCAATTGTCTATTGAGTTCTTTCGAGTTCCAACATCTCTGGAGCTCGCCGAGATGACAGCGTGAAATTGCGAGATATTGCAGCAGCGATTTTAATAAAAATTTGAAATTTCCATTGAACATTTGGTCAAATACTCAAATCCATCCACGGACAACAGGATGCAGGAAGGGATTAACGCAAGGCTGACACGGGATGCAAGCCGAGGCGTAATCGTCTGACTTCTAGAGGGTAGCAGCGATTATTCGTAGCAGCGGACGCGGTGTGGTAGACTTGGTCGGTGGTGGTGGCTGTCGTCATCATCTTCGTCGCCGTCGTCTCGGTGGTGGCCGGCGGCGGGTCTCAGAACTCGACGCCCTTGAAGACCTTGCGCACCTGCTCGAGCGTGACGAAGAGCACGACGGTGAAGGGCCCCTGTCGCATCACGGTGGGGATGAAGCCCTTGTAGAGCGCCATGGGCCCCTCGGCCCGCACGGTCTTGAGCGCGCAGTCGACGGCGCCGGCGTACGGCGGGGGCGCGCCGGGCGCCACCTTCATGTTCATCATCCGCGTCTTGACGACGTCGACGGGGTTGGACGCCGCGGCGGCCACGATGCCCGCGGTGAAGCTGGCGGCGACGTGCGTGCCGAGGCCGTCGGCGCCGGGGCCCCAGCGCGCCAGGATGGCCTCCTTGGCCTGGTCGTAGGTGGCCAGCTGCGACGCCGTGACGATCATGGCGCGGTTCACCGTGAGTGACGACCCGCGCCAGAGGCTGCGGACGCCCTCGTCGCGCGCCATCCGGCCGATGGCGTCCCCGACGCTGCGGTAGTTCCTGCGCTCGGCGAGGGGCAGCCGCCCGTCCGCCTGCATCCGCACCATGGCGACGTCGGCCGGGTTGCCGACGGCCGCGCCGACCCCGCCCGCGACGAGCCCCGCCGCGATCTTGCGGTGGAGCGGGAGGACGCCGCCGTTCTCCTTGGTCCACTTGGTCTTGAGGATGTCGTAGAGCCCCATCCGCGTGGTGGAGTAGAGCGTCTGGCGGAGCATGGTGGCGGAGACCCCGGAGAAGAGCGCCGCGGCGCCCTCGGAGCGCAGGATCTGCGCGCCGACGGCGACGGGCCCGGGCTTCCTCGGCGGCGCCGGGATGTCGTGGTGGTGGTGGTGGTGCGGGAGGGAGACGGTGTGGCCGCCGGCGTGGAACGCGAGCGCCGGGCGCAGCGCCGGCTGCGGCGCCGCCACCCCGGCCGCCTCGCCCTGCAGCTGCATGCGGACCTTGATGAGGTCGAGCGGGTGGGTGGAGCAGCCGGCCACGATGGACGCGATGCCGCCCTCGACGAATCCCTTGAGCCCCATTGCTGCTCGGTTGCTTGCTTGCTCGCTCCTCGCCGCGGTCGGTTGCTTCCTTCCTTCCTCCCCTTCGCCTCCTTCTTATCGGAGAGGGATGGATTCGAGCCGAGACCAAAGAAAGCCGAAGACTAAAAACGGAAGCTCAAGAAAAGCTCGGGTTGAGCAACCCCGGAAAAAGGGAAAAAATGCGACGGAGATCTAACTAGCTAGCTACTGCTGCCAATAGGAGCTGGGGCACATCTCACTGGAGACCAGGAGATGGGAATGGAGCGCGAAGGCTATTCGGGAGGAGTGTGGGACGCTGGCCCTCTGTGACATATGCTGCTCGTGGCTTTCCTTGTTCCTCGTCGGTGTTGTGGTGGGGGGGAGGAGGCGGCGGCGGGGGGCGCTATTTATAGCTGGGTGGCCGGGCGGAAGGGGCGGAAGGGGCAAGGAAGGAGACGGACGGGACGGACGCGGGGAGGTGGTGGCTAGCTAGCTTCGCGGCCGGGGCGGGGCTCCTCCCCTCTCTCGCGGTCGGACTGGGGAAGGCAGATTCGTAGTCAAGGGCGAGGGGGGGAGGTGGGTGGGGTGGGAGCGGCGACCTGGCCGGCAGCAGCCCCAGCGGCTGAGCTTTCCTGGGTCGCTTCGCCTTGACGCGGAGGAGATCGGGCGGGGGGTAGAGGAGGCGGAGGGCTGTGGGCTGGGGCCGCGTCGGTGGGTTTGGGTTGGCCGACTGCCTGCGGCTCCCGCACGTCGCGCGGCGGCGCGGGCATATTACGTAGGCAGGACAGGAGGGAGGGGCAGGTTGGCGCGCGGCTTGGCCCGATGCGCATCTGGGCCGTCCGTTGGGGTGCCCTGGCTAGGGTTTCGGAGCGGACGGTGGTGGATGATTTTCTCCTTGCGCCAGTTTTGTATATTCGCTGCCGCGGACGGACGGACGCACGCGGTCACCTTTCACAAGGATGCGGCCATTGGAATTGGGAAAGTGTCGTGGGCACGCGCGTGCCGGGGTGAAAGAATAGGAGCGGGGTGGATGCTTCGTGACGGGCCGGCAGAGTCGCGTTGCTTGCGGACACGGCGACGGACGGTGGTGGCTCCGCCGTTCCGCTCCGTTTATCATCTGTTTGTCCTCGTTTGGGCAAGCTGTTTAAAATCTCCACTAAATCCCCAATGTCGAGCGCATTTTTAATAATTCAATCACAAGTTGGGCTGGGAAGTGTGCTGATCGTCGACTAAACTTTGGTTCCTTAAATTATCCATGAGTATGTCACGTAAAAACGCATCACATATTGTAGAAGGAACCGAAAGTCAGAATGAACCATTTCCCCGGGCACCTCTCTCTCTCTCTCTCGGGCACGTACGTTATGCATAACCATTCGTCAACCGTAGAATAATAACAAAGCCAACGCCATCACGTTAACCCAGCGCCTTGATGGTTGATACGGTGGTGCTTGTAAATCACCATCTCTTGCAAGCAGCAGACCCGTGGTGCCTTTACCTACCGCGGCAGCCTTTTTTCCCCTTGCTTGAAGCCACTGGGTCGGAGCTCCGAATAAGCAGGCGAGCACAGCATGCCCACCATCCCTTGTTGTACACGCACGCGTGCGTGATGCGATGGTGCTCAGATCCCTAATTATTAACTCATCGCAGCTTGGGGAATTTGCTTTGTCTGGAAACTAGCAGTAGTAGCAAGCGATGTCGCGACGGATCGGAATTGTCTTGTTCCAGCCGGCGCACATGTGGCGCGCGCCCCGTAATTTGCCACCCAGGCCAGCAGGTTCCCCCTGCCCTGCGTAACCGTGTGGAGCTGGCCCGGTTTCGGTGCGATGCAATCGTCGACGACCTCTCGACGTCTTAGAACAGAAGCCATCTTGAAATCGTCAGACTACCTCCGCAACGGTTCTACACTTTCTTTTGATCGGGACCCGTTGTACAGTTGGGCGTGGACACATCAGGCATCAGGGAATGCATTAACACCACGCCTTGACTCTGCGTCTCTGCCGATTGCCGCTCTTTCTCTCGGCGTTTCTCCGGACGTATAGATGGGCGTGGTGCGGTTCGAACCGTTGGTTCGTCGAACCGGCCCACCAAAACGAACCTATCGGGCTCCTATTTTCATCCACAGATCGTGTTAGACTCAGGGAACTCGAACCTGAGGATCGAGAGGTTCGATCCACATCTCCTCCACGCCGCCAAAGCCAACACGCTACCGCCTCCTAAACTCCGCCCGACGCACCCCGCCGTCCCGCCGCGGCGCGTGCCTTCCTCTCCTGCCTCCCTTGCTTCTTCCCTGCTTCCGGCAGCGGAGGTGGATTTTGCTCTGCCGTCAAGAGCACTACCACCTGCGGCTTTAGCAGCAATCCGTCGACGCCCGCGCTCCGGTGACAGACCAAGCCCCTGCAGCCGCCGGTGGATCTCACCCCTGCGATGTTGCTCGCTCTCCACCGTGGATCCTGCTATTGCAGGCAGTCTCATTTCCTTTCTTCTGTCTGATTCTAGACTTGACTTGAAGGTTGGTTGGGGAGAAGCAAGCCCGTGTGCTGAACTGAAGAATATCCTGCTACCCCAGCAGCAATTTGCCTTCCGTTATGCATTTTCTAATCTGCTGTCGTCTGATCCGATGCTACGGCAGAGCATCCCTTGCCATTATTGGTTTAGTTACTCAATGGCGATTGGTTTTGTTACTCAATTTAACCAAGCATAGGATACTATAGCAGAGGACTCAGATACACTTCAGAGAGATTAAAGCGGAGAAAGAGAGGCAAGTAATCCAGGAAGACGGAAGCAAGCAGTCCACGATCCACGTCCAGTAGTTCGCTAGCCGGAGATATGGTTCGATCCTTGGTGCACCGAGTCAGGCATCATTTTACAAAAGGATCGACGGGGTGCTCCACGATACAGCGTCTGGGTCGGTGGGGCGAGTATGGTTCGCTCCGCGGTGCACCATCCCCCATCTTTATCCGGACGGATCTTTTTGCGAGATTGTTGCGTCCCCGACGGCGGCTCGCGCTGCAGAATCCAGCCACAAACGCATAGTATGGGCGAAGGTTTCTCTGGTACCTCCATGAATATACCCGTGCTGAAATCTCACGCAGGGCCTCCCTCGAGCGTTTCCGGCCTCAGCAGCTGGGGGACCGGCCGGCCGGCCGCTCCATCCGAACGGAGGCCGCGCCAGCCCGGTGGTGAGACCACCCTGCTCCGTGTCCCTGCCCCCGTCCTCGTGATCGAACGCGCCGCGCGGCCGATGGGTGGGAATCCGATGCGAGCGCGACGGCGACGGCACTCGGTCAGCAGCGGGGACCGCACGCGCGCGTCAGGGCGCCGGCCCGAGCCTGCAGGTTCGTTCGCCCGCGCGCCGCACGTCGCCGCGTCCGCACTCCGCGGTCCGTCCGCCTGCCTGCCTCCCTGCAGGTTCGTTCCCCCACCGCCGCGCGCCGCTCGTCCGTGTGCGCGCGCGTCGGGACTCGGGAGGAGCTCCCGCGCCGTCAGGTGGGTGCGTCGCGGCGGCGGCGTTGGACTCCGTCCGTCTCGGCGATTGACATGCTGGTGGAGGAGTACGTGGTGGGAGCGCGTGGTGCCTGCTACCGCTACTGATGGGAGGAGCTCCAAGAGCAGCCAAACGGGCGAACACATGATGCGTTTTTTTTTCTGGTACAAGACGCGTGATGTTCCGCATCGCAGCGCGATCGTACATACTCCGTAGATCCCTAATTAAACGTGCCGGCTCAGCTTGGGTAGCTTGCTCGTTTGGAAGTTGGAACTCGTAGTAGCAAGAGCGATATCACGACTCACGACCGGATTGTCTTCCGGCGCGCGCGCGCCTAATTAATTCGCCACTGGTAGTACTCTTGGAATCGTGGGATGTCAGACTCGGAAACGCCCGTATTACACTTGGGCGTCGACACATCAGGGCGTTAATTAATCACGCCTTGACAGTTTCATTGCAGCATTCCAGCGGTTCACACTGCCCTTTTCTTGAATCCGCGCCAGCTACTGGGACACGCAGCTCTTGCGATGTCCTTGCGTTAGAGCAACGTCGTGGATCGATGGCAACCCGCGGCGTAGGATCCAGCCGCACACCGCAGCGGTGCCAAAAGATTTCTGTGGTACCTCCTTGCATATACTCCTGCTGTCTGCTGAGATCTCACGCACAGCCACCCGGCCGGCCGTCGCTACCACTTTTTACCAGGCAGGACCCCGGCCCGTGCCTCCGTCCTCGAGGTCGTGGTTGGTATTCCCCGCCCGGCCAAATCGAACGCGGCGGCGGATGTCTGGGAATCGGATGCGAGCACGACGGTATTCGGTCAGGACCCGGCCTGGGCCTGCTCGCCCATCCCGCCGCACGTCGCCGCGTCCGCATGCCTGCCTGCCGGGCCACCGGCAGCGGCAGGTCCCCACCGCCCTCGGTTCGCGCGGCGCGCTTGGCTTGGCCGCTTGGCGCGCCCCGTCAGGTGTGGGTGCGTCGCGGCGTTGGACTTGGACACTTGACCCCGTCCGTCACGCGGACTCGGACTCCCTGCACCTCGGCAAATTGGCACGCTGGTGGACTTGTAGTAGGGTGGTGGGAGCGCGTGGTGCAGTTAGTGGTCGTGGTCCGTCCGTTTCCAGAAACGCGGGCGGGGCGGCGAGGGCGCAGCTGGTGCGGGCTGGAACGTGGAACGGGCAGCCAGTTCTCCGTCCGCGCTGCTACGAAATAGCGCCACCACCCCGTGCGTGTCGACATCTCGTCTGACCCCGCGAGCAGGGTGCATTAATAAACCTGCGCTTTTACGTTCACCAAGGCCTTGTTTAGTTGGCTAAATTTTCTCCTTTTCACTCTCTCTCCACCACATTAAATACGTCAAAAGACATATATTCGGAATACTAAATGTAGATGAAATCAAAAACTAATTACACAGTTTTGATGGTCTTTGCGACACGAATCTTTTGAGCCTAGTTAGACCATGGTAGGACAATATTTACCAAAAAAGCCGAAACTTACCTTTTGCTACAGTGTGTTAAAAAGACAAAACTTTCTAACAACTAAACAAGACCCAACTCTCTGCACTACTACTGCTGCTGCTAGTGGTGGTAGCAAGTTGCGGGGGTGTGCTGGTACTAGCACGCTTTTGTTGCTGTTTTTTCCGATTTCCTTTTGGACTTTTCGAGCGGTGATGGTGAGTGTCATGGTAGTGGTACTAGTACACTAGTATACCAGTGCTGCTTTTTATATGGACTTGTCCCTCGTGGACTAATGGTGTCTTTTATAATAATTAAATGAATAACCAAAAGAGCCGTTGCCTTTTCGGACGCTAATCTCCCAGGGCCAGTGGAGAAAGCAGAACGTGGTGGCGCTCACTTTGGTTTTTTTTACTTTGTTATTAGTAGTAGGAAAACCTCTGCTCTTTGCTCCAGGGAGAAGCGTTAAAAAACGGAAAAGGCTAACATCTTAGTAGTACGTGGCAATTGCTGCGGGTGACCTACGGCCTCGTGATCACTGAGCAGGAGCGCACAACGCGCGCGTTGGCTTTGGAGTTCAGTGCTTTTTTACGTCGTCGATGAAAAGGTTTACAATTTCTCAGATACTTTTTTTTTCTCATTAAAAAGCCTAAGACAAATATCCAACACACTCTATGCAGTACTGCATCCGTTCCAAATTATAGATCGTTTGACTTTTTAAATCCAACTTTGAACGTTCACCTTGTTAAAAAAAAGTCGTACATATATAGTCAAATTTAAGTTATTTTGAAGATTTTTTATTAGTAAAAGAAGCCACAACAAAAAAAACATGATATTATGCACGATTGCTTGTATAAAAAAATGAGTGTGGGCAACCGGAAGCCCACCTGAACTCGGTGAGAGCCAGGTTTCGAACCCAAGGAGACTAACCAGCTGCGTTAGCACAGTTTGTTTGTATAAGACGAGTGATCAAATATGGAATTAAAAGAAAGACAAGCAAACTATAAATTGGAATGGAGCAAGTACTCCATGCGGTAGGGGTAAGACGACACCACGGGCAGTGAAATAAAAAGGGTGACCTTTGCTATCTTGAGCTAAAATATCTCCGAATCGAGCTAACAACAGTTCGGTTGAATTTCAAAGGGCTCCAGAAGGTGTCATCATCGGGTGAGAGGAACTGATCGTTAACCAACACGGTGTAGCATGGTGAAGTAGTCCAGCGTTTCATGGGCCCGGAAATGTCTGAAGAAAGCAGTGTTGTTAATTAAAGTCGTCTAAAGACAGGAAAGTCACCGGCAGCTAGCTGCTCCGATCCTCAGAGCAGGAAGGCTCTTGACAGTTTTCAGAACTAGCAAGTTGGCCTGCGCTAATAGCGCGGCTAGATTGATAAACTATATATTTTTTAAATGCTATGTTAGTATTGTTATACTTTATCTCTCTTAATTCGTCATTCATCCTTTTGAAATCACTAACACCGATGTTGATATTGGAACTCAAAATTCAAAACTGGTATTAATACGCTCGAATTCTGCTATATGGATGGTGTTTTAATTGGTGGATGGAAATTGACCAATAGAGAATGTCATTCGACACTCCGTTGCACACTTGCATATATATAATGCCAAGCTTTGCAGCTCTGTATTGTTCTCAAATCATTGTTCACCCTCTCATCACTTAGTCCCTGCTTCAATGGACATATCCTCTCTCTCCCCCCACTCTTGATGGTCAAACTCCACCTCGTTGATTCCGCTGCTCCCAAGTTTGGCTCAGGCGTTGACCTCACGTAGAGTCTAGGTACTCCACTTCCCGATGCTCGGGTCCAACTCCTTCGGCGAGCTCATCATACCTGGTGGTAGCGGTGGTTGTCGACGTAGGTGACCTTGAAGCTTCCGTTAGATTTGGGG
Source organism: Cenchrus fungigraminus (assembly GCA_036936925.1). Classification (NCBI taxonomy): domain Eukaryota; kingdom Viridiplantae; phylum Streptophyta; class Magnoliopsida; order Poales; family Poaceae; genus Cenchrus; species Cenchrus fungigraminus. The sequence continues at coordinate 59,957,072 of CM072768.1, read as the reverse complement.
TAGGCTCAAGCAATAGCAGTGCAAGTCCCCCCCCCCCCTTTCGATCTGGGTGAACCCCTTCTTCCTCCCATCCAATGGTATCTTCTTCCTCTCGTCTGAAAGTCAGACTCCTCTTTCCTTTTCTTCTTCCTGCTCACCGGTGGCCCCTTCTTCGTTGATGGTGCATGGCAACTGGTTCTCTTTCTCTCCTAACTTGCAATCCCGATATATACATATGATGTTTCTTATATATACATATTGTATCATCCTAGGATATATATTTATTGCTTGCAATGCTATCTCCTTGGTCGTTGTTGAATATACCTTATGTCTTCAAAAATGAAACCATTATGTTTGACAATACCTTTATAACTTCCATGATAACTACAGATCTTCAATAGTATGTGCCCTTATTCATTGTGCGCATACTTGTGTTCATCTTTGTGTTCATTCAATATATAACTCCAAAAGTTTCCAAAAGATTATATATTATACGGCAAACCAACTTGATCTCATCACTTCCGTTCTTGTTTGGAATCTTTCTATGCTTATATATATGTGCGGTCGGAAAATTGCTCCTCTTTAGTTACTATAGAGGACCTCATGTCACTAATAGGTGGCTTATTTGCAAGCAAGTCCATGTTCCAGGGACACAAAGTCCCTCTACTGCAGAGGAGGCTTATCCTAAATGGTGCATCATACTGATCATTCAATTTTTCTCCCTCATGTCTATTGTGCAAGATAGATATTTGCATTTGGTAGCTTAGATTTCTCAGCACATTGTTCTTGCTTCTTGGTTGTATCACAATATCTGTCCATGTCACAATGCTTCTGTTTTCTCTTGTTGTCCTCCCCCTTCTGTCAACCTTGCACCTTGCCTGCTTTGTCCACTATTGTTGACTGCTACCTTAGTTCTTCTCTGACCAAAGCAGTCATATAGCGTTGATCGTCGCTTTCTAGCTAGGAAGCCATTGTCTTGCTTTTGCATCGTCATTGTCTCCAAACCTCATATGGTCGATTCCAAACCATACTTAACATCTTCTTTGTCAAATTAATGCTATAAAAACCTACGTGTGTTGCTCATCAAATCTATCTTATCATCTCCTGTGGCATCCAATTTTTTTTGTCTCCATCACGACCGTATGTTTGTATCTACCAAAATCAAGTATTTCCTCTCCTTGGTCGTCTGCCCATGTTCAGTGACGGATCCAACAGGGGGGAGGGCTAGGGGGGCTCTAGCCCCCTCTACTGCCCAAAAACTCCATTGATTTTAATGGAAGAATAGGAGAAGAAGAGAGAGAAAAGAAGAAGAATAAGTGGAGATGGAGAATGAAGAAGAACTCAGCCCCCTTAGATTTGATCCTGCCTCTGTCAATGCCCATGTTGTATCCTTCACTGCTTATCTCCAAAAGGGCATGCTTGGTACGCTTGTTTCCACCATGTCTGCTTGCCTCGCGTTGCCAGGAAAAGCAAGGTGAGCTCCCATGGCACTGGTTGCCTTCCTTGCCATTGCTCACCTTTTAGCTCAATCAAGTAGTGTCATCGATGCTCGATCAATAGCAGCAGAGGTCTAGCCAGACATGGTGGGGGTCAATCCAGCAGCAGTGGAGGTCTTATGCACCTGGATTTTATGACAACAATGCTTGTTTCCACAGATGCGGTGTTGATTCAACGGTCTCCTACATCTCCTACACTATAACGATTTTATAGCTCAATCTAGCATGTTGTAGCTCGATTAGCAACGAAGGTCGATCCGATTGCGGTGGAGATCAATACGACAGCAACAGAGGTAGAATTGACAGTGGAGGTGGATTCAATGGGCAAAGAGTTTGATTTCGCGATGGTAGATCTTGATTTGGTTCTGTTGGACCTGGATTTGACGACGGCGGAGCTTATTTCGGAAGTTGTGGCATCGATTCGACAATCTCCTGCACCAGCACAGATTTTCTTGTTGAGCCGGGCAAGCTTGTCGGGCAAACAGGATAGGCGAGGCGAGCCGCCGGCAAGCGTACCAAGTGCGCCCTTAATCTTAACATCCTATCATATTTCAAAAAATATGCTCACTTCATTAATTTAAGTCAGAGTTGTATTTATTTATTTATATATACATACACACACACATATATATATATATATATTATAGAAAGTTTATACAAAATATAACTTCTAATAAGGTCAAGAGGTACATATGGAATTTTAAAGTTTAAACTCAATGTACTATATTCGATATATTAGAATTGGATATATCTTTCCACCATCTTTAGGGTGAGATGGACCTTTTTTTTAACTCAGGGTACTCCATCCGGATATTAGTCTTTGTTTTTATTTTAATTTTGAATTTGTCTTTTTTAATATAGTTTCTTTATATTAATCTAGACCTTCAGATCTTCGTTAAATCTAATGGTATATATTCTTCTCTTTTTTAGATTAACGTGAGAATTTCTAGACCCTCTCGGCGAACATTATATTCTTCTTGATGTACTTAACATCCTTTTCTCTCGCCTTGATTTTGATCATTTAGTCAAAGCTGGCATATCACCTCTGTTGCCCCCCGCATGTTGGAAGCAAAGGAAGACTGGTCAGCCAATGATAGCAAATAAATATGAGATCAACTTTCATTCACTCTCTTACTAAATATATAAGTCGAGCAAAGTTGGATTATCTTGAGCTCTTGCACGAAACTATCTGTCGCCACTGTCGATCGCATGGACAAAACCATTCGTCAATGATGTCAATTATCAAGTTTGTGTACATGAAAACATATTATACTAATCCTGTTGTGGTCCTAGTGAGGGACTCAATCCCCATGGCGAGGGTCTTAATTATATATGATGTAAATTTTCCTATCAAAATGGTTGAATCTTTATGGAAGAAATACCACGCCTATTATGTCTTAGTAATACCTTTCGATAAGAGAAATTATGGAACCAAAATACGATTTTTCCAAGTTCAAATATTGATTTTCTAGTTCAGACTATAATATTTGAATTTGCTCAAAATAGGTGAAGTCAAAGTTAAGATAAATCCTTCAAAGAGAGCCTAAGTAGTCATATAGATGAGCTGCACTAAAAAAAAATGGTTCGTCTCTACTTCACTGCAGTCACCGCTAGCTGCTAGTTGCTAGCTACTCCACTCCACCTTCACCTTCACCTTCACGCTAGGATTTTACACAGTTGTGTTGTTGACCATGTCATGTTGTCAATCTTGATCATGCAAGCTAGATATGCAAGCAAAAATATTTTTTGCCGTCAAAATCGTGCATGCATCGGTATTTAAGTGACACAAAACTACTATATATAGATATCTCTAAGATTTCTACTAACACAGATGAATAGATTATTACATCTATGCATGTGAGGTTTTTTGCATAGCTTAAATAGATTTATTTAAAGATATACCTACACCTACACGCTACGACGTACATGCATATGGAAGTCAAAAGATTATCTACCCTTATTTAATGGACATTTTGGATACTTTGGACTTAACCGGAAACATGTATGGGAAGATGAGAGTCCGATTTTAGTAAGGTTACCAAATTGATGACTCCAAGTTTGATAGGAGCTAGCAATTTTTTATTTAATATCAATTCTTTAGAATAATATATGCCGTCAGATCTTCATAAAATCCAACAGTATTTATTCTTTTCTTTTTTCGATTAACATGAGAATTTCTACACCCTCTCGGCGAACGTGATGACTTCTTTTAACACTCAAGTATAAAGATAATAGATTAACGAAGCACACGTGGTGGGAAGCTATACACGCGCGGATCGCGAGCCAGGTCAAACAGGCGTTCGTAAGACCTAGTACTCCTAGTGTAGACTGTTCGGCGGCTTCGTTCAAGAGTCAAGACGCACGCAAAACATCACCCTGTGGAATTTCCAGCAGCCCAGTGGTCGCCGGGCAGTGCAGTTGCGCCCGAAGTCAGCGTTTCGAACCTTGAACAACAACTTGCTCCTCCTACTCCGTTGGAAAAACTGATGAAAGTCACCAGGCAGGGGATCGGAGCTGCCACGCTTGCGAGCACTAGGGTCGACGGAGGCGACCGGCTGCGAAGGGGCTCCGGCTCGGCGGCTCCTTCCTAGTACGTTGCCTGCTGGCGCTGTCGTCCGTGCGACCGGCCGGCCTTTCCGAAACCTCCGGGGCCATGGCACGGCGAGTCAGAGTCGACCACCTGAATAGAATAGGGTAGTGGTGCGGTTGCAAATAGTCAAACATCCTCTCCTAGTTCCCTCGGAGACACCAACCATATACTACTGATATACTCATGGTATATACTAACTGTATAAGTATATCATACACACATCATCCTACTGTCAGTGACTACACACGTTCAAAAACCCAACGGATAAGGCAAGGCCGGTGCGTGTGCGGCGGCGACGGGAACACCTGAAACCGGCCGGAACGGGTCGCGTTCTGGCCCTTGGCCGCCGCCGACCCGTCCAGCTGCGGCGGAACGGAACCGGCTCGGGATGCCCAAGGGGCCGTGCGCTCGCTGGCTTGGCTTCATGCCTCTCGCCCTCTCGGCGAGGCAAGAGGCCACAGGGGCGGCGGCCGCGTGAACGAACACAAGGCGAGGAGGCCGACTCGTTCGCCGAACCTGACTGGGGGGATTTGAATCATTGCCCGTTGTGGTCGCGGGATTCGTTCATCGAACCAGCGAACGCTGGCGATCGCGATCAGCGGCCGGCCGGCCTGACGCGGTCTCGGCAGTGATCGAGCACGTTAGTTGCGTGCGTGCGTGCCGAAACTGTAGTGGGGGCAAACCGCGAACGCTCCGGGCACATGCGGGCGTGCGGGTAATTAAGCGCGCCAGCATGTGCACGCCAATCTCTGGTCCTTCATGTTTCGTTTCGTTTCTGTATTTGTTGCTGCGCAACAAGCCTAACCAGTCCTACGTTTCGTTTCTGTATTTTGTAGAAATGAAAGCTTAACGATACTTTCTTGGTTTAATAATTATTTACAAAATCTTCAAAACTTTTTTTAATTGAAAAAGACAAAACCACCTTTGAAAACCACTTATAATCAGGATAGGGAGGTAAATTGAGAGGTTTTGAAAGTTGAGGGAGGTGGTTCACACGGTATTTGAGCCCATGAATGAATTATGAACTTGACGCGATGTCCAGAGAGGTAAAACATAATTTTTGTATTTGGAAATTCCAAAACGTAACTGTATTGTTAACATATAAAAGTCACAGGCCCAACGCAACAGGCCCGTGCTACCCACGTGCAGCCAATTTTAGGTCCAGCAAGAATCGAACCGGGCTTTCCTTGAGCCCATGCATGGATCATTGGTTTTTAATCATATGTGATGAACATATAAAATATAGTCATGTGAGCATCTATGCAAATATACTACATACGTAATAATTTTTGGACTAATTATTTCTCCTCCGTTTTTTACTGTTATCTATAAAACAAGGATGGAGTACTGCAGTATATGGAAACTTAATTTTCCTTCCCCGCTGAGAGAGAAAACATAGACTCCCTGGATAAAGTGGGCATTAATGCTTCTGAATATCTATACCTACTACTAAGCTAGTATTAGCAGTCCCTGGATCATTTGATTATCGGCCCTGTTTGGATACTCCAGCAGGGTTAGAGTTAGAGTTAGTTTCTAACTCTAGCTCTAGCCCTAAACTAACTCTAGCTTTAGAGTTGTTTGGATGGAAGGGTTAGAATGTACTTTTTCAATTATTAGGTGTGGATGGAGGGAGAGAGAAAAGTCACTTTTTGGTGGAACCAATATGAACTAGCCCCAATAAACACCTCTTGGGTGGGATAATTTTTTGGGATGGGTTAGATGCAAACTAGCTCAATCTAGGCCTCATGTTTGGATACTTTGTGGCTAGTTGAGCTCCAACTAGCTAAAACTAACTCTAGCCCATGGATCCAAACAGGGCCATCATGATGTACTGCATGGCCCTAGATTATTGGACGTACTGTTTCGGTAGACTGTTGTACCGAAGCCACAACCTTCACTGGTGGAAAAAGGGCCTTCGGTCCCGGTTGGTAAGAGCAATATCTCTCTAAAGACCTCTAGAGACTAAAGACTAGAGACAAAAGGCCCCCCTCTTTATTAACGGGTGCACAACCGGGAACAAAGGGGGTCCTTTAGTCTCGGGTGGGATTCCCACTCGGGACTAAAGGATTTTTCACGAAACAAAAAAAAATCCCCCCCACCCCTCCTGTGCGCCCTCATCCCCCATTCTCCATCCATCCTGTCCCTCATCCCCCGTCCACCATGGACTTCGAGCTCAAGAACAAGTTCAACATATTCATCACAAACATACACAAACATTTTCACAGCACTTACATAGATCCACAACATACAACAGAATTTTCATTCACAAGAAATGAATCCACAGACACAATCAACTTTTTACACAAGAATCTTCATCGAAATGAGTTCATGTACTCACAGCCAAAAATCAAGAACAAATTCATGTACAAGCAACAGATCCACTGGCAAAAATCAACAACAAAAATCCACTCACGGCCAATCTCGCAATCGTCAGGGCCTCCAAGCTCCTGCTCGCGCGCCGCAGCGCCCTCCCGGGGCCGGCCGTCGCGCCGCCGCGCGCCCAGCCAGGGCCGGCCGTCGCGCCTCCGCGCGCCCAGCCGTCGCCGACCGCCGCGCGCCCGCCGGGGCCGGCCGCCGCGCGCCCCGAGCACCGACGGTGGAGTTGGCATGCAGTGGAGTTGGAGTTGGAGGAGAGAGAGGAGAAAGAGATAAGGAAGAAGGGGGAGTGGCTGCGGTCTGCGGTGGAGAAGAGATAAAAGGAAGAGAGAGAGGATGGTGGGGCCACTGACGGTGTGTGGGAGGGAGGGTTTTGTCTCGGGTGGTTGTTTGACCCGGGAGTAAAGGCTCCCCATTTAGTCCCGGGTAGTCCCGGGTGGTGTTTCCACCCGAGACTAAATGGAGAGCCTTTAGTCTCGGTCCATTTAGTCTCGGGTGGAAACACCACCCGGGATTAAATTCCTTCTCCCACTATAGTGTCTTGGACGTGGAGTTTTTTTGTCCCGATTGGTGTTACCAACCGAGACTAAAAGGTGGGGGCATTCACATCCATTAGAGACCACGTCGATGCGAACCCTTTAATCTCGGCTCCAAATTTCAACCGGGAATAAAGGGTTGGATCAAAGGTCGTTTTTCCACCGGTGCTTGTCACTGCCATAACCTCACATCAGTTCTATGTATATGTCGTGATTGTTGGAAATCGTCGTCGCTTTGGATATCTTTACTAAGAATGGATGGCGAAGCAATAATAGACTTTGCTTATGATTTTTCCCTTTGGTGAACTTTTATTTATATATAGTGAACAATTTTTAAACTGAATTTGCTGTAAGAACTAGCTCGCTTGTATGCGGTTTGCGTATGCCGAAGATAATTCCATTTTCTAAATAGGGTTCTCCTCGTTAGGGTTCCTAATTATATTGTCCTGCGAAGAAACATTAATTGCTGCTCTTGAGGCGCACCAGATTCTCTAGTATCTCTGATCCTGTGTCAATAAGTGCGAGAGGGCTCATGTGTTGCGCATGGCTGCTAGTAGTAGATAGGTTCCACCTTTTGTAGAGGCTCGAGCCAAAATCTGTAGCTGATCGAGTCCGAGGGTGACACTTGAGCTTAGAGCTAGCTACCTGGGACCAAAAGCTCACGGATAGTGACAGCATGGAACTGTAAACTTCAATGTAAAAACTGCCGGTTAGGAAAACTTGATTAAACTTGAGCTTAGCTAAGCTCAGTATGCTGAATGCATGAATAACTGCCCATCATCAACAATATAATGAATGAATAAAAGCTCGGCCGTTTGAGTGTAAACTTAGGGAAATTGGTCTGTGGCACATCTTCAAAAGCCGGTTTGGTACGCTGCACATCCTACTCGTTGATTTAGTCCCTGAGACACCGTCCAAGCAGCGTTTTGCCTGAGGCACACCATGTCAATTAAACAACTCTATTTCCATTGCAAGAGCTAACACGATAATAGTAAAGGACCAAAAATACCCCTGACCAAACTCAACTATCCATCCGAGACAGCGCTGGCCTTATCCGTCCGCTCTCTGCTCGTTGCCCGCGAGGGCGTGACGAAGCAAAGCGCGCCGCCGGCCGCAGGCGGCCCCCTTGCGCCCGGGGACGCCGCGCGGTCCCCTTGCGCCCGGGGACGCCGCACGGTCTCGCGCCATTGCCTGCGTCCGCGTGCCTGCGTCCACGCGCGCGACTCCGTCCGCCCGCACCCGCAGCTTTCAGGTAAGGAGATGCTCGTCCGTCGCCTCTTGCTTCTTCTTATTGTTTGTTGCATCTTCTTCCTTGCTACGACGCCTCACCGCACTTGGTCGGCCGCAGGTTCGTCGTCCTCCTCTTCGGATCGCTATCGATTTCATCCCCAAGCATGCCGTCGAATCGATCCCCGAATCCTGAGCGTGGTGTGGGCCGGCTAAACAGCACGAGATCAACGATTAAGGCGTTGGATTTTGTCATGGGTTCCTAATGGGGAAGATAAGGGCATCTCTTGTATTCTTGCTTGTGGGTGGAAGGTTCGCCGATGGCCTCTGTTACAAAGCTAGGGGCATTTGAGTCTTATTACCTGATGCTCTCTCACCTCCCAAGCTACACAAGAAATTGTTTAATGAGACCAATGTGCTGCACACAAAATAAACCAACAGAGATGTCTCAGAGACCAAATCAAGAAGTAAAGTGTGCAGGGTACCAAACCTGCTATTGAGGATGTGCCACGGACCAATTTCCCGTAAACTTATTACTCGCATAGCATCCAAGCTCTAGTTTGTCTCGTTCCCACCTCATATGAGTGGACGAGCTCACCTCGAGTCTAAGATTTTCTAGCTAACTTGGTCAGAGGGTGAATGGTAACTCCTCCGTTCCTAAGTTCAATTTTCCATATAACAACTAATTTCAGACTTGAGTTAAAAAAAAATTATCGTCTGTTCCACAGCTCGTCCTTTTGACGGGTCACGGAGCCATAACGTATGGGTGGAGCAAGAATTTGGAGGTTTTTTCAACCTGCATGAAAGGATCATCTTTTTGTAGCACGAGGCCATGAGGGCATCGTCCCCGCGGGTTGAGTTTTTTTTAGCTCAGCTAGAATGCTAGATTAGATCGTGCGCCAACCTTTTTCTTTCTTTACACCTCTATACCCTGGATGATTGATCGAAGTAAATGTGTCCCGCGCTCCAAATTGAAAATCGCTGTTTATGTCGGCTAATAAATCTGCTAATCAGGAGTTGGTTTATACAGTTCACGGGAAAAGGGACGAAGATTGCGAACTGATCAGTGGTCAGTAAGTTTAGGTGACCAATGCAAAAGGTGGTCAGACGGAGACATGAGTCACAGGTATAGCTCAACTATATATGTGAGCTTTTCATAAGGTGGCATGGTGTGGGCGAGCATCTATGCACGGGGATACTACACGCACTGCACGTCTCACGGTGGCGCGATCAGCGCGGACGGCGGCGTCAGGCAAGGTGTCGCAGTAAACCTTGGGCGCGTGCTGTGTCGCAGACTCGCAGTTCGTTGTCGACGTGTAAACAGCATATTGCCTAGCAGCTGGGTAATAATCTAGCTAGCCTGCTGCATATGTACTCTGTCACGGAAGTGACCAAACGCATCTGCCAAGAATGAGATTTCTTGTACTAATATAATACCCCCATGTTTAGAAGAGAATGAAACTAACGTTTTGTGTTTTGTCCAACTCGATCCAAGCCAATACTAATTAATGACGAACCACTCTCTTTAACCTCATGCTCACGTTTTTACTCAGGAAATCAGGAAGATCACCTGATTCCATGTATATCCACGGCGACAATCATGCGTACGCGTGATGCGTTAACCTAGTAGGTTTGAGTGTGCTTTGAATTGAAGCTAGAGAAGGCCAGCACTACAGTCAGGAGTAAGTATGTAGGAGTACACGGCCGGTACAGACCCCCGCCATTTCGCTTGTTTTTACCTGGTTGGAGCGGCCTTCTTTCCTCCGGTCTCTTCTGGCTCGAGAGTTGCACCAGATCTAGAGCTAATGCATGTCTAGAGAACAAATTTTCGAATACCGACGCGTCGCCCAATTGGTTTGGGTTATCTCTGCGTCGTCGTCCAGCAGGTCAAAGCACGAAGCAACCACTTGGCATGCAGCGCTAGCTGCGCGCGTCATGCTCTTCCTACTCGTCTACTACTACTGATCAAAAGATTCTACGGAGCACTAGTATGGTAGCAAATCGATCAAAGCTTCGATTGGACGGACAATGGGACAAGAACCTTAATGGTCAGATCGCAATCGTATTGCAAGGAGTTAAGCTAGTGGTGGTTTATTACAGGATGGATCGATCCTCTTAAATGCTTGCATTGCATGCATGTCGTTAGTACTACCACCGTGTTCGTGTTTCCTTTTGACAAGACGTAAGCATCTTCAAGACCATGAGAAACGTCGATGCCAAACATTGTACGCGCATGTATATTTACACGCTGGAGGTAGATTTTTCTAAGTTACCAAAGATTACTAAGTCCTTTGCCAAACTATTGAAGAAGTATTTTCAACGTTTTTCTCAAAAATAAAAAAATGTCAACCTGATTTGGCAAACTAACTGTTAGATTCAACTGTATTGCTATGTTGATATACTACATACGTATACTCTACTTTTCATATTAAATTTATTAATGGCCAAATTTAAGAGTAATTTTCCTTGTGAGTTGTGACGAATCTAGCATACCACCATCTGACTTTCTTTGCTGGTCTGTCTATATATCTCACATTCAAAATACTAATTTTCAAAAGAAGAGAACGCGAGGCGAGAGCGCCCTACAGATCCGCCCAACCTCCAGCTCCCCTACCAGCGACCACCACGCCGTGTCGGCACCGACCACCTCCGCATGTCTCCCCCCATGTCACCACGTCACGCACGTCGTGGTCCGGGTGCCCGTCTCCACCGCGTTGTGCCGCCACGGCCACCGTGGGGGCCAATCCCGCCCACCGCGCTCGCCAGATTAGCTAGGCTCACCGTGCGGCACAGACCCGCGGCCGTCTCGAACTCCATGTCCGCCGCCAGCCCCCCTCCTCCTCTCACCCTTGCCATTGTCACCGGCTACCTTCTCCTCGCGTTCCTGCAGCCATCACTGGCCATCTCCCTCGTGTGTCGTGCCCCGACGGAGCCCACCCAGGGTAAGGCTGTCAAAGGGTGTGGAGGAGCGGGGGAACGACAATTTTTGGCTCCGCCTCCTCCAAATCGCTCCAGTGAGTGGGTTTTCTGGTGGCTCCTCCGGAGAAGCTGTTTTGTGTTGTCCTTTGGTACAGCTCCGCCCAAACAGCTCGCGGAGTTGCTGGGGAAGCTGTGCCAAACGCACACTAAAACAGTTTCACCTCCACCAAAGAATCTTCTCCACCGTCACAGCCATAACCGGAGCTGTTTTAGCCACAACCACAGCTCTACCAAACGTACCTTGACAAGCTGCTGCAAGCTAGCGGGATAAAAACACGGCCGGTGGAGGAGAGCCAGCACTCAGCAGGCTGAGATGACCGCGCTGGCTTTGCGTCCACAGGCCTCGGGGCATGGTCTACGTCTCGTTCTCAATCGTGAAAAAAAGGGTGTAAAGTGGTATATAACTAGTGCTAAAATAATATTGGAATAGTATCTTTTTTTTAAAGAAGATGCGACTAATACGATAATAGTAGGTGAATAAGGAACTTTTCAACTTCTCAAAAGAAGAGAACGCGAGGCGAGAGCGCGAGGCGGACATGTGATCGATGTGGCCGGGACTCAGGCCGCACGGCCGCAAAGGTCGCTTCGGGGGGGAAAAAGCCAGGGGTGTGATAAGATTAGCAGGGCAGAGCGCTTCGATCGACCACACCTCAAAGCAGAGCATCTGACCAATGGCGATTCTGGTAAGAAACGTACTCCTCCAGAAAAGCAGAGTAGTACGTTGCTGTACACGCAGCACGTCCTCCTAATCCGTCCGTAAAAGGGCCGAAAGTAGCCGTACTCCGTCGTCTCCCGTTTTTACACGGTGCGTTACTTAATTATTGCCGGATCGGATGATGATGCTGGCTGCTTGAGAGGACGACGACGGTCAAGATTTGCAGAGAGCGAGGGTTAATCACCGCCGGTTAAAACGGCGTGTCAAGATTACGCGCCCTAGCTAGCTTATCCGAGATCCACAGGCAGCAGGCAGGGACAGAGCAATCAATCGACGATACAGTCACTCACAGAAGGCGTACACATACTGCTACGGAGTACATCGATCTATAAGGCACCGAGAGCAATGCTAGACGATCTACTCGATCCAGCAGCTCGAGATCGATGACGCTGTTTCATGTGCAGTTCGCGAAGCCAACGCATGCATGCAAGCAGTGCCTCGAGGGAGCTGAGTTAACACGGGAGGGCCGCCGTGCAGCCAGCGTTCTTAACTCCGGCGACAGCCAACATAAAAACTGTCGATTCGTATCGCCGTCCTCTCTCCGGATATCTGTACCGTTTCGTGACGCTAATTGTCCGGCGCATAGTGTAGTGTGCGTACGGGGGCTTTGGTAGCCTTATCTCCCTCTTAACTCCGTAGAACGTACGTACGTACGTGTGCATCGCCATTATTTGCATGGTTTGAGTCGTCACACACAGATCGTCTCTGTACGCTGCCATTGCTTTTTCACAATGTGCGAAGCATCTTAGGGGCATTTCGGTAACATCGCAGGGCCCGTACACACACTTTATAGATGTTCATTTTACACTATGTCAATCTAAGTGTCTGCTCACATGGAGTAACGATCTTCGGTTGTGCCTCCGCTCTTCGCTGCGCTTCTCTTCGGGTGCACGTCACTGCTTCTCTTCGGGTTCACTCCGATACTCTTGCCTTCAGCCAGCCTCTGCTAGACTTCGCGTCGAGCTCCCATCTTCGGCCTCATCGTAGACCGATCTTCGAACGAAGACTCCACATCCTTTCTCTTGGCACGGCTACTTCTCGCTCCATCTTCACGCAGGCTTAGGTCCTCTTCACTGCAACTCTTCCAACTCTTCCAGTGCATCTTCGCGAGTTGACATCATCCCTTCAGCCGAAGATCCTTGACTTCGCCGGACCTTCACTTGCCGGCCTCCGGCCTTTACCCTGAAACTGCCATGGCACACGCAACACACAAAGCCCACTCTTCTTCGGTGAGCCGAAACGAAGGGAAGGGGGTTAGTTGCGAAATATTTACCCCAACAATCGTTGTTGGTAAGTGATCGAAGGCTTAGTTTAGGATGTCTTACCTTACTCAAATTTTAATTTATTAGTGGAGCCAAACCAAATCTGTTACTTCTTTTAGTACTTCAATGTAATTAAAAAATGTTCTAACTCCCGACAGAAAGTTAAACATTTATATACAGAAATAAAATTCCCTAGAAAATTGCATCTGAACCAAAATATTGGGTTACAATCCAATTTTTTTTAATAAAATCAACCGATAACAATATTTCAGTTATACATATTGGTATCTAAATTTTACAATAAAGCGCACATGTTTAGTACTCAAATTTACAGTAATCTTTCAAACATAAGAGATAAACCAAATGAAAAAAAAACTACCTTCACTATCGAATTTAAATGTGAGACTAAATCTAACAATATCAGATGTCACATTGAGACTTACGAGAAGTTTTTGAAAGCATAGAAGTCTTGCTCATCTTACTTTTATGAGGTTTGCCGAAGCTCACAACCAAAAAATAAACCTCAGATCAAACTCAATCTAAAATACTACTACTTGACAGCTAGGAATTTGTCTTATAAATGCCGCCTCACGTTTTGTTCGCCTGATTTAGTAGTTTTCTTTCACACCAAATCAGCATCAGCCACCAGCTAGTGGTATATTTTTATCTAACGACAAAGCACCAACCACTAGCAACCCGTCAGCCGAACAAGTTGGTGTGAAACTAAAACAAAAAAAACCATTAGGAAATAATTTTATTTTGATCAGAATGTTGCTAGAGCACACAACAGTGAGTGATACAATTCTCGGCCATCCGTTGTCGTGATCCAGTTCGTGTCTGGAAAATTAGCCACGCAATAGATTAGTTGATCCCATACACTGGTAGTCCAGGGAGGAAAATTGTGATCACTTTCCAAAGTGGTGACGTAAGAATTAAGATAGGCAGTCGTCGTGAAATCTGCATTCTCATCTATACCTAACATGTCTCAGTGTTGAGCTAATAGATGTATATGATTTTGAACATGACTCGTTTTAATACATTCCAAATAAGGGTCTGTTCTTTTGTGTGAAAAGGAATAGTAAAATTACAAATGAATAGTATTAAAATAGTGTTTCTTGTGAGAGAAGATGTGATGGAGGTGATAAGTGAATAATGCTTTTCACTGTTCATTTGTGATCAAAAGAACAGGCCCTAAGTTTACAAGCGTGTTCATAAGTCCAGCCCAGTTGACCGTTTGAAATCTACAGCCGCCCAAATCCATTCGAACTCGCGGTGCACACCCCAATTCAATTTTGGTAGTAAATCCTTGCGAAAGGGCCTGAGGGTTGTCCATCCTCTGGCGCCGTCAACCGCCCGCGTCCGATCGCACCGGCCCATCCCCCGATCGGACGGCCAGGGCCTCCCGCCGTTTCCCAGCCGCCGGATCCAGCCGCGCGGTCGCCTTTTCCCTGCACCCGCGGCGACCGCCCGGCATCCTCCATTCCCGCTCCGGCTGTCCCAATTTCGGCGGACCCGCGTTCGCTTTCCCGAAATACTCCCCCCTCGGCCCTCTCCCCCGATACAAAGCGCGAGGGCGGGCGGGCGGGCTCTGCCGCAGCACGGCACAACTGCACCGCACCCTGCCTCCTCCTGTCCTCCCCCCCTTCCCTGTGACCTTGTCCTTGACGTCGGGCTTGACCGCTCGGCACTACCGCACCAAACACACAGCCGCACCAGCAAAGATTGCGGGGCGCCGGCGTGCCGCAGGGGAGTGAGAGGCGGCCGGTAAAGGCCCAGGCTTTGGCTTGTTGCGGCGGCCGGGGTGGGAGTGGGGGGGTGAACCGATACAGAGCCATGGCTCCGAGCTGCTACGACGTGGCCGCGTCCATGCTGCTCTGCGCCGAGGAGCACAGCAGCATCCTGTGCTTGGATGAGGAGGAGGAGGAGGAAGAGGGCGTGGCGGCGGCGGCGGCGGCGGTGCCGGGGAGGAAGAGGGGCCGGTCGCCGCCGGGCTGCGGGGACGGGTTCGGCGCGGATTTGTTCCCGCCGCAGTCGGAGGAATGCGTGGCCGGGCTGGTGGAGCGGGAGACGGACCACATGCCGAGGTCGGACTACGGCGACCGGCTGCGCGGCGGCGGCGTCGATCTCTGCGTCCGCCGGGAGGCCGTCGATTGGATTTGGAAGGTGGGTTCTTGATTGATCTGAGTGTCTGTGGCGTGGCTGGGCAGGGGGGGATGGAAAAAAGGAAACATTTTTGCTCATTTCTTTGGATGCTATAGGAACGCGTTCCGTTTCCATGATTACTAGTGGTTCTCTTCATTTGGGGTCGAAAAGATGCATCTGTTCTTAGTTTCTGGATCCAAATGCAATGCTTGCTCTTCCTTCTACAAAGCAAGCGCATATATTTTTTGTTTCTTCCTCAATCTATGCAATGCTGTGTGTTTTAATCGTTTGCACTGATCTGTCATGGCCATATGGTGCTGGTGTTTAGCGTGCAGCCTAGTAACTTATGCCAATGATAACACCACTGTGCCTGATTACAGCAAGCACTCTGTTGTAAAGGGCCTTGTAGATATGCCGTGACCATTTTTTTGCGGGTAAAACTTGGGACCATCTCGCCCAAACTTGCCCTTTCGTCTGCTTCCTGAATCACGAGATACTGGGATGCACTGTCTGATTCAACATTGTGCCTTTTCGATTTTCGAGAGAGAAAAAAATCTTTTTTTCCTTGACAGAAGTTCTGAATATATATATAGTTCACGTGAATTTTCTTTCTACAGCTGTGCTTATTTTCCATGTGGTGACTAAAACTTGGGATCTCTGTGCAGGTCTACGCATACTACAACTTTGGTCCTGTCACTGCCTACTTGGCCGTGAACTATCTTGATCGTTTCCTGTCACGGTACGAGCTGCCGGTAAGAATCACAAGATCACTCTTTTTAGTTTTACCTCATGAATTTGCTGATGCTACCAATACCAGTTTGCCAACGTTTGCTACCGACGTCATTTTCAGGAAGGCAAGGACTGGATGACGCAACTGCTCTCGGTGGCGTGTCTCTCACTGGCCGCCAAGATGGAGGAAACCTCTGTCCCACAATCTCTGGACCTTCAGGTGGGCAAACTGCCTGTAGGCATTGCGACGCCGATGCACATTGCTCTTGTTCATCTGATCATGTTCTTGTTCTAAGCACGATTGGATTGTGCGGATCAGGTCGGGGGCGCGCTGTATGTGTTTGAGGCGAAGACGATCCAGAGAATGGAGCTCCTTGTTCTAAGCACCCTCAATTGGAGGATGCAGGCTGTGACCCCGTTCTCCTACCTGGACTACTTCCTAAACAAGCTCAACGGCGGCGGCACTCCGGCGCCAAGAAGCTGGCTCTTTCAGTCGGCAGAGCTTATCTTGCGTGTAGCTAGAGGTATACTCCTACTATGCAACAACCCCTGAATATCATCCGTGAAACCAGCGTTGATTGAACGCACCATCTCGTACTAATCCCATCTGATTGATTCGTCTTGTTTGCACGGCAGGCATCGGCTGCATAGGCTTCAGACCTTCTGAGGTCGCCGCCGCCGTCGCAGCTGCCGTGGTCGGAGCAGTGGGCGTCGCGGGCATTGAAAACGACTGCGCCCATGTCGACAAGGTAGGAAGGAGTACGTTGTTGACGCACGTCCTCATGGGAACTCATTTCATCCCCTAGTTTGTTTGTTCTTCTAGCTAGGCAGAGAAAATGCAACGGCACAGTTCGAGATCCACCACATTCATAGCTGAAATCCCTCTCGCCCGTACTTGCTTAAACGCATCTCCAGTACAGATGCGTGAAACGCATTTACACGCCGTTGTGTTTTGTGTGTGAGCTCGAAGGGCGAGATATTTAATGTGCTGCTGCCCTTGTGGGTGCAGGAGCGGGTGTTGAGGTGCCAGGACGCGATCCAGTCCATTAACACTGTGCCACCGAAATCTGCAAGCGGCGGCAGGGCATCCCCTGTGCCGCAGAGCCCTGTGGGGGTGCTCGACGCTGGCTGCCTGAGCTACAAGAGCGACGACGAAGCCATGGCAGCGATGGCTGTTGCTTCACATGGGGCCTCGGCCGCCTATGGTTCCGCCACCTCCTCCCCGGTCACCAGCAAGAGGAGAAAAATCACCAGCAGATGAGGGACGGACGGATGGATCGCCCGGCCGGACCAGTCAAAAAAAGTGCGTGCCCATTGATCAGAGTGAAGTGAATTGACTAGTCTGCTTTTGGTATTTTTACCGCGCCAATCATCTTCATCATGAGGAAAAAAGGTCAAATGGTGCTGTGTGAGAAAAGGAGAGCGTTTTGACATGACGAGAGGGAAAGAAGTTGATGAATAAAGATGTGAGGTGGACAACACCTAAATTGCTGGGCTTTATTTGTGTGGAAGGGTCAGACAGCCAGCACAACCTTGGTGTGCCAACAAAGGGCGCCAAACCGTGGCTTTGCAGGAACATAAAGATGAAGGAGATCGATGAGATGATCAGAATAAAGGGTGGTGGAGAGGGACCAGACCGTAGGCAAGATGTACAAGAACTTGGCATTGATGACCTGCCTGTGTTGCAGACTTGCAGTATCTGATAAACTGTTTGCAGTAGTTTGCAGTATTTTTTTTCATTTCATTGTGAAGAGAAGATGTAGGTGCAGAGGAAAATGTATTTTATCACAAAAAAGAATGTTCATCCAGATGAATAATTAACAGGGTAGCATAAGAAAAGGAACTGAACAGAGCCGCCACATGACAAGGACAAGGGGAAGTAGATTTAGTCCAACAATACTAATTAATACCACTAATTAACACTATTCTTCATCATTTATTTTATTTTTATTTTACCTTGGTTTGCCTGCCTATAGTGTTTGACTACTTGTCCACTTTAGGACCATGAACATTGATTTGTCTAGGAGTTAAAAGAAGGGGGACCTTGTCAGGATGAGTATTGGGAACACAAACTTACAATACCATTCCAGATCAGTGCTGAGCACCTGTCTCTTTGTTCGAATTAGCAGGAGCTATTGTTAAACTCCACCAGATAAAGAGTAGTTACATCTACAAGAATCTGAATTCCAGTACTGATTGGTTCATTGTCGCGTGGCTTTGGAAATTAGAGATTATAAAAGCAACACAAATGAAAGGATACTCAAATTTCTATGAGTTGTTTCTTTCTCTATCTTACATATAGCTCCATTATGATAGCAACATGATCTTAAATGTAGTAATTTGACAAATGATATCAATGAACATATTTTTTTATAAACTAAACGCTATACATTAACACTGTATTTTCTATGTGTGTATACCTCTATTCCGAACAAGTGTAAACTAGCTTATATTTCAGATGGTAGTAGAAACAATGATAATATTAGCAATAAAATTCAATTAATAGTATAATAATATGTTAACCTTTAAGAACATCCTTTATATCCTTAAAAAGGGAGAAAAGAAAAGGCAAGTTTCTTGGTTAGAAATATTTTATTAGAATAATTCGAGTTGCATTTGAAGTGCCTCTATGGAGCGAAGGAATAGGAAAAATGTAGTCATGGAATGTTACATCTATTGAGTATTGACCATGTTGTTTCAGTACACGAATTCTAGATGTGTTGGTCAAAAAAGCAACCTCACACATTTACAACTACAACACCATATGAGAGTACATACTACCCTTTATGAAGATTGAGATAAAATAGCATCTTAGCTAACAATCCAAGATATTATTTTGTTCCTAGATGTGTGTGTTTCAGTATTTGGATGCTTACCAAAGGAAATATATAGGAGATTCGAGAAAGAAGATAATGCAACTCTTGAAGTTCACCCAATCAAAATTTTGGTGTAGCTAGGATCTGAGAATAGGGTGGTCCAACTTAACATTAATCTATTTCACTTAAAAATGTAATATACCATAATTCAAGTATATCTGTCGAACATATTATGTTCAAATCAAAACAAATCAAAATATGAAAGGAACGATGCTAGAAACAACGTCAAAGGTATCTTTTTTCTATCCAGGATCAAAACAAGTCGTAAGGGCTTGTCAAAAATTCATGGTCGTCCATGCCCCAGGGACCACCCTGTAGCTCCGCCACTAGCGCGATTATTCTTCTCATTCTTGATGGTGATGTTCTTCTCACTCATCTCTTGGACAAATGCATATCTAGAATTTGTGGTATTGATTCTTCACATACATAAAGCAGGTTATTACAACTAACAGCTCTTGGACTGTTCGCAGTAGGGGTGAACCCGCATTATGCCCTCACTCATAATTTGAATAGAAGGTAAAAACTACTCAACCTCCATTAATTTGGTAGTTATTAATGAGCACCCCTCTCAAATTCTACCATAAGTTCACCCCCGGTCCGCATCATAGGAATAGAGATGGTACTCCCTCCGTATTGCAATTAGAAGACGTTTTGGACAGTGTTTGGGTCAAATGGGATTACAAATCTTGAATAACATTTAAGTTTTCAAATTTGGAAATATGAAAATCATATCAATAGATTTGTCTTGAAAATTATTTTCATAAAAAATATACATATATAACTTTCCAATAAATATTTTTATAGAATATAGAAAATAGAAGTCAAAGTTGTGCTTTGGAGACCGTGTCGCTGCATGAACGTCTTCTAATTGCAATACAGAGGGAGTACTTGCATAAGACTATGTAGTACTATTGTACCATAAGAGTATTGTTGTCTTCGAGATGCATCAATCCAATTTACACAAAAGTAAGAGTAAACTCCATCCGCCGTGCACAATGATATTCACATACATATATATACCCATTGTGTTTACAACTCTGGCGGTTCAGCCGGGAAGGGAATGGCAAGGGGCCATTTCCCCCACCCCACCCACTCAACCTGCGGTGCTCCGTATTTTTCCATTACATCTCTTTTGACTTGTATTGGAATTTGGACTTTTGTCAAATACGCTTCGTCTGAGCTTGATTTCTAAGAAACTTGCACGATATAGGGCGTGTTTGGAGAATTAGCTAGGAGCTATTTTAAGAGCTAAAATTTAGCTAATGAAAATAACTCTTCAATAAAATAGCTCTCGTATGTTTGGATTCCAGGGCTATTTGCTTGTACTTTTCCAACACCGCAAGCCGCATATCCCAAGCCAGGCCGCCGGTGAGTGGAGTAGGAGGAAGCCGCCCGCCGGGGAGGGGAGCAGGAGGAAGCCGCCGGGGAGACAAGGCCCAGAGTCTTCTGCGCGAGTCCGGGCCCCTGCGTCGCGCTGGGGAGGTAAGGAAGGAGCAGAGCACCGGGGCGCGATGGAGCATCGAGGGGCAGCGCGCCGAGCCCGATGAGCTCGCTCTACGCCACGCTCGCGCCTCCGGGCTACCGACCGCGGGGCCCACCACGGCGAGCCGCCCTGCCGGGCTACAGGGCGCCCGCGCGTGGCTCAGCGCCTCTGGCCGCCCGCCGCCGACGGGGAGGAGAGAGCCGCAGTTGCCGGTTGAACAGACGTCGAGCTTCGAGCAGGGGAGGGAGGAGGGGCCGCGTGTTGGTGGAGGAGGCTGTCGTCGGGTAGGAGGAGGTTGCGCGGTGTCCGCCGCAGGGGCTTCCGGTGACGAGGCGATATTTGTCGGGGTCGACGACGCCGATGGGAGGCGGAGGCGGCGGGCCGGATCCGGTGGAGGCAATGCGTGAACGGCGCCTCAACGGAGGGAAGTGGCGGCGCGGGTGGGGGAGCAACCGCGCGTCTGGGGACGAGCGCGAGGAGGGCAGGAGGCGACCGGCGCGGGTGGATCCTGCATTTTCAGTGGGTCCCACTCCAAATAATCCCAATTAGCATCTGTTGATGGGATAATTTTTTTGGATGGGCTAGTTGCAAATAACCCTAAAGTAGCCCACCTGTTTGGCTGCTTTTTGGGCTATTTGAGTTAAAAAGAGGTGAGTAAAAAATAGCTCAAGGATTCAAATACCCCATAATTTGAGTGCCCCCCTCTTCTTCTAATGCTGGCTCCATCCCCTCCCCTGACTGCAATAGATCACCATAGCGACACACACACACATACGTACGTACGTCTTCCAGGCCGGAATCAGCAAGGCAACAAAGCAAGTACGTACAAAGGACGCGGATGTGTAAAGAGTTAAAATACCCAACTGCCCGGCCACCTTTCTCAGAATCGTGCAGCGTCGCGCGTGCCCGCCATTCTGCCCGGGTCGCAGTCGCATCGCAGCACACAGCACGCAGGGGTTGCAGTGCAGCAGGCTTGCCGCCTCCAACCGTAACTAATTCGACCCCCCTCTGCAGCAGCCGCCTAGTCTACCATACCCGGCAGCCGGCAGGCCTGGATCGCGCGATCGTCTCGCGCCCGGGCGCGTGCGTCCCAGGCACGATGCTGCGTTCCGGTCAAACTTGTTGCCGTGGGACGCGTCCGCAGCTAGTCAGCTACCAAAGCGAGTGGCTGCCACTGCCAACAGTAGACATGTGAGCGAATCGACGCTCTGGGAATTCCTGCCGGAATTTCGCCGCCACCACAAAATTCCACCACGACCGTTTTTTTTTTTGAACAACGGATCTGAGAGAGGTACTAGTATACTACTCCGATTCGATAGATCCTTTGGCGATTGGCATTGAGTGCAATGCAGGATCAGTACCACCGTGCCGGGATCACACGCGCACTACGGGACCAAAAGTAGTACGTAGCCAAGCCAACGGTACAAGCGACGGCACGGCACGGCTGGTCCACCAGAGCCCAAAGCTGCGTCGTGGCTAGCTAGCTATCGAGTGTTCCGCGCTGCTAATCTGCTGCATGCCCTTGTCCGGCCAATCACCGGGATTGTCCCAGCCATCATGGCACGGGCTAAACTAAGCACAATTTGGATCGGGGGACGGGGACCGGGACAGGCCGGCCGGCTCCGGCAAGTAGCAACACAGAACCACGCACGCAGCGCCCTCGTAAACCGAGAGGGGCTTTGGTCGATGCGCGCGATCGGTCCGTGTCCGTGCGAGCTGATCGAGGAGAGGTGAGCGCGCGGCGACAGGCCCCCCCGTACTGTGCCGCTGCAATGACCGCCGCTCCATGGCCGGGGATCATTGCGGAGATCATAGCTACCGCTGCGAAGGTGTGGGCCGTGCCGTGCATGACCAGGCAGGCTCTGGAGACGGCGTGAGAGCGAGAGCGACAGCCAGGGGCGGCGGACCCAAGGGCGGCCATGGATCGGAGCTAGGCTCCTGGGCGTGAGCCAGGCAACCCGCGCAGCGCAGGGTTGGGGCCGAGCGTGATCACACGGCGGACACACAGAGACCACTAGCACCAGACCGGCCGGGACACACACGACGACGCATGTTCAGCCAGGCAAAGCGGCATGTCCTGCTGGAAAAAGCGCAAGCGACCTGCGAGTCTCGACCTCGACAGCGCCCCATGCTTCTCGACATTCTTGCAGAGGAATAGCACGCGCCGCCGACGCCGAGCGCTCGCTCCTGTCAGTCCGATCCGATCCCACAGAGAAGAAGTATTGCGCCCGTGCCTGCTCCGCAGGCGAAGAACACGCACGCTGGCCCTCTGCAGCTAGCTTCCTCCTCTGCAGAGGCGCCACCACGCACGCCGTGCTGGACGCGAGCTCACAACGCTCGCTAGTGCTCGGCAATGTGGACTGGCAGAGCGCACTGCAGCCGCAAGTTGCAGGAGAGGCTGGAGAATGTGACGAAAAGGTGGCGCTGCGGCTGCCTGCGAGCGACATGCCCTTCTGCCGGGGCCGAGCAGAGAAGATGGTTGATTCAGATTCGCGCATTCCTTCAGAGATCGGCTTTATTACAGCAACTAGGAGGAGGAGGAGGAGGTTCTAAGAAAAAAGGTAAAGGCCAGGGCGCCGGGCAAAGGGTGGGTGGGCTTGGCATGGGACGAGAGGCCTGATTGATGGGCCCAAGCGTGCTTCGGAAAGGCCTGCAAGGTCAACGAAAGACAGGGATCCCCATCATTTTTGCGAGCAGATTGCGCAATGATATCTACCCAGCGGACAAAAAAGTCGTAACTTGCTAGCTCACTCGATTCGCCCGATAATGGCTCGACTCGTCGTATAATGAGCCAACTCATATTATAACGAGCCAGCTCGTTTTATAACGAGCCAGCTCGAGCTGGCTCGCGAGCTGCTCGCGAGGCATAACAAGCCAAGTTAATTCTGAAGTCAATAGTTAAAATTAGCTCAGCCTATATGATCATAGATCCCTTGGCACGTATTGCAAAGATGATTATTGTTCATGAATATTCACTTAGTATGGTTGAGAATAAATAGATTATCTATTATTTAAGGTATAAGTACTTTGTGGATAGTTTATCGATTATTTGACTATGAAGATGACTTCAAATGGAAAAACTTTGAACTACAAAGTTGTAGATCTCGTCAAAAGCTACAATTTTCATATAAAGTTTACCTCTATCCGAGTTCAAACAAAAAAATTACAAATTTTTGAAAACGGACTGGACCCCTACCGCCGTGACCCACGGCGGTAGGAGGCGCTACAGTGCCGCGTGCGTTCCTACCGCGGTAGGTCCCTGCCGCCGTCCCCCACGGCGCTAGATGTATAATTTTGCAAATTTTTTTGCGGACCATATATTTTTGCAAAAAAGAGGAAAGAAAAATGTAAAAATAGAAAAAATTCGTGCCAATGCCACCACGTTTTTCTACGGGCGAGGTCAGCGTAACATCGTTTTCCTTCGGTCCTACGTATGGGGTGATGGATGTTTAGTGGTGGTGGTGTTTTTTTTATTAAACTAGCATAGATGCCCGCACGTGTTTCTGTAAACACATGATTTGTTTATTATTTTTATAACAAACATATACTCTCTCCATACTGGTAATAGATGACGTTTAGGATAAGATTGTGCATACCATGAAATGAATAAACAAGGTAGAGTTTTTCATGTTTGCCCTCGTTACGTAAAGTCGCTGTTACTTTAAAGTATCATCTGCCTGTTGTTTCAATTGGTTACCACGGTGGGTCTCGAGGTTGGGGACTGAGATCGACTCCTGGTGCGCTCAAATTTTTTGCTGTTGCGCCGCTCGTGTACTGGAGAACGACACCGCCGGCCAGGAGTACTCCAGATCATCGTTTCCTTTTGCATTTGATTTGTTTCCTTTTGCATTTGGCAATGGTCGTCGCCGGCCAGGAGTACTCCAGATCATCGTTTCCTTTTGCATTTGATTTTTTTCCTTTTGCATTTGGCAATGGTCGTCGGGCTCCACTCTCTTATTAGCTTCTCATATCATCTTTTCCAGGGCCGTCCCGACGAAAACCGAGGCCTTGTACGAAACTCTAAAGTAGGCCTACTAGTCTAATAAGTTTGAGCAATAAAATAACATCTATTATATAATGTATTATATACCAACTTAATTCTTAATGTATCGTACCTAATTAATCATGATTACATAATTTTTACTTGAATAGCATCATTCTTTTCATGTTCCTCAAAATGAAATTGTCAATAATAGACTTATACTCAATCGTTTGTGTTGTTAATAAGAGCTTTCTGAGCCTCGACATTAGTTTGGCACTTTGTTGACCATCTATAGCTATCAACTGCAGGATCTTGATCATGAGTCCGATTGTCTGGAACCTCTTGCGGTTCTTCTATTATAAATCTATCCATGGCTCATTCCTGAGATTGAGTTAAATCCTCTAATCTTTGTTTTTCCTACGATTTTGACAGCCCGATTCATATTTTTTAGACCGATTTGCAGAAGACATGGTTTGGATCTTGAAACACTAGATGCCTAGATCAATTGATGCGTATATACGTACAAGAGATGAAAGGGACAAAATTAAAGGTGATACTGATTCACATTAATCAACTTATCAACATACAAGAAGTCAAGAACTAGTCCATATGATCAATTGAAGAAAACAAATACCTTGTAACTCGTACAGCTTGACTGCATTAGGGTAGCAGGCCGATCTTTAAGACTTAACTTGAAGGAACAGACGTCCTATTTTGATGGCTTCAGACTTCAGTTTGAGCGATTGAAGCGAGAATCGGCGGCGAACGAGACGAGGCGGCGGCGGACGTCGCGGCCGCGGAAAAGAAGCCGGCAGTCTGCTTTGTTCCCGAGTGCAAACTGCATTTTCTTAGAATCCCAAGTGCAAACTGCAGAGCAATAAGGATTAATCTTTGGGCCAAAGACTAATAACCTAATGAGCTGCGCTAGAATTTGAGGCTCCAGAAAATTGGAGGCCCTGTTCGGTTGAACAGGTTGCACGCCCACAGGGACGGGCCTGATCTTTTCACAGTACTAGAAAGATCAGAACGCCCCTGGAGGCCGACGACGACGAGCTCCGGCGCGAGCAGCTCCTCCTGCGACTCTTGCGCCGGCGCCGGCATGAACTCCATGGAACTGGCGAGCTGCTATTGCTTCTTCTTCACAACCGTGCCGGTGAGGAGCAGCGCACTGGCCGACGGCGAGCGTCGCGCCGGACGGCCGGAGAAGGAGCTCTACTTCACCATGCCAAGGGAGATGCTAAGTCCGTCGTGCGATTTGTTTTGCTTGGTGCGGGCGGAGTAGTACAAGCAGGTTGCATTGACTGGAGGCGGGCGGACGGGAACCGAGGCGGCGAGGACGGGAAACCGGCGTGCGAACGACTGCAGTTAAGGAAGGGCAATCCCGTCCGAAATATCCACCGCGTGGGTTAAACGGCTTCCTTTGTGCAATCCGCCCAGCGCCCAGAACGGCTTCCTTTGCCGTTACGGAGGGAGTATCATACAAGAATGTATATTCAAAATAAAATAAACAATAACTTTATTCAATTATCAACAATAATCATGCTTATAGTTATCTTCCTTTGCTCGTACATGTCTCACATGTCATTTTGTTCTACATATATTTAAATTTTGTAAGTACACTTCCATTTTATAGAGTGAATACTTCACGAAGTAGCTCGTTGCCCTGCATAAAGTCTCTCCCATGGGGTCTCAACTTCTCATGCACACTATGCATACAACGACGCTAACCAATAGACCTTGAGAAAACGAAGACAACAACATGCTATGGTGCTCCACGCTGACCGGCAGGTCCAGAGCTACCAACGGTTGGTGTGTGTGCCTGGCTAGTAGTCATATGTTTAAAATTTCGTTGTCACTCTATAAGTCGAATATGTCTTATTCATACCCACTACTAAGGGCCTCTTTGGGAGGGCTCCAGCTCCGGCTCCAGCACCGGCTCCTGCTGGAGCCCTCCCAAACACCAAAATGTAGAACGGCTCCAGCGGAGGAGCCCCGGGAAACCCGCTCTCTGTAGCGGTTTGGGCGAGGCGGAGCCACGAAAACGTGGCTCCGCACGGCGCTCCTCCGGCTCCTCCATCTCGCCTGACAGGTTTGCCCTCCAGAGTGGCGCGAACAGAGGCATCTTCGTGCGCTCTGCCTCCTCGCGTCGTCCGGCCGCTGCTCCTTGGCCAGCCTCGCCGGGCGGCGGCGGGAGCTCGTGGCGCGGCCGCAGGGGAGCTCGTGGCGCGGCCGCAGGGGAGCTCGTCGTCGCCCTGCCTTCGGCTCGCGTCACCGCACCCCTGTGTCTCCAGCTCGAGACGTGCGGGCGCTCCCCTGCCACACCGGAGCTCGCCATCGGGGAAAAGCAGGAGAGGGCGGCGCC
Organism: Cenchrus fungigraminus; assembly: GCA_036936925.1. Classification (NCBI taxonomy): domain Eukaryota; kingdom Viridiplantae; phylum Streptophyta; class Magnoliopsida; order Poales; family Poaceae; genus Cenchrus; species Cenchrus fungigraminus. The sequence goes on along the minus strand of CM072768.1, from coordinate 59,930,338 downwards.
GGCCACACACGCTCGCCGGCCCGAGCTCGAGCGGGATGGAGAGGGGGAGGATGGCCTTGGGGATCCGCCAGAGGAGAGGGAGAGAAGGGGATGAGGGGGCCGACTCCGTGCGCCCGCGGCCGCCGCCGCAGCCTGTAGAGGGCCGCCACCGCCGCCGCCTCCCTCCTGCACCTCCTCAGATCCGCGAGGGGAGCTGGGAGGCGGCGGGATCGGAGCGCCGCGAGGTGGGACTTGGGAGGCGGCGGGGAGCTCTGGGGGCGGCGGGATCGGAGCACCGCGAGGTGGGACGTGGGAGGCCGACGGGGAGCTCTGGGGGCGGTGCGGTTGGAGGTGGGTGAGGGGATCTAGTGGGGCCGCGGGTGGACGGGGCACGACTGCGCGAGTGGAGAAGATAAGGAAGATAAACGCCGGAAAGAAATATGAAAAAAAAGTAGAGAAGAAAATAAAAGGAAAAAAAGAAAAAATAAGGGTATTATGGACATTTCACTCTCTTATCCACCTTACACGGCCAGGAGAAGCCGTTTTGCCAAACGTTTTCTTAAAACGGCTCCAGCTCCACCAGAAAAGCCGCTCCACCAGAGGAGCCGGAGCCAGAGCCGTTTTGGGTGGAGCCGGAGCCCTCCCAAACAGGCCCTAACTGTTGATACCTCAACTTGTTTGCTGTACGGACAAATAGTGGTTTGATTGACGCTCGAGTTGATATAGTAGTTAAGACTTAAGAACTCTTAAATCTGCTAGAATTTGTTAACCATCACAAGCTCTCGAATCTATTTTTTTTCTTGCTACTACATACTGCAATCGATCGGCAGTGTCAAAGAAACTTTACTCTTTTATGTATTAAAAAAGATTAAAAGAAAAATAGATTTATATAGTGTGTCGATTCTGAAATTTCTTGAGCCCAGTCTTGAGTAACAAACGTACCCCACTCATTGTCTATTTAGTATTTTCCCCCTTTGGCATTATCCTCTTGACTCTTCTCCCTCATTTGGACTTGGGGCAGCTAGCAAGCTCGATCCGCCGCCCCTGCCCGCTGCCGCCAAGGACCTCCGCGCCGCCGGTCTTGGGTCATGCACGCCGCCAACCTTGTGCGGTTGTGCCACGGTTGCGCGCTGTCGGGGGTGCCCAACCCCACCGCCTAGGCCGACGGCTGCTCCAGGAGAGGTTGGCTCCGCGACTGCAAAGCTTGCGCCTCCGCTGCCATCGGAGGTCGCCCTACCGCCGACCATGGTGCTCTAGCTCGCGCGGCAGGGTGCCGGAGCTGGCCTGCGCACGACGCCCCCATGCGGCCATGTCCCGCGCAGTGCCGTCTCCTGGTCGAGCTCCCCTGCGAAGGTTGCGGCTACGAGCTAGCCGGCTCTGCCCCGGGCTCGACTCCCTCGCGCAGAGGGCGGGTGCCGCGGGCTCGCCAACGCTGCCTCGTCGACCTCCCCCGCTCGTCAACTCTGCTCCTCCCTCGCGCACATCCAGAGAAGGACACCGTCGGATCGGGACGATTGCGTCAGCCTGATTTTTCCGGATGGGGGCGTCCCGCGGAAGATAAAAAAATTGGGCCCAGCGGGTACATCATGCGGGTAGCCGCGCCGTAGGTGAGAAAAAATAACGCTTTTTGTCAGAAACGCTCTCCAAATTGCGATTCTATGGGTCTACCACCATATCCACTCCCTCAATTAGATGACGGGTGGGTCCGGCGTGAGGGGTAAGGCGGGTCCGAATTAGGTGAGAAAAGTTTTTCAAATTATTCGATCTTTATAGTATAGAAAAAAGACAGCAGGAGCAGTGCTCTGTCATAGGAAGGAGAAATAATTATACACTAGTAAGATGCACATGCGACACGCACGTGTTTACACCGCCGGACGAAGACATAGTCACGAAACAAGCGAAGTTGAGCCGTAGTCACGTGCCACATACATTTTTTAACAAATATATAATAATAAAAGTAAGGTTGGTAAAAAATATATGATTGTTATTAGATTTTAACTTTAATAGAGTTTACAAATACCGCTACAGTACACAATTTATTCAAACTTTAACAATCCATAACAAATTAATTGACCGATCATATAAGGACACGTCAACAACTTCAACATTTCATCTTGATCGCGAAAGACGTGACCTGAACACCAGCCTGGTGGCGTCCCTGGCAGCTAGCACGGACGGCGCCCGATTCTGCAGCGCTCCAGCACTCCCTGCGCAGGGGATCCGAGGGAGGTGACGCCGCGCGAGGACGACGTCATACAACGCTTCCTGCTGCGTCTTCTCCGCCTCGGAGAACGGGAGAGGCCCGAGGTGAACGGGGAGCCCATTTCTAGGCTTCGCAGGGGTGTTTCTGCAAAAGCTCAATCACACAGACGGCTTAAGGGTATGTACAACCCTTAGACAGGGGGGCGTCTGCAAAGCCTCAAACAACACATACAGACGGATGTACAGACAGCTCATACAGCCCATAGACACTGTAAGCTGTTTAATGCTTTGCATGCAGCTTTAGACCAACTGCAAATGTATTTGTGTGTGTCATTGTGTGCCATGTGACATTAAATGTATCAAACACAAATAAGAGAAACATGGTTAAATAATTTGAGAAATCATGAATATAACAATTATGTTATGTATATACACTGGTAGAGAGCGAGGCTTTGGTACGGGCCTTTAGTCTCGGTTCAACTTTGGAGCCGGGACTAAAGGCCTTGCGTCGACGTGGCCCGAAATGGGTGCTGTAGCCGACCCCCCTTTAGTCCCGGTTGGTATTACCAACCGTGACAAAAGGGGGGCTCCCAACGGCTCTATCCGGCAATAATTGCCCCCGGTCTTTAGTCCCGGGTGGTGTTACGACCCGAGACTAAAGGGGTACCCTTTAGTCTCGGCTCGTAACACCACCCGAGACTAATGGCCGGCCTCCATATAAACACCGTACCTCCTTCTTCCTCCTGCCACCCGAGCCATTCACCGTACCTCATCCGCGAGCTCAAGCTCCTCCACTCCATGGCGACTCAAGCCTAGGGTGGTGTTGCAATTTTTTTCTTCATTAATTTGTGAAGATTTCTCTCCTCCAAAGTGTTGTCAAGGTTGGAATCTTCATCCTCCCTTCATTTGTTGTGATTAAATTTTGTTTTATGGTTTAGAGATGGAGAAAATAGAAATGTTAATTTGTAGCTAGGTAGGAGGAGCTTAGAGAGATGAGATTTTGTATATATACGTGAAAATGCAGTTAGGATGGTACTTGCATTGTTCCTTCTTTGATTAAATTTGTATTAAGCATTCTCTTATTTTCTTGTTTTTCATATAGAGAGAAAATTGAATTTTACTTGTACATATAGTTTATAAAATATATGCTCACAAAGAAAATAATAGACATACAGAAAATGTACTAGGTATTTCCATTCTTTCATCCTTTAGAAATGATTTTATTTATATGTAGCTATAGGAGGAAATAGAAGATTAAATTCTTTTGTTAAGTATTTTTTTATTTTTATATAGAAGAAATGTAAGCATTTTCTTATTTTTCTTGTTTTTGATACATAGCCCCACGTCCTAATTAGCTGCAGTCGAACTTCTCTGGCTAGGTGGGGACTTCAGGGCTGCATCTCAGAGAAGTTGGGCTGTAGCTAGATAGGAGGTGTAGGGCATGGTGATGTAGTACTGTAAGTGGGAGAGCCAGTTGTATATGACGGTGAGGTGAGACTGTTGTAGTTCCCGGAGCATCTGGGTCGTCTGAGTCGCTGGTTCATAAAGGTTATGTACAGTAATAATAGTGTTGAATTCTATCCCCTTTTGTTTTTCTATTTATGCATATATTGAAGAAAATAGAAGATTAAATTCTTTTATTAAGTTTTATTTTATTTTTATATAGAATAAATGTAAGCATTTTCTTATTTTTCTTGTTTTTGATACACAGCCCCACGTCCTAATTAGCTGCAGCCGAACATCTCTGACTAGGTGGGGACTACCCGCAGCTCCGTGATGTTGGGTTGTAGCTAGATAGGAGGTGTAGGGCATGGTGATGTAGTACTGTAAGTGGGAGAGCCAGGTGTATATGACGGGGAGGTGAGACTGTTGTAGTTCCCGAAGCATCTGGGTCGTCTGAGTCGCTGGTTCATGAAGGTTATGTACAGTAATAATACTGTTGAATTCTATCCCCTTTTGTTTTTCTATTTATGCATATATTGAATCCAATCTATATATGTAAACTAATCCTATTTATTGTGAATAATGTGTGTTATTTTGATTAGGATATAGTTTGAGCTAACAATGTCGTCGTCAAGTGGCGTTGGTAATGGCGCCCGTGGCTGTTGCATAGTTCGTCGCCGTGGCGGGCGTGGTGGCCGTGGCCTTGGCCGTGGAGGTCTTGGTGGCCGTGGAGGTGTTTGGGAGGACCCGTTGCCTCAACGTCCAGGATTGCACTTTCACCGCGAGATTACCTTGCAAATGGGTGATCCGGGACGTGTAGCCAACGTGGTAATATAAGAATTGAAATTAATTTGCTTTATATAGAACTTTTTTCATTTCACATGGAAAATCAATAATTTTAGTTACATATATAATTATTATAGGTTATCAACAATATCAGATGGCTCAGAGACATTATCGATGATATGAGTGGTACTCCTCCTATAGTGCAAACTGAGCACATTGATGAGCACATGGCAAGAGTGTATATCTCTTTCACCGTACCTGCTCGATATGTAGACTACGGCCAGTTGCCAGTAGACGCGCCACACCCGATGGTTGCCATTGCAATAGTTGGCTCAACATCACCTATTCGGTTAACCCGAGAGAGGACTGCCCTGGAGGATTGTCTACAACAGCTCCAGAATAATGTTGGGTGCTTCGTGCCGGACCTTTCCTATTTTAAATTAAGGCAACTCGAGGCAGGTGAAGGCAATGTGGTTCAGACTACAGAGATGCTTTGCAGGGCTTATCGAGTTTTGGTATAATATACATATATATATAAGATTTTTTATTCATTCTTAATTAATTTGTTTCTGGTGCATATATATTTTGAACTTTCATAAGGTTATTATATCTCATCATCATCTGATTGTGTGCAGGATCGCTCTGGTTCTACCTATGCTTCAATTAGCTTCCGTGCGATTCTTAATCAAGTCGTGGAAAGAGTTGGGGTGGATTACTATGGTGGGGAGCCGTTTTTCACCAACAATTGGAAGAGTCAAGCAATTCTTACTTTCTACAAGCCAGCAGAACCCGAGGCTCCATTGTTTGATGTCTGCAGTGCTGTTTGTGACACTCCTCCGGAAGCGGAGGAGAGTGCACTAGTATGCGCTCTAGCTTATTTTGAGGGAGTTCTAGGCTGGAGGATTGCAGACATTAACCATATTTTTTATCTGCAAGCGTGTGCTGCTCAGTAACATTATGCATGCATGGATCAGGCTTTGTACCGTACCCTATTATATGAACTTGTATTAATTAGCTAGCTATGTGAACCTTTATGAACTTATTATTAATTATTATTAATTAGCTACTTTATTATGAATTCATGTATTGTCTTCAACATGTTTAGTAAGCATGTTTATTATTTTGAGTTGGTTTGGCATTATTTTCAATTTAACTGAATTTGCGCTTAGAGGGATTCTGATGAATACCATGCAATCAGACATATATTGCACTACCTCCAGTACCGATAGGAGCAAGCTGCCCAAGCATAGTGTTTTCGGTGACACCTCTCAGGAGGTCAGGTCCAGCATATATAAACTAGCTCTTAGACACCTTTTCCAGAGAGTGAGAGAGAGAATGTCGACATCTTGCTTGAACAGCTTGCTCCATCGGTACTGGAGGTTACATGCACTATATATGTCAGCTTGTAGCATTTAAACCAGTATTTCAAACACATATCTATGAATTCACGTATTGTCTTCAAATCATCAACATGTTCAGTAAGCATGCATGTTTATCATTTTAACTTGGTTTGGTACTATTTTCTATGTGTTTGAAGCAGAGGTTCAAAAGCTAGAAGCTGACCAGCGTCAGGTTGGGACTTGTACTCATTGGTATTAATTAATGTCGTGCCTTGTAATAGCCATCAGGTGACCTCTGTATGTATACGTAAGTCATTCTAAAAAATTAGCTAAATGTAAAATTGATAATTAGTTCTATTGATCATTATATCAAAAAGTAAACAAAGACAAAGATGAAGAAGGATGAGGTTGATGATATATTCTGTTATGAGCTGGATGATGAGAACTGGAGGCCTACCTACATTCTTCTTGAGCATGTTGATCATTCCAAGACAATACGCGAATTCATAAATGTGTTTGAAGCAGAGGTTCAAAAGCTAGAAGCTGACCAGTTTCAGCTTGGGACTTGTACTCATTGGTATTAATTAATGTCGTGCCTTGTAATAGCCATCAGGTGACCTCTGTATGTATACGTAAGTCATTCTAAAAAATTAGCTCAATGTAAAATTGATAATTAGTTCTATTGATCATTATATCAAAAAGTAAACAAAGACAAAGATGAAGAAGGGTGAGTTTGATGATATATTCCGTTATGAGCTGGATGATGAGAACAGGAGGCCTACCAACATTCTTCCTGAGCATGTTGATCATTCCAAGACAATACGCGAATTCATAAATGTGTTTGAAGTAGAGGTTCAAAAGCTAGAAGCTGACCAGCTTCAGCTTGGTACTTGTACTCATTGGTATTAATTGATGTCGTGCCTTGTAATAGCCATCCGGTGACCTCTGTATGTATACGTAAGTCATTCTAAAAAATTAGCTAAATGTAAAATTGATAATTAGTTCTATTGATCATTATATCAAAAAGTAAACAAAGACAAAGATGAAGAAGGATGAGTTTGATGATATATTCTGTTATGAGCTGGATGATGAGAACTGGAGGCCTACCTACATCCTTCCTGAGCATGTTGATCATTCCAAGACAATACGCGAATTCATAAATGTGTTTGAAGCAGAGGTTCAAAAGCTAGAAGCTGATCAGTTTCAGCTTGGGACTTGTACTCATTGGTATTAATTAAGGTCGTGCCTTGTAATAGCCATCAGTTGACCTCTGTATGTATACGTAAGTCATTCTAAAAAATTAGCTCAATGTAAAATTGATAATTAGTTCTATTGATCATTATATCAAAAAGTAAACAAAGGCAAAGATGAAGAAGGGTGAGTATGATGATATATTCCGTTATGAGCTGGATGATGAGAACTGGAGGCCTACCAACATTCTTCCTGAGCATGTTGATCATTCCAAGACAATACGCGAATTCATAAATGTGTTTGAAGCAGAGGTTCAAAAGCTAGAAGCTGACCAGCTTCAGCTTGGGACTTGTACTCATTGGTATTAATTAATGTCGTGTCTTGTAATAGCCATCAGGTGACCTCTGTATGTATACGTAAGTCATTCTAAAAAATTAGCTAAATGTAAAATTGATAATTAGTTCTATTGATCATTATATCAAAAAGTAAACAAAGACAAAGATGAAGAAGGATGAGTTTGATGATATATTCTGTTATGAGCTGGATGATGAGAACTGGAGGCCTACCAACATTCTTCCTGAGCATGTTGATCATTCCAAGACAATACGCGAATTCATAAATGTGTTTGAAGCAGAGGTTCAAAATCTAGAAGCTGACCAGTTTCAGCTTGGGACTTGTACTCATTGGTATTAATTAAGGTCGTGCCTTGTAATAGCCATCAGGTGACCTCTGTATGTATACGTAAGTCATTCTAAAAAATTAGCTAAATGTAAAATTGATAATTAGTTCTATTGATCATTATATCAAAAAGTAAACAAAGATAAAGATGAAAAAGGGTGAGTTTGATGATATATTCCGTTATGAGCTGGATGATGAGAACTGGAGGCCTACCAACATTCTTCCTGAGCATGTTGATCATTCCAAGACAATACGCGAATTCATAAATGTGTTTGAAGTAGAGGTTCAAAAGCTAGAAGCTGACCAGTTTCAGCTTGGGACTTGTACTCATTGGTATTAATTAAGACAGTGCCTTGTTGAAGCGTCCCCTCATCAGAGGTGACTAAATGTGACACAAATACCAGTCCCAGGAGGCTGGCAACACATTTATTACAACAGGTGGTTCAGTCCCTTACATCACGGCGGCATAGTGGGCACGGAAGCGCCACTGCCACAAGGAACAACACAAAAGCTAAAGACCAAACTACGATAGCGAAGGCTTCTAGGGCCTCATCAGAGTACCACGCCATGGAAGCTCTCTGTGGCGACCCTGAATCCACAGGCACGGGTTGGGTGCAGGACAGCGACCTACTCGACGTCCTCGGGTACAAAGTCGGGATCCTCCTCTGAAAAAAAACAGTTAATTAAGCAAGGGTGAGTACATACGTACTCAGCAAGTTCAACCCCACCCACGGAGGGGCTAATAAGCAGATCATGCACAGGATATATCAAGGATCAGAATAAGGTTTATTTTGCAAACGCATTTACTCATGCAGGGGTTTGTTTTCGAAAAGAATTTTCGCAAACAGTTTTATAACTCAGGTAACTCAGTTGTTTTGTGAAAACCAATGAGGCCTACCGGACTCCCCGTCCGCAGTAGCCTAGGCACACAGCCACACACTTTTCCAGAAATCAACTCACGCCATGAAAATCATCTCAAACCCAAACACTAGTTTTGTGACCACACCGTGACTCGTCCAATACCGTGGACACGGCTATTCGAATAGGTTTTACACTCTGCAGAGGTTGTACATCTTTACCCACAAGTAGGGTACCGCCACACGAACACCTTAGTGCCGGTGCGGATCCTATCATAGCCATTACCCACCTTAGCTAACCCTACGAGCCACCACGGAAGCAACCAAGGGGTTATCTCACATAACCAGGGCGTACCTCACACAGATCGTACCCCTACCCCTTGATCTCCCGCTGCTCACCCGCACTCCTGATGGCAAGTAGATTAACTAGTGGGATTTATGCTAAGCCGTTGCCACATACAACGGTCGAGTGGTAGTACGATAAAATGGGCAGGTGAGATGTCACGCAACCCGGTCCTTAACGACAAGATGGACATCTCCAACACGCTCAACCACAAAGGTACGAGCTCACCCATACTCCTGACACACGCGTCCATCCCGTCTACTCATTTCCCAAAATATCCCACTCCTATTTTAAAGCACTCACACATTTTAAAGAAATCATTTAGGGCAATCAAAGATCAATCATAGCAATCAAGGGTGGCTATCCTACCGGGTTTTAACAGTAAAACAATATGCAATTTATAAAACAGGTCATAGGGTTGTATTTATAAAACTAGGATCAAAGCATGCATCAAAGGATGAGATTGAACTTGCCGTCTTCGAAGTCCTCGGGAAGTTCCTGCTCGTGGTTCGGGATCTCGGGCTCCTGCTCGCAGTACTCGGCTCCAAGCTCCGGCTCGTGGTACCCTCCTTCGTTCACTCCGTTGGCTATAGCGTACACACAAGCAAGCATGCAATCAATACAAGCACACATATTTAACGGCTGAGCTCGAGGAGGGAATAAATGGAAAAAGGAGAAATATATATATGATCTATGGGGAATTGGTGAATGGTTCGGCGGGAATAATCCTGGGAAAAGTGTAGTGAAGTTTGGAATTAATTTGGAGTAAAATTGTGCATGAAATGTCGGGTTAAAGAGAGTTGAAAGGGGCTAAGGACCTATTAGTAAATAGGTTTAATAGAGGGGTGGGCTTATTTGCAAAATGTAATTAAGGTGAGGTTTAGATGGAATGATCCAGGGGCCTGCTTGAATTTAAGTAGGGCTAGTTCGTAATTTGATTTATGGGCTAGGGTCTTATTTGGGAGAAATAGTGAGAAGGAAATAAAGAAAGGGGGGGGGGCTCGGGTTAAAAGGGAAGAGGACAGGGGGCTCTGGGCAAAATCGCCCTTCTTCTTCCCCTTCCTCGGTTCAGAACAGAGAAGGGAGGGGGTCGACCGGGCGGCCGGCCGGTAGGGGCGCTCGCCGGCGGTCCCGTGCACGGCGGTGGCCGGAAGATGGGGCAAAACGTAGAGGGAAGTGAGGGGATTCGTCTCCCCTTCTCACCTTGGGCAGAGGTGGCTCGTGAAGGTGGCTCCGCGGCGGCGGGCGGACGGCGGTGGGAGGCACGTGGCGGTGGCGCGGTGTGGGGCAGTGGGGAGCAATGGAGGTAATGGAGGTGTTGTACGGCGAGGTGGAGAGCACGCAGGGCTATATATAGGCGCGGGAAGGTCGGTTCGGTGAAGATATTTGAGCTCTAGGAGCTTCGGTGGCCGGCAATGGCAGTGGGGAGAAAAATATCCTGGCATTGACCTTGGGCCGGCGAGCTTCCGGGCGGCGCAGCGCTGTGGATGGGACTCTTCGTGCAGGCGGCCGCTGTGGCTGTGGGGGAGGAGACCGACCGGTCCGGTGGCGTGTCCGGGCGAGCACGCCTTAATGGCGGTCGCCGGTTTGCCAGTGGGGGGGGGGGGGCGCTGCCGGCCTTTGCTGCAGGCGCGGGCCAGCCCTGGCGTGCTGTCTTGGTGGTGCAGGAGAGAGAGGGGGGGCGGCGCTGTCCTGGAGGGGGGGCGCGCAGGGGGGTCGCGGCCTGCAGGTCGCGGCCTGGAGGCGCGCGAGGGGGTCGCGGCCTGGTTCGGCCGAAGGAGGAAGAAAGGTGGGGAGGAAAAGAAGAAAAGAAAAAAAGAAAAAGAAAAGAGAAAAAGGAAGAAAAGAAAAAGAGAAATAGGAAGAGAAATAGAAGAATGGGAAAGAAAATAGGGAAGAGTTTTAGAAAAATTAGGAGAATTTCACGGGAAAAAAAATTAGGGGAAGGGTGTTTGTGGGTTTTCCGGTTTTTCAGGCGTCAGCGGGATTTTCGGGACGGCGGTGATGGCGAGGCGGACCGGCCGGCGGGACCGCAGCGGTGCGGGATTCCCGTCGTAGTGGCCGGCCGCGGTGCTGGGGCGGCACGCGCGGGTGGTGGCTCGGGTGCGGGCGGTGCCGGCGGGATTCGCGGCACGCGCGCCGAGGGAAAGGAATCGACCGGGGTTTCGAAAGGGGGTTAAATGAGCTCAGCGGAAAGTTTGAAAACACGCATGATTTAGTAGGTGATTTATTAAGAGCTAAAAACGCGGGCGTTACACTTGTAATAGCCATCAGGTGGCCTCTGTATCTATACCTAAGTCATTCTAAAAAATTAGCTAAATGTAAAATTGATAATTAGTTCTATTTATCATTATATCAAAAAGTAAACAAAGACAAAGATGAAGAAGGGTGAGTTTGATGATACATTCCGTTATGAGCTGGATGATGAGAACTGGAGGCCTACCTACATTCTTCCTGAGCATGTTGATCATTCCAAGACAATACGCGAATTCAAAAATGTGTTTGAAACAGAGGTTCAAAAGCTAGAAGCTGACCAGTTTCAGCTTGGGACTTGTACTCATTGCTATTAATTAATGTCGTGCCTTGTAATAGCCATCAGGTGACCTCTGTATGTATACGTAAGTCATTCTAAAAAATTTCCTCAATGTAAAATTGATAATTAGTTCTATTTATCATTATATCAAAAAGTAAACAAAGACAAAGATGAAGAAGGGTGAGTTTGATGATATATTCCGTTATGAGCTGGATGATGAGAACTGGAGGCCTACCAACATTCTTCCTGAGCATGTTGATCATTCCAAGACAATACACGAATTCATAAATGTGTTTGAAGCAGAGGTTCAAAAGCTAGAAGCTGACCAGCTTCAGCTTGGGACTTGTACTCATTGGTATTAATTAAGGTCGTGCCTTGTAATAGCCATCAGGTGACCTCTGTATGTATACGTAAGTCTTTCTAAAAAATTAGCTAAATGTAAAATTAATAATTAGTTCTATTGATCATTATATCAAAAAGTAAACAAAGACAAATATGAAGAAGGATGAGTTTGATGATATATTCTGTTATGAGCTGGATGATGAGAACTGGAGGCCTACCAACATTCTTCCTGAGCATGTTGATCATTCCAAGACAATACGCGAATTCATAAATGTGTTTGAAGCAGAGGTTCAAAAGCTAGAAGCTGACCAGTTTCAGCTTAGGACTTGTACTCATTGGTATTAATTAAGTTCGTGCCTTGTAATAGCCATCAGGTGACCTCTTTATGTATACGTAAGTCATTCTAAAAAATTAGCTCAATGTAAAATTGATAATTAGTTCTATTGATCATTATATCAAAAAGTAAACAAAGACAAAGATGAAGAAGGATGAGTTTGATGATATATTCTGTTATGAGCTGGATGATGAGAACTGGAGGCCTACCTACATTCTTCCTGAGCATGTTGATCATTTCAAGACAATACGCGAATTCACAAATGTGTTTGAAACAGAGGTTTAAAAGCTAGAAGCTGACCAGTTTCTGCTTGGGACTTGTACTCATTGGTATTAATTAAGGTCGTGCCTTGTAATAGCCATCATGTGACCTCTGTATGTATACGTAAGTCATTCTAAAAAATTAGCTCAATGTAAAATTGATAATTAGTTCTATTGATCATTATATCAAAAAGTAAACAAAGACAAAGATGAAGAAGGGTGAGTATGATGATATATTCCGTTATGAGCTGGATGATGAGAACTGGAGGCCTACCAACATTCTTCCTGAGCATGTTGATCATTCCAAGACAATACGCGAATTCATAAATGTGTTTGAAACAGAGGTTCAAAAGCTAGAAGCTGACCAGCTTCAGCTTGGGACTTGTACTCATTGGTATTAATTAATGTCATGTCTTGTAATAGCCATCAGGTGACCTCTGTATGTATACGTAAGTCATTCTAAAAAATTAGCTAAATGTAAAATTGATAATTAGTTCTATTGATCATTATATCAAAAAGTAAACAAAGACAAAGATGAAGAAGGATGAGTTTGATGATATATTCTGTTTTGAGCTGGATGATGAGAACTGGAGGCCTACCTACATTCTTCCTAAGCATGTTGATCATTCCAAGACAATACGCGAATTCATAAATGTGTTTGAAGCAGAGGTTCAAAAGCTAGAAGCTGACCAGTTTCAGCTTGGGACTTGTACTCATTGGTATTAATTAAGGTCGTGTCTTGTAATAGCCATCAGGTGACATCTGTATGTATACGTAAGTCATTTTAAAAAATTAGCTAAATGTAAAATTGATAATTAGTTCTATTGATCATTATATCAAAAAGTAAACAAAGATAAAGATGAAAAAGGGTGAGTTTGATGATATATTCCGTTATGAGCTGGATGATGAGAACTGGAGGCCTACCAACATTCTTCCTGAGCATGTTGATCATTCCAAGACAATACGCGAATTCATAAATGTGTTTGAAGCAGAGGTTCAAAAGCTAGAAGCTGACCAGTTTCAGCTTGGGACTTGTACTCATTGGTATTAATTAAGGTCGTGCCTTGTAATAGCCATCAGGTGACCTCTGTATGTATGCCTAAGTCATTTTAAAAAATTAGCTAAATGTAAAATTGATAATTAGTTCTATTGATCATTATATCAAAAAGTAAACAAAGACAAAGATGAAGAAGGGTGAGTTTGATGATATATTCCGTTATGAGCTGGATGATGAGAACTGGAGGCCTACCTACTGTAAGATGAGTTTTTTTTATACTCATATACGAAAAAGATGTTCCTTTATGTATTTTGATGCAATATTTGCTCATGTTTTCTAGTGAAAATTAGAGAAGAAATATTCTAAATCAGATATAGGCACGCACGTCACAATTGCTAATGAGGAGATGGCCAAGTATGGTTTAGTTCATTTAAGCAGCGAACTGAATTTTGTTTGGTCGCAGTGAGCCAATGGCTGCATGCTCATCCATTCGTGGCTATGATATCAAAATAGGAAGCATTTATTTACATTTGAAGGCCTAGTTCATTTTTCCTGTGTGCTAGGCAGGCTCTTCTTTTAGCTTGCGGCCCATGCATGCTAGTGACTATATGAAATACGTATACACGACTGACTACACGTATGTGCCAGCACGACTGACAAATTGAAAGCTTCTGGGCCAAAGGTCAGGTCGAGGAGTGCTACGGTGATGGAGCCTTCTCTCTCTAGCTGGACCACGGTGTTTAGCACGCGTGGAGGAGCTGAGGATAATCACGGTTTGAATTTTGAACGCGCATACATGCGACGCACCGAGACAATCAACGGCTTCCTCTTATCTCGGATCACGCCGAACAGCACCGCGGCGGCGCTCACCTCCCAGGCGCCGGTGTCAGTTGACCTATCCTCCCTCTATAAATTGTCTCCCGTGCTGCAGCTGAAAGGGGGAGGCCGGAGCTCTTGGAAAAGACACGCACACAGCCGCCACAGGCACCATCACCTAGAGCAGTCCATCCCAGTCAGGGCCGGCCGTCCTGAAGGACGTCGCCGGCCGGCAGCAGCCGGTGCACCTCTTCTCTTATTTTGCAGGGACGCAGTGCAAATGAATGCCCATCGGCATGGAAGGCCTGTGCATTTCTTTTTGCAGGTCTCCTAGGCGGATTCTGTCCTAGAGATCACACGCACACACATCTGCAAGCCGCACGCACCAGCCATCACCTGGAGCAGTGCATCCCGGCCAGGCTGGGGTAAAGGTTGTGCCGTCCTGAAGGACATCGCCGGCCGGCGGGCGCCGGTGCACCTCTTCTTCTCTTGCAGGAATGCAACGCAGATCAATGCCCACCGGCATGGAAGATCTGTGTATGTATTTCTTTTCTTTGCAGGTTCCCCAGTGGCGAATCCGCCGACGGCGGAGAATCACTCATGCACATAGCCACACACATCGCCATCCACCAGCGCACACAACCACGCATCCTTCTCCATCCACCAAGATCACCGCTGCATGCAGAATCTCCTCGTCTCGGAGAGGCCGGCTTCGTCCTCATCAGCACCTCCTCTCCGCCGTGCCTGTGGCACTATCTCCTGGTTATTGGTGATGAGGAGACAATAATGTGCCAATTGCACTCGGAAGCATTTTGCAGGTTCTATGAGAAGATCATTCCCCAATGGCGGCATATATATGTTTCTTATTTTGCAGGTACAAGGAGGATTGGGAAAGATCATGCCTGCCAACAATGACGTGTGTATGCAGAGTCTTCACATGTGGATAATAAATTTGGCGGCCGCGCTTGCATGCACACGCCATTGGGCTAATCGATCTGTAGGTCATGTCCTGGTATTTATATTGGATTTTATTTGCAGGTATACAAAGAAAGAGGAAAGAATTAAATTATACACATGATGTTCCCTAACATTTTTTTGTTTAGCTAAAGATCACATATTTATTGTCATTCTTCCGTGACCGACGAGGCCGGAAATTGCTATTACGTCCCGACTGACGAGGTGGGACACAATCCGTTCGTGACCGACAAGGCCGAACACATTCACCTTGTGAACTTTTAGCTGAACATGAGATGTGGATAATATCATGAAGTCGCCTGGCTTCTTTTTTTTCTGTCTTTATTTTTTATTATGCAGCACACACCTATGGAGTACAAGAAAAAGAGGATCGATGATGACAACCGTATGACACAGCTTAATTGGAGGTTTTCTGCAAGTGTCAATTGCAGATGTAATTAACTAGGGACCTCTCGAGGCTCTAGGGATCATGAGCTACACAATCGTCTGAATATTATATGGATACATGTCAAAAAGGATGATTGGATTTGTAATATCTTGATGACAAGGCGGGCACTACAATATTTATGTTTTACTTCATATATCTTTTGTAAATCGCACGGGATGAGTTAATGACTCACTGTTAATCCCCTGCCATGTAACTCATTTGATATAGTGAAGTTTGCCTTCGGGCGGCCGTGGTTTTTTACCCGTAAGGGTTTTCCACGTAAAATTGGTGTCTCTTGCATTACTGATATGTTTGATTTATTCCTGCACCCTTGTACATTTATTTTGTATACAAATTGTATACTGGCACGCCCGCACCCTATTAAGCCATACGTAGAGAAATTTCGAGTATATTTCTCGCGAAAACACCTACATTCTTCCTGAGCATGTTGATCCTTCTAAGACAATACGCGAATTCATAAATGTGTTTGAAGCAGAGGTTCAAAAGCTAGAAGCTGACCAGTTTCGCTTGAGACTTGTACTCATTGCTATTAATTAATGTCGTGCCTTGTAATAGCCATCAGGTGACCTCTGTATGTATACGTAAGTCATCCTAAAAAATTAGCTCAATGTAAAATTGATAATTAGTTCTATTGATCATTATATCAAAAAGTAAACAAAGACAAAGATGAAAAAGGGTGAGTTTGATGATATATTCCGTTATGAGCTGGATGATGAGAACTGGAGGCCTACCAACATTCTTCCTGAGCATGTTGATCATTCCAAGACAATACGCGAATTCATAAATGTGTTTGAAGCAGAGGTTCAAAAGCTAGAAGCTGACCAGTTTCAGCTTGGGACTTGTACTCATTGGTATTAATTAATGTCGTGCCTTGTAATAGCCATCAGGTGACCTCTGTATGTATATGTAAGTCATTCTAAAAAATTAGCTCAATGTAAAATTGATAATTAGTTCTATTGATCATTATATCAAAAAGTAAACGAAGTACCAACATGTTCACGAAGTACTCACCAATTTTGAGATTTTTCTGAGTTGGTTTACTAATATTTTCAATTTAATTTATTTTCCCCTTCAAATTGTAAACGAAAATTAGAAATAATTGTTTCAACTCTTGAAATAATATGTGCATAGAAAAGTAGGTATTTTTTGTTCTTAACTTAATATAATTTTGCATGGTACAAATAGTTTAACTAACGATTTTTTAAATGTTCGAAGCAAAAGGAATGAGATAAATGAGGAAGGAAAAGAGAAATGTTAACTTCCCGCGCAAAATTGCCCTTTAGTCCCGGGTGGTGTTAGCACCCGAGACAAAAGGACCCCCTTTTGTCTCGGGTGGTGTTAGCACCCGAGACAAAAGGACCCCCTTTTGTCTCGGGTGGAAACACCACCCGGGACTAAAGGGCGAAAATTTGCCTTTAGGGGGCTCCCGCGCGAAATACCCCTTTTGGTCTCGGGTCGTAACACAACCCGGGACTAAAGGGCCTTTTGTCTCGGTTGGGAAATCGACCTGTGACAAAAGGGGTGGGGGTATAAAAGCCCCGTCGCCTTCCAGATCGACACTTAGCCGTTTCTCCCCCAAATCGCCGCCTGGCCTCGTCTCCGTCGTCGCCGCCGCCTCTCCTCGCCGCGCCCGTCCCCGACGCGCCCCTCCCCGTCAAGCGGCCCCACCCCGTCGCGCCGCCCCTCTCTGACGCGCCGCTCCTCCCCGACGCGACGCCCCTCCCCGACGCGCGCGCATCGCCGTCTCCCGCCGCCGGCCAGCTCGGACGCCGCGACGTCCGCCCTCACCGCGCGGTACCACCCCGACGCGCCGCCGCGCAGCTCCTCCCCGACGCGCATCTCCTCCCCGACTCGCCACCCTCCTTGCCGCGGCGCCCGCCCCGCCCCTCTCCTCCACGCGCGCCGCCGCCCCTCCGGATCCCCAACTGTACCAGCCGGCTAGCCCGACCGGTATGCCGCGCCGCCGCCGCCGCTTGCGGCCCCCCTGCGGCCGTCGGCCGGCGTGCGTGCGTGCCTCGATGGCCGGCCGGGCCGCGCGCACGCTGGGGTTTTGCCTTGCTGACGCAAGCCCGTGAAATGCTTGCGTTAGCAAGCATTTTTAATTAAATTTAAATTTATTTGATTTAGTTTATCGATTGATATATATATATGTGTAGTTATAAAAATTTCATAGATATGCATGAAAGTTTTTAAATTTATAGGAATGGAAAGAAAATTTAATTAGAAATAATTGTAATGCTTTGTATATTTTTGTGTGTATATACAGTCATACATATAAATTTATTAGCACCTACGACTATGGACCAAAATCTTATTTGTGTATTTGAGTTCTTAATTGTTTTCTAATATACAATTTCATAGTTTGATAGTTCTGAAGTCGACGACTGCCGCGCCGGCTCGAACAAGTGACTTCCCGTCACCTCTGTCATTCTCCCACACGGCACTGCCACCAACAAGCATCGTTCGTCCACAATTTAGTAGAAATATTTCGACTTAGTTTATTCCAAAAATTCATACAATATTGTTGTTTATTCAAGAAAATTCATGGTAAATTCTTGTTTATTTTAGAAAGTTTTAGAAATTGTTGATTATTCCAGAAATTCAAAGAAAAAACTTGTTGCTTATTCCAGAAACTCATAGAAAAATCTTGTTGTTTATTCTAGAAATTCATAGAAAAATCATGTTTAATAAAGAAATTCTTAGAAAATTCTTGTTTATTCTAGAAAGTTTTAGAAATTGTTGATTAATCCAGAAATTCATAGAAAAAACTTGTTGCTTATTCCAGAAATTCATAGAAAAATCTTGTTGCTTATTCTAGAAATTCAAAGAAAATTCTTGTTTATTGAAGAAATTCTTAGAAAATTCTTGTTTATTCTAGAAAGTCTAACAAAATTGTTGATTATTCCATAAATTCATAGAAAAATCTTGTTGCTTATTCCAGAAATTCATAGAAAAATCTTGTTGTTTATTCTAGAAATTCAAAGAAAATTTTTGTTTATTGAAGAAATTCTTAGAAAATTCTTGTTTATTCTAGAAAGTCTAACAAAATTGTTGATTATTCCAGAAATTCATAGACAAATCTTGTTGCTTATTCCATAAATTCATAGAAAATCCTTGTTTATTCCAGATGGATGACAACCATGACAACTTTATGGCTGACATTATTGCTAGTGGTACAAATACCATTGCAACCTTCACCGACAAGGAGTGTAGTCAGGCGGACATGTATTTGAACATACCTCCGACTGAGGAGGATGCCGCCCCTGTCGAGGACACAGCAGCAAATAATGAGGACAATGCTGGAAACAATGAGGAAAGTCTTGTGAATGAAAGTATTGAATGTTCCCACGAGGTATATATATATATATCTCATGCATTAAGTTCATAGTTCTTATTTCTCTAACCTCAATTCTTACATAATTAATTAAATAATGAATCTGCAACTTGTAGGCTTCATGCTCAACATCAAAAAAGACAAAGAGAGGGCGTACACAAGTACTCACCGACCATGTCATGTATCATATCATATCACAGAAGTATTAGAGGTTGGCCAACCATGTGCTCCAAAAAAAATCAAGGACACGTATGTGTCACAGTGCGGGGCCATTGTAAGGGACAACATGCCCATCAGCTACAGAGAATAGAAGGGAAAAGCAGATAATCCACACGTGGTTCCAGACTCAGTGAAAAATTTGTTGTGGGATGAAATCCTAAAACACTTCACACTTCCTAAAGGTGTTGAACCAAATGATGTGAAGCGTTGGACTCTCACGAGGATGGCAACACAATTTCAGAAGTTCAAGCAGCAACTAGATAAAGATTATATCAAGAAGAATCGAACTCCAAATTGGATTGAATATCCCAAGTTAAAAAAACACTGGTCGTCCTTTGTGGAATACAAGAAAAGTGAAGATTTCGCTAAGGCGAGTGCACGAGGGAAGAAAAGTCGTGGTAAGAAGGAGCACGACCATCATCTTGGTCGAGGTGGTTACGCATTTGTAGTTCCCAAGTGGCGGAAGATGGAAGAAGACTTTCTCGCACAAGGTACCATACCAGCGGTCTATGATTGGCCCGAGTGAGTGAAGAATTGGTATTATGCTCATGGAGGCACAATTAACTCCGAAGATGGTACCCTTGATTTCCCACCCTCGTTACGAGAGGCTACACTTGAAATATTGAAAACAATTGAAGATGTCAGAGCGGGTAGAGTGAAGGTTGACAGAGAGATGGATGAGCTCACTATGGCGCTAAAGAATCCAGAACACCCAGGACGTTGCAGGGGCTACGGGGTGGTACCATGGAAATTTGCCTTCAGGGGAGACTTTGCCACCTATCGAAGCCGCAGAAGAAGAAGAGAGCGCGAAGAGGAGGAACGGCGGCAATAGATAGAGCAAAGACTTAAAGAACACGAAGAAAATGTGACGGCAGAGATTGAACGGCGAGTGGCCGCCGCATTAAATGAGATGGCCCCATCTGGAGGACTGCCTCTAGTACAAGTGGATCCTTCTGCTCGCAAAAGCAGTTGTGCTTCCGCAGCGGTTCCCGAAGAGCAAAGGACAATAGAAGGAGTTCAAGTGGATAGCCAACGGTACCCTGTGGATGACATCTGTCGGCGCACCCAATGTGAGCTTCACAAGCCACTCGGCAACATCAAAATGAAGGTATGTATAATTCATGCTTTTATTAGCTCAATAATTGATGCATATATATTACTTTGAAATTTGTGGACAGACTTTCACAATGACGGTATAATTCATGCTAATAATAACTAATTAATTATTATTTCTCAGGTAGCGGACGGAAGTGCTTTTGCGCAGTTTGCTGGACAAACAAGCCACAACATGCCGATTCCACCTGGCTACGGCTCTGTTAGCGTAGAGAACATCTGTCAACCTGCTTTTGAGGAGCTAGAGCTTGATATCCCAGGAGGTGATGGGGAAAATACACTTAAGGATGCGCTACACGGTATCATATTATGGCCAAAATGTTACATCGTCATAATCCTCGGGAATGATGGATCTCCGAGAGACCCCCTAGAGCCTCTACAATCGTCTCCGGGGCCGTCATCGTCACTACCTGCTCGCTCACCTTCTCCGCAAGAACCATACGACAATTCGGGAGAAGCGAGCTCCAGCGATCACGATGATGACATCCCTCCCAATTCACCTCAGCAACCATCGGCCGCAGAGCACGCGCCACATAGGTCTCGAGCGCAATCTTTCAAGTCGGTGCAACCACCAAAGAAGAAATGAAAACGACCAGCAAAGAAAAAGCCCGAGCCAACGAAGCTAGCATGGGAGAGGACAGAAGAAGAAACAAACGCGATTGTAGATAAAGAAGTCACGGACTTCTTTGCAAAAGTGAGAGAAGAAACTCGACAGGAAAACCAGGATGCCAAAAAAATGAATGTCGTAAGCAGAGACTCCAGGCTTTCATACGCGAGAGGGAAGAAATAAGGAGAAGGAAACCGCCGGTAGAGTTGAAAACGGACTATGAGCATTCGGTGGACAAGTCTTATCAAAAGAAGAGACAACGATGGTCGTCGAATAGTTACATCTAGGAAATACCTGCGTCGACGTCGGGGACTGCCACAAACAAGAACAAGGAGAAGCAAATAGATGCATCCACGACCGATCCGACTAACTTGTTTGCGGGCCTCAGTGCAGAAGCACAAAAAGTAATTGACAACATGTATGTAGAAGAACTGGCTCATGTCATTAACTTTTATGAACAAACAAAGATGTCTGTTGGTGGTATTCTCGGCTTTGAAGACCTACCAGCGGATAAAAATTTCGTACCTAGATGGCGCTTTGAGCTAGGACAACCTCTAGTGAAGCTAGAATTGGTCAACAAGCTCCCAACTAAGATGCGCAGATTTCATGACTGGTACTTGCAGAAGTCAGCTGAGGGCCTGGAGATGTTTGGTATGCTCGTGAGACTTGGAGATTTTGCCCTTCAAAATGATAAGGTGGTCTGGCTCCAATTCATTGATATCTATGAAGTTTACCATCTGGACGCCATGAATACCGATCTTATGATGGCCTGGTGACTGTAAGTGACATATTTTCATATGTTTATTAATAAAATTATTACATTTGTCGATCTACTAATTAACATTTGGCTTTCTTCTTGTGTAGCCTGCAACTTACTGAGATGCGAAGGAAGGGTTATTCAAGAATTGCTTTCATGGACCCATCAAAAGTTAACGAGCAGGAGATCCGAGACCAACGAAAAACAACAATCGAGACAATTTTTAGGCACTTAGATGAGTTTCATTACAAGGATCTTATACTACTGCCTTACAACTTCAAGTAAGTATGATTGTCATCTAATTATCCTTGTTAATTCTATTTAGTCAATTCTAATCTTTATGAGCATGCATACATATTCCACTGGATTCTACTCATAATCACTATCGACAAAAGCAACATCAATGTGTATGATTCATTGAGAAAAGATCCCTCAGAATACCAAGACCTTCAAGATGTATTTCACGAGTAATAATTCTATCTATGACATTTTCTTTAATGCAATATATATATTTAGCTTTTATACTAACATTGTATCTTTTATTATTTTGCCTCAGAGCTTGGACCATGTTCATTGCAAAACACCAAGGACCATTTCGAGAAAAAATTAGATGGGTCACTGATTTTCCGGTACGTATACCAAATAACAACTTCAGACTGGGAATATTTAAAATGTATAACACTAGTATTTTATAATCTGTTCTCCTCTCCACTTTAGTGTTTGAGACAAGAACCAGGAAATAATTTATGCGGGTACTACGTCTGTGAGCACATACACCATTACAGTGGCAACACGGATGATGATAGTGTAAGTAAAATAAACCTATTAATAATACATCATTTTTATCCTCTTTTGTATATTTAATCGCTTGGTGTATTATATTAACCTATTTGCAAATTACAGAGGATTACAAAAAGGGAAGCACTCATTGAGAAGGATCGTCTCTTGGCAATTCAAGAAGCTCTCATGGGATTCCTCATGGACGAGGTGGTTAATCCAAAAGGAAAACATTATTATGACAAGCATCCAATTGACCGACTCACCTCCGAGGAAAGCTAATTGAGACTAGAAATTTGAACTGAATGATATTTTGATGTATATATACTATAGGGTTTAGGGTTTTGATGTATATATACTAGTTTAAGAAAATACTATTTATTTTGATGTGTATAAATTATTATGTGTATATACATTTATAAGTTTATATATGTAGATATATAGGGTTTAATTTATATATAAGTCTAATCTAATTGCGTATATGATATATATAGACATGTATACATATATACAAGTGCAAATACGTATATGTACATATACAGGTTAGACAACAATTAGAATGTACGCTCAAATAAAAAACAGCAAAAAAAAGAGCCGAGACCCTTTAGTCACGGTTGGTATTACCAACCGAGACTAAAGGGGGTGGGCGCAGGCGCTGGCGTGCCCCCCCTTTAGTCTCGGTTCGTAATACGAACCGGGACTAAAGGACCCCTTTAGTCCAGGTTGGTTCACCCGGGACTAAAGGGGCGCCTTTTGTCTCTCATCATTAGTCCCGGTTGGACTTGAAAGACCTATACCCCTTACCAACCGGGACTAAAGCCTCTCTCCCTACCAGTGATAGTTACGACGCCTTTTGTCTAATTTTCACATTCACATTCATATAGTTGGATAGATAATGCATCAAGTACATTGATCACAAATTTTGTTTACTTTACAAATATGTCTCACATATCTCTTCTCTGATTTTCTCCCAGCAAATGGATAGATATATTTTGAAACGAACTTGAACTGCACTTGGCCCGTTTAGTTCGTGAAGTGAAACTTTTGGGTCCCCTTTCAAGGTCTATTAGGAGTATTAAACATAGATTATTTACAAAAAATAATTACACGAATGGACCGGAAATTGCGAGACAAATCCATTAAGTCTAATTAATCCGTCATTAGAGATTGTTTACTGTAGCATGACGTTGTCTAATCATGTCATAATTAGGCTCGTTAGATTCGTCTCAAAAATTAAGGTAGGGGTCGTGGAATGGGTTTTGTCATTAATCTACATTTAATACTCCTAATTAGTGTCCGGAGCTTTGATGTGACGGGTTGTTGGTGAAATTTTTGAGAACTAAACTGGGCGGACAAGACAGAGTGGAAACAAGAGAAAATACCACATTCCCATAAAAAAAATCTTATCTCTTCCCTGCCATGAACCGGACCATGAGCTTGTGGCTCTCGTTACTCTGTTTCACCTGTCTCTCTCATCTCTCTCTCCCTCGTGACCATCGGCAAGACCACCAGCTAGCAAGTGGAGTCACCGCCGGGAGGAGCATAGACTCAACACGCTACCTTCCTCTTCCCCGATTGATGAGAGCGGCGGCGAGCTCGGGGCAGCGAGCAGCCTCGCGGGCAGCAGGAGCAACGCATGGCGCGGCGCAGCCGTGGGTGGAGCGCCTGCCGCAGCAGCCCGTTGTGGCGCTCGCGGCGGCCGGGGTGCACGGCTCCGCGCCTGCTGCAGCAGGCCGCCGTGGCGCTCGCGGCGCGGGGCGGAGCAGCCCGCCGCGGCTCGAGCTCGCACCTCCCCTTTCCCTCCAGCTGCTCCAGCCCGGTGCCGTCGCAGATCCCCTTGGCGCCCACAAACACGAGGCGGTGGCGAGGTCAACGGCAACCGTCGGACTCCTCCCGGCCGGATCCGGCGCCGTACGGCGTTGCACTTCTCCCTGCAGCTCGGCGCCCGCGCATCCCCTGCCCGGCTCCGCCCGTGCCCACCACCGGCGACTTGCCACCGGCGCCCTGCTCAGCTCCGCCCCCGCCCACCACCAGCACCCTGCTCCGCTCCGGATCCGACAGCTCTCCCCGACCACACCGACCGGCGGCCGGAGCCCGCGGATCCTGCGCGGCGGTGGAGCACCTGCGCTCGCGGATCCCGTGCGGCGGTGGGGCTCAACCGAGGCTGGAGGGGCGCGCAGGTGGGGGTCCCCTGCCTCTCCTGCGGTGGCTCGAGGTCCTCCGCCCCTGCCGCGGTGCTCCTCCCCGCCGGGGAGCTCCTCCAACGCCTGATGGCCGGTAAACGGCGGTGGCGGGCCGGCCAAGAGGACTAGCCGTGCCCGACGATGCGTGGCCTCCCTCTCCCTGCTGTACGTGAGGTTGTGGAGAGCGGGCCCAGCGTGTATACGCGGGCGGGTAGGGTGAGGGTAGGTGAGAAAAAAAATTAGCTTTTTGGCGGAAACGCTCCCCAAATTGTGATTTTTATGGTCGTTCCACCTTTTTGGTCATCACGCAACCTGAAGGGTGGGTCCGGCGTGAGGGGTAAGGCGGGCCCGAATTGGGTGAGAAAAGTTTTCAATTGTCTTCGCTCCTTGTAGTATAGATAGATAACGCGCCCAAGCGTACACCACCACACAAACAAATGCACACAAACACAACGCTACACCACCACCACCTGGGAGAGAAGCTAAAAGAAAACTGTCGAAACCTGCGCCGCTAACACCAGTGTTGTGCCACATCAAAGATGCAGCCCGCTGCAAGCCCGAACGACAACCAAAGCTCCTCCACCATGGGACAATCAATCTCAAGCCGTACACACACGAAACAGTGTGCCCTCCGCTTTGGGGTAGCCACAATAGAATACTCTCGCCGCAGCACCATAGAAAAACCACTGATCCCTAGCCACTCTGCGTTGGGGGTCTTGACTCATCCACCGCCTCAACCTCCTCTACCAAGGACTCAGATATATGAAACTGCAAAGAGAGCATCACCTCCGGCCAACCGTCACCAAGAACACCACAAGACCATGCACGCAAGACCTCCAGCACCCATGGCTCCTCTGCTCCATGCCGCCAACACATTGACCTTGCGCATCTCAACTACCGCTGCGTACGAGCCAGCCAGACCACCTCCGATACTGCCACAAGCCGAGAAGAGTCTCCAAAAGCATCGCCCCCAAGAGGGACGCGACGTCGATGGCGCCACCGTCGCCGGCCGGCAAATTGAAATAGGTTTTCACCTCGAGACTCCATGCATCAGAATGCGGTGCCTTGTAGTGATGTCCCCAATGGGAAAAATGACACCCCAAGGGCACCTCCACCACCACCACCAGCCTGAGAACTGGTGAAGGCTTTCACCTGGATTGACACCGCGCCTTACGCACACTATCGGACAAGCAACAACAAGAAGCTCCCCACCTCCTCCGCAACTCCTCGCCGAGAAGATGGCTCCATATGACCCAACAATGCCGCCACGACACCGCTAGCCATACCTGTGCTGGAAGACCCGCGCAAGCCACCCGGCCCCGCCACCGAAGCGGTGCTGAAAACGCACAGACGTCAAGAAGCAGAGAAAAAGTTTCCGGCTCATTTTTCTGCAATGAGCTGGCTAGGCTATCTACTCATCTCGTTTCTTCCCCTTCTTTTCTACTATATGTAGCTAGGGTTTGTCGTGAAACTTAGATAACTTCCATAATTTTTTTACATACCTTCTCATGTTTGGGATCAGTATATGTATGGCTAAGAAAAGGTGTCGAAGGTATCAAACGGTAAATACCTCATCCCCCAGGCTAACTACAAATAAATATGTGCCCCCGTTACATGTTGAATTAGCATATTCCAAATGTTGTATGAGATTTTGCGGACTATTGAATCAATTGTTTTTAACGAACTGCAAAAAGTAGTGCGTGTTTCGTTGATATAGCAAAAAAAAACTCCCTTTATTCATCTATGCAAGACCTATTTTTACTTGGCTCAAAGACCAAGGAAAGCACTCCCATCATTAGTTTTTCATGAAAAAAACAACTAGCTTTTATTGTGAATTCTTTTACTCTCTTCATGTGCTTCACTCCTGAGGTGTGCATACGATGAATTACTATTGTATCAATTCCCAAAGCATCACTCCCAGAAAAATTGAGAATAGGCCTTGCAAAAATAAACTTTTGAGATTTTATAATTGAAAGGACCTTGATGCCGCCTAGAGGGGGCTGAATAGGCGAGACGACCAAATAAAACTTTCAAACCGAAACTTGAGCTTCACTGACACGGGCGGTTAGACCGCCCGTGGTGCACCTAGCACAGGGGGGCGGTTCAACTGCGTCCTGGGGGCGGTTAGACCGCCTCCACGCAGTGAACCTGCAAAACACAACTCAAAGCTTACATTGACTTCTAGCCAGAACCAAAGTTCTTGAGTGTCTTTAGTAGATGATCACAAGCAGGGTAATGATCCCTTTACTCAAAGACAAGCACACCCAAGTAGATCGAGCAGAAGCAAAGTAAATATGCTAGAAATCAAACAAGTGAGGCAAACCACAAAGGAGAGATGAGGATTTGTTTCCCGAAGTTCACCTCCCACTAAGGAAAGGCTACGTCTCCGTTGAGGAGCTTGTAAGGGAATTCTCCCACAACAAGCCGGGTCTCTTTCAACCGCTTTCCTCCTTTTCTACTAAGGCGATCTTTTCCACGAAGAGGCAAGATCACAGCCCTCACAAACTTGCCGCTGTTCACCACAACCTTGGGAGCTAGCTGGCGACGCCTAGCCGTCTAGGAGGGGAACCTCCAAGAGTAACAAATGCTTCAATGGCTTTCCGACGCGAATCCCAAATGCTCAAGCCATGAGATGCTCTTGCTCACCTCACACAAGCTCACAAAGGCTTAAACTCTCAACCCAACACTAGGATATGGCTTGAATCATAAATCTCACAAAGAGAGGGTTGGGGAGTGTTACCTTGGCTTTGGCTTATGAAAAACAACAGGGGGAGCACCTCAGCAACCCTAGAACCAGCAGCCCCAACAAGTGGAGCTCGTGGGGCACTTATACCGTTCATAAGGAAAACTGGCCGTTAGAACTCTGGCCAGGGCGGTTAGACCGCCTGGTCAGGGTGGTTAGACCGCCTGCCTCTGGCCAGTTTGAAAAACTAGCCGTTGGCCTGCCTGGGGCGGTTAGACCGCCCTGGGCAGAGAGAGCTCCAAAACCCTTTTCTCTTCTCACAAGCACTCCAAGACGTGTTGAAGTGGCTAAGCTTGGGTTAGAGGTTTGTTAGATCACTCAGGGACTCTCTCAAGGCTAATTCTCACTTAGGTCAACTAATGAGCACTTTTGATCTTTTGTCTTAGAGCTAATGTTGCATCCCTCTTGATAGTACGACATTCCTATACTCAAGAATAAATATAAAACTGAGTCAACCACTTGAGCTTGTAGATCTTCAATCTTGCCATACTTTTGCAATTCCAACTTGAGGGCTTCCAACATAGCCAATGTCTTGAGCAAATCCATACTTGAGCTAGTGACTTAGGATTTTTTTCCATCTAGCATAAGAATGCTCACTTTAATCCTTAAGTCACTCCATATTGCCAATCATAACTTATAGATGTGTTGCATTGCTTCCCTCGGTTAAGGCTTGGATATGATACTTCGAGACCCCATGAATACTAGAACTTTACCTTAGCAAAACACTAATGGCGGCCGGTCCAAGACCCAAAAGATTGCTTAGTCCCTCACCCTAGTCATCTCGGTTGATCTCTTCATCACTTACCCAATCCACGTTGAGTTTGGCTTTGCTTCATCCACAATTAACCTTCATTTGAAATCCCGCTTCAAATGCTTGTTCTTGATTAACAACGAATATGCAAGCTTCCAATTAAGGACCATAACCTCTATACTCATCCTTGTGTCATCTTTCAATTACCACATGAAGCCTTGCATTTAATTAGAGAGAATTACCAAATTCTCTTTTTATGATCCCTTTTATTTTTTAGTCAAGCTACCACAATCCTTGGAGACATGTAATCCATCTTTGCAAAATATCCCCAATATATAAATTCATTTATTGCTTGACATTAACCAATTTGCATAAGGATCACACACACTTGCTTGTCTTCAATCAATGTGAGCCAAATAATATCCATTTGAATAATCAACAATTATAGCTCATGAATAATTAATAAAAAACCTGCTCACATTCTTAGACAAAACAAGTTAGACCTTTAATCGCTTTGTCACTCAATTCACCAAAATCCACTTAGGGGCCTAGATGCACTTTCAATCTCCCCCTTTTTGGTGATTGATGACAACTCGATTAAAGCTTACAGATAAATCGTTTTAAGCGCAATTTTAATTCTTAGATATAGATAGAGCTCCCCCTCAATGTGTGCTTTGAATGGAATTTCAAAAATTGGCCTCAAATGCCAAAAGAACATTTTAATGAGAAAACCATGAGAGCTCCCCCTATATCTTAGAACCAGTGGAGTGCTAGAGGTGTGTGTGACAAAATAAAAATAAAACCGTGATGCATATGACATGATAAGAAATCAACAAAGAAAGATGTGTTTGCTGTCTGGGTAGGGTCGGTCAGACCGGGGTTGCAGGCCGGTTAGACCGCCTCCCCCATTCAGCCTACACAACAACATTCACCAATTAATTCATGCATCACAAACTATCACAATTGTCGCTTAAGATACATAAATAAGTTCTACACAACCAGTAGCACACAATACAAATACTCAAGTCCACAAGATAAAAGTGATCCAATTATTACAGTCTAGATCCACTCTCAGCTCACAGGGGGTAGGGCGCGGTTAGACCGCCTACCCCAGGCGGTTAGACCGCCCCCTGTAGAACAACTATACTAAGAGATAAACATGAGGATTTAATCCACTTCTTCTCCCCCTTTGTCATCAAGCATCCATAAAGGGCCTGGAGAAGATGTTGCTGCTGCAATATCATTGCCACCTATCCCAATTCTCCTCTCCGGTGTTCAGATCATAGGATGGTGCAGGTCGATCAAAGAACTCATGTGAGACATGAGCCTCCCAACTCTCATCCGGAGGAGGAGCAACCAAAGGCTCCGGTGCCACCGCATCACCCTCAAACATGGTGTCAAAACTAGTAGGTGGAGGAGGAGGGGCTGAGAGGAAGAGGCACCAATATCCGAACAAAAGTTGCTTCCATACTGATAATAGAGATCCGAGAGGAAGCTTTGCACCCTTTCATCCACTGAGGGTATCTCAACATCTGGAGGGGATGGTGAGATAGGAGACCTAGGAGGCTGGATACCTACATGAGTATGAAGAGCCTTCATGGTATCCCTCATTTTCTTATCCTTTTTCCTCCTTTCTTGCTCAGCTACTTCTATGTCCCTCTGAGATTTGCACATTCCAAGGAAGATGCTGATCAATTTGCGAACCGGGGAGCTATGTTTCTTTTCCCTCTGCCAGGGGCGGTCAGACCGCCCCTGGGGGGCGGTTGAACCGCCCCCTGACTGGTAAGCCTCTCAGCTCCGCAGCGCCTCCATTTCTTAAAAAATTTCCTCCTCTTCTTGCTGATCATCTTGTGGGGAGGGAATTCTCACTGTTTTGCTGGGCTTTGGCTGCAAAGGACGATGCTTTGTGTCACTAGTATAAGCCCTTTGTGTGACCTTCTTAATGATGTAGATAATGTAGGGGTTATAGCTACACAACCTCTGTGGATTTTCTGATGAATTCTTGATTTTCTGCCACAGAAAGTTACCAACATCAAAAGGCGGCTCACTGGGCTTCATGGCAACCATAAGGTTTCTCTGAAAAGCTGTGATGTCTGAAGAGTTGCCAACCCTAGGTGTGAGAGTTTTTCTGAATAACCGGTTGAGGACAGAATAGTATGTGTACAACTCCTTCACATGCCCCCAACCATCCCTTGCATTCCTAGGATACATGAATGCCATCCTTTTAGCCTCAAGTGGTCCCTCAGCATGGAGCTTCGGGCGGGTCTCATCATGTGGCAGTCTAAACAAAGTGAGAAAATTAGAGAAAGAGAGCTGAAATGGGTCACCCTCAGTCATCCAAAACATAGCTCTCTCACTTTGTCCACTCTCATTCAGCACATAGCCAAAGTAGATTGTCGCATAGAATTGAGCGATGAGCTCCTTGTTCTAATGTTGCTTAAAGCCCATGAGAACCTTAAGCGAATCTTTTCTTTCTTTTCGGAGTACCGGCACCCCTTGGCATTACTGCTTTCCCTGGATCACAAGATGTGAAATAAAAGTGTATGCGACACCAGGAACAAGATTGGCTAGAATGAGCGTCAAGGCTGAGCGTTTTAGAGCAACTGGCACAAAACTGGCCAAGGCGGTCAGACCGCCCTATTGGGGCGGTTAGACCGCCCCTGCCAGGTTTGAACCAATGGCTCTTTTCGGCCAAACACAGCAACACAAGATAATAGATGTTGATTTACTGTTCATGGGACATTTCTAGATAGATGGGGATTAAGTACATGAAGAAAACAAGATTTTGAGCTGGGCATGCGCAGGGCGGTTAGACCGCCCCGGGAAGCCAACCCTAATTTCGTATTCTTGACAATGCACTTAACAAAAATTGATTCTAGCTCTAGGAATGTCTTCTAGGGGTTGCTAGGTGATGTTCTACCAAAGGAAATTCAAATCTACCCAAGGAATTGATAGATCGGGTAAAAACAAGATTTGAATACCTTTGCAGGATGAACTCGAGTTGAAATCCAACAAACCGGGTGGGGACCCGGTTCAGCCGCCTTAGGAGAGTCTCTTCCACGGATAGGATTTGATTTTTGGTGGTGGAAAACTCAAATCACCATTGGAGGGGTGTGAGAGCTTGAGGAGGAGGAGGACCACGGGATGGGGACGAAAGGGGACTGTTCTTGGTCGCCGGAGAGAGAAAGGAAGGGTGGAGATAAGGTAAAGATCCCGTTTGGTCTTGGGGGAGGGGTAAACTGTGAAACCCGTGACCCCCGGTCTAACCGCCACGGGAACCCGGTTAGACCGCCCCCCTCCCGGACTGAGGGGTTAAGAGATAAAGTTGAGGATTTGTCCCTCTTTTCACTTTTCACCCTTGGATACTTAGATTTTGTGCTGAGGAGTCAATTTTAGGGGCAAGGATTAAAGATTAGATGGGGCGGTTAGACCGCTTCCCCATGTGGTTAAACCGCCTCTCCCAAACATTCAGCTAGAGACCCTTCATCGGTAGTTCCGAGGTGGGGCCCGAAGTACCGATGATTTTCATAATTTTGACAGTGAGCTCTTATCGGTAGTTCTGTCCTAGGGTCGGTAGTTCCGAGGAACATTTTTTCAGCCTTAGAGATTTTGACCCTTGAGTTCCACCGAATATTTGGATAAAAGATATATAGATGATTTTGATCCAATTTTCGCAAATCTTAGAAGAACATGAGGTAATCCAAATTAATTCACATTCTTGATTCTTCCAAGATATATATATATATATATATATATAAAGATATGGATATAGAGATATACTATGGACTTGAGTAAAATATCACCACTTGTGACTAGCCATCAAACAATCAAAGGGAACTATAATCACAAGTGGGTCAATAGGGTCACAAAGACCGAGAACCGAATATTTTTCAAATTAAACACACTTCCTACACATGCTAGTTGGATTTTTCGAAAAATCTATCCTATGCCACAAAGTGCATGCATCCTCATCAAGTAAATCACCTCTTTAGTATATTTAGCTCATACCCTACTAAAGAGACATTGACACGACACCAAGTCAAGTTTATGTGAAGGTATCAACCAAATATCTAGATAGGCACACAAAAATTCACTAGAAGCAATTACATGCTAAGATAGACACACTAGCATGGTATAATGGCCTAGATGCATTTTGGTATTTAAAGAGGTTCATGTAGACATACCTTTGCCTTTAGACCATTTGAATTTGTGCATAAGTAAATTTAAGGAAAGGCTAGCTCTTACTTGATTCTTCAAGTTAGGGGAAATTAAGAGCTTGCTAATTGTTGGTATTTCTTAACCTCACCACTAGTTGCGCACCTAATGTGAGCGTAAGATCCACCTGGGTGTACCGACGGGTACGGAAGAATCCGCAAGCGCACAGAAATACCGCTGTAGCACTTCACCTCAGGAGTATTCCCAAGGGTATCGAATCTAAGGAACGGTGTGTGCTACCTCCTAGCCTAGCTATGGTCCAAGGATACAACTCTATAGGACGAGATGAAGATGGAAAGGATCCTGCTGATAGTGGGCAGAGTTAAGAACAATCTCTCGGTTAGGGACTCTCGTTTCGGACACCGGACCCTCCTGGCTATAACAGTCGGTTCACAGCAAATGGTTGCCTACATCTGTATCCGGACGTGGGGGATTCCGTAAGGGTCCAACGACTGTCACAACCGTGGCCTACCCCAAGACAAACCGTGGGATATAGGGCAATCGAAGGATAACCCGTTGTCTAGACACCACGTCTACACCACCGGTTACTACTATAGCACGGCTACGTCTGCCAGCCCGTAACAACACTATAGCACTCCGTACGAAGACGGAGCGACAAACCCACGAGGGAGAGACCAGAACTCACTCAGGTAACCGCTATCTATACAAGAATCATGGAAGGACTTTGGTCTAAACTAAAATGCAGGAGCATCCACTTTACTCTAATTGGACTAGCAGGCATACAAATGGAATTAGCAACTTATGAACTACACCAGAAGATCAAAGGCTAAGCTCATGAAGAACACAAGCCTCTAAATCATGAACAAGTGAAGAACACAAGAACTATTCACCTATGCATGAATGCTACTTTAGTCTAAATAGAAAATACGGAAATACTCACTTTATTCTAAATGAAGAACGAAGCATCCATAGGGATACAAATCCCTCTCTCACTCTCCTATTCTCTAATCTACCAAGGAGAGGCCTCTCCATTAAAGGGAAGCTCTCATCCTTGGGTGAGATGGTGTGTCCCTATTC
The DNA here is from genome assembly GCA_036936925.1 of Cenchrus fungigraminus. Lineage (NCBI taxonomy): Eukaryota > Viridiplantae > Streptophyta > Magnoliopsida > Poales > Poaceae > Cenchrus > Cenchrus fungigraminus. The sequence continues at coordinate 59,897,077 of CM072768.1, read as the reverse complement.
TAACCCCCTCCCCTTCTATTTATAGGCCCAGGTCACCGCGCGAGAACACCCCAAGCACCACGGGAATGCCCTTAGGATCCAATGGGGAGACGACACGTGGAAGATGGGCGCGAACCGCCTTAAGGTGGGGTCGGCCGACCATGTGGGGTCGGCCGATCCCGGGTCGGCTCCGATCGCGCCGCCTTTCGTCTGGGTGACTGCCAGGTGGGTCCCTAAGGTGGTTCCCGATGTATGAGTCGGTTGGAGGCGGTTTGCTCGGGTTGTGGGCCCTTGAATCCTTGTGCTGAACACGTGGCAGCGTCTGATTCGTCGGGAAGTGATTCTCTTGGATTGATGAGATGTCATGGACACATGGCATCCTGTGTGCCAGCACGTCACCACATGGCCTGGTGTGGGTCCCACTGGGCCCACATGATGTCCTGTGCATATCTCTCTCATCCGGGCTCCGATGTATGCAAATGATATATACATTTCGATCGTCTCGACGAGCCCGTCACAATGGTGCAGTCCAAATGGGCATTTGGGACTGTTTTTGATGATGCCATATTCATGCCATTAATTTACTTGCTCTCAATTGCATCATTCCATGTGCATTTCGATGTGTCCTGCAACAAAAGATAGAAACACCAACACTTATGGAAATTATCAGTATAAACCCCTATTCTAGTGTTGATGATCACTTTCCGTTTATTCTATGCAGGTATTGATGGCCTAAAAGTGGTACTTAACAGCCGTCAACAACTCCCCCACACTTGACCTTTGCCCGTCCCGAGTAAAGGGAGAACAAATCAAGTGGGACATGATATCTAGGGATATGAAGCGAGCATAAGAGATATTCCAAACCCTACCTTGTACCTGTGAACTCTGTGGAGGGTCTATCATGCCATCGTGGGTAGTTGAGGAATGGAATGGTCATGAATCAAATCACTTATGCTCATCATGTCAAGTAACTTGGGGTTTTGCAATAAGTTTTCAAAACAAACCTTGCTTAGCTTCCTCATTTGATTCTTTCAGATCACTCAATGTGTATATGTCCTCACCAAGGCATTAGAATGGCCTTTCTTCATCCTACTTCTAATGATGGCTATATGTGGAGCTCAGGGTAGGATAAAAGATAAAGCATACTTGCATTACATGTATTGCAAAGTCAAAGACCGGATCCAGGAGAAAAGCAAATCATACAATCAGATCAAGATGTGCACGTGTATGAATGTGGTGGATATGGTAAGGTGGTCACTAGCCTCGGAATGGGTTCTAGATATTACCATACGTGATGAAGTGCTATGGTGATGGTAAGGTGGACACTAACCCCGGAATGGGTTCTAGATATTACCATACATGATGAAGTGCTATGGTGATGGTAAGGTGGACACTAGCCCCGGAGTAGGAACTAGTTATTACAATCTAAAATATGAAACTCCTTTTTGCATGATTTTCTCCTCTCTCCTTCTTGAAATATTTGAGACATGGGCTATCTCTTTCTCTTCTCTCTTTTTTTTCATCTTGCCTTTTGAGCATGTCTGCCCCTTCTCTCTCTCTTTTTTTAGCATAGCCCAGTCTCTTTTGGAGATATTTGGAGAGGGGTAAAGCATGTGGAACAATACATGGAGCTTTATTTGGTGGAATAGATGTATGATACAATGCTAACTTCCAGTGTAGAAGCATAGCAAAGGGGGAAATGGTGTGCACATGAATCTTGATCATGAAAGCATGAAAAGAATTCCCACATGGGTCACAACAATTTGACAAAGCTCAATGCATTAACAAGCAGCATATGAGTATAAGGTTTTCAACTAGAACATCATATGACTTTGGTAGGACTATGGCATATCAAAGAGGAGCTTTGCAAAGAGTTTTCAGATTTTTCAAATAAAATTCCCAAGCACTCAAAAATTAAGAGAGAAGATCATATCATCAAACCATATCTCAAACACCAACTACTTAGATAAACATGAGTTCCCTAATGATATTTGTTCACAAGCATCAAGATAATGAGTAAGGAATAAAACATATGCAGGCCAACCACAGTAATCATGTAGAGCAAGCAGAGCACCATTATTTGAGTTTGATTTATGGATAAGAATTGAAGAGCATTCAAACTCATAGGTAGAGAGAGTGAGATGAAGGGTGCACATACCATTACTCCTGAAGGATATGGGGAACAAGGAAGACTAGTGGTGATTTGGCTAACCCGTGGGGTAGCCCACTCGCTCCAGTTTACCTTGCCCTTGTCATGAAGGTGTAGTCGATGTCGTGCAGCCCTTGTGTGGGAGTTCTCGAGTGGGTATGATGATGATGAGATCGAGAGGACTCCCCCACACTTCTTCTTGTACCTGGTGTTGTTCTTCAAGCAAAAGTGGGAACAAAAGATGGACTCTACTGGTTTGAGAACCATAGAGCCTTTATTTGAAAGCGAATATTTTTTTTATCGTCACCATGTCATTCGCTCAAACAAGGTTAGGTCAATATTGCACCCCAGAAACAAAGGAGGATATACATACCTTGGACCTACGAGAGGTCATATGTACCTCATTTGTATGTCGTGCAACATGAATCCAAACCTTTACTTACCTTCCCATTTGAATCTAACTTGATGACTTACCCATTTGAATTTGATGATTTTCTGAAGGGGTTAGTCCATATACATGCAACCAAGATCTTATGAATGCATAACTCTAAGGTTCATCAATCAAAACTCGACACCATGTCTTGTTTTGACTGAAGAAGACAGTTTTAACCTAAGCACCATGCTTAATTTAAAATAGTCTATGAATGTGTGTCGATCGAGCATACATTCAAACCAGGTTATACGAACAAAGATAAAGGAAGCATGCAAGCGTGATCTAGCTATTTTCAAAAGGGACATAAGCATGAGCACAAAACGGTGAACCTCGGGCAAACTCCCGGAAGGGCTTTGTTTAAAGTCAAAAGCAGGACTTACCTAGCTAATCAGCAAGATGAAAGAGCTTACATATTCTCCACATTATGATAAGACTTGGCATGAGCAGAAACTTTACTTGGGATGCCCACATACCTCCCCCACACTTTAAGTTTGCATTGCTAAGCAACAAAACTCAAGTGTGTGGAGATCAAGCTTCCCTTGTAAACGTTCCCTTACCAAAATCTTACCACAGTGTTGTAGTTGATGTAGCTCACATGTTCTTAGGCATCACCTGTCCACCGTTCTTTTTAATCCTCACTTGAAAGGTTAGCGACCAAAAATACCTGAAGGACAACTTTATCTTAAAAACATGTTCTTGCTTTTATTCGAAAGGGAAATAAAACCTATGCTAATCCAGGCTATCTCCTGGTAGTGCTTTGTTTATTCAAGGTCATAAGCTTGACCAGGGGAACTTCATCTTGCAGCTATCATTGTTGGTGTCATTCCCGTCTCATCACCAATCTTGGTTGTATCAGTGAAGCTTTAGCTGCAAGGTCAGTACCACAGCGCACACACAAAATCTGATATGCTTACAGTAAACATATGCATCCATAATCAACCTTCTAAACATTTTGCAAAAGAGGACAAGAAGGTGGTTGTAGCCCTCATGTGTGGTCAGTGCACTGAGCATGGCTGACTCTGAAGAGGAATTATGCGAGCATGGTTCATAGGGTATATCAAGGACGAAGCTGCCATGCTCGTCAATGGAATCCTTTCCTATGGATTTTAGAGTCGGTGCCTCACAAATTTTCATGGCCCATGAGTCCTCTATCTCAAGAGATTTATCATGAAAGCTCGATATCGACTCTCAATCATGATCAAAAGCAACATCATACGGGCCAGCTTGAAGAGGCTTAAACTCAGACAAGAGGGATGGTGATCGTTCGCCTTCACAGAAGTGAAGAGAATCTTCTGAGTCGTTCTCATGAGGAGTAGGAAAGTCTACAACCTCAATGAGAACGGTTTCGGATGATGCGAACGGAGATACATGCATCATCTTCTCGAGAGGGTCTTGCTTGGGAAGATGATTTGCCAGTGGAGGTCCTGGACCTGTGATAGAAGTGGCAAAATCGGATTCCCTAAGCTTATGATCTAGGCTCCCTTGCGATTTATCAAGAAGTTCATCCAACGGGAAGCCTATGATAAGATCGAAATCCATGATGTCATAGATATGAAAATCTAAGCACACCTCGATCTCATCTATGATGATCGGCACGTCCCTAGCAATCCCTCGACATGAGAAAAGGTAGTTCCACTTAGGACTTCAGAAAGATCTATCAGTCGGGGTGAGGGGCATGTCACCCACCAGAGTGTCCAGAAGGACCTCTGGTATGATGCAAGCTCCAGCAGTAGGGTCATGAACAACATCTATGGTGTTTCCCCTCATGGAACAGCAGATGGTCGTGGAAATCGAGCTAACCCAAATTGCTTCGGAAGTAGGCTTTGATTTCTGAGGCGACCAATCCACTATGGCCCCATGATTCCAAACTTCATCGAGGACCTCATAAAGGTCTATCGATGCCGTAGGATTCTCGTGCCTATAGTGATTCGAGGTATTTATAATGTCTCTGGAAGAATCATCCTCGAATATGTGAGAGAACTCTGAAGGTTGAATCTCTTCTTCCTTCAGTGTTCGCGGTTCGGGAGAAGGCTCTCTAGATGAATCATAGGATGCGCAAGGTTGAAGCTCAAATTCGTCTATTAAGAGACTCTCGTGGATCGACTCTGATTCTTGGTGGGGTTCGTTGTGACTGGTATGGGAAGAAGAGGCTTCTAAGAGGAATTCTAGGATTTCTCTTCTTTCCATTGGGGATTGATGTTTGAACGAACCTCCAGCTAGAAGGTTGAGCTCTCGTGCAGATTCCATGTCTAACCTCGTGTAAAAGGTGCACAATGATACATCTTCAGGTATAGACAAGTCTAAGCTAAGCTCCAACAAGTGTGAGAACCTAGCCCAAGCTGCACTTATAGACTCACCCTCTAATTGGCCAAATTCACGGAATTCACACGGTAGCAACTCTGAGCGTCGAAAAGGGGAGAACGAGTGACAAAAGTCATCTCGTAGTTCTTCCCAATTGTGTACACTCCCTATCGTGCGGGTGTACCACTGCCCCGCTCTGTCTACGAGAGAGAAAGGGAACAACTTCCACCTCAAAGATTCCTGTGTCATACCTGGAATTACCAAGCACGAACACAGTTCTTCGAACACCTTTAAATGATCATGGGGTTCATCACTGATGGCTCCAGAGAATGGTCGATTCCAAACCATGGCTATAAAGCTGGGACGAAGTTCGCAGCTAGATGAAGAAGTTGATGTCTGCTCTAAGACGAACTCGCCCCTAGGGGTAGAGAGGCTTTGACAGGAAGGCATCTCAATGGGTAGCGGGGGTAAAGGTAGAATTCAAGAAAATGAAAAAGATAGATACAAGGACCACTAGCTTCGAAGATAGGTACGGCAATCGTTCCCCGGCAACAGCGCCAGAAATGCTTGTTGGTATTTCTTAACCTCACCACTAGTTGCGCACCTAGCGTGAGCGTAAGATCGACCTGGGTGTACCGACGGGTACGAAAGAATCCGCAAGCGCACGGAAATACCGCTGTAGCACTTCACCTCAGGAGTATTCCCAAGGGTATCGAATCCAAGGAACGGTGTGTGCTACCTCCTAGCCTAGCTATGGTCCAAGGACACAACTCTATAGGACGAGATGAAGATGGAGAGGATCCTGCTGATAGTGGGCAGAGTTAAGAACAATCTCTCGGTTAGGGACTCTCGTTTCGGACACCGGACCCTCCTGGCTATAACAGTCGATTCACGGCAAATGGTTGCCTACACCTGTATTCGGACGTGGGGGATTCTGTAAGGGTCCAATGGCTGTCACTACCACGGCCTACCCCAAGACAAACCGTGGGATACAGGGCAATCGAAGGATAACCCGTTGTCTAGACACCACGTCTACACCACCGGTTACTACTATAGCACGGCTACGTCTGCCAGCCCGTAACAACACTATAGCACTATGTACAAAGACAGAGCAACGAACCCACGAGGGAGAGGCCAGAACTCACTTAGGTAACCGCTATCTATACAAGGATCATGGAAGAACTTTGGTCTAAACTAGAATGCAGGAGCATCCACTTTACTTTAATTGGACTAGCAGGCATACAAACGGAATTAGCAACTTATGAACTACACCAGAAGATCAAAGGCTAAGCTCATGAAGAACACAAGCCTCTAAATCATGAACAAGTGAAGAACACAAGAACTATTCACCTATGCATGAATGCTACTTTAGTCTAAATAGAAAATGCAGAAATACTCACTTTATTCTAAATGAAGAACGAAGCGTCCATAGGGATACAAATCCCTCTCTCACTCTCCTATTCTCTAATCTACCAAGGAGAGGCCTCTCCTATGAAGGGAAGCTCTCATCCTTGGGTGAGATGGTGTGTCCCTATTCTAACCCCCTCCCCTTCTATTTATAGGCCCGGGTCAGCGTGCGAGAACACCCCAAGCACCACGGGAATTCCCTTAGGATCCAATGGGGGGACGAGACGTGGAAGATGGGCGCGAACCGCCTTAAGGTGGGGTCGGCCGATCCCGGGTCGGCTCCGATCGCGCCGCCTTTCGTCTGGGTGACTGCCAGGTGGGCCCCTATGGCGGTTCCCGATGTATGGGTTGGTTGGAGGCGGTTTGCTCGGGTTGTGGGCCCTTGAATCCTTGTGCTGAACACGTGGCGGCGTCTGATTCGTCGGGAAGTGCTTCTCTTGGATTGATGAGGTGTCATGGACACATGGCATCCTGTGTGCCAGCACGTCGCCACATGGCCTGGTGTGGGTCCCACTGGGCCCACATGATGTCCTGTGCATATCTCTCTCATCCGGGCTCCGATGTATGGAAATGATATATCCATTTCGATCGTCTCGACGAGCCCGTCACAATGGTGCAGTCCAAATGGGCATTTGGGACTGTTTCTGATGATGCCATATTCATGCCATTAATTTACTTGCTCTCAATTGCATCATTCCATGTGCATTTCGATGTGTCCTGCAACAAAAGATAGAAACACCAACACTTGTAGAAATTGTCAGTATAAACCCCTATTCTAGTGTTGATGATCACTTTTCGTTTATTCTATGGAGGTATTGACGGCCTAAAAGTGGTACTTAACAGCCGTCAACACTAATGATGCACAAATACATGAGACTACAAATTCACTAGAAGAGATTGTTAGTCCCACAAATGACACAAACTTTGAAGTAAGCTCCCCCTTAATTAGTGCTTAGAGAATTTTTGAATTTCTCGAACTTAGCACTTTATTCATTTACGAACAAGGGAGATTGCTTCAAAGGTTGGTCTAGGCATAAAATGATTTAACAAATTGAAATATGCCAAGTAACTCACTACCATTGGCTTGGAATCACCAAAATGCTGAAAATCAGCTCCATGTCGGGTCACCCGGGCCAAGGTGGCCGGGTCACCCGGCAGCCTCCAGAGACGCCTCGGGTCACCCGGTCCTAGGGGCCGGGTCACCCGCAAAGAGACATTTCTGGGAGACAGGCGGTTAGACCGCCCTACCCCTGAGAGGTCCATTTGGTGATTTTCCAGCTCTTGTTCTTTGATAAGCTTGTGTATTGCCTAAGTAAGTCCCTGCAAAGCTTATCACAACAAATGCTCTTCTAGAGAGCCATTAGGAGCATCGAATGGTATGAGAGTATAAAATTATGAAAGTGTCAAGGTCACTTCCTCATGCTTCACAAACCTAGGTCTAATGATTCATGAGTGTTCACAAAGAACTGAGAGTGACCAAGGCACACCATTTAGTACTTGTTACCGAGATTGCATTGGTTGAGTGTTTTTCACTTTCTAGCTCTTCTCATGGCAAAGCATCAAAAATTGAATTCTTTCTTCATTGCCATGACTTCAATGCAACTCGATCAACCTGCAAGCTCAGCAAGAACTTCTTGGTACCCAACACTTGTTGGGTCCTACAAGGTTAGTCACAAGATGCTTAGGAACCCAAATAGCCATTGTGCTAGTTTGAGGTGAACTAATCATCCTCATAGCACAAGTGCCAATTTTGTCATTCCTAAGCCTATGAAAATCATAATGGACAAGGTTGGATTGAGGAATGTTACCATTCGGACAATCCTTGCCCAAGTGACCCTTCTCACGACAAGTATAGCAAATGCGACTTTTGGCACTTCTAGGCTTGGGAGCCATTTGCTTGTCTTGTCTTGGCTTGCATGTAGGCCTCTTGCTTGAAGGGTGGACTTTCTTCTCCTCGCTACGATGGTTCTTCATTGTGCTGGCCAGACCCAATCTAACCGCCCTTGGGGGCGGTTTGAAGGCCCCTAGTCAGCACTGCTAGCTTGTGGGCAATCCGCAGCCGAGTGACCCTTCTCTTTGCATTGATACCACAATCTCCTTCTGATGGAGCTTCTTTTCTTCTTGGAGATTGCTTCTTGAGCCTTGAGCTTGGTGGGGCAAGGTGAAGCAATGTGCCCCTTCTTCTTTTCTTGAATCTTGCTCTTGTTGATCTTGATGTGTTGTTGAGAAGTTGAGCTCGTGACGGTTGATCCCTTCTCATGCTTCTTCACCATGTCATCACGGTTATCTTGAGAAGGTTGCACTTTGCTCTCTTCCTTCAACACATACAAGTCTCTTTTAAGCTTTTCGACCTCTTGCTTGAGTTCATCATTTTCTTGAGCAATGAGGTCATCACAAGATTCTACAAATACATGCTCAATACTAGATTGTCTTGCTTGAGAACAACAAGGTTTAGTACAAGCAAATTCATTATTGACAAGTGAGCATGTGCATGTGGGTGTGAGGTTGCAAGAATTTTACCGATGAAATAACAACCTCGTGAGCAATTTCTAGTGAAGCATATGAGTCCACAAGCTTCTCATGAGAACACTCAAGTTCCTTGTGAGTTGCTTGCAAAGCCATATGCTCACCAGTGAGCTTAGCTAGTCGAGCTTCTTCTTTTGCCTTTGCTCTACATGAAAAGGATTTGATATCATGATCGTACTTGTTAGCCAATGATTCATACTTACAAACCAAGGAGGCGAGCTCGGATTTGAGAAGTTCAAGTTCTCTTGTCAGAGTGCTTGAGGCTTCGATCTTCTGGCTCTTCGCTCCCTTGGCCTGCCTCTTCTTCTTGCTCTTCTTTTTGGCCATGAGTCAAGCGCCTTCACCGTAGTAGGTTGAAGCATCTCTGTTGGGGGCGGTTAGACCGCCCATAGGGGGCGGTTTGACCGCCTCCCCCAGAGAGGCTCCACTTTTGCTTCTCTTGCCTTCTTCTTCCTTGAGGGTTGATGCTTGATGATCGGTAGATGTTGTAGAGGTTGTGGGGCACATCTCCACTGGTTCATCTTCATCATTGCTCTCAAGTTCACCCCACTTGGTGTTTGCAATATTAAATAGCAATTCTCAAATGAGATGAGTATCTTCGCTAATCTCCTTGCTCTTTAGGATGAGATGCTTTAGTTCTCTACATACACAGCTACACAAAAGGTTAACAATAGTGGCATTGAGTTGCTTCTTCTCCAATTCCTTTATAGAGACATACATCTCATCCTCCAGAAGGATACTCGCAACCATGATGCTCTCAGCGATGGGACCCAAAACCTTAAGTGCAATGAGAACATTGGAACGTTAAGAAGAGTAGTTTGAGCCATCTAGAGCTAGCGGCTCAAACGGCACCTCACAAGTAGTCGACATCAAAAAACTCCGAGCGGTTAAGCTCGAACCGAAGCACCAAGCTCTGATACCAATTGAAAGGACCTTGATGCCGCCTAGAGGGGGGTGAATAGGCGAGACGACCAAATAAAACTTTCCCCCCGAAACTTGAGCTTCACTGACACAGGCGGTTAGACCGCCCCTGGTGCACCTAGCACAGGGGGGCGGTTCAACCGCGTTCTGGGGGCAGTTAGACTGCCTCCACGCAGTGAACCTACAAAACACAACTCAAAGATTCTCTTGACTTCTAGCAAGAACCAAAGTTCTTGAGTGGCTTCAGTAGATGATCACAAGCAGGGTAATGATCCCTGCACTCAAAGATAAGCGCACCCAAGTAGATCGAGCGGAAGCAAAGTAAATATGCTAGAAATCAAACAAGTGAGGCAAACCACAAAGGAGAGACGAGGATTTGTTTCCCGAAGTTCACCTCCTACTAAGGAAAGGCTACGTCTCTATTGAGGAGCTTGTAAGGAAATTCTCCCACAACAAGCTAGGTCTCTTTCAACCGCTTTCCTCCTTTTCCACTAAGGCGATCTTTTCCACGAAGAGGCAAGATCACAACCCTCACAAACTTGTCGCTGCTCACCACAACCTTGGAAGCTAGCCGGTGACGCCTAGCCGTCTAGGAGGGGAACCTCCAAGAGTAACAAATGCTTCAATGGCTTTCCGACGCGAATCACAAGTGCTCAAGCTATGGGATGCTCTTGCTCAGCTCACACAAGCTCACAAAGGCTTAAACTCTCAACCCAATACTAGGATATGGCTTGAATCACAAATCTCACAAAGAGAGGGTTGAGTGTGTTTCCTTGGCTTTGGCTTATGAAAAACAACAGGGGAGCACCTCAGCAACCCTAGAACTAGCAGCCCCAACAAGTGGAGCTCGTGGGGTACTTATACCCCTCACAATGAAAACTAGCCGTTAGAACTCTGGCCAGAGCGGTTAGACCGCCTGGTCAGGGCGGTTAGACCACCTACCTCCGGCCAGTTTGAAAAACTAGCCATTGGCCTGCCTGGGGCGGTTAGGCCGCCTTGGGCAGAGAGAGCCCAAAAATCCTTTTCTCTTCTCACAAGCACTCCAAGACGTGTTGAAGTGGCTAAGCTTGGGTTAGAGGTTTGTTAGATCACTCAGGGACTCTCTCAAGGCTAATTCTCAATTAGGTCAACTAATGAGCACTTTTGATCTTTTGTCTTAGAGCTAATGTTCGCATCCCTCTTGATAGTACGACATTCCTATACTCAAGAATAAATATAAAACTAAGTCAACCACTTGAGCTTGTAGATCTTCAATCTTGCCATACTTTTGCAATTCCAACTTGAGGGCTTCCAACATAGCCAATGTCTTGAGCAAATCCATACTTGAGCTAGTGACTTAGGATTTTTCCATCTAGCATAAGAATGCTCACTTTAATCCTTAAGTCACTCCATATTGTCAATCATAACTTATAGATGTGTTGCATTGCTTCCGTCGGTTAAGGCTTGGATATGATACTTCGAGACCCCACGAATACTAGAACTTCACCTTAGCAAAACACTAATGGCGGCCGGTCCAAGACCCAAAAGATTGCTTAGTCCCTCACCCTAGTCATCTCGGTTGATCTCTTCATCACTTACCCAATCCACGTTGAGTTTGGCTTTGCTTCATCCACAATTAACCTTCATTTGAAATCCCGCTTCAAATGCTTGTTCTTGATTAACAACGAATATGCAAGCTTCCAATTAAGGACCATAACCTCTATACTCATCCTTGTGTCATCTTTCAATTACCACATGAAGCCTTGCATTTAATTAGAGAGAAATACCAAATTCTCTTTTTATGATCCCTTTTATTTTTTAGTCAAGCTACCACAATCCTTGGAGACATGTAATCCATCTTTGCAACATATCCCCAATATATAAATCCATTTATTGCTTGACATTAACCAATTTGCATAAGGATCACACACACTTGCTTGTCTTCAATCAATGTGAGCCAAATAATATCCATTTGAATAATCAACAATTATAGCTCATGAATAATTAATAAAAAACCTGCTCACATTCTTAGACAAAACAACGTTCTCGTCTGATGCACTGTTGCTTGGCCGTCGTCAGGCACGCCACCGCGACACCACTAGCAGACGCCTAAGCAAGCCACCGCTTGCCGCGCCACCAAGACGCTGCTAACACAGCTCCACACAAAGCTGGTCAACCTCGTCGCGTGTTGCAAGAAGCAGGGCACAACCACTGATATCGAAAGAGAAGCAGTTGTGGTCGCCTCCCACGCCTGGCAGCACGGCCCGGGATGCGGCTGTCACTGCAGCCAGCCGCGGTCGCCAAGTCGGACAACGCCACGCACCGACCGACCCCTACCGCAAATGCAACCCAGTCGGGGAGCCAGTTGCCGCTGAAGAAGCCATGGGCGCTGGCCTGCCACCGCGTCCCCGACATGACGATGTCGTTGGTGGGCACGTCCAGCAGTTGAGGCAGCATATCCGGCCGAGCCCATGATGGATCCGGTCACGAACGACCGGCAACCAGGGTTTCAATTACTGGTTCGGGACCGGTTACCGCCGCCCTTCGGAAATGGTTAACCGGACCGGTAGGAGCGGTTACTAGTAAAAACCAGTCAAATTCAAATTTTCGAACCCAAACGCTAGTTCAATCGGTTGCCACCGGTTGACTAGTCGGTCAAACCGGTTAGTCGGACCGGTTGTGGCGGTAACCGGTCTGTAAACACAAATTACCAAATCAATGAAGAATTTGACATGTTTTCAAATTTGAATTAAAAAATTGAAAAATAAAAGAGAATTTCCTAAAAATATTTCAAGGTGCCTAGAATCTAACGGTGTCAAAAAAAATTCAAATATTTATGCATTTGGTAATTTTCAGGCATTAGAAGTTCAACCAGCTGAATTTTTTTCTTTTTCTTTTTCTGTTGAACTTCCAATACCTGCAAAAAATACTAAATGCACTCATATTGTAAAATTTTTGACACCATTACATTCTATAAATCTTGAAGTATTTTTAGGAATTTTTTCATTTTTTGAATTTAAATTCGAATTTTTTGAATTTGACCGGTAGGAACTGTTGATTGATGATCCAAATTCATGTGCACAAGATAAAGGCCAACTTCTGACGGAGCGTAGCGGAGGCCCGGCCGAAGGCTAGGGCCGGAGATTGATTCATTCTACGGGTTTTCCATTGGAGATTGATTCATTCTACTTCTTGTAAGCCGCCACCGTTGGCGTTTGTAACCGGACTCCGATCATAGTGGAAATGCTTGCTGGCTGGCGCCCGCGGTTTTTTTTCCTCTCGCATAGAGGGGATTTTTCACATTAAATCTCGTGCCTCCTTGCGGTTTGATTACTTTACTTCTCGTTGTTTTGCGTCATCATTTATAACAAGTGGTACCAGAGCCTGTTCCAGACTAGGGCTCCTTGATGTCGCCGACGATGAAGTTCGATCTACCGTTGTTGGATTTTAAGACGAGGTTCTCGCTGTGGCAAGTGAAGATGCGGGCTATTCTGGCGCAAACTCATGAACTTGATGAGGCGCTGGAAAAGTTCGGTGGCAAGGCGTCCAAAGATTGGACCGAAGAGGAGAAACGCAATTATCGTAAGGCTCTGTCTTTAATTCAGCTTCATCTATCTAATGATATACTACAAGAATGTCTGCAGGAAGAAACTGCTGCAGCACTCTGGTTGAAACTGGAAACGATCTGTATGTCAAAGGATCTAACCAATAAGATGCATACGAAGATGAAGCTGTTCACGCTTAAGATGGAGGAGGGTGGTTCGGTGTTAAGCCACATATCTGTTTTCAAGGAGATTGTTGCTGACCTAGTGTCGATGGAGGTTAAGTATGAGGATGAAGATTTAGGTCTCTTACTGTTATGCTCTCTGCCCAGTTCGTTTGCATCTTTTCGTGACACCATACTTTTGAGCCGTGATGAACTAACCGTCTCGGAAGTTTATGAGGCACTCCAATCCAGGGAGAAGATGAAAGGCATGGTGCATTCTGATGGGTCGTCCTCCAAGGGTGATGCTTTGCAAGTGAGAGGCAGATCCGAGCAAATATCTTTCAATGAAGACAATGATCGTTACAAGAGCCAAGAAAGCAGAGGACGTTCAAAGTCCAGACCGCCCAAGAAGTTCTATAAGTATTGCAAAAAGAAAACACATTTTATTGATGAGTGTTGGAAACTGAAGAACAAGGAGAACAGAAAAAATAATCCTGATGGTAAGGCATCTGTTGTCACTGGTGCTGGTACAGATTCTGGAGATTGTCTAGTAGTTCTTGTTGGTTGTGTTTCTGGTAATGAAGAGTGGATACTTGATTCTGCATGTTCGTTTCATATCTGCACCAACAGAGATTGGTTTAGTTCATTTAAGCCTGTGCAGAAAGGAGATGTTGTGCGTATGGGGGACGACAACCCGTGTGACATTGTGGGTGTCGGCTTAGTTCAGATCAAGGCTCATGATGGCATGACATGCACGCTACAGAATGTGAGATACATACCAGGGATGACCAGAAATCTGATTTCTCTCAGCACACTTGATGCAGAAGGATTTAAATACTCTGGTTCAGGCGGAGTTTTGAAGGTATCAAAAGGTTCCCTTGTTTGTTTGGTAGGTGATATGAATTCTGCTAAGTTATATGTCCTTCGAGGTAGTACTTTACATGGTTCTGTTTCCGCTGCTGCTGCTATTACTAATGATAAACCTTGTAAAACTAACCTTTGGCATATGCGTCTTAGACATATGAGTGAACTTGGTATGACGGAATTGATGAAGAGAAACCTACTGGAGGGCTGTACGTTGAGTAGCAAGAAGTTCCGTGAGCACTGTATTTTCGGCAAGCATAAAAGGGTAAAGTTCAATACCGCTGTTCATACCACCAAAGGTACTCTTGATTATGTACATGCTGACTTATGGAGTCCTTCTCGTAAGCCTTCTTATGGTGGTGCTCGTTACATGCTTACTATTATTGATGACTACTCTAGAAAAGTATGGCCTTACTTTCTAAAAAATAAAGATGATACCTTTGCTGCTTTTAAAGATTGGAAAGTGATGATAGAAAGGCAAACTGATAGAAAGGTGAAGGTGCTTCGTACTGATAATGGTGGAGAATTTTGTTCTGCTGCGTTTAATGATTATTGCAAGCAGGAAGGCATTGTCAGGCACCACACCATACCGTATACTCCTCAGCAAAACGGTGTGACTGAGCGCATGAACAGGACCATCATCTCGAAGGCCCGTTGCATGCTGTCCAACGCTAAGATGAACAAGCGTTTCTGGGCTGAAGCTGCTAACACCGCGTGCTACTTGATAAACAGGTCGCCTTCTATCCCACTTAATAAGAAAACACCTATTGAGGTATGGTCTGGCACACCCGCTGATTATTCACAGTTGAAAGTTTTTGGCTGCACGGGAGCATTTCACAGTTCCGGTGTAATTCCCTTCGCGGGGGATCGCTTTGAGGGTCGGATGCAGGATGGGACCGTAACTACCGAGAGTTCGCACGGGAGGATGGGCTCGATCGGTCGGCCACCGGCCGGGTTCCATTCCGAGTTGGGTACAGGTGTACACGCTCTGCAGAGTTGTTCGATCTATAGCTATAGCCGCGTCCTCGGTCACGGACATGTCCCTTGATAGCTTTGTTCTCATGTTTTGGGATTTCTACCTCCCCATGTAGTTTGAGAGTGTGGTGAGCCGTGGTTGCAGTCGGGGAGAGGAGAGTTGCTCCCTCTCGCTCGCGGATCCGATTGCAATCATTGAGGTGCGAGGAGAGGAAGTTCTTGCATCGATCCTAGATGGAGATAGGTTGTGGAGTCGGGTCCCTAGGGTACTAGGTGTTCCCGAGTTGTGATGAGAGTATGGATTGGGACTTATATAGAGATGTTTTCTTTTTATGCTTCGCTGCTGCTGCATAGGAAACCTGAGCTTTTACCTTGCCACTTTTCTTATCCTTTAGAGGTAGGCCACTTAAAGCTGCATACAGTCGGTGACGTGAACCTATCCCATTCCTTGGGGATAGTTTTGTGAGTGTGCAGGATTGGACTTGGAGTGAGAGTCCGAGTTTGAGGAATCCATGAAGGGAGGGTTGCGTTGCTTCACTCAAGGATGCCTGTGGTGAAGATTGAAGATGAAGACTTGAAGCCCTAGCTACCGCTACGCAGGATTTCTACTTGTTGCTTAGCCCAAGAGGCTTGTACTAAATTCGTATACTGAGTTGTTTCGGATGTAAATATTCTGTTTTGTACTCTAATTTCGTTGTATGGAAATGATATTATTCTGTAATGAGTTCTGTACGTGATAGCTACTGATCCAGGGACTATCACAAGGGTACAGGGAGTCGGGTTTTCCTCACCGAAAACCCAGGTCGTTACAGATATGTAGTCTTTGGAGAAGAACTGCACATGGGATGTTGTTCCTTTGCCTAAGGGTAAGAAGCCTGTTCGCTGCAAGTGGATCTACAAGAGAAACGAGGGTTTATCTCCTAGCGAGCCTCCAAAGTATAAGGGAAGGTTAGTTGCTAAAGGATTCAGTCAGATTCCTGGTGTTGATTATAATGATGTGTTGTCTCCAGTTGTAAAGCACAGTTTTATTCGCACTTTCTTTAGTATTGTTGCTGCACATGATCTTGAGCTTGAGTAGTTAGATGTGAAGACTGCATTTTTACATGGAGAGCTTGAGGAGGAGATTTACATAGACCAGCCTTGGCAAGGAGAATTATGTCTGTAAGTTGAAGAGATCCTTGTATGGTTTGAAACAGTCTCCCCATCAGTGGTATAAGAGGTTTGATTCATTTATGTTGTCACATGGCTTTAAGAGATCTAAATATGATAGTTGTGTTTACATCAAGCATGTTAATGGATCACCTATATACTTGTTGTTATATGTTGATGATATGTTGATTGCTGTCAACAGCAGGAAAGAGATCACTACATTGAAGAAATTGTTGAGTAGTGAGTTCGAGATGAAGGACCTTGGTGCGGCTAAGAAAATTTTAGGTATGGAAATTACTAGATACAGAAAAGCTGGTTTATTGTTTCTTAGTCAGCATGCTTATATTGAGAAGGTCCTTCAGCGTTTCAACATGCATGATGCACAGCCTGTTGGTACTCCTATTGCACCGCATTTTAAATTGTCTGCTGAGCAGTGTGCTAGTTCAGATGAGGATATTGAATACATGTCAAAAGTTCCGTATTGCAGTGTTGTTGGATCTTTGATGTATGCTATGGTTTGCTCTCGTCCGGATTTATCTTATGCTATGAGTATTGTTAGCAGATATATGTCTAATCCTGATAAAGAACACTGGAGGGTAGTTCAGTGGATTTTCAGGTTTCTCAGAGGGACGACAGATCATTGTTTGCAGTTTGGCAGGACAGCTAAGGGACTTATTGGATATGTGGATTCAGATTATGCTGGTGATTTGGACAGGCGAAGATCGCTCACAGGTTACGTGTTTTCTGTTGGCAGTTGTGCTGTGAGTTGGAAGGCTGTTTTGCAGCCTGTTGTTGCATTGTCCACTACTGAGGCAGAGTACATGGCTATTGCTGAAGCATGTAAGGAGTTGATTTGGTTAAAAGGATTGTATGCTGAGCTTTGTTGAGTTGATTCTTGCATTAACCTGTTTTCTGATAGTCAAAGTGCAATTTATCTTACTAAAGATCAGAAGTTCCATGCCAGGACAAAGCACATTGAGATCACGTACCATTATGTTCGAGATGAGATCGAAAAGGGTAAGCTAAAGGTATGCAAGATAAGCACTCATAATAATCCAGCTGATATGTTGACAAAGTCAATTCCTGTAGCTAAGTTTGAGCTTTGCTCAAGCTTAGTTGGTATAATTAATGAACCCAAGAGGCTATTTGGCGCCAGAAGTATTTTGTTTCTTTTGATGTGTTCAGGATGAAGGTTCGTTTGTTGATGCTACAAGAAGGAATTTGTCTCAAGGTGGAGTTTATTGATTGATGATCCAAATTCATGTGCACAAGATAAAGGCCAACTTCTGACGGAGCGTAGTGGAGCAGAGCCTTCGCGGTAACGGGTCATATAACCCCGTTAGGGTTTTCCATTAGAGATTGATTCATTCTACTTCTTGTAAGCCGTCGCCGTTGGCGTTTGTAACCGGACTCCAATCATAGTGGAAGCGCTTGCTGGCTGGCGCCCGTGGTTTTTTTCCCTCTCGCATTGAGGGGGTTTTCCACGTTAAATCTTGTGTCTCCTTGCAGTTTGATTACTTTACTTCTCGTTGTTTTGCGCCGTCGTTTATAACAGGAACTGGCTGGTGCCACTACCAGTCCGGGCCGGTATGACCGGTAACCGCGGTTTTTCGGCCGGTTCCCACTGGTAATTAAAACCCTGCCGGCAGCTACCCCACGACCAAGATCTCTGCCGTCATGGTTGTAAGTTGTAACAAGAGGAGAGCACGGGGGCAGGAGTGAATGGAGAGGAGGAAGAAGGGGAACCACGCGGGAGACATGGCATGGTTCCCCATTGTAAGAAAAGTATTACACGTTGGAAAATCTATGTAAGGTGGGGAGCATGGAAAAAAATAAATGTCCAAACTCCGAGCAATGCTGAGTTAGCATATTCGAATGTTGAACTTGTATTAGGGATTGTTGAATCAAGTGTTAAGGAAATATCGAATGGTATTCGTGGATAAAGATTGATGTGCTGAATGATTGTTCGAGATGGGCCTAACGGGCTGTGTGCCTTAACTAACTTCCGCAAGCCCCGTAGGAGCTGCAGGTTTTGCTGCATTGCAGTAAAAAATAGTCTCTTAGGGTTGATGATATAGCTGAATAAGTTGTACTCACTGGGCTTGTTTTTGTTTTTAAAATGTTATGATAAAATTGTGGGTGGGTGGGTGGGGGGGGGCGTAGAGGAGTGTAGGATTTAGTAGGCACACAGGACTAGTGAACATAAATTTATAATTTTCCTCATCTCCTCCACGTCAAAGCATATGGAAAGGTTCGACCTAATTTCACAGAAAAAGAACCTCTATATGTATGGGTGGAGCAAAAGTTTGAAGGTTTTTATGTGATAATGTCTTCTTAATAAATAGCGTGGATGGGTTTTACCTTTCGCAGGTTAATTTTTTTAAAAGTTTTATTATAAACTTTCCTAGTACAGGTTAAGCGCATACTCACGTGCTGCATATCGATTCTCACAGCTTGAATCAATCTAACAACTAACACAGGCTAGAAAACCATCATTTACTCACGAAAATAAAGTTATCTGTACCGTGCTCGTGCACATCAGCTAGCTACGGATGAACGACGACAGCACGCACAGGAGATGGGCACCAACTACAGTCCTATCCGCACTGTTGTGTCCGGTGTCCTGGCGATGAATCCGTTCGATCGTCCAAGCAGCACACAGCGCTGGTGCCCTGTGGCCGCGGCCGCGTTGGGCGGCGCGCCGCGTGGGTGGCGCCGAGCGAGCCTTCTCCGGCGAGTAGTCTGCCTCTGCCATCACCATCAGAGAGCGCGAGACTCAGAGAGGGGAAAGGAAAGCCCAAAGCCGAAAGCGAGCGAGCAGTCGCGCAGCGCATCGTTTTGTCCCTTTCAACAAGCTGCGACCGGCCCTGCCTGGCGTGGCGTGCGTACGCTGCGGCTTTGTTTCGTCTCGATGGCACAATCTTTTGCTGTTGGCATTTGACTAGCTAGAGGCTCTGTCACCATCAGGTGGCCCTAGCAGGGTGCTATACATGTAGTCGCAGGGCGTAGCATGCGGACGAATCCCATCGATCGCCATGCTGAGCGCGGGGAGGTGATAAAAGTTGGGCGGACGTGTCTTGTTCGACCTTTAACAGAAATCGACAACAGCAGCTGAGCCTGGGCCTTTTTTGGAACCTTACGGCCGCTGCCTTCGGCCCACGGAATGGAATCCGTCTCCACGCCGCTTTGTTAGGCTTTCGATCTTTATGGCGCTTTCGCCCCGTGCCCCCTTTTGCTCTCCTTTTCCTTCCAGCAGAGAGATCATATCGAGGGTCGATGCCGGAGCCCGGAGTCGAAGCAACATCTCCTCCTCCTACTGCTACCAGTCTACGCGAGCAGCCATGGCCGCCGCCCCCCGACGGACGGCAAGGTGCACGCCGAAGGACGACGACGGGGAAAAGGGCGGAAAGGCATGCATGTCTGAGAGCGAGGACGACGTTGAAGCAAGCTCCTGTGCGTGCTCCGAGTTGATGAGCTTTCGTTGGGCTCGAGAACTTTTGCAGCCGGCCGGCGACGAAAGGGCCAGCTCCGCGTTTTGTCGTTTGTACGTACGCGCCACAGTTTTGTCCTCCGATCCACACTCTTTCAGTCTTTCAGAGGACAGACAAGGGGCGGAACTTCCTTTTTCATCGATCGACTGATCGAGTAATGCACCAGTGTGACGGTTTATTACGCTGGCTAATGGTTTCGATCGTTTGGACTGGAAAAACAAATGCCGTAAATGATCGCGGGCGAGTGGTGCTGATCCGGCTGCTGCAGCCTGCAGCCGATGACGACGATCTACTGGTCTAGCAATTGTTGGTGCGTTGCTCGCGAGCTCACGTCCCCCCACGAGCTAGCCTGAGAGCACGCAACCTGTGGTCTGTGGAGGCCCGAGACTATACCTGAGCCAGTAGTAGCCTGGTAGGCACAGTGATGGGAAACATCATGGTATGACCGAAAGTCAAGGGCTCAGGGCTACTGTCCGCTTGTTCCTGCAGATCACAATTACGCACGTGTCTATGCGTCTGTTCACCGTACCTAAGAGTTTGTGGCGTCAATGACTGGATGAAGGTTCACATAAGAGTACACTATACACTAGACCGGTCAACCCTAAACCCTAATACTCCTGTATACACTGACGGAATAATTTTTCTAAACAAATCTACTTATTGTTTATGCTTAGAGTAGAAAATAGCACGCCAACAAAAAGAGAGCACGAGTATTTGCCACCTCAATGAATTGTACTAATTTATGTAGGTGTTTTCTGGCAAATACAATTTTCCCAAAGACAAGTAGGAAATGTTCATTTCGTATGATATACCAACACCTTGCTATTTTTCTTTCAAACAAATCTGGTTTAACTTCGAGCATGTTCGGCTGATATTAAAAATAGTATTTAGCTGGTAGATTGAATAGTATTGTGTGAGAGAAAATAAGCTGAGATAAGTTGAACACGCTCTTCGTAGGATATACTAATTAATTTTTCGTAAGGATTAATTCAATCCCGCTATAGATGGTGCCGTCCAAACCCCTTTGTTGTTCTCAGGAGTCGGGAGGCAGAAGTTTGAATAGTTTGGCGCAATTGAAGTTTCCGACACAATATGTTCTTTAAAGTTGAAATATGGTTCAAAGATTTTTTTTTTCTCGAATACGCGCGGAGCGGATCATTGTATTAAGCAGAAAAATAATTGGTACAGTGTTCGGTTACAACCCAAATGGAACGGACTCCAGATGGACACAAGCTGGCAAACCAGCTGAACACAACCCAAAACAAAAGCTCTAACATGAACTACTCATATCTCACGCAATCACAACCTACCCAACTGGTTCTAAGCCTAGCCCTCAATCAACGATCCATCCTATCTTGGTTTTGTTCTTCAACATCAGGAATAAGATTGAATAGTATTGTTGCTGGTTCAAAGACAACCTGACAATAAACTAGCGCTTTGATGCTGTTGCACGTCAAGTGGCAATAGTATCTCTCAGCTTTTCGACTGGAATCCATTTTACATTTTTAATTTACTGCCTCACATGAGATGATATGCTGGCTATTGGCGAACTGCCAGGATAGTCATTGACCGCTGGATATCTGCTGTTTTGCTAACCAAATTGTTCGGACAAACTATATGTGTATATAGCTATTAAAATCGAACTTTGAAAAGAGGTTCAAAAGATTTTGCCAAAACATTTGGCCAACTAAAGGGGCCTAGCATGTTTGGTTTGAGAATGAGAAACCACCTTATTTTAGATGATATAACCCATCATGAGTTGATTTTACAAAATTTAGTGGGAAGACTCCATCCCTCATATTTATACTAATACTAACTAGCTTGTGGAGGGATGAGACGGTGAAGGATCCACTCATTCCACTCCTCATAACAAACAATAATAATGACAAGCGGCTTCCCCATCCCACCCCACCCCGCTAGCGCAAAATGGGGAAAGAGAAGCCACTGTGCCGGCTCCAGCAGCTGCCGCAATGGCAACTGCAAAATGCGCGAACCAAACGCTGCCTCCGTCGCCCTCCTCCTCCCTCCTCCGCCGAGCTCAAGTAGCAGCGCAGCCTCCTTCTCCACCCACAGTCGCCCGCCTCCGCGACCCCACGATCGCCTCCGCCTCCTCCAGGCTGGCGTGCCTTCGTGCCCCCACCCCCGCGAAACGGCGTCTCGCCGGCCTGCAGGGAGCCGCGGCGCCGGTGGCCTCCTTTCTCCAGCGGCCTTGCGGGCACCACCGTCGACCAAATCTACCGCAGTCCCCTCTTCTCAGCGGCGTCGGAGGGGGGGCTCACGCGGATCTCGACCGCCCCCTCTTCTCGGCTGCGGAGGACGGCACGCCGACGGAGGTGGAGGGGCGAGGGGCACGGCCTCGCGGCGACTGCTCTCCTCCGGCCGGCCTCGCTCCTCGGCCTCCCTCTGCCGGCCGGCGGAGCTCGCGAGGAGGTGGCCAGAGGCAGGGGCGGAGCTCGCGAGGAGGCGTCCGAAGGCAGGGGGCGAGTTCGGTTGGAGCCGTCTGGATCTCGCCCACGCCTCCTGTTCGCCGTCGTGTCTCCCATCTATGGCGCCTCCGGCTCCTCCACCGTGCCTCCACTCCGCCGCTGTTGCGGACCGGCGGATTTGGGCGCCCGCGGTGTGGCATCACCCCCTGCGGCGGCAGCCCTCTCGGCACGACGGGATCCAAGGCGCGCGGGAGCCAACTGCCGGGTGTAGGATGCGCTTCGGGAAGCTCTCGCCGCTAGAACGCTCGACCTTTTGCAGAACCGATTCCCTCTCTCTCCTTTGGTCATATGGAATGAGAAGATGATGAATCGATTCATTCCTCAAAAACACTATAGATAGTATCTGCTGCTTCGTTTCGACTTGCTTCTTTTTGTAAAAAAAAATAACCACGCATATTTCAGAAGTGAAAAAAGGGAGCACGCATGCATTGAAAAGAGGTCCATGAGTGCATCATCTTCTCACTCAAATCTGCACTCAAATTTCATGCACATTTGAGTATAATTTACAAAACTGCACGAAGAGTGTGGATAAATTGTGCAGGAGCACGCATGCATTAAAAATTGAGCCTTCATGTGTAGTATAGTACATCCACCTCAATCAGTAACTAGTTTTAACTGTTACTGAGGACGACGTACGTACAAGTTACTGGTTTCAACTGTACTACACCTCAAGCAGTGACTGCTCACTTACACACCATGCATATGTTCGCATCATACGGCTCCAAGATTCAATTCAAACTGAACGCACCATAATAATCTTGATCATCTCTCTCCAAAGCATGGAGGTAAAAACAAAAGTTGCAGGAGCAACTGGCTATTGGCGTACAACAAAACACCTGCCGCGCCCTTTAGCCAGCAGCTGGGTGTTCCTTTGTCACCAGGGTAAAAACCCCCGCCACCTCGCCAGGCCTCCGGCGGCCTCGTCGGCGTTCCAGAGCGAGGCGCGCGGCCGCCTTGTAACTTGTATGGACCACGACCCCCACGGCCCGCACGTCGTCGGATCCCGCCAGTACCCACGCAACTGGAGCTCACCAGCGTATCCTCCCCCCGTGCCGGGCCCCCACGGCAGGCGAGCGCGCAGCGCACTCGCCGTCCGTCGTCCTGTGTACTCCTTTGCCGGCCAGGCCGTCGCCGATGCGGCCTACTAGTCTACTACCAGTAGCAAGTAGACGGAATACCAGCCAGGCTGCCCCGTGCGCCCAGCGGCCAGCGCGCCCGGCCCCCAGGCCCCCGCGCTCCGTGACGCGCCCCGCGGCGACGAGGGACCCCGGCCCGGCCCCCCCGTGCGCGCACGGCGCGGATCGGCGCCGCGGTCCACGCCGGTGCACAGAGCGCCTGCCTGCCTGCCGCGCCCGCGCGCCGATCGCCCTCTTCAGTAGAGAACAAAAGTTTCCTCCCTTGAGATCCCGCGTGCGCGCCCACCCGGAGGGCACCCCACCGGGCATGCGCTGGCCACCTCCACACACGGTGCCGCGCGCCCGCGCACGCGCCTGCGGCCGTGCGCGCCCTGCTGGTTCCTTCCGCCATTAAGGAGGCCGGGGGCTTCAATAATGGCGGGACGCACCGAAGTACAGCACGAGGAGGCGACGGGAAAGGAAATCTACCACCACCGGCACCACCCGCACCGGCACGGCCACCGCACTGAGATCGATCGACTGCGCGCATGCAAGCGCGCCGCGCGTGCTTATAGTACTCCGCCGCCCGTGCGCCCCCGTTTCCCTCCCACACCTCGGCGTGTGACGCGGGTGCTCTCGCGGCTCCACACGTACGCCGGCCGTCCGGCAGGGCCGGCGCAGGAGGGAGCTGCTGCGAACCAACCGGCCGGCCGGCCGCCGTCCGCATGCGACGCCCGGAGCAAAGAGAGGCAGCGCGGGAAAAGACTAGGAGAGAGAAAGCGGAGGAGAGCTGGAGAGGCCGTCGACCTCTCCTCTCGCTTTCCTTTCTTCCAACCAAAACAAAAGGGGGGACGCCATGGACGCCTGCGTTGCAGCACTTGCGTAGCAGCATATCGCATGGCGAAACAAGGTAGCCATAAATGCCGGCGAAGAAGCCGATCGAGGGTGGTGCGCGCTCAATGGAAATTGAATGCGGAACTCGGCAAACGGAAAGGAGGAGGAGGATACCGAAGGAACGAATTAAAGCGAGAGGAAGGAGGCGAGAGCTTCATTGAATTCGGGGCCTAAAAAGTCCCTCGCCATTGATCGCCTGCTCATCCGAAGCTACTTCCGACCTCTCGCTTATCATCAGCTCGAGTCGAGTTTACTGCAGCGGCCGATTTCGCTGCTCACAGATTGTACAAAAACGACGGCAGAGGCATCAAATTTAAAATACCATCAATGGCACGGATCCGAGCAGTGACGTCGCAACAGTGAAGACGTTGAGCAATCGATCGAGCATTTTGTTTTAAGAGAAGAAACAGAAGAGCAAGAGTACACATGATCGAGCTGAATGATGACGGGGGGTTGTGCAAATGGACGGGTCAAGATTCAAGAACAAGTCACAGTGATGCTAGTACTGCTCCGAGCCCATTAACACTAGCTGGAAGGATGATCGATGCTGGATGGATGACGCTGGAAAGAGCATTATGCAACAGGAAACAGTTGCATTGCTGCTGCCGCTTGGCATGCATGCGCGTGGCAGCAGCGGCGGCAGGCTTGCGTTTGCAGCCGCTGTAGGAGACTAGGAACAGACGCTTCTCATGAGTTGCCTCTGCCCCAGCTGTTGCCAAACGCTAGAGGGCCGGATGACCGGCCGGCCGGCCAGCCGGACCCATGAGGCCTGCTAGCCGGGGAGTAAAATTATCCATGCCGCCGGGGCCTGCTCATCAAGTCCCAAGCGCACGACCAAAAAAAATTGAGGGATCGATGCAACCCAAATCCCCAGACAGGGATCGAAATTTCAATTGCAACACCAAAAGCGAGTAGTACATTCCCAAGATCCAAATCGGCAAATGGCCATGCCCTGCCCTCCTCCTTCCCAACACGGTGGCAACGTCATGATCGTCTCATCTACTACTCCAACCTCTAGCTAGAAACAACACACACTGCCAAAGAACTGCAATAAAATAATATGCAAAAAAAAGGAACAACAGCCGTCGTCTCCTCCATCCTAGCTACTCCAACCTCTAGCTAGCTTGTTGCATTTCTAGCTAAAAAAGAAGGCACAGAGAGAGGGAGAGGGGGAAAAAAGGCGTCTAAATTTCTGAGGAGATTTTGATGATGCAATGCGATCAGTGGCAGTGTACCTAGCTGCTGAGGATCATGGCTTCTTCCCCAGGGTGTGCTTGTTGTTGTGCATCCACACCTTGAGCACGTGGCGCTTGACGCAGACCTCCTCGCAGAACTGCTGCACGGCGGCCTCGTCGTGCTTCTGGATGCGCCACCCCAGCCGCTCCGCGAACGCCAGCATCCGGTCCTTCTGCTCCTGCGTGAACTTGGTGCGGAACCGCTTCTTGCCGGACCCGGACCCGCCGGACCCCGACGGGCCGCCGCCCAGGGACATGCCCACCATGGGCGCCACCACCATGGGGCCGATCAGGCCTGACATGTCGTCGCCCTCGGAGTGGGAGGTGGACGGGAGCGCCAGCGGGCGCTGCATGTGCCCGGCCGCCAGCTGCTGCTGGTGCTGGTGGAGGAGGTACCCGGCGGGCGTGCGGTAGTAGGGGGAGAACTGGTGGTGGTGTGCCACCGCGCCATACGCGGTGATGGCGGTGGCGGCCGGGAACAGTGCGGCGGCGGGATCGGCCGGCCCGGCTCCGCCCGTCGGCGAGTCCGACTCCTTGCGGTGGAAGTTGCGGTGGCAGCCGCACGCCGCGCAGCGGAGCGCGTCGATGGAGCCCTCCTCGCCCGCGGCCATGAACTCGCCGCAGCCGTCCACGGCGTAACCGCCGATGCCGACCGCGTGGTTCTTGAGGCACTCCCGATACCTTGTGCCCGCGCCGCCGCCACCCACGCCGCCTTCTCCGCCGCCGCCTTGGCCTGGCGTCCTGAAGCTCCGGCTTCCTCCGGAGTCCCCAGGGTTTGGGGTTCCGCCTTCGCCTCCGAGCCCCGGCTGCATCGGCGCGTCGTAGCTCGAGGTCACGGGCATCGGCGTCATCTCCTCGTCGCCGTCGCCGTCGTCGTGGTCGTCGAAGTCCATGGCTGTCGGTGACGACGTGCACGGCAGGCGGCGGCACGCGGAAGCTCGCTGCTTTCCTTTTCGCTTCGGATCTCTAGCTAGTAAATTGTTCGTGGCCGGGGTTAACAGCAAGCAAATGGCTTACTACGCACTAGCTACAGGGAGTGTGTTGGTAATAGGGCAGGAGAAAGGAGAAAAAAAGTAGTAGTAGCCGTGAACAGTCCCTGCTGCTAATTTTGACGCATCGGCAGCGCGGCGGCAGCCAGAAGGCAGGCAAGCGGCTGTTGTGCCCTTGGGCTGATGATGTAGGCACACAGATCTCCACCAATCTAGCCAGGCCTCCTCGACGCCTCGCTCCTATTCACCTGTCGCTCTGGGGGCGTGACGATGGTGTGGGTTTGGCTCTCCTGACTCCTGTATATATTGACCCTTCTCTCTCTCTCTCTGCAGGTTTCAAGGGGATTTGGCTCCAACAAAATTTCAACTTTCCAAATTCAACAACTTTTATCTTCACATCGAGTCACATCTTCTCTTACAACACGTGATTTGATGTGACTTTCTCTTAATTTTAACACATATGCACAATTTGTCGAACAAAACGAGCTCGATTTACACAATATTTCTAAATTAAGGCCTCGCTGGTCATCTTTTTTTAAGACGTGTGCATAACATGTTTCTCATTAAGAAGAAGAGAAGTTTTGGGTACAAGGGTCTATTTGGGACGGTGTCGGCGACATGTTTCAACAGAAAAAGCGAAAAAAATCCCGCCAAACGACCTGCAATGAACGCGTGTTGGAAAGCCGTGCTCAACACGATAAGCGGGCAAATGAACTAGCTGTGGCAAAAACACTAGAATCGAGGGGAGAGCCGCGTTTCTCTTATGCGCATCCCGCTTCCGCAAACCACGGTCCCAAGCAGGGCCCAAGGTCTTCAAGAACGAACGACACAACAAGAACACAAAACAAAGATTAGAAGCCTATAACAGAAGATTACAACCTAAGACGACCCAGGGATCTAATCCGGCGAACCCGGCACGACCCCACCTCCGTGCTTCCTCAAGAATAAGTGGTACAAGCGCCACGGGCTGAAGCGTGCACCTTTTATGTACCCGATGAGTTCTTTCCTTCCATAACAACCAAACTACCAGAAGGGCCATAGAATCGAAACCTTTGTCCTGGAGCTTGTGAACACGCTTCCTGACACCTAACCACCAGTCGAAAGAAGGGCAACTGCACCTGTGGTGCCAGATCCTGAAGACCGAAGTAAAGAAAAGAGTAAAATACACCGAAGGTCCATCAACTTGTAAGGAGGTGTCACTTAGGTCCATCAACTCTCAAAATGCATTTCTGGGTCCATGAACTTGTTGAGTCATTCACCGCAGGTCCATAACTGTCCAGATATGCTTGTACTAGTGACATGGCATGATGACTTGGCTCAAGAAGCATCTTCTAGCTGAGGCATTTCAATGAGTAGGTTACAAATGGGTGACACATATACTTAGACATTCCTTGGGTTGAATAACGGTAGCCTCCTCGCGTGTACGATAGGAGTAGGCTGCTATCGTTTAGCTCCGAAAATATCAAGTATTTATCACTCATAAGCTGCTCGATGAAATGCCTCAATTAGATTATGCTTCTTCTAGCTAAGTCATCATGTCATGTCACCAGTAGAAGCATATGTGGGCAATTATGGACCTGCGGTGAACGACTCAACAAGTTTATGGACCTAAAAATGCATTTTCAAAGTTGATGGACCTAAGTGACACCTTCTTACAAGTTGATGGACCTCTGACGCATTTTACTCTAAAGAAAAAATTTTGAACCAAGTTTCACGACTATATACCCACCCGACTAGCAAATGGTCTAGGGTTTCGACTTCCCGTGCGCAAAGTGCACAGTCATTCGTATCCCTCGAACCATGACGACCTAGCCGGTTCGAGGTCCAACAACGACCGTGCAGAACAAGCCAGCCAAACGGCACAATTCATTTACAACGGAATGGGAACGGAGTGGTAAATAAAGCATTACTCTCAACCACGTATACCTCTGTGATCTTCCAAGATATGTGTATAAATGACAGGTTAGTCGTAGCAGCAGTGAACTGTATGTCTCTATACCCGCAGCTATGTAGTCGAGCTGTCAATACGTCTCGACGTAATAGCACTTGCAGAGATAAGAGCAGACAGTATCTCTGTGCCTATATGTCAATAAAAGAACCCCGGAAGATCCGCAAATAAACGGACCCGGCCACAGTGACGGCTACAGCCTACAGGATTGCGCAGATGTACAGTATTCTCTCTGGTCTCCGCGTACATGCAAGCGTGAATGCAACAATTACCAGTCACGCGTAGGAGTACGTACTAGAGAATAGTTTTGTCATGCACATGAGTAGTTATGAACTAGTGCCGAGATTTTGAAAGTGTTTGGTTCGTGCGGTAACGCAAACATAAAAGGAATAAATTACAATTATTTGGTAGTGGAACGAGTGATTACACATTTGGTTACACTCTATTACAGTGTATAAGTTATATCTAATTACGGTTGAGAAGGAGGGATAACAAGCTTCTATATATATTGATTACGTAAAGGATTTAGTTATGGTGTCAATTGATTACAAACCACCGCAACCAAACATATTAACATAATCCTTTACCTTCAATAATTGGATTACGTGACATTTGAGCTAACCAAATACCCCCTTAGTGGATGTTTGGTTTGCTCAAATGAGCCAACCAAACACCCATTTATAGATGGTGTTTGGTTTGCTCAAATGTAACTAATCTCTCATGTTTTATTGGTCGCTCGGGAAACGGGACTATTAAGGAGCAAATAAATAAGGACAGGAGTATAAGTTATTGATCAATCAAACAATTGTACCGTCAAAGAACAATAGCTGGTACGTAACAAATAATTAGTTTTGCTCTTGATTTTACTGAATAGTTAAACATGATGTAGAGAAAAGGAACATACGGTATCTTGGATCTTAGCAAGATGCATGGGCCGCACGATATGGCTCCCACACGTATAAATTGCCAATCTGACATAACAAATATGATTATATGAAAAATGTTCAAAACAACACTGTTTGTCACAATGTACTAGTCATTAATATAAAGTAAAGAAAAAATGTATTTTTAATCCTTCAAGAATTGCAAAAGTGTGGTATTCATCCTTCCTGTTTTATTTGGTGCAAATCAATCTCTTAACTGACTAATTTGATGCATTTATCATCTCATCTTATAGTTTAACAACAGTTTAGGAAATCTCACTACTGAAAAAATGGCTATTTGTACCGGGTCTCAACTCTCATTTGTACCGGTTATTGAACCGGTACAAATTAGGGAGGCACATTTGTATCGGGTGAGATACCCGATACAAATGCCTCCTCTCCGTCATGTTCGTCTGCCTCCCTCTGCCCCCTCTGTTTCCGTCAACTAGGCGTCGCCGTCCATCCCTCCCCTTTTCCTTGTCTTTTTCTTTACCCTTTTCTTTTTTTTTTTGTTCTTCCTCATTCCTTTATTTCTTCCTTTATTCTTCAACAATCATTCCCACAACAGATTCACATCACACATACACATCAAAATCATTCGCACAAGATTCATAAGTTACAACTTTATACAACGATTCACACAAAGCACACCAGAATACAACCACAAGAACACAAGAACCATCTTTTCATATTTGAGAGAACACAATGTTAATAAGAATCACAAGAACCTGTTGTGCGGCAAGAACTCGCCGGGCGCTCCAGGCAGCCCCCCCCCACACCCGGCAAGGCCGCCCTGCGCCGCGTCCCGCGCCCTCCCTACGAGGCCGCCCTGCGCCGATCCCGCCGGCCGCGCCCCGCGCCCGCCGGCCGCCCACGCCCACCCCTGCGGATCTGAGAAGAGAAGAGAGAGTTAGAGATAGCTTGACGAAGATGTGAGGGAAAAAGAAAGGGAGGGGAAGATGGGAATAAAAAAGAAAGCACACGCGGACGGCGTTGGGACGCCCGCGGGATTTGTACCGAGGCTTTTTCTTACCCGACATTTATACCGGGTGGTACCAAGACCCGGTACAAATGTGCTGCCCTTACATTTGTACCGGTGCATGAAAAAGCCCGGTATTAATGTGGACACATTTGTACCGGGGCGAGCACCCGCCAGGTACAAATGTCCCCTCACGGGGGTGTGTCAGGGCTCCCCCTTCCCACCCGGTACAAATGTGCCCTCATTTGTACCGGGGCTAAAAATACTCGGTACAAATGTAAAATCGGCCCAGGGACAAATGCCTGATTCTCTAGTAGTGTCTACTGACAGTTTATACCACATAATCATTTGAGTAATCAGTAATCAACTGCTTAGGGATGCAATATGCTAAGTCAAAAATATAAAGCTCACAAAAAGTTTTAGTAAACTCGCTAAACTGGTACTCAAATTCTTTATGAAAAAAATTAATAAAGCCATTCACACTCAATTATTATAGAGATTGACTCAAATGTCACCAAGCAGTGATTAGCAAGCTGATTGCATGGTCTAAACTGCTATTATATTATAGTGAATCGTTATTAAACTATAAAGTAAGATGATAAATGCACTAGTTCAAATAGTTAAAGGATTGATTTGCGTCAAATGAAACATGAGGGATGAATGTCACACATTTGCAATATTTGAGGGATGAAAAATACACTTTTCCCTTAATGTGATGATTTCAACTTGCAATTTTCTGGGGCTTGCATAAAATTTAATCCTCTTCGCTAGTGACAGGTACTGCATGCTGAGTACCGGCCGGTCAGGCAAATTTTTAAAAAGGCGTCCGTGACTTGAGTTTGTTCTGTGTAGAAAGCCAGCAGCCCAAGTGCAAATTTAGCCTGGCAACAAGTGCTCATTAGCTAGTGAGGGCAAATTCCATCGAATTTTTTTTTTGTGAGGAACATTCCATCGATTTTATAACAGAGAGCACAGAGCAGGGGACACCAGGATCGACTCGATCGCGCGCGAGGAATATCCCCATGCCTACACGCGATACCGCTCAGACAAAAACCAATCGTGCCCTAAGTGCATCCTCCGAGCTTACAGTTGTGTGTGTACGCGTACGCGCTCGATTCGTACATACAGCCTGTCATGGAGGAAAATGGAGGGGTCCGATCACCTGCTGTTGGCTCGACGACGAGGCCCGTCCCGCCCTATCCGCGTGGACTGGATGGCACCCCGCCGCCGTTCGATCGGCTCTGCACTTGCCATGCAACCCCATCAGTCCATCCGGCCTTCAAGAGAATGTAGTATGCTCCAACACATATAGATGTGCAGTTATCTATGTGTTGATTTTAAATTAGTAATAATTACTCTATACTCTTTTAATGTCATCCACATTTTCACTTTTTTCATTTTGTATTGCATCACTATACATTATGTTTAGTATAAAAATCAATAAATAGTCTACATGGGTGATACTTGTCATGCATGCATATTCTGGGTGTTGTGAAACTACTGACTAGTAAAATGAGTGCTTTGCACGTGAGCATGTCTCGCTCGGATGGTTATGCAAAAGGGACACGAGGAAGTATACTGATTCATGCAATGTGTCCTACGTCCAGTTCGAACGATTCGTCTTATCTGCACGTTTGTAGTAGGAGGTTACAAACGGATGAGAGATGGATGCAATTCCAAGTCTCTAGAATGCAAGTGGTGGGATGTGTAAGAGCGTGTGCTCGTGTGGGGGCGTTGATGAGTAGAATGGGGGTTCAGAGAGAGATGGATCGAGAGAACAAAGGAGATTTGCCTTCCCCTTTATAGTTCAAGGGAAGATGTGTGTGTGTAGAGAGAGAGAGAGAGAGCGTTGTTGTCCTTCTCTCGTAGCCTAGGGCCTGCCTGTCATGCGAGGGGCCGGGGGGGGGGGGGTCCTAGACCATGTGTCGCCATCGTCACGTTTGGACACTCCATGCTAGTTCGGTAGCCACAATCCGGGGGTGTCCACTACTCACTGTGGGCGGCGGCCACCGTTACGGCATGCCCCATCGTGTGGATGCTGCCATACCTTGCTTGGGGTAGTTGGCAAAGTGTCGGCCTGCCCCTGAGTCGCTACCATCTGATGGAGTGGC
Source organism: Cenchrus fungigraminus (assembly GCA_036936925.1). Classification (NCBI taxonomy): domain Eukaryota; kingdom Viridiplantae; phylum Streptophyta; class Magnoliopsida; order Poales; family Poaceae; genus Cenchrus; species Cenchrus fungigraminus. The sequence goes on along the minus strand of CM072768.1, from coordinate 59,864,517 downwards.
ACTCAACAAGGTGTGGACGTCTTGTCTTTAGGATGCGGGCTTCACTTAGGGGACCCCTGGCCTTCCAACCCCGACGAAGAGAGCGGTTGGAGTGGGTGTCTGATCCCTTGTCTGACACAGTGTTCCTAGGGTCGGGCGAGGTGGGGAACTAGGCCACCTCCCTCCAATGACTGTCGGGGGGGGGGGGGGGGGCGAAAAAACCCTGTCCATCTCTTGGGTGGGTGGGGGGGTGTCAGACGGGGCCTTCACTCGTACTGTAAGCGTTGTTCTACGCTCCATGCGGGCCTTGCAAAAGGGTCCACCACGGGAGATGGCTCGTGGTCTCGCTATCGGAGGGAGTAATCCCTTGCCATTAGGTATCTCTAATATTGATAGTCGATGCATTTGTATACTTAACTCCGTATTTCCATATTAACAATGACATAAATAGGAATCATATATTAGTTTACTTTTGGACATTTATGTATGATGCGCATGAAAACAATTAAATTAAAATTTGTGTATATTTTTGAATTAAGGTGATTTGGATTCAAATATTGGCTCACCTCATATTGTTTTTAACAATGGCATATGGGTAAGATAGATTTAAATTTAAGAGGTTACTTTAATTTATATTTAGTGTTAGTGGCGGACAATTTAGTTGCAAATTTAAAGAATTGTTTTAAAAATTCTAATGGCATAAGTTGGTAATTTTAATGATGATGAGGGGGTTAAGTTTATTTTTTATACAATGGCATATGTGTGTAATTTAGATATAGATTTAGTGTATTATTTTAGGCTATTTTCTTAATGACATAGGAGTCCAATTTATTAGAAAAAATTTAGATCCAATGGCTAAGATGATTTAAGTTTCCCGAATGATGGCCAGATGTTTTGATTTTTTTTATGAGAATTTTAAAATTATTCTTTTTTAGAGTATCCACCTAGGATCTAGGTAGCTGCACCTAGAGGCTTCAAAGGAAGCCTCCAATAAAAGATGATGCGGATTCTCCCATTTGGAAAATGAAAAAAAGAACGACAGAAACACACTCATTTGATAGCCATAAACATCTAGTTGGAAATTCAATAATATATTAATGCAGTGTTTCTGACTAGATCGAGAATACGTGAAACTTTGATTCAAATTGCCATAAAGTATTCTATATAATTCAAAAGTTATAGAATTGCACCAAATTTGAAGACAGTGATCCCAAACAACTGAATTTGCATATACTTGTTCAAGTGTGAACTCTTCATTGGTGCGTCGAAGCAAGCTCAACGCCAATGAATCCAACTATCACTAAATGGAAGCTCATTTTGGGACCTACTTAATTCTAATTTGACACGCTAGAATAAAAGGAAATATTAAACTTTCTTTTTCTAAAAAAATGCAATCATTGACCTGACCGTGATCAGGAACTTTCTAGGTAAACTATCTGCTCTTGTCATTCAAAAATTAATACTTAGCTCTTGCTCCTTCATTATCCAATTTTGTCATTATGAAAAAAACCAAAATATATCCGTTAGTCGTTAGAAATTTTGCATCAGGGATCCTATACTACTGCTAATTATCCTAATTAAACACTTTTATGTATTCTCTCTTGTACATTTGCATTTTGAACCATTTTCTACTGTTTATTCTTTCTACGTCCTTCCTCCTTGTTTTATAGTAGAAGATACACGTCGACTGAAAGCTACCCGGAACAGGCTGGTTTTTTCCACACATGCGCGCCGTCACCTCACCTGCACGTACGTATGTATTTCCCGTGCTCAATGGGCGCACCGGGCACGCTCAAGCATATAAACTCCAAAAAAAAGGACACAAAGCGACGAGGATACGACGTCTGGCGATGTGATGCCCACGACTTGTGCCTTGCGCGCACATGCTCCCCCTGAGCACCACCACCACCACCATTGAGCTAGCCGGCAAAGATCGCGCCGCATGATTGCCGGAGACCTCGTCGTTCGCTCTCGCGCGCGCGCTTCGTCGCCCCGGTACGGTGACCCCGGCGCGCGTCGCGATCCACTCGAGTGGCAGCGTGTGGAGAGCTAGCTAGTCGCAGTAGTGCTGCTCGATCGATCGAGGCGTCGGTGCCGAGCTCTGTACTGTACATGCGCGCGCGCAGCAGGAACGCGGGAGACCGGAAAAAGATCGAGCACCCGCAGCGGCTACCGCCCGTAGCTTTCTCGCAAAAGCTAGGGCTTGGCCTGATAGCTAGCTGCAGGGATGATGCGTCCAAGCCTCGCCGTCGACGAGGAGACGGATCGAAGGCTTTGCCGAGCCTCGGGACTTGGCACCGGCCGCGAAGGTGCTGCATGTAGACGACAAACCTGCAAAGCGTCTACGTCCGGTCCCAGACGATTAGTACGTGATGCTTGCCCTAATACGCCGGTGGGCGAGATCGAGCCGCGCAGCCCTGGGGGTGCCCGCCTCTGGAGGAGTACGGAGTACTACAATAATATTCCCAGCTTGCATGCATACGAGCAGATACGTTGCCGCGGCATGGCGTGGCATGGCAGGTGCCAGCCAGCAGACGGCCGGGCAGGCGCAGCCGCGCAGGATCTCGAGTGGCATGGCATGGCATAGCATGGCAGGCGCATGCAGGATCTCGGCCGGATCGACAGGGCGGCGTTAAGACCATCACACTCGTTGTTCTCTATTTCCTCCTTCAAAACGGAATATTCCGTCATCATCATCAACCATCTCTCCTTTATTCTCAGTTTTCCCGCACCCGTATTCCTTTATATTTCTCCTTTATCCCAACCACCCACTCGTGAGCCCACACGTCAGCCTCACCCCTCTATCTCACCCCCAGTCCCCACCTACCCCCTCCACCTCGCAGACCCGGCGCCCCTCCCTCCCTCCTCTCTGCTCCACAGCATCGGCGCCGGCGCGCGTGGAGGGCAGGCGGCGGCGGCGGCGGGCGGCGGATCCGGCGCCGGCGGGTGCGGCGGGATTCGGCGCCTGCGGAGCTCCTCTGCTCCCTGCGTCGGTCGCGGCGCCCCCTCTCCCCGCCTCGAGCTCGTCGCAGGAGGAGGCCGCAGCCGGAACTGGGGCACGGTGGCGGCGCGAACGGCTGGGGTTTGTCCGCCGGCGCCTCCCTGCTCGCCGGCGAGCGGCTCCCTCTTCGTCGGCATCTGCGGTGGTGGCCGGGGAGGGGGAGGAGATCCCGCGGCGGTGGCTCAGGGAGGAGAGATCCCGTGACGTCGAGCTCGAGGAGTGGCGTTGCGGGGCAACGGCGACCTCGAGGAGGAGCGGAGGACCCGGCACGCGTCTCCCTCTTCGTCGGCCTCTCCCTCCTCCGGCCGTCCTCTGCTCCACCTCGAGGTGCTCCACGGCGGCGTAGGCGTCGGCGGGCGGAGTTCGCCCCCACGGCGCGCGGAGGAGCAAGGCGCGGCGGAGCTCGCATCGAGCTCTCCGCCGGCCTTCCCTCCCTCCGCCGGCTCGGAACGGCGGCGCATAGGAACAGAGCAGGCAGCAGCTGCTGCCGGCGGCTCCTCCCTCCGGCGGCGGCGGTGGTGGAGGAGCAGGGATGGGGTGGACGAGCGGCGGCGGGCTCGAGCTTCTTCACCGGCGCGGGAGCGGGACGTCCGTCCACCGGCGCGGCCAGCCTCCCTTCCCTTCCGAGTGCGGGCGCGAGAGAGGGGGTTGAGTGCGAGAGGCCCGCGCCTGCGGATGAAGGAGCTCCTGAACTCCTTCGTATTCGAAGGAAACTGGAGGCCGACGCCTTTTTGGCGTCCTCCTGCAGGACGCCCGCTGCAGGGCCAAAGACGGCATCCGTCTCCTCCAGGAGACGGATCCTGTCCCCGGTGCGGATGTTCTAAAACCCCGGCGTACGTGGACGGTGGACGGACGGTTGCGACGACGCGCGCGCGCGCCGTAACGCCGGCCGGTCTGCTGGGCGTGCTGCAGCATGCATGCCGCGGCAGCGGCCGTCCACCGTCAGCTGCTCCTCACATGACATGACTCGGGAAGTCTCGCCTGCAGGACCGGCCGGCGGGAGGGCAGGCCAGCCATACCGCCTGGGCGGCCGGCTGTGCATGCCAGCCCATCATTCAGGGTCCTTGTTGCCACAGCCCACAGGCCACAGCTAGTCAGCTCCGGAGCCATCGACTCTCTACCGTGTGTGAGTGATGAACTCGCCATGCCAGTGCGTGGTGGTTTCGGGACACCAGGTCGGAGCTAACCCTACCCTACCCTACCCTGCCCTGCCCTGACATGAGGGCCTGGAACATGGTGCACAGCCCTGGAGTAGCCCCCGGCCTCGAGCTGTCGAGCAGACCGGCAGTTCAGCCAGCGAGCCAGCCGGTGACCGGAGAGCCGGCCGACCGGCGCCCATCGGAGGACCGACCACACCGCCAGAACGCCATGCCTAATCTGGCCGCATGTGCGGCGGGGGGCCAGCAGCCATCCCTGACGGAGCAGACCAGACGAGACGAGACGAGGCCACAGGCCCGGCTTGCATTGTCCGTGCCGCGCTGACACGGGCACCACCACTCCGCCGTCCGGCTCTCCCCGTCGCGTCGTACTCGTAACACGGCCGGGACCCACCAGCCAGTGCCAGCCGGAGCCGGGCGAGACCGCGAGAGACGACGACGCCGAGTGCCAGCACGAGCGTATGGCATTGTTGCTTTGCGTGGCACGGGATTGGGAGTGCGTGGGAGCTGAGCTCCGACGACTCCGAGCTCGGCGGTGGCTGCTACGGTCTTAGGGTTCCGGGCTTCTCGTCCCGACCTCGCCTGTGTTGCTGTACTGTACTGGCCTGGCCGGGCCGCCGTCCGTCCGTCCGGGTCCGTCCTGTGCCCGCCTTTGTGGTGGCGTCCGTCCTGCCCGGTCCTTCGGCTCCCTGCCAGGGGGAAATAAATTTCGAACTGACCTGTCTCCCTCATGGAGGAGAGAGTTGTGAGTAGTGACGCCGAGGTGTGGACAGCGACAAGACGAGCTGCACCTCGGCACGGCCGTGAGCGATCTCTGTTTCTATTCCGTCGCAGGCTTCTTTTTTTTTTGTTCCGAGGCTCTTTGAATTTTCGTCTCCCAACCTCCATCTGTCCGGCGTCGCTTACTGGTACTGTACATCGCCGACCGGGGCTGTGGTTGGCGCCAATTGGCCACAGCCCAGTATGCATGCAGGTGCGTCCGTAACGATGGCCGTAATCTTATGTCTAAATCCTTTTGGTGATTCTTTTTTGCTCCTGTCCGGAATTCTGTGTTTCAGAGATTCTTGACGTCGTAGTAGTACACTTCATGTGCTAATGGTGTTTTCTACTTGCCCTACTCCATCCCATCGGCTTCAAATTTAAAAAATGTAGATGTTTTCACCACGGTTATTTCAAAAGGAGAAGCCACCACCCACCAGTGCCCAGCGCCACTGTGCTGCCGCGCTTGGCCGTAGCATCAACAGTGCGCAGCAGGTTTGCCATCTCCTGATCTCCTCCTCCGGCTCCGGCTCCGGCTCCGGGCAGGGCAGGCATGCAGGGCGCAGCAGCAAAGGAATTGAAGGCGGCAGCTAGCGCAGGGCCGGCCAGCATGCAGGTGAGGTAGCCGAGGCCGCCGGGGAGACGTCAGGACATATTCCATTCCATCGTTGTCTCTACTCTCCCCCCATGATTGCCATGATTTCGTCTCTCCCTCTCGCTTTTCCCTTTCCTCCGTCGCTCCTCCAAAGTCCAAAGTTGCGCCCGCAGCGAGGCCGTAGAAAACGCCATTGCTGCTCGTGCTCCTCCTCCCCCAGCGCACACAGTTGGCAGCATCGATCTTTCACGCGCGCTCCCCCGTACTACCTCTCACGAGCTTCCAGTTCCAGCGAGCCATGTGTGGCCTCGCTGCCCTTGCGTGGACTGTGGACGACAGCGGCGGGAGCAAGTAACAGTAGAGACAGACTAGTACTCCGGCCGTAGTTGGACGACCACTGAAGAGTGTACTACAGCACGTACGTGCGCGCCGGCACGAGGAAGCTGATGACCTAGAGCTATTGCCACGCCAAGCATAGTAGGGTGGGGATGCATCCGCGCCGCAGCGCATGGGGCGAGGGCGACAGGTCCGGGGCTTCCTGGGGCTCATGATTAGCCCGCGCCCGCTGCCTGCCTGCTGCCTGCACGCGCCTCCTGGCTCCGCGCACCTGTCACCTGCCATCCCCACCAGTCCACCACCACCACCACGGCACCTACCAATCTAGCGCGACATGCTTTGCTACGCCCGGCCTCCCCCCCCTGCTTGCGGCGCTTCTCTCTCTGTACGCCGGCCGGCCGGCCGGCCGGCGGCAGTCGAGTTTATCGTCAAGCTCGGCATCATCGACGTCTGGCCGGCCGTGAGGATCGGAATAAATCCGTGCACGCACGCGCGTCTTGTAACCTCTCACGTTGGCGATTGATTCTTCGCGCAAACACGGCCAGATGCCCAGATCGACGTTGGAAGCGAGAGAGCTAGCAGTAGCAGGCATGCATGTGTTGAGGCGCCAATAGTGACACCGTACGGAGAGCCTCGCTGTCCCGCAACACGCGCCCGCGCGCGCCCCTTTTTCCCCGCCGGCCATCATGCCGGGCGCGCGCGCGGCCGGCCGTCTCCTGATGGGATTGGCCAGGTGAGGGACGGGGGGCCGGCCCTCCTCCATCGATTGCGCCGGTGGAAACACGCTTAGCTCCCTGAGACCCTGACGATGACAACACGAGAGAGCCAGGGCCGGGCCGCGACCGCCGGGGGAGCGCTCCAGCGGCGCGCGGCGCTTTTTATTCCGTCCAGTCCGGCCGGCCGGTCTAATCAAATCCGACACCCAATCCGTCGGTTCCAAAAAGCGAGCACCGCTAACTCCAAGGGAGCAGACAGCTTAGTGGTACGGCACCTCTCCCAGTCCCAGCTTAGCTTTTGCCTTTGCCGCTCTTGTCGCCAATCAAATCGATCCACAAGGAACCCTAGGGCGCTCGCTTTCGCGCGCCCGGCGCAGACGCGGAGGCACCGCGAGGCCTAGTACAGGCGAGAGGAAGCGGAAGAGACCTGATCGAGTTGGCAGATCCGATGTCGGCTGCCGCCGGGCCTGCAACGCGCGGCCGGCCGGCCGGTGGCGGTGGCGAGACCTGTGCTGGTGACACGCCCCTGCGTGTCTCCTACTGGGATACATACACTTGTACGCTCAGATGTTGGTTGCTCTACATTTCCTAAAAGTATATGTAGAGGGGGCAACTCTCCTTGATAGGCTGGATGGAGTTATCATGGCATGATCTGGTGGAGGACGGCGAGGTGCATGCTATGGATTCGCTGCAGATGTGTTTATCTGCTTCTGGCGTAACGTCCCCCAACAAAGTTGTAACGTTAAGTATAAAAAAAAAAGTTGTAACGTTTCAATCAATCCTTCATTGGCATTTTCCGTTCTTTTTTTTAACCTAGGCACGTCCATTTCCATTATTAGAACTAGTCCGTCAACCCGTGCCTCCGCACGGGCTAGCTTTTTACTTTAATTATTAGTAATTATTGTTTACTTTTATTAGGATCATCGTAATAAGGTTCACACAATTTTGCAACATAGATTGTAAATATAATATATTAATTAGCATTTGGTCAGCATAATTTGAGAGAGATCCTTATAATTTTAAGATTGTATTGCATAATATGCTTGAAAATAATAAGTACAATAACTCTGTTTTATTGAAAGATCCACCGCAATAATAATACACAAATCTCAGTATTTCTTATCTTCTTCTTGTTACAATTTGCTTCCAATGTAGCACTAATCAAGAGATAATTTAATTTGAGTATATGGGTGCGTCGGAGGCCGGACTTCTGGAATTGAATCGCGTAAATATTTGAATTTAAAATGACATCGGTTAGTTTATGATTTATAAATGAATAATTAATAACTAAGAGTTGTTCACATCATTATATGCAACGGTTCCACCAGTGTATTATTTGTTTTTATGTGTTTCATGATTTGCTTCATTTTCTTGGACCATGTTACGGTTGATGTCAGGTGTCACTGGTAAATTATTTTGATGGGCACTATGGAAGATATTTTAATTCAATGTAGGTTTTGTAGCATGCATGTAAGTGTTGAAAGTTTTGTAGCTGCTTTCTACTAAAAAAGGAGAATTACTCAATCAAGGGCCAAATATCACGGATTTTGATAAATCCAAAATTTGTCCTTGTTTCTTCTACTGTGTTGTGACTCCTATAAAATCTATGAAACATAAATATGAATTATTATTAGATGGTCGTAAAATGAGTGAAAGTGTAGAAATTGTAAAGTCAACAATATTTTACCTGATAGGTACGTGTCCACATTTATTCTTGTTGAAAGCATATCCGTGCTCATGAACTTGAAACTATACTTTGGAATGTTTTCATTATCTTTGAACGTTTTTAGAGTAGTTGTGGGTAAGAAGTTGAACGTACGATCCTGTCATTTTCCATTAGTCGATACTTCTATGTTGTTGGTGTGACTCTGACATTTGCAATTATGTACACATTTCCTTCTTAAATCAGTGGTTTAAACTTTTCCATATAGGTCTTATTGATAACACCGTGCATTATGATTCCTTTTTTTCATCATCATTAATAATTTGTAAACCGAAAACAATACAAAAAGGCAATCAAACGGAACATATCCACAATTTGGTTACCCTTTCGTTGATGTTCCGCAATTCCATTCCCGGTCTAATTTCACTTAAGGTTTTATTCACCATTGCAACTTCTTTTTTTAGCAAAGTTCACCATTGCAACTTGTTCAACTGCATTAGCAAAAGATGATGATGGATCTAATTGTCTTATTTTTCCATACAAAAGACATAATATACAAATTTGAAAAATTTCTATACATAAGTTATGGTACACAAATAACAATCAAGTAAAATATAATTGAATAGAAAGAATTGAAAATAATAACAGTTAGAGAACAATTTTGAGAAGCAAGTCATCTATACCTAGCACGCAGCAGACCTAACAATAAACAAATAAATTAGTAGTCATAACATATGCCATGAAAAATTAATCTACTAGTAGCATGCAATAGGACAAATAATAAACAAATCATTTAGTATTCAGTATTCGTAACTCATGCCATGAAATATTAATCTAACTGTAGCACACAACAGGCCGAACAATAAACAAATAATTTAAAAATTATCTAATTGTAGAAGAGAAATCAAATAAACTCGAAAAATAATGTCTCGTCGTGGATGGATCTCTAGTGTTCTAGTGTAACCAATGGGTGTAAAAGGTTCCGCAGCCATAGAAGAATGCTTAGGTTGATCGTACATTTCTATTGAATAGTAGCAGGGGACCTAGTTCCGTTGGTGAAAGTAGCAGTAATCCCTAGTTGATGGAAGTAGTACACAAAAGAGATGTTTCTTGAAAGATGTCATCTCTCATTTTATAATTTTATATATGCACAGGTAAATTATATAATTTGTTGTATTAGCTAACAACCTTTTAGGATATATTTTTTTATGATTAAAGTATGAAAGAGAGATTCAAGATAAGGAAAATCTAATCGGCATGTATATACACGTACGTTCTAGTTTTTAGTTGTATTATCTAAAGATCCTTTTAAAATAGATTCTTTTTATGGTTTAAACATGGGAAAGAGATAAAAGGTAAGAGACTAATTATGTTACATTACATTACATGTGACTGGCATGATAGGATAGTTGGACAATTTTTTATTTGAAGCAAAGGGATTTATTGTGTTAGATGTGACTGGGAGATGGTTTAGATTCAATTTTTCTATAGTGTCACGTGTGGATAATTTAGACAAAGATATATGAGGGTTGTTTTTGTTAATTCTTCATAATGGCAGGCACGATAGGATAGTTGGACAATTTTTTAATTGAAGCAAAGAGATTTATTGTGTTAGATGTGACCGAGAGATGGTTTAGATTTAATTTTCTTCTATAGTGGCACATGTGGATAATTTAGACAAAGATATAGGAGGGTTGTTTTTTTATTCTTCATAATGGCATAGGTGGGTAATTTTAGAAACAAAATACATCCAACGACTATTAAAATCAATGATATTTTTTTAGAGTGTCCACATAGGACTCCTAGGTGGCTTCATGTGGAGGCTTCTCTTTTTTTAGACTGTCCACCTAGGATTCCTAGGTGGCTTCATGTGGAGGCTTAAAAAGGAGCCTCCAATTAGTAATAGTAAGATAACGAAAATACAAGTCTTTCACAAGATAGGAGAACCCGCCATCAGAAAGAGGGGAGAGAAGACCTGCATCTACTCCAAACCATTCAGGCTAGAAATTCTTCCGCTTCTTGTTTTTTTTCCTTCCTGGTTTTTCCGTAGCCCGGCCCATACATATTGAAACACCTCTGAAACATTCTACTTTACAAAAGGAAAATGTCCAATTTACCTCCCTGGACGTTGGGAGGAATCTGAGTATCCGCCCCGAACTGGAAAACCGTCCATTCTGGTACCTTGGACTTACGATACCAGCCTTGTGACCTCCTCGGGCCCAATCCACCTGGTTTTATCTCAGTTGGGCCCACACGTCAGCCTCGCAGGCCTCCTCCCCACTCTTCACCGGCTTCTCTCCTGTGTCCGGCCGTGGGGGGAGCGCGCACGGCCTCCCACCGACCATGGGCACCGGCCGTGGCGCCTGGGGAGCTCCCCTGCCAGCCATGAGCATCGGCCGTGGTGCTTTGGGACCTCTCCCCCGCCAGCGCCGGTCATGGAGGGTGCCGCGTGCCGGACACAGTCCTCTGCATCCTCCTCGTCGCGGATGTCGGCTACTAGGCGCCAGCTCCGCAACGGGCTTCGACCCGTCCTCTCGATACACATCTCCGCTCGAGCTCAGTGCCATCGTGGCTATCATTCCCCGCTGTCGCATTGATCTCCACTACGTGAAAAACTCACTTTGGTAACGGGCATTGATTGCCTTTAGTAACGATCAAAGCGCCCGTTACCGATCAAGTGTTACAAATGAGCCAGGAAAGGTAACGGGCAGATGCCCGTTACTGATAACACATATTCGTAACGGGCATCAAACAACGATCGTTACCACAACTAGCCACCGGTCACGTGAAATGGCTGTTTCTCTGGGCCCACAGGGAACTTTGGTAATGGGCACCAAAACAGAGCCCGTTACAGTAACTCAACATCGGAGACGCGTGCTGTGTACCTGCGTCTCCTCTATCTCGACGAAATGAGACGCGTCTATTTCACGCACGTCTCAGCACAACTAGGATTTGTAACGGGCATCAAACAACAACTAGTCACCGGTCACGTGAAATGACTGTTTCTCTGGGCCCACAGGGAACTTTGGTAATGGGCACCAAAACAGAGCCCGTTACAGTAATTCAATATATGAGACGCGTGCTGTGAAACTGCGTCTCCTCTGTATTGACGAACGGGCCAAGTTCTGGGGCCCACCGGTAAGTATTGGTAACGGGCTTTTACGCTGCGCGTTACATTGTTGGCATGTTCGTAACGGGAGTTCCGAATGAAGCCCGTTACTCACTGATCAGTGTTTGTAACGAGCTTTAATTAACGCTCATTACAGATACGTAGGCCACCCCTACAGTAACCTGCTGCCTGCTTGCCGGCTGCATCCTGGAACCAGCTAGGATTTGGCAGCCATCAGGGGCTACATCCTGAAACCAGCCAGGATATGACTAAATTCACAGAAATTAGATCCAGCATCCAAATTCATAGAAATCCACATAATTCACATGCATCATATGACAAAATTCAGCATCATCATCTCACAAGTAAAGAAGCATCACTGGCTTGACAACAATATCACAGCCATAGTTAACTAGCTTGACAACAATATCAAAAAATTCATGGGACAAGGAGGAATGAAAAAATTTCCTAAGAACCATATACAATATTAGCCCACACAGTTTCATCAGCATAAAATTTTCCTCCGACTGCGATCACCTGTTCTAGGAAGAATGTGGCAATTCTATCACGAACATATTCCAGCGTGGATTTGTGGAGAGGATGCTCATCTAGCCCTAATCTCTGGATATAACAATGTCACCAGTCAGCACACATATATAGGTGGTTACCAAACATGTGCAGTGCTAATAAGCAAGAACTGTGCTCAGTTGCAGGTTTTACAAATGAAGATCCCAAGAAAGTACCTCCATATCTGGGTCTCTATCTTTTAATTTAAGCATGTGATAGGCACAATAGAAGCCACGGAGTTTGGATTCAGCAGGTTGTTGGTGGCACTGCAATAAATGTACAAAGAAAAATAATGGTGATCGAGAAGAAATAAACTCAAGCTTTAGTACTAGCTTCCACAGGAAGGAAATAAGTGGTATGTACCTTAACATCTTTGACATGTTCCAAGGTGCTGCGGGGCAACTTCTTGTCGGCGCAGTAACGTTCCCAACCCCTACAACGAAACATGCAATAATGGTTAGGGCACTATTAATTAATATACTCTGCAGAATTTGTTGAGGAACGTCCACAGGTTCCGACGAGGGGCCAAACAGCGGCAAGGAGGAGCGTGCCGGCGAGGGGGCACCGAAGTGGGCGAGGCGCCTGCCTCACGTCTGCGAGCACAAGTGTCTGGCAACGATGAAGAGGGGTCGAGGGAGCGGCGAAGGTGTAGAGGACCTCATCTCTGACTCTGAATCTCACTGCCTTTTTACTTGTTCTATAGATGGAGCTTGAGCTAGAGCTTGATAAAGTTAGTGCCTATGATGATGTCTTCCATGCTTGTCATGATCTTATACCAAGTTCTGAGGCAAATCAGTTCTGAACTAAGTTCTGCTTTTACTTGTCACCCTGCTATGAAGCCTAGGATAATTTTCAAGTTCTTATATAATTTTCCTATGATGATTACTGTGCCTATACTGCTCCAAGTTCTGAGGCAAATTAGTTCTGAATTAACTATGTTATTCTTATACCATGTTTAACCCTGTTTCAGGCAAAACTCTATGAGTCGCGAGCAGAGCTTGAGTTACTTCTAAACCTTAATGTCTGGGATTATGTGAAACCTGAGTTTGAAAAAATCACGAAAGAAGTGAACATCCTCATCAAAAAGGCTAAGCACATAAGGAGGTACAAGTATACTACTGAACAAAATCTCGAGCCCATTGAAGATGCGCTCGAAGGGCTTCAAGAATCCTTGGTTGCTTACGAAAAGCCTGCAAAAAGAGCCAATCTTGATGGGGCATGAGGAAGTTCAAGCTTGTTGATGTGCAGGGTCAGATAGCCTTACTTTTGTGGATGTTCAAGGGGCATACTTTTGTTGATGTGTATGGTCAGATAGCACGACCATAGTAAATAATTAATGTGATGAACAAGTTAAGTCCTAGCCTGATGGACAAGTTAAGTTAACTGTTTGTAATAATTATTCTTTATTCCTGTGTACAAGTTATCTTCATCTATGTGGACAAGTTATCTCTCTTATGATGCCTGTTTTGTCTCAAAAGATATATGTGTTGATTGTGCCTGTATGTCGAAATGGAAGCAATGAGAGATCGAGCTGACCTGTCAATGAAGACAGACTCAAAGGAGACGTGGATTCACAAACCTCCGTCTCCTTTCTTCACAAAGGAGACACGGATTAACAAACCTCCGTCTCATTTGTTCACTGCCGCCGCGCTCCTGCTTCACGGCAGTGAAGAGTGCTATTAGACTTTAATTATTAAGCTCTCAGTCTAGTAACGGGCGTCAAATGGTCATCGGTAACGGACACTAAAGCCGGTTACCGATACGGCAGTGATCAGTAACGGACTTAAAGAGCCCGTTACCGATAGGGCATTGATCGGTAATGGATTTTACAAGCCCGTTACCAATACGTTTAACTTTTGTAACGGACTCGTTTTAAGGTCCGTTACAAAGAACTAATGTAACGGGCATTGTGGAGGCCAACCCCGGGGTTGGCCTGCCGCGCTTATGGGTAACGGGCGCCAAACAACAACCGTTACAGATGTGGGTGCATGTAACGGGTGTTAAGGGCCCGTTACAAATATTGCGTGACCTATTTGAGGTTTTCACGTAATGCTCAGTCGTCGTCGCCCGCAGTGAGGGACAACGTGCACAGGAGGCCCCTCTGGCAGCTGCCCACCTCGTCAACCCGCCTGGGCGGCGCCGACCCTGGCGACATCAACCTACATGCGACAATGCTCAAGCTCTCCACGCACCGCGGTCGGTGCCCATGGTCGGGAGAGCTCCACAAGCGCCATGGCCGGTGCCCATGGCCGACGAGCGGTCGTGCGTGCTCCCCGACGGTCGGATGCGGGAGAGAAGCCGAAGAGGAGTGTGGAGGTGGTCGGTGTCGGGGTTTGATACCGTCGGCAAGTAATTTTTGGTATGAATCGTGCGTCTGATCCGGATGGTTGGGCTTAGAGACACCGGGATTATACTGGTTCAGGCACCGAGGGGGTGCCCTATGTCCAGTTTGTGAAAGTGTTCTATATGCCCACAGGGGGGCTTGTAGTAGGGGATACAAGCTTAGGTCGAGAGAGGGAAGAAGTCCCAAGTCTCTGTATGTGAGTGAGAGCAGCTGATGCTCCGTGAGTGTGGTGTGTTATTTTTTGTCTTGCCGAGTTCGTCTCTGCGTGTTCGTCCTTCTGTTCGTGATGCCAACCTCCCCTTTTATAGTTCAAGGAGGGCCTGCGTACAAAGGTTAAGATGGTAAAAACCCGTTCCGCTACAGTGCTGCAACAGTGCCAGAACAGTGCAACGTCGTGGGCCTTCGTCTCCCGTTGGCGTCGTACACTGCCCCAGCACCGGTAGCCTTCGTAGGGCGGCGTAGCTTTGGCCTCCGTCCCGAGGCGGCTTCTTTCCGACCCAGGAGCCTGCTGGTCATGCTAGGTCGGGGCTTCCCGTGCAAGCCTCGACCTTCCCTCTGATGCTTGATGGGTCGGGTCACGTCGTTCGATGTCTTGCAGGCGAAGGATTCGCGTGTCCTTGGCCACTGTTCAGTATCAGGTGATGGGACGCCGGGGCAGTCTGCCTGCCACGCCGGGAGGAAATCTCATCATTACCTGAGCCTCTGACAGAGCAGATCCGCGTGCTCCGCTGCAGCTGCACGTCCCGTGCGGCGCGGGGCAGCTTCCGCCACGTTGCGGTCCGCCCCTGGGGGGCCCCGGGCGTCGGATTACGGCGGAAGGAGCCTTAGGTCGTGCGAGGTGGAGTCTCCCGCCGAGGTAACCGGGTCGGTTGCTTGAGTCGGAGATGATTCCGTGGCGGGTGGCCGAGCTGCTATTCTTTAAAGGAAAGGAGCTGGGCCTGGCCTTGCCGGCAGTTGGTGTTGGGCCTCTGCTGATGCGGCCCACCATTAGTCTTCTTGATTTGGGGGTTTAGGGGTTAAGATGATTATCCCCGGTTTATCCCCTCTTCAGTCGGCGAGGGTGACATGTGGTCCAGTTGGGATAAAACCAGGTGCATTGAGCTCGAGGAGGTTACATGTCCGGTTTGTGAGTCCAAGGTAGCAGAACTGACGGTTTTTGAGTCCGGGAGGAAACGAGATTCGGTCCAACATCCTGGGCGTAAATTGGACTTTTCCCTTAAAAAATGACGCCGGCCCAATAATATATTTAGCATGTCGGAATTGCTCCGCTCGGCCCATCGATATCTATAGCACCATGAAACAGCTCGGGCCATACATACCGGTTGCACCGCCGAAACAGCCCACTTTTAACATCAAATCATCATACCTTGCTAAAGACGACGGGAAATCCTATATACTCACTCCAACCCAAATATAGCATCATTTAGACTTTTTCATACCGGCTGCTGCAACCCTACCCCGGGCGTTGGTGTGTCACTGAGCGCCCCGCCGTGCGCTGGTGCGCCGCTGTCGACCGGACAAGAAGCTCCCGAAAATGTTGAAAAAGTTTTTCCAAAAAATGGTGGAACGTTTTAAAAAATGTTGGATACAACATTTTCTTTACGGTAATTTGGTGTAACTTTTCAAAAAAATGTTGGTCAACTTTTTATGAAAAATGTTGGTTTAACTCTTTGTTTGAAAAATATTGCAATATTTCTGAAAAATATTGCAACACCTTTTATTTAATGAAGTAGGATGATTGAAAACTACTAACCAATAATATTAGATGAGCTTTGATAGGCTGGAAATTTCCATCCTTATCCAACTTAGTCCCCAGATACGACAGCCAACCAGAGGCACCAGCAGAACCGGGCTCACAGTCACAGATGTCCACAAACGCAAGCATTCATTAAACAACGAATGAACGAAGCCATGCTCATCACCCAGCGAGAGCCGAGAGGCACCACAGTATGACAATACAAGAATGCGTGTGCGCACGAATGCAACCACATCGAATCAATTATGGTGTCATCGAGGCAAAGGAACGATGACATCAGTTGCTATATGTACAGGAACAGGAATTACAGGATCAGCAATCTAGCAACTGCGAAATATCAATCACGTCAAACAATTTTACACCTACTCGATCATAGGCTGTATATGTACATGGGGGCTAGGGAGGGTCAAAGTCAGAATGTCACGCACAGACTCTATTCAGGTTCGAAGAGAGTCCCTGCTCGGCGGGAAGGCTGGGCTGCATTGCCGGCTCCTCTTGGGCTCTGATATCCTCACCTGTGTTATTGCTGTTGTCAGTGCGTCAACTATGCCACATTCATCCTGCTCCTCAGAGTTGTCACTTGAGGACTCTGAAGATAAAGACTCGCAGCAAGACCTAACTCGCTCCCAGTCAATCATGGGCGCTGCAGCAGCCTTATTAGTGCTCCATAGGTTTGAGAATTCTGCTTTCAAAGGGCATTCGCTGTAGAATAAGACCCAGGGGTGCCCTGCGTTCAATGGCACGGTGAAAATGAGAATCAGGATCGCATATAACAGAGAGCATCACATGCAGGGAAAACAAAATGGTGTTTGAACTTACGAAGAACATCAGCGGCACCAAATCGTGAAGAGGCATCCCGATTAAGCATTTTGCTTATGAGATCACGAGCAGGAAGCGATACCGATCTCCACTGATCGCTGTGAAAATCAAGCTCGTCTGTCTTTATTGCTTTAAAGATAGCTTCAACACAGTTGCCTTGAAATGGAAGTGTGCCCATCAGTAGCACGTGGAGAACCACCCCTGCAGCCCATATGTCTACTTTTTGCGAGTAATCCCCGAGTAGAACCTCAGGTGCCATGTAGGCAGGGCTCCCGGCAACACCAGTCAATTTCTGGCCTGCTCACAGTCGAGAAACAAATTATTAGAATCCAACCTGCAGCCAGCAAATAAGTGGATTAATAGTTCCATCTAAATTTTCACCAAGGTACCACTTATTTTAAGTCAGGGAACATCAGCTTTATAAGAACACTAAAAACTACATCCATAGGTAAGTATATAACGGAAGGAAAAACATCCACTTTGTGCTCTGATCATTGCTTAGCCAAATCAGCGTCATTATACCTTTATCATAATGTTCTAGAAATAGAAATTATAATTATCATATACCAGAAAACAGAATTATGTTCTGTCATGATAGAATAATAATGATATGACAAACTTAAGTGCACTACAATTGATGAAAAGCAGGAACAATTCAAGAAAATGTAACAACTTCATGGTTTCACACATAGTTTAACAGCAAATACAAAACACACTAGTGTTAGTCTGATCACATACACAAGGAAGATACTCTTGTCAATAAAATATTATACATTGCCATCCCTAGATGACCAAACATTTTTTTGGTCTTATAATGATGATAAGCTTGATAGCTGATATCTGGTCCATAAGCTAACACCTCATGCCAATACCTTAAAACTTCTTAAGACCATATGAAAGATAATAACCATGACCTGACTACCTGACCATCATGCTGTCATTCTATTGAAGCTGTCAAGTGTCAACACACACATCCAGAACTCCATGGGAATAACAACAAGCTTTGGATGACACCAACTCAACTGCGACTACCAAATAGCACCACTTGGACTCTTGACCGACCTAACAAAACAAGACGACACAGTCAATGAACACCAGAGTACCAGATACCAAGTCATGACTGAAAACACAACTCATACATTTCAAATCCTTTAACATGCTAGTGATGAATGCATATGTGATTTTGGATTACAATCGGATGCTCCGGAATGCCAGAACGCTGCAACAAACCTAGTCGTTTGTGTGGGCAAGCCAAATAAATCGCAAATGCTAATTTCAAACATAACGGCAAAGTACTAGTGATTACAACACCTTAAGAATCTTATGATGATATCTTCCACTGCTCAATGCATTATGTACTTATGCTTACCATCGATTTGAATTATAATTATCTTCTCTCCAAAGCACAATGCAATAAAACCAAAAGCCCAAATTCTATTCGAATGCTCATATTACTCTCTAGCAATCCATGTTCATTGTGACATGGCATTTCAATCAGCCAGCATTTTAAAGGAACTACATTGTCAAAACAGAATCGTAACGAGTAGTCACCCCCACAATGTGATGCATGCTAACCTACACACCAAACTTAGGTGGCAATCTTTATAGGCACTTACCATCAGCCACTCGCACGGCCAGTCCAAAATCTGCAAGTTTCAACCTTCCGGCCTTGGTGAGCAGAAGATTATCCGGTTTAATATCCCTGTGCACGACGCCCATCTCGTGGCAGTAGTCGAGCACGGCCATGAGCTCCCTGATCACACGGGCGGCGCAGCGCTCAGAGAGCCTCCCCTCCCTGGCAACCTCGTCGAGGAGCCGGCCGCCGCGGCAGAGCTCCATGACGAGGTAGAAGGTGTCAGCGTCCTCGAAGACGGCCCTGAGCGTGACGACGCCGGGGTGGCCGGAGAGGTGCTGCATGATCTCCACCTCGCGGTGCGCCGTCTCGCCGGCGTTCTTGGGCAGCGCCTTGCACGCGAACTCCTCCTGGCCCCCGCCGGCCTTGGCGCGGCACACGCGGACGGAGCCGAACTTGCCGTGCCCGATCTCCTCCCCGAGGTCGTACTCGCTCTCCAGCCGCTTCCGCCGCCCGATCCGCGTGGCGGAGTCGATGCAGCCCACCTTCCGCTTCAGCCCGCGGCCGGGGAGGACCCCCGCCGACGCCGACGCGCCGCTCGCCGCGGGGGCCGTCATCACCACGGCGGGGGGCCCCGCGGCCGCGCCGGCGAGGGGGGCCTGGTGCGGGTCGGACCCGCGGCAGGCGCGCTTGCGGGAGGCCAAATCTTGGAGGGACCTGGCGGCGGAGCACGCCGGTGGCGCGCCCTTGCGCTTCCGCGGCACCGGCTCCATGGCGCGCGGGCGCGCGCGCGGGGGGTCGGTGGGAGGAGGATCGGAGGCTCTCCTACTCCTAGCTCGCGTTCCTGCGCCGCCTGCGGCTCCGGTGCATCGCGCGCTGGCGTCGGCGGTGGGAAGGGGAGAGCGGATCGGGGGAGGATCGGTGGGAGGGGGACGGGATCGCGGGGCGCGGCTCGGCGGGTTGGGGGCTCGGAGGGGGAGAGATGTGGCGTCGAGGTGACGCAGAAGGACGAGGCTTTTGTGGGGGGCACTAGTGGGAGCGGGGGGCGCGAGCACGAGCACGAGCGCGTGACTGGGGGTGGTGTCGGGCGCAACCGACGCGGGTCGGCGGCGGCGTGGGCGGGTCGCGCCCGGCGAAGAAGCTACGAGAGGTTTCTTTTGTGGTCTTGGTGGTCCTGGGCCGCGCAAGGCCCATGTGAGGTCGGAGTGAGTGGACGAACACCGGAGACGGCGCTTGTTAGAAAAAAAAAAACGGAACGGCGTCTGGTTGATGCAATTTGCGAGGATGAAGCTTTTCGAACGCCCGAACGGCGCTGCTCGGAAAGCAAAATGCCTACTAGCAGTTAGCACGACCTCGGGTAAATGGGTCATCGAACGACAGAAATCGCATCTGCCGTGCAAATTGTAAAGTTTTCCGAGCTGAGGATGAACTTCACACTCCACAAAAGGCAAAACAAATCAAAGTACTCGAGAGGACATGTTCATGTAAAAGTATTCCCTTCATTACAAATTGTGGACCGTTTTAGTTTTTCTAAGTGCATAGTTTTTATTGTACGGTTCAATATAGTGTATGTTTTGATGCATAATGATACCTATCAACTTAGGAAATCTAAAATGATCTAGAATTTGAAACGGAGGTAGTAATATAAATTATGTAACTGTAACAAATATCAAACTTTGTAGGAAAAAATAACCACATGCGATGTAACAACCCTACTTCATATCAAGTTTGATTCAACATCCATCAACAACGATGAAACAAAAAATGGAACACGTGGTGCTACATAGCACGTCGTTTCATGTTGACACAATATCTCTAAACCACAAATCATATATAATATATAACTGCAACACCACAAAAGTCCTAACTGTGACATCATATATAACTCATTTATTTCAACATAAAAATCATAAGATGATGTATCATCAGAGCTGCTTGTGCAGTGTTTTTGCTTCTTTGCGCAGTATTTTTCCTCTCACAACAAATCAACCTATTGCATTGTGTATAAATTTGTATTATATAGTCCTGGTGTTTTGTTCTCTCAATTTATTTTATATTGTTTGTGCTTTGTCCTAGTATGACCTAGAAAAATAGAGGTGAGACTTATGGGGGCTTCTTGGGAGTTGAGTATTTAAAACCTTATGGGGCTTCTTTGAAGTTGAGTATTTAAAACAAGGACTCATCCGATGGGGAGCAAAACTACTCAGGACATAGAGGTCCTAAATTAGGGGCAATTGTTCAAGATGTTTTGTTGTCTCACAAATGAAATTATGTTTAGTTTCAGCCAAGAATATACCCTTATAGTCGTATTCTTGTGTCAAGTTCACCAAACTAAACATTAGACATGAGGGTCGGGCCAGGGTGAACTCGAGCTGGGAAAAAAAAGCTCAGCCCTTTCAGGCCGAAAAATATCCTGCCCGCTCGTCCGTCCCCTGAACGGCTGCGGGGGCTCCTATATGGCTACCGGAAGGTGAATAAGAGTATGAACTTCCAGCCCACCTAAGATTCCTAACTAATAATTCCAGCCCACCGAAATGTATGGCTATTAAATAAAAATGTTCCAACATTTTTCAGAAATGTTGCAACATTTTCTTTCAACATTTTACGTTATTTTTGTCAGCATTTTGTAAAATATTGCAATATTTTTGGGATCAACATTTTTTGGAACCAACATTTTGCAGGTTCTTCTCCCTCTCCTCCGGCACGGACGGTGACGCCGGCGCAACCCGCGGCGGCGCGTCCCGCGGTGGGCAGTGTCCTGCGCCGCTGCGCGTGCGTGGAGCCCGACGGTGTGGGGTCGCCAGCGCGCGCTGCGGGGGGTGCGGGGAGAGAGTGCGGCGGTGCGGGTGTCGCGGGGAGAGGGAGGTAGCAGGAGAGAGAGGGCTAGGGTTTAATTGTTGATCCAGTGGCTACGGTTGGTTGCATGAATCTCAAACACTGAAAGTTGCAATGACCTTCCCACCTTCCGGAAGATATATAGGATTTCCGACGGCTGCTGCCTATTTTGCAGGCCAAGCCTAAGTTCGGGCTCAGGCTTTCTACTCTTTTCAATGAGAAAATGATTCATTTTAATAGCTTAGGTTGGGCTGAGGCTGAGGCCGAGCCGAGCCAGGCCGAAAATGCCCATGTCTAACCCAAATATTTGGCTGTAACTCAACTTTACCGTTGCAGGTATTGCGAAAACTGACACTATAACGGTCACTGAGCACTACAAGAGTTTCCATGATTCCCGGCAGGTTTTTAAGTAGCCATAGTACATTAAATGGTAGCGTATTTTAGAAAAAGAAGTGGAAATAATGGAATGGAAAAGAAAAAAATTGAAGGAAAATAATAAAAATAAAAAATAAGAGATAAGAAAAAAGAAACATATAAAATAAAAAAAGAAAATAAAAAGAAAAGGAAGGAAAGAATCATACCTACCCTCCCGTCCACTCGAACGCACGGCACCAGCCGCACGACGCATTGTGGGCTTCTCGCGGCCCACTCATCCTTGGTGTATGCTCCCGCATGCGCTCCGTACGGCGTGATGGTTAGCTATATTGTCGATGAAGCCACATATAACCGCCACGAGGGCCCGGGCCCTCGGAAAGCTAGCGTCGCTGACTCGCCCTAGTTTTCACTATTTCCATACATATGATGTGTGGTGTGGATACAAGAATGATATGTATGGGATGGTTCAACCACCAATTTATTTGTACCATATAGTTCACTCTAGTTAGTAGCTAGAATAATGTATTAAGTGGATGGTTTTATTCTTTTTTGAACGAACACGCATGGTAGTGTGTGTTGCATTGATATAGAAGAAAAATACAAGACTACGATTCCGGAAGACCATAGGCAGAAAACAGAAAAGAAAAGAAACAAAGTCACCTGGTTGGATTGGGACGTCAACGCGGGTTACCACTCAACTATACTCAAAGGCCGGTTGGATTGGGACATCAACACGACCAAAACACTATACACGACGATGACAGAGGAGACGAACCACAACCGCAGCTTGCACCACCAACCACACCCTTGCAATCATCGAAAACCTCCGAAGTGATCTAGCGCTGATAGAGGAATAGAGAGGGCAGACGCCACCACACCGAGAAGACCACTGCCTTGCAGGACCCTTCGCCGCAGCGCTGCTGCACCAAAGCAAACCACCTGATGGAGTGAAAAACACTAAGTCTGAACAACACAACGCGCGGCGTCCTCACCTCATCCGCCGTTGCACGTCTCTCTCGTGCGCGTGGACTAGACCTGAGCATTCCACGGGCCGGGCCGGGTCGAAAAAAACCCGGGTTTTCGGGCCGAGAAAATCCTGCCCATGCCCGTCCCATGGGACGTGTCGGGCCTCAGTTTTCAGGCCGGGCTCGGGCCGAGCCCAGGCTTGGGCGGGCCGCGCCGCGCATTTTATAGTGTAAAATAACTAAAAACAGCATTTCGGGCCGGGCTCGGGCCCAAAAAAATTTTCGCGGGCTTCAAGATCTCTGCCCACGCCCGTCCAGCAAGGTTCGTGGGCGGGCCTGGCGCGGGCCGGGCCAAAAATGCTAAGGTATAGCGTGGACCTCCAAACCCGCCACACAGCTCTCCGCACTCCGTACTCGTTTCTTGTATAGCCGTCAAGATAGCAAGATGAGTTGCCCCCACCCCAAGGAGCTCTACCAAGCCGCCAAACCACCATGGTGATTCGAAATCATCTTGTTGCTTTCCCCCTTGCGAAGCCACCGCCATCAAACCAGTAGACCAAGGTTGTCGTTGTGCCGTCTTCCGACGTTGTGCCGCACCAGGTGGTGGATCCAGCCATGCTGAACAACCCGTCGTGGTCTGCTATAGGCAGAGTCATCACCTCTTACCATTGCCGCAAGCGCCAACTTCCGACGTTGTCCCACACCGTACTAAGATCTGCCGGTGCATATACCCAGAAAAATACCACGTTGGATACGGGAGAGAGGGAGAGGTGTTTCGCTGGGCGCCTCTCAATGTGGCAAGCTCCCTTCAAAACCAAAAAAAAAAATTTAAAACATCTGGCAATCTCTGCCCCCGGATCGGCATCACCGAAACTTAAGGGTGCAAAGGGGTAACCGTTAGGTGCACCTCCGAACCTCTTTAGTTCAATTAAATAATTGAACTAAAGAGATTTGGGGTGCACCACATTATAACCAATTCGCACCCTAACTGAGGAAAAGTCTTCTCGTTCCCACTTTTCTCGTGGACCAGTACACCGATGACTGATCGGTCCCGAGACAGCCCGACGTCCTGTCCTGACGACTCGATGATTTATATGCTGACACATCCAGCGATGGCTGCAACCATGCGAGTCCAGACAACTCAGGGTATTCGATATTCCTCTCTTCCTCTCGAAGCCTCTTGCTTCCCCTCGAAGCCTCCTCCTAGGTCCTCCCTTTCCGGCCCCCTTCCTCTCTTCCTCCGGCGTCCGCGCTGGCGGCGAGAGGGAGGAGGGCCGGCGGCGTCCGCTCTCGCAGTAGATCTACTACTTATCTAGCTATCTTAGTATTTAGTTGCCTTATGTCTTTCCCTATGTGGTTTTGCTATCTTGTTGCCGTCGCCGCCGTCGCCGCCACTGGCCCCTGTGGTCAGCTCGTCGCCGACGACTCCGTCTTCCAGGTATGCTTAAATAAACTTCTCACCCAGGCGGATCTCCTCCCCTCCTCTTCACCGCCGCCTTCTTCGCCTTCTCCCCGAGATCTGCCTCCCTCCGCCCTGTTTTGGCCAACAGTGTGTATGAATCGAGCCTGTTGCATCGATCCGATGGTTGTTCCAATGATTCCTTCTCCTTCTGTTGAGATGCGAATATCGTTGTGGAACGCATCCATGATCTGCAGGGGTCGGCTCCACCTCTGTTGCGCTGCCCCAGATCTAGCGGGTCCTGAGGTTGCTTGGGTGTTTTCCCTTGTGGATTTGCTCTTCCCTAAGAACAATCTGCTCCATGGGTGCGCCTTTGCCTCGGTTCCTGTCTCCTTTTGCTGCATTTGCTCTTCTTTGGTTGTTCCGGTGGTCACCTTGTCACTGTTGAACGCAACGGAGAGCCTCCTCTGCGGCATCCTTCATCAACTTCATCGTCCTCGACTTCAAGCACGTCCTACCTCGACAGCGGCTCCGCTCCACCACTACAACACCTCTGCGATGGTTGTTCCGGCGTCTCCCGCCTTCATCTGGGATGCATCTTGGTGGCTTACTTTGGAACCAGGCGACGACTTTCCATCTATTTTTCGGTCGTCAGGTGTATGCTTCATGGCCCCGATGCCCCCGCTCCATACCGTTGCACGGCGCGGTATTCCATCTAGCTGCAAGCCTTTGCAGCCTTGCCGGCGAACTCGCCGTCGAACGCATCGCTGCCTTTACTGTTGCTGTTTCCTTTTGGTCAGTGGACCTCTTTGTAATTCAGGTCTTCTGCGAGAACCTTCTTGTAAAAGGACTGCTTAAGTCTTAATATATTTGCTAGTTGTAAAAAAAAAAAAAAACCCTGCGAGTCCAGCAGCTAGTATACTCATTGCTGCAGCCGAGCCAGAGACCCCACAGGCCACAGCACAAGTGCCCCCGCGAAACGTGCCGGAATTGGTTGGTCTGCTGGCTCCCCGGCCAGCCTCAACGGCAGCGACACCGACGACGTCGCCCATTATTTGGTTGGCCCGCGGCAGCAGCAAGCCCACGACCACACTACCACAGCCGTCTCCGACCCTCCCTCTCTGCACACGTACTGTACTCTCCTATATACAGCGGGAGCCCGAGCCAGTGCCGTCGCAGCTCGCGACGAACCAGAGCGCGCGTGCGTCGTCGTCGTCGTTCGCATCTGGAAGCGCGCCGTGCGCAGCTAGCTGCGTGCCATGGAGGAGGAGGATGCGCGGGCGCCGCTGCTGCAGCCGCAGAAGCAGCGTGGGGAGGCGGCGGGGGCGGCCGCCGGCACCAAGGCCGCCGGGCGCGCGAGGCGCTGGGCGGTTGCGTTGGAGTGGTGGGTGGAGTCGAAGAAGCTGTGGAACATCGTGGGTCCGGCCATCTTGCAGCGGATCGCGCTGTACGGGATCAACGTCGTCACGCAGGCCTTCATCGGCCACCTCGGCGACCTCGACCTCGCCGCCACCGTCGTCGCCGGCTTCAACTTCGGGTTCCTGGTAGAGCAAACACACTCACTCATTGCACCTCTGCCTGCTCATGCCGTTCTCAGTTCTCACGCACGCATGGCATGCATGATGCATATACATCGGAACGGTCGGACATTCATTTCTGCTGCTCCGTTTTTAGGAAAAAACCAGGAAAATGTCTTTCACTCTTTTGCGTCTGGGTTTGGAAGATGAGTATGAGTAGACAGAGGCAGTAGGCAGTAGACAGATCCATACCCACCGACACGTAGCAATCTCCATCCAAGTACACACACATCTATCACGAGTTCTTGCGGATCTTAGCCAGAACCGAACCGCTCCGATCGAAATTTTTATGCTAGAAATATGAAATGGTCAATTCAATTGGTAGCTTCCGGATTGCATATGCATGTTTGGCTGGCAGTTTGCAGCAAATGACTCTGGAAATTGCTCAAACCGTACTTTGCAATAATGTTATTTTACCTCCCAATAGGATAAGGCATCATAAAAAAGATATATAAATATTTGTCGTCGTTGACTTTTTCTTCCAACTTTGACTATTCGTCTTATTCAAAAATTTATCGCAAATGTGTAAAAGGATAAGTCAAGCTTAAAATACCTACAATAATAAAGCATGTAGCAAGCAAAGGTTACTTGGATAATTTTTTTTGAATAAGACGAATGATCAAAGTTGCGAAAAAAAGTCAATGACGACAAATATTTCGATATCGAGGGAGTATATAATTAAGTTGACCCCATGGCGGATCATGTGGTAGAGCTAGAGCCTCGTAGCTGGTTATATCAATAGACGGAGAGATGCATGTGATGCTATGGTTAAATATAATTTGATTTGATGGATGGACTGGGATATTCAGTCTGCTTGTTTATGATAAATTATGGACAGCCTAACAGCGCCGTGCGGTTGTACGTTGAAAATCACAGGAACACCACCAACATGATTAATTTACTAAGCTAGTAGCGCGCGTGTTCATCAGTGTCGCTGTCTGCGCTGGTACCCTTCACCATTCATTTCAGAAAAGGCCCATGCCTTGGGCTCCTGAGATCGATCGATCGAGGATCGATCGCTGCCGGATCGGAGAGCTCCATTTTCCGTGGGATGTAGTTTTGACGTCGACGACGCTAGACACCAAAGAGATACTACAAACTAACAATTCCACTTCCTGAACTGAATCCAATTAATCTCTGTGCACAGTGCTCCATAGATCGTGCCAAACAAAGAGCCATATATGTTACCATCCTCGGCCGGAGGTCGGGAGATCGAGGAGAATCGTGTTCTAGTTGGGTGCGTGCGTTTACGGGGTCTTATGCATCGGATCGGTCGCTGTCACCGGCTGAAAGTTTGTGCTCGTCCGATTCCCTGTGTCGCCCTTACCTTTTGGCTCCTTGAGCCTTGTTGGCCGCTTCCAACGCCGTCTAGGTCTAGCTCTATGTCTGCGCTACTGGACACTGCCACAAAAACCTACGGCCGCATAGCTCATCAGCTCGCAGGAGCCGTGCAAATACATGTGGCCAGTGGTCACCATCTTCAGCTTCAATTATTTTTCTGCTGCCATTTCGTCAATCGTCATGGCTCACGACATGCGGCACTGTAGGGAGCTGGACAACATGCGGCTGTCTACGCATGTACTACTGCGCATAATGTGCAGTAAAAAAACGTGGGTGAAATCGCACTAATACTAATGGTTAAGTTAATGAGATCTGATGATGTTGTGCGTGCGTGTAGCTGGGCATGGCGAGCGCGCTGGAGACGCTGTGCGGGCAGGCGTTCGGGGCCAAGAAGCACCACATGCTGGGCGTGTACCTGCAGCGCTCGTGGGTCGTGCTCCTCATCTTCGCCGCCGCGCTGACGCCGACCTACATCTTCATGGAGCCGCTGCTGCTTCTGATCGGGCAGTCGCCGGAGCTGTCGCGCCGCGCCGGGCAGATGAGCATCTGGCTGATCCCGCAGCAGTTCGCCATGGCGATGTTGCTTCCGCTCACGCGGTTCCTGCAGAGCCAGCTCAAGAACTGGATCACCGCCGTCACCGCGGGCGCAGCGCTCGCCCTCCACGTCGCCGTCACCTACCTCCTCGTGCAGTACTTCCAGCTCGGGATCGTCGGGGCCGTCGCCGCCGCCGACATGGCGTGGTGGATCGTCGTGCTGGGCCAGCTCGTCTACGTCGTCGGCGGGTGGTGCCCGCTGTCGTGGAAGGGCTTCTCCATGGAGGCGTTCAACGACTTCTGGGAGTTCATCAAGCTCTCCTCGGCCTCCGGCGTGATGCTCTGGTACCCACTTCCATTTCACACAGCTGGCTACTAGAAACATTTTTTTTGCTGCTGTTCCATATTTACCATGCCATTAACATCCTAATGAAATCAAATTTTCTAAACGGCAGCTTGGAGAACTGGTACTACAGAGTGCTGGTGCTGCTGACAGGTTACTTGAAGAACGCTGAAATCGCTGTCGATGCACTCTCCATATGGTACGTAAATGGTGCTTACTGGCTACTGCTTAGGACGAACAATTAACAGTACTACGCCATTCACATCCAAATAAACTTGGTTCTTGATTAAAAATGCAGTCAGACGATCAACGGATGGGAGATGATGATTCCATTGGGCTTCTTAGCAGCAACAGGGTACGTATGTACACGATCGGTGCATGACCAAGATCGAGTGAAAATCCGCTGAGTAGTACACTAACCAGCAGAGATTATTTACCGGTGATGCATGGCATGCAGGGTGCGAGTGGCGAACGAGCTCGGCGCCGGGAGCGGCAAAGGCGCGCGCTTCGCCATCATCGTCTCCATCACGACATCGGTGGTGATCGGCCTCGTCTTCTGGTGCCTGATCCTCTACTTTGACGACCGGATCGCGCTCCTCTTCACGTCCAGCGAGGTCGTGCTCGCCGCCGTGCACAAGCTCTCCGTGCTGCTCGCCTTCACCATCCTCCTCAACAGCGTGCAGCCCGTCCTCTCAGGCAAGCTAGCCGCCGACGAACCTGACCTGACATGACGAACCCGGCCTACACATCCCCACTTCCAAGGAGGATGAGCTGACATTTTCACTGCTGCCGTTGCAGGGGTCGCCGTTGGTTCAGGATGGCAAGCGTTGGTCGCCTACGTGAACGTCGGGACCTACTACCTGATCGGAGTCCCCTTGGGTATCATACTCGGTTGGCCGCTGCATCTCGGAGTCGGGGTAATAATGCTATCAAAGAATGCATGCGCAATCAGTAGCATCAACGACTTTATTTGTGCGAAGCACAAGGCAAACTTTCGGCTGATCTTGACAGTTTACGCGGCTGAATTTCAGGGAATCTGGTCGGGGATGATCGGCGGGACCGCCGTTCAAACGCTGATCCTGGTCTACATCACCGTCAAATGTGATTGGGATGAAGAGGTAGGTGGCAACGCCTAGCTCATCTTTCCCTTGCTTCTGAATTTTTGCCATTTCTGTTCCCTGTATCTCAGTTTATTGCTTTGCATTGTGCTGCTGTTTCCTGCAGGCGAGGATAGCCAGTACGAGAATGCAGAAATGGGCGGCCGACTTGAAATAAACTGAAGCTGCTCAGCAGCAATACGTGTATAATACTGGTGCAGTTTGTTAAGCCAGGCATAGTGAACATTGGAGCTCTCAGCCATATGGTCAAGATAAATCCCGGTAATAAATTTAAAGAAGAAGCAGCTACTCACCTCTCTTTTTACATCTAAAAATAAGAATAGAGTACATCTGTATACTCTATCCGTCCCGTGAAGAATGCAATTCTAGCATTTGAAAAAATCTTACAAAGAGTGCAATCCTAGAAATTAGATTTAATTACCTGTCTAATTAAGTAATCAGATCAGATCAGATTTGTATGTCAAAACTTACTGTATGTGACTTAAAAAATAGGGGTATCAAAAACTCTTCACACCACTACTAATTTGTCGTGAAAAAAATAGAATTGTACTTTTTGGAGGGAGTACCGAAGAGAATAAATGTTGCTATGTTTGTTGTGCAGATATAGCCATGAGCTCAGCCTACAACTACGCACATTTGGCGGCAGGCGCCAGGCGGCCAGTTGTTTCTCAAAGAGGACCTCCGTACCACAAGTCAACATAGCTCATGACTTGAATGTTACTATATTTACGTTCCCTCTTGCGAATTTGTAGTAACACGGATTATACTCCTATATGGTATATTTGTAGTACAGTGTCCAGATACTACTGCGTGCCAATATTGACAGCACAAGTCATTTGCCAATCACCATCTCGTCCCCACATGTTCATGGGCTATGGCACGTGAATGTCGTGCCTACAGTATGTGTTTCTGATTGTTCCTGTGTGTTACAGTTACAGCAATAGCTTGAATGTTTTGCCCCCGAAATATGGAGCTTGAATGTCAAACGGGACAAAATGTTGTTGATGATCACTACAAGAACAGTACGGCACAATGGCCGTTTAGGGCGACAGCTAAAATCCAACACCAATCGAAGAAATGGGTTGTTGGTCCGGCTAAAAATGAAAGTGTACAAAGTACCTTCCAATAATGTCAACTAGCAAGTTGGCCCGTGCTAATAGTGCGGCTAGATTTGATAAATCATTTTTCTAAAATGCTATGTTAGCATTGTATTTTCTTTATCCATCCTTTTGAAATCACTAATACCGATGTAAATATTGGAGCTCAAAATTCAGAACTGATATTGATACACTCGAATTTTGTTATTTGGATGGTGTTTTAATTGGTGGATGGAACATGACCTAATAATGAATGTCATTCAACGCTCTGTTGCACCCCTGCATACAGTGTCAACCTCCGAGCTCTGTATTGGACATAAATTGTTGTTCACCCTCTCATCACTTAGTCCCCGCCTCAACCGACTAGCCTCTTACTCCTCACTCTCGATGGTCGAACTCTGCCTTGTTGATTCTATGGCTCCTGAGTTTGGCTCGGTTGTTGACCTCACGCAGAGTCTGGGTTCTCCACTTTCTGATGCGCAGATTTAACTCCTCCAGCGAGCTCGTCGTACCTCGTGGCACTGTTGGTTGTCGACGTAGGTGACCTTGAAGCTTGATCTGGGCTGGGCTCAAGCAATGGTAGCGTAGGTCCTCCTCTCTTTCCATATGGGTGCACCCCCTTCTTCATCCCATCCAATGGTACCTTCTTCATCTCGTTCGAAAGTCTCTTCCTTACGATCGACGGTTGATGCCCCTTTCTTTTTCTTCTTCCTGCTCATCGATGGCCCCTCCTTCGTTGATGGTGCATGGAGGTCGGTTCTCTCTTCTAACTTGCGATCCCGACAAATACATAGGATGTTTCTTATATATACATATTGTATCATGTCTCCTAGGATATATATTTATTGCTTGAAATGTTATGTCCTTAGTCGTTGTTGAATATACCTTGTCTTCTAAAATGTAACCATTATGTTTGACAGTACTTTTGTAACTTCCAAGATAACTACTGATCATCAATAGTAGGTAACATTATTCATCGTGTTCATTGTGTTGTTTGGTTCTTCACGTATCACATACCAATC
Organism: Cenchrus fungigraminus; assembly: GCA_036936925.1. Lineage (NCBI taxonomy): Eukaryota > Viridiplantae > Streptophyta > Magnoliopsida > Poales > Poaceae > Cenchrus > Cenchrus fungigraminus. The sequence continues at coordinate 59,833,537 of CM072768.1, read as the reverse complement.
TATTTCTAAAAATTTCCAAAATATTAGAAGATATACGACAAAACAACTTGACCTCATCACTTTCATTCTTGTTTGGAAGCTTACAATGCTTATAGATATGTGTAGTCGAAAAATTATTCCTCTTTATTTATTATAGATGATCTCATGTCACTAACAGGTGGCCTATTCGCAAGCAAGCCCATGTTCTAGGGACACAAAGTCCCTCTACTGCAGAGCATGCTTATCCTAAATGGTGACATCATACTGATAATTCAATTATCTCCCTCATGTCTATTGTGCAAGATAGATATTTGCATTGGGTAGCTTAAATTTCTCCGCACATCGTGCTAGCTTCTCAGATGTATCACAATATTTTTTCATATCACAATGCTTATGTTTTCTCTTGTTGTCTTCCCTCTTTTGTCAACCTTACACCTTCTTGTTTTTTCGAGTATTTTGCCAATTTGTTGTAGTCATTTATGGCTACCTGCTTTGTCCACAATTGTTGTCAACTACCTCAGTTCTTCCCTGACCAAAGCAGTCATATCGTGTTGGTCGCTATCTAGGAAGCTATTATCTTGCTTTTGGTCTCCAAACCCCATATGGTTGATGCCAAACCATACTTAACATCTTCTTTGTCAAATTACTGCTATGCAAACCTACATGAATTGCTCATCAAATCTATCTTATCTTATCATCTCCTGTGGCATCCGATTTTTTGTCTCCATCACGATTGTAGGTTTGTATGTGCCAGAATCAAGTATTTTCTCTCCCTAGCCTTCTACCCATGTTGTATTTTCAGTGCGTATCTCCAAAAAAATCGAAGAGACTTAGAGCATGCTTGGTACACTTGTTGCCGCTTGTACGCCTTGTCTGCTTGCCTCGCGTTGCTAGGCAAATCAAGGTGAGCCCCCATGGGAGTGCTTGCTTTCCTTGCTGTTGCTCACCTTGTAGCTCGATCCAGCAGTGTCATAGACGCTCGATCGATAGCAGCAAAGGTCCATGTTGGGAGTTCATAAATCGGATGGAACCCCCAGACACGAAGAGCGGGAGACTTAAGAACAAACTCGCGAAAGAACTCGGGAACTCGGAGATAAGGGATCTCCGAAAGCCTGCACTTTCCTCAAAAGTTGTGAACCCCTTTACACGTGCCCTCGGACCCCCTTTTATAGGGAGACGAAGGGACTTTTACATTCCGAAATTGCCCTCGGACCCGAAGAATATTCCAAATGGGAACATGTACACAAATGTCTTTTACATCCCGTGATTTGCGGAGCTAATTTCATACATTTACAAGCCAGCCACTCGTTCACACCTTGAACCCGGACTTTTGATACTTGGTCTTTGACTTGGTCCGTTTGCGACTTTTACCTCCCATTCATGAAGATCTTCAGGCATGCAGAGTCCCGTCCCGAATCACCGAAATCATCACCGAAGTAGAGTTCCCCGAACTGCAAAGATCTTCGGAGTTTCCATCGTCCTGAAACGACAAACAAACTCGCGAACTTGAATTCTTTCAGCGATCTTTTCGCTCGAGAGTTGTAGGTTAGCAAATTTTCCATTCATGCTTCACATAAGCTTTGAATCTTAAAACACTGAACCAGGTTCTTCCGAATTCATGGAAACATTCATTCTGCTTGACACTTTTCCGCCCATTCTACCGAATTCGCAAGAGTCGCACAATCTTCGAAGTTTCGGGGGTGAAAAGTTTTTACCCAATTCCCCAACACTAGCCACTCGGGGAAGCGGGTTGACTCCGACGATCCGTTTCCACGATTTTTTTTGAATTGTGGTAAAAAAACGTCACCCTCGGAACGTCGGAGTATACACGCGTCCCCCTGGTCGCTGCAACGGTCATTTCGAGATATCTTCTCGAAACTACCCCCCTCCCCCCTATAAATAGGAACTCCGCGCGGTAACTTTGTTTCACCGTTGCGCCATCTTCTCTGAAGTTTTCTGGCATTCGCAGTTCAAAACTTTCCCGTCTCGAGATTCCGGAAGTTCTATAGTTCTTTCGCTCTTCGAAGGTAACCTACTTACAACCCTTATTTTCTTGAGTATTATCTTTGTTTTCCTAGTTGTTTTGTTACTTGCTTGTTAACATGTTTTCGTTAATTCTCTCTTCTGGAACATGGCTTGTACTAAAAGTACTGCCAGACCAATGACTTCCGAAGAATTAGCCGCAGCTGGCGTTCCTCCGACGTCGGAGAACGTTCCCCCGAGCAGAAGCAACCATGCTGCTGAAGCTGTCCGGGAATCAGGTAGTCGTGAAGACGGGGAGATCAGATCTGGACATGATTCTGGCGATGGTGAAGACATTTCAAATGTCGAAGTCAGTCTGAATGAACTTATTGCTTCGAAGTCTTCATATCCCCCGACTTTTGTTTTCGGCAAGTCCAAGGTTACCGCCGAACTTATTAAAGAATATGAAGAAGCTGGGTTTTCCCCCCTGGTGACGGTCGTCCTCCTTCTGATGAAGAGACCCCTGCTCCCGAGGCGGATGAGGTTGTTGTCTTCAAGGATTTCTTCGTTTGCGGTCTCAGATTCCCCTGCGACACTCAACTTCCTGCTATTCTCGAGAAATTTTCTGTGAAGATGCATCAGTTGACATCCAACTCCCTCCTGGAGCTCTCGAAATTTTTCTGGGTCATGAAGACTTTCAGATGCAGTGCTAGCGCTGATATCTTCGCACGACTATTCGAGCTTGTTGTTGAGAAGGATGTCATCAAGCTTGACGACGGAAAATTCTATGAAGCTCACTATGGGTGTTGTACCTTCAACACTCGGAGGAAAAATGCGAACCAGAACCTTACCCGCATTCAACTTGCACCTTGCAGTAAGAGCAACTTGCCTGAAGACTGGCGCTCGTACTGGTTCTATGTGAAGGTTGATATGTCTAAGGTCCCTAGCTACACTGGTCCGGTGTATCCCTTCTATTCACCTATGTCCCCAGTGACCGCCGTTAGTACTGCTACCTTCAACCGGAGAGTCTGCAGCTTCAAGGGTGCCGAAAACGACTTCTACCTTGCTAGTACTATTCTTGGCGGTCATGATGTTGTTGAAGAATTTGTTGCCGCTCGCATCTGTCCCTTGTCACACGGCTGGAACCCTTCAGAGATAATCCATCTCGAATTTAACTGGGCTTCTCAGAAGGTGCCCTTTCCACGATTTAACTTACGACTTGAAGATGGTCAAAGTCTCGACAACTTTATTCTCGAAGTTGAGGAGAAACTTAACGAGATGGTTGGCGAGTTTACCCTGAATGAGTACAAGGCTTTCAAACATATCGTGAAACACAAGAGAAGAGTGAACTGTGTTTTCTCTGAACTTGGTGCCGAAACTACCCTTCGACCTCGCCCGCCCGGTGTGGACAAGAAAGCTCCAACTCTTGTTGCGGCTGGCTCTTCGGCTGCTGTGGCTCCTCCTAAACTTTGACGAAAAAGGGCTTTGCGAAAGAAAAATACTAAAGATAATGCTAGTGATGCTTCCTCCCCTGCCGTCTGCCCGTCGAAGACTAAATCTCTGGAATCTAGTAAGAGGAAAAGAAAAGCTTCTGAAGGCACTTCCGAAGCTGAGATTCAAGCGGCCTCCAGCCTTGCAGAGTTGGGCAAGAAAAAGGCCAAAAAGGCTGTGAAGAAGATCTCTACTGCTGTGGTTCAGCGCGTCCCCTCGGCCTTCACTGATGAGGAAATGGAGGATGAGCCTCGTCGAACAGGTTTCTTTTCTTGCATCTGCTGTGAGTTGAGATTCAGGGTTCATCGTGTTTGTACTCCAAATTCTGAAAACGAATTTGTTGATGTTGAAACTTTTTCAGACATTGTCCCTGAAGCTCAGGCCGCTCCTGAAAAACTAGCTGCCATTGTTTCCTCCGAGGCTGAACCTCCAAAGTTCTTGCTACTGGTGACGAGGCGTCCCCAAAATTTGCTGAAGACTTAGAGCGTATTGTGGATCGAAGTGGTGGTTTGCTTGTAGATCCTTCTCTGATTGGGACTCGCGAAGATATCCCCGAAGAACAGGACCCCACACCTGCAGTCGCTGCTTACAATGAAAGCTTCGGTATGTCCTTCAGGGGTGAACTGTTAAGCGTTGGTGGTCAAGTGATTGGTATAGATGGCGGTAGTCCTAAATTTTCTGTGTTGTGGAGGTCCTCCAAGTTTGTTACTGAACATATGAGTGAAACAGGAGGAAATGCTCCGAAGGAAATACTTCGTTTGACTGACAAAACAACTGTCGCTCCTGAAGGACAGACTTCTTCATCTCTTCAGAAATCTTTGAAGATTTCTGATTCTGCTGTCCAAGGACCGCAAAGGTTTTTGATTCGAAAGGTTTGTTTACTACTCTTTACTTTATTTTCTGCAATTCTTTCTATTTTCCCTACTGACCCTGTTTTTGCTTCCTTCTTCCTTTAAGCTTTCAAAGAGTCACTCCGGAACCGTTCCTCTTCAGACCTTTCTAAGTTCAACTCTATTCTCAGCTTGAAAACAGCTCTTGTTGGCAAGGTTGTCTCAGAAAGGTTCACCGAAAGTGTGCAGCTCGTGAGCAAGCTCAGTGATGAATCTTGCAATCTGAAACATGATCTACAGAAGACTCGAACTTCGAACCTTGAACTGGAAAAGCGGATTACTGAGCTGAAAGATTCTTTGAAGAAATCTCAAGAAGAGAAAACGCTTGCTGAAACTACTCTTCGCGACTTAAAGAAGGATCATGATAAACTTGGTAAGACTCGTGAAGATGACCTCAAAATGATTCAGAATCTTCGCGAAGATGCTGACAAGAGCACTAATACTATTAATGAGCTTCGTGGCACCAATGTCGAACTTGCGACAAAGAATACTGAACTCGCGAAGACTCTCAGCACAAACGAGCAAACTATACTAAATCTCGAGAAGGCTCTATCTGAACGGAATGAGTCTTTGATCAAGGACGCTGAGGGAATTCGGCAAAGCTTCAAGCTTTTGTTCGAGGAATATAGAAAGGCACTTGGCCAGTTTGGCACCCGTCCAAACCCTTTTCCTGAAAGGGATGATACTTCGGAGATAATGGACTGGATGCTTAAAGAATTCAAGGCTCTACCGAGCATCATTTCTGGAGCCAGCGACTTCGTTGCTGTTTTCTGCGTCAAGAGCTTGCTCAAACTTCTCGAGAATTATGATTGCGTTGATCTTGAGAAGTTTCGCGGGGCACTTCAGCGATTCCCTGATGCTGCTAGCACTTCAGCTATCCATGCTGATGAAGATATCCGGGCTATAAAGGTGAAGTTCATGAAAGAGTTCTGGATCGCTAGCGGACGGGAATTCGCAAAAAAGACCGCCCGCGAAAAGCTTGAAGAGGTTACTTTTCTAAACTTAACTCGATTTCTGGTCTCTTATTGTCCTCTTCCTTCTTAGTCCTGATGTTCCTTTATTAATTTTTCCTTGATCCTTTTCCCAGCTGATTCAGAAGGAGATTAGTGCTGAGATTGAGAAAGCTCTCAAAGTAGCCTCCGAATCTGATGGAAACGAAGAAGGCGACGACGGTGCTGACGATAATGAAGAAGATGGTTTCGCGAGTGGGAGTAGCAGCAGTAGCAGTAGCAGCAGTGGCGGTCACGACGGAGAGGAAGGCAGTTCCGAACAATGCTCAAGTTCTCCAAAGGTTGACATTGTTGGCTGAGGCAGAATTCGCTCGAACCATTGTTGTTGATGTTTAAGAATTGTGAACTTGTATATTCATGGGCTGTGGCCCTCTCTAAACTTTTGTCTTGTAAACTTTAACCTGTGCAGGTCCTGCAAGGTGGGCCTATGCAGGACGTCATACCTTTGCATATCCATCACCAAGACCAGATAGTTAGTGGCGAAGCTTGGCGCTTGTATAAGGAAGCTCATCCTGGATGCAAGTTCTCCGATTTCTGGCTTTTTTGTTGTGAATATTTCTCGATGCGTAGCTTCCAGTTGAGCTGGCTTTTTCTTTATCGCGATGGTTATGCTCTTGCAACTGAGGCTTCAAGTTCACGCACCTTCGTGAAGACGGAGCCCCTTGGCCCCATAAGTGGCAATTGCAATTTTGCTTATGCTAGTGATGTTGCAGAAAACAGTGGCCGTAACCCAGGCCGTATTGTTGAACTACCTTTTTGAAGTTTCAGCTCGTCGAAGCTGTGTAATTGTATTCTTATGAAATTTTGTATGAAACTAAGGTAATAAACTCGTTTTTTAAGAAAAAACGTCACCCTTCCAACCTTTCCATTTTCATGCAAAATTTCATGAATGGCTCCTTTCATGGACCTGGTTTTCTCTCAAAGTATAAATTTGTACTCAGAGTACGAGTCGACAAAACTTGCTTCGCGAGTTTTGTGGACTTGTGCCTATGCAGCAAACTTGCTCAGGTTGATATCGCAACTTTCAGTTGCTTCAACCTGCTCTTTCACTTGCCATTCTTACGAGGGCAGCCAAGCCCCTTAGTCTACAAGATAGCATTTTTTGGCTCGAAAATTTTCCTGTGTAAACATCACTTCGTAGATTTATTCGCTGATATTCACTGCTATGATTCTTAAGTTTCTCGGCATGCCAACCCGCACTTACGACAGAAAGAATTTTGGATCAGATATTACTTCGTACTCTTTTTCGCGAATATCTCATGCCAAGACGTTTGAACTTTCTGGGTCACAACTTGCTGTTGTTTCAAGCCTTTTCGTAGGATGTCCCTTTACTCTGGGATCTAGGCCACAACTTGTTGTTGTCTCAGGATCCCTTTACTCTGGGATCTAGGCCACAACTTGTTGTTGTCTCAGGCCTTTTCGTAGGATGTCCCTGTACTCTGGGATCTAGGCCACAACTTGTTGTTGTCTCAGGCCTTTTCGTAGGATGTCCCTTTACTCTAGGATCTAGGCCACAACTTGTTGTTGTCTTAGGCCTTTTCGTAGGATGTCCCTTTACTCTGGGATTTTTGGCTATCACGAAGCCTTCGACTATCAAGGAGCCTTTTCATAAAACTTCTCTTTCTCTTTCGGAACTTCGGCTATCACGGAGCCTTTTCATGAAAGCATTCTTTTTTTTTGGAATCTCGGCTATCACGGGGCCTTTTCACGAAACTTTTCTTTCACACATTGTAATTTCGGCTATAACGGAGCCCTTTCACGAAACTTTTCTTTCTCACTTTGGAACTTAGGCTATAACGGAGCCTTTTCACGAAACTTTTCTTTCTCACTTTGGAACTTAGGCTATAACGGAGCCTTTTCACGAAACTTTTCTTTCTCACTTTGGAATTTCACAACACACATAGTTTGGGGGAAAGCTCTTTTCATATATATCATAAAGAGTATTTACATAGGATCCGCCTCGTTAAAAACCTTGCCCCTTGATTTTGGGCCCCCTTTGCAAGGAAAAGTGTACGATCCTTCTTATTGTAAAGTAAATGCAGAAAGTAAAATTTTTGTTCCCGAAGCCACTTATAGTTTTGTAGCTCGGGCTTTTACATTTTTTCTTACGGAATTTGGAATCTACGAAAGGAAATGCTGAAAACTAAATCTAACTACTTTCATGGCTTTCACGGGTAATACCTTTGGAGATTGTCTGCATTCCACGAAAGCGGCAGTTCCTCACCGGTCTGGTCCGTTAGACGAAAGGCTCCTGGCATGCTTGTCTCTTTTGCTATGTAGGGTCCTTCCCAAGATTCCTGAAGTTTCCCAGGATTTTCCCAATTCTTCTTTCTTTTTAGCACTAGATCACCAGCTTTGATGTCTTTCCTTATTATCTTTTTGTCTCTTCGTGCTTTTGTTTCTCTTTGGTATTTTTCGATGTTCTCGGTGGCTTCGAGGATTGTGAGCTCAATCATGTCTTTTTCTATCTTCATGTCAACTTCTTGAATTTCTTTTGCCTTCTGAACTCTCAGGCTCTCATTTTTTATTTCTTCCGGTGTCATTGCTTCAGTTCCAAATAGCAAGCGAAAAGGCGTGAAACCTGTTGCCCTTGATACTGTTGTGTTGTGAGACCAGATTACCCTAGGCAGTTCATCTATCCACTTGCCTTTTTTCTGATCATACAAGCATTTTTTGATTACCGAAAAGATCAATCCATTCGCTCTTTCTACAACCCCATTGGATTGCGGATGATAGACAGAGGAGAACTTCACGTGAGTGCCCAGAGTTTTGCAATATTCCTTGAAAGAATAGCAGTCGAACTATTTTCTGTTGTCCACAATTAGCTCTCTTGGGACTCCGAATCTGCAGATTATGTTTTGCCAGAAGAATTTCTGAACTGTTGGCGCGGTGATGTTCGCCAATGCTTTTGCTTCCACCCATTTGGTGAAGTAGTCTACTGCAACCACCGCGAACTTGCAGTTCCCTTGAGCTGTTGGTAGGGGCCCGACCAGATCCATTCCCCACATTTGCAGAGGCCATGAGGGCGGAATTAGATGAACTGACATTGATGGTAAGTTTTGTTGATTCGCTGTTTTTTTGGCAAGCTTCGCATTGTTGAACCAGCTTCTTTGCATCAAGGTTTATGGAAGGCCAAAAGAATCCCTGCTTTATTGCCTTGCCCGCTAGTGCTCTTGTGCCTATGTGCGCACCACAGACTCCGCTGTGAATTTCTTTGAGAAGTTCTAAGCCTTTTTCGGATGTTATGCACCTTAACCATGGTTCAGTAACTCCAGACTTGTATAGCTCTCCATCTACTACAGCGTAGCCCCTTGCCCTTTGCCTTAGCCTCTTTTCTTCTAACTCATCTTGTGGTTCATAATGGCCCCTCAAATAGGCCATGATTTCAGCCCTCCAATCATGACTTTCTATGTTGCTCACATTTCTTGGCTTCGGCTCTTTGATGGATGGTTCTCTGATAATTTCAAAGAACACATCCGGAGGCATTGCTTGCTTCTGAGCTGCCACTTTCGCTAACTTATCTGCCTCGTTGTTGTCATTTCTTGAGATATGCTGGACTGTGTAGCCCTTAAAGTGTTTCTCCATTTCTCTAACTTTCTCAAGATATTTCACCAGTACTGGATTTCTTGCTTCGCTTTCTTTCTCGATGTGTTCCTGAATCACTTTCGAATCTGTTTTGATGACGAAAGTTTGCTGACCCAAGGCTTTCATCTTTCTCAGAGATAGAAGTAGAGCCTCATATTCTGTTGTGTTGTTCATAGAAGGCACATCATCCGCGAAATCAAGTCGAGCAATATATCTTATTACAACTCCGGTTGGAGATGTCACAATCGCTGATATTCCAACTCCTCTGTCGCACCAGGCCCCATCGCAGTGTACCACCCATGGCGTGGTTATATCTTCGCCAGAGTCTTGGGTTGGTGATGTCCAGTCTACGGCGAAGTCTGCTAAGACCTGATATTTGACTGCACTTCCTCTTTCGAAGTCCACAGTGTATTATGAAAGTTCTGCTGCCCATTTGACGATTCGGGTTGATGCTTCTTTGTTCGTGAACAAATCGTTCAGTAGTTGGTTTGTGATTACCCTTATTCTGTGTCCCTCAAAATAGTGTCTTAATTTTCTTGCCGCCATGATCACTGCATATGCTATCTTCTCTAGCTCGGAATAGAAAAGTTTGGATCCTGAAAGAGCTTCCGAAGCGAAATACACTGGGATTTGTTTCAGCTTTCCTTCTTCTTCTTTCTCTTGTACTAGTACAATGCTCACAGCTGAATTGGAAGCAGACAAGTATAGCAGAAGTGGTGATCTTGGCTCTGGAGGACATAGCTTTGTCATGTTCGACAAATAATCTCTGAGTTCTTGAAAGGCTTGTCTTTGGGATTCAGACCACTGAAAATTCTTGGAACTTCGGAGAATTTGAAAGAAGGGTAAGCTTCTCTCTGCAGCTCTGGGTATGAATCTGTTAAGGGCAGCCACTCTCCCTGTCAGCTTTTGCACATCTTTCACCGAAACAGGTTCTTGCATCTCGACTAGAGCCTTGATTTTGTCAGGGTTTGCTTCAATGCCCTTTGTTGAAACCAAGCAGCCCAAGACCTTTCCATTGTGAATGCCCTTTGTTGAAACCAAGCAACCCAAGACGCACTTCTCAGGATTTAGCTTGAGATTTGCTGCTCTAAGATTCGCGAAGGTTTCTGCTAAATCGCTGATGTGGTCACCTCTTTTGACGCTTTTGACGATTATATCATCGACATATGCAAGAATATTTCTCCGAAGCTGAGGATGCAGCACTATTGCTATCATTCTCGAAAACGTGCACCCTGCATTCTTCAGCCCTTCTGGCATTCTGACGAAGCAATAAGGTCCGAATGGTGTGATGAAACTTGTCTTTTCCTCATCTTCTCTCCGCACCCTGACTTGGTGGTATCCTGAGAACATGTCCAGGAGTGAAAGCATTTCGCTGTTTGCGGCATCATCAACAACCTTGTCCACCCTTTCCAAGGGAAAATCATCTTTTTTGCAAGCTTTGTTTAGATCTGTGAAGTCCACACACATTCTCCACTTCCCATTCTTCTTCTTTACTGGCACAGTGTTAGCTAGCCACACGGGGTACATGACCTCCCTGATCACTTTGGCATCTTGAAGCCTTTGCACTTCGGCCTCTACTGCTTTGGCCTTTTCTTCAGACATTTTCCTGAGTTTCTGCTTCTTCGGAGTTACTTTTTCATCTGTGTCAAGGGCATGTTCGATGATATCCCTATCGACACCTTGCAAGTCTTTTGCTGACCAAGCAAAAACATCTTTGTTCTTGTTCAAGAACTCGATGAGCTCTTTCTCTTCTTCGGGACTAAGATGAGCCCCTATCACTACTGCTCTATCTGGCATGTCATCTAGATACACTTTCTTTGTTTCACCATCAGCACTAATCTCAACTTTCTCTTTATCTCTTTTGGCCTCGACATACGGTTCTTTCTTTTCTTCGGTGGAGTTCAAGTGATGCACATTGCTTTGGCCTGGTGTATGGCCCTTCTCTATGTTTCTAGCTTCTTGCTGATCACCGAATACTGTGATGACTCCTTTGGGTGCTGGGATTTTCATACACAGGAACTGCTGCCTTATCACGACATCGAACTTATTGATGAACCCTCTGCCGAAGATTGCGAGGTATGGATGATACATGTCGACTACATCAAATGTGAGACTCTCTGTACTAGCATTGTCAAGATCTCCGAAAGATACTGGAAGAGCTATCTTTCCCGCTGGCTTGATTGGCTTTCCTCCGAAGCCAAGTAGTGGGTATTCTGGTGGCTGTAGCATGTGTGGACTCAAGCTCATTTTCTCTAATGTTTTCGTGAACAGAATATCAGCAGAACTTTCGTTATCCACCAGGACTTTTCCGATCACCTACACGGCAATATTTACTTCGATGACCATGGCATCATTGTGATCAGTGGATTTCAACTTGAAGTCTTGTTCGGTGAATGTTATTGGCACCTTGGCCCATTCTGGTCGTGCTGCTGGGCCGTCGTTGATGATCGTGTTCACAGATCTGAAGTAGTTGTTCCTTTGCCTCTTTGTTTCAAACTCCATGGCTGAGCCTCCAGTGATAGGCATGATAGTTTCGAAGGAGGGCAATGCTTTCGGATTACTGCTTCTTGAATTTGACTCTGGTTTCACTGAATTTGCTGGTGGTGGTGGCAACATTTCTTGAATCAGTTGCGGTTGCTGAATGGTTTGAATTGCCTGAGACTGAGGGAAGAACTGTTGCGAAGGCTGCCATGATGACTGTGCTTGCTGAAATTGCTGAATTGAGACTGGGTTTGGTTGGGGACCCATCAGCTGCGGTTGCCAGAAATTTTGACGGAACTGGTTTGTGATTGTGGAGGCGATGGACATCATTGTTTTCTCTTGCTGGATTCTTGCTACATTCTTCTTAGTTTCTGGGTATTCGGTACTATGACCCCTCCCATGATATCTGCAGTAGAAGTACGGATCTCTTGGATCATGATTTTGAATTTTCGGGGGTCCTCTTCCTCTTCCTCTTGAAGGGAAACCTCCTCTTGTGCTTGGCCTGTTGTTTTGATTGAATTGCTGAGATGGATTTTCCATGTTATTGATGTTTCGTCGAGTTTGGAATTGAGGCCTCCATCCTGTTCCTCTACTATTTTGTCTTGCTTGGTTTCGTTCAGCCACTCTTCTTCGGTGATCTTCATCGGATTTGATGAACTTTTCCAGTTCGTCGAAAAGTTGTTCAATGTTTTGGGGTTCTTTTCTGGTTAAGTGTGAAGCTGTTGGTCCTGGGGTTAGGCCACTGATTAGTGCTTGGATCGTTGTTTTGTCATCTGTTCCCGGAGTTTGAGACTTTTGTTGCATGAATCTTCTCACGAAGTTCTGCAGTGGCTCTCTGTCTCTTTGCTTGCAATAGTAGAGATCTGATGGCTTTGCAGTTGTTTCATGGAACATTTGAAATGCTTGAATGAACTTTGTCTTTGAATCAATCCAGCTGCAGATTGAGTGTGGAGGTAGCAGGGAGTTCCAATTGAGGACTGGGCCTTCGCAAGCAATGATGAAGGACTTAGCCAGCGCAACATCATCTCCTCCTACTGAGTTTACAGCGGCTTCGTAGCTCATAAGGAATTGTCTGGAGTTTCCATGCCCATTGTACTTCGGGAGAGAGACTGGTTTGTACTTCGGGGGCCATGGCGCAGTTTGCAACCCAAGGGAAAGTGGTGATTCTAGATCCGTGATGATGGGTGAAACTCGTATGAAGTTTCGATCCGCAAGCGTACGGATCTCCTATGCCCTTCTTCACCTACGGGAGATCCCAAGGTTCTTGTCAACCCAAGGAGCAAGGGGATTACTAACGTTTAACCTAACACTAATCTAGTTGATTGAAGACTTATGATAGAAAGATAAATCTATAAAGTAAAGACAAACTAACCCTAGATTATGTTAAAGAGAGATTAAAGGTGCACAAGTATGAAGAACGTACGCCCATGGAGTCTAGGCACTTGAAGATGCAATCACCCAAAACTTTATAAACCCCCGATCCAATCTATCTAGGTGTGTGATCAAGGATTAGACTTTTCCCTTCCCTCGTACATGTCACTATGCGAAGGTAATCGGTACTAACCCTAATGAACACGGTATGTTGACGCGATCTACAGGAGCAACCCCGAAAGCATGGTAGCTAGCCTTAAACATTAAGCATCATCAACAAGAGGTATGATAGACATATGATCCAAACAAGATATATTGGTGACTACACTTCAAGTTCCGTTACAACTCCATGGACAAACGAAAGACTTTACCCCATCATGGCACTAGGCATGGCACCGTTGAGATGGTGGATGCCTCCGATGAAGATGGATCTTCGTTGTCCTTCAACTCCGGCGGCGCCGTGGCAAGCTCTCGGCGTCCTCCTTCCTCGTGGTGACCTCCCTTGGGCTTGGCGATGATCTATCTCGAGTGTCCTCCCCCAAGGGTCTCTCTCGTAGTCGATCTTCTCTTCCTTGGCGGCTCTGAGGAACTAGATGGCGTCTCTGGCGAATGACGGCTTGCCCACGCGATTAGGGTTCCATCTACTTAACACCGAAGAAAGGGGGGCCCGAACCGCCACTAGAAGGGGCTGGGCCGGTCGGCATGGGCCTTTCTGGGCTCAGTTTCGGCCCATCTTGTGGCACGCTTCGTCTTTTGCATTTTAGATCATGGGCCCATTCACTTGTGGGCTTTGGACGTCGTTACCTCCGCGACCAAGTTGAGGGATCTTTATGCATGAACTTCCGGCCTTTTCATCTCGGTCCTCGGGAGTTCTCCATTCAAGCACATTGGTCCTTGCCACCTTTGGAGGCAAGTTCGCACATGGTCGGAGCTCCTTGATTGACTTGCAAAACGTTCTCCGAACTAGTTGCATCTTCCTTCATTTAATACGTGAATTCCTACAAAAACACTATACTCCAAAATGCACATCCAACGGTGAACTAGTTATATCATTAATGTGCCTAGTGGCGGGTTAGTTCCAAAATGAAGTTCAAACCATAACATAACAAGTGTTCTTGGTTGACGGAAATCGACCGCCAACAATCCGCGAACTGCGAAACTCCGTTGCCTGTGAAGAAATTTTCTCTCGGGATTCTTTTTCGCTGGCCAGAGCTCTGATTTGGCGAATCGCGCCAGAGTGAACTGTTTTCTTGTTCCTTCATTTCATCAATTTCCTTTTGCATTCTCTCTAGTTGTTCTTTTGCTTGGTTGAGCTTCTCCAGTTTCTCCGAAGCTTTTCTTTTTGCTTCCAGTTGAATCGCGGAATTTTCCTTCTCCTTCTGAAGCATTAGCACTTTTCTGTTCACTGCTTCCAATTGTTTGTCCACGGCATCATCATCCTCATCTTCATCTTCGGTATGTGTTTCCAGGACGTGTGCAGTTTTTTCTGCTCGTGCTTTCTTGAGAGCTTCGAGTTTTGCCTGTCTTTCTTGGTCTAAGATCTGCTGATGTTCTGTAGCAAGAGAGTTTCCGTTGTCTTCTTCTACGTGGTGATCTTCCTGGTCTGCATCGGTGGGTGTGTTCTTTTTAGACTTCTTCTGTGGAGGCATCGTGAGTTGTTTGTCGGCTTAGACCACGGTGGGCGCTAATGTTGGGAGTTCAGAAATCGGATGGAACCCCCAGACACGAAGAGCGGGAGACTGTCACACCCGTTTTTTCGAAGAAAACCGAATGCATCTCATATGTGTGCCAGGATCATAATTTCACACATATGATAGACAAATGAGTGTAATATCACAAGACATTGCTCAAAAACGTACAGAAAAGGTTTATTAACTTTATTACACTCACGAGGGTAGACACGAAGGTCTTTACACGAACAACGATAACTATGATGATGCGACTCCATCTTCATCTTCCACAGGCATCTGACTGGTGGATCGCATGCCTCAGAACTCCTCGTAGTCGCTGAAGTACTCCTCTCCAGGGTTCTCCTCTGAACAGCGTAAGCAAGGATGAGTACACTTATGGTTGGTACTCAGCAAGGCCACAGAAATAACCGGAAAGCAATATTAAATCCATCTTTAAGTTCATTAATCATGTGAGGGTCCAGGCCGCTCTTGACCGTGAGCACGACTGATCGATCAGTTTTACACTCTGCAGAGGTTGCACTTTCACCACAGTTCGCGTAAAAGTTCTGAAAAACTTTGAACCCAACCAAGCCTGTGCTGATCAGGCACAATATCACACTTCCGAGGTGTGATTGCATAGGGACGCTACAAAGCCTTTACAAAGGTATGCAAAAGCACCAACAACCCACGACAGTTACAGCTCAGGGCGGACCATAACCCTCCCTAGTGGTCAGCACCTTAGCAAAGGCTGCTACCCCAAAAGAACCGGGCTATACCCCTGCAACCCAGAGCCCCCTGTGTTCCTTTCGGATGAGGTCATCAATACAATCGCACACCTAATTAATTGGCTAAGCCAGAGCCATATGGACTGTGGTTGCACTGTTTTCCTGGGTGGTTCTCCATGTTCCGATTAATTTATAGTATTCTTGTATTAAAGCATAGGTAGAAGGGTGGTTAGGGTCACTTGCCTTTTTCCAACCAAAAGTTACTTTCCTCTTCTTCAAACTTCTGCACTTGTTCTTCCTCGAATGGCGTGTTGTCTACGATCACACAAGAAAACATATAATAAATAAACAATACATCAAACATTGCTAAAAGACTAAATACACTTCTAAAACTAACGTGCTTGCTGAGACGATCGCGTGGACACCAAGAACACTTAAAACGGAGCTAAGACGGAAAAGTTATGGCTTAAACAAGGTTCAGGGGCTAGATTGTGAGAAAACTAGACTTCTAGGGGCTTATCTGCAAGAAACCAGGGACTTAAATCTAATTATGTATAAAAAGATAAGGGCTATGGTGCAAAAAAGAGAGCTAAGGCGGCGGAAGGGATAACTAGAAAGATCAGGGGTCTATTCATAAAAGAAAGGACTTAACTGAAAGGCTTTTATATAGGTGGAAGGACTAGCATGTGATTTTAGAAACCTTAAGGGCCTTTTTGCAAAACGGCGGCTCTTGCTTGGTTTGACCATTATGGCTGGGTTGACCAAGGGAGTTGGGATCGATCTGAGCCGTTGGCTCGAGGATGGACGGCTGCGAGCAGCGGCTGGCAGCAGCAGGCGGCGGTGGGCGGACGGCGTGCGGCCGCGCACGACGGCGCCGGGTGGCGGGGCTCGCTGGAGCAGCTCGAATTCGAGCTCCCGGTGGCCAAACGCTACGGGACAAGAATCAAAACGAGGCGAGGGGGATGAGGAACTCACCGAGGGGCTTGGGACGGCGATCGGAGCGGCGGAGGAGGAGATCGACGACGACGGCGCTCCGGTGGGCGGCGAAGCTTCGGGCGGCGGCGCTGCGCAGGCGAGGAGGAGAGGAGGGTGGTGCGGATTGGAGAGGGAAGCTCGGGGGCGGCTTTTATAGGGCGAAGGGGGGAAGAGGAGGGGGCGGCTAAGGCGGTGGGGGAGGGATTCTGGCGGTGGCTGCCATGAATGGTGGTGGAGCCGGTGGAGCGGCGGTTTCGGAAGGGGAAGGGGTGAGGTGGCGGTGCGAGGGAGTCGGCGCATTGAATCCCGCGCTCATGGAAGGGAAGGGGAGGAGCGGGGGAGGCCTTAGAGGCGGCGGTGCAGCCGGCCATGGCGGAGATGGGGGCGGCGTGAGGTAGGAGATGCGCCTGACGGGTGGGTCCCACCTGTCGGCGACCGGGAGAGAGAGGGGAAGGTGGGGCGGGCCAGCGGTGCCTGCTGGGCCTGGAAGGGGATTGGGCCGGCAGAGTGGCTAAACGGGCCGGATGAGGGAAAAAAGAAAAGGTAAGGAGGGAGAGGAGGGGAGGTGGGCCGCGGGATTCGGGTGGGCCGAGCTGGATGGATAGGCCGGCGGGGAAAAGATAAGGGAGGAAAGGAGGTGGGTTTTGGTTTGGGCTGGAAAGGAAAGGAGGCCGGATTGGGTTTAAAGAAGAAGGGGAAAAAAGGATTTGAGAGAGGGAGCTTGAGGTGGGTTTTTGAACTTTGGAACTTTTGATCTTTTTATTTGAAAACTTCAACACACAATCAAACAAAACAAATGCAAAGGCATGAATGCATCAATCACTTTATTAAATTCTAAATTTAAATGTGGTTTAAATTAATTAAAGGAAAATTTATTTAGTCAAATTATTAAATCCTTAGAAAATAAAAACTAAACCATGTTGCTAGCATTATTTTATTGTGATGGAATTTTCGGGTGTTACAAATCCTACCCCTTAAAGAGAATCTCGTCCCGAGATTCGGAGGGATTGGAAAACAACTGAGGAGATTCTAGTACATGCTGATCTTGAAAGGTGTTGGGGTACTCGCACACAACTTGAATATCGTCAACGGATCTTGATTTACTTTTCCTTCTTCTTTGGGCTTGCAGTAGCAACAAACTCAATCCTATCTCCTTGCGGACTTGTTAAGAGCACAGACTTCTTGGCACATAGAATAAATTCCATCATGTTTGCCTAACCAATCCATTCCAAGGATCACATCTATTCCACTAGATGTTAGAATTACTAAGTCAGCTTGAAAATCTATCTCTCCGATTTTAAGATTGACCTGTGGGCATACATGGGTGGATTTCATTTCACCGTTTGGGGAACTAATTAGCAAATGCGTCTTCATGGAACTCATGGGTACATCATTCTTTGCAACGAATTGTTCAGTAATAAATGAATGTGATGCCCCGGAATCAAATAAAACTGTTGCAGGTACAGAGTTGATCACTACAAGAATACCAACTTTCTATGACGAAAACCCTCATGACCGGGCAAAATTTTGTCATATAATGTGTCATAATATGACGCAAAAGTCTAGACCGTCATAAATTCAGGACCGCCAGAATTATTTATGACGACTCAACTTTTTTGGTCACAAAAAGATACCAAATATCGTCACAAAATATATGTCGCCAGGAGCTAGTTGACGGTAGTGTTTTTATGACGACCTGTTCTATTTTTATGTGACGGCTGTGGAGCGTCACTATGAGATTTTTCCCATCTGGACTAACATACCCCAAATATGACGCCCCCAATGTTAATATACCCAATAATATGATTTTTAGGACATTTAAAATATGAACTTATTAAAAGATATCTTTAATTAAAACATAAATTCTTCTTTCCTTTAAAATACTCCAAATCTGCCCCAAAACTCTCTCTTTCGTAGCAGGCCAAATCTGGCCCAAAGCATTCCCTTTCTCGGACAAAAACCAAGCCAGCCATCTTCCTCCTCTCCACCTGTGTCAGCGCAACACCCGCAGCACATCATGGCCCAACTACAACCCGCAGCCCAGCTTCCTCTCCTCCTCCCCCTCTCACTGCCATGCGGGCCCCGCTTGTCATCCCCCTCCTCTACACCTTCCTTTCTCTTCCCTTTCTCCACCCAAGCAGAGCAAGCCGCCGCCGCCAGGGATTCGAATCCCATAGCGCACTGCGCTCCCCCTCTGTAATCCCCGTACAACATGGTCCCGCTCTTGCCTCTCCTCCGTGTTCTCCCCTCCCCATGCCCACCTTCGCGTCCAAGGCGGCAGTGCCTCATGTGGCAAGCAGGAGCCCCACCTGCGCTCATAACAGTACTGGCGCCACCCCCAAATCCCCGGTGACCTGCTCCTCCGACGGTAGCAAGGACGACGGATGGCTGCAGGTGCACATCCCAGTTTCGCAAGATCTACTCTTGCTTTGACAGGCGGCAGTCGCGACGAATCGAGTGTCCAAGGCGGCGGCCGGCGGCCGGCTCACCAGGTGCACTGGCGCCACGTCACCGGGCACACAGGCTAGCTCATCGGGGACAAACGAGCCACGTCACTGGGCACACAGGCCAGCTCACCGGGCACACGAGCCACGTCAGTGGTGCACGGGCCAACTCACCGGGCACACGAGCCATGTCACCGGAGCCACATCACTGATTGATCAAGAACAATTTTTCTTTTTAATCTTTGTATAAAACTTGTAACTAGTCTTTCTCCCTCACACGAACTTCAAAATTGATCATTTTTCTTTCTAAAAATTCCTAAAATCATACTCTATCATGTTACGAAACTTATTAATGCTATTATTTTCAAAAATATTTTTGTGTGAGACTGGTTGAACAATCCAAATTTTGAATTAAAAAAACGACAACTACATCCATGATTTTTTCACACTAGATGATGTCAAATGAAAAAGTGATGAATACCAAAGTTTCATATCTCATCAAGACCTACAATCTTTATTTAGGTCATTTTGTAATTTTCAAAAGTGATAATAACATGTATTACAAGTTTGACAAGGTTGACTTTGAGTTTCAGGAAACTATAACAGGGATGCATCCTTTTGTGAACAATGTATGGTCCTACTTTCTTGAAACCACTTAAACTTTTTATGGCAAGATTGTGGACCAAAAACATGCAACTATGCCAATTTGTAGAATTTTCTGACCAAATTTAGATATTATTGTAATTATTATGTTGTACTTTTGAGAAAAAAGTTTGAATGCTTGTTATAACACATATTGAATTTGTCATCAATCTCCAAATCATGGCCTAGAATGGAACCTAGAAGCCTAAATATGATTTTTGTGAATTTTTTTGAGTTTTATTGGAGGTACACATAGGTCAACTTGGAAATACTTTTTGTAAGCATGTAGAAATTCATATAAATGATAGAAAATAGAAAATCTATTCCAAAAATTCTGAAATTCCTAGATTGCAACTTACATGTTGTCTTCTACATGTGAAAATGTATTGGTGGTATTTAAGGTAACTAATTTTTGAGTTGTTTTCAAAAGGTGTGTTATTTAGGTATTTAAAAAATAGAAAAACAACTTTTTCCACAATAAATGGAAAAGTGATGAATACCAAAATTTCATTTCTCATCAAGATCTACAATCTTCATTGAAGTCATTTTGTTTTTTTTCAAAAGTGGTAATAACATGTAGTACAAATTTGACAAGTCTCAAACATAGTTTGTTAAACTATGTGAGTGAATCTAGGATTAAGAACCAATGTACAATACCACTTTCTCAAATGAAAAATGATCTAAATAAAGATTGTAGATCTTGATGAGTTATGAAACTTTGGTATTCATAGCTTTTTCATTTGAAATCATTTTTGATGTATTAGAATTTAGTACTTTTTTATCATCAAAAGAAAATAAATGTTAAATTTGCTTAAACGGGCCCAAAGACATATTTCTGGGCTGTTGTTGGGCTCGGTTTGCACAGCCCAATCGTTTATGGCCGTCCGTTGTTTATTCGATGGCTACAATCGCATCCACACGGTATAAAAGGTGACCACAAACCCTAAACACTTCACTTGGTTCCGCTCCCACCTCACTTGGCCGCTGGCCACAGCAACCCCCATGCCCCGCGCCGCCGCTAGCCATGAGCCGCCTCCTTCTCCCTCTCCGCCACTACCGCCTCGTCGGCTCGTCGCCCCCGCCCGTAGCTCCTCCTCCGATCCGCCTACCGCCCTCCTCCGCCCGGTCGTCCCCTCTGCTGCTTCCGCGTCTGCGTCCCCGTCCCCTCCCCTCCCCTCCGTTTCCCATCCGCTGTCACCGCCGCAGGTCCCTGCGGTTCGGGCGGAGGCCGTTCTCGGAGCTGCTCAGGATCCCCGGGGTTGGGCCGTGGAACCTGCAGAAGCTCGTCGACGGCGGGTTCAGGGACCTCGCGCGCCTCAAGCAGATCTACATGGATAAGGTATACCGCATCTCTGCCGTTTCTCTTGATTTCCTTTATTGTTGTTAAGATGATGTGGGACTGCATCTGCAACTTGGGTTCTTTGTGCTGGAGACATTAATTTGGCAATTAGAAAACCATGTTAGAAAACATGCGTCGTCAGCGAGAACTTGCCTTTTTTTTAACCTCCTGCTCGTCATGCTCAATACCTCGGTAATGCTTTACTCGGTGGTTGCAGTGTGTGATTCACTGGAATGCAAAATTGATCTCTGCATGCCATTAATTTAACCTCCTGGGATGGATACTATTGCTTCTTGTGTATTCCAATTATAAGGAACTGTGTGCCATTAATTAGTTGACTATGCCACAGTGATTGCATTTGTTGTTGGCATAAAAATCTAGAGGCAGGTACTTGTATGATCTATAGTCTTAGAAGTAAGTATATGCTTTACTTGGTTGAACTGAGCTTCTAAAAACAACAGTAGTCCCATGTCTAATTTCAATAATCTCACTAAACATTTGGTATAAAAGAACTATAGTAGTTGTGGGCTTAAACTGAAAAATAATTGCTTTTGTCAGTAGCATTGCTCCTTGTTCGTGCAGTTGCTTTGCCTTCTGTCATATCAATTGTTCTACATTTCAGGTTCTGATTTGGAGGCACATACAGGCTGGTCTAATGTAGATGAGCAACTGGTTGAAAAATAGGACCTGCAAGGTAATGCAATGCCAAATATTGAACATTGTTGTATGAGCTTTAGTGGTGACAGCAAGATATATACTAAATCTACTTTATTTCAAGCTATTCAGGATTAAAACTATATATATGAGAAATAGATTGGTTCAGATAAGCACTATCTAAGTTCCAATGTTTCATGTGTAGACACTCCTATTCATTGTATATATGTACATTAGATTCAAGCTGCTAGCTGCTTATTTCCAATGATGTTTCATAGCAGCCAGAGATATGTGCTGATGAATATTTTTATTTTGGTTGCAGATTATTGTTGGATGCAAGATGGGGACAAGAATGTAGCCAACCATTTTCATGTGCTTAGATTGTAACCTGAGATTTTGTATATAATATGTTGTAATTCTGATAAGTGGGTTGCAAACATTATCTTTTTGTGTTGAAATCGTTGTTTTGAGTGGGTTGAAATTATATGGGCCGAAATGTTTATTTGCTGAAATATTTAAAATTGGCCCATAAACAAATGGGCCAGCATCCTAAACAAAACAAAAGGGCCAGCATTCAAGAAAACAAATGGGCCAGCATCCTCGAAAAAAAACAAATGGGCCAGCATCCAAAAAAACAAATGGGCCAGAAATGGTAATAAAAAAAATAAATGGGCCAGGAATATGACAGTTTGACCAACATTATGTGACAGTTATAGGCGTCATATAATGTCAACAATATATGACGCTATAACATACCGTCACATAAGGTCCACACATTATGTGACGGTTCACCATTTTTTGTCACAAGGTACATTTAGCGACGGTCGATATGTGACGACCCTTGTGACGGTAGATTTTCGTCATAAGATACTTTTTATGACAGTTTCTGCACTTTACATGACCATATCATTTTGTCATGAAAACCTGATTTTTTTGTAGTGGATAAGGAACGTACCAAGCACAACATCCTTGGCCACTTGAGCTTCTTCAGCTGTCACATGGTTCACCCTACCATGCATGTAGTTCCGTTGGCCTCTGTTACCTTGCGAATTTGGATTCCCTGTGCGTACTTGAGACGATGGTTGTCCGGGTCTCTGACCATTACCTTTCTGAGGTGTCTGCATATTACGTTGGGGGCAAATACTGACATAGTGTCCCAATTCTCCGCAGTTAAAACAACCACTTGGGTGAATTGGGGTATTATTCCTTACTGGTGGACCTGAGCGATTCTGATGAGGATTTGGAGCACGTGGTGTCATTAGGTTGAATTCTTCGGGTTGCTCAAACAAACGATAAAACTGTTGATTCTATCCATGATTTCCGCCTTGTCCGCTAGAACGAAACTGAGAGTCATGTGACGAGTTGTAACGTGGGCGAGTGTTGCTGCTAGACTGTCCCTGAGATTGAAACTTGCGTTTCTGCTCACCAAGTTCTTTGCGTTTGTTTTCCAAGCCTATGGCCATATTCAGCAACATCTGGAAGTTCGGAAAAGTATGGCTTTGCAAATGATAGTTAAGTGGCCCTATCAAACCATCCAGAAAGCGTTCTTGTCTCTTTGCATCTGTGTTGACTTCATCTGGTGCATAACGGGACAACCGAGTAAACTTGTCCAGATATTTACTAATTGCCATGTTGCCTTGCTTTAGAGCGAGAAACTCCTTCTGCTTAAGCTTTTTCACACCAGCTGGGATGTGATGTGTACGAAAGCTCTCCTGGAACTCCTGCCAGGTAATGGTGTTAGGAGCAGCATGTGCGGTTGTGTAAGCATCCCACCAATCAGATGCTGCACCTTCTAGGCGGCCTGAGGCATATAAGACCTTCTCACGATCATTACATTGTGTGATATTCAGCATCTTGTTGATAGTCTTAAGCCAATCATCAGCATCGAGGGGATCTACTGAATGGGAGTAAGTGGGTGGGTGGTGGCTCATAAACTCTTTATGTTTGTTTGGAGGTGGTGGGGGTGCATGAGGTGGCGGTTGGTTTTGCTGAGCTTGCATATTCTGGACAGTGGCAGTGAGGTTTTGCAAGAGCTGCATCTGAGCTGCAAAGAACTGTTGCATCGCCGGATCCATTAGTAGTCCTGGTGGAGGAGGTACTTGATTCTACTGGTCAGTGATGTGAGCACGTATCACCGGCGGAACATCCTGTCCACCTCCTGACCTGGTGTTCACCATCTGATTGTTAGGGAAAAGTATTCTCCGATAAGAAGTTGAATTAATAAAGATGAATAAGAGAAAAGGGGGCTAAGATTTAAATTTTCAATTAATTTATTTTATTGATGCACTTGTGGCCATCACTTCACAAAAGCATTCCAATCATGTAAAAAATACAAATCATGCATGTTCACAACCAACAAGCATTTACATCGCACATCCTCGCAAGAACGGCTCTATCGAAACAAAACTGATAGAAGGGGTAGGCAACCTAAGAAGCTATCTTAGAAAACACGCGTGGTAGTTCAAGGTGGAAGAACAAACCAAACTCAGTGTAGAATAAAAACAAATAGATATAATTTTGATAAAGAATAAAGAATAAAATATATTTTTAAGCGTAAATAAGATATTTTGAATGTTGGAAAGGCTTTCTAGAAAGAGAGTCCTTAATCTCGACCATTTCTATCTGAGGCTGCGTCCTACAGTCAGCATTGCTCTGATACCACTCTGTCACACCCGTTTTTCCGAAGAAAACCGAATGCATCTCATATGTGTGCCAGGATCATAATTTCACACATATGATAGACAAATGAGTGTAATATCACAAGACATTGCTCAAAAATGTACAACAAAGGTTTATTAACTTTATTACACTCACGAGGGTAGACACGAAGGTCTTTACACGAACAACGATAACTATGACGATGCGACTCCATCTTCATCTTCCACAGGCATCTGACTGGTGGATCGCATGCCTCAGAACTCCTCGTAGTCGCTGAAGTACTCCTCTCCAGGGTTCTCCTCTGAACAGTGTAAACAAGGATGAGTACACTTATGGTTGGTACTCAGCAAGGCCACAGAAATAACCGGAAAGCAATATTAAATCCATCTTTAAGTTCATTAATCATGTGAGGGTCCAGGCCGCTCTTGACTGTGAGCACGACTGATCGATCAGTTTTACACTCTGCAGAGGTTGCACACTTTCACCACAGTTCGCGTAAAAGTTCCGAAAAACTTTGAACCCAACCATGCCTGTGCTGATCAGGCACAATATCACACTTCCGAGGTGTGATTGCATAGGGACGCTACGAAGCCTTTACAAAGGTATGCAAAAGCACCAACAACCCATGACAGTTACAGCTCAGGGCGGACCATAACCCTCCCTAGTGGTCAGCACCTTAGCAAAGGCTGTTACCCCAAAAGAACTGGGCTATACCCCTGCAACCCAGAGCCCCCTGTGTTACTTTCGGATAAGGTCATCAATACAACCGCACACCTAATTAATTGGCTAAGCCAGAGCCATATGGACTGTGGTTGCACTGTTTTCCTGGGTGGTTCTCCATGTTCTGATTAATTTATATTATTCTTGTATTAAAGCATAGGTAGAAGGGTGGTTAGGGTCACTTGCCTTTCTCCAACCAAAAGTTACTTTCCTCTTCTTCAAACTTCTGCACTTGTTCTTCCTCGAACGGCGTGTTGTCTACGATCACACAAGAAAACATATAATAAATAAACAATACATCAAACATTGCTAAAAGACTAAAATACACTTCTAAAACTAACCTGCTTGCTGAGACGATCGCGTGGACACCAAGAACGCTTAAAACGGAGCTAAGACGGAAAACTTATGGCTTAAACAAGGTTCAGGGGCTAGATTGTGAGAAAACTAGACTTCTAAGGGCTTATCTGCAAGAAACCAGGGACTTAAATCTAATTATGTATAAAAAGATAAGGGCTATGGTGCAAAAAAGAGAGCTAAGGACGGCGGAAGGGATAACTAGAAAGATCAGGGCTCTATTCATAAAAGAAAGGACTTAACTGAAAGGCTTTTATATAGGTGGAAGGATATGCATGTGATTTTAGAAACCTTAAGGGCCTTTTTGCAAAACGGCGGCTCTTGCTTGGTTTGACCGTTATGGCTGGGTTGACCAAGGGAGTTGGGATCGATCTGCGCCGTTGGCTGGCAGATGGACGGCTGTGAGCGGCGGCAGGCGGGCAAGCGGCGGTGGGAGGACGGCGCGCGGCCGCGCACGGTGGCGCCGGGCGGCGGGGCTCGCCGAAGCAGCTCGAATTTGAGCTCCCGGTGGCCAAACACTACGGGACAAGAATCAAAACTAGGCTAGGGGGATGAGGAACTCACCGAGGGGCTTGGCACGGCGATCGGAGCGACGGAGGAGGAGATCGACGACGGCGGCGCTCCGGTGGGCGGCGAAGCTTCGGGCGGCGGCGCTGTGCAGGCGAGGAGGAGAGGAGGGTGTAGCGGGTTGGAGAGGGAAGCTCGGGGGCGGCTTTTATAGGGCGGAGGGGGGAAGAGGAGGGGGCGGCTAAGGCGGTGGGGGAGGGATTCCGGCGGGGGCTGCCATGAATGGTGGTGGAGCCGGTGGAGCGGCGGTTTCGGAAGGGGAAGAGGCGAGGTGGCGGTGTGAGGGAGTCGACGCATTGAATCCCGCGCTCGTGGAAGGGAAGGGGAGGAGCGGGGGAGGCCGGAGAGGCGGCGGCGCGGCCGGCCATGGCGGAGATGGGGGCGGCGCGAGGTAGGAGATGCGCCTGACGGGTGGGTCCCACCTGTCGGCGACCGGGAGAGAGAGGGGAAGGTGGAGCGGGCCGGCGGTGCCAGGTGGGCCGGGAAGGGGATTGGGCCGGCGGGTTGACTAAACGGGTCGGAAGAGGGAAAAAAAGAAAAGGTAAGGAGGGAGAGGAGGGGAGGTGGGCCGCGGTATCCGGGTGGGCCGAGCTGGATGGATAGGCCGGCGGGGAAAAGATAAAGGAGGAAAGAAGGTGGGTTTTTGTTTGGGCTGGAAAGGAAAGGAGGCCGGATTGGGTTTAAAGAAGAAGGGGGGAAAAAGGATTTGAGAGAGGGAGCTTGAGGTGGGTTTTTGAACTTTGGAACTTTTGATCTTTTTATTTGAAAACTTCAACACACAATCAAACAAAACAAATGCAAAGGCATGAATGCATCAAACACTTTATTAAATTCTAAATTTAAATGTGGTTTAAATTAATTAAAGGCTAATTTATTTAGTCAAATTATTAAATCCTTAGAAAATAAAAACTAAACCATGTTGCTAGCATTATTTTATTGTGATGGAATTTTTGGGTCTTACAGAGACTTAAGAACAAACTCGTGAAAGAACTCGTGAACTCAGAGATAAGGGATCTCCGAAAGCCTGCACTTTCCTCAAAAGTTGTGAACCCCTTTACACGTGCCCTCGGACCCCCTTTTATAGGGAGACGAAGGGACTTTTACATTCCGAAATTGCCCTCGGACCCGAAGAATATTCCAAATGGGAATATGTACACAAATGTCTTTTACATCTCATGATTTGCGGAGCTTATTTCATACATTTACAAGCCAGCCACTCGTTCACACCTTGAACCCGGACTTTTGATACTTCGTCTTTGACTTGGTCCGTTCGCGACTTTTACCACCCATTCATGAAGATCTTCAGGCATGTAGAGTCCTGTCTCGAATCGCCGAAATCATCACCGAAGTAGAGTTCCCCGAACTCCAAAGATCTTCGTAATTTCCATCATCCTGAACGACAAACAAACTCGCGAACTTGAATTCTTTCGGCGATCTTTTCGCTTGAGAGTTATAGGTTAGCAAATTTTCCATTCATGCTTCACATAAGCTTTGAATCTTAAAACACCGAACCAGGTTCTTCTGAATTTGTGGAAACGTTTATTCTGCTTAACACTTTTCCGCCCATTCTACCGAATTCGCAAGAGTCGCACAATCTCCAAAGTTTCGGGGGTGAAAGGTTTTTACCCAATTCCCCAACAGTCCATCCGACCATGGTGGAGGTTAATCCAACAACAGTGGAGGTCAAATCGACGATATTAGATGTCAAATTGA
Organism: Cenchrus fungigraminus; assembly: GCA_036936925.1. Lineage (NCBI taxonomy): Eukaryota > Viridiplantae > Streptophyta > Magnoliopsida > Poales > Poaceae > Cenchrus > Cenchrus fungigraminus. The sequence goes on along the minus strand of CM072768.1, from coordinate 59,806,307 downwards.
CAGTAGCGGAGGACGATTCAGTGGCCGAAGAGTTTGATTCAGTAGCTAAAGTGCTTGACTTGGTTCTCGTGCACCTGAATTTTATGACGACAGAGCTTGTTTTGGCATATGCGATGTTGATTCGACAGTCAGTCCACGTCAGTTACAATCTGAAGTACATCTAGATCGGATTACAAACAGTATCCCGTGATATCCGGACTGATCGGTGTTGTGTCTGGTGTCTTGACTTTTGCACGCCAAATCTCCCGTCATCTTGGGCTCTGTCGGTGTTTTAGACCGGCAACCTACCAAGGGGAGTAACCGAGGTAGATGAATGTGGCCTCGCCGAGATCGGTAACTCGAAGGAGAGACACGTGGCACACAATTTAGACAGGTTCGGGCCGCGAGGTGCGTAATACCCTACGTCCTGTATGCTGCGTAGCTCTGGATTGATTAGCTGTGTTTACAAGATGATGCAGATGATGAGATAGGGGTCCCTGCCTCACCTTATATAGTCCGGGAGGCAGGGTTACAAGTCGGTTTGCCAGAGGAATTCTAGTCGTGTGCGGCTAGGAGTACTCTACATGGATCCGGACATGTCTAGCTTCCTAACCGAGTACTAGTCCTCTGCATGCCTTGCGCTTCACGCCATCAGGTGCCGTGTAGCCCAAGTCGAGTAGTCCCAGGGGCCCACGAAGTTGTCGGTCCTAGTACCCACCTGAGTAGTGGGCCTAGGGATGTCTGTACGACAAGCCCCCAAGTACTTTGTAGTCGAGCATGATGTCTTCAAGTAGTCTTGATGGCCCTGGCGAGTAGTCCTTGAGCGTCCCCGAGTTCCACAAGCCGAAAGTCCTCAAGAATGCTTGAATCATCCCGAGGCTGGAAGGTACTCCAGCTGATATTTGAGTAGTCTTGAAGTCTTCTCGAGTAGTCCCCAAGCGTCCCCGAGTGCTTCTCTCGAAGGTCTTCAATAATACTCGTGTTGTCTTGATGAAGAAACCATATGGAAAATGCGATTCGAAGAATCGCATTCCATATGGAATGTATCCCCCGAGCCTTAGGTCGAATCGTAGATTCAAGCTGAGGGTCAATCTGAAGTCTTGTCAATCTTATCCCGAAAAATCCGGAGAAAAAACCGAAGGACACGTGGCACGGAGCCCCCAAGCCTTGAGTCGAGTACGTTCTCTCGAATTGAAGGATCATCTTGACTGTAGAATGTGTCCGGAGTGGGGTCTTGATATGGTGTAGCCCACTGAATCTGTTAGCTGTAGTCGAGCCCCCGAGACTGAGAGCATCGAGTACTGGAATGCGAAGAGTCAGGCTGCCGCCGCTGAGTCACCCGTCTGGCGCCTTATCTGCCCGTTTAGAACAGAACCGCCTGGTCGGTTATAAATAACCAGTGAACCCCTTAGGGTTTTTTGCTCCCAGCAACAGCATTCCGCTGGATTAGATCTGAGAGTTTGCCCTGTCTGCTCCTCTGCTGCCGCCGCCGCCGCAAAGTAGATTGGATCTATTAGCGCCCGCCGCCGCAGTCCGCCCCCTCCTCAGCCCTCGAGCAAATGCGAGTGAAGACTCCGGTGACTTAGAGGATGAAGGCGTCTCCAGCAAAGAGCAAGAAGATCGGCGCGTCGAAGAAGAGGAGTCGTGATGAAGCCGGAGATGCCGGCCAATCGTCGTCGTCACCGCCCTCGTCCCCTCGCCCCAATCCGGCGAAGGAATGGAAGAAGGCAAAGTTGAAGACGGAGGACCTCCTTGCCTTGGTCAACAGCAGATTCCTCCACGAGAAGCAGATGGATCTTTGGCGCACCGCCACCGGCGACCCGTATCCGATGGAGAAGAACCCGGACGAGATTCCAATGTTCGCCCGGTTCGTGGAGCGTGGACTTGCGCTGCCGGCCAGCGACTTTTTCAAAGTGATGCTCAGGTACTACGGCATTGAGTACCTCAACCTCAACCCCAATGGGATCTTCCATACCTCCATCTTTGTGCACTTCTGCGAAGCTTTTCTGGGGATCAAACCCCACAGGATCTTGTTCCGGAAGTTCTTCCGGTTGAAGCCGTAGCCAAGCACTGATGACCCACGAGTAGTCGGCAGCGCCGGGATTCAGATGCGTGAAGACGTCGCCGGCCAGTACCTGCCGTACAAACTCATCGACTCCAACCAGGACTGGAAGGCGAGGTGGTTTTATATTGCAAACCATTACCCCGAGCTGCCGAAGCCGAGCGGGCGTCAACAAAAGCATGCGCCGTGGTGGAACACGGAGCCCACCATGCAGGAGGGTATTCAACTACCCCCGCTACTGAACAAGATCAAGGCCTTGCGGCAAGCCGGACTGAGGGCCGAGCATGTGGCCTTCAGTTTCATGAAGAGGAGGGTGCAGCCACTGATGGCGCGGAACACCCTCGGGTACCAGTACACCGGCGACAAGGATACGTCTCGGATGCCTGGCTTCGAAGTCGAGGACAACGTCATCATCGAGAGGCTGGGCAGAATCTTCAAGGATATGCCGCCGTACACACCGTGCCCAGTCCCCGAGTACTCTGCGGCTCGGCCGCCAAACCAGGTCAGTAGTTGTGACATAAGCCCCCGAGTACTGATTAGCTTGAAGTAGTCGTACTCACATGTGCTGTATGTTGTAGGATGATGTGGAGAAGTACGTCTCCACCCCACCCTCCCATCTGCGACTTGAAGGACAAGCGCAGGGGAAGGGGGAAGCCAAAGCCAAGGAGCGTCGCGAAGTTGGTGAAGGTGATGATGCCGTTGTCATCGAAGACGGCTCTGATGGCGAGGATGAAGAGACACTGCAACAGCGATTCCAGCTCCGCTCAAGGTTCAGCCGGGCTGGAATGCCTAATATTCCTGTCATTGAGAAGCCATCTAGCCTGGAGGCTAGCTTGCCGGCACCTCCGAGGAAGCTGCGTAATGCGACGTGAAAACGCGCCGCCAAGAAGCTGAAAATCTCCGAAGCAACCAGCCAAGAGGTGAGTACCACAAGCAAAATAGTCGAGTACCACCAATAAGTAGTCTTGTGCTGACAACGCCCAATTGAACTGGTACAAGACATCCCCTCCTCGGACCCCGTAGATCAGGACGATGAGGGCGACTGGGATACTGTGGGGGCGGCGGCTGAAAGGAGTGTCAGTCCGCCTCCAACCACTGAAGAAGCCGTACCAGTATCGGCACAACAAGAGACCGGCGCCGCGGAATCGCGGACGTTGGTTGAAGAAGGACAAGGCCCCTCTCCGGCTGCAGCGGTAGAGCAGCGAGAGGAGGCTCATACTGAAGCTGAGACTACCAGCAAGGCTGGCATAGTTGATATTGACAGTATACTGGGCGCTCCGACCGTGACCGTGGTGCGGTCAACCCTGTAAGTTCTCTGAACTCTCGAGTAGTTGTGTAATTGACAAGCTTTATGTGGGTAACTGATCACTTCATGATGCAGGAAATCCACGGACTTGTCGTCGGATGGTGGGGAAACCAGCACTCCGGCCGATGGAGAGGACCGCTCGGTAGAGGTGCGCGAACCCACGCCACCGCCACAAGCTGAAGCCACAACGCAGTCAACACTGGAAGAAGCCACCTTGGTCGAAGGTATGTGTCCTGTCACCAATGGTAGTCATCATGTGTAGGAGTCGTTGAAATTGACTTGTTGTACTCATCTTGGCAGGAGCACAAGCTGAGGGGGTCGAAATTCCCGAAGCCGTAGCTATGGAAATGACTACTGTGGAGATGGATCCCACATAACTCGTTGCTGGGGCAACGGCAGCAACAGCCCCCGGGCTGGGGGCTACGGTAGCCCCCGGGCTAAGCGGGGAAGCGCGGGTCGATCCGCTACCCGAGGCAAGCACGGAAGTAGTCATCCGCGAGCCCATCATAGAAGAAGCCGCGCCACTTCACTCGACACCCATGCCAGAGACAGGATCGTCAAGCCGCGGTGGTCTTGAATTGCTGGATGATGATCTCATTGACCCGGCCTTTGTGTCGCTGGGCATGGAGTCGTTGCGCCGGACAGAGAACTGGATCAAGGTACGGTGCGAGTACTCTGAGTTTACTTGCTTTTCTGAATGCTGAGTACTGACCAGCTGCTGTGTCGTGCGTAGGGCTTGGTGGAGAGATCTCGTCAGAAGACCGATCTTCTGAAGGGATATAGTGACACCGTCCTCCGCACCGAAGCTCTGGAGAAGGAGCTAGAGAAGTCGAGGAAGCACTCCGCGCTGCTCCAGTCCAAGCTCGATGGCGCCTTCGCCCAATACCATAACGAAGTACATGAGATGCAGGCGAAGAGGGACGACTTGATCCGGACGAACAAGTCATTGCGCCAGAAGAACAAAGGTATGTCTTCCACCAAAGCCACCTGGTACTAATTGTAGTACGTGTGAGTAATCTGACCTTGCGTCGAGTTGTCTGTAGATCTTGAGGCAAAGGTTGACCAGCTGAAGGCATCTGAGACGGATCTCAAGAACATTGTGTATCGGGAGACCGACAAAAGAGAGGTACTCGAGTACAAGTACACCCAGTTGAGCCATGAGTGTATCTACCACATGGAGCTTCGTGAAGCCTCAGACCGTGATCTTGTAAATTGCTATAAATCTCTGCAGAAACTGAATGAAGACTGCGAGAAGCTTTGAGGCCAGTTTAAAGAACTCGAGGAAACCGCACTGCCTATTGCGAGGCTATTGGTACCACATCCAGGCGGACCGAAGATTGCGCCATTGGTAGACAGGCTGAAGGAAGCCCCCGGGCGCTTGGCGACATACGTCAAGCATCTGGCGAAGTCAATTCCGAACCAGATCTTGGCGTACATGAAGTCTTATTTCCCCAAAGCCCCTGTGGACGTGGTGGCCGGTGGACTTGCGGCAAACTGTACTGATGATCAGTACAAGGTTCTCCTGGAGGAGATGGCGCCCATTGCCGAGCAAGTGGCGGAGAAGCTGAACCTCCAATAGATGTACCTGTAGAGGTAGCTTAGAGTAGTTGATGTAAGACAAACAAAGTGGTCAGAGACTTGTTTGAAATATCAATTAAAGTTGTCCACTGCTTGTATATGTAATGAGTACTCGTGGCCGCCACTTGCAGCGAAGTGTGCGGAGTACCAAGCCGTGGGAGTAGTCGTGAGTAGTAGTACTCAGTATGATCTGCCTAAGCAGGAGACACAGTAAACAAGTTGAGTAGAATCGAACTTTATTACTGATGAAAAAGGGACACCTGGGTGGCCAGGGCCATTTATAAGTGTAGTCTCCAGGACCCGTAGGCCGCCTACGGCTAAGTGGTGCTAGGGCCCTTGAGCCGCTTACAGCTGGAGATCCGTTAGTAGCCGTATAGGCTGGATCAGTAGTACGTGGTCGTATGGACCGCCGCTAGAGTCCTCAGTGCTCTGAGCAGCCCAAGATCCGTTAGTAGCCGTTGACGCTGGATCTTGGAGAAGAGTAGTCCGGAGACTAGTGCTAGGACCGAGAGGCCGCTTACAGTGAAGAGTCCGTGAGTAGCAGTATAGACTTGGACCCGTAGATGAGTAGTCAAGCGACTACGCGTAGAAGCGACACAGCTGGTCGACGTTCCACGAGTTGCTGATGTCGTCGCCTTCAAGTGTTTGGAGGCGATAGGAGCCTGGTCCGGTCACCTTGGAAACTGAGAAGGGACCTTCCCATGGTGAGCTGAGCTTGTGTAGTCCGTCCGTGTTCTGGATACGACGGAGGACTAGATCGCCGACGTTGAAGGAGCGTTCCTTGACGTTGCGATCATGGTAGCGTCGGATACCCTCTAGGTACCTTGCTGACTGGACGAGGGCGGCGCAGCGGGCTTCTTCGAGGCTGTCGATGTCAACCCGTCTGCTGTCTTCTGAGATGCCTTCGTCGTATTGTTCTACTGCCGGGGATTCCCACATCACGTCGGCGGGTAGAATAGCTTCGGAGCCGTAGACCAGGAAGTAGGATGACTGCCCTGTTGGCTTGGTAGGTTGAGTACGAAGCCCCCAGAGTGCGTTGGGTAGTTCCTTGATCCACTTGCCTCCTTTGGTGTTAGCTACGTCGTGCAATCGCTTCTTGAGGGCGTCGAGTACCATCCCGTTGGCGCGCTCAACTTGACCGTTGGCGCGGGGGTGGGCGACTGAGACGTACCGGACGTTAATCCCGTTGTTCTCACAGTACTCCCAGAACTGATGATTGTTGAAGTTGGAACCCAGGTCTGTGATGATGCGATAGGGTAGCCCGTAGCGGTGCACGAGTTCATCCAAGAAGTCGAGTACTTTGTCGGCCTTTGGGCAGGTAACCGGCTTGACTTCGATCCACTTGGTAAACTTGTCGATGGCCACCAAGACTCTGTTGAATCCTCCTGGTGTAGTTGGCAGAGGCCCAATCATGTTGAGCCCCCAGCAGGCAAAGGGCCAGGTTGGTGGTATGGTGACTAGCTTGTAGGCCGGGACGTGTTGCTGCTTGGTGAAGAATTGACATCCTTGGCACTTTCTGACGAGTTCTTCAGCGTCGGCCAGAGCTGTGGGCCAGTAGAAAGCTCATCGGAAAGCCTTGCTCACTAGCGTGCGGGAAGACGCGTGGTTACCGCAGACGTCTTTGTGGATCTCCTCCAAGATGTCCTTGCCTTCATCCGAGGTATACACTTCATGAGTACTCCAGAAGTGGCACCCCGCCTGTAGAGCTTGTCTCCGACTAGTACGTAGGTCTTGGCTCGGCGGACGAGTTGTTCGGCCGTGTTCTTGTCGGAGGGAACCTTCTGCTCGCGGATGTAGTCGATGAAGGGTTGTCTCCAGTCCACGTCGTTCATCATGACCTCCTGACTGATCTGTGGTGGCACAGGGTCAGTGGTCGTTGGCACCGGCTCCGGGATGGATGGCGCGTGAAGCTCGTGGACGAAGACTCCGGCAGGTACTTGCGCGCGAGTAGAACCAAGCTTCGACAGGACGTCCGCTGCAACGTTGTTGTCGCGGACGACGTGGTGGAACTCGAGACCGTAGAACTTGTTCTCGAGCTTGCGGACTTCCAGACAGTAGGCGTCCATGTTCTCCTTGTTGCGATCCCAAGACTTGTTGACTTGGTTGATGACCACTGCGGAGTCGCCGTAGACTAGTAGCCGCTTGATGCCCAATGAAATTGCGAGGCGGAGCCCATGCAGTAGGGCCTCGTACTCGGCTTCATTGTTGGAGACCTTCCAAAAGATCTGGAGGACGTACTTGAGTTGTTCGCCCTTTGGAGAAATCAGGAGTACCCCTGCACCTGCGCCCTCGAGCTTGAGTGAACCGTCGAAGTACATCACCCAATGCTCTGGTCGCTCTGCTGGAGTTGGTAGCTGATTCTCCCGCCACTCTACCATGAAGTCGACTAGTGCCTGAGACTTGATAGCAGTGCGTGGTTTGAAATCGATGTTGAGGGCGCCAAGTTCGACCGCCCATTTAGAGATTCTTCCAATAGCATCTTGGTTGCGAAGTATGTCACCGAGCAGGTAGTCAGTGATGACGACGATCGAGTACTCCTGGAAGTAGTGTCGTAGCTTCCGCGAGGTGATGAGTACTGCGTAGAGTAGTTTCTGGACCGGCTGGTACCATGCCTTGGACTCTGACAGAACCTTGCTGACGAAGTAGATTGGTCGCTGGACTGGGTATGTGTGGCCGTCTTCCTGCTGCTCGACAACGATGGCAGTACTGACCACATGAGTAGTCGCAGCGAGGTAGAGCAGTAGCTGCTCCTTTTTACGAGGAGCCGTGAGGACCGGTGGCTTCGACAGAAAGTCTTTGAGCTGCGCGAGAGCTTGATCAGCCTCCGCGGTCCACACGAACTTCTCTTGGTGCTTGAGTAATTTGAAGAATGGTAGTCCCCGTTCTCCAAGCTTCGAGATAAATCTGTTCAGGGCCGCCATGCACCCGGTCAGCTTCTGGACATCCTTGATGCAGGTTGGAGCTTTCATGTTGGTGATGGCGGAGATCTTCTCGGGATTTGCTTCGATGCCGCGATGGCTGATGATGAAGCCGAGTAGCTTCCATTGGTACTCTCGCAGGGATGCGAAAGTCTCTTCAAGATCGGCAATGAGCGTATCAGAGTTTCTGGTCTTGACGACCACGTCATCCACATATGCTTCGACGTTCTTGTTGAGCTGCTTCTTGAAGCAGGCCTGGATAGCTCGCTGGTAAGTAGCGCCGGCGTTCTTCAACCTGAACGACATTGTCGTGTAGAAATAGGTGCCGAACGGGGTGATGAACGCGGTCTTCTCTTGGTCTTCTTCCTTGATAGCGATTTGGTGGTAGTCGGAGTAGCAATCGAGGAAGCAGAGCAGGTCGCAGCCCGCCGTGGAGTCGATGACTTGGTCAATCTGCGGCAACCCGAAGGGGTCCTTGGGGCAATGCTTGTTGAGGTCGGTGTAGTCGACGCACATCCTCCACTCGTTCGTGTTCTTCTTGCGGACGAGGACAGGGTTGGCGAGCCACTCAAGATGGAAGACTTCACGGATGAAGCCAGCCGCGAGTAGTTTGGCGAGTTCCTTCTTGATGGCGTCCCGTCGGTCATCAGCGAAGCGGCGGAGGTGTTGTCGCTTGGGCGTAGCTTTAGGGTCTGTTGATGCTCACTAACTCTTATTTTTATGCATCAACAATACATGAAAAAGGACCAAAAAGATAAATCAATAGTAGTATAGGGCCATGGACTAATGAATTCCACGAGTTTTGGTGAATTATATATTTTCAGGGACTATTCAGGAAAATGCGAAAAGAATGAATTCTAGAAGGCTCCAGAAGACTCCCGAACTCAACCGAAGTGGGCTCCAAGAAAATATGCATCTAGAAGGGACAAGAGGCCCACACGCGAAGGCGGAGCCCAGCCCAGGCCGACCGGCCCTATAGGGAGGCCGATCGGGCTCCCCCTGGCCCCGATCAGGCCCTGTTTCGGGAAGGTTCCTCCACCGCCTCTTAGGGTTAATCTAAACCACTTGTTTAGGTCGGTTTGATCCTACGGCGACGGATTATCCCTCCGGGCTATATAAGCAACCCCAGACCCCCCTAGGGCATGGTATGCATCTCTCAGAAGATCATCATCATCAGGCCAAGATAGGAGAAGAAGAGGATACATCAGAGATAGGATAGCTACTTCATAGTTCAAGATCTAATTTCTAGATCAAGAACCTAGTTCTAGATAGAGAGTCAGATTCGAGTAGAGTTGAGCTTTGCTCAAGTTCCAGATCTGTAAGTTATCAAGATTTAGTTCTTATATTGTTTCTCAATGACTTTATGCTATTTCAATGTTATGTGTGCAATTGCTAAGTTCTTACATTATTCTAGTAGTATATTTGATATAGTCATGATTAATGATAAGTCTACGCACTTATTCGTAGAGCTCCTAGTATATTACGCGCGTATGCTAGGTAGTAGAAAGTATGTAAGCATGGTGCTTAGATATAATTTACTTGCGGATTCACCTTATACTCCGGGTCGTGTGGTAGATCGTGGGCGTGACAGGCCTATTGAGTCCTTTGCAGTCCACCCCCGAGTATAAGACTAGTCGAACAATGATTCTTGGGAGGATCAAGTTTCGTCCTTGATCTTCTTGGGTAATCTTAGGGGTGTTCACATTTGTCCATGACTATACTATATGTGATGATATGCTACATTAGAATAGATGAATAACTCAGTCTTTGTATGCTATATAGAATTGTGCCTCTTAAGTAAATCCAATTCTAATCTAGACTAGGAATAGTATGTTCTATGCTCCACATGTGCCTCTGCCTGTCTGATTTATCATTACTTTATCATTTGGCTTACCCCTGTTAAAGTATGTGCCATTCCATCAAAGTCCATAAAGTAGTCTATTGCCATCCCTATGTCTGTTGTTACATCCATCCATCTTCCCTGTGGATACGATATTTTAAAACCCATCACCCCGGGTGAAATGCTCACCGGTATCCGTGCGCTTGCAGATTATCTACCATAATATTTCTGTAGGCTTATCTTATACCAACCAACATTTCTTGCGCCATTGCTTAGAATGGATTCTAGATCTATTCTTTGGAAGTTGCGTTAAGAAATGTCAACAAGCATTTCTGGTGCCGTTGCCGGGGAAGATTGGATGGCTACCTTTTGAAAATCGATGGCTAGATACTTTAATGAGACTTTGTAATTTGGCACCTCTGCTTAAACAGAATTACCCTTGTTTGTTTTTGTCTATCTTACTTGCAGGGTATTAACAGGTTTGATTGTGATTCACCACACTTCAATTATTTGAGTCAAATCAACCAAGGAAGCTTTACACCAAGTTCTGAAGCCATCGCTGAGAAGACGTTGTTGGAATTCTCTGCTCCAAACATCAATAACATTCGCATTGGACCAATAATCGATCATGAATTCAAGCTTAAGCCTAGCCTCATCAACATGGTGCAAGCTGATCTATTCAGTGGAAAGGTACATGAAGATGCAAGTGCTCATCTCCAAAACTTTTTGGAGAAAGGCACCACAATCTCCATCAAGGACATTCCCAAGGAAACGATCCTACTCCGCTTATTCCCATTTTCACTAAAGGGAAGGGCGAGACAATGGTTCTACTCCAGTGAAATCAACACATGGGAGGAATGTTCTACAACCTTCCTATCAAAGTTTTTCCCCACAGGCAAAACCAATGCTTTACGTGGAAAAATCACCAATTTCCAGCAGCAGAAAGGCAAGTCAATTCCAGAGGCATGGGAACGTTTGCAAGAATATATATCAGATTGCCCTCACCATGGAATAAAAGAATGGATGCTCCTACAAAGCTTTTACCATGGATTAAATCAAAAAGCGTCTGAGCATCTAGATGCAGCTGCTAAAGGATCATTCTTGTCACTCACTACGAGACAAGCCAATACACTTATGCAGAAGATATCTGAAAATCAAGGCTGGACCCAGAAGAACACTCAACACTGTCGTCAGAGTGAAGAAGTACAAGAAGATGAAAAGTTGAAAGAACTATCAACTAGTATGGACGTGATGTTGAACAGGCTTGAGGAACGAGCCAACTTCAAGAAGGATCGACAAGCTTTACAAGATTTGATGAATACTTCAAGAAATTCAAGCTTGGTGGTCCACAAGTCAGCACCAACCCAAGAAAAAGACCTACAACCACGACCGACTTACGCAGGTAAGTATACAAGTAATAATTCCAAGCGACCTTCGCTACAAGAGTTAATTGAAGAACAGGATAAAATAACCAATAATCTCTCTAAGAAGCTTGTTGCTAATGATAAGATTCTAGAAGACATAAATGTTAAGATGGATAATTTTTCTGAAATCTTAAAAGATCAAGCTATCTTTAATGCTGAACTAGAATCAAAGTTATCAAAATTGTCTGCTGTTGCACCTGTTGCCACTAACCCTGAGCAGGTATTTAATGTCCGAACAAGAGGTGGCAAGCAAACAATAGATCCACCATATCCCAAGGGCATAGCAAGACCACCGGCTAGAACACCCACAGCACCTGCAACATCTGCAGTACCTGTAGCACTAGCTGAAGCTCCAGAGAAGGATAATGACGTAGAAGAAGTCGTGCAAGAAGAACAAGACTCAGCAAGACAAGATTTCCACGACACCAACTTCATACCATATCCAAGAAGAGTGAGAAAACCTCAAGTTGATGATCAATTCGGGAAGTTCATCGAAGTCATCCAGAAGCTTTATGTCAACATACCTCTATTGGATGCCATGCAAGTCCCGACATATGCCAAGTACATCCGAGACATCCTGAATAAGAAGAAACCTTTGCCAACTACGGAGATCATCAAGTTGACCGAAGAATGTAGTGCGGCAATCCTGAACACATCGCTCATCAAGAAAAAGGATCCAGGATGCCCCACTATTGAGTGCTCCATTGGAAATCAATACTTCAACAATGCACTCTGTGATCTTGGAGCAAGTGTTAGTATGATGCCCAAGGTTGTCTTCGACAAGCTCAAGCACCCTACCTTGGTTCCAACATCAATGTGTCTCCAATTGGCAGATCAATCAGTTCGCTACCCATCAGGAATCGCCGAGAATGTTCCAGTGAAAATCCGAGAGTTCTTGGTGCCGGTTGATTTCGTGGTATTGGATATGCACCCAGACTCCAGGGTTTCACTAATTCTCGGGCGACCATTCCTGAGCACCACCAATGCACGCATCAATGTAGGCAGAGGGGAGATCACATTTGAGATCAATGGAAAGGAGGAGAAGTTTGCCTTCAGACCCAGACCAGAGCTTAGCATCAACGCGAACATGATCGATCAAGAAAAGACATCATCAGAAGGACTATTATCTCTGAAGACGGAGGATGCACCTGAATATTAAAAGACTTGGAAGTCCCGTTCGAGGACTCAAACTACAAACCCTCGTCAAAGGTAACCGGTAAAAACACAAAAATATATTTCTGAATTTCATATTTACTACAGTAAAAACTTTTTCACGCCCCATGGTAAATAATTTTACGGTGTGTCAAAACCCGTATAATGATTTTTCGTGGTGGCATAAAATTATTTTTACTACTATATTTTTGCTGTTATATTTGCCTTTACCCTTACGCATGGGACCCACATGCCATAGGGATACACATCAAGTCTTTACCTACCTTATCTTATCACTTCATCCACCAGCACCTTCTTTTCCCACTCACAAGGCACTTTTTCTAGCGTTGGAAGACAACAGGAAATGGATGGAGGAGAGGGCACCCGAGTGGAGGCCAGGTGGGACCGACCGGCCCCACCACCAGACCGGCCGGCCACCCCCCTTGGGCCTATATAAGCAGCCACCTCCTACCCAGTTCTTCGCACACACACCAACCCAGAAAACCTCACCTTCGAGCTTTTGCAGTGCTGCCTCAAGAGAAAGGAAGCTTAGGAAGAGAGTGGAGAAGAAATCCAAGGGTAGCCTAGCTCTAAACTTTTCTCTTACACCCTTGAAAGCCTTAGACACTATGTTTGGGAGAATCCTCAGACGCTCTAGTTCCAGAGCCAACTCCCAGCGGTCGATGAGTGTGGACTCTCAGGAGTCTCCCTCACCGGTCTCTAACCCCTCTCCTTCGGCATCGCAATCACAAGGAAAGATCCTAATCAATGATGTGCATTTGCACATCAGGAGAGGAGAAGAGAAGGAAAGGTATGAGAAACTGAAGAAATGTTCTTTTGTCCTTACACCCATGTTTAGCGAAGAATTCATGCAAGAAGCAGGCTTGAACTCTGAGTTCAGCCAGATTTTTGCTCTGCTGGGGTGGACCTCTTTTTATCACACTTCTGAAAGGGGTTGCCGTCTCCTCACTTTAGAGTTTCTTTGCACTTTGAAATCCTCTAACGATGGGGTAACCTTTCGGTTGTTCCGTCAAGAGCACACTCTATCTTGGAGAAGGCTGAGTAACGCCTTAGGGTTCGCAGAAGGATATGCCTTAGATTTAGACTTGTCTCTTGAAGATTTTGATAGGCTACACCTCTAGACGGACGTTACAGGGAAAGAGAACGCACACAAGCCACGCACCAATGATATTCAGCATCCCACTCTCCGTTTCTTTCACAAGTGGATAAGCCTTGTCCTTTTTCCACGCAATGACAATATCAGCGTGAGAGTAGGGGACATGCAGTTGATTTATGCTGCTCTGAAAAGAAAAGCTGTGTCCCCTGTTAAGATGCTAGTAGAGCACTGGCTCTCGTTCCCCAACCTAGTTGGAGACGTAAGCTGCACCTCTCTGATCACCCGAATAGCCGATGACTTGGGCATCCTTGGAGATGCCACTATCATCAGCATTGATACTCCTCGTGAGATCATCGGCTACGATTACTTCCGCCAAGGAAGATGGGTTAAGAAAATTCAAGAAAAATTGCACTATATCCACAATAAGAGCGCAATCCGGTTACCTAACCCGGGATTGGGTATATATTTTGTGCAATCTTTTCTGATCAATGAGCAGGCACAACCGGTCCAGTAGCAACCTCCACGAACGTCAGCTCGAGCCTCATCGTCAAACTACGCCGGAGCAGACCCACTGTCCGAAGACGCCGCGTATCGATCATATGAAAACTTCGTGCCAACATACCCTCGTCACGCGTACCAAGGAGGAGATTTACCATCGCAAGGACCGAGCAACCTCGGAAGACAGGAGTTTGGAAGTGGCAGGTTTTACGCATCATCTTCGAATTTTGTACCTGCTCGTAACTCTTTTTCAGGATTCGACCATCAGTATTCTACGACGTTCTGCCAAGGTGTCCATGACAACATGAGGACGCAAATGAGCACTCAGGATACCCACACGAACATGCTACGCCAACAACAACAGTGGATGGACCAGGCAGGACAACGATTAGAAGATATACAAGAAACCGCAGATGCAAACGCTGAACTACTGGCAAGCAAATTTCGCTAGTGGGGGATGTAGAATCAAGCTGCTTGGGGGAGAAGCCCCCAAGGTAAGTATCAACTATCTATTTATATATTTTTATTTTAAGTTTTGTTTAGTTTGATAAGTTTGAAATAATAATAAAATAAAATAAAATAAAATAAAATAAAATAAAAATTTCCCTTGTTTAAAATAAATAAAGAACTAGAGAAGTATGCTAAATGGACATGATAAACAAATGCTCTTCAGTGCTGCAAATGCCTAGCTTACCATCTTTTGAAGTTCTCCCAAGACATGGATACAATTGTTTAGATTTTGAAACATGCTTTGAGCTTGAGATTCTTGTGGGAGCAATTTCTCGATCTAAGTCTAGGTGATTGATTGATTGACATGATTAAGTTGGGCTGCTGTTTATCTTGTTCAAAGTAATACTAAATTCTGGAGATTCATTTTTTAATCATAAAATTCATATATAACGAGTCTCCTGTATGACACAAGACTTTATGTCCTGTTAAAAAAAAGAGCCTTGTTGAAAATTTGCTCAGAATGTTCCAGTTTTATATCTCTCTATGCCTTCAAAGAGACTTGGGCATGACATAAAAAAAAAGAAGAAAAAAAGAGAGGAAAAAGTGAGATGAGAGAGGGAGAGAAATGAACAAATGTTCTACTAGGCGAGAAGGGCCTACCTCCCTAAAAAGAATAAATTAGAGATGAATAATGGACACAAGTCCGAGGGCGAGAAGAGCCCACATCTCTAAGGAGAGAGAAAAATGGACAAAAGTCCGGGGCGAGTAGGGCCCACCTCTCCTAATGTCGTGTAACCCAAGGTTCTCTTAAGATTATTGCTAGAAAGAGAGATATATTTCAGGAACAAAAGAAGCAAAGGCAGGCTAAAGTTGAAAGTTTTTATGTTTTATCATATCAAGTTGTCATACAGGAGTACTCTAAGCTTTAACTTGAACATCTTTTGCAAAACTCCAGAATTTTAGTGAAACCAAGAACTTGAGACATGGTGCTTGACTTAATTGTTATATCTTTCAACTGCTCAAGACCCAAGTACAGATAAAAGCCCCATGTTCTCAAGCACATATAAGCAGGTTTTAAAAGTCTGACTTTTTCATCCTACCTTGGAAAAGAATTTATTGTGGTAACACTGAGTCTTGCTAAGAGACTAGCAAGAGGTAGGCTTGGGGGAGTTTGTTGATGCTCACTAACTCTTATTTTTATGCATCAACAATACATAAAAAAGGACCAAAAAGATAAATCAATAGTAGTATAGGGCCTTGGACTAATGAATTCCACGAGTTTTGGTGAATTATATATTTTCAGGGACTATTCAGGAAAATGCGAAAAGAATGAATTCTAGAAGGCTCCAGAAGACTCCCAAACTCAACCGAAGTGGGCTCCAAGAAAATATACATCTAGAAGGGACAAGAGGCCCACACGCGAAGGCGGAGCCCAGCCTAGGCCGACCGGCCCTATAGGGAGGCCGATCGGGCTCCCCCTGGCCCCGATCAGGCCCTGTTTCGGGAAGGTTCCTCCACCGCCTCTTAGGGTTAATCTAAACCACTTGTTTAGGTCGGTTTGATCCTACGGCGACGGATTATCCCTCTGGCCTATATAAGCAACCCCAGATCCCCCCTAGGGCATGGTATGCATCTCTCAGAAGATCATCATCATCAGGCCAAGACAGGAGAAGAAGAGGATACATCAGAGATAGGATAGCTACTTCATAGTTCAAGATCTAATTTCTAGATCAAGAACCTAGTTCTAGATAGAGAGTCAGATTCGAGTAGAGTTGAGCTTTGCTCCAGTTCCAGATCTGTAAGTTTTCAAGATTCAGTTCTTATATTGTTTCTCAATGACTTTATGCTATTTCAATGTTATGTGTGCAATTGCTAAGTTCTTACTTTATTCTAGTAGTATATTTGATATAGTCATGATTAATGATAAGTCTACACACTTATTCGTAGAGCTCGTAGTATATTACGCGCGTATGCTAGGTAGTAGAAAGTATGTAAGCATGGTGCTTAGATATAATTTACTTGCGGATTCACCTTATACTCCGGGTCGTGTGGTAGATCGTGGGCGTGACAGGCCTATTGAGTCCTTTGCAGTCCACCCCCTGAGTATAAGACTAGTCGAACAATGATTCTTGGGAGGATCAAGTTTCGTCCTTGATCTTCTTGGGTAATCTTCGGGGTGTTCACATTTATCCATGACTATGCTATATGTGATGATATGCTACATTAGAATAGATGAATAACTCAGTCTTTGTATGCTATATAGAATTGTGCCTCTTAAGTTAATCCAATTCTAATCTAGACTAGGAATAGTATGTTCTATGCTCCACATGTGCCTCTGCCTGTCTGATTTATCATTACTTTATCATTTGGCTTACCCCTGTTAAAGTATGTGCCATTCCATCAAAGTCCATAAAGTAGTCTATTGCCATCCCTATGTCTATTGTTACATCCATCCATCTTCCCTGTGGATACGATATTTTAAAACCCATCACCCCGGGTGAAATGCTCACCGGTATCCGTGCGCTTGCGGATTATCTACCATAATATTTCTGTAGGCTTATCTTATAGCAACCAACATTTCTTGCGCCATTGCTTAGAATGGATTCTAGATCTATTCTTTGGAAGTTCCGTTAAGAAATGTCAACAGGGTCGACGTTGAGTGAGTGCTCGATCAGCCTCCTGGGCACACCTGGCATGTCCGCTGGCTTCCATGCGAAGATGTCTCGGTTAGCCCGAAGGAAGCTGACGAGCGCATCTTCCTATTTCGGGTCGAGCCCTGCCCCGATCATGGTAGTCTTGCTGCTGTCACCCGTCCTGAGGTCTATGGCCTTCACCTGTACTTCCTCTGCTAGCTGAGGCTTGCTTGCAGTGTCGGTCTTCTCGGGAATCTCGAGTTCAGTTGGGGCGAGCTTCTTGGACGCAGTGAAGATTTCCATCATTGCGTTGGGTACTTGATTAGTTGCTGCGAGTTCTACGGCTTCGGTGTCGCAGTCGTAAGAGACCTTCAAGTCCCCTTGCAACGCAAGTACTCCAGCAGGACTTGGCTTCTTTAGTACCAAGTAGGTGTAATGAGGCATCGCCATGAACTTGGCGATGGCTGGTCTGCCGAGGATGGCATGGTAGGAGGTTTCGAAGTCCGCAACCTCGAACTTGATGTACTCGGTGCGGTAGTTCTCCCTTGTCTCCCCGAAGGTAACTGGCAGGACCACTGAGCCCAATGGTATAGCCGCGTTACCGGGAACGATGCCGTAGAAGGGTGACGCGCTCTTGGTGAGCATGTCGGTGATGTCGAGCTTCATTTTCTTCAAGGTCTTGGTGAAGAGGACGTTGAGTCTGCTCCCGCCGTCGATGAGTACCTTGTTGAGTCTGGAGCCCGCGACTACTGGTTTCAGGATGAGTGGGAAACGTCCTGGCTCAGAGAAGCTTGTCCATTGATCCGCGCGGGAGAAGGTGATGGGTACCTCCGACCACCATAGAGGTGTCGGCACCACTGGTTCAATGCTCAAGACTTCCCGTCGGGTGAGCTTCTGAGATCCTTTGGTGGGTAGTCCGCCGAAGAGGACGTTCACCGTCTTGTCGGGTTCTTGGAAGTCGCCGTTGCCTTCATTGACTTTCTTTTTGCCCTTCTTGTCGTGAGGAGGCCGTGGCTCGGGGATATCCTTGAGTGCGCGCCGGAGTTGGTAGCACTGGTCGGTTGTATGATTGCCATCCAGATGCCACGGGCACTTCTCTTTGAGCAAGTCTCTGAAGCCGCCAGAAGTCTGTTTCGAGTTGTCTTTCGCAGGGCACTGTATAGCCGCGACTGTATTGTCTGGCTTGCGCTTGCGGTTGGAGCTCGAGTTGTTGTTGTTGTTGCGACCCCCTTGATCCTTGTTGTTGTTGTTGTTGCCGCCCGTGTTGTTTTTGCTCTTGCCGCGAATGGAGTCGTACTTGGCGTTCGCCTTGTCCTCTTCGTCGGCCCATGATGTGATCATGTCCTTGAGCTTGGTGATGGAGCTCAGGCGGTGGCGACCGAAGTCTTCGAAGGTGCGATGGTGATAGAGCCCGTCTTGGAAGAGGTCGATGACTTCTTTGTCGGTGACGTCGACTACGGTCGCGCGCTTGTCGAAAAAGCACCGCTGTACTGACGGAGCGTCTCGCCTTGTTCCTGTTTGACCATTGCCAAGTCCATGCGGGTACCCAAGCGCCCCATGGCGCCCGCGAAGTTGCTGGTGAACTGAGCCTTCAGCTGGTCCCACTCGTCGATCAAGTTCCTTTCGAGTGACTCGAGCCATGTGAGTGGAGCTTGATCCAGATAGAAGGGGAAGAAGAGGCACTTTGAGTCATTGTTGCCGCCAGCGTTTTCGATGGGCAAGGCATAGCACCTAAGCCACTGAACTGGGTCTTGCTTCGCGTCGTACTTGGTGATCCCGAGAGGTTTGAATTTCTCAGGAAGGAGCAGGTTGCGAAGTCGTGCAGAGTAGGCGGGGAAGCCGTCGCTGTCGCTTGCTTCAATAGCCTTCTTGCGGCGGATCTCGTCGATCCTGTGGCGGGCGTCATAGCCACCGCGTGCGTTGCCGGTGGCGTGGCTATTCGCGTGGCCTCGGCCCCCGCGATCGCTGCCGCCACCAGCTCTTCTGCCGGCACCGTGGGATGAACTTCCGCCGCTACTGCCACCACCACCGCCGCCGCCGCGACTACCACCAGCGCTGCTGCGACTACCATCGGTGCCGCCCTGGCTGTTGTCGCCCTGTGAGGGTCCTCCCGCCGAGGCTCTAGAGCGGTTGGGGTTTGGCTGGTGTTCACCGCGAACGCGGTTGCGTCCGACGTCTGCTGGGCTGCGACTAGTAGCTTCATGGTTTGCAGTGGGAGGGACAGGGGCGACTCTGTTGTCGACCCGCATGAAGTAGGCGTCTTCAGCGAGCTTGACGATGAGTTCGCCTGCACGATGCCCCTGAGCTGTTCGTGCTATCGTAGTGATAGACATGAGGCATTGCTCAGGGGTGGTGTGTACCCGGTTTTCGACTTGATCCAGAGCCTCTATGAGGTTCCGGATGGGAAAAGCTTCTCGGAGCCGCCTGCGCCGATCAGCTCGTCTTCTGTTGCGCTCGTGCCGGGCATTCTTGGCCTCCGTAGTTTTGTCTGGGGGTGCGTTGGCTGAATCCTCGTCAGCTGAGATGTCTTCGAGGTAGCGATCGGGCCGGCTTCCTGAGGTTCCAGTTTCCGCGGCCGTCATGAAGACTTCACGGTCGGGAGTGCAGAGGCCGGAGTTGGTAGTCGCCACCTCGGTTGGCGTGTGCTCTTCCTCGATCGGGTTCAGCGGCGTCCCCTCCTGGAAGGGGAGTGTCTCGAGGTAGGCGACACAGCGTGAGTTGTCATTGATCAGGTCTGCGGGCTTGCAGTCGGGCCAGTAGACAAATCTGCCAGCAGGAGTAGACGTGATGACCAAGCCGGCAGCAGGACCTGATAACGGTTCCTCGATCGGGTTGAGTTCAGACTCGGACTCGATCGGATCAAGACCAAAGTCGAACTTGTAGGAGGAGTCCGAGTTGTAGTCGGGGACGGTGTTGGAGTCCGAGGAGGACTCGGATATGATCTCCTTGCCGGCCCGACGTGCAGCGAGAGCTTCCGCGTGGGCCCTGCTAGAGTTGCAGAGACCGTATGGGAAGTGCTCGTGGAGAGGGGCCGCTTCACACGATAGCTCAGGAGCCGGCTCGCATGAGGCGATCCAGGGCGACGTCGAGTTCGAGTTGGAGGCGGATCCGAGCTCGAAGTCGGTAATTTGGTTATAGAGCGAAAATTCGTCGAACTTTTCGACAAGTTGGCTCGTGATAGCTTCGGGAAGCGTCACGAGTCCGGTCTCCGGGTCCGGGGTCATGGTGAGGTAGCGCTGGAACGATCCAGCGCCGTCAGCGGTACAGACCCAGGAGCCGAAGACAAAGGTGTCACCGCGGTTGAGAGTGGCGGTTGGCTTGATGACGATTGAAGCCGTCGAGTTCGCCATGAGATCTTCGGCGAGATCCCCTACCTGGTGCGCTAGCTGTCGGTGTTTTAGACCGGCAACCTACCAAGGGGAGTACCCGAGGTAGATGAATGTGGCCTCACCGAGATCGGTAACTCGAAGGAGAGACACGTGGCACACAATTTAGACAGGTTCGGGCCGCGAGGTGCGTAATACCCTACGTCTTGTATGCTGCGTAGCTCTGGATTGATTCGATGTGTTTACAAGATGATGCAGATGATGAGATAGGGGTCCCTGCCTCGCCTTATATAGTCCGGGAGGCAGGGTTACAAGTCGGTTTGCCAGAGGAATTCTAGTCGTGTGCGACTAGGAGTACTCTACATGGATCCGGACATGTCTAGCTTCCTAACCGAGTACTAGTCCTCTGCATGCCTTGCGCTTCACGCCATCAGGTGCCGTGTAGCCCAAGTCGAGTAGTCCCAGGGGCCCACGGAGTAGTCGGTCCCAGTACCCACCTGAGTAGTGGGCTCAGGGATGTCTGTACGACAGGCTCACTTGCCAGGATGGGCAGACCCACTATCAGACTTAACTTCAACCCTTTGAACAAAATTCCCCCATCTTCATATCCCTGAGCGACGACCTAGTTAAACAATTGCTAATGTGCAATTGATTGTGTATATAAACAAAATCCCCCATCTTCGTCTCCCTGAGCGATTGCACAGTCTCTTGTCGCTATCTCTCCATGACCATGGTTGATTTCTCTAAATAGTCTACCTAATTCGTGCTCTAAACATCTCTTGTCACGCTTTATTCTCTGCTCATGTCTTCTTCTCTGACTTTCGACATTGAGTGAATTAAACTACTGGATGAAAATAAATAAACAAAGCAGTACATCAATTACACTCTGTACTCCTTACACCCTCTTTTCGCATGAAGATGCTGCCGATTAGATTATCTGATCGCCTGCTTGAGGGCACCACACTATAATCCCTTACTTTGGGAGGGAACAACGGACTATATCCAACTCCCGTATGTATTTTCATCTGGCGGTTTTTACATATATGAGTGGTTTTCTACGAAGTATAGTTTACGGAAGAGCCTTTTGGTTGTCACTAAAGTCATCATGAGGCCAAACTTGGGGTCACGGTTCCTCTCTTCTTTATTTGAGAAATAATTTTATTTCCATCTCATATATATATTAGAGTCACGTGAGGCTCAACAAAGAGATTGATTTTTATTTCCTAACAGAAATTTATTTTCATCATGTGTCATGTCTTATCAATATTGGCATTTAGAGCCTTGCAAGGCTACATGTCTATGCGGATAAATATTTCATGAGCTTCTTAATTAGTACTTCAGCAGGGACAGAGAATTAATTTAATGCCCATCGTGTGAAACTTTCTAAATTATAATTGTATTTGTTATTTACTCTTCAATTAGTTATTTTTTGCTTTCCCATTATGTGTAAACATTAACTACTATTTTTCTTATTTTTAATTCCGAATTTATGTATTTATTAATTGTATTTATATTGAATATGAACTCTTTGAATTTCCTTATTTTAATTCTGAATTTATGTATTCTTTGGATTAATCTAGACCTTCAGATCTTCACAAAATCCAACGGTGTACATTCTTCTCTTTTTCGGATTAACGTGGGAATTTCTAGACCCTCTTGGCGAACGTGGTGGTTTCTTTTAACACTCAAGTATAAAGATAATATCTTGAATTAGTTATTTTTTTTGCTTTACCAATATGTGTAAACAGTAACTACTATTTTTCTTATTTTTAATTCCGAATTTATGTATTTATTAATTGTATTTCTATTGAATATGGACTCTTTGAATTCCCTTATTTTAATTCCGAATTTATGTATTTTTTGGATTAATCTAGACCTTCAGATCTTCATAAAATCTAATGGTGTATATTCTTCTCTTTTTTAGATTAACGTGGGAATTTTTAGACCCTCTCGACGAACGTGGTGACTTCTTTTATCACTCAAGTATAAAGATAATAGATTAAGACACGGAATAGCAAAGTTTTGGAGCACTGGAATACCTGCCTGAATCCTGAATCACATAGTTTTCTTTTAGCTTGAACCACCTTGGCCTGACATCATTCTATCTCCCGCATTCTCCTTTTTCATCGGTTTTTTTTACTTCGCTTCGATGCGCTCCTTACTCGCGGAGAGGCGTACCGAAAAAAAACTGCTCAAATGTGGATTTAATCGCGCAGTTTCGTTTTTCTTCTCCACCTAATTTCCTCCGGAAAAAGGAACCTCTAGGCGAATCCCTCTCCATCCGTGCAGCACATTAAAAAGGGCTGGCCCGTTAAAAGGACGCTTATTTTGTGAATGAAGTTCAGACTCCTTCCATAACTTCCCAATTACGAGTATGAGAATTGAAAGACATGAAAATTCCCAGTTCTCAAAGACATCTAGGAGATATAATATTTTTATGAACAAGAAAATCAGAAGAATCTTTTTCTCTATTCAACTAGAAATGAATCGATGTCATAAACGAATTTCGCTAACCGTAGTAGTAAGGGTGCGTTTGGCAGGATTGTGACTGTGTTGGTAGAGCTGATTCTCTGATGAAGTTGAAACCATTTTAAAGAAACGTTTGACAAAACAATTTCTCTTGGCTGTGTAACATGGATAAGGATGTGAAATATCCATAATGCCCTTACTTTTTTTATTTCCTTCTTTTATTTTCCTCTTATTATATTTTATTTTTTCCTTCTTATTTTTTCTCTCATTTTATTTCTCCCTCACCCTTTCCCTTATCTGTCCCCGCAGCCCGCCGCCCGCTGTCCACACTTCTCCACCAGGCGCCCCGCCCAACAACCCGCCGGCGGCCTCCTCCTCTACGCCTTCATCGCGCCCCGCCGCCGGCCTCCTCCATCATGGCTCCACCGCACCGCGCCGCCGGCCACCTCCTCCATGGCTCCACCGCGCTGCGCCACTGCGGTCCGGAGCTCTGGGCATCTCCACCGCTTTGAGCCGCCGGCCACCTCCACCCGCACCCCGAGCGTTCGCCGCCGCCCACCTCCTCCGTGGCGCCGCCCTGTGACCACCGCCGACCGCCACGTCCCCACACCCCTATAGCCACTACCGGCCACCTCCCCGTGGGCCACGCCCCATCAGATCCCACCCAGGGGCAGGCGGGGCAAAGGGCACGGAGGAGCTGCTTTTTTCAGCTCCTCCTCCTCCTCCAAATCACTCCAGACTGCGGGATTTGGGGGAGCTCCGGTGTTGGAGCTGTCCAGTGAGTCTGTTTTGCAGAGCTTTAGCTCCCGCCGGTCATGGAGCCGGAGCTGGAGTGGTGCCAAAGGTACCCTAAAGGCGTGTTTGACATAGCTCTAGCTTTGAAATAATAGCTTCAGAGATGCAGATGCGCACAGTTCCACCGTGGAGCCGCTCAACTAAGGATTTGAGATCTCGAAAAGCGTTTGGTATAGCTCCAAATTCCGCACCATCTCTATGACATCTAGTACCTGCATGTCAGAATAATAGAAAAGAAAAAATTCTTCTCCTTCCTCTTGTCCGCCTGAATCCCAACACGGCAGCGGCAGGTGGGTGGGAGCCGGTCGGAGAGGTGCCACAGCTGGCCGAATCCCGCCGCCGCGCCGGCTGAATAAAGAAAAAAAAATTCTTCTCCTTCCTCCTATCCGCCCGAATCCCAAGCGCAGAAGCGGCAGAGGGGTGGGAGCCGTTTGGAGAGGTGCTGCCGCCAGTCGAATCCCTCCGCCGCGCCGGCTGAATCCCGCCGCTGCGCCGCCCGAATCCCACGCGTCGTGCCGCCTGAATCCTGTCGCCACGCCGCCCGAATCCCGCGCGCCACCCAAATCCCGTCGATACGTCGTCCGCGTGCCAGCCGCCGCCGCTCGAATCTTGCCTCCGTGCCGGCCTCGACACCATGGCCACCTGTAGTGGATCACCCGCGACCTAGGCGTGGACGCAGGGGCGAGTCGCGAGGATGGGAGGGCACGGAGATTGGCCTGTTGACTTTGCCCTCCCTTTGAGGCGATCAAGGGCGAAGCTTTATATCAAGCGTACGAGTTTGGTTGAGCAAGATAATTAATCAGAGGAAAGAAAGGGTAAACCGCAAGCGGCTCCATTGCTCTTCTCCCACTGCTCTGGCTGGCTCCTAGGGCAGATTAAGGTAAAACAAATGATGTGATTGGCATCCATGGCCCGTACAGAGGAGCACTTTTCTGAGTTGAGAATCTGGTGACCTTCTTTTCCCTTCTATCTCCATCTATCATGCCTTGAAGAGGACTCGAACCTCCACGCTCTTCTAGGAAAACGACGTAAAATATGAAATAATCCAGACAGAATTAACTAAACATCTCTGCTGGTTCACCACCCGTCTGACAAAATAAAAATGAGTTGACTCATAATAGGGTCTAGGTGTGTTTGGCAGAGCTCTCAGAACAGATTCTCCGTTGATTCCAGCAGAAGATTTGCCAAATATTTTTTTATTTCACGGGGAGTCGATCCCAAATTTTTTCGCGAACACTTAATACGAGCTGGTACAGTGCAGATACTCGTGATCAATCCTTGTTGCTTGCATACTGCTTGTATATAACCAAAACATAGAGATGAAAGTTAGGAGCCGGTGCCGATAAGGTTGTGTGCAGTGTTTGAAGGGAATAAGCAACATTTTGACTGTAAACCGATGCTTTAGAGTTTAGACCTATGAGGCTATGAAACATGCCATTTAATTTGGTTTTGATTCAGATGTAGTGGAATTTTTGGAACTTCAATCAGTCACACATTTTCAATTGCTGGGGTTTTTAGAACATCTTTCTTTTTGAAACATGCCGGTCTATGTATTGATAAAGAATGTGTTGAGATTCAGAACATGAAGGTCCAAAATAACTTTTTCTTCCTGGGAAAAAAATTATTCATTTGTGACAAAAAAATGGGGCAGGTTTTTAGATCTTTTTGTTGATCTTTGGAGGTCTGTCTACTCAATACGACTCTCTGTGTCATCGTCGAAGTCATTTTCTTTTCCGTTTAACTAAGAGAAGAGATCGGAAATCATCACTCTATCAAATAAATCCTTTAACTAATAAGCATGCTTATTTTGCCAATTTGATCAATTCTCCGGCAGATGGCCCCAAAGGGAGTGGTTATTCCCTCGCGGGTGCACGCTACGCGCCGACGCGCTGTGCCCCGTCTCCACCCTTTAAATATAACAGCCTCTCACCAGACGCGATCGTGGATCGCGGCACCACTAGCAACGGGGGAGCTAGTGAGACGATGGAGGCGGCGACTGGGGAGGCGCCGCTGTTGCAGCCGCGCGGCGGCGGCGATGGGTCGACGGCGACGACGGCCAGGGGGCGCGCGAGGCGGGCGGCGGAGTGGTGGGTGGAGTCAAAGAAGCTGTGGCGCATCGTGGGGCCGGCCATCTTTCAGAGGATCGCGCTCTACGGGATCAACGTCGTCTCGCAGGCCTTCATCGGCCACCTCGGCGACCTAGAGCTCGCCGCCTTCTCCATCGCCTCAACCGTCGTCGCCGGCTTCAACTTCGGATTCCTGGTACATGCTACTCCTCCATTTTGCTCTGACAGCGTGTAGAAACAACTGTCATCATGTACACAACACATACTACCTGAATTGATGTTTCCATCCTGGCCAGAATATTCCAGTTTTCAATATAGGAGGCTCCGTTCCACCCGGAACAACCCCCTGAAACACCGCGTTCCGAAATAAATGAACGAGACCTAAGGTGATTTATGAGCAGGGAACTTGGGATATATACCCATGTGCACGAAACCTCACACTCTGACAAGTTACGATGAAAAGGTTGAGAAAAAAACTGATCTCAAGAATTAAGTTAGAGGTGTTTGATTGATTGTATCATTCGATTCATATATGAAATGTGATTGAAGCTAGATGGTAATTTTTTTTGTTTGGTTGGATCACATTTACGATGAAACCATTCCATTTGATATATTTTCTACAAAGATAACCAGATCATACAATTTAATCAAACTGCTTGAACCACATCATCCAGTATCATCCATGGATACTGGACCATGGACCCTAGTTCGTCCCCACGACGGAGCCACGGTAGGGCGGGGCGAGGGGGAGCTCCAGCCCCCTACCACCTACAATTTTTTGAGAAGGAAGAAAAGGAAAGTTGAGCTCCCTAACTCCTCTTAATCGTATGATTATCTGGTAGCAGTTGAGTTTTATATTTTTCACAGACTAACTTTTAGATGCATCAATCGATGACTTTGAATTTAGGGGCGTCATGATAAGGAGGACCCATTTAACAATTTGGTTGGCCCCATCGAAAGTTATTATAGGTAGATCTTGTTGATTACTTTGATAACACTGGCTGTCATGCCATCTTAATCTCTCTGTCGATCTAATGTGTCGACCAGTACCTTTGAAGTCTACTTTTTTTTAAATTTTTTTTGAAGAGGTGCATGCATGATGCATTTTGCAAATTAAAGATTGTTGGATCTCAAACCGTCTGCCTCCGGTGCCGTATTTTATCATGTGGATGATTGCTGTCCTACGATCGAATCTAACGATAGACAGACAACCAATAAGCCAAGGCATAAACAACTTTTCACACTTCGGATCAGAAAAAGAAACACAGACAGAGGATCCAATCCCGGGATAGCGTACACCAGTGCTGCCAGATTAGTCAGTCGTAAATTTTCTAACCAATAAGCGAGACTAAAGAAGTGCTGCGTCGTGCCCACGGTTGAACGCTTGCGTGTACGCGCCAGATCGTTGTCATGCCCAGCAAAAAAGCTTTTGGGTTGTTGCTCCATGCAGCATGTGTCATATGTATATGTGGCTGTCTGATTGCTTGTCCCGTGGTGCCTTGGCCGCTGCCTGTTTGTGTCCTATAGTAGAACGTAGAAGAGCCAACAAAATAGCGCACAGTTTACTTTATCTAGATCGTTTCATCAGCATGAAAAAAAAACCCACCTCCGCTCAACAGGCTCAGCAGCTTGGAGCTAGGCAATTGGTCTGCCATTTCGTCATGGCATAGTGCTTCTTTGTTTAAATACAGAAGAAGGCTCAGCAGCTTGGAGCTAGGTAAAATACAGAAGCCATTCCAGGAAGACAGACTCGAGGCCGAAGGTAGAGGAGCCAACAAAATAGCACACAATTTACTTTATCTAGATCGCTTCGTCATCAGCAGGAAAAAGAAACCAATTCGCCTGACCTTTTAATCTTTTATGCCCTCGCAGCAATCCACTCAAAATTCTTTTGTATAATTCTCGAGATTAACTAACAAATGAATATTTCATTATTTTTTAAGAGGCTATGAATTGAATATCAAATTACCAACTCTTCTAGAGTAAATTAATTAATGTATCTCACTAGAAATAGCTTTACTCAAATACATACTCTATCCATTTCAAATTCTATTTGTTTTGACTTCTCTAAATATCTATTTTTTTTACGTATCTAGACATACATACATCTAGATACAGAGCAAAAGATTTATATATCTAGAAAAGTCAAAATGAACAGTAATTTGGACCTATGAATTTGATCACATTAACAATTACCGGCTCCGCGATTGATTTGGTGCAGCTTGGCATGGCGAGCGCACTGGAAACACTGTGCGGGCAAGCGTTTGGTGCCAAGAAGTACCACATGCTGGGCGTGTACCTCCAGCGCTCATGGATCGTGTTGCTCCTCTTCGCCGTGGCGCTGACACCAACTTACATCCTCACGGAGGACCTGCTGCTGCTGATCGGGCAGTCGCCGGAGCTGGCGCACCTCGCCGGCAAGATGAGCATCTGGTTGATCCCGCAGCACTTTGCCGTGGCGATGCTGGTCCCCCTCACGCGGTTCCTGCAGAGCCAGCTCAAGAACTGGGTCACGGCGGCCACCGCCGGCGTCACGCTCGTCGTCCACGTCGTCGCAACGTACCTGCTCGTGCAGCGCTTCCAGCTCGGGATCGTTGGGGCGGTCGTGGCCGCGGACCTGTCGTGGTGGCTCGTCGTGCTGGGCCAGTTCTTGTACGTTGTTGGCGGTGGGTGCCCACTATCGTGGAAGGGGTTCTCCATGGAGGCGTTTGCCGATTTCTGGGAGTTTGTCAAGCTCTCTTCGGCTTCCGGTGTGATGCTATGGTACATTCATTATTTGACAGGAACATTTGATTGCTATTCCAAACTCATGTCATCAACATCTTAATGAATTGTTCATCTGCAGCTTAGAGGTTTGGTACTACAGAGTGTTGGTGTTGCTGACAGGATACCTGAAGAATGCTGAAATCGCTGTCGACGCCCTCTCCATATGGTACTTGGCAGTTGGCACTTCAATTTCCATTTCGATCCAAATTTGTTTCCATTGTAAATGTATCTGAGATGTTTAATTGTTTGTGCAACCGTAGCCTGACGATTAACGGATGGGAGCTGATGATCCCTTTAGGCTTCTTGGCTGCCACAGGGTAAGTTTTATGTGGATGAACTCACACGTCTCAGAGAAATCAGCTACTCGATCAGCTCTAACCAGCTCTCTTCAAACATGTCAGCGTGCGGGTGGCAAATGAGCTAGGCGCCGGGAGCGGCAAGGGCGCGCGCTTCGCCATCGTCGTCTCCATCACGACCTCCGTGCTGATCGGCCTTGTCTTCTGGTGCGTGGTCCTCTACTTCAACGACTATTTCGCGTTCCTCTTCACGTCCAGCGAGGTCGTGCTCGCCGCCGTGCACAAACTCTCCGTGCTGCTCGCCTTCACCATCCTCCTCAACAGCGTGCAGCCCGTCCTCTCAGGCAAGCTAGCCGCTGACGAACCTGACATTGCCCACTTCCAAGCAGGATGAGCTGACATTTTCACTGCTGCCGTGTTGCAGGGGTGGCCGTTGGTTCAGGATGGCAAGCGTTGGTCGCCTACGTGAACATCGGGACCTACTACCTGATCGGAGTCCCCTTGGGTATCATACTCGGTTGGCCTCTGCATCTCGGAGTCGGGGTAATGCTATCAAAGAATGCATGCGCAATCAGTAGTAGCACTATTCATCATGGCATCAACGACTTTATTTTGTGCAAAGCACAAGGCAAACTTTCGGCTGATCTTGACAGTTTACGCGCGCGGCTGAATTTCAGGGGATCTGGTCGGGGATGATCGGCGGGACCGCCGTTCAAACGCTGATCCTGGTCTACCTCACCGTCAAATGTGATTGGGATGAAGAGGTAGGTGGCAACGCCTAGCTCATCTTTCCCTTGCTTCTGAATTTTTGCAATTTCTGTTCCCTGTATCTCAGTTTATTGCTTTGCATTGTGCCGCTGTTTCCTTGCAGGCGAGGATAGCCAGTACGAGAATGCAGAAATGGGCGGCCGACTTGAAATAAACTGAAGCTGCTCATCAGCAATACGTGTATAATACTGGTGCAGCATAGGGGGAACATTGAAGCTCAGCCACGGTCAAGATAAATCCCGGTAAATTTAAAGAAGTAGCTACTCACCTCTCGTTTTTTACATCTAAAAATAAGAGACGAATACATCTGTATACTGAAGAGAACAAATGTTGCTATGTTTGTTGTGCAGATACATTTGGCGGCAGGTGGCCAGTTGTTTCTTTTTTCTTTTTTTTTTTGAGATTGTGGCCAGTTGTTTCTCAAAGAGGACCTCCGTACCACACAAGTCCACCATATCAGAGTATCGTTATCATCACATAGCTACGATATTTGCGTTCCCTCTTGCAAATTTGTAGTAACACGGATTATATATGGTATATTGCACCACTATTTCAGTAAAGTGTCCAGATACTACTGCGTGCCATTATTGATGTGCGAATCTAGCCAAGCAGGGTTCTTTTCCCGACCGGAACCGGGCCGGATACCGCGGTTACTGGTCAAACCGGTCCGGTCCGGTCCGGTTCTACTTCCGGTCGGTTAGCTACCGATCCAAATTCAAAATTTGAATTTGAATTCAAAAAATGAAAAATTCTCAAAAAAATCTCAAAAATACTTCAATGTGTGTAGAATCTAATGGTGTCAAAAATTTTCAAATATTCGTTCATTTAGTATACTTTGCGGGTATTAGAAGTTCAACCAAAAAAGAAAAAGAAGAAAAAATTGGCCGGTTGAACTTCTAATACCCGCAAAAATACTAAATGCACTAATATTTGAAAAATTTTGACACCATTAGATTCTACGCACCTTGAAATATTTTTAGAAAAATTTCTTTTATTTTCCAATTATTCATTCAAATTTGAAAACACGGCAAATTCTTCACTGCGCCAGTTTTTTTTCAAAACCCCGGTAACCGGAGCTAACCGGCCGGGTAACCGGTCCGAACCGTTTGAACTGGCGTTTTGATTTGGAATTCGAATTTGACTGGTTTTTTCGATAACCGGTCAAACCGGACCGGTTAGCCGGAACCGGAGGGCGGCGGTTTCGGTGAACCGGTCGGGAAAAAACCCTAAGCACAAGTCATTTGCCAATCGCCATCTTGTCCCCATGCTTATGGGCTATGGCACGTGAATGCCGGTGCCTATGTGTTTCTGATTGTTGCGCACTGTTGCATTCCTGAGTACAGCAGTAGCTGGAATGTTTTTCTTTCCGAAATTTGGAGCTTGAATGTTAAACGGGACAAAATGTTGTTGATGAGCACTACAAGTGATCACTGAATGACTGAACCTGAACTTCCTCTAAATGAAAATTGTGACAAGGCACGGCCGCGAAAAACCACTGAACCTGAACTGCACCAGACGGGACACGGCATGTTCAGTCTTCAGTGTGGAGTGTGGACTGTGGAGCACACTCGCTCATCGGAGACTGTGCTCTGACTATAGTATTCCAAACACCAAACGGGCCGCCCGACCCGAGCCCGATTTGGCCCGGCCTGACACGGCACGACACAATGCAGGCCCGGTGACTTTTCGTGCCTGGCCGTATCATGCGTCGTGCCGAACTCGCGGCCCAAGCCCGGCCCTATGGCCTATTTTTTCGGGCCGACCTGGCACCCGATGGCCCGCAACCCGGCCCGGCACTATCCATCAGCGGCTGAGGCGGCGCCCGGCACGGCCGGAGCTCCGGCAACCAAGAGGGAAGGGGGCGGCGGCGCAGGCCGGGCAGGCCACCGCAGGAGGGGAGCGGCGACGGAGGCGGTGCCCGTCGCGGCCAGATCTTTGGCCACCGAGAGGGGGGAGGTCCGGCGGAGGTTAGCAAGGCCACCGCGGGAGGGGAGCGGAGGCGGCGCAGGCCCCCGCAGCTGAGGCGGCGCCCAGCGCGGCTGGATCTCCAGCCACCGGGAGGGGAGTGTGACAACCCGCCCAGGAAAATACCGTACTATCGCCTGAACTAATCCACTTTGGTCATTAAGCAATAATAAAGTATCATCCCGTCGTTAGTTACCGGGTTAACGCCCGGTAAATCACTTGGAAATCACACAGAGGATCGAACATGTAAAACTCACACGAAGGCGAGTCCAGAGTACAAACACAAATTAAATCCAAATTACCCCTAAGGGTTTAATTATTACAAATCATTGTTCATGACATGATAAGTAAAGGTTCAGAGTTCGAAAACAGCGGAATAAAAACTAGCGAAACGATCAACATCACAGGAGGCCGTCCGTGATGCCATCACTCGACGTCATTCACCTATTCCAGCTCCCAGCCGGGTAGACACTCTCCAGGCCAAACAACACCTGCAACAACATTTTTAAAGTATGGCTGAGTATACTAATACTCAGCAAGACTTAACCGTCGGGTGATAACTACATCACCAAACTCTAGACATGAGAGGTTTTTTGGCCGGTGGAGTTCTTTTGCTGAAAAGCAACAAAGAGTATGTCCTTACTTTCAATATTTTAGCTCAAATTCGAGTTGATTATCATTTCTAAGTGTGCCAACAAATTCAATCAAGAATTGTACAATATAATTAATTCAAGCAGTAATATTCACAAAGTTCCATCATTAAGGGATATCATGGCCAGTTGATTAAGCAGTCTCCGATAACGGTGAGAGGCCGACAATCGATTGATTTATAACCTTGCAAGGTAAACCTAAACACACGGTAGGGTGCCCTCACATGGACAACCACCAGGCGGTTCCCAAAAGTCCTCGGTTTGGGATCGAATCTTACTGTCCCGGGTACATGGCTATCTGGCGTACCCCGCAAGGCACCCAGCTTCACACATGTACCCACCTCCCGGTAGCTAGCAGGGCAGGTGATTACTCAAGATTAGAAATAGTAAGTTCCCGCACCGTCTCATTAAGGTACTAGGCTTACCGGTCCCATTCCCGACAAGTGCTTAGTACGTTCAAAAGCTTAGCCCACGAAAGCCACTGGACCGGAGCCCAATCCCATGCTCTTACCACATGAGCAATCCATTTATAAAGATCTTATGATTCCAACATAAGGACCTATTCTCGCGAGTGACGAACATCACTTGACTTGTACCGGTCCTATAGCATAGCAGCTATCGACCTAGCACACTAGTAAAAGAGCATAGGTACCTAGGAATTATGCATCTAGGGTTTCAATTCAACTCCTGAAACGTAAATGCACAATCATAGCAAAGATAATTGCATAATTTTAAAAAGAAAGCTTAATGGTCCGGGGCTTGCCTTCGCTGGCAAGGTTGGCCTTGGGCCCTTCTGGACTTTGGTCCAGGTCCTGAGCTACGTCCACGTACTGCAGGTCGCCGTCAGCACCTTCGTCTCCTCCTTCCGGCACGATCGTATAGCTACCGTCGGGAAGATCTACACGAGGATGCAAATGCAAGATTTAATTGATGGTTTTTTATTTAATTAACTACAAACAACATACAACAACCATGGGGTGCATGGTTGACCACACTCACCTAGATAAGAATATATTCAGCATACTCTTCCAATAAAGGAACAATATGTTGTTCTTTATTAATTATTCCTTTGATAGAGACTGTATACATATTTATGTAAATAATTTAATTTAAATTTCACAAACAGCAAGGGGTGGTGACACTTAGCTTCTTAGCAAGATTTACATCACAACACAAGGTCATTAGGTGTGTGCTGGTGATTTTCCAATTTAACTTTACTATTAAGCTTAATTGGCTTCCATAGCTTTTATTCATAAAATAAATTAATACAATTCGGTGGGGTGTTTTATGAAGCACTACAAACCTAAACAAAGCCACTGCACACACATGCACACTTAGGAGAGCTATGAAATTAAATATACCGACAATAATAAAAGCTAGCTACCAAAACAAGATAAAAGCATACAAAAAAAAGCATCAAATGGATCCCAACTTTCTCACACATGGCCTCTAGTCCAAAACTAAGCTAGGCATGCAACATATACACCTAGAGCTACTCTAGATCTTGAGCTATGCATTTACAAAGAAAATTAGGCATAAAACAAGATTAAATGTTTTTGACAGCTATAAAATTGTGATTAATTCACCAGAGGTGCAATTAGGCATAACAAGATCACATGCAGAAGTTGAGCACAAAAATCAAATTATTTTTAGCTACAAAAATCATTTAGACAGATTCATCATAAATGCAAAAGAAATCATAATAAAAGATATATATAGTAACTTTGTGCAATTTTTGGTACAGAAGCTAGGAATGGCATAACACACAACATATCCAAAATTCATTTGTAGAGCACTTGCAAATTTTGAACTACAACAGATCTAGGTTTAACTGATTTCTATTTTTCATGCAAAAACTATCACTCAAAAGTAGAGTCAAGCTTTACAAAAGTTGTAGGGTTCTTCACAAGGAATCCAATAAAATTGAGTTTGCAATTTTCTTATTTTTCTACAATTTTCCATGGATTTTACAAGATTCAGCAAAAACACACTAGAGATTAAAGAATCTATTTGCATTGAAGCCCCTGGAAGTTTTTGAGTAATCACAAAGATGCCCTTACTTTGCAGATTGGCCTCTAGAAAGAGTTTGAGCTCTGCAATGTGGCCCTTGGGGCTTGGCCGGCGGCGGTCCGGCCAAATTCCGGCGAGCCGGCGGCCGTGGCCGGCCGGGCGCGGGCGGAGAGCGGCCTGGGGGTCTCCTAGGCTCGGCTTGAGGGCTTGGTTGGGGTAGAGGTACTGCCGGCGAGGGGGCTCGGCGGTGCTATGCGGCGGCGACCGCTGGAGCTCCTGCTCCGGCGAAGCTGCGGCGTGGCCGGGGCACAGGTGGCACGAGGGGCTCTAGGGGTGGTTCACCGAGGAGTGGAAGAGCTCCGGTGGTGGCGGGGAGGTTGGGAAGTGGGAGCTCCACTGACGGGCTCCAATGGTGGGTGGCGGCCGGCAATGCGAACAGCGTCGGCACGTGTGGGAGCGCGCGCGTGACGACGGCGACATATATAGGCGCAGGCGAGCGGTTTCCCTTCGAGGCGAAGCAAGGCCTGGGGAGGAGAGGGACCCAGACGGCGGCGGTGGCAGTGCGGCACGGCTGTATGGGCCGGCGGCCCGTGGCGACGCGCAGCACGCCGAGGAGACAAGCAAGGTGGGGGTCCGGAGCCTTGGTCCGCGTGCGTGGGACCCACCGCTCGAGGTTCGCGCCAGGAGGGGCCCGGACGCCGAGGGAATGGGTGCCACGTGGCGGCACGCACGGGGGCGCTCTGGCCCGCGAGAGCACGACGGCGGCGCGACGTCGCCGATGCCAATCTATTTACACCAGTTTGACCGGCCAAAACTCAAAAGTTTCAAACAAAACTTCAAAAACGGCGAATACCAAAGTAGAAGAGTAACTATAGGAGAACATTTTTCGTAAAGGCCGACCTATGTTTTGATCAACCATTTGAGCATGAACTGCAGGCAAAGTGGCTGTCTTTCATGGCGCC
Organism: Cenchrus fungigraminus; assembly: GCA_036936925.1. Classification (NCBI taxonomy): domain Eukaryota; kingdom Viridiplantae; phylum Streptophyta; class Magnoliopsida; order Poales; family Poaceae; genus Cenchrus; species Cenchrus fungigraminus. Next base: position 59,771,277 of record CM072768.1, on the reverse strand, counting down.
GGTGAACAGTGAATGCTGAGTTTGACTGAGATTTTCACCAATTTCCACTCCAAATCTCAAATGCCGCCAATTACGAAAAGTGTGTCCCTCGAAAATACGAACAACTTTTATATTGGACGATTTTGAAGTGTTTAGGTGAAAATTTGAGAACGCGGCAAAAGTTCCAAAGGGGGTCCAAAGACATAGGGGTTTGACCATGCCTTTGACCAAGGTTTGACCACAAGTGCGTGTTGACTTGATTGAGAGGGTCATTAGTAATTGTTGACTAGGTTTTCGAGGTGATGACCCAGGTTGACCAAGGTTTGACTAGAGTCAACGTGCTTGACTCGGTCATTAGCACTAATGGTGCTAATTAAAAACCTGGGGCGTCACAGCCTACCCCCCTTAAAAAGAATCTCGTCCCGAGATTCGAAGGTAGAAGATGAAGGTAGGGAGGTGTGCTCGGATAGAGATGTTACCCGTGAGGTTGACCTGGTCTTGCTTCACTTGAATGATCGGCTTCTGGCCGTGATTGCCTTTAGCTTCCCCGGGGTTCTGATTCTGCTGCTGGGACTTGTTCTTCTTAGGGTTCGAACACGCATTTGCATAATGCCCGGGTTGTCTACAGTTGTAACAAATGCGGGGCGGAAGTTCTTTGGGCTTGGAAGCTTGTTGACGTGCCTGTTGGTTCCTCGGGGGCGGAGGACCACCATGGGCAAGCTGATCCATCAACTGTTGAAGTGAGTCTCTAGACTTTAGAAAGTCCTTACTAAGCCCAATTCGTTTTCCTCGACAGGACAAAATGTTCCAGTCCCTCGGGTCACTCCAAGCACTTGAATGGCAGGATTGAAGGATATGATTGCTCTCTCCACATTTAAAACAACGTTGATGATACGGGTAAAGACTCTTGCTCATTCGTTCTTCTAATATCTCAGCTTGAGAGTGAGTTTCATTTTCGATGAGCTGGTCGATCTCGCCGATGTCGTTACTTTGTTTGCCCTTGCGTGGACGAATTTCCTTGTAGGTAATTTCCCACTCACTTAAATCCATCTCGAAGAATACTCACTTGTTGCTCCGACTGTTTCTCTCCTCCTTCCTAAGGTCCATTGGTAAATTCGAGGGTGGTAGTATAGAGTCGGAGGTGTTGAGTTGACCCTGATCTATATGATCCACCAACAGGTTGAATAAGCAGGCCTGCTCAGCCATAGATGTGGATAATGACTGAGAGAGACCGTCTGCCAAACTAGTTTGAGATAGTCCCTGATAGCGACCTTGGATGATATTGTGCACTATCTGACTTAGCACTGAATTTTGTTCTTCCAACATATGGATTGCACCGACGATGGTATCTATATCAGTCGGGGTAGGTACTCCTGGTGAGCAAGGCTCAAAGGATCGAGGTTTCTCTGGATCTTTTCGGGTGGAGTTCATGGCCCTAGTGACCAATTTTGGTTCACCTGTATTGGCACCATGGGGAGTTTTCTGTTGCATCAGTTGCATCTGTTGTATTTGTTGGGCCATCTGCTGCTGCGTCTGCAGGATCTGGCGCAACACTTCGGTTTGCGTTGCCACGAATGCCTCTGCTAGTGTCATGGGCGGTGGCGGCGGTAGGTCACCACTACCCGAGGCACCAAAACCATGGGGGGTGTTGCGTGTCGGTCCGACCATCTGAAAATTGAGTTTCCATCAAACACACATTCATAAACTTGCTCATAAAATTAACAAGTAGAACATGCACGACGAAAACTCATTTATGGTAAGTGTTGCGAAACCGGACAGCACAGCGGTCATAAGCATAAAATTCATAAACCTCTGCTCGTGCACCGAAAAATTCTCATTTTTGGTCAGTAGGTGTAGGATTTCCCAGCTCTAAAGTGGGTATCCCACTCCGAGGCAAACTCTAGGTTTAACACACTGGAAAAATTCCATCACCGAGGTTTTGTCTAGCTGATTTGGACAGCGAGTAGAGTGACGCCACAGCGCCGTACAGTCGTGGCACTGAAAAGGAGACGGTCCAACGGTCGGAGGACTGACCGTGACGGTGGGAGTGACGAGAAGAGCTCAGGGTATCCGACCTCTAGGCTCGAGATTGCAACTAGGAGGATTTAGCAAGAGCTTCTACCGATCCTTTGTTTGCTCCTTTCTTGATTCCTAGGATTTGGAGGGTATGATCATGGATTGATAAGCGATGGAGGACTCTCATACCTTGACTTTTAGAGAACCTTGACTGCTCACGAAAAACTCTACTTCTTCAGCTTAGCTGGTTGATTTGATTTGATGCTAAGAGAACGTTGAGAGTGGACGGAAAGAGACCAAGTTGAAAAGTGATTACCAAAACAGATTTCTATGAAGAAAAGGAAGGCTAGTAAAAGATTCCTGTAACATCTTTTGGGAGCAACACAGGGTGATTTATTGGTCAAAAGTTCCCCATACTCGGTCGAGGTGGTTCCTAAGAACAGTCTAGGAAGGTGAATTCATAGAGGGCATTCGCAAGTAATGGCTTACGAATAAAAGATAGGAAATGTATGGAAGACAAAGTAGTATGGGAACTTCAGAACAATCTTGCTCACATGTTATTTAACTTGTGAATTTGGGTGGTATCAACTCGTTACGTTACGGTGCAATGATTTTAAAAGTGGGTGTGATGCACATGCTTATGAAGGCATGATGCACATGCTCATGCAGTATGGTGCTCATGATGCATGTTAGCATGACTCGGTTACCCACCAAATGAGTTAGTGATTGAGATGACAATCATAGGTTGAGAGGGAGTATATGTGCGGCGAGTCGTATTCTCACAACCAAGATACCTAGAGCGCTCCTAGTGGCAATCATATGGCTGCAGCGCACATGATGCCCTAGGTTCCATCGCGGCACCTTTAGTTATGAGACAACAACATCACCAATCATAAGAAGGATAGAGAAGGAACATTGAAATCTTCCATGCGTATGCACGTTAGTTCACCCAAGGTTCCCAAATGCACGTGCTATGCAAATGCATACCCAAAAATTTGACATTTTTTTATTTCAAAATGTTGTGAGCAAGATCAAGAAGAATCAGTTCAAGATTGAAAGATCGAAGTAATCCAGACAAGGATATCAATACAAAGAATAGCTCAGTACTCCAACATGTATAAACACCAGGGGGTGGAAGGGATACATGTCGATGGAGATAACATTTTGACAGGCGGAGATGATAACTGAAGATTGAACTCTAAGATCCAGACATTACCCAATTGACATGGTAGAATAGAAAAAGTTCTTTCCTCATGATGAGCAAAACTGGGTAGTCATGTGTACAAAGGCACAATTGTCTGTTAGAACTCGAAGCGAGCATACATACATAATGACATAAAGTTCTGGAAGTTGTGAATAAAAATTCCTAACTTAAAAACCAGAGCTCCAAAATTTCCCACATTTTACCAGCAACTCAAAAAGGTTATGAGGCACATTTTTGGTATACAAAGGTTGATCTAGAAAGGTTAGGAAGATGCTCAACTAAGCAAGGTTTTTAAGGGGATTTCCAGGAAAAACAGCAGGACAGAGGTTCACGGAACTGAGCATAACTTGAGATATACAAAAGCTATGACCGCGAACTTTTGCGAGCAGAAACTAGATTAGATATGGAGCAACTTTGGTAGAGATCACTTAGGCAAATTGATTCTTGAACAGGGTGCAAAAATCTAGCAAACAGCCACATCAGATTTTTGGACAGCAACACATTTACACCTGAGAGGCTATGCAAAGAAAAAGCACACTAGCAAAAATTCGCCTTAGAGAGCACACAAAACATACAGGGGTTCAATTTTAAGTGTCCACAATTTTTAGCATGATGTAAGGCATCCTATTCGTCCTCACAAGGCGATCAAGCCAAAAAATCGAAGTTAGTGCCGGTGGCAAGGCATATACGCGTTTCTCCCTATAATAACTAGTCGAGAACTAGTCGATGCTCACTTAGCGACTTACGAAACGTAGTTAGTGTACCTGCAAAAGATCACAGAACACAACGAACCTTTCGTGCCAGCACTCACGAAAGCGTCCACATACATTACCGTTCACTATAGAAACGGTATCCATGCATCAAGCCGCTGCATGGACAGCGTCCAACCTCAGACACTCTCCTTTTGAATGGAGTGCATCCTTGCCTCGCATATTCACAATGTGGAACGTCCACGTATGGCAAAACGTGACGAGACACAGATGCGATGGTGGGTTCCCTTTGGGTTAGGTCCCATCCATCCCTCACATGACTCTCATGTGGTACCACCACGTATGGCAAAACGTGATGAGACGCAGACGCAACGTGGGTTCCCATTAGAATAGGTCCCATCCATCCCTCACAGGACTTTCCTGTGGCACCACCACGTATGGCAAAACATGATGAACTAGTATGGTTGTGCAAGAAGAAAGTTCTGACAAGAATAAAAATGTGCTGGAAGTTAGCAAAATAAACCATAGATTGTAAGCCACCTGAAAGAACCCAAAAATTGCCTCTAGGGCCTCTCGGTCTATATCCATCCTTAACGGACCATCGCATTTTGCAAATCCAAACAATCTTGGCAAGTTTTATTCGAAAACCAGTGATTAAGGTTGTTAATTAAACTCTGGTGCATAAAATCGCTCTGATGCCAGCTGTGACAACCCGCCCAGGAAAATACCGTACTATCGCCTGAACCAATCCACTTTGGTCATTAAGCAATAATAAAGTATCATCCCGTCGTTAGTTGCCGGGTTAACGCCCAGTAAATCACTTGGAAATCACACAGAGGATCGAACATGTAAAACACACACGAAGGCGAGTTCAGAGTACAAACACAAATTAAATCCAAATTACCCCTAAGGGTTTAATTATTACAAACCATTGTTCATGACATGATAAGTAAAGGTTCAGAGTTCGAAAACAGCGGAATAAAAACTAGCGAAACGATCAGCATCACAGGAGGCCGTCTGTGATGCCATCACTCGACGTCATCCACCTATTCCAGCTCCCAGCCGGGTGGACACTCTCCAGGCCAAACAACACCTGCAACAACATTTTTAAAGTAAGGCTGAGTATACTAATACTCAGCAAGACTTAACCGTCGGGTGATAACTACATCACCAAACTCTAGACATGAGAGGCTTTTTGGCCGGTGGAGTTCTTTTGCTAAAAAGCAACAAAGAGTATGTCCTTACTTTCAATATTTTAGCTCAAATTCTAGTTGATTACCATTTCTAAGTGTGCCAACTAATTCAATCAAGAATTGTACAATACAATTAATTCAAGCAGTAATATTCACAAAGTTCCATCATTAAGGGATATCATGGCCAGTTGATTAAGCAGTCTCCGATAACGGTGAGAGGCCGACAATCGATTGATTTATAACCTTGCAAGGTAAACCTAAACACACGGTAGGGTGCCCTCACATGGACAACCACCAGGCGGTTCCCAAAAGTCCTCGGCTTGGGATCGAATCTTACTGTCCCGGGTACACGGCTATCTGGCGTACCCCGCAAGGCACCCAGCTTCACACATGTACCCACCTCCCGGTAGCTAGCCGGGCAGGTGATTACTCAAGATTAGTAATAGTAAGTTCCCGCACCGTCTCATTAAGGTAATAGGCTTAGCGGTCCCATTCCCGACAAGTGCTTAGTATGTTCAAAAGCTCAGCCCACGAAAGCCACTGGACCGGAGCCCAATCCCATGCTCTTACCACATGAGCAATCCATTTATAAAGATCTTATGATTCCAACATAAGGACCTATTCTCGCGAGTGACGAACATCACTTGACTTGTACCGGTCCTATAGCATAGCAGCTATCGACCTAGCATACTAGTAAAAGAGCATAGGTACCTAGGAATTATGCATCTAGGGTTTCAATTCAACTCCTGAAACGTAAATGCACAATCATAGCAAAGATAATTGCATAATTTTAAAAAGAAAGGTTAATGGTCCGGGGCTTGCCTTCGCTGGCAAGGTTGGCCTTGGGCCCTTCTGGACTTTGGTCCAGGTCCTGAGCTACGTCCACGTACTGCAGGTCGCCGTCAGCACCTTCGTTTCCTCCTTCCGGCACGATCGTATAGCTACCGTCGGGAAGATCTACACGAGGATGCAAATGCAAGATTTAATTGATGGTTTTTTATTTAATTAACTACAAACAACATACAACAACCATGGGGTGCATGGTTGACCACACTCACCTAGATAAGAATATATTCAGCATACTATTCCAATAAAGGAACAATATGTTGTTCTTTATTAATTATTCCTTTGATAGAGACTGTGTACATATTTGTGTAAATAATTTAATTTAAATTTCACAAACAGCAAGGGGTGGTGACACTTAGCTTCTTAGCAAGATTTACATCACAACACAAGGTCATTAGGTGTGTGCTGGTGATTTTCCAATTTAACTTTACTATTAAGCTTAATTGGCTTCCATAGCTTTTATTCATAAAATAAATTAATACAATTCAGTGGGGTGTTTTATGAAGCACTACAAACCTAAACAAAGCCACTGCACACACATGCACACTTAGGAGAGCTATGAAATTAAATATACCGACAATAACAAAAGCTAGCTACCAAAACAAGATAAAAGCATACAAAAAAAAGCATCAAATGGATCCCAACTTTCTCACACATGGCCTCTAGTCCAAAACTAAGCCAGGCATGCAACATATACACCTAGAGCTACTCTAGATCTTGAGCTATGCATTTACAAAGAAAATTAGTCATAAAACAAGATTAAATGTTTCTGACAGCTATAAAAGTGTGATTAATTCACCAGAGGTGCAATTAGGCATAACAAGATCACATGCAGAAGTTGAGCACAAAAATCGAATTATTTTTAGCTACAAAAATCATTTAGACAGATTCAACATAAATACAAAACAAATCATAATAAAAGATATATAAAGTAACTTTGTGCAATTGTTGGTACAAAAGCTAGGCATGGCATAGCACACAACATATCCAAAATTCAGCTGCAGAGCACTTGCAGATTTTGAACTACAACAGATCTAGGTTTAACTAATTTCTAATTTTCATGCACAAACTATCACTCAAAAGTAGGGTCAAGCTTTACAAAAGTTGTAGGGTTCTTTACAAGGAATCCAACAAAATTGAGTTTGCATTTTTCTGATTTTTCTACAATTTTCCATGGATTTTACAATATTCAGCAAAAACACACTGGAGATTAAAGAATCTATTTGCATTGAAGCCCCTGGAAGTTTCTGAGTAATCACAAAGATGCCCTTACTTTGCAGATTGGCCCCTAGAAAGAGTTTGAGCTCTGCAATGTGGCCCTTGGGGCTTGGCCGGCGGCGGTCCGGCCAAATTCCGGCGAGCCGGCGGCCGTGGCCGGCCGGGCGCGGGCGGAGAGCGGCCTGGGGGTCTCCTAGGCTCGGCTTGAGGGCTCGGTTGGGGTAGAGGTACTGCCGGCGAGGGGCCTCGGTGGAGCTATGCGGCGGCGGCCGCTGGATCTCCCGCTCCGGCGAAGCTGCGGCGTGGCCGGGGCACAGGTGGCACGAGGGGCTCTAGGGGTGGTTCACCGAGGAGTGGAAGAGCTCCGGTGGTGGCGGGGAGGTTGGGAAGTGGGAGCTCCACTGACGGGCTCCAATGGTGGGTGGCGGCCGGCAATGCGAACGGCGTCGGCGCGTGTGGGAGCGCGCGCGTGACGACGGCGACATATATAGGCGCAGGCGAGCGGTTTCCCTTCGAGGCGAAGCAAGGCCTGGGGAGGAGAGGGACCCAGACGGCGGCGGTGGCAGTGCGGCACGGCTGTAGGGGCCGGCGGCCCGTGGCGACGCGCGGTACGCTGAGGAGACAGGCAAGGTGGGGGTCCGGAGCCTTGGTCCGCGTGCGTGGGACCCACCGCTCGAGGTTCGCGCCAGGAGGGGCCCGGACGCCGAGGGAATGGGTGCCACGTGGCGGCGCGCGCGGGGGCGCTCTGGCATGCGAGAGCACGACGGCGGCGCGACGTCGCCGATGCCAATCTATTTACACCAGTTTGACCAGCCAAAACTCAAAAGTTTCAAACGAAACTTCAAAAACGGCGAATACCAAAGTTGAAGAGTAACTATAGGAGAACATTTTTCGTAAAGGCCGACCTATGTTTTGATCAACCGTTTGAGCATGAACTGCAGGCAAAGTGGCTGTCTTTCATGGCGCTGGTGAACAGTGAATGCATATTTGACTGAGATTTTCACCAATTTCCACTCCAAATCTCAAATGCCGCCAATTACGAAAAGTGTGTCCCTCGAAAAGACGAACAACTTTTATATTTGACGATTTTGAAGTGTTTAAGTGAAAATTTGAGAACGCGGCAAAAGTTCCAAAGGGGGTCCAAAGACATAGGGGTTTGACCATGCCTTTGACCAAGGTTTGACCACAAGTGCGTGTTGACTTGATTGAGAGGGTCATTAGTGATTGTTGACTAGGTTTTCGAGGTGATGACCCAGGTTGACCAAGGTTTGACTAGAGTCAACGTGCTTGACTCGGTCATTAGCACTAATGGTGCTAATTAAAAACCTGGGGCGTCACAGGGCGGCGGTGCAGGCCGCGACCGCGGGAGGGGAGGGTATGGCGGCAGAGGTCGGCGCGGCCATGGGGGGGAGCAGGGGAGGCGGCGGCGGCAGAATCAGGTGCAGGGGGCGACGTGATCAGGAGGGAGACCGGGAGGAGCAGGAAGGGGGCGGCTGGTGGCTGGAGATGTGTGGGGGAAATTTGGGTTTCTTATGTATGTATATATATGTTTTTGAGAATTACACAGTACAACGCAGATGCTCACATCACACACGCACACTCACCCCTATGAACACATGTACGTAAACCCTACCCCTATGAGCACATCCGAAGGATTGAGCGCCAGCAGATCTGGAGATTTCCCGAGGTCACCACTGGCACCTCGTCGTCGATGGGAACGTCGCTTACCACTAAAAGTATAACACCGGAAAATCCCGGAATAAATCCAGGAAAAGGTGCGAGCACCAGGATTTGAACCTTGATGGGTAGCGTCCCACTGGACCATCATACCATTGGATTACAAGCCCATTCGCTCTTATGTATTTATATGAGATGGAAAAATTGTTATCAGGCCTCCTATCAGGCCGGTAAAAATCGGGTCGTGCCTCGGGTCGGCATCAGGGCCGAAGTCACGACCCAGACACTATCGCCCTATCGTATCGAGCTGGCATTAAACACTATTGATCGTGCCTCGGGCCAGGCTAGGGTCGTGCTTTGTAGGGCCGTGCCGCGTGCCACCAATCGTGCCCGACCCATTTGTAATACTATATCTCTTGCCTGTTGCCAAACATGAGTAACACTAACGCATTGGAAACCGTTGTTGCAGGCGTGGCAGGTTTTCCTGGTCCACGGCCTTTATTTCTCACACTAGTACCTAAAATATAACTCTTCGTGAGATAGAATTTGAAGGCTAAAACAACAATCTTTTTCAATGGAGGGACTATATCTTCGTGTTTGGAACATCCTTCCTCCATCCATTTTTAAAAAGTATAATATAACATAGCACAATTTTTTAAATAACATTTTAACCATTCATTTATCATATATTATATCACTCATGGTTATAAAAGTTATAATTATGATAAAGTGTATTTGATAAGAAATCCAACTATATATAATGTTTACATTATACAATAAAAATTAATAGTCCAATTATATTGATCAAATACTGTAAAGTTTGATTTTTGACATGCTTGTGTGCCTTATAAGAAAAGACTACTGGCGCTGAGGACCGGAGCGTCCGAGGACCAGTGGATGGTCGCTCCTTGGTGTGATGAGTGATTGACAACGTGGTGTGGACTGACTCTTGGCCGAGTATTACAGGTGCAGGTTGCGGCTTGATTTGCGTTGGTGCAGGTGAAGAGCGGACACGAAAGGTCTTAGCCTGTGTGGTCTCCGAGGAGTGGAGAGACAAGTAGGCTCGACTCGATGGACCCGGTGGCCGAATGGGGTCAAGTGCGGGCCACACGGTGGCAAGAAAAGCAAGACGAAGTCGTGTACGGTTTCTTGGTTGAGCCTCAAAACCAAGGTCGAGTCGGGACGACACAACGACCAAGTCACGAGTGGGATTGGCGTGGATGCTGCACCGAGTCCGCGGGGTTTGCGGCAGTTCACCACAAAACCATCAGGGTTACTTGGTTGAGCCACAAAACCAAGATCGGAGGCTCGACAGGGGAAGACGGGATCCGGGCGCGCCGAGAAGATTCGAAGCGGGCGACACGCGGCATGATCGAGGTGCTTGCGTTGGGAGGACGCGAAGGCCCGATAGATGCGCGACCGTCTGATGGAGAACTTCATATGTTGACCAAAATGCCCCTGTGAGGGCTTGTGTTGTAACTCCTAGTGTAGGGGTACTTCGGTCATTTCTGGAGGGCCTATATATAGGAGGAGTGGCTGAATTTCAGCCAACTCTTTGGCTAGTGGTGGGAGTGCTCTTTCATTTTGGGGTGCTCTTAGGGAGAGAGGGAGAGAGGTGTGAGTGACTCTTTGTTTGAGCTTTTTACCATCCAAGATTTGTGATTCTTGAGAGTGGCTTGTAACCGTATATGGCTAAGTGATTCATAGTTAAATCTTCATCTTAATCTTGTGCCAAATCCTTCTATCCCGAGCATTTTTCTTTTATGTGATTTTCGGAGGTATTTTTGGAGGATTTTTCGATCGTTTGATTTGAGTGCGTTTTGGTGGGGATTTCTTTGTGGGGATCACTCATAGGTCTTGTGTGACCATCCTCCTGGTGATCTTTCACCTACAAACCCCACGAATCGGCTCGAATTTGAAGTTCTTCCTCTCTACCTCTAGTTCTTGGTGTTCATCACGAAATTCTCGATTCCGCGAGATTGAGTGGGTTTAGGGCCATGAGATTTTAGGGATAGCTTCTCCTTGAGGCAAATCTACTTCCCCTAAAGTTTGGCTTCAATCCATTGGGTGAATCGGGAGATCAGTGTTTTTGAAGAAAAGCTCTCTCTCTAGGGTTCACACCCTAAATCATTTTTTTGGTGGTGGAGGTTTGATCTTTTAGAGGAGACCTTTTGAGAAAAGCATCTTTGTGTTGTTTTGGAGCCGTGGTTAAAATTTCATGATTTTTGGAGGTCGTTTGATCGAGTTTTGGATTTTTTCCATCTTCCCTTGAGGCTGATTTCTGTGCTGATTCGCACCTGGCGGACTATCCGCGAGGTGCCCAATTCTTCGAGTTCGTCGCTTGTTTTTCTGAGCTCGTGGTTCGATCCACTTAGGTCTTGGGTTTTTGTTGCAAGGAGTTTGTCAGACAGTCTGCGTGCAAGGCACGGATGGTCCGCGGGTGTCGGACGGTCCGTTTTTCGTGGGGAGCTACTGGAGGTTCGGGCTGAAATTTCGGACGGTCCACTCAGTCCTCACGGACAGTCCGCCCCACCCCTTGCGGACAGTCCGCCTCTGGCTCACAACTTTGGCTAAGTGCTTTGGTTCTTTGATTTGTGCTTCCGCTAGTTGAACCAAGGATCGCTCCTAGGGTTGGTAGGTCCGTTGTGACTACGTGACCTTGACTAGTTCGTGTGGGAACCCTTGCTTGTGATTTTGGGGCATAGTCGAGTTCATCTTTTCGGAGAAGAATTTTTATCGGCTCCCATTCACTCCCCCTCTCTGGTCGCCTAATCGGTCCTTTAGGCGCGCCGGACGTGTGATCCCAAGCCTATACGTGAGGGCGAGCAGCTTAGGCTCCCATGCCACCGCCGCAGTCTTCACACCTTTCCTCGACCACCTATGACAAATGCAGCGAATCTGTCAGCAATTGAAGTTACTTACGTGACCGAAAACTTAAGGAATTAACGATTACTTACTTGTGCACTCCAGCGTTGGCGGTGTGTATGACAGACGAGGGGACTCTTGGTACTGGCCGATCTGCCTCATCACACCTGGTACTCCTCGACATACACGTCGAACACCACCGGCGCCTTCGTCAACCAGTACTGACAGTCTCGGTAGCAGAGCGACGAGAGGCCTTGAGGTGCGCAATCGTCAATAAGGACGTCGGTGTACGACGTCCAAACGACACCGCGGTCTGTCAGCGCGTCAATCTACCCGACGAAGTTAGTGTACAACCTCCTGGTCTGCTGCGTGAAATCGAGCTACATAACAAGCAAAAGTTAGTCGGTAAGAACGACTGAATTCACCTAAAATTAGCGAACAAAATTAAGAAGCGTGTGTCAATCGGTGGGAGCATAACGAGCCCATAGTGGGCTAGTTAGCTGGGTCGTGTCCAGGCGGCAGCGGCGCGTACACATCCCGTTTGACCAAGGACCTACCCATGGGAATGCGCTTGTACGATCAGAGGTGCAGGAGTAGGGGGCAGCCGAGGAAAATCCCAGTGCTAGACGTGCCCTTGCCCACGGCAGCGCACAGACCCCTGTAGGTCGCCACCAAAACAGCACTGCACTAGCTGACTAGGGGGCCCGTGTGAGAGGCTGTGTGGTTAGAGGACCGGTGGATGGTCGCTTCCTGGTGTGATGAATGATTGACAACGTTGTGTGGACTGACTCTTGGCTAAGTATTGCAGGTGCAGGCTGCGGCTTGATTGGTGCTGATGCAGGTGAAGAACAAGCGCGAAAGGTCGATGCCGGTGAGGCCTCCAGGTGTGGAGCAGACAAGTAGGCTTGGTTCGAGGGACCCGGTGGCCAGCGGGGTCAAGTGTGGGTCGCATGGTGGCAAAAACAGCAAGACGAAGTCATGGACGGTTTCTTGGTTGAGCCTCAAAACCAAGGTTGAGCCGGGACAATGTGGGAGCCGAGTCATGAGTGGAGATTGGCGGAGGCTACACCAAGTCTGCGGGGTTTGCAGTGGTTCACCACAAAACCACTGGGTTACTCGGTTGAGCCACAAAACTGAGGCCGAAGACTCGACGAGGGAGTGCGGCCACCCAGGCCGGTTCAACCGCCCAGGAGGGCCGGTCAGACCACCTGGGCCGGTCTAACCGCCCAGGGGGGCGGTCTGACCGCCCGGGTCGCAGTCGCCGAGAAGCTTCGAAGCAAAGGACACGCGACATGATCGCAAGAGTTGCGTTGGTGCTACGCAGGCTTGCGGTGGATGCACATCCGTCCGATGGTGCTGAACTGAAGACTTCCAAAATTGCCCTTGAGGGGCTTGTATCCCTAGTTGCTAGTAAGGGTAGTTTAGTCTTTTGGTTGCCCCATATAAACACTTGAGTTGTGGGATGGCAGCCAACTCTTGGAACCCTAGCTCATTTTTCCTTTGCTATTTTCCCTTCCTATTTTCCTTAGGATTTTCTAGGACTAGCTTAAGAGCTTCATGGTGAGATCTTGAGAGAGGGATGGATGACCGGGTGGCAAGCTAGACCTTGTATGAACCTTCATGGTATGTATAGATGATTCGGTGTGGTTCCTCAAGGCCTTGTGTTGCTTCCCCCGTTTGTCTTTTTGGTGATTTTCGGAGCTCTTTCTTGTGATTTTCGTGGTAAAGTTTTGAGGGAGATTTCTTGTGGGATTCTTGTTGGGTGTCACGTATGAGGACCCTGTGCCTCTTTGCTTGGTGACTTTGCCCCAAGAACTCCCTTGAATCGACCTCGATTTGGTGGTTTTTCGAGTTGCTCGAGTTCATGACCTAGAGGGCCAAGATCTGCGATTCCCTTTGATTGAGAGCGTTTTGGTGCAATTCCCTTGGTCGAGAGGTTGCCCAGGAGGTAACCCAGGCATCCCCGAAGTTTCGCTGCAATCCTTGGGGTGAATCGGGAGATCGGGCGATGGGAAGTTGAGGGTTGACCCGCGGCCAGTTTTCTGGGAGGGGTGGTCTAACCGCCATAGGGGGACGGTCTAACCGCCCTGGGTCACCCAGGTGGAAAGTTTGATTTTGCCAGATCTTTCTCTGTGAGTTTATTCGCCTTGATCAGAGGAGCGTTCTGGTGAAATCTTGGCTCGTTTCGGTGCTGTTTGCTAGGAGTTCTTGGCTTGTGTTCTTTGCTGGGTACAGGAGGTTAGACCGCCCCTGGTAGCCGGTCTAACTGCCCCTAGGCCCCTGGGTGAAGTTTTGGTTTTCACTAAGATTCTCTGGTAGCTAGCTTGGCCTTGACCAGAGGATCCAGTGGGTGAAACCGTGGAGAGTTTTGGAACTCGGAAGAGGTGTTTCGGAGGATTTCTTGGCTGCCCAGGAGCAGGCGGTCTAACCGCCCCCATACCCCGGTTAAACCTCCCCTGCTGGCTAGACAGTTTCCGAGTTGTTTCTGCTACCGTGTGTGTGTAGGAGCTGTAGCTGCAGGTAGTGTTTGTTCCTAGGACCAGTAGCACTTCAGTGGCTACGTGGTCTTGGCAAACGAAAGGTTGAGCATGTGATTTTGGGTATCCGACCAAGTTCATCTTGTTGGAGAAGTCATCTCCTTCGAGAAGAATTTTTATCGGCTCCCATTCACTCCTCCCTCTCTGGTCGCCAGTTCGGTCCTTCAAGTGGTATCAAAGCTGGTTACGGGTCTTTCGGGACTCTAACCAGTCTAAGATCCAAAGATAACGTACCATGAACGGGGATCGGGTCCTCCGCACTTCGATGGAAAGAACTACCAGATGTGGCAGAGGCGGATGGCTGCGTTCCTTCGCGACAAGGGTTAGATCCTTTGGGACATTACGGTGAACACAACTTATGTTCATCCGATTAACTTCCTTGCTCCGGGATCGAGGGATATGCACGACGCCAACAACAAGGCGGACGACTACTTGTTTCGTGCTCTGTGTCAATCCGAATCCGATCGGGTTCAGACAGAGGACTTGGGTTGTAGGATTTGGGAGACGCTAAAGAATGCTCACATTGGGAACAATCAGGTTTAGGCTCGGTTGTTTGCGACTTACCGGAGAGAGTACGAGAACTTCACTCATCTCCCCGGTGAGTCCATCGATACGATGTTCCAGCGGTTCACGGTGATTGTGAACAACATGAGGGACAATGTGACCGTGCTCTCATACGATGATCATGATAGAGCCGTGAAGCTCTTGCACTCGTTGGATCGTACTATTTGGGGGCGGAAAGGTCGAGGCCATTTTTGAGTCTGAGAAGTATGAGACTCTGACAGTAGACGAGCTGTTCTCGAAGCTCAAGTCGGCTGAGGTGGATCGTGGTGTGACAGCCAAGCTTGAGAGCCTGACTGACTCTCATAGTCTTGCCCTCATTGGTGGCTCAGGTGCAAAGTCTAATGCTAACCCATCCACCAGGATGTACTCTTTGTCTTCCTTGATGTCTTTGCCAGATGAGGAGTTCGACGTGCTTGGAGAGGACGAGCTGGCGCTGCTGACCAGGTGGTTCGAGAGGATGCACGAGAATCGGGTGAACACAAGGAGGAACACGAGGATGTGCTTTTAGTGCGGCAAGCCAGGACACTTCGTCGCCGACTGCCCTGAGAAGATGGAGAACAAGGACAACTATAAGCACCGGTCGAGGACGGAGAGCAAGTACCGGTCGAGGCGCGATCACAACCACAAGCACAAGAACAAGGACGAGTGAAGATCGAGGAAGAAGGACGGCCACAGCAAGAAGGCCTGAGTGATGATCGGAGCGAGCGACGTCGACTCCAGCTCCGCCTACTCTACCTTGAGCTCGAGTAGCAGTGAAGATGACGGTGATCAACGCAAGAGCAAGAAGGGATCCAAGAACCTGAGTGGGCTGAGTGTTGGTATTTCTTAACGTCACCACTACGGTGCCGAGATAGCGTGAGCGTAAGAATCACCTAGGCATACCTATGGGTACGAACGAATCCGCAAGCGCACAGATATACCGTTGTAGCACTTCACCTAAGGAGTATTCCAAAGGGTATCGAATCCTAGGAACAGAAGGGGAGCTCTACGAGTGACTATCCAAGGACACAGGATCCTTGCTGAGGTAGATTGGAAGGTGAGGAGTCTCCTATGGGTATTGATTCTAGAAGGGCGCAAGCTCAGGATGGGAATACTCGCTTCGGGCACCAGTTCCCTCCTGGATATAACAGGTCGGTTCTGGCCGAAAACTCTACGCCGTATCCGAACGTTGGGGAGTACAAAGGGTCCAACGACTGTCACCACCGCGGACTACCCCTAACTAACCGTGGGATACGGGGCAAACGAAGGATAACCCTCATTCCAGGCACCACGCCTGCACCGCCGATTACTACTATAGCACGGCTACGTCTAACGTCCCGTAACAACACTATAGCACTCTGTATAAATACAGAGCGACGAACCCACGAGCAGAACTAGGCCACGATCATCATGGAACCAAATAGGCTACAGGAGATGTGAATGATACTTTGATCTAAATCAGATATGCATGAGCATCCACTATATTCTAATTGACGAGCAATCATACAAACGGATAAACAACTTATGTAACTTCTCCACAGGATCGAAAGGAGTGGTTCAACTAGAATGCAAGCCTAAGATCAAGAACAGATGAAGAACACAAGAACATATCACCTATGCATGAATGCTACTTTAGTCTAATTGGAATATACTGAAATACTCACTTTAGTCTAAATGAAGAACGACATCATCCACGAGGTACAAGGGGATGATGGCTGATGAACGGATCATCACCATCTCACCTCTACTCACTCACACACACTCCCTCTCCACCTAGCACCACCTAGGCTAGATCCTCCACACACACACACCCATGGTGAGGTGAGGTTTCACCTCAACCAAGAGGGGAGAAGGAGACCAAGGTGAGAAGTTGCCTTCAAGTGTGTTGTCCTATTCTTACCCCCACTCCCCCTATTTATATTGCTGGGACAGCTTCGGGAGATCGGCGTGAGCACCGCAGGATTGGACCAGGGGACAACCAGGGAGCACCACGTGGCGGCCGATCACTGGAGGCCACAAGGTCGGTTCTGCCGACCTTTGGGGTCGGCCGACCCCTTGTGGGCCCCAGTGGTGGTGTGTTTTCTCAAGGCGGCTATCAGGTGGGTCCTCAAGACAGTTCCAGGTGCCCACGTGGATTGGAGGAGGTTTGGACGCGTAGGTGGGCCATAGGATCCATGTGACGCTTATGTGGCGGCTTCTGATTCGTCGGGTTTCTTTCCCATGGATTGATGACATCATGGATCCAATGGACGCCTATGTGGCAGCCACTTATTCGCTGAGCCTGAATTACTTGGATCATGGAGGTGTGCTTTCTTCTCTTTTCTTGTGCTAAATACCTGCATTCATCTTTGCATTGCCACTAGTGGAAATCATCAGTATAAGCTCCTATTCTACTGTGGATGCATAGTTCTTGTGGTAAATTCAGGAATTGACGACTTTAAAATAGGTACTTAACAGTCATCAACACTGAGCTGCTTCACGCGAGACGGCTTCTGCGGCATGGCACACAGCTCCGGCAGCAAGAAGAGCCAGAAGGACGACTCGGACTCCAACTCCGAGGATGAGGTACGTGACGAGCTTTCCTTCTTGCGCCAGGAGAATGAGGAACTAGGAAAACTGCTTGATAATCGTGATGACATGCTTAGAGAGTCTAAGAAGATGAGAAAGGAGCTTAGGGCCTCGCTTGAAGATGCTAGGAGTAGAGTAGCTGAGCTAGAAACACAAAACCTGGATGCTAAACTTGAAATTGACTCGCTTAAGGCTTCACCTGTTGTTACTGATGAGGTTGATTGTGCTGATTATTCTGTGTTCTTAGTTGATCTTACTGCTCTTAGGGAAAAGCATGCCTCCAAGTGTGAGGAACTAGATGTGCTTAGGGTTGAGTTGGCTGAGCTGCAGTCTAGACCTTCTTTGCTAGGTGCTTGCACATCTTGTCCTGTTTTGCATGGAAAGATTGATGAACTTCGTGCTCGCATTGTTTCACTTGAGGATGATTTGAAAGTTCCTATTCCTACTTCCTGCTCTACTTGTGAATTGCATGCGGTTAAAAATCTGGAACTTGCACATTATGTTGATCGCTTGCAGGATGAGAATGATGAGTTGAGAAAATCTTTGAGTTGGTTGTCGGGTCAAGAGCCTCAGCTTGGTATCATGATAGCAGCTTTCAAACGCTATGATGGTCAAGCACTTGGGGCCGACAAGATTGGAGAGAGCAGTGGTGAGAGAGATGAGAAAATTGGAGAGATCCCTATCCCACCACAAACAAAACACAAGAACAAGTTTGAGCCAAAACCTAACCATCTCAGAAACAAACTTGACACAACTCCAGATCCACCCATATTCCCTCACCAAACAAACAACTTCCAAAAACCGGTGAGATTTGTGAGCTCTAAGGAAGGTGTGGTTGGAGAGAAGAAAAGAGAGAAACCTAGTGACGAGAAACCAAAAGAGAAGCCAAGTGAGCAGCCCGAACCCAAGCCTAAACCAAAACCCATACGGTTCCATTGTGAGTATTGTGGGAGATGTGGTCACAAGGGGGAGTTTTGCTTCAAGAGGAAGTGGGAAGAAAGGATGGCTAAGGAGTGGGCGAACAAGGACAGGTACCACCCATCTCATGGTGTTCCTGAGCCTCGTATGCCACTACCTAGGGGTAAGGCAATTGTGAGAAGCATTCCGGCATGGGGAGATGCAAGTTCCCGTAGCCGAGGGGTTTTTCTAGAGAGGACGGTTAGACCGGCCTGGAGGGGCGGTCAGACCGGCCCTGCCCAGAGGGGGGCGGTTAGACCGGCCTGGCTAGGCGGTCAGACCGCCCCCCCAGAATTCTGGGCGGTTTGGTTTTCGAGGTGGCGATTCGAGTGGTTTCAGTTCTGGTGGTTGGCATGGTGAGTCTGGTGGTGTTGAGTTTGCTGGACGTTCTCCCCCTCGTGGTCAATACGAGTCTGGGAGAGGTCGCAACTTTGAGTTGGAGAGGAGCTACGGTCCACGGTCTTCCTTTCATGCCTTTCGTGCTCCTCCAGCGAGACAGGGGTGGTTTTCCCGTGGTGGTTCACGTGGTGGTAGCTTTGGTAGGCGTGATGGAATGGATGGTGCTAACCCCACTTTGGAGTAGATGGCTCGGCACTGGTTTTACTCTTTTGGTACTAACCCCAGTGCTGAGTCATTTGCTCACTCACGTGCTCGTTTTTGAATTTCAGGTGGGAGGCTTGGGGAACGTTTGGTTGATCAACTCCGGTTGCTCGAGGCACATGACCGGAGATCGGGTGTGGTTCTCCAGCCTCACCCCGGTGGTGTCCAAGACATACATCACCTTTGGGGACAATAGGCGAGGGCGTGTACTCTCATAAGATGAAGTGAGGGTAAGTGACAAAGTGGTGCTGAAGCGTGTTGCCTTGGTCAAGTCGTTGGGGTTTAATTTGCTCTCTGTTTCCCAGCTTCTTGATGAAGGTTTTGAGGTGTTGTTTAAGTTGGGTGATTCTCGGATACTTGATGCTCAAGGTGACCTTGTCTGTGTGGTCGTTCCCGAGGGTCAAATATTCCGAGCGGATTTCTCTCAGAGTTCGGGTGTGTCGAGGTGTTTCGTGGCTGGTTCTTCGGGTGAGTTGTGGAAGTGGCATAGGAGGTTGGTTCACTTGAGTTTTGACCTTTTGTCACGCTTGAGTGGACTCAACTTGGTCCGATGATTGCCCCGTTTGAGGTTCGAAAAGGATTTGGTGTGTGCGCCGTGTAGGCATGCTAAGATGGTAGCTACTTCCCATCCACCCCTCACCGATGTGATGACAGAGCGTCCATGCGAGCTGCTCCATATGGACCTTACTGGCCCAGCTCGTGTGAGATCTGTGGGTGGGAAGTGGTACGTCTTGGTTGTGGTGGACGACTACTCTCGGTATGCTTGGGTTTTCTTTTTGGAGGAGAAAGGGGAGACGTTTGGTTTTGTTCGAGATCTTGTCTTGAGGTTGAAGAACGAGAGGCACGGAGGTGCCATACGAGCGATCCGCAGTGACAATGGCTCGGAATTTAAAAACTCTCACTTCGAAACCTTTTGCCATGACTTGGGTCTTGAGCACCAGTTCTCTTGTCGGTATATGCCTCCCCAGAACGACGTGGTGGAAAGGAAAAACAGAACCGTATGTGAGATGGCTCGGACGATGCTCGATGAGGATATGACTCCGAGAAGGTTCTGGGCTGAGGCGGTCAATACCGCGTGCTATGTGTCGAGCAGGATTTATCTCCGGGTCCATAAGAAGAAAACTTGCTATGAGTTGAAGCATGGTAGAACCCCCAAGGTGAGTCACTTTCACGTTTTTGGCTGCAAATGCTTCATTCTTAAGAAAGGCAAGAGTTTGGACAAGTTCGAGGCTAGGTCTGTCGATGGCATTTTTTTGGTTACGCGTATCATTCTAGAGCCTTTCGGGTGCTCAATCTTGAAACTAACCAAATCATGGAGACTTGCGAGATTACCTTCGACTAGACACAGCCACGTAGTTCGCTTGTTTTTGAGTCTGTAGGTGATGAGGAACTTCGCGAGGAGATTTTCGAGGATGAGGTGCAGCAGCAAGGAGACGAGGAAGATGGTGGTGTGGCGCCCGCGGCTGAGCATGGACATACTACTTCGACTATGATCGAGGACGGGCCTTCTCCCACACCTACGATGATGTGCCGAGATCGAGAGGAAGCTGCAGATGAGGGGGAGGTGGCTTCGGGGCGAGAAGCTCCCCGGCGAGTACAAGTGGATCACCCAGCTTTAACGATCATTGGGAACATCAATGAACGAACTACACGGTTGAGGTTTTGAAATGACTCTCACTTTGCCCATGCTGCTTTTGTTGCTACTTTTGAGCCCAAAGACATTGGACATGCGCTATCTGATCACAATTGGGTGAACTCTATGCATGAAGAGTTGGAGAATTTTGAGAGGAACCAAGTTTGGGAGTTAGTGGAGCCTCCACCGGGTTGTAAGCCGATTGGGACAAAATGGGTGTAGAAAAATAAAGAGGGAGAGAAAGGTGAAGTAGTGAGAAACAAGTCGAGCCTGGTTGCTCATGGGTACACACAAAAAGAGGAGATAGACTATGAGGAGACATTTGCTCCTGTGGCTCGTTTGGAGGCGATTAGGATCCTTCTAGCCTTCTCTGTGGCTAAAGGGTTCAAATTGTACCAAATGGATGTTAAGAGTGCGTTTCTGAATGGTGTGTTGGAGGAAGAAGTGTTCGTGAGGCAACCACCGGGGTTTGAGAGTGAGAAGTACCCCCACAGGGTGTACAAGTTGAGGAAGGCGTTGTATGGGTTGAAGCAGACGCCTAGAGCTTGGTATGGTAGGTTGAGGGGGTTCCTGTTTGAGAGAGGCTTTGAGATGAGGAAGGTAGATCAGACCTTGTTTCTCCTCAGGCAGGGAAAGGAGATCCTAATTGTGCAGGTGTACGTGGATGACATTGTCTTTGGTGGCTCGTCTAACTCTTTGGTTGCAAGGTTTGCAGAAGACATGAGCAGGGAATTCGAGATGAGCATGATGGGTGAGTTGCAGATCTTCCTCGGCCTCTAGATCAAGCAGTCGAAGGAAGGAACATTCGTGCACCAAGCTAAGTACACCAAGGACATTGTGTGGAAGTTCAAGATGGAGAACTCCAAGGCCATGACGACGCCGATGAGTACGACTACAGCCTTTGATGCGGACGAGGAAGGTGAACACGTGGACCAGAAGGAGTACCAGAGCATGATCGGCTCCTCCTGTACTTGACGGCGATGAGGCCGGACATCCAATTCTCGGATGTCTGTGCACTCATTTTTAAGCGTCTCCAAGGACTTCGCATCGGCAAGTAGTCAAGCGCATCTTCAGGTATTTGCGGTACACTCCCGACTTTGTCCTTTGGTACTCCGCGTCTTCTTCTTTGGAGCTTCACAGTTTTTCAGACGCGGATTTTGCCGGGTGTCGGTTGGATAGGAAGTCCACTTCTGGGACTTGCCAGTTCTTGGGTTCTTCTTTGGTGTCTTGGTCTTCCCGCAAACAGTCGAGTGTTGCTTAATCTACAACCGAAGTCGAGTACGTTGCCGCAGCTAGTTGTTTCTCTCAGCTCCTTTGGATCACATACACCATGAGTGACTTTGGTGAGGAGTATACCCATGTTCCACTTCTTTGTGATAGCACGAGTGACATTAGTGTTGCAAAGAACCCAGTGCTACATTCCAAAACCAAGCACATAGAAGTGAGATACTATTTTCTGAGAGACAATGTTGTGAAAGGAAAAATAGTTTTGATCCATGTGCCCACACAAAACCAACTAGCGGATATTTTCACCGAGCTCCTAGAGCAAGCAACTTTCACTCGTTTGCGGGGAGAACTTGGTGTGTGTTTGGTTTCTTGAGTTGGTGGTGGGAGCTTCTTGTGTAGCATATGTATAGTTTCCTTTTATGCACTCTTGCATTTTGCATTGCATATGTATCATGATGTATAGGCATCTTTGTATCTTAGGTAGCATGCATTTGTATCATATGCATTTTGTAGGAAAAGCTTCTCCGAGAAGATCAAAAAGGGGGAAGTTTGATCTAGAGGGAGTTTGGATGATGGTAAGCATCCAAGCAAGTGTAAGTGGTTCTAATTTTATCACTTTTTGCAAATTTATGCATGCTTTGCTTGTGTTGTCATAAATCACCAAAAAGGGGGAGATTGTAGCGAACATGGCCTCATATGCTATTAGTTCGAGTATGATTTTGGTGATTCATGACAACATGATCAATGGGACTAACCATATTGTTTAGCATGTCCTTGTAGACATTTCTAGGTCCCATGGATGCAAAAATACCACATGCCAAAATGAGAAGATAGTATATTTTTCAAGGGTCCATATTCTAGTTGCGTCGGACGATTGGAAGGAGGAGGGCTGCAGAAGACAGTAGCACCGGATGATCTGACGGTCTAAGTGGGGACACCATCGGTCTATCCGATGCCTGGTTTGAATCAAGACAGAGACGCGCCAAGACAGACTCTTCAGCACCGGATGAACCGATGCCTTGGGTCAGAGAAAGCATCAGTCTATCCGACGGTCTCGAAGAAACCAACAGAGACGTTTTGGTGAGAAGTCCTTCAACACCGGATGAACCGACGCACCGTCGGTGTATAGCGTCGGTGTAATTCTGTCAGAGAACCTCAATGGCTAAGTGACGTAGGAGGGGCACCGGATGAACTGATGCTCCTGAAAAGTTAGCGTCGGTTCATCCGACGGTATACTTTTCAGTGAGCCGTTAGCCAACAGCTAGCTGAGTGCCTTGGGCTATTTATACCCCCTCCACTCACCCATTTGAGGTTGCTGGATTGTATGAAAGTGCAGAGGAGTGCAAGACACCTAGAAGATCATATCCAATCCATCCAAGTGCTAAATTGCTCATTCATAGACTTGCACATGCTTTGTGTATGTGCTTAGTGCTAGACTTATGTCGGGGACAGCCATAAGGGGTCCTCTAACTACGGGGAAAATCGCCCTCTTCAAAGACAAAAACCGCTAAAACACACTCCCCAAATTAACCAGCCAAGGCACCAACGGGCCCACGGCCTGCTACGGCCCAACGGCATCCATGGCCCGCCAAGCGAACGCGCCAGCCGCCCTCGAGCGAACTTCCTCTTCGCTCGAGGGTCGAACATCATGCGGGCGAGCTTCCGTCTCGCTCGAGGGCCGGCGCCCCTCGAGCGGATCTCCGCCTCGCTCGAGGCTCCCCCTCGCTGCAGGGCATCTCACTTACTCCTCCCGACCAAGGCATCAAATGCCCCGTCGCGCCACGAGCGCCACGGTCAAAAGCAAGATCCCTGCTGCGCCGAATCTTTGACAGCGCCCGGGAATCCGAACCCGGCGCTGTGCGGCCATCCCCGGCACTGTGCAGGCACTGTGCGGAGTGGCCGGTGTCATTCCACGACACTGTGCCACCCGCTCCCGTGCTTCCTCCACACCGCACCCCTCGAAAGGAGACAGCGACACCCTCGAAGGGTGTACGGCCGCCGACCTAACGCTCACCCAGGACGGTGCCGTGACGCAGGGTGAGCAGAGCACGTCCCCTCCGTCACCTCCGGCCCTGTGCGGACATCCCCGGCCCTGTGCCGCCATCCCGGACGCTGTGGAACCATCCCCGGCGCTGTGGGGACCTGTTCCGATGGGATGCCGCCACGCCGGCCCCTGTGTAGTCCAAGCTCTCCCGTCAGCAAGACCCTCGAACCAACGCACGGACAACAACCAGGCATGGACGCCGGCCGGACCACCCTCGAAGCTACTTTCTGACAAGCACAGGAGTCACCACGACGTACACAAGCACCAGGTTTCACCAGGACAACCTTCAAATCGCAAGCACTGTACGCCAGTACCGCGACACTGCACAAAAAAGCCATACGGCACGTTTGTAAGCTGCCTCCCCTTGGCCTATAAAAGGAGGGGGTGGCGGCCCGGCCGCAGGCATCGCGCAAGACCACTTTCACTCGCATTCGCTCACACGTCCACCACTGATATTGGCACTTTGCCTCAATCACTTAGCAGGGACTTGGAGGCCTTTCCTCCTCTCCCACCTCGCTTGTAGCCCCCCTCTACAGGCACCCCCGGTGCATCGCAATACAGCGCGCATGCGCAACCTGCTGGACGTACGGCCCTGTGGCCGGAACCAGGATAAACCCGTGTCTTTGTGTTGCTTAGCATCGACCATCGAGAGACTGATCACAGCGCATCTCACTAGTCGGTGCCGGGACTAATCCCGACACCGACAATTGGCGCGCCAGGTAGAGGGCACGCGCTGTGATCGACTCCTCACCAGCAGTCTCGATGGTGATTCGCATCGAGATGACGTCCCAGAGGTACGCTTGGGGGAGCTCTGACCCCTTCCCAGCCGGATTCGAAATCCGGTTTGGGAGCCTGATCTTTCAGGCTACGGGGAACGGCTACCTCATGCGCCTCACCAACCGGGATGAGCTCCACCCTTGGCGTTCGACCGGGCCAGGCCCGGTTCCCACCGCACCAGCGTCGGACGCCCTGACGCCAGCACCGGTGGCGGCAGCGGCCGCCTCGACGTCCCGACGCAGCAGGCGCTCAGGCCAGCACTCGCGCCAGGCGCGCATGGAGCGGCGCCGGGAAGCACGCGCCGCAGCACGGAGGGACGCGCCTCCACCAGCGGACACGACGGTGCCTCCTATGGGGGAAAACGCGGCCGCGGGGCCGCAGTTCCCTCACGGAATGCGCAACTCCGCCGCGACGTACGCCTCATCAGTCAGCACGGATGTGGCCGCATACGAGGACCTCCCAGGCCACCACCTGCTGTCGATCCGGAACCTCATCACCACCACCAACGACGAGTCGTACCACAGCTCTGCCAGCGAGCTGCCACCCGCAACTTCGCGCGGGTACGCAGAGTGGGACTTCTCCGGAGTACCGGACCCTGTCATGTTCCGGCGATTCCTCGACGACGCGGACTACCGGTTCGGCTATTCTGACGACTCCAGCGAGGGGAGCTACGACCCCACGCGCGAGTGTTTCATTGTCGCCATCGACGAGCATGCCGACGGAGTAAATGCAGCAGGCGGCGGAGATGCGCCCCATGACCCCGTGCCAAACCCACCACCAGCGCCTCCTGCGGGCGCCGTAGCCATCGCCGCGCAGCTGGCTCAGGTCCATGAGCTGGAAGCTAAGCTCGCGGAAGAGCACCGACAGGTGCGGCTGCTGCGCGCCACCATCGCGGGCGAGGCCTCGACGCGCGGCGAACGCGCCCGAGAAGCAGGAAGGCAGGCCCGTGACCGCATCAGCGCCGACTTCAACGTGGACGACCCACAAACGCCACCCCGAGCCAGCCAAAAGTTCCTTTTCCTTTGCCACGAATCGATCAAATCGTAGATTCTACCGCGGGGTGAGAGCTTTTGTGTTTCCTTGATGCCTATTCCGGTTACCACCAAATAAAGATGAAAGAGTTCGACCAGCTCGCGACTTCTTTCATCACACCGTTCGACATGTTTTGCTACGTAACGATGCCATTTGGTCTTCGAAACGCCAGGGCTACATACCAGTGATGTATGCAACACGTTTTCGGGGATCACATCGGGCGGACCGTGGAGGCATACGTAGATGACATTGTCGTCAAGACCAGGAAGGCGGGCGACCTGGTTAACGATTTGCGCGTAACATTTGACTGCCTGCGGGTGAACGGGGTCAAGTTAAACCCCGAGAAGTGCGTCTTCGGGGTGCCGCGTGGCATGTTGTTGGGTTTCATTCTCTCTCAGCGAGGCATCGAGCCCAACCCCGAAAAGGTTTCGGCCCTCGATCGAATGGGGCCAATCCGGGACCTAAAGGGGGTGCAGAAGGTGTTGGGCTGCCTAGCGGCTTTGAGCCGCTTTATCTCGCACCTCGGTGAGAAGGGCTTGCCCCTCTACCGACTTCTGAAGAAGCACGAACACTTTTCCTCGACCGTCGAGGCCCAGGAAGCCCTCGACAAGCTGAAGGCAACGCTCGCGCACACGCCGATCCTCACGCCGCCCCGAGACGGTGAACCTCTGTACCTCTACGTCGCGGCGACCACCCAGGTGGTCAGCGCGGTCATCGTTGTGGAAAGAACAGAGGAAGGTCATCCCCTACCAGTCCAAAGACCGGTGTACTACGTCAGCGAGGTATTGTCTGAAACCAAAGCGCGATACCCACAGATCCAAAAGCTGCTCTATGCGGTGTTGCTCGCGCGGCGCAAGCTGCGGCACTACTTCGAGGCCCACCCGGTCACTGTGGTCTCGTCTTTCCCATTGGGAGAGATAGACCGCAACCCGGACGCCTCGGGTAGAATCGCGACATGGTCCGTGGAGCTCATGGGTGAAACCCTCACCTACGTGCCACGCAAGGCGATCAAGTCTCAGGTCTTGGCGGACTTCGTCGCTGAATGGACCGACACCCAGCTTCCCCCACTGCAAATCCGGGCTGAGTGTTGGACCCTCTACTTCAACGGGTCGGTGATGAAAACGGGTGCGGGCGCGGGCCTGCTCTTCGTTTCGCCCCTCGGAGAACACATGAGGTACGTGGCACGCTTGCACTTCCCCGCGTCAAACAACATGGCAGAGTACGAGGCCCTCCTCTGCAGCCTCCGAACCGCCATTGAGATCGGCATCAAGCGCCTCGACGTCAGAGGGGATTCACGGCTGGTGATCGACCAAGTCATGAAGAACGCAAGCTGCCACAACGAGAAGATAGAGGCGTACTGCAATGCCGTGCGCGCACTCGAAGATAAATTCTACGGCATCGAGCTCAACCACATTCCGCGCAAGTACAACGAGGAGGCGGACGAGCTGGCGAAGATCGCGTCAGGGCGGATCACCGCCCCCCCCAAACATCTTCGCCCGCGACCTCGCCAAACCTTCCGTCGACCTCAGCAAGGCATCCTCGAACCTAGAAGAACCCTCGGGGGCTCCCTCGAGACCCACGGGGGCAGAACCCATGGACGAGGACCCCTCGAACGAGGAATTCGTGCTCTCCCTCCTCGAGGGATACGGGGCGGACGAAGCTGAGGCTATGGAGATTGATGAGGCCCCTCCCGCTGAAGATTGGCGGAGCAAGTACCTTGCCTGGATGACCGAGGGGAGCTACCCTCGGACCGAACCGAGGCAAGGCTCATCGCCAGAAAGGCCAAATCGTTCACCATGATCAGCGGCGAACTGTACAAGCGTGGCACCTCAGGAATTCTACAACGGTGCATCCCCATCCCCAAGGGCCGCGAGTTGATCCGGGACATCCACGCGGGCATGTGCGGACATCACACGGCACCGCGCACCCTCGTGGGCAACGCGTTCCGCCAAGGCTTCTACTGGCCCACGGCAGTTGCCGACGCCAACGAGGTTGTACGCACCTGTGAAGGGTGCCAATTCTACGCCCGCAAGACGCATCTCCCAGCTCACGCCCTCCATACAATCCCCATTACATGGCCGTTCACCGTGTGGGGGTTGGACCTCGTCGGGCTGCTGCAGAAGGCGCCCGGGGGCTACACACACTTGTAGGTCGCAATCGACAAGTTTTCAAAATGGATCGAGGCGCGCCCTATCACCAACCTCAGGTCTGAGCAAGCTGTGTCATTTTTCACCGACATCGTCCATAGGTTCGGGGTACCAAACTCCATCATCACCGACAACGGTTCCCAGTTTACCGGCAAGAAATTCCTGGAATTCTGCGACAACTATCACATCCGCGTGGATTGGGCAGCCGTTGCACACCCACAGACCAACGGCCAGGTGGAGCGTGCCAACGGCATCATTCTACAAGGCCTCAAGCCCAGGATCTTCAACAAACTGAACAAGTTTGGCCGAAAATGGGTTCAGGAGCTACCGTTGGTCATTTGGAGCCTCAGGACTACCCCGAGCAGAGCCACGGGATTCACACCATTCTTCCTCGTTTATGGCATGGAGGCCGTCATCCCCACGGACATGGAGTACGGGTCCCCCAGACTCAGGGCCTATCAGGAAGGCCTGAAATAGCAGGCCCGCGAAGACTCGCTGGACTAGGCGGACGAGGCCCGTGACGTGGCGATGCTACACTCGGCAAGGTACCAGCAGTCACTCCGGCGATACCAAGCCCAAAAGATCCGTCGTTGGGAATTAAGCGAGGGCGACCTAGTGCTGAGGTTACGACAAGACAACCGGGGGCGACACAAGCTGTCGCCGCCATGGGAAGGGCCCTACGTCGTCGTCGAGGTGCTCAAGCCCGGCACATACAAGCTCACAAACGAAAAGGGCGAAGTCCTCACCAACACTTGGAACATACAACAACTACGTCGCTTCTACCCTTAGATTTCCAAGCTTTCTTTGTACATCTCGCACTTGAAATCATAAATAAAAAGGGTGACTCGGTTTCACCCTCAGCCGGGGCCTCGATGCAAACCAAGTCTCCCTCGGGGGCTACGACGGGGGGTTCCCCCCGGAGTGTCCCAAATTTTCGCAAAAAGTACCTTCCTCCTCTCGAAAATGTTAGAATGTTACGCCTCGAGCATTTTTGGGGAACGAAAGCCAAGCGCGAACTAACTAAGCTTAGGGCCGGTCGAGCCATGGGACCGCTGACGCCTCCGAGAGGATAAGCATCCCCCTCACTACCCTACGACTAAGTTGGCTCGTGAGTGCTAAGTTCTTGGTCGAAATTCCCCCGAAAGGCACAAGGAAAACACGATAACACACGAGACGAAATTTACAAGTAAACTTGTGCATAGCATAACATATTGTTTATATAAACGATTAACATTCATCCAAATTTCTAACAAAATACTAACGGGCCTCGAGACCTGGAGTCCTCAGGGAGCGCGGGGGCTTGGAGCGGCGGCAGCCTCACCCTCAGCCGTGTTGGGGAAAAGGTCCACCTCGAACATGTCGGCGAGGGCCGAGGCGGGCTCCGCCATGGACGCATCAACCACCCTCACCGCTTCGAGCTCAGCATCTCACCTACGACGCCTTCAGGAAGGACATAGCCGTCCCGCAGCAGACCGAAGTCGAGGAGGTAGTGGGTTGAGGTCAGCCCCAAAGTCTTCTGGACGCCGAGTCGAAGGGCGCCGCGCAGGCGCTCAGTGACCCGGCCACCCAGGGACCGCAGGCGGCTCGCTATCGAGCTACCCGAGGATTGACCCTCAGCCCCCTCGAGCTCGCGGCACACCTCGAGGGCAGTAGCCTCCAGGGACTTAAGCTCACCCTGGGCTTCGTCGTAGGCGACCTGGAGGGATCACATCTCCTCCGAAGGGTTCGCCAAGCTTTTCTGCAGCTCTGCGACACCAAAGCGAACGTCAAGCCTCGAAAAAACATATCAAAGAACCAAAACGGTTGAGGGATGCGACTTACCCTCGGCCCGCATCCTCTCGGACTCGAGCGCGGCCCGCGCGACGTCAACGTCCAGACGGAGTTGGGAAATCGAGGCGTTGCGCTGCTGAAGCGCGTCTCTCGCCCCCCCAAGCTCCTCACGCGTGAGCTGAAGTTGAGACTGAGCCTCCTGGAGAGCGGCGCTCGTCTGCTCAACCTCCCGGACCTTCTCCGCAACTTGGGAGAGCTAGGCCCGCACCTCCTCAAGTGCCTTGCGCTTCCGCTCGAGTTGAGCCTGCGCCTCAGCGAGAGTTGCGTCCTTCAGCGCGAGCTGAGATCGCGCTCCCTCGAGTGCGGTGCGCTCCTCGAGAAGCTGGCCCTCTACCGCCACCAGCGTATCGCTCTTCTCCTTCAGGGCGGTGGCGAGCCCCTCAGCCTCCTGAGCCCTTTGCTCAGCCTGAGCGAGGCACGCCTGCGCATCCTCTAGCGACATACGCTCGCGCTCGGCGCGAGCCTGCGCTTCGGCGAGCGCGGTGTCCTTCAGCGCGAGCTGGGACCTCGCCTCGCTAAGCGTCGCGCGCTCCTGCTGGAGCTCCCCCTCCTTGCCCTGCAGCGCGGCGCCGAGCTGTTCGGCCTCCTTGGCCTTCTGCTCTGCCGCGGTGCGTTGGGCATCACGCTCCTCCTCCGCGCGGCGCAGGTCGCCCTTCTTCAGGTTGAGGTCCGCGTTTACTTCGTGCAGCTGGTCCTAGAGACAGTGCATCGCCGAGCCCAGGTGCTCATTCTCCCGGCACGCCTCCTCCAGTTTGGTGTGGAGCTTGGCGATGAAGGAGATCTTGTCCCCCGCATCGCCCCACAGCCGCTGCCGAAACAAAAGGAACGGAGAAGACTCAGACAGGACACAATCGAGGGTGAAAAGAACGGCGAAGGGGCGACGGGAGGAATGTACGAACCCGGAAGAGCGGCGCTGCCACGTCACAATGAAGCCTCAAGGCCTGGCGAAGCAGGCCCTGCACTTGGGACCCAACTTGGAGAAACTCCCGCCAGTCGGTGAACTCTGCGTACGCGCGGTCCACCGTCTCCCATGGAACCCCGGGCTGCTCCAGCCCAGTGCACCAATCACCGGGGAACTCGTCGTAGTCACGCTGGCGTGATGAGGACGCACCGGCCCCTTGCGGCGTGGCCTGCTCCTGCTTCCCGTCGCCCTCCACCAGGGGCCCATCCCGCGCGTGAGGCGCATCCGCCACGGGTGGGACCTCCCTCGCACTGCTCGTTCGAGGGGCCCTACCCCTCGAACCACCTCCTATCCTGGACCCGGCCGCACGGGCCCGCTCCTCCTCTTGCACGACGTCTTGCGACGCCACCAACTGAAGGGGCGGCGCCGCTGCCGCCGCCGGCCGTGGTGTCCTCGCCGAGCGAGGCTACGTCGTGCGGACCGCGTCACGCGCCTCCACCCTTAGCGCCTTGGTCGGCGCCAGCTCGGGTGCGATGGGGTCGCCAGCGCGGCTGGGAGATAGGGAAGGGAGAGGTCAGGAACTCGATTAAGCGAAATCAGGTAAAATGAGTACGATACGATGCTTACCGTCAGGTTGACACCTGACGCTTGCGCTTTCTCGAGGCCTGCGCGGGCGGCGCGTCCCCCGTGCCGGGCGCATCCCCCGTCGTAGCACCCTCGCCAGTCGAAGCCGCGCCCGCCGCGGAGGCCGACGCGGTGCGGGCCCGTGCCGTCGATGGCGCGGGCTGAACAGCGATCTCTTTGCCCTTGGCCCCCGAGGCCAAGGGCATTTCATCCTCTTCTTCATCCTCCTCCAGCTCGGACCAGCCAATGCTGGCATCACTGCCGCTGCTCGTGTCCTCTGGGGTCGGCGGAAGAGGTAGCCCCTCCTTCTCCTGCTGTACCCACTCCAGGCGGTGTGCCTGGTGGCGCTCCTCACGCTTCTTCTTCTTCTTCGCCTTATCGGCGTCCGCCTTAGCCTTCGCCTCCCGCTGCTTCTCGCGGTTGGCAGCGTGGGAGTTGGGCGTGGGGGGATCCGAGCCATAGGCGCTCGTCTCCATCTCCGGCTGCCGCCGCCGCAACCATCGAGGATTAGCCATCGAAATCAAAATCGATCCGGAAGTTAGCGAGATTAGCTGAAATCCCTAACCAGCTCGTTGAACCCGTCGTCAGGACGCATCCTGGGCGACCACAGCACCTCGTCGGGGTCGCACACCATCTTCCTAGTGTCCACCGCACGCCTCGCCCGCTGGGCCGCGTACACCGGGGCGAGGGGCTCGGCCAGCAGCCGCGACCGCGCCAGCCCGTCGGGGTCCGCGCCCTCCGCCATCTCATTGATAGAGAGCGCCCTCTCCAAGAGGGGAACCACTCGCCGCCGGTGGCACTACGCAAGGACGGCCGCTGCTGTCAACCCCGCGTCCATCAAGGTCTTCAAGGCCTTCAGGTAAGGCTCAAGCTTCATCCTCCGCACGGAGTCTGACACCCCCGGCCCCCAGTGGAACGGGCGGTTGTCCAGGACCTTGCCGGTGTAGGGCGGAAGGTTGTCGCCGTCATTGCGGAGGTAGAACCACCCTCTATCCCACTCCGGGTTGTTGGTCGTCATGGCGCAGGGCGAGTATACGCCGACCCCCTTCCCCCGCAGTGCGAACGTGAGCCCGCCGGCGCGAACGGGCCGGCGCCTGCCCTTGCCGCCGGCCGCCAGCGTGAAAAGCTCGCCGCGGAAGAGGTGGAGCCACAAGTCCCATGAGACAGGGACACCCAGGAAGCCTTCGCAGACGCCCACAAAGGTCGCCGCCTGCGAAATGGTGTTGGGGGAAAAGTTGTGCAGCTACACACCGTAGTGGTAGCACAATCCCCGCATGAACTTGCCGGCGGGAGCGTTGAATCCCCGCTCGTGCAAGCGAACGAAGCTCACCACGTATCCCGCCAGGGGCTGCGGCTCCTGATGCCGTGCCGGCGGGACGATCCATGCCGGCCTGCTCGGGTCGGTGTTCGCCGTTAGCTATCCGCCATCGACAAGCCCTTGGAGGATGTGCGCGTCCACATTGGACCGGCTCCACGGCCCGACCTCAAGATATTCGACCATGGCGGGCGCAGAGCGAAAGACGAGCGCGAGGTGGAAGCTACGAGTGAACGCGAGCTCAGAGGGCGAGGGGAAGAAGAAGGCGAACGCGGCGCGAGTAAATGACTAAGGTAAAAATTCCTCCCCTCCACTCCTTATCATTATATAGGGTGAAAGGGGCGAGGCGATCGAACAGCCAGGGCCGGGGCGGGCGGCCGCAGTTAATGCGATGGACGTCGCCCGGGCCCCACTGCCCCGAAATCACCGCGCGCACGCGCAGGCGCCATCATTACGGCACAGTAAAACTGCGAACCGCTGCGCATCACCCCCACTCCGCCTAAAAAGGCGCGCGCATTGCCCTCGCGAAACGCCACGTGGGCCACGACCCCACGCGCACGGTCGATATGGGCCCACGATTGGAAACGAAGGGACGGAGGGTTCCTTCCAAGAGAAGGTGCCCCCGTGGGTCCCGTTAAACAGGGGCTAGAGGCTCGACCCCTCGAGGGGCCTTTTGAAGGGCAGTTCGAGGGATCGAAGGCAACCCTAAACGCGCTTTCTCGAGATAGCCCTCGAAAGCACGATTCGAGGGACGCCTAGTGCCTCGCTCCTAGATTCTTACTGATCAGTGGTTTGAAGCTCAGCCCGCAAAGGGTTCGATGAGCGCCGCAAATGCACCTCCTAACGAGGCCGCGACTAATCGGTGGTTCGAAGCCCGGTCTAATGAAGGTACGACGGGCGCCACGGGTCATCCAAAGACAAGGTCGCGTGAGCGCACCCCGCAAGGCCCCTACTGATCAGAAATCCGAGCCCTGGCCTGCGGAAGGTTCGAACAGGCGTTCAGATCAATGGAGTCAGGGACGACCAGGGCGTGCGCGACCGAGCCAATCACCATAGTTCGTATTCAAGGCCAAACAAGGGCAGCTAGTCGAGGCATCCCGTCGAGGGAGAGCTTCCGCACCCTGGGTCCCCATCGAACGGGACCGAGCCCTGCCTAGCACACCCATGTGAAGTGCTCTCATGGGCGTGTCCCCGGACCACGAGCCGACCCTTATTGAACGGGGCACAGACGTCCACTTGAATTGCCGCTAACAGCTCGACAAGGCGTCCATGACTCGCGGCCCATTCGATGGGAAGCATGGACTGCCTCACCCCTCCTCCCTGTGGAAGGGCGGCGAGGGTCGCACGAGTAAGTCGAAGAGTTCGCCCCGATCGCTCCCATACGGGCCCGGGCTCGGGGGCTCGTCGCACGGCTACACCCTCTGGGTGTGTCGCACCAATCCGAGAAGGGCCACTCCCCCTCAGAAGCAATGAGCGAACCCTCTAAGATTTGTCCTAGACGTGGTTAATGCTGCTCCGCACGCGTAGATCGCCGAGGCCGGCTAAAACAAACGCTCTACGGACTGGCTGCTCAGCATGGAAACCTTGCACGAGTGCACGCACTCCTCCAAGGCTTCGGGGGCTACACACGCGGGTGCGCTAGCGCGCCCCCAAGGAACGTTGCACACACCCAAGGGGAAGAAGAGTCCTACCAGAAGCTTCAGCCTTTGCGGAACTTTCCCGTTATTCCCGCAAAGGCTCGGGGGCTACTGTCGGGGACAGCCATAAGGGGTCCCCTAACTACGGGGAAAATCGCCCTCTTCAAAGACAAAAACCTCTAAAACACACTCCCCAAATTAACCAGCCAAGGCACCAATGGGCCCATGGCCTGCTACGGCCCAACGGCCTCCATGGCCCGCCAAGCGAATGCGCCAGCCGCCCTCGAGCGAACTTCCGCTTTGCTCGAGGGTCGAACATCATACGGGCGAGCTTCCGCCTCGCTCGAGAGCCGGCGCCCCTCGAGCGGATCTCCGCCTCGCTCGAGGCTCCCCCTCGCTACAGGGCATCTCACTTACTCCTCCCGACCAAGGCATTAAATGCCCCATCGCGCCACGAGCACCACGGTCAAAAGCAAGATACCTGCCGCGCCGAATCTCTGACAGCGCCCGGGAATCCGGACCCGGCGCTGTGCGGCCATCCCCGGCACTGTGAAGGCGCTGTGCGGAGTGGCCGGTGTCATTCCACGGCACTATGCCACCCGCTTCCGTCCTTCCTCCATGCCGCACCCCTCGAAAGGAGACGGTGACACCCTCGAAGGGCGTAAGGCCACCGACCTAACGCTCGCCCAGGACGGTGCCGTGACGCAGGGTGAGCGGAGCACGTCCCCTCCGTCACCTCCGGCCCTGTGCGGCCATCCCCGGCCCTGTGGGGACCTCTTCCAATGGGACGCCGCCACGCCGGCCCCTGTGCAGTCCAAGCTCTCCCGTCAGCAAGACCCTCGAACCAACGCACGGACAACAACCAGGCATGGACGCCGGCCGGACCACCCTCGAAGCTACTTTCTGACAAGCACAGGAGTCACCACGACGTACACAAGCACCAGGATTCGCCAGGACAACCTTCAAATCGCAAGCACTGCACGCCGGTACCGCGACACTGCACATAAAAGCCATACGACACGTTTGTAAGCCGCCTCCCCTTGGCCTATAAAAGGAGGGGGTGGCCACCCGGCCGCGGGCATCGCGCAAGACCACTTTCACTCGCATTCGCTCACACGTCCGCCACTGATATTGGCACTTTGCCTCAATCACTTAGCAAGGACTTGGATGCCTTTCCTCCTCTCCCGCCTCGCTTGTAGCCCCCCTCTACAGGCACCCCCGGTGCATCGCAATACAGCGCGCACGCGCACCCTGCTGGACGTACGGCCCTGTGGCCGGAACCAGGATAAACCCGTGTCTTTGTGTTGCTTAGCATCGACCATCGAGAGACTGATCGCAGCGCATCTCACTAGTCGGTGCCGGGACTAATCCCGACACCGACAACTTAGCTTAGAGCTGAGTGAGTGCAAGGTTGTGCCAACCTTGTGAGGTGATTCTTGAGTGAATCAAGTTGTACAAGGTGCGCCGGAAGCCTTGGGGCCTAAGTGGCTCACCGGCAATCGTCTTTGACCCACCGGCTTGGTGTGGAGTGGCGAGGACACTTTGTGCGGGGGGCGTGGAGAACCCCTTCCTAAGTTGAGAAGCTCCTTAGTGGAGGCGACATCAAGGTGACCAAGGGAGCTTGGCGAGTGCCTAAGTGGCAAGCCTTTGTGGCGAGTCAAGTGGTGCTCTTGGGAGAGACTTGGTGACCGGGAAGCAATACTCTTGTGTGAGTGCTTCAACAACGTGGACTAGGGGTGGCTTAGTGCCTACCAATACCACAGGATAAATCGCGTGTCAAGAGTTTGCTTCCTCTCATCCCTCTTTACGTTTTCGCATTACTCTCTTGCAATCCTTGCTTGCCTTTACTTTCCTAGAGTAGTATCATGCTAGGATTGGCTATAGGTTGCAGAACTTGTTTTGGGATGGGAGTTTCACACTAGAACAACCATATAGTTGCACATCTAGGTAGTATGTTCTAGTTTTACTTTATGCAAAAGTAGTGAAACCATAGGTTAAGGTTTTTAGAAGCCTAATTCACCCCCTCCCCCTCTTAGGCTATGAGCATCCAATTCCTTACATGGGGGCCGTATGTCATTGTCAGAGGTTTAGATCTGAGCAGTCCACAGGGGGGTCAACCCCGGTGGTTTATTTGTTCGGCGGGGAGATCGGGAGCTAAGAACGCGATGGCTATGCTAGCGTAGCACACGGAAATCATGGCGAGACACAAGGGACAAGGCGATTTTATACTGGTTCGGGCCTCCGGAGAGTAAAACCCTACGTCCAGTTCTTGATTGTATTGATTTGATCGTAGCGAAGGTGGAGGTGGTCTGTGAGTTGTCCCCGGGAGGACGCCCATGCCCGCCTTATATTGGGCGACGGACAACGTCGGTGGACCGGAGTCTAGGTCGGTTACAACAGGGAAACCTATCTCTAGTCAGTTACAACATGGAAGGCTTATCCGAGCTGCCTTAATCCGTCTGAACTTCCTTGTCTTGTATGCGAAGCTGTCTTCTCGTCTTCGGGCCCACGTGTCAGGTCAGACAGGCCCACTGACAGGTCGGCGGGTCTTCTGGTGGGCCGGACCCACTTGTCGGGGACGGTCGTGAGCCTGGTCGGTGGGGACCCAGGGGTACCCATGTCTCACAAGCCCTCGAGCGAGGTGTAGGTGCAGCGACCTTAGAAGGTCATGACGAAGTCATAGAGCTATCGACAGGTCGAATAGCGTGCACATCGGTCCAGAAGAAAAGAACAAATCAGCTTAGCAGCTGACCTGTTTATAGTCTTTGCTGAATGCAGAGAGGTCGAGTGACGACCTATAGGAAGCAGACTTCCAATAGATCGAAACGACGATGAAAAAAGTTTTGATCTGAGCAGTCCACAGGGGGGTCAACCCCGGTGGTTTATTTGTTCGGCGGGGAGATCGGGAGCTAAGAACGCGATGGCTATGCTAGCGTAGCACATGGAAATCATGGCGAGACACAAGAGACAAGGCGATTTTATACTGGTTCGGGCCTCCGGAGAGTAAAACCCTACGTCCAGTTCTTGATTGTATTGATTTGATCGTAGCGAAGGTGGAGGTGGTCTGTGAGTTGTCCCCGGGAGGACGCCCTTGCCCGCCTTATATTGGGCGACGGCAACGTCGGTGGACCGGAGTCTAGGTCGGTTACAACAGGGAAACCTATCTCTAGTCAGTTACAATATGGAAGGCTTATCCGAGCTGCCTTAATCCGTCTGGACTTCCTTGTCTTGTATGCGAAGCTGTCTTCTCGTCTTCGGGCCCACGTGTCAGGTCGGACAGGCCCACTGACAGGTCGGTGGGTCTTCTGGTGGGCCGGACCCACTTGTCGGGGATGGCCGTGAGCCTGGTCGGTGGGGACCTAGGGGTACCCATGTCTCACAAGCCCCCGAGCGAGGTGTAGGCGCAGCGACCTTAGAAGGTCATGACGAAGTCATAGAGCTATCAACAAGTCGAATAGCATGCACGTTGGTCCAGAAGAAAAGAACAAATTAGCTTAGCAGCCGACCTGTTTATAGTCTTTGCCGAACGCAGAGAGGTCGAGTGACGACCTATAGGAAGCAGACTTCCAATAGATCGAAACGACGATGAAAAAATTCAGAGGGCATCAAGGACGCACTCATAGAGTAGTATCCGAGCATCGTGGCGGGCAGGATGGCCGGTATGATGATCCAAAAAAGAGAAGAAAAACTAGGTCATGATCTTGATCAAACGAAGTGTAGAGACACCCAGATCTCCAAGCATAGCTGCAAGGAGTCTGGCAGGGCCGACCTCGAGGAGGCCATGTAGGCGTGCCGACCTTGAAGAGGCCTCAAGTCAACAATGTCCAGTATCCGAGGATACCCAGCAGGATCTTGAAACACACATCGCATGAAGAGGTCTTCTGTAGTGGTCGAAACGGTCAACGATGAAGTCATAGAAGAATGTTGATCTTGAACGAATGGAGTGTAGAGACATCCAGATATCCTGCATAGCTGCAAAGAGTCTGGCAGAGCCACCCGAGGCATGCCGACCTTAAGAAGGTCTCAAATCAATCAGCGCCCAAGCATCTGGAGATACTTGGCAGGGTCATTAGGCGCACACCCCACAGGGAGGCCTTCATTCCCGACGTAAAATCCTGGGTGTCCAGAACAGGCTGGCAGGGCTACAAGAGCACACCGACCTCGGAAGGTCACGCATCCGGGGCGCCCAACTAGGTTGGCAGAGCTGTAGACATACCAAAGTATTGCAAGACCTAGGCATTGAGGCACACCGACCTCAGGGAGGTCATTTTGGTGTCCAGACGACCAACATAGCTGCTGACCATCTAGCGGAGCCATGGCACTAAGGTATTGACGACCTCAGCAATAGGCACACCGACCACGGGGGGCCCGACGAAATCGTAGACGTGAAGCTTCTGATCTCCAGGCACCCAGACGGATCTGACAGAGCAGCGAGGCACGCCTACCCCGGAAGGTCTGCAATCGAACCTACGACCATTCTGCTCTGGAAACAGAAATATAGGCTGATTGGAATAGGTCTGTTTATATGCAGAGCCATAGCGGGTGCACCAGGACGCAGAGCCTAGCGGGTGCAATGAAGACGTGGAGCTGTGAAGAGTTTACTTGATTATCGTCGTTGTTGTCTGTAGATGTAATGAGGCGCAGGGCCCTCTGATGCAGAGTCAGGCTTATCTTCTCTGTAGACTGCAGGGTCACGGGTCAACAGTGGTCGGAGATACTCTTGCCACCGAGAAAACGACAAACCGTCCACTGACTGAGAAGTACACTGTAGTCATGTGACGCCGCAGCGGCCTCAGGCATCATTGATGCACTAGCGACAAAAGCGTCGTGAGGCAGGGAAAAGGACATCGTCTTTAATCATGCACATGTCTACAGGACCTCTGGACCACATGGTAACGGTGTCTCCACTTCACCGGCCACTCGAGGCCTGGCTCGGGCTATAAATAGCACCATAAGGCTCAAGGAGGCAAGCACCGAGCATTCCTGAGCTATGAAGCCGCAGAGTAGAGTACCGGCCATGCCATGGGCATGCGACCGTCCACCAGAGCGTGGGATGCAAAATTGTAGAAGCTTGGAGCTAGAAGAACGAAGTTGCTGAGGAGGTCTTCCGAACTGGCGAAGGCGACGACGGAGCCGCAAAGAGGTCTAGTGATCTGAAGCCGGCGACGAAGGAACCATAGGGAGGTCTTGATCTTGACGAAGGCAACAACGGAGCCGAAGGGAGGTCTAGTGACCTGACAAAGGCGACAACAGAGCCGGGGGGAGGTCTAGCGACCTGACGAAGGCAACAACAGAGTCGGAGGGAGGTCTAACGACCCGACGGAGGCGACAACGGAGTCGGAGGAAGGTCTAACGACCTGACGAGGACGACGACGGAACCGGAGGAAGGTCTAGCGACCTGACGAAGACGACGGCAGAGCCGGAGGAAGGTCTAACGAGAGCGATGACGGGGCCGGAGGGAGGTCTAGCGACCTAACGCCGGTGACAATGGAGCCGCAGGGAGGGTGCACCGACCTGAAGCAGGCAGCAACGAAAACGCCGGGAGGTCTAGAGACCCGACGAAGATGACGACGCAGACACCGGGAGGTCTAACGACCTAAAGCCGGCGACAACAGAGCCGCAAGGAGGTCTAGCGACCTAAAGCCGACGATGACAGAGACGCAGGGAGTTCTGGCGACCTGACGCCGGCGACGACGGAAGCACTAAGAGGTCCACCGAAGATGACGCCAGAGATGCACAGAGGTCTAACGACCTAAAGCCGGCGACGACGGAGCCGCAGGGAGGTCTGCCGACCTCGATCCAACGACGACGGAGCCACCAGGAAGGAGCCGGAGAGAGGTCTAGCGACCTGACGAAAGCGACAGCGGAGCCGGAGGAAGGTCTAGCAACCTGACGAAGGCGACAACAGAGACACCAGGAGGTCCTCCAACTTGAAGCAGGCGACGACAAAGCCGCAAGGAGGTCCACCGACCTCAATCCGACGACGACGGAGCCACCCAAGGTAGGTTCGCCAACGGCGACGCCGGAGTTGGAGAGAGGTCTAACGACCTAATTAAGGCGATGCCGGAGCAAAGAGCTGGTCCTGCAAAATAAAATAAACACCAGGTCGGTGTATCAACCCGTCGAATATAAATATGATGAAAACTTAGCCTGAGCTAAATAAGTAGAAGTTGAATAATGTTAGCCGGAGCTGAACATTCTTGTGCTATGTTTCGTTTTTTGAAGAAAGCATTCCACTTATCGTGCCAGACACGCATTATGCGGACTCGAAAGCTCTGAAGCTGCAAAGTGTTACACCCCTCTACAATGCTCAGCAGGGAGCCTTAGATGTAGCCGACGCACGGGGTGGGGTCTAGGACCCAGGTTTTGCAACCACACAACGTCGAATGCTCATAACAAGAGTCAAACAGTTAAAGAAAGAACACACAGAAATTAATTAGGTCCCTCAGGTCTGACGACCCTTAGATTGGCATGGCCAAGCCCTCGAGCATGTCGAGGGGGAGGGGAACATAACACAAGATAAAAATTGGATCCCTCAGGTCTGGCGACCTACGTGTTGGCATTGCCAAGCCCTCGAGCATGTCGAGGGGGAGGGATCGGAAGAGCAGAAAAAACATGTAGAGCAGGTCTGTGAAAGAAATTGAAGCCGTAAAAATATTTAATTTAAACTGGCACTTAGCTTGTGCGTGGAGTCAAGGTCGGAAGATCGTTGTGGTCGGTGACGCGAGCTGAGGCCGCACGCGAAGCTGTCGAGGTAGTCGTCGAGATAAAGGTGTGCCTTGCTCGAGACGCTGAGGACGTCGGTGATGAGCCGTTGTAGGTTGAGGGTGCGCTCACGAACTGCGAACGGCCGGCCGTTCATCAAAGTTGCCACCTTTGTAGAAGGCCCACACGAAATCCCACCCGTACGCGGCATGCGCCTGGTACATGGCAAGTTGCCATACGAAAAACCTTGCATGCATCAGATAGAGATACGGATTAGAAGAAATCTTGCTGGAAAAAACAAAGGAGATCTGATAGCAGTAAAGAATAAGGAAAAAAATTCCCTGTTGACGTAGCTTTCTTGTAGATTGATTTGCGACCCGTATCGGACGTGGAGTCGCCCTCCATGTGCAGGTCGCCACTGAGACGGATTGACATGGAGTAAGAAGAGTCCCGGGGTCAACGCGCGTTGAGGGTAGTCCAGGCCGCCGCCGAGCTTGCTCGTAGATGTATTTTTCTGACCGCACGGAGCAGCCACGCCGGTGGTCGTCGCAGTAGATTGTTGGGTGGGTGGGTGGACGCGAAAAAATTTTCTGGCGCGCCATCCACGGAATGAAGACGTCGACCTCGCGATTAGATCGGAGGGTGGCGGCGAGCAGGTCGCTGCGGAGATATCCTTCATGTCGTCGCCGAAGATGATCACCGGAGCGAACTGCCATCGCGCTACACGAAGAGCTCGCGATCACCCCTACCTGGCGCGCCAACTGTCAGAGGTTTAGATCTGAGCAGTCCACAGGGGGGTCAACCCCGGTGGTTTATTTGTTCGGCGGGGAGATCGGGAGCTAAGAACGCGATGGTTATGCTAGCGTAGCACACGGAAATCATGGCGAGACACAAGGAACAAGGCGATTTTATACTGGTTCGGGCCTCCGGAGAGTAAAATCCTACGTCCAGTTCTTGATTGTATTGATTTGATCGTAGCGAAGGTGGAGGTGGTCTGTGAGTTGTCCCCGGGAGGACGCCCTTGCCCGCTTTATATTGGGCGACGGACAACGTCGGTGGACCGGAGTCTAGGTCGGTTACAACAAGGAAACCTATCTCTAGTCAGTTACAACATGGAAGGCTTATCCGAGCTGCCTTAATCCGTCTGGACTTCCTTGTCTTGTATGCCAATCTGTCTTCTCGTCTTCAGGCCCACGTGTCAGGTCGGACAGGCCCACTGACAGGTCGGCGGGTCTTCTGGTGAGCCGGACCCACTTGTCGGGGACGGCCGTGAGCCTGGTCGGTGGGAACCCAGGGGTACCCATGTCTCACAGTCATACACAGGGACCTTCCCGCGTCACATCTGACTGCCGACCGACGTGTCGGTCCAAGCCATGACCGCCGACCGACGCGCCGGTCCAAGCCATGGCCCTGACAATGGCAGGAGTTAGAGGAAGAGATGGAGAGAGAGAGAGTAGAGACTAACATGTGGGTCCATTTACAATGGGTAAAATTGGCTATTCACAACAAGTTCGTTTCTACAATTGGAGTACTGCAATCAGCCAAACACGTACACCAATTTCATATATTTTTTAAAGTTAGTGGAGTGGAGCACCAAAAGTATGAAATTGGTGGAGTAAGTAGTCATTTTGGAGGTGTTGTGCTGCCGAACACCCTCTTTAATTTGTACTTTGATCACTTATGTTTAGCTTTCTTAAGTCTAGTACAAGCAACATTTTCTAGTTAATAATTGAAATAGTAATTTATTACATGCCATCATGTTCTAGTCTTTTTGCCGATTTGTGACGTCCGCAAGTATTTGCATAGTTACCGGTTGGAGCATCTCCGAGAGTTCCTTAAATCCGTTCATAATCCTTAATTTTTAGAAAGATGGCAAAAACTCTCCAACAACTCATAATCCACACTCCTAATCTTTTAGGACTCGGGAAAAAACAGCCTCTTCGGTGTAAAGTTAGAGCATCTCCAAGAGTGTCTAATTTTTTCCTCCTAAAAACATGAAGTTTTACAACTTCTAAAAAAGTATCGAAAGGAATAAAGAAGGTCATCTCCAAGAGTTCCTAATAATCATCTCTTAAAATATAGAAGACAATTTTACATCAGGAATCCTATACTATTTTAAATTATCTTAATCGCTTTTATATATTCTTTCTCTCTTGTACATTTACATCAGGAACCCCTGTCTACACTTTAATCTTTCTGTGCCCTTCCACCTTTAAATTAGGCACGAACTCGCGCGTGTAAATTTACGCGGAATGAGGTAATTTTTCCGGAATCCTAAGAGATTAGGAGGATGTATTAGGAGTTGTTGGAGAGGGATTTTTTCTCATATTACTAAAAATCAAGGATTAGGAAAAGGTTTAGGATACTCTTGGAGATGTTCTACGCGGTTTTGGTCGACGCGTATCCTCTACTAAAACAA
Organism: Cenchrus fungigraminus; assembly: GCA_036936925.1. Lineage (NCBI taxonomy): Eukaryota > Viridiplantae > Streptophyta > Magnoliopsida > Poales > Poaceae > Cenchrus > Cenchrus fungigraminus. Next base: position 59,728,073 of record CM072768.1, on the reverse strand, counting down.
GGTGGAAGGGCTTAGAAATAATAAAGAGTAGAAAAGTGTTCCAGATGCAAATGTACACGAGAGAAAGAATACATAAAAGTGGTTAGGATAATTTAAGAATAGTATAGGATTCCTGATGCAAAATTACCTTCTATATTTTATATTTTAGGAGTAGATTATTAGGAACTCTTGGAGATACCTTCTTTATTCTTTCCAATAATTTTTAGAAACACCAAAACTTCGTCTTTTTAGGAAGAAAATATTAGATACTCTTGGAGATACTCTTACTCCGTTCATCCCAAATTACTATCGACAGTTGACTTTGCTCACAACATTATACTATTCATCAGAACTCCAATTTTTATGTGGGTGGCAAAACGGACAGAGAAATATAAAATACCGACAGGAAAATAGAGAAAATGATTGGGAAATTAATAACTGACAGGGAATAAGCGTTAATTAGGGAAAACTACAGGAAAAATTCCAGTGCCGTCGCCCTGTTCGCTTGGCTTATCAGCCACCAGCCAGCAGTACTTTTCTGTCAGAACAAACCAGCCACCAGCAACCAGCCAGCAGTACTTTTCACTCAGAACGAATCAGCACCAGCCACTAGCCACCTGCCAAACGAACAGGCTGTTGAAAAAATTGTGTTACTCCCTCCGTTCCTTTATGTAAGCATTTGTAGCATTCAAATACCACAACCAAGAGAGAGGTAAAATTACACATGTGCCTCCCGTCTCTCTCCACTTTATCTGCTCTTTCCCGAGCCCGCAGTGGTCGGCCTCTGCTTCCTCCTCCATTGGGAACTGGCCGTGGGGCGGCAGAGTCTGATAGAGTGGGGGATGCAGATAAGGTTGGAACGTGAGTCCACCATGTGCGGCCAGAAATGCTTATATTACGGTAAAATTTTTGAATCCTCCGAATGCTTATAAAGCGGAACGGTGGGAGTATCTAATAACCAGTACATGAACGACACGTTTTATATTATATATGCAGAATATCGTGTGCAGTTCATCATTTTTTGAAGTTCTTGATTGCATTTCAGGAAACCTCTTAGATTAATTGTTGAATATACATATATGTCAAACAAGTATTTCAAACTTAATTTCATCAGTATGTCAACATACATCTGATGGGATATGTTGCTCCTCCTCTTCTTAATTGGAAGTTTATATTTGCCAGGTAGTATTTTTTTACTTGACAAAATGCACAATCTTACTTCATACAACAAGCTAAGCAACCGTATTACAACCAGAAACGACGCTCACCGCTCCGGCCAGCGACGACGGACGAGCACTAATCGACATTCATTCAGCACCGCCACGCCGAGGCGCCGATAATGGCGCGGTCCTGCCACCCGAGGAGGAGGCACCCCTTGTCCTCGGTGAGCCTGTACCCGTCGCCGGCGCCGTAGAGCCCCAGCAGGACCTGGCTCTGGCCAATGGCGGCCGGGCTGAGCGGCACGGGCTCGAAACCGCGTCCCTCCATGAGGCGGCGCCACCGGTCCAGCCGCTCGTGCCGCGCCACCCGTTCGGCGCCCTCGCACGCCACCACGTTCCGGATCTCCGGCGCCAGCAGGCACTGCTCCACCTTCATCCTCGGCGCCGAGTCCGCCGGGAACGTCGCGTCCAGCGAGTCGAAGATCGCCGAGTAGTAGTGCAACGCCTCCAAGAACCTTCATTATTGTAAGAACGGAACCACACAAGTAGTGCAAAGACACAATTAGTTAACTTTCAAATTGAACAATTTGTTAATGCCACAACTATATACAAATGAAACAATTCAGTGATGAATTCCGAGTTTCTGACACAAAAATCTTTGAAAGAGAATATTTGGAACTTGGAAGATTTGAGATTTACGATCACTTACCTTCCTAGGAAATAGGGGCCGTTGTGGCCGGCCTCCTGCTCGACGAGCGTCATGATCTTGGGCGCCTGGTCGCGGATCATGGAGAGCAGCGGGCCGAGGTGGGCACCGGGGACGCGGTGGAGCCTGTTCACGGCGTTGACGGCGAGCGCCTCGCCGACGCGGCGCTGGAGCGCGGCGGGGCGCAGCCTCTCGAGCCGGTCGGCGGCGGCGGCGTGGAACTCGAACGGCACGCGCAGCGACGCCGCGAGGGAGGCGAGGTGGCGCCCGGTCTCCCTGACTGCGGCGGCGGGGTGGCCGACGCCAGTCAGGCGTAGCGTCGGAGGACCACCGGGGCGGGCGGCGAGCGCCTGGAGGAAGGCCGGCCACTGGTAGCCCTGGAGGATGTCGAGGTCGACGACGTGGACGCGGTCCTCGCCGGCGAAGGCCTCGAAGATGGCCTGGTTGGCGGTGAAGTGCGCGAACTTGATGTAGGGGCAGGCCTGGTACAAGATCTGGTATATCTTGAGCGTGTCCGGCGAGGGGGGGAACGTGTAGGGTGCGACGCCGGCGCCTGCGCCGCCGCGCGGCGTGGCGGCGCCGGAGGACGACGAGGAGGAGGGGTTGGAGGAGAGGGAGAGGCGGGCGGCGAGGGCGTCGGCGAAGTAGGAGGCCACGCGCTGCATGGAGTCGCCGAGCGGGGAGGCGACGCGGCGGAGGAGGTGTAGGTGGCGCAGCGCCGACGGCTGGTCGCCCTTGGAGACGAAGTCGGCGCAGGCGAGGAGGAGGTGCACCAGCTGAAGCCCGCTGTCCTGTTCCTGCATGCATCACCATGGAATTAGCATTTTTCTCATCACATTTTCCAATGTTTTCTCTACACGTTTTTTTCAAATTGCTAATTGCACATGTATGCCTATGTGTGGCTCCAATAAGAACGTTTGTTATCAATAATGACAATGGCATGGCGTTCTATCCAAAGTCAATCCATGCTTGGTTTTACCAATCCAAAATTCCAGATGCAAAAAGTATTTCTTTTACTCCCTCCGTTTAAGTCGTTTTGACTTTTCTAGCATCTAGACATACCCTATATGTAAATGTATATATAGTAAAATTTATCTATTTGAAAAAGCCAAAATGACCTACAATTAGGAACGGATGAAGTATTTAAAATTTTGTTGGACATCTCTCATGCTAGCCAACCAGGAGATGATGACGTCCGTGCTATTGTGCTTTAGTTATCCTATATATATAAAAAATCCGAATATGCTTGTATATGTGCATAGTGGAAGTAACTTTGGTGCTCCCGTCTGTGACACCATATTTTCTAGCAGCGTTCGTCATTGTTAATGGCAAACATAGGTTTTCCACCACGTACCTCGCCATCAGAAGTGTAGAAAGACGAACAGATCTATGTGTCCCTAGGAGATTCATCGTCCATCGGAAAGTAGGGTATGTACTACGATATTTATATTATTCTAACAAAAATTTCATGGGCATGTGTGATAACTAGAACGAACTTGGATTTTTGTCAATAATAATTTTCTTCCTAACCACTTACCTTTAAAGTGCCATGGCCTCAATATTTTTCAATGGCAACCATAGGTTTTCACCCACGGACCTTGCCATCCGAAGTGTAGAAAGACGAACAGATCTGTGTCCCTAGGAAATTCATTGCCCATCGGAAAAGTAGGGTACTACGATATTCATATTATTCTAACAAAAAAATTCACGCGCATGATAACTAGAACTCCAAAACAAAAATTATTGGACGTTGCACACATCCAGAATAGAAACAAAACAACCGCAACATAAAAAATCTATATGTGCAACATTGAAAAATATATGAAAAATCTACTTAAGTCGTTTAATTGTGGATTAGAAAAATTTCATGGCAACACTGAACACTATGTTGCATGCAATATTCACGGTAAAATATGCGAAAACAATAGTTGCAACGTTGAAAAATCAACAGTTGAAACAAATCTCCAACCACTCGTTTTTTCTTTAATTCCGCCGATTCTTAGCATTACCGAATATTGTTACATGGGATGGAACACTGAACGCAATTATTCAAGCACTCCTACGGAAAAAGGTGAAACCATATACCCGCTGGTTATCTATCGGCTGAACGACACATGTTCATGAGAAGCAAACGCGCTAACTTTGGATTTCCCAATTGTCATGTACGCACACGGTTCTGATCTTGACCAAAAAATATCTAATCTTAAGCATCATCTAGATAGTTGTGGCTCCAATCAAAATCCTCGCCGAGGTCGCTTCGCAGATGCCAATCAGAAGCATCAAGCTAAGGTCAGTTTACTTTTGCCATGCTCGGTTTAACACCCACGACAAAACAGCAATCGTACCCTGATGATGGGAGCTAAGCTCCATAGAACTAGTATGACGACACGTACGGTTGTCTTCTTGCTCTAGCTGCAAGAACTTTTGCATGCATGGGACGGCGACCATTTGGCCAATCTGGAAGCATTTACCTGATCTAGAAACTTTTTCCCCAAGATATGTACCACCGATAAGCTGTAGACATACATGGTGATTTTTTTTGTCAAACCTTGTCCTAAATGTTTTTATTTCCACTCCAAAAGGACCAAAACGTACAAATATTAAAGTTTGTTATCTTGACTATATAGCATATATATATGCTTCCATGAGTGAAGAAGTAGTTTTAAATTTGTTAAAAATATAACTTTTGTTAGATGGAAATTACCTGCTCGGCCTCTGTCTGGATCACTGAGCCCAGCATGCTGTGCAGTGACGTGTCTGGTGCCCACTGATCAGCCTTAGCCATCTGGTGCTGCAGCGTCAAGCCATCCCCTCCAAACTGTCCACCGTAGAACAAGTCCGCCGGCAAACCGCCGCCCATATGGAGCCCTCCGGCGGCCGCCGCCTCACCGCCTCCGTACGCCGGCTCCGGCATGGCTAGGCACTCCGACAGCGTCGGCAGCTGCGACGGTGAGGGAGCCACCGTGGTAACCGTCGCCGCCGAGGCAGCGCCGTTCTGCACCATGCTGGTGGGCTTCACCGGTAGCTGGTACCCTGCTAGGTACCCGCCTCCCTCCTTGTAGTCGTCGAGGAAGGGGTCCATGGATGGCAAGGACAAGCTCTCCCCATGGCCGTAGGACGACGAGCACGAGAGGGACGACGGGCCGGTGCTCCTGCCGCCGTTGCTGTGGGCGTTGTTGATGTACACCTTGTGTAGCGGGCTTTGAGACTTGCCCTTGCCATGGTTGGCGAGGAGGCCGCCGCCGTACAGCGGCTGGCCAGCGCCACCGCCGTTGCCACCTCCCTCTGCTCCGTGGACGCCATAGACATAACCTTGCTGGTGGCTGCCACTGCTGTAGAGGTTGGAGAAAGTTGATCTCCTTGGAGAAGAATCTCTCCGAGGTGACGTCACCATGTGCTCCCTCTTGGGGGAAGACATCATGTAGTCCCTTTTAGGCGAAGAGACCATGTAGTCCCTCTTGGGGGAGGACACCATGTAGTCTCTCTTGGGAGAGGAGACCATGAAGTCTCTCCTAGGACTTCCGGTGGCCATGAAGTCTCTCTTAGGAGAGAATGACATCAAGAAATCGCCCGCGGAGCTGCCCATTTGCTCGACGAAGAGTGACTCCCATATGGCGATATCAGGCGACTGGATCTCGATGTCGATGTCTCCATCGAACTTGAGGGCTTGTAGGCCGGCTAGAGCATCATTGGCGTCAGGATCGTTGGATGACACGACGATGTTAGACTCCGAGACTGAGGCGGTGGGCGATGTCGGTGCTTGCTGCTGCAGTAGCTTTGCACCAGAGCTTGTATCCGCGCAGTTGATCATGCCCATGCTTGAACACATGAGAGATCAACCAATGGTCAGCTCTCCCCTACCACAGGAGAGTAAGGATGCATATAACAGGCTAGGAACACCCCTGAATGTTGGAACTAGCTAGCAATGGAACACACACACAACACTTCTCAGGTTGGCATGCACTGAGATGAAGCTACACACAGATTTCTATGAATTTAACCCAAGTTTGTGAGAGAATAGGGGATGTGAGAAGAAGCTCGCTGCGTTTGGCTAGCTAGCTTCTCTTTGGCCAGCAGCTTGATTGCAGGTGTAGAGCAATGGAGGGATAAAGGGGAGAAGGAGCGTGCCATGCCATGAATAGACATTCTTGGAGCCATTGCATGGCCTCCTACACAACATGTCAAAATGGTTTTGGTCGGTTGCTGAGGTAAATGTTCTTTGCCAACTCCCTTTGTAACGTCTAGTGCTGGCTGTTGTCTATTGGTAGAGGGCACCTTCCAACAAAACGATAAAGCAGGTCTCACAAGAAACCAGGTGTTCCAAGGGACAAGGGACAACAGACTCGCTTGGGAGGAAACCCTAGGACATCATGGATAAAGAAATGTGAGGACAGAGAGCACTTCTTTCTATATATGCACGGCATGAGCAGAGCTCTAAAAGAATCATGTAGTATGTGTGCCAAATATCTAAGTTACAGCTAAACTGGAAATACATCAAGACCATGGACAAGTGAATGATTTACTGTAGTAGTGCGATCTTTATGAACAATCATCTCTAGTCTCCGTTGGAGATGGGAGTACTCATTCATCTTTCTCCTAGCCACAGTTCTAGTGTTGTTGTTGCGAAATAGGTGAAGAAGAAGTAACCTTCTCCGTCCGGGTCTAGAAAAATCCTAAATCCCGGCTACAGCAGCCAGGAGATGTTTTTTTTAAATGAGCTCCGTAAATCAGACCTGAATCTACTGGTGCGACCTCTAACCAACTAGATTAGAGGTCCTTTCGCAAGTAGTTTTGTTTTTCATCCCCTGATAAACACTTAATATGTAGGACCAACCTTTTTTCAGACAACCAAATCTCTACGTCTTTTTCAGATAATGGAAATAAATCCGGCCTCTGTGAGAATCGCACACAGCTAAGTTCTTACAAAGTTTTCAGCTCAACAGCTGAACACGAATAAAATTGAGAAGAAGAAGAAGATAAAAGAACACACATACTAAAGTTAGTAAACATAAGCAATATGAATTATTTCTACGCCATCCAATCTTGACAACAATGTCACAAGGACCTCCATAGACTTTGCTCGCCAAGTCAATGGACTCCTTTGTGTTCTCATGTTGCATCAATCATCAATATCACACAGGGTATCAAAACATCGCATGGACCTCTAAGGCGATGGCTTCAAGAAAAACAGTAGAACACGACGTTAACACGTCGTCATCGCCAACCCAATTAATCTGCATCGACTACAGTCGCAGCAGTAAGTCTCTACGTCTTAGTACTACTTCGAGCGTATAAAGAAAAAGAAACTGTTTGGAGATCATTACTTTCTTTCGTTATCACAATAGTATACACACCGTATATGTTATGGCGAAAAATGGCACAAAAGTGCATTGGTACATACACGCAGCAAACTAAGAATCCTTGAAACAAAATGTATATTCAAGTGTTATTCTCGTTGCGTGTGGAAGAGAAACTCTTGCTAGGGCTCGTCCACATATGTGTGTGCATTGACAATGTCGTCCGCCTAGGCCTTGGATTTCCCAAAGTCCCAGAGTGGTTGGAGCTGTCCTGGTGTCCCCCAAGGTGGGTTCTCTTGGGAAGCATCCTAACCGGCCTAATTCCCCTTGTGTTCTTCTACTATGTCCCATTTCCATGACATATAGCAACATGGAATATTACACAAATCTCCTTTTGGAGTTTTGTATCCCATGCACACGACAAAAATATGTGTTGGTATATACACCTTTTGTTCTCCTCTATACCTCTACAAAGGTGACCTACATTATCTTATTGCACAAAATACACCAGTGCATGGGGTCTCCTTTTCGTTATTTTACGGCGGTAGAGGGGACAATGCAGGTCTCTTTCAGGTGGGGCCCAAATTGCTGAATTGCATGCTACAAGTTGGACACACGTGAGCCAAGACAGCTTCATATCTTGGGTTTGGATGCTTCTCACTTGGCTTATTAGGCTGCCATTCAGGTGGCATCATTTGTTTGCTTTTGACGATGAGACGGTTATTTTTAGTGCAGTGGTAGGAGTAAGAACTTTGATGATAACTTCTTTAAATTAATGTACCGTCCAAGAAAGATAGCTCCCATTGCAGTTAGAATTAACTTAGAATACGGTCGGATTAAGAACAATTACAAGTAACAAGGTGGTTATATTATAAGATGGTAATAGATGGACAACTATAAGGCTAGCTAGCTAGCAGAAATTATCTTCTACTTAGGAGACAAATGAAACAGCGGTCTCTAAGCTATGGCACTTATTGTGTTCTTCTATTTGTGTCCACCAAAGGAAAGAGGCCGGAGAGGGCTAACAATGACTGATTGCATATATAATGGTCCATATAGCTAGGCTTCCATGGAGTTGTAGTATGGCATATAGCATTACAGCCCTCAACACAAAGCTTTCAAGTTCAATAAAGGAAGCAAGCATCATAACGAAGAATTTCTTCCTTCATTGATGCTCCTGAATGATTGATGTTTCCTTTTTCCATAGCAGGCTGTTCAGAAGGTTAATTATGGTGTTCTTATCCTATGTTATATTTTCTTACTTGAAACCCCTAGAATTCATTTTCAAAATAAATATACTCCCTCAGCTCCAAAGTCAAAGTCCATGGAGAACTAACTAATAGTTTTTGATGGGCATGAGTGTAAATCAACTAATAACACCGAGTTAATAGGTACTATCAGGGACGGATCTGGCAGTGGGGTGGGCTTGAGCCCCCCTACCACCTGGAATCCAATAAAGCCCCCCTACCACCTGGAATCCAATAGAGCCCCCCCCCCCCCCTAAATAAATTTGAGAAGAAAGAATTAGAGCTCGATCCTGGATCCGTTTCTGGTTAGTATACTCGTAAAGGAACAAGTAAGTGAAACTGAAGTGAACGGAAGAAACATTAGGGAATTGAATAGCAATATTGTGTGATTACAATCAGGCTAACAACAACCAATTCGTGCTGCAGCATTATTGAGTTTTGGCCTTTTGGATTGCATGATTGTAAGGTACATGATACTTGCCCCATACTTTAGTGAAAATTGCTTGACTTACTGATGGTCACTGCTGCCGACAAATTTTTTACAAAGATGCATTATGCCAAGTGCCAACGCAGATATCTCTGCACTAATGTCTTGTACATGCGCGGTTAACACTTCCGACAAAAGCAGCAAAGCTTATCCGGTTGAAGTTTTGAGCTGTATTTGTATGTGCACCGACGTTCGTGCCGTGCAGAAGTCTACTGTCTGCTTACATGGTTCTCGTCCAGTGACAGTTTGTCCAATGAGACGCCAACACCCATGCATTCATATACTTTGAAGCGCATCTCTTCAGATGTTCTTTGAAAATGGAAATGACATGATGTTTTTTGAGCTTAACTTGTGAGCTTGTTGAAGGCATACCGGCCGTGTTGGGAAGAAAGGGTCAAATTGTCATCCCCTCAAAATTCGCTCAATGGTACGTCCATATATTGAGATGATCCCCCGAGCTCGAACATTTAAGGAATATTTAGCATAATATGCCATATATTTTAATATAAATAAATACTAGATTGATAGTCTTATTTGGATGCTAAGAAATAATATGAGCTTTGTTATTGTTGGGGGGTCCGAAAATCGGATGGAGTCACCGAACACAAGATTCCAGAACGAATGCAAGAAAGCGAGTAAAAGCAAGGGGACAAGGTTTCCCCGAAAGTCTGTCTCCGCCTCAAAAGTTGTGAATCTCTTTACACGTGCCATCGAACCCCCTTTTATAGGGAGGCGAAGGGACTTTTACATTCCGAAACTACCCTCGAATCTAAAGAATATTTCAAGTGTGAACATGTACAAGAATGTCTTTTACATCCCGTGATTTGCGGGGCTCATTTCATATATTTACAAGTCAGCCATCAGTTCACACCTCGAACCCGGACTTTTGAGGCAACGCCTTTGACCTGGTCTTCCCTCGACCTCTGACCCTTCATTCATGAAAATCGCCAATCACCAAGATCTCTGAATTGAGTTTCAGCATTCACAGCCGAAGTGAAGTTCTTCAAGATCTCCGAAGTTTCCATCTCCACAGTTTCCCGAATCCGTTTCATTCCTGCTGTTCTGAAACAAGAAACAGACCTGCAATCCAACGACTCATTCGGCAATTATTTCGCACATCCTTTGGGGGTTAGTGAATTACGTAGAAAATAACGAAACACCTTCACGAATACTTTCATGTTACGAAACAGATTTGCGACTCATCTCCGAACACTTTCACGAATTCGCCAAAGTTTCAGTTATTCCGAAGTTTCGAGGGTGAAAGGTTTTTACCCAATTCCCCAACACTAGCCCCTCGGGGAAGCGGGTTGACTCCGACGATCCGTTTCCATGAACAAATCTCAGAATTTCGGTAAAAAACGTCACCTTCGGAACGTCGGAGTGTACACGCGTCCCCCCTAAAACGCGCAACGGTCATCTCGAGACAGTTTTTTGAAACTACCCCCCTCTCACCCTATAAATAGAGGCCAGGCGCGGTAACTTTATTTCACTGCTTCGCTGCTTTTCCGGAACTTCTGAATTGTTTGCCGCTCAAGGTTTTTAAGACTCCCAAAGTTTGGCGACTTCTTCAGTTATTCGAAGGTATTCTATCCTTCTTTCTCATATTTTTTCGGTCATTAGCCAACTGTTTCGTAGATTTTTGTTTCTTGTAAGTTGATACTCATCTCGCGTTTATTTCTCTTTCGGAAAGGTGGCTCGTACCAAAAGTACTGCTAGACCAATGACTTCTGAAGAGTTGGCTGCCGCTGGTGTTCCGCCGACCGAAGAAAATGCTCCTCCCAGTACAAATGATCCGGCCGCCGAAGCCATCCGCGATTCCGGCAGTCGCGAAGATGGAGAGATAAGGTCTGAGAATAAATCTGGTGGTGACGAAGACCTCTCCAATGTTGAAGTTGACTTGAGTGAGCTTGTTGGTGCTAAGGCCACATCTTATCCTCCAGCCTTTGTCTTTGGCAAGTCAAAGGTCACGGCTGAAATTATTAAAGAATATGAGAAGGCTGGATTTTTCCCTGCTGGTGATGGACGCCCTCCTTCTGGTGAAGAGTTCCCTGCCCATGAAGCTAATGAAGTCGTTGTTTTCAGGGATTTCTTCACCTGTGGACTTAGATTTCCTTGTGATCCTCATCTGCCTTCCATTCTTGAGAAGTTTTCTGTGAAAATGCATCAACTGACACCGAATTCTTTCCTAGAACTTTCGAAGTTCTTCTGGATAATGAAGACTTTCAAGTGTACAGCTGGTGCTGACATATTCGCACGTTTATTTGAGCTTGTGACCGAGAAGGATATTCTTAAGCTTGATGATGAGAAATATTATGAAGCTCACTATGCGTGCTGTACCTTCAACACCCGAAGGAAAAATACGCATCAAGGCCTCACCCGTATCCAACTTGCACCTTGCAGCAAGACTAACTTTTCTGAAGATTGGAGCTCATTTTGGTTCTATGTGAAGGTTGACATGTCCAAAGTTTCTGGCTATACTGGACCAGCCTATCCATTCTATTCACCGATGGCACCGGTGACCGCTGTTTGCACTGCTTCATATAATAGCCGAACCCTTGGCTTCAAGAGCTGTGAAAATGCTTTCTTCTTGACTAGCACCATTCTTGGTGGCTGCGATGCTATTGAAGAGTTCGTTGCAGCTCAAGTTTGGCCCTTATCAGATGGCTGGAAGCCTTCAGATATTGTTTTCTTTGATGTGGATTGGGCTTCTCAGAAGGTGCCGTTTCCACGATTCAATTTGCGACTTAAGGATGGTCAAAGCCTTGAAGACTTCATTCTTGAAGTTGAAGAGAAAGTTAATGAAATGATTGGCGAATCTACTCTTAATGAGTATAAAGCTTATAAGAGCATTGTGAAGCATAGGAAAAGAGTGAATCGTGTGTTTTCAGAACTCGGTGCTGAGACTGCTCTCCGATCTCGCCCACCAGGCGTGGACAAGAAGGTTCCGGCTGTTGCCGTAGCAGTTTGTTCGGCTGCCCCTTCTAAGGCCCGAAGAAGGAGGGTTTCAGAAAAGGAAAAGTCTAAAAGCAGTACGGGCGACACTTCTTCTCCTGCCGTTCGCCCGGGAAAGACTAAGTCTTTAGAATCCAGCAAGAGGAAGAGGAAAGCTTCCGAAGACATTTCCGATGCTGAGATTCAAGCGGCTTCAGGTCTTGCGCAGCTAGGCAAGAAAAAATCTAAGAAGGCTGTGAAGAAGGTTGCTGCCGCTGTTATCCAGCGCGTTCCTCCGGCTTTTTCTGATGACGAGATGACTGATGAACCTCACCAAACAGGTTTCTGTTCTTGCTTGTGCTGTGCATTAAGATTCAGAGTTCGTCATGCCTATACTCCAAGTTCTGAGAATGAATTTGTTGATGTTGAAACTTTTTCAGACATTGTCCCCGAAGCTCGAGAAACTCTTGTTGATTCTGCGGTTGCTGCTGAAGCTGAGGCTGGTTGTTCCCAAGCTCCTGGTACTAACGATGAGGCTTCTCCAAAGTTTGCTGAAGACTTGGAGCGCACAGTGAGCAAGGGCGGTGACTTGGTTGAAGACCCCTCATTGATTGAAAATCGTGAAGAAATTCCCGAAGATCAAGATCCCACGCCCTCAGTCACTGCTTATAACGAGAGTTTTGGTACGTCTTTTAGAGGTGAACTGTTAAGTGTTAGCGGTGAAGTGGTTGGGGCAGATGATGATAGTTCTAAGTTTTCCTTGCTATGGAAATCCCCTAAATTTATGGGTGAAACAGGAGAAGGTGCTCCGAAGAAGAAACTTCGGTTGGCTGGCAAAGCTATTGTTATTTATGAGAAGCAATCTTCTTCTTCGCTTAGGAAATCTTTGATGATTTCTGACCCTGCCATCCAAGTTCCCTCGAAATCATTTAACGCGAAAGGTCTGGTTGTTTGCTTTCATCCTTATTTCCTGCTGATCTTCTTACTTTCCTTACTGACTTTGTTGCCGGCTCTTTCTGGTTTTTGTAGGTTTTGAAGAAAATGTGCGAAAACATTCCTCATTGGACCTTTCCAAGTTCGGCCAAATTTATGACATGAAGACAGCTATTGTTGGCAAGGTTGTCTCCGAAAGGCTCCTTGAAAAGGAAGAACTTGTTGAGAAGCTTACTGGCGAATCTCGGAAGTTGAAGCGTGAACCGAACAAGGCTCAGGCTTCGAGTCTTGATCTAGAGCAGCGAATTGCTGAGCTTGCAGATTCCTTGAAAAAATGCCAAGACTAGAAGGGGCTTGCTGAAGTTGCACTTCGTGATTCACAGAAAGATCTTGAAAAACTTAACAAGACTCGCGAAGATGACCTAAAAATGATTGAGAATCTTCGCCAGGAAACTGACAAGAACACAAAAACTATTGATGAGCTTTCATCAAAGAATTCTGATCTCGCGAAGACTTTGAGCGCGAAAGAACAGACGATTCAGAATCTCGAGAAAGCTCTGTCTGAGCGGAGTGAGGCTTCAAGTAAAGATGTTGATGAGATCAAGCAAACTCTGAAACTTCTGTTTGAGGAATACAAGGAAGCCCTGAAGCAATTCGGCACCCGTCCAAGCCTACTTCCTGAAAGTGATGAAATTTCTGATTTGCTGGACTGGATGTTGAAAGAATTTCAAGCTCTTCCAAATGTTATCTCAGGAGCTAGCGATTTCGCTGCTCTTTTTTCAGTGGAAAGTCTCCTGAAGATTCTCTATGACTTCGATTGTGTCGACCTCCCGAAGTTTCGTGGAGCACTCTCACAATTTCCCAATGCTGCGAGTACTTCAGCTATCCGAGCCAACGAGGATGTCTGAGCTCTGAAAATTAAATTTGCGAAGGAATTTTGGATTGCGACTGGAAAAGAGTTCGCGAAGAAGATTGCTCGCGACAAACTTGAGGAGGTTGCTATTCTAGATTTTGCTGAAGCTCTAGTGCTTTATAGGCGTCCCTTTCTTGATACTTACCAACTTCTTTTGCCCTTTTTTCAGATGATTCAGAAGGAGGCGCGCGCTAAAGTGGAGGAAATTCAAGAACCAACTTCTGAATCTGAGGAGAATGGTGACAGTGACAACGGGGAGGAGGATTCAGGGAGCGAGGGTAGCGGCGGTAGCAGCAGCAGTGATGACCACGATGACGGGGGTGAAGAAAGTTCCGATCGTCAAACCAGTTCCCCGAAGGTTGACATTGTTGGATGAGGCTAAACTTGTCCGAACTTTTGCTTTTGATGTTGAAGGCTACAAACTTGTATATTTGTGGGCTGCGACCCCTTCTAAACTTTGTCTTGTAAATTTTAACCTGCGCATGTCCTGCAAGGTGGGCCTGTGCAGGACATCATACCTTTGCGAATTCACCGACAGGACCAGATAGTTAGTGGCGAAGCTTGGCATTTGTACAAAGAATTCCATCCTGAATGCAAGTTTTCTGACTTCTGAACTTACTGTTGTCAGTACTTCTCGATGCGTAGCTTTCAGTTGAGTTGGTTTTTTCTTCAACGCAACGGTTATGCTCTTACCAGTGAAGCTTCGACTTCGCGTTCTTTCGTGAAGACGGAGCCCCTTAGTCCTATTTCTGGCGATTGCAGTTTTGCTTATGCTAGTGACATTGCCGAAGAAAGGGGTCGTAAACCGGGCCGTATCGTTGAGCTTCCTTTCTAAATTTCTCAGCTCTTCGAAGCTATGTAATTTTACTTTTATGAAATTTTGTATGAAACTAAGGCAATAAACTCGTTTTTAAGAAAAAACGTCACCCTTCCCACCTTGCCGTTTTCATGCAAAATTTCATGGATTCTCAAAGACTAGTGACTCTCTCTGTCTTGCTCTTGTTTTTTCCTTCATTGTATGATGATTTGCGATTCATTGTAATGTAAGTCGACAAAATTTGTTTAACGAATTTTGTGGACTTACGTCTACTTGGCATACTTGCCTAGGTTGATATCGCAACCCTCAGTTGCTTCAACCGCGTTATGCGATTACTTGTTTTTTGAAGATAACTGAGCCCCCTGGCCCTTAGAACAACATTTTCAAGAAAAAATTTATCCTGAAAAACTTCATATAGTTTCTTCATGTATGTTCGCCACTATGCTGATTTGTTCTTGCAATCGAAAAAACATTAACTTCTACTTCATAATTTTTCATACGAAAAATCCTGAGCCAAGACATTTGTATTTTCCGGGCCACAACCTTCAGTTGTTCCCGCACTTTTGGTAGGATGTCCCTTTTAAGGTGGGATCTAGGCCACAACTTGTTGTTGTCTCAGGCCTTTCGGTAGGATATCCCTTTAAGGTGGGATCTAGGCCACAACTTGTTGTTGTCTCAGGCCTTTCGGTAGGATATCCCTTTAAGGTGGGATCTAGGCTTTCACAGAGCCTTCGGCTATCACGGAGCCTTTCACAAAACTTCTCTTTCTCTTCTTAAACCTCGTCTATCGCGGAGCCTTTTCATGGAACTTTCACTTTCTCTTTCGTATGATGGGATTTTGGCTATCACGGAGCCTTTTCAAACTTTCTTTTCTTATGATGGAATTACGGCTATCACGAAGCCTTTCACGATTTTTTCTTTCTCAGAATGGAACTTAGGCTATAACGGAGCCTTTTCTCAAACATTTCTTTCTCAGGATGGAACTTAGGCTATCACGGAGCCTTTTCACGAACGTTTCTTTCTCAGGATGGAACTTAGGCTATCACGGAGCCTTTTCTGAAACATTTCTTTCTAAGGATGGAACTTAGGCTATCACGGAGCCTTTTCACGAACATTTCTTTCTCAGGATGGAACTTAGGCTATCACGGAGCCTTTTCTCAAACATTTCTTTCTCAGGATGGAACTTAGGCTATCACGGAGCCTTTTCACGAACATTTCTTTCTCAGGATGGAACTTAGGCTATCACGGAGCCTTTTCACGAACGTTTCTTTCTCAGTATGGAACTTCACAAAACACATAATTTGGGGGAAGACTCTTTTCATATATATCATAAAGAGTATTTACATAGGATCCGCCTCGTTTAAAACCTTGCCCCTTGATTTAGGGCCCCCTTTGCAAGGAAAAGAGTACGGTCCTTTTTATTCTAAGTAAAAGACGAGAATTAAATATTTTTGTTCCCGAAACCACTTATAGCTCCGTGGTTCGGGTTTTTACAATTTTATGGAATCTAAACTTGCGAAAGGAAATGCTGAATAATAAATCTAGCTACTTTTCATGATTTTCAAGGGTAGTACCTCTTTAGGTTGTCTGCATTCCATGAATGTGGCAGCTCTTCGCCGGTTTGGTCTGTTAAGCGGAAAGCTCCTGGCATGCTAGTTTCTTTTGCTATGTAGGGTCCCTCCCAAGAATCCTGAAGTTTCCCTGGATTCTCCCAATTTTTCTTTCTTTTCAACACTAAGTCACCATTCTTGATGTCTTTCCTGACTACTTTTTTGTCCTTCCATGCCTTGGTTTCTCTTTGATACTTTTCAATATTTTCCGAAGCTTCAAGGATTGTGAGCTCGATCATGTCCTTCTCTACCTTCATGTCAACTTCTTCGATTTCTTTTGCTTTTTGGACTCTCAGACTTTCATTCTTGATTTCCTCTGGTGTCATTGCTTCAGTCCCAAATAGTAGGCGAAAGGGTGTGAAACCTATTGCCCTTGACACCGTTGTATTATGAGACCAGATCACCTTCGGCAATTCATCTATCCACTTGCCTTTCTTCTGATCATACAGACATTTCTTGATTCCCGAAAGGATTAGCCCGTTTGCCCTTTCAACAGCCCCATTAGACTGCGGATGATACACTGAGGAGAACTTCGCGTGGGTTCCCAGAGTTTTACAATATTCTTTGAAAGAATAACAGTCGAATTGTTTTCCATTGTCCACAGTTAATTCTCTTGGTACTCCGAATCTGCAGATTATATTCTGCCAGAAAAATTTCTGAATTGTTGGTGCTGTGATATTCGCCAATGCCTTCGCCTCCACCCACTTGGTGAAGTAATCAACTGCCACTGCTGCGAACTTGCAGTTTCCTTGAGCTGTTGGTAATGGGCCGACCAAATCCATTCCCCACCTTTGCAGAGGCCATGATGGTGGAATTAGATGAACTGGCATAGATGGTAGATTTTGCTGATTCGCTGTTTTTTGGCATGCTTCGCATTCCTGAACCAGCTTTTTTGCATCAAAGTTTATGGAGGGCCAATAGAATCCTTGCTTTATTGCTTTGCTTGCTAGAGCTCTTGTGCCTATGTGTGCACCACAGAATCCACTATGGATTTCTTTGAGAAGTTCTACACCCTTTTCGGAGGTAATGCACCTTAGCCACGGTTCGGTTACTCCGGACTTGTAAAGTTCCCCATTCACTACAGTGTATCCTCTTGCTCTTTGCCTTAGCCTTTTTTCCTCCAACTCATCTTGTGGTTGATAGTGGCCTCTCAAGTATGCCATGATTTCGGCTCTCCAATCGTGAGTTTTTACAATGTTCACAGTTTTTGGCTTTGGATCTTTGATGGATGGCTCTCTGATGATTTCAAAGAACACGTCCGGAGGCATTGCCTGGTTCTAAGCTGCTGCTTTCGCCAGTTTGTCTGCTTCGTTATTGTCATTTCTTGGTATATGTTGGACTGAATAGCCCTTGAAATGCCTTTCCATCTCTCTGACTTTCTCAAGATACTTCACCAGAACAGGATTTCTTGCTTCGCTCTCTTTCTCAATGTGTTCTTGAATGACTTTGGAATCTGTCTTGATGATAAAGGTTTGTTGACCTAGAGCTTTCATCTTTCTCAAGGATAGAAGCAGAGCCTCGTATTCAGTTGTGTTGTTCGTAGAGTGTACATCATCCGCGAAATCAAGCCGAGCAGCGTATCTTATCACGATTCCTGCCGGAGATGTTACAATTGCCGATATTCCAATCCCTCTATCGCACCAAGCCCCATCACAGTGCACCACCCATGGTGTGACTATATCTTCGCCAGGATTATGAGTTGGCGATGTCCAGTCCATGACGAAATCTGCCAAGACTTGCGATTTGATTGCATTTCTTCTTTCGAAGTCAACTGTGTATTCTGATAGTTCGGCAGCCCACTTGATGATTCAGGTCGATGCCTCTTTATTTGTGAACAAATCATTTAGCGGTTGATTCGTGATGACTCTTATTCTGTGACCCTCGAAGTAATGCCTTAATTTTCTTGCTGCCATGATGACTGCATATGCTATCTTCTCTAATTCAGAGTAAAAAAGTTTGGATCCCGAAAGAGCTTCCGAAGCGAAGTATACTGGAATTTGTTTCAATTTTCCTTCTTCCTCTTCCTCTTGCACTAGTACAGCACTCACGGCTGAATTAGAAGCAGACAAGTATAGCAGGAGTGGCGATTTTGGCTCTGGAGGGCATAGCTTGGTCATGTTTGACAAGTAATCTTTGAGTTCTTGGAAGGCTTGCTTCTGAGATTTAGACCACTGAAAGTTCTTGGAACTTCGAAGAACTTGGAAGAAGGGCAAGCTTCTCTCTGCAGCTCTGGGGATGAATCTGTTAAGGGCGGCCACTCTCCCTGTCAGCTTTTGTACATCTTTCACCGAAACGGGATCTTGCATCTCAACTAGGGTCTTGATTTTGTCAGGATTTGCCTCAATACCCTTTGTCGAAACCAAGCACCCCAAAACTTTTCCTTTGTGAATGCCGAAAACACACTTCTCAGGATTTAGCTTAAGATTTGTTGCTCTGAGGTTCGCAAAGGTTTCTGCTAAATCACTGATGTGGTCTCTTCTTTGAATGCTTTTGACGACTATATCGTCGACATATGCTAGAATATTTCTCCGAAGCTGAGGATGAAGCACTATTGCTATCATTCTTGAAAATGTGCAACCTGCATTCTTTAAACCCTCTGGCATTCTGACGAAGCAGAAAGTTCTGAAAGGAGTGATGAAACTTGTTTTCTCCTCGTCCTCTCTTCGCACCCTTATTTGATGATATCCTGAGAACATGTCCAGGAGTGATAGCATTTCGCTGTTTGTAGCGTCATCAACGACCTTGTCCACCCTTTCTAAGGGGAAGTCATCTTTCTTGCAAGCTTTATTCAAATCTGTGAAGTCCACACACATTCTCCACTTCCCATTCTTCTTCTTTACTGGCACAGTGTTAGCTAGCCAAATAGGATACATGACTTCCCTAATCACCTTGGCATCCTTAAGCCTCTGTACTTCAGCCTCTACTACTTTGACTTTTTCCTCAGACATTTTCCTGAGTTTTTGCTTCTTCGGAGTTATTTTCTCATCTGTGTCCAAGGCATGCTCAATGATATCCCTATCGACACCTTGCAAGTCTTTGGCTGACCAAGCGAAGACATCTTTGTTCTTGTTCAGGAACTCAGTAAGTTCTTCTTCTTCTTCGGGACTGAGATGAGCCCCTATCACGACTGCTCTGTCTGGCATATCATCTAAATACACTTTCTTTGTTTCGCCGTCAGCAGCTATCTCAACTTTTTCTTTATCCCTATTGGCCTCAACATAGGGTTCTTTGTTTTCTTCGGCAGAGTTTAGCTGATGGACATTACTTTGGCCTGGCGTGAAGCCCTTCTCGATGTTTCTGGCTTCTTGTTGATCGCCAAATACTGTGATGACCCCCTTGGGTGCTGGGATTTTCATCCACAGAAACTGTTGCCTTATCACGGCGTCGAATTTGTTGATGAACCCTCTGCCGAAGATCGCTAGGTAGGGATGATACATGTCAACTACATCGAAAGTTAGAGTCTCGATTCTAGCATTATCCAGATCTCCGAAGGATATCAGAAGGGATATCTTTCCTGCTGGCTTGATTGGCTTTCCTCCGAAACCCAGCAGTGGGTACTCTGGTGGCTGCAGCATGTGTTGACTCAAACTCATTTTCTCGAAAGTTTTCATGAATAATATATCTGCCGAACTTCCATTATCCACCAGAACTTTTTCGATGACCCATCCGGCTATGTTCACCTCGATGACCATGGCATCATTGTGGTCTGTTGACTTCAATCTGAAATCTTGTTCGGTGAATGTTATTGGTACTTTGGCCCACTCTGGTCGTGCTGCTGGACCGTCATTGATGACTGTGTTCACGGATCTGAAGTAGTTGTTTCTTTGCCTCTTTGTTTCGAACTCCATGGCTGAGCCTCCTGTGATAGGCATGATAGTTCCGAAGGAAGGCAATGCTTTCGGGTTGTGGCCTCTCGAACTCGACTCTGGCCTTGATGAATTATCTGGTGGCGGCGGCAATATTTCTTGAATTGGTTGTGGTTGCTGAATGGTTTGGATTGCCTGGGATTGAGGATAGAACTATTGCGAAGGCTGCCAAGATGATTCTGCCTGTTGAAATTGCTGAATTGGGATTGGGCTTGGTTGAGGACCCATGAGCTGTGGTTGCCAGAAGTTTGGACAGAATTGGCTCGGCATTGTGGAGGCGATGGTCATCATGGTTTTCTCTTGTTGAATTCTTGCTATGTTCTTTCTAGTTTCTGGACAAACTTCGGTGCTATGACCCCTCCCATGATATCTGTAGTAGAAGTATGGATCTCTTGCGTCATGGTTTTGAATCTTCGGAGGTCCTCTTCCTCTCCCCCTTCCTCTTGATGAGAAGCCTCCTCTTGAGTTTGATCTGTTGTCCTGATTGAACTGAGGGTTTTCCACATTGTTGATGTTTCGTGGAGTTTGAAACTGAGGCCTCCACGTTGTTCCTCTGTTTCCTTGCCTTGCTTGATTTCGCTCAGCGACTCTTTTTCGATGATCTTCATCAGACTTGATGTATTGTTCAAGTTCGTCAAAAAGTTCCTCGATGCTCTGAGGTTCTTTTCTGGTTAAGTGCGAAGCTGTTGGTCCTGGAGTCAGGCCTTTGATAAGTGTTTGGATTGTTGTTTTGTCATCTGTTCCCAGAATTTGGGACTTCTGTTGCATGAATCTTCTCACGAAGCTCTGCAGTGGCTCCCTGTCTCTTTGCTTGCAATTGAAGAGGTCTGATGGTTTTGCAGAAGTTTCATGAAACACTTGAAATGCTTGAATGAATTTCGTCTTGAGATCGATCCAGCTGCAGATTGAATGTGGAGGCAACAAGGAATACCAATTGAGGACTGGACCTTCACAAGCAATGATGAAAGATTTTGCCAATGCAACATCATCTCCTCCTGCCGAATTCACAGCTGCTTCATTGCTCATGATGAATTGCCTAGAATGCCCATATCCATTGTACTTTGGGAGAGAAACTGGTTTGTATTTCGGTGGCCATGGTGCTGTTTGCAGCCCTAGTGAAAGTGGCGACTCTGGATCTGCGAATGGCGAGATTCCATTGCCTGTGAAGAAGTTTTCTCTTGTTGTTCTTTTGTGCTGGCCTGAGTTCTGGTGCGGCGAATCGCGCCATAGTGAGCTGTTTTCTTGCTCTTTCATTTTATCAATTTCTCTTTGTATTCTTTCTATTTGTTCTTTTGCCTGGTTAAGTTTCTCCAGCTTCTCCGAAGCTCTTCTTTTTGCTTCCAGCTGATTCGCGAATCTCTCTTTCTCTTTCTGAAGCAGCAGTACTTTTTGGTGCACTCTTTCTAGTTCTCTGTCAACAGCCTGATCATCTTCCTCATCAGCTTCTTCTTCAGTAAATGGTTCCAGAGTGTGCGTCGTTTTCTCAGCTCGTGCCTTCTGAAGAGCTTCAAGTTTTGCCCTCCTTTCTTGGTCTGTGATTTGCGAAGGTTCTGCAGTGGGAGAGATTCCATTGTCTTCTTCAGTGTGGTGATCTTCCTGGTTAGCTTCAGTGGATGTGTTCTTCTTGGACTTCTTCTGTGGAGGCATCGTGAGTTGTTTTTCGGCTGAGACCACGGTGGGCGCCAATGTTGGGGGGTCCGAAAATCGGATGGAGTCCCCGAACACAAGATTCCAGAACGAATGCAAGAAAGCGAGTAAAAGCAAGGGGACAAGGTTTCCCCGAAAGTCTGTCTCCGCCTCAAAAGTTGTGAATCCCTTTACACGTGCCCTCGAACCCCCTTTTATAGGGAGGCGAAGGGACTTTTACATTCCGAGACTACCCTCGAATCTAAAGAATATTTCAAGTGTGAACATGTACAAGAATGTCTTTTACATCCCGTGATTTGCGGGGCTCATTTCATATATTTACAAGTCAGCCATCAGTTCACACCTCGAACCCGGACTTTTGAGGCAACGCCTTTGACCTGGTCTTTCCTCGACCTCTGACCCTTCATTCATGAAAATCACCAATCACCAAGATCTCTGAATTGAGTTTCAGCATTCACAGCCGAAGTGAAGTTCTTCAAGATCTCCGAAGTTTCCATCTCCACAGTTTCCCGAATCTGTTTCATTCCTGCTGTTCTGAAACAAGAAACAGACCTGCGATCCAGCGACTCATTCAGCAATTATTTCGCACATCCTTTGGGGGTTAGTGAATCATGTAAAAAATAACAAAACAACTTCACGAATACTTTCATGTTACTAAACAGATTTGCGACTCATCTCCGAACACTTTCTCGAATTCGCCAAAGTTTCAGTTATTCCGAAGTTTCAAGGGTGAAAGGTTTTTACCCAATTCCCCAACAGTTATGAGGAAAACTAAATTAGTCTCTAACAGTCTGAATGGATTAGTAGCAAGCTAAACATCATTTTGGGGCCAACGCAAGCCAAGATTTAGGAGATTTAGGGCTTCAATTTTTGGTTGGAGCATCTGCTTTATGCTGCACAATTTGGTTAAGCGGAAATGACATGATTTTTAACAACACTCGAGTTGTTACTCTTATGCAGGTCATCTACAGAGGGACACATTGAATCCGTTTATGGACTTTGCTGCTAAAGGAGGAGGAGCGACCCTAAGTTATTTTGGGGTGTTGTGTGCTTGAAACAACACTCTTGGAGATTTTTGCATCAAATGGATGATCTTTTAGCAATAGAATTGGTTTTTGAACATGAATAATTTGGCTCTGATGGGCGAGACTGAGTTGTTTTTCTTTGCCTTCATGTGCTACTTGCATGCAGCAGCAAAACCAGGATATGAGTCAAGGGGGCTCATCCACCCTCTTCTTTCTTCTTCATCCACCTTTTCCTTCCTCCTTCTCTTCTTCTTCCTCACTTTATTCCTCTTCCTCTTCTTTACCTATGATCAAAATTTGTTGGAGGGGCTCAAGGGGGGAAGAAGAGGAATATCAAAATATATCATTATAATTAATTAACAATAATAAGATATATTGGTTGATGCATGTCCGGCATAGCAGCTGGAATATTGAAATATATCATTATAATTAATTAACAATAGTAAGATATATAGCATGATCTGATAAACGTCCTCTATTTCTTAACAGTGATCTGTAGCCATTTACAAGCACACGAGGTTAAACTGAAACGACAGAGCCACCGTCTCCACAGCGCACTCTTGTTTCCAACCCACGCGGAAAAGCCGAGAACTCGAGCGAGTATGTGCCGTCACGTAAGACGAACAAGCAACACGCTTTTTCCCTGGCCTGCACGGGCGTCCAACAGCTGAGAAGCACCACCAACACCTTCATCACCCTTTGGACCTGCCTGGACATGCGTGAGATTCCGCGTTGTTGCAGCTCATGCCGGAACCGCGTGAAGGGTTTTGAGAACAAGACGATGACAAGTTGAAGGGTTGCAGCTCATCCCATTTTTCAATTTCTCATATCGGACAAAGTTGAGGCTGAGCAAGAACAGGCCCTGTAATTCGGACCGTATGTTGCGCAATCAAGCCCGCGACACAGCGGTACATCTGGTTCTTCACCCGGCTGGTTTGATAACGTGCTGGCTCGGCTTGGCTCGATCTTAAGGTTGACGAGCTACAAATTAAATTTGGTTTGGTTCATTCAAAAATTCGAGCTCACGAGCCAAGCATTACTTAATAATTGAGTTTAAATTTAAAATGATATCAACACTGTGTGAAAATTATATATGTGTACATATAGGTTGTGAGATTATGCATTTATGTAATAACACTTATGTAAGACTTTGTATGCTACTCCTTAAATGACATAGCAGTGTTTCGCAAGCTTTAAAAAATTGGAACAGCTCCTAAAAGAATTTGTAACAGTAGCTTAACAGTAATACTCAGAATACGTAAATTAGAGCAATTTTAAAAGACTGCTAATCTTACTCTTAATATCTTGTTTTACAGGGGGAAAATAAGAAAAAATAGCTCCAAACATTACCCAAAACCAGCGGCGGATCTAGCTGTAGGGCGGGTGGGGCTCGAGCCCCCCCCCTAACCGCCGCGGAACCCTTGGAGCCTCCCTTAGCCCCTTCTAAAATTTCTGCCATGGATAGGTGGAGCTAGAGGTCGATTTGTCTGTCTGGAGGTTGAAGACAACTGCAGATGGGCCAGCAGGCTATCGAATCACAAGGTAAAATCGGCCCAAATGAACATACAAGGCCCAAGAGGCCTTTCTTTTTTGTAATCTTGCCTCGCAGCAGGCCTTCGGGCCGTTTTCACTAAGCCAAGCTTTTACTGTTCAGCCCCCCCCCCCCACACACACACTTCGTTTCTAGATTCACCACTGCCCAAAACCACCTCTAATCTTTCAGAAACCCCAAAATCACCCCGGCGCCACGCAAATATGCGGGAGTTTCCTCCACCCCCAAACCCGGCCCGATCAATGTTCCCGCGCGCGATTCATCGTTCTCGCCAGCTCCCTTACAGCCCACGACAACAACACCGCCTCCGTCAGGCTCGCGGCTGAAGAGAGGCCGGTGGGGGAGTAGCTCGTCGGAATTGGTGCCGTGGGGCAACTCATCGCCGTCGCATCATTGCGCGCAGCACCTTGCCGGAAATCCTTGGAGCTATTGTGTAGCGAACATGGCCTCATATACCATTTGTTCGAGTTTGATTTTGGTGATTCATGACAATATGACCAATGGGACTAACCATATTGTTGAGCATGTCTTTGTAGACATTTCTAAGTCACAAGGATCCAAAAATACCACATGTCAAAATGAGAAGATAGTGTATATTTTAAGGGTCTAAACCGAGGAAGAAAAAGAAAAAACATCGTTAGATGAACCGACGGTGCCCTAGAAGAAGCGTCGGTGCAAGCAACGGATGAAGTGGAACATTGCGTGAAGACTCAAGATAATTGGCACCGTCGGATGAACCGACGGTCCATCTTCTACATGCGCCGGATGATTACTAGAGACAAAGCGGTGAAGACAGAGGCGTCGGATGAACCGGCGGTCCATTGGCGAGCATCGTCGGTCTATCTGGTGGTTCACTAGCGCAAGACAGAGAGACTCTGGCGCAACGGCTAGTAGCACCGGATGAATCGACGGACCAGACATCGGTTCATCCGACGGCTATGAAATTCAAGATAGTAAGGTTTTGGCCGCGGAGTCTTCAGCACCGGATGAACCGACGCATTATCGGATGAAGCGCCGGATAAATTGTGTCAGCAGATTTGCAACGGCTATGTGACGTGGAAGGCTAGCATCGGTCCATCCGATGGTACAAGTTTCTGCAGCTTCTAGCCAACGGCTCTTTGGACATCTTAGGCTATTTATACCCCTTCCACCCCGCCATTTGAGGTTGCTGGATTGTGTAGAAGTGCATAGGAGTGCAAGACACTTAGAAGATCATATCCAAGCCATCCAAGTGCTAAATTGCTCATCCAAAGACTTGCACATGCTTTGTGTGTGTGCTTAGTGCTAGGCTTAGATTAGAGTTGAGTGAGTGCAAGGTGTGCCAACCTTATGAGGTGATTCTTGAGTTGATCAAGTTGTACAAGGTGCGCCGGAAGTCTTGGGGCCAAAGTGGCTCACCGGCAATCGTCTTCGACCCTCCAGGTTAGTGTGGAGTGGCGATGACACTTTGTGCGGGGGACGTGGAGACCCCCTTCCTTGGTGGAGAAGCTCCTTAGTGGAGGTGACATCAAGGTGACCAAGGGAGCTTGGCGAGTGCCTTCGTGGTGAGTCTTTGTGGCTAGTCAAGTGGTGCTCTTGGGAGAGACTTGGTGACCGAGAAGCAATACTCTTGTGTGAAATGCTTTAACAATGTGGACTAGGGGTGGTTTAGTGCCTACTGATACCACAGGATAAATCGCGTGTCAAGAGTTTGCTTCCTCTCATCTCTTTTTACATTTCCGCATTACTCTCTTACAATCCTTGCTTGGCTTTACTTTCCTAGAGTAGTATCATGCTAGGATTGGTTACAGGTTGCAAAACTTGCTTTGAGATGAGGGTTTCACACTAGATCAACCTTAGATTGCACATCTAGATAGAAATGATCCAGTTTACTTTATGCAAAGTAGTCAAAGCCATAGGTTAAATTTTGAAGTTGCCTAATTTACCCCCCTTCTTAGACTACAGGTTGCCACTTGAAGTCCATCTCGCAGGTGGCAGAGGATGAGAGCGTCACTGCCGCTTCAAGCGGATGGCCTTCTCGTGGATTGGAATTATCTTCAATTTGAGAACTATCTCCAATTCGAGGCGATGTAGCCTCCTAGCGGTGGACGCCGACTGAAAATTTCTCCGTGCGTGAGCAGAGGCGATGCGGCCTCCTGGCATGGACGGTTGCATTTGGAAGTATACATTGGGGCTCAGAATTGGAATTGGAATTGGCATTGTGAGCTCCGAATGCTGTTGTTTGGATGTCATGGGAATTTGGAAATAGAATTGAAACCAATACCATCTGGCATTGTGAGCTCCGAATGTTGTTTGGATGTCATGGGAATTTGGCCTCACCCCGTTGCCCTTGGTATTCGGCTCCAATGGAATCCCACCTCTCAATTTCTTCTGCGTCCAAACAGTTGGTTTGGTATTGCATCCATTTCAATGTATTGGCTGATTTAGTATTGTAGTCAATTTAATACCAAGCTTTTCAATATGTACACTCAAAGGAAGCCTAAGGGGAAGTGCGCTTGCGTGAGGGGCATGTGGGCTGCCAACTAATGGGCCCAAATCATTACACGGTTTTTTTTTAAAATATATGGTGAAATTTTGGGGAAATAATCTTCTTAGCAGCTTCATTCAATACGGAGGCTTCTATATGTCTACCAAAAGTTGTGTAAGCATTAAAATTATAAAGCCCATTTAAGCCCACTTAGGTACCGGTGTGGTGGATCCGTTCCATTCTGTTCCTTTATTAGAGCATCTTTAACAGTTTGTCAAATTCAGTTAGCATTTTTTTATTTTTGGCAAAAACATTGAAAACACTTCTTCAACAGTTTGGTAAAGGACTAAGTAATTTTTAGCAACTTGGGAAAAATCTACCTCCAGTGCGTAAATATATGCGCGCGCACTCCACTTGGCATCGACATTTCTCGCTTTGGGAAGCCGGGTGGGAGGGTGAAAAAAGAAATAAAAAATAGAGAAGGGTTCCTGATGCAAATGTGTAAGAGAGAAAAAAAATTGGCAAGATAAAATAGCAAACTTTTGGAGATGCATCTTTTTTAGCTTGACAAATCTTTTGACATAAGATTTGCCAAGTCAAAAATAGTAAACTTGGAGATGCTCTTAATGATCCTCTTGCGCGGAGGAGGAAATAGGGGAAGACGCGACACGAGAAAAAGAAAAAGACCTAGGAAGAAGAAAAGTAGACGTGACCAAGAATTTTTTCCCCATGAAGCAGGGTCTTTTGACTTTTTTCTGGGAAGAAAAGCAAACGCAACTATGCATGTAAATATTGGTAGTACTTAATTTACTTTCTTTTGAAATTTTTGATGGGTATGTGGTTGTAAGTGGAATAACTACGGGTGGGCACTTCAAAGTAGAAGTTTGAAGTCAAACTTAAAATTGTATTTCAAAGTTTAGACTTATAATACATAATATTTAAAGGTTTATAAGTAGAAAACACATGTCAAAGCTAATGGTTGAAGGGATTTGAGCATGTAAGTAGTGTATATTGTACAATGCAGATTGAGAAAATCATATCACTGAAAGATCAGAATCGATGACAGATCAGATCCAAAGCTTTCAAACAATAGAAGGATCATTCACAGATCAATGTGCTCAGATCCAAAGTTGTTTTCCTGCATACTGGGGCAGCTGAAAATAATAAAAATAGAGTAATCTTAGAAATGTTGAATTATGTAAACAAAAATGAAGAAATTATAGTATTTGTGAATGTGCGTAAAAAGTACACCCACTACTGGCCAGTGCGCATACATAAAAAGAAAGATATAATTTGAGCAAAAATTAAGGGGGGGATATGGAGCTCACAATTTTGACGCGGGAGATCTATGGACACACTGCAAAAAACCAACTGCAATATGCACCCAAAAGGGTAACAGATCTACGTGAGAGCGGAATAAAAAAACATAAATTAGATGAGGTATCGAATCCACATGAGGCGGAATACAAGTTGAAACGAATAACTATATCCAACTCAATTAACCTAGTTAAATTCAATTGGCGGGCTTCGAAATAGAGAGGGGTTGGAGGAACAATAGCCTAGGTTTAGAGGGAGCGCGACAATAGGTGGAGTAGGAATAGAAAAGGGGGAAGAATGATGACCTAAATCTCAACACTAGAGTAGAACTATATTCGAGGACGGGAAGAAGAAACGGATCTAAAGAGACTAAGATCACAAGAATGAAAATAAAGATCAAATTTGACAGAAGTTCCAAAAAATGTGAAAAATAGAAATGTTGTGGAAAAAATGTTGGTACCATTCATCATAAAAGTATGCTGAAAAAGTAGTAGTAAAAGCTAAGGTACTAATTAAAAAAGGAACAAAATTTATTTTACTTTATTCATGTAATGTTTGTACCATTCACTTTGTCTGATTAACCCCTTCAACAAAATGTTGATGTGTGTAAAATAAGTTGAAGCTAAGAAAGGTTGTACATGTTAAAAGATATTGATAAATATTCTAGAAAATGTATTAAATTTTGAATAAATATTAAAAGATACACATGTCAACAAAATGCTGAATAAAGAATAGGAAATATATTAAATGTTGGATTGTTGTTAATAAATATTATAAAATATATAAGAAAAAAAGAAAAAAGGTAATGATGAAATATAAATGTTGGACATAGCATTAGAAATGTTTGTTCGTAATATGAAAGTTGATTACAATAGAAATGCTGATAAATCTTGGGCTTCCTTAATTTTACCTATAAATTTTGACAATCATGAAGAAAATATCGAGATAGAAATATATTAAATGTTGAAA
Source organism: Cenchrus fungigraminus (assembly GCA_036936925.1). NCBI lineage: Eukaryota > Viridiplantae > Streptophyta > Magnoliopsida > Poales > Poaceae > Cenchrus > Cenchrus fungigraminus. The sequence continues at coordinate 59,699,150 of CM072768.1, read as the reverse complement.
AATAAATAATAAACATTTTAATGTTGGACAGTGGGTTAAAAATTGTTGGTGTTGATTTAAAATGAAAATGATATAAAATTGTGTGAAATTGTTGAATAGAAAAGAAGTTGAATTATTTGAAGTAATTGTTGGTATATGAAAATAATTTTTTAGTCAAATAAATTATTGGATAGTAAAGAAACATAAAAATATTGATTTAAGTGCAATTACTGAAAAATTGTTGAATAAATTAAGAAATGGTGGTGCGTGTAAAATAAGTTAAAGTTAAGAAAGGTTGTAGATGTTAAAAGATATTGGAAAATATTTCAAAAAGAAATGTATTAAATGTGGAATAAATATTAAAACAGACATATGTCAACTAATGTTGGATTGTTGTCAATAAATGTTGAAGAATATATAATAAAGAAAAAAGTCATGATGAAAGATAATTGTTAGACGTAGGATTAGAAATGTTTGTTCGAAAGTTGATTCAGGGTAACATAAAAGTTGATTTAGGATAACAATGTTGATAAATGTTGGGCTTTATTTAATTTACATATTAATGTTCACAATTATGAAGAAAATGTTGAGAGATATAATGTAAATCACATTGTTAAGAAAAAATGCTAGGAGTGTTTGGAATTAGAAAACAAAAGTAGAGTAGTATGAAGAAATGCTTATATAAAAATGTTAAAAAAGTTGAGAATTGTAAAATGGAGACATATGTCATCTAAATGTTGAATAATAGAAACGTTAAAGAATATAAATGTTGGAGTGTTGTTAATAAATGGTGAAGATTAGATAATAAAGAAAAAAACTACTTCATTATTTATGTGAAAATGTTGAATAGTATATGTTACAAGTAAACATTTCGAAAAATTAAATACAACACTTCTTTAAGTCTAGCTCAACATTTGTAAAGGCTAGTTCAACAATTTCATGCAAATGTTGAAGCAATATGTATTCATAATTATGGGCTTTCAACATTTCGAATGACTAGACTCAAAAAAATTTAAACCTCCATTCAACATTTTTTTAAATTATTCAATATTTATGTGAAAATTGTTGAATAGGATATAAATATTAGTCAACATTTCAAAAAAATTGAGTCCAATATTTCTTTAAGCCTAGTTCAACATTTTGAAAGGCTATTCTAACATTTTCATCTTAATGCTGAAGCAACATTTCTTTATAATTAGTTGCTTTCAAAATTTTGATAACTAGACTCAACAATTCATAAAGTCTCGTTCAACAATTTGAAAAAAGAAAACTAATTCAACATTTATGTAAAAATATTAAATATTATATAATTACTAGTCAACATTTAAAATATTAGATTTAACTTTTTTAAGTTTAGTTCAACATTTGTATGTAACTGTTGAAAGGCTATCTCAACATTATCCATGTAAAATGTTGAAATGGTATATGAAAAATAGTTCGACATTTATCGAAAAGCTGCTCAACAAATTAGAAAAACTACCTTAACAATTATATGAAAATTGTTGGAAAATATCATATTCAACATTCCTTAAGATCTAGTTCAACAATTCTAAATTGGCATGCCATTTGTTCTATGTTGAGCATATAGAGAAATGTTGTTACAAAATGGAAAAAAAAGATGCAATATCTTTCTTCAACTGAGGGCAAGTGCTATCCCTCTTGAACTCAACAGGCAAAATTCACCTTCAACATTGTTCCCCCATCTGCCTGTACCATTACCAAGTTCCATATATGCCTAGTACTTTCATGGTTTTCCTGATGCTCCATCTCATATATGTACCTATATCATGTACCAACACAATATTACAAGACTGTACAATTTCACTAATCACAAATGGTAAATGGGCTCTAATATTTCACCAAATATAACTTAGATGAATGGTAGTGATAAGAAAATATGTGACAATATAGCGAGCTGAGAAATCCTATGGTCTTGACAATATTCCCGCGGGGCAATTACTATGGTCGTCGGTGAAAAATCTTGGACGGCCCCCCTTCTAATTATAGATGGCCATATGGGCTGCCCAGCCCGACACGGCACGGGCACGACGCGGCCCAGGCACGAAGCGGCCCAGCCCGATGTGGCCCGACGGACTTCGTGCTCGTGTTGGGTGGCACTATGGGCTGAGATTGTAGCCCAGCATGAGCCCAAGGCCATTTTTTTGGGCTGGGCCGGCACGATGGCCCGACGACGGCACAATGGCCCGACGACGGCACGATGGGCCAACTGGGTCGTGCCAGCCCGCTCGCCGCCGACACGCACGTGCAGCGGATCTCCAATTGCCGCCGCTGTTGGGGGCGGCGAGAAGAGGGAGGAGTGGACGGAGGAGCCGCCACGAAGGAGCGCGTCGATGAGGACCCCTCAACCTTGAGCGATGCCGGCCATGGAGTCGAAGCCCGCTCTGCCGCGAAGCCCTGCTCCTCCACGGGCAAGATCCAGCCGATGTCGGCGCCGTCACCGTCAGGGCGGAGGAAGCTCCTCCTCGCCCCGGCCGCAACGCCTCCATGTGCAGGGAGGGAGAGAGGACGCCGCCATCGTGGAGATCGCGTACGCCCGGAGCTCCCCCATTGCCGCACCATGGAGCTGCACCGATGACGAGATGGTGGAGGAGAGGGTGGCGGTCGGAAGGAGGAGGTGTCCGTGGGATGGAGGAGGAGAGGACGGTAGGGGACGCAGGAGTAGGGGCGGTCGCGGAAGAGGGAGGGGGCGCCGGTTGCGGGACGGAGGCGAGGGCGTCGAGCCGCCGAGAGGTAGGGTTTGGGAGGTGGGCTGACGCGGCTAAAAGTCTAAAACATATATGTGTCGGGCTGCTGGGCTGTCGTGCCAGCCCACGTGCCACCTCGGGCCGGCCTGTTTCGTGCCGTGCTGGGCCGGCACTATGGGCTGAAGTTGCAGCAGCCCAACGTCGTGCTCGTGCCGGCCCAGGCCCGAAATCATCGTGCTGGGCCTGTGCTCGTGTCGGGCCAAAAATTCGTGCTTTGGGCCGGCTCATGGGCCTCGTGCTTTCTGGCCATCTATACTTCTAATCGAGCCGAGAGAAGCGAGTTGGCGGCAGAGCGAGGAGCCAATGTGCTCTGCAAAAGCTGCGAGCAAATGGAGCAATTATTGTGGCACAACAGGGCATGCCGCCGTAGTAACATTGTTTGTGTATGTGTATGACGCTATGACTGTATTTACATGGGTAATCTTGATCCATATGGCTGTAGTAACCGGATTGAATTGAGATATGTGACTGGATGAATAAGACTGCTTTTTGCTAAACAGGGTTCGAGTACATGAAGGTTTGGGGAGTGGCACTTTGAAGCCCCGGCCTGCGTGACAAACCTACTTGTGCAAGAGTGTAACCATGATCTGTGATGAATGAAGCTGCCCGTTACCCAAAAAAAAAAGACTGCTTTTTGGCAACTTCAATTTTTATGCCACTGTTCTTACTTCAAAAAATTTTTTATGCCACTGTTCCAATCTTCTGGAGTATCTGATATGGTCTATAGTACTTGAATAACACCTCGGGGTATGTTTTGTTGGCAATTGAAGTGTGAATATATGGCTGTAGTTTCTACAGAAACTTGTTCTCCTACCTGAAACTCCAGATCAGTTCTTTTCTTGTCAACGTGAAGTTTCACCATGTTTTGTGCATCAGCTAGATGTTGCTTCAAAGCTTGAATGTGTAACTATCTTGTATAAGTTTTGTTACTGGGATGGTGGTGTATATGGAAGTACTGTTGGAGCCATAGCCAGGTTACGCTCATAAGTATATAGAGCTTTAACAGAACAACCAAGAGCAGTGTGAAAACATGAGTTGTACCACAATTTAGCCAATGGTAGCCAGTTCTTCCACTGTTTGGAGAATCATGGATGACACATCTTAAATACATCTCCAAACACTGATTCACTCGTTCAGTTTGTCCATCACTCTGAGGATGGTAAGCTATACTCATGGTTAGCTTCACACCATACAACTTGAACAGCTCCTTCCAAAAATTGCTGAGAAAAATAGGATTCCTGAGATACTTTAGCCATTCCTCGAGCAGTGTAAGGATTCCTGAGATAGTTTAGCCATTCCTCGAGCAGTGTAAGGATGTTATGCAACGTGCATATTTTATCAACCTGTCCACAACCACTATCACATTTACAGTAGCTGTGCTAGGCATAAAACAGAGTTCGTAAAGCAAAACATCACTGCTGACGTCCAATAGATCGCAACTACAATCATTCGCCGCATTAGAAGTAAAGGCCAAACAGAAATATACAGAAAGAGCAAGTTCCAGCAAAGTTTCAACTATCAATATGAGATGTGTGTGTGCAAAATATAGGTACCCTTTGGCCCTTTTTTTCTTTCTATTAATTATGCACAGTATCTCTGAAAAAGAGACAACAACTAGACTTCATGAGCTTATAACCAGAAATGCCCTCAATAGGCCTAGCCTGTATAGCGATGTATTCACATTTAAAAGAATTTACCACCCATGGCACCACCATGGAGTACACGTATCTGTACCTGTTACCACCATATCACTCACATGAGACATTATCCGCCTCCTATAATCCTGTTGAAGAATTCTTGATGTCTGACGGAAGCACATTGTACCTATCCACATGACCTTCCCTCGACCTGCAATGTGCCAGGAGTTGGCTCTCATCCACCTCCCCCGTGATTGATAACTGAACACCATACTCCGACAATCTCTTGACATCCCTCGGATTGGGGCTTTGCCATGTACCATCCCACCAAGCAGGTGGTAGGAGTGGGGTCACAGCACATTGGTGCGGCTGATGCTCGCAGCTCAAAGGCCCAGCATATGTGTCCCAGATATGGCTCCGGCCAACCTGAGTCAAGAGTCCGTGGACCAGCAGGCTACTGTGTATGCTGCTTAAGAACGTGAAGTTTGCCCCTGAAGGCTTCCAGTCTGGTATAGAATACGAAAATATAAGATTGCAGGCTATGTTAGGGGGACCTAGCATCTGGGAAGATCCCTAGCCATGGAAATTTTCAAGAGATAGAAACGCAAGAACACGTACCGTATGTGTTAGCTGCAGCCAATGCTGCGATGAGTTGAGCATAGGTTGTCCCCACACGAGGATGTGCTCCGGTGATAACTGCGTATCTGGCACGTGATGCTAGAAAGAAATCAACGATGGCTGCCCACCTTGGAGCTGGGCCCCAGTCTCTTAAACGAAAATCTAAAGGCTGGAAATAAAAAAGACTTGGTTTAAGTTGACAATGATACATAATTCTTCGTAGAAAGTTGAAAATGATACATAATTCTTCGTAGAAAATACAACAACAACATAGACTTTTGTCCCAAGCAAGTTGGGTAAGCTAGAGATGAAACTCAAAAGAAACGAGGGTAGGAGAAACACAAAAAATGCACAAGAAAGTATTCTTCATAGAAAACACTTTAAATACAATAATATACATGGTAACTTAATTTCACATGTAAATGGAAGAATGGCATAATAGGATCAGAAAACATGACATATAGATATCAGAGTGAAAGTAAACATAGTATAAAATGAGATCAGCTACCAAATCAGTTCAGAACATAATTTGTGCAATATGACAATAAATATACTTGAAGTTCAACTGGGATTTACTTCAGAATAAGGAGAATGATATTCCAGGCATAAGTGTGCAGCGTACCATATCATTTCCGAACATCAGATTGGAACTGTTGGCAAAGAACTCGTAATCAAAATAAATTACCTGCTCAATAAATAAAGGATAAACATTCAATTCTTCAACTTTTAGAAAACCCAACATCAAAGCACAGTACTCGGAGAAATCCAAAATTCATCCTTATCATATTGAACACATCATCTAACCTCAGCAAACTCACTGATGTCTGACTTTATATCCTGAACAAATGACGGTGTGTCTGATACCAATGCCACCCGAGGTGTACCCTGAATATGACAGATCTGTATAGCTCTCTTTATACAACTTGCTGCAGCTTGCCTTGCTTCCACTGGCCTGAATTCACAATAGTAGTTATCCTCAACTGTTTAAATTGTAGATCATCTGCATCATACAGGTAATGCAAACTCTCAAGATAAAAGATAAGGTGCAAACAATTTCTTCAGTCAATGCCATTTGAGATAAACTAACCCCTACCACATTTAAATCTATCTTCTTTGGTCCATATATAGGCAATTCCATGAAAGTGTAACATTCCCAATGAAGAGGAGCAAATATTGAGATCAAGGGTTTATGTATTAAGAAGAAACGAAAATGTATGGCCATCCTAGGTTCAGTCTATAATTTTGTAAACAAAGAATCTTTTGTCAATGCCTACTGAAGTACCAGATGTGTTGGAAAGTAAACTCTCATAATTAATATGTTATCACATTGCTCTTCTTGGTAAGTGAATGAGGCAATTGGGCAATTGACCAGTGTCCTTGCATACCTACTTGACATCATGCGCATGTGCAAAGCAATATCTGGATCGACACCTTTCAAAGCCCAGGTAACTGCTTCATGGACTGTCCTGGAGGGAGATACTATAGCTCGCATAAGTTCCCCAAATGTATTAGGCCTGGCATGTAATGAATCTGGCAATCCAAAAAGAGCTGATGCGGCAGCCTTCATCCCAGGATGAACATTCTTCAGAAAAAACTGGGTGCCAACTGAATCTGTTGTGCCACTAAACCTAACATTGTGAAAGAGTCATAGGATATCAGCACACTTGTCTTTCATATTCAGATTTTGAAAGAAAAAAAAAACAAAATGTTGGATAAGAGAAGTAAAAACAACCTAACCTACTGTAACATAAATCAACATTCAACTGAATACCAAACACGAAATATGCATGTTTTACTGGTTAAATATGCAATCTGCACTTAAAAAATGAGTGCTCACACAATAAATAGTTAAGAAAAAAAACATACATAACAGATAGTAATGCTAGTTAGAAATTTTTAAAGAAATACAAAAGAAATGTATTAAATAGCTGGAAAGTTGATAAGTAGAATGTCTGAGAACTCTATCATCTGAAGTTCTAATAATTCCATGAACCTCAATTTCCACATTTCAATAATATGATTTCTTCTACGAATAAATTGCATATGATTCAGTAAAAATATATTTAGATAGACTTTCCTAGAAACAGAGTGACATAAATTAGAGGCCATTTACTGACTGCATACACGTTACTCACTGCTAAGCTCAGGCAACATTGTTAATCATATGTCTACAATATTCGAAGAAAAAAAATCATATTTCAAATAAACTATAAATGTTTGTTTACTACAGGTCCAAATAGGAAAATACATAAAAATACATCCAGAAAATGCCAATAAAAATGGAAATGTAAAAGCATGACTATTTGCTGGCTGAGACTGTAGTACCCACTGGATAATAGGGTCTTTCCAGCTATTCCAGTCACTACATAAAACATTTGTCTCTGATGGATGTTCAAAATTGTCAACTCTCATACTCAGATCTCTATTATATTTTGTAGCACAGCGATGTTTCCTCCATAAATGCTTGATTTCTTCAAGAGTAAACGACTGGTTTGTATAAGAAATGTACTGCCCAAAAGGGTACAGTCCCCTGTGAGAGGAACAGGAAAGTTCTAAGGTAAGATAATCAGTCATCACTTGCTGCATTACATGATGCATTTAATCACAGCTTAAATACTTTACAGGTTACCAATTTTAGGCAGAACAAAATTGAAGTAAATTATCAAGGACTACAAGCATAATCCTAATATTAACTATAGTTTATTATGGTTGCACTTGAACTGTGATATTTCATAATCAATGCAAACTCTGTAAAGACACTTAATAATTATAACAGGAAAATAGTATTGATGCCTTTTCATAGAATTCGGTGCTTTCAACCTGTTCCATCACTAAGTATCTAGTCAAAGAAAAGATAGATGAAAAGTAGCCGAGTGTAAGCAAACGTGCATACCTGGTTTGATCAATAATCAAAGATCGGTTTAACATGACACTCAGTGCTGCTGCTGTTAAGATCCTGTACATTTCATTGCCAAAGCCAGCTTCAGATGCTTTCCCCAGCACAAATCCTTGTTTGCAGAACTCATGAGGAGGAAGTGCACGCACTCTTGCAGCTCCTGCCAATTTAATTGAAGACATGAACATCAGGGACTGGGCTACAGAACCTAACCAGGAATTGCAATTTGCAAAACGGAAAAGTTATGACTAACAATCAATGTTTTAATGTTTATCTAAATGATCAGAGCTAATCATTTGATGGAAAGACAGTGAAATTAACAATGGGCTGAGAGCCTGAGAGCGACCAGATCTTAAGATCAAACTTGCTCTTGATCTTCTTTTTTGTTGGAAAGATCAAATATGTAGAATATACGATTAGCACTGTATCTGTTAGAACATACTATGCAAGGAACAGTTTCACTTCAAAACAAAACGTGGGTTAGGAAATCGAAGTATGAAATTGGGAGCGGGAGGTACCCTGCGGCGCATTGTGGCCAAATCTTCCGTGGAAGCCCGGGCAGATATAGACCGGGGGGGGGGGGGTTCCAGCCCCAGCGGTGAATCACGGAGTGAATGGTGGGCGTCGGATGGCGGCAACGCTCATAGCCACCTCTCCGAGCCTGGAGGCAGCGGGACGTGACCCATAAGGCCGTGAGTGCAGACGCCCGGAGGAAGAGGAGGAGGAGGAGACGGCGGTGGAGAGGCAGCCATGGCCCCATGGCGGTGACCGGCGAGAGACGGGATCGGGAAGGTATAGAAGATGAGGAAGAAGACGGAAGAAAGGACAAGCGTGAGGAGGCTGACTGGTGGGACCATATCGACCACCAAAGGTTGCAGCGGCAATTTACCATTTCCCCCATTCCCAATAATGCTTTGTCGATTAATTCTCTTCGAAGAGCACACTCCATGCGTCCATTTCGTTTTGTTTTTTCTAGATCTATGCATCTAGATACACTGTTTGTATAGATGCATACAAAACTATAAATTTGACAATTATAATTTTAAACAGATAAAGTAATAAACACACATAAATCAGGAGAGAAGAAAGGACGCTTCTTATTAGAAACTCTCCAATCCCCCTACAAAACTATTCATAGGAAATATATGTTAAGGTCGGGGGTGGGGGCGGGGGCTCGAGCCCCTATCCCAGTAGATCCCAAGCAGCTTCTCATACAAATTTTGAAGAGAAAGAAGAATGAAAGAAGGGGAAAAGGAAATTAGCCTCTTAATAAATGGTTCTGGACCCGCTAGACCCTATGGGTTGCGGCAACTTGGGTGGCAATGTGAGGGGCGACTGTTGCAGAGTAGGCGTGAAATATAGAAGAGAACATCTTGCTGCCCGTTGAGTGGGTCACGTATCAAGTATACATTTTTTTTTAATCCATCCGTAAGGGGTAAACTGCTGCTTGATTTGATTTATTATTTTTCAACGTAGAGAAGTATATATGACCAGCTCGATGCACTCGTCAAGGCCTTAGGAGTGTGTTAAGTTGAGAACTCGAATCTGAGTGGGAAGATTTCACCAGAAAGAACTTTCAGCTAAGCTATGCTCAACTTACGGTACTTGAAAATGAGTATTATTTTAACAAAGGATAACCTAGCTAGAAAAAATTGGAGTGGTAACACAAGTTGTAGTTTTTGTAGCTTTATCATCTCTTTTTTGATTGCGTGTATGCTAAATTCTTGACAAGAAATAACCGGTGGCACACCGAACCATTGTCAGGCTTAATTCTTGTGGAGAACTCATTTAGTATTTGGAATTGCTCCTCCAAGAAGTTTTAGCGACCTCTTCAGGACATGGGCAAAACAAGGAGGACAAAAAACTCTGAGAGCGACCAAGACCTTCTAAGAACGACATGTAGTTCTTTAGAAATGCCCGCTTTATGTTTTTTTATTCCCATGGATGATCCTCTAGGTTTTGGATTGGCGATTAAGAGGGTTTAGGATTCCATGTAGTGTGTGGAGTGGTTGTGTAATAATTTGGAATTGATCCTTTTTGTTTCGAGAATGGTGAAACTGGATATATTTCCATTATTAAAAAAAAACTACGCTCATCATGGACGGGGACTTGCGGTGGCGGCTCGAGCTCGAGGCCTCCCTTGCTTCTTCCTCCACAATCGGCACAAGGCAAGGGGGTCCACTGGCTCCTCCATGGCGCAACGACATGAGATATTGCTCCGACGCCGTGGGTCCTTCCTCACCGTCGGCGAGCATTTGGGAGTGATCGGCCACGAGCTCCATGGCGGGACCTCTCATGGACGGAGCTCGAAGGGGAGGGAGGGGCGGTGGGAAGGGAGGGCCGCAAGCTCCGCCGCGAGGGAGGGTGTGGCAGGGCCCTGCGGCTTGCCGCCAGAGGGTGGGAGAGAGCGGGAGCGACGACGGCGTTAGGGAGGGCAGGGGCAGACGGGTAGGTGTTGGTCAGGGTGGGAAGGGGTAGAGAGAGGAAATGATGTGGGGACCAGAAATATAAGTTCCATAAGCACCTCTATAGGAGCTTATGAACTTGTGGAGAACTTATAAAAATAAGTCCCAATAAATCTCTTATGTTTGGGTAATAAGTCTCAAATAAGTAGGAACTTATAATAAGTGGCAATTAAGGGAGAGAACATTTGAAACAGTGGTAGTGAAGGGAATTTGAAATTATGGATGCGATGATAACGAGGAAATTTCTACAAATTTCAGTGACACCTAGGGAATTCTCCCTTATTTCAGAGGTACGAGTGCAAGAGCAAGGATTTTCAATATGGGGGAGCTTCTTCTTCATTATACTACATCACAAGGAGCGAGTATTTTCAATATGGGAAGTTTTGGCTTCATTATACATTTATACTACTCCCTTCGTTCCATTCGTTTGACTTTTTTTACCTCAAGTTTGACCACTCATCATATTCATTTTTTTTCTTCAAAATATCTTTTTTACTTGTTTTATTAATGAAAATTCTTATTTGATAACGTTTGCACAAATTTTTTGAATAAAATAAACGGTCAAATTTGAAGTTAAAAAAGTCAAACAATCTATAAATCGGTGAAGCCTAAAAAATAGCTTCATCAGCATTGCCTTATATATAGCACATCAGCACTATTTATATGGAGGCATGCCAAAGAAACTTTAAAGTATGCTACTCCAAGAGACTAGCTATCTTGGCTTAACTAGCTAAAAATGAAAAAATTATCCAAAAACTCAATCCGACAGACTAGCTAATTAAACTTGCCCTCGTTATCCTCTGCTAGCTAAACCGGGGGCTTCGCTAGTCATCTTTGGCTAGCCAGTCCCGCTAGCTATCCCCTCGTACATGAGTATGACAGGCGGGACTTATCAACTTTTTGCTAGCTATTTCATTTTACATAGTAGCCAAATCAGGGTAGCTAGTGATTTTTAGAGAGGTTCTTGCAGAGCAACATGGATACTATCCTTAATCCATATGCGAGGCTGGAATGGCATACTATTTCAGAAGAAATAAATCATTCACCGGTTACATATAAAGCATAATTTTTTTGTAACCAGCAAAACTTGGCACACATCTTCCCGACGCCTTTTAAGTTTCAGCTATGACATTGACATGTGAGAAGACTTGGCACACATCTTCCTGACGCCTTTAAGTTGATCTTATCTTGAGTTTTCCAATTTTCTGAATTCCAGTAAAATGTATGAAACCGATGGCAATATCATGATCTACGTGTGGCCGTGTGGGTGGGGATCGATATCCTATTCCTCGATCGAGGGTGAGTCACCACACGTACGTTTTCTTGAGCAAATCATTCATGGTGTTCATCCCGGTGGACACCCGTGTTCAATGCGTTCTTGAACTTGCGTATAGGACACGTCACACGAGTCACGACTGCGATAGAGAAGGCGATCGAGCTCGCGGCAGACAAGAAAAAGCAGATCAGCTTGAACGTACCATGGATTTCGAAGTGGCGCCGGATGAGCTCGCGGACCCGCAGGCTGGCCGCCGCCTCAGCCGAGCCCCGGCCGCCGGCGGCTTCCTCCCCCATCCTCTCCACCGTCGCGCACGTGACGGTCGACGTCGCCGTTTCACCGCCGGTGACCGCCGGCTCGACCTCCTCGGGCCGCATCTTCTCCGCGGCCGGTGGCGACGACGACGACAACGACCCGAAGAAGGCGTCGACGGCCCGGGACGACGACCAAGACGAAGCAGGCCTGGAGATGATGAGCCCGGGCCCGCGGCAGTAGACGACGGCGACGACGAGGACCGCCGCGACGAGCGCTCGCTGCAGGAGCCGCACGAGCGAGCAGCCGCCGCACTGTCGCCGAGCCGGCGCCGCCGGCTCCCGCGTCATGGCGGGAGCTGATCGAGCTGATGATGAGCGTATGTAGCCTCTGCCGCCTCTGCGATATATGTGTGTCGAACTCAGGCTCACGATCGACGACGACGTCGCGGAAGCGAAGTCATAAGGAGGCCGAGTGGCGGACCGGCCGGGTGGGGTGCTGCGAAGTCGTTGACGGCGACGACACGATCCGGCACGTCGTCGCGGCGGGTGGGTTCTCGAGAAAAAAAAAACCATGGAGACTGGAGAACGCGCGCGAGCGCTGGGATCGACGACCGGGGAATTATGTGGCGGACAGCGGAGCGCAGTGTGCTGTCTGTCTCCGTTGGAATAGGCGTTGACTACAGTCTGCAGTTGCTCTGCTCGCGTGTGATTCTGCTGAAGATGTCGATGGTTTTGTTTGGTGTTGTGGGAGAATGTCGTGTAACAAAATTGACGAATCTGAAGCCTGCCCCATGCCGCATTTGTGTATGGGACCGTGGTGCAACAGCAACTCTGCATGCATGTATGCACAGATCGATTACATAATTAGTGGAATAATTGCCAAATATCACAACCGAACTCCTCGTGTGGAAACTACAACCTCTGTGAAAACATATGCAAATACCACAAAAAAGTTGTCTAAATTCGTCAAACAAATTACACATGTGATATGATGAAACACAACCTTGTAAAATATCTTTTTCAAATTCGACTTTGTTTGTGATTATCTAAAAAACGAAGTCGAGTTTGGACAAGATATTTTACAAGGTTTTGTATCATCATATCATCTACACGTGTGCTTTATTTATGAATTTAGACAACTTTTTTGTCGTGGTTTGCATGAATCTTCACAAAAGTTGTCGTTTCCACCCGATATGTTCCCGTAGAAATGGCAGTGCTTTACCATCCTTACGGATGGCGGCACCTTTTAAATAAGGATGGCGGAAAACCCAGCTATTCCCCCGCGTTGCTCCCACAGGTGACTCGGGGGCGACCTCGCGCCGCCGCTGGGCGTTCCCCTCCTCCACCTCTTGTCGAGGTTCTCTACGCCGGCAGTAAATTTGTATCGGATTGCGTGCCGGGCCTCGGACGGTTGCGCAAATGGGGGCACACAGGGATTTATACTGGTTCGGGCCTCCGGAGAGTAACACCCTACGTCCAGTTCGTGTTGCTGTGTTATTTGCGCTGATTTGTAGTAGGGGGTACAAATGGGCGAGAGAGGGAGCTCGGTCCCAAGTCTCTGTAGTTTTTGAGAGCCATCGATGGCTGGACGCAGAAGAAGAAAGAAAGAGAGAGCTCCTCACGAGAAGAGATAGAGAAGGCAAAAAGTAAAAAACCAGAGAGCCCCACTGTGGGGACCCCTGCTCTCCCTTTTATCACACAAGGGGAGCAGATTACATTAAAGCGATGGGGCAAGCCAGGAGAGAGAGAGGGAGGGTGTGCATGATCAACAGGTGTACGGGGGAAGTCTTTTCCCATGCAGCGGATCCCACCACCCTTGGTTCCTGCTGGCTGTTGTTGCCATGTGTGATTGCCCTTGACACTTGGTGCACGCATGGGTAGTGTGGAGCCCAAAACCACTCGGGAAGGCTTCCAGCTAGTCGGAAGTGGCTTGTTGGTGAGCACGTGAGGTGATGGAGGTGGTTTTTGGTCGTTTTCCTTCACAAAAATAATTCCCGGAATACCACTTGATTTGGGGCCGTTTTCCTTCATGAAAATAAATCGAGGAAGCCACCAAAAATACCCCGAGGGCCATCGTGGTCGTGATAGTCGCTCATAATCGCTGTCTTTGGGTACCCATAATATTGGGTCCCGTCAGTAGCCCCCGAGCCTGGGAGGGAGTCGCGGACTCGTTCCCAGGTTCAATCGTTGCAGTGGAGAGGTAGATTGTCGTTCGTACGGTGGGTGCGCGCGAGCGCACCTGCCGGGTGTAGCCCCCGAGCCTGCGGGGAAGTCGGAGACTTGCTCGCGGGGTTAGTGATTTTGGAGTTGAACATCGTTTCATCGGAGGTGTCGTCGCACCCGAGCTTGCGGGAGGAAGATGAATTTTTGGTGACCTCGCACGACGCGAGGCACTAGTCAGGGAGTCGGTTTCCCTTTTCGTTACGTCTCCCTCGCGCATCCTTTTCATTAGGAAGGAGGGTCTGGGTGACGTCGAAGCTTGCCACGCTGGCCGAGCCTCGGCACCCCGTGAGCTGCGTGCGGGTGAGCTCGAGTGAATCCTCGGAGTCCCATTCGCCGGGTTCCGAACGGATCAGCTGGTGATCGACCTCAGATTCCTGATGGTGAAGTCATTTAGTTACCGAGTCCGTTCGGTTGGACTCGGCGGCTCGTCGCCTATCCGTCAGGGGAAAAACCATGACCTCATTTTCCATCAAGACTCGAACGCAGTTCAGGATGCCCATGGCGCTCGTGCGCCTGAGTTCCGGCCGCTGGGGCCCATCCCTCGCCGCCCCTCGCTCGGGTGTCCAGGAGCAGCTGTCGAACCCTTCGACGGGCCAGCCTTCGAACTCCGGTCGTCGGTGTGTGGCGCCAGCCCTCGGGTGCAGAGCCGCGAGGAGCCGATGGGGCCATCGGATGAATGTCGCGTGGTCGTTGTGACGGTCGATTAGTCGTCGCCCAGCCCCCGAGCGCGAGGGCCGAGTAGTCGTCTAGCCCCCAAGCATGAGGGCCGTGTAGTCGTCGTCTCCCAACCCCTGACTGCGAGGGCCGAGTCTACCGCCCTGTTCCTGCAACAGAAGATAGGAGGACAGCAGCATGCGGTGTGACGAATACTAATTTAACAGAAAAAACTTTTGACAACGCACACCGAGAATTCTAATTCCAGCTCTTTTAAGTCTATTTCATTTCCTCGGGCAGTTATCCTGTTGCGTTTAAGCACCTGACCCCCGAGAGCCGCATCTGTAGCGCAGGGAGCAGGCCGCGTGCACGCATGGGAAGTGTAGGCGTGGGGTCGAGGTTTCACGATTTAAGGCGTGTGCTCCCCGAGTACTTTTAGCGACTTGTGTGAGAGAGGAAAAAGAAAATGCGCTAATGTGTCCCGGCGACGCGTGTCGACGTGTGTTATAGCTGGAAAAACGGTGGTGCTAGAAGTGTGCTTAGCTCGATTTATGTTCGCGTCGGGGGAGTCGGCGTGTCATTCCCGGGCCCGTCCTGACAAGCCCGCGAGCTTCGTGTTGCCCGTGGCGGTCGAGCGGACGGCTGCCGAGGCGGTCGACGATTTGTCGGAGTCATCGTTGGTTTCGCGTGGAAGACGTCACGTGTTCGTTCGAGGTGGTTGCCAGATGGCTGCCAGCGCCATTCACCGTTGTTGTTGATGGCGGCGCCGCGGTCGGTCGGTGGCGAGAAGAAAGGCTCGGCGCGAGTGTCCTTCGGGATGATTCGGGGTGTGCTCGTGAGTGATGAAGGTGTGAGCTAGGTTGCCACGGCGAGGTATGCGAAGAAGGATGAGGTGCGACAACGAGCAGTGACGCGGCGGTCAGTCTCGGCTTGCCGCCACCCGTCGCGCCGCTTGAAACGGCTTCGTCCTAATCAGGGTAGCGAGTGGCCGACGCTGTGTCGGGATCGTGACCTGCACACAAGAACTAGGGTATTGACAAGGAAATCATGTTTTTAGGTCAGAAAGGCGATGTTCCCGAGCGGGAACTCCATCTGCACGACTCATTTTTCCGTTCCCGGATAGTTTCTCCGAGTAGGCTCGTTCGCATGACTTCCTTCCGCCTCGCACGAGTACTCTCCGCCTCGTACGAGAAGCCCTTCCATCCGAGAAGTCCTTCCGCCTCCGAGTAGTTTTCTCCGAGAAGGTCCGCCCCGCTCGAGTACTTTCCGCCTCGCACGAGGACTTTCCGCCTCGCACGAGAAGTTTCCACCTCCGAGTAGGGGCACCTTACTCGAGTAGATCCGTGTCTATCCGAGTAGGAACAACTCGCACGAGGACTTCCCGCCTCGCACGAGTAGTTCTTGTACGCCTCCGACTAGTCTTTCCGTGGAGTCACGGTCGTCTGCGCCACCACCGCCGTCGTTGCCGGCGGAGTCGCGGCCGCCGTCGTCGTTGCTGTAGCCGCCGGTGTTGCGGCCGCTGTCGTCGTTGCCGGTGGAGTCGCGGCTACCGCTGGCGTCGTCGCGGCCGTTGGCGTCGCGGCCGCCGCTGTTGTCGAGGATGGCCATCCGAGACTTGCAAAAAACATCGTGACACGCAAAGGCCCCTACCTGGCGCGCCAACTGTCAGGGTTCTCTACCGCCGGCAGTAAATTTGTATCGGATTGCGTGCCGGGCCTCGGGCGGTTGCGCGAATGGGGGTACACAGGGATTTATACTGGTTCGGGCCTCTGGAGAGTAACACCCTACGTCCAGTCGTGCTGCTGTGTTATTTGCGTTGATTTGTAGTAGGAGGTACAAATGGGCGAGAGAGGGAGCTCGGTCCTAAGTCTCTGTAGTTTTTGAGAGCCATTGATGGCTGGACGCAGAAGAAGAAAGAAAGAGAGAGCTCCTCACGAGAGGAGATAGAGAAGGCAAAAAGTAAAAAACCAGAGAGCCCCACCGTGGGGATCCCTGCTCTCCCTTTTATCACACAAGGGGAGCAGGTTACATTAAAGCGATGGGGCAAGCCAGGAGAGAGAGAGGGAGTGTGCATGATCAACAGGTGTACGGGGGAGTCTTTTCCCATGCAGCGGGTCCCACCGCCCTTGGTTCCTGCTGGCTGCTGTTACCATGTGTGATTGCCCTTGACACTTGGTGCACGCATGGGTAGTGTGGAGCCCAAAACCACTCGGGAAGGCTTCCAGCTAGTCGGAAATGGCTTGTTGGAGCACGTGAGGTGATGGAGGTGGTTTTTGGCCGTTTTCCTTCACAAAAATAATTCCCGGAATACCACTTGATTTGGGGCCGTTTTCCTTCATGAAAATAAATCCAGGAAGCCACCAAAAATACCCCAGGGGCCATCGTGGCCGTGATAGTCGCTCATAATCGCTGTCTTTGGGTACCCATAATATTGGGTCCCGTCACCTCTCATCCTCGTCGTCGCTTGAGCTGGGGGCCGGAAGTCCGGCACTAGGAAGGAGGGTGGCGGTGGGAGTGCGGGACACCTCGGCCGAGAAGCGGGCGTGCCATGCAGGCGGTGGCGGCGCTCTTCTCCCGCAGCCCCAGAGGCTCCTCTGGCATTCCGTCGGCCGAATCAGTGGCCCCCAGGAGCGGATCTGCGGGGCCTGCACAGCAGCGAGCTGGAGGCAGATCTGGTGGCGCGAGCGGCCGCGCAAGAGGGCCGGGGCCTGCGGGACGGCGAGGCGTGAGCGGTCACGCAGTCCTAGGGCGTGACGCCACTGTGGTGGTGCAGTCAACGGCGATGCCAGCTTCCTATGGTCTACAGCGGCCGCAGCCAACGACGTGAAGCCGCTGCCTCGCGGCCGGCGACGTGGCAGCAGGGCGGTGTTGGCTATGGCGCGGTGCGCCTCCAACACGAGGCCGATGGTGTGGCAGCAGCCTGGAGTTGGCCGACGTCGGCATATCAGTGCGACTTCCGCGACGCAGCTGCAGTGGGGAAGGGCTCCAGGGTGGATGCAGCCAGACTACATTGTGGCGCGGTGAGCGGAGGTGGTCGACACGCAGTCTGAGCACGTCCGAAATGTGGCTGCAGCATGGCGACGACCGACGCACAGCTACGATTGCGACTGTGTCTGGCGTGTGTGTGTGGTGGTGGGGATGTGCGACAGTAGCGTCGGGTAGGTGCAGCAATGTGCTGGTGCTCGTACAATCGTATGCGGACCGACATGGTACCGGGCAATGCAACAAGTGGCGGCAGTGTGAGCCGACAGAGAAGTGGAGATTCAGTAGCATGACACGTGGGGATGCGGTGGAAGCGTCGCTCTGGTGGGGGCAGTCGTGGTGGTGGTGCCGGAGTGTCACGTCGTGCGCGTGCGGTGAGGTTTGGATGCTCGGGTGAAAGCTTTCGCCAGCATGCTGGTGGAATGGCGGCGACGTCCGACATTGCATTTCCCCATTGGGGGTGTCATTTGGAGCTACAACCCTGCTGCACGGGGTTTCTAGGTGAAAACCCTGTCCAGCTCCAGGATGAGCGACGGTGGTGCGCCATTGGTGTCGTGCCATCCTTGGAGGTGTCGTCTCTAGAGACCCCGCTTGTTGTTGGTGTCTTCTTCGGTTCACTGCTTATGACAGCTTTGGCCGGTGTTGGCAATTCCGTTGTGAGGCGGGCTGGAAGGGTGTTGGCTACCTCATGATCGAGAAGGATGCTTTCTTGTTGGTGCCTTAGGGTCATCGATTCGTTGTCGTTCGACTGCATGCAGCAGACCGTGGCGGCTGGCATTGCTTCACAATGGCTAGTGCGGTGTGGGACTGCGTCAAAGGACGGCGCTTGCGGCAACAACATAGGGAGACGACTCGGCTTGCAGCAGATCGTGACGGTTTGGTTCAGCATGGCTGGACCCACCCGGTGTGGTACAACGTTGGAAGACGGCCAGGCGACATCTTTGGTCTGTTGGCTCGTCGGCGGCAGCTTCATGCAAGGGGAAGCAACTAGGTGAAGTTGACTCATGGCAGTGTTTTGGCTATTGATAAAGATCTTTATGGCCAGGGCATGACAATTTAAGAAACAATTCTGGAGCGCGGAGCTTGGTGGCAGGCATGGTGAGGCTCCCGCGCACGAGAGAGGAGTCCAACTGCGAATGAGGTAAGGCCCCCGCGCGTTGTGTTGGTCGGACTTGGTGTTTTCACTCCGTCAGATGGTTTGCTTTGTTGTAGCGGCACCACAACAAAGAGCCCTACATGGTGGTGTCCTTGGTGTGGTGGCGTCCGCTCCTTTGTTTCTTTTTCAGCACTCGATCATGTCGTTGACTAGATGTCTACATTAGTATGCTTGCAGGTGGGAGCGGATGTGATCCGTTTTCGTTTTCTTTGGCGTCTTTGTGTGTACTGGTACCGATGTGTTGAGGTCTCAATCCAACGGTCCGGTGAGCGGTAACCCGCGTTGATGTCCTAGTCGAATCGGGTGACTATAGTTATTTTTTCTTTCTTTTGTTTCCTGCCTATGGTGTCCCAGAGTCGTAGTCTTGTATTTTTTTTCTGCTATAACAATGAAACACACATTGTCTTGTGCGGTTCGTTAAAAATAGTTAAACAGTCCGTGAAATTTTAGCATGGATCCGCTCAGGGACGGAGGGGGTTCAAGCCCCCCCTACCGGCCAGGATCTCCATTGAAATTAGAGGGAAGAAGGAGGGAGGAGAAGATGAAAAATGAGGGAGAGGGAGAAGGGGCTGGAGGAAGGGGAAGGAGCCCCTCCAACCCTGCCATCCAAGCTCCGTCTCTAGATCCGCCGCCGGTGAGTGCAATAGGCAAATACGTACATACTACCTCAATCCATTGTAGTTGATGTTTAGGACATTGATTTTGGCCTAAACATAGTTCGTTTCGTTTGGAAAAAAACGTCAAATAAAATGAATCCGAATATAGTACGCCTAGGAAGACCTTAATTTTATTTCGTGCAAAAGCAGGTTTGATTTTATTCTTGGGTTATATATTATTACACAACCTCACAGCAGCAGACAAAGTATGTGTAGCTACCAAAGAAGGCATCATTCCTGTGGCAAAATTCTTGGCACTGCCGAAGATCGCTTCCCCTTCCTAGAGGCCGGCACGGCCAATTATTCTCCTCCGGCTGCTGCTGCCGCCATGAGGAAGAATCGTCATGCAGTGGCAATGGCGCCGCCGCCTTCACTGTGTAGCCTGCGGCTTAGATAGATCGATGATGCATGGTTGGGTTATCTTGGATATGATCGTCGATCGTTCTAAAGAATTGAAGAAGCTAATAAGAATAGTAATGGACAAATTAAAAATCGACCGATCGATCACCCACCGGTAGTGGAGAGGATGCTGGCGGCGGCTATGGCGAGGACGAAGACGATGGTCTTGCAGCAGCTGCTGCTGGTGGTGGTTGAAGGAAACCTGGCCCCCATCGTCGCCGTCGTCTCTGCCTCGCGGCTCCGGCCTGCTGTTATTGAAAATGATGAGTGATCGATAGATGATGGTGTGAAGATGATATACTACCGCTCCAATGCATGCGTTAAATATACGGTAATGGAATAACTGCCAATTACCACGACCTAAATACCCACAATCAACTCTGCGGTGGGGTGGGAGGGAGGCCGGGCCAATTATCAAGCTTATTAGAACTGTATCACTTTAAAATTTTGGGTCCGAGACCCTAGTTTCATTGTCTTTCCTCCTACCGTAAGACGTTGATAGCTATAATTGCTGGCATGTTGTTGTGATGTTGTCACCACCCGTTCATATTTTTACTGTCGGTTTGAGTAAATCCGGCAGTGATATAGGTGGCGGTGATGATGTCTTGCTGTGTAGTAGTGAATGTTAACCAAGAACTAATAAAATGAATCAATATTCCTCTTGCTTTGTGTTTCTCTATCTACTTCCACCAGCCCAAAGGGGCAAAGGGTAATCACCCCCTAATAGCTAGTATTTGACACGCATCAAAGTTACATAAGGAAACGTGCGTCTCGATGCAATATTACTATATTAATTAGTTGCTTCCACTACCTGTTAGATCACTGTAAATGGCATGGGGAGCAGGGCCACTAAAGATAGAAACAGAATCCCCATCCAAATCCGGTCCAGCGGTGCCAACTTTTTAACGCCTCCGGAGGAAGGCCCCTCTAAGCGAATGTAGTCATACATAACCCCGGCGATCTTGGCAGAAGCTGCCTGTCCAGTCTGGGTGAGTTTCATGTCAATGGTGTTGTCGCCTTGGATCAGCAGGTGCCCTGCAATCTCAAACTTGAGGCTCCACTGAAGGCCGTGGATCCCATGGCGCGCGATCGCGTTGTCATCCCCCATCCCCTGCGTCGTGAACACGTCACCACCTGATCCCCTCGCACCACCGTTCACTTGGACCTTGAATTTAGCAGTAGTTCACAGAGTTCAGGTAACCACACAACGGAATCGGTTCCCAAAGATCTAGAGATCATGTACCTGCAATCTGCACGTTTGGGCAGCTGCGAGGGCGATCCGCAGCACGTAGGTGCCATCTTCTACAACCCGGTCCAGATTGAACCGTACCTGCCATGTCGTTGGCACGGTGACTTGGCCTACCTTCCTGCAGATCAAAGATCGTATCCATAGTCCATGGAGATAATAGTTTAGCATCGACAATGTGAAAAACAAAATGGAACAACAAAGCGCGAGAGAGTGTTAGTGTTACTACCTTGTGACTTGTGCGAAGAACCAGTCCTTTGATTCGTCGCTTTTACCAACAGTGAAGACGAGATCGTTCTCCGGGTACAATGCGGCGTATCTCTCCCACAAACCGTACTGCCTGTACCTGCTGTCAGCATCAAAGCCACACATGAAGAACAGTAAGAACTAAGAACGCCCCTGATGCCATTGACATGCATATTATTCTCATCATGTAAGCGACATGGACGACCTGTCTTTGCTGACGAAGAGGTCGTTGATGTACTTGGGGTCAGGGTCAGGGACATAGAACTCCGCAGCTGTCCGGTCTGGGACGCCAATCTCCCATAGAGTGGGGCCTGACCTCGACGGCTCGAACACTAAATTGCCGACGTTGATGGTACCACCTGCTCCAGTGGATCCAAGAGAGGTCAAGCACAGGGTAGCCATAGCTATGGATCCATTGTGGCTGCAGTCATAAAAATGCATGCCAATGCTGAGAGACTAACGAAGTGGCACGGACCTGGTGCTATGGTTAGAGGTGAATTATAGCAGTAGTCTCCAAGAACCCCTGGAACAAACGCATACAGATTGTACACTCCTCCCCGAACATTGTCGATGTTGAAAGCGCCGTTGGATGTGGCCCTTGTCCAGAACTGGTAGCCCTTGCTCTCTGTGGCCCAGGAGCCCGGTTGCCCAGGCAAGGCGAGCCCGATGTAGGCCATTGCAGCAGGTATGTCTTTCTTGCTCAGGTACCTGTCTCTGACGAGGAGCCTCCCTGTAATGGATCCCCTCTCATGTGCCTTTGGGAAATCCGTCGATGCAAGGAAGCTGTAGGGCCAGTTCCTCGCCTCAGCTTGCGCCTGCGCTTTGGCGTCTCCCCAAAGAGCCTGGAGGTCGCCTCCCTCTGGGCTTGAGTTGAGGTAGATAAACACTGGGCCTAGGACTTTCTTCCAGCTCTCACCATCGTCGATGTTGAAGGCCATGTACTTACCAATGTAATGCGTTCCGAAAAACATCTGTTGCAGACATTAAGATCGTATACAAACTTTTCAGTTTACTGTCAGAGTCAAGAGACTGGTTTCAAGTAAGCTGACAAATCTCTTCATCTGGATGGTATCCTTGGAGGCTTTACCGTGAGGGATGTGGGGCCAACATGGGAGGTGAGCTCACGCTTCAACGGGCCGCCGCTCTTGAACTCGTTGCTGGGTGTGATCACCCAGAAACCCATGGCGTTCGTATCGCTACTGCTGATCCATCCGTGAACAATGTTGTCCTTGTTGTCCAGAGAGTACTGGTACTTGTCATCCACCTGTAGACATATTCATGCATGGTTCTCAAGCCTGTCGCTTCACCTAAAATTCTCCAGTAGCTAAAGTTAGTTGATATACCTCTCCTCGGAACTGGGGCTCCTTGGGGTCAACCAGGAGCACAGCCTCCTTGTATGCCAGTGGAACAGCACGAGGTTCATCTCTGTCGGCCGCACTGGGCATGTACCTCTGTATGTCGTCTGTAATAGCCATGTAATTGAACCTAAAACACATTTGACATAGACAAAAATAATCAGCTTTTGGTCATGGGTCAACATGAGAAAGCAACAGATTGATGATCAATGTGTTTACACTAAAAAGGGATGCTCACTTTCCCATGTTAAGCTTGAAGACGAGCCTCGCCTCGCTGATGTTCAGAGCAGGGTAGTTGCCATCATGCTCAAAGATGGCATAGCAGTAGAACCCAGAGCTGCCTCTGAGCATTACAAGCCTGAACAAACGGTCTTAGCAGGGAGTTGGTACTAATTCAGATGAGGAAATAGTATACAAAACAAGTAACTGTACAATCTGAATGACATGAAGAATATGGCACCTCTTGTCGATGTTTAAGCGAAAGCTGTTTCGAAGTGATGGGTTGTATGTGCTCCTGAAAGAAAGCTCCACTCGATCTTCAGTTGAGGATATTACGTTGAACTCTGTACTATCCAACCTGTACAAATGTAATCAGTATATCCAACTTTGTTGCTGCAAAAATTCATCCTAAGCTATTTCACCGAAACATGTTGGGTTTCACAAGTACTACCTCCGTCCTTAAATATATGACGTTTAGGACAAACAAATTAGTTCATATTTAAAGACAGAGGGAGTATAAATTGTTTGTTTGGTGTTATATATAATATATCTGAAGCGGTCTACACTCTCTTTTATTGAGAAATAAATTTCTAGGGGTTTTAGAAAAATTGTTGTTTCGGACAAATATTGATAAATGCTTTCTATTCCCCTGTAGCCATGATGGAGAAAGGGACCTTCTCGATCTCGATAACCTTTGGTAGGAGAAGGGAAACTATCAAAAAAGAAAAAGAATCTTATTAGGAATAATCAAGTTGTGAGTAATGCTTATGTGTGGCAAGAATACTTTTGTTTCATATTTGGGTTGTTCGTGCTTAGTTCTTGTGTTAGTGCCTTAGTGGTTTGAAATTGCTGTCGCTTTCATTGATTGTTGCACTAATAAGTATGACTTGGACGCAATCTGCGTCATAGTCCATTCATGCTTTGTGACTTGGTCAGCAATGGCAAGTCAAAGAAAGGTCGTAGGAGTCGACTCACGTATTGTACAGTCCTGGCAGACCAGAGCCGGGGTAGTTCCAGACCGAATCCCAGTAGCTGCAATTCCATCAAAATTCAAATAATGTGTCACAAGTACTAGAGTAAGCTAGCAAGAAACAGTGCAGATGGAAGAAGAGCGCAACGGTAAGGGTTAGTAGTTAGTACCCTCCGGAGTCTCCCACGCCGGCGTCGTACTCGAGCAGGTTCGCCTCGCCGCCGTAGCCGACGCCGGTGATCCGGCCCTCCGGCGCCGACAGCGCCACCTGCACCACGCCGTTGTCCACCACCACCTGCATGCATGCGGATATCAATTGGCAAAGAATAAACCAACTGATGATCATCTAATAATGTAGCATGATGCCAAGCCAACAGGGAGTATTTACAGGAGGAAGCATCCGTGTCGCGTGCGTTGGCAATATATACCTGGCGCGAGCCGACGCGCAGCGTGACGCCACGGGCGGAGGCAGCTGCTTCCGGCGAGGCCGCTGCAAGCAGGGACGCCGCCGCTGCCATGGCGACTACGGCGAGCAGGACGAGGCGGTTGGCTCTAGCGGCGGCGGCAGCCATGGTCATGCCGTGCTATGTTGTTGTCCGGCCGGAGCAGAACGATGGCGAGCCTCGTCCATGTTAGATGGGGGCATCGTTCAGCGAATAGGTTACTGGGAGTTTAAAATAACAGGGGGAGGATGAGGATCGGAGTGAGCTTCTGCTGGGCGGTAGGCGGTAGCCGCGGGTCTTTGCCCAGGAATCTCCGCTGCGGGAAGCAGAGGAAACGCATCGAATCGGCGACGGAGTGTAGTGGAGGACCACCTTCTACCATGCGACAACTACGCACGCACGCAGTGGTCGGTCAGCCTTCGAATCCGCTTTGTGCACGCACGCCTATTTGAAGGCACACTTCGCACAATCCAAACCTGAAAAAAAACAGATGAAACGTAATTCCAAGCTCGAACAAATAGGACCTAACTGCGATGCCCACTCTCTACATTCAAATGGATTACATCAACATAGCGCCAGCAAGTAGGCGAATACTGCACAACTCTGCATCTAATCATCTATGGATGAACACTGCAACTGTAATGTACAGCAGGATGCATGATACTAGTACCAGCCGAGCACATGCGCTGAATCTCGTCAAAACCGGCACCGTCAGAGGCATGCCACAGAAATAAGCTCCATGGCCAGATTAAAACCTTGCCTCTAACCTACACTCCGCCATAAGTGGTGTTACTGGTTAATGCAAAACCGAGCTCTTCCAAGAGCGTGAGGTGAGGTTGTCCCTCTCATCGGGCTGGGTTCTTGTACGGTGGGAGGACATGGTACCTCTTCACAT
The DNA here is from genome assembly GCA_036936925.1 of Cenchrus fungigraminus. Taxonomy (NCBI): domain Eukaryota; kingdom Viridiplantae; phylum Streptophyta; class Magnoliopsida; order Poales; family Poaceae; genus Cenchrus; species Cenchrus fungigraminus. The sequence continues at coordinate 59,673,816 of CM072768.1, read as the reverse complement.
GGTCTTTCCTCGACCTGCAGTGCGACACGAGGTGACTCTCATCGACCTCCCCGATGTTTGATAGTCGAACGCCGTACTCCAGTAGCCTCCTCAGGTCCCTGGGAATGGGGCTCTGCCACTGGCCATCCCACCAAGCGGGCGGGAGGAGCGGGGTCAGGGCACATTGGTGCGGCTGGTGCTGGCAGCTGAGTGGGCCAGCGTATCTGTTCCAGATGTGGCCCCAGCCGACCTGCGTCGAGAGCCCATCGACCAGCAGGTTGCTGTGGACGCTGCTTAAGAACGTGAAGTTGGTGCCTGAAGGCTCTTGACCTGATTACGCAAGAAAAAGGGTCGGCTGATTCAGTTAGGGGTTTACAGACTGGACACTGAACAGGCTGCACAAAATCAGGACATGTTTACAGAAAAGGCATATGTACCATGTCTGTTTGCTGCAGCCAATGCTGCAATGAGTTGAGCATAAGTTGTCCCCACACGACGATGTGCTCCAGTGACAACTGCGTATTTTGCTTGTGCAGCTAGAAAGAAATCAACAAATGCCACCCACCTTGGAGCTGATCCCCAGTCTCTTGAACGAAAATCCATAGGCTGGAACAGAAAAAAGATCTTGATTTCAGGAAAGATGTGCAAACAGATAGATGCAAAAGTATTCACAAAATTTAATTCAATGGCATAAGGTACCCATTGTTGATCAAAATAAAACCAGTGGCAATTTATGTTCTTAGACTAAACCGATGACATAAGGTACTCTACCTGTTTGGCTGTGCTTGCTGCTTTTTTCAAACAATAACCAACAGAGATATGTTTGTGACAAGGATATTTTTTGAATGTTAAGTTTATCACTTTCAAATGACATTAACATTTAAAGGTCGCCCCCTGCACATTTTGCAGCTAAGGCACATAGTCAATCAAACCTAACAAACGAATACTGCATTATATGCAAAAGCAGGTGAATCTTTGTATTAAAAAGAGAATGCTGCATTGTTGTATTAAAAAGAGAATGCTGCATTGTGTTGTTCTATGCACACAGTACATATACAACTATTTGTTACAGGAACTGAATATCCACATAATTGTTGTCTTAATTTAACATGTAAGAAGATCGCCACAAACCAGAAACACAGGATATAGAAATGCAAGTATGAGATACTTTGGAAAGCATGGCAGGATAAAACATGCACAAGACACAAAGATGAAACTGGCTACAAAAAGATGCAAGGATATACATACAAGTTTTAATTGGAAAATTCACCAAAATTGGGTGGAAAGCTCCAGAATAAGCAAAATAGAGGTGTGTATTACTAATCTAGCAAGTTAAGGAAATGTGTATATTTGTTTTTTTTTCATTCTCATATAAACTGTAACGTCCATGACATAAATCTAGCATAAGAGCTTTACTCCTGAAAAATCCAGTAAGGTTCAGAAGCTGCAAGGAAACAATAACATATACAGCTCAAAGAGTGAATAATACCTTAGCATTTCCATCTATCTCTAGACCAGAAGTCTTTGTAAACAGCTTGTAATCAAAATAAAGTACCTGAAAACAATTGCAAAATAAAAATCCAATTTTCCAATATTTTTAGAAATACATAACCAATTAGTTGCTTTTTCAAATCTACCAAGCCAAACTTCACGGCACTTAAAAAGTGGCGTAAAATTCATCTGACAGTATACAATTTAACCAAGCAGCTAACCTCTGCAAACTCACTGATGTCTGACTTTATCTCCTTCACAAATGCTGGTGTGTCTGAGACCAATGCCACCCGAGGTGTACCCTTCATACTGAAAATCTGTAGGGCTCTCTTAATACAAAGAACTGCAGCTTTTCTTGCTCGGACTGGCCTAAAGTAATAATAGGAGTTAACCTTCTACTGTTCAAATATATGATGCCGAGGAGTGATTTGTTTAAAACATAGCCAACTAGTGCATGATTAATGCTTAGCCGACATAATGTCTTGTTACACACCAGGTGAGACCCAACTGCAAACGCAGTGCCTAGGGCTTTGTATGACACTAGCAAGAGTTGCTAATAGTAAAAGTTGGCCATACCAATTTAGCTCCCAAAACATTTCCAAAGATATTTAACTGGAGATGATCAAACTTAGGATCAAAGAATGATATTATCCGAAAGAAGAAAATATGAAGCTATCCTAGGCCCCATGTACAATTCGGATACAAAGAAACATTTTTGGTGGCTCCTGAGTCCTGATGAAGCAGGTACGTTGACAGATTAAATTGCATGATATCAATACTGTTTTCTAAGTGGGTGGACAATTTATAATAGTTACATTCAGTTTATGCAAGCAAACACCAAAAGTGTTCCATACCTATTCGCCATCATGCGCATGTGCAAAACAATATCTGGATTGACACCCTTCAAGGCCCAGTTAACAGCTGCTTGGACTGTACTGGATGGTGATATGATAACTCGCATAAGTTCACCGAATGTATTAGGCCTGGGGTCTAATGAGCCTGGAAATCCAAAAAGCGCTGATGCAGCAGCCTTCATTCTAGAATGAACATTCTTCAGAAAAAACTGAATCCCAACAGCGTCTGTTGTGCCATCAAACCTAGAATTGTGAATAATAGTATCATTCAGCATGTCTCTTATATTTAGCTTTTTGTATGAAAAAACAGCTCAGTGAAAGAAAGCAAACGAACCCAAGATGATGCAACAGAAACAGATACTTTGTACAAGAACAAATATAGTTACAAATGAAATGCACACTAAAAGAAATGGCCGGTTACCTAAGACCTAAGAAATAAAAAAATGAACATTAAAAGAAGTGGTTATTTCAAGTTCTCAACCCTATTTCCTGCGTAAGTGCAAGATGCAGAAACAGATATCTCCACCATCTAGTGTACCTCCGGAGTCAATTAAAACCTTAGAGAAATTATCTCCATTACCATTTTCTGCACTCCATTACAACAAAAACAAATCCAGCTCATGCCAAAAGAAATATTGCACAACATGTAATTTATTCTAGGATGAAATTGTAGTACTAACCAGATGATTGGATCCTTCCAGTTATTCCAGTCACTACACAAAACATTCGTCTCAGCAGGGTTTTCAAAAATGTCCACTCTTATATTCAGATCTCGACCATACATTTTAGCACAGCGATGCTTCCTCCACAAATGTTTAATTTCATGAATAGTGAACGACTGGTTGGTATAAGAAATGTACTCCCCAAAAGGATACAATCCCCTGTGAACCAGAGAGAGGAACATAAAATGGTAAGTGCATAATAACATCAATCACCACTATTCTAAACTACAAATTCCATTTATCATGGCCATGACAATATGCAAAAAATCATAACTAAGCATCACATTAAAAAAATTAACACTGCATATGCAAGGAACAAAACAAGCAGAGGATAGTCAAACAATATTCTAAAGTATGGTTTACAACAATAACAAGAAGAATAGAGTGGTTTAAGAAAAACAATGCTTTCAACCTATCCCATAGTTACCAAATCAAAGAAAATCATGAAAAGGAGCTGGGTGTAAATGCATATGCCTGGTTTGCCCGATGATTAAAGATCGGTTTAACATGACACTCAAGGCTCCTGCTGTTAAGATCTTGTACATTTCATTGCCAAATCCAGCTTCAGATGCTTTCCCCAAAACAAAGCCTTGTTTGCAGAATTCATGGGCAGGAAGCATTCTCACTCTTTCTGCTCCTGGCAAGTTAATTGAAGATGTAAACCCTGGGCTCCGGTATGTAACTAGCAACTGCAATTCTCAATACAAAACTAGAGACATGCACTCTGGCTGCATCATAGTTGATTTATGACTGAACTGAATTATGTGATGACATGTTAACGTTACATTTCCTATGATGTGATGGGCACAAGTGTGTCAGCTTTAATTCATCTATTGTTCTTCTGAATGAATATCCATGTGGATAGATGTTTCGTCAAATTAAATAAACCATGTCTCAAGCCCTTGATATAAAAAGCAAGGTATTATTCAACTCTCAATTTTAGGGAAAAGATAATAGTACATAGGTTTGTGATACTATACTTTTTAATCATGTTATGTAAATAGATCACAACAGAATTAATGGCCCGTGATGCGAGTTTGGAGACAGTGTTCATGTCCACAAGAGTAACAAATTATGTATCTACACAGTGCTGCTACAAATGGATATACCTATGCACTAATAATGAATATATACCAAAATTTAGCCTTTTAAGGTTTCGTAATACCTCATTAAAATCAGGTGCAATCCTAATCTGAAATTTGAAGCAACAATGACACCGACACGTGATTCATAAAGGAGTCAAAGATGGCAAGTGCTTACGGGAACATTATTTCCAGCACAGTTGACTTCTGCCATTCTGAACAACATAAACACTTGACTTGAGTAATGCAGCCCAAACAAGCAAGGTAAAAACAATAGACAACTAGGGTACGAGACCATACATTAGTCGTTGAAAATTCCAGACAGAAGTCAATTTCTTAATTAAGCAACTACATTATAAACTAATCTACTAACGCTATGGACACACTGAGGCTGCCAGCCGCTTCCTCTGTTCCCAGGCTAGTCTACAAAGTCAATTCCCTAATTAAGCACATAAGTAACTACTGTCTCCGACGGAGCATGGTCACTTAATCTCTACTGGGCCATCCAATCAAATGATTCCAGCATCATAATCTAATTCATCTAGACAGAGTGTAATTAACAAACCATTTCGGCGACCATCTCTTGCAGACAGAACACGCAACATTTCCAGGGGCCAAAAGGTGTGATCAAATAAGGAGCGCCCGCTACGAGGAACGAACCTTGGAGCTCGAAGTGTCGCCGGATCATCTCGCGCACCCGCAGGCTGGCCTGCTCAGGCGAGCCCCGCCCCGCTCCCGCGGCCTCCTCCCCCATCCTCTCCACCGTCGCGCACGTGGCCCCGTCCCGTACCTCCGCATCCCGCTCCGCGGGGGGTGGTTCGTCGGGGAGCTCGTCGGAGAAGGCGCGGGCGCCGGACGCCGAGGAGAGGTTTGGGGGTTTAGGGCCGTGGTGGTGGTGCTGGAGTAGGATGAGAAGGATGAGGGCCGCGGCGGAGAAGGCGCCCACGAGGAGGGATCGCTGGAGGAGACGCGGGGGCACGGGCGAGAGCCCCCCGCGCCGCCATCGCGCCGGCGCCGGCGCCGGCCGCATGGGGAATGGGAGCTGGTCTGTTGTCTCTTCGCACACTCTCGGGACACGAGAGGCCTGGTCCGATAACATTTTGGGCCGGGCCTGAACAACTAAAGATTCGCTTACAACAATTAGGCCCGGCAAGAATTGCAGCGCGAGGTTCTAAAAAAAAGAATTGCAGCGCGATAACTTATATTTTTGTGTTCCTTTCGAAATTATTAGGAAAAAACGAAATCTCAACCTCTAAAAAAAATTCGCACTGTGGGGGTAAGACCGCCTCCACGATATTATATTAAGCAGAAGAAGATCTTTTCACACAGATCGAGAAAATCTTTGAACCCCTACCCCATCCATACACAGCGACATCGCAACACTCGTGAGATGAGGCTGGCTTTAGACATGTGCTTTGACGTGTGATAGACGAGGAGATTTTTTTACAACGCACACTAAATGCGCGCAACACGCGGCCACAAATTCGCACCCGAAGGGGTTTGAACCGTGGCCGACGGTGTACCTAGAGGCAGACCTGCGGCCCAGGCCTCTTAGGCCTCGGCCCTAGTCGCCAGCCCATAATCTCCACACTGTAGCACCAAATTGAAAGCTAAGCCCAACTAAATTCAGCCTGTATCCTACACTATAGCTCAATTCAGCCCTAGTCATCGGCCCAACCCAGGTCCGCCACTAGGTGTACCATGCTAGTGCCTCGACCAACCGTCCCATGACAAATTTCCCTACAATTTTCACATCCACCTTTAGGGAAACAAGGGTTCGCTACAACTCGTTCATGTTTCCTAGGGACACAAGAAAATGGTTGGGGAACTTACGTTTTCAGTAGTGGTGGGAATTTTCTATCCTTCCATCAAACAACTTAAGTAAGATTTTCGTATATTTGTCAATGTCACATCTATATGTTTTCTATGTTGCAAATATTTTATTCGTTGTTGTAACGGAGCGTTAATAATGAAAAGAAGCACGGATCTTTGTGCAATTAGTAGAGCTGTAGAGGTTTAGAACCAGCGGTGCCTAGACTGATTGGTGGAGGTGGCTCCACATATGCATCCCGTCGGCATATATTCGTACAAATGAAGTGGAGTTTAAATTTAAAATTCAAACATTATGTCGATTTTTTAGCACATATATATGGCCCGCAAATGGGGGGCATGCCGGATTTTTTGAGTCAATGAAGATGATTTCAAATGGAAGATTTGATTGTTGTATAAATTTTATGTTCACATGAATTCATATGAAATAGTTATAATTTTTCGGAAATGTGTTAGGAGTTACTACCAGTTCAACTGGCGGTTTATTGCTAAAATCGATCGTCACAATAAACCGCCATTTCATTCAGCAACTTTTGGAGAAACCGCCCCATGAAAAGCGGTAGCCATCACCTACCGCCGTTTCATCTCGCGGTTGAGCTAATTTTTGCAAAAGTTTGTTAGGAGCAATTATTTTGAAATTAGTAAAATAAATAAAATAAAAATTCCAAAGATATATTTCTATCTATTGTGATAAGGCCTTCTCCAATGAAAAGAGTCACCTCTATGAAGAAAGGAGAGAGAAAAAAATCTCTCTCAAAAAATAGTCGCATCCAGCGGCCGATGCGGATCCCTTTGCGCATCAGCCACGGCAGTTGGCTCCCACTGCCGAGCGGAGGGGAGAAGCGAGGCGGAGCAGGGAGCGGAGGGGAGGGGAGGAGAAGGAGCAGCGGGGCGGAGAAGGAGGAGGTGGTCGAGGCGCCTTCATCGTCCTCGTCGTCATTGCCGGTGCCACCCGCCGTCGGAGCCAGCCGCGAGGATGGCCGCCGCTCCTGCTCCGCCCCTGCACAGATCTGGTCCTGGGGAGGGGAGACGGAGGCGGGGAGGGGACGGGGGGCCGCCGAGGTGTGGAGGAGGTGGCCGCAGGGTCAACACGTTGCTGTCGAAATCCTCGAGGAAGACCGCCGTCGCGCGGGCCGATTTGCCTTGTCGCAGGTGAAGCTCAGCCGCCTCGACTGCGGCACCGATGGATCTGCCGCCTGGGCCTCTTGTGCCGACAAGACGCGGATCCGCGGGGTGGAGGGAGCAGATACGACGGGGGTGTAGGGAGACCAACCACGACGCCCTTCCTCATCGCCGTCGTTTGGTCCCAAAGAGCCGGGGCCAGATCTACGACGGCAGCCGCCGCGTGCGCAAGGGGGGGGGGGGGTATGGAGTCGCGCTGTGCCAGGTGGGGGCGAGGAGGGAGGCCACGCCGGCTTGGAGGAGGCGGTTGCGGAGTCTGTTATGATAGTTTGTTGTAACAAGTTTTCTGCTATTAACATGTTTTGATCATTTTCTGTCCTTCTATGCTAACTAGTTTTGTAATGGCGTGGATTGGTAAGACAGCTGACATCTGTGTGAAGGTTGAGGTCATACTTGTATTCCTGTCAAGCTGTGCAAATTAAAGGTGAGGTCGTGCATGTTTGTAATGCACAGAAGCTACTGTTGATAGAATCAGAAAGTGACAAATGATTTAGCAATATCATTGACCAAAGTTGGACTATGTAAGATACCTTAAATTTCACAAAATGTTTGTTGTTGTACTATTTATGTTTTGTATGACAATGTTGCTTGATCACTTGCAAAGCACTGATGATCTTTTTGCCTATTCTTTCGTTGAAATGTAGAGCGCCTTGCTCTAATATTGCAACAAAGAGTAGAAGCTGCAAAGAAGCATGAAGTGGAAAAAGCTGGTATGTCTCTTGGTACCTTGGTCTGTTAATATTTTTCTTGTTTGCTGGTTGCATTGCCGGTTGGAGCTGCCATTGAATTTTGCATTTCCATACTTTTCTATTAAGTTGTCAATTGCTTAACTGTCCTACTACATGACCGATTCATTTGAAACCAACAGACTTTTGGGTATGTCACAAATCTTTTCAAATGTGCAATTGAAGTAATTCCTTGATGTCTGAGTTCACTGTAGGCTTCCAAGTACTTTGGTTTCTAATGACATTTATTCTGCTGGACAAAACGAATCATTTTACGGCAAGAAAGAATATGCTTACAAGTTAAAAAAGGCTTTAACACTTTGTGCACTCTTGGTGCTTGGAACATGTGGAAACATAGGAATGCTTGTGTGTTTGATGGAGTGCCACCAAACCTGCAGTAAGCAATCCAAGGGTACAAGGATGAGTCTCAGGTCTGGCAATTTTCAGGGGCTAAGGGTCTTGCGGCCTTAGCTTAGGTGTTTGTGGAAAGTCCTAACTGCCTTGTATGTAATAGTGCGATGTGTTAAATATAGCCCACACTATGGTCCATTGTGTGGAGCTAATTCTTGTAATTGGACCTTTTCTCTCTCTTAATATAAAGATACACAACTCTCCTGAGTGTTCGAGAAAAAAGAATATGCTTACAAGTTACAATCTCTCTGGCAGGAAGATATTTGCCCCACTGCCTAAAGGTAAAATTCCCTTTCTTGGGCAGTATTTCATAAGAAAAGTAATGCCATTCAAATAACCACGTTTGTATCAAGTCAATGGGGATAACACCTCTCGTAAGGCTGCTTTTAAACGGTAGATGCAGACTAGAATTCTTTGCAAACATGAGAAACAATGGTGGTAGTGTTCAAGCTACTTCTCAATCTCAATGTAGTTTGTTCATTATACATGTCAGTGCATTTATTTTTGAAATCATGACATCTTTTTGATAGAGAAATTGCAAATAGATGATAAAGCTGGCTCAGAGAGTTTGAGGATACTGAATTGGCCAGAATGGATAATTCAGACTTTGGCTTTGATCTTAGATGTGGCTTACACTTTAGTGGTGTATGATTATGGCATCTTTTACTGCCTGATGGGGTTACCCTTTTTTTGCATGCCAGGATTGCAATTTTTTCACAAATGTTTGCTGTGAATCACAAAGATACTGAATTATGTTCCACTTGGTCTCCTCAGTCATCCCTTTCCAATCCAATGCATTTGTCAGCCTGTGCCACACTGCCACCCACCCTCACTTTAATATAACTCAAGCATCACTTTTATGTACTTGAAATATTACTTAGTTTATGATATATTTATTTATTTATATGCAATTCAGCAATGATTATGTGTTTTGTTACTTACGTTTAATTCAACCCCTCACTTGAAATATTACTTACTTTTATTACTTCGTTTCAGTTACAACTGTGTGCTGACAATATGTGAATGACTGAATGTGATCAAAGAAGGGGCTTATCGTGGCATCAAATCGTATCCTTAGGGAAGAATTGAAGACTTGAAAAAGGACCCTCCTAGCAGTCCAGTTAATTCGGTTGAGTTACTAGTGGACTTATGCTACATGGTTTCTTATCAGGTTTCTATCTCAGCATTGATATGTTTCGACTGCCCATAAGAGATCTGTGTAGCATTTTATCTGATATATATTAATTCTATTGTGTTAACTTGCTGGCTGGTGCAATATGACACTTCAATTGCATTTACCAATAAGTCACTCCAAATTACTAGTGAAACTAGTCAATTAGAACTAAAGAACTGCTGGATAACTGAATCATTCATGCATGTCGTCAGCTATTATTGTATAAACAAATATAAGCTCAGCAACATATACTACTTAATTTGATGCCTCCTTGCCATGACAATTATGAACCACACATGTTTACTGTAATTCAATAATATTTTAGTATGAAGCTAGAATTTTAATGGAGGGCTCGGAATCATGGCATGCATAGTTAACTCAACCAAGAATACAATGCCAAACTACTGCTAAAGTTTCAGTTTTGAGATTCCATAGACATTCGTGCAAAATAGGAACTATGCTTGGTTGTGCGTACTATATATTTCAAAGAATACAATGTCGAACTACTATTAAGTTTCAATTTTCATCACCATCTCACCATGATATGGGCAGTGTTAAGATATGTATGTGTACATGGCTTAGAGTTGGGCGTGGCTTGTAGATTAGGATAGAAGGTTGTTGTTATCTTGTAGTCTTGTATAGTAAGTTTCTTCCTTTCCAAGTTGTAATCCTAACCAATCTGTAAATGCCACGCCTGGGGCTCTTTCAGGCCCATATAACACGCAACCGTGAGAGTCGAGAGGCATCACGTGACATCCAATTTCACAGGTAGTTGTGTAAGCGCACAGGAGGGAGCAAAACAACAACATTAATCATGAATGATAATATGGATCATTCAACATGAGAGATACATCCTATTGTTTCTTGACCAGCCTGGCCCATTTACTACTAGATAAAAGGTCACACGGTGCTTCTCCAAACCCTAACTAGCTACGCACCCTCCGATTCCCAGCAGCCCTGGCGACGCATCTGCATCTCATTCTCGCGCAAGCATGGAGCGTCGCTGTGCGTAGGGACTCCAGGCGGCAGGGGCGCTAGGAACCTCGCTTCCCTCCTCACGCTCTGACCTTGCTGAGTCCTCTTGCCCTCCCAGGCAGCCAGGCTCCCATTCCTCGCCAAGAATCCAACTTTCTGCTGCATATGAAGCACACGCAGACATCGTGCTTCTGTCGGTTGCAATACAATCATTTTTCCTTTCTGTAGTTGACAAGAAGAACAAGCAGCTTACTGCGTTACTGTAACTGATTTGTTGATTGTGATTGTCGTTATGCTTTCTTGCCATTTAGGCATTGATCATATTTACTCTATAGCTGAACAATGACAATGAGCCGTTGGTTGATATTGCCTTCTGTTAACGGGCACGGGCGACCCATTGGCACCCGTTAACCCGACGGGTGTGGGTCTGGGTAAAAATTTAAACCCATGACGGGTCATGGGTTTTTTAACGGGCGGGGTTTATATTCACGGGTAGGGTTTGGGAAGGCAAAACCCAATGGGTTTGTGCCCGTTGCCATCCCTACCTTTAGTCCAGTGGTCAAGGCGGCAACTATACGGCTGCTACTCTCCATTGCAGTGTCAAAGGGTTGGTCGCTACAACAACTAGATGTACAAAATGCATTCCTCCATGGAGTGTTAGAAGAAGAAGTTTACATGAGGCAGCCACCCGGATATGAAGACAAGACAAAACCAGGGTAAGTATGCAAATTAGACAAAGCATTATATGGATTAAAGCAGGCACCCCGCGCATGGTATTCTAGGTTGAGTAAGAAACTAATGGAGCTTGGTTTTAAACCCTCAAAGGCAGATACCTCATTATTTTACTATACTAAGGGTCGGTATACCATGTTTGTGCTAGTATATGTGGACGGCATTATAGTTACAAGCTCGTCACCAGAAGCAACGAAGGCTCTACTAAAGGATTTGAAGAAGGAGTTCGCACTAAAAGACTTGGGTGGTTTGCACTACTTCCTTGGTATTGAAGTAAAAAGATCTAAGGAAGGATTGTTGTTGAATCAAGAAAGATATGCCACAGAAATACTTAAGAGAGTCGGCATGTCTCAGTGCAAGCCAATCGATACACCGCTTCCAACATCAGAAAGGATCAGTGTGAATGACGGTGAGAAGCTTGGATCACAAGATGCAACTCAATATCGAAGTATAGTTGGAGCTCTCCAGTATCTGACCCTCACACGACCTGATCTCTCTTTCGATGTCAATAAGGTGTGTCAGTTTCTACACTCACCGACTCTAGTTCATTTGGGGTTTGTCAAGAGAATACTTTGGTATGTTAAGGGAACAATTACACTAGAATCAAAGATTGACAAGTAAAGTTCGACACTGATAAGTGGCTTTGCTGATGCTGATTGGGCCGGGTGCCCGGATGATAGGAGATCAACAGGAGGCCTGGTTGTTTTCCTTGGATCAAATCTTGTATCCTGGAGCGCCAGAAAGCAACCCACAGTATCGCGATCAAGCACAGAAGCAGAGTACAAAGCTTTGGCTAACGTCACCGTAGAGGTCATGTGGGTTCGGAAATTGTTGGATGAGTTGGGAATACAACACCCTCCAGCAGCTCGGCTTTGGTGTGATAACTTAGGTGCAACATATTTGTCAAGCAATCCAGTGTTTCATGCCCGGGCAAAACACATCGAAATTGATTTTCATTTTGTGAGAGAACAGGTTGCTCAGAAACTCCTGGATGTTCGGTTTATTCACACTGGAGATCAGCTTGCTGATGGATTCACCAAACCATTGCCTATTCGAGCTTTCCAAAAGTTTAAACACAATCTCAACTTGAAGACGATGTTGTGATTGAGGGGGGATGTTAAGATATGTATGTGTACACGGCTTAGAGTTGGGCGTGGCTTGTAGATTAGGATAGAAGGTTGTTGTTATCTTGTAGTCTTGTATAGCAAGTTTCTTCCTTTCCAAGTTGTAATCCTAACCAATCTGTAAATGCCACGCCTGGGGCTCTTTCAGGCCCATATAACACGCAACCGTGAGAGTTGAGAGGCATCACGTGACATCCAATTTCACAGGTAGTTGTGTAAGCGCACAGGAGGGAGCAAAACAACAACGTTAATCATGAATGATAATATGGATCATTCAACATGAGAGATACATTCGCCGGCTCCCATACTAGCTAGCCATCGCAACGGGCCAGCTCAAGCGCCGTCTCGAGGGTGGCCACGACTTCCGAAATGGACGGCCGCGCCTCCCAATCCAGCCGCACGCAGCGCATTGCCACCTCGGCCACCAGTTCCGCCGCCTCCAGCTGTCTCGGCGTTGGCTTCGCTGCCGGGCGCCTGTCCAGCACCTTCCACAGCTCACCCGCCTCAATCAGTGGCACGGCCAACTCCACCAATGTGTAGGGAGGGTGAGCAAAGTTGTCCTGCTTTGCCCTGTCCTCCGTCTCCTCACCCCATTCTCCTGTCGTTTCCTCCCCTGCCTCACACTCGTTTCTCTCCTCTTGTTCCTTCCATTCGTCTCTCATCTGCTCTTCTTCCTCAAACTCTCCTCGCTCCTCTTTTTCCTTCAATTCGTCTTTCATCTGCTGCTCTTTCTCGCACTCTTCTCTGATCTCCTCCTCCAACTCCCGTAAATCTCTCCTCTCCTGTTCCTCATAGGCTTTTCTTTCTCTCTCCTCTTCCTCATAGGCTTTTTTCTCTCTCTCCTTCTCCCTTTCTTCTTCTAAAAAATGTGGTGTCTTCCCCGTCAATACCTCCAACATCACAACACCGAAACTGTAGACGTCGAGCGTCAGGTTCACAGTGCCTCTCATAGCGTACTCCAGGGCCAAGTATCCAAAGGTGCCGCAGATTCTATCCTCCGTATGGTCTGGGCCTTCCCATGTGAGTGCCAAACCGAAGTCTGTCAAGCGCGGCTCCCAGCTCGCATCGAGAAGGATATTGGACGGCTTGACGTCGCGGTGGATCACTGGCCGCTCAGCGTAAGATTGCAGGTGTTCGATGGCCCGGGACACGCCAAGCAGTATCCCGATGCGCATCTTCCAGGACGCCGTCACCGGTGATGGCTGGTCGTACAGGTGAATGTCGAGCGAGCGGTTCTCAGCAAACTCATAGACTAACAGATATCTCTGCTTCTCGTTCTTTTTCCAGAACCTCGGAAGGAGCTGGCGCTTCACCTGCGGGACACATGATCCAAAGAGACGGACGATGTGCTTGTGGCTAATGGAGGGGAGGATGGCCACCTCTGCCTGGAATATCCATTGTCCTGCGTCGCGCCTGACCCGCTTGATGGCTACCTCTCGACCGTCAGGAAGCAATCCCATGTACACCGGGCCGAACGAGCCTCCACCGATCTTTCTGTCAGGATCAAAGTTGTTGGTGGCCTTTGCGAGCTCCTTAAAAGTAAAGGTTTGGACCTCATGGGGTTCCTTCCAATCGATCTTTGGAGCACATACCAAAAAGGGGGGAAATAAAGAGGAAAAATCAGAATTCTAAGCTTCCTTTTGGAGCCAAAGTATAATTGCACAGTTGAAAGAATGAAAGCTTGAGGCTAGATGCATTACCTGGAAGCCTTGGACTGCGATCTGGGGCATGGAGGAGAAAGGAGGCGCAGATGATGGTCCGGCCGAGTCGTTTGGAACCAGGATGTTGTATATTCGATCGAGACGACGGGTGATGTCTATGTGACTGATAACGGGGAAGAGGAGGAGGCACGAGTCGATCCTGCTCTGAACATCTCTGAACTTCTCAGCCTGCCTCCCGCTCAGCACCAACCGGTACACGGCGCTCTTGTCCTGGCACGCCATCACGAGCTCGTGCGCCTCCCGGAGCGCGCCGTCGAGCCCGGCCAGCGGCCGCCGGATCTCGGGCCGCCGCAGCACCTCCGGGTCCAGGTGCTGCAGCAGCTCGCCGACGGTGAAGACGCGGCGGGCGAGCTGCTCGCACTCTTTCTTGTTCTGCTGAGCCGTCACCGCTGCCTGGATTATCATGGAGATGAGGCCGCCGACGTCCGCCCCGACCAGCTGCGCCACCGTCGCCGCCTGCCCCAGCACGTTCCACATCTCTCTCGCAGTGGCAGTCGTCTCGCAATCGGAATCGCAAGTCGCAAGTCGTCAGGATTGCTTGCTTGATTTCTAGTTGCTACTACAAAACTGACGCGGAAGAAGAGATGGGCAGGGGAAAAGACTGGGGCTGACGCTGATCCGGAGAAAGGAAGGAGGTTTCCTGGAAGTGGTCAAACTGGTCACGCCGACGCGGAGGCGACTTGCAGTCGTCTCCCGAAAAGGATAGGTTGGCAGCCTCCCGACAGGTGGGGTTCATCTGGCAGTGAAAGACGAGGAGAAGATAGAGGGGCTGGGCTATCTGGGCCAAAGGCCGGCCGGTGGCTCAAGATGACAAGCCCGGAAGAACTAAGATTTTCAAAAGTTTAACGTTTTCATATTCAGAAAAGGTGCATAGTGCATCCAAAGTTTTTAAATAAAGTAACTACTGGGAATAATGAAGTTGTAAGTAATTTTTATATGCGTATGTTTGGCAATAAAACATTATCTTTGTAGGAGCACATTTAATGTTTGTGAAGAATTCACGACCCGCTTTTGCACTATCCATCTATGAGTGACTTCAATTGGTTGCCACTTTCGATGACTTCGGGCAAATGACTATCTTTTGCATAGGCAACATAGCTATCGGTTGCTCGCGGGTGGGAGGGGTGAGGATTCGGAGACTTCCATGTAACTTGTGGAAGCTAAGTAAGCTTCATAAAGGCACTTCCAATAAAGTATTAGTGGTAGTTTCTATCCCTATTAAATAGATTGCCAACTAAGTAAAATGTTGATGTGATAGCCTAATTAAGGAGGAAAGAGAAGACAAATCATAGAAATGGTTTCCTCATGGAGAAACCATGTATACACTTGACCCAATTGAAAAAAAAACATGAATTTGCTGAATTAGAAACCACTAGTTTCTATGAGTTAATGCAACGATCCTTATTGGTGAAATTGGGAGAGAGAAATAGAAACAAGTATTACTCGAACTTGGCATCACTTAGAGCCAACTTGCTATGATTGACCGGTGGCATCTTTGGTTTTGATTGTGGTTGCATCTATGGGACATGTAGTGTCTACGAAGACAAGCTCAAACAATATGGTTAGTCCCATTGATCATGTTACTATGAATCACCAAAATCATACTCGAACAAATGACTTGATGGTAATGTTCGTTACAGATTATTAAAAACTCAGACTCAAATTGAAATCGGCTTATAACATTTTAAACTAGGATAGCGGACGAACAACGTTTTCCTCCTTGATGAACCACCATGAAGCAGAAAACGTACCACTGCACCACCAGGATTGCCATATCTTGCCTTCAAACGTTCTTCGATTCCTTTCTTTCCAAACATGGTGGGAAAAATATGGATGGGTGGAGGATGAGTGAGGAAGAGCCCCCGCCCGCCCCGTCGGGCGACCTAGTCGCCGCCAGCGACCTGGCCGCCGCTGACCCCAACCCACCCGCCCCCCTCCTGCCCCAGTGGTGAGGGCCCCCGCCCCCGCCGGAGCCGCCGCAAGTGTCGCCGCACCCCAGGTCATCTGCGCTTTAGGGCCGCGGGCGCCCCAAGTCGGAATCCGCCGGCTTCGTCTCCCCCTGCGCCCCGCGCTGGGGCCCCTCCGGTGACGACCTCTGCTTCCCGAGCCTCACGCCGGGCGCGGCCTTTCGCGACTACGCCCTGCGGAACTTCCACACCACGATTTTTGCCCAGGTCTCCCACCCGTCCCCACTCCTCTCCCTGTCAGAGGTTTAGGTCTGGAGGTCTAGCGACCTGAAGCCGCGACAACGGAGATGCCATGAGGCCTGCCAACCTGAATCAGGCGGCGAAAGAGACGCCGGGAGGGTGTGCCGACCTGAAGCAGGCGACGACGAAGCCGCGGGGAGGTCTAGCGACCTGACGCCGACAACGACGGAGCCGCAGAGAGGTCCAGTGACCTGACGCCGGCGACGACGGAGCCGCAGGGAGGTATAGCGACCTGAAGTTGGCGACGACGAAACCGTAGGGAGGTCTAGCGACCTGAAGTCGGCGACGACGAAGCCATAGGGAGGTCTAGCGACCTGAAACTGGCGACGATGAACCCGTAGGGAGGTCTAGCGACCTGAAGTCGACGACGACGAAGACGTAGGGAGGTCTAGCGACCTGACGAAGTAAGACTTCTGTTCCGAGTTAGTTCATTGTAGCCTTTTGTAGGTCGTGACACACTGACAGAATGATCTGTACAGGTCGGATGTTGCTTCACTGAGCACCGCAAGTGCCCAGCCTTCTCCAGCCAAGACATCGATGTCTGAGCCAGAGGTCGGAGCACAGAGCTCTACCGGCAATTGGGCTCCGGCGACCTCCCCGCCAGTCAAGGACCCAAACCCCATCAACACGGTGCCTACCTCGACGGCTCAGGACCCGGCAGCGGATCAAGTTCAGCTTGAGCTGCTGTTGCCAGACCCAGAAACAACCGTCGAGGCAAGACCGGGTTCGACGTCAACTGCTCGGGATCGACTAGACCGGGAGATCGACTGGTCCGGCACTCCATGGGAGGTGGACATATTTGATGACGATGAAGACTTCAGGGCATGCAAGAATGCCATCTTGATGCCTTCCCCGCCCTGTTCTCCCACGTCCACCGTCCCCACATCTCCGTTCGGGACGCCTGGGGCGGCGGCACCTGGACCCTTGGGCTGCCCCATCGGCTCATAGCGCTGGCCGCGGCTGAGCTGCATGTCCTCAGCCAGGCGTTGCTGCAGGCCTCCCCCTCCGCTTCGACAGTCCCGGATCACCGAGGCCTGGGCTCGACGCTGATCCCCTACTCCTCGGCGGCCTACTACCGGACCGTCTCTGCTGCCCATCCAGCAGACCACTTTCCCGACTTCGTCTGGTGCAACACGGCGACGACTCGGTGCAAACACTTCCTCTGGCTCGCCCACTGGGACAGGCTGTCGGCGGCGGTAGCCCTTCTCCATCACCGATGCATCATCGACTCCCCCGCCTACTCGCTGTGTGGGGATCATGAAGATCAGGACCACCTCCTCCTCCACTGCACCAGCACACACTCTGTCTGGCGCCGCCTTGGATGGCCCTCCGTGCCCTACCTCAGTTCCTTCTGGGAACTATGGTCCCTACCAGAGCTGCCTGAAGGCACTCCGGCAGCCGCCCGGTCGGCAGTCATCACCGTCATCCTCTGGAATATCTGGAAGAAAAGAAACAACCTGGTCTTCTCCGGCCTCCACACCCCTCCGGCTGCTGTGATTGTCGCCGCTACCTCTGACTTGGAGCTTTGGGTTCACCGGACTAAGCGACAAGAGACCAAAGCCCCCCTTCTCTTCTGGAGCACCCTCTTTAGGAGCATTGTACATTAGCTTTGTCTATACTCCTCTCATGCCCCCTTTCGCACATCACATATGTAACAAACTTCACATATTAATGAAAAAGTTCAGACCGACAGCTTGCCCGCCGTAGCCCCCCTAAAAAATATGGATGGGTAGATGCATGTGTGAGAGTATTTCCAATTAGTATTTGAACCCCGAAAAAAACAATTAATTGCTTGTGCTTGACATAAGATGAACACTCCTCCGTAATAAATCAAATACTAAAATGCCATTCCAATGAATAAGGTGGTCGTAACTTGTACTACGTACTACTAATCAGAAAATTAGAACTATTACAAGAACTATACCCTTCTCCTTTCCAAAGCTCATGTATACGTTTGCACATCTACGTGTGTGCATCATGAGCTTGGCCACGCGTTGCACAGCCTTAATTGTGACCGACACTCAGCATGTGTGTGTGTCTTCTACACTTGCTCGGTGGCGTTTCTTCCCTTGCTCGCCACCTCGCTCAGCTCCTCCTCCTCCAACGGCTCGTCGTCCTCCTGCTTAGTAGCTTCCTCTGTCGGCGGGGACTCCACCGGGTGCACCTCGCTGGCCTTGTTGACCTCCACGGCCGGCGCCGGCGCCCCGAGCTTGGCGATGGTTACGACGTGCTCGGGCACCTTGAAGGTATCGTCCACCACCGTCGCCACCTTGTCGTCGGCGACCTCCTTTGCTGCTGGCACCCTGCTGGGCGTCGCGTTGCGGTAGAGAGCGTGCAGGCCCATCTGGATGACCCCAAAGGTGAAGCCGATGACATTCGGTAGCTGCAACATGAGTAGCAGTTGCTGTTAGTGATCACTGATCACTTCCCTCTATCCAGTTAATTAAAGCGTCCAAAGCTTAATATGTTGAGGAAATTAAGGTCTCTTACGGCGACGTATTTGTCCCTGATGAGGAGGCCGTAGAGGAACCAGACGACGGCGCTGACGGTGAGGGAGAAGGAGAGGAAGAAGGGCATGAACTCGACGCTCCTCGTGCGCACCACCTGTCGCTGCACCCACACGTACAATTCGTTCAACACCGTGTTAGCTGTGTACGAGTACATGTGCAGTGTAGGAACGAAGATGCTGGGCTTGTGTGTTTACTCACGATGATGCTGAGCGGGGCGACGAAGACGCTGACGGCGAACCCGACGCAGACCCAGCCGAGGAGGACGACGCGCTTCTCGCCGGCGGCGAGGAGCATCGTGAGGAGCACGATGAGCCCGAACACGCCCACGTTCAGGAGCAGCATGATCATGGCCGTGAACAGCTGCAGGCAAAGGATATGCTTTACGCTTAGATCGTGTATACCGAATTACCGATACCAGCAGCCACCAGCTGTGATGGACATGGACGACGAACTAACCTTGGCCTTCTTGGGAGCGTAGGCGAGGTACATGGTTATGTAGATAGTCTCGATGACGCAGCCGGCGGCGTTGACGGTGATGAGCAGGAACTCGTCGGATTTGAGCAGCGCGTAGTAGATCCACAGCATCGCGCTGAAGAGCGCCACCACGTACGGCACCGACTGGAATCCCTCCGTCGACTTGCTCTTGTAGATCCGGTAGAACGTCGGCCTGCCGTGCCACACGCCCACACCACATCAGCACGTCGATGCAGAGAGAGAGAGAGAGAGAGAGAGACTTACAGTGGGGCCAGGTAGGTCATGAAGGAGATTATGTTGCCTGCAAAAACATCGTAAAGGAAAACAAGGAATTATTAGAAATGAAGCACAGCAGTTGTCATATGGATGGTGTGTTGCCAGTATCCCATTGATGACGATAGATTGGGATCTTGGCATGCTTTGTGACGTCAAGATACACCGCTGGCTGGCCAAGATACTGGATGGACCGACATGTATAGTTTGCTATTTTATTTCTCTTTGGAAAGACAAAAATAGTAGTTTGCTTATACAAAAATCACTATGGTGAAATAAGAGAAACCTTTTTTTGGTAAACACTACTTTGGGTGTTATTGTAAACTATCATGTACTATAATTATGCGCAAAGCCGTATTGATAATAAGTAATAACAAGGTAAGTGTCAAGGTGAAAACAACTTAACATTTTAGATGAAAATAATAACATGAACATATAAAATGCATACCAAATTAACAAAATATCTGAATCTTTCGATAAACGACATACCGAGGAGGCCAAAGGTGAAGGCCAATGGATGGTCAAGAGAGAGGCCAGCCATTTGAAAATGTTAGCTTTGATACGAGAGTTAACAAGGAGGCTTTGATCACTTGATACTACCCCTCTTCTTAATTGTCAGAAATGGGAGGCCACAACTACTTGAGTTGCTTGCCTGAAAGAATGATGGTAGCAGAGACCCGGGAGGGGGTTTATATAGTGTGCAAGGAACCAGGAAGCACCAGCTAAAAAGGCACTTATACCGCCTTATGGTGTATGATCGAGCCCTGGATACCAATACAACACTACTCGGCCATTTCCTCTGCCCAATAACCGTCATGTGATTGAATAAGACAGCAAAGGAAGATAACATCAGCATGACAGAAAAGTGGTGCCGACAACAGACATCCTATCGAACGGCCTCGTGAAAATTGTTGCGCACAAAGTTGATGGAGGTATAGGAGATTCTAAACATGTAAAAAACTTTTTATTTTCCTCTTCTAATAAAAATTCGGCAAAGCTTTTGCCGTCCGTTCAAAAAAAAAATCTCCTTTATCAATGAGATAATTTCTCTTTGAGTTAAGGCAGTGATGTGTTGCTGGCCTTCAATTCCTCCGGCATTTAGGGACTAACAAAACTGATGAGCCCTCCTTTTCTGCAATTTTTTTTCCGGTTATATGTCACTTGAACCCAAAGTTGTTCTATGCATGCGACCAAAAGGGCCATGCGGGTTTGACTAAATTAAAGGCATAGGCTTTTAGTAGGAGGGACAAAGAACGGCTAGAGTTGCCCAGCTCACCCGCATAATTTAGTTTTGCTTTTACGAAAAGAACCCTTAGCGGCTGCGCTATGTGGCGTTGCATCTGGCGCACTCCACTTTCACTTGACCTCTCTTTTGTAACCGTGTTGTGTTCATCATGGATCTCTATGGACGGCTCTCCCGAAATACTACTAGCTGGACTTCGACCGATGTGAATATAACATTGAAATATCATGCTAGTAAGAGGAAAACAATTTTTAGCGGTTTCGGAGCAACTTTTCAAAATGGAGTATTAGGGATTAGGGTTTCTCTTTTTAGGGTTTATGGAGTATAGTAGATGAAAAACTATTTTGTTTAGTATTCTTAATTGGTTAGCCTAACACCTGGCGTTCTGGTCAGATATCTGGCAGAAGACCAGGATCAGATTCAGCGAGACCGAATCTCTGTTAGGTGATGTATTCAAATTTCTCCTGTTGTTGTGTGGCTTCTCATTTCAGTACTACACGAGTCATCATCCCTTCCACTCAAAGGACATAAAAAAAATAGCATCGGTGGACATATGCGCCACTCGACTTACAATTTGGAACAGATGAAGTATCCTTAGGTAACGACGTTGAGGGATTTACACATGAGGAAGGTATGATGCACATAATACCACCAACTTTTTGTAAGTTATATTGTGGGAACATTAGTTGTGCACTTATATGTAAGAAAATAAGCTTCAAGGAATTAGTTGACAGGGACCTAGTATACGTGCAGTTGACGGGGACAGAAATTAGGGAACTCCGCGAGGGCCGGGCAAGGGCCCCATCGTCGCTGTCTGGACGCACCAAATTTCCAGTCCATGTTTGTTGTGGACGTACAGTAGTTCAGGTAGTATGGTCTGTATAGTCTGCACATGCACGATACACTGCAATTGGATCAGTGCTCCAGAGATCGACTGATGAACGTGCACGTAATAATCCTGTCGATCGCGCGCGTATATACCAGTATCTGTATCTCTGCATTCAATTCCAGCTGTTTCTCCGTGTGTCACCTAAGTAGCCGCAGCGTGCCAACAAATACATGCGCTTACGGTGCCTAATCGTCGGGGACAGCCATAAAGGTCCCTAAAAAACCGGGGGAAACCCATTCACTTTCGCAAAAAATAAAACACAAACGAATTCACAAACCTAAAACACGCTCAAGATAGTCACGGCCCAGCGGCCGGGACCACAGCCCTGGTGGCCCCAGCGGCCCACCAGAACAGTCGGCCCAGCCACCCCCGGGCGAAACTCCGCTTCGCTCGAGGGGCGCAGCGCCGCGCTAACGAGACTCCGCCTCTCTCGAGGGCCGGTCGCCCCCTCGGGTGAGACTCCGCCTCGCTCGAGGGCCGGTCACCCCCTCGGATGGGACTCCGCCTCGCTCGAGGCCCTCACGGGCTCGCCGCCCCCGCACCTGCTCCCCCGACAGGGGCGTTTAATGTTCTGACACTTGCAGGCGCCCGGGTCAAAGACGAATCCACGCCGTGCCGTCCCTCTGACACGCCCGGGAATCATATTCCGGCGCTGTTCTGCCAACTCTCCCGGTGAGGCAATCCCCACCACTGTGCGGCAAGGCCAGTATCAGCTCCGTGACACTGCGCCACCCACTCTCGTACGGCCAACGCGCCGCACCCTCGAAAGAGGACGGCGGAACCCTCGAAAAGGGGACGGACGCCTGCTCCGCGCCTGCCCGGGGCCACGCCATGACGTCGGACCAGTGAGGCGCGTCACCTCCGTCACCGTCGGTCCTGCGCGGCCATCCCCGCCATCACGACGCCATCCCGGGCACTGCAGCGCCATCCCTGACGCTGTGGGAGTGCGGGGCGACAAGACACCGCCACGCCCGCGGCTGTGCCCCTTACGACCTCCCATCAGCCGCACCCTCGAGTCAGCGTACGGACGACGACCACACGGGAAGCTCCTACGCCGCCACCCTCGAAGCCGCTCCTGGACGGATACAGGGCACGCCATGACGCTCCGCCAGAAGCAAGATTCGCCAGGACGGCCGTCCACTCCGTTGCACTGTCCGCCATGCCATCACACGTAGTTAGAACAGTGCGGCACGCCTGTAAACTGCCTCCTCCTTGGCCTATAAAAGGAGGGGCAGTCCCCTGGCCGCAGGGGGACGACGGAGAGCACTGACCCACACGCTTTCTGCCTTCACCACGATATTGGCACTCGCCTCAATCAAAACCTCAGGGACCTGGAGGTCCGGCCTCCTCTCCCGCCCCGCTTGTAGCTCCCCTCTGCAAGCACCACGGTGCAACGTAATATAGTGCCTCGAGCACACAACTGCTGGACGTACGGCCCCGGCCGGAACCAGGATAAACTTGTGTTCCCTGTGTTGTCATTTGCACCGACCATCGAGAAGCTGATCACAGCGTAACTTACTAGTTAGTGTCGGGACTACTTTCCACACCGACAGTTGGCGCGCCAGGTAGGGGAACTCGCGCTGTGATCGACCCCTCACCAGCATTCTCGATGGTGATTCGTACCGAGATGACGTCCCAGAGGTACGCCATGGGCAGCTCGGACCCTCTCCCCGCTGGATTCGAAATCCGGTTTGGGAGCCTAAACTTTCAGGCCACAGGGAACGGCTACCTCATGCGCCTCACCAACTTCGACGAACTCCACCCGTGGCGGTCGACTGGGCCGGGCCCAATGCCCGTCACGCCTGCTACTGACGCTCCGGCACCCACCCGGGTGGCTGCCGCGAGCGCCTCGACATCCCGGCGCCGCAAACGCCCAGGTCAGCGCTCGCGCCAGGCGCGCACGGAGCGACGCCGGGCAACACGCGAGGCGGCCCGGAACGACGCGCCCCCGCCGAGCGACACGGCGGCGCACCCTGCGGGGGAGCATGTGGCCGCGGGGCCGCAGTTTCCCCACGGGATGCGCAACCCTGCTGCGACATACGCCTCATCCGTCAGCACCGACATGGCCGCGTACGAGGATCTCCCGGGCCATCACCTGCTGTCAGTCCGGAACCTCATCGCCACCACCAACGACGAGTCGTACCACGGCTCGCCCAGCGAACTGCCGCCCTCAACCTCGCCTGGCTACGCAGAGTGGGACTTCTCCGGCGTACCGGACCCTGTGGTCTTCCGGCGATTCCTTGATGCCGCGGACTACTGGTTCGGTTGCTCCGACGACTCCAGCGAGGGGAGCTATGATCCCTCGCGCAAGTGCTTCGTTGTCGCCGCCAACGAGCAATCTGATGGCGCAAACGGAGTGGGCGACGGGAACGCGGCCCAGCATCCGGAGCCGAACCCGCCACCGGCCCCACTAGCGGTCAATGCGGATATCAATGCGCAGCTGGCCCAGGCACGCGAGCTCGAGGCGTAGCTCGCGGAAGAGTACCGGCAGGTGCGGCTCCTGCGTGCAACTATCGCAGGGGAAGCCTCGGCGCGCGGCGAACGCGCCCGAGAAGCCGGGAAGCAAGCTTGCGAGCGCATCAATGCCAACTTCAACGTGGACGACCCACACACGCCACTTTGTGCCAGCCAAAAACTCATCGCGGCGGCAACACTACTTCGGCCCATGCCTGAGCCATCGACACCCGAGGCACGTAACCTGCGCCGCGAGGCGCAGACTCTCATCGAGCAAGCGGCCGTGCAGCAGGCCGAGAGCTCCGCGTCCCGCATGCGCAACCAGTCCAGCGCGCGGGGCGACGGCGGCGCGAAGGACCAGGAGGCATCCGTCCACGCGGACGGCGCAGCGGAGCAGCCGCCAAACCGGGACAGGACGCCTGTCAAGGAGCGGATCCTTGACACGCGCGTTGAGGTCCACGACGGAGACGCCCGCAACGTCCTGAACGCCAAGAGAAAGGGCGACGCGGAGGCGCGAGTGGCGGCGGGCTACCACCCTCGACGAGGTGGTCTCTACGACAGCCGGGAGGACCGCTCGCCAACACCGGAACCCCCGGGAACTCGAGTGTTCAGTCGGGAAATCCGTGCGGCGAGTTTCCCCCAGCGTTTCCGCCAGCCCACCTCCATCGACAAGTACACGGGGGAGACGGACCCTCGTGTGTGGCTCAACGACTACCGTCTGGCTTGCCAGCTGGGCGGAGCCACCACCGATGCGGTGATCATCCGCAATCTGCCGCAGCACCTTGCGGACTCAGCCAGAACGTGGCTCGAGCACCTACCGCCCAGCCAGATCCACAGCTGGGATGACTTAGTCCGCACGTTCGTGGGGAACTTCCAGGGCACATATGTGCACCCTGGGAACTCCTCGGACCTGCGAGCGTGCACCCAGAAGCCCGGCGAGTCGCTCCGGGACTTCATACGGCGCTTTTCAAAGCGCTGTACTGAGCTTCCGAGCGTTGCTCTGTCCGAAATCGTGCACGCCTTCCTTGAAGGCACGGCCTGCCGGGACCTCGTGCGCGAGCTCGGGAGGAGCCCGCCGGTCGACTCCAACGAGCTGTTCGACATCGCCACCAGCTTCGCCTCCGGAGAGGAGGCAGTGGGGGCCATTTTCGACGGCAAGAAAGGAAAGCGCTTGGACGACACGCCCGCGGAGGGCAGCAAGTCCAAGGAGCCCGCGAAGAAACAGAAGCGGGGCAAGAAGGGCAAGAAGCCCCACCATGATGCACGTACGCACGGGCGCGGCGAGGACGACGAGGCCCTCGCCGTTGACCCTGCCCGTAAGGGTCCTCGAGGGCCCCCTCGAGGCCCCGGCGTATTCGACGATATGTTGAAGAAGCCCTGCCTGTACCACAAGACCCCAGTCAACCACACCCTCGAGCAGTGCGACATGCTCAAGAAGTACTACCGCCGTGTCGCCGCGAAGGAGGACGAGGCCAAGAAGGACGGGGGTGGCGGAGACGCTGATGGCTTCCCCGCGGTGGAGAACGTCTTCTTCATCTTCGAGGGACCGACGGTGGACATGTCCACCAACCGGCGCAAGCGAGAGCGGCACGAGGTCCTCGCCGCGGAGAGGGCACCTCCTTCCTTCCTCGATTGGTCGGAGGACGCCATCACCTTCAGCCGCGAGGACCACCCGAACCGCATCCCCAACCCGGGCCAGTACCCGTTGGTCGTCGATCGCATCATCGGCAACGCGCGATTTTCCAAGGTGCTGATGGACGGCGGCAGCAGCCTCAACATCCTCTACGCCCACACACTACGGCTGATGGGGATTGGGTTGGACCAGCTGCGGCCCAGCACGGCGCCGTTCCATGGCGTCGCGCCAGGCAAGCGCGTCCAGCCCCTCGGGCAGATCGACCTGCCGGTCTGGTTCGGCACACCGGACAACTTTCGCAAGGAGATCCTCACCTTTGAGGTAGTGGGGTTCCGGGGTGCGTACCACGCCATCCTTGGCCGTCCGTGCTATGCCAAGTTCATGGCGGTCCCGAACTACACTTACCTCAAGATGAAGATGCCGGGGCCAAAAGGCGTAATCACCGTGGGCTCGTCGATCGAGCACGCATTCGACTGCGACGTCGAGTGCGTCGAGCACGCTGAGGCCCTGGCGCTCGACGAAACGCTTGTCGCGGACATGGAGAAGCTGGCCAACGAGGGTCCCGACTCCTCCGCCAAGCACGCGGGCAGTTTCGAGGCTGCCGAACAAACGAAGGAGGTGCCCCTCGACCCTGCAGCCCCCGAGGGCAAGGTGTTGAGGGTCAGTTCTACCCTCGACCCGAAATAGGAAGTGGTGCTCGTCGACTTTCTTCGCGTCAACGCCGATATCTTCGCGTGGAGCCCCTCGGATATGCCAGGCATCCCGAGGGAGGTCGCCGAGCACTCCCTTGATATCCTACCTCACTCCCGAGCCGTGCAACAACGGCTGCGCCGCTTTGACGAAGAGCGGCGCCGGGCGATCGGAGTAGAGCTGCGGAAGCTCCTCGAGGCCGGGTTCATCAAGGAAGTTTTTCACCCTACGTGGCTAGCTAATCCTGTACTAGTTAAGAAAAAGAATGGGAAGTGGCGGATGTGTGTAGATTACACTAGTTTGAATAAAGCATGTCCCAAAGTTCCTTTTCCTTTGCCACGAATCGATCAAATCGTTGACTCAACTGCAGGGTGTGAACTATTGTGTTTCCTCGATGCCTATTCCGGGTACCACCAAATAAAGATGAAGGAGTCCGACCAGCTTGCGACTTCGTTCATCACGCCGTTCGGAATGTTCTGCTACGTAACGATGCCGTTTGGCCTCCGAAACGCGGGCGCTACATACCAGCGATGTATGCAGCACATCTTCAGAGACCACATCGGGCGAACCGTTGAGGCTTACGTAGACGACATAGTCGTGAAAACCAGGAAGGCGGACGACCTGGTTAGCGACCTGCACGTGGCATTCGATTGCCTGCGAGCCAACGGGGTGAAGCTGAACCCCGAGAAGTGCGTCTTCGGAGTGCCGCGAGGCATGCTGCTGGGATACATAGTTTCCCAGCGGGGCATCGAGCCTAACCCCGAGAAGGTCGCAGCCCTCGAACGGATGGGCCCGATTCGAGACCTCAAGGGGGTCCAGAAGGTGTTGGGGTGCCTTGCCGCCTTGAGCCGCTTCATCTCGCGGCTCGGCGAGAAGGGATTACCCCTCTACCGACTCCTGAAGAAACACGAGCGCTTCTCCTGGACCGTCGAGGCCCAGGAGGCGCTTGACAAACTCAAGGCGACGCTCGCCCACGCGCCAATCTTAACGCCGCCCCAGGACGGCGAGCCTCTGTACCTCTACGTCGCCGCGACCACTCAGGTGGTCAGCGCCGTCATCGTGGTGGAGCGTACAGAGGAGGGGCACGCCCTACCAGTCCAGAGGCCCGTGTACTACATCAGCGAAGTACTGTCCGAGACCAAGGCACGTTACCCACAGATCCAGAAGCTGCTCTACGCAGTAGTGCTCGCGCGGCGCAAGCTCCAGCACTACTTCGAGGCCCACCCGGTCACGGTGGTCTCCTCGTTCCCGTTGGGTGAGATCATCCACAACCCGGACGCGGCGGGCAGGATCGCCAAGTGGTCTGTGGAATTGATGGGCGAGACGCTCGCCTATGCGCCGCGCAAGGCAATCAAGTCCCAAATCCTGGCGGATTTCGTCGCCGAATGGACGGACACACAACTGCCGCCGCCGCAAATCCAGGCCGAATGCTGGACCCTCTACTTCGACGGGTCGGTGATGAAAACAGGGGCGGGCGCGGGCCTGCTCTTCATCTCACCCCTCGGGGAGCACATGAGATACGCGGTACGCCTGCATTTCCCCGCGTCGAACAACATGGCGGAGTACGAGGCCCTTCTTTGCGGCCTCCGAATCGCCATTGAGACAGGCATCAAACGCCTCGACGTCAGGGGGGACTCGCAGCTCGTGATTGACCAAGTCATGAAGAATGCGAGTTGTCACGATGACAAAATGGAGGCCTACTGCAACGCCGTACGAGCCCTCGAAGACATGTTCTACGGCCTCGAGCTTAACCACGTACCCCGCAGGTACAACGAGGAGGCGGACGAACTCGCAAAAATCGCGTCGGGGCGAATCACCGTCCCCCCGAACGTTTTTGCGCGGGACGTCGCCAGGCCGTCCGTCAACCTCGAGTCGACACCCTCGAGTCAAGAGGAACCCTCGGGGGCTCCCTCGAACCCAGCGGGCGCGGAGCCCATGGATGAAGACCCCTCGAACGAGGCGTTTGTGCTCTCCTTGCTCGAGGGCTACGGTGCGAACGAGGCCGAGGCCATGGACACGGAACCAGCCCCCCGCGCGGAGGACTGGCGGGCCAAGTACCTCGCCTGGATGGAGCGAGGGGAGCTTCCCTCAGATCGGTCCGAGGCCAGACGCATCGCCAGGACGGCCAAGTCGTTCACCCTCGTCGACGGCGAGCTGTACAAGCGCGCTGCGTCAGGCGTCCTGCAGCGGTGCATACCCATCCCCCAGGGGCGCGAGCTCCTCCGGGACATCCACGCGGGCGTGTGTGGCCACCACGCGGCGCCACGCACCCTCGTGGGCAACGCGTTTCGCCAGGGCTTCTATTGGCCTACCGCGGTTGCTGATGCCAGCGAGATCGTGCGCACCTGCGAAGGGTGCCAATTTTACGCCCGCAAGACCAATCTCCCGGCGCATGCCCTCCAGACGATCCCCATCACGTGGCCTTTTGCCGTGTGGGGGCTGGACATTGTCGGGCCCCTGCGAAAGGCGCCCGGGGGCTACACGCACCTGCTAGTCGCCATTGACAAGTTCTCCAAGTGGGTCGAAGCGCGCCCAATCACGAATCTCAGGGCAGAGCAGGCCATAACATTCTTCACCGACATCATCCACCGGTTCGGGGTGCCTAACTCCATCATCACCGACAACGGGTCCCAGTTCACCGGCAGGAAGTTCCTGGAATTCTGCGACAAGCACCACATCCGCGTGGACTGGGCGGCCGTCGCGCACCCACAGACCAATGGTCAAGTGGAGCAGGCCAATGGCATGATCCTACAAGGCCTCAAGCCTAGGATTTTCGACAGACTGAACAAGTCTGGCCGAAAATGGCTCTAGGAGCTGCCGGCGGTCGTGTGGAGCCTCAGAACCACTCCGAGCAGGGCCACGGGATTCACCCCGTTCTTCCTCGTCTATGGCGCGGAGGCCGTCCTCCCCACGGACCTGGAATACGGGTCGCCCAGAGTCAAGAGCTACGACGAGGGCACCAACCAGCGAGCCCGCAAGGACTCACTAGATCAATTGGACGAAGCCCGCACTGTGGCCCTGATGCATTCAGCAAGATACCAGCAGGCTCTGAGGCGGCACCAGGCCCGGAAGATACGACGCCGAGACTTCGACGAAGGGGACCTAGTCCTAAGGCTGCGCCAAGACAATCGAGGCCGCCACAAGCTATCACCCCCATGGGAGGGACCCTACGTCGTTGTCAAAGTGCTCAAGCCCGGCACCTACAAGCTAGCCAACGAGGACGGCGAGGAACTCACCAATGCTTGGAACATCCAACAGCTACGTCGCTTCTACCCTTAGAAAGGATTTCCAAGTTTTTCTTGTCATTTACATACCCAACACCCCAGTTGGCTGTAATTTTCATCAAATTAATAAAGCTAAAGGGTGACTCGGTTTTCCCTCGAAAACCAAATCCCCCTCGGGGGCTACTGCGGGGGGCGTCCCCCCAAAAAATGGTCCCATTTTTTTCGCAAAATTCGCTGCAAATGTGCTAAGTATGCCTCGACCCAAACTTTGGGTGGACTCACGCAGGACGCGAGTGGCCAAAGGGCGAAGAAGCACGAGTCGGGGATAGCCCACGCCTCCGGCAGGATATGGCCCTTCCCCCTCGCCACTTTGCCTATAAGCTACTCGTGCGAACGAAAACCTTACCAGCCAAGGTTCGCCTAAGAAAGCGGGGATGCAGAACAACACAATTACCGAAATAAACAACGAGTTTTTCAACTTACAAACATCGAAGTGTTTTAAACAGCAAATGTTTATTACAACAGCCGCGCGGCTCGAATTCTAACATCAAAAACATAAAGGGCACAAACGCCCAATGGTCTTCAGGCTTGGGGGCCACCAGCCGGGGGAGCGTCCGGGAAGAGGAAGTCCATGAAGTCCTCAGCGAGGATGTCGGCGGCAGGAGTAGCGAGCGCATCCGCACAGTTCATCGCCACCTCGTCGTCGACGCTGACGGAACGACGTAGCCCGTGGAAACGGCCTCGAGGTCGACCTGGTAGTGGGAGGCCACCACGCCAAGAGCTTTCTGAACTCCCAGGTGAAGGGCACGGCGCACGCGCTGGGTAACGTGCCTGCCGAGGGCGCGGAGGCGACTCGCCATCGAGCTCCCAGCCTGCACTTCGCCCTCCTCGACCCCCTGGCACGCCTCGAGGGCGGCGGCCCGCAGCTCCTCCAGCTCCTGTTGTGAGGAGTTGTAGGCCATCTGGAGGGACTCTGCCTGGGTTGTCGAGTTCCCAAGAGCGTTCCGCAGGCCTGAAACCCATGAACGAAAAACAAAAATTGGGAGCGGATCCCAAGCAAACCAAATCAACAAGCAAAATGCGAAGAGGCGACTCACCTTCGACCTGTTTCTTCTCCGAATCGAGGGCCTTGCGCGCGACCTCAGCCTCCTGCTGCAGGCTAAGGAACGTAGCTTCCTGCTCCACGACAGCTTGGCACAGATCCTCGTGGGAGACGCTGAGCTGGTTCAGCTCCCCGTCGAGCCGCGAGACTTCTTCGTCCCGTTGCTTGAGGGTTGCCTGCGCCCCCTCGAGTGCGGCGCGCTCCTGCTGAAGGAGGCCCTGGGCCTCTTCTCGCGCCAGGCGCTCGTGCTCGAGGGCGGCCCGAGCCTCAGCAAGGGCGGTTCGCTCCTGCTGGAGCTGAGCGTCCGCCTGTTGGCGCGCGTCCCGCTCCCGCTGAAGCTGCTCCCCCGCCGAGGCGAGGGAGGCGGCCTGGTCCGCCAGGCTGGTCCTCAGCTGCTCGGCCTCCTTGGCCCTTTCCTCGGCCTGGCTCTGCCAAGACCGTGCTCCCTCGAGGGCTGCACGATCCTGTTCGAGCTGGGCGCGAATCGAGGCCACCTCCGTCTCCCACTCCGCCGCCACGGTCCGCATCGCGGCTGCGTCCTCGCGCGCCTTCTGCAGCGCCTCGTCCCGCTCCAGGAGCGCTGTCCGCACCTTCACGACTGCAGAGGCGTCTTTCGCAGCCTGGGCGTCCTGCCCCAGGAGCTCGTCCCGCACTGCCTGGAGCCGGTACTCCAGCCACCCGTTGTCGGTCCGCAGGGCCTCGACAAGGGCGTCAAGAGCGTCGTATTGGTCCCGGTACCAGTTGCGCTCGGAGCTCAGCCGGTCGAGGTGGCCGTACTTCTCCCGGGCTCGACCCTCCAATTCCTGTCACCGGCAGACAAGGCAGAAGAGAATTTTAGTCGGAAAAAGCGCGAACGCGGGAGAGACGAGGGGGGAAGAAACTCCAAAATCCAACAGAAAGAACGCATACCTGGAAAATCCGCCACGCAGGACCCCCGTGGATCCGCAGCGCCTCGTCCAGCGCGTTGTTGAGCGAGGCGCCGTGGTCGCAGAACTCTTGCCACAGCGCCTGCTCGGCCTGGGCCTCGTTGCAGAGGGCTGGCGGCGCGCTGGCTTGCTCCCGCTCCCGCTCCACACGCGTCACGGTGCCATCGGGGGCAGGAGGGCCGGCACGAGACGACGAGGCCTCGGCGCCATGCGCCGGGGGCTGCGGCATCACGCAGCCATCCTCCCGCATCACTAACACCCCCGCCGCGGGCTCGGGGTCTGGCGCGGGCCAGTTCTCCCATTGGCCCCATCCAGGCGGCGGCGCGTCGTCGTCGGGGATCTCCACCACGGCCGCCTGACCACCCGCCGCCGGGACAGGCAGAGGTCGGACCGTCGGCGCGGCGGTTGCCGCTGTCGTAGCCGCCGCCGCGGCCGTTGCCTCCTTCTGCGGCTCCGTGGCCACGGCCGCGCTGCGCGGTGGCTCGCCCGTCATCGCCGCGCTCCCGGCCGCCCGTGGCGCCCTCGACGAGCGCCGCCTCGTGGGTACGGACGCGTCCGACCTGAGCGCTTTAGCGGGCGTGAGGGCGGGGACGGTCGGCGCCACCCTGCGAACACGGAGACAAAAAACTGAGCTCCAGCCCCTCGAAACCGGAACGTCTGGAGGAGGAATTGCTTACCTCAAGGTGGAGTAGCCTCGCTTCCTCTTCCTCGAGGGTTCGGCAGGCGCTGCTGTGGCGCCCGTCGTCGCCGCCGCAATGCTCCCAGACGCTTCCGCGGTGCGCGCTGGCGCTTCCGCGGCGCGCGCCACCTCTTCCACGGACCGCCCGGCGGCAGGCGCTTCCGCGCCCACCACGGGCGCCTGCTCCTCTGCCGCCTCGGCGGCTCTTGGTGAGGGGGGCGAGGGATTCCACCTCTCGAGGGGGGCCCGCCCCCCCATCGCTCTCCTCTTCTTCCTCCTCTCCCGACGACGAGTTCTCCGAAGTCGCCGGGGAAGAGAGTCCCTGCTGCTCGCGCAGCCGGTACTCCTCGTCCCGCTGCTCCCGGTGCTCCCGCCGCCGGATTCTCTTCTCCTTCCTGCGCGCCGCCCGCTCCTGCTCCCGTCGCTGCGCGGCGCGGGCAACCGCTCGGGCTCGGGGCGTGGGCGGGTCGGACCGCGAGGCGTCCACGGTCACCCTCTGCTAAAAAGTGACTGTCAAAACCATGCTGGTACGTTGCAAGGGAACGAGAAAGGGAGGAAGGCCTACTCACCGCCGGGGCGTCGGGGAGCATAACGAACGACCAGAGGTCGTCGTTGCTATGCCGGCCGGCCTTGAGGCTGATGGCGCGCCTCGCCCTCGTGGCCGCGTATTCCCGAGTGAGGCGCTCATTCAGGAACCGCGAGCGCGCCAACGACGTAGGGTTGGCCGCCTCGCTCATCTCGTGAATACGGAGCTCCCTCTCCATGAGGGGGACGATCCGCCGGTGGTGGAGGTTCGCGAGGACCGAAGCCGCCCCCAACCCGGCGTCCACCAGGCTCTTCAACGCGGTTAGGAGCGAATCCAACCGCGCCTGGTGTGAGGAGGGAGACACACCGTGGTGCCAGGAGTCGGCCTTCTCCTTCAGCACCTTGCCAGTGTAGGGGGGAGGCCGGCGCCGTCGTTACTGTAACACCCCAGGTGTTTGGTTAAGCGAAATACCCTAATTAATCTTGATAATCAAGGTTAATTAGCTCCTAAGCGTGTTTGGCTTGATCTCACACACATTTGCACAAATGACCTTGGTCGAAATTCAAATTTCTTGGTCAAACCCCTTTGATCCTAAATGGCTGATTTGGAATTCTTCCGCGTTCTCCAAATTTTGCTATAGAAGTTCAAAATCGGCCAATATAAAAGTTCTTCGTTATTTCCGGGAACACATTTTTCGTAATTGGCGGACATTCCAATTTTGAGTGCAAATTGGCCAAAAATCGAGTTGACTGCGCTGTAAACAGTAACTCGAGCCGTGGAAAAACTGCAACTTCGACCGACGTTCCCGGACAAACCGTTGATCAAAACATATGTCGCCCTTTGGGAAAGTTGTAGGTCTATAGATCCTCTACAACTTTGCTTTTTGGAGATTTTCAAGTATGTTAACACTTTTTGAAGTTTGACAGTTTTGAACACGGCTTCACGAAACTAAAAGCAGGCCGGGCGACGTCGCTGCCGTCCTCATGCGCGTCGCGCATGCGCGCTCCCGCCGACCGTGGTCAATCCACGTGGCGCCCGCGCGTCTTTCCGGCGTACGGTCGCCTGGACGAGTCCGCGGTGGACCACGCGACCCTAGGGGGCTCCGCACACCCCTGAGCCGTACGCCGTGCCCAGGGGCGCGAACGCGGCCTGGCCACGGGCCCGCTCGGCCACGCGCCGCACCGCGAAGCCCCCTAGCGCATGCAGGCCCCCAGCTGGCCGCCCCGTGGTCGCCAATCGGCTCGCCATCACCTCGCCGCGTCGAAACACTCGTGCCAAACCGAGCCACAACTCCGCCGTCGCCGTTCTCCTTTTTCCCTGCCTCGCGTGCACCGCCGGTCTCCATTGCCCGCCGCCGCCACACGACATTGCCGCGCCGGCCGAGCGAGCCTCCCCGCGCCAACCAGCGCCGTCTGGCCACTCCTCCTCCTTCCTCAGGCCCTCCTGCATCTCCCGCCCGCGCCGCAGCCGCACATCGAGTCCGCCGTCGCCGGAGCGTCGCATTCCGGCGGACGCCGCCCCTGCGCGCCGCCGAGAGCGCTCGCCGGCGTGTCAACCGGCCGGCCGGCGCAACCCAGGGGAGCAGGTAGGCTCCTTCAAGACCTCCGACCACTCACCTGGCCGGGGCCGACCCCACATCGCCGGCCGGCAGCTTCCCCTGCGCCGGCGAGGGTGTGTTTGTAAGGATTGAGTTGTGTTTAGGGGCTAATGTGTAAAGCAGGGGCCCTTATCTCTATATACGATTCACGCAACAAAAGAGGGCCGGCGAGCGTGGCCACGTCGCCAGCGTACCCTGGCCGTCGGATCGGGCGCGCGGACGGCCTAGATCGGCCAATCCTAGGTCATTTTGCGAAAAAATCCTCGAGCTCTGGCAAAATACAACCCGCAGTCCGACCTCCTCTCTCAGAATTTCTTGCAAAAAAGCCCTCGACTTTTGCACAAATACAACCCACCGTCCAAGCCATACTATGGGCCGGCCTACCAACAGCTCATGGGCCGGGCTGCCTTCCGCTTTAAATAGGCCAAAAACGGCTCCCGAACCCATTTTTCTTTTTTACGTTTTTCTCTTTCCTTTTGAAATCTGAGATCTTCCAAAATTCATATAAAATCATGGAAAATAAAAAAAAGGCCAAACCAGTTTTGTTCAGTCTCTCATGACTACATCTATGCACTGAACTCTAAATATCATATGATTTAGTGCATTCTATTTGATAGAGCTATACATCTACATTTTAATGTCATTGATTAATTTTTTGCGCATAACACATATGAACCAGAAATATCTACCCCACCTTAACTCTAAATCAATTCATATCCCCTTTCATAATCTTCGTTTCCAAACTCTTCAATTTAATACTAACTTGTACTGCAAATACTACGAAATAAATAATCTTAACTTGCAGTGCAAATACTACAAAATAAATAATCGTTCGCATACATATACGAAGCAAAATACTTCCCTAAACATAAGACATTCCGTATAATCCTACATATCACTACATATCACACATACAAACAAACAAAATGAATACACTTAAAATATAAGCCGTAGAAATAAAAATATAAAAACAAATAGATACACGTACAATACAAAGCTAACCACTGGCCATAAGCGGCAACGCCGCGGCCATTTCTAGTGTAATTCTGAAATTTCAGACAAGGGTCTCGGTGTAAATGTGTTTTAGGGTTTTCGCAGCAACTTAGAAAAATCATTAAAAATTGTAGAAAAATCATAAAAATGCAAATCCAATTTTGTTGGGTTCCTGGTGAAGAAACCTATCTTTTCTAGAAAGCATGTATAGGGTTTTTCTGTGTAGTTTTTGAATGAAAATTCAAACTCAGTTTGAGGTGTTTTTAGTGTAGTTTAAAATATACACATGCTATGGACTTGAATTTTGGATATGTTGCTCTGTATGACATGTTTAGGTTTGTGACCAAAGTTGACATGATTTTGATGTGTAGATTTTCAGTTATGATTTATGCAAGCTTTATGCTAGATTAAGCTTGATGCTTTTTATAGCCCCTTTAGTAATCTTTTCTTTAATCACCAGTGCACCCTAGGGCTTTGCCTTGATGAGTAGTACCTTTGGTAGAATGGAAGTGATTTTAGGATGTGTTTTGATATGTGTTTTGGATTTAATCTTGTGTAGGAGTTTAAATTCAATTTTTTCAAAAATAATTTGAATCTGAAAGCATGCTTTGGTGAGAGGCTTATTTTTGGTCTAAATGACTTGTAGGAGAAAGTTGAGATCAAAAAGTTTAGTAAATCTTTTTATATGAATTAATGGTGATTTACTAGGCTGAAATTTGTCTTTTTCGTATAAATTAATTTATAAAGGTTCTTAAGGTAAATTTTGGTGTGTGATCTCAGAATAGGTATATGATGATGTGTGCAGAAGCTTAGATTTATTTGAAGTGTTTTTGATTTTAATACGGATTTATGGTTGAAAGGCTTGTTGTATGTTTTTAAATAAAGAAATGGAAATTAAGGTGTTAATTTGAGAAGACATGTTATGGTTCTGTTTTTGAATTTTCAATCACATTCCCTTGCTGTTTTGTGAAGTTAAATACTTTAGTTTGCTTTAATATGTACACAGTCACCATCAAGGTTAACATTAGCTAATGCATGTGCATAAACGTGTAGATTTACCAGACGGGACGTACACGTTGACCCAGGAGGGAGACGGGGCTGTAGAGGGTGAAGTGAACAAGTTGAGTGTTCAGCAAGACCTGGACCAAAGTCCAGAAGAGCCCAAGGCTGTGTTTGAGTCAGAGGAAGGCAAGCACCGGAGTTACATATAACCTTTTGATTAAAACTCATGCTCTTTTACTTTTCAGCAATTAATGTTACTTTGTGCATTTAAGTTTCAGGAGTTGCTTTGAAACCTAGATGCATGATCCTTAGGACTCCTATGCTCTTTTACTAGTATGTTAGGAACGCTAGTGCCATGCTCTAAGGATACGGTAGAAGTCGAGTAATGACTCATTGCTCGCGAGATATAGGATGCTTATGTTGGAATCATAAGTTGGTTAAATTGACTCGCTCATGTGGTAAGAGCAATGGGTTCGGTCTCGACCGAGTAGCATGGTGCTGGTCTAAGCTATTGAACGTACCAAGTGCTTGTCGGGAATGGGACCGGTAAGCCTAGTACCTAATGAACCAGTGCGGGAATTTTATCGCTACTAATCTTGAGATTCGTCTCCCGGTTTGATTCCGGTAGTGCAAGTGTGAGTATGGGCGTGCCGTGTGAGGGCGTCTCAGTAACCTTGTACTTAGGACTGTGGCATCTTTTCCTAATCTGGGGAGTGACGGGAACCGCCTGGTCGGGGTAGACCCCGCATTTGCTTTTCTTTGGATTCTTTGGGGTCTACCTTCCTCCGTGTATCTTGGGTTTACCTTGCAAGGATATAAATCGATCGATCGTCGGTCACTCGCCGTTATCTGAGTCGGCTTGACCACTGGCTACCCCATGTTTATTTATGGAATATTTCGGATTAATATTGATGGATGATTAATCTTGTTTGTACAACCATGCTTGTTTAGCTAGGTGCTTACCTAGAATGGTTAACATACTAGAACTTGAGCTAAAATTTGAAAGTAAGGATCAACTCTTAGTTGCTTTTGGCAAAACAAACCCACCAGCCAAAAAGCCTTGCATGTCTAGCTGTGTCTTTTATTTTGTCGGGTAAGTCTTGCTGAGTATTAGTATACTCAGCCTTGCTTTTGTTGTTGTTTTCAGGTAATCCCATCTGGCCTGGTTCCATCCCAGATGGTTGGGAACTTGAATGGGAGAAC
This sequence comes from Cenchrus fungigraminus, assembly GCA_036936925.1. Classification (NCBI taxonomy): domain Eukaryota; kingdom Viridiplantae; phylum Streptophyta; class Magnoliopsida; order Poales; family Poaceae; genus Cenchrus; species Cenchrus fungigraminus. Next base: position 59,636,189 of record CM072768.1, on the reverse strand, counting down.
GATGATGAGGAGTGATATGCATGGATGGCCTCCTGTGTGTATCATGCGTTTAGTTTAGTTTACTTTCCGCTGTTTAAACTCTGAACCATGTTTACTTTTATGTACTCAAAACCTAGTTTGTAATTTTAAGTACTTATGGACCTTTTATGTAATGTAATGTTGTACTCTGGTCCCGCCTTCGTGTGGGCTTAGCGCATAATCCGATCCTGTGTAAGTGATTTACCGGGCATGACTCGGCAGAGGCGACAGAATAGTTCTTTATTATCGCTTAATGGCCACGTGGACAGGCTTAGGCGATAATACGGAATTATTTTGGGCGGTTCTGTCACAGTTACGGAGGTAGAACCACCCCCGCTCCCATTCCGCGTTGTTGGATGTCATCGTGCAGGGGATGTATAACTCCTTGCGCGAATCCCGCAACGAGATCGACAGGCCGCCGGCGCGCACCGCCCGGCGCACCCGTGCCTCGGGCGTAGCGAGCGTGTGCAGCTCCGCGCGGAAGAGGTGGACCCAGAGATTCCAGTTCACTGGGATCCCCAGGAATCCCTCGCAGATGCCAACGAAGGTGGCCGCCTGCGAAATCGCGTTGGGGACGAAGTTGTGCAGCTCCACCCCGTAGTGGTGGCACAGTCCGCGCATGATGCGGATCGCCGGCGCGGCGAAGCCGCGCTCATGGTGCCGGATGAAGCTGACGACGTAGCCGCGCGGCGGGTTGGGCTCCCGATCCGTCGCCGGCGGAACGATCCACGCCGGTGGCTGCCCCTCCACGTTCGGCGCCAGCTGGCCGCTGTTCACGAGCTCGCTCAGGGCGAGCTTCGTCACCGTCGAGCGGCTCCACGGCAGCGGATCCAGCACCGTGATTGGCTGGGGGGGAGCCATTGCGGTTGGCAGCGGCGCACGAAGACGAAGCTAGCGGCGGGCGAAACGAAAGGGCGCACAGCCGAGAAGCGAAGGCAAGGAGCAAAGGGCGGCGGTGCTAAGTGACGAGGTAAGGAGCTTCCGCCTCCCTCTCCTTGGATTTATAGATCTAAGGGAGCCACGCTCCCCAAACCGCGCGCCGCGCGCATTAACTGCAGGCGGCTGCATCTGCCACTGACAAGCGGGGCCCACCGCACCGAAACGGCCGGCCGCGCGCGCATGCGCGATCATTACGGTGCGGCAACCGAAGAGCCGCGGCGGCCTGTCACGTCCGCCCCCACGTCGCCCACTACGCGCGCGGCCGCAACACCTGAAAAGGCGCGCCCGCGACGCACGACTGAAGCCACAACTGTGGGCATTTAACGGCCTGGTCCCTTACTAAGTAAGCGTGACCCTCGCGCGGCCCGAGCCCAGTGCTCGAAAAACCAGACCCTCGAAGGGTGCGATTACTGACCAGTGGCCTTGAGACCTGCTCGGTGAAAGCGGGCGCCACAGGTGCCCTCGATTCTAGAAGATTACTGATCAACAGCTCGGGGGTCGGCTCGACCGCGAACCCACGAATCCTGCAGATGCAATCAAGATGGGGGCACTTAGCTGCCACCCCGCAACGGCCCTACTGATCAGGGGTTCGAAGCCTGACCCTCGAAGGGTTCGAACAGGCGCCCCAGATCAACAGAGTCAGGGACGACGAGGGCGCACGCATTCGAGCCTATCCTCGAGCTCACCAGCTCGAGGGCGCCCCACATGTCGTATTCAAGAGCCAACGAGGGCAGCTAGTCGAGGGATCCCATCGAGAGAGAGCTTCCGCGCCCTCGGTCCCCAGCGAACGGGACCGAGCCCTGCCTAGCAAACCCATGTAAGCGCTTTCATGGACGAGTCTCCGGACCACGAGCCAACCCTTATCGAACGGGGCATGGGCGTCCACTTGAATCACCCGGTAACAGCTCAATGAGGAATCCGCGATTCGCAACCCACTCGATGGGAGTTGCGGAAACCTCACCCCCCGTCCCGCGGAGGGACGGCGAGGGAACGTACAAACAAGTCGGAGAGCCCGCCCCGATCGCCTCGAACGGGCCCAGGCTCGGGGGCTCAACGCGTGGCTACACCTCCTGGATATGCACCGAACGCACGCGAACGTCGGCACATGCGTACGGCACCGCCGAGGCTGGCTGAAACACCGCCGAGGCCGGCTGAAATAAACGCCTCGCACAATGACGATGCTGTGAAAAAAAAACCTTGAAGGAGTACACACACTCATCCAAGGCTTCGGGGGCTAGACCCGCGGGTCCGCTAGCGCGCCCCCACAGAATAGCACAGCAATCAGGAGGGAAGAAAGTCCCATTAGCAAGCGTCAGCATCTGCGGGATCCTAACGGATACACCCGCAGATGCTCGGGGGCTACTGTCGGGGACAGCCATAAGGGTCCCCTAAAAAACCGGGGGAAACCCATTCACTTTCGCAAAAAATAAAACACAAACGAATTCACAAACCTAAAACACGCTCAAGATAGTCACGGCCCAGCGGCCGGGCCCACAGCCCTGGTGGCCCCAGCGGCCCACCAGAACAGGGGCCGCTTCGCTCGAGGGGCGCAGCGCCGCGCTAACGAGACTCCGCCTCGCTCGAGGGCCGGTCGCCCCCTCGGATGGGACTCCGCCTCGCTCGAGGCCCTCACGGGCTCGCCGCCCCCGCACCTGCTCCCCCGACAGGGGCGTTTAATGTTCTGACACTTGCAGGCGCCCGGGTCAAAGACGAATCCACGCCGTGCTGTCCCTCTGACACGCCCAGGAATCATATTCCGGCGCTGTTCTGCCAACTCTCCCGGTGAGGCCATCCCCACCACTGTGCAGCAAGGCCAGTATCAGCTCCGTGACACTACGCCACCCACTCTCGTATGGCCAACGCGCCGCACCCTCGAAAGAGGACGGCGGAATCCTCGAAAAGGGGACGGACGCCTGCTCCGCGCCTGCCCGGGGCCACGCCATGACGTCGGACCAGTGAGGCGCGTCACCTCCGTCACCGTCGGTCCTGCGCGGCCATCCCCGCCATCACGACGCCATCCCGGGCACTGCAGCGCCATCCCTGACGCTGTGGGAGTGCGGGGCGACAAGACACCGCCACGCCCGCGGCTGTGCCCCTTACGACCTCCCATCAGCCGCACCCTCGAGTCAGCGTACGGACGACGACCACATGGGAAGCTCCTACGCCGCCACCCTCGAAGCCGCTCCTGGACGGATACAGGGCACGCCATGACGCTCCGCCAGAAGCAAGATTCGCCAGGACGGCCGTCCACTCCGTTGCACTGTCCGCCATGCCATCACACGTAGCTAGAACAGTGCGGCACGCCTGTAAACTGCCTCCTCCTTGGCCTATAAAAGGAGGGGCAGTCCCCTGGCCGCAGGGGGACGACGGAGAGCACTGACCCACACGCTTTCTGCCTTCACCACGATATTGGCACTCGCCTCAATCAAAACCGCAGGGACCTGGAGGTCCGGCCTCCTCTCCCGCCCCGCTTGTAGCTCCCCTCTGCAAGCACCACGGTGCAACGCAATATAGTGCCTCGAGCACACCACTGCTGGACGTACGGCCCCGGCCGGAACCAGGATAAACTTGTGTCCCCTGTGTTGTCATTTGCACCGACCATCGAGAAGCTGATCACAGCGTAACTTACTAGTTAGTGTCGGGACTACTTTCCACACCGACACTAATAACACATGTTTCCTGCAAATGCTACTTTTTGCCTGTTGATATACGCACAAAAAGTATACTTGTGTTATCCTACACGTTTAATGCGTTGCCGTTTGGAATCATGCAATTTTGCAGCAGTGACAACTAAAAAAGCTCGGTTCTCAAATTCACAGCCGTTGCTGAGACCTGAGAGTCTCCTATGAGTGGCCATGCCACCTGGGTTACAATATTTACGGTCCTTTTTCCGGTACTGTGTTGACTTGAGACAAAACTAGAATCACACATTAGTATAGCAAAATTTGGTATGTTGATATAAAAGTTATGGTAATCTCTCTGATTGTTGTATTGGACTTTACCATAAAGCACAAGATGTTAAAGCTTTTGTGCCGTATCATACATGGTAAAGACGAGATTTTCTTTTGCCGATTTGCCGGACAGCCAGCCGCTCGACCATTAGTCGTGGTGATTGCCTCGAGCCCTCCTAATTGCTAATGAGCTCGAGTGCTCGACGGTTCTGATGAGTCGTCCAAAGTGCGCTCAAAAGACCAAAGCGTCCATCACAAGCAACTTCTCCACGGCTTCCACAGGCAAGCTGTACCGTGTAGCGAGCGACTCTTGATGTGTCTGAAGTCTGAACCAAAGATGTACCTTCTTTTCGACGAGTAGTGGAAAATAAGTTGACTCGTAAGCCTTTTGAAACCGTTTGGTGAGCCAAGGAAACAAAAATCTTGATTTACATTTAACATGTGCAAGTTTGAGTAGCTGCTAGATATTTGCCGTTGTTATATTATTTGACACCAAAGATGGCAAGTGCCTGATGACATAGACAATTACATCAAATGAGTTTTTTTTTCGTGATCACCATTCATGGATATTTAGTTTACAGTAACTTGTACACACTACTGGACAATTGTCCTTTGGTACTAGTAGGGAAACTTCCAATCGGTGTTAAATGGCGTCTGCAGCTATTAGCTAATATATCCCTCAAAGATTGAATTGCCCACATTTTCCTGCCAGTTTAATTTTTCGTACGAACTAATTCGTGCATGCAACTCAATATGTGTATGAGGGATCCTAGCCGACACCATTAAAGAAAATAATTGCAGCTCACTATAATTTTCCACGTATGCGGCATAAGGGATCAGAGTCTATCGGTGAGGAGTGTGTTAGAGTATAAGTGAATTGTCCATATTTTTCTATCAACTTAAATTTTTGTTGAATTGGTTGGTAGATACAACTCAATGGCTAGGAATGTGAAATTTTCGGGTAATGACAGGTATGGGTTAAAGTTTTATAGAAACATCGAACACTCTTATATGTGGTAGTCATGTAGAAAAATATGTTGAAGGTACCTTGGGGACTGTAACTCTTCCTTGCACACCTAGTCTAAAAAATGAAATACCAAGCATCAAGAGATACTAAGTACTACGGGTATCAATTAAAATTTCATGTTAGGTAGAAAAAAATCCCGCATACATTACATAGGACGAAATTGAAATCATTGTACGTTAAACCTAAATGTCAAAAAAGCCATTGCAAACACATTTTATGATGCCTTAATTTCAAGTGTTATTGAGGAGCTTCCCTGCATGTATTTCAAAGAGTAGGCTATGGTTAAAAAAGACACCTACCTCAATGAAATACAGGAAGAAGAAACACCCCTAACCCTGCAGTGGATCATTATTGTTCCTTCAAATCGTCAACCACTGATACCACCATTCTCAGAATGACAAAGATCCTATGGACTACGACATTGCCATGCGAATATGCGCGTGAGATAGATATTTGCAGCAGCTAGCAGCAGAATCAGCATCGTAGCTCTCCACACTCGAGCAGCCGTCGGCTAAATAAAAGTGCACAAGGCACTCACCATGGCCGTGCGAGGAAAGGAAGTGATAAAGGAACGGAACCAGCTTTTAGCTTCCCCTCCTTCCCATCACATGATCGCCGTCCCTTTCTTGGTGCTTGTCAACTGTTAGTAGCCTGCCTCTGGCTGGCTCAAATATCTTCATAAAAGAATGGAGATGAACTTTTGCTACTTTTGTTGCACATGGCAATGTACCTCAGCATCAAATCTATGCCATGTAAAACTGTTTACTGCATCGGCAATATATGTTTCTCAGTTTATGATATTTTTATATGAAATTAATATTTTTTGAGGGAATATATGAAATTAATATTAACAAGAAAAACCAATATGAGAATATTTAAAAAACAAAAAAAGGCCAAAATTTTGAATGTGGTATAGCACTTTGGTAAAGTTTGTTGGAGCAGGCTTATTATCATGATGCAGCTTGTACCGCAGTAGATCTCAACCGTCTGAGTCTTGCTTCGTTAATCAAAACTGGGATGATATATAAGAAAGGAAAAGGAAATATGACATCCATCTTTTTCGTCTTTTAGGAATTTGTACCTTCTTTTTCTAACTGCTTGATGAGAATATAACTTACAAGAACATTACATGATGCATCATGTGTAGGTTTGGGATGAAATGTCAAAATTATTAAGTTGTGATAATGAAACATATCATAATTTTCCATTTCTCAAAATGATTGACATCAATTTCCGCAAAATTATTTTCAAATGATATCTTGGCAGTTCAACGAGAATGATCACTTACAAAACTTATGATGTCATCTGTGCCTTTATTTTTCTTTTGCTTTTGTTGAATCAATCTGATCCCCAGTCTGATGTCACTCACCATGATGTACCAAAAATAACAAAAGATTAGTGGGCCATGCTTTCACGATTAAAGGTCTTGTAGCTTTCACTAGAAAAAAAGAAGGATTTCCCTGGGAAACATTATCAATGTGGAGTTTTCATGAATATCGGAGGTAAAGGTTGGAGGTTACATGAGTGTGATGTCAACAACACTATATTCTTGAATGATCCTGAACTAGAAATGTGGAACATGACTGAATTCTCTCTCTTTCCTTAATTTTTTTTTTGCCAGAACATCATACACACACATTGACTTCTTGTGAAATTGTTACGAAACTACCGAGCAAATGTTGTATTACCTTCTAATACGTAAGGGCTAAGAAATGTGAATTTTTCCATTCCATTTGTTCTGATCGCTAAAGATCATCCATAGATATTTTCAACGAATCTGTAGTCCCACTAAACAACATATAACAGTTATTGAAGTTTGTCAAGATCATATAACATTAAAAAATAAAAGTTATTGAAATAAAAGTTACTCAATTTTTCAAGATCTCAACTTAAAAAATATTAGTTGAGTAACTTTTATTTTTGGAGATTTTCATGTTGTTATATGATTTTGAAAGTAATTTTGAAAATGGAAGAAAATAGAGAACTGCTACAGTACCGACACCGTCCCTTTCTTCTCATCACTGTCACTGGTGCTGCCGGGGATGAATGCGAGCCAATTAGCATAGTTTAAGGACTAATTTGGGCGTTTTCATAGTTCAAGGACCAAATTGACCCAATTAGCATAATTCATGGACTAATTGGACGTTTTCATAGTTTAGGGACCAAATTGAGCCTAGCAACATAGTTTAGGGACGATTTTGGCTATTACGCCTAAGATGTTTAGCTAAATATTTTGAAGATGCACTTGGATTAATAATTTTTATTTAGCAGAAGAAGCAAAATAACATGATGTTCTATGTTGAAAATGTGATGTTGTCTATATATATGCTCACAATATATGTTCACAGAACATTTCTACACATTTGCCCGTTGACATTATTTATAACAATAGCACGATATGGTTGTTAAAAGATTCAAGAGATGCGGGACCAAATCATTGTTTACAAATAGAGTCTTAATATATTCAATTCAATATGTTGTATATTTTCGCAAAAAAATGTTGTATAAATCACGTATTTGTGGGGTTTTCAGCTCTAACAGCCAGTTCTTACTACTAGTGACCTTTACCTTCGTTCTAGACGTAACCAAAAGTCAAGTTAAAAAAAATCTAGCATTTATAGAAAAACAAGTGAGCAACATGGGCGAAATCACACATGACCCACTTGTCTCCTTAGCACCCTTTGTAACTGCCTGCACTTGCTATGAAAGGGTATAAGCATTATCACAATGGCCACCTGTGCAAATGTTAAATGTCTTAATTAGCCTATCGTCACATTCTTTTCAGAGTTCGTTTTAAATTTTTTTACCTGCTATGAACATGTATACTGATGTTTCTGAAATGTTGCCTCAGAAATATGTGTAAATATATATACAAAGCTAGCTTCACAAATCTCTCCACCATTTTAACTAAATGATACTCCCACTGTTTTTAAATATACAAAATTCACAACAATCAATTTTTTTAGAACTAGCAAGCTATTAGTAAATGACATACATTTAGAAACGGATTGATTGTGTTTCAAGCTTACCCAATTATTAAGATTTTACGTTTAATATTCCATTCAAATTTGACTTGGCTGTAATATTTAGGTGATGTGACATAATTTAGGTGCTTTAATTTACTGCAAGTCAAGTTAAAGAGAGAAGCATTTATATGTTCCTTTCATAATCCAAGCTGCTTGACGTTTCATGTAGTGGCTGCCTTCTTCTCAATTGACTATTGAAGCTGATAGGAAGGTGGCCATTCAATTCACTTATACTTTAACACTCCAACACACCCCCTCATGTGCAAGCTCCCTCAGGCCACATATGTGAATATTGGAGTGCGCTGTAATAATTTCAATTAATTGTGCATGTCAATATTGGAACTCAGACCTCTAACCTTCATACTATGTTAAGGTGCATGCTTCAACCAGTTCAACTCAGAAGCTTAAACTAATAGGAAAAGGTGGCCATGCAATTCTACTCAAAATGGACAAACAAGTGCATAAGTGCAAACCGGTTAGCTTTGCTATTATCTGGGCTTATTATTACAATACATGATGTCCAGAGTCTGCATAAAGGGTGCATTCCATTAGCCAAAAATTTGCCAAAAGAATGCGCTTGACTGGTACCAATGGGGCCATGTCATTGTGCCAGGGGGATCTATGGCCTTCGTTTCTATCCACCATTAATCTTCTGTGCTATGGCAACTTTGTGGTTCTTTTTCGTTAATGGCTTGGGCTATCCACACGCCCTTTCTTTGTCGCAAAATTCTTTTTCATATATATATTGAGAAGACGGCTTCCCTTATTAATTAACTTAGCTAGTGTCCTGTGATGTATGAATCTTGTTCACTCACCTATCTCACCATTACTGCGAGTACAAGTATTGTTTACTTTTACAACATAGTAGAGAAACCTTCAGAATATACTGCTTGCAAACTTTACTACCACAGACGTAAAATTCATTCCGTATAGCACAGCCCATGCCATGCATGATGACGAGTTGTGACATCATGATAGGTTGGTGTTGCATACTCGCAGTATTGAGAAATGCATTTATTTTCACAATAATCCACCAATTTCGACCTCTTGGTAATTTTCACTAGGTATATATATGTAAGTACTTGCTATCTTTCCGTGGCACAATTTCTCTAGATGAACGGCTCTCATTTTCCCCAATCATCATAAAAATCCCCCGAAAGAAAAAAATGATGACATCATTCCAAACTACTAACTCCGTTCTAAATTAATTGTTGTTTTGACTTTTCTGGATACATTCTTTTTATTATCCACCTCCATATATGTGTGTGTCAGTGTATGTGTCTTGATACATAATAGAAGAAATGTATTTAGAAAAAGCCAAAATGACAACTAATTTGGGACAGCAGGGGGAGTAATTTCCATAAGAGGCCCAGAAAGCATCCACCTTTTGAAATTATTTTGTACAGGTGGTGCTTACATGACGGTGGGACTCTTGTCTGGGGTTATAAGGGCAGTCCCAATGGAAGAAACCGACACAGTTTCCATAGCGCAAGAAATCATCTATATAGAAACCATCTTCCCCAATAGAGATGTCTTTGAGTAATAGTTGTTTTCTCTTTCTTTCCCCCAAATCTATCTTCTTCTTCTAATGAGAGAGTGACATGAGTCCACTAGAAACTATTAGGTTCTCCCCAATGGTAATTTTATAGTTTCTTGGTGCATTGGGTGAAGAGTGGACTGTCAGATTGTGAGATCTAGACAGATCCACTAGGGGGTACCCACGTGGTTGATTTAGAGGTTAGGAGGGATCGAGAACAGAGAGCATAGATGGTTGCTGATGAACGTCTTCGAGGTCGTTGATGAACGTCTCTGGGTCTTTGGTCTTGACGACCACATTGTCGACGTTGGCCTCGACGTTGTCATGGAGCTGAGACTCCAAATACTTCTGGATGGCCTTCTGGTACATGGCACCAACGTTCTTCAGGCCGAACGTCATGGTCTTGTAGCAATAGATGCCATGGGGCGTTATGAACACCGTCTTATCCTGGTCGGCAGGATTGAGGGCTATCTAGTGATAGCCAGAGTAGTAGTTAGGAAGCATAACAAGACGCTGCCAGCCGTGGAGTCCACGACTTGGTCGATGCGCGGAAGAGGGAAGGGGTCTTTAGGGTAGTACTTGTTGAGATCGGTGTAATCGATACACATCCTCCAATCACCAGTTTTCTTCGGTACAAGAACCAGGTTTGCGAGCCAAGCTAGGTGTTTACACTCTCGAATAATCTAGCAGCTAAGAGCTTTTGAACTTCTACCCTAATGACATCCTTGCGATCCTTGGCGAAACAACGAAGCTTCTGCTTGACAGGTCTTGCCATCTTGCTCACATCTAAGGAGTGCTTAGCCAGCTCCCTTGGGACACCCGACATATTTGATGGACTCCATGCAAATATGTCCGCGTTATCCCGAAGGAAACTGATGAGCGCGAGTTCCTATTTGGGGTTGAGGTCGGCCCCGATGAGTGTCGTCTTCTCTGCGTTAGGCAGGCCGAGGCAGATCCTCTTCGTCGCGGGACTAGTGCCCAACGCGGTATCAGTGCGCCTCTACTCCAGCACGTCCAGGGCCATCTTGTCGATCTTCGAGGCTTCGAGCACCATGGCGGAGGCCAGCGCGGAGTAGGCGAGGGTCTTGGCGAGCTCCATAGCTTTGACATCGCACTTGTATGAGGTATCTATGTCGCCATAAACTGAAAGGATCCCGCTAGGTGCTGGCATCTTGAGGACAAGATACGTGTGGTGCGGGATGGCCATGAAGCGAGCTAGCATGGGACGACCCAGGATAGGTGGTAGGAAATCTTGAAGTCGGCCACCTCGAAGGTGAGGTACTCCATCCTGTAGTTGTGAATGGTCCCGAAGGTGACTGGCTGTAGGATCGATGACCCATAGAAGGGGGGGGGGTTGAATATGGGTGTTTTTCAAGTTTCTAGAATAAGGAAACAAACCTTAGCCTAGATACTAGTGTTGCCCATGTAAAAGGTTTTTCTCCAACTACCAAGCACACTAACAATGAGTTTCCTTAGCAAGATTCACACTAACAAGTGTATAGCACCCTAGTCAAGATAGGAAACAAGAAAAGCACACAAGCAAAAACTAGAGCAAGGAAACTAAAGAGCGGAATGTAAATGCTGAAATTAAGTGCAAGAAATTAGAAAGAGGGCACACGAGACAACCAGATTTTTTCCTGTGGTATCGAGGAGTTGAAGCTCCCCCCAATCCACATTGGAGCACTCACTAAGAGTATTGCTCCCCCTCAAGTCACAAAGACTCAAGTGCTCACTAAGAGTACCCATTCTCCATCTTTGGAATGGTGGGTCTCGAACCGTGTACACCAAGCACTTCTTGAGGCTCCCACAATCTCCAAGAGCTCACCAAGAACCCTCCGGACACCAAGACCATCTAGGAGCCGTCAATCTCCAAGAGTAGCAAGCCCACACATCTTCACTTGACCAGAGCACTCAGCTAAGCCATGATATGCACCTTGAAACCCTAGATCACTAAGAGAGAAATCCCCAAACAAGAGGAAAATGAATCCCAAATGAGAAAAGCACTAACTCCTTCTCTCCTTGGCTGTTGTAGATCTTCAGAGTGGCAAAGGCAGCTCAAGAGACGCAGGGGGTCCTATTTATAGGCCTAGAAAGGGAGGCTAGCCATTGGAAAAGTGCTGCAGAAAGTAGCACCGTCGGATGAACTGACGGTTTCCCCTTGTCCTAGCGTCGGTTCATCCGGTGACCCACAATCAGCGAACTAGGTGTTGAAGCCAGCCGTACCAGGAAATACTCTGACGCTAACACCGACACACCATCGGTCTATTTGGTGCTGAAGCCCTATCACTTGGTGCGTCTCTGTATGAATTAAACACAAGCGTCGGATGAACCGCTGGGTATCCTGTATAGCGTCAGTTCATCCGGTGCGGAAGCAATTCTCTCGGTGCGTCTCTGTATGATATAAATACAGGCATCAGATGAACCACTACTCTGACTGTCGATTCATCCGGTGCTGAAGCAGTTTGACTCCGAGAGGTACTGTATCCAAACCCTAAGGCAGCGGATGAACCGACAGTGTCTTTTCAATTTATCTACCGCTGTAATTATCCGACGAATGTAGAAATGGGGGCGTCGGTTCATCCGACGCTACCCTTTGCATTTTAACTCGTCAAATTCAATCGCCTTTGAGTTGTTCTTTGATTCTTTTGCTTCCAATGTGTTTCCATGAGTACTTTGAGCTATTTGACATCCAAGGAACTTGAGTGTGCATATATTTCATGGCATTTGTTTCATGGTCAAGCTACTAGTGTGTGAACCCCTCTTAATAGTACGGTCAAACACTACAAACTAGCAATTCCAAGTGTCCTTCATCTCCTTGTGACACTTGGAACAAACAATGTCCTTTGCCTTGTAGCATTTGTCCATTGATCATCCATAATTTCAAATTGAGGGGTCTCATTTCATTAATTTCTTATGACAATAACCCAACATTAAATCCGCTACAAAACAAAGGTTAGTCACAAGTATAAGGTTGTTATTTATCACCGAAACACACCCTTACCAAAGGTGCGCAAAGGCCTAGATGCTTACACCGGTAGGGTGACGCAGCCAATGGGGAGGGACCCCTTGCCGGGCACGATCCCGTAGAAAGGTTCATCGCATGGATCCATCTACTTGAAGTCGAACATCATCTTCTTCAAGGTCTCGGTGAACATGATGTTTAGACCACTACCACCACCGACGAGGGTCTTAGAGAGAAGAGCCCTGTCAATAGTAGGACAGAGGACTAGCGGGTAGGACCCGGGGTCTGGTATGTGCACCCAGTGATCTTCCCTGGAGAAGGTTATGGGGAATTCCGACCAGCGCAGAGACTTGATGGGCTCCACGCTGACAAAGTGGACCTCACGCTCCCGGAAGCGCTGCATGTGGTTGCTCACCGCGGGCTTTGGCTCGCCAAGGATGATGTTGGCCTCCCAGTTTGGTGGTTGGAAAGCACCATTGGGGTTTCCCTCGGGAGGAGGTGGGGCAAGTTGTCCTCCCCACGTCGATCTCTATCATTGCGACAACGGTCGTCGTGGCGATCGCCACACCGATCTTCATGATGGTCATCACGACAATCACTGCGAAGATTATCACGACGATCATCACGATGGCCGCAGCAATCGCGGTTACCGTGCCGACACCGATGGTTGTCATCATCATTACAGCGGTCGTCATCATAGCGACGTCGACGTCATAGTCTTGGTTCCACTACCGCTTGGATTCTTCTGGGACACCGAGCTTTTTCTTTAGGGCGGTGCACTCACAGAGAGTGTTCTTTGCCCCAATGTGGAACTGGCAGACATTGTCGAGGGTGGCGCTGAACTCCTCCTCTAGGAAGGTCGAAGCTCGGGCAGCGTCTGTAGCCAACACCTCGTCTTAGCGCTAGTGAGTCTAGGAACTCTCCGTGTGGAGCGCCGGATTGGCTTGCGGCTCAATGGGCTAACTGGACTGGTTTACCACAGCCTCTTGGTTGTCCACCAGCCTGTTGACGACCACCATCAGGTCAGCGATCATGGTCGCACCGTACTCGTGCAGCTTCTCGAAGATCGGCATGTTGGTCAGAGGGCGATGAGAGCAACTTGGAATACCCCACAGTCCGTGAACCGTGGAGGGGGGAACTCTTGCCCAGATTGGATTTGGAGCAGGTCAGACATTCGTCGAGAGTAGGTGCCGAATGAATTCCTGAGGCCAAACAGTGTGCGAGACGGGGTCGGAGCCGAGCCCTCAATGTCTAAGGCGTCTTCACAGATCCGTAACGTCTCTGCCATCATGCTGGAGACGCGATCAAGCCCCGCGATCAGATTGCAGGGTGTGGGCTGGTGGGCTTTCTCCAGCAGATCCGGAACAGGCATGACAACATTGATCTCACCGACCTGCTGGGTGAGTGCGGCCACCGCCGCCATCTCCGGGATAAGCTCCCGAGGTGCCAGACCTGTCGCCGAGTTGATGACAGGAGTGACGACATCGACGAGCATGGAACCAAAGTAGATGCCATCATGTTGCGCCTAAGCTCTCGATCACCCCTACCTGGCGCTCCAACTGTCAGATTGTGAGATCTGAACAGATCCACTAGGGGTACCCATGTGGTTGATTCGGAGGTTAGGAGGGATCGAGAACAGAAAGCGTAGATGGTTATGTGATGAGCACACAGAACGAAGGACACGAGGGTTTATACTGGTTCGGGCCTCCAGAGAGAAACCCTACATCCAATTCTTGGTGGTGTTTGTATTGTTGTGCGCAAGAGCTGAGATGAAATCTCGATGCCCATGAAAGATGTCCCAGGCCGCCTTATATAGACTAGCGGACTAGGATTACTAGGTCTGTGGAACAGAGTCCAGGTCGGTTACAACATGGAAGTCTATCTCTACAGAATACAAATAGTATCCCGTGATATCCGGACTGATTGGCCTCGCGGGCGATGTCTTGACTTGCACGCCAAGCTTCAGGAAGGTCTTTAGGGCCGCAGATCAGGCCTGCTGGGCCCGCTGTTAGGTCGGCAGGTCAGGCCCGCCTGTCGGGGACGACTGAGACCCTAGTCGGTGGGGACCCATGGGGTAGCCCCATCTCTCATGGACATGGTTTCTTCATGAGGAAACCATTTCTATGATTCTTACTCTCTTTCCTCATTAAGTAGGCGGCATATTTTGGTTAGTTGGTAAGTGTTAACGGTGAATTTCCGTCAACCTAGCCATGAGTTTACCTTCGGTGTTGGCATCAATTTTATATCTTATCCATTGGTACTAACCCCCTTGGATAACAAGTTCGTTCGTGCATGTCGGTTTTGGAGTTTAATGTTTATGCAGGAATTTAGTGTTAAAAGCAAGACTTTCGGGTAAAGTTCATCAAGCACCTCGTGAGAAGACCATGAAGCCCAGTACAAGTCAAGCAATGAAGTGAACATGACTCCAAGAAGCCCAAGGACCAACCCGTGAAGACGGAAAACTCCGAGGACCTAAACAGAAAATGCCGAAGCTTGCGAGACAAGGAGCTCTATCCAAACCGCGGAGAAACGGATGTCAAGGGCCCACATGCAGAAGGGAGAAACTTCCAGAAGACACGAGAAGCATCGCCGAGGAAGGAGGCCACGAGATGGGCCAAAATGGGCCCAGGCCGGCCGGCTCAAGCTGGTCGGCCCAGCCCATTTCTGGGTCCATTCGTGCCCCCGTTTGACCTAGACGATCCTTGGACTATTTATAGTCCCCCTGCCAAGAGCCACGCATCAACTCATTTGCCATTTGCCGCCGAGGAGCAGAGAAGAGAGGGACACCATTCCGGAGAGGAGAGGGTCGAGCTAGTTGTCTAGGGTTTCCCTAGCCGGCGTGGGAACCTTGCAAGGAAGACCACGTCGGAGTTCCAGGAGCTAGGAGCAAGATCAAGGTAGGATCCCGGTGGTGATCTTGTCCATGTACCTTTGAGTATGTTGAATTTTCAAATTGCTATCCGATTTCTAGCGATCAAGTGCTTCTTCTACGACTTTGTCTTCAATTGGTTTTCTTACTTTAAGATCTATTATCGAGATAGATCACATAGGTTGTTCTTGTAGCCGTGGTGGCTAGAGGTGCACGCCTGACCTACTAAGAGATTTCATCTTGTCCATTGGACTCACCCTAGGCTAACCCGCACGAATAGGAGTGCGTTGTGACAGAACGGTGGCTCTAAAAGGTGGGCGTCTTCGGAGTTGGAACGTATGTCATGATTTAAAGAAGTTTTTTATGAGATTGAATTTGGTTTATTCGTCCTTGCTTGGAACTTCAACAAGAGCT
The DNA here is from genome assembly GCA_036936925.1 of Cenchrus fungigraminus. Lineage (NCBI taxonomy): Eukaryota > Viridiplantae > Streptophyta > Magnoliopsida > Poales > Poaceae > Cenchrus > Cenchrus fungigraminus. The sequence continues at coordinate 59,620,446 of CM072768.1, read as the reverse complement.
TGATCCAATCTCTCTAGATTGGTTTTACCTATCCCTCTCTATCTCTTGCTACCTCCGATTTTCATAGATTAGATTCGTTTCTTTTGGTGTTCTCTAGATTAGATGCTAAAGCAACAACCTTTCGAAGATTAAAGTGTTTGTGGCTTTATTAGATTGGTTCTTGCATCACACATTTGTTCCACGGATTCGATACCTTGGGTTCACACTTGAGGGAAGAAGGGTCCCTTGACTACGACGGAGGATTTGTCTGCTTGCAATCCAAACGAAGTTTGATACGCATATACACCGTCAACAAGCCCCTTTTTCTGGTGCCGTTGCCGGGTAACAATTGATCAAGATTCGATCTTTTATTGCTTTTTGTGAATATTTTCAGTTTTCTTTTAGTTTTTCTTTTTGCATCTACTAACTTTTGATCATCCTCAAAAATCAATCTAATCTAGTTTGACTAACCCTAGTTTTCTTAGATTTGTTTTTATTTTTGTTTTTGTATATATTTTGTTTATTGCTAACCCTAACAGGAGATGGACGGCTACCTCTCCAACAAACCCAAAAATTTTGTGGATGATCCAGAAAAACTTTACAGGCTAAGGAGACGTGAAGCACAAGCTAAAAAGCTGGAATTTGCAGATCCAAAAGCGGAGGCCGAAGGATCGTCGGAGTCTCCAAAAGAATCACTACCTCCAAGCCCTAGGGAAAATCAACTTCAACCGCAACCGATGGGAGAACAACCGCAGTCGTAGCGCAAGATCGGGGAGCTATGCACCCCGGACATCGTCGACCTACCAATCTTGAACCTCACAGAGATCGGAAGGCCGTTCGAGATCAAGACCTCAACAATCCGCATGGTGCAACATTCACCCTTCACCGGTAAAGAAGATCCAAACCTTCACCTCCAAGCGTTCATTCAACTTTGTCAGACATTCAATATGGAAGGGGTGACTCAAAACCAAATGAGGGCAAGGCTCTTTCCGTTCTCGCTACTCGAAAAAGCTTTGCAATGGTTCTACGCTCAACCGGCGGAGACGGTGCAGAATTGGGAAGCTTTGATGAGAGCTTTCATGAAGGAATACTACTCACCGGGTAAGACTCAAAGCTTGCGCAATAAGATTGCTACTTTTGCTCAATATCCTACAGAGACCATATCGGAAGCTTTCGAGTGTTTCAATGAGTACACTCGGGCGGTGCCACATCATAAATTCCTGAAGGAAGATCTCGTTCAAAAGTTCTATCAAGGACTCACCATGGCATCAAGGACGATCATCGATGCATCGGCGGGAGGATCCATCATCGAGCTTACACCGCCCCAAGCTTTCACCTTATTCAAGAAGGTCGCGGACAATGACACATGGGCGTCATCCAGACGCCTACTTCCGGTTCAACCCATGGGGAACGTCAAGGGAGTCTTGCAAGTGGAGAAGGAAGATCTACTCGAAGGCAAGATTGACTCGCTTATGAGAAGGTTCGAGAAGATGGAGATAAAGAAGAAAGAAGCTCAAGATTTAAAGGCTGCCGAAGCAAGATCCACATGTGAAGAATGCGGGGAGTATGGCCATGTCCAAAGAGATTGCCCGGAGGAAGCCAAGATGCTCGATTACATGAAGAAGGGAGACTTGCCGAACTTCCGCTACGGGCAAGGTAGACCTCAATTTAACGCAAGTTCGTCCATTCCGAATACGGTTCCTCTTCGTATGCAATTGAAGGACTTCATGGATGAGCAAGCTAAGATCAACAAGGACACTGTCACCAAGTTCAAAGCCATATACAAGGTGTTGGAGAACATCGATAGCAAAGTGACGGAGGTCGGAAGCTCCAACCATCAAGTGCTCAACATGATGAAGATGCTCGAGACACAAGTGGGACAACTTGCCGGGCGCCTTTCCGCTAATGAAGGGAAGCTTCCAGGGCAACCTCAAGGACCCGAGATGGCTAAGTCCATTCAAACTCGTTTGGGGAAGGAGACCGAAGATCTGGAGCATTCTGCGGGAGCTAGAAAGCCTAAGCCATCTACCGAGGCGGAGGTATTTGCTAAGGAGAAGGTTACTGAAATCATCACCGAAGAGCCCGAGTTTGAGATGCCGGGAGAAGACACGAAGATACCGCAACTCAAGCCACACTACTTCCGAGGTAAACTTGATAATCATTTTGAGAAGTTTGTGGAGGTTGTGCGTAGGTTGAGCATCAACATGCCGCTATTGGACGCCCTTCAAGTTCCTACATATTCTCGCTACTTCAAGGATATACTTGCAAACAAGTATGAGATAGCAACACTCAGGGTGGATCATCTCAAGATGTCCGAGCAATGTAGCACCGCTATTGCAAAGGGACTAGAGAAGCAAGGAGACCCCGGATGCCTGACGATTCTGTGTTCCGTTGGTTCCTTCAAGTTTGAGAAAGCATTATGCGACCTTGGAGCAAGTGTGAGTGTCATGCCAAGAGACATGTTCGAGAAGCTACGCCTACCGGAGCTAGAGCCTACGGCCATGTGTTTGGAGTTGGGTGACAACTCCATTCGCTATCCTTTGGGCTTCGCCGTGGATGTGCCCGTGAAGGTCGGACACCACTTCATCCCCGTCGACTTTGTGGTGCTCGAGATGGGAGAAAGGGAGAAGCCGCCACTCATCCTTGGGAGGCCCTTCCTCAAGACCGTGGGAGCTATCATCGACGTCGGGAAGGGGGAAATCAAGTTCGACATCAACGGCGAGAGGAGTTCCTTCAAGTTTCGACCACGCTTCGAGGTATGCAATATGATCAAAGTTAAATATATTCCACCTCATCGTCGCATTAGTAAGGATGAGCCAAGGAAGAAGGAAGAACCGGAGAAGAAGGAAGCGAAGGAAATCAAAGAAGTTGTCGCGTCCGTCAAGATCAAGGAACAAAAGCCGCATGTGAAGACCAAAAAGATGACTAAGCTGGAGAATAAGCCTGCGCCAAAGATGGTGCGAAAGTGGGTACCCAAGATTGCAACGTCCGCAAAGAGCGTTGATCCGAAGTAATCAAGTGAAGAAGTCTAGCCATGGACTATAAATGAAGCGCTAGGCGGGAGGCAACCCGTTTCGTCGAGTCAAGAATAAGCTACCGGGAGGACAACCTGATCAAGATTTTTTGAGTCTTTCAAGTAAGTTGGTTTTAGAATTTGCTACCAAGACATTCATAGATTCTTAAGTGGTTGGATAATGTTTAGAGTTATAAATCTTGTTTGGATATTTTATTTGGATCATAAACCCCTTACATGAGCCATCCTATGTGTTATTTGCTTCTTTTTGAGAAACCAAAACCAAAAAAATTCAGAACCTACCTCAACCTTTCATCTTCTTCGTGATGTTATGGTTGACTTGTTTTACATGCTAAAAACACACGAGTAGAGCCACGCTATGTTCCTAGATGATATTTAAAATTTCAGTGCATGGTAGGACTTGCGTGAACCTAGAAACTTAACTTTTGGTTTGTTCAAAATTCATATCCTTGGTTTATCTAGAGTTAGAATTTTTCTAAGCCTCATTTAATTTTATTTCATTCAAAATTTCTCTCACATTTAACCAAAACTAGAACCTAAACCTATGCCTCCACGATCAAGCCGGGAAAAGCTTGCTCTCAACTAATGAAAGCAAACAATACCGGTGAGACCAATATAAAAGTAGTCAGAAAATATTTTCGATTTACATTTGTTTTTTATGCTTAAAAACTCCTCTAATTATATTTGAACTCATTGCAAGCTCTGAGTTTAATTTTATTTTTTGAAATTAGAGGAGTGCTTAGCATTAAAACATGATTAGAGGGAGGTATTTGAGTTAACTTAACCACATATGCACCATGATGCATCACGGGATGCCTCTCCAACAATTATCATCAAAGGACATGCAAAGGACAAGCATGGGGGGGGCAGCCAAAGCTTTGTTTCACAGGAATCTCATGGAAGCATGTGAGGCAAGGGAGCATGGAAGTGACTCGAAGCAAAACAATCAAGTGGAAGGATCAATCATGCAAGCAAAGGAGTGGATGAGAGCATTTGGGCGGTGCAACCCCGTGGAGCACGCGGTCACAAAGCAACAAGCAAGCATGGAGTGCGCTGGAGAAAGCTGGAGCCGAGAGGGGCAGTGAGGACCCTAGGCCGGTCGGCCCAGGCCGGCCGGCCTCACCTCCATTTATACCCCCTGGTGCCCGTCTTCCTCAGGTAAGTCACTCGTTCAGCTCTTTGTTCGTGTTCCTGAGCTCTAAGTCCAAAACCTCCAAAAACATAGCTTCCCACTTCGAGCTTTGATTCGTCCATCAAAATCCATCCTAAGTCCACTAAAAGTCCATACTCCAATAATCTTTGTGTACCTTGCTACCAGTTTAAAACCCCGGATATATTTGTGAGGAAGAGTGCAGCAACCATGTGGAAGAAAACTACAAGTCTCTTCTCCAAGAAGAAGGGATCATCGTCGTCCAAGCTATCGTCAACAAGCTCTTCGAGGAGGCACTCGGTCTCCGAGTCTCCTCGGAGTATGGAGGAGGACACGGCACTGCCGAGGAGGAACGCCGCTCTACTCCTCGGTGGCATGAGGGCCACACGAAGCTCGTCTATGCGGTTCACCGAACCACAAGGACGCACGAAGGAGCCGCCCGTCCGACCTCATCGCTCGACACGATCATCCGCTACACCTCCATACGCTCCGCGATATTCCAAGCATGGGTTTGTTATCAAGACGGAGGGGGAGGAGGAGAAGCTCACTCACCTTGAGAAGAGGCTTGTGGCGAACGTCGACTTCGACGACCAAGCTCTCCAAGTGTTGGGCTTTCATACGGATATCTATTAGTTGTTGGGACACCTAGGTTGGGTGCAATTTTCCAACGGAGTGTCGGCAAACACCCACAAGGAATTGGCCCTGGAAATTCTTATGACCATGACGCCGATACTTGATGAAGGAGTGCCGAGTCTCTCATTCCGTTTGGAAGGAGATGAACAAGTGGTTCCCTATGAGTACATTAGGGAGTTGTTTGGTTTTCAAAAGGGAGCCCCGGAGCAAGTGGAAGTGCAAGTGAATACATTGGAAGGTTTTTGGAGAATAATCGCGGGAGAAGCTAACCGGCAAAGGAGTAGTATCCGGAACCCCATAATCAAGGTGTTTCACTCATGGATGTGCAAGAGGATTTTGGGGAGAATTAAAGAGACCAAGATAACCGACATGGAGTTGAATTGGCTTTACTCAGCTTTGATTGTTGGGCAGCCAATCGACCCCACTCACCTTATGATTAACCAGTGGTGTTGCGAAGCGACATCGGGATCCGGAGATATTAGTTCGGGGTGTTACCTCTCCATGTTGGCCATCTCATTGAGACCGGGAATTACAAGAAACCCGAAGCATCTCCTAGTCGGGACTTCCCTAGGATTTGATTATTTGAAGCAAGGTAAATATATAAGTGGAGATGAGAGAGGAGGCTTCAAATTGGCCAAAGTGAATTTGCCCCTACCGGATGCAAGACTAAGACTTTTTCTTGAGGGGAAAGAAGATTGGTTAGAGGAAGGACTTCTTGTGCCGGCGAAGAAAAACAAGAGAGGAAGGATTATAGAAGAAGGTTCTTCCGCAGCCCAAGAAGAAGAAGGTGCGCCCCAAAATTATGTACCACCATATGGAGGATTTCCAGTGCCGCCAAGATACTACGGAGGTGTACCAATGCAAGCATGGGGGAGTGGTGCAGCCATGCCCCCACCAAATTTTGCGGTACCCAACGTAGCTTTTGCGGAGCAATATGCACACCTTCCTCAACCACAACAAAGTGTGGCCATCATTGGAGGATACGCTGCAAGAAACATGCAAAATATCGCAGCCATCCAGTCCAATGCAAACCAAATGGGTGAAGGCAATGCAAACATTGCTTTTGAGCTTGGCCGCCTTCACCTAGCACCGCCGGAGCAATTCATAGGAGGAGCGGTGCAATCCTATTATGAGCATGGGTATAACAATCAAGATTATCAATATCAACCACCGGCGGAAGATTAGAGAGAGGAGGAGCTTTTGTTTAATTTTTCCTTTTCCTTTTTCTTTAATTTTCAGCTTGTATGCACCTATGTATGCGTAGTATTTTCAGGTTTTTTTTCAGCATGTGTGTTAGTTTTTATTTTCATCATGAATAAAATCACCACCTTGTTTTTACCTTGGCAAAGATAGAAAGTTTGTGCCATGTTGATATATGATGATAGTTGTTGTTTTGTTTATCTTTGTACTTGTTTTATACATGATTAAGCTAATGCTCTCTTAAAATACAAATATGAAATTAATCTAAATGCTAGCTTAATCCTTTGCGGAGGTTATGATAAAGATAAGACCCATAGTTTTTCATATGCTCTCAAGTTTTAGATGGGTTAAAGATGATTTATTTTTGTTCTTAAAAGTAATGCTAACCTTGTCATAAATACCACTTGCATGTTGCTCTACCTATCCAGAGCCATATATATATTTGAGTGCAAAAACTTAGTATACAAGGTTTATTTTTAGGTGAGTTATTTCAGGGCTTGATTTCTCTGGCCCGAGACTAAGAAGCTGGTCATTCTGTTTTTGCGTATCTATCTTTTTGCTAGCCATTCTATCCGTGCATTGTGTATCCCCACATTGGAGATTTCACAAACCTCGCCGGATATCCACCCTTTAAACCAAAAATATCATCTTTTGTGTTTACCTCCTTGACCACAACCTATCATGTGAGTATGGATCGTCAATTCGAGGAAGATCGTAAGATGGTGCCAAGATTGAAGATTTCAAGTATCTCTCCAAGGAAAAATATTTCTAGTACCTACTTTATCTCTATCACCTCTTTGCCCAAGGACGAGCAAACGTCTAAGCATGGGGGAGGAGGTAGGTACAATGCAAATTAGAGTTCAAGGGGAGTAAAATAAAAAAAATATATGTGTGTAAAGGAAAAGAAAAAGAGAAAAAAGAAAGAGATAAAGAAAAAAATATATATATATGTATGAAAAAAATATGAGTATGTATAAAAAAATAATAAAATAAAGTGAACTCCCCGGTTCTCTAAATGCATTAGGAATTTCAAAAAGTTTCAAGATTAAGATCCAAACTCATCTTTCCAACCATGTGCAATCCGATAACGAGGACTTCCTTTGTGCCTCGAGATCACTCTTTGCCATTTGCACATGTCCACCTATCTCAAAGTGTGTGTTTTTTTCTCTCCCCCTCCTTGATATAACATTATTTTCTAATGACCTTTTTGACGAGTCTCGGTAAGACCATGAGAAGCTTGCCTTGTTTTGACAATATCTCATTTATAATATCTTGGTAGGACTAAACTTTCCCAAAAAGCTCCATATAAAGCCTACCACATATATATATGCTTTGAGAGGGAAAGGAGTAGAATGAATAGGCTTGAGAGATAAGATGAGATGAGAGTTCTTGAGCAAGGTGCAAGGTGGTTTAAATTTTTGAACTTGGTTTAGCTCTTTTTCATCTTGTTCTTTATTTCAAAATTTCTGAGATCCATTTGAATTTTGGGAGCATGTTTAATACTTGTGGGAAGAGCTTAATTAATATCCACCATCCGTAGGGATGAAGGCTAGTACACTATGGAACTCTAACGAATTAAAATTTTGAGAGCATTATGTTTTCTTGTGTAAGATCAAGTGCAGGGTTTGAGCAATGAAGGGCAACACTGATATCCATCGAAGGCTTACTCGAGGACGAGCAAGGTTTAAGCATGGGGGAGATGTTGACGGTGAATTTCCGTCAACCTAGCCATGAGTTTACCTTCGGTGTTGGCATCAATTTTATATCTTATCCATTGGTACTAACCCCCTTGATATAACAAGTTCGTTCGTGCATGTCGGTTTTGGAGTTTAATATTTATGCAGGAATTTAGCGTTAAAAGCAAGACTTCCGGGTAAAGTTCATCAAGCACCTCGTGAGAAGACCATGAAGCCCGGTACAAGTCAAGCAATGAAATGAGCATGACTCCAAGAAGCCCAAGGACCAACCCGTGAAGACGGAAAACTCCGAGGACCTGAACAGAAAATGCTGAAGCTTGCGAGACAAGGAGCCCTATCCAAACCGCGGAGAAATTGACGTCAAGGGCCTAGATGCAGAAGGGAGAAACTTCCAGAAGACACGAGAAGCATCGCCGAGGAAGGTGGCCACGAGATGGACCAGAATGGGCCCAGGCCGGTCAGCCCAGCCCATTTCTGGGTCCATTCGTGCCCCCCTTTGACCTAGACGATCCTCGGACTATTTATAGTCCCCCTGCCAAGAGCCACGCATCAACTCATTCGCCATTCGCCGCCGAGGAGCAGAGAAGAGAGGGATACCATTCCGGAGAAGAGAGGGTCGAGCTAGTTGTCTAGGGTTTCCCTAGCCGGCGTGGGAACCTTGCAAGGAAGACCACGTCGGAGTTCCAGGAGCTAGGAGCAAGATCAAGGTAGGATCCCGGTAGTGATCTTGTCCATGTACCTTTGAGTATGTTGAATTATCAAATCGCAATCCGATTTCTAGCGATCAAGTCCTTCTTCTACGACTTTGTCTTCAATTGGTTTTTCTTACTTTAAGATCTATTATCGAGATAGATCACATAGGGTGTTCTTGTAGCCGTGGTGGTTAGAGGTGCACGCCTGACATACCAAGAGATTTCATTTTGTCCATTGGACTCGCCCTAGGCTAACCCGCACGAATAGGAGTGCGTTGTGATAGAACGGTGGCTCCAAAAGGTGGGCGTCTTCGGAGTTGGAATGAAAGCCGCGATTTAAAGAAGCTTTTTATGAGATTGAATTTGGTTTATTCGTCTTTGCTTGGAACTTCAACAAGAGCTTGATCCAATCTCTCTAGATTGGTTTTACCTATCCCTCTGTATCTCTTGCTACCTCGGCTTTCATAGATTAGATTCGTTTCTTTTGGTGTTCTCTAGATTAGATGCTAAAGCAACAACCTTTCGAAGATTAAAATGTTTGTGGCTTTATTAGATTGGTTCTTGTATAAAACATTTGTTCCACGGATTCGATACCTTGGGTTCACACTTGAGGGAAAAAGGGTCCCTTGACTACGACGGAGGATTTGTTTGCTTACAATCCAAACAAAGTTTGATACGCATATACACCGTCAACAGTAAGTTATTTAATAGAGATAGAAACTATCATTAATACTCCATTGGGAGTGCCCTAAGGACAGTCCCAATGTGATATTAATGGTGGCTTCCATCTTCATTAAATGAGATGACACCTCATCAAAATGATGACATAATAGGTTGATTAATGAAGAAAGAGAAGCAAAAATGAGGAAATCGTTTCTCCTGTGAGGAACAACGTCTTCGCTTACCTAGATGCACGCAAAAACGAGAAAATCCCAGTTGGGGAGAGATGACTGCTTCTCAAGCCTATGCGCCGGATCCTATGCGCAACAGCTGTGCTGATCTGTGACATCCCGGCCCAAGGCTTAATAGGATTGATAAGGATACTCATACCAACAAGCTGCAACTTCTTTTCCGGAAGCCCATCTCGAAAAACTCCAAAGTTAAGCGTGCTTGGCTTGGAGCGATGGGTGACCGACCGGGAAGTCCTTCCCGGGTGCGCATGAGTGAGGACAAAGTGCGCAGAAAAGACATGTGTTGGTCTGTGAGGATATTCTTAGGGTCCTAGAGAGCTGCCAGGCGTAGACGAGCCCGGCCTCAGGGAGGCGGGTAGTTACAAATGGTATCAGAGCCGACTCTCGCGGTTTCACGGGCGCGTGTGGTCGCAGTTGCGCAGGCATGGTGTGCATGGCTGGTGTGGGCCTGAGTGGTCACACAGCATGGCACATGCGCTGGCACTGGACCCACGGACGTGGCCAAGAGAGGACGTTCCTGGCTTGGGGTTGATCGACGAGGACGTCGACCTTCTAAGGGGGTGTATGTGACATCCCGGCCCAAGGCTTAATAGGATTGATAAGGATACTCATACCAACAAGTTGCAACTTCTTTTCCGGAAGCCCATCTCGAAAAACTCCAAAGTTAAGCGTGCTTGGCTTGGAGCGATGGGTGACCGACCGGGAAGTCCTTCCCGGGTGCGCATGAGTGAGGACAAAGTGCGCAGAAAAGACATGTGTTGGTCTATGAGAATATTCTTAGGGTCCTAGAGAGCTACCAGGCGTAGACGAGCCCGGCCTTAGGGAGGCGGGTCGTTACATGATCCCCCACAAGCTCACGCCGGAGAGCTCCGACCGCCGCCCCCTGGAGGGCAAGCTCGGGTCGCGCCCGGGCAGCCAAGCTCGGGCTACCGGGTCCCGACCAACGAGCATGGGTCCCGCACCCTCTGTGAGCACCTGTGCTGGCCGACGAGCCCAGGCCGCCACCACCGAGATCCGACTCGGAGGAGCTCACCGGAGCCTACAGACGACAGGGATCTGGTCTAGGTGGGGCTTCCACAGCGCGGGCCGCCTCGGCGTCGCAGGCTCCTTGGACGCCGCTTGTGGCGGCTGCTGCTGCTGATGCGGGGTTGCCGCTGTGGTGACAACACCGGCGAAGAGCACCTCGACAGGGTTGGGCACAGGCGCTGCGGAGGCGGAGCAGTAAGCGTCTTGTTGCCTTCGCCGGCTCCATCGCGGGGTAGGCAGCAGCTCTCCCATTCGCTGTTGCCGCTCCTTGTTGCCACTACCCCTGTGTGTAGAGGATCTTGGGAACCAAGATATGCTGATTGGTTGGACAGTACAAAAGATTTCTCCATTGAGAAGATTAGTTTCTTGGTACGAAGTTCTATACTATTCGAATCACTCTAGTTTCTTCCATTAGGACTGCCATAAGATGGGTGAAGCCTTGAAGGACTGTATTGTACAAGCTTTTATCTCGTACCTAAGGGGGTGTAAAAAACATTTTGTGTAGTAGTTGTAATTCCTAAGGGGATGTAAAAGACATTTTGTGTAGTAGTTGTAATTCCCAAGTTGAGTGTCCAAATTAAATAACAAATTTTCAATTACATTTTAATGCAGGTTGAACATTTCTTTATGACTCTGGATCAAATGTTATAGATATGTGAAAAAAGTTACCAGGCTTACAGTAAATTTTTTGCACTGAAAGAGAATTGTTCCAAAAAGATTTCTACAACTTCTATATACCTTCACAAAAAAATTTGTGTACCTAGAGCAAGTCATGAGAAATCCCGGAGCACAAAAAAGACTGAAAGCAGGGTGGGGGCTGCTTTTCAACTTGTATTAGAGTGAAAGCTACTTTTGGGTGGAAGGTGCTGCTTTTGAGCCCTTTGGTTGACTTTTGGCTTTTAGCAAAAGCAAAAGCAGCTAAAAAACCAATAGAGTACCCTAATACATGCGGTTTTTATGAAACTAGTTATTGAACTGAAATGAAATATTTGTTCATGAAAAAATATATGGGTGACGAACGCCAATCATGTGTCGAAAAAACACCTGATCTGCTCCGTTTGAGTACGAGGAATGCATAATTGAGTCAACACTTTGTCTTCGTTCCTAACAAAATTGACTAACAATCCGAGAATTTGAGGGGGTTGTAGTTATTGTGTGGATTCTTGCCACTTTGGCGGCGTACTATATAATTATTCCGCACACACAAAAAATGGGTCCAAATAAACATTCTTCTTCAATGAACAGAGAACTAATATTATTGCAAGAACATGATGATTTAAACATTAATACACAAGGACGAGAATGAAATCGAGAAACTGCAGCAGCTAGCGAGCATACGCGAACTACGACCCCTATAGAGAACTTCCCCCACATCTTGACCCCTTTCATAGCTGAAATACATGTACACATGCATGCATGCTTGTGCACCTCCGCACGCACGGCTCGGCCACTTGGCGTGGTAATTCATACCAAGCGTGCAGCGTTGCTTATGATCGACTCGGATACTACTCATGAATAATCTAGACCTGATCGGCGTTGTTGTTGCCACCCTTGTTCTTCACCTTCTCGGCTGCAGCCATCATGCCGCTCTTCGGCTTCGCTGCTTCCTCCTCCTCCTCCAAGGGAGGAGACTCCGTCACGGGGTGCACCTCGTGGGTGTTGAGCTCCGCCGCGGCCGGTGCGCCGAGCTTGGCGATGGTCACGACGTGCTCGGGCACCTTGACGATGTCCTCCTTGTCGTCGGCGACCTCCTTTGCTGGCACCCTCGGCGTCGCGTTGCGGTAGATCGCGTAGAGGCCCATCTGGATCACGCCGAAGGTGAAGCCCAGGACGTTGGGCAGCTGCAGCAACAAATTAAAGCAGCAGTCAAGTTGGCAGTACTTGTTAGTGATGGTCAGTTACCTTTGGAAAAAAGTCATCGGTTTCTAATAATTATAGTTAATTAGCTGACAGTTAGCGGAGTAAAGCTTAAGCTGCGAAGGAAAAGTGGTCGATCGTCGTCGTTGGCTCACCGCGACGTATTTGTCCTTGATGAGGAGGCCGTAGAGGAACCAGACGATGGCGCTGACGGTGAGGGAGAGGGAGAGGGAGAAGGGCATGAACTCGACGCTCCTCGTGCGCACCACCTGACGCTGCAACCACGGAAGCCATGGGTGTACGCAGTAGCTTGTAAGACACGTACTCATGGTCACCTGATAAACAATGGACATGGTTGAGGATAATGGACGGATGCTGTAGTACTCACGATGATGCTGAGCGGGGCGGCGAAGACGCTGACGGCGAACCCGACGCAGACCCAGCCGAGGAGGACGACGCGCTTCTCGCCGGCGGCGAGGAGCATCGTGAGGAGCACGATGAGCCCGAACACGCCCACGTTCAGGAGCAGCATGATCATGGCCGTGAACAGCTGCAGGCAATATATAAAGCGATATGCTTTACGCTTAGATCGTGTGTTGTATACGGTATACCGAGATCGATATGGTGAGAGTAACCAGCAGCTGTGTGATAGATGGACATGGACGACGAACCTTGGCCTTCTTGGGAGCGTAGGCGAGGTACATGGTGATGTAGATAGTCTCGATGACGCAGCCGGCGGCGTTGACGGTGATGAGCAGGAACTCGTCGGACTTGATCAGCGCGTAGTAGATCCACAGCATCGCGCTGAAGAGCGCCACCACGTACGGCACCGACTGGAATCCCTCCGTCGACTTGCTCTTGTAGATCCGGTAGAACGTCGGCCTGCCATGCCACACCACATCAGCACAACGGGGAGAGAGAGAGAGAGAGAGAGAGAGAGAGAGAGAGAGAGAGAGAGAGACTTACAGTGGGGCCAGGTAGGTCATGAAGGAGATGATGTTACCTGCAATTACAGCACAGGGAAATAGTAAAGAGAAGCTCTTTGCATGACACACATGGAATTAGTACTATACGCTGCAGGCAAAGATCGTGTCGATAACGATTGTGCTCTTTACAAGCTTTGTGATGTCACGCTGCACCACAGGCAGGCAATGCAAAGTCGACATTGGATGGAGCCCCCATTAAATTTTCTCCATTTTCGCCCTTTAATTTCTTCCGAAATGGACAGCCATCATATCAATGCATGTATATCTCTGATCCTCTCTAACCCAATGATTAACTTATGGTAAAAAACGACAGGGAGTAGTGCATCAACATGCATGGAGGGCCAAAAGGGGAATGAGGACTCAGTATCATGCCACAAGAGGAACTTGTTTTTGGCAAGCACCTGGCTACTAGGGATTCGTTTTCATGCACATTTTACAGTGGACGAAAAAAGAGATTCATGAGAGACAATATATGTACCGAGGAGGCCGAAGGAGAAGGCCAGTGGATGCTGAAGAGACAGGCCACCCATTGGAGATCTTCGCTTAGAGATTACGAGGAGGGATTAGGAGCTTTCAGGTCAGAAGGCTAGCTTGAGCCAATGAGCACTTGATCCCTGAGCTCCTTGCAGTGGGAAGGAAGGAGATGACTACTACTTGAGTTGCTTGCCTGAGAGGTTTGGTGTGGTAGCAGAGACCTTGGAGGGTGTTTATATAGTGCTAGGAAGGAAGCTCCTGCCAAAAAGGCACACATTCCTTCTGATGTCAGAACCCTGGACACCAATAGCACACTCAACCATTTGTCCTGATCAATAACAGCCATGAGATAGAATAAGCTACGAAACAAGATAACCATCACCATGACAGAAAGTGCTAATTAACACTGTTTTATTTTCGCAATTGCCTTCCTTCCCCGCATCGAATGGGTTTTAGGAATTGCTGTGCATATCAACTTGTTGTCCTAGATAGGATCAGTACATGAAAGCTAATAAGAGCCTTATATTATTTCTCAAACAAATGTGAGACGAAATGTGAACTTTTTTTAGGCGGTTAGAAAATGTGAATTAATTAGTGGACAAAAAATTCCTCTTTGTAAAACGCACACATCAAAATTTTCTCAGAGAACATGGGGTATGTCAAGCGAGTTTCATCATTTCGTTTGCGTTACGATATACATACCTAAACTGGATAAACTCTTCGGCTTCTTATAACAGCTTCGCTTATCGTCGCACGATGTGTTTGATAAGTTCTTTTGAGGTTATCTAGTACATGTAAAATGTGCAAACACGTAATAATTAGCATCCAAACTACAGTTCTCAAAGGTGTATGACACGGTTGCTTATCAGGTATGTAGCTGAAAAACTGTGCCAGGCACAAGCCAGAACGAAGGCCATGGTGCGGATCAGTTACTATGAATGACACGTCATTGGCCTTGCTTGTTTCCATAATTTGATTTGGATGACTTCAAAAACACACAACTCAGTTTTCTTTCTCTCTTTCCTCCAGCATTTAGGGATGAAATATCATACACGTTGTTTCTGAACCCACTTTTTCTCCAGATTTGCTCTCTGACCACCATCCCAAAATCTGATTTGATTAATATCGATAAAGTTGTACGTTATTAGGAGATGCATGCATGGTTGCTTGAGAACAGCTAGCTTGGACTTGCTTTGACCATGGTTCCATGGATGCCAAAGGGCAGTGATGCATGGTGTGTGGTCTGATTACAATTAAACAGCTAGAGGCCTTTGCCCGAGGCAAAGAACGGCTGTAGTTGTCCAGCTCGCCGGCTTATAGCTTCCCTTTCGGAAAAAGTCAGTCCTCTGTTGCATTCTAGCCGTTGAGCACGAAGAAACAACGTACTTGAAATTTGGCAAGAATAGGTACGCTTAATTTTGACTAAAGTAATTGTTAGATATACACTGAGGATATACAATTATTCCTGAATCGTGCTGACAAATAATGTGTAAATTTATTGTTTTGAAAATAAAAATTTCGCATTTGGAACACAAGTTTTGTTGCAAAAAAAATAAAAGTTTTTTTCGTAAACAGCTAGCACACCTTCAACATTCGATCCTTGGAGAGATGTTGTGCCTAAAATAATTAGTTCAACGTACAATAATTAATTCAGCACCTTCAACATCATGTCCCAACCATTGCCCCAGTTCCGATCGAGTTTGATTCCCACTAAACCACGCATCTGGTTATAGTGGTTACATGATTCTTGTGATTTCGATCGATTCCCGGGACGTACGACTGTTGTCCGCCTTTGTTATGATTGATACACGTACAATCGGGTTTGTTATTATGAAACGTAGTACCATCATATGGTCGTGTGTTCACTCCATTGGATTAACATTGTCCACACATATTGATCAGTTAGGCCTTCACCACCCAATGCAAATTCGTTCGACGTGTAGGGGACACACGCACTGCACCTTGCCAAAACGTGTGGCTCCTATCCTCGCTCGTCCACAGATTCACCCATCGGTTCATCGGTGTGCATGCAATGGTGTGAACCCTGACAAATCCCACGGTAGTAGGACGATCGATACACGTACGTACAATTAGGCAAAGTCTCTCTGACTCCTTTTGGTGTCAAACGTACGTTCTTGTAGCTACCTAGCTAGCCACGTCTCCGATCCCTGTAGCTACCAAACAGAAGCAAGTTCAGGCTCATCACGTTTGCTGCGCCACAGCAGAGCATGTTTGGTGTGGCACGGCGCTGGCTGTGCACGGAATGCACGCATGCTGTTTCGTTCCGAACCCATCGCTGCCACACCCTGCCAGAATCCGTGCCATCCTGCTGTCTCCTGTACATGTTTTTCTCTCTTCGGGCACCGTTGGTCACAGTAGTGCTACCGTACGTACTACCTTCTATTGCTGTGAATGTCGTTGAGTACCTACATACATACCTTTCACGGGATCGGCCGGACTTGATGTTTTTCAAAGAGAAAGGTACTAGCAGGACAATTCTTGAATACCAGTAGTTTCCGTTTTCTTTTCTCTCCTTATTAGACATTGTTTATCTAAAACCCGTGTCTCTAGTTCATAAATCCCAGAAAAGCAAAGCATAAATGCCGCATGCGTACTTAAATTTTGAGATTTTCTTTTGCCCAAGTTGCCGGACAGAAGGCCGCTCGACCATCGATCGTGCTAATTGCCTCGAGCCCGGCCGGCCCTCCTAATGGCTGCATGGGGCTCAACGGTGCTGATGAACCCCAAGTGCGTTGAAAAGACGAAAGGCAACTTCTCTGCTGCTTCTTCGTGAAAAGTTTGCACATTGATGAATCAAAGATTATTACAACAAGTTGAAGATGTACGGGCAGTGAACAAAAATAAAATTTTAATTGACATTTAAAATGTGTGGTAGAACAACTGTGTGTCATATAGCAGCTGGTAGACGATTTTTGGTGTTTAACAACCAACCCTGCAAGTGCCTAATGACAGTAGCGATTACATCAGTATATGTTTTTTCTGCGACACGCATGAATAATGCATCCAGAGATGATTTGCTGCAACTGGCTAGCATTTAAGAATTTTCTACGAGCACTACTTGATCAAAAGGTAGCATATTTATCACCTACTTATGTCGGTCTGAGATGTAAAAGGAAGATCGCTTTATTTGTTGTGTAAAAACTAAAAAGTAGTTCCCTAAAACTTAAGATATTACCTTATGGGACAGTAATAGTTAAAAGATATGAACGTAGTCACACATTGTCAGCAACACAAATGTTAATTCGCCATCATTAAGTACTTAGTACTGGAAGTACAAATCTTATAAGCAAGCAGCTAGTCTAAAAAGAAAAGTAAATAGATTCTATAAAACTAGAAAACATAATTCTATGGCTAGTGAACTTGAGAAAAGGTCAAGCATATGCATGCCCTTGTATGCTACACATGAATGATATGATTGCCGTGTCCAGGTTCACTGCGTCCAGGGGCGGAGCCAAGGGGGGCGCACAGGGGGGCCTCTGGCCCCCTAAGCTGCCGTAACATCCCTATTTGTTTTTACACTTTTACTAATTACCCTTATTACTAGCTTAGAAGGACTCACAAAAACTTTGTCTCGCGTGCTAGACTGCTAGCGGCGTCTGGGCAAGCCAGTCTTGCTGCTGCTGTTGCAAGCCTGATCTCGTGAGAAAGGCTATAGGACAACATGGCTTAACTAAAATTCACAAATATTTGTTTTGTGGTTAGATTCAATAACATGCTTGCTCAGTTCTTTTTTTTTCTCAAATAGGACGGGGTTTTCAATCTTTGAACTATATCTGATTGTTTAACTAATAAGATGAACAGGATAACCGACCCTTAATAGCTAGTAATAGCATAATTCAGTTGTTTCCGCAGAAAATCTTATGTCAGCAATGATCAAGTTGCCAAACCAATTGAAACACAAGCTCATAATATAACAAAGTACATAAGCACGATCACAAACTGAATAAGGTAGAAGTACTTGAAAATAAATTCAACTTTTCCATTTGACATCTGCTTGCCCCTTAGCAGCGAAGCCAGAAACGGCGCCCAGGGGGCTGCCGCTACTTCTTCCTTCTCTAGGCCCCCTCTCCCTCTTCTTCCTCCTCCAATTTTTAGGTGGTGGTGGTAGGGGTGGGGGGGGGGGGGGGGCTTGGAGGGGCTCCAAGGGAGGCAGCCGGCGGTAGGAGAGGCTCCAGCCTCTCCCGACCCACCACTGTGCCCCCTATCATCAAATCCTAGCTACGCCCCTGGCTGCGTCCATTATTATTCCATTCCAAAAAGATTCAACATCACATAAAAAGCAGAGATTTACATGTATATCTCATAATTAAATATGGAAGAGGAACATTCCTACAAATTGTTCAAATCACCTCAATCTGACGACACGACCGGTTGGAATGCTGTTTAAATTATTCCTCCATGCATATAGTAGCTCAGAGAAGATCCTGAAGACTATGACATGCAGGGGCGAATCCAGCGTGGGGGCTGGGGGGGCTGGAGCCCCCCCTACCCCCACGCGCTCCATGGGAGCCCCCCGAGCCCCCCAAGGAATTTCAGTCATGGAGGAAGAGGAGGAAGAAGAAAATGAGGAGGAGGAAGAAGAGAAAGAGAGGAGGAAGGAGGAAGAAGAGAAAACCAGCCCCCCTCCATGAAATTCCTGGATCCGCCACTGATGACATGGCCGTGCGAATATTCGTTCTTCTGTTGAAGATATTTGGTGCAGCATCGGCGTAGTACCCTTGGGCGACTCTCCGGCAGCCATCGGCTGAAAGCGCGTGCACTCGCAGCACTCGCGACGGTCGTGCGAAGCATCAAGGAAAGCAGGAACCTTTCGCCCCTCCCCATCACCTGATCGCCGTCCCTTTCTTGATGCTGCTGCACTACTCTTAAATAGCCTGCACTTTGTTGTGCCTTTAATCTCCATAGCACCTTGGGGGTTACATTGCTTGCAACCTGGCAATATAATGCATCAACTGCGGCGGCTCCGATCTCAGCCATTGGATCTTGACGCGTCTAGCAAAGCCGTCAAGATCAAATGAGCATGACAGATTACCTCCCATCAGTCATGAACAAAAGGTGTACGTCCATTTTCATCAACATTATTTTCAAATGATTTTAGCTAGGCACTTCAACGAAAATGATGCCTACTATCACACCTATGACGTCATCTACAAATAGTCTTTTTCTTTCATGGCTTGGCTTCGCCCTGATCTCCTAGCCCTTTCTTGAGTCACAATCCGTCATGTAACTTTAGAGCCAAAAAAGAGCATACAAGATCAATGGCGGAACCAGAGATTTTGAGTAGGGGGGGCCGGCCAAGAAACACTGTTGACATCTCATATTATCTTAGTAACGTTGTATTATCAATGCCTCCCTAATAGCAAGCATAACAAAAAAAAAACACATAGGAACCGACTAACGAATTGTGAATCGAACATGCTAGGTTATTGGCGGCAATGGAAAGCCAAACTATATATTGAAATCCACTATAAAAAAAATTAAGACTCGATATATATGTCAATTTTAATTGTTCTTGTACATCTAATGTTAACTCTATTTTGGTCTGTATTCATGTCTTGTGCCATAATTATCTCTTGCAAAATTAGTACATAATTTTTAGTTTTTCACGCTTAAAATTACATACTCCTTCAGTCTAAAAATATAGCTATGTTTAGGGGTTAAAATTTAATATAATGATGTTTAGAGTCTCCATAATCCCACTTTTACCCTATGACCTGACCAAAGTACCGGCCCTTATTAGACCTATCAGCCTAAGAGTAACTTTGTTTTCTCTTCTGCTGCTCACAAGACAACAATTAACATGCATGTGCAGGCCTTAACTCTATTGATTAGACGTTACATACTCACATCACATGCATGTGTAGGTAGCTGCAGCTGAAGTAAACAAGCAACGGTGGACGCATGTATGCACGTACAGACTCAGGGGGTTCAGAAAATTTTCACCGTGATAGGGGGGGCCGTGGCCCCTACTGCCCCCCTGGTTCCGCCGTTGTACAAGATGAGTGGTTACGCTTTAAAGATGAAATATGACTCCTAGCTTTCATCATTCCTAAAATAATTGGAGGATATCCCAGAGAAACAATAAAAGTGAAGAGTTTCCTAGCATATTCCGTGCAAAGGAGGGGCTCTATATATGGGTGCGACATCAATGGTGTCGATCATGTTTCCTGAAGCTGTGTACTATGTAGGTCAACAAATACACCTAATTCGCCAAATATAAATGTCTATTCGACACTGCAAGAGCAAAATGTATCATGATTCGCAACCTTTCCCCTCATTAAGTTTTACGATGTGAAAGTCATGCATAAATTGGGTAACTGCCAAATTATCACACTGGATGTATTCTCGAAATGAAGATAAAAACAGTACTATTATAGTTTCAGCCCCAACAAAAATTATTTAAATGTTTAAATTGTTTTACTGGTTAATAAATACAGTGGAACTTGGATAACGAGGACAGACATAGCTACGTCTGTATGCAGTTTAACTTGTTTTACTGGTTAATAAAACCATTTTCTCTTATGCAGTTTTAAGAGAGTTTCTATTGGGAAAATGGGTGATGCAAAGACTTTTTGTTTAATAAAAGAGGTATATGTGCACGATAGTTCCTTGTAAAGGTGTTGTAGTGTAATCTTTTGGAAGTAATCGGAAATAATAATTGAACCTATACGTTTCTTTTGTTTAGCGGGAGACAACAAGACAAGATTTTCTTGATTGAAAACGTTGTCCTATGTTGACACGACTTTATGAGCTGATGATCCGAGGTGATATATAAACATATTAATCGTTGACAGTGGAGAAGACAATAATTAATGCATATTTTTCAATATCAAATTTAATTAAATGACATATGGATCCTTAATTTAGCCCTCCGTGCATCCTTCATTACTTTTTTTTTGAGAATTACACAGTACAACACAGACGCTCACAACATGCACGTACACTCACCCCTATGAAAACACGTACGCAAACCCTACCCCTATGAGCACCTCCGAAGGACTGAGCACCGGCAGATCTGGAGATTCCCGAAGTCACCATTGGCGCCTCGTCGGGAACGTCGCTTACCACTTAACGCATAACGCCGGTGAACCCTGGTGGGTAGCGTCCCACTGGACCGTCCTACCATAGTACCGGTACTGGGTATGTAGTATCTTGTGTTACCAGCTAATTTAATAAAAAAATAAATAAAATTAGTTTTTGGCCTCACCAAACTGGTGCTTCATTGTACTACCCTATTGATACTTACCTGGTACTACCACCGTTAGATTTCATTAGATGGATGACTCACATTACTTACAAGCACTCTAAAGTTTTAATGATATTTTAAAGAGTATAACTTAGCAATTTGCATCAGAATTTTACTTATTAAATATGATTTATAAAAATAATATGCAGAACCCAATGTATATGCAAGTAGAAGCGTTGTGTAGCATGTTAGTTAACTTGTCAGCTTTCGTTACCTTAGAGTCTCTTTTTGAATTTGTAACCAATTCAGTTTGGAGCCCTAAGGAGTAAGGACCTCAATACTGGTATCCATAAAACCAATTGGTTCTGCGTTTTAGTGAGCAGCAAAGTTGATATGTTCTCCACTATATATGGTACTTAATGGTCATTAGCTTATAATACTGCATTATTTATGTGCAGCTTCAATATGTACCACCTGATTTGTCAATGCTGACACTGGGTCAGGATCTTTGGACTCCAAGTCCCTCTTAATGCCTGAGCCTATCTCGCCACACCTTACATTACATATTGGGATCCTCTTACTCCCTCCGTTCTCTAATACATGACGACATTGGTTAGTTTAAAAATGAACTAACCAACGTCATATATTTGTGAAAGGAGGTAGTATTCGCACGCATATTTTAGATGATGGGACAAAAGAAGCAGCACGGTGAAATCACATAGGGGCCCCTCCTGTCCCCTTAGCACCCATTGCGAATGCTTGCACTTTGCAGCCGCACCCATCCGAGATAAGCATTATCACAACTGCAGGACTTAATTAGGTATAGCCCCATTTAGGTAATGCTACCTATATATAGTAATCAGAAGAACCGTGGGTTGATAAAAAAATCACTTGTCTGTCAACATTTATCTATTGAGTACTCATTGTTTCTATTTAATTTATAGAATACGTTTTGAAATGAAACTAGTACTTTCTTAGAAAGATGTTTCCTGCTACTACCTTCATAATAACAATATCCGCTGTTTGATCAAAGATTCTTAACCAGATATTAATATTATCTCTAAGTACTACAATTTGAAAATCAGTATATCCCATTTAAATTCGTCAGAAAGCTTTAATTAAGAGATGTCGCTAAATGCGGATGTGTAGCCAGAGTAAATAAACGTGCATTGGTTCCCATCTAATAATCTGGTTGCCACCTAGTATGTCATTCGGCTAGTTTTGGCAAATTAGTACAAGAAATGTCCCTATGGCTTCTGATCTCCAATCAGTGACGTCTCAATGCAGCATAAAAAGTGCACTCCATTAGCCAAAAACATTGTAAAAAGAGTGTACACGAAAGGTACTACTGGGTCCTAATGTTGTTGCCAGGGAGATTTGTGATCTGTGAGCTTTTCCAGACTTAATTATCCTGTTTCCTCGGGTTACATACTTTGGGTTGTTTTCTTGCATGCTTTGGGTTATCCACACCCTTTATCTATGATGGAATTTTTTTTCATATCTTGAGATGACACTCTTCCTTATCTTCTTAGCTAGTGTCATGTGATGCATGTAGGATGCAAGTTGGAAATGTAATGGGTCATTGGGTCGACCCAAAAATAAATTGATAAAATGAACTAGGTTGGCATCCCACGTAATTAATTTTGAGGAGGAAACGATCTAGAGTGGCACGCTATCGTAATTAATCAGCTGACCCAACAAAGATCATTAGGGTACCCACTTGCATCCCTAGATGCATGCATGCAATTCTAACTCTCATCTCAAAATGATTTTATAGTATTTCAACACATTGGACACACAATATACCTGGATATGTTGCTTAGCATTTTTACATCCATCAACGATACTTTTGGACTGTACATTATATATATTGTGCACAAACTGTGGGTGTACACAGGTTTTAAACAGTTTATTTCTTACTTTCCCATGTTTCAAAAACGCCATGTTTTCAAAGTGTGCCTTGCAGCTGAACTTGCAGCACGTTTTGTATGAACCTGTGCAAGGCTGCAACCGGCATGGTTTGCTTGTAGCTAGGATTATCCTAGAATACCAACTAACTGCTGCATCCTAGTCCCCGGCCCATGTAAAAAAGGCAGCACTAAGAAATGATTAAGAGCTCGGCATTAAGAAAATTAACATACTTTCCTTACGTTAATTAAAAAGATAAAAGAATCCTCCTTTTTATGAACCTCATATGGCCACATATATATGGAAGTACTGGGGGCTGCTCAACAAGTGATTAAGCGCTCACGGTTATTACTGGCATTTCTTTATCTGAGTTGTCTTCTAAGCCGGCCCCAGGATTTTTTTAGAAAAAGGATTACAAATCCGACCTCGATGTCTAGGGACATACACAGCCATTATTACAACGTTTGGAAAAATAAAAAAGGCACACCAGTCTCTAAAAAGACAAAGAACTACTGTAAGCGATAGACAAATTAACTTGAAATCACAAGGCTTCGAACTCAAGAACTATAGGAACAACATAACAGTATTTACCACTGCACTACTTATTAGCCCCAGGATAGCATGAATGCATAATCTGGAAGCAGCTCTTAATCTATGCATGCATGGTTCCCTTTTGCAGTACCTACACTCTTACCATCTAAATACGCACTAGCTAGAGCTGGAAATTTTTTTATTTTTAACCTTTTTTAAACTAAAATTTAAAAAATAACTCCACCCCAAACTATATTTTCAAGAACTAGCCCTTTTGGTCGCGCCAAGCTCCGTGGCGCGACTAATAGTTGAGTCACGCCACATGAAGTGGCGCGACTAGTGTACACGATGGCATTGAAAAAAGCGTAGCTGACATGGCAGATCGAGTCGCGCTAGACGGCGTGCCGTGACTCACGAACGAGTCACGCCACGGACCATGGCGTGACTGGTTAGACACCAGGTTCAACCTGGGAGTTCCAGCTATCATTTAGCCGTGTTTCATTCATCATTTTAATTAGCAAATAAACTCTTAAATTTGTGAAATTCGAGGTGTACGATCTGTAGAGTGTATACGTTCCATTTTGACTATTTACACTCCAAATCATGGTTGTGATGTTGTGATGTTTTTTACACTTGTGAAACAACACAACCTTCCAAGTTTAAGCCTCCTTTAAATTATGAATTCTTTGCTTTTCTTCACGAACAGCTTATCCGAAATACTCTATGAACATCAAAATTCACTTGTAGTCCAAAAATGTCCAAGGTCTTAGTGTAAAATTTATCAAAAAGTAGGTCTAAAGTTGACTAATTGGCTCATTTTTGGGACTTAGCATATTTGATGTGTTCATCCAATTACACTTAGCATATTTTGAAAATAGATTTCTCATTTTATCCACCATGATTTGGAGTGCAAATAATCAAAATAGAACGTGTACACTCTATAGATCGTACACCTCGAACTTCACAAATTTAGGAGTTTATTTGCTAATTAAAATGATGAATGAAACACGACTAAATGATAGCTGGAAAATCAAATTTGAAACCGATGCCTAACGAGTCACGCCACGCCGTCTGGCGCGACTCGATCTGCCATGTCAGCTATGACTTTTCCAAATGCCACCGTGCACTAGTCGCGTCACTTCATGTGGCGTGACTCAACTATTAGCCACGCCACGGAGCTTGGCGCGACCAAAAGGGCTAATTCTTGGAAATATAGTTTGAGGAGGGTTATTTTTAAAATTTTAGTTTAAAAAGGGTTAAAAAAATAAAAAATGTCCTAGAGCTGATCTTATATTCGGCAACGAGTGATGCTGTTTTCACATATAACCTCTTGTTGCTAATTGTAAATTTGCCTCGGCAAATTATCCCAGCCAAGTAATTAATCTATACTTACCACTTATTATTGTTATCGTCCATATATAATTTTTAAATACTCCCTCCATTCCAATGCATGATTACTCATTTCAGCTTTTGTAAGCCAAATTAGTTTAGTTTTGACAAAATTTATTGAAAATGCATGAATAATTACAGCATCAAACTAATTTTACTACATTGGTCATGAGATATTTTTTTTCATGTCATGCATTTTTATTTGAATCATAGATATAAATACATTTTTTATAACAATAACTTTGGACAAACTTAGAAAAAATTTGGGACAAAGAAAAACTTACAAGCTGTGAAATATAGTTAACTCTACCACATTTTTCCAATTTATTGCAATTAATCATTCATACAATTACGAACTGTGAAATATAGTTAGCTCTATTTCAGAAGAAAGTTGCACGCTGATATAAACTAGTCAAATCAAGATATGCGGCATGATTTCTTCACTGAGTCCTTTGTACTTTATTTACACAATACTGCCACTTAATATACAGTATACTACCATAATACACTATTGGAGAACCAACCTTTGGTACTAGTATTTAGTCCTTGTTGAAATTTGGAGCCGGGACTAAAGAATTTTCGTCGACGTGGCCTCGAGCGCCGCAGATGCCCCCAACCTTTTTTAGTCTCGTTTGGTATTACCACCCGAGACTAAAAGTCTCATATCCAAAGACTAGTGCAGCAGCATTATAGGCGTGATCCTTTAGCCCCGGGTGGTGCGAACCATCGGAGACTAAATATACTGTCCCCAATTTCCATAGTATTTTTTCAGTTTTGGGCTGTCTCGAGATGTAACCCTTGTTATACAACAAGTACTTTGGACATGCCTGCCACCACTATCTCCTGGTAGTGTCATCTGCACTCTCTTAAATTAGTTGTACCACTGTACCCCATAGAGCGTTAATCTGGAAGCTAAGTGCGATCACTATTTTTGAAAGAACAATAAAGTTTAACCTGGCACGTTAAGTCATCTCATTGCTTTTCCTTCTTCCCCTTTATAAATAAAGTGCAAGAGCGCAGATTATATACCGATAGATTTTCCCCCTTTGCTTTCGCAGATACTGACATCCTAGTTACATTGTTGCTGTAATTTATATGCATGTACACCAACCTACAAGGATCCTTCAATTGATAGATTCCGCAGTAACCTAACTATGTGCATTGTCCGCGTCCAACACACTTGATTTTTTTATTTTTAGCAGAAATTTTAGTATGCATGAAAAAAAGAGAGTCGTCCATTCAGCAAATTCAAATGATGATAGCAAAGGAAGTACCACGAAGTATCAAAAGAGAAGTACCGAAAAGTACTTAAAAATAGAGAGAGAATACTATGATACCATTTTAATTATGTGTAAATCTATTTAATTCTTTTCTAATAAAGATAAAAAAGGAAAGTATCCGCAAATACCACATGTACTTCCAAGTACCTAGTACCATATCAAAGCTCGAGCCACTACTAGTTTAATTTTGAAATTGGCTATGATTATCGCTCATGATTACGCGATTCACTATTATGTGCTCCTATAACAATTGTATGTGGTCTACAACTAGCACCATTGTTACCACTGTATTGCTGCTTTGCTTTGTCCAATAATGTAGTATATCTTTTGCACTTTCTGACAGTAAACAACACATAGGATCGATGCTGTCATCTCCATTGTAGAAAAGGTCGTGTAGATATTGTTTCCAGGAAGAAAACTACAAATAATGATCGATCCCTTTTTGTATCCGGACCAGTATAAGTGGTTAGAGTATGCAATTTTGTCGCGGAAAGCAATTCTAGCTCTAGCCCTTGTGCACCAAGTGTTCACTTTTGATTCAAAGCTCAAACATTTTTGACTAGGGACTTTTTGCCTCCATTTGCCTGGAGGTTCAGGACTATAGCTTTGATCTAATGCATGATGTGGAGTGTCATTTTTTTAGCGAAGATGTGGAGTGTTCTTAAAATAAAAGAGCACTAGAAGAACCTGAGGATCAAGGAGATCCACGCAGACAAACTTCATAAAGCTAGGAATATGTGCTGACATTATCAACCTAATATTTGAGATTGCGATCTGGATTCACTGTTCTTTTTTGTTGTCAGTCAGATTAAAAGTTGTTTTCTCATTGTCCACTATATATGCCTACAGTCGTCTGGGTATGTAGAGTGGTACGGATATTATCCATACCGACCGAAGGAGTCAGACACTCAAATGGATAGTTCGTATCCGAATATGATCATTCAATATCCAAACTTATCCATACCATATTTGTATCCGGATACTCAAAGTTGGATTTTCTAGATCTGAATAGGATGAATGTCAATATACAACACATCATGACATTGTACGTATCCAAATTCAATCCGAGGAAAAAAACTATCTATATTCGTATCCGCATTATCCGTTTGTCGTATCCGATCCGTTTTCATGACCAATATTCAACACATCACAATTCTTTAATTTTGATCCTATGATGCAATTTAACAATAGGTATCTCGTTCTTGGATGAATAAAGGAATCAAGGTCCTTTATAACAAGCTAGTCGTACTTTAAATTATGGTATTTAACTTCTACTAAAAAGAGGGTAAGATAGCAACTTCAATAGAATCTTATCCTATAAATGATTCAGAATAAACTACTTCTCTTTCGATGTTTTCTTTTCGGTGATCCAATATTTTTCTCTACACAGAAAAAAGCAGTGCTTGACAAAAAGTTGGGGCAAGAACTAAATTACTATTTGGTTGGAGCTTGGATAGCTTTGATCATATTATTCCCATGGCAGAATCTTATTTCAATATTTAGGATGGCCCTTCTTCAAAAAAAAAAAAAAACCGACAAAATCGATTAGTGACTACATGCCAAAACACAAGCAAGGCCCATCTAGCTAGATTAGCCCAATCAAGCAAGGCCTCCAAAGGCAGTGCGGCAAGAGGCCCATATAACGTATTTATTTATTTGAAGTGGATGCGTGGGGAGAAGTAACAGGCATGTACCACTCAATTGTATTTTCGTGTCTATTCGGCATCTGTTCCTGCTGATTTTTGGCACGCACTGAAAGTTAGATCGCTCAACAATGTCTTCACTTCTTTAGCTAGTCATGACGCCGGTTTAGGTTTCATTGAGCAAGCAGTGCCTCACATGGCATTTTTTATGGGTCCGGTGTCACCGCTGATTGACCAGGAGGTATACCGCATTACTAGCTACTGGCCAAATGGCGCCACTAAGACCAACATGGGGGGTCTAGAATGCATCCCGTGAGACGACAGAACCTCCGAAAGGTGAAAACTCAAAAGGGCAAAAGAATGAAAACTAGAATGTGGCAGAATTGATAAGGTGATGAGCTACTCTTACAGTCCAACACAAGTCTTCGTTTCTTCCTAACAATATATCTATGATAAATCAACACCATCATAAAACTTAATGTGTTACGTAGCGTTTGGTTCCACAACTGTCACACAAACGGTAATTGTAACAGGAAGCACGCTGAATCGATTCCGGTTAAGCCAATTTGCGTTCCAAAACAAGAGAGATGTTATGGTGCTTGAAATTTCCTCCCATTTCCTCCATCCAAAGTATTTTCCTCCCGCAAAGGGTAATTTGGTCATTTCGCGTTTGTAGGTCGTCCCCCAACCCGCGGCCCCCGCGGCCCAACCCACGTCCGCCCCCTCAGACGACGCGCACGCATCACGCGAACCGAGAGGCGAACCAGAGGCGAATGCCATAGACTGCGGCGACGGCTCCTCCGGCGAGGATATCGAACGGCGGCCCTCCCTCACGCATCCCTGCTCCGTAGCCAACACAGCCCTCATCTCTCGCTCCCTCCAGCTCCCGCCGGCGCCCTCGCAAGGCGTCGCACCGGTGGTCTGCCACGCCACCGCCTCAGGACGCCATCGACTTCTCCCTGCCTCACCGGACGACGAGCCCCGGTGGCAAGGCCGGCCGACACAGTCTTCTTGCCTCAAGCGCCCATCCCCATCGGACCCTGTTCTTCTCGCCGGTGAGTCAAGCAACCACGCCTTTCTCCTCATCTCTCCCGTGCTTTTTAGGGTTTCTTGATTCATGAATAATAACCTTGCAAATGTAGTATTTCTTGATTCATTTACAAGTTATTGATCTAGTGTAGGCACCCCCTGTAGATAGATGCAGTAGTTCTTGATTCATTTTCTAAATCTTGTAGATGTAGGTGCCAAATTAGTTGTTCAAGTCATACTCCAAATTACTAGATCTTGCAGGCAGCAACACTTGCTCTGAATTCTTTTCTTTTCAGGCGGAAATGTCCAATGATGATTCTTTGCTGGAGTACAATGAAATAGTTATGAAGATGTTTAACAGTGAGGATGAAGGATTTCAGTTTTATAACAACTACGCTTATGAGAAGGGATTTAGTGTGAGGAAGGATTACTGCGAGTGGGACAGGGACCTGAATGAGAGGAACCTTCGCAAGTTTGTTTGCAGCAATGAAGGTTTCCGCGCAGAGAAGCATTTGCGGAGGTCGCGGAATGTCACTCGCTTTGGTTGCCGTGCTAAATTTGTGATTGCACTGGATTATGACACAGAGCAGTGGTATGTGAAGGATTTCATCAACGAACACAACCATTCGATGATTCCACCAGACCTATCTTGTTTCATGCATTCTCACAGAAAAATTACTGATGAGCAGAAAGCAGAGATTGTGCATATGCAGGATTCTGGAATCCGCAAACACCAGATAATGGACAGTATGCTGAAGTGGCACGGTGGTTATGATAAGGTTGGATTTACAGTAAGGGACCTTTACAATTTCTGCCATCGCAATAAGTTGCAGATGCTCTTCGCCGGTGATGCCCAAACAATCATGAATTACTTGATAGCTCAGAAACATAGAGATCCAGATTTCTATTTCGACCACAAGAGAGATGGGGGAGGGCATATGACGGGAGTGCTTTGGTGCGACTTCCAATCTCAGATGGATTATAGAGCATTTGGTGATGTCGTCGTATTTGATGGCACTTACAAAACCAATAAATACAACCTGCCTCTTGTTCCTTTTGTTGGGGTGAATCATCATAAAAGCATAGTTCTTTTTGCTTGTGGAATTGTTGCTCATGAGGATACTCAGTCCTATGTGTGGCTGCTTAGGACATTCACTAAAGCCATGTCTCAGAAACATCCAGTATCTGTGATCACTGACGGAGACCTTGCTATGTAAAATGCAATCAGTATTGTGTGGTCGAATGCATCGCATAGGCTATGCGGATGGCATATTGAGAATAACATTGTGAGTAATATTAAGGACGATGATGTGAAGGAAGGGATTAGGTGCTTTCTTTATGATCGTTGCTCTATAGAAGAGATTGAGTTGAAATGGATGGTTTTCTTGAAGAAGCATGAGGTCACAGATGAGAACTCGTGGCTATATCAGATGTATGAGAGGAGGGAATCCTGGTGCGCTGCGTATCATGCTGGTAAGTGCTATTTAGGATTGAGGAGCAACTAGCGTAGCGAGAGCCTACACTCTAGGATCCAGTTTAATCTAGATCGGAAAATGACACTGGTAGAGCTGCTTCAACACTTTGACAACTGTCCTGTAAAGCTGCGAACTAGAGAAGCGACTCTGGATTTTGTATCCAATTACAAGCCATGCTTGGAACTAGATGCTTCGTTTTTTGTGCATGAGGCTGCAAAAAGGTTCACAACAAGTGTTTTTATGATGATGTGCTATACAGTCTGAAAGCAGCCGAGAAGTGTTATTTGATTGAGGAAATGGATAGCTATGACACTGTTGTGTATAAACTTGGAAGGGTTGATAAAGGAGAAAAACGATACTCTGTGAGTTGTGACATACGTGTTGATGAGGATAAGGTCAAGGAAATTTCATGTTCTTGTCTAAAGTTACAGTCCCTTGGAACCCCATGCTCACACATCTTCTTTGTGTTGGGCTATCGCGAAGAAAGTAGGCTTCCAGACTGCTGTGTTTTGGAAAGGTGGACGATTGGTGCCAAGCGTGGATTTCCTACTACAAGGAAGAGCACAATGTATGACTATTCTGATAGCGTATAGAGGTACAATGACCTACACAATATCGGTCGAACGGCAGCCTTCGCAGCAGCTCAATCACAAGAAGCATTTGAACGGCTCAAACGCGTTCTTGAAGAGGAAGCTGCTATGATTCCTAGAAATATAGGAGAGGGTGGACGCAAGACGTTTGGTCCTGTGCTCCCACAAGCCCTGGATGTTGAATCTGCGGAGTGCTGCAATGTATTAGATCCCATACGCGTGCCTGGCAGAGGGGCCCCGAAGAAAAAGTTGAAGTCAAGTTCAGATAGATCTGACAAACATTGTACCCTATGTAAAGATCGGGGTCACAATCGGCGAACATGCTACTTGAGAGATGAGGTAAGCTAAGAGTAATTGTGATCAAAGTTTAAAATTGATTGTCTGTGAGCCATGTGTAGTTTTTGCTAATGTCCCTCTTCATTTGTAGGATAAAATGCTCTCTGAGGATGTGTTGGATAAATGATTCGGCAAAGGTATACATTCCAACAAAATTCTAGATTCCTGTATATGACTTCTCTTTCTCCAGTACCTGTGGGTTCTTGTTTGGCTTCATGAAATCAAGCTGAGTTTGTGGGGGCGAGTTAGTTCTTAGCAAATTTCATTCTCTTAATAATTGTCATTGTTCCTGCCTTCATTGTGCCTATTTTGTTTGTGGCTTTTTTTATGAGTGCTTGCTATATCGATTGTTCAACTCTTACTGAGCCAAGAAAAGATTTAACTAGGATTGGGTCATTAACCTAGTCATACCAGTTCTGAAGCATTCAGATGCATCACTGTACTCAATAAAAGCACTCGGACGATGCTAAAAGCACTCGGACGAAGCTAAAAGCACTCGGATGAAGCTAAAAGCACTCGGATGAAGGTAAAAGCACTCGGATGAAGCTAAAAGCACTCGGACGACGCTAAAATTGTAACCAGGTGGTTCACTCCAAGAGTCTTTGTAACCTTTGCAATGAGGAATTTATCATTTGACATGTGGATCATGTTTTCGTTTCGGTCACTGCATTTCTTGTTGATTGAGAGTGCAAAAGGAATGTTAACATACCGTCGTTACGTTAACATGTAATGTATGGATCGGCAAGTTACCATGACATGGAAAACAACATATTGTCGGCAAGTTAACATGCCATAACACATCATTGTATAAGCTAACGTAACATAACATGCCGTAACATAACATGCCATAACATAACATAACATGTCACAGATAGGCGCCACATTGTAGCTAGCGCACCGCAAGTTAACATAGCATGTCAAGTTAACATGCCATAACATTGGTTAACATAACATGTCAAGTTAACATATCATTATTTAAATTGCCATGTCACAGAGAGGTGGCGTGCCGTCGAGTTAACATACCACGTCAAGTTAACATACCACGTCAAGTTAACATACCGTGTTAGCATGTCCCAAGTAGCCTATCCATGGTTTTTTTAAAAAAACATTTCATGACAATGTTAGTGGTCACAAGCTGACTCTTCATTCATAACTAACAGCATGAAGCTGTTAAAACCATTACACTGTTAAAGGTTACAAGCTGGAGTGCACACAAAAGAGGGCACCCATGAGAATGTCTCAGATTACTGCATAATGTGGAACGACACTTGTAGCAACTAAGTCTGCCATCTGGTTTTGAGCTCTGGGTATGTTGTGGACCCTGGAGGAACCTGTCAAAAAGGCAACAATAGACTGGGAAAAGGGTTTGGTGCTCCAATCCGGTGCATCAGAGGGATTAGCTGCATTGATACAGTTGGCAAACTGATTATCAGTGAAGAATTGGGTTTATTGGAGACCCATGATAACGTTGAAGTCCATTCCAATGTTGGACCATAAAACCTCACTATTTACTTTTTTTTTAGTTGAACTGGAGCTTATACTTGTATCTGGTTGAACTTTTTGTTTTAGTTACTTGTACAGTGTATAGAATCCCTGACAGATCAGCAGGAGATGCAAGAAATGGGAGAGAAATTCAATGAATACCCCTGGGAATGGATGGGGCTTACAAAGAGAAACATATAGGCTGGCCCGGGAAGAGCAGTACAAAAACTTCTCATACCTAATTCTGGGGAAATAGCAATGAAGGTACACCCTATAATCCAACTTACTTTACATAGGAAAAAGTACCCATCACATTGTGTGTTATTCTGGTGTTCAAGCAGGCATGCAAATATACTGAGATGGGGGGAACATATTACGAATTCAGACAAAATACTAGATGAGCAGAAGCACCCAGAAAGCTTATTTTAAGGATTTTCTCATACTCAGATCAGTACCATGGCTAATATGCAAAGAACGATCAAGCTTTTCATTGACATGCATGATTGAATTGTGATCACCCATACAAAACATATGCATAAAGCGATTAAGTGTGACAAAGTTCAACACATGGTCCCAATATTACATTAGTGGATTGGTGATGAAGATCACCATATATACAGACTAGTCCATACTTCTGATTACTTGCTTAATTTGTACACAACTAGCAAAGACCTCCTGATTGGCCTTGAGATGGAACATAGCATACCTGAGAATTCCTAAATAGTAACAGGCGGGGAAGATGCTTCAGTGTTGAACTTGTGCCGCCTGAGCCTCGGCAGTTCCAGGCGAGGTGTGTCTTGGCGCCTCGGCAGTTCAAGCCTGAGCCTGACCCTGACCTGAACCTGGTCCATCAATCACGTCCCACAACAGGGACCCAGCACCATGCAGGCCTTGATGAAGAACACCACCTGCACTCTGATCACCAAGATCGGCTTGGGGGAAAGGGTGAAGAGGGAGTACAGCAAGATCCAAAAAAAACCGGTCGAGGTTCCGCTGAGCAGCAACACCATCAGGAACTGGCGCAACCACCGGTTGAGCAGCGACTGTGCCGGCCGGGAAGTAGAGATGGGTAGCAGGGGGCCATGTTGCGCCGGACCCATCGCCGACGAATGGGCGCCAAATGCCTCTCCCATTTAATCGCCAGGATAGAGGCGAGTGCAATGGCAAAGGCTGTCTGGAGAGGACTCTTGACAAAATCATGTATCTCAATGGTGCGGCCCAGCATAACCTAATGTCCCAGAAAGGGAGCGGATATCTCGACCGCCTGAGCTATGCTCCATCCCCCAGAGAGAATACCGAAAGTGACCTCTGTGATGCGGGGCAGGGGATCTACCTCTGGCGGCGGCGGAGACTGCTGAGTCGACGGCGGCGGCAGAGGAGACTGGTCAAGCAGCAGGGGGGTCCAGGCGAGCCTCTTCGTGCTCGCACCGGCGTCGGCGCCCCTAGATGCGGGGACCGACATCGATGCGACCGCCATCGTCTCCTCCTCCTCGTTGACCTGGCGGCCGGTCAACGTCGATGGCGCGATCTGAGGAGGAGGGATCTCGGGGGGAGCTGAGGGCGCTAATCTGCCTTGAGATGGTGGTCAACCCGTGGAGGAGTGCGCAGGAGATGGGGGTTCGGAAGGCCGAGGTGGGGGAGCTCAGGGTGTAGGGGCACGGGGGCGACCTGATGCGGGTGGATCTACGGGAGCACTGCCTCCAGGTGGGATTCCGCCATGGATAGGAGGATGTAGTGGAGGAGGATTGAGACGAGGAGATGAAGGAGGACGGGGAGGAGGTGGAGTTGCAGGCCGCGGAGGAAGGGGATTGAGACGGGTGAGCTGCGATGGTGCGGAAGGAGGAAGTGGAGAGGGATGAGTGAGAGTTGGCGTAGGAAGAAATCCCGGTGGCGAGGAGAGGTGATGGATATTTGGGAGCCTTCTGAGAGTTTCGCCATTGGAATGGTGCTTGCGCTGCATCCTCGCTCAACTGCAACATATTGGGAGCCTTCTAAGAGTTTCGCCATTGGAATGGTGTTTGCGCTGCATCCTCGCTCAACTGCAACATAGGAGTATTTGTGAGCCCATTATACGAGAGAGGATTATAAATATCTGGGTCTAGGGCATGCACGGGCGCATCTGAGGGTCCCTCTTCAATTACCTTTTTGCCCTTATCATCCTGACAGGGCGCGCGCGGCGGAGATGGGCCCTGCTGTGAATGGGGGAGTAAGGCCGAGGTGGCCTGGCACTGGCACGGTCAGGCCCAGCCCTTCTCTGACAACTTTTTAACACCAATGCAGTGTTCGGGAGGGCTTTTTTGGCTGGGCCGTATTCTATCGAGTGGGGCAGCCCAGGAAGCAGTGTTCGGGAGACATTTTTTGGGCTTGGCTGCCGGCTGGTGATTCAGCTGATGAGCCGGCAGGTGTTTTTTTTGTGTGTGTGACAGCGGCTGTTGTAGGGCGCATAATCACATTTACGATATAAATTAAAAAAGAAAGGACTCCCTATCAAATTAGTCGCACCTCCACAATTACTGTCACTTGCACACATTGCTTGATTACCCAAACATATAAGGATGAATGATTGGTAAAGAACACGAAATCTTTGTTCTAACACACGCATCTTAAATAAATATAAGATAATCAAACTTCAACCGAACTTAATGGAAAGGCATAACACACTTTGTCCAATTTCGAACAAAAAGATAATGCAACCTAACAAGTTTGTAACCCACGCCTAGTTGAACAAGGAAAGCCTGCTTAGATGCCATCACCACTATCCCCACTTCTCTGTCATCTTAGTACTCCATGTACGTCATGTCCTGCATTAAGTTGTTGACATGTTATTGGTTGTATTAAGGGGAATATTTGTGAATAGAAACCAATACTCACTTCTTCGGGTCCCACTATGTAGAGATGACAAATCTTGGTACCATCATGAGCAAGCACCATTTCATTCACCTCTTCTTGTCCTCCTAAAATCTTTATTAACCCATACCCAATTGATAGCTCATTCCCTCCTGTAGCGGGATTCATGTAGTACAACTCTGCGCCTCCGTTGTATCCAAAAGGCCTCAAAGCCTCTGACATCACGGCCCACTCAATAGTAGTGGCTGGATGTACAATGGTAAACATGCCAATGTTACCTTCTTCCCTATTGTCATAGTACTTGTTCAGATCCGGATAAAGTTCCTTCACTGTGTGCACCTTAAATCGCATTACAACATCCTAGATGTATATAGATTACACGAATAAATATCATTTGGCTGAAAGGAGTTTGTAAACATTAAGAAAGAAAAAAAAATTACACATACCGAACGACATTCGTTGTCCATTAACATACGCAGGTTCCATTTCGATATGCAGATCTCATCTTCTTCCTGAAAGGGCAAATGTTGAGGTGGCTATCTATACAATACATAATATTAATATTATAAAATAAAATACTCTGGTGGATACCTTGACTGCGTTATTGCCAGGGACCTCCTGTTGTTCAATCAAGGGGATCAAGTTCTGAATCATACCCTTCAACATTGAGATGTCATTCTCCAACTCTTGGAAATGTATCCTTGCCTGGTTGGTGAAGGTATCAATACTTTGTTCGTGTTTTTGTATGATCTCATCTTTTTCTGTACGGGTCTTCTGCAAGACATTATGTGCAATAGCACATTCATGTTCTTTCAATCCGTCAAAGAGAGCACGGTGTTCCTGTAGTGCTTTCTTCAACTGGGTAGCATGTTCTTTTTCAATTCTTCTGGCTACTTCAAAAAGCTCTTTCTCTTGTTCTTTTTCCAACTGGTCACGCTCATCACTCAGGTCTTTCTCAGTTTTTTCTTCTTCCTTCATCTTCTGGATGTAAGATCTGGTAAGTTGATGCATGACCTTCGAATACTCATCCTCAAATTCCTTCTTGCGTATGGTTGCCTTCTCCTCGATCTCTTGGAGGTACCTCTTAACTTGATCCATGACACCTAGCAATTTACAACATAGAATAAGTTATATGGAAAAAATAAAATTAAAAAGCAACAACAAAAAACCGTGCAGAAGCATCCAGATCCATCGTCCTAAGTTCAACCCTAGCAACGCACATCTGGTGCCTAGTGCCATAATCTAAAACAAGTCAGTATGACCGTGTTTTCTAAATAAACATTAAGAAAATTGTACTTGAAAACAAGTATGTACTTATTTAATAATGTACTTGATCCAAGCAGAATGGGAAATCTAACGTTGCTCTACTACGCACGGTAATCAATCATTGGAAAGGCCACTGGTAACCCCACTGAATGCAAAATTTTCAGGATAAAAAATTAACCCAAGAATAGTATTTGCATTGTTTAAACGTCGCAGGTAACATTACTATTTTTCCTTTTGTAGATTCGAACTTGAAGACTTTGAAAAGAATTAGATCCCAGATGTAAACTATACGGAAGATTGCTCACCTCGCAATGTATGACGTGGAATGGGTCTCGTGGCCGGCAACACCGTCAAAACGGAGATCGGAGGCGGAGGCGGCGGCGGTGGCTTGGGGTCGACCTCCAAGTGCGTCGGCTAGGGTGGTGCACGGGCTAGGTCTAGGGCTACTGGCGGCGACCTTTATAATGTTCGGCAACCGTCTTGGTTAGGAGTGCGGGAAAGGGGCGCGGAAAACACGCGTGAGAAACTACACCGAGATAATGTGGGGTTAGGGGTGCAGTTAATCTCGGAAACAAATCAGGGGGGCAACACGGCTGAACATTTTTGGAATGTTTGAAAAATGGGCGCGGAAACCGCGCGTGAGAAACTTAGCACTATCCACAATTAATCATAAGATGCAAAATGCAAAGTAGCAAGAAGAGTTGAAACAAATTCATCTCCAAAGTGGATTAACACGAAAGTACTCAGACCTACTGGCCCTTAAGTGCAGACAAATACTAATTGTTATTCCACCACTTTTACATGGTCAAAGCACCAGTCGCAGGGGCGCCATCATCATCGTCATCATCTGGAGACACCACGTCGTCGGCCAGCTTGGTCGCCACATCCTTCACCTCCACGTGCAGTTCGCTGATGCACGTACTGGTGGTGCCATGCACGTAGCCGCCCATTATCCTGTTCAGATCCATGGCCGGTGTGACAACCCGCCCAGGAAAATACCGTACTATCGCCTAAACCAATCCACTTTGGTCATTAAGCAATAATAAAGTATCATCCTGTCGTTAGTTGCCGGGTTAACGCCCGGTGAATCACTTACAAAGCAACAAGGATCGACATATATGCATTAAAACTCACGCGAAGGCGAGTCCAGAGAACAACATATGATTAACATCCAAATTTACCCCGAAGGGTTTAATTATTACAAACCGGAGTTTTTGACATGATAACGAAGTTCAGAGTTTTGAAAATAGCGGAAATAAACTAACGGCATGAGGAAACACCACGGGAGGCCTACCATGATGCCTTCATTCATCGTCTTCAACCCACTCCAGCTCCCAGCCAGGCGGGATCTCTCCAGACCACACATCCGCAAGGGCATTACCTGAAGCAACAGATTATAGCAAGGCTGAGTATACTCATACTCAGCAAGACTTACCCGTCGGTGATATCTACTTCACCAACTCTAGACATGAAAGGCTTTTGGCCAATGGGGTTTCTTTTGCTGAAAAGCAACAAAGAGTATGTCCTTACTTTCAATATTTTAGCACAAGTTCTAGTTGATTATTCCTTTCTAAATTAGCCAACTATTGCAAGCATAAGTTGTGCAAGACAATTAATCAAGCATAAATTTTCATCAACTTCCATCATTAGGGATATCATGGCCAGTGGAGTAAGTAGTCTCAGATAACGGTGAGAGGCCGACAATCGATTGATTTAAACCTTGCAAGGTAGACCTAAACACACGGTAGGGTGCCCCCGCGAGGACAACCACCAGGCGGTTCCCGTCATTCCTCGGATTGGGATCAGATGTTACAGTCTTAAGTACAAGGCTTACTAGGCTACGCCACCAAGGTCACCTAGCTTCACACATGTACTCAGGTGGCGAGCCCGGGGCCGCAACTCTAAGATTAGTAGCGCAAAGTTCCCGCACCGCCTCATTTAGGTACTAGGCTTACCGTATCCATTTCCGACAAGTGTTTAGTACGTTCAAACACTTAACCCACGAAAGCCATTGGACCAGGGCCCACATCCCATGCTCTTACCTTGTGAGCAATCCATTTAAGGAGATCTTATGATTCCAATATAAGAACCTATTCTCGCGAGTGACAAGCATCACTCGACTTGTAACGGTCCTATAGCATAGCAGCTACCGACCTATCATACTAGTAAAGACATAGGTACCTAGGGATCATGCATCTAGGGTTTCATTTCAACTCCTAAACGTAAATGCACACTCATCCATAGATAGTTGCATAAAGTTTCAAAAACACTTGGTTAAATGCACCGGGGCTTGCCTTCGTCAGCAGGGTTAGCCTGAGGGTCCTCGGTGTCGTCGATCACCTCCACGTACTGCAGTTCCGCGTCAGCTCCTCCTTCCTCGGCTTCCGGCACGAGCGCGTAGTTACCGTCAGGAAGCTCTACACGGAATGCAATGCAGGGTTCAGGTGGAGTGATAGATTAATTATTTCATCCAACTCTTGTTGGCCACATTGACCTTAACAAACAATTAATTATTAATTCCTTTTCATTAAGGTTATTATGGACAAGGGTTTAACCTTTGACCAACAATTAATTAATGTTTACTTTCATGATTGTTATTTCATGTGAGATTTATTATTCAATCTTTTAATAGCAATTGTGTACACATCTATGTAAATAATTTCAATTTAATCTCTCCAACAGCAAGGGTGATATGAAAGACCCTAAAATTAAGCTAGGTAACAAGTTACAAGGTCACAAGGTTAGAGGATCTATTTTCTTAATTACTTCCCACTAACAAGCTCATGTGCACCCTAACTTTTAAAGGCACAAACAAAACATACAAACAAGGACAGGGGGTCCTTGCTGGCCTAATTACTACTAAACATCCACTGGATTCAAGCTTGCACACTAAAAGAGCTACAAGACCTATGCCTGCAAAGGTGACATTTCCTAGCTATTTAAATTAAGGGAAATGCATAAATAAATAAATATAAGGCTCCTGCATCCAACAACAAGCCTACAGCTACTCTGACCCTAGACAAGATCAGAACACCCATAGGTTCACCACAAATATATTTGAAACTTGAACTATGTATTTAAAGATATATCTAAGCATAAATCAGGATTAAATAATTCTAATAGAGGTAAAATCAAGATAAACTCAGGAAAGTTACTTCTAGGCCTAACATGCACATTGCCACAAGTTGAGCTCAAAAATTCATTATACAATTTGCTACAAAAATCAGTAAAGCAGAAATAGCATAAATACAAAGTAATTCATAATAAAAGATCTATTCAATAACTTTGTGCAAATTTTGGTGCAGAGCCTAAACAAGAGAAATCTAGCAACATATCCAAAATTCAGTCGCATAGCCCTTCTAGAATTTGAACTACAGCAAAAAGGTTTCAAACTGAATTTGAATTTTCATTCAAAATATATAACTCAAAACTATGGTCATGCTTTGTAGAAGTTGTAGATCTACTCTCACTGAGACCAACAAAATTAGGTTTGCAATTTTCTGATTTTCTTGTGAATTCCTATGATTTTTCTAAGGCGCTGGACTAAGCTGTAAAGAAACTAAGTTAACTTTCATTACAACCAAGCCCTCGGTTCACACATAGGTCCCTGGATGTTCACATCCATGCCCTCGGCAGCGGAGGTGAGGTCGCCGCCGGCGATGTGGGGCCGGGGCAGATGAACGAGTGGCACGGGGATGCGATTGAGCTAACCCCGAGCCGATTGGTGGTGGGGGCATGGCCGGAGGTGGCTCCGGCGAGCGGCGGCGGCGCGCCCGCGGTCACCCAGATTCCGACGAGGCTCGAGGCGGTGAAGATCAATGTGCGGCCATGGGAGCTACTCCGGGGTCTAGGGAAGATGTTGGGAGGGTTGGCCGGCGGCGGGAGCTAGCGGAGGTGCGAGCTCGCGGCGGCAATGGCGGGTCGGCGGACAGCGGTGCTCACGCGCGGAAGGAGATGGGGGCACCTATTTATAGCCGGCGTGCGTGGAGGGGGTCGCTTAGCGGCTAAGGCTCCTTGGCGCGTCAATGCGCTGTATGGTGCCGGCCCTCGGCGTGCGTGCGCGGCGGGCGCAAGGACGGCGCCGCGGGCGCGCGTACCCGCCGCGTGGCAAGCCGCTGCTCCGGCCGAGGCGGCTTCTCGGAGTGCGCGCACGAGCCGACGTAAGCCGCGCTCACGCGCTGACTCCCAAGCGGGGCCGTGGTACGGCGGCGCACGGCGGTGGCGCGGCGGCGACGCGTGGACGCGCGCGCGCGTGACGTCGCGCCGGCGCCTTCCCGACCTCGGTCCGTGGCATGTGCCCCTGTTTACTGGCACAGATCTCAAAAAGTTACATGCAAACTTCAGAACCTGCAGATAGGAAAGTTGTAGATGGGTTGATCCTCTAAATAATGGCTGAAGCCGAATTTGAAATGGATTCAAATTGAAAGAGAAATTCAAATGCCAAAACGAAGAATTTCATGCCTCGGGTAAACAGTGAATCTGAGTTTGACTGGCAATTTTGGACCTTTTCCGCTCAGAATCTGAAATGCCACCCTGAAGATGAAATGTGTTTCTGGAAATTCTGCACAACTTTTATATTGGTAGATTTTTGAGTGTTTAGACAAAATTTGGAGAACGTGGCCAAAGTTCCAGATCAACACAATGACATCAAGGGATTTGTCCCCCTTAGCTAGGGTTTTGACCAAGGAGAGTGTGCTAGACTTGCTTAAGATGCTAATGGGTGAGTGTTGGTGAGGTTTTCGAGGTGATGACCCAGGTTGACCATGTTTTGACCCTAGTCAGCAAGTTTGACCGGCAATTAAGGTTAATTAAAAAAACCTGGGGTGTCACAGCCTACCCCCCTTAAGCGGAATCTCGTCCCGAGATTCGATTCAAGAAAAACAAGTTAGGTAGTAGGAACTCACGGTTTCGTGATTGCAGAAAACCCGGGTACTTGGTGTTGAGATACTCTTCCGTCTCCCAAGTCGCTTCTTCCTCCGTATGATGACTCCATTGTATCTTGTACATCCTTACGGTTTGTCTTCGGGTCTTCCTCTCCTTTTTGTCCAACACCCTCATGGGATGCTCGATGAGCGAGAAATCCGGCTCAATCCAAGCATTTGCTTCCATGATCACTTCGGTTTCAGGCATAGGCACACCTTTCTTCAATTGGGTCACATGAAATACATTGTGGACTGCGGAGAACCGCTCCGGAAGTCTGATGCGATAAGCCACTGTCCCACTTACTTCCATGATTTCATAAGGTCCGATATAGTGCGGAGCTAACTTTCCTTTAACACCGAACCTTTGCACACCCTTGGTTGGTGAAACCTTTAGGTATACATAATTACCAACTTCAAATTACCGGGGTGCCGTTCCTCTATCGTGATAGCTCTTTTGCCTCATCTAGGCTAACTTTAAGTTCTCCCGTATCACTTGCACTTTCTCTTCGGCGTCTTTGACTAAGTCCGGACCAAAGAGTGTCCTTTCTCCAGCTTCTGACCAGTTCAAAGGAGTACGACATCTCCGTCCATAAAGAGCATCGAACGGTGCCATCTTCAAACTAGCTTGGTAGCTATTGTTATAGGAGAACTCTGCCAAGGACAAACACTTGTCCCAACTTTTATCAAAATGCAGGATGCTGGCCCGTAGCATGTCTTCCAAAATCTGATTTACCCTTTCCGTCTGACCATCGGTCTGCGGGTGATAGCTGGAACTACGAATCAACTTGGTTCCTAAACATTCATGCAATTTCTCCCAGAAACGAGCTACAAATTGAGTTCCTCTATCCGAGATTATGGTCTTCGGAATTCCATGCAAACAGACTATTTGATCCATATACAACTCTGCATATTGTTGCACTGAATAAGTAGTATGAACTGCAATGAAATGGGCAGTCTTGGTGAGTCTGTCTACGATAACCCAAATAGAATCCCTTCTTTCTAGCAGTCAGGGGTAGACCCACAATGAAGTCCATGCTTATGTCATCCCATTTCCACATAGGTATCGACAAGGGTTGGAGTACACCTGCCGATTTCAAATGGCTTGCTTTCATTCTATGACAAGTATCACACTCTGACACATACTTTGCTATGTCGACTTTCATATTGGACCACCAGAAATTTTCCTTCAAATCTTGATACATCTTGGTGCTTCCGGGATGAATAGAGAATTTGGAAAGATGAGCTTCATCAAAGATGGTTCTCTGAATTTCTTGGTCAGTGGGAACCACAAGACGTTTCCCAAACCATACCACATCGTTTGAATCCCTCCGGAAACAGGTATACTTGGGATCTCCTTCTGCTAATTTCTGTTTGATTAGCTGTATGCCCTCGTCATTGCGTTGCGCAGTGACAATTCTATCATAAAGATTAGATTCGGCAGCTAGGATATATAGATTTCCTTGCTCTACCACTTCCAAGTTAAGCTTCCTCATGTCTTCACATAAGGTGTCACTATACGGCTCCACTTCTAGATGGTTGTAGTGAACTTTGCAGCTAAGAGCATCCGCGACAACATTGGCTTTTCCGGGGTGATAGTGCACTTCTAGATCATAATCCTTAATCAGCTCAAGCCATCTCCTTTGTCTCATGTTGAGATCCGATTGAGTGAAGATATATTTGAGACTCTTGTGATCGGTGAAGATATTGCAACGATTGCCCATCAGATAGTGTCTCCAAATCTTAAGAGCATGAACAACCGCTGCTAGCTCTAGATCATGGGTGGGATAATTGATCTCATGGGGTCGAAGTGCCCGTGAGGCATAGGCAATGACTCGGCCCTCTTGCATAAGAACACAACCGAGACCAGTGCCTGACGCGTCACAGAAAACTTCAAAAGGTTTGGAATTATCTGGTTGTACTAGCACTGGGGCTGACGTTAAGTGTTGTCTCAGCGTGTGGAAGGCTTTCTCACATGCTTCACTCCATACAAATTTCACCCCTTTCTTGAGCAGTTCGGTCATAGGTTTAGCGATCTTGGAGAAGTCCGGAATGAATCGACGGTAATAACCCGCCAAACCTAGAAAACTGCGGATTTGGTGTACGGACTTGGGTGGTTTCCAATCCATCACCTCTTGTACTTTGCTAGGATCTACGGATATGCCATCTTTGGAAATAGTGTGCCCCAAGAATTTCATACTATCCAACCAGAATTCGCATTTGGAGAACTTAGCATAGAGCTTATGATCTCTCAAACACTGTAGGACAATTCGAAGATGTTTGACATGTTCTTTCTCATTTTTAGAATAGATTAGAATATCATCGATGAAGACCACTACGAATTTGTCAAGCTCCGTCATGAATACGGAGTTCATGAGATACATGAAGTAGGCTGGGGCATTTGTGAGACCGAAGGACATTACCAAGAACTCGTAGAGACCATAACGAGTGGAGAAAGCAGTTTTGGGAATGTCACAAGGTCGAATTATGATTTGATGGTAACCAGAACGAAGATCGATCTTGGAGAAAACTTTGGCTCCAGCCAACTGATCAAAAAGAACATCAATGCGGGGAAGAGGATATTTGTTTTTGATGGTTACCGCATTGAGAGGTCTGTAGTCAACACATAGCCTCAAACTACCATCTTTCTTCTTGACAAAGAGTGCGGGACAACCCCAAGGAGAAGAACTTGGGCGAATATAGCCCTTATCTAACAATTCCTGGAGTTGGTTTTTCAGTTCAGCTAATTCCTTGGGAGGCATACGATAAGGTCATTTAGAAATGGGCACAGTGCCCGGTTGGAGTTCAATCACAAACTCGACATCCCTGTCTGGTGTCATGCCAGGCAACTCATCGGGAAAGACATCAGGATATTCACACACTACTGGAATTTCTTCAAGATGAGAGATAATGGTCACATAGGCACAAGGGTCTGCACCGTCCTTAAAAGGTAGGTACAATGTGGTGTGCCCGACCGTAGGTGAATTGATTGCTACAACTCTACCCGAGATATCTAGAACCACCTTATGTCGG
Organism: Cenchrus fungigraminus; assembly: GCA_036936925.1. Taxonomy (NCBI): domain Eukaryota; kingdom Viridiplantae; phylum Streptophyta; class Magnoliopsida; order Poales; family Poaceae; genus Cenchrus; species Cenchrus fungigraminus. The sequence goes on along the minus strand of CM072768.1, from coordinate 59,575,872 downwards.
GTCATCCAATCCATACCCAAGATAGCATCCATACCCTCTAAGCCTATGACAATAAGGTTTGATTTAACCGTTTTACTCCCCAATTTCAAGGGTACTCCGAGGGCTAAGGTGTGGGAAGAGATTTTTCCACCCGGAGTGACAATTGTAAAAGCCTCCTTAACATGTGAACCACTTAAACCCAATTTGCCTACTAGCTTTCCACTTATGAAACTATGAGTGGCCCCGGAGTCGAACAATATTTTAACAAGATTGTCATTGATAGAGAATGTACCCGTAAGCACTACAGCTCCCTCCGGTATGTCACTCATGGTGGTGAAGTTCAGCTTGCCTTGGCGGACTTGCACCATTGGCTTCTTAGCCGGATTGGCCGGCTTGGTCCATGCACCTTGATTCTGCGGGTTGGGCTTGTTCTGCCTGGGCTTGGGGCAGTCATTGATATAGTGCCCCGGCTGTCCACAGTTGTAACAGTGGCGATCACCGGGGTTACGTGGGGGTGCATTAGGCTTGGGAGCCTACTGCTGAGTGTTGCGGAACTGGAAATTCCCTGAAGGATTGCTCTGTGATGGCTTCATCGTCCAGCGTCCAGTTGAAGATTGCTGGGATGAGTTAGGAACATTCTTTTTCACAAAGCGAAACTTTTTGTTAGTTCCACTGCCCGAAGCAAAACCAGCCTGCCTCTTCTTGTCTCTCTGGGCCTTCTTCATAGCATCCTATTGGGATATAGCCTTGTTTACGAGCTCATGGAAGCTGTTGGGCTCGATCAAGTTCAGCCGTTCGTACAACTCACCATCCAGGCCATCACGGAACCTTTCCATCTTCTTTGCATCGGTATCCACGTGATGCCCACCATACTGGCAAAGGCTATTGAATTTCTGTGCATAGTGATACACAGTGTCAGATCCCTGCCTGAGGGCCAGCAACTCCCTCATCTTCCTATCCATTAATCCCTTAGGAATGTGATGGCTCTTGAAAGCTTGCTTGAATTCATTCCAAGTGACAGCATGCCCCTGCTGCATGGTCTTGAAATGATCCTACCACATTAAGGCTTCACCTCGCAGTTGTAAGGCTGCGAAGTTGGCCTTGTTTTCCTCTGAGCAAGGCAGTACAAAGGCAGAAAATTTTGCCTCGATGGCCTTGATCCACGCCTCAGCTTCAAGGGGGTCTTCCGCCTTGGAAAAGGTCGGGGGCTTCATCCCGATGAACTGAGGGTAAGTGGTGACCTGATTTGGCCCCTCATGATTTGCCCCATGGGGTGGCCTCTGGTTCAGCTGCTGGGCGATCTGTTGCTGCGTCTGTAGGATTTGGCGCAGCACCTCGGTCTGAGTGGCCATGAATGCCTCTGACGACATCATGGGCGGTGGCGGTGGTAGTTCACCACTGCCCGACGTTCCGAAACCGTTGGGGGAGCTGCGCGTTGGTCCCACCATCTGAAATGCGAGCCTTTATTAGACATATAGCCATAATCTTGCTTAGAAAGAAATGACAAGTGTAAATATGCATGACAAAAGCTCATTCACGCATTCACTCGACATTTGCAGCAACACAGTCATAAGAGTACTTCACATCCAACAGCCTAGTCACCGAAATATTCTCCAAATTTGGTTAGTAGATGCCAAATTTCATACGCCCCAAAGTTGGCATTCCACATCGCGGCGAACTTCAACTTCGCATGCCCGAAGAATGCAGTTACGGAAAGCTACCTTGCTGTCCTGGCAGCCGGCCGACACTCACCGAAAATTTCGTAGCTCCCTCTACTCCTATGCAAAAATGCTGAATTTTGGTGAGCACGGTCATGGCAATATTCCGCACAACTTTGGTATTCAACGCATGAAAAGATTTTGACGTTCAATTGCTCGAAAACTCCCTTTCCTAAGCCTTGTCTCGCTGTTTGGACAGCAGCCAGGATTAGGTTAAAAATTGCATAACTTTCAATAAGAAAGTGCACGATTGCTGAGATTTTGAGAACACGATCGTCACAAAATTCCAAACAAGCTTGGTATACAACACCGAACTCGATTCTGATCACAAATTGCTTAAGCATTTCCTTACAACAAACATTACGGATAAGGTGTTCACAGAACATTACAAAGGTTCCAAGGTTTGAAATTACCACATTACAACCTGTGTTACCTTGCAGTCACGCTGCACAAAAGCATACTCCTATGCTCAACTATCACAAACCAACCAAAAGGCTACACACAGGAGTATGACCCATCCTATTACAATACTATGGCAACCTAGTTGCCGACCGAAGCACCACTGCCAGCAGGTGAAGCCGGTGGGGTCGGTAGCGGTGGTCCAGCCTGACTCGCCTGGTCAAGACCAGACTGACCCTGCTGCTCCTCCGGAGGTGCCTCCACTAGAGGTGGTGGCTGCAGAGCCACAATGGCCTGCAGAGCTGCTACCTGTACCTCAGCCTCTTCTACCTGCTGCTGCATCTCGATGATGTTCTGTAACAACGTCAACCTCTCGATCTCTCTAGTGTCCACGTCCTCCTGAAGAGTAGTGACCTCTGCCTCCAGGTCTAAGATTCTCTGTAGGCGGTCACCTCTCTCTAACTCCAACTGGAACCTCCTGGCACGTAGTCGGTCGTTCTCCTGCTGAGTCTGGGCGAGAGTGAAGCTCAGCTGCTGGTACGCTGCTGAGAGATTGTGCCAGGCCAGCCGAGCCGACTCCAGACGCTGGCTGATCATCAGCTGGGTGGTGTTACGCAGCCCTTGGAGTGTGAACACAGCGTCCAGGCAACGCGTTAGTGTCTGCGTGACGTCCAGCGGGACTGCGAGCATCAGTAACTCCTATAGGTGGTCCACACGGTCCCTCCATGCCGGGTCGTGCGGGTTTACCGCCGGAAACAGTCCGAACAGTGACAGTGTGTAACGCCCGCGTTTTTAACCCCTAATAAATCACCTGCTAAATCACGCGTGTTTTCAAAACCTCTCCACTGAGCTCGATCGTCTCCCCAAAACCCCGATCATCAATTCTTTCCCTCGGCGCGCACGCCGTGAATCCCGCCGGCCCCGCAATCACCGTCGACCCGGGAATCGCTCGACGTCACGTCGGTGCTCGAAGCCCGGAAAGTCCCACCAGAATCTTTTCTTCCTTTTCTCCCAATTCTCCCTAAAATTTCTTCAGTTAAATCACCTATTAAATCACTTGCGAAAAATATTCTCAAATTTCCTTCATCGTGTGAGCCCAATTCTTTTTCATAATCCATTTATCCTTCCTTGAATTCTTTAGTCTTTCCAAGATAATGTCAACAATTTCTCTTTAACCTTTATTATCTCTCAAGACCAGTGATCTGCTAATCCTTTTCCTCACGTGCACTTAAATGCACAAACTTGCTACCAAATCTCTGTCACCTTGTAGCTTGAGCACGCACAGCATCAGCACTCTAATCATCCCTTTTCCCTGCTGCCTGTTCACGTGCAATGCTCAGCAAACAGAAACACTCGCAATGCAACACAGTGCTAATAGCACGGCAACACAGACCAGCTGCAGTCCCAGGCTCGCAGCACACAATGATGGCATGCACCAGACCATGAGCAAAAGCCGGAGCTTCGCTCACAAGCCTCGCACGCCGGCCTCCATTGCCAAGTGCCAGCAGCACCGCGCCAAGCCGCACGCGCCGACCCCGCGACAAGACCTCACCCTGCCGCTCGACGACACGGCCGCCATTAAACTCCCCTGCCTGTTCCGTCGCCTCCGAGCTTCAGCACTGCCACAAGACGCCGCTCGCCTCGCGCCAGCCAGCTCGCCGGCCACCGCGTCGCTGCCCGACAAGTCACGTCCACAGCACCGCTGCCGCTCACGTCCCGTCGCCGGCAGCGCTTTTACTCCGGCCGGCCGAACCGCCATTGACGCAGGAAGCACGAGCTCCGCGTGCTCGGCCCCGGTCGGGATACCGCCTTTCCCTCGGCTATAAATAGCCCGGCGCCGCTCTCCGCCCCGCCACACACCTCCCAGGTCGTCTCCCTCCCTCTCCCGAGCTCCCCACCGCCACCGCTCCAAGCCGCCCCTGTTACAGACCGCCCGCCGCCGTCGATCTCTCTCCACAAGCCGTCCCAGCCCGAGGTGAGGACCGGGATGAGTTGCCCTTGACCTCCTCTATCCGTTCCCCCCACTCCCGGCCGCTGCTGTGCCCAGGAGGGCCGCCGCCCACCGCCGGCCTACCGCTCCTGTGCGGCCTGCTCCCTCTGTTCTGTCGAGAAGAAGAAGAAAGGCAGTTTTGCCTGAGCCCCCTCTCGTTTCTTTCTTGTTCCACCCGAGGTCCTCCCCCCCTCTCTATTCTGTTTTGGCCAAAGACCCCTCCCCCTTTTTCCTTTTTCTCACCCGCAGCCCTCCCTCTCTCTTGCTTTTTTTTCACCAATAGCCCCTGTAGTTCTGGGTTCTTTGCAAGTAGGTCCCTATCCTATTAAACCACCCCTAAATACCCCTTTAACTCCTCATTTCATGCACCGTTTTAACCCAAATTAATTCCAAACTTCACCACATCTTTCCCGGGTCTATTTCCGCCGACCCATCTACTAATTTTACCCTAAATAATATTTATCCCTCCTTTTCCAATTATTTCCCCCTCGAGCTCAGCCGGTAAATTTTGTGTGCTTGTATTGATTGCATGCTTGCTTGTGTGCGCTATAGCCGACAGAGTGAACGAGGAGGAGTACCGCGAGCCGGAGCTTGGAGCCGAGTACTATGAGCAGGAAACCGAGGTCCCGAACCGCGAGCAGGAACTCCCCGAGGATTTCGAAGACGGCAAGTTCAATCTCATCTTTTGATGCATACTTTGATCTCAGTTTTATAAATACAACCCTATGACCCGTTTTATAAATTGCATATTGTTTTACCGTTAAAACCCGGTAGGATAGCCACCCTTGATTGCTATGATTGATCTTTGATTACCCTAAATGATTTCTTTAAAATAAGTGAGTGCTTTAAAAACAGGAATGGGATATTTTGGAAAATGAGTAAAGAACTGGGTAGACGGGATGGACGTGTGTGTCAGGAGTATGGATGAGCTCGTACCTTTGTGGTTGAGCGTGTTGGAGATGTCCATCTTGTCGTTAAGGACCGGGTTGCGTGACATCTCACCTGACCCAATTATCGTACTACCACTCGACCGTTGTATGTGGCAACAGCTTAGCATAAATCCCACTTGTTAATCTACTTGCCATCAGGAGTGCGGGTGAGCAGCGGGAGATCAAGGAGTAGGGGTACGATCTGTGTGAGGTACGCCCTGGTTATGTGAAATAACCCCTTGGTTGCTCCCATGGTGGCTCGTAGGGTTAGCTAAGGTGGGTAATGGCTTTGATAGGATCCGCGCCGACACTAAGGTGTTCGTGTGGCGGTACCCTACTTGTGGGTAAAGATGTACAACCTCTGCAGAGTGTAAAACCTATTCGAATAGCCGTGTCCACGGTATTGGACGAGTCACGGTGTGGTCACAAAGTCAGTGTTTGGGTTGGGATGATTTTCATGGCGTGAGTTGTTTTCCGGAAAAGTGTGTGGCTGTGTGCCTGGGCTACTGCGGACGCGGAGTCCGGTAGTCCTCATTTGGTTTTCACAAAACAACTGAGTTACTTGAGTTATAAAAACTGTTTGCGAAAACCTTTTTGAAAACAAACCCTTGCATGAGTGAATGCGTTTGCAAAATAAACCTTATTCTGATCCTTGATATATCCTGTGCATGATCTGCTTATTAGCCCCTCCGTGGGTGGGGTTGAACTTGTTGAGTACGTATGTACTCACCCTTGCTTGATTAACTGTTTTTCAGAGGAGGATCCCGACTTCGTACCCGAAGACGTCGAGTAGGTTGCTGTCCTGCACCCAACCCGTGCCTGTGGACTCAGGGTCTCCACAGGAAGCTTCCATGGCGCAAGACTCTGAAGATATCTTAGATGCTGTTGCTATCGTAGTTTGGTCTGTAGTTCTTATGTTGCTTCTCGTGGCAGTGGCGCTCCCATGCCCACAGTCTCGACGTGTTGTACGGCCATGAACCATCTGATGTAATAAATGTGTTACCAGCCTCCTGGGACTGGTATTTGTATCACATTTAGTCACCTCTGATGAGGGGACGCTTCACAGTGCTACCACCGTTGGGTTACGGTCGCAGAAATCCGTCAATACCCAGAGGGCAGCCGACTCGAAAGACTCCTACAGACAAAAACCCCAGTACACAGAGCTCAAGTCGAACCAGTCGGGGTGGTCCGGGTGAGGTGGTACAGTGACGGTCACTCTGCAACGAGGCACGCCCAGGTGCTCTAACTCGAGTGCCTCGTAGACGGGCGGAATGGTGTAGCCGGCAGCGCTGAGTGCCTCCCACGCAAGGCGTGGAAAACCTTCCCAGTGCAGTCCGTCGGTACGGACCGAACCGTCAGCGCCGTACTCGAGAAACACGGGGGCAGCCATCTGTACAAAAATGTAACGCATGTTAGAACTCAAAAGAGAGCAACATGTCAAATGGTGCAAAATCTGGCAGCTGTGAATAAAAATTCATAACTAAAAATCCAGAACCCCAAAAATTCTCAAATTTTTCAGGCTACTCCGTAAGGTTTTTATACACACTTTTGGTATTCATCGGTTGAGCTAGATCATTTAGGAACCAGGTTGAAAAGTGCAAAGTTTCAGGTTCTGCCCTCCTGAAAAACAGCATGACCTAAGTTCACTAAAAAGGGTACAACTCAAGATTTACAGAAGCTATGACCATGAATTTTTGCGAGCAAAAACTAGATTAGATATGGAGCGACTTTGGTATAGGTCAACTAGTCTAAACATTTTTAGAATCTGGTGCAAAAATTCAAGCTAGCAGCAATACAGATTTTTGGGACAGCAACAACACCTATCCATGAGAGGTAATCTAGTTCACAGAAACCGCACACTAGCAAATCTTCCTTAGAGAGCATATAAGTTCTGTTTTGGGTCCATTTTAAATGTTTCGACTTTTAGTATGCATGCAAGACGTCCTATTCGACCTCACACGGCAATCAAGCCAAAAATCGAAGTCAGTGCCGGTGGCAAGGCTTTTACTCGTCTCTCCCTATAATAGCTAGTCGAGAGCTACACGGTACTCACTTAGCGTCTAACGAAGCGCTGTTATGTACCTGCAGAAAAGAACCTTCCGTGCACATCACGGAAGCGTCCACATACATTACCGTTCACTATAGAAACGGTATCCATGCGTCAAGCCGCTGCATGGACAGCGTCCAACCTCAGATACTCTCCTTTTGGAATGAAGCGGATCCTTGCCTCGCATATACACAATGCGGAACGTCCACGTATGGCAAAACGTGGCGAGACACATACGCGACGGTGGGTTCCCTTTGGAATAGGTCCCATCCATCCCTCACATGACTTCCATGCGGTACCACCACGTATAGCAAAACGTGATGAGACGCAGACGCGACGTGGGTGCCCATTTGAATAGGTCCCATCCATCCCTCACAGGACTTTCCTGTGGTACCACCACGTATGGCAAAACGTGATGAACTAGTATGGTTGTACAGAAAGTAAGTTCTGACAGGAAATAAATGTGCTGAGAGTTAGCAAAATAAACCATAGATTAATAAGCCACCTGAAAGAACCCAAAATTCCCTCTAGGGCCTCTCGGTCTAGTTTATCCTTAACGGAACAACGTGTTTTGCAAATCCAAACAATCTTGGCAAATTTTATTCAAAAACCAGTGATTAAGGTTATTAATTAATCTCTGGTGCATATAATTGCTCTGATGCCAGCTGTGACAACCCGCCCAGGAAAATACCCTACTATCACCTAAACCAATCCACTTTGGTCATTAGGCAATAATAAAGTATCATCCTGTCGTTAGTTGCCGGGTTAACGCCCGGTGAATCACTTACAAAGCAACAAGGATCGACATATATGCATTAAAACTCACGCGAAGGCGAGTCCAGAGAACAACATATGATTAACATCCAAATTTACCCCGAAGGGTTTAATTATTACAAACCGGAGTTTTTGACATGATAACGAAGTTCAGAGTTTTGAAAACAGCGGAATTAAACTAACGGCACGAGGAAACATCATGGGAGGCCTGCCATGATGCCTTCATTCATCGTCTTCAACCCACTCCAGCTCCCAGCCAGGCGGGATCTCTCCAGGCCACACATCCGCAAGGGCATTACCTGAAGCAACAGATTATAGCAAGGCTGAGTATACTCATACTCAGCAAGACTTACCCGTCGGTGATATCTACTTCACCAACTCTAGACATGAAAGGCTTTTGGCCAATGGGGTTTCTTTTGCTGAAAAGCAACAAAGAGTATGTCCTTACTTTCAATATTTTAGCACAAGTTCTAGTTGATTATTCCTTTCTAAATTAGCCAACTATTGCAAGCATAAGTTGTGCAAGACAATTAATCAAGCATAAATTTTCATCAACTTCCATCATTAGGGATAACATGGCCAGTGGAGTAAGTAGTCTCAGATAACGGTGAGAGGCCGACAATCGATTGATTTAAACCTTGCAAGGTAGACCTAAACACACGGTAGGGTGCCCCCGCGAGGACAACCACCAGGCGGTTCCCGTCATTCCTCGGATTGGGATCAGATGTTACAGTCTTAAGTACAAGGCTTACTAGGTTACGCCACCAAGGTCACCTAGCTTCACACATGTACTCAGGTGGCGAGCCCAGGGCCGCAACCCTAAGATTAGTAGCGCAAAGTTCCCGCACCGCCTCATTTAGGTACTAGGCTTACCGTACCCATTTCCGACAAGTGTTTAGTACGTTCAAACACTTAACCCACGAAAGCCATTGGACCGGGGCCCACATCCCATGCTCTTACCACGTGAGCGATCCATTTAAGGAGATCTTATGATTCCAACATAAGAACCTATTCTCGCGAGTGACAAGCATCACTCGACTTGTAACGGTCTTATAGCATAGCAGCTACCGACCTATCATACTAGTAAAGACATAGGTACCTAGGGATCATGCATCTAGGGTTTCATTTCAACTCCCGAACGTAAATGCACAATCATCCATAGATAGTTGCATAAAGTTTCAAAAACACTTGGTTAAATGCATCGGGGCTTGCCTTCGTCAGCAGGGTTAGCCTGAGGGTCCTCGGTGTCGTCGATCACCTCCACGTACTGCAGCTCCGCGTCAGCTCCTCCTTCCTCGGCTTCCGGCACGAGCGCGTAGTTACCGTCAGGAAGATCTACACGGAATGCAATGCAGGGTTCAGGTGGAGTGATAGATTAATTATTTCATCCAACTCTTGTTGGCCACATTCACCTTAACAAACAATTAATTATTAATTCCTTTTCACTAAGGTTATTATGGACAAGGGTTTAACCTTTGACCAACAATTAATTAATGTTTACTTTCTTGATTGTTATTTCATGTGAGATTTGTTATTCAATCTTTTAATAGCAATTGTGTACACATCTATGTAAATAATTTCAATTTAATCTCTCCAACAGCAAGGGTGATATGAAAGACCCTAAAATTAAGCTAAGTAACAAGTTACAAGGTCACAAGGTTAGAGGATCTATTTTCTTAATTACTTCCCACTAACAAGCTCATGTGCACCCTAACTTTTAAAGGCACAAACAAAACATACAAACAAGGACAGGGGGTCCTTGCTGGCCTAATTACTACTAAACATCCACTGGATTCAAGCTAGGACACTAAAAGAGCTACAAGACCTATACATGCAAAGGTGACATTTCCTAGCTATTTAAATTAAGGGAAATGCATAAATAAATAAATATAAGGCTCCTGCATCCAACAACAAGCCTCCAGCTACTCTGACCCTAAACAAGATCAGAACACCCATAGGTTCACCACAAATATATTTGAAACTTGAACTATGCATTTAAAGATATATCTAAGCATAAATCAGGATTAAATAATTCTAATAGATATAAAATCAAGATAAACTCAGGAAAGTTACTTCTAGGCCTAACATGCACATTGCCACAAGTTGAGCTCAAAAATTCATTATACAATTTGCTACAAAAATCAGTAAAGCAGAAATAGCATAAATACAAAGTAATTCATAATAAAAGATTTGCTCAATAAATTTGTGTAAATTTTGGTCCACATCCTAAAAAAGACAAGTCTAGCAACATATCCAAAATTCAGCCCCATAGCCCTTCTATATTTTGAACTACAGCAAAAAGGTGTCAAACTGAATTTGAATTTTCATTCAAAATATATAACTCAAAACTATGGTCATGCTTTGTAGACGTTATAGATCTACTCTCACTGAGACTAACAAAATTGGGTTTGCAATTTTCTGATTTTTCTGTGAATTCCTATGATTTTTCTAACGTGCTGGACTAAGCTGTAAAGAAACTAAGTTAACTTTCATTACAACCAAGCCCTCGGTTCACACATAGGTCCCTGGATGTTCACATCCATGCCCTCGGCGGCGGAGGTGAGGTCGCCGCCGGCGATGTGGGGCCGGGGCAGATGAACGAGCGGCACAGGGATGCGATTGAGCTAACCCCAAGCCGATTGGTGGTGGGGCCGTGGCCGGAGGTGGCTCTGGCGAGCGGCGGCGGCGAGGTCGCGGCGGCGCGCCCGCGGTCACCCGGATTCCGGCGAGGCTCGAGGCGGTGAAGATCAATGTGCGGCCATGGGAGCTACTCCGGGGTCTAGGGAAGATGTTGGGAGGGTTGGCCGGCGGCGGGAGCTAGCGGAGGTGTGAGCTCGCGGCGGCGGCAATGGCGGGTCGGCGGACGGCGGTGCTCACGCGCGGAAGGAGATGGGGGCGCCTATTTATAGCCAGCGTGCGTGGAGGGGGTCGCTTAGCGGCTAAGGCTCCTTAGCGCGTCAATGCGCGGTACGGTGCCGGCCCTCGGCGTGCGTGCGCGGCGGGCGCAAGGATGGCGCCGCGAGCGCGCGTACACGCCGCGTGGCAAGCCGCTGCTCCGGCCGAGGCGGCTTCTCAAAGTGCGCGCACGAGCTGACGTAAGCTGCGCTCACGCGCTGACTCCCAGGCGGGGCCGTGGTACTAGCAATTTTGGACCTTTTCCGCTCAGAATCTGAAATGCCACCCTGAAGATGAAATGTGTTTTTGGAAATTCTGCACAACTTTTATATTGGCAGATTTTTGAGTGTTTAGACAAAATTTGGAGAACGTGGCCAAAGTTCCAGATCAACACAATGACATCAAGGGGTTTGTCCCCCTTAGCTAGGGTTTTGACCAAGGAGAGTGTGCTAGACTTGCTTAAGATGCTAATGGGTGAGTGTTGGTGAGGTTTTCGAGGTGATGACCCAGGTTGACCATGTTTTGACCCTAGTCAGCAAGTTTGATTGGCAATTAAGGTTAATTAAAAAAACCTGGGGCGTCACAGCCGGGTAGAGGGACTTGAAGATGGCCAGCACATGGGTGGGGCTCGCCAAGCTGATTGTCCGAATGTACTCACGAAGCCGGTCCGGGAGCTGCTGCAGCTGCTCCAGCATGCTGACTTGGTGCGGTCTGGGATCTCCAAACTGGCGAGGCTCCGAGGGCTCCGCCACCGGCACCAGCTCGTCGACCAGTGGCCGAATAGCGTCCTCAAGCGCATCAGCTCGGGCGCGCTCGGACTGCACGCGCGCCTCAAGATCTGCAAATTGGGCAAGGATTTTGTGCTGATATGCTGTTTTCAGGTCAGCAGTACATACAATCAGGCAATTAAAGACCCATGGCGATTGACCATCTCGAAGCCCGGTGGGACATCAGGTACCATGTTCTCAACGCCGGCGGCGGCCTCCCCCGGCAGAACCCCTTTAACGCTGGCAACGGTGCCGGAGGTGGTGGAGGCCCTGGTGAACCTACCAGACGACAGGTCGCGCCTCTGGTTCCTCGCACGGCCGGACCAAGCCTTGTTCTTCTTCCCCTCCTTTGTCGTCTTCCCGGCGCCGGCGACTGCGGTGAGGTCGCAAGGGTCCCGAGGTGGTGGCCGACGCGCCGGCGCAAGCGGATGACTCGAGGTGATGGCGGACGCGGCGACGGAAGCGGAGTAGATGAGGAGGCGGTTATTAGATGAAATGATGCGGTGGGATGGTAAAATTAGGGGGTCATTGTCATGAATTAGGGATATGCCTGTAACCATCGCACGGTTTTTCTCCCTTGACACATCCCACGTTGCGCACAACTGGCCTGTGGCCCAACTCGACGGCCCATCACATTTTCCTGGCCTTTTGCTTTGAAACAAGTCCTACCTACCTCCCTCGACTCCAAAACCAACTGTTCTAGCTCCTCGAACCTCCTACCATAAACTTTAAAACACCCAAACCTAAGTACAAAAATCTAAAAGTTTCTTTGATAACTTATTTTGGTGTATGATCATGACATAAAAATGTCAGATGATTTTGAGAATGTTGGTCACACACATCGTTCATGTGGTTTGCTCATGGAGACAAACTAAGATGATGTGTGCATATGTGCAATTTTGCAGAACAATTTTCCCTTTTTATTTTGTAAATTTTAGTTGATTTACTAAAGCATAAATTTTAAAATTCCCTAAGCTAAGTTGAAAAATCTAAAACTTTCATGGACAAACCATTTTGTTGTATATACATGAAACAAAAGTTTCAATTAATTGTGACAAAGTGGTGATACACATCCTCATGACTGTATACATGTCTCACTACGACCAATGTGACTATGTGAGAGATGCCGTACAACTATCTCGAAATCCTTCACAACCAAGAACAAGTCTCACATAGATTCATGTGACTTCAGCGAGAGTTGTTCATGGGTGTGATGGATGCGTAGTGTAACTTTGACATAATCACAAAAGTTTCAATTGATTCTGACAAAGTGGTGCTACACATCCTCATGACTGCATACATGTCTCACTGCGACCAATGTGACTATGTGAGAGACGCCGTACAACTATCTCGAAATCCTTCACAACCAAGAACATGTCTCACATAGATTCATTTGACTTCAGTGAGAGTCGTTCATGGGTGTGATGGATGCGTAGTGTAACTTTGACATAATCACAAAAGTTTCAATTGATTCTGACAAAGTGGTGCTACACATCCTCACGACTGCATACATGTCTCACTGCGACCAATGTGACTATGTGAGAGATGTCATATATATATGTGTACCACAACTATCTCCAAATCATCTGAAACTTGGCTAGGATGTTCATGGATCCAATATGAGGTGTCTATGCAAAAAAAATTATAGGACATAGAGAAAAAATAAATAATAAATAATTTAAAACAAACAATGTTCAAAAAATATCCTCCCCTAGGTTTCGAACCTGGGAGTCAGGGGTTTAGAGTCAATGGGTCCTACCATTGGACTATGTAAGTATGTTGGGTAATGACATAGATATATTATATTTAAACATAAACTCTTTTAAAAATTGAATAAGAGCTATGGAGGCCACCTGTCAGCACCGTATTATTATATTCTCCTCCTCCACCGAGCGCTCGCGGGAGCCAAAACCGCAGTACCATTCCAGTAGGGCCCTCTCTTGGGAGTGAAACCGTGCCCGTGATTATCGTTATCCTTCACTGCCACGAAGTTTTCAGCCGCGATTACAGGGCACCTGACCACGCTCCTAGCCCCACCACCCCCGCTTCTCCCACAAATATTATAGGATCAGAAGCAACTTACATGGAATCAGCGGCGGCCATATCGTAATTTTAGGATCCTTCCTATCTTGTTGAGCCCGGCATCGCTACCACGATATAAGGTGGGAAGCCACGTTGGTTGCGCCCCTTCCCCTACGCACTCCCATCTCTCTCCTACATCCCCAAACCCCACGCACCTCCCATCTCTCATGCCCACAGATCGATATGGCAGATGCCTGCAAACAACAGAGCACAATCTTTCAGGGGCTACGCCCTCCCCCATGCAGTCAGTGCATAAGCCGATGCCAGCATTACTTATGCCCTAACTGTGCAATATATCTCTCTCCATGCAAATCTCCAATCGGTGGCCTCGGAAACCCGAACGCGATGTGCTGCAACTGCTGGTGCGCAGAGGTACGCAGATGCGTCATGGGTTGTAATCTCTCGGATTCGAGTTCCGACGACGACGTCTCAGATTTTGAGGTAATCTTCTGGCAAAGCAACATTGACTTTTGTACTACACAATCCACATGCCACATTACTGCTTCTAATTTGTTGCATAGGCATTAGGTTTTTCACGTTAAGTTTCCTCTTCTCAGTCACGGAAATTGCATATGCTTAAAAGGAAGGCCCGAGCTACAAAAAAGAAGCTTGCTGCTATGAAAAATGAACAAATCTACCACGCAATGCAGATTTACAAAATGTCCCAGACTATCGCTGATCTCAAAAAGACTATCGCTGATCTCAGAAGGATGGTTGAAGCCAGACCTGCCCACATTTAGAAGCAATGGCAAGTTAGTGTCTCACATTGAATTACTTCTGTACCATTTTGTGGCTTGTTTGTTTCCTTTGCTCAAACGATGTTGATCTTCAGTATCATGATACTTGGTTTGCAGGTTGTCGACTGATGCATGGAGCTCTCGCCCACCAACCCGTTGCAGTCAGTAGGGAAGTCTTCTTCAATGTCAGCCTATCTCGGCGTTGCTGCTGACGCTGCGCGTTGGCCTCTGGACGCTGTCTCTTCCTCTACATGTAGCAGTAGTAGTTCCTCTAGATGCCTTGGCTGTTGAGTGATATGTCATAAATTTCCTTGGTCTTGTGAGACAGAAGCATGACAATTTATAAAATATTTTTTTGAACTATTCAGTTTCAGTTCTGGAAACTTGTGCTACCTTAAAGCTGCAGCAACTTGAGAATGTTTACATGTATACTTGCCTTGGAAGATAATATCTGTCACATGGAACATTTTCTGGCGAAACAAAGGGTTTGTAGCTAGATCACACTGTATGACAAAACAACGTTCAGGTTTTGTGATTATATAGTAATTTTATTCTCTTAATAATTTTCATTGTTCCTGCCTTCATTGTGCCTATTTTGTTTCTGGCTTTTTTCACGGAGTGTTTGCTGTATCGAGTGTTCAACTCTAACTGAACCAAGATAAAATTTAACAAGTACTGGGTCATTAACCTGGTCATACCAATTCTAAAGCATTCGGATGGATCATGGTACTTAATAAAAGCACTCGGACGAAGCTAAAAGCACTCGGGTGTAAAAGCACTCGGACAAAGCGTTGCACAAGTTAGACAAACGATGTGGGACAAAACTCCCGCCCACAAGAAATTTTTGGTGTAACCATATGTTTTCTGATATGGTACCTTTCAGATGGTGCTACTTGAGAATTTTTACATGTATACATGCCTTGCTAGCTATTGAGTTTCTTGCATCGATGATAATATCTGTCACATGAAACATTTTCTGGCGAACAAAAAACGAAATGACAACAAATAAAAAAAAAGGATGACAAACATAAAAAAAGGGGCAATAGGGTCAGGTGCCACATGTTTGGGATCGACCTAACGAGGAAAACCGAATCACTTGACTACTAAAGGAAATGTGTTGGTAATTTCAATCCAGTGCGCAAGCCTTTCTATATAATTTAGGTAGCATCCACCTGGGAAGGCGAGGTGGTACTATCTGTGGTACTATCTCCCGCGGCAGGAAGGTTTGTTGTCATTCGGGCCGCATTGGGCTGATTTCATGAACAATTTCGACCCAGACTAACAGTGGGCCCAATCGGGAGGCGGGAGCGCGCCGCATCAGTCTCCGACATGTGGGGCCCACGTGTCGACGCCCATCCTAACGTTATGTTCTTCGCTGAGTTCATGTAATTCCACTCTTTTTGTTTTTGATTCGTATTTAAAATTTCAAACTTGTTTTTCTTCGTCTTCCGAACTCCAAATGAGTTGATTTTTTTTCCTACAAACTTTTAAAAGCACTCTCTACCAACTAAATGCATTCCATTTAGCTTTCAAAGTTACATTATACATTAATAATGAAAACCATTTAGTGGTGACTTTTTTATTTTCTCAAATTTTTTCTAAAGTCGCAATCGAAACGAAATTTGTCCTGATTTTTTTTGTAATGACTTACCTTGTTCATAGACACAAGAACAATTTTTTGTAACTAATTTGCAAATGGTTACATTTGATTTGATTCATCTCATTGCATGCTTGTGTTCAAGTTTCATATCACATGTAGCTCGGTGTCCCTTTAGAATACATTTTTTTTTCTCGAAATAAAAAAAATATCTAAAAATATAAGCATGATAGGGATGGTTTGAAACCTCTACACAACAATTTTGAGTTCAAAAATCATTATATTTTTGAAATAAAAATAGTCAAATTAATTCAAAAAAGCATTTTAAATTTATTATTTTTGTATCTGCCAAAATAGTTTTGATTTGAATGCGAATTTAGGTATACAGATCTGTTACATTCATGAGGAACTGCACCAATTTTGGTTCATTTTTTTTCAAATGTTAATCTATGTACAAGGTTTAAAAATTAATGGAATGATTTTGAATTGAGTCACTGGCATGTGGGGCCGTCAATTGATTTACGTCTTCTTGACACAGACACGTACTTTGGTACTCTCAAAGACAGGTGGGACCTCCTTGGCTCCTCTCGTCCCATCCGTGCCCACAAGTTCCAGCCGAGTTCCCCCCTTCTCCTCCCTGTTCTAGTTAGGGTTTCGCCGCCGCCGCTTCCGCCTCCATCTCGAAGATGGGCAAGGTTGGGAAGAACCATGGCCAATCTGCACGCGCCTCTCGACAAAAGCGGGACGCATCCGGTAAGTTCACCCGGGGATCCGGCGTCGAGGTGGCGCCTGAGGCCAGCGGGGGCCGGGAGATCCCCTCCGCCGCCGAGCACGCGCTGAGAGCCATCGCGCGGCGGGAGATGCGCTCCGGCTCCGGCGTCGTGGCCAAGAAGACCATGGCCGGCGCCACCGCGTCCTCGTCCTTGTCGCCGGAGCACAATGTGAGTACGATTCTTCTCCACCACTTTCCCTCTCTAATCCGCGTCCCACTATCATCTCCGGCTAGGTTAGGGTTCCGGATTAGTGTTCTGAATTATTGTTATTGAGGGGTTGTGTCCTCATTCTCCATCTGATGTAATATATAAAATGCTTTTTTGCATGCAGCTAAGAGTAGAAGAGCAAAGCAAGTTGGACGACGGGGTGGCGCGAGTCACAGAATGACTGATGCAATTTCAGGAGAGTCCGAAGGAAAAACCATCGGTCGAGGACATCTTCTGAAAGGAGTATAGGGGATTTAGCTTGTGCTGTTTGTATGATCCGTTTTAGACTTTCCTATTTTTGTAAGCTTTGGCTGCTATCAGCCCTGGTTTTCTCTCAGTGGTCTTTATGTGCTAGAATCTGTAAGCTGACAACCTGTACTCTCTTATATGCTAAGCAGTGCTTTTGTAACAGATGGTCGATGCTTGTGGTTGTTGCTGCAGTCGAGAAGGCAACAAACAACAAGTAGTGCTTTTGTGTTGACTGTGTCTGTAAATAGGGATGAAATTCCAGTAGTTATGTGAACTACTTCTTCTGAATCCCGTACTGATGTTCAGTATGTTAAATACTTGTGGTTTCAGCTGGTGAATGGAATTGTCTGTGTCTGACATTTTACAGTTTTGATCTTTCGATGTAAAATGCCTACGATATTTGGTTCAGCTTGTACATATGAAAATTTTTACATGTATACATGCCTTGACTGTTGAGTTTCTTGTATGGATGATAATATCTGTCACATGGAACATTTTATGGTGAAATAAGTGGTTAGGACATTTTTCATTGTTCCTGCCTTCATTGTGCCTATTTTGTTTCTGGATTTTTTCATGGAGTGCTTGCTGTATCGAGTGCTCAACTCTGACTGAACCAAGATAAAATTTAACAAGGACTGGGTTATTAACCTGGTCAGACCAGTTTTGAAGCATTCGGATGGATTATGGTATTCAATAAAAACACTCGGACGAAACTAAAAGCACTCGGCCGAGTGCTAAAAGCACTCGGACGAAGCTAAAAACATGCATGTACAAATGCCCAAAATTAGATGATATTTGTCGTTGAGTTGTACAAATGGTTGTGTCAGGCAATTGGTGCCTGATGAATCTCAAAAGGATATCATTCTGTCTGTTTGTTACTAGATAGATCAGCAGTCGTCGATCTGATGCCTTTCCCTGTACCAGTCCACAAAGCCACAAATTTAGGTTTCTTTACTAATGTATAAACACTACCATTTCAGCACCAGCTACAAACAATTATGTTTCCACGACGTCACAGGTGAGAACGATCATCAGAGATAAACGCAAGAACGCAGATCTACCAACATCACCTAACAAAAGCTCATCACATGGTACCTCACTTCATAGTGCAATCTATCACATAAGTTGCAGTGTTTATTCAGCTGCAAAAACTGAATTCATGACCCAGGGATCACTTCACATTCAATCAGCATCATTCATGGCATCTATATACTTCAATGCCAGTCACACTGAATGCAATTACTATTCAAATGATATATATTGTTTTGCATAGTAATTCAGTTAACCAGAACAAGAACAGACACAAAATTTATTAACCATGTCATTCCTTTACATGATCTATGCAGCATAATAGATAGTATTTGCCATCCAGTTATGGTTTTCTACAGTCACAATGACTGAATCACCGAGTCTGTACACCTCCTTATGTCTCTGCAGCTTCAATATTAGGGATAATTGCTGCTTGGCAGCTGAAGGGACCTTCTAATCTTCTAACCATCCAGCACTTTTCATGAAACAAAGCCCTTGCGGGAGTTGAAGTTTCAGTAGCTCTAATATGACAGATTTTTCCACCACTCCATGAGAACAGGATAATACAGGTCAAGCCATCAGTGAAGCCATCCTGAGTCCCTGAAATTTTAATGTGCCATGCAAGTTGAGCTTACAAGTTATGTGAAAATGGGAGCAAAGATTGAACAACTTTTCATCATGCAATGCTAATTGTAAACCTGTACTACACGACCATCTGCTCTTGAAAACATCTAAGCAACTGTGTGCATCTTCTATCAAAGCATTCATGAGACATTATCAAGTTGCAATTCAGGGAGTTGGTTGTGAGGAGGGGCAGTAGTGGTAACTTCTGGATCCGCCGGCATAGAGCCGCTCGAGCAGGGGCGCCGGATGGGAGCAAGGCGGTCGCGGGGGGGGGGGGGGGACTTTGTTGCTTGGAGGAAAGAAACGGCCTGGATCTGCAGGGCTGGCGGGGAATGGAGCCGCGCCGGCCCTCGGCCTTGCCCCGCCGCGACGGAGAGGCACCCGCCGCCGCCGTCTCCGCTCGACCGTGTGCAAGAGGAAGAAGGGGAGGGAGAGGTCGCTTGTGCTCCACTTAGGTGGAGGCTGGCCGGAGCTATGGACTGCGGCCATCCCCACTCGCGGCGCCCTCCGTCTGCCGCCGGCGGCGAGGACCTGTCGCCCTCCGTCTGCTGGCGGCGGCGAACTGAAGCGCTACAAATCCTAACCATCTAAAAAAGAAAGAACTTTAGTAAACGAGTTATACATCTCAACTATATTACTAAAAACATTATTTTCATATTTATGAAGTGACCATTATACCCTTGTTCAAAAATAAGAACCACAAAACTGCAATTAATGTCATCTCCAAATCCCCACATTTGTGGAGGAAATGGGAGGAAAATTTTTCCTCCTAGGCCCACTCGTCATAGAGATAGGAGGAGGAAAATTTTTCCTCCATCCCAATTCCTCCTAGCCTCATAGCCGTCCGATCGACCGCTCTCGGACGACGTGAGCCAATCATTTTTTCCCTAAGGATAATAAATTTTTTCCCAAAACAAATACTTAAACATTATTTTAGATAAAACAAATACTGAACACTCGCAAAAAAAACAAATACTGAACATAATTCTGATATGTAAATGGGATATCCTTCACTTTATTGTCCTCTCCATCTTTCTTTTGCTGCTACGGAGGTGACATCCTCCATCATATTTCTCTGTGGCAACGTCAGCAATGTCTGCTGTAAACTGTAATTGGTAAACTTTTGATGTATCAGTTGTAAGTAAAACTTTTGATCTTCAGCATTGTCACTACAAATGGAGACAGACATGGAGACGACCTGCACCTGTACCTACGGGTGGTAACAGGCCCTTCATTTTGTACTAAGAAATTTAAGGATCGGGCCGTATAAGGATCGGACAGTAATTCTATTCAATTTTGAATTAAAAAATAAAAGGGTCTAGTTGGATTGTGAAGAAAGCATTAGGGCTATGGCCCACTACCACCCCTACCTGTACCTCCTCTTCAGACTTACGGCTCATCGTCTTGTGGTGGTAGCACCATGATCATCCTGATGGTATTCAGAATAAACAGAGTGGACAAATCAGCAGCATTTCTTTGGAATTTGATCAGATCAACATAAATAAAAGCAATGCTGGGAGAAGTTTACTACACACCTCGTTATTTTCGGCACCTGGTACTATCATTTGGTCTTCATTATACCTTTCCATTTCAAGGGTGGGATTCATGGGATGGGCTGCAACTGCTCGCTTCAGCGCCTCCTCCGCTTCCTCCACCTCAACAAGTGTAGCAGTCATGCAGTTGATGCGAGCAATGACCTTTTCCAATGAAGATAACTCCTCCAACATTGTGAAGTCGAAAGCATAACACATAATATTTAGGTTGAACACGTGAACCTGAAAGTCCACCACTCTGTATGTGTCCATTATAGGCTGGGATGACAACAATGTAATCATTATTAGCACAGAGCGGACATACATATATGACGGCATTACGAAAAACAAATGGGCCTTTTTTTTGGCTTAGGTAACTTGTCGGGACAACGTTGTTTTATAATTTAGTATGATGTTTACTTTTTAGATATTTTCAAAAATGGTATTGATAATGTAACACTGTATGTGTAATCTCAATGTGACAGATATTTCGATAGTAGTATTAGTATAATAGTATTGTATTTGGAATAACAATTGTTATAAAATGTTACATAAGAATATGGTTAGAAATAGACAATGGTATTCGTAATAGGATGATAATATGAATTGCAGCTACCATAGAGATTCAACTATTCAAGTGCCCACACTATTAGTTATTGTTCAGATATGTTGACTTATCTAACTAGGTCGCTGTGACCCATGAATCTTTATGCACTTGCTATAATTTCGAAGACAAGAGTGAAAATGTTATTAGCACAGAGTGGGCATACATGAGTACATGACGGAATTACGAAAAAACAAATGGGCGGCCTTTTTTTTTTTGGCTTACTAACTTGTCCGGACAAGGTTATTTTAGAATTTGTATGATTAACTTTTCATTAAATTCACACAAAAAAAGAACTATTGACAACATAACAGCTAGTGTTTGTGTAATCCCACTGTGACAATTATCATAACATGCTACATACTCCATATAAGAATATGATTAAAAGTAAACAGTGGTATTATAGTATTATAAGATGGTAATATGAATTGCAGCTACCATAGAGAGATTCAAGAGCCCACATCATTAGATTGCATTGTTAAGATATTTTGACTTCTCTAGGTCGTTGTAACCCATGAATCATTATGTACTTGCGATAACTTATATTTGCAATAGTACTGTAATGAATATACTTTATAAGACAAACTTCTTATTATATCCTTCATTTAGAACATCAATAGTTAAACTAATACTAATTGGCAACGTTAAAACCATAAATGTGTTCTAGTCCAGGACATAGTTCTCCATTAAAGAGGACCAAAATTAACGAAAATACGTAGCTAGTCGAAATTAAAACACACAAACACAAATAGCAAGTAGAAACCTGCTGATCGCGGTCGGATGTAGTCATTCGCTCCTCATTCTCTCTTTGAGTTTCAAGGATGGGATGGTTGCCATGACTGTGGACAATGTGCTTCAGCGCCGCCTCAATTTCCTCTACATCCCGAGATGTAGCATCCTCACAGAAAAGTTGGACTTGGACTTTCACTAGCATAGGGATGCTATGTAATGCAATCAACGTTGATAAGAAACTTGATATGCTCTGACCGTAGTAATTGCAGATACGCTTCATCTCCCCAACATCGATCGCGAAATGAAGATCTTCTAGGCTTGGCAGAATTGTTGGATCTCCAAACTTGTCTCGGGAAAACGTGGTCCTGCCTAAGCATAAAGACCTCAGCTTCTGAAAGTAGCCACCACCATAGTGGACTGAGAATATGGATGTCGTGAACAGGTGGAGGCAACACAGCTCTGGCAACATTCCAAGGGTCAATATTTCCTGGGCGTCCAAATCCTTGATGTACACCATTAAGAAGCAAAGGTGTGGAAGAAGGGATGAATTGATCCATTCCGGCATCGTCAAGAAATCTATGCCCCCCAACCACAAGTACCGGAGATATTTTGGGGGAACGAAACTTGGAGCTTGCAGCTTCAGAGACATCCCCGACGATAAAAACTGGACGAAAAGGTAATGGAGGTTGGGCATATTGCATATGGACTGCAGCAAGGCTTCCTCTAAGTTCTCATCCAGAACTGCAGGAATATTAGTAGCTAGAACCCTCAGTTTCTTGAGGTTTCCCAACTCCACAACGAATTTCTCTGCAGTTTTGTTGCCTTCATTGGCAGCTGGAGGGTCAATCCAGAGCTCCTCTAGGGACGTTAGTTTCATAATGGTCCCATCCACCGGTGCCTTTGTTGCGAACATACCTCGAAGGCGCATCAGTCGTGTTAGCTGGCCAATGCTTGATGGCAATTGCTTGATGCCAGTTTCTGCCAAGTCCAGTGTCTGTAGAAGCTTCAGAGCAACTATTTCTATCGGGAGCTCGCAGATAGGTGTACCTGCGAGACCAAGGTATCTTAGTTGAAGTAATTTTCCAAGATGTGTGAGATGGTAGCTTTTCATGAAGTGGCACCTCTCCAAAGCAAGAACACGCAGAGCATGAAAGTTTGATATAGGGACGACCATCTTAGGGAATTCAGAGCAACAAGCAATGAATGACCTCATGCTTGGCGTACCGATCTGAGCATGAGGGCCGTCCTCAACTTTCCTCCTTTGGTACGAAATCCTGCGCATATTGTTTGGTGGCATTGTGTCCTGCTCATGATCCAATATGGTAAAAAGGTTTTCTTTACATGACAAAGACCGTATCAAACTATGCACCATGTCATGAACGCAGCAACTATCCACATAGCCAGCCTGCCTCTCTTGATGTACTGGCTGAATCATGCCTCTATTCATGAGCTCGATGAAGTAACTCTCTCCAAGCTCGAATAACCCCATTCCATGTTCTTCATGCACAAAGCCTTCAGCTACCCACTTCCATATCAAGTAATCTTTGTTAATGGTGTAACCTGCTGGATACACACTTGTGTACAATAAGCAAGTCCTCAGATAAGAAGGCATATCATAGTAACAATATGACAATATCCTCATCGTATTATCCATGTATTGATTATCTTTATTGTCACTGAACCTAATAGAAGTATACACTTGGAACCATTTCTCCATTGGTTTGCTTGCCAACAAACTGGCCATTGTGATGATAGCCAATGGTACACCACCACATCTTTTCAAAATTTTATCCAACACATCATCATCCGGACAGCTTCTTACATCACCAAATATCTTTGTGTAAAATAATATCTTGGAATTATTGTATGAAAGTGGCTCTAGCATATACACATCACCAGCTTCTCTAGCAACATCAAGTTGTGGAGTTGTTGAGAGTATTCTACTTCCATGGTTATTCTCAAGAAAAGCAAGTTTCAATTCTTCCAAAGTGTTGATATCCCAAATATCATCAATAACAATAAAGTACCTACCCACACATGACGTTGCAATGGGTGAGTTAGTAAAACACTGAAACTGTCTTGAGAAACCACAATATATATACATAAGCAAATAAGCATGCAAAGAGGGGGAAATTCTTGTAATTGATAACTTATAGCATGTGTTGGTGGTGAGTGTACCTCTTGTTTCCAAGAAATCTGCGTAGCAAATCAATGAGCTGATTTCCATCCCTTGATGTGTTGTAAATATTCCCATATTTCTTCTGATCAAGTTCAAAGAGAACATCCTCGAAAATTTTATTTATGTCAGGATTCTTACCCACCGAAACAAAAGCACAGCAATCGAATTCCACTCTGAGCTTCTCATATACTTTTCGGGCAAGGGTTGTCTTGCCTAATCCCCCAGATCCAAAAACAGAGACTACTCTCTTGAAGCTTCTGTCCGGCACATCGCCCGTTACGGACAGCACTTCAATTAGCTTGTCCCTTGTCTCGTTGATGCCAACAAGGGCCGTGGCTTTTCTGTACTGACCAGCATTGAGAGGATCAATTGACGCTGCAGCAGGCCTGAGAAAGATGCTGTCAACATTGTACATGTCGCAACGTTGCTTCACTTCCTTGTTAACATAACCCAAGATTTCCATCAAGTCAAGAGCAGTTTCGTGGCGGATCTGTACGTTGGACAGCAACTTGGCACGGATCCTAGCCTTGGACAGCATGTCGAGGCTCCAGTCGATGAATCTGGTAATATTGGTGTGCTTCTTGGCTGGATCAATGCCTTCAACCTGGACTAGGATATTGTCAACACTATCGTCGATGTCGTAAGACATCTCCTGGACATACCTTGCCCAATCCATCACCTTCTTGTCGAGCTTGAACCTTGGTACACTAGAAACTTTCTCTAGGTCCCCTTGCATGCTCTCAAGCTCGGCCATGAGGTATTTGATCCTTCCACTCACGCTCTTTTGGAGATTGTGCTCCTCTTGCAGGAGTGCTCTCAGCTTGGGGATGAGAACGCCCAATGCCCCTGTACTGAACTCCATGAACTAATCAGGAGGGCTCTGAAACGAACTAAGCAGGAGAGCTACCGATTATCTCTCTCTTTCTCTCTGTGTGTGAGAGAGAGGCACTCGTGAGCTAATTCTGCCTCATATACATGTGAGGGGCTGCTACTGGATATTGCATAGAAGCTGCTTGCATTGAGATATACATATACTAAAAAACTACGACACACTATGGCTATCGTTGACCAATAATGGCGTTGTTAAAACAAATGCTGAACTGGCTTGCTTCAATCTTGATGTAAAAGTCCCTTAGTTGACCGCTGACCATGTTGGGTCCCGACAAAGAACGTACATAATGTGCATCGGTTCTGATAATCTTGGAAATATGATCAATAAAACTACTCTAATTAAGTCCCAAATACAGTATGTCCATAGTCCCCATTTTTGCAATTTATCTTGCAATATCTATTAAAATAAAATATATATAAAGTAGACAAATTATAGATTATTAGAGTAGTTTTCATGGTGAACCTAATAACAGTAACCGCAAGCTATGAATTTATATGATTTATTAGATGATGATTATTTTGAAGAAAAAATCTTGGTCCATGAAACAATACTGAATGCACTTATATTTGAGATCTTAGGGTAGTACCAATCAGACTGAATTTGTTACAGGAAAAGTTAAATTACAAATCTTTTAAAGAAATTGAACAACGTCAAACATAGTGACACTTAATATCTTTTAAAATTAAATTTAAATATCATCAAATTGTTATATTGGTTGGTAATATTTTTGTCATTGAAAAATACTGTATATTGCACTATCTCTTGGCAACAAAAGAGAACAATTAACTACTTCGCATATTTTATTATCAAGCCAATGTGGATCCACCACTTTTGCCTATGCATTTTTCTCAAAGTCAACCACGAAAGGATAAGACTAGTAAGACTAGTTTATTCTTAAGTTGAGAACATGATGGACACGTACACTCTTGTCCAGATGAATTAATTTTGAAATTTTTAGATTATATTGTACGGGTCACAACTTCATTCGTGGCCTGCGCCACTGCGGTGCACTTGCCTGAATTTGATAAAGAACATGTTGAAATACAAGATGTAGTTTCACATTTACTTCCTCGATTCTAAAATTCTAAAATAAGTGTAATTTTAGCTTTCAAATTTTATCTCACAAAAAGTAATATTTACTTTTGAGTAAATCTCACATAATTAAAAGCAAAACTCACTAAGCAAAAAATATGGAGAAACGGACAATATTCAAATGATCAATTGATCCTATTTCAATTCTTTTGTTTCAGTGCACATGCATTTATTAATGATTCACAAACTAAATAGACAAGAGAATTTTCTTTCACAATTATTATTAGTCATTAGGGACAACATAGATATTGGTGTAGAAACAACAATATAAAAAGAGAAAAGTAAACATTTATAAAATAGTATGAACAACATTTTAAAACATAAAGCTCATCGTTACAAACACATGACCACAAGAATCAATTAAATTGGAGATATGAGCAAAAAGTATTAATCATTTTAAAATAGGAGGATTAAACTGTAAATAAAATGATTAAAATAGTACTTAGATCTTAAACAATTACTCTTTTTTTCTTGTATCTCTGATTTAAGTGATTCTTATGGTCTTGTGTTGGTAACTATTACCTTTATCTTTTAAAATGTTATTTATACTATTTTTTTACTGTTTATTTTAATTTTATTATATTATTGTTTTTACACCGCAACATAAGAATAATAGTATAAATAACATCTAAAAATATGAACGCGTGACCATATGAATCACCTAAATTGGAGGTACAAATAAAAATAATAATCATTTTAAGATCTAAGGACTAAATCGTAAATAAAAAATTTAAAACCACCCATCTAAATAATCTGATGACCAAATTTGAATGGTTTTGATAGTTGGATGGTCAAAGATTCCCGATTTTGGAGTTGACCAAAACCAAACTTAGCTTATAGTTAAATGGCTAAAAATGAACTTTTTCCTTCTCCTAACTACTCTTTTCGTTCCAAATTATAGGTCATTTTGATTTTTCTAGGTTAATAGATCCAAAACGACCTACATATTGAAAAGGCCAAAACGGTGCAATTTGGAATGGAGA
This sequence comes from Cenchrus fungigraminus, assembly GCA_036936925.1. Lineage (NCBI taxonomy): Eukaryota > Viridiplantae > Streptophyta > Magnoliopsida > Poales > Poaceae > Cenchrus > Cenchrus fungigraminus. The sequence continues at coordinate 59,549,062 of CM072768.1, read as the reverse complement.
AAATACAGATATGTCTGAATTTTTTCTAAACAGAAATTTATTTTGAGATTGAGAGAGTAGTTTCTAAATACATATTGCTCAACATGTATATATTTATATGCTCCACGCTTTTTTTTTTAAGAATCTCCACGCTGCTAGCTCAACACGCCCATTTATGCGCTAATTTTGCTCTTCTCCAAGCACACAACTTTATCACATCCATGAATATAGAACGTGTGTAGCACGTACTCCAACACAGCTAATATTTCATTAGTTATAGCATATAGTAAAAAATATAACTACTGTCGGTTCACACATGAGATGGATCAGGCATCCCCGTGCCCGCACCCATCACCACCCATCAGGGGAATTTAATTGGACCACTAGCAAGTTGTAGATAACAAAGTCAAATTTGCGATCATCCTCCATATTTATCAAATTATATGCCAAGCTGGACATATATCCAAAGTCAAATTAGCTTGCATCCTCCATATTAATCAAATTATACGCACGTAGAAAGTAGATCCAATCCAACATGGTCCAAAGTTTAAAGGTGGATCAAATCCTACCATGCCTCCCGACCCCCACACACGCCGACCACCGCCCCCTCGCCGCCGCCGCGCCGAACCAGTAGATCCGGCGAGGCCCGTCCGCCTCCTCCGCCGTCAGCCCCCCCCCCCAGCGCACAGCACCACCCCCGCAACCTCCACCTGGGACCGTTTCTTCCGCGAAGCCCCCATCGCCGCTGGATCTGAGCTCCCCGCGGCGGGTCAACGCCGCAGCCCCGACGCCCCGGCCGGCGCTGCTGGGTCCCCTGCCCACCTCTCCTACGCAGAGGTCGTCCGCCTCGGCCACGTCAACGCGTCCCGCGGCCGGCCGCCCCCAACCTACCAACTGAAAGGAGCAGTTACTCCGCGGCGCAGTAACTCCAACCGACCAAGGAGCGCTGCCACTTCTTCCCCCGTCGATCTGCCGGATGCTACGAAGGAGCAGGGCTGGCACTACGTCAGCTACCGCAAGGAGCGCCGCGCCGCGCCGGACGGCTTTCGGCGACAAGACTCGCGACGGGACGACCATTCATGGCGAGACAGAGCTCCTCCCCATTCAAGCCGGCCACCCACCGCGGCTCTCCTGGCCTTCAATCGCCTGACCTAGGGGTCATTGCTTCAAGCGTCTCGGCAAGGGGCACAAGGCGGCGGCGTGCAAGGACCCCGTCTGCTGCTTTCGGTGTCACCGCACTGGCACCGCGAGAGGGAGTGTCCCCGCCTCTGCAATTCCTCTGGTGCCTGCCCTCCTCCTCCGCCACCACCACCTCCCCCTCCCCCGCCCCCACCGCCACCGCCACCACCTCTGCCCCCACCACCTCCACCGCCGCCTCCACTTCCAACGATGGCCGTTAGAGACCCGCACGAGCGCCCAGATGTGGAGACTGTTTTCGTCGCCAACTACTTCAACTTGATCCGCGACGCCCGCGACTGGGAGGCCTGCACGCTTGTCCCTTGGGCTATGCACCTGCCTCGGGACGCCGGCGCGCGTGACATTGCGGAGCTCATCGCCAGCGACCTCAACCTGGAGAGCCGGGACATCTCCGTCACTCTACACCAACCAGGACATCTTCGAGCGCCCGGAGCACGCCGCCGCGGCAAGGAAGCAGGGGCACTTCAGGGGGCGCGGCATCGACATCTACCTGCGGCGCTGGCGCAGTCTCTCCCATGCTCTCTCTTTCCGCATTTTCTACAGGGTGAAGCTTTGTCTCGACGGCATCCCGGAGCATGCCTGGACGCCAGCGATCATCGAGCGCGTCATCGGCAACAAATGCGCCCTCCAGACCATCGTCACCGATCTCGTTCAGCCGGCGGACAGCAGGCACATTGAGCTCTGGGCATGGACGCCCAACCCCAGCGAGATCCCCAAGCGGGTCTGGCTTGCTTTCATGCACCGCCCTGCGGATGGCTCCTCGGCGGTGTTCGTCGACACAGAGCCGCCAGAGCCTTGGCACCAAGGAGTCTGTTTCGAGGTCTTCCTGCACATGCCACTGTTGGAGGACTACTCCGTGGCCAAGCAAGTGTCACACCTGTTTTTCCAAAGAAAACTAAGTGCAAACCTATATGCATGCCAGGATCAAGTTTCATGCATATAGTGACATATAAGTGAATACAGAAACAGTATCACGTAAGAAAAAGGAAGATTATCAAAGATTTACGCTTAATCCTGGAAACGAAGGCACCAAACTCCACAAGCAGTCGACTGGGGGTTGCGTACGCCTAGAACTCAGCAACATCTTCAGCAATCTCCATAGCAACTTCCTCTTTCTGAGCAACATTTTTATAGTAAGGATGAGCGTCGTACTCAGCAAGTGTGGGGAAAGTATGAATGCAAAGGCTGGAACAAGGAAAGGCTGGCAGGTTGACTGCATTAAGCAATTTTAGTTGGTCAAATTTTATTAGCACCTGATTACTAATAAAGTATAAGTATATACCAACCCACAATTAAGCATAAAGGTAAGAGATACGCCATAAGCATAAGGCTAACATAACCAGAGAGCACGATTTAAGTCCATCTTCAAGTTCAATTATCATGTGAGGGTCCAGGCCGCTCTTGACCGTGAGCACGGCTAACTAGTTAGTTTTACACTCTGCAGAGGTTGTACACTTTCACCACAAGTCGCGTAAAAACTCCGAAGAGCTTTAGACCCAACCACGTGATGCTGATCAGGCACCATACTACACTACCGAGGTGTGGCTGCATAGGGACGCTACGAGGCCTTTACAAAGACTTCCCTAGTGTGTTCCAGTGCACGAGGTTCTGCGAGTCCTGCCCCCCCCCCTAATCACTAGTCCAACACTAGAGTCCTCTAATTACTCGGCTAAGACAGAGCCATATGTCTTGTGGTTGTACGGTTTTCCTGGGTGGTCGCTTCATGTTCCGGTTAACAAAGGTGATCTTGTATTAAGCAACCAGAGATATATCATAAAGGTAAAGCATGTTTCATCATTATTGTTCATTGAACCACCATAACCCAGGTAGAGCAACTAAGAATAGCTACCCAACATAAAGGTAAACCCAGGTTGACAAGGAATGATATTAAAGACTAGGAAAACCTTAATAGGACCCATCAATATTAATGCAAGCAATGCAATGAGTGATTAAACACATTATTGGGACAAAAGATCAAGGACACACTTGCCTTTAGCCATAGAGTAGTTGTTGCTCATATTATCTTCATCTTCATGCTCTTCAAAGCTCTCGAACCACGTTCATTCTACTCGCATCAACCATTGGCACAAGCATACAAAGCAAACAAACAAGCAAACTAAGAACAATGCACCAATCAAATCAAAGTTTTAAAAGAGCGTACTAAAGGGTAGACTCGATTCTAAGGATCATTAAAGCACACAAAACGTGCTTGGAAGGGAAAGGTTTGATTAGATGCACAAAAGAGGCACTGAGATAAAGAACGTTTAACGATCGATTTGCATATGTGAAACACAAAAGACTATGAGCTAGATTTATTTTAATTAGCAAAAATATTTAAAGGATATCTCATAAAGAAAATACCCTAAGTTAGAATTAATGTAACATTATATTTTATTTGCAAAGACCGAAGTAAAGAACTAGTCAAATTTTATTTATAAATGTTTATACATAAGTTATACCAATTAAACATTTAATTTGAAAAAGATAAACTATATGAATAATCTAAACGTAACTTTATTATTCGAGTAGATCATATTATTATTAAAAACATTATTTAAAAAGTCGGAGTAAAAGCCTAATCAACTTTTATTTAGAAAATATTAATTAACTACTAAACAAATTAATATTTGTTTATGAAAAACTGAGATAAAGATCTAATTAGAGTTTATTTACAAAAGCATGTGAAATAAACATTAATCAAATTAATATTGATTATGAAAAACGTGCGTAGCACTATATTGCTTTTATTTATAAAAGGCATGTATAATTAAGTATTAATCAAAATTAATATTAAATTAATTTTCAGAAAACAAGCATGATGAAAACACACCACTAACGTATACTTTATATTATTATGAACCTAACGCAACTTGAACGGATTAAAACAAAGCTAAAACATAAAAGATATGAATGAAACAAGATTGGAGGACCTAGATGTGATTACCAAAAGATTTCAGGGGTTAACAGAGAAGATCTGCAAGACACATTGAACAGTGCTCGCGAAAAGATCTAAAGCTAGGGTTAGATCTATAAAAGAGCTCGGGTGGGCCTTATGTGCGAAAGGTGGGATTTTTGTAGGGGGTTTCCTGTAATACATGCAAGGCACAAGATAAAAGACAAAGATTACATGTTTCTGCAGGGTCCTAAAAGCAAAACAGCGTTTCTTCTTCTACCTTCGGTTCGAGACAGACAGGGACGTGCAGGAGCTCCTGGCCATTCCGGTCGCCGGTGGTGGGGGCGGCCTAGGGCTTGGCTGAGGTGCAGAACGGAGGGAGGAGAGCGAGGGGATCACGGAGAGGTGCTCACCAGAGGACGGAGTTGGACGGAGACGGCCGGATTCCGGCCGGCGGCGGGAGGACAGCGGCGGCCGGCTCGGCCACCGGTCGTGGCGGCGCTCCGAGAGCGTCCGGCGATGATGAGCGAGCGGTTGCTGGCACGAAAAGCGATGCTCGGGACCTGGGGCGTGGAGGCTCAGGCGCTCGGGACCAGACGTGCAGGGAGCTCGAGCGTTCGACCATGGAGATTGACTGAAACAGTATAGGCAGAGAAAGAGAGGGCAAAGGGGATTCAATGGGGACGACCACGAAACTGTAGATTGAATGGCAAAACTGAAAGAAAATGACGAGACGAACGCGATGGTGTGCTCACCTTCGTCCAAAGATGAACGATGGCGACGGAAGAGATCGCCGGAGTTGGGGAGGAGTCGCCGGCGTTGGGGAAGATGACGGAGCCGGCATAGGAATCGAGCAGTCCACCACACCACAGCGTTCAGCTCGACGAGATAAACTCCATAGTGGTGTCCGTTTGCATCGGAAGTCCACGATTTCGCCGGAAAAGCTCACCAGAAAGTTCGCCGGAATATAGTAGATGCGAATGTTCGGCCACGAGTTGTGGGAGCTAGGGTTATCGAAACGAGATGAGATTGGCGGCATTGGAAAGAGGACGTCAAGGAGATAACCAGCAACTATTTATTGGCTGAGATAGAGTCCGGTTTTATTTTCCCTTCTTTTCCTAATTTCAGGAATTCATTTCGGATTAGAAAACAATTTCAGAAAATCCTAAAATCGTAATTAAATCACGAAAAATACTCCAAAAATTTTAAAAATTCCAGGAAAATTCCCAGAGATAGATTGGAGCACGAACAATCCAAATAAAGTATTTGGAGCTCATGAAAAGGATTTTAGAGCCTTCTAATAAATATAATTAGCTCAGGGAAAATGAGAATAAATTCCAGAAAAATCCGAAAAATTCTCAGAAAGATTTGGAGAGCACCTAAACGCATTTTTGAAACCTTTCGCACTCATAAACACCAAGATGCATCCGCATGAATGCAACACTCACAACTTTTTATTTGATTCAGAAAATCAAACAAAGATTTTTCCTATACTATATTTCCTGTATAGAAAATAAATTTTGGAAAAATTTTAAAATTATGAGAAAATTGTTATTTAATTATTCTTTCTATTCACATCCTGAAATTGGAAATTTCAGGGTGTGACAGCAGGATCTTCAACGCGCCATCGACAACCCGGCAAGTGTGCAGCCGATTCGCAGGCGCTTCGACTGGAGGTACGGCCTGGTCGACGGCGCGCCGCCGACGGCGCAGGCGTGCTACCCGGCCCGCCTCCCTCGCCCTCCGCAGGATCGTCAAGAGGAACGCCCCGCCAGGGAGACGGCTGCCGGGCCGACGGCGGGCTGGCGCCCACGCCATGATGGAAGAGGCAGCACCGGCGCGGACTCCTCCAACTCTCGCGGCCACGGAGAGCGCAGAGGCACCACACGCGACGCACACCCTGACGGCGGCACTAGTGGGCACAAGATCGAGCGGCGCGCCCCCGACCGCTCGCGCGACACGCGCTGCCGCGAAAAGGACCGCAGTAAGACATGACCTGTCTCCTCGTCCTGCAAGAGCGCGGCTTTCTCCTGGCCGAATGGGCGGGACGACGACGACGACAGTGGCGACCATGAGCACCCAGGTTTCGGGAACCTGATGGGTGACACCTACTGGGGCATTGGCGGCGCCTTCCCCCGCGAGCGTACCCGTTCTCCATCGTACCGCCGATACGACAACTATGACGGCCGACGTCACGACCACGACACGGGGACGGCAGAGCTGCAGTCCCAGTTCGTCGCGGCGCTCTCCAATGTTCCCCTGCTCCAAGCCTCACCTCTCTTGCAACTCAACTCTGATGTAGGTCTCTCCAAGCTCGTCTCCACTGCCACTTCACTGGCAGACAAGCTGCAGCTGAGCTCGAACGTCGGGGAAGCGGCCTGGTTCGAGATGGCATTGGTGAAGGTGCCTAGGGTGTTCGACACTCTTCGGGCGTACCTGACCCTAGCCTCGGCCCTGGCGCCAACGGTTGAGGAGGTACAGACGGCTCTCGACAGCCTGGAGGCCCAGCTCCTCCGGGCAACTCTGAACCAGCCCACGCCTCCTGATGCCCAGGATGACAACGTGCAGTACGTCGACAACAACAACAACACCCCGAACGCTGACAGCGACATCAACTCTGGCGTCAACACTCTCTTCACCTGGCCGGAACCAGCGGTTCTGCAGCAACCGCCCCCCCCCGTCATGCCCGGCAGCGCCGCGTCTTCGACATGACGGCGGTGCACCGCAGCGCCCGGCTGGCCAAAAAGCCGTCGTTGCCAGCGCAACCTCTGCCGCAAGCTCGGGTTCCCGGCGGACGAGCTCGACCCTATCGACGAGGTGCTACGTGACTACCTCAGCATGTTCCACGGTCCACTCCCCGCGCACATTGTCGAGGCCCTGACCGCGATCTTCTACCTGGACGACAACGATGCCGACCTGCTGGACGACGCCCTTCTCCAGCACGCAGGGACGGCTGTGGCGGAGCTCCACCCCTAGGAGACAGACACTTCAGGCGGCATCTCATGGCTTCTTTCACTGAGACCTACTTGTTTCATCATGTATCAGTTTATCGTTGAACTCAGGCGCCCTGCTGGCTGCGACCTTCGGGCAGCCGTCTCTACCTTCATGTCGCGACTTCGTACTGCTTTCCGACGCTGCGACGGCACCCGCCTTCCGCACTCTTGGGACCCTGCTAGCTTCAACCTTCGGGCACCCCGGTCGTCACCCCTGCAACGCCTATTTCGTCTTAATGATTAGTCCAAACGTCGAAATTATTTCCTGGAATGTTCGAGGCCTCAACGCGGCCGAGCGATGTCTAGTGGTGCATGAAACCCTGGCGATCTCTTCTTGCCAAATTGTCTGCTTGCAAGAAACGAAACTTCAAAACATCGACTCGTCCCTCGCACTCTTCCTTGGCGCTTTCAAGCTCGATAAATTCGCTTTCAAACCCACGGTTGGCACCAAAGGGGGCATTCTCCTACTCTGGAAGGATACTGATGTTGTGATGTCTAATGTGAGCATAGGCCGCTACTCTCTCTCCGCGGAGGTCACACTTCGCCATTGCATGACATCCTTCTCAATCTCCACTGTCTATGGCCCTTCCAGGCGTGACGAGAAGGAGACCTTTCTACAACACTTGCGCCATCTTAAGCCACCTGATGGTACACGCTGGCTAATCCTTGGAGATTTCAATCTTATTTACAAGGCAAGTGACAAGAATAACAGCAACATCAACCAGAGGCTCATGTCGCGCTTCCGTAGAACCATTGACCACTGCCAGATCAAGGAAATCAAACTTTAGAATCGAAAGTACACTTGGAGCAACGAAAGACGTCACCCGACTCTTGTCCGTCTAGACAGGGTTTTCTGCACTCAGAGATGGGACTTGACCTTCGATGCCTGCTCTCTCCACGCGTTGTCTTCCTCCCACTCTGACCATTGCCCGCTCCTTCTCACAAACCAGTCGGGTCCACGTCGTGCGTCACCTTTCAAATTCGAAAATTTCTAGACCCGTCTTCCGTGCTTCCAGGAAGTCGTCGCCCAAGCTTGGCAGGCCCCAACCACCCACACGGAGCCTTTCCACCGCCTCGGGCACAAGCTTTTCACAACGGCTCTTGCGCTCAAAAAGTGGAGCAAATCCCTTCTCTCAAAGGCACGACAAAAACTACATATGGCGCAAGAGGTCATCCAACATCTTGATGAGGCGCAAGACTCTAGAGCCCTCTCGGATGCTGAGTTTAACTTGTGGACAAAACTTAAGAAATGTATTTTGAGTTGGTTAATCGTCGAAAAAGCACGAAAAAAACAATGTGCTAGAATCTCCAACATTCGCAAAGGTGACGCTAACACCCGCTTCTTCCACCTTAGGGCGAACAGTCGGAGGAGAAAGAATTTTATTCAACGCCTTCGCCACTAGCAGGGCTGGCTCTTCAATCACGAGGACAAACAACACATCGTGCAGGACCACTTCAGTAGTGGCATGACCTCACCCCCGCCATGCTCCCGAGACTTCTCTTGGCCGGACCTGGACCTTTCCGCACCCGACCTTTCCTCTCTGGATGGCCCTTTTTCTGAAGACAAAATTTGGCAAGCGATCTGCCAACTACCCCTTGATAAGGCTCCTGGACCGGATGGCTTCACCGGACTGTTCTTCAAAAAGTGTTGGCCCATAATACGGGCAGACGTCTCGACGGCTTTAACCTCCTTCTTCAATAATCGGTGTCGGGACTTAAACCTGCTTAACAAGGTGAACAATATCCTCATTCCGAAGAAAGACGGTGCAGAAGACATACGCGACTTCCGGCCAATTAGCTGGATCCACGCTATCGCCAAAATAATTACCAAGATACTCGCCTTGCGACTTGCCCCCCTCATGGACAAGTTAATTTCGCCTTGCCAGAGCGCATTCATCAAAAGACGAAGCATCCATGATAATTTCTTGTACGTGCGCAACCTAACAAGACGCTTCCATAGAACAAAGACACCGACTCTTCTCCTCAAGCTCGACATCTCCAAAGTTTTCGACTCGGTACGGTGGGACTACCTCCTCTCTCTCATGGATCGCATGGGATTCCCGACGCGTTGGCGCAATTGGATTTCAGACCTGCTTACCTCCTCCACCTCGCGTGTTTTGCTAAACGGGATTCCTCTCAATCCGATACAGCACGGCCGAGGTCTGCACTAGGGGGACCCGCTCTCCCCCCTCCTCTTCATCTTGGCCATCGACCCCCTCCAATGCTTACTACAAATCACGACAGAAAGGGGGCTCCTCTCTAAGCTCAATGGTCGTACGGCCAGATTTCGGGCTTCCATGTATGTAGACGACGCAGTAATCTTCCTCAAACCTACACCATTAGACGTCGACAACCTCAAACACATCCTTTTAAACTTCGGTGAGGTCACGGGCTCGCAGACCAATCTACAAAATACAAGTGCCACGCCTATCAGTTGCGGCTTTCCCCATCAAATACTTTGGGCTGCCCCTCACGCCGCGAAGGCTCAGGAAGATCGATTTCCAGCCACTGTTCGATAAGGCTGCCGGTAAGCTCTCCACCTGGAACGGCAGAAACCTAACGCAAGCAGGACGTGCAAGCCTCGTCAAATCAGTCCTCTCCTCGCAGCCGGTCTACCTCCTCACTGTGATTAAACCCACGAAGGAAGTCCTCCTGGACCTGGAAAAGATTCGCAGACGCTTCCTCTGGGCGGGAGACAAAGCCATCTTGGGAGGCAAATGCAAGGTGAATTGGGTACGCACGACTCTCCCCAAACATCTCGGCGGCTTGGGCATACTGAACCTAGAGAGCTTTGCGCGAGCGCTGAGACTCCGCTGGCTGTGTCTTGAGTGGACTGCGCCCGAGAAGGCCTGGGCCGGAACGGAATTACCATGCGACGAAGCCGACAGACTCCTCTTTATTCAATGCACCTGCATCACTTTGGGAGATGGCAACAAAACGAGTTTCTGGAACTCAGCCTGGCTCCAAGGCGTAAGACCTAAGGACATGGCGCCCCTGCTCTTCGCCCAGACAAGCAAGAAAAAACGGTCGGTTGCGTCAGCTCTACACAACGATAGCTGGATCCGTGACATCAATCTCCGCGCAGGCTTCACCACAGAACACCTACTTCAATTCACCACCCTTTGGAACCTCGTCGCACCGACGGTTCTGCGTCCCCAACACAATGACAAGATCACCTGGACTCTAACGAAACATGGAGAGTATACCATCGCTTCAGCGTACAAAGTCCAATTTGCGGACTGCACTCCCACTCCTACACTCGCTTCGATTTGGAAAGTTTGGGCGCCACCAAAGTGCAAGTTCTTCGCATGGCTCATCCTGCAAGACAGCGTCTGGACCTCCGACCTCCTTGCATGTAGAAATTGGGACCACAGCCCCTCCTTCCCCTTATGCAGACGCACCATGGAAACTGCGCACCACCTACTTGCGGAATGCCGCTACACGTGTCGAGTTTGGACTGAGATTGCGAACTGGCTGGGTCTTCCGGACCTCAAACCAATTGTTCCCCCTACCTCCACGCTACCAATTGAATGGTGGGACGCCATTAGTTCTCGGCCGCACACTCCCTGAACAGCCGTTCGTTCGCTGGCGCTGCTTGTCATGTGGGAGATTTGGAAGGAAAGAAACAACCACGTTTTTGATCGTGCAGAGTCTACTGTACCTACCCTTGTAGCTAAGATAAAAGGAGAGGCCTCCCTTTGGCTGTCGGCAGGTGCCAAGTGCCTGGCAAGTCTTAGTGTGCGTCTGTAAATACCCTGTTTCTTTTTTCCGATTAGCCGGCTGTACTTCTCTTCTATATCAATGAAATAGGCACTATCTTGTGCCCGTTCATTCAAAAAAAAAGATATGGACCGCCCGCCACAGGAATCTTGCATAAACACACTAAAAAAAGATGTTGGATAGTCTCTTCACAGCAACAAAAGTTACAAATCTTACTACCATTCTAATTTCTCCCAACAACACTATCTTTTGTAAGTACTACCTTTATTTAGAATTACACAGTACAACGCAGATGCTCACAACACGCACGCACACTCACCCCTATGAATACACGTACGCAAACCTGGGCACCTCTGAAGGACTGAGCACCGGCAGATCTGGAGATTCCCGAAGTCACTAATGGCGCCTCGTCGTCGACGGGAACGTCGCTTACCACTTAAAGCATAACGCCGGTAAATCCTGGAAAATCCAGGAAAAGGTGCGAGCGCCAGGATTTGAACCCTTGTGGGTAGCATCCCACTGGACCGTCCTACCATTGGAATACAAACCCAATCGCAAGTACTACCCATTTTTTAAGTACCACATGAAGATTTTAATCTTCAAAGGTAGCTTAGGGCCCCAAATTTCTTCTGTAACTTTTTACCCCTGTACTAATCAAGTGCAGATACATCGAACCCACTAAGGACACGTTAGCATGAAGTGACCAACTAAAGATGTCTCTACCCATATTCAAGAGTCTTGCTACAAGATTATGCTAGTCCCGTAGTTGTTAGGGCAGTCCCAATGAGGAATTTATTATGGTTTCTATGTGCATTAATTACTTGGATAACTCATCTTTTTTTCTGATGTGGCACAAAAATTAAAGAAGAGAGAGCAAAAATGGAGAAACGGTTTCTTCCCGTGGAAACGACATCTACCCTAGTATCGATGCGCATGGAAACGAGGGAGGCCGCATTGGGGAGAAATGATGTGGTTTCTACGGATCCTGTACGCCGCTGCCGTCGAGTGCTCGTCGCCCTCGACATCCTCCTCCACGCGCTCGCCCTCCCTTCCTCAGTCCCTGTGCAGGTCAGGACGCCCGACCCGGCCGCCGAGATCCAGGCCGCCGCGCCCCTGGGCCAGGACGCTGGTCGAGCTCCGGCCGCCGCGCCCCTTCTTGCCCTTCTTCCTCTATTTGGCGGTGACGACGTTGCCGTCGTGGTCCGGAGAGCAGCACGAGCCGATGTCGCGGCTAGAAACGGCGATGACGACGGCAGTGCCACGGCCTCCGCGCGGGCCCTTGCATGCGCGCTCGCCGGATGTCTGGTTGCCCGTTGGCCTCAGCCTCGGCATCGCCATGCGTGGGGAAAGGAGAAGCTAAGCGGAGAGATGAGGCAGTTGGAGAAAGGAGGACACAACCAAACACACAGAGGATCCAGAGAGAATAAATTGGCATACGCTAGAGGATTGGTCAATTGTTTGTCTGAAGTTTTGATATAAATTTTTGCATTGTGGAGTAGTCTCTTGGCACAATATCTTATGCTATGGAAACTGCAGTGGTTTTCTGCATTGGAACTGCTTTTACAGTGCTAATAGATTGGGATAGGCACATGCCTTGCTCGCGTATCTCTCAATGTACCGCATACCGGCGGGCACGTCTAATAGGCGCGCTAGTATGGGGAGTAGCGATCGCTTTCCTTTTTAGTTAACCAACGAGAGCTAATCATTCTTTTTCAGTCGCTTGCCACTAGCGCTGCAAGTTGCATGCCTGCATGACAGTTGACACCCTGGTTCCACCGGTTCCGCACGAGAAATTTATGGACATAAATTTTTTTATAAACAAATTATATGCATAATTTTTCCCTATGATAATTTATGTGTATAATTTTTTTCTAACAATAATTTATGTACATAACGTTTTTACTGAGCATAATTTATGTGCATAATTTTTTCTCTAACAACGAGTTATGCGCATAACTTTTCTCTCTAGCGACGAGTTATGCGCATAACTTTTTTCCTAACGACGAGTTATGCGCATAACTTTTTTTTTCTAAAAACAACTTATGTGCATAACTTTTTTCTGCAACAAATTATGCACATATCTTATACATTTGTATAATATTTATTTGGTACAGAAAAAGGAAAAAGAGAAAGAAAAGGAAAACCGGACAAGCAGCACATGCAGCGCGAGGGTCAAATATAATAATCACTCTCCATTCGCCGCGCATGGTTGCCCCGGCCCGTCGCTGTCTCCAGTGGGCCCGGCCTCTAATGAGTCGCGCGCTAGAAATAATGTGGTCCGATCGCCGGAGCGGTCGCTGGGAACGGGCGATTGCAGAATTGGTTTTGCGCCCACCACGAAAGGTTAAGACTACTTTATGCTTCATAAGGTGAGGATATGATGGACGCGAACACTCTTATCGTGATGAATATTATTTTGAGCTTTTTAGATTAGATTGTGTGGGTCGGCGGGTCGCCACTTCGATCGTGGCCTGCACCTCCATCCCTCCATCTTATTGTTATCGAGGCTAACATGGCTGCAACCGTGCCAAAACGTAACGGCAAAACCAACAGGCGGGGGTACATTTCAATGGTTTTCCAACAGTTAGGAGTCTAGTACGTACTCCGTTTCATAGTTCAGTGGGTGATGTAACCAACCCTTGATATGTTTGAGGATTATGTAGACTTTTTCCTTTCTATCATCTCCATAGCAGAGATCCCCAAATAAAAAATGAAACACAAAGATTGCAATGTATAGGTAGCTACTACAAATATAAATAATTGTAATTAAATACATAATATTAATGACCATGTGAAATATATACCTGCATAATTAATGAGACAAATAAATTGTTATCTGAGTGACAATATCCTAGACTTGAGATACCAATCCACAAGTTTATGTTTGACATGACTTAAATTGTCAGTTTTCTTCTATTGTTGTATTGCAATCTTTTTTTTTTGAGAATTGTTGTATTGCAATCCTAGGTGTCCATGCTTGTTTCATAAATATTTAGTTATGTTTGAATGATGTCATAGAAATGATCCAAAATAAAGAATTCCAATAAAAAATGTAACACAAAACTCGCAATGTATCTCTAGCTATTAATAACTTTAAACTATATTAAATCAAATACACAAGATCAATGACCATGTGAACCACATACTAGCATATTTATTTTATATAACGTATAAAACATCTATTGGTGTCAGGATATCCTAGACTTGAGATACCAATCCACAACTGTATGATTTAACATGACTTCAATTGTTATATTTATACAATTGAAATCGAGGTTGGGATTCACAAATATTTATTAAAGTGATTCAGCAAATCAAAATCCTTTTGCAATCTAGTGCATATAGAAGATATGAAGTTTAATCGATACATTTATTCCAATTCCAGATATTCTTCTATAAAAGCATCTTCTCCGCCTCGCAAGAAGAAAACTAGGAAAGGGTATTCTACTTGTCCATTGAGACTAGCTAGGATGGGAAGGATTGCATACCTGATGGCTAGTTCCTTCGTAGTTCTTCTGATCATTTTTTCTCACTCTTCGACTTGCCATGGATCAGGTGCGTTCCCTTGCTTTGAGTCCCGTAGTTTTTTTTTTTTTTTTTTGAGAACTGAGTCCCATAGCTTTTCACATTTCAATATTATGCAGATAAAATTAAATCCGGCTTTTGCTGATAATACATTGTACATGTAGGGATCGGCCGCCAGTGTGAACCTTCCTTCAAGCCTCCGAAATACAAAGACTGTAACAAACATTACTGCGATTTTCTTTGCCAATGGAAGAAAAAGCCGTCGGATGATGCCTACTGCCAAAATCTTTTATTTCGTTGGACATGCTGCTGCCCACAATCTTAGAATCTTAGCTGATTCACAATGGTTCCATAAAATAAATAAATTTCGAAAAAGTTAAAGGAGTGATGTGTTCAAATGTGTCACCACAAAATTTACAAAGGAAGTTGCCAATGAAGCGTAAAGAAACTTGTCACGGAATTGATCTTTATCGACGGAAGTGGATGAGAATCACCAGTCTGAGTTCCCGGTTTGAAAGTTCTGTTGAAGTTCTGATGTCTAGGAAATAAAAAAGATACTGCACATGTTTAAGGTAGATTAGAAGCAGGTATAGCGAAGCACTTCGTAAAGGATTCTGACAAGTGAAAGAGGCACGAGCTACCGGGAATTGCAGCACCGCTACCAGGCTCTTCCAGTCTTCCTGTCTCGCAGGAACTAGGCACTACACATACATACGCATGAATAGATCACGCATAGGCTGATGGTTTAGTCGTTTTAATCAGTTCTTGTAGTTTCAGTGAGGCTTCTTTAGCCAACTACGACTAGCTGTCGACTGCGGATCCTAATTTTCCAAAGATCAGAGTTAGAGCAACTCCAAGAGCTTCTTTAAAAATCACTAGTTAAAATCCTGATTTACCTAGTATGTAAAATAAAATATCTAGCAAAAAGTTGTTGAAATCCAACAGTCTCTCTAAATTGAACTCTCTATATGCTCCACCGTCAGTGGGTCCCGCCTGTCATATCAAACTCTACTCTCTCCGCGGGGGATAGCTAGCAGAGGGCGCTAGCCATCTTTGGCTAGCGAATACTCAAGTTTAGCTAGCGAGGATAGCTAGCGGGGTGTTTGGCTAGTCTATTGGAATGTTGTTTTTGTTGATTTTTTCATTTTTTAGATAGTCAAGCCAAGATAACTAGTCTCTTGGAGTTGCTCTTAGCCAGTGTTTGTGTCCACTATAGTGATCTTCCCCCACCCTCCGAACCACGCACACACACACCCAGATTTTCTTGTTTGGCAACTAGACAGAAAATGGATATGTTGCTCCTTCAGGTATCCCACCAACGTTGCAGAATAATAACTTCATCATGCTCTTCTGAAGAAATGCCGGCCTATTTCTCAAGCACGTTAGAAGAGAACTTTGCACTTCAGATGAAACTACAATTTGCAGAATTAGAATTTAGCATAGTGGTTAACGAGACTACAGGAGTTAATGGGAAGCTTGAGCTGTGGAAGGGCTCGTTAGGGTTTAAAGGTTTCAAACTTAGTTGGACATGAGGTTGGAGATGTTAGCCTCGATGGGTAAGTGGTGGCCAAGAAGGAGACTTTCCAGTATTTAGGATTGATGCTACAGAAGAATTATTACATTGATGAAGATGTTAGGCATAGGATTTCAGCTGGTTGGTTGAAATGGCGTTAAGCTTCTGGCGTCCTCTATGACAAGGGGCTGCCTCAAAAGCTAAAAGGTATTCCTATCCCTAAATAATTGTCTCTAGAAATTTATGTTTGCCTCACAAACATGCTTCCCGGTCGACGTTTATTAAGAGATGGAGAGAGAGTAAGTTCTATAGGATGGCTATTCATCCGGTGATGTTATACGATGTTGAATGTTGACCTAAAAAAAGGGACATGAGGAGACAAGAGTGATATCGAGAGAAGCGCTGCCGTGGGGTCGCGGACTCATGAGGAGGAGCACTGTTTTTTTAGACAGAGGAGAAGCACTGTTGCGGAGTCGCAGTGAAGAGCATTGTTGCTGCGAGGTTCAGCCTCGGGTCACCGGGGAGCGGAGGAGTAGAGGAGGACAGAGTGCTAGGAGGCCCGAGGAGTGGGGCCTAGGAGGGTTAAAAGAATTGATAGGTGGGATCCAATGAAGAGAAGATGAAAATATATAACACCATTGCAGTATGATGTTATTATATTGTTATAGAACTTTGCCATACCATGTGTGTCGAAGTTATGATTATTGCATCTATATGTGGTTCTCACGGCTACATCCAAAACGTGGACCCTATCACGTAAATAAACATGATTTCCACACAATTTTGAAGTCTATTTTATAATTGTGAATTATAAATCACATTACCAACTAACATTGTACCATAATTATTGGGTAGTGTTGTGCAATGATATTTACCACATCTGTGCAACACGTACATGGGCATATTTAATAGTTAAAACCTAATTGTGCTTAAAAACATTAATGCCTAATTATACTAGGTGATTCCCCACGCGTTGTTGCGGTATTCGAGAGAGCTTATGATAAACTATGAATCACTACCAGTTTTGAATAATACAAAGCAAAAAATGACCAAAAATAAATCTGACATTGTGACAACTCGGGATTTGATAGGAGACTGGTGGCAAAAAAAGATTATTCATTTTTTCTACCACTACATGTTTATGTATTGATTCTTAATTGATGGGAGAGGACATATGGATAACTTAAATGAATAAATAATTGGTGGAAAATGATGTGCATATCATGCTTGCATGTAGAGAGAAATAGAGTTAATGAGGTGAGAGATGACATTGAGCTTGCATGAAAAAAGAATTAAGGAAATGCATGAAGAAAGAATTAAGGAAAGGTGACGTGGATAGCTTGTAAAAGTGGAGAGAAATAGAGTTAATAACTCTTAGTGGAGTGCATCTATGTTATATAGATATGAGCAAAGCCCATGTCTAAGCATGACAACGACACGTACATACGAGGAAGGAAAAAATTAAAAAAATTGATTGTTCTTTCTTATCCAAACAATAACTTATAATATTTATTATTATGTATCACCTAAAAATACTAGCCCATGTAGGAGTACTGGACTAGTTAATATAAAATACTACAAGGCAATAACTAGGTCACGTAATCCTGCATAGATGCGCTTGCCAGCACATGCAACCTCTAAGATCCTTGATCGATGCAGGTACTCGTCAAAGGAAAGTTGCGGTCTCTTCATCACTGGTTCTTTTCATTATAATGTTAGGTGGCACGAGAAAACATGATTTAGTTTGTTCTTTCTTCGATCCCAATTAGTCTGAGGTTACAACATACCCGACAGGTATGATTTTCGGCATTTTTTTGTTAGCTTTAGATCAGAAGGTGTATTCTCGTCACACACCACCGATAGAGTAGTAGAGTGAGGAATTTTTTTTTCAGTTTCTTCCTCTAATGTTGAATTCTCGTCACACCACCGTAGAGTAGTAGAGCGAGGAGGTGACGATGGACCTCGTCGTCAGCACCTCAACTAGTGTTGTGAAATCCTCGATGGCAAACTTGGGAGCCTCCTGGCCCAGGAGTAGATCGGATTGGTGACGTCCATGACGGCTTCAAGTACATCAACGACAACCTTTCCAACATGCAAACTTTCCTCAACCGGCTCAGAAGATCCACAAGCAGTCATGATGAAGTAGGTGCGGGAGGTGGCATATGAAATTTAAGATTGTGTCGACAATGTATAGGCCACAAATAGGCAACGAGCCATACGTAAGCAGTGTGTATGCATGACACTGTATCACCATTGAGATCAGCAACCGCTAGTAAAGGGCCAAAGGGGACCCATGCCCCCCCCCCCCCCCCACGCAATAATTCTTTCAGGAGTTCTTAATTTCATTGGTTTAAGCCCTATAAAAATACTATACCAGCTCCATCACTAGTATGCAACCTCGCTCAAGGACGGCACAACATGTTGGTGAACGGCACACTAGGTATGGAGAACCCATAAACCGGTAGAGATCCTACCCCTGCTAACCCTCCCAACAAGGATCACCCAGTACCTCCTTCCCAGCTGATTCGCACAAAGGAGCCTGTTGGAATGGATGACACATTGAAGGAATTGGATCCATGGTTCTTCGAGGGGACGCAGAGTACCGATGGTCAACTCATGTTCCTTGCAACTTTAGAATAAACCGACAATCACAGATTCACACCAGATACATCCAGACACTTAATCTTTCACATACATGGTTAGTGCCTATATCTGTAACTAAACACAACAATAAACCGAGCCTGCTCACATCACAGCTATACATCAAACTATAACTTTGTACTCCTATCATCCTCACTTGGCTGATGCATCCTGTTTTGGACAGAACATAATTGGATCAACAATACAACAGGATATGTACCACGCACTTAAAAAAAACTAAGCCGGTGGGGGTAAGACCGCCCCCACGATTTTCATTAAGAAGTATGTACCACGCACTTTGTATGTGAAAAAAATGCAGTTTTGCGAGGGACATGTATTTGCTAATTTAACAAGTGCTATTTTCATCAATGACTACAGCAACAATTTAAATTTTTTTAGATAAAGGAATTACATTCCGGCCTCTGCAGTAACGCACACAGCCAAACTTATGATAAAAACTAAGAACAATAAAAAAAACTTTAGTACATGAAGATATATGTACTAAAGATCTACTACATCAAAAAATGTTGAGTTTACTTCTCAAGACAGTGCTAAAGATGTCGATGTCGCTTCATGGCGGTCTTCTTCATCAGCCACCATGCCTTGAACAACGTGCACCAAAATGAACTTGAAAGAAACTCATTGGATGTAGAACATGGCGACATGCTCACATGCAGCTGACGACCAAAAATAGTTGGTCAGTGAAAATCATGAGATGCTGAAACTGTCGACCGTGGCTATGAATCTGCCATTGTGGTGTCATAGGTAGAAGAGTAGATCCGTGCATGAATTGGTGCTTGGAATCATGTTGTCTGCCCACACCAGCTCTCGATTACCACCAGCTGCCCTCGGCGAAAGAGATGGCGAAAGAGATGTCGTTGCTCACTGTTAAATGCGTGAGGAACGGCTGCCGTCGTCGTGTCGGCGAAGACGGGTTGTCGCCACTGTCGATATGTGGCCCCATCCTCTCCTCCTCGACTTCCTCCCTAGGCACCCCCGCCTGCAGCTTATGTGCAAGTGGCGTGAGGTGTTGCCGCCGGCATCAGATGTGTCGCCGTCGTTGTCCTTCCGCTGCCCTTGTCGATGGCGAACGAAACACCACCGTCTAGGCAGCCCGCACCTGCAGGTAGGCCCGTCTGGCCTGCCCTCAACGACGAGGCCTGCAGGGATGGCGGCATGCGGCTACGACGTCGAGGTGATCTCCCTGAAATCCAGCCGCAGATGCAACCGCAGCCGCTGGGACGAAGGGCAGCGGAAGATCGCACAGCAGCTGGCCACCGTCTTGCCGCGCTTCACACGGTCCCCTTCCACGGCCACCGAGCATCTGGTGGGTCCTGTAGGAGACGACGTGGTAGACGACCTCCCCGGCGTGAGGACCCTCGGCGGCGCAGATCGAGCCCCCGGCGTGGAGACAGGACGCGCCGCCGGCCACCACCAATGGGAGCCGCGTCGCAGGACTCCGGCCGCCGGGCCCCCACCACGGGGAGCCACGTCAAAAGACGGCGGCCGCCGCACCTCCGCCACGGGAAGGCGCACTGCAGGCAGCAGCCGCCGCACCCCTGGCACGGGGAGGCACGCTGTAGACAACCTACAGCCGCGTCGCCCGCTCTCCTCCGTCCACACAGATCTCGATCTAGAAGAAGGGAAAAGCGAGGAGGAAGATGAAGTGCTCCTCGCCGCCGTCCTTGCGGTCGCCGGGATTCCGACAGCCAGCTCAGGCGGCGGCGAGGTGGGGCGCTGCTGGCGGCGGTGGGCTGGAGAGCCGCCCGTGCCCTGCTGGCAGCGGTGGGCTGGAGAGAGATGTAAAAAAGAAGTTTCTTCTCAGCAACAATTTAAATGAACAACAATCTGTTATGGAGCACATGGAGTATTATCAGGCCACTGCAAAATGCAAACCAGAGCATGAACATACTGGGCCATCTATACATCCAAATAATTATCAGGTCATATGTAACCAATATGGCCATCTATACAGCTCATATGTCTTCAGTTAATTAACCAATTATTAGTTATCTGACACAAACTCTATGTAACCAACTTACGTAGCTTGGAGCACATGGGTTGCTCTACTCACCTCCTACAGGTGTGCTAAGAGTTGAACGCACCCTTCTCTTGTGCATAACTTTGCACTACCAAAACATGCTTATGAGTTATGAAGTCCATAACTAGTCTTCACTAAATATCAATTCATCATACACCAGTTTATGGTGAAATCAACATGCAGACTACCCTAATAATGAGGCTGGTTGCTCAAGTGGCACATACATACACCATGAACTTACTGGATTTTGCAATTTCACCGAGAACATCTATAAGAGGGAAACTGCTCATGCGTAGTACTCAGCTCATATCAGATCTAACTAAACAATGCACCTGCCATGCAATTCAGATAATTAATTTTTGTTTGGCACACTTGTGATACCTGTTTCCAATTGCAAGAACATGACATACTTGATGTCCGGCACAACCTTAGGTTACAAAACAGGGATAAAATATTTGATTGTGCCAAAAATTCCTCATTACAAGTGAATTGAAGAAACAAAAATTTACCCAAGAAATCTGACAAACACCATATGTGCACAATAAGCTAACACAAAGTTAATTAAACTATACACTATACACAATGATTCTGTCAATCCAAAACCTAATTACCATGAACAGTTGGAGTATTGGAGCTACTCAGGCAAATTAACCGCATGAAGCAAACATACGAAACAAATCTCTTCTAGTGATGTGACAAGTCACCATAGCGGCCTGCTTCATCGCCACAAGCTGAGAGCACCACAAGCACCACTGCCTGTCGAGGCAAGCTGAGAGCGCCACAAGCTTCGGAGGCCAAGCCGAGCACGTGCCGCCGTATAGAGTAATATACCAGTATAGATATAAAGTTTGATATGACACATTAATTTATTCCACATGAGGTATTCCGATATGGATGAGAAAATTTTTCAGTTGTTTTTTATATTCATAGTATAGCATAGCATATGCTAGGATAGATAGATAGATAGATACAAAAATATTTTGCAAAATCTAAAAGATATGACGTTTGATTTAACACATTTATTCCGGATGATGTATTCTTCTATAAAAGCACGGTCCTCGTTGTCGCCGGCCCTTGCTCCGGCCCCATGAAAGGCGGCGGCGGGAGGTGTCTGGTAGCGGGCAGAAGCCAACGTCGAGGGTGGAAGAGGGGCCGGCACAGCAGGGGCGCGATCGCATTTTCTTTTTTTGGAAGACGGGAACGCGGTCTTTGGAGGAGGAGGGAGACCTGAAAATTTGGGGGACGGGAGGGGAGGGGAGGGGAGGGAGACCTGGAAATTTGGAGGCTTATTTAGAGGGTATTGCTGCAGCTGTTTTTTTTATGAAAACCTCTATATTTAAGAGTTTAGGATGGTTTAGAGTGTGCTGCTGCGGATAGCCTTAGGGTGGTGTTAGGTGGGTACGCTGCCGGCTAACGAAATGTTACAGTGAGAAAAAATGAGCTTGTCGGCACAAACATCCCTCAACTCATGACTTTTGTAGGTCTGCACCCTATCAGATAGATAGATAGATAGATAGATAGATAGAAAGATAGAGAGACAGACAGATATGATGTTTGATATGACACATTTATTTCAAATGAGGTATTCTTCTATAAAAGCACCTTCAACGCCTAAAAAACAAAAGTAGGAAAGGGTACCATTATTCTCTTTCTACGTTAAGACCAGCATGGGAAGGAGGATTGCAGGCACGATGGCCAGTTCCATCTTTGTTATTCTGATGATCATTTCTTCTCACTCTACGTCCTGCCATGCGTCATGTACGTGCCCCAACTTTGAGTCCTAAAGCTTTTCAGATTCAATACTAAACTGACAAAATTAAATACTGCTTTACTGAAAATATATATGTTGTATATGTAGGCATTGGCCGTCTGTGTCCACCTTGCTTCCAGCCTCCATCTCCACATTTCAAAGATTGTAACAAAGATTCCTGCGGGGCTCTTTGCGCACGAAGGGGTTATTTCTCGTATCATGCCTACTGTCTAGATCTTAAAGTTTATTGGACGTGCTGCTGCCCCCAGTCTTAACTGATCCAACAATGCATCTATCCTGTCTGATCGAAATTAAATAAAATCTGTTTTTTAGTTTGGACGTGCTTGTCCCAATCTATAATATGATACTGCATGTGTGTTTCTACATGTGATTTTTATGTTTTCTCATTCACCCTCCATGATTCGCTCCCACTAGTGATTGGCACAAACCCCATGTGCGGAGTTTGGTATAAGGTTATTTGTGGATGTATATGTTGTAGGTTATAACTAGGTTAACAAGTTTTGAAAATGAACAAGAACAGGGCATTCCACTATGTCAACATAGATACTAACAGAAGTACTAAGGCAATTTAATAAACCGGCCGTATATACTCATGAGCCCATAGTCGGAGTGCAATAAATGTATGAACCACAATCCTCTTCTGTCCGCTTTCAATTGACAGTACTGACTGAAATAACGCTGTTTCTTTAGCTTCTCTTCTTTTTTGCCGTCCAAGAGTTTGCTGCAGCTTCCTCTACCAACCTGCAGTGCTGATGGCATAGCTGCAATGCAACTTTACTTCCTGCCTCCATTTGAGTTATGATCCAAATTCAGTTGTACATAAGAAAGACTGACTTCTGACGGAGCGAAGCAGAGGCCCGTCGCCGAGAAGTTTGGGCCTGTTAGGGTTTCCCTTTGAGATCATTCTGTCATTTTCTTGTAAGCCGCCGTTCGGCGTTGTAATCCGACTCTCGACATAGTGAAGTTTTTGCTGGATGGTGCCTGTGGTTTTTCCCTCTCGTGTTAAGAGTTTTTTCCACATTAAATCTTGTGTTTCCTTTTGCAGCTTGATCTGTTTACTTTCGTCGATTATTCGCCATCGTTTATAACAAGTGGTATCAAAACCGAAGGTCATAAAAACCTATGAAAACATCTCCGGGTCACATGGTCAGGGGGAGCCTGTGAAGATCTCTGAAGGGTCACGAATGATGGAGGTATGGCTGTTTCACTTCAACTTAAGGGTCACTAATGGTTGTGACTAGAGAATTGAACTCAGATCCGCTCAATTTGGATTTGAATTAGTTTGCTTTGAAATTTGAAACAGAGGGAGTAGATATTTAGATTAATTCATGTCATTCTTAGTTAGGAGATACAAACTTCCCTCTTTAATGTCATATAATTCCATATTATATCACCAAAATATAATTGTGTCACATAATGAACAATCAACGAGTATGACGCAATGCACAGGAATTTGATGAGGTGATTATTGTAATGATGCTAAGAAGATGTGTGCATCAATCAATTTTGAAAAAGCAGCACCACTCGTTAACTTTCTGCAAAATGGAATGGATTGATTGTAGGAGTATCTTACTACCAGGGGATCAATGGTTTGGTCGGGATATTGAACGGATCCCTACCCTAGGAAATCTTTTGTGTATAGGTATGCAGGCTTCCAGGCTCCAAGTGATGCGGATGGTGCCGCAACAAGGAACCGTTGCAGAGATCAACAATATGGGAGGCAAAAAGGATGTGTGCTCTGTGTGGTTGTGTGTGTCCTATGCATGTAGCCTCTCAAAAAAAAGGAAGCACAGTAAACAATATGGTGCAGAGTGCGGACAGCACAGCAAGAACTGGGCGAGAACGAGTTTATAATCGCCATCATTTCTTTTCAACATAACTTTCTTGATTTTTTAATTGAAACATCGAGTTGAATATTTAAATTCTAAGCTTTTTATGCTAAGGGTTTGTTCTATATACTTATTTTATACTTCTTTTGCTCTCACAACATATCCTAATATGGGAGGTCTGAGATTACCTACGATTATGAGACAATCTTTCTGACTTTCAGCTGCAGCCTGAAGTTGAAGACAGACATATCTGGCGCTTCTCAACCAATGGTCAATATTCTGCCAAGACGGCTTATGAGGGTTTCTTCTTGGGGGCCATATCCTTCAGGCCTGGGGAGAAAATCTGGACCTGAGCCCTGACCAAGTGTCGTTTCTTCATGTGGCTTGTTGCACATAACATATGTTGGACAGCAGATCGTCTGGCACTCCATGGTCTCCCCCACCCGGAGCGCTGTCCTATGTGTGACCAAGAACATGAGATGATCGACCATCTCTTGTTGGCTGCACCTTTGCAAGAGAATTCTGGTACCATTTCCTCTTTCAAGTAGGCCTACAATCCCTATCTTCTCAGCTTACAGATGCTTCCTTTTATGATTGGTGGGAGAGGATCGGCAGTGATAAGCAGCGGTTTGCTATTACAAGGAATCAATTTTCTTATAATTCTTGGGGCCTGGATTATTTGGAATTAGAAGAATAAATGCATTTTTGATAGAGCTACTCTAGATATAGCACGTGCTCTTACTATCTCTTGTGAAGAAAGAAAGTTATGGTCGGTGCCGGGGGCTCAGGGAATTTCCTTCCTGACTGCCCCTACCTCGGTGCAGTAAGCTGTGAGGGGGCCTGTCTTGGTCATTTGTTCAGTTCTATCACGAGCGAGATTGTTGTAAGTTGCCTCAGCGGTTGAGTTGGTGTGGGTGTGGGTCTTTTTAATTAGTTTTTTCGTGAGTGTGTGTGGAGTATCGTGTAGTGTTTGTACTTTCAGAGATGTCTCCCTTTTTTCTTCTTAATACAATAAAGTGCAGTTCTCCTACGTCTTTCGAGAAAACATATCTTAATATGCTTTTTTTTTGTTTTTTCTCAGTCGTCAAATTATAACTGACTGTCCTGGCCAAACAATACAAAAACTGAGGGAATAAAGGTGAGATGGAACCCGTGAAGCTGCTGGAGAGTTCAAACAAAAAGAAAGAGGGCTCCACGAGATTTTAAAACAATAGTTTCTGCCTAGTGCCACGCATAAGTTCAGATAACAGATTGAGATGAAATAGGAAAATAACCGCTATCTAGTTCATAGGTTAACTGTATTTCAAGTAGACAAAAGTTTACAGGGGCAAATCACAACATATAGTGCAGAGTAAAGTTTAACAAGAGGTCATAGAAATAACCGTTGTCTGGTCATCTCGAATCTCGTAATGTAAGCTACAAAACTAGCCGATGAGACAAGAATTGATGCCGCCGTACAGATTCCTGTTATTTGGTGAAATTTCTACAAGATGCAATGACCAAACGACTGGAACTGACAGCCTACCTACAAAAAGGACCAGCATGTCACCAGTAAACGTTAGAATCCATCATGCATGATAATCAATCAGTTTGTGTGAAATTTTAGAATATGGTCATGTGAAGCCTGTGCACACAACCTACAGAGCATGGAAATTCGCAAGGACATATTCAAAAGAAGCAATACTGTGGTACTATTTATTGTTGCATTGGAAACATTGATTCTGGTGGGCAATAGTCTCTCCAATATAAGAATATAGTCTTAATCCATAGTATATAAAAGAGAAATATATAATTATCTACACAGTTTATTTAGATACCTGTGATTTAGATAAAGGTTTATTATTCAACAATACCGTTAATAAATAAATGACAAAAGGTCAATGGACCATAGTGGCCTTACCAAGAATTATAGCTCCCACCGGATAGAAGGTCAACACCACTGAAAATTAGCAGTTCAGAGATCCTCATCATCCTACACATACAGAGAATTTTCACATGATCGAAAGACACAATGTTAGAATGACAACCAAGAGAAGGAATAGTGCTGATTAAATACATGTTTAGCACAGCCTAACCTCGTTTTTCTGAGGAGGGAATGCACCCAGGAGAAAATCTTCATCCTCTACAAAAAGCTGCAGATTCTTGGTCTTCAGCAGGAACTCAACCTCATCTTCCTCAAAACCAATCAAAAATCCAACTTTGAGAAGCTCGGTCAGAGATGGAACTAGATCAACTCTCTCATAGAGCAGTCCTTGAGAGATTTCCTCACCAAAGCATGTTGCAAACTCCATCCTAGTCGTCCTTCCATGTGACCCCTCCGAGTTCTGCATGTACAACTTGTGGTTCTCTCTTTCCCACCTGAACAGCCTCCGGCCTTTAACTGTCACAGTTCTTCCCAGTGATAGCTTTACTTGGTAGCTCACACAGATAGGTTCAGTCATTTCAAAAGCCTTCACGCTGAGTAGGTAAGAAGCCATTTGGTGCCTCTTGTCAGTGTCTATCTCAAGAGCCGGGTTGGCCAGGAAAGCCAGGATTATTCTCAGCAAGCCTGGTGTGATCATAGCATCTTTTATCTCTACTACTTGGCAGCTATTCATGTTCATCATACAGGTTTCATCTTTTGTGACAGCCTTGAAGATTGCTCGAACACCAAGGCTCTGGTAGATAGTGTCCATCTGAGCTCGAGATCTGAATGACAGCCCAGATGGATACCAAACAAATATTGGCTCTGAAGAGAACTGATCAAACAAATGCTTTAGGAGGAAGTCATCTGGAACAAAGACATCTTCAACCTCTCGCAAGATTATCTTACCACCACGAAGAACATGAACTCTTGTGACAGAACCTGAAAGGAGCTTTGCTGTTGTTGCACTCCAACGGGTTCCAATGAACTCCCAGAAAAATGTACAGCTAGCTGGAGTCAGCTCGAAACTTGTGCACTCCCACGAGCGCCACAGAATACAGTGATCTAAAACTCTCGGACTGTGCCTTACACCAAGAACATTGGCGAAGAACCCTTGCAAATCCTTTTGATAGTACTTGTCCAAGACTGAGAAACGAGTGCTAAACAGACCATTCCAGTCATGAAGAACACAATCAGCAGGGCGCTCCCAGTTGCCAGTGCTTCTTCCCTTGGGTATCCATATCCATGTCTCACCTTTATTTCTAGGTTCCCATTTGAAAGCTGCCAAGTATTTGTATATCCTGGTTATTGTATCACCTTTCGAGAAGTTTTTTAGATCCTGCGCCAACAGAGAGCACCCATAGCCAACATCTACAACAACTCCAATCAGTCTAAACTCTGTCCTGTATGATAATATCTCAGGGCCATAGAATGCTTCATCAATGAAAGGACCATCTTCCCTGCAGAGATACGAAGACCATGCTGAGTCATAAAGGATACATTGATCAGCATTCCTGTATCCAAGAGTTGACTTCATCTGCATCTGTCTAATTTGAAGTGCAAAGCTTCTGGGATTGGAGCTCCTATGTATGCATTTCAACAACGATACAAGAGTTTTGCTCATAAGTACAGGGGGGCTTTCAGCATTAGTCAAGGCACTACTAACATTGGGGTTAGGTATTTGAGGTCCGACCACAGTTGATAGGCATGACAAGACAAGGTCTGCTCCCTGGTTGAAATCTACAGTAACACCTAAAGCCTTGAGCTCCTTCTTATAGTTATATATTTCCTTCCCTGTGCCACTGCTTGAGTCACTGTCATCAATGAAGGGTAGGCTTGCAACTGCTGTTACTGACTCCCATGATGAATCAGAGAGTACACATTTGTTTGGAGTCCTAAAACCTTGTGTAGTATGCAGCCACTTTTCTGTCCGCATAAAATTGAGAATATTGGCTGGGACTGTCTTGTACTCATCACTCAGATCCTTGTAGCAGGAGAGCAGAGCAAGCCTAATTTCCTTTGTAAGTGAGGATGTTGACAAGAGTTGTTTCAGATAATAAACTATGGAATTGCTTGCCTGTTCCAGACTACCAACGACACCAAGCTTCATCAGTTCAGCCCGATAGGTCAGGATTTCGTTGCCGTAGAAAGTCAAATCTAGCAGTGGAACCACATCGGCAAATTCTACAAGGCATTTCCACTCTGGGTCTAGGAGAAATGTCTCCCAGGGAGCTCTAAACCCAGCATTAGTCTTCAACCATTGGCGCTTCTTCAGCCCCTTCACCAAGTGCTTGCATGAGTCAGCATGTCTGATACATTTCAATAACAGTATAGCAGCACCAGAATTAACTGGGCCTGTTGGAAGGTTAATGTTATCAACAATGATCTGGTAATTCTGTTTGGGTGTACCATGAACACCTAGAAGCTGAAGCTCGGACTTGTATTCACTGATTTCATGGCCATAGAAGTCTGTGTCAAAAAAAAAAAAAAAAAAACTCGGCCGGTGAGGGAAAGACCGCCCCCACGGTAATAACTAAGAAGAAGCCTCGGCTTCCCCGACCGAGAAAATCAACAAAAGGTAAACAACTAATTTCAGATGGTATGATCCATTCTGAACTGAAAAGAACAGATCCAGTAGGTGATCTGTAACCAGAGCAGGTCTTGAGCCAATCTCCTCCTTTGATGGTCCCAATGAGATGATCAGATAACATGTCCTCTTGCTTAAGGAATCTGAAGAAGCGGAGCAGTGAAAGCACCATGTCACCTGTCAGAGTGCCTGTTACCATTGCAATAAAGCTCTTGCCAATGTATGACATTGCTTGAGAAAATTCAAACTTCACACCTAGTGTTGCCAGTTCTTCCTTGAAATCATTCATTTTGCCCATGTAATACTCTTGATCAATCATTGGAACATCAACAAAGGCAAGTCTAGTCTGAAACAAATATCCCCACTCTTCATTTGACATGAACGAATCTGATGGTGAACGGTAACCAACAGATGTCATGAGCCAATTTCCATGCATGATGCAACTTAAGAATTTTTTAGGTAACTCTACACCCCTTGACATTAAATTTCTAATCCATTCCAGAAGGAGAACTGCAGTCTCTGCAGTTAAGGAAGATGATGCAGCAGGAAAACTAGCATCTGGAGGGATAAGAAGAGGCAGATCAGTGGCGTGTATATATGTCCTGATAAAGGACAAATACTGATCTTCATGTACATGCTCTCCAGAAGAATTTCCAGAACCGACATAATCATCTCCAAGTTCAACATAGTTCTGTGGTCTCCATGGATTTTCACCCAATAATGCACCCCACTTACTACCTTTTGATGGAACAAGAACTATGCTTCTTGTGACAACAACATGACCAGAATTATCCACTAGGGGCATTGAGTTGCATATTTGTTTCACACTCCATTCTGGCATTAACTTCTCTGAATGCAAGTGATGTATGAATCGAGTAAAAGCAAGAACCAAGCTCTTCTCAGTTAAACCTTTCACAACCATTAGAGCATACTCATGTAGGGTCAGGGTCTTCACTGCTACATACTTCTCAAGCCATTCCACTACAGTTGTTTTCTTTGAGAATAGACCCAGTGCTTTCTGAGTATAGTGGCATAAACAGTGTTCGAGAGACTATTGAGAAATAGTCATTGTTCCAATTAATGATCAATGGTGCACATTCCTCGTCAGATAGCATGCATAGCCTCTCATCTGCTGTTGTGGCTTCACACACACTCCTGTAAGTCATTACACCACCTCCACCAACACACTTTACAAGTGGTGTTCGCATCATGTTTGTGCTAACAAACTTAGCTTGCCAGTTCTCAGCAACAAAACTGAGAAGATCAAAATAAATGTCTTCAGGCAGAAGCTTCACAAGCTCTGATCCTTGGATACACCTCCCATACCATTCAGACTCAACATAACCAATTCTGAGAAATCCCAACACATCATCATATGCTTCATTATCAAAGTAGGAGTTCAGAATATTAGTGCCATGTGATGAAATGTTGTGAACATCAATTCCTAACTTCACTGCTCTGTTTATGATGCTCCAGAAAGAAGAATTTAGCCTGAAAACCTCTGTAGGCTTGCAAAATACTTTCACTGAAGAACAGGTTTCACATGGAATTATATCTACTTCAATCAACTTGTTTCTAATGGATAGCCTGACAGAATCCATCAGCTCTATTGAAGAGTGATTCAGAGGCAAAAACTTGAAAACAGGTGGAAGCGCAAACACTGGTGCACTTTCTGTTGATTTCACTAGTGCCAGGAAAGCATTAACAAATGCGGAAGGTACACATTCTAGAATCCCTTGATTCCACTGGCTGTCAAGCAGAATGGACTCTCGGGATGATGACAGCAAAAAGTCAGCCAGGTTAATGAAAGGGAAGTTTGTTGCCATTTCAGTTGGCAAGAATGCATAAACACCAGGTGATCTCACCCCCTTGCTCAACCTCTGTCCATGGGGGAATGCTAGCATGACAACCCACTGATCTATTCCTTCTCTCTTCTGCACATGGCATTCTGGTTTCACAGGGAAATGTTGCTTCCAGATGTAGTAGCTACAGTGTTGCTCATCTCTCTTGTCCTCATCAGCTGATAGGTGAAGAGTATAGGACTCTGCACCAATATCCTTCCTCGTCAAAGCATCAGCTTCACTTGATATAGAAATATGACTCAGACTAGTAGCATTCAGATCATCATTAACCTCCCGTACAGAAAGTTCTCTAATCTCTGAAAGAAACAGTAGTACTTCAGGATGTGTGTTTGATAGCTCTTTTTTCACAGCATCTATTTTATCAATTTTCAGAGGTAATATAAAAGTTGTGGTTGGAACAGTTTTGAAACTACTGTATATCTTGACAATGTCCGAAATGCTTGGATTATCTTCAACCCACTCGGGAACAATATACCCAATACCACATTCTGCACAAGGATCTTCACTGAATTTAATTTGATACCCACTGCTAAATATATGAGGACTGCGGGATACTAGAAATACGCTTTTGAAACCAATACCTGCATCACAAATTGAAGGGTTATTCTTAAAAGAAACAAAGAAGGTGTTATAAGTTTCAAAAATGACAAGAGAGACAAAAAAACAACAAACTGAAAGGTTCAAGTTTAAAAGTTTGAGCCAGAGTTCATGTGGATGTACCTTTCTCCCCAATGTAACCACTGCTCCGGTTACCCCTTTTTGTAGATTTCCCAATCCTGCAAATGGATTCAATGTTTGCTGGAGTAAAGCCATTCTCATTGTTGAACACCAGGAGGGTGGCAGTAGCACCACTACAGGTGATGTCTTTGGACGTAATTACAAACTCCAATGCTGGAGCAGCTCCAGAAGGATAATCATTATCTTCAGCATTCTGCACCATGTGAAAAGTTTTTAGAATACAACTGATCAATGATTTGCAAAGCCAAATAAAAATAAGTACTAACAACCAGCCTTTGTAGGTATTATAGTAATAAAATTATTTCCATGACAAGATCAGAAAGGCCACAATAAGCCAGAATGGCCAAAATATTAACGCACGAACATTTGTGGATTTATTTCAACGATTCTCTAAGATGTACTCCTTATTATGTTTTTGTACAAATTTGCAGTATGTTATTGCTTAACTCAACAAAGTTTACTTTCTACTGAAGTGTTGATAGTTAAAATTTTATTAGTTCAATTCAGGAAAAATTAATGAAACTAAATGAACATTTTCATACTCTGTTGGCTACAATTGCCTTCATGTTAACACAATAACCATAAGCAATTAACTACACAACTGAACCATTCGGTAAATGACTTATACATTATAAGAAAAAAGAGACAGAAGGGGCTGACTACCCCTCTGCTTTTAATTAAGGACAGGTCAACTTATGCATACGAATTATGAACAAACTATGTTCATTTATCAGTCATTAGGCTAAAAATGCTAAAAATGACATTATACCATGCAAACCACTACAATAAAGCCTTTAAATTACAATGGAAACCACAAGAAGCCTAACCTACAATAGGGAAATAATTGTCTCCTTTTTACCACTCTGCTCCTACACAAGGGAGGAGAAGAGCACTTTTCACCACTTAGCAAGTGAAACAAGAACATGCAATCATAATACATCAACACATTTTTTTAATGTCAAAGTATCAAATTATTTTTTGTAAAAAAATGATTTTACACATAATATGTCAAAGTATCACATATTTTCATTAAAATATTAAAATTTGATTTTACACATAATATGTCAAAGTATCAACCGTATTTTTATTAAAATATTAAAATTTGATTTTACACATAACATGTCGAAGCACCAACGTATTTTTTATTAAAATTTGACTTTACAAAATAAATTTCATTCTACTTCCATTACATAATACGTCGAAATTCAAATTATATTACAGAATCATGAGTTTGGAAACCATCACTATGACAATGACCTGCCAAACCATCACTATGCCAATGATTTATTAAACTAAAGGATAAATTCAAACTATTGTTTGACTGTTGCTTTAAACCATCACTATGCCAATGACCTGCTTCAATACGACTAAACAAGAACTATACTAAATAAGAACTTGGCAAGTCATGTTACTAAGAAATTAAGAACTATATTGCGACAGGTCACAATTGCACAAAGAGAAGGGAACTACTAGTATTCTTAAGAAATGTAGATAATATTATGGGGAAACTAGAAGAATAATGAAATGGAGAAATAGTGCTACCATTTATTTTCGTAGTAGTAGGTTATTTTGTGATGTAGATTAATTAGATCATACATTGTACTATAAGTTGTAGGTATTATAGTTTTATAGCTACTGCAAATTTTTTTTTTGAGGGCATAGCTACTGCATTTTGTGCTCTAAACTGTATCATTGATTCATCATATACTATATCACTTTGAATGTATAAGCATGCCTCTCGAATTATGTAGCACAATCAGATGACAAATGAGTTAGAAAAATGGTACAAACACCTTTTTAGTTCGGAAAAAGTGTTTTTCATCCCTTAACTATTGCAAAAGTGTGATATTCATCCTTCATGTTTTAATTATTTAGTGCAAATCAACCCCTTAACTAATTAAATCCGTGCATTTATCATCCACACCTTAGTTTAACAATGGGTTAGTGCTCTCTAATGGTGGTTTATGCCACGTAACCATCTAGCTAATCACTTCTTAGTGATGTAATATGTTGAGCAAATATTTAAATCCAAAAAGAAATAGTAAATGTACTTGAAATTTCTTCCATAAAAATATTATCAAAAAAAGTAACGGGATTGATTTGCACTAAATTATTATAGCAATTGACTCAAATATATGGCTACGAAGTGATTAGTAAGATTATTACATAGCCCAAACCGTTGTTGTATGCCAGTAAATCTTTGCTAGCCTAAGATGGGGATGATAAATGCACCGATTTTGTAGTTAAGGGGTTGATTTACACCAAATAAAACAAGAAGCATGAATGTCACACTTTTGTAATAGTTCAAGGATGAAAAATATACTTTTTCCTTTTAGTTTTCAAAAGACTGGGGACTGGTAAAAACTGTATCCATGTTGTCTCACAAATACAACATCGCCTTATCAGAACACACATTTTCATATAAGCGCTAAAGTTGCATGATCCAGCAACACGAGAGCGTGCGGTGTGCTAGTCTTTAGTTACAGGAAACTGTGAACAAATGATGAAACCGAAATGAATCTGAAAATTGAATAGCGGCACATTCAGAAGTATAACTATGAGGGGGACAGTGAGATAGTAAAAGGTACATTCTTTTATCTCTACTCCTAAAAAGAATGAAGTGGAGAATTTTTTCCGGTCGAACTTTGTACCCGGTGAACGTACGTTCACCCTCGCGTGTTCGCCCCGCCCACCGCCCTCGCCTTCCGCTCGCCCCCCACACACCGCGACATTCCAATTTTGCCCGGACGACCAATCGCTCCCCATTCGCACGCCGCCCTCGCCTCCGATCCGCAACCCTCCGCATCTCGCCGCCGCCGTCTGTACAACCCTTCGCACCATGCCGCCTCCCTGATTGCACCTTCCTCCTCCCCTAGCCGCGGTCGCACCTCGCCTTCTCCCATCCACGGCCGCCCAGATCCCTGACCGCCGATCTCCGCCCGCCTCGTCGACCGCCGACCCCGCTGTCATCCTGGAACCAATCACGGGAGACACCCCGGACGCCTCGTAAGCTGCAGGTGCACCGGGCCTTCTTCTCCTCCCCTCAGATCGACGCTATTGCCGCTTCCAGATCGATGCCGTCGACACCCCGCCGCGCCTCTTCGGGTCTCTCCGGGTCGTCGCCCCGCCGCACACTACGCTGATCGCCCGCGTTCTGCCCTCTTCGACGGCTGTCGGCACCAACAACATCCGGTTGAGGTAATCTTCCCATCATCATTCTGCTCCGGTCCTCCATTTTTTTCGATCCGCACACTCCAGTAGCTCAACACCAGCAACGTGTTCACGACGCTCGAGTCCCTGGCCAGAGCGGCATAGCAGCAGGAGCCGCCGTAGAAGGAGATCTTCTCAGCGCCCGCGCCGCTCATCTCCAAGTCCTGCACCGACGTCGAGGACGATGACCACCGCGCCCCTGCGCTTCATCTGGGGCACCGCAGGCCACGGGGGCGAGGCGGGGAAGGACGAGGAGGACGTCGAGGATCCAATTTGCAGGTCCCTTCTGGAGGACTATTTCTCCTACTCCTCTATAGGCCTCTTTTTTTTTGCCTGTTAAGTTCTTCAAAACATGCATCTGCCTGTTAGGTTTAAACATACCAGCATTTAATTACTCATTGTTTGAAATTAAATTAGTATCAAACTGAAATTATCATGATGAGTAGCTAGGTCTGAGATCATGATTCTGTTGAAACTACAAAAATTATATACAACTGGAGAAAATGACTTGCTAATTCCTTTTATAAATAAAGTCTATTAGTTTGATAAAGTCTATTAGTTTGATACTCTGATCTAATGTAGGAATTTTTCAGTAGATGTATGTGCATGTGGAGGAAGTTTTTCACGATTATATACAACTGAAAAGGAAAGGCATTAATGCATATATATTCTATCTTTGGAACATCGAGGGTGCAGTGTTCTTCTCCATTGCATAGCAATATGACAAAGAAAACACTTGGTAGTTTTTAACTTGTAAACTCCATCCTGAAAAAAAGTTAAGTTTCTCGGACTGTTTCTTGGACTTACTTTTTGTAGTATTTGGTGAGATGATAGCACAGTAGTGGCTTATAATTCTTTATCATGTTATTGTGTGTCGTTTGCAGAACAGCTGCGTGCCAGCTTGATTGGGTGACCCATATTGCTATTGTGCATCATGTGTGGATAGTAACAGAGGGCTATTGCTAATCCCATGTGTCAGCTTGATTGACCCTTATCAGCACTTCTGTCCAATCATTGGTACTGCTATTAGGTTTTTTGTAATGTTCATTAATAATGTCAACTTCGTTAATCAGTATTGCTAATCTCATGTCTGGTGTTGCAGGTTACTCGATCGAGTACTGGGTAACATGTACCTTCACTTTGATCAGGTA
Source organism: Cenchrus fungigraminus (assembly GCA_036936925.1). Taxonomy (NCBI): domain Eukaryota; kingdom Viridiplantae; phylum Streptophyta; class Magnoliopsida; order Poales; family Poaceae; genus Cenchrus; species Cenchrus fungigraminus. Next base: position 59,513,510 of record CM072768.1, on the reverse strand, counting down.
ACCATCTTACATAGCTGAATACATGTTTTTTGTCTTATGAAAAGGAAATAAGTTGACCTTTCAAGGAAAATAAAGAGAGGAGTTAACTTGCTTATCTTTTAGGTAATACATCCTCGTGGCCAAGCATTTCATATGCATCTTCCTTCCATGTATCTCACATTCAGTCACCACATGCCTTACCATTGTTGTGAATATCCATTTTTTGCCTGTTTACTTCTTATTCTTTGTAAGGTGCTTCTTAAGGTTTCCTGTTATGCATCCAATACTTTCAGTCGGTGACAATTTTATATTGGCCACAGAGCCACAGTACATCCTAATAATTCAATAATTTATATGTATAGCTTGACAAGACATGCATTTATATGCCAAGCTGTCTGCATTCTTCTTTGAAAATAGTACAAACCTCTAACAATTTACCCTACTATTGAGAAGATGATGCTTGTGGACTACTTTATCATTGAATAGTATTTTATATTTTTACTATCTTCTGAAATTATATGGTCAAAATGCATAGCCTGCTTAAATGTCTTGTTTTGGGCTGCACCTGTTTGGTGAAATTGTATCAGTTGGAATTTTCAGGTTGCTTAAGTGCACTTTACCAAATCTTGAATATTTAATGATGTTCTTTTTGTGATGATGTTTGGGTTGCTTGCTCAAACATAAGAGGAAGAGTGAGTTTGTTACTTATAACTTGACTTCAGGAGTCTTGCCTATATGGGTAATAATATAATGATGCCAGTTCTTTTATTTCTACAAATAACAAGGATGCATTACTTAATGTATACATCCAAAAGTTGCTGACTTGATTAGCCAACCTAAGACTTGGTACTATGCACAACAGTGGCTAATTTTGATTGCCAATGTATGATAGTATATGTTTGGAGTGATATTCTTTGCTAATCTTCCAAATGTTCTGAATCATGTGGTTCCTGAATTGTTTTTTAAAAAGTAGGATCCTGATAACTGGTGCCTCTATGACCCTTTAAGCATTTGTGGAACCCTTCTATTTTGATTAGCAGAAACCTTTTGCAAATATGATTGATCAAAACTGAAATGCCTGCTGAATGATTTTATTGGCAGAACATAACAAATGAGGTGGTACAAAGTTCATGAAGGACATGGAGGCATTCTACGAGTAGCTTACATAGTTATGTTATGTCACTGTTGATTGCATGATTCATTTCGTTGCCACACCAGTTGTCTCCTGTATGTCTAACCTGCTTCTGAAACTGTCTGCAGGTCTGCACTCTATCTCCTGTATGTTTATTGATCTGCCACTGAACCTCCTTGTGTCAATAGGTTTTGTAGTTGATGCAACCTGGATCCTTTTGCGGCAATTGTTGTTTTGTCTGGTGAAATATGCTTGGCCCTTTGACCCAGCATTTCCATGTTCAATACAGGTAGCTAATATCTGATGCTATCAATTCAATTTGCTTCCATTCACCAGGAGCAGTCATCCACTGTGCAATGTTCTTTGGAAGTGTTATTAAAGTATTAAGTTAGAAGATTGTATCTTCCTCCTGATCATAAAGAGTATTGGATCCATTTTGTACTGCAGAGGGAAAAAATAGACAAATCAATTGAGTTTGAAACCAGAAAGGGATATCAAAAGAACCTGCAACAGAAAGGCATGTGATTAAATAACATGCAGAGAGATATAAATATTTTTTATTTGGAATTTTAGTGTTAATGAGTTTTGAGTCTGAGAATATATAAATTTAGACTTTCTAAAGTAGAGAATTACATTTTTTTGCAAGTATAAGTAAATGACTTTCAAGTGCAGAGTGCTTATCTATTGTTTTTGGAAGTACAGATAAATAACTTTACGTTATGTCATGACTGAGTGAATATCCCTGTTTACTTATTTTGCAGCTCTTAAATGCTTGGTTCAGCATGATAATATTGCCCTATTCTTCTTGTACTGTTGCTAATTTGTCATAAACATGAAACATGCTCTTGTTATGTTATCTTATTCATCAGTGTTATGTTGGTTATTGATTTTAATTTTGTTCTGAATTTTGAATGTTTATCAAACTTTTTACACCATCAGGTCCTCATATGTTCTGTTGGTGAGGCACATGATGACACTTCATTAATCATGGAGGGACTTGATCCCAAAAACATTGTCGGCAGAGTGGTTCAAACCTTTCCTCTGAGTCACTGCAGCAGTGTTGCCTTGCTGACCAATATGTCCATGACCACATATTGGTCTACATAATAATGGTCTTTGTAATGTTGTTGGTTGGAAGCTGAGTTTACAATGATTGAAATGTTTTGTTTTCCAGGTTCGAGCAGCAGAATATGAAGATGTAGTGAGCCAGCTCAGTGCAATCAGTAGGAAGCAAAGTGGGAGGTAAACTGTGTTGCCATACTTTTGTGACTAGAGTTTTATAGGAAATGCTTGATGCTTACTCTTACATTATGTTGCATTTATCCCAACCATCATTCAATTCCTTTGTTGTTTAATGTAAAGTAAATAGGAAAGAAGAATGAGGTTGTCTGTTTCTTATTATGAATTGATTAATTTGGCTTTTCTTGTGCGACAGCTTGGCAGTTCATGACCTTTCCAATCTGGTTAAATCGAAGGAACTGATTAATTTGGATTTTCTTATGCAACAACTTGGCAGTTCGTGATCCCGCAATCTGGTAAAATTGAAGGATATGATCACCTCGGTGAGTATGTGGTGACGCACGAGTGCTGCTCCTCTGCTTGTTCATGGCCGAGCTCTTTTAATGCTCCTTTGCAAGTTCATGGCCAAGCTCTGGTTAATGGTTGTGTTCAAGTGTGATTTGTACATGCAGGTGGATGCCCAGATATTGGACGAGCAATTCCCTCTGGTGCTGTGTGCATGACTTGTGACACGAGTAAAAATATGCTTTCATGGCTTGTGACATGAGTATTTATTAGTCACGATTGTCAGATAGTGAAACTTCTAGACGAGTAGTTTGACATTTCTTGTTATCATAATGGTAATTGTACTTAATTGTTAAGGTCTTGTAACAAGGAACACGCATAGTACATACTATATAGTGGTGAAATCTTGTTATCACAATGGTAATTGTACTTAATTATTATTGTGACAACGGACATGCGTAGTATATACTTGGTGGTGATTATTTTTTCTAAGTTCTAAGATAAAGCTTTCAGTTGACATAGATATGAACTTGAGGCAAAAATATATGGATTCATTAATACTTATTGATAACTGTACATGTATTTCATATGAATTATTCTATGCTTAAGCTATTCAACTGGCGGCTGGCCCAAGCTCTCGCATCCCCAAATAGATCAACAATTTCCTGTAGCGGACATACCTTTATTTATTGACATTGCGTGTGTATTACATTGTAGATATTTGGATGCCCGTAGCAACGCACGGGCACGAACCTAGTAAAATATATATATGTGAAACTTGTAAGTCTACAATTTATTTCGAGCAAACTAACATGGCAACACAGAACAGAATGTCACCACTTGTTTCCATTTTTGCAAACACAGTAATATAATGTGCGATGCATGGAATCAAGGCATGGTACTGACGGTACCTGTATTAGCTCCATGAGGAAGTGGACGTCCTTGGAGTAGAGCTCCTGGCTGAGGTAGTTGACAGCCTGGTGCATGTCCTCCGCCAGCGGGTTCCGCTCGCCGCGGCCGATGAAATAGCGCTCGCGCCGTATCCTCTCCACGTGCTCCCGTGGCGACGGCGCCGGCGCCGGCGCCGCTGATGACGAGAAGCCAGAGGACATGACCGCGCCAAACGAAGAATGTCTCGCGCTCGATTGCTCGTGTTGATGGGGACAGGCAGGCAGTCGAACTGGTGCACGAAGGCGGCCGGGGAGGAAGACGAACGAACTGGCAGATGATGAGGAGGTCAGCGTGCGTGCGTGGTTGGGAAGCGGAAGCGGCGAAAAGCATGCTAGTGGGGGGCCGCCTTGGAAGGCCAAGAGATGCGGCAGCAGGCCAGCAGCTGCTTACTACTAACTCCAGCTGATTACGGATTTTTTCCATACGCAGATTGACCGACTCGCGTTTACCATGCATGTTCAAAAAAAATTGCCCTCGCGCTCTATCTCTACCTATATATATATAATATTAAAACAAGGATTGATTCTGTCCCAATTTTTCGTACGTCGCCCCGTTATTTGAGTCATAAGGGCAGTCTCAATGGAGGAAACTGACACGGTTTCCATAGCATAAGAAATCATCTATAGAAACTATACTTCATAATGGTAGTGTCTTCAAGTATTAATTGTTTTCTCTCTCTCTCCTAATTTGACTAATGAGGAGCGTTGCATTAATCTCATAGAAACCAGTAGTTTCTTCCCAATGGTAAATTGAAGGTTTCTTGTGCATTGGGTCAAGAGTAGACATGGTTTCTCCATGAGGAAATCATTTATATGATTTGTGCTCTCTTTCCTCATTAATTAGGCTGTCACATCACCATTTTGCTTAGTTGGCAAGATAATTAATAAACATTAGAAACTACTATAAATGTACCATTGGGAATGCCCTAAGGGCACTCCTAACCCAGAAACCACCCCCTAGTTTCTATACCACAAGAATCTACTCATGGAAACTATCCTCCCTAATTCCAGAGGACCCAAGTAAAAAATCAAACTAATCATTTGGATCTTGTCTTCTCCATTCTCCTGGATCTCGTGTGGGCGGATGACCATATTGCTCTCATGTTCCATGTACTGCTTCACTAGTGTGTGTGCGTGCCTGCACGAGCGTCACAGCTACGAGGCCGCACAATAGCTCCGCGACTAGGCTGCACGTGAGTGCCACGGTGGCCTGCGTGAGCTCCACGGCGGCGAGGCGGCACGCAACCACCACAACAGCCTGCGCGAGCTCCATGGCGACGAGGCCGCCCAGGATCTTGAGGCTCGCGTCGCGTGAGGTCCTTGCTCGGCTAGCGGAGGAGCGGAAAGATGTCGTCTGCGTGCCTGACGGCCTAGGCTCCTCGGTGGCGCCGGGCTGCTGCGCGAGGATCCAACGGCCGCAGCCGGAGAGGGCAGCCGTCGAGGCCACGACCGGACCTCCATGGCTTCGATGCCGCAGGGTCGAGGGCACGCGCAGGAAGGGAAGATAGCCGCGATGGGGAACAAGGCGCACGGGATCTGGGAGCTCCATGGAAACTACGGCAATTTTCCGCAACGCGCGTCGACGTCGTTTCTTCGGCATCGATGTTAGCGTAGACGTCGTTTCCATCTTAGACGCCGTTTCTTGAAATTTTTCTCTCTTTCCTCAGTAACTGCAGTGCTACATCAGCAAAATCAATAAATATAAAGATAATAAATGACCATAGAAACTATGGTGAAGTCTGGGTTAAGAGTGCCCTAATCGGAATCGTAAAAGAAACTGAGCACTGGACGCACGAGAAGAAGAAGCAAACGGATTACAAACCATCGTTTCCAAGACAGAGAAGGAAGAGGAGCACCAACACCACACCATTGAGGACAGTACCAAATATAGTGTGAGCACTCAATGGAGGGCGGCACTAGGCGCGGAATCGAGTACGAGTAAGTAGTAACCAGCAAACATCCAGAACCCCTAGACCATATAGCGGCACCACTACAGACTCTATCTCCTTTCCGTCAACCTAAAAATGGGTTACCCACATCCTCCGCTCCCCTTTGGTGCTATCCGCATAGCAAATGGCGGCCGGAGACCAAATTCCGGCGAAACTCCGGTGAGGAGTCACGGCGGACCCGGCGGCGCCTATGGCAAGCGGCGGCACCGCAGCGGCCATCTTTTTCTGTCTGTTCCCTCCCTTCGTAATGCTTACAGGTAGGTCCAGCCACAACACCGTTAACTCAGTCATGCTCCACCGTTAACACCGTTAAAAAAGAGGAAGAAGCACGGGACTGGGCCTCACGGCGTGGCAAGGCATGTTTTGGGCCGTGAGCTGTATCGACAGACGGGATGACGTGCTTGTGTGGTGGGCTGCGGGCATGCATAGACCTCGCCACAGTTAGAATAAAAAATAAAGACCATGTTAATTGGAAAAAGATTAATTGTGCTTAAAAAACTGGAAAAAGATTAATAAATAGAATATATTAGAAGAATAGGAAGAGAATCCAACAATTATCTGGTCGATTGAGATGAGGTCAGTTTACAATACGAAAATAAGAATATACTCCCTCCGGTTCCCTATTAGAAGTCGTTTAGGACAGCGACACGATCACCAAAGCACAACTTTGACTTCTCTTTTCTATAAAAATATTTATTAGAAACTTATATATGTATATTCTTACGAAAGTAATTTTTAAGACAAATCTATTTATATGATTTTCACATTTTCAAATTCAATGACTTAAAAGTTATTCATGATTTATATTCCTAATATTTGACTCAAACCTTGTCCAAAACGACTTCTAATAGGGAACCGGAGGGAGTACATGAAGATTAAGGAGGAAGGAGGTTGCCATGAGTTCTTTGCCCGTTTGGACACCTCATCCACGTGAGATTAAGAAGGTTGATCACGAAACTACGAAACTTACCATGGACAGTGGGTCCCAAGGAAGGTTACCAGTCGTTGAGCTCTGCACCCAGCTAGGGCTGGACCGAAACTCATGAGCTGGGTGTGATGGTGGGTATGACCACGAGGTCGGGAAGTTGCAGGGGTGACGTCGTCAGGACGAATGATGGTGAGACGATTAATGTTTTCTCCCGTTGCAACGCACGGGTATAATTTGCTAGTTCTCTATAAGGTGAGAAAAACCTTTCTCACCTAATTCGGGTCCGTCTTACCCCTCACGTCGGACCCACCCGTCATATATTTATAGGAGTGGATAGGGTGGAAGACTCATAGAATCGCAATTTGGGGAGTGTTTCTGCCAAAAACTAATTATTTTTCTCACCGATCGCTTTTCTACCCGCCGCATACCCACCAGTGGGCCCACAGACCTGCAATCCCCGTCCCCTGTTCCCTCAGCCTTTACCCTCCGCCTATCATACCCACACCACCGGTGTTCCTGCCCATCGCGCGCGTCCAAATTTTTCTCGTGAACCCGTCTGCTGACGACTCTGCTCACGGCGATATTCACGGGCAGGGTGGCGCCGCTGATGCCGCCGGTCGTCGCGTCCCTGGTGTGGCTTATGGCGGCAGCCGGCAGGGACCGTAGCTGCAGAATTTTGGACCCTGTCCCTGAAGGCTGAAGCCGTGACAGATTGTTTCCTCCGCATACAGTCGCTTTCAACAAGTAATGGATGGATCGCCCTGCTTGATTGGGTCTCAATAATTTCTCTGCCCCTCTACAAATGAGGAAACACATTGTTTCGGGGGTTTGGAGAGTGGCTGATGGCAGCGCAAATCAATTATCGATGGGATAGCTGGCTCGGGGCGGAGTTGCCAGCGGCTTGGACACCGACGCAGTCCACGCAAGCGGAAGAGCATGACAGCAGTGCGAGTTTTGGGGTGCGTTCGGAAGGCTTGTTTGGCTTGTTTTGCGCAGTAATTTTCTCTCATAACCAATCTGTCGTACAACTTCTTACACAGTACTTTTCTCTCATAACAAATCTGCCGTACAGTACTTGGGCTTGTTCCTTTAACACCTGCCGAACGCACTCCAAGCTCGGGAAAGAAAGTGTTTCTCTATTTTACACTTTGCGAGTCATCCATCTGTTAAACTAATTCGGTAGGGGTAGGATCGCTTCCATGATTTCCATTAAGAGAAGAAGAAAGCCTCTTCCTGACTTAGAAAACCATTGGATCTCGACTTCATCGGCAAGAGGATTTTTTCAGGGGATAAACCCCTGGTGAGAAATCCTTCCCGGCACCATCACCCCCACCTGTCACCGGTCACCAGTCACCATTCTGATGTCGACATCCTTCCTCTGATCTCCGTTGTCACGGCGCTCTTCCCATCCAGTCTTCTTCTGTGCTAATTTCCCGCGCTCCCCCCACCCCCACCTGTTGTCGCTCACATCCTTCGATCATCGGTGGAGTGCGAGCACACAGCGCTGCTAGTGTGGGTGGTATTGAAGCAAAGCACCATGTGTAAGCTGCATAGCCGCCCCCACCGCTCATCCACACAAACATGTGGAGGTTAACGCAGAGGAAAATCAACCGCTTGTGGTGATGTCTCACGCAAACGCTGTTTCCTTCTGAAATATAAACCCCTGTTGTAATGATAAATTGTTGGTTTGCTTGTTAAATTTTAAATAACACGTGCGTGTCGCACGTGCATCTATGCTAGTGTTAAAAAAACTCAAGAAAACACTACTATACTCTAAATTATAATTTGTTTCACATTTTTTACACTTGATTGAACGGCTCGCCTTATTCAAAAAGATTGTACAAGTACAATCAAATTTAAGTTATTCTTGAAACGCTTTTATTAATATAGGAAGTCACAACAAAACATGTGATATTTTGTATATATTTTTTGAATAATACGAGTGATCAAACTTGGGTTAAAAATCAAACAGATTATAATTTGCAAGAGGAAGTAAAAAATTGTACATCTCAACATTTCAAAAAAATTATTAACATTGAAAAGTTATGTAAATAACTTCTTAAAAAAGTATAGGGTGCTGTACCAGATTCGGATGCATCAGCACTTCAGCTGGCACAGCAAACTGGAGTGAGAGGTTGAATTGAAGACATGTGTGTCAAAACCGACCATGAAAGGCTATTTTGTACTGTATATAGAGCGCGGCTGCATGGGCCTGGTTGTTGGCTTCCAAAATTTTGGAATAACAATATTTATTATACATCACCTAAAAGTGTAAGCAATATGCTGGGAATAGAATGGATTGATTGAGGGAGGCAGAGCCTCACGTACACTCATGTCAAGGAGATCCTGGGTTTATAGTAATACCCAATCAGAGGAGATCCTTGCCTAATCTAAGCCATCCATCCATCTAACCCTGGAGGGGGATGGCGCACAGCCTAAAGGCCTGTGCGGCTGCTACTCAAGGGCCCATAGGCCAACCCTATACAGCTTGCTAACACCCCCCGCAGTCTGATCATCGTTGTCATCGACGTTCAGGCTGGACTGAAACTCTGTGAAGACCGTCGACGGAAGGCCTTTAGTGAAGATGTCGGCGTACTGAGAGCCTGTGGGAACATGCAGGACCTTGACTTGCCCAAGAGCGACGCGTTCGCGGACGAAGTGGAGATCAATCTCAATATGCTTCGTGCGTTGATGCTGAACGGGGTTGCTGGACATGTAGACGCGCGCTGATGGTGTCACAGAAGACGACTATAGCACGGCGTAGGGGGGCATGGAGCTCAAGCAAGAGCTGGCGCAGCTAGGTGGCCTCAGCCACAGCATTGGCAACCGCACGGTACTCAGCTTCAGCGCTGGAGCGGGAAACTGTGGCCTGGCGCTTGGAGGACCAAGAGATGAGGTTGTCACCGAGGAACACAACGTAGCCCGAGGTGGACTTGCGAGTGTCGGGACAGCCAGCCCAGTCAGCATCCGAATAGGCCACAAGCTCGTCAATCCTGGAGGGGCGAAGGTGAAGACCCAAGTGCAAGGTCCCGCGAACATAATGAAGAATCCGCTTCAGGGCAGCCAGGTGAGTGTCGTGCGGGGCGTGCATATGAAGGCAGACCTGCTGAACCGCATAGGCATGTTGGGCCGGGTGAAGGTGAGGTACTGAAGAGCTCCAGCAAGGCTGCGAAAATCAGTGGCCTCAGAATCCCGAAGAAGGGTGCCAGCGGTGGCAGACAGCTTGGGATTGATGTCAACCGGTGTGGAGCAAGGCTTGCATTCCGCCATGCTAGCGCGGTCCAGGATGTCTAGCATGTACTGACGCTGCGAGAGGAGAAACCCGTCTGACCATCGCTGGACATGCATTCCCAGGAAGTGGTGAAGGTGGCCGAGATCCTTCATGGAGAACTCCTGCTGCAAGGCTGAAATTATGTGTTGGAGAAGTGCCGGGAGGATGCTGTCAAGACAATGTCGTCGACGTAGAGAAGCAGATAGGCTGTGTCGGAGCCGTGTCGCAGAACGAACAAACTGGTGTCAGCCTTAGACTCCACAAAACCAAGCTGGAGAATGAAGGTGGCAAATCGACTGTACCACGCCCGAGGTGCCCGCTTCAATCCATACAAAGACTTGTTGAGATGGCATACGAGACCCGGCCGGGAGGTGTCCTCAAAACCTGCAGGCTGGCTGCAGTACACAGTCTTAGTCAGGATCCCATGAAGAAAGGCGTTCTTGACATCCAGCTGATGAACGGGCCATTGGCGTGAAAAGGCCAGAGAGAGGACCGTGCAGAAGGTGGCCGGCTTGACAACCGGACTGAAGGTCTCATCAAAGTCAATGCCTGGTCGCTGTGTGAAACCCCGAACAACCCAGCGAGCCTTGTAGCGTTCCAAGGATCCATCGGCGTTGAACTTGTGCTTGAAGATCCATTTGCCGGAAACGACATTCGTTCCGGCCGGACGATCAACTAAATCCCAAGTGTTGTTGAGCTTCAGGGCGTTGAACTCCTCTTCCATGGCAGCCCGCCAATTGGGATCAACTAGAGCCGCACAGTATGTCTTCGGAATCGGTGACAAAGTGGCGGCGGTGTAGGCGGCTGGGGAAACGGAGGCCTGCTTGGCCCTGGTGGTCATCCGGTGCTGATTGACCATGGGAGTGATGGGAACAGCCCCCCGTGGTAAGGCAATGGCCGGGATGTGTGGCGCAGCTGCGGCCGGTGTCGCGGCCGGAGGGGCAGGGATGACCACAGGATCTCGGCGGCCGTACACCAAGCGGCAGGGGCGCACCGGGAAGCCAGGTGGTGGGGGCCGGGGCGCCGCGGCTGCAGAAGTCGTGTGCGGTGTGGCCCTGCACAGCACAGCGGGCGACGGTGTGGAGATGGCGCGGAGCGCGGGCGAGGACGGGTAGGAACCCGCCCGTGGTGAGACTGTGGCCGCGCGTGGCGCGGAGAGGGGCGATGCTGTCGGGGTCGCAGCCGTTGCCGCGCGTGGCGCGGAAACGGGAGACGCCGAAGGAAGTGCCGCTGGCGCTGGTGGCGTCGAGAGGTGGCAAGGTCATCGCCAACCCTATACAGCTTGCTAACAAAAAGTAGTTGCCCATGTAGGAGTATAGTATGGGAGAGGCTCAAAAAAATGCTGGAGTAATAGACTAGTTATATAAAATACTACAAGGGAACAGCAAGAGGTCACTGAATCCTTGATAGAATGTTGTAAAAAAAAAAATCCTCGATAGAACGGATAGATGCGCTTGCTTGCACATCCAACCTCTGAGTCTCTGTCATCCTTGATCGATATGATGGAGGCAAGTAGTAGTATTAATTAGGGGCGATCGAAGTTTGCATGCATCATGCACAATGAGGGTCTATCGAACTATCTGATCTAAAAAGGGCAGAAACAAATGAGGGAAGAAGGCGCCAAGGGTAATGTAACAAACGAGTTTTTGGGTACCCTGGATGATCCGGCGCTAGCTCCCGGATGATCCGGCAGTACGTGCCAGAAGCACAGAAACTCTTCGCCACGTCGCCCAACGGCCCCACACGTCAAACCGCATGTCCCAACCTGGCCAGACCCCTGACTGCTCTCTCTCTCTCTCTCACTACCATTCTCTCCCGCACACTCTCTCTTCCTCTCAGGAACCATGGAGGAGCCTCCAAAGTGATTCCTCCATTGGAGCCCTTTCTCCTCACCAGAGGATCGCCGGAGTTCAACCTCGGTGAGCTACATCACCTCTACCTCATCTTCTTCCTTGGGTTTGAGTTTTGGAGCCCCTCTCATGGTGCTCTTTTTCTTCCTCAAAGCTTCAAGTCAAGAAATCGAGCTCGATCTACTTCGACGCCGTTCTCCATCAATTCCTAGCACCTCACCAGAGTTTAACCCATCACTGGTGAGCTATCTCCTCCCTTGAATCGCTCTCAAACCTCTTTTGACTTTGGGACAAGCAAACCTAAGGTTCCAAGCACCATCGATGTGTCCGAGCTTCAAAATCTTGTTTCCTACCAAATATATCGCTTGGAATCATCTTCAAACACTCCTACAAACCTCCTAGAGTAAAACCCCCACCCAAAATCGTTGCCAAAATGACCGCTGGTGGACTTGTTGTGATTCCTGGATGATCTAGCGGTAGGTCCGGATGACCCGGACTAGGCCGGGAGATCCGAACCGGGTGTTCCGGTAGGCTCGGCCAGATCCCGGATGATCCAACAGCTCCTTTTTCAACCTTTCTCCCATCTTGCAAAATTCATATAAGATTGCATATAACTCAGAAAATTGTGAATCAAATTTTGTTGGTTTTCTAATGACGTCAAAAACCTGTTAAAAATAAGTTCCTTAGAAAATAAATAAATAAATTTCTGAATTAATTATATGAGTTTCTATCTTGTTAATTGCATAGTTAATTCTCTTCTAGTCTAAAAATCATGAAACCAATTCTATTAAATCATGTTTTGAGCATATCTTTTCTCATATCATTGCACTCAGTTAAGGCATATTTATTTATTATGTATCATTGCATCCGTGTAGAGACCAAAGCACCAGAGCAAGAGGTCGACGAGTCTCAGCAAGGCCCCATCGTCATCGACCCCCGTTGACACCCAAGGCAGGCACCTAAGTATCTTTTGAACCTTATTTTGGATCAACAAAGTATGTGCATAAGTCAATATTTGTGTATATGTTGCTTAGCTCCTATCTCTATGCATTTATCCTTTCCTTGATCTAGAGTAACCCTTTTTAGGTGAGTATGCTTGTTTATGTGTCACGTTATATAATTGCTTATTGATGCTTAGCTTCGGTAGAAGTCGAGAGGTGGCAAGGTCATCACCACTCGCGAGTTGTAGATTATGCTTGATTTAATTATTTTGGGTAGCTATTAATGGTTTAAAATATTGAGCTACTTTGAATGATGAATCGAGACTTGAACAAAGTGTGCTAGGCCAATTTGAGATTGGAGCTCTCTTAGTTAGACTTGTTGAGTTGATTAAGGACTAACTTTGTAGCTAGGCTCTTGAACACTTATGCGTGGAGCCGGAAATGGATTAGATTAACCTTTAGAGCAAAGTTAAGGGACCGAGAAAATATGATTTAGTTTGTTCTTTCTTCGATCTCAACTGATCTGAGGCTACCACAAAGCCTATAGGTATGACTTTGTGCAATTTTTTGGATAGTGTCTGATCGGAAAGTGTTGACTCATTGCCAAATTTTTTCAGATTCCTCCTCTAGTGTTGAATTCTCTTTGTAGGGGCCACTCATAGGTCTTGTAAAAAATCCTCCAAAAAGAGACCAAAAATCCATAAAAAGAAAAACACATGGGACTAAAGGATTTGACACAAAATTAAGAGGAAGTGATCACTATGATTCACGTAGCTATATCCGATTGCAAGCCACTCACAAGAAACACAAATCTTGGATGGTAAGAAGCTCAAACAAAGAGTCAACCCTCTCATCTCTTCCTCTCACCAAGACAACCCCAAAATGAAAGAGTACGTACACCCACCCCTCTGAGAGACATGGGTACCCCTGGGTCCCCACCGATTAAGGTCTCAACCGTTCCCGACAGGCGGGCCCGACCTACCAGAAGACCCGCCGACCTGTCAGTGGGCCCTGCCCGACATGACATGTGGGCCTAAGGACATGAAGACAGCTTAGAGTGCAAGTCAATACAGTCCAGACAGTTTAAGGCAGTTCGGATAAGCCTTACATGTTGTAACCGACTAAGATAGATGGAAACCGACTTGTACTCCAAGGTCGTTGGCCAATATAAAGCGGCCTGGGGCGCCCTCCTCGGGGCAGATGACTCTCGCATAATTCCACCACCAAACTGGACGTAGGGTTTTACTCTCCGGAGGCCCGAACCAGTATAAATCGCCGTGTTCCTTGTGTCTCGCCGGGATTTCCGTGCTCGTCCTACGTGCAACCATCTATGCTCTTAGTTCCCTGATCGCTCCATTAACAAACAACCGCTTGGGTCGCCCCTTTGCGGATCTATCTAGGTCTCAACCCCTGACAGTTGACGTGCCAGGTAGGGGTGATCGGGAGCTCGTTGTGCAGCGCGATGGCATCTCACTCCGGCAATTGTATCTCGCGAGACGCCGGCGCACCAAAATTTTTCTGGCGACCCACCCGCCCATGCCCCATGACGATTTCATCATCAGCAAATTCATCATCTACGTCCACATGGTCGTCACGTCGCCGGGACTGATCATTAAGCTACGTCCACATGGTCGTCACGTCGCCAGGGGCGGATCTAGGAATCGAGAGCACCGGGGTCAGCTTCATTAGGAGATGAGGTCATTAGTGTTAATGAATAGTGATGAACAGTGATTTCTTTGGAGTTTACAAAAAGTTATCGGGGTCAGCTGACCCCGATCATTAAGTCGGCGAGATACGATCTGCTTTGCTGACGGCTTCGATCATCGCAATCCGGCGATACGCCAGCATGCAAGCCTCCAGGCATGGCGCCCTTGATGCAACTCAAACGTCGACATATCGAGCGGCCTCGGTCTCCTGCAACGACCAACGGATTAGCGGCAACACCACCGGCCACCATCGATGCGTTAGCTCCGACAAGATCCATCTACGTGGATAGACAGGAGTAGATGCATGCGGCCAAAGAAAAATACACCTACAAGATGTCCACATCAACAGGGAACACGTCTTTCCTTTTCTTGCTTTCAATTTTTTTCTTTATTACTCCATCTGATTTTCTTCTGCATCGGTTGCTAATTTTTTTGCATACGGCGGAGGATCTGTTCGAGTCATGTTCGTGCAGGATCGAGAAAACCCTGCATGTGGACGCCGACCACGTGCAGTCGACTCGGCGACAATCACACGCTCATCGCCGACCTCGGTGTCTCGCGACAGCTCAACCTTCTTCAACGTTCAGCTCGCGCCGACCGAGCGGCGACCTAGATGCAATCTGGCCTCAACATGTCTCGTCCTGGGCTCCGGCCGGCCTCCACGCACGGGCATGGCACGAACTGCCAAGACGGAGCGGTGGTCGACCTTCCTCAAGCCACGAGTCTCGGAATTGATCTGAACAGCCTACGTGAACGGGGGAGATAATTCTTCCACACTTTTCTCCTTTCTGATTTATTTAATCTATTCTATTCTAATCTAAGTTATGGCGCACGACAGCTAATCAAGATTGCTTCTTTTATTTCTTTATTACTTCTGTGGAAGAACATGCGTGATGCAACTCCTGGTCAGCACTTGATCGCACGCGACTTCGATCCGTCGACTCGCAGCCTTGATGTGCCGGACACGACGACCCGGCGTTCGGCAACGAGACGGCCGCCGTCATCAGCCCGACCTACTGCCTTGCGGCACCGTCAACCCCCAGCAGTTCATCACCGTCCTCGCCGCGACTCCATTCGCGTTGCCGGCTACCTCGACCAATCGGCACGGCTTCGACTCGCGCTGACGACAACGACCTTCCGCGGACACTCGCCGACCGCGTTCAGCAACACGACGACCACTACAACGTCGGCATGACTCAGGTCGCGTCGCCGTCTACGTCAACAAGCACAACTTCATCTTGCTTCGACGATGACTACAACGACTTCAGCTCGACGACCGCTTCGGCGTCTCGAGCTTGCCATGTCGACCTCGGCCATGGCGACGCACAAGCTAAGTTTTATTTGTAATTAAATATTTTACTGCTCCAATTTCTTTCGTAGACATGCTTTACATGTTTTATCACTGCTTTATTTTCCCTCCCCCTTCGACACGCTCGGGGGCTTGGTATAGCCGACCTCGATACGCTCGGGTGCTTGGCTTTGCCAATCTAAGGGTCATTTGACCTGAGGGATTTTTAATTACTTCTGTGTGTTCTTCCTTTAAACGCTTTTTTACTCGCTATGCGCATTCGTAATTGTGTGGTTGCAAGACCTTGAGTCCCTGACTCCCCCGCGCGCTGGCTACACCTAAGCCTCCATGCTGAGCAGTGTAGTCGATGGCTCTGCGCCTTGCTATATCTACGGACGGCGACGACGATCAAACACATCCTTTACGGCTCTGTGTCTTCGTTGCACCCGCTAGGGTCTGCGTCCTGGTGCACCCGCTATGGCTCTGCACGTAAACGAACCTATTCTAATCAGCCTATATTTCTACTTCCTGAGCAGAATGGTGATAGGTTCGATTGAAGACCCTCCGGGGTAGGCGTGCCTCGCTGCTCTACCAGATTCGTCTGGGCGTCTGGAGTCCAGTCTATGATTTTGTCGGACCCCCGAGGTCGGTGTGCCCATTACTTAGGTCGTCAATACCTTAGTACCATGACTTCCCTGGATGATTGACAGCTATGCTGGTCATCTGGGCACAAAAATTGCCTTCCTGAGGTCGGCATGCTATTATAGCCCTGCCAGCCTGTTCTGGACATCCCCCTTGCTTTAGCATGAAGGCCTCCTTGTGGGGTGCGCGCCTAAAGGCCCTGCCAAGCATCTCCGGGTGCTTGAGCGCTACTAACTTGAGACCTTCCTGAGGTCAGCATGCCTCGGGTGGCTCTGCCAGACTCTTTGCAGCCATGCAGGATATCTGGGAGTCTCTACACTCCGTTTATTCAAGGTCCTGAGACCTTCTTGCGACCCCGTCGTCGCCGACTAAAGGTCCTGAGACCTTCCCGCGACCCCGTCGTCGCCGACTCAAGGTCCTGAGACCTTCCCGCGACTCTGTCGTCGTCGACTCAAGGTCCTGAGACCTTCCCGTGACTCCATTGTCGCCTACTCAAGGTCGGAGGACCTTCCCGCGACCCCGTTGTCGCCGACTCAAGGTCCTGAGACCTTCCCGCGACTCTGTCGTTGCCGACTCAAGGTCCTGAGACCTTCCCACGACTCCGTCGTCGCCTACTCAATGTCAGAGAACCTTCCCATGACCCCCGTCGTCGCCGACTCAAGGTCCTGAGACCTTCCCGCGACTCTGTCGTCGCCGACTCTAGGTCCTGAGACCTCCCGCGACTCCGTCGTCGCCTACTCAAGGTCGGAAGACCTTCCCGCGACTCCGTCGTCGCCTACTCAAGGTCCTGAGACCTTCTCGCGACTCCGTCGTCGCCTACTCAAGGTCGGAAGACCTTCCCACGACTCCGTCGGCTTACTCAAGGTCCTGAGACCTTCCCGCGACTCCGTCGTCGCCCACTCAAGGTCCTGAGACCTTCCCGCGACCCCGTCGTCACCCACTCATGGTCCTGAGACCTTCTCGCGACCCCGTCGTGGCCGACTCAAGGTCCTGAGACCTTCCCGCGACCCCGTCGTCGCCCACTCAAGGTCCTGAGACCTTCCCGCGACCCCGTCGTCGCCGACTCGTGGCCGACTCAAGGTCCTGAGACCTTCCCGCGACCCCGTCGTCACCGACTCAAGGTCCTGAGACCTTCCCGCGACCCCGTTGTGGCCGACTCAAGGTCCTGAGACCTTCCCGTGACCCCGTCGTCACCGGCACAAGGTCAGGAGACCTTCCCGCGACTCCGTCGTCGCCTACTCAAGGTCCTGAGACCTTCCCGCGACTCCATCGTCACCTACACAAGGTCCTGAGACCTTCCCGCGACTCCATCGTCGCCTACACAAGGTCAGGAGCGGAGACCTTCCCACGACTCCGTCGTTGCCCACTCAAGATCACCAGACCTCCCAGCATCTCCGTCGTCGACCACTTCAGGTCGCCAGACCTCCTGGCGTCTCCGTCAACACTTAGTTCAGGCTGGCGGACATCGCTGCAGCTCTGGCAGTTAGCGCACCTTTCCCCTACTTGACGGTATCCTGATGCCTCTTATCTCTTACGAGGGAGCAGGCCTGTGACCGTACAGCGAGCCGGCGACTCAAGTCATGGCAGTTTCGGCGTCTGGCGTCTTCCTCAAGATTCCACATTCTTTGGCGCATTCGCCCAGTTCGTCAGAGCAGCATGATGGCAGCAGAAGGCCGTATGTTCTCTCTTTCTTCTATTCTGGAGTATCAAACCGGCCATTCTGGTCGCTTTACTGCTCGAGGGCTACTACACGAGTGCGTCTTACGACGCCCTCTTCTTCTACATCGCATCGACATACTGGAAGCCTGCTTTCACTACTCCTCTGCTCGACCTACCTACGGTTGGGGTCGCGACCTTTCTGAAGCTCGTGGAGGCCCTTTTTGTGTTACCTGATCCAAGTCAGGTCGGCGGTTCTTCAAGATCGACGTCTTGCCTTCACTTCAACCTTCTGGACTTATATTTCAAGAGCTCGATATTCGACTTCGTACGCGCATTGGAGGGGTTTTTTTTGATCCCCGTACACCCTACACAACCTCAACGGTGCCATGCCTTCGCTTCGCTTCGACATGACCTCGTCTCGGCCGCTACGCCTACACGTCGATCGGGACCTTGAGAGACATGGGTACCCCTGGGTCCCCACCGACCAGGGTCTCAACCGTCCCCGACAGGCGGGCCCGACCTACCAGAAGACCCGCCGACCTGTCAGTGGGCCCTGCCCGACCTGACATGTGGGCCCAAGGACATGAAGACAGCTTGGAGTGCAAGTCAATACAGTCCAGACAGTTTAAGGTAGTTCGGATAAGGCTTCCATTTTGTAACTGACTAAGATAGATGGAAACCGACTTGTAGCCCAAGGTCGTCAGCCAATATAAGGCGGCCTGGGGCGCCCTCCTCGGGGCAGATGACTCTCGCATAATTCCACCACCAAACTGGACGTAGGGTTTTACTCTCCGGAGGCCCGAACCAGTATAAATCGCCGTGTTTCTCGTGTCTCGCTGGGATTTTCGTGCTCGTCCTACGTGCAACCATCTACGCTCTTAGTTCCCTGATCCCTCCATTAACCTACAACCACTTGGGTCGCCCCCTTGTGGATCTGTCAAGGTCTCAACCCCTGACACCCTCTAGACAAAGAGATGAATGACCAACCAGTCACTCCTCCTATATATATAGCCCTCGAGATATAAAGACCGAAGTGCCCCTACACTAGGAGTTACAACAGAAGCCCACACAGGCGCATTTTGGTCATTACATCATTAAGCTCATTGAATGGACACACATCCATTGGGCCTTGCTTACCTCTGACGCAAGCTCCTCGATCATGCTGAGCGCCCTCCGCTTCGAAGCTTCCCGACGCACCCGGATACCGTCTCCGTCACGCGCGGGCCTTCAGGTGATGGTTTTATGGTAGCCCCAACAAACCCCCGCGTACAAGGCACAACCTCACCATGCAAAGCTTCGAGCACGTCAAACCTTTCACCTTTGGTGCCCGGACGGTCTACTCGGTTTTGCCTCGTTCCTTGACTTGGCGGACCGGACTTGATATTGTCATTCATCGGGTCCCTTTAACCAAACCTACTTGTCTCTCCATCACCGGAGGCCACTGTGGCTAATACCTTTCACGCTTGTTCTTCGATCACCTGCAACAACGCAAACCAAGCCACATCCAACACCTGCAATACTAGGTCAAGAGTCTGTCCACACAATATTGTCAACCACTCATCACGAGTGCATTGACAACACGCCACCTAAACAATATGAGAAACACACGCACACACAATAATGCACACAATTGAACGCACACAACACACACATAAAGGCTCAAATCATCCAGTCAATCACTCATCATATATAAACTAAAGCAAATCTCAACTTGGTTTCTCAAAGTTCCATGAGGATCATTTCCGCATTTCCAAAAATGACCTAGATGGGATCGAAGAGTGGTCCGAAGAAGTGCTGAAAAAGGACAAAGGTCAACTACAAGAGAAGAGGTGCGATTCTGCTTCATTTTCCATAAATCAAGTTGCTTCTTTCTTAGTAGTACATGCTACATAGTAGCTAATAAAAGGAATTATTTGGATTAGTGGGGGATGCAAGTCATCGGGCAAAGGGCCTCATCTATGGATGGAAACGGATCGGATTCACATGGAATCAGATTCGGATAACACCTTTTACCACATTTTTACTCGAATACGAATACATATTCGAATGTTCTCGAATACGAATATAAAACAGATGTCTCGAATTCGGATACACATTCAGATATTTACTCTATTTGGACGACAACATTTACCAATTTTCTTTGATAATTTACAATTACAAAATCATTTAAAGACTAAAGTATTAGTATCACATTCATCCATATTTTTTAATAATTAATCATATAGTAAATAAAACTATTAATAAATACATAATTTTAATATATATACATTTATTAAAAAAATTATAAAAAATACTTGAAAAATATTTTCATCAATACATAAATAAACTAGAGTAATTAAAATTAAACTTTACATTAATGTATTTTTATTATTGAAATTAGTGATATTGGTCATTAAATTTAAATATAACTTTTTAAATTGTTTTACGGATGCAGTATTTTTAATATTAAAATTAATGTCATAATCATTATTTATGGATATATGTTTTCAATTATATACTATCAATATTAGTATTCTATTGAACATAATTTGCCATTAGTTATAGAGATAACTGACAATTTTATATAGTCGAATATGGATAATGTCGGATATTGCCAAATATGGATGTGGAATCGGATAGAGAAAATTGACAAAAACAAATTTGGATGTATCCACTTTACTACCACATTTGAATTCGAATACGGATACAGATATCCATATTTATATTTTAGCAGATACGGATATTGGATATTTTGGATTCCATTTTCATATTTCCATCCCTATCTCGTCCACCCATGCATGAGGGCTAGCGCCCCCTCCCCCTGCCCCCAAATCTGCCCCAGTTTGGATTTGGATTAGTTATTAGCTTCAAATTTTGAAATGGAGTAGATATTTCGGTTACTTTGTGTCATTCTTATTAGTAGATACTTCCCTCTTTACTTTCATATAATTTCATGCGGCAGCAGATGCTTACTACTCCAGTGCCGCTGCAAGTGGGTATCAAGGACAGTGAGCGTAGCCACTTGTTACGGATTTTTTTTTTCATAGCGGATTGACCGACTCATGTTTACCATGTTAAAAAATACCTCGTGATCCATGTTAAAAAAACTCAAGAAAATAGTTATTAAAAATTCTACTTGTTCCAAATTATAGTTTCATTGACATTTTTATACCAAATGAATAACTTTTATTAATAAAGCAAGCTACAGCAAAAAAATATGCGAGCGGTCAAACTTGATGTAACAAAGTCAAAATAATTATAATTTAGAACTGAGAAAGTAGATATCAACATTTCGGAAAAAATATTAATACTAAAAAGTCATGTACTAAATAATTTCTTAGAAAACGTATAGGGGTGTATTGGATTCGAATGCATCAGCAGGCACAGCAAATTGGAGTGAGAGGTTGAAGACATCTTGTTCATGTGTGTCAAAACCGGCCACGAAAGGCTAGTATGTGCGCAAGTTGGATTGGTTTTCGTACGAGCCGAGAGCAATTTCGGCAATACGTTAGTGGCAGAATCTATCTGATTTTCGACAGCAGCCTCATCATTTCATCGAGAAGACAGCAACTTAACACAAAGTGAAATTACAAATCATGCTGAAACAACAGCCTGCAAACCAAGCCATTTCGAAGTCAGCAAGCTACTGCATTGCAGCGACAACTTCTGCTGGATTCATCTCAAAGACAAACTCAGCCGATGGGATCTAAAATAAAAGGAGCTTAGGGCTAAGGAGCATAGACGAGACACTGATAATAATAATAATAATATTACTAATGTTTCTAGTTTGCCAAGTACTAGTGTCATCTCGCACTTGGATCTGTTCGAGGGTATGGAGAAATTAACTAAGTAAACAAGAGAAAAGGAACAGTTTGGCTATCATAAGATGTGCGGCTCCGAAGACACCACTGCAGTCACATTCAGAAGCCTCCAAGCACAGCACCAGACTTTTATTTAGGCCATCAGCATTCAGAAACCTGCCAAGAGAGTTTACATTAAGTTACCACAGTGCAAAAAAAAGCTGATACAGCACAAAACAGTAACATGGATTATAGGGGAGTTAATAATGAATTGAACAATTTCTGACCATGAACATCATCGGAAGAGCATAACCTACAGAACGCTAGTTATTCTTGCTGCCACCTGCATATAGAAATTAGAGTTGAGGATCATGTCATCAGGAAGTTCTATAGTCCTGTAATTCAGGGAAAGTTTGGAAGCACAAAGAAAAAGCTTAGTTTTCAGGGCACAGACCTAGCAGTGAAGATTCAGGAAATCCTCATCTTCTGGAAATAGCTGCAGATTGTGGGACTTATGCAAGAACCCAACAGCAGCATCGTCAAAGTCTAGTAAGCTACCACATTTAATGAGCTCAGTGAGGGATGGGATCTGATCTGGCATCTCAAAGAGCAGCCCTTTAGATATCTCCTCTGCGAAGTAGGTTGCAAACTCAATCTTTTCTTTGTAGCAGCCCTTTAGATATCTCCTCTGCGAAGTAGGTTGCAAACTCAATCTTTTCTTTGTAACTTGATTGACCATTTCTACTCTGTATGTATAGCTTGGAGTTCTCCCTTTCCCACCTAAGCATTCGGCTGGCATTCACATTCACAACCTCTCCAGATGACAAGCTTACACTATAGCTCACCGTGATAGGTTCATCCTTCTCTTGGACAGTTACATTCAGAAGGCAAGAAACCATTCTGTGCCTCCGTTCAGTAGGAATGTCAAGAGCAGGATCGGCGAGGAATGCAAGAACTATATGGAGCAAACCAACCTTGATCACCTTGTTCTTGTTGACTGTTATGAAACGACCATTCTCTAAGGTGAAAAAATCATTCTTCATTACTGCTTTGGATATTCTCTGAACACCGATGCTGTCATAGATGCTGTTAAGCCTTGCTCGAGACATGCAAGGTATGGTCGATGGAGGATACCAGATGAAAAGCGACTGCTGAGGAAGCTTCTTGAACAAATCTGTAAGAAGTAGATCATCAGGAATGAACACATCCTCCTTTCTTGATAAAGTGATCTTTCCATCAATACATACTGGGACCTTGACACAACCAGAAAGAAATTTCTGTGTGTTTTTGCTCCAATTAGTTGCAATGAACATCCAGAAAGCAGAGCAATTTGATTTATCTAGCTCAGGAACAGATCTCTCCCATGTGCTCCATAATTTGCAGTAGTCTTCAGCATCAGGTCCATGCCTCACACCGAAAGCAAGTGAAAAGAAGCCAAGCAACTCCTTGTCATAATATTTATCTAGGACATGTATCTGCTGGCCAAAAAGATTGTTCTCATCAGAAAGAACACAGCAACCTGAGCTCACCCATTCTCCATCCTCCATTTCATTTGGTATCCAAATCCAATTACTGCTTTTGTCTTTGTCATTAGGTTTCCAATTGCAATTCATCAGGTACAAGTAGATACGGGAAATAGTAGTTCCAACCTTGTGGCTCCTCAAATGCTGAGCAACAAGATCTTGTCCACCATTAACATTCACTGTCACTCCGATTCTCGCAAGGGAATCTTTAAATGAGACTAGCTCTGAGCCATAGAAAGCCTCGTCAATGAAAGGACCATCTTCCATGCAGAGAGAAGACTGCTTTGCATCAAAAAGGATACATTCGCCAGGACATTGGTAGCCCATGGATGTCTTTAACCACTTCATACAAATCTTGTCCTCAAAGCCCTTGGGAGGTGATGCTGCAGACTTGAAGTAGTTTTCGACGCAGGCAAGAAGTGACACGACAGTAGCTTTGGTCAATGTGGAAGGATCACCAGGAATGCTAAGACCTGAAATGGCAAATCTAGCACCATTTTTTGCTTCAACGGTGACACCCAATTCCTGAAGCTCATCTTTGTAGTCATAAATCTCTTTTCCTAAACCATGTAAAGAATCGCCATCATCTATGAATGGTAAGTTTGCTATGGGAGACAAAGGCTGCCACGTGTCATCAAAAAATATTGCCTCTGAAGGAGATCTGAATCCCAGTGATGTGTGCAACCACTTCTCACTGCGCATACAGTTGAAAAGTTCAACAGGAAGAGGGTGGTGTGTCCTCAGTTGCCGATAAGATCCTAGTAGAGCCAGGACACTTGCCTTTGTAAGTGATGACTTTGACACCATCTCCTTAAACATGTGAGTTATAGCTTTCGATGCCTCCTCAAATCTCATGATCAGTCCTATCTTCTTCAATTCTTCTTTGTATGATATAATCTCACTCCCATAAAATCTATAATCAATGACAGGAGTTCCATCAAATACCTTTAGAAGGCACTCCCACTCAGGATCAACAAGAAATATTTCGTTAGGAGCACGAAATCCCACATTAGTTTTCAACCATTTCAGATCTTTGAGCTTCCTTATGAAATCTTCACACTGATTCACGTAGCGGATACACTTGAGAATGAGTGTAGTAGCCTTAGAAGTAATGGCAGCAGAACTGAACTTAAAGTTCTTAATTACAAGCTCGTAATTTTCCTTGAATGCAACAATAACACCAAGCAACTCAAGCTCTGCTGCATACTGAAGTATGTCCTTCCCATAGAACTGAACATCAAGAAATGATTGGTTACTGATATGCGATGCAACTTCCCATTCTGAATCACGGATGATGCAATCAGCAGGACACCTGTAACCAAGGGTGCTCTTCATCCATTGCCCATCCTTGACACTGTTGATCAGTTGGACTGGAGACAGAAACTCCTCTCCTAGATACCGAATGAGCCGAAGCAAGGAATACACATTCTCTCTGGTCAGTGCATTTCCAGCAGCCTTAGATAAGAGGCAGCTTCCAATATAAGCTGATGCCTCATGGAATTCAAACCTCACTCCAATTAACTTTAGTTCATCAGTGTAGGTATACAGTTTGTTTCCATAGACTTGTTGATCAATCATTGGTATATCAACAAAAGATGAGCCATTTTGCAAAATGCTTCCCCATTTAGCGCTGGAAAGAAACGACTCCATTGGTGGCTTGAATTCTAGTGATGTCTTTAACCATCTTCCTTCTCTTACAGAAGCCAAGAACTGATCAGGTAATCTTCCTTTTGACTTTTGAATCCGTATCCATTCCAGCAATAAGAATGCATTGTCCACTGAGAGAGGTGACCTGGCTGCAGGGAAGCTTGCATTTGGTGGGTGTATCAATGGCACATCGGAGACCTGAAGATGTGTCTTGAGGAACTCCAATAGCTGGTCGTCAGATGTGTAATTCCCAGCAAAATGGCCAGCTGACTTGTAATGTCCTGACAATTCAATGTAGCCATCAATTCGACCCATTTGCTTCCCTTGGCAGGAACCATAATGCTATTTCTGTCCCTGACAGCTTTGCCATAGCTATCAATTACCGGCATGACATGGCAGAGTTGCTGTAAACTATAAGAATCTATATAAGTCTTCTTCTCCGAGTGGTACAGAAACTGTGCAAAAGAAATGATAGGCCTCTGAGCATCGTTCAAAGAATTAACAACAGTTGATGCATAGCTGTAGACAGAGACAAACTCCACTTTTGCTTGGTTCTGAAGCCAATTTTTAACTGTTGTTTTCTGTGAGAAATCTTCAAGAGCTGACTGTGTATTGGGCTGGATAAAGAACCTGTTAGAAGATGAAAACTCCTTGTTCCAGCTGATGAGCCATGACATGTACTCCATCTCAGATGCAATGCACAATCTATCACACCCTTGACTAGCTCTTGATATGCTCCAGAAAGAGAGGACATCATTCCTATTAACATACTTAAGTAGGGGAATTGACATCATGTTTGTACCAGAAAAATAATCTTGCCAATTGACCGTGACAAAATACAAAAGGTCCAGGTAAAGCTGTTCATCTACTTCCTTGATAAGATTGGAACCTTCAATGCATTTGGCATACCATTCAGCGCCCACATCCTTGACTTCCAAGAATTTAAGCACACTGTCATATGAACTCCTGTCAAAATTAGAGCTAAGAATGTAGGTTCCATGAGTTGATAGATTCTTCAGATCAACTCCAAATTTCAGTGCATTGTGGAGGATAGTCCAAAAGTCTGGCTTGAGCCGCGCAACTTCACTGGCCTTGCAAAATATCTTCTGTGATGTATAAGACTCACATGGAACAATATCTTCGGCAATGACCTTTTCTTTGATTCCAGACCTAACTGGCTCAAGCACTGAGATAAGTGAGGGATTCACTGGAAGGAAATCGAACATTGATGGAATTGAAATGGCTGGTGCATCAGGTTTTGACTTCACAAGCGTTACAAATGCGTTCATGAAAGCAGTTGGGACACATTCTAGAATTCCCTTGTTCCACGGACTATCAAACAGTATCGCCTCCCTTGATGAGGCGAGCAGGAAGTCAGCCTGAATTATGAACGGGAAGTTTGTTACCATCTCAGTGGGGAGGAAAGCATAGACACCAGGGAACAGTTGATTCTTCCGGGACAGACGCCCGGCAAGTGGGAAGGCCAGGGTTATCACCCATTCATCAATCTCAGCACGTTTCTCAACTTTGTTCTCTGACTTGACTGGGAATTTCTGCCTCCACAAATGATATCCGCATTCTTCGACTTTTCCAGTCTCTTCAGCTGATAAATGGAGTGTATAAGACTCAGCATGCATGCTCTTCCTGGATTGGAAGTCATTTTCAATGGATATCGCAACCTCACTAATAGTGCTACTCTTTGGATCAGAGTTATGCTCCTGGACAGAAAGCTTCCTGATCTTCGACAGGAACAGCAGCATTTCAGGATGCAGGCTTGACAGCTGTTTCTTTACCGCATCAACCTTCTCATTCTTCAACGGTAAGATAATGGTGGTTGTAGGTAGGACTTTGGAGCATCCATATATGTTTTCAATGTCTGAAAGACTAGGTGTTGATTCCACCCACTCAGGGACAATGTATCCAATATTGCATTCGGCACATGGTTTCTCATTGAACTTAATATGATAACCATTACTGAATATGTAGGGCTGGCTTGATATCAAGAAAACACTCTTGAACCCGATACCTGAATCAAAAGGAACAAAATATTAGAACTTGGAGATAGGCACAAATAATAAGCTGATATGCAGCGTGCGTTGTAACTTTGCAATGACTTATTAGGTGGGGTAATCACAGAAAATGATAAACATATTTGACAGGTGGAACATTTTTTTTCCGTGAAATCATCCTAATAAAGTAATATATGAGAGATAAACTGGTACTTCAATAATAGCTCATACAGGCAGTGTTAAACTAGTTCATCTAATCTTGAAAGCATTGTAAGAACATACACTTTTAAGAGGTATGGAACCCAAGTGTAAGTATTAAGATTATCCTTGTTAAACATAATATATGTAGGTCATGATCAATGTTACCTAATATTTTCATATTAAAAATATATTTAATGGACTAGTATAAGATTCACGGGATTCAAATATCTGAGCTGTTCTACCAGAAAGAGCATTTAACTCAACATGAAAAGCAAACATTATTCATAACAATGTATAAGAAAATGAACTGGAATAAAAAGTTGTGATTAGTTACCTTTCTCCCCAATGTAACCCTGGTGTCTGTTTCCCTTTTTCGTTGATTTCCCAACACGACAAATGGACTCTATATTAGTTGATGAGAAGCCCCTCTCATTGTTGAAGATAAGTAAAGTTGATGATGCACCAGATCTTGTAATATCCTTTGATGTAATTAAAAATTCCAAAGAAGGTACCACTTGAGAAGGATAATCATTATCTTCTGCGATCTGTTTTTTGAGAAAGAAAACAGTTATATAAGTAGTAGTACTAAGATCCATAGGGAAAAATGACAAATTAGGGAACATCCCACAATATTTCAACATACAGTTGATGGTCAGCGCTGATGTATCACAACTGTTAGGAAATGGAAAAGTTAGGCATTATATTAGCCAAGTGAAATCCTCAACTGTGACATATGTACATTACAGTAATTATGGAGGAAACAAGTAGCAACCATCACAACAATCCAAGCACGCAAGCGAACTAATCATATAACATCTCAGATTTCATCTATCTAAATTATTGGATGTCATTTATATCTAATATTTTGTTACATTGTTGATACCCATTCACGAAGGGTATATAAGCAAAATTCACAAGTGAGTTACCAAATCAGGGATTTTGTTTTCACTTCCCCATATTAGAGGGAATGTTGCCAGCTGCGTTCATTATTATTTTTTTCAATCAATTGGTATTTATTGTGCATGGGATGTCATTTGTATAACATGGACTTACTAAAGATAAGTAGAATTTGTTCATTTGGTTTATAAATAATAATATTAATGGCAAGTACAAATTCTTTTTTTCTATTGGTAATTTCTAATTGTTTACCTCTTAGGACAAGGGGTATATGTGTGATCTGGAAAGCTGTACAATATCATGGTTCGAATTTGGTTTATTAATAGCAGAAAAAATGAAATACATGTTTAGTTTTTACAAAAGTTACCACTGTTTCTGCTATGTGAAGAATCAATTAAAAAGGTTGTCATTCTTTTAGGAACGACATCAAAACTTGTACATATCCTAAGCTACAAGGAAAGTCATCCAACAAGAGGTTCTATAGTTATCTAATACATAATAGAAATATTGCATTGAGATATTTTGCATACTAACTCATAGATATAAGTCATATGTTTTCGTCCTATTTTAAATCTTTAGCTATCAACATCCAAAATTTAAAATCTATTTTGACAACACAAGTTAGCATGGCTAGATGCATTATGGAATGTATATTCATAATATATTGCTCTCTATTTATTTAAGATAATATATTCTTATAGATCATGCTTGTCAAAGTGTCATTTCGGTGGCATAGATAATCTGTCCATGTACTAATGGACTCGGAAGTGGATGAAGTATTTAATCAGGAATCAGCGAGACATAAGGTCCAATGAAAATTTTTCTTATTAGTCAATTGAGATTAACTTCTCTACAAAAACTTTCCACTGGCATGCAACAGATGTACACCTAATTTAAATCATAGGCTTGGTCGTGCTTGCACTGCATAGTTGCCCCATAACGAAAGGACCAGGACCATGATTAAACAGTTAGCCAATTACAACGTTCCACGTGGTGATGAAATCATCTTTGGAATATGTATGTGCGCGAACGTGGCATTGCAGTTGATGTGTTTGCAAGACTGATAATACCACTTTTGTGGAGGAGTTACCAGATTCCCCTTTTGTGCAAGTTGAGCAAAAGCCACTAGGAAGCTTGGTATGATAGTACAAAAGGACATGGACATCTCTGATAACACAAAAGAGCACCGAAGACATTTTAAGGAGTCTTTCACTATACTATGTAACAACTCTGAAATACATTATGTTTCAGAGCAGCCGAAATACTTCATTATTACTCACTTATTATATATCCTGGTACAGTAAAATGGGACAAAATCATACCCAATCGAACATATAGACATAGGAACAATTCGATGCTACCTAATACACCACGGAAGGCCAACACTGAGATGAATGATAAATCCAATCTAATAGTAACAGTAAGTTTTTTTTTTGAAGGGGCCACGACCGGCAAGAAGCTGGTCTGAACGAAATAGTAACAGTAAGTTCATAAGCAAATTGCAGAATTCAGTAATCAAGAACAAGAACGAACCGATCAGTCACACAAGAACAGGAGGAGATAGATCAAGGGAATTGCTGAGACCTGCACGAGCTCCATGAGGAAGTGGACGTCCTTGGAGTAGAGCTCCTGGCTGAGGTAGCTGACGGCCTGGTGCATGTCCTCCGCCAGCGGGTTCTGCTCGCCGCGGCCGATGAAGTAGCGCTCCCGCCGGATCATCTCCACGTGCTCCCGCGGCGACGACGGCGGCGGCATCGCCGCCGGCGCCGAGGAGGACGGGGGCATTTGGGCGGTTTCACTGTTGGCTGCGGAGGGGAAGAGACGGCGCGGGTTCCGAGGAAGTGGAGAAAGGAAAGGAGGGGTCTTTTCCTTCTTTCTAGTTTCCAGGCCGCTTTTATACCGATGGTGACCACTGCTGGGCTGCCGACGGTGTCTTCTATTGCAAAGAACACCTTCTCAGCTTCCATATGTTAGAAAAAAAATACTATACTTCCTGGCCTTTCGAAAAAAAAAACTTCCTGGCACTTGAAATAAGACAAAAAAAATAGTCTGCATAATCTCATATATTTATAACTTGTGAATATTTTGTAAGGAAATATGAAAAATAGGTTCGTAATAATCTCAGGTTCTTCAAATATTTTATAATAGTAAAAGTGATCAATGTTGCCCACTCAAAATAAGGCCAGTCCAAGTTTAGATCATCAAAGATTTTTTACTGGACAGATTATGCGCTGACTATGAACCCAATAAATCAAACATGAAACTGATCAAAATCAGCAGGCCATGCATTCTAGTGCTCATATAAAACAACGTTCTGGCTATCCAAGAATTAGTTAATTAATATATATATATATATATACATAATATCTCCACAAATATAGTGGTATTTCGAAAATCACCCATATGTCCACACGGTGCATGCATAACAAGTTATTTAATAAAACTATAAATAGTTGATAAATGTAAAGGAGTGTAGTGATGGGAAGCTAAAATGTTTTCAACTTCCAAGGAAAACGAAGAGGCAGACGAGCACAAATAAATTTGGATGTCTTAAAATTGAGTGAAACGAGAGACAATGGAGAGGAATGAATTGTTGTACTTCATTGATCATTGGTGAATACATATATACAGGAGAGGGGAGGAGCGGCGTACGGACGTGGTGGCAACCGCCGCGTCCGTACGCCGGTGATGTCGGTGGCAGTTGCCACCTCTGCGATGGATGGATGAGATCATCCGATCTCTTTGTTTGTAACACTCCCCCTTGATCGAATCCAGCCTTGATCAACCTCCTATTATTTCTTCAAGATATCTATTTAGAATCTTAGAAATATAGATATGTATATCAAGTAAAACTTCTCAAAAACCCAGTGGGAAAAATAAGGAGAATAATCATGATTTATAGCTTTGTATTGATATTACCTCATTAAAAACTTTGAATGAGAAACTCAAATGATAAAACTCATACAAAGAAAAGAGTGTAATATGATGGTATAACAAGTTATGTGTCATGGAGTGACACTCCTCCTGATTCTTGCAAGTCCTTGAGTTGTCTCATACCAATACCCATGATATATTTATGAAATGAAGAGTATGGTAAAGACTTTGTGAATAAATCAGCAAGATTATCACAAGACTTTATCTGCAAGATGTTTATATCCTCATTTTTCTGTAGATCATGGGGAAAGAATAATTTAGGGGCCATATGTTTGTTAAGATTAGTCTTAACATAACCTGTTTCCATCTGAACAACACAAGCAACATTATCTTCATAGATAATGGTTGGTGATTCCAATGAACCAATACCACAAGATGTTAGTATGTGGTGTACCATTCTGCGAAGCCATACACACTCACGTGATGCTTCAAATAATGCAATTATTTCAGAATGGTTGGTGGATGTAGCTACCATAGTCTGTTTGGAAGATTTCCAAGAGACGGCGGTTCCACCATGCATGAAAATGAGTCCTGTTTGTGACTTGGCTTCATGGGGATCAGATAAATAGCCAGCATCAACATACCCTATTAAAGTCTGATCATCATTCCTCTTGAAGAAGAGGCTAAGATCTTTTGTGCCATTGAGATATCGGAAGACATTCTTAACTCCAACCCAATGACGTTTGGTAGGAGTACGTCTTAAAATTGAGTGAAATGAGAGACAACGGAGAGGAATGAATTGTTGTATTTCATTGATCATTGGTGAATACATATATACAGGAGAGGGGAGGAGTGGTGTACGGACGTGGTGGCAACCGCCGCGTCCGTACACCGGTGATGTCGGTGGCAGTTGCCACCTCTGTGATGGATGGATGAGATCATCCGATCTCTTTGTGTTGTAACAGGATGGATATGCATTGCATGCGTGAACTTTGCAAAAGTGTACTCCTATTTATTACTCTTTTTCATGGATTAGTACTGGTAGTAAGGATGGATTTGGATGACTAGATATTCTAATTGTCTGAGTTCGTATTAGATAAAAAATAACAATATGGATATCCATATTCGTCTCGTTTTTAATGAGCATGTTAAATGGATGTATTCGTATTCGATTTTTTGCACATTTTCTCTACCTGGTTCCATATTCGTATTCAACAAAAATGTGGACTATTCGACAATATCCGTATCCATGTAGAATAAAGTAGTGATAAAGTCATCTAAATTTTATTTTGATTACTAATTAATAATTACAAAATGATGTTAATTTGATATTTTTACCTAAAATGATGTACATCATCTAAACTATTAAAAAATATCTGATAAAAATTATTTTAGTCTAATATTACTAGTGATATACAATAATAAATTTTAATTAAGTTTAATATGGCTATTCATGTTAATTCTAAATGTATTATATTGTTTTTTAATGAATAACTTATATTTACCCACTAGTAGTAACATTTTTTAACTCATCGATAAAGTGAATCTATCTATTTTGTATTCGTATCCGATAAGATACGTATTCGTATATATTCGATAAGATTCGTATTCGTATTAAAAAATGTGGTAAATAGTGACGAATCTGAAGGTATCCAATCCGAATCCATCCTTAGGTACAGGCCAACGAGAACATTAGATAAAAAATATTTAGTGCGAAAGTAGTAAGAGCATCTCAAAGAGTTATCTAAATCCCTTTTTAATCCTTCATTTTCAACAAAATGAGAAAAAATTCCTCTTCAACAACTCCTAATTCATTCTCCTAACTTTAGAAAAGTCTGCCTCTTCCACGTAAAATTACGTGCTTTTTGAGTCACATCTAATCTAAAGGTGGAAAAGCCTGGAAAGAATAAAGAATAGTACAGTGGTTACGATAATTTAGAAATAGTATATGATTCCTTATATAAAAGTGTCTTCTATATTTTAGAAACTTTTAGAGATGGTCTTTTTTCTCTTTCCAATTCCTTTTTAAGGGTGTGTTTGGTTGAGCTGTGGCTTTTGAAAAAGCTATTGTGAGCTGTGGGTTATGTAAAAGCAGTTGTGGGAAAAGCAGAAGGCCGTTTGGTTAGAGCTGCTGTGAAACTGTAGCGTGTGTAAAAAAATATATGTAATGTCTCTAAAGGAATTATAATTATTATACTGATGACTTATTGACTTATTGTATGTAGTAAATATTTATTTTAGAACTCTACGAAATGATTACTTTGGAAAGGAAAAAAATATCTAAGTTCACGTATTCATTCCAGGTATGAATTTGTATTCTGACATTCTCGTATTCTAATGTATGTATTCGTCTTTTTATTTTTCTACATGAAAACGGCCAGAAAACACCACGTGTTCTCCTTGAACAGAGCAGCAGACACTGACTGCTTCCTGTCGTGGCCATTCACGGCGGCGCCGTCTTCGGCTGGGCGTGCAGGCGACGGAGCAGGCTCGGTCGCCTGGGGCATGGGGAACGGCCGCGCGCCACCGCCAAGGCTGGCCGCTGCCACTCGCCGGGACGGGGCTGAGGTCGCGCCGCCCCTCGGATCTGGCCGCGTGCCACCCACCGAGGCAGGCCGCACCCCCTTAGGGATAGCTGCACGCCGCCGCCTCCGCCGAGGCACACCGGAGATGGAGGGGCCGCCGCCGCCGGGATGGCGAGTGTACGAGGCGAGCGGATGGGTGCGACCAGGGTGTGTGTGTGGGGGGGGGTTGTGGGGATAAAAGAACGAACCGTTACGTTCGATAAGCAGTGGCAGGTGGGTAATTTTGTAACTCAAAAGCAGCTAAAAGCAGTGAGGAGACCTGTATTCAAGTTTGTACTACGCAAAAGCTGCTTTTTACTATGACTTTGGATGACAGTCAACCCCTTTGGTTGGGCTGTTGGCTTTTGACAAAAGCAAAAGCAGGTAAAAGTCCAACCAAAAGCACCCTAAGAGTTGTAAATCTTTATATTTGAGGAAGAAAATATTAGCTACTTTTGGAGATGCCGAAGAATCTGCAGATGTTAATAAGAAAGCGATACAACCTATTTTTGCGTGTGCTCCTCTTGTGATGTCCGATCCGTTCATCCAATGCAATTTTGGCTCTACATCCTCAAGCCTAACCCCACTGTCACGGTGTCACGTCGCCCGACACAGGTGCACAACACTCCGCTCTGCCCAGCCTGTTGCCCATTCTAAAAAAAATGAGAAGCCTTCCAAATGGTCGATTCCCAATCGGCTATTGGAACCCTCTCAAGTGCAAGCCCCTTTCATTATTTTTTAAAACTATATACAAAATAAAAATTTCATGCAAATATTTCTAACACAAAAAAATTGCAACCAGATTTTTGTGTAAAAGTTTCATAAAAAATATTTGAATATTACTTTTGGAAAAAAATTATATACAATATTCAATAAGAACTGTGACAAAGCTTTGAAAAAATATTGGGATAAAATTTTTTGAGAACAATTCTAAATGAAAAAGTTTACTAGATAGAAAGTAAAAAAAATCAAAGCAACAAAAAATTATGAACAAACTTTACAAGAAAAAAAAGAAATGGAGAAAAAAGAAAAAAAAAAGCAGTGCTGTCGCTGCCACCGCTCCACTGGTCTGAGCGCCGACCGGCGGGGATGTGTATTCATTGTTTTATAATCCCTAGATGCAACAAATAGATATAGCAAGTTTCCCTAATTTACAATCTACCCATAATTACCTTTTTAATATTTTGATCCAGGTTGCCTTGGAGCTCACAAATAATTAAAAACCCAACCCATTCAGAATCCAAATATCTAGGACATTTTTGTTTCAGTTTTGGGGCATTCAACTTCTACAATACAACTATGGGCATTCCATTATGTATGAACGATCTTTCAGAATCCCCATCCAAAACAAATAGGCCCAATACAACAATGTCTTCTTGAAACTCTACTAAGATTACCAAGCCACTAAATCAACAAAATTAAATTGGAACACACAAATGGAATGTCTTCCTAGATTCATGTGCCAAAGATAACACTAGAGCAAAAAAATCACTCTCGGATTCCATCATTTCAAATTTCCACTAAAGATTATTAATACAATAGTCACTTCGAAGTTAATACTGCACCACAGTTTTCATTAAGATACAAGAATCTAATTCCAGCTTAGAAATTCCCGAACCTCGGCTTCACTAGCGAGGAATTTTTTTTAAAATAAGTCTCGTAAATTCACTCCAACGAGGAATAGAACCCGGGTCTCCTAATTGCGATAATACCTCAGCCCCCTCTAACCAACTAGGCTAGAGGATCTTTGGTCATCTACCTCAAGAGAGATGGAGACAATACTCAATTATAATTATTAGCATACTGCTACACCCACACAAACCAAACAGAGCAAATAACAACTCATCAACAAATTCAAAAATTGAAGACCCATCTATGTAAAGTGAAGAAATGTAAAAAAGTATGCGATAGAAGCTTATGGTTATCCTCACTTGCTACAACTTGGCGAGCATCTCCAAGAGTATCCAATTTTTTCCTCCTAAAAATATGAAGTTTTACAACTCCTAAAAAATTATTAAAAGGATTAAAGAGGGTCATCTCCCTTCGACCTTTAGATTAGGCATGACTCAGAAGCGCACATAACTTTACACGGAATGTGGTGATTTTTCCGAAATCCTAAAAGATTAGGACTTTAGGAGGATGTATAGGAATTGTTGGAGAGGGACCTTTTCTCTTCTGACTAAGAATCAAAAATTAGGAAGGGATTTAGGATACTCTTGGAGATGCTGAACCAGAATCGATATGTTTGTCCCAGTTGTACATATGCAAAAAAAAGTTTTTAGTTGACATTTATCAAATACAACATCATTAATTCCTTGTGATCTAAATCGCTCAAGATAGAGCTGCGACCCCCATCAATAAGTAAAGCCTTAGTTTATGGCCTCTTTGTTTAACCCAATGATTATATAAATCGTCTAGGTTTGAAGGTAGGCCAATACTAAAAACAACATGCGCCACAAAAACTTGGTATAATGACATCCGAAGAAAAGATGGTTTATGTTTACTATACAAAATTACAAAAACTGCAGTATTGACAACCGTTCCTATTTCTGCTAGCAATTTATCGTTTGTTGATGTGACATATTTTTTTCAAAAACCACAAAAAGATTTTAGTGTCAATGGACCGTAATAGAAATGGAAAAAAGTGTATTTTTCATCCTTCAAGTATTGCAAAAGTGTGATATTCATATTTCATGTTTCATTTGGTGCAAATCAACCCTTTAACTAAGTAAACTAGTACATTATCATCACCATATTAGTTTAAGAATAGTTAGTGTTATATAACATCAGTTTAGGTCATGTAATCATCTTGCTAAAAACTTCTTAGCAACATCTAATGTTGAATGAGTCACTAAAATAGTTCAGTGAGAATTGATTCCATTAAATTTTCTGATAGTTTTTTTTGTGGGATAAGCGATTTAGACGATTTATTTATTGTTTTTCTAGGCTTTATGTCTTGGACTCAGCATATTACACGGTAAGCATGCATAGATTAGTTACATGATTACATGACATGAACCATCATTAGAGGGCACTAAGTTACTGTTAAAATAAGGTGGATGATAAATACACTGATTTAATTAGTTAAGGGATCGATATACACTAAATGAAACATGAGGAATGAAAGTCACACTTTTACAATATTTGAGAGATGAAACATACACTTTTTCCAAAACAATGATATATGGAAGCAACTAGACTCAGAAGTAGTGGCGGAATTAAGGGGCGGGCAGGAGCCATGGCCACCCAACAACCAATTATTTTTACTACCCTTTTATCAGCTCATGTCAAGCGTCTTTTGATATGATATGATGTTGCTCCTCCAACTCAAAGCAATATATATAAACAAGCCTATTTTCCTATTATTTATCCCCTAAATTATTTTTTTATTTAATTTCTTACACCCTCCGGTTTGGTAAATGAAGTCGTTTAGGGCAGCAAATGGTCTTCAAAGTACAACTTTGACTTCTTATTTTTTATAAAAATATTTATTAAAAACTAACATATGTATACTTTTATGAAAGTATGTTGCAAGACAAATCTATTCATGTAGTTTTCACATTTCCATACTCAACGACTTAAAAGTTGTTCATGATTTATATTCCCAATGTTTGACTCAAACCTTTTCCAAAATGACTTTATTTACCAAACTGGAGTGCAATGAAATTTAAATGAACAAGATATATTTACTACCACCTTTATAAACAATTCTCTTTTACACCATTACATAATTAATAATTATTACTACAATAGTGATGGCGAGTTATGACCGTGTGTGTGTGCAGTGTAAAAATAGAATAAATCGTCGAATTTTTCAATCAACAAATGTTGTCCAACTACTCTAACTTTTTTTTTGCTATCCAGTTCGTTCCGCCGCTGCTCGGAAGTCGCAACTCCAAGTCACTTAGCGGCGAAGGAAGTTTAATTTGCTTGTCCCGCATCATAAGGCCACTACGTGGAAAGCCATGCACGCACGGAGGGAGTATCTTTCTTGCGCAGAGCATCATCTCCTCTGTCTGTGTGTGCCAAAGGCTCGAAGTGACTCAACGTGAAACGTTGACAAGGACTGCTCTTTCGCGGAAAGCCATGAATGAACCCGGCAATCTTTGGACGGAGAAGGTACAAGGGACAGGCTTTACTTTGGTCGATCCGACTGTGATCTTTATGCATGAGTTCATATGCAAAAATTAACGCATCCTGCTCATCACCTTGCATGTGGAGTTACAAAATTGCAGTTGGAGACGGACTGTCAGGAACTAGTCCGACTGTGGGATATTAAGGAATCGCAACGCTCATCGATCATGGGACTGATTAAAGAGCTGCAAGATATTAGTCAAAGTTTTATTGATTTTAAGCTTTTATTTGCAAGTAGAGATTGTAATAGAGTTGCTCATGAACTAGCTAAACAGGCATTGACATCAGCTCAGGTAGGGGAGTGGCGTGTAGCCCCAACCTGTGTGTGCGACCCGTTGGTAGCTGATAGTAATCCTGGTGCTTGATTTTGAAGGAAGCTATGATCCACAAAAAAAAAAAACGCATCCTGCTCATCACCTTGCATTGTGTTATTCCTAATAAAACCTCAGGAGAACGTTACAGGTAAATGCAAAGCATGTTGGAACAAGTGCATTTGCTGGAGCCGGGCCAGCTGCGAGTTGTGCAATGCAGCGCGCGCCTTCTCTTCTGGTTCGAAAGCAAGTGAATAGTCGTGAATTCTGCAACAACGCAAATTAATAGTGAGCCATGGGCCATCATGGCTCGTTGGAAAAGCTAGCTTTCCCGTCACAATGCAAGCCATCTGGATAATGATGACTTTGTAAAAATCATGAACCTCCCTTTCAAAAAAAAAAATCATGAACCTCCCAGTGATGGTACGAATTGAATACTAGCTTTTGAATCACCACGGCTTTGGAATCTTTAATTTCAGGGCGACGACCGCTTTTGCAGTCGTCGTTAAAGTTAAATTAAAGCATCCATGCAAGGACGACCAGCTAAAGAAAACTAAAGCAGGGAGGACGGAATTGCATCTGATGCTAAGCAAAGAGTTGGCCCACAAGTTCGATCATCTAAGGTATTCAGCACCATTCATGACTAAATGTTAACCTAGACCAACACGTGTACCTTTGGAGCTGAGTGTTTCGTGGGCTGAGGGTACTCCCAACCCAGACTCTACCCATAGAGTCTATGTCGAAGACTCTATCACAAGAAACTATGTTCTCCAATACGGATTTTCTATTATGAAGTCTATCTAATATTCCTCTCGGATCTTCTGCTCGCGTTTTATTAAATAAGCGGACACGTCGAGCATGTGGGTAGCCACACGGGATCCGCACGAGCTTCGTTTTGCGCGTAGACTTGATGTCTAACTTAGACTTGGTTCCTAAGGCCAGTCTCAGTGGCAGTGTCATGGGCACACTTACCAAGTCCGCCACATCAGCTTTTCAGCATGATGACCCTGTCACACTCAATGCACAGGGTCATGGGCACAATTTCATAGATAGAATGTAGCATTTAAATCTTGCATGTGTTGTGATCAAATGCAGGGTCATGAGCTCTCAGTGGAGGGTCGTGAGCATTGTACCTGTGTCGACCTGGGGTCATCACCATGACCCTGAAATCTTCTCTTCCTTCATTTATTTGGTGTCATGTCATCAAAAAGCCTATGCGGTAGTCCATTAAATGGATTGCCACATCAGCAAATTATCTATGTGGCAGTGTAATTAATGACTCTGGACTCTACCATAGAGTTTGGGTTGTGAGTGCTTTAAGTGTGGCAATCCTATTAATTGGGTGGGGGCGGGTCATAGAGAACCAATTTTTGATTCATGCCTTCAGGGCATGTGCAGCCCTGCGACCCATTGACCCAAGCGGAGCAGACGAGCGCGCCTGCGTTATATGACGTGTTGCCCAGAACCGACGCCGCGCTCGGATCCCGTGTGGGGTGCGCGGGGGAGATTTTCGCACCAACTGGGCCGTGGGCGTGGTAGTTGGAAGAAGCAGAGGATGTAGGAGGGGGTGGGAGCGGCGGAGGTTGGGGAAGATGGCGGTGCCGGAGCTCCGCCGCCGCGCGGGATCTGCAAGCTAGCCGCGACCCAGCGCCGGTGCTCACCTAGCCGCGACCCCGCGGGGCTCACTCGGAGCTCGCTGGAGTCGGTCCGCCCGCCCGCCTGCTGCCTTGGGCGAGCCCTGCCGCGCGCGAGCGCTGCAGGCCGCGAGCGAGCCCCGCTGTGCGGGAGTCGTAGGCCGCGGGCGAGCCCCGCGGGCGCGTGGCAGGGAGAAGAGGAGTCCGCCGAGGATTTTTATGAGGACATGGAATTTGGAGCTGTGGAGGTGGTGCTCGGATGGGATCAATTTTTGGTCTGTTCGCATGAGTTGTAGAGGTGCTCGAAAGGATAAGGTTGATCCGCGGTCGAGATTTTGTTTATTTTTTTTCCTTCCTTTGTGGAGGAGATTGCTTTTTTTTCCTTGCTTTGTGGAGGAGATTGCAGCGAACAGTACATACATATAGTTTGTATGGTTACAA
This sequence comes from Cenchrus fungigraminus, assembly GCA_036936925.1. Taxonomy (NCBI): domain Eukaryota; kingdom Viridiplantae; phylum Streptophyta; class Magnoliopsida; order Poales; family Poaceae; genus Cenchrus; species Cenchrus fungigraminus. Next base: position 59,473,677 of record CM072768.1, on the reverse strand, counting down.
CGAACAGTATATAGACAACTCAAAAAGATCTGAATCGAGCCACACAATGGTATACGCACATACATTTGTAGTTGATCTTAAGCTCTATGCAAAGCATTAAACAGCTTAAAGACGGCCTCTCTGTCCATGAGTTGTATGAGCTGTCTTTATACGCAGTTCAAGATTCTACAGACAACCTGCTATCTAAGGGCTGTACATTCCCTTAGTCCCGGTTGAAATTTGGAGTCTGGACTAAAGGCTATGCGTCGACATGGCCTCAAATGGCTGAGAATGAAGTCGTTTTGGACAAGGTTTGATTCAAACATTGAGAATATAAATCATGAATAACTTTTAAGTCGTTGAGTTTGGAAATGTGAAAACAACATGAATAGATTTGTCTTGCAAAATATTTTCAAAAAAGTATACTTATGTTAGTTTTTAATAAATATTTTTATAAAAATAAAAGGTTAAAGTTGTACTTTGGAGACCGTGTCGTTATCCTAAACGACTTTATTTACCAAACCGGATGGGTCGGTGATGGCATCACCCGCACCTAAAAACAACATTTCCAAGAGCAGGTGATGCCATCACCCACTCCTGAAAATAGCTTTCCAGGTGCAGGCCTTGTACTCGCTCCTAGAAGCTACTATTTGTGGCAGCCATAGCTAGGAGCGGGTGTGCCGCCCGCACCTGAAAATGCCATTCTACCCTCTCCTACAAACTGTTTATGTAGTAGTGTGGAGTCTTGATCTTCTCAGATTTGTTTGTCCATTAGGAAAATCTACTCATCCCAATCTCGGAATAATTGGATCCATACCATTGAAAGATCCAAAAGTTAGATATATACCATTGACCCCACATGTCATTGACTCATGTGAACCCCACATGTCTGTAATGGTATATATCTAAATTTGGGATCTTTTAATGGTATGGATCCAAATCTCACTTCAATCTCTTGTGTGAGCCTAGAGTTTGTGCCAGTTGGTGCTTCACAGGTTTGTGGAGTTTGCCTTAGTTCCTCGGCCTTCTGTTCTTTGGGTGCATTGACTTTACCGATTAGTACGGTGCTCAGTCTCGCTATCCACCGCAACAGTCGGTGAGTGTTATCTCTAACGTTATAGGTGTCCCGCTCCATCGGTTGATGCGGTGCTTCCTGTCCATAGCACCGGATCAGTCGGCGTGCTCAGTATAGGCGAGATTTGTCTGAGTTTTCTGTCTTGATTCTTTCGCTTCACTGATTGCTACGGTGGTCTCTCAGATTGTGAGGTGCTTGTGTTTGTGGGTTTGGAAGCGTGAGAAAAGTTTTTGTCTAGTTTGTTGTCTTGCACTGATTGATATTGTGGTGCCTGCTCCTGTGCACCAGATCAGTTGGTGGCAACTGCTGCCTTGCCTCTCTGCTATCAACGCTTGTTGCGGGGCCACTTTCCAGTGGTCAGCTTATAGATCAGTGGTCAGCAAACAATGCTGCGTTGAGCGCTTCCCTTGAGCTTTTGTCCATGTTCGCTTCCATTAGTTTGTGTGTGACTCTTGGACATGTGATTGATACATAGGCTTAATTAGTTCTCTTTTAGAGAAGAATTCGTTCTCTTTTTAGAGAAGAATTTTTATCGACTCCCGTTAAAACACCCCCACCCACCCACCTCTATGGTCGTCTTTTCGGTCCTTCAATTGGCATTTGCCAACTAGTGTGTGGTTTATCTTTATATACTAGGTGATACCCCGCACATTGCTGCGGGAATTTTTCGAACAAAATTAAGCTGAAATGTGGAAGTAGAAACACCGAAGTGATTAAATGACAACTTTCATTTGTAAACAACATTATATATGAAAGCATGTTATTTTGTTGAGAGTGAACCATTCTAAAATGATTGATCCTACATGTATTTCAACTAAAGGAATTTTGTGGTGTGCTACTCACAAATACATCCTATTAGTCAAAAAAAAATCGGTTGAAGACATAAATAGATGATCTGGTGGATGATGACATGACGTATAGTGGATATTGACATGGCGTATAGTGGATTATGATGTGAAATGCTTGCATGTTGAGAGAAATAGTTAGTGATTCCATCTATATAGTTGTATATGATTATTTATGTTGTTTCTTCTGTATCTTGTTCTATTTTTGAGATTTTGCTCAATCATGTGGGAAGGTGCACTTAGTGACTTTGCCTGGGGTGTTACAATTCGATGCAACTTCTCGCATCGTACACGCCACCACTCCTCCCTACGAGCCTGTGAGTGAGGGTGCACGAATGGGGAGGGAAGGGGTAGCATAGGGGTGAGATCTTGGCGGGTAGGGATAAGGCTTGGATAGATCTTGATGGATCGAAGGAGAAATGCCAAGAGGTTGAAGGATTCGGGTGATGGAGGAGGCCGGGAAAGAGGAAGAGAGGAGTAGGGAGGAGATTGTGGGAGTGGGGAGAGGGACGGAGGGCCGGAGGAGGATACGTGGGCTCGCGCAGGAGGTCAGCTTCTCAAAACACAATCACATAAAAATTTTGGCCCCTAGACCTCAACTTCATTGCAGGTTCCTAGTAATTTCCAACAGTGATAGCTATCAGAGCCAGCTCATAATTTGTCGTCGTGCTAATATTATATTAGCACCGTTGGTTCATGTTTTATTACAGTTGGATCTTGTGAAAATCCGACTGTGATAACATCACCGCCCGTTTGAGAAAATCCAGTAGTGATATAGACTGCGGTGATGATGGTTGTGTAGTAGTGGAAAATAAGGCTTATATTATAGACTGAGACATGCACTGCCAAACTGAAACACATTTTATTTAATTTGCATCAGACAGGATGGATGCATTTTTTTGCATCGGTTAAGGCTAAGGGCAGCAGCACGTCCAATGAACTAACAGATTTAGGCAGTAGGCATGATCCGATGGTTCTCCCCTACTGTAGCAAACAGACCTGCACATACCTTTGGTACAATGTTAGTAACTTTTAGGCTTGAAGCAAGGTGGACAAAGGCCGCCAATGCCTACATATACAATGTTTTATCAGTAAAGCATGATTTAATTTTGTCAGTAAAATATTGAATCTGAAAAGCTGTAGGACTCAAAGTGCACGTACATGAGGCATGGCAGGACGAAGAGTGAGAGGAAATGATCAGAAGGACAAAGAATGAACAAGCCATGAGGCATGCAATTCTTCCCATGCTAAACTTGATGTGTAAACAGAATATTTGTACCCTTCCCTAGTTTTCTTATTGCAAGTCGGAGAAGATGCTTTTATAGAAGAATACCTTGTCTAGAATAAATATGTCGTATCAAACTTATATCCACTAGATTGCAAAAGTATTTTGGTATCTAAGATTTGGATTTGTTCAGTCACTTTAATAAATATTCAGAGCACCTTCAAGAGACATTTTATATCTTTCCTAACTTACAGGGATAGAGATTTTGGTGAAAATTAAAAACACCATCTAGTAGCATCTTCAAATTGATATCCAAATATAGATATCTTATATTTCAGATTTCTTGGTAGCCAAAGATAAAGAATGGGGATGACTCTCTAGACTGTGCACAAGATATAGAAAAGTTGTTGGAGAGTATAAAGATATATAAAATGATTTTTTCTGAAATAACTCTCCAAATGATGATTTATAGAGTAGATTTTAGAAAGTCTATTGGAAATGCTCTTATGGGTCCCAACCTTGAGTTTGAATGTATAAAGCTAACAATTTATGTCATGTCAAATCATACCCTAATGGATTGGTATCTCAAGTCTAGGATATCGTGACTCGAATATATATTTTATTCACCATATAAAATAAACATTTTAGTAACCGGTTCACATTATGGTCATTAATGATACACTATTGGAAAAATGAATTTCTCTATGTGCGCAAATACAGTCAGAAAATCCAAAATACCAACTAGGAAATTTGAAATTGTTTTCCCAGTCCGTGCATCGACATGGCATAACCAACAGGGATACGTCGACAGGGAATTGAGGACTGCCTATCAGATTCCCATATCCTGTCGGTTTGGCTATTTTTATGTCGGTCGACCACCGCCGTGGAAATTGGAGTCGTCAGGTCTCGATGTTTTTTCCCCAGGGGAGAGTTGTGTGGTGTGGTTGATGATTTATTTCGGTAGCAGGTGCATACGGATACGGATACTCGCGAGTACGTACTAGCTAAAATTCTGCATGGTGGTATGCCAAACATCATCTGGCAAAGGAGGTCTGGTGTTTTAACACTGAGATACAAATGCATTTGCAAAAAAAAAAAAAAAAAACTCAACCACTTTGCAGTAATTTCTAACATTTTCTAAATGAGAGCCACATAAGGAAGTGCCAACAAGAAACTTAAGGTACAAATGCTCCAAAATACTTGATGCCTAGTATTAACTCCTGATCCACCTGAGATGACTGGACTGACCAGAATGTGATGTTCTTAACATTTCTGCGTTGAGAAAAGAATTTTTGATATAGTCATTTCAAATAATGTCCAAAGGGAACATCTGTTCAGTCAAGCTACAATATCACTCACAGTTCAGTCAGCTTCCCCGCACTGACAAGAGAGAGGATTTTCACTGGCACTGTGCCAGTCAGCATATTCCTGTTGAGGCGTCTGCCAAGAAGAGTCAGAGTGAAGACGTACTTTAATTATCTCTAGGAATTTAGCTATATCATGTATGCTTTCTCAATGAACTTAGGATCAGTGACATACAAGAATTGCAACGTTTGGATGTTGCCTAGAGATGCAGGGATAGAACCTGTCAGCGAGTTATTCTGGAGCTCCAAGTTCACAAGGTTCGTCAGATTGTTTCCATACAATCTCCTCAGAACATGAACATAATAATCGTGTTCAATAACTGTCAGAATTCACAGCAGGTTTTCAACAACCAGCATGTAAAACTCATTTTAACAAAAAAAAATGCATACATATTTTTTTAGTGTGCTGATGGAACCAAGGCAAGACGGTATCGTGCCACTGAGGAGGTTGTCCTGAAGATCCAAGCTGACTAGGTTACTCAGGTTACCTAGTGTTGTTGGTATCGATCCATTCAGGCCATTCCCAAATAACTCTCTGCAAACATTTGCAAATCAACTTTAGAAATTTACCATACTTATGAGTCTGTGCAGTGCATTATCGGTTATGCTATTCCTACAGGTACTGAAGCTTCTTTAGAGCAACTCCAGTGGGGGTCTGTAAATTGAAGCCCCCAAAACCTATTTGCAGGCCTAACTGCAAAAAATAGAGACCCAAAATTAGCACTCAACTCCAGTGGGGATATCAATCTGGGCCTCTATTCTTCTGTGGGCCCCATATGTCATCCTCCTCTCTCCCTCATCTGTCCATCCGCTCCTGTCCAATTCTCATTCCCACCTTCCCCGGCCTCCGCACCCGCGCACGGAGGGAGGCCTCCCACGGCGGCAGCAAGCTCCTTCCCCAGCCTTGGCACCCACGCCTGGAGGGAGGCCTCCCACGGAGGCGGCAAGCTCCCTCGCCGGCCTTCCCACTCGCGCCTGGACGGCCTCGGCGGCGGCGGGATCAGCTCCCCCTCGCCCGCGATGGCAGCGGCCGTGGTTGAGCGCCCAAGTGCCTGCGCTCGTAGCGACTGGGGTCGAGCCCCCCACCCCAGCCCTGCCCCCTCCCCCCCACGCGGCGACGGCAGGAGCTCCCCCGCCCCCGCGACGTTGCCCACGTCAATTCCTCCCCAAAGGCCAGAGCGAAATTGACATGTCGCGGGAGACGCGTACCGGCGAAGTGCTTGGTCGCGTTGCTGCAGCAGAAGAAGTTGCCTGCCACCTTCGACTCCCACGAGCTTGCTCCCGCTGCTCTACAAAACACCACCAATTCGACAGCTGCACGTAGGGAGCCGGCGACACGTCCTTCCTCTTGGACGGCTTCGACGACGGCTTCTTGGCGGGGAATGCTGTAGCGAACATGGCCTCATTTGCCATTTGTTTGAGTTGAATTTGGTGATTCATGCTAACACAAGCAATGGGACTAACCACATTATCTAGCATGTCCTTGTAGACATATCTAGGTTTCATGGATGCAACCACAATCAAAGGAAGCAAAGAACCAAGTCAAAGACGCAAGAAAACAAAGAAAATACACCGTCGGATGAACCGACGGTACCCTAAAAGCTAGCGTCGGTGCACTTGGTACACTGCGAAGAAGCCTAAAGTGAACTGGCACCATCAGATGAACCGATGGTCCATATTCTACATGCGTCGGATGATTGGAAGAAGCACAGCAGCAGAAGATAGAAGTGTCGGATGAACCGACGGTCCATTGGAGGGAACCGTCGGTCTATCCGGTGACCAAGTTTGAACAAGACAGAGACGCGTCAAGACTGGAGCAGTAGCACCGGCTGAACCGGCGGTGGAGTAGCGGTTCATCCGACGGTCTCGAAGAAGCTAATAGTAAGGTTTTGGCCGCAAAGTCTTCAGCACCGGATGAACCGACGGTGCGTCGGATGAAGCGTCGGATGAATTGTGTCAACGGTCATGTGCAGTGGAGGGCAACAGCTAGTAGCACCGGATGAACCGACGCCCGAAAAAGCATAGCGTCGGATCATCCGATGGTACTACTTTCTGCAGCTTTTAGACAACGGCTCTTTGGACGCCTTGGGCTATTTATACCCCCTCCACTTACCCATTTGAGGTTGCTGGATTGTGTGGAAGTGCAGAGGAGTGTGAGACACATACAAGATCATATCCAAGCCATACAAGTGCTAAATTGCTCATCCATAGACTTGCACATGCTTTGTGTGTGTGCTTAGTGCTAGGCTTAGCTTAGAGCTGAGTGAGTGCAAGGTGTACCAATCTTGTGAGGTGATTCTTGAGTGAATCAAGTTGTACGAGGTGCGCCGGAAGCCTTGGGGTCTAAGTGGCTCACCGGCAATCGTCTTCGACCCTCCGGCTTGGTGTGGAGTGGCGAGGACACTTTGTGCGGGGGACGTGGAGACCCCCTTCCTAAGTGGAGAAGCTTCTTAGTGGAGGCGACATCAAGGTGACCAAGAGAGCTTGGCGAGTGCCTAAGTGGCGAGCCTTTGTGGCGAGTCAAGTGGTGCTCTTGGGAGAGACTTGGTGACCGGGAAGCAATACTCTTGTGTGAGTGCTTCAACAACGTGGACTAGGGGTGGCTTAGTGCCTATCGATACCACGGGATAAATCATGTGTCAAGAGTTTGCTTCCTCTCATCCCTCTTTACGTTTCCACATTACTCTCTTGCAATTCTTGCTTGCCTTTACTTTCCTAGAGTAGTATTATGCTAGGATTGGCTATAGGTTGCAAAACTTGTTTTGGGATGAGGGTTTCACACTAGATCAACCTTAGATTGCACATTTAGATAGATTTGATCTATTTTACTTTATGCAAAAGTAGTGAAGCCATAGGTTAAGGTTTTTAGTTGTCTAATTCACCCCCTCCCCCTCTTAGGCTACGAGCATCCGATTCCTTACAAATGCCTGGGTCGAGGCGCCGGACTCTGCTGGCGAGATGATCATGGACGCCGGTGACGGTGGCGAGGTCAGGGACAGAGGGAGCATGAGGACTAGTTGCCCGGTGCAGCGCGGGAGCACTTGCTACGGGCCTTGGCGGGGACTGGTGCCTCCGAAAGGAACATACCAGGCTGCGCCACGGAGATGCCGCGGGGCCCGACACGAAGCTTGGGAAGGGCGTGTCCATGGCGACGACTCTGCAGCATCCCGCCTCCTTCCCTCCCTTCGTTCCCATCCCGTCGCTTTCTTTCCGCTGGCTCTGCGCCTTGGTGGGGGCTTTCCGCAGCTTGGATCTCCGGAGGACCGGTGGGGTTGGCCTGTGGGCAGCCATGACGGCGAGGAGGGCGCCCGCCGCCAAGCCGGAGAGGAGCACGACGAGGGTGCTAGGGGAGGAAATGGCTGCGAGGAGGAGCGGGGAGAGGAAGGCGGAGGCTACGGCGTAGCGCTTGGACCACCGGTGCGGCTCGCCGCCGGCGCAAAAGGCGGCGACGCTGGAGGATTCGGCGGCGAGGTGGGTGGCGGCGCCGCGCGGAGGATGGCGGAGGGGTGGAGAAAAAGGAAAAAAATAAGAAAAGAAAAGAAAAATAGTGGGACCCACATTTGGAGGGGGGTAGAGGGCCTCTAAGGAATGGAGGCTTGGAGCGGGAATTTGGAGAGGTATGCAAAATGCAGACTCATTTAGAGGTCCTGTTAAAGTTGAGTTTTCGCACCAACCTCAAAATTTTGTAGTAGAGGCCCATTTAGTGACCTCACTGAAGTTGCGAACCAAGGCACCTGAGAGACCAGCACGAATCAAATCCCTATAAAAGCAGTGGATCCTTAGAGGTTATGATATACAAGAATGTGTGAACCTTGAATGGAATGAAGAAATAAGATTCCTAACTAGTACCCGCTAATTGCCTAATTCAAGGATAACGATAAGAATAAGCAGGATTAGAGAGAGAGAGAGCATAGCTAGAGTGGCATATATACACGCAAGTCACGTAGTTTTCATTGTCACAAAGGACATATATCCAAGAACAAGGATTGTTCTGGGTTGGATCCCAACTCGCCATGGCGTTGCTCGAGTCATGCCATGCCATCCGTGGCGCATAAAGTATGCTACCTTCAACTTTCATCATTAAACGTAAGACCATCACCAGCAGTTTGGCAAACTAACTTGACACCCATCTAATTTTGGAAAAACAAGAAAAATTGGTCTGCAACAGTTTGACAAACTACCTTGGTAAAAATAGAAATTTGGCAAAACTTACCTCCCAACGCGGAAATATACGCGCGTCAATCCGGGTTGGCATCGGTATTTCTCCTAGGCGCCAAGCTAGGTGTGAGGGTGAAAAAAATAATAAAAATAGAGCGGAGTTCCTGATGCAAGTTTTCAAGAGATGGAAGGGCGTAAACCTAATTTTGTTTCTCTCTCAAAGCTCATGGTGTAAGTTAGATCTGGGTTTGGCAAATGAATTATGTTAAACTGTTGGAGATGGACTCTTTTTTTACTTGGCATATCTTTTTAGAAGTTGGTAAAACACAAGATTTGCCAAGTCAAATTTGGAAGACTCTTCAAGATGCTCTAGCAAGCATTATTCAGAAGTATCAGAAAAGATTGTACAGCTTGTTGAATGATCACAACTGACTGATATATCTATATACCATCAATGCTGCAGTTATAATATCTGACAAAATTTAGAGTGATATATCTGGCAAAATGTAAATTTGAATTTGAATATTTCTTGCAATTTTAAATTTAAATTCGAATATTCATTAAATTTAAATTCGAATATTCATGGTAAAGATTTAAATTTGAATATGTGATGTTTTGGTCTATAATGGGCCAATTCTTCTTTGCAACATGGGCTGGCAGAGTAGTATAGGCTTCATTAAAAACATGGATCTAATGTGGAAAGAATAAGATCAAATGTGCCTCCTCCATAATGGGCCGATGTCAGCCTAGTCAAGAATGATGTGGGAAGAGAGAGTAGTATAGGCTTCATTCACCTCCGGCGGCCGTTCCGGTGCTGGAGGTGTTGGGGAGCTGCGGGATCGATGGCCGGTGTACATATCCTACCACTTTCTACCTAGGCTAGGGTTAGGGTTCTTCGTCTTGCCGACTGGTTTGCCGACGGCGATGCGAGGATTAGGATTTTCCAGTGGCTTAGTGCTTCTGCTACCGGTTCTTTTGTCCCTCCAGATTGTCTTTGGTGTCAGCGTTGATGGCGGCGCGGGCGTTGGGGACGGATCTGTGAGGTTACTATCCCTGTGTTGCTGCTCCTGTGGGCGAGAGTGGAGGTTCGAGGAGGATGCGGTCAGATTTAGGTCTGGCAGGATCTTCTTCAACATATCCGGTGACTCTTCTGCTCCTGCCGGCGGCCACATCAGGTTTGCCTACCAACCTACTAGTATGAAACCGGGTTGGGTTTCCTATCCCACCTTTTTTGGTGGTTTGCACCCCTCTCTGGGTGTCTTCATCTCCGACGTGCTGGGGTCGGTGCTTCGTGTGGCGTCAGATCCCTTCGATACCGGTGATGTGATGGCCGTCGGCCATCTTGCTCGGCCTGTCCGTTCAACGACTACACGGCATGTCGGTTTCTCCACCGTGCTACTCTCGGTGCCATTACAAAACTCTGAAGCAGCTTCGTCGGGGAGGTGGTCGGCTTCAAGGTGCTTCCTCCGGCCGCCGGTGACGAAGATGACCGGGAGTTCTTTACAAGGGCTTGGTTGTAATTTTCTTATCTTTCAATGGTGCTCTTGTAAGATTTGCGGTGTAAACTATCAGAATATGTGAAATAAAATCCCGGTTTCTCAAAAAAAAATAGTATAGGCTTCATTAAAAACATGGACGATAGTGCCTTGCCAGAAGCTTCTCGCCCCCAGCAGCAAGTGCGACAGGCGACTCGAAGGCGATTTCCAATCTCACCGCCGGATCCGCCAGTTTTCCTCGCCGCCGGTGGCCTTAATGGCGCCAGTGTGCTGGGGGAACTACGGATCCGGTGGGTGATGTGCATATTCCCTCCTAATAAAGTAGCTTTAGTTAGGTTAGGGTTAGTTTTCTTGCCGGTGAGGATCTCGTCGGTAAGCTTTTGGTACTTCCGGACCTTCTTTACCATTAGAGGTAGGCAAGTCTCGATGCTGTCTGAGGTGCATGTGGTGATTGATGATGTTATCTTTTGCGGGGGTCTCAACATCGACGAGTATGTCTTTGTTTTCCTCTTTTGCGTCGATGTTCGTTTCCCCTGTGTTTTTCTCGGTGTCGTCAGTGTTCACGTCACCAACGACAGCATTGGTCTTGTAATCCTTGTCTACGCTGGGAGATCTGGAAGGTTTGGGTTCCCTGCATCTGGAGTTCCAGATCTTGGGTTCTTTTGTACGTCTCTTGTCGTCATAGATTTGGAGATGTTTGTGTACCAACGCGAGATGAAATCGGGTTGGTTGGCCACTAATCTTGGTGGTTCAGTTCCCCTTGGGGGTTCTTCGTTGTCTGGCGGATCAGAGCTCCTGGTTCTTGGGGCGTCAGGTTCCTCAAGACCCGTCGTTGTGATGGCTGCCGGTCATCTTCTACAGCCGGATCGTTCAACGACAATAAAGCATGTCGATTTTGATGTGCTGCTTAAGACGGCAACTACAAACTTCGTTTCTTCGCCGGGGAGGAGGCCGGTCTCAAGCGGATTCCGGTCGTCGATGGCGAGGAACACCGGGAGATGGTTACAAGGACTAGATTGTAATTTCTGTATCTTTCAAGGATGTCTTTGTAATATGAGCTGTAATCACCAAGTATATTAATGAAATATCAACCCGGTTTCTCAAAAAAAATAAAATAAAAACATGGACCTAATGTGGAAAGAATAATATCAATGGGCCTCCTCCATAACGGGCCGATGTCAGCCTAGTCATGAATGATGTGGGAAGAGCTGAGGTGGCAAATGTTGACGTGGCAAGGTGTAACTTTAAACGATTCAGTTCATCACTATAGCCATTTTCCATTGTTGCTGACCATTTACTCCACAATGAAATCAAATGGCAATTTGTGACGGCTCCAGTTTGTCCACCAAATGTATGACGTGATATACATGACGGATTTCTCGATTGTCATAGCAAGTTAACTGTGACACATTTTTGAGTGTTTATGACCAAAGTGATCAGTCATGTAGAGCACCATTCCTTGTAGTGTTAGTAAAAGTTGCAAGAAAAAGAAGGGTAAATATTAATAAAACTTCTCCAAGAAAAGTCGCCATTTTGCACCTTAAGAACTAGCTTTTGTTGGAGCTTAACTGATAAAGTTTCAAGTTTGGTGTGCTGGAATGTGGAAGAGGTTGCCTTTTTATATGCAACCGCACCGACCAAATAAAAGAGAATTCGTTATGAAACAAAAAATTGCAATATTATATTACCTTCTGTATATCTTACACTTTGATTAAGCAGATATCATTGTGCTTCCTCACCGAACAAAAATGCCCTACTCATTTCAAGAACATTTTTACGGATAATTGCTGGAGTGCATCTATTATGAGCTTGTTACTAAACATTTTCTGAACTAATATAGTTTCTATGCTATACTTAATATAAAAAGCACCTGTCATTCACGCAAGTACCGAATGAAGATTTTTTATATGCTCTAGCAGCACATTTTTCACACTATTTCTATTCAGTTCTTTATTTGTCTTTGATTTTGATAATGTCATACTTCTCCATGGTACGGTGCTGCCCAAAACTTGAATTATCCCGCTTGAAGAGAAATTTCATTTATTTGACTCAATAATTGAGATCTTTTGGAGCCCTTGCGTTAATAAGACTGATATTATTCCTCGATCTCTTTTACGATATACAATATACTAGCGATAAAAAAGGACAAAAAAACGTGCCGGCCCTATGATTTTGAGGGCTCTCTTGCGAACTTATCGCAATGACTCCTTTGAAATCTGAACCTTATATGAAATCTTATAATATACACGCAGTATTTTTTCTTACAAATTGAAAATAAATACAACATTGAGATCAATATTGTTCAATATAGCATTGAGATCTATAATGTTCTCGATAATTACCAACATGTTAAATTAAAAATATTATAATTATCAAGAAACGACCAAATATGTATCTTTTATGATTTTGCATCATATTAATTCTAGAAGTACAAATAAACTGCTATTATAATCTATAATGTTCTCGATAATTATCATCATGTTAATAAAATATAATGTTCTTTGGTTGTTTCTTGATGCAAACTACAGCATTGAGATCAATATTGATCAATATAGCCTTCTTCATGGTGCACATAGCCAAGCCATTTAATCTGGTGACATAGTTGAACTCAAATAGTTCTTCAACAATTTCAATTAAGAAACTTTTTTCAGCCAAAACTACAGTCACAGATACAACTAAGAAGATTTGACTGGCAACTAAAACGTTTAGACAACAATATGCAACCATAATAACAAACTCTAGAATCTCAAACGCTAATATCAAATAGGAAAAAGTTCAAATTACTACCCTCAGGTATAGCGAAAGTTCACATAACGCCTAAACTATTTTTTGGTTCAATTTACCCCCTAAAGTTAGCTACTTGCTTCAACTTACCCCACCATGCAATTTGTCATTTTTGTTTCTCCATACACAAGTTGAATTTTAATTTGAGATGTTTGCAAGATGGTAGTGAACATCATAATCTATATTAGAAAAATATTTTATGATTTTTCATTATTAGTTTTTATATAATTTTGTACCTGAATGATAAATTTTATTCTTAAATATTCTACCTATCAAATTAGTGAAAAAATTCATGATATATTTTTTAGTATTCCTTATGTGTCTGCTATCACCCTGCAAAATTTGAACTTAAAAGTCCACTTGTACATGGAGAAATAAAAAAGACAAATTGTGTTAAGAGGTAAATTGAACCAAATGGTATAGTTTAGGGGTGAAATGAACCAAAAAATACTTAGGGGGTTATCCAAAGTTTGGTTATACTTGAGGATAGTAATTTAGACTTTTTCCTATCAAATAAACTCTTGAGCTACTTGATTAGATAGACCGGCTGATATATAGTTGTACATATACATACTTTAGCTTGGGTCCCCACCCGGCTTAGGCCCTCCGCCGTCGCACATGGTGTCCTGCCCCTGTGGCCGGCCCTGTGGCCAAGGATTAATGGTATACTAATAAAACCTTCACCTATGATATAGATTAGGTAGTATAAAAGTATGATGGTAAAATAACATAATGATATCACTAAATTATCACTAGGCCAAAACCGATTTGTGTTGGCGGGCAAAATAGGTTTCTGCTGGCGAGTTTCGCAACCTCTAGCAACCTTGAGCTAGCACAAATGACCCTTTGTGCTGTCGGTCGGCGTAATGCACCCGCCAACACAGATGCTTTCTATGTTGGCATGTGCTTATGCCACCGCCACCAAAACATTTTTTCCATTTTGCTTCAATACATGCATACTCCCACCGTTTCAAATTGTTAGTCATTTTGACATTTCAAGATTCATCATTTTTGTTATGTATCTAGATATATACTTATGTCTAGATACATACTAATAACTATGAATCTTGATTTACCAAAATGACTTACAATTTGGAACGGGGAAGTATTTGTTTATTATTTGTAATTTGTCTGCCAAATCCACCCATATTTATTATTATTTGTATTTATCCGTCAAATTCAACCATCTTTATTATTATTTGTATTTGGACACCAAATTCAAATATGTATTTGAACCAAATATTGTACATAATATCCACATCATTGAAATCCAACATTTTGAATAGATAGAGTATTTATTTGTCATGTTAATATTAAAACTACTACACCCATGTACGTAATTTTTCGCACTCGTCCACAATCAATATTCCTTCTTCATCGAAGAATTCTCCATCCTCATGGCAAATCTCACGTTGGATGAACCTCGCCATGTTCGCACAAATGAAGATTATTTCCGAGCATTCCCCACGATCCATCGCGATGGTAAGCATCTCTAGGTACCCACAATAAATGAAGATTAGCACATGGCTGTGTCAAAGAGGCTTACGTCTTTAGGATTCATTCGGTACCTCCCATTATTTCTCAAGAACTTGCACATGAAATATCCACAGAGCACAATGCCGAGAGGTTGTTTGTATCACTGCAAACAACCAAAAAATGATAAGTAGTTACTAAGGAGAAGTGTACAACTATGAAAAACATAGTTGTTATGTTCTTACGTATTTGGCATGTTGTACTAACAATTTTTTCCTTTTTGCAGGGTGCTCCTCGTCATTTATTATGTATAGCCGATACGTGCTTTGAGGATACAGAGACAAAATTTAGTAACAAAATTTAATTTGGTGCATTGATTGTCAACTTGCATTAGTAAAGTATCGCACTGGGTTGTCTTACTTTTTTTAAAATGTTAATGAATTCCCTGTAATCATCCTCAACATAGTGTGCTGAGTCGAAGACCCCTACCTCTCCTAGCTTTGGACAAATACATAAGAAAATGAAATGTCTCTGCATTATATTAAGATCTTTGTGGATCGAAGGAGAGAGGCCAAGAGGTTCAAGGATTTGGGTGATGGAGGAGGCCGGGAAAGAGGAAAAGAGGAGCGAAAAAGTCTATATCACCCCTCACCTATGAGGGGTAGACTACATAACCCCCAACCTATGAAACGGTCTGTATCACCCCCTGAACTTTCCAAAATCGGTCAAATTACCCCCTACAGTAGTTTTGAAAAATCATAGTGAAGCGTCCCCTCATCAGAGGTGACTAAATGTGATACAAATACCAGTCCCAGGAGGCTGGTACCACATTTATTACATCAGATGGTTCATTACCGTACAACACGTCGAGGCTGTGGGCAAGGGAGCACCACTGCCACGAGAAGTAACATAAGAGCTACAGACCAAACTACGATAGCAAAGGCATCTAACATATCTTCAGAGTCTTGCGCCATGGAAGCTTCCTGTGGAGACCCTGAATCCACAGGCACGGGTTGGGTGCAGGACAGCAACCTACTCGACGTCTTCGGGGACAAAGTTGGGATCCTCCTCTGGAAAACAGTTAATCAAGCAAGGGTGAGTACATACGTACTCAACAAGTTCAACCCCACCCACGGAGGGGCTAAAAAGCAGATCATGCACAGGATATATCAAGGTTCAGGATAAGGTTTATTTAGCAAACACATTTACTCATGCAAGGGTTTGTTTTCGAAAAGGTTTTCGCAAACAGTTTTTACAACTCAAGTAACTCAGTTGTTTTGAGAAAACCAGTTGAGGACTACTGGACTCCCCGTTCGCCGTAGCCCAGGCACACAGCCTCACTTTAAAAGAAATCAACTCATGCCATGAAAATCATTCCAAACCCAAACACTAGTTTTGTGACCACACCGTGACTCGTCCAATACCGTGGACATGGCTATTCGAATAGATTTTACACTCTGCAGAGGTTGTACATCTTTACCCACAAGTAGGGTACCGCCACACGAACACCTTAGTGCCGGCGCGGGACCTATCAAAGCCATTACCCACCTTAGCTAACCCTACGAGCCACCACGGAAGCAACCAAGGGGTTATCTCACACAACCAGGGCGTACCTCACACAGATCGTACCCCTACTCCTTGATCTCCTGCTGCTCACCCGCACTCCTGATGGCAAGCAGATTAACTAGTGGGATTTATGCTAAGCCATTGCCACATACAACGGTCGAGTGGTAGTACGATAATTGGGCCAGGTGAGATGTCACGCAACTCGGTCCTTAACGACAAGATGGACATCTCCAGCACGCTCAACCACAAAGGTACGAGCTCCTCCAACTCCTGACACACACGTCCATCCCGTCTACCTAGTTCTTTACTCATTTTCCAAAATATCCCATTCCCATTTTTAAAGCACTCACACATTTTTAAAGCAATCATTTAGGCCAAACAAATGTCAATCATAGCAATCAAGGGTGGCTATCCTACCAGGTTTTTGCAGTAAAACAATATGCAATTTATAAACGGGTCATAGGTTTGTATTTATAAAACTGGGACTAAAGCATGCATCAAAGGATGAGATTGAACTTGCCGTCTTTGAAGTCCTCGGGGAGTTCCTGCTCGTGGTTCGGGACCTCGGTCTCCGGCTCGCAGTACTCGGCTCCAAGCTCCGGCTCGCGGTACTCCTCCTCGTTCACTCCGTCGGCTATAGCGCACACACAAGCAAGCATGCAATCAATACAAGCACACAAAATTTACCGGCTGAGCTCGAGGGGAAAATAAATAGATAATGGGGGAATAAATATTATTTATGGATATATGGCTCGGCAGCAAATAGGTGAAGGTGGGGCAAGAGTTGGGACTGATCGGGCGAGAATATGAACATGAAATGACGCACTAAAAGCGTCATTAGGATTGATTAAAAGAGGTTAAGGACTTAGTTGTAAATAGGTTTAATAAAAGAAGGACTTAATTACAATATGTAAATAAGGTGGGGTTCAAACAAAATGGCCTAAGGACCTATTTGTTATAGACTTTGGTATAACAGGGGTTGGTTCGTGAATTTGGTTTATTGGATAGGGTTTATTTTGAAAGAAGAAGAGAGGAAATAAAGAAGGGGGGGGGGTTTCGGTGTAACAAGGAAAGGGCAGGGGGTCTTTTTGCTAAATGACCATCTTCTTCCTTCCCCTCGATTTAGAACAGAGGAGGGAGGGAGTGGCTCGGGAGCGGCCGGCCGGCGGCGATTGCTGGCGACCTAGGGCACGGCGGGGGCCTGGAGATGGGGAAAAATGGAGAGAGGGACGAGGGGGTTCTTCTCCCTTCCTCACCTTGGGCTGAGGTGGTCGGTCGAGGCGGCTCCTCGTGAGCGGGCGGCGGCCGGTGTGCTTCGGCGGCGGCGGCGCGGTGTGGGGCACGGAGAAGAGAGAGGGAGGTGGCTATGGCGGTGCGAGGCGAGGTAGGGGATGGTGGGGGTCCTTTTATAGTCGCGGGAAGGCGGTAACTCGGCCGAGCCGAGGACGCGGAGCTCACGCGGCCGTCAATGGCGGTTCAGGAAAAATCCCGGCGTGGACTCGGCCGGCGGAACTCGCGGCGAGATAAATGGCGGCGCTGTTGGACGAGACCCGTCGGGCAGGGGGTGAGCCGGCCGTGGTAGCAGCGGTCGGCGACGCGGAGCGGGTGGCGGCTTGCGGCGGTGTGGTAGGCGTGGAGGTGACGGCTCGGGCAGGTGGAGTAATGGCGGCCCCCGGCGTCGAGCGGTAGGGACGGGTCACGTCGCGGGCCCGTGCGGCGCTGCACCGAGTGGCGTGTCGCAGCAGGCGCACGGTCGGGAGCAGAGGTGCGGGGTCGAAGGAGGAAGAAAGGAGGAGGAAAGGAAAAGAAGGAGAAAGAAAAGGAGAAAGGAGAAAAGAGAAAAAAAGAAAAGGAGAAAAAGAGAAAGGAAAGGAGGGAAAAAGGGTTAGGAAATTTAGGAAAAACCCAGGAAAAATTAGGAGAGGGAAAGAAAAGGATTTTGGGGGATCTTTCCGGGTTTTGCGACACCGGTGTTTTTCCGGGTGTCGGTGGTGATGGCGAAGCGGGTCGTCCAACGGGGCCGTGACTGGCCCGGGATTCCCGGCGAGGTGGCCGACAGCGGTGCTGCGGCGGTGCTGTGCGACACGACGTGGAGGGCGGCGGTGGCTCGAGTGATGACGGGCGGGATTCGCGGCACGCGCGCCGAGGGAAGGAGAGAGGGAAAAGATGATCGGGGTTTTGGGGAGACGATCGAGCTCAGCGGAAAGGTTTTGAAAAGCACGCCTGGTTTAACAGGTGATTTATTAGAGGCTAAAACGCGGGCGTTACAAACCTACCCCACTTAAAATGAATCTCGTCCTCGAGATTCGGCTAGTTCCTGAACAAGTGGGGAAACTCTTTCTTCAGCGCGTCCTCTCGCTCCCACGTGGCTTCTTCTACTCCGTGTCTGCTCCATTGGACTCTACACACCCGTACTTCTGATGTCCTTGTCCTTTTGACCACTGTGTCCAAAATCTTGACGGGCACCTCCTGGTACCTAAGATCTGGCTGTAGATCAATTGTTTCTACCGGCACTCGTTTCTCTTCGAGTCCTTTCAAACACCTTCGCAACTGTGAGACATGAAACACCGGATGTATGTCTGACATTTCCTCTGGTAGCTCCAACCGGTATGCTACTGCTCCAACTCTCCTCAGTACTTTGTACGGTCCAATGTACCGAGGGGCTAATTTCCCATGAACCTGAAATCTTCGAGTTCCTCGAATAGGTGAAACCTTGAGGTAAGCAAAGTCTCCTGGACTGAAGCTTACTTCTCGCCTCTTCCTGTCTGCATAGCTCTTTTGTCGAGATTAGGCAGCCTTCAATTTTTCTCGGATCTCAGCGACTCGTTCCTTGGCTTCCTTTATAAGTGCGGGGCCCTCCAAGGCACGTTCTCCTACTTCTGACCACACTAAAGGTGTCCTACATTTCCTCCCATATAAGGCTTCAAAAGGTGACATTCCTAGGCTTGCCTGATAGCCGTTGTTGTACGAGAACTCTGCATACGGCAGACTTTGTTCCCAGTCTTTGCCATAGGTAAGGACACATGCTCTCAACATGTCTTCCATAATCTGGTTCACCCTCTCGGTCTGTCCATCCGTCTGCGGGTGATAAGCCGAACTAAAATCCAACTTGGTACCCATGGCTTTATGCAAACTCTTCCAAAACCTAGAGGTGAATTGGGTCCCTCTATCTGAAACTATCCTGCTAGGTACTCCATGTAGGTTCACTATGTTTTCTATGTAGAGCTTTGCCAACTTCTCTCCACCATAAGTGGTTCGTACGGGTAGAAAGTGAGCGACCTTAGTGAGTCGGTCCACTATTACCCATATGGAATCATGTCCCTTCTGGGTCTTGGGCAGTCCCACTACAAAATCCATGCCTATCTCGTCCCATTTCCAAACCGGGATGGGTAGGGGCTGCAATAGTCCTGCGGGTTTTTGGTGTTTGGCTTTAATCCTCTGACAAGTATCACAGTGGGCGACAAACCGTGCAATGTCTGCTTTCATTCCATTCCACCAATACTTTTGCTTTAAATCCATATACATTTTAGTGGATCCCGGGTGGATGGAATACGCCGAGTTATGCGCCTCATCCATGATGGTCTGCCGGAAATCTCCGTCTTCAGGCATACATATCCTATTCTTAAACCATAGTGTGCCTTGATCGTCCACTCTAAAGTCTGGGGCCTTATTCTCTCCAGTGTGCTTGCGGAGTTTCATCAAATTCTCATCAGTCTCTTGGGCCTTCCTGATCTTCTCTTCCAAGGTAGGTTGGACACTTAGTTGGTGAACGTAGCCCTGGGGAACAATGTGCATGTTGAGTCATGCCATTTCCTCTTGAAACTGTGCACTCTTAGGCACTGCTTTCTCATAGGATTTTCTGCTTAAGGCATCTGCCACTACATTGGCTTTTCCTGGGTGGTAGTGGATTTCTAGGTTATAATCCTTGACTAATTCTAACCACCTTCTTTGCCTTAGGTTCAGGTCAGGCTGGGTGAAAATGTACTTCAAGCTCTTGTGGTCTGTATAGATTTCGCATTTATTCCCAATCAGGTAATGTCTCCAAATCTTAAGGGCATGCACTACGGCTGCAAACTCCAAATCATGGGTGGGATAGTTCTACTCGTGGGGCTTGAGTTGGCGGGAAGCATACGCCACTACTTTCCCATCTTGCATAAGGACACATCCTAGTCCTTGTCGGGATGCATCGTAATAGACGACAAAATCCCGTTGAATGTCTGGCAAGGTTAGCACTGGGGCGGTTGTCAGTCTTCTTTTCAACTCCTGAAAACTCTTCTCACATGACTCGGTCCAGACGAACTTCTTCTCCTTCTTGAGCAACTCTGTCATGGGTCGGGCAATCTTGGAGAATCCTTCAATAAACCTCCGGTAGTATCCTGCTAAACCAAGAAAACTTCTGATTTCGCTCACATTGGTTGGTTGTCGCCAGTTGGAAACTGTTTCAACCTTCCCGGGGTCTACTGCTACTCCTTCTGCTGTTAGAATATGTCCAAGGAAGGATATTTTCTCCAACTAGAATTCACACTTGCTGAACTTAGTGTACAGCTTGTGCGCCCTCAGTTTCTCCAGTACCACTCGAAGGTGTTGCTCATGTTCCTCCACACTTTTGGAGTAAACAAGTATGTCGTCAATGAAAACTACGACAAACTTGTCTAGCTCTTCCATAAACACCTTATTCATGAGGTTCATAAAATACGCTGGCGCGTTAGTGAGTCCAAAGGACATCACGATGAACTCATATTGTCCATAACGGGTGACGAAGGCAGTCTTTGGGATGTCACTCTCCCTAATCTTGAGTTGATGGTATCCTGACCTTAAGTCGACCTTCGAGAAATATTTGGCTCCCTTCAGTTGGTCAAATAAATCATCTATTCTGGGGAGAGGATACTTGTTCTTGATAGTGACTTCGTTTAGTGAGCGATAGTCCACGCACATCCTCAGGCTTTTATCCTTCTTTTCGACGAAGAGCACTGGGGCTCCCCATGGTGATGAGCTTGGTCTGATGAACCCACTTCGCTAAAGTTCTCTCAGCTACTTCTTTAATTCTACCAACTCAGGGGCTGCCATCCTATAGGGCCTCTTGGCTATGGGAGAGGTTCCGAAGATAAGGTCAATGACGAACTCTATATCCCTATCTGGTGGCATTCCGGGGAGTTCTTCAGGGAAGACATCTGGATATTCCCGCACTACTGGGACTTCTTCTATGGATTTGGCTTCTATGCTGAAAACCATTATGTTTGGTCTGCGTCCTCGGGTGTGGCAGGTCACTTGTACTCCGTCTGGGTTGGTTAGGTGCACTACCTTATCGGCACAACTTATAAGGCCATGGTGTTGGCTTAACCAATCCATCCCAAGAATCACATCTATTCCCTTGGACTTCAGTACTACTAGGTCCATTAGGAACTCTACCCCACTTAAAATAATCCTTACCCGAGAGCAACCCAGTTGACACTTAATGTCACCTCCGGGTGCACGAGTTACCAGGGGTGTTTTTAGTAGTACGGTAGGTATATTATGCTTTTCCACAAAACTTGAAGATATGAACGAATGTGATGCTCCTGAATCAAATAGTACGGTTGCCAGGACTGAGCTGACCAGGAACTCACCAGCACTACGCCTTGTGCTTCTTGAGGCTCTTGTGCGTTGATGTGGTTGACGCGGGCTCGCCCATAAGACTGCTGGGGCTGCCTCATCTGCTGGTTGTTGTTGTTGCCGTAGTTGTTGTTGCTGCGAACCGGCACGCGGTTGGCTCCAGATACAACCGGTCTCGGCCCATTCACTGAGTTGGAGAAGGCTGAAGCCGCTGGCTTTTTGGCGTATGGGCAGTTGGCAATGAAGTGTCCGGTCTCACGGCAGTTGAAACATACTCTGGTGTTGTTGTTGTTGGTAGTGACCTGGCTGGTGTTGTTCTGTGGGGGCTTCATGGTGCCCTGGTTGTTGTATTGTTTGAACTGGGTTCTGGGGCCCTGAGAGCCCGTGGCTGGTGACTAGGTCCTGTATTGCATGGGGGCTTGGAACCTGGACATGGGGTGACCGAAGCTTCTCTGTCTCTGGGAACGTTCTTGCTGCTGAGCCTTGTTCTCCATGAATTTGCGCTTGTTTTCTTTCTTCTCTTCTGCCCTGGCTCTCTCTGTGAGGATGGCCATGTTCATGAGGGTGCCGAGTTGCTCGTACTCTCTACTGTAGTACCTTGGGCGCTCAGTGATACCGAGGCGCTCCAGGGAGTTGATGAGAAGGCGGGCAAAACCAGGCTCCTCCTGGCACACGCCTTGGGTCCATCCATCTTCGGCCATCTGAAAACAAGGGTAGAGTTGAACAAGTTGTGCAAAGATAGGGTACAAAAGATAGATAGTTTTATTTATCAACAAGATTGGGTACACTCCTCAGGGGTACATTTATTATTATTAGGACGACAGCTCTAGCCTAGGCACTCCATTCTCTTCTCATGGGGATTCTTCCTCAGGCTGAATGCGACACTTCTTTGGTGGGAGGTCTTGTTCCAACATCACATCCTCAGTCTGGGTTCCCTTATCCCAGTGGGTTTCTTCGGGTTCTTCATCCAGTAACCCAGCATCTTCTCTTCTCCTTTGTTCCTTGTGAAGCTCATCCCATAGGGTTTTGTTGGCTATTTCTGAGCGCTCTCTTTCCCTGGCATAATCTCGCTGCAGGTTAGCTAGGGAAACTTCCGCCATTCTTGTCTTTATCCTTTCTAATTCTATCCTTTGTTCTGCTCTTTCTACCCTGCTGATTTGGTGCTTCAGCTGCTCGGCCTGTTCATGGAAAAGGTGGTCTAAGCCATTGAGGTAAATGGGCAGGTGAGAAACCGTATCTTCTAGGTCTTCTTCTTCTCTTCCAAGTCCTCTCATCCGGGCGATCCATGAGCGTCCTCTTCCTCCAGATGGTGGGAAAAATCCCATTGGAGTCCGTCGAAGGTGTTGCCTATAGACCACTCGTAGGCGTCGCAGGGCTTTTCGGGCGGCTTTTGGGTATGTGTCGGTGAAGCGAAACCCAGTGGTGGAGATGAACCAAGGATCTATGTCGGGGTAGAGTGTGCTCCTTCCCACGAAGATCATCACATCACACCGAAGGGTGCCTCTGCGTTCGTACTCCCGATAGGTGTACTCTGGTGGGTCCCTCACTCCGACGTGTTCTAGGCTGAGTAGCAGTAACCTAGGGAGGCCAGGCTCTGTGGGGCAGACGCCTCTACTCCATTCCAAGTCAGCCATCTGGAACCAGATAAGGGCCAAGGTAAGAGGTTTTGTAGAAAGAGAAGTTAAGCAGGGAAAAGATTTAGGGAAAGGCTTAGAAAAGGTCTCGGGTCCTAGGGGACGCGTCCTACGGCCAACCTACGGCTCTAATACCACCTGAAGCGTCCCCTCATCAGAGGTGACTAAATGTGATACAAATACCAGTCCCAGGAGGCTGGTACCACATTTATTACATCAGATGGTTCATTACCGTACAACACGTCGAGGCTGTGGGCAAGGGAGCGCCACTGCCACGAGAAGTAACATAAGAGCTACAGACCAAACTATGATAGCAAAGGCATCTAAGATATCTTCAGAGTCTTGCGCCATGGAAGCTTCCTGTGGAGACCTACTCGACGTCTTCGGGGACAAAGTCGGGATCCTCCTCTGAAAAATAGTTAATCAAGCAAGGGTGAGTACATACGTACTCAACAAGTTCAACCCCACCCACGGAGGGGCTAAAAAGCAGATCATGCGGATATATCAAGGTTCAGGATAAGGTTTATTTAGCAAACACATTTACTCATGCAAGGGTTTGTTTTCGAAAAGGTTTTCGCAAACAGTTTTTACAACTCAAGTAACTCAGTTGTTTTGAGAAAACCAGTTGAGGACTACCGGACTCCCCGTCCGCCGTAGCCCAGGCACACAGCCTCACTTTAAAAGAAATCAACTCATGCCATGAAAATCATCCCAAACCCAAACACTAGTTTTGTGACCACACCGTGACTCGTCCAATACCGTGGACACGGCTATTCGAATAGATTTTACACTCTGCAGAGGTTGTACATCTTTACCAACAAGTAGGGTACCGCCACACGAACACCTTAGTGCCGGCGCGGGTCCTATCAAAGCCATTACCCACCTTAGCTAACCCTACGAGCCACCACAGAAGCAACCAAGGGGTTATTTCACATAACCAAGGCGTACCTCACACAGATCGTACCCCTACTCCTTGATCTCCCGCTGCTCACCCGCATTCCTGATGGCAAGTAGATTAACTAGTGGGATTTATGCTAAGCTGTTGCCACATACAACGGTCGAGTGGTAGTACGATAATTGGGCCAGGTGAGATGTCACGCAACCCGGTCCTTAACGACAAGATGGACATCTCCAGCACGCTCAACCACAAAGGTATGAGCTCCTCCAACTCCAGACACACACGTCCATCCCGTCTACCCAGTTCTTTACTCATTTTCCAAAATATCCCATTCCCATTTTTAAAGCACTCACACATTTCTAAAGCAATCATTTAGGCCAAACAAATGTCAATCATAGCAATCAAGGGTGGCTATCCTACCAGGTTTTTGCAGTAAAACAATATGCAATTTATAAACGGGTCATAGGTTTGTATTTATAAAATTGGGACTAAAGCATGCATCAAAGGATGAGATTGAACTTGCCGTCTTCGAAGTCCTCGGGGAGTTCCTGCTCGTGGTTCGGGACCTCAGTCTCCGGCTCGCAGTACTCGGCTCCAAGCTCCGGCTCGCGGTACTCCTCCTCGTTCACTCCGTCGGCTATAGCGCACACACAAGCAAGCATGCAATCAATACAAGCACACAAAATTTACCAGCTGAGCTCGAGGGGAAAATAAATAGATAATGGGGGAATAAATATTATTTATAGATATATGGCTCGACGGCAAATAGGTGAAGGTGGGGCAAGAGCTGGGACTGATCGGGCGAGAATATGAACATGAAATGACGCGCTAAAAGCGTCTTTAGGATTGATTAAAAGAGGTTAAGGACTTAGTTGTAAATAGGTTTAATAAAAGAAGGACTTAATTACAATATGTAAATAAGGTGGGGTTCAAACAAAATGGCCTAAGGACCTATTTGTTATAGACTTTGGTATAGCAGGGGTTGGTTCGTGAATTAGGTTTATTGGATAGGGTTTATTTTGAAAGAAGAAGAGAGGAAATAAAGAAGGGGGGGGGGTTTCGGTGTAACAAGGAAAGGGCAGGGTGTCTTTTTGCTAAATGACCATCTTCTTCCTCCCCCTCGATTCAGAACAGAGGAGGGAGGGAGTGGCTCGGGAGCGGCCGGGCGGCGGCGATTGCCGGCGACCTAGGGCACGGCGGGGGCCTGGAGATGGGGAAAACGGAGAGGGGGACGAGGGGGTTGTTCTCCCTTCCTCACCTTGGGCTGAGGTGGTCGGTGGAGGCGGCTCCGCGTGAGCAGGCGGCGGTCGGTGTGCTTCGGCGGCGGTGGCGCGGTGTGGGGCACAGAGGAGAGAGAGGGAGGTGGCTATGGCGGTGCGAGGCGAGGTAGGGGATGGTGCGGGTCCTTTTATAGCCGCGGGAAGGCGGTAACTCGGCCGAACCGAGCACGCGGAGCTCACGCGGCCGTCAATGGCGGTTCGGCAAAAATCCCGGCGTGGACTCGGCCGGCGGAACTCGCGGCGAGATAAATGGCGGCGCTGTTGGACGAGACCCGTCGGGCATGGATTGAGCCTGCCGTGGCAGCAGCGGTCGGCGACGCGGAGCGGGTGGCGGCTTGCGGCGGTGTGGTCGGCGTGGAGGTGACGGCTCGGGCAGGTGGAGTAATGGCGGCCCCCGGCGTCGAGCGGCAGGGACGGGTCGCGTCGCGGTCCCGTGCAGCGCTGCGCCGAGTGGCGTGTCGCAGCAGGCGCACGGTCGGGAGCAGAGGCGCGGGGCCGAAGGAGGAAGAAAGGAGGAGGAAAGGAAAAGAAGGAGAAAGAAAAGGAGAAATGAGAAAAGAGAAAAAAAAGAAAAGGAGAAAAAGAGAAAGGAAAGGATTAAGTACGAATCAGGTATGATTAAGTGTAGTGTATCGTGCAAGTGGCCGATGTTAACCCCTTCTTTTCGTGTAGTTTCTCTTGCTTGGTAGGATTTTATCATTTTCATGTTAGATAGTGTAGATGCTATTGATAAGTGAGATGAGGGTTGGTATAATCAATTTAATTTGTGGTTGTGTGTAGATGGATCGTTTAGTTCGTATATTTTCGGGTGGCATGGTTGATGACAATGGGGAGTTTAAAAGCATGAGGCAACAAGTAGCAAGATTTGATAGTCCTCCAACATTTGAAGATATTAAAACCTGAGTGAATTCTTTGTTCAAGGTTGGAAATGAGGGGGAGGAATTAATGATTCATGGAAGGTTTGATTCCGGTGACAAAAGAAGTCATTATGTGATGATGCCTATTACATGTGGTGATGATTGGTTATTTTACAAAGAGTGTGTGAAAGAATCTCAAGTCCGTTGTGCCGAGTTAGTTGTTGATGTTTACCCTCCGGTAAATTCACCGCATAATGATGAGCCCATGGAAGACTTAACTCAGGAAGATATGTGTTGACGTTCCTTATCCTCACTACTAACGCTAGGAACGTCTTTGGTAAAACACACATCACAGAAAGGTCCGAAAGCACACGGATTACCGTTGTAGCACTTCACCCGGTGGTATTCAGGTTATCGTATTTATATTTTCCCAAGGGAAGCACTATGGCATAGATAATCGAAAGAACGGTAGAGAGGATCGAGATTCGGTAAAAGGGACTTATAGGGGGGGTAACGATAAAGATATACGGGGAGTAACTTGACACGCGAGGAGATCTTGATAAAAGAACTAGAGAGGTCCTAGCGAGTTGGGAGGACAACGAGACGAGGAATGATCCTAAGGCAATCTATCTATTCCTGTCAACTCCGGGAAAAGAACTAAGGTAAAGCAAAGCCAAGGTAAGATAGGATCAACAAGCTCTTCTAGTGCTGCAGGGGCATGCAAAGCCGCGCTCTCCGACTGGAATGAGAAGGGAGAACGACGACACGCTGAATCCTACCGGCCCGAACTAACGTGGTGGACTACAAAGCCCGTCCGGAGCTGTCACCTCCTTAGGGTACCACAACTATTCTGTTGAACGGGACACCAATCTAAGACTAAGGCAAGCTCTGAGCACCGCGCTCACAACGAACCAAAGAACCTTCCCTAAGGCCTTTAGGGAGAGGTCTCTCTCTACGGCTAAACACCGAAGTGCCTAGACGAAGATCAAGCAAAGAATGACCACAACACTATAGGGTTCAAGAGAGCTACGCTAACCGAGGCAAAACTCACTTTAGTCTAAACCTAGAAATAAAGCTTCTATTAGCTAAGTAAAAGCTGAATGTAATTGACTCGAAATGCAAGATAGAAAGATAACTTGAATTGCACTTAAGTCTTATAAAGGAAAGATACAAGAGTAGTACCCGAACTCTGAAGAAGACTTCTCCGGGACCCCGAGACTAGCTCGACTCGCCTCTAACTCCCAAACTACACTACTTCCTACTCTAAGATACAAAAGTGGACAATAGTGATACTCCTACTGTGTGTCTTCTGTTCCAGCGAGTGGAGGGTCCCTTTTATAGCAGTGGGAGGTCGGTGGAGCACTGAGGAGGCGGGAGCCCGGCACGGCCGCACCTATGATGTGCCGCCATTCGTCGTGGATGGTCCTGATGCTCGATCTTGGTCGGTTGTGAGTCGGTATCCTGGGTCGGTTCCGCCGGATTCGCCGCTTCGTAGGTGCGGCCGTATCTCTTGATCCGGCCGTACCTACTCCAAGCCGTGTGATGCACCGCCAATGATAGGAGATGCTCAGGATTGCTTCTAAATGGCGGTTGGTTGCATGTAGAGGTGGGCCCATGGATCCAAGTGCCTCTTTTCTACTCCTTTGGATCAAACCGACATAACCCCAGCACATCCCATCCATCCAAGGTGTGCTTGTGGAAGTGATGGTCGCCTGAACACGAGACGTGGTTGGGTGCAGGGCCGGCCGCACCTGGTGGACCGGCCGCACCTGTTGGTCCGGCCGTGCCTGCTAGGTGTGGCCCGGTGACTCCTGATTTCTCCCAATTGCGTACCTGCATATAAAATTCACAACACAACTTGTGGAACTTTATTAGTACTAAAAATGTGCATGAAACTTGTCATATACCCTTCTTATTTTCGAGATTCTGATGGTCGGATTTTTGTTGTAAGGACCATCAACAAACTCCCCCAAGCTAAACGTTTGCTCGTCCTCGAGCAAAGTCTAGACTTGGTCTCGGATGATCAGGGTGTTACCGCTTTGCAAGTTTCTATGCACAATTCCATACTCTACTTGCTATTGAAAAGATTGGTACGAGAGAAACTTAGCCTTGTTTTACCTGTGGGGCTTGTAACTTTGCACCTTGCCTTCGGAGGTTGAAGAGTAGAACGGTTTTGACTTTGCATCACTCACTCTTCTCTTTTCTGGATCCTATCTTGGAGTTTTAAATTTTTTGCAAAGAGAGACAAAGTTCCTCGGATGGTTCCCTCGATCGCTCAAGTGGTATTTGTTACCTCACCAAAGGCTTTTGAATAAGCCTCAACTTCCTACTCTATGGCTTGTATGTGGAGCTTTGGGTAGGATGAGCATGAGACTTACTTGCGCCACATGATGTTGTTGAGCCAAAGGCCGGATCCAAGAAGAAACTAGTCATGCAACTTAATCGAGATGTGCAAGTGTGTGGAATATTTTTGTCTATTTTTTCTAAGTACTCCTTGCTTTGAGATTCTTCTCTTGCTTTTATTTTGGAGGGGGGTCATGCTTCACATTTTTTTCTATACTTTTTTTTTGAGTGTATACTCTTTTTTTTTCTTTTGATGACCCCTCTCTCATTTTGCAAGAATACAAGAAGAGAAATCTCTTTTGACTTTGGAGTATTTATTTTTGGTGGGTGGATGGCATGTTTTGCGTAACTCCCGGTGTGGAAGTTAGCATGTGTATGTGGGTGTACGTGATCTCGATCATGGGAGCATGAAAAGATTCTACCAAGGGTCACAACAATTTGGCAAAACTCAATGGGTCACAAGCAAGCATATGTAGAAGGTTTATACTTTGATATCGACATATGTCTTTGGTAGGTGATATGATCATTGAGGAACTTGTCTTGTTTTATTTTCTCAAAAGAAATCTTCTGAGATTTTCACCATACTAAGAAATAAAGTAAGATTAACATTGTCGCACCATATCATACTAGTCAACACCCTAGGTTTGGTCATAAGCAATTGCTTCCCACAAAGTTTTAATTTAGGCTCTTGTTTCAACACATAACAACGATTTCAAATGCTTGTAGAGTACAAAGTTGTTCGCTAGGTTCTTGCAAGGTTTTAACATGGCAACTTTTCATCATTTCCAAAAGAGGGTGTATAGACAAGATTTCAAGCGCACATGGTGAGAGCAAATGTTTTTGTTGTTTTTCTTTTATTCCATATGATGTTGGGATTGGACTGGATGGGCATACCTTCTTTGATTAAATAGGGGCTCTCCCCCAAGCTGATTTCCGATTACCTGGATGATATGTCCTTCCTCGTGATGCTTAGTGGAGCACTTGGAGGCTTGATGCTGAAGTTGCTTGACAATTCTGTGTAATTTCATAGGTAATTTCGTACCTGTTGGTTCGGCCGGGCCTACTACTTTTGTTCCAAGTGTTCACTTCCCCTCCTGCAAGTGTTCTGCACAAAAATTTTGTCAAGGGGAGGTACGGCCATACCTCATGGTTCGGCCGTACCACGAAAACTTTCCAAAACAGAACTTGGGTCACTGGTGAAACTCTAACTAAACTCCTGAACATTATTACCGTTCGAAAGACTCTTTCTCCCTTGAAACCCCCTTCTTTTTTTTCTTTTTTTTTCTTTTTTTTAAAGAAAGCTAAACAAACAAAAGAAACAAAAAAGAAAGGCCGATTGGTCTTTTCCCGGACGGGGGGGCCTCTCCCCCAAGCTGGTTCGTATGCGGGACTAGCAGTCGGGCGGTTGCTGGTATGGGTTCCATGAACCGAAGAGGCTGTGCACTGCTTGGAAACCCTCTTGCGTGGTCGAGGTTAGGGTGTATAGCTGGCCGTCTGTCTCCTGCTGTCGTCTAGCGGTGTCCTGGAGGCCTTGTTCTATTCGCTCGGCGCGGGCATCGATACTACGGAGTCGGTTGTCTATGTTGAAGAGGCCTTGATCAATGATGCCGTATTGCTCCTCATGATAGCCGTATGGGTAGTTCTGAGGATAGCTTCCGCCGTGGGTTTGGTGGTCCCCAAAACGAGCTGACTGTGAGTGCGTCGAGCTGGAGTAAATGGAGGCGCTGGGGTGTTGGCTCCCGCTGGACTGCCGTTGCTGGTGGCTGCCAGAGGGTCCTGCCCCGTCGGATGCCGGAGCTTGTTGCGTGGTCTTCTCCGGTACGAGGTTCTTATCTTGCCTACGAGTGCGTGATCGGGTTGTTGGTCCGGGACCCGAGATGCTATGTCTCGAAGGCCTCACCATCTCCTCGTCGTCCTCGGGTGTCAGGTTCAAGGTGTACTTATTAACTTGGTATAAACCAAGCTCTGGGCACGGGAGGACGATGGTGGTAGAGGAGTGGGGGTAAAGCATGACCAACTCCCCCTCTACACGCTTAAGCAAGTGGGCTTGCACGAAGTGATCCTCATCAAAAGTTTCACGGGGCGTCTCTAAGAAAGTGACCTGAGCTCCCTCAAGAGCTCCGAGGTACGTAGCAATCCGAGTCACCAAAGAGGTGATCTCGATTTTGCCAGTCCTCGAGGTCATGGTGTGCCAGTGCTCGACCATGGTGACGACAGGAGCAAGCTTTATCTTGTGGATGATGGCAAACAAACATTGCAACTCATCCACCCTAACCGTTCTAAACTCGACTCTTGGGGCAATCATGCCCGAAATGAGCCGATGGAGGAAACGAAGAGTAGGGTTGTGGATCAAGTTGATCCGAGGAGCGGGATTCAACCCTCTCCCCGAAATCTTTTTTCAGAACTTCTCTCTCGAAAAGGCCCTCATACCTCTATGCTTAGACCACTCAATCAAACAATTTGAATCAAAACCCAAAGCAACACTCAACTGATCCTAGGTTAAATCATACTCTTCGTTGAAGAGACAAAACTTAATGCCTTTGCTATCAGAGCTCAAGGTTGAGAGGAACTCTAGGGTGAGAAATTTTGAACCCAACTCCCAAGCATGCCAAAAATTTTCCCAACCTATGGCATCAAAGGCTGCCCCGAACTCTCCTATCATGCTGGTTTTATTAAGCAGGGTATTATCATATACCTTTGTGTGTGTGAATTCCCGGTCCTTTAGTTGCCGAAATAATCTTCACTCTTGATCGGTACGTAAGATGATCTGTGTTTCGGAGGTGAGGAAACACGTCCTTTCCTCCGAACCCGAACCACCATAGTGTACCGAGCTCGTGGACATGTCCTGGGCAGAACCCATAGACATATCGTCCTGATGCTCATAACCTGGGGGCACTGAATGACTTTGCCAACCTGAGGTAGCGGAATGACCACTGCGGCTCGAGTCCGAGTCACTGGACGGGAACCTGATGTGTTTCCCCTTAACCACCTTAGCGGCCTTGCTGAACCACGACATCCTGCAAAAGGTTAGTGCAAAAGATGCCCGAAGGATGAAGGTTAGGAGAAAAAGAGTTAGTCGTTTGAGGGTTAGTGGTCCAAAGGTTAGCGGTCCTTGTGGGGTAACAAAACCTCCACAAAACTTGAAAGATTTGAACTACGAAGGACACGCTCTCGAAACTCCTCCCCAGTAATTACGAACGAGCTTAAACGAGGGAGCAAAGGGAGCTAACTTCAGAATTTGATCGTGGTGCTTTGAGAGAGTGCACGGGGGGTCTCCTTTTATAGGTAGGCGAAAGGGGGCAGGTGCGGCCGCACCTGCTCACCCGGCCGTGCCAACTAAAAACAAGGGACACCCTCAGTGCTTGATTAGGAGCCTAGGGATAGGTTGCGGCGATCTGGATGTGACGACTTAGTGGAATTCATAGGTATGGCCGTACCAACAGGGCCGGCCGGCCCTAGTGCCTCCACCAAAAACATTGCCAGGCAGCTGCTATGCCCTCTGGTGCTTAGGATCCTCGAAATTTTTGCGCACTCAAATGTCTAAAAGCTGCTGGCAATGCTACTAGTGGTGGGAACACGCTACTGCAGATTGGACTTGATCCTACACAAGCTAGAGCACTGCCATGCAACTAGTGGGTGCTCCACGCACTCAACCGAGCAAAAGAAGTGATGCGCCCGTGCCAAGTGGGCCGGCCGCACTGAGCAAAATGCTCGAAATTGCTCCCTAACCCTTCTAAACACTAAACCATGCAGTGGCTAAAAGAATTTCGAAAATTAAACATGCTTGATGCATTAAACAAAATTAGGAAGGGAAACGTGGGATACATACCGGTTTATCTCACGGCGAGAGCATCGAATTTATAGTCCTCGAGCTGGACTTGTCGACGATCATTTCTTCTTTGAGTGATTCACTCGATTAGAGAGGTAATTCACTAGAGCTCGGAAGAAAAACAAGAGATAGACAACAATCCTATCTATCCAAGATCGGGAATGGTCCTTGATTTCTTCGCCCTGGGATTCTTTTCTAGCGGGCGTAGCTAAGATCCTCTCTAGAAATTCTAGCCCCTCAGTTGGATTTTCGTGAAAAAGTGATCCCTTTGTGAAAGCAAGCAAGCGGAAAATACTGTCTAGAATGAGGTCGTGCTGAAAATGTTGAATCAACACTATATCTGGTAGGCCATGATCGGGACAAGCGTGTATAAGATCATAGAATCTAGTCCATGCTTGATTTAGGGATTCGGTCTTCTTCTGTTGGAAATTGATAATCTCTCCTCGAAGATTCATGAGGCGAGATAAGGGGAAGTACTTAGCACAAAACTTGTCGCGCAAATTTCTCCAATTTGTGGTGACTTCCTTCTCTTGCTGGAAGTACCAAGCCCTTGCTTTTCCCGCTAGTGAGAATGGGAAAAGTCTAACTCTAAATTCGTCGGGAGAAAGATCGGAGTATGAACGAGTAGAGCACAATTGCTCGAAACTCCTCAAGTGATTGTATGGATTTTCTCCTTTGAATCCTGAAAAAGGATTTTTTTGGGCGATGAAAAGGAATTTTGGAGGAATAGTTCCATTGGAGAAGAACCTTGGCTTGAGATTTCCATTTCCGACTGGGATTGCCATCCTAGTCGGGGCGTGGGTTTGATAAATAGAGAACCCAATGTTGGCTTCTTTGGCCATGAAAAAAATGGTTCTGTCTACGGGATCGACTGGGTTCGTCGTGATAAATTGAGAGAAACTTTTCAAAGGGTAGTGACACGAGGTCGGAATACCCTTCACAAGTGACTCTGAATAGATGTGAAGACGGGACGGAACTGTCAAAACCGGATACTACTCCGTACACTAGGAACGGAGTAGGAATAAACCCGCTAAGAGACGGTTCACCGAACCAAGATAACTCTACCGAAAAGATATCTAATGCCTATTGCTTCCCCGACAACGGCGCCAGAAATGCTTGTTGATGTTCCTTAGCCTCACTACTAGGTTTGCACTCACGGCAACAGTACCGGGCTTATACCGCTAGTAATGGAGCTAGGAACGTCTTTGGTAAAACACACATCACAGAAAGGTCCGCAAGTGCACGGATTACCGTTGTAGCACTTCACCCGGTGGTATTCGGGTTATCGTATT
Organism: Cenchrus fungigraminus; assembly: GCA_036936925.1. Lineage (NCBI taxonomy): Eukaryota > Viridiplantae > Streptophyta > Magnoliopsida > Poales > Poaceae > Cenchrus > Cenchrus fungigraminus. The sequence goes on along the minus strand of CM072768.1, from coordinate 59,439,987 downwards.
TATATTTTCCCAAGGGAAGCACTATGGCATAGATAATCGAAAGAACGGTAGAGAGGATCGAGACTCGATAAAAGGGACTTATAGCGGGGGTAACGATAAAGATATACGGGGAGTAACTTGACACGCGAGGAGATCTTGATAAAAGAACTAGAGAGGTCCTAGCGAGTTGGGAGGACAATGAGACAAGGAATGATCCTAAGGCAATCTATCTATTCCTGTCAACTCCGGGAAAAGAACTAAGGTAAAGCAGAGCCAAGGTAAGATAGGATCAACAAGCTCTTCTAGTGCTGCAGGGGAATGCAAAGCCGCGCTCTCAGACTGGGATGAGAAGGGAGAACGACGACACGCTGAATCCTACCAGCCCGAACTAACGTGGTGGACTACAAAGCCCGTCCGGAGCTGTCACCTCCTTAGGGTACCACAACTATTCTGTTGAACGGGACACCAATCTAAGACTAAGGCAAGCTCTGAGCACCGCGCTCACAACGAACCAAAGAACCTTCCCTAAGGCCTTTAGGGAGAGGTCTCTCTCTACGGCTAAACACCGAAGTGCCTAGACGAAGATCAAGCGAAGAACGACCACAACACTATAGGGTTCAAGAGAGCTACGCTAACCGAGGCAAAACTCACTTTAGTCTAAACCTAGAAATAAAGCTTCTATTAGCTAAGTAAAAGCTGAATGTAATTGACTCGAAATGCAAGATAGAAAGATAACTTGAATTGCACTTAAGTCTTATAAAGGAAAGATACAAGAGTAGTACCCGAACTCTGAAGAAGACTTCTCCGGGACCCCGAGACTAGCTCGACTCGCCTCTAACTCCCAAACTACACTACTTCCTACTCTAAGATACAAAAGTGGACAATAGTGATACTCCTGCTGTGTGTCTTCTGTTCCAGCGAGTGGAGGGTCCCTTTTATAGTAGTGGGAGGTCGGTGGAGCGCTGAGGAGGCGGGAGCCAGGCACGGCCGCACCTCTAGGTGCGGCCGCACCTATGATGTGCCGCCATTCGTCGTGGACGGTCCTGATGCTCGATCATTGGTCGGTTGTGAGTCGGTATCCTCACAAATGATGAAACTAAAACAAATGATGAATCCAGAAGCAAAAGAGTGGTTGGAGGAGCAGATGGTTAATAAGCATAAGTGGGCCAATGCATTTGATGAAGGTGGTTGGAGATATGGTGTGCACAATACAAATCTATCAGAAGTGCTGAACAAGGTCCTCAAAGGCATCCGTGCTATGCCAGTATCGGCTATTGTGGAGTACACATTCTACAAGATCAATTCATATTTTGTGCATAGGTGGAAAAAAGCAAGAGACCACATAGGAAGGGCGTTCTACACATGTGCAACAAAGTGGATACTTAATGAAGATGGCTTGCCAAGTGAATACAACATAGCACCTTGCTTTTTCCACCAGTGGATTGATGGACCGGAAAAATTTGACCCTAGGATCTGATTATTTCCGTGGCTAGAATCGGTGGTGCAACCCTATCATGAGTTCAGACGGTGGGTGCCACCACCACCAAATCCACCACAAATGACATTCCAAGAAAAACAAGAGGCAGGATGCAAGTGTGTTAGCAACCCTCCATTGTGTCATTGTGGGAGGCCAAGCAAGTTGCAATTTCCTGATCTTGACCTTCCCGACAAATTCACGCCATTCTTTCGGTGTAAGCAAAGAACACATGTAAGCATCATTGAGCTTCCCGACAAATTCAATTCTTGGCTGATATTTTGACATATAGAGATCTCATTGAATTTGTTGTGCAGGATGGATGTCCCCTATGTGATTTTCAGGAGGACATTTACGGTCCAAAGTCTCATTGGCCGTCAGAAGAAGACGTGCAAGCATTCGAGAGTGGGGAGAAGCCATGGCCATGTGATGAGACTTATAGGCCTCGTTGCAAGTGTGGGATACTCGCTTGAAAGGGTGTGGTTCCATCTGAGCTTGGATATGGATGGTATTATGGTAACTCATATGGAGATTATTGGGTAAAGTCACTTTCCTAACTTTGTATCCATGTGTTGTGGCAATTTAAATGGTTACATTGACTAAAAATTGACATTAATTTTTTAGGAGGGGAGAACATGTGATTGGGAGAGCTTTGCAGGGAGGGAAGCACTCCGTCTACATTTGGGGCAATGTTTGGGGTATTTGAAAATCAAGGAAACAGCCGACAGGAAAAATAAATTAAGAGAGAAATATGATATCCCTATTCCATCGGATAAAGAGTTGTTTGGACAAATTGCTAAGGATAAACTTGCTAGAGACAAGGGATGTTCCCAAACTAGTGTTGGAGAGGGCATTAGAGAGGGCCTCATTGAATTTTGGAGACCGAGATACAGTTTTGCTGTAAGTCATTTGTCGAACAAGAGTCGCGCCAAGCCACATGGCGCGACTCAGAGTTGAGTCACGCCAAGCCACATGGCGCGACTAAACGTTGAGCCACGCCAAGCGACGTGGCGCGACTCGTGAAGGAGTCGCGCCAATGAAGACCCCATTTCAGTACCGTCGTAGTTCATTTTCCAGATAAGAGCAGTTTGAGAAATTGGCTAAGTCTGTGATTTTTTTAGTGAATTTAAGAGTTCGACCACAAATATTTCACATGAATTTTGAAACACAAATTCGCACATAGTTCAACACATATATAGATCGATCACAACCCACAATAGTTTGATCACAAGCCTACATAGTTCGATCACAAGCCCACCTATATAGTTCGATCACAAGCCACAACACAACATAGTTCGAGCACAAGACTAAGGATTTGGAGTGTAGACTTTCTTCGCCTTTCGAGCCCATCCAGGCTGCGTGGCTACGACATTTTGACTGCCCACATCTGCACGCTCCCGCCTCGTCCGCCGCTTCGGTGGAGTTGCTTGTGTGCCAAGAGGAGCGTCAGGAAGCTGAGAGAGCCCAATCTCATCTTGACCGAAGGTAGGGTCCCTCTCCTCAGAGTCTTCACTGGTGTCGGAGTCGGTATCCGGCTCAGGGGTACGTGCAGGGGATCTAATTACAATCCCCGGTGCACGACGACGAGATCCTCCTACAACAACCATATATGCATCATTGATGTCCCAAAAATGATTAAAAAAAAGAGAAACCTACAACTATCAAGGCCACACACCTGAAGTTGATGCACTTTGTGCTCGTCTCGTGGATCTTTGTGCGGAGTGTGAAGGTCCAGCATCATGTTCGGGTCCCGGTGCCGGTCGTGCCAAGCAATTCAACTTGAACGCCGCTTTCCTACATCCCCGTCTGATCCTCTATAAAGCACCATAAACAAATTGAGCATGCATCCATAACTAGCAGTTAGAGAATAGTAGGCAAAAAGGATATTACCTGCACAAACCCCCTCAACACACCCGCCTCCTCCGGAGATCCTATCGGGACAGCCAAAGCTTGCTCAGCCTCATTAGCAAATCTTCCGAGTTGTTGGCCCTATATGTGGTTAATAATAAATTACCATTATGTCATAATACCAAGTGAGACTTCGAATTACTGACATGAGTGCCATCACTTACAATATAATCCTCGAAGGGACCACACTCTGGCTGCCTCCCACTTCTAGTGATTTCATCGTACTCGGGGAAAACATCTTCCGGATCAGAAGGTAGATCCTCAATATACTCTTTATCCATTGCAACCCTTATCTTTAAGCGGGTGTTTTGTTTTAGCCAATCCAAGTACTGATTGAACGGACCATCACGGTGTTGAGGCCTCCCCACTATGTTGTTGGCTCTTTGATTCCATGCATTGACCGCGTGGATGTGATGCTCCATCCAATTCTTGGCACCTCTTTGCTTGCGACGGTTAGTTCTGCATTTACATAGTAAATAAACAACATAGTGAGTAATTTGTTAGAAAATCAACAATTTGAAGGGTATGCAACATATGAAAAATACGTACTTGTGGAGGTTGTGGCTGGTGTTGTAATACTCTGGAGGGTAGGTTTGAAGATGACCAAATTGCCGTGCCACTCTATGTGGCAGATGGTACTCCACAACATAGAAGCAAATAAGAGGGCAAATGTTACGCCAATAATCTAGATCAATTGTGCACATTGGGCTAAATTCTCCCTCAACAACCTCATCCCTTGTATATGGCCGCCAAGTAACCTAGATATACATATTGATTTGTCTAAGCAAATGTTGTAACCTAGATAAATAGTCCTTAGCAAAGAAAGTAGTAGTGGTGAAGTATATCACTTACATGACTTGGTCGAAGGCAGTCCAGGCTGTTGGTGTAGTCTGTGTAGCGCCGTCCTGGGTTCCCATGGACCCTTGCAATGTTGGTCCAAAGATACCCGACAGTAGCCAAGGGAACCTCGCCGTCATATGGCAATTCCTGCAACATACCAAATCTAAATAAGAACTCAAAGGACAAATGCTTAAGAATATTTGAGATGCAAATTACCTACACCAAATGTGTAGCGCTCTGGCCGACCAATTGGAAGCTGCTCCCACATCCACAACTGGAGAAGGTAAACACACCCGCCAAGATTAGCATTAGGACCACTTCTCCTGCATGCATCACACATCTGCCGATACAACCATGCAAGAGTTGCACTCCCCCAGCTATAACTTGCAATGCCCTCCCATTGTTGCCCGATCATTGGTATCCACATCCAAGATATGGTATTCCCGCTAGAATCAGGAAAAAGAAATCCACCCACCATGTGCCACAACCATGCACGAGCATGCATCTCAATCTGAAGGGCATTAGCATGTGGCGGTGGGTGATGACCAAAGTGCTGGGCCAACCAAGACGAATTCACTCCAGTGGTTTTCCTATCCTTCACACCTTGTGGGGGTTCATCTGGCCGTACTCCTAGCAATCCCTCAACAAGGTCCCTCCATCCTTGTAGATTTATGTGACCAGTGACAGCATACCCGTCAACACGAAGGCCAAACAACATGGCTACATCCTCAAGTGTGATAGTCATCTCACCACAGGGAAGGTGGAAGCTATGTGTCTCGGGCCTCCATCGGTCCACTAGCGCTGTCAAAGCAGCATTGTCCATCTTCGGCAGCCCCGTCTTGATCAATGTGGCAAGCGGGAGGAAACCCGCTCGGCGAAGGAAAGGCGTGTATCTATCATCCCATTGTAGAGGAGTGTGAGTGCGGGGTCGTAAAGGCTTCAAAACCTGCAAACAAATATCAACGTTGACAACACATGATTAGTACATGACAATCCAATTTCATTCCATCCACCACAAAATTAACTAGTGATTCTCATCCTACCTCCAAATGCTCTTCAAGCTTCCTCCCACGGTGATTCTCATCATAGTACGTCTCAAGGATTGGATACCGTGGGTGGTACTCTGGTTGTTGCGCCATGGTCCTAAATAAAGAAAACAAAATTTATAACCCACCTAAACAATTGCATGCATATGTAAAATAAAATTCAAATTCATAAGAAAAGCTAGTGAAAAAAATACTACTAGATGAGCAAAGCTAGTAAAAAAAATGACCAAAGTACTAGAACAAGAACATACTACTATCTCCAACATACATACAACTTCTACACATCACCACTAGTTTACCTATATTGCAATTTGCAAAGCTAGTGAAAAAACTACTAAGTCATGAGCATAGCTAGTGAAAAGAATTTACAACCCACTAGAGTCATGAGCAAAAGAAAAAATTAACTACTAATTCTAAATCTTCTACTAAATTTATAATTTCATAAATGAGCATATGAGCATTGATTTAATAACTTGCATTTCAAATATCAATCAAAATACAATAGGATAAACACTAACCTACATTTCATTTACTACTACTCAAAGGTAAGTAAAGAAATCCTAGTGAAAAATAAATACTACTACTCAAAGGTAAGTAAAGAAATGCTAGTGAAAAATAAATCTCAAAGCTACTACTACTACTCAAAGGTAGTGACAATAAAACATGAGCCTACATTGCATTTGTTCATAATCCTCAACATTACTTCAACATCTACACCATCCAAATCCATCGAAACCGAAACATGCATTGCAAACTACACGATAGATCGGTGTTACAATCAACCAATGCATCGATACAAGCCAACTAACGGTGACCGATTCGTATTCAATCCACCATTGGAGCCACATAGTCAACAAACCCTAGCAATGAGTAAACCCTAGAATAACAACCGAATCAACAAAAACTACTCAGTTAAAGTGGAGGAGGTACCTCCAAGGAGTGATTTCCACCGGTGGAGGAGTTGAATCCCCTTAGGGATGCGCCGGATCTAGAGGGGGGCGGAAGGGGGCGACGCCATGGGGAGAAGGAAGGGGCTCGGGTTGGGAGAGAAGGAAAGAAGGAGAAAGAAGAAAGGGGGCCCGGCGGCCCGGCGTATAGTCAAGTGAGTCGCGCCACGCCGCCTGGCGCGACTCAGTCGCGCCAGAGCATGTGGCGCGACTCACCCCGCCACCTCAGCAGCTGGCCGCGCCCGCCCGGCCGACGTGGCGCGTCGATCGTGCCACATGCTCTGGCGCGACTCAGTGAGGAGTCGCGCTAGGTGGCGTGGCGCTAGTTCTTGGAAATTTAGTTGGGGACGGTTTTTTTTAAAAAAATTAGATTAAAAAGGGTTAAAAAATTCGAATGAGTAGATCTACACAGTGAACATATAATATGGTATGCTTTTGTACATTTTTTACAGCTATGAAGAAAAACAAAGATCTAAAGCTACAGCAAAAAAATATAATAAGAATACCATATTATATGTTCATTCTCTAGATCTACTCATTCTAAGTCCAACATAATTGGATTTTCCATTTTATGATTTTTTTTGATTTACTATGATTTTTCAAAACTCTCCTAGGTGGTAATTTGATCGGTTTTGAAAAGTTCAGGGGGTGATATAGACCGTTTAATAGGTTGGGGGTTATATAGTCTACCCCTCATAGGTGAGGAGGTGATATAGACTTTTTCCGAAAGAGGAGTAGGGAGGAGATTGCGGGAGTGGGGAGAGGGACGGAGGGCAGGAGGAGGATATATAGGTGGGCTCGCGCAGGAGGTCAGCTTCTCAAAACACAATCACATAAAAATTTGGGTCCTAGATCTCAGCTTCGATGCCGGTTCCTAGTAATTTCCGACAGTGATAGCTATCAGAGGCAGCTCATAATTTGACGTGGTGCTGATGTTAGAGTAACTCCAAGAGACTCACTAAATTAGACTAGCTAAATTCACATTTAGCTAGTCATTTAGCCAGTACTCTTCCTCTATATTTCCTCTTCTTCCAACAGACTAGTTAAAATGACTAGTCATCCCACAATTAGGCCCACGTGTCAGCCGTGCGAGGGAGGTGGGAGCATGAGGAGACCACGCGGGAGGTGGTGGGGCCGCGAAGTATAGCTAGCAGAGGGCGCTAGCCATCTTTGACTAGCAAAGGCACAAGTTTAGCTAGCGAGGATAGCTAGCGGGGTGTTTGGCTAGTCTGTTGGAATGCTGTTTTTATTGATTTTTCATTTTTTAGCTAGTCAAGCCAAGATAGCTAGTCTCTTGGAGCTGCTCTTATATTAGCACCGTTCATGTTTTATTACAGTTGGATCTTGTAAAAAACCGACAGTGATAACATCACCGCCCGTTTGAGACATTATATTATAGACTGAGACATGCACTTCCAAACTGAAACACATTTTATTTAATTTGCATCAGACAGGATGGATGCATTTTTTGCATCTGTTAAGGCTAAGGGCAGCAGCACGTCCAATGAACTAACAGATTTCGGCAGTAGGCATCATCCGATGGTTCTCCCATATTGTGGCAAACAAACCTGCACATATATTTGGTACAATGTTCGTACCTTTTAGGCTTGAAGCAAGGTGGACAAAGGTCGCCAATGCCTACATATACAATGTTTTATCAGTAAAGCAGGATTTAATTTTGCCAGTAAAATATTGAATCTAAAAAGCTGTAGGACTCAAAGTGCACGTACACGAGGCATGACAGGACGAAGAGTGAGAACTAATGATTAGAAGAACAAAGAAGGAACAAGCCATGAGGCATGCAATCCTTCCCATGCTGAACTTGATGTACCCTTCCCTAGTTTTCTTATTGCAAGTTGGAGAAGATGCTTTTATAGAAGAGTATACCTTGTCTGGAATAAATATGTCGTATCAAACTTATATCCACTTGCAAAAGTATTTTTGGTATCCAAGATTTAGATTTGTTCAGTCACTTTAATAAATATTTAGAGCAACTTCAAGGGACTTTTTATATCTTCCCTAACTTACATAGATAGAGAGATTTTGATGAAAAAACACCATCTAATAGCATCTTCAACTGGATATCCAAATATAGATATCTTATATTTCAGATTTGTTGGTAGCCAAAGATGAAGAATGGGGATACCTCTCTCAAATGCGCACAAGATACAGAAAAGTTGTCGGAGAGTGTAAAGATATATAAAACAATTTTTTCTCAAATGACTCTCCAAATGATGCTTTATAGAGTAGATTTTAGAAAGTCTATTGAAGATGCTCGTATGGGTCCCAACCTTGAGTTCAAATGTATAAAGCTAATCATTTAAGTCATGTCAAATCATATCCTAGTGGATAGTATCTCAAGTCTAGGATATCGTGACTCGAATAAATATCTTATTCACGATATAAAAAATATTTTAGTAACTGGTTCACATTATGGTCATTAATGATACACTATTGGAAACTTAAATTTCTCTATGTGGGCAAATACTGTCAAGAAAATCCAAAATACCAACTAGGAAATTTGAAATCGTTTTCCCGGTCGGTGCATCGACATGGCATAACCGATAGGGATACGTCGACAGTGAATTGAGGAATGCCTATCAGATTCCGTTATTGGTTTGGCCATTATTCTGTTGGTCAGCCGGCGCCATGGGAATTGGAGTCGTCATGTCTGGATGGTTCATGATATATGCCAAACATCATCTGCCAAAGGAGATTTGGTTTTGTAACACTGAGATACAAATGCATTTGCAAAAAAAAAAATCCACCTCTTTGCAATAATTTTTAACATTTTCTAAATGAGAGCTGCATAAGGAAGGGTCATACTTAAGCTACAAATGCTCCAAAATACTTTTTTTTTCCGAATTACACAGTACATCGGAGATACTCACAACGCACATACACTCATCCCCATGAATAGGAGCATATTCGAAGATTGGGCCGACAAATTCTCAAGATTGACGAAGTCAACACAGGCGCCTCGCTGTCAACGGGAACGTTGCCTACCACTGAAAGCACTAATGTCGTTGAATCTTGAAAAATCCGCTCCCACGGGGAGTCGAACCCAGAACTTGAGGTACTACCGAGGCTCTTGTAACCACTAGACTACATACCCTTTTGCTGCTCCAAAATACTTGATGCCTATTACTAACTCCTGATCCACCTGAGATGACTTGACTGACTAGAATGTGGCTGTTTTCAATGTCTCTGCATTTTTGCTAAGAGTTCAAATAATATCGAAAGGCAACATCTGTTCAGTGAAGGTACAACTACAATATCAGTAACAGTTCAGTCAGCCTCACTGACAAGAGAGGATTTCCACTGGCACTATGCCAGTCATCATATTCCTGTTGATCGGCGTCTTCCAAGAAGAGTCAGCGTAAAGAAGAAACATCATGATTCTAACGTACTTTAATTATCTCTAGGAATAGCTATATCATGTATGTTTTTTCAATGAACTTAGGATCAGTTGTAGCGAACATGACCTCATATGTCATTTGTTCGAGTTTGATTTTGGTGATTCATGACAACATGGCCAATGAGACTAACCGTACTGTCGACCATGTCTTTGTATGCATTTCTAGGTCCCATGGATGCAAAAATACCACATGCCAAACTGAGAAGATAGTATATATTTTGAGGGTCTAAACCGAGAAAAAAAAGGGAAGAAAAGAGCACCGTCGGATGAACCAATGGTACATAGGAAGAGGCGTCGGTGCAAGCGTCGGAGGATTTGGTACACTGCGTGAAGGCCAAGTTCAACGGGCACCGTCGGATGAACCGACAGTCCATCTGCTAGTTGCACCGAATGAATGTCAGAAGAGAAGAAGGGGGGCGCCAGATGAACCGACAGTCCATTGGTAGGAGCCGTCGGTCTATCCGATGGATTGAAGAAACGAAACAGAGACGCGCCAAGACACGCCAAGACAGAAGTTTAAGCACCGGATGAACCGACGGTGTAGCAGCGGTTCATCCGACGGCCGTGTGTTTGCTAACAGAAAGGTTTTTGCATGGAACCCTTGAGCACCGGATGAACCGACGGCTAGGTGAGGAGACCGTTAGTGCAAGCGTCGGAGGATATGTGTGAGCAGGGATGCAATGGCTAGATGACGTGGAGGGTACCGGATGAACTGACACCTATGGAAAAGAGACCATCGGTTCATCCGACACTACAATTTTCTATAACCGTTAGCCAACGGCTCTTTGGACGTCTTGGGCTATTTATAACCCCTCCACTCACCCATTTGAGGTAGTTGGATTGTGTGGAAGTGCAGAGGAGTGTGAGACACATACAAGATCATATCCAAGCCATACAAGTGCTAAATTGCTCATCTATAGAGTTGCACATGCTTTATGTGTGTGCTTAGAGCTAGGATTAGCTTAGAGCTGAGTGAGTGCAAGGTGTGCCTACCTTGTGAGGTGATTTTTGAGTGGATCAAGTTGTACAAGGTGCGTCGGAAGCCTTGGGGCCTAAGGGGCTCACCGGCAATCGTCTTCGACCCTCCAGTTTGGTGTGGAGTGGTGAGGACACTTTGTGCGGAGGACGTGGAGACCCCCTTCCTTAGTGGAGAAGCTCCTTAGTGGAGGCGGCATCAAGGTGACCAAGGGAGCTTGACAAGTGCCTTCGTGGCGAGCCTTTGTGGCAAGTCAAGTGGTGCTCTTGAGAGAGACTTGGTGATCGGGAAGCAATACTCTTGTGTGGAGTGCTTCAACAACGTGAACTAGGGGTGGCTTAATGCCTACCGATACACGGGATAAATCGCGTGTCAAGAGTTTGCTTCCTCTCATCTCTCTTTACGTTTCTGCATTAATCTCTTGCAATCCTTGCTTGCCTTTACTTTCCTAGAGTAGTATCATGCTAGGATTGGCTATAGGTTGCAAAACTTATTTTGGGATGAGGGTTTCACACTAGATCAACCATAGATTGCACATCTAGATAGAAATGATCTAGTTTACTTTATGCAAAGTAGTCAGAGTCATAGGCTAAGTTTTTAAGTTATTTAATTCACCCCTCCACCTCTTAGGCTACGAGCATGACATTCCTTTCATCAGTGACATACAAGAATAGCATCGTTTGGATGTTGCCTAGAGACGCACGGATAGAACTGGTTCACCAGGTTCTTCACATTACCCAACGACGGTGGTATAGCCCTAGTCAGATTGTTCCCATACAATCTCCCGCAGAACGTCAAAATAATACTGTTGTTCAATAACAGCCAGAATTCTGTGACGCCCCAGGTTTTTAATTAGGGAAAATTAGTGCTAATCACCTCCTTTGACCAAATCAACACTCATTAGCGGTCAAAACCCTAGTCAAGCACCTGGGTATTGGTCAAACTATGGTCAACCTGTGGCCAAGACCTCAAAACCTTAGTCAGCATGGTCATTAGACCCTAATCACACAAGTTGACCATTGGTCAAACCCCTAGCATCTTGGTCAAACCCTTGAACTCCATACCTTTTCCTAAAACCTTGCCACGTTCTCCAAAAATTTCTTTAAACACTCAAAAATCGGCCAATACAAAAGTTGTTGGTCTTTTCCAGGAACACAACTTTCATAATTGGTGGCATTTCAAGTTTTGAGTGGAAGGGTTTCAAATTTGTGGTCAAAGTTGTTATGAATAGTGCTTTGAGCTGAGAAAAATGCCATTTTGGTGTGGAGTTCATGCTCCAACCGTTGCTCAAAACATATGTCAACCTTTGTGAAAGTTGTATGTGGTTGTCTCCTCTACAATTTTCATATCTAGAGTTTTTGTCGCACAATTCAAAGTTTTGGGGGAAATCGCGGTTGAACGAGCGCTGACCGAATGGAATCGGCGCTCGAGGACCTAGAGCTCGCGCTCTGGCGCCGAGGGCGCGCCCGCGCCGCCACACGTCGCGCGGCCTCCACCGCCAGGGTCCGGGGCCCGGACGCCGAGGCCACCCGGCAGGCGACCGTGCGGACCCACCGCGACGCGTGCCCCCCTCCTCCTCGCGCCGTCACGACCCCGTCCCCCCAGGGCCCGGACGCCGAGCACGCCGCGCGCCACGCGCCGCGCCACCGCTCACTCTCGCCCTCCCTGGCGCGACCCCCCACGACGCCACCGTCCTTGCTACTACTGCCCAGCCAGAGCTGCCTTCGTCTTGAAGGCAAGCTCCTCCGCCCCTATAAAACCCCGCCGCAGCTTCACCCGCGCGCGCATGCCGTCCGCCGTGGCCGCCATGGCTGCCACCGCTATCGAAGTCCCCCTTCTGCTCACTCCCGCAGCCGCGTGATACCCCTAGCCTCTCCCCTAGACCCCACTCAAGCTCCCTGTGCCGCGTGTTGTCCTGGCCGCGCCGCCCCTTCGCCGGAGTAACCGCTCCTGCGGCCGCCGCCACCTGTCTTCGCCGGCCGCACTCACCGGCGCCACCCCGACCCCCAAATCCGGCCACAAACCGAGCCTGGTAACACCTAGATCCTCCCCCTGCTCTTCCCCGGCCGAACTCCGGCGAGACCTCGCCGGATTCCGACGTCCCCGCGACGGCCGCCTCCCAGGGACCCAATTACAGTGGTATATTTATATCCAGGGGTTGTTCGGTAAAATAAGGGCATGGTTGTGAATCGGAAAATCTTTCTGAGAGCCTCACTGCAATTAGATTCTATAAGTTTTGTGTGTTTTGGCTGAAGCTTGGAAAAATCGTAGAAAATCACAGAAAAATCAGAAAATGCCAAACCAATTTTGTTAGTTTCCTTGTGACTAGATCTACAACTTTTGCAAAGCATGACCATACTTTTGACTGGTAGATTTTGCATGAAAAATTGAAATCAGTTTAACCTAGATCTATTGTAGTTCAAAATCTACATGTGATCTTTAGCTGAATTTTGGATATGTTTCCAGACATGCCATGTGTAGGATCTACACCAAAAATTGCACAAAGTTACTAAGTAGATCTTTTAATATGATTTATTTTGCATTTATGCTATATCTGCCTTAATGATTTTTGTAGCTAAATATAAATAGAGTTTTGTTCCCAACTTCTGGATATGATCTTTATATGCCTAAGTACACCTCTGGTGAATTAACCATGATTTGATATCTACCAGAAGTATTTATTCCTGAATTATGCTTAGATTTAAATATAAATGCGTAGTTCAAGATCTAGAGTAGCCCTTGCTACATTTGTTGTGTGCATAGCCTTGTTCTGAGTCAGAGAACAAGTGGGAGAAAGTTGGGATCCTTTTGTTGCTTAATTATTTTTATATGCATTTCTCATATTTTGATAGCAAAAATTTGTCATTTGTGGTATAATTAATTCATAGCTCTTTTAATTGTGCACTTGTGTTCAGTGGCCTTGTTTAGAGCTAAAGAGCTTCAGAAGTGTCATCTACTGCATTTTATGAATTTAATTTATGGATAAAAACAATAGAAGCCAATTTAAGCTTAATATTAAAGTTAAATGGGAAAACCACCAACACCACACCTAATGACCTTATGAATGTGATGTGAAGCATGCTAAGAAGGTCAAGACCACTCCCTTTGTTGGTTGTGAAATTAAATTAATTTATTTGCATAAATGTGTGCACAGTCACTATCAAAAAGAATAAATAATGAAGCACCACATAACATAACTTTAATAGAAAGAATATGCCAAATATGTGTTTGTCAAGGTGAATATGGCCAACCATACACTTCATGGTTGTCATATGTTGTTTTGTAATTAATTAAATTAAAACCGCCAATTAAATCTTGCATATGCATCCTCGTGTAGATCTTTCCGACGGTAGCTATACGCTCGTGCCGGAAGGAGGAGACGAAGGAGCTGACGGAGACGTGCACAATGTCGCTGCAGAGCAAGGCCTAGACCAAAGTCCAGAAGGGCCCAAGGCCAATCTTGCCAACGAAGGCAAGCCCCGGATCATTAACCCTTCTTTTTAAAATTATGCAATTACCTTGCTATGTTTGTGCATTTACGTTTCAGGAGTTGAATTGAAACCCTAGATGCATGATCCCTGGGTACCTATGCTCTTTTACTAGTATGATAGGTCGATAGTTGCTATGCTATAGGACCCGGTAAAAGTCGAGTGATGTTCGTCACTCGCGAGAATAGGTTCTTATGTTGGAATCATAAGATCTTTATAAATGGATTGCTCATGTGGTAAGAGTATGGGATTTGGGCTCCGGTCCAGTGGCTTTCGTGGGTTAAGTGTTTGAACGTACTAAGCACTTGTCGGGAATGGGACCGGTAAGCCTAGTACCTTAATGAGGCGGTGAGGGATCTTACTATTACTAATCTTGAGATGCGTCTCACGGCTAGCTACCGGTAGTTCATGTGTGATTCTGGATGTACTATGTGGGGGCATGCCATATAGCTTGTACCAAAGACTGTAAGATTCGATCCCGAGCTGAAGAATTTTGAGAACCGCCTGGTTGGTGAACTCTTTGTGAGGACACTCTTCCGTGTGTTTAGGTCCACCTTGCAAGGTTATAAATCAATCGGTTGTCGGCCTCTCACCGTTATCTGAGACTGCTTAATCAACTGGCCATGATATCCCTTAATGATGGAACTATGTGAATATTGCTGTGTGGATTAATTGTATTGTACAATTCTTGATTGCAATAGTTGGCTCACTTAGAAATGGTAATTAACTAGAAATTGAGCTAAAATATTGAAAGTAAGGACCTACTCTTTGTTGCTTTTCAGCAAAAGAACCCACTGGCCAAAAAGCCTATCATGTCTAGAGTTTGGTGATGTAGTTATCACCCGACGGTTAAGTCTTGCTGAGTATTAGTATACTCAGCCTTGCTATATAAAATGTTGTTGCAGGTGTTGTTGTTTGGCCTGGAGAGATTCCACTCGGCTGGGAGCTGGAATGGGTGGATGACGACGAGTGAAGGCATCATGGATGGCCTCCTGTGATGCTTATCGTACCGCTTAGTTGAATTCCGCTGTTTTCGAACTCTGAACCTCTTTTATCATGTCAAGCACTTCGGTTTGTAATAATTAACCCTTCGGGGCAAGTTTGGATTTAATTTAAGTAATGTACTCTGGACTCGCCTTCGTGTGAGTTTTAATGCATATTGTCGATTCTTTGTTGCTATATAAGTGATTTCACCGGGCTTGACCCGGCAACTTACAACGGGATGATACTTTATTATGGCTTAATGACCAAAGTGGATTGGTTTAGGTGATAGTACGGTATTTTCTCAGGCGGGTTGTCACAAATTCACAGCAGGTATTCACCATTCATCTTGTGAAAATGTTTTAACAAAAAAATGCATACATATTTTTTAGCGTTAAGGAGTTAACCCAGGGGTTGGAATGCATTTGACACTTGGGGTTTATATGTTGGTGAAACCTACCCTCAACTGGCAAGGTGGGGTTATTCTCCACACACATGTCATGCCACTCACATAGGTCACTAGTGGGCTCAATTTCATCCTTAATTGGGCCAGTATGTCACAATGCCAAGTTAATAACATAGGCTAAACTATAGCCACTGCAAGATTCCACAAGAATTGTATAGATTCAGTGAAGCAAGAATATAACCGCTAGTTTTTTTTAGCAGAATATAACCGCTAGTTTAATTTGCTCGATAAGTACACTATCTCAACCAAGATGAGAGATGTTGAGTTATGGCCTCAAACACATGAGCTTATAAAAGGAAGTAACATGACTCACTTTCCTACATCAATAATACATTCATATGAGTATGTGCACATATATTTGAAAATAAATAAATTGCCCTATTATGAGTGCCTGCCTCTCTATATGTAATGTGTGTAAGAAAATGAGAAAGAGATTATAAAGTTGAAAGGTTTTTGCATTGCAGGCAGTTGTGTTGTTACACATTTTACATTATCACCTATTTAAGTAGTTGCATGCTAATAACAAGGAAAAGCTATACCTCACCTGAGTGATTTGGAGGTTCTTCTCACCTAAATTTTTTTCTTCTCCAACTCCGACGAGTCGGTGAGCAACTCCAGCGAGATTACGGATTCGGGTTTGTTGGGGTCGGGCTATTCACCGCCGACCTAGCGGGGTCTAGTGGTTGGGCCAATGCCGAGGCAGGGGCACTAATGGAAACAGTTGCGGTGGTCAAAGGCGACGATGGGAGGGGAAGGAGGTAGACGACGACACAGAGCTCCGGTAGAATCCTAGCCCACCTGTGTTGGAGGGGTTGGGGAAGGCCTGTGCCGCTGGTAGTGGGGTGTGGTAGCGGGAGGTGGAAGAATCTCGGGAGGTGGAAGGAGTTGGGTCGGCTGGGAGTAGGGGATGAAAGAAGAAAATAAGGTAGAGAGAGCAAGGGGAAGTTGATATGAGGCCCCAATTTCATATCCAATAGCTGAGAAATGAGTGAATTCTAACCCAACTTCCTCAGCTGAATTATCGAGGATATGGCTGCCACTTTTGCTCAATTTGTGGTGGAACCTACCCACCAAGGTTCTTGTCCTCAACACGCTACTAGTGTTTGTATTGTAGATTTATTCTAAGATTTAACGAACACTATATGATGAAGCACTGGCCCAATCTTCCGAGAGGTAGACGGGGATAAGTCGATTGGGGGAGACTCGACGTTGACGATCCGGCTTCGAATCAGACACGATTCAACCTGCAACCATTGCACCACTACTCCATTGGTTATCAACCAAGCACAACTTGATTGTGTGTGGTGCCTAGAGGTGGGGGTGAATAGGCTCACTTATAAATTTCCTGAAAAAATTAGCAGCGGATCAGAGGCCGAAAGATACAACCTCAGGGTCGGAAGGTTCGACAGCAGGAAAGATGGCTGAGCGAAAATCAAAACGAAAAATGAAACTGCCAAATCTAGCTGAATCAAAAGTTTAGTAGAGATGCTACGAACCTCCTGCAACCAAAGATTTGTCAAGCAACCACACGAGTTTATAGATCGGACCAAAACAAGCTTCTAGGGTTAGAGAAAATTAGGAGCTCAAGGAACACAAGAGACAAATAATTTGTTACCGGAGTTCACCTCCACTAAGGAAGGCTACGTCTCCGTTGAGGTTCCCACAAAGGGAGGGTTATCACGAAGAGCCAGTGCCTCACCCAATCCACCACAAAGGTAATAAATTGGTGCTCACTAAGAGAACTCCACAAAGGAGAGGGTAATACAAACAATATCGGGTGCTCCACACGAAGAGGGCAATCAACGCGCGACGCCTCACCGTCTAGAAGCAAACTTCAAGAGTAACAATCGTGAAACGATGAATCTTGGCCGCCACAAGTGCTTCTTGAGATGAACAAGTGAAGAACTAGTTCAAGGGGCTCAATCTCACACCTCAAATCTCTCTCACACCCAAACCCAAAGAGAATCCTTGCTTGGAGTGGCTTGGAAGAGAGTTGGGAGAGAGGGAATGGAGCTCAAAGAGGTGTTCAAGTCGGAGGAGGAAGAGGCGGTATAAATAGCCAACCCCCAAAATATGACTGTTAGACTCACTGTCCACGACATTCCTGGAACTTTCGGTGTGGAGGTCGGAACTTCCGAGGTGATCGAGGCAGAGCGGACCCGGAAGATACCTTCGGAAGTTCTGGCCCAGGCCGGATCTTTCGACCCTGAGGTCGTATCTTACGGGCCGCAGAGGAAGTTAGCATACCCATGTGTTCAAGTGTGAAAAGGTGTCTCTCATGGGTTGATAGTTCTCAAGATTAGCACATGTGACAAACCTTGGTAGATCAATCACGTCCCCCTTTGTAGTACGGTGTTTCCTATACTAAAATTCAAACCAAAAATGAATTTAAATCACCATTTGAGCTTTAACACTGATAAGAGTGAATCGAGGGACTTCTTTTCATCAAACTCATATGATTTTCACTTTTAAACATTGCACACATCTCATTGAAAGCATTAGTCCTACCAAATTGTCATTGCCATTATTACCAAATAAATTAGGGGTCTAGATGCACTTTCAGATTGAACTCGTCGAAAAGACTTTCCCTGCAAGTGAATCGAGAACACAAGCAAGAGAATAGTAAACACACAACCGAAAAATGCAAAATAGTATGAAGTGAATATCAAAGGAGTTAGAGAACTCGATTCGAAAGGACTAATCAACACAGTCGAGGAGATGCAAGAACAGGGCCCTGGATCATAGTAAAAGGACTTGTTGCCACAATTATAATGAATTAACCAAAGTTTCGACTTCGAAAACTTGAACTAATCAAAACCTGAGTTTCTAAGACGGTAGCTACTAAGTTTATGGAGGAGGGACGTCCTAGGGTTGGGGACGACTAAGGGTGGGGCACCCACAACTTGGGACTATGGCTTGATAAACTGGCGAAGCAATAACTTGACAAATTCTGGACGAGCGAATTTGGACCTCATACTAGTGCCATTGGAAGCTCTATGAAATTCTAGATCCACCCATATAAAGAACATCCCAATCAGGCTTTGTATGCGACCTGGGAATCAATTTTACTGCGGGCTGCTCCTGGACTCCATGGTGGACTCGAACTTGAGTTTCTTTGGGCCTCCACCTTGGGACTCAAACCAAATTAGCAATGGGCCTCCAGCCTCTTTTTTATGACACTTTTGTTGGACTCCTACTCTATTCCATGCACCAATCATGGTTGTATTTAGTGGTAGGTGACATGACCGTCGACAGGAGCGCTATTGGTGACTTCACCAATCTCGAGGATTTATCAGCTTGGTCTTTCGAGGGTGCATCTGCGTTACTGTATAAGCTGTACAAGAAATATGGCTGGTTTGTGGCCAGAATACAATCTCGTATTCATGGAAAAACGACACAAATCATGGGAAAAACCCGGCATTGATGGCGCTCTTGCTGTTTTAAATCGGTAGAGCTTTGCCAAATTCAAAATCGTCAGTGGATATCAGCTGGGGCTCCTATATGGCTACTGAAAGGTGAATAAAGGTACGAACTTCCAACCCAACAAAGCTCATCTAAATGTATATTTTTTATTTTCCCACCATCCCACCCCATAACTATAAAATAAAAAATGTGACAACATTTTTCAAAAATGTTACAACATTTTTGAAACAAAATGTTGACCAACATTTTTCATAAAAAGTCGACCTAAATTTTTTTTGGAAAAGTTGCACCAACATTTATTCAACACCCCGCCCACCAAAGCCGCACCACCCAGCCCTTCCGTAGGGGCGAGCACGCGTACACATAGCACCCTTCTTACACATTCGTTCTCGCTTCGTGTAAAAGGGTTAACCCGAGGGTGGTATGACTGGTGGACAAAGGCTTATAAGTTGGCTCCACTCTTACTCAACTAGCAATGTGGCACTAAACACGCGCACCTGCGCTCATGGGCCATCCAAATTGGGTTGGGTGTGACATTCACCCCCTCCCCCTCAAATAACCCGACGTCCTCGTCGGTCCAACTTAACCGTCCAGTGCCGACCCATACGCCATGCCGTGTGTCCCATCTCAGGCCTATACGTGCATGCATATGTCCGCATGCACACTAACCCGAGCAAATGTCCAAGAACCTTCCCTCTCAGCGTACGACCGTACGTCCCGTGCCGACCCATATGCCATGTCGTGCGTCCCATCTCAGGCCCACATGCGTCATGCGCCCTATGCCCGCACACTGACCCGTGCGCGCAACCGCGATGGTTGGCTCTGATACCATTTGTAACACCCTGCCCACCAAAGCCGTATCGCCCAGCCCTTCCGTAGGGGCGAGCACGCGTACACATAGCACCCTGCTTACACTTTCGTCCTCGCTTCGTGTAAAAGGGTTAACCCGAGGGTGGTATGGCTGGTGAACAAAGACTTATAAGTTGGCTCTACCCTTGCTCAACTAGCAATGTGGCACTAAACACGCGCACCTGCGCTCATGGGTCACTCATCATGGGCCATCCAAATTGGGCCGGGTGTGACAATTTATGTAGACAAAAAATGTTGAATCCACCATTTTTCAAAAAGTTTTCATCAACATTTTCATCCACATTTTTAAAAATGTTTCAACATTTTTTTAAGCACCGGCCATCTTCATCCATGGGGCTGCGGTGGCCGGCCGGCACGCGGAGCCCGCGGCCGCGGTAGCTGGCCGATAGGCCAACCATGGCGGCGCCGGCCAAGGGTGCGGGCACTGGGACGCGCGACGAGGCTCGCCGGCCACCACGCCATGGCGCCCGCGCCTCCCACGGCAGCGGGCGCGTGGGGCAGGGGGTGGGTGGAGGTGCGCCACGACCTCCCATGGCAGCAGCGGCATAGAAGGTGAGCCGGAGGTGGAAGAAGAGGCTAGGGTTTACTATTGTTGGGTTGTGTGGGCTGTTATTTGGGCTTTTGCTGGGTTATAGTTGCATTAAAAAATCTTCGAAAAGATATATAAGATTTCCGATTCAGCCGCAACCGTGCCCTCCCTTTATCGTCTCGGGCTCATACATGACGAGTTGACCGGCCCAGATTTTTATACACGTGATCGAATTGGGCTTTATCTTTGTAGTTCTATTTTTCCTTTCGTAAATTATTTGTCACAAAGAAATGAGAGAATAATCATTAGTGAACTAATAAAAAATGGTGCTACACAAATTGGGATGGCAATTGCCAATCGGAACTGCTACGAGTCCGCAGCCGTCAGATTCTAAGATGCTCAGTTACAGTCGTCAGATTGAAAGTCCAGCGAGCAATATTACGAGTCATGTTGTGAGCATGTTGTGTACAACATCCAACAACAGTGACCCTCCCCCTCCTCCTCTTGGCACAACACCAAGTGACCCATGTTGCGACCCATGTTCCGACCTGTTTTGCGTGCAACATCGTGAATCAAAACAATCTTCCACGGGCACTTCTTCATCCTCGGCCCCACGGCTCTTTACGGGGGAGGGCGAACTCCAGACGGTGAGGAAAATCAACATCCGCAACATTTGAAACAACATCCGCAACATTCAAAAATAACATTTGCAACATCGAGAATCAAACGGTTGCGGTCGGAAGAATCAACATCTGCAACATTGAAACATCTATATCTACTTTTGCAACATTCAGATTAACACACATGCAACATGTGTCTGAATTAGTTACAACATCACAACATTAAGATCTACTTTTGCAACATTCGCAATAAACACTTGCAACATTCTTCTGAAACATCTCAAACACATGAAATATGCACTTGCAACATGACCAAAACCTTGCTTGTTTACCACCATGACCGCCGCCCGGAGCTCGTCCACCCTAGCCGCGGGGAGCGGCGCCCCGCGCCGCCGGTGAGCTCCCGCGCTCGACCGCGGGGAGCTCCGCCTGGCCGCTGGCGAGCTCCGCGCGGAGGCTGCCGCGCGCACGCCCCCACGCCCAGCCGCGGGGGGGCGGCGGCCCGCGCCGCCGGGGGGCTCCTGCTCCCGACCGCAGGGGGCTCCGCCCCTGGTCGCGCGGAGGTGTAGAGATGGCCTCAGGGTGCTCCGCCCCTGGCCACGCGGAGGCGGAGAGACAGCCGCGGGGAGCAGCAGCTCGCGCGCCGGCGAGCTCCGCGGGGAGCAGCAGCCCGCGCGCCCAGCCGAGCTCCGCCACCCCCTGGCCGCGAGCTCGCTGCGGCGACAGGAGCTCCCCCGCGCGCTGCCGCCACCGTGAGCTCCGGGTGCCGCGGGCACTGGCGGGTGGTGCTCCCCGCGCCGCGAGATCCGAGCACCGCGGGCGCGTGCGGGATGAATGGGGAGGGGGCGCGGTCACGGGAAAGTGGCTCCGGAAAAACAGCAATGAGGGAAGAGATAAAGATGGAAGGTGGGGCCCGCCGTCTGATTTTTCTACCGCGTGGGCCAGGTCACCCGTCCGGAGGGACGCGCGTCCCGTTCCTGAGAACTACCGATTGCCATTTGACAAGTGCAAAATATCGCTAGACCACAGCATTACTTAAAACCCAAGGAAAAAAACAGTTTGTTGGAATTTGCAGAGTGCCCAATTTGGTTTGATTAATGCCTAACAAGTTTAGAGCTTTGCCAAATAAACTTTACTCGACTTTTGACTTGAGAAGGGATGAGAACCATGGTCATGGATGGCAACAAAATACGGAACCCAACTCCAACTGAATTCTGAGTAGCACGCTTAGCATATACACTGACTGAAAATCCCTATTTGTCCTCACATAAAAGCAACACCCATGCAATTAACAGGTCACTGCAACAAAAAATCACCAAAATCAAAACAAATTATTCAGCTTCATTTCAGAGAAACATAATTCACATAATGGGATCGGAAAATCAACATAGCACACACCGGGCACTTGTAACAATATTAGTGGCACACAAATACTGGTGCAATACCACAATTAGATAAGCAAATGCAGTGAAACAACTGACAAGTTTTGTTCCAGGAGACTCAAATTCTACTATTAAACAGGAGAGATAAATAGTCTGACAGTCAGACTAACACTACTTATTACAGAAGACACCCAAGCAGTCACATCTATGAGCATCCAGGAGCGACACAAGACGTTTTACAAACCATCAGCAACCTGCCAAGATAACTTACATTAGACTTAGTCATAGTGTGAGCATAGCTGAAGAAGAACCGAAACGGTATTCATGAACAAGAGGGCTGTAAGTGAAGACTTTACTCACCATGACCATAATCCGCAGAACACTACTGGTTATTACTGCCACCTGCGCATAGCAATTAGAGATGAGGGCAATGGGGTCAGTATGAACTTCAGTAGGTTAAACCATAATGAAAAATCTGGGAAAGTTGAAAAGTGCATTGAGAGGAGTTAGTTTCAGGGCACAGACCTAGCATTGAAGATTTCAGGAACTTCTCGTCTTCAGGGAGAATCTGTAGATTCTTGGACTTCAGCAAGAACCCAACAGCAGCATCATGGAAGTCCAGTAAGCTGCCAAATTTAATGAGCTCAACGAGTGAAGGGATCTGATCTGCCATCTCAAAGAGCAGCCCTTGAGATATTTCCTCTGTGAAGTAAGTTGCAAACTCGATCTTTTCTTCATAGCTGGATTCGCCATCGCTACTCTGCATGTAAAGCTTGGAATTCTCCCTTTCCCACCGAAGCAGCCGGCTGGCCTTCACATCCACAACCTCTCCAGTTGACAAGCGTACACTATAGCTTACTGTGATCGGTTCATCAGTCTCTTGGACAGTCACATTCAGTAGGCAAGAAACCATCCTGTGTCTCTCTTCAGCAGGAATATCGAGAGCAGGATCCGCGAGATATGCAAAAATTATCTGGAGCAAACCAACCTTAATCACCTTACATGAGTCAACTGTTCTGAAACAACCATTCTCCAAGGTGAAAGAATCATTCTTCGCGACTGCTTTGGATATTCTCTGAACACCAATGCTGTTGTAGATTTTGTTAAGCCTTGCTCGAGACATGGAAGGTAGGGAAGAAGGATACCAGATGAAAAGCGATTGCTGAGAATGCTTGTTGAACAAATCTGCAAGCAGTAGATCATCAGGAATGAACACATTCTCCTTGTTTGCCAAAATGATCTTGTCATTAGTACATATTGGAACCTTCTTACAGCCAGAAAGAAGCTCCTCTGTTTTTTTGGTCCAGTTAGTTGCAATGAACTTCCAGAAAGCAAAGCAATCAGTTATAGCTAACATTTGGACAGAGTTCTCCCATGTGGTCCATAGTTTGCAATAGTCTTCAGAGCAAGGTCCATGCCTCACACCCAATGTAAGTGAGAAAAAGTTAAGTAACTTCCTGTCATAATATTTGTCCAGAATATGTATCTGCTGGCTAAACAGATTGTTGTTATCATAAAGAACACAGCTTCTTGAGCTCACCCATTCTCCACCCTCAGTCTGATTTGGTATCCAAATCCAGTCGCTAGTGTTATTGCAAGGCTTCCAATTGTGCTTCATCAGGTACATATAGATTCGGGAAATAGTAATTCTGTCCTTGTGGCTCTTCATATTCCGAGCAATAAGATCTTCTCCACAACTAACATCAACAATCACTCCAATTCTCCCTAGGGCGTCTTTAAACAAGGCTATCTCTGAACCATAGAATGCTTCATCAATGAAAGGGCCATCTTCCATGCACAGAGAAGACTTTTTTGCATCAAACAGGATACATTCATCAGGACATTTGTAGCCCATGGATGTCTTCAACCACTCCTTGCAAAACTTATCCTGAAAGCCATTAGGAGTTGCAGTTGCAGTTGCAGAGGCAACATAGTTCTTGATGCACTCAAGCAATGACAAGACAGTAGCTTTCGACAAGATTGATGGATCACCAGGAATGTTTAACCCCGCGATAACAAATCTAGCACCATATTTCACTTCAACATTAACACCCAACTCCCTAAGCTCATCTTTGTAACCATGTATATCCTTTCCTAAACCATGACAAGAGTCACCATCATCAATGAATGGCAATATTGCTACCGGAGATAAAAATAGCCATGCCTTGTCAAATAGAATTGTATCTGAGGGACATTTGAACCCTAGTGATGTATGTAGCCACTTCTCACTACGCATGCAGTTGAAAAGCTCAACAGGAAGTGGACTGTGTTCTCAGCTGCCGATAAGATCCTAGTAGAGCAAGGACATTAGCCTTTGTAAGTGATGACTTCGATACCATGAGCTTGAAAACTTGGGCTATAGCCTTTGATGCCTCGTCAAATCGTGTGATCAAACCAGTCTTCTTCAACTCTTCTTTGTATGAACTGATAGCATTCCCATAAAATCCTAAATCTATTATGGGAAGTCCTTTGAAAATCTTTACAAGGCACTCCCATTCAGGATCCACAAGAAAGGATTTACTAGGAGCACAAAATCCCACATTAGTCTTCACCCATTTCAAATCTTTGAGCTTCCTTAAGAAATCATCACATGAACCAACACAACGGATGCATTTAAGGATTAATACAGTGGCCTCAGAAGTAATTGCAGCAGTATTGAACTTGAAGTTGTCAATAACAAGTTGGTAATTATCCTTGAACCCAACAATAACACCTAGCAACTCAAGCTCACGTTTGTATGCAAGGATTGCCTCGCCGTAGAACTGGACATCAAGGAATGGCTGGTTACTGATACATGATACCACTGCCCAATCTGAATCATAAATGATACAATCAGAAGGACGCCTGTAGCCAAGAGTACTCTTCATCCAATTTCCACCTTTGACACTGGAGATCAGTTCACTTGGAGACAGAACCTTCTCTCGTAGGAACTGAATGAGCCGAAGCAGTGAGTACACACACTCTCTGGTCAAAGCGTTGCTTGCAGCCATAGACATTAATCGGCTTCCAATGTAAGCAGATGCCTCCTGAAATTCAAATCTCACTCCGATTGCCTTGAGTTCTTTTTTGTACTTAAGCAGCTTGTCTCGATAGAAGTGTTGGTCAATCATTGGTATATCAACGAAGGAAGATGCACTTTGCAAAAGGCTTCCCCAATTTGCGCTTGACAGAAATGATTCATTTGGTGGCTTGTACCCAACCGACGTCTTTAGCCAAGAACCTTCTTTTATACAAGCCAGGAACCGATCTGGTAATGTTGTACCATTTGACTTAATATTCCGTATCCATTCTAGTAGCAAGAATGCATTGTCCACCATGAGAGGGGATGAGACAGTACAGAAGCTGGCATTTGGTGTATGTATGAATGGGACATCCGAGGCATGCAGATATGTCTTGAGGAATTCCAGTAGCTTATCCTCAGATGTAAAGTTTCCAGCAAAATGACCTGCTGACTTATAATCTGCTGACAATTCAATGTAGCCATCATTCCTCCATGGGTTGGCACCCAGCAAACCAACCCATTGGCTCCCCTTGGCGGGAACTATAATGCTATTTCTTGTCTTGACAAGACAGCCATAGCTGTCAATTACCGGCATGATACGGCACAGTTCTGATAAGTAGTAGCTCTCTATGTGATTCATCTTCAATGAGTGGTACAGAAAGTGCGCAAAAGCAATGATAGGCCTCCGATCATTGCCCAAGGAACCAACAACAGTCAATCCATAACTGTAGACAGAGACAACCTCCACTCTTGCATGGTTCTGAAGCCAGTTTTGCACTTTCGCCTTCTGTGAGAAACCTTCCAGAGCAGCCTGTGTGCCAGGATGGATAAATAACCGATTTGAAGATGGAAACTCCTTGTTCCAGCTGATTAACCATGCTCTGTATGTCTTGTTCGATGCAATGCATAACCTTTCATTAAACTGACTAGCTCTTGATACGCTCCAAAATGAGAGAACACCATTCCTATCAACATATCTCAGTAGGGGAATTGACACCATGTTTGTAACAGAAAAACAGTTTTGCCAATTATTCGCAACAAAATATATAACTTCCAGATAAAGCTGTTCAGGTACCTCCTTGACAAGATTAGACCCTTCAATGCATTTTGCATACCATTCAGTGCTCACACTTTTGACACCCAGAAATTCAAGAACACTGTTGTATGTACTCTTGTCAAAATGAGAACTAAGAATGTAGGTCCCATGAGTCGACAGATTCTTCATGTCCATTCCGCATTGCCGTGCTTTGCCAAGGATAGTCCAAAATGCTGGCTTCAGCCGTGCAACTTTACTGGGCTTGCAGAATATCTTCTGTGTAGCATAAGACTCACAAGGAACTATATCCTCAGCTAGAATTTTGTCCTTGATTCCAGACCTAACAGGCTCCAGCAGTGGGATCAGTGAAGGATGGACAGGCAGGAAGTTGAACAAAGATGGCAGAGACATTGCCGGTGCATCAGCTCCTGATTTCACAAGTGTTACAAAAGCATTCATGAAAGCACTTGGAACACACTCTAGAATCCCCTTATTCCATGGATTGTCAAACAGTATTGCCTCTCTTGATGATGCAAGGAGGAAGTCTGCCTGGATGATGAAGGGGAAGTTTGTTACCATCTCAGTAGGGAGAAAAGCATAGAGTCCGGGTGATAGTTGCCTCCCACGGGACAGACGCTGGCCATGTGGGAAGGCCAGAGTTATCATCCATTCATCGATTTCAGCACGTTTCTCAACTCTATTCTCCGGCTTGACTGGGAACTTCTGCCTCCACATATAATAACCACATTCTTCTTCTCCTCTACCACTCTCATCAGCTGATAAGTGGAGTGTATAAGACTCAGCATGCATGTTCTTCCTGGCTTGGTAATTCTTTTCACTGGAAATTGAGATCTCACTGACAGTGCTACTCTTTGGATTAGAGTTATCTTCTCGGACAGAAAGCCTCCTGATCTTCGACAGGAAAAGTAGCATTTCAGGTTGCATGCTTGACAGCTGCTTCTTCACCGCATCAACCTTCTCACTCTTCAATGGTAGGATGATGGTGGTTGTAGGTAGGACTTTGGAGCATCCATATATGGCGACAACATCTGAAAGGCTAGGTATGGATTCAACCCATTCAGGGACTATGTATCCAATGTTGCATTCAGCACATGGTTTCTCATTGAATTTGATCTGATAACCGTTACTGAATATATGTGGCTCGCTTGATATCAAGAAAACACTCTTGAACCCAATACCTGAAACAAAAGGCATAAAACATTATAAATTGTAGTGAGGCACAAATAAAAAAAAATTGGTATACGGTGCAGGTTACAACTCTTAGCAATGAATTGGGTGGGGTGGGTCAACAGATAATGACAGATTACTAAATAATTTTTGACAGCTTAAACATGTTTGGATATTTATGTGTGGATCCGTATTGAAATGCATTGATTAACTTTCACATTTAAGCACTCATTGGCAGAGTTAAACTAGTTTATCTAAACATGAAGAATAAGATGAGCATATGCTCTTCATGTGGTAAGGAATAATTGCTTAATTCATTTAAAGCTTTTACTTACAATTTAACTGCAGTAATCTAGTCCAAGTCCATAGTTTAAGAAAATTCATGCATGATGGGACCTTAAAACAAAATACTTGCTTGAAATGAATGTGTTATTATTATCCATAATGAAACATTTCTTAAAAAGAACTTTATTACTTAAACAGGATTCAAATGTGTGAGCTTTTGTGCCAACAAGGTGGCCTTTGCTGGTACATAATACAGGCCACCAAAAAAATGAAATAAATTTTCATCTGTACCAACTTCAAGTAGTAAACAAAGTTCCAGACAATTTGCCTCACAATGACACAAAAAAGAATTATTTATATATTTATCTCCGGTCGTATTGCTTCACAGTGACACAAAATGTTTTAACTAATGCTGCCTCCGTGAAAAAGCAAACCTTTTCTTATTCATGAACAGGGGAACAGAATGATCTAGTTATAAGCAGTGAGCATAGTTCCTGCCATTTGGCAGTATCATTTCATTTGTATCAGCTCTCACAATTATTGAAAATATCACAGAAGAGTTCAACTAATTTTGCCTCTAAAAATTTAAAATGTTTCAGTTTGATGAATACTGAAACACAAAAGATTGAATCAGCTGCTAATTTTTACCTTTCTCTCCAATGTAACCCTGGTGTCTGTTTCCCTTCTTTGTTGATTTCCCAACACGACAAATGGAATCTATATTGGTTGGCGAGAATCCCCTCTCATTGTTAAAGATGAGCAAAGTTGAGGATGCACCAGATCCAGTAATATCCTTCGATGTAATTAGGAACTCCAAAGAAGGTGCTACTCCAGAAGGGTATTCATTATCCTCAGCATTCTATTTTTTTTAAAAAAGAAAGAATCGATATGACTATATGAGAAGTAAGCATTAATAAGATGTATGCACTAACAACTGAAAACATGAACGAATCAGGTAGACTGATAACAGAACTTTATCGAAAAAAGGACTGATAAGATAAAATAGCACATGAAATTAATTGGGTTTTTATTAGCTTCACAAGTTAATTGGAAATTAGCCGACTATCACAACCCACAGTTACATGACTTTTTCATAGGGGCTTTGGCTGTGATTAAAGCAGATGAATAGAACTTTTACATATTTTAAAATGTTACTAAGGAATAGATAATATGTGAAGCAATAAAATGGGATCATAAGTCAGTAGTTACCAAGAATATGTGAAAAAAAAGTAGTAAAAAAAACAAAGGGAGTCCAACTGAAATTGTACTCCTTTGCTAAAGGGTACATCATTTGAAAAAACATTTGATAGTGAATATTTGGCATCCCATGAACATTTGATCCATCAACCATGTGGACGCTTTGTTCCTATGTACTCTTCTGTTATTTGGTTCATGAGCGACGGAGAATTAAATTAAAGAGTACATCATACATCTTATATTTATTTATCAAATTAAAGAGTTTCCTCCTATTTCCGAGTGAGTGTGGCTTTATGTTCTGTTTCATATTCAGATTCAACAGCATAATCTTGCCTGTTGTTTATTGTTTATAGTCTCCTAGGACAGTTCATGGGATGCCAACTGATATAACATGGTCTTATATCGACTTACACCTAAAAAATCACAGCCATAGGCTACAGCAATAGAAAACCTTGTTACTTTTGTTTCCCTGAATTAAAAATGAGAGAACTTAATTGCAAGTACTAACAACTAAACCTGCTTATGATACATGTAAGAAAATTATGAATACGTTACACAAACATGTCACTTATCAAAGCTTCAAAGAAATGGACTAGAAGTGAAAGAACTAATGCAAGAAAAGGATCTGTAATTATGTTTGCAAGTGGTTTATTTAATCAGAAACTGGTGAGAAATTTAGCTCACAGTACCAAGGATATTTTGTTTCATATAACTAATATTAGCCCTGTTTCTGTTATGTGAAGAATCAATTAAAAACGTTGTCATTTTTTTTAGGTCCAGCATCAAAACTTGTACGTATCCTAAGGTACAAGGAAAGTCATCCAACAAGAGGTTCTATAATTATCTAATTTTGAATGAAAATATTGCATTGAGATATTTTGCTTATTAATTCACAAATTAAGTCATCTTTGCTCGTCCTAAGACATACTTTTTAATCTTTAGCTATGAACATCCAAATTTGAAATATATTTTGACAATACAAGTTAGTATGGCTAGATACATTATGAAAAACGTATTCATAATATATTGCTCTATATTCATTTAAGATATTGTACTCTTATACATTATGCTTCATTTGAGGATTGGTGGCATGGGGTGAACAGCAAAGTAAATGATCTGATTCAGAAAGGACTGAATTCAATTATAATTCTCATTGCCTGGTCGATCTGGAACCATCGAAACCAATGTGTTTTCGATGGGATCCAGCCCAATTTGAATTGTCTCTTGACCACCATTCGGGAGGAGCTGCACCAGTGGGATCTTGCTGGGGCTTGAGGTGTCAGGCACCTCCTTGCCCTGCTACCTTGTGTTTGATTAGTAGAAGGTGTGAGTTTTTCTGGGTCAGGTCCTGCCTAGCTAGAGGATGCATGTTGTAAGCTTAGGTGTGTAAGGGGGTTTTTTACAGGGATTTCCCCTCACCCATTCTCTTCTTAATATATTGATGCGCGGATCTCCTGCGTGTTCGAGAAAAAAAATTATGCTTGTCAAAGTGTCATGTTTAAATAGACTCTAATTGGACGAAGTATTCAACCAGGAATCAGTGAGAAATTAAGGTTCGATGAAAATTTTCTTATTAATCAATTGAGATTAATTCTTCTCTATAAATATTTTCCACAGGCATGCAACAAATGTACACCTAATTTAGATACTAGGCTTGGTCATGCTTGCACTGCATAGTTGCCCAATAACGAAAGGACCAGGACCATCATTAAGCATTTAGCCAAGTGGTGATGCAATCATATTTGTAATATGTATGCAGGCAAGTGCGGCATTGTTGTTGATGTGTTTACAAAACTGATAATACCCCTTTTGTGGAGGAGTTACCAGATCCCCCCTTTGTGCAAGTTGAGCAAAAGCCACTAAGAAGCTTGGCGCGATAGTACAAAAGGACATATCTGATAACAGAAAAGAGCACCGAAGACAATTTGAATGAGTCTTTTTCTGAACTATGGAACAACTATGAAATACATTATGTTGCAGAGCAGCCTAAAATACTGCACTGTTACTCACTTATTACCATCGTACAGTAAAATGGGAAAAATCATACCCAATCGAACATATAGACATTGAATTGACAAATTTATTTGCCAGGAAAGGCAGATATATAGGAACAATTTGATGCTACCTACGAAGATGAAGGCCAACTGTGAGATGAATGATGAATCCAATCTAACGCTATAAACAATTTGCAGAACTTGGAAAATACACTGGATCGAACTAAGATACGAGTCACACAAGAACAGGAGAAGATCAAGGGAATTGCTGAGACCTGCACGAGCTCCATGAGGAAGTGGACGTCCTTGGAGTAGAGCTCCTGACTGAGGTAGTTGACGGCCTGGTGCATGTCCTCCGCCAGCGGGTTCTGCTCGCCGCGGCCGATGAAGTAGCGCTCCCGCCGGATCCTCTCCACGTGCTCCCGCGGCGACGCCGACGGCGGCATCGCCGCCGGCGCCGAGGAGGGCGGGGGCATTTGGGCGGGGGCATTTGGGCGGTTTTCACTGTTGGCTGCGGAGGGGAAGAGACGGCGCGGGTTCCGAGGAAGTGGAGAACGGAAAGGAGGGGTCTTTCCTTATTTCCTTTTGGTTTCCTGATACTAGGGAGAAATTTGCAATTCCGCCACTATCAAAACTGGGTTTCGCTCTTTTGTCATTATGCAAAAGGAATTCGCAAAATTGTCATTATCAAACGGAGTCACACCGCTACAATGCCTTCTTTGACCATACTGCCCTTCCCCTTCTCCTACCTCCAGCAACCCGCCGCCGCCCCTGCTCCTCCAGCCACCCGCCGCCGGACCGCCGCGCCAGCCCCTGCTCCTCCTTCCTCCGTGCGCCCACCCCCTGCTCCTCCTTGCTCGCGGCAGTCGCGAAGGGAGCCACCCCAGGCCCAGCAAGCCATCCGCCGCAGCCCTGCTCCCGCTCCACCTCCCTCTCTGCGTCGCCGCGGGCCAGCTCTGCCGTGGGCGAGCTCGGCCTCCGCGCGCGTGCGCCGCCGCGGGCCCGCTCGGCCGCGCGGGCCAGCTTCGCCTCGCGCGCGTGCGTGCGCCGCCGCGGGCCAGCTCCGCCGCGGGTGAGCTCGGCCTCCGCGCGCGTGCGCCACCGCGGGCGCGCTCGGCCTCCGCGTGCGTGCGCCGCCGTGGGCCCGCTCCGGCGCGCGAGTGAGCTCGGCCTCGTGCGCGTGCGCCGCCGTGGGCAGCTCCACCGCGGGATGCGGGCGGCGGCGGGTGCGTGTGCTTTGGGAGCGGCGGTGAAGGTGAGGAGAGGAAGAAGAAGGCTGAGGGTATTATTGTCACATAAGGCATTGTAGCGGTGTGTCCACATTTGAGGATGACATTTTTACGAACCCAAATTCCATAATGGCAAAAGAGCGAAACCCACCTTTGAGACTGGCACAATTGCAAATTTCTCGATACTAGGTGATGGCTGCCTGCTGGGCTACCGGTGGTGTCTCCAATTGCACATACTAGTACATATATGTATAGAGAAAAAAAATTGCTACCGACGACTGTATTTTTACCTTACTGGAACTTGAATAAGAGAAAAAAATAGTATGCATAATCTCATATATTTATAGCTTGTGACTATTTTGTTTGGAAACATGAAAATAGCTCGTAATAATCCCATCATTTGTAAGGTCAGTCCATGTTTAGGACATCAAACATTTTTACTGGACAGATTATGCTTTGACAATGAAAAGTCTACAGACTGTTCATTTGGCTCTGATTTGTTTTGAGAGAAAAGTACTGCTGGCTGATAGTCAGTAGCTGATTTGTTCTGAGAAATTTATCAATATCAGCAGGCCATGCATGTGCTCCTCCTATATATAAAACAACTTTCTGGCTATCCAAGGATTAGTTAATTAACATGGCTCCACAAATATAGTGGTATTTTGAAAATAACCCTTATGGCTACACCGTGTATTTTGAAAATAACCCTTAGGCTGAGTCCAACGACAAGAGGCAATTTCAGAAGCCAAATTCACCTTTGCCTCGCGTCTACAGTACTTTCCCTTCCCTTCGCATCCCATCTCCTCCAACAGAAATCGCATTTGCAATGGCATTTGCCGCGGGGCGAGTGAGGCGCCGCCGGGCGCGCGGCCTCTCCGCTACTCATCGCCCCACTCGAAGCAGTCGATGAACGTCTAGGTGAAGTATCCCTTGACGTTCACCCCGTTCCTCATGGCGTGCTTGACGAACTGCAGGTGCTGGGAGTGGAACTTGACCCGGTGCCCGTCATTGAGCGCGTTCCCAAGCGGGATCCGCGGGCTGTTCTCCTCGGCGATGCCGTTCTCGGTGACGTAGATGACGGGGTTGTTGTAGCGGCGGGCGGTGTAGAGCAGGAGCTCACGGAGCCCCTTGGGGGAGTTGAAGAAGATGGGCACGAACTCCGGCTCGCCGACGGCCACGCCGTCGCGGAACCCGGAGGTGTTGGCACGGATGTCGCCGTCGTAGGACTGCGCGAGCGCCGCCGCAGCTGGCCCGCTGCTCAGCGCCCGCGCCGTCGGCCATGGACTCGCTGGCGGCGTTGAGCTCCACCGGGACAGCACCGCGCCTGGCCTTCTAGCCCGCGAGGCTTCCTCTCCACCGCCCTGCAGAGAAGGAGGTAAGGATGCAGGCGAATCGAGCTCCGGCGACCTTCTTCGTCGCGGATCAGGCGCACGGGCGACGACTTTGCCGGTGCCCGCGGAGCCTGCGAGCTCCTGCCGATTCCTTGAAGCGGAGGGCGGCGCCACGAGCGGAAGCACGGGATTCGGCAGCAGCATCTTGGCCTTGCCTCTGAGTTCGACGTCGGCATCCTCGATAACCCTTCCGCCACGCGGCGCTCGACTCCCGCCGGCGCTCTTCCGCCGCGCCACGCTCACCCCTGCCCCCCGACGGGGCAGCCTCCCGGCGCGCGCACGACCTCCTCCTGCCGCCGCGGCCTCGTCCCTTCACGCGTCGATGTCGGGGCACCGGCCTTGACGCCCCGCCGCACCTCGCGCGCTGCCGCGCCACAAGATCGACGCGCCTGCTGCTCACCCCGCGCGCCGGCCGCCTCCCCCGCGAATCTGCCCGCCGGTCGTTGGCCTCGGAAGATTTGCATCTGACGAGAGAGGAGTTGTATTTTTGCCTCTTCTCTCTCCTTCGATGGAAACTGCCTCGGCCTTTTGCATGTTATGTTGGAAACCATTTTGGTGATGCACAGTGGCAACTCGTGAGTCATATTTGCATTTGCATGTGCTGTTGGACTTAGCCTTATGGCCACACCGTGCATGCATAACAAGATATTTAATAAAAATATAAAGTAGTACCTGGTATTAGATCCACAAAATTTGTACTACCACCATTAGATTTCACCAGATGGATTTACAAACACCTTAAAATTTTCCAAAATGACTATAAATAGTTGATAAATGTAAAGGATTGTAGTGATGGGAAGCTAATGTTTTTTTTTACTTCCAAGGAAACGAAGAGACGACACGAGCATGAATAAATTTGCATGGATATGCGTGGCGTGAACTTTGCAAAAGTGTACTATTTATTACTCCTTTTTCATAGATTGGTACAAGCCCCAACAGTAGAACAAAAATATTTCGTGTGAAAGTAGTAACGAGAGCATCTCAAGTTCCCTAAATCCCTTCCTAATTCTTCATTTTCAGCAAAATGAGAAAAAAATCATCTCCAAACAAATTCTAATACATTCTCCTAATCTTTTAGAACTTAAGAAAAGTCATCATGTTCCGCATAAAGTTACGTACTTCTTGAGTCGCGTCTAATCTAAAGGTGAAAAGGTGTGAAAAATATTTCAATATCAATTTGTGGAAAACTTTTAATATCAATTCCGCATGACCAATCAGATTTGCAACAAGCTTTTTGTGTGAATGTTTCATACAAAATATTTGAATCTCAATTTGTGGAAAAATTATATATAAAACTTTCAAGAAAAAAATTGACAAAGTTTTGAAAAAGTATTGGTATAAAAATTTTGGAGAACAATTCTAAAAGGGAAATTGAAACAAACTTTACAAGATAGAAAGTAAAAAAAATCAAAGCAACAAAAAATTATGAACAAACTTTACAAGAAAAAAAGAGAAAAAAAGCGCCGCTCCTCCACCAGTCTGGCTGGCGGGGAGGTGTAGCCGTGTAGTCAATGTTTATAATCCATAGATGCAACAAATAGATAGATTTCTAGCAAATTTCCCTAATTTACAATCTACCCTTCAGTACCTTTTTAAACAATACTAAAAACATCATGGCGTCACAAAAACTTGCATTGGTATAATGACATCAAAGAAAAGATGGTTTATATGGTTTCTACAAAATTATACAAAATATGCAGTATTCTAGCTTATTCCAATTTCTCCTAACAATTTATCTTTTGTTGACGTGACATTTTTTTCAAATAGCACATAAAGATTTTAGTATCAATAAACCGCAAGAAGACAATGAGATATATATAGGGAGCATATCAGGTGGAAACCAAGCCACTGTGAAAACTATGCAAACTCCGATCTGAAACGTTAGATCTAGATCTAAAAACCGCAGATAGGGGTGGGAGTATTTTACAAACAGCCGCAAGTAGTGGCAGAACTAGCTAGGGGGTGGCGGGCAGGAGCCATGGCCACACAACAACTAAATTTTTTACTACCCTGTTATCAGTTCGTGTTCAGCGGGTCTTTTGATACGGTGTTCCTCCTTCAACTCAAAGCAATATAAACAAGCATATTTCCCTAATCTTTATCCCCTAAATTATTTTTGATTTAATTTCTTATCTCAACGTCACGTCAGATTCAGTTACTGATGATTTAATTTCAATACTTGAATAATTGTGCAATGGAATTTAAATGAACAAGATATATTTACCACCTTTGCAAACAACTCTCTTTTACCGTTACATAATTAATCATCATATACAACTGTATGTCTATATAGATGGAACCCATACAAGTCATGAATAGATTTCTCTCAACATACTAGCATTATTCCACATCATCATCCACTATATGCTATGTCACCATCCACTAGAACATATATTTATGTCTTCAACTGGTTTTCTATAGTTAAAATCGTGTCTTTGTGAGTAACATGTCACAAAATTTCCGTAGTAGAAAAAAATGTAGGATCAATAATTTAGAATGGTTCTCCTCTCAACAAAACTATCATACTTTCATGTATAATGTTGTTTACAAAAAAATGTTGTCATACAATCACTTTGGTATCCCTACTTTCACATTGCACCTTAAAATTTTGTTTAAAAAATCCGGCAGTAACACACGGGTATAAAATAGCCATGGCTAGTTATGACCGTGTGTGTGCAATGTAAAAATAGACAATCTTCAAAATTTTTGAATCAACAAATGTTGTCTGATCCCATTAATTTTTTTCCATCCAGTTCCGCCGCTGCTCGGAAGAGTCTCTTAGGCTATCTCGAGCAGATTACTCATCTGCACACACATACTCAAAATGAGGGAGAAAACGACACTGTAGCGCCTCCGGTATACCTCTCATCTACACCTACAAAATGAGCACGGCGGCCTCCAAGCGCTCAAACTTGGGGGATATCTTTCCTCCTCCATTTTTTTGTTCCAACCGCCACCGCTGGTCTCGCGTGTGTGCCATCTGCCTCATCTCCGTCAGTAGCTCCATGGTGCAGATCCCTCAAGGCGCGCTGGCGAGGCGTTTTCCCCCGCCGCCCCCGTGAGACCGCCGGCAAGGCGTGGTCCCTGGCCGTGTCCTCTCATCTCCCGCCGCGCTGTCAAATCCGAGGTCAGGGCGGTGACGTGAGGATGGAGACGGAGGTGACCTCGCCGGAGAGTGCCTGCGGCGAGCGGAGCTCCCTCGATCCACGCCGGCGAGGCTGTGCGGTGGCAGAGGATCCGACGAGCGGTGCAGGGGCGGGGCTCCCTCGATCCGCGTTGGCGAGGCGTCGTCCCCCATCGCCTCCGCGCGACCGCTGACGAGGTGTGGTTTGATTCGGCGCGCCGCGAGGGAATGCGGGCGCAGATCCGACTGAGGGTGACCTTCCTCTCCAGTTCCCAAGCCCGAACAACAGCGGGTCTCCACCCCAACCCTAGCTCCTCCACCTCGATCCGGCGGCGGTGGCGGGTCTCCCTCGATTCGGTAGCAGCGGGTCTCCCTCGATTCGGTGGTGGCGGACAAGGACGTGGTGGCCATGGAGGTGGTCCGGCTGAAGCAGGAGCAGCGCGCCAACGAGCAAGGACCAGGTGGCCGCGATGTGGCACCGGCCCAAGCAGATGCTCGTCAAGATCGTTGGCGACCTGCAGGTGTTGCGCCGCCCCGTCTCCTCTTCCTCGTCCTCCTCTGGGACCGGCGGCGGGAGTGATGGCGTTGTGTTCGCCTCGCAGCCAGAGGACAGCGGAGAGGTCGCCAAGAGCGCGTGCCTCCTCCTCGACGACGACGGCCCCCTTCCTTCCATCCCTCCAGCAGTCTCAGGGAGGAGCTCGCTGCCGGCTAGTCGCGGCCCTCTCCCTCTCCCTCTTGGCGGGAGTAAACTACCACCGGGAGGATGCGCGACGGGGTGGGCGCATTGCTGGAGGACGGTGCGGCCCGAACCTATTTAAATTGTGTGCCACGTGTCTCTCCTTCGAGTTCCCGATCTCGGCGAGGCTACAATCATCTACCTCGGGTAACCCCCTTGGTAGGTTGCTGGTCTAAAACACCAACAGCTACCAAATCCTGTCTGGTTCCAGGATGCAGCCCCTGATATGGTGGCTGTCAAATCCTGGCTGGTTCCAGAATGCAGCCAGCAAACAGGCAGGCTACTGTAGGGGTGGCCTACGTATCGGTAACGCGCGTTAATTAAAGCACGTTACAAAAACTGATCAGTGAGTAACGGGCTTCATTTGGAACGCCTGTTACAAATATGCCAACAATGTAATGGGCAGCATAAAAGACCGTTAACAATACTGACCGGTGGGCCCCAGAAGTTAACCCTTTCGTCGAGATAGAGGAGACGCGGGTTCACAGCACGCGTCTCCTTTAGTCGAGACAGAGGAGACGCACGTACACAGCATGCGTCTCCTTTCGTCGAGAGACAGGAGACGCACGTGCAAAAGACGTGTCTCCTTTCGTCGAGACAGAGGAGACGCATGTTCAGAGCACGCGTCTCCGATGTTGAGTTCATGTAACGGGCTCGGTGTTGGTGCCCGTTACCAAAGTCCCATGTGGGCTCAGAGAAACAACCATTTTACGTGACCGATGACTAGTTGTGGTAACGGTCGTTGTTTGATGCCCGTTACGAATACGTGTTATCAGTAATGGACATCAACCCGTTACCTTTCTTCACTCATTTTTAATGCTTGATCGGTAACGTGCGCTTTGCCCGTTACTAAAGGCCATCTATGCCCGTTACCAAAGTGAGTTTTTCATGTAGTGTTCTCCGGTCCTATTAGTACAAAAAAGGATGGTTTTTGGTGATTTTGTGTAGACTAGGAAGTTAAACTCTCTGACTATGAAAAACAGATTCCCTATCCCAATAGTAGATGAAATTCTAGATGAATTAGCTAGATCCTAATATTTCACTACTTTGGATATGAAGAATGAAGACTCGCTACCATCAAGTGAGAATGAAGCTACAAGATGAGCACAAAACAACTTTAAAGACACACCATGGTCACTGTCAGTTTAGGGTAATGCCCTTTGGGTTAACAAATGCTCCTGCCACTTTTTAGTGCCTCATGAATTCTATCTTGAAGTCATGTCTCATGAAATTTGCTATGGTTTTCTTGGATGACATACTAGTATATAGCAAAGACTTGCAATCCCATATCACTCATCTGAGAGTTGTCTTCATTGTCCTGAGAGACGATCAGTTCTATTTTGAAGTTGTCTAAATGCTCATTTGCACAAGATAATTTGAAATATCTGGGTCATATGATCTCTGCTGCTGGAGTAGCTCAAATCCCACCAAAACCCATGATATGTTGAATTGGCCCACACCACCACCAACAACAACTGAGCTTAGAGGATTCCTTGGTCTCACGGTGCATTATAGGAAATTTGATAGATACTTTGGAATCATAACCAAGCCATTAACAAATCTCCTGAAAAAGAAGAAATTTTGCTGGGATGAACTACTCAACAGGCATTTGAGCAGTTGAAGCAAGCCATGACACATACACCAGTGTTACAATTTCCTGACTTTTCTCAGCAGATTACCCTGGAGACAGATGCTTGGGACACTGGAGTGGGGGCAGTATTGATGCAGAAGGATAGGCCAATATCATACCTCAGCAAGGCTTTATCAACTCAACACCAGCAGCCATCTATATATGAGAGAGTTTTTAGCTCTCATCATGGCAGTGGAAAAATGGAGGCCTTATCTCTAGAAAAGAGAATTTATCATCAAGACTAACCACAAGAGTCTGTGCTATCTCAGTGAACAGCACTTGCAGCCAGAGATGCAAAAGAAAGCCATGACAAGATTAATGGGGTTACAGTTCAAAATTATCTACAAGCAAGGAAAGCATAACCAGGCAGTTGGTGCACTCTCCAGGGTGGGACATCTGTTGGTTAGCAACACATCATCTAAAATTAAGCCAATCTGGATTCAAGAGGTGATCATATGTCACTGATCCTAAAGCTCAAGCTCTCTTGCAACAGTTAGCAATATCAAGTCCAGATGACAAAGGCTACTCTCTGAAAGAAGGGCTCATAAGAAAAGGCAACCTCATCTGGGTAGGCAATAACTCAGCTCTGAGAACAAAGTTGCTAGCAATTTTTCATTCATCGGTTGTGGGTGGTCACTCTAGGATTCAGTGTACTTATCTCAGGCTCAAGAAACATTTTTTTGTGGAAGGGCGTCAAGCAAGATGATGAGCAGTTTGTAAAGTAATGTCAAGTTTGCCAACAAGCCAAGCATGAAAACTCCAACCCTGCACGTTTGCTAAACCCCCTCCCTGTTCCCCAAGGAGCCTGGCAAGATATCACTATGGATTTTATAGAAGGCTTGCCAAATCAGAAAATTATGATATGATCCTAGTGGTGGTGGATAGGTTTTCCAAGTATATGCCCATCTTATCCCTCTATGTCACCCATTTACAACACAAACCATAGCACATGTTGTATTTGACAATGTAGTGAAATTGCATGGCCTACCTAAATCCATTATTTCAGATAGAGACAAAATTTTCACCAGTCATTTTTGGAATGCTCTGCTCAAATTGCTGAATGTCACACTTAGCATGAGCACCGCATATCATCCACAGATAGATGGCCAGAGTGAAAGGATAAACTAGTGCCTGGAGATGTTTCTCAGGTGCTCAGTGTATCAAGCACCCAAACAATGGAAGAAATGGCTCTAACAAGCTGAATTATGGTACAACACTTCATATCATTCTTCTCTAAAGTGTTCATCCTTCAAGGCACTTTATGGGTATGATCCAGATGTGCTAGCAATATCACCAGGTGAGAACTCTACAACTGAAGCAGTAGCAGACTGGGCTCAGGAAAGAGAAGCCTACAATGACATCCTCAAGACAAACCTGGTAGCAGCCCAGAACTAGAACAAAACTCAAGAAGACAAGCACAGAATTCATAGGGAGTACCAAGTTGGAGAGTAAGTTCTTTTGAAGCTACAACCATATGCTCAGCACTCTGTTGTGAACCGGCCATTTCCTAAGTTGGCTCTTAAATACTTTGGGCCTTACCGAGTGTTAGAGCGCGTTGGCAAAGCAGCATACAAACTAGAATTGCCACCAGACGCGAGGTGCACCCCGTATTTCATTATTTCTCAGCTTAAGCCCTTCACACCAGATTAATCACCGGTTTATGACACATTGCAAAAGTTTCTGGATCTCGAGAAATACAAAGTGGAACCAGAGCAAAATCTAGAAATAAAGGAGGCTAGTTAAGAAGGGTAATCAAGCAACAGTCTAGCTACGAATCAAATGGACGGAAGGAGATCGATTTTGGGAGTGTTGACGGTTGATTGTTGTATCAAAGTTCAATTGGATTTGCAAGCGGACAAATCCCCTGTCGTAGTCAAGGGACCCTTCTTCCCTTAAGTGTGAGAACCCAAGGTATCGAATCCGTGGAACAATGTGCAACGCAAGGATTCAATCTAGTAAGGCAAGGACATTTGATCTTCAAGAGGTTGCTTTTGCATCTAATCTAAGAAATCATCAAGAAAACGCATCTAATCTAATCTAATCTACTAAACTCAAGAGAAAGCAAAGAGATAACCGATCTAGAGAGTCTAGATCATGCTTATGTTGTAGCTCCAAACAAGATAGATGAAGATAGAAAAGCGAATCTCATAAAAAGCATCTTTAAATCGTGGCCTCCGATCCGATTCCGAAGACGCCCGCCTTTTGGAGCCACCCTCCTGTCACAACGCACTCCTATTCATGCAGGTTAGCCTAGGGCGAGTTCCAGAAGAACAAGATGAAAACACTTGGTCGGTCTGGTATGCACCTCTAGCCACTGCGGCTACAAGAGCACCATATGCAATCTATCTTAAGTATAGATTGGGGAAGAAGCAAAACCAAGGGAGAACAAAATCATCGAGAAGGCACTTGATCGCTAGAAATCGGATTCACTATAAAACTTCACCATGAATGATTACATGAACAAGATCACCACCGGGATCCTACCTCGATCTTGATCCTTGCTCTGGAGCTCCGACGTGGTCTTCCATGCAAGGTTCCCACGCCGGCTAGGGAAACCCTAGACAACTAGCACGACCCTCCTCTCCGAGATGGTGTCCCTCTAGCTTCTCTGCTCCTCGGTGGCGGATGACGAATGAATTGATGTGTGGCTCTTAGCAGGGGGCTATAAATAGCCCGAGGATTAGCTAGGTCAAAGGGAGCACCGAACCGGGCCCGGAATGGGCTAGGCCGGCCTGCCAGGGCCGACCGGCCTGGGCCCATTTCGGCCTAGTTCGGCCCCGGCTTCCTCCCGGTCGCTTCTCATGTCTTCTGGAACTTTCCACCTTCTGCATGTGGGCCCTTGGCGTCAGTTTCTCCGCGGTTTGGATAGGGCTCCTTGTCGCGCAAGCTTCAGCATTTTCTGTCCAGGTCCTCGGAGTTTTCTGTCTTCACGGTTCGGTCCTTGGGCCACTTGGAGTCATGTTCACTTCATGTCTTGACTTGTGTCGGGCTTCATGATCTTCTCACAAAGTGCTTGATGAACTTTCCCGAGAAGTTTCCCTTTTAGCGTTAAACCCTACGTAGACAGTAAACTCCAAAAACCACATGCGAATGCGAACTTGATATATCATAAGGGTTAGGATCGTTAGTTTGGATATCAAATCAATGCCAACACTGAAGGTAAACTCATGGCTAGGTTGACGGAAATTCACCGTCAACAGCTCCCCCATGCTTAAACCTTGCTCGTCCTCGAGTAAGCCTTCGATGGATATCAGTGTTGCCTTAAATTATTTAAACCCTGCACTCGATCATACACGAGAAAACATAATGCTCTCTAAATTTATATTTGTTAAAGTTCCATAATGTACTAGCCTTCATCCCTACGGAGGGTGGATATCAATTAAGCTCTTCCCACAAGTAGTCAATCATGCTCCCAAATTTTAAATGAATCTCAGAAATTTTGAAGTGTAGAGCAAGATGAAGAAAAGAGCTAAACCAAGTTCAAAAATTTAAACCACCTTGCATTTTGCTCATGAACTCTCATCTCATCTTGTCTGTCAAGCCTATTTGTTCTACTCCTTTCCTCTCTCAAAATATATATAAGTGGAAGGCTTTATCTGGAGCTTTGGGAAAAGTTTAGTCCTACCAAGATATCATAATCGAGATATTATCAAAACAAGACAAGCTTCTCATGGTCTTACCGAGACTCGTCAAAAAGGTCATTGGAAAAATAATGTTACAAGGAGGGGGGAGAGATGAACACACACTTTTTGAGATAAGTGGACATGTGCAAATGGCAATGAGTGATCCCAAAGCACAAAAAAAGTCCTCGTTATCGGATTGCACATGGTTGGAAAGATGAGTATGGGTCTTGATCTTGAATCCTCTTGAAACTCCTAATGCATCTAGAGAGCCGGGGAGCTTTATTATTTTTATTTTTTTCTTTCTCTCTTCTTATATATATACACATTTTTTTTCTTCTCTCCTTTTTCTTTCTTTCTTCTCTTTTTTTCTCCTTTTTTTCTTTTTCTCTTTTTTTTATATACTCCCCTTGAACTCTAGATTACATTCTACCTACCCTTGGCAGCTCCTCCCCATGCTTAGACGATTACACGTCCTCGGGCAAATAGGTGAAAAAATTTTTGTGCCGAGGTAGGTACTAAAAGTTCTATGTTTTCCTGGAGAGAAACACTTGAAATCTTGTAGGGATCCTTCACACAACCATATCGTCTCGGAGGTCTCCCAAAATTATACTTCAATCCTTGGCACCTTCATTCTTGTAATCTTCCTCGAAATATCCATCCATACTCAAATGTTGGGTTGTGGTCAAGGAGGTAAACACAAAAAGATATATTGGGTTTGTAGGTGGATATCCGGCGAGGTTTGCAAAATTTCCGATGTGGAAACTTACAATGCACGGATAGAAAAGGCTAGCATTAAGATAGGTACGCAAAAAATGGAATGACCAGCTTCTTAGTCTCGGACCAGAGAAATCAAGCCCTGAATTAATTCACCCAAAAATAAATCTTGTATACTAAGTTTTTGCACTCAAATAAATATAAGGCTTTGGATAGGTAGAGCAATATGCAAGTGGTATTAATGACAAGGTTAGCATTACTTTTTAAGAACAAAAATAAATCATCTTTAACCCATTCAAAATTGAGAGCATGAAAAGAAAACTATGGGTCTTATTTTTATCATAACCTCCACAAAGGATTAAGCTAGCATTTAAATTAATTTCAGATTTGTATTAAAGAGAGCATTAGCTTAATCATGCATAAAACAAGTACAAAGATAAGCAAATAGGCAACGGTCATCATATATCAACTTGGTACAATTTTCCATCCATATTAATTATCATAAAACGATGGTGAAATTTATTCATGGTGGTGGAAAACAAAAATTACTATTACCACACACATGCTGAAAATAAATAAAAATCGAAGATGCTACGCACTCACAAATTTGCACATAACTGAAAAATAAAGAAAAGGAGAAGGAAAAATCAAACCGAATTGGAAGCATTATTTCTTCTTCCTTCCTTCACTCTTCCTCCCATGGTTGATCCTTCGTCTTTATGATGAAAACAAGCTTGAAATGTCTCGGAGTATATGGTGGCGGAGCGTATGAACGAGTTGAGCGTCGAGGTCGAACGGGTGGCTCCTCCGTGTGCCCTTGTGGTTTGTCCCACATGGACAAGCTTCGTGTACTCCTCATGCCTCCAAGGAGCAGCGTGTCGCTCCTCGACGGTGCCACGTCCTCCTCCATGCTTTGCGGGGACTCGGAAATAGAGTGCCTCCATGAAGAGATAGATGGCGCCTCTGACGATGATGATCATATCTTTCTTCCGAGGACGATGTTCATGGCCTTTTTCATCGTGCCTTGCTGCACAAATTCACAAACAACTCTTCCGGGGGTTTCTAGCCGGTAGAAAAACACACAAAAAGGTATATGGAAGGACAAGAATTGTAACAAATTTTCGAGGATTTTTAGAGAAGGAAGTGAGGCACGAATTTTTCTGAGTGGTTCGCAAGGTCTCTGGACTATGAACTTGGGAGCATGAACTTGCAATTGAATGGGAGGCTTACCTAAGGAAGATGGACGTCGGGGGCCACAAAAAGAGGCCAGGCCGACCAGACCAGGCCGGCCGGCCTGGGGTCCCT
This sequence comes from Cenchrus fungigraminus, assembly GCA_036936925.1. Lineage (NCBI taxonomy): Eukaryota > Viridiplantae > Streptophyta > Magnoliopsida > Poales > Poaceae > Cenchrus > Cenchrus fungigraminus. The sequence goes on along the minus strand of CM072768.1, from coordinate 59,395,187 downwards.
GCTGCCCAATTGCTTCGGCTCTTCTCCCACTTGCTCCTTGATGCATTATGTCCTTGTGTCCTCATGCTCCACAAGAATCCATCGGCCAAACTCCCTCGGCCACTCCATTGTTTTGAATGATGAGATCAATGCCTCCCTCCTTAACTTTGTGTCACTTCTTGTCTTCCATGGTTCATGTGCTTTTACTTATTTCCTGCAAAACAAATTCATGTTGCCCTTCCCCACGCTTGTCCTTTACATGTGCCCAAGATGTTTTGATGATAAAGCCTTCTCGTGATGCATCATCAAGCACAAGGTGTTAAATAAACCTCAAATCCTTCCCTTGATCATGTTTAGATGCTAATCACTCCTCTAATTTTCATAAATTAAAAATTAACTCAGAGCTAGCAATGAGTCCAAATATATTATTAGAGGAGTTTTTAAACATCAAAAACAATTTGTAAGTCGAAAACTTTCCGACTACCTTTATTTTGGTTGCACCGGGATCATTTGCTTTCATTAATTGATAGAAAGGTCCTCCGGCTTGACCGTGGGGTTATGGGTTTAGGTTATAAGTTTGGGCAAAACATGAGAGAGAGATTTTGAATAAATAAAAACAATGGGTCTTGGAAAAACTCTAGCTCTAGAGAAACCGGTATATGTTAAGTGAAATCAAACCAAAAATCGAATTCCCTAGGTTCACGTGAGTCCTAGCATGCGTCAAAAGATTTAAAAACATTAAGGAACATAGCGAGGCTCTACTCGTGTGTTTTTAACACGCAAAACAAAATTGAACCACCATCATGGAGAGGACGGAAGGCTCAAATAGGATCTGAATTTTTGGTTCTAGTTTCTCGAAAAGAGGCAAATAAATCATGGATGGCTCATGTCATTGGTTTTAAGATAGAAAAAATTCAAACATAATGACCGAGCAAATAGAAGGTTCTCTAAAAACTTGTTCAACCACTTAGGAGTTAATAAAATGTATTGCGTAGCAAATTCTATGAGTAACTTACTTGGAATTCGGAAATCTTCTGGGTTGCCCACCGAGCAGCTTTTATCCTTGATCGGGTTGTCCTCCCGGTAGCTTATTGTTGACTCGACGACGGGTTGCCTCCCGCAAAGCGCTTCGTTTATAGTCCATAGCTAGACTTCTTCTCTTCTTCACTTCGGATCAATGCTCTTTTGTGGGCGTTGCAATCTTGGGTACCCACTTCCGCACCATCTTGGGCGCGGGCTTATTCTTCGGCTTAGTCATTTTTTTTTGACCTCACAGGCTGGCTTTCTTCTTTGGTCTTGACGGATGCAACAACTTCCTTGATCTTTGTCTCCTTCTTCTCCAGCTCTTCCTTCTTCTTTGGCTCTTCCTTGATAAAGCAACGATGAGGTGGAACATATTTAACATTGAAAGTGTTGCATACCTTGAAACGTGGTTGAAATTTGAATGCACTCCTCTCGCCGTAGATGTTGAACTTGATCTCTCCAACTTTTACGGGTGCATCTTTGGCGATTCCCACGGGATAGCGAATAGAGTTGTCTCCCAACTCTAGACACATGGCCATTGGCTTGAGCGGTCGGTGTAGCTTCTCGAACACGTCTCTTGGCATGACTCCCACACTTGCTTCAAGGTCGCATAATGTCATCTCGTGCTTGTTGGCAAGCATGTCTTGGAAGTGGATTGGAGGCATCTTCGTATTGGCTCGGCATCTCAAACTCCGGTTCTTCGGTAGTGATCTCCTTAGTGTGATCCTCCTTCTCTCCCGAATGAGTTTGAATAGCCATCGCCGTCTCGAAACCTTGGGGTCATCCCGGCAATCTTCCTTCGTTACCCATCGGGCGCCCGACAAGTTGTCCCACTTGCGTCTCTAGCATCTTCATCATGTTGAGCACTTGATGGATAGAGCTTCCGACCTCCGTCACCTTGCCACCTATATCTTCCAATACTTTATCCATAGCCTTGAACTTAGTGACGGTGTCCTTGTTGATCTTAGCTTGCTCGTCCATGAAGTCCATCAATTGTATATGAAGAGGAACCAAATTTTGAATGGACGAACTTGCATTAAATTGGGGTTTACCTTGCCCGTAGCGGAAGTTTGGCAACTCTCCTTTCCTCATGTAGTCGAGCACCATTGCTTCCTCCGAACAATCTCCTTGGACATGGCCGTACTCCCCACACTCCTCGCATGTGGATCTTGCCTTGGCAGCCTTTAGGTCTTGAGCCTCTTCCTTTTCAACCTCCATCTTCTTCATCCTCCTCTTAAGTAAACCGATATGCCACTCAAGGAATTCGGCTCGCATGTATTCATTGAAACGCTCCGAAGCTTCCGCAATCGTCTCCGTTGGGAATTGAGCAAATGTATCAATCTTGTTGCGTAAACTTTGAGTCTTGGCCGGTGAATAAAATTCCTTCATGAAGGCCCTCATCAACGCTTCCCAATCTTGTTTTGACTCCGCCGGTAGAGTGCGGAACCAACGCAAATCTTTTCCAAGTAGTGAGAACGGAAAAAGCCTTGCCCTTACTTGATCTTGAGTCACCCCATCCTCATCGAAAGTTTGACATAATTGAACAAATGCTTGGAGGTGAAGGTTCGGATCCTCTTTACCGGTGAAAGGCGAGTGTTGCACTATGCGGATAGTTGAGACCTTGATCTTGAACAGCCTTCCGGCGTCTTGAAGGTTTATGATAGGTAGATCAACGGTGTCCGGGGTGCATAGCTCGATCTTGTGCTCCGGCCGTGGTTGTTCTCCCATTGGTGGTGGTTGATGTTGATCTTCCTTCGGACTTGGAGGTGGTGATTCCCCTGGAGATTCTGACGGTCCTTCGACCTCGGCTTTTGGATCTAGGGTTTCTAGCCCCTTAGCTTGTGTTGCACATCTCCTTTGCGTGTAAAGTTTTCCTGGATCATCCACAAAAAGTTTTGGGTTTCTTGGAGAGGTAGCAATCCATCTCCGGTTAGGGTTAGCAAAAACAAAAATCTAAAAAGAAAAATTAGGGCTAGTCAAAAACTAGATTAGATTGATTTTTTTTTCTTTTTGAGGATGATCAAAACTAAGAGATGCAAAATAAAAATCAAAAGAAAAACTGAAAAATATTTACAAAAAAAGCGATACTAGATTGGATCATGATTGCTTGTTCCCCGGCAACGGCGCCAGAAAAAGGGGCTTGTTGACGGTTGATTGTCGTATCAAAGTTCAATTGGATTTGCAAGCGGACAAATCCCCCGTCATAGTCAAGGGACCCTTCTTCCCTTAAGTGTGAGAACCCAAGGTATCGAATCCGTGGAACAATGTGCAACGCAAGGATTCAATCTAGTAAGGCAAGGACATTTGATCTTCAAGAGGTTACTTTTGCATCTAATCTAAGAAATCATCAAGAAAACGCATCTAATCTAATCTAATCTACTAAACTCAAGAGGTAGCAAGAGAAAGCAAAGAGATAACCGATCTAGAGAGTCTAGATCATGCTTATGTTGTAGCTCCAAACAAGATAGATAAAGATAGAAAAGCAAATCTCATAAAAAGCATCTTTAAACCATGGCCTCCGATCCGATTCCGAAGACGCCCGCCTTTTGGAGCCACCGTCTTGTCACAACGCACTCCTATTCGTGCGGGTTAGCCTAGGGCGAGTTCGAGAAGAACAAGTTGAAAACACTTGGTCGGTCCGGTATGCACCTCTAGCCACCGCGACTACAAGAGCACCCTATGCAATCTATCTTAAGTATAGACTGGGGAAGAAGCAAAACCAAGGGAGAACAAAATCATCGAGAAGGCACTTGATCGCTAGAAATCGGATTCACTATAAAACTTCACCATGAATGATTACATGAACAAGATCACCACCGGGATCCTACCTCGATCTTGATCCTTGCTCTGGAGCTCCGACGTGGTCTTCCATGCAAGGTTCCCACGCCGGCTAGGGAAACCTTAGACAACTAGCATGACCCTCCTCTCCGAGATGGTGTCCCTCTATCTTCTCTGCTCCTCGGCGGCGGATGACGAATGAATTGAAGCGTGGCTCTTGGCAGGGGGCTATAAATAGCCCGAGGATCAGCTAGGTCAAAGGGGGCGTCGAACCAGGCCCGGAATGGGCTGGGCCGACCGGCCTGGGCCCATTGCGGCTCAGTTTGGCCCCGGCTTCCTCCCGGTCGCTTCTCGTGTCTTCTGGAACTTTCCACCTTCTGCATGTGGGCCCTTGGCGTCAGTTTCTCCACGGTTTGGATAGAGCTCCTTGTCGCGCAAGCTTCAGCATTTTCTGTCTAGGTCCTCGGAGTTTTCTGTCTTCACAGTTCGGTCCTTGGGCCACTTGGAGTCATGTTCACTTCGTATCTTGACTTGTGTCGGGCTTCATGATCTTCTCACAAAGTGCTTGATGAACTTTCCCGGGAAGTCTCCCTTTTAGCGTTAAAACCCTACGTAAACAGTAAACTCCAAAAACCACATGCGAATGCGAACTTGATATATCATAAGGGTTAGGATCATTAGTTTGGTTATCAAATCAATGCCAACACCGAAGGTAAACTCATGGCTAGGTTGACGGAAATTCACCGTCAACAGGGAGAAAACTCTGGAACTTTTAACTCTCTGTCCAGTACATACATATACACATACTAATGGGCTGGGCCTATTGTCGACATGGCCCAACACTCCCCCTCAAGATGGGTGAGAGATATCTATCATTCCCATCTTGTTACATGCGAAATTACATTCTTTTACTCCTAAACCTTTAGTTAAACAATCAGCTATTTGACCACATGAGTTTACATGACTTAGCTCCAATATATCGTTGTCTAATTTCTCCTTGATGAAGAAGCGATCTATCTCCACATGCTTAGTCCTATCATGTTGTACTGGATTGTTTGCTATGTTGATGGCTGAAATGTTATCACACAAGAACCTTGAGGGGCCTTTTCTTAGCACATTCAATTCTAATAAGAGATTTCTTATCCATAGCATTTCGCTAATGGCTAGAGACATAGCTCTATATTCCATTCCATTGTCTGTCCTCAGTACTTTTACTCGAGCATCATATTGATTTCCAATAAATGAACAAAAATCTTGAAAGCATTTAAGTACCTCTCTTATGTTTCATGAGATATATCCAAGTCACACGCGAATAACAATCAATAAAGGTAACAAAATACTTCATACCACTAATAGAGATGACTGGACACGTCCACACATCAGAATGGATAAGCATAAACGGAGATAAGCTCCTTAGTCCCCTGCTTACATATGTTGATCTTGTATGCTTACCATATTCACATGCATCGCACACGAGTTTTCTTCTGTCCACCTTACGCACCATTTCTGGGAATACTTTGCCCATAGTATCAAATGATAAATGGCCTAATCGACAATGTTGAAGCATCACCTTAGCTTCATCTTCATTCATACTTGCTGTCAATGCAGCACCAAAAAAGTTGCCATCATTCTTTCGATCTAGGTACCACAGCCCACCATACCTGATGCCAATTCCAAGTTCCTTTCCTGTCTTAATATCTTCAATGATACAGTGCTCCCGATCAAAAGAAACCCAACAAACCATTTGATCAACTAAAGCACTTAATGATAAAGATTAACTAGAAAGGAGGGGACATGCAAAACTGATGATAATGTAATTGATGGAGAGCCTTTCACCGAACCAACACCTCTAATAGGCTGGCGTGTTCCATCAGCCGTTTGAATTGTCTCACTATATGTGGATGGATATGCAGTATATGATGCCAACTCATTAGGTGAACCTGTGACATGTCTAGATGCACCCGAATCAAGTATCCAATTCGCATAAGATGTACCTTTGTCAGGGTGAGTGAGGCTGATGAGATTGTCGAGCATAGTCACCTTTTTCTTTTCCTTCAGAAAATTGCTTCTTTCCTCACTTCCTTGTAGTTGTTCCATCTCCTCTTTACCATTTTGCTCTCCTGTAGTTGACATCAGTTCTGAACTTCTTGCCAAAAATAACTGGGCCATCTTCAAAAGTTCCTTTGCCGTGAGAATTTCTGACAACTTGTCAAACACCTGCTCAATTACTTTGCTGCCCTCCATTGCAAGCAGAACAACCCACAGCTTACTCCAACAGCCAGCAAGCACACCACCAGAGATACCTGCTTCTTCCCACACTGGATTTGAGCACCTCCAGCAGCACCCTTCAAATTGAGCTCCACCTTCCCTCTTCTCTCTACTGCAGCACGCCAGTACTAAATCCACCACTACCTTCTTTCAATCCCAGCTCCAATTCAGAGTACAAGCACAACTTTCACACTCTCCTCTGATTGCTCAAGAGCTGAGTACAGACCAACGCCACCTGCTGCTCTTTTCGTCACACGCAGCAACAGAGCAAGCTGCCGCCACCACACAGCACCTTCAGACAGCACAAGCCCACAGTCGTGCTCTTCTCCAAACTTACATCAAGCACACACATAGCATCCACTCCTCTTTCTCCGCCCATCTGCTACTTCCACACAGCACGAGCTCCACCTCCTTGCTTCCGCTGCCGCACGCTCCTCTGGCTACGCAAGCTCAACCCTGCCGCCGCTGCCACCCAAGGGGACGAGAACGGCAACCTACTACCTCCCACAATATCACCCCTGCAGCAATCGGGCTTCCTTGCTCTCACCACGGCGGAATCGCCACCACAGTCGCCGCCGATGAACCTAGCCCTGATGCCATGAAGGAGATCGATTTTGGGAGAAAACTCTGGAACTTTTAACTCTCTGTCCAGTGGTACATACATATACACATACTAATGGGCTGGACCTATTGTATACATGGTCCAACATGGACTAATCTGCCGACAGATGCTACGACATGGGAAGATGCAAATGTGTTGAAAGCTCGTTTTCCATCAGCACTTGCTTGGGGACAAGCAAGCTCTGCGGTTGGGGGAGCTGTCACCAATGCAGGGGAGATGGAGACGGAATAGAGCAGTGCTCAGGAGGAGGAAGAAGGTATCACGACATGAAGACTTAATAGAGTACTAGACGCTTCAAATGCAGGCACTGATGTGTGGGCCCTGCGAGGCCGGAACACCTGGGCTAAATACCCCAAGGCTTGTATCGTTTCATTCATTCAGAAAACTTGTATCTCCGCTACTCGCATGAACTGCCTGGCCTCTGAGAGATCAAAATTTTCTCTGGGTGAATCATTGTTCTTCCTTACACTCCCGCTAGATCTCGGCGGTTGTAGCCTAGGGTGATTACACGCGGGCGCGCTACCGTGGCCGTGGCGACGCTAGCCTCGAGCTCAGGCAAGACCGTGGCGGTGTGGCCACGTTAACCACCACCATCACTGGAGCGCCTAAGCCAAAGAGTTCGTGAGGTCGGGGTCGGAGGCCGCAACGAAGAAGCATGTGTGTCCTCCCAGAGGATGTAGGGCCTAGTTGGCTAGTTGCCATGGGAATGGAAGGAGGATCGCCAAGAGCCTGGAGAGGAGACACTACTGGAAACAGAGAGTTCCTCGTACGCCTCGTCTCGAGTGATTTGGAGGCTCTCCTCGCTCAAATTTTGTTCTTCCCAATCCGCACCTTCTTCTCCAACTTCGACGAGTTGGCAAGCAACTCTAATGAGATTAGGTTGCTAGGGTGGGGCTATTCACCGCTGGCCTAGCGGCGGGGCCGGTGGTTGGGCTGACGTCGGGGTGCCGCCCAAACGATCTGTTGTCCCAAGGCGTAGCTACCCATACGCACGGTTTCCGTCAGATGCGGTGTAAAGATTCGTGCTGCACAGGAGCCGGAGGAAACATGTGTGCTGTAACAAAGTTGGTTAGGTGTAAATCGCTTTATACAGTCTGACTTGTGGGCAGCCCGGCAGCCCCGTTTCACACAGGAACCGGCGACATCCTGATGCGAAGCAGGATATTTTCGTTTTTTTAATAGAGCGGGCCTCTACTGGGTCCAGCCTAGGTCGGTTTGGTGAGAGCCGGATTGGCCTCGAAACTTCGTCTAGCATCTCTACTGTCTGGATCTTGGGTTCGAGGAGGAATGCGATGGATGACGCTTCCACCTCCGCTCATACTCATAATTTTAGCGGCGATTAGTTCAAAAAATTCTGACACTAATTAGAAGTATTAAATGTAGATTAATGATAAAATTCATTCCACAACTCCTACCTTATTTTTCGATACGAATCTAACGAGCATAATTATGTCATGATTATACAACATCATGCTACAGTAACCAATCTCTAATGACAGATTAATTAGGTTTAATGGATTCGTGTCGCAATTTCCGGCTCATTCGTGTAATTATTTTCGTAACTAGTCTATGTTCAATATTCCTAATATACCTTGAAAGAGGAGCCAAAAATTTCACCAATGTAACTAAACGGGGCCTAAAGTTTTTCGGGTCGTTCTGGTGCTACGAGCTGGTGGGCGGCAGAGTGTGCGGTCTGGGTGGGCTTCCTGTACCGGAGGCGGTGGGTGTCCGCGGCGGCGGCAGTGCGGGGTGGACAGCAACGGGTGCACCAAAGGTCGGTTGGGTGTGAGTCCGGAGTAGACTCGAAGCTTTGCTGAGCATCTGTAGCTTTCAAGCTACGGTTCCGATGAGAAAAGCGACGGAGGATGTCTCCGCCACCAGTTGATTCCCGCGGCAAAACTGGCCCTGTTCGGCTGGGCTAGTGCTAATTTGTTCTGAGAGAAAAGTACTGCTGATTGATTGCTGGTACTGATTTTTCTGAGAGCAAAGTACTACTGGCTGGTGGCTGATAAGCCAAGTGAACAGGGCGACCGTCACTGTATCTGATTGTTTCTGCAAAATAATAGGGTTTTACGGTTTTGGGTTTATGGTTTAGGGCTTAGGCCTTAGGGTTTAGTGTTTACGGTTTAGCGTGTAGGGTTACAGTTTAGGGTTTTAGGGTTAGCGTTTTAGGGTTTTCGGTTTTAGGGTTTTGAGTTTTAGGGTTTAAGGTTGGGTTTTAAAGTTTAGGGTTGTCTTTTAGGGTTTCGGGTTTTAGGGTTTCGGGTTTATGGTTTTGGAGTTTACGGTTTATAGTTTAGGGTTCAGGGAGTTGTACTGTGTGACTTGCGAGGGTTTAGGGTTTTGGGTATTGGGTTTTGGGGTTTTTGGGTCTTGGGTTTTAGGGTTTAGGGTTGGGTTTTAAGGTTTAGGGTTTTTAGGGTTTAGGGTTTTATGTTTTAGAGTTTATGGTTTAGGGAGTTGTACGGTGTGACTCGCGACGCAGCCGGTTTCACACATGGACTGGATGCGTTTGCTGTGAAGCAGGGTTTTTTTCAGTTTGTTTATTTTTCCGTTCCGTCATTCAGGTCCACCGTATGGTGGTTTGTCTGGGAGTCTGGATCACCCTTGAAGCTTCGACCAGTTCTGTTCGTTTGGCCGGTGGCTGGTTGCAAGTGCTGGTTTGTTCTGAGAGAAAAGTACTGCTGGCTGTTTGTTGGTGGCTGGTTTGTTCTGAGAGAAAAGTACTATTGGCTGGTGGCTGATAAGCCAGACGAACAAGACCCAGGTATTGCCCCGATCTAGGGTTTCAAGTTGTTGAAGGAATTGATTAGTTCAGCTCAAAAAATGTAGGGCAAAACATTTTGGGCTCCTTTCAAAGTTTAGTAGGAATATTACATATTAACTAATTATAAAATTAATTACATGAATGGACGAAAAATCGTAATATGAATCTGTTAAACTTAATTAATATGTTATTAGTGATTGTTTACTGTATCATGCCATTGTCTAATCACAATATATTAGACTCATGAGAGGGCCGAAGGTTTTGTTTACCTCAAAGAGTTTGTTACCAACTCTTGTCAAGCTAAAAAAGAACAGCCGGGATCTCAAGAGAGGAGGAAAGAGAAAAGGGAAGAACGTTTGCATTTATGATCTTGTTTTTGGGCCGAAGATAGTAGTGGATGGCTTTGGTGTTAAAGGCATAATCAATTGTTTGAAGCCACGACAAAAATCAACAAAGAAGATTTTGATAAAAAAAACACTTATTGCCAGACTAGATTTTTATAATATTAGCATCTGAGAATTATGGATGGCCGAGGAGTGAAGCATTTCCTTCATTTGTTGAAAACAGGCGCACTTCCCAAAAAAAACTAAATTTGCTCGGGCTTGTTTCTCGTTTTTTCGCGCGCAGTAGTGATCGTGGTCTACACACATCTGAGCAAGCACGCATACACACGGGCAGTCGTGGTGGGCCCATAAGGCGGCAAGAGGCTTCCACTAGAAGGATTCGGAACGAGATCCTCTACCATTGGCGTTGGTAATGGCTCTCCGCAGTTGACGATCCTGTGCGTCAGCTACGAATCCGACGGCTGACGAAAACCAGCGCCTCTTTCCCCCACGTACTGGGCTTCAGCCCAATAGAACACGGCCCAGACGCTGATTTTAGCGCCAATGCTCCTCTTTTTGGCGCGATGGCCCCCGTTTCTGGCGCGAGAGCGACGGTGTTGGCGCAGGGCGAGCCGCGAGGGCGGCGTCCGCCTGCTGCGGCCTGCGATCTCGTTCGTCACCGTGGAAGCAACAAGTGTGTTAATCTTCCTCCTCCTATGTATTGAGATCTCCGTTCTTCTTGCATTACATTTGATTCTTGCATCCCATTTGATCCACCCATTAAGTTTGTTTCCTAACTCTTCCCCTGGTCTCTCGTCAGATCGTGTGTTCCTACAACCAGAAGAAATATTCATACATGAGATGGAAGCAAACAGGTGTGTAATGTCATGGTTTTTTATTTTTCCCATGAGACCAGATAGATTTTAGTTGTTTAAAGTACCTCCAAATCATTTTGATTCCTTGTAGGGAGAGTTTATTGTCTAGTTTGCTGCCACAAGTTGGCATGGAGTTCACTACTGCAGAAGAGGGTTGGATGTTTTGGATTAGCTATGGAGGTCAACAAGGATTTGAGGTTAGAAAAAGGTTCTCAAATAAAAGAAAGTCAGATGGGAAGGTTAGTTCCTGCAGATATGTTTGTGCAAATGAGGGGCATAGAAAGGAAGATAAAAGGGATCATCTAACAAAGTGTCCAAGAGCTGAAACCAGAACTGATTGTCAGGTTCGCATGGGTCTTATAATGGATCGGGAGAAGGGAACTTATAAAGTTGCTGATTTGGTTTTGGAACACAATCACATGCTTCAGTTGCCGCAAACCTCGCACTTGATGGTGTCTCTAAGAAAAATTTCAGAGCTACAAGGTTTTGAAATTGAGACAGCTGATGATGCAGGAATTGGGCCCAAAGCAACACATGCGTTGGCGTGTGTGCAAGTTGGTGTGCAAATACATTTTGTGTTGATGCTAAAATGCTCACCGACTATTCATATTTTGGCGATGTTGTCAGTTTTGACACTACTTTTGGAATAAACGGAGAAAGTTGACCTTTTGGTGTAATTGTTGGGTTCAATCAGTTTAGAGAAACAGTGGTTTTTGGTGTCGTTCTCTTATATGATGAGACATTTAAGTCCTTCAAGTGGTTATTTGAGACTTTCCTGAAAGCACATAATGGCAAGCAACCAAAATCAATTTATACTGACCAAGATTTTGCAATGGGAAAAGCAGTTAAGGAAGTATTTGTAGAAGCATGGCATGGCTTGTGTACTTTTCACATTATGCAAAATGCTGTCAAACATCTAGCTGAACCCGAAGATGAAGATGAAGGCAACAAGAAAAAGGGCAGCAAGAAAAAAGGCAGCAAGAAAGACCCCAACCATGTGGATGATGACGGCAGTGAGTATGAGGAAGAACCAAGTATTCTGGCAGACTTCAGTGCTTGTATGTATAAGTATGAGGATGAGGCTACATTTGAACTTGCATTTCAGCTCATGAGGACAAAGGCAAGCAAGCAAACTTGGTTGGATAGTATATATAAGGTGAGAGAGAAATGGGCTGAATGCTATATGCAGGATGTCTACACATTGGGGATGAGAAGTACGCAATTGAGTGAGAGTCTGAATAGTGAGCTGAAGAGACATTTCAAATCTGATTTTGATATCATTAGATTTCGTAAGCATTTCGAAAGGGTGGTGGCAGATAAAAGAAAAAAAGAGTTGGATGCTGAATTTGAATCAAGAAGAAAACAGCCTAGAATAAAAATGAGGACACCTATGCTACTCCAAGCAAGCAAACTTTACACACCAATTATATTTGAAGCTTTTCAAGGTGAATATGAAAGGTCAATGGTAGCTTGCACCACAGCATTGGAAGGCAATAATGAATACCTTGTAACAATTGGGAGCCTTGCTGAAAATTTTACTTGCTTTGAGAAGGAGTACAAAGTTACTGGTGATCTTTTAAAGCAAACCAGTACATGCAGTTGTGGGTAGTTCAACAGATTTGGAGTATTGTGTGGCCATGCTCTAAAAGTCCTTGATTTGATGAATATCAAATCACTCCCTACACAATATGTATTGAAGCGATGGACACGGGAAGCACGTTGTGGAATTGTACAAGACAATGAAGGTCGAAACATAATAGAGAATATGTAACACCCTGAAATTTTCCGATTTCAGGATGTTAGTAGGAAAAATAATAAAACGACGATTTCTCATAATTTTAAAAATTTGCCCAACATTTATTTTCTTTACAGAAAAGTTAGTAAGGAAAACCATTGTTTGTTTTTTTTCTAATTAAATAAAATGAATCTTTTTGTGTGATGCATTCATTTTGGTTTGCATGTTTTTTGGTTGATGAGTGTGTTTTCAAATGAAAATCATAAAAAGGTCAAAGTCCTAAACCTTCCCTAAATCTTTCCCTCCTCTCTCTTTCTCCTTAGCCCAACCCAGCCCAGCCGACCTTTGCTCTCCAGCTGGCCCATATCGCAGCAGTGGCCCAGCTTCTCTCTCCCCTCTCTTTTTTTTTCTCGCAGCCCACTCGCTTAGCCCAGGTCCTGAATTTTTTTATATTTATTTTATCGCGATTTTGTAAAAATATATGGTCCGTCACAAATTTTGCAAAAATATACATCTGCCGCCGTGGGCCACGGCGTCAGGGACATAATGCCGTGGCCCACGGCGGTAGGAGCCACCAGGAGTGGGCCCTTAGCGTGGGCGAAACATAGCGCCGTACGCCACGGCGTCAAGAGCCTAGCGCCGCGGGCCACGGCGTTAGGTCCTAGCGCCATGGGCCACGGCTGCAGCAGGCCTGCTAGCGCCGTGGCCCACGGCGCTAGGGTCTAGCTGCCTATATAACACCGAAATTCAGCCGAAAATGTCATAATAATTCGAAAAAAAGAAAAGAGAGGGGGAAGAGGAGAAGGGAGTGAGGAGGAGGTGGTGAAGGTGCGAAGCTCTGCCGGTTTTTCGTCTCGTTAGAGGTAATACTCTGATACTTAATAGTTTTAGTGTAGATGTGCTTAGTAGATATATAGTTTTAGTGTAGATCTGCTTAGTAAATACATAGTTTTAGTGTAGATCTGCTTAGTAAATACATAGTTTATTGTAGATCTGTTTAGTAAAATTATAGTTGTAGTGTAGATCTGCTTAGAAAAATTATAGTTGTAGTGTAGATCTGCTTAGTAAAATTATAGTTTTAGTGTAGCTCTGAGTAGATATATTTTGTAGTTGCAGATCCACTTCTTAATAGCGTTTTATTTTTTCATGCTGTCAGACATGTCAGATGATTTCAGTGTCAAGTTGTATTTCGGTAATGGGCAGATTAGATATGGTGAACATGGAGTTGACTTGTCAGAATTTGATTCGGTTGACCATGTGATTAGAAGAGCAGCCTCAAGAACTTGGGGGTCCATTACCCAGTTTTTTTAGGGCATTTCATGTAGATGCAGAGCAACATGACTTGTCCATTATGACTCTAATCAACAGGAGTGAGTTATTATATTGGGAGCTTATGCCACTTCAAGGCACTGAACATTGGAGGAGTTATATCAAAACAGCATGTGAAATTGGTTTGCCTGTGATGCTGTTTATCCAAGTTGTTCATAAGGCTGGGTCTAGTAGTCAAGTGCCTGTGAGTGATGCTCACCAGGGTGAGGCTGAACTACAAGCAGGAGATGGTCCTGCAACTGAGCCACAAGAAGAAGGAGATGGTGGTTCCAGTGAGGAAGAAGAAGGAGATGGTGACACACACTTTGAGGGTGCAATTGACAAGGGGGAAGTTAATGAAGAACTACTCAGGCGGTACGAAATGGAGGCCAATGGGGATGAACGTGGGTTGGAAGAGGACTCCTCAGATGATGAGGATGACCCGCTAGTTCTAAGGGATTGGGACAGTTACAATTTCTCACAGCTATCTGTCAATCCTGGTGAGAATGTGGCCTACGAGTATAGAGAAAATGCAGTTTCTGTTGGCGTCATGTATAAGAGTGCAGTAGAGGTGAAGGATGCAGTGAAGAGGTGGTCCACCCTTACTCTGCAGAGAGAGTTCAGGGTAGTGAAGAGTTCTCCACATATATATGATGTATAATGTCTGAAGCCCAACTGTCCTTTTCGAGTGTATGCTTCCAAGGGCAAGTGGAAAAATTATTGGGAGATCAAATCTGTTGTGGATCACACTTGTGTACTTGAGCAGCTGGATGCAAGCCATCGTAATTTGTCATCCGGTTTTGTGGCTAGCCAGATGTTTGCTAAGATTGTGGAAAATCCTGCTTTTGAGCCTAAGTCCATTATCTTGGCAATTGAGGAGAAATTTAGGTATCAGATAAGTTATGGTAAGGCATACATGGCAAAGAAGAAGGTAATGGAGATGAGGTGGGGAACTTATGAAGCATCCTATGACAATCTGCCTCGATTGCTGAACACAATTACCACGCTAAATCCTGGTAGTTATTATGATATCAAGACTTATAATATTGTATCAAGGCCAGGGAAGCAAGTCTTGCAGCGGGCATTCTTAGCATTGGGTCCTGCTATTGCTGCATTCAAACAGTGTCGACCAGTTATTTGCATAGATGGCACATTCCTAACAGGAAAATACAAGGGCACAATCCTTACAGCTGTGGCTGCAGATGGCAACAATCAGTTGTTGCCATTGGCAATTGCTTTTGCAGAGGGAGAGAATGGTGACAGTTGGTATTGGTTTCTGGAGAGATTGAAGCAAATGGTGGTGGGAGATGTGTCAGACGTGTGTGTGATACACGATAGACACAAAGGTATTTTGCAGGCCATTAGTAACATCAAAGAAGGTAGTGAAGAGCGTTACAGAGCAGCACAATGGCCAGATGTGCATAGCAGGTGGTGCATGAGGCATATGGGAGCAAACTTTCATAGCCAGTTCAAGAACAAAGAACTTACAAAATTGTTCAAGCGCTTATGTTCGACCAATCAGGAGAAAAAATTCTTCGACCTATGGCAAAAATTAGATGATCTGACGAAGAAAGCATCAGAAGAGATAGTTAAGAAGCCTGTAAGTACTGAACCCGGGGAAGAGCCAGTTTCTCTGGAGGACGTGGGGCTAGATGCTCCAAATGTCAGAAGGAGAAGGGGACGTGCTGTGAAGACCTTCAGCCAGTGGATTCAGAATGAGCCTAAGGAGAAATGGTCCCTCCTGTTTGATAAGGGAGGTGTGGGGCATGGGATAATGACAACAAATTTTGCTAAGGTCTACAACGCTATTTTGCGTGGTGCCAGAGCTCAACCTCTTGTTGGTATCATTGAGTTCTTCTTGTACCGCACAATGAAGTACTTTTTTGACCGTGCTAATGCAGCACATGCAGCAATACAGGACCCTCAGAAGGTGTATTCAACATGGATGACTGAGTACTTGAACAAAAAACAGAAGGCTGCTCTCTCTCACAGAGCTTACCCACAACCTCTACGTCGTGATCCTAGCGAGGAAGTGCAGTGGAAATATCAGATAAGTTGTCAGTCCAAATCACAAAAGGCAAATGGTGAAATAACAATACAGAAAACAGTGATTGGGAATCAGACATGCTCATGCTCTTGCCAGAAGCCACTGCTGCTACACTACCCCTGCTCACATGTGATCGTTGCATGCCTTGCAACAAAGAATCAGCATTGGGGCCGCTACGTGCCTAAATACTTTCTGAAGCAAACCGTTCTAGACACTTGGAACCACACTATTGAGGGTTACCTGCATCCTGGAACTTTCACTCAAGACCCCAAAGACAGTGCGTTGTACATACCAAATCCAGATCCAACCATGTGTCAAGGTGTCGGTCGACGCAAGAAGAAGAGGATTAGGAACAACATGGATGAGGCTGAAGCTAGACGTCAGGGGCAGATATGCTCCAAGTGCAACAATCCTGTACAATCCTACAAGAAATGCACCGAAGCATCTTACTTTTCCACTTCCACTTCTACACCACCTGCAGCTAGTGCACGTGGTCGTCGTTCCAGTCGCTACAACGAAGGAATGCAGTGACCGTACTTGTTTGTGCTACCGTGTTGTAATAATTGAACTACTTATGCATGTTGTCATCTTGTAATATTTGAACAATTTTATCTTGCAAGGTCTTGTAATATTTGAACTTATGCATGTTATCGTGTTGTGATAATTGAACTACCTTTTCATTTGCTTGTTGTTTTATTCTTGCCGTCGAATTTCTTATCATATCCGGTTATGTTTTGTTCTGTAATTTCAAATGAAACAAGTAATGAATTTATCATATTTCTCATCTGTTTTGTAGGCTTTCAATGGCTTCAACGGGTCCTGAGTTGGATTTGGAGTTGCTCACCAGTAGGAAGGACAAGGTTGAGGTGCCAAAGGGGATCCACACTCCTATGTGCTACTGCGGTGACAACTGTAAGCTTGTCAAGTGCAATGTTCTCGGGTACTGCTACGGGATGAGGTTCTTCATGTGCGAGAACTACGAGCATGACCCCCTCCCACCATGTCGCAATGTTAGACCAAAAGTAAGAACTAACTGCATTACTAAATAAATATTATGTCATTGCTATTTTATTATGTGCTAACTTGTCTTTGAAAAAAGACTCCACCTCCTCTCTGTGATTTCATGCAGTGGCTAGATTGTGAGCAGTCCGAACAAGACAAGCGTTACGTCGAGGAGACGGGTCGTTCAGCATGTGAGAGGTGGCAAAGGATGGTTGAGGCAGAAAAATAAGAACAAAAACGTAAGGAGCAGCAGGAGGAAATTCGCATTCGGCGGGAGATCAAAGAACGTGAAGCGGCCGCGGCCTGTGAAGCAGATAGAGAGAGGAAGAGGGAGACAGCTCGCCGGGCTAAGGAAGCTGGGCCGAATGCTATGAGGAAGGGGGAATACCCCCGTTGTACCCAGTAGACGTAGAGTACTCGACGCCGAGTGCTACTGTATCCATAAAAAATTATGATTTCATTTCATCATTCTCTAGAGTCGGGTTGTATCTTTAAGAACTTGATTTAAGATGAATTTCAGATGCGAACAGTAAAACTCGTACTAGGTTGTGTTTTCTGTGAACTGCTCCAAATATTGAACACATAGGGTGTGTTTTCTGCGAGTCACTGCACCAAACAGTGTACCTAGTACTAGGGTGTGTTTCCTCTGAGTCACTGGCCGTTTTCTTGCCCCGGATCGAATGGCCCACCATCCAGTTTCCGCCTACATATATGTGAGCACTCTTCTCCAGTCTCACTTCACAACACAACAAGCAACAATGAGTTCCTGGACTGGGGCTGATGATGATGACTCCATCGGTCCAGCACTATGGAGCCAGCAAGATCCAGAGTTCAACACCAATTTTCCAGTCTTAGACAAGAGAGATTTCAAATCCATGCGTGATGTTAGAAAGTACGCACCAAATCAAATGGTGAACTGGCCAAGGTGTGCACACGGTGAGTTCTGTGTGATGCAGGTTTATCAGGGATGGGACAACTCTGGTCGCCGCTTCTAGCATTGCTCACGAGCATGGGTAGGCAGGCAAAACTCCATGACCTCTGTCCTTCATCATTTTATGATTTACTAATGTAATCACGGTTTCTGCAGTACTCCGAACAACTAGATAACTGCGGTTTCGTGCAATGGGTGGATCCCCTAGCTATTCACCCGTATCAAGAGTACATCAACTACCTCGAGGATGTTGTCATCTTCAACCTGAGGCAAGAACTCGCGTCGGCATTGGCTTCTCCAGATCCGACATCTACCAACGGCGACGACGGACCGGTGACCGGACCAATGGTGGTGAAGACGAACACCGGCTGTGAGGATGAGTACTGCTGTTGTCCGTGCCACGAAAAGAAGGACAACACTCCACCAGCAACTCCACCCCCGCCACCATCTGATCCAACTCCACCCCCGTCGGGGTACATGCCCTTCCAGCACTCTGGCGGGTCTATGATGTCCGGGTTCTCCGGGTATTATTCGTACAACTAGACTACAATTGTTGTAATCGTTTATTTAAATCCCCTAAGGCACGTTAGGACTAGCAAGAGCGGCACAAAGTTAGGGTAATTGTGTCGCACGTGCCATTGCAAATGTTGTAATCGTTTATCTAAATTCGTCATTAAGTATTAATGGTTCGTCGTTTTATCAATCCTTCAACAATTGAAACTTAAAAAAAAATTTCCTACCGCCGCAGCCCGCGGCGGCAAGGAACAGATAACGCCGCGGGCCGCGGCGTTAGCTCAGCGCCACGCTGCCGCCTGGCGTTAGACCCCTAACGCCGTGGCCCACGGCGTCAGGGTCGTAACGCCGTGGCCCTCGGCGTTAAGGCTCCTACCGCCGTGGGCCACGGCGTTATGTCCCTGATGCCGTGGCCCACGGCGGCAGATGTATATTTTTGCAAAATTTATGGCGGACCATATATTTTTGCAAAATCGCGATAAAATAAATATAAAAAAAATTCCCAGGTCCTCTGCTCGGCCCAGCTGCAGCACATCACTCTTCTCTCTATCTCGCCGACAGCCGGGCCCCACTCGTCATCTCCCTTCTCTCAACAGCACCAAATCGAGACGGACTCAAGTCTGTCCGCCGCCGTCCCGCGTGCCTGCTCACCTCCCCACGTCGCTCCGCACCTCCCACAGTAACCGCACGCCGCTGCCCCTCCGTTTCGCCTCCTTCCTGGTAACGGCCGCTCCACTCGGCCACCACCATCACCCCACCTTCAAGCTGCCATTAATGGCCGGTCGTTTCCTGATCTCCATCCTGGGCCGCCTCTTCTCCTCCTCTTGCCTATAAAAGCCAAGCTCCGGTCCCTCGTGTGCCCCTGCTGCTGTCTCGACCAGCGCCGCCGCCATGCCCTCGCGCCCCTGCAGCACCATCGCTAGCCGCCACCTGCAGAAGCCGCCGGACTGCCAGAGCCGTGCGCCGCGCCACGTCATCGTCGTTCCGTCACGGGAGCACCACCTCGGCCTGGAGATCGAGTCGCCACCGTTCGCCCTCCTCCAAAAATCAGTCGTTTGTCTTCAAGCTCCCCACATGAAGGCCAATCCGAAGCCGTCATGAGTACCACAACGCCGATCGAGCCGCTGATCCGCGCGTTCGCCACCTGCCGTCGTCCGCCTTCATCTCCTTCCGTAGCAGGTGAGCTTCTCTTCAGGAGCCCCTCGCCTCCCTCTCTTGATTCCCCTCCTCACCATCGCCCATGTTCAGAGCCCCAAACCGAGATGGCCGCCGTCCGTCGTCGGCCACTTCTGTTCGTCTCTGTCGCTGGTGGAACACGGTGCATCTCTAGGAGTTCGTCAGAGCAAGCAAGAACCAGGGATCGACGACGTCGAGGCGCAGCTGTGCCACCAGTTCCCTTCCGTCTCCGTTTCCTCGCTGCAACACCGGCATCCGAGCGAACAGAGCCAACACCTCCGTTCTGATCTACTCGCTGGAGCTATGTCCAACGACGAGGTACACATCAGTGCGATATCCATACTCTCCTCTTTACAATTTTCTATCTCCTTGTCAATTTCTGAGCATCGTAATCCATTCTAGCACATCTCCTAGTGTTTCTGTACTTCAACCATGGAGGAACGACGTGCCTGTTCATTCTCGTGGAAGAAGAAGGCCCTGCAGTTTTGTGATTTAGTTCTCATTCATTCCATCGCTGCAGCATCATGGTGTCTCCCAAATCCATCTGGTCCGGCGAGGATGCTCGCTAAAATTACTGAAAGGCTGCCGCCGTTCGTCCGACGATTGAAGCTACTGCCACGGTTGGAGTCTCATCGTTTCTGTACCAAGTTGGTGCCGACGCTCCCTCGTCATCAGCTCCACGTTGTTCACCATCAATCAACACATGAAAGGTGAGAACCGCTGGTATAATTCTGTTTTACATCCTAGCGTTCGTACTCACTAGCTGCTAGCATGTTGTCTCTCATTCTCACTGCACGCCAGCCACCACATTCAGTAGCTGGTGCATGCAAACTTCATTCAGTAGTTCAATTCTTGTTGACATCGCAATGTTTATTCTTTTCAAATCAATGTATGTCAAAAGCTAGATGCAAGCATGCACAGTAGCATGCAGATGATGGCGTGCGTGTGCTTGTTGTTCCTGCAGACCAAACTAAATGGACACACTAGTGTATCTCGATAATGCTTGCTTGATGTGAGCATGACATCATGCCTATGTCATATGTGTTCTTTTCCGTCAAGAGTCAACATGTATAAATATCTATCTAGCTAGTTTTTATCTAGTCCTTGCTTTGCAAATCTCCCTTCCAATCTGCAGTCTACAGTTAATCATGATCAGATTTCTAATCTTTGTTTAATCCTTAGATCCCATGTGTTACCTGTTTAAGCTCGTTCTTGTTGAGTTAGTTTCGTCTCGCAATAAAATACGCGGTAGTGCTAATGTTTACCATAAAATGTGTTTTAAGAATTTATTTAAATTTAACTTGATTAATATCTACTAAACTTGTATTCTAAATAAAATCTAATTAGAGCTACCTTCGGCTTTTCATAATATAAATGTTAAATTGGTTAATATTTATTCAATTTGCTTTCTAAATAAAAGCAACATAGGCTATATCCCGAGTTTTCTCAATTAAATGTTAATTTGATTAATATGAACATAAATGTGTTTTTGAATTATAATTTGATTAGAATAACTCGAAATATAAAGTTATACGCTTAGATGCTTTTACATGCTTCTTTTAAATTAAATGTTTAATTTGCATAAATCAAACTTGAATATTTATAAATAAAATTGGACTAAGTTTACATCATCTTTTAATACAAATATAACTTGCTTAATTAAAAATATGGTATTTCTCCGAAATTACCTATGCACATGATTTTACTTAATTAAAATATACCAAGCACTAGCTAGCCCTTGTATGTGATCATCCAAGTCTCCCGATAGTTCTGAGTGCTTTTACGTTCGTGTTCCTAGAGCCAAACCTTGTCCTCTCTTTAAGCTTTTCATGATTGGTGTATTGTTTTGTTTATTGAATGTATTCTTGTGTGCTCGTAGACATCGTGCCAGTTTCAAGTGAGCAGCCAGTTGAAGTGGTTCAAGAGCAAGTTTTTGAAGAAGAAGAACCCCAGTGTTTAAGCAAGGAAGGCAAGTGGACTTCTCACTCTGCATATTCCTCTTTGACCTAGATAATTGCATGTTAATTAATATTTACACTTAAATGTTGTTATGCATAATTTGATGGGAAAATCACCTTTTAAGGACATGACTAGATTTTACCCCTCTACCTTGAATAACCCGGTTTTAATGAAATGTTTTGGGATAGATTGCTTAGTTGCTTAACTTGGGATGGTTAAAATGAATTTTATAAAATGTTGATCATGATAACTTTGGTGATATATATATGTGTGTGTACTTAATTACAAGATAATATGATTTAATTGGAACATGGAGAACCACCCAGGAAAACAGTGCAACCACAGTCCATATGGCTCTGGCTTAGCCAATTAATTAGGTGTGTGGAACTTTCTGATAGCCTTATCCGAAAGGAGCAGAGGGGGTCAGAGTTTAAGGGGTATAGCCCGGTCCTCTTGGCCGCAGCCTTTGCTAAGGTGCTGTCCACTAGGGAGGGTTATGGTCCGCTCTGCTACTGTAACTATGCGGGCTGTTGGTCTTCTGCATATCTTTGTAAAGGCTTCGTAGCGTCCCTATGCAATCACACCTCGGAAGTGTGGTATGATGCTTGGCCAGCATCGCATGGTTGGGTTCAAAGTTCTTCGGAACTTTTACGCGAGCTGTGGTGAAAGTGTACAACCTCTGCAGAGTTAAAACTGATCGATCAGCCGTGCTCACGGTCAAGAGCGGCCTGGACCCTCACATGATAATCAAACATAAAGATGAAATTAAATCGTGGTTTTCGTATGGTTTTGAGATGAGATGCTTTCCTAAATGCTTAAGTGGGTTCGTATAAACTTACATCTAGTAAATAGGTGCTTGCTAATAAAATTTGACCAACATTAAAAATGCTAACCGCTGCAAAACCTTAACCTATCCTTGATAGTTTTGCATCTTCCCCCACTTGCTGAGCTCCAACCATAAGTGTGCTCACTCTTGCTTACCCGTTGTTCAGAGGAGAACACTGAAGAAGAGTACTTCAGCGACTACGATGAGTTCTGAGGCTTGCGTGCCCCCAGTCATGTGCCTGTGGAAGCTGAAGACGGAGTTGCTTCGTCTAGTTATCGTTTGTTCGTTTTAAAGACCTTCGAGTCTAACGTCTGAGTGTAATAAAGAGATAATGTAATGGTTTAACTCTTATACGTTTTTATTGCTGTTTAATGATATTTCACTCATGACGTCTATCATATGTGTGTAAACTTGATCCTGGCGCACATATGAAATGCATTTGGTTTTCTTCGGAAAATCAGGTGTGACAGAATACAAACATCATTTTGAGCTCTGTAACTTTGTGATCATTCAAGTTACCACAATTTAGAATACAATTTGCCATCCATATAATTTGCAGAAACTTATGTCTATTCCAGTTATAATTTGCAATTATACAATCTGTACATAACATTCTAGAAGAATTGGCAATCTATACATTTTGTTGATTTTTTCCTACTTTACAATCACAACCTGAACAATTTACTGGCACCTGTACATTCTACATAACACAATGCTCTTCCAACTTAGCTCTGCACAACACAATGCCTCTTCCAGCCTGAATTCACGGCACAGCTCCCTCTTTGTTCTTTTGCTGTCACCTTTGTTTCCAATCTGTGCCAAAATATCCACCCAAACTCTCTTGGATTCCATCCATCTTGCAGCTGACACATAGGGCTTCAAGCAATTGATTTGGAGTTTTGACTTTAGCAATACAGCTCACCAAATTGGAGCTCGAATTACCCCTACAGATGGCCACCTCTGTACTCGACAGCTGAATGGCCATTCAGTTCGTCAGACAGCTGAACGGCCTAAGCCCCTGCGGAACGCCCCTGCTCCTTTGCATCGCCTCCGCGCTGCCGTAGCCCGTAGGAGCCAGCTGCGGCACCCGCGTCGACCAGCTGTGACATCCAGTTCCTCTCAGCAGAGCAATCAGCGACAGCGACAGTGGGCCGACGCGAGGACGCCGAGGCGCACGCCCCGCCGGTTGGGGCCGCGTTCGTCGTCGGGCATTGGTGCGGTCCGTGGTCGCCCGAAGGGTTGGGGCTCGACCGCAATCGCTCCATGCGCCGGCGCGGCCGTCGCAGTGCCGCGCCCCATCCTCTGGGACGGCGGGGAAGAAGATGACGGTCGAGGCCGCGGCCGCCCCCCTCTGGGCGCTGCAGCCGGCAATGGCAGCGGGGAAGAAGAAGACGGTCGTGGTTGGAACAGCAAGCGGCGTGGAAGAGCCGGTGCTCCCATTCGACTCGACGACGGCGAGGTTTCAAGCGTGCGGCGGCGTTTGTACAGGGATGACCGGATGGATGAGGTCGCGGAGGGGAAAAATGAGGGCACATGATCTCGTTCCAAGGATTCACCGGCCGGGAGTCCAGGGCTGCAATGCATACGGCGGCTGTGTGAACACGTTGACCGGAACGTAGTGATTTGCAGAACGACCAAGTTAAACGCAGGCATAACCTTCCCCGCGTACGAATCTCTTCGTGATACCTGGTACCATCCACACCGCTGGTCAGGGTGGGTAGCTACGCCATTGTACAGTAAATCCCCGTCCCAGGGTGCCGATGGATTCAGAGGCGGTGGTCAGTGGCGGCAGCGGGAGGGGCAGGAGGCGAACACCGCGGAGCTCACCTGTGTCGGAGGGGTTGGGCAGGGCCTGGGCGGCGGGCAGTGGGGTAGCAGCGCGAGGTGGAAGGAGTTGTGTAACCCAACTTCATCAACTCAATTCTGACTTGCATGCCTAGCAACATACACTGACTGAAAATCCTTATTTGGCCTTATATCGACGCCCATGCAATTAACAGGTCACCGCAACAAAAAACATCAAAATCTAAACAAATTATTCAACTTCATTTCAGATAAACACATCTCACAGATTGGGATCCGAAAATCAACATAGCACACACAGGGCACTTGTAACAATATTAATGGCACTACACACGAATACTGGTGCAATATCACACTTAGATAGGAAAATGCAGTGAAACAACTGACAAGTTTTGTTCCCGGAAACTCAAATTCTATATTAAACTGGAGCGATAATAGTCTGGCATTCAGACTGACACTACTTATTACAGAAGACACCCATGCAGTCACATCCATGAGCCTCCAGGAGCGACACCAGACGTTTTACAAGCCATAAGCAACCTGCCAAGATATCCATAAGACCAAGTCATAGTGTGAGCGTAGCTGAAGAACCAAAATGGTATTCATGAACTATAGAGCTGAAGTGAACAATTTACTCACCATGACCATGTTCAAAAGAGCATAACCCGCAGAACACTACTGTTTTTTACTGCCACCTGTGCACAGAAATTAGAGATGGAGACAATGGGATCAGTATGTACCTCAGTAGGTTAAACCATAATGAAAAATCTGGAAAAATTGAAAAGTGCATTGAGAGGATTTAGTTTCAGCGCACAGACCTAGCATTGAAGATTTCAGGAACTTCTCGTCTTCAGGCAGCATCTGTAGATTCTTGGACTTCAGCAAGAACCCAACAGCAGCATCATGGAAGTCCAGTAAGCTGCCAAATTTAATGAGCTCAACGAGTGAAGGGATCTGATCTGCCATCTCAAAGAGCAGCCCTTGAGATATTTCCTCTGCGAAGTAAGTTGCAAACTCAATCTTTTCTTCGTAGCTGGATTCGCCATTGCTACTCTGCATGTAAAGCTTGGAATTCTCCCTTTCCCACCGAAGCAGCCGGCTGGCCTTCACATCCACAACCTCTCCAGTTGACAAGCGTACACTATAGCTCACTGTGATCGGTTCATCAGTCTCTTGGACAGTCACATTCAGTAGGCAAGAAACCATCCTGTGCCTCTCTTCAGCAGGAATATCGAGAGCAGGATCCGCGAGATATGCAAGAATTATCTGGAGCAAACCAACCTTAATCACCTCACATGAGTCAACTGTTCTGAAACAACCATTCTCCAAGGTGAAAGAATCATTCTTCATGACTGCTTTGGATATTCTCTGAACACCAATGCTGTTGTAGATTTTGTTAAGCCTTGCTCGAGACACGGAAGGTAGGGAAGAAGAAGGATACCAGATGAAAAGCGATTGCTGAGAAAGCTTGTTGAACAAATCTACAAGCAGTAGATCATCAGGAATGAACACATTCTCCTTGTTTGCCAAAATGATCTTGTCATTGGTACATATTGGAACCTTCATACAACCAGAAAGAAGCTCCTCTGTTTTTTTGGTCCAGTTAGTTGCAATAAACTTCCAGAAAGCAAAGCAATCATTTTCAGCTAACATTTGGACAGAGTTCTCCCATGTGGTCCATAGTTTGCAATAGTCTTCAGAGCAAGGTCCATGCCTCACACCCAGTGTAAGTGAGAAAAAGTCAAGCAACTTCCTGTCATAATATTTGTTCAGAATATGTATCTGCTGGCTAAAAAGATTGTTCTTATCATAAAGAACGCAGCTTCTTGAGCTTACCCATTCTCCACCCTCAGTCTGATTTGGTATCCAAATCCAGTCACTAGTGTTATTGCAAGGCTTCCAATTGCATTTCATCAGGTACATATAGATTCGGGAAATAGTAGTTCTGTCCTTGTGGCTCTTCATATTCCGAGCAATAAGATCTCCACAACTAACATCAACAATCACTCCAATTTTCGCAAGGGCATCTTTGAACAAGGCTATCTCTGAACCATAGAATGCGTCATCAATGAAAGGGCCATCATCAATGCACAGAGAAGACTTTTTTGCATCGAACAGGATACATTCATCAGGACATTTGTAGCCCATGGATGTCTTCAACCACTCCTTGCAAATCTTGTCCTGAAAGCCCTTAGGAGTTGCAGTAGCAGAGGCAATGTAGTTCTTGATGCACTCAAGCAATGACAAGATAGTAGCTTTTGACAAGACTGATGGATCATCGGGAATGTTTAACCCGGTGATAACAAATCTAGCACCATATTTCACTTCAATATTAACACCCAACTCCCTAAGCTCATCTTTGTAACCATGTATATCCTTTCCTAAACCATGACAAGAGTCACCATCATCAATGAATGGTAATATTGCTACCGGAGATAAATATTGCCATGCCTCATCAAATAGAATTGTATCTGAGGGACATTTGAACCCTAGTGATGTATGTAGCCACTTCTCGCTGCGCATGCAGTTGAAAAGCTCAACAGGAAGTGGGCTGTGTGTTCTCAGCTGCCGATAAGATCCTAGTAGAGCAAGGACATTAGCCTTTGTAAGTGATGACTTTGATACCATGAGCTTGAAAACTTGGGCTATAGCCTTTGATGCCTCCTCAAATTGTGTGATCAAACCAGTCTTCTTCAACTCTTCTTTGTATGAACTGATAGCATTCCCATAAAATCCTAAATCTATTATGGGAAGTCCTTTAAAAATCTTCACAAGGCACTCCCATTCAGGATCCACAAGAAAGGAATTATTAGGAGCACAAAATCCCACATTAGTCTTCACCCATTTCAAATCTTTGAGCTTCCTTAAGAAATCATCACATGAACCAACATAACGGATGCATTTGAGGATTAATACAGTGGCCTCAGAAGTAATTGCAGCAGAATTGAACTTGAAGTTGTCAATAACAAGTTGGTAATTATCTTTGAACCCAACAATAACACCCAGCAACTCAAGCTCAGGTTTGTAGGCAAGGATTGCCTCGCCGTAAAACTGGACATCAAGGAATGGTTGGGTACTGATGCATGACACCAGTGCCCAATCTGAATCATAAATGATACAATCGGAAGGACGCCTATAGCCAAGAGTACTCTTCATCCAACTTCCACCTTTGACACTGGAGATCAGTTCACTTGGAGATAGAACCTTCTCTCGTAGGAACTGAATGAGCCGAAGCAGTGAGTACACACACTCTCTGGTCAAAGCGTTGCTTGCAGCCATAGACATTAATCGGCTTCCAATGTAAGCAGATGCCTCCTGAAATTCAAATCTCACTCCGATTGCCTTGAGTTCTTTTTTGTACATATGCAGCTTGTCTCGATAGAAGTGTTGGTCAATCATTGGTATATCAACAAAGGAAGATGCACTTTGCAAAAGGCTTCCCCAATTTGCGCTGGACAGAAATGATTCATTTGGTGGCTTGTACCCAACCGACGTCTTTAGCCAACAACCTTCTTTTACACAAGTCAGGAACCGATCTGGTAATGTTGTACTATTTGACTTGATATTCCGTATCCATTCCAGTAACAAGAATGCATTGTCCACAGTGAGAGGGGATGAGACAGTACAGAAGCTGGCATTTGGTGGGTGTATGAATGGAACATCCGAGGCATGCAGATATGTCTTGAGGAATTCTAGTAGCTTATCCTCAGATGAAAAGTTTCCAGCAAAATGACCTGCTGACTTGTAATCTGCTGACAATTCAATGTAGCCATCATTCCTCCACGGGTTGGCACCCAGCAAACCAACCCATTGGCTCCCCTTGGCGGGAACTATAATGCTATTTCTTGTCTTCACAATACAGCCATAGCTGTCAATTACCGGCATGATACGACATAGTTCTGATAAGTAGTAGCTCTCTATGTGATTCATCTTCAATGAGTGGTACAGAAAGTGCGCAAAAGCAATGATAGGCCTCCAATCATTGCCCAAGGAACCAACAACAGTTAATCCATAACTGTAGACAGAGACGACCTCCACTCTTGCATGGTTCTGAAGCCAGTTTTGCACTGTCGTCTTCTTTGAGAAACCTTCCAGAGCAGCCTGTGTGCTAGGATGGATAAAGAACCGATTCGAAGATGGAAACTCCTTATTCCAGCTGATTATCCATGCTCTGTATGTCTTGTCGGATGCAATGCACAACCTTTCATTAAACTGACTAGCTCTTGATATGCTCCAAAATGAGAGAAAACCATTCCTATCAACATATCTCAGTAGGGGAATTGATGCCATGTTTGTAACAGAAAAACAGTTTTCCCAATTATTCGCAACAAAATATATAACTTCCAGGTAAAGCTGTTCAGGTACCTCCTTGACAAGATTAGACCCTTCAATGCATTTTGCATACCATTCGGTGCTCACGCTTTTGACACCCAGAAATTCAAGAACACTGTTGTATGTACTCTTGTCAAAATGAGAACTAAGAATGTAGGTCCCATGAGTCGACAGATTCTTCAAGTCCATTCCGCATTCCCGTGCTTTGCCAAGGATAGTCCAAAATGCTGGCTTCAGCCGTGCAACTTTACTGGGCTTGCAGAATATTTTCTGTGTAGCATAAGACTCACAAGGAACTATATCCTCAGCAAGAATTTTGTCCTTGATTCCAGACCTAACAGGCTCCATCAGTGGGATCAGTGAAGGATGGACAGGCAGGAAGTTGAACATAGATGGCACAGACATTGCCGGTGCATCAGCTCCTGATTTCACAAGCGTTACAAAAGCATTCATGAAAGCACTTGGAACACACTCTAGAATTCCCTTATTCCATGGACTGTCAAACAGTATTGCCTCCCTTGACGATGCAAGGAGGAAGTCTGCCTGGATGATGAAGGGGAAGTTTGTTACCATCTCAGTAGGGAGAAAAGCATAGACTCCGGGTGATAGCTGCCTCCCACGGGACAAACGCTGGCCATGTGGGAAGGCCAGAGTTATCATCCATTCATCGATTTCAGCACGTTTGTCAACTCTATTCTCTGGCTTGACTGGGAACTTCTGCCTCCACATATAATAACCACATTCTTCTTCTCCTTTACCACTCTCATCAGCTGATAAGTGGAGTGTATAAGACTCAGCATGCATGTTCTTCCTGGCTTGGTAATTCTTTTCACTGGAAATTGAGATCTCACTAATAGTGCTACTCTTTGGATCAGAGTTATCTTCTCGGACAGAAAGCCTCCTGATCTTCGACAGGAAAAGTAGCATTTCAGGTTGCATGCTTGACAGCTGCTTCTTCACCACATCCACCTTCTCACTCTTCAGTGGTAAGATGATGGTGGTTGTAGGTAGGACTTTGGAGCATCCATATATGGCGACAATATCTGAAAGGCTAGGTGTGGTTTCGACCCATTCAGGGACAATGTATCCAATGTTGCATTCAGCACATGGTTTCTCATTGAATTTGATCTGATAACCATTACTGAATATGTGTGGCTCGCTTGATATCAAGAAAACACTCTTGAACCCAATACCTGAATCAAAGGCATAAAACATTATACATTGTAGTATGTGAGGAACAAATAAAAAATTGATATATAATGCATGTTATAACTCTTAGCAATGAATTCAGTGGGGTGGGTCAACAGATAATGACAGATTACTAGATAAATTTTTGACAGCTTGAACATGTTTGGTTATTTATGTGTGGATCGGCCATATTGATATGCTTGGACAAAGTTTCCCATTTAAGCACTTATTGGCAGAGTTAAATTAGTTTATCTAAACATGAACAAATAAGATGAGCATATGCTCTTCAAGTGGTAGGGAATAATTGCTTAATTAATTTAAAGCATTTATTTACGATTTAATTGCAGTAGTACAAGTCCATAGTTTAAGAACATGCACGATGGGACCTTAACACAAAATACATGCTTGAAATCATCATGTTATTATTATCCATAATTATTTTTTAAAATAACTTTATTCAGTTAAATAAGAATTAATATGTGTGAGCTTTTGTGCCAACAAGGAGGCCCTTGCTGGTACACAATACAGGCCACCAAAAAAATGAAATAAATTTTCAACTGTACCAACTTAAAGTAGGCCCATATGTGGTCCGAATCATATTCAGCCAATTTTGTCTCACAGTGACACAAAAAGGATTATTTTTTATATTTATCTGCGGTTGTATTGCTTCACCATGACGAAATGTCTAACACAAAAAGAAAACCTTTTCTTATTCATGAATAAGGAAACAGAATGATCTAATTATAAGCAGTGAACATAGTTCCTGCCACTTGTCAGTATCATTTCATTTGTATCAGCTCTCACAACTATTGAAAATATCACAGAAGAGTTAAAGTTTCTGTTTGGTGGAAAATGAAACACGAAGATTGAATCAGCTGCTGTTTTTTACCTTTCTCTCCAATGTAACCCTGGTGTCTGTTTCCCTTCTTTGTTGATTTCCCAACACGACAAATGGAATCTATGTTGGTTGACGAGAATCCCCTTTCATTGTTAAAGATGAGCAAAGTTGAGGATGCACCAGATCCAGTAATATCCTTCGATGTAATTAGGAACTCCAAAGAAGGTGCTACTCCAGAAGGGTATTCGTTATCCTCAGCGTTCTATATTTTTAGAAAGAAAGCATTGACATGAGAAGTAATAGTAAGATGTATGCACCAACTGAAAACATGAATAAATCAGGTATAATGATAACAAAACTGTATCAAAGAAAAGGACTGATAATTAAAAAACAGCACACTAAGGAATTCGGTTTTTTATTGGATTCACAAGTTAATAGGAAATTAGCAGACTATCACAACCCACAGGTACATGACTTTTTTCTTGGGGCTTTGGCTGTGATTGAAGCAGAGGAATAGAACTTTTCCATATTTTAAAATGTTAATAAGGGATAGGTAACATGTGAAGCAATAAAATGGGATCATAAGGTAGTAGTTACTGAGAATATGTGAAAAAAATCAGTAGTAAAAGAAAACAAAGGGAGTCCAACTGAAATTGAACTCCTTCGCTAAAGGGTACATTATTTCAACAAACATTTGCTAGTGAACATTTGGCATCCCATGAACATTTGATCCGTCAACCATGTGGACACTTCGTTCCTCTTTACTCTACGCTTCTGTTATTTGGTTCATGAGCAATGAAGTATATGTAAGCATAATACATCATTAATCTTAAATTTATTTATCCAGTTAGAGAGTTTCCTCCTGTGCTACCACCTATTGCAGTGGGAGTATGGCTCTATGTTTTGTTTCATATTCAGATTCAACAGCATAGTCTGGCCAGTAGTGTTATTGTTTATAGTCTCCAAGGACAGTTCATGGGATGCCAACTAATACAACATGGTCTTACATATACACCTACAAAAATCACAGCCATAGGCTACAGCAATAGAAAACCTCGTTACTCTTGTTTCGCTGAATTAAAAATGAGAGAATTTAATTGCAAGTATTAACTACTAAGCCTGTTTATGATACATGTAAGAACATTATGAATCCTTGTTACATAAACATCTCACTCATATCAAAGCTTCAAAGAAATGGACTAGTAGTGAAAGAACAGGGTCTGTAATTATGTTTGCAAGTGGTTTATTTAATCAGAAGCTTGTTAGAAATTTAACTCGCAGTACCAAGGATATGTAGGTCCACAAGAAAGGAAATACCCTTGGTACTGTGAACTAAAGCCTATATTACCAGTGGAATAACTGCACTTTGTGTTATAATTTATCATCTATTGTAAAGATTAAATCTCGAGACTTGGAATATTTCCGAATCACGCACTGAACAGTGAAGACGATTTTCGTGATGCCAGTCTCGGCGCGTCAAGTCACTGTTCCATCCAAAGGAGAAAGCCTTACAACAGGACATGGCTTTACTCCGTTAGTATTAGGTCATTTACAGGTGGGTCCAAGGGGCTGTGAGCCCAAAAAGACAGACAGAGAGCTCACACCAGAGGTAATTAACGGCACGCCAATGGATTATGACGAGCAAAAGACCCCAACCCCCCAAGGAAACAGCGTGTCAGCGTTGGGCATGAAAGGCTAACCTACCAGAGAGATATGATTATTCGAAAGAAAAATGTTTCTGAAAAATAATAGTTTGGCAAAATGTAGCAAGGGAGAATATTTAGGGACACAAAATATGTTCAATATTTTTTCATATTTTGTATATATTTGTCATGCCGTTCTGGGTGAAATGCAAAAGGTAGTACCCAAACAGACACATAAAAATAGGATTTGTTTTTTAAATGAGAGGGATGAGCAGAGTTACAATCAGACAAAGGAACAGCGAGAGACCAAGAGTACCAGATAACCAGAGATAGAATGCGGTGTTCGAGGAAGATGCAAGATTTGCTGACCTGCACGAGCTCCATGAGGAAGTGGACGTCCTTGGAGTAGAGCTCCTGCGAGAGGTAGTTCACGGCCTGGTGCACGTCCTCCGCCAGAGGGTTCTGCTCGCCGCGGCCGATGAAGTAGCGCTCCCGCCGGATACTCTCGACGTGCTCCCGCGGCGACGACGGCGGCATCGCTGCCGGCGCCGGGGATAACGACATTTGGGCGGTCTCACTGGGTTGAGAAGGGGAAGAGAAGAGACGGCGTGGCGTGAGTGCCCAGGGAGTGAAGGAGGGCGTTTCTTGCTCTGTTTCCAAGCCGCTTTTATGAACGACGGCGGCACTTCGTATTCTGGTGAAGTCCTTGGGCTTCCATTTATTTAGACAACTTGCCTGAGTGCCTGACCTTTTGTCTTCCTGACTTGTTCTCTTCACTTCATTTCCCTTTTAATTCACTATTCATTTCATCATAATCCAGTGGCGGAACTGAGGGGGGGCTGGCAGGGGCCATGGCCCCCCCTAACACGGTGAGAATTTTCAAATGTTTGTGTGCATTCCGAAGCTCAAAATAGCAGGTCATCATTGCCCTATTTTGCACCTTCTACCATTATACCAAACTAGACTTAAATATACACATACTCCGTACAAGGCTAGTAGGTCTGTTTTCCCAACTGGCAATGGCTCACGCTATTACAGAGCCATTGACAATGAATTAAACTCCTCACGCTTGAACTTCTACCTTGCCAGATTGCAGTGGAGAATGTTGCGAGCTAGCAGCCCATCACCAAGCTAAGCAACACAATGAGCACTTTAGCACTTGGCCAGTAACAAGTGCACATATGCGATGTATATCTATTTTGCTTGATCATAATAAACACTTAATGCAAGTAATGAACGTGAAAAGGTTAATTTATGTTATAATCTTTTAAGAAAAACATATTTGACCTAAAAAGGAAGACATTTTATAAGAAAAACGAGATTGCAAATATAGATTGAGAAGAAAGAGATACAAAGAATTTCCCAGCTATAAAGTATACTTAAATGAATCAAATTAATTTTTCATATCTTCTGTAATTGTAAAAAAATATGAACAGTGTTCAGAAAATTGGCGACACGTATAATAGGTGTTGATGTTTTTATCACATTTAATATGAAGTTTTGGGCGGCCCCCCCTAAAAATTGTTCCTGGTTCCGCCACTGTCATAATCTCACTACTTTTCACCAATTTAAACATTTAATTTTCATTATTCATCGTTATTTCACTCGTCACATCCACCCATCTTCTCTCACCCTTTGCTATTCTCCTATCACATCTCCACCACTTTTCACTTATCCAAACACCTCCGAATTTCACTATTCATCCCGTCACTTCCCCACCACTTTTCACTAATCTAAACAATTTTTTACTATTCATCTACTATTCATTCCACTTTCTTCACCATCTAAACGGGGTATGAAAACATGGGTGGTTATTGTTGGAAACTTGAAAAGACAGTTGCGACTCGCACTAATATAGTTTAAACAAATATGGTTTAAATAGACAGACATGTCCACTGCCAACACCCCACCTCCCCTCGCCGCCACCGGAGGAGCTGGACGGAAGCCCGCGCGCGGCCCCCGGGACGGTAGCAGCAGGGCCTCCTTGCTGGTTTGGACCGCATCTGCTGTTACGAGCGAGGAACGGCTGGCCGATCAGGAGAGCGACGACGGCGCCGACGGGCCGGGGTGACCGGATCCAGTGTCGGCGGGCGTGGATTCGGGGCCTCCACGACCGGATCTACTGTTAGGTGCGGCCGCTGGGCTCCCACGCGTGGGGGGGGGGGGGGGGGCGGCGGTCGCTGTCTGACCGCGAAGGAGCGACGCTCCGGGCGTGTGAACGTCGGGACGGCATCTGGCTCTGCGACGGCGTGCTGGCACGGCCCTTGCTTGTGGAGGGTGGGCCTGGCAGCGCAATGGAGGTACGGATGGCTGCGGCATCGAAGAGAGGGAGTGCGGGTCGGCGATGGCCGGAGGACCCGTGCGGCACGCCGGACCCGGGGCAGGAGAGGTGCTACTGTGGTGGTGGCACTCAAAGCTGCTTTGCGTGCGGGTGCACGCGGTAGAGCTGCGCCCGGTGCGGTGCGATGCCGGCGCGGGGCGAGGATGTAGGGATGCACAGGTGCCGATGTACATGTGGCGGGAGGAGGCACATGCGCCTACGCTGCCATTGATTGGGCTTCCGCGGTTGGCGTCGTGCAGGGATGCGTTCATGCATGAGGAGTGTGCTCCGGGCGAAAGCCTTTGCTGGTGCCGATGACGGCGGCGCCCAAGGCTGTCGCTCTTCCTGTTGGGGCGTCATCGTGAAGCCCCTTCTCGTGGCACGAGGGTCTCTAGGTGAAAACCTTGTCCGTTTCTGGACGAGTGACGATGATGTCTTTAGCGTTGTTCCCTCCTTGGAAGCGTCGTCTCTGGAGAGTGGAGACCCAACTCAGCTTTGCTATGATGTCGGCTCATGTGAGGTTGCATTCGGTGGTGGAGGTTGGCGAAATGGTGCAGGATGGTGAGCTTCAGGGGGTTGCTAAGCTCTTGTGGAGGCGATCACGGCTCTGGTGGCGATCAGGGGTCGTCACATTTTGTCGGGTTGGCTGCTTACAGTGGACTGTGGTGGCTGGCGTTGCTTGGCAATTGTCAGTTGGTGTGGGACTGCGTCGGTGGACGACGCTTGCGGCAACGACATTGTGCGACAACTTGGCTTGCAACGGATTGTGGCGGGTAGCTCAGCCTCGCTGAACTACACCGGTGTAGTTCATCGTCGAAGGACGGCGCTCGCGACTTCCTTGGTTTGCTGGCACAGTGGCAGTGGTCTGTGCACGGGTGGAGCAACGAGGTGATGTTGATCCTTGGTGGTGGCTTGGCTGTTCGATGAGGCTCGAGATGGCGGGGCAACTCCGCACTTCTTCCTGATGGTAAACTTAGATACAGATCTGTGACGTGGATGGCTGTGGCGGGCGTGGTGAGGCCCCCGTGTGCGGTGTTTCTTCGAGGCGACGAGAGGTGGAGTCCAGCGACGGCCGAGGTGCGGCCCCCGTGTGTTTGTGCTGTCGTGGTGGCGACTGCGAGGTAGCCTGTGAGAGGTTCGAATCTGGTGTTTTCACTCCATCAGGTTGGGTGTGGTGTTGCAGCGGCACCTCGGCGAAGGGTCCCGCATGGCGGCGGTTTTGTTGGTGTGGTGCGGTCTGCTTTCTTTTGGGTCCCGGTCGGCACGACGTCATAATTAGAGGATTTGACAATTGCATGAGAGTGAGTATGTTGGTGGTGGTCCCATTTTAAGCTTCAGTCCGGCTTCAGTTTTTTCTCCCTTGCTGAGTAAAGTGTGTAGATTATTGTGAATATGTTGATGTCCCAATCCAACCGGTCGGCATGTGGTGAGATTATCTGTGTTCATGTCCCAATTCAACCATACGAGTTTTATTTGTTTTTTTATTTTTTCCTTCCTATGGCTAGGGCTGTAGTCTTGTATTTCTTCTACTTTATTAATGAAATCATGAAGTCTTTTGGCAGAAGGACAACCATGTTTATATCAGCTTGTGGTTTATCATCCTTCCCATCATCGGTCTTGGGCTTAGGGCGCCATACTTTAGACCGCACCTTCTTCTTGTCCAGCACACGTCTTTCTTCTTCTTCTTGCTGTTCTATCTGTCGTAGACGCTGGACTCTTCTTTTCTGAGACTTGGTCAGGCCATCTGGGCACCACTGTGGTTTAGGCTTCTTGTGTGACTGACTTGACCCTTCATCATCGGTGCGTCGATGTTCAGGAGCTCGGCACATGATATCCTCGTCAGGAACCAAGGAATCGACCATCTCTTCCAGCCGATCTTTTGACTTTTCATTGACTCGGCCTCCCAGCCGATCATGAACACTGGCCTTGCCCCCCAGCCGATCGTGGACGCTGGCCTTTCCCCCCAGCCGTTGATGAACTGAGACCCGTTGATTGCTGAATTCACGGTGATCCCCGACTGCAGGCCTTCTATCATTGAAGCAAACCCTCTTGGATGAGTTGCTATTGTTATAAGCCCCGTTGCATTCTAGACAATTTTCTGCCGTCGGCAGCTTGATTCCTTCCTCCCAGCAGTACTTGAAGAACGGACATCTCCATTCTCCAATGTCCTTCATTGCGCCGTGCCCACTCCTCTCTTCCTCTTGCTTTTTCTTGCCGTCGCTGAAACTTGTTGATCAGCATTTGGGATGTGACAGGCCGACGTGGCTTTAGGTCTTCTTCTTCAAGCAGCAACCCTTTTCCTTTGACATCGGCAGAGGTTATCCGTGTTGATGTCCCAGTTCAACCGGATGAGTTTTATTTGTTTTTTATTTTTTCCTTCCTATGGCCTTCCAGGGCTGTAGTCTTGTATTTCTTCTGCTTTATTAATGAAACACGCATTATCTTGTGCGGTTCGTTAAAAAAAAAGAGAGCCGAGCACACGTGTGGCTTACAACCACACCAACATTATCAGTAATTAGGATATTAATTAATATATAATATCCTTTATCAAGATTAATAATTTATATGCAGTTTGGTAGGGATCAACATATTTTGGGACATATTTGTAGTAGTTATTTTGATTGCAAAAGGCCAAACTGTGTGATAAAAAAACTACGCTTACTTAGTATATAATGTTTATATCAATATTTGTATTTGAAAACCTTTTTAATAATTTATTTGATTTTATAGTCACGGACAATACATTGATGATAAATTAAATATCAAAGTACGTAGTATACTTTCTAAAAACTTTATTATGCAATATGGTTGTATTCATGAATTGAGCGTAGCTCAATTTGTAGGTTTTCTCGTGGTGAAAACTACACACATAAATTCGAGCCCTTGACTTGAGATGCAGGTGCTCACATTTGTTGAATTTATTCTATTATTCAACAGGTGCTATGCTCGTTGCTAGTGATCTCTTTGGGCCAGCTTCTTGGGCCCTATTTGATCTCAAGATCAGTGGGCACGTATTTTCGAAATAAAAAATTTGTCTAAATAAAAAATTTTGTCTGACTAATCAAATAAGGATCAAATCCTAGAATGTGCGTGTACATTGTATTAAAAAACAATAACAGATTGAAGAAAACATAACAGTAAAAAAGAGAGAAAAACATAGCATTGAAGTACTTCGTAATTTCATTTGGAATCGAAGACAGTAACGAAAAGTTTCATAGAAAGGAAATTCTGCGGATCAACCTTGCCATCGAGAAAGAAACATTGGTACTAGTACGTACTATTCTAGGATTCCATGCCAACAACTTTCCACCTATATATGCTGCTTGGTGAAACCTGAGACGAGCAAGCAGTGATCCAAAGACTCAAAGTGACTCAAAGTCTCTTAGAGGCGAAGGAAGTTGCTTTGCCTCCAGATCGCAAGGTACGAGCTCTTTTCTGACAAGCCGTGCAAAGCTCTTCGCGTCAAAGACTCAAAGTGACCCAAAGAAGCAGTAAAACGTCGAAGTCATCGTCATCGAAACGTGGAAAGCAGCTACAGACTCGGTTGTCTGAGCTTTCTCTTTGAAGCCTTTAATTTGGTGGTGTACTATATATCGTAATGCATGTCTTTGTTAAAAAGTTAGAGTTGGATAAATTTGCACATATGAATAGTGTTGAAATAGTGCTGAAATAGTATTTTATGTGATAGATATGATGGATAAATAGTGTACTCCCTCCGGTTTAGATTTAGGAGTCGTTTAGGACATGATTGCGCTTACCAAGAAGTGATTAAATATAGGTTAATTTTCGTCTTCCGAGTCAGAATAATCCACATAAGACACATTTTTTGGAAGTTCTTCCTAGGCTCATAAAATCTCGCAGTCTCTTGACTCATCCTACTAACCAGCTGGCTGAGACTTTCGAAGTCATGTGATGCATACTTCTCTCTCAAAGTTGGCAAGAGCCCTTGGAATGCTAGTTCAGCCAGTTGTTTATCTCCCAGATTCAGACTATAGCATTTATTTCTGACCTCCCTAAACCTTTGAACGAATCCAGCAACAGTTTTATCGTTCCTTTGTTTGAGCCTGGTCAGATCAGTAATCTTCATCTCATGAATGCCAGAGAAGAAATAATTATGGAATTGCTGTTCCAGATCGGACCACTTGATGATAGAGTTGGCCGGTAATGAGGTAAACCATGAAAATGCTGGCCCTGAGAGAGATGAAGAGAACAATCGCATCCTGAGTGCATCAACGTTCCCTGCTTCTCCACACTGGATGATGAACCGAGTGATGTGCTCCATTGTGGATGTATCATCTTGTCCAGAAAACTTGGTGAAATCTGACACCTTGAATCTTGGGGGGAACGGTATCTGATCATAGCCAGATGGATACGGAGTCCTGTACATGTAAGTTTGCTGCTTGGGTTTTATTCCAAATTGTTTCTGTAGCGTCTTTGAAAGACGGTCAATCAATTCTTGCTTCATGTGAGACTTCAATTCAGCAGATATCTGTTCTATTGCTTGCATCTCAGCTGATGGAGTCTCTGGAGGTTGTTCTTCCGAGGTTCTTGGCTGTGGATTTGGTGCCGCCGATGTCCTTGCTCCAGAAGAACCTTGTGTATTTGATTGACTTGTCACAGGTGGAATCTGTCCGATCGGCTGACCAGCCGATGGAACTGGCTGATGCAAGTTCAACTGGCCTGAGATAGCCAATTGATTTAGGAGCATCTGCATCATTTGCGTAGGATCCACCTGTTGCTGTGGTGCTGTTGGCTGCCTTGTCATCCCCTGGTCGAACGGCTGCTGAGGCGACGATCTTGTATGAGCAACTGTATTAGCTGGGGTTAAGACAGGCTGCGTTGATAGTGACTGTTGCAGTGGAGTAGTTTGTATAGGCATCCCCAAAGTTGGTTGAGGAACCGGTCTCTGAGGTGGAACAGGAGCTTTTCTTTCCATTGGTATAACCATATGAGCATGAGCTGGACTGATTTTAACTCTTTCAAAAGCTTTGTTCCCATGATTGAAGTAGACAAACTCCACTCCTTCTTTGGTCATATGTACAGTCCCTAGAGTACCCCCAAATATAGTTTGATAAGATTCCGGGTACTTCACTTCTGGAACTTCTTCAGGGTGAGATTCGAAGAAGCTTGAGATATCAGCCTCAAAGTGATCATGAGGCAGGCTCCACTCTACAAGTCTTCCATTCTGATCTCTCTTCGCAGGATACTGTTGATGATGATTTTGCACTGAAAATGTCTGATCCTGAACTTTGGACTGTGCTAAATATGTTTGAACAATTGGCACCGTAACAACAGGGCTTTTAGACATATTCTCAATATTCTGACTCTGAATCGGCTGGGCAGCCGATGAAGGACCAGGATCGGTTGCATTGATCTGTGGAGATGATGTAACCCCTATTGTTGGATCGTCAATCGGCAGGGAAGCCGATTGGTCTTTTGGGAACACTAGAGGAGTTTGATTTGGTTGGAAGTATGCAGGCCCCACGTATCCATCTCCTGCTCCCTTCTTGAGCGTCTCAGTCAGACAGTTCTGGATAGTATTGGCAAGGACTTTAGATTGATCGATCATCGTCTGATGCATAGCCTTGTTCATCATATCTTGAAGTCCTTGAGGATCAGATGAGAAGGTGATCTGCTGGGGCATTGGAAGAGGATTCTTCTTGTAGACCCCACTCTTAGTTTGACCATACGAAGCCAAGCATAGTTCTTCAAATCGCTTCATGTGAGCTTCGAACTCGGCTTTGTCTGCATCCTTCAGCTGATCTTTGGAGACTGTTTGAATGTTGCCCTGGTCAACTTCATTATTCTTCAAATTCTTCGACATTGTTGACTTTTTCGGGTCCCACTGGGCGTGCCAAAAGTGTGTTGACGCGAAAATAGGACGTCACCTCCGCGTGTGACACACGTGACTCCCCGGTCTGTAGCGAGGCATGCCAGCCAATCTAACCTGTTGATTGACAATGGAAAATATTAGGGATCGGCTAGAGAACCGATGGGCCTTTTAGCGACACGTGTACCAGCCAATTGGCCGATACGAAAAAGCGGGATCGGCCGGCTCGAGAGCGACCGAGGCGCGAGAGTGTGGATAAGACATCAGCTGGAATCGGCCGATCGTGACGTCAGCACTGGAGTAGGTCGGAATCGGCTGTAGTGTTAAAAGCCGATAGGATCTAGATCGAGTGGGATTTATTGGTGATAATAGCTAAAACCACAAGAATTGGTACGAAAACTTGCAGATCTAGCCAATATCGATAAGGGGTGAATAAAGAACTAGACAAAACCTCAGCGATGCACCCGGAGGTTAAAGCCTAGGGTTATTCGGTAAAACAGTACTCACAAGCTTGCCAGAGATCGATCGATGCAACCCGACGAACTTGAAGGATGACGTTGTAGAAAAGAGAAAAAACGCAATGGCGAAGTCGCTGAAAAGTAGATGCTGTAAAGTAGATGCTGTAAATTGTAAAAGGTTTGCCCGGAGGCGGTTTGTTTGATATTGGTGTGTACACTTTTTTCCGACCACGCAGGGTCGCTATTTGTGTCCTGAGGACAACCCGACTCCTAGCCGATTACGACACTGTTTACTTGCGTTTAAAGAAAACAAACACTACTAGAAATAGAAAAAGACTCATGTAGGAGTCAAAACTCTCCTAAAACTGACTCTGACCCATTGCCAATCGTGGATTGACCCGCCTCCGCTGTGCTTTGCCTTTGGCGTATCTTCTCAGTTTCCGCTTTCTTCCTTCTCATCGGCCGATTCCCTAGTTGACCACCAGCCGATTGGTTGACTCACCAGTCTATTGATAGGGTTGGACTCCTTTGACCATCGGCGAATCCTGCTGACCACTCTTCTCTCTCTTCAATCGGCCGACCGCACTGCTGTTTTCATCGGCTGCCCCTTCTTATCCTTTTGACCTGTTTTTTTTCCAAAAAACGGTGTCAACACATGCCCCCCAGTTTCGAAGTAAATAACCTTTTGCTCTGAAATTTATTCGA
Source organism: Cenchrus fungigraminus (assembly GCA_036936925.1). Taxonomy (NCBI): domain Eukaryota; kingdom Viridiplantae; phylum Streptophyta; class Magnoliopsida; order Poales; family Poaceae; genus Cenchrus; species Cenchrus fungigraminus. Next base: position 59,353,938 of record CM072768.1, on the reverse strand, counting down.
ATCTGACATCCTTCTTAATTTAAAAGATAGCCAAATCTCTTTCACGTGGCCGATGCGATCAGTCTCCATTGCTTTCATCGATAGTGTCCTATCCTTTCAATGCAACAGATCATCTGACACTTCTGCAGGACTATCCACCATGTGACACTTTTGGCTTTTGCGTCCTCCTTCCCTATAAGACTCACCCTTTTATCCAGGGGTTTTTCCATGGCTTCTCTAGGTTTTTGGATCTTCCTGATGTAGATATCGGCACCTTTAGCTTTTAGGCATGGGAGGCATTTTTTCCTGGAAAACTCTTAAGGGGATACCGATTGCCACTGGTCATTGACAAACTCTCTATTGAAATGGCATCTCTCCTGGGTGCTGTTAGCGAGCTTGTCAACTCTGTCTGCGACGCTGGGCAGAAGATTTCTGTGAACCATGTTCTGTAGTAATTGGACGTGTTTAGAGAAATTTCCCCACCGTTCATGATGTATGCGTGTTAACCCTTATTTTTGGGAGTTATTTCTCTGAATCGGTCATCCTTTGGAAACTGAACCATTCACGGGTCATCTGTTTCCTCTTTTGCTGGATCTAGCATCTCTGGGTTCCGCCTTTTCTAGTTCCCTCATCTTTATCTCTCCTGGCGCCTTGGCTATAAATAACTACCCTCGTCGTCTATGGAGAACACATCTCTCCTTCGTCCATGGCTCGAGATATAGATCCAGCAAGCTTTAGGCTCTTACTCTTCGGTCCCTTTCTCCCTCCCTGACTTATGATGGCTAGAAGAATTCTTGTGATATAGTCTAGGGCGCACTTCCCTCTCTAGTCTCCTTTTGTGAAGCCAGGAGGCCCAACAGCTAGAAGAACCCTTGTGATGCGTCTTGGGTGCATCAGCTGATGGAGGAGAGCGTAGGTCGTCCCTGGGCATTTTGGAAAGAAGAACAACCCTATGTCTTCTTTTCCAACAATCCTGACGGGGAGAGTGACCAAATCTAGTGATTCATCTTTGTCAAATTTACGCTTCCTTTTTTGTTTTTCTCTTTCTTCGTCCCGTCACCTGTCCAGTGATGATGAATGTAATCGACTTGTTGTGATTCATCTCAACTTGTCTTCTCAATGTATTCTTCAGATCTATACTGTAACATCACCATTGTAATCAAAGATGAGAAATATATATATATATATTTTTTGTTCTAAGGGCGATTTGTACATCGGCCATGGTCTGGAACCGAACATGTTTCGATGATCGGCTACTTTATATCGAAGATGATTACACTTGCAATCGGCTGCAACTTGAGTCTTTAATCAGCCGTTTAGGCTCTGATTTGACTAAACGTCTACCCATATGCTTGGATAGTATTTCTTCAAATATTTTCCATTTAGTGCTCTGGCGAACTTTTCTCCTTCCAATGTTTCTAAGATATATACATTGCCTGGCACACATTGGCTGATACGATACGGTCCTTCCCATGTTGGTGACCACTTCCCGTATTTTGGGTCTCTAGAGCCGATTGGTAATATAAGTTTCCAAACCAGATCTCCTTCGGCAAATTCTTTAATTTTGACTTCCTTATCGTACCATCTGGCTATTCTCCTTTTATTCTTCTCAATATTCTCCAAAGCTCTCAGCCGATTACCAGCAAGGTCTTCCAGTTCTTCTTTCATCATGGCTGAATAATCATCGGCTGACAACTGATCTTGTAAAGAAGTCCTTCTGGATCCGGTTTTTAATTCCCAAGGCAATACAACATCATGACCATACACTAGTTGATACGGTGACACTTTGGTTGCCCCATGGCATGCCATCCTGTATGCCCATAGCGCTTCATTAAGGATTGTGTGCCACCGTTTGGGATTCTCATCGATCTTGCGCTTGATCAATTTGATGATGCCTTTGTTTGCTGCTTCTGCCTGTCCGTTTGCTTGGGCATAGTAGGGGGACGAGTTTAACAGCTTGATCCCCAGAGAGTTTGCGTATCCCTCAAATTCTCCTGAAGTGAATTGACTCCCTTGATCGGTCGTAATAGTTTGAGGTATACCAAACCGGTAGACAATATGTTCCTTAACAAAATCAATCATATTGCCTGATGTCACGGTCTTGATTGGGATGGCTTCAACCCACTTCGTGAAGTAATCCGTAGCCACTAGTACGAATTTACGACCTTTGCTCGATGGTGGATATATTTGTCCAATCAGATCGATTGCCCAACCCTTGAACAGCCATGGCTTGATTATTGGGTTCATTGCTGATACCGGAACTCTTTGAATGCTTCCAAACTTCTAACACTCTTTGCATCCTTTGTAGTATTTGAAGCAATCTTCCAGTATCGTTGGCCAATAATAGTTGTTATTTCTGATCATCCACTTCATCTTGAATGCCGATTGATGGGCTCCACAGACTCCCTCATGAATTTCTCCCATCAAGGTTTTAGCCTCCTCTTCACCAAGACACTTGAGCAGAACCCCATCAATGGTACGATAGTATAACTCATCTTCTAATATAACGTATTTAATGGCCCTGTACCTCAATTGTTTGTCAACCTTCTTGGATGGATCCTTCAGATAATCTACTATCTCCTTCCTCCAATCCTCGGCTGGTAACTCTATAGCTAGAATCGGCCAATAACCTGACGCCCCTTGAGCTAGCCGATTAGCTTCACTGTTGTGACACTTAGGGATATGTTCGAGTTTTACTACCTTGAACTCTCTAAGTAGCTGAACACACTCTTCATGATAGACTCTCAATATGTCATCTTTGCACTCATATTCACCTGCCACTTGGTTTATCATGAGTTGAGAATCTCCAAATATCTCGATAGCTTCAGCATTAACTTCTCGTAACAGTTTTATCCCTTTTAACACTGCCTGATATTCAGCCTGATTGTTTGTTGAAGTCTTCTCAATTGGGATGGAAAACTCATAATTTGCTCCTTGAGGTGAAATAAGGACAATTCCAATCCCAGCCCCTACTCCACAGGATGATCCATCAAAGAACATAGTCCATGGAACGAGTTCAACAACTGCAACCTCAGGCCCACAATGCTGAGTTACCAGATCGGCCATTACCTGTCCTTTGATTGCTTTGGCCGATGGTAGGTCAAGTCAAATTCTGACAAAGCCAAGATCCACTTCCCGATCCTGCCCTTCAAGATTGGTAATGACAACATATACTTGACCACGTCATCTTTGCAAACCACGATGCATTCAGCAGTTAATAAATAAGGCCTCAATTTTGTGCATGAGAAATATAAGCACAAGCACAGTCTTTCCACCGTTGAATATCTTGTTTCTGCATCCAAGAGCCTTCTGCTTACGAAGTATATGACTCGCTCTTTTCCTTCGAACTCTTGTACAAGGGCCGATCCAATAGCCCGCTCATTAGCCGATAAATACAATTTGAACGGCTTTTTATCTTGAGGGGGCATTAGGACAGGAGGAGACTTCAAGTACTGCTTGATGTCGTTTAAAGCTTTCTGTTGCTCTTCTCCCCACACAAGTTTCTGATCGGCCTTGAGCTTCAATAGAGGTGTGAACGGCTGAATTCTTTCAGATAGATTGGATATGAATCTCCTGATGAAATTAATCTTGTCGATCAATGACTGAAGCTCTTTCTTGTTTGATGGTGCCTCTATTTTGTCAATTGCGCTGATTGACTTCTGACCAACTTCAATTTCTCTTTCATGTATCAAGAAACCAAGGAATTGACCGGCTGAAACACCGAAAGCACATTTGTTGGGATTCATCTTTAAACCATGATTTCTTGTGCATTCTAATGTTTTTCGTAGGTCGGCCAGATGCTCCTTGTAGCTCTTTGACTTGACAACTCATCATCAATGTAGATCTCCACTATTTTGCCGATGAGCTCGTGGAATATATAATTCATGACCCTTTGATATGTGGCACCAGCGTTCTTCAAACCAAAGGTCATGACAATCCATTCGTACAATCCAACGTGACCAGGGCATCTGAAAGTAGTTTTTGCAATATTTTCTATAGCCATGAATATTTGGTTGTATCCAGCATTACCGTCCATGAAGTTGATGACTTTGTGCCCTGCGGCAGCGTTGACCAATGCGTCGGCTACTAGCATCGGATATCCGTCCATCGGTGTTGCTTTGTTCAAATCCCTAAAATCAATGCACACACGTAGTTTGCCATTCTTCTTGTAGACAGGAACTATATTAGAAATCCATTCGGCATACCGGCATTGCCGAATAAAACCAGCTTCGAGTAACTTTGTTATCTCGGCTTTTATATCAGGGAAAATCTTGGAGTTGCATTGCCTAGGATGTTGTTGGAAAGGTCGATATCCTGGCTTAATAGGTAACTGATGTTCAACGATGGATCAGTCTAAACCGGGCATCTCATAATATTCCCAGGCAAAGCAATCCTTGAATTCTTTTAATAATGCAATCAGTTCTTTCTTGTATTCTGCATCTAGCTTGGCACTTATGTATGTCGGCCTTGGTTTGCTTCCATCTCCAAGATCTATCTTCTCTAGTTCGTCGGCCGATGTGAACCCATGCCCAAGCTTCCCTTCATCCTCTATGAATTGATCCATTAAATCTTGTCATCAGAGCCGACTGCTTGAACCGGCTTTAGTCCGAAATCAGACACTTTGAGATACTTGGTATCCCATGCTTTTCCTGATATGCAGCTCACTCGATCATAGGTCCATCCTTATGCTTTGCCGATGGTGAGCTCCACGCAGATTGCACCTTGAGCCGGAGAGACGCTGCCTTCGAAATCCACCAGCATCATGTCGGTTTGGGTTAAATCTTCATCAGATTTCCCAATCTTGCGCAGCATGGTGTATGGCATCAGATTGACTACCGCTCCTCCATCTACTAGCATCCTGGTGATTGGTTTGCCATTGACAAAACCTTTGAGAAACAATGCCTTCAAGTGTTGTCTTTTTTCATAATCTGGTTTCTCAAAGATAGCTGTTGACGGTGTATATGCGTATCAAACTTCGTTTGGACTTGCAAGCGGACAAGTCCTCCGTCGTAGCCAAGGGACCCTTCTTCCCTCAAGTGTGAACCCAAGGTATCGAATCCGTGGAACAAATGTGTGATGCAAGAACTAATCTATTAAAGCCACAAACACTTTAATCTTCAGAAGGTTGTTGCTTTAGCATCTAATCTAGAGAACATCACAAAAAGGAATCTAATCTATGAAAACCGGAGGTAGCAAGAGATAGAGAGGGATAGGTAAAACCAATCTAGAGAGATTGGATCAAGCTCTTGTTGAAGTTTTGAGCAAAGAAGAAATAGCCAAGTCGAATCTTATAAAAAGCTTCTTTAAATCGCGGCTTCCCATCCAACTCCGAAGACGCCCACCTTTTGGAGCCACCGTTCTGTCACAACGCACTCCTATTCGTGCGGGTTAGCCTAGGGCGAGTCCAATGGACAAGTTGAAATCTCTTGGAAGGTCAGGCATGCACCTCTAGCCACCATGGCTACAAGAACACCCTCTATGATCTATTTCGAGAATAGATCTTAAAGTAAGAAAAGCCAATTGAAATCAAAGTCGTAGAAGAAGCACTTGATCGCTAGAAATCGGATTGCAACTTGATAATTCAACATGATACATGATACATGAACAAGATCACCACCGGGATCCTACCTTGATCTTGCTCCTAGCTCCTGGAACTCAGACGTGGTCTTCCTTGCAAGGTTCCCACGTCGGCTAGGGAAACCCTAGACAACTAGCTCGACCCTCTCCTCTCCTGAATGGTGTCCCTCTCTTCTCTGCTCCTGGGCGACGAATGACGAATGGGTTTATGCGTGGCTCTTGGCCAGGGGGCTATAAATAGTCCGAGAGGCGGCTAGGTCAAAGGGGGGCACGAATGGGCCCTGAAATGGGCTGGGCCGGCCGGCCTGGGCCCATTTCGGCCCACTTCGCGACCTGCTTCGTGGACGATGCTTCCCGAGTCTTCTAGAGTGTTCTCCCTTCTACATGTGGGCCCTTGACGTCAGTTTCTCCGCGGTTTGGATAGAGCTCCTTGTCCCGCAAGATTCAGCATTTTCTGTTCAGGTCCTCATAGTTTTCCGTCTTCACGGGTTGGTCCTTGGGCTTCTTGGAGTCATGTTCACTTCATTGCTCGACTTGTGCCGGGCTTCATGATCTTCTCACGAGGTGCTAGATGAACTTTACCCGGAAGTCTTGCTTTCAACGCTAAATTCCTGCATAAACACCAAACTCCAAAACCGACATGCACGGACGAATTTGTTATGCCAAGGGGGTTAGTACCAATGGATAAGATATAAAATTCATGCCAACACCGAAGGTAAACTCATGGCTAGGTTGACGGAAATTCACCGTCAACATCTCCCCCATGCTTAAACCTTGCTCGTCCTCGAGTAAGCCTTCGATGGATATCAGCGTTCCCCTTCATTGCTCAAACCCTGCACTTGATCATACATGAGAAAACATAATGCTCTCAAAAGTTTAATTCATTAGAGTTCCATAGAGTACTAGCCTTCATCCCTACGGAGGGTGGATGTTAATTAAGCTCTTCCCACAAGTATTAAACATGCTCCCAAAATTCAAATGGATCTCAGAAATTTTGAAATAAAGAACGAGATGAAAAAGAGCTAAACCAAGTTCAAAAATTTAAACCACCTTGCATCTTGCTCATAAACTCTCATCTCATCTTGTCTCTCAAGCCTATTTGTTCTACTCCTTTCCATCTCAAAACATATATATGTGGTAGGCTTTATGTGGAGCTCCTTGGGAAGGTTTAGTCCTACCAAGATATTATAAATGAGATGTTGTCAAAACAAGACAAGCTTCTCATGGTCTTACCGAGACTCGTCAAAAAGGTCATTGGAAAATAATGTTATATCAAGGAGGGGGAGAGAAAAATACACACACTTTGAGATAGGTGGACATGTGCAAATGACAAAGAGTGATCCCGAGGCACAAAGGAAGTCCTCGTTATCGGATTGCACATGGTTGGAAAGATGAGTTTGGATCTTTAATCTTGAAACTTTCGAAATTCCTAATGCATTTAGAGAACCGGGGAGTTCACTTTATTTATTATTATTATTTTTTTTATTCATACTCATATTTTTTCTCATACATACATATATCTCTTTCTTTTTTCTTTTTCTTTTTTTCTTTTATACACATTTTTTTATTTGCTCCCCTTGAACTCTAAATTGCATTGTACCTACCTCCTCCCCCATGCTTAGACGTTTGCTTGTCCTCAGGCAAAGAGGTGATAGAGATAAGGTAGGTACTAGAAATATTTTTCCTCTTGGAAAGATGCTTGAAATCTTCAATCTTGGCACCATCTTGCGATCTTCCTTGAATTGACGATTCATACTCGATGATAGGTTGTGGTCAAGGAGGTAAACACAAAAGATGATATTTTTGGTTTTAAGGGTGGATATCCGGCGAGGTTTGTGAAATCTCCGATGTGGGGATACACAATGCACGGATAGAAAGGCTAGCAATAAGATAGATACGCAAAAACGGAAGAACCAGCTTCTTAGTCTCGGGCCAGAGAAATCAAGGCCTGAAATAACTCACCCAAAAATAAACCTTGTAAACTAAGTTTTTTTTGCACTCAAATATATATGGCTCTGGATAGGTAGAGCAACATGCAAGAGGTATTAATGACAAGGTTAGCATTACTTTTAAGAACAAAAATAAATCATCTTTAATCCATCTAAAACTTGAGAGCATATAAAACACTATGAATCTTTATTTTTTATCATAACCTCCACAAAAGATTAAGCTAGCATTTAGATTAATTTCAGATTTGCATTTTTAAGAGAGCATTAGCTTAATCATGCATAAAACAAGTACAAAGATAAACAAAGCGGCAACAATCATCATATATCAACATGGCACAAACTTTCTATCTTTGCCAAAGGTAAAAACAAGGTGGTGATTTTATTTATGATGAAGATAAGAACTAGCACACATACTAAAAATTAAATAAAAACTGAAAACACTATGCATACATAGGCGCATACAAGCTGAAAATTAAAGAAAAGGAAAAAGGAAAGATAAACTAAAGCTCCTCCTCTCTCTAATCTTCCGCTGGTGGTTGATATTGATAATCTTGATTGTTGTACCCTTGCTCATAATAGGATTGCACCGCTCCTCCTATGAATTGCTCCGGCGGTGCTTGGTGAAGACGTCCAAGCTCAAAGGTGATGTTTGCATTTCCTTCACCCATTTGGTTTGCATTGGTTTGGATGGCCTCGATGTTTTGCATGTTTCTTGCAGCGTATCCTCCAATGATGGCCACACTTTGTTGTGGTTGAGGAAGGTGTGCATATTGCTCCGCAAAAACTACGTTGGGTACCGCAAAATTTGGTGGGGGCATGGCTGCACCACTCCCCCATGCTTGCATTGGTACACCACCGTAATATCTCGGCGGCACCGGAATTCCTCCAAATGGTGGTACATAATTTTGTGGCGCACCTTCTTCTTGGGCTGCCGAAGAACCTTCTTCTATAATCCTTCCTCTCTTGTTTTTCTTCGCCGGCACAAGAAGTCCTTCCTCTAACCAATCTTCTTTCCCCTCAAGAAAAAGTCTGAGTCTTGCATCCGGTAGGGGTAAATTCACTTTGGCCACTTTGAAGCCTCCTCTCTCATCTCCACTAATATATTTGCCTTGCTTCAAATAATCAAATCCTAGGGAACTCCCGACTAGGAGCTGCTCCGGGTTTCTTGGAATTCCCGGTCTCAAAGAAATAGCCAACATAGAGAGGTAGCACCCCAAACCAATATCTCCCGAACCCGATGTTGCTTCACAACACCACCGATTGATCATAAGGTGAGTGGGGTCGATTGGCTGCCCGACAATCAAAGCCGAGTAAAGCCAATTCACCTCCATGTCGGTTATCTTGGTCTCTTTCATTCTCCCCAAAATCCTCTTGCTCATCCATCAGTGAAACACTTGGATGATGGGGTTCCGGATACTATTTCTTTGCCGGTTAGCTTCTCCCACGATCATTCTCCAAAAACCTTCCAATGTGCCTCCATGCACATCTACTTGAAAACCAAGCAATTCCCTAATGTACTCATAGGGAACCACTTGTTCATCTCTCTCCAAACGGAATGAGAGACTCGGCACTCCTTCATCAAGAATAGGCGCCATGGTCATGAGAATTTCCAAGGCGAATTCCTTGTGGGTGTTTGCCGACACTCCGTTGGAGAATTGCACCCAACCTAGGTGTCCCAACATATAATAAATATCCGTATGAAAACCCAACACTTGGAGAGCTTGGTCGTCGAGGTCGACGTTCGCCACAAGCCTCTTCTCAAGGCGAGTGAGCTTCTCCTCCTCCTCCTCCGTCTTGATAATAAACCCATACTTGGAATATCGCAGGGCGTATGGAGGTGGAGCGGATGATCGTGTCGAGCGACGAGGTCGGACGGGCGGCTCCTCCGTGTGTCCTTGTGGTTCGGTGAACCGCATAGACGAGCTTCGTGTGGCCCTCATGCCACCAAGGAGAAGAGTGTCATTCCTCCTTGGCGGTGCCGTGTCCTCCTCCATACTCCGAGGAGACTCGGAGACCGAGTGCCTCCTCGAAGAGGTTGTCGATGATGGCTTGGATGACGATGATCCCTTCTTCTTGGTGAAAAGACTTGTAGTTTTCTTCCACATGGTTGCTGTCCTCTACCTCACAAATATATATCCGGGGTTTTCAACCGGTAACAAGGCACACAAATATTATTTGGAGTATGGACTTTGCGTGGTATTAGGATGGATTTTGTTGGACAAAACAAAACTCGAAGTGGAAGGCTAAGTCTAAGGTGGTTCTGGACTATGAGCTCATAAACACGAACAAGGAACTGGACTAGTGACTTACCTGAGGAAGACGGGCACCGGGGGCTTTAAAAGGGGGTGAGGCCGGCCGGCCTGGGCCGACCGGCCTAGGCCAACCGGCCTGGGTGGCCTGCTGCTCCTCCCAGCTCCGGCTTTCTCCAGCGCACTCATGCTTGCTTTGTTGCTTTGTGACCGCATGCTCCACGGGGTTGCACCGCCCAAATGCTCTCGTCCACTCCTTTGCTTGCATTATTGATCCCTCCACTTGATTGTTTTGCTTTGAGTCAATTCCATGCTCCCATGCCTCACATGCCTCCATGAGATTCCTGGAAAACAAAGCTTTGGCTGCCCCCCATGCTTGTCCTTTGCATGTGGTTTGATGAAAAATGTTGGAGGGGCATCCCGTGATGCATCATGGTGTATGTGTGATTAGGTTAACTCAATTGCCTTCCTCTAATCATGTTTTAATGCTAAGCACTCCTCTAATTTCGAAAATAAAAATTAAACTCAGAGCTTGCAATGAGTTCAAATATATTTAGAGGAGTTTTTAAAATATTAAAAACAAATGTAAGTCGAAAATGTTTTCCGACTACTTTTATTTTGGTCTCACCGGTATTGTTTGCTTCCATTAGTTGAGAGCAAACTTTTCCCGGCTTGATCATGGGGGCATAGGTTTAGGTTCTAATTTTGGTTAAATGAGAGGGATTTTGAATGAAATAAAATTAAATGAGGCTTAAAAAAATTCTAACTCCAGAGAAACCAAGAATATGAAATTTTAAAACCAACCAAAAGTTGAATTTCTAGATTCACGCGAGTCCTACCATGCGCTGAAATTTAAATAATATCTAGGTACATGCCATGGCTCTACTCGTGTGTTTTTAGCATGTAAAACAAGTCAACCATAACATCATGAAGAGGATGAAAGTTTGAGATAGGTTCTGAATTTTTTTTGGTTTTGGTTTCTCGAAAAGAAGCAAATAACTCATAGGATGGCTCATGTAAAGGGTTTATGGTCCAAAATAAAATATCCAAACAAAATTTATAACTCTAAACATTATCCAACCACTTTAAGTGTCTATGAATGTCTTGCGTAGAAAAATTTTAAAACTAACTTACTTGAAAGACTCGAAAGATCTTGATCGGGTTGTCCTCCCGGTAGCTTATTCTTGACTCGACGAAACGGGTTACCTCCCGCCTAGCATTTCATTTATAGTCCATGGCTAGACTTCTTCACTTGATTACTTCGGATCAACGCTCTTTGCGGGTGTTGCAATCTTGGGTACCCACTTCTGCACAATCTTTGGCGCAGGCTGTTGGTATTTGTTAAGCCTACAGAAATATTATGATGGATAATCCGCAAGCGCACGGATACCGGTGAGGATTCCACCTGGGAGAGGGTTTTAAATATCAAATCCACAAGGAGAATGGTAAAGAGAGTATCTGAGGTATATAACTAATCACTGAGTAGCTATCAAGGACTTGACAGAAAGAGAGATAAGGAAAACTTAAGGATGTCTGGTTCTTATTCTCACAAGCTATGTCTATATTGTTCTTATGGGGTGATTGTCTGAAGGCCCACTTAGGAAAGGGAACCTCCCGAGAATCTATGGGGGGAGTCCTACGGTTTCTATAGACGGGAGGTGGACTGCAAAGGACAGACGGGAACAAGGTCACTTCCCGCTTCTACCACACGATCCGGGATATAGAAGGCATTCATAAGCTAGCTAGTCTAAGCACCACGCTTACACTAAACATGCAACTTTAACTCAAGAGCGACAGGAATTAAAGTACTCAAAGCGTTATGAACCGTAAGAACAATAAAAACAATGTTACTCACTTGAATAAGAAGTCGATCTTTCCACAAGGTCTCAGGATCAGGCTCCAATGGAGTTGATCCCAGAGGTAGAAGATGAAGAGGAGACACCGACAGGTCCGGGCCTTCCTTCAGCTTCGCCTCTACCGCTCTCTAATCCTCTCGAACAAGATTAGCTAGATCTAAATAGATCGTGGCTCTAATCTCTCAACTTGATACTAACTCTCCAACTCTAATTCTAATCTAGAGCTCTAATCTCAGATAGGCATGGAGGATCTGATAGAATGAATTGTTGTCTGCCCTGGGGTCAGGGGGTCTGCTTATATAGCCCGGAGGAGACGACGTGCACCGTACGATCAAACCGACCTAACTTGTGGTTTAGATTGATCCTCATAGGCGGTGGAAGAACATTCCGGAAGCTGGGCCCATTTGGCGCCAGAGGGGGGCCGACCGGCCCCACCACCAGCCCGATCGGGCTGGGGTGGGCCCCCCTCGAGGTCTACTTCGGCCAGGTGGGTCCTTGATCCTTCTAGATGCTTCTTTCTTAGGTGCTAAGTCATGTTGAGTTCCGGAGCCTTCTGGAGTCTTCTAGAGTGGTTTCTTTGCATATTTTCTGAATAGTCCCTGTAAATTCATAGATTCACCAAAACTCGTGGAAATTGTCAATATAAACCCTAATAAGGTGATCTAATTATATTTTAGTCCTTTTTCCAGTAAATATGAGGGGAAATATTTATAGATAAAATGTGCCAACAAACTCCCCCACACTTAGGCTTTTACTCGTCCTCGATAAAAGGATGGTTTACAACCGTAGAGACAAGAATCAACATAATTATACTCCTTAGTCATATCTGTACTTAGGGAATATCTGAGCATAGTTAGAAACAGATCACCTTTATTTCTCAAATCAAGTCAATGGAGAGATTTTGAATAAGTTTTGAAAAGAAAATGCAGCCTTGCTTACTCCTTTGTGATACTCTCAAATATATGTGAAGTTTTTAGAATGTAAAGATGTAGCAGACTTACCTTGCATATATTGCTGGGTCAAAATCTGTATCCATGAAGAGGCCTGTCATAGGTTGTAGATCAAGATATGTGCGTGTGTCAAATTTTAAAAACCACTGCTCTGACTTTAGAATCTTCTATCTTTTCCCATTTTTTAGAACAAGGTATTCATCTATTTTGTGGAGAGTTGGATTCTACTCACCCTCGGACACGCGTCCATTATTACTCTCTCACTTATTATTTTAGAGAAGTGGGCCCTACTCACCCTCGGACACATGTCCATTATTCTTCTCTTTTTTATGCCTTTTTTTTCTGAGAGGGGGGTTCTTCTGACCCGTAGAACACTTGTCCATTTTCTCCTCTCTCTCTCTCTCTCACTTTTCTCTCCACTCATAATAATTTTTGTTTTCTTTCTTTGGCTTTTTCTATCTTCTTCTTTTTTTTAGCTGTACCTTTTTTCATGATATGGGAGACAGAGATCAAAAATCTTAGAGCATAGATACTTTAGTGAAAGCAGTGTACGTGATCTTGATCATAGACTTAGACAAAACTTCAACATAGCTCTAGATTTGACAAAGCTCAATACAAGTAAGCAGCATTTAATCAAATTTATTTTCAATGAAAGCTCTGTTGGGATATATTATTGATCACAAAGGAGAAACTTAGCTAATGATTTTGAAATAAAGCACTCTCCATAGACAAGATAAAAGAAAGATGGTTCTCATTATTCTAACCTCATTCTGATCATCCCAAAAGCAATAAATATTTCTAAGAGCATAAACATGTGAAACTTTATCTTTTAGGTTATCAGGACATTTTAGCAGGGCATCTTTATTTAAATTCGAAACGGAAAGCAAATTAAAAAAATTTAAAAAGTTCAGGAAGCAAACCGAGTGGTGGACGAGACGTGGCCGAACTGGGTTCTGCCGTCGTTCGTCGTGCGAGTCGTTTGTTCTGTGCTTTTCCCGTTTTTCTTAATTTTGGTCGTGGAAGATGCCGTTTGGTCGTCTGTTCTTCTCCCCCACACTTGTTTTCTGTTATCTTGCATGCACAGTATGGTGGAGACAAAAACATATCCAGAAAATATATATATAGGCAAAAAATAGCTCAACTTGTGGAATACTTCTTTATTAAAGGAGAGAGCACTTTATTAAACAACTCTAACAACTAAAGCAAACTAACTAACTCGAATTAACTATCACTAATGTGCTCTCTAACTAAGGTGTTTACAAAGGGTGCTTGCCCTTCTTAAGGTCGCGGCTATGGTCTTCCTCATCGTCCCTTCGCTTCTTTGATTCTAACAGTTTGAGGACGGTCTTGGTGAGGGAAGTGTTGACGCGATGGATCTCTTTGCAAGTTTCTGCCAGGCTTGCTACTTCCTGCGCTAGCTCAGCTACGGTCTTCCGGGTCTTCTGTTTCTGCGGCATCCGCTGGCTGGCTTCGATGACCGGAATTCTCTTGATTTGAGGTTCTTTGGCATGAACTCCGTCGATGGTGACACGGCTTGAGGAGGTGGTGTACTTATGCACCCTTGTGTTGCCATGCTTGTCCATGCGCACATCAGCGAGTTGCTCCCCATCCCTTGGTTTCTTCAGATCCATGTAGCTAGGAACACGGATCGGCTTCTTCTGAGCTGCTTCACAACGGTGATCGTACGGCTGAGCGTACATCGCCTGCTTGCTTTCTTTAGGCGGTGGCGGCGAACGTGGACGACTAGGCGGGAACAGCGAGAGAGGGATGTGATCAGGAGGCAAGGAGGCTAGCGGCTTTGCTTCCTTCTCGAAAGGAACAACCACCTTGGCTTCAAAGCTAAAGGGGACAAGCTGCTTGTCGGCCATTGCTGCTACTTGGAGGCTTTGGGATGAGAAAAAGGTGGAGGTCTGTCCCTGCTTATATATCGGTCACGGACTTGCAGAGGGGGTTGACCTAGCTTGGAAAGGCTACGGGATATCTCGTAAAAGATCCCCGAACAAGTTTTTCCAAAACTGAGCACCTTAGAGATAGCGTGGGCGAAAGCTGGCGGCGCGAGGCGGCGGGCAGGGCCCGATAGGCCCAGTGAGGAGGCCGGTCGGCCCCCCACCACGTCGTCTCGCGACGATCTTCGGCGCGGGGTGCTCTAACCGTGTGCTGATCCTTAAAAACCCTAAGACGGCCCATTACGGCCTAAAATTAATATTCGTGGGAAAACAAAAGAAATCTATTTCATCTAAATCCTCAGACTCTTTATTGGGCTCTAAAAATATTTTAAGACATTGACCATTTACCTTGAATAACGTACCTTCGTCGTCTTGAAGAGTGACGGCTCCGTGTGACGATGAATTCACCACCTTGTATGGTCCGTCCCACTTGCTTCGTAGCTTCCCGTGCCCAAAAAGTCGTACCCTGGAGTTAAAAAGTAATACCTGATCGCCTGGGTTGAATTCTTTCTTTATGATTCTCTTGTCGTGCCATCTCTTGGTTCTTTCCTTGTAGATCTTGGCACTGTGATACGCATTCTCTCTCCATTCTTCTAGCTCGGACAGTTGCATTTTCCGTTTTGTTCCGGCTGCTTCAAAGTCCATGTTCCATCTCTTTATTGCCCAATGAGCCTTGAATTCTAGCTCAACCGGCAAGTGACATGTCTTCCCGTAGACCAGTTGGTAGGGAGACATTCCAATGGGGGTTTTATAAGCTGTCCGATAAGCCCAAAGTGCTTCGGGTAGCTTGTCTTTCCATTTTATCCCCATTTGGTCCACTGTCTTCTGTAGAATGTTCTTGATCTGCTTATTGGACGTCTCTGCTTGACCACTTGTTTGCGGGTGGTAAGGAGTAGCGACATTGTGCTGGATCCCATGGTTCATGAGGTATTTCTCGAAGCGCCTGTCGATGAAATGGGATCCTCCATCACTTATCACTAACCTTGGCATACCGAATCTTGGAAATATTATCTCTTCAAACATTCTTATTGAGCTTTTGTGGTCGGCAGATTTGCATGGCAGGGCTTCAACCCATTTGGAGACATAGTCAACTGCCACTAAGATGTACTCGAATTTTCCGGATTTTGGGAATGGTCCCATGTAGTCAATTCCCCAGACATCAAAGAGCTCGATCTGAAGGTTGGTTGTCAGTGGCATGGCATTTCTGGAATTGATGTTTCCGTGCCTCTGACAGGAGTTTCACCTTCGTACGAAATCTTTTGTGTCTTGATACATGGTTGGCCAGAAAAATCCGCTTTGCCAGATCTTTGCATGTGTGCGGAAAGTTCCATAATGACCTCCATATGGTGATGAGTGGCACTTCTCAATGATCTTCATTCCTTCTTCTGCCGGTACACACCTCCTGAGTAACCCGTCAGAGCATACTCGAAAAAGGTATGGTTCATCCCACAGGTGATGGCGACTCTCGTAAATAAGCTTTTTCTTGTCGGCTCCTGGTCGTACATACCCTGCAACCATAAAATTAACAATATCTGCGTACCAGGGGTCTAACCGGGCGATCCGATAGAGCATGTCGTCCCTCATTGCGTCATTGATGGGTAATTCCTGTGGTTTCTCAAAATACATTCTAGACAAATGATCGGCAACAGAATTTTCTACTCCCTTCTTATCTTTTATTTCTAAGTCAAATTCTTGGAGAAGCAGAATCCATCTTATTAATCTAGGTTTAGCATCTTTCTTAGTGAGCAAATATTTTAAAGCAGCATGATCAGTGTAAATAATAACTTTTGCTCCTACTAAGTAAGATCTAAACTTGTCAATGGCATAAACAACAGCTAGCAGTTCTTTTTCAGTTGTGGCATAATTGAGTTGAGGTCCTGTCAAAGATTTACTAGCATAAGAAATGGCATGATGTTTCTTGTCCTTTGTTTGCCCCAAAACAGCCCCCACAGCATAATCACTTGCATCACACATAATTTCAAAAGGTAAAGACCAATCAGGGGGTTGTATAATGGGTGCAGAAATAAGAGCATTTTTTAGAGTTTCAAAAGATTTAAGACAAGCATCATCAAAGTCAAAAGGAACATCTTTGGCAAGCAAGTTTGTAAGAGGTCTAGCAATATGAGAAAAATCTTTTATAAACCTTCTATAGAAACCAGCATGGCCAAGAAAACTTCTGATTCCCTTGACATTAACAGGTGGAGGTAGTTGTTCAATTACTTCTATTTTAGCTCTATCTACCTCAATTCCTCTTTCAGAAATTAGATGGCCGAGCACTATTCCTTCTCTAACCATGAAATGACATTTTTCCCAATTAAGGACTAAGTGCTTTTCTTCACATCTTTGCAAAAACCTTATCCAAGTTTTCTAGACAATCATCAAAGGTTTTTCCATAAATAGAAAAATCATCCATGAAAACTTCCATGATCTCTTCAATCATATCAGAGAATATAGACATCATACATCTTTGAAAAGAAGCTGGAGCATTACATAGCCCAAAAGACGTTCTACGATAAGCATAAGTTCCATAAGGACATGTAAAAGTGGTTTTGCTCTGGTCACTGGGATGGATTGGGATTTGGTGATATCCAGAATATCCATCAAGAAAGCAAAAGAAAGAGTGATTTGCCAACCGCTCTAACATTTCATCAATGAAGGGCAGTGGAAAGTGATCTTTCCTTGTGGCTTTGTTGAGTTTTCTATAATCTATGCACATACGCCAACCAGTGACGGTTCTCTGAGGAATTAATTCATTCCTCTCATTCTTCACAACTGTCATGCCTCCCTTTTTAGGCACAACTTGCACGGGGCTTACCCACTCACTATGTGGCACAGGATATATAATCCCGGCGTGTAAGAGTTTCAGAACTTCTTTCTTCACTACCTCTCTCATCGTATTGTTGAGTCTTCGTTGTGGCTCTCTAGATGGTAGAACATCAGGGTTTGTAGGAATGCGATGAGTGCAAAGGGCAGGACTGATGCCCTTAAGGTCTTGGAGCGAGTAGCCAAAGGCTGAGCGATGTTGTTCTAAGATGGTTATCAGCCTCTGAGTCTCTTCCTGAGTGAGTTGGTCATTAATGATCACAGGAGACTCAGAATTATTGTGCAAAAAGGCATATCTAAGACCAGGTGGTAAAGGTTTAAGCTCAATGGGAGGTCTCGAGGGTTCCTCGGTTTCATCGAGGGGCTCAGATTCTGTAGTATTTTCTTCTTCCTCCTCGATGAAGAATTCAGTGACATCTTCTTGATTGGATTCTACGAAATGTTCCAGAGATGCTTCATTCACCTCTTCCATTGGGTCAGGTTCAGGACTGGGTTCGGTCTTAGTATGGATCGAATGTGAGAAGTGTAAGGGAACTTTAATGGTTTTGCCTAGGCAAACATCAAGTTTCCCTGTGTGTCCTTCCTTAAGGAGTTTTTCTAAAGGATAGCCTATTAAAAGATCAAACTCCTTAATATCACAAATGTGAAAGCTCAGGTGAATTGACATGTCGTAAACTGAAACAGGTAAGACATAGAGAATTCCCGAACTTTGAATAATTTGTCCTGAGGAGCACTTTAATAATTTCGTTGTGGGAGATAATGGCTTGTTTTTAATAAACTGATGGAAAAAGGATAAGGCCATTATATTGATTCCCACAACTGGATTATAAAGGGCATCAAAGGGGGTTCCATTGATTGTACATTGAATTGGTATAGAAGGTGAATCCAAATGGACTACATCAGAGGAAAGCTCTGACTCTTCTAACCATTCCCCACTCATGATGGATGCAAGCTCCATAGTGTGTTCTCTTGAGAAGGTTTGCTCAAAAGGGTCTATCTTCTCATGCGAAGAAGATGTGTGCTTTTGAGGCCTCTTCTCTTTATGATATTTCGAGATGTTTCCATAATCGGAAAATAAATCATCCTCGATATCATTTATAAAATCAGGTAGAGGAATTTCTTCCTGTGGTGATTCTATATGTTGGATAGCTATAGGTTGAGATGTTTCTGGCATAGGTTCTGGTGTAGCTATCTCTGGAATCTCTTCTTCTAAAGTTTTCTCTTCTAAAGGACCATCATTAGTGCTGGCTAGAATGTTGTCTAGGACAGTTCTAGCTTCACTAGATGTAAGGTGTATGAATGATCCATGAGAGGAGGTATTCAAATAGGCTCTAGATTCCTTATTAAGACCAATATAGAAATGTTGAAGGAGAATATGGTCTTGAAGGCTTAGATCTGGTCCGGATTTGCAAAGGAGTTCAAAATGTTCCCAGGATGAACTCATAGAGTCATTATCCCTCTGTTTGAAGGATATGATCTTGATTCTGAGGTCGACTACTTTAGATAAGGGATAAAAATCCATGCAAAAATCTGCACGGAGAGTTCCCCAATCGCCTTTCATCTTCTCTTTGGTCCGGTCGTACCATTGGCGAGCTTTTCCTTTCAGAGTGAATGGAAAAAGCTTCCAACGGATAGTCTCGTCTGACATACCCTTAATGTGCAGGCAGTCACAAGTTTGCTCAAACTGCTGGAGATGATGATAAGGGTCTTCGTCTTCTATTCCTAAGAAAGTGTTGGTTTGGACCATCTTTATTAACCGTGGGCGCAGCTCATAGGCATCAGATAGGATTGGTTTCGATGATGGCATAGGCCTAAGGCTGAGCTCTGAGGGTGCTGAAAAGTCTTTAATGAGGGTAGTGTCCATAAGGACAGTAGGTAATCTAAAACTAAAAAGAAAAAAGAAAGATACAAGATTAGTTATACTCGAAGAGTTTTCTCTTAACCGTTCTCCCCGGCAACGGCGCCAGAAATGCTTGTTGGTATTTGTTAAGCCTACAGAAATATTATGATGGATAATCCGCAAGCGCACGGATACCGGTGAGCATTCCACCCGGGAGAGGGTTTTAAATATCGAATCCACAAGGAGAATGGTAAAGAGAGTATCTGAGGTATATAACTAATCACTGAGTAGCTATCAAGGACTTGACAGAAAGAGAGATAAGGAAAACTTAAGGATGTCTGGTTCTTATTCTCACAAGCTATGTCTATATTGTTCTTATGGGGTGATTGTCTGAAGGCCCACTTAGGAAAGGGAACCTCCCGAGAATCTATGGGGGGAGTCCTACGGTTTCTATAGACGGGAGGTGGACTGCAAAGGACAGACGGGAACAAGGTCACTTCCCGCTTCTACCACACGATCCGGAATATAGAAGGCATTCATAAGCTAGCTAGTCTAAGCACCACGCTTACACTAGACATGCAACTTTAACTCAAGAGCGACAGGAATTAAAGTACTCAAAGAGTTATGAACCGTAAGAACAATAAAAACAATGTTACTCACTTGAATAAGAAGTCGATCTTTCCACAAGGTCTCAGGATCAGGCTCCAATGGAGTTGATCCCAGAGGTAGAAGATGAAAAGGAGACACCGACAGGTCCGGGCCTTCCTTCAGCTTCGCCTCTACCGCTCTCTAATCCTCTCGAACAAGATTAGCTAGATCTAAATAGATCGTGGCTCTAATCTCTCAACTTGATACTAACTCTCCAACTCTAATTCTAATCTAGAGCTCTAATCTCAGATAGGCATGGAGGATCTGATAGAATGAATTGTTGTCTGCCCTGGGGTCAGGGGGTCTGCTTATATAGCCCGGAGGAGATGATGTGCACCGTACGATCAAACCGACCTAACTTGTGGTTTAGATTGATCCTCATAGGCGGTGGAAGAACATTCCGGAAGCTGGGCCCATTTGGCACCAGAGGGGGGCCGACCGGCCCCACCACCAGGCCGATCGGGCTGGGGTGGGCCCCCCTCGGGGTCCACTTCGGCCAGGTGGGTCCTTGATCCTTCTAGATGCTTCTTTCTTAGGTGCTAAGTCACGTTGAGTTCCAGAGCCTTCTGGAGTCTTCTAGAGTGGTTTCTTTGCATATTTTCTGAATAGTCCCTGTAAATTCATAGATTCACCAAAACTCGTGGAAATTGTCAATATAAACCCTAATAAGGTGATCTAATTATATTTTAGTCCTTTTTCCAGTAAATGTGAGGGGAAATATTTATAGATAAAATGTGCCAACACAGGCTTATTCTCTGGCTTAGTCATCTTTTTGGTCTTCACAGGCGGCTTTTGTTCCTTTATCTTGACGGATGCAACAACTTCTTTGATTCCCTTCGCTTCCTTCTTCTCCGGCTCTTCCTTCTTCCTTGGCTCTTCCTTACTAACACGACGATGAGGCGGAATATATTTAACTTTGATCATATTGCATACCTCGAAGCGTGGTCGAAACTTGAAGGAACTCCTCTCGCCGTTGATGTCGAACTTGATCTCCCCCTTCCCGACGTTGATGGTAGCTCCCACGGTCTTGAGGAAAGGCCTCCCAAGAATGAGTGGCGGCTTCTCCCTTTCTCCCATGTCGAGCACCACGAAGTCGATGGGGATGAAGTGTTGTCCGACCTTCATGGGCACATCCACGGCGATGCCCAAAACGTAGCGAATGGAGTTGTCACCCAACTCCAAGCACATGGTTGTAGGCTCTAGCTCCGGTAGGCGTAGCTTCTCGAACACATCTCTTGGCATGACACTCACACTTGCTCCGAGGTCGCATAATGCCTTCTCGAACTTGAATGAACCAACGGAACACGGAATTGTCGGGCATCCGGGGTCTCCTTGCTTCTCTAGTCCGTTTGCAATAGCGGCGCTACATTGCTCGGACATCTTGACATGATCCACCCCGAGTGTTGCTATCTCATACTTGTTTGCAAGTATATCTTTGAAGTAGCGAGAATATGTAGGAACTTGAAGAGCGTCCAATAGCGGTATGTTGATGCTCAACCTACGCACAACCTCCACAAACTTCTCAAAATGATTATCAAGTTTACCTCGGAAGTAGCGTGGCTTAAGTTGCGGTATCTTCGTGTCTTCTCCCGGCATCTCAAACTCGGGCTCTTCGGTGACGATCTCGGTAACCTTCTCCTTAGCAAATTCCTCTGCCTCGGTAGATGGTTTAGGCTTTCTTGCTCCCGCAGAACGCTCCGGATCTTCAGTCTCCTTCCCCGAACGAGTTTGAATGGCCTTCGCCGTCTCGGGACCTTGAGGTTGCCCCGGAAGCTTCCCTTCATTAGCGGATAGGCGCCCGGCAAGTTGTCCCACTTGTGTCTCGAGTATCTTCATCATGTTGAGCACTTGATGGTTGGAGCTTCTGACCTCCATCACCTTGCTATCAATGTTCTCCAACACCTTGTCTATGGCCTTGAACTTAGTGACGGTGTCCTTGTTGATCTTAGCTTGCTCGTCCATGAAGTCCTTCAATTGCATACGAAGAGGAACCGAATTCGGAATGGATGAGCTTGCATTAAATTGAGGTCTACCTTGCCCGTAGCGGAAGTTCGGCAAATCTCCCTTCCTCATGTAGTCGAGCATCTTGGCTTCCTCCGGGCAATCCTTTTGGACATGGCCATATTCTCCGCACTCTTCACATGTGGATCTTGCTTCAGCAGCCTTTAAGTCTTGAGCTTCTTTCTTCTCTATCTCCATCTTCTCCAACCTCAGCATAAGCGAATCGATCTTGCCTTCGAGTAGATCTTCCTTCTCCACTTGCAAGACTCCCTTGACGTTCCCCATGGGTTGAACCGGAAGTAAGCGTCCGGATGACGCCCATGTGTCATTGTCGACGACCTTATTGAATAGAGTGAAAGCTTGGGTCGGAGTAAGCTCGATGATGGATCCTCCCGTCGATGCATCGATGATTGTCCTTGACGCCATGGTAAGTCCTTGATAGAACTTTTGAACGAGATCTTCCTTCGGGAACTTGTGATGTGGCACCGCCCGAGTGTACTCATTGAAACGCTTGAATGCTTCCGATATGGTCTCCGTAGGATATTGAGCAAAGGTAGCAATCTTATTGCGCAAACTTTGAGTCTTACCCGGTGAGTAGTATTCCTTCATGAAGGCTCTCATCAAGGTGTCCCAATTTTGCACCGTCTCCGCCGGTTGAGAGTAGAACATTGCAAAGCCTTTTCGAGTAGCGAGAACGGAAAGAGCCTTGCCCTCATTTGATCTTGAGTCACCCCGTCCATGTTGAATGTTTGACAAAGTTGAACGAACGCTTGGAGGTGAAGGTTTGGATCCTCTTTATCGGTGAAGGGTGAATGTTGCACCATGCGGATTGTTGAGGTCTTGATCTCGAACGGCCTTCCGATCTCTGCGAGGTTCAAGATTGGTAGGTCAACGATATCCGGGGTGCATAGCTCCCCGATCTTGCGCTCCGGCTGCGGTTGTTCTCCCATCGGTTGCGGTGGAAGTTGATTCTCCCTAGGGCTTGGAGGTGGTGATTCCTTTGGAGACTCCGACGATCCTTCGGCCTCCGCTTTTGGATCTGCAAATTCCAGCTTTTTAGCTTGTGCTTCACGTCTCCTTAGCCTGTAAAGTTTTTCTGGATCATCCACAAAATTTTCGGGTTTGTTGGAGAGGTAGCTGTCCATCTCCTGTTAGGGTTAGCAATAAACAAAATATATACAAAAAAATAAAAACAAATCTAAGAAAACTAGGGTTAGTCAAACTAGATTAGATTGATTTTGAGGATGATCAAAAGTTAGTAGATGCAAAAAGAAAAACCAAAAGAAAACTGAAAATATTCACAAAATGCAATAAAAGATCGAATCTTGATCACTTGTTCCCCGGCAACTGCGCCAGAAAAAGGGGCTTATTGACGGTGTATATGCGTATCAAACTTCGTTTGGACTTGCAAGCAGACAAGTCCTCCGTCGTAGCCAAGGGACCCTTCTTCCCTCAAGTGTGAACCCAAGGTATCGAATCCGTGGAACAAATGTGTGATGCAAGAACTAGTCTATTAAAGCCACAAACACTTTAATCTTCAAAAGGTTGTTGCTTTAGCATCTAATCTAGAGAACATCATAAAAACGAATCTAATCTATGAAAACCGGAGGTAGCAAGAGATAGAGAGGGATAGGTAAAACCAATCTAGAGAGATTGGATCAAGCTCTTGTTGAAGTTCCGAGCAAAGAAGAAATAGCCAAGTCGAATCTCATAAAAAGATTCTTTAAATCGCGGCTTCCCGTCCAACTCCGAAGACGCCCACCTTTTGGAGCCACCGTTCTGTCACAACGCACTCCTATTCGTGCGGGTTAGCCTAGGGCAAGTCCAATGGACAAGTTGAAATCTCTTGGAAGGTCAGGCATGCACCTCTAGCCACCATGGCAACAAGAACACCCTCTATGATCTATCTCGAGAATAGATATTAAAGTAAGAAAAGCCAATTGAAATCAAAGTCATAGAAGAAGCACTTGATCGCTAGAAATCGGATTGCAACTTGATAATTCAACATGATACATGATACATGAACAAGATCACCACCGGGATCCTACCTTGATCTTGCTCCTAGCTCCTGGAACTCCGAAGTGGTCTTCCTTGCAAGGTTCCCACGTCGGCTAGGGAAACCCTAGACAACTAGCTCGACCCTCTCCTCTCCGGAAAGGTGTCCTCTCTTCTCTGCTCCTCGGCGACGAATGATGAATGGGTTTATGCGTGGCTCTTGGCCAGGGGGCTATAAATAGTCCGAGGGGCGGCTAGGTCAAAGGGGGGCACGAATGTGCCCCGAAATGGGCTGGGCCGGCCGGCCTGGGTCCATTTCGGCCCACTTCGCGGCCTGCTTCGTGGACGATGCTTCCCGAGTCTTCTAGAGTGTTCTCCCTTCTGCATGTGGGCCCTTGACGTGAGTTTCTCCGCGGTTTGGATAGAGCTCCTTGTCCCGCAAGATTCAGCATTTTCTGTTCAGGTCCTCGGAGTTTTCCGTCTTCACGGGTTGGTCCTTGAGCTTCTTGGAGTCATGTTCACTTCATTGCTCGACTTGTGTCGGGCTTCATGATCTTCTCACGAGGTGCTAGATGAACTTTACCCGGAAGTCTTGCTTTCAACGATAAATTCCTGCATAAACATCAAACTCCAAAACCGACATGCACGAACGAACTTGTTATGCCAAGGGGGTTAGTACTAATGGATAAGATATAAAATTCATTCCAACACCGAAGGTAAACTCATGGCTAGGTTGATGGTAATTCACCATCAACAATAGCTTGTGTAGGTTACAGTGTTAACTGAGCCATCCCAAGTTCTTCATCGGACACATCCGAATCAACTGGAGCCATGAACTCTTTTGGCAGAAGGACAACCATGTTTATATCAGCTTGTGGTTTATCATCCTTCCCATCACCGGCCTTGGGCTTAGGGCGCCATACTTTAGACCGCACCTTCTTCTTGTCCAGCACACGTCTTTCTTCTTCTTCTTGCTGTTCTATCTGTCGTAGACGCTGGACTCTTCTTTTCTGAGACTTGGTCAGGCCACCTGGGCACCACTGTAGATTAGGCTTCTTGTGTGACTGACTTGACCCTTCATCATCGGTGCGTCGATGTTCAGGAGCTCGGCACATGATATCCTCGTCAGGAACCAAGGAATCGGCCATCTCTTCCAGCCGATCTTTTGACTTTTCATTGACTCGGCCTCCCAGCCGATCATGAACACTGACCTTGCCCCCCAGCCGATCGTGGACGCTGGCCTTTCCCCCTAGCCGTTGATGAACTGAGACCCGTTGATTGCTGAATTCACGGTGATCCCCAGCTGCAGGCCTTCTATCATTGAAGCAAACCCTCTTGGATGAGCTGCTATTGTTATAAGCCCCGTTGCATTCTGGACAATTTTCTGCTGTCGGCAGCTTGATTCCTTCCTCCCAGCAGTACTTGAAGAACGGACATCTCCAATGTCCTTCATTGCGTCGTGCCCACTCCTCTCTTCCTCTTGATTTTTCTTGCCGTCGCTGAAACTTGTTGATCAGCATTTGGGATGTGACAGGCCGGCGTGGCTTTAGGTCTTCTTCTTCAAGCAGCAACCCTTTTCCTTTGACATCGGTAGATGTTATCCGTGTTGATGTCCCAGTTCAACCGGATGAGTTTTATTTGTTTTTTATTTTTTCCTTCCAATGGCCATCCAGGGCTGTAGTCTTGTATTTCTTCTGCTTTATTAATGAAACACGCACTATCTTGTGCGGTTCGTTAAAAAAAAAAGAGAACCAAGCACACGTGTGGCTTACAACCACACCAACATTATCAGTAATTAGGATATTAATTAATATATAATATCCTTTATCAAGATTAATAATTTATATGCAGTTTGGTAGGGATCAACATATTTTGGGACATATTTGTAGTAGTTATTTTGATTGCAAAAGGCCAAACTGTGTGATAAAAAAAACTACGCTTACTTAGTATATAATGTTTGTATCAATATTTGTATTTGAAAACCTTTTTAATAATTTATTTGATTTTATAGTCACGGACAATACATTGATGATAAATTAAATATCAAAGTACGTAGTATACTTTCTAAAAACTTTATTATGCAATATGGTTGTATTCATGAATTGAGCGTAGCTCAATTTGTAGGTTTTCTCGTGGTGAAAACTACACACATAAATTCGAGCCCTTGACTTGAGATGCAGGTGCTCACATTTGTTGAATTTATTCTATTATTCAACAGGTGCTATGCTCGTTGCTAGTGAGCTCATTGGGCCAGCTTCTTGGGCCCTATTTGATCTCAAGATCAGTGGGCACGTATTTTCGAAATAAAAAATTTGGCGAAATAAAAAAAATTGTCTGACTAATCAAATAAGGATCAAATCCTTGAATGTGCGTGTACATTGTATTAAAAAACAATAACAGATTGAAGAAAACATAACAGTAAAAAAGAGAGAAAAACATAGCATTGAAGTACTTCGTAATTTCATTTGGAATCGAAGACAGTAACGAAAAGTTTCATAGAAAGGAAATTCTGCGGATCAACCTTGCCATCGAGAAAGAAACATTGGTACTAGTACGTACTATTCTAGGATTCCATGCCAACAACTTTCCACCTATATATGCTGCTTGGCGAAACCTGAGACGAGCAAGCAGTGAGCTGATACTGGCGATCCCATCTCTTAGAGGCGAAGGAAGTTGCTTTGTCTCCAGATCGCAAGGTACGAGCTCTTTTCTGACAAGCCGTGCAAAGCTCTTCGCGTCAAAGACTCAAAGTGACCCAAAGAAGCAGTAAAACGTCGAAGTCATCATCATCGAAACGTGGAAAGCAGCTACAGACTCGGCTGTCTGAGCTTTCTCTTTGAAGCCTTTAATTTGGTGGTGTACTATATATCGTAATGCATGTCTTTGTTAAAAAGTTAGAGTTGGATAAATTTGCACGTATGAATAGTGTTGAAATAGTGCTGAAATAGTGTTTTATGTGATAGAAGATATGATAGATATGATGGATAAATAGTGTATCTCTTTTGCCTGGTTCCGCAGTCCTGTTTGGTTGCAGATGGAGTGATTTGATTTATTTCATGATTTTACAGTGCCGCCGCATTGCGAATGAAGTGGCATACCGGTTGGACCACTTAAGTATGCATGAGAGATGGATTCTATTGGTTTTATTCTTGAAGGTGTTTGGGCCTGTGCATCGACTGCCTTAAGTTCTGATTGTAATTATGTGTTGTTAAATTAACATAAGTTCTCCCTACATAAGAAAATATAGACCCCATATATTTGAATCCATTAAATTTAGCTAGCTGAATGAGTAGCTAAAGCACTCCTAACTAATGGGAAACCAACTATCCATCTAGGTTAGAAGCCAGCTATAATCCCACCTAAACTTGTTAAAAGATGGAATTATCCCTCCACCGTACCCCACTGCAAAATGCCAAAATCCCCTAGTTGCAACTAAAGAAGGATATATAGCATGGTAAATTATTTTCAACCACCACCAATTTGCCAGAGGATCTGTTAGAAATCTAGGCAATTTACTCATTATTTTAATCTAGAAAATTGACGGTTTAATTATGATGACATATATAACATTTGTTATGATGAATAGAACACATTCATATTTAAAAGAACTTTGAAAAACTTCTATACATGCATATTGAAGAACTAACAGAAAGAAAAACATGTGAACAAACAGAAAAGATGGAGACAGATACCCAGCAGTGGCGTTGGATGAACCCGATGGATCAACCATGTCGTCGTCGTCGTAGCAGCGTAGTCGTTGCAGGGAGTCGGGCGACGTCGTCGTAGCAGGCAGTCGCATGGACACTCCCCAAAAACCAAATTGCCCGTACACTCCGAGCAGAGATCACGTACAGAGGCTTCGGTTCCGGAGGCACCTGCCCTCCAGTAATCCTGTGCACGCAGGAGCCTGGACGGGGAATTCCGAGAAGCAGCAGAGTTCTGTTTGCGGACCGCACCTGCACGGCACGACACGGCACGACTCGACTCGCTCGCTAGCCAAATGAAGAGTCTCAGTCTGTTCGTTCGCCGCATGCCTGCCTCGCACCGCACCCGCACGGCACGGCACGGCACGACTCGACTCGACTCGCTCGCCGCCAGCCAACCAGCCACGCCATGCCTTGCCCGCACGTCACGACTCGGCTCGGCCGGCCGGCGGCGGCACGCGCGTGTGGCACCCGTGAGCTCCTTCTCAATTTCTCTAATTTAATTGGAATGAATCCGACTATTTAAGCTGAGTATGAAACTCTTGAAATTCCCATCCGGTATTTTGTAGTTCTCAAATATTTTTGTACCATAGAGTTGAAATTAATTTTAATGGACCAAGCCCAAATAAAATTCCAACAATCCCCACCAAACTCTAGGGTACACATCCGCAGAACATAAACTCTTTGATATATCAGTGTTTCGATGAAGACTGTTAAGTTGAACATTCATCTAGAACTAGAACTTTACTCAAACACAACTATACAATGGACTAAGCCTTGAATTGACAGTTTTGTGTGAAATGAGTTCCATTCAAGTCCTTTACTGATACTAGGCTGCAAAAGGCATCCCCTCTGGTTGAAGCATATGAGTCACACTTCTGTACCTTTTCATGAGAATTTAGAGATTACCCAAGTCTCATAGACTGTGACCAGCAGTCTGTCTCATATAGGTGTATTTCTCAATATATGTTCTGTAGGACAACATCTCAAATGAAATACATTAAGGTTAAACCATCCTACCTTACAGAAAGGAAAGACGTGCACCAGAGATGAGTTAAAAGAAGGGATCTTTCCTCACAATCTACTACTAGCTTGTTTCACCATCCTAATTCACGGGATCTCCGATCACATAGAACATGTTACCACTAAAGTAGATTTCAAGTGGGTCTTATACCCATCTCTCTCGATGCACTCTCTATCACATTACGTGATAAGCCCTTGGTAAATTGATCTACCAGATTTTTCGATGTATGGACATAGTCCAACGATATAACTCTGGAGTTTCTCAACTTTCTGAGGATTTCAGCCGTCTCTTAACGTGCCTAGATGACTTCATGTTATCCTTGGAACTGTTAACCTTTGTAATCACAGTTTGATTATCACAGTTCATGGAAATAGCCGGAATTGGTTTTTCAACCACCGGTAAATCTAAAAGGAGTTCATGAAGCCACTCGGCCTCAGCCCCAGCAGTGTCCAATGCAACGAGCTCTGCTTCCATTGTAGACTTCGTTAAGATAGTCTGCTTGCAAGACTTCTAGGAAACAGCGCCACCTCCAAACAGAAACACATATCCGCATGTGGCATAAAGCTCATCAGCATCAGAGATCCAGTTGGCATCACTGTATCCATCTAACACTTTTGGGTGTCCTGAATAATGAATACCATAACTCATGGTACCCTTCAAGTAGCGCATCACTCTCTCAAGAGCACCCCAATGCGTATCTCCAGGGTTTTTCACAAACCGACTCAACTTGCTCACAGCATAGGAGATATCAGGTCGTGTTGCATTTGCAAGATACATGAGAGATCCAATGATCTGGAAGTACCTTAATTGATCCCTTGCAATCTTGCGGTTCTTACTCAAAGAAACACTGGGATCATAAGGTGTAGGTGAAGGTGTACAATCACTGTAACCAAAGCGACTTAACACATTTTCCACATAGTGAGATTGTAACAAAGTTACCCCACCATCACTATCTCTAGAAAGCTTGATATTAAGAATAACATCAGCTTCTCCCAAATCTTTCATCTCAAAATTGTTTGACAGGAAATGCTTCACTTCCTCAATCACTCTGAGATTAGATCCGAAGATCAAAATGTCATCAACGTATAAGCATAATATGACACTTTCACCCCCACCATGTCAATAGTATACACATTTGTCATCTTCATTCACAATAAAACCCGCAGATAGGGCTGGACGCCGAGCCAGCTCGACTCGGCTTGGCTTGTTAACAAAACAAGCAAAAAGGTTGGCTCGGCTTGGCTCGTTAGTAGCTCGAGCTAGCTCGCTAGGCTTGCGAGCTGTATGTAAATTTGAAATTAACATTTGAGCATATGTAAAATTTTTAAAAATAATAATTATAAAGTTGTAAATGATAAAATTAGTCACACATGGAGCACTTAGGAAAGTTTAGCATAGCTTCAATGGCTCAGCTCAACTTTGATAGCTCGATTTTCTATGTTGAAATTAAAACTTTCTAGCTCGTTTGGCTCGCGAGTAGCTTGCGAGCTGGCTCGAGCAAGCTCGTTTACAAAACGAGCAAAAATAGTTGCTCGGCTCGTTAAAAAATTGATCGAGCCGAGCTATGAACGAGTCGAGCTAGCTCATGAGTTTCTGGCTCACGGTCCTGCCCCACCCGCAGATGTCAATGTGTTATCGAATTTCTCATGCCATTGCTTAGGAGCATGTTTAAGGCCATACAATGACTTCAAAAAGTTTACACACTTTGTTCTCTTGACCATTTGCAACAAATCCATTAGGTTGATCCATATATATCTCCTCCTCCAACTCTCCATTTAGAAAAGCGGTCTTAACATCCATTTGATGGATTATAAGACCATATGAGGCTGCCACGGAAAGCAAAGTTCGAATGGTCATTAAACAAGCAACTGGTGAATAAGTATCAAAGAAGTCTTCACCCTCCTTTTGTGTGTAACTGTTGGCCACAAGCCTTGCCTTGTACCTCTCAATTATACCATCAGGCCTAAGCATTTTCTTGAACACCCATTTGCATCCAATAGGTTTGCACCCATATGGACGATCAACAACCTCCCAAGTACCATTGGACATTATTGATTCCATCTCACTCCTGATTGCTTCCTTCCACAAGTCAGCATCAGGAGAGGAAAATGCCTCTTCAATAGTTGTTGGAGTATTATCCACAAGATACACAATGTAGTCATCACCAAAGGATTTTGCAACCCTTTGTCTCTTACTCTTTCGAGTAACTACAGTGTCATTCTCCTCTGGAGGATTTTGCAGATGAGTCTCTTCAATTTGTTCATCTGAAATGAGATTATCATGCTCATGGGAAATTATAGATTCATGATTAGAACTACTAGATGTAGATTTCATAGGAAATTCATTTTCAAAAAATGTAGCGTCTCTAGATTCCATAATTGTACCAACATGCATGTCAGGTACCTCAGATTTTATAATCAAGAACCTATATCCCACACTGTGAAAAGCATAACCAAGGAACACACAGTCTATGGTTTGATGTCCAAGTTTGCGCTTCTTATTGATTGGCACATTCACTTTGGCCAAACAACCCCAAGTACGCAAATAAGAAAGATTTAATCTTTTCTTTTCCCATTCCTCGAATGGTGTGATTTCTTTGTCTTTCATAGGAACTTTGTTTAGGACATGATAAGCTGTCAAAATCGCCTCACCCCACCATTCCTTGGATAATCCCGCAGTGTCTAACATGGCATTCACCAACTCTGTTAGAGTGTGGTTTTTCCTCTCGGCAATCCCATTGGATTGAGGTGAGTATGGCGGTGTCCTCTCATGAACAATCCCATGTTCAACACAGAACTCATCAAAAGCATTAGAGAAATATTCCCCACCTCTATCAGACCTCAATCGTTTAATTTTCCTTTCAAGTTGGTTTTCTGCTTCAGCTTTATAGGTTTTGAAATAATTTAACGCTTCATCTTTTGTTTTCAAAAGATACACATAGCAGAATCTAGTACAATCATCTATAAAAGTCATAAAGTATCTTTTTCCGCCTTTTGTCAAAACGCCATTCATCTCACAAAGATCAGAATGAACTAACTCTAAAGATCCCAAATTTCTTGGCTCGGCAGCCTTGTGAGGCTTACGAGTTTGTTTAGATTGCACGCATGCATGACACTTAGAGCCTTTGACATGATTAAATTTCGAGATTAAACTCATATTTGCTAGCCGTGTTAAACATCCAAAATTAACATGACATAAACGTGAGTGCCACAAATCTGTTTCATCGTAAACACTAATAGAATTCACGACATTATTACACACATCCATCAAAGATAAGCGGAACAAGCCTCCGCAATCACAACCCTTACCAACAAATGTTCCATGTCTCGACACGACATACTTATTGGACTCGAAAACAACTTTGTAGCCATCACGACACAACAAAGAAATACTAACAAGATTCTTCTTTATTGAGGGGACATGCTACACGTGCTTCAATAGCACCGTCTTTCCCGAAGTAAGCTTCAGAATGACGGAACCAACACCATGAACATGCGCACGCGATCCGTTCCCCATCAGCAAGGCTCCAGTCCCGCCGACCTGAAAGGATGCAAAAAAAGATATATCAGCACACACATGGATATTAGCACCACTATCCATCCACCACTCAGGTGAATTACAGACTGAAAGAACATAGGGTAAAGGATTACCATACCCAGATGTCCCTCCTCCAGTCTCATTGATCACCATGTTTGCTGATTTCTTTTCCTTCACAAATTTGCTAGGACACGCACTAGCCCAGTGCTCAGTGCTCCCGCAAACAAAGCATCCATCATTCTTTTTCTTGTTAATTTTCTTCTTGAAGTCGGTGGTCTGTTTTGGCTTAGGGTTGTGACCTTGCTTTCCCCTGTTCTTGTTCTTGAAATTACGAGATGCATGAAAGTTTCTTTTCTGTACCATGTTGGCAGCAGATGACTCAAGATCTTTCCCATTGTTATCTTTTCCTCTTGCCCTCTCCTCCACATCAAGAGTACCAATGAGGTCAGCCACATTGAACTATTGTCTCTTGTGTTTTAGTGAGGTGGCAAAATCCTTCCAAAAAGGTGGTAACTTGGCGATGATACCGCGAGCCACAAACTTGTCAGGAAGAAGACATGAAAAATGTTCCAGTTCCCTAGCCAAAGCCTGAATCTCATGAGCATGCTCTACAACAGAACGGTTCTCAACCATTTTGTACTCATAGAGTTGCTCCATGAGATAGAGCTCACTTCCAGCATCGGAAACTCCAAATTTCTCATTTAATGCATCCCATAACAACTTACCAGATGTGTAAGATATGTAGTTTTTCTCATACTTGCTATGTAGTGCACAAATCATAGCGCCTCTGAAGAGGTTATCGGCAGCCCGAAATTTAGACTCCTCATCGGCAGTCAATTTTTCGGGCTTCCCCTCCGCGACATGATAACAATGCATAGCAGTCAACCACAATTCCATCTTAGCACGCCAAGTCATGAAATTTTTCCCATCAAAAGCAGTTGGCTTCAACACAGTAGCAAACCCAGTAACGGAAAATTGCCTATAATTTGGTTTTTGGATTGTTAGAAATCTAGGCAATTTACTCATTATTTTAATCTAGAAAATTGACGGTTTAATTATGATGACATATATAACATTTGTTATGATGAATAGAACACATTCATATTTAAAAGAACTTTGAAAAACTTCTATACATGCATATTGAAGAACGAACAGAAAGAAAAACATGTGAACAAACAGAAAAGGTAGGGACAGGTACCCAGCAGTGGCGTTGGATGAACCCGATGGATCAACCATGTCGTCGTCGTCATAGCAGCGTAGTCGTTGCAGGGAGTCGGGCGACGTCGTCGTAGCAGGCAGTCGCGTGGACACTCCCCAAAAACCAAATTGCCCGTACACTCCAAGCAGAGATCACATACAGAGGCTTCGATTCCGGAGGCACCCGCCCTCCAGTAATCCTGTGCGCGCAGGAGCCTGGACGGGAAATTCCGAGAAGCAGCAGAGTTCTGTTTGCGGTATGTGTTTCTGATTTTTCTTCTGTCAACCGAATGAGGAAGGTCTCTCTCGTATTTGTAGACCCAAGTCATGGGAGGCGAAGGACCAGTCGGTGCCGCCACGGGATGCGGGAAATTCTGAGAAGCAGTAGAGTTCTGTTTGCGGTATGTGTTTCTAATTTTTCTTCTGTCAACCGAATGAGGAAGGTCTCTCTCGTATTTGTAGAGCCAAGTCACGGGAGGCGAAGGACCAGTCGGTGCCGCCACGGGATGCGAGAGGCGAAGGACCAGCAGGCACCACCACGGGATGCGAACGGAACAGACGGAACAAGGAGAGTTGTCATCAAATCCAAATTCGTTTCATTATGGTAACTCCAGCACTTAGTTAATAGTGCCTACCAAAATGAAGAGTCTCAGTCTGTTCGTTCGCTACCAAAATGAAGAGTCTCAGTCTGTTCGTTCGCCGCCTGCTTCCTCGCACGGCACGGCACGACTCG
Organism: Cenchrus fungigraminus; assembly: GCA_036936925.1. NCBI lineage: Eukaryota > Viridiplantae > Streptophyta > Magnoliopsida > Poales > Poaceae > Cenchrus > Cenchrus fungigraminus. The sequence continues at coordinate 59,319,930 of CM072768.1, read as the reverse complement.
CCCGCCCGCACGTCACGACTCGGCTCAGCCGGCAGCGGCGGCGGCGGCGGCGCGCGCGTGTGGCACCCGTGAGCTCATTCTCAACTTCTCTAATTTAATTGGAACGAATCCAACTATTTAAGCTGAGTATGAAACTCTTGAAATTCCCATCCGGTATTTTGTAGTTCTCAAATATTTTTGTACCATAGAGTTGAAATTAATTTTAATGGGCCAAGCCCAAATAAAATTCCAACAGGATCCAAGCACCCCAACTAAAAATTTTAGCAAGCTATTAAATCTTTAATTTATCAATTATCAAGCTAAACTTTAGCTGGGGTCTTACTAAAGTGGAACAAAATGGATTTGATAAAATAAATTTTGGTCGAGTAGCCTCTTCAAATATAAAAGTTTTTTATTGTGTCTAGTTAGGTTAATCCTGGTTTCATGCACATTAATTATGGTGCCATGTCAGCAATTTTATGATGTCACAGTGAGTTAATGATGAGAGAGATGAGAGAGGTTTCTTCTAGATGAAACTATGTATGCACACCCAACACAATTTGTGTCTTCTATGTAGTGCATATCAAACTTTGCATTGCAAAGGTAGTTTCAAACACAATTTCATTCTCATGTTGCTTATGTGGCTATTTTGGAAACATCAAAATGACACTCTCCGTTTTAACTAGCCTTAGTTTGATATATAGATGAAATTCTTCCTTATATTTTTTTTATTTCTTTGTCATTTTATTAAAATGCTAACATGTCATACCATTTAATGAAAATTAAACTCCAATTGAGATTGGTCTCAGTCATGAATCCACTTGAGTACAAGATTATTGCTCCTAGTTCTTAGGTGTATTAAGAAGGTGATTGAACTTATTTAATAATTCCTTTGCCTTAGAGGAATTGCCTTTTATGCATGTCCATAATGTGACAACTGACAATATTCTCTTTAAGCACTTATGTTTATACACCCTGACTCCATTGTACATAGACTATTAGTAGCTCTGGGCAGAAGCCACAAAATAACGTCATTGCAAGGCCAAATTTTTGTTATATACCATTTCTTTGATTTCTAAATTACCATTCTTTTGCAAAGAAAATTAATAAATTAACAACTATCATAAGTTCATTTGGCAAAAAAACAATAATTTAGTCACATGAGAAGTCAAAGTACAATTTTTGTTGCGTGGAATAACAAAGGACTAATTTCACTTGTTGATCAGGTGGATGAGTGACAATTTACTAATTTCATGACAATTTTTGTCAACCTATTGTAAAACTATGACAAAAACATTCCATTGACTAATGAGGGAATGCCAATAATCATGCACCTTTTTATGTTACCAATAACGTCCTCGCTGATTTGAGTGGAACAACATAAATATTTGCAGGAATAATGCAGGTTTGTTTATGTATACCTTAAATCAAGTGCAACGCATTTCTCTTGTAATTCTTATCATAATTATTATTGTAGACTTGAAACTAAAATTCTTCCTGAAAGTTGTATTTTATTTTATTTTTTTTAATTTAAGGACTAATTCAATTCACGCCAATTCAGCAAACAATTTCTTGTAAATCTTCATTTCACAGGTGACAACCTAATATTTTTGCAATTCAGTATTTTGCATAATATTTTTAAAATTTATTTTCACAAATTCCATGAAATTAAAAAAAATATTGCAAGGCGTATGTAAAACCATCAAAAGTATTCATTATATTGGGTTTGCTAAATAGTTTCATGTATGTAGACAATCCAAGTATTCGAAGATGATTAGGTATTTTTTATCCTAATATTTTGAAATTACAAATAACTCAAATGATGCTAAGAAAAAATTTGTCAGTCACAACTAACTAATGATGGATTTCCCTATATCATTATTCAGATTTTTGCTGCAGAAGTAATTTTGTTCAAGTCCCTTGCATTGGAAAGGAGCAATATGTGTCGGATTAATCACTATGGCTTTGTAATGTTAAATATGGTGCCCTACTTTTGGCAGTGTGTAAAGAAAGCTGCCGGGGCGACAAACTAAACAAGATTTGTTTTATCGCTAAAAAAACAAGATTTGTTTTAGTTTGTATGGTTTGACTAGAAAGAAGTGAAAAAATAAACTTATGTCGCACCTGTTTTTCCAAAGAAAACCAAGTGCAAATCTATATGCATGTCAGGATCAAGTTTCATGCATATAGTGACATATAAGTGTATACAGAAACAGTATCACGTAAGAAAAAGGGAGATCATCAGAGTATTACACTAAAACCTAGAAACGAAGGCTCCAAACTCCACAAGCAGTCGACTGGGGGTTGCGTACGCCTAGAACTCATCAACATCTTCACAACAACTTCATAGCAGCTTCCTCTTTCGGAGCAACATTGTTTATAGCAAGGGTGAGCATATGTCGTACTCAGCAAGTGTGGGGAAAGTATGAATGCAAAGGCTTAACAAGGAAAGGCTGACAGGTTGACTGCATTAAGCAATTTTAGTTGGTCAAATTTTATTAACACCTGATTACTAATAAAGTATAAGTATATAGCATCCCACAATTAAGCATAAAGGTAAGACACACCATAAGAATATGGCAAGCATAACCATATCATAGATCACGATTTAAGTCCGTCTTCAAGTTGTAGCGAACATGGCCTCATATGCCATTAGTTCGAGTATGATTTTGGTGATTCATGACAACATGATCAATGGGACTAACCATATTGTCTAGCATGTCTTTGTAGACATTTCTAGGTCCCAAGGATGCAAAAATACCACATGCCAAATTGAGAAGATAGTTTATTTTTCAAGGGTCAAAAACGAGAAAGGAAAGAAAAAGAAAAGACACCGTCGGATGAACCGACGGTACCTTAGAGGCGAGCGTCGGTGCACTTGGTACACTGCGCAGAAGGCCAAATGCAATTGGCACCGTCGGATGAACCGACGGTCCATTCTGTAGTTGCGTCGGATGATTGGAAGGAGAAGAGCTGCAGAAGACAGTAGCACCGGATGATCCGACGGTCTAAGTGAGGACACCGTCGGTCTATCCGATACTTTGTTTGAATCAAGACAGAGACGCGCCAAGAAAGATCCTTCAGCACCAGATGAACCGACGCCTTGGTCAGAGGAAGCATCGGTCTATCCGACGGTCTCAAAGAAACCAACAAAGACGTTTTTGCGAGAAGTCCTTCAGCACCAGATGAACCGACACACAGTCAGTGTATAGCATTGGATCAGTTGTGTCAGAGAACCTCAACGGCTAAGTGATGTGGACAGGGGCACCGGATGAACCGATGGCCCTGAAAAGATAGCATCGGTTCATCCGACGCTACCTTTTTCAGTAGCCGTTAGTGAAACAAACCGAATTTCCGCGAACGGAAACCCGACTCTCTGCACCTCCGTGGTAGTTCCAGGAAGGCTACCATGTGCAATCCCTGTCTCAGCAATACCAAAATCCATACAAAACAGGAAATAGAGTACAACATTTATTTATTACATTAATCAGAGTACATCTCTTCGGCACATGGCGGGTACAAGTCCATCAGGACTGAATCAAACAGAAAGAAACATCTCGCAGCGGCATCATGGTAGCGGGGAAGACTCCAACTCCTCAGGCATCTCGTGCGTAGAAGGTGCCCTACTCGTCCCATCCGTCGTTCTCAAAGTCGTAATCCGGCTCTATATCAGAGACGCCAGGATCTACCCGATAAGCGGGTAGGTCATGTCAGCTTCCCAACAAAGAGCAAAAGCGGTGTATATAACTACTATGCGGGATATAAACCTACTTTGGCTCTAGAAGGCTTAAGCAAAGCAGCGAAGCAACATTCAAGGTAAGCAGAAATATGTAGTGAGGTCAACACCTCAGGGAGGTCCACACCTCTGGGGTCCACACCCCGCAACAAGGATATCACACCAAAGCACTGAATCACAACCACGATCCAGCTCCCAACTCTCATCTGTGATGTGGGGCCCACCTGCTCCTATCCCCACATCTCAACGGCCTCGGGATGGGATCACCCACTCGGGGAAGAGAAGAAGCACAAGAAAAGAGTCAAGCCAGAATAACAGATCTCAGGATTGTCCATAACCTATAGACACGGACTATAGCTATAGGTTTTACACTCTGCAGAGGTTGTACAACTGTACCCGCCCGAATAGGGCCGAAACCGGCCGTCACTGGTTCCAAGCCCTACCATACGGCTGGAGTCCAAGTAAGTGGATAGCGCTCTCCTGTCTCTCCGAGTCTGGCGCAACCCCTGCTGTAGAGCTCGTACTGCTAGCGAGGGGTCCCTCGAAGCTGTGGAACCCTTCCCCGGCCTCGCCGGGGTGAAGTCTTCTAAGGAGGAAACGACGTCTCCTAGCACGATCACACCTATCCGCCTACAGGCGGAGTGCTATCCACTACGAGTCTCACCCCGCACCCCCACCCATAACAGAGCGGGTGGTTTGTACGGTGAGAGTCCAAAGAAGCATGGTTAGACTGACGATCGGTCCTTAGGGGCCGAGAGCAAGCACTCCCCCATCTCCACCAAATCCGACACGCCGCTCGAGCGAGAGGCCAGATCGCATCTCCTCGAGGCAGGCGTTCTCAAGTAGCCAAATGGCTCGCTCCCGCCAAAACACGTCAAGGGATACACACCCAGAACTCACGCTAGAACACACCGAGATCTCCCACATCTCAGTCCAAGCCCAGAATACCATCCATAATCAAGCAATAAAAGTATGGATAGTGAGTATATGGGACTAGCTAGGGGTCTGTAGCTAGTCCTAAGGTAGGTAAAGCAAGGAAACAGGATATATCAAATATCAAGGCATGGCTAAACAATTGGCTATGCATTCCAACAAATCAATGCATACATAAAAGTAAAGCACTAGCATCTAATAGCAACTTGGGTTCTAAATGGTTGGGAGTGACATGACACCTGCGTTGTCGTTGTAGTACTCGCTGTCCGGGACGACGTACTCTGGGTCCTCTGCGTCCTCCTGGTCGAAGCTCGGGCCTGGAAGCACGAGGTTCGACGCACGCGTAAGAGAGCGGTACACATCTAAGCAATAACTCCAAATAGAAACCTCTTTTTAGAAAGCCCAAAAGAACTCAATCTAGCTACAATCAGCAAGGTTTCGAAATTATGAAATTATAGAAGTTGGTTTCATATTTTTCTGAGCTTCCTATAATTAGTTATGATTTTTCAAAGGGTAAAACATTTATAAATCATTTCTGAAATCATTTTAAAACAGAAAAGGATTTTTATTAAAATTGCCGCTGATGTCAGCATGACGTCAGCAACCCTCGGTTAGTGGGCCGAAAGTGTTAGTGGGCCTTAAAGGCCCAATGGACTTGGCCCAGTCGGCCCATAGAGCCAAAGTCCAGAAAACGCCCTTAAACTCTTTAATACCGCGCGGTTGGGATGTCAACGGGCTCCACTGGGCCTTGATGGGCCAAATCCCACATAGTGGCCCAGTTAGAGTCTCTGCGCAGGAAAGTCTAAGATTGGCCCCCGAACTTCCCCAGGTGCGCACGCGCTCCCTGGACAGATCTGGGGTTCGGTGTCCACTCCCGCCCTCGCGACGTCGCGCACCAAGTGCTCGACGGAATGCCAGTGGCATCCCGCGGCGGCGACGCGCAGTCCAGCGGCGGTTCAACGTGTCCGGTGGCCAAGGACCTCCGGGGCGGTGTCTCCGTGCCACGGTCGGCTAGAACGTGCGGCCAAGGTCCCTTCTTGGGCCTCTACGGCCGGCGCGCAGCGCGGCGGGGCGCGACGCGGTGCGGCGGCGCACGGCGCGGAGCTTGGTATGGCTAGCCAAAGGCCAAGCCTTGGCCGCGCACTGGGGTGCGCAGGCCTTGGCCTTGCTCGCGTGCACGCGGCCTCCGACACGCCTGCTCGGCGCAGCCGTCCGGTAACCGGAGGCTCGGCTCGAAGCGGTGCGGCGGCGCACGGCTCCCCTGCAAAAAGATCCACGGTGCGATGGCCAGTTCACAATTCAAGCAGTTCATCGCACGGCGACGGCGAGCACAAGGGCATGAATTCACCCAGGAGCTGCACTCCGTCGTGGGGCGGCAGTTCTGCGGCACGAAGGCCAGCACATAGGCAGGTTCATGGCGGCGCGTCTCGACGCCGCCAGCGCAACGCTGGGGTGCGCTCCCACAACACAGGAAAGAGACCAAGGAGGGAGAGAAGAGAGGAAAAGGCTGCGGCTTGCTCACGTTGGGTCGGCGGTGGAGTCGTCGCAGGCTCGGCGTAGTGGTTCACGGCGGCGGCGTAGTCGTACCCGGCGGCGGCGCACTCCTCTGCTCCGGCTCCTCAAACGCGGACGGTTGCCTCCCTAGCACGGACGACTCCGGCCTTGACTGCTCCGGCTCCGGCGCGTCGGCCAACGGCTCCGGTTTAAATTTTTCAAAAATTTCACACCTTCTAAATCCTGGTATGTTACAATTAGCCAACGGCTCCTTGAGTGCCTTGGGCTATTTATACCCCCTCCACTCACCCATTGAGGTTGCTGGATTGTGTGGAAGTGCAGAGGAGTGTGAGACACCTAGAAGATCATATCCAATCCATCCAAGTGCTAAATTGCTCATCCAAAGGCTTGCACATGCTTTGTGTGTGTGCTTAGTGCTAGGCTTAGCTTAGAGCTGAGTGAGTGCAACGTTGTGACAACTTTGTGAGGTGATTCTTGAGTGAATCAAGTTGTACAAGGTGCGCCGGAAGCCTTGGGGCCTAAGTGGCTCACCGGCAATCGTCTTTGACCCTCCGGCTTGGTGTGGAGTGGCGAGGACACTTTGTGCGGGGGACGTGGAGACCCCCTTCCTAAGTGGAGAAGCTCCTTAGTGGAGGCGGCATCAAGGTGACCAAGGGAGCTTGGCAAGTGCCTAAGTGGCGAGCCTTTGTGGCAAGTCAAGTGGTGCTATTGGGAGAGACTTGGTGACCGGGAAGCAATACTCTTGTGTGAGTGCTTCAACAACGTGGACAAGGGGTGGCTTAGTGCCTACCGATACCACGGGATAAATCGCGTGTCAAGAGTTTACTTCCTCTCATCCCTCTTTACGTTTCCGCATTACTCTCTTGCAATCCTTCTTGCCTTTACTTTCCTACAGTAGTATCATGCTAGGATTGGCTATAGGTTGCAAAACTTGTTTTGGGATGAGGGTTTCACACTAGATCTACCTTAGATTGCACATCTAGATAGAAATGATCTAGTTTACTTTATGCAAAGTAGTGGAAGCCATAGGTTAAGTTTTTAAGTTGCCTAATTCACCCCCTCCCCCTCTTAGGCTACGAGCATCCGATTCCTTACACAAGTTCAATTATCATGTGAGGGTCCAGGCCGCTCTTGACTGTGAGCACGACTAGTCGATTAGTTTTACACTCTGCAGAGGTTGTACACTTTCACCACAAGTCGCGTAAAAGTCCCGAAGAACTTTGGACCCAACCATGCGATGCTAGCTAGGCATCACACCACACTACCGAGGTGTGATTGCATAGGGACGCTACGAGGTCTTTACAAAGATCCCCTAATGTGCAGCAACCCACTAGGTTTCAGGACGAAGCAGGGCATAAAGCTCCCTAGCAGGTCAATACCCCGCCATAAAAGAACAAACCCAACTCCCCGCTAGAGCAGGTCTATACCCCATGAACGCCTCCCCATTGGCCCCTTTCAGGTAAGATCGCTACAACATCAAGGTTTCTAATTATTTGGCCAAGACAGAGCCATATGTCTTGTGGTTGTACATTTTTCCTGGGTGGTTCTCCATGTTCCAATTAATGCATATGATCTTGTATTAACTAGAGATGTATAACATAAAAGTAAATCAAGTTCATCATTAATGTTCATTAAAACCACCATAACCCAAGTATAGCAACTAAGCATATCTACCCAACATAAAGATAAAACCCAAGTTGACAAGGAATGATCATAAAAAAACTAGGATAAACCTTAATAGGACCCATCAAATTAAATGCAAAGCATATGCAAAGTGATTAAATATAGTTCTTAGGACAAAAGCACAAGGACGCACTTGCCTTTAACCACAGAGTAGTTGCTCAGAATGTCTTCAACCTCTTGCTCTTCAAAGCTTCTCAAACAGCGTTCCTTCTACTCGCATCAATCATCGGCACAAGCATACAAAGCAAACAGACAAGCAATCTAAGAACAATACACCAATCAAAAGAAAGCTTTAAGAGAGCGCACTAAAAGATAGAGATCGATTCTATGGATCACTAAAGCACACAAAACGTGCTTAGAAGGGAAAGGTCTGATTAGCTGCATATGGTGTGAGCTTGAGCTAACACTAGAAAGATTTAGAGGTTCAGACAGACTTGATCAAAAGAGATACTGAGAACGTCTAACGATCGATTTCATTTATAAACATAAAAGACTATAAGTTTAGGTTCGTTTTAATTAGCAAGACAAATGTAAAGGATATTTCAGAAACAAAATACCCTATGTTGACATTAATGCAAATTATATTTTATTTGCAAAACCGAAGTAAAGAACTAGTCAAATTTTATTTATAAATGTTTATATATAAGTTATACCAATTAAACATTTAATTTGGAAAAGATAAACTATATGAATCATCTAAACGTAACTTTATGATTCGAGTGGATCATATTATTATTGAAAACATCATGACATTGGTATTATCAAATTAACATTTATTTATAAAAGCCGGTGTAAAAGCCTAATCAACTTTTAATTAGAAAAGTTAATTAAATATTAAGCAAATTAACATTTGGTTTGCGAAAAACCGAGGTAAAGATCTAATTAGACTTTATTACAAAAGCATGTAAAATAAACATTAATCAAATTATATTGATAATGAAAAACAGTGTATATCACTATATTGCTTTTATTTAGAAAAGACATGTTTTAATAGATATTAACAAAATTAATATCAAATTAATTTTCAGAAAGCATACATGATGAAAAGTCACTACTAACATGTGCTTTACATTATTATGAACCTAACGCAACTTGAACAGATCTAAAACATGGAAGATATGGATAAAACAAGATTGGAGGACCTAGATGTGATTACCAGGAGATTTCATGGGTTATCAGGGAAGTTTCACAAGACACATCAAATAGTGCTCGCAAAAAGAATAAACTTCCGGGTTAGATATGAAAAAGTACACAAGTTGGATCTGGATCTAAGGAATCTAATCTATCAGGGGGTTTCCTAAAGATTTGCCAAGACACAGGAGAATCTACCGAATATTATAGGGTTCCTCAGGGGGCTGGGTGCAAGATGGTAGCCTCTTCTTCTACCTTCGGTTCAGGCGGACAGGGGAGGTCGGCGGCTCTTGCCGACGGGGTCGCCGGCGCTCCAGGCGACCTAGGGCTCAGGCGAGGCGAGGAAACGGAAGAGGAGATCGAGGTGGTCGTGTAGGGTGGCTCACCGGCGGCGAAGACGCGGGGACGCGGCCGGAATCTTGGCCGGTGGCGGAGGAACACGACCGGCTGGCTCGGGTACGCGTGGGCGGCGAGGGTCTGATGGTCCTCCGGCGACGGGAAGCGGCGGACGGGGTTCAGCTCGACAGGGCGGAGCTCCTGGTGGAATCAGTTTCCTCCTGCAGAACTCCAACGCGACGAATCGACGACGACCGGTGGAGGCGGCCATGGCGGACGGCTTGGGCTGCGGCGGCGTGCTTGCGCAGAGGTGAAGGCGCGAGGCGGCGGAGAGAGCAGGGGCACGCAGGGCTCGGGCGGCGGCTTTTATAGGCCGGTGGAGGTGGCCGCGGCTTGGCGCGCACACCAAGGAGGCGGCCGCGGCGCCCTGCCGTGGAGGCCGTGGCCTATGGCGGTTTCGGGCCCAGATGGGCTTCGCCCGGGCTGGAGCGGACCGGATTGGCGCGGGTCGGGCCTTCGGGCTCGGCCCAAACAGATAGGATTAGATTTTTGTCCGAATTTATTTTTAATGCGAAAACAATTCCAGAAAAATCTAGAAATTGTTTTAAAGGCACGAAAAATACTCAGAAAATCCCAAAAATTCCAGGAAAATTCACAGAGATAAATTGGGACATGCAATCCAAATAAAGTATTTGGAGCTCATGAATAAGATTTTAGAGCCTTCTAATAAATAGAATTAGCTCAAAGGAAAAGAGAATAAATTCCAGAAAAACCTGGAAAATTCTCAGAAGGATTTGGTCAGCATCTAAACGCATCTTTCAAACCTTTTGTACTCAAGAAACACCAAGATGCATCGGCATGAATGCAACACTCACATCAAACCATTTATTTAATTTAGAAAAACAATAAAGGCTTTATCCTATACTACATTCCCTGTGAAGAAAATAAATGTTGGAAAATTTTTAAAATTATGAGAAAATTGTTGTTTTAATTATTCTCTCTATTCACATCCTGAAATTAGAAAATTTCAAGGTGTGACAACTTACCATCACTTGATAAAAAGGTTTCTAGCATTTGTCAAACATGAGATGGATTTTCAAAATTTGAAGAGGCATGGAGTCATCACACTTCATTTTGTAATTTGCATTACTGGAAATTTGTATTTTTAATATTTACAATTAAACCAAAGTCAAAGTATCTTAAGTCAAAATATTTACAATTTATACAGGACCATTGTACCAAGCCAGAGGACAAGTCTCGCTCCCGTCTCGCTCGGGTCACCCCCGCTTAAGGTGACTCGGGCGACGCCGCCACCGCTCCGCCAGCCCCCCTCCCCCGTCTCCACCTCCCTGCCACCGCCGGAGGGGCCGTCCGGGAACCCGCGACGGCCCTCAGGACGGCAGCAGCGGCGAGGCCACTTCGTTCTTCAGCGACCTCTCCGGGGCGGCGGAGAGGCGTGGCAGTGGGTGGGCGCGGATCCGGCGCCCCCATGGACGGATCCAGTCCTCCCATGGCCGGATCTACGGCGACCGGTGGTGGGGGCCCCGGGTGCAGCGTCGGTGGCCGCCGGTGAGGGGCTGCGCACGCGGTGGATCGACAGAGGATGCGACACGGGCGGCGGCGGCAGTTTCTCGTGCGGGGCAAGCTGCGGTGGCGGCTAGCTACGAGCGAGGCGGTGGCGGCTCCGTGCGGGGCCGTGCAGCGCACAGTCTGCGGCGAGGCGAGCGTGCCGGCGGACGACCAGTCATGGCGGGCCCGGCGTGGCGCCTCACGCCCCTTGGTGGGCGTAGTAGCGTCTTGGTGGCATGGATACGACCCCGGCATGGTGAAGTGGTGGCACGATGGCTTCCTGGCCCTGGTGCGCAAGGTGCAGCGCTGCGGAGGCGCACACCTTTCTCTGCGATAGTGGTGGGCAGCAGGAGGAGCGTGGCCGCTGGCTGTGTGGTTGCGGACGTCGACGGAGGCCGCGGGCAGCGGCGGCCAGCAAGCTTGCCGGTCCGCCACCCCCTGGTGCGGCGCCGGTGTGTCGCCTCAGAGCCTCAACGGCGGTAGGGAGACAGGCTTCGACGGCAAGCGGTCGGTGCTACGGGAGTGATGTCCCTCGGCTGGGGCGGCCACGGTGGTGGTGCCGGTTTGCCGTGGTGAACACGTGCAGCGGTTATTTTTCTCCGGGTGTAAGCCCTCACCAGATTCGCTCTAGAGGAATGTCGGCGACGCCTCGTGCATCGCTCTCCCTGTTGAGGGCGCCATTTGGAGTTGCAACCCTGTTGCACGAGGTCTTTCGGTGAAAACCCGATCCAGCTCCTGGACGAGCGACGGTGGCGCCTGTGGGCATTGTGACCTCCTTGGAGGCGTCGTCTCTAGAGACACCGTTCATTCGGCGACATGGCTGGCCTGCTGCTCGTGGGTTGCTTCGGTCGGTGGTGACAGATCTGACGTAGGGCATGCGAAATGGGGGTTTCCTACCCCACGCCTAGGCGCCTGCTCTCTTGTTGGTGGTCGGGGGTCTTCACTCGGCGCCTGGTGTTGCTTGGCAATCTCCAGTGTGGTGCGGGACAACGTTGATGGACGGTGCTTGCGGCAACGACAACCTGTGATGACTTGGCCTGCAGCGGATCGCGGCGGGGCTTTCAGCACGGCTGAACTCTCCCGGTGCAGTACATCATCGGAACACGGCGCAGGTGACTTCTTCGGTCTTCTGGCTTGATGGCGCCGGCTTAGTGTGGGGGGAAAGCAATGTGATGATTCGAACTGCAGCGGTGATCTGGCGACTTGGTTCGGTTCCCGGGGGGCGGGGCACCTCTTCTTGCTATCTTGGCGGCAATTCTTGGAACGAGTCCGGAGTGTGGAGCCGTGCGGCGGGTTTGGAGGTCCCCGCGCACGAGAGAGGTGTGCTGAGTGGCGGGTTGGGGGTCCCCGCTAGGGCTGGACACCGAGCCAGCTCGGCTTGGTCTGGCTCATTAAGGTGGTAACGAGCCAGGTCGGCTCGACTTGTTAACAAAACGAGCAAAAAGGTTGACTCGGCTTAGCTTGTTAGTAGCTCGAGCTAGCTTGTTAGGCTTGCGAGCTGTATGTAAATTTGAAATTAACATCTGAGCATATGTAAAAATTTTAAAAATAATAATTATAAAGTTGTAAATGATAAAATTAGTCACACATGGAGCACTTAGGAAAGTTTAGCATAGCTTCGATGGCTCGGCTCAACTTTGATAGCTCAGTTTTCTATGTTGAAATTAGAACTTTCTAGCTCGTTTGGCTCGCGAGTAGATTGCGAGTTGGCTCGAGCTAGCTTGTTAACAAAACGAGCAAAAACAGTTGCTCGGCTCGTTAAAAAATTGATCGAGCCGAGCCAAGTCGAGCCAGCTCATGAGTTTCTGGCTCACGGTCCAGCCCTAGTCCCCGTGCATGCGAGAGGGTGTCCAACGGCGGAAGCGGCGAGGCCCTCGTGCGTTGGGTTGATTCGGACTCGGTATTCTTCATGTCGCCGGGTGGTCGGCGTGGGTGCAACAACACTGCGGCGATGGGTCCTGCACAGTGGTGGCCCTCTTCGGTGCGGTGGTGCCTGTCCCTCTGCTCCTTATCAATGGCGGATCACTTCAGCGGTTTCGATACATGCAGGTGTGTGGGTGGAAGTTGTGGTTGTGTTTTGCCTCCTCTGTCGGCGTTGTGAGTAGTGACTGGCCGTGTTGATGTCCCAATCTGACCGACCAGTGAGTATAGTCGAGCGGTAACCCGTGTTGATGTCCCAATCCAACAGAGCGAGTCTTGTTTTTATTTTATTTTCTTTTGTTTTCCTGCCTATGATCTCATCTCCCAGGATTGTAGTCTTGTATTTTTCTTCTGCTATATCAATGAAACACACACTATCGGTTGGTTAAAAAACAATTTATACTTTGTGCTAAATAGTCCTGTCAATTTCATCAACACTAGAAGTCGTGCCCACCCCAGCGCCCGCGGGGACTGGAGAGGAACCCATTTTGCATTTTACTTGCGGGAGAGGTCGGAGGAGAATATCGATGGTTGAGCGAAACTCAGTGGCATGACGACAATAGTGGTTGTGGGACCTTAAATCTCGGGCCGCATAGACCATGGATGGGGACGAGGATAGGTCCAAGAGGTAGCTGCGAGGGTGAGCGTCATTCAGATTGTTGGAAACAGCCGAACACGCGTTCCCGGAGCTCCCTGCTCACCTCACTCGCTCAGACTCTCACAATCGCCGGCGGGCAGAGGTGAAAGACGATGAACAGGAGCTTTCCGGCGATGAACGCCGCAGCGACAACCTCACCTGTATCTTGGCCTTGTTATTGCTCAAATGGAACCGGGCAGCAGCTACAGAGGAGTACAAGGGCTTCTTATAGGCCGGGGACACACCAGGAGCCTCCATGCCAGCCGTTGCGTCACGATCCGCAAAACCCGCTCAACGTCGCAGGAGCCGCTTGCTCACCCGGAGTCCCGGACGACGCGGCATTCACCATGCGGATCGACGCCACGCACACCACCTCCTCTAACCAACACTACCACGTCTTCCGCAGCATGCGCGGACGTCCCGGCGGCCACAGCCGTAGCTCTCTGCAGCTTGTCGGCGGCCTTGATGCCACACGACACGACGCACACATGCACGTACACTACGCACTCAACGCACGCACGCAGACACACACGTACGTGAACACATCACGTTCCTATCAAGTCATGATTAGTGCTAACACAGATGGTAGCAATTTGGAGATGATGGAGGTATTCGACGGGATTTGAGCAGCGGAGGTCCACTCCTCGCCTCTATTCTTGGTTGTGCTTGTATTGAAAAGCCCGGGGGTAACATGGTCACACCGCGGCGCCACAAAACCTTAGCTAACATTGACGATGACAAGGACGACGACGTGGCTCTCCATGTCAGCACAGGGACTAAATTGACTCGGTTTGGAAAGTTCGAGGTTGAAAATTGTTGTTTTTTTAGTTCAGAGACGAAATTGATCTTTCATTGATAGTTCAGGGATGCATTTGGCTATTCCGCCTTTATAACACGTATCTGTATTTCTAGATAAGGAAACATACAAGTATGCGTACAAATACAGAGACGTACGAGGAGGATACAGATATAGCTGTCCCAGCCAAACTACACAAACGACCCTAAAGAAAATACAAATTACATTAAGATCCTCAGATCCAGTGCGCACCACCGGCGCTTAGAGTTGTCGTCGCCAGCCGCCGCTGTCGAAGAAGATGTCGTGCACCACCATGAACTGGAAGAGCTCCATCGCCCAGTGGCTTTGAGAGGAGTCGAAGTAGACACCCAACCATGAAGACGAGATGGAGCCATCGGCGGTCGCCCATCAATCGAGACCGCGCCCCAGCTCCTCCAGCTCCTGAATCCGAGGTCGCCGTCGACGACCAGTGCCGCCGAGGGAAGATCGAGCCAGATGCAGCACATCCCGCATCCTTGAAGCAAAAGGGTAGGAACAACATCACCTGAACCAATGGCACCGAAGTGAAGCACCATCGGGGCGAGGAGTTGGACTCTTATTCCTCGTGCCGTCGCCGCCTTCGCCTCGTCGACGCCGCCCCGGAACGCAAGAAGCAGATGAACACCCACCCGACTAAACAAAGCTCCACCGACGAACACCACTGGCGAGCGAACCCTAGACCTAGCTACTCTATAAGCCTCCTCCCTCTCTGACGCCTCTTCGGTCGCCATAGAAGAAAGGGCCGGCGGAATCTCCGCCGGAAATAAACGGCGGTCACCCCCTTTTCGCCTCTCTCAACTGTAGCAGGGGATAGAGACGGAAGGGTCGAGAGACTATTGCATTTTTTGAGCTGCCGAGATGTTGGTAGAGCAGCCGGAGGCGAACGACACGAAAGGACCACAGGAGGAGGCGCGCTGGTCGATATCTTTTCCAAAGCCAGCATGATGGTCCAAGCTGTTTGAGGATCCTAGCCATTTCAACATGATCTGACACCCGAGAATTTCAGACGACGTGGCCCAATGACCGCTCGAGGACGTTCCATAGATGATCCCAACCGTTTCAACATGATCTGACGCCCCAGAATTTCAGATGACGTGGCCCAATGACCGATCGAGGACGTTCTGCAGGTTTCGCCTTACAGAGATAGAGATAGAGATTATACTTTTGCCTCGGCCTGCTACTATCGATATAAGGGCCCATCCACACAGCAAAACATAGAGCTGCAGCACATGCATTTACGCTTAAATGGGCTTTTCTCTCGGCCCACTATGAAAATAGGGCCCATTCATTTCATGCCACCCCGCTCGGCGCACCAACGAAATAGGAAAGCTTTAATTCGGGAAAAAAAACCGAAATAGGAAAGCTTTGAACACCCAGGCACACCCAGCGGCTTCATTTCTTTCTCCATTTGGCTGCTCGACGGCGGCTCCATTTATACCCGTCGGCGCTCCCATTCCGGCGCTCCTCCTCGCTCAGCAACCAGCCGCCGCCCGCCGGAAACCCTCGCCCCCTCTCCCTCCTTGCGCTCGCATCGAAACCCTAGCCGGCATGGAGCCCAACACCGCCGCCGGGTCCGGGACCTCCCCTGAACCACCCGTCAACCAAGACACGTCCACCACCCTGTCCACCCATGCCCAGAGCCTCCTCTCGCCGCCCTCGTCCTTCCAGCCGCCGCCGCCGGAGGGGTTCGTCCCTGCTTATGGCTCTGGTTCCGGGTTTCCGGCAGTGGGGTACGGATTCCTCTCCGACGACGACGGGCATGCTGCGTCCTCGTCAACCTTCCCCGCGCCCGGCGAGGTCCACATGACGGGTGGAGACATTTTCGCCCAACAGGAAGCAGCTCCGGCAGGTGGCCAAATCTTCCCCTACCATGTAGAAGCTCCGGCAGCCAACCCTTTCCCGGCGCCGTTCGGCGGCGAGCCGTGGCAAGGGCCGGCGCAGCCGTCGTCGTCGTGGCCGGCAGCGCCGGGCATGCGCGCTGCGTTCCCCGTCGAAGAAGCCTTCCAGGGGTTGGCCGCCGGCTACGAGTCGGCGTTGCTGGAGCAGATCGCGGCGTGGGAGTGGCAGAGCGAGATGCCGTCGTCGCTCGTCCCGCCGCCGTCTGTTGGCTCCAGCCAGCCGCCGCCGACCAGTGACGGCGGCGGCGGGTCCGCACAGCCGTCGTCATCGGATTACGAGCTGCCCCCGCTGCCGGAGAGCCTGCGCATACCGCCGCCGATGGAGGCAAGCACGTACATCATGCCAAACACCATCGACGGGAGCATGATGGTGATGCCCTGGTACTGCGGCGGCACGTCCATGGACGTTGACACCACCATTTCCACCGTGCCGGACCTGACCATCGGAGCCATGGACGAAGACGAAGCGCCCATGCTGCCAGTAGTGATGCCTCCGCCGTCGTTCCAGGGTGCCGGAGCTAGAAGCAACTTCGCGCAGCCACCCTCGAATTCGGAGGTCGCCCCTGCTCCGGCGGCGGCAAGCCTGCAAGCACCTCTGCTACTACCGGCGAGGCAGGAGCCCGTCGACGATAACAGAGCTCCACACTGCGGTCATGTGCTCCTATTCGATGAAAACGAAGAAAACCTGCCCGTGCAGGAGCCGGACAACCCGACTGCCATGGGCCAGAGCTCGGAGACCGCGTCGAAGCTGCCCGAGGAGAGCGGGCACAACGTCAGCGACAGCACCACAGTCGCCGTCGATGGTATGAGCACACCTTCTCAGGATCCAAGCTCTTCCATGGACACCATCAACAGCTCTTCCAGCCTGTCAGCCATTGGAGGCAGCACTTCGTCCGGGCTGCCGCCGATGCCGCCGCCGCCATTGATAAGGGCAGGTGGTAGCAGCCGCAGCGGAGAAGTCACCTTCGACGATGCTGAGTTGGAGATCCTCTGGAAGGACAAAAACCTGCAGGAGCTTGTCTACACAGACCCTAGGAAAGTGAAAAGGTAATAACTGAATCTTCAGACTTCCAACCTTTATTCAATACGGTCTGACACAAAAAAAAAACCCTTCATTCAATACGTCATGGAGAGAAGCCGAGAAGGCCATTAACATTTAACAATGGCTTTGATATAACACATGAGAATGCTCCTTCTGTTTCATCAAATAATAGCAAACTGTGGCTTCTATAGCGCTAACCAATGCAAGCTGTTTTCATGTAAATATTTTTCAGGACTATTGCCAACCGGATATCTTTCGCGAAGAGGAAGGTGTGCAAGGAGAAGTACACCCTTGAGCTCGAGCGCAAAGTTAAGGCACTGGAGACCGAGCGCAGCACAGTGGTCACAAAATTGCTATTGCTGCAGGTTTGTCGATTCTACTTCTTTGCAGCAGTAGCAATGTTCATTTCACTTCTCTGAGTTACTATATATATGCGAGTAACTTTTTGTTGTGTATAAATATACGAGTGCAGAAGGAGTGCGGTGAGCTCACCGCACAGAACATGGCGATGGGCACGATGGCACAGGAGCTGGAGCAGCAGGAGAAGCTGAAAGATGGTAAGTAGGGCTGTTCTGTTACTATTTTATCCAACATTAGTTTATGCACGTACACGGTGGTAAGAGAATTAACGATGACACAAGTTGGTTAATTTTGATTCTGTGTTGGAGTAGTTGATGCATGATGGGATAGGTTTACTCAAAATAGTTCAGTGGTTGGATTGTATTGCACACATACATATGGTTTGCAGACTCTGGTAGATTGCCAAATGCTTCACATACATGTTGAATACCATTGTATGTTCTTGATATAACGAAAATGCAATAATGTATCCAAAATTATTAGAAGTGGAGAAAATGTTGCAAGATGAGTTTCTTCCTACTACCTTAGTAGATTGCAGTGTAATTAACTGTATTCTTGAGTTACTCAAGGCAAATGAGCATTTCATGTTGATTAGTGTTAGTCTGAGACGAGGCTTTGATTTCAAGCAAGCTTCATATGCTTATTGATTATGAAGTGAAAGCATGTACATTGGTATTAAGTGTAGGAACTACATACAAGAAAACCATACTGTAATTAGATGTAATGTTATGCTTAGATCAATCATCTAAAGTTTCTGCTCTGTTTGATATCTATTGATTCATTTCTCCTGCTTCTCTCTCTTTATCCAAAAACTGGGATGGTTACAATTTTTGTGGAAGTCCCTTTACTCATGTTCTATCTCCCTATTGTTTCATTTTCTGGAGGTAGTTTTTTTAATCAATTACTGTATAATAACTATTCAAAGTTTTTGTGCCATTTGCATGGAAAGTCTCATATTGACCTGTTATAAATTAGTTGTGATACAAAAATTTCTACATCAAATTCTATGTTCAAAGTGATATTTTGTGCAGTTGTTAATTTGGGTAATTTTATGCATTATTCAAGTAGAAAATTTTATGCGGTTAGGCTTTAAATTTGCATTGGACAGGAATTGGGATCTACACATGCCTTGCCCTTAATTATTGTAGTGTAGTAAATAAATATAACAATTAGTTTCTCACATCTTAATTTCTTTCTATGCATCTTCTTTTTAAGGGTGCCTATTAAAATTTACTGGAAAATAGGGATTTATTTGATCACAAAATGAGTTTTTGCATTGAAGAAATGTGCACCATCCATTGGTTGTATCTTCACCATGTGCCTGTTGACAATTTTCCGTGTTTTTTTTCCCTTTTGAACTTCTTATGTTGTATGCAGCATGTCATTTTTTGTTTACATTCCTATGTATTGTATACTTATGCCACATCAGTGCATTCATAAAGCATGTTTCACATCCATAGCTCCTGTTGTGCTTGACACACACACATTGCAATTATTATTATTGGATAACATCAAGAAATCATGTTTGCTTCTCGAGTATTATTTACCTGATGAAACAATATTTTTATGTATCTCTGTTTAACTATTATTTTATCCTCCTATACAATTTACTTCTTGCTAGGAAAACATTTGTGTGTATTTCTCACAAAGTTTATCATTTACTTGATAGAAACATTTCTACTGTCAGTGGTAGAATCAGGGTTCTTTATACTTTGTTGTTGGTGTTAGTCGCTCAGTAATCATGTTTGATGGTACGGTGTGCAAACTGATATGCTAACACGTGTGTTTGTCATTGCAAAATATATGTTGTGATTATGCGGTTCACTTTGACTTTGTTTGATGTTAAGGAAAGTAAAAGTGGAGAACATGTGGTCCACTTCAGTTCATCAACGTTGAATTCCATAAATCAATAGATATAGGGGTCTTCAGTCATACACATTATATTATTAGATCCTCCCCCTTTTTCAACTTATTTGTGAATATTGGTGTCAAGTTTGCGCATTTGATAATGTATTAGACACATAAACAGAAAATAATGTAGCTAACACAGCTTGAGGTTTAATCTCAAGAACTTGTGTAGTCTATAGCTACAGGCTGTATAATACTAAATATGTTGTCTTATAACGCCCCCTATTTGACCCATGATTGGATTGCATTTTGTTAATTATTTCTTTTTGGCTTATCTATATATTACTTCTTGAGTCTAACTGTTTTTTATGCAGCTGTGCGTGAATCACTGCAAGCCGAGATCCAGAACCTGAACCTCATCATGCTCAATAAAGCACTGCAAACGAACCCTGAAATGATGATGGATGGAAACAATGTTTCGGGAGCTCATGATTTGCATCATCAAATGAGTACCCAAATAACCACTGGTAGTGTCTCACACATGAATAATGATGTAGACCAATGGACGAGCCCACAAATGGTTCAACTGCAGCAGTCACAAACACAGGATCCTTCAGAATATCAAGAAGCTCAGGCGCAAGAATCACAAGACGATGATGATTTCTTATTGGACAGCCAACAGCACCCGGACACCTAGATCATATACCATACTCATCCTCCTCAACGTACGGTTTATGGATATTTAGTCTTCATGTTATCTTGTTAATGTTTGTGCTAGAAACATAATGCTTTCATTTCCTGGAGTATACAGTTATAGATACCGTACCTCTCTTTCTACAACAAAAACTATTATGATAATAAGTACATTGGTTTTTGCTTTAAGACAACGTTAAATGTCCTAGATTACAATACAGCTTCGTTTTGTGTTAGATTTCCTGCAATGTTAATATTGAACAAATTTTCTTGCAATCACCTGATTATCCGTCATTCTCATCATCACAGATGTCTATGGTGTCTATACCTCTAGATACGTTTTTTTATTTAGCAAGTACTTGTCTACCTTATTATTGACCCGTTAATATTTCTTACCACAATGCCGAACTACTACTACACAAGGCCATCATTTCCTTCTTACGTTCATCCGCTTTGTTTCAACAAGACCCATATATACAGCAATCACAAGAGCCACTGACTCATCCGGCGACGGCAAGAATATGGTTCCGATGGCCAGTTATTTAGAAGCATCAGAGCCATTTTTGGAGCAGCGTCCAAGACAGACGAACCACTAATTATTCCTATGGGGCATTGAAAGAAGCATCAGACCAATCGGAGCACTAGAAGACATGAAAAAATAGCATCGGAACATCCGATGCTATGATCAAGTCAGAGGGGCATCATACAAAGCATATTTTCTTCAAAGAGTTCCAGAAAGGTTTTGGTACGGAAGAGGCAGCACCGGATGTACTGATGGACCGTCATAGCAACCAGCGGATCATTTATGGTCACTGATCCGATGGAATGCGCCGTTGATTGTGACAATGGTAGTTTTAGGTTGTTTTTGGGTGAGGGGAGTCTAACAGATAGTAGCACCGGATGTTTGATGTTACACAACAATAGACTATATTGGAACATCCGATGGTACCAAATTTTGGAGCCCATAAGCAATGGCTCTATTGACCCATAGACTATTTGTACCTCCTCCACTCGCCCATTTAGAGTTGTTGGAGTGTTCAGGATGCACCGGTGACCAAGACTCATCAAGAACACATCCGTGCCACCAAAAGTGATTAAGTGATCCATCAAAGGATTAGCACAATCTTAGGATTGTGATTAGTGCTAGGATAGACCTAGAGTTGAGTGAGTGAAAGGTGTGCTAATCTTGTGAGCAGGTTCTTGACTAAACCAAGTATAGAAGAGGTGTATTTGTGCCTTGGAGCCTTGATGGCTCACCGCAAGTCTTCAACCCTTTGGATTAGTGTGGAGCGGCGTCAACGACCTTGTGTAGGGGACGTGGAGACCCCCTTCCATCATGGAGAAGCTCATCATTAGTGGAGGCGGAATCAAGGTAAATGATGGACATGGCATGAGCCGTAGTGCCTGAGCATTTGTGCCAAGTCAAGAGCGCCTCGGGAGAGACTTGGTGACCATAAAACAATAGTCTTGTGTGAGTGATTCAACAATATGGGCTAGTGGTGGCTTAGTGCCTACTGATACTACTAGATAAATCTTTATGTCAGGAGTTTCATTTCCCTCATCTCCTTTATGTTTCCGCATTTTTTTACTACTTGTGTGCCTTTACTTTCATAGAGTAGTATCAAGATAGCATTGACTATAGGTTGTTAAACTCCTTGTTGGATGAGCATTTCACAAGAAATCAACCTTAGTTGCACATTTAGATATCATGATATAGTTTATTATAGATGCAAATAGTTTCTAAATTGTTTTCTACATTGAATATATATATAGGTGTGGATGCTTCAAAGAATCTTGAAGTCTTTTAGTTAGTTTATAAATTGTTTGAAATTTTTTGGAAACTCTTTGCTGGTGGGTGCTTAATCCCACCGTCGGCACAAAAGAACTCTATTGGTGGGTGCTAAAGCCGCCCGCTAGCACAAAAGGCTCTATGCTAGTGGGCAGCTTAAACGTCTGCCAACACAACTCTATCATATATAAGTTGTGGTAGGGGCACTAAATTTTATAAGTCTTGGCATGAAATATTTCACTACACTGTCAAGCTGCCAAAATTTCGTGTCGGAACCGCCGCCACTCTCCCGTGTGCCGCCATGCCTCCCCTTCCTGGTGCGCCTCCGCAGCCCCTACTTCAGTGTGGCGCTACGACACCCTTAGCCAGCCTCCCCTACTCCTCGAGTGCCACTGTCCTCCGCGTCTCTCCCTATGCGCCGTCGCGGCCCCATTGACCCTCCTCCATGAGATCTGCCATGACCCCTTCCCCATGGCCGCAACGCCTCTCCTCCTTGACACCACAACCGCAGCTCCCCCTTGCGCCACCCTTCCTCCCCGCCAACTACTAACACGACCTCCCATCTGACGCTACCATCCTCCCCAAGCCATCGGCCTCCTCGATGCCTCCCAAGGCAGCTGCGCTGACTACCCTAATACTGCCTCCTCTTCCCTAGACGTTGTGCCTCCACTCCCTGGTCGATGACGGTTGTTTTTAATGCAATTATATTTCAAATACATTTTCTAGTAAATTCTATTGCAATTTATAGGATAGGATTGCATTG
The DNA here is from genome assembly GCA_036936925.1 of Cenchrus fungigraminus. Taxonomy (NCBI): domain Eukaryota; kingdom Viridiplantae; phylum Streptophyta; class Magnoliopsida; order Poales; family Poaceae; genus Cenchrus; species Cenchrus fungigraminus. The sequence continues at coordinate 59,297,263 of CM072768.1, read as the reverse complement.
TCTGCTATGCAATTCTAGTATGATACAATTGTGCTAGGGTAGAAATTGTGTACAAATTAAAATAACATTGACTATATTTTATCGTAGGACATGATTGGGATTGTTACAAGTGCAATTATTAACTTTATTTTTGCTATGGCAAAGATTGTAGTAGTTTGGGCTAACTATGGCAAGTTGTCATTCTTTTGATCACAGTGGTGGTTGTGGAGGCTTTGTCGGCTGAATTAACATGACATGGTATGGAACATACTTATATCATTATCATTCTTTTACTTTAGTTATGTTACATGTTTTAACTTTCATAATATTATTCTTAACTTGATATCTTTGGTCAAACCATTGGGGCAATGAGCTTTCATGCAATTCTGGAGCAAGTGTTGGATGTGTTGGGATTTGGTTACTATGATCGAAATCCGATACACACCCGTGATTTCAAGCTCCAGGCTCATCTTAATTAAATTTGGCACATACCACATTTGTAACTCAACTGCCACATATCAGCATCCTATCAGTCAATTCAAGAAATAGAGGGGCTGTCCATTTTCAACAACTCCACTGCCAAGGGCAAGCTGCTAGAGAAGACCACAACTTGTAACAATACAAGTATAACCCCCAGTCCCAAATATGGCTCAGCTCCACTCACACATTGAGTAAAATAGGCTTTCGTCCTCACTTCTCGTAAAAGGGTAAACCAGGGGGTTAGAATTTTTTTTGGCACTACCCCAAACCACTTTTACCTTGGTGGTCACCAATTTCTTTGGCAGACAAAATTTTACCGCCAAGGAATACATGTTTTCTCGGTTGTGCTAATAAACATCTCACATGTGTGTGTTCTTGCTGTTGGTAAGGTTAATCTGAAGCTTACTTTGTGAAAGACCATGGACTTCAGAACGTGCATCATTTTCCCTCCATCAACAAGAATCTCGTTGCACTCTACCATATAGAGATGATTTTAAATTAATCTTTGAATAAATGTGCAGTGTTTAAGTTTGGTATTTTTATTGGAAAATGCTTTTTTTGCGAATCGGCAGGGGAGCCTCCTACCTTTTTGTATTAATAAAGGGAGGGAAATGTATAGGCGATTTACAGAAGCTTCCAAGCTCAAAACTTTTATTGGAAAATGTTATGATAGTGAAGGCATGTTCCACTCATGTTTGTCACGTCAATGTAATAATGTACTGAACAATCTAGTTATTATTAATGAATCAAAGTCTTGACATTCAAGGTGTTGTCACATTAATTTTGGTTGTATAATGTGGCTTACTGGTGAAGGGCCGATTAGGCGACCAGAGAGGGGGAGTGAATGGGAGCCGATAAAAATTCTTTCCGGAGGATGAACTCGGCCTATGTCCCAAATTCACGTCCAAGGATTCCTACACGAGTTTGCCAAGGTCACGTAGTCACAACGGACCTACCAACCCTAGGAACAAACCCCAACTCAAAGCAACACGAAAGCGCAACTCAAAAAGCAAGAGACTTGGCCGATCTGCGAGGGCTGGGGCGGACGGTCTGCGAGGTACCGGCGGATGGTCCGCGCGGAGGGGGCGGACGGTCCGCAGGTAGGGCGCGGACGGTCCGAAAATTGACCCCGAACTTCCAGTACTGCACCTCGAAAAACGGATGGTCCGGGCGAGCACCGCGGACGGTCCGAGCCTCGCGGACTGTCCGGCCACCCCGGGCGGACTGTCCGACCAACTACTTCCAACCAAAAACCACCGACACAACGGATCGAAACAAAGCGACACACGAACTCGTGATGAACACGAAGAACAGCCGGCTGGTCAAGTCCTCGCAGACAGTCCGCACGGGCCACGCGGACGGTCCGCCAAGCTCGCAGACAGCAGCCCGAGCCCGACCTCTTGAAGGTCAACTCCTCCTCCCCTTTGCCCGATCTCCCGAATCAACCAAGGGATTGCTACCAAATTATAGGTGAAGGTGAAGCGCCTCTAAGAGATGCTATACCTACGAATTTGTAGCCTCAAACCCACTGAATCGAGAGGAATCGAGATTCTACCGAGCTCACACAAAGAGCTAGGGTTCCAACCGAAATCCTTTAATCGGAGGCTGAATCCGGAGTTTGAGGGGTCATGATCAAGCACAAAGATGCACGAGACATCTATCCATGATCCCCACCAACAAATCCGAACCCAAACACCTCAGAATCGAAGGAACAAGCCGCGCACGAAAATTCAATGAAAATAGCTCGAAAAAGACACGAAAATCACATGAGCTACAAGAAGGAAATCGACGCAACCATGAAAGCTTCCATACACTCGGAGGTCAGATTCTTTACAAACCGGTGAAGAAAATCTAAACCTATAGAGTAGAGAAATGGGAAGCAGTCCGGATGGATAGTTTGCCCAGAAACCCTAGAGCTAATATATATGAGTCCCTCTAGGTTGGGCGAATGACCAAGCTACCCCTAGCACTTAAGTTGAGATACAAACCCCTCAGGGGCAAATAGGTCAAGTAGCACTCCTCTTCATCGCACGGCCACGCCGTTGCCGCAGTCCGCGTCCTCCCGACGCAAGCCCTGCGATCCCGCCACGTGTCCGCCGGCATCGAAGCTTCTCGGCACGCTCGGATCCCGTCTCCGCCCGCCGAGCCTTCTGTCTTGGTTTTGTGGCTCAACCAAGTAACCCGACGGTTTTGTGGTGAAACCAAGTAACCCGACGGTTTTGCAGACTTCGGTTGTGAGCCGCTACCCTGCACCGGCTTCGATCGACGACTTCGTCTTGCTTTTCTTGCCACCATGCGGCCCGCACTTGACCCCGCTGGCCACCGGGTCCCTCGAGCCGAGCCTACTTGTCTCTCCACTCCTCGGAGGCCCCGCAAGGCATAGACCTTTCGCGTCCACTCTTCACCTGCACCAACGCAAATCAAGCCGCAACCTGCACCTGTAATACTCGGCCAAGAGTCAGTCCACACCACGTTGTCAATCACTCATCACACTGAGGAGCGACCATCCACCGGTCCGCGGACGCTCCGGTCCTTAATCTCCCCCTTGATGAGTGCATTGACAACACACATAGTAACCAATTCAGAGAAAGAAGGAAAAAGAAAAGAAACGAACCAAAAACTCAAACAAGTGATCAAAAGCCAACCAAAAGCCAAAGAAGATCACTTGAAAGAGAAAGTCTCGGTCCCCTAAGGCAAGGGCAACGGCTCAACACAACCGAGACAAAAATGCTCCAAAATTTGCCGACTCCTCAAGGTGAGGCAAACGGGCTCGACACCATCGGCAAACGAGCACAAATAAAATCAGGCGAAAAAGAGCTCCAAAATGCATGAATGCAAGCTCCCCCTGACCAAATGCATTCGCCCAAATTTTTCTTCCCCTTGATGCAAAACTCCCCCTGGATGCAAAACTCCCCCTAGATGCATGAATTGGGTACTTTCCTCCCCCTTGTTTGTAATGCATGAATCAAGCTGAAATGAAACCTAGAGCTTCTCAAATAGACAAAATTCAACACAAGATGCTACACATGTCCAAATGAGCAAGTGAGATACTCTATATCTTCGTATGACCATAAGCTACAAGATTACCAAGATTCACATCCATTGAGCAAAGCTAAAACAAACAAGAGCAATTTTTCAAAAGATCACTCTCTCATGAGCAAAGTCCTAAACATGAGCAAAACATTTCAAAATGGCAGAGCCATACAAACTTCATGCTAGGACAACCATTCTAATCAAAAGATCATCATAAACACCCTCAAGCATCTCATGTCATGTCAAAGCCACCGAGCCATGTGCCTACTTCTATGTATGAGACTTCTCATTGGTAGGCATCATGCAACGGTTTAGCACCCAAAGCTATAAAAATTAAGCACATATGACATGAGAGCACATTTTCCAAGCAATTTACATTTCATTTTCAGATTTACAATGGTACATGAAATGTCTTTGCGACAAAAAGGAACTTATGCCCCTCCACAAGATAAAGCAAACGGGCTAAACATTCATGATGACAATTTGAGCCTTTGGCCCCATATGATCAAAATAAGCTATCCAACCACAAATTAAGCATAGCAAAGCCACAAGAACATGTCAAGATCATATAAAGGCATTTACCCACAAGAGAGCATACATGTAGCATTTTCAAAAGCATAGCTAGCAACCATGGGCATAAACCAAGATCATCCAGAGCTAAGTCAAACTAACCATAGCATACCAAACTAGCTCACAAGATCATGTATAGCACATCATGATGAACAAAGTATATAGGAGAAGCTCATCTATATAGCATATGATACAAATGCAGTCTATGATACAAAGATGCAAGCATGATATGATACAGAAATGAACATGCAACATGAGTATGTACATTAGATCTCCCAACCAAAGCTTAAAAAGGAAAAACCACACCAAGCTCACCCCGCAAACATGCAAATGTAGCTTGGTCCAAAGGCTTTGTTAGGATGTCGGCGAGCTGTTTTTCGGTTGGGACATGGATGAGATCTATCTTTCCCTTCTCGACATTGTCTCTCAGAAAGTGATAGCGCACTTCTATGTGTTTGGTTCTTGAGTGGAGCACAGGATTTTTGGCTACACTTATGGCACTGGTGCTGTCACACATGAGAGGTACATGGGAACACTCCTCACCAAAGTCACTCAAAGTGTACATGATCCAAAGCAGCTGAGAGCAGCAACTAGTGGCAGCAACATACTCGGCTTCTGTGGTAGACTGAGCTACACTTGACTGCTTGCGAGATGACCAAGAAACAAGCAAGGAACCCAGAAGCTGGCAAGTACCCGAAGTCGATTTCCGATCGACTCGACACCCCGCAAAGTCGGCATCCGAAAAACCAAGAAGCGAAAGGGAAGAGGACGCCGAGTACCAAAGACCGAGCTCAGGAGTGTGTCGAAGATACCTGAAGATCCGCTTGACGGCCTGCCGATGTGAAGTCCTCGGCGACGCCTGAAAACGAGCGCACAGACACACAGAAAACTGGATGTCCGGCCTCATCGCCGTCAAGTACAAGAGGGAGCCAATCATGCTCCGGTACTCCTTCTGGTCCACGGGCTCTCCGTCCTCGTCCACGTCCAACGCTGTAGTCGTACTCATCGGTGTCGACAGGGGTTTCGAGTCGTCCATCTTGAACTTCTTGAGGATGTCCTTCGTGTACTTGGCTTGATGCACAAAGGTTCCTTCCTTCGCATGCTTGATCTGAAGCCCGAGAAAGAACTGCAATTCTCCCATCATGGACATCTCGAATTCTTTGCTCATATCCTCTGCAAACCTTGAAACCAAAGAGTGAGACGAGCCGCCAAAGACAATATCATCCACGTACACCTGAACAATTAGGATATCATCGCCCTGCCTGAGGAGAAACAGAGTCTTATCAACCTTGCCCATCTCAAACCCCTTGCTGAACAAGAACCCCCTCAAACGGCCATACCAAGCACGGGGAGCTTGTTTCAGCCCATACAACGCCTTCCTTAGCCTATACACCCTGTGGGGAAACTCAGCACTCTCAAAGCCCGGTGGTTGCTTCACATAGACTTCCTCCTCTAAAAACCCATTTAAGAAGGCACTCTTCACATCCATTTGGTACAATTTGAACCCTTTAGCCACAGAAAAGGCTAGAAGAATCCTAATTGCCTCCAAACGGGCTACAGGAGCAAATGTCTCCTCATAGTCTATCCCCTCCTTCTGACTATAGCCCTGAGCAACCAACCTCGATTTGTTTCTCACCACCTCACCATTCTCTCCCTCTTTGTTCTTCCACACCCATTTTGTCCCGATAGGTTTGCAATGTGGTGGTGGCTCTACCAACTCCCAAACTTGATTTCTCTCAAAATTCTCTAACTCCTCATGCATTGCGTTCACCCAATTAGGATCAGAGAGAGCGTGTCCAATGTCTTTCGGCTCAAAGGTAGCAACAAAAGCCGAATGAGCAAAGTGAGAAACATTCCTGGACCTTGACCGTGTCGTACGTTCATTGATGTCGCCGATGATTCTTGAGGGAGGATGATCAACTTGAACGCGCCTCGGTGCCTCTCGCCTGGAGACAACCTCCCCCTCAGCTGCAGCTTCCACTTGATCTTGCTGGATCGTAGGCGGTGTAGGGGATGGGCCATCCTGCACCGTAGTCGTCGTAGTGGAAGTAGAGGGTACATGCACCGCTGGAGCCTCACCATCATCACCATCATCCTCTCCAGCATCATCCTCCTCATCCTCAAAGATCTTCTTGCCAACTTCGTCGTCACCTGCACACTCAAAGACAGACGAACTGCATGGCTGGGTCTCGTCGAAGGTTACCTCGCAAGTTTCCATGACTACGTTAGTATCAAGGTTGAGCACACAGAATGCTCGAGAATGACTCGCATAACCCAAGAAAATCCCATCGGAGGACCTCGACTCAAACTTATCAAGCCTACCCTTCTTGAGAATAAAGCACCGACAACCAAAAGCCCTGAAATGGCTCACTCTAGGTGCTCACCCGTGCATGAGCTCATAGCATGTCTTGTTCAAGAAGGCCCTGAGAAAAATCCGGTTCCCAACATGGCAAGCGGTATTCACCGCCTCAGCCCAATATCTCCTCGGAGTCCTATGCTCATCGAGCATCGTTCGAGCCATCTCACAAAGGGACCGATTTTTCCTCTCAACCACACCATTCTGACAAGCTACATAGGGAGAAGAAAATTGATGTTCGAGACCCAAATCACAGCAAAAGGTTTCGAAACGAGAGTTTTTAAATTCAGTGCCATTGTCGCTACGAATAGCTCGAACAGCATCTCCATGCCTCTCATTCTTCAACCTCAAGATTAGATCCCGCACAAAACCAAACGTCTCCCCCTTGTCAGCCAGAAAGAAGACCCAAGCATAGCGAGAATAGTTGTCCACAATCACAAGGACATACCATTTCCCACCCGCCGAACACACACGAGCTGGACCAACCAAGTCCATATGGAACAGCTCGCATGGCCTCTCTGTCATGACGGATGTCAGAGGCGGGAGAGAGGAGGCGGCCATCTTACCATGCCTACACGGAGCACATACCAAGTCCTTTTGGTACTTCAACTTTGGCAATCCTCGGACCAAACCTAGCCCACTCAAGCGTGACAACAAGTCAAAACTCAAGTGACCTAGTCTCCTATGCCATTTCCAAAGCTCTGTCGAAACACCAGCAACCAAACAACGAGAAGAGCCAACACACTGAGAAAAATCGACTCTGAAAATCTGACCCTCGGGGACGATCGTGCACACAAGATCACCTCGAGAATCCAAAATACGAGAACAGCCCGTTTTGAAACGGACTTCAAAACCCTCATCAAGAAGCTGGGAAACCGAAAGAAGATTGTAACCCAAAGACTTGACAAGAGAAACACGTCGAAGAGTCACAGACTTACTCACCTTCACCGTGCCCACTGAAAGCACTCTACCTTTCCCATTATCCCCAAAAGTGATGTACTCTTTGGTCATCACCGGGGTGAGGTTGGAGAACCACCGTCGATCTCCGGTCATGTGTCGAAAGCAACAGGAGTCGATCAACCAAAAGCCCTCCATGCCTCCCACCTGCAAAATCAAAAACGAGAGCGAGAGTGAGCAAACGACTCAGCACTGGGGTTAGTACAAAATGAATCAAACCAGTGCCGTGCCATTTGCTCAAAGGTGGGGTTAGCAAAATCCATCCTATCACTCCTAGTTGGAACACCCACACGTCCCCTTGGAGAACTACGCGTACCACGAAGGGGAAACCGTGGCCCGTAGCTCCTCTGGGACCTAAAACTGCGATCATTCCCCCCATACTCGTATTGGCCACGAGCGAAGGAACGTCCAGCAAACTCACCACGCCCGAACCCAACACGCCTACCACCATCTCTCTGTGGTGGCTCACCTCGAGGCACAAACTCACGCCTCTCCCGAGGGTAGATGGTACGCACCACACCCTCACCTCTTGGCACCAACCTAGGCTCAGGTACACCACGAGAAGGGCGGTACCTGTCCTTGTTAGCCATTTCCCTAGCCAACCTCTCCTCACGCTTCCTCCTGAAGCAAAACTCAGCTAGGTGACCATTCTTCCCACAATGGTCACAGTGGAACGGGATGGGTTTTGGCTTTGGGTTCTCTCGGGGCTGAGGCTTCTCCTCACTCGGTTTCTCTCCCTTCTTCCCAAAGAACTCATTCCCCAAGTCGCTCTTGAACTTGATGGGTTTCTGAAAATTGTCGGTTTGTGGAGGAAACACGGGTGGAGCTGGGGTTGTGTCTAGTCGGTTCCTAAGTGGGTTTGGCTTAGGAGCATAGGCTTTCTTATGGTAGGTTTTTGGTGGTTCTGGGATATCACCGATCTTCCCCTCATTCTCACCCCTTCCCTCACCAACCTTGTCTGCCCCAAGCGCTTGCCCATCATAGCGCTTGTATGCCTCAATCATCATCCTGAGCTGAGGCTCATGACCAGACAACCAACCCATCATTTTTCTCAACTCATCGTTCTCATCCTGCAAACGATCAACATAGTGTGCAAGCTCCATATTCTTCACAGCATTCAATTCACAAGTAGAGCATGATGTAGGAATAGGAGCTTTCAAAGCAGCCTCTAGTGATCTAGCATAAGTAAGCGACACATCAAGCTTCTCATGCAAAACAGGACAAGAAGTGCAAGCACCAAGCAAGGAGGGCCTAGATTTCATCTCATCTAGCTCAACCCTAAGCACATCTAGTTCCTCGACCTTGGAGGCATACTTTTCCTTAAGCACAGTCAAATCACCAAGGAAAACAGAACAATCAGTGCATTCAGGTTCATCGGTCACAACAGGAGCAGACTTCAAAGAATCTATTTGAGCCCTAGCATCAACAAGCAAAGACTCTAGCTCAACCACCTTCTCCTTAGCCTCTCCAAGCAAAGACCTATACTCACTCTTCTCCTTGTTGGTCTTTCTAAGCACATCATCACGGTTGTCAAGCAAGTCATTCAACCTAGCATTCTCCTCTATCAAGAAGGCAGGATCATTGTTTACCTCATCCTCGGAGTCGGAGTCCGAGTTGTCCTTGTTGCTCTTCTTGCTCCCGGAGTTGTGTGCCATGCCGCAAAAGCCTTGGGCCGCGAAGCACAGGCCGTTGATGTTCTTGCTCAACCGCTTGCCCTTGTGTCGGTTCTCTTCTTCATCGCTTGAGCTCGATGAAGAGTAGCAGGAGCTCGAGTCAATGTCGCTTGCTCCGGCAACCATCGCTCGCTCCTTCTTCTTGTGACCACCACTCCTTCTCGGCCTCCACTCAGACTTGTTCTTGCCCTTGTGGTCGTCCCTCGAGCGGTGCTTGTGGTCGGTCCTCGGACGGTGCTTGTGCTCGGGCTTGACCTCCATGGCCTTCGGACACTCAGCGATAAAGTGCCCGTGCTTGCCGCACCGGTAGCACATGCCCGAACTCCTCCGAGCGTTCTTCCGGTTCGTGTACATGCGCTCGAACCGCCTGCTCAGCAACGCGAGATCCTCCTCGCCCAGCACGTCAAACTCCTCATCTGGCATGGACACAAGACAAGACAAAGAAAACTGTCTCGAACACATGTTAGCGTTAGTCCTTGAACCAGATACGAGAGCCAGACTATGAGGGTCAGTCGGGTTCTCGATCCTTGCTCGCACCCCACGGTCCACCTCGGACGATTTGAGCTTGGAGAACAGCTCGTCCACCGTGAGGGTCTCATACTTCTCCGACTCGAGAATGGCTTCGACCTTCTCACCCCACACGGTACGATCCAGAGAGTGCAGGAGCTTGATAGCCCTGTCATGATCATCTTACGGGAGCATGGCCACATTAGCCCTCATGTTGTTCACTATCACAGTGAACCACTAGAACATGGCATCAATGGACTCACCGGGGAGATGAGTGAAGTTCTCGTACTCTCTCGGGTAGGTCGCAAATAGCCGAGCCTGAACTTGAGCGTTCCCAGCATGAGCATTCTTCAGCTGCTCCCAAATCCTGCACGCCAAGTCCTCTGTCTGAACCTGATCGAATTCGGATTGACACAGAGCACGATATAGGTAGTCGACCGCCTTGTTGGCATCGAACATATCCCTCGATCCTGGTGCAAGGAAGTTCACAGGATGAACATAAGCTGTGTTCACCGTGACATCCCAAAGGATCTGACCCTTGCCGCGGAGGAAATCAGCCATCCGCATCTGCCACATCTGGTAATTCTTACCATCAAAGTGTGGAGGACCCGAACCCCGTTCCTGGTATGCTATCTTTGGATCTTAGACTGTTTAGAATCACGAAGATCCGTAACCGGATCTGATACCAATTGAAGGACCGATTAGGCGACCAGAGAGGGGGGGAGTGAATGGGAGCCGATAAAAATTCTTCCCGGAGGATGAACTCGGCCTATGTCCCAAATTCACGTCCAAGGATTCCCACACGAGTTTGCCAAGGTCACGTAGTCACAACAGACCTACCAACCCTAGGAACAAACCCCAACTCAAAGCAACACGGAAGCGCAACTCAAGAAGCAAGAGACTTAGCCGATCTGCGAGGGCTGGGGCGGACGGTCCGCGAGGTACCGGCGGACGGTCCGCGCGGAGGGGGCGGACGGTCCGCAGGTAGGGCGCGGACGGTCCGAAAATTGACCCCGAACTTCCAGTACTGCACCTCGAAAAACGGATGGTCCGGGCGAGCACCGCGGACGGTCCGAGCCTCGCGGACTGTCCGGCCACCCCGGGCGGACTGTCCGACCAACTACTTCCAACCAAAAACCACCGACACAACGGATCGAAACAAAGCGACACACGAACTCACGATGAACACGAAGAACAGCCGGCTGGTCAAGTCCTCGCGAACAGTCCGCACGGGCCACGCGGACGGTCCGCCAGGCTCGCAGACAGCAGCCCGAGTCCGACCTCTTGAAGGTCAACTCCTCCTCCCCTTTGCCCGATCTCCCGAATCAACCAAGGGATTGCTACCAAATCATAGGTGAAGGTGAAGCGCCTCTAAGAGATGCTATACCTACGAATTTGTAGCCTCAAACCCACTGAATCGAGAGGAATCGAGATTCTACCGAGCTCACACAAAGAGCTAGGGTTCCAACCGAAATCCTTTAATCGGAGGCCGAATCCGGAGTTTGAGGGGTCATGATCAAGCACAAAGATGCACGAGACATCTATCCATGATCCCCACCAACAAATCCAAACCCAAACACCTCAGAATCGAAGGAACAAGCCACGCACAAAAATCCAACGATAATAGCTCGAAAAAGACACGAAAATCACATGAGCTACAAGAAGGAAATCGATGCAACCATGAAAGCTTCCATACACTCGGAGGTCAGATTCTTTACAAACCGGTGAAGAAAATCTAAACCTATAGAGTAGAGAAATGGGAAGCAGTCCGGATGGATAGTTTGCCCAGAAACCCTAGAGCTAATATATATGAGTCCCTCTGGGTTGGGCGAATGACCAAGCTACCCCTAGCACTTAAGTTGAGATACAAACCCCTCAGGGGCAAATAGGTCAAGTAGCACTCCTCTTCATCGCACGGCCACGCCGTTACCGCAGTCCGTGTCCTCCCGACGCAAGCCCTGCGATCCCACCACGTGTCCGCCGGCATCGAAGCTTCTCAGCGCGCTCGGATCCCGTCTCCGCCCGCCGAGCCTCCGGTCTTGGTTTTGTGGCTCAACCAAGTAACCCGACGGTTTTGTGGTGAACCACCGCAAACCCCGCGTGTAGACTTCGGTTGTGAGCCGCTACCCTGCACCGGCTCCGATCGATGACTTCGTCTTGCTTTTCTTGCCACCATGCGGCCCGCACTTGACCCCGCTGGCCACCGGGTCCCTCAAGCCGAGCCTACTTGTCTCTCCACTCCTCGGAGGCCCCGCAAGGCATAGACCTTTCGCGCCCGCTCTTCACCTGCACCAACGCAAATCAAGCCGCAACCTGCACCTGCAATACTCAGCCAAGAGTCAGTCCACACCACGTTGTCAATCACTCATCACACTGAGGAGCGACCATCCACCGGTCCTCGGACGCTCCGGTCCTCAACTGGTTTAAGTTTAATTCCAAAATCTACATTTGTCAAAATTTTGTGTGTGTATGCTCTCTCTCTCTCTCTCTCTCTCTCTCTCTCTGTGTGTGTGTGTGTGTGTGTGTGTGTGAAATTCACCGATGCTGAGATGATGAGAAGCACATTCGTTCAAAAGCTTGTGAACACAGACCCTAATAAAGCGATCCTAACGAGTTAACTTATATATCTGATAGACGATGGCAAGGATGAGCCACATATCAGGATCCTATCATACACTAAATTCAAGATACAAAGGGGTTATCCTTTTTTGTTATGACTCCACAGCCAGGGTAAAGTTGCTAGAGAAGAGCACGCCTTCTAAAAATCCAAGATCATCCATGACCATCAACTGCTCCAGTCCCACTACTACAAAGCTATCAGTTAGAGCCAACAAGTCATCCAGGCTACTGCCATTGCTACTGTCCTCATCAACAAGGGTATGTTGAAGCCACATAGAGGCCAAAGGGATCATCTTCAGTCTTCACCGATGCTGAGAATGAGATCCTCAGGAAGGACATCAGGACCTTCTTTTTTAAAGGATTTTTTGAAAGTAGGAAGGACAAGACCTTGTGCACACGGAAGCTAAGAACGAAGAGATAATTATATTTAAGACACCCTTTATTAAATGAGAAGTCACAGAGAAGGCCGTTAATTAACAATGGCTTGGACACAATACATACCAATGCATTCCTCTATATATGTTTCATAAAATATTTTAAAAGTGGCTTGGATAGAACTAACCAAACTGTTTTCGTATAATTATTTTTCAGGACAAAAGCCAACCCTTAAGCTCGAGAGCACCAGATTTTGAGACACCGAAGACCAAATGGAACCCATTGTTTGCAGAAATGCTAATGAAAATCTTTGTTCTCGCTTCATCCAAGACTCAACTGCATTATTAGAAATGTGCATTTCATTTCTCCGAGTAACTATGCCAGTAGCCGTCGTGTTGTATATTTACTTGTAGAGAGTGCGGTGTATTGAGCTCGAGACATGGAACATGGAGATGAGCCTGATGGTGCAGGAGCTGGAACAGCAGGGGAAGCTGAAAGATAGTATGACATACCTGTCATGTTACTTTTATTCAGCATTAGTATATGCTCGTTGGTAAGATAAATTCACGATGATGATGCAAGTTGGTGACTTTTTAATGTATGTGATGCATGCATAGGTGTACGAAAAATATCATACTCAAAATATTTTAGGTCTTCAGAGTGCATTGCACACATATGGTTCCAGAATCTAGGAACATGCAAAATATTTCACATGTTGAATATCTTTCTATGCTCTTGATATAACGAAGATACATGTACATGATGTACCTAAATTATTGAGAGTGGAAAATATTGAAACATTAGTCTTTGGCTAACTTATATTACGGTGTAACTGCATTCTCGAGCTTGTGAAGGAAAAGGAGCATTTGATGTTGATTAGTATTAGTATAAGGTTTAATTTTATCTAGCTTCATATATATGTTTATCGCTTAGGGAGTGAAAGCTTGTTGAATTAGGTAGAATAATAATAGGTGCACAGGAAAATCATATCAGTTAGACGTAATGTACATCTTAGATTTATTGTCATAAGTCTCCGCTCTGTTTAATATATTTTGATTTGTTTCCCTTGATTCTATTTCTTTATCCGGAAAACATGCTTGTTTTAATTTTTGTGAAAGTCTCCAAACTCATCATCACCAAACCCTAATGTTTCATTTTGAGGACATGCTTTTTTAATCAATTATCTTATAGGAGCTGTTAATATTTTAGTGCCATTTCCATTTAAAGTCATGTTCTATAAATTAGTTGTGAACAAAAACTTCTATCTCATTTTCTATGTTGAAAGTGAGATTTTCTTGTGCTATTAATTAGGAGATAATTAATTTTATGCATCATTCAAGTAGAAAATTTTATGAGGTTAGGATTTGTATTTGACGTGAATTGATATTAACACATGCAACTTTAATTATTGTATGATGACTGAATGTTGTTATAATTAGTTTTTCAACACATCTTAATTTTTTCCATGCAGCTTCTGTTTAAAGAGTACCTATAAAAGGTTACTGGAAAAATAGGGATCAATATTTTTTCATTATTATTCGATAGCAAAATGAGTTTCCTTGCTTTCAAAAAATGTGGTGAATGCGTCATCAACATTGAATAATTTCCCAATGCAAGTCAAAAGATAAGGGCCTTCAGCTTATTTTTCACATTATTTCCATATACCTATTTCGCTCATGATTACCATTTGTTAGATTATCCATGGATACTTGAGTTCTAACTATTTTTTCATGGAGCTGTGCATGAAAAACTACAAGCCGAGATCAAGACCCTGAATCTTAACATGCTCAACAGTGCAGTGCAAACGAACCTTGAAATGATGATTATTGGAAATATATGGGTGATAACGATTTGCACCAACAAATAAAGCCATCACCCAAATAACTAATGGGAGCGCCTGACACATGAATAATGATGTAGAGCAACACACAAGCAAAAACAAATGGTTTAACTGCAGCAGTTACAAATACAGGAACCACTATCAGAACATCAGCAAGTTGAGTTGCAAGAATCACAACACAAAGATGATTGGTTTTCATGGGCGGACAACAACACTCGGACGGCTAGATTTGTTTCTCAAAATTAGACACTGAAAAAAAATCATATCATGCATATTCCATACTGAGTGGCCTGAACAGAATTTTCAATAGTATATGATACCTCTTTCTACAATGGCAATTATTACAGTACGTACGAACATTGGTATTTGCTTTAAGCTCCCCTAATGTAGTAAGTTATTTGATAAATAGAGAATAATTGCTTTCAATAATTTATCTGGTCACAAAATGTGTCTCCTTGCTTTCAAGGAATGTGCACCCTTTTAGCATGTCTCTGTAAGCAATTTTTCATAAATTTTATCTTTTGAACATCTTATGTTGTTACATCATTTTTTGTTGTTGTCACATTCATATGTATTGTATACAACACATCAGTACAATTGCAAAGGATGATTTACATCAACCTTATTTGCTTGACAAACACAAATTGCAATTATTATTTGTTGATTTTTTCCAGTTAGAAAGAATGATCTATTCAAAGCATCATATTATTATCAAAGTAGGTGCTAATGTAAAGATACGTAGCAACAACAATTGCAGTGTAGAAACCTTTCAACTTTATAATCACACACACACACACACACACCTAGGCTGTAGGCTGCAGCCGTGCCACTGTCGTCATCAACAAGGGCAGGTGGTAGCAGCACCCAAAATGCCACCCACAATGCTAGAGAGATCATGTTCTCCAATGCTGAGAAGGATATCCTCAGGAAAGGACAAACACTTGCAGGAACTTGTGAACACAAACCCTAAGAAGGTGAAGAGGTAATTGTATTTTAAACTTCTTTGCTAAATGCGATCACAGAGAGAACACTGTTAACAATGGCTTGGACATTATATATAACGATGCCCCTTTTACTTGAGGGAAAACAGTAACTTGGATTGCACTAATAACCAAGCTGTTTTCATTTAAATATTTTTCAGGATTACAGCCAATTGGATATCTTTTGCAAAGAGGAAGGCGTTGAAAGAGATGCACATCACTGAGCTCGAACGTGAGGTTGAGACACTGCAGACCAAGTGCAACACAGTGTCTGCAGAATTAAACTGCAATACTGCAGGTTTGTTCTTGCTCCGCACAAGCCCCAACCGCAGCAAAGATGTGCATTTAATTTCTCTGAGTAAGCATGCCAGTTAGTGTGTTAGATATGTGATGTGGTGAGCTCGAGACACAGCACACTGAAATGAGCATGGTTGCACAGGAGCTGGAGCAGCAGACAAGTCTGAAAGATGGTATGTACATGCCTGTTTACATTTTGTATCTATATAATGTGACGAGTTGATTGACTCAAATATTTAGTTGTTGGATTGCGCATACATATGTGGTTGCAACATGCAAGACTCTGGGAAACATGAAGAATGTGTTACGTGTGGAGTATCATTGGACACACACACACACACACACACACACACACACACACACACACACACACACACAGAGAGAGAGAGAGAGAGAGAGAGAGAGAGAGAGAGAGAGAGAGCACATGGCCACACATACAATATTCTTTTCTCACCGAAATTAGAATTTTAAAGCCTAAAGCTTCCCAAAGTTTGTTGGACATAGGCCTTGAAGAATATGCTTAGGGCTGATCCGATGGGATACAAAGTTACAAAGTGATACCACTAACCCCATATTTGTTTTCATATTGTGTCCTTCATAGTAGGAGATGAACATGAGTAGTGTTTTGGATAAAAATAATATGGACAGGGACGGACGGGTGGGGCGGAGGGGGCTCAACCCCCCCACTGGCCAAGAGGGAAGAAGGAGGGAGAAGAAGAGGAAAAATGAGGGAGGGGAAGAAGAGGGGGGGGGGAGCTGGAGGAAGGGGAAGGGGAATGAGCCCCTCCAACCCTGCCATCCTAGCTCTGTCCCTGAATATGGATTGTTTGTTTCATGAATATGAATAAATGTTCTCTATTGTCGTTTCTTAACTTCACTACTAACGGCGCTCAATTAGAGCGAACGTCAAGAATAGCCATAGGTAATCCTAACAATCATGAACGAATCTGCAAGCACACAGATATACCATTGTAGCATTTCCCCAGGGAAGTGAGTATTCAAGGGTATCGAATCCATGGAAGGCAATGGCGAATATTAAGACTTATGCTATTGCATTGAATATAAACCATGAGATAGAGGAAGAGACAACAACTCAAATACAGAGGTAAGATAAATGATAAGATAGGGTAGTGTGACACACACATTGATCCATCTCCTACTAAAGAACACTACAGCGGAGGGGGACTGTACGGAGTTAGCTCTAAGTTCTAAGGTACTAAACATACAAGAGTTAGCTGATGAAGAAAGATGGACAAAGCATTGCATGACCGAAGGTTTAGCACCCAGGTACAAACATGGAGATAGCACTGCGACGCTACGCAAACAAGCGAAAATCTATCCTTTAGCCTCCTACAACAATACCCAGCGCGAAGGGTTACAAAGGGTCCAACGACTGTCACTACCGCGACCTACCTCAATCGTTACGGGGGGCAAGATCATAACTAACGCAACTACGCAACCCAGGCACCATGCCTACGTTGCTACGTACTGAACTCCACCCGGCCCGGGCTATTGTGACCTAGGGTGAAACCACCAGAACACTGGTCGACTTTGACCGAGTATCGTAGCATAAACACAAACCTCATGCAACACAACAATACAATCTAGCTAGATCAAACAGGGCTAGTCATACGAACGAATACGAAATCTCTTATGTCTAATCAACAAGATCAAAGGGTCGTGTTCGTGAAGAACACGAGCCTCTAACTTATGAACAAACACAAAAGGTATGAGTAAATCATCCTTCAACTAGATCGAAGGGTAGTGTTCATGATGAACACGAGCCTCTAAATGATGAACGAACGAAGAACTCAAGAACATATCTATCATATGAACTACCATAACTTTATATGAAATAGCTGAACTGAAGTAGATCAAAGTCATACAAAGAAATAAAGATACAAGAGAACTCATACCTAGATTCCAAAGTAGACTTGGAACCTGAATAAGAGCTACTCTAGCCTACCCCCTAGCCTTGGAAACTAAAAGTGAGAGAGGAGAGTCAAGTGTGGGTGGTGAGAAATGGAGCCCCTCCCCTTCTATTTATAGACAAAGGCCATGGCGTCCTCAGGCACCAAATGTCACCAAAACGCACAGAGATGCATTAATGAGCCAATGGGCAAGCACCACGTGGAAGGCCATGATGACACGCCTCAGAGGTGGTTCGGTCGATCCTAGGATCGGTCGACGCTCTCGTGCCACATGTCGTCGTGTGCTTCTTCCAAATGACTGGTATGTGGGCCCTATGTTCCATCCTACGTGCATGGCAAGATTCCTTGGCGGTTTGGGTCCCTAGTGGGCCCATGGATCCATGCGATGTCCACGTGTCGCTCTCTGATTCGTTGACGAATGCTTCACTTGGATCAGTGACGTGTTTGCCACCTAAGATCCATGTGGTAGCCATCTCCTCAGCTGAGGTGGTGTGGACCACTTCATAGAAGGCGAGTTACCATATCTTTTCTTGCTTATTTCACCTACATTCAAATAATCTCCAAGGACAAGTGGAACTACATTATTCTTAATAAAATGCGTGTAATAAATGCATATGTCTCAATTTATCTGAGGATATTGACGGCTAAAAGTAGTACTTAAAAGCCATTAACATTCTTCGAATATGAAATGTGTCAAATGCCAACGCTGTTAGTCACCAATATTTTTTTGGACAACAAGTTAAAAACAACAACCATATATATGATATATCACAAGTGCTCTAGACATTTTGGCACAATACAAATCCCAATGTACATAAGCTGAGCACACCACATTCTATTGTCGTACAAAATTTGAACAAATAAACATACAAAGAAACATGGATAGTTAGTCATACAAATTTTATTGTAATTCTTTTGCCTCAGTTTATTTGAAAAATTTATAGAACATTAAATTTTAAGTTTTATGATTCCTAACAAATTCATTTTAATATTCTTCAAACTTAAATTCTTGTTTCCATTTTTAAAACTTTATATTGTCAATTTGCATTAATTCGGCTTTCTTTCGGTACTTGGATAGTTCCTGAAGGTACCAAGTAGTACCTTGTATTAAGATTTTTCCACCAACTAATTTAATAAATAAAATTAGTTGATGGGTCCATCAGACTCGTACTTCCTGATACTATCTAATACTTCCAGTGTTAGATTTCATCGGATGGATGACTCACGTTAATTACAAGCATCCTAAAATTTCCTAATTTCTAATAACTTTTATATTTGACAATTTATAATAGTTATAGATTTCGTTTAATTTAATTGTCCATTTGTATTAACTTCCTTGATTTATTTTAGTGAAGTTATCGTTTGTATAGTTCCTTGTAAAGCAAACAAATAAAAAACTATGAATCTGTTTCTCTTTGAGGTTTTAATAAGTTGGGCCTGCAACTTAGGTCTATTTGGTATCTGAGTTTTATATCCAAATTAACATCCGGATTGTTTGATTGCATATCTAACAGATATTATAGGCCTCATATCTAAATCTAACATCCAAGAAAAATACATGAATATCTGATACCCCAGAAATTATGATGTCTGGAAATAAATCTTCAAACTGAAAAAATATGTGTCATTTACACCCCTAAATATGCTGACATGACGACCAACACTACTGGACGTGAATACACAGGTCGGATAACATGGACAACATTGCGAGAATTGGTGAAGTCATGAAGTTCATAACATGGAAGTTGTGACGTTCTATTTGGGAGGGGACCTCCACATGTGGCTCACATAGACTGTTGAGTATATTGTGCCTTTAGATCACGTAGTACTTGCAAGATGTAAATAACTAAATACCAAAACAAACTCAAAGACATACGAAAGTGCAAGCCACATTAATTATCTGGGACTTAACGGAATAAGAAAAAGGAGCAAAAGGATGAAAAATGACCTTTCTAGAGTGGCACGTTATTTAAAGGGGAGCAAACCGATGCGCCGTACAATTATACTTCTGTTTAACTTAGCCACTATATTCTCAAAATACTTCACTACCGGAAAACGTAAGAATGCCATGAGCCTTGCTTTTTACCGTGAGCTTTTTATTGAGCTCACGGCAAAACACATTTTTGCCGACGACTACGACGAAAGCTCACGGTAAAAAAACAGGCTCACGACAAAATAAGTATTTGTCGTGAGCTCGGAGGTCGGCTCACTGCAAAATTCGACTTTGCCATAAGCGTGGAGGCCAGCTCACGGCAAAATTGGATTTTGACATGTATTTTTTTCAGCCAAAGGATTCATACCTTTTTCACACAACTTCTGATGAAGAAAAACTTATATCACCTTTTTAGTAGGAAGTTTATCAAAAATTCCAATCAAAATATGTGTTTTTTCGATTGAATATAAAAGGGACACTTGTGAACCACCTCATAGCTATATTTAAATCTTATACCCTAATTTTTTTCTACTCTCACCATACAAGACATGCGGTACTCCATGTTAAAATTTGGTACATTTTTTATTTGTTTTCTATATTTAACTAATTAATTGCATTTCAAATAATTTTTAGTCAAGTCAAATTTGAACTGCAAGTGTTTCAAATAATAGAAGAAGATAAGTGGAAAAATAATATTCATGTTATTTAGTCAAATTTGGGACCTTACCCATAAAATGAAAAGAAATTTCCACATCTTGTACAGGAAACATAACCATGGAAGCACCTCCGAATGATTTTAAAATTCTCAAAAATGAAAATGAAATATGAAAATTATGAGATTTTTCAATACCTCATAATATCATACATGGAGGCAGTGGTAAAAAATGTAGTGAGTTTCACACATTTTGTCACGCACGATGCTTACAAACTGAAACATCTCCGAAGAAGTTTCATAGAGTTAAAAAGGACGCGGTAAACTTTGCAGGCACAGTGATGTTCAAATTCGAATTTGACTTCAAAACTCTTTCTAGTCTTCACATACAACATGTGGTACTCAATGTTAAAATTTAGTACATTTTTGCATTTGTTTGCTATATTTAATTAATTAAAAACATCTCAAACGATTTTTGAAAAATAAAACTTTGTCGATAGCCGAATTTGAGCTCATGGCAAAGGCAGCCCAAAATTGGCCCAGTAAACCTGTCGTCGGCCCAACTTACCCTCTCCAAACCCTACCTATATTAGACTATCCGCAACAGTGTCCCCTATATATCATCCCCTAAAGCAATATTTTCAGGTTCCCTTAAAATTTTTCACCCTTTAAACATCATTGTGCTGCAGCAATACACCCCAAATTCCTCCCCTATATGTGGGTCCCACCTCACATTTCCTTTTTATTTTTCCTTCCCCAACCTCCGTCCTCGTGTCCGACAGTCCGAGCCTCTTCTCCCATGGACTCGGCGCGAGACCTCATCGGAGTCCTCGACCTCGCCAGGCAGCAGGCCTCCTTCGATGACGCCGCCCTCCGCTGTCCATTCCCCTTCCCCTGCCTTTCCTCCGCACTGCCATGGCGCCATCCAAGAATCTCCATGGCCGGCGGGGGGCGACGCGCGGCAGCGCTGTGAGCGAGCGGGCACGCCGGCTCCTCTGTCTCCCTGCGCCGCGGTGGCTCCAGACGTGGGACGCCGAGGCTGGCCTCGCCCGCGCCGCGCTCGTCGATGAGCTCCATCCTAGACGGCGAGCGCTGTTCTCCTCTCCCCCTGGACCCGATCTCGACACGGCGGACGACGGGGCGCGGGTCCCACTCAACGGCGTTCGAGATCTACACTCAGGCTGCACATGGGCAAACGCTCGAGATCCAGACGGGATGGAGTTGCCAGTGCCGGGGCTGGCGCGGGGAGCTGCAAGGTGCGGCCGCCGCTAAGTCCGTCCCGCCGCCGCGCGACACCGTGCCCTACTGGATCTGCGTCCCACGCCGAGCGCCACCGCGACCTCGAGCTCGTGTGCTCTACGTCGGGCCGCCGCCGCTGGTGCTCTACTCCCTGCTGTCCCCCTGGCCGCTGGCGCGCGGGCCCTGGTGGAGGTTGCGCCGGGGGCCAAATCCGCCTCCGGCGGCGGCGTGCTCGAGGCGGCTCCTCGCTCGGAGGTGGCGGTGCTACTGGTGTTGTCGGTCGCGGCGCAAGGCGCAGAGGTTGGGGTAGGAATCGCGGAAGATCCGCACGCGCGTGGCTGAGAACGGCAGCGCCGCCTTGGGCGGCTGCTCTGGGGCCGCGTCGCGCTCCCGCTCCCTCCCGCCGTCGCTCCCCTGCTTCTCCTCCCCATCCTCGTCCTGGTGACCGCCGTCCAGACCGGGCACGCCCGCCTCTGTTGCTGCAAGAACTTCCAGGCGAACGCCGCTGCCGGCCCAGCGGTTGTGCACTGCCTCCCCGACGACAGCTCCTTCTCCAATCTGGCGACGACTTCTTCTTCTCCGGCGACGCGACCGCGGACCTCAGGGACGGGCGCGGGCGGCGCGGCCGCGGGGAGAGTTGCTGCTGGCCATGGGACCTCAGGGACTGGCGCGGGCGGCGCGGCCGCGGGGAGAGTTGCTGCTGGCCATGGCGACGACGCCACCCCTTCCTCCCGACGTCGCCGTGCGAGGCCACCGAGGCCGCCGGCCGAGCAGCTTCCGTGCCTCGCCGGGCCGCCGAGCCTCGCCGTGCGCACGTCGCCCGGCTGCCTCGAGCCGCCTCGCTGGGAAGGGAGGGAGCAGAGGGAGAAGGCGGTGTGGAGCAGAGAGAGAAAGGGAGCAGCGCGTGCTGGTTTGGGGGAGGAAGGAGTCTCCCCCAGGTTTGGAGGATGGGAGGGAGCTCCGGAAATTTAGGGGTTCGTTTACGGGACACTGTTACGACTCGTTTTGGATCGAATATCCCCCAAATTAAAGGTAGAGGATCATTTAGGGAGCCCTGTTGCGGATAGCCTTAAACACCTCCACCCCACACCCGACCTGCCAGCTCCCTCTCTCGGCCCCCACCGCCTCCTCCCTCGACTGGCCTTCTCTGCCCTCCCTGCCTTCGCCGCCTTGAGATCCCTCTCCTCCAAGCCCAGGTGCCGGCGCAGGCGGCGCATGGACGCCGGAGGAAGCTCAAGACATGACGCGCCGGCGGCGGTGGCGCATCGACCTCGAGTTCCTCCCCTGCGCAGCCTCGAGCTCCCTCCCCTGCGCAGCCTCGAGCTCCCTCCCCTATGCGGCCTCGAGCTCCCGTCCTGGCGCGACCTCAAGCTCTCTCCTCACTGTGACCTTGAGCTCCTTCCCCACCGCGACCTCGACTGCAGGTGCGGGTTGACCCGACGGCGGTTACTGTCTCCCCGCTGGATCCGGGTTATCCCTCCCCCCCCCCCCCCCCCCCCTCTCTCATCTCCCTCCTCCTTGTTTTTTCCACAGGTGGCAGCGGCGGCATGGTGGCGGAGCTCATCTCAGGTCGGCCTACACGACGACCGCGGCCCGCACGGGCTGCATATCAGCAACGGCGAGGGTGCACAGCAACCGCGGTCAAGGGGCGCGCAGCCAGGAGCCGCGGCGTCAAGCATGGCGGTGGCGGTAAAGGGGAGGACCTGGTGGTGGCGGCGTGCGACGGCCGGGAAGGCGGCAGCCGAGACCGGCCGGTGGGGGAGCCAACAGATTTTGATTGATTTTTTTATTTCCTCCAAAAATATTTGCCGAGACTCAAATAGTACACATGGCGAACATTTGTCGTGAGCTCGCGGGACTGGTCTTAGCAAAGAGTTTGTTTGCTGGCAGGATTTTGCCGAAAGCGGCTCACGGCAAAGCTTTTGCCGAGAGGAAACCGACCTTTGCAGTGAGCATCGGGCTCACAGCAAACGCGCCGTTTCCCGTAGTGCTTATAGGCAAAAGTGACCCCGAATCATATTCACACTATACTCTACACGTTGGGCTATACTACAGAGAGATTCATCACCACTGCCCCATAGCCGCCGGTTTTTTACACGATCTGACGGTGATACATAGAACCAGCAGTGATAATTTAACATCACCGCTGGCGCAAATTGTAAACCGCACCGGACTCACGGACCCCCGGTGGTGTGAAGAGGGGACTCACGGACCCGAAATTTGAACATTTTCCGTTTCTTTCCATTTATTTATTATAGAAAATACAGATGTCTCAGCTCATCTCATCCATCATGTTGCATCAAGGGGTGTTGTCGTTGCATCTTGTTCATTTATTTTTGGCAGGTGCATAGATACTAGTAACAATGTCTCGGTCAACTCAGGTTGCAGACTTCAGCTTGTCCTGGATAATCGCAGTCACTGTTACAAAAGCCATTTCATAGCACCCGTCAGAATAAAATAGAACAAAAGGCTTAATCTACCAAAGATGAACATAGCATGCAAATTAGTACCTCTTGGTCGGGATGACCTAACTGTGCCATCCAGTTTGTTGTTTGCAACATTTCTGCATTTTTCTCTTGTGTCAGTGCAAGCCATTACAGAGGGAACATCAACTAATACTCCACGTGAAGTAGTAGAGAAATCTGAATCTGACTACTCACAGTTCAGACAAGTTCCCAACAGCGACAAGAGAGGATTTCTTGTGGCAATTTTCCAGTCAGCATATTCCCGTTCAGCCGCCTATAAAGAAGAGTCAAAACTTCCCTTTAGGCGAATGGCACACACGTAGTTTGACTATCCAGAAAATCAGTATCTATACATCAAAAAACTTAAAATTTCACCTTTTTTTGTGTGATTGAAGTTAGTTCTTCGTGGAACAAAAGTGTGTGCTTGTGGTGATAATTTTATCTACGAATTTTGCTATCTCTTGTATTTATATTCGTGTAAATTTAGGAACAAGATCATACAAGAACTGCAGTGTTTTGATGTTGCCCAAGGAGGCCGGAATAGCACCACTGAGCGCATTCTTCTGAAGCTCCAAGTTCGTAAGGCTTTTCAGATTGCCAAGAGATGATGGTATAGATCCTGTCAAGTTGTTCTGAAACAACATCCTGCAGAACATCAACGCTTTTCTCAGTTCAGAAAAATTGTTATACTTCGAAGCCATCTCAAGGAATCATGCGAAATTCTTGTAAAAGGAGGCACAAGGAAACCAATGTAGTTACATGTTATGCAATTCTTACAGAAAACGGAGGTTCTTGAGCCGTCCAAGATCTGGAATCAGATAGCCTGAGAGGCCTGCATTCCCCAAATCCCTGCAAAAAAGCAAGAACATATGAATCTTCCTATAAATATACAAAATAGAGATTTGTATTCACTCAACATGCACAACTAAGACAAAAACTTGTCATAAGGTACATCAAAGTTCCCTAATCTTTCTATAAATATACAAATATGTATTCACTGTCATCCCGGTCACTTTGGTGATTGATGCAACATCTTTGAGATGAGCTATGCATGCACACCCCAAAGAAAAAAACAGTTACTGCTAGTGCTGTCTGAAGACCATCCTAAGATTATGCTTATGCAGTCCATAAAATTGACAGGGAAGAAAACAGAATGATCTGCAGTTCATACACTCTGATGACAGAGTTGTCGTTGTTGCAAGTGATATGAAGCCAGGTGCAGGGATTGACAAGGGTAGGATCCCAGCTCTCCAGCACATTGTTCACGTCCCTCCACTCTTGCCTTTGATTGTACAGTATGTCACCTTCAAGTCTGAAAACCATGGCTCAGAAAAGAAAAATACTAATCATAATAACGTTGCCTGCCAAATGATCGGAAATTGTAATGAAGGATACCTTCAGTATTGCAGGTTGCAAGAGTTACAAGAACAAGAAGGCTAGTGAGAAGTGTTGCTGATGCTGCAAGCCGAAACGCCATCGCTGCAACCTGAAAACCTATATGGAGCAATGAGAGATTTGATGGGGAGGCTTTTATAACAATCGATCGCTTGGGGGTCATGGAATGGGTTTGAAGCTTTTCTTGTGTGATTATACATTTCTCCAGCATAGCTGTCAATGTTTGACTCTTCTGAGGAAAGATGTGCCGAGTCGTCGTCCTTGGTCTCCCTGGACTGCTGCAAGAGCTGCAATCTGAGTCACCGTTGCTGAAGTTTCCTGAGTGCTGCTTCGCTGAATTGTGCTTTCTGAAAGCTACTGCTGGTTTATTGAACTGAACAATCTGAGAATGCTTTTGTTGACCCAGAGCATTCAATCTTCATGATGTGGCTATATTAATCTTCTCTTGAACTCACTGGATAGTTTTGCTCTTTGAAAAAAAATTAAGCCTATAGGGCTGTACCTGTATCATGATAACCTAGGCCTACCTACGTTACCACACGCTGGAAAAAGGATTTTTTTTTTTAACAGAAGCTTCGTACCGCATGTTTATCCTTTTGGTGTCAAAATGTTTGAATGGGAGCAATTGTTTTTGTTGCAAATGCACTTTATTAACCTCATCAAGGAAGCATATGAAGAGGCAACACACCATGATTTAAGATGAAGAAACTGCTCCACTACAAGGAAAAGTGAAAGCCATGGTTAAGACTATGAATTAGTCTTATCGCTACCAATTCACTGTCTACACTAATGTATAGACTTATCATCTTCCATGTAAATCTCCCTATAAATAGGAACACTAAGATCAATGAGAATGACCAATTTTCACCTATTCACTTGTCTCCACACTTTACTTTACAACACGTTATCAGCAGCTCTTCTACTGAGCAAGAGAAGGGAGCACCAGCGATCTTACGAGTAAGATGACTTACCTACGTCTTCCCCTCAATGTTGGTTCTTCCCTTCCAAGGAACCTCCGTGCTCGTGTTCTACGTCACCTCCTGCATCAACAAGTCGATGCGCTCCTCTGAGCACCGGCGCGCCGTCCTCGACGTGGCAGGGGTCGTGCTGGTTATGCCAGACGTGGCTCCCGCCGCAACGACGGTGCTGCTGCCCCTAGAGCAGCCAGCAACAACTCGAGCACACTCGTAGCTCGTTGCGGACCTCCGGTGATGCCGGACAATTGCACAGCACCAGACCGTTTTCTGGTGGAGTCGCCGCATCACTGCGACTCCCACAGATTGACGGTGAGGGTGCGGTTGCCACTTGTTGACTTGCAGCAGGAGAACGCCGTCATCACGGCTTCACCTCGTCGCACTACCTCCCTAGAGGCTTCGCCGGAGTACACGCCGGCGTTACCGGAGCATACTCCGATGCCGGTCTGACCGCCAGGATCCTTCATCAGAAGGACTATGGCTGTGCGCACTGGAGCTCTTCCCTTCTACAACAATACAGGGGAGGCTCCAGCAGCACATCTGTGGCGGCGTCGCCGGACTTCATCGACCTCGAGCTTGCATCTCCACCTCCACCTCCGCCTCTGGCTTCTTAGGCACCGGGTCGCCAGACCGCCACAGCGGCGGCGAACTGTCGTCCTGGGTCGCGCCTGTGCCCCAACTGGATCTCGACCGGGCACATCCCGGTTGGGAACGGTGCCGGCGGCAGCGGCCACCATCCCTCACCCTCTGGTGCGGGGGAGGCTTGAGCACGGCGCGAGAATGGGGTCCGGAGGTGTGGGGGAGGTGGATCCGGGCGGCGTGGTGGTTGACCTGCAGCTGACGGCGGCGGATCGACGACGGCGACGACCAGAGTGGCGGCAAACTGTCTAGCGGCGGTGCATGTGAGGATGTCGCGAGGCTAGGCAGGGTCGTTGACCTGAGCTACCAGACGATTTTTTTACATATTTTTTAATCATTTTGCAAAATTATATGACCGTTTGAAAATTTATCAGATTTGACCACCATCCGCTGTGCGCCACGGCGGCCGCCGTGGGCCACGGCGGTTGCAGGTCCAACCGCCGTAGCCCACGGCGGTTGGGCCAACAGCCGTAGCCCACGGCGGTTGGGCCAACAGCCGCGGGCCCAACGGGCGGGAAGGCGAGCTGTCGTGGCCCACGGTGGTTGAGGCCTATTCGCCGTGCGCTAAGGCGGCAGGCTCAGCCACCGTGGGCCACGGCGGTAGGGTTGTGCAACCGCCGTGGGCCACGGCGGCAGGTCGGCTGACCCCTATAAGACCCGGAAATTAGCCCGGAAATGTCATAATAATTCGGAAAAAAAGAAAGAGAGGGTTGGGAAGGAGAAGAGAATGAGGGGGCGGAGCAGCGAAGCTCTGTCAGTTCTTCGCTTCATTGTAAGCATTTCGTCGATTTCAACCCTTTTAGCACCTATACTTAGAAAGCGTAATTAGTGATTCACTGCGTTTCTTTAGATCTGTAGTATTAAATATGTCCTGTTTGTAGGGTTTACGGTTCAGAAGGAGAAGAGAGGGAGGTGGAGGGTGCAGAGGAGTGAAGCTCTGCTGCTTCTTCGCTTCATTGCAGGTATTTCACTGATTTCAACTCTTTTAGTAATTTTACTTAGATATAATTACTATTTAAGTTTACTGTAGATTTATGTATGGTATAGATTTCTAGAGTATAGATTTGTAGTTGTAGTTTATAGTACGTAACATATGTACTGTTAGGTGTAGATTGCGACGGATTAGTTTGCAATTTTAGTTTAGATATTAGTCTATTTGTTTCTTAGTCTCTGGATGTAGTATTTGATAGCAGTTATTGCTTTTTATTATAAATCAGACATGTTGGAGACAGTGACAGTCAAATTGTATTATGGAATTGGAGAAATTATATATGGTCCACAAGGAGTTGACTTGTCAAATTTTAGTTCAATTGAGAAAAATGTTAAAAGAACAGCAGAAAGAACTTGGGAGGGTATAACGAACTGGCTTGTCAAGGCATTTGCAGTAGATTTAGAGCACCAATAGTCGGTGATGGCACTAATCAACAGAAGTGAACATGTGTATTGGGAGCTCGTGCCACTTGAAGGGACTCCACGATGGAGAAGTTTTATCAGAAATGCATGTCGAGTTGGTTTGCCCGTGATTTTGTTTGTCCAAGTTTTCCAGAAGGGTGAGTCTAGCAGTCAAGTGCATGAGGAAGCTGAGGATGTGGACGAGGGGGAAGGTGGTGAAGAAGGGGAAGGTGGTGAAGAAGGGGAAGGTGGTGAAGAAGGGGAACAACAAGAGGAGGAAGAAGGGAATTCTGAGGGTGAGCAGACATCTAGAGGTTATGTTGTCACTGGTTTTACTGATGAGGGAGAAGGAAACCCAGAGGTGATGAGACAATATCAGAGAGAGTTAGAAGCTGATGAACGTGCATTGGAAGAGGACTCTTCAGATGATGATTATGATGATGATGATGATCAGTCTGAGGATCATGTGCCCTGGGATTGGCAGAACTACGATTTCTCACAGTGTACTGTTAATAGTGGTGAGAATGTGCCATGGGAGTACACGGAGAATGAGGTTACAGTAGGCGCTATGTACCCCAGTACTGCACATGTGAAGGATGCAGTGAAGCAGTGGTCCACCTTGACTCTACACAGGGAGTTCAGGGTAGTGAAGAGCTCTCCGAGGATATATGATGTGTGTTGCAAGGAGGATTGTTCTTTTCGAGTGTATGCATATATGGGGAAGTGAGATAATAACTTACAGGTGAAAGAAGTGAGGGGTCACACTTGTACCCTTGATCGTATTGATGCAAGGCACCGAAACATTTCAGCCGATTTTGTTGCAAGCCACATGTACCCTACCATTCTGAAATGTACTACTTATGAGTCGAAGGCAATTATCGGTGCAATTGAGAAAAAATTTGGGTACACCATCAGTTACGGCAAGGCATACCAAGCAAAGAAGAAGGTATTGGAGCACAGGAGGGATACTTATAAAGCATCCTACCACAATTTGCCTAGCTTGCTACACACAATAGTTCAGATGAATCCTGGCAGCTACTATGATATCAAGGACTATGCTTGTGAGGAGAAACCAGGCAAGCTTGTGCTTCAGCGGTCATTCTTGGCATTGGGTGCCTGCATTGAGGCTTTCAAACTGTGTCGACCGGTCATTTGCATAGACAGCACTTTTCTCACAGGCAAATAAAAAGGAACAATCCTGACAGCTGTGGCAGCTGATAGTAACAATCAGTTGCTTCCTTTGGCCATTGCATTTGCGGAGGGGGAGAACGGTGACAGTTGGTACTGGTTCCTTGAGAGGTTGAAGAACATGGTGGTCCAAGATGTGCGGGATGTGTGTGTCATACACGATAGGCACAAAGGTATTTTGCAAGCAATCAATGACATGAAAGAGGGCAGTCAAGAGCGATAAAGAGTTTCATTGTGGCCAGATGTTAAGAGCAGGTTGTGCATTAGGCACATGAAAGCAAACTTCCACAGCCAGTTCAAGAACAAGGCCCTGTCTAAATTGTTTGAGCGGTTGTGTGAGCAGACTCAGCAGAAGAAGTTCGATGCCATCTGGAAGAAATTAGATGACCTGACAAAGAAGGCATCAGAGGAGATAGCAAAGAGGCCAGTGAATCCTGAACCTGGAGAGGAGCCAATTTCTCTCGAGGATGTGGGATTAGATGGCCCTCAAGTTAGGCGCAGAAGAGGGCGTGCTATGAAGACCTTCAGCCAGTGGATTCAGAATGAGCCTAAGGAAAAGTGGTGTCTCATGTTTGACGAGGGCGGAGCAAGACATGGGATAAGGACTACTAATTTTGCTGAGGTCTACAACTGTGTGCTTCGCGGTTCAAGACCTCTTCCTCTAGTTGGTATCATTGAGTTCTTTATGTATCGTACAATGCAATATTTTTACCAAAGGAGCAAGATAGCGGATGAGGTTCTGAGGAACACTCAAATGAGATACTGCACCAAAATGACTGAGTATTTGGACAAGGCTCAGAGAAAAGCACTTCTTCACAAGGTCACAGCGCAGCCTTTGTACCAGTCTGCTGACAATGAAATTATGTGGAGCTATGAGGTTGAGTACAAAGGGAAAATGCGCCTAGGCCCATCGCGTGAAAAGACGCAACAAGTTGCTGAACTTGGCAACCAAATATGCAGATGTACATGCTGGAAGCCGCAGCTACTACACATCCCCTGCACACATGTGATCGCCGTATGCTATGAACTTCAACAATTCAACTACCATAAGTACGTGCCATGGTACTATGCTAAGGAAACTATTCGGAACATTTGGAACCGAACAATTCAGAGCTACCTCATGCAGGGTACTTTTACTGAGAACCCCAAAGAAAATGTTGTGCACATACCAAATCCAGATCCTCAGTTGTGCCAAGGTGTTGGTAGACGGAAGAAGAAGAGGATTAGGAACAACATGGACGAAGTAGAAGCTGGAGCTGGAGCTGCAGTAGTAATGTGCTACAAGTGCCACAACATGGGCCACACGTACAAGAGGTGCACAGCTCCAAATTATGCTTGCAACGCACCAACTACGGCCAGTGTGGGCTCATCTGCAACTTCAGGACCATCCCAACCCCCATCCGGAAGTGGACGTGGACGTGGACGTGGGCGTAGGACCAACGCAGGATTCAGATTATCATAGTTGCTTGTAATGTTAGGACATTTAATTTGGGAATTTGTAATATTTGAACTATTATTTTTTGTACGAACTTATTCATGGTATTGTATTGTAATAATTGAACTTCTATTTCTTGTCGTCGTAATTATGTATGTCGATTCATTTGTATTATTTTGCCTATGATTGTTCTAATCTTGTTTTGCAGGTTTGCAATGGCCTCCTCAGGTCCTGAGTTGGACTTGGAGTTCCTCACGAAGAGGAAGGACAATGTCGACGTGCCACAGGGTATCGACACTCCTATGTGCTTCTGCGGTGACAATTGCAAGCTTGTTAGGTGCAAGGTTCTGGGGTACGCCTACGGGATGAGGTTCTTCATGTGCGCCAGCTATGCGCACGACCTGATTCAGCCATTCGACCGCAACCTTAGAGCCAAAGTAAGGACTTACTACATTTCTCGATTATTCATTTGTCATTTGTGTTTTATTATTTGCTGACATGTCTTTGAAAAAGACTCCACCTCCTCTTTGTGATTTCATGCAGTAGCTAGATACCGAGCAGTCCGACTTCAACACGAGGTACGTCGAGGGAGAAGCCTGTGATGCAAGGGAGAGGTGGTTCCGCATGGTTGAGTGGGAAAAGAGAGAGGAGAAAAAGAAGGAGGAGCAGAAGGAAATGCGCCATCACCAGGAGATGAGAGAACGTGAAGCGGCCCAGGCCCGTGAAGCCGATAGAGAGAGGAAAAGGGAGAGGGCTCGCCGGGCCAAGGAAGCTGGGCCGGATGCCATCAGGAAGGGGAAATACCCCCGTTGTACTCAGTAGACCTAGAGTATTAGTCGGACTGTATCAACTAATTCCGGATTTCATGACATCGTCAACTAGAGTCCTCGGTTTGTATCCTTAAGAACTTTAATCGGACTGCATTAGAGTATGTTTTATCCGTTACGTGTGTTTCGTTACAGTAACTGTCGTATGCAGATTCAGTGTGTTTCCTCCGAGTCACTGACGCGTTCCCCTCCCATGGATCGACTGGCCCACAATGCGACAGTGCCCTAGTACTAGGGTGTGTTTTCTTTGAGTCACTACTTCGTTTCCCTTCCCACGGATCGAAGGGCCCACCAGCCAGCCTCCTTCTTCTTCCTATATGTACCACCATTGCCTTCTTCTCACAGCATTCAACAATGGCTTCCTGGAGTGGGGATGAACATAGTTTCGGTCCTGAGTTGTGGCATCAGCAATCAGAAGATTTCGAAGCCAATTTCCCACTGAAAGGCAAGAGTGACTTCAGATCAATGCGTGATGTTAGAAGCTACGCACCGAAGCAAACAGTGTTGTGGCCTAGGTGTTCACATGGTGAGTTTTGCGTGATGCAAGTGTACCAGGGATGGAACAACTCCAGTCGTCGCTTCTGGCACTGCCCACATGCATGGGTAAGCAATGTCCACAAATTTGTTCATCATGTTTCTTTGGTTTGCTAACGTTTTCTTGCCTTTTGCAGTACTCCACCCAATCAGAGAACTGCGGTTTCTTGCAATGGGTGGATCCACCAGCTATTGATTCCTATCAATAGTACATCGACTACCTCGAGGACGTCGTCATCTACAACCTGAAGCGGGAGCTGTCAGAGGCATTGGCTTCTCCAGATCCATCGTCTAGAGCAGGAGACGACCGGTGCTGCAAATGTTCGACTTGCACTTGTGAATGCCACAAGAAGAACAGCCCACCTCCGAAAGATTGGTCCCCTGCACCTTCACCACCTCCACCCCCACCTGGGTACTACTACATGCCGTCGCAACACTCCGGTGGCTTTATACTCTCCGGGCAGTTCTCATACAACTAGATTAATTAGGAATGTTGTAATCAAATTTCTAAATTCCCTAAGGTATGTTATCAGTACGTAAGGCACTTTGTTAGGGTTGTACAAGCGTCGTACATGCCATTGCAAACGTGTGTGTTTTCTCTTGTAAATAATAAAAAAACCCAACCGCCGTGGCCCTCGGCGGTTGGATTCATGGAACCGCCGTGGGCCACGGCGGTAGCATGGTCGCGGCCTGCCGCCGTGCGGCTGCTGCAACCGCTGTCTACGACCACCGTGGCCCACGGCGTTAAGGCTAACCGCCGTGGGCTACGGCGGTTGGACCTACAACCACCGTGGCGCACGGCGGCCGCCGTGGCGCACGGCGGATGTTGGTCAAATCTGATAAATTTTCAAACGGTCGTATAATTTTGCAAAATGATTAAAATATATATATATATATATATAAAATTCCTACCAGACTCATCCCGTGCGTGGTGCGTGTGTAGGCCTGTTGGCCCACCTACCTGGGCCTCCTGGACGGAAAGTGATGGTGGGCTGAAAATAAAGTTGTGGCGGCCCACCATGCACTTATCTTTACTATTTTCCAGCAATTTTAATTCCGTAGAATTTACCTTTCAATCCTTAGGCTTTGGTATATTTACTTTCTGCAATTAGTCTGAGTCAATAAATATTTATACTCAGGCCCCCTTGTAATTTCAGATATTATATACGAGTGTGTTTCAACACTTTATGCATTTCCATGTCTTTTATTTTTACAAGTTCTTTGCAAATTTAATTCCTCGCTAATTTTTTATGCAATACTATCTCTAAATTGGAAAAGTTCTTGAAATTTTGAGATCATATGGATCTACACATGCCTCCGCATAGCACTTATCCCTCAAAACTCGGAATTATTACCAAAGGGTACACGCTTATAAAATTTCTCTATTCATTACTCAAAGTTATCATGCTTTGGAAAATGAATATCGAGCTATTTTAATCATGCGACAACATTTTGGATGTCAATTTATTGAGAATATTGTTGGAGTTCATTTTACTTGAATTCACATAATATTGCATCAATATGCCATAATTTCTCAAAATTGTTGGCAATAACAATGTAGGTGAGATGACACCCAAAGAGATTGCCAAAGAGTTTGAAATCCTCGCTCTTGATGGTTCCAATTTCCCTTCTTGGGTGATGGATGTCAAAGTGACTCTATCGACCCTCGGACTATACAGATGTATAGATGACACAGCCGAAGGGACGGTTACCCCCTCCAACATGTCAAATTTCTCCGCCTTAAAGGTGATGAGAAACCATATCCATCTGGATTTAAAAATGGAGTACATGTATGAGGAGGACCCACGTGTTTTGTGGACATCTCTAAAAAATCGTTATGAACAGCATAAAGCTATTGTCCTCCCCGAGGCAACGCATGAGTAGAACCATTTACGTCTACAGGATTTCAAAACTGTGGATGAGTTCAACCATGCCGTTCATAAGATATGCTCTAAGCTCCGATTTTGTGAGAGAGAACCTACTGAAGCGGAAAACTTTTAGAAGACTTTGTCTACTATGCTCCCTTCAGAAAGGATTATCACTCAACAATATCGTGAGAAGAATTTCACAGTCTATTCTTCGCTCATTCAGATATTGAAACAGACAGAAAAGAATCATGAGCTCACAGTGTGGAACTCAAATCAGCACCCATTGGGCACTGCACCACTGCCTGAAGTACTTGCAAATGCGAAGAAAAATGGACCCAATGGGAACATATAGACTGGAAATTCCTCAGTCAAGGGAAGACACAAGAGAGCCAAAAAGCCACGTGGGAACGTCCCAAAAGGGAAAGGTATTTCTAAGCCTAAAAATGAAAGTAGTAACAAAATCGCCTGCTATAGGTGTGGTTGCAACAATCATATTGCTAAGAAATACAGGACCCCTAAAACATTTGGTTGAACTATACATGAAGTCTGTGGGTCGTACACTAGAGACAAAGAAGTACGAAGCACACTTCGCCTCTCAAGCGTTGGAGACTGGAGCTATGGACCCCATCCTTCATGGAGCGAGACCAAGCAACACCAAGACTCCGCCAAGTGGAGAGGAAGACTTCATGGATGTCGACAAGATGCTCGTGGAATACGCTTCCAACGACACATATGGAGATCTCATATAGGCTCCATAGTTACATTTTTGCAAAAGAAGCTATTGTAATAAAGACATGATGTTGCTATTAGTTGTAATATTGCACTTATTATATCAATATATTCGTATGTACTTTCTATATTTTTGCATTATTTTTATAATTTAAATTTTGCATTATATAGATTGTTACGGGAGGCAATCCAATGGAAGAAGAAATATGCCTAGTGGATAATTGTACCACTAATACTATACTTAGGGAAGTCAAAATTTTCCAAACTCTCACAAAGAGAGAAGGACAAGTTTTGACCATCGCGGGACGCGATGCTACGATAGTTGGTTCTGGTAGAGCCACTATCGTACTTCCAATGGGTACACAAATTGATATCGAGGAGACTTTATCGTACCCCGATTCAACTCGCACCCTACTAAGTTATAGAGATATCCGGAAAAATGAGATTCATGTGGAAACACATGAGGAATACAATGAGGAGTTCCTCCTCTTGACCAAAGATACCGGATATGGCAAACAAACACTTGAAAAAGTGCCTTCTCCCGTCTGGATTGTACTACACATACATCAAACCCATACCACATGTTGCATACAAAGTGATTTTTCAGAATGTGGATGCATTCAAAACTTGGCATGAACGCCTTGGCCATCCTGGCATCGGGATGATGAGAAAAATCATGAGCAATTCAAGTGGACATGGTATGAGCGACAGAAAATTTCCAGAATCCTCAGATTTTATGTGCACCTCATGTGCAACTGGGAAATTAATTTTGATACCATCACATCTCAAAATACAGGCTGAACCACTAAAGTTTCTTGAACGCATTCAAGGTGACATTTGTGGTCCCATTCAACCTTTGTCTAAACCGTTTAGATACTTCATGGTTCTAATAGAAGCATCCACAAGATGGTCTCATGTGTGTCTTTTATCGACACGGAACCATGCTTTCGCAAAATTGATCGCACAAGTCATCAGACTTAGAGCGAGTCATGCTGAACACTAGATAAAATCAATTAGACTGGACAATGCAGCAGAATTTTCTTCCAAAGCCTTCAATGATTATTGTATGGCATTAGGAATTGAAGTACAACATTTTGTGCCATATGTTCACACACAGAATGGTTTAGCTGAATCTCTCATCAAGAGAATAAAGCTCATTGCTAGACCACTATTGAAAAATTGTAACCTACCAACCTCATGTTGGGGTCACGCAGTCTTACATGCTGGTGACTTAATACAATTGCGTCCAACTGCATACCATACAGCTTCCCCACTACAATTGGTTCGTGGTGATCCTCCTAGTATTTCCCATCTGCGGATATTCGGCTGCACTGTATACGTACCGATCTCACCACCAAAGCGTACATCAATGGGCCCACACAGGAAAATGGGGATCTACGTGGGGTATTTATCTCCGTCGATCATTAAATACCTGGACCCCCTTACAAGGGACTTGCTCACAGCCCAGTACGCTGATTGTATCTTCAATGAAGAACATTTCCCGACATTAGGGGGAGAATTCAAGTATCACACTGAATGCCCGAAAATAAATTGGGATGCCATAGACACCCAAAAGGAGGATCCTCGTACTAAAGAATCCGAACTTCAAGTTCAAAGGATTATAAATTTGCAAAATGCTGCAAATAATTTGCTAGACTCATTTACTGTGAGCAAAAGTGTCACAAAATCATACATTCCCGATAGGAATGTGCCGAAAAGAATAGAGGTACCAAATAAAACTATTCAACTCACTTCCTCGAAAGAGAGTGGGAGAAGTACGGCAAATCCTCGCAAGCGCACGAGGAAACAAAGGGATGAACCTTTAGGCACAGTAAATGAAACTCAACCTCAAGTTGAGAGACACCGAGTGGATTTACACAATCCACCTCCCACATCAATAGTGCACTCAATTTCTGATGATGGGACATTGGAACGCCCCGGTGCTATCGTATTGGGAAATACCAAGCTGCCATTTTGGGTAAATGAAATTTCCATAAACTATGTTGATTCTGGAGAATCATTCGATCGTAAGACTACAATTGTCGACATATACTTTGCCTCATCAGTTGTTGAAACCATCCAAAATTATCCAGATCCAAAATCCATGGTAGAGTGCAAGAAGCACTCGGATTGGAACAAATGGAAGGAAGCAATTGAAGCAGAGTTAGCCTCCCTCAAGAAAAGAGAGGTATTCTCATCAGCAATACCTACACCTCCAAGAACCTTCCCTGTAGGTTTCAAATGGCTTTTCATCCAGAAGAGGAATGAGAACAATGAGGTGGTGAGATATAAGGCGAGGCTTGTAGCACAAGGGTTCACGCAGAGACCCGGCATTGATTTCAATGAAACATATTCTCCAGTAATGAGTGGAATTACGTTCTGATATTTGATATCTCTCGCAATTCAAAATCATCTATCTATGCAGTTGATGGATGTCGTGACATCATACTTATATGGGTCACTAGATTCGGAAATATATATGAAGGTCCCCGATGGAATTCCTATACCGAATAAAGGAGCAAATCGCAACATGTATTGTGTAAAACTCCAAAGATCACTCTATGGTCTTAAACAGTCGGGTAGAATGTGGTACAACCGACTGAGTTAGTAGCTTCTGCAGAAGGGTTACTCAAATAATGATGATTGCTCATGTGTCTTCATCAAAAGATCCTCTACAGGATTTTGTATTATATCGGTGTATGTAGATGATTTGAATATCATTGGCATGCACAAGATATTGATGAAGTTTGTGATCATCTTAAGATGGAATTTGAGATGAAGGATTTGGGTAAAACCAGATTTTGCTTAGGTTTGCAAATCGAGCACCTTCAATCAGGAATTTTAGTGCACCAATCTGCTTATGTCCAGAAAATATTGGAGAAATTCAATATGGACAAAGCACATCCAATCAAAACTCCCATGGTTGTTCAATCTCTTGATCTAGAAAAGGATGTTTTCCGACCACGAGAGGAAGGAGAGGAGATATTGGGATCAGAATTCCCCTATTTCAGTCTCATCGGAGCACTTATGTACCTTGCAAACAGTACCAGGCCTGACATTGCATTTGCAGTGAATTTATTGACAAGACATAGTGCTGCTCCAACGAGGCGCCATTGGACCGGAGGAAAACAAATCCTTAGGTACTTAAATGGCACTAAGGATCTTGGATTATTTTTCCAAAAAACTAATGATCCTAACTTGGTTGGATATGTTGATGCTGGTTATATGTCTGATCCCCACAATGCCAGATCACAAACAGGTTTTGTATTCCTTCATGGAGGAACAACTATATCATGGAAGTCATCTAAACAGACTTTAGTGGCTGCCTCCAAAAATCATTCTGAAATTATAGCACTATATGAAGCATCACGTGAATGTGTATGGCTTCGCAGAATGATAAGTCACATTGAGCAATCATGTGGTATTGGTTCCTCAGAATCACCTACAATTATCTATGAAGATAATGCTGCTTGTATTTCACAGATGCAAACAGGCTACATCAAGAGCAATATCACGAAACATATTGCCCCTAAGTTGTTTTATCCACATGAGCTTCAACTAAGTGGAGAAATAAACATCTTATCGACAAAGTCTTGTGATAATATGGCGGATCTCTTTACCAAGTCCCTACCTGCTTCCTCATTCGAGAAATGCGTTAAAGGGATTGGTATGAGACGACTTAGAGACTTGCAAGCTTTAGGGGGAGACCCCTGAATGATGGGCCTAGTTAAACGCTTCACATTTTACTCTTTTCTTTTATGAGTTTTTACCATCAGGGTTTTCTCATACAAAGTTTTTAATGAGACGATGATTGATACAAGCAGATGCCTTGTCTCATGTTTTCCCCACTGGGGTTTTTCTAGAGATAAATTAAGGCATGGGATACTCCTTAAACCATACAAGTTTCATGATAGAGTAACCACCAAGCAAATCATTCCTATTTTTTCCCCACAGGGTTTTTTCAAAGGAATTCAAGAACAATTTGATCTCAAGATTGACTCGGTCAAAGGGGGAGTGTTGCAAATGCACTTTATTAACCTCATCAAGGAAGCATATGAAGAGGCAGCACACCATGGTTTAAGATGAAGAAACTGCTCCACTAGAAGGAGAAGTGAAAGTCATGGTTAAGGCTATGAATTAGTCTTATTGCTACCAATTCATTGTCTACACTAACGTATAGACTTATCATCTTCCATGTAAATCTCCCTATAAATAGGGACACTAAGAGCAATGAGAATGACCAATTTTCACCTATTCACTTGTCCCCACACTTTACTTTACAACAGTTTTTAAAAGCATGTTTAATTAAGCTGATTTGATTGTCATTCTTTTGGACATACCTGAACAAGTTAGATACACTGTTAGTGTTAGTAAATACTTGCCAATGTTTTTTCATAAACTTAGGCACCTCAAATTTAGAAATGGGGCATTTGTGTTCTTATTGAGATTTGGCCCTCGTTTTTTCAACTTTGTGATTTTGCTCTCAACTATTCACAAGTCAATGCGATTTCGCCCCTAGTCAATGGTCAAAACAGAGGCAATACGCAACGACTAGGGGCAACATCACAATGACTTGTGAATAGTTGAGGGCAAAATCACAAAGTTGGAAAAATGAGGGTAAAAACACAATTGCACTTGAATGTAGAGGCAAATCACCAAAAATCCTTAATCATAAAACTTGCATTGTGTCGGGAATTAGAAGTACATGAACCATTAATTATTTTTATAGCATAATACAAAAGGTATGGTTCTGTGATTAGTTTCAGTTTTCTGACATTTACTTGTTTATTTTCAGTGAAAATTATATAAGTTCAACCTGACATCGGAGTGCACATCATGATCTCTTAGCATCTCTGACAGACTTTCCATTTTTAGCTCTCCATTTGACTATCTTTTTTTTTAAAAAAAATAGGGGTGATTATCTCCTCCGGCCTCAGGAGGCCAGCGCACGCCGGGTTCGAACCCAGGCAGGTGAGCTCCCCTCTTGGAGTCCTCACCGGCCAAGCTAGGCTCGGTCTGCACCATTTGACTATCTATCCAAGTTCGTAAAACAATCCATCTCCATATTGAGTTCCTGATTCCAACATACTATCCATCTCTCACCCTCTAAATCCGAACAACTAGATTTCTCTCGGTCAACTCCAACAGACCCTCCATTTTGCACTCTTCATTTATGTCAAATACTGCACGTGGGACCCACAGTTTGGTAAAAACTTACCATGTTTGGTAAGTGTGAGGGAAAATTGGGCAAAAAGTCGGATGGGATGGAGAGCCAGATAGCAACTCTGTTGGACCACGATTTTCTTCAAATTTTAGCTTGGCAAGTTGGATAACACAACTCTCTTTGAGTTGCAATTAGATGTTTTCCTCGGCCATTTTAGACAGGTTGCCCAACGTTGCTGGTATTGTACTGTTCAGGCTGTTGTCATACAACTGCTGCAAACATCGGTAAACCAAATTTTAGAAAACCGTTTTTTTTTTATCATTGGTGCTTTCAGTGATTGAAACAAGTTATTCAATTCTTACAGATACGGGAGGTTCTGCAGTCCTCCTAGATCTGGAATAAGAGGACCTGAGATGCCTGCGTTCCGGCGTTCCCCAAATCCCTGCAAAAAAGCAAGAAATAAGTACTTTTCAAATCGAGAGCATCCCCATTTCCATTACAATAACGGAAATACTTCAGTATAAATACGGTTTGCAGATAAATTTACAGCATCACGTAAATCATCAGAGGTTCTGATTTCTTGAAGTATGTGCATTTCGATAGGTGGAGATTTTTAAACTTAGTAATTATTGCATTATTTACGTCAATTTAGTTGAATGCGGCGTGGTGGAGGCATTCAACTCGTGCGATGTTGATTTGGTGCCTGAGGCCGCACTGCGAAAGCTAGCGCTGCGCTCAGTGCGTGGGGGGTGGCTTGCACCTCTGCGCAGCCTCAGCATAAATGGATTCTAGCCTCTGTACCACCTGATATATATGGCTATGTGGTTGGCGTTTGTGCAGTGAGAGCGTCGCGCCCGGTGCGCGGAGAGGTGCTCCACCTCCGCACAACTTGACGAGTCCTTGCTCTTCTTCATCAGCATGTGCAGCTCCTCTTGGTCACCGGTTCTTCGCCTTTTCTTCAAGGTTTGACAAGTTTTCACCACTTGTTCCTACGTCGCCGTCCTCCTCTACACTCAGTTTGCTCACGACCGCTAACTTCACTGATCTCCCCCTGGGGCTGAGCTCTAGTACCCCAGCGTGTGTTGATGGTCTCGTGTATGGTGTGGCAATTTGAGAAGTTGTTCCTCTTACAGCTCTATGCGGGTGGTCAAGGCTAGCCATGGCGAATTGGAGGTCTTCGTGCGTCGGTTGCTCTGTGTTGTTTCTTGCCGGCCTTTCAGTTGCTTGGCCATGAAATGTGTTTCCTTGAGTAGGGCTCTTCCCTTGTTACCTTTTGGGGTCGGGTGGACGTGCTGCGATGTAATCCCTTGTGGCTCCCTTTCTTTTCCTGTCCTTATGTATCCTGATCACCTCTCGCAGTTTCGAGAGATGTATGCCTGATCTTGTAAGTCCGCTTTGAGGGAATGAAATTTGTTCAGGTGGGTCTTATTGACCCCCCGTTGCTTCCTCAAATTTTACGTCAATTAACATGGTCTCAATTCTGTTGTTGATGTGTGTCTGTGCCTTCATGAACACAGTACATACACTGGTGCAGAAGGGGGCTTTAGTCTCAGTTGGTAAGGACTTTATTAGGTAGCTAGGGACCAACCGAGACTAATGCTGAGAGACAAAAAGCCCCCGTTTAGTCCTGGGTTCAGAACCGGGACTAAAGAGGAGGCACGCCAGCGCCAAAAAAAATATTTGAAAATTCTCGAGATGCCCTCACGCACACGCAAGTCACAAGTCACGCGAAATATATGCGTTGTGGTGCGGGGATTCGAACTCGTGACCTCTAGCCTCGCGCGTCGCTTCTTTACCATCTCACCTACATAGCACATCTGATTGAGTAGAGAATGCAATCCTCTTATAGTAACTCGTGGGAGACCCATTAGTCTCGGTTCGTAATACCAACCCAGACTAAATGACCCCCTTTAGTCTCGGTTGCTACCAATAACCGAGACTAAAGCCCCCCTAGTTTCGGTTGGTAACACCAAACTAGACTATTTCGGTTGGTAACACCAAACTAGACTAAAGCCCTGAGACCTTTACTCTAGATTCGTGTCCTCCCCCCCCCCCCCAAATCTAGGTTGGTGTTACCAACTGAGACTAAAGGGTCGGAGCACCCTTGCCACTCGTAGCCACGTCGATGCAAAGGCTTTAGTCCAGACTCCAAATTCCACCCGGGGCTAAAGGAGTGAACCAAAGGTCTGGTCTCTACTAGTGATAGTTATTGGTCCATGCATTTATAAGGAGTAAATATTGGAAGCATTTTCGATTGAGAGATTATTAGGTCCATTCTCTACTAGTGATAGTTATTGGTCCATGCATTTATATGGAGTAAATACTAGAAGCATTTTCGATTGAGAGATTATTAGGCATGATCAGTAACTAAACTAGCGAAGGGGCAAACACGGCGTCAGGATATTATTCATCTGTGGTTGTGCTTCCACCCTTAGCCATTTGATCAAATCGACCCTTTTTTAATTACATAGTCCACGCAGACGCTCACAACACGCATGCACACTCACCCCTATGAAGACACGTACGCAAACCCTACCCCTATGAGCACATCATAAGAACTTAGCACCCGATAGATCTGGAGATTCCGAAGTCACCATTGGTGCCTCGTTGTCGACAGGAACACCACTTACCACTTAACACACAACGCCGAAAAATCCTGAGAAAATCCCAGATCAAAACAGGGCCGCCAAAGCAAGGCCCAACCAAATGATTAATCTACCAAACCAGCAAATCACACGCTCACGTGCACCTCTCAATCCAGCTGATGTAACCGTTCCAGTCAAGTGGTTGTTTTCAACATTTCTGAATGCAGATAAATTTTCTAGTGTTAGTACAGGTTATTAAAAAAAAGAACATCATCTTATAATTGAATGATTAATTGACAAAGAGGCCATGTAAAAGCAGTAACAACATACTAAATTTGAGGTAGTTATATAACTCACAGTGATAAGTTCCCGGCACTTGCAAGGGAGAGGATTTCTGACGGGATCATGCCAGTCAGCAAGTTGTTGTTCAGGTGCCTGCAAAGAACATTCAAAAGTCAACTGTTTATGAACATTTTATGGGCCTGAACTTTGCCTCGTTGTA
The DNA here is from genome assembly GCA_036936925.1 of Cenchrus fungigraminus. Taxonomy (NCBI): domain Eukaryota; kingdom Viridiplantae; phylum Streptophyta; class Magnoliopsida; order Poales; family Poaceae; genus Cenchrus; species Cenchrus fungigraminus. The sequence goes on along the minus strand of CM072768.1, from coordinate 59,254,145 downwards.
AAATTTGGATTCGGATTCTTCTTGTGGTAGAAATTTCCTTCTATATATAAGATGTCTTAATGAATTTAGGAACAATAACATACAGGGACCGTAATGTTTTAATATTTCCTAAGGAGGCCGGAATAGAACCACTCAGTGCATTCCTCTGAAGATCCATGGTCACAAGGTTCGTCAGATTGCCCATCGATGGTGGTATAGGCCCAGTAAGTTTGTTCCCATACAAGCTCCTGCAAGAACATCACAACAATATAGTTCAAATATTAGTCAGAATTCATGGAAGTATTTTGATATTCAGCGTGAAAATTCTTGTAACAAGTTGTGTACAGATTTTTGAGCGTGCCAATGGAGCCAAGTGATGCCGGAATCATGCCAGTAAGCATGTTCTCCTGAAGATCCAAGTTTAATAGGTTACTAAGGTTACCCAGTGTAGTTGGTATCGATCCATTCAGCCCATTGTCAAACAATTCTCTGCAAACGTATTCAAATCAGTTGCAGAAATTTGCCATTTTGACAGCAACTTGTGAGATCTGCATTACGCTGTGGTGTTCTTACAGGTACTGAAGCTTCTTCAATCCTCCCAGTTGTGGAACCAGAGGTCCTATTATACCGGCTTTCCCCAAGTCCCTTCAAAAAAAGGAAGAATCAGATCAGAACCACATTAATAGAAATAAGAATTTAATCTTGAAGGGCGTGAAAAAAAAGAACGCTAACTGTTCTACTGAAGTTGGTGCCTGAATCAGATGGATAGTGATATATTGGTTCTGTAGTCCTAGAGAAAAAGTATGCTATTTTTTCTAAAAAAAGGCAATGAGTTAACTTTTTTGAACCGAAAACAGCGAGGGAGGCCCCCGCTGTGGGAAATTTTATAAAAATTAAAGAGGGTGACTTACAAAGCTGAATAAAGGGGAAAGAAAAAAAAAATTAACTTTCAATTAGTTAACTTAAGCGACTGGCCTATAATAAAAATTTTGCTATTCATAACAAGGAGATGACAGAGGGGCATACAAGCTTATCACATAGTTTTCGCTGTCACAGACGACATGCTCCCAAGAGCATGGATTGTCAGAGGATGGATCCCAGCTCTTGAGCACATTTATTGGGTCCTGCCATGCCATCCTCTGCTCATACAATATGTTGCCTATAAGCCTCAACAAATCAAGTTAACTAGAATGCATTGTTCAGAAAAAGGACTACTAATTTCTGAATATTCACAGAGCATGCATCTGTATACCTTCAGTGTTGCCGTTTGCAAATCTTGCAAGAGCAAGAAGGCCAGTGATGAATGCTGCTGCTGCTGTAAGCTGAGCCACCATTGTTAGGAATTGCAAACCTGAGAAGGTGTTCTGGTTTGGAGGTCCACCTGAGAAACTTGTGATGTTGGAGAGGTAGAGAGTTTTTATATACAACTGCACGGACTAAGAAGGGGTATGCAGTTTGACCAAAAGATTTTGCAAGATCTCCCTGATGAATAAGCATTTTATATATCCATTGATCCATTTTACGCGTGTCCTTTTATTACCTCTAGGTAGTCAATAGTCTGTACAGAACCTTCAATCGAGGTGTAAGCACATGGTTGGTAACCTACTAGATGACCGATCTACAACTTTTCTGTTATAAAATAAGGTATCAGATCACTACGCTAATCTTCAGGAAACACACATCAAACGGAACAGATATTTATGTTTCAGAAACTGCAGACATCGATTTGTTCATCCATCTGAAACATGTGAGTGAAAAAGATACTCTTATCTTGGACTCAGCTTGCACACATGATACCAGGATCATATTAGTCACTGATTCATTTCAAAGAAAAAAAATGCAGCGACTGCTAGCATCACTAATATGTTTGGGGCTTGGCTAAGGGGGATTACTAATGATCTTAAGCCATTTGTTCTTCTTGGAGCCGCTGTTTTTTTTTTTTGGTGCATGTGGCTATGCAGGAATTATTTGGTTTTTTGGAAAAAAAAAGGTTGCTACTCCTTTCCAGGTTTTTCCGCTGTTCAATGACTGGCGCAGATGGCCAAGGTGCTTTCTACATGGGCAATCTAGTCTTTTATTTTCGCCGGATGGACGGCTCTTTTTTTTTCAAACACACTAAAATTGATAGCTTCCTTTTATTTTCTGAGATTAATAAGTGTGGATGTGTTTCAGTTTTTTTGGCTCTGCATCTGAAAATCTCTGTCAAGAACTTATTACTATTTTTTCACATTAAGGAAAATTTAAACGTCCTGTGTTTATTTTCATTTATAGAAAATGTAGATATCCCATCTCATATCATCCATCACGTTGTATCAAGGGCTATAGCAGCTAATGAAGTCATGTTCACTCATCACGTAGAATTACATTACAAGTTTACTATGTTAAAATTGTCATTACTGTTAAGATAGGTGCTTCGTGTAACAAGTAGATACACCGTGTATATCACGATCTAAAGGGCCAGGACTCGGTTAGCTTGTATTAGATAGAGTTAGAGATAAACCGAGTACCTTGTGTTCCAAGTTGTAATTCAAACCTTGTATATCTCTAGCCTCCCGGCTATATATATATATATTGACATGGAACCGTGATGAGCCAAGATAGGCAATCACGTTTGACCTAGTGCCATAATTTTTACATGGTAATCAGAGCTTTCCTCTTCTAGATTGCATCTGTTGCCATGGGTTCCACCTCAGCCTCAGTCGCAACCACCTTCCCAACTCCTCTCGGTCCCAAGGTCACGGAGAAGCTTACCAGGGACAACTATGTCCTATGGAAGGTGCAAGTTCTCCCTCCAGTTCGAGGGGCTCGCCTCATGGGCTTCCTTGATGGGTCGGCGAAGCAGCCGGCAGAAACTCTGGAAGTCGTCAACACTGACAAGACGAAGACCGCCGTCGACAACCCTGAATACGAGACCTGGCTGGCTCATGATCAGCAGGTTCTCGCGTTCCTCTACAACTCGATCTCCAAGGAGATCCTCGGGCAGGTGGCGATGCTCTCTACTGCGGCTGAAGTGTGGGAGGCGCTGGAAGCAATGTTCTCGGTGCAATCCCGTGCGCGGGTGACAAATCTGAGGATGCAGCTTGCGAACCTCAAGAAGGGGAGCATGACTGCTGCCGTCTACTTCAACAAGGTGAAGGCTCTTGCTGATGAACTCGCTGCGGCCGGCAAGAAGATAGAAGATGAGGAGATGGTGTCATATATTCTCTCCGGCTTGGACTTCGACTACAACCCCATTGTGTCGGCTGTTCTTGGTCGAACAGATCCAATCTCCCTTAGTGACTTGTATGCCCAAGTTATGGCGTATGAGATGAGGCTTGAGATGTATCAAGATCAAGGCGGCAGCGGTGGTCAGTATCAGTCCTCGGTAAATGCTGCATCACGCGGTCGTGGAGGCTTCAACAGTTGTGGCCATGGAAACAACTCCCGTGGCGGCTGTGGGCGTGGAAGGGGAGTTGGAGGCAACAATAGCAACAACTCAAAGCTATCTACGTCCACCAACAAATCCAAACCAAGGTGCCAGATATGTGATCGTCCTAATCACACTGCATTAGAGTGTTGGTACAGGTTTGAGAGGACTATCAGCCTAGCAAGACCACTGGATCGTCGCCTGCTGCATATGGGGTCGACACAAATTGGTATGTGGACAGTGGAGCCACCGACCACATCACTAGCAACTTGGAGAAGCTGTCCTTCCATGAGAAGTATGGAGGGCGCGATCAAGTCCACACTGCAAGTGATAAGGTATGTTTATCAGTAATATTGGCCATACTATGTTGCACTCTCCATCTCGTAATATTCATCTAAAAAATGTCCTTCATGTCCCAACCGCACAAAAGTCTCTTGCTTCCGTTTATCGTTTAGCTAAAGATAATAATGCCCTCTTTGAATTTCACTCCAAATTTTTCCTTATAAAGGACAAGGCAACGAAGAAAATTCTCCATCGAGGAAGGTGTGGAGATGGTCTTTACCCCTTATACCTTAAACCCACGGGAGCAAGTGTGCACAAGCATGTGCTTGGAGTCAATAAGCCGTCAACAGATAGATGGCATAGTCGTTTAGGCCACCCTTCTTTTTCAGTTGTTTCTCATGTCCTTAAGAATAATAAGCTCCCGTGTAATAGTGATTTGAATAAAGAGTCTATTTGTGATTCATGCCAACGTGCCAAGAGCCATCAGCTACCATATTCCAAATCCCATAATATTTTCTCTACCCCTCTTGAGCTTATTCATTCAGATGTCTGGGAGCCTGCACCTACATCGGTTGGGAGACATACCTACTACATTAGCTTCATAGATGACTATAGTAGGTATACCTGGATCTATCTTTTACGCAAAAAATCAGATGTCTTTCATGTATTCCATGATTTTCAGAAGTTCGTTGAGAGGCAATTTGATAAGAAAATCTTGTGTATGCAAACAAATTGGGGGGGAGGGGGCGAGTATGAAAAGTTAAATTCCTTTTTCAAGCAAATTGGGATCATGCATCGTGTCAGTTGTCCTCATGCCCACCAACAAAACGGCTCAGCAGAGAGGAAACATCGACACATAGTCGAAGTAGGTCTTGCTTTGCTAGCTACCGCATCCATGCCCTTAAAGTTTTGGGATGAGGTCTTTCTCACAGCCACCTACCTTATAAACTTGTTGCCTAGTCGTGTGACTAATTTAAAGAGCCCAACCGAGCTTCTTCATAATATCAAGCTCGATTATGCTTCTCTTCACATCTTTGGGTGTGCATGCTGGCCAAATCTTAGACCTTTCAATTCTAAGAAGCTTGCTTTCCGATCCACTAGATGCATTTTTCTTGGCTATAGCTATTTACACAAAGGTTTCAAATGTCTAGAGCCTTCCACCGGACGCGTCTATATTTCTCGAGACGTTGTCTTTGAAGAAAACATCTTCCCTTTTGCAACCATGCATGAGAATGCTGGTGCGAGACTCCGACAAGAGATTTTACTTCTTCCTGCACACCTTCGTAATCCCAGCCAAGGGGAGGCAACTAGTGTTGGTCCAATTTTTACTGATGAACATGCTAATTATAATTGTATTGAAGCTGTGGCTGAAATGCAGGAGTTCAGAGAAGAAAACGGTGATCAATTTGAAGCTCAGATGAGTTCAAACGGAGGAGCCAAAGGAGCCCTACCGTTTTCAGCTACGCGACGCACAAGTGCTGACTTCCAGGATGATACTCCGATCATATCGGACACGGACTCTGATGCTGATCAGCCGGATTCGCCGTCTGCAGCTGCGCGCGGCGACAAGCCGCTGCCCTCTTCTGTCTGAATCAGCCACGATGTTGTAACATCCCAGATGTTTAAAAGTCCTAATGTCATATGTTAGCACTACCAAATCGTGTTTAGTACAAATTGACACACAATTGACGAAGTCAAACCCTAGTTCTTGGTCAAACTCCTTAGAGCTCTATACCCTTTAATGGTTTTCTAGCATGTTCTCAAAATTTCGTAATAAAACTTCAAAATCAGCCAATATAAAAGTTCTTCGTTGTTTCCGGGAACACAACTTTCATAATTGGTGGACTTTCAAATTTTGAGTGCAAATTAGCCAAAAGCAGTGTTGAAGCTCTTATGAACAGTAATCGAAGCCGTGGAAAACTGCAACTTGGCCACGTTTTTCCCGTCAAACTAATCACCAAAACATAGGTCGCCCTTTGTAAAAGTTGTAACCCTATAGTTGCTTTACAACTTTTGTTTTTGGATATTTTGAACTTATATTCAGAAATCTCGAGTTTAAACCTATTGAAGAGGCGCAAGTCAAATAAAAACGGGCACGCTGCGCCGGTGCTCGCGCTCTCGTGCCGTGGGCACCGCGGCCGCGCGCGCCACGCGTCGCCTTCCCGCACCTCCGGCGTACGTCGTACGGACGCCTCGGCTTATCCGTGGTGGACCACGCACGCCGTTGGGAGCTCCGAAGGCCCATAGGCCAGTGCGCCGCTCCCAGGGAAGGCTGGCCCGATGGCCTTGCGCCATGCGCCGCGACACGCGCCGGCCTCCCGCGCCCATGCCGCCACTGCAACAATGCGTGGCCACGCCATCTGTTTCCGTGCGAGAGCTGAACGTCCTCCGGCTCCAAGTCGACACATCTCCGTGCCCCTCTTCTCATTCGGGGATATTTAACTTTTTACCATTATAACGGATGGCACCTCTCCGATTGTCACTTTAACTGGGGCAAATATTTACAAGTCAGCGATGTTGCGAAAGAGATACAATTTTACCACTTTGGCTGATGTGGCACGCCATGTGAGCACGCCACGCTGTATCCAGAATGCACGGACGAGTTAAATGACCTCCCCTGCCCTTCTTCTTCTTCTTCCTTGCCGGCGGGCTCCCTGGGCGGTCAACGATGGACGTGTGCGTGTGTCCCCCTCGTCCCCGCGTCCGACGACTGGGGCAACTGGACCTTCCTCCTGACCACCGCCGCGCTGGGCATCTGGCCGGAGAAGCGGACCCCGGTGGGGAAGGCGCTAAGCGGGGCGCTGGTGAGCATGCTGCTGGGCCTGGCGGCCAGCAGCGCCGGCGTGGTGGTGGCGGACGCCCCGGCGTACCGCGTCGTGCTCGACTACCTCCTGCCGCTGGCCATCCCGCCGCTGCTCTTCCGCGCCGACCTCATCGCGTGCTCCGCTCCACCGGCGCGCTGCTGCTGGCCTTCCTGCTCGGGTCCACCGCCACGATGGTGGGCACGGTGGTGGCGTTCCTCCTCGTCCTGATGCGGTCCCTGGGTCCCGACAACTAGAAGATCGCGGCGGCGCTCATGAGCCACCACATCGGGGGCGCCGTCAACTACGTCGCCGTCTCTGAAGCCCTCGGGGTCACCCCGTCGGTGCTGGCCGCCGGGCTCGCCGCCGACAACATCATCTGCGCGCTCTACTTCACGACCCTCTTCGCGCTGGCTTCCAAGATCCCCAATGAAGAAGACCCCACGGCCGAGAACGACGGCGAGTCGGTGGGTGCCGCCCGTGACGACAGCAGCGGCGGCGGCAGCAACCATAGCGCCGTGGCCATGGCGGTCGCGTTCGCCATATGCAAGGCGGGGAAGCTGGCGGCGGCCGCGCTGGGCGTACGAGGGGGAAGCCTCCCCTGCATAACGGCACTCGCCATGGCACTGGCGACGTTGTTCCCCTCGCGGATCGGGAAGCTGGCGCCGTCGGGGGAGGCCGCCCGCAAGGAAGAAGAAGGAGGGCATGGAAGGTCATTTTACTCGTCCGTGCATTCTCGATACAGCGTGGCGTGCTCACATGGTGTGCCACATCAGCCAAAGTGGTAAAATTGTATCTCTTTCGCAACATCGCTGGCTTGTAAATATTTGCCCCTGTTAAAGTGACAATCGGAGAGGTGACATCCGTTATAATGATAAAAAGTTAAATATCCCTCTCATTTGCGGCAAAACGAACAGAGCACCAGAACGCGTCGCGCATGCTCCTGTCGGCCGCCATTGATGCGCCACCGAGGAGCTCCGCCCTCCGCTTGCCACCACCGTCCCAGGACCTCACCTGAGCCCCTCCCCCCACCCCACGACCCTATTGCACCTTCCACGGTCACCAAGCCGCCCTTTACACTGCCCAGTTCGCCAGAGACGGAGCAACCGCGGTTGCAGATCCACGGCGCCGCCAAGGATCGCCGCCGGCACCTCCTCCGACTCTTCCAACCACCGGAATGGAACCCTAAGTGAGCAAGGACCACTCCCCCGCCCTTTCCCGACCAAGTCCGGCGAGCTCCTCGCCGGAATCCGGCCGCCCTCATCTCTGGCCGCGACCAGGGACCTATTTGTAATCAGAATTTTCGTTCTAAGGACCAATCTGCAAGAACCAAGGACTTGTTCGTAAATACTAAGCTGCAGATCTAGATCCAAAACGCAGGAACTTGTAAAATCGATATAAAATCGTAGAAAAATCAGAAAAATGCAAATCTAATTTTGTTAGGTTCCTGGTGGTGAAGAACTCTACCTTTTATAGAAAGTCTGTAAAGGGTTTTTGTCTGTAGTTTTTAATTAAAATTCAAACTCAATTTGAAGTGTTTTTGTTGTAATTTAAAATATACACATGATATGGAAGTGAACTTTGGATATGTTGTTCTTCATGGCATGTCTAGACTTGTGACCAAAGTTGGCATGAGTTTGATGAGTAGATATTTAGTTATGATTTATGTAATCTTTATGATAGATTAATCTTAATGCTTTTTATAGCCCCTTTAATAAACTTTCTGTAAAAACAAATGCACCCCAGGGCTTTGTTATGATGAGGTGTACCTCTGTTAAAGTGGATGAGATTTTAGGATGAGTTTTGATGTTTGTTTTGATTTAATCTTGCTTAGGAGTTTAAATTAAAAACTTGAAAAATAATTTGAATCTACACTTGTACTTTGGCCAGAAGATTATATTGGACATGAATGGCTTGTAGTAGAAAATTGAGAACAAATCGTTTTGTAGGATTTATTTGTGTTATACTAGGCTGAAATTTGTCTTTTTCGTATAAATTAAAATATATGTAAGCTAGAGATAAACTTTGGCATGTGAGCTTAGTTTAGGTATATGTTGTTGTGTACCAAAGTTTAGGACCATTGGATGTATATTTAATTTTGTAGGAATTTTGGATGAAAGGCCAGATAGATTTCAAGTAAATAACAAATTGGCATCTTTTTGTTTTTATTTTTGAAATGTGGTGATGTGGATCTGTCCAAAACCATTAGGACACACCCCTTGCTGTTTTGTGAAGTTAATTAATTTAATTTGCTTAAATAGGTACACAGTCACCATCAAAATGGTGCTTAATCTTGTCCAAAACCACCTAGTGCTTTTATAGGTTAAGTGTGCTATAAATTTCTTATCGAGGTGAATGTGGCTAGCATAAACACACATGTTTTACCTCTGTTTTTGTTTCTAATTTTCAGAATGAAACCTTAATTAATTCTAACTAATGTTGCATATGCATGCTTCGTGTAGAACTTCCGGACAATACTTATACGTTGATCCAGGAGAGTAGTGAGGAAGGAGCCGAGGGAGAGTTGAACCAAGCTAGTGTGCAACAAGACCTGGATCAAAGTCCAGAAGAGCCCAAGGCTAGTTTTGAGGAGGAAGGCAAGCACCGGAATGCATTAACCCAAATTTCCTAACTCGCAATTTAACTATGTATTTATGTTATGTATGTGCATTTAAGTTTCAGGAGTTGAATTGAAACCTTAGATGCATGATCCTTAGGTTCCTATGCTCTTTTACTAGTATGCTAGGTCGTTAGTGCCATGCTTTAAGGACATGGTACAAGTCGAGTAATGTCTCATTGCTCGCGAGATATAGGTTACTTATGTTGGACTCATAAGTCTGGTTAAACTGACTCACTCATGTGGTAAGAGCAATGGGATCGGTCTCGACCGAGTAGTATGTGCCGGTAAAGCTTTTGAACGTACCAAGCACTTGTCGGGAATGGGACCGGTAAGCCAGTACCTTCTGAACCGGGGCGGGATCTTTCTAGCTACCCGCTTGGGTTGCGTCTCCAGGCTAGCTACCTGTGGTATAGTGTGTGAGTCCGGACTGGTCGGTATAGACTCTCCGGATAACCGTGTACCAGAGTTTGTAGCGTCTGATCCCAAACTAAGGGACGTTGGGAACCGCCTGGTCGAGGTATACCCCGCATTCGATTTTATTTGGCTTCTTGGGGTATACTTTCTTCCGTGTGTTTGGGTTTACCTTGCAAGGTTTATAAATTCGATCGATCGTCGGTCTCTCGCCGTTACATGAGACTTCTTAACCACTGGCTACCCCATCTTGTATTAAGGAACAGATTGATTAATTTTGATGCTTGAATAATATTGTTTGCACAACTGCTTGTTTAGTTTAGGTGCTTACCTAGAATGGTTAATATACTAGAATTGGAGCTAAAACTTGAGAATAAGTATCAACTCTTAGTCGCTTTTGGCAAAACAAACCCAACAGCCAAAAAGCCTATGTATAGTTGTACTTTATTTTATCGGGTAAGTCTTGCTGAGTATTAGAATACTTAGCCTTGCTTTTGTTGATGTTTTCAGGTAGTGATGTTTGGCCTGGCCAATTTCCCCTGGTTGGGAACTTGAATGGGAGATTGGTGATGACGATGAGTGATATGCTATGGATGGCCTTCCATGTGTATCATACGACTAGTTTACTTTTCCGCTGTTTTAAACTCTGAACCTTTACTTTTATGTATGAAACTTGGTTTGTAATAAAGTAACCCTGTGGGCTGTTTTGTAATTTAAATTCGTACTTGTTGACACCACTTTTTGGAAAAACAGGTCAAAAAGAATAAGGAGAAATAGCCGATGAAAACAAAGTACAATCGGCCGATTGAAGGGAGAGAAAGACGGTCAACACGGATCGCCGATGGTCAAAGGGATTCAACCCTGACGGTGGACCAGCTGGTTAAAGTGACCAGCCGATGATCAGATAGAAGATCGGCCGATGGAGGAAAGAAGAGGCGGTATTTAGAAGAAATACGCCAAAAAGGAAAGCATGGCGGAGGCGGGTCAGTCTACGATCGACGATGGGTCAAAGTGTCAGTTTTAGGAAGTTTTTGACTCCTGCGAGAGTCCTTTTCTATTTCTAGTAGTTTTTGTCTTTAGATGCAAGTAAACAGTGTCGTAATCGGCTAGGAGTCGGGTTGTCCTCAGGACATAAATAGCGACCCTGCGAGGTCGGAAAATCTGTACACACCAATATCAAACAAACCGCCTCCGGGCAAACCCTTTACTTTTACTGCATCTACTTTACAGCATCTACCTTTACAGCATCTACTTTTCGGTGACTTCGCCATTGCGTTTTTTCTCTTTTCTACAACGTCGTGCTTCGGGTTCGTCAGGCTGCATCAGCTGATCTCTGACAAGCTTGTGAGTACCGTTTTACCGAATAACCCTAGGCTTTAACCTCCAGGCGCATCGCTGAGGTTTCGTCTAGTTCTTTATTCACCCCTTACCGATATTAGCTAGATCTACAAGTTTTCGTACCAAATTCTTGTAGTTTTAGCTATTATCATTGTCATCTGCTCGATCTAGATCCTATCAGCTTTCAACACCGCAGCCGATTCCGACCTACTCGAGCGTTGACGTCACGATCGGCCGATCCAGCCGATCGCACCGGTGCTTCGGTCGCTTTCGAGCCGGCCGATCCCGCTTTTCTCGTATCGGCCGATTGGCTGGTACACGTGTCGCTGCAAGGCCATCGGTTCTCTAGCCGATCCCTAATATTTTCCATTGTCAATCAACATGTCAGATTGGCTGGCACGCCTCGCTACAGACCGGGGAGTCACGTGTGTCGCACGCAAGGGTGACGTCCTATTTTTGCGTCAACACACTTTTGGCACGCCCGGTGGGACACGAAAAAAGTCAACAATGACGAAGCCTATGAAGACTGGTCCTCATGAAGTCGATCCGGACAACGTCCAACCAATCACCAGGGATCAGCTGAAAGATTCAGACAAAGCTGAGTTAGAGGCTCACATGAAGCATTACGAAGAGCTTTGTCTGGCATCATACGGTCAGACTAAAAGTGGAGTCTTCAAGAAGAATCCGCTACCAACGCCTAAACAAGTCACCTTTTCAGCCGATCCTGAAGGGCTTCAAGACATGATGACCAAGGCTATGCATCAAACAATGGTTGATCAATCCAAGGTATTCGCAAATACTATTCAGAATGCCATAATTGATGCACTCAAGCAAGGAGCAGAGGCAGGATATCTGGGACCTGCATACTTTCAACCAAGGCGTACTCCTCCTGTGTTCCAGCAAAACCAATCGGCCAACCCGCCGATTGATGATCCAACAGCAAAAGCTACACCATCTCCATAAGCTGCCACCAGTTCTTCATCGGACTCTCAGCCGATTCAGAATTAGAGTGGCGATGGTAAAGCTAAAGATCCTGCCGTCACATCACCAGTGCAGTCTAACGTCCAGGATCAGGTGCTTCCAGTGCAGAATCAGCAAAAATATCCTGCTATGAGAGATTCAGATGGGAAGCTTGCAGGATGGGATTTACCTCGTGATCACTTTGAGACTAACATCTCAAATTTCTTTGAGCTTGTGCCTGAGGAAGTCCCAGAAGTAAAATACCCACAGTCTTACCAAGCTACATTCGGAGGTACTCCAGGGACTGTGCACATGAATGGAGAAGGAGTGGTGTTTGTCTACTTCAATCATGGGAGCAAGAACTTCGAAAGAGTCAAGATCAGTCCAGCTCATGCTCACATGGTCATACCGACAGAGAAAAGACCTCCTACTCCACCTCAGAGGCCAAATCCTACTCCACCTCAGAGATCGGCTCAGCAGCCGATACTCGGGATGCCCATACCAACTACTCCGCTACAGCAACCAACGCTCGGGATGCCCATACAGACAGCCCCGCCTCAACAGTCAACGACAATGCAGGCTGTCTTAACCCCAGCTAATACGGTGGCTCATACAAGATCTTCACCTCAACAGCCGATCAACCAAGGAGCAGCAGGGCAGCCAGTGTTTCCACAAGTGGATTCAGCGTGATTGCTGCAAACACTTCTAAATCAATTAGCTATTTCAAACCAGTTGAATACGCAGCAACCAGCCTCATCGGCTAGTCAGCCGATTGAACAGGCTACACCTATTACAGGTCATTCAGACACTCAAGGTTCTACTGAGGCAAGGACAGTTCCAGATCCAAAGACAAGAATCTTAGAAAAACGACCTCCAGAAACTCCAGCTGAGATACAAGCAATTGAGCAAGTGGCTACAGAGTTGAAATCTCATGTGAAGCAGGAGTTGATCGACCACTTCTCGGAGATGCTATCGAAGCAATATGGGATAAAACCCAAGCAGCAGTCCTGCATGTATAGGACACCGTATCCCTCTGGCTATGATCAGATACCGTTCCCTCCAAGGTTCAAAGTGCCAGACTTCACCAAGTTCTCTGGACAAGATGAAACATCCACTATGGAGCACATCACTCGGTTTATCATCCAATGTGGGGAAGCAGGGAATGTTGATGCACTCAGGATACGGTTGTTCTCTTCATCTCTGCCAGGGCCGGCATTCTCATGGTTTACATCACTGCCAGCTAACTCCATCATCAAGTGGTCCGATCTGGAACAGCAGTTCCATAATTACTTCTTCTCTGGCATCAACGAGATGAAGATCACTGATCTGACCAGACTCAAGCAAAGGAACGATGAAACAGTAGCTGGATTCGTTCAAAGATTCAGAGAGGTCAGAAATAAGTGCTATAGTCTGAACTTGGGAGACAAGCAACTAGTTGAGTTGGCTTTCCAAGGTCTCTTGCCGACCTTAAGGGAGAAATATGCATCACATGACTTTGAAAGCCTCAGCCAGTTGGTCAGCCGAATGAGTCACGAAACTGCAAAGTCCTATGAGCCTAGAAGGAACTTTCAGAAGAAGGTGTCGTATGTGGATTACTCTGACTCAGAAGATGAAGACAATATGATAGGGCTCGCAGAGTGGGTCAAAAGCAAGAAGACAGTGTCCTGTCCCTTTGGCAAGAAAGAGCCAGAGAAATTCGGCTTTGATATCACTAAGGCCGATAAGATATTTGATCTGTTTCTTCAGCAAGGGCAGATTAAACTCTCCCAGTTCCATACCATACCATCTGCAGAAGAGCTGAAGAGGATGAAGTATTGCAAGTGGCACAATGCAACATCGCACGATACCAATGATTGCAAGATCTTCAGACAACAGATCCAATCAGCTATTGAGCAAGGGAGGCTTAAATTTGAAACTCCTACCAAAGCTGAAAAGCCGATGAAGATTGATTAGCACCCCTTACCAGCTAACACAGTTGAGGTGTCTAGCAAAGACACGTCACGAGTTAAGTTGCTGACATTTGATTCGGCTCAAAATAAAGGAACCGTCGATCCCAAAGTACAAGTAACCGCTGCCGATGTCAAAGGAAAAGGGTTACTACTTGGAGAAGGAGAATCAAAGCCACGCCGGCCCGTCACATCACAGATGTTGATCAAGAAGTTCCAGCGCCGACAAGAGAAGGCAAAGGAAAGAGAGGAGTGGGCACGGCGTAATGAAGGACATTGGAGATGTCCGTTCTTCAAGTACTGTTGGGAAGAAGGAATCAAGCTGCCGACGGCAGGAAACTGTCCAGAGTGCAACGAGGCTTACAATAATGGCAACTCATCCAAAAGGGTTTGCTTTGATGACAGAAGACCTGCAGCCAAGGATCATCGTGGATTCAACAATCAACGAATCTCGGTTCACAGTCGGCTGGGGGGCAAAGCCAGCGTCCACGATCGGCTGGGGGGCAAAGCCAATGTCCACGATCGGCTGGGGCGCAAGGCTAGCATTCGTGATCGGCTGGGAGGCCGAGTCAATGAAGAGTCAAACGATCAGCTAGAAGAGATGGCAGATTCTCTGGTCCCTGACGAGGACATCATGTGCCGAGCTCCTGAACGTCGACGCACATTGCAATTGGATGATGAAGGGTCAAGCCAAACACGTAAGAAGCCTAATCCACAGTGGTGTCCAGATGGCTTGACTAAGTCCCAGAAGAGAAGAGTCCAGCGCCTACGTCAGCTAGAACAGCATGAAGAAGCAGAGAGACTTGTGCTGGACAAGAAGAAGGTTCGGTCTAAAGTTTGGCGCCCAAAGCCTAAGGCCGATGGTGAGGAAAATGACAAACCCCGAGCTGATATAAACATGGTTGTCTTTCTACCAAAAGACTTCATGGCTCCAATTGATTTGGATCTGTCCGATGAAGAACTTGGCATGGCTCAACTAACACTGGAACCTAGGCAAGCCGTCTTTGAGAAGCCAGAAGATGGGAAGAGACAACACTTGAAGGCCTTGTTTCTCAAAGGATTTATCAATGGCAAGCCAGTCACCAGGATGCTCGTAGATGGAGGAGCAGCAGTCAACCTAATGACGTACACCATGCTGCGCAAGATTGGGAAATCTGATGAAGATTTGACCCAAACCGACATGATGTTGGTGGACTTCGAAGGCAATGTCTCTCCTGCTCAAGGAGCCATCTGCGTGGAGCTCACCATCGGCAGTAAGACCCTTCCAACCGCTTTCTTTATCATTAAAGGGAGGGGATCTTATAATCTACTACTGGGTCGGGATTGGATGCATGCCAATTGTTGCATACCATCTACAATGCATCAATGCATCATCCAATGGATTGGAGATTCAGTGGAGGTGGTGCAAGGGGAAACCTCCTTGACAGTAGCAGCGACAGAAGCACAAGGATGGACCTATGATCAAGTAAGCTGCATATCTGGGAAAGCTTGGGATACCAAATATCTCAGAGTGTCTGATTTTGGACTAAAGCCGGTTCAAGCGGTCGGCTCTGATGACGAGGCTTAATGAATCAATTCATTGAAGACGAAAGGGAGCTTGGGCTCAGAGTCACAGCAGCCGATGGATTGGTTGCCCAAGTGCATCAATAATTGTACAAGCCGATTGTCTTATCGTGCCTATCGGCCGATTAAGTTTTCGAGCTACAGCCGATTGCTGATGTAATCGTAGAATAGCCGATATCTGTAAAGAATCGCCTTTTGTGCAAAAAATATAAAACCGATGTACAAAATCAATATATTCGGTTATGGCCGATACATATATCACCTTCAGAACAAAAAATACATGTTTATCTCTTTTGCTTTGGATTGCAACTCAGATCTACAGGTTACATATGTTCTCAAGAGGTTACAAGAAGGGTACTGTCTTAACTCCCAATATGATGAGGATATTGAATCGATGAATGGGAGAGGGGCACACGCGAAGAGGAAACGGAAGATTAAGATCTTCAATCTTCCGCCGGAAGGAGCCCGATGGCCATTCCTTTGGCGCGCTCTTCCTCTGATAAATGTGTAACAAGACACCCTACCTGTGTTCTTCCTCCAAAGCCAGATCCTCACAAGGATTCTTCTAGCTATGGCGCCTCCTGGCTTTTCAAAAGGAGGCAAAGAAGAAGAGGGGCCACTACACTACTTCACAAGAATTCTTCTAGCTATAAAAGAGGGAAGGAGGAGAAGAACAGTCATACAGCAAGAGCCTGTAACCTATCTGAGTTAATTGAGACATAGCCGATGAGAGTGAGTTTCCTCTATCGAGCTTTTGGCCTATTTATAGCCCCAAGACGCAGAGAAGATAACTACAAGAGGGAATTGAAAAAGGGGAAATGAAAGGTATCCAAGGAAGTCAAAGCAAGAACAGTTTCCCCGTGAAAGTCTCAGGCTGGACAGTGGGCAGACATGTAGTGATACATTTCCCAAAATTCAGGGACTGGCTTTGAAGGAGGATTGAATAACAATGTGTGGCCCCACTCTGTACTCCAAAAGAGGAGACTATCAGGATTCCCCTCTCTCAACATTTCCAGCAACAACGACAAGCTTTGATGCATCATTAGGAGACGATGGATCTTCAAGAAGAAACTTGTCAAGGAGTGGAAATAATTGTATTTTCCTGGGGATTCTATCAGAGGAACATGCCTCTCATTCCTAACAAAAGGCCGATTTGGTTCATGGATACAAAGTGGTAGTGTTATACAAAGAAGATGAGTTTTTATAGCAGTGAAGTTGAACCAAGTCATAAAGAAGAACCCACAAATATGGATGGAATTCATTCATCAGAGAGTAATACATTGAATCAATTAGCAATCAAGAGGTGGAGGTCCTCATTCATAAAAAGCCGATTGCATCAGCTAGCAGTACATCAGAGTTTAAAGGAGGTTCTTGGCTTTATCTAACTCTACCCTAGTCTGAGTTATTTCTTCACCTATACGATCTAATTCTTAGAGAAGAGCCGTCCTCCTGGCTTCAAGAGTCTCCAGCTTCTTCTCCTTATTGGCAATTACCAGACGAAGACCACGTTCTCGCCTGGATGGGTGGTTTGGCCGATCTGCGCCAAAGGCATTGATGCTCGAAACGATCTTCTCTACGGCATCACGGTTTGGAGACTGAAAGAAAGAAAAACATCAGGAAAGAAGAAATCGTGGGAACAAGAGAAGAGGAAGAGGACCGACCTGATTCACAGAGGAGGAAGAAGAAGAAGAAGCCATCGCAAAGAGAAGATAACAGTTCAAATGACTAAAGGGATCTAAGCGTTTTATAAAAGGCCGAGTAGAACGTTCGGTCAAAACAATTAACGCGAAGCGTTAGAAGTTGGCCAGTAAAGGCCAATCACAGTTTAGAAAATTACAAATAAAGTTTAAACTATGCCCAAGAGATGGATGGCATTGATGAGATCCAGGCGCAGCTGGTCAACTGCTTCTATCTCCTGGCGGTCGGCATCGGCCGAACCAGGAATCGGCTGCTCCTGACTACGTAGGACTTGAGCTTGGCGTGCAACAGAGTCCCTCTGTTCTTGCATAGCGGATATGGTGGTTGGGAGATCGGCTAGCTTCTGCTCTTCAGCTGTCAAGACTTGACCGATCTGATCAAGCTCCTTCATCAACTCAGCACGACGTTTCTTCAAACGATCGATATTACTGACAATATCAGGGCGCGAGGAAGATAGGAGTTCAATCCTATTATCAAGATCGGCCATATTGCTGTCCAGTTTCTCTCTGTCTTGAGTAAGTTGCTCTTGATGTCTCCTTTCCGTCAGCCGATCTTGAGCTTCCTGCACTACGAGTTGCCGATTCTCGATATAAGCAACCTGGAGCATCTTCGCCTTAAGGTCTCTAGGCAACTGGCCCTGGATTTGTTTGAAGATGACCCTGATCGGCTCGGCGTCTTGCACAAGTTGACCAACATCCTAGCTCAGCAATGGCAGCACCTCGATCAGCTTAGCTTTCACTTCATCTGGAAGGGTGATTGCCAACGTACCCTGAAAAGAAAGCAAGTTTGTTAAAGTATGCAGAAGCAGCACGGGATCTAAAAGAGAAATGTGTCAAGGAATTTACCTCTATAGCAGAAGACGTCGCTCGAGTTTGAGCAGTTGGGTTTTCAGTCAATAACGAGTCAGAGACTTCAATAATCGGCAGATGTGGTTGGTCGCTGATATTCTGCTGGGGATCATCCAAAGGTTTGTCTTGGGTCTCAATCGACGCTTCAACCACATCCTGAACAGAGACAAAGGATTGAACATGGGAAAATAGGAGAAAACCATGAATAAGAATCCTACCTCAATTGGGTCTTCAATATGAGGGTCAGCCCGTGTAGGAGAACTGTGAAGTTGGTCAGCAGAAGCATCAACCCTTTGATGGGTTCCAGACTGGTCAACATCATCAACCGGGGCTTCTCCCAAAACCTTGTCCTGACCAAGATCAACAGTCGTGACTTGTTCTGATTGACCAATTAATCCTGAAGACTGCACAAAGGAGGATGATCAATCAAAGTTACAGAAAAAAGAAGAGAAAAGGCTGAAGTCAGTACCTGGAAAGCACTTGCCAATACTCTTGCCATGTTCGAGACATTGACAACCTTAGTGGCAATCCTCTTCTTTGTTCTACGAGTAAGAACCTTATCGGTCACGCCCTTCCTCTTAAGCGTTGACAGAGGTAGATTATCTGGAGCAGGATTAATCCTGGGACCCTGCATAATTAAAGAAATCGAAGGAGCTTTATGGCCGATATATGGTGCCCGTCTTGGTGGCCAATATTGAATCGGCTTGTTACTTCTGCTGACGACAGGAGGCTCTGTAGTTTCGGGCTGAAAAGGAAAAGAAGGATATAGCAAATCTGGATATAGTCGAGCAATGCGTAAAGTAAACAGATGAAAGAAGTACCTCATCAGCCGACGCCACATAATCAGGGTCCAATTGCTCACAATAGATTCTCGGAGAGACGCAGAAAAGGTGATCACACCATTCTACCCACCAAACATTAAAGAGAGGGGAAGAGAAGCCAGAAAATCTCCAGGAATCAAGATTTATAGTAGCAGAGTCAGGAACCCTGTCCAAAAGGCGCTGATAACAAGTGCCACTAGGAATAATCTCCCGTGGTCTGATCAAATCAGAGAAGTAAAGGCCAATCGGCAATTGGCCAAACCCCAGCTGACGTGCACACACTGAGGGGTTATAAAATTCATAGGTGGCTGTTTGATCCTTTCCAAAGACACAAGAGGGAAGGAGCCCCGGTTTGATGATTTCCACAAAGGCAATCCTGTCTTCATCATCCTTATGGATATCATCAAAGTTGAATGTGGTCTCGAAGTGGGGTTCATCGTCTTTATATGCAAACCAGATGATAGAATTTGAGTTAAAGCCGAGGTAAAAACTTCTAAAGTGCTCTGCTATGTGAGAAGGGGTTCTTTTGTGTCCTGGGAAGGCAGAGACAGCTTCTCCAAAATTCATACATCGGCGCCTTACAATTGGAACACCATCTGGTTGATCTCCTGGAAAAGTCTTGGTAAAAATATTCTTCTCTAACCTATCTCGGAGATGAAGGTTCAGCCACATGTTAATGAACCACCAGGGACCTCCCGGAGTACCTATGGGAGAATTGGTTGACAGGCTGACTGCTACTTGATGAAGGAGGTGATAAACTGCACCTAAAAGATATTTTCCAAGAGGGATATGATTGCCGGCAGCCAACCGCTCAGGCACTATCTGGTAATTAGCGGTAGGGCCAAAAGTTTTGCCACAGAAGACAAATTTCTCAAGCCACATGTTCAGGAAAGCAACATGTTCCCTCTGACCCACGGTTCCTTCTTTCTTGTGCTCAGCGATATAGCCAGACCATCCACCTATGCACTTGGTTTTCAACTGATGAGAAAGTTTGTCATTACGATGACTAAAAAGGGTATCTAGGGAGGAAATATCTAGACCAGTCAACACAAGGACATCAGCCAAGGTTGGAGCCATCGGCCCATGGCCAAACAGAAAAGCATTGAGTGCATCAGACCAAAAGTAAGAAGCAGCTATCAGAAGAGATTCATTCCGGGACATCTCAGATAGGGATAAGGTGATGCATTGATTAATTTTATACTGCTCCCAAGATCCCTTGTTCTTCGCAGAAACTCTGAGATACCAATCTCTCCATCCTTTAACATAACCGGTCCAAGACCTGAAACAGCTATCCCAATCGGCCAGATTTAAGGAAGCGTGCTTAAAGGGAATTCGGCTGGTTTCAAAGTTAATCATCTCTATGGGGTCAGTATCACCCATCGGTTCAAGGAAAGTAAGTCCAGGTTTATCATCAACAGGGATAGTGAGATGGGATCTAAGTTCCTGGAGAAATAAATGAATCCGGGCTTCAGGCAAAGAAAGATGGCGGTATTTAAAGACAAATAAAAGCAAAAGATTGAAGGAAATACCGGGGGAACTGAAGAAAGAGATGCCTTCGGGGGCGCAGAAGCAGAGCCAGAACCTCCAGCGGAGCTTGAGGACGCCATGGATTAGCAAGAACTTTGGAGTTTAGGGTTCGTCGCTTGAAAGCTCGAGCTGCTGGAACAACAAGATTTTGGGGAGAAGAAGAACCAGGACGGTTGTATTTATGACCTCGAAGATCTGTTGAGATTCTGTGGCCGACTTCGAATCAAGGGAGATAACGGATTCGAGGAAATTTCGGAGCAAAAGATTTACTCTGAAATTGGGGGGCATGTGTTGACACCGTTTTTTGGAAAAACATGTCAAAAAGAATAAGGAGAAATAGCCGATGAAAACAAAGTACAATCGGCCGATTGAAGGGAGAGAAAGACGGTCAACACGGATCGCCGATGGTCAAAGGGATTCAACCCTGACGGTGGACCAGCTGGTTAAAGCGACCAGCCGATGATCAGATAGAAGATCGGCCGATGGAGGAAAGAAGAGGCGGTATTTAGAAGAAATACGCCAAAAAGGAAAGCATGACGGAGGCGGGTCAGTCTACGATTGACGATGGGTCAAAGTGTTAGTTTTAGGAAGTTTTTGACTCCTGCGAGAGTCCTTTTCTATTTCTAGTAGTTTTTGTCTTTAGATGCAAGTAAACAGTACCGAAATCGGCTAGGAGTCGGGTTGTCCTCATGACATAAATAGTGACCCTGCGAGGTCGGAAAATCTGTACACACCAATATCAAACAAACCACCTCCGGGCAAACCCTTTACTTTTACTGCATCTACTTTACAGCATCTACCTTTACAGCATCTACTTTTCGGCGACTTCGCCATTACGTTTTTTCTCTTTTCTACAACGCCGTGCTTCGGGTTCGTCGGGCTGCATCAGCTGATCTCCGACAAGCTTGTGAGTACCGTTTTACCAAATAACCCTAGGCTTTAACCTCCGGGCGCATCGCTGAGGTTTCGTCTAGTTCTTTATTCACCCCTTACCGATATTAGCTAGATCTACAAGTTTTCGTACCAAATTCTTGTAGTTTTAGCTATTATCATTATCATCCGCTCGATCTAGATCCTATCGGCTTTCAACACCGCAGCCGATTCCGACCTACTCGAGCGCTGACGTCACGATCGGCCGATCCAGCCGATCGCACCCGCGCTTCGGTCGCTTTCGAGCCGGCCGATCCCGCTTTTCTCGTATCGGCCGATTGGCTGGTACACGTGTCGCTGCAAGGCCATCGGTTCTCTAGCCGATCCCTAATATTTTCCATTGTCAATCAACTGGTCAGATTGGCTGGCACGCCTCGCTACAGACCGGGGAGTCACGTGTGTCGCGCGCAAGGGTGACGTCCTATTTTTGCGTCAACAGTACTCTAGACCCGCCTTCATGTGGGTTTTGTGCATATTATCGATCCTGTGTTGTAAGTGATTCACCGGGCTTGACATGGCAGATACGACAGAATACTTCTTTATTATTACTTAATGACCAAGTGGGCGGCCTTATGCGATAATACGGAATTATTTTGGACGGGTCTGTCACAGATGCGCCGCGTGTCGCCGAGCAATCATCAACCGCGCCCGTGCCCGGCGAAGCTGAGACAGGCGCGTCAGAAACCACTGCTGAGGGATCTCCTGCGGCACAAGACCGTGTGGCCAGCCCAGCGCGGCCTAGAACCAGACTTCAATCAGGTATTGTTAAACCGAAAACTTACACGGATGGAACTATACGCTATGCAAATTTTTGTGCTACAAGGGAGCCTGATAATCTGACGGAAGCATTGAATAGTCCTGAGTGGAAGCAAGCCATGGAGAATGAGATTTTAGCTCTACACAAGAACAAGACTTGGCATCTAGTTCCTCCAAAACCTGGATACAATTTAATTGATTGTAAATGGGTGTTCAAAGTTAAACAAAAAGCTGATGGTACTATAGATCGGTACAAGGGAAGATTGGTGGCAAAGGGCTACAAGCAACGTTATGGAATTGATTATGAAGACACCTTTAGCCCAGTTGTCAAAATTGCAACAATTCGACTTGTACTATCCATTGTAGTATCTAGAGGCTGGTGCCTAAGGCAACTTGATGTTCAGAATGCGTTTTTGCATGGCATTCTTGAAGAGGAGGTATACATGAGACAACCACCTGGGTTTGAAGATAAAGAAAAGCCTCATTATGTCTGCAAACTTGATAAAGCACTTTATGAATTGAAACAGGCTCCTAGAACATGGTATTCACTCCTGAGTACAAAATTGATTCAACTTGGGTTCAAAGCATCTAGATCAGACACGTCATTGTTCATATACTCGAAGAATGGAATCACTATATTTATGCTTATCTACATAGATGATATAATTGTGACTAGTTCATCTCCAGATGCAGTGACAGCATTACTAGAAGACCTAAGAGCAGATTTTGCTCTCAAGGACCTTGGAAATCTAAGTTATTTTCTTGGAATAGAGGTGAATCCGAAGCAGGGAGGCATTGTTCTAAGTCAAGAAAAATATGCCTCTGATCTTCTAAGCAAGGTGGGAATGACTAAGTGCAAACCATCTCCTACTCCTTTATCAGCAACAGAAAAGTTGTCGAGAGAAGATGGGGAATTGCTGGCTGCTGGAGATGCCACACGTTACAGAAGTATAGTCGGAGGTCTACAATACCTTACATTGACTCGGCCTAATCTAGCATTCTCTGTAAACAAGGTATGTCAGTTCCTTCATGCGCCAACAACTGTCCATTGGAGTGCAGTCAAGAGAATCTTAAGATATGTCAAAGGAACGATGAGCATTGGTCTTTATATAAGGAAGTCCAACTCTAGACGTGTTAGTGCATTCTCTGATGCGGATTGAGCAGGAAACATTGATGATAGGAGATCTACTGGAGGATTTGTGGTATACTTTGGACCGAATTTGGTCTCATGGAGTGCTAGAAAACAACCTACTGTATCTCGATCCAGTATTGAAGCAGAGTATAAGTCTCTGGCCAATGCAACTGCAGAGATTATATGGGTTGAAGCGTTGCTAAAGGAGCTGGGTATCAAAACAGATCGAATACCATGCCTTTGGTGTGACAATTTAGGAGCCACGTATTTATCTGCTAACCCCGTGTTTCATTCAAGGGCTAAGCACATTGAAATAGACTTTCATTTTGTAAGAGAGCGAGTAGCAAGGAGACAGCTACAGATTGAGTTCATATCTACAAATGATCAAGTTGCAGACGGGTTTACAAAAGCTTTAGGAATACGGAAGTATGAAGAGTTCAAGAGCAATCTTAACCTTGTTCAACATCCCGGTTAAGATTGAGGGAGGCTGTTAAGATAGATGCTTCGTGTAACAAGTATATACACCGTGAGACCGTGTATATCACGATCTAAAGGGCCAGGACTCAGTTAGCTTGTATTAGATAGAGTTAGAGATAAACCGAGTACCTTGTGTTCCAAGTTGTAATTCAAACCTTGTATATCTCTAGCCTCCCGGCTATATATATTAACATGGAACCGTGATGAGCCAAGATAGGCAATAACGTTTGACCTAGTGCCATAATTTTTACAGTTACGATTTATTCATTTATTCCTAGCACGTGTGTAGATCGACAATAACAATTAATGTCTAGGTCAACTCAGGTTGGTCTTCAGCTTGTCCTAGATAATCGCAGTCACTGTTACAGAAAGCCATTTTATAGCACCCGTCAGAATAGCAAGAGAACAAAAAAAAAGGCTTAATCTATAAAAGAGGAAGTGCATGGCATGCAAATTAGTACCTCTTGGTCGGGATGAACTGTGCCATCCAGTTGTTATTTGCAACATTTCTGCATTTTTCACTTGTGTCAGTGCAAGCCATTATAGAGAGAACGTCATCTCATAGTGTAATATTTTAGTAGTAGCGAAATCTGAATGTGACAACATTACTCACAGTTCAGTTAAGTTCCCAGCAAAAAGCAAGAACAGATGGTTAAGTTCCCAGCAACATTATGTAGTTACAAGTTATGCAATTCTTACAGAAATCGGAGGTTCTTGAGCCGTCCAAGATCTGGAATCAGAGAGCCTGAGAGGCCTGCATTCCCCAAATCCCTGCAAAAAGTAAGAACCGATGATTAATGGGACGCAAGCTAAGACAAAAACATGTCATAAGGTACATCAGAGTTCCTGAACTTTCCTACAAATATTAATTACTCAAATATTAAGTATACAAATATGTGTGCGTCCAGTTGGCTTTGGTGAATAATGCAACATTGTTTGAGATGAGAACTATGCATGCACATCTCAAACAAAAAAACAGTTACCGTTAGTGCTGTCTCAAGTCCATCCTAAGATTATGCAGTTTTTAAAAATGACAGGGAAGGAAAACAGAGTGATATGCAGCCCACCCATACACTCTGATGACAGAGTTGTCGTTGTTGCAAGTGATATGGAACCAGGTGCATGGATTGACAAGGGTAGGATCCCAGCTCTCGAGCACATTGTTCACGTCCCTCCATACTTGCCTTTGCTTGTACAGTATGGCACCTTCAAGTCTCAAAACCATGGCTCAGAAAAGACTAACTATAATAACGTCGCCGGTCAAATGATCAGAAACTGTCTTCAAGGCTACCTTCAGTATTGCAGGTTGCAAGAGCAAGAAGGCTAGTGAGAAGTGTTGCTGATGCTGCAAGCTGAGACGCCATCGCTGCAACCTGAAAACCTATATGGAGCAATGGAAAGTTTGATGGGGAGGCTTTTATTATAACAACACCTTGGGGTCGTGGAATGAATTTGAAGCTTTTTTTTTTTGTGCGATTATACATTCCTCCAGGCTCCAGCGTAGCCGTCAATGTTGGACTAGTGAGGAAAGCTGTGCCAAGTCCTTGGTCTCCCTGGACTGTTGCAAGAGCTGCAGACTGAGTCACCGTTGCTGTTTCCTGAGTCCTGAGTGCTGCTTCTCCGAATTCCTGGTGCTGTCCGAAATCTACTGGGGGTTGCTAAGAGCAGCCGCATCGTTGGTTTTTTGAGGGCGCTCCAGGCAGAGAGATAAATTTTCTGCGGCTGCCCCACGCTAGAGCAGGCGCTACAGAGCAACAGCTGCTCAGTTTTGCACCGAGCGCTAAGAATTCTGCAGCAATCTGATTGGTTGGACATGTGAGAGAGTGAGAAGAAAAGCTATCTTAACGAACGAGGAGAGAGGTAATAAGAATTTTTTTTATTCTGGATAGCACTCCACCTCTTTTACTATACGCTGGATCCATTCGTTCTGTGTAGCACATAGATGACGTGTTTCTTGCTTGGCGTTTTGGATGGGATATACGCTGGTCTTGCTCTAATAAGCGCGCGCTAGGAGCGATCGATTTTCCGACATCGGCCTGCAGCACGGCGCGCTGGTTCATTTCTCCGCGAGCCAGCACCCACACATGTGCCCCTAAGCTAGCTAGTCCCTTCCCCCACGTCACTTGTTTCCGTGACCTAAAATTTATACTCATAAAATGTTTCGATGACTAATTTAGTACGTAATTTTTTCTCATAATTTTGTCTGCAACACAGTGCATAATTTTTTACTAACGACAAAGTTATGCATATAATTTTTTTCTCTAACAACGAGTTATGTGCATATTTTTTCCTGACGACAAGTTATGCACATAATTTTTCTTCTAGCGGTGAGTTATGTGCATAACTTTTTTTTTACTAGTGATGAGTTATGCGCATAACTTTTCCCCCTAAACACGAGTTATGCACATAATTTTTTTCTTAACGACAAAGTTATGAGCATAATTTTTTTTCCTAACAAAGAGCTATGTGCATAACTTTTTTTCCTTACGACAAGTTATGAGCAAAACTTTACCTAACGATGAGTTATGCCCATAACTTTTTCTAGAATAAACGATTTATGAGCATACCTTTTTCCAGTAAATAATTTACAGGATTAACTTATACACCTATGTATAATATTTTGTTGTATAAAAATGAAAAACAAAAAAGTAGTTGGACCAACACATACCTCACGTGGGGGGCCTACCAGGCATCGGCTGCCGCGTCCCGCAAAAGGAAGCGCTCCGTCAGACTACACGTCAGCACGTGGGAAGGCAGAGCAAGCGCTCCGCGTGCACGCTCGCCGATTTGGTTTCTCGAAATCTATTGCTGGTTTATTTAACTGAACAATCTGAGTATGCTTTTGTTGACCCAAAGTCCCAGAGTATTCGGTCTTCACGATGTGGTTAATCTTTTTTCTTGAACTCACCGGATAGTTGCTCTCAAAAAAAAAAGAACTCACTGGATAGTTCTGCTCTTTGAAAAAATAAATAAAACCTAACTAGGTTACCTCAGGATGGAAAAGGGAAAGCTTTTTTCACAGAAGCTTCCAACCACATGTGTATCCTTTTGGTGTCTTGTAATGGGAGCTATTTTTTTCTTGTTTTGAAGCACATTTCTAAGGATCTAATTAAGCTGACTTGATTGTCATTTTTCTGAATGTACCTGGAGGGTTAACATTTTCGGCGAAATTTCGTCGGGAAATCCGGAATTTCTTGTTTTCCGACGACGGGCGAAAAAACAATTTCGGTCAAAAAAATTCGGAAATTTTGAATTACATTTACTAATATAGGGTTTGAATTACATTTACTAATCACGCGCATGAAGGTCGTGGATTCGATGCTCGGGTGATCTCTTTTTTTTCCTCATTTTCTTATCATTTCACATTATTTTTTTCAAAAAAAAAAGAGTGCTTCCAGGGGTTCGAACCCAGGGTCGGGTGATCTCTTGTTTTCTCATTTTCTTATCATTTCATATTATTTTTTTCAAAAAAAAAGAGTGCTTCCAAGGGTTTGAACCTAGGGCGCTAAATTCCAGCGAATTAAGCTAAACCACCGAGCTACAAATAAAGGTATGATTTTAATTCACGGAGACCTTTTATATCTTCAAATTTAAATGAAATTTGACCGAACTTTTTTTGAATTTGACGAAATTTCAGAAATTTTGCCTTTTTCGAAGGGGTCCGTGTTAGAAGGAATCGGTATCACATACATCATGTAAATGTGTGTGTTCGTGTTGATCACGTTTGTATGCTTGTAAAGCATCAGGAGTTCAAGACTCGGTAAGCCAAGGTGTTCTGTGTAGTGCAAACCGAGTAGACTTTGGCCATGAGTTGTAATTGACTTGGATGTAATCTTCTTGAGGACTTTGCTCCTATATATAGTAACATGTAACACGTGAGCAAGCCAAGATAGGCAGCCACGTTTCTTCTAGTTTTACATGGTATCAGAGCACTCTTCAAATTCATCAACTGTCATGACGTCGACCTCTTCTTCCATGGGTGCGGCTCTCGGCCCAAAGATCTCTGAGAAGCTTACCCGGGAGAATTATGTTCTTTGGAAGGCACAGATTCTTCCAGCAATCCGAGGAGCTCAACTTGAAAGCATCCTCTATGGGACTACCAAGGCGCCGGCGTCGACTCTGGTGATCAAGAAGGATAGCAAACCAGATGAAGAAGTTCCCAATCCGGCGTACAGTACATGGGTGGCCCAGGATCAGCAGATCCTTAGTTACTTGCTAAATTCTTCTATGCCACTCAAGTTTTGGGATGAAGCCTTCTTAGCTGCAACTTTTCTCATTAATATTCTGCCGAGCAAGGTGATCAACTATAGGACACCCTCAGAGCTTCTTTTTGGCCGTAAACCAGACTATATGTCTCTTCGCGTGTTTGGATGTGCCTATTGGCCGAATCTTCGTCCTTTTAATAGTCACAAGCTTGCCTTCAGATCCAAGAGATGTGTTTTTCTTGGCTATAGTCCTTTGCATAAAGGTTATAAGTGTTTGGATATCTCTACAGGGAGGATTTATATTTCTCGAGATGTAGTATTTGATGAAAATATTTTTCCCTTTGATGAATTGCATGAGAAATCTGGAGCTCATATTAGAAAAGAAATTTTTCTCTTACCAGATCATCTCTTAAGCATTGGACAAGGGGTTGTAGGCTGTGATGATTCAAAAGCTACTAATTCTCATGCTTCTAATAATTCCACTAGTGTTGTAATTGATATACAGGACGATGAAGGAGAAGAAAATTCTGCACCAAACGATGATGTATTGACAAGTTGCTACGCTGTCCACTTCGGCTGCAGTATGGACAAGCTTGGAGACAATGTTCTCTGCACAATCTCGTGCAAGGGTTACCAATCTTCGGATGCAGCTATCAACTCTCAAGAAGGGAAACATGAGCACGGCATCGTATTTTGGCAAGATGAGAGCTATTGGTGATGAACTTGCAGCAGCAGGGAGGCCCGTCAGTGATGATGAGATGGTTTCCTTTATTTTATCTGGTCTTGATTATGAGTACAATCCCATTGTATCTTCTGTGATGGGTAGAGTAGATGCAATCTCTCTTTCAGATCTTTATGCACAGGTCATGGCGTATGAGACACGCCTTGAGATGCTGCAAGATCAGTACAACAAGGCCGGAGGACAATACCAATCCTCTGCAAATAATGCCATGCGTGGTCGTGGTGGTTTTAATCGTGGCCGTGGCTCGGGTAACCGTGGTCGTGGCCGTGGTGGTCGAGGCACTGGAGGACGAGGAAACAATTTCAACAGCAATAACTATGATGGACAGAAGGGATCTAGCAACTCCAAACCTAGGTGTCAAATATGCAATCGCACAAGTCATACTGCTGTAAATTGTTGGTACAGGTATGATGATGATGCTGAAACCAACACCAAGAGTGCAGGCCTGGCATCATCCTATGGCTACGACACAAATTGGTACGTCGACAGCGGTGCTTCGGATCACATCACAGCTGATCTTGAGAAGATAACTGTGAAGGACAAATACAACGGCAGTGATCAAGTACATACTGCAAACGGTTCAGGTATGAGCATTAGTGCTATTGGTCATTCAGTTTTACATACCCCAAGTCGTCCCTTGCATCTTAAAAATATCCTGCATGTTCCTGCTGCACATAAAAGTTTGGTTTCGGTTCATAAGCTAGTATCCGACAATGATGCATACTTGGAGTTCCACCCTAATCGTTTTCTTATAAAGGATCGGGTCACGAAGAGAACTCTTCATCAAGGAAGGTGTGAGGGAGGTCTGTACCCACTTGAACCAGCCGCGGGAGAAGAAGAAGGAAAACAAGTTTTTGGAGTCACTAAATTGTCCACTCTCAGATGGCATAGTTGATTAGGTCACCCTGCTTTCCCTATTGTGAAGCAGGTTCTTAGAGATAATCAGCTTCCGTATTTAGTAGAGAATAATGTTGAGTCTGTTTGTGACCCTTGTCAAAGGGCAAAGAGTCATCAACTACCTTATGCAGTGTCAGATAATGTTTCTACTATGCCTTTGCAATTAATTCATTCGGATGTGTGGGGGCCTGCGCCTGTTACAGCAAATAAGCATGTCTACTATGTTAGTTTTATTGACGATTTTAGCAAATACACTTGGATCTACCTCATTAAAAGGAAGTCTGAGGTCTTTGAAGTTTTTAAAAACTTCCAAAGCTTGGTTGAAAGAAAATTTGACAAAAGGATCTTGGCTATGCAAACAGATTGGGGTGGTGAATATGAAAGATTAAATAGTTTCTTTCAGCAAGTTGGTATTGCACATCGTGTGTCTTGTCCCTACGCTCATCAACAAAATGGCTCAGCGGAAAGAAAGCACAGACACATAGTGGAAGTCGGCCTAGCTTTACTTGCAAATTCTTCTATGCCACTCAAGTTTTGGGATGAAGCCTTCTTAGCTGCAACTTTTCTCATTAATATTCTGCCGAGCAAGGTGATCAACTATAGGACACCCTCAGAGCTTCTTTTTGGCCGTAAACCAGACTATATGTCTCTTCGCGTGTTTGGATGTGCCTGTTGGCCGAATCTTCGTCCTTTTAATAGTCACAAGCTTGCCTTCAGATCCAAGAGATGTGTTTTTCTTGGCTATAGTCCTTTGAATAAAGGTTATAAGTGTTTGGATATCTCTACAGGGAGGATTTATATTTCTCGAGATGTAGTATTTGATGAAAATATTTTTCCCTTTGATGAATTGCATGAGAAATCTGGAGCTCATATTAGAAAAGAAATTTTTCTCTTACCAGATCATCTCTTAAGCATTGGACAAGGGGTTGTAGGCTGTGATGATTCGAAAGCTACTAATTCTCATGCTTCTAATAATTCCACTAGTGTTGTAATTGATATACAGGACGATGAAGGAGAAGAAAATTCTGCACCAAACGATGATGTATTGAGTCCTGGCTGTCTAATGCCGGTTGAAGAGGAGCAGGAGACAGGAGCTGCGACCGAGGCTAGTTTACCTGCTGCGCCGCTACAGCCTGCAGGAACGAGATCCCAGGCAGACCCTGTCAATGCTACCTCGACCAATCAGGAGGTGTCCGGCGCTACGGGGGAGAATCCAGGAGCGCGGATGGATTCGTCTGGAACTTCTGTGCAACCGGGTGGTGCTTCTGTGATTGCACCAGAAGCCCTTAGGCCACATACCAGGTCTCAAAGTGGAATTTCTAAGCCTAAAGTCTTTACTGATGGTACCATTCGCTATGCAAATTACTCTTCAACAGGTGAACCAGACACGGTTCATGAAGCTCTAGGAGATCCTACGTGGTACAAGGCGATGGAAGAGGAGTATTCAGCTCTCATTAGGAATAAGACTTGGCATTTGGTTCCACCCAACCAAGGTACGAATCTAATTGACTGTAAATGGGTTTATAAAATTAAGAAGAAAGCTGATGGTTCGATAGAACGCTACAAGGCCAGATTAGTAGCTAAAGGTTACAAACAACGCTATGGAATTGACTATGAAGATACTTTTAGTCCGGTGGTGAAAATTGCTACAATACGGCTGGTTCTTTCTATTGCTGTCTCTAAAGGTTGGTGTCTTCGTCAGTTAGATGTCCAGAATGCGTTTTTACATGGTATTCTTGAAGAGGAGGTTTATATGCGTCAGCCTCCAGGCTTTGAAAATAATGAGGTGCCTCATTATATTTGCAAACTAGACAAAGCAATTTATGGTCTGAAACAAGCACCAAGGTCTGCCAGTTTTTGCATAATCCCACAACTGTTCATTGGACAACGGTGAAAAGGATTCTAAGATATATTAAAGGCACAATTGATATTGGTTTAAAAATCATTAAGTCTGTTTCTTTAGTGATGAGTGCATTCTCAGATGCTGATTGGGCAGGAAGTATAGATGATAGAAGATCTACAGGAGGTTTCGCTATTTTCCTTGGACCAAATCTATTGTCATGGAGTGCAAGGAAACAAGCAACTGTGTCTCGTTCTAGTACCGAGGCTGAATATAAATCTTTAGCCAATGCTACATCAGAGGTAATATGGTTGGAAGCTTTATTAAAAGAACTTGGTATAAAATTGCGACAGCCTCCAATTTTATGGTGTGACAATCTTGGGGCCACTTATCTATCGGCTAATCCCGTTTTCCATGCTCGAGCCAAGCATATTGAAATTGACTTTCATTTTGTAAGAGAAAGAGTAGCGTCAAAACAATTGCAGGTTCGGTTTATTGGAACAAAGGATCAGCTTGCTGATGGATTTACGAAGGCCTTGGGAACTCAAGCTTATGAGAGATTCAGGGACAATCTAAACCTTGCGTTTACTCCAGGCTAAGATTGTGGGAGGCTGTTAGAAGGAATCGGTATCACATACATCATGTAAATGTGTGTGTTCGTGTTGATCACGTTTGTATGCTTGTAAAGCATCAGGAGTTCAAGACTCGGTATGCCAAGGTGTTCTGTGTAGTGCAAACCGAGTAGACTTTGGCCATGAGTTGTAATTGACTTGGATGTAATCTTCTTGAGGACTTTGCTCCTATATATAGTAACATGTAACACGTGAGCAAGCCAAGATAGGCAGCCACGTTTCTTCTAGTTTTACAGTCCGAACTGTTAGATACACTGTTAGTGTTAGTAAATACTTGCAAATGTTTTTTCATAGACTTGGGCACCTCTAATAATGTTGAAATCCTAAGACTTGTGTTGTATCGGTAATTAGAACTACATGCACCATTGTTTTTCTAGCATAATACAAAAGTGTGGTTCTGTGATTAGTTTCGGTTTTCTGAAATTTACTTGCTTATTTTCAGTGACCAGTTATTTAAGTTCAACCTGACATCGGATTGCACATCCTGATCTCATGTATTAGATGTTTTCCTCGACCACTCCAATTCTTGGCTGCGACGACACGTTGTTCTATAGCGAAGTGAATATTATTATATTTTGCATAAGGCAAAAAAAAGTTCTTTGAAAACTCAATTCTCTTTAGCAAACTAGAGATTTCCCATCTCATCTCGTCTCATTCATTCATTCATTCATTCGTTCGTTCGTTCGTTCGTTCGTTCATTCATTCATTCATGCTGCTATAAGAAATGAAACTACTGACAAATAAGATTTATTCAGCAGAAGAATTACTACTACAACAAGATATCTGGATTGATCCCTGTCGTTAGATTTATTTGTTTATTTCCAATGTACTACGCATGAAGAAAACAATGCCATGATCCAAGGACTAATCATGCATTCTCCAGCTTGTCCTGGATAATCGCCGTCACTGTGATAATGCACATGTGTAATTCTTGTAAGCATCACTATGTATTAGTGTATGAATGTACAAAGGGCAACCAAATGGTAAATCTATTAAAGCTGCAGTTTTTATGCACATTAGTACCTCTGAATCCTGATGATCTCATTGTGCCTGCGAAGTCGTTCTCTGCAATATTTCTGGATGAAGATGATTTTTCTTGTGTTAGTGCAAATCAATACAAAGATTTATCGTAATACTAGCACACAGAAATTATAAAGAAATAATTTTAATAAAGTACTCACAGCTCGGTCAAATTCCCAGAAAGGACAAGGGAGAGGACTTCCAAGGGAACCATGCCGGACAGTAGGGATGAAAGTGGTACGGATATTATCCGTCCGACCGACCGACCGAAAGGGTCAGGCACTCAAATGGTAAAACCGTATTCGAATCCGGACATTTAATATCCGTAACTATCCGTACCGCATTAGTATCCGGAAATTCAAAGTTGAATTTCTATGATCCAAATATGATGAATATCATTATTCGACAAAAAATATACTGTCCGTATCCGTATTCGATCCGAGAATTCAGTCCGAGAAACAAAAATTATCTGTATCTGTATCCGCAATATCCGTCCGTATCCGATCCGTTTTCATCCCTACCGGACAGCATGTTATCGTTCAACTTCCTGTTCAAAGAAGAGTCAAAAGTCAAAAGTACCCTCGAGAGATTATTTAAACCAAAATTGCTTGCATTTTTTTACTATACATAAAATTATATGTGAATTAATTTCAGAACTGTATGACATACAGGATCAGCACTGTTTTGAGGTTGCCAAAGGAGGACGGAATAGAGCCGCTGAGTCCATTCTTCTGGAGCTTCAATTCCTGAAGCCTCGTCAGATTGCCCAAAGACGTTGGTATAGCCCCGGTCAGGTTGTTCTCGTGCATCCTCCTGCAGAACATATTAGCTCAATCAATTAGCAGTTCAGAAAATATATAGCCAGGATTCACGACAGGGTCCGATGAAAAGCATGTGAAATTTTTATAAAAAAGCATGTGAAATTTTTATAAAATTCGCATACAGAAATCACAGGGTGCTGATGGCGCCAAGCGTAGCCGGTATCTCTCCAGTAAGCTGGTTTTCATAAAGATCCAAGCTGATAAGCTTAGACAGGTTGCCCAACGTTGCTGGTATTGTACCGTTCAGGCTGTTGTCATACAACTCGCTGCAAACATCGGTAAACCAAATTTCAGAAAACCGTTTTTTTTTTTTGTAATCATTGGTGCTTGCAGTGATTGAAACAAGTTATTCAATTCTTACAGATACTGGAGGTTCTGCAGTCCTCCTAGATCTGGAATAAGAGGACCTGAGATGCCTGCGTTCCCCAAATCCCTGCAAAAAAGCAAGAAATAGGTACTTGCACTTCAGTATAAATACGGTTTCCAGATAAATTGACAGCATCCCGTGAATCATCAGAGGTTCCAATTTCTTGAAGTGTGTGCATGACGACTCAGCAAGAAACAACTGATGCTATATCTTCAGATCTTGAACAATAGCATTTGAAGAGTTTCTGATATGTTATGCCTATCCTAAGTTCACTTTTTTTTTTTTTGCGGGGATATCCTAAGTTCACTTCATCATAATTTGTAGTGATAACTGATAAGGGGCAAAGGAGACAGAGACATACACACGGATGACGGAGTTATCATTGTTGCAAGTGACATGAAACCAGGTGCAGGGGTTGACAAGAGTCGGATCCCAACTCTGCAGCACATTGTTTGGGTCCTTCCATGCCAACCTTTGCTTGTACAGTATGTCACCTTCAACTCTCAACAGCATGTTTCAGGAAAAAAAGACTAAACTTGACAACGATGCCTGCAATACGATCAGAATTTTGATATGCAACTTACCTTCAGTGTTGCAGCTTGCAAATGTTGCAAGAGCAAGAAGGCAACTGAGGACTGCTGCAGCCACCGTGAACTGAGATGCCATTGCTGCGAACCTGATAACTGCTTGGCACACTGAAATGTTGAGGCTTGAGGCAG
The DNA here is from genome assembly GCA_036936925.1 of Cenchrus fungigraminus. Taxonomy (NCBI): domain Eukaryota; kingdom Viridiplantae; phylum Streptophyta; class Magnoliopsida; order Poales; family Poaceae; genus Cenchrus; species Cenchrus fungigraminus. The sequence goes on along the minus strand of CM072768.1, from coordinate 59,219,407 downwards.
GCTTTTGTAGGCAGTTGTTTGAATAAATAAAGGTGGCTTTTGAATCTTTCCTTGTCAAGTTTGATTAATCTATTATCTTTCATTGACCGGATGTTATACACTTTTGATGAATGATTTGCGAAGCAAGTCCTGGATTAGATTTAATTTTGGTATTACTCTGACGAAGTAAACTTTGTCCTTGTGCCCTTGTTCAATTCCTTAAGATGGTGTGTGATAGCAACAACCTGCATGCATGGTGTCTAGATTGTGAATTGTCGTAGGAAATATGATTGTTTTTCTAGAATTACACTAGCGAATTTTGTTGATTCAAATTCCAAGTTATTACTCACTCCATTTATTTTTATAAGGTGTGCACACATATCAAGATTCAAACTTTACGAACTTTGACCAATAAATTAACTATTAATTTTTATTTTACAATATAAATTTATATGGTTGGATTCGTAATCAGATATACTCCCTCCTTTCTCGTTTCTTAGGCGCATCACGAAAATCTGCTTTTTCGCAGATGTTAGGCGCCCCCTAGGAACGGCTCCCACCGTCAACCCGGCGCCCCCTCAGGACTAGGCAGCCCGGCGCTTAGTTATCGATCTCATTAATTCAGTTGATTGTATGGTCCCACGTGAATACAAACCGGCAACAGAACACGCGCGTATATACCGGTTCGTCGATGTCATTCCCCGCGCCTTCCTTTTTCTTCCGGCGGATCGTGGGCGAGGTCACGGGAGCCATGGATGACGGCGAGGAAAGCCCGCCCCTTGGCATGGAGGACGACAAGGAGAAGTTGCCACCTACCATTGACATCGACGCGGAGAAGCTGCTCGCGGCCATGCCATGGAGGACGGGTGCTATTCCCTGTCGCTTCAGCGACAAAACAGCAACCTGTCGCTGAAGGAAAGGTGCATCAGGGGGTTGGAGTGCATGCATGCAAAAGAAAATAAAATTGATGACATCAGCCACATGCAACATTGATTGAAACTAAAAAATTTATAAATCACAAACCAAACATCAAAATTAAATTCCGATCGCACCATTGGATTTCTGACAATAAAAACTTCGAAACAAGATCCCACTTGACTATATTTTGACAAACTTTTTTTATTCGTATTTTTTAATTACGGTTATATATTTTGTTATTGCTAGAACAAAACGAATGAAGTGCCAGAACAAACGAGAACAACTGTCAGAACAAGTTTATATGTCATCCCGAACAACAAATGTGGTGTCAGAACAAGGGTCAAACACATGTTATTATTATAGACAGAACAAGATATTACTATAGCCAGAACAAGTTTGTATGTCATCTCGAACAAAAAAAAGTGTCAGAAGAAATGAGAACAAATGAGAACAACTGTTAGAACAAAATCTGATTATAGTCGGAACAATTTTGTGTGTCATCTCGAACAAAAACAAATGTAGTGTCAGAACAAATCAGAACAAGGGTCGGAACAAGTTGTTATTATAGCCCGAATAAGACACTTATAGCCAGAACAACTTATTATTCTAACGAGAACAATAAAAATATTAATGAAGGGAAAAATAAGGAAAGAATATAAAAAATGGAAACAGAAACAAAAAAATAAAGTAGAAAGTAAAAAAATGAATAAAGAAAAAGAAAAGAGAAATAAAAGTGAAATAAGAAATAGAATAAAAAAGAAGAATAAAAGAAAGAAAGAAAAAATGAAACAGAAAAATGATATTAGAAAGGAAATATAAATAAAAAGAAAAACAAGAAGAAAAACAGAAAAAGCGTTTATGAATAAAAAAGAAAAACAAAAAAGGAAAAAGAAATACAAAAGAATAATAAAAAGAAAGAAACAAAAAAAGAAAGAAAGAAAAAAACAACGCCCCCACCCCAGCCGCGGCCCCCACGCCGCCCCCACGCACGCCGCGGCCTTCAGCGACACGGAGAGAATTTGTCGCTAAAGCGACATATAACATCCGCCATGGAGGACGGCGAGGAGCTGTCCGCGGCCATGGAGGACGGCGAGAAGTTGCTCGTGGCCATGGAGGACAGCGAGGAGAAGATGCCCACTGCCATGGAGGACGGCGAGGAGAAGCTGCCCGTGGCCATTGAGTTCTACAATTGTCCTGTTGTATCCAAATTGTTTGATGCCGCCCCTCAGCATGCCATTTTGCTTTGATGTCTGGCAACAACTTGTCAATCATGTACCGTCTGATTACTTCCCGAGTTACAGATGTCATTGGCCTTGTGATAAGAGTACCACGTGGCCTATTAGGACTCCTCCTTTTAGCTGGTTCAGTGTAAGTGAATGCATATATCCCAATCTTCCCATCGAATGTGCATACATTCTGTTCATTGAACCATGGACGAGAGTAACCACCAAAAAACATGACTTTTTGTACGTAATTTTTGCTCTTGCAAGACCGACGAGGCCTTTGCTCACCTGGTGCACAATAAAATTTCTGATTCTTTCTAGTACTATAATACCACTTTTCATCTGCATGAATCACATTGTACATGTGCCTAAAGACTGGCTGGTGAGGAATTGAGCTTGGTTCTAACATGTTGAGAGCATGCTGCATCCGTGCCTTCTTGTTTTCTTCTGTCAAAAATGGCTTGATGTCATTCGAGTGGCGTTCAATTTTCCCTTCTTTCAGATGTTTATGGACAGTGGTCATTGACACTCCTAAACCCCTTGCAAGATCTTCTAAAGTTGTTCGATTTTGAAACGGTATGGCAGTGATGGAATCAACTGGAATTTCAATTCTTTTGCGTCCACAATTCTTTGCCCTCTTGTTGATCACAGCATTAATTCCTCCCCCTTTCTGTCCTTCTTTCCATATTCTTTGCACACATCTGAGTGAAACATCCATAGCTAAAGAAACTTGCAACGACAACCCTACTGGCAAATGGCCGTTCACAGATCCTTCTAAGAGCATCGCATACACGGCTCGCTTTGTGTCATCACTTTATTGCTTCCTTGTGCCTCTAACATTTATACTGCTGTGATCATCAGGATCTAACCCTGTATATGTACACTAAAATTAAGTACCTGTCTGGCAAAATGTAAAACATGCTATAGCAACACTGCTGTCCGACAAAATATAAAAAAGGAAGATATGAACATAAAAACAGAGAATATAGTTTTCAGATCTTTACCAGGCATAATGTTCAGATCAGACACTACGATTTGGATTTGCTGGTCCACTTAAATTCCGCGGATCCTCTCCTCCATTGGCCTGACCTTCCAGGCCGTCATCTGTGAGCGTAATGCATACAGATTAGAGGCAACAGAAAGATAGAGAACATGACAAATTAGAAGTACTCGACCTACCTGCTTCATTGGCATTGAAAAATATGGGATTGATGTGATCAAACGCATCATCTCGCACCTCGTCCCAATCAATCTGATTGGGTAGAAAAACCTCAACTACATGTCGCCGCGTCCTGACCATCATCACTTCATCAGGATCATCTGCAACCTCTGGAACATTGAGATCAAATTCTATAACTGGTGGTGGCGCTTGGTTCAAATCAATGGCTTCATCTGGGTGTGGATCTGCCATGACTTTCTGGAAGTACGGTTGAGCACCAGAGAGCTGATGGGCAGCCATTTTATACACAGGGAAGAGGAGGCCATGGCGGGAGCTGAAATATTACAAATTGGCTTTCAATTTTTGGGTAGACAATATGATGAGAGAGCGCAGCAAAGAAAGAGCGCGCAGTTGATTTCCCTTCCGAAGGAAAACCTGGCGCGCGGTTGGAATTGACGGGAGTGAAAAAAATTTGTGAGTTTGTTTTTCAATTTTCACGGAGAAGAGAAAGGCATGCGCGGGCGGTTGGGGTCCTGGCGCGCGGTTACGGAGTTTTTTTCGGTTAGTTTGCGAGTTGGCGACGGAACACAAAGGGACTCTTTGCATGCAACAATTAAAGCAATGATAAAAGCACAAGCAGGTTTAAATGGAGGACTCAAGCTCCCAGCTCCGCCTTGGTATCTGTTTTTGAAGGCCATGCGCCTAAGATACGAGAAGGGAGGGAGTACTCGACAATGATCACAAGTTTATAACCATATATAATAAATGAATGATCAAAGTATTATTTGGAAGACTATGCCCAGTCAAAGTATAAACATAGATGGAGAGAGTAAAATATAATTATTTTTTAACCTAGATTCAAACAAGACATATGGATTCAGCGACTCCCACAAGTTTTGGGAGCGACAATGCTCAACTTTCGGATCCTAACAAAATTTCCATTGAAAAATGTGTACTCCCTCCATCCTTATATGATGGTCGCCCGGGAAGCGTGTTTGTGAGGGAAACACAGTTTTCTAGAGACAATCATTTAGGAACGGAGGGAGTATCTGTTAGTTGAGTTACTCCTGACAAGTGCTCTACAGAATCTTCTACCACAGTGTGCATACTTTTCAACTGACCCTAAGAGTCAGAATCTTTGAATGGGAACCATCGCCTAGCTTCCTGCAAAACATTAGCGCAAGTTTTGCATTGCAAAATAGCCAGTGAGTTTTCACCACAAACTTGTACCATTTTTCAATGCTCAAAGTCTTTATAAAACACATACAGAAATCGCAATGTGATTATGGTTGCTGGTACCTTCATTATTGCAACTGGATAGTGTTACGAGAGCAACAAGGCCAGTGAGGCTGAGGAGACAGCTGATCTTTCAGCCTCTGATGGAGAAGCCATTTCTGAAGTTTCTTTGGTACAACCTGGCCGTGGTAAGTTGTTTGAACAGTCAGGGGATGGTTTTTTCTGACCGGGAATGTTCAATCTTCCTGGTGTGGTCAAGCTTGTCTTTTAATTACTAATGTTCCCATCTTTTGAAGAATTGTATGTAAAACTGTCTAACAAGTCTATGACAACACCCATTTTCCAACTAGGATGTAGCCCTCTTCAATCTTTACAAGACCTAAAGTGGGGGATTTTTGCCACCCCATTGAGCCACATCATCAAGAAAGGGAGAGACGTCTGATCGCTCGTGGATGACTCGGATCATCCACAGGTAATGTTCATGTGGGACCCACAGTATGTTTAGGTAAGACCCACATGCAGGACCCATGTGGATTCATGAGATATTCGTATGGGACCCACATATTTTTAGTTTGTGGGACCCACAATTCCATTGTGGGATTCATGATTAAAAATTTATGTTTTCTCATTCTGCGGAAAAGACCTTAACAACGTTTTTTAAATTATGTATTCCTAATTTCATTTCTAAATTATATTATTTAATATTTTCTCTCAGATTTTGTTAAGTTACAAACGACTTCTCAAATTATATTATTCAATATTTTTCATCGAATTTGTGTTGTAACTTCTTAAAAAACAGTGCACTCAAAACTATATATTTACATAAATTATATATAATATTTTACAAACTTTGCATTTATTTTATTTACATAAAATTATGATGTAAGTCATTATGACCGGCGTGGTGTAGCGTGTGTATCAGCATATGTAGTATGTAATCCAGCCATCACTCAGGTAATTTTACAAAGATCCCCTCGAACTTTGTGAAAATAGTATTTGATCAAACCACCTCTCAGGTTTTGTGGAAAGCACCTCGAGTTTTGAAGGAATGCTAACAGGGCTGCCACTTTTATAAAGTCACCCTAAGACTTTATCAAAATTAATATGTAGCCCAGCCCACAAAGATAATTTTATGGAAACCCCCTCAAACTTTGCAAAAATATATTTTCATTCCAACCGTCTCTCAGACAGCTTTACGAAAACCCCCTAGAGCTTTGAAGGAATGCCAAGAGGGCTGCCAATTATATAGAACCCACTCAAACTTTATCGAAAAAATAGTAGTCCAACCACTGCTCCAACATTTTAATTAAGCCCCCTCAAGTTTAAAAAAACTAACATTTCTTTAAGCCACCTTTCAGAAAATTTGACGACATCTACCTCGATCAAGCCACCTCTCATGTAATTTTATTATAATAATTAACCCGTGATCCATGCATCTCCAACAAACTTGAACTTTACAGGAACCAATACATGGGCCAAAGACTTTTATGGAAAAGACCGTAAACTTTCTACAAGTCTAACCACAACTCGAAAATTTTGCGGAAAAGTCTCCTAACTCTATCATAATGAATCCACGATCCCTGCTTTTAACTAAGAAATATCATAAACTCTTAAGGAATTAATCCACAACCTAAAATCCTGTAAAATATTCACAACCTTCCTACCAATCACTGGGCGACATGTCATGGCGCGGCAACGCCGCGCCAGTCTTTCTAGTTATTTACTGAAGGTCGGCATACAGACTGCAGCACACAGTATCTTGCACAGTGAGATATTTTTTTCTGAATAAAATAAATTATTTGGATTCATTCCAAAAGAATGTTCTTGTTTTTGTTGAGAGCGAGACAAGTTATGCGTTGGAACTAAATATATACATGAAATATTTTACTTCCAGTAACTAATGATGTATTCCTTAACTAATTTATGAAAGACTATTAGAGCAGTTTCACGAAAAGCAGTTCGACTTAACTCATTATCTCACTCTGGAGAGGGACAAATTAATTAAGTGGTATAGTCTGCTTGCTCGACTTGTATACATATTAATCTAAGTGGGGGTAGGGATTTTTTTCCTTTGGAACTTACAAAAGAATGGGGTATATTCACTAGTCAATAATAGTACTAAAGGAAAGCAAGAGATTTAGTGTAATTACAAAATAAAAATCCTGACAGATCTAGAAGGAATTGGAAAGGCAGTAGAACTTGTTGCTTCTGTAGAAAGCTGGAAACTATCCATTGTAAAGTTTTAGGAAGCGTTGAACCTCCCGTAGGAGGCCGCATCTCTGTTAAATAGGGCAAGGAAGAGCCCCTTGCGTGGCTTACAAGTTGAGCAACCGAGTTTGTTTAGATTGAACCTAATCCTAGAGATTACAACAGAATTTACAGATAGACTACAACAAACATATCTAGAGGCTCATCATGACTAACTCGGTTGCCTTCAATTACATGTTTAACGTCTCATGGACGTGGATACTTGACACGTTAACATCCTCCCTCAATCTTAACCGGGTGATCTGAGGTTGAGATTGCTCTTCAATTCTTCTAGCTTCTGAACTGTGACAGGCTTAGTAAAGCCATCAGCCACTTGGTCTCCAGTACCAATGAGATGAACATGAAGAAGCTTTTGAGCTACACTTTCCCGAACAAAATGATAATCAATCTCAATGTGTTTCGTACGAGCATGAAACACTAGGTTTGCAGACAAGTAGGTTGCTCCAATGTTGTCACACCATAACCTTGCAGCTGGAGGAGATTGAATCCCAAGCTCTTTTAGAAGTGATTGTATCCAAATAATTTCTGCCGTAGCATTTTCCATTGCTCTATATTCGGCCTCAGTACTTGATCTGGAGACAGTAGCCTGTTTGCGTGCACTCCAGGAGATAAGATTGCTTCCAAGGAAGATAGCAAAGCCTCCTGTGGACTGCCTATCATCAACACAGCCGGCCCAATCTGCATCTGAGAACCCGCTAACAAGAGTTGATCGAGATCTTGTTATTTTCAGTCCCAAACTTACGGTGTGCTTGACATATCTCAGAATTCGCTTAACTGCTGTCCAATGTACTGATGTAGGTGTATGAAGGAATTGACATACTTTATTTACAGCAAAAGCAATGTCAGGTCTTGTGAGAGTCAAGTACTGCAATGCACCGACAATGCTTCTGAACCTGGTTGAGTCCTCTGTGCTCAATGGTGTTCCTTCATAAGCAGAGAGCTTTTCTGTGGTTGTCATTGGTGTATTGGCCGGCTTACAATTCATGCTTCTGAACCTGGTTGAGTCCTCAGTGCTCAGTGGTGTTCCTTCATAAGCAGAGAGATTTTATGTGGTTGTCATTGGTGTATTGGCCGGCTTACAATTCATCATGCCTGTTCTTCTTAGAATGTCATTATTGTACTTGGCTTGAGATAATAATATGCCTTCTCTTAGCTTTGTAACCTCAATGCCAAGGAAATAATGGAGATCCCCCAAATCTTTTAATGCAAAATCAGACTTGAGAGCTTTCAGTAAACATGTTGTTCCTTCTGAAGAAGAACTTGCCACTATGATGTCATCTACATAAATGAGAACAAACATAACCAGATCACCCTTTCTGAAATAAAAGAGAGAAGTGTCACCCTTTGATGGTTTGAATCCCAGCTCTTGAAGCTTCGTGCTTAACCGATGGTACCATGCTCGAGGTGCCTGTTTCAAACCATAAAGGGCATTGTCAAGTTTGCAAAGGTAATTGGGAAAACGCTTATCTAGATACCCAGGTGGTTGCTTCATGTAAACTTCTTCCTCTAGGACGCCATGAAGAAACGCATATGTACATCCAACTGCCAAAGACTCCAACCATTAGATACAGCAATAGAAAGAATTAATCTGATAGTTGCTGCCTTGACTACCGGACTAAAGGTGTCTTCATAATCGATCCCATACCTTTGCTTGTAACCTTTGGCTACTAACCGTGCTTTATATCTATCAATAGTTCTATCAGCTTTTCGCTTAATTCTAAAAACCCATTTGCAATCTATAATGTTCCTCCCTTTGTTTGGTGGTACAAGATGCCAGGTTTTGTTTATTTGCAAGGCTGAGAACTCATCATCCATGGCTTGCTTCCAATTTTCATTACCAAGAGCTTCTTCTAAACTATTCGGTTCACCATTAACAACAATAAGACCATACCTTACTGTGCCATCGGTGAACTGCTTCTCTTTACGAATACCAGATTGTAAACGGGTCCTGGGACGAGGAGGAGCATCAGGTACGGCGCTGTGGTGCTCTAGCTGCACCAGATCCGTCGCACCTTCATTAGCCGCAGAAGATCCAGGAAGATCAGCCTCGGTGCTTGGTGCCGGCGCATCGGATCCGCCTGATCCGTGTGGCGCGAGTGGAGGCGAAGGCGCAGCCGTAGAAGATCCGTGCCCCCCACGCTCGCGCGACATGCTGGTTCCCGCAGCGGGAGACCGAGGGGCACGCGGCGGCGACGAGCTGGTTGACGGGAGCGATGCGGTCAGGATGGCGCCTGGCGTGTTGTTCGCTGCGGGTGTCGAGGCGGATACGCCTGCACCTGGTACTGACGCCGCAAGTTCGTCCACGGAAAGCGAGGTGGATTCTCCCGTACCAGCTGGTGGCTGCATAAAATGTCCCCCTGCATGTGTATTTTCCTCCAAATTTTGAACCATTTCTTCCTGAAATCTTGAGTCATGATTAGTAGCATTAGCAGGTAGGATATTAGACACATGATCATGTATTTGTACATCCCCGGAACTAGGAGAATTGAGAAGCTCAGGTGGTAGCAAGGAGACTTCAGATCGAAAGCGTGCACCGGCGTTTGGATTTAATTTAGCAAAGGGAAAAATGCTCTCATAAAAAACGACATCACGTGAGATATACACGCGACCGGCTGCAACATCTAGGCACTTGAAGCCATTGTGTAGATTGCTATATCCAAGAAACATGCATTGCTTGGAACGGAATGCCAGCTTATGGGAGTTGTAAGGCCTTAAGTTTGGCCAACATGCACATCCAAAAACTCTAAGAGAGTTGTAATCAACTTGCATCTTGTAAAGACGCTCGAGGGGAGTGGAATTGTTGATGACCTTGCTAGGAGTCCTATTGATTAGATAAGTGGCGGTCAAAAAAGCTTGATCCCAATATTTTAGAGGCATAGAAGATTGCGCAAGCAAGGAGAGGCCCACTTCAACTATGTGCATATGCTTTCTTTTAGCTGCCCCATTTTGTTGGTGAGCATGAGGACATGAAACAAGGTGAACAATTCCAGTTTTGGTGAAGAAAGAATTTAATTTTTCATACTCCCCTCCCCAATCAGATTGTAGAGCTAGGATTTTCGATCAAATTGCCTTTCAACAAGGTTTTGAAACTCAAGAAATCGTTGAAACACCTCAGATTTGTGTTTGAGGAGATAAATCCAAACAAATTTGCTAGTCGTCAATGAAACTCACATAATATTTATTGTGTCCAAAGGAATCACAAGCTGGCCCCCATACATCGGAGAACACAAGTTCTAGAGGAAAACTAGACTGACTTGACGACTTTTGATAAGGCAACTGATGGCTCTTGGCCATTTGACATGAATCACAAATGGAACCTATCCTAGACTCAGTGGAACAACATAGCTTGTTTTTATTTATGACTTGCTGAACTATATTAAAAGATGGATGCCCCAAGCGATGATGCCACCTCCCCAGAGATGGATGAGCACCACCGGACACGCTGAGGACTTGCTTATTCTTGAGGGCTGCAGCTGGCAAGGGATAGAGACCTCCCCTACATGTTCCTTCCAAAAGTGTTTTCTTCGTTGTTTGATCCTTGATAAGAAAACGATTTGGATGAAATTCAAAATAGGCATTGTTATCCGACGCTAGCCTATGAACAGAAACAAGATTCTTTGTAGTACTAGGAACATGTAGAACATTATTAAGGAATAATTTACGTTCTGGAGTGTGAAAAATAACACGACCAATGTGTGCTATATCCATACCTGAGTCGTTTTCCGTATGGATCTGTTCACCTCCACTGTAGCGATGTCGAATCATCATATTGTCCAGCTCACCCGTGACATGGTCAGTGGCTCCGGTATCATTGTACCAATTGGAGTCCACCCCATATCCGTCGTGGGTAGCAGTGTTGGCACTCTTCTCTTCAGGGGCAACAAAATTCTCATCAAAGCGGTACCAGCAGTTCATCACTGTGTGACTGTCCTTCTTGAAGAGCTGGCACCTCACCTTAGGCTTGTTGGAGTTGAGGTTGCCACGGCCACGGCCACGGCCACGGCCACTAGGGCCATTGCCTCGGCCATGGCCACCACGGCCGCGGTTTCCACGGCCATTGTTGCGGCCACGGGACGCCAGGTTCGCTGATGAAGAGGAGGACGACCCGTGGAGAAGATCCATGCGCTGCTCGAATGCATTCAACTGAGTTGCAAGCTCAGTGACGGAGATTGGCTCGACGCGCGCGAGGACGGCCGAGACGACGGGGTTGAACTCGATGTCGAGGTCGGTGCAGATGTAGGAGATGAGCTCTTCATCATCGATGGGTTTCCCTGCTGACGCCATCTCGTCAGCCAGAGAACGCATCTTGCCGACGTACTCGTCGACGGTCATGGAGCCCTTCTTGGTGGTGGCGAGCGCGATGCGGATGTTGACCTTGCGCGCCCTGGTCTCGACGCGCCCATCTCCGCAAGGGTTTTCCACAGCTCTGCTGCGGTGCCGCACGTGGCGACTTGCTTCAAGACATCCTTCGTGAGGGAGGCGACGAGATAGCTGAACACCTGCTGGTCGAGGGCCAGCCAGGTTGAGTATGCCGGGTTCAGCTCTTTCTTGGCGCTGTCGCCGGTGTCGGTAGTAGTCTCCTTGGCAGGAGCCGGCGAGCTGCCGTCGATGAAGCCGACGAGAGACGCTCCACGGATTGCAGGGAGGACCTGCAGCTTCCACAAGGCGTAATTGGACTTGGTGAGTTTCTCGGTCACGGGGTGGCTGAAGGTGGATGGGAGCGCAGCGCCGGTGGAGCTCGACATGGCAGGTGGTTGGAGATTGGATGGATTGGGTTAGAGGAAGGCTCTGATGACCATGTAAAGTTTTAGGAAGTGTTGAACCTCCCGTAGGGGGCCGCATCTCTGTTAAATAGGGCAAGGAAGAGCCCCTTGCGTGGCTTACAAGTTGAGCAACTGAGTTTGTTTAGATTGAGCCTAATCCTAGAGGTTACAACAGAATTTACAGATAGACTACAACAAACATATCTAGAGGCTCATCATGACTAACTTGGTTGCCTTCAATTACATGTTTAACGTCCCATGGACGTGGATACTTGACACGTTAACATCCATCACTAGGCACTAGCTAAAACAGAATCAACTTCTCCCTGGAAATTCTCACCAACTGTTCACTAGTTGAGTTGGATATGTTGTCTTGTGAGACAGCTTCTACACTTTGAAATACCCAATTGAAATAGGACTTTTTTACGGTGGATCATATCACCTTATACCACTGTTTCAAAAGGACTAGTATGAAAGGATCCGACGGTTAAGATTAATTGTATACCACTAAAACTTACACCTGTGGCATAAGGTGGTATATGTGGCATAGGGGTATTATTGGAAGTTTTTCTCGGTGGTATAAACAAAATATATCATTTCTTCATTTCAAATTTTTTTTCATTTCCCTCTGGTGGTATGGCCAATTTTCAAATTTCAAATCAAAAATTTTCATTTCAAATTTCAAAAATGATTTTTTTTCAAATTTTTCGTGGTGGCATAAACGAAATATTTCAATTTTTTTCATTTTCCTCTGGTGGTATGGCCTATTTTTTTCAAGTTTCAAAAACAAAAATTTTCATTTCAAATTTCAAAAAAGAATTTTTTCAACTTTTTAAATTTCCCTTTGGTGGTACGAAAATTTTCATTTCAAATTTGAAAAACAAAAAAATTCAAATTTTTTCATTCAAATTTTTCTTGGTGGCATAAATGAAAAAATTTCTCGGCCCGAGGTTGCCAAATTTATTAAAAATTTACAAAAATACCTATTTACCCTTAAAAAATAGTTATATACTACATACCACTACCTGATGCCTGGTGTATGGTCCACCGTAAAAGAGCCCTTGAAATAATAGGCTGGTAACCTGGTAAAAAGTTTACTTTCTTTCAGAACCAAGGTTCAACATTTGACCTAAATAAAAACTATGGAAACCAATGGAAAATAAACTCTTACTCCAAGAATTTCCACACACTAGATGCTGACTTTCAATCATCAATGCTTATCCATATGACGAGACAACATTTCGGTGTGACTGCTTATAAAAAAATAGGAGGTAAAACTTAGTGCCGGACAATTAGACACATTTGGTACTTAAATAATCACAGGTTTTCAACAATCGACAGAGCTGCCAACGACACGTGTGTTCAAGTCAAAATGTTTGAATGGACTATTTAGCCTTTTCTTTAACAATTAATGGATCTTTCCAAACTATTTTTCCTCAATGTAATATTATATGCAAAGTGGAATGGATTGATTTTGATTTGATCGAGACCCTAGGCTATTATGTTCTTTAATTATTCATGCCTTCAGACTCATTTGGAAGGAGCATGATGAAGTGTACTCCTTCTGGTTCCCTATTAGAAGTCGTTTTGGACAAGGTTTGAGTCAAACATTGGGAATATAAATCACGAATAACTTTTAATTCGTTGAGTTCGAAAATGTGAAAATCATATAAATAGATTTGTCTCGAAAATTACTTTCATAAGAATATACATATATAAATTTCCAATAAAGATTTTTATAGAAAAGAGAGGTCAAAGTTGTGCTTTGGTGACTGTGTCGCTGTCCTAAACGATTTCTAATATGGAACCGGAGGGAGTACAATAATAACCTTATCTGACAACTGGATTAGTAAACACTGGAGACTGACCTTTAATTATCAATTACTCTCAGATCAAGTTCTAACTTTCATGCACATGACCAGTGAGCACACCAAGGAACAATTATTGTTGCATTGAATTGTGTACCGTAGTTTTTCTTTGTGATACTCTGTTCTTTACTTGGGAAAAAAAACTATCAAGGAGATGACAGTAAGAAACAAACTATTCTTTCCTAAGTATTATTTATGATTGTATTGCACATGAAGAATTTACTATATCAGATGGTAAATACTTGCGATTATACAGATCGATACAGATTGTGATCCCTTTTTTGGTTGTGCCGACTGTTGAATCCAAAACACTTTGGACTGAGCATCTTGATGCCTAGACTAGAACTTCAGCTAATTTTCACGGTACACTGGGAGGAAGCATTTGGATGTGTGGCTAGTATCATTTAGTATCTACTTCATCTTCGTCATCGTTCAGATGCTCCTTGAGGCTCTGAATCTGGGGTTGGCCATTAACATTCTCCCAGATTGAATCAGTGCTTGGTAACTCGTAGCCTTCTGGTCTCAACGACAGTGCAAACTCTGGTAGATCAGGAATCGATTGTAGTGCACTGCACAAGGAAAGTAATGAAATCATCACTAGAGCCAAATAAATATGATTATCTACTGGGTGTTGATGCATGATCAGGAACAGTTAGCATCCAACGACAAATCTCCAACTTTGAACTTTATCATTTCAGATGTACAATTGGTCATGAAACCAGGGGATTTACCTGTTCTTGTCTTGCTCGAACAGATGACCGTACACCTGAAACTTCTTGTACGCGACATCTGGAATTTTCTTGTGCATGTTCTTCATGACACCCCATGGAGGTGGTACCCTACATACAATTGAATTTGAACAGAACTTGTCAGCACATATATTTCGATTCAGTTTAACCTGCTAATCCTCTTGGAGTGGTATCAGACCTTGTGACAGGATTTGCCAAGCAGAAACTCAGACAAGCCCTCTTGCTGTCTGAGAGTAGGTCATCAGCTGCAGAGAGGCAGCAGACTGCGCTGATATGGTTGGCCGCTTCACCGCCCTTGTCGAGTACGAGACCATGGTAGTAATATGCTACAGCCTGATTTGCAAGATTAAATAAATGACAAGTTAGCAACATAAATAATCTCTGGGACTCTGAAAAAATTGTATTGTATCTTCAGACAACCTTAGCCTCCATGCATTTCCACTTCAGGAACAACAGAAGTTTCTTTCCATATGAGTCACTTGTATCGCATCCCGACAGACAATAGTGAGCCTGAGCAAAAAATTAGAAAGTATAAAATCATTAGATACTGAAATAACTGAAGAAAATGTTCGTCGGAGATATCGACTTTGTTATGCAACACTGACCTGAGAAAAATAACTGACTTGCTCACAGGCTAGCCTCCTCTTTACTGACAATGTTGCCTTTTCACATTCAGAAGCCAATCCAAGCTGTATTTCTACACACTGTTGCAGTTGGGAAAGGATAAATTCATTACTATTCAGAACCATAACATCAAACAATACAAGGATAACGAGTATGTTTTACCTGAGCCAATGCCTGAATTGAGATGGCCTCAAGCATATCTTCCTGCAAGTAACTAGGAAAGGTCTTCCTGCAATTCAAAAGGCAAGGTACAGTAAGTACTTGCTTGAAGGAACATTCAGAGGTGGTAATTTTTCATGGCTAATATGCATTGCATGGTGAGGGCATACTTGACTTGTGCAGGTATTTGAACAAGTATGCGATGCACAGAATAGTCTAAGCATCCTGATGCCCTGAGCAATGAATCGACAACATCCTTCTTTGCATCTGCGAAAGTCATCACGAAATGTATCATTTCCCCTGTTTTAGCTCATGCGACAAAGTATTCATGAAGAGATACAGTGCTCCTTATATATAGTATTGTTCCAAATAATCAAACTACCAAAAGCCGTAATTCAATAGTTCCGGTGTGATCAAAACTATTTTCTTCAATTTTGTGCCATTATCAAGATTGGCCACAAGAAAATAAATGAAAAAAATATGAAAATTAGTGGTAGTAGCAGCAGCAGCAACAACAACAACAGAAAAACTTGTGGACATCTACTGAAAAAAGATCAACAGACCTTCTGATACCTTCCTTTCACCGCCAACTTGACCATTCTTCGGAATGAGTTTCAAATTGGCCTCAAATAATGCAAGCATCGCCATCATGTGTACGACCGACAGCACCTCATACCACGCGCTGGCCAAACAACACTCCTGAATACGAAAACAACCTCTTGTAAATTGCAATTCATTCTATAAAGGTATCCAAATAATAGAAATTAAACAGCAGAGGTTCCAAACTCTCACCTGATCATCATCTAAGGTCTTCCATCTGAATTGTACAGAAGATTCAAGGCGACTCTCTTTTCGGACCAATAACAATTTCATTATAAATCGTTGAGTAGCCACAAAAACTACATGAAAGTGAATAAGCACAAGTTCAAACCTTTCATTGTTAGACCAAGAACTACTGGCAAGTACTCCTCCAGTGCATGTTGCAATTCTGAAACAGCTGATACATCCCCATAATCTTCACATAAAGTCACCAATCCAACAGAAGAAATCAAAATTACTGTCAGTATTCTAGCAAATTCAGTCAGTAAGCAATCAATGTCAGATAAAGTCTGAGATGAACATACATATTTCTTCAGCAAGTTCAACCACATGAGCACGGAGTGTGGAAAGGCGGTCGACGAGATCCTTAGAAACTATCCCCCGGAGCGGATGGACTATGTCAGAAGCCACGGGTACACGGACAGTAGGAACGAAGACGGCAACCTCCTGAATGATGCTCCGGCGCTTTCGCCCCTTGCCGCCTATCGTGTACTTCTTGGGGATTGATGGGCCACACCCCATCTTTACAAGTTCTGAACAGTAAGGAAATGCAGAGGAATTTACATCAACCATTAGCATTCAACACCAATACAAGTAACCAGATCAACGCAGTATACATAAAAAGAACAAGACTCTGAATCAAACAGCTTAAAAATGATAAAGACATGGGGAATAATGATACAGAACTGAGGACAGTGAACTCGACTGAAGCTCATCACAAACAGTTTGAAAAATAATATCGAAAGTTTTTGACAGTACATTAAATAATCTCAGACAGTTCATCAATAAAGGAGACCAGGCATGGTGGGGTGTGGATCTCTGCTCACACACTGAAATGGGGGCAAATCAACTCAACTAGAAGCAAACGTGCAGGAAAGATGAGCAGATCAGAAGGGGCAGCAAAACCAGCGACCAAAATGAGCGTCAAAGAACAGACAATCAAGAACATTAACCAGTCACTTGCCCCAAGTACACTTACAATGTGAGCCAGGAAGGTGGTTTCAGCCAAGAGACCTGAAGAAGTTGACCCTGCACATCGATACAAAAAGGTCGCCCATCAAAGGACCCCGCCCGGCTTTATACTTGGCGAGACGAAGGGCAAAGCGAGACAGGGGTTACGAGAAGCAGACGGCAGCGGCGCCCTCTGTTCACAACTTCAGATCAGAGACCGAGGAGGGAGGAGTGGAAGGAGGTGGAGGGAGCACATGGCGAGGCCACAGGCGCGGCACCCGCCTCCTCGTCCTCGCCCAAGTGGAGCACGTACTGAAGCGACTAAACTATGCTTACCGTCGTGGGAAGCAGTGCAACTGCCACTGCAATTAAATTCAGCTCAACTTCAGAACCATCCAAGAAGGAAGAGAGAACAGGGCAGGAGGTTCAACGAGCCGGTCAGAAATGTGCTGACCGTTTGATGGCAAATTGAAAACCGAATCTGTACTAGGCTACCACAATTTTTTTTGAAAACTAGGTACCACAAAATTGGACGGCCATAAATTTCATTTTTTATTTTAGATTATCTACATTGACTATATGAGTACTGCACCATCTAACTTTGTGTTCAAAACTCACATTTAATGCTAGCTTGCACAATATTGTAACTTTACTAATATTATCTGATATAATATAATATGATATGATAAAATATATTAATATTAATTAAATATTTAAGTCATTTTTTATTTCTTGGAGACAAAAAAAAATAGATAAGTTTAATTTCTGTCGAGAAGGGTGGCAGGGGCTATTTCATTCATATCTAATTTATTGGAGACAAATATAGTTGAGAATTGTGGAACAAATATTAGGTGCATTTGTAGTAAATTTGCAACATTTCCAAAATAGTATATTTGGCAATGTTAAGAATTACAATCATGGAAGAAGTCAATATCATATAAATTGACACAGTGAATAGTAGATTAATCTTTAATTCCTTGTTTGAAGAGAAAAAATTGTTATTCTAATTTGGATTTGATCAAAAAAATAGAAGCTACTTTCTCAAAGAAAAAATCTCTAACTATATATTGTTACATTATAAATTATTTTAGAACATAAAAATGTAATGTACAAGCCGAATAAAAGATAACAGATAGTCAATGGAGTTTATCCAAAGAAACAACTCCCGGTAGTTGTTCTTTCACAATAAACAACACATGGTGTCATGCTATATATATTCTCACTTATGCCAAAGTCATTTAATTCCTGATAAATACCTTTGCAACAGATTCCTCTTTAGGCACCCAAATTATGCATATGACTTTTTTGCCTGCAATGTGGATGTGCTGAATGTTTCAAAATTCAGTGATTGTTTTTGTCAGGGGTCTAGAACAGATGCTTTTAGGTACTCCTTATGTTCCAAATTATAAGTCGTTTTGAGTTTTCTAGATTCATAAATATTATTATGCATCTAGATATAATGTATATTTAAATGCATAACAACATCTATGAATTTAATAAAGCCCAACGACCTATAATTTTGGAACAGATCGAGGCAGTACTTGTCATATCCCGATAAAGGGGGGAAAGCTACTGAGGAGTCCCTTTATGCCAACCAAAGCCTAATAAGCCAATAACATTCTTCGAAGTCTCTGATCCAGCTGCTGAGATGAGAGAACGGTGCTGCACTGCTGCAGTTGGACACGGCAGTTTTCTCCACTGGTGGTGCTGAGCAAGCATAGAGAAAAGGATGGCAGGAAAGATCTCAGCACTTTGATCATGGGCATGAGCACTCCGACCATGATAAAGCTATTTTTTACTCACAAACATAAGCATCACAGAATAAGATCAATATCTTATTCACCATAAATTTCATTCAAGAGAGAAGGTATCCAAAAAAGAATATGTTTCCAGCTGTAAGATGCATTGCCAAAGGTGAAGGAGCTCAATAATGCTGATTGATCCCCCGATCTTGGTTACCGAAGATAGCTAGCTTTCCCCCAAAGGCATAAAGCATTGATTAATTTCCTAATCGGTTACAAAATCTTATTTGGAAAAGAAGATAGCTTTCCCCCAAAGGCATAAAGCAAGAACAGCAAAAAATGTGGTATGAATACACATGGATTCAATCTATGGCCCTTCCATCCTAATCAAATTACTTTCTTTTTGTGAGCAATAATGCAACCAAGAACCAAGGAAGATCAAGATCTCACAATTAATGCACAGTAATATAAACCCTCAAAATGTTCATGTAGTTACTGGAATCTAAATTAGACTAGCCCAATGGTAGGATTAGAAGTACATTATTTCATCAGGGCCACTATAGGTGGTTCTACGCAGGAGATCCGAGCCAGATAACCCCATGCAAGATGGTTGGCAAGCGGATCGTCCTTCTCTGCAGATATAAACACCACCAGCTGATTGCTCCCCATGCAGCCATGTTGAGGGGATCAGATGGAGCGGCAACTTGCAAAGTGAAGCCACAGCTATGCAACACATGCATAGGGATTAAAATACTCTCAGTACACCTTGCGCGCGCGCGCTCTCTCTCTCTCTCTCTCTGAAAGTCTGAATATATGCACTCCACTTGCATTGCATACACACACTGAATTAAAATAGTCTCACTAAACCTTTTGCCTCTCTCCTTGTTATACTGTCAGTGTATGTTTTGTATGTTGTCAAGGACCACGATTCCACATGACTCATGGCTCTAGAAAGATATGCTCAGACGCTAAAGCCGCTACTGATCTTTTTGATCGAGATCACCTGAGTTTGTGACAAGAAATCTTTCTGCGCCAGTACACATGAATACAAAGAATTGTATTCAAGTGTGCATACTTTTTTAGAAAAAAAATTTGACACACACAGTCCATTGATTTATTATCATGTATTCTATTATTCCAGTTGTACAATAGAATTATTGAAGAGTCAAATGTTTACAGGGCATGGTACAACGAATTACATGGATGCACCTTAGGGCTTGATCGTATCCGATATGCCAAGAAAATCATGATAGAGACTCGGATTTAGTCCGGATCGAGATTTAATTTACTCATCATGATAGGTAGAACAAGAGACCGAAGAGCCGGATTGATTCCACACCTCATAACTAGTGGATTGATTCTGAGTCTCTTGGTGTACCTATCATGAGTAAATTAATTTTCAACCCGAAATAAATCTAGATCTCTTATAGTAGATATCATAATTTTCTTGTTACATTTATCAATTCCGGTCAGAATCCAATCATGACCTTACATATGATAGATTCTAAAGAAATATACATATGAAAATAAAAAAGAGTAAAGTCTATTTTTGACCATCCAACTCTTGCCGAAGTTTGGTTTTGGCCATCGAACTTCAAAACCGGGTATCTTTAGCCATCCAACTATCAAAACAGTTCACATTTGGCCATCTGACGGTTTTGTTGATGTGGACGCCACGTGGCGGTAGGGCCCACTTCTCATTGTTACCCTCTCTCTTCTCTTTGTCTCCCTCTCTCTCCTCTCTCATCTCTTAATCTCTCCCGCCGGCCTTTCCTTCGCCCCCGGCCTCCTCGTTCCCTCCGCTGGAGCCGCACACCCTCCCTAGTGCTCTCTTTCTCTCTCTCTCTCGTCGGCCAGCACATCCTCATCTCCTCCGTGCTAGCAACTGGGCCACGCCAGCCTCATCAACTCCGCACCCGCCTTCTTGCCCCTCTCCCTCTCGCGGCGGTAGAGGAGCAGGGGCTGTAGCATGGCGTGGCACGGCGCTCCCTCCTCCCCACACGCTGCCCCTCCTCCCAACAGCACGACGTGCAACGCTCCTTCCCTACTCCTCTTCCTTTGCTCGGGACGGCTGGCGGGGCGCGGTCCACGAGCAGGGACTGTTCGGCCTCCTCGCCTGTGGGATCTCATCGCGGCGACGGGAGGTGGGAGGCGGTAGTGGGCGCGGAGGGCAAGGAGGCCATGGTCGACGCGGTGGAGGAGCAAGGAGGCCATAGCCGGTGCGGTGGGAGCTGTGGCAGCGTTTTGGTGATGGATTGGCGACAGGGACCAGAAGGTTGGGTGCAGCCCGGCGATGCGAACCTCTAGCTGGTGGCAGTTCCCCGGATGGGTGCTCCGTCTCGACGAATCGAAGCGGCGAGCGGTAATGCTCTATTCCGTCCCCACATCAGTCATCACACGCCAGCCCCTCCATCGGCCTCACCCGCGAGGACCTCGCCGGACGACGAAGCGTCCTTGGGCCTGTTGGCGGAGCATGTAGATGAGGTCCTCGTTGGCGCTTGCTGAGGTGAAAGGGAAGCCGGCGCAGGGAAGGCCGACGTGGGGAGGCGTAGGGGATACCGACGTTCGGTGCTAGGGAGGCACAAGGGCTGGCGGCGGGTGGCGCAGGAGAGAGAAGCAAGGGAAGAGAGAGAGAGGAGACTGAGCCCCCAACGACGACTGGTCGTGGCAGCGGCGAGATCCCGGCTGCGGCAGGAATCCAGCGTGGGAGAAAGAAGAAGAAGAGAGGGAAGAGAGAGAAAGGTGATGACGTGTGCGTCCCACCGCCACGTGGCGTCCACATCAGTAAAACCGACTTGCAAAACCACTGATGGCCAAATGTGAACTGTTTTGATAGTTGGATGGCTAGATATATCCGGTTTTGAAGTTCGATGGCCAAAGTCAAACTTAAATCAGAGTTGGATGGTCAAAAATGGACTTTACTCGATAAAAAAAATATATGTCGATGCTAAGCAAACGCATGCATGCGTGCCTGATGAACATCTATGTAGCGTAAGTTGTAAGCCAGCTGTGTCACTATTTAATTAACAGGGTCCTGTATACATGAACAAGAGGAATGTAGGTTCCTAAGTCGCTTGGTTCGTGCGTGCGTGCATCGATCGGCATTCGCAAGATCTTCGTACCTCATCAGATCTTTCTGCTCAAGTTGGCAAGTATATGGGCATATCCCTATGCAAAATATCGCGTCTGAATCTCGTTAGATCACATGGTGCGTGCATGCACTCGACTAAATGTGTTGGTGCAAGTTGAAGAGTGTGTGATGACTCAGCTTGCAATGCTCGATTGATCACATGAAGGTTAATTGCTTTGGAAGAAAACACCCATGAATCAATTATATCCATATGGAAGAGCAGTGTTACAAAATTAAAAGGATGTGCCTTAATTAGGATAAATGAGATTGAACAAAAGTTGGTCATGCATGGTCCTAATAAGAGCATCTCCAAGAGTATCGCATATTTTCATCCTAAAAATATGAAGTCGTATTAGAAGAAACAAATAGTGCTATCTTCAAGAGTTCCTAATAATTCACTCCTAAAATATATATAGAAGACAATTTTAGAATCCTATACTAATCACTTTTATATATTATTTCTCTCTTATACATTTGCATCAAGAACCCTTTTCTTACTCTTTTTTTCTTTGTGCACTCTTCCACCTTGGATTAGACGCGAGTTAGAAGCGCGTAAAGTTACGTGAAACACATTGATTTTTTAGGAGGATGGATTAGAAGTTGTTGGAGGGGTGTTTTTTTCTCACCTTGCTAAAAACTAAGTATTAGGAATGGATTTAGTGAAATCGAACAAAAGTTGCTTACTGTGATAGGGGTGGGGGAGCATGCAGGTGAGCTCCTATCTATCTTGTGGAAGATAGATTGGAGTAGAAACTTCGAACATACCAAATTTCAGCTCAGCCTTATTTTCCTCTCCCTCGCCTTCTTCCCCAAAGCATGTTGTCGGCATTTTTTAAAAAAATATTGCCAATATTTTCAGAAACAAGTTGGACCAAAATTTTTAGACAAAGTTGGATCAACATTTTTTTTAAAAAAAGTTGAACCAACATTGTGAAAAAAATTGAATCAAGCATTTTTAGAAAAAAAAATGTTGCACCAACAATTCATTAGAAAAGGTTGGATACAACATTTTCTTAACAAGTTGTACCAACATTTTTTATCCAACTTTTTTCACTGGATTCTTCTCCAGGCACGCTCGTCGGCTATGGCGGCACTTCGGGCGGTGAGGCGCTCCATGGAGGCACACTAGGGAGTGTCACTGCCTGCCGGGGAGGCGTTGACAGTAATGGATGGCATGGCCCGCAGGGGAAAGGTCAGGCGGGAAGAGGGTGGGGAGGAGCTAGGATTGGGGTCGATGCAGATCCAACAGGTCACATTCTTTGCATGAAGGTCGTGTTTAGATTCCTCTCTAAAAATTTTCGGAGAAAGGAATCTTGTATGCATGGAGCACTAAATGAAGTTTATTTGTAAAACCTTTTCACAGATGAGTGTAACTTTGCGTGCTGAATCTAATTAGCATAATTAATTTAATAATTTGCTACAGTAATGATACAGTAATTATCCTCTAATCCTGTGGTCAAAGTCCTCATTAGATTCCTCTCGGAAATTTACATATGGGTGTGGAAGTAATTTTATAAACTGCCTTTATTTAATATTCTTAATTAGTGGTCAAAGTCGCATTTAATACTTCAAAAATTTTTACTAAACACGACCGAAAATGAATACCCTGTACAAAGTGTCACGTCGAGTTTTCGAATGCTAATTAGGAGGACTACACATGGTCTAACTATAAAACTAATTACATGGATGGACTGAATTCACGAGATTATTTTTTAAGTCTAATTAATCCATCATTAGAACATGTTTACTATAGCACCACATTTTCTAATCATGACCAAATTACATTTAATAGATTCGTCTCAGGTTATGGAATGAGTTTTGTCATTAATCTACATTTAATACTCCTAATTAGTGTCAAATATATTTAACGTGAGAGGTGAACCACATAAACTTTAGAAACTAAATAAACCCATGTCTTTCTACCTCCTGAAAGATTGGTACGATTTCTGGCATGCAGGCAGGAGAACTGGAGAAGGCTCCCTAGGGGTCCATTCCAAACAGCATAGTCCCTTTCAACTGTGACCTTATTTAGTTGAGTGTGAAAACTTGTCGAAAATGTCACATCGAGTTCACCGATGCTAAATAGAAGGACTAAACATAATTTGATTATAAAAATAATTACACAAATGGACTGGAAATCACGATAGGTATCTATTAAGCCTAATATCATGATTAGCACATATTTACTGTACCACCACATCATCTTTTTTTTAAGAAACCAACCACATTAACTGATCATAACCTAATTAGGTTCAAAGTTCAATAGGTTCGTCCCACGAATTTATTCGGGTAATAAATAGAATGAGTTTTGTACTGTCTGGGCTGGTGTTGTGACGATTACCGGCAGCAGAGTTTGGACCGGGAGCCCAAGCAAGGCCCACGAGAAGGTGTGGGAAACCCACCACACCACAACACAGCGACGACGACAAACAAATCGGGACGCGGACAGCAGACAAAGGAAGTGCTGGGCCACGCACATGATCCCATCCAACAGCCAGCAGCAGGCAGCTCACACTCACACACGCTAGGGCCCATCATCGTCCATGTGGAGAGCTGGGCCTGAAGCGTCGGTGGTGCGTCAAGTCAACCGCCGAGGCAAACATGGCTGGACGCCGGCCGCCGCCGGCCGAACACGTGCGCCACCAGCACAAAGGCGCAGAGATGGGTCCAGCCACAGCCAGGTCCGCGTCCAGGTTCGGCGCCTCTACACACACCGCCTCCTATGAAATGTTTTTATTTTAACCTTTTTTTATCTAAAAGTTTAATAATAACTTGTCTCAAACTAAAAGAAAACGTGTATTTTTCATCCCTCAATTACTGTGTAATATTCATCTTTCATATTTCATTATTGCAAATCAGTCTCTTAACTGACTAATGTGGTGCATTTATCATGTCACCTTATAGTTTAATAATGGTTTAGTGAAACCTAGTGACGGTTTATGCCACATAATCAATTGAGTAATCAGTAACCACTTTCTAGGGATGCAATATGCTAAATAAAGCTCACAAAAGTTTAGTAAATTCTCTAAATTGGATACTCCGTAAATTCTTTCTGAAATAATTAACGAAGTCGATTCGAGATTGACTCAGCATAAGATGTGACTAAACAGTAATTAGCAAGATGATTGCATGGTCTAAACTGTTATTATATGATAATAAATCATTGTTAAACTAAAATGAGGATGATAAATGCACCAATTAACTAAGATAGTTAAGGGGTAGATTTGCACCAAATGAAACACAAGGGATGAATGCCACACTTTTGCAATATTTGAGGGATGAAAATACACTTTTGCAATAACCCTTTTGGTCACGTCACAATTCGTTGGCGCGGGATATACTTGAGTCACGCCATATGATGTGTCACGACTAATAGACACGGTGACATTAGAAAAAGTGGCATCTGATGTGGCGGACGCAGTCACGCTAGGCCGCGTGGCGCGACTCGTGAAGAGTCACGCCACGAAGCGTGGCGTGACAAGTGTCACGGTCAGCTTCAGGTCTGACTCCCGCTTTTATTTAGCCATGTTTCATTCTTCATTTTAAATGAATTCCTAAATTCGTGAAACTCGAGATGTATGATCTATAGAATGCATGTGTTCCATTTTAACTATTTGCACTCCAAACCACGATGTATAAAGGGGTTGTTTGGATCCCAGCCACTATTTGCCAAGCCACACTTGTGGCTACCACTGCTTGTTTGGATCCCAGCCACTATTTGCCAAGCCACACTTGTGGCTACCACTGCCACACCTATGGCTGCCACAATAATCGCGGTCGCTGCTTGGTTGGAAACCGTGAGCCGTGGCAGCAGCGAATTACCAGCAACTGTGGCGTGGTGAGTGTGGCAGCGAAAATATCCGCCACGGCTGTGGCGAGCAGACCTGTGGCGTGGATGGGTGTGGCTGCCATCCAAGCAACTCCAAAATGTGAAATTTAATTTCGAAATAGCCTAAGTATTATTGAATCAACACATCAAATTTGCTAAGTCTGAAAGCAGAGCCAACTAGTCAACTTCGGACTTACTTTTTGAGAAAGTTTACACTGATACCTTAGACATTTTTGGACTACAATTCCATTTTGATGTTCATAGAGAATTTTGGATAGGTTGATGATAAAAAAAAGCAAAGAATTTATAGTTTAACCGAGGTTTGGAAAGTTGTGCTGTTTTCTACTTAGTTGACAGACTTGGAAGAATTTTGAAGCTTCCGGAGTGTGTGTATTAGTCATGACATATGGCGTGACTCAAGTATTGGTCGCACCACGAATCTTGGCGCGACCAAAAGGACTAGTTCTTGGAATTTTAGTTTAGGATGAGTTATTATGAATATTTTAGATTAAAAAGAGTTAAAATAAAAAAGTCCCCTCCTATGTCGGTAATCATATACAACTATATAGACAGAAATCACTACAAGTTATGGTTGGATCAACTCTCAGTGTGCCACGTCAACCGTTTACATCATCTACATTCAATGCGCCACATCAACATACATCATCTTCTACCAAACCAACAATTAATATAAGCTGCCCACTTGATCTTCTTTTAATCTCCACCAACACAGATGCAATCAGTCACCATAGTGGCTTAACATTAACATAAAAGCTCTAGTGCAACACATGAAAGTCTACCGAAAAGTTCTCTCAAATCCCGCAGTAACGCGCGGGGAATCACCTAGTTTGAAGAAGTTACAAGGTCATCTTAAGATTTCAACGAAAGTTCTTTCACCTTTCGCACTAATAAAAAATATCAAATATAGACAAATTACAAAACTAATCACAAAGAGCTTAAATCATGTAACGAATACATGGATTTGTTTAGTTCGACAAATTACCATCAATGTGATGGGTAAATAGTGACAATTTGCTGACATTCAGCATGTATAGAGAGCAGTACACTTCCATGTGATAGATGAATAGTAACAATTTATCAAAATGTGATCGATAAAAGTAAGGAAAATGGTTGCAAATTAGTTGTTTCGTCGGCACTTCACTGCATCTGGGGGTACGCGTATTGAAGAAGAGCCAGCACTGCATCTGGGCATCTGCCTCCTGGTCTCGTCTTTCTGGGCAGGATCAGGATCATTTGCAGTCTTCACCAACCTGCACTACGGCTCGTACGGCGCCCCCATGGCCCCTATATTCATGGCGCTGCCGCGTCTCCACGCACGCATCGAATTTTATCCGGCGATGGACCCGGTCAGAACCTACTGTACCTGTATGATCGAGGACGATGCAGTGGAGAGCTACTAGTGCTGACCACCGTCAAGAAGATGAGGAGGCGCTAGCTAACCACGGCTGTCACCGTTAGCCACTGATTCCGATCCGCGATTATCGGTGCGGCCAGTTTTAACTGCTTCCACAGTGCCGAGACAGTGACGGCAGATTCATGAAGAGATCTTGGGGAAGCTACCACAGTTGATCTGATTTGACATCCTAGAGAACCTCTGGGAAGCAAACTGCCTCACTTGTGATCAGTAAACTGGATGTCGAGCACAGGAACAGTGGCTGTCATCAGTCGTTAAACTGAAGCTGAATTCCTTCAGATCAGAGATTACATTACGTACAGGCAAGATCGTTTTTTCAGTGTTCTTATTGTTTCCAGCACGCTAAAGCACTCGTAAATCTAGCATCTCTACGCTTTCCAACAGCAAGACGCACGCCGACATGTACAAGATCATCATCATCACAACCATCACACACACACACGCAGAGCAAGAAGGAAGCAGATCGAAGCAGGAGGTGAACTGGGGCGGCAGGGAGTTTGGTCAAGCCACATACATACAGAGCCTAGGAGAAAAGCTTGAAGCTTGAATGCTTGATCGATCGATCACCGCGCCGGCGTCACGTCCGCGGGAACACGCCGAGCATCTTCCCCTTCCCGAGGCACTCGGCGAGCTTCTTGGCGCCGTCCACCTCCGCCGCCATCAGGCCCTGCAGGAACCCGCACGCGCCGGCGGCCACCATCTGCTTCCGGCACCGTCGCGACTGCGCCACGGCGAGCAGCACCGACACGGGGAACCGCCGGTCGACGCCGCCGCCGCCCGCCGGGTCGAGGAGCAGGACGGCGCTCGCGATGCCGCCCTCGTCCTTCCGGAACAGCTTCCGGCACGCTCCCGACGACGCGAGGAGGGCCGCCAGCGCGCGCGCCGCGGCGTCACGCTCGGCGACGGCCTTGGCCTCCAGCATCCACACCAGCCGCGGCACGGCGTCCTCGACGACCTCGTGCCTCGACTTGCCGGCGCCGGCGCTGGCGTTGCCGCAGAGCTCGGCGAGCGCGAGGGCGGCCTCCGTGCGGGTGGGGGACCGCTCGCTGCCCAGCGCGGCGGCGACGTGCGCAGCGAACTGCGCGGACACGGCGATCTCGGCGATGTAGCGGAATGAGGCCATGTTGCGCAGGAGCCCCAGCGCCGGCGCCAGGCCCGGCTCGTCGCCGCGGCTGGCGTCGAGGAAGTCCTTGACGCACGCGAGCGCGCCCTCCTGGAAAGCCTCGACCTTGAGCCGCTGGCCCTCGTCGCCGTCGCCGGCGGTGAGGTTCTGGAGGCACCCGAGCGCCAGCTCCTGCGCGCGCGGGGTGCCGAGGGAGACCAGCTGGAGGAGCAGCGGCAGCGCGCCCTCGTCGCGGAACCACGGGAGGAGGTCCGGGAACGCCGCGAGGTTCCGGAGCACACCGGCGGCCGCGGCCTGCGCGGCGGGGGTCCCGCCCGCGCAGGCGGCGAGGAGTGCCGCCACCCCGCCGCGCGCGGCCACCGCAGCCGAGGCGTCCCGCGAGGCCGCCGTCAGCGGGAGCAGCGCCGCGCACGCGTGCTCCGCGCCCGCGCCGCCGGACTCCAGCGCGCGGCAGAGGTGGGGCACCACGGCGCCGGACTCCTGCGCCAGGAACCGGCACGCGGCCTCCGAGGACGCGAAGGCCGCCAGCACGGAGACGGCGCGCTCGCGGGTGGGCGGGAGGAGGTCCCCGCCGGCGGAGTCGAGCAGCGCCGCCACAGCGGAGACGGCCGCGGCGGCGGAGGGCGCCGGGAGCGCCGCCGCGGAGCCCGCCAGCTCCTCCAGCGCGGCGGCGCGGGACGCCGCGGAGCCCAGGCGGAGCCGGGAGATGAGCGCGTCCGCGCCGGAACAATCATCGGCGCCGGAGGAGGAGTGGGGTGGCGGCGGCGCGGCGAGGAGGCGCGCGTCGGCGGCGAGCTGGGCGAGTGACGCCGCGGAGGACGAGAGCAGCGAGACGGTGTGGAGGTGGCCGAGCCTCGGCGCGTCCGTGGCGGCGGACAGCAGCGCGGTCAGCGCGGCCGCGAGGGGCGCGAGCAGCGGCGCGCTGTGGGGGAACGCCGGGCTGGCGAGGGCGGCCGACAGCAAGGCGAGCGAGGCGGAGATGGACGGCCAGTGGCGGCGGAAGGCCGGGGACGACGCCGCGGCGGCCGGCACCGCCTCCAGCAGCCGGAGGCACTCCTCGAGGCCGGGGTCCGCGGACTCCGGCGGCGTCATGGCGTGGCGCGCGGCGGGAGGGAAGGGGGTGAGGGGGAAGGGAAAAAATTGGGAGATTGAGGGTGTCGAGTTGGCGCGTGGAGTGCGAAATTGCGCTGAATCAGCGCGCCAACTACCCTCTACTATACTCCAGTACGCGCTATTTTACTGGCCTGGGCTCGTCTCGTATGGGCTTTTTGGTAATTTGATAATACCACGTGTCAGCATTTTTTTTTGGAGAGGGTAGGTGACTTTGCCGGCTAGGCCACTCTGTCAGTGTGAACTCAGCTGCTTCAGTGTACTGATGGACCTTTGAGGCGTTGATTTCATCCGGAAACCCGGTCATGGTTTCCCGGGAGCACATAAAGATGATGTGCTGATAAAACCTACTTGTGTGACTCTTAAATCATCGAAATGATTATATATATCGTTTCAAGAGGAGGCGTCGCCATTGTCGTTTGTAAACGACATATGGATGTCAACATTAATTGTGTAAACGTCATATGGATGAAAAATGCTACTTTGACAGCCATTCAATTTTCAAAACCGACGTGAAACTTAATCCTATTTATAATCATGAAGCATCTGTACTTTCATGTTTTAAGCACGTCATATGATTCAAGCACGGGAGTATGAGCAAGGTGCTTTGTCGTGAAATTCATGTTTTTTTTTTTGGATAATGGAGAATTCATGGTTGAGCTTGAGCCTTTAGTGAAAGGACACAAAACATACCCAACGCCTACTGGTGTCTTGGAGAGTGGACACTCTAGTCTCGGGCCTTGGGTAGGTTTTAAGTTTTGCCTTACTGGTGTAGAGAAATAATTGAAGTTGTTGCAACATCTATGTTTGACTTACTTCGTCTCAAATGATTCAACAAAGAGAATAATGGATGTCTATACTTCTTTCGTACAACGAGGTTTCTTTTTTGTGTCCTTTGTTTCCTGCTCTTTAGCTAAGAAGGTACTCATGTTCAAATAAAACATATCATTTTAGGATTCAAAATTTATTTCAAAAAACTAAGTTGATGGGGTTAAGACCCCCACGATTTTCGTTAAGATAGGGGAACCAAATCCCAGCTTCGAAAATTTCCGAACCCCGGCTTCACGAGGTGATTTTTTTCCAAAGTTTATCTCAAATAACATGTCGTTTTACTTAATTTGGTACGTGTAAATGTGCATGTGGACATTCAACAATCAATAAACAACAAATATGACAAATAAATATGGCAATAGATGTTTGTTTAACTCCCTTCGTCCAGATTTGATGTGTATATCAAAATAAAATGTGTTCATAAATTATCTGTGTATTCACAATTGCAATGCCCATCCGTTTGCTTCGCCTCCCGGTGCTCGGCCTAATCAATACTCAGGATACAAAACGTTTTTTTCTTGGAGCCCTAGCCGGATTGGATGGAGGGTACTCTCAGATGATGGGTCCTTAGCTTCTGGGTTAGATGCAGATCATATGTGGAAGGAGTGAGTACCTCCTTAATAATTTGTCCTAAATTTTCTAAAATAATATGTTTTTTTCCGCTGAGGGAGTATTGAAAAATGTAACTAAAACACAAGATTTTTTTAGCATATGCTTTCTTACCTAAAAAGGTCACACAACTTTCTTTTCCAAGAATCCAGCATGACACACTTGCTTCCCATTTTTTGATCAGCGAGAAACAGCCACAAACAGTATCCTGAGTTCCTGACACTGAGCTGGAGCCGCTTCAGCGCTTCTTTCCATTTTTACCCACGATCCTCTGTCCGTGGGCCCCGTCGGTGTTGAAGGAGGGACCACCCACGGAATAAATACGGAAAGATGGGGTGCGCACTGCGCAGGCGGCCAGCAGGGGAGGCAGGAGAAGGTTGGAAGCTGGAAAGTTGGTGAGAGCACATGCATGAAACCCAGCTCCCGGTCGATGGCCTGGAAAGATTCTTGCAAAAAAAAGAAATAATTGCACGATACTACTTTCCAAAAAAATGCATGATAGGATCCGGTACGTGGTGGATTACAAGTTTACATCATTCGTCATGTTAAGCAACTCCAAGAGACTAGCTATCTTGACTTAACTAGCTTAAAAGTGGAAAATTTGTCCAAACACTCAATCCTACAGACTAGCTAAACTTGCTCTCGCTATCCTCTACTAGCTGAACCGGGGGCTTCGATAGCCATCTTTGGCTAGCCAGTCCCGCTAGCTATCGTACATGAGTACGGCAGGCGGGACCCATTAGCAATGGAGCATATGAAGAATTGATTTTAGCTAGTGTATTGGATTTCATCAACTTTTTGCTAGCTATTTCATTTTACATTCCAACCAAATCAGGGTTTTAGCTTGTGATTTTTCGAGAGGCTCTTGGAGTTGCACTACCTTCTTCTCCGACAGAGGCGACGGGTTCAGCCTCCACGCGTTCAGCTCCTTACAACGAAGCTCCCCGTTCGTTGCTCGCTCTCCCTCGCCAACACCGACATCACCGATGATGAGGCGGTCCGCGGTGTGATCGCCACCTGCGGGCATTGAGTCCCTCACTGTCGTACGGGCATCCCTGGGCCCACTACTTAGGTGGGTACTGAGACCGACTACTCCGTGGGCCCCTAGGACTACTCGACTTGGGCTGCACGGCACCTGATGGCGTGAAGCGCAAGGCATACAGAGGACTAGTACTCGGTTAGGAAGCTAGATATGTCCGGATCCATGTAGAGTACTCCTAGCCGTACGCGACTAGAACTCTCCTGTCAAACCGACTTGTAACCCTGCCTCCCGGACTATATAAGGCGAGGCAGGGACCCTTATCTCATCATCCGCATCATCTTGTAAACACAATCAATCCAGAGCTACGCAGCATACAGGACGTAGGGTATTACGCACCTCGCGGCCCGAACCTGTCTAAATTGTGTGCCACGTGTCTCTCCTTCGAGTTCCCGATCTCGGCGAGGCCACAAACATCTACCTCGGGTACTCCCCTTGGTAGGTTGCCGGTCTAAAACACCGACACTCACCGACGCGCGGCGATGGCACACCCTGACTGTGGTCGAGCCAAGGTTCGGCCCTGCGGCCCCAACGTTGGAAGGGCAAGTGCGAGGGGGGGGAGGCGACCACGGCGAGGGAGAGCCATGTAGAATTTGGTGGAGGAGGAGGCATTCCTGAAATTTAGAAGTAGGATGACACCTCCTGGATGATTGTTTACAGGGTACCATGTACTAGAGGGAGTATTAGGCACAATAACCCTTATTTTACATCTTTAGAAGCATAGAGAGAATACGGTTGCGCTTAGTTTAATTTTCGGTGCTAGTGTTATCAATGGTTACCTGGTAAATTCCAAAAGCAGAATTACATTGTCCCCCTTATTACACATCTCACCACCTGAAACTTTACTAGATGAGACCTTTTTATGAAAATCACCCAATTCGCAAAATCCAATATCCCCTTGTTTTTTTAAAGCAGAAAAATGTTTTTTCGGGGGCTAATCATGCAAACGTAAGTGATGACGGTCTCTGCCATAGCTCATCATCACTCAATCCCACTTTACTTACTCTGCCCAACTTGATGCAGAATATATATCAAAAATGATATACAATTTGTGATTACACATCGTTGACTTATTAGCAGGGACGGATCTAGCGGTGGGGCGGGCGGGGCTCGAGCCCCCCTACTGCTGGAAATCTAATGGAGCCCCCCTAAGCCTCCCCTACAAATTTAAGGAAGAAGAATGAGGGAAGGAGATGCTAGAGGAAGAAGAAGGAGGAGAAAGCCCCTAAATTTATTCCTAGATCCGTCACTACTTATTAGGTTGGGTTATTAAATTAACTAACACAAACCGTCACGATCAAGATGGGCGTCACCATGTTTATTATATAGTTTATTATGCAGAATACTGAGATTCTTTTACTTACCACTGCTTCGGTTGCATTAACTATTTGAGCATGAATGAATATGGGCTGGAGATTAAAATTTATGAGACGTTTAACCTACCCGTGATCAAACGGCTTCTTAATTCATTCCACGGGTGTCATTAGGCCAATCTATTTCACGGCACAATTATCTACACTGAAAATTAGATAAATGCATCAATAGAGTTTCATGAAGATGAAACTCCCCTTAGATCCTATGAAATTCTCACGTACATCACCACATCAGTAAAATTGATGAATGACTCTCAGTGAAATCCCATTGAGATTGACCTACGAAATGACTACTAGTACTTCCAATGTGTGTCATCAATCGATGCGGATCGACATGGGTTTTAAGTTTGACTAATGTTAGTTACTTAGTATGACACCGCTGGCATGGGCGGGCATGGACCAAAGGTTTCACGCGTCTGATATCACAACACTGTTTGCTTGTTTTTGGTGGCTGTTTCAAAACTAGGACTGGAAAATTCGGGTGTGCAAATTATGTTTGGTGTACAACAAAGCCATAAGTTTTGCCCATAATTTTGTCACACAAATTCTGCCCTTCTATCCAAATTTTGGCTCTGCTTGTCCAACACAACCAAATTCTATCCTCCAAGCAAAAATAGCGGCCGCACATGATTTTCTAGGCATGGCGGGCAAAATTTGGCTCACTAGACCCCTATAACCTAACACACCGTTGTAGACGTGTGATAGGAAGTACACTCAGATCTGTGTGTTTGGTGGGGTGGTGGTATAAACGAAAAGGAAACATAACTTGAAAAATTAAAAATACCAATCCTTTCATAAAACACAAACCTGTTATAAATATACACAATAATGGAATGAGTACTATGGCACAAAGCCACTTCTTTATTATTAGATACCAAGCAACATTATTATTTGTTGGTTTATTACACCGATTACACAAACGAAACGAGACATCACCATGACAACATTATTCGCAACTAACATATATATTGGATCGATCGTCCCCACAAACGTATGTAGATCACATATTGGTCCTAGCCGATGTTGGGGACCTGCGCAACGTAGCCGGCCGGGTTGACAAAGACGCGGACACGCTTAGTATTGAAATCAGTGGTTACCATGGAGCCAACGGGCACCAGAAACACCTGCACGTCCGGCCGGTCGGCCAGGATCTTCTGCTTTGCCATGTCACCCGTAAGCCCGACCACCTCCGGCCACGAGCTCTTGCCATTGTCACCGCTCATTTTTGCCGATTTGTCCTGTAAATCTAAAAACGGCAGCATTTTCAGGAGAGGGGGAGGGGGCGAGAGAAAGAGAGGGGTGTTTGTGTGCTAACCAGTTGTTGAACTTGAACTTTGTGAGCTGCTGTGCCTCCTGTCATCTGATTCGAGCGTGGAGCTTAGTATTTATAGGCGAGTTTGGGGTAGATGTGAACTTGCAAGTTGCAACGGATCAGGCATCTTTGACAATGAATAATGCTTTTGCAACATCTGCATGAACCTTGACTTTTGGGACATGCAAAACCTTTGACCCAGTATCCTGTCCATGTGGTGATACGGACGTGTCCACACGCGGCTGTACATCTTGGACCAGTCCGGTCTACGGAATGCTTGATCTGGCGTACAAATGTCGCCGGTGATTTGTCGGTTCGGCGCCGATATAAAAGACGTAGGGCAGTCAAAATGTGCCTTACAGCTACATTGCGCAATGCACTTGATTAGTTAATTAAGTTGAATATATCTTAATAGTATACTTTTATTCTTCTTATTTTGACGAAAGTTAGTAGGAAAAAGCATGTCTATTTGTTATAATTTTTTATTTCCAAACCCATTTAACTCGCTTTCACGGGGAGTTGGAGCCTGCTCAATACTACTCATCAGGTGCTAATTTCTTTTTACCAGAGTTATTTTGTTTTCTTTTGGACGACCCCATAAGAAGTCACTTATATAATGAAAGATTACAATCGCAAAGTAATTTTTTTCGAATATGGAAATAGAAACAATATTGTGTCAGTGTCACAACTCACAAGAACTATGTTACATCAATATACTGTTGATTAAGAGCTAAGTTTATTCTCAACGAAATGAACAGACCTTGTAATTTTCATAAACTAACAAAGGGAGTAATGCATACAATTACATGTTCTCACTACTAGAGAATCAACCTTTCGTCCAAGATGTTAGTACCGGTCAGGGTTTTGACCGATACAAAAGGTGCACGTTAGTATCGGTCAAGAGGAACTGTGCCACACCACACCACATTTAGTACTGGCTAGCGTCCTCGGCCGGTACTAAATGGCGGCATGGACCCGGTCGTAGCAATGGCTAGGAGACCCGGGACGTGACATTTAGTACTGGTCAAGCAATACCAGTCAACTGCCCGATACTAACCTCTACTAGTGTCTCAGAACAAAGGAAAGATAATTTTCTGCTGATTTGTACAGCAAATTTGTTATGATTTGTTCCAAGAGGAAATTATTGTGTAAGAAGAAAAACCGAACAGTGTAAGAAGAAAAACCGAACAGAACCCAGTACACTAAAAGAATGCATATATATTCATTATTCAGCTAATAAATTAGCAGCACAACAAGGGTTGGAAAGAAAAGATGGATACCGCAGCGCGTGGTATTCATCAATCGACTAAACAAAGCACCGACGGAATTGAAGACGACCAGCAATTCGGATCCACGATCGGTCCACCCCGCTCGAGACGGATCCAAATCCAACTTTTTCCGGCTCGAGCAGACAATGAGACAAGCTGGCAGTATCGTCGAATCCTACGCGTACACGTCCGCATGCATGTACACCTGTACAAGTACCATTTGAGTCTCGGCAACGATGTACGCTGACGCGCGTTGGTCAGAGAGCCTTTTCTTGACGTACGGATCGTCCGTCTTGACTCTCTGGCTCTTCCTCTAGGACTTCAAGTAGGAGAGGAAGATATTGGCTAAAAAAAAAAAGAGTAAAATACGCTAGCGGTCCTTAAATTTGTTGCGCTGTGTCAAGCCGGTTCTCGAACTCGTAAAACGACCAACTAGATCCCTAAACTCCGTTCGGGTCTCATTTTGGTCCCAAACGGGTTTGGACCCGCGTCCGACCCGGCGCCACCTCGATCCGGCGAGAAGGGTGCGAGCTGCACTGCAGCAGCTCCTCTCGGCCGCGGCGGGCGGCAGCTCCCCGTCGTCCTTGGTCTTCGACGGCGAGCATCCTCGTGCAGGATGACGCCTCAACGCGCCGGCCGGCCGGCCTCTGACGTGCCCGCCGCCGGCCCCCGCCACCTCCGCCTCGAGCCCCTTCGGCTCCCCGCCCCTCCGGCCGGGATCGCGAGCTCGGCCGCGTGGGCTGGCTGCACGCAGGGAGCGGCCAAGCGGGAGGGGAGGGCAGCAGGATCCCGCTGCACCGCCGGATTCCCTGCTCTGCGAGCTGCGGCCTCCCGCCGCCACTGCACGCGGCTCCCACCACTGCGACGACGCAGCTCTGACCTCGCCAAGCTCCGTCGCGCGGCACAACATCATCCCGGAAGTGGCCAGAGGTTGAAGACAACCTTACTCGCGGGTCCCATGTGTAAGTGCAGGGAAGAGAGATATGTGTCTCCCGATTGGACCAAAATGAGACCCGAACGGAGTTCAGGGGTCTGGTTGGTCGTTTTGCGAGTTTGGGGACCGGCTTGACACATCGCACCAAGTTTAGGGACCGCTAACGTATTTTACTAAAAAAAACGTAGGAGAGGAAGACCTGAATTGCGGCACCTCATATTTTCGTATTTCTTGGAGGTAAGAGTTTGATTTCCTCTCCAAATTTTTCATATTTTCATTAGGGGCAGCAATAGGCATACTAGCTGGTCCGTGAGAGAATTGAAACTGCAAAAGTAAAATCTTCTGATTATGAGAAATGGAAAGACAAAAACTAGCTGCCGCCTTTCTAAAGCTTGTGAGTTTGAACTCTTTCAATGGTTTCGTGAACAGTCACATTATGACATTGATATTAATAAATCTTGCAGCAATTTTATTGATATATTTATATAG
Organism: Cenchrus fungigraminus; assembly: GCA_036936925.1. Taxonomy (NCBI): domain Eukaryota; kingdom Viridiplantae; phylum Streptophyta; class Magnoliopsida; order Poales; family Poaceae; genus Cenchrus; species Cenchrus fungigraminus. Next base: position 59,182,467 of record CM072768.1, on the reverse strand, counting down.
ATCCAAGAGCATATGCACTGCTGGAAACTGAAATATTTCTGTGTGTCGGGTGGTTCTTTGGACGGGTGCGTCTGGAACTCACATGAAAATTAGTCCCACCAGCCCGGTCCCGAAATTTCCAGCGTAGTATGTTAGTTCGTAGCATTTCAATTAATGGGAGTCGAAACAAAAAGAATACACCACATTGCTAAATTGTGAAATTTGTACAGACTAAATCACTAAAACATCAATTCATTCAGTACCGACGTTCCTGTTAGAATCAGCTGGTCATAGACGCATAGATATTTTCAGAAGAGGTCTTTTACAGTGCACAATACTACCCAGCGGTAGTATGATAGTATAACCATTTTTCTGCTATGGATAAAAGAAATATGTTAACCAGCGTGAGATAATGTTACATAAATGGTTTCATATGTTTGATTTCATGTATTACAACAATACTATTTTCTACAGTTTCAATTACACCCTATACTACCCATACTACCATAAAAAACTGGTAGTATAGAATTAATTTCAACCGTCGGATCTTTCAAAATAGGTTCTTTTTATTACATACGAGTCATTTTTAAACAGTAGTATAGGTAGTATTGTGCACCGTAAAAGACCTCTTTTCAGAAATATAATGCATGCTCCCAAGCCCTGATGACATCCTAGTTTCAGGCCACTAATTTTGTTGCTGACTTAGAGTGTGTTTGGCTCAATGCACCAGATGATGCATGTACGGATGATCTTGGATGGTATGGTTCAACCAATTTTCTTGTACCATATGGTTCACTCGCACTAGTAGAACAATTAATTAGGTGGGTACAATTCATATAAGCAAACAAAAGATTCATTATTATTTAGAACCATTTCATATATGAACCAAATGATTCAAGCAACCAAACACACCATTAATCTTGGTCTTGATGAGCTCTTTAAATTTCAAACGCTAGTGGGAAATATGCCTTTAGTAGTAGTCCTAATCCCCTTTAGTACGGTTCTATAGCCGATAGTAAGCACTTCCCGTAGGTTACCCTGGAAAGAATGAAGCTCGAGATCACTAGTGGGTGGCACGATCAAGAGGATGACGACGTTGAATTTATGGGTGAACTTTTAGTACTAGGTACCAAGGAGCTTCTTGGTATCCTTGTTGACTTTGCTTGACCGTGCACAGCAAGGATTTAGAGGTTTGGTTGAATGGCAAGCTTACCTTGGAGCTTGTGCGGGCAAGGAGATTCCTTTGCCATCACACAAGGTAGAGAGCCAATTCAAGTCTCCTATCTTGGCAAGGCAAGGCAAAGCTTGCCCAAGAACCAAGCGGACCCCAATAAGTACCGGTTGAAGTTCCCACTCTACTAAAAATCCCCGCTACTTGTCAGGGTTGGGCCATAATGCAACTGGTACGAAAAGTCGTGGACGGATGCTCAGTTTTCTAGTAGTGAAAGTTGTAACTTTTTGAATGGCAAACCATCTTACTATTACTAATTGGAGGCTCCTTTTAAAGCCTTCACGTGAAGCCACCTAGGATCCTAGGTGGACAGTCTAGAAAAAAAGAAAAATTAAAGAAGCCTCCACATGAAGCCACCTAGGATCCTAGGTGGACACTTAAAAAGAGAATAAAATTACTCACCTTTGCCATTATGCATACTTAACTAAAACAACCCCTTATATCTATGTCAAAATTACCTAAACTTTGCGTTTTATAAAATTAATCTAAATCGGCTCTCTCTAAACTATCCGTCTGTTCAATTATTAAAACATATAAATTTGATATCCACCCACCTATAATCTTCATATGCAATCTCCGAGTCTCAAGATGCGTCTCACACACAAAATCGACTTTCTTAAACCTTACTAGGACGCGTTGGATGAGCATGAAGCAGCCACAACCCATAGTACGTAGTAATGCACAAGGCTGCCACAGACCGAGCAGTCCACAAGCAGTCAAGCAAGGACAGAGCGCAGGCCACAAGCAAGGGTGCTATCCATGGCACAAGCAGCAGGAAGGAGTCAGACGATGCTCTAGAACGCGTTGTCGTTCAACGTGAAGCAAATGGCAATGATCGAGAAGAATGTAGCCAGCTATTATGTTTGAGATTTGGGAGAAAGCATGCATGCCTATTGATGGAGAAAAGTACACGGTCGAGGGCTGTATTCCTGCATATTTTCACTGGTGACTAGATAAAACTGATTTTACAAACCAAAATATCAAGTTTTTATGTCCTATGATGATAGGGCTTGACGGACATAGGTGGTGGAAAAGTAGTTGACACAATTAAGATCTAAGAAAAGAATACACTATAGATTGATGATATCTTGATTTTAGGATTATGCTGAGTTGATGACATGTGAGTAGCAGTATATATTCGCTAGCCGCTAAAAATTAAAGATCTTATTGCCTCCGTATAGATACAACTCATTCTGACCTCTTTTTTTTTACATTTTTACATAATTTTTATGAAGCAGGCAATATTAGTACAAACAGCTTTGCATGGTCGAAACTTTGCATGGTCGATTGATTCTTACTTAATTAAATATATTAGTGGGGCACCAGCAGTTATATACTTACATAATAATTTCTTGCATTTGGGAAAAGTGATGAAACAATACGCATTTACATCGAGGTGATTTAAGAGGTTCCATGTATGTATTATTATGCCTAATGTGTTAAAAAAGAGATGAGGTGTCTACGAAGAAGCAAAGAGAAAGATAGACATTAATGGAGCATTTTTTTACTCCATCTATGTTTACAAGGTATATACATAACTTGGCACGATCTTCCAAATAGTAATTTAATAATTCATTTATCTTATATTATATCTATTTCTGATTATAAACCTATGACCACTATAGAGTATATTTGATTACGAATCCAACAACATAAATTGTAGGCGGAATAGCCAATTCAGTCCCGAACTATCACTCAAAGCTCAATTTCGTTCCTGAACTACGAAAACGGTCGTTTTAGTCCTCAAACTTTCGCAACTGGCTCAATTTCGTCCCTGAACTACGAAAATGGTCAATTTGGTCCTCAATCTTTCGCATCCGACTCAAATTCATCCCTGACCGATAGCCAAATACCCTTTTTAGCCTTCTCCTATCCCTACGCACCGCTCGCTGCTGGCGAATCCTCCCTTGAGATGGGGCAGGGGCCTCGCGCCTCCTTCGCCGAGCGCGCCCACACCCCATCCATGGCCTGCCTCCGCCGCGGATCTGCGCCCGCCGACGCAGGAGGAGGTGCCGGTGTTGTGGATTTGGCAGCAGGCCGCCAGACTTAAGGGGTCGGCCTTCGCGGAGACGACAGCGACAGTGAGGAGCAGAGGGAACAGCGGGTTCCCCAACATCTAGCAGCGAGCAACGTGTAGGTGTAGGAGAAGGGTAAAAAGGGTATTTGGCTATCAGCCAGGGATGAGTTTGAGGACCAAAACGACCATTTTCGTAGTTCAGGGACGAAACTGAGCCAGATGCGACAGTTTGAGGACCAAAACGATCGTTTTTGTAGTTCAGGGACGAAATTGAGCTTTGAGTGATAGTTCGGAGACCGAATTGGCTATTCCGCCTAAATTTTATATTGTAAAAATATAAAATAATAGCTAAATTTGTAAGTTTGAATCTTCATTTGCATGTGTGACTTATAAGAAGAAATGGTATACTATATATGTACACCCATATATAAAGCTTAATGATATTGTCACGTAATTATGACATTTCTAACCCATATACCTTATGTTTAAATATATCAAAATATGTGCCTACATAGTATAGAAGGTACATTTCCCATATTTCAGATAACATTTTCCTATCCATAAGAAAATTGTAGAAGTGTAGTTAATATAAATGATTCTTTTCGCATACGACATATAAGACCACATTGTTCAATTATTTGGGTTGTTCACTTATATTAAACAAATAGTACATAATTAGAATTGTACAAATGGAAAAAATGTGAAGTGTTTTCCTTCTAATACTCCCTCTTTTTTTTTACAAATCACATTTTACTTCCCCGGACCCCCACCTTGTGTGAGAGCTTTCGCATTGGGTACTCTCTTTGTTATCACATTTGCTTTGTCCTAAATCAAATATATCAAACTTTGACCGAGATTATTGAAAATATAACAACATCTATGATACCAGATTTGTATCATCAATTTCACCATGAAGTATGATTTGGTAATGCATATATTTGGTAGAACAATATTTATATCTATAAACTTGGTCAAAGTTGGACATATTTGATTTGTGATAAAGCAATTGTGATATGTAAAAAAGGAGGATGGACTAGATCTTCAATATTAAGTCATTTTATTTAAATATTCTACTACTCGCTCTACAACAAAATTATAACATTTTATGGTAGCTTAAATCAGATTTATTGGTGCAAGCCGTTGGATACAATGCTGGATATATAGAAAATTAATAACATTTTTAGGTAATAAAATAAATGTGTGGTCATTTATATTTATGTAATGTTACCCGCGTTCGACTGGCTGGTGGTTGATAATAAACCAAACGAACAATTATGTTAAAATTGCTAGCCCGTGCAGTGGCACGGGTTTATGGACTAGTGCATAATAATCCAAGATGTGGCAAACATGCAATTTTTCTTCTGCAAATAATTCCACTCATTGGCTCACTAATAATGGTTTCAAAATCTACTGATCGATTTTATCAGATACTCCGCAATCGTTTGACAACGAAGGATCACCCAATCCTCCTTGACCAACCGTACCGTGTACCTGTCTCAATAATCCTTGGAACATTAAATTTTGCATGCACAAGACTACGTGGTCAAATGTCGCCACCCAACGTCTCCCAAGAGGCCAAGACTAAATAGTAAACCCGGCCAGCAGGAGGTACGCACGTACGTATAATAATAATAGTAAGAAAGAAAAGTCTGAACAACACTGTCGAATGAAAAGAAAAATGTCGGGCTCGAGAAATTAATCTAGAAAAGGACGTTGCGCTGGCCATGCACGAGCTGACAAAAACATTGACAAAGCTTGCAGCCAATGAGAGCTAGCGACGATCGAGCGGCCGCAGGTCCGTCGCTTTCCGCGGCGGCAGGTGTAACGGAAAGCGGGGCGTGGGCGGCGGCGCACCGCCTGCTAGCGCTAGCTCGTGCATTTGCCTGCGTGCCCCGTGTAAAGTTGCCTGCTGCAATGCTTGGCGGTTTCGCAGAGACGACGAGATCATAGGGCAGACAACAAGGGCCACACAAATTAAACGGATGCTCTAATTAACCTGCATTTCTCTGATCTAATTGACCTCAGGTACGCCTTTTATATTTACTTCATCCATTTCAAAATGTAAGTCGTTTTGACTTTTGAAAGTTCGTACATGTTATTATGCATCTAGACATACGTTATATCTAGATGTATAATAATATATATAAATTTAGAATAGTCAAACATTATAAGGGATGGAAGGAGTATGTTTTATAAAGGATTATTCTATTTCTTATCCATCTACATGAGTTGACCCGTGAGGTGAGAGATATGAGAACGCAACAGGTCCCACAACGATTCTACACAGATGTGGTGAAAAATTGAGGCCTCTGATCTCCTGCTTTTCCTGTCGGGTAGAGCTATAGCTTTCTGAACCCCTTTCGTTGTACTACTTGTTTTCTCTACATGCATGCATGCACATTAATAATTAACATAAGTTAACTGTTGTGTTATGTCTTTTTGCGTGCATGATGAACCTGTAGCTTAAGCTACCATACGCACGCACATGGCCGAGCAAGTAATCGATCGGAAGCATAAGACAAAGTTAAGGACACTCGATCGGAGAGGAACAAAGCGCATTATTGGTGGTTGGCATCACCAGCACCACGGCTGTCTTAGGCAAATGATATAATTAATGTTTGGGTGACCGAGAATATATTCGTTACAAATACGGGCACAGTAGAAACGATGCTGAGCGTCAGCAGAGACAGGGGAAGCTATTAAGTTACAAAAGAAAGGACACACGTTTTGTCGTTTTTACTTGACAAGGTGTGGCTGTGTAATTGCAAGCAAAGTAGAAGAATGTAGATTACTACAGAATACCCACTGTTACATAACCGACCTTTTGCCTCATCAGTCGGCAGACCCCCTTTAGTATCAGGACCGGTACTAAATGCCACGCCATTTAGTACCAGCAGGTTGTCCGGTACAAAAGGCCAATTTAGTATCGGTCAGTATAATTGTTATCCAGGTTCCTGACCAAGCTTCTGGCTAATAGACTGCAAACAGTTATCCTGAAAGTGGTTCATGCTAACCAATATGGTTTTATCAAAGGCAGAACTATTCAAGACTGTTTAGCTTGGGCTTTTCAGTTTCTTCATTTGTGCCATAAATCGAAAAGAGAGATTGTTCTTCTCAAGTTGGATTTTGAGAAGGCCTTTGATAAAATTGAGCATGCTGTTATTTTAGAAGTTTTAAAGCATAAAGGTTTCTCTGATAAGTGGATTTCATGGATAAAGGCCATCTTGTCCTCTGGGTCTTCTTCAGTCCTTTTGAATGGTGTCCCTGGTAACGAGTTTAAGTGTAGAAGAGGGGTTCGGCAAGGTGATCCCCTATCCCCTCTTCTTTTTGTTCTGGGTGCTGATCTCTTGCAGTCTGTGGTCAATGCTGAAGCTCTTCTTGGAAACCTGTCTCATCCTCTTGGAAGTGGTTTCAGTGGTGACTATCCCATAATTCAGTATGCTGATGACACTTTGGTGATCCTGCCGGCTGATCCTACACAACTTTCACATTTGAAGGAGGTGCTTCACATCTTTACTAGCTCCACAGGCCTTAAGGTGATTTTTGATAAATCCTTTTTGGTACCTATCAATGTGGATGAAAGCAAGTGGCAGTCCCTGATTGATGCTTTAGGTTGTCAACTTGGCAAACTGCCTTTCACTTATTTAGGACTCCCACTGGGTACCACCAAGCCCTCCTTTCAAGATTTCACACCTATTTTAACAAGAATGGGAAAGCATCTTATGGGCATCTCAAGATTTTTGACTCATGCTGGTAGATTGATCCCGGTGAATTCAATCTACTCAGCCTTGCCAACCTTTTACATGTGCTCTTTGAAACTGCCTTTTGATTTGTTGGATCAGATTGACAAATATAGGAAACATGTTTTATGGCATGAGGGGATGTCAGCAAGAAAGGTGGATATCTGGTGGCTTGGAAACATGCCTGTCGAAGTAAAGCTGATGGAGGCCTGGGGATTATTGATTTAAGAGCTCACAATGCTGCTTTGTTGATGAAATTTCTGCACAAATTCTATAACAGGGCTGATTTGCCATGGGTTAATATCACTTGGACACATTTTTACAGGAACAGTAGACCCCCCATGAAAGGAAAAATGTTGGCTCTTTTTGGTGGCGTGATATTATGTCCCTAGCACCCAATTTTCTCCAGATGGCAAAGTGCAAAGTGAAGTCTGGATTTTCTGTCTCCTTTTGGAATGATCCTTGGGATTTAGGGATCCTTAAGAATCTCTATTCACAGCTGTTCTCTTTTGCCCGGAACAAATCCTGCTCGGTGTTGCAGTTTTTATCCTGGGATGATAGTAGGTATTTCTTTCTGCCCTTATCTCAGATTGCCTATGACCAGCTTTGTGAATTGAAGGAGGCTTTACTGGCCCTCCAGCTCCCCTCGTCAGGACTTGATGAATGGACCTATGTTTGGGACTCAGACTTCTTGAGTCACAGGGCATTATGTTTCTCTTCAGGGATCTCACCCTGCCTCTCCTATTTATAAATGGATGTGGGCTTCAAAAGCTCAGAACAAGCACAAGTTCTTCTTCTGGCTTTTCCTTCGAGACAGGATCAACACAAGGAACTTGCTTCACAGGAAGAACATGTTCCTGCCGTCATACTTTTGTGTTCTCTGTGTACAAAATGGTGAGGAGGATGTTCGGCATCTGTTCTTTGGTTGTCCCTTCAGTGACGCCTGCTGGACTTTTTTGGGAGTGGTGTGGGATCTGAGTCTTGATTTCCCAGCCATGGTTCTTAATGCAAGGTTACGTTTTAACTCAATTATCTTCAGAGAGGTTTTCATTATTGGTTGCTGGGCTATTTGGTGTCATCGCAATGATATCATCTTCAATGGTTCTTCGCTATCCTTCTCGCTTTGGAAGATTTTTTTTTGTCAAGGAGCTGCAGGCGGTTGCCCTACGGGCTAAACCGCGGGTTAGGGACAAATTAAAGATCTTTTTGTGTAGCCTGCTTTAATGTATCTCTCTTTCTTTTTGGGCTTGGAGCCTTGTAACATGTACATATTCTTTCATATATATATAAAAATAGGGGTAGGGGCCTCCCCTGCTGATTCCCGTCAAAAATTGTTATCCACGCTACGTGTTTTGGAAAGCAGTTTAGTACGAGTCAGTAATACTGACCAGACTAAACAGCTAATTATACTTTTCTGATTCTTTTATTTGTATTCGTATTTGTAATTGTAATCATATTTGTGCGCAGTTAACACCATCAATTTCAAGAAATTAATATACTCCCTCCGGTTAAGTATTAGAAGTCGTTTAGGACAGCGACATGATCACCAAATCACAACTTTGACTTCTATTTTTATAAAAAATTTTATTGGAAAGTTATATGTATATATTTTTATGAAAGTAATTTTCAAGACAAATATATTTATATGATTTTCACATTTCCAAACTCAATGACTTAAAACTTATTCATACTTTATATTCCAAATGTTTGACTCAAACCATGTCCAAAACAACTCTAAAACTTTACCTTGATTTATATATGAAGCGGGCCCATACCCTGCCCTGCAAAGCACATCTATGAGGCTTCAGTACTCGCTTACTTTATATTGCTTCGGGTCCATCACCGTGATTACGCCATGATCAACCTCGATAACTATCAATATCCAGTGGAACTTGTTCGTATACATATAACTATCAATAAAAGTTGAAAGGATGAATAATAGGGATGATCAACTCACTTAAGGCGTGGTACGGAAGAAATATGTAACTCATGTGATGCCTCTTTTCCATGAAGTTTAAAATATTCTTCATGGACCTATTTGGCCATTCAATCTCGGAGTCAATGAAGCCGCAATGATAGAAACCTCTTTTCCGGCACAATTGAATCTCCATTATACATGATATAAAATAAAATGAGACAACACACAATTAATGCTAGAAGTACAAGTAGAAATGTGATCAAACACTTACAAAACACATGCACTTATGAGGGACTTGTCAACGGCGTCTTGATGGTAGAAGTACCATAAACTTTCAAATTCAATCCATAGGTCATCTGGCCCTCGAAAAAATAACAATCTTGAAGTCGAGCAACAAACATGATCACTGCAGATTTCTCTAGGTACCATTTATGAAGTGCACACATTTTTTTGGCATGAGATCCACCAGTTGTGGCCACATAAGAGGTTCCCCGAGCACAAACTGCTTTCTACTAGCACATGGGTGCCTTTGGATGTGGTCCCCCCTATGAGTTCGTCTCTTGTGAGTTCACTCTCGTCCATCCATTGACATAGAAGCTCATCCTCTACTAACAACACTTTGAGCGGGTCGATTGATTGTTTAGATTGTTGTTCAAGCTGAGGATTATTGGATGACTTTGATTTTTGTTGATTGTGCCACGACTTCTTGATCTAGCGCAAATAGTCGAGGGTGGTTCTTTCACCAATTTGGGTGGGATGAGTGATTTAAAGTATTGCTTTATTAATTGCAACATCAAATGGTGGCTTCACGTGCTTCTTCTTTAGCACAAAGTGAGCATCAACCTCGACCTTAGATATTGCTTCACTATCCTCCATAGCTGGTTCATATGGAAGTTCTAAAGGTGGAGGCTTTTATTTCTTAGTTGGTTTCTTCTTCTTCTTTGGAGATGGCAGGACCCAGTCCCTGGAGATTCTCCTCTTAGCAAGTGTAGGTTGAGGTAACAAACTCGTGCTTCGACCCTTTGGTGCTGGTTCGGGTGTCAGACTCATGATATGCTCCCTTGGAGTAGTTGCACCAATGGCGGGTGGTGACAGTGATCTTTGCCTTGGCTATGAGGGGACGAGGTGGAAATTGTGGCTGCTTGCGAAAGCCTTATGTAGTTCTTGTCCCAAAAACTCTATGTGTGGAAGGTGTGTCCTAGTTTTGTTGCACTAGCACCTCTAGGGATCTCGAGGCCCAGGTCATCCCATCGTGATTTCACTCGGTCAACTTGGAGTCTAGCATATCCTTTAGGAATTTGCATGCAATGAATTGTCCCACCAAGTACTTCAGCAATGCCATGAGCACCTACTTTCACCGTTTTTCTCACCAGAGTAAGAAGTTCACAAGTGGTTCGCATATTGATGTCATCCACAGGGTAGTGTTCATTATTGCCCGCAACCATGCAAGTGGATTCTAAAGTCGGTGGTTGGTTCTCCATGGATGCAATGCTGCTACATTTTTGTGAAGCGGGTGGGCTTATTGAGCCCACATTAAGACCTGATGCAGGTGCTCCATGGCTCTGTGCGTATGCCTCTTGAAGCCGATCCATTCTTTCATTAGTCAAAGCTACTTGTTCCTCTAGGATACACAACTTCTCTTTCGCTTCACGCTTCCTTCATTGCCAACTTCTGTAAGTATGGATAACTTCATTGAATCCATTCTTCCATGAATTACACCTATGCCTCAAGAACATCCATAGTGTTCCTTATTCTCAAGTGCATAAGTGAGCTCGTCTTTCTCTTTGATAGACTTGAAAGATCCTTGACGCTTATAGTGTAGTGCTTCTTTCAACCAATCGTATTCTCGCACTGATGAAATGATAGTAATAAACAGTCCATCTTCCAAACTCAATGTGTGACCATTTTCTTTGCTCATAATGGCCAATCGAAAGTGGCTGGCATAACAAGTCATCTTCCCTCTTTTGCCATCTCTGCATCGCCGTCTTATAACCTCCTTGGCCAAGATGACGAAACAATTTCCTTTTGCCCGCATTAATTTGTGCTTGTTTACATGAATCTTCGGCATCCTTCGATAGCTTGTATTGCTTGAATTATTACCAGTAAGGTGCTAGCTTCTGGTTCTTGTTCTTCAAATCAGGTTCGATGGCCTTCTTGATAAAGTCCTTGTGCAGGTTCTTCTTGTACGTCTGGAAAGCAATTACCACCTTCTTAAAGGCAAACTTTTTCAGCTCTTTCGCTCCCGTCTGGAAATGAGAAGTGTTGTTTCAATTGCTCCAAACATAATTCCTTCTCATGGTCAGGGACAAGATCTTCAAGTGCATCCGTTTTTTGTTGCTTTCCATTTTGTATGCTTATGGGGATGTTCTCCCGAAGTCCCACACTGATTGACAAATGTTGTATGAACACCTAGGGGGGCAATTGGTGTGTCGTCATGGTCCACTTCTATTATGATGGGTTTTCTCCAATTGTTTCTTCCCTCCTTGTTGTCGTTTAGACCTTGACGATGATCTAGATAGCTGATGAAAATAGTATCATTAATTATAACCATTGTTTGATAGATAGTTTAGACCTTGACGATGATCTAGATAGCTGATGAAAATAGTATCATTAATTATAACCATTGTTTGATAGATGATGAAAATAGTATCATTAATTATAACCCTAGTGGGTCCCCCACCGCCCGGCTTCGGCGGCACCCATGCCATCTCCGCTCCACCGCCGTCTCGTCCGCCTCTACCACCGGACAACGAGGTGTCCCCATGTCTCCTCTACAGCCGGAATCCCCAATGGCTCTGCTAAAAGTGATTGAAAAGAAGTAAAAAAACATCAAGCATAGGTCTAGCAGTTCTCTATTTTTTCTATAATAATCCACGAACTAGCCACTCTTATTTTGTTAATTGTAGAAAGAGTTAAATGACGAACAAGGTTCAAAATTTTGCACATGACCACACAGTCAAGAAAGATTACTAGCACCCAATTAAGTGATTGAGAAAATAAAGGGAACAATACAGTCGAGAAAGAAATGTCGGATCTAGAGCTAGAAAAGGACATCGCTTTCCGTTGCGGAAGGTGCAACGGAAAGCTAGCTGTGGGCAGCCCGTGTGAAGTTGCTTGCTTGCACACATACACTCGCATAAATGCTTTGCCTGGGATCAGAATCGATCGATGGAGAACACGGACCCATAGATAGAACTAATTATGCCTTCTCGCTGCTTTGCTATAATAACTGCATTGCACTGATGGATGTACCTCAAGGCCTTGTTTAGTTTGCTAAAATTTCTAACATTTTCTCCACTCTCTCCATTACATCACATTAAATACGCCAAAAGATATATGTTCGGAGTATTAAATATAGGTAAAAAAATAATTAATTACACAGTTTTGATGTACTTTGCGACACGAATCTTTTGAGCCTAGTTAGGTCATGGTAGGATAATATTTACCACAAACAAACGAAACGTGCTACAGTGTGCTACATGAGTTCCAAACGTTGAAAAGACAAATTTTTCACCGAACTAAATAAGGCCCAAGGCCCATTCTGCAAATCCGTGTAGCCTTTTGCAGGGTTCTTCATGAATCTACACACCTCTGCTAATTCCTTTTTTTTCTTGGAAAAGTTTCTTTATATTTTCATGATCTCACTGACCCCACGCGATGAAGAGAAAGTTAAAGGACACTCGGAGGAAGTGAAGAAATAAAGAGCATTAATATATTATTCTTCTTGGAATCGCCAGGTTGTCTTAAGCGTCCATGTTTGGTGACCATGCATCAAGGATATATTCTATGCAAATACGAAGCGTCGAAGCACAGTGCAGACGATGTAACTGGTGCTACTACTATTGTTCTAGCCAGGCGCCAATGCGCCATAGGCAAAGCTACTAGCAATAAATGGTGTACAAGAGAAAGGACAAGGAAACTTAACAAGGGTGGCGCTATATGCAGTTGCATTTGCAACTACTGTATATAGTGAAAGTGTTAGGGGCTAGAGGGCTGGATGTTGCGTGCACGGCATATTTTGATTGCTTTCTGAGTAACCAATGTACGTGCCCCGGCACCATGGGAACTGATGATCGTGTAGAGCTGCCACTGCCAAAGTGCCAAGACAATGGTAAGAAGACTAGTGAAAGAAGTTCTAAATGTTGATCTACTTCTATTTGTTTCTCTATGCAGGGGAGGAGGTAGGATTGAACCATAGGGGAGGCTTAATTTTCTGTTCCTCCTCCTCCCTCCTCTCACGTCCTCCTTCATCCTCCTTTTCTTCTTCTCCCTCTTCATTCCCGACTAAAATTTGTAGAGGGCTTAGTGGGAGTTAAGGATTCTCTAAGGTTTTTCTAGTCATTTAAATGTTTTCTAAAATTTTATTAATGAATTTTAGGATTGCATTGTTGCATTCATGCTGGTGCATTGTTATTGTTTGTTGAGTTCAAATATCAGTTTTGAATTCAATCTGTTTGAATCTCTTTTGATATAGCAAAGCTTTTCATTTTCTTTCCTTGTCCCTTCTTTCCAGCATTTCTTCTCCCTTCAGTCCTGCCTATTTTCGTCTTCCTTGGTCCCCACAGTTCCAGCAGCTTGGCAATGGGCCAATGGTCCAGCTTGCCGGTTGGTGGCCATCTCCTTTCAGGGCAGTCCCAACCCGGACACCATCAACTGATTTCCATAAGTGCCACGTAATCAAGACATTAGCTCTGGAAATCATACCACCCAACGCAACGTTTCGCTATGTGGGCCCAAAATAAATTATCACCACTCCTTTCTCGCTCACATCTCTCTCTCCTGTCTCATCTCTATCCTGAGCGGCTTGAACACCCGAGCACCGACGCTTGCTACCGCCGGCAGCGCTTCGCCGGGCCTTGCAGGCGGCGGCAGGTCAGCTGCAGGCGAGCGGGTGGCGCGCCGCGTGCGACCGACCAGCGGAAAGGGTCACTGGGTCAGGCAAGCTCTTTCGTCAGAGTTTTTTTGGGAAAGGGTCAGACCTTTGCTTTGCCTCTTCAGGGTTCACGCAGGGAGCGAGCAAGTGTGCTCACCGGCGAGGACGCGGACGGCCAGCGACCCTCCTCTTTCTGTCTTGCTGCACCGCGCCAGATCAGTCAACGACGAGGCCCGGGCGGCAGGCAGCAGTGGGGAGCGCGCTCGCGGCGGAGGGGAACACGCCGGCGCCGGCGGCAATGGTGAGTTTAGCTGGGCGCGGACCGGCCGTTGGTGGTCCCACACCACGCGAGGGAGAATAAAATACTTTTGCGTGTTGGAGTTCGAGCCGACATCGTTTCGTGCATGAGAAACCAGGCCTTGTTTAGAGCAAGTTCAGCAGCTTCCCTATCTCCTCCCTAATAAAAAAAATAATCATACAGAGGATGAAATTTTCTCCAACAGATCCTTATAACTTTCTTTTTTTCTCTATTAACTAAAAACCTCTCTTCGTCCCCTCTGTAGAGGGCATCTCCCCTCCACCCCTATCCGTGAGACCCACTCAAAAACACTGTAGATCGAGCCCTCTTGGGCGCTCCGTCGCGCCGTGGCGCCCGCCCCCGCGCAGGACGGGTGGCTCTGGCCCCGCCGCCCCCATCCTACTCGTCCTTGGGTTTTTTAGCGGCGGCCACCTCCGCCGCTTCCTTGTGCTCCGCCGCCTGCGGCTTCTTGGTCTCGTGTTCCTTAGGCTTGCCTTGCTCCTGCGGCGGCGGCGGCGGCGCCGCCTTGGTGGCGTCCTCCTTGGGCTTGGCGTCCTCTACGACCTTCTTGGGCACGGTAAGCGTCAGGACGCCGGTGTCGAAGCGGCCGGTGATGCCGTCGAGGTTGGAGGCTTCGGGAAGCTGGAAGATCTTCTTGAAGCTGGAGTGCTTGCCGCGCCGAGGGCGCGCTGGCCGCGGACAGTGAGGCGGCCGGTGCCGTCGACTTGCACCTTGAAATCTTCTTTCCTGAAGCCTTTTTAACAAATCAAAAGGCAAAAAAGAATTTGAAGGCAGTCATGCGCGTGCATGCTTGGGATTCAAGAAGGCGTGTTGCAGACAGATAGATTGGCGCGCGTGCCTACCTGAGAGGTGGAGGCGGAGGATGAAGCTGGTGGCGCTCTCCTGCCACTCGTACTTGGGGTCGAATTCCTCATCAGCTGGCTGCTGCTGCTGCTTGGTCCCTTGCTTGCCAGTCGCCATGGATTCAGCTCGATTCGACGATCAGCTGCAATAAGCTAAGGAATTGGGATCTGATCGGCGAAGCGCGGGCGGCCCTTGAGGAGGAGGGTCCGCGCGTTGGGGAAGCGCCGCGCGGTGCGGGTCGCCGAGGAGGTTGCGGACGGCGACGGCCTCCCGGGTGGCGGACTCGGCGCGGTGCCAGGAGCGGCAGACGAGGGACGCGGCGCTCCGGTCCCGCGTCTCGAGCACGTTGTCGAGCACCTGGTCCGCGCCTCCGCGGGCGGCGACGCGCTGGGCCGCTTAGGCGGCGGCTGGTCCTCGTCCTCCTCCGACATCGCCCGCGGCGGGCCTCGTAGGAGGCAAGGTTGTCAAGCGGGTCGATCTCGGTCGTGGTCAAGGCGCAGGGCGAGGTTGCGAAGCCGGCGCTCCGCGCTTCAGGTGCTGAAGAGCGCCACCGACGACGCCGTCAAGCTTGCCGCGCCCGTCAGCTTCTTGATTCCATTTGGTTTGACGAGCTTGCTCTGCTCAGTAGATGCGTGGAGATCCTCGGCGTCGAGGAAGAGAGGGACATGGCCGCATTCCACGGGCTCGAGGGGCCGCGCCACCGCATCCGTCGTCGACGAGCTCGAGGGGTCGCGCCGCCGCATCCGTGCCCCTCTCCTTCCCTCCCGCCGCTAGGCCTCAGGGCCTCGTCCAGGAGCAGAGCAGCTCGCTGTCGTCCACGGCCTCTCCTGCTCCGACGGCGACAGGCCCCATGCCCGCGGGTTCCCCTGCTCCGGCGACGACAGACCACGCGGCTGGCCCCCCACGCCAGGCTCCGCGCTGTCGGAGGAGCCGAGGGAGCAGGGACCGCGCCCACACCGAGCAGGGACCGTTCCAAAGATGAAGATTTGGGGAGGGGAAGGAGAAGGTGACGTGGCGCGATGAGACCCATGAGTTGGGAAGGAGAATAGGGAAACTGCTGAAGCAAATTGTGTTTTAGGGATGAAAATATTTTTTCTCCACCCCAATAATTTTATATAGGAGATGAAATTTACTCCATCTGCTGGAGTTGCTCTTTGTTGGCTAAATTTTCCAACTTTTTCTCCGCTCTATCTCCATCACATCACATTAAATACGCCAAAAGACATATGTTCGGAGTATTAAATATAGGTAAAAAAATAACTAATTACACAGTTTTGATGTACTTTGCGACACGAATATTTTGAGCCTAGTTAGGTCATGATAGGATAATATTTACCACAAACAAACGAAACGTGCTACAGTGTGCTACAAGAGTTCCAAACGTTGAAAAGGCAAATTTTTCACCGAACTAAACAAGGTCCAGGTCTTGCAAATTTTGCCTCTCTCCTCATTAACTCTCCTGCCACCTCATCTTTTTACTTACATGGCACTATATTTAATGCCATGGACACCAACTGAGGTGGAGGGTTGGGACTGCCCTCAGCCCACCTCTGTTTCGCAGCAGCACACTGCTCCGCACCTCACTCGTGCCGCTAGTCCGACAGCTCTCCATTCTGCCTTGTTGACGTCATTGGCGGAGCCAGCTTTTGGCAACGACTAGGGCCGACTGCAAGAGGCCGGCGCCCAGCAATGGCTGCCCCGCGCAGCCGCGCGGCGGCAACACACCAGCCACTATGGGTCAACCGGGCAGGGTCTGGAAGTGGCCAACAACAGGCAAATCGGGCTGCTTGCGGAAGAGGTGGCGGCGGCTGGCGAGTGGAGAACCAGACTGCGAACGGTGGGGGTCACCGGTGGAAGGATGGAGCCGATGGGCGGCGCCCGACGGGATTCATCACGGGTCGCGACCTCCTTGCGTAGGTCACTGGTGGATTGCTGCTGTCGTTTCTATCTTTTTTTGCCTTCATTTAGTTCGAGCTGGGCCTCAGAATTTCTTTTTTTTAGCCAAAATTAAAGAAGGGATGTGGGCTTCACTGGGCCATGACTAGGGCCGCGGTCTGGGTGGTCCTAGGTGCAGCTCCGCCCCTGGTTGACGTCAAAGGCGCCAGTGCCGTTGACCGCTAGGGCACACGGGTCATCCCTTCCTGTGCGACCGCATCCGATCTGAGCTCCAATCTCAAATCTTAGCTGCAAGCCGCAATTGTTGATCTCCACCTCCACCGCCTTCCCGTCGGCAAAGAGGTCAGCCAGAGCTCGGTAAGGAGGTAAGGGGGTGATTGGTTTCCTGAACTTGCTCGAACCAGGCTGGCCAGATGATGCAGCAGCAGCTAGTTTAGTTGGCTGGTCCATCCTTAGAGCCAAGCTGAACCCGTGCAAAATCATCCTCGCGGCTAGGCTCCATGGGAACGAGGGAATTGGGCGTTTCCGCCGAGCTTGGCTGGCTCGAACACGAGCGCCATTCCGCCAAGAGAGCCATGATGCGGGAAACGAAGCAAAACATACCAACCAATCAATGTCTCAGCAGATTCAGGCCATACACAAGCAGTTAACCAATCACCAACCCATGTATTTATAGAGAGATCTTTTACAGTGCATAATACGATCCTGTGGTAGTACGGTAGTATTACAGATTTTTTTACTATGGGTAAAATGGTATTTTCCTCAAAATATAATATTTGGAAAATTTTCCCCCACTGCCCATTCAGCTGAGAAGCACCCAATTCATATATTTCATTTCCTATATTATAACAATATCATTTTACATTTCTGATAATATCTTTATATTACTCATACGACCTATGAATACTACCATACTACAGCTAAAAAAACCGGTAGTATAGAATTCTCAACCTCCAGATCCTTACATATAGGTCCTTTTATATTACATACGAGCCATTTTTCAATCGGCAGTACACGTCGTATTGTGCGTCGTAAAAGACCTCACGTATTGAACCTGGCTGACGGGGGCCTATTTGGCCTGTACGAGTGTGCTTCCGTCGGTCCACCGCCGTGCCGCTTCACCACGCAGAGCATCTTCGCCACCGCGCAATCCACCGCAAGGACACATGTAACACCTCAGGTGTTTAAATACCATTAGTTAGTGCTAATACACTCGCTAATCAAGTCAACACTCATTAGTGGTCAAACTCAAGTCAAACCCCGGTCAAATCCCCTAATGTCCATGCCCGTCTCTAGAACTTTTGCCGCGTTCTCCAAATTTCACCTAAACACTTCAAATTCTCCCAATATAAAAGTTGTCCAGTTTTTCGAGGGACACAACTTTTCTTTTGGGTGGCATTTCAAATTTTGAGTGGAAAAAGGTAAAAAACTTGGTCAACTGCACCCGAGTACTATTCACCGGCGCCAAGAAAGACATCATCTTTGCTAGCAGTTCACGCTCCAACCGTTGCTCCAAACATATGTCGGCCTTTACAAAAAATGTTCTCCTATAGTTACTCTACAACTTTGGTATTCGCCGTTTTTGAAGTTTGGCTTGAAACTTTTGAGATCTGGCCGGTCAAACTGGTGTAAATGGATTGACATCTGCGACGTCGCGCCGCCCGCCGTGCTCTCGCGCTCCAGAGCGCGCCCGCGCGTGCCGCCACGTCGTCTCGCCGTCGTACGCCGCCGTACCACGGCCGGCCAGGGGCACTGCGCGCGCCCGGCGCTGGCGTCAGCCACGCACGCGCCCCGAGCCGCGCCTCGGCCAGGGAGCCGCGCAGGCCACGAGGCGCGCCCGCGCGACGCCGGACTCCCTGTCACGCTGCTGCCGGACCACGCCCCCATGCGCCACGACCTCCGGGTCCCCACCTCACGGTCCTTCCTTCGCGTCGAAGCGAACACCCTCGTCCGCTTATAAATGAGGCCGAGCTCGCTCCCGCGTAGGCATTTGCGTCGCCACCGCACAGAGCCCCGCCGCCGCTGCCATTGCCGCCGCCGTGGAGTTCCCCTGCCCGCTCGTCTCCCCAGCCGCTCGACCATCCTAGCACCGCCCCTAGGACCTGCTTGAGCCAGCCGTGCCGCCCCATTCCTTGCCCCGGCCGGGAGCTCGCCGGAGCAGTCGCTCCCGCGGCGGCCGCCGCCGGACTCCGCCGTGCGAGCTCACCGACAGCCCCTCCGTCCCGACCGAGCCCGCAAATCGAGCCTAGGAGACCCCCAGGCCGCCCTCCGCCTGCGCTCGGCCGATCACGGTCGCCAGCTCGCCGGAATTTGGCTGGACCGCCGCCGGCCCGCCCCTTGGACCACACTGCAAGGTCCCTTCTTTCTCCAAGGTCTTTTCTGCAAACCAGGGGCATATGTGTAAGAAAAAGAAAATTTCCAGGGGCCTGCATGCAAAACTAAATCTTAAATAGTGTATGACTTTTGCTGAATCTTAGAAAATTCGTAGAAAATTGTAGAAAAATCATAAAAATGCAAAATCAATTTTGCTGGTTTCCTTGTGAATAACCCTACAACTTTTACAAATCACAACCCTACTTTTGAGTGATAGTTTTCGCATGAAAAATAGAAACCAGTTTAACCTAGATCTGTTGTAGTTCAAAATCTACATGTGATCTGTAGCTGATTTTTGGATATGTTGTGTGTTATGCCATGTCTAGGTGCTACACCAAAAATTGCACAAAGTTATTGATTAAAAGCTCTTAATATGATTTATTTTGTATTTATGATGAATCTGTCCAAATGATTTTTGTAGCTAAAAATAAATATATTTTTGTACTCAACTTCTGGATATGACCTTTGTATGCCTAAATACACCTCTGGTGAATTAATCATGATTTTATATCTGCATAAATATTTATTCTTGATTTATGCTTAGTTTTAAATATAAATGCATAGCTCAAGATCTAGAGTAGCTCTTGATGTGCTTATTGATTTCTTAGCTCAGTTTTGAGTCATAGAATCAGTGAGAGAAAGTTGTGTATTTATTTTTATATGCAATTCTCATGTTTGGATAGCTAGATTTTGTTATTTTCGGTATAATTAATTTATGGCTCATGAAAATGTGAAATATTGTTCAGTGGGCTTATCTAGGTCTATAGTACTTCAGGAACACCCCCACTGATTTTTTATGAATTTTTTTATGAATAAAAACAATGGGAGTCAATTAAGCTTAATATTAAAGTAAATTGGAAAACCACCAACATCACACCTAAAGACCCTAGGTGGGTGATGTGAACCATGCTAAGATGCTTAGGGCCACCTCCTTGCTGTTTTGTGATTTTAAACTAATTAATTTGCATAAATATGTACACAATCACGATGAAAAATAATAAAGGATAAATCACCACCTAACATTACCTTAATAGCAAGCATACACCAAATGTGTGTTTGTCAAGGTGAATATGACCAACCATACTTTTCATGGTTGTCATATGTCATTTTGAAATTAATTGAATGAAAACCGTCAATTAAATCTTGCATTTGCATCCTCGTGTAGATCTTCCCGACGGTAGCTATACGCTCGTGCCGGAAGGAGGAGACGGAGGAGCTGACGGTGAGCTGCAGTACGTGGACGTAGCTCAAGACCTGGACCAAAGTCCAGAAGGGCCCAAGGCCAGTCTTGCCGCCGAAGGCAAGCCCCGGATCATTAACCCGTTTTTTTAAAATTATGCAATTACCTTTGCTATGATTGTGCATTTACGTTCAGGAGTTGAATTGAAACCCTAGATGCATGATCCCTAGGTACCTATGTTCTTTTACTAGTATGCTAGGTCGATAGCTGCTATGCTATAGGACCGGTACAAGTCGAGTGATGTTCGTCACTCGCGAGAATAGACTCTTATGTTGGAATCATAAGATCTTTATAAATGGATTGCTCATGTGGTAAGAGCATGGGATTTGGGCTCCGGCCCAGTGGCTTTCGTGGGCTAAGCTTTTGAACGTACTAAGCACTTGTCGGGAATGGGACCGGTAAACCTAGTACCTGATGGACACGGCAAGGGAACTTTTCCCTACTACCCCTAGGACATCTGATGTGTCCCCCTGCCTGCAACAGTGGGGTACCTGTGCGAGTCTGGGCGGTCCGGCGTGATGTTCCAGTAAGCCTTGTACCGAGGATTGTAGGTCTGATCCCGACCCGGAGAAAGATGGGAACCGTCTGGTCGGTGTATACCCCGTTTCGTTTTTGTTTGAACTTTCTTGGGGTATGCATTCTTCCGTGTGTTTAGGTCCACCTTGCAAGAATTTAATCAATCGATTGTCGGCCTCTCACCGTTATCTGAGACTGCTTAATCAACTGGCCATGATATCCCTTAATGATGGAACTATGTGAATATTACTGCTTGAATTAATTGTATTATACAATTCTTGATTGAATTAGTTGGCACACTTAGGAATGGTAATCAACTAGAATTTTGTGCTAAAATATTGAAAGTAAGGACATACTCTTTGTTGCTTTTCAGCAAAAGAACTCCACCGGCCAAAAAATCCTCTCATGTCTAGAGTTGGTGATGTAGTTATCACCCGACGGTTAAGTCTTGCTGAGTATTAGTATACTCAGCCTTGCTTTAAAAATGTTGTTGCAGGTGTTGTTTGGCCTGGAGAGATTCCACCCGGCTGGGAGCTGGAATGGGTGGATGACGATGAGTGATGGCATCACGGACGGCCTCCTGTGATGTTTATCGTTTCGCTAGTTATTTTATTCCGCTGTTTTCGAACTCTGAACCTTTACTTATCATGTCATGAACATTGGTTTGTAATAATTAAACTCTTAAGGGTAATTTGGATTTAAATTGTGTTTGTACTCTGGACTCGCCTTCGTGTGAGTTTTAATGCATATGTTCGATCCTCTGTGTGATATCCAAGTGATTTACCGGGCGTTAACCCGGCAACTAACGACAGGATGGTACTTTACTGTCGCTTAATGGCCAAAGTGGACTGGTTTAGGCGATAGTACGGTATTTTTCTGGGCGGGTTGTCACACCACACTAGATACATTCGCGACTATTTCAGATTTTCAAGAGTCCAAACCTGGCAAAAAGGTGACCGGAATAGCTCGTTTTCGAGCGAATTTCAGTGAATCGTAACTTGTCGCAGCACACCACCTGCTAGCAGTAATCGTCAGATGTGAGGCGAGGGGCCCAGATCTGCTTCAGTCGGGGTCAGTACAAGACAGCTAGGGCTGGATATCGAGCTGGCTCGGCTCGGTCTAGCTCAATATGTTAACGAGCTGGCTGGCTCGACTCGGCTCAATATAACTAACGAGCTAAAAAGCTAGCTCGGCTCGGCTCGGAAATAAACTCGAGCCAGCTCGTTTGGCCCGTGAGCCAAGCACTTAAACATGTGAAAGGATGAATCATACCACCACCACATCCATGGACTGGGAGGGATTCTATGAGGATCGAGTGCTAGTTCCTCGTCTATGGCGACTACAAACTTGCAGGATGCCTCGATGGATTATCATCGCCCTCCATGGCCGTGGCTGAGGGCTTGTAGCACATGCACACATGGTAGAGGAACATATGAAGGAAAAGGAAAGAGGGGAGGAATCGAGTGAGGACTAAAAATCAAGAACTCGCGGAAGGAGAGGCTGCGCAGGCGCTGCTGGCTCAAAGTCGAGGGGAGGAATCGAGTTTTTCGTCCAGTTCTACAGACACCAAAGTCGAACCCGACTCAGTCATGTTATTTTTCTAAAGAGACCACACATTTCTTAGTTTGTGTAACCGCAGGTCGAGCATATTGTTTATTAAATTCATGCACGACGTCTTGTTCAGTTCTTTTGCATGGTAGACCTTCTATTTATATGTATAATTATATTTGTAACCTCAGTCTCTTGTAGTTTGGCCATATATAGTATTCTATTGTGTTTTAGCTCCGTTTTAGGTGAGCCTTGCACCTATGCTATGAGTTCGTGCTAACGCATAGAATAGTTTTATGATCTTATGCTATGAGTTCGTGCTAACGCATAGAATAGTTTTATGATCTTGTTTTGCTCTATTGCTACTGGTTGGTGTATTGTTTTCTTATTTTAGTTCTTTGTTTGCCTGTATGTACTTGTTTGACGCGAGTAGTACGATAACACATGGCAAACTCGGAAAAAAGTAAAATAAAGACAGCAACTTAGAATGGCCTTATCCCCTTAATTTTTGAGGCAGCATTTACTTTGTATTGTTTATTTATTTCATATTCTGATGGAACTTAGTAGCCATGGTACATTGCTTTATTTATTTCATAATCTGATATCTAATTTTTAAAGGCTAAAACCGACACGGTGGTATCGATATTTGTAGGCCTTCCTTTTCTCAGCAACATCCACGGCATCAGCAGCTGCGCGAATAACGGGATCAACCTCGTGTAATCCATTATTACCTTGACACTTCACACCGAGACTAGTCTAAGAGGTCAATAGCCTCCAGGAATCTTTCTCTCCAACGCTCCATGTCTTGGACGTCAACGTCTGAATTAAGAATAGAATTTTTTTTAGTTAGTAACAAGATAAAAGATAATGTCTTGTATAAAATTAACTAAACGTTCGTCTGAATATAGCATACTAAGAGTAACTCCAACAGCCTCTCTATTATTCCTAACTAAATTTGAAGTTTGAACCCTTTGTAAAAATAGAAAACTCTGTACTTCAAAAGGGTATTCCAACAGACTAGTCAAATCTCTCTTCTATCCGACTCTCGTCTCCCTCTCTGCGTCTCAATCCAAGTTGGACACCACGAGCACCCAGCAGGTCGCCGGCGCCGCTGGCAGCCGCAACCGCTCCCTCGCGTCCAGGGCGACCATGCCGGGCGGCGAACCCTCTGATGTGCTCATTGGTGGCGGCGCTGGAGGAGTGGACCGAGATCCCAGCCTTGCCCTCCTCCATCTGGCTGCGCTCGGGGAACGCATGGCCACGGTCCATGGCCGTATCGCCGGTCGCCGCCTCCATCTCGGGGACAGCGAGAAGCAAGAGATGCTGCGCTGGGTGGCTGGATGCTGCTCTGGTTTCTTGGATTTGAGAGAGGAAGGAGCTGGCAGATGGATTGGAGAAGAACAGAGAGGCAGGAGCGAGATGCAGCTCTGCTTGCTGGCTTGCTCGATTTTTTTTAGCAATTGATGGCAGGTGCTCTGCTTGCTGGCTTGCTCGATTGGAGAAAAGAGATCAAGACTCTTGCCTGCTTGATGCGCGAGATGAACACGAAGAGAGAAATTGTGTTCTTGCCGTGGGGAATGGAAGAGAAACTGAGGCTTGCGGATGCTGTTGTTGTTATCTTGCTGGCCATGGTTGCTTGTTCGATGCAAGAAATCAAAGATGAAGGTGCTGCTGGCTGATTTGGAATAGAAGAGGGAAAAGACACTGGTGCCCGGCTTCGTTGGTGGCGGCAGTGTGAGGGAGATGACCTCCCAACCTACTGGGCTCGCCATCAATCAGTCTCCTCCGAGATCTCCTCCGCCACTCAACTCGTCGTCCTCAACGCCGTCACTCTCCTCGCTTCCTCCGTCCCCTTCCCCGCCCCGTCCCCACCTCCTACCGCAGCCGCTCCTCACCTACTCCCGACTCCGCCCAAGAGCAGCCCCAGAAGCTGCTAAGGGCGACGGTGGCTACGATTTCGTGGAGCTTGACGTCGCCGTGCTGCTCGCGAAGCACGTCCACTTCTGCAAGATTTGCGATAAGGACTTCCGCCACGACGCCAACCTCCAGCACCGATTCGCCGCCGCCTCCAGCGCCGCCGCTAGTTCCGCCCCTGCTACCGGCTGCCGCGACACCTCTTCCTGTTCATGGGGGCGGCTTCCTGCTCACGCGGGAAGAGGAGGGGGAGCCGGGAAGGACGCAGGAGGGCGAGCAGGAGAGTTTGGCGAGCGGAGGGCGCTCGTCATCTTTGACGAGGGAGCAGCCGGATATTGCGGGTCGGATAGCGAGACGGACAGTTTACCGAGTCTGTTGGATGATTGTTTTTGAGATTTTTTTCTAAATTTTAGCTAATCTGATGTTTTAAAGAGACTCTTGGAGTTGCTCTAATAAAACAAAATAGCTAGAAAATATTAATACTGGGGAGTAGACATTATTATAATGTCTCAATAATACTTTCCTACTAAGATTTCGAACAGTACCTGGGGAGACCAGGATGTTGCCCCTGCATGAAAGAGGGCATGGAATGGTCTCGGAGTTAACGGCCTTCTCGACTCTTTCCATAAAACGCTGGATTTCTTAGATGTTAATGTCTGAATTAAGAATAGAATTTAGTCAGTATTCACAACATAAAAATGAACTGTTTGTTCGTCTGAATAGCATGCTAATAAAAGCTATGCAAGTTGCACAATCGTTACTGGGGCACAAATAAATCAGAATGGAGTATTTTATTATTGACATGTTTGGAGGAGCGTCAGCTTTTTTTCAAAAGTGCTTCCTGGAGAAGCACACCCTGCTGGTGTAAGAATCAGTTTTTGGGAAAAGGTGATGGTGGGCGGAGCCAAAGGGGGGGCGCGCAGGGGCCTGGCCCCCCATGTGGTCGTAGTGGCCAAGAGTATGCTCCTGTGTGTATTGATTAATCTGGTAGCTTATGGCCTCTTCCAAGCTAATTTACAACCAATAATATTCATTAAGCTAGAGCCCAATTACCTTTAAAGCCCAACGTGTGAGATGAAAGCAAGGACTAGTAGTACAAATACTGTAATCATCTCTCATGTATAGCTGCTTCTTTTTTTGAAAAACATCATGTATAGCTTCTTCATTGCAAGAACACCACTCATTTCTTTTACTGTCTTGACATTGTAGAATTGTCCAGTCATAATGAAAATAAAAAATTAATTCAAATCTACTATATGCTAACTTCTTTTATGTTGCTTTGTTTTGTACTTTCTATTTCACATTTTTTGAAGATAAATTGATCTATAATGGTATACTTTGGTACCTAAATTTCTAAAAAAAATAAACAACATTCAATGAGTGAATACTACTGAGTATTGTTTATGTAGGTATCAATATGATAACTGTTATACTATATGGTCGCAGGTATCTGACCCATTTCTACACAATTACCTCACTTGTATCTAGACACAATTTGACATCTTCTTGCATCTTGGCCCCTTCTATGTTCAAATCCTGGCTACGCCCCGGATGGTGTATGTTTGGGGAAGCTTCTTCAATGGAGCTTTTGGCAAGGATGGCGCTTCCGGAAGTGAAGGGCTTGGAAGGGACGAATAGCGAGAGCGGTCGGGTGGCAAACCTCACGTGACTATAACTAGTTAATTTAAGCTAGTCAAAATATAAATAGCACAAATGATAAATCATAATGTCGGAAAGGTAACCTAAACTTTCTAACCAAAACTTGCCCCATTCTGATTTAGAGACAACGAAGCTTAATTACGAATCGAAAGATTAGTTGAGCAGTTTTTTTAAAAAAATCAGCTCCCCAAGTTGGTTGAGCAGCTTTTTGACATATACTACCTCCGTTCTTAAATATATGACACCATTGACTTTTTTCGTCGGTCTGACTATTCGTCTTTTCTACAAATATTTTAGCAAATCAATAAACCAACAAGTTAAATCTAAAGTACATTGGATAATAGATATAATGATATACATTTTACTTTAGTTAACTAATTTGTTCAATATATATTGATGGTCAAAATTGGAGAAAAAAAGTCAACGGTGTCATATATTTAAAAACGGATGGAGTATATATCTCACGGTTATTACAGGTTAAGTAATTAGTGTGAGCTTCAACAACCCAACATCAAAAAAACCCTAAACTGACCATCACTTCGATTTCCATCTTAGTGTACCTGTTAGGGCGATGCTGCCCTTGCATCCAGGAGGGCATGGAAGCAGCTGCGACTGGACAGCGACCGCAAAGGTCATGGTGAAGAACACGAGGAGCGCAGGGCAGGTCATGGACTTGGACGCCATTGCTCACAAGCTAGCGTTGGAGAGATGTGTGTGCCTTCCAGCCTCTCAACCATACCATGTATTTGTATAGGCCAGCGGCGTAAAAAGTCTCGACGTTTGTACGCTACAAATCTCCAAGAAGATCATGTTGCATAATTGGAAATACAGGACACAAAAACGTACTGCTCTCTCCGTATAATTGAAAATACAGGGCACAAAATCTCCTGCACATGATAAACATTGCGAGACGTGTCCTAGCTCCATGGCCATCAATCGATAAACAAGATAATCGATCGCCATTATATAAACGTACTTGCGCACAATAAAAGCTTAATTTTGGTCAGCTTCATTTTTTTATGTTCTCGTGGACTTCATTACCTGCAGAACTTGACTGCTATGTCTTACCATAAAAACCTAAATAAATCGGTGTAGATGTGCGTGCACTAAAGGTTTTTTTATATGTTTCTATTTCTATATGAAAAGTAATAAAGTGTAATGCATAATTAACATGGTACCTAAACTACAGAATGATGCAAACTCCGTCAAAATGATACATTACAGATATATATCAGATATGCAAAATGTTGGTGCGACATTTTTTTTCGAAATAATGTTAGTGCAACATTTTTTTTCAAAATGATGTTGGGTGCATCTTTTTTATAAATGTTGATAAACAATTTCGAAAAAATGTTGTAACAATTTAGAAAAATGTTGCTCCAACCACTTTGAAAAAAATTTGGTTCAAAAATGTTGGCCAGCATTTTCGAAAAATGTTGATCATCCTCTGAAAATGTTGAACAGGTTATTACTGGTGGACCTCAGTGCAGAGCTAATACCAAGTTAGGCTATGATGGACTTTGTAGTTTTATTGCTTATCCACCTTCCGCTAATATATAGGAGAGCCTAGCACCCCCTTAGGCCAACAAAAGTCCACTACCCCTATATCCCAGCCCAGAAAACTTCAATTTTGGAACACAGCACCCTCTCCAGCCCAACCAAGTTGACCTACGGGGACAGAGAAGCAGCAGCATCAGGCCAGCACCCACTTTGGAATTTTTTTTCATTTTAGCATTTTGCAAAAATATGTCCTAATAAAAAATTACAAAACTATACCTATAGCACAGTTTGAATGGCTATACCGCAGTTTGAAATGTTTAATTGGCTATAGTGTCAACCGGTGGAATGGCCACCCCGCACCGTCGCGCCTACACCGCTGTCGGGGCTGGTTGGCCCGCTGTCGGCCACCGTGAGGTTGTGGTGGAAGTCTCAACATTAACATTTTTTTGAAATAACGTTAGTGCAACCTTTTTTCAAAATAATGTTGGATGCATCTTTTTTATAAATGTTGATCAACAATTTAGAAAAAAAAATGTTGCAACAATTTTGAAAAATGTTGCTCCAACCACTTTGAAAAAAAAATTGGTTCAAAATGTTGTTTTTTTACAACAGATTTTTTCTTTGAAAAATGTTGGTCATCCTCTGAAAATGTTGAACGGGTTATTTATTACTGGTGGACCTCAGTGCAGAGCTAATATTAAGTTGGGCTATGATGGACTTTGTAGTTTCATTCTTATCGAATATCCGCTAGTTATATAGGAGAGCCCAGCACCCCCTTGGGCAAAAGTCCACTATCCCAAACTGTAGTTCAAACTGTTTTCAGCTGAAGCCATCTTAATGCTCAAATAATCAATACAAGTTTCAAAAATCTAAAATTGAATTTTAGATATGAAACTTGTATTTGAGCACAAAGATGGCACGAAACAAAAAAAAGTTTTAGATCTTGGACTAGGAAATATATTGTCAATTGCTAGAAATCTAGATCGTCTTCGAACCAATTTGGAAGTGAACCTATTTCGACGCAAAATTTAAAAATCTGATTTGAGTAATCCTTAGCCCGGACTTGCAATATTAGACATTTTTTAAGCAACACACGCCTTGATACACGACCGAGAGAGTACTAGAGAGCTACAGTGATTGTACCCAAACAGGGAGGAGTTCAAGACATCAAACAACAGATGCCAAGTGAGTCTAGTTTTCAAGACCCGTCTGGGCAACCTTACGAAACTACCCAGATACTGAAGAAGAGCGCCAACCAGCATGATACACTTCCACAAACATAATTAATATTAGTTTTTGTTTTGGGGGATGCAAACAAACATAATATTAGTTATGGTCTTACAAATGGTCCAGATAGCACAAAGGTTTCCCCTAACGCTATATATAGTGCATACGTTTCCAACACTACCAAAACAGGGTAGCATAACTACGGCAAGCAACGGTTCAGAACACCTGAGTTCATCCGGAAGCCAGCTTCAGGGAGGAACCATCTTTAGCCGCCACGGCAGATAGCACTTATAATATCGACACGAATCCAGGGGCATCTCCCCTGGGTCCGGCAATCGTCCGGTAGAGGTACAGTTTCTCCACCTTCTTCACATTGCTGGCATCCTCATCCACCTCGTTGGTACTCGCTCCTGCCTCAGTAATGACTTCCACATTGACATTGGGCATGCTCGCCGCAAGGGTCTTGCAGGCCCCTAGGGTGATGTTGCAGGAGGACATCCACAGCGAGCGCATCGCCTCATACCTGTCCACGCCCGCAAGGAGGGCGGTGTCACCGAAGGGGCTGTCCCTGATCTCCAGCTTCTTGAGGTTCTTGCAGCCATTAAGCACATAGACCATGCCATCGTCAGTGCCCCCTGCGAATGCCACTGACAGCATCTCTAGCTTCTCAGCGTACATTCCGATGTACAGGAATACGCGGTCCGTGAGGAGGCCGGACATGGAGAGACGCCTAAGGCCTTTGCAGGACTGGACTATCGCACCAAAGCCTTCATCCAATGGCAGTCCTGTCACAGCGTCTGCTGAACTGAGCTCGAGAATGCATAGCCTGAAGGATGTCAATTGTGGGCAGTTCTTTGCTATAGTAATCAGTGAAGCATTGGTCATTCTGTTGCAAAAGTATAGCACGGATTGTAACTTCCGACAGCCTGAAGATATGGCAACCAACCCTTCCTCTGTCACAGTAGTTGCGTTTGCATTATCAGGAAATACCCTCAACTCATGGAGATCAGGACAAGACGCGGCCACAACCTTCAACCCTTCATCACCAATGTTGTCCAACAGCTGCAGACAAGGATGGATTAAACATAAGCAACTATGTCAAAAGGCAAATAGTAAGACCACCACCAAATGAAACAAACATATGTTCGGCAATGTTTAACCGCAATAATCAACTTATTAGGACTATCAATGGCAATTAGTGCGATAAAGCTGAAGTTATATTTGAAGCTGTTGTAAGCAACCTCGAAATGGAGCTTCTCCGAGCATAATCGTACAAGTGCTATCGAAATTTAATGAAATCTAAGCAATAATCACCCAGTGAAGGTATTACTTATTAGGTCCACTCAAGTCCAACGGACTTAGATGTGATAGGAATCAAATCCAAACAGGTTGCATCATGTCAAGTGACTTTGTCAAGGTCCTTTGCTTTTACCCAGCTATTTCATCATAATAAAATACATCATGACTAAATTGCTACAAGCTAGAATTTAAAAAAAATATGTGCTATTTTTGGAATTTGTAGGTCTGCTTAACTGTAAGAATTACCAGTTGTTGAACAAAATACATGTCTCCCATTTTTATTACTCTATCAACCTTAAAAATAGATGCACCCAGAATATTCTGTAAGCTGACAAATCTAATTAGACCTACCATGTTAAACTCTCAAAAACTGTATCAGGTGATCCATATATGTAAAAACAACAGGTGAGGTCAAGGCACCACAATAATCCTAAAATCAGAGATGTCTGAGGGAAAATAATGAATATAAGGGAAATACTTATTAATCAAGAGAAAAGAGACCATGCAATTAGGCCTAGATGTTGACAGCTAAACTTAATTAAACTTTTATAGTTTCAGAACAATGCAACTACATTTAAATTATAGTAACTAGAGTCAAATGGCAAAAATAGCTGTCTTTTCAACCATAGGTATGAGTTATGAGAAAGCCTAACACTTCATAGCAACAGTGCTAGTAAACTCTCCTGCATGTTTGAAGGAGAGAAAACATCAGTAGTAAAAAACACTTACCCATAACACATGGAGTTTCGTACACCGACGAATAATATTTATAAGATTGGTACTTTGAATCAATGGAGCATAGCTGAGATTCAAGCATGTAAGGTCCTTGCAAACAGAAAATATTCCATGAAGAAATGAACCCGTAGCGTCCCAAAAACCGGATAAACTTTTCAGTGAATTGCATTTTGCGAAAGCAGCAAATAGACTGCCATATCCAGCAGGGTTATGGTCTCTTGCAAAAGATCCTGTTCCTAAATCCTCCAACTTAGGTGTGCTACCAAGTATTCTGGACAAAACATCAAATGGAACAGCACGATTCAGCCTTAGCCTTTTAAGATTAGGACTCCTTGCAACAAGTCTCTCCAATGCATAAGCATTCACCTCCCCAGCCAAGCAAGCAAAATTCAAGGATTCTAGTAATGTAGAAGTCTTGGGAAAACAATTAAGCCAATGATGGCCTCGATGTTGCACAACACTCTCTTGTAAGTCTAGTTCCTTGAGAAACCTGAAGCAAAGAGTTGTAAAATATGTAAGGAGTAGATAACCATAAGTAATCTTGAGCAAAACCAAACAGGAACATGACAATGAAAATAATCTTCACACAACAGAATATGCCAGAGCTGGAAATAAAAAATACTATATAAATGCAAATTACGCAATCAAAAAAATAGAAACATGGGATGGAAAACCGTATAAGCACTCATGCAGTAGATCTGTACTTATCAAACTTAAATGAAAGCTCTATACCATGTTTTGTCAAAGAATTCACAGGTCCGTGGTGAAAAGCATTTATGATCTTAATGACGAAGAAATCCAAAACAAAATTTCATGGCTACAAATATGAAAGAAGACTAATACAGATAGAGCGAAGGAACTGCCAAAATACACAAAAACAAGTTCAAATCCTGTAGATGAAATATAACTGGAATTGTAGAGAGCTTTTTTTCAATAGATTTTGTACTGTCTTCACATTTCACATTCATAAATCTTAATCAGTAAACACACTAGATAAATATTAATATAAAGATCCAACCAAATACAAAGAGATTGGAAAGGCATACATGATCCGTTATAAGATGGTGCACAAACAATAAACTAAGCACAACGAAGATTGCAAAGATAACACTGAATTGAATCACATTACTGTTAATTAAATGGCCAAGCTGGATGAATTACAACAATACTCAACACCCTTTCTCAAATTGAAGAAGTGTGACATTAAAATCTTGAAGCTTTCAGAATTTTCACCTGCAATTGGCGGCGATAGTAGCAAGCCCAGCAGTGCTAAACCCCTCGCAACTGACAAGGACAAGTGATTTAAAGTTGGTAAAAGAGCCAGCAATCAGCTTGAGGCACTCATCAGTCACAACCATCCGCTTTAGCCGGAGCTCCTGAAGGCCAGGGCACGCATGGGCAAACGAAGCCACCCATGGATCAGCCGCGGCACCCCACCCCGCCGGGACAAGATCGAAGTCAGCAAAATGCGGTTTGCCCTTCAGGCTCAATGAGCGCATGCAGGGGAACCGCACATGTACACGCTCTGGGCGCATTGCATAGCAGTTGCTTACAAGCACCGAGTGGCGGCTACGGCGCTCAATGTGGTACCATGCCCGACACACCAGCGACGCGGCGTTGCGGTCCCGGTGCGAGGTTACATTGCCAAGGATATGCTCCACTACTTCCTCTGGGAAGTATGCCATGGCGGTGTCCCCTAGAATCCTAAATAAACCTCCATCACTCGCACAGCTCCCAAAAGCTACCTGTTCACAAACAAACAACATGGACGAATTATTTATATCAGTACTAGGCAGTAACTAGTGATCATTTGCAGGAATCAACACGAATTTGATGTTCAACTATGTGCGAATGAGCACAGACCAGCACATGGTTCTAATCTTCTAACTGACCAGAGGTGATACGGATCGGGAATCGAATCACGGATCGGTATCAGAAAGTAGTAAAATTAGCACCAGCTCACATGGACTCTGTCACTCGGCAATTTGGACTGGTAGAAACCGCATATTCTTAAAAAAAACAAATGCCAATTCCGACCTGAAGAACAGGGGAAACAGGATATCCTTTTCCATTTCTTGATCCATCCGAGGGAAGACTTGAGAAACGAATCGCTCCCGCGAGACGAACACCCCAAAATTACAAGATTAAAATCCCATTCCATGGCTCAAAACCGAAACCTAAGAGGCAAAAACTGAGGAAAAAATATTTCAACGAACCGCAAATAAAACGACGGAAAATAAAAGAAATTTCCTGGACCGGGAGGGAGAATCGATGGCAGAACCACACAAAGATCGCAGCTTTCTCCTCCGATCGAACCCCAGATCAAACTATTTCTCAAAAAAAAAAAGAACCCCAGATCAAACCCTTAAAGTTCCCACGAAGAAATTCCCCAAGAAACCTGTGCGACCAGGACAACCCAGCGGTCCGCGATCGATCGGATCGGAGAAGAGGGCCAGGAGATGGAATCGAGGGAGAAGACGACCTGAGTATTTCTCGCGCGTGGGAGGTGGTGGTTCTTGCCTCCTCCGCCAGTCGACTCCTCGTACAAGTTGGAGTACCCCCGGTGTGCGTATATGTCTGTCTCTGTCCTCCACTCCTTTTCACTTTTATTATCTCGGCACCATGCCAACCTCAGTTCCCGATTTCCCCTGATTTACCGTTTCTTGCGAGGAAGTGCGTCAGGTCAGTGTCAGTACACAGTTACTAGAACTAAAAATTAGATAAAATATCATGGGGATAAAAATTTCTTTCACATCGAAATTCTTCTCATAAATTATTTTATCAAATTAGCAAAATTGCTGATGAATTTAATGATGAAACTGGCCTTACAGGCTTACGTTTGCTAATTACTATATATATATGTGCGCATAGATGATTCACCTAGAAATCTAATTTTAATTAAACTGGACTTGGGATCTTAGGGGTATGGATTTAGGATTTAGGGTAAGGATATTTGGGATCTTAGGGGTATGGATAAGGATAGCTGAAATTGATTAAAATATTCGTTTACACTGAGCCTGTTTAGATGTGCAAAAGAGGAGCAAAAGTGGCACTATTCACCCATGACATCACATCCATCGCATTACATCTTCTCTCACAAAAGTACTACTCCCTCTGTTCCACAATATAAGTATTTGTTGACTTTTGCTGATCACGTTTGACCACTCGTCTTATTAAAAAAATTTATAAAAATACAAAAACAATTTTGATATACTTAAAATATATACGATGATAAAACATATCATAACAAAATAAATAAATTTTTCACAAATTTTTTGAATAAGACGAATAGTCAAACATGTATCGCGGAAATCGATAAATGCTTATATTGTGGAATGGAGAGAGTATTTGACAAAAAGTACTATTTCAGCACTTCTGACACTATTCATACATGCAAATTTATTCCTGTAAATAGCCTCAGTAACTAGCTAAAAAAACTAAGCCGGTGGGGTAAGACCGCCCCCACAGTTTCATTAAGAAGAAGAAACCTTCTTCCGGTTCATACATGCAAATAAAAAAACTAAGTCGGTGGGGGTAAGACCGCCCCCACGGTTTCATTAAGAAGAAGAAACTTTCTCCCGGCTTAGAAAACCCTCGAACCTCGGGTTCACTGGCGAGAGGATTTTTTAAAAAAAAATCAACCCCATAATTCGTTCTAACAAGGAATCGAATCTGGATCGTTGCGACCATACCTCAGCTCCTGTTCCAACAAGGAATCGAATCTGGGTCGTTGTGACCATACCTCAGCTCCTCTAACCAACTAGGCTAGAGGGCTTTGGTATAGCCTCAGTAACTAGCGTTGAAGAAAAAAGTGGATGTTCATGTCTTGCAAAAATTAAAGTAACTAACGTTGGAAAATGAAAACTTAAATCTCTAGAAGCTCATAGATTCCTCCAGTTTCGATGCGCCCAACATAGCTATCATCTTTCTGCAAAAGAAGAAATCAAATAGGTCCAGATATTACAATTGTGATCAAAGGTTTAAATTATCAGATTAAATCCCATATGAGTTTGCTAGATAATGATTTTCTTAGCCCAATCGTATTAAGTGCAAGAAGAAAATGGGTGCTCAGGTATTAGGAATTTAGATGAAATTTGGTTTCATATCCAACTTAGACTTGAGCATTTTTTAGGTGAGGCCTGCAAAAATCAATTCCTATGCCTGCGCACAGTATGTAAGCCCATCCAAACTGCAAAATTGGGTCTAAATTGGGCTAGGCCAGATCGCCAAATCTTTTACTTGGGAAAATAATTCGTTTTTATCTTATTGAGATAAACAAATGCTAATCCTCACTAAATATGAAAGCGTATAATTCTGACATGTCTACAAGCAGAAAATCCTTTAGACAAGTTCTAATGAAAATATAGGTCGCGTCAATCTTGTATTACAACAGATCAATCGAACTTCAAACAGCTATAGTTTCTGTCGTCCTGGTCACTCCCATCTTTTTTCTACCGATCTACAGTCACGCATTTAGGTGGACAAATCATAAATTGAGTTGGCATCCCTAATCTTGACAGTTTTAAGTAACTTTAAATAATACATTCTAGGTTTAAATTGCGTGCGATGTTTAAATCAAAAGTAGTAGAAGAAGGAATTGACCTGAAAAAATATATAAGGGTTTATCAAAATAAGCACATGGAAAATATCCAATTATTGGCAGCTATTCATTTTTCTCCCATGTGGTTGGATAAAGATAAACAAGTTATAGCCATAAGCTTTATAGTTATAGCCATAAACAAAGCTTAGTATATGGTGTGTGGATTTTTCAGTTGCAGTGTAAAGTTGTGATTTTTTTTTTGGTAAAAGAAATCAATTGCACCCAAGTAGTAATATAAAAACATAGCAAACATGCATTTTATGAAGGGAAAAAATTCTAACCTGCAGTCTGTCTTTATCAACACCCTAATATAGCTTTCGTCATCAAAACCAGTAGCTTAGAACTACAATTTCGGATAAATCTAGGCATTCCACTCAAACTACAACTATGATAATCACAGTAATGGATTGTGAATGGCATTTGATCACATAAACTGAATACATCTTCACGTACAACTTCCATTATAACTTTATAATAAGAAAAAAATCTTTATAATCAATAATCTTACAACAGAAGACGACAACCTCAGAAATAAGCACTTACAGTACAGCCTTAAGCATTCAAGGAAAAGATTTGCATATCAAAACTTTCTACAATATCCTCGCTGAAGAGAAGAAAAGTAAAATCTTTCATAACTTCATATCTATGAGACATGTTCTTGGTCACATAATATGCAAAATGCATGGAAGCAAGAGGCATTCGTAGTTGTCAGTGGTCCCGCAGAAGAAAATCTTAGGGGTGTTCTACTGAAAGTTTATATTGCATCTAATAGTATTACATATCAATAATAGAAGATTAACAACAATAACAATTAAAAATGACCAGCTATACACATATGGAAGGATAATAGTACAATCAACAAACAATAGTCAGCTAATGTGACTGATCCTGGACTCACTTATCGACAAAATCCCAATGAAACTGCTCAATGTGTGCTTGTTTCCGTAATGATTTGTTGATAACTTCCCAAGGGATTCTAACAACTTCAATCATTCATGGGTAACTCAGGGTTCATTCCTACTCCAGCTTATCATGACCAACCTCAGCAATCTTTGGTGGTTCTGCAGGGAAGTATTTGATGCCAACAAGATCACCAACTCTGCTGATAACCTGAAAGTGGATTGAACAGACAAGAACCCCATCAGTTCAGTTGTATTATGTCCACTGATGCAAATAGCCCGCTACAGCTTCGATATAGCTCCGCTATAGCTTTTTGAGACAGATGCCGCTACGATATTGCATATTTTACCGCTAATGCCGCTAACTCCGCTATATCATGAAATAGCTCCGCTAAATTCAATAGCCTAGCACCGCTAACACCGCTATGGTTCAGCTACGAACTTATATACTTGAGATTTATGAACTATGAGTTATGATTTATGACTTGTCTTCTAAATCATGACTGATTTACTTATGTTTTCACTAATGCCTACACATATATATGAAATATGAGCTGAAAGTTATAAAATTAATAATGTTTAGGTCTAAATTTTACTACTTTTTTGCATACCGCTAAGGGCTATAGCTTCCGCTATAGCTACGCTATACCTCTTATAGCTTTTCCGGAAGGACCCCGCTAAATTCTATAGCCCGCGATTTGCAACATTGATTATGTCCTTGGAATAAAATGAAGTAAATTGGAAAACAGCTCACATCAAGGGCTTTCATCAAGTCCTCCTTAGTGTGTGAAGCAGAAATGCAGATACGTGCTCTTGCAAGAAGAAGAGGTGTCGCAGGGAATGCCACGGTAACGACAGCAACCTGAGATACAAGTATCTTATCAGTTGCATGACAGATAAGAATAATGAAACAGATGGTGCAAATACTGATGGATATGGATTACAAGCAGACTGCTAGTTAGCAGTACTACACTTCTCATGGAAATTGATATTTTCTAAGAAAATTATATAAAGCATAGTGCCATTTGGATCATCAGAATGTTCTAACAAACTCTAGTACTAACCTTTTGTCTAAGGCATTCCCTAGAAAATGCAGGAATCTTAGCCGGATTGTAAAGCATTATGGGCATGACAGGAG
The DNA here is from genome assembly GCA_036936925.1 of Cenchrus fungigraminus. Classification (NCBI taxonomy): domain Eukaryota; kingdom Viridiplantae; phylum Streptophyta; class Magnoliopsida; order Poales; family Poaceae; genus Cenchrus; species Cenchrus fungigraminus. The sequence continues at coordinate 59,145,003 of CM072768.1, read as the reverse complement.
AGTCATTGTCACCAAGAACCTCAAAACCCATCTTCTTGAGCTCTGACCTGAAGAAATTACTATTCTCACGGATACGTGCAAGTTTTTGGGCACCTGCAACACATCACAAGCAGAAAGGGATTGAATTCAATGGAAGACTCTAACAAAACACATGGTGCAAATGGAAGGGGCCAAAACAGTGTAAAAAAAGTTTGTTTGGTACCTCTATTCGAGCCATCCTCCCCAAGGATAACTTTAATAGCAGAGATAACTTGTTGCACTGCTGGTGGTGACATGGAAGTAGCATACAGATGGGCTGGGCAACTATGCTTCAGGTGCTGAATTATCTCCTGAAAGTTATAACAGGTAGAATTAGTAAATCTCCGGGCAGTCAAACTAAGTACTACTCCCTATGTCCCAAATTGTAGGTCGTTTTGGAATTTCTATGTTCATAGCATTTTCTATGCACCTAGATATATATTATATCTAGATACATAATAAAAGCTATGAATCTAGAAATGCCAAAAAGACCTACTATTTGGGAAATATAATTGTAATATGGTTATTTTCAGTAATATGCACCTTTGATGCAGCAATGTATCCACCACATGATCCAAAAGACTTGGTAAAAGTACCCATCATTATATCTACATCAGCTGGGTCAACCCCAAGGAGTTCACATACACCCCGGCCAGACTGCCCAACAGCACCAATGCTATGAGCCTCATCCAGATATGTGTAAGCCTGTTTGACAGAATGAGTAAATGAATATCATCAATCCTCTTTGTTGCACTCAAATTAGCATATAAATGAGTTGATGAGCACAAAATAATAGTTCATGTGCTAAACTTTGAATAAAAGTACAATAAAACTATTCGAACCTTGTATTTTTTGCAGACAGCTATAATCTCAGGGAGTTTACATAACTCCCCTTCCATGCTATAGATACCCTCAACAATGACAATGATCTTCTTCCATGGTCTGTGTGTCCGTGGCTGACCACCAGCTATCTGCTCTCTCAGGACCTCTTCCAAATGAGCAGGGGCTGCAAGAGTACATTTGTAGCAAAGTCATTATAAACCAGACAAAAAAATACTACTCTACATTATTGCAAGGCATAGAAGCTTACAGTTATGCTGGAAAACCCTGACAGTTGCGCCGGATCCTCTTGCGCCATTGACAATTGAGTTATGGTTCAAAGAATCACTAATTATCAGCCCACCCTGGAATATTGTGAAACGGTAAAATAAATAAGTACCTCTCAGCATAACCACAATTTTATTCAAATGGATATAATAAGAATTCGAACAAACCTTTCCAATTAGGCAGGGAATGATGGCAGAGTTTGTAACATAACCCATGCCAAATAGGATGGCAGCAGGCTTTCCAACAAAACGGGCGGCCAATTCCTCCAGCTCAGCGTGAAGTTTCGTCGTGCCTGTTGCCAGATGAAACAAATCAACTTTACTAATCTGGGTTCCCAAAAGGTTGTTAAAGTAAAAGCATGTTGAGAATCTAGGCATACCGCCATCAACACGAACACTGCAGGTGCTTGCGGAGTATTTCTTGAGAGACTCAATAACACGCGGAGTGCAGTACTCATCTGCTGCAGCAAATCCAAGGTAGTTGTAGGATCCCAAATTGAGGCATCTAGTGGTATTTGAGGTACACCTGTAAAAATAGTGAGAGCATTAACCACAGTTGAAACTTGATTCCATTCCATTTACTTTGGATCATAGTCAATTGCAACTTTGAGAGATGTTTCAATGGTAAACTTGACTGTGTCCATAAATGAGATGTACTGCCTATTGACTAAGCTAACTTAGTCCTTACAAATTAGAAAAAAATAAAGGAAACACTTACTGTAATGTCTTGTTATTGTCATTTGAGGTGCGCTCAACAACATCAAACCAGGAGTCTGGTGCGCTTGCAATCGGCCTACCAAAGCAATCCTGCAAAAACACAAAGGGGAATTGGTTATATCCAGTGCAATGAACAATGAATTAGCAGGAAGGGACAATCCGGCTCAATGAAACAGAATGGAACCAGGGATTAACTAGAAAACACATGCAAATTTAGAGCTCAATCAAATTCATCTACTGTTTCAGAATGTAGTATCTTGATCTACAATAATACTTATTACATGTTTATCTGTTCACCAGTATCAGGTGCATATGGAATTCAAAGGCAAGAAGAATCAAGCAAACATCATAGCAACCCAACTTGATATCCAAAAGGTCAGGGAACATAAGCTTAGAAAATCAGGAGATTGCTCTGAAAATACTCACAAATCAACCCAAAAAAAAACCTAATCTTTTGAATAGAGAGCAAACTACAGTGTCTGAATTCCTAAATGGCCATGATTTTCACAGGACACTGCAAAATATACTTGCACTACATATGAGCATCTACCCATTTTCTTCATAATGCAAAGAAATTTCTTCCAGCACCAACAATCTGCCCAGCTTATCATCACAAATCACATGCGAACTCAACAACGAATTCGGATGTATTCATCTCACCTGGATCCGAAGGTACAGGCGGCGCACGTAGAAATCCTCCAGGCCCAGACAGATCGGCGCGTACCCCTGCACGAAGCCAACCGCCGAATCAGGCTACCATCAAGGCAAGGACCAACCAAAATTGCGACGGAATCACCCGGATCCGGGCGGGGAGAGGTGGAATTCGGCCGGCGGGGCCGGGCCGGGCCGCCCTCGTACCTTGACGTTCTTGGCCTTGAACCAGTCGACGAGCTTGCGGAAGAAATCCCTGAGCTGGCCGAAGGCGAAGAGCAACCCGTAGCTGAACAGAGTGGTCAGCGCCGTTGTGTACGGCAGCCTCACCATCTTGCCCCCTCCCTAATCCCCTCCGGACGCTCCTCCTCTGGACGCCTCCACGCGCTCTCCGTGGAAATTCTCGGACCTCGTCCGGATAGCTCGTCGCTCGGAATTCGAATCTTGGCTGACTCTGATTCCGATTCTTGGGTTCTTGGATTCCGAGATGGCTTCTTGGAGATCTCCCGTGCTGGCTGTGGATGCGGTGAGGCTCGAGCGAATGAGGCGTCGATGGGGAGGGAGGGCGACGCGGGGAGAGGAGGGATTTAAGGGAGGGGGGGCGTGGAGGGGGGTCGTCAATGGCGACGGCGCGACCTGGGGAGGAGGTGGAAGGGTTTGAACGTTGAACAGCACGACGGGGAGCAAAAGGGAAGAAACGGGAGGAAGGAGACAGACAGCCGGCCAGCCAATCAGCCAATCTGTAAATATTTTTGTTTTTTCTTCTTCTTTGTATTTTGGTTTCGGTTTTATGCGATTTCAGTGTCTTTGGGAAGGATATTTGTGAATTTGGAGGAATTGCAGGTGTGTTTTTACTAAAATTAAAAAGGTTACTCAAGGTAGAGCAAACTTTATTTTTTAGATAATTTGACATGAAGTTATGGAAAAACTGAAACAAAATATGAAGTACTAGTAGATTTTGTACGAATGAAGCTTTTCTTTTACTCATATCTTGATTGACTCTTGAGGGGTAGAAAATTTAGAAAATAGAAGGGTCATTTTTGTAAGCAATTAATGTTATAGTGTCAAAAATTGACATTGTGCATTTGTGTACTCCCTCCGTTCCAAAAAGAATGACGTTTTAGGATTCAAAATTTGTCCCAAAAAGCATGTCGTTTTACTTAATTTGGCATGTCTGCATGTGCATGTGGGCATACAACAATCAATTAGCACTAAATATGGCAAATAAATAGGGGCAATCGAGATCATTTCACCTCCTTAATAATCTGTCTTAAAATTTCTAGGATGACATTCTTTTTGGGACAGAGGGAGTAGGTACTCTTCTCATGCGTTAACACTGTGCACTGTTTAGTACTTTAATTGTAGCCCATGCCAAGCTAATTGGGTCCATATCATTGGCCCAAACCGTGGGCACGTGAAAAATTAATATTCTGTTCGACTTTTCCAATAATCAATTTTAGGTCCCACGTATACCGAGACTGAATGGCATTGATGCTTTTCAATTTATACATTTTCTCTCATGAACATTCATTGTGCCACATAACGATGAAACGATAGGATACAAATGGATATTGCGGATACAGATAATTTTTCTCTCTCGAATTGAATTCTCGGATCGAATTTAGATACAGACACTATATGATGTGTCGAATATTGATATTCATCATATTCGGATCTTAAAAATCCAACTTTGAATATCCGGATACTAATACAGTACGGATAGTTACGTAAATTGAATGTTCGGAATCAGATATGATCTTAACCGTTTGAGTGTTTGACCCTTTCGGTCAGACAGAATATAGATAATATTCGTACCATTTTCATTCTAGTGCCACTGTCACACATTGCTACTAGCTGTGTTTGTAGTAGTAGTATTGTATTGTAAAGAACTTGAGTGCTGCATTTGTTTCAAGGAAATAATAAGATATATTGCCCGCAAAAAAAAAAGATATACTACCTCTGTTTTGATAGTATATATATACAACGATTCCACAATTCGAATACAGAATTTGACCAATAAGAAGTTCCTCGAAAAGCCGAATACGATCCAAATACAGAATCCGATAAAGTACTCCGAATGAATTTGCTTATCCCTTCAATCATACGGCATGCGCTTTTAAACTTGGTGCGGAGATGATTCGGCCACGTCCGGCGATCTGGACCTCCTCCGGAGGGGATTATTGGGCGGCCATTGTTGAACAAGTCTGAAGAACGTAATCAACCGGTGGTGAAAATGTGAAATCCTGAAAGCAACGAATTCTGGGAGAACAAAATTGACCTTTTCAATCCGTGACTAGCTAGCAAGACTTCTTTCAAACTGAACATCTGCAAAATCCTTTTTAGGTGGCTCAACTTCTTGCGTCCTTGTTGGCTCTGCACTCCAAAGTTGACATCCGTGGAGAGGTCGCATCAAAGTCGATGATGTATGCATGATGCAAGCAAGACTAAGGTGCAGTGGCAGCTCTGTCCAAAATAGATGACACTCAGAGAAGCTACAAAACTGAACAACTGAAGCTGAGCATAAACATATAGCTTCAATCAGGACAATGCAGGAATTAAAAAAGTTCAGAGATTTTCCATGGAGAGTACTTACACGTTTCCATTTTATTAAATGCACACTGCACAATTTGATTTAATATAGAGTTGAAAGATGCATAGTATATATATATGGCCGTATGTGGTCATGTCCTAATTATATGACCCGTGAATCAGATAGGGGCAGCAAATCATTATGCAATCGTACAAGAAAAAAAAATGAAATCCAATCGTACAAAAAAAAGGCAGAATAGTCATTTACATGATTAAATTATCGTCTTATGAAATTCGTTTTGTCATTTATCTACATCTAGTACGGCAGTAAGCATACGGAGTCCCATAACGCAGAAATGAGTGACGGGGAGCCCATGGAAAGAGGTAAGGGAGAGATGCTCGGTGGTGATGAGGTCAAGCACAGCCAGCTGACCAACGTTCAGTAGCGCTTAGTAGTCAGTACTCTTGAAATATTTATGGTTGTTAATTTTTTTAATAATTGACTTGGTCTTATTGAAAAAGTTTATTTCAATATACGAAAAAGATAAGTCATACTTAAAACATTTTTTCTGGTAAAGTAAGCTACAAGCAAAGTTAATGATACTTACATAACCTTTTAAATATGACAAATGGTCAAATGTTGTGATCAAAATTGAATATTAAAAAAATATTGATTCATGTTTATTTAAGTTTTCTGAGTGAATATTGTTTATAAGTTCATTGCTCTCATCAACGTAGAATCTATATCTCCGTACTTACGGCTATTCCTAGATCACGAGCAATTGTTGCCGTTTTCAGTTTTTTTCCGTTAATATTTGGGTTCAACTTTTGAAAATGGTGTGGCTAGATGTCCTTTTGAAAGTTCGTTTCAAAATAGTACTCAATTTTGTTAGGACGGGCGTTGATCAGCAATTATTCTAGTAGTACATAGTAATGTATATGTAACTTTTTATACAAATTTTAATGCTATAAATTTCATTAAATACTCATTTTTTACATTGATTCCGCATCACAATCGTGACATATCGATTGACCCATACCCCTAAGTAAAAGTGAGTGATGCCAACTCAAATAGCCAGTTCTATGTGAACCTCGAGTGGTTAATTGTTTTAAATGAAGCGAGTACGAAAGCATAAACATGTTGCTGTATAGGTGCGGTCTACCTGTCGTGCGAAGTGGGTACGAGTCGTTTTCCTGAACTTGGGTGGTTACAATTGGTAATCAGAGCTAGGTTTGCTGTGTCTCGTGCACGTGCGGGCCAGATGCGCGGGCATGATGATGTGCACGATGCGTGGGTCAAGTATGGCATTTAGTCACATTTCTGCTAAGTGAGTGGGACCAACTTAAATATAGTTAGCTCTAGGAGGCATTCAAACTCAAGTTAATCCTTTTACGTGAAACGAGAACAAAAGCGTAACCAGACAATGACATAGCCATAATTTTAGTATAGAAGGGTCCATGTAAACAACATTGAGTGCCAGCTTTTGGTTTAAGTTTCTATTGTGTGCACAAACAAAATAATGACCAATTATCTTTCAATAGTGATTGGTGTATACCTACTAGAAATATAAAACAAGCACTAGTACTAAAGATATACTATAGTTCATGTTTGTTAAAACTTTAGGGAGGCATGGTCCTTACCCGCTCTCCTTAACTATGCCACTGTAAGCAGTTTGTGATGTAGGTGTGATTCACACATCATGTAGAGTGGGTGTTAACCCTTTTTTCTAGACTGGGTTATATATTACCGTATAATCTCTCTGGTTTGGTAAATGAAGTCGTTTTGATAAGATTTGAGTCAAACATTAGGAATATAAATCATGAATAACTTTTAAGTCGTTGAGTGTGGAAATGTGAAAACTACATAAATATATTTTGTCTTGCGAAATTCTTTCATAAAAGTATACCACATATGTTAGTTTTTAATAAATATTTTTATAAAAATAAGAAGTTAAATTTGTACTTTGGAGAACGTGTCGATGTTCTAAACGACTTTATTTACCAAATCGGAGCGAGTAACTTTTTAGAGTTGTAAGAGCAGTCCTAATCAAAAAGTGTACATTTACGGTATACATAAAGCAAGAATATAATTAAGAACAGTAGAGTGCGAAACGTACGTACGCTAGTTATTAACATCAACGTCCTGTCATGGGCCGTTGTACGTCGATCTACGTTGTGTAGTTTGTTACTTGATTAAGTAGCACGTGGATCACGCCGCGTTGGCATCTCGATCGTCACCTGTATTGTTGACGTTAATTGTCGGAGCCGTGTAAGTGAGATGAAAGCAGCTTTATATCATCTCACATTTTTTTGTTAGGCTAATCCCAATGAAGAGTTTCATTTTAATGTTTTTTAATTAATTAAGATGGTCACATAAGCAACGCGAAAATGAAATTGTGTTTAAAACTATCTCTACAATACAAAATTTCATAATGTTCTATGCACTACATGCAAGACAGTGGCGGAGTGAAAGTTTAGAAGTTGGGTATTCCCGTGTACCATGATATAAAGAGAATTCTAATTGTTTCTAATTTCAAATGTGCCGATTTCTAAATCCCCTATCCCGAAAGTATTTCCACTCGAAAATAGTTTTATGCTTGAAATGTAGAAAAGAAAATAGAATGCCCCTAGCTCCAAAAAGGTTTCAATTCACTGACTTGCCATTCACTTTTCACATCTCTACTATCCATGTTAAAAAACATAACAACAATTTAGCAAGAAAATCAGAAATTGGGATGTCACATTCCCGCATCACCACTACTAGATGAATATCATTTTTCATGAACTTGACTCCATTACTTTATGCACTTGCAGTTCAAATTTGACGTATACGAAAAAATTCTTTAAATGAGAAGATAATTGTTAAATATAGTAAACGTATCGAGACATGTATCAAATTGAAATATAGAGTATATAATATGTTTTTGAAGTGGAGAAGTAAAAAGAAGTACATAAATCATTTTTTTTAAAAACTTTGCCGTGCATCGCAGGAAAATGCACAGAAAACATATGTGTTTGTCATGCGTCTTGTCCTAGCGCACGGCAAAGGAAATGTCTTTGCCGTTGTAGGATCGATGGCCCGTAGAAGGGGGTTGAATATGGGCCTTTTTCAAGTTTCTAAAACAAAGAAACAAACATTAGCCTAGAAACTAGTGTTGCCCATCTAAAAAGGTTTTTCTCTATCAACTAAGCACACTAGCAAGAAATTTCCTTAGCAATGATAACACTAGCAAGTAAGAAACACCCTAGACAAGATATGAAGCAAGAGAAGCACACAAGCAAAACTAGAGCAATGAAACTTAAGAGCGGAATGTAAATGCTAAAATTAAGTGCAAGAAAGTCGAGAGAGGGGACACGAGATAACCGGATTTTTTTCCCGTGGTATCGAGGAGTTGACACTCCCCCCCTAATCCACGTTTAAGCACTCACTAAGAGTATTGCTTCCCCTCAAGTCACCAAGACTCAAATGCGCGTTCTCCATCTCCAGAATGGTGGGTCTCGAACTGTGTACACCAAGAACTTCTTGAGGCTCCCACAATCTCCAAGAGCTCACCAAGAACCCTCCAATCACCAAGACCGTCTAGGAGTCGTCAATCTTCAAGAGTAACAAGGTCACACATCTTCACTTGACCAGAGCACTCAGTGAAGCCATAATATGCGCCTTGAAACCCTTGATCACTAAGAGAGAATTCCCCAAACAAGAGGAAGGTGAATCCCAAATGAGCAAAACACTAACTCCTTCTCTCCTTGGCTGCTGTAGATCTTCAGAGTGGCAAAGGAAGCTCAAGAGACGCAGGAGGGGGGTCATATTTATAGCCCTAGTAAGGGAGTCTAGCCATTGGAAAAGTCGCTCTGAAAAGTAGTACCGTCAGATGACCTGATGGTTCCTCCTGATCTAGCGCGGTTCATCCGGTAACTAATAGGCAGCGAAGTAGCCGTTGAAGCCAGCCATACCAGGGAATGCACCGACGCTTAACACCGACGCACCGTCGCTCTATCTAGTGTTGAAGCCACTTGACCCAGTGCGTCTCGGTATGATTTGAACACAGGCATCAGATGAACCGCTGAGTATCCAGTATAGCGTTGGTTCATCCGGTGCTGAAACAATTCTCTTGGCGCATCTCTGTATGATTTAAATGTAGGCGTCAGATGAACTACTGCTTTGACCGCCAGTTCATCTGGTGCTGAAGCTATTTGACTCCATGCGGTACTGTATCCAAACCCTAGGGCATCGGATGAACCGCTGCTGTACCGTCAGTTCATCCGACGGAGTCTTTTCACTTTGCCTGCCGCTGAGATCATCCAACGAATGTAGAAATGGGGGCGTCAATTCATCCGACGCTACCCTTTGCAGTTTAACTCGTCTAATTCAATCACCTTTGAGTTTTTCTTCGAGTCTTTTGCTTTCAATGTGTTTCATGAGTACTTTGAGTTGTTTAACATTCAAGGAACTTGAGTGTGCATATTTTTCATGGCATTTGTTGCATGGTCAAGCTACTCGTGTGTGAACTCCTCTTAATAGTACGGTCAAACACTACAAACTAGCAAATCCAAGTGTCCTTCGTTTCCTTGTGACAATTGGAACTAACAGTGTCCTTAGCCTTGTAACATTTGTCCATTGATCATCCATAATTTCAAAATGAGGGGTCTCATTTCATTAATTTCTTATGACAATAACCTAAGATTAAATCCGCTAAAAAATGTTAGTAACAAGTATAAGGTTGTCATTTATCACCGAAACACACCCTTACCAAAGGTGTGCAAAGGCCTAGATGCTTACAGCCGTGGGCCTTGTCGTCCTAGCACACGGCAAAGAGAACGGAAAAAAATCTAGTTGCTAACGGTTGCTGGAGATGGTAACGGCCGGTGGGGGAAAAAGTTTGCCATGCGTCAAGGAAAAAACGCATGACAAAGTTTGAGTTTGTCGTGCGCCAAGGAAAAATGCACGACAAACTATTTTTTTGCCGAGCATTTTTTTCACCGTACGCCTTGAAAAAACCGCACGGCAAAGCGACTATTTGTCGTGCGTACAAAAAAATGCGCACGACAAAGTTTCGAGCGCACGGCAAAAAACCGTTTTCCGTAGCGACTGCATTATTGGTAGAGTGCTAGCTTGATGCTCGATTCAATTGCTAGGGTCTAGGGGCTGTGTGCTCTTCTCTGCTCGGCTGCTCCTGCCTTGGACATGGGTGTATAGGGTAAAAAGGATCTCTTCAATGTATCCGTGACTAACAAAGTAACAAGACCTCAATTTGAGGCACGAAAAAAATCCTTGTACTACGGTGACGACATCTGTCCTAGTTAGGTGCACTCCAAAGTTGACATCCATGGAGGAGGTACAAATACTTCTTGTTACTTTTCTTTAGGTACTACTACTATACTTGGTACTTCCTGTTAAATTTCGCTTGATGTACATATGTTATTAATTTCTAGTTTCAAGCATCAAAATTTCACTTTATTAAAACATTGATCTTGCGCACTACTATGCGCTAGTAAGTATGTACAACCCTCACAATGATATCTAGACTTATCACAGAAAGGAATATTTTTACTTTAATCGTTTCGGTCACATAATGCAACAAAATGGCGTGCGTTCAAGTCCTAAATTGAACCCTCAAACAATTGATCGCCCATGTAAAGTCCATCAGGATTATACAGGCAGGCACTGGACGCTGAAGAGGTCGCTTTTAGCCCACCCAGTTTTATTCAGGAGGCGCCGTACTCCAAAGTTGACTCGGATTGGAGAAGGTAGAACTGACCACGAGCAATGGAAGATGCACATACGGTGGCGACAAGGTCAAGAGCAGCCAGCTGACCCACCAAAGTCCACTGCCAATTATTACTCGTGTTTAATAATGTTTAGGAGCTTGCTAACGCCCGGACGTCCGGCGGGTAACTCCCGTCGGACACATACATCACCGTCTGTTAAAATCTAACAGCTACAATGCATCGTAATAAATATCCACTAACTAGATCGTACGTTTCATTGCAACATCTAAATACAATATCAGCAACATTAAAATTATGAGGTTGCAACATTGAAAAATACACTAAAAATGGTTCAATGGAAACAATGTTGTGACAATGAAAATTCCCACTGCAACACCCGTATCATGTTGCATGCAACATTAGAAAAACATCACAAATTCCAACCGCAACATTAACTTATGTTACGCGCAACATGAATGATTCAGAAAACTCCACCGCAACACAAACACGTATTTTATATATGCAACATTTGTCAGACCACGGTGAAACATTGAAACACAGAAGTTGCAACATGAAAATTAGCAGATGAAACACCAAAAAAATAACTGCTGCAACATATGTAGAATTTTACAACATCCAAAAATGTCTACTACAACACCGTGAGGTGCTTAATGCAACATGAAATCGAGAGTACAAGACTGAGGCCTCGTACACTGCTCGTCGCTTGCGCAAGCTCGTCGCAGTGGCTCTGCCCCACCATGAGCGTCGCTCAGCGCTCCTCCGCCAGCCCTAGGTCCCCATCAAGCTGGCCCTCATCCTCACCACGCAAGGGAGTGACAACGGGGGGAAGCGGCGACCTACTCCCGGTCGCGAGGGAGCACTGGCTCGCACCCCTGGCCGCGCCCGGCCGCTAGGGTGACCTCGCCGCTGTCGCAGGAGGAGTCCGAGCACAGGGTTGAGGCGCGCAGCCACAGGAGGAGAGGCCGGGGGACGGCACGACCGTCAGAGCATGCTAGGGATGAGGGGCTCCTGCGCTCAAGGCTGCGGGGGAGCACTAGCCTACGCCTTGCGGAGCTCTCCCAGGCGGCCAAGGCCCTCCCCCGACAAAGGTCTTCCTGAAGGCCACTAGAGCTCAAGCAGAACTCGCTAATAAGTCCTTGTGGGTGGGTGGGTGTGTGTGTGGGGGGGGGGCAAGAAGGGAGAGGACGAGTGGTTGAAGGAGACCAGAGGAAGTAGACAAGGATGCGGGGTGGACTAGCTCAAGCAGAACTCGCTAATAAGTCCCTCTGTGTGTGTGGGGGGCGGGGGGATGGGACATGTGGGGGGGGATGAGTGGTTGAAGGAGACCAGAGGAAGTAGATAAGGATGCGGGGTGGACTGCTGGGTCCGGATCCTTTTAATTTACTCGACAGTACATGGACCAGCTGATGTCACGTCTCCCATTCGAAAATACAACACGTGTCCGGACGGGTGTCATATAGAATTTCCGTAATGTTTATTACATATAGTTTGCGGTACAGTCTAGCCCCCTCTTGTCGACGTCGAATTCGACGGACAGAGTGAAGTGAGCAATTGTTTTCTGTTCCCACGGGGCAGCCAGCAAAAAGTGAGTGAAAATAGACAATTCACAACGTGGTTAGCAGCTTTAGGGAGGCCCATTCCGACTCTTTGCTGGGTGAGATAATGTTACTGGGCCACAACTACATTCAAAACAAAATAGAAATGACGACGCTAAGGCCCACGAAGCCATCACGCTGCCATCTAAATTTGACTGAAACTATCACAAAATTTTGGCAACCTGATGGCTAGAAATTCCGCTAAGATTGGGTGATCTTTATGTGGATGGAAAGCTTAGAAGATAAACTTTCAAATGGTGGTCTCACACCCAAATTCATCGGGAGTCGACAGGAAAATATTCCACAAGTTAGTGCTTAGAATCTGTCATAGTGTTGTGCCACTGTCTTTTGGCCTTTTCGGCCGTGTGTCTTGACTTGGCCCATTAGGGTTTCGACCAGGGGGTCATGGCCGCCCCAAACATCCTTATCGAGCCACCACCCCCTCATCTAGGGTTGGGTTTTGCTTAGTTCATTTCTGTTAAGAACGGGACACCATTCTTTGATTGAAACCCCAATCGTAAGTTGAATCAATTGGTTTCTGTAATTTGGTTGCTTCTCCGTGCACTTGCTTGTGTTCTTCGATTCACAGGCAAGAGTAAGCCTTCTTGGCAAGGTCAATCGAGCTATAGCTTGGTTGATAACCAGAGGATTCGTGGTGCTAAGGTTGCAGGGTTCATTTCCTTGGATTTGAAGCTGTATCGTTGTGTCTCGAATATGCCAAATCGATAGTTATCTTGAACCTTGCGGAAGATCAGAAACCCAAATCCTATCAGTCGTCCTCTTCTTCCTGGGCGTCTGGGGAATGTCGTCTTCAAAGGATCCTGCTAGTCTCTTCAACGACCCAGTAGAAGTGGCGGCCTTGTCAGGACGCATCTTGCCCCACGTCCATGTCTTGTCTACCTCGACTTCATTGTCTATCGCTGGGAGCTTCCCATTGAATTTCGACTTCAGTGGCGGAGGAGGCATGAAAAAATAAAGGTCGACATCTTCCTGCATGCAACAGACTAGTTAGAATGCAATTTATCATCAACAATAGGTACTCGGGGGCTCTTGCCACGACTGCTTACTTGTTTTGGCAGGTTCTCCGCAGAGTACTCCTTGACTAAAGCTCTCGGGATTCCTTGCAAGCTCGAGAATATTTTCTGCAGCCTCTCCATCACATCATTGTTGTTGAGTTCTTCACGGGACATCCTCGAGTCATCTTCAAGGCCGATGTACTCGTACCTGAGGTGCTTCCTCTACATTAGCGGCTGAACGCGACGCTTCGTAAACTGAAGGCCACCCTCTCAGCAGTCAAGCCTTTCTTCTTTAGATCGGCTATCCTCTTCAACAGATCGGGGACCTACAGGCACTCTTCCGTCCTGGGCTCATCATTCCACAATGCATGGTGTTTAGGACCGTACATGCTAGGCTTCGGCAACTGCGTGTGGTGATTGCTGATGTAGAACCATGTGGACTTCCAGTCTTGATTATGATCAATAAGCTTGTACTCAAAGTACAAGTTGACAGCGTTCTCCAGCATCTGGATACCCACTCCACCAACGACAAATGGATTATCCTTGTTCGACTACGGCTTCATCAATTGGAACAGCTTTTGGAATAATGCCCAGCGGGGGCAGATCCCCATAAAGGCCTCACAAAAGTGCACAAAGATCGCGATGTGGAAGAAACTATTGGGCTTGAGATGGACGTGCTCAACCTTGTAAAAGTCCAGCAGTCCGCGGAAGAAATCTGAGGTAGTTAGTGCCAACCCACGCTTGATGAAGTGCATGAATATCGGAATCTCATCTGGGTTCTTCTCGAATGACCATGCATCTCTGGCGGCAGTATTCCACCTGGCGAGGGCTTTCTCCTGACCAGCCCGATGTCAACCAATGCCTAGATCTCGGCATCCTTTAGTTTTGACTTCTTCCAGGCACAGGCTTGGTTTGGCGGTGCCATCTGGTTGATCTTGCCATAGTTCAGTAGTGGCAGGGGGGATTTGTTCCTTTCCCCCCTATCAGTCACCCTCTTCTTCTTCTTCTTCTTCATATGCGCTTTAGACGGTCAACTCTTGATCCTCTTGGTCACGAGCGTATTCACTCGCATTCGCTCGGCGGCTACGGGAGTGGTGGTGGGCGGCAGTGGATGAAGGGCCTAGATCTATTTGCGCCTAGATTTCAAGTGACACAACACATGGAAACCCTAAGGGGACCCCTTTCTCAGTATTTATAACCATACAGTACAACGCTGATGCGATGGACCTTTCAACTTCCAACACACGGTGCCCTGTTCAGTGAGGTTCAAAATTGCAAGACATGGAATGGAAGGACATTTAGCTAAGATTCAGATACCTTGGCCACACTCTATAATCAATTGAATTCGAGAAAACTACTCGACTTAAGGCTCGGGGGCTCCGCGCCACGTGTCCTTCGGTTTGGAAATTTTCTTCGGTTTTTCGGGATAAGATCGCCACAATTACAGATTGACCCTCAACCTGATTCTATGATTCAACTTAAGGCTCGGGGGCTACACTCCATATAGAGTGCAATTTAGTGTGATTTCTCAATCGCACTTCCATATGGTTCCTCCATGAGAGGATCTCGACTTCAAGACAATATGAGTATTGTTGAAGACTTTCAGAGTAGAACTCGGACGCTTGGGAACTACTCGAGGAAGCTTCATGACTACTTGAAGATGAGCTGGAGTACATTCCAGCCTCATGGCAGTTCAAGTACTATTGGAGACTTTGTGCTTGTAGTACTTGGGGACGCCTGAGGACTACTCGCGGAGGCCTCGTCGAAGATTACTCAAAACCCACTGCATTCGCCAACAAAGTACTCTAGGTCTTGTCAGGCAGACATCCATGGGCCCACCGCCAGAGTAGACCATGACCGTGCAAGGGACTGGCCCCAGGGACTACTCTGACATGTGGTACAAGACGGCGTAGTCTACAGGAGATTTGTATAGAATAGGGAAGCACACATTGTAACCGACAATATCCTTCTCCTAGTCGTACTCGACTAGTACTCATGTACCAACTGACTTGTAACCCTGCCCCTGTGCAATATAAGGCGGGGCAGGGACCCCCCTCCAACAATCATGCAATCAGTCAAGCTACACACAACATACAAGATGTAGGGTATTATACACATTGCGGCCCAAACCTTTCTAAATTGTGTGTCTCGTGTTTCACCTTCGAGTTCCTGATCTCGGCGAGCCCCACCATCATCTACCTCGGGCACCCCCTTGGTAAGTTGCTAGGTCTAAACACTAATAGATGGAACTAAGCATAGCTTTGGTGAGGATTAAGTGCACTTATGTTAAGCATCCTACACTTGAAGGATGGTACGCTCTTGGTGACCTTATCCACCAATGGCAACACGATCGCCTTTGGTAGATGATGCATGGAGATGGGGACCCTAGGTATGTGCAGGGAAAATCCACGACCTAACATCTTAGCATCTCAGTGATGAGGCGAACCCGCTCCTACGAACAATGGATTGGGAAGGCTTAACTCTAGGAGTAGTTAGCCACCAACCCTGAGGCCCTATTCAATAAAGATAGAATCTTGCTAATGAGAGTGAGATCTTGAGTGACTGGAGATATGAAAACGACCACATTATCCATGTAAAGAGAATCTCGCTACTTGATAGTTTCCTGACATATGTAGTGGCTTGAGAGGCCCCCTTCCATCCACCTACTTGAGGATGGCATTAAAACACTCCATGACTAGCACAAATAGCATAAGTGAGAGGGGATCTCCCTGCCTAAGCTCACGACCATGGCATATTCTTCTTCTCGGCACACCATTTATCAGAAGTTTGGTGCTCGACGTGGAGAGTAACATTGAGATCGAGCCAGTCCAAGTCCTTGGGAAGCCAACCATTGAGAGCAGCTCAAGAAGGAAGACTCAGTTGACTGAGTTGAATGCCTTGGTGAGATCTTTGTCGATGCTAACACATTCATAGTCCCCAAGACATACATGAAGTTGTTTTGTATTTTGCAACCCTTAATGAAAGCACTCCGCTTATGTGAGATAAGCCCATGCAAATGGGGCGCAAAGCTGTTATCCAATGCCTTAGAGAAGATCTTCTCAAATTTATGGATGAGATTGATCGGTCGATAGTCTCCAAGGCTTTAAGGATCTTTCTTCTTGGGCAACAAGGTTATTAGAGCATCATTTACATGACGAAAACTTTAGAAGTCCATGGAAAAAAGAGCATTGGAAGCCCTAACAACACCCCCTTTAATAATTGACCAAACCGACATATAGAATCGACTAGCCCATCCGACCCTAGGGCCTGTCGAGAGGTAGTTCCTTAACCACTCCCTACACCTCAGCTTCCATGAAAGGATGCCCAACAAGGAGTGGTCCAAAGATGGTAGCCTCAAGCTCTAAAGTAGATGGCATAACCTCTCTCGCGATTGGTCTTGAGGATCACATTGTAGTAGTTAAATGTTGCCTCCGCATTGTTGTCCATGCCATGACTGTCATCCTATCAACCTACTCCAGAGATGGGATGTTCTTCCTCTATCGCTGGTTTGGATGCAAGTGAAAGAACTTCATGTTCGCATCCCCCTCATGAAACCACCGCATACTAAAGCGCTGCATCACTGTGGCACATTCAAGCAAGGTGAGGCCCAAGACTCAAATCTTTAAAAAGAGGCAGAGCATTTGCTCCGCTGCTGAAAGCGACCGATGGTCCTACACCGACTCATGGAAGAAAATGACCTTCGTAGCGACATAAATCTGGGTTTGAATGTTGTTGACCGCCTTAGCACTCCACCATTCAGTCCCTTACACTACAAGAAACTATTTATTCTGTGATGCAATCATTCTGTCATGGATTAAATAAAATTCGTTGCAAATCAGCATCCGTGACGATTTAAATTTTCGTGGTGGAATGAGCGTCATTGATTAAATCTGTCGACGTTCCTTAATAAACGTCACGGTTTGTGACGTATCTGAATCGTCACGGAGCAGCCCGAGGCCCATGCAACCCAACCCAAAGCCCAGTTTTAGCGACGAAAATAATCGTCACGGATTGCTGCTGACATGGATCATTGTGGTTGCCAACATGGATGCTGATGCTGACGTGGCTGCTGATATGGACGCCTACATGGAAAATGACATGGCAGCCTACGTGGACAACGATGACGTGGCAGCCTACGTGGACAACGATGACGTGGCAGCCTACGTGGATGATGACGTGGCAGCCAACGTGGATGATGACGTGGTAGCCTACGTGGATGATGACGTGGCAGCCGACGTGAAGTGGACCACATTGTGGGCCAAAAGTTCAGCCCATATAATTTCAATTGAAACCATTTCAGCCCACCAAAAATGCCCATCACAATTTAATCCACTTCAGCCCAACAACCATTTCAGCCGAAAGGAAAATCAAATTCAGAACTCCAAGATAAAATTAGCAAAAAAGCCCATAATGACATTATCAAATCCAACAGATCACTTCAAACTTTTTATACAGGGACACAAAAATATCAATTATCACAAAAACTTTTTACACACAGACAGATCTAGCAATACATATCAGACTTAGAAGCATTATTAAAATATGGAGATAAACATCTTTATTCCTTGCATATGATCCTCAACCTGAAAAGAAAACATTGTCAAAATATCAAATACTGCCAACAATATTTGCAACAAAAAGAAGACTACTATCAAACTGTAACAGCAAATAATAGCTTCTAAGTAGTATCGAATTTGAACAGGTCAATGTAATATCAACTTAAAGAAATATCAATTTTACATGGAAAAAGTTACCAACTCCGAAAAACATGCATATCCACAAATGGCATTATCAGTGCTTAGTGACCACATCTATAATCACTATTAAACCATATATCTCAACAGGACACTAGGACACATGACAACTGTTTAAACTTTAAACTGTTGGGTCTAGGAACAATTCAGACAAACCAAAGCTGTAGGTAAAGATTAAATTAATACTTGGCATTGAGATTAATGTAGCAAAGAATAAATTAACACTCCAGGCAAAGAATAGCACTAACAATGATTACTGTAGTACAACACGAAGGACATTCAGAAAGAACTATGCCTTAAATTATAGGTGCAAGAGTGAAGTGCAAGAGTGAAGCAATGCCTTTCTAGCATTATAGGTTGAACAGGTTGCTTGCATCACAAATGTACTCCTTGCTACTGGAGCCAGGACTGCAGTAAACAAGGCCAAGACATGGAACATGAGTAAATGGTGAACTAACAGATACATGAAAGAATCACATGACAATTTGAACCTTTTTTCCAGTAATAATTGTAAATACTTAAGATTTTCACATACTTCAGAAACAAACATATTCTTGTCCTTCCATTCCATCGTTAAAAATTATATTAGACAGTTAAAAATTGAAAGTCGCTGTGAATATTAATTTAATGGTACAGATGCAAGTCAAGTAATGACATCTAGACCATTATATAAGCAAAGAACCAGAACGTAAACATTACCCACTTAGGGACAAATACACAAGTAAAGACACTAATTGCACATATTTTGTGTTTTATACTCTGAAACGATCAGTGAAATCTCTGTTTCCCAACAAGAGATAGGAGCATTTATCATGCAGATTAAACCAATCAAGATGGTTCAGAAATACAACAAGTAATGCAAGTAGTCATTTAGATATAATGCAACTAATATATCAACGATAAACAAGGGCTTATTATCACACACAAACTGACAACAAGAGATCACTTAAATTGGCATTCAGATATTCAGTAGGCCATCAGACGTTGGTTGCATATAAGATTCATGCCTCACTTAAATTGCTACTACGAATACACATAATCATTTAAAGAAAACATTGCTACTACTTAAATTGCAAATAGTTCCTGCATACTGTGAATACCTGGAGGAACACCGAAAGGTGAGATGTTATCAGCAGTACAAATTAAAGAAAACATTGGGGAAACTTATTCACTCACAAATTTTAGTAACCTATCACTAACCTATCACACCAAAAGAGTTGCAGTAGTAGGGAGGATTGGGGGATTGAGGTTGGAGCTCTTATCTGTGAATCTTGATCTTGAGACTGGCAGTGGGGGTGAGGCCGCAGCCTAGCAGCAGCTCAGCATCCCCCATGTAGTCCATACCTAGGATCTTTCGAAGTGGTTCTGAAGTGGAGCGACAAGTGCAGCATAAGCTTCTTCATAGAACAAGGCAGCCTGCAAATAGCCACACATAATGTTAATCTTTTCCCTAAGTGCATGGTTAAATGGAATGTGAATTACTGCATGTTATGTGAAAAGTCAACCAACAAACTTATAAAGGACCTGAAGACACTTTCAACCCCTAGGTACTTTGGGTGACGAATTTACTTCATTTAGTTTTAAGCTAGCTCAGTTAGATTTTGCATGACTGTTAAGGGGAAAGCTGAACCGCAAACTAAGATAACAGGTAGCATTCATATGCTGAACCTCATAGACATCTATTTTTAAACTAGTGCAGCACTAACTAGCAAATTCCAGAAAGACATTCAGAGAACATTCACAGTTTGAGACGGCAGATCTTTGTCACTGCAGGAAACAGAGAGCTATTGGCATTGACAGTTATAACCAAAAATTGTAAGACAATATTCAGATCACTGTTGCCTATACAAAAATGATGCTATTCAAAGTGATAATTAGTTGCAAATAATGGCAATACAAATCACATATACTGTCACAGCTAACCTAATTACTTACAGCTTAGTTTGCAACTATATGTTACAAATTCATACTAAGGGGATGGCCCAACTCATTTGTACACTTCTGATACAGCAATAATAAGTACAGTTTGATTCTGCAGACTAAATCGAAGTGTCAAGATAGAGTTAATGTTTCCCACTTTCACTGAATTACATACAAGACATAAACAACAGCCTCCAGTTTAAACCCAAAAAATTGAGCGGATCTAACTCCAGAATCATACTAAGTTCAGTTAATCTCTACAGAACCCCTACAAGTACACTTTCTGCACAAAGTTAGTGAAACAATGAAATATTTCAGCATCCAAAGTCCT
Source organism: Cenchrus fungigraminus (assembly GCA_036936925.1). Taxonomy (NCBI): domain Eukaryota; kingdom Viridiplantae; phylum Streptophyta; class Magnoliopsida; order Poales; family Poaceae; genus Cenchrus; species Cenchrus fungigraminus. Next base: position 59,124,636 of record CM072768.1, on the reverse strand, counting down.
AAGAAAATCACTAAAGATGCTACTGCTAAATGCAACAGGGGATGATTCAGACCTAAATCATACCTGAATACTTTCACTGAATTTTGAAAAGAAAACTACTGATATTCCTTTCTGATCCGAAACTTCAAGTACCAAAAATTTATGATACACCTATTCTAGGTACAACAGACTGCTCACTCACACTCATTACTGCATCTTAGAAATGCAAAAACACTTGCAGAGAGTGACCATTCGAGGGCAACAGGAGCGCGACGCGGATGTAGGCGTGGAGCAGAGCAGGGTCTAGCTGGAGCGCGTGGTCGCAGTCCTTGACGACGTGCTTGTGGAGCTCGAGGTGCGAGCAGCAGAAGGCCCGGTTGCTGTGAGCGAATTCGCCGGGGTCAGGTGGGCCGAGGCGGCAGAGCAGATCGGGGAGATCCCGCAGATCGGGGGAGGGGGAGGAAGCGGGCACACGTACACATACCAGAGGTCGTGGATGGAGGCGGGGGATCGCGCGAGGACGGAGTTGAGGAGGCAGATGGCCTTGGACCAGTTGCGGGTGCTGCAGAGGCCGGGAGGGCGGCAGGGGGAGGGGGAGGCCGTGGATGGGGAGGGAGGGGGCTGCGGGCCTGCGGCCGGCCGGGGAGGAAATGAGTTATGGTTTAGGGGATGCGGTTGCTTATATACTTTGTGAATGCGATCACAATCGTCGAATCAGCGATGCATGGCTAGAAATAGTCGGGCCATTTGGGCCGACACAGGCTTTGTTTCATTCCTGCTCTACTTAGCATTTTTCTTTTTCTTTTTTCGTTTTATGCACCATTGTGAAGTATCACACACAAATAATAATCTTATATGTATTATTATATTTTTTAAATACAATATACTACAAGTAATTTACTCACTCATCTACCATTTTCTACAGTTTAAATGAATTTCTGTAGGTTTATTAAAAATAATACAAATTTGAACTACATGTATATCAAATAAAATTTGTAAAATTCTTAAAAAATATATTTAGAGTACATTTGCTCTAGTTTAGCTCATATCCTGAAAATGGATCAAAATTTCAAGTGTATACTAAGGATAATTTAAACTTGTACTAGTCACCTTGTTATAAAATAATGATAATAATATCTAAAACTTCTCCGAAAATTCTAAAAATTGACATGGAATCATTTTATGGATGTTTAAAGTTTACATAAAATTTTCAAATGATTTCGATAATGACAGAACCTACATTATTTACAAATGGATACATCCATCTTATAGTTTTCTAAAACTTAGAGTCGAACTTTGAGATTTGAATACCTCATGATTATTTTGGAATCGTATGCATCTAAATTTTGGACACAACCTTATGTTGACCACAACATTAGCAAATATGAAGTTACATTACCATTTTTTTCTTAAAAAAGTTGGTTTTCTATTTTTAAATACCTAATTAAGACACCTTTATAAAGTAACTTGAAAATTTATTACCTTATATACCCCCGATACATTTTGCACATGTAGCAGACAACATTTAAGTTTCCTTCTAGGTGTTTCAAGATTTTTCGAATAGATTTGCTATTTTCTATCATTTAGTTGAATTTCTGCGTGCTTAGGGAGAGTAATTCCTATTTGACCTATGTGTACCACCAATAAAACTAGAAAAATTTCACAAAAATCATATTGAGGCTTCTATGTTCCATTCTAGTCCATGTTTTGCAGATTGATGACAAATTTAATTTGAGTTATAAGGAACATTCAAACATTTATCTCAAAAGTAGAACATAATAATTGCAATAATATCAAAATTTAATCAAAAATTTCTAGGAATTGGCATAACAACATGTTTTTGGTCCACAATCTTACCATAAAAAAATTAAGTGGTTTCAAGAAAGTAGGACCATATATTGTTCACAAAATGGGTACATGTCTCACTTAGTTTCATGTAATGTTACTTGAACATTGAAGTTTATAATACTTTCCAAAATGTTCGAATTCATATGCACTTCAAACTTGATCATAACCTTGTGTTTACCTTAATATTACGAAATACAAAGTTACATTAGCAATGGTTGTGCAAAACAAATGATTTTTCTATTCGGTATTTAGAAGGAACTAGATAAGGCATATAAATAGGATCCGCAAAATAGAATCTCTACTAAACAACATCATTAAAGAAAAAAGCGTGATTTTAGAAAAATTCAGGAAGAAAAAACGTCAAATTCGGATTATGTATGACAGAAAAATACTAGTTACAAAATTTAATCCCAAATTAAAAAGATAAATACCAACTATTCATATGTTCTTCCTTCCAAAGCAGATAAGCCAATCCCGCGCTACCACCTGGTGCCCCTTAATATCATAGAATAAATAAATAAATTGCAAGAGATTTACTTGAACGAAGAAGTGGTGCAGTGGTTTGGGCTGCACTCTGTGTCGCGGTTGGTCCCGCGTTCGAACCCCGCCTCCTCCTTCATTTGGCATAATTTTTTTCCTTTCAATTTTTCAAAGGATGCGGTTAGTTAAAGATACAAAACAACAAAATGCTCAAGTAAGACAAAAACTACGAAGTAGCCTAGTGGTGAGGTGCCTTGTATGTAGGAGGTAGGGCGCGGGTTCGAACCATGCTTCCCCCTCTTTTGGTTTCATTTTTTTAATTAATGCAGTTAGTTTTAGATACAAAACAAGCCAAATACTAGACTTAGACAAAAACAACAATGTAGCCCAGTGGTAAGGTGCCCTTTACCTAGGAGGTAGGGCGTGGGTTCGAACCACGCTCCCCCCCTTTTTGGTTTCATTTATTTTAGTTAATGCGGTTAGTTTTAGATACAAAACAAGACAAATACTCAACTTGGACAACAACAATGAAGTAGCCTGGTGGTAAGGTGCCCTCTTTGGATGAGAGAAGGCATGGGTTCGAATCCCTTTGCCCCCAGTTTTGGATTCATTTTTTTAATTGATGATATGCAGCAGAGGTGGTGTGCGCCGAGGTGAGGTGGCGGGGGCGGCCGGTGACGTGGCACGTGTGGCAGGGTCGGCCTGGTGACGTGGTGTCAAAGGAAGAAGTACAAAAATAATTGAGGAAGATAGAATTTCACAAGAACATGTGTAACTTAATGGTTTGTCTTGTTTAAAAATACCCTGAGGTCTTGAGTTCAAATCTCCACTCTCCTATTTTTTCCTTTTTTAGATTTTATCAATTTTTTCCAACCGCTACCACCATTTGCTATTTGTTTAGCTTTTTTTTCAATTTTTCAATTTTTTGCATTTATAACATGGCTATGTGTTATTTTTTGATCTTTTTAGGTTTTTTTTCATTTTTAGATTTTTTCCATTCATAACATGACTATTTGTTATTTGTTGATTTTTTTATTAATTTATCAATTTTTTCCATTCCTAACATGACTATTTGTTATTTGTTGATCGCGACGAATCTGCTAAAATGTCGCAGCGTCGTGGGCCGGATTGCGACAAATTTAACAAATCGTCGCAGTGTTTTGGGCTTCAATATCCATCAGTGCACATCCGTGATGAAAAACCAGAATACGTCGTAGAATCGCGACGAATTTAACAAATCGTCGCAGTGTTTTGGGCTTCAATATCCATCAGTGCACATCCGTGACGAAAAACAGGAATACGTCGCAGACACAGTGCTCTTCGTGATGTTCTCTGAGAACGTCGCAGAAAGTTCGTCACAGATTAAATAGTTTCTTGTAGTGTTAGCTGTCTTGCGAAGCTGGACGTTGATGGTGCATAGTGGGTCAGTGTTCAGGTGCGGGCCATTCCATGCTCCTTGAACGGCCTCCAGAAAACCATCAAACTCGGGCAAAGACGGCCTAAAATCTGAAACAACGCTTGGGAATAATCCCACCCATTTAGTCAAGATGAACATCATATCATGTCAATGCATTAATTTCAGAGTGGGATGTGACTGTTTGTTGCTCCAAGTGAAAAGTCGATCGTAGAGGTGAAGCTCCACAAACTCTAGACCATTAGGAAATAGCAAAAAGCAACTCATCATCCTTCTAGAGAGATGATCATTGTTCTTTTTAGTGGACAGGTAGATCAAATTAAAATCCCCACAAAGAACCCAAGTCTATCCACAGATGCGCCGGTAGATCTGAGCTTTTGCAGGAAGGTGACCTTGTGTCCATCCTTTTGCAGCCGATAAACCGTGGTGAGCACAAATGCTAGGTAGGTGAGTTCCGCGGTGTGACCTCTATCAAAACAGAGTGAGAGCCCAAACTCGGGGAAGATACCGATGAGACATCTGTGTTCCAAGCGACTAGGATCCCAACAAGGTACGAACTGCAGGAAGAGCAAATAGTCAAAATCTGTTCCTAACATTTCGAAAACTAGTTCCCTAGTTACAACATCTAGCTTATTCTCTTGCAAGAAAAGCAATGAAACATTCTCTGACCTAGCGAGTTCTCGAACCTATGTGGCACTGTGGTTATTAAGGCCTCACACATTCCACACGGCTAGGTTTTCATTCATTACAACACAATTTCAAATGACCCAACGACCTCAGGACCTAACATGGGGTTGACCCAGACCAGCCGCACCACCATTGACCCCATGGTCCCCGGTCTGGGAACAACTCCTTGGAGGCTGCCAGAAAATCCTTATCCTCACCTCTAGAGTGCAGCTCTGCACCGTGTGGTCAAACCTGCCACCGAAGAGATCATGTAATGGACGTTTATATGACTGCAATCATGTCGGCACCACCCACACGTCTCCTCTTTGGGTATACGGATCAACCAAAGCATGTCACAATGTGCATATACATCTGGTGATTCAGTGACTATAACCCGCAAAATAAGGCCCAACTCGACATCCAACAACATTTGCCACCATACAATCATCATATGGACAACTCAATCGTGTGGATTATGGCAATTCAATGCTACAATGGCTCGACTTGTGGCCAATCACACATGAAAGGGCATGTGCCTTCTCCATAGTCACAGTGTCTTCTCCATATGTGAGGATCAATTTTGGATCAAGGGAGTATATATGTCTCATTTATTATAATTTTACAATTTAATTAACATTTTTTGTCTGTAGTATCGAGAAAATTGATGAACCGAGTTCAGAGATTTTAAATGATGTAATCTTAATCTATTATTTGTGTTTTCTCTGAGTAATAGTGTCTACTTATTGTGACTGTTTTGAAGATACCTTGATTTGCAATATATCTTTGATTTGCATCATGAATATATATATTCTGATCCTTTCACAAATAAATATATGCCATTATAAGAACCTCATCCTACACACATGTTTTACATTTTATAGTTGCGGTGTTTTCTTAAAGTAACAGACAAAGCTATTTGCGATTAAAAAAGAATGGAATGATTATGGAAAAAAAGATTATACACACTCTGCACCCACAACGTTATATATATTTTCCTTCAAAATGCATACGGATTTTCAGCTTAGATCGAGTAAAATGAGCCACCTTAACCCAAAAAGTCCCCTCTTAACAATGCATCTACATGTCAACTAATTAGCAGTAACTGCAAGTTCCATATGTATACATGCACATTTAAGCATAAAAGGTGGTGTCATGATGCATATTTTTAACCAAAAGTATAAAAATATAAGCGTGGTGAAGCAAAACACGTCTACAAACACAATACACCACAAGCTAAGGAAACGTTTGGATATGTCATAGGACCACTAGAAACAACATGCCTGACATGTAAAGCAGCTGCAGCCACAGGTCATCTTGCCCTTTGCCCAGGGAAGACATACAGTCCAAATGTAGTTCCTATAGGGATAAAGGTAGTGCTAAAACGGTGGCTGCAAACTGGTATTTCAGTACAAAACTAGATTGGCCAGATCAACAAGAAATACAGCATTCAAGCCATCCTTCAGTCTGTCCATTTCTATCATCTCTTCTGTAGGATGTGCATCATGAAGCTACATCAGATCCGTTGGCTAAGCGTATTGTGGGAGCATATATCGTATGTGACATACTTCACCAGCTTATTGCAAAAATAACAAGACAATGGAGAAGTACCAAAAATGTAAAGGACATGGAATTTAAGACAGAGAACTCTACATATATATTAATCTCACACACAGGTTCAAACATATTTCTCATATGGCAGCAGACACCAATTCAGGAAATGGCACAAAATGTCCTGGATTACTTGCATCTGGGGGAAAAGTTAATCCTAAATCCACAGACACTTCACTTGAAACAAAATAGAACTAAATGCGCGATTGATGTTTCTTTTAGAACTGGACGCCATAAACTTGATTACATTATTGTTGTCATTATTTTCCTTCATATTAATTATATAGCTTGCAAGCCGCCAAGCCCTCCCGTTGGTGCTACTCAGTGCCCTCTGTGTCATCATTTTCCTTCTCTAATGGGGGGATCCGGAGAGGCTACCAGAGCTGGCAGTCCCCTCAGGGTTAGCTTGTCCAAGGAAGTAGAAGAAGGGGACCTGCTCTCCTTCTGCAGTGTGATAGCAGTTGGCCATGGCCCGTGGCACGCTCTTCTTCTTCTGGTAGATGTGGTAAACAACCCAGGAATCGTCTGGCTTTACCATAACAGGCTCCATGTTAAGGCGTGTGACAGCATTTCGGAGTGCTTCAGATAAATCATCATTTTTCTGTAGATATAGTTTGAAAATTGGTATTTATTAGGCAATATATTAAATTGGTCATACGCATCAATAGAATAGGAATCAAGATTATTCAAGATTTAACACCGATTTGTTGGATGTGAATCAAAAGTACCTTTGCAATGACTGCTGCAGCGCAGCCGCATTTTCCTAAGTTGCTGCTGCCCCCTCTTGGTCTCATCACACGGCAGGGCACGAGGCCGGCTTCAGCAAGGCTGTATTCTTCCATAAGCCACTCTGTCTTCTCACCAACTGGTGCGTTACCACGGTAGAAAACGAAGGGCGTCTTCAACCCGACCACCAAAGGAACTCCATTGACACCATTGCTCAAGACTGGAACATCCTTGCCCGAGGCCTTCCAATGACCATCACCTGCAGCACGGTTGCAGCGGTTTCCACGTGGCCACCTAGCCGGAACCCTTTGAGAAAAATAGAATTTCTCCACGGATCCATCGTCTATGTATGGATCCATGAAATTAATAAACAGGAAACAAATTATGCACGGGATTCATTTATAGCCATTCATATGTTAATTGCATCAGCTGGGTGTAACAAATTAAGCGCGATATATATGATACCTGCTGGTAGCTCCCAGGGGTTGTGTCTTAGGACGTCAAAATCAGCAATGGGTGCATAGGGGAGTGGTACATTCAGAGCACGGCGGCGGAGGTAGTGCATCACGTTTTCTTCGTCAGTGGGTCTAAACCTGAACCCAGGCTGGAGCTGGATGGGGGCTCCACTGACGATGGGGTAGGAGACAGCCATGGATTTGGCTGATGGTTACTCTAGTCTACACTCTAGAGACAGAGTTCTATAGCTTATGTGATGGACTACTGATGGTGACAGGAGTTCCGAGGGAGAGGGGTATTTATAGGGTAAAATGATGGAGTCTCTAGTCACCTGCCGTGAGGGGAACTCATCCTTATCTCCACCCCTATGTCTTTCTTCCTGTACACATTTCCCTTTATCTTTCAGTCCCAAAACCATGACGTGGAGTGTGTACCTCTTAAAATATGACCCAAAGAAAAGTGTTCCAGTTATGGGTTCACCCCTCTAATGCCCCCCCCCCCCAACTTTTTTGTCACATGTCCTTTCAAAGTATTGGTGCTTGGTTGCTTGCTGATGGTGTTAATAAGTTGTTAAGAGGAGTCGTAAATTTTGTTATATGGTAAGTAAGGCACTACAATGGATAATGAGACTGTATTGCTATAATTTAAAATTTTAGTTATATGTGTCATGATAAATTTTTACTGTTAATTTTCATAAAAAACATTTACAATTGTGCATTTGCAATATTTATTTGCAACTTAACTAATTTTGCAATGTTCTCACACCTACAAAAATGTTGTTATAGTTCTCATACCTGGTGGCATGTATCTAACAGCTTAGCTAGATGTAATTAAGGCATTGCTTTAAGGTGGATGGGGTTTAACACAGGTTCCTAGCTAGTGGTTTTAAGGGTAATATGCCAAGTAATGGATACGAAAGCTCATAATTCCTATTCATGTAGTATCTGGATGCTCATAATTCCTATTCATGTAGTATCTGGATCTCGAAGATACTTGCTGTAGAGGATCAAGGTTCCAACATGCCAGTTCTATTCCTGAAATTTCTTTGTTTCCACATACAAAAATGTCAAGTTAACAAAATGTTAATGATAGTTGAAAAAAATTGTTCCATGAATAAGTTCCAACAGATAATGCGTGAAATTTTGTAACTGTTAGGTGAACTAAGTTATGAGGTTTCATATATTTGTAATGATGGACACTCTAGGTTCAAAATGTGATTATTACTTTCGTGGTGTTACCTTGCCATTCATAAGCTCAATGCAAATGCTCTCCTCTTATTGTTACGGTTTCAAATGTTCACGGTAGTCAGAAACAATGTCACCACTATTCTATTAATAGCATACCATACGGAAAATGGCTTATCATAACACTGTTCTATTTTAAATTAGAACATGCATGAGCTATGATAAATGCATTTTGTCATTTCTCAATATGAGAAACCAAATTTAAAAACACGGTACTACAAAGATTCTACCAGCTATGGTCATAATTAATCAGCTGACATGAAAACAGTCACTTATATACATTTTGCACTGGTAAACTATTACTGCACCATTAGTTGTATTTGCATGAGATCATACATGCCTGCGAATTGCCACCTAAACAGCTAATAACCGGTCCCAAGCAGTTTAACGGGAACCGGAAGTGATAGTATGCCATACTCGGTCGTGCATAAAACTGGCAAAAAATAACCGAGCTATGGTAAAACTGGCAGCGGTAAGGACAAATAACTACTAGATTACTAGTGCGTGAGAAAAAACATGCAGCGGTATATAACCTGTCAACTACTAGTGTTTGGCATATTACATAGCTTCTAGGGTGGTGGGTGCCTGAGAGGGTGAGGAGCTGCTCCGACACTCGTGGGAGGGACGAGGAGGGGAGTAGCTTGTGCATGTGGTACTGGCCTTGGCGGCTTAAATTCGACATGTTCTGTTACTTTGAAGTGTAGCACGAGAGGCTGGCGACCATCTTTGGCGGGATTCGGGTGTTGTCTCCCATTGGGCCAGCTGCTACGGATCCAATGGGATCCAAAGATATATATCTTTATATTAGCTGGATCAAAGTGGGACTCTAACGGTATCTATCTATGGATTGGAGAATGAGCACATCTCCCGTTATTGGCTAAGGCTTGCTTCTTTTGACAATTGTTTTTGGTTTGAGCGTTGCTTGGTGTTGAGTATGCTATGTATGGGGGGATGCATGATTACTCTTTTGCCCTTGTTAGGGTTAACATGGAGGGGAACCTCCATAAGTATATCTATGGTAGGATTCCTTTGGTTGTAGTGTGCCGTGACGTGGTGGATTCTTGTATGCTACATTGTCATGGGACAAAGGTGAAGCCACATAGCATTATAGGTGATTGTTTCCTCTAGGTATGGGTTTCGATAAGTGCTCTAGGAGAGAAAATCAATGCTTTGCCAAGCATGTCTTAGGAGACATGGCTTCTTCTTCCTAATAATTCTCAACAAGTGAGGCATTGGCAAGCTTTCCGCTTTTTGAGGCTTTGACTCTTTCCTAGTAAGATTCCCTTCCATTCTCTCAGCGATGTAATCCAAAAGTACCTAGCAATGGGGGCCTACCATGTGGATGTGGTATGCTCGTAGGCCCTCGGTTGATGTCCTGGCAAAGGGGCTCACTTTTTGGTTTACGTTTTCCAATGATTCCAATATTTTCAAGGCCCAAGAGGCTCACCTGTTCGATAGTGTGATTGGATTTTCGCACTTAAATGTGTTTCCTATCTAGAGCAAAACATATGGATCTTATTTGCTAAGTGGTCCGCACAATGTTTTTGAGAGGGCCACTTTAGCTAAGGTTGTGTACATTGTTCTTTTTAATAGTGTGCATCTGTCATACATGTATTTGATTTTGGGAATGTTCATATAACTAGAGCTAATAAAGATATGACATGCAAAAGATTATATTTCCTTTGTCCTTCCCATTACCCTTTCATTGGCCGTTATGGTACTTAGTCAAGTTCTTTAGAAAGAGAGTTATTCGTGCCCCTAGGTATTCCATAACGCAGCGTTGTCTAGTCCAGATACATCATAGTAGTAAGGATGATTTCCCAATGGTGATAATGGTTTCTAGCATGTCATCTTCAATGTGGACATGAAAGGTAAGTTTTTCTCAACCTGTTGACAACAAAAAGCTTGATGGTTTTTTAGATCCCCTTTGTTCGTGCACTACTTAATATGGGTTCTCAGTGTTCAAACCAGTGGTCCTATTTATGTGTTATGGACTGTGGTTATATTGGTAACCGATGAGAGCAGCGATGATGATGCCAAATGGTTACACACGTGTTCCTTCATGAGTTGTATTGTCAACCATAAGGTCAATATCAATTGGTTGTAATGAGACTTTGATGGACATTATATCCAATGACACATCAACAATTTTGTTGACTTGGCAAGCTCATTGTGAGGGGAGAGGAGAGGGGAGTTCCATGCCCATGAAACCCAGCAATTAGGCTCATTTACCAAGCCCCATGACACAAAATGAAACATGCAAAGAGGATATATGAGTTCCATCACCAGAGATCCCTTACAATACTGTGTGTTACTATGCTACTTGATTTGGATATAATTGCAAAACATTACATTTTTTTGAAAATGGAATTATCTTTGGCCTCTACAAACCGTGCACAGCCAAGTTCTTACAACATATTCAGCTTAAAATCTAATCACTAACACATGACACATTTGATCATGACACCATAGTTCACATGACACATTTCATCATGACATATATATAAAATAGTGCACTGAGAGAGATTGTTTTATTTCATTGTAAATCTGATATGGAAGTCTTGATCATATAGTGGAATGAAATGGTGCACAATATTGATGATGCATTGTGACTAACCTAATGTGGCAATTATTTGCACATTTCCTGGGCACGTACCGATGTTAGTAATCTATTGTTCGATGTTGTTGGATTTTATAGGTGTTCCGTCCACTATTTTAGTCGTGCCGAAACAGTGTCATGGGGTGATTTGCTAAGGATCATTAACACCACCAAAGCTGAAGGTTTGTAGTTTTATATGTTTCATTTTCATTGCCTTTAGGACCATAAGTGTAAAACTAAGGTTCTATTCATATTTGCACTTGCTTGTTGAGATCATTGTAAAATGTCACATGGCTAGAACAAAATGTGTGCATAACATTAATTATATATTGTCATGCAAATGTATAAATATCTGCAAAAAAACCTCTTCAAGACTTGAAGTTGATACTGGTGTTTGTTCATAACCATTCTATTTTAATCACCTAGTAGAAGTGACACCGATTAATCATTACACATACATGTAAAAACATCATTCATGTTCTATTTTTAATTGCTTTTGCATGGGTGGTATACTATGTGTGTACGCCAATTAGTTTATTCTACTTTCTAGATGTTACACACATAGCAACATGACTTGCTTGTACTCTTTATGAAGTAATGTTTGCATGATCCAAACCTGGAGAAGGTGTACAGTGAGGGGCACTCAAGCTGATTTCAATATCCACTCCATCACTAATCAACAATATTCAAGTTATTTTTATTGTTCTATCTAGAACAAACAGAATTTGTCATTGTGTGATAAAAAAGTTGTGTTTATTCTGCTTTCAAGGCATTATTACATAGTAGCCTGACTTGTACTCTTCATAAAGAAATGTTGGCGTGCTCTGAACATAGAGAAGGTACAGTGAGGGAAACTCAAGATAATGTCTCCACTCCATCTCTATCAAACATTATTAATGTTTTTTCTTTCCATCTAACAAAATTTGTCATATTAATTATGACAAAAAAAAACAAATAGTTGTGTGTGTGACTAGGATTTTTGTTGCTTTTACTTTACACATGTACTTTCTCTGTATACGTTTCTTAAGTTTTTGTCTCATATAGTTATTTTAATATGCCTTTTACTTTTCGTGTTTTGTGGGGGTAGGTCATGCATGAATCATGCACACAGATGAGAACTATATGTGCTGATTTCTTGTCAACCTTATTGTTTTTGCCTTCTATTGTGAAAGTATATGGTTACTTGGCGTGTATTATTTCATTGCTTTAATGATGTGGCGAGATAGGCTAGTCGAGTTAGTGCAAAGATATGCTTACCCTAAGTTCATACTCCACTTCTTGTAGAAACAAGAAAAGGTGTGCAAGTTAACTTAATCAAGACATACTAATTGTTAACTAGACTTTGGCATAAAGTTTTTATTTTCCTCGCACTTTCATTGAACCCGATGCTACACAACTCAGATCCCATAGGTTGTCACCACATCAATGCCTACAACTCTAAGCAATTGGACTACCATGCTTTTGATTCTTAAACCGTCCTTTTGTTCCTTATATAGCCTTTGTATATATTTGACATTGGCAAATTCTTAGAGTATGTATATATCGTATGTCAACACCCGCATTCTATATGTGACTAGTTTCAATATCTACCTCAGATTAATGCCCTAGAATTAAGGATATTTACAATAGAATCATTTTTTCAAACAAATATCAAGTTGACAAGCAAATCTAAAGTTTCCCAATGAATTTTATATTTAAAAAAAAACCATTTGCAACGGTGCTAGAATATTATAAATATGTTATCTTGGTTCAAATTGGTGGTTCATAAAATAGTGAACCATAAAACTAGTTTGTGAACTCTCCTTAAAATGGCACCAGAGGACACCATTTCAAGTATTTTTAGCTTTGATACCACTAGTCGGATCGGAGCCAATTCACTTCATCAAATACTCTAACAAATCTTTTTTTATCTAGTTTAATACACACCACACATGAATATCATATGATGCCCCCTCAACTAATGTTAGGAGCACAGAACTAACTATGCTAACAACATGATCAAATTGCTAGCAAACTTGCAAACACTAGAGTGTAATTAGATAGCTCTAATCCTTCTACAACTTGATGTACATCTATGCACACATCCTCATGTGTGCATAAAAACATAACTCTACACATGTAGATGCATTAATATCAACATTAAATCATTGTCTAAATGCTAATGACAAGGTTATTTCCAAAAGCCTACACTTTCATAAAAAAATATAAATCTACAAAAAACAAGAGAAAATATAAATCCTGCGTAGCGGTAGCTAGGGCTTGGGGTCTTCATCGTCGATCTTCACCACAGGCATCGTTGAGCGAAGCTACGCAACCCTTCCTCCATGGATTCCTTCACAAATGGACTTTCACTCCAAGTCCAATCTTGCACACTCACAAGCTATCCCCAAGAAATGGGATAGGTTCACGTCACCATCTGTATGCAAGCTTTAAGTGGCCTATTACTAAAGGTATAAAAAGAGTAGACAAGGAGTAGGCTCAGGTTTTCCTATGTAGTAGCAGCAAAGCATAAATAGTAAACCTCCATATCCCACCAATCCCAAAACTCTCAACCACTATCGGGAACACCTAGTACCCCAGGGCCCCAACACCACACATCCTATCTCCATCCTAGGGTTGATGTGAGAACTTCCTCTCCTCGCACCTCAATGACTGCAATCGGATCAGCGAGGTAGAGGGAGCAACTCTCCTCTCCCCGACTACAACCACAGCTCACCACACTCAAACACTATAGGGAGAGGTAGAAATCCCAAAACATGAGAACAGAGCTATCAAGGGCATGTCTATGACCGAGGACACGACTATACGTATAGATTAAAACTCTGCAAAGCGTGTACACCTGTACCCAACTCGGGATGGTACCCGGCGGTGATCGGCCGACCGAGCCCATCCTACCAGATGAACACTTGGTAGCCACGATTCCATCCTACATCTGGGTCTCGATGCAAGCCCCCGAAGAGGACCGCCCCAGAACTGTGAAAAGGCCCCCGCATGGCCACGTGGGGAACGCACCAAGAGAAGATGGGCCCTTACCCACTTCTCCCCCACTGATACCTCGCTATCCTGCTGGCAGGTATGGTACCACACATGCCAAGCTCAACTCGGACCTATCCCCACTCTCAGCGAGGTGGTGTGTATGTAAAGTCTCGTGAAAAAGGTCTGTCCACTCGCTTTCAGACCGGGGCGAGCTCATGCCCTCCATCCGTATAAGAAAATCCCAAACACCTGTGCTCCTAAGACCATCAAAGTGGGGAGGCACCGAGAAGTGCACCTCCATCCCCGATCCCAGATCGGTTGTTTCGAGCTCACCCCCGCCAAGATACCCCAAAACACCTTCTCCTACCAGTTTTCCCCCCACATATGCTAAGAATCCTATCCACATATCTCGTACACATGCATCGCGAAGCTCAGCGTATATACATGCATATATATAGTATAACAGTAGGCAATCAAGGACAAGATATAGAAGGCAGGCTATGCAAGGTATATCATCATCATCATGCGAGTAATAAAGCGCTAGCATCTACTTATCAATGCCTAATAGGTATTCAGAGTCGGATGGGCATGAACACCTATGTGCATGTAGTTGTCGTAGTTTCCGTAGCTGTACTTGATCTTCTGGCTCAACTCCTCGGCTCCGAAAATTCCTAGATTGGCAAATATAAAATAAATACGAGATAACACCAAATGAAGAAGCAATAAGAGCCAAAAAGAGAGCAAACACCTAACTGACGGGTACTTCATGATTTTATAAAGATTATGAAAGCAGTTTCATATTTTTCGGAGCTCTTATGAATTTATTATGAATTTTTAAAGATCAAAACATTTCTAAAATTTAATTACGCACCCACAACATAGTTAACTTTATGCCAGCTATAGGCTAGCTCTAGCTATCTCTAAACTAGCCACAGGCTGACTGCAGGTTGGCTGCAACCCGCCACATGGCAGCCACGTAGCAGGCTATAAGCTAGCTACAACTGATGTGGCACCTTGGTGGCTACTTGTGTGGTGGCTAGGGTGGTTGTGCCACATGGGATCCTGACGATCCTATGCGATGTGCCCGCGTGTGGCGGTGCCGTGAGTGGCTGGGTGCACGGGATCCCAACGGATCCGGTGTGGTGCGCCTGCGTTTGTGGTTGTGTGTCTTTGGTCTAAGACCAGAGCTTGGGCGCCCTGCATGTGTTCGATGAAATGCCGCAGAGGCATACCGCGGTGGTGACTGCTTGGTCGGCGGCAAGCTCCTACGGCGACCGGCAAGATAGCTCAACGGTGAGGCTCAGGAGGTTCTAAGGTTCCGTCTAGGGTAAAGAAAGGCATGGCCTTTGGCCGGCTTCAGCGGAGGCATGTGCGACGGCGAGAAGCAGAGCGGCGCGCGCGGCGGTTTGCGGCTCTTGCTCCTGCACGTTGGTGCGCCTGGTGCATACGCGTGTTCGTGAAGAGCTGGAAGGCCTAAAGGTGTGGCTTTTGCCTTTATGTGCGTGCGTGCGTGCGTGCGTGTGCAAGCCGACAGCTTGGCCACGGTGGCGAAGCGGACAGGACGGCGGTGCACAAGATTCTTGGCACGGTGAGCAAGCGGTGGCGCACGCGCGGATGACGGCAGCGACACCTGCAACCATAAAGCATTGCTCAATGGCCGGCACACAAGCGTCGACGGTCGTGCGGCGGCGCGGAGCAGAGCACCAGATCTGCAGAGCATGGTCACCACGGGCATGGCCCGGTTCTTCCCCACGACACGAAGGCCGGTTCCACAGAGGAGAGTGGTTGACGGTGCTCACCTGGTGACCCTGGTCGCGGTGGCGGACGATGATGAGGACGGGCGGAGTAGAGACGACAGCGAAACACTTGGGGCAGAGGAAGCAAAGGTGCGTGGCGCGGCTTGACTTGAGCAGCTCCAGCTCCCTGGCGTTGAAGTCCTTGGTGCGGGCGGCATCGTCCTCGCGACGACAGCTCCCACGGACGGCCTTCCCCACCTCCTTCTCCTCCTCCCCCTTCTCCTTCACGGTGACGGTGGCGAGTGGATTGGGGAAGAAAACCCAAATTTGGGCGGCTTGGGTTGGGAGGCAGCAGCAGCGGTGGCTTATATAGGCGATGTGGTGCGGGTTGGTGGCTCGAGCGGCTGGGATGCACTGCGGCCGACGTGGTGTGCATCTCGCGCAGCGGCCATGGCTGCACGTTCGAGCTGGCACGCGGTGTGTGTGGAGGCAGAGCGTGGAAAGGGAAAAAGGGGAATAAAGGTGTGGATGAGGTGGCAGCTGACCGGTGGGGCCCGCTCGTCGACGACTCAATCGTCGGCGACGGAGTCGCCGACGGTGAGGCAGGCCTAGCTGGGCCAGGAGCAGGCGGGCCGGTGGAAACTTAGGGAGGGCCAGCGAACTGACGAGATCTGGGGTGACAACAGACTTTCTCCGGTGAGGTTAAAGCCAATAGGCGATTAAGGTTTTGGTTTTTTCCTATTTCCGTATTATCATTAAACCTTATATATATGATTCAAATTTGAATTAGAATTCAAATTTGAACCCCACTCAAATAAAATTCAAATAAAATCTAATATACTCCAAAATTATCACACTAACATTTTATAATTCCTAAATTATTATTTAGCTCAAAATAAATCTAAGAATTTAGAGAAGAATCAAAGAAGACAACCTTATAAATTAATTAAGCACTCAAATTCATCCAAAAATTTTGAAATTCACATTTTTGCATAAATTAACATTTCTGGAAAATCCGGGATGTTACAACGTGTGTACCTATCCAAACTTCATGGGGTGTTGTAGACTTTTCCCCATTCCAAACAGGTCCTAACTGTGGTTTTAGTCAGTTCACCAAAATACCCCTCTGAGATAGTGTTATTCTTTCGCGAACCTAGGGGCAGAACTGGAAACTGAGTAGCTGAGGGAGCCTTGGGGGTTTCCTCTGTTCTGTTCTACCGCCGCCACACCTCCTTGTGCTCACGGCTGTCATCGCTGGCGTCAAGCAACCAGGCCTGCTCCACCCTGTTGAAGCCCTTTCCCCCATCTCGTCTCCTCTGCCCTCTACCGGTGTCGGGTCAGCGCGGCTGCCCGTCCGGACACGGATCGATTCCTTCCTACCGGTAAATGACCCAAATCTTTGTGCGATTCGATTTGTATAGCGGAGTGGTGATCCTTACTCTCGTTCGCACCGATTGCTTCAAGTTAGCTCTGGGAGATCCATTTAAAAAAACTTGTTAATGAACTTGGTATTTGTTGCAAGTTTGGTTGGAGGTATTACGTATATGACTATGTTCTTTGTCAGTAGGGGTGTGATGAGAGCTCCAAATGCACTTGAACTAATTTTTCCTGATCTCATATAAAAAATGTCTAGTGAACCCATGGGTGTTAGATAGCTTGGCTTCTCAACAGTAGCGAACGTAGGATTACAAAAATAATTGTACATACATTCTTAATTTTGTTCATAAATATATATTATCCCATTATATGTTTTTATCTTGTTGAAACTAACAATCCAAATTTTTGTATGTTTTCAAGTTGTGTTTCTTTAAATATATTTTAACTTTTGACTAAGATAAATGCTACATGGACCACTATATATTTTGAGTGATGTCATGGTAACTCCCAAACTTTTGTGATAAAAAAATTGTCGGATGGTTATTTTTGTCAATAATTTATTAAATCACAAAGTAGTTACACTAGCCAAATAAGAAACATAACCAATGCTTTTATAATACCTTACAAAAAAAATGTTCACTTTCTTTTTATGCACCGCTGATATTTTTGTTAGAAAATCATTTATCTAGAACTATCATTAAAATGAAAAAAATCTTTACATTATTTTATATTATTTTGAAAGATGTATATATCTATTTGATTTAAATGATATTTAAAATTATTATTCACAAAGTAAAAATATTTTTGAGGTAAAATTACATATTATGTTAAGGTAATACTTTAGAAAAAATAATACTAAATATTCATATCACATTAAGACTATTTGTGCTCGTTGCATGCTCTTCTCTTGTTTCCATCCATTGGCGCCATCTCTGCCATGCACCGCCTATGCTTGTTGTGCTTGTTGCAGTGCCTTGTGCACATCGTCCCATTGCGGCTACCCGCTCGTTGCTAATTCCTACCTTGTTCACGATCGTGGCTTATTGATGTTATCTATCTCCGCAGCGTGCTACTCGCACTTACCACAATACCCTTAGCTACTAACTTTGGAAAAGAAGAAAAAATAAAAAAATTAACATTTCAAAAATGTTACTATTTGTTTTGAAAAATGTTGAATTTATTATATTCATTTGTAGTTTAAAGAAAATATTGAGTGTGCTACTAACAATGATGTTGATTATGTTATTTTCAAATGTTAGTATAACTTTTTAAAGTTATGAAATTTGTTAGGTTAGAAGATTAATTAATTTTAGATTCTTAGGCTAATATAATTGATCAGTTTTAAAATATGAAATCCTTTTCCGTCATTTTCACGCTACATCACAATTATGCGTCGAGCGGGTGCCGTATTCCGTATTTGATAAGTACTCAATACGTATCCTAAAGTATTTGAATTGAAATAAAAATAAATGTTGATACATGACATGTCAGGACGATTTTCGATACAATCTAGCCCAACATGGTCGGTCCGTGATTAAGATTCTTTGTACATGTCAGTTGCCCTTCTGATCCTCAATTTGACGAGTACACGATCCATTTATGTCTCCTACAATCTCCTATTTCCCCCTACAACCCACCACCTTCTTTCTCTTCGCAACCTTAACGCGTGTCCCTTGCCTAGTTGTAGCTCGAGTTTTTACCACGACTTTCTTTTCTTTTTTAAAGCGACGAGTTGCGTTGTCCGTTGTTCATTAAAAACGATAAGGTGAAGCGAGACGAGCCAATCTTTTCCAGACGCGCAGTAGGCAAGGCGACCCCTTAGCCACAAGGAAGCAAACCACGGCAGCAGAAAGTGAAGGGAAATGAATGAAAAGAAAGAAGAAGGAAGAAAAGAAAAGACTCGACTGGCCCAGCCCACTAGACAGCCCACCAAACGTACCCCTGCTCGCCCTAGCTCGCTCGTCTCTCCCCCGAACGAGATCCTCTGCCATTCCTCTCCCCTCCCTCAAGCAGCGCCGCAGCCACCGCTCGTCTCTCTCCCTCAATCTCCCTTTCCTCCCTCTCTCTGTGCCCTGTTGACACTGCGGCGGCGGCGGTGGCGGGAGCACTGCGCTGGAGCCGGAGGAGGACGTGGGGCTGCGGGTGGTGGAGCAGGGAGGAGCGCGGCGGCGGCGGCGGCGGCGGCGAGTGGAGGTAGAAGAGCGCCGAGCAAGACCGCCGCGGCGGCGGCGCGGTGGGGTCTATTTCCTCTCCATTCTTCCCCTCCCTCACTCCCTCTTGCTGCTTTTTAGCTAGGCGACCAGGACGCCCACGATTGTTGCAGCGCCTGGAAGCCTAGGCGAAGCCTTTGAAACCCTTCGTCGAGCGACCGGCGCTTGGCCAGCGACGAATATCCGACAGGGGTATGGCTTCCTATTCCCCTCCCTTCCCATCCTGCTACGCGAAATCGAACACGCAAACCCCTAACGTAGGGTATTTGTATTCGGATCTGACCATGATTTTACCTACTAAATTCGTCCTTTTTGCAACAGTTATTGGGTGTACATGTGTACACCCATGTCCTATACTGGGTCCGCCCCTGCTTCTCAATCATTTTGGTGGCTCATTGATTGTATATTGTAGTGCTAAAGTTACAGATTTCAAGGCAGGTTAGCCAAACTTGCAATTTTCTTCTAGAGCCATTTTGGCGACTTGACATTTGTTAATGGTTACTGAATTGTACAAACCAAATCTACGGACTTTGTAATTCCTAATATAACTATTTGTGATATGCTTGTAGCTAATCATGGTTGTAGATTTTCCTTGCCAAACAAATATGAATGTTGGTGTTCAAACATGAAAATCGACTATAGTCAGCTCGTTTGTGGCTTCTGCTTGTTCGAAGCAGGATCATCTTGTCGGTATTGTTATCTTGTAACTTCATTGAGTTCGTAATGTTCTCTGATGTGTCAGCAATCTATTGCAAACTTCTGAACATCAACCCAACCCCCATTGCTTGCTCTCTAGTGTCTGATCTATTTAGCACAACATCCAATTGAATAAGCTGTGATTGCTGCTATATTTGCTTTCATAGAAAGAGTTACCTACCTTTGCTAATGCTTTTAGAATATCATAGGGTTCTACATAGAGTTCCAGGCATAACATGTGGTTGACCAGGATCACTTATCTTTTTTTTTTGGGGGGGGGGGGGTGTTCAAATTTAACTCGTGCATTGTGTGTAGTGTATATTATGCTACAAGATTTAAGATATTTTGAACAGCATGTTAGAGGGAAACAATTGTGTTACATTATTTGGTAATCTGAATTAGCGACTCCTATGCAGGAATTTTTTAATCGAGATCTCTCTTGCAAGTGAATAACTGATGATAGCTAAGAAGTCCGAGTATTGGCATGTAATATATTAAAAATAGAGTGGGGGCTGTCTCGTTTGTTCACAGATTTTTCTTTTAAGAAATAAGGTCACTTGTATTCCTTATAAAAAAAGAAAACAAGGGTTATCTGGTAGCTTGACATACCAACATTTTAACACCAGTGATTGCCTACCAGGGACGGGCCTAGTATTCGAAGAGTGAGTATTCAAAATCTGAAGAATCCATTCAAGATTTCATTTTTCTAATATGTATATACAGCATATACTATAGATATAGCAAAAATAATGGGTATTCAATTGAATACCCTTGATGTGAATTTGGCCCGCCCCTGTTGCCTTCTGTGTCTAATTTTCTTGGTATCCTTTTTTTTTTGCAATGGAATAATTTACCTTACATGGCCTCCATTCAAAACTGAAATAACCAGTGAAGATAAATTGTCTGGTTTTAGTGTCAGCTTTCTCTCATAAAAATAACTTCTTCGCTTAATTCACACAATTCAAATATTTCGGTGCTTTACTTTACACGTCCATTTTGTGTAGCCCAAATAAACAGTCGTGTCTCTGTACATCAGACCATTAGGTTGAAGATACTTGGGATGATACATAATCAGTTGTGTTATGCATTTAGTCGTATGGAGGAATTTTTGATATACTAATGGTGGTTTCTATTGCATAGATCCAAATCTGGTCTTTGCTTACAGTTTTCCTTAATGACTGACTAATCAATTACAGTAACTGCTTTGATGATTATGTTCATTTCTTTAAGACTACGAAGAGTCAGATATTTCAAATCTATATTCCTTTACTTGTTGCACAACGGAACTAGGGGATTGCTTATTAGTATTGGCTAGCCACTATTTCCCCTGATGCCACCATTATTGCCATGGTCCGCCCACTTACTAGTCCATGACAGTAGACAAATACAAATTTATTAATTGCATCTCTTTTATTTGTAGTGATCAAAGCTGATAACTGGTAGAAATTGTTCAGGATAAAGAAAATATTATATTCTTATTGCCTGTTGCTCACCTAATACCTTATGATTAGGCTGGAAGGATGAGGAAGGGACTTCATCCTCAAATGCAATGGATTTCATATGTGACGCAAAGTGGTAGGTTGATCAATATCATGATGACAAAGGTGAACCATACCGGCAAAGTGTACCACATGAGGGCCAAGCGTCAAATGGCTCAAAGCCTTGGCCAGATTGCAAAGTTCAAACGCCGATACGAGCAGGAAGCCGAGGAAAACAAAGACAAATAGGATGGTGGCAAGCGTCTCTAAGCAGTTCTGTTGACCACAAGTTTAAGGAACTTGCTCATTACATTGAATTGGGCAATCTGAATTGACTTCTGAAGCAGAAAAACTTCTTCCAGCTTGCTCTCCCTCGAGTTAAGTCCCTTTTATTTGAGTTTATAGTTTCCATGGTTATGTGTCGTTGAACGTACAGCGGCAGGATTGCTCATTTGCTCTGCAAGTAGATATTCACAGTGAATTACTTGCAGTCTATTATTTGAAACTCCAGTTGTTGTCACATAGTTTCTACAAAATGATTATATGGTGTGTGTGTGTGGAAAAATTACAACTCTTACATGGTCCTGTGGCAATGCAATGGACCCAGTCGTTCTTCTTACGAAGTCTTTCAAATTTTATTTATATCTCATTGTTGCCCTACATTTGAGCGGCTGCTGTCACCGTCATCCCTTTGCCGTTCTGCCTTGACAGGCCATTCAAAGGGAAACCATAACTCATCCAAATGCATTGATATATACATATTTCAATTTTCAAGGGGAATTGTGATACGGTTCTACTAGGTTAGAGGCAATTTGGTTGGTAAGGGGATTCAGAGTTCAGACACAGAGGAGCAAGAAGAGGGGGATCGATCCTTAGAAATTCAGTGGCTCGCGGGCCGTCCACACAACTCGCTAGCCCGTATGGCTCAACGTACTCAGCAGGCACTCTCCTGGGTTCTGACAATGCATCAGGGTCATAACCAAATGCAATTGGCACGAAATAGGCGATGCAAAACCCAAATGCAGTGAGGAGCTGGTTTTTCTTAATTCTCTCCTATTTAACAAGCAACGAACAACCGGAGAAATAATATTGCATTTTTATTTGTTTTGCAAAGGTTTACCGACACATACGGCTGCATTGAGCCATCGACGACGGCTCTCACTTGGGCAGCTCTACCCTTAGAGGTTACCTATTATGGGTAGATCCTTGCTTAGCTTTTCTCAACATGGGTTTGTGGCTTTTAATTAATATTGACTAATGAACTATGCAACATTTGGGATGGCAATCTCTTTTATAGAAACATGGAACCTTAGGGACTTGAGTAAGTGGTTTGATGGTGGTGATGAAAGTTGACATACCAGTTGATTTGTACCTGGTAGGGCTTTACTTGTTCGGTGTTGACCCACTGGTTGTGGTAGACTTGCTCGAGTCATCAGTAAGGACCGGTCTATGGGGTGACCACCCAGGATTACCCGTACAACAACGAGAACTATATGGCTCTAGTCTTGACTGATTACGTTAGGTGTTCTCTCGATCAGTTCGTATGGGCCAGGGGAGGCGGAGAGGACCGCATGGGGCAAAAGGGGCTTCATGGTGGTGTGGCATGTCTTTGGAATGACCACACACCGGGCTAAGGAAACCTACAGCCAGGCTTACATACTGCTGAGAGACCCTACAACGAAGGCCTCATAGCATCCCTATGCAATCACACCTCGGAAGTGTGGTGTTGTGCCTAGCTAGCACAACATGGTTGGGTTTAACATTCTTTTGAACGTTTACACGACTCGTGGGTAAAGATGTACAGCCTCTGTAGAGTGTTACTAAAACTGTCATGACAGCCGTGCTCACGGTCAAGAGCGGCCTGGATCCTCACATGTTTAGTTTGGTTTGGATGGATCATAGTGGTGGTACCTGTGGTTTGGGATCTGGTTATAGTTATGTGATGGTTTAACTTTAGGATCAAGACAGGTGGGTGACATGTGCCTTGTTCGGTTTGGGAAGCCTTAAATACACTTAATATCTCTATGTGCTTAATTAAAACTTGTCCAACTGAAACTTGAGCTTTGCAGTCCACCAAATAAAGCCTTACTTGCTTTAAGCCTACATGTTATGCATACTTTTCCCTTCACTTACGGAGTACACGCCTCCAGGTGTACTCACCGTTTTCCCTTTTAACCCCTGCTGTTCTCTCTCCACTGCTGTTCAGATAGTCAGAAGCTAGAAGAAAAAGGCGGATCATGAAGACCTTGAAGACCTAGAGTTCTAGGTTGGCGTGCCCCAGAAAAAGGCAGATCATGAAGACCTAGAGTTCTAGGTTGGCGTGCCCCAGTCGACGTTCCTATGGAAGATGGTGCCCAATACACTGTGATAGATGTACGATGTGTGATCTTTTGTTTCTGACCCTCTGGTCATTTTGTAATAGTTATACGCTTGTAATGATATATGTTGTGATATTCACTAATGATGTTACTTTATGCATGAATTTGATCCTGGACATGCATAAAGGGTGCATTCGGTTTGTCCTTTAAAAACTAGGTGTTACAAGCCAACAGGTACCTAAAAGTTGAAAGCGAGGCAAGGATGTGGAAGGAACAATGTGCAAAGGCTAACAGGGAGATTCAAGAGACTGTCTTTGAGCTACAGACGGTGAGGCTGCTCCTAGATTGTGCCACAACCCACAATTGTGGTGAAGAAGGTGAAGTAATTGCTGAGATAAGCCTCATATAAGAGGTCACTCAAGGACAAAGCATGATGTGATTCGTGGTGTTATTGCTAGGTAGACGGTTTAGAGGTGCTAATCATGCTTGTATTGTGGTGTTCTCCACCTGACCATCTTATGATGTTTGCTACTTGTTGGTGGTGTGAACTTTGTGGTGATGAGCAGCTATGAGATGCCATCTTATGATGTTTGCTACTTGTTCAGTCTGTTGATGTTTTGCTAGAAGGACCTTCCTGATTATCGAATGCGTAACTGCTTGTTCCCTACTGTGATTGTGGTACATTGATTGTGGTAGAAACTCATACATATGCACTGAATAATTGAGAAAGGCTGATAATATAGATATTTGTACATTGAAATGCGTTACATGTGGTACACAATCGAAGTTCCGCATTACGGATAGCTAGGCAACAGCCATGTTCCTCGCGACCAAATCCAGTCCCCACGAACCTACTTAATGCGGATCGCATGAGTAGTGTTGACGCCTAGAACAATACATATTCCCTGCTGGTAGATCCAGTACTCATGATGATAAGTTCGTAGGAAGTAAATGTGATTTGCCCTCAGGTCAGGCAAACCAGAAATGACATGCTCCTCTGTAACAATGCACTTGCCAGGACCAAACAAGATGATCTTATTCCGGAACTCAGGAGCTCTCTTCCAGGGAATAGGTTGCCAAATGTCCCTGATGAATGAATGCAGAGTTAATTCTACCACTTGAGCTTCTTTCTCCTCCATAACAACAAAGAACAATCAATCTTCACCTTCGAGTAGAGATGAGTTGCCCATGCCAATAACCCATGACAACCGAAGTCCAACAGGATGGGCAGGTGCTGGAAGATCTTGCCCCAAGTAGATCCGCATGTGTTCAGAAGAACTGCACCAGAAATCTTCCAAAGGTAGTGTAGTCTAGTCGGATTGGCTACCCAAATGCCACATGCAAACGGGCAATGACCCTAGCGTTGTAAAAGATTTCTCTGGCCAAAAGAAAGTAATCACGACAAATTACTCTACACCAGCTGCTATTTCAAGGCACAAGATACAAGCTTGGAGAGTAGCCATTTGGCTCTATTTTGGAAGTTGAGGAAGGTAATGTACTCCCGAGGAGACAAAGGATTCATCATGAGCGCATTGCACCAATCTCTGTAATCTAAGGCGACTAGGCTTCCAGATCCGCCACAACTAATCAATCTAGTCCCTTTCCCAGCCAATGCAGGAAAAGAGACCTCAAAAAGCTGCATATCCACGACAGATGCAAATGTCACTGCTCCAGATTCACAGATAAATTCGGATTTCAGAATCCAAGGGTCAAACGGGTATGCCGCACTTGAACGAGCGTAGTTCCAACCCTTGCGGACAGCTTTGAACATGATGAAATCTCTTGCATCACTGATCTAATTTGGGGACGCTCACAACAATGTCAAGAATAAGATTTGCCCAGGGATAAGGCATCATTGATAGGATAGCCAAAGAACAAGGTTGTGGGAAATGGAGGAGTTACAGCTCCAACAAAGACAAATGAGTAGAAAAGGTTACAAACATCGGGTATACTGATGTATTGCTAAAAGGACCTTCTGGACTACTATTATTTCTTCTGGTCCGTTAACATTCCGCTGAACGGTATTTCCCCCTTCCTCAGAATGTACTCCCTCCGTCCACAAAAGATTGCAATTCTCACTTCCTGATAAGTTTATATGAAGATATAAGTGTTAATACTATTTACTATAAATTTGGTCAAATTTGAATTAGTTTGACCAGAACGGATCCCATAGTTGCATTCTTTCATGGACGGAGGGAGTATTTCCCACATTATAGAAAACTAATCTTTTCGGGAGCAGTTTTTTCAATAATGGCTGAATGGGTTCCTCTGCCCATAAATATCCTAGTCTGGCAACCAATAAAAGCCCCCTTCTCACCCAGCGTCCTCTTCCTCTTGCCACTCTTGCAACCAACAAAATACCCCATTCTCGCACAATGCCCTCTTCCTCTCCCCATGGAGCCATTGTCTCCTAGAGGTGCGGCGCAAGCCACATCCTCCTCCTCTTCTGATGAAAGGGAGGATCCCGAGTTGTCTGATGAAGAGGAGGCAGAGCAGAGACCTAATTGGGTGCTGGTTGACACATCCTTTGATGATTCAGAGTTTGTGGAACAAAATGAAATCCAAGATCATGCGCTTCTGAAACATCGCACCCCTCGCAAGTCAGCAAGAGGTGCCAGGGGTCAGGGGTGCGAAAGCACCACCACTCACCGGGGAATTGTTGTCTCCAAGCGTCGTCATCCTCTCTCATCCTCATCGGTCGGCGGCAGTCGATCTCTACCATCCTCGTCGAGCAGAGGCTATCATCGACCGACCGTTATCATCTGCCATGGAGCGGCGCCAAGGCCGTGCTCGACCGGCCACCATGGAGCAGCGCCATCATCCTCTGGTGGCGGCATTGGAGGGACGCCCTCATCCACGGGTGGCGCTGGGAGGTCCACCACCATCTTCCAGGGGCGGCGGTAACAGAGCGACATCATGTATGGTAATATCTAGCACCCATTCCGGGTCTAGTATCCACCTTACCATACTCACCATATACATAGATGCACATCTTGATCTGATTGTATGACTTGATTTTCTCTTCAGATCCGGTTTTTAACTTTGCAATATATGTGATGCAAGTATGCCTTACCATTCATTCCTTACCTTGAGCTCCACATAAGCCATGTTTAGAGGTAGGATGAGTTTAAGGCAGACTAATGCTTTGGTGAGGATATATACACAATGAGCGATCCGAGAGAATCAAAGAAGGAAGCAGAGCAGAGTTTCTCTTTAAAAATTATCAGAAACCCCAAGTGCTTACCATCAGGTGCTGAAGTGACTAGATTCATGGTCGTTCTCCTTGTCAACTACACAAGGTAACATGGTAGACACTCCACAGAGTTCACAAGAGCAAGGTATGACGCAGAATAACTCTTATGTTTGTTTCATACCTTTGGTTTAACCCACTTGATCTCTCCCCTTTTGCTCGGGACGAGCAAAGGTCAAGTGTGGGGGAGTTGTTGACGGCTGTTAAGTACCTATTTTAAGGCTGTCAATTCCTGCATTTTATCATGAGAACTATGCATCCACTTTAGAATAGGAGCTTAAACTGACAAATTCCACAAGTGGCAATGCAAAGTCGAATGCAGGTATTTAGCACAAGAAAAGAGAAGAAAACACACCTATTTGATCTAAGCAATTCAAGGCTCAGCCAATGAGGGGCTGCCATGCATGCATCCCTTGGATCCATGATGTCATCAATCTAAGGGAGGAAGACCCTACGAATCAGAATTCACCACGCGTGCATCACATGGATCCTATGGCCCACCAATGCACCCAAACCGTCTTAAAACCGCGTGGACACCTGGAACCTCCATAAGGACCTACATGACAGCCACCACGAGAAAGCACAAGGCAAGGGGGGCCACCATGGGGTCGGCCGACTCCACAGGTCAGCCGAACCGACCTTGCGTCGGTTCATCTTTGCCTTCCACGTGGTGCTTCCTGATTGGCTCCTAGGCTCGTTCCGGGGGTGCTCGGGGTGTTCTCACGCCGGTGTCTGAGCCTATAAATAGAAGAGGAGGGGGGTAAGAATAGAACAACAGACTTGAAGGCAACTTCTCACCTTTGCCTCTTTCTCCTCTCTCATTCTCTCTTGGTGGAGGTGAAACCTCACCTCACCATGAGTGTGTGTGTGTGGAAGATCTAGCTTAGGTGGTGCTAGGTAGGAGAGTAACCAACAAACACACATTTAACAGCACGAGGGTCAATTTTTCTAACATTATTTCTATAGTCATGAACAAAGCAAACACATCCAAAGATCTTTGGAGGAACAACAAATTCATTTGAATTCAATAGTAATTTAGCAAGAGATTTATTGTTGAGCACCCAAAGAGGCATGCAGTTAATTAAATACATTGCAGTCTAACCTGCTTCCCCCCAAAGGAACTTAGGAACATTCATTGTAAACATAAGAGAACAAGCAACCTCAAGCAAATGCCTATTCTTTCGTTCAGCAACACCATTTGTTCTGAAGTGTTAACACATGTTCTTTGATGTTCAATACCATTAGAAATAAGTAATTGTTCAAACTCCTGGTTGACATACTTTGCACCATTGTCTGAGCGTAAGACCTTAATGGTGTTGCCAAACTTATTTTTAATGAGGGCATACAAATCCTTAAAAACAACAAAAACATCATTTTTATGTTTCAACAGATAAAGCCACCTACTAAATCCATCAATAAAAGTCACAAACCATGTATGTCCAAAAACAGGGTGCACCTCACATGGTCCCCAAACATCAGAATAAGTCACATCAAATGGTTTATTACTTCTTAGATCCAAACTAAGATAGGGAACTCTTGTATGTTTTGCAAACTCACATGCATCTTTCAAGGACCCCATTGCAGACCTTTTTACTGGAAATGGCGACGGGGAAGGGATAGTGGGTGCTATCCCGTCGCCCGGTGCGGGTAGTCTCAGGCCAGGGTCCACGACCCAAAGTTGTTGCTGCAGCACACATACCTGCGCCTTCGCTGACCCCAAGGTTGGTTTACGACGTTTTTGCAGAGCTTATGTCGTCAGAAAACCAACATGTAATAGGGAATTCCTGGCTACAGTAGCAATCTTTATGACATTCCTTTATTTTGTCACTAAATTTGCTCAGAAGTGAAATTTTATGACGATATCATCTAGAAATGTCATAAATCAATGACGTCAAAATTATGTTGCATCACTAGTCGGCATTTTTTCTTGTAGTGTTTATAATTTAAAAACCATACGATTACACGTTCGTAGTAGTGTTTCTTGAACAAGACCTTCGAGATTCCTTTTCGTTTCACATATAAGGCTTCAAACTAGACTGAATAACATGAATATCATTTTTCTACTCATTTTTTCTATTACCTAAATCACTTGTAGTTCAAATTTGACTTTCAAAAAATTGCTTGAAATGCAATTAATTATTTAAATATAGCAAAAAGATACAAAAATTACCAAATTTTAAGCTGGAGTACCATATGTTATATGTGGAGAGTAGAAAAAGTTTGAGGATTAGGAAATAAAAAAATTATTTATTTGCCGAATGACAGAAAAACAATATGCAAACTTGTTTCTTTGCTAAGTGTCTGAAAAAACACTCATCAAACAAGCAAGTTTGCCAAGTATTTTTTTTTTGCCGAGTATTTTTCGTGCCAAGTGACTAAAGGATGTCACTCGACAAACCCTCTAACACTTGGTATCGATGTGATTTCCCGTAGTGCTGAACATCGGATCATTTCAATGTTTCAATTGAAGAGGTAAGTAACCAGTATGACAAGGAATATTTTCTTATACTTGGAATGTCATGAGTAACACAACATAGACGTTTTTCATGATAACACAAATTCACAAACGAGTTTGCATTGCAACGACATTTACACAATAAACTTTAATTCTAGTTCTAATGCTAGACTCAGAAAATATTCACACATCGAAAGTACAAGACCAGTGGAACTCTGGGAGGTACAAGCTCCACTGGCTCTGTTTTAGCAGCTCCAGATCTCCTGCACGGCATCAGCTGGTTGGGCGAACCCCTCCATGAGGAGGGACAGGGCGATGGCCCTGTAAGCCTGCTGGGTGAGGTGGATGCCGTCCCAGCTCACACGGCGCGCCGGGTTCGTGCACGTGCTCGTTCCCCGCGCGCCGCACATCAAATTCATGTTGAAGTTGTACGCCCCTCCTGCCCCGCAGCATGCCTGGAGAAGTGAGCCCTGATCAAACCCTACAAACCGAACAGTGTCATCATCCGGTCTGATTAGGCACTTTTAACACTTCTCACCAACGGTCGCTTTGAGATGCGTGCGCGGCAAATCTGAGCCATGCGTTCAATTAAAATTACGTGGACTACGTACACCTGATTGTCTACGTACCTAGGATGGAAGCATGATCAAGCAGGTGCATGAAGGCGCCGTAGTAGTCGGCGTAGATGACGGTGACGTCAGTGTTGGCCTTCCTCAGGTCGTCGATGGCCGCCTGCAGCTGCTCGTTGTGGTGCTGTGCGAAGGCGTTGTAGCTCTTGAGGCAGCCCCTGTCGTCGAGGTCGCCGGTGCCGGACACGGAGAAGAGGGAGAGGTAGCTCGGCGAGCACCCGATGGGGAAGTTCCCTGGGATGATGATCTGGGTCGCTCCTAGCTCAATCACCTCCTGCAGGTTCATTAATTAGTCTTCTTAGGAAGGTGAGTCTGCTCAACGAACTTTGGTGAAAGTGTTCCGGAAACTAGCCCTAGTAGATTTGATGAAAGAATAAAGTACTGATCGCTTAACTAAACACTAATCCGCCTCCTACCAACCTACTAGCAGACCTATTGACAGGGAGAGAAGGAATTCTGACCAGTGTTTCAAAAGATTCAACAGTCACCAAGATTATTTCAGAAACTACTGGCAGCTGAGTACTATATAGAGAGGCCTGAAGTTGACGCCTCATAATTGGCAGTAACTAACCCAAACTTTTTTTTATTTTTTTCCAAACTCTATTTGAGTGAACTTGTGTGAAACTACTAACTACTCCTCCATTTCAAATTGTAATTCGTTTGACCTTTTTTACCTCAAATTTAACCATTTGTCTTATTTAAAAAAATTGTGTAAATATAGTCGAATTTAAATCATTGGTAAAGAACTTCTATTGATAAAGCAAGCTACAACAAAAAAAATGTTGTATTTTGCATAATTATTTGAAACGGGGAAGTAGTACATATTTTTAATCACAACAGACTATGAAAAATTAAACCAATTTATTCTTTTGCAAAATTTATCAAAGGATCCATATGAGATACTAGAATGGTTCCACACAGGACTAGATAAACTGAGGTGTTCCAAACAACAAGAGTTGAGTGTGTACTTGCCTTGGCGACGTTCATTATGGTCTTGATGACCTGTGGCACGTAGGCCTTGGTGGCCTCGATGGACCTGATCCCCTGGAAGAAGGCGTAGTTGTAGTCGTTCCCGCCAATCTCCCCCACCAAGAACAGCGCTCCGGCAAGCTTCTTCGCGCAATCTGACCACGCATAATCAATGGATTTGCAGGTGCATTTCAATTGGAGCTCTCGCGAGGCTAATCTCCATAACAATCCGTTACCTTCTTGGGAGCCGCAGGTGGCGTTGAGGTGCGACCTGAACCAGTCGAGCTGGGTGCTGATCGGCACGCTCGCCGGCGGCATCACGACGCCGCTCTGCAGAAGGACGGCCCGGTCGAGCGCCGTGGCGCCGGCCACCGCGAAGTTGACGCCGCTGGCGAAGTCGGCGCCCTTGTCCATGTACGGGTTCACCAGCGACAGGTTCAGCGCCATGGCTGCAATTAAGGGAGTAAAAAAACATCTATCGGTGGCCAATTTCTAACGAATTAAGCTCGATCGGCGCGTGTTCTCGCCGGAGATGGACGTGTGGTGCGCACCGAAGTAGTCGATGATGAGGAGGCCGTCGGAGCACCGGCCGGTGGGCTTCCGGAGGGTCTGGCCGTAGGGGTAGCTGCCGATGGAGGCGAAGAACCCCACGGGGCCCTCTCGGAGGAGGTTCCCCGTGTCGGCGATGGAGTCGCCGAAGCTGTAGATCGCGTCCACGGAGCACGCGGCTGCCGCCGGCTCCACAAGCGCCTGGAGCAGCAGCAGCAGCAGCAAGCTCCACAGAGCTGGGCAGGAGAGCTTGCCGTGGCGAGCTTCTACGGCCGCCATGGCCATGGGAGCGATTTAGCTAGCAAAACAAGCACGTAAGATAGCCAAGATTGATGGGCAGTTATACTCTCTCAGGGCGATGCAGGGATCGATGGGCAATTCGTTTTGGTTGGGAAAATGTTGTAGAAACTCTGGTTGTGGATGTGTAGTGTACTAGTGTCTTTGCGAATTGCGATCGTGAGCTCGGATTGGTGGGGTGGGTTGGGGCTGGCCGGTGGGGCCATGAACAAGCTTGTTGGTGAGCATTTGGTCAACCTAACGAACCACCCATGGATGACATGACTAGGACAGTGCCATAGCCATACATACATTCTCCTAGCTAGCTCAACGTGCATGGTGTTCCTCTGTACGCACAGACAAGTTACTGTAATAATATAGAGGTAACAGAAAGGGACCTTAAAATCTATTATTGAAAATAGTACACAAAGAAAATCATTGATTTCTTATATGCAAAAAAAAAAGGCTGGTGTTGGAGATCATGTGTGAAAATAATACTATTCGTTGTCTTTTCATAATGCGTGCACGCACGTGTGATGCGAAGAATGAAACTTCCTCATTTTCATCCAACAATAGTCTTATTAAGGCATAAAAATACCTTAATAAAAAACAAGTATAGTTGGATTCATATTTTAAAGAACAATAGCCTTATCAAAATATGCAAATACTTCAATAAAAAGGCGGTATATATAATTGGATACATATTTGAAAAACCTTATGCACTGCTGGAAACCTTCCCTGTGTGTGCTGAATTTCCCTATCAGTTGTTCTCTGTTGGTTGACCGTTAGGGAAACTGTATTTCCTAGCTTACCTGTGTGTATTATGAAGTTCTCTGCCGGTTTTGGCACTCACATGAAAATTCGAGTTCCCAGTAGTGATGGATGTGATTTTGTTGCTACAAATGTTGTGTATTAAGTGAAAGCATAGATCAAATTCTAATTTTTGAGACTATACTAAATCAAGCCATATATTTTTTTTAATAAAAGGGGAGTAGTCTTTAAGGAAATTAAGAAAGACCTTGCCAACGAATACATCATATGCAATCGTAGCTTATTTTATACCTAAAGAAAATATTTGAACGAATTCCATCAATTTATTATTTTAAGGGATGACTATACATGTCGGTCCTTGCTTATCATGTTGGAGCTTGGAGTTTTCCTAACCAAAATAGTTATCACCATCATTGAAAATGGAACTAAAAAATGCTGCCACATGATCCCCACAACTGTGGTCATTACAGAACTTATTCATTACTACAATCTTGTCACTTTGACTTTGGCCCGCAGTAGGCATATACACAACTTGTCCGTAAGGCTTTCATCCAGTTTTGGTTAAACAAAAAACAAAAATGAGATAGGCTTGGCTTGGTTCCAACATTCATGTAAATGATATTAGGATTGGATATCTTGTGGTGTAACCGTGTAGGTGGATGATCCTTTTTTTACTTTTGATATGCTAAAGGACAAATGAAGCATATTAATAATATATGACAATTGTTTGCTATTTACGTACACTTGGATGCATAAAAAGAGAAATATCTTTATAGCAAATTAAGTTGGATACATACTCCCTCCATTTTTTTAATATATGATGCTTAGGAAATTATGATGGAAATCCCCCTCCATTTTTGAATATGTATGTTTTAGTACATAAATCATGTTATTATTCTTTGGAATGTACCCGCAAGGCTTCAATAGATATCTCTCCAAACTAAGTTTGCCCTCATTAACCATACCCTAAGTTTGAGAGCAGGCGAGTGTTTATGTATGTGTACTTTTCTATACTTTCCAATTTGTATGAGGGTTTTTGTGTTTATTTACTCACCCTTTACATGTATATATTTGGTCCTATATAGCTCTCTCAATGAATACAAGTGCTATCTTAACAAAAAAAAAAGGAGCTAGTTATTTGAAGTAGTGCAAATTCACAAATACCATATTATTATTGCACCGATAATTTGTGTTTTGTGTATTTCAAGAATAAGATTTAATCTATTTTTATGATGTTACTATATATATAATAAAAATGTCACCTACTCCCTCCGGTTCACTATTAGAAGTCGTTTTGAACAAGATTTGAGTCAAACATTGGGAATATAAATCATTAATAACTTTTAGGTCGTTGAGTTTGAAAATGTGAAAATCATATAAATAGATTTGTCTTGAAAATTACTTTCATAAGAATATACATATATAACTTTCTAATAAATATTTTTATATAAAAGAGAAGTCAAAGTTGTGCTTTGGTGACCGTGTCGCTGTCCTAAACGACTTCTAATACGGAACCGGAGGGAGTATTTCTAAGATATTTTTTATAATTTTATCAAAATTAACATTGTTTCACATCCTTGTGTGCTTGAAAAATATATCACCATAACATGAGCTGGAACTTTTATCAATAGTCTTCTACTGCAATCCCCTTAAAAGGTAGTATGTAATATATGCATGGATATACCAAAAAATATATTTGATTTCCAAGAAAATTAGTGATAGGTAGGCTATAATTACCTTGACAAATGTTTCTTATATTTTTGATGATATTACATATATTTAGACTATTTGGCTCTAGAATCTGTGTATCCTGTCTTGATGACTAACTCTTTGTATCTTGCTCTAATGGCTAACTCTTTGTATCCTGTCTTATTGGCTATTTATATAGAAGGTTGCCTCCTCAGTTGGGTTCGGTGTTAGTTTGTGTCCATCTGTGTTAGTTTGTGTCCATCTCTAACTCTCTACAGTTGCATACTTATCTAAAAACTTTATTTGAAAGTCACCCACCAGTTCTTGATCTCGATAAAAATATTGGTTTCAAGCATTTGGGAGAATAAAAGAAACCTACATATTTTTTGACAAATTATATTGTAAAGAATATATTTCTTTACAATATACATTTGTTAGATTTATTTTAGAAATTTAAAATAATGTAACACAATTTTTAATAAGATATGAAATATGTTTTAGTGATCACACTTGTTAATAATATTTGTATGTTGCAAACATCCTGCAACTTCTTCCTTAGAGCTACACATTGTCTATCGTCACACTTTGCTCGGTAAAAATGTATCATAAAGTTTTCCCTCTCAATGGTTAGAATGAAATTTTGATTGGATGTCATGATCTCCAAAGAAAAAGAAATAACATTTTTAAAGTAGTATGTGTATTTATGATAGACGTCTTTATATTCTTATTATTACATTAACAAAATAACATACTGGGAGTATTGTCTAGGTTGCAGGACCTTGAAATATATGTACTAAAATAGCAATTTAGATATGCATCTTGGGATACCATGACAGCCAAAATCAGTAAAATTTAAAGGGTAGTAAACATACAAAAAACATTTGAAGGTAACTAGGAAAGCTTTCATAAATTTTGTGCAAATGTAGGGAATAATTGTTTCTATATCTCCACATAATTAAAGATAAAATGATCATAGCTTAATTAGTTTGGTTTCTTGCATGCGGCTAAACATGTCTACTCATAGTCTAAGATCATTATGTTGGGTGCT
This sequence comes from Cenchrus fungigraminus, assembly GCA_036936925.1. Taxonomy (NCBI): domain Eukaryota; kingdom Viridiplantae; phylum Streptophyta; class Magnoliopsida; order Poales; family Poaceae; genus Cenchrus; species Cenchrus fungigraminus. Next base: position 59,089,189 of record CM072768.1, on the reverse strand, counting down.
CGCTTTTTTTAAGAATTATCTTTTCACTGGTAGAAAGCATTGACACGCACATAGTAACTTGGTGAAAATACTATGATCTATTAGTCCAAATTCTTGGAAGCGTTCATACGAGTAAAGTGTGCATGCAGGAGTAATTCATATATGTGTGCGATTGTATTACATTTTAAATATTATTGGCATCATCTAAACCAAGATTGAAAATATTGATGCTACTTGCTCTCCATCAGGGTTTGATACTCACATTAACTCTGCTCCATAGTTGGTGTACCAATGTTTTCAGGAGGCTTCATCGGTTATTGTTTGGAAAAAAATAAAAATTGTTTGATTAGTTTGGTGCAAAATATTCATTTGGATCTTATTTGGATTAGATGTCATGTGGTTTAGGTGTGAATGATCTTATGCATTTCCGTACATGCTAAAAAACTACGAATAGAGCTATTGCATGTTATATTGCTTTTTACACACAATATGAAAAGACAAGGAAATATGTTTAGAGCAAAGTTGAATATCAAAGTGAGAGCTAGGGAAAGCAAAACGTCTGTATTTTCTTGTGGTCACTAAATCCTAATATGATAGATACAGAATTGCTCATAATAAGGGGATACTTGGAATGGCCATGTTTGCACTAAATTCCTCCTCTATAACTCAAAATTAGCTTATAGATTGGTAAAAAAAAAGAGTGCCCATCCTAATTTTCAGATCTATGACGAAAGGAAAAGGCATGTTTTTCAACCCATTATTATACCTTAGTCCAAATTGCAACCTCCAATGCTAAAACCAAAAGAAACACAGATATTGTTGGTTGATTTGACTTACCTGGCTCAATAATCTCTGATGTGGCTAATGTGGTGACATTCAAATCACCAACCAAGATTAAAAAGATAGTGCAAGGTTAAAAAAAGATAAGGCAAGAAATAGCATGCCATTCTCTCCAGCCAGAAGGGGGATAGAAAGACACAATGGATTTCATCTCAGATAATGAGAGAAGAAGGATTGATGATGAGTAGATATGATGCAACATTGATATTTTACATTTGGTGATGCTTAGTCACTACTAGCTGCCTTCCCACTTGCTGTCCAAACGAGGAGGAGCGGGGTTTGTTGGGATATTTATGGCCTAAATATGATGGAATGGTCCAATTGCATAGTTTTTTCCCACTAATTTAAACTTTGACTTCTGAATTGTGGTATACAACTTTACTAAACATTCTAATGAACACCAACTTGCTTAATTTTGTTGGGGTCAAATTTATTTTGGTTTTAAATTTAAAAACATGTCTTTTTGCACTGCTGTACATACAGTTCTACACCTGCCAAGGGGCAGTAATATATTCTGTCTATAAAAAATTGAATGGGCTTCCCTGCCTACAGATGTTTTTGTAAGCAACATTCATTGACGTGCTGTCTGATGTGGACTCATTTCATACTTCCAAGATCCGGTGATCTGCAATTTGGCACTACCACTAATAATAAATGTTTTAAATAGCAGACTAAGTGGTTTAGCGGTAGCATTCTAAATTAAAACAGCTTATAGTTGGACATTTACAAGATTGCTAACAATTAAGCTAGACGGGTAAGAGAGGTAGCAAGCTATAGATGGCTGATGTTGCGTTAGATCATCTTGGTGCTGACTGGTAGCTAAGCATCATCCACAACATGGGCCAACTGCTGTGCATCGTCCATGGCGATGTGCAGTTCATCAGGGCGAATTGGAGATCACGAACGTCCTGCTTCTTCACGGTTGTTGGTAGTGCTGGACTTGGAAGGCCGAGATGGCCTCATGAAGCACCAATTCGAGTATGTGCCGCATGTGCACTCTAATGTATCTGAGGCACCAGGGTCAGATACGGAGTATTTCACAGATGCCCAAGCAAACTGAACAGCTGCTGGAGTTGGAGGGTGGAGACACTTGACATCCAACAAACAAGGTTGAAGACACTGGATGCTGTTCTGACAATGCTCAGACATCTACTTGCAGGTTTCATCAACTGCCAATCACGGACATCAAGTCGACGGAATTATTTTCCACAGTGAGAATTACTCGAGGTATTGCAAGAATGGAAAATTTGGAGGTACTGCTCTGTATCAAAGAATCTGACAGTGCCAAGGGTTGATCGGCCTTGGTGACAAACTGAAGCAACTGAAGAAGCTGGGTGCAGTTCTATATGGCAAGAAAGCTAACTTGAAGGATTTGTTCATTCAGATAGATAAATCACATAGAATCCTTCGGACTCTGTCAATCTGAATGGAACAACTGGACAAGATCGATGGTGTTTTATTGAGACCTCCAAAGCTTTTAGAGAACCAAAACATCTGTGGCATCTAATGAAGGCTGCCTCCCCGTATCAAAGAGCTCTATCACCTTGCCAATATAACTCTCAAAGTAGCCGACATATGAGTCAGTGCCTAAAGGTAGCAGATAGTTAGAAAACTTTTTCCATCCTTATTCCTATCCATTTCTCCCACCAGACAAATAATTGGGACAATCCCATCTCTCGAACCAGACAAATGTGTACCCATCCACCCACCCGCCCGCCCCACCCCAACCAAACACACCCATCAGACCAATCCTGAGCATTATACTGTTCCTATGTTTTCTTAAATAGATGAATGAACGAGACAACGTGACCACAATTTTACAGTCCCATGGCACCACTCAAATGAATCAGAAGTAGATGGACACAGTTGACCATTGAGTACTCTATTTGCAGAACAAGTATAAACTCTCATCAATAGAGCTTCAGAGGCACACAATATGATTGACGTGAAAACGTAGTGTCCAGTTCTTCTCTACAAAATGTTACAATTCATAATTGCAAGGAGTTTACCTAAGCAGGAGCCGATGCCTCATTTAAACGGCAGGAGAAACACTGTAATGAGTGCAAACATTGGAAAGGATTAAATTCCAATTATCGTTTCAAGAAAAAAAAAGTGAAATTTGGTGGACCAAACTATTAGAGCAATCAGCAAACCATACCAGTAATATGAATCAGGAGGTTCAGTGATGCTATATATTTTGAGTTTTGAGGTTTAATCAGTGACAGCAAAATATCCACTAATATGCATTAGAGACAGGAACGTCAATCAGATCTCCATGAATCACCATGCTTCAGTAATGAACACCAGGTGCACAAAAGACAGAACAAATGATCAACTGAAAATGGGCAACTGAACATATGGTAGTCTGTGTGTTGCTTTAAGGATTGAATTACCTTCTCCAACTCAAGTGTGGGTTTGTTGGGACTCAAGTCGAGTGCTTTTTGTATTGAAGCTGCTGCATCCTCCACCTCCTTAAGTCCCGCGTAGTAACAGTTCATATGGACAATGACATGCTCAAGTGAAGAGAGGTTCTCTAGATGGAAGTCAAAATCACCGGACTGATCCATGGTATGCCGTACGTGAAAGTCCAAACAAAGGGTTTTGAGCTTTAGCATGGCTCCTGGAGCAAACTCCACCTCCATGGCACCACGTCCAATTCTGAATCGTGTTAGGCATTTGAATGGATAGCGACTGCTGATGGCCAACCTTTTATCTCTATCTTTTCTGTGCTCCTTCACCCAGACATAGAGATTAAGAAGAAATGGTACATTTGCAAGGATTTGAAGGTCCTCCTCTCCCAATGTTAATAATGTGATGTCAAGGTCAGTCAGGGAAGAGAGCGATGACATCCATCCTGGCACCCTACGGATGGTGCCGGGTCCTATATTAATGGATCGAAGCTGCTGATGCCCTGGTATTAGCATGCCAATACGGGAACCTAGTCCATTATGGCAAGCAAATATCTGCAGTGAGTTAAGATTGACAAGGTTAGATAGACACTGGACAAAAGGTTCCTCAAAGCTCTCATCCCATTTATCGAAGCGGATCATCAGAGTCCTCAGCTCAGTCAGCTTGCCCAAATCATGCAGCATGATTGGAGACCTAATTGTTAAATGTGCCAATAACATCTGCAGAGACTTCAGATTCCCAAAGCGTTCTGGTAATCTAGTCCGATCATCAATACACAAGTACTCTAGTTGTCTAAGGTGAACAAATGTTGGTGGAAGCTCTTTTATGTTGGTCATATCTAAATTTAAAAACTGCAAAAGCTGTAGATTCCCAATCTCATTCGGTATCTCAGTGATAGATGTGCAAGATAGATTCAGATATCTCAAGTGAAACAAGTTGCAAATATGCTTGCAGTGATTGTTATCCACTTGACTACAACCACATAAATCCAACACACGTATGACTTGAAAACTGGAAAGGGCTGGCAACAAAGTGAATGCTTCTGGTGACACAATAAGTGATCTCAAATGGGACAAGTTCATTGTTGCCACCTGCCTTCTACCTTCGCTCTTAATGTTTTGAAGGGACAGTCGGCGGATCTTACTTGGCACAGATATCAGCTGCGAACCACCTAATGCTTTTAGAAAATTATCCTCCTCTGAGAGGCAAGTGATTAGATCAAGCATCATATCATGCACACTAAAAGACCATACCTTATTATCATGGTTATAGAGCATTGGCTGGATCATATTTCTACTGATGAGATCTTCAATGTAATCCTCTCCTACTTCATACAAACTTTTCCCATGTTGTTTCCGGACAAAACCTTCACATACCCATTTGCAAATAATATTTTCTCTCATTATACCATAATCCTCTGAATATAGAGTTAGATACAATAAGCAAGTCTTCAAATGTGGCGGCAGATCATAGTAACTAAGACATAGTATCCTTCTCATGTTCTTCACATCTATGCTTTCTACTAGTCCAGAACCCATGGACTGATATACTTCATGCCAGTGCTTCTTTGTATTGTCCTTTCTCATTTTACTTGCTAATAGACTAGCTATTGTAATAACAGCTAAAGGTACACCGCCACATTTCTTTAAAATATTCTCAGATACTTCAGTTAATTGATTAGGACATTTGTCTTCGGTGCCAAATATTATATGGTAGAATAACTGTCTTGAGTCAGCAAGAGAAAGAGGTTTTAGTTGATAGACACTAGCAGAGGCTTGTCTGGCGACATCAAGAATGCGAGTTGTTGTGATTATTCTGCTTCCACATTCATTCTCAATCAAAGCATATTGGACTGTGTTCCACACTGAACAACTCCATATGTCATCAATAACAATCAAGTACCTGTTTGATTGAACCAACAGACTTTGTTAGTATAACTCAATGTGATTTTTCTGTCATGAAAATGGTCAAACTGTCCAAGTGAAAAAGGAATCTATAAAGCTAAGACAGGATTGGTTTTTCCTTACTCCCCAACTTATAATTTCATGAATTCTAATGCAAAAGAGATACCAGTGAATAAGGACAAATTTATGGATCCATAAGTGATTCCTAAGTAATGGGGATAATCTGCAGATTTTCAGAGGAAAGAAAATGCCTGCACCAAGATTGATTCTGGGAAAAGGAAATGCCACATGTTATCTTTTTTTCCCATCAATGAAGAAGCAGAGGAGTTGCCACATCCGAGCAGAGACTGTTTCTATTAAGTCCCTGAACTCTGGGCCATGTAGTTGTATTTCTATTTGTAAAACATCTGTTTTTCTTATCAATGACAAAGCAGAGGAGTTGCCACGTCCGAGCAGAGACTGTTTCCATTAAGTCCTTGAACTCTGGACCATGTAGTTGTATTTCTGTTTGTAAAACACCTGTTTTGCTTAATATATAGAATTAAAACTGGGAATGAAGGAAGAGATGAGGCGCATTTAAGTTGTTGTCTGATGAGTATTATCTCATTCTCTGTCTCAACTTTTATATGGGTAATGACCAAACATATTCTAAAATATGCAAACTAACAGTGACACAGATACTTTGCACTACTGCTTGGTAGCATAAATGTAGGATTATATTGAAGAAAAAGAAAAGGCTCAATATTTACAAAAAATTATAGAGCAAAGCATATGAATGCATGTCTAGTGTTATAACCATTTACAGAGAGAATGTATGTACCTCTTGTTTTGAAGAAATTCTCTTAGTTCTTCAATGATTTGTGCTTCACCGGGGCAGGTTGAATTGCTCATATTACATTGATGGCCAAGTTGACAGAGCATGTTCCAGAGTACCTTCTCCATGTTAGGATCAAGAGAGATAGTAACAAAAGCCGCAGAATCAAACTGCCCTTTCAGCTGCTCGTAAACTATTTTAGCAATAGTCGTCTTGCCCAATCCTCCAAACCCAACTATAGAAACTACCTTCAACCGGCGCCTCGATGCCTCATCACACCCCATGAGCATCTTGACAACCTCATCACTCCTCTCTCCGGTACCGACAAGTTCGTTTGCCTTGGCGTACAGAGCCGACAACCGAAGACTGTCGACGGTCGGGCCACTAGGCTTCGCAGCAACACCGTCAACCTTGTACCTGACGCGGCGCTCGCTGACCTCCACGATACGTCTCTTGATGTCCCTGACATCGACGCTCATGTCATGGCAAATCTTGGCCCTCTTGAGCAGGCTGAGCCCTCTGCCGATAAATCCCCTAAGGCCCTGCAGATCGTTGTTGGGCGCGTTGTGGTGGAGGCGCACGAGGAAGGCCTCGACGCAGTCCTCGACGTCGTAGGTGAGCTCCCGGACCTCCCTCGCCCAGATCTTGTCCTGGGCGTCTGGCGGCCGGTCGATCGGGGACTCGGAGATCCGGAGGAGCGCCGCCTCCATGCTCTCCAGCTCGGCCCTGAGGAAGGCTACGTCGTCCCGGACGCTCGCCTGCAGCTTGTACTCTTCCGCGAGCAGGTCGCCCAGCTTGGGCAGGAGCGTGGCCATCGCCCCCGTCACGACATCCATGGCGTGCAATTGGTAACAAAGCAATCCGCCGACGGGGATAGATGAGAACTGCAAAAACCGGCCAATAACGGAGATGAAAATCAAGTCTTGGGGCAGCTTGCCGGCAGGCTGGCCGGCGAGAGAAGCGATGGATGGCCTGAATCCAGCAGATGGTGACCGGCCGGTAGATCAATCTTTAGCAGCACACCCTGCTCAGAAACAGTGCAAAAGGTTGCTCCAGGAGTCAGGTGTGAAGACGAGAAAGAAACTATCTGAAGATTAATGAGGAAAACATTTTTTTAATAAGATTGGGGAGGAAAACTGATGGGAAGCCAAGCGACGCGTCCTTGCGTTGCCAGAACTTAGGCTAACCGCACCCGTCCAACTCCAAACCGATCTGTATATTGATGGGGCCCACCAGTCAGCAGCAATTTAGAGAGCTCGGTAAAAAATTGAGATTATTCCTTATTTGACCCTCAAAAACTTAGTTATTCCTTTCTTGGCTTTGAAAAATTTTTTGTTCCCCATTTGACCCTGAGTACAACTTTCATTCCTTTATTGACCTTCCGTCAGGTATTCCATCCTAGAACCGTTAACTCACATGTGAAAAGACGACTTTGCCCCTGTGGGGCCCACCACCCTTCTCCCTCCTCTGCTCATTCTCTTCTCCCTCCTCCAGCGCCCGCATTGTCTTCGATGGCAACGGGCCTGTCCTCCGGCCACTTCGATGGCGGCGACGCTGACGTGGGGAGCGGGCGCGACCTCCTCGACATCTTCGTGGAGCGCTTGCCGTCCGCGAGGTTCGCCGCGAGAGGCGCAGGCCCGGAGCAATAGGCGGACGAGGAGGCGGCGTCGCCGAGGCTCGGTTTGACTGCAGCAGAAGTAGGCGGCGAACTCTAATGAGCAGAAGCGCCTCGACGACGAGATGGAGCGCCGACGGCTCCGCGGGCCCCTCCCCCGCCGGCCGTCGCCAACGCTGCACCGTCACCGAGGACCACCCCGACGCCCTCCTCCTCGGCCTGAAGCCCCCCTCTCGTACCATCTCTGCCTCTTCTTCTTCCTACTCAGCAACCACCTCGGGAAATCAAGAAAGAAGCTAGCTGGTGTTTGAGTTCGACAAAGGAAGAAGCGCACAGATCGAGCGTGCTGAGAAGAGAAGAGATCGAGTACGACCATGGCTCTAGCACCGGCACCTCTCCAGTGCTTCCTCACGGGCAGGCCGGTGTGCACAGCGACGCTGCCCAAGCTCGCGAGGAGGCCGTCGAGGATCTCGTGCAAGGCGGCCGGCGATGAGAAGGTCCCGTCAGGAGGGGATGGTCTCAGGGTGAAGCTCGGGAAGCTGGCGATGGTCGCGCTGGCCGCCGGCGTGCTGGCGCTCGGGCCCGTCGACGGCACCATGGCGGCCAAGTCCGGCAGCAGGGTCGGCGGGCAGGCGTTCCGGTCCGCGCCACGGTCATCCAGCCCTCAGATAAACAACTCCAGAATGAGCAGAGGAGGGAGAAAGGGGATGGACAGAGGAGGGAGAAGGGTGGTGGGCCCCACAGGGGCAAAGTCGTCTTTTCACACGCCAGTTAACGGTTCTATAATGGAAAACCTAATGGAAGGTCAAGAAAGGAATGAAAGTTGTACTCAGGGTCAAACGGGGAAAAAAAATTTTCAGGGTCAAGAAAGGGATGACTAAGTTTTTGAGGGCCAAATAAGGAATAGTCTCTAAAAAATTTGCCGCACCGCTACCGCCTCTAGCCTCGTCGCCATCCGTCCGCGTCACCGCGTCAGGGTGCCGCCAGCCTCGTCCTCCTCTAATGGCGGCGCGGCCTCCCCGATGGCCCGCGGCTCCCTCCCGCCGGCGGGCGCAGCCCCCTCCTTCCCGCTGGGCGCACCACCTCCCTCCCTCTCCCGCTCCTTATTTGCGCGAGATCCGGACCGACCGGTACCTCCACCAAGCTCCGGCGCGGCGGCCCGATTGGCGGCGGGGACCCGGCGAGCTCCGACCGCCGCAACTCGACCTCGAAGATGAGCGTCGCGGCCTCCTGTCTCGCTCCGGCGCGGGCCACCGGCGGAGGCGCGAGCCCGCGGTGGAGGGCCGGCGACCCGGACCAGCTCCAGCTGCCGCACCTCGTCCTCGAGACCTCGACGACGAGCGACTCCCGGCCACTGCCTCCTCCCGACGACGCGGGGCCCGCAGCTGGAGAGCATAGCGTTCCTCTGCAGGACCTCCAGACTTGGAGGTGCCCTGTAGCGACCTGTGGGTTGCAGTTGCTTTTGACGATCCGTGGTGCAGCGATTCCACCGCTATTACTGGCGTTCAGGGCCCTTTGCCGATCCGCGCGCCTGGAAGGGGCGCGGGGCCCAGCTGCAGATCCATTTTACCGATCGGTAAAGGCAAAGAGCTGCAGTCGGCAGAACTGCATCGTCGTCTCCATCCGTCGCCGTCCTCTTTCTCTGCTCCTTTCCGCGGCGGCGGCGAGGTCGAAGCAGGTACCCTTGCTAGCACCTAGGGCCTCCTCCCATCCCTCCCTGCTTCTTCTGCAACAGAGGGCATCAAGCTCGAGCGGGAGTCCGAGCGCGCCGCCATCGAGGACATCCTCCGGAGCATATGCTGAGCGCCGCCGCCCGTCTCCGGCAGCTCGCCCAACGCCGGCGACCCGACGGTCCCGCCCTGCGCCTCCTCTCCCCTTCCCTCCTTTCTTTTGCTTCTTCTTCAAGGCCGTCCAGCCACCGCGCGCGCTCCCGTGACCCGGCGGCGCGGCGCGGGCACCCGGTGGCCGGCGGTGCGGCTCCACGTGGCGAGCCCCCATCGGTGTCTGCAGGATAGCGTTCCCGTCGCTGGCCGCTGCCTGTCCAGGTTTTCTGTAGCAGACGGAACTGTAGAGGCGAGAATGCAGATTAGCGCTGCGGGTGAAATATGTATATTTGCCGTTCCATTCCCTTTACCGCTGTGTGGTGCGACCAGCCTTAGCGGTCGTTGTTGCAGGACAAAATGGTGATGTATGTGACTGACCGGCGCAATATCATCTCTTTGAATATTCATATTATTGGGTGGCGTGATTGGTTCCAGTATACTAGGTATACCCCCACGTCGTTGTTGCGCAATTTTTTAAATAAAATTTTAAGGTGGAATATGAAAATGGAAACACAAATTGATTACATGACAACATTCGTTTGTTAACAATATTATATATGAAAGCATGTTATTTTGTTGGAGTGACTCATTCTTAAATAGTTGATCATACATGTATTTCAACTGCGGGAATTTTGTGGTGTACTACTCACAAATATATGTTATTAGTCACAGAAAATCGGTTGAAAACATAAATAGATGGTCTGGTGGATAATGACATGGCGTATAATGGATATTGATATAGTGTATAGTGGGTTATGACGCGGAATGGTTACATGTTGAGAGAAATAGAGCTATGATCCTTAGTAGGCTGCTCCTATATAGTTGTATATGATGATAAGATGTTTGATACTAATTAGTGGTATCAATTATAGATTCTTTCATGATTTGTAAATATACAGTAAACATATGCTATTGATAGATTAATTAGATTTAATAGATTCGTTTCCCAAATTAGGTTCTATATGTGTAATTATTATTATAATTAGCTCATATTTTATCTCCTAATTAGTATCTAAAGATTCTATGCGATAAGAACTAAACTTTAGCCCTTTGATCCAATCACTTCTTAACGAAGAGTGTTTTTTGTGTTTTTTATTCGAGTTGTTCCGCACGAGCCAAGGCGTAGTGTGAAGCCATTTCGCATATGGAGGTACTCGTTTCAGCTTAACTCATGATGCGTTTGGCATAGCTATGACTGCGGCTGTGGCAGCTCCAACTGTGGCTGTGCCGGTGGAGCGGATTCTCTGGTGAATCAGAAACCGTTTTAGAAAAATGTTTGGCAAAACAGCTTCTCTCAGTTGTGTAACGTGAATAAGGTGGTGCAAAGTCCATAATCCCCTTCCCTTTTTTCTATTTCTGTTTTGTTTTTCTATTTTATTTTTCCTTCCTTTTCTTTCTTTTTTTTCTTCTTATTTTTCTCCCATTCCTTTCCTTCTTATTCTTTTCCCCCTTCCCTCTTATCCATTCACCTGCCCACCGGTCTCCTTCCTCCCGACCCACCCCTGCTCGATCTCCCACCGCCGTCGGCCATTTCCCCGGCGACCCTTCCTCGCCCGTTGCAGCCTCCTCCTCGACGCCCTCCGCGGCCTCCTCCTCAGCGCACGCCGCCGGTCTCGCCCCGCGCCCTTCGCCATGGACGCGGCCCAGGAGGAGCTCGCCACCGGCGGCCTCCGCCGCAGCCTCCTCAGTGGCGCCCGCCTCCGACCTCGCCCATCTCGGATCTCCGCCGCACCACCTCTAACTCCGACCTCGCCCATCGCAGATCTCCGCCGCGCCGCCTCCCCGACCTCGCCCGTCCGCCGATCTCCAACTCCACCGTCGTTCATCCGCCGTACTCCAGGTACGCCTCAGCGAACCCCACCCCGGGGCAAGCTTGGCAAAGGGGAGGGCGCAGCGGGCTAAGCTGCATTTTCGCAGCTTCCCCCCGCTCGAACCGCTCTAGATAGCGCGTTTCCAGGGAAGGGGCGAATCACTTCCGGGGCGAAGCTGTTTTTTGCCCCCGTTTGGCACGGCTTCGCCCCAAGTTGCTCGCGAAGCCGTGCCAAACGCACCCTCAATAGCTCTCCAGAGCCTCGAAGCCTCCTCCCCTCAAGAGCTATAGGTGTCGTGGCGATGTTGGAGACAGGAGGAAGGCCCCCAAGCAGCGGGTGTGTGAGCTTCTCCAATTCTTGTTGGTTGTTGTCATCTTGGGGCGACAAGGGCACCACTAGGGATAGGAGGGAGGTGCTGGCAGGGGGCATTGGATCTATGGTTCACGTTGATCATGCTCGTGGGCGGCGGCTCTAATAGCGATGGGGCCACAGGAGTAGCCAGGTGGGAGATGGAGAGGGTGTTCACTCGATGAGGTGGTGGGATGCTCGCTCAGCGAAGGAAAACAAAACACATGGTGAAGCCATAAGGTTGGAGGGGATTACATAGATGGATTCTTTAGAGCTAGGGGTACCATCTCATATCATTGGAGATGCCCTTAAGCCACATAGCACATGGGTGTAGGTGTTGGCATTTCTAACGATATCGCCAAAGGTTACCCCTTGGTACCGCGCTAGAAACGACTGGTTTGGTAAAACAGCACAACCACCTCTAGGACGGTGCCTGAGAAAATTATTTAATTAAAAAGGTGAGTGGGCATCCTTGATATTACTACCGGGTCGGAACCCGACAACATTATCAAGACGAGCCTTATTGGTGGGTGAAGGTGTATCCGCAAGCACACATATACATGTTTTTTAGTTTTTACCAAGTTGTAGCATTTCATCCATGAGTATTCCCAACGGTATCGTTATTTATTTTTTACCAGAGAGTGGCATAGGGATTTCATCATATGGATTATCGGGTACATATCCAGAACAATATGAATAAGTAAAGCATACCAAAGCATTATAACAAGGGTAAGTGATATTTGATGTATAAATATGAGGGTAATGTGACACACAGGGAATCATCTCAAGTAATAAAGATAAAAAAAATAAAGAAACAAGAGTAAAATGCACCGGTAGTCCATTAACTTGTAGCTTTGTGTCATATAGGTCCACTAACTCTCAAATTACAGATTTGGGTCCATTAACTTGTTAAGTGGTTCATCAGAGGTTCATACCGGTTGATTTGGGTGCTAGATCTGACGTGGCATAGCCAACTAGGCATCGATGTGGTTCTGGCGGGAAATTTGGCGCCAGAAGGGAGGTATATTTTTGCAGTTCAGCCCCTGGTTCTTCTCTATTCCATTCTTTCCCTACTCCTTCCCCAATCAGTCTCGTTGACCTCGGCGCTAGGCAGCCGCCTCTTCTTCATTCCCCTGAGCACGGGATGGAATCCTCCGCATCAGCCTCCAATCAACGGTTCCCAGATGGTCTCCCCTCATCTGGTGCACGGATTGTGGAAGGAGAAGGATTTGGAAGCGCACATCGAAGAAGCCATGGAGCCTAGGGCAAATCTTCTACTGTTGCCCCAACTACAAGGTCAGTAAGGGTTCGATTTGGTACTTCGATTTGTGGAGCGCGATGTTTTGATTTGGTTTTTGCTTGTAGCGAGATGGCACCGGCTGTCCATTTTGGTACTGGGAAGAAGATTATTTGAAGGTGTTGCAGCATAACAACGTCCCAATTCCTGGCAGACCTGTTGGCCCTGTTCTTGGTGAAGCTGCTGAGGAGAGGATGGAAGTTGGCAACTCAAGAATGCAAGGTGTTGAATCAAGGATGCATGAAGTTGTTGGCTTGAATGGCATTACCACAGTGAAGGAAGGCACTGGCTTGGTTGGAAAAGAAGTTCTTAGTGTGTTGAAGGAAATTCGTTTTGTTGGTGTATGTATGCTGGTAGTGATGTTGGTGAATTTGTTGGTGACCCTTTTTAAGTGATATGCAATATCTATGTAATAAGCAATGGATTTTCACGTAATGATAGCCATGAGATTTATCCAAATGAAGCTTGTCATTCAAGCATTGTTTGTTACATAATGACAGCTAATTAACACTGAGAGCATTGTTTTAGTCAACCATTCAGCGTTGTTTCTAGGTTGCCAAAAGAGCAAAAGCAAAGTACTTTGCTGGTTTACAAAAGCATCACAAAGACATCAACTCCTAGGTTGTTAGCAAAAGCAAAAGCATGACATGTCCTCCTGATGACACAATCACTCCTTAGTCTTCTTGGCGCCTCCTTTCTTGCCTGCATGTTCTGCCTTGCGCTTAGCCGCCCTTGCTCTACCAGTCTTTGTTGCTGTGGTCGGTGGAACTGGCCTTCCTTCTGGGTTGTTGCTAGCAATGAAGGTGGAGTCAGGCAAAGGCTGTTGCTGCTGCACAGTTCTGGTTTGTGATGACTGCAAACATAATATGGTGTGTTAGGTACAATTTCACATGCATAAATTATGTACAATTGATAGTGATGGATATATTATCTCAGCTTGCATCTGGGAAAGCATAGTGTTTTTCAGTTGTGACAGCAAAGGAATTTCCATCTAGAGGTAGTTTTAAAGCATTTTATCAGTTGTTCAGTTCTATTAGCAAAGAAACAATTGACATGTGCTTACAAATGAAAGTACCTGGGTAGTAGGTGGACCTTGCTCAAAGATTTCCTCTTGCTCATGTTGATGTTCCTCAGGTTGGTGGAATGGATTTCTCTGTGTTTGCAGCTTTGGCCTAATTCCAGCCTTCCTCAATGGACACCCACTTCTGTTATGTCCTTTTTTCTTGACAGTACCTACAATGTATGATGACACCATGTTTTGACAGCCTTCCATCTACCTCATAAGGTTGCTTCCTTCTAGACTTGGGTGGTCTACCAATCTTCTTCTCATACACTGGAGGAAGTATTTCTTCTGCATCTACCTTTTCCCATTCAGACTTATCTTTGCATGGCCAAATGCTCTGACCATAAGCCACCAAGTAGGTACTAGATGAGTAGCAGTCAGCTACAACACTCTCAGGAGGGATTCTTTCATGTCTCAGGCAGGAGATAGCATGACAGCAAGGAATTCCTGTCAGATCCCATCTTCTGCAATCACAAGTCTTCGATTCAATGTCCACTCTGAAGGTGTAGTCTCTGTTTTGCACTTGGAAAACACCATTCCCAGCAGGCAGAGCATAACAAGTATTTGCCCAATCTGAATTTTTCTGGAGCTTCTTCCTAATCTTGGGACATATAGCACCTTGCCACTCATGTCCTACATCTGTGTGTTTGGTGAAATACCTTGTCATCAATTGAGACTTCATAGTCTGTAGCATGCTTAGGATTGGCATCTCCCTAGCCTCCAGAATGTAATTATTGAACACTTCACACATGTTATTCAACAGAATGTCACACTTTGGAAATGTACTAAAGAAAGCTCTGACCCAAGTCTGAGGAGGCATTTGCTGTAGCCATTCATATGCCTTTTGATCAAGTACCTTCATTCTTTCCATATTCTTGTTCCATTGAGACACTGAACTAGATCTAGCACAAGCCCAAAGTTGGTTTTTTAACTCCTCACCTTTAAAGTATTGCTGGAAGTTGGAGTAAAGGTGCCTCACACAAAACCTGTGTTCTGAATCTGGGAAAACTTGTTGCACAGTTGGAATCAGACCCTACAAAACAATTTGGATCATATTCTTTATTAGTAGCTGAAAAACAGTAGTTGATATTTAACAAAAACAAGATCATGGGTAGTAATGTACCTTTTGCTTATCAGTCATGATGGTCCATGGATAAGTGTTATCAATCCCCAAGTCATTCTTCAATGTTTGTAGGAATCATTTCCATGAAAGTAGACACTCCACCTCAACAATGCCAATTGCAATTGGATATATGCAGTCATTTGGATCAATAACAACAGCAGTAAGTATGGTACCCCCATATTTAGTCTTTATATGACACCCATCCAAGCAAATTATTGGCCTACAAGCAGACAAGAATCCCCTTTTGCATGCATCTAGTGACATGTAAAGTGTGCTGAACAAGTTACCATTTAACTTCAGATAAAAAGTTGTTCCTGGGTTGCTTCTCTTCAGTTCATAACCATAGTCCCACAAATGCTTGTACTGCTCAGCTTCATCACCCAACACCTTCTGCATGGCAAGTCTTCTAGCCCTTGCAATCTTTGATCTGGAGGGAGTTAGATTCCAATCTTTCTGAATAGTCCTTGCAAAGTTGGTGAGGGTCATCTTCTGGTCTGCTCTAAAAGATTCTATGTATTTGTCAGCTAGCCATCTTGAAGTGCACCTCTTCAGCACCCACTTTCTTTGGCAGGTATGTTCACCATTGTACTTCTTTATGACCATACCTTTAGCTCTACTGTCAACTGAAGCATATAGGTACCAATTGCAGCTATCTACACAAACTGCTTCATACCTTTTCTTCTCATTCCTTAGTAGCTTAATGTCCACCCTCTCCTTTATACTATACTCTGTGACTGCCACTCTAAGCTGGACAACTGTCTCAAACATCATACCAACTCTGAACCTTGGATTGTTAATGTCTTCATGTCTGAAAGGCTTGAACCTCAATCTCATTTCACCTTCTCCATCTGAGTTAGGCATCTGCAAATCATCATCAGAATTGTCTGTAGACAGTTCATTATCATCTGAAGGTACCCTGCTAGCTCTTGCCTTGCTTCCTCTTGCAACCTTCCTGCCCTTCTTGGCCACTCCTTTTATTTCTTCATCAACATTGTCTGTAAATAAGTCATCATCATCAACTTCCACCTCATAATCTGAGTCTACAAAATCAGAATCATCAGAGCTGCTGGCATCATCTCCATGTACATATTCTTCTGTTTCTACACCCTTCTTCAGATCAGCATAAAACTCAGGGAGCTTCTCATTTTTGTTGTTGTCAACATGTGCTACTTTGTGAGGACTGAACACCTTGGGCAAAGATGTAATTGGGTTTGCTACAATGTCATCCCAATTCAAGCCAGACAAGTTGTCATCATGATCAATGTACAAAACAAAATTCTTCGTCTTGTGAACCAAAGATGCCATTACCAGTGTGTCTGAATCATCAGCAATTATCCTAAGACCATCTCCAACATCCTTTCCAGGGAGCAACCACCAAATTTTCATTGCAGGATCTTTGGGGTAGTGTAGTTGGAATAGAAAATCCTCTATCCATAAAGGAGACCAAGTATCAACCTCACAGTGATCAAACCAATTCACTTTTCCATCTACATATGCACGGTTTACACCCTGACCAACAAAGAATCCTGCGTGGTGAATCTCAACTGAAAACTCTTCATCATCATCCCCTACAGTACCACAAACGATGAACATCAATTTCAAAACAAAAACCCTAAGCACGCACCAAATCAGACACATTCAGAAACCCTAGCGTGAAAAAATCCAACTTTTTCCAAACCAAACCTAAACCAACAGCCAAGAAATTCATACACCAACCACAAATTCCATTTTTGGGGGCTTCGATTCACTCACCGTACTGAGGCGGCGGTTCCCCTCCTCTCCGCAAGGTGGCCACCATCCTACAGATTCACCATGATTGACACGGGAATCCACGAACTCGCAACTGGTGGCGGCTTGTGGGATCTTGAAATGCCGTCACAACTCGCCGTCGATCACCCCCCAAGCGCGGTGCGGCCTCCGTCGCCCCTCTGCCTCCCACCGCCTCGAGGAAGTCGAACAAAAGAGAAGGGTGGGGAAAGAATGGAATAAAGAAGAACCAGGGGCTGAACTGCAAAAATATACCTCCTTTCCGGCGCCACCAGAACCACATCGATGCCTAGTTGGCTATGCCACGTCAGATCTAACACCCAAATCAACCGGTATGGACATCTGATGAACCACTTAACAAGTTAATGGACCCAAATCTGCAATTTGAGAGTTAGTGGACCTATATGACACAAAGCTACAAGTTAATGGACTACCGGTGCATTTTACTCAAGAAACAACTAGGGTTAGCAGGAGCAGGCACGATAAAAGGTCCTTACTTCTGTATCTACTAGCAAGTAGCCAAGCATATACATCATAAGTTAGTCTAGGTCTATCCTATTGCACCAAGGAGAACACCTCCCCTGGTGTGCCAGGAGTGAATGTCTTTCAGAACTCCGACACCATAGACTCACGTGGGGGAATACAAGGGATGTACGGGGTTGACACCACCCGTACACCTACCCCTGATCACTACTCTAGCCCCTCCGTCACCCGAGCCATGATGACCCACGGGCTTAAAGTTAGAGCAAGCCTGAAGGCACACCCCACCGTTACAATAAGGTAAACCTATACTAAACATACTAGTATAGCACATGTAAGCGTATAAGAAAGTATAGCATACTATATGAATAGCATGAATACTAAGCTCTGTATAAATACGAAAGATACAAATAGAGTACATACCGTAGGCCGGAGGATGGAGCCAACCGACCCTATGTGAAAGCTCCGCACTACTAGCGAGAAAGCTCTAGGCCTAAGCTCCACTACCCTAGGACTAAGCTATAGAATACAATAGGAGAGGGAGAGAGAGCCCTTGTGTGGTGTGTGGTGTAGAGGGGGTGAAGGCCTCCTTATATAGGGGTGGTAGAGGCAGTTCCCAAGGCTTCTTGGCGTCAAATCCACCTTCCACTGCCTTTGCTTCGCGCGAGAAGTCTTGGTGCTAACATTGGGCGGCAAAAGAGCTGGGGCCGGTTCGGCCGAACCAATGGGTCGACCGAACCTGGCCCAGCCCATTTTGCCACCTCCTTTGGCTGGTGGGCCCCCGGTATCCTGGAGTCACCTTGTCTTGTGGGCCCCACTTGATATTTGACTCATTTTGCTTATATTTTGGGCCCATTCTTCACCATGCAGAGTCACCGTGTGTCGATCTTCGTGTAAGTCTTGCACTTCTGCACGTTTTCCCCCTGTTTTCGGCTACTCATCCCTGAAATGCTTATTGAGTGGAAACTAGATAAAATGTTAGTAAGAGATGCTAGTTCCCCTCTTATTCTGAGTAATGTTGACGACTAAAAGTGGTACCTAAGGACAGTCAACAGTAGGTCAAAAGGCGTCTTCCCAATTGTGAGAATAAAGCTAGGTACCAGCTCGACAGCTCATAACATTGAGATGTCCTTAAGCCACATAGCACAGGCGTGTGCTAGTCAAAAGGAGTCTTCCCAATAGTGGGAGTCATGGCGAGGAGCTCCTAGACAGTTCACCAATAATGTGGTGAGGATCCGACATCAGTAGCAATGGAGACGGATCAGGTCAATTTCAATAGCATTTTCAAAATGTTGTTCACTAACATTTTTGCCCAGTTATTTAAATAATTGTATTGAAAAACTATTTAATCATTTTTATTTAAAAACAAAATAGCTCACCACCCAATATTCTTGTGCACGATAACTTAGGTTGGCCTCTATTCATTTCCTAAGGGCATCTCTAGCAGATTACAGCTCCCGCTACCTAAACTGTTCTCTTCCATCTTCTAAATCTCCTAAAAGGTAGTTTTTTTATTGAGATGGATATGAGCAATCTGCTGAATATGCTCTAACCATGTATGCAAAGTTGCCATCCACAAAGTGGAAAATTCCTCTCTGCTACTACCCGCCTTCTTCATTTGCCTCACCTCGATCTTCACTGCATGGAGTGAGAAGGTATGGGTGGCCTACTCTCTCCGTCATGCATTTTTTTTAACTTGTCTAAATTTCTTATGCTTATTCTTTTTTCTCATGCATCATTCTAGTATCATCAGGCAAAACAAATCGTAAAAATACTCATTACATTAATTAATTATTATTTTACTTGATTCTAAATGTTTTTGTATCTTAGAGTATTATCCCTCCTCGTTTTCCATTTCATTTTGTGACAAGTATATAAATATATCTACTATATTTATTCATTTCAAGAAATTTACTTTTTGGAATTTTTAATTGGTTTAAATTTTTTTGTTTTAGTCGTAATTAATGTTTTCTCACAATAAAGTTAATGAGATAATATTTATATTGATTCTAATATTTTTTATAATAGAGACACGGACCAAACACATTTATTGAGGTCATATGTTTCTTCAACGTTTTCTTATTGACTCAAAAAAATCAACAAACTTTTCTAATAATATGATCGTTCAGATGACCAGCTTCTTGTACAATATACTTCTTTTAGACGAAATGTTACTTCAGTGCTATTAATTGACTTAATATTTTTAAGTGTTTATTCAACCCTTTTAGTTGATTCAAATTTTTAAAGATCGTGTTGAACTTTTTTTATTATGTTAATAAGTTGTCTTCAAATTTTCACTCGCAATTCAGCATCGCTTTTAAATGTTCCAAGCCAGGTGCTCTCATAAAATATGTAAGTTTAGCTTTGGATTTAATTTCATATTTTCCATAGTTTTCCTGCATTTTAGTATGATTTCCAAATCCATATATCTTGTTTGGAATTTACCAAATAAAATTGAGAACAAAGTTAAGAAACTCTAGTTCATTATATTAAAATTGTATACCACGTTTTTAACCATTTGGAGATCAAATATATATAAAAAATTGAGAAAATAATAGGAAAAAGTTCTAATTACTTCCTTTAAGTGTAGAAATAGTTCAGATTACCCCCTAAGCTATATTTTGGTTCAATTTACCCCCTAAATTATGATATTTGGTTTAACTAACTGATAATGCAATTTGTCATTTTTGTTTCTCCCTACACAAGCTGAATTCTAGTTTGAGACTGTACAAGGTGGTAGTGGACATCTTGATATCCATAAAAAAATTGAATTTTTCATCACTATTTTTTATATAATTTGTATCTCAAGGATAAATTTTATTATTAAAATCCTACTCTATCAAAATAATAATAACAAATTCATAATATAGTTCCTAACATGTCTATGTCTCCTATTGTCTTTCAAATTTTGAACTTAAGACTCCACTTATATATGGAGAAATAAAAAAGACAAATTGCGTTTTGGGGAAAATTGAACCAAATGGTATATGTTACAGGGTAAACTGAATCAAGAAATACTTTTTACGGTTATCCTGAATTTTATTATACTTGTGGGAGTGATTTGGATGTTTTCCAAAAAATTATTCAATTGGGCAATTCTAGTACCATTTTGGCCAATAATATTTATTCCAACAATGGCGGGTCATTTTCTTTTTTGTTTTGTTTTGAGGAAATCGGTAGGGGAGGCCCCTACCTTTTTTTGGCTGCTCATTTTCTTGTTTGGCGCAATAAAGAAATCTAGTGGCGATTGTGACAACCCCGCCCGGGAAAATACCGTACTACCGCCTAAACCAATCCACTTTGGCCATTAAGCGATAGTAAAGTACCATCCCGTCGAGTGTTGTCGAGTCAAAGCCCGGTAAATCACTTGAATAGTACAAAGAATCGAGCATATGCATTAAAACTCACACGAAGGTGAGTCCAGAGTACATTACACAAATTAAATCCAAATTCACCCTTAGGGGTTTAATTTATTGCAAACCATGGTTCATGACATGATAAGTAAAGGTTCAGAGTTTTAAAACAGCGAAAATTAAACTACGATACGATAGACATCACAGGAGGCCATCCGTGATGCCGTCACTCATCGTCATCCACCCATTCCAGCTCCCAGCCGGGTGGAATCTCTCCAGGCCAAACAACTTCACCTGAAAGCAACAATTATAGCAAGGTTGAGTATTGTAAAACTCAGTAAGACTTACCCGTCAAAACTTACCTCTAGACATGTAAGGCTTTTGGCTAGTGGGTTTGTTTTGCCAAAAATCATCTAGCATCATGGATCCTTACTTTCAACATTTTAGCTCAGATTCTAGTGAGTTAATCATTACTAAGATCAGCAACTTATTGTAATAAAGAATTGTACAATACAATTAATTCACATAAAAGAATTCACATAGTTCCATCATTAAGGGATATCATGGCCAGTTGATTAAGCAGTCTCTGATAACGGTGAGAGGCCGACAATCGATTGATTCAACCCTTGCAAGGTAAACCTAAACACACGGAGCAGTGCCCCAACAGAGCTGACACCGACCAGGCTGTTCCCGTCGATCTTTGGTTCGGGATAGATATTACAGTCCTGGGCACAAGGGTATCTGGTATGCCCCCACTCAGTACATCCAGCCTCACACATGTACCCCCCCTCCTGGTTATGAGCTGGGTAGGTGAATGCTCAAGATTAGTAATGGAAAATCTCTTGCCGCCTCAATCGGGTACTAGGCTTACCGGTCCCATTCCCTACAAGTGCTTAGTACGTTCAAAAGCTTAACCCACGAAGCCACTGGACCGGAGCCCAAATCCCATGCTCTTACCACATGAGCAATCCATTTATAAAGATCTTATGATTCCAACATAAGAACCTATTCTCGCAAGTGACGAACATCACTCGACTTTTACCGGGTCTTTAGAGCATAGCATCTAACGACCTAGCATACTAGTAAAAGAACATAGGCACGTAGGGATCATGCAACTAGGGTTTCATATCAACTCCTGAACGTAAATGCACATTCATAAACAAAGATAGTTGCAAATATTTAAAGAAACAATATGGGTTAATGATGAACCAGGGCTTGCCTTCGTTGGCAAGATTGGCCTTTGGCCCTTCTGAACTTTGGTCCAGGTCTTGCTCTACAGCGACGTAGTGCACGTCCCCGTCAGTTCCTTCGTCTCCTCCTTCTGGCACGAGCGTATAGCTACCGTCGGGAAGATCTACACGAGGATGCATATGCAAGATTTAATTGACGATTTTGATTTAATTAATTACAAAACAACACAAGACAACCATGGGGTGCATGGTTGGCCACATTCACTTAGATAATAATATATTCAACATACTCTTCCAATAAAGGAACAATATGCGGTGTATTAATTATTCTTTTTGATGATGATTGTGTACATATTTATATAAATAAATCAATTTAATTTCACAAATCAGCAAAGGGAGTGGTTTTTAAGCTTCTTAGCATGCTTCACATCACATTCATAGGGTCATTAGGTGTGGTGTTGGTGGTTTCCAATTTAACTTTAAAATTAAGCTTAAATCGGCTTCCATATTTTTATTCATAAAATTAATTCACCAAATTCAGTGGGTGACACTTCTGAAGCTCTTTAGCTCTAAACAAAGTCACTGAACATAAGTCCACACTTAATTAAGCTATAATTTAATTATACCGAAAATGACAACTTTCATTTACCAAAACAAGATAAATGCATAAAAAATAAATAAAGCACTTTTGGATCCCAACTTTCTCCCACTTGTTCTCTGACTCAAAAAAAAAGGCTATGCACACAACAAATGCATCAAGGGCTACTCTAGATCTTAAACTGTGCAATTTCACTTTAAACTAAGCATAAATCAAGAATAAATATTTCTGTTAGTTATAAAATCATGATTAATTCATCAAAGGTGTATCTAGGCATATTAAGATCATATCCAGAAGTTGGGCACAAAATATATTTATTTTAATCAATAAAATTCATTAAGGCAGATTCATCATAAATACAAAATAAATCATATTAAAGATTTACTCATCAACTTTGTGCAAATTTTGGTGTAGGGCCTAAGCATGGCATGTATCGCAACATATCCAAAATTCAGCTTGAGACCACTTGTAGATTTTGAACTACAACAGATCTAGGTTAAACTGATTTCAATTTTTCATGCAAAAATTATCAGTCAAAAGTATGGTCATGTTTTGCAAAAGTTGTAGATCTGCTCACCAGGAAACCAACAAAATTGGTATTACATTTTTTCTAATTTTTCTGTGAATTTCTACGGATTTTACAAGCTCTGGTCAAAAACTAACAAAAGGGAAAGAATCTATTTTCAAAGGAGTCCCTGGGAAGTTTTGGATCTTCACAGAAATACCCTCGGTCTTTGCAACCAAGTCCCTGCAAGATTGCAAACGTCACACAGGGCCCCCGGCGGCGCAGGGGAGCTCGCCGCCGGCGAGGGGACGGCCGGTCTTGGCCAACAAGCGGGCCAGGTAGGCGTGCGAGCTCACCTCGGGCCGATTGGTGGCGGATTTGGGGTCGGGGACGTATCCGGTAAGCGCCGGCGGTGACGCAGCGGCGGCGCGTCCGCCTCGGCCCGAAATCCGGTGAAGTACGGGGCGATGCTTAGCAATGCTGGGCTCGGGGATCCGCGGTGGGACACGGAGAGGTCTCAGACGGGCTCGGCCAGCGGTGGAAGCAAGTGGCGGAGGGAGTTCAGCGGCAGCGGTACCAATGGCGCACAGCGGAGCGTCCATGCGCGCGAGAGGAGGAAAGATGGCCTTATATAGGCGGCAGAGTGTGGAGAGGCGGTAACTGGCCACGACTAGCCGGTGCACGCGGTCGCGGGATGGCTACAGGGGCGGTGGCGACGTGCGCGCGAGCGGCGGCCAATGGCAGAAGGCGGCGCGGCCGGTCGGCGGGTGGGAGCGCGGCGCGTGGCGCAAGCCCGTGGGTCCGCGAGCGTCATGCACAGGAGCCAAGGGCGTGGCGCAAGGACCACTGGACGCCAGCCTGTCTCGGTGTGCGAGTACGGCAGGTACGGCGGCGGGTGACGTGGCACCCACACGACGTCGCGCGCGCTGGCGCGTTCCAGGCTGAACTCGTTTCGGTGTAGCACTGTTGACCACGCTTTTTCTCCCAAAAATTGAACTAAAGTGCACTAAAGTGTTTATAGCAAAGTTGTAGACCAAGCTACCCTCTACAACTTTTACAAAGGCTCATATGGGTTTTGAGCAACAGATTTCGCATGAACTGCACGCCAACTTTGCAGTTTTCTCGGCACTGGTGAATAGTGCCTGGTGGTGTTGACCACGATTTTTCACACATTTACACTTCGAATTTGAAATGCCACCCAACATGAAAGTTGTGTCCCAAGACAAACTGCACAACTTTTGTATTGGGAGAATTTGAAGTGTTTAGGTGAAATTTGGAGAACACGGCAAAAGTTCTAGAGTGGTTCAAGGGCACCAGGGGTTTTGACTAGGGTTTGACTAGATCTTGACCAAGCTTTGACCAAGGGTGTGTGTTGACTTGATTAAGATGATCATTAGTGATTCTTGGCTAGGTTTTCGAGGTGATGACCCAGGTTGACCAAGATTTGACCAAAGTCAATGTGTTTGACTAGTTCATTAGCGTTAATTAACCCTAATGAAAACCTGGGGTGTCACAGCGATGCAGCCAATAATTAGGTAGGCCTGTGTCGGGGAGTGGGAGGCGAGACGGACGGTGGACAATAGCTAAGACAGGTAGTCGCAATGTCAAGCTTGTTGGGTTAGGAGGAGGTGGATAGGTGGTAGGTGTAGGAAAGGAAGAAGTCAAGAAGGTCATCGTTATAAGGCTTACCACTGGAACATTTCGACCATGCACTATGTAGAGGGCTATCAAAACCCTGCAAAATACTCCCTCCATACCAAATTATAGTTCATTTGACTTTTTTAGTCCAAATTTGATTCTTCATCATTCGTCTTATTCAAAAAAATTGTGTCAAATATCATATTTTTGTTGTAGTTTGCTTTACTAATAAAAAATTCTTCAAAAATGACTTAAATTTGACTATATGTGCACAATTTGAATAAGACGAGCGGTCAAACTTGGAGTTAAAAAAAATCAAACAACCTATAATTTGGAACGGGGGGAGTATAATCTTGGTCATAAATGTAAAACCCCGGATTTTCAAGAGAAAACCTGAATCCCTGTACCTTCGCGATAGTCCCTGGATCAGTGGCTATCGTGTACAGAATGCTTCACAGATAGTAAAACACAGTCATACATCGCATCACAAATTCATTAGTACATAAATTTATTACATGTCCAATATGGAGTACAACATTACAAGCCTCTTGGCTGAATCAGAGTGAAATTCTACGCAGCGGTAGCTAGCATCTCAGAAGGGTCTCCATCTTTTATTCTTCTCGCCCACAGGCATCCTTGAGCGAAGCGACGCATCCCTCAGTCGTACCATCCGTCGGCGTTGTTGTCGTAGTCGGACTCGTACCCTGCACACCCAAAGTCTATCCCCAAGGAGTGGGATAGGTCCACGTCACCAACTGTATGCAGCTTTAAAGTGGCCCAACATCTAAAGGGAAGGAAAGAGACAAGGTAGAAGCTCGGGTTTCCTATGCAGCAGCAGCAGAGTAACAACAAGATATCTCCATCAATACCCTAACCCAAATCTCTCAACACAGCTCGGGACCACCTGGTACACCAGGGCCCCGTCTCCACAACCTACCTCCATCTAGGGTCGATGCGAGAACTTCCTCTACTCGCACCTCAATGATTGCAATCGGATCTGCGAGGTAGGGGGAGCCACTCTCCTCTCCCCGACTACAACCACGGCTCACCACACTCTCACTACAGGGGGAGGTAGAAATCCCAAAACATGAGAACCAACAATCCACTGGGCTCGTCCATGACCGAGGACGCGGCTATAGCTATAGATCGAACAACTCTGCAGAGCGTGTACACCTGTACCCAACCCGGAATGGCACCCGACCGGTGTACGGCCGACCGAGCTCATCCTACCGTGCGAACTCTCGGTAGTTACGGTCCCATCCTGCATCCGACCCTCAAAACGATCCCCCTCGGAAGGAATTGCACCGGAACTGTGAAATGCTCCCGTGTGGCCACACGGGAGTCGCTCTGAGAGAAGGTGGTCTCTCCCACCTCTCCCCCACTGATACCCCGCTATCCTACTGGCAGGTATGGTTCCGCACTTGCCGAGCTCAACTCGGCCCTAACCCCACGCTCGGCGAGGTGGTGTGTACGTAAAGTCCCGTGAAGCGGTTGGCCCACTCGGTTTCAGACCAGGGCGAGCTCATATCCTCCAAGCGCAAGTAAAACCCCAACACCTAGGCTCCGAAAACCGTAAAAGTGGGGATACACTGAGGAGTGCACCCTCGTCCCCGATCCCAGATCGGTTGTTTCGAGCTCACCCCCGCCAAAGTACCCAAAACGCCTTCTCCTGCCGGTTTTTCCCCACACATGCCAAGAACCACTATTCCCATCCCAACACATGCATCGCGAAGCTCAGCGTATATACACGCTTATAAACATATATAGTGGTAGGATAATCAAGGACAGGGTAAATAGAGTAGGCAGTGCAAGGTTCATCAACATGCATATAAAGTAAAGCGCTAGCATTCTACTTAGCAATGTCTAATAGGTATTCAGAATCAGTCGGGCGTGAACCTGGGGTCGGGTAGTCCTCAGCAACGTAGTCGTCGGCGTAGTCGTACTCCGGGTTCAGCTCCCCGGCTCCAGCTGCTCCTATTAACGCGTAAAAGAAAATAAAGAGCGGTCCTATTGCAATTAACTCCAAACGAACAGTGATTAAGAGCCAAAAGAGAGCAAACACTAGCCTAACACGGAGTTTAAGATTTTAGAGAATTTCCGGTAAAGGTTTTGTATTTTTCGGAGTTAAAACGGATTTACTATGATTTTCCAAAGAATAAATAGTTTTTCTGGAAATAAAATACGCATTCACAACAGTATTAACTATAAGCCAACTATTGGCTGACTCTAGAGGGCTTTAAGACAGCTACAGGTCAGCTACAAGCCGGCTACAGCTGCCCACATGGCCGCCACACAGGCAGCTATAAGCTAGCTGTAGCTTAGGTGGCGGTTGCGTGGCTCGGCCGCACGAGATCCACCCGGGATCCGCTGCAGGGCAGCGCAGAGCAGGCGGCGGTGTGGCGTGTCGGTGATTGGGTAGCCACACGAGATCCTTTGGATCGGTTGCGGCAGGGTGCGGCGTGGGCTGTTTTGCGGCTAAGACAGGATTGGCCGGCCGCATGGGATCCTTGAGATCGGCTGCGGCCAAAACGACATGTGTGCCAGTGTGTGCAGCAAAACCCCACTGGGCTTTGGCACAGCCGGAGGGTGCTCGACGGTATGCCTCTAAGGAGCGGTGGATGGAAAGAAGCTCGCCGGCGGCGAGGTCTTGCGGCAGCCGGTCATCAAGCGGCTCGGCGCGCCTCAGGAAGATCTAGGGTTCTATCTGGGCGCAGCAAAGGACGGCCTTGGTTAGGGAAGTCGGCACGACGACGACGAGGCCACGGTCGGCGCGGCGGCGGAAACAGGGGAACTCGGCGGCGTGGCTGCGGTGGCCAGTGCCGGCGAGGTGTCACGCGTGCGAGAACAAGATCGATCTGGCGCTCGCGCTCCCGGGCGGAAAGACTTCCCCCCCGGCGGCGAGGCCTTGGTCCGCGGCGGAGCGGTGTGCCGGTGAGGTCCGGCGCAAGAGAAAGGAGCCAAAGGCTCGGCCTTGACCCCTCCAGGCGGGTGCGCGTGCGTGGTCGTGTGTGTAAGCACGGATGCTTGCGTGCGCGCGTGGGTGCGCGAGGCAAGGGCGAACGTGTGCACATGCCGGCGTCCTGGCCACGGCGACGGGCCGGAGCGGCGGCGTACAACACGGCGGCTTGGAGACCCAATGAACGATACACAGCAGCAGGGCGCGCGCGGTGAAGAAGGCAGCGGCACCTGCAAACTCGTCCGGCACGGCTCGATGGTCGGCATCACAAGCGACGGCGGGACGCGCGGCGGCGCGGCGCAGCACGGGGTCGACCACGGGCACACAAGGCCCACGAGCACACAAGGCTCGAACGCGGCCATGGCTCGATGGCCAGGCGCCACAGAAGGAGGGATAGGCGGTGCTCACCTAGGGGCTGCAGGGACGGCGGCGGTTCGCGGCGGAGAAGTGGTGCGGCGGCGGAGCGAGCTTGGAGTAGAGGAAGCAGGGGCGCGGACGGCTTGTCTCCCACGGGCGGCTCCTCCCTCACGGACGGCCTCCGGGCTTCGCGGCGGACGACGGCAGCTCCCGCGGACGGCCTCCCCGCCTCCTTCTCCTCCTCTCTCCTCCTGACGTCACCGGCGGCGGATTGGGGGAGGAATCCCCGAGATGGCTAGGGTTAGGGTCGGCGCCCGCGGTGCTGCTTATATAGGGTTGGTAGGAGGCGCAGACGGCGAGATGCACCTCGGGACGCGTGGATTGCATTCGGCGGCGGTGAGCATGGCCGCACGGCCGGCCTTTCCACGCTGGCGCGGCGCGCGGCAGAGCGCTGGGAAGAAGAAAGGGGAAAAGGGAGAAAGGAAGGTGAAAGGGGCCGGTGAGGTGGCGCTGACGAGGAGGGCCCACACGTCAGCGACTCGCGCGGTGGCAATGGTTAGCAGGGCGCGTGGGCTGCGCGGCTGCGGGCCGGCGCTGGGCCAGGGTGGCACGGTGCTCCGGGTGAAGAGGTGAGGGTGGACCGGCGGACTTGGTTGGTGGGGGTTACGGCCCAGAAGGGTTCGTGGGGTTTTCTAATATCCAAAACACTATAAGATTTAATATTCAAATTTGAATAACAATCAATAAATTCCAAATAAAATCCAAAGAAGATCCAACTTCTCACACTAGCATTTTATTGGTCCTAAAATTATTATTTGACTTAAAATAAATCTAGGATTTAGGGGAAGGGAAAATGAAGACATCCTTATATTATTTCATATGCACTCATGATCAAAGCAAAAATTTTGAAATCCACACTTTTGCATTCATACAATTTCTCGAATGTTACAATAAACCACAATGATGTTAATGTGTGTCCATGTTTAGACACACAAATAAGTGAACATAATAGTGATGAAGCATTACATTGAGAATGGCATTATTGGAATCCACCTCCGCTCATGGTGTCCTCGACTGAATCCATGCATGGTGCGTCCCCAATGGAATCCATAGTGTCCTCTCATATTCTCCCATGGTCTAGATGTTCCATCCATTAGCCACATCAGCGACATTTGACCCATGGTAGCCAAATCAATCGTCATTTTTGTTTGATACTAGTTTCAAGAGTCAAGAGCTCAGGTTCTCTATTTCATTTGGTTTTAATGGCACAATATATTTACGGGCAGCGACAGAGGCAGCAGTGAGGCTCCTCCAATCGTCGGCTTCCTCCATTGGAGCCCTAACAAGCCCCCCACCCCCCACCCCAAAAAAAAAGGCGGAGGAAGAAGAGGGAGAGGGGGGTTTGAGAAGAAAGAAGCAGTGGCAGTCCCTCCTTGCCTCACTTTATGGCTTCGTCTCTGTTTATGGGTTTGTGCCAGATAAGAAAAGAGGAAAGTCATGTCGTGCCCGCACCCTCTGATCTACTACCTGCAAGTCACAGGCCTCCTGGGAACCAAAGTTAGATATGACCATCCAAATAAAGGTAGAGATCTACTTTTGCCACAATGCCATTACATTAAAGGTAGTGATGCTGAAACGCTGTTTTTTTTTTGCGGTGAACAGTTGATTGGTGGTAGTTAAAAGGACCAATACACTTGCAAGTATACGTTGTACAATGGAATTTTAAGTGAGGGGATCAATAGACAACATTGTAACTTTATTTGCTCATATTTGTAAGTATATAACTACTTGGTACTTTCATCATTAGATTTTATGAGATCGATGGCTGCCATTAATTTCAAGCATTATAAAATTTCTCATAAAAGTTATATTTTCATATACCAATAATTTTAATATCCATATTTTCGAAAACCAAATTCAAGATGCATCCATGTCCATAATATAGGTCCATCTCAGTGTCTTTTTTAATCAAATATACCCCCTTCGTTTTAAAATGTGGACCGTTTTTTACTTTTTGAGATACATAGAGTTTAGTATTTTTACTATTTATCTAAACATATTTCTGTATTTTGGTGTATAGTAAAAACATATGTATATAAAAAATTAATACGATGTATATTTTGGAACAAAGAGAGTACAAGTATTTCTTACTATTTAGATTTAGTTGAATACGAATATTTGATAATATCCCGTGCTCGCGCAACGGCTTCAGCTGATCCTAGCCGATGCGCTCATATATGTGCGCCATTGCGACAATGTGCTAGGACTAGCCGTTCGCACCAAGCTCATTGGCCCTTGCCAATTGGCCAAATGCCAGCTGGAAAATACGATTCGAGCGCAAGTGCGACTGCGTCCACTACACAGGTGACATAGGGGAGGAGGTGATGTTTCTGTTACCGATGGTCCGATGCTGAACCAACTATCAATTACTTCTCTTGTGCTACCGGTGTTATTCATTTCCACTTCTGTTTTTCATTTGCAAAGCCTGAACCAAACACCACCTTAGTTGTAGTTATCCTTTCTTAAGACAGATTTGTTCCTTCTCAAATGCTTGATTTTGAGTTTCTTTCAATCATTTTTTTTCTAGATGTTCTTCCCCAACTCCGGCATTGGTGCCAACGAGCCTTAGGGTTCAGGTTTCGGATTTGAAGTTGGGTGGTGGGGTTACCAGCGGTCTCTCGAGCCTAGGAAGGCTTCAGACGGCTCTCGGTCGGTGGTGGTGGTAATCGATATAGCGGAGAGAAGAGGCGGCACAGTGCCACTAGAGCTGGGCGGCAGAGGATCCTCGGCTGGGCGGTGGAGGCAGCGAGGGCAAGTGCGAACGACGGGTTAGCACGAGAGCGGTCGACACAGTGACGATGGTGGATCCGGTGCCCCCTGGAGACAGGCGAGGCGAGGCGGGGCGAGTGTCCATCATCGACGGAAGACGAGGATGGGTAGGGGGAGGGAGAGCGGCGGGCAAGCAAAGCAGCAAAGGGGATAACAGCGGCATCGGGGAAGAGAAACACGGGAGAAGATGAAAAGAAGCGGTTGAGATGAAGATAAGGAGAGAGATCAGATTTGAGCCATTTATTTGCGATTGGACAATAAAATAAAAATGGTTGGAGGGTAACTAAATCTCAAAAATTTGAGAAATAGACATACCTTTTTTAGATCAGTTTTAGTTATCTTTTATGTTACCATAAAAAATAAATATTAAATCGGATGTACTATCATGGCAATACTTGTGATGCTGTGAAGAGAGATTTGAGACTTGAGAGGTGAAGCATCATCATCACCTCATCAGGGACTTTTTAGAAAGTGTGATACTGATGCATGCGAGCTATAGATGCCTGCTGTGCTGGACGCCTGGACCCTCTGTCAAAAGGAAAATAAAAGAAAAGGCTGTCTTCTGGGCCCCACACGCAGCTATTACAGGGACACGCACTGTGGGTGGGACGGAAGAAAATTTCATGCATCCGGTGTGCAAACCAGATCATGTGTATACCTGCTCCCACAAAGCGACACGTGGATGCATCGGCCATCCGACGGATCCTGAGGATGGCGGGTGCCAACAATGCCGAGGGTGCAGCGCTTGATTCAGCTCAACTCCCGTTCACACCACGCCGCAAGGAAAATAGCCGTTGCGCGTGATTCGTCGGATCCTGAGTCTATCCACGCGGCATGCATCGGCATAGGGGTTGCAAAGTCAGGGATTTGCACACCGGATGCATAGAATTTTCTTCCGGGTGGGACCGTGGGGGGAGCAAAACAAACCCGGAGTGGGTGGCCAGAATCTCGCCACCTCGGAGCCCAAGCCGCTAATCCAATCCACAAAGCGCTTCCAGGCTTCCACGGCTGCCTGCTTAATTCCTCGTCTCTACTGCACCAGCGCAGCTCCCAGTCTCCCACTCTGCAGCTCGCAAGCTTAGCTTCATCTGCTTCTCCTCCTCCGTCCAGCCTCCGTCCCGTCGCGTCGGCTTAGCCGCTTGGTGACCGCGGAGGAGCAGCTCCGACGATGGCCTCCCTGTCCGCCGTCTCCGCCAAGGCCGCCGCCGGCTACTGCAAGCCACCCGCCCTGAGCTGGAAGGTAACATAACGCCATGGAAATGCCAGCGTACATGCTGTTAACTTGCTGCTCTGTGCTCAATAGTATCCCTCATTTAAAAAAAAAAAATGTTTTGAGCTTAACCTCCACTCTTCTCCCATTACTTGTGTCGGCTAGCTTGTACGCACCGAAGCGCACTGTTTGAAATAAGTGTGTGCTTGGAGACTCCGAGAGGCTAGCTGGCGTTAATATATGGTCACTACAAGATCCTGTTTGGATGAGTGAAAAAGGGGTGAAAAGTGGTGTATGAATAGTATTGAAATAGTATTTTTTGTGTGAGAAGATGTGATGGGATGCACTATTTCTTTGAAGTTGTGTTTAGTTGTAATTTTGTAGGTAAGACTAGATGTAGGTGTGTGCTTGTAGTTGATGGTATATGGTTTTCGAATCCGATTTTCCCTTGTAAACTGGAGTAGATCTCAGTTCTCTCTTCTTATTAAGTCTTTGGGGGGAAAACAAGAAAGCAGGATTCTGTTTGAAACAATATGAGTAGAAAGCAGAATTGGGCGAGGCCAGTGCCATGAGCTTTCTTTTCTTGTTTTGAAATAAAGCTTTTGTTCCTAGATAAAGGCAAAAAAAAAAAAAGAGGAAGCGCACCAGCAAAGGCTACGAGCTAATCCAGCGCGTGCGGAGGACCCACACGCCTCGTTTATATACTCCCCTAAATTAATTTTCATTGTTCCAATGACCCATTTGTATGGTACTGAATGTTTTGTTAAAGCCAGCTCAGTTTATCCATTTTCTTGGTCTCGGAATTATGAGTACTACATCCGAGTGTTGGCATCATTTGCAGCAGCATTTTATTTGCGGCAGTCCAACTGATGCCTTGCCCTCCCGCTCTCCGATGAACTGAAACTTGCAGGGAAGCAGAGTTCCAGGGCGCCGGAGCCTGGTCTCCATGATGGGGGCGACGAGAGGCCGCCTCATCTCCCTAAGATCACCTCGCTTTCGCGTCTACGCGGTAACACACATCAATCTCTTTGCATATGCACATCCCTTGATCACTTTTGTTTGTAGAAAGATGCATGGATGGTACCTGGAGCTCAACAACATAATGCCTGTGTGCGCGCATGCATGCAGGCCAAGCAGGAGACGGTGAACAAGGTGATGTCCATCGTGAAGCAGCAGCTGGCGCTGGGCGCGGACGCGGCGCTGACGCCCGAGTCCAAGTTCACGGACCTGGGCGCCGACTCGCTGGACACGGTGGAGATCGTCATGGCGCTCGAGGAGGAGTTCGAGATCACCGTCGAGGAGGACAACGCCCAGAACATCAGCACCATCCAGGAGGCCGCCGACCTCATCGACAAGCTCGTCGGCTGATTTTATTTTCTAATTTGGATCCCAGCAGATCTTGTACGTTTTCGGCTTTTCGCCAAATTTTAGCTGTATACGTGATGCTGGTCTTTTTGAAGGATTTTTTGTTAGGATTCGAAAACATGTTTTTTTGTGTGCTAACGCACATAATTCATGCCTTTTATTATTTGCACCCAATTGGAACCCACATTAGCTGTGTGTATGTTCATCGTCCGATGTCGTCGTTGCCGCGCTGCAGAGCAACCAATCTGCGAAAGGAGAACACATGGATATCACAGCGTCAACCTTGAGCTGCCAGCTTTTTTTTTTTTTGAAATTAAAGCTGCCAGCTTTATTCCACAATGAAATACCACCGACCGTAGCTACTAGCTTGCTTCCTGTTTAGGGCAAGTACGAGGTTCTGCATCCACACAGGGTACGGCAAAGACTTTCCCCAGTAAATGCCTTGTACGGCATACCAAATGTAGAAACTGCAACCTTTTGGGCCTTGCGTGCAGCAGAAAAGCAGAGCAACTGTGAAGACGTAAAGAGTTTGTCAGTGTTCGTTGTTGTTGGTGGCTTGGTGCTGCTATACCATGTGAAGACGGCCATGTCTGCCCAAAATTTATCTTTCAAGTCGACAAATATAGCAAACTTTTGAGGCTGGGACGTGTACAATAGGTCATTCTTGCATTAAGTTTACACGTTTACAAAGTACTGTCTGTGGTAAAAAGAAATACTTACTACTTTTTAGGGAAAACTATAATTTTCATCCTCAAGTATTGCTAAAGTGTGTTCGTCCCTCACGTTTCATTTAGTGCAAATCAACCCCCGAACCAGTGCATTGATCATCCTCATCGTACTTTAACAATGATTTAATTAGTATCATATAATAGTCGTTTAGTCCATGTAATCATCTTGCTAATTATTTCTTAGTCAAATTTTTTTTGAGTTAATCTCTACAATAATTTAGTGTAAATCAGATTTATTAATTCTTTTTTAAAAAAATATAGAGTATCTAATTTAGCGAATTTACTAAAATTTTTTGTAAACTTTATATTTTTGATTTAGCATATTGCATCTCTAGCTATTGATTACTTATTAATCAAATGATTATTGATTATGTGGCATAACTTGTTAGTAGATTTCATGAAATCATTGTTAAACTATAAAGTGAGATGATAAATGAACCAAATTAATTAGTTAAGGGACTGATTTGCACTAAATAAAATCTGAGGGATGAATACCACACTATTACAATACTTGAGTGATGATAAATACATTTTTCCATAGTTTTATACGATATGGTCTATGATATGCAGATTAATCATTGTTTTCTACTAGAATATACTCCCACCATTTTTCTTTACATAACTTTTTTGAATTTTTTTTTGGCTTGCTTCTAGTGCAAATTTGTGGTCGGAAACGTCAATGATTCACAAACAGAGGTAGTACTTACAAAATAAAATCTATGAGGTTATGAATATTTCCACTACAAGACATCTGATCTTTTCGTGTAGAACAATTTCAATGCTTTTAGCAATTGTTTTCACGAGTGATGGATATTTTTTGGAGTATAATTTGTATTGTCCGAAATAGTTTCACCAAATCATCGATAACTTTATATATAGTTTGGTGGGTTGCTATCTAAATATACTGTAATGTGCTGGCCACTTACAAACAAACCATTGGGAAAAGTTAGTAACATTGTACTGTTCGTAAGAAAAATCTACATATGTATTTTCATTTTTTTACTATATGCATTACCCAAAACATCAAGTATTCAGGAATAGGGGACGTGTTTCGCACCATTTTCCAAATCTGTTAACTTTAGTGATAGTAATTATTTGACTTTGAATTATCACAAACAACTACAAAAAGAATACAATGCTGGCACATTGGAAGTTGAATTGAGACCCTAATCTTCCTAATTGAATCTGTAGCCTTCTCATCTCGAAGTTTCAACATCCATAAAGGTTTGAGCCAAAAAAAACCCCAAGAAACAGCTTTGAACTCAACTTTCATAAAAGGATTCAATCGGAACATAACTTTCCACATGGCAATGCAAGTTCAAAAAAAAGGCAAAACGAAATAGCCAATAGAGTCATGTGGGATTTCACTAGCCTCATGCACACAACTAGAGGACATACTCCATCCGTTTCAAATTACTTGTCATTTTAACTTTTCTAGATACATTCTTTTTGTTATGTTTCTAGACATAAATATATATATATATATATATATATATATATATATATATATATATATATATATATATATATATATATATATATATATATATATATCTAGGTGCATAACAAAATGAATGTATCTAGAAAAACCAAAACAACAAGTAATGTGGGATGAAAGGAGTAGTATATATTCTAGGTGCATTTGGATATTTTGTATTTTATGATAGATTAAGTGAATCAAGAAAACACAAAAGGGATAACGCTTAAGAACTGACTATAATGTGGTACTCTTTAGTTGAGATGGATAGACTAGAAAGACTGGCGCGCGTTGCCGTGCCATGACCTGTAGCCCAGTGATTGGTAGGAATGTCTGGGATTTTTTTTGCAGGATTTTAGGTTGTGAATTAGTTTCTTAAACTTTAGGGTATTTTTCAGTTGAATGCAGAGACCATGGATTGATCATGACAAAGTTGGGGGACTTTTCTGCAAAATTTTGGTCAGTGAGTAGATTTGCAGAAAGTTTAGGGTCTTTTGCTTAGAAGTATGTGGACCATGTGTTATTTTTTTAAAGCTCTGGTTTGTGCGCGAGGCATGGATCATGAGTTGATTATCGTAAAATTTGGTGCCTCGATCGAGGTAGATGACGTCAAATTGTCCGAGAGATGGCTTAAATAAATGGTAGCTATGTAAAGCTTGAGGGGGCTTCATCAAATTATCGGAGCAGTGGTTGGAGTATAATTTAATTTTGATAAAGTTGGTGGGGGATTTTGTAAAAATGACAGTCATCTTGGCATTTCTTCGAAGCTCGAGGGGGTTTCCAAAAACTTCCTAACAAGTGGCTTGCAAATGTTATTTCTACAAAGTTCAAGGGGGTTCTCATAAAATTACCTAGGTGTGGCCTGGAGTACATTTTACTTTTGATAAAGTGTGAGGGTTTTTTCTTAAAACTGCTAAGCTTCCTGGATGGATCCTAGCCATCAACGCGCGATCCAACGGCCCACGATTTAAGGGTGATGTGGCTCAATGGGAGGGCAAAAATCTCCCCCCTTTTAGGCTTGTAAAGATGGTGAGAGGCAAGCATGATTATTTTGATAAATTGTAGTACAATATCATCTTCTAGGAGGGTGTGTTGATTACAACAAAGGTTGACACACTTCATAACCCCTTGGTGCACAATAAAACACATTGCATGTATACATTCATGACATGGTGATGCTTTGGCGAACAATAGAACACACGTCTAAGGTCGAGAGTGCATGGTTGCCGCGTGTTGAACCTTCTGCCAACAATCGAACACATGTCGAACAGTGGAAATGCATGAATGACGCGTGTTGAACCTTCACTAACGAGTACAACACGTGTCCAAGAGAGGGAATGCATGCATGCCACGTGTCAAAGATTCTTGCCATTCGTAGCACAGGCTGGTCATGGCTTGTAGACAATATCGGTTATATCTGGGTGAAAACGGACTTCCTTTTCTTTAATGGCTTCATAATGCTGCTAGAGAAGTTTTATCTCAAAGATTATTTTTATTGAGGCCAAACTATAAACTATTTGCCACACGAGAATTTAATATTTGTTCAAAAGATCGGTCCTTGTAAATATATCAAGAAAAATGCTTTTGAGTAACCTTATTTGAATAGCTTTTTTAAACATTTTACACAGAAAAATTAATCATGAGAGACATCTCATATTTTTTTCCCTTTTGAAAAGGAAGCCAAAATAAAATTTTCTAGAGGTGCAGCGCAACCAAAACCTGTAAATGCAGACCAGAGAGGGGGCGAGTTCAATCCCCGCAGGAGAACAATCCTGTGAGCGTGACGTCAGGGTGTAGCCGCGCCCGCCATCTCGCTCTCTCTAGCGGTCTAGCCTGCGCCTGTGTGCTCGTCGTCTCCTCCGAACCCCCTCCCCGCACGACGTGTCCGCATCGGGCACCGTCCAACTCAAACCCCAACGGTCGGATCCCACCCGGCGTGCTCTACATATCCTGTCCCGTCACCCCCTCCCCCTTGTCCTCAAAGCCTTTTCCCCCAAATCTCGCGTGCTGCCTCCGCCCTGCTCCGCCTCCCAGCTTCCGTGCCCCTCTCAACCCGCGCGCGTGCGCCCCCGATCCGGCGGAATCCGTCGGCGCGGCCGTCGATTGGCGCGGCTGCTGTGGTGCGGGAACGCTCGGCGCCGGCGCGGGCTGCGGATCGAGGCGCGGGTCGGCGGATTTGGGCGCCCGCGGAACGAGACCTGGGCGGCGGCGCCGGAGTTTGTGACGGGAGTTTGGAGGGGGGTTGGGTGGTGGCGGAGGGGGTGGGTCGCATATGCGCGTAACGGTCACGCCCAAGGACGAAGAGCGGCTGGTCGGCTTGATGGCGCGGGAGCGGCCGCGGTCGGCGGTGGTGACGGCGGGCGGGGATTTGTTAACTGCTCCCGTCGGCGGCGATGGGTCGGACGGGGACTCGTCGGGGTCGATACAGGAGATCACCGCCGACGACTTCAAGAAGGACTCGTCGTCCGGCGGCGGCGGCGCTTCGGCGGCGCCGAGATCTAGGTCTTGGACGGGCCCGCCGGCCATGGGGTACATGGCGCGGAGCTACGGGCAGGCGTTCCACAGCTTCGCGTGGCTGCAGGCCGTGCAGAAGAAGCCGCTCGTGGCGCACCCCGCCCCGGAGGCGGACGAGGACGAGGTGGAGCACGCCGTGGACGCCTCCGACGGGGAGAAGGAGGAGGGCGAGATTGAGGAGGGGGAGGCCGTGGAGGGCTCGTCCACGCCCCCTCGAGCGCAGCCCGAGACCATCGATTTGGACTCGGACGCCCCGGAGAAGTCGGAGTCTGTGGCTGCGGAGGGGAGCGGCGCTGAAGTGCCTCCTGTGGCCACCCAGGAGGTGGAGTTGGATTATGATCAGCGCGTGGGGAGCATTCTGGAGGAGCTCGAGATGATCTCCATCGAGGAAGCTGAGAAGTATGGACAGATGCTTCATGTTTTTGTTGAACGAAGGATTCAGACACTAAGAAAAATGGTTTTTCTTGCTGCTGTATTGCAGGTCGTTTGAGGGAACGTGCGCCCGTCTTCGTACGTGCTTCGAGAACCTGAAGCCGCTATACCCGGAGAATGGGAGCCCGATGCCAATTCTTGATCCCCTTGTGCAGCAGGCTTTTATAGGAATTGACACACTCACCACTGTAAGGCCTATACCTAGAGTTGGTTGGTTCCCCTCCTTGACTAGTCCTTGACCAGAAGGCTGACACTTGTTGCGTTGCTTTGCAGGTGGCAAATTCATATAACTTGCCCAGGAGGGAGCAGAATAAGACAATGCTTTTGAAGTATGTGACTCATCTTCAGCTCATTATTTGCAGAAGAAAATGGCCACCTTTTGTGTAACTGAAAAAATATCATTTGAATGATGTAGGTTGTTGTTTCACATTAAGAATAGATATTCATCCATTCTGACATTGGACCAGAGACATGAGGTTAGTAATATTTCTGTTTTGTTGCTTTCGGGATGAATTCTGAAGCTGCAACCTTAATCTTGCCTTGTTCCTGTGCATCAGCTGGACAGCCGGGTGAGGCAGTTAGTTTTCGAGGAAAAAGACAATGTCAATGACCCAAGTACCAGCAGCGGCACTAAAGCGACAAATGCTTCAGCTCCATCTGGGCATGTTTCATCAGGGAGATTGCCATACGAATCAGGAGTAGCAAATTCATTCAGTGGCTCTAGCTTACCGAGGCTGGAAATACCCACAAAAAGGATTAGCCCCTTGTTGGACCTTCATGCAGATTATGATGAGAACAGCTTACCCTCCCCCACACGGGATAATGCACCTCCTTTTCCTGTGCCAAAGCCTATAGGGTTTGGGGCATTTCCAATGGTACCTGAGAGACCATCTTTCCCAGAGAGGGAGTCTGGAAGGAATTCCTTAAATGATCCTCTGAAGGCCGTGTCATCATATCAGCAGAAGTACGGGCAGAAATCTGTCTTTCCAAGTGATGATCTGCCAAGTCCAACTCCTTCTGGTGATGATGGTAAATCTACAGACAAAGGTGGTGATATATTTAGTGAG
Organism: Cenchrus fungigraminus; assembly: GCA_036936925.1. NCBI lineage: Eukaryota > Viridiplantae > Streptophyta > Magnoliopsida > Poales > Poaceae > Cenchrus > Cenchrus fungigraminus. The sequence goes on along the minus strand of CM072768.1, from coordinate 59,049,697 downwards.
ATTTCCAGCTTCCCAGTTTCAAAGAAGACTACACTGCCAAGTACAAGTCAGATGCCCGCCTCTCAACCTAACACATTCAGTGGCAGCAATATTAGTTATGCAGGTGGTCCACCTGGTTATGGTAAACAAGCTGAGCAATTGGCTGCAGGTCCAAATCATGCACTAAAGGCTACGTCTAAAAGTCGGGATCCAAGGCTCAGGTTTTTGAACCGTGATTCTGCTGGTGCTACAGATGCAAATCAGTGTGTGAATTTTACAGATCTGAAGGATGGTAATTTGGGTGTTGGAGTGCCAACTATTAACCGTAAACACAAAGCAGTTGCTGAACCTCAGGTGGATGAAAACATGCAAAAAAGATTTAGGCTTAGTGCTGGGGATCCAAGAAACATGCTGATGCCAACAGGGGTTCCCAATCAGCTTATGACGAATGTGAGGGCTCCCCCAAACAGCAGTGGAACCACTACACCATTTTTGCAACCCCCTCAAAGTTCTGCTCCACAAATCAGTGCACCTCCAGCTGTTTCATTGCCTCCATCTCTATTAAAGGACATAGCTGTGAATCCAACAGTTCTGATGAATTGGATTAAAATGGAACAGCAGAAGATGTCTGCATCAGAACCTCAGCAGGTAGCCATGTCTAGTGGCATGACGAGTATTGGAATTGCTGGCACGGTTGTACCACCTGGCAGCGCTCTAAAGACCATAGAAGCTGCACAAGTTCCGTCTGTTCGGTCACAGGCTCCGATGCCAACACCACCTCTGGTAAAGCTCATGATACTTTATTTTGGTCTTTTGTACGTACTTGTTTACCTTATTTACTTGCTTTGTATGTTATTAGTCAGTAATTAGGTGTACTATATTTTCATTAATGCAAATCTTTGGTTTGTTAGAATATTTTACTAACATTTTTTTTCTGTCTGTAGAACTCACAAAATGATGCTGGTATACTTCGTATGAAGCCCCGTGATCCCAGGAGGATCCTTCATAATAACGTAGCCCAGAAAATGGATCCAGTGGGCTTGGAGCAACTCAAATCTAATGCAACTACTCAGCCTGATTCTCAGGGCACCAAAGATCAGACTACTTCAATGGTTTCTCAACCAGCTCTGGTGTCTACACGGCCGTTCACTATGAGCACGAAGCATGTTGATCCTGTCTCAAATTCACAGTTAGCTGCTACAGCTCTTATGGCTCCTACACAACAAGCTTCAGCCAGCACAACCAGGGTGGATCTGAGGCTGGCAGTTGAACAGAATGGTCATAATGCTGATGCAGCTAAGGCTCCTGCAACACCATTTGAAGCTGTGGAGCCAGTTAACCCGTGGGGTGATGTTGATCATCTCCTTGATGGTTATGATGATCAACAAAGAGCTCTCATACAGAAGGAAAGGGCAAGACGGATCACAGAACAGCACAAAATGTTTTCAGCACGGAAGCTATGCTTGGTGCTTGATCTAGATCACACTCTTCTTAATTCCGCAAAGGTATTAGAAGCTTTAGCTTATGATTTTAACTTTTTATGTTTTATTATTTGCCCATTAATGTATTGCATACTTGTTCAGTTTATAGAGGTGGACCCTGTACATGAAGAAATCTTACGGAAGAAAGAGGAACAGGACAGGTCTATGCCAGAACGCCATCTCTATCGTTTTCACCATATGAATATGTGGACGAAACTGAGACCAGGAATATGGAATTTCCTTGATAAGGTTTGTGTCTTAAGAAAAAAATCGATGACTTACGTGTGTTTATGCTCTGCTGTTAGTTTTTGACCTGTCTGTTGCTCTGCTAGGCGAGTAAGCTCTTCGAGTTGCACCTGTACACCATGGGGAACAAACTTTACGCTACTGAGATGGCAAAGGTTCTTGATCCTACTGGGACCTTGTTTGCTGGGCGAGTCATCTCAAGAGGTGATGATGGTGATCCTTTTGATAGCGATGATCGATTGCCCAAGAGTAAAGATCTGGATGGTGTGTTGGGGATGGAATCTGCAGTGGTAATCATAGATGATTCTGTAAGAGTCTGGCCTCATAACAGAAACAATTTGATAGTTGTAGAGAGGTATGTATCACTATTTAATGCTTGTGTTCTTCCTACATGTAAATTCATTTGACTAAATTCCTTTCCATGTGATTTTCTGCAGATACACCTATTTTCCCTGCAGTAGACGTCAATTTGGCCTTCCTGGACCATCGCTTCTCGAGATTGACAGAGACGAGAGGCCAGAGGATGGTACCCTTGCTTCTTCAATGGCGGTAGGCCCTTGTTTCTCCACAATTGAGCTCACATGGAGTCCAACTTTGATTGTTCTGACAGTTCTTGTGCTGTGGCAATATAGGTCATTGAGCGAATTCACCACAACTTCTTTTCTCATTCTAACCTCAATGAGGCTGATGTTCGAACCATACTATCAGATGAGCAGAAGAGGATCCTTGCTGGCTGTCGTATTGTCTTTAGCCGGATTTTCCCGGTTGGAGACTCAAAACCTCATATGCATCCTTTGTGGCAGACTGCAGAGCAGTTTGGTGCAGTCTGCACGACCCAGATTGACGATAAGGTCACTCATGTTGTTGCTAATTCCCTGGGGACAGACAAGGTGAACTGGGCATTGTCCACAGGCAGATTTGTGGTGCACCCAGGATGGTGAGGACTAATTGCTTTCATTTGCTTGAATCATTTTTCTATTACAGAACCTTATTTCTAACTTGTCGAGTTGACCCATCACTTGATTGAAATTCTGTGTCATGTTTGCCATCAACAGGGTAGAAGCTTCAGCTCTGCTGTACCGGCGCGCCAATGAGCTTGACTTTCTAGTCAAGTAACAAACACCCTGCTGAGCCCCATTTCTCCATCTGGCTCCAGGGAAGAATTCTTCCTTTTTGGGATGGGATCCACTGCATGGAAACATAACATGATAAAAAAAATGCTAACACTCTAAAACCGGACCCATAGTAAGAATCGAACCAGCAACCTCCAACAGAATTCAAGGCTTTAATACAACGGGTAACAAGAAGAAAATGCTTTATGAAAAGCCTGAAAGAGGGGACTGGGACAGCTGGTCGATGTCATTACTGGAGGTGGTGGCTGCTTTGTTTCAGAGGTGTCCTAGAAAAGAGCCAAATATGCGCTAAAGAGAAGTCCACTAACCACCTCAACCGTTTGGATAACATGTTAAATTGCTGCATTCTTGGTAGGGGTCATACACTTAAATGGGAGTGTTTTGGTAGCCGCCTCTGGTCGCCCATCGAAGTGGCAATTGAACGGACGGGCGGTAGCAATTTTTGAACGAGGCAGTATGTTTATGTATGTCTTGGGGGTGAAGTGTCTGGTTGCGTCTGTGCCATCAAACGCCGAAAAGGCATATATGGACAAGGACACCCCAAAGATGGTTGGGGGTGAAGTGGGTTCGTATAACGGGAATGGAGAATTGGGAGTCAAAGTCAATGGTGGCAGAGAAGAATGCAGATGACTTATCAAAAAAGAAAAAGAATGCAGATTATGTGATCGGTTGGTTACTCGTTATTACATGTGAAACATTATTCCAAAAATGGAAACGCGTCGCCGGATGCTATCAAAAGTGTATGCGAATCTTTAGGGTTGCTCAGGAAAACAGAAAACCGTTTAGATTTCCCCCATACCTGCTAGTTTTTTTCTTGTGAAGTTGGTACCGGTATTTGTGGAGTTTTTATTTAATCTTTGGCCGGGAGTCCGTTTCGAACATCTGAAGTGTAATTACATGTGCTAAGGATTTTCTGATGACCTTTATATGCAAAAAAAAAAAAAAACCCGGACATTGACGACGTTTTGAAAACAAACTTTTATGCAGAAAACAAGACAATGAATTTGCACGAGGTAAAACTTAGGTAGGAAAAAGTACCACCTTTTGAACAATAGGGGAAAAAGGTGCTTTACAGTTCCACAATATTTGATAGAGGAAAATCATTATTTTTGAAACACGTCATTAAATCTAGTGATATCATTACCACTATTTTATGTATAAACGAATGACCAAAATGTCCATTAAAATATTGTTATTTTAATGGGGACGCAGGGTACGGGTTATCCGGATATTTAGAGCATCTCCAACAGTTTGCTAAATTTTACATGACAAATCTTATGTTTTGTGTTGGGGGTGCACCTTATGAGACCTTATGAGGGCTAAGGCTAGGGACCCTTATTGTGTATAAAAGAGGTCCAAAAAGGGATATAAGGACATTTTTGTAAGGGCCGAGGACCTAATTGTAATGTCTAGGGAGTCGGTTGTATTGTCAGGGCCCTCAGTGTAAATAACGATCTTCCAAGTCTTCTTCTCTTTCTATCTGTTCGGGATTCCTGAATCCCAACATTTTGCTAACTTCTAAAAAGATATGCCAAGTAAACAAAAGAGCTCATCTCCAATCGTGACATAATTCATTTGTCAAACCTAGATCTAACTTACATCACGAACTCTGAGAGAAACAAAATTATGTTTATGCTCTTTCACCTCTTAAAAATTTGCATCAGGAACCCTTCTTAATTATTTATTTCTTTTTTTCAGCCTCCCACCTGTCTAGAAACAACAATGCCAACGGCGAGCCGTGTGCGTATATTTACGCGTTGGAGGCTAGTTTTTCCCAAGTTGCCAAAAATTGTCAAGTCTTTTGCCAAACTATTGAAGGGATATTTTTTAACGTTTTTGAAAAAAAACAAAGATGACAACTCGATTCGGCAAACTACTAGAGATGCTCTTAGGGTTTGTTTCAGACCGCTCAACACCATCTTTTACAACTCTGCTCCCAAATTACCTAGTCAAACAGGTCCAACTTCAAAAACTCTGCTAAAAAAAGTTGAGTTGAGGGTCAACTTCACGTTTTCTAAGGAACTCAAGAGGTATTCTAGAAATCAACGTTTCATATGTCCTCATGGGGGTGCACACCCTTGTCCGCCAGCTCTGCGTGCTTGACGACTTCACCCTCCACTCCATCCTCGCCCGTGTGCCGCTCCATGACACGGCGGTCACATTCGCGCTCTCCCGCCGCTGGCCCCACATACTTGCCATGCTCTCGCGACTGGTCCTCCATCCGGCACCTACAACCGTCGCGACTCCCCCCTCCCGAGTGCAACGAGGACCCTCTCCTCTTCCTCGTGTTACCCCACCACCTCCACCGTAGCGGTGATGTGCCCTACGTTCTCCTCCAGTCGCTCCTCGCTCACTGTCCCCGCTGCTCGCTCTCGCGCTGGTGCTGCCGCAACTCGCGATACCGGGGGCTCAGGAAGGCGCTCGAGTTCGACGTCCAGCTACAGACCGAGGAGGTCATGCGCACAGGCATCGGGAGGCCCAGCCGTTCGCACGGGATGGGCACTTGCCAAGGCCATGGAGGCCACAATGATGATCATCTTGTCCTAACAGGAGCTCCACTAGACTCAGACGAGATGCCTAGCCACTCAGGCAATGGCCGCCGCGGTCAAGGACGTACAATCAAGTACCACCGAACCCTCTCGACACCGGCGTCCGAGTGGTTTCTCTGAGCACCTACTTGGAGGCCGCTCTCCCCAATCAAGGCACCACCTATTCCGTCAACACCGACTCACCAACAACGAACACCTGCTCACCGTGTATGGTCGATACTTCAGGGCGACGGTGAGGATCTGGATACTAACTCCAACTGTAATTCCCTTCTTACCCCCCATCCTTTGCTCTCCTTGCGACTATAAAGGGGGGCAGAGAAGATGGAGGGGGTCAATAGAAGCTTGAATGCACACAAGTGAACACACCTAGGTAGCTGCCAGGCACCCGACCCCCGAACACACACACTCGTCCGGGACTTGGGGCCTCGTACCCTCTCCCGACTAGTTTGTAACCCTTACTACGAACTCAAATTTGGGCTCGAATACACTAAGTACGCAACTGGACGTAGGGTATTACTCTCCGAAGGCCTGAACCAGTATAAACTTGAGTGTCATTTGAGTCACCATCCAGCCATGGACACACGATCGTAGAAATCATACTTGGCGGCGGTAGAGAACCCCGACACCATGATAAAAAGATATCCCTATTACTTTTCGTGAATGTCATTGCAAGGTGCACGTCGACGCCACACCTAAGGTTTCCCAAAGCTTTACCTAGTGACACTCATGGTACTCACCATAGATCAAACTCAACATTACACGTTCGTTCGGCCTTTTCCCTCCCGCATGCTGTCACCATGCAGCGGTAATAAACCACTAACTTCCCATGAACCACTATGATGTGTCTGCAAGACATAGACTAACCATCACAATTAGATCTATTCCTACTAAGAACATATGCTAGCTACTGAAAGAACCTTGATGTCACCTAGAGGGGGGGTGAATAGGCATGACGACCAACTTTAACTTTTATTCCCCAAAAACTTGAACTGTCAGTGTCCACCGGTCAGACCGGTGGTGATGACTAGTCAGACCGGTCACTAAATGTGTTTCACAGGAGGCACCGGTCAGACTGTTGCCTAGCACCGGTCAGACCGGTTTAGCACAGAGCACCTGCAAGAACAGCTTCAAGCTCCTCTTGACTTCTAGCACGAACCAAACTTGGTTAGTGGCCTTGGTAGATGATCACAAGCAAGGTAATAATCCCTGCACACACAAATAGCACAACCAAGTAGATCGAAGCGGAAGCAAATCAAATATGCTAGAAAACAACTTAGAGAGGCAAACCACAATGAGACGCAAGGATTTGTTTCCCGAAGTTCACCTCCCACTAAGGAAAGGCTACGTCTCCGTTGAGGAGCTTGTAAGGGAACTTTCCCATAACAAGCCGGGTCTCTTTCAACCACTTTCCTCCTTTCCACTAAGGCGATCTTTTTCACGAAGAGGCAAGATCACAGCCCTCACAAACTTGCCGCTGCTCACCACAACCTTGGGAGCTAGCTGGCGACGCCTAGCCATCTAGGAGGCAAACCTCCAATAGTAACAAATGCTTCAATGCTTGTAGACGCGAAATTGAAGTGCTCAAGCTATAGGAATGCTCTTGTTAGCTCACAAAGGCTCTCTTGAGCTCACTCTCTCAACCCAACTCAAAGATATGATTTGAATCCACAAATCTCACAAAGAGAGGTTGGGGAGAGCCACTAAGGCTTAGGGCTTGCAAAGAATGACTTAGGAGCTCAGCAAAGTCACCAAGAACAACAACCTTCCACTGTAGGAGGCTTGGGGTATTTATACCCCTCAAAGGAGAAAACTAGCTGTTAGCTGTCGGGCGGCACCAGTTAGACCGGTGCCCCACACCGGTCAGACCGGTGTTCGAAAAACTAGCCGTTGGGCTAGCGGCACCGGTAAGACCGGTCATGCCCAAGACATCGCCAAAACCCTTTCTTTCACTCCAACACTTCACCAAAGAGATGAAGTGACTCAGGTTAGGTTAGGAGGGTTTGTTAGCACACTCTAAGGCTCTCAAGGCTATTTCTCACAAGGTTTTTCTAAGAGCACTTTGACTTGGTCATTAAGCTAAAGTTGCATCCCTCATACCTATACTCAAGAACAAATAAAAACACCGTGTAAACCTCTTGAGCTTGAATGTCTTCAATCTTGCCATACTTGAACAATTTTCTCTTGAATGTTCTTGATTGACAACAAATATGCAAGCTTTCAACTAAGGACCATAAAGTCTATACTTATCCTTGTCTCCTCTTTCAATTTACCACATGAAGCCTTGCATTTAATCTAGAGAGAGTTACCATCTTCTCTTTCTATGATCCTTGTACTTTAATCAAGCCACCATATTTACCGGAGACAATGAATTGACATTCTCAAAATATCCCCAATATTTATCTTCCTTTGTTTGCTTGATATTTGCCACTATGCCTTAGGATCACTCATATATTTGTCTTCTCTAATGTGAGCCATATAATATTCATTCACCAATATATATTCCAACAATAACTCATGAATATATTAATAAAATCTGCTCCCAATCTTAGACAAATATGTTAGACCTTTAATCACTTTGTCATTCAATTCACCAAAATCCACTTAGGGGCCTAGATGCACTTTCAATCTATCACTTTTTAGTGATTGATGAAAACTCGATTAAAGCTTACAAATATATCGTTAAAGCGCATTTCGATTCTTAGATATAGCTAGAGCTCCCCCTTAATTTGTGCTTTGAGTGAAATTTCAAAAATTTGGCCTTAAATGCCAATTGCACAAATTTGGGAGAAAACACATGAGAGCTCCCCTATATCTTAGAATCAGTGGAGTGCAATATGTGTGTGTGACAAATAAACATCCATGATGCGTATGACAAGATATGCACAAAGCAAAGAACATGTGTGCTGACTGGGTGACACCGATCAGACCGGTGCCCCTGACCGGTCAGACCGGTCAGGTCCAGTCAGAACACAAAAAGAAAAAGTTCATGCTATCTGGGCCAAGGTGATCAGGCCGGGGTTGCAAGCCGACTTAGATCACTTTGCTCCATTTAGTCAAACAAACAAGTCATCACACAAAGATATGCATCACAATCTAACATAATGTCACTTAGGTTACATAAATAGGTCCAACACACATAAAAGCACTCATACAAGGTTCTCAAGTCCACAAAGAAGATAAAGTTCTAGAATTATTACATGGCTGCTCTCATCAGCCAACAGGCTCCGGTCAGACCGGTGGCCCACAGACAGCTACACTAAGTTTGAAATATGAAGCTTTTAATCCCAATCTTCTCCCCCTTTGTCATCAAGCATCCAAGAAGGGCCTGGAGAAGTTGTAGCTGCAGGTCACTGTCCCTGAGAGCCGTCCCTGGGTGAGAGCTCCCTCCTATTTGAGAATTGTCAAATAACTAATGCATAGGAGAGTTTAGATAAAGAGACTCAGAGATAGTGATTTCAAAGAAATGAGCTAGAGGAGCGCCATCCATACCATAGTAATATGGGTTATACCCAAAGATCTCCGCGGAGAAGCGAGCTCCCCAATCTTGCTCGGGAGGTGGAGGTGGTTGTTCCATGAACTGAGATGAACCTGGAACATCGGGACACTACAAGAAAATCATTGACTAGTGACGCAACCACATTTTAGCGTCATTGATTTATGACGTTCCTGGCTGATCTCGTTATAATATTTCACTTCCGAGCAAATTTAGTGATAAAAAAAACTTTCATCATTATGGTTGGTACTGTAGGCGGGCATTCACTGTTCCATAATGTTTTGTGACGCCATAATCTCTGCAAAAACATCATAAACCAACATCGGTCCCACATGTAAGCATTATTTTAAAATAGAGTGTTCCAAGTCGTCATAAATTTTAGTTGGGTCCCACATGTAAGCATTTTTTCGAAAATAGAGTGTTCCAAGTTGTCATAAATTTTTCCAGGGTCCCACATGTAAGCATTTTCGCCATGTCAGCGGCGTCATAAACCAACTTTGGTCCCACATGTAAGTATTATTTTTAAATAAAGTGTTCCAAGTCGTCATAAAATTCAGTTGGGTCCCACATGTAAGCATTTTTTTCGAAAATAGAGTGTTCCAAGTCATCATAAATAGTTCCAGGGTCCCACGTGTAAGCATTTTTTGCCAGACTAGAGGCTAGGTCACGAAATATTGCAAAAATAATTTGCCATGGCATGGTTTCGAACCAGGGACCTGAAGAAACAAGGTTGTGCTGCTTACCACTGCACTACTTCTTGGTTGTGTTATGCTAACAAGAAACACTTTCCTTATGGTTGTCTCAGGTGAATCTTTAATATAAATCAGTAATTCGCAGGCGAAACGCTTCACTGCCTTCGCAAAGACTCAACTTTTGCTACGCGTAGATCTGCAACGGCTCGTGGTACGAATGGCGGATTCTAACGGCGATGAGAGGGTGATTTATACGCCACCTCCCACAAGGTCAGTCCTCTGGTTTGAGCCACTATATTTTGCCCTATCGACCTAGGGATGGGGATTTCTAGATTTGGGGATATAGAGGATTGGTGACCATATACAATAGATTCAGATTTTATCATACACTCAGATTTGCATTGCAATTGGTGTTAGAAGTTGATCGGCTATAGATAATCGGTGTTAGATTCAATTAGTTTTCGATTTGCATCATTTTATGAATTGATAGGTTCTTGTATTTTACTAGCATCTGGTGGTGGCTCGGTCCACTAATTTCGTTACATCAGAGCCTCCTGATGTTGATCTTATCATTGTGGATCCTTATAACAAGTGCCAGCATGGGTATGCTCTCCTTGTCAGGGAAAGCTTCACCGCCCTTGGGCGCCGGTATGGAACCTGTGGTCAGGTAAATAATAACTTGTTTAAATTTCAATAGACTTATAGTACTTGTACTCTTGATATTAGTGTTGAAAATGGACAATTTTATGAACATATATGTATTTGGTATCTGCAGCCTCAAGGAAAAAAAATGTCAGACATTTGTTTGGATTGATCCTGAATGGGATGGTAGGACTAAAGCTGTTATGAATAAGCAAACACGCAGGATAGCAAAAGCTAAAGAGGAAGCAAGGTCATGGAAAGAAGAATGCAGAAAGGCTAACATGAAGTTTGGAGATACTGAAAAATTGATGCTTGAAGATACTACCACTGAGCTTCAGAAGAGGAAGAAGGGTAAGCCAACACAGACAGAACTTGGACAAGTATTCATGGAAATGGAATCGAACAATAGGTAGTTACGATTATTGGAACAAATTTTAATGATGAATAACCATGACATGCCATCTTATGAAAGTTGTTGCTGATGTTTTCTTCAGATCACGTGAACGACCCTCAGAATTTATCGATTTAAGTGATGCTTGAAGCCGAGCTGTAGAAGGTGAATGGATAGCTGCAGGAAGCCAGACATAATATTACCTTGAATCTATATGTGGGGAGAATTGTCGATCTACTGATGTCTTAAGAAACATGTTTCTACCCCATCATGTTATGATGTTTGCTACTTGGTGGTGTAAACTTTGTGGTGATGAGTTGCTTTGAGATGCCATCTTATTATGCTGATTTGCTTTGAGCACTCTCACCATTCTGAGCTAATTTTGTTGATGTTTTGCTGGTCCGGTCTGTTGATGTTTTGTTGGAAGGACCTTCCTGAGTAACGATCGCGAAACTGCTTATTTCCTACTGTCGTTCCAAGTCATCATAAAATGGAGGTCCCACATGGAAGCATTTTCGCTAGGTCACGAAATGTTGCAAAAAAGAACTTACCATTGCAAGGGTTCGAACTAAAGACCTATAGGAACAAGACTGCGTTGCTTACCACTGCACCACTTCTTGGTTCTGTCATTTTAACAGGAAACACTTTCCTTATGGTTGTGTAAGGTGAATCTTTAATATAAATCAGTAATTCGCAGGCGAAAGATTTCACTGCCTTCGCAAAGACTCTCGACTTTTGCTACGCGCAGATCTGCAATGGCTCGTGGCAGGAATGGCGGATCCTAGAGGCGACGGGAAGATGGTTCCGCCGCCACCTTCCAGCTACAAGAAGCTGAAACGGCTCGACAAGGTCAGTTCTCTGGTTTGAGCCACTATATTTTCCCCTATCGTCCTAGGGATTTCTAGATTTGGGGATCAAACGGATTGATGAGCATATACACTAGAATCAGATTTCATCGTACCCTCATATTTGTACTTCGTTTGGTGTTACAAGTTGATAGGCTATAGACAATTCATAGGTGTTAGATTCAGTTAGTTTTCAGTTTGCATCATTTGATGGATTGATAGTTATTGTATTTTACTAACTTGTAGAGGTGCTTGAAGCCACTAAAGCTCGGCTGCAGGAGGTGAAGAGAGACCTGCAAGAACAAGAAGGCAGAGAACTCATAGCGCAGCAAGAGGCTGTAAAATACAAGGAGCTGTGTCAGGAAATTCTAAATACAACTATGCAAGAGATGAGGAAATTCAATGAGATGGCTGACCAATTGGTACATGAACAATTGCAACAGACCAACAACTACAAGGAGTTGTGTGCCCATATGTTACGCCTGGACAATGCCTTATTGAAAGAAATAGGTGAGATTCTTGACCAAGAGTCGAAAGACCTGGTACTGGACAGGAAGACAAAACCTGAAGAGGAGGCAAGGTCATGGAAGGAAGATTGCGCAAAGGCTAACATCAATCTTAAAGCAACTACCACGAAGCTGGAAAACGTGAAGGGAAAACTAAAACATGCCATCGATGCGATGGAAGTGTATAAGCAATCGGTTGAGCAGCTAGTTATCGAGATCGAGAAGGAGAAGCAATCGATACAACAGAGTGTTATCCGGATGGAGAAGGAGAAGCAATGGATACTGCACGAGAAAGACAAAAATAGGTAGTGCTTGATTATTATGAAACTTGTTCTTTGTTGATGTTTATTTACTGGTTGTTCCTCCTGATCATAATACATAGTGTTATGAAACTTGTTGGTGCTTATGTTTTCTTTAGGTCAGCCAAGCGAGAAAGGGATCAACAATGGGAAGGATCCTCAGAAGCTACTGCCGCTGAGCTGCAGAAGGTGAAGGGACAGCTGCAGGATGGAGCTATGGAAGGAGAATCAACACCTACAGATGTAAATTGATGATCAGTTCTTATCATTATGATTACAAATGGGTGGTTATGATTATTTTGAAAATTGTAATGATGATCATCCTATGATGTTTGCTACTTGGTGTTGTGAACTTTGTGGTCATGAGTTAAGAAACTTGTTGCTACTTCATGTGATGATCATCCTATGATGTTTGCTACTTGGTGTTGTAACTTGTTGCTACTTGGTGTTGTGAACTTTGTGGTCATGAGTTGAGAAACTTATTGCTACCTGATCATAATATGATGTTTGCTTCTCGGTGGACGGCAAAGTTCCAGTCTGTTGATGTTTTGCTAGAAGGACCTTCCTGAGGAACGATCGCGAAACTGCTTGTTTCCTACTGTGGTTCCAACTCGTCATAAAAATTAATAAGGTCCCACAAGTCAGTCTGATAAAAAAACATAGGAAAATTAAAAGGATACTATGTCAATAGCAGGGGTCGAACCCGCGGCCAACGGCTATATCAACCGCGTACCCTGCAAGGGGCTTGCCAGCACGCTCATGTGGGTCATTGTGGCAAATATCTAGCCTAGAGGCCTTGGTGCGCAGATCTACAACCCGCGGCGGGAATGGTGGATGCTCGCATCGAAGGGAGGAGAGTGAGCTACGGTCAGGTCAGTACCCTGTTTTGTGCCTCTGCTTTCCCCTTTCATCAGAGGGAAGTGATATTTGGAATTAGGGATTTCGGTTGAAGCACGATTGTTGTTACAAGTTGATTGATAGGCTTTAGTTTAAAAAGTGCAAAACTAAGCATTGATTTCAAGTTGCAATGAATTTTTTTGAAGAATCCGTGTACTCCAGCATCTTCTTCCATTGGTAGTTACTGCTCGGAGACATCTTCCTGCAATAGTAGCCATTGGCATCCTAAAGACAAGTGCAAACACGGGTTGAGAGCTGTGGTGAAGTATGCTTGGACCTTTCTCAACCCTGGCCGCCGGTTTGCTGGCTGCCCAAAGGTAATGGCTAGTTGGCTACCTGCTTATGTGGTGCCTGTGGTCAACGGCTATTGCTAATGGGTCGTTTAATTTGCGGGAACAAAAAGAGTAATGCGATTACTTCTGCTGGATTGATCCAGAATGGGATGAAAGGCCGTATGCTGTTATGCTGAAGCTCATGAAGAAGAAAGCGAAAGCTGAAGAGGATGCAAAGCAGTGCGAGGGGGAATTGGGAAAAGCTAACTGTGAGCTTAGAGAGATTAGGAATGAGCTCAAAATAGCGCGACAAAAACTTCAGAAGGTTACCGCCGAGCTGAAGTCAATTGGGAATTATAGGCACAATGTCAAACTCGTGCATGTGCTGCTTACTTTGTTTGTTTTTTTCGCGGGAATGGCGGGATTGATGCTCGGTGGTGAGGCTAATTAGATGTCTCGATCATGTATTCTGCAAGTGACACTTTTGTATTGTGAACAATGTGTCGATAATGTATTCTGAACATTGTGCCCTATGCTTCTGAGCATTGTACTGATGATGTATTGCCAAAATCTACCAAGAAATGCGCGGTAGTTAGTATCCACCACATTGTACTGATCATTTAGTCTGACCTGTTCACATTTCCAAGAACGTAATTTCCGTTAGGTTCCCCAACAGTCATAATGAATTATTATTGTTATCCCGAAATCAATGGAGCAGCAGTGAAGGTTGTTTTGGGTGGCGAAGGAGCGGTGAATTTACTGTAAATGTGGAGAAAGGAACAGTGGATTTGTTGTAAATGGGGCATTGATCGACTTCTTCCGCCTGGGGTAAAGAAAACATTTTTACAATTGCATCTCCTCCTCTCAGAAGGAAGATCCGTGAGAGTACAGTGCTCTCTTCCAAGTCTCTGTATCAATTTGAATGTGCATTTGACCTGGCACTCTGATGTTTGATGAAACTATTTTCAGAACGCCCGTAGTTCAGTAATCATGTCATCGAGGCGGTTGCCGTTATCGCTGGTGGTGGTCCCTACAGAGGTGAACATTGACATCACCGGTCACCTCGCTGCGACCTCGGAGCAGCCCATGGACGACCTCCGTAGCCTACGGGCGACCTGCCGGGAGATGCGTCGCGTGTGCAACAACGCGGCCGTTGGTCGGCGCGTGGCGCTAGAGCGATTAGCCGTCGAGCTGCAGTGGAACGACCGCAAGGGCTACGACGACCTCCTCGATTGCCTGACCCGCATAAGAAACCCGGAGGCATGTTTCATCTCCGGGATGGACATCCTGTTCGGGGAAAACTACAGCTCCCGGTCATCCATCGCCAAGCTCGAGGAGGCCGCCCAGGCCGGGCACAATGTGGCGGCCTACGTAGCCGCCATGGTCCTCAACAGGGCCAATGGCGGCACCGGTGATGATGACACTGCGAGGTGGTACATCAGACAAGTCGAGGGCGAGGAAGAATCGGCGGTCGCGACATCGATGATGATGCGGACGAACAAGGGTTGGCTGTGGTGCCGTGAGGCAGCCTCATAGGTGATCCGGTGAGTGACATGGTGCCGACGTGCAACGTTGGCGCCGCCAGTGGCGCGCGGCAATCATCAGTGCGCAGGCCGCCTGTGCTTCAAGATGAACTGGGAAGAATGGTCACATTTTTGTAACGAGGAATGTAGAATTCACGCTGAATGTGATCTGTTCTTTAGCAAAATAATTAGATATCTGCATCCAAACAAATTACCCTGACATGTGAGAGTGATTTTGGATATATTTGTTTCTAGATCAATCCACTGATATCTGTTTCTATCTCTCTTCCTTGATTCCCGTGTAGCAATACTCGCACACGCATTGACGTGATGGAAACCAACTTCTGGTCTTCCCCCATTTATTTACCACGGCTGGTAGTTGGAATAGTTCATTGCAATTTAGAGAGGTGGAAATCAATATTGGACAATTAAAAAACAAATAATGTGATCTCACTTTCTCAGAAACTACGAAATCCGTAATCAGGTTTGCCCAATTCAAAACAAGCAACTTTTGCCAGGAAAGGAATGAAAATTTTTGTCCGGTCTGTTAATGTTTCGTAAACCCAAACATCCGGTCCTGCCCGGGTTATATTGCCTATCTCATTGCATGCTTTCATTTTGTTGTTACCAAGCATGACTCGTCAAACTTGGAAGAATGAAGCCGTGGTTCAAACTCTAAGTCAGCTTGCTTGTCTTCACGATTCTTTCCTACTAACCAAGTCTTTGAAAAACAAATCTTTCCTAGATGGGGTAGTGTAGACTAGATAGAGTAGACACCATCTTACTGAAAGCCAATTTGTTACCCATCGCTTCAAATTGCTCTACCTAAGCCACGGCTCCACGTTCGAATTGTGCACGTTTTTGGCTCTCCCTAACAAGGATGGTATCATATCTCACCTTATCCATATTTAAAATAAGCATCTTTTTGCCATCAAATGATTAAAAATATTTCTCCAGTCTACTCATGGTTCGTAAACCGAAACATCTGACCTCGTATACTAGAATAACCGGTCTCGTGGGAACTTTTGATCTCATCATGTTCAAGTGAATTAAGTTTGCTCCAAGTTCAACGAGATTGCAAGTTACGCGCCTAGGCCGTTTGCCTGACACGATCCCCCATGAGACCCTGCGCCTTTCGCTTGGCAAATGAGATCTATTAATATATACTGGAAAACACTTTTGCAACTCCTCCTCAACGAAAGAAAACCCCATCAGCATCTCCTCCTCTCGGCACTAGAAGACCCCATCGACATCGCCTCCTATCGGCGCAAGTACCATCGTCCTCTCTCCCAATTCAATCGATTTCTTTGTTCTTTCGACCTTTTCCGCCTCTTTGAGCAAACTAATTTCTATGTGCATTTCAGAGCATCTCCCCCAATGGCCGGCGACAATCATCGCGTGCCTCCTGTGGAGCTCGCTCTCCTACCATCCACGCCAGCTAAAGCTCCGGCGGGGTTGAGATGTGGTGACTGCGGCAGGACAGAAACGCTGCAATGGATGGCCGGGCCGATGGGCCCGGCACGATCTATGCGACTGCGGCCTTGGTCACTGGCATGCCGGGCAGCGGTGGGAGAGGCGTTCTCTCCGCATCTATCAAACCACGATTCCCGTCTCACCGTCGCCACCAGAAGCTGGCGTGCAGTGGGTCGAGTGCCCGAGAGGCCGGGTTGGTCGCACGTGGCAGCCGTGGCCCTCCACTCCGCCATTGATGTCAAGTGCGCCCACCGCTTGGACTGTCCCAGAGAGCTCAGGCGCACGGTCGTTCCCGTCCCTGCTCCACAGGCTGGCGGGGTTACCAGCCGCTCGGCCATTGATGTCAAGTGCGCCCGCCGCTTCGACTGTCCCGGAGAGCTCAGGCGCACGGCCGTACCCATCGCCACCAGAAGCTGGCGTGCAGTGGGTGGAGTGCCCGAGAGGCCGGGCTGGTCGCACGTGGCAGCCGTGGCCCTCCACTCCACCATTGATGTCAAGTGCGTCCGCCGTCCCGGAGAGCTCAGGCGCACGGCCGTTCCCGTCCCTGCTCGACAGGCCGGCGGCGTTGCCAACTGCTTGGCCATTGATGTCAAGTGCGCCCGCTGCGCCGACTGTCCCGGATAGCTCAGGGGCACGGACGTTCCTGTCCCTGCTCGAAAGGCCAGCGGCGTTGCCAGCCGCTCCGCCATTGATGTCAAGTGCGCCCGCTGCGCCGACTGTCCCGGAGAGCTCAGGCGCACAGCCGTTCCCGTCCCTGCTCGACAGGCCGGCGGTGTTGCCAGCCGCTCGGCCATTGATGTCAAGTGCGCCCGCTGTGCTGACTGTCCCGGAGAGCTCAGGGGCACGGACGTTCCTGTCCCTGCTCGAAAGGCCGGCGGCGTTGCCAGCCGCTCAGCCCCCGATGTTGGACCCGTTCCTGCTCGACGGCGAGGCGGCGCCTTTCTTCCTCGACGACCCAGACTGGATGAAAAGATAATTGCCAACAATAACAAGTGTCACTTTGCTGTAATGCTTATTAGTGTATGATCAGAGAACTCTGTTTCCTCCTATGGAGTACTTTGGATGGATGTTCGTTCAACAAATAATTTTGTCCAGTCTTGTCACTTTTTCTTAACAATAACATCCGCCCGTTTCCATCCTCATGCCACAACTTCCCATGGAAGGTGGTTGCCATCATCAAGAGATCATAGACGTGTTGGTCATACGGCGCGGGGACCCGCACATCAACCCCTCAACGGTGGAAGATGAATGGAAGCCACTCAAGAGTCAAGACTCAAGAGGCGCCCGTTGCTTACCTTCTCACCGAAGCGGCACAACTTCCCAGGCAAGGCGAGTAACTCCACATAAATCACCATTCCTACCCCCCACCATCGGCGTCCTCGCCAGTTCCGAACCACGCTACCACTTCCCAAACACTCGCACCTCACTCCTACCCGGCCGACGCAATGAAGCGATCAGGCTCCCCGTCGCTCTGGCTATCCCCCACCGGTTCCCCGTCGCGCCGGCCATCCCCCACCGGCTCCCCGTCGCGCCGGCTCTCACCCTCGCCCTTCAACCGATCCTCCGGCGCCACATCATCTTCGTGCGCCCGTGACTGGGTGCCACCGCGCGAGAACCAGCACTTCGCCCGCATGTTCACAGAGGCGCTGTGGGGCCACATCCACGGCACGCCGCCGCCGCGCTCCGACGCCGCCAACGTCGACCCGCCGTCGCTCGTCGGCGGTTTCCCAAGAGCCGGTGGTGGCTCGCCGGTGGATTCCCAGCCTCCTCCACCATCGCTACCGCCACCCTCCGACGACGCCAACGTCGACCCGCCGTCGATCGCCGGCACTTTTCCAGGAGTAGCTGGTGTCTTGCCGGCGGATATCCAGCATCCTCCACCGTCGCCGCCTCGGAAGCTGAAATTTACGGTTACCCTTCCGGCTGGTGAGTTTGACTCCGACTCTGACTCCGACTCCGACTCCCAAGCTGACACAGACTCGCCTGAGGACCGTTGCCACGGCTACATCCCTCCGGTCCCCCGGGGTGATGCTTTGCGTGTCTTCCGACGCCTCGACGGCACGTACGGGTGCCCTGTCTGCCCCAACCTTATGCACCGGTGGCGCAAGCTGAATGAGGTCAAGGACCATGTCCTTGGGATGGCCAGGTCTGCGCCCCTGAGGGAGAAGTACAAGAAGAAGTGGAGCCGCCACCGCGTCGTGGCCAGGAATGAGGGATGGATGGAGTAGATGGAGTGAGGGAGCCACGCCGGTGGAAGATCTATGCTGTTATGTTATCTGTGATGTTAATTAGTATCTTTAGATTTCGTTGGAACATTGTCTTATGTATGTGAACTTTGTGATGTTATGTTATCAGTAATGTTAATTAGTATCGTTAGATTTCGTTGGAATATTGTCTTATGTATGTGGAAATTGTGATGTTTAATTAGTCACTTTAGAATGGACTCTGTTTCCTACTTTGGATGGATGTTCGTTGTGATCATATTTTCCTAATAACAATTCAACGAACCATTTAGTCCGGTCCGCTCACTTTTGCAGATCAGTAAGATCCGGCCGTAGTCATTCTATTTTGCCCACAAAATCAACACTGAATTTAGTCCGGTCTGGTCACCTTTTCTTATCAGTAACTTCCGACCGTAGCCTTCCTCGACAGGCCAAGGCGCCCGTTGCCTAATTTCCCATGGAAGCTTGCCACAACGCCCCATGGAAGCTTGTAGATGAATCGCAGCCACACGAACATTGTCTTATGTATGTGAACATCGTGATGTTAATTAGTAACTTTACATTTCCATGAAACATGGTCTCATGTGTTGTCCGGCCTGTTCGTGTTTCTAGACAAGAACATCCGCTCTTATTGTACTTATACATGATCGAGTTTCCTAGCTTGACACATTTTTTTCCGAATTGAGGGCATCCCCCATTTCCATTGCAACAACAGAAATACCGAACAAGTCACAGAACAGGGATAAAAGAGGAGTTCACTGGCCCTTGATTCGCCCTAACCTACATTGACTCAAGCTAGATTAGGACAACGATCGCCCCTAGGACTCCCAGGGAGAGTAAGCATCACCAGACAACGAGTCTGAACATCATCACAAGTTTCCAACCCAAAACATAGCACCACTAGACAGACCTACACCAACATCTGCCAATCGCTTGACAATGTCAGTTTCCTAGCTTGACACATGATCTGGAGAAGTTGAAGATCAATATTGGATGATTAATAAGAAATAGCAATGTGATCGTTGCTCACCTTGACCAAATTTAAAACAAGCATGCGGTTATTGCCAAACATCCAAAACGCTAATGCATCCCTAACCCAAACCATGTTTGTGATTTTGGTTATCGTTTGTTTGTTGATCAATCCCCTTGTTTGAAGTTGTTTATGCTTTATTTCCCTGACGATCTCTATTCCTTGTCTCCCTATAAATGTTATCCTATTTTATCGCTCTCATAAACTATGAAATCATAGATCACCTTTGCCCGAAATCAAAACAAGCATCTTTTATAGGTCCTGAAATATTTGTCCTTTCTGTATCTGTTTCTAGACCGAAACATCCGGTCTGTTAATGCATCCCATACCCGAACATCCGGTTTAATGGCAGAAAATAGTTCATCTCTGCATGTTGAAGTGCTTGTAAATATAGTTTGCTCCAAATTCAATAAGATTACAAATTTACATAGTTCTTTTCTTTGCAAAAGACCGTTACATTATTAGAGATCGAGGCGCCTCCTTGCATTAGCGTGATACAACTCCCGAAGAGACACCCCGACTTTTCCTGAAACTGAGATATATTAATATACCAGACTCTCCCAACTCCCTCCATTGCCTTGTCTCGAACTGTCTTCCTCCAAAAAACCACAACAACCATGCCTTCTTCTCTGATTCGACTTCCCACCTCCCCGTTCCCTTCCAACCCCTCCTCCATCGGGACACCACCCGACTCCCCCCAACCAAGCACATGCGAGCCATCTGACCCCTCCTTGAGTGAATCTGATGTAGAAGACATGGAAAGGCAGGAGAGCGAGGACAGTGAGGATGAGTACGACTACGTGGAAGAGGATGAAGAGGAAGAGGAAGAAGAAGAGGATGAGGAAGAGACGTGGGCGGCCATTGAGAAGAAGCGATTGGCGGCCAAGAAGAGGAAGCGGGTGGAGGCAAAGAAGAGGAATCAACAGACAGAGGCGTTTGTGAGGCAGCTTTTGAAGGATGACAAGGCCGGTAAGCTTGATTCGTTCAAGGACATTCCGTCGGCGAAGGAGGAGAAGGGTGCGGAGGAGGAGGAGGAGGAGGTGGACTCGAAGAGGACGAAGAAGAAGATGGACCTCAACGCTGGTCCTTCAAATGCCAGCCCCGCCAATCCCGGTCCCGTGGATCCCACAGCCATTGAAGCTCCCTCGACGCCAGAGTCATCGGGGAACTCCTCGGAGGGGTCGTCTTAGATTACTCGGATTTGGGTTTTCTTTTTCACTTTCAAATAGGTGGTCTTGTGGATGGTAAGATCAATTGTATATTTTCTTTTGGATGGAAAAGATCGATCCCCTCTTTTCCTGCTCTGTGAATCTTGTAGTGGTAGGAAAATCCCCTGTATCCCCTGTTATCCATGAAGAACATGGGTGTTCTTCTTTTCCATGGTCGTCTTCCTTGCTTCAGTGGATTTTCCTGGTCATGATGCGTTGCCATAGTCTGAGATGTAATGTCTTGTCATGTAATATTTTATTCTTATCCCACCGCACCGCATTGCAGATACACACGTAAATGATGACTGATTTTACAAATTTACCGTTTGACTAAATTCACTATTTTGCCAAGAATATACAGAACGTAAATGATGGTCACCTTGCCCAAATTATTCAACTTAAATGTGCACATACATGATACATCCCCATAGACCTACATCATTACAGTGGCACTGGCACAGGCACGCACAAACACACACCCAGCAACGAAATCTTCGGACTTGGCAACGAGGAAGACAACAGACACGGTCATGGAGATGGATACGGCACACGCCTATCCCGCCATACCTAATGCACAGCGGAATGTAGCATAACGAGGATCCGTGCGGAGATATTCCTCCAATGCACGGTGCCTACCCCTCGACTTCATGGTACGTCCCGAGCGACCAATGCCAAAAGCATGCTGTAGGATGTCATGAAAACCCCACTGCCGGTTAGCAAGATTGCAGTAAGGGCACACACAGCGACCATGGCGAAGCACACGAGTGTAACCCTGCTCCTGCAGCCAAGCCAAAGAATATTTCTTCATCTCCTCTGTTTCTTCCTCTTCCGCTTCGTCCATGTCGTACAGATCATATGGATCCATGTATCCTGGCCGCTGCGGAGGTGGCACAGCATGGGAGTTGGTGGTTCCTCCATTCGCATCAGAAGCCATCCTCCTACACACTCGCCAACAACGTAAACATGATAAGCAAATAATGATTGTATCCTGTAAAAACATGACGCGGAAGCTAAGAGCTCACCTCTTTTCACAGAGCGCAGAACCAAATAGAGACTGCTAGCACAATGCGTGGAGGATGAAGAGGCGATGAGCAAAGGCCTTGGGGGCACGCCTATTTATCGAACCATGACCGATACTAAGGCAGCATGCACCTCGTGGCAGAGCATGCCCTCACGAGATTACAGTAGCCATGAAAATACGTGGGATGCTCGGAATACGAAGGCCTACACTGCTGAGGAATCCTGTCACAAGTATAGGGCGGAATATGCAGGCTTTTTCCCCGGTATGCATGCGAAATATTTGGTGGGTACACGAGTGTGCTTTGGTCCGGATAAGAACGCAGAAGGAAGATCCTTATATCCGTATGACTTAAAAAATAGACGTGTAGGCATTGTAGTGGGAGAAGCAGCTGTTAGGTTTTGTGATCTTCGACTGGAAACGCACCCAGCTTCAATGAAACGTGGGCCTCTTCCAGATATCCGTCTCCCGCCTATATTGTATGCCACCGGAATCCCACCCAAACTCGCTGACAATATGGGGCCGCCATTGCACGGCCTCACTTGTCAGTGGCCCCGAAGCAGGTGCAGCTTACCAAATTTTCATTTCGCGGTCAGGAAGTCGAAAGTGGGATTTTCAAATTCTGTATTCCCTCTCCGCCCCGAAATAATAAATACTCTACTCCATTGCTACCGTGTTGCGCCACTAAACTCCCGCCTTCCATTTCCAAAAAGCATCACTCTGCTCAGCTAGATCTGCGGTGGCGGTCCGACCTCGCCATCGCCGGTGGAGGGGGAGGGGTATCTCAGCAGATGGTGAGCGGCAGATATCGGTGTTCTACTTGCGTCTACTGTGCTGGCCAAGCTGAGCAGTTGATCGAGGATACGGCGCAAGCACCGGCTCCCGATGCCCCCTCGATCCATGGGCCCCTGAATCTTGGAGCTTCACAAGTGAGAATCTCATTTCCTTTTCTTTCTAGTCCCCTAGTAGTATTTTCATTGGCTTAGAAAGTAAATTGCTTCATGTATTATGTTAGTTCTAAGATTCTTCTCTTAACTTTGCCGCTCTAGATGCAGTCACTGATTTGGAACACAAGTTAATCGATGAGCCATGCGTTGAAAGTAAATTGCTTTGTGTATTGTGTTAGATTGGAGATTCTTCTCTTACCTTGGCCGCTCTAGATGCCGTTACTGATTTGTAACACAACATAATGGATGAGCCATGCTTAGAAAGTAATTTACTTTGTTTATTGTCTTAGATTTCAGATCCTTCTCTTACCTTGACCGCTCTAGATCCAGTTCCTGATTTGTAACTCTTTGTGCAGGGCCTAGCATCCCACTCCTGCATTGCTGAGATTCAATCACATGTCGTGGTATGTAATAGAACGCATGATAATCCTGCTACTTTATTCTTAGGATTATTTTTAAGTTTATTTGTTTGCTTCATTTAAGGTTCAAGTTTGACTTCTCCTTTCATTTTTAAGCTCAAATGTTGAGGACAATCCTTGCGGTCCAAATATCAAATTCCTGTCCCTCCAATGTGAAGTCAAAGCCATTCATTGATTACATGCCTCGAGATTATCCAGCTTTTGCTACATGCTCAAGACCTGAAGTTTTGTTGGGAGGGCTCGATGCAGCTGCTGACCTTGGTGAAATCTTTGTTGAACAGGACCAAATTTTGACAGACTTGAAGATCAAGGCAGAAGCATCAGATGTAGCAATGAAAGTGCAGACTGATAAGATTGTGAGGTTGAAGAAACAAGTAGAAACTACAGAGACCCTCCTTCGTCAACTGCTAAGCTCGCGCCTTGGGTAAGGCCACTGTGTTTCTTAGTCTTCTGCTTGTGTCCTCCCAGCTAGTTGTGCTGGTTTGTGAGTACGGACCTTTGTTATCTTAGTGGGTTCTATTTCAATACCAGCTTTATTTGTGAGGATGGAGATATCATGTGTATTGGTTTGTGAGCTCCTACTTACAATCTGCTTGTGGTTGTTCTGTGTTCATTGATAATAATGTGTCATGTGTGATCCGAAACATTATTTTGTATCAGTGGTATGGAAATATTATCTGTGATGTCTATTACTTAATTGATTAGCATGTAATATGAGATTGAATTATATTTAATTAAGCGCAACCTGGAGTGCAGCCCAAAATAACAGGGAAAAAATATGTGGGCTTGCCCCATCGTCCCATTATTTTTTTACGAATTCAAAAACGATTTATTAATAAAATAGGCTGTATCAAAAATGACATCAGCAAATGGTGGGTTGGGTCCAATATCAGTTGGGCCTTAATCATTTGATGACATCATCGAATATTGAACTCTATCCAACCAGTACTGGACCCAAAACAAATTAATGACGAATGCAATTATTGGGCTCGGTCATACTAAAACCGGGCCTAAAACATTCTATGATGACCTCGATTATTGGGTCGGTCCAACCAGAATTAGGCCTAAAAGTGTCTATGACGACAACAATTATTGGGCTCCATCCAACCATAAATAGGCCTTACACATTCTATGACGCAAACAATATTGGGCTCCATCCAACCTTAATAAGGCCTAAAACCAATTTATGACGAAAGAAACATTGGGCTCAGCTTAATATAAAGTGGGCCAAATTCACTCTATGACGACAAGGTATTTGGACCTTGGCCCGTCAAAATATGAGCTGAATTCACTTAATGACGAAACGGTTTGTCACAAAACGCCGTGCCACATCAGATTTTGGTCCGACGTGGCAGGTACCTTAAGACACCTTTGTATTACGAATTTATACACGTCATTAAACTCATGACGCCGGGAAATAAGGTCTCATCATTAATCGCGGTTTGTGACGCTCGATTAATGACGGCGCGTTTTCGTAACAACCGACGTCATTAATCGCGGTTTATGACGAGAAACGGCCTTTTTTGCGTCACTAGTCGGCGTTTTTCTTGTAGTGGGATGAGGAGGTACTGGTGGTGGTGGAGGAGGAGGAGCCGATGATGAAGAGCCTTGTTCTTACTCGGACTCGAAGAACATGCTCCCATACTCATTTAGCATCCCGGAGTTGGCCCATCCTCTCATTCTGTCCTCGAACGATGGTATCTCAACTTCCGGAGGCTCAGGAGAGGGAGGAGAGCGAGGAGGTTGAAAACTTTGAGCATTATGCAATAATTTCATCGTGTCTTGCATTCTCTTGTTTGCTCTCCTCGACCTTTGCTGCTCCACTTGTATGTCATGCTGGCTCTTACACATCCAAAAAATGAAGTTTAGAAACCTTCTCAAAGGGGATGTGGACTTTCGGGGCCTGTTCTGGTCCCAGCCCCCCCCCACATCGGTCGGACCGGTGCTCGCCACCGGTCAGACCGGTGACGGCCTGAGGGCCAGTCTGCTGCTGAAACTGTTGTGGAGCCCCTTCCTCAAATATTTCTTGCTCAGGGCCAGCTGCTTTATCTGCTCTAGGTGATGGAAGCCTTGGATTCTTGCTTGAATTGAGCCTCAACGGCTTATGCTTCACACCTTTGGGAAACTCCGTCTTTGCAACTCTCTCAACCATATACATAATGTAAGGACTGTAGCTGCAAATTTTCTTGGGGTCTTCGGATAGGTGCTTGATTTCTTGCCAAATGAAGTCCCCAACACTAAACTCAGGAGCTCCCGGTCTCAATGCTACCATTAAATTTTCTTGAAATTTGGTGACCTTTGAGGGATTCCCATCTCTAGGTGTAATAGAGTGTGCATGCATGTAGGTGATGTAGGCACTTGAGTGTGCAGATGCATGCATGCAGCAAGTTTGCATGTGGGTTTGATAAAAACCAAAGTATCCCATGCATGTTTAGCGGGAGTCGGGTGAATCGCATTTTCGCGCTCCTGATTGATCGGATCAGGTGAAACAGCAATTTATTTGGCTCAGGGGCCATTGTCATTGATTCGCTGTCTTTGGGTACCCCTAATATGGGACCCCCACAATTGGGTCACAAAGACCAAGAATCAAAAAAATTTCAAATAAGCACACTTCCTATACATGCTAGTTGATTTTTCGAAAGATCTATCCTATGTCACAAAGTGCATGCATCCACTTCAAACAAATAGCCATTCTCAACCACAAGGCACAAAGTCGAGTGAATGCAAAGGTATCAACCAAATATCTAAAGAAGCACACAAAATTCACTTGAAGCAATTACATGCTAAAGATGGCACACTAGCATGGTATAATGGCCTAGATGCATTACGGTATTTAAAAGGTTCACGAAGACATACCTTTGCCTCAAGACCATTTCATTTGTGCATATATTAGTTTTTGAAAGGTGCTAGCTCTTACTTGTTCTTTTGAGAGTACTACTTATTAAGAGCTTGCATAAGGTGCACAAATAAACGAGACTACAAGATCACTAGAAGAAATTGTTAGTCCCATAAATGACACAAGTGTTGTAATGAACTCCCCCTCAAATAGTGCTAGAGATATTTGAATTTCTCGAACAAAACACTTTATTCAATTAAGAATATGGTGAGGCTCATTTCAAACTTGGTCATGACACATAAATAGTTTGTGAATTAAAATGTGTCGAATATCTCATTACCCATGATGCCAAATCACCAATTTTCATGAAAATCAGTTCCATCCCAGGTCATCCGGCCCTAGGGGCCGGGTCACCCGACAACGAACAGAGATGCACCGGGTCACCCGAGCTTAGGGGTCGGGTCACCCGACTTCAGTTCCATTGGTCGGCACCAGTTAGACCGGTGACCCCTGGTGCTCAATCTTCTGGTGATTTTGCCCCTCTTGTACCATGGTTGTGTGAACACATCACTAATTTCATATCTGCAACAGAGACAAGGCAATGCTCTACTAGAGCGCTATTAAAAGCATCGAATGGTAAGATAGGTCAAACTTTAATAAAAAGTCAAAGTCACTACCTCATGTTTCACTAGTGCAAGACTTGTGTCACATGAGTGCTCACTAAGATCCAAAAGTGACTTAGACTCATCTATTGAGCACTAGTTATCGAGATGTCATTGATTTTAAGATTTATATAAATTTTGCCCTCCACATGGCCCCTAGGTCAAAAGTGATTTCCATCTCTTCTAGCCATGTGTTCAATGCATCTCTTCTAGCTATGTGTTCAATGCATCTCTTTCAACCTGCAAGCTCAGCAAGCGTTTCTTGGTACCCAACACTTGTTGGGTCCTACAGGGTTAGTCACTAGGTGCTTAGGAACCCAAATAGCCATCATGCTAGTTTGAGGTGAACTAATCTTCCTCATAGCACAAGTCCTATTCTTATCATTCCTAAGCTTATTGAAATCATAATGGACAAGGTTTGATTTAGGAATGTTACCATTTGGGCAATCTTTGCCCATGTGACCCTTTTGATGACATGCATAGCAAATGCTGCTTTTGTCCTTGTTGGCCACACCATTTCTTGTAATTTCTTGTCCTTGCTTGCTTTTGAGCCTTGTTCTTGGAGAGGAGGTCTTCTTTGCCTTGTTGCCTTGAGGAGTGGTTGATCTGGCCGGCACCGGTCTGACTGGTCACAGTTAGTGGCACTGTTTGCTATAGCATTTGGGCAAGCGTCGGCAAAGTGTCCCTTCTCTCTGCATTTGTAGCACACTCTCCACTTGTTTGAGCTTCTTGGCTTCTTGGAGAGTGTTTCTTGTGTCTTGTGCTTGGTTGGGCAATGGAGAGACTTGACATGCCCAACTTTGCTCTTTTCTTGAATCTTGTTCTTGTGGGTCTTTGTATGTTGTTGAGGAGTTGAGCTAGAGACGGTTGATCCCTTATCAAGCTTCTTCACCATGTCTTCACGGTTATCTTGAGAAGGTTGCACTTTGCTCTTCCCCTTCAACACATACAAGTCTCTTTGAAGCTTTTTAACCTCTTGCTTGACTTCATCATTTTCTTTAGCAATGAGGTCATCACAAGATTCTACAAGTACAAGCTCAATGCTAGATTGACTTGCTTGAGAGAAACAATCATTAGTGCAAGGCAAATCAATTTGAACTTGTGAGCATGTGCATGTGTGAGATAGAGGTTGCATGAATTTTACTGATGAAAGCACAACCTCATGAGCTATTTCTAGTGTTGCATAAGAATCTACAAGCTTCTCATGAGAACACTCAAGTTCCTTGTGCTTTGCTTGTAGAGTCATATGCTCACTAGTGAGCTTCCCTAATTTTTCTTCAAGCACTTTATTTTCTTGATCCACTGCAGCTACGCAAGCATAGGATTTGACAATCTTATCATATTGCCTAGCGAGTGAATCATACTTACAAACCAAGGAGGCATTCTGATTTGAGAGCCTCAAGTTCCTTAGTCAAGGAGCTTGAAGCTTCATTCTTATCAATCTTTCCTCCTTTGGTTCTCTTCTTCTTTTCCTTCTTGGCCATCAAGCAGGTGTTGGTACCTCTACCGGCACCAGTCTGACCGGTCCCTGCAGAGGGATAGGATCTTCGCTTCCTTGGCCTTTTCCTTGCTTGGGAAGTGACACTTATGGCTCAATGATGTTGAATGAATACTTTGAGCACTCCTTAAGTGTCTTCTTCATGGTTTGCTCTTGATCAATCCATTTGGGCTTCTCATATTCTTCTCGAAGTATTTCCCAAATGGTGTGTGTGTGTGTGAATATCAATCTTTTCATAGATAAATTCCTGCACACCATTACTCAAAGTACTACAAATGTAGTTAAATATTCGAGAGTTGCATTGCTAATGCTCTAAGTCCTCTAGGGATGATTTTGACAAGTCAATGTTGCCTTCCCTAAGGTGAGGAGGAAGAATACTAGCAACAACAACCTTCTCCACAAGTGGACCCATGGTCCTAATATAATTGAGTACATGAATTGACCAACAAGCATAGTTTGAGCCATCTAGAGCTAGAGCCTCAAAAGGTACCTCACTAGTTGTCGACATCATCAAACTCCAAGCGGCTAAGCTCGAAACAGAGAACCAAGCTCTGCTATCAATTGAAAGGACCTTGATGTCGCCTAGAGGGAGGTGAATAGGCGTGATGACAACTTTAACTTTTCTTTCCCGAAAACTTGAACTGTCAGTGTCCACCGGTCAGACCGGTGGTGATGACTGGTCAGACCGGTCCCTGACTGTGTATCACAGGAGGCACCGGTCAGACCGTTGCCTAGTACCGGTCAGACCATTGCATAGCACTGGTCAGACCGTTGCCTAGCACCGGTCAGACCGGTGTAGCACAGAGTGCCTGCAAAAACAACTTCAAGCTCCTCTTGACTTCTAGCACGAACCAAACTTGGTGAGTGGCCTTGGTAGATGATCACAAGCAGGGTAATGAT
This sequence comes from Cenchrus fungigraminus, assembly GCA_036936925.1. Classification (NCBI taxonomy): domain Eukaryota; kingdom Viridiplantae; phylum Streptophyta; class Magnoliopsida; order Poales; family Poaceae; genus Cenchrus; species Cenchrus fungigraminus. The sequence continues at coordinate 59,020,536 of CM072768.1, read as the reverse complement.
CCCTGCACACACAAATAGCACACCCAAGTAGATCGAAGCGGAAGCAAATCAATTATGCTAGAAAACAACTTAGAGAGGCAAACCACAATGAGACGCAAGGATTTGTTTCCCGAAGTTCACCTCCCACTAAGGAAAGGCTACGTCTCCGTTGAGGAGCTTGTAAGGGAACTTTCCCACAACAAGTTGGGTCCCTTTCTACCACTTTCCTCCTTTCCACTAAGGCGATCTTTTTCACGAAGAGGCAAGATCACATCCCTCACAAACTAGCCGCTGCTCACCACAACCATGGGAGCTAGCTGGCAATGCCTAGCTGTCTAGGAGGCAAACCTCCAAGAGTAACAAATGCTTCAATGCTTGTAGATGCAAAATCGAAGTGCTCAAGCTATGGGAATGCTCTTGTTAGCTCACAAAGTCTCTCTTGAGCTCACTCTCTCAACTCAACTCAAAGATATGGCTTGAATCCACAAATCTCACAAAGAGAGGTTGGGGAGAGCCACTAAGGCTTAGAGCTTGCAAAGAATGGCTTAGGAGCTCAGTAAAGTCACCAAGAACACCAACCTTCCACTGTAGGAGGCTTGGGGTATTTATACCCCTCAAAGGAGAAAACTAGCCGTTAGCTGTCGGGCGGCACCGGTCAGACTGGTGTTCGAAAAACTAGCCGTTGGGCTAGCAGCACCGGTCAGACAGGGGCCCTGACCGGTCAGACCGGTCAGGCTCAAGACACCCCAAAACCCTTTGTTTCACTCCAACACTTCACCAAAGAGATGAAGTGGCTCAGGTTAGGTTAGGGGTGGTTTGTTAGCACACTCTAAGGCTCTCAAGGCTATTTCTCACAAGGTTTTTCTAAGAGCACTTTGACTTGGTCATTAAGCTAAAGTTGCATCTCTCTTGATAGTACGACATACCTATACTCAAGAACAAATAAAAACACCATGTAAACCTCTTGATCTTGAATGTCTTCAATCTTGCCATATTTGAACAATTTTCTCTTGAGGGCTTTTAACTTTGCCAATGTCTTGAGCACGTCCATACTTGAGCTAGTGACTTGGGATCTTTCCATCTAGCATAATAATGCACATTTTGATCCACAAATCACTCCATATTATCAATCATAACATTTAGATGAGTTGCATTGCTTTCCTCGGTTAAGGCTTGGATATGATACTTCGAGACCCCACGGATACTAGAACTTCACCTTAGCAAAACACTAATGGCAGTCTAGCTAGGACCCCAAAGATTGCTTAGTCCCTCACCCTAGTCATCTCGGTTGATCTCTTCATCACTTACCCAATCCACGTTGAGTTTTGGCTTTGCTTCATCCACAATTATCCTTCATTTGAAATTCCGCTTCAAATGCTTGTTCTTGATTGACAACGAATATGCAAGCTTCCAACTAAGGACCATAAAGTCTATACTTATCCTTGTGTCCTCTTTCAATTTACCACATGAAGTCTTGCATTTAATCTAGAGAGAGTTACCATCTTCTCTTTCTATGATCCTTGTACTTTAATCAAGCCACCATATTTACCGGAGATAATGAATTGACCTTCTCAAAATATCCCCAATATTTATCTTTCTTTGTTGCTTGATATTTGCCACTATGCCGTAGTATCACTCATATATTTATCTTCTCCAATGTGAGCCATATAATATTCATTCACCAATATATATTCTAACAATAACTCATGAATATATAAACAAAACCAGCTCACAATCTTAAACAAATATGTTAGACCTTTAGTCGCTTTATCGTTCAATTCACCAAAATCCACTTAGGGGCCTAGATGTACTTTCAGCTACACATATGAAGGAGAGAAGACATGCATCATAGTAGATCAAAAGTAGAGACAATATTAGATATGCCTTGATGAATCCCAGGCATGGCTCCAGAACTCCACCATGGCTTCACCATGCAGACCAACCATGGCGGCTACTAGCCTAAGCCATCTCCTAGGCAACATCAAGGACTCGCGGTGGCCGCCGACTTCCTTTGGTGTGTGTATCTCAATTCGACGGCTCTCTCATGAATGTATGTGGTGGCCCTTCGGGGTAGGAGCTTTAATTAGACCGAGGAGAACCTAGGTCAAAGGGGAGTGCAAACCGGGTTGAAAACGGGTCGGGCCAGTTGGCACTCTCTCTTGGGCCGGTTGGCTCAATCCAAAAAGCCTTAAACGCCCGCGATCTTCATATGAAAGTTGTGCATCTCTTCAAACCATGCAATTTCCTTATATATCTTGTCTCCATCGGACTTAAGATGAGGAAGATATGGCCAATTTAAGCTCATCATCTCTTGTGGGCCTATAGTCCAAAGTTGGTGATTGTGTCTTTCATCACCCAAAGTCCAGGCTCAAATCCACATTGCACAATCTTCCTCTTGACCCTCAGGGTTATCTTGATATTACATTTTAGTCCTCACCATCCTTTGGAAGCAGGTTTATCTTATATTTGTACGCAAATGGAGCTTCATGATCATCTTGTATTGCATGCTGTGAACTTGGTCCAAAATATGCTTGTATGATACTCATTTCTTGCATAAATAATATTATTCCAAAAACATATGCATATGCGAACTTGTTATGTCATAAGGGTGCCTAGTGGCAGGTTGGTTAATTAGTGTTGAATCCTTCATGTAACAAGTGCTCTAGGGGTGTTGCTAACGAGCGTCAACATGTACGTGATAGCTACTAATTCAGGGACCATCACAATGGCATAGAGAGTCAAATTTTCAGGAATGAAAATTCTGGTTCATCACAGATGGTATAGAGCGCAACTCTAGGTTGGTCATTATCTTAGAAACATACTAAACACTCTATTTTATATACCCATTGAACTATATTAATTCTACCTCCTCTATTTGAAATCTTTTATCTTACCTACGTTAATGCAACTTCTTACCTGGACAGAAGATAACTTGGATGGTATGAGAACACCTTCAACCACAAAGAGTAGAGTCTACCTTGTTGACATGCCACAAAGTAATTAGATCGATAAGTGTGCAAGATCTCAAAGGTTATTAGAGTCAGCCTTGAGATAGCACTATATATAATGTATGGATTGTTTGACTGCTTGATTGTTTATTGATCTTTTGGTTCTTATGATTCTTCTTCTTAAGTGTAGGATTATATCTAGCAGTTATATTCATGTTTGTACCACTCATCTAGTTAGCATGAGTATCTATGGCATTTGGAAGGGCAATGACACTAAAGGCGAAGATGTCAGAAGTATGCAGACAACTTGAACAAGCAGGTACCCCAATGAACCAGTGCAGCTTTAATCTCGAGGATTGTAACATCCCGGATTTTTCCAGAATGTTAATGTTTGGAAAAATGTGAATTTTCAAAAAAAAAATGTGCTTGATGTGTTTTCTCAAAATCATAAGACTATCTTCCTGTGCTCTTTCCAAATTCTTAGTAACTAAGTTAATCAAATTGCATTGTGCGCTAAGGACAATCCCCATGTTAGTGTGATTTGGTTCTTAATTGGTTCATTGCTTCTTTGAGTGTGGTTTATATTTGAATTCTGAATGAATTCTGAATTCAAATATAAATCAAAATCAAATTGAACTAACTACTCTATCTTTCGGACCCACCTCAACCACCTCTCGGCTCTTTAACCTGCTAACTCAGTGCACCCTCTAACTTTAGTCTAATCTTTTCCAAAAGTGCTCTGGAATTTCTTAACTAGATTATATGATTATTTTCTGACTCTTCAAATTAATACTTTGAAATTGATTTCATTTCAGAGAATAGACTATAATTCGCCTAGTTAATACCCAAGGGCTCAATGTGAATTATGATGAGGTTCCAGCTTCTTGAATTAATACTTTTTCTATCTAATTCGTTCTGGAAAATTGTCCAGGGGGTATGTGGACCAATGGTGGTCACTTCCCTTGTGATGAGTGGTTGACAACGTGATGTAGTGTTCGCCTTGGCCTAGTACTGCAAGTGTTGGATGCAGCTTGGTTTGCGTTGTTGTAGTTGAAGACAAGTGTGAAAGGTCTTAGCCGTGGTGGCCTCTGAGGTACAGAGGGACAAGTAGGCTTGATTGAGGGACTTGATAGACAACGGGATCAGGCGTTGTCGGGGTTCTCTACCGCCGGCAGGAAATTTGTATCGAATCGTGTGCCGGACCTGGATGGTTAGCACAGGAGACACGAGGGTTTATACTAGTTCGGGCCTCCGAGGAGTAATACCCTACGTCCAGTCTCGAGCGATCATGTTCTTATGCTAGGGAAGTCTGTAGTAGGGGTTACAAATTGGTCGGGAGAGGTTGTCGGAGCCCAAATCCCTGTGGGTGTAGCTCGAGCTACGTGCGTATGGGTGTTGAATGATCAACCAGCCAGCCTCTAAAATGGTTGCCCTCCTCCCCCTTTATAGACGCAAGGGTGAGGGGTAAAAAGGGGATACAAATATGTGCTACAGTGCTATGGTGTTGGGAGGTCTTTTCCCACGTCGATGTCCGTCAGGAAGCATTGAAGGGCGCTGAGCTGTAGTGGAGCTTGCGGTTGCCGCGTGTTCGGGCGGCACTGTACATTCCGAGTACTTGGCGCCTCCTCCGAGCTCTTTCGTGGACGACTCAGCCCCCTTGAGTGTGTATTAGGCCCGCCACATTACGGCCTAAGTGTAGGTAGGCGCCACTCGTAGAGGGTCATTGAGTACCTGTTCTGACGGGGGTGGTGTGCTGCAGAGGTTGGACGGGACGGCACGTTGGAGGCCGCGCGGGCGAACAGTGCAGCATTACGGCTCCTCTCAGAGCCGGCCGCCCACGCGTCCTGCCAGCCGGGGTGTTTGCATGGCGTGGAGAACCGGAGCCTTGCGTGTCGTCGCGGGGGAGCTCGAATGTTGGGGTAGCGCCACGTTCGTGTGGGGCCCCCGATCCCACGCTCCGACCTCCACATGTGGGCCCCGCCTTAGTCGGAGATGGAAACTACTCGTGCGAACGAGTGGTCGGAGGTGGAGACTTCTTGTGCGAGCAAGTGGTCGGAGGCGAGGCGGAAACTTCTCGTGCGAGGCGGACACTTGTCGTCCGAGGCGGAGACTTGTCGTGTGAGGAGGAGACTTGTCGTGCGAGCCGCCTACTAGTCAGAGATGAGGTGTCTTGTCGGTGAAGGTCTTGACGAAGATCTGTAACCCTGCCTGTCCTGGATCTTAGCCTTGACACTGTCAGTGGTGTCAGAAGACTCCATCTCAAGGGTGATTATCTTGCCGCTTAAGGGGCCCTAACCCAGGCCCTCGTCAGGTGTGGTCTGCATGATGCGTGGAAGAGCAAGGCAACATATGTGAGATGGTACAGAGGTGACGGTTGAGAGAAGGAACGAAGCAAGATCGAGTAGACCGTCCAAGCGTCGAAGGTGAGGCTTGGTGTGCTCCAAGGTTGGCATGGTGAGGTCAGGTGCCTTGCAACGGGTTTTGTTGGTTTGGCCCACAAACCAACGGAGGACGGTTTCTCGGTTTGGACCTCAAAACTGAGCAAGCTCGACGTGGCGAAGATGATATCCGGGTGCGGCTGGAAGCTTCGAGATGGAGGGCATGTGGTGTGATTGCGAGGTTGCGTCAGAGGTAAGCATGCCGTGGTGGAAGCGTGCCCGTCCGATGTGACTACTCATGTCTTGACCTTAATGCCCCTGAGTGGGTTTGTAATGCTATTCCTATTGTAAAGGCACTTCGGTCTTTATGTACGGATGGCCTATATATATAGGAGTGATGTGCTAGAGGGTTGTCATCTCTTTGGCTTAGTTGGTGGGAGTGCTCTTTTCTTTTTTGGGTGCTCTTGGGTGAGAGGTAGATCATAGATGAGAGGAGTGACTCTTTGTTTGAGCTTTTAGCCAAAATTTTGTTCTACTTGTGAGTGGTTTGTAACCGGATACGGATAAATGATTCGTAGTTTTTCCTTTATCTTAATCTTGTGCATTATATTTTCCTCTCTGCGTCTTCTTTTGTTTTTTTTTTGAATTTTCGAATTATTTTTGGAGATTTTTCGTTCTTCGCATTTAAGCTAAATCCCGCGAGTTTGTTAGAGAGAATTGTTGCTATGATCTTTTGATTATCTCTCTTGTGATCACTATTCAAATCCCGCAAGGATTCGACTTGAAATTAAAATTTTTTCCCAAAATCGAATTCTTGGTAGGGTTTCGGTTGACTTCCAAATTCGTGATGAGGGCTAAGGGCGGCGCCGCAGGGTGTGGGCCACGGAGCTCGCCGACCAGCGCGAGCCGCTGCTCCCTTGGCTAGGGGCGGCGCAGCCAGGTGTGGAGCGCGAAGATCACCAACCGTGCATGGGGCGCCGCCACCTCCACGGCCAGGGGCGTGGCCTGCCGCGGGGCAGCGGATCTCACTGGCGGTCAACACAATGCACACAAGTCCAGCAGGGATCACTGCTCCTTCCAACGGCCAGGGGCGGTCTGGCGCAAGCAAGCCGCAACTCCTCTGCAGCGAGGGTGAGCCGTGCCAGAGCGCCGCTGTAGCCAGGGACGCGACCACGACTGCAAGTGACGGGTCCTTCCTCTCCCTTTGCGAGATTTTTTTTTATGTTGCAATCGTTGTCTAGATTTTTTTTTATGTTGCAATCGTTGCCTAACGATGTTGCAATCGTTGTCTACTGATGTTGCAATCAGTGTTTTCGCATGTTGCAGTGTATGATATTCTAATGTTGCAGTGTGATTTGACATTTTTAGTATGTTGCAAACATTATCGATCGATGTTGCATTAGTGTTTTTTTGCATGTTGCGAAGTGAATCATCCGGATGTTGCAAATAGTTTTAGTATGTTCTAATATTGCAAACATTGTCAATCGATGTTGCATTAGTGTTTTTTTTTGCATGTTGCGAAGTGAATCATCCGGATGTTGCAAATATTTCATCAGAATCTTTGCAAAATTATTCCAGTGTTGCACATTTTGCAACAGGGTACAGTGCGCTAAGCTGTAAGTGGGCAGGTGTGCATGCTCACGTGAAGGCGAGGGCCTGTAGCTGTCCCGTGTGGGGTCAGCCAGCACGGTACCCACGCCCCACGGAGGACTGGAGCTTGGCGTTTGATTTTTTCCAGTGTGGTGAGACAGCTAATTATTAGCGTGGGACCCACCGTTCGACAGCTAGCACCCGGATCGGATGTCCGGGTACTAGCAGCTCCCTAGGAAAAAATTTGTTAGAAAAACCAAAACGACTTTGCATACCAACCACGCCTCAAGGATATACAATATCTGAAATTCGCGAAAACATTTGGCCCAAAAGAATAATGCATTGAATTATGCCCCCCACCAAGTACCCACCAAAAAATGGGGATAGATTCAGCAGGAAATTACACTTGATAAATAATTTAGAAAAATAAAAAAATAACAACAAATACAGCACAACACCATTACAGGCCAACACTTCTTCCTGGTGTCAGGATATGAGAATAGATACAAATGAAATACAGTGATGAGAATGCACTTCTGATGGTGGCATAGCACATGATTTGCAGAATGTTCTGATAAATTCTTGCACTGATGCACGCATCAGCTGCGTTCTTCCTGAACAGCGTGGCATCTTGCATCTAGAGAAGCCTAAGATGGGCAGTATCATTCAACCTTTTTATTTGCCACCCTGTTCTCGGCAAATGCTCAAGAACCGTAACCGAGGAGTCGTCTATACAAATTCTCTGTGACATCAGAGGATTGCAATCCAGCAGGCCTGCAATCAGACAACGAATGGGAGTCGCATGGCTGAAAATCGCAATGGAGGCCGTTACAGAGCCCCCTAAACTTCCTTCATGAAGGATGTGCCTCTGGTTTATATCTTTAGGAGAGAAGTCATCCTCGGGGTCATTGTCCCCTGAAGTGACAAACTGGAGCCGGCTCTTCCCAGATTTCTTTCTTTGGAGGCTATGCCGGTTGAGTCTATAAAGTAGATCCCAAGGAGGACCATCTTGGACCGAATTGCTGGAGCTCTGCCGAGAGAACCCCTTTGCCTCAGTTTGCTGTGATAGTGTGTCCCCCATTGCTACCTTTTCTGGTAGCCTTAGGATGGTCCGGTTCAGAAATTCCATCATCCGAAACTGTACCTGCCTGAGGGACTCCCCAGATGGTGCTGAGAAATCAGGCTGCGTGCTCTCCATCAGATTGAGCATTTCTGGTGTATAAATTTCTGATTTCGAGCAGCCCTCCCATTGACCATGGCTCATCTCAGTCAGAGCATCTGATAGTTGGATCTGCTCCTCAGGAAAATCAAGTTCCTGCATATTAACATAAAATATATTACGAACTGCAAACCAATCAAAATAAAGTTCATACTTGATAGAAACACAAATTGTCTAAGGAAAACTGTGCAGATGTTATATGCAACACTGGGTTGTCTCGGAAATAGTATGTGACAGGGTTCTGTTTCATTAAAACTTTAAATTTGCTGATGTGGACTTAATACATGTCTTAAAAAAAATGGACTTTACACCCAGATCCAAGGAATGGAAAGCACAAGATAAAAGGCATTGCCGCATTGGAGTTGAAGACTCAAGCGAAACTAAGTGGCTAATAGAGGAAACGGGACAACCATTGACAGTTTAAAATATATTCCAACACGGATACAGTATATCATTAAAATATCACAGATGACAAACAATTGACCATCATTAAATTGTAACAGATTGATTTTACCATGACCAAGCAACAGATTCAGCAGTGTATAAATTGTAATGGCTTGATTTTACTGTGAAACAAGCAACATATTCAGAATATATTGTGTAAATTGTAATGGACTGATTTTACCGTGAAACAAGCAACAGAACAGCAAAGTCAGAAAATAATGTTCTGATGTTTAAAGAGGCCAACATTACCAGCATCTGATGTTTCGAACAACCATGAAGCAAAACTGCAACACATCATAGAATCCAATATATAACTTCAGCATGTCTGCATTTCAGGAATACCATTTTAAGGTATAAGGTATCATCTTCTCTAGAAAACTATGGTACAGTTTCAATCAAATTTAGAGGCAAAAGTTTCCATAACATGTTATAAGAAAAGTGGTGAATTTGTAGTTTATTTAGTTCCAGTTCATTGTCAAGAACCCATGCAAGTTGTTCAATGTAATCTTAACAAAAGATACTCTTGATGCATCTTTAAGTGCATTGATCCAAAATTGGAAGTATTTTCGGTGTAATTCCTTGCATGCTAAGTTGGGGATTATCCCACAATTCCCAGAAGAGTTAACCCATGTGGCTGTGGGCCTCTGAAATAAGGGAATACACTCTAAAGGAACAATTTACTGGTTTTGATAATCCAGAAATACTCATTGTTTAAGAGAAATACATATTACCATAAAGGTACAGCGTGTAACCTTTTATTTCAAACCCCAAAGAACCATTAATGAATTTTAGTTGCACAACAGAAGAGGCAAGTCCCCCGAAAAGAAATATGTTACAAGATTAAAGAGTAAACATTTCACATGCACAAATAAACATGAATGGACAAACAGAAATCTGCTCTCCAAGAACAATATGCAGGAGCAAAGATGCTCACACCAACACCAGCAAAGATCACTCCAGTTGTAGACTTGCAGCATTGCTAATGCTGCACCTTCTTGATACCTCACCGCTAATGGTGTTTACCAAACCCACAAAAGTCCCATATAAGCATTCAATCTATGAGTGCAAAAGATTGCCATATAATTATTATTTAGTGCAGTTAAAATATTCATTTTGGTCAAGAGCTTTCTTTCATGGGATCCCATCAGGCTATCATGTACAAGGTAAAAAACATGGGATCACATCCTTACATTTCTATGTATGTTTTCCCTACTGAGATCAATGTGAAACTGTTATGTGCTTAAATAAGTACAGTGTAATATTTAGAGCTTGAACATAAAGAGAACACCAATATGAGATGAGATTCAGGTTTACTTCTGTAACAAGGAAGAATATAGTTTATGTCTTACAGATAATAAACATATAACAGCATAAATTTCACCACAGCTCAGTGCAGTGCCGTAGCTAGAATTTTTCTGTTGGGTGTGCAAAAGTGCATCAGAATGGTAGACAGTAAAACATTTCTCCCAAACACTTAGGTAATCTCCACTTAAATTTGAAAAGTTCGGGTGTGCCTAGGCACACCAGGATACTCAGTTGTCAGTTGACTACGCCACTAGTTCTGTGGATGACCCTCAACAAGAGTTCTGATCTTTCCATGAAAACAAACTACATGACAAGATTACGATGCATGAAACAGCTTTATGATAGTATCTGTTATGTTGCCAAAATACATAAGACAAAAGAATGGATAACTATTATTTAATAAGGGAAATAAAATGGAAATAAACCTTCATGGTATAAACGATACCATAGAAGCTTTCTCGCAAAACAAATCACGCAAGCATCTATGTCAACCAGTTGCCAAATGCAACCAGTGAACTAGCACAGGCTTTATCAATGCTCAAGATGCATGGTTGCATCTCCAAAGGGCACCCTTGCATACTGTGAAGGACAACATTCAGCAGCACTTCCATAAGGACCAATGCCCTCCTGAACTAAACTATCAGGGATGAATCAAAGATGATTATATACACACCAGCCCATAAGCCAAAGGGCTGGATCAGTGTTTTGACAAATTTCAGCATCATTTTGAGGCATGATCCCAAAGAATAAACACAGTACACAACAATGTCAAAGTCTAGCACAAAAGGTTGCCATTAGTGTAGCATCATTTTGATAAGATTGGCTTTTTAGACGGTGATGAAAATTTCAGACAAGACCGATGAGTAGCATAGAACAAGTACAGTGCACAAGCAAAAGACATAATTTTGTTTTCAATGTTCCTCATAATTTGTGTTACGAGCTTTCCAAGTCGATTTAGGCGCATTACAAGAGAAGAGCACATCAGTAGCTACCCAATGTGATATCAGGAGGAGAGGAAATGGAGTGCTCACCCGGCAGATGAGGGCAGCAGTGGCGCGTGTGCGGTCAAGCGGGGACGCGAACGCCGCGGCGAGCCTCGCGCCGCGGGAGCGGAGGAACACGGCGAGCGCGCGCGCCTGTCTCTCCCCGCGCGCCGTGAGCGCCGCGGCGGGCCACCGGCCGCCGACGAGGTCCGGGCGCATCGCGGCAGCGCACTCCCCGTGGCTCACGACCACGACCTCCACCGCGGCGGCGTCGGTCAGCCTCCCAGGGTGCGCCGACGCTGCCGTCGGCGGCGGGAGCGGGAGGAGGACGTGGCAGGGGTCCCAGACCTTGATGCCGGGGCCCGCGAGCAGGCGCGGGGTGCCTGCGGCCGAGGGCTGCGGCGAGAGCGGCGAGTCCGCGGCGAGGCAGGGGAGCACCTCGGGCTCCTGCTCCAGCACCTTGGACGCGGACGCCGCCGGGGCCACGCGCACCGGCGCCGGCGCGAGCGCGGGTCGCGGCGGTGCCGGCGGGCCCGCGGAGGAGGGGGCTGCTGCGGCGGAGGGCTCGTCGTCATCATCGTCCTCGCCGCCAGCGCTGGAGACGGAGGAGTGGGAGGAGTGGGCGGAGCCCATCGCGGCGGGCGGGGGCGCGAGATCTAGCTTGGGGGAGTGAGGACGACGGCGAGAGGGTGTCGGGTAACTCGGGTTGGCCTGGCCTGGCCAGTGCGTTTTGGGCAGGGGAGCGCGCACGGAGATTCGTGCTACAGCGCTGGTGTCCGTTGATCTCGTTTTGGTCACATTTTCTTTTTTCTTTTTTCTTTTTCTTTTTTTTATTATAAATATCATGGCGCTTGGTGGTTCAAAAGTTCGTACAATGTCATTTTAAAAACTTTAAGATAAATTATTAAGAAGGTAAAATGATATCGAATGTCCCTGTTTATTTACCATATTTGGTGCTAATATTTGGTGTTAATTGATTGTTGCATGTACACATGACAAATTAAGTAAAACGACGTACTTTTTAGAAAAATTTGAATCTTAAAACGACAAGCTTTTTAGGACGGAAGGAGTACATGGTTGAGCATATCTAGGAAATAGCCAAAATCCATCCCGATACTTTAAAAAAATTCCATTTTGGGAGACTTTGGAGATCGGTGAAAACTCTAGCAGATTGCCAATCTTGATCAAGTATTAAGTATATGGAAAAATACAACAACATCTATACTACCAAATATATCCACTACCGAAATATATTTTATGGTGGATTCAATTAAACAAACTCGATACTGTATGTAAATGTTATTATAATTCTATATACAAACTTGGTGAAAGTTGAATAACTTCGAATAAGGACAAAGCAAATGTGACATGTAAAAAACACATGTAGCATGCTAATAAGTGTTTTTCATATGACTTTCGCCTTATTCTACACAAAAAGAACCTCGCTAGACGAATGAAATTTTCACTACTAGAGGGAAGCACATGTTAGGCTGTCTCCAGCAGGTTCTGGATATCGTGCTTCAAATGCAAAATGGGAACGATTTGTCACTGTAGCAGCTCCAGCAATCACTGCATCTGGTTCTGCATTTTGCGGTTGTGGGTCTCCCGTCGCTCATTCTTGGGATTCTCTCAGCTATCTTCATCCCAACCGCCTCCACCTTGTCGTCCCCTTCCTCCCTCCCCAGCCGCCTCTACCACCCTGGCACCCTCGCCGCCTCCACCACCACAGCCACCTCCTCCACCCGCGGCCGGATCCTCTGCTTCCTCCTTCTCTCCGGCAACTGACGGCAGGGTCGAGGCCCGCGAGCACCGGCAGCCTCCTACCCCGCTGGCGCGCTCACGGCACCGGGTAACTCCTCCAGGCAGAGGCGGCGGGGCTGGCGGGCCGAGGCAGAGGACGAAGCTGGCGTCGCCGTCACTGGATCGGGCGACACGGCTAGCGTTGACCTCGAGGATTCCGGCGGCGGCGCAGATCCGGACGAGGCCACGCTCCGGCGCACGCGGATCAACGCCACCGCCTCCTCCTTCCCCGGCGCGGAAGCGGAGCTCGCCGCCCGGAGCTCCCTACCTCGCTCACCTCGCCACGGCGCCACGGTCGCGACCCTCTGTCTCCTTCGCGGTTGCCAAGCTCCCTTCTCCTGCTCCGCCTGCCGCCTCGGCTTCCACGCACGTAGATCCGGTGGCAGGGGCCGGCACAGAGGCGGAGCTCGCCGCTTGGAGCTCCCTGCGGAGGAGCATTGACGCCCCGCACGTAGATCCGGTGGCCGTGGCCGCAGGGGCGGCCAGCCTCGCTCTCCTCCTCCCTCTCCCTCTCCCCTTCCTCCACCCCCGCCGACTACCACCAGGGCGCGACCGCGGTGAACTCCGCACCGGCCGACGACCTCCCTCTCCTCCCTTCCTCGCGAATTCCGACGACGGCGTGGCTCCCTCCGCGCGCGGGAGCCAACGGCCCGAAGGATGCAGATAGGCTTGCGCGACGACTGTTGCAGGCGCTCCTCTTTTGCGTGGCTCGGTCCCTCTCTCTTGTGCTCAAAGTTGATGCAGATGCGCGACATTGCTGGAGTCGGTCTTATGGTACCGTATTGCTTCAGCATGTGAACATTTTAACCATGGCTCATTTGGAATGCAGAATTTTCGTAATATATGGACAGGCCAGCCTGTTCGGCCGGCTGGTGGCTGGTGCGGATTTGTTCTGAGAGAAAACACCGCTGACTGGCTGGTGGCTAGTGTTGATTTGTTCCGAGAGAAAATTATTGTTGGCTCATAATCCAGATGAACAGAAAGAATGCGAGGCACAGTGCCCAGTCAGCTCAAATCCTACACAGAGAGATAGAGAGAAAGATTGCAAGGATCTCATGAAACATTTTCTTCCCAAGGAATTCTCTAGTTCTTCAACTCCTTTTTCTTGGCCATTATATTGACACTACTAGACTTCCTCGGTTTCCCTATCTATAACAACTATATAAGTGAGACCTACTGCACATCATGGATAGACTTCTCTCAATATGCAAGAGGTTCACGTCACCATCCACTAAATCTTTTCTCAACATGCAAGATGTCCACATCACCATCCATTAGAGTCATGAATTTACGTCTTCTACCAATTTTCTGCAGCTAACAGTAATCATGCATGCATTGTGTTAGTCTTTGCGCGTACCATGCTACAAATTTCTAAGTAGTTCTCTCTCAATAAAATAAATGTGTTTTCATCTAGATGTTATTTGCAAAAAAAAAATATTGTGATGCAATCGTTTTAGTATTTCTACTTTCAAATTGCATATTCAATTTTATAGAAATTCCCGTAGCAACACGCGGGGTATCACATCAAATCCCTAGGGGAAGTTTCCGTAGGGAAAGTTTCCAAGGGAGGAAGTCGATGAGAAATTAAACTTTGCCATAGGACACAGTTGGAAACCGGGGGAATCTTCTTTCTATAGGATTTTGGTTTCAGGGAATATTGATCGATGGTGTGGCAGCCTACATGTAAAGTATTTTTCTATGATGTGGCAAGAAGCATTTAAACGCATTTATATTAGACATCAAGTACAAAATTCAAAATAAAAATTTAATTGCATTTCTCTATTATACGCAAACACTGCAATCTTATAATGAACCAAATTATTTCCATTGAACTCAAACATGATAATTACAAAGTTCATTACAAATATTCTTCTAAATCTTTATTTATGAACCATAAAAGAACCACAAAAAAATCTAAGAATCTGTCTATGTATAGTCTTCTTCCCGACTTCCTCTGCTTCCAAAAGCAGTACAACAGTGCAAATCACCGCTCCGCTCTGCCGACACTTGCGAGCCACACATGCTGCCATCACAATGCTCCCCTCTCGCCAGGACGCGGCTGCTTGCACGACAACGAATTGTTCTGGGTTTTTGGTGGACTTTCCCTATGGAATACTACCATTAGGGATGAAAGTGATAGAGATACTATCCATTTACCGTCCAATCTAAGGGGTCAGACACTCAAATGGATAGTTCGTATCTAAATCTGAGTATTCAATGTTCTTACTTATCCGTATTGTATCTGTATCTTGGTACTTGTAGTTGGATTTTCTAATATCTGAATAGGATGCTTATCAATATCTGACACATTATGACACCATTCGTATCTGAATTCGGTCCGAGAAAAAAAATTAACTATATGTATTTGTATTCGCATTATTTGTTCATTTTCGATCTGTTTTCATGGCTAACTAATAACTTTCTAGGGATACATGCCACCACAACTACATGGCATGGAATGGAATGGACCATCTTCTAAAATTATCCCTAGGTAAACAATAGATTCTTAGGGTAGCAAGAGTTTCCCTACGATTTTGACGTCTCGCTCTAGGGGAAGTTATCTTCCCAGTATGATACTTGAAACTTTTCTAGGGAAAGATAAAAGCGGTAGGGAAAGTTGGGAGTTGCTCTTAGTAGTGTGAAATCCAAATGGTCCAAATTCCTCCATTTTGTCTTAATTTCCTAAGCCTGCCACTTGGAAGGGTATGGGAAACCCACTCTTGTCACACCCATATCCAAATAACTAGTATACACTCTTTACTCTCAACTATCCCACCCAGGATAATTAACTTTATACTACATATGTATACATATCCAATTAATTAATTATACGCTCCCTATTTTTAATAAATATTTTTTTCTACACATACCCTCCCTGTTTGAAGTGGGTGTGGATTTGGGAGAGGGCATGGATACCCCGCCACGACTATGCGTCGCTTTAGTGATAAAATGACAAGTCGTCACGCCAATGGGACCCACTAGTCAGAGCCTTCTTCCTCCCTGTGCTGGCTGCTACACTTCTTCCTTGACGTCCCCGACAGAGCCGGGTTAGGCGGCGGAGGGTGGTTGGCGGAAGATCCGATGACGGGGGCCGCTAGAGACGGTGGAGGAGGGAGGCGCTGGGGCTTCGGGGCTCGCCGCCGGTAGGGTTAGGGTTGGGGTTGGGGTTTGGGGCTTCGGGGTCGGGCTGCCGGAGTTCGAGGAGCTTCCATTGTTGACGACCTTAGAAAGAGGGTGGGGGCCGCATGTAGGCTTGGCGGCGGAGGTGGGTTGAGGGGCGGCGAGGCGCGGCAGTGGGGACGCCGCCGACCGAGGTCGGTGGCTGGACAACTGGTGGATCAGGGAGGGGCAGAGGAGAGGAAAAGGTGAGATCCTCCCCAGAGGATGGCGACACGAGAGGTGGGCGGTGACGACGTGTGGACCCAACAGGTTGACGCGCGGGGGTGAGCTGCGCTAGAGACGGTGGTAGAGGGTGGCGCGAGGGCTAGCACGAGAGACTGAGAGAGGAAGCATCGTGGGGCCTAACGAGTCGACGCAATGGTTGCTTTTATAATGGTTGGTTTCCGCACCTAGACGCACGCACCCCGGATACCCAGTGGTAAGCCTAGTCTTTCCTTAAGTATTTGGGAGCTATGGGTTCATGAAAGCTATTGTACCCAATGTGAATCTATACTATAAGGAGTGAAGACAATTGAAAACTTTTCTCACCTAATTCGGGCCCGCCTTACCCCTCACGGCAGACCCACCCGTCAGGTTGCATGATAACCGAAAAGGTGGAACGATCATAAAAATCGCAATTTGAGGAGCGTTTCTGCCAAAAGGTTAATACTTTTGTCACCGCGGTCGCAACTTACCCGCCCACATACCCACTGGGCCCACCCGGGGAAAAAAGAAGAAACCTTCCCCTCTGCGCTCCCCCGCCCCGCCAGCAAGCCACTGCGCCGGCGTCGTCCGGCGGCCTCCATGCTCCGCTGGCGATGTGGCTACCGTCCCCTCGCTGTGCACCCGCCGCCCCGCGATGCGACTTCTCCTCCTCTGTCCCTCCCCCTCCACTACCTCCTCGCTGGCAGCCTCTCGGCGGCAGGCGGCGTGTCCGCCACGGAGTACTGCCCCACGACCTGGCCCGTGACGAACTTCGTGACGACGCCGACCCCCCCCCCCCCCCCGGCCCGGTGGTCTAGATGACGGTGATGCCCTGGATGGCGGCAGCGTCGTTGGCCTGCCCCGGGCGCACAGCGCGGACGACCTGCGCTGGTTGCAGGCTGCTGCCGTCTCCATATGGTCGTCGCGGCGCAGAAGCCGCCGCCGGCGCCCTCCGGGACCAGCGATGGCTGCTTCCCTCTTCGCTACGGGAGAACCCTCCTGCACCTGATGGCGTCAGATCCTGGCACGGTCTGCGAACGGGAGGGCTTGGTAGGGTGAGTGCCTGCGCATATCCGCATTCCCCATTCGATATTTCTTGATTCATCAGCGTGATTCCCTCAGGAAGCAACTCGATCCAACACCGGACCCGCATTATTCCTGCACCCACAATCCCTCGCTAATTTGCTGGCGGTAGCTGATGGATCTCTGTTACAGTGGTACCTGCAGCGATTTGCCCCCAAAGATCCCAACTGGCCACCAGAGAAAATCTACTTGTAAGCCTAATCGTCTTTTGTCATCTTATTTTACTAGCAATAGAAGGAAGCGGTAGATCAGAGAGTGAACCTTTTCTCGTATTACAGTAGTCCGAATTCTGATAATTGTGTTATGACATACATTGTTCAGATCAATTTCATCGTCACTTTTTTCTGGTAATTCATTCATGATTTCTTTATGCCACCACATCCTAATTTTATAGTTTTTTTTATTTTTGCAGATCTTTTTTATAGTAAATGTGTGGCTCTGTACCGAAGACACTAGGGTAATGTTGAGCTGGTTTTTCTGCTTGATTAGTTGTCACATATAATGTGTACGGAAGACAGAATGAAATATGCTTCCACCTGCTATTGTTTGATTCCATCTATTTTCTGGTAGTCTGGTTTACTACTTTAGGGACCGGGCTTCATATATTTTGTATCAAATATATTTTTGGAATGATTTAGTGGCTTGTAGTAAATTACCAGGTTGCATATGTATTACACAATTCTCATAATTTACTAGACCTTGATTGGTCATCTAGAGTGTGGTAAATTAAAGATATTACTACTATTTTTGTTCAGTTATGTTGATTTCACCATGTTCAGGACTTGTGGTTGATTTATCTGGCTCTATGTTGTAAGTAGCACAAAACTAAAGACCTCAATCAGGTTGAAACCTGAATGCTATAGTATGTTCATGGATTCATGCTATTTACTTATAAAGAATTCTGGAGTAGTTATATTTGTGTTGTATGGTAATTTTGTCTGACAAATTTCGTCGCCCGTTAGTTTAACATCACTGCTTATATATTGAGTAATGTTAGTCTTTTGCAGCATTAACATATTGCGTGTCAATGAAAAAGTCTTCCTTCAGATCACTTGGCACCCAGTGACCCTTCAAATTACCGAAATTCACACAAGGGGCATAGATTCTTATAGTATAGATAAAATGGGATGTTCATGAACAATTGCTGGCAGAGAATATCAGATTGGATGTCTGAAGGATATAAATATATAAATAAGTGCATTCACATGGTTACAATTTTTTTATCACTTGTTTTATCCTTAACCTGTGCATAAACCAACTGTCTTGTGCATTTGCCCATTTCTTTTCAGTGAAAAGGCATGAAGCTGATTATATATCAATATATTTTAGTTATGGATGTGGGGTGCTGAGAATTGTCTGATTCCTTGGTCCAGGAGGTTGCAGTGTCAGCTGACACAAATGTATGCTGGAAGGTTTTACTTGTGTATTCACACCATGTGGTTCTAAATTCAGGTACCTCGATTTAATCATTTTATGACAGCTTTGCTTTGATTTGAGGTCCTCAGGGTTTTACTACTGTTGTGATAAAGCTGAATCGGATGGTTTATTCAAGCTTCCTTATGGAGTTGTTTTAGCTGTCACTACTCTGAACTCTGTGTATGTCTATGATACTGATGTTAGTGCCATCAAGCTTATGATGGAAGCCACAGGTATATATGAAAATTCATATCTGAATAGAACTTTACAAAGTACACGTGGATAGAACTTTCTGTCTGAATTAAACGGCTGGTTGCCTGGTCCAACGATGTGTATGTGTGTTGTATGCTCTATTTTTGTGCAGATACCACAATTCTAATTTAATAACAATTTCATATTCTATATTGTCAAATTATTTTGAATATCTTGATGCTTGTGCATTGCATTTCAGCTACAATTCTGAGCTGCTGATTATAGTGAAGAAGACTGAAAGTGCTCATAAACTGAAAGCTGGCTATTGTGGCCAGTACCTATTGTTTCCTATGTATTTACTGGTACATGACACTTCAGATGGAATGATGGGATTTTTCCACTATACATGTTGTTTCTTACATATTTTTTGAATTGTCATCTTAATACAATTTCAGGTGAGCTGATGGAGATAAGACAAGAAAAGACAAACTAAGACGTCTGAAACAGTAAGAAGCTTTTGAAAGGAAATAGAACATTAATATTGTTTTTAGGTTTTCTTACTTTCTATGAATATAACACTCTTTTAAATACATATTTAAAAAACAAATTATATGGCTTTGCCATTTAAATCAATTGAATATTGAATTTGGTACTACTACATATGATATATAAATACATGTCCATTTGGTTTTCTTGCTTTCTATGAATATAAAACTCTTTTAAATACATATTTAGAAAACAAATTATATGACTTTGCCATTTACATCAATTGAATATTGAATTTGATACTACTACATATGATATATAAACACGTGTTCAATTGGTTTTCTTAAAACAACATGTGTGCAGTCAGTTGATGAGTTGCTAGCTGGTGCTAAGGATTTCTAGAGTGACGTGGCAGAGCGGTAGTGTTAGCTTTCAAGTCCCAAGTTTAATGTATAGCTTAAGCTTGGGTTATGATGTTTTGCTGTTCCACATATTTATTATGTAGCAAATTAGCAATCCTGCAAGAAGGAATGGACTATCACCTATATCAACTACCATTTATCTGAAAGGAACGGAATGTACTATCACCCTATATGAATCTATAGCTTGGGATATCAGTACTTCAAGGTGGTGGCCTATGATATAGATGTGTTTTTTTTACTCTGATTGATCATTAACTTAAACGTAAATGCTACATGGAGAGGCCTCTCGATTTAGTCATAAATCGAGAGCCCCCCGATTCGGCAAAATCAAAGGAAAGAGGGGATTATGGAAGCCAAAAAAGGAAACAAGAAGAAAAAGAAAAAAGAGTAACAAATGCAATGTACGAAGTAACTCCGCCAAGCACCTCGTTCTCCGGCGATCTTCTCCATCACCGGCGGGGTTGTGGGTGGGGCGGGCGGCGTCGGGTAGCCGCCGGGCCCGGGCGGCGGTGGAGGGCGGCGACCTTAGGGTTTGGGGGGGGGGCTTGGGGGTTAGGGTTTCGGGTTTCTGGGTTGGGGGGTTTCCATGGCCGTCGGACCTAGAGGAAGGTCCGAGGGCGGCTGTCGGACCGGCGGTGGTGGTGGGGTGTGGGTGGAACGGCCGGCGGGCGGCGGCGGCGCCACCCGCCGGGGTGGTGGAGGAGGCCGGTTGGGCAGGGTTGGCGGCGGGGGAGCAGCCATGGCAGGGTTATAGGCGGCGGATCCGGTGGCGGGGAGGTCGTGGGCGGCGGAGGTGCCGCCGGAGCCGGGAGAGACGGGAAGAAGGCGGGGGCAAGCAGCGGGAGAGGTTAGGAAGGGCGGGGAAGGGGGTCGAGGTGGGAGGCGGGCGGACGGCACGGCGGCGAGGTCGCCGCCGGCCGCGGGCGGGGTTGGAGGCGGCGGTGGCGGGGAGGGAGGGGCGCGAGGTGAAGTCGGGAGGAAGACGACCGCGGCGCTGGTGGCGTGAAGAAGATAAGGAAGTGGTGGGACCCACGCGGGATCTTCTGTGGGCGACCGGGAGGGGGTCTCGCGTTAACGCTAACAGGAGAACCCTCTCCGCATAGCCACGTCCTAACTTAAATTAGTAACTTAAGTTGGCATGTGATTGTCTTATTTATCATTTATTTATAACATTTAGTAACTTAGCATGTGATTATCTTGTTATTTGTTTATAACACGTGCGGTACGCACGTGCACTTTACTAGTCACTTCAAATGAAAAAAGAATAAATTACAAAGTTGCAGCTCTCGACAAAATCTACAATTGTTGTATAACTTCTATCTCCATCCGAATTCATATGAATGAAATATATATATTTTTTTAAGATATGCTGCCAAGACAAGAAAAAATGTGTTGAATATTTGAGCCTCAAGATGATTTCAAATGAAAAAATTTTGAATTACAAAGTTGTAGATCTCGACGAAATCTACAAGTTTATAAAGTTTATCTCCAACCAAATTCATAAAAAAAGTTACGATTTTCTAAGAATGTTTGGTCCCTACCGCCGTACCCGCCGACGGGTGGGAACCCTACCACCGTCATCTCTACTGCCATATGAAACGGCAGTTGGGATCCTACCGCCGTTTCAGATAACCCATGGAGGATGGCGATCCACATTCTTTAATCCCGGGTTCAAAGTTAACCGGAACTAAAGGTTAGTCCCGAGTTCAAAGTCATTTGGAACTGAAGTTCAAAGTCATTTAGAACTAAGGCACAGGATGGAATGTTGTTTCTCTATATGAGGTGTTCGTGCACGTTACGAAAACGACGGAAAACTGGAGGACAACGTTTTTTTTTATCAAAACAGAACTTGGGTCTGTACAAATTGGAAAATAAAATCAAAACATAATTTAAAATCAACACATGAACAATAAGAAAACAAGGCTAATACTTGAAGCAATTTAAAGACTCAGAATTCCATATCATCGATAAGGGCTCAAATCAGTCAAATAGCATTCGAATTTTGCATTAGACATAATGAAACAGGACAGGAACCACAACCAAAGGCGCATTGCTGCAAGACCTTAACAGTTCACACGATCACAGCAATGGCCATCGACAGAATTTAAGCTATGTCAATAAAGCATCTAGGTATCCCAAAGGAAGACATAGGATTGACCACAAAGTGGCAGGATCATTTCTTCTGGGCATCAGCCTTGGTCACCTTGCCACCAGTCGGGTCCTTCTTCTCCACACTCTTGATGACTCCAACAGCTACCGTCTGCCTCGTGTCGCGGACAGCAAAACGACCCAGAGGAGGATACTCAGAGACGGTCTCAACCACCATGGGCTTGGTGGGAATCATCTTCACCATACCAGCATCACCATTCTTCAGGAACTTGGGCTCCTTCTCAAGCTCCTTGCCAGTCCGTCTGTTGATCTTGGTAATGAGCTCAGCAAACTTGACAGCAATTTGGGAGGTGTGGCAGTCCAGCACTGGGGTAAAGCCTTTGCTGATCTGCCCAGGGTGGTCCATGATGATGACCTGGGAGGTGAAGCTGGCAGCCTCCTTGGCAGGGTCGTCCTTGGAGTCAGAGGCCACATACCCACGCTTGAGATCCTTCATGGCAACATTCTCCACGTTGAAGCCAACATTGTCACCAGGAAGGGCCTCCTGGAGAGCCTCGTGGTGCATCTCAACAGACTTCACCTTGGTGGTCAGGCCAGTTGGACCGAAGGTGACAACCATCCCAGGCTTGATGACACCAGTCTCCACACGACCAACCGGGACAGTTCCAATACCACCAATCTTGTAAACAGATTGGAGGGGCAGACGTAGAGGCTTGTCCGAAGGCCTCTCGGGCTTGGTGATCTGGTCAAAAGCCTGAAGCAGGGTTGGGCCCTTGTACCAGTCAAGGTTGGTGGACCTCTCAATCATGTTGTCACCCTCAAAACCAGAGATCGGGACAAAAGCAATCTTGTCAGGGTTGTATCCAACCGTCTTGACGTAGGATGAGACTTTCTTAACAATCTCATCGTAACGGGCCCTCGAGTACTTGGGAGTGGTCGCATCCATCTAGAAATACAACAGCAACAGAAATTATCATTAACATTAGCTTGATTCTCCAGAGCAAGGGCATTGTATTAAACTTGGAACAGAACACTATCATTAGCTTAATAGTACAGATCACATAATACCCGCAAAAAAAGTACAGAGAACATAATGAGTAAAGCAAAATGAATCCATGCGAGAAAATATCAATCAAAATTAACAGGCACATCACTCTTTTTTCAGGAATTAACTTGTTACAGTTACATCACAGCCACAACTACTAACAACAAACACATAAATAGGTAGATTATCACATATCATAATTCACGAATGTAACAAACATACAAAGTCAGTCGTCGCTAAGATTTGATTAGATGGATTTGGTTTATCAGGAAAGAGATAAGATATATTGATTCGGTTAGGATATTCCAGGGTCTAGTCAGTCGTCTCTAAAAAAAGACCATCATGCATCAGTTAGAGGCAAGCAAGAAGAACCCTAAAAAGTAGTCAGAGCCTCAAGAGGGAGGGTGACGAACAGGTTCTTCGTGCTATCCCATCTACCCACCAGTAAAACCATATCATCAAGCCATTAATTGACTTGCCAAATTCTATATAACTCGAAACCTATTATATTAGCATCGTACTCTACAGCTCACATACTATTAATTGACTCAAAACCTATTAGTTGACTTGGCCATTAATAGAGTTTTAACTACTGAAGAGTGAAACAGAAATTCCAGATAGCATACCTTGTTGCAGCAGCAAATCATCTGCTTCACTCCAAGGGTGAAAGCAAGGAGAGCATGCTCACGGGTCTGGCCATCCTGAGCGATACCAGCCTCGAAACCACCAGTGGTGGAGGCAATGATAAGGACAGCACAGTCAGTCTGGGAGGTACCAGTGATCATGTTCTTGAGGAAGTCACGATGTCCAGGGGTATCAATGACAGTGCAGTAGTACTTGGTCGTCTCAAACTTGCACAGAGCGATATCAATGGTGATACCTCTCTCACGCTCAGCTTTGAGCTTGTCAAGCACCCACGAGTACTTTAAGGACCGCTTGTTCATTTCAACGGCCTCATTCTCGAGCCTCTCGATCACACACTTGTCAAGGCCTCCAAGCTTGTAGATCAGGTGGCCGGTGGTGGTCGACTTGCCAGAGTTGACATGGCCAATGACCACAATGTTGATGTGACTCTTCTTACCTGTGGCTGCAGCATACAACTAATCAATACTAAGAAACAAAGTATGGGATAAATCAGGCAGGGAATGACACACGTGTTGCTGTTTCAAAGTGAAATAAAACAGATAATACATACAGATCGGAAGGGGAAAGTTGATGCTGCACACGAAGGAACATTACGGAACAACAAAACTACTGGCACACAAAAACCATAGAGAGCACCTGGCCATACCTCCACTTCAAAGTTCACCAACTATTAGGCAGATAGGACTAAACCACCAAGGTTTTAGAAAACTGGACCAACAGAACAATGCAGACACGCAGCAGCAGCAACAGTACAAATCAGTTGCAATCGAGCAATAAGCATATCAGACTCAAGACTACCAGCTATCAAATATATATTCTACTGCATGGACTAGCACATTTCATCACACAAAAAACATCATAAAAATAAAAAAGAAAGTGGTACTCGTAGGCTTTAGATATTTGCATTAAAACATTGCTAATGTGTTACTGGATGGATAGCACATGCACCTCTGGCCTTCAAGGACACAAGCGCCTTACTCCTGAGATCACGGGCAAACAGGATCTCCTTGTAGATATTCAAGCATGTCCACTTATGTAGCTCACGTTCATACTTGTGTGCTTGATCCACCAATGTATTTTTCAAATGTTCCGGCAACATCTGAAACAAAACAATGGTTTCTCACATTGCACACGGTGACAGTATTTAGTAAAGGGAACATCCATAAGCTTATTGTACATCTGGATAGCATTACTATTTACTTCATCAGAAGTTCCCGTTTCGATTTCATCATTAGGGTAAGATAGTAATTTGAGGGCAGCAGCAAGTTTTTGTAGATCCCAGTTTTGACAATCTATACCAGATATCTCATTAAGATATTTACCATAACTGTGCAGATACCTAGCAAAGCTATTCACGCGGTAGTCAGACTCGTACAGAGCAGTTGCTATAGTGATAAGATCTTCATCAACCTGCACATATGGAGTGGGCTCAAAGTAATAATACAAGAAAACAGAAAGCACCAATCTGAAATATGGGAAAAGAAGAAATAAGCTCACCATCTCTGGCTCCAGCTCGAAGCCATACTTCTTCAGGACACATTGCATTCCTTTACTCATATGGCGGCGGTCCACCGTAGTCAGCTCACATGTTTCAGCGGGCACTAAACTCTTCATTATGTGCTTCAGGCCCCACATCAATTCCATCACGTTTTCACTAAACAGGCAGTGTATTTTCTGAAAAATCCACAGGAAATATGACGAGGACACAATATGACGAGGACACAAGATGTAAGTAAACAAAGGAAGCACATACTCACCAATTTGTCTTCAATAATTGTTTTGTAGACCTCTTTCCCAACCGCAAGTTTTCGCCCACTGCTATAATGTGTCATGATCATCTTTTTAAGCTGCTTACTGAGACCAGTAGTTTGGTTGATGGCAACAGACTTGTCCTTAAATATTTGAAAATCTAGCAGACAGACAACCTAATGAATAAATAAAGGAAACAAACAAACAAACAAATATGAGTACGGTAATTGGGAGGTTTCAATCACGATACAAGGGAAAGGACACTTCAGCATAGCGTCACATGTAAGTCCTCAATCCTCAAACATCGAATAATTGTAGCGCAGTTCAAAACAATTTAAGTTTTTTGAAAACAAAATGGTGTGTTCTGTGGTAGAACCAATCATCCAAACACATCTACAAGCCAGAAATAGGTGCATAGCAATAACATCATAGGTTACACCCCATGCCAAATGTGCATGCATGATTGCGTCACTCAACATGGGGGAAATATGTTTTGAACTGTTAAATTAGTAAACAACCAACAAGCTCCTTCATTATTCCCTTCAATCAATGAATAGAACAACATAAGTAGGAATTAGGACATGCAGGACATAAGGGCTACTGACCTTTTTTCTCCTTCTCGACGTAAACTGTACCCATATGTCCTGCAGAAGTTTGAGAAAAACCAGGAAAATTAGATCAATGATAAATACAACGACGTCAAGAACAACAACATAGCCTGTCAGTCCCAAGCAAATTGGGGTAGGCTAGATCAACGATACAGACAAGACAAAGAAATTGCATTGCTAAAAGAATTAACAAATCAAAATACCTGCAGGGCTCCACTGCGAAAGAGATATCCGCCATAATATTCCACCAATGCAAATCCAGAGGGTGTCTCAAACAGCACTAAGATGAATCCACCATGCCCTAACCACTTTGCTGGAAACAGAGATACGAAATCAGGCAAGCAAGAATAATTAAAGCTTTAATTCAGCCGTGGATCAGAGGCTGGATGCCCTCAATCCTGCCAGATCTGCGGCACCGGCCTGACCACTGCATCCCCGCCGCTCATGCTACGGTCACCGACCCTCCAAAAATTTAAGCCCGACCTACTTCCGAAACCTTGAAAATGGAAGGGAACGGGATTTTCGAGTATGTGGAATCGAACCAAAATTACTTTCGTATAAGCACTTAATCGAACTCGCTTAGAATCTCTGTACTATGTGGGGAATGCAAGTTCTACGCTAGGGTAAGGCTACGCTCTAGTGTTTCATTTTTTTCCCTCCTTCCGGAGTGGGTGGATTCAGGAGTATGGGGACTCACCTATGTCAGCGCCCGAAGATCCTGTGGGGGGAGAAGGAGGAAAGGATGACGGAGAAGCGGAATGACCGCCACCGCGCTTCCCTGCGGCCGGCAGCCGAGATTTCTTCCTTCTTGTCATGAGTCCGAGATCTAGTATTGAAAAATAAATTTATAAGTAATAAGTGCCAAATAACTTTTTACACTTCAGTTCAAATTCATTTATAAGTTAAACATGCAAAATAATCAATTATTGAGTTTTTGTAATGAAAAGACAACATGAGACATCCATGATCATCACAATAATTGTGGTGGCAGAAATAATA
The DNA here is from genome assembly GCA_036936925.1 of Cenchrus fungigraminus. Lineage (NCBI taxonomy): Eukaryota > Viridiplantae > Streptophyta > Magnoliopsida > Poales > Poaceae > Cenchrus > Cenchrus fungigraminus. Next base: position 58,993,773 of record CM072768.1, on the reverse strand, counting down.
TAGTAAAACGGACGGCGTCGTCACATCCTCACACCAAAGAGCTACTTTGCTGCCAACAAAAAGCTCCTCTATGTGCACAACTCCGGCTCATGGGTGCAGGCAACGTCGAAGCAACGACGACGCAGCGCACCATGGAGATCGGCAAGGTGGACCTTCGCGGGCTGGAGCCCGGCACGCCGGGTTGGGCGCGGGCCATGGCCGCGGTGACCGCGTCCATGGCGGCGCACGGCTGCGTCGTGGTCGCGCACGACGCGCTCGGTCCGGAGCTCCGCCACGCGCTATTCGACCGCGCCCTGCCGGAGCTCTTCGGGCTCCCTTTCGACGCTAAGAAGCGCAGCGGCGCCTTCTCCAACGGGCCGCACAGAGGCTACGAGGGGCAGGTCCCCGCCGTGGCCTTGGAACCCGGCCGCGTCCGCGACCTCGCCGGTCGCCTCTGGCCAGAAGGAAACCCAGACTTCTGGTAAGACGTACAAATCAATGCATTACCATCAATTCTCTTTGACAGCATAATTAAAAATGTTCGTCTCACCTCCCTGTCGCAGTGACACCATCGTGTCGTTCGCCAAGAACGTGCTGGATCTGGAGCAGACGGTGGAGAGGATGGTCCTGGAGGGCCTGGGCGCCCGCGGGGAGAGCATCGCCTCGCAGCTCAGCTCGCAGTCCCACACCGTCCGTGCCACACTCTACGGGGCGCCGCCGCCTCCAGGAGAGGACGACGCCGCCGCCGGCGACGCGTCCCTGTCCCTGCACGCACACCGCGACGAGCACATGACCACGGTGATCGCGCAGCACGAGGTGGGAGGCCTCGAGGTGCAGGACGCCAGAGACGACGGGCGCTGGCTCGCCGTCCCTCCCGAGCCGGGCACCCTCGTCTTCATGGCCGGCGACCAGTTCACTGTACAATTTAGACGACCGTGTTATCACTGCACAACTGCTCGTATTACATCAACGATCTGACGCCGTCCGCCGTCGTCGCCGTCGCAGGTTGTCACGAACGGGAGGGTGCCAGCGTGCGTGCACCGCGTGAGGGCGCCGGCGCCCGGCGGCCACGGGCGCTTCTCGGTGCTGCTTGCAAGGCGGCGCAGGGAAGACGGCGACTCCGTGCTGCGCGCCATGGACGAGCTCGTCAACGAGGACCACCCCCTAATGTACAAGCCCTGCAACCCCGAGGAGTACAGGGCGTTCCGGTACTCGGAGGAAGGGCGCAGCTTGCGGGAGCACGATCCGCTAAAGGCCTTCTGCGGGGTGGAGAAATTAGGCGTGATGTCCATGGAGTGACCGCTCGCCCACCGCCACCAGCCCACCAGCTTTACATAAGCTTTCAAAAAGTTGTCTGCCACTCGTACCTATCCAGATATATCTAAATAATGCAATTTAAAGATCATCAGGTGACTGTTGTCTAAATTAAAAAACATCTTAATTGTATTTGTACTGTGTCGTTTGTCTCGTGAAACATCTTTACATGATCCTATCACTGTGTTCATTTCCTAAACATGGCATGAGAACCGACTTAAATACTACAGGGGAAAAACTCTCAAACAGAAGGTTACCATTCTGCTTGGTCTTGTTCTGATTGTTTGATATATTTTTTATTTTGTCGCTGTAGAAACTGTTAACCGTGTGTGTGTGTGTGTGTTTTGGCTACTTGTCTGATGAACGAATCCAGACTCTGATCGGTCAATTTTGGTGTCAAGTTGATCTGCTCGGAAAAGGTCTACAATATCCCTTTGGAAGGTGGCAACTTGGAGAATAAGAGCACCTCCAAGAGAATGTGAAAAAATTATAAAAAGTTATGCATTTGAGGGTTTGCCAAAAATTAAGTTGCCTAAAAAATTTTGCTTTCTACAACAGTTTTCCAATAATTACCTCTCAAAATTAAATTTAAATCATACCCTATCATCCTAATGGGCCGTGACATGGGCCGGTTTCTAATCCCTCACGCACGTCCCCCCTTACCGTTACCCTCTAGCGTCGTCGCCCCTCTCTGCGTCGCCGCTCTCCCTGCACCGCCCTCTTATCCTGCACCGCCGATGCCCTCTATGGTGCTGCGTTCCAATTGGAGATAAGTAAAATGGAATCGCTACGAGTCGACGAAGCCTTTCCATGCAGATGGTGCTGGATTCATCATCAGATGATGATGATGATGATTTCTTACTCGGTATTACTCATGTGGCCATTAATGCGGATGAGTCGGATAATGAACCAAAACATCGTGGTTCTATCCTAGGGCATCAAGTACTTCGGCGAGACAGAGAAGTAGGACATCAGAGGTTGTACCAAGATATTTTTTTTAGAAAATTCTACGCACGGACATGTTTATTTCAGACGCCGGTATGTAAATAATAAATTGATAGGCAACATTTTTATATAAATTAATATTCATGTGTCTCATTACTTTTGACGAGCAAGTTTCAAATGAGGCGTTCATTGTTTATACGTATATGGAAAGCTGTAGAATAACATGATGAATATTCCTTACAAAAAAGAAACGCTGCTGCTATACTTGGTCTTTCTAGTCTGCAAAAGATTACTGCAGCACTTCGGATGTTAAGTTATGGAGTAGCAGCAGATGCTACCGATGAGTATGTCTGTATTGCTAAGAGTAATGCTATTAAGAGTATGAGAAGATTTGCCACTACTGTTGCGGAGATTTTTGGAGGGGGGTACTTGAGGGGACCTAATGAAGTTGATACTACAAGATTACTTGGCAAGCCTAGAGGTTTTCCCGGTGTTTTAGGGTCGGTTGATTGTATGCATTAGCCATGGAAAAGTTGTCCTGCATCACATCAAGGTATGTACAGTAGGCATGTGCATGAGCCTACAATTATATTAGACGACTTTATTTTTTTTGCCATAGTTTGCATGGGTTTTCATGAAGCTTGTAGTTTCCACGTGATACGTTCCTGTTTTGGTTAGAACAACACATTCTAAAAGGAGAAGGGTTCCTATGCACTTCACTCTCTACAGTTGGGTGGCTGACATGCATGTAGGCTTCACTGCAATGGGTTTCATATGTCAGTAAGAGCTTGTTTGCTTCAAGTCCTGAAAAACTTGCTGGCTCAGGCAACAATCCCACACGTTGGATTTTGACTGACTAGGGCGGAATGGTGTTGCCTGGCCGGTTATAGTAGGCAGCAACCAAACAAGCCCTAAGATCAGTCTTAGTGGAGTGTCGTTGCCGGGGTTCTCTACCGCCGGCAGTAAATTTGTATCGGACCGTGTGTCCGACCCGGATGGTTAGCACAAGAGACACAAGAGTTTAGATTGGTTCGGGCCTCCGAGGAGTAATACCCTATGTCCAGTGTCGAGTTGCCGTGTTCTCGCGCTAGGAATGTTTGTAGTAGGGGTTACAAACTAGTCGGGAGAGGGTTCCGATCCCAAGTCCCTGGGGTGTTGAGTGTGTTGTTCGTCAGCCCTTGTGACGGTTGCCCTCCTCTCCCTTTTATAGTCTCAAGGGTGAAGGGCGAAAGAGGAAAACGAAAATGTGCTACAGTCCTACGCAGCTGGGAGGTCTTCTCGTGCGTCGTTGTCTGCCAGGGAGCATTGAAGGGGGGCTGAGTTGTGTTGGAGCTGTAGGCCGCCGCGTGTCCAGGTACCACTGTTCATTTCCGAGTACCTGGCGCTTCCTCCGAGCTCCTTTGCGGGTGACTCAACCCTCCTTAGTGCGTATTAGGCTCGACACGTCAGGGCCTAAATGTAGGTGGGCACCGACCGTAGAGGGTACTTGAGTGCCTCTGACGGGGTTGGCGTGCCGCAGAGTCGGATGGGACGGCGCGTTGGGGGCCGCACGGCTGAACAGTGCAGCGCTGCGACTCTTGTCAGAGCCGGCTGCCCGCATGCGCCGCCAGCTGAAGCGCTTGCATGGCATGGGGAACTGGTGCCCCGCGTGTCGTCACGGGGGAGCCCGGGTGCCGAGGTTGCGCCACGTTCGTGTGGGGCCCCTGATCCCCCGCCCCGACCTCCATGCAAGGGCCTTGTCTTAGTCGGAGACGGAAACTACTCGTACGAACGAGTAGTCGGAGGCGGAGACTCCTCGTGCGAGTAAGTTGTCGAAGGCGAAGGACTCCCCGAGCGATGCGGAGACTAGTCGTGCGAGGCGGAGGCTCCCCGTGCGGGACGGAGACTTCTCGTGCGAGGCGGAAACTCCTCGTGCTAGTCGGAGACTCCTCGTGCGGGACGGAAACTTGTCGGGGAAGCTTCCTCCTGGTCGGAAACGAGACGTCCTGCCAGTGAAGGTCTTGACAAGGATCAGTGCGCTTCCTGTCCTGGATCTTAGCCTTGACATTGTCAATGGTGTCAGACGACTCTACCTTGAGAGTGATTATCTTGCCGTTTAAGGGGCCCTAATCCAGACCCTCGTCAGTCGTTGAAGATTTTATAGGCATCAAATCCTATGCCACATAAGCAGTTTTGACGATTTGACGCTCAAATTATGAAGAGAGAGGCGATAAGAGTTTCATCACCATGAAACTCGCATGACACTAACCTAGTACAATGAAACCCACACTGTTATAGTTTCATCACATGACACAAATGATCATTATCTCCATGCAAAAGTTAAATGATGCAAGCTATCTATGAAATTGTGCAATGAAATTGTGTATGAAACTGTACATTAAGAATGAAAGTTTTATTCACTTCGAAACCTAATGTGACAGTCTTGTTAATAGTGTGATAAAAGCTTATACCGAGACTAGCCTAACTCAACACCAGAGGACCTCGTTCAACGTTCATGCAAAAAGGTTGTTGAGGGCCCACGGAACACTTTGCTTATCTCAGCAGTCATTAATTGATCACCCCTTCCAAAAATATTTTTATCTACCTAAAGCCTTGAGCCAACATTTTTTTCTTTTTTTAAGTAGCCCTGACTCAAATATTAATGCCAAAGCATATGTTTTCTTCGTAGTTATTTTGGTGCTCAATTGAAATAATGCATGATATTAAATTATAACTGACATACCGAAATATATGCATTATAATCAAAATATTAAATTATAATCTTGCATATGTTGATGACACCGCACGAAGAAAATCAAATAAGTTTATTAGACTATCTCCAGCGGTCACCGCATCCCTTCCCACAACCGGGAAAATGGCAAAATGAGGTGACTCGGAGTCACTGTAGCGACTCCAGCGGTCACCGCATCTGGATCTGCAGTATGCAGACGCTGGCCTTCCTTCCATCAAACTCGGGATTCTCTCTCATCACTGCATTGAAGGAGACAACGACATCTACCTCTCGTGCCATCCCACGAAAGGACGACGTTGTATTGAGGGCCGAGAGGAGGAGGAGCTGCAACGGCAAGCACGAGCGCGAGGTGGTGGTGCTCTGGTTGGGGAGCAGAGCACAAAGACGACGACAACCGCGGCCGGCGCGGACGGTCGAAAGCTGGAGCGACGACCGCGTCCCTAGCGCCAGATCCGCCACCACTGCCGTGCTCATCCATCCCTCCTCCCCGCCGTCAATCAGCTGCGGGGAAGGTGAGCTCGAGGAAGCCGCCGCGCCGCCGCTCGATTCCCTGGCCGGGGACTCGGGGAGGCAGGGCCTCGACCCCGCCGCCACCGCGCCAGGGACTGGGGGGAGGCAGGGCCTCGACCCTGTCGCCGCCGCGCCGAGGACTGGGGGAGGCAGGGGCGCAGGGCCTCGACCTCGTGCCTGGGAGGAGCTCGAGGCGGCGGGCCGTGAAGCCGCGGGCCGACGAGGCGAAGCCGCGGAGGAGAGGAAGGGAGGGGAGGAGGAGGAGGCTGTGGGTGGAGAAGAAGTGACACAACGCGGACACCGCGGAGGAGGGAGGAGGCTGCGGCGCTGGACTGCTGGAGTCATTGGAATGAGAGGAGGGGATGCGGATACTGCTGGAAGGTCCCATTTTTTTGCAGTTGTTTTCTTCTCTTTCCTTCTCTCAAGAGGGTGTTTTGCAGATGGGGAACGGGTATGTTGCTGGAGTCAGTCTTATGAAACATCTGTAAACTGCACTACTCGTACAGAAGGGAAAACCAGATGAAAAGACCACAATACCCTCGCCATATCAGGGTGTTTTATGTAAAAATTACAGGACGCAGTCGGCACTCGACGACCCGTTGTACATGCCCTAAGAGTGAGAGTTTCATTCACTTCAAAATCTTACATGACATTCTTGGTAATAGTGCGATAAAATTGTATACCGAGACTAGCCTAACTCAACACTAGCCTACTAAGGGCAGTCCCAATGGACAATTCCTAACACAAAATCCAAAAAGGATAAATTTAATTTTAGACTCTATACCTCCATTACATAGTTTCTTCTAAAGTTTCTATGAATAATAACATTTAATGAGCATCAACATCTATTAAAAACTCAGCATGATCATCTGCGGCAAGCCTCTCCTGTGACCACAGTCCACAACGCTCTCTCTCCTCATGTGCAAAGACCATGCCGTCAGCCTCTCCTGTGGTCATGTCTCTCATTCTCTCTCCTCACGTTCTTTGCTAAGACCAGAAAGAACAAGAGGAACAAATCCTCTGGATCCTCTCTCAAATCCTACCTCCAAATCTACGAATCAGGCTATGCATGTCACACCACCGCGATCTTCATCTCGAGAGCTTTCCATTCTCCTATTAGGCTCCTGCTAGCGTGGAGTATCTAGGGAGATCGAAGAAGGACGTCCTCCATGGCCACCTGCTCCAGTGAACGCACGCAACTGCGCTCTCCAGCACCAACTTAAGCGCTGCCCACGAGTCGTACGCCGCTGGGAGCGGGTTCTCCTTCTCCAACGCCAGAAGGTAGAGCCGCACCTTGAAGCCAGTGGACGGGTCATGGGTCGATGTCGACGTCGCCGGAGGTGATGTCGGTGAGCATCCCTGAGGACGCTACCACCACATCCGAGCGCGGGCCGACGTGTGTGGCGTCGAGCCTGCGTGTTCGCGCTCGAGTCCGCGGCGAGCCGTCGGCGTCACAGAAGTAGCAGCGGGCAGGCGGAAGCACACCGGATCCGCGAGATGGACTATGGAAACCGGTGGTTTCTTCCCAACGGCGTTTTCTTCGTTTCTTCATGCATCGGTGCGTGGGAGGACGTCGTTCCTTCGGGAGGAAACGGTTTCCTCTCTCTCTTCAATAACTCAGCTGCCACGTCATCAAATTGTTGAGTTGTCAAAAGTAATTAAGAGAGATAGAAATTATCATAAATGCTCATTGGGACTGCCCTAACTCAACACTAGAGGACCTCGTTCAACGTTCATGCAAAAAGGTTGTTGAGGGCGCACGGAACACTTTGCTTATCTCAGCAGTCATTAATTGACCACCCCTTCCAGAAATATTTTTATCTACCCAAAGCCTTGAGCCAACATTGTTTTCTTTTTTAAAGTAGCCCTGACTCAAATATTAATGGCCAAAGCATCCTCAAGGTGCGAGGCGCGGCCGCCCTTCCCAGTCAGAAACTCCGAAGTAACCTCCCCGTAGCAAAGGCAAAGCACACACGCCAGAGCGCACCGGCGCACTCGATTCCGTCCGCCGTCCCGGGCATGGACTGGCGCCGTGCCGGCAGCCCGACGTACGGGCGGCGCCGTTCGCCGTCCGTGGGGATCTACTCGGCCCCGGCGTCCCCGGCGCACCCCCTCGGCGGCTCCGGCGCCGGCGTCACCACCTCTGCCACAGCGTCGCCCGTGCACCCGCTGGCGGCGCGGTCCAAGGCCCGCGCGGCCGCGGCCCTGGCGCACGCCATGTCGCGCCAGCCGCACGGCGGCGTGCGGGACGACGACGACGACGACGAAGCAGGCGACGGTTACGTCGACGCGGAGGACGGGAACGGGAGCGGGAGGTACAATGGCGGCGGGGGCGGGAGGAGCCCCCTCCACGGCGGCGGCGCGTACGGCGGCCGGAGCCCGCTGCACCACGCGGCTGCCGGCGGCGCCGGCGTGAAGGACAAGTACTTCGGCTTCGCCCTGCCTAAGGTACGTATTGTTCGATCACTCCCTGCTAAATTACTCCTCCATACCTGTCGATCGCCTTTGCTTATTAATTACCTACAATCCGCGCGCTCCCAGCAAATCTCTTTGCCTGATCTTCCCTGTGCTCGTGTGTGATCCGATCCTATGGCTTGCTTGCATGCGTCTCGATTCATCGTCGTCGAGGCTTGTGCTTGTTGTTAGGCTGGATCTACCGGCCGGATTCGTGCTTGTGCTTGTTGTTAGGCTGGGAGGAGGGAGAGGGTTTAGGTCGAACGCGAAAACAGGCGATGAGGGATTGTTTGTGGGCCGAGGTACGTGGACGCGGACGCGGCGGCGACGGTGGCGCGCGCCGCCCATCCCGAGGCGGTCCCGGTCCCGCTCGACGCACGCTGCCATGCCATGGAGCATGGTCAACGCGCGGGCCATAAATGCCTAGAGTTGCCGCGGCCCCACCTCTGCTCTGACCTCCCCATCATTTCTCTACTCCCGGAGTCCACGCGTAGTACGACCCCGGCCGTGTGGATCCGATCGATACCGGCGCGACGGCGCGGGGGGCCGGTGGTCAACTCGAGAAGATCCAATCCAACGGGGGTCTGACTTCTGAATCCAGCCTCGCCGAGCCGATCGGGGTTCGGGGATCTGCCCCGTGCCCCATACGCGCGACGATCCATCGATCTCCTGTGTGCTTCACGACAACGTGTTCCCCCTATCATACTCTCAGTCTTATTACTACGTGGATTTCATCCAATACTTTTGGCAAAACCTTTTTTAATTTTTTTTTAAATCGATCGCACCCCCGCCCGCTTTTGGGCCGTTTGTGGCCTCGTGGAGCTCATAGATTAGCAGTGAAAATAAACAAACGCCTAGCCAATCAATTAAATATGCCTCGCCTAAGAATTATCCATAAGATGTAATGGCATTCACACATTTCAAACCGTTTTTTTTTCGTACATACTCCTTCACTTTGTTGTAACCTGCCATCACACGCTAATCAGGGAATCTGCCCTTCTATAAATTCAAAGGCCACGCCAAGGTCCGCTTTGGCTGGACTTATTTTAGTTTGAGCTTCACCTGTTTTGCACAAATCGTGTAGCCATAGAGTGAAGCTGTTTTGTAATCTAGGGTTAAAATGAACTAGAAGTTGAGTGAAGCCGATTATTTTAGCTTCGACAACTTTTCACTTCACCGGTGAAGTTATTTTGGGAATTGGGAGGATCACATCATTGCTTAATGCTCATAGGACCAAGTGTCTTAGTATTCTGCTAAACTCTTGAGAAAAAAACACTTGTATGAAATCCAACTTTCGAAATAGTCCATTTATGGTAGTTTCAAGTGTTTTAAAATGGCCTAAAAAACCACTTGGGTTGGGTAGGTAACAATTAACTGCATCATTTTGGTACCATCCTTACAACACCGTACCAAAAAATACAATTTACCACTAAACCAAAAGAAAATGCGCATATTAAATCTAAACAAAATTACAAAATATAACCGGACTGGAGTGCAAACCAACCCACACCTTCCCCCTTCCACCCTTCTTTTGGCCTTTTCCCTACTCCACCAAGCCTTTCGTCGAAACGCCCAAATCCGCAGCTTCTCTTGGAACCGAAAACAGACACGAGTTCGGAAAAACCGAAAGTCAAACCAAAGTCAACGCGGCGGCGGTTGCGCGGCCACCCACCCCCAACGCCGATGGACGCGCCCCGCGGCGGCGCGCGGCGGCCGGGCCCCTCCGGCACGGTTGCGGACCAGCAGCGCCGCGCGGCGGCGCAGCAGGCCATGGCGCGCATGGAGGAGATGATGCTCGCGCACGCCGGCGCCGCGGGCGAGTTCAGCATCATCCTCGAGGCGCCGCTGCCGTCGCTCCAGCAGTACCGCCGCCACCCCGCGCCGTCGTCGGGCGCCTCCTCCTCGGCGTCGTCCTCCCCGTTCCGCCGCGGCGGGCGGGACGAGGAGAGGGTCCCCGCCCGCCTGCGCCGCGACGGGAGCGGCAGCAGCCACGACGCACTCGCTGACGCGGGCGCCGCCGCGCGCCCCTCTCGCCGCGGCGCGGACGCTGGCGCTCGACGGGAGCAGCGGCCGGCTGGTGGCGCGCGCAGCGTGGCGCGCGGCGAGGAGGCGGCGGAGGAGGAGGAGGTTGAGGCGCCGGTGCGGCTCACGGGCCCGCGGAGCGTTCGGAGGCCGGTCTCCCGCGGCGCGACGCCTCCCCCGAGGGCCTCCGAAACGAAACGCGCGGTGGTGGAGAAGGAGGAGGAGGAGGAAGAGGGGACGCCGCTTCAGCTGCTGGCGCGCGGCGGGCGGAGCTCGAGCGCGACGAGGCCCACGGAAGCGCCGCCGCCGCCGTCGCAAGCGGTGGAGACCATCGCCGCTGCCGCAAGGCCGTCGAGCCGGCGGTCGAGGCAGGAGGTCGGCGTGAGGCCAGTTGCGGCTGAGGTGGCGTCGAGCGTGGACTCTGACGTCGAGAGCGTTGGGCGATGGAGCAGCCGAGGGAGCGAGGATGGCGTGGAGGAAGCGGTGGCGTTGCCCAGGCCGGTGGCCGCGGTCGTCGCCAGAGACCGGAGCAGGAGCAATTCGCCCGCGATAAGTAATGTCAACGATGATACCTTACGATTTATGTGTTGAGCAATTCGTTTGAAACAACTAAGAGTTTCAATTCAACAAAGAAAAAAACAACTTGGGAAAAATGATTCAAATTGTTTTGCTGTTCGTAGGCTCTGCTTGATACTCTGTTTTGAAACGAGTAGAATAAGGAAATGCTTGTTTTAGTTTTTTTAACTAAAATAAGCATATCATGCACTGGAGATTAGTATTTGTGATTTACTGGTGGCTGACAGCTGACTGCATTTGTGTTACACTGTTTTTCTTCAACAGTTTTCAGTTGCTGGTAATGCAAGCTGTAGTTTTTTTTTTGTTGCATTTGATGTTGTTGTTGTTGTTGTGTGTGTTGGGGTGTCCAAAGTGAAGGGGAAGTGAATTGTTGATTCATATAATTACTTTTCTTTTTGTTTCATAATATTTTCAATCTCAGATGTTGCAGCAAATCTATTATTCTAGATTAATTATGTGTATTCAGTTCTCCTATGAAATGGCTCTCCTTATTTCTGTTGTCCCTGTTTACCTAGTTAGGTCGGAATGGTGTGGACTCAGCTGCAGTGAATCGCCCACCATCAACAGGAAGGTCAACCTTTGCACCTCCAGTAGGAGTTAATGTGAGGCCTCTACAAGCTGTGGAAATTCCCAATGGGACACCTAAGGATAGAAGGTGAATTGTCAAGCTTTTTGGGATAATTTCTTGGACTTGTTTTCAAAACAGATTTCACTGCCATTCTATCAAGGAATTGTCACCCTTGTTCCAGTTGACACTAGTTAGATTGTTGATTTTCATACCTTGTACATGAGAGACGAGACTTAATTAAATCCGACACTATCCTATTGATGCTTTCTTCAGTTCTTAAATGCCTAAATAACTGAATTGATATTCTTTTCTAAGTATTACTTTGTATGGTCTTTTTTATACAACCCTAATCTCTTTCTCCTGGCATATGCAAGTATGTGTGTTCTTTTTATTTTTTGTTCTCCTATGAATATAAGCTTAGAGTATTTTTTTTCTGATGTTGGTATTCATCATAGGAAATTAGTCTGGTTTCTTTCTCAGTATCTTTGATTAGTAGTTCTAGTCCATCTATAAGTAGCAACATGATTGCCAGGACTAAAAATTGATATTCCAAATGTGTTGTAGGGCTGTTTATCCAGATCCCATTTTCGCCCAGTCCACACGGTCACGAGACTCACATGACAGTTCAACAATAACAGAAGAGGTCTGTTGCATAGCTTCTGAGTCACACCTTTTTCATTCTACAGTGAATTGTTAGTGAACTAACACAAGGCTTTCGTCAATAGTATTGAAGTTATTCCAATGAAGAAATCTTACAAATGCTGTTTTTGTTTTTCAGCTTGAAATGCTAAAAGATGAGAATGTTAATCTTTTGGAGAAGGTGTGTCAAGGGTCTTGCTTGTATTCTAATGAATTCCATGAATCAGAAAACAGAAGTATCTTTGCCTTACAAAACTTGTCATAATACTCTGTTTTCCAAATTCAGCTTGGCCTAGCAGAAGAGAAACTTAGACAATCTGAAGCCCGGACAATCGAACTTGAGAAACAGGTACTTTGCTTGGTATTTCAAGTATCTGATACTATTGTCCTAGATTCTCCTTCATTCTATTGTAAAACTTGATATACTGTAATTCAAAGTCATTCAGAGATCTGAGTGCAATACTGTGTTTGAAGAGTTCCCCAACATGCACCATATTATTGCTTCATATTATAACTTTTAAGGTGTTCAATCAGTACTTATAATGTTAAGATTTATTAATGAATGATGGCATAATGAAGATTTTTTCTAGCATTTAAATGATGCCTGCAAACATGAAAGCTCATCCTGTCTGGGTTTGAGGTCAAACTAGAATGGCCACTTCCTTTTATGTGTTCACTTGGCCAATAATTTGCTTTTGTGTCACTTGAAGTTGAATAATAACTTAAACACTAATGTGACCAATTTGATTGGATAATGCAATCATGAAGAGGACATTTGATATCCATTTTATATTTTTGTTGTCGGCAATATGTCCAGGTTGCTAACCTTGGTGATGGGCTATCTATGGAAGTAAAGCTTATGAAAAGGTATTTAGATTGTATTTAGATATGTTGCACATTGATTTTCTTATCACTTGATCCGTGACTTCCCACTTATGGGATGCAGGCGGGAGGAGATGCTTGTAAGAAAGGAGGTACATGTTTAATTTTGCAGGATCATCTGAATTTTCTGAAATGGAACTGTCCACTTGTGACTTGTTACAAAACATTGGCATCGATTCTGAAAGTGTGACACGTGCACTAATTCCTTCATTTCATTTATGAAGCCAACCGATAATACAGTATAGAATCTAAATTTTGGCAGAATATTTGCTACTCTAGGCGGTTTGTTTACCTTCTAGGTGTTGATTGACATGATATTGATACATATACATTCCTTATATGAAAACAGCAAGAGATAAGAAAAGCTCTTATATCCAAGAATGGTAAAAGTGAGGAACTCACCGCTCTTCAACAGCAGTTACAGGTAAGGTGCTGGCGCATTCCCTACTATAAGAAACATTTGAGTTCAACTACCAGTTGTCATGATATTTGTTTTCTATCCTAGTCTGCAAAAGAAGAGACAGCTGCTGCTGTGAAGAAACTCAAAGAAGCGGAATCTGAAACACAGGACTTGCGTACAATGACACGCAGGATGGTCTTAAGCAAAGAAGAAATGGTCAAATTCCTTATCAATTTTTCTTTTATTCCAAAGATGCCATCAAGCATAGATGTCCATGCTTGTTGAAGTGCTGACTTCAAGCACATAACTGATGTACAGGAAGAAGTTGTCATGAAGAGGTGTTGGCTAGCTCGATACTGGGGTTTGGCTGTTCAATATGGTAATTTCCAAAGATGGCCAGTTTCTCCTTTTGCAACAAATTCAACTGAATGCTTGCTTCTGTGTGACATGTGAAGGCTTATAAATCAGTCCTAAAATTCAGTTTCTGAACTTTCAGGAAGCAGTGAGCGGATTTCACATATCAACTTAAACTTACTTTACTGATTGATACTTTGCACATTTAAAAATCCCGCAGGCATATATCCAGACATATCCATGTCAAAACATGAATATTGGTCTTCACTTGCACCTCTGCCGTTTGAGTATGTAACATCTGCTGGACAGAGAGCTAAGAACGGATCTGAAACAGGGAGTGATGGTCTGGAAGATGCAGACAAGCTTGTTCATGATTTGACTGTTACAGCAGGGGAAGGCAACGTAGAAACCATGCTTTCTGTTGACAAAGGATTACAAGAACTAGCTTTCCTGAAGGTGCTTATCCACTTGGTTTTTTTCATCTTCATGTGCTATCCTTATCCATAATAAATCTTTAGCAGTTACCGGTATCTCAGGTTTAGATAAAAGTTTTTTGTTTGTTCTTTTTGGCTCTTCTGACACTTCTGATCATTTTGGAGGTTGAGGATGCAGTACTTTTTGCCCTTGCCCAACATCATCGTTCTAATGTGGCCGGTCCAGCAGATCCAGGTCTCTTCCGTTTCTTTCCCTATTTGTCAGTGATAATGTACCAAGAATAATTGAAGAAAATTCCATATATATAATTAACAATCAAGTGGCCATGATTCCTTACACATCTGAGAAGCTAATACACGTTTATGCTTCTGTGCTTCACATGTGCAGATATTAAATCAACTGGAGATGAGAAATTTACTGAAGCATTTGGTACTGTTAATTTTTTATTTTCTTTCAACATTTATTGGCTACCTGTGCCGTATTCGTTATGTTGGGAAACCTAACTAATTCCTACTGATTCGGAACCTGATTTTGCAGATCTAAGCAAGGAGGAAGAGGAAGATGTACAGTTCAAACAGGTATCCTCCCTATTCCTTTTTCTCTGAGCCTGTGACTTGAATCAGCGAGTTGGTTACCTATGTGCCAAGTGACAACAAAACTTAAATTTATAATGCTTTGTTTGGAACTTGCAATTATCTCTTGTACATTTCATTCCTTTTGTATTGCCAGTCATCCGGTACTACATTTTTCAAACTATGCAAATGATCCTGGACTTTGTTGCCTCCAGGCTTGGCTTATATATTTCTGGAGAAGGGCTAAAACCCATAACGTGGAAGAAGATATTGCTGAGGAGCGATTACAGATGTGGATTGATCGACACAGCCAGGAACCAACTTCACATGATGCTGTGGATGGTATATTCTTGCACATTGCTCCTAAGCTAATCCGCGTTCTCCATGTTGCTCATGTCTAGGTTCAGATGTGAGAACATCAGTCACAATGCTGAATACTGATCGTAAAATTGAATCCAGGAACAGCTTTTACCTCTGCATCTCCTGTACTTACCTTACATTTCTCTTGCAGTCGAGCAAGGCTTGCACGAGCTGAGGAAGCTGGGGATCGAGCAGCTCCTGTGGGAGCTCTCCCGCCACGAGGTGAATCTCATGAAAGATGATCCATCGGATGTCGAGGATCTGACCTAACAGCCTCAAGAAATGGCGGACGCAGATCGAATCCAGTTTGGTTATCCATGTGTACTATACAGAAACTGGAGAACACTGTAAACATGTTTCTGGTTTTGTTTTTCAGTTTTGTCCCAAACTGTTCATTGATTCTATGTATATAACTTTGGGCCTTGAAGGGTGCAACAACAGGTTAAAACAGGTAGCGCGAGACTAGGGCGAGCTTGGCAGCGGGGTGGTGATGAGCATCTTTGGATTTTTTACTTTAAATGCAATAACTTTCTTACAATGTGTTCATTTTCAAATCTGTTCGCACCACTATCTGTTTCTTAGGTTGAAATCTCTAGTTGACCAGATGGACCAGGCCTGTTGGGCGGTCCAAGGCCCGACCCTAACACGGCACGACACGATGGGGATAATGCCCAACCCAGCCCTATGACTGAGCCAGGGCTTGGGTCGCACCCTTGGCACGATGGCAAGGCACGGGCCTAATATGAAACCCTAATCTCACATCCTTCTATACCATAAAGAAAAGAACCCGAGATGCATGCATGTGAGTCAACCAATTTCTCTACCCCACTTCTTCCCCTGATCTTTCTTTCCCAGGCCGGGACGAGACCGACACAAAAAATGGACCAGCCCGACCTACCACAGCAAACCCCGTATAAAACTATAAACTCACAAACTCTTTTCCCCTTGCTGGGAGTCGCACCGCTGTTTGGGGCCGCATCTATCACATGTGGCCCTCGCCTGCCATAGCTGCCGCTTGGCTGTCAGGTGACTGCCGCTTCGAGGGCTGCCACACCAAGGGCCCACAGGCAGGGACCGGTTTGGTAAAAGAAGTCATTTTGGACAAGATTTTGGTAAACATTAGAAATATAAATGACGAATAACTTTTAAGTTGTTAAGTTTAGATAAGTGAAAATCATATTAATTGATTTGTTTTGAAAATCATTTTCATAAAAATATACATATATAACTTTTTGATAATTTTTTTATAGAAAAGAGAAGTCAAAGTTGTGTTTTGGAGACTGTGTCGCTGTCCTACACGACTTCTTTTACCAACCCGGAGAGAGTATGTATAGTTATGTGATGGATCCATGAGTTGATGATTTATGTAAAAATTTTCTTGATTTTTTTTTTTGCATCTTGAATCGATTTCCTCATTGATTTCTTCATGATTCTAGTGCTTGGCCCGACAGTAGCACTGTCGTGTCGGCTCGACACTATAGAAATGCCATTGTGCTGGGCCTGGGACGACAGTTATGCATGATGGTTCGGCCCAACCCGGAACGAAAAATTCATTGGGCCTGATAGTGCCGAGCCCAGTCGTCATCTATATTGAGGTCTACACATATTGTTGTGTGAATTTTCTCTCAAAATCGAACAACACAATCATTTTTACACAATAGTTTTCCATGCAGAAAATATATCACCAATGTTACACTAGTTAATTTTTAATGTTTTGTCGGATCGTCTGATGAAAAGTTTCACATCGGATATCCAAGCGCTAGCAATGCCGGTTTTAGATTTGTTTGTCTATTCACGCAGTTAATTTCTCTGTTGCTGATGACAATAGGATCGCATAGTTATAATCTAGCATTTCTGTATATATTGTTGTACTGTATAAATATTTAAGGGCAAGCTAGTTTGGAATACAAAGACTACCACATAGATAAATGATCCAAACACCAGTTCAAAATAGCACCAATTTACATTTAAGAAAATATCACGAGTTACACGACCGATTATTTCCAGTTATTATCCAATCGCAAGTGCTGGTTGCTTTTCAGAAGTCCAAATAGCGCAGATTGAACAACCTTTTACCCTTACAATATGTACAACAGTTTAGCCGAGGATTTTTTTCCCCCTCTCAAACCAGAGCCTTACTCGCCTCGTTTCTTTTCCGGATGCCAATTTGGAGGCGCCACTGGTTGAGAGCAGCATCTGGAACGAACGATGCCAAGAACCACTGGACCGAGTGGCGCCAGTACGGGACGCACCTTGCCTCGTAACCAATGCAACGAAGAGCAGCCTTGGCGTACTCCTCAGGTGATGGTATGAATGGAGAGTCACCCTTGACAGGCGACATCTTGGTAGCGACATAGAGAGGGATCTGGATCGGACAACCACAAAAAGGGAGAGCGTATCATAAAAAAAAAGATGATAATATACCACAAAATTAGCATATACGAATATAAAATTAATCTCGAAATATGTTTCTCTATCAGGCATAAAAAGGATCATGACTTATATTTGTGAATACAGCTAATACAAGTTTAGTAGTGCCTTTCAATTATATTTTGGTATACGCGTTGTCTAAAGTTTCTAAAATTGTAGCCATCAAGATACTGTAGAGTTAGAAAAACTGTGTCAATTACATAGTGTTGATTGAACATATACTACTTCTAGCTACTTGGCATATTGAATAAAGCAAATCTATTATATATATTATTCTACAAAGTTGGAGAGGTAAATAAATACTCCATCTATCCTTAAAAATATGTCATTTAGAACAGAGGCAGAGCTCCCCATATAGCAGGGTGGAACAACCGCCCCAGCTACCGCTCAAGTAAGATCCCCTCTCCCCATGGAGCTTTTAGGTGGTCGGAGGCGGGAGCTCCTATTTGGAGCTCGAAGGCGAGCAGGCGACGCTCTTCGGTGGCGTCTGGGAGTCTGATGGTCGGAGGTGGAAGAGAGGAAGAATAGGGCTATCATGGCCAAGACGGGAGGCACGGCGGTCGGGGCCCAGGCACAGCGACGCCGGCCGGGATCTAGGGTGCGGGCGCAGGTGGCCGAGTCGCCTCGTCCCTGACTGCCGAGCGAGAAGCTGGTGACAAGTTATTTTTCTTATTTGAGACTGTGAAATATGCATTCCTGTGATTGTGAGATTGTGATTCTTGTGATTGTAAGATTATGAGATTGTGCGATTGAGATGTATTCATGTGATTTTCTTGTGATTGTGGGATGTATTCATGTGAGATATCAATCTTGTGAGATGCTTGTATGTGAGATATCGATCTTGTGAGATGCTTGTATGTGAGATATCGATCTTGTGAGATTCTTGTTCTTGCGTTCGTGAGATGCATTCGTGTTCTTGAGAATGACAGAAGAAAAAGAACAAAAAAGATAAAAGAAAAGAAGAAATAAAAGAAAAATGAAAAAAAGAGCTCCACTGGAGCATCACCGATGCAAAGTAGTACCGGTTGGTTATACCAACCAATACGGAGGGACCCTTTAGTATCAGGTAAACTACCTAGTACTAAAGGCCCCTCCACGCCTTTAGTACCGACAGAACAATACCGGTTTGATAACCGGTGCTAAAGGGAGGTTTACCTGGTACAAAAGGTCGATTCCTTAGTAGTGTAATAACTTGGCTTAGTAACATTTTTGCACTTTATGTTGGTCATGTGAGACTGTCCTAGCTAAAAGTTTTGGTAAACACGTCCACTAATTTAGAACAAGTTAGTTAGTTAAAATGAATCAGCTAGCTTGTTCTAAACAACATATGTTTGAGTTTGGATTTAGTAAGTATCGAAAATTAATTTTCTAAATGAGAAGTATGTACTAAAAAAATTTTCATCCCTCAAGTAGTATTTATTACTCCCTCTGATCCAAATTGTAGATCGTCTTGACATTTCAAGGTTCATAGTTTTTATTATGCATCTAGATATATACTAACAACTATGAATCTAGATTTACCAAAACGATTTACAATTTTGAAAGGAGGGAGTATACCATTAAGAAAAAAGTTTTTCATCCCTTAAGTATTGTGAAAGTGTGACCCATCCCTCGTGTTTTATTTGGTGCAAATCAACCCTTTAAACTAACTAAATCGATACATTTATCATCCCGCCTTATATTAGCAATGGTTCAGTGCATTCTAATAGTGGTTTATGCCTGTTGATGGTCGTTAAAAAACAAATGATACCATCAATATAATCAAGAAATAAGGGAGGATTGTCATTTCTTACATGCATATTTGGTTGCGAATAATTTAGTTGCACTTGTCCTTGGATGAATTGGTGGTAGGTGAATAAGCACAAAAAGGATGGAGAAAACACCCTTTATGGATAAAAAAATGCTCCTGGCCAATGAGAAGTTGACATAAGTGCTTCCCATGGATTAATGATCCACAAACTACCACAACCGCCAGAATATTGGGACCCACTAGTCAGTCAGTTGGAGAAAGGAGGTTGAGAGGAGGGCATAGGGGGTCGGCTGAACTGCCCTTGCTTCCTCTCTTTCCCAACTTCCACGTGGTGCTTCCTGAAGTTCTTTATGAGATATTCCACGAAGATTCTCTCGCAGAACCGCCTTTTGGGGCCTATAAATATGAGGGGAGGGGTTTCATTCTAGGAGACACACACACAACTAGTGATTCACTCTCCCTCTTAGTTTCAAAGTTAGTGGAGTTAGCCTATAGTAGCTCTTTCTCAGGTTCTAGTTTTTCTTGGAGTCTAGGTTATGGCTCTTGTATCTTTTATTCCTAGGTTGACTTTATTCTATTTGAAGTATACATCTTCTTCATATAGTGTTGTGTTTGATTCTCATATGCTTGAGTTATATGTATCCTTGCTATGGTGATGTGCTAGGCTTATACACTCGTATGCTACTCTATCAAGGGTATATCATAGTGTAGACTCATATATTCTCATGTGTGCTAGCTTATTGACCATGCCATATAGTTTATACTATGAGTACTTACATGCCTTGTATAGCTTAGTTGATCTATGCCACGACATCGGTTCAATGGCTACTTCTATAGCGACTTCAGCTATTAATAATAATATAATAGTTCGTTATAGCTAGAATATTGTCAAGAATGCAAGTTTGGTGCTTGGATTGCTTAGCTTCATTGACTATATGAATTTGTCCCACAAGTTGCTAGATGGAGGTCACAAGTGTTGAAAACCCTGTCAGTCCTTTGTAATCCTCCACATTCGGGTACGATTCAAGAGTTCATAAATCAATAGTACCTTTAATTTACAAGGTGGAACCAGTATGGCATTGTCTCCATGTGTGTGTCTGGGTTCATACATTATAGTAAAGGAGAGGTGTACTACAAACACTAGTAACATCTTTGAGAAGTCGAACTTCATCCTTTTCAAGGTCTTGGGGAAGATGATGTTGAGGAAGCTGCCCCCATCGATGAGGGTCTTAGGCAGCAAAGCTCCATCCACAACAGGATTAACGACTAGCGGGTAGGTCCCGGAGTCTGGTATGTGCACCCAATGGTCTTCCCTGGAGAAGGTTATAGGGAACTCCGACCACCTTAGAGATTGGGGAGTTTCTGTGTTGACAAGGCCGATCTCCCGCGCACCGAAACGCTGCTGTTTGTTGCTCTTGGAGGCTCAGCGACCACCAATGATGAAGTTGATCTCCTGATTGGTGGTTTGGAAGGTGCTGTTGGGATTGCCGCCCTTAGGCGGAGGAGGAGGGGTGCGCTCGTTGCGGTGCTCGCCGTCGTCACGTCGATCGTCGCGGCAATCGCCGCGGCGGTCGTCACGGCGATCTCTGTCATCATCGCATTGGTCGCGATGGTAAGGTCGTAGGTCGCGGTAGTCACGCCGATCAGATTTGCGATAGCAGTCGTCATAGCGACGGTTGTTGTTGTAGCGGCTATTGTAGCGCCCGTCGCCGTTGTTGCCGCTTTTGGTCTTCTTGGGTTCTGGAGGAACGTCGAGGCCCACTTCAGCTCTTCGCACTCGCACATGGTATGCTTTGCATCGCGATGGAACTGACATGTGTCATCTAGCGTGCAGTTGAAGTCACCTTCGAGGAAGGTAGACCTTCTCGGAGGGTCGGTCATGTAGACCTCGCCAGATTGCTTGTGCGACCTGACTGCAGTGCCGGACGCCATGGCGGTTGACACGTCGTATACTTTGTCACCTTTGAAGTCATGGACAACTGCATCCTGAGTGTCAACCAGCTTGTCGACGTAAGCCATGAGGTCGGTGATGGTAGTTGCGCTGGCCTCATGGATCTTATCGAAGAGCTTGAGGTTGGTGACGCCTTTCTTGTAATAGGCGATGACGTCTTCATCCTTGACACCTGCAAGCTGGTTGCAGTTTTCAAATAAGAGGTTGGTGTAGTCCCGGAGACTTTCGTCGTTTTTCATCTGCACTCTAGCGAGGTGGTGGGTGTTGCCGGGACGGTTGTAGGTGGCCTGGTAGTTCGTAGTGAACAACCGTGAAAGGCTCGCCCACAAAGTGATGCACTCCGCGGGGAGGTCATTTAGCCACAAGAGTGGTGTTGTGCCCATCACGAGGGGGAAGTACCCCACCATGTGGTCTTCGTTTCCACCTGCGGCCTGGGCAGCAATGGTGTACAACTTCAACCAGATACTTCGGTCGGAGCGACCGTCATACTTTTCGATGGCTGGCTTGAAGTACTTCAGGTATCTCATAGTCCTGAGACGTCGGGAGAAAGCCGGGAAGTTGCTGATGGTTGTTGCGCCTGCGTTGTCGTTGTAGTTGGCACGATGGCCCATCGGGACGACGTAAAGGTCGTCGGGAGCGCAGTTGAGGACCGAAGCGTCCGAGGACCGGTGGATGGTCGCACCCTGGTGTGATGAGTGATTGACAACGTGGTGTGGACTGACTCTTGGCCGAGTATTGCAGGTGCAGGTTGCGGCTTGACTCATGTTGGTGCAGGTGAAGAGCGGGCGCGAAAGGTCTTAGCCTTGCGGGGCCTCCGAGGAGTGGAGAGACAAGTAGGCTCGGCTCGATGGACCCGGTGGCCGAACGGGGTCAAGTGCGGGCCGCATGGTGGCAAGAAAAAGTAAGACGAAGTCGTCAACCGGAGCCGGTGCAAGGTAGCGGCTCACGACCGGAGTCTGCATGCGGAGTTTGCGGCGGTTCACCACAAAACCGTCAGGTTACTTGGTTGAGCCACAAAACCAAGACCGGAGGCTCGGCGGGCGGAGACGGGATCCGAGCGCGCCGAGAAGCTTCGATACCAGGGGACACGCGGCGGGATCGCAGGGTTTGCGTCGGGAGGACACGGACTGCGGCAGGGCGTGGCCGTCTGATGAAGAGGAGTGCTACTTGACCATATTGCTCCTGAGGGGATTGTATCTTAAGTTTAAGTGCTAGGGGTAGCTTGGTCATTTGCCCAACCCTGAGGGACTCATATATATAGCTCTAGGGTTTCTGGGCAAACCATCCTTCCGGACTGCTTCTCATTTCCCTGCTCCATAGGTTTAGATTTTCTTCACCGTTTTGTAGAGAATCTGATCTCCGAGTGTATGGAAGCTTTCATGGTTGCGTCGATTTCCTTCTTGTAGCTCGTGTGATTTTCCTGTCTTTTTGAGCTATTTTCGTTGGATTTTCGTGCGCGCCTTGTTCCTTCGATTCTGAGGTGTTTGGGTTCGGATTTGTTTGTGGGGATCATGGACAGATGTCTTGTGCATCTTTGTGCTTGATTGTGACCCCTCAAACTCCGGATTTGGCCTCCGATTGAAGGATTTCGGTTCGAACCCTAGCTTTTTGTGTGAGCTCGGTAGAACTTCGATTCCCGACGATTTGGTTGTTTTGAGGCTTCAATTTTTGGGGCATAGCATCCCCTAGGGACGCTTCACATCTCCCCCAAATCTTGTCTCAAGTGCTTAAGCCGTTTGGGAGATCCATGGATGGATAGGAGGGGTTGACCTCGTGTTTTCGTGCTCGGGCTGTTCTGTCCGCACCTGGCGAACCGTCCGCACCTGGTCGGCGGACCGTCCGCGAGGAGCCCGCCCGCCGGCTGTTCGTCGTGTTCTTCACGAGTTCTTGCGTCGCTTTGTTTCGATCCGTTGAGTCGGTGGTTTTTGGTTGGAAGTAGTTGGTCGGACAGTCCGCCCGGGGTTGCCGGACAGTCCGCGAGGCTCGGACCGTCCGCGGTGCTCGCCCGGACCATCCGTTTTTCGAGGTGCAGTACTGGAGGTTCGGAGTTGTTTTTCGGACCGTCCACGCCCTACCTGCGGACCGTCCGCCCCCTCCGTGCGGACCGTCCGCTCGTACCACGCGGACCGTCCGTCCCGACCCTCGCAGATCGGCTAAGTCTTTTGCTTCTTGAGTTGCGCTTTCGCTTGGGGTTTGTTTGAGACTTGTTCCTAGGGTTGGTAGGTCCGTTGTGACTACGCGACCTTGGCAAGCTCGTGTGGGAATCCTTGGTTGTGAATTTGGGGCATAGGCCGAGTTCATCCTTCGGGAAGAATTTTTATCGGCTCCCATTCACTCCCCTCCTCTCTGGTCGCCTAATCGGTCCTTCAGCAGTTGTCTTAGTCGTACTGGGCACGACGCCGGAGTTCTTCGTCATGCATCCTGCGAAGTTCCGCCTCCTGGATAGGGTTGTTGGTGTCGGGGGGGGGTCCGGGGACCATTGATGCGGTCGTAGTTTGCACGACGTTGGATTTCCTGCTCGTCCCGAGCAAGTCGGTGTTGATTTTGGCTGTCCCGGAGGATGCACGCAGCTCTTACGGGTGGAGGACGGATTCCCGCATTGGCTCTTGCATCCCCGGCAGCACGGGCACCGACATTGGGCTGTTGCA
Source organism: Cenchrus fungigraminus (assembly GCA_036936925.1). NCBI lineage: Eukaryota > Viridiplantae > Streptophyta > Magnoliopsida > Poales > Poaceae > Cenchrus > Cenchrus fungigraminus. The sequence continues at coordinate 58,970,253 of CM072768.1, read as the reverse complement.
CGACTTCGTTCTCACCGCCTCCCTTCTCAGCTATGGGCCGAAGGGGAGGATTAACGTTGTTGTTGGTGTTGCGCGGCCGGACCGACCTACTCCGGGAGTGTTGCTTGCCGCAGACCTGCTGTAGCCTTGGCTCCTTTCTTCCACTTGGGCGGTGGCGACCCGGATGTGGGCAAGGAGTCGGCGTGTCACCGGGGTGTCATCCAACTGCCCGATCTCGGCCAGGGCGGCACCTAGGTTGGCTTGGGGAGAGTTGTAGACCTTGTGACCAGCTTCCTCAAAGTCCTTCTGGAGGTCTTTGGCGCATAGGCGACGTCATGGAGGTTCCTCCTAGCACTGTTGTTGAGATGAGACCTGACCCGCAGAGGGTGGGCCACCAGCGGTGTTGCCCAGAGCATCGTTATTTTGCACGACATTGTTGTTGGCCGCGTCGTTGGTCGTGTCTGCAGCAGCTTGGTTTGCTTCTTGTAGGCGTCGTTGAGCTCGAGCAGCATTGGCAGTCTCGTGTTGCTACCGTTGTTCTTCCGTCTCGCCAACTTGAGGAGGTACATCGGCGGAGACCACGAGAGACTCGCGATCTGGGATCCATGGCGAGCTCCGACCTGGTGGCCAAAGTCGTTGGGCGTGATGATGACGCGGGCGACTTGAAATTCTCCACAGTCCGGGGACTGCGGGGTACCTTGGGTCGCAGCTGCAGGAGTAGGTCGATGAAGCTTCTTCAACACACGGCACTAGCGGGCCGTGTGCTTTGCCTTCTTGTGGACGGGGCAAGGGTCGTCGAGAAGACCCCTGCGAGTTCCGCAGGCCGGGGCCTGGAAGTGGTGGTGGTCGACCCAGATTGGATCTGGATCTTCTTCTTCATGTGGTCGGAGGCCACACGAGCCGACACGAGCCAAGCTTCGTAGGCCATAGGGCATGCGGGGTGAAGGTGCAGCAATCTTGCTAGGGCGCTTGACGCTTTCGCAGATCTTGATGGTGTCGGCAAGCATGCTCGCAACACGATCGAATCCCGCAACCAGATCGCTAGGAGTGGGTGGGTGGGTTTCCGTCAACAGATCAGATTCGAACTGCTGGAAGGAGGTGGCCGTGGTGTTGTCGATGATGAGGCAGGCGGCATAGAGCCGAAGCAGATGTCGACAGGGTTGGCGAGGAAGTCCGCCATGCTCGCGGGGTAGACGATGCCACGTGAGGAAGCCATCGAGTTGCACGAAGAGCTCTAGATCAACCCCTACCTAGCGCGCCAACTGTCAGAGGTTTAGTCTTGAGCAGTCCACATGGGGGTCAACCCCAGTGGTTTATTTGTTCGGCGGGATGATCTAGAGCTAAGAACGTGATGGTTATGCAATGGCACACGAAACACAAAGGACAAGACGAGTTTATACTGGTTCGGGCCTTCGGAGAGTAAAAACCCTAGGTCCAGTTCTTGGTTTGTATTGCTGGCGAGATTGGAGGTGAAGGTACATCGAGGGACGCCCTTGCCCGCCTTATATTGGCTGACAGACAACGTCGGTGGACCCAGAGTCCAGGTCGGTTACGATCAGGAAGCCTATCTCTAGTAGATTACAACATTATCCCGTGATCTTCGGACTGTCTGGCAGTGTGGTCGACGTCTTTGCGTGCACTCCAAGTCTTCTATTGGACTATATCTTCTGGAGGAATCTTCTAGAAGGTCTTTGGGGCCACAGATCAAGTCTGTTGGGCCCACTGTCAGGTCGGTCAGGCCTACTGACAGGTCGGCGGGTCTTCTGATGAGCCGGACCCATTTGTTGGGGACGGCCATGAGCCTGGTCGGTGGGGACCCAAGGGTACCCATGTCTCACAATGGGGCAGTCAGGTTTTCTTAGCGCACATGATCTAGAAGATTCATTGCACAGGCTCATGTTGTGCTAAGAAACTTCAACAAGTCATGCTTTTGTTGTGTACTTTATTGGATTAGCCTTCTCAAGCTCCTTTTCCAAGCTAACAGTCTATGCCTATTTTCACATCATATTAGTGGGAGAAGCATGTTGAAGGAAACCTAACTCCAATAGATCTTTTCAAGGACTTCCATCGCAGCAAAAATGGCTACACGACTTTAGTACAAGCATCATTGTAAGTATTTGCATTCATCTTTGTGACAACAACACTCAAACCATTTGTGAGTATTTTTGTGAGACCCTTTTTCTTTATTTTATTAGCTTGAATGAAACAACTCATTGCCCAACCTAGAGACGACCAACCAAAGATTGTTGTTTAAGAAGTGGCAAGTTGTTCAATCTAGAACATTTTGGGAGGTTGCTGATATTCACCCACCCTCCAAGAAACGGACTAAGGTCGGTACTGCGCTGCAGGTTGAAATTCTAAGCTGATCTTGCGAGTGAGGAACACAACTTTGGCAAACTGGATTCAGATATGGGTGCACTAAGATTGATGGCTGAAACACAAGAAGCAATGACATTAAAGTCTCGGACAGAAGAACTCGTAGCTTTGAAGAGCAGCACAAAGGCATTGCACTCTCTGATTTCTAGCCTAATAAACTACAGCACCAGTCATAGCCAGGTGAATCCTTGCCTTAACTGAAGTATGTTGCCTGTGAACTTGTTTTTTTAGTTCTTATGAACTTTAATTATATGTTGCAATGTCGATGTTGAACATGTTGTAAGTTGCATTATTATTGCTGCTGAGTTATTCATTGTTTATGATGATGTGAACAATATGGAAGTTGGAAATTAGTTGTTTTTATATATGTGGTTGTGACGATGATTAGTTGATTACCATCCAAAAATGAATGTATGACATTGTGAAATGCAATAATAAGCTAGGACCTAAGAAAAAACAACCCAATGGCTCTTCTTTAGATAGGGCATAGAAAAAAGTCCCAATCTGCAACAAACACTTTTTGGCCCAAAGAATATCATGGAAACCTAAAATGGGTTAAAATGACCCAACAAAATTGAGCTCATAATGGACTGGGCTTCAATATTTTGCGAACTGAAATCGTCGTAACAGTAACACTCGTTCTAGGTCGGAGCCACATTGGATTCTTGTCCAACGTGATGCAACCTCAAAAACAGTTTTATCACGACATATGGGAGGAATTTTCGTTTGTTATTACCTTATTGAGGTACATAAAAAAGGAATGTCACAAGTCACGATTAATGATGCTAGATTAATGATAAAGATTTTTGTAACTCCCGTGTCATAAATCATGGTTTGTGACCCAAAAAAAAACATTTATGACACTTTTTGGTTTGTCATAGACTGACATATTTCTTAGATTGAAGGAGCTGATGAGGTGGAGTAGCTGTGAGGGCGGTTGATTTGTGGAAGATGAACGTAGGAGAGTGGAGTTGGCCGGTGGGTGATAACGTTGGTGGTGCTCGGGGTGACCGGGGAAATTTCTATTCTAGACGGATTTTATATGGTTTGCACATGTCGAGAGGGAGCTGGGGGTTACTCAATAGGCAACTATTGGGTACGTCTGTTTGGCAGATCTTCGACAAATTTGTTGTGAGAGAAAAATATTGCGTATTGATTTGCACGACAGATTTGTGTGAGAGAAAAATACTGCAGAAGAAGCCGAAATAAGAGAAGCCGAATGGAGCCGGCGGATTCAGCCAGCGGGGCAAGACCTCGTTTAGTTCTTGGCTCAGCGAGAAAGGAGGGAGAAGAGTAGCATGGTAAGATTGTCTCCAAGTCACTCATCTGCACCCCCATAGCCAAAATGAGTGAAAAAACAACACTGTAGCGTCTCCGGCAAACCACTCACCTCTATCTTCATTTTGCGGACGGAGGCCTTCGCACGCTCAATGCAGGTACCTCTCTCATCTCCCTCATCTTTTCTTATCTTATTCTTTCCAACTACTTGTCTCCTCTCTCTCCTGGCGTAGGCTTGAGATGGGGAAGGAGACGCAACAGATCGGGGGAGAGGAGCGCGACGGGTGGTGGGTTGGGTGCTCGACGAGCCCCCGGCGGCCACCGGCAGATGCGAGGCTGAGGATTGGGCGCAGCCACCGGATCCAGTGGCAGGCGCGCCTCGGGCTCGTGCTCGGGCGGCCACCGGCGGATGCGAGGCCGAGGATTGGGCGCGGCCACCGGATCCAGCGGCAGGCGCGCCTTGGGCTCGTGCTCGGTCTCCCTCTCATTTCCGACCGGCGGCGCGGAGGCGGAGCAAGAGCGGCGTCCATTCATGCGGCCCGCAATCCTCCCGCGCCGGCCATCCCCGCGGCCATGGCGGCCTGACCCGGCACCGGCCGGTGAGGCTCCGATTGGGGGCGCGAGCTCCGCGTCGGCTGTCTCGCCTGCCGCGATCTCCGGAGCAGGGACCGCTGTGGAGTAGGAGAGGCGGAGGCGGAGGCGGAGCAGGGGCTCCTCGATCTAGTGGAGCAGGGGCTATACGACGGCTACAGCGCGAGGCGGAGTAGGAACGGCGGCCGGCTCCCTCATCCCGTGCCGACCATCCTCGCGGTGGGCTCGAGCGGCCTCGCCGGCGTGCTTGCCACGCCGCGGCCCTCTCGCTCTCCCTCCTCGCGGGAGCCAACCGCCACTGCACGATGCGCGTGGGGTTGCGGGAAGCTGCTGCGAGCCTAGCTCTTTTGGGGATGAAATTCCTCTCTCATCTGCTCATACAGGCTGTTTGCCTTTAAAGATGGGTGCCCTTGCTGGAGTTAGTCTAACAACTACTAGTAGCATTTAGCTAGTGAATCCAAACAACCCACCAACTAATATTTAGCCACCTAAAAATAAACTTCTTAACTTTAGCTAGATAAAATTTTAATGGGTACATCCAAGCAAGCCAAAGCATGGAACAATAAACTTGAAGCAATAATGACGAAAGGAACAATACTTTACAGCAACGCAAACAGTGAAAGGCGAGAACATTATTCATACATACATACCTGGCATTGCACGTCTACTCCATATTGTTTGTATTCAACACTTAAGCTTCGAGAAAATTTATCAACATACCTAAAACGTGTAGGGAATACGTGTTAATTTTATAAGTTGCATTCAACAAATATGCAAAGATAAATTTGCTTTGTTATATGCAAAATTTGCCTGCTTGTTTAAGAAAAAAAAATTGCACGCTCTAGGTGAATCGAATGAATGGGCATCAGATCAGTATCCCCGGATTTACCATTCATACATTAATTGATCGTTGAAGTATTTCTTCATGGGAAAATGTACTCCTGAAAATTATATTATTAATTCAGACACCGTAGTGCGTGCTATATTCACAGAAAAGTCCAGTGCTACATGCATCTGTCTCGTACCCTGCACACACTCGATGGTCTCCCGTACGTAGTATTAAATGAAAGCATATGGGCGCCCTGGTGGCACGGGAGTAATGTCGCAGGGAGCATTCATGTGCCATATATAGTATATTGTGAGCAGTGGTACACACATAGCCTACCTACATATTCTGTGGTTAACACAAAATAGCAAAGAATATTAATGCTGCGTCACTTTCAACACCATATTTCTTTTAATAGGTCTATTTTTTTTTGTACAAAAATCTCTTTATGTCTAAACTCTAGCTCATACATTGAAACATCTGAAAACAAGTCAGATGTCATGTGTTTCAGTTTTTTACAGTGATTGTTACGGAAAAAAAAGTCTTATCCAAATTAAGCAACAACTAGGAGTATGTATTAAAAAATTTCAAAACGAGTTCTATCAACAACTTGAACTGAAAATGAGTATATGCAGGAGTAAATGGCAGCTTTCAGGAGTACTCCCTTCATACCCATAAAACAAGTCGTTTAGGACAACGACACGGTGTCCAAAGTACAACTTTGACTTCATATTTTTATAAAAATATTTATTTAAAACTAACATATGTATACTTTTATGAAAGTATTTTACAAGACAAATATATTCACGTAGTCATCACATTTTCAAACTAAACAACTTAAAAGTTATTCATGATTTATATTCCTAATATTTGACTGAAATCTTGTTCAAAATGACTTGATTTATAGGTATGGAGGGAGTATATGCAGCTTTCAGTAACTAAAAACGAGTATATGCAGGAGTAAATAAACTAAGTTTTCTCGCAAAAAAATAAAGATAAAATTTAGTTTTTGTCCCTTGAATAAAGGCTGCTTGAATACTGTCCAAATCGAACAACAACTTGATGTTGATATTCCATGCTGCAAAGACTGTTTCTCGAATACGTCAACTTCAAACCCTATTTTTGGGAAATTTGAACTTTTCTGTCATCCATGAACCTGCCTTTATATATGCATATGCATGCCCTTAGATAAGAGCGTTGCTCGGTCACTGGTTAGGCTTGGCAATTAGAAATAAAAATATTGCACACCCAGATGAAAATATTCAAAAGTTATGCAATATGTTACCTTCAGATGAGTTTTGTAGATTTGAAAATATAATGCGCTCATAAGATATTTTATTGGGATAGTATCGAAATGTTATGAAATTTTGGATTTGGACGGGATGGGCCTGCAGTGTATTTATTACCTGCAATATGCACTGCGATGGCAGTTGACCAACGTTCTGCCTTGGTTTAAAATTTGCATATGCACATGAAACATGGCTTGAAGGAAAGGGGAAAACACAGTAGCTACAGTAAGTAGAGCAAGCATGGACCGCTAGCTTACGCTTTGGTCGCCGCGTAGACAGCATAGAGCGGGAACGCCGGCACCACGACGGAGCAGCCCGAGCCCACGTTGACGACGGCGCCCCTTCCCCTCGCCGCCATGAGCGGCACGACGGCGCGCGTGATCCGCGTCGCCGCCTCCACGTTCACCCGCACGACGGCCTCCCACACGGGGTCCCCCACCTCGTGGAAGTAGGCCGCGCACGGGTACGTCGCGCCGGCGTTGTTGACGAGGACCCCCACGTCCCGCCCCTCCACGGCAGCCGCCACCCGCGCCACCCCGCGCCGGGCGTCGTCCCCCGTCGAGGCGAGGTCGAACACCACGCCCCGCACCTTGCACGACGGCGCGGCGGCCGCCACCTCCTTCCCGACCCGCGCCAGCTTGTCGGGGCTCCGCCCCACGAGGACGAGGTGCAGGCCCCGGCGCGCGAGCTCCAGCGCCACCGCGCGTCCGATGCCGTCCGTGGCGCCCGTCACCACCGCCCACGTCCCGTACCGGCCGGCCAGGTCTCGGCCCGGCCGCAGGAACGCGCGGTGGAGCCACGCGAGGAAGGTGGCGGCGGACCGGACCGAGACAAGGAGGCCGAGAGCCACCAGCAGGGTGAACCACGCCGGCGCCAGCGTTGGGGACGGTGGCCATCTCCCCTCCGCTTCGGCAGCTAGGACGAAGACCATCTTGTCCGCTTCCGGCGTGGAAAGAAGCAGGCTCGTTATGACCTTCGCCAGATGCAACAGGTTTGTAGGAGTATTACCGTGATGAAGGCAGCACGGAGGTACTGACACCTTTGTGCAGCAGCAGCGGCGTTAGGTCGGTGCGTGAAGGCGAGGGGCGTTTATGGCTGGAGTGAATGCAAAAGGTGAGCTGCCCATGTTGTGCTGGTGATCGGATCAGCCGTGCTCGTGCACGCGGAGGGTCCATTTGGCACGGGTACTGCACTAGGAAGCACAGCCCAGGAACGATCCAGCCTGCATCCCCTCGTGCCCGTGCCGGCTACACTGTGCTTGGGCTACCACTTCGGTATGTTGTGCCGGTTCGGGTACGGTTAATGAGCCGGCACGGCTGTTGCCGACTAGTGGTGAGGATCGTTGAATACTGCCATATATACACCCTCTTAACAGTTCTCTCACCATGTCTCTCGAACCCTAACTCATTTCACTTCTCTTTCTTGGCGACGGGCAACGACACCTCCCACCTCAGCGGCAAAGCCAAGAACTGCGCCCACAGGGGGCTACTGCAGCTTCTTCCTCCTCTAGCCCCCTTTCCCTCTTCTTCCTCCATTTTTGGGAGGGGGGGGGGGGGGGGGGCGCCAATGGAGGCAGCCGATGGCAGGAGGGGCTCAGCCCCTTCCGCCCCACCGCTACCTCCGTCACTGTCCCCTCTCCCTTCTCCTCTCTCACCGCCAGATTCCTCTCTTCTTCTCGCCCTCCGGTGGTCTCTTGACCCACCGATGGCCAGCACTAGCACACATCAGTATATTCTCATATAGTTGTCTTCTCGTTGTCATCCACCTCGGTCCTCACCGTCGTCGACCTCGACGATAGGTCTAGTGCTCTGGACGATCTGGGTAAGCCCCGCTCCCTCTCGCTCTCTTTCTTCATGCTCTTACTCTCTCTTTTCTCTAGATCTACAGTCAATTCGAAACTGTCAAGGAATCCAGATGGTCACGGGTGGTCATGGTGCTTCGGCTGCAAAGATACGAGCACACCCTAACCCTAACCGCAACCTAGATTTGTACTAACCCTAATATCTCCTTTTGTGAAGCCATTGAGGGACCAAGACACTGGTGAGTTACGATGGCCGGCTCCGGCGAGGAGACTATAGAGGTCGCTGATAACAATGAGAGGCTGTTGACGGTCCTTATCAACCATTTCTAACCATCAAAAGGAACTAGCATTTTTTATTGACATATGTTTATCAATAACCTAATTCCACTTGTATCTGTCAAATAAGTATTTCAGGGATGAGAGCCTGCATATGGAGGGAAACGTGCAAAAGTGATATGAACATGAAGAATGACACGTAGTGCACCGCACAAGGGTCGTTGGGCCAAACCACGAAGCAAAACAAGCCAAATCAAGTGGAGCCCACAAGATATACAAGACCCAGGAGCCACAAGCCCACCAGCCAAAGGCGGTGGACAGATGGGCCAGGCTTGGTTCGGCTCAACCAGGGTAGAGGCGGTCAGCGCCAAGTTTTGGCGCCAAGATCTCCCGCGCAAAGCTAAGGGGGTCGAAGAAGGGTTGGCGCCAAGAAAGCTGGGAGGCACGATGGCCGGTCGGTGGTGCGCAATGATGATGGGCCGCATGGCACAGGTGGCGACGATGGGTAAGGGAAGATGCGACCAGGATGAAGGGTTTCAATATTTTATTAAAAATTCAAAATTATTTTCTTCTCCCCCACCTCTGGCGGCCGGCGGCGGCGCCATCACTGACCGCAGAAGCGCACGGGAGCAGCACGAGCTGCGGCGTGCCGATGCATGGTGTGGGGTGGAGGCTCCAGCACCGGCGAGCCTCGTGGCGGCCGGCGAGCACCGTGGCTGGCCGGCTAGCGGCGTCACGATGACGGGATGGTTCTAATGTTGAGATCCGTACAAACAATTACCGTGTGTTTGGTTGGAGAGCGGCGGGAGCGGAGCGGAGCCGATCCGCTCCCGCGGCTGTTTGGATGGGGAACGGCAGGAGTGGAGCGGCTCCCGGGAGAATATACCCGCAAGATGCGGGTTCCACTACAGCGATTGGTGGAGTTCGCGACGCCTCCAAGTGGTCGCTATACGGGGTTATTGGTCGCGATACGTAGAGATTACGACAGATTCAATCCGTCGCCAGGCGTCGCAATTTTGTCCGTCGCAATATGTTGCTGCGACGGTTCCAAAACGGTGTCGCAATAAAAAGCAATAGTTGCGACGGTGCCTGGCGTCGCAATTAGGTGAAGTAGCGACGACTAGTGGCGTTGCAACACAGATTATTGCTACGAAAGGCGTCGTTGCGATAGGTGTTTTTACGACCACTTTGCTCTGTTGCAAACAAGCGCTATTACAATGAAAGAACCGTGTCGCAATGCGATACGTGCCGTTGCAATTTTTATGTAGGGTATCACAACGAAGTCGTAATCTGTCGCTGTATGCTTGAACCAAAATGCAACTAATTACCGTCGTTATAAAGCACATGGTTCACGCAACCAACTATGGGTCGTCGCATTATGCTTGAAGCAAATCACGACGCTAATTGTCGTCGCCATACACAAAGAGGGTCATGCAACCAATGTGGTTCGTCGCCATATGATCCAACAAAATTGCAACACTAAGTCGTCGCCATACACGAAGGGATTCACGCAACCAACTATGCGTCGTCGCTATAAGAATGAAACAATTCGCAACGACAATTACCGTCGTTATACACATAGATGGTGACGCAACCAACTATTGGTTGTCGCCATATGCTTCAACAAAATAGCAACACTAGTTATCGTCGCTATACACATTGCCGGTCATGCAACCGTTGATGGGTCGTCGCCAGATGCTTGAACAAAATCACAACGCTGATTTCCGTCGCTATACACATAGATGGTCACGCAACCAAAGATTGGTCGTCGCCATGTTCTTTAACCAAATCGCAACGATTAGTACCGTCGCTATATGAGTAGGGATATCACAACGAAGCATGTGTCGACGCTATATGCTATAGTGATAATGCGTCAGATGAATTTTGGTCGCAATATGCATGTACTATATCACTACGAACTATGGTTCGTCGCTATTGGCATAGAGGAAATCACAAAAAAATATTGGTCGCCATAGGATACACACTGGATGCCCACCGTCCCCAATTTCAGATTCTTTAATGCAACAAAAATATTCGAAACATAGATTGATGGAACCAATGTACATTCATGTCATTCAAGACCACAATTATTCATATAACAGAATAAAATTCACCACATTAAATTTTGCACTCTTGTCCATCACTCACATTAATAGTAACAAAGTTTGTAAAGAGCCTAGCATCACTCCCACCCAGTATTGTTGAAGATCTTCATCATTTCTGGAGCTGAGGTTTGCTTGGAGGCTTGAGCTTCTTGTTTGATGCCGAAGGGATTTTGTTGGCCGATCTTGAGTCTTTTCTCGGCTCCAGAGCTTCTCTTTCCATACCATTCTGAATGTAAAGAAATTAGAGAATTACATCATATGAACCCAATTTGTCTTGTAATGAGAATATGCAGCATCATATGGATTGCAAGTAGAAAAATATAAATGGCATTAAGAAAGGACAGTTCAGTTAGTACCTCTTGTGCTCTCTTCTTTCCTAATCGCGTCTTAGACTGATTCACCAGCGTGTTTGAAGCGATATATTTTGTAGGTGCAGAAGGTGGAGCACGATTATCATGTTTCTCAGCGAACAGTGTCTTGGTAATGTTGGCACTTGTATGACTGATGTTAGGTGGCACATTTTCTTTGTCTTTTGTCACGGTGCTTGATGGATGCATCTGGAATGTATAGTTTTATATCAGAACTATATCAGTTGTGATTAAAAGCACGACACCATGCATTGCATCATGATTGGAAAGCTTGTTCGGTGTCGTTACCTGGGTTGTTGTTACATGATCCTGCACTACTGGTGTTGCAGGAATGTTTTCCTCCAGCCTCGTATGTACAGCTTCATTAGAACTATTGTTGATGGTTTCAGAGGGAGTCTGCACATTGTGAAAGAGGGCAGGCGAGAGATAAGTGGCATAAATATGCATTTTCTCAATCACAACCAAGTATTGTCGTTACCGTGTTTGTTGTTTCTTGACTCTGCACTAATGTTCTTGTAGCAATGCCATCCTCATCGACCCTAGGGTCAACTTGACATGTACTGTTGTTGGATTGAGGTGTATTCTGCTTATTTAAAATGATGGAAGGTAAGATATTAGCTGCATTGGCCAAGTTATGAACACAACAGGTACAATCATCTGGTTACCTCTGAACATGGCAGCGAGTGTTTGATAGGCTCGATCATCTTTGCAAATTGTTCCTGCATTTGCTTTTCCATCATTTTCTTAAATTCTTCTTTCTCGCGTTCCTTGTCAGCTTCATGCATCTTGAATATTTCTTCCAGTTGACGTTCTCGTGCTTCGACCTTATCGAGCTTCTCATGTAACAACCTCTCCTGATACACTTTATTGCTTCTTGGAGTGGACATGTAACCAAGGCCACGTGACACGGAGGATTTGACATGTGTTCTTTCCCTGTATGTTTCCTGGAAAAATTTCTCTTCATCTTCATCTCGAGGAGTGGAACTTGTGTCTTCACCCCCCTCATCTGGATTTGCTAGTCGAGCTAATTTCCTGACTGTACAATGCTGTGGGCAAGAAAAAATTGTAAGATAGAAAACCGTGCCCATGGTTTGATTCAAAATTAAACAAGTGTTATGTACACGCAAGGTTACAATCAAATTTATACTCGCATAAATAATCTCAGCCACCTCATTTCTCCATTTTCCATCCCTAGAGTGAGTAACCTTCCAAAGTTCCAACTGGCGTGGCTCAGCACCAGTTTCGGGATCTCGCTACGATTGCATCATTACACGGCATCAATATATGATTTTCTTATGTAGATAGTGAAAGATGAGAATATTGTAACCAAATTTTACCTTTTCCCAACTCCACTGAGAGTAAGATTTCGAACCCGCCGAATGGTTGCTAACTAGACGGCCGCGATTGTCAGGGTTCTGGGTGCTGTGCTCCTGCAAGAAGTGAACCAGTGCTGTTAAGCGATGAAAGGTTGAACTCATCTTCTATATAACTCACAATGTTGTTCTTTAATTTAGTAAAAAAAATTGTACCTTGAATGTTTTTTTCCAAAGTAGTGGCACAAATAGTGCCACTCCACAATGTTTAGGTCAGCAGGCTTGTGCCTCATTCTATCCGGATAACTGTTGTACGCCTTGTATGTAGCACTCAAGTCGCCTCGCCAACCTTTGTAGCGTTCGTGGGCAATCTTCAATATCTTTTCCTCTGGATTTTGAATGCCCTCAAATTCCCATCCTTCCTGGTGGGAAGGAAACTTGTTATTCATGCATGATTCAATCATAACACTGGATACGAATAAAATAAAGGGAATGCATCTGCTATATTAAATTAACAAGGTGCATGCGGTGGACATTGACTTACCATTACAACTTTTACGATCTCTTTCTTGACTACTGGAAGCGCTTCACTCCAATATCGGACTCCAATTAGTGGAGCCCTGAGCCTAGTATGTACAACAATCTCATCAACAAAGGTACGTCTGTTTTCTCCACAGGGACCACCCAACTTTGATGAAAATTGGATTTTCAACTTTTCGCAGCCAGATCTTGATCTCTTGGCAACTGTAGATAACCCTTTCAGGGTTCCACGGCCAACATTCTTGCCACCTACTTGCATTCATACCAGAGAAAATAACATTCACTACTGAACAATAGCAGTTGCAGAATCCAATGAAAAATAAAGAGTGAAGTTTCTCGAGGTGTAGAGCTTTTATAACCTTTTGTCTTCCTTGGTTTCCTAGCATGTGATGGAAGTTGTGGTGGCGGCATCGTTTCTGGTGGCGGCATCGGGCTGCTGTCATTGCTCTCATCTTGTTGGGGTACGACTACTTCTGTAGGTTTAGCTTGAACTTTATCATACGCCTCTGAAAAAATGGAAAACACATGCACTTAGAAGGTTCAAATTTTTCATCACAAATAAGCTGCAGTCGACAAGGAAAAAGGATTTACTAATTTCTTTGATACATCTGACACTAGTTAACCATTTAGTGTACGCTTTAACTGTATCTTCCCTGAAGTCATCGTGAAGGTCTGCAAATTAATTAGAAACACTGGTATGAGTATAATGTGCAGTCAAGGCTACATGTGGCTATTGTAGAACAAGCAACATACGTACCACAGTCCTCGCCTTGCTCTTGAAGCCAAAATTTGTAATCATCAACATCATAGGAATCTTCGTCGTCAGAATCAGGGTCGTCATCACGATTACGCTGCCGCCTCTGAAGTTTCAGGGGTGTAACACTAACCCCCCTGCATCAACAGCAGTTGTTGACAGTACCAACCTTAATTTCCTCTCTTTGCTTGACTCCAGACACTGAACCATTTGCAGTATATCTTTCTTAGATTTAATTTCAATAGGACTCGCTGTACAGGTATAATCTTCATTTCTCTTCATGTAGTACATGTAGTCCCGCTACTCAAATCCAAACATTTCTTAATATCTGTCAGGGCACTAAAGTCTATAACACCCTTGTCCAATGTAGTAGAGAAGTATTGTGGTTTTTCCCCATGGATTTTGATTAGTACAGTCCACACAACACCTGTCAAATCGGAGTCTCTACACGTGCACATAAATATTAATACAGCAGCATGGACAAATTCAGACGTAGTACTAATAATGGTGTATGCATATATGTATATATATACTAGTAGGAAGTATGTGGAAAACAAATATGTAGTGGTCAAATAGCACAATGCCTATTCAGCTCAGCGAGTTTCACAACAACAATTCGTTTCTGTTACAAATTTTTAGATAGAGATAGACCTGCATGAGCACATAACTATGAACACGTATTTCTGATTAAGGAAAAGATGAAACAATAGAAGGATGTTGAAAATAAAGAAATAAAATGATGCGCACATGTATCCTCATAGGAATGTAAATTTTAATGGATAAATCAAATGAGATTGTGCTGTCATCAAAGGGAGGTACATTCTAGAAAGTGTAGTGGTGGCTCATGAGTTAGTTCATATTTTCAACAAAAGTAAGGAGTCAGGTCTGAGATTGAAGTTGGATTACGAGAAAGCATATGATAGAGTTAATTGGGAGTTTCTGTTTGAGATCCTTTCATCTAGGGGTTTTAGTAAGAGATGGACATGATCCAGATACAAAGCTTAGTAAAAGGTGGCTATGCAGGGGTCAATCTGAATGGGGAGGAGAGTTCCTACTTTAAGCCTGGTAAAGGTCCAAGGCAGGGAGACCCTATTTCTCCCCTCCTGGTGTGTGTTGGTTGACCATTAAAAACTTTCTAGCAACTAAATGCCATTGCTTCTGCTGGCCTGTGGGCTATTTGGAAGCTAAGGAATGAAATGTGCTTTCATAACAAAGCTTGGCAAAGCATGGAGGGGCTTCTGATGAGACACATGCTGATCTGCCAGGAACAAAAAAAAGTAGGAGGTGGCGCCAGTGAAGACGACCACCAGCAATATGTTGCCTGTGCGTTTGACCTGAAGAGAATGAGTTGTGCGTCTGTTCAGGCGAGTGGTGTGTGTGTTAGAAACCCAAATAGCAGTGAGTAATCTTCTAAATTTTCTGTTCCTTTGGAGTGAGTGAGTGTCCTGTGAGACACTGGTGCTTCGGTTTCAGCGCTGTAAATTGATAAACCTTCATGTCTTTTAATTAAGGCTAGGGCTTTTTTGCCCTCGAACTCTAAAATAAAATCAAATGAGATTAATGGACAAACATGAGACAAAACATCACGGGCTTAATCGAATTTTCCCTGGTGCCTAACTGACTGACTTTTATAAGATGCGCCAATATATAGAAGAACGACAGCGGCAACGATTCATTGAGAAGTGAGAACCCTAGATGGGATTAGAGGTATATCAAATCGATTGCGTGGAGCGAACAATGTAACTACTGCACACAATTTTATCCTGAAAGCCAGGAAACTCATCAAGAAGGAGTAGAGCGAGGCGGCTGATACGCACCTGATACCTTCAATGTCAATATCGACTTCGAAGACATCGTGCCCATTTCGTTGTCCCAGAAGTTTTCCAATGCTGGCCATGGATGGCCTCGCTGCGCGCTAGGGCAGAGAGGAACCGTCCTGCCCCTCCAGCCTCCACGTTCCCCTCGTCGTCACCTTCCCGAGAAGACCTGATTCTGTAACTATGGTCGCCGCCGCCGCGCGTGGTTTAGGGGGATGTGGGATGAGGACG
The DNA here is from genome assembly GCA_036936925.1 of Cenchrus fungigraminus. Lineage (NCBI taxonomy): Eukaryota > Viridiplantae > Streptophyta > Magnoliopsida > Poales > Poaceae > Cenchrus > Cenchrus fungigraminus. Next base: position 58,954,709 of record CM072768.1, on the reverse strand, counting down.
CGATATTTAATCTGGGGGGTAATGGCGGGATGTAAAATTTTTTTTGGGCAGAAAACGTTCGGAGGCGATATTTAACTTGGGGGGTTAATCAGACGGGCTGTGAAATTTTTTTTGGCAAAAAAACGTGTTGAGTTTTCCCTCCTGCTGCATGCAGTGGGTCCCACAGGCTCAATTGTTTTCATTTTCGAGAACTTGCCCTTTTAATGTCACTTTATTATATTTTGAACTAATCTTTTTTTGTCATGTGTTTGTTTCAAATTCCAGGCTGTCTAAAGTAGCCTTGATTGAAATAACATATGAATGTGGGTGGGATGAGAGATTGTGAGTGCTGGACAATAATAGGAGGGAAGAGTATGCAACATAATTTGCCTTCTCCATACGTATTTTCACTCAAGAACAATTGACAATAATAGGAGGGAAGAGTACTAAACACAAAGCTTGCACTCACAAAATGGTTCAAGCACAAAGTTTGCACACAAAAGCGGTACTAAACTCTGCATGCATATTAGATGTCTATCAGTTAGAAGCACAAGTCTTGGACACAAAATCATCACTAATTAATTAAACACCATACATTAGATGGCCATCAGGCACAAGCTTAAGGTTTCCACACACAATGGCATTAGAAAGCACAAGGCTTTCACACAAAAGTAGTACTATATACACTGATTACAATCATTAGTGCCGACCTAATCACACACCATCCGTGCACTCAGGGAGCGAAATACGTCCGCTTCAGAAGGACGCGAATATTCTCGCCCTTTCGCTTGAGCTGTTAGTTGACAGAGGGGCAAGGAAGTAGCATATATATATATATATATATCACAATTGGAAATTAGCACTGTTAAGCTAGGGGCGCCATATATGACATCCCCCCTCGACGGCTTTGGCCAATCTCCAGTCTACTCATCGCTGTCATGCGAGAATGTGCAATGAATTGAGACCTTGTCATTGACCACGAAGACATGGTCGTGCTCAGGAGTCTTCATTAACAAAAAATCAGAGGTAGTATTAGAATCTCAAACATGCATGAATGCAACAACTAAATTAACCTCAAACGATTCCAGTGCTAAATTTAGAAAAAAATTTATGCTACGTATAGTTAATACTGAAATATTTTAACATGCATTAGTACTAAATTTTTCACTAATAATTCCAATCTAATGTACAAGAATTCTCATGCTATATATTCAGTCAAGATTGAATGTGATTGCTCAATTAAACATTGTAACATTCTAAACTACTTCTAGTAATCTGAGTTAACTACAAAAACCCTATTCCATAGCTGCAGTAGAAAACCCCAACTCCACATCTATCCTCCCAGCAAGAAACTCCCAAATTGATACTAACCGGAGGGGCGGGAGGCGGAGCGATGCCCAATAGTTCGTCATCAGAATCCTTTATGACGATTGGCACCACCTCTTCAGCGTCCTCGTCGGCATCGAGGACAGCGGCCGGCGCCGCCACTTCATCTTCCTCCTGGTTGCGCCTCGGGATAGTCGTCGTCCTCGTCCTCCTCCGGAGCGCGTTCCTGGTGCGATCGCCCCTGATGAATCTTCCTCGCCCGTCACGCCTCTGCTTGGTGGAGTTGTGCTCCACTTCAGGCCGCCCAACAATGGCGACCGCAGGCGTGTCGGCGGGAATGGCGGCAGCGGCGCCTGGGATGGACTCGGTTGCGTAGCTGCGAGAGCGGGTGGAGCGAACCATCTCGCCGATGGAGGAAGAGCGGTGGCGACAGCAGGGCGGCGAGAGCGGCAGTTGATGGGACAGATTGGGGAGGAAGCGGGGTGAAATCCGGCGGCCTCGCTTCGTTTATGCATGCGAAGGGACGCGTTCATGGCTTTAGTCACTGACTCGTGGCCCCATCTTGATCAGTGTACCCACGCGTCAGAGAGCCGAAATGGGTTTGTTGTATGTAACTGGAAGAGGAAGGGACAAACTCGTGGGAACCACTATGGTCAAACACGTCTTTCGTTTTTATTTTCTTTTAATGGTTGAAATGGAATTAAATTCTACGACATCAACAATGAATTCAAATGAGGAAGTTGGCAATTCAATAGTTTTAGAACTTATGAGATCTACAACTTTTATTTTGGTGCGTTTAGCCAATCAAGTTACCTTCAGCTATTTACATTACTGATTTTATCAATTTAGAAATTCACAATTTTTTTTGGGCAACACATGATTTCGAATTAAAAAGTCGTGAATACGAAAGTTGTAGAACTCATCAACATCTACAAACTGTATTTAAGTCACAAATCCATTAAATTTCACAGAGATTGAATAATCTAAATTGTGAATTTCAATAATTCTCAACTTCAAGCAAGATTTTTCATACACTAAATGATGACAAATGGAATTGTGATGAATACTAAAGTTTCATAATTCATAAAAGGTATATAATTCATAAAAGATTTTTCATACACTAAATGATTTCAAATGAAAAAGTCATGAATACGAAAGTTGTAGAACTCATCAACATCTACAAACTTTATTTAACTCACTACTCCATTTGACAGAGTTTGAACAATCCAAATTGTAAATTTCAATAATTCTCAACTTCAAGCAAGATTTTTCATACACTAAATGATGACAAGTGGAAAAGTGATGAATACCAAAGTTTCATAATTCATAAAGGTGTACAATATTTGTTTAGGTCATGTTGTCATTTTCTAAAGGTGTAGTATACATTGGTCATTAATCGTAGATTGACTTAGATAGTTTAAGAAACTATCTAAGAGGTCTATCAATTTTGTACTTCATGTTATTACCACTTTAGAAAATGACAGAAACACCTAAATAAAGTTTGTAGATCTTGATGAGTTATGAAGCTTTGGTATTCATCACTTTTCTTGTTGACTTCATTTTGTGTGTAAAAAAGATTGCTTGTTGTTGTCAATTTGTTAAATTGTTGAAACAGACCAACACGAGTAGATTTTTCAAAATATTAGCCTTAACAAGTTGATAACTTGATACAACATGATTTTAGGAATTTGTAGGAAAAACAATGATCTAATTTGCAGTTCATATGAGGGTGAAAAACTAGATACAAGGTTCATGCAAAGATTAAAAATAAAAATTAGGCTTGTTCTTCAAGAAGTTAAAAACACATCTGAACAAGGGCCGACAGGTGGGACCCACCGAGTGTGGAGGACGTGGAAGTTGCTTCTAGATCGTCTGCGCGCTTGTGGATCGCGTCCCTTTGTGTGGGGTTTCTGTGTGTGCCCTTCGTGGTGGGATCCAACACACAATAATATACCCAGATATTCATCTATTTTTATTTTTTTTGTTGATTTCAAATGTATTTAAATTCTAAGACATAAAAAGAGAGTTCAAATGAGAAAGTTGTCGATACAATAGTTTTAGTACTTATCGAGATCTACAACTTTTGTTTTGGGCATTTCCCCATCCGAGTTACCTTCAACTATTTAAATTTCAGATTTCATCAGTTTAGAAATTCTCAAATTTAGTTGGGACAACAAATGATTTCAAATTAAAAAGTCATGAATACGAAAGTTGTAGAACTCATCAACATCTACAAACTTTATTTAAGTCACTACTCCATTTGACAGAGTTTGAACAATCCAAATTGTAAATTTCAATAATTCTCAACTTCAAGCCTTAACAAGTTGATAACTTGATACAACATGATTTTAGGAATTTTTAGGAAAAACAATGATCTAATTTGCACTTCATATGAGGGAGAAATACTAGATACAAGGTTCATGCAGAGATTAAAAAGAAAAATTAGGCTTGTTCTTAAAGAAGTCAAAAACACTTCTGAATCTGGGGCCGATAGGTGGGACCCACCGAGACGCGGAGGACGTGGTTTTGGGGGAGGAGCGGCAAAAAGGAAAGAGAAGAGGGCAGTTTGGCTTCATGAGGAAATCTAGATACACCGCACTGGTTTCCATCCTAAAGGCAATGACATGTCTGCCCAGGGAAGCAAGGACCCACACTGCTTTTTGCACATACAGCCATTAAAAATCATCTTAGCATTCATTACACTAATTTGGAAACATCAAATCTATAGAAATTCGAAGACATAAAAAATGATTTAAAATGAGGAAGTTGTCATTACATTTGTTTTGAAATTATGGAGATCTACAACTTTTATTTTGGTCACTTCCCCAAAAGAGATTTCTTCAACTATTTAAATTTCAGATTCCAAAAGTTGAGAAATTCGCATTTTTTTGGGGGTAATAAATGATCTCAAATGAAAACATCATGATTACCAAAGTTGTACAACTCATCAGCATCAACAAACGTTACTTAAGTCATTAATCCCTTTGACAATGTTTGAACAATCCAATTTTTGAATTTCAATAATTCTCAACTTCTAGCAAGAAATTTGAAAATGACATAAACACCTAAATAAAGATTGTAAATCTTGATGAGATATGAATCTTTGGTATTCATCACTTTTCCATTTGACATCTTTAAAAAATATTGATTGCAGTAGTCATTTTGTTAAATGTTCTTTTTTCTTTTGAGAATCCATTTTGTTAAATGTTCGAACAGACTGACACGACTAGTCTTGCACACATTGTTTACATAAAAAATAGGCTTGTAGGCAAATTGCTTCATAACTCAATTTGATACCAAAAATTTCTTGCAGGACATGAAGAAGAAGCATTAAAGCTTTGTGATGGCTGGAGGAATAAGAAGAAGAAGGATGAATGGCTAGCTTAACTTTTGTAGAGAGAACTTTGCCTAACCTTAAGTATCATGAGAGACTTGGATTGTAATAATCTATCTTATCTATGTGTTAGACTTGAGAACTTTATTGTAATGTGTGATATTGTGTGTAATGTCTATCTGTAATGCACTAAGTGACTGAATGCCAGTGTGTGATGCATGATTATTTGATGACTTCGTCGATGATTTGTTGTTATGTGTATTGATTGGGTGAAACCGGTCTCTTCAATATCCACAATATTTGACAATGTGGTACTACACATGTTATTTCATCTTACATACACTCACGTGGCTCAACGGGATTGGACTAATCAGGTGAACATATAAAATCTTATTTGTATGTGAAAAGTTGTAATTATTCAAATTTTGTAATTAAAACAAAACCAGTTGAAAAAAGATTTTGATACTATATAATTTCAATTGAAAAAGTCGTCAACAACAAAACTATATAACTCATAAACATCTACAAACTTTATTGTGTTACTTTTGCAGTTTTGAGAAACTGGTACTATACGCTGGCCATTAATCCTTGATTAATTCACATGGTATAAGAAACTATGCCACAAACTTGTCAAATTTGTACTACATGTTATTACCACTTTAGAATTTGACAAAACGACCTAAAAAAAGATTGTAGATATTGATGAGTTATGAAACTTTGGTATTCATCTCTTTTCCATTTGACCTCATATAGTGTAACAAAATCTTGGTTGTATTTGTCATTTTTTGAATGTGAAAACCTTTCTGGATATAAGAATGACATGTGGGGTCACCCTGAGTCATTGACATGTGGGTCCGGCTGTCCAATTTCCGTTAAAGACTGACCATTGACCGATGTTTCTGTACTCATTTGTGGGCCAACAAGTGGCTGGGTCCACGCGTCATTGACCTTTGTGGAACCGCCGCCAGCCCTTCGTTCTCGCACTCCACCCACAGGAACCGCCGCCCCTTCGTCTCGCTGCTTCTCTTGCAATCTTCCTCACCCATTCCCATTGCTTCAAAGGCAACCACCCTGCCGTCGCCGCCCCACTCCCGTCATTTTGCACACCACCAAACTGCCAGCCCCTCACGCGATCACATCTAGTGCAGGCCACCAGAGCGAAGATGAACTCATCGTCGACGGCAGAGTCCAGGGTTTCTAGGCGCCATCGTGCCCCGAAGCCCTCATTGGCGGGATCGTCGAGGCGCCCGGAGACTGCGGCGGCGGCGGTAGCGAGGGGACCCGCAGCGTCGCCCCCGGCGGCGGCGGTGGAGGAACGGGAGCCCGTCCCCGATGTTCCGCCGGGATTGAAGGACGCGGACTCCGACTGACGGGTGCTGAAGTGGAAGTCCGGTGAGGGTGTTCAGCCCCCCATCGTCAAGAAGGCCAAGACGGTGGATGCCTCGTCCAGCGAGGAGGAGTACCTGCACAAATGGCAGGATTTCGACTGGGAACGCCCGGTAAGTTTTGTTCCTCCTACCAAATTAATTTGTCCCCTTTGCAATTGCAGAACCTAATTATTAATGTACTGAATAATCACTGAATGTAAGTGATTATTTCTTTGTGTGAGAAATTGTTCCTGAGTTGTAATTAATTCTACGAGTTCAAATTTAGGATTTCATGGATAGTATACCATTTTAGGCATTCATGGTACCTAGTACGCAAATGTGAACACAATTATGCAGAATATAGTTATGAACAGAAATGGCAAAAACTGATAGGAACCATCTTTGGCATTCTGTGCTACCTTGTCATCATGGTATGTTTTACTACAAAAGATTAATCTTATCTTATCTTAAAAATTTACCAGCAAATACACCAGCCTGTTGTCCTGTTTTTTTGGATGTGCTTGCATTAACTAAAATTGCACTCTGTTTTTAACTGAAATTGCACTCTGTTTAATCAACATCCTGTTAGGCACTCAGTGCTAGCTACTATTCAAACTATAATACATCTGTTTTTGCAAAGTTTGTTGCACTCATAAATGTCTCTTGCATTTTTTGCCAACTTCTATCCCTGCTGTTCATTCATTTCCATTATTGCAAAATTTAGTATTAATTCATGTCTCCATTTCTTAATTCAGGGAGGTGGGCCCAAGGTGACGTATGAGTTCAACTTTCCGCGAGTCAGGATCTTCGCGGAATGCTCTGAAGACAGTGATGATGAGAATTGTAGGCCCGTCTGGCACAAGTGCCCTCCTGACGCCGAGGTATTACTTTCATTCCCTATGTTCCCTCTTTTGCATATGCCAATTTAGATGTACTTATATCTGATAATGCATGCTTATAACATGTCAGATCGAGCGGCTGGTGGAGGAGCTTCGCGTGAAGCTCAAGCGCTGGGCTTATTTCTTCAAGTAGGATACCAGCCACGTTGAAGCAGTAGCTAGTTTTAGGTTTAGTGTAATCACATACTCCCTCCTTCCACAAATATATGATATTTAGGACAAATATTTTAGTTCAAAATGAACTAAAATACTTGTCCTAAACGTCATGTATTTGAGGAAGGAGGGAGTAGGAATCATGGCTTTTGTGTAGTGACCTACTCCCTCCATATATTAGCAAAAGGAGGTAGAGATGAACAAGTAGGTACTGATCAACAAGTAGAAACTAATGAACAAGTAGGTTTGATGAATGGGGCTTTTGTGTAATGACCCTTGTGAAGTGGCATTACTTAAGTGGTAATATATGGTCCCTGGTGAATATTTGTGTAACGACCCTTGATGAATGGGGCTTTCATTATATTAACTATTTGTCGATGGTGAGTGCTTGTGATCTTGAGTGTCATAATCATATCATTATTTAAGTCAATATTATTTGAGTTAAAATGGAGCTCTACCAGAATTCTATCAGTGGTTGTGTTCTTGTTTTTTTAAGTACAAATCAGCAAAGCAATAAATAAATTAATAAACACATTACTTTGTGATCTTGAGTGGCAAAATTCTATCATGTGCTTCGAGATCTGTTATAAGGCGCATTACTTTGTCATAAGGCAATATGAAAAAATTGTCCAAAAACACTAGTCAATTTGACATCTGTTTGGTCAAGCAACTGATTCATCATGTACCAGGATCCTTTTTGTGTTTACAAAATTCGGAGCTTAATCAAGAAAAGTGCGGCCCAATCCCCACTACGATATTCGAAGCCACCAAGTTGCAATTTTGCCGCCTGGCCATTTCAGGTCCCAAAAATCTCGTGCGCTTTTTTCCTCCCTCGCCGCCTATAACTTCCACCCCTCCCATCTCCACCGCCCCCGTCTCACCCATCTACATCACAACGATGGCCCGACGCACGCACAGATCTCGCAAGCAGCCGCGTGACGCTGCCGGTCGCTTCTCGCGAAGTCTGTCATCGACATCGTCGACTCCATCGAGCCGCCGCCACTCCTCATCCACCCCACGACCACGAAGGAGCCATCGGCATGTCGTGGAGGCGCGGGTCGAAGTCGACCTGGACCACGTCGTGAATGTAGAAGTCCCCTTCGTCCCAATGGGTTTCCGATCTGCCATGACCGCCCCCAGGAGGAACGGAAGAATAGTAATCGTCGCTGAAGCCTCGTCGTCACGCAGGAAGAACAAGGTGAGCCAGACCCTATACTGCGTCTTTATCATTGAATGATAGTTTGCAATGTTACGTTGTGGTAGAAATTTTCGTGCCAGCATATTTATACAATCTGTCAATGACAAATTGAAAAAAATTGTTTCGATGTAGCAAAAGAGCCGCCACTTATACACCCAGGCTTGGCCCACTACTAAATCAGACGCGGAAATGGGCATTGACGATTTTGGCCTGCGAGGATGCTTGTATGAGGTGAGGGTGCAACACTACTTGTTTAGATGAAATGGAGTAAATTTGGTTCGTAATTATTGTGTGTGCCTTATGTTCTGATCAAGATTTGCATGTAATTCAGTCAAAAGGAAAGAAGTATAAGTTTTGTTTTCCAAAGATTCAATGCAAGATGATGCTGAATTACGACAGCGATGAAGATGAATACGATGGACCTACTAAGTCTCTTCGTGAGGTGATGTTCCTATCCTTCAGGTTAAACATCAGTCAGAGATTTTCTGAAAACATAATTTGCTACTGGCATGAATGCAGTTTTTTTTAGAAATTGGACTGGCATGAATGCAGTTGATGACCTTCTGTAAATGCTTACTGTGACGCCCTTGTGAAATGTCAGATTTTTCAGATGGCTGAAGATCTTCGCGTTGCAGTGAAGCGGAAGCATCAGAGGGGTGAGTTCTACACCCAGGAATCTGATGGGGAATGAAGTGGAGGATGAAGCGATCTGAACTGAAGAAGTAGATATGATATCTTCTTCTCTGTCTTTTCTCTGTTGCTTTTGCTTCTGTGATGAACAGAGATGTTGGGGGTACGATGCTACCTTAATTAGAAGAAGCATATGTGTCCTTAGTCTACTGAATTATGCTACCTTAAATATTTCATACATATATTGTCTTTTGACTGTTGCTTTTGCTTTGTTTTTTCATGAGAATAATGGTGATATACAAATTAAGGCCATGAAGCTGTCGTCATAAACATAAACATGAACGCACAGAAATACTATATAACAAGACTCAAGCCAATCTTGCATACAAAACTCCAATCTTCACCAAAATTTATTTATTGCACACAAACTTTGGACCTATTGCTTCAATAAAAGTAAACAAAGCAACCCCTAATTATTAAGAAAAACATCTACCCCTAATTATGAAAAAAAACCGTCGTCGTCTTGTCCATTTGAATTGGCTGGAGCAACCACTCCGTCGCCAGTGTAGGTGTCATCAGCATCGTCGTCGTCTTCAGGTATGTCTGCGTGATCCGGTTCAGGCATCGGTTTAGCAAGATCAACAACAGAAGCATCAACACTTGTCCCTTCCACATCTGGCCTCCTCCAAGTTGACACATCCTCTTGGTCCACAACAGAAATTTTTTCAAAACCTATAACAACCTCGTCCATATCAGCATCACCAACATTAATGTCAGTGTCTTCCTCTCCTTCAGGCATGGCAAACAGGTTCCTAGGTTTCATTCTGAGGACGCTGCACCACTTTTCTTTCTTCGAATTCCCGCTTTTCACAAAGCACACTTGCTCCGCTTGTGTCGCCAGGACGTAAGGCTCAGCTGAATAGTGACGCTAAGAGGTATCAATATCGATAATCCCAAATTTATCTTTATTGTACCCTTTTGATCTGTTTGTTCCTGGTCTAGGAACATCATACCAGTCACACTCAAACAATGTGACTTCCTGCCTTTCATGAAAATCAAGGATGTAGATTTTTTTAATCTGTCCAAACCATTCCATGCCATCTTTACTCTTGACGACAACACCACTGTTCTGTGTTGTTAGATTTTTCTCCACATGCGATGCCCGAAAATAGAAACCATTGATTGAGCACCTATTCTTCACAGTAGCTATTCTTTCAGGACCACGAGATAGAGAATAAATCATGGCATCTGCTTTCCCCTCCCTATGCAGGTTCCTCATCTACACTCACATATGTTTTGACAATATGTTACGACCACATTCAAAATTCACGAGTTTAAATTTAACACAAATGTATATTACTCACCTTTCGCTTGAACCATGATACAAATTCCTCGGTGTGCCTCCTTTCAACATTCTTCGATCCAGCTTCCTCCAATTCGACCTTATGCTCACTGCAACATTTTTTAAGAGAAAAATAATGACAGTGAGATATGTAGTGTGGACCATGTAACAAGATTCAAATAATTTACATGTGTTACTTACTTTATCCATGGAAGGGCCTCATCACAGTTTGATATTATGTAGTGCCTCATCTTCTGCAAGACTTCGGAACCTAGTACCTCCATATTATGCATAGAAGTAGTTCTCTTTCTGTTCATGTCCCTGCTCGCAAATACACTCAGACCAGTAGGTGGTTCATTAACAGCGCTCTTTTCTTGACACTCTGGCCGATCAATCTTCGTACTAACACCTTCAAAGAACCGAGTACAGAATGTAAGGCACTCCTCCGATATATATCCCTCTGCTATTGAACCCTCTGGGTACGCTTTGTTCCTTACATATCCTTTGACTGTACGTAGGTACCTCTCAACTGGATACATCCACCTATAGCAAGCAGGGCCTCCGCATTCAGCCTCCCAAGCAAGATGAACCGGTAAGTGCATCATAATATCAAAAAATGCTGGAGGGAAAATCATCTCAAGACGACAAAGGGTCTCCGCAATCGATTTGCTAAGTTCTTGCATCTCGGTCACGTCAATCTCCTTTGAACATACCGAGTTAAAAAACCTGTTGAGCTGGATCAACGGGAGCGCTACTTGTTCAGGCAATATTTCACGTACCACAAAAGGTAGGAGTTTTTGTAAGATAACATGGTAGTCATGACTTCTCAGGCCAGAACCTTGCACCCGTCGACATCAACACATCTCCTGATATTAGCGGCATAACCATCGGGCATCTTAACACCTTGTAGAAAGTTGCATAGGATTTTCTTTTGATCACGACTTAATGTGTACAACGCTGGTGGCATTTCGTATTTACCTTTCTCATTGAGAACTGGATGTTGATCCTTCCTTATACCCAATTCTTGCAGATCAAGTCGAGCCTTCTCACTGTCCTTACTTTTACCAGATATGTCGAGCAAAGTCCCAAGCAAGCTCTCACAAATATTCTTCTCAATATGCATCACATCTAGATTATGGCATACGAGCAATGAATCCCAATATGGAAGTTCAAAGAAAACACTCTTCTTCCTCCAGTTGTGCCATCTAGTATCTTCATCACGCTGCTTCCTCTTCTTAGAGGTAATGGCTCCATAGATGACTTGCTCAAATGTAGCGTACTGCTGCCGAACTTGTTCACTGCTGAGTGGCACTGGTGCCTCCCTCGTCTCAACCAAGTTATTGAAGCTGGCCTTGACCCTTCGCCACTTGTGGTTTGTAGGCAAAAAACGCTGATGCCCCATGTAGCAATGCTTCGAACCGAATTTTAACCACATGCACTCAGTGTCCTTGTGACAATAAGGACAAGCAAACCTCCCTTTGGTGCTCCAGCCAGATAACATCGCGTAAGTAGGAAAGTCGTTTATTGTCCAGAGTAACATGGCACGCATTTTAAAATTGAGCTTATCCTTCGCATCCCAAGTGTCAACTCCGTCTTTACTCCAAAGCGTTTTGAGCACGTCGATCAGAGGCTGCAAATACACATCAATGTTAATCCCTAGAGATTTAGGCCCAGGAATTAGCATGGACATGATCCAATAGGATTGTTTCAAGCACAACCAAGGAGGTAGGTTGTAAGGAATTAGGATAACTGGCCATGTAGAGTAAGCCAAGCTCAACATCCCGAATGGATTGAAGCCATCTGATGCAAGTCCCAGCCTGACATTACGTGGATCCTCTGCAAAGTCCTCGTGTGCCTCATTCACGACCTTCCATGCCCTTGAGTTAGCTGGGTGTCTCAATTTTTGATCATCAATCAATTTGTCGTCGTGCCAACGCATATATGTCGCTGTTTCCTCGTTCATAAATAATCTTTGCAGTCGAGGAATCAGTGGAAAATACCTCAGTATTTTACAAGGTAACCGCTTCTTTTTTGCTGCATCAGTGACAACCACGTCAGTCCCCTGTTCTAAATCTATAAATTTCCACCTACTGAACTTGCAAGTTGGGCAGTTGTCCATGTCTGCGTACACTCCACGGAATAACACACAGTCATTGACACAAGCATGAATCTTTTGGTAGTCCAAGCCAAGGTCTCGAACCACCTTTCGAACTTTGTCCAGGGAATCCGGGAGACAATGCCCTTCAGGCAGCACAAGATGGAATAATAACAGTATTTGCTCCATTGCAGCGTTGCTAAGACCACACATGCACTTGATCTGATATAGCCTGACAATGAAAGAAACCTTTGAAGCCTCCTTGCAACCAGGGTACAACTCTACCTTAGCTTGTTCCAATAAATCGAAAAATTTGTGTGCTGACTCATTTGGCTCCTCTTCATTACCACCTTTAATTCCACCATGTATGGCACCACTGATCAGCGAGGTAAACAATTTATTGGTGGCCCCCCCCCGATCGTCATGATCGTCGTAATCATCCACACGCACGATAGGATCAGCAGCAAGATGATGACGTTTTTTTTGCTCTTTTATGAAATCCAGGTCGAACCCTGATCTAACCAAGTGACCTTCGATAGTGTCTCTGTTATGATATGCCATGCAATGACACTTACAACACGGACATAGCTGAGACTCTCCTTCCTCTTCTCCTTCAAACAGATCATCCATAAACTTGTCGAAGCCGTGTTGCCATGCATCATCTGTAGTCAGCAATTCCATCCAACTGCAATCCTCTTCAGTTGCCATTGCAAGAAAACCAACTACAACAGATTTCTCCTAAAACAGTGAGGACAAGGGCATGCTCGATCAGTATACATATTATTGTATTAAAATTAGATGTATATACAAACTAATTAACAAACAAATAAAATTCCATGCACATGGATCTCATAATCGATTATACCTTGGCGGATTGGATCCGAAGAACAGACTTGGTGATGCAGGTGATCGCACTTACTTGCGCTCATGGTTCCAGATGATCAGAGCTTGCAGCGTCACCCCAGCGGATTGCGTGACGACAACAAGCAATGATGTGTTGTTTGGGTATTTTTCGTTCCTCGTATTACTGGTCGATATATATTGTTGGCTTAAGATGGGCGATACGACGTAGAATTGGGTTAGGACTCGGTGAAATGAATAGAGTTGGGTTAGGACTCGGTGTACAAAGATAGATAATCGTGTGCAGGTTATGGTCCAGGCCCACAGGCCATCGAACAGGCCCACGTGGTTCGGCCGAACCAGTGGTTCGACCGACCCATGTGTGGGTCTATTAGGCCTCCAATTTCGCCAGTGGTTTAGAGTTGAGCAAATGTTGATTTCATTGATGGGCCTCGGTTTTTTTCAAGGTTTAGAAAACAGGTCTTGGGCTGGACACACACGAATGCATCAATTGCGACTAATAGTGCATTTGATCGCAACGGTGATATTTCTGTCGCAATAGCATCTCTCTAGCGCGACGATTCCGTGTTAGCATCACCATACCCCTGTCTATTTTGCAACAATTTCAATGCACGTTGCAATATCAAATATTTCAGTCGCATCGAGTGCATTTTCGTCGCTAAAAGCAATCCTCTTTTGCAACAAATGGCACAACAAATAGCGATGTGTCATAGTCGTTGTGATATGTGCAACTACTGCAACCGTTACCAATAAGCGTCGCAATACCGACGCCACAATTGCAACAGAGGCCCATGCGTTGTCGCAATTGCCATTAAAATTACAACACTACACAATTGGTCGCAACAAACACCCCTATCGCGACTAATAACGACTATTGTCGCGTTATGCCCGGTTTATAGCGACCAAAACCACCTGTAGCCATAAAAATCGGTCGCAAAATCCCCAAAACTACGTAGTGTTTGCTTCGTCCCTCAAAATTCGAGGGACGGAGCCGCTTTGCTCCCGTTTCTCCTCTCCCGTCTCTCTCCCGTCTCTCATGTCTCTTGCCCGCCCGTGAAGGCGGCTGCGGCGGCGGAGCTCGAGCTCGCGCCTGTGAGCCCGCGCCCGGAGCCCACGACGGCGGCGGCGGAGCTCGCCCGAGGCCGGCATCGGAGTCCATGGCGGTGGTAGATCTCGCCCAGAGTGCCATAGGTTAATTACTACAACACTCGTAGTACAACTCATTACTTTATTATAAGCGTACCAAACACCAACTGGATGACAAGCTAGCCTAGGTTCACTTCCTACTGGATTGACTTTCCTAAGCCAAAGAAAGGCTCAAGGCGAAGCGGGTCCAGACTCTACTCCAGATTCTCCTTGAATGTCCTCAGGATTCCCTTCCTCTTCTGGTCTAAGAATAACAGGTTCAGGAGGTGGAGCTGCTATCGCTTCCAGTTGATTCTCTAGTTCTAGCATATATTGGTCATTATGTTGCAACATGAAATTCTGTTCGTGAATAACTTGACTCAATTCTCGGATTTTTGCCTTATCCTTGCGTCTTCTCTTCTTGAGATTGGCTATCAATGCTCGAGCTTCCTTCAACTCTTAGGTGGTACCTTCCACTTCTTTAACTCGTTGCCTATAAACTTGGTGTCTATATAACACACTTTCTCCCACCATCAGTTGATAGGTGTTATACATAGCTTTGGAGAAACGGACCGAGGTAACAAGATCAGGACTATAGTGAGAGTTGCCCTGAGCAGAGAGAAAAGCTTCGCGTTCGACCCATTGTCCGGGATGTCGCTCAGGTAAAGGAATCACCTTGGCTGCAGTGCCAGCTACCGAGTCGGCGTGCTTCCCACAAAAAGTTGTGAGCGCTTCCAGAGCAGCCTTTTGCACAGTGTCAGCCCGATTCAACCCTTGTGCCTTACTCTCCCACTCTTCCCAAGCAGGATTTGTCGGGCACACGGGGACTTTCACCTTCACTTCACAACGAACAAGCTGGCACGTGGTCATGAGCTCACGTGTCGAGTACTCTGGATAAGCGGTGTACCCAAAGTCCTTCAGGGTGGCCCACAAAAGTGCAGGAAATCCACCCTCCTCAAGGCAGTTCAAGTGAGTCCACGCCTGCGCATCAGCGGTCATGGATCTGGAGTCGGACATCTGGATAAAGTGACGAACATAAGAATCCAGATGCAAGAATGTGCACAAGGATAGATTCGCATAGCTATAAAAAGAGAGTCGCACACAAAAACCGCTACTAAAGGTTCCAAACTTTCGACAAGATCTCACGGAGTGTAGAAAAATAAGTTTGATCCTCATGTGGGTAAAATTTGGGGTAGCCATCTGTACAAGGTACAAGGTATGCCAGCACTCGAAACGAGTGTACATACAAAATGGCGGAAAGTTCAGAAGTTGTGAAAAAAATTCATAACTCAGAACCTATGACCCCAAAAATTTCCAAATTTTTTTGTAGCAACTCAGCAATGTTATGAGGCACCTTTTTGGTATTCAAAGGTTGATCTAGAAAGATTAGAAAGATGCTCAATTTAAACAAAAGTTCAGAGTAGGTCTTCAAGAAAAACAGCACAATAGAGGTTCACTAGTTTGGGCATAACTTGAGATTTATAGAAGCTATGACCATGAATTTTTGCGAGCGAAAACTAAATTAGATATGGAGTAACTTTGGTATAGATCATATAATCCAATTATTATTAGAACAGGGGGTAAAATTTCAAGCAAACAGGCACACTAGATTTTTGGACAGCAACACATCTATACATGAGAGGCTATACAAGAAAACGCACACTAGCAAAAATTTCACCTAGAGAACAAACAAAATATGCATGGGGTTCAGTTTTAAATTTCCACAATTTTTAACATGATGCAAGATGTCCTATTCGTCCTCACAAGGCGATCAAGCCAAAAATCGAAGTTAGTGCCGGCGGCAAGGCTTATATGCGTTTCTCCCTATAATAACTAGTCGAGAGCTACTCGATTCTCACTTAGCGACTTACGGAATGTGGTTAGTGTACCTGCAGAAAAGAACCTTCCATGCTAGCACGTCACGGAAGCGTCCACATATATTACCGTTCACTATAGAAACAATATCCATGCATCAAGCCGCTGCATGGACAGCGTCCAACCTCGGACACCCTCCGTTTGAATGGAGTGCATCCTTGCCTCGCATATTCGTAATGCGGAATGCACACGTATGGCAAAACATGGCGACATCACAACCCATGACATGTTCATCTTGAATAGAGCATGCCATCCTTCGTATGACTCGCATACAGAAAGCACACGTATAAAACACGTGAGCAACCAACCGAGAAGATGGGATCCGTGGAATAGATCACTCCATCAACCCTCGCATACTCGTGATGCGGCACAACACACGTATAATACACGTGGTTTCATCTAGTTTGGTTGTGCAAGGTAAGTCTGACATAAAGTAAAGTGCTGGAAGTTAGCAAAATAAACCATAGATTCTTAAGCCACCTTAAAGAACCCAAAAATTCCCTCTAGGGCCCCTCGGTCTAGATCATTCCTTAACGATCCAACGTATTTTCAAAATCCAATCAATCTTGGCAAGTTTTATTCTAAATCATGTGTTTAGTATTAATCTAATTACTCTGATGCATACGGATGCTCTGATACCAACTGTGACAACCCCGCCCGGGAAAATACCGTACTATCGCCTAAACCAATCCACTCTGGCCATTAAGCGATAATAAAGTACCATCCCGTCGAGTGCTACCAGGTCAAAGCCCGGTAAATCATTTGGATAACACACAGAGGATCGAAACGTATACATTAAAACTCACACGAAGGCGAGTCCAGAGTGCATTACACAAATTAAATCCAAATTTACCCCTAAGGGTTTAATTATTACAAAGCATGGTTCATGACATGATAAGTGAAGGTTCAGAGTTTTAAAACAGCGGAAAATAACTAGCGATACGATAGACATCACAGGAGGCCATCCGTGATGCCATCACTTGTCGTCATCCACCCATTCCAGCTCCCAGCCGAGTGGAATCTCTCTAGGCCAAACAACTTCACTTGAAAGCAACAATTATAGCAAGACTGAGTATACTAATACTCAGCAAGACTTACCCGTCAAAAGTTACCTCTAGACATGTAAGGCTTTTGGCTAGTGGGTTTGTTTTGCCAAAAAGCAACTAGGATCATGGATCCTTACTTTCAATATTTTAGCTCAAATTCTAGTGAGTTTACCATTACTATAATAAGCAAACTATTGCAATCAAGAATTGTACAATACAATTAATCCACGCAGAAATATTCACATAGTTCCATCATTAAGGGATATCATGGCCAGTTGATTAAGCAATCTCAGATAACGGTGAGAGGCCGTCAATCGATTGATTAAAACCCTTGCAAGGTAAACCTAAACACACGGAGCGGTGCCCCAACAGAGCTGACACCGACCAGGCGGTTCCCAAAAATCCTCGGCTTGGGATCATAGCTTACACTCCCGGGTACAAGGCTATCTGGTATGCCCCCACATAGTACATCTAGCCTCACACATGTACCCTCCTCCCAGTTGCGAGCCGGGCGGGAGAATGCTCAAGATTAGTAATAGTAAGTGAAGCGTCCTCTCATCAGAGGTGACTAAATGTGCTACAAATACCAGTCCCAGGAGGCTGGTAACACATTTATTACATCAGATGGTTCATCACCGTACAAACCGTCGAGGTAGTGGGCACTGAAGCACCACTATTATGAGAGACAACAAAAGGACTACAGCCCACACTAAAACACTAAAGACTTCTAAGACATCATCAGGGTCTAGCGCCATGGAAGCTTTCTGTGGGAACCCTGAGTCCACAGGCATGGGTTGGGTGCAGGGCGACCACCTACTCAACGTCTTCCGGGACAAAGTCGGGATCCTCCTCTGAAAAACAATTAATATAGCAAGGGTGAGTACAAACGTACTCAACAAGTTCAACCCCACCCACGGAGGGGCTATTCAACAGATCATGCACAGGGTATAATCAAGGATCAGGGTAAGGTTTATTTTGTAAAAACAACCTTTACTAATGCAGGGGTTTGTTTTCAAAAAGGTTTTCGCAAACAGTTTTTATAACCCAAGTAACTCTGTTGTTTTTAAGAAAAACCAATTGAGGACTACCGGACTCCCCGTCCACAGTAGCCTAGGCACATAGCCACACACTTTTCCAAAAGTCAACTCACGCCATGTAAATCAATCCCAAACCCAAACACTGGCTTTGTGACCACACCGTGACTCGTCTAATACCGTGGACACGGCTATTCGAATAGGTTTTACACTCTGCAGAGGTTGTACACTTTACCCACAAGTAGGGTACTGCCACACGAACACCTTAGTGCCGGCGCGGATCCTATCAAAGCCATTACCCACCTTAGCTAACCCTACTAGCCACCACAGAAGCAACCAAGGGGTTATCTCACATAACCAGGGCGTAACTCGCACAGATCGTACCCCTGCTCCTTAATCTCCCACTACTCACCCGCACTCCTGATGGCAAGTAGATTAACTAGTGGGATTTATGCTAAGCCGTTGCCACATACAACGGTCGAGTGGTTGTACGATAATAGGGCCAGGTGAGATGTCACGCAACCCGGTCCTTAACGACAAGATGGACATCTCCCAACATGCTCAACCACAAAGGTACGAGCCCACCAATACTCCTGACACACGCGTCCATCCCGTCTACCCAGTTCTTTACTCTTTTTCCAAAATGTCCCATTCCCAATTTTAAAGTACTCACACATTTTAAAAGCAATCATTTAGGGCAATCAAAGATCAATCATAGCAATCAAGGGTGGCTATCCTACTAGGTTTTTGCAGTAAAACAATATGCAATTTATAAAATGGGTCATAAGGTTGTGTTTATAAAACTGGGACCAAAGCATGCATTAAAGGATGAGATTGAACTTGCCGTCTTCAAAGTCCTCGGGGAGCTCCTGTTCGCGGTTCGGGTCCTCGGGCTCTTGTGCACAGTACGCGGCTCCGAACTCCTCCTGAGGTCCTTCCTCGTTTACTCCGTCGGCTACGGCACACACAAGCAAGCACACAATCAACAAAAGGAAACACGCTTTACCGACTGAGCTCGAGGAGAGAATAAATGGAGAAAGGAGGAATAAATATTATTTATGGGAAAATTAGCAGATGGATCGGCGGAAATAGACCCGAGAAAGATGTGGTGAAGTTTGGAATTAATTTGGGTTTAAAACGGTGCATGAAATGAGGAGTTAAAGGGTATTTAGGGGGGGTTTAATAGGACAGGGACTTGTTTGTAAAGAACTTCAGGTTTCAGGGGCTTCCAGTGAAAGATTTAAGAGAAGGAGGGGCCTCGGGTGGAAAAGAGAGAGGGGGAAGGGGCTCCGGGCAAAATGCCCCTTCTTCCTCCTTGAACCGAAACAGGGGAAGGGGCGGCCGGTGGACGGCGGCGGTGCGCACCGGCGGTCCAGGGCACGGTGGCGGCCTGGAGGTGGGGGAAAACGGAGAGGGAGACGAGGGGGTTCTTCTCCCTTCCTCACCTTGGGCTGAGGTGGTCGGTGGAGGCAGCTCCTCGTGGGCAGGCGGCGGCCGGTGGGACAATGGTGGTGGCGGCGCTGTGTGGTGCTCGGGAGAGAGAGGGGGAAGGCGGCTGGGAGATGGGTGGTGTGGAGAGCGGCGCCGGGCTCAATTTATAGGTGCGGGGAGGCGGTGGAGCGTCTGGGTCGAGCACGCGGAGCTCGTGCTCCCTGCGGCAATGGCGGTTCGGCCGGCCGGAGTAAAGGCGCTGCCAGCGACGGGATGTGAGCGGCAGCGGTGGAGTTATGGTGGTCTGTGGCGTCGTGACAGGTGGTGCTGTGCAGCCGAGGTGATGACTTGGGCAGCGGTGCCAGTGGAGGGATGCGGCGTGCGCGGCAGTGGAGGTGATGGGTCGGCGCATGCGGAGTAAAGGCGGTCGCGGCGTCGAGCGGCAGGGATGCGTCGCGTCACGGGCCCGCGCGGCATGCAGCGCTGCGCCGAGCAGCGAGGGGGGCGTACAGCGCGGCGTGCCGAGGCAGGGCCGAGATAGGGGCGCGGGGCCGGAGGAGCAAGAAAGGAGGAGGGAAAAAGAAGAAGGAAAGGAAGGGAAAAATAGAAAAGGAAAAAAGAAGAAAAGGAAAAAGAGAAGAAGAAAAGGAGAAAACAAAAGAGAAAAGATTAGAAAATTAGGAAAAATCTAGGAAATTTAGGAGAGATGGGAAAAAGGATTTTGGTGGGATTTTCCCGGGTTTCGAGCACTTGAGGAGCTGACGCGACGTCGGGCGATTCCCGGTGTCGGCGGTGAGGCTGGCCCGGGAATCCCAGCGAGAAGGCCGACCATGGTGCTGTGGCGGTGCTGTGCGACACGACGCGATGAGCGGCGTGTGGTGCGGTAGTGCAGCGTGCGCGCCGAGGGGAGGAGGGAAAAGAATTGATGATCGGGGTTTCTTTTGGGGAAACGATCGAGCTCAGCAGAAGGATTTTGGAAAAACTCGCGTGATTTAAAAGGTGATTTATTAGGGTTAAAACGCGGGCATTACAAACCTACCCCACTTAAAATGAATCTCGTCCTCGAGATTCAGCTGGTTCCTGAAAAGGTGGGGAAACTCTTTCTTCAGCGCGTCTTCTCGTTCCCACGTGGCTTCCTCTACTCCGTGTCTGCTCCATTGGACTCTGCATATCCGTACTTCTGATGTCCTTGTCCTTTTTACCACGGTGTCCAAAATTTTGAGGGGTACCTCCTGATACCTAAGATCTGGCTGCAGGTCTATTGTCTCTATCGGCACTCGTTTCTCTTCGAGTACCTTCAAACACCTCCGCAACTGGGAAACGTGGAACACTGGATGTATGTCTGTCATTTCTTCTGGTAGCTCCAACCGGTATGCTACTGCTCCAACTCTCTTCAGCACCTTGTATGGTCCAATGTACCGAGGGGCCAATTTCCCGTGCACCTGGAATCTTCGAGTCCCTCGGATAGGTGAAACCTTAAGGTAAGCGAAGTCTCCTGGACTGAAGCTTACTTCTCGTCTCTTCCTGTCCGCGTAGCTCTTTTGTCGAGATTGGGCAGCCTTCAATTTTTCTCGGATCTCGGCTACTTGTTCCTCAGCTTCCTTTATAAGTGCGGGCCCAACCAAGGCACGTTCTCCTACTTCTGACCACATCAAAGGCGTTCTGCATTTTCTCCCATATAAGGCTTCAAATGGCGACATTCCTAGGCTCGCCTGATAGCCGTTGTTGTATGAGAACTCTGCATACGGCAGACTTTGTTCCCAATCTTTGCCATAGGTAAGGACACATGCTCTCAACATATCCTCCATAATCTGATTCACCCTCTCGGTCTGTCCGTCTGTCTGCGGGTGATAAGCCGAGCTAAAATCCAGCTTGGTACCCATGGCTTTATGCAAGCTTTTCCAAAACCTAGAGTTGAACTAGGTTCCTCTATCTGAAACTATCCTGCTAGGTACTCCATGCAATTTCACTATGTTCTCTATGTAGAGCTTTGCCAACTTCTCTCCACCATAAGTAGTTCGGACGAGTAGAAAGTGAGCGACCTTAGTGAGTCGGTCCACTATTACCCATATGGAGTCATGCCCCTTTTGGGTCCTGGGCAAACCTACTACAAAGTCCATGCCTATCTCATCCCATTTCCAAACTGGGATGGGTAAGGGCTGCAACAGCCCTGCGGGCTTCTGGTGCTCGGCTTTAACCCTTTGGCAAGTATCACAGTGGGCGACGAACCGTGCAATGTCCGCTTTCATTCCATTCCACCAATACTTCTGTTTTAAATCCATATACATCTTAGTAGATCCCAGGTGGATGGAATACGCTGAGTTGTGTGCCTCATCCATGATGGTCTGCCGGAAATCTCCGTCTTCAGGCACACATATCCTATTCTTATACCACAGTGTACCTTGATCGTCTACTCTAAAGTCTGGGGCCTTGTTCTCCCCCGTGTGCTTGCGGATTTTCATCAAATCCATATCGGACTCTTGGGCCTTCCTGATCTGGTCCTCTAGGGTAGGTTGGACACTTAGTTGGCGGACGTAGCCCTAGGGAACAATGTGCATGTTGAGTCGTGCCATTTCCTCTTGCAGCTGGGCACTCTTAGGCACTACTTTCTCATAGAATTTTCTACTTAAGGCATCTGCCACTACATTGGCTTTTCCTGGGTGGTAATGGATTTCTAAGTTATAGTCCTTGACTAATTCCAACCACCTTCTTTGCCTTAGGTTCAGGTCAGGCTGGGTGAAAATGTACTTCAGGCTCTTATGGTCCGTATAGATCTCGCACTTGTTTCCAATCAGGTAATACCTCCAAATCTTAAGGGCATGCACTACGACTGCAAACTCCAAATCATGGGTTGGATAATTCTGCTCGTGGGGTTTGAGTTGGCGGGAAGCATACGCCACTACTTTCCCATCTTGCATGAGGACACATCCCAATCCTTGCCAGGATGCATCGCAATAGACGACAAAATCCCGTTGAATGTCTGGCAAGGTTAGCATTGGGGCGGTTGTCAGTCTTCTTTTCAACTCCTGGAAACTCTTCTCACACGACTCGGTCCAGACGAACTTCTTTTCCTTCTTGAGCAACTCTGTCATGGGTCGGGCAATCTTGGAGAATCCTTCAATAAACCTCCGGTAATATCCTGCTAAGCCAAGAAAGCTTCTGATTTCGCTCACATTGGTTGGTTGTTGCCAGTTGGAAACTGTTTTGACCTTCCCAGGGTCTACTGCTACTCCTTCTGCCGTCAGAATATGCCCAAGGAAAGATATTTTCTCCAACCAGAATTCACACTTGCTGAACTTAGCGTACAGCTTGTGCGCCCTCAGTTTCTCCAGTACCACTCGAAGATGTTGTTCATGTTCCTCTACACTCTTGGAGTAAACAAGTATGTCGTCTATGAAAACTACGATAAACTTGTCTAGCTCTTCCATAAACACCTTATTCATGAGGTTCATAAAATACGCTGGCGCGTTAGTGAGTCCAAAGGACATCACGGTGAACTCGTACTGTCCGTAACGGGTGACGAAGGCGGTCTTTGGGATGTCACTCTCCCTAATCTTGAGTTGATGGTATCCTGACCTTAAATCGACCTTCGAAAAATACTTGGCTCCTTTCAGTTGGTCAAATAAATCATCTATTCTGGGGAGGGGATACTTGTTCTTGATAGTGACTTCGTTTAGTGAGCGATAGTCCACGTACATCCTCAAGCTTTTATCCTTCTTCTCGACGAAGAGAACTGGGGCTCCCCATGGTGACGAGCTTGGTCTGATAAACCCACTTCGCTGAAGCTCTCTCAGCTGCTTCTTTAACTCTGCCAACTCAGGGGCTGCCATCCTATAGGGTCTCTTGGCTATGGGAGAGGTCCCGGGGATAAGGTCAATGACGAACTCTATATCCCTATCTGGTGGCATTTCGGGGAGTTCTTCAGGGAAAACATCTAGATATTCCCGCACTACTGGGACTTCCTCTATTGATTTGGTTTCCATGCTAAAAACCATTACGTCTGGTCTGCTTCCTCGGGTACGGCAGGTTACTTGCACTCTGTCTGGGTTAGTTAGGTGTACTACCTTATCGGCACAACTTATAAGGCCATGGTGATGGCTTAACCAATCCATCCCAAGAATCACATCTATCCCTTTGGACTTTAGTACTACTAGGTCTGCTAGAAACTCTACCCCACTTAAAATGATCCTTACCCGAGAGCAACCCAGTTGACACTTGATGTCACCTCCGGGCGTTCGGGTTAAAAGGGGTGCTTTTAGTAGTACTGTAGGTATGTTGTGTTTTTCCACAAAACTTAAGGATATGAACGAATGTGATGCTCCTGAATCAAATAATATGCTTGCCAAGACTGAGCTGACCAGGAACTCACCGAGCACTACGCCTTGTGCCTCTTGAGCCACTTGCACGTTGATGTGGTTGACGCGGGCTCGTCCATAAGACTGCTGGGGCTGCCTCATCTGCTGGTTGTTGTTGTTGCTGTAGTTGTCATTGCTGCAGACCGATACGCGATTTGCTCCAGATACGACTGGTCTGGGCCCGTTCACTGAGTTGGAGAAGGCTGAAGTTGCTGGCTTCTTGGCGTATGGGCAGTTGGCAATGAAGTGTCCGGTTTCTCAGCAGTTGAAACATGCTCGGGTGTTGTGGTTGGTAGTGGCCTGGCTAACATTGCTCTGTGGGGGCTTCATGGGGTTCTGGTTGCTGTATTGCTTGAACTGGGTTCTGGGGCCCTGAGAGCTCGTGGCCTGTGACTGGGTCCTGTACTGCATGGGGGCTTGGAACCTGGACATGGGGTGACCGAAGCTTCTCTGCCTCTGGGAACGTTCCTGCTGATGGGCCTTGTGTTCCATGAACTTGCGCTTGTTCTCCCTCTTTTCATCTGCTCTAGCTCTCTCAGTGAGGATAGCCATGTTCATAAGTGTGTTGAAGTCTGGGTAGATCTGAGGGGTAAGCAGAGTCCGCAGTTCTGGGGTCAAGCCCTTCTTGAATATGTCCTGCTTCTTCGAGTCTTTGTCCACCTCTTCAGGGGCATAGCGGGCTAGCTCTATGAACTGGTAGGTGTATTCCTCCACGGTCTTGTTGCCCTGGCGAAGCTCACGAAACTCATCCGCCTTGCGCTTTAGGGTGGCTTCTGGGATGTGGTAGCGACAGAATTCCTCCACAAACTCATCCCAGGTGATGGTGGAGGGATCTTTGGCTACTGCACAGTAGTTTTCCCACCAGGCCAAAGCTGTTCCAGTGAGTTGGTGGGTGGCCAGGAGAACCTTGTCTCAATCTTCACAGTTGAAAGGCTTCAGTTCCCTTAGGATGGCCCTCAACCAGTCATCTACATCCAAGGGATTTACAGACCCACCAAAAGTGGGTGGCTTTGTCCGGAGAAACTCTATCAGTTTCTCATTTATGCCCAGAACACGGGGCCTTGGACGGTTGATGGCATTGGCTATGGCTTCCAGCAACAGAGTCTGGTTGGCCATCACTTGCGCCAGGTCTACGGCAGGTGGTGGTAGTGGCTGCACTCGATTTTCTCCTCCACCTTCGTCCTGATTCACTTCTTGCTCGTTAGGGCGCTCCCTTCGTTCAGCCTGTGATCCTTCCGCGTTTGGGTCCATACGGCCGGAGCCTTGGAGGGTCCTAGTGGGGCGCCTTGAGACCATCTGTAGAGGAGCAGTTTTCTATAAGATTTAGGTTTTATGTGATGTTTAAGTTGATTTAGGTGGATTTCTTTTTGAAAAGACAGGATCTACTCCTGCACAACAAGCACATAGCAAACAAACAAGCACAAACAACTTTATTTCATCCATGAGAGGAGGATACATCCCGAACTACTCGACTGATACAACGCTGATACACTACACGACTTGGTACTACGACAAAAGCTAAGGGTGCGACTCTAAGCTCGGACCATCACGGCTTCATTCCATGGGTAAGGTTATCTGGGGCATGCTACTTGCGAGGCAAGCCATCTTCCGGGGCGGAGTGTGCTTCCAGTGGAATGAGCAGCTCTTCATCATCATCGCCCTCAAGGTTCCCATTCTCTTGGGGCTGGGCAGAAGTTCCTTCTTCGGCGGTTGATGTTGGTTGCTTGGCGGCTACAGACGGTGCTGGGGTCTCAAGAACTCCTCCCCATCCTATGAGGGGTGTCCCAATTAGGACTTGTGCTTCTCCAACGGCCGGAACGGGTGTTCCACTGTTGGTCCACTCCTGCATGCGTTGATCCTGGATCCGCCTGAGGCTCTCATGGGCAACATCTTCACTACTTACGGCGGCCGCGGTCCTTGCTTCAGCTTGGGCTACTCGAACTTGGTGCATCCTTACTGTGACTTCCGCTTGCTCGGCCCGACCAATTTGCTCTCGCAAGAATTTGGCCTGATCATCAAAGAGTTTATCTAGGGAGACGAGGTAGGCAACTGCATGGTACAAAAGATCTTCTTGGTGGCGGTGCCGTTCCAGGTTTCTCATGCGGGCCTGCCAGACTGGAGTCCTGATGGTGGGAGGAAAAAGCCTCATCGGTGTGAGGACGAGGTGCTCCTCGTAGATCCGGCACAGGTAGCGGAGAGTTTTTCTGAGGGCCAAGGGGTAGGTATCCCGGTGTCGAAACCCTGTGGCGGTCACGCGCCACAGCTCGATGTTGGGGTAGCGGGTGCTTCTGGCGATGGAGAGGACCACCCTACAGCGAAGAGTGCCAAGTTGCTCGTACTCTCTGCTGTAGTACCTTGGATGCTCAGTGATACCGAGGCGCTCCAGGGAGTTGATAAGAAGCCGGGCAAAACCAGGCTCCTCCTGGCACACGCCTTGGGTCCATCCATCTTCGGCCATCTGAAAACAAGGGTAGAGTTGAACAAGTTGTGCAAAGGGTAGGGTACAAAAGATAGATGGTTTTATTTTACAACAAGGTCGGGTACACTCCTCAGGGTACACTTATTCTTATTAGGATGATAGCTCTAGCTTAGGTACTCTACTCTCCTCTTATGGGGACTCTTCCTCACACTGGATACGACACTTCTTCGGTGGAAGGCATTGCTCCAATATCTCATCTTCGGTTTGGGTGCCCTTATCCCAATGGGTTTCTTCGGGTTCTCCATCTAGTAACCCAGCTTCTCTTCTTCTCCTGCATTCCTCGAGAAACTCCTCCCATAGGGTTTGGTTGAATTCTAGGGTGCGTTCCCTTTCCTTGGCGTAGCTTCGCTCCAGATTAGCTAGGGAAGTTTCCGCTAGTCTTGTTTTTATCTGTTGTAATTCTATCCCCTGTTCTGCCTTTTCTGCCCTGCGGATTTGGTGCTTCAGTTGCTCTGCCTGTTCATGGTAAAGGTGGTCTAAGCCATTGAGGTAAATGGACAGGTGGAAAACCGTATCTTCTAGGTCTTCTTCTTCTCTTCCAAGTCCTCTCATCCGGGCAATCCATGAGCGTCCTCTTCCTCCAGAGGGTGGGAAAAATCCCATTGGAGTCCGTCGAAGATGTTGCCTATAGACCACTCGTAGGTGTCGCAGGGCTTTTCGGGCAGCCTTTGGGTAAGTGTCAGGGAAGCAAAACCCAGTGGTGGAGATGAACCAAGGATCTATGTCGGGGTAGAGCGTGCTCCTTCCCACGAAGATCATCACATCACACCGAAGGGTGCCTCTGCGATCGTACTCCCGATAGGTGTACTCCGGTGGGTCCACCACTCCGATGCGTTCTAGGCTGAGTAGCAGTAACTTAGGAAGGCCAGGCTCTGCGGGGCAGGCGCCTCCCCTCCATTCCAAGTCAGCCATCTGGAACTAGACAAGGGCCAGGGTAAGAGATTTGGTGGAAAGAGGAGCTAAGCAGGAAAAAGATTTAGAGAAGGCTTAGAAAAGGTCTCGGGTCCTTGGGGTCGCGTCCTACGGCCAACCTACGGCTCTGATACCACCTGAAGCGTCCCCTCGTCAGAGGTGACTAAATGTGATACAAATACCAGTCCCAGGAGGCCGGTAACACATTTATTACATCAAATGGTTCATCACCGTACAAACCGTCGAGGTAGTGGGCACTGAAGCACCACTATTATGAGAGACAACATAAGGACTACAGCCCACACTAAAACACTAAAGACTTCTAAGACATCATCAGGGTCTAGCGCCATGGAAGCTTTCTGTGGGAACCCTGAGTCCACAGGCACGGGTTGGGTGCAGGGCGACCACCTACTCAACGTCTTCCGGGACAAAGTCAGGATCCTCCTCTGAAAAACAGTTAATATAGCAAGGGTGAGTACATACGTACTCAACAAGTTTAACCCCACCTGCGGAGGGGCTATTCAACAGATCATGCACAGGGTATAATCAAGGATCAGGGTAAGGTTTATTTTGTAAAAACAACCTTTACTCATGCAGGGGTTTGTTTTCAAAAAGGTTTTCGCAAATAGTTTTTATAACCCAAGTAACACTGTTGTTTTTGAGAAAAACCAATTGAGGACTACCGGACTCCCCGTCCGCAGTAGCCTAGGCACATAGCCACACACTTTTCCAGAAGTCAACTCACGCCATGTAAATCAATCCCAAACCCAAACACTGGCTTTGTGACCACACCGTGACTCGTCCAATACCGTGGACACGGCTATTCGAATAGGTTTTACACTCTGCAGAGGTTGTACACTTTACCCACAAGTAGGGTACCGCCACACGAACACCTTAGTGCCGGCGCGGATCCTATCAAAGCCATTACCCACCTTAGCTAACCCTACTAGCCACCACGGAAGCAACCAAGGGATTATCTCACATAACCAGGGTGTAACTCACACAGATCGTACCCCTGCTCCTTGATCTCCCACTGCTCACCCGCACTCCTGATGGCAAGTAGATTAACTAGTGGGATTTATGCTAAGCCGTTGCCACATACAGCAGTCGAGTGGTTGTACGATAATTGGGCCAGGTGAGATGTCATGCAACCCGGTCCTTAACGACAAAATGGACATCTCCCAACACGCTCAACCACAAAGGTACGAACCCACCAATACTCTTGACACACGCGTCCATCCCGTCTACCCAGTTCTTTACTCTTTTTCCAAAATGTCCCATTCCCAATTTTAAAGTACTCACATATTTTAAAAGCAATCATTTAGGGCAATCAAAGATCAATCATAGCAATCAAGGGTGGCTATCCTACCAGGTTTTTGCAGTAAAACAATATGCAATTTATAAAACTGGTCATAGGGTTGTGTTTATAAAACCGGGACCAAAGCATGCATCAAAGGATGAGATTGAACTTGCCGTCTTCAAAGTCCTCGGGGAGCTCCTGTTCGCGGTTCGGGTCCTCGGGCTCTTGTGCACAGTACGTGGCTCCGAACTCCTCCTGGGGTCCTTCCTCGTTTACTCCGTTGGCTACGGCACACACAAGCAAGCACACAATCAACAAAAGGAAACACGCTTTACCGGCTGAGCTCGAGGAAAGAATAAATGGAAAAAGGAGGAATAAATATTATTTATGGGAAAATTAGCAGATGGATCGGCGGAAATAGACCCGAGAAAGATGTGGTGAAGTTTGGAATTAATTTGGGTTTAAAACGGTGCATGAAATGAGGAGTTAAAGGGTATTTAGGGGGGTTTAATAGGACAGGGACTTGTTTGTAAAGAACTTCAGGTTTCAGGGGCTTCCGGTGAAAGATTTAAGAGAAGGAGGGGCCTCGGGTGGAAAAGAGAGAGGGGGAAGGGGCTCCGGGCAAAATGCCCCTTCTTCCTCCTCGAACCGAAACAGGGGAGGGGGCGGTCGGTGGACGGCGGCGGCGCGCACCGGCGGTCCAGGGCACGGTGGCGGCCTGGAGGTGGGGGGAAACGGAGAGGGAGACGAGGGGGTTCTTCTCCCTTCCTCACCTTGGGCTGAGGTGGTCAGTGGAGGCGGCTCCTCGTGGGCGGGCGGCGGGACAATGGTGGTGGCGGCGCTGCGTGGTGCTCGGGAGAGAGGGGGAAAGCGGCTGGGAGATGGGTGGTGCGGAGAGCAGCACCGGGCTCAATTTATAGGCACGAGGAGGCGGTCGAGCGGCCGGGGTCGAGCACGCGGAGCTAGTGCTCCCTGCGGCAATGGCGGTTCGGCCGGCCGGAGTAAAGGCGCTGTCGCCGACGGGACGTGAGCGGCAGCGGCGGAGTTATGGTGGTCTGCGGCGTCGCGACACGGTGGTGCTGTGCAGCCGAGGTGACGACTCGGGCAGCGGCGCCGGTGGCGGGATGCGGCGTGCATGGCAGTGGAGGTGATGGGTCGGCGCATGCGGAGTAAAGGCGGCCGCGGCGTCGAGCGGCAGGGATGCGTCGCGTCACGGGCCCACGCGGCGTGCAGCGCTGCGCCGAGCAGCGAGGGGGGGCATACGGCGCGGCGTGCCGAGGCAGGGCCGGGACAGGGGCGCGGGGCCGGAGGTGGAAGAAAGGAGGAGGGAAAAAGAAGAAGGAAAGGAAGGAAAAAAAGAAAGGGAAAAAGAAGAAAAGGAAAAAGAGAAGAAGAAAAGGAGAAAAGAAAAGAGAAAAGATTAGAAAATTAGGAAAAATCCAGGAAATTTAGGAGAGAGGGGGAAAAGGATTTTGGCGGGATTTTCTCGGGTTTCGAGCACTTGCGGAGCTGACGCGACGTCGGGCGATTCCCGGTGTCGGCGGTGAGGCTGGCGAAGCGGGTCGGCCAGCGGGGCCGTGGTTGGCCCGGGATTCCTGGCGAGAAGGCCGACCGCGGTGCTGTGGCGGTGCTGTGCGACACGACGTGATGAGCGGCGTGCGGTGCGGCAGTGTGGCGTGCGCTCCGAGGGGTGGAGGGAAAAAATTGATGATCGGGGTTTCTTTTGGGGAAACGATCGAGCTCAGCAGAAGGATTTTGGAAAAACTCACGTGATTTAAAAGGTGATTTATTAGGGTTAAAACGCGGGTGTTACAGTAAGATCCCGCACCGTATCACTAAGGTACTAGGCTTACCGGTCCCATTCCCGACAAGTGCTTAGTACGTTCAAAATCTTAGCCCACGAAAGCCACTGGACCGGAGCCCAAATCCCATGCTCTTACCACATGAGCAATCCATTTATAAAGATCTTATGATTCCAGCATAAGAACCTATTCTCGCGAGTGACGAACATCACTCGTCTTTTACCGGGTCCTATAGCATAGCAACTATCGACCTAGCATACTAGTAAAAGATCATAGGTACTTAGGGATCATGCAACTAGGGTTTCATTCAACTCCTGAAACGTAAATACACACGCATAGCAAAGATAGTTGCATAAATTTAAATAAAACATGGGTTAATGATCCGGAGCTTGCCTTCGTTGGCAAGGCTGGCCTTGGGCCCTTCTGGACTTTGGTCCAGGTCTTGCTCTACAGTGACGTAGTGCACGTCCCCGTCAGCTCCCTCGGCTCCTCCTTCCGGCACGAGCGTATAGCTACCGTCGGGAAGATCTACACGAGGATGCATATGCAAGATTTAATTGACGGTTTTGATTTAATTAATTACAAAACAACACATGACAACCATGGGGTGCATGGTTGACCACATTCACCTAGATAATAATATATTCAGCATACTCTTCCAATAAATGAACAATATGTGGTGTTTTATTAATTATTCTTTTTGATAGTGACTGTGTACACATTTATATAATTAAATTAATTTAATTTCACAAAACAGCAAAGGGAGTGGTCTTAAGTTTCTTAGCATGCTTCACATCACATTCATAGGGTCATTAGGTGTGGTATTGGTAGTTTTCCAATTTAACTTCATTATTAAGCTTAAATCGGCTTCTATATTTTTATTCATAAAATAAATTCATAAAATGGAGTGGGTGACACTTCTGAAGCTCTTTAGCTCTAATCAAAGCCACTGAACACCAGTGCACACTTAGATGAGCTATGAATTAATTATACCAAAAATGACAACATTTTATTTATCAAACAAGATAAAAGCATATAAAAATAAATAAAACACTTTTGGATCCAAACTTTTTCCCACATCATCTCTGACTTAAAACTAGGCTATGAAACCAACATTTAGCTCATGGGCCTTTCTAGATTTTAAGCTATGCAATTTCATTTCAAAATAAGCATAAATAAATAATAAATGTTTTTGTTAGTTATAAAATCATGATTAATTCACAAGAGGTGAATCTAGGCATACGAAGACTATACTCAAAAGTTGGGCACAAAAATATATTTATATTAAGCTATAAAATTCATTAGGGCAGAATCATTATAAATACATGATAAATCATAATAAAAGATTTACTTAGTAACTTTGTGTAATTTTTGGTGCAGAACCTACACATGTTATTTCTCACAACATATCCAAAATTCAGCTTGAGATCACATCTAGATTTTGAATTACAGCGAATCTAGGTTAAACTGATTTCAATTTTTCATGCAAAAACTATCAGTCAAAAGTATGGACATGCTTCGCAAAAGTTGTAGATCTACTCACAATTAAAGCAATAAAATTGGTTTTGCATTTTTCTGATTTTTATGTGATTTTCTACGAATTTTCTAAGATCTGGTCGAAGGGTCCAAAGAAGAAAGAATCTATTTGTGATGAAGTCCCTGGAAAGATTTTGACTTCACAGATATACCCTCAGAATTTACTCCCAAGTCCCTGCAACCTTTTGATCCTCACAGCCGTGCCCTCGGCGGCGGGGCGATTTCGCCGCCGGCGAGGTAGGGCCGGAGGTGGCAAACAAATGGCACAGGCTCGCGGTTTGGCTCACCGTGGGTCGATTGGTGGTAGTGGCTCGGTCGGAGAGGTCGCCGGTGAGCGGCTGCGGCGCGGCCGCGGCAGTTCAATTTCCGGCGAAGGGAGGGACGGGACTAGGCAACACGCGAGTGCTAAAGCTCGAGGAGGTCCTAGATGAGGCTCCGGAGCGGTTCCTAAGCAGCGGAGCAGAGAAAGGAGGGAAGCTCGCCGAGGCAGCGTTAATGGCGGCGACGGCGCTCGGTGCTCACGCGAGGATGATGGGCGAGCGCTTAAATAGACAGCTCGGGCGCGTGGGAAGGCGGTTCGCGCGAGCGTCAAGTCGTCGGGCACGCCACGGCATGGGCGAGAGGGGCGGCGGACGGGGCGGCCAATGGCGTATGGCGGCGCGACCGTCCGGCGGGTGGGGAAGCGCCGCGTGGCACCGGCCAGGGGACCCACGAGCGTCACGCACAGGAGTGCTTCGGCGCGGCGCACGGACCGATGGTCGCCAGCGTGCCTCGGCGTGCGCGTACGGCGAGGTACGGCGGCGGGCAGTTTCAAAACTCGGTTTGGCCCTGTTTGACTGGGTTTATCTCACAAAATTTGAACTAAAGTGCTCAAACAAGTGTATACCAAACTTGTAGATCTCACTACCCTCTACAACTTCTACAAAGGCTCATAGGGGTTTTGCTCAACGGATTTCGCGTGAACTGCACGCCAACTTTGAAGTTTTCTCGGCACTGGTGAATAGTGTCTGCAGGCGTTGACCAGGGTTTTTCACCATTCTCCTCTTCGAATTTGAAATGCCACTCAACATGAAAGTTGTGTCCCATGAAAAACTGCACAACTTTTGTATTGGGAGAATTTGAAGTGTTTTGGTGAAATTTGGAGAACGCGGTAAAAGTTCTAGAGAGGTTCAAGGACATCAAGGGATTGACTAGGGTTTTGACTAGAGCTTTGACCAAGGTTTGACCAAAAGTGCTTAATGACTTGATTAAGATCATGATTAGCACTCATTGACACTATTTGAAAACACGGGTGTTACAAATACGGTAAAGATGATGTGTCACTCTTAGAAACTCCCTCGTGACCCTTCCACTGAGACTGGCTCCTATAAATAACTTTCTCACGGTCAATGTCTAGAAATCATCACCACACTCCTGCCGTTCTCAATTTCTGAATCACGTACAAGGTGCGCACCTCCCCATTTTTTTCTGTACTGTCTGATCTCGGTCCCATCTTTGCCGGACCAGATTAGTAGTGAGCTTGCTAAGCTAGTGTAGGTTAATCCCTTTTTCGCTGAACCAGATTGTGACAGCTCGAAGGTATGTGCTAGACCCTAGTTCCTGCATGCTTTCGGCTGGGAATTAATTTGTATATTCCCGTCCGTGCCATGTTCTGCTAATGTGACGGGTTATTCCCAGCGATGCCTTGGATTAGTTTATTAGTTGCCAGGCCACCATTTTTAACAGTCACTTCAATTATTCCAAGAGACGAGCACCTTGTGTTACTCAAATGCTGCGGAAAATGGGGTATGAATTTCGTGCATCAGCTGAGTCAGGCAACAACAAATGGCCAGCTAGCCCAAGTCGCCGTACATGGGAAAAAAGACCAGCAAGGCCCATACCTTGCTCGCATCAGGCCCATAAAAGGATTCTACTGCGTGCTGGAACCTTTTTATTTATTTACAAATTCCGTTTTATGTAAGTTTGTTGTTCCCCTGGAAATAACCTTTTTTTAGCCATTCCCTGGAAATAACCTTTTCACGGTCAGTGACCCCCAAATCCGGGTGCAGCCAGTCAATGCCTAGAAAATCACCAATTCAGCACACAATACCTCTGCTGTCAATTTCTGGATGCGCATACCCCCGGCCGGCGGCACCTTTCGCTGTCTCTGATCGGTTCAATCTGGCCGGATCATTATCAGTGAGCTAAGCCAGTCTAGCTAGCAGCTAATCCCTTTTCGCTGAAGTAGCTTGGATTCTGACAGCTCTAGTTACAGAATATATACTAGAGCCTAGT
The DNA here is from genome assembly GCA_036936925.1 of Cenchrus fungigraminus. Classification (NCBI taxonomy): domain Eukaryota; kingdom Viridiplantae; phylum Streptophyta; class Magnoliopsida; order Poales; family Poaceae; genus Cenchrus; species Cenchrus fungigraminus. The sequence goes on along the minus strand of CM072768.1, from coordinate 58,920,356 downwards.
TCTTGCTTTCGGCTGGTAATTCGTTTATTCCCATCCGTGCCTTGCCCCAGAAATGTGACGGATTGTTCTTTGATTACCACTGAATTTTTCTTTCTGTCTTTTTTAGAATATGCAAAAGTATCTTGCCGCCGCACAGAAATCACACATAGCGAAGTTTTTATAATAATGCCACCAGCTTAATAGCTGATAAAAGATAATTAGAAAACGAGCACAAACAAAAACAAGTAAGCACAAGCGGATTACGGATTTTTTTTGAATGGTTACGGGAAAGAGGATTTCCACTTGAATTCATAAAATGTTTGTTTATTTCAGGGACCCTTACGTATGTGCTGATTTTCATGCGGCATTGTTTATGCTTGGTGCATGCATCATGGATCATGGCATGGACGGATGGTGACGATCATTAGCTCGGATCTTGGGGGGGACTGGACCACACGATCCCCATCCAAGGGTCAGGATCGGAGGGTGGTCTGTGAGCGCGGACCCGACCGGTGATGTGGCAGGGCTCCATGATGACTGACGCGCGGCCCGGCCGGATCGGAGGACCACGCACGAGAGGATGAGCTCGATCCGGTGGTGGCGTACTGGCGTGGTGAGCGCGCCCTCCGAGGCAGCCAGCAAGTCACATGACGCACCGACGTGCTAGCTAGCTACTGGCACCTCCAGTGCTGGTGCGAATGGTTCTACCACCATCATTCAAACAGAACTATGTGTTTGCTGTGCGCAGGGTGAGCATCGCCATGTGAGGCTCATGAACGAGTAAAAAAAGTCTGGATGGCCTTTACCCATCGCGCCAACGGGCGGAAACCGAGCAAGTGGTGATATTTTATTCACTTTAGTTGCTCATGGTTCGGATGGTCTGCAGCATTCGACGTTGCTTCTGACAACAACGGTTCGGGTGCCACTGTGTTGATGGTTCGCTTTTGCTCTCCCATGGTTCGACGTTGGCACACACTGTGGGGGCCCTCGATCTCTTGCCGCGCCCATGCATTGCTTGGTTTGCTGTTTCGTTTTTCCTCTTCACGCATGATGCAAAAGCTAGCTGCACTCCTTTTCCATGCATGCTATCACAAAAACAAAGCCATTTATCTGATCACACAGCATTCGTTTTCTTTTCTCTGAAAATGCATGCATGCATATGAAAATGCAGCTGCCGGCTTCGCTGCAAGCTCTTTTTCCAAAAAAAAAAAAATCGCTGCAAACTCCCACCACGCGACATGCTGCCTCGGAGTCAGGACATAGCATATGCGCGCACAGCAGGGCGCTGCTGCTGCCAAGCGGGCGGGCCCAGTTGCAGTGCCTGCCGGGGGTTGGTGGGTCCATATATGCAAGCAACCAACAAGCGAATAGGAGGGGGTTCATTAGCCTGCCGGCGGCGAATGATTAAGGCCGGCCGGCCGGCCACACCCAAAAGGCGCGTGCCGCCGGTGTGTGTGTGTGCATGGCGTGGTGGCGACCCGGCCGGCCACGTCCTCGCCACCTCGGTTTGTCTCGGCTAGCTCATTGGTCATGGCTTCCCCTCGAGGATGGATGGCCGGCTTGCATCGCACCCCCACAATTATATTTTCCCTATTTATTTTTGTGAGTTTATTATTTGTGTATGTTCTATTTGAAGGGTCGGTGTAAGTTTTTTTTAAATTACACAGTATAACACATACGCTCACAACATGCACGCACACTTACCTTTAGGAACACACATACGCAAATCCTACCCCTATGAGCACATTCGAAGGACTAAAACGGTATATCCGGAGATTTCAGAAGTCACTGTTGGCGTCTTGTTGTGGACGGAAACAAACAGAGTAAGTTTTGCATTCTCACGGGTGGTCGGCGACAGGGGTGGGGGGGCCCACCTACCCACGGGCCAGCGGCCCACCGAGCTAGCAAGCCGGAACAAATGGGCAAGCACGCCAGCAAGTGCAGCAAAATGCCCCGCAGCCTTTTCTCCTGCATGCCCTCCTCATCCCCCCTCAAGCAGGAATCATTGCCGTCCTCTGACAAAATAATCACATGGGGGGCAAAAAAAGGGCAGAAAGCCAAATTTTCTTTTGGCCCAAGACAACCCAACCCAAGCCAAATTTTCGGGTCTCACTTGGCTCGCATTATAACTTGGAGGTCCTAATTAGCATGGGAGTTATCTGCAAAATTAAATAGGGATCGCATGTAGCCAATGTACTAATGAAAAATACAAGAGATTCAAAATCGGGATTTTCGCAAACAGGATGAAATAGGGTCAAAATCGGCACAAAGATTTTGTCCATTTAGTGTCATTGACTGTGTGTACTTACTGGTCTCCTTTTGACACATGTGCATGGTAAATATGTGACCTGATAACTACTCCCTCCGTTCTTAAATATATGACACCGTTGACCTTTTACTTTAACTTTGTCCACCAATACATATTGAACAAATTAGTTAACTAAAGTAAAATGTATATCATTATATCTAAAATCCAATGTACTTTAGGTTTAACTTGTTAGTTTCTCGATTTGCAAAAAAAAAATTATAGAAAAGACGATAATTAAATGAACGAAAAAAGTCAATGGTGTCATATATTTAAGAACGGAGGTAGTATATGTAGCCACCTAGCCAAATTTGTCATGCATATATGCAGCATATGCTGATATCAGAGTACTAGGATAGCTCACCTGGCTTTTTCCTAAAAATTTGGGGACAAGCCAAGAACAAGTACAGAAGAAATTATTGATTTTAGATAGAGAAGTACAAAAGATTTAGTAGTATATACTAAACATCCCGCTACTCCAGTACTATGTGTCCATGGAAATCTTATTTGTGATCAGATTTGACACCAATCATTGTCGTGTCCTTCCAATCACTTAAGACCAATGTGTAGTATATGTGTTTTCGTAGGTATAACCCCTTTATCTTAGATGTAATATTATATTATGTCAAGAAGCTATCTGGGGAGCAGTTAGTCCATGCAATTGGGGGGCAGATTATATTGGTTGTCAATCAGCTGTCTCGTTGCTTAATTCAAGCAAAAGCTAACCATGCATCGATGCGCTCTTCTTAGATCCTAAAATGTAGGTTATCTAATTTGCCTCAAGTTGTGTACCCCGGTAGCTATCATTGTGTCAAAATGTTAGTAGCTTTTTCTCTAAAGAAGATTAAGAATAATGTACTCGAGGGCAATAAGCATGTGTTGTCCACATGAACATGGACAGAAACACAACATATAGGCCATGGATGTGCTGCTGGAGTGTGGTTAAATGCAAGTTCTGAGATCCAGATTTGAGCTTTAGCTGCAGGTCAGTAGTTGTGCACTTGTGGGCCAGTGCATGGTGTGGACCGATAAAAAATATATAATTAAAAATAGCTTGTCTACAACATAGAGTTTTGCATTCAAATATAAATTTTGGTAAAAAAAGTTATATCTATGAATAAGTGAGTTAAAATTGCATACAGTTCCTTTGAGAATCCCGTGGGGCCTTGGGGGATTAAAGTCGGTCCACAAAAATATCAAGCACGTACCAATCCAAATTGATCGTGAGATTTAAAAAATAAGATCTTGACATGAAAGATTCAATGGATTTAATGAAAAAATATACATGTGAGGATGTTGAAATTCTATATATAGGTCTGTCTTTTCAAGAAGAAGAAATAAAAAAACTCTGACGTTGACAAAAAAAAAGAATAATTCTCCCTATACTACACAGAATGTTTCTTAAATCCTGTTTCAATGAAAAGTGGGGACTGGACCCACTTGTCATTGACATGGTAATGTGTGGAGAGAATAACATTCAATGGAATAGAGAAAATTGACCAATATAAAAGTGAGGAATATAAAATTAAGATTCGAACTGACTAATTAGGTAATGAGCTATTTACAACATGTACGAGAATGCTAATCTGCGCGCACGAGACAATTCATGTAGAAGGTAGCCGAAATTCGTGAGGACAGTGGCAATATATACTCATACTTCAACCAACAAAGGAAGTCGGTTATACTGACCTTATCGATCTTGGTAGGGTAATATGCTTAATTGGCTAACGGACTTGTTCTGTAACGGCCGATTATCCACTATAAGTTGTGCGAACAAACCAACTCGAACAAATTTCAAAAACTAAACCGGTGGGGTTTAGACCGCCCCACGGTTTTCATTAAGAGGAACTTGAACAAATTTCGTAAGTGCTCGATCACAATGCTAGCTATGGCCAAGTTATGGGAAGGGGTTTTCCATTGAGATATAGAAAGAAAATGCATGTCTGAATCTGATCTTTTGCAGCACGTAAACATTATGAATGTGTCTGCAAATTAAAGCTATGAAGGGCAAAGCCGCTTCACCTTTTACCTTCTCAAGAAAGTAAGAATACAGGGGGTAGGGGGGGGGGGGGACAGGCAGTGTGCCGTGTGTGCGTCTTTTTTACCCCTGGAGAAAGCGAAGCCCACTCGGGTGGATCATACGACACAGGGAAGCCAGCCAGGGGGACAAAGAGCACAAAGAGGTGCAGCAGGGACACGCAGCAAAAGGCCACCGTTCCACAGCACACGAACAGCACTTTGGTCGCATGATTTATCGATGGCTACACTACACGCAAAGGGAGTGAGCAAGGAGCATGTGATGCACTGGAAGGAGGATAGGCTCCACAAGGACTAGGCCAAAAACCTAATTGAAAAGCTTATCCGGAATAGCTAGGTGGGATCAAGTAAAAGAAATAGTGGGTCGATACCTAATTTAATTTGATTTTTAATAATCTTTCTCAGATCAACGAAAATACGTCAAGTGTTGAATGAAATAATTAACGTTCTTACAATTTTGCCAATGCAAAGCAGTTTTCCATGAATAGCTCCTTTAACCGCAGTTTTATTTGCTACCTCCGCATTCTATACGTTTACATGAAAATAAGAACAGTAGTATCATCTAGGACCTACATTAAAAAGCATGCTGCTGCGTCCACTTATCTACAGTGGTAATTATAAGCACAGCTGCAGTAGCGCGTACGTACACGAGACAAATACCGGAAAGACGAGAGTGGCAGATTGGACATGATATCTTTCGGAAAGCGCATTGCATGCACAAAAAAATGTCCAAGAAAGAGGCCCAAGTGATGACGAACAAAAGCACACAAAGTGTTGCCAACATGATAGATCGAATGTACTGGTGGATTTCCTGTCCCGTGCAGTGCAAGTTGTCTTGTGTTGCGAGACATCATTGGTTCGAAGAAGTTGAACCTGTGTTTTTGGACGAAAAATAGGAGAGAAAGAGAATGAAAAGGAGGTAGGTAGGCTCGTTTTGATAGATCCATGTGCAAGTATATGATCGAAATGTTCGGATTTTGAAGACACGAACGATGATTGCAGCTGATGATGATGCTATTTCGTCATGGATCTCTCGATGTGGAGGAGGAAATGTATTTGCATGGGTAGCGGCCTAGCGGGTAGCCTTGTGTATGCAGCGTCATGTGCAGTGTCACGACGTGTTTGTTTCCCATCGATTTGTTTGGAGTGGCCGGAGACGGAGAGTGTGTGTTGTTGTTGTATTTCTCTCCAGGCCCACAAGCTCAGTAACCACAGTGCTCGCCTTTCGTGCCGCATCATCCGAATGTGTGCCGGTTAAAATGATCTGAATGGTTTGAAATGCTTAGAGAAAATCTCGTGACGAGATTTAAAATAACAGCAGCACGTATTCCTTCCTTTCGAAATGATAAAGTTTATTCCAAAAATAGTTCTTGTGAGTATAGTTTTGCATCACATAATAATTCCACACACCACAAATTTGTAGGCTTTCACACCGGTCGTAAAGCCTCTTTTAGTACCAGGCAAATGACCAGTACCAGCTGGGCGGTACTAAATGCCACACCATTTAAGTACCGGTCAGCCTGCCCAGTACTAAATGGTTGGTTAGAGCATCCCCAAGAGTCTTTCTAAATTTTACTCTCTAAATCATCATTTAGAGAGCCATTAGCATAAAAATCAATTTTTATATCTTTTCACTTTCCAACAGCTTTTCTATTTCTTATGCTCACTCTAAAGAGCCATTCTCGTCTTCTATATTTGAGTAGTGAAAAATCCGAAATAGAAGATGACTATATTAGGATGACCGTTTATATAAGCTGTTGGAAGTCATTTTTTCACCAAAATCTCTATTTATACCATTTAGAAAGAATATAGAGAGTCTCTTGGAGATGCTCTTAGTACCTGTCGTGCTCACCGACCGGTAAAAAAGGCACCAGTGTCCTCCGTCACTTTTTTCATTTTTATTTTCCTTTTTGTTTTCCTTTTTCTTTCTTTTTCTTTTCCCACAACACCGTTCATCACAATCACATTCACATCACAATCACAAAACCACAACACAGGAAACATATCTCACAATCATTACATCACCATATTGCAAAATTTCTTTCACCATCATATTGCAAGAACCATATTGCACAGTTTAAGAATCATAAAAACAAATCTTGCCTTCTCAAGGTGCTTCAAAAAAAAATCTTGCCTAATGTCTAATACCTTACCTCCTCCTTCTCCACCAACTGCTCCTTGGCCTTCACGAGCTGTTCCTTAACCGTGGCAAGCTGCATGTGCAGCTCCTAAGGAGGCTTCACGGACTGCTGCACCGGTCGCCGCCTACGCAGGCAATCACTGGGGAGGGTCAGCGTGTACTGCAGAGGATAAGTGAGGACTGTGGTGAAAGGCTGAAATCAAGCAAAATTGGAGTATCGCGTGCGTGAATGAGATGAGGCACGTATCATGGAATCGAAAATCTAGCAGAAGAAAGAAAGAAGGGTCGCGCAGCCTAGGATGCCCACGTCGAGGAGGCCCGCACCTACCGGCGGCAACCCTCGCGCCTGGGGAGGTCGGGGAGGCCTGTGCCGGGAGCCCCCCCTCCCCCCGTAGTGAGGGAGAGGGAAGGAGAGAGATTAGAGGAAGGATGAAGGAGATAAGGATAGAGTGGTTGTGCCAGTGCAAGAAGATGGGCCAATTGGAACATCGGAGGAGTCTCCACGATTTAGTGTTGGCTGGTGGTTTCAGCCGATACTAAATCGTATTCTTTCCATTTAGTACCGGTTGAAGCCACTGGTCGGTACTAAATTGATTTTTGTTTTCCCTAATGAGTTCATTTAGTATCAGCTAAGGACACCAGCCGGTACTAAATGTGTCGTGGGGTACTGTTACTTTCAGCCGGTACTAAATGTGTGCGTTAGTAACGGACGCAATTACGACTGGTACTAACGTGTTGGACGAAAGGTCGAATGTGTAGTAGTGTTTGTTGCCCACGCACCCTGTACCGCTCGGACCTCACATTGAACTGCCCCGGGCCAAAGTGGTGTAGGTACAAGAATGACAGTAGGAGAAAAGGAATTTCTTAGGGTCAGAAAGGATGGAGTACTTTTAATAAATTTTAGTACTTTTAATAAAATATACTGAAATAATATTTATTTCAGCATAACCATTCACTTAGTTCTTGACTTCATTAGGAAACATGTTTAGACTCTAGCATTGTAATTACATACTTATACAACTCCAAATTAACACTCTCCCTCATTCCCAGCATATGGCTAGTTTAATTTTTAACTTTCTAGGAGAGATTAAGGAGAGGCTGCCTGGGTTATTAAATTTGGTTTCTCCTAGCAAGCTAGTTTCCACATTTAGAAAGTGACTTACTATAACTCGCTAAACCTCATTTATACATTTATCTAGACAATAGTATATTTCAGTAAGAGGGGAAAAGTGCACGCTTTGTGGTGGAGCCTTGAGAAAATTATCTCATAAAAATTAGTGTTCAATCAAATATATACGTTTACGCATACATTTTGGTTGAAATTAAAATCTAAAAAAAGAAAAGATGGTAAAATATAGTGTGGCGCTTTAATTAGGGTCTTTGAGTCGAGGCCTCCTTGGATCTAGCTTTTGTAGATCCTCTGTATTTTGCGAGTCGGGTAGAAAAGGCCTGTTTCAAGGGTTGAAAATTTGTGTCCACGAACCCCTTCAATATTATTGGCCTAGTTTTTGGCCGGGATAAGACCGTGCGATCTTTTAATAAAAAATAAATGAAGTTAATTCTTTGGATGTGCTCAATTTTTTTGTGAGCTTGATTTTTGCTGACCAAGCTCGACCTGGCAGCGAGTGTACGGGATGGGTCGGGTCGGACTTATATTACTCCCTCTGTCCTAGAATATAGTTTCGTTTAGACTTTTTAAAGTCAAACTTTTCTAACTTTGACCAATAATAATTATTAAAATAATTTATTTTAAATATAAAAGATTACATATTTTGATAGTTGGTTTCATGGTAACTCTACCAATATTATTTTTATATTATTAGCATTTATAATTATTTTATTGCTCGGGGTCAAAGTTGACAAAATTTGACTTTGAAAAAGTCTAAATGAAGTTATATTTTGGGACGGAGGGAGTAAATGATTATTTCTAAGCTTTTGTAGGGTTTGTATAACCCGCGCACCTGGACTCGGCCCTCACATTGAACCGGCAGCGAGTGTGCGGGATGAGATGAGCTGGGTTGGATTTAAAATGCTCATGTTTGTAAGGGTTTGTAACCCTGACCCGGCCGGCCCTCAAAGTAGTACACGAATGACAGATAAAAGGAGTCCAAAGCGATCGAGCAATCTCTCATATCGATCGATCTTTAGAAGACACGCAGTCTTCTGCAGAAGGATGGCGACCTTACCCTGCCGCCGCTTCGTACCTGTCCATGGCAAAGCAACTATCGATCAGATCAGATCAGATCAGATCATGCAATTAAAGGCGCTGCTGATGGTGCCGGGATGGAGGGACTGAAGAAGACTGACGATCGCGATCGGACTCGAGCATGCAGCTGCAGACGATTCGACGCCGATCCTTGAATCCTGTTAAAGTCGCCGGCCGCCTGCGAGGATTTCACCTCATGCTCCCCGGCCCGCCGCCGCCACGGCGCCACCGCTGCGCCGATCGAGCTGGAGAATCAAAGCGGCCGCGCGGCGGCGCCGCCCTCTGCTCTCCGGTCATCAGCTCGGCCATAGCGAGTACGTACGTAGTGGCTGACGTACGGCCGGCGATGCACAAGCCGTCCGATCCATCGGGGGTCCCGTCATCTCCACTACTCCATCATCGATCAGTACGAGAGCTCGCCGCGCCGGTGAGAGTAGTGAGGACGACGATGATGACGATGCCAGCGTGCGGATCTCGGAGAAGATGCGTGTGCTGGCCTAGTGGCCGCCACCGGGGCCCACAAGCCGGCCGGCCCCGGCCCCGGGTGCAGGGACCCTCTGCGGCGCAGCAGCTGGGCCAGCTGCAGTCACGGAGAAAGAAAGACCCGCTGGGCGCTGGCTATACGTATTTGGACACAGGGAGCTTTCCTTCCCGGTTGGTCGTTGATGCGTGACTGGTCGGAGATGGCAGCTCGTACTACGGGGGACCGGAACCCGACGTGTCGCGTCTCTGCGCCGCCTGATCCGTCGCAGGCGCGCTTGGCATGCAATGCATGGTGCATGCACGTCGGGTCTCGCAGAGATTCGTACGTATACGTGCGTACGCCTCGAATCGTGTTGTCTCTCCTCTGGTTCTCTGGTCCTACGAAGCAAATGGTCCTCTGGTCGATGCACCACGCATTCTGCCGCCGCGTTTGACTCCCGATGGGCGATGTCCAGCTCGGAGTATATTTTCCTTGGGCCCCGTTCTCAAGCATATGTTTGCATTCGACGTGCCAAAGCGGGGAAGATATTCATATTTGATAGGTATATACTGTACTCAATATCCAAAGTTTTAGAATGATGTACCGCGTTTTCAAGGAACATGAGTGTATCAATTTCATTGATAAAGAAGAGATATACAACCGGAAAAGATGTTGTGATAAGGTGCTCTATTTTTGTTCCTTCTTCGGCCCTCGGGATATTTGGGATGCTTAATAAGGTGCTGCATACGAATTTGCAATATGATTAGGTCATTTATTTACCAAAAAGATTGTGGTAACTAAAAGATGAACATATACTATACAAGTTTTTTTCCTCTTTTTTTTTAAAAAAAAGGAACTAAAAAATGACCAAATCCGCACGCTACTAATGGCCCATTTGTGACAAACAAAGGTCAGTGAATTAAGAAAAAACACTTCACCAGCCCTGAGTTTTATTTCCTTCCACGTTCTAACTATTGCCTTCTTTCTACGTGCCAAAACCGGGAAGATCGATGTCGCAAATATTAATAGTCACTCCGTATAGAAAGTTATAGAACAATAACACATTATTTGTTTCAACCAAGCTACTACCTGCTCCCTTGTCTCAAAATGAATGCAACTCTCACCTCTTGAAAAGTCAAACAGTTTCAATAAGTTGACCAAGTTTGTAAAAAATAAACTAACTTTAAGTCTCCAAATAGATTACATGATTAATATGTTCATATTTATTTCATATCATAAGTATCAGTACTATTTTGTAACAATAAAATTTGAACAAATTTTACACTATTTGGCTTCTCGGAAAGCGAGAGTTGCAGATTTGCAATCTTTCGAGGAATGACGAAATAATTACATAACAAGTGCTCTCATGCATATATGTATAGCATTATCCGAATCCTGTCATTCGTTGCAATAATCATCAGGGGACCTTTAATTTGTATATTGCCTATCATAAGTGACTTTTCAGGTGAGAGCGCTCGGGGCCAATCAGGTGTGCGTGGAATGTCTCCTCGCAGAGCATGTTGATCCCACCACGCGAGGCATCCCTTGCAAACTTCTAGGCATGTTGATTTGCGGTTTTTATTTTTAACTACTTCTTCCCCTCACATCAAGGGAGACATTCTTGCTGTAATTTCCAGTGGTGTGGAGCACAAGAAAACATCCAGCGGTGTACTCTAGTTTAGACAAGAATGTCAGCACAAAATGTAAATACAAAATTACTGACCTTCACGAACCCGCGGTAGTTTCACAAGTTTCCACCACCTGAAATGAAAGGGCAGTAGTGTCAATACAGTATCATGGTAGGTTGGTAACATATACTATATGGTTAATCTGCTGCTTCGTTTCAGGCGAGAGAGCTAGCTAGTAGGGCCGTATGCATGCGGTGCAGTGCTGCTCCATGATTTCGCCACGCAAACTTGTCGTTTCCTACCCTAAACGACCGTAGACGCGCTTGCTTGCATGCTTACTTTAATCACTTGGTTCATGACCTCACATCAACGGCAAATCACGTTATACATAGGCTTCCGTAGCCATGCATTGACCATGCAGGGCTCATTCCCGTTTAATTAGGAGTCCCTTTTTTTTTCGATCCATATGCTACAGTGCATCTTCGCGAGAAGAGAGAGCATGCACCTGGGGGAAATAAAAAGAAAATCTCAGAGAGAATGTTACCCCGCCACCACGAGGAAGGGGCTAGGGAATCTATCCGTGAACCGCCGATCCCCTGCTGCTGCCTGCATTTGCTGCTGCAGCTAGCTGGTAGCGCTTCTTCCGCCGCGCGCCGGCCGCGTGCCGAAAATACCTTCTCCGTGCACGATGGCGCTTGTCCTCTAGCCTGCCTACCCTGCTTCTCGCGCGCCCGTAAGTACGCTGCGTGCGCGCTTGCACTACAGATCGACACGCACACACAGCTAGCCCAATGCAGGCAGGTGACAGCACCGCGTGCACATCGACGGCGACACACCGCCTCCTGCAGTAGGCCTAGGCGTGTCGAGTCTTGCGCTCACCTGGACGCGTCTATCCATCCATTCCACAGGCTGTAGTAACTGGCCGTCTGCATGCCTCTACGTACTCTACTACGGAGTACTCCGTACACCACACACACCAAGCCATGAAGCCCGGCCCCACCTCTCTCTCTCGCTCTCTCGCTACAGGGATACGTACTCCTACATCGCTAGCTACGTGAGTACGTAGGAGCGCGTGTGCTTGGTCGTCGTGCAGAACAAGAGAGCAGAACAAAGAGCAGAGCAGGCACGCAGTGGTGATGGCAACAACACGTACTACGCGCAGCCCTGATCGAGTGCATGCCCACGTCGTCAGAAGGGCTGGCTGGATGTTGTGTTGCCCGTGTCCAAGTCCAAAGCGGAAAAGGCTCGGGCAACGACGACGTACGCAGGCTGGCCAAGATTCCCCTACAGGCTACAGCTGACGCTCGCAGTCGCAGGGCCGGCCGCGCCGGCCGTGTGTAGGCGTTGCATCGTGTGCCCGTCCGTCAGCCGCATGCATGCATGCCAAATGGTCACGCCTGCCATGCATCTCTTGTTTCGCTCCTAACAAGGGTCTATTACCTGATGCCAACGACACACCTCGTGTTTGGAGTTTGGACACTCCACACGAGCCTACGAATTCAGCAAAGCAACACGACCATATTTGGACACGTACGTCTTCTGCGTCTCCCAAGGACGAGGTTAATTACGAGTGTTTTTCTTTTTGGAACTTACTGCTTCAAATTTACGATCAAGTATTGCATTGCACACTGGATCGATCATAACCCAAAGCCACGGCACAGTGGTTGCGTTGGTCATTTATAAGTTGACCACACCTTTGATCTTTAGAGGCAAAAATACCCAAACATATGTCCCTCAACTTTAATCCGAGGGTCACTTTGGCTCAAAAAATGATTTTGTATGTGGCCTCGTTGCAACAATCTTATATGCAATGGTAAATGGTTACAGTAGACATGGTGAATTAAAGGGGTCCAAAAGAAAACTATATCGTGCTGACTCATACAAAGGCTAACCAGCGCTGACACATGGCAATACCACATGGCATGCCAAGTCAGCCAAGGGGCCAGTTTGATCCAAAAGAGAAGTTTGAGGGACTTATATGGCCTGATTGATCCACATTTGGCTATTTTGCTGCGTGAGTCGAAAATTGAAAATTTGTAATGACATGGATCTATCCAAAACCCATCATTCAAAGTCATAGGCATGTATTTGTTCTACAACTTGGCTTCATGAAGTCAGAGATCCACGTCGGTGAACTGTATGATGCTTTATTTTTTTTTAAAAAAAAATTGTACTCAACCAAGTAAACAACGCAATGGTCATCGTGGACAGACGACCATCACTAGTGCACGCAGCTGCATGCCGAACAGTTTTAACGCAGATGGCAAACTTTGTTCCCATGTCCAAACCGAGATGATAAACACACAACAAGCTCTAGCAAAGTTTTCTTGGCCGATCTGAGACGATCGGTCTGGTGTCTGTATGCAAAGACGAAAGCTCGTGACATCACAACGCTGCTCACAACGTACTCACAGTCACAGCATGTGATACAGGAAGAGACGCACGAGAACCGAGGTGATGAGAGAGAGAGAGATCCAACACGGTGTCCAGTCATCTAAACAGATTTCCATAGGATTTGTCGATTTGAGGCAGCAGATTACAGCTTGGAAAACATCAAAAATTCAAACTGCCCGTGTCATAAGCTGCCGTAACCCATGAACAGTGAAACCGTGCAGGAATTGGAATCTTTTCTCAGTGGCAGTGTGTGTGCTGAGGTACTTTGCATGGCCTGGTGCTGGCGTTGCTTCTGCTGCTGCTCTGGGTGACTTGGAATCCCAAGAAATGGGTGCATGATCGCGAGGTGCATTATTGTCGTCCTTCTTAGGGATGGAAACGGATAGTAATTCGGATACTATTTTTAGCCGTTTTTTTTTATTTTAGCTAAATTAGGCATAATATTTTGTATCCAAAAATTTATATTCTTGTTCTTGGCATTGTGCTTGTTAAGATTCATACAAAATAAACCCCAAATGTGTGCTATATTTTGATCAAATGATGAAAAGAAATTCGGATTCGGATTCGGATACGGATGTTTTTTCACCTTTTCCTCTATCGAAAGCAAATAATCCATAAAAAAAATTGTAGCTAATTTTTTTATTTTTTCCAGTAATTAGCTGGTTATAATGCATAAAAAATTAGCACCAAATTTATTTTATTGTGATCTAAAAAAATCAATCTATGATACAATTCGGATGTTTTAGTTCCATCCCTAGTCCTTCTGCGTCCCATAGATTGGGCGATCATATGGCTACAGTGCGTGTTTTGTATCACTTTCATTCTGACTTTGTTCCTATCGACGATCGAGCCATCGATCAACTCTTGGCGGTGAAATTTCAAAGCGAGAGATAGAGAACGGAAGTGGTGCGTTATACTATCTCCAGCAAGAAATCCATGTTGCAAAAAACGGTGTATGAAGAAAAGAGAGAGAAAACTCTCTCTCAAAAAACGAGCCGCTTCCGGCGGCCGATGCGCATCCCTTCGTGCATCGACTGCGGCAGTTGGCTCCCGCCGCAGAGCGGAGGGGAGGGGAGGAGAAGGACAGCCTCTTCCATCAATGGCGGCTTAGATCCCGCGCTGCCCGTCTAGGACCCTCCGCAGATCCCGCCCCCACGGTCCCCAACCCCAACCCACCCGCCGCCGCAGCACCGGCGCCCACCCGAGGGCGACATGGGCACGCGCGGGGGCTAGGAGAGGGGTGGCCCTGGGGGAGGCGTCGACCTGAGGAGGGCTGCCGCTCGAGAGCGAGGCCGGCGCCAATCGCGGCGCCCTTCATCATTGCCGCCGTTCACTCACCGGAATCGGAGGAGGCAGCCGCGGGGAAGGAGAAGGCAGCCGACGCGGAAGCTGGGGCAACAGCGGAGGAGACGGAGGAGACGATGCTGGCGAGCTCGACCTCGCAGATCCGGGCCTGCCGAGGGGGAATGAGGTCGCCGCCGGCCGGATCTACGCGGGTGGTGCAGGTCCCGACTGCGAAGGCGAAGTGGCGCGCTCCCTGGGCGGAAGCTGGGGAGGAGCGCACAGGAGACGTCCACCACCGGGGTGGAGCACAGAAGCCGGGGAGGAGCGCGGAGGAGCCGTCCACCGCTGGGGTGGAGCACGGAAGCCGGGGAGGAGCGCGGAGGAACCGTCCGTCACCGCAGCTCCGCCTTCGTCCGCGCGGCTCGGCGGGCTAGGTTTCCCAGGAAACCCCGCAGAGGTGGAGGAATGGTCGCGGGTGGGGAGGACGGCCTGGGAAGAGGAGGGGCCACCAGCGGAGAGGACGGGCTGGGAGGGGGGCCGCCGGTGGAGCAAGAGCAGGCGGAGAGGAGGCGTGTGGGAGTTGGAGGCGTGCGGGAGGAGAGAGCGGTTGGGCGGGGGAGAGTTGAGGCAAGGAGAGAGAAGTCCCAGGAATGAGGGCGTGGGGAAGGGTGATCGCATTTTGCTGCAACCGTTGCGGCTCCTGTTGGAGCCGGAACAGTGCCCACCCATTCCTCATATTGAGGATGCGGGAGGCACTACGGCTCCTGCTGTAGATAGTCTTACGCTAGAAAAAGGAACACTCGGCAAAGGAGCAAAAACACTCGACAAAAACTGTAATGAGCGTGACACTCGGTGAAGCGCACTCGACGAATCATTACTCGGCAAACAACTCTTTGCCGAATGTTCTTTGTCGCGCACTCAACAAAGAGCTGTAGTGTGCTAAGTTTGACACTCGGCAAAGAATTTTTAGAAAAAATCTGCTGGCCCCACCAGCCAGCCACCGATGCCCCCGCCGGCCGGTCGCCGTTGAGTCGGGGCCTCCGTGTGCGGTGAGGCCAGTTGCCCGCATCACCTGCCAGGGCCGAGCACCATGCGGCGTTGCCCCTCTCCTGCTTCTGCCGCGGCTCTGAAAGTGCATCTAAGCCCCTAAGTGGATTTTGGTGAATTGAATGACAAAGCGATTAAAAGGACTAACTCATTTGTCTAAGATTGTGAGCAGGTCTTAGTTTATATATTCATGAGCTATTGTTGACATTTGTTTAAGAATGAATATTATTTGGCTCATATTAAAGAAGGCAAACAAAAGAGTGATCCTAAGGCATAGTGAAAGAGGAATTGGGTATTCTCCCTATATTGAGTGCAAGGCTTCATGTGGTAATCGAAAGAGGACACAAGGATGAGTATAGACTTTATGGTCCTTAATTGGAAGTTTGCATATTCATTGTCAATCAAGAATAAGCATTTGAAGCGGGATTTCAAATGAAGGATAATTGTGGATGAAGCAAAGTCGAACTCAACGTGGATTGGGTAAGTGATGAAGAGATCAACCGAGATGACTAGGGCGAGGGACTAAGCAATCTTTTGGTTCTAGCTAGGCTGCCATTGGTGTTTTGCTAGGGTGAAGTTCTAGTAGCCGTGGGGTCTCGAAGTATCATATCCAAGCCTTAACCGAGGGAAACAATGCAACTCATATAAACGTTATGATTGGCAATATGGAGTGACTTAAGGATTTAAGTGTGCATTCCTATGGTAATTGGAAAAATCCTAAGTCACTAGCTCAAGTATGGATGTGCTCAAGACATAGGCTAAGTTGAAAGCCGTCAAGTGGAAATTGTTCAAGTATGGCAAGATTGAAGACATTCAAGCTCAAGAGGTTGACTCGGTTTTACATTTATTCTTGAGTATAGGAATGCCGTACTATCAAGAGGGATGCAACATTAGCTAGTTGACCAAGTCAAAGTGCTCTTAGATAAACCTTGTGAGAAAATAGCCTTGAGAGCCTTAGAGTGTGCTAACTAACCCTCCTAACCTAACCTGAGCCACTTCATCCCTTTGGTGAAGTGCTAGAGTGAAAGAAAGGGTTTTGGGGTGTCTCGGGCCTGACCGGTCAGGGGCACCAGTCTGACCGGTGCTGACTGGCCCAACGGCAAGTTTTTCAAACACCGGTCTGACCGGCGTGGGGCACCGGTCTGACCGGTGCTGCCCGACAGCTAACGGCTAGTTTTTCCTTTGAGGGGTATAAGTACCCCAAGACTTCTTCAGTGGAGGGTTGCTGTTTCTAATATTGTTGCTGAGCTCCTAAGCCATTCTTTGCAAGCCCTAAGCCTTAGTGGCTCTCCCCAACCTCTCTTTGTGAGATTTGTGGATTCAAGCCATATCTTTGTGTTGGGTTGAGAGAGTGAGCTCAAGAGAGCCTTTGTGAGCTAACAAGAGCATTCCCATAGCTTGAGCACTTCGATTTCGCGTCTACAAGCATTGAAGCATTTGTTACTCTTGGAGGTTTGCCTCCTAGACGGCTAGGCGTCGCCGACTAGGTCCCAAGGTTGTGGTGAGCAGCGGCAAGTTTGTGAGGGCTGTGATCTTGCCTCTTCGTGGAAAAGACCGCCTTAGTGGAAAGGAGGAAAGTGGTTGAAAGAGACCCGACTTGTTGTGGGAAAGTTCCCTTACAAGCTCCTCAACGGAGACGTAGCCTTTCCTTAGTGGGAGGTGAACTCCGGGAAACAAATCCTTGCATCTCATTGTGGTTTTGAAAGTGCATCTAGGCCCCTAAGTGGATTTTGGTGAATTGAATGACAAAGCGATTAAAAGACTAACATAATTGTCTAAGATTATGAGCAGGTTTTATTTATATATTCATGAGTTATTATTAGAGTATGTGTTGGTAAATGAATATTATATGGCTCACTTTGGAAAAGACAAATATATGAGTGATCCTAAGGCATAGTGGCAAATATCAAGCAATAAAGGAAGATAAATATTGGAGATATTTTGAGAAGGTCAATTCATGGTCTCCGGTGATTATTGTGACAACCCGCCCAGGAAAATACCATACTATCGCCTAAACCAATCCACTTTGGCCATTAAGCGACAGTAAAGTATCATCCCGTCGTTAGTTGCCGGGTTAACACCCGGTAAATCACTTGGAAATCACACAGAGGATCGAACATATGCATTTAAAACTCACCCGAAGGCGAGTACAGAGTACAAACACAAATTAAATCCAAATTACCCCTAAGGGTTTAATTATTACAAACCAAGGTACTTCACATGGTAACAAAGTTCAGAGTTTCGAAAACAGCGGAAATAAACTAAACGGTGCGATAAGCATCACAGGAGGCCTGCCATGATGCCTTTACTCTTCGTCTTCCACCCACTCCAGCTCCTAGCCAGGCGGGATCTCTCCAGACCACACCTCACTAAAAGCATTACCTGAAAGCAACAAATTACAGCAAGGCTGAGTATACTAATACTCAGCAAGACTTACCCGTCGGTGACAACTACATCACCAACTCTAGTCATGAAAGGCTTCTTGGCCAGTGGGGTTCTTTTGCTGAAAAGCAATAGAGAGTATGTCCTTACTTTCAAGATTTTAGCACAGATTCTAGTTGATTACTCTTTTCTAAATGAGCAAGCTATTGCAAGCATAAGTTGTGCAATATAATTAATCAAGCATAAATATTCATAAAGTTCCATCATTAGGGATATCATGGCTAGTAGGATAAGTAGTCTCAGATAACGGTGAGAGGCCGACAACCAGTTGATTTAAACCTTGCAAGGTAGACCTAAACACACGGTAGGGTGTACTCACCGAGAGCCCACCAACCAGGCGGTTCCCAAAACTCTTCGGCTCAGGATCGAATCTTACAGTCATTGGTACAGGCTATCTGGCATACTCCGCAAGGCACCCAGAATCACCATGCACCACCGGTAGCTAGCCGTGAGACGCATCTCAAGATGAGTAATAGTAAGATCCCTCACCGCGTCATTAAGGTACTAGGCTTACCGGACCCATTCCCGACAAGTGCTTAGTACTTTCAAACACTTAACCCACGAAAGCCATTGGACCGGAGCCCAAATCCTATGCTCTTACCACATGAGCAATCCATTATACAGATCTTATGATTCCAACATAAGAACCTATTCTCGCGAGTGACAAGTATCACTCGACTTGTAACGGTCCTATAGCATAGCAGCTATCGACCTAGCATACTAGTAAAGGACACGGGTACCTAGGGGTCATGCATCTAGGGTCTCATTTCAACTACTGAACGTAAATGCACAAACATCCATAGGTAGTTGCATAGATTTCCAAAAATACTTAGGTTATTGCACCGGGGCTTGCCTTCGTCAGCAAAGTTAGCCTGGGGGTCATCGGTGTCCTCGTTCACTTCCACGTACTGCAGCTCCGCGCCAGCTCCTCCCTCTCCTCCTTCCGGCACGAGCGTATAGCTACCGTCAGGAAGATCTACACGAGGATGCAAATGCAAGATTTAATTAATGGTTTTAATTTAATTAATTACAAAGAACATATGACATCCAGGGGTGCATGGTTGACCACATTCACCTAGATAACACACATTTAGCATACTCTTCCAATAAAGGAACAATATGTTGTTCTTTATTAACTATCCTTTTTAATAGTGACTGTGTACATAATTATGTAAATAAATTAATTTAAATTTCACAAACCGCAAGGGGTTGGTCTTAAGCTTTTTAAAATGATTTACACCACATACATAGGGTCATTAGGGGTGGGGTTGATGATTTTTCAATTTACTTTACTATTAAGCTTAAAAAGGCTACCATTGCTTTTATTTATAAAATAAATTAATAAAATTCAGTGGAGTGTTTTATGAAGCACTACAAACCTATACAAAGCCACTGCACACACATGCACACTTAGGAGAGCTATGAAATTAAATATACCGAAAATAACAAAATCTAGCTACCAAAACATGAGAAATGCATATAAAAATAAATAAGCATCAAATGGATCCCAACTTTCTCACACATGGCCTCTGGTCCAAATATAAGCTAGGCATGCAACAAAAACACTTAGAGCTACTATAGATCTTGGGTTATGTAATTACATTGAAAATCAAGCATATTTCAAGAATAAATACTTCTGACAGATATAAAATTGTGATTAATTCACCAGTGGTGTGTTTATGCATAAAAAGATCACATAAAGAAGTTGAGCACAAAAATCTAATTATTTTTAGCAACAAAATCATTTAGACAGATTCAGCATAAATAGAAAACAATTCATAATAAAAGATCTACAGCATAACTTTGAGCAATTTTTGGTACAGAAGCTAGACATGGCATAGCTCACAACATATCCAAAATTCAGCTACAGATCACAAGTGTATGTTGAACTACAACAGATCTAGGTTTGACTGTCTTCTATTTTTCATGCCAAAACTGTCAAGCAAAAGTATGGTCATGCTTTACGAAAGTTGTAGGGTTATTCATAACGAATCCAAACAAATTGAGTTTGCATTTTTCTGATTTTTGTATGATTTTCTATGGATTTTACAAGATTCAGCAGAAAGGCTTCACTATTGAAGATTCACTTTTTCAAGCAGGCCCTGGAAGTTTCTCAGGATTCACAACCGTGCCATTGGTTTACACTCAGGCCCCTAGGAAAATTTCCAAGCTTGCAATTGGGTCCTCGGGCAACCGGCGGCGCAGCCGGCTGGAATTCCGGCGGCGGGGTCGGCCGGGGAAAGGGAGGAGGAGGGCTAGGGGCTCACAGTGGGTCTCCTGGTGGCCGAAGTTGGGGTTGGAAGGGCACCGACGATGGTGCGCGGCGGCGCCGGCGGACGGTGGCCGCGGGCGCTGCTACTCCAGCGAAGACCGGGGCAGTGCAGGGCAAGGCGCAGCACGGGAGGTTCCAGGGGGTCCTAGTGGAGCTTCTGGTGGTGCGGTTCGGCGCCGTGCGCGAGCGGAGCGGGGAGTCCGCCGGCAGCGGCAAAGGCGGGTGCGGCGGCGCGGGCATGCTCGCGCGAGGACGAAAGGGAGGCGGGGTCTTATAGGTGGGCGAACAGCGCGTGGCTTCACGCTTCGCCTCGAAGAAAGGAATCTGCGCGCGCGAGAGGGGGGGACCCGGACAGCGGCGGTGGCAGTGCGGCACGACTGTAGGGGCCGGCGGCCCGTGGCGACGCGCGGCACGCCGAGGAGACAGGCAAGGTGGGGGTCCGGAGCCTTGGTCCGCGTGCGTGGGACCCACCGCTCGAGGTTCGCGCCAGGAGGGGCCCGGACGCCGAGGGAACGGGTGCCACGCGGCGGCGGGCGCGGGGGCACTCTGGCGCGCGAGAGCCCACGGCGGCGCGTCGTCGCCGATGCCAATCTATTTACACCGGTTTGACCGGCCAAAACTCAAAAGTTTCAAACGAAACTTCAAAAACGGCGAATACCAAAGTTGAAGAGTAACTATAGGAGAACATTTTTCGTAAAGGCCGACCTATGTTTTGATCAACCGTTTGAGCATGAACTGCAGGCAAAGTGGCTGTCTTTCATGGCGCTGGTGAATAGTGAATGCTGAGTTTGACTGAGATTTTCACCAATTTCCACTCCAAATCTCAAATGCCGCCAATTACGAAAAGTGTGTCCCTCGAAAAGACGAACAACTTTTATATTGTCCGATTTTGAAGCGTTTAGGTGAAAATTTGAGAACGCGGCAAAAGTTCCAAAGGGAGTCCAAGGACATAGGGGTTTGACCATGCCTTTGACCAAGGTTTGACCACAAGTGTGTGTTGACTTGATTGAGAGGGTCATTAGTGATTGTTGACTAGGTTTTCGAGGTGATGACCTAGGTTGACCAAGGTTTGACTAGAGTCAACGTGCTTGACTCGGTCATTAGCACTAATGGTGCTAATTAAAAACCTGGGGCGTCACAGCCTACCCCCCTTAAAAAGAATCTCGTCCCGAGATTCGAAAATCCAAGGACAAGGTAGGGGAAGATGGTTTTCTAAGATTTCTGAATTACCTTGGAGAGCAACCGCGATGTGATTATAGGTCGAAGAGTATCACCATCATCGGTTCAAGGTTAGCCCATAAGAGTAGTCAAAGGTGACAAGTCATGGCTGAAGTATGAAAAGAGGAGTTGGTATAGGAATTCAGAACAATCTTGCTGACATGTTAATTAACTTGTGAAATTGGGTGATATCGATTCGTCACATTAACGGTGCACTGATTTTAAAAGTTCGGTGGGATGCACATGTTTGAAAAAAAAGGCATGATGCACTAGTTCATGCGGTATGGTGCTCATGATGCATGTTAGCATGACTCGGTTACCCACAGAATGAGTTAGTGATTGAGATGACAATCATAGGTTGAGAAGGAGTATGTGCGTGGCGAGTCGCATTCTCACAACCAAGATACCTAGCGCGCTCCTAGTGGTAATCATATGGCTGCAGCGCACATGATGCCCTAAGTTCTGTCGCGGCACCTTTGGTTACGGGACAACAACATCACCAAGCATGAGAAGGACAGAGGAGGAATATTGAAATCTTCCATGCGTATGCACGTTAGTTCACTCAAAGTTCCCAAATGCACGTGCTATGCAAATGCATACTCAAAAAGTGACATTTTTTTTTTCAAAATGTTGTGAGCAAGACCAGGAAGAATAAGTTCATGATTGAAAGATCGAAGTAATCATGACAAGGACATCAATACAAAGAATAGCTTAGTGCTCCAACATGTATAAACACCAGGGGTGGAAGGAATACATGTCGATGGAGATAACATTTTGACAGGCGGAGATGATAACTGAAGATTGAACTCTAAGATCAAGACATTACCCAATTGACATGGTAGAATAGAAAAAGTTCTTTCCTCATGATGAGCAAAAACTGGGGTAGTCATGTGTACAAAGGTACAAGTGTATGTTAGAACTCGAGACGAGCATACATACATAATGACGTAAAGTTCTGGCAGTTGTGAATAAAAATTCATAACTTAAAAACCAGAGCCCCAAAAATTTCCAAATTTTTGTAGAAACTCAGCAAGATTATGAGGCACATTTTTGGTACTCAAAGGTTGAGCTAGAAAGGTTAGGAAGGTGTTTCAACTAAGCAAGGTTTCAGATTAGGTTTCCAGGAAGAACAGCAAGACGGAGGTTCACTAAACGGAGCATAACTTGAGATATACAGAAGCTATGACCGCGATTTTTTTTTGCGAGCAGAAACTAGATTAGATATGGAGCAACTTTGGTAGAGATCACCTAGGCAAATTGATTCTTGAACAGGGTGCAAAAATCTAGCAAACAGCCACATCAGATTTTTGGACAGCAACACATTTACACCTGAGAGGCTATGCAAGAAAATGCACACTAGCAAAACTTCACCTTAGAGAGCACATAAAACATACAGGGGTTCAGTTTTAAGTTTCCACAATTTTTAGCATGATGCAAGACGTCCTATTCGTCCTCACAAGGCGATCAAGCCAAAAATCGAAGTTAGTGCCGGTGGCAAGGCATATACGTGTTTCTCCCTATAATAACTAGTCGAGAACTAGTCAGTGCTCACTTAGCGACTTACGAAACGTAGTTAGTGTACCTGCAGAAGATCACAGAATACAACGAACCTTTCGTGCCAGCACTCACGAAAGCGTCCACATACATTACCGTTCACTATAGAAACGGTATCCATGCGTTTATCGCTGCATGGACAGCGTCCAACCTCGGACACTCTCCTTTTCGAATGGAGTGCATCCTTGCCTCGCATATTCACAATGCGGAACGTCTACGTATGGCAAAACATGGCGAGACACAGACGCGACGTGGGTTCCCATTAGAATAGGTCCCATCCATCCCTCACAGGACTTTCCTGTGGCACCACCACATATGGCAAAACGTGATGAACTAGTATGGTTGTACAGAAAGTAAGTTCTGACAAGAATAAACTGTGTTGGAAGTTAGCAAAATAAACCATAGATTTATAAGCCACCTAAAAGAACCCAAAAATTCCCTCTAGGGCCGCTCGGTCTAAATCCATCCTTAACTGACCAATGTATTTTGCAAATCCAAACAATCTTGGCAAATTTTATTCAAACCAGTGATTAAGGTTGTTAATTAAACTCTAGTGCATATAATCGCTCTGATGCCAGCTGTGACAACCCGCCCAGGAAAATACCGTACTATCACCTAAACCAATATACTTTGGCCATTAAGCAACAGTAAAGTATCATCCCGTCGTTAGTTGCCGGGTTAACACCCGGTAAATCACTTGGAAATCACACAGAGGATCGAACATATGCATTTAAAACTCACCCGAAGGCGAGTACAGAGTACAAACACAAATTAAATCCAAATTACCCCTAAGGGTTTAATTATTACAAACCAAGGTACTTCACATGGTAACAAAGTTCAGAGTTTCGAAAACAGCGGAAATAAACTAAACGGTGCGATAAGCATCACAGGAGGCCTGCCATGATGCCTTTACTCTTCATCTTCCACCCACTCCAGCTCCTAGCCAGGCGGGATCTCTCCAGACCACACCTCACTAAAAGCATTACCTGAAAGCAACAAATTATAGCAAGGCTGAGTATACTAATACTCAGCAAGACTTACCCGTCGGTGACAACTACATCACCAACTCTAGACATGAAAGGCTTCTTTGCCAGTGGGGTTCTTTTGCTGAAAAGCAATAGAGAGTATGTCCTTACTTTCAAGATTTTAGCACATATTCTAGTTGATTACTCTTTTCTAAATGAGCAAGCTATTGCAAGCATAAGTTGTGCAATACAATTAATCAAGCATAAATATTCATAAAGTTCCATCATTAGGGATATCATGGCCAGTAGGATAAGTAGTCTCAGATAACGGTGAGAGGCCGACAACCAGTTGATTTAAACCTTGCAAGGTAGACCTAAACACACGGTAGGGTGTACTCACCGAGAGCCCACCAACCAGGCGGTTCCCAAAACTCTTCGGCTCAGGATCGAATCTTACAGTCATTGGTACAGGCTATCTGGCATACCCCGCAAGGCACCCAGAATCACCATGCACCACCGGTAGCTAGCCGTGAGACGCATCTCAAGATGAGTAATAGTAAGATCCCTCACCGCGTCATTAAGGTACTAGGCTTACCGGTCCCATTCCCTACAAGTGCTTAGTACTTTCAAACACTTAACCCACGAAAGCCATTGGACCGGAGCCCAAATCCCATGCTCTTACCACATGAGCAATCCATTATACAGATCTTATGATTCCAACATAAGAACCTATTCTCGCTACTGACAAGTATCACTCGACTTGTAACGGTCCTATAGCATAGCAGCTATCGACCTAGCATACAAGTAAAGGACACGGGTACCTAGGGGTCATGCATCTAGGGTCTCATTTCAACTCCTGAACGTAAATGCACAAACATCCATAGGTAGTTGCATAAATTTCCAAAAATACTTAGGTTAATGCACCGGGGCTTGCCTTCGTCAGCAAAGTTAGCCTGGGGGTCCTCGGTGTCCTCGTTCACTTCCACGTACAGCAGCTCCGCGCCAGCTCCTCCCTCTCCTCCTTCCGGCACGAGCGTATAGCTACCGTCGGGAAGATCTACACGAGGATGCAAATGCAAGATTTAATTAACGGTTTTAATTTAATTAATTACAAACAACATATGACAACCAGGGGTGCATGGTTGACCACATTCACCTAGATAACACACATTTAGCATACTCTTCCAATAAAGGAACAATATGTTGTTCTTTATTAACTATTCTTTTTAATAGTGACTGTGTACATAATTATGTAAATAAATTAATTTAAATTTCGCAAACAGCAAGGGGTTGGTCTTAAGCTTTTTAAAATGATTTACACCACATACATAGGGTCATTAGGGTTGGGGTTGATGATTTTTCAATTTACTTTACTATTAAGCTTAAAAAGGCTACCATTGCTTTTATTCATAAAATAAATTAATAAAATTCAGTGGAGTGTTTTATGAAGCACTACAAACCTATACAAAGCCACTGCACACACATGCACACTTAGGAGAGCTATGAAATTAAATATACCGAAAATAACAAAATCTAGCTACCAAAACATGAGAAATGCATATAAAAATAAATAAGCATCAAATGGATCCCAACTTTCTCACACATGGCGTCTGGTCCAAATCTAAGCTAGGCATGCAACAAAAATACTTATAGCTACTATATATCTTGGGTTATGCAATTACATTGAAAATCAATCATATTTCAAGAATAAATATTTATGGCAGATATAAAATTGTGATTAATTCACCAGATGTGTGTTTATGCATATAAAGATCACATGCAGAAGTTGAGCACAAAAATATAAATATTGTTAGCTACAAAAATCATTTAGACAGATTCAGCATAAATACAAAACAATTCATAATAAAATATCTGCAACATAAATTTGTGCAATTTTTGGTACAGAAGCTAGTCATGGCATAAATCACAACATATCCAAAATGGAGCTACAGATAACAAGTGGAGTTTGAACTACAATAGATCTAGCTTTGACAGTCTTCTATTTTTCATGCCAAAACTATCAAGAAAAAGTATGGTCATGATTTACAAAAGTTTTAGGTTTATTCACAGGGAATCAAAAAAAAAATTGTGTTTTCATTTTTCTGATTTTTCTATGATTTTCTACGGATTTTACAAGATTCAGCAGAAAGGCTTCACTATTGAAGATTCACTTTTTCAAGCAGGCCCCTGGAAGTTTCTCAGGATTCACAACCATGCCCTTGGTTTACACTCAGGCCCCTAGGAAAATTTCCAAGCTTGCAATTGGGTCCTTGGGCAACCGGCGGCGCGGCCGGCCGGAATTCCGGCGGCGGGGTCGGCCGGGGAAAGGGAGGAGGAGGGCTAGGGGCTCACCGTGGGTCTCCTGATGGCCGGAGTTGGGGTTGGAAGGGCGCCGACGATGGTGCGCGGCGGCGCCGGCGGACGGTGGCCGCGGGCGCTGCTACTCCGGCGAAGACCGGGGCAGTACAGGGCAAGGCGCAACATGGGAGGTTCCAGGGGGTCCTAGAGGAGCTTCTGGTGGTGCGGTTCGGCGCCATGCGCGAGCGGAGCGGGGAGTCCGTCGGCAGCGGCAAAGGCGGGTGCGGCGGCGCGGGCATGCTCGCACGAGGATGAAAGGGAGGCGGGGTCTTATAGGTGGGCGAGCAGCGCGTGGCTTCACGCTTCGCCTCGAAGCAAGGAATCTGCGCGCGCGAGAGGGGGGGACCCGGACGGCGGCGGTGGCAGTGTGGCACGGATGTAAGGGCCGGCGGCCCGTGGTGACGCGCGGCACGGCGAGGAGACAGGCAAGGTGGGGGTCTGGAGCCTTGGTCCGCGTGCGTGACGCCGGCGATGCCAATCTATTTACACCAGTTTGACCGGCCAAAGCTCAAAAGTTTCAAACGAAACTTCAAAAACGGCGAATACCAAAGTTGAAGAGTAACTATAGGAGAACATTTTTCGTAAAGGCCGACCTATGTTTTGATCAACCGTTTGAGCATTAACTGCAGGCAAAGTGGCTGTCTTTCATGGCGCCGGTGAACAGTGAATGCTGAGTTTGACTGAGATTTTCACCAATTTCCACTCCAAATCTCAAATGCCGCCAATTACGAAAAGTGTGTCCCTCGAAAAGACGAACAACTTTTATATTGTCCGATTTTGAAGCGTTTAGGTGAAAATTTGAGAACGCGGCAAAAGTTCCAAAGGGAGTCCAAGGATATAGGGGTTTGACCATGCCTTTGACCAAGGTTTGACCACAAGTGTGTGTTGACTTGATTGAGAGGGTCATTAGTGATTGTTGACAAGGTTTTCGAGGTGATGACCCAGGTTGACCAAGGTTTGACTAGAGTCAACGTGCTTGACTCGGTCATTAGCACTAATGGTGCTAATTAAAAACCTGGGGCGTCACAATTATGGTAGCTTGATTAAAGTACAAGGATCATAGAAAGAGAAGATGGTAATTCTCTAAACCAAGTGCAAGTCTTCATGTGGTAATTGAAAGAGGACATAAGGATGAGTGTAAACTTTATGGTCCTTAATTGGAAGCTTGCATATTCGTTGTCAATCAAGAACAAGCACTTGAAGTGGGATTTCAAATGTGGATTAATTGTGGATGAAGCAAAGTGAAACTCAACGTGGATTGGGTAAGTGATGAAGAGATCAACCGAGATGACTAGGGTGAGGGACTAAGCAATCTTTGGGGCCCTAGCTAAGCCGCCATGAGTGTTTTGCTAAGGTGAAGTTCTAGTATCCGTGGGGTCTCGAAGTATCATATCCAAGCCTTAACCGAGGGAAGCAATACAACTCATCTACATGTTATGATTGGCAATATGGAGTGACTTGTTGATCCAAATGTGCATTCTCATGCTAGATGGAAAGATCCTAAGTCACTAGCTTAGCTCAAGTATGGACGTGCTCAAGACATAAGCTAAGTTGAAAGCCCTCAAGTGGAAATTGTTCAAGTATGGCAAGATTGAAGACATTCAAGCTCAAGAGGTTGTCACGGTGTTTTTATTTAATCTCGAATATAGGAATGCCGTACTATCAAGAGGGATGCAACATTAGCAAGTTGACCAAAGTCAAAGTGCTCATTACTTGACCTAAGTGAGAATTAGCCTTGAGATCCCAAGAGTGTGCTAACTAACCCACCTAACCTAACCTGAGCCACTTCATCTCTTTGGTGAAGTATTAGAGTCATAGAAAAGGTTTTGGGGGTGTCTCGGGCCTGACCGGTTCGAACACCGGTCTGACCGGTGCCGCCCGACAGCTAATGGCTAGTCTTCTCTTTTGAGGGGTATAAGTACCCCAAGCCTCCATCAATGGTGGGCTGCTGTTCTTGGTGACTTTGCTGAGCTCCTAAGACAATTCTTGCAAGCCCTAAGCCTTAGTGGCTCTCCCCAACCTCTCTTTGTGAGATTTGTGGATTCAAGCCATATCCTTTGTGTTGGGTTGAGAGAGTGAGCTCAAGAGCGTCTTTATGAGCTAACAAGAGCATTTCCATAGCTTGAGCACTTCGATTTCGTGTCTACAAGCTTTGAAGCATTTGTTACTCTTGGAGGTTTGCCTCCTAGACGGCTAGGCGTCGCCGG
This sequence comes from Cenchrus fungigraminus, assembly GCA_036936925.1. Lineage (NCBI taxonomy): Eukaryota > Viridiplantae > Streptophyta > Magnoliopsida > Poales > Poaceae > Cenchrus > Cenchrus fungigraminus. The sequence continues at coordinate 58,891,857 of CM072768.1, read as the reverse complement.
CTAGCTCCCAAGGTTATGGTGAGCAGCGGCAAGTTTGTGAGGGCTGTGATATTGCCTCTTCATGGAAAAGATCACCTTAGGGGAAAGGAGGAAAGTGGTTGAAAGAGACCCGGCTTGTTGTGGGAATTTTCCCTTACAAGCTCCTCAACGGAGACGTAGCCTTTCCTTAGTGGGAGGTGAACTTCGGGAAACAAATCCTTGCGTCTCATTGTGGTTTGCTTCTCTAAGTTGTTTTCTAGCATATTTGATTTGCTTCCACTTCGATCTACTTGGGTGCGCTATTTGTGTGTGCAGGGATCATTACCCTGCTTGTGATCATCTACCAAGGCCACTCACCAAGTTTGGTTCGTGCTAGAAGTCAAGAGGAGCTTGAAGTTATTTTTGCAGGTGCTCTGTGCTACACCGGTCTGACCGGTGCTATGCAACGGTCTGACCGGTGCCTCCTGTGAAGCGCAGTCAGTGACCGGTCTGACCGGTCATCACCACCGGTCTGACCGGTGGAACACTGGCAGCTCAAGTTTTCGGGGAAGAAAAGTTTAAGTTGGTCGTCACGCCTATTCACCCCCCTCTAGGCGACATCAAGGTCCTTTCAGATTTGCCTCTCTAAGTTGATTTCTAGCATATTTGATTTGCTTCCACTTCGATCTACTTGGGTGTGCCATTTGTGTGTGCAGGGATCATTACCCTACTTGTGATCATCTACCAAGGCCACTCACCAAGTTCGGTTTGTGCTAGAAGTCAAGAGGAGCTTGAAGATGTTTTTGCAGGTGCTCTGTGCTACACCAGTCTGACCGGTGCTAGGCAATGGTCTGATCGGTGCTAGGCAACGGTCTGACCGGTGCCTCCTGTGAAGCGAAGCCAGTGACCGGTCTGACCGGTCAGCACCACCGGTCTAACCGGTGGACACTGGCAGCTCAAGTTTTTTGGGGAAGAAAAGTTTAAGTTGGTCGTCACGCCTATTCACCCCTCTCTAGGCGACATCAAGGTCCTTTCAGGCTCGCCACTGCTCGGAACCCGCAAAGAGATGAAGAAGGGAGTCGGTCGCCTGCTCCCGCTATCGGGTCCCGCCGCTCACCGCTTGAATCTCGTCGTCTGCCGCCGAATCACTATGGTTGGGCGCGCTGGAGCTTCTGCAGGCCGCGGCCGCCGCTCTTCACTAGTCGATCTATTTTAGTGAGGGGTGAGCGGAGGGGGGGAGAGGAGCCGCGAGAGAGAGGTGGCCGAGGACGGAGACCAGTGGCGGCGCATGGGAGAAGAGGGGGTGGCGGGGGACGGGGACTGGCGGCGGCGCATGGGATGAGAGGGATGTGAGCAAGGTGGTGGGGGACGGGGACCGACGGTGGCATGTGGGAGGAGAGAAAGGTGGCAGAGGACACAGACAAACGACAGCGTGTGGGAAGAGAGGGAGGTGGCGTGTGGGAGGGGGGAGAGGCACAGAGCCTTATATGATGTGGTAGGAAGAGAGAGCAGATGCGGTGGAAAGGATTTGACAATTGAGAAAACACCATTTGAGTGGGTAGGATCGATGACGTGTCATCTTTGCCGAGTGTCACAAAGCAACACTCGGCAAATAGCTTGTTTGCCGAGTGCCAAACAGTGCAGAAACACTCAAACTTTTTGTCATTTTGTTTTTCTCCGTCTCCTTCTTTTTGTAACCTATTCATCCAAATTTATTCCAATTCATTTTTGAATTAACTTGTCAAATTTACTCAACATTACATATTTGATTTTCTACTCATACAATTATTGTATACACTTATAGCTAAAATTTAATTTATATCAATTAAAAATCTATAATTGCACTTAATACATTAAATATATCAAATGATTCCAAAAAATTACCAAAATTTGAAGCAATATATGTTGTTTATTGTCTATACAAAATTATTTTTAGTCAAATCACAAGCATTTGGAAACCATTCGGCCATACGTTCATGATCGTCTTTCCTTAACAATATCTTCAAATTTTCTTCTCATTTCACAGGTAAGGCCTTAAACTAAGCTAAATAATGTGAATATCATTTTCTACTCATTTTTATCTATTATTTAAATCACTTGTAGTTCAAATTTAACTAGATTCAAAAAACTGTTTGAAATGCAATTAATTAAGTAAATATAGCAAACAAATACATAATTTTACCAATTTTTAGCATGGAGTACCGCATGTTGTATGTGGAGAGTAGAAAAAGTTTGAAGGTAGGAAAAAAATATTTTTATTTACCGTGTTAAAAAAACACTCGACAAACAAGCTATTTGCTGAATGTTTTTTGTTTGCCGAGTGCTTTTCGTGAAACACTCGGCAAAAATGTTGTTTGCCGAATGCCCAAAGGATGGCACTCGGCAAACCCTATAACACTCGTCATCTATGAGATTTCCCGTAGTGGCTTCTGAATATTCATGTAAACTTTTCACAATTGGGAGAGTGTGCGGATGGCATGGTCTAGTGATGTTAATTTGGATCAGATCGTGTCAACATTTCTCTTTCCTTTTTAGAAAATGGAGATGTTTCGATCCATTGTGTGCATAAGAACCGACTTTGTTATAAAGTTCTTTTGGTCACGTCCTCCAATGCCTATTTCTTTTCATAAAAATATTTTTATGAGAAAATTTAGAGTCCTTGTATTAATGAAGAAGTAGTGAAGTACCAACAAGTATATATGATTTTACTCATTTTAGGCCGTCTAAGAGTGATAGTTTGGAGGGAACAATTCCATTTACATGCCCCCCCCCCCCACCACCCAGGTAGGCAGTATGCCAGTATGTATATCATCAAAAGATTGTTGGATAATATACTATTGCACTTTCACCTAGTATAAAAGGTGAGCCCCGGTCTGGAAGAGCGAGGGACTGTTGGTGCAAAAGAAACCATAAGCTCGTGCCAAAATGCATACATCTTTGGGTAAATTGCATCCACTCTACAACAACTTATATTAATTTAGGATTTTAATAAAAATTTGTAAAACATGTAAACAGCCGCACAAATTTGTCAAATGTGTACATGTATTGTACGGTCATATGTATGTTCGTGGCAATTTTGATATTATAGCAAGATATGTGGATTTTAGCTTAGGCCATGTACGAATTTTTATTAATGGCCATGTATGTCAAAAGTTCGGTGAATGTCAAGGTGAAAAATACTGTAAACAAATGTGCAAAAAATTAACTAATAAAATAAACAGGAATATATTATAGTCTAGAATTAATCTAGAATAATCAATCTAAATAATCTAGAAGTGAATGAGGTCCAAAAGACGCTGTCCTCGACAAACCAGCAATTAGGATGGTTGGTGGGCCCTAGGTATAATATCAGTACCATTTTTTGAAATGAGAAGATTTTTTAATTTCAAGCAATGTTACATCAGGTGATACAATGGAACTATAGAAGATTTTTGTAATTTCAAGCAATGTTAATTTCAAGCAATCTTACATCAAGGTGACGAGCTCCCTGATTTTACCAAGATGTTACACAACCTATAGAAGAAACAAGAAAGCAGACACACTAATGACTTTCAAGTTTCAATTTGAAGACTATGCCGCGACCTGTGTGCTTTTTTACGGTGCTTGTGAAGTATTTGGAAATACCAAGTGTTTTGATTTTACCACCACATGATTAATAAAAAAATTTAACTAATTAAGAAAATGCATTGTGGTAATCTATTTGTCCTCTCTCTGTCAAGTTCCCTCCCCTTGCGTCTGTCTCTCACGTTTGCACGTCAGCTGTCTGATTAACCATGCAAAATTACTCACATACATTTCTGAATTAAAAAAGTATTAATTAAATTTTGATGTGGATCCCACTAAATTGGTACTTCTCAGTACTTCCTCATAGGAACTTCTTGATAGTTGGTGGTACTTGCACTATTAGATTTTGTCGGATTGATGAGTCATAAAAAACAATCACTCTCAAATTTCTCACTAAAACATATATTTTTAAATAATACGTAAAAGGTTGTGCTAGAGACTATCGCCCTGTTCATTTGACTTATCAGCCACCAGCTAGCAGTACGTTTCTCTCAGAACAAACCAGCCACTAGCAACCAGCCAGCAGTACTTTTCTCTCAGAACGAATCAGCACGAGCCACCAGCTACCAGCCAAGCGAACATGCTGTATGCCGATGCCCAAAACAAATAAAAAAAAAGGACGGATCGGGTGGGCTAGGGAATCCATCTTAAATTAGAAAGGGCCCTAATGCCATTTCATATCATACACTTCATTAGCAATATCAACAAAAGTACTTAGCAGACTGCAAAGTAGGGCTGCTTGTATATTCTCTTTTGCGTGCATGCTTTTAGTGTTCCAGAAGGCAAGTGATCTCCTCCCACTTTACTCCAAAAGGTAGCAGCATGAACTCACTTATTAACCAGCAATATATAATAAAAAAAACTCTGCAGCCTCAGCCTCAGCCTCAGCCCTCAGGCTTAGGAGTTTATTACCTGAGAGAGCATGTGGGCCGTACGGTCACACATGCTCATAGTAATAGATTATTTGGTGCCATCTTTTTAGACACTGATGTCCCTTGTGTTTGCGAGATTAGTTTTTGTCCTAAAGCTGGAGGCAGCTTGTATTAGCTCAATAATTGCTTGGGGTTGCCTGTTTATCCTTTTTATAAGACAGCAGGCAGACTTGTCCTCCCTCTTGCTTTTAGTCTGTTACTTGCAGAGGCTCCCTAACGCTTGTGGTCACACTACTTGTGTTTGCTACTACTTGTACTTTTATAGTCGTTGCCTCGTTGGATGTATCGCTGTTCAATTTTTTTGTTATTTGAAAAATTATAGAGAGATGGGGATGCATTGCATTTTTTAAAGTGCACATTATGCAACAACAATGGGCGGTTTCTGATAATCACCAATTTATCGGACAACTCAAAATGACAATGGGCGGTTTCTGATAATCACCAATTTATGGGACAACTCAAAATGACAAACATTTGTTTTCTGAAAATTTTTAGGGTGCTTTAAATTAATGTCAATCGTTCATTCGATGAAATCTAAGGGTGGAAGTACCAGAAAGTACCTAAAAACAAGTATCAATTTGTTTGGACCAAATACCAAAATAACTAATTTTATTTATTTATTTTATAATTTTTTATTTAATCAGTTGGTTGAAAAATCATAACACAAGGTATCTCCAAGTACCTAACAAAGCTCGTTTTCCTCGCAACAAAAATGAACCCATATGCACCCATTTTGTAGCTCAGAAAAGGATCATGCCTCTCCTTTATGGTTGGGTGGACAAGGCTGATTGTGGAAAGGAAGCTGGAATCTTGGAATATCTTGGTGTTTGCATTTGTAATAATAGTGCTTCCCCCCTGAAAATTAGGTAGACAGAGGATTGGGTTTAGTGCTAAAAGCCACCTCTCGCTTCAACAATCAATCAGTCAGTCAGTCCAGTCTCACACGGATGAGAGAGAAGGAGAGATGCTCAACAGACAAGGGACTTGCTTGCAAGAAAACAAAGGCAGTGGGGGTTAATATTCCAGACAGCAGCGCCATGCTTCCCTGAATGTCGCTTCAAGGATAAACACAAGGCGCTTACGTCCACGGGCAAACCGTAATTAACGGATGACCACATGCCACACCGATCCAGAGTACGTTAAAAATACATGTTTTTGAATTCCCGCCCTTCGATTTTTTTATCTTTGACAATCAAGTACCTATAAAATAAAATAGATGGACAATTTAAAATAGATGCTGCTAGATTGACAATACAAATTAATTTTGGAGTCTTTGGTTGTCTTTCTATGAAATGTTATATTCTTATATAGAAACTTTATGCCAAAGTTTCACCTTGTAAACCATGTTGGTGTCAACGATATATATTTTGAATAAGTGGGAGCATGTGTACATATGTGCAACATTTTCGGAATAGAATTTGGATCGAACAAATCTATAACACCCTAAAAATTATGCGTAAAATAAACATTCCCTATATAACTCATCATGCATGTGCCATATAATAACAATAACTCATCATGCATGCATGGTGTGCCTTGTAATTTTTACCACTCCTTCTGTCATAAAATATAACTGTGTTTAGCTTTTCAAAACTCAAATCTTTTTAACTTTGAGTCTTTGACCAACAATACCTCTAAAAATAATTTGTTTGAAATAGAAAAGGTTACATATTAGTATAATAATTGGTTTTATAATAAATCTACAAAATTACTTTTATAGAAATTTTAGAGCTTGTAATTAACATGAGCCATACATTTGATAAAATCTAACGGTGCTAATATCAGGTAGTACTAGGAAGTACTAGTTTGGTGGGTCCACCAACTAATTTTATTTATTTATTTTCTATTAAAATTAGTTGGTGGAAAAATCTTAACACGAGATACTACCCAGTACCTTCTGGTACTATCCAAGTACCATAGTTTTAACCTTTAAGTTAGTACTCCTAGTCTTTACATATCACAGTTGAAAATTTTTACTTTATTTAAAAAATCTAAACATATCTATATTTTGGGGACCAGGGATTACAATGCAGGTGGGTTGTGCACGTGCTTGACAAGTTGACAACCTTTTGATATAAAGCTGCTTATTCGTTTTCCTTCATTTTTACTAAAAAAGGTGTATGCCATTTTGTTAAAAAAATTTGCTGCTTGCCATTTTGGCATTTGGTACTTTAGTCTAACTAACTTAAATTGGTTCTTTCTATAAAAAAAGGTATGATATTTGTATTTCCATCTCTTTTACCCGGTCATTCTTCCCTTCTCCAAAACAGCAGCTTATATACGTCACATTAGTGATTTTATATTTATGGCTCCATGAACTTGTATCTAGAACTAGGTCCTCGAACTGTTGAACCAAGCTGAACACTTCCCGTGTTGAAGGGCGTGCCATGACGTGGGCTAAAAGCAGAACACGGTTGCTTCAAACCACAATTTTGGCCAATCTTACTAAAAATGTGTTCGAAGACTTGCAGGCGAGTGCTGTGACCAATTACAAGTACCAAAATACCTGCATTGGAAGCATGCTAGAGATCAGAACATCCAAATGCATATAGAAAATTTTCTCCGATTATAAGTCAAGCATTTCAAACCATTACCATGCATATAGAAAATATATATGTTAATATTTCCAATACAAATAAATGAGAATAATAATATTCAGGAACAATTAGTCATGACACTGACGTGTGGGGACCAGGGCCACCATTCTGCACAAGGTAGCATATAAACAACAGCGTGACAGTGGAAGGAGGCCTAGCTAAAAAGCCTACTTTCTGTAGTGCAGCAAAGGCTTTTGTCCCCCTTGGGCCACATCTCCCTCCCTCAAGTCATGTGACCAACTGCTAAACAATTCATTTCAGCCTTGTTTTTCCAATGTACTAGTAATTCTTAATGTTTTGTCACTGGTGGATCACCGTGCTGTGCACACAGATGGTGAGTGATTTCTTCTACTAGCCAACAAAAAAAAAACAATGCATTCGTGGAAAGTCAATGTTCATCAGGTGTGAAAAAGGACCGGGTGCATACTCCTAGCATTCAAAACTTTTGCTGGAGTTCTATACCTTCTGCACTTTACTTTCTTCTGTTTCTACCAACTATTTTGTCACTGCCTAGTTTTTGTCAAATTGTGCACATGAAGTTCCACACCATCTTCCAGCCAATGTACTGACCATCACTAAACAAGAAACTTTGCCATTGGATCATGCATGCATGATCCAATCTGCAATGCTAACCTGTAGTTTCACTTTCACAAGAAGCTGTCTGCTGCTGAACTCTGAGGAACATCATCAATCCAAGCCTGCTGAAACAAAATGGCTTTCAGAAAACAGTTAACAACCATCAATCCAAGCCTAATCCAGATACCATTTGTGTTAGTTTACATGTTTAGCAAAGGCTGACAAGCACACCAACAGTCCTAACAAATCGTACCTTTTATGCCCTTTTCCCCTGCTATATATCCCAGCGTGCTCCAGCCAAGGAGAAGGAGAGGCCTCAACTCCCTGCATCTGCCACCTCCACTCTCTCCCACTGAATCATTCGTCTTTTGAACATATTTTTGTGCTCTCAAGGCAAAAGAGCTCACTTGACTCTTGCCGGCTCCAGTCACGCACACTCTCTCTCGAGCTCCCTCTCTCACTCCCTTGGAGGTTGGGAGCCTCATGGCGGCGATGCCAGCTCCGGCGAGCTGCTCCGGCAGGCGACCATTGGCGCTGGTGCTCGTGCTCGCCGCGGCGGCGCTGTGCTGCCGCCTGGGTTCCTGCGACGGAGCCGCCGCCGACAGGATCAGGCGGCTCCCCGGCCAGCCGGAGGTGGGCTTCGGCCAGTACTCCGGCTACGTCGGCGTCGACGACGGCGACAAGAGGGCACTCTTCTACTACTTCGTCGAGGCCGAGGTCGACCCTGCCTCCAAGCCTCTCGTCCTCTGGCTCAATGGAGGTGAGTTCTGACTGCAACCTGGATGCTCTGCAGAGCTTGTTCTTGCATTGGTTTTGGGGGAAATTGGAAGTTGGATTGCAGTTCTTGTTCGAAAATTTTGCGTTTGTTTCTCCATGCTCTTGTTCATGGAATCCTTGGTCCCAAAATTTTGTCATGTACCTGTCCATCCTTGCTCTTTTTCTGAGATTCCTTTGGATGAATATGCTTGTGGCGTAGGGCCCGGGTGTTCTTCACTGGGTGTAGGGGCCTTCTCGGAGAACGGCCCATTCAGGCCGAGTGGGCAGGTGCTGGTGAAGAACGAGTACAGCTGGAACAAAGGTGCGTCTGTGTGTTGTGTGTGTGCTGCAATGAGTGCATCCTCACTAGCTTTTTTTACTGCAACTTTTCATGCTGCTAATTCCAATTCTTGGGCTGCCCTGCCCCCAAGAAAGTTGCTCTGTTTTGCTTGTGGTAGTGGTGTAATGCTGTTTGGTGCTCTTGTTGGGATTTTCTGTCTCCCTGCAGAGGCCAATGTGATTTACCTGGAGACGCCGGCTGGTGTAGGCTACTCGTACTCTGCTGATGCTGCATACTACCAGGGTGTGGATGACAAGATGACAGGTACAACTGAACATTCTGTTCCTGATTAGTTGCATCCTTGTGCATTCATGTTCTTGCTGTGAACAAAGCTCTGCATTAACAGTTCTGATTCTCCCAAACATTAGCAGGTTTGCATTCTGCATTGACAGTTTTGTTTTGCCCCAAAGATTAGCAGTTTATATTCTGTTTGTCTGAACAAAGCATCACAAAAGCAACAATTTTTGTGCTGAAGAACAATGTGCTAGGAACAAAAGTGACATGTAGCTAGGAAGAATAAGAATGCATGCTCTGTTTTCTTGTTCGGCCTGGTAGCATTGCAGTGCATGTGGCTGGGGAGTGATGATCTCTTCTAACTTTTTTCTGCCTCTCCCCTGCTCCACGTCTGAACCAACCAATGAAGCCACGGACAACATGGTGTTCCTACAAAGGTGGCTCCAAAAGTTCCCACAGTACAAGGGCAGGGACCTCTACATCGCCGGAGAAAGCTACGCAGGTATATGCAGTTTCACATTCAGATCAGATCCTTTTCCTCACCTTCCTGTTCTTGCTAGATGTTTTGATCCCATTTTGGATTTGCGAAATCAGGCCACTACATCCCCCAGCTCGCCGAGGCCATGGTGGAGTTCAACAACAAGGACAAGATCTTCAACCTCAAAGGCATCGCTGTAAGAAATAAACTGCGAGTGTTTCAGTCAGATTTCAAACAAGTTCTTGAGATTTATGTAAGAATCCTACTAAGTATCACCAACCAAAATTTCTGAATTTGAGCAGCTCGGGAACCCTGTTCTTGAGTTCACGACGGACTTCAACTCCCGGGCGGAGTACTTCTGGTCGCACGGCCTCATCTCCGACGGCACCTACCGGGTGTTCACGTCGGTGTGCAACTACTCCCGGTACGTGGCCGAGTACTACGGCGGCGCGCTGTCGCCGCTGTGCGCCCGGGTGATGAACCAGGTGACCCGCGAGACGAGCCGGTTCGTCGACAAGTACGACGTCACCCTCGACGTCTGCCTCTCCTCGGTGCTCTCCCAGTCCAAGGTCCTCACGCCGCACCAGCAGGCCGCCGGCCGCATCGACGTCTGCGTCGAGGACGAGACCGTCCGGTACCTCAACCGCCGCGACGTCCAGGCGGCGATGCACTCCAGGCTCGTCGGCGTCGACAAGTGGGCCGTCTGCAGCAGGTAGGCGATGGATGGACATGGTTGTGTTCGGAGATTCAGCAGTCGTGCTGAATCTCGAGTACGATTTTTTGTCGATTTACTTGCTGTGTGATGGATGAACAGGGCTGATCTGTGTTTCGGTTTGGTTTTACAGTGTTCTCGAGTACGAGCTGCTCAACCTGCAGATACCGACCATCAACATTGTCGGGTCGCTCGTCAAGTCCGGCATCCGGGTGCTGGTTTACAGGTATCCAAAGATCATTAAGATTCAGAGTTTTTTTTTTGGTTGTTTCTTCTTTTCGAACTTTGTTCCTTTCCTACCAATCATGAAGTTCAATGGTCTTGGGACAAAATAAAGGATTTGGAGAACTCTAGTACATTTGCACTCTTGTAAATTTGACAATGTACAAAAATATGCATCAACTGGGGCCTCTGAATATTGACGAAACACAAAAGCTCGAGAATCTCTGCTGGACTAGTACTTGATATGTGTCACTTTACAAGTGAAAATAAACTGAAAAGTTGAGGGAAAAAGGTGGTCTATGACTTAGTACTAATCTACGTAAACTTTTACTTTTTCTTAGAACACTGTACTTTGACATGGTATGAATTTGTACCTGAAACTTTTCTGCTGGAGGGTCCTCTGAACTTTGGCCTAGGGGAAACAGAAAGCTCAACACACGTTCTAACATGCAGCATTGGTTCCTCTGAAATTTTCACAGCGGCGATCAGGACTCGGTGATCCCTCTAACGGGGAGCCGGACGTTGGTGCAGAACTTGGCACACGACATGGGCCTTAAGACCACCACACCGTACCGGGTTTGGTTCGAGGGCCAGCAGGTGACAAACACAAGCTGATCACAGATCCAACTGCAAACTGAATTTTTCGAACGAACGGGCACGAGATCGTGCCTATTTTATTGAAATTGCAATCTGAAGAACAATGGGCATTTCGGTACTGAATGTGTTGTTGCGATCTCCTGCTGCAGGTTGGAGGATGGACTCAGGTCTACGGCGGGGGCACGCTATCCTTCGCCACCATCAGGGGAGCCTCTCACGAGGCGCCGTTCTCGCAGCCCGGGCGGTCGCTGGTGCTCTTGAGAGCATTCCTGCAGGGCCAACCTCTGCCTGAAACTTTCTCATGATGAATTGAACGAGATGTTTGTCTGTTGTGCTTCAGCAAGGGGTTTTGTACTGCTGCAACTGTAAGAATGTGTTTGATGTATTCATCACCTCCTGCTAGTAAGGGTTTGAAGCCGCGATAATCGCGGTGTTTCTTCAGGTTTTGGTCCCTGTTTCTTGATCTGTGTACCCTTCAGGTTCTGGGTAATTGTCTAGAGAAGTCGGAAAGAGTTGCCTCCCCTGGATTCAGCGTGTGTTCTTGTATGTAATTTTACAGCTAGTAACATTTGTAGTGTGAAAAAAAAACAGAGAGAAAGAAAGGAAGAACCCGCAGCACTGTAGTGACAGTAGTGTATTCTGAAATACCTGAATAATTCATGTTTCATGGTTGTACGCGGTTTGTGCAGCCAGAAAAGGTGAAGGAACACATTCATTTTTCGATCGGCATGGCCAGGCCACAAAGTTTCAGAAGTCAAGGAGATGGCAATGATGCCGATGAAAGTTGTGTAGCGCCATGAGATCGGCCGAGATGGGCGCCGGCGGCAAATGTAACCAGAAGCAACAACGACACCTGGAACTGGAAGGAAGGGGTGGCACCATGAGAGCCTCCATCGATTCATGGTTTCGTTCAGGCATTCGATTCGTCGTCGCGGCCGAGTGCGATCCATTACTCCATGATCCATGGAAGGTTCAAGTGAAGAGAGAGCATGTGATGGGCTGATTGTAGTGGCCGACGCTGCTTTCTAGACTGCCTGAAAATCGAGTGTAGAGTGTCGTCAATGATGGCCATAAGGTTGTCGACGAGAAAGAAGCAGACACGGTGGCGTGGCGATGATCTCGCAGGTAAGCAATGACGTGGAAGCATCTCAGCGGATGAGAATATCTGACCACATGGCTTTCGTAATGATTTTTTTTTCATGTTCTGAATGGGTGCCCATTGTGATGTTGCAGCTCCTATTTCACCATTTGAGAGCTAGTTTAGCTCATTTGTTATGCAAAACTTTGTTTAGTTTATCCGCACTTGTTATACTCTATTTCCATTCTCTAAAATGAATATTTTGTCCTGGACCTAGACGCTCCCGTCCGCGTCGTCCACCAGGGCCGACACGGGCGGACCGCCGCCGCCGCTCCCACCCCTCCCTCCCGTTCGTCAACCTCGCTGCCGCTCGAGCGCGTCACCGGAAATCCGCGTGGGCGTAGGGACGGCGGCGGCGAGGTCTCCCCCACGCATGCACCTCACACCCTTCGTGTTATTCTTCCTCCCCAAATGGAACGTTGCCATGTCTGCCTGTGCTCCATGGAGCGTGTCCTGGATGTCACCAGTGGCCAGATCCGGCGGACTCCCGGCCGGATCCGGTGTCTCCACGGGTAGCCATCCCATTTTCGGCAGGAGACGCTCCTCCCCTGGCTTCCTCGCAAATCGTCGACGAGCTGGCCCCACGGGGTCGTCGGCAGGGGCGAAGCCAGCACAGAATTAACCCTGGTGCACAGCTGAAGAAGTACATATAATTTTCTTAAAATATAAGTTAAATATGAGGATGTTTAGTGGTAAAATGTCTTTTTACCCTGGTGCCAAGGCACCAGGCAACATGAACCTGGCGTCGCCCCTGGTCGTCGGTGCTCAGATCGGGCCGGCCAACCCACTCAGCTCCATGGGGAGCCGGTTCGTGACCAGACACAACATCTCCAAGGGAGCCAGACGACAATGTGGTCCACGCTGCCTGACCGGCGGCGGTGCGGTGACGGGCGGCCGGTTTTGCAACAGCCGCGGTGGTGCGGGCTGACCGGCGGCCATGGTCTTCGGCGTTAGCGGTGGCCCCTGCACTTCCCCCCTTGAGATGTCTTCTACGGCTAGATCAGCCTGAACTAGCCGTTGACAGGGGTTGAGGCTGCCTCCCCCGCTTGCAGACCTACTTCGGCTCCAGGAGCTTGGCTAGCGGCCACGTGCTAAAGGTCCGCCTCCACCTGGGGCAGCTCCATACGAGCTTCCTGGTGGCCTAGACACCTTCAGTAGCCAAGCTGGGGTGGCGTGTCTCAGATGAAAGACTTGACTGGTGATGTCGTTAGTCACAATGACGATGGCGCCATTGGTGTCATCTATCTCTGTTGAGGGAGTTGTTGCAGGGACTCCATCCTTGCTCTGTGGGTCTCCAGGGTGAAAACTTGTGTCCTAGTGGACGAGCGACGACAGCGTCATCGGCGTCGTGCCCTCCCTGGAGGCGTCGTTTCTTTGGAGACCTATCGGCTTGTGGTTGTTGTTGTGGCAATGGCGGTTCATGGCAGCAGTGCTTCGCTTCCTACTCCTTACTCCTCACTGGTGAGGACGACTCTAGTTGTTCGTTGTTGTCGTGGCTCGGTGAGTGTTGCTCCGGCGCCTCTGCTTCGTCAATGCTCTTCCTTTGGTGGTGACAGAATATCAATTGTCGGGTGGTGTTTCCACTGCTTCTGCCATTCCCCCTCAAGGATTCCTCTCCTTGGGCGGCGTTGGATGGTGGTAGGTGGAGCCCGGATGTGCTGGAGGTGCCGCCGTCAGTCTCAAGGGAGGTCATTGTATCCGATGCGCTCTGGTTTGAGCTTCCTTCACCATCATTAGTCCCCATTCCGCTTGCTCCCTCGGATGGAGGGTGGCAACGGAGCGGCGTAGCTACGAGGGGTGGTGTGGGATGCAATGACCCTGGCAACATCGTCGAGTACGTTGCTCAGTGGTGGTGCTTTTCGGCAATCGTTAATTGTCTTTCAGCTTGTCGTGCCTCGTTGATGAGTTTGTGAGCTTTGTTTGCTATGTGTTGTCTTCTCCCCCTTTACGTGTTGTGTTGTGTTGGGTTTGTAAAATTGCTCAACCTCATGTGTTGTAGCACTTTGGCTTGCTTAAAAGTCCATCAATGAAATTCAGGTGGGTATGCTCCCCCTTGACCGTAAAAAAATATATATTTTGTCCTGATCAGAATCTTTTCTCTATACACATTTCTCTCGCACCCATCACATCTCATCCTCTATACCAACTAATGGCCGGTGGGGCCCACATGACATATTTGTTTCTTTTTCTCTGATGATTCTATATATGAGGAGGGGTATAAATATGTCATTACTCTAATATGATGTTTTTTTTCGAAAAAATAAAGTGGAGAGCACAAACTATATTTACAATCAAATTCCAAAGCTGCTGAAGCGCAGGTCCGAACACCATCAGTAACAAAACCAGATGTGAGAGCTCTCTTCTATGCCAAACTGTCCTAGTTCATAAGGCACTCTATTTGTACTTCGATCACACTTGAAAACTTTGAAACACTGGAATTGTCCTAGTATTTTTGGCTTCTTGGATGATGTTGCAGATCCACAATGAGTTTTATCCATTCCGAGGTAGGAGCTACTAGGAGTCCATGGTTTTTGTTTTTTAGCCCTTTTCGCGAAAGATGTTCATAAATAGACCTCTGATGGAAAGAATCTAAAAAATGGACCTGCGTGCTGAGGTCTGCAGCCTGAAAAAATATCAGGTACCCTACTTTAAAATTCTTTTATAAAGAAATTTATATGTTTTTATGGCCAATAACATGAACAAAATGTTTACTAGACATCATACTACGTTTAGGATCCAAAGTCTTTCAATGTACACATGAAAAATTTTCCAGAATATAATTTCAAAGTTGCATACCTGTAAATTTTCTAAGGGTTCTCAGCACTGAATTTTTCAGTGCATCAGTCAATGCCGACAACAATACTTTCAATTTTGAAACCTCACTTTAAATATGTAAACTCAGTTATTCTTGATCAACAAATGTTGTAAAATGTTAACGAAGGTTCGTAGATTCCATTTTGCATGTTCTTGACCACATGTTAAATACAAATTTTTTTCATAAAAGTATTTCAAAGTAGGATAACTGATATTATTTTCAGGCCGAAGACCTCGGCCCAGTGTCTCTAGCCTCGAGCTTAGGGTCCAATTTTTAGATTCTTTCCGTCAAGAGCCTATTTATGAACATCTTTTGCGAAAAAAGGTTAAAAAAAGCAAGTAGGAGCCTATTATGAACATCTTTCGCGGAAAGAGCTTTAACTGTGTGTTTGGTTGGAGAGCCGCGAGAGCGGAGCGGAGCCGGCCCTCGTTTTGGGGACGGCTCCAACCCCTCTTATGTTTGGTTTGCATTTTTGGGTTGGGGATGGATCTGCTCCGCCACTTGTTTGGATGGATGGATTGGAGTGAAATCTGAATCTTATCACCACCTTTGCCATCCATTGGTGAGGTTACACATTCACTTTCATCAGCAATATAACAGTCATTTCATCAACGCAGATCTAGGCCGGTGGAAGCAGCAGCTTGCGGTGGGCACTCGAGCTTGCGGAGGGAGGCTTGCCGGTGGGAGCAGCAACAGCTTGACTGCTTGAGGCGGCCGGTGGCGCGGCCCTGCCGCAGGCAGCCGGCGGGGCGCGCCCCTGGAGGCGACGCGCGGGCCTGGCAGCCCGGCCGCGGGATGCGCCCGAGGAGGCCGCGGGGGGTCGCGGAACGGGCGGAGGAGGCCACCGGCCGGCGGAGAAGGAGGCGACCGGCCGACGGCGTGGCCCTGCCGCAGGCGGCCGGCGGGGCGCGCCGCTGGAGGCGACGCGTGGGCCTGGCAGCTCGGCCGCGGGGGGGGAGGCCACCAGTCGGCGAAGGAGGAGGCCACCGGCCGGCGGAGGGTGCAGGCGAACTGGTGGCGTCTAGTCTCGCGTCGGGTGGGGAGGCGATTTTCTCCGAGCGGTCGAGAGAAGAGGGTGACGGGAGACAGGAGACGCGCTCGACCCGGGACAGAGCCGCTCCGTCCCTCAAAATTCAACGGACGGAGCCGACCCGCATCTGGCGAGCATATTCCTCTTGGAGCCGCTCCGCTCCCACCGCTCCCCATCCAAACAGCCGCGGGAGCAGATCGGCTCCGCTCCGCTCTCGTGGGTCTCCAACCAAACACACGGTAAAACAGTCGGTCGATGACAGCGGATCAAGCTATGGCCAACCAGATAGATTAGATTTGTCTTAGAGTGATATGGACTTTTGCCATTTAATGAAGTTGATGGAGCAGCCACATTTGGATTTTTGGAAAGAAAGTAGTTTCTGAGAAAAAAAACTGATTCAAAGATGGGGCAGTCACCTTCCCCAAAAGAAAATACAGATGAATTTCTTCCTATTATACATGTTCATAACAAGTACTCCCTCCATTCGGTATTATATGACGTTTTCGACAGCTCAACCAAACTAACTGCAAGTCATTTTAGCCGTCCAAAACATCAAGTAATCAAGAATGGAGGTAGTAGAATACAGAAATCCCCATTATACTCTGCTGCAATCCCCTTGGCCATATATCTTTTAACATAAAAAGTTAAAATTCCCATATTGGGATGTAAATCATGAGCTACTCGACGGTCCTGTCGAATTCCCAAGGACTGCGTGTATACCAGACCTGTAGGCTGCCAAAAAAAAAAAAAAATGTGGCAGGGCTAGGAACAGATATTTGGCATGCAATGAACAGATATTCTAGGCACGTGAAATTCTGAAATGCCTACCGCCCTGCGACTGACTGCAAGCATCAGTGGGCGGTGGAATATTGTCAGCGCTGCCCGCGCAACAGTCCTGCACGGCTGCACGTACTCATGTAGCGCTCCATGTCCTGACGATCTGTGGGTGCTCTTTCTCTCCGACGTGCTGTGTACAGTGTACATGCACATACTCTACTCCCTGTAGGAAGAAGCAGTAGCGAATTGTGGGCCTGTGGCACGGACGCACGGTGTGTGGACCAGCTGTGACCGACATCTCGATTCGAATTTATATTTGAATTACACTAAATTTAGTAAATATAGTGAATTCGAATTTATATGCGTGTCTTATTCCGCTCTGGCTCTGCCGCCGCTGCATGATCAGTACGTGTGTCTGTGATCGATGAGCATCTCGAGCTCTGGTGTGCTGTCACCTGTGCCTGCTGCTTCACTGCCTTACTTGAGCAATACTAGCAGCTGCAGATACGGGCGTGAAGGCTAGAGAACAAACGAGGCAACAGCCCAACCAACGATCTCGATCTCGTGCATGGTGAAAGCTAACCCTGCTGACCCGCGTCAAAGTATTCGGCAGGCAACAACCAGTATCACTGCCAGTGGTTCGTCACGGATAGATTCCTTTTCCTCTGACTACCATACGTATCATTCTCTGTAATTTATTTCTCCCAGGTGAATGCTCGATCTCTCTCTGTTTTTTTCTGAAAGCAAAATGGTAAATAAGTTATAGACAGATTCGATTTCACCCGGCTCTTATTTTTACAACCACTCTAAAAAAATTCTCTTTGTAGACTGCTGTTCGATTTCGCAGGATGGACGATTCTTTTTTTTTTCAAGCACTCTTAAATTTCCCTTTATAGATACTTTTTTTTTGTTAAGCATCTATTATTTTTTAAATTATAGTGAGCTTAGGCCACGGTTTTCTTTGCACATGCAACTTACTCCGTATTGTTACATCTTAATGACGTGAAAGTGAATAATGGTCGTCTAGGGCTACAATAGCATACAACCTCGTAGATTTACACATAATGGATTTCATCACACACAAAGCTACATATAGCCCTCCTTGTTAATTGCAAAAACCATTAACCAACTTCAAATTGATGCTTGTTGTCAAAAAAAACTTCAAATTGATGCTTAGGAATTTAAAAAAATGAGAACATTAAGCAACAGATTAGTGCTAATGACCTCCTCTTGATATGTGTTCTGGCTTCGCCGGTGGATTTCATAGAGGAGGAATCGGTCCACAAAATTATTGCACGTAGGTAGTATGCTTGCACATGCTCAGATGACTATTGTGTATATGTAAACTAAAGGACTATTCATGGGAGGGGATGGAATGAAGCACCAAAATCTTCAACGTCCAGCGTATTCGGATCATCATACACTTTTGCTCATCATGACATTGAACAAAATATTCCGTATAAATTTTTTCGGTTGTCATCTATCAAAAATCACACCATTTATCGTTAGCTAAATTTCCAAAATAAAACCGCCACCCAATCGAGCAATAGCACAACATCACCCGTCCGGCCTTCCCTAGTTCCCCACTTCCCATACATGGTACATGCTTCTACAGGTGAAATGCAAACCCAAAAAATACAAATATTTCTAGCTAAAATGAAGCGGTCGGCCGGACCAGCAAGTATATGTCACACATGTGACAAATAACAACCTATCGCATATGTGTTGGTCGCACCTGTCAACCACAGGATCGTGGGACCCAACTATCAGATCCATCCCTCAGGCTCCCAACGTTTCATTCCTCCGACGTCGCTCTATCCGCTGCGTTGCTGACCCCCCGCCTCCTGCTCACGTCCTTTCCTCTTTCGACACCGCCACCAGCTAGGGTTAGGGCCTTTCGGGTTTTAGAAAAGGGGTGGAGGTGGTAGGTAGGCCCGGCAGCGGAAGGGGGCAGAGCAACATGGCGACGTCCCCACTGCTGGGGCGATGGCTAGACAACCACTGGGTTAGGGATGATTGGTGAAAAGTGGTGGCGGAGGTGCGATCCTAGCGGAGGTCGGTTAGGGTGGCGGAAGTGACGGCGGGAGCCATATTGGAGACGGAGGAGGAAGGCAGTGCAGTGCAGGGGAGAACGAAGGAGAGAGGGGAAGCTGAGATGGCAGCTGGAGGTGGCAATGTATTCAATGTGGAGAGCCACTAGTGCTGGGGAGAACGCCTGAGGAAGACAACCCTCCATGGATTGTGCTGAGCCGCTGCCTGAGCTGATGAAAGTGATATTTTTATTTAGTTTTGACTTCTTTTACAGAATTTTTCTCTTACAACAAATTTACCTACCAATCAAGGCACTATATGTTTTTATCTCACAACAAATCTGCCTCCATATCAGCCCAACATCTGCCGAACAGAGCCAATGGGCGCGTTTGCTAAACTTGGCCGACCCAGCCAGGCCGGCGCAAGACGGGCCATGCCCATGGGATGCAGAGATTATGATTGGACAACTTGCAGCCCATGGTGCTGGCTGGGCCGAGTTTCGTGTTTGTTAGGCTGGGTCAAATGTGGGGCCCAGGTAACTACCCCTAACTGCCTTATGAAGAAGGCGTTTGGTAGCCTGCACTACGGTGGGCTACCATCACCGCGAGAGCGGTGGGGTGTACCTTACCGCCACTTCAGGTACACCCCAAAAAGGATGAATCAGAGAGTTTGAACACAAAGATCTTCATTAAGACCCTAATTAGGGAGGTCATGAACAGATAAATTGAGAGCCGTGTGTGGTTCGAGGACCGGTGGTGGGTCACTTCCTGGTGTGATGAGTGATTGACAACATGGTGTGGACTGATTCTTAGCTAAGTATTGTAGGTGCAGGTTGCAGCTTGACTGGTGTTGGTGCAGGTGAAGAACAAGCGCGAAAGGTCGTTGCCGGTGAGGCCTCCAGGTGTGGAGAAGATAAGTAGGCTTGGTTCGAGGGACCCGGTGGCCAGCGGAGTCAAGTGCGGACCGCATGGTGGCAAGAACGGCGAGATGAAGTCATGGACAGTTTCTTGGTAGAGCCTCAAAACCAAGGTCGAGCCGGGACTACGTGGGAGCCGAGTCATGAGTGGAGATTGGCGGAGGCTACACCAAGTTCGCGGGGTTTCCGGTGGTTCACCAGAAAACCACTGGGTTCCTTGGTTGATCCACAAAGCGAAGACCGAAGACCGAAGACGGAGGTGCAGCAGCATCGGACCGGTCTGACCGGTGGGTCTGACCGGTCTGACCTGTGGGTACCGGTCTGACCGGTGAGGAGCACCGGTCTGAACGGTGTGCGACGACGCAGTCCGGAGACTTCGAAGCGGAGGACACGTGTCGGGATCGCAAGGCTTGCGTCGAGGCTAAGCAAGTTTGCGGTCGCTGGGCATCCGTCCGATGGTTCGACGATGAAGATTCCCAAAGTGCCCCTCGGGGGCATGTATCCTGGTATTAGGCCTTAGGGGTAGTTTCGTCTTTCGGTTGCCTCCATATAACCCAAGTGGTGAGAGGATGGCAGCCATCTCTTGGAACCCTAGCTCATTTTGTTTTGCTATTTTCCTCTTCCATTTTTCCTTTGGAATTTCTAGGACTAGCTTGAGAGCTTCATGGTGAGATCTTGTGAGAGGGAAGTATGATCGGGCGGCAAGCTAGACCTTGTATGAACCTTCATGGTATGTATAGATGATTCGGTGTGGTTCCTCAAGGCTTGGTTGTGTCTTTCCCGTTCCTCCTTTTTGGTGATTTTCGGAGCCTTTTCTTGGTGAATTTCTTGTGGCGGATTCGAGGCCTTTCTCTTTGGGATTTGGTGGGGGATGTATGCTTGAACCCTTCGTGGTTCTTTTCCCTTTGATTCCCCTCCCAAATCCGTGAGCAAAGGGGCTCGATTTTGGGGTTTTCTCCTCTCTAGGATTAGAGGCGTTCTTCGTGGGATTTCTTCGATTCCTCTCGTTCTAGCAAGTTTTGGTGGACCAAATCTTGGCTATGGAGTGCCCATGAGGTGTTCCTACTATCCCCAAAGTCTTGTGCGAATCCGTGGAGCGAATCGGGAGATCGGGAGTTAGATTAGGAGGAGTTGACCCGCGGGCGCTGTTCATCCCGAGAGCTCAGGTCCTGACCGGTCTGACCGGTGCCTCTCACTGGTCTAACCAGTGCAGACCGTTGGTTGAGTTTTGCTCGGGTGAACGTCTTGGTGAGTTCCCTGTTGTCTTGTGTTGCCGCTGTTTCGAGTCTGGTCTGTTTGGTGGATTTGGGATTTCCTAACTTGGACCGGTCTGACCGGCGAGCTACACCGGCCTGACCGGTGTAGGAGCCCTCTGTGAAAGTTCTCAGGTTCTGCCATGTTGCTCCAGCAGGGACCGGTTTGACCGGTGCTGCTCACTGGTCTGACCGGTGCAGTCCAGTGGTGCTCGAGTTGCTTGTTCCGCTGCGTTCTCGAGTAGGTCTAGGTGGTTGTTGATTCCTAGGACCAGTAGCACTCCAGTGGCTACGTGGTCTTGGCCAACTTGGATAGTTGAGTCGGAGACGTGTTTTGGAAGCCGTGTTCGTCTTGTTGGAGTTCCTATCTCCTTCGAGAAGAATTTTTATCGGCTCCCATTCACTCCCCCCCTCTCTGGTCGCCAGATCGGTCCTTCATAAATTGAACAAAATAACATACAAAGGCAATTGAAGCCGTTTGAGCCGCAAGAATTAGCTACAGTGACTCGGATTAGACCAATTGAGCAGGGTTGGAGCTAGGGAAACCACCAAGACCAAGGCAACGTTGACTGGTAATGGCGTCGCTTTCTTCATTTCAACAGCATCATCATGACGAAACACATGCATGACATCAAGGAAACCGAAATGAGTAGTTGCAAAAAACCAGTTCTGTTGTATGAAATCCGAGAGAAATGCATGGGTCATGAATACTTGCCGATGCATCACAAGGAGGATACAACTAGCTGGACGTCACAATGGGAATGTTGTCCTTTATCTTCATCAGTGATGCAAGGGTGACAGCATATCGACTGAAAGATGGCAAAAGACAGCACAACAGTCAGATTTCAATTCAGAGGCCGGCTCAGCTGAAGTACCGATGCACGAGGATGCATTGTCAGCACCACAACATCATTGCCATGTCATAGATTCAAATACGATGCAACGGCTCAACTTAAGAGCATCATGAGCACCACTGCATCATCACCTTTCAATGTAATAGTGCGTCAGTTTGTATACTACAAAACTAAACTTCGCACAAGGCATTGCGAGCAAGGCCGAGACGATGTTGGTGGAGCTACCCGAAGGCAACACCAGCAAGGTCGTCATCGTCCTCGCTCGCAATGACCATTGTGAAATGTAGTAACATCATTCGCATAAAGAATGAGACAATGTCAAATGTAGTAACATAATTCACATAAAGAAGGAGACAACAAATACATAGTAGCGTCAGATGGGATAGTTTGCATAGGCATGCTATCCCTTCATCATTCGCAAACTGAGGTACAAGAAAAACAAAGCCTCACCATTCTCAAGCTGCAAACAAAACTCAGATAAGTTGCATAGCTGCTCCTGTAACAAATTTGTTTTAAACTGCAAGGTAAACACGAACAAAACAGGTCAGATGACGAAAAGGCTAGGTCTGAGCAAAGACAGTGCATGCTCTTCATCCCCAAACATCATAAGGTATAGGCACGTAAAGGATCCAAATTCATGTAGCTTAAGAACAAAGTGTAGCCTCAGTACCAATGCATCACAGGCATAAAAGGTAGGAGAATGTGGCCTCAGATCATATAGTTATATCAGCCACAAGTCAGTCAAATAGGGTGGCTCAAAAGTGGCAACAAAACAAACTTGGAGGAAGAAAAGAACAGACACCAAAGAGACAAAAACAACAAGGCGAAAGAACAAACAGACCTGGGCCACTTTATCATTGTCAACTTAGTATTCATCATTGGCCAAAGAATTAACCAAGAAAAACAAGACATAAGAAACATGAAAAGGTAGGTAGGCAAATAAAACAGGAACAACAAGTACTAAATCAGAGGCATAAGGAAACAGAAACTTCAAATGACATAGGCATATGGCAACAGAAACATGAAATGACATAGGCATATCAAAACAGAAACATCAAATGACAGAAGCATATGAAAACAGAATACATCAAATGACAAAAGCATATAAAATGATAAATACCAACCATCACAGGCATATAATGGTTCAACATAGTTCACTACTTACCATGCAGTTCTACCTTTATCACATCCAACCATCACAGGCATATAATGGTTCAGCATATTACAGTACTTACCATGCAGTTCCAAAGCAAATAGTTAGCATCACTGTCTTAACCTTACTCACTGCTCACAACTACATTAGTAATTAGCCACCCCCATGTGAGACCAAAAATCACCACAAAAGGTCAGGTGCAAGTGAGGCAACACCCTAGCAGGTCAGACCTATCTATAGAGATCTGTGCAAAAGAAGGGAGAGTGGTCAGGGAAGGACGTGCTCAATTGTTTTCCCTGAACTTAAGGCTGCAGCTACTACATCAAGGCTAGTAGTAGTGCTTGCCCAGCCAGGTCCTGAGCCAGAGGCAGCGGTGGTGGTCAGCCATGTTCACAAAGGCATTGCCCTGGGACTTGTTGTCCAGGAGGTGGCTGAAGGCAACTATGAGGGCCTCCTCAGTGAAACCTGGAGTAAGCATGACTGCTTGGTAGAGGTCAGGGTGCACCTGCTCAGGTCCAGTCTCCCTCAGGGCGTGGGCAACATTGTTCACTACATCAGTCATATTGGTCAGCACCAGCACCTCTTCCTCCGACAGAGCAGCCCTCTTCCTCTTCACTCCAGCACAACGACCTGGAGCCTTGGAAACCTCAGTAGTACTGGGAGGTTTCTGCACAGTTTTCTGGTCTACCTGCTGCTTAGTGGAAGTCAGATCAACCGGCTTGGTGTCACTTAGAATGTTGATGACAGGCTTCTTGTCCACACCGCCTCCGAAGCCTGAAAACTGCCCCAGCGCCTCCCCAGACCCCATAGCATATCTGCCAGTAGCCATGCCCCCACCAAATATGATCTCCATCTGCTCATAGTTCTCTATGGGCTTGTTCAGCAGCTTAGCATCCTTGGGTGGTCCTGCAACACAAGCAACCAAAGAAAATGCAAAGTAAGTAAGTAATGTTAGGTAAAAAGAGTATGACACAAACATAAGACCAAAGATTAACCCCACATTTTACCTTGCAGTGGCCCAGGTAGTGCTCCTCTTCCAGCATGATGCAGCAAGCATGACCATCCCAGAGAGACCCACTAAGGTCCCTAAGCTTGCATATCCTGGCCCACCTCTGGCGCCACTTGCGTAGGTGGTTGTACACTTGGGTGTCAGCGACATGCTCCCCAGTGAACTCACGCAATGCCCTGGCCACCTTGTTGATGTGGACCTCCTTGAACCCCTTATCCGCCTTCACACCTGTCCCAACAAGCTCTACCATCCGGCGCAGCACAAACCCTGAGGTGGCAGAGGTCCACCTCATAGGTGGACGAGGCAGGCCACCAGCAGCAGCAGCACTAGCTGCCTGCCCACCCGTACCTCCACCACCACCACCACCACCACCACCTCCAGCCCCCGACCCAACAGAACCACCACCAGCAGCAGCAGCACCAGAGCCAAGAGAAGCAGACACATCCACAGGAGTACCAGGAAAAGGACCAAGAGCCTCAGCAACAGAGCCAAAGGGCCCCATACCGGCCGCCAACCCAGCAGCAGTAGCAGCAGGCAGACCAGGAGCACTAGCAGAACCAAAGAACGACTCATCCTCAGCCATTGGCCTATGTAACCAATACCATGGAATGCATCGCAACACAATTAAGTACGAGACATATCACATGAAAGGTCATTGCAGCCCTTGAGTACCCCGACGAACAGCAAATGAGAAGGTCATAAGAGAACAGGAAATGAAAACATCATAAGAGAACAGCAAATCAAATACAGAACCACTTCAACAGGACTAAAAGGTCTCAGTAACTTCGAAACATAGTTCATAACTACCACACCATGGTACCTTTAAGTTACAACTTAGCAAGCAACATACTAAACCCTTGATGACCCCCTTCTCTCCCACATAGCAAGTGCCCACTCATC
Source organism: Cenchrus fungigraminus (assembly GCA_036936925.1). Classification (NCBI taxonomy): domain Eukaryota; kingdom Viridiplantae; phylum Streptophyta; class Magnoliopsida; order Poales; family Poaceae; genus Cenchrus; species Cenchrus fungigraminus. The sequence continues at coordinate 58,867,015 of CM072768.1, read as the reverse complement.
CCTCTTAGCACTCCAGGCTCTAACTTCAGCTGACATGGCAGCTTAAGTGGGAAACGGTTGTGTGTGTGATGGTGGTGGGATGAAATCTTCCCCAGGTATAACTTCATCAACCCCAAATCCCAAAATCCAGTTATGCAAAATACAACACGCTATGACTATCTTCACCTGGGATGAGTAGGGATGGAATGGTTTGTTGTCCAGAATTCTGAACCTGCCTTTCAGGGCCCCGAAAGCCCTTTCAACAGTCGTTCAGAGGGATGAGTGCCTCAGGTTAAACAATTCTTTCGCATTACTAGGAGACCTTCTACCCTCAAACTCTGACATGTGGTACCTAATAGCTCAGTACGAAGGGAGAAAATCAGGCTTCAGCGCGTAGCCAGCGTCAGCAAGGTAGAATTTGCCTACATAAGAGATGATTGGCTTTACATGCATGCACCTAATGGATGGAAACATCATCATAAGCTTTTATGTGTACTTTGTGGAACCCTCAGCCCTCCATCCCGCTCTAATGCATCTGCTAGGATCAAGGCATCATGTGCGAACCCTTCCCACCCAGCAAGTACATATGTAAACTTCATGTCGAAATCAACCGCAGCAAGCACATTCTGTGTTGTGGTGCCCTTACGGCCCCTGAATGCAGCTTGCATACGATACGGCACTCGTGCAAGGACATGGGTGCCGTCTATAGCTCCTATGCAGTCCTAAAACAGTAAACATGCATCCATCAGTGTGACACATAGGGTACACATAGGGTGTGTAGTGGTATTCAGAGTGCATGAACAAATGAAGTACCTTAAAGTATGGGTACCACCTCTGGCTCCTAAGGATTTTTGGATGGGTGATGGTTTCATCACTGGATTTTATCATCTCACCCCTAAGCTCCCCAACAGCATAGAGCACTTGTGCAAAGTACCTACTCACAGTTTCTATAGATCTCCTAAAGTTGTGATGAATGACCCTGAACCTCTGGTTGTGACCCACAATGTGGAGGAACATAGCTACCTGTTCCTCTACAGTTGAGTGAATGCTGTCCTGCAGGAGGTTCCTCTCTCTAAATAGGTTTACTAACTGAAAGAAAGGTGCTCTACGCATTCTTAGCATGCTAACAGACTCAATATCTGTGCAGTTGTATATCTTATCTAGGTTTGCCTGACGCTCAAGATCAACAACTGCCCTAGGAATGAAGATAGAGTAATCCTCACCATCATCATCAGCAGCAGCTCCCACAGCTCTGGGAAGCTTACGAAACAGATATGCAATACAAACAGCAACAAGTGTAGCAGCTTGGGAAACCACTCTCACACGGTGTTGTTCCGAATCCATCTACATTGCAGAATGCCATGAAATAAGGTTTATAAGTGCACAGCCAAGTTAAATTGAAAGACCTCCTATAGTGTGGCAGTTAGAATAACAACTGGTTTGGACCATGGGATCATTGCCTTGGCTGCTACAAAACATAGCCTCCCAAAGACTCCCCCTTCAAACATCATCGACCTAAGAAGTGCAACAGAAGCGTAGAAAAAAACGGACGAATGCAGGTATCATTGCCTTGGCTGCTACAAAACGTAGCCTCTCAAAGGCTCCTCCTCACCACCATGAAGTTACCAAAACCTCAGATCTGGCATCACTGGCACGAGTGCAACACAGAGTTATATCTCCCCAGCCACCAGAACTTGACAGAACAAATTCGGACCCGCGCATAAACTACATATGCATCGTAACAGCATAGATCAATCGAATGTAAACATCACAGAGAAGGAATCGATTCACGAAATATACATGCACATCCAGCGAGGATACCCAAGTAACCGCAACATCAGATACTACATACCCTCGGGAAACCAACCCATTTGGAATCCACCCAACACATCGTCAAATAAAGAGCAAGCATTAACAGATCTAGAGCGTACGAGGACAATCAAAGTCGTAAGCAGTAAGTAAACGGACCATAACATTCAAGAGGTACCAGATCTGGCAAATAGACGGCGTACACAGTAAGTAAGACGAACGAAAAGATGCAGGAGGAACCAGATCTGGCAGAAGAACTACCAACTCAATGAAAACTCCATCGTTGGAGGCCCAACCCATCGCAATCACAGGTGTACTGAGACAGAGGGGGGTGGGTGAAGCGGATCTGTTGTACCTGCTGCGGGAAGACGAACACTACGGACGTGGGGAAGAGGAGGAAGTAGCGCGTGCCGGTGCTCGACCCGACGTTCGACTGCCAGAGGAAGTAGACGAGGAAGCCCCGCTCGGTGGAGAGGAAGCAGCACGTTACACCGGAGATGAAGACGTTGCTCGAACGGCCGGGGATGAGGAGGTAGCAGATCTGGTTCCTGACGAAGACGTAGCACCGATCCAGCCTGCTCCCGTGATGAAGTCCACGCGCTCGTCGGTGAAGACGACCCTGCACCGGCTTCTCCCTCCGCAGGCCACCAGCTCCGCCGACGGACGAGCCGCAGCAGCACCAACCGCGCCGTCGCCGGGACACGAGATCTGAGAGGAGTGGAGGGGAGTGCGAACACGAGATGGATGGAGGCGGCGAATGAGGGGGAGGAGCGCGTGTGGCCGGTAGAGGTGCCGCTTTATACCGCGGGGAAGGCCATGCGGTAACCCTAGTCGGCCCAAAAAAATGGCGGCAGGCCGCGGCGTCTCCCGCCCCTCCCTCACGCCCGGCAAATCGCGCCCGCGCGGGCCTGCATCGCAGGAAACGGACCCCCCGAGCGTTCCTTACGGTGCAGGCTGGCGGGCCAAATTTGCAGCGCTCGGGCCTGGCTTCGAAGGCCGACCAGGCTACCAAACGTGGCCGCTGGGCCTGTCCCAAACCTCATGCACGCTACCAAACGCGCCCAATATCGGCTTCAGCGGTGGCTGCGCGACGCCCAGACGCACCGGCCTATCGGTGGTGGGCTGGTGGCAGCAAGCAAGTGCCGGTGATGCATCGAGCAGAGAGACCCGGCCCCGGCCAGAACCATTGAGACAACACGAGGTGGTGGCGTACGTACGTATTCTCCGGCAGGCCACCGTACCTGCCGTGCATGCAATAAGCCAGAGCCCCCTCTGACGATCGGACGGATCAGGGACGCGACACGTCGGGCTCGGGTCCCCATTGGCCTGGCTTCCTCTTCCTGCCCTCCGACCAGTCACGCATCAACGACCACTGGAGTGCATCTGCGTCCAAATACGTACAAGCCGTGCCTCTGGGTCGCTGCAGACAGGGCCCACGCCGCATTTGGGCGCTGGCGCCTGGGCGGGGGACCCGGCCGCTGGTGGCCACTGCCCACTAGCCCACTAGTCTGCACTGCATCGCATCGCCATCGCATCATCCTCCTCCACCACCGGCGGCGGCGGCGGCGGCGGCGAGATGAGCAAGCACGCGCTGACCAGTGACCACGGCGGCTCTCCCAGTCTCCCACGGATGATGAAGGGATGGAGATGATACGGATCACGCACGGATCTATGATGGGCGGCTGTCGGTCGACGTCGACAAGAGGTTCTCTCTGATTGTACGTACTGTGGCTCCCGAGCTGACCGGCCGGAGCTGAGGGTGGCGCCGGCGGCGTCTTTAGTTTGGCAGCTCGGCGGCGGCGGCAGGGGAGCACGAAGTGATACCCCTTCACAGAAGGCGGCCGGCTTTTACTTGCTCCGATCCTTTCTTTGTGGCCTCGTGGGGGTGGTAACTGGTAAGGAGGATCGGCGTCGATGGGCGAAGGACAAGCACTCCAGCAGCTGTTTATTCCACCGATCGTCGAGTCCGATCAGTCGTCCGTCGTCGACGATCCATTCGTCGATCCATGGCAGTATCTTCGCTTTGCAATGAGGCGATGGTCGTCGGTCGTCGTACGTTGCTGCAGGGTAATGTCGCCATCTTTCTGCAAGCAGAACTGCGTGTCTTCTTTTTGTTCGTATAAGAGACTGGCAAGATACTTTTCGTTTGATCTTTTCAAGTTAAAGAATCTTTTTCTAAGTCCATGTATAAGTACTCCCTCAGACCTAAAATATAGCTACGGTTTAGAATTTTTCAAAATCAAATCTTTTCAACGTTGACCATAAATAGATAAATAATTATAAAGACTATTAACATAAAGGTGATGTTAACAAATTGATCATGAAACTAACTATTATAATATGTAACCATATATATTTGAAATAAATTAGTTTTAGAGATACTGTTGATTAATAGTGGGATCAGAGGCACTAAAGAAACTTGACGTACAAAGTTACCTATGAAAATTAAAAGTTTTTTGTGGTACTTAAAAAAGGAAGACAATCTAGCTAAAAGACGGGAAAGAGTCCATTTTGACTATCTAACTCTTGTCTCAGTTTGGTTTTAACCATCGAACTCCAAAATCGGGTATCTTTGATCATCCAACTACCAAAACCATTCAAATTTGGCCATTACGCTGTTTTGATGGGTGCTTTTAATTTTTTATTTACAATTTAGTCCTTAAATCTTAAATGATTATTGTTTTTTGATCTCCAATTATGTGATTCTTGCGGTCACGCGTTCGTAACAGTGAGCTGTCTTTTAAAATGTTATTTATACTATTTTATCGTTATTTGTTATATTATTTTTATATTGTTGTGTAAAAATAATAATATAAGAAAAGTAAAACAAATAGTTATAAAATAATATGAACAACATTTTTAAAATATAGTTTATCTTTACGAACCCTTGACCATAAGAATCACTTAAATTAGAAATACGAAAAATTAGTAATTATTTTAAGATCCAAGGACTTAAATAATCACTTAAGTGATTAGAATAGTCATTAGATCTTAAAATGATTACTATTTTTTCTCCTATCACCGATTTAAGTGATTCTTGTGGTCATGTGTTCGTAATGATGACCTTTATCTTTTAAAATGTTGTTCATATTATTTTGTACCTGTTTGTTTTACTTTTCTTCTATTATTGTTTTTATGCAACTACATAAGAATAATATAACAGATAGTGATAAAAGAGTCTAAAAACATTTTATAAGATAAAGCTCACCATTATGAATGCGTGATCGCAACAATCACCTAAATCGGAGGTACGAGCAAAACGTAATAGTCATTTTAATATCTAAGGACTAAATTGAAAATGAGAAAATTCAAACCACTCATCAAAATAGTCTAATGACCAAATTTGAACGGTTTTGATAGTTGTATGGTCAAAGATACCCGATTTTGAAGTTCTATGGCCGAAACCAAACTAAGACAAGAGTTAGATGGTTAAAAATGGATTTTTTCCTAAAAGAAATTGGAATGGTAGCAAAATATGTAGCAAAAGTTTCTGCTTGTCCCCAGAGCAGACTTGATGGAAAGCGATGCTTGAGCACGTTGTAATCTTCCCATGTCGCTGCCGTCTCCGGAAGATTGCTCCACTTGACCTTGATCTGAGGAATAGCCTGATTGCCCTTCTTGACCAATCTCCTCTCCAGGATAGCTTCCGGTTCAGTAGCCGATGCTATGATATCAGACACCGTAGGTAGCTCGCTGAACACCGGAGTATAATCAGGGGTGAATGCCTTGAGCTGAGATATATGAAATACTGGATGGATGAGGCTCCCTTCTGGTAATTTCAGCTTATAGGCCACCTTGCCAATCTTCTCCAACACCTCATAGGGACCATAATACTTGAAAGCCAGTTTTGGGTATGGTCTATTTGCCACTGAGCTTTGCACATATGGCTGCAACTTCAGCAAGACCTGCTCCCCTACAGCAAATTCCAGAAATGTTCTCTTCTTATCAGCTTGCACCTTCATCTTGTTCTGAGCAGCAGCCAAATGATCTTTCAGAGCTTGCAGATGCAACTCCCTGTGCTGAATCAACTCAGTCACAGTAGTGGATGTCTCAGTGGTTACAGCTGGTGTTAACACCAAATTAGGCTCATAAGCATATAGAGCTTTGAAAGGTGAACACCCTAGTGTTGAATGAAAAGAAGAATTATACCACAACTCAGCCAATGGTAACCATTTCTTCCATTGTTTGGGTGAATCATGTATAGCACATCTCAGATACATCTCCAAGCACTTATTTACTCTCTCTGTCTGACCATCTGTTTGTGGGTGGTAAGCTGTACTCATAGCCAGCTTAACCTCATACAGCTTAAACAATTCCTTCCAAAACTTACTCAGAAAAATTGGATCCCTGTCTGTCACTATAGTCTTGGGCAAACCATGCATTTTCACCACATTATCCAATATTAACTGAGCAATAGTCTGTGCTGTATAAGGGTGTTTGGTTGCGAAGAAATGGGCATACTTAGTGAACCTATCCACTACCACTACAATCACATTGCAATGATCAGAGAGAGGCAAACCTTCAATAAAATCCATAGAGATATCCTGCCAAGGTCCTGCAAGTATAGGCATTGGTTGTAACAGGCCAGCTGGGTGCTGCTGACTATGTTTAGCCTTCTGGCATACCAAGCACTGCTTCACAAAGTTATCCACATCCAATTTCATGCCCTTCCATACAAACAGTGGTTTCAACTTGTGATAAGTCACCTGAGAACCTGAATGCCCTCCCACAACACTGTCATGAAAGGCTGCTATGAGCTTTGTTTGTAGAGCAGAGTTAGACCCCACCCAAATTTTGTTGTGTTGTCTGATAAGTCCTTTGTCCAAAGAAAAACCTTCTTCATTAGGACAGTGAACAACTAACTTGGCCATAAGGTTCTGAGCATCTTGATCAGTTTTGTATGAATTAATGATTTCCTATAGCCAGACAGGTTGCACTTGAGAAACACTCTGAAGACTACAGACATGGGCTACTCTGGATAGAGCATCTGCTGCTACATTATCCTTCCCTTTGTTATATATGATTTTGAATTGAAGACCCATGAGCCTTGCCATAGCTTTCCTTTGAATCTCAGAGTGAAGATCTTGCTCACTGAGATAAGTCAAGGACTGGTGATCAGTTTTGATAAGGAATTCTTGATGCTGGATGTATTGTTTCCATTTCTCAACTGCCATGAGTAAAGCAAGAAACTCTTTATCATATATAGATAAGTGCTTATGTTTTTCTCCAAAAGCTTTACTAAGGAAGGCTATTGGTTGTCCTTTTTGCATCAACACTGCTCCAATCCCATCCACACATGCATCAGTTTCAATTGTAAACACCTCCTTGAAGTTAGGTAGAGCCAAGACAGGTGTGCACATCATTGCTGACTTAAGTGCTAAGAAAGCTTTCTCAGCCACAGCAGACCATTCAAAACTTTTCTTCTTGAGTAGTTGAGTCAAAGGTTTAGCAATGATCCCATAATTTCTCACAAACTTCCTGTAATACCCAGTTAACCCCAAAAATCCCCTGAGCTCAGTGACAGTAAGAGGTTTGGGCCATTGCAACATAGCCTCAGTCTTTGCAGGGTCTGTAGCTACCCCTTGAGCAAAAATTATGTGGCCCAAATACTCCAAACTAGTTTGGGCAAATGAACACTTGCTCCTTTTGAGATAAATTTGACGAGCTTTCAAAATCTCAAACACTTTCTGAATGTGTTCCTCATGCTGAGCTAAGGTAGGACTATAGATAAGAATGTCATCCAAGAAAACCATAACAAATTTCCTTAAGAAGGGTTGGAGCAACTCATTCATTAAACACTGGAATGTAGAGGGTGCATTAGTCAAGCCAAAGGGCATCACCTTAAACTGATAATGGCCATGGTGAGTTTTAAATGCAGTCTTGAACTGATCTTCCTCCTTCACTCTCACCTGGTGATAGCCTGACTTCATATCCAATTTGGTGAAGTATTTTGCACATGCTAATTCATCCAAAATTTCCTCAGTGATTGGCATAGGGAATCTATTTTTTATAGTGATGGAATTGAGTCTTCTATAATCCACACACATACGCCAGGAGCCATCCTTCTTCTGCACCAAAAGCACTGGTGATGCAAAGGGGCTTGTACTGTGGACAATTAACCCAGCTTCCAACAATTCCTTGACCTATCTTTCTATCTCAGACTTATGCTGTGGTGAGTATTTATATGGTCTACAATTGATAGGTGGTGTACCAGGTTGTAGCAGTATAGCATGGTCATATACTCTAGATGGTGGTAACTGCTTGGGATCCCTAAACAATTCAGAGTATTGTTCCACCACAGATTGTACAGAGGTTGGTAGGTCTTCCTGCTCATGAGGAGGAACATATTCTACTAATGCAAAAGCCCAAACATCATTACCTTTGGCACATTTCCAAAGTTGTTCAGCCTCCATTAGCTGTAGCTGGGGTACTGCAGGTTTCACCCCTTGAAGCTTAACATGCTTGCCCATATCCATGAATTCCACAGTTCTCTGTTCCCAGTGACATGTCATTGGACTATGACTTTTGAGCCAGTCATATCCTAAGATGGCATCATAAGCTTCCATATCCAAAACTTTCATATCAGTAGCTAGAGTGTGTCCCTGACACCACCAACTCAGATTGGGTGCCACCTTATCAGATATCAGCTGTTGACCATTAGGGAGCTGGACTGATTTGGGTGGCCCAGATACAGTAGATAACCCAGCTATGCACACAAAATTGCTACTGACAAATGAATGGGAACTACCACTGTCCAATAAAATGAGCATTACCTTATCTTTGACTAGAGCTCTAATCTTGATACACTCATGAGTGTCAGTACCAGCAATAGCATTTAGAGATAACTTATAGAGCTCTTCAGTTAATGTGTCTTCCACAGCTAGCTGGTTTAAAGTTTCTTCAGAAAGAGTCTGGTCCAAGTCATTTAGAGCTAATGCATGAACCTGAGCTTTGTTCCTCTTTTGACAAACTTCTATATGTGCTGGATCAAATTTGTCTCCACAAAAGAAACACAAGCCATTAGCCTTTCTATAATCCCTTAGCTGTCTTTCCCTCCACAAATTGTTGGTAGGATTGGGAGTCTTAGGATCAGACTTGTTATAAGAGGTTGCTATCTTGGACAGTGTTGTTTGTTCGTGCCCTTTAGTTTTACCCCTTTCCACTATCTTCTGCTGAATTTTGGCTAACAGCACAGCTCTATCAATGGTTTCAGGTACCTGTGACTGCACTGTATATCTGATTTCCTCCTTAAGACCATTCACAAATTGGGAAGCAAAGAAAAGGTCATCATACCCCTCATTGTGCATGGAAACCTGAAACTGCAGCTCTTGGAAGTCCTTGAAATATTCCTCAACTGTGTTCTCCTGTTTGAGATCCAACAGTTCTGTCAAAGCCTTCCTGTAATCATCCTTACCAAACTTCTCCTCCACTGCCTGGACAAACTGAACCCAAGAAGGATTACGAACTTTCTTTCTGTAGACCTGCAACCATTGGGAGGCTGCTCCCTCAAAATGGACAGTAGCCATTCTGACCCAATGCTGAGGAGCCAGATCCACTAAGAGAAAATAGTCCACACATTTGTCTTTCCAGATAACCGGATTTTCTCCATTGAACTTGGGACAAAACCTTTGGTAGGTGCTGCCTAGGCAGGGTACTAGGCTGTTGAACTGGATTCTCCTCTTTGTGGTATGCCTTCTCTAACCCTGCTTTAGACCTGAACAACTTCAAAGCAGTGGATGCTTCAGATATAGTATCACTGTCAGATTCATCAGTTTCCTCTCTGACATGTTTCAACCTCAACCCTGCTACCACTTGGCCAGTTTCAGCGAGCTGTTGAGACATCTTCTGCTGTTCTGCAGTGTGCTGAGCTACCAGACTAGTGTTCTTCTCAATTTGTTCCTTCATTTGCTTCTGCTGGATCCCGACATCAGTGAGACGAGAAAACACCAGATCCAGACTCTCCAGGATCTGATCCAACTTGCTGTTTTCCTTCTCCGCTTCGTCATCCATAGCTTTCAGAATGAAACTCGTTTGCACTGAGGGTTTCGGTGGAGCCGTGATGAAATCCTTGCACAAATCCCCTTAGAAACCGTAGCCAACTCCTCGCGCCCCCAATTCAAACGAGACAGCTCAGGTACGCACCCTCGCCAGTTCGCTCGTCTGAACAATTCACCGCCGCCCGAGACCAGCGACGACCGAGGGATTTTACGCACAGACCTGCTGCACAACCCAAGTCGATTCCGGTCTCCCGCCGTCGCCTCCGCACTCAGATCCCGTAGGCTCCCGGAATTTTACACCCAGACTCGCTGAGCAACCCTCGCCTTCACGAAATCGAGCGCAAATTCGAGAATAAAAATCCAATTGATCGACGAAGACAAGTGGGATTTCACACGGGTGAGCCGCAACCACTGGTTTCCGTCTACTTTCCCCACCTCCAATCGCCGCCAAACAACTAGTCAGGTAATAAGATTAGGCATAAGCATAATAAACTGATGCATCCGAAGACGGTGAATCTAGAATAGAGGCCGGGTGGGGAAGCAAAAGATGCAAGAGAGCCTTTTTCCGGGATTGGATTTCACTCATTTAGTGCTTGGGATGCGGGTAGGCGTGGAAGATGAACATAAGAGAGCTCCGCCCTTGCCTTGCACCGGTGAACAAAAGAAAGAAAGGAGACAAGGTCGGAACTAAGACAAGACGTCAATAGCTTATTTTAAGTGACGTATTCCTGTCGGGAACAGCGAGCAAGGATAAAATGAGAGTATGAGCCCACACCCATATAGAAATCAGTCATATGCCTGATAGTCGTTATCTATTCTTTCTCAATGATAGTATTATTACCCGAAAACGATATGTACAGAGGAAGCTAGTTCTGTACTCTAGTTCTGTCCCCAAGGCGCGAGTGAAGCCCTTCTCCAGTATGGTAAAGTGAAACCGCTTCAGAGTTTATGGTTCGAAAGAAAGAGAGAGGAAAGCACTTATAAAGCGGTGGGCCCTTCTCTTATCTTATCTTATAGTAAACAAGAGTTCTGTTAAGCTCTGGGACTCTGGGCAAGATAGATGTTGTTTTGAAAACGTAAATTGACCGAAGTTTGTCTTGACTTTCCCCTATTCTACGTATACCATCTCCGAGCCTCTCGTTAAATCGAATCAATTGATGAAAGATGCCCATCCTTGCTAGGCCAGTTAGAAGTTCCTGGGGATGTGATTGACCTAAGAAGCCCGTGTTATCGATAGATGTAAGTTCATAGTTGAAGACAAGGGAGTTTTAGCTTTTTCGTACCTCGCCCCGGTGTCACTGACAGGGGAAGCGCAAGGTTGATTTATCTGTTTTCGACTCGTGAAAGTTATCACAGCTAGCCAGCCTACAAGGAAGATTTGTGGGAAGTAAGTTACAAGACTTCTCCCCAAGCTCTATTTCCGAACCTAGTTCAAGGACAGGAGCTGGGGATTTGGCCAAGCCAGTTGTTGAAGTCGAGTATGAGCTTCTATCCAATCGAAAGAAGAAGCAAAGGCTTTTCGGTAAAGTATCTGTTTTTTAGTGGTCCTTGCATTCACTCCTCCAAGGAGGTGGGAATTCATCCATAGTACGCCTATCTATGGAAAAGTTCTTTTGAAAGATTTCCCCTTCCTTTCTTCTCTACACTTATCCGAATAGGTTGGTGTGCCAGCTTCTTCTCCTGCCATCCCGACCTATTGGCCATACCGTAGTGTGAGCACCATTATTAGAATTGGAGTATCTCTTTCAAGCACGCACATAATGGACAGCGTGGGAATACCTACAATAGGGACAGCCCGTCATAGACCACAGGAATCCATACCCTCGCAGAAAGGAGAGGAAGAAGACTGTCTTCTCGGGGAAGACAGGCTTTCTCGGACTAGAAGAAGAAGAGGAAGAAATCGATACTATGCTAGCTAGTTACAGGGAAGCTGCATCAATGGAAGTTGGATTGCCTAGTTTTGCTTTTGAGTTCGATTTGAACTACTTTTCCAAGGAACCACACTGGGCTAACTTGAATCTGTAATCGATGGTTAAGGCGCGCAGCGGTAAGGTTCCCACCGAATCAAGAATTCGGCAATTGAGGAGCTCGATTCGTCATACTCACCACCACCATACCAATTGTCACCACCCGTGGCCACCGGCGTAATGCCGACGACGTGAGCTAGATCAATCGGATCAAAACTTGGCGAGGAAGGGACGAGGAAAGGTTCCTCCCCTGTTTCCTTGTTCTATTTCATAATGTTCATATCCAGATTACAGATCGAGGTTGCTTATAAGCATACCAAGTCAAACCGGCCTCGGGCCCACACGTCAGACGATTAGGAAACGTAAAGATACAAAGTATGTATTCGCTATTCTATTACAGCTTAAGCATAGACGCCTGGTCTTCACTTGGCCACGGTGGTGACAGAAACATAGCATTTTCCCCATTGTTGGGTTTAATGTCAATTAGATTTTGTGGGTACTAATGCTCTTCAGGCAGAGAAACATGTTTTTTTTGTTCTCTTTTTATAAACGCACCAGTTAAGTCATCAGGAACAGAGCAACAGTTATAAACTGATCATATTCATCGACTCAAATCGGAAAATGTTGATTATTACAGGCATATATACATATTACACATGTAGTGTGATCAAACCATATGTCACATCGTAGATACTTCTTTTTCCTATCAAGTAGATGCAGGTGCAACATAGCTTCTCTTCATGAGCAATATGTTTGGCATCACTTGCAAACTAATGTTGTTCCTGCTTGGCCTTTAGACAGAATTGGTTTTTTATAGGGGAATGAATGATAATCATGAGATACAAAGCAGCACATGGGTTGAATTTTACAGTGTACAATGAAATGTCGAACAGGACTGTAACAGTTCAGCACCAGAAAACACAAACCAATACAGACCAACAGAGAATCGAACAGGTAGGAGTGGCACAAACTGCAACCCGAGTACAGAAGTCTTCCCTCCAGCTGCTTTTTCTTCCAAAATGGGCGTTCAAGCATGCAGTGAGGTTAAGGAGCAGAGAAAGCAGGTCTCACTGTAAAGCATCATTTGAGTTTGTTTCCAGGATGGGACCATTTCTGTTTGCTGCAATTGCTTGTTTTACCCTTACAAGGTCAAAGTTACCCGTAAGCTTGAGCAATTTGAGGCTCGGAAGGAGCTCAATTCCAGTAAGAGACTGTGACCCTGTGGAGCTCCAGACTATCTTCTTGAGCTTAGGAGTAGCTTTACCACCAAAGCTGATGGCAGTCATGTTTGAGCACTCAATGATAAGGAACTGGAGATTTATAAATTTACCTTCACTGAAGGTAAGTGTTTTTACATTCTCACTGCATGACTCCTTCCAAAGCCTAAGGTAGCACAAAGTAGATAGACTGCCAAGGATTTCGATATCATCAGCTGTGAAGTGAGTCTTATGCAGGGTTAGCTTGGTAAGTTCCCTGAGGTTTGCAACCCATGCAGGAAATCCACTGACCAGACCACTGATTTCTAGAGTCTGAAGGTATATTGGAGGTATAACTACTGTCTGTTCCATATCCATGCCTGCATTTTTGTTATGTGCTATGATCCAGATTGACAGAGCACGAAGGCTCCTGCTTACCTTTCCAATTGCATGGTACAAGTGCCTGAAGACTTGATCCTGAGGGTCCTGGAGAACCACACCCAACTTCCTCAGTTGGATTAGATTTGCAATGCCAATCATCTCATCACTGCTGCCCGAAACTGCAACATCTGATAGGACCTGCAATTCTGTCATGGCCCCGATACTTTTGGGTATCTTTACAGTGAAAAATTGTTCTTCTGGTATGGTGTTCTGATTTTTGCAGTCCTTTTTGTTCCCGGCAAATAGATGCTTTAGCCTTGGAAGGATAACAATATTTTTGGCGAAAGCGTGTACCTTTGTTTGCCGAATGTCTAGGGTCTCCAGGTGCCGAAGCTTGTCAAGTTGCTTGGGTAGTTCAGTAATGGTTGCATATGTTCTTCAGATGGTGGTCCTTCAATTCCTTGCAACCTTCTAAATCAAGCACTTCCAGGAACCCCAGTTGAGTTGACAAAGGAAGTGATTCCAAGAATATTTTGGTGGCGACATTGGGCTCACCAATTTCTGGTTGTTTGTTTGTTTTTAAATGACTGCAAATGCTCCAACAGACATTAGAATGGGCTCTATGTAGTTGCTGTGCAGCTTGTTGAAGTTGGAATGCAGTTCGTACGGAAAGGCGATGAACCAAGCCAGGTGGGAGGTTGGTCTCGACAAAATTCTGTTCTGCTGCAATCTTGGTGAATAGGTCATGGGTCGATGCATCCATTGTACAGCTTCTGACCTTGCCAGTGGCATCAGTATCCTTGGGTATAATAAATCTGTGGGCAACAAGGATGTCAAAACAGCTTTCAGCTTCGTCAAGTGCACTTTGCCTACCAGTTTTTGTTACCATGCCTTCAGCAGCCCATCTTCTTACCAATCTTGCCCGTCTAAGGGTGGTTTCCTTGGGGAAAATGACTAGATACAGCAAGCACTTCCTGCAATAGCTAGACAGACCATAGTACCGAAACATGAGCACCTGCGTCTTGTTGTTAGAAGATGAATCATTGAGGCTGTCCAGTAACCTCTGAAGATCCTCTTTCGTCCTATGTGGGTTAACATAGAGAGCATGAAGAAGCAGCTTGCAGTTGGGTGTTTCCAGGGCCAATTTTGTGAAGATGGCCCGTAACAATGGCTGCAGATCATTCGTTTGGTGATTGCCCATTACTAGAAGGCCCATTGCCATGGTGAGATAATAATATTGGGGGTTGGAGCCTATGTCACTCACGTTATAAATCTCATCGGGGTATAAGAAGACGGCCACATCCATCAACATCGCTGTGGTGACTAGTATTGCACTCCCGGGTGAGCAATTTGTGTTGAGGAGAGCAGATTTGATGCTGTCCCAGTCCCAGGGAGATTCATGCCTGAGGTCATCTAGCACGACCAAGAACTCCTTACCTTCCAGGTGCTGCTGCAGCTCCTCCACGAGCTGCTCATCTTGCCACTCTTCAATGCCACTCAACTGTTGTCCACTTGAACAACTAGTTTTGTTAGGATGTCCCGGAGTAGCTCACTCCGGCTTGTACGATACTGGTCCTTCTCACCAAGACTGAGCCAGGCCATGCATCCCGAGGAGCTGGAACTCCTCGCCAGCCATGGGTCTTGAAACAATGTTCTGGCCATTAGAGTTCTTCCCTTGCCATTGGTTCCCACCAGTGCAATAACTCTGGGTGTGCCCTGCTTCTTTGGTTTGCCACCATCTGCTGCTCCCATCCACTTGGTCAGAGTGAATCCTGGAAATGGGGCGGGCTCAGCTTCAGCCAGAGCAAGCCGTCGAGCATCTTCCTGCACCTTGGTGTCATTGTTTTGGGCGACCAGGTATGGTACCTTGGATCTGTCATTGCCCCTCCTAGGTGTGGCCTTGACACCGTACCTCAGCCGCCTCTCCCCCACCTCGCGCGAGCGGATCTTGAGCTCCCGGATCTCCGCTGCGATGCGGTAGCGAGTGGGCAGTGTCCACACGAACCGGGGCAGCATGCGGATGTAGCCGAGGAGGCATTGCTCTGCTTCCCGGGTGCCCGTGCCGAGGCTGTCCACGTAGAGGTCCACACAGTTCTGGGAGGTGTACGCCACCTCCGCGACCTGCTTCATCCACGCATGGACCCGGTGGTCCTCGTCGCCGTCACCGGTGGTCTCCACGGCATGCAGCAGGAAGCCGTTCATGCTCTCCATCTCGTCCTTGATGAATTGCATGTCGCGCCGGACCCTGCCCAGCAGCTGGGCCTCCTCGGCGAGGGCCGATGTCAGCCGGCCGAGCAGTGATCCGACGGCACTTTGCGCGTTGCCTAGGATCATGTCCGCCATCTCTGGGCCTGTTGGAAGCACAAGAATTTTGGTCAGTTCCTGAATTAAAAGGATCGCCATGAAAGAAAGGTTGCCGTGTTCTTGACGTGCACGTGCTCTTACCAAAGCTGTAGTTGAGATGAGACGCTACCAATGCAAGCTAAGAAGAGAACCTCCGATCAAATGGTGGATCCGTACGTGGAGTCCGGAAGCAGGAAGAGGATAGGATGAACTATATTAAGTGAAGGTAACTCTTTCCCATGCCTGGAAATGGAATGGCAGTCTGACTTTGATCATGGCTATCAAAATTCCATGCAGGTATGCACACTCTTCCTACAAGAATAAAGATGACTTCACATTTTAGTTTGTGTGTCTGACATATAAAGTACTCGATGCCCCATTTGCGTGTGTGAGGCCAAACTGAGGAATATAGTAGATTACTTGCATTGTCAAGCCGTCAACTATATACTTTTGGTTCTGATCCGTGTCGTTGTCATATTGTGAGGCTCCAAATGTACCAAATGCACAGTTAAGCATTATTGAAAGGTCACATCTAAATTTCATTACATGAAAGTAACGTTCATAGTTATTTTTACATGGAAAAACTGTAGAACTTTTCCGAGGTAAAATTTTAAATGTGACTCCCTTCGTTTCAAATTGTAGATCATTTTGTCTTTTCTAAGTTCATAGATATATGTTTAGGTGCATAGCAAAACTTATACACCTGAAAAGCTAAAATGACCAACATTTTGAGACGGAGGGGGTGTAAAAATTAGCTAAGTTGCAGCAGAGGGTCAAATGATTAAATCTATCCTCAAATGATTTAAATGCGTGATGAACGCCTGTATTCTCTAAATTTAGCATACAATGCTTGATACAAACCTCTTGACACGAAGTGGACATACAACAGTGGTGGCCAATATGTTTCACATATTCATATTGGCTCCTGAGAGGATGTGATACGTTTCGGTGCAACAGTGCGCATGTCAAATTTTGGCGCGCTATATATGTAGAGTCAAATATATCTTCAACTTCAAATGTCGATTTAGGTGCTATATCAATTCAAAACTGTGCCTTTGATTCATGGGAATCAAAATCCTTTGATTCAAGCATGCGTACTCTTCTACTCCCTTTGTTGCAAATTGTAGACCATTAAAACTTTCTTAGAGAATCAAACTATTTATATTTGACTAAAATTATAGACCGAATTACAAATATTTATGACATCAAATAGATATATTATGAAAATATTTTTAAAACCCCGCGTTTGTGCAGATATTTTGGCCTGGGTAGATCTGGTGGAATTTACAAACCTGAGTTTGAGTCGTAGGTTCAGCATGAGTGCTTATATTTTCACGGTTTGTTCCAATGATAAGCAGCATTATTCTTTTACTCGTAGGTGAAAATATTCGTCAACAGAATATTGAATTGGTGAGCGCATAACTTGTGCAGACGGACTGGAATAAAGTTCTTTTTTTTTCTAAAATGAAAATTGAAATCAAATCGTGGTAAGCTGGACTTCAGCTACCAATTCCCATGCATGTCTTTCCATCGCCACTCGCAATGAATTCCCTTTGCTAACTGCTTGTTTGACCGTGGTTTTGTCCAAACCATATATAGCTAGCTTGTTATCTATGCCAGCTCTAGTTTGTTGTCCATCTTTCTTGACTTTATCAATCGAGATTTTGGCCTCCCAATTTGGGTACTAACTGCTGCAGTTGTGCAAGAAAAGCTTTTCTTCTCCGAATGTGAATTTGAAACCCCGCGTTTGTGCTGCTTTCGCCTTCCAGGAAGCTTGGTGGGTCGTGTTGTCGTCCTGCATTAATGCGGCCGGCCCAATGGGCCCTCGTATTTGCTTGGCACCAAAAAGTGTTGGCTGGTCTTTTTTGTTTACTAGGATGGGCCGATGGGAGAATCTTTCGAATAATGCCTTTTGTACATATGCATAGAGATGTCTCTCACTGACATATGGACCAATGTCGTCTTAACTAATTCCTCACAATGAGTGCCATATCGTGGATATATAGTCCTAATATGTTATTCGGCGGCATGTTATGGATTTGTTGGAACAAATACGCTAATTTCATATGAGCCTTGCTGGAGTGAATATGAAGGCCCCATGGGTCCCAAAATTATTTGTACCTTTTGACTTCCGCAGATCACGTTTGACCATTCGTCTTATTTAAAAAAATTATGAAAATATAAAAATAATTATGATATACTTAAAATATATATGATGGTAAAACATGTCATAGAAAAATAAATAACATTTTCACAAATTTTTTTGAATAAGACGAATGAAGTGCAGAAGTCAAAAAAATGCAAATGTTTTGGGACGGACGGAGGATTTCGGAACTCGAAGTTTCCAAGGTTCCAACAAAATATTAAGGAGACGTACGTTGGTACATTTTCAGATAATCCACGCATTACTGTTCATTAATTGTTCCCAATGCTTATATTTTTGCCGATGCATCGACAGCGTCGGAGAGCGAGGAGCAAGAACATGGAGCAGTTTGGTGTCTCTCTACATTATTGATTTGCTCACCAGTGTTGCCACTGCAGACAAGGAAATCAGCCAAAGCAAGTACAATAAAGAGCTTATCATCACTTTAATAATCCATGAATGAATCAGATGAGGGGCCTAGGTATAGCTAGCAAGGGCCCCAAACATCTTCATGATGATATCTTGACCTATATATATGCTTCTGTCGATCACATCCGTGCAAATTCGTGGTACAGATCGATCACATCGCTCGCACGCGTGTGAACTAACAATTAAAATTGTTGCACTACTGACCAACTAACTAAACCATATACATATATAGATATTAAACATAACAATCAGAACAAAAAGGTACTAAAGCAGCAGCAATGCAAGAAAATACGGCACGCCGTGATCTGATCGCTTTTTTGTTTGCCGGGCAAGTGCGGGGCAGATTTGGGTGTGCCTGCAGAAAAAACAAGCCGCGTATGAACAGAATCCAAGACGGATCGAGGACGCCACTTAAGTCTGATTACCCTGGTCACTAAACAAACTAGGAAGGCGCAAAGCTGGATCTGGCGCAACTAAACTAGGGCGAGTCCAGCTGGGGTACACCAGGGCCTGTCTCTTGCCTGTCTCCCTTCTTCCTGGCACTGCACACCCATGCATGATCATTACCTGAGCGCACACACGTACTATCAGATAATGCATGGATCATATTAATTTCACATAAGAACCAGGAGAGAAGTTTAACGAATTCAGTAATCAGGAGATCTCGTGTGGGGGGCTAAAAATGACCACCTTTTTCATTTTTCTGTACCTTGTGATGATGCCTTAATCAGGACGTACTTATCCACCAAATATTTATATAATCCATATCAATGTAGGAACAACACACATTCTCACAAAGTTCAAAGCATATAGACATTCGCACAAAAAATAGTCCAGTTCTTGAACTCCATCTGTACAACTCCATCCGTTCCAAATTACAAGTTGTTTTGGCTTTAGCTTTTACTTTGTTAGGGGCTTATGGCGTTACATAGTTTTTACTATGCATTTAGATACAGTGTATGTTTACATGCATAATAATATCAATGAATCTAGAAAAATTAAAACCACGTAACACGATTTGGAACCTATGAAATATCTATCATTTTTTTTTGAGATTACACAGTACAACGCAGACGCTCACAACACGCACGCACACTCACACCTATGAACACACGTACGCAAATCCTACCCCTATGAGCACCTCCGAATGACTGAGCACCGGCAGATCTAGAGATTCTCGAAGTCACCACTGGCGCCTCGTCGTCGACGGGAACGTCGCTTACCACTTAATGCATAACGCCGGAAATTCCCGGAATAAATCCAGGAAAAGGTGCGAGCACTAGGATTTAACCCCTGGTGGGTAGCATCCTACTGGACCGTCCTACCATTGGACTACAAGCTCATTCGCATGAAATATCTATCTATAAATGAAAGAATTACAACTAACAATTACAATTTGTGATAGATGGTGATCGATCAGTCTCGATCATGCTGCGTAGGACGATCTCTTTTGGATGCTAGCACGCAGCGCTGAAAACGTATGTGTGTCCTACGCAGTAATTTACGGAAGAGCATGGGTGGCTTTTTGAGCGAAAAGGGAGTAGATTAGGTAGTCAAGGCGGGGGCTTTAGGTTAGGGCAGAGGCAGGCGACGAAGACCACGGCACTGTAGTCTGTAGGGCTAACGCACGGCACGGGGGCGTCCCTTTTCGTTGTGTGTCCCTTGCATGTAGACGTAGTGGCCCTTTGTTGTTTAGGGCGTGCTGCGTGCTACCTGCACCTAAAAAGAAGGTTGTTATTGATCGATGACACCATTAACTTTTTTGTTTGTTTGACTATTCGTTTTTTCTACAAATATTTTAACAAATTGATCAACCAACAAGTTAAATCTAAAGTACATTGGATAATAGATGTAATGATATACATTTTGTTTTAGTTAACTAATTTGTTCAATATATATTAGTGGTCAAAGTTGGAGTAAAAAATCAACGGTGTCATATATTTAAGAACGGATGGAGTAATATGTTAGCGGCATGTATCGGTAAGTTCCTTTGTGCTACAAACCATGGCGCAAAACAAGAGAAGTAAAGAAATCAAACCACAAAGAGACACGAGATTTAACGTGGAAAACCCCCTCAACACGAGAGGGAAAAACCACAGGCGCCAGCCAGCAAGTACTTCACTATGATCGGATTCCGGTTACAAACACCAACGGCGGCGGCTTACAAGAAGTAGAATGAATCAATCTCCAATGGAAAAACCCTAACGAATTATATGACCCGTATTGTACTGCGGGAGGGGGGGTTGTCCCCCCGCAAACCCCCTATCGCACCGCGGGGCTCCGGCCCTGGCCTTCGGCCGGGCCTCAGGTACGCTCCGTCAGGAAGTTGGCCTTTATCTTGTGCACATGAATTTGGATCATTATTCAACACTTTTGTAGCATTTGTCGACCGTGTGTGCGCCCCAAGTTTGAGGATGATGAACTCTTCAGGGCTCATTCGTTTCCACCAGATTAGATTCCGGACAGAATGAATAAATATAATAAGAAAATTATCATAGGTACTATAAGAGACTCGGATTTATTCTGAGTCGAGTGTTAATTTATTTATGCTAGGTACACTAAGAGACCCGAGTGGAAATGAATGTCTATCATGAGTAAAATAGTTTCCAACACGGAACAAATCTGGATCTCTTATAATATTCATCGTGATTTTCTTGTTATATGTATCAATTCCTGTCGGAACCCAATCCGATGGAAGGGAACAAGGCCTCCATCTTATGCTGAGCGAGAAAGCAAATAATCCCAGGCAGCCTTGGAGTTAGCGTTTACATGTACGCCCTGGCATCAATACATACATTGTCTGAAGAATATATATTAGAAATTAACATATGTATATTTTTATGAAAGCATTTTGCAAGATAAATTGATTTGTGTAGTTTTTACATTTTTAAACTCCACAACGATAAATGTGACTGAAATATTATCTAAAACGACTTGATTTATCAGTACGTAGGGAGGGAGGAAGTAATTAGTAAAAAGGCACTTTTTAGGAACGAAAGGGAGTAAACATATGTATAAGAAGGTGTAGGTGTAGGACCGGGCTACTCTCTGTCCGTGCCAGTGCATGCAGCGCGCGCGTCGGCGTGTGGGCCATGCCATGCCCCTGTGGCTCTGCCTGCGTGTCAGGCTATCCTAGCCTACCACCACAGGTCGTCGAGGCGTCTAGCTAGCTAGCTATCTGCATGCTGCCATGGAGAAACGTGCATGTCGTGCCATGGAGATCACGAGATGGATTGGATCATTGAACGAACGTGCAGTAGCTACTGTGGTTTGTTTCGTCCAAGCGTTGGTCATCCCGTTACGCACGCCAATGATCCGTGAAGTGATAGAGTGATCGATCGTCCGGTCAATCCAGTCACACTGCAAGTGGCGCTCTGCGATCGACAAGCACGTAGACCCACACACGACGTGCTTTAGCAGGGATAAGAAAAGTGTTATGGGGTACACGCCGGCCGTATCTGAGAATTTTTTCTAAAAAAACTTTTTTTGCCTGATTTTAATTCTTGTTCAATGTGTCACTGTAGGAGGATAGTTTTTGAATCCCTTGTGGGCTGCTCAAAGTGTTATGGGCAGGTATGTACATATGAGCAATTAGGTGAGTCGGTCGAGGGAGCGAGGAGCAGCGAGGAAGACGAGGAAGTGGGAGCGGTGTGCCAGCATAAGGAGGATGCGCGGCGCAGCCCCGCAGCGAGCCGGTGGAGGGAGGAGGTCGGCTGGGGGTAGAGATCGACGGTCGCGAGAGACAAAGATGGGAAGGCAGCACTGCAGAGAAAGGAGGCTGGTCGGGGAGGGAGAGGGCCGGTGCCGGTCGGCGGAGGGAGCCACATCGCCCACAGCCCCACACGCAGGTTTGGGGACGGAGGGAAGGAGGAAATATGGTGGACTAGGGTGGGTCCCACTCATTAGCTTCTATGGAAAGGGCGGTGGGAATGGTAGATTTGAGTAGAAAATGTTGATGACTACTCCCTCCCTTCTCGAGGTGGGAGAGAAAAAATGCACAAAAGTAAATTTTGCATTGATTGTAGCAAATTTGTATGGTTGCATGGAGCATAAGAGGGGAAAAGTGAAGCAATTAACCAATCACGCATGCACGCGAATCCTTGTTTTTTCCTCCCCATGAGTTAATGCGGTCATTGGAATGTGGAGGCGTCTTATAAATTTGGCAAAAGTGAAAAAACGTCATACGCCTTATAAACGAGAAGGGAGGGAGTAAGATATAGAGAATGACATAGAAAGTTTGTATAGACAAGAGAATCTCGATGATTTAGGACAAAATATTCTTGTTATAGGTAGGAAATAGAGTACGAGTACGAACAATCTTAGCTCGGCCATGGTGGTAGCAACTAGGCATGGAAATATGGAAATGGAATCCGATTTATCCAATATACGTATCCGCTAAAATATAAATATGGATATCCGTACCGTGTTCGAATTCAAATGTAGTAGTAAAGTGGATACATCTAAATTCGTTTTTGTCGATTTTCTCTATCCAATTCCACATCTGTATTCGGCAATATCCAACACTATCTGTATTCGACTATATAAAATTGTCAGTTATCTCTATAACTAATGGCAAATTATGTTCAATAGAATACTGATAATGATAGTTTATAATTGAAAAAAAATATATCCATAACTATTGATTATGACATTAGTTTTAATATTAAAAATATTGCATCTATAAAACAATTTAAAAGTTATATTTAAATTTAATGATCAATATAATTAATTTTAATAATGAAATACATTAATGTAAAATTTAATTTAAATTACTCTAGTTCATTTATGTATTGATGAAAATGTTTTTCAAGTATTTTTTATTATTTGTTTGATAAATGTATATATATTAAATATATGTATTTATTAATAGTTTTATTTATTATATGATTAATTATTAAATAAATATGGATGGACGTGATATTCTTAATGAGCGATCTTTGTCTGGACTTGTTATATACTAGTACTTTAGTCTTTACATGATTTTGTAATGGTAAATTATCAATAAAGAAAATTGGTAAATGTTATCTTCCAAACAATCGATTAAACATCCAAATTCGAGACTTCCGTTTTGTATTTGTATTCGAGAACATTTGAATCTATATTCATGTTCGAGTAAAAATGTGGTAAAAGGTGTTATCTAAATCCGATTTTCGTGCGAGTCCGATCCGTTTTGATCCACACTAGCAACGCTGATCGGTCGCTACTTGCTAGCTGGCCTTACCCCGCACATATGCTACCTGAAAACAGACAGGCCATGGGCTATCTTGATAAGCTAGATTGCCTAGGACACTGTACATGTGGCCCTGGAATTACGAAATTATCCATTCAGCTGGCTTTGGTAGTTTCAACTTATATTTTATTATTTCCTATTTATATATAAGATCGAAATAATTGTCAAATCGCTGGTAGTTTCCCATAACCACACCCCCAACCAGTGTGCAGATAGCGGACTTTAGTTTCAGTTTTATTTTCCTTCATGTTTTGCAAAAAAGGGTTTTGGTTACCAACTTAATTAATTACCCTTTGCTACAGTGCTTACCCTATGAATTTTCAGCTAAGGCATTATGTCGGCATCACATCGAGAAATTACTCTACGAGAGGATTCAATGCCACATAAGAAATTCTTCTCTTTTGTTTTATTTTTATTTCCTTAATACATTTCCACCTCTGCTTGGCAGAAGTGCTTTTCCAAAGCGTCAAAGCTTTTTGACCAGATCATCTGTTTCTACACAAGTTCTTTTGGACGTCTTTATCTCCACGCGTGCATACTTGTCGGTCACAGACAATCAGCGTGTGGATCAAATATTCGTATATTATATATACACAAACACACGTACACATTCTTTTTCTATTTTTGATGTTTCCCTTGTGTTCAAAACCTATATATATGTCATGGGCGGATCTAATGCTGGGACAGGCGGGGCTCAAACTCCCCTACCACCACTCAGAAATTTTTAGGAGCCGCTCTTAAGCCTCTCCATGATTTTTAGGAAGGAGGCAGGGAAGGAGGAGGGAGAAGAGGAAGCCCCGGCCCTCCCTCGGCTCACAGGCTGAAAATTTTCTGTGCACACATATACCAAAAGTGAATGTTATAGAATATTTTTATAAAGTATATATTTGTCCAAAAAAGGTCATGATAATGTGCAAATCTATAAACACCCTGCATGCATGTTTACTAACAAGACCTCGTGGCATCTTTCAATTACTTATGAAATACTTCCTCTCTTGTGTATTATAAGTCATTTTGGTTTTTATATGTTCCTAAAAATTATTATCAACGTACATTATATCAGAAATGTATATAGAAACTTATGCACTCACAGGAAGGCAAAAACGACATACTAACATGTGTTGTTTAGTTATTTAAGTGAACCGACCACACTGATATGACGCACATGCATGACATGTACTTATGCATAGTACACACAAATAATTTGTCGTTGCATTTGCATATATTAGTGCTAGATCCATCAGCACCTATCAACAGCTGGTCAAAACACATAAGAATGGTAAGGGGACATGCGGCACGAGCGTTGTGCTTTTCAGTCTGATGTTTTTTTTTTTAGAATGATGGATTGATCTACTCTCCAACAACCCTGTTCATTCCACAGTCCACACAGCCTAATTCCATCACACCCACGCACACACACAGTGGGTTGCAGTTGCAGCCTCCTGCCATAAACCCAAGGGCATGCATGGAACAAAAACAAAAGCATTAGTAGAAATTAATTGCTTGGATCACCAAATTGTCCCCATATTAATAAATAATGGTGGTTGGAAGAGAGAGAGAGAGAGATGTGGCCTGAACCTGCTCAGCTGTTATATAAGTAAGGCCGTAGCTGAAGCTCAAACATCCCTTCTCGGCACTCTCTCCTCTCTCTACACACGAGAGCATCCATCCTCTATCTCTCTCTAGCTCTAGTTCTCAACCAGCAAAGGGAGGAAGAGCAAGAAGCAAGAAGAGAGCTGGTGGACATGATGCACCGGCTCTTCGGCGAAGCTAGGTACGTACTTGTCTCACATGAGAGTCAGCTGGCTCAACTTCTTCCTCCAACAATTACAGAATATCCAATATCCCCCAGCCCGTAATTGTGCCATTAGCACGCGCGCTGATCGAGATATGATCCTGATGCGGTGTTCCGTTAATTCTTCGGGGCTTTTCAGGAGAAGGGCGGCGCCTCCGGTGATGGCCGGCGGCGAGCGGTGGCTGTCGGCGGCGGCCAGCAAAGGAAGGTGAGATCGAGGAAACACCAGACTCTTTAGCTAGCTGGGAACAGCCATAATATCATCCTCTGATGCTCTTGCATATATGCTAGTCTGAGGCATTACTAGCCAGCCAAGAAATTAAACAGCCATCTACCATTTGGTGCAGAAACTTTGTTGTTACCTGCTTAATTATAAGATCTCTCCAGGGTGTTAGATCAGATTCCAGCACTGTTGGTTTTAATGCAGCTGCCGGCACTGTTGTGTCTTGTGATTGATCTCAGCCCCTCCGTGTCAGTATTAGAGAGAGAGAGTAGAGCAGAGAGAGAGAGACAGGAGGGATATGTGGGCCCGCGAGTACGTTTGCTTGTGAGTTGGAAGCACGGCAGCTTCCAAGAACAGTGAGTGCCCTGCTGTTTCAAAAGGGAAGGGCCAGCCAACAGTGATGTCAGGGCCCTTTTGCCATTGCCAATGCCAAGAATCTTTCCCGCTAACCACGCGCGCGAGTTTCCTGGATTTGCCAGCCAACCCACAATCCATTATTGTTTAATCTCACACTGTCTGTGTCTGCTGCTCCCAGTCTTTGCAATGCTCTCTGCTGATTTTTCAAAGCTGCTATTTTCAATTCACTGCTGCCCAAACGGGTTCAAATTCCATCCATGTTTAGTTCACAAAAAATGGAATGTTTAGTTCACAAATAAAAAAGTAGAATAAAAAACTAAAAAGTTTCTCTTTTTTTCTGTAGGGTTCCTTATTTTCGTGGTGTGTCAATTTATTTAGACTAGTCTCAGTATAAAAATTTCATCGCATGGTTATCAAAACTGCCATGTTATCTTTTCAATTAAATGAAACTGTCACTCTCGGTACAAAATTGCATTGTACAGATTCATTGATAGATTGGAGCATTTAATTTTCGCCTATAGTTATGATCAAATATGTCTTGTGATGAAACTATATCATCCTTAGTGTAAGTTTCATTGAGTTTCATGGACTTTCGAACTATGCCAGCCGAGTTTTATGGAGATGAAACTCTTCTATCCTCTTTCTCATAATTAAGCTACCAAGTTAGCAAAACTTCTGGTGTGGTATATGATTTAATATCATGAAACTCCACTTAGACTTACCTACAAAATGACTTTTTTGTTTTTTATGCATACCCATGCCATTTTTATTGAAAAAGCTTAATTATTTTTCTTACGTGCTGTCAGCTGACATTATTGCACATCTCAATGCTCACAAGTCACAACAAATTTTGTATCCCCCCTTTCGGTCAGTTGCCTTTAAATTCTTCCTGTACAAGTTTCAGTGATTAAAAATTTTCTAATCAAGTTCCAACAAATCTCACAACATTCAGCGCTCATCCGATTCTGACTTTCTGAGTTTCTGACGCCAAAGCATTTAATTTTGCACAGGCTTGAGGGGAAGATCGCAGTAGTTACTGGGGGCGCCAGTGGGCTCGGAAAGGCCGCGGCCCACGAGTTCATCCAGGAGGGCGCGCAGGCCGTGCTCATCGGGGACATCAACTCCAAGATGGGCCTCGAGACGGCGCGCGAGTTGGGCCCAAAGGCCCACTTCGTGCACTGCGACGTCGCCGTCGAGGACAGCGTCGCCGCGGCCGTGGACGCCGCCGTGGCGCAGCACGGCCGGCTGGACGTCATGCTCAACAGCGCCGGCGTCGTTGGCGCGCTCTCCCCGGGCACGTCGCGGCTCGCCAGCCTGGACTTGGCGCAGTTCGACGCCGTCATGTCGGTGAACGTGCGCGGGACGCTGGCCGGGATCAAGCACGCCACGCGCGTCATGGCACCACCCACCGGCGCCGGCGGCGGGTCGATCCTGTGCATGGCGAGCATCAGCGGCATCCTCGGCGGGCTCGGGACGTACCCGTACTCGGTGTCCAAGTTCGCCATCGCCGGGATCGTCAAGGCGGCCGCCGCCGAGCTGTCGCGCCTCGGCGTCCGCGTCAACTGCATCTCGCCGTACGCGGTGCCGACGCCGATGGTGGTGGGCCAGTTCTCCGCCATGCTCGGCGGTGCCGCCGGCGAGGAGCAGGTGGCGGCCATCATCAGGGGGCTCGGCGAGCTCAGGGGCGCGACGTGCGAGGCGGCGGACATCGCCAGGGCCGCCGTGTACCTCGCGTCCGACGACGCCAAGTACGTGTCCGGGCACAACCTGGTGGTCGACGGCGGGTTCACGAGCTACAAGAACATGAACCTGCCCTTCCCTACCAAGCCACAGGAGTGACAACTGTGTACAAAACTGCACGCCTAACCATGAGGAGGAAAGAAGAAAGAGAATGTGAGTTGTTGTTGTGATCATTGTTTAGAAGTGTTGTGAGTGACTTTTGAATCCATGGAAAGTTGCTGGATTCTGTAGATTTGCATTTCCAGCTTTCTTATTAGTTTGGAGGAGTTGTGAGTTGTATGTGAAACTGCAAAGGTACTAGGTGGTTTGATTTCAGTCAAAAAGATCATGCATGCAAGTTTTAGTTCAAAGACCATGTGCCAAAAGTTCAGACAAAGTACTCACCTGCATTCAGATCATGGCAATTTTATTCAAATTTAATTATAAGAACTTTTTTTAAGGGTGCTTGGTTTAGCAAGTAGAGGCAAGTTAAAGTTTTGAGATTTTCCAACTGTTGAACACATTTCATGATAATTCAGTCTAACTTATTGCTTCGAGGATGGATCTTTTTGAATAGAAGGACGACACACACGCCAACACGCGTACAGTAGACACTAGCAGTACACACGCAGACCTGCGAGGGGTGGATTACGACTAAATTTTCCTCTTCTGTTCCAAATTTGAAGAGGAAAATCTTGGAACGCATTATTCCAGGCAGAATTTCTTGGACAATCATTTTCTTGCTTCAGTAGTTCAATGCTTGCAAAAAAATGTATTTAGACTGACTATATATATGAAAGAGTTTAAATGCAGTCGGTCCTTCAACTTGTGTGTCTGTATCACTTAGATCCTCATACTCTCAAAATGTATGTCTTTAATCTCAAGTGTCACTTAGGTCCCTTTACCCTTAAAATGCATATCTTACTCAGTTACTCTCTAAACTTGGCTTTGGGTGTCATGTAGATCTCTAAACTCTTGAATGCAGTATCATCCCACTAATACAACATGATAAGATCAAAGTTCATGCTTTCAAGCAAGCCATTACTTTCGCTTGCACATTTTCTGATTTTTTTTTTTGCTCCTTCAGCTTCTCCTATTATTCATCTGATAATTTATCTCATAAACATCTAATTTTAATTTAGTAAGTGCAACTATGAGTTATTCAAATTTGAATGATCGCCTGTCTAGATATTGCCTCCAAAGTGAAATATCATCAATCTTTCTAGATTCAACACATCAATATTTTCCACACTCGTTATGTTGGAATTCACTTTATCTGACTACAATTAAATTATATTGATGTAAAAATATTTTGATGAATTTAATTGAGATGAAGAGTGCCTTTAGAGTGTATACATACCTAGATGACAACCAAAGCCAAATTTAGAGGGTAGATTTGCATTTTGAAAATTTAGGGACCTAAATGACACCCGAACCCAAATTTAGAAATTCAAATATGCGTTTTGAGAGTACGGAGATCTAAGTGACTCAACTAGACATCAAGATTAAGAACCTTCTATACACTTTACTCTATACTAGCAACTTATGCGTTGCAACGGGAGAAAATATGCTTGTTTTGCCTTCATACACCTCGGCCGTCCCTGTAGCTCTCGGATCTTGTCGTCCCGTCATGTCCCTGCCTGTCAGTGTTTTAACCCGGCAACCTACCAAGGGGAGTACCCGAGGTAGACGTTTGTGGCCTCACCGAGATCGGGAACTCGAAGGAGAGACACGTGGCACACAATTTAGACAGGTTCGGGCCGCGAGGTGCGTAATACCCTACGTCCTGTATGCTGCGTAGCTCTGGATTGATTGGGTGTGTTTACAAGATGATGCGGATAATGAGATAGGGGTCCCTGCCTCGCCTTATATAGTCCGGGAGGCAGGGTTACAAGTCGGTTTGATAGGAGAGTACTAGTCGTGTACGGCTAGGAGTACTCTACATGGATCCGGACATGTCTAGCTTCCTAACCGAGTACTAGTCCTCCGTATGCCTTGTGCTTCACGCCATCTGGTGCCGCGCAGCCCAAGTCGAGTAGTCCCAGGGGCCCACGGAGTAGTCGGTCCTGGTACCCACCTAAGTAGTGGGCCCAGGGATGTCCGTACGACAAGCCCCCGAGTACTTTGTAGTCGAGCAGGATGTCTTCGAGCAGTCTTGACGGCCTTGGCGAGTAGTCCTTGAGCGTCCCCGAGTTCCACAAGCCGAAAGTCCTCAAGAATGCTTGAATCATCCCGAGGCTGGAAGGTACTCCAGCTGATTTTTGAGTAGTCTTGAAGTCTGAGAGCCATGTGTGGTTCGAGGACCGGTGGATGGTTGCTTCCTGGTGTGATGAGTGATTGACAGCGTGGTGTGGGCTGATTCTTGGCTAAGTATTACAGGTGCAGGTTGCGGCTTGACTGGTGTTGGTGCAGGTGAAGAACAAGCGCGAAAGGTCGTTGCCGGTGAGGCCTCCAGGCGTGGAGAAGACAAGTAGGCTTGGTTCGAGGGACCCGGTGGCCAGCGGGGTCAAGTGCAGGCCGCATGGTGGCAAGAACAGCAAGATGAAGTCATGGACGGTTTCTTGGTTGAGCCTCAAAACCAAGGTCGAGCCGGAACTACGTGGGAGCCGAGTCATGAGTGGTGATTGGCGGAGGCTACACCGAGTTCGCGGGGTTTCCGGTGGTTCACCAGAAAACCACTGGGTTCCTTGGTTGATCCACAAAGCCAAGACCGAAGAACCGAAGACGGAGGTGCAGCAGCATCGGACCGGTCTGACCGGTGGGTCTGACCGGTCTGATCGGTGGGTACCGGTCTGACCGGTGAGGAGCACCGGTCTGACCGGTGTGCGACGACGCAGTCCGGAGACTTCGAAGCGGAGGACACGCGTCGGGATCGCAAGGCTTGCGTCGAGGCTAAGCAAGTTTGCGGTCGTTGGGCATCCGTCCGATGGAGCGAAGACAAAGACTTCCGAATTCGCCCTTGAGGGGCATGTATCCCTAGTTAGCTAGTAAGGGTATTTTAGTCTTTCGGTTGCCTCCATATAACCCAAGTGGTGAGAGGATGGCAGCCATCTCTTGGAACCCTAGCTCATTTGTTTTCCTATTTTCCCTTCCTATTTTCCTTAGGATTTCCATAGGACTAGCTTGAGAGCTTCATGGTGAGATCTTGTGAGAGGGAAGGATGATCAGGCGGCAAGCTAGACCTTGTATGAACCTCTTTGGTATATATAGATGATTCGGCGTGGTTCCTCAAGGCTTGGATGTGTCTTTCCCGTTTCTCCTTTTTGGTGATTTTCAGAGCCCTTTCTTGGCGATTTTCTTGGAGCGATTTCGAGGCCTTTCTCTTTGGGATTTGGTGGGGGATGTATGCTTGAACCCTTCGTGGTTCTTTTCCCTTTGATTCCCCTCCCAAATCCGTGAGCAAAGGGGCTCGATTTTGGGGTTTTCTTGGCTCTAGGGTTAGACCTTTCTCTTTGGGATTTGGTGGGGGATGTATGCTTGAACCCTTCGTGGTTCTTTTCCCTTTGATTCCCCTCCCAAATCCGTGAGCAAAGGGGCTCGATTTTGGGGTTTTCTTGGCTCTAGGGTTAGAGGCGTTCTTGGTGGGATTTCTTCGATTCCTCTCGTTTTGGCAAGTTTTGGTGGACCAAATCTTGGCTATGGAGTGCCCATGAGGTGTTCCTACTATCCCCAAAGTCTTGTGCAAAACCGTGGAGCGATTCGGGAGATCGGGAGTTGGATTTGGGGGAGTTGACCCGCGGGCGCTGTTCATCCCGAGAGCTCAGGTCACACCGGCCTGACCGGTGCCTCTCACCGGTCTGACCGGTGCAGACTCTTTGTTGAGTTTTGCTCGGGTGAACGTCTTGGTGAGTTCCCTGCTGTCTCGTGTTGCTGCTGTTTCGAGTTTGGTTCGTTTTGGAGCTCAGTAGGTCTGTTTGGTGGATTTGGGATTTCTTGGCTTGGACCGGTCTGACCGGCGAGCTACACCGGCCTGACCGGTGTAGGGGCCTTCTGTGGAAGTTCTCAGATTTTGCCAGCAGGGACCGGTCTGACCGGTGCTGCTCACCGGCCTGACCGGTGCTGCTCACCGGCCTGACCGGTGTAGTCCAGTGGTGCTCGAGTTGCTTGTTCCGCTGCGTTCTCGAGTAGGTGTAGGTGGTTGTTGGTTCCTAGGACCAGTAGCACTCCAGTGGCTGCGTGGTCTTGGCCAACTTGGGTAGTTGAGTCGGAGACGTGTTTTGGAAGCCGTGTTCGTCTTGTTGGAGTTCCCATCTCCTTCGAGAAGAATTTTTTTCGGCTCCCATTCACTCCCCCCTCTCTAGTTCGCCTAATCGGTCCTTCAAAGTCTTCTCGAGTAGTCCCCAAGCGTCCCCGAGTGCTTCTCTCGAAGGTCTTCAATAGTACTCGTGTTGTCTTGATGAAAAACCATATGGAAAATGCGATTCGGAGAATCGCATTCCATATGGAATGTTGCCCCCGAGCCTTAGGTCGAATCGTAGATTCAAGCTGACGGTCAATCTGAAGGTCTGCCAATCTTATCCCGAAAAATCCAGAGAAAAAACCGAAGGACACGTGGCACGGAGCCCCCGAGCCTTGAGTCGAGTACTTTCTCTCGAATTGAAGGGTCATCTTGACTGTAGAATGTGTCCTGAGTGGGATCTTGATCTGGTGTAGCCCACTGAGTCCGTCGGATGTAGTCGAGGCCCCGAGACTGAGAGCATCGAGTACTGGAATATGAAGTGTCAGTCTGCCGCCGCTGAGTCACCCGCCTGGCGCTTAGCCGCCCGTTCGGTACTTAGCCATCCGGTCGCTTATAAATAACAGGCGAACCCCCTTAGGGTTTTTCACTCCCAGCGGTTGCATTCCTTTGAGATTAGATCTGAAATCACTGCCCCTGCTGCTCCTCTGCTGCCGCCACCGCCGCAAGGTAGATTAGATCTACGTTCGCCCGCCGCCGTAGTCCGCCCTCCTCCGCAGCCCCCGAGCGAATGCGAGTGAAGACACCCGTGACTTGGAGGATGAAGGCGTCCCCAGCGAAGAGCATGAAGACCGGTGCGTCAAAGAAAAGGAGCCGTGATGAGGCCGGGGATGCCGGCCAGTCGTCGTCATCGCTGCCCCCTCCCCTCGTCCCAATCCGGCGAAGGAGTGGAAGAAGGCGAAGCTGAAGACGGAGGACCTCCTTGTCCTGGTCAACAGCGGTTTCCTCCGCGAGAAGGAAATGGATCTGTGGCGCACTGCCACTGGCGATCCGTACCCGATGGAGAAGAACCCGGATGAGATTCCGATGTTCTCGCGGTTCGTGGAGCGTGGACTCGCATTGCCCGCCAGCGACTTCTTCAAGGGGATGCTCAGGTACTACGGCATCGAGTACCTCAACCTCAACCCCAATGGTATTTTCCACATCTCCATCTTCGTACACTTCTGCGAGGCATTTGTGGGGATCAAGCCCCACTGGATCTTATTCCGGAAGTTCTTCCGGGTGAAGCCGCAGCTGAGTACAGACGACCCGCGAGTAGTTGGAGGCGCCGGGATACAGATGCGCGAAGACGCCGCGGGCAATACTTGCCGTACAAGCTATTCGACTCCAACCAGGATTGGAAGGCGAAGTGGTTCTACATCAGCAACCAGCACCCCGAACTGCCGAAGCCCAGCGGTCGACAACCGAAGCACGCGCCATGGTGGAACATGGAGCCCATCATGCAAGAAGGTCTTCAGCTACCTCCACTGCTGAAAAAGATCAAGGCCTTGAGGGAGGCCGGGCTGAGGGCCGAACATGTGGCCTTCAGCTTTATGAAGAGAAGGGTGCAGCCGCTGATAGCGCGAGATACTCTCGGGTACCAGTACACTGGCAACGAAGATACTTCCCGGATGCCCGGCTACGAAATTGAAGATGATGTCATCATTGAGAGGCTGGGCAAGATCTTCAAGGACATGCCCCCGTACACGCCATGCCCGGTGCCGGAGCACTCCGCGGCGCGGCCGCCAAATCAGGTCAGTAGTCGTGGCTAGAGGCCCCGAGTACTAATATGCTTGGTGTAGTCGTACTTATGCTTGCTTGGTGTTGTAGGACGATGTGAAGAAGTACATCTCCGTCCCGCCCTCCCCTCCACGACTTGAGGGACAGACGCAGGGGAAGGCGGAACCCAAGGCGAAGGAGCGCCGCGAAGTTGGTGACGGTGATGATGCCGTCGTCATTGAAGACACCTCGGACGACGAGGATGAGGAGACGCTGCAGCAGCGGTTCCAGCTCCGCTCGAGATTCGGCCGAGCTGGAATGCCGCACATTTCGGTCATCGAGAAGCCGTCAAGCCTAGAGGCGAGCTTGCCGGTGCCACCCAGGAAGCCCCGCAACGTGGTGCACAAACGTGCCGTGAAGAAATTGAAGTTGTCAGAGGCCACTAGACAAGAGGTGAGCACCGCGACTAGAGTAGTCGGGGACTGACGATAAGTAGTCTGTTGCTTACTGCATGACTTATGTTGTTGCAGGACATCCCCTCCTCTGATCTTGTTGACCAAGACGAGGAAGATGTTTGGGAGACCGTGGGGGCGACGGCTGAGAGAAGCACTAGCCCACCTCCGGCTACTGAAGACATTGTGCCAGAAGGGGCACAGGAGCAAACCGGCGCTGTAGAGCCGCAGCTGTCAGTTGAAGAAGTACATGGCCCTCCTCCGGCTGCGGCCACGGCCGTTGGGCAGCCAGAGGAGAGAGTAGAAGAGCCTCCTGTCGAGGTCGGAGCCACCAGCGAGTCTGGCATCATGGATTTTGCCAGCATACTAGGCGCCCCGACCGTCACTGTAGTGCAGTCAACTCTGTAAGTTCCCGGAACCCTTGAGTAGTTATGGAGCCATCAAGCTTGTGTTCTTGATTGGATACTCCACGATGTAGGAAATCCACAGACTTGTCGTGGGATGGATGGGAGGCTAGCACTTCTGCCGATGGTGAAGACCGCTCGGCGGAGGTACGAGAACCCACACCACCACCGCAAGCCGATGCCGCGGTGGAGCCGAGGCTTGAAGAAGCTACCCTGGTGGAAGGTACATATCCTGTCACCACGAGTAGTTATTGTGGAGAGTAGTCGTAGCCGTTATTGACTTGTTTAGTTGATCCTGACAGGAGCACAAGCCGAGGGAGCTACGATCCCCGAGGCAGTAGTTATGGAGACGGCTGCTGTGGAGGCAATGGCCACAGAGCCAGTTGCCGAGGCGGTGACGGCGACAGCTCCCAGGCCGGGGACTACGATAGCCCCCGAGCCGAGCGTGGAAGCGCGGGTTGACCCGCACCCCGAGGCGAGTACTGAAAGTTGTCGTCCGTGAGGCGATGATAGAAGATGCTGTGCCGCTTCGCTCGGCGCCCATGCTAGAGACTGGATCCTTGAGCCGTGGGGGTCTTGAGTTGCTGGATGATGATCTCATTGACCCGGCCTTTGTGTCTCTGAGCATGGAGTCGTGGTGCTGTACAGAGAACTGGATCAAGGTACGCTGCGAGTACCCTGAGTTGTCTTGCCTTATTGAGTACTGAGTACTGATTGACCCTTATGTATTGCACAGGGCCTGGTGGAGAGATCCCGCCAGAAGACCGATCTTCTGAAGGGGTATGGTGACACAGTCCTCCGCGCCGAAGCTTTGGAGAAAGAGCTGGACAAGTCGAAGAAACACTCAGTGTTGCTCCAATCCAAGCTTGACGGCGCCTTCGCCCAGTACCATAATGAGGTTCAGGAGATGCAGGCGAAGAGGGACGAGTTGATCAAGAAGAACAAGACTCTGCGCCAGAAGAACAAAGGTATGCCATCTGTCGTGACCATCGAGTACTTGTTGCAAAGATTGTGAGTAATCTGACACTGTGACGAGTTGTCTGCAGATCTTGAAGCGAGGGTCGACCAGCTGAAGGCTTCCGAGACGGACCTCAAGAACATTGTGTACCGGGAGACCGATAGGAGAGAGGTACTTGAGTACGAGTACACAATGTTGCGCCATGAGTGTATCAAGCACATGGAGCTCCGTGAAGCCTCAGATCATGAGCTTGTAAACTATTATAAATCTCTGCAGAAGCTCAATGAAGACTGCGAGAACCTGCGGGCTCAACTGAAGGAGCTGGAAGAAGCCGCGCTGCCCATAGCAAGGCTGCTGGTACCACATCCGGGCGAGCCCAAGATAGCGCCTCTGGTAGACAGGCTAAAAGAAGCCCCCGGGCGCCTGGCGACGTACGTCAAGCATTTGGCGAAGTCGATACCGAACCAGGTGCTTGCCTTCATGAAGTCGTACTTCCTGAAGGCGCCAGTAGACGTGGTAGCGGGAGGTCTTGCGGCGAACTGCACAGATGAGCAGTACAAGACCCTTCTGGAGGAGATGACACCCATCACGGAGCAAGTCGCGGACAAGCTGAACCTCCAGTAGATGTACCTGTAGAGGTAGCTTAGAGTAGTTGATGTAAGACAAACAAAGCAGTCAGAGACTTGTTTGAAATATCAATGAAGTTTGTCCACTGCTTGTATTGTAATGAGTACTCGTGGCCGCCACTTGCAGCGAAGTGTGCGGAGTACCAAGCCGTGGGAGAGATGATGAGTAGTGGTATTCAGTAGGATCTGCCTAGTTAGAAGGCACAGTAAACAAGTTGAGTAGAGCCAAACTTTATTACTGATGAATGAATACACCTGGATGGCCAGGGCCGTTACAAATAAGTAGTCGCCAGGACCCGTAGGCCACCTACAACTAAATGATTGCTAGGGCCCTTGGGCCGCTTATAGCTGGAGATCCGTTAGTAGCCGTGTAGGCTGGTTCTGGAGAGTACATGGTCCATAGACCACCACCAAAGTCCTTGTGCTATGTGCGGCCCAGGATCCGTTAGTAGCCGTTGACGCTGGATCCTGGATAGAAGTAGTCCGTAGACTAGTGCTAGGACCGAGAGGCCGCTTACAGCGGGAAGTCCATTAGTAGCCGTATAGGCTGGACCCGTAGACGAGTAGTCGAGTGACTACGCGTAGAAGCGACACAGCTGGTCGATGTTCCACGAGTTGCTGATGTCGTCGCCTTCAAGTGTTTGAAGACGATAAGAGCCTGGTCCGGTCACCTTGGAGACTGAGAAGGGAGCTTCCCAAGGCAAGCTGAGCTTGTGTAGTCCGTCCGTGTTCTGGATGCGATGGAGGACTAGATCGCCGACGTTGAAGGAGCGTTCCTTGACGTTGCGATCATGGTAGCGTCGGATACCCTCTAGGTACCTTGCTGACTGAAGTGTCCCCTCATCAGAGGTGACTAAATGCGATACAAATACCAGTCCCAGGAGGCTGGTATCACATTTATTACATCAGATGGTTCATTACCGTACAACACGTCGAGGCTGTGGGCACGGAAGCGCCACTGCCACGATGAACAACATAAGGACTACAACCCACACTAAAACATTAAAGACTTCTAAAACATCATCAGAGTCTAGTGCCATGGAAGCTTCCTGTGGAGACCCTGAATCCACAGGCATGGGTTGGGTGCAGGACAACAACCTACTGGACGTCTTCGGGGACAAAGTCGGGATCCTCCTCTGAAAAACAGTTAATTAAGCAAGGGTGAGTACATACGTACTCAACAAGTTCAACCCCACCCATGAAGGGGCTATTCAGCAGATCATGCACAGGATATATCAAGGATCAGGATAAGGTTTATTTTACAAACACATTTACTCATGCAGGGGTTTGTTTTCAAAAAGGTTTTCGCAAACAGTTTTTATAACCCAAGTAACTCAGTTGTTTTTGGGAAAAACCAATTGAGGACTACCGGACTCCCCATCTGCAGTAGCCCAGGCACACAGCCACACACTTTTCCAGAAAACAACTCACACCAATGAAAACATCCCTTAACCCAAACACTAGTTTTGTGACCACACCGTGACTCGTCCAATACCGTGGACACAGCTATTCGAATAGGTTTTACACTCTGCAGAGGTTGTACATCTTTACCCACAAGTAGGGTACCGCCACACGAACACCTTAGTGCCGGCGCGGATCCTATCAAAGCCATTACCCACCTTAGCTAACCCTACTAGCCACCACAGAAGCAACCAAGGGGTTATCTCACATAACCAGGGCGTAACTCACACAGATCGTACCCCTAATCCTTGATCTCCCGCTGCTCACCCGCACTCCTGATGGCAAGTAGATTAACTAGTGGGGTTTATGCTAAGCCGTTGCCACATACAACGGTCGAGTGGTTGTACGATAATTGGGCCAGGTGAGATGTCACGCAACCCGGTCCTTAACGACAAGATGGACATCTCCCAACACACTCAACCACAAAGGTACGAGCTTCCCCAACTCCTGACACACACGTCCACCTCGTCCACCCAGTTCTTTACTCATTTTCCAAAATATCCCATTCCCATTTTTAAAACACTCACACATTTTTCAAGCAATCATTTAGGCCAAAGCAAAGGTCAATCATAGCAATCAAGGGTGGCTATCCTACCAGGTTTTTGCAGTAAAACAATATGCAATTTGTAACACGGGTCATAGGGTTGTGTTTATAAAACTGGGACCAAAGCATGCATCAAAGGATGAGATTGAACTTGCCGTCTTCGAAGTCCTCGGGGAGTTCCTGCTCGCGGTTCGAGACCTCGGTCTCCTGCTCGTAGTACTCGGCACCAAGCTCCGGCTCGCGGTACTCCTCCTCGTTCACTCCGTCGGCTATCGCGCACACAAACCAGCACACGATCAATACAAGCACACAAAATTTACCGGCTGAGCTCGAGGAAATAAATAGAAAATGAGGGAATAAATATTATTTAAGGAAAGTTGGTAAATGGTTTGGCGGAAATGGACCCGGGAAGGAGGTGGTGAAGTTTGGGAGAGATTTGGGTTAAAACGGTGCATGAAAGGATGGGTTAGAGATGTGTTTTGGGGGTAGTTTAAGGGTACAAGGGTTTATTTGTAAAGAACTCAAGGGTTCAGGGGCTAATAGTGAAAAGGAAAAGAGAGAGGGGGTGCTACGGGTGGAAAAAGGAAAGAGGGAGGGGCTCTGAGCAAAACTGACCAGAGAGAGAGAGTGGGAGGGTGTTGGTGTGAGAAAGAAATAAGGGAGGGGGTTATGGACAAAACGTCCATCTTCCTCCTCTGAACCGAACAGAGGAGGGCGGATAGGGGGGCAGCTGGCCGGTTGGGGCGGCACTCGCCGGCGGTCTGGTGCACGACGACGGCCGGGAGGTGGGGTAAAACGGAGAGGAGGACGTGGACGTCCCGTTCCGCTCCTTACCTTGGGCGGAGATGGCTCGTGGAAGGGGGATCGACGGCGGCGGACTGCAGGCAGTGGTGGTTAGGGTGGTGGCGCTAGAAGGCTCGGGAGAGGGAGGGAGATGGCTGGGAGGTGCAGGGTGAGGCGGAGAGCGGCGGGGGTCCTTTTATAGCCGCGGGAAGGCGGTATCTCGGCCGAGCCGAGCACGCGGAGCTCGTGCGGCTGTCAATGGCGGTTCGGCCCGTGTGGCCGTGGTTGGCCGGCCGGGATTCGCGGTGGAGTAATGGCGTCGCTGCGCCCGGGCTGTTGGACGGGACTCGTCGGGCAGCGATGCGGTGGCGGGCGAGCTGGCATGCGTGAGGCGGCGCGAGGCGGGCGGCGTCGAGCGGCAGTGATGGTGGCGCGGAGGTGACGGGTCGCGCAGGCGAGTTAATGGCCGCGGCGTCGAGCGGTAGGGAGCGGTCACGTCGCGGGGTGTCAGCGCGGCGTGCAGCGGAGGAGGGGCCGCGTGCTGCGCCGAGGCAGGGGGGGGCCGAGCGTACGATGCTCAGGCCGAGCAGGGTCGCGGGTCAGAGGAGGAAGAAAGGAGGAGGGAAAGAGAAAGAAAAGGGAAAAAGGAAAATGAGAAAAGGAAAAAGGGAAAAAAGGAAATGGGGAAAGAGGAGAAAAGAAAAGAGAAAAGGGTTAGAAAAATTTAGGAAAAATCCTAGGAAAATTAGGAGAGAGGGGAAAGGGATTTTTGGTGGGATTTTTCCCGGGTCTCGAACACTCGCGGGGCGGACGCGGCGTCGAGCTACTCCCGGTGTCGGCGGTGAGGCTGGCGAACGGGTCGGCCAGCGGGGCCGTGGCTGGCCCGAGATTCCCGGTGAGGTGACTGACCGCTGCACTGTGGCGGTGCTGTGCGACACGACGTGATGAGCGGCGTGCGGTGCAGCAGTGCGGCGTGCGCGCCGAGGAGAGGAGGGAAAAGAATTGATGATCAAGGTTTTTGGGGAAACGACCGAGCTCAGCGGAAGGGTTTTGAAAAACACACGTGATTTAGCAGGTGATTTATTAGAGGCTAAAACGCGGGCGTTACAAACCTACCCCACTTAAAATGAATCTCGTCCTCGAGATTCGGCTAGTTCCTGAACAAGTGGGGAAACTCTTTCTTCAGCGCGTCCTCTCGTTCCCACGTGGCTTCTTCTACTCCGTGTCTGCTCCATTGGACTCTGCACACCCGTACTTCTGATGTCCTTGTCCTTTTGACCACTGTGTCCAAAATCTTGACGGGCACCTCCTGGTACCTAAGATCTGGCTGCAGATCAATTGTCTCTACCGGCACTCGTTTCTCTTCGAGTACTTTCAAACACCTTCGCAACTGGGAGACATGAAACACCGGATGCATGTCTGCCATTTCTTTTGGTAACTCCAACTGGGATGCTACTGCTCCAACTTTCTTCAGCACCTTGTACGGTCCAATGTACCGAGGGGCCAATTTCCCGTGCACCTGAAATCTTCGAGTTCCTCGGATAGGTGAAACCTTGAGGTAAGCGAAGTCTCCTGGACTGAAGCTTACTTCTCGCCTCTTCCTGTCTGCATAGCTCTTTTGTTGAGATTGGGCAGCCTTCAATTTTTTTCGGATCTCGGCTACTCATTCCTCGGCTTCCTTTATGAGTGCGGGCCCAACCAAGGCACGTTCTCCTACTTCTGACCACATCAAAGGTGTCCTACATTTTCTCCCATATAAGGCTTCAAATGGCGACATTCCTAGGCTCGCCTGATAGCCGTTGTTGTAGGAGAACTCTGCATACGGCAGACTTTGTTCCCAGTCCTTGCCATAGGTAAGGACACATGCTCTCAACATGTCTTCCATAATTTGGTTCACCCTCTCAGTCTGTCCATCCGTCTGCGGGTGATAAGCCGAACTAAAATCCAACTTGGTACCCATGGCTTTATGTAAACTTTTCCAAAACCTAGAGGTGAACTGGGTCCCTCTATCTGAAATGATCTTGCTAGGTACTCCATGTAGTTTTACTATGTTCTCTACGTAGAGCTTTGCCAACTTCTCTCCACCATAAGTGGTTCGCACGGGTAGAAAGTGAGCGACCTTTGTGAGTCGGTCCACTATTACCCATATGGAGTCATGTCCCTTTTGAGTCTTGGGCAAACCCACTACAAAGTCCATGCCTATCTCATCCCATTTCCAAACCGGGATGGGTAAGGGTTGCAATAGTCCTACGGGTTTCTGGTGTTCGGCTTTAATCCTCTGACAAGTATCACAGTGGGCGACGAACCGTGCAATGTCTGCGTTCATCCCATTCCACCAATACTTCTGCTTTAAATCCATATACATTTTAGTGGATCTCGGGTGGATGGAATACGCCGAGTTGTGTGCCTCATCCATGATGGTCTGCCGGAAATCTCCGTCTTCAGGCACGCATATCCTATTCTTATACCACAGTGTACCTTGATCGTCCACTCTAAAGTCTGGGGCCTTATTCTCTCCCGTGTGCTTGCGGATTTTCATCAAGTTCTCATCGGTCTCTTGGGCCTTCCTGATCTTTTCTTCCAAGGTGGGTTGAACATTTAGTTGGCGGACGTAGCCCTGGGGAACAATGTGCATGTTGAGTCGTGCCATTTCCTCTTGCAACTGTGCACTCTTAGGCACTTCTTTCTCATAGGATTTTCTGCTTAAGGCATCTGCCACTACATTGGCTTTTCCTGGGTGGTAGTGGATTTCTAGGTTATAATCCTTGACTAATTCTAACCACCTTCTTTGCCTTAGGTTCAGGTCAGGCTGGGTGAAAATGTACTTCAAGCTCTTGTGGTCTGTATAGATTTCGCACTTATTCCCAATCAGGTAATGTCTCCAAATCTTAAGGGCATGCACTACGGCTGCAAACTCCAAATCATGGGTGGGATAGTTCTGCTCGTGGGGTTTGAGCTGGCGGGAAGCATACGCCACTACTT
Source organism: Cenchrus fungigraminus (assembly GCA_036936925.1). Lineage (NCBI taxonomy): Eukaryota > Viridiplantae > Streptophyta > Magnoliopsida > Poales > Poaceae > Cenchrus > Cenchrus fungigraminus. The sequence continues at coordinate 58,825,302 of CM072768.1, read as the reverse complement.
TCCCATCTTGCATAAGGACACATCCCAATCCTTGCCGGTATGCATCACAATAGACGACAAATTCTCGTTGAATGTCTGGCAAGGTTAGTACTGGGGCTGTTGTCAGTCTTCTTTTCAACTCCTGAAAGCTTCTCTCACAAGACTCGGTCCAGGTGAACTTCTTCTCCTTCTTGAGCAACTCCGTCATGGGTCGGGTAATCTTGGAAAATCCTTCAATAAACCTCCGGTAGTATCCCGCTAAACCAAGAAAGCTTCTGATTTCGCTCACATTGGTTGGTTGTCGCCAGTTGGAAACTGTTTCAACCTTCCCGGGGTCTACTGCTACTCCTTCTGCTGTCAGAATATGCCCAAGGAAGGATATTTTCTCCAACCAGAATTCACACTTGCTGAACTTAGCGTACAGCTTGTGTGCCCTCAGTTTCTCCAGTACCACTCGAAGGTGTTGCTCATGTTCCTCTACACTCTTGGAGTAAACAAGTATGTCGTCAATGAAAACTACGACAAACTTGTCTAGCTCTTCCATAAACACCTTATTCATGAGGTTCATAAAATATACTGGCGTGTTAGTGAGTCCAAAGGACATCATCGTAAACTCATACTGCCCGTAGCGGGTGACAAAGGCGGTCTTTGGGATGTCACTCTCCCTAATCTTGAGTTGATGGTATCCTGACCTTAAATCCACCTTCGAAAAATACTTGGCTCCTTTTAGTTGGTCAAATAAATCATCTATTCTGGGGAGAGGATACTTGTTCTTGATAGTGACTTCGTTTAGCGAGCGATAGTCCACGCACATCCTCAAGCTTTTATCCTTCTTTTCTACGAAGAGCACTGGGGCTCCCCATGGTGATGAGCTTGGTCTGATAAACCCACTTTGCTGAAGTTCTCTTAGCTGCTTCTTTAACTCTGCCAACTCGGGGGCTGCCATCCTATAGGGTCTCTTGGCTATGGGAGAGGTTCCGGGGATAAGGTCAATGACGAACTCTATATCCCTATCTGGTGGCATTCCGGGGAGTTCTTCAGGGAACACATCTGGATATTCCCGCACTACTGGGACTTCTTCTATGGATTTGGCTTCCATGCTAAAAACCATTATGTCTGGTCTGCGTCCTCGGGTGTGGCAGGTCACTTGTACTCCGTCTGGGTTGGTTAGGTGCACTACCTTATCGGCACAACTTATAAGACCATGGTGTTGGCTTAACCAATCCATCCCAAGAATCACATCTATCCCTTTGGACTTCAGTACTACTAGGTCTGCTAGAAACTCTACCCCACTTAAAATGATCCTTACCCGAGAGCAACCTAGTTGACACTTAATGTCACCTCCGGGCGTACGGGTTACCAGGGGTGTTTTTAGTAGTACTGTAGGTATATTATGCTTTTCGACAAAACTTGAGGATATGAACGAATGTGATGCTCCTGAATCAAATAATATGGTTGCCAAGACTGAGCTGACCAGGAACTCACCGAGCACTACGCCTTGTGCCTCTTGAGCCTCTTGCGCGTTGATGTGGTTGACGCGGGCTCGTCCATAAGACTGCTGGGGCTGCCTCATCTGCTGGTTGTTGTTGTTGCCGAAGTTGTTGTTGCTACGAACCGGCACGCGGTTGGCTCCAGATACAACCGGTCTCGGCCCGTTCACTGAGTTGGAGAAGGCTGAAGTTGCTGGCTTTTTGGCATATGGGCAGTTGGCAATGAAGTGTCCGGTCTCACGGCAGTTGAAACATGCTCTGGTGTTGTTGTTGTTGGCAGTGACCTGGCTAGTGTTGTTCTGTGGGGGCTTCATGGTGTTCTGGTTGTTGTATTGTTTGAACTGGGTTCTGGGGCCCTGAGAGCCCGTGGCTTGTGACTGGGTTCTGTACTGCATGGGGGCTTGGAACCTGGACATGGGGTGACCGAAGCTTCTCTGTCTCTGGGAACGTTCTTGCTGCTGAGCTTTGTTCTCCATGAATTTGCGCTTGTTTTCTTTCTTCTCTTCTGCCCTGGCTCTCTCTGTGAGGATGGCCATGTTCATGAGGGTATTGAAATCCGGATAGATCTGGGGGGTAAGCAGAGTCCTCAGTTCCGGGGTCAAGCCCTTCTTGAACATGTCCTGTTTCTTTGAGTCCTTATCCACTTCTTCAGGGGCATAGCGGGCTAACTCTATGAACTGGTAAGTGTATTCTTCTACGGACTTGTTGCCCTGGCGAAGTTCACGGAACTCGTCCGCCTTGCGCTTCAGTGTGGCTTCTGGGATGTGGTAGCGACGAAACTCCTCCACAAACTCATCCCAAGTGATGGTGGAGGGATCTTTGGCTGCTGCACAGTAGTTTTCCCACCAGGCTAAGGCTGTCCCAGTGAGCTGGTGGGTGGCCAGGAGAACCTTGTCTCGATCTTCACAGTTGAATGGCTCCAGTTCCCTTAGGATGGCCCTCAGCCAGTCATCTGCATCCAAGGGATTCACGGACCCGCCAAAAGTGGGTGGCTTTGTCCGGAGAAATTCTATCAGCTTCTCATTCATGCCCAGAACACGGGGCCTTGGACGGTTGATGGCATTGGCTATGGCTTCCAGCAGCAGAGTCTGGTTGGCCAATACTTGCGCCAGGTCTACGGCAGGGGGTGGCGGTGGCTGGACTTGGTTTTCTCCTCCATCTTCGCCTTGATTCACTTCTTGGTCGTTAAGGCGCTCCCTTCGTTCGGCTTGAGATCCTTCCGCGTTTTGGTCCATACGACCAGAGCCTTGGAAGGTCCTGGCAGGGCGCCTTGAAACCATCTGTAGAGGAGCGGGTTTTCTATGAGATCTAGGTTTTATGTGATGTTTAAGTTGATTAAGACGGATTTCTTTTTGAAAAGACAGGATCTACTCCTGCCGGCAAGCACACAGCAAACACATAACAAACAAACAAGCACAGACAAATTTTATTTCAACCAAGAGAGGAGGATACATCCCGAACTACTCGACTGATACAACGCGGATACACTACACAACTTGGTACTACGACAAAAGCTAAGGGTGCAACTCTAAGCTCAGACCATCATGGCTTCATTCCCTGGGCAAGGTCAACTGGGGTATGCTACTCGCGGGGCGAGCCATCTTCCAGGGCGGAGTGCACTTCCAGTGGAATGAGTAGCTCTTCATCGTCATCACCCTCTAGGTTTCCATTCTCTTGGGGCTGTGCGGCAGTTTCTTCTACTGCGGTCGCTGTTGGTTGTTCGGCAACTGCAGGTGGTGCCGGTGGGGTCTCAAGAGTTCCTCCCCATCCTACGAGGGGTGTCCCAAGTAGGACTTGTGCTTCTCCAATGGCCGGAACGGGTGTTCCACTGTTGGTCCATTCCTGCATGCGCTGATCCTGGATCCGCCTGAGGCTTTCATGGGCAACAGTTTCACTACTTATGGCGGCTGCGGTCCTTGCTTCAGCTTGAGCTACTCGAACTTGGTGCATCCTTACTGTGACTTCTGCTTGCTCGGCCCGACTGATTTGCTCCCTCAGGAGCCTTCCTTGCTCGTCAAAGAGTTGGTCCAGGGAGACGAGGTAGGCTACCACATGGTACAACAGGTCTTCTTGGTGGCGGCGCCGTTCTAAGTGTCTCATGCGGGCTTGCCAGACTCGAGTTCTGATGGCGGGAGGGTAAAGCCTCATTGGTGTGGAGACGAGGTGGTCTTCGTAGATTCGGCACAGGTATCGGAGAGCTTTTCTGAGGGCCAAGGGGTAGGTATCTCGGTGTCGAAACCCTGTGGCGGTCACGCGCCACGGCTCGATGTTGGGGTAGCGGTTGCTTCTGGTGATGGAGAGGACCACCCTACAGCGAAGAGTGCCGAGTTGCTCGTACTCTCTGCTGTAGTACCTTGGGCGCTCGGTGATACCGAGGCGCTCCAGGGAGTTGATAAGAAGGCGAGCAAAACCAGGCTCCTCCTGGCACACGCCCTGGGTCCATCCATCTTCGGCCATCTGAAAACAAGGGTAGAGTTGAACAAGTTGCGCAAAGGGTAGGGTACAAAAGATAGATAGTTTTATTTAACAACAAGGTTGGGTACACTCCTCAGGGGTACACTTATTATTATTAGGACGATAGCTCTAGCCTAGGCACTCCATTCTCCTCTCATGGGAACTCTTCCTCAAATTGGATGTGACACTTCTTTGGTGGGAGGTATTGCTCCAATATCTCATCTTCGGTCCGGGTTCCCTTATCCCAATGGGTTTCTTCGGGTTCTCCATCTAGTAACCCAGCTTCTTCTCTTCTCTTGCGTTCCTTGATAAACTCATCCCATAGGGTTTTGTTGAATACTTCGGAGCGTTCCCTTTCCCTGGCGTAATCTCGCTGCAGATTAGCTAGGGAAGTTTCCGCTATTCTTGTGTTTATCCTTTCTAATTCTATCCTTTGTTCTGCTCTTTCTGCCCTGCTGATTTGATGCTTCAGCTGCTCGGCCTATTCATGGTAAAGGTGGTCTAAGCCATTGAGGTAGATGGACAGGTGGGAAACCGTATCTTCTAGGTCTTCTTCTTCTCTTCCAGGTCCTCTCATCCGGGCAATCCATGAGCGTCCTCTACCTCCAGAGGGTGGGAAAAATCCCATTGGAGTCCGTCGAAGATGCTGCCTATAGACCACTCGTAGGCGTCACAGGGCTTTTCGGGCAGCCTTTGGGTAGGTGTCAGGGAAACAAAATCCAGTGGTGGAGATGAACCAGGGATCTATTTCGGGGTAGAGTGTGCTCCTTCCCACGAAGATCATCACATCACACCGGAGGGTGCCTCTGCGTTCGTACTCCCGATAGGTGTACTCCGGCGGGTCCACCACTCCGACGCGTTCCAGGCTGAGTAGCAGTAAGTTAGGGAGGCCAGGCTCTGCGGGGCAGACACCTCCCCTCCATTCCAAGTTAGCCATCTGGAACCAGGCAAGGGTCAAGGTAAGAGATTTGTGGAAAGGTGAGCTAAGCAGGGAAAAGATTTAGAGAAAGGCTTAGAAAAGGTCTCGGGTCCTAGGGGTCGTGTCTTACGGCCAACCTACGGCTCTGATACCACCTGAAGCGTCCCCTCATCAGAGGTGACTAAATGCGATACAAATACCAGTCCCAGGAGGCTGGTACCACATTTATTACATCAGATGGTTCATTACCATACAACACGTCGAGGCTGTGGGCACGGAAGCGCCACTACCACGAGGAACAACATAAGGACTACAACCCACACTAAAACATTAAAGACTTCTAAAACATCATCAGAGTCTAGCGCCATGGAAGCTTCCTGTGGAGACCCTAAATCCACAGGCACGGGTTGGGTGCAGGACAACAACCTACTCGACGTCTTCGGGGACAAAGTCGGGATCCTCCTCTGAAAAACAGTTAATTAAGCAAGGGTGAGTACATACGTACTCAACAAGTTCAACCCCACCCACGGAGGGGCTATTCAGCAGATCATGCACATGATATATCAAGGATCAGGATAAGGTTTATTTTGCAAACACATTTACTCATGCAGGGGTTTGTTTTCAAAAAGGTTTTCGCAAACAGTTTTTATAACCCAAGTAACTCAGTTGTTTTTGGGAAAAACCAACTGAGGACTACCGGACTCCCCGTCCGTAGTAGCCCAGGTACACAGCCACACACTTTTCCAGAAAACAACTCACGCCAATGAAAACATCCCTTAACCCAAACACTAGTTTTGTGACCACACCGTGACTCGTCCAATACCGTGGACACGGCTATTCGAATAGGTTTTACACTCTGCAGAGGTTGTACATCTTTACCCACAAGTAGGGTACCGCCACACGAACACCTTAGTGCCGGCGCGGATCCTATCAAAGCCATTACCCACCTTAGCTAACCCTACTAGCCACCACGGAAGCAACCAAGGGGTTATCTCACATAACCAGGGCGTAACTCACACAGATCGTACCCCTACTCCTTGATCTCCCGCTGCTCACCCGCACTCCTGATGGCAAGTAGATTAACTAGTGGGGTTTATGCTAAGCCGTTGCCACATACAACGGTCGAGTGGTTGTACGATAATTGGACCAGGTGAGATGTCGCGTAACCCGGTCCTTAACGACAAGATGGACATCTCCCAACACGCTCAACCACAAAGGTACGAGCTTCCCCAACTCCTGACACACACGTCCACCTCGTCCACCCAGTTATTTACTTATTTTCCAAAATATCCCATTCCCATTTTAAAACACTGACACATTTTTAAAGCAATCATTTAGGCCAAAGCAAAGGTCAATCATAGCAATCAAGGGTGGCTATCCTACCAGGTTTTTGCAGTAAACAATATGCAAGGATGAGATTGAACTTGCCGTCTTTGAAGTCCTCGGGGAGTTCCTGCTCGCGGTTCGGGACCTCGGTCTCCTGCTCGCAGTACTCGGCTCCAAGCTCCGGCTCGCGGTACTCCTCCTCGTTCACTCCGTCGGCTATCGCGCACACAAACCAGCACACGATCAATACAAGCACACAAAATTTACCAGCTAAGCTTGAGGAAATAAATAGAAAATGAGGGAATAAATATTATTTAAGGAAAGTTGGTAAATGGTTTGGCGGAAATGGACCCGGGAAGGAGGTGGTGAAGTTTGGGAGAGATTTGGGTTAAAACAGTGCATGAAAGGATGGGTTAGAGATGTGTTTTGGGGTAGTTTAAGGGTACAAGGGTTTATTTGTAAAGAACTCAAGGGTTCAGGGGCTAATAGTGAAAAGGAAAAGAGAGAGGGGGTGCTGCGGGTGGAAAAAGGAAAGAGGGAGGGGCTCTGAGCAAAACTGACCAGAGAGAGAGTGGGAGGGTGTTGGTGTGAGAAAGAAATAAGGGAGGGGGTTATGGACAAAACGTCCATCTTCCTCCTCTGAACCGAACAGAGGAGGGCGGACAGGGGGCAGCCGGCCGGTTGGGGCGGTGCTCGCCGGCGGTCCGGTGCACGGCGACGGCCGGGAGGTGGGGTAAAACGGAGAGGAGGATGTGGACGTCCCGTTCCGCTCCTTACCTTGGGCGGAGATGGCTCGTGGAGGGGGGATCGACGGCGGTGGTGGACTGCAGGCGGCGGTGGTTAGGGCGGCAGCGCTAGAAGGCTCGGGAGAGGGAGGGAGATGGCTGGGAGGTGCAGGGTGAGGCGGAGAGCGGCAGGGGTCCTTTTATAGCCGCGGGAAGGCGGTATCTCGGCCGAGCCGAGCACGCGGAGCTCGTGCGGCTGTCAATGGCGGTTCGGCCCGTGTGGCCGTGGTTGGCCGGCCGGGATTCGCGGTGGAGTAATGGCGTCGCTGCGCCCGGGCTATTGGATGGGACTCGTCGGGCAGCGATGCGGTGGCGGGCGAGCTGGCATGCGTGAGGCGGCGCGAAGCGGGTGGCGTCGAGCGGCAGTGATGGTGGCGCGGAGGTGACGGGTCGCGCAGGCGAGTTAATGGCCACGGCGTCGAGCGGTAGGGAGCGGTCACGTCGCGGGGTGTCAGCGCGGCGTGCAGCGGAGGAGGGGCCGCGTGCTGCGCCGAGGCAGGGAGGGGGGCCGAGCGTACGGCGCTCAGGCCGAGCAGGGTCGCGGGTCAGAGGAGGAAGAAAGGAGGAGGGAAGAGAAAGAAAAGGGAAAAAGGAAAATGAGAAAAGGAAAAAGGGGAAAAAAGGAAAAGGGGAAAGAGGAGAAAAGAAAAGAGAAAAGGGTTAGAAAAATTTAGGAAAAATCCTAGGAAAATTAGGAGAGAGGGGAAAGGGATTTTTGGTGGGATTTTTCCCGGGTCTCGAACACTCGCGGGGCGGACGCGGCGTCGAGCTACTCCCGGTGTCGGCGGTGAGGCTGGCGAACGGGTCGGCCAGCGGGGCCGTGGCTGGCCCGGGATTCCCGGCGAGGTGGCCGACCGCGGCACTGTGGCGGTGCTGTGCGACATGACGCGATGAGCGGCGTGCGGTGCAGCAGCGCGGCGCGCGCGCCGAGGAGAGGAGGGAAAAGAATTGATGATCGGGGTTTTAGGGGAAATGATCGAGCTCAGCGGAAGGGTTTTGAAAAACACACGTGATTTAGCAGGTGATTTATTAGAGGCTAAAACGCGGGTGTTACACTGACTGGACGAGGGCGGCGCAGCGAGCTTCTTCGAGGCTGTCGATATCAACCCGTCGACTGTCTTTTGAGATGCCTTCGTCGTATTGTTCTTCTGCCGGAGATTCCCACATCACGTCGGTGGGTAGAATAGCTTCGGAGCTGTAGACCAGGAAGTAGGGCGACTGCCCTGTTGGCTTGGTAGGTTGAGTACGAAGCCTCCAGAGTGCATTGGGTAGTTCCTTGATCCACTTGCCTCCTTTGGTGTTAGCTGCATCGTGCAATCGCTTCTTGAGGGTGTCGAGTACCATCCCGTTGGCGCGCTCCACCTGACCTTTAGCACGCGGGTGGGCGACTGAGACATATTGGACGTCGATCCCGCTGTTCTCGCAGTACTCTCAGAACTGGTGGTTGTTGAAGTTGGAACCCAAGTCTGTGATGATGCGATGGGGTAGTCCGTAGTGATGCACGAGTTCATCCAAGAAGTCGAGTACTCTGTTGGCCTTTGGGCAGGTAACCGGCTTGACTTCGATCCACTTGGTGAACTTGTCGATGGCCACCAAGACTCTGTTGAATCCTCCTGGTGCAGTTGGCAGAGGCTCAATCATGTCGAGCCCCCAACAAGCGAAGGGCCAGGTCGGTGGTATGGTGACTAGCTTGTAGGCCGGGACGTGTTGCGGCTTGGCGAAGAATTGACATCCTTGGCACCTCCTGATGAGTTCTTCAGCGTCGGCCAGGGCTGTGGGCCAGTAGAAGGCTCGTCGGAAGGCTTTGCTCACCAGCGTGCGAGAGGACGCGTGGTTACCGCAGACGCCCTTGTGAATGTCCTCCAAGATGTCCTTGCCTTCTTCCCGAGGTATGCACTTCATGAGTACTCCAGAAGTGGCACCCCGCCTGTAGAGCTTGTCTCCGACTAGTACGTAGGTCTTGGCTCGGTGGACAAGTTGTTCGGCCTCGTTCTTGTCGGAAGGAACCTTCTGCTCGCGGATGTAGTCGATGAAGGGTTGTCTCCAGTCCACGTCGATCATCATGACCTCCTGACCAGGCTGTGGTGGCCCAGGGTCAGTGGTCATTGGCGCCGGCTCCGGTATGGATGGCATGTGAAGCTCGTGGACGAAGACTCCGACGGGTACTTGAGCGTGAGTAGAACCAAGCTTCGACAGGACGTCCGCTGCAACGTTGTTGTCGCGGACGATGTGGTGGAACTCGAGACCATAGAATTTGTTCTCGAGCTTGCGGACTTCCAAACAATAGGCGTCCATGTTGTCCTTGTTGCGGTCCCAAGACTTGTTGACTTGGTTGATGACCACTGCGGAGTCGCCGTAGACTAGTAGTCGCTTGATGCCCAGTGAGATTGCGAGGCGGAGCCCATGCAGCAGGCCTTCGTACTCGGCTTCGTTCTTTGAGACCTTCCAGAAGATCAGCAGGACGTACTTGAGTTGTTTGCCCTTTGGAGAAATCAGGAGTACCCCTGCACCTGTGCCCTCGAGCTTGAGTGAGCCGTCGAAGTACATCACCCAATGCTCTGGTCGCTCTGTTGGAGTTGGTAGCTGATTCTCCCGCCACTCTGCCATGAAGTCGACTAGTGCTTGAGACTTGATAGCAGTGCGTGGCTTGAAGTCGATGTTGAGGGCGCCAAGTTCGACCGCCCACTTGGAGATTCTTCCAGTAGCATCTTGGTTATGGAGTATGTCACCGAGCGGGTAGTCGGTGATGACGATGATTGAGTACTCCTGGAAGTAGTGTCGTAGCTTCCGCGAGGTGATGAGTACTGCGTAGAGTAGCTTCTGGACCGGCTGGTACCGTGCCTTAGACTCGGACAGGACCTCGCTGACGAAGTAGACTGGTCGCTGGACTGGGTAGGTGTGGCCTTCTTCCTGCCGCTCGACGACGATGGCAGTATTGACCACGTGATTAGTCGCAGTGAGATAGAGCAGTAGCTACTCCTGTTTGCGAGGAGCTGTGAGGACCGGCGGCTTCGACAGGAAGTCTTTGAGCTGCGTCAGAGCTTGATCAGCCTCCTCGGTCCACACGAACTTCTCTTGGTGCTTGAGTAGTTTGAAGAAGGGTAGTCCCCGTCCTCCGAGCTTCGAGATAAATCTGTCCAGGGCCGCCATGCACCCAGTCAGCTTCTGGACATCCTTGATGTAGGTTGGAGCTTTCATATTGGTGATGGCGGAGATCTTCTCGGGGTTGGCTTCGATGCCACGATGGCTGATGATGAAGCCGAGTAGTTTCCCAGAGGGTACGCCGAAGACGCACTTGTTGGGGTTGAGCTTCCACTGGTACTCTCGCAGGGATGCGAAAGTCTCTTCAAGATCGGCGATGAGCTTGTCGGAGTTTCTGGTCTTGACGACCATGTCATCCACATAGGCTTCGACGTTCTTGTTGAGCTGCTTCTTGAAGCAGGCCTGGATAGCTTGTTGGTAGGTGGCGCCGGCGTTCTTCAACCCGAACAACATCGTCGTGTAGCAGTAGGCGCCGAACGGGGTGATGAACGCGGTCTTCTCCTGGTCTTCTTCCTTGATTGCGATCTGGTGGTACCCGGAGTAGCAGTCGAGGAAGCAGAGCAGGTCGCAGCCCGCTGTGGAGTCGATGACTTAATCAATCCGTGGCAACCCGAAAGGGTCCTTGGGGCAGTGCTTGTTGAGGTCGGTGTAGTCGACGCACATCCTCCACTCGTTCGTGTTCTTCTTGCGGACGAGGACGGGGTTGGCGAGCCACTCAGGATGGAAGACTTCTCGGATGAAGCCGGCCGCGAGTAGTTTGGCGAGTTCCTTCTTGATGGCATCCCGTCGATCGTCAGCAAAGCGGCGGAGATGTTGTCGCTTGGGGGTAGCTTTAGGATCGACGTTGAGTGAATGCTCGATCAGCCTCCTGGGTGTGACGCCCCAGGTTTTCATTAGGGTTAATTAACGCTAATGAACTAGTCAAACACTTTGACCTTGGTCAAACCTTGGTCAACCTGGGTCATCACCTCGAAAACCTAGCCAACATCACTAATGGTCAACCTTTGGTCAAAGCTTGGTCAAATCTTGTCAAACCCTAGTCAAACCCCTACTCAAACCCTTTGACATCCATGGCCACTCTAGGACTTTTGCCGCGTTCTCCAAATTTCACCTAAACACTTCAAATTCTCCCAATATAAAAGTTGTCCAGTTTTTCATGGGTCACAACTTTCATGTTGAGTGGCATTTCAAATTTGAAGTGGCCACTGCCCTTGCGCCCATACCGCGACCCACTGTTTCGACGACCTTCGTGACCCCTTCCCCACGACGTGCTCGCCTATAAAACCCGTGCCTCACCTTCCCTCACGCGTGTGTCTGCTCGGCCGTGCGCCATTGTTGCCGCTACCGATGAGCTCCTTCTCCCGCTCGCTCCCGGCGCCATCTGACCCTCCTAACCTCTCCCCTAGGACACCTAGGAGCTCGCACCGCAGCACGTTGACCCGCTCCACCCCGAACCTCGCCGGATTTCCAGTAGCCGCGGCCGCGCCGCCACTGCTCCGCCGCCGCTGCTCACCGGCGACGTCTCCGACCGTGCCACCACTACCAATCGACGTGGGGTGAGCTGAATTGAACGATGGTTTGTAATAATTAAACCCCTAAGGGTGAATTTGGATTTAAGTTGTGTATTGCACTCTGGACTCTCCTTCGTGGGAGTTTTAATGTATATGTTTCGATCCTCTGTGTGTGATTCAAGTGATTTACCGGGCTATGACCCGGCAACACTCAACAGGATGATTCTTTATTATCACTTAATGACCAAATGGAGTGGTTTAGACGATAGTACAGAATTATCTCGGATGGGGTTGTCACACTGGGCACACCTGGCATGTCCGCTGGCTTCCACGCGAAGATGTCTCGGTTAGCCCGGAGGAAGCTGATGAGTGCGTCTTCCTATTTGGGGTCGAGCCCCGTGCCGATCATGGTAGTCTTGCTCCTATCACTGGTCTCGAGGTCGATGGCCTTCACCTGTACTTCCTCTGTTGGCTGAGGCTTGTTTGAGGTGTCGGTCTTCTCAGGTATCTCGAGTTCGGTTGGCGCGAGCTTCTTGGATGCAGCGAAGATTTCCATCATTGCGTTGGGTACTTGATTGGTTGCTGCGAGTTCCACGGCTTCGGTGTTGCAGTCGTAAGAAATCTTCAAGTCCCCTTGCAGCGCGAGTACTCCGGTAGGACTTGGCATTTTGAGTACCAAGTAGGTGTAGTGAGGGACCGCCATGAATTTGGCGATGGTTGGTCTGCCGAGGATGGCATGGTAGGAGGTTTCGAAGTCCGCAACCTCGAACTTGATGTACTCGGTGCGGTAATTCTCCCTTGTCTCCCCGAAGGTTACTGGCAGAACCACTGAGCCGAGTGGTATAGCCGCGTTGCCTGGGGTGATGCCGTAGAAGGGTGACGTACTCTTGGTGAGCATGTCGGTGATGTCGAGCTTCATCTTCTTCAAGGTCTTGGTGAAGAGGACATTGAGTCCGCTCCCGCCGTCGATGAGTACCTTGTTGAGTCTGGAGCCCGCGACTACTAGTTTCAGACTAATGGGAAATGTCCTGGCTCAGAGAAGCTTGTCCATTGATCCGCGTGGGAGAAGGTTATGGGTACCTCTGACCACCTTAGAGGTGTCGGCACCGCTGGTTCAATGTTCAAGACTTCCCGTAGGGTGAGCTTCTGCGATCGCCTGGTGGGTAGTCCGCCGAAGAGGACATTCACCGTCTTGTTGGGTTCTTGGAAGTCGTCGTTGCCTTCGTCGACTTTCTTCTTGCCCTTCTTGTCGTGAGGAGGCCGTGGCTCAGGAATATCTTTGAGTGCTCGCCGGAGTTGGTAGCACTGATCGGTTGTGTGATTGCCGTCCAGATGCCACGGGCACTTCTCTTTGAGCAAGTCTCTGAAGCCGCCGGAGGTCTTTTTGGAGTTGTCCTTCGCAGGGCGCTGTATAGCCATGACTGTTTGTCTGGCTTGCGCTTGCGGTTAGGACCCGAGTAGTTGTTGTTGTTACGACCCCCTTGATCCTTGTTATTGTTGTTGCCGCCCGTGTTGTTTTTGCTCTTGCCGCGAATGGAGTCGTACTTGGCGTTCGCCTTGTCCTCTTCGTTGGCCCATGAGGTGATCATGTCTTTGAGCTTGGTGATGGAACTTGGGCGACGGCGACCGAAGTCTTCGAAGGTGCGATGGTGGTAAAGACCGTCTTGGAAGAAGTCGATGACTTCTTTGTCGGTGACGTCTACTACGGTCGCACGCTTGTCAAAAAAGCGGTGCATGTACTGGCGGAGCGTCTCGCCTTGCTCCTGCTTGACCATTGCCAGGTCCATGCGAGTACCCGAGCGTCCCATGGTGCCTGCGAAGTTGCTGGTGAATTTGGGCCTTCAGCTGGTCCCACTGGTCGATCGAGTTCTTGTCGAGTGACTCGAGCCATGTGAGTGGAGCCTGGTCCAGACAGAAGGGGAAGTAGAGGCACTTCGCATCATTGTCACCACCAGTGTTTTTGATGGCCAGGGCATAGCACCTGAGCCACTGAACTGGGTCTTGCTTTGCGTCGTACTTGGTGATCCCGAGGGGTTTGAATTTCTCGGGAAGAAGCAGATCGCGAAGTCGTGCAGAGTAGGCGGGAAAGCCGTCGCTGTCGCTGACTTCGGTAGTCTTCTTGGCGCGGCGGATCTCGTCGATCCTGTGGCGGGCGTCGTAGCCGCCGCGTGCATTGCCGGTGGCGTGGCTGTTCGCGTGGCCTCGGCCTCCGCGATCGCCGCCGCCACCAGCTCTTCTGCCACCGCCATGGGAGGAACTACCGCTGCTGCCGCCACCGCCCCCGCCGCTGTTGCCACCATGTGAGGGTCCTCCCGCAGAGGCTCTAGAGCGGTTGGGGTTTGGCTGGTGTTTGCCACGGATGCGGTTGCGTCTGACTTCTGGTGGGGTGCGGCTGCGACTAGTGGCTTCGTGGTTTCCGGCTCCGGCGGTTCAGTTGTTGACCCGCATGAAGTAGGCGTCCTCAGCAAGCTTGGCAATGAGTTCGCCTGCGCGGTGCCCCTGGGCTGTTCGTGCTATCGTGGTGATAGACATGAGGCATTTCTCAGGGGTGGTATGTACCCGGTTGGCGACTTGATCCAGTGCCTCATTGAGGTTCCGGATGGGGAAAGCTTCCCGGATCCGCCGGCGTCGATCGGCTCGCTTCCTGTTGCGGTCGCGCTGAGCGTTCTTGGCTTCGGTAGTCTCATCCGCGGGTGCATTGGCTGATTCCTCATCTTCTGAGATGTCTTCCAGGTACCGATCAGGTCGGTTCTCAGAGGTTCCAGCTTCCCCGGTTGCCATGAAGACTTCGCGGTCGGGTGTACAGAAGCCAGAGTCGGTAGTCGCCACCTCGGTAGGCGTGTGCTCATCCTCGTTTGGAGCTAGCAGTGTCCCCTCCTAGAAGGGGAGTGTCTCGAGGTAGGCGACGCAGCGTGAGTTGTCGTCAGTCAGGTCTGCGGGCTTGCGGTCGGGCCAGTAGACGAATCTGCTAGCGGGAGTAGATGTAATGACCAAGCCAGCAGCAGGACCTGAGAGCGGCTCCTCAGTCGTGTTGAGCTCGAACTCGGATTCGATTGGATCCGAACCGAAGTCGAACTCGTAGGAGGAGTCCGAGTTGTAGTCGGGGACGGCACCGGAGTCCGAGGAATACTCGGAGACGATCTCCTTGCCGACCCGGCGTGGGACAAGCGCATCCATGTAGGCTGCAGTTGCGTTGCGGAGGCCGTACGGGTAGTGCTCGTGGGGGAGGACCGTTCCACATGATGGCTCAGGAGCCAGCTCGCATGGTTCGATCCAGGGTGACGTCGAGTTCGAGTTGGAGGCGGATCTGTGACAACCCGCCCAGGAAAATACCGTACTATCACCTAAATCAATCCACTTTGGTCATTAAGCAATAATAAAGTATCGTCTTGTCGTAAGTTGCCGGGTCAAAGCCCGGTAAATCACTTGAATAACACACAGAGGATCGAACATATGCATTAAAACTCACACGAAGGCGAGTCCAGAGTACAAAACACAATTTAAATCCAATCTGCCCTGAAGGGTTAAATATTACAAACCGTAGTTCATGACATGATAAGTAAATGTTCAGAGTTCGAAAACAGCGGAATAAAATAAACTAACGCAACGATAAGCATCACAGGAGGCCGTCCATGATGCCATCACTCGTCGTCATCCACCCATTCCAGCTCCCAGCCGGGTGGAATCTCTCCAGGCCAAACAACATCACCTGCAACCACATTTATAAAGCAAGGCTGAGTATACTAATACTCAGCAAGACTTAACCGTCGGGTAATAATTACATCACCAACTCTAGACATGATAGGCTTTTTGGCCGGTGGAGTTCTTTCGCTGAAAAGCAACAAAGAGTATGTCCTTACTTTCAATATTTTAGCTCAGATTCTAGTTGATTACTCTTTTCTACATGAGCAAGCTATTGCAAGCATAAGTTGTGCAATTCAATTAATCAAACATAAATATTCACGAAGTTCCATCATTAAGGGATATCATGGACAGTTGATTAAGCAGTCTCGGATAACGGTGAGAGGCCGACAATCGATTGATTAAAAATCTTGCAAGGTGGACCTAAACACACAGAAGAATGCATACCCCAAGAAGGTCCAAACAAAAACGAAACGGGGTATACACCGACCAGGCAGTTCCCGTCGATCTTTAGCTCGGGATCGGAACCTACATTCCTTGGTATAAGGCTTACTGGATCGCTCCCACACGAACGTCCAGACTCACGCAGGTACCACACTGTTGCAAGCAGGGGGGCACATCCTTGTGCCCCAGGTGTAGTAGGGAAAGGTTCCCTCGCTGCATCAATCAGATACTAGGCTTACCGGTCCCATTCCCGACAAGTGTTTAGTACGTTCAAAAGCTTAACCCACGAAAGCCACTGGACCGGAGCCCAAATCCCATGCTCTTACCACATGAGCAATCCATTTATAAAGATCTTATGATTCCAACATAAGAACCTATTCTCACGAGTGACGAACATCACTCGACTTGTACCGGTCCTATAGCATAGCAGCTATCGACCTAGCATACTAGTGAAAGAGCATAGGTACCTAGGGATCATGCATCTAGGGTTTCATTTCAACTCCTGAAACGTAAATGCACAATCATAGCAAAGGTAGTTGCATAATTTTAAAAGCAGGGTTAATGATCCGGGGCTTGCCTTTGTTGGCAAGGTTGGCCTTGGGCCCTTCTGGACTTTGGTTCAGGTCTTGCTCTATAGAAACGTAGTGCACGTCTCCGTCAGCTCCTCCGCCTCCTCCTTCCGGCACAAGCGTACAGCTACCGTCGAGAAGATCTACACGAGGATGCAATGCAAGATTTAATTGACGGTTTTCATTCTAATTAATTACAAAATAACATATGACAACCATGAAGAGTATGGTTGGCCATATTCACCTTGGCAAACACACATTTGGCAAATTATTTCTATTAAAGGAACAGCATGTGGTGCTTTATTATTTATTCCTTTTTGATAGTGACTGTGTACATATTTATGTAAATTAATTAGTTTAAATTCACAAAACAGCAAGGAGGTGGTCCTAAGCATCTTAGCATGATTCACATCACCAACCTAGGGTCTTTAGGTGTGGTGTTGGTGGTTTTTTCCAATTTAACTTTATATTAAGCTTAAATGGCTCCCATTGCTTTTATTCATAAATAAATTCATAAAATTCAGTGGAGGGTGTTTCTGAAGCTCTATGAACCTAAACAAAGCCACTGAATACACATGCACACTTAGGAGAGCTATGAATCAATTCTATCAAAAATAACAAAATCTAGCTACCAAAACATGAGAAATGCATATAAAAAATAATTAAGCAACAAATGGATCCCAACTTTCTCTCACTGGTTCTCTGACTCAGTTCAAGGCTAGGAAAGCAACAAACACATCAAGAGCTACTCTAGATCTTGAGCTATGCATTTATAATGAAAATTAGGCATGAATCAAGGATAAATATTTTTGACAGATATAAAATTGTGATTAATTCAGAAGATGTGTATTTATGCATAACAAGATAACATGCAGAAGTTGAACATATCCAAAATTCAGCATGAGATCATTGGTAGATTTTGAACTACCACAGATCTAGGTTAAGTTGTTTTCAATTTTTCATGCAAAAATTATCAGGCAAAAGTATGGTCATTCTTTGGGAAAGTTGTAGTGTTCTTCACAAGGAAGCCAAAAAAATTTAGTTTGTATTTTTCTGATTTTTCTACGATTTTCTATGAATTTTCCAAGATTCAGTCCAAAAGCATACACTATTTAAGAATCTAGTTTTCAAACAGGTCCCTGGAAACTTTTCAGCCTTCACAACTATGCCCCTGGTTCGCATAAAACTCCCTGGAAAGATTCACAGGCTTGCAATGTGGCCCTTGGCCATGGCCGGCGGCGGTTCGGCCGGAATTCCGGCGAGGAGCTCGCCGGACTTGGCCGGGGAAGGGCGTGGGATCGACAAGGGACTCACCTACGACCGATTTGAGGGGTTGGACGGCTCGGAGGAAGTGCCGGCGAGGGGGTTCGGCGGCGGCGGCCGCTGCGGCCAGTCTTCCGGCGCGGCGCTAGCGCGGCCGGGGAAACGAGTTGCTCGGGAAGCTTTAGAGTTGCTAGAGGGAGGTGGAGGAAAACTCAGGGGGTGCTGGTGACGCGCTGCAGGTGAAGCTCGGCGGAACCGCCTCAATGGCGTGGCGGCGGCGGGCAGAGGTGTGTGGCGGCCGCTGGCTCGCGAGGAGGAAGGGAGCGCTTTATAGCCGGCGAGCGTGCAAGGGGAAAGGGCAGTTGCAGCGCGAGAAGGGGGACCCGGCGGTCACGGCGCCGAAGGCAGCCGGCGCGACAGGGGAGGGGTCCGACGCGCGGCTCCCTGCAGGCGCGGCGTGTCGAGCTGGGCTTGGCGACGGTTGGGGCCGGAGACAGGGGCGCGCGGTGCACGTTCCAGGCCTGCAACGTGGGCGTCCCCATGCCCTCGACGTCCGGGCCCCGGGGCCGCGGTGCGAGGAAGCGCGCGCGAGAGCGCCAGAGCGCGGTGCCGGCGCGTCACGGCGTTGGTTTAAAACGAAGTTGCCCTGTTTGACCAGAAACAACTCGAGATATTTGAACTAAAGTGCACTAAGAGCTAATAAGCAAAGTTGTAGAACAAGCTACCCTCTACAACTTCTAGAAAGGCTCATAGGGGTTTTGAGCAACGGATTTTGCATAAACTGCTGGCAAACTTCATGTCTTTCTTGGCTCGGTCAAAAAGTACATGCTGGCATTGACCGCATTTTTGCACATCTTCCACTCAAAAGCTTGAATGCCGCCAATTATGAAAATTGTGTCCCTCAAAAAGACGAACAACTTTTATATTGGCCGATTTTGAAGTGTTTAAGTGAAAATTGGAGAACGCGGCAAAAGTTCTAGAGACGGGCATGGACATTAGGGGATTTGACTGGGGTTTGACTCGGGTTTGACCACTAATGAGTGTTGACTTGATTAGCGATTGTATGAGCACAAAATTAAAGGTAATTAAACACCTGAGGTGTTACAACCTACCCCCCTTAAAAGGAATCTCGTCCCGAGATTCGAAAATTAAAGACAAAGGTAGGGGTAAGGTTCTTACTGTTTCGCGATTGAAGAAAACCCGAATACTTGGTGTTGAGAAAATGCTCGGTCTCCCAAGTAGCTTCTTCTTCAGTATGGTGACTCCATTGTATCTTGTACATCTTCACGGTATGTCTCCTGGTTTCTCTTTCTTTTTGATCTAGCACTCTCAACGGATGCTCAACAACTGAAAAATCTGGCTCGATCCAAGCATTCGCTTCCGTGATTACCTCTGTCTCGGGTACCTTCACACCTTTCTTCAATTGTGTCACATGAAACACATTGTGCACAGCCGAGAATCGATCCGGAAGTCAGATGCGATAAGCGACTGGTCCACATACCTCGATGATCTCGTATGGGCCGATATAGCGTAGGGCTAATTTCCCTTTGACGCCAAATCTCTGTACACCTTTGGTCGGTGAAACCTTGAGGTATACGTAGTCACCCACTTCATAGTGTCGGGGTGCTGTCCCTTTGTCATGGTAACTCTTTTGTCTCATTTGAGCTAACTTCAAGTTTTCTCTGATCACTTTCACCTTCTCTTCTGCGTCTTTAACTAAATCTGGACCAAAGAGCGTTCGCTCTCCGGCTTCTGACCAATTCAAAGGAGTTCGGCATCTTCGTCCATAAAGAGCTTCAAATGGTGCCATCTTCAAACTAGCTTGATAACTATTGTTATAAGAGAATTCGGCTAAAGATAGACACTTGTCCCAACTCTTGTCGAAATGCATGATGCTTGCTCTCAGCATATCCTCCACAATTTGATTGACTCGCTCGGTCTGACCATCGGTCTGAGGATGATAACTTGAACTACGATTCAATTTGGTTCCCAAGGATTCATGCAATTATTCCCAGAAACGAGCCACAAATTGAGTACCTCGATCAGAAACAATGGTCTTGGGAATCCCGTGCAACCGCACAATTTGATCGACATAGAGTTCTACATAATCTTGAACGGAGTAAGTGGTGTGCACTGCGATGAAATGAGCAGTCTTGGTCAGTCGGTCCACTATAACCCAGATAGAATCCTTCTTTCTAGCAGTCAGGGGTAAACCCACAATAAAATCCATACTTATGTCATCCCACTTCCACAAAGGTATGGTCAGTGGTTGAAGCACACCGGCTGATTTCAATTGGCTGACTTTGACTCGATGACAAGTATCACACTCTGCCACATATTTAGCTATGTCTACCTTCATGTTTGACCACCAAAAGTTCTTCCTTAAATCTTGATACATTTTGGTGCTTCCGGGGTGAGTAGAGAATTTGGAAAGATGAGCTTCGTCAAAAATTTCCTTTTTGAGTTCCAGATCAGCAGGAACTACAAGACGTTGCTCAAACCACACTACATCTTTTGAATCCTTATGGAAACAACTATATTTGGGATCCTCTTCAGCTAATTTCTGTTTGATTAACTGGACGCCTTCATCATTGAGTTGAGACAAAATAATTTTGTCATATAGATTGGACTCAGCAGAAATAGCATTCAAATTCCCTTGCTCTACAATTTCCAATCAAGTCTTCACATAAAGTCTCACTATACGATTCCACAGTTAAGCAGTTGCAGTGAACCTTACGGCTAAGAGCATCTGCAACAACATTGGCTTTTCTGGGATGATAGTGTACTTCTAGATCATAGTCCTTTATCAATTCTAACCATCTTCTCTGTCTCATATTCAAATCCGATTGGGTGAAGATATACTTAAGACTCTTGTGATCGGTGAAGATATTACAGCGGTTTCCCATAAGATAATGCCTCCAAATCTTGAGAGCATGAACAACCGCTGCTAGCTCAAGATCGTGGGTCAGGTAATTTACTTCATGGGGTCGAAACGATCGTGAAGCGTATGCAATGACTTGATTCTCTTGCATAAGAACACAACCGAGACCAGTGCCCGAAGCATCACAAAAGACTTCAAACGGTTTAGAATTATCCGGCTGCACTAGCACTGGGGCTGTAGTCAAATGTTGCCTCAACGTGTGGAAAGCTTTTTCACAATCTTCGGTCCACACAAACTTGACTCCCTTCTTTAACAGTTCAGTCATAGGTTTAGCGATCCTGGAAAAATCCGGAATGAAACGACGATAATAGCCTGCTAAACCTAGAAAACTGCGGATTTGATGTACGGTCTTGGGTGGTTTCCAATCCATAACTTCTTGTACCTTGCTAGGATCCATAGATATGCCTTCCTTGGAAATAGTGTCCCCCAAAAATTTCACACTATCCAACCAAAATTCACATTTGGAGAACTTGGCATAAAGCTTGTGATCTCGCAAACGTTGTAAAACAATTCGGAGATGTTCTGCATGTTCTTCTTCGTTCTTGGAATAGATTAAGATGTCATCAATGAATACCACTACAAACTTGTCCAGTTCCATCATGAATACGGAATTCATGAGATACATGAAATAAGCGGGTGCATTGGTAAGACCGAAGGACATCACCAAATACTCGTAAAGACTGTATCGGGTGGAGAAAGCGGTTTTGGGAATATCACATGGCCTGATCTTTATTTGATGATACCCTGATCGACGATCAATCTTGGAGAAAACCTTGGCTCCAGCCAACTGATCGAAAAGAACATCGATGCGAGGTAATGGATATTTATTCTTGATTGTTACCGCATTGAGAGGTCAGTAATCCACACATAACCTCAAGCTACCATCTTTCTTCTTCACAAATAGAGCTGGGCAACCCCAAGGTGAAGAGCTTGGGTGAATATAGCCTTTATCTAGCAACTCTTGAAGTTGGGTCTTGAATTCTGCTAATTCCTTGGGTGGCATGCGGTAAGGTCTTTTGGAGATAGGAGCCGTGCCAGGCTGAAGTTCGATGACAAACTCGACATCTCTGTCGGGTGGCATACCCGGCAATTCATCGGGGAAAACATCCGCAAACTCTCGAACCACTGGAATTTCTTCCAGATGAGAAGTGATTGCCACATAAGAACAAGGATTTACACCATCTTTGAAAGGTAGGTATAGAGTCGTGGCTCCAACAATGGGTGAGTTGATCTCTACCATTCTCTCTGAAATATCCAGTACAACCTTATGCCGGTTCATCCAGTCCATTCCTAGAATGACATCCATGCCTTCTAATCCCAAAATGATAAGGTCCGTGTCAACTGTTCTGCTGCCTAATTCCAAGGGTACTCCCCTGGTCACCAACTCGGAAGAGATGTTCCCTCCCGCGGTTTTAATCGTAAATGCCTTATTGGTATTGCAAGAACTTAGTCCTAATTTGTGCAGCGTCTTCCCATTCATGAAACTATGTGTAGCACCAGAATCAAACAATATCCGGATAGGTTTGCCTCGAATAGAGAATGTGCCCATCATTACTGGTGCTCCCTTTGGAATATCAACCACAGAAGTGAAGTTGAGTCTGCCCATCCTGGCTTGAGCAATCTTCTTCTTGCCCTTGTTGCTGGGTTTGGAAACTTGCCCCTGATTTGGCTGAGTTAGCTGGTGCTGTTTATTGGTCTGGCAAGGTTGCAGGCATGCCTTAGCGAAGTGTCCCGGATCACCACATTTGAAACAACGACGCCCACTGCTACCACTAGGAGGAATGGGTACAATAGGCTTTGGAGTCTGTTGTTGAGTGTTGGGGAAGTGAAGATTTTCTTGAGGCCGATCCTGGGATGACTTAGCCACTAACCTTCCCAACTGTGAAGCCTGCTGGGAGTCTGGGAAAGTCTTCTGCACAATGCGAAGCTTGCAAAGCTGCGCATTATTGGGCATGGGGTTAGCCTTTCTTTTCCTCTCAGCTTGGGCCCTCTTCATGGCATCTTCCTGTGAGATAGCTTTATTCACTAGCATGTGGTAGCTGTCAAATTTTACCAGATTCAGTCATCCACACAATTCACTATTAAGGCCTTCGCGAAAAAGCTCCATCTTCTTCATGTCTGTATCCACATGATATCCTCCATACTGGCAGAGGTTATTAAACTTCTGCGCATATTGGTACACCGTGTCTGACCCTTGCTTGAGAGCCAACTACTCTCACATTTTCCTATCTGTAAGTGCCTTGGGAATTTGATGGTCTCTGAAAGCCTTTTTGAATTCTTCCCAAGTGATTTCATACCCAGACTGGTGCATGGACTTGTAGTGTTCCCACCACATCAAGGAAGAACCACGAAGCTGCAATGCCGCGAATTTAGCCTTGCGTCCTTCTGAACATGGCAAGGTAAACACCGTGAACATGGCTTCAACAGCCCGAATCCAAGCATCAGCATCCAGGGGTTCTTCCGCCTCAGTGAACTGCGGTGGATTCATATCCAGAAAGTGCTTGTACTCGGTCACTTGACTTTGGGCATCAATCCGATTCCCATGGGGCTGCTGCTGCTGCTGCTGTTGCTGCATGTGTAGAAGGATCTGGAGCAGCATCTCGTTTTGAGTAGCAATGATGTCATGTCCGGTGGTGGTGGCGGCTGGTTGCGGCCACTAGAATCACCGAAACCATTCGGAGTGCTGCGTGTCGAGCCCACCATCTGAAAAATTTGAGTTTTCATTAGTCACACATTCGTAAGCTTGTTCAACAAGTAGAACATGTACGACAAAAACTCAAATTGACCAAATAGTAAGACTCGAGACAGCCGCACTGCATCGAAATGACAATTTCAAACTTCCAAAACCAAAGTTCCCAAAATTTTCAAAACTTTCTGGCAACTTGGTACGTTCGTGAAACGATAATTTGGTACTCAAGGGTTAAGTTAGATTAGCTAGGATCAAGGTCCAAAGGTGCAAGATTCGGAATGACGTGTTCCCGAAAAACGACAAGACCTAGGTTTACTAGCTGAGCATAGCTTGAGATCTGAAAACCTATGATCATGAAATGATTTTTCAGCGGAAACTTGGATAGATATGGAGCACTTGGGTATAGATCGCCTATACGGAAACTCTGCGGAACGGGTCTGAGAAAAGGTCACGACAACAGGGTCAACTAGACGGTCCAACAACAACACTTTAGATTTGATTTAAAGATTGTTATTGTTGACAATATGATCATTATTTAAGGAGAACAACACATGTGATCTTTTTATCATTCAACAGGTTTTTATCATGATGCAAGAATGACCTATTCGTCCTCACTAAGCAATTAAGCCAAAAATCGAAGTTAGTACCGGTGGCAAGGCAACAATTACGTTTCTCCCTATAATAACTAGTCGGGAACTATTCGATGCTCACTTAGCGACTTACGAAACATTGTTAGTGTACCTGCAGAAAATCACAGAACATATCGAACCTTTCGTGCCAGCACTCACGAAAGCGTCCACATACATTACCGTTCACTATAGAAATGACACCCATGCGTTTATCGCTGCATGGACAGTGTCCAACCTCGGACACCCTCCGTTTGAATGGAGCGTATCCTTGCCTCGCATATTCATAATGCAGAACGCACATGTATGGCAAAACGTGGTGAGACACAGACGCGATAGTGGGTTCCCATTGGATTAAGTCCCATCATCCCTCACATGACTTTCATGTGGTACCACCACGCATGGCAAAACGTGATGAGACGCAAACACGACGTGGGTTCCCATTAGAATAGGTCCCATCCATCCCTCACAGGACTTTCCTGTGGCACCACCACGTATGGCAAAACGTGATGAACTAGTATGGTTGTGCAAGAAGTAAGTTTTGACAAGAATAAAATGTGCTGGAAGTTAGCAAAATAAACCGTAGATTTTTAAGCCACCTGAAAGAACCCAAAATTCCCTCTAGGGCCTCTCAGTCTATTTCCATCCTTAACGATCCAACGTATTTTGCAAATACAAACAATCTTGGCAAGTTTTATTCAAAAACCTGTGATTAAGGTTGTTAATTAAACTCCGATGCATACTAATCGCTCTGGTACCAGCTGTGACAACCCGCCCAGGAAAATACCGTACTATCACCTAAACCAATCCACTTTGGTCATTAAGCAATAATAAAGTATCGTCCCGTCGTAAGCTGCCGGGTCCAAGCCTGGTAAATCACTTGAATAACACACAGAGGATCGAACATATGCATTAAAACTCACACGAAGGCGAGTCCAGAGTACAAAACACAATTTAAATCCAATCTGCCCCGAAGGGTTAAATATTACAAACCGTAGTTCATGACATGATAAGTAAAGGTTCAGAGTTCGAAAACAGCGGAATAAAATAAACTAGCGCAACGATAAGCATCACAGGAGGTCGTCCGTGATGCCATCACTCGTCGTCATCCACCCATTCCAGCTCCCAGCCGGGTGGAATCTCTCCAGGCCAAACAACATCACCTGCAACCACATTTATAAAGCAAGGCTGAGTATACTAATACTCAGCAAGACTTAACCGTCGGGTGATAATTACATCACCAACTCTAGACATGATAGGCTTTTTGGCCGGTGGAGTTCTTTTGCTGAAAAGCAACAAAGAGTATGTCCTTACTTTCAATATTTTAGCTCAGATTCTAGTTGATTACTCTTTTCTACATGAGCAAGCTATTGCAAGCATAAGTTGTGCAATTCAATTAATCAAACATAAATATTCACGAAGTTCCATCATTAAGGGATATCATGGACAGTTGATTAAGCAGTCTCGGATAACGGTGAGAGGCCGACAATCGATTGATTAAAAACCTTGCAAGGTGGACCTAAACACACGGAAGAATGCATACCCCAAGAAGGTCCAAACAAAAACGAAACGGGGTATACACCGACCAGGCGGTTCCCGTCGATCTTCAGCTCGGGATCGGAACCTACATTCCTTGGTACAAGGCTTACTGGATCGCTCCCACACGAACGTCCAGACTCACGCAGGTACCACACTGTTGCAAGCAGGGGGGCACATCCTTGTGCCCCAGGTGTAGTAGGGAAAGGTTCCCTCGCTGCATCAATCGGATACTAGGCTTACCGGTCCCATTCCCGAAGTGTTTAGTACGTTCAAAAGCTTAGCCCACGAAAGCCACTGGACCGGAGCCCAAATCCCATGCTCTTACCACATGAGCAATCCATTTATAAAGATCTTATGATTCCAACATAAGAACCTATTCTCGCGAGTGACGAACATCACTCGACTTGTACCGGTCCTATAGCATAGCAGCTATCGACCTAGCATACTAGTGAAAGAGCATAGTTACCTAGGGATCATGCATCTAGGGTTTCATTTCAACTCCTGAAACGTAAATGCACAATCATAGCAAAGGTAGTTGCATAATTTTAAAATCAGGGTTAATGATCCGGGGCTTGCCTTTGTTGGCAAGGTTGGCCTTGGGCCCTTCTGGACTTTGGTCCAGGTCTTGCTCTATAGCGACGTAGTGCACGTCTCCGTCACCTCCTCCGCCTCCTCCTTCCGGTACAAGTGTACAGCTACCGTCGAGAAGATCTACACGAGGATGCAATGCAAGATTTAATTGACGGTTTTCATTCTAATTAATTACAAAACAACATATGACAACCATGAAGAGTATGGTTGGCCATATTCACCTTGGCAAACACACATTTGGCAAATTATTTCTATTAAAGGAACAACATGTGGTGCTTTATTATTTATTCCTTTTTGATAGTGACTGTGTACATATTTATGTAAATTAATTAGTTTAAATTCACAAAACAGCAAGGAGGTGGTCCTAAGCATCTTAGCATGATTCACATCACCAACTTAGGGTCTTTAGGTGTGGTGTTGGTGGTTTTTTCCAATTTAACTTTATATTAAGCTTAAATGGCTCCCATTGCTTTTATTCATAAATAAATTCATAAAATTTAGTGGAGGGTGTTTCTGAAGCTCTATGAACCTAAACAAAGCCACTAAATACACATGCACACTTAGGAGAGCTATGAATCAATTCTATCAAAAATAACAAAATCTAGCTACCAAAACATGAGAAATGCATATAAAAAATAATTAAGCAACAAATGGATCCCAACTTTCTCTCACTGGTTCTCTGACTCAATTCAAGGCTAGGAAAGCAACAAACACATCAAGAGCTACTCTAGATCTTGAGCTATGCATTTATAATGAAAATTAGGCATGAATCAAGGATAAATATTTCTGACAGATATAAAATTGTGATTAATTCACAAGATGTGTATTTAGGCATAACAAGATAACATGCAGAAGTTGAGCACAAAAATCTATATATTTTTAGCTACAAAAATCATTTACACAGATTCATCATAAATAGAAAATAAATCATATTAAAAGATTTACTCAGCAACTTTGTGCAATTTTTGGTGTAGAACCTAGTCATGTCATAACTAGCAACATATCCAAAATTAAGCATGAGATCATTGGTAGATTTTGAACTACAACAAATCAAGATTAAACTGGTTTCAATTTTTCATGCAAAAATTATCTGGCAAAAGTATGGTCATGCTTTGGGAAAGTTGTATTGTTCTTCACAAGGAAGCCAACAAAATTGAGTCTGCATTTTTCTAATTTGTCTACGATTTTCTATGAATTTTCCAAGATTCAGTCCAAAAGCATACACTATTTAAGAATCTAGTTTTCAAACAAGTCCCTGGAAACTTTTCAGCCTTCACAACTATGCCCCTGGTTCGCATAAAACTCCCTGGAAAGATTCACTGGCTTGCAATGTGGCCCTTGGCCATGGCCGGCGGCGGTTCAGCCGGAATTCCGACGAGGAGCTCGCCGGACTTGGCGGGGGAAGGACGTGGGATCGACAAAGGACTCACCTACGACTGATTTGAGGGGTTGGATGGCTCGGAGGAAGTGCCGGCGAGGGGGTTCGGCGGCGCCAGGCGGCGGCGGCCGCTGCGGCCGGTCTTCCAGCGCGGCCGGGGAAACGAGTTGCTTGGGAAGCTTTAGAGTTGCTAGAGGGAGGTGGAGGAAAACTCAGGGGGTGCTGGTGACGCGCTGCAGGTGAAGCTCGGCGGAACCGCCTCAATGGCGTGGCGGTGGCGGGCAGAGGTGTGTGGCGGCTGCTAGCTCGCGAGGAGGAAGGGAGCGCTTTATTGCCAGCGAGCGTGCAGGGGGAAAGGGCAGTTGCAGCGCGAGAGGGGGGACCCGGCGGTCACGGCGCCTAAGGCAGCCGGCGCGATAGGGGAGGGGTCCGGCGCGCGGCTCCCTGCGGGCGCGGCGTGTCGAGCTAGGCTTGGCGACGGTTGGGGCCGGAGACAGGGGGCGCGCGGTGCACGTTCCAGGCCTGCCAGGAAGCGCGCGCCGGTCGGTGCGGCGTCGCGCGCGCGAGAGCGCTAGAGCGCGGCGCCGGCGCGTCACGGCGTTGGTTTAAAACAAAGTTGCCCTGTTTGACCAGAAACAACTCGAGATATTTGAACTAAAGTGCACTAAGAGCTAATAAGCAAAGTTGTAGAACAAGGTACCCTCTACAACTTCTAGAAAGACTCATAGGGGTTTTGAGCAACAGATTTTGCATAAACTGCTGGCAAACTTCATGTCTTTCTTGGCTCGGTCAAAAAGTACATGCTGGCGTTGACCGCATTTTTGCACATCTTCCACACAAAAGCTTGAATGCCGCCAATTATGAAAATTGTGTCCCTAAAAAAGACGAACAACTTTTATATTGGCCGATTTTGAAGTGTTTAAGTGAAAATTGGAGAACGCGGCAAAAGTTCTAGAGACAGGCATGTACATTAGGGTATTTGACCGGGGTTTGACTCGGGTTTGACCACTAATGAGTGTTGACTTGATTAGCGATTGTATGAGCACAAAATTAAAGGTAATTAAACACCTGAGGTGTTATAGGATCCAATCTCGAAGTCGGCGGCTTGGTTGTAGAGCGAAAATTCGTCGAATTTTTCGACGAGTTGGCCCGTGACGACTTCGGGAAGTGTCACGAGTCCGGTCTCCGGGTCCGGGGTCATGGTGAGGTAGCGCTGGAACGAACCAGCGCCATCGGCGGTGCAGACCCAGGAGCTGAAGACGAAGGTGTCACCGCGGTTGAAGGCGACGGTTGGCTTGATGACGATTGAAGCCGTCGAGTTCGCCATGAGATCTTCGGCGAGATCCCCTACCTGGCGCGCCAGCTGTCGGTGTTTTAACCCGGCAACCTACCAAGGGGAGTACCCGAGGTAGACGTTTGTGGCCTCACCGAGATCGGGAACTCGAAGGAGAGACACGTGACACACAATTTAGACAGGTTCGGGCCGCGAGGTGCGTAATACCCTACGTCCTGTATGCTGCGTAGCTCTGGATTGATTGGGTGTGTTTACAAGATGATGCGGATAATGAGATAGGGGTCCCTACCTCGCCTTATATAGTCCGGGAGGTAGGGTTACAAGTCGGTTTGATAGGAGAGTACTAGTCGTGTACGGCTAGGAGTACTCTACATGGATCCAGACATGTCTAGCTTCCTAACCGAGTACTAGTCCTCCGTATGCCTTGTGCTTCACGCCATCTGGTGCCGCGCAGCCCAAGTCGAGTAGTCCCAGGGGCCCACGGAGTAGTCGGTCCTAGTACCCACCTAAGTAGTGGGCCTAGGGATGTCCGTACGACACTGCCATCCTAATATCGTCTGCCATCATTCGTGTCTCCCAAACCTCATAGGCGTCTGCCACAATCTTGATGTCATATGCCCAACATCGACTTCCTCAACCAGATCGTTGTTACCATCACGCAATGCCATCCTGACCTCACCCATTGTCGTCTGCACCTCCCAGCCTTGTCGTCATCTTGCCTGGCTACGTCCCTATTCCCGCCTCCCCAACCTCACCATTGTGCATGCCATCCTGACCTCGCTTGTCGTCGTCCGCATCGATCGTGTTGTCACCCCACCACCACCATTGTCTGCCCCGACTGCATCGACATGCCTGCCTCCCCGACCTCTTAATAATCACACACGCACCATCTAACCTGCCTGCACTAAAATTTTAAAACTCATGAATAAAATTTTAAAACTCATGAATTTTTTTTCTAGCACTAAATTTTGGATAGCTACACATTTTCTAGAAAATAAAAAAATGGCTCAATTATTTCTTTCAATCAAATACAATACTCATTAAATTTGTACCATTTTTTATTTTATTGAAGCTGGAGAGTTTGCTAGAGGAAAAAATACATATGTAACCATATTTTATCATACAAAGCGAACACATTTTATGTATAGTTTGACTTAGAGAACACTGTTATTGTATAAACATAGCACACATGTTGGTATAATTTGATCCGTTTCAGTATCGCTTACAACCAGCCTACACCGATGCTAGTCAACATCCGATAAATTTTTTCTTGTGTAATTTTCTACTCTAGCATGTATTTGAATTCCTCATAAATATCATATTCTTTTTAAGCAACAAATGGTTCTTCAATTTTGAAAGTAAATAGATTCTACTTTTTAGAAAAAATATTGTGTGGATTGATACATGTATGTCTGGTGGCGGAGGGTCTATGAGGTTTCCCAGAGCTCAAGGCATTGGAAGACTGTGAGCGGTCTCCCTCTACTTCATGATCACCAAGGAGCTTTAGGCTGCTGCTGAACCTAGGAATAGTAGTCTCACAGCAGCTGCTCCCCAGCATGGGAACAAGCCTACCCAACAGGCCATGCATCAACTAGCAATGAAAATTCAGTGCAAATGTCAAATCGAAGGACTACCTGTGACGACTGAAAATTGATCTCCTTCCATTCCAGTAACATTAGCCCGCATAATTTGAGATGTGTAAAACGTCTGCACAGGGTCTTTTAGAGATAGTTTTTACTTTTTAATAAGATATGATTCAGGTGGGAACTGGTGTTCGCTTTCAGAGTTTGTTCTTTGTGAACTTTCAAGAATCAGAAGAATGCAGCAAACGTCTACATATAGGTTGCCTGGCTTCTCCACTGATGACAATGGAAGATAGCTGAATGGCTTAGTGTAGACTTCACAATCATAAATTTATAATCAACAGAGATGAGCTTTTACCATTCTCTGAAGTTGATAAAAGAACATAGGTGTTATATGCTACACAATTTAGTGCTGAAGTTCTGAGTGCAGTAAGCTCACCTCCAAAGAGACCTCCAAATTGACATCGATGTCTAAGCAGGGCTCCTTGTCAATCACTCCAAGTTATACGGTTACTCATAAATGTTGCTAGAATTCAGTAGAATCATAAGCAACACATCATACATTTCTCAGGATTGCTAACCAATGGAATTGTTTCACAGATGCATGAGATGTTTGCATCACAACCGATTGGCAAGCAGGGCCTGAACTTTCCTTGAGATGAGTTCATTATGCACCTCAATTGATTCGGAACCCTCAATCTGCAAAAACATGAGGAAAGGAAGAGCATGAGTCAGCGAGGTTTTGCACAGCGAGACCAAATCGATGGATCAGACGGTGACCTCACGCGTGTACCCTGCAGCACAACATCTCGATGGTGCAGTTGGTGCTCGTCGGGGCGACGCGGAGGTCGAGCACCGGCGTAACCTCAAAGCCGAGGAACTCGATGCAGTGGAGCGCGCACGTGAACGTGCTGAGCACGCCGGTGCTGAGGAGGGATTCCACACTGTCAGGGTGCCACAGAAACTCTTTGCCGGAGACGACGTCCCGGATCTGGACTCGCTCCCGCCACCTCGCCGACAGTCGTGCCCGGTGTCCTTGCGCCCTTCTCCGGCGAGATCACAGGAGCTTGGTCGGTGAGAACGGCTCTCCAGTGTGGAGGAGTAGCGAGGCGTGCCTGGAGAGCCAGCAACAGCGGTAGCTGCGGGATAGGGTGACGGGGGCGATGGAAGGAGTCAGCGCAGCGACGCGGCGGCGGTGTCGAGCAGGAGACGCCAACAGGGAGAAACGGGCGGACGGGAGGCACACTGCGGTGGGGAAGTTGGAGAGATAGAGACAGAGAATATGACAGGTGGGTCCCACCTGTCAGGATGGACGAAAAAAGGCAGAAGCGGTCCTTGCTCTACCTCTATATATATATAGAGAGAGAGAGGGGGGTAGAGATAGAGATAGAGATGAAATAAAGATCAAATCATCTTCTTAATTAGCACCGTCAAAGATATCCACCAGGCCTGGGCCTGCTGGTATCGTCGTTATGTAGCTAGCATAGCATCACGAACGGCCCACTTCTATAAGGAAAGCATCACGGCCCATCCACACGAAACTAAGCTAGTTCTTGTCAGGTCACGTTTTTCTTAAGCAAAATGTATTGATTTTAGCCCATGTCCGTTTACAAATAGAACTCCAAAAGAAAAATTACAACGAACTTCAAAACTTCTGATCATCTTCCTCAAAGCCCTAAGGGATCCGTTCGTCACCGCCGCTGAAGCCGCTTCCCAAACGTCACCGGACGCCAGAGCCAAACTCCACAAGGTGGAGGCCGTAGAGGAGGGCTTACTGCTAGGCGAATCAGCCGAGTACAATGCCTCCTAAGCGTATCGGCCAACTCCGACACCCACGACGCAACCTTCGTTTCCAACACCGGCACGTTCATGATGTCCCAACAGAGCAACAACAGAACAACGGCTCCATTTCAATAGCTTTTTGGATGTACACGATTCAAATTTCCATAATCCATTATCTAGATTTTCACAACATAAAGCAGAACGAATTAATATGTTCAGTTTCTGCTGGCTATCTGCATTGACAAACAAAATGCACACACAAATTTATGTCATCATGCTCCATGTGTAATGCACATGTCGTTAGCTGCACTGGTCACCATGGCACTACTGTGCACATGTATATATGCCATGTGTTCATGCGACGCACATGTGTACTCTTAGTTCTTGTAGATCTATCAGCTCTCCAGCTGGTCAAAATGATATGAGAGGAGATGGCTGCTGACCGCCTCAGGCAATCAAGGTTCAGGTCCTCGTTTTTATATTACACACTCCCCCTGTCTCTCCCAACAGCCCTCATATAGACCCGCAAGGCCGCAAGCAAAAGCAACCATTCTTTCCCTACCCTGTTCTCCTTCCTCCGATTCTCTCTCTCTCTCTCTCTCAGCGTTGACTTCTCGCTAGCACTTCTTGGATTTTAGGTGCTAGGGAAATGGCCTCAGAGACGGACAGCTCCACGGCCGGCGGTGAGCTTAATAAGGTGTCATCAGCGATGCCTCCGTCTCCGGCACCGGCGAAGGGGAGGTAAGCACACTTGTGCATTGAATTTAGATATTACTATTTGGATTTTTCGCGTTTCTCCGGTTTTGACTTTTGAGTTCATCCATCTTCATCTACGTACATGCTAAGCCTGAAGTTTATTTTTGTTGGTATGTATGTAGTCCCTCCACTCTAGATTGTAGATCTTTCTAACTTTTTTGGAGAGTCAAACAATTTTATGTTTAACCAAAATTGTAGAGACGATTATAAAAATTTATGACACTGATATGATATGAAAATATATTTAATATAGAATTTATTAGTACTTATTTGGTATCATAATGTGATTACTTTATTGTATAAGTTTGGTTAAAACTGAGATGATTTGACTTTTCAAGAAATTTGGAATTACCATTATGTGATATATCTTCAATCCTCAGTGATATTCTTGGTAGATTTTACCTTACATTTTGATTTCCCTCTTAATTTACATAAAGAGTATTTTGACCTTCGTCCTTTTCCATTAATTTTAAAACGACCCATCCATTCCATAATGTAAGGTGTATGAGTATATTATATTAATAGCATCTACAATTTAAGAAATGCACTATGAAACATATATAAATACAACATGTGAATTTGATAACTAATTTTATATTTGGTGTATTTTCTATAAACAGTCAAAATTAAAGAAGCGTGGCATAGAATAAAACAAAATATTTAATAAAAAGAGGGCGTAGAAGTTTTAAGTTTCCATTTGTCCAAATTACTTTACGATCAAGCCCCACGGTAAATGGTTGAAACTCACGTGCACAATCATCAATTTTGAAAAAAAAAGATGCAGGCTTGAAGGGAAGATTGCCCTCATCACCGGAGGGGCAAGTGGGCTTGGGAAGGCAGCGGCCCACGAGTTCATCCAGGAAGGCGCCGCCGCCGTGGTCATCGCGGACGTGAACACCAAGCTGGGCCTCGAAGCGGCTGAGGAGATGGGCCCTCAAGCCCACTTCGTTCACTGCGACGTCACCGTCGTGGAGAGCGTCGCCGAGGCCGTGGACGCCACCGTCGCGCGGCACGGCCGGCTGGACGTCATGCTCAACAGCGCCGGCATCGCCGGATCGCTGGCCGGGACGTCGACGATGGCCGAGCTCGATCTGGACAAGTTCGACGCCGTCATGGCCGTGAACGTGCGCGGCACGCTGGCGGGGATCAAGCACGCCACGCGCGTCATGGTGGCGGCGGCGGCTCCATCATCTGCATGGCGAGCGTGAGCGGCGTCCTCGGAGGCCTCGGGACGTACCCGTACTCGGTGTCCAAGTTCGCCGTCACCGGGGCGGTGAAGACCGCGGCGGCGGAGCTGTCGCGCCTCGGAGTGCGGGTCAATTGCATCTCGCCATACGCTGTGCCGACGCCGATGGTGGTGGAGCAGTTCACGACCTTGCTCGGCGGCGGTGGCGCCGCCCCCGAAGAGGAGCAGGTGGCGGCGATCATCAGGGGGCTCGGCGAGCTGAAAGGCGCAACGTGCGAGGTGGTGGACGTGGCAAGGGCCGCCGTGTACCTCGCCTCCGACGACGCCAAGTACGTGTCCGGGCACAATCTAGTGGTCGACGGCGGGTTCACGAGCTACAAACGCATGAATCTGCCGTTCCCTACGAAGCCACAAGAGTGACTGCCCGTCTGCCCGCAAGCATCTCAGATAAAAACTTATCTGTTGATATGCAACTCATATACATATATGTACTCCCTCCGTATCAAAATATTTGTCGTCGTTGAATTTTTTTACAACTTTGACCATTCATCTTATTCAAAAAATTATTGTAAATATATAAAAAGATAAGTCGAGCTTAAAATACCTACAATAGAAAAGCATCTAGCAAACAAAGTAGGTGTTACTTACCAAAATTTTTGAATAAGACGAATGATCAAAATTGTAAAAAAAAGTTAATAGTGATAAATTTTCGATACGGAGGGAGTAATTTATATGATATTGTGTACCTTTATCTTTTTTGCACTCTTCATATTTGTTTATAAATGAACAGAATGCTGCAAAACGGATGTATGATGGTTTACCACTTTCGAACCATGCATCTGTAGTAAATGGTACTCCCTCCATTCATCTATGCAAGGCCTATTATAAAATCTGAAAAGTTCACTTTTGTAAGGTCTATTCTCATTTTTTCTTGGAAGTGATGCTTTGGGAATCGGTGTGGCAGTAAATCTTCGCATGCACACCTCGGGAGTGAAGTACATGCAGAGAGTAACTAAACTCATAATAAATACTAGTTGGCTTTTTCCCAAGAAAAACTAATGATAAGAGTACTTCCCTTGGTCTTTGAGCTAAGAAAAATAGGTCTTGCATAGATGAATGGAGGGAGTAACAAATGCTCCTTCGACAGGGAATCGAGGTGAGGGAGGGCTGCCCACTGGATCTGAGGAGAGGGAGGCATGGATGCGGCGCAGGAGTGACGAACGGCCTAGGGTGAGTCTGTTGGGGTGGTGGCCCCGGCGAGCGCCTCAGCGGTGGGGGGCGCCAGTGGTGGCCACACCGTGTGTTACGACGAGCGGACGGGAGCGACCGAGGAGGGGCGATGGGAAACAAAAGAACGAACTTACCTATCATAACCAGTGGCAGGTGGGTAATTTCCCCCCAAATGCCACTGAAAGTAGGTCTTCCCCTGCTTTTGAAAATGAACTACGCAAAAGCTGCTTTTGGCTTTGATTTTGGCTGACAGCTAAACCCTTTGGTTAGGCTTTTGGTAAAAGCAAAAGCAGATAAAAACCCAACCAAACACACTCTAAAACTAAAGAGACATTATTCCTAGGTCTAAATTTTGAAGTCCTCGAGAACCTCTTCAGTTATACAGTCGAAAAACACACCAAAAGTAAGGGCCAGTGTGGCCTATGGCCACGCTTCACTGGCCATAGGCTCCTGCGAAACTCCGCTCATCCGACTCCTTTACATTTAAGCTTTTCATAGTTGCAACTTGATAGAATTGACTGTAGCTTACAAAACTCTTTTTGGGTTGAGTGCTTCACACTAAATGAACCATAGTTCCACATATAGATAGCATGATCTAGTTTACACTTGATACAATTAGTGGAAATCATAAGCTTAAAGTTAGGGCCTGACTTGTTGGCACCAAAATGTCCCCTAACAAAATTGGGGCATGCCAAAACATAGTCATGCCACTACGTGAAAACCTCAAATAGGTCACGCAGCATTTGTAACGGGCTCTTAACACCCGTTACATGCACCCACATCTGTAACGGTTGTTGTTTGGCGCCCGTTACCCATAAGCGCGGCAGGCCGACCCCGGGGTTGGCCTCCGCAACGCCCGTTACCAATGTGGACTTCTGATAACGGTCTTCTTAAACGCC
This sequence comes from Cenchrus fungigraminus, assembly GCA_036936925.1. Taxonomy (NCBI): domain Eukaryota; kingdom Viridiplantae; phylum Streptophyta; class Magnoliopsida; order Poales; family Poaceae; genus Cenchrus; species Cenchrus fungigraminus. The sequence goes on along the minus strand of CM072768.1, from coordinate 58,789,384 downwards.
CGTTACATGAATTTTTTGTAACGGACGTTAAATCGAGTATGTTACACAAGTTAAACCTATCGGTAACGGGTTCGTAAAGTCCGTTACCGATCAATACCCTATCGGTAACAGGCTGTTTAAGTCCGTTACTGATCACTACCGTATTGGTAACGGGCTATAAAATCTGGTACCGATGAGCATTTGACGCCCGTTACTAGACTGAGAGCTCAATAATTAAAGTCTAATAGCACTCTTCACTGCCGTGAAGCGGGAGCGCGGCGGCAGTGAACAAATGAGACGGAGGTTTGTTAATCCGTGTCTCCTTTGTGAAGAAAGGAGACGCAGGTTTGTGAATCCTCGTCTCCTTTGAGTCTGTCTTCATTGACAGGTCAGCTCGACCTCTCATTGCTTCCATTTCGACATACATGCACAATCAACACACATATCTTTTTGAGACAAAACAGACATCATAAGAGAGATAACTTGTCCACAAAGATGAAGATAACTTGTCCACAGGAATAAAGATAATTATTACAAATGGTTAACTTGTCCATCAGGCTAGGACTTAACTTGTCCATCACATTATTTACTATGGTCGTGCTATCTGACCATACACATCAACAAAGGCATGCCCCTTGAACACCCACAAAAGTATGGCTACTGACCCTGCACATCAACAAGCTTGAACTAGATCATGCCCCATCAAGATTGGCTCTTTTTGCAACCTCTTCGTAAGCAACCAAGGATTGTTGAAGCCCTTCGAGCGCATCTTCAATGGGCTCGAGATTTTGTTCAGTAGTATACTTATACCTCCTTATGTGCTTAGCCTTTTTGATGAGGATGTTCACTTCTTTCGTGATTTTTTCAAACTCAGGTTTCACATAATCCCAGACATTAAGGTTTAGAAGTAACTCAAGCTCTGCTCGCGACTCAAAGAGTTTTGCCTGAAACAGGGTTAAACATGGTATAAGAATAACATAGTTAATTCAGAACTAATTTGCCTCAGAACTTAGAGCAGTATAGGAACAGTAATCATCATAGGAAAATTATATAAGAACTTGAAAATTATCCTAGGCTTCATAGCAGGGTGTGACAAGAGCAGAACTTAGTTCAGAACTGATTTGCCTCAGAACTTGGTATAAGATCATGACAAGCATGGAAGACATCATCATAGGCACTAATTAACTTTATCAAGCTCAAGCTCAAGCTAGCTTAAGCTCCATCTATAGAACAAGTAAAAAGGCAGTGAGATTCAGAGAAACTTGCCTCGCCGTCGTCGTGGTCGTTGTCACAGTCAGAGATGAGGTCCTCTACACCTTCGTCGCTCCCTCGACCCCTCTTCATCATTGCCAGACACTTGTGCTCGCAAACGTGAGGCATGCCCCTCGCCTACTTCGCTGCCCCCTCGCCGGCACGCTCCTCCTTGCCGCTGCTTGGCCCCTCGTCGGAACCCGAGAGGATCCAGTCGAGGACCCTCGTCTCCGGCATTGGGTTCACTCCACCGCCGCTTGGCCCCTCTCCGACGCTCATCGTCGTCTCCCTCTTCGCCGCCATCTTGCCGGCACGCGCGCGGATCCAGTTCCGGTACCGCTTCGCGTTCCGGTTCTCCTCGATCCCGGGTGCGCGGGGTCGTCCGCTGCTTGGCTCCTCGCCGGCGCTCATCATCGTCTCTGTCTCCACGCCTCCTCTCACGCCTCCTCTGCGCTTTTTTTAAGGAAAATGCTACGCTTATCCATTCGGAAAGAAGAAGGGGAGACGGAATGGGCCGGGGCAGTTGAATATTCATTTTGCAAAATGGATATTCAATGCCGACACGGGTTAGCAAACCCGCGTCGCTTTGTTGGCTGGTGCGCGGGCGGGCAATGGTTACCTTCTTTATACTAGGCTGCTGACGCTGACGCGTGGGCTCGACACTTTTTTTTTTGAAATGACACTTGCTTCCCTAAAAAATTAGGGCCCATAAAGCAGCACCTAAAAATTAATAAAAATACGAACAATTCATAGTTTTTTTTAAGAATCGAACAACTCATAGTTGGGCATTTGGTATTTTGAATAAAATATGAACAGTCACACGTCTCCTTGTGACCACATGTCTCTTTTGTGGCCAAGAACTCTCCTGAGCGTACACGGGTTCCGAGGCGTGTGACCGGCCGCCTGACGGTTCGCCATGTTGTCAATATAAATCCCCGGCCGGCCAAGAACTTCGTCAACCACGGCACCAAGAAAACCCCAGCACCACCATCTCCGGTCACCAAGAAGTGAATCCAAGAGCTTCTTCTTCCTCAAGCGCGCGCATGGCATCGTCAAGCGAGCCATCCAGGAAGCGGGGGAGGGAGGAGGAGGATGACGACGAAAGCCGCCGTCGTCGACTCGTCAAGGAGGGGACGGCGCTGGCGCCCGAGGAGCCCGAGGAGGTGCCGCCGCCCCCGCCCAATGAGCCCGAGGAGGTGCCGCCGACCCCGCCCGACAAGCCCGAGGAGGCGCTGGCGCCGCAGCCCGTGGCAGTCGTGCGTGCTCCTCCACTAAATGTTGACGAAGCCACTTGGTCAGTGAACTTGTTCCATGATGCTTTCGTGAAGCTTCGAAAGGTGGCCGTTCATCTCGAGGTCCCAGTACCCAATGATCCGCTGCAGAGGGCCGTGAAGGATTACGCCTTCAAGATCAATATCTTGGCTGGGGACCTTGAGAGAGGAGTGCTCGCCCCCGTCGACGACGACGGCAGCGACGATGGCAGCCTCGACGGCTCCGGCTCCGACTCCGACTCCGACGGTGGGGCTCCTCCAGCGGCGGCTACCTCTGCTTAATTAATTTGTTCCTCTGTTAATGTGTTCCTCATGTGTGTTTGTTCCTCTGTTAATACGTTCCTCCTGTGTGTTTGTTGAACTATATGTTCCTCTCCTATAACGCATTGTAATGTCTATGGCAGCAGCTTACAATGAATTGCAATGTGTATGCCAGAAGTTTGTTACTCTGTTTGTGTCTATATATGGCAGCAGTTCACAATGAATTGCAATGTACATGCCAGAGTTATGCCAGAAGTTTGTTACTTTGTTTGTGTTAATCCGCGTTTCCTTTGCCTCGTGCTGCAATGAAATATGAGCACAGATGAATTGATGAATTATGTGATGTGTGACACATTAAGATCTGTGATCAAATTGTCATTCCATCCATTCTTCATTCATACATTTAAGTTTGTCATATGTGACAAATTTTTCATTCTTCATCCACACAGATGAAGCAAAAACACCACTTTTAACATCAGAATTACTTCTTTGCAGCATACATCCCCAGTAAACATCCAAATACTACACAAACAACAGCCATAATATTCAAGTTCATCTTCCAGATCACATTGTCCATCTTCTCCTCTAGTGCTTTCTTCCTCTGCTTGTCCTCCAGTGCTTGCCTCTGCTCGCCGCTCCCAATTTGACATTCCACTGAATCAACTACTTCATCGACCGCGTCTGCCCAGTTCGACGGTCGAAAAACAATGACGCCAGCATCCTTTAGCATCTGGAGATACTCCTTGTGGAAACGATAAAATCCACAATTCTTAGTGTACTGCATAATCAAAAGCACATAAGAACCCTAACTCAGATTTGGGAGACACAGCAGACTACTCACCGAGTTCCTTGCACACTTGAAATAAAGATGACCGTGGTTTTCACCTTCCTTCTGCGTCCGCCCCTCCACCACCCGAGCCATACCACAGTCTGGGCAAGGGACCAGTGGAAAGCCGCTTAGCTCACCGACTGGATCCAAGCTGATGGAGTGATTGCGGCTGCTCCGGCAACCTTGAACCCTGCTCCTCGCACGTGCACCTCCAGACGAATCGGCGTAGTGCGACATGTGCGCGACGGCGGGGATGGACGGGCGGGCGGCGGCGGTGGAGCTCCGATCGGGGAAGAAGAAGGGGGTCGGGGTCGGGGCGGATGCATATTCATTCGGCCAGGGGCATTTCGGACAATGGAGCACTTGTTGGCGACGAGGGTTAGTGTACCAGCGTCATCGGGGCGGATGCATATTCATTCGGCCAGGGGCATTTCGGACAATGGAGCACTTGTTGGTGACGAGGGTTAGTCTATCAGCGTCGCCGGGGCAGATGCGTATTCATTCGGCCAGGGGCATTTCGGACAATGGAGCACTTGTTGGCGATGAGGGTTAGTCTACCCGCATCGCCTTTGTTGGTCTGGCAGGCAATGGTTATCTTTTTTATATAGGCTTCTGACGCTGACGCGTGGGCCCGACACTATTTTTTCTGAATTGAAACTTGCTTCCCTCAAATATTAGAGCCCATAAACAACACCAAAAAATTCATAAAAAATACGAACAATTCATAGTTGGTAATTTAGTATTTGAATAAAATATCAACAGCCACACTTGTTTAACCAAATTTCTTAAAATTAGATTTTTTATCTCTTGTTTACGATATAATAATTATAATAACGTCTTAATGTGTTCTAAAAATTCTACAAATTGACTTGGCAACATAATTTAAGTCCCTAAGCTTGTCTACAAAAATTCAAATGGTTTCGAAAACGGAAGATTATACTTGTGTACAAATGTCTACATCTCTCACATAGTTTCTTAGAATGTTACTACAACATTGAAGTTTTCCACACTTTAAAACATGTTCGAACTCATATGCATTTGAAATATTAACATAACCTTATGTTCACCATAAGATTACGAAATGCAAAGTTTCATTAGTAATGGTTGTGTAAAACATATATTATTTCTATGTTGTACTTATAAGGAACAATATAAGGTGTATAAACAACATCCAAGAAATGGAATTACATACGAAAAAATGTCATAAATGAATAGATGTTGATTTTAGAAAAATTCAGAAACAAATATCATCAAATTTGTATTACGGATGACGGAGAAATACGTGATACAAAATTTGATTGCAGATTAAAAGGGGAAAAGCAAACTGTTCTTCATTCGAATAGACCTAGCCCCGACCCTTCATTGGCGACGGGTGGTTGTTAATCATCGTAACATTTGCGCATCCGAACCTTTTTAATAAACGCTCCACCCCGCCTTCCGCCTTCTATCCCCTTCTTCGGCTTCTGCCTTCCTCGCCTCCGTCGCAGCCTCGTCTCCGTCGCAGGGATGGCCCGCGACTCTAGGGGGAGGTTCTGCAAGGAGGAGGCCCCGCGACCATGTCCCCGTCTGTCTTCCTCGGTGCTGTCCGCCACCCCCGCCAAGAGAGTGAGGTTCCGCGGCGACGAAGAGGAGCCGTCCCAGCGCGCCGCCCCCGTGCGTCTTTCTCGGCGCTCCATGGAAGAGGCCGGTTCTTCGTCGGCCCGGGGGAGGAAGCCGTACACGCGCGCAAGGGCCAAGTTGGCGGACTCCAGCGACGCCCGCCATGGAGAGGCAGGGTTTTTTTCCTCAACGCGAAGGAAGAAGCGGTCCACGCGCATTGAGGTGAGTGCGGACTCCTTCGGTGACGACCCGGGCAGAAGAGTGGTGGTAGACCTCATCTCCTTCGGCGACGACTCCGGCAACAACTCCGGCGACGATTCTGAAGACCATGAGGCAAGTTCTGAAACTATCACGCACGATTTTTCCTTGTACCTTCACATCTTCACTGATCAATTGTTCTAATGCATCAATTTCCATTTGTTGTAGGAAGTTGCTGCACATGACATTGACAGGATTTGGACCGAAATCAACAAGCTCAAGGAATCGGCTGAAGAGAAGCAGGCAAGTTTTGAAACCAGTTAGAGCTAAACAGCTTTCTTGTATATTACAACTGTTATGAAGCTTGCATCAATATAATTTTTTCCTTTGTTTTAGGAACGTGCTGTTACTCGGGATGACATTGACTACATCTGGAAAGGAATCGACAAGCAGGATGAGCAGCTTAAAGCCGCACAAAAGAGGCAGGAGATTAAACTTCTAAAGAAGAATGCTGAGCTGGCAGAAAGAGTTGCAAAACTAGAGACAAGGCTAGCTGAACTTGAGGCAGCAGCACAAAAGAAGCCATCTAGCTAACTAGTTCCCATCTAGTTTGGTGATGCGCCCAGCTGATGCAGTCTTATTTTGGTGATGTGCCCTGCTGATGCATGTCAGATGTGAATATGTTTGTTATGAGTTAGTTTGCTTGGTGATGTGAACTTGTGATGCATGTCATATGTGAACATGTGATGCTATATCAACAGTCACACTTGTTTGCTTGGTGATGTGAACTTGTGATGCATGTCATATTAGGGCCCATAAACAACACCTAAAAATTCGTAAAAAAATACGAAAAATTCATAGTTGGTAATTTAGTAATTGAATAAAATATCAACAGCCACACTTGTTTAACCAAATTTCTTAGAATTAGATTTTTTTATCTTATGTTTATGATATACTATACTAGTAGCAGAGTAGTACTTGACTACATTACTCGTTTTAAGGCCCACACAAGCCCACTCGTGCTAGGTTAGTAGGGAAGGACGCCTCCCTCACGCAGTCTCCTCCCACTCTCCCCTCGCGCCGCCGCCGCCGCTTTCTCCCCCTCGCCTTCGTCCCCCTCACCTCCCCCCCACGCCGCGACGCACGCTACACCCCTTCGCTGAGACGCGCACCACACCACGCTCGGCGCAACACACGCCATACCTCTGACAGCGAGATCTCTGGAGGAGGAGGGATCCAGCGACGACGGCGACGACGACGACTAGGAGGAGGAGGAGGGATCCAGCCACGAGGTCGACGCGAGGACGAGGACGTGGCGGCGAGCAGGCAGCGACGAGGAGTAGAGATCCATCCGCTCCGACAGTGACAAGGTCAGTGGCGAATCTAGGATTTGAGTTTATGGTATGCCGCTCTAAAAATGTCTTATACAATTCGGTAAATCCATTCTACCAACTCGGTAATAATTGTAAAATTAACAACAATTCAGTGGGAATTGCAGGGTATGCTGTGGCTCCTTTGTATAAGTACATGTGGACATACTTAGCTGTTGATGGTATACATACTTAGCATTTCCCTTTAAATTGACTCTTATATTTGGTTTTGCTCTTGTTCCTATGTACTTGTGCACATTCTCTCCAAGTTGAATAAGTACCTCATCAGCAACAGAGGCAGCCTGCATCTTCCTCTTTAAAATGGTAAGGTCGCATTGCCTGAACTAATTTTTTGGTTACTGAATTTTGCATTTATGTTAATTTTCTCAAAATCCCTTGACTATTAATTCACAGGATAAATCTGACGAGGGCTATAGACCTGGGCCACAAGATGAAGAAGAGGGTTATGGCACTGCTAGTGCACAACAAGACCAGGTGGGTGGGGATCAGCGCCGAGGCAGAGCGCCAAGGACATCCACAAAGTGGCCAAGTGACACAATGATAGTCACTGAGGTCGACATAGGGGGATGCCAGTACCATTGAGTCAAAAGCGCAGGTTCAGGGCGCTTGCGGGGCTCGTTGCTAGACAAAAGATACCTTTGCACTTGCCAAAATTCAAAGAACTAAGCAATGATGAAAAGTGGGACTTGATTGATAAGCATGTGCAGAAACACTTGACGTTCCAGGAAGGTGTGAAACCGCAGGCATTCAAGCTTTTCTGGAAGACGGCAACCAAGGCACGGAGACAATTCAGATTTTAGCTTAGGCGAGATTTTATCAGAAAAGGACTTGAGCCATTTACAAGGCACCCGTTTATCGTCCCAGAACAGTGGAAGGAGTTCATGAAACAGGAGGAAACCGAGCAAGCCTCATCTGCTAGTGTCAAGTTCAAAGAACTCCGAAGCCGGAACACAAGCGAGCACAGCATGGGTCCGGCTGGTTATACTGTGAAACTAGAACAATGGGAGGAAGAGGACAGACAATTAGCTGCAGTTGGGATCCCCAACCCATATGACGCCTACCCTGACGATCGTTCCAAGAATTGGCTGCGAGCAAGAAGTAAGCTAGTGATTAAAGACCGTGTTGCCGTGATAGTGTTCAACAACAAAGAAACTGAAAAAGTGCCTGCAGACATCAAGGAGAAGAATGCATGTGCAGAATCTTCAGGAATGGCAGGGCAGAGGGAGTATGATGTGCTAAGTCAGTGCTTGGGCCGCCCTGAACAACTAGGTCGCGTGCGTGGTGTCTCCAGCTACCAGGGCTAGAAGTATGGATGGCCTCAGCACGCTTCCATGTACAGGAAGAGGAAGAGGACGAAGACCGACGCATCAATTGATACAGAAAAGTTAAAGGAACAAATCAAGCAAGAACTGGTGGCTGAGATGCAGAACAGTTTACTAAAGAGGTTGTGTTGTCACCAGGTGGTGTTGTCACCAGTGTCCAATCGCGCAAGCCCTTCACCCGCCACACTGAAGAGCAGCTGTGCGTCTGCAGATAGTATAGGTTTGATCGATGGCACTACAGAGTTAACGATGGAGGTGCGCTGTGACGATCGTACACAGCAAGACCTTATAGGCATGTTGACTGAACCCACATACTGTGGCCTATGGATCACGTGGAATGGTCTTCAATGTGAGGCTGCAATTGGTCTTGTTCATCCAGAGCAGACCACGCTACATACAGTCCCGATTCATGAAGACTGTGTTGTTGTTGAAGTGCACTTTGTATATAATATCTATGCGGATGAACTGGTGGAATACCCTCCTAATGACGAGGTGATGACACTCCGACAAGCTAAAGGACAGAGGTTACAGTGGAGAAGGTGTCAGATTCACATCAAGGGACCACCAACATATAAATCTCCTTCACAGGCTACAGTACAGATTCCTTGTAGTTCACAGAGTACGGGACAGGTTCCTTCCTCACATGGTTCCCTACATCCTCCTCCTCCTCCTCAATCCCCACATCCGCAAGGCGTTCCATTCGGACCTCCTCCTCCTCGTCCTGAAAAACTTGCATCCCCACCTCCTCGTCATCCTGAAAACACAGAAAAACTTGCATCCCCACATCCACAAGATACACCAAATATTCCATCCCCACCTACTACTAGTCCTGAAAAAATAGAAAAACTTGCATCCCCACATCCGCAAGAGACACCAAATATTCCATCCCCACCACCACCACCACCACCTCCTCCTCCTCCTTCTCCTCCTCATGAAACAACAAAACCTACACCCCCAAACGAAAGTGCTCAAAACAATCATGCAGGTACATCTGGACCTAATACCTCTGTAATAGCTCCTGGTGAGACACCACTGTTACCAGGCAACCAGAGTGATGTGTTGGGTGGTGCTGATAAATCTGTCGACGACATTTCGAAGAAAGCTGTAGGTACATCTGGGCCCAATACCTCTGTAATAGCTCCTGGTGAGACACCACTTGGCAAGAAAGCCCTTGAGAAACCTTCAGCCATTTCAAATCAGCAAGGAAAGAAACTTGCCGAAAATAAAATCTCTACACCACGTACAGCAGGCAAGAAATCCCTTGAGAAACCTTCAGCCATTTCAAAGCTGCAAGAAGAGAAACTTGCCAAAAATAAAAGCTCTACACCACCTACAGCAGGCAAGCAAGCCCTTAAGAAACCTTCTTCAGCCATCTCAAAGTAGCAGGAAAAGAAAATTGCTGTAAATAAAACCTCTAAGATGCCTACTAGAAAGCGATTTGAGAGAAACACCAAGAAGAATCCTTGGTCTATGACTAACCCAAAGCGATCTGAGAGAAACACCCAGAAGAATCCTTGGACTATGGTTAACCCAAATTACAAATTCGGAAAGAGCCTTCTCAGTGATGATGATCTCAAAAAGGCTGCTCCTTGTACCAGAGAGCTCCACACATTCTACATGCAACGTGGTAAGTCAGATGATAATTCTTCGATTATGGTCGCACTTTGGCCCGGGAACAATGCATGGCCTAAGAGAGGAGACGAATCGTCAAACGGACTCGAGTAGATACCTGTGCAACTCAGTGATTTGTACGATCTCTTCAACTTGGATGCTTTGGATCTGACACTTCTCCGCTGCTTCATCCTGTAAGTTGCTTGAAAATTTAATCTGCTTCTCACTAATCATTCTCTATCGAATTGTGCTTTTTGCCTCACATCATCTTTTCCATGTATTTTGCCTCCTTACACTTTGTTTTTTCTTACTAATAGGAATATGGCTGTAGAAGTTGAGAAGATGGGCGCTGCAGTTGGCTTCCTTGATCCTGAATGCCTTTGCTCGACAACGTTGACCAGCACGGATAACACTCTTGCTTTCTCTGTGTCCTATATGCAGCGTGCCTTCAGACTATATGCTAAAAAGAAACTCATCCTTATCGCTTATCTCAGTACGAACCACTGGATTGCAGTGGCGATCGTTCCGAAGCAGCGGAAGGTCTACTATCTTGATTCATTCAAGAGGATTAAGACTGATACTACCCCTTTCGAACTAATCGTTAATGAGTAAGTTATTTCTTTCTTAACCTGCGGACGTTCCTCAACAAACTGTGCAGAGTATATTAATTAATAGTGCCCTAACCATTGTTGCATATGTTTCGTTGTAGGGGTTGGGAACATTACTGCGTCGACAAGAAGTTGCCCTGCAGCACCTTGGAATATGTCAAAGATGTTAAGGTACATACCACTTATTTCCTCCTGTGGAAGCTAGTACTAAAGTTTGAGTTTATTTCTTCTCGATCACCACTATTTTTCTTTGTACATTTATTGCAGTGCCACCAACAACCTGCTGAATCCAAACTCTGCGGCTTCTATTGTGCCTATCACATGCTTAAATTAAAAGATAGAGGCCCAGATATGGAGGTACTTTCTTAGGATCTTCATTTGTAAAACCTACAACTGAGCACAGTTCTTGCTTATTAGCACTGCACATGTTTGGTAACCACCTATATATGTGTGCTGACTGGTGACATTGTTATATCCAGAGATTAGGGCTAGATGAGCATCCTCTCCACAAATCCACGCTGGTCTATGTTCGTGAAAGAATTGCCACATTCCTCATGAAACAGGTGATCACAGTCGGAGGAAAATTTCATGCTGATGAAACTGTGTGGGCTCATATTATACATGGTGAATAGGAAATTTTTGCATTCCTCCTTGTCCCATGAATTTTGTGATATTGTTGTCAAGATAGTTAACTATATGGCTGTGATATTGTTGTCAAGCCAGTGATGCTTCTTTACTTGTGAGATGATAATGCTGAATTTTGTCATATGATGCATGTGAATTACTGTGAATTTGGATGCTGGATCTAATTTCTGTGAATTTAGTCATATCCTGGCTGGTTCCAGGATGCAGCCCCTGATGGCTGCCAAATCCTGGCTGGTTCCAGGATGCAGCCGGCAAGCAGGTAGCAGGTTACTGTAGGGGTGGCCTACGTATCTGTAACGGGCGTTAATTAAAGCTCGTTACAAACACTGATCACTGAGTAACGGGCTTCATTCGGAATGCTCGTTACAAACATGCCAACAATGTAACGGGTAGTGTAAAAGCCCGTTACCAGTACTGACCAGTGGGCCCCAGAACTTGGCCCGTTCGTCAAGACAGAGGAGACGCAGGTTCACAGTACGCGTCTCCGATATTGATTTCACAGTAACGGGCTCTGTTTTGGTGCCCGTTACCAAAGTTCCCTGTGGGCCCAGAGAAACAGTCATTTTCACGTGACCGGTGACTAGTTGTGGTAACGGTTGTTGTTTGAAGCCCGTTATGAATCCTAGTTGTGCTGAGGCGTGCGTGAAATAGACGCGTCTCATTTCGTCGAGATATCGGAGACGCAGGTACACAGCACGCGTCTCTGATGTTGAGTTACTGTAACGGGCTCTATTTTGGTGCCCGTTACCAAAGTTTTCTGTGGGCCCAGAGAAACAGCCATTTCACATGACTGGTGGCTAGTTGTGGTAACGGTCGTTGTTTGATGCCCGTTACGAATATGTGTTATCAGTAACGGGCATCTGCCCGTTACCTTTCTTGGCTCATTTGTAACACTTGATCGGTAACGGACGCTTTGTCCGTTATGAAAGGCAATCTATGCCCGTTACCAAAGTGAGTTTTTCACGTAGTGTGCCAAAGTTTGGCTACCAATATCTGGGCAAACATTCTAGGATGACACTTGGTAGAGTGCAAAAATGTGGCAACCAAAATTTTGACCTCCAATTGGTTTGATGACAAACCACAAATTTTAAAATTATTAGGCTTGTCCAGATTTTGGTTTGGCACATTTTGGTAGGGAACCAATCAGGCTCTAAGTTTGCCTAATTTACTCCCTTCATCTCTTATGCTACTATATTATTGCTTTCTTTCAATTTTAATACTTCTATTTGGATGTTGAAGATTCTATTTTAATTTACTAGTATACTATGGGTCCTATTTTAAAGTTTTGTACAAATAGCTTGCATTCGTACTGGGACTGAGACGGCCCTGTTTCCTATATCGCAAAATCTAAATGGAGAGGGCTCTCCATTTAGGTTCAAATGGAGAGCCCTCTAAGATTACTTCCTGCGACACAAAAGGCCTGTTTGGTTGCCTGCTTCTCCCGTAACCAGGCTGTGTAGATGCAAGTTTGAGTTGGTTGGTTTCCTGGTTCATCACTCCAGCCAGGCCATGGTGATACAGCCGTACACCCGAAGCCAGGCCGGCTAGGAACGCCAGAATTGGGCGTTTCTCGGAGCCAGGGCGAGCTGATGCAGTGCGGTAATGAAACTTGCATGGACTGTGAGATGTTCGGTGCAGGAAAATAAAGAAACGCATGCAACCGAACAGCTGTTCTATGGGACCTGGCTGCATTCATGCATGCAACCAATCACCTGCACTTGTGTGCAAGTGGCCTGGCCCGGTGGAGCTTGGCTCGTTGATGCGGGCCAGGTTGAGGACATGCACTCATCCAATCAGGCCTAAAGTTACTTCCCGCGACACAAAGTTACTTCCTGCGATACAGAGTTACTTCCTTCGACACAAAGTTACTTTCTCCTGTGTGCTTCTTTCTCTTGAGGGAAGTAATTTTGTGCCGCAGGAAGTAACCTGAGAGGGCTCTCCATGTATGACTAAAAGTTACTTCCCCTATGTGTTTATTTATGTTGAGAAAAGTAACTTTTATATCGCAGAAAATAACCTCGGAGGGCTCTCCATTTAGTCGCCTCCTTCCTATATATAGACACCCCGGTTCAATTCCATCATCAACCAGTTGTCGTAGCAGACCATACTCAATTCAAATCAACCGACCATGTCAAATAACCTATCCGACCACAGCTGGTAGGAGTACGTATTTAGACTTATTACCACAAAATTCCAATTAATAGAAAGCAGCAGAGCTGGATGTTCAATCGTTAGGTCGTCGCTCTTTTTTGAAGGGAATATATTTCAATATTCCAACCTTTGCATATAGCTATGTATGGTGTGCCTTCACTGGGCACAAACCTTTTGCCACTAGTGCAAACTAAATGATAGGCCTTTGTATAAATGCATACGCGGAGGACTGCGAGAAGCAAAATGATGAGATGTTTAGCTACTTGGCTAGTATGTTCTCTAAGATTTCCCGAAACACCAAGTTCATGAGTTACAAATAGACACTACGGTAAAACGTAGCTTTGCCGTGAGCCATGGGCTCACAGGCTCAAGACAAAGATGACGTGTTTGCCGTGAGCTGCCATGAAGAGGACATTGCCCACGGCAAAAGGCTTAGCTCACAGCAAAAGAGCTTCCCAGGTGGTAGGTTTTGGCCTCTTTCACTAGTAGAGAGCGAGGTTTTGGTATGGGCCTTTAGTCCCGGTTCAACTTTGGAGCCGGGACTAAAGACCTTTCGTCGACGTGGCCTGAAATGCTGGCGGGAGGCACCCCCCTTTAGTCCTGGTTGGTATAACCAACCGTGACAAAAGGGCTGGCTCCCAACGTCTCTTTCCAGCAATGATTGACGCGGGGTTTTAGCACCGGGTGGAGTTACCAACCGAGATTAAAGGGTGCCCCTTTAGTCTCGGTTGGTAACTCCACCCGGTGCTAATGCTTTAGTCCCGGGTGGAATTACCAACCGAGACTAAAAGCCCGCGCCCTATAAATCCAGCTTCTTCTTCCTCCTCTTTCTCTTGCCTGAGCCATTCTTCACCTAGAGCTCAAGCTCCTCGTCCATGGCGCCTCAACCTTAGAGAGGTGCTGCTGAATTTTTTCTTCATCTATTTGTGAAGATTTCTCTCCTCTAAAGTGTTGCCAAGGTTTGATTCTTCTTCCTCCCATCATTTGTTGTGATTAAATTTTTTTTATATTTTAGAGATGGAGAAAATAGAAATCTTAAATCCTAGGTGGGAGGAGCTAATAAGAGATGAGATTATTTATATACTTTAGATTTAGAAAAAAGTGGTTGGCTAAACACTAGCATTCTCTTGTTATCTTTTAAATTGATGTAGAGAAAATTGAATTTTACTTTTTGATATAATGATACATAGAATTAATTATAATTTTACATTTAGCTAATTTTTTAGAAGTTAGTTTATACAAAATATGGTCATTAATAATGAAGATAAAAAATAGCCATCAGGTGACCTCTGTATGTCATTGTATCACAAGAAATGGCAAGATGTATGTAGTTCACATAGGATGCAATGATTGTCGTGGTTGTGGTACAATGACATACATACAGATGAGGTCACCTAATGGCTATTACAAGGCACGACATCAATAGCAATGAGTACAAGTCCCAAGCTGAAACTAGTCAGCTTCTAGCTTTTGAACCTCTACTTCAAACACATTTATGAATTCATGTATTGTGTTGAGATGATCAACATGTTCAGGAAGAATGTAGGTAGCCTCCAGTTCTCGTCATCCAGTTCATAACGGAATACATCATCAAACTCACCCTTCTTCATCTTTGTCTTTATTTACTTTTTGATATAATGATACATAGAACTAATTATAATTTTACATTTAGCTAATTTTTTAGAAGTTAGTTTATAAAAAATATGGTCATTAATAATGGAGATAAAAATAGCCATCAAGTGACCTCTGTATGTCATTGTATCACAAGAAATGACCAGATGTATGTAGTTCACATAGGATCCAATGATTGTCGCGGTTGTGGTACAATGACATACATAGGTCACCTGATGGCTATTACAAGGCACGACATCAATAGCAATGAGTACAAGTCCCAAGCTGAAACTAGTCAGCTTCTAGCTTTTGAACCTCTGCTTCAAACACATTTATGAATTCACGTATTGTGTTGAAAAGATCAACATGTTCAGGAAGAATGTAAGTAGGCCTCCAGTTCTCATCATCCAGTTCATACCGGAATACATCATCAAACTCACCCTTCTTCATCTTTGTCTTTGTTATTCTGATTGAAAGGAAATAATTTTTGGACTTAATATGATGCAGATGAACCGGCAATGGATGAACGCCAACAGACGATCCCGGGAGTACATTGCTGGCATGCATGCTTTTCTCGAAGTGGCCAAAGCCAACAAGAACCCAAAGGGATTCATGTGTTGTCCATGCTCTGTGTGCGGAAATGACAAAGACTACTCTGCTGGGGGACTCTTCACCTCCACTTGATTAAAAACGGATTCATGGCGAACTATGTGCTTTGGACCAGGCACGGTGAAAGAGGGGTTGTGATGGAAGACAACGAAGAAGAGGAGGTTGATAATAACATTCCTGACTGGACCGCGAGGCAAGCTTTTGCGGATACTTTAATGGAAGATGCTGACGAAGAAGATATACCGGAAGACGGCCATGTTGATGATCTTGGTCAGGTTCTAAAAGATGCACAAAGGGATTGCGAAAATGATAATGAAAAGGCAACGTTGCAGCGTATGATAGAAGATCACAGAAAACTATTGTACCCAGATTGCAAACAGGGTCACAAAAAGCTTGGTACTACACTTGAAATGTTGCAATGGAAGGCAAAATATGGTGTGTCTGATAAAGCATTTGAGGGGATGCTAAAAATTGTGAAGGACAAGCTTCCCGAGAACAATGAATTATCGTCGGCAACATATGAAGTGAAACAGACTGTGTGCCCTCTGGGGTTGGAGGTTCAAAAGATCCATGCCTGCCCTAATGATTGCATCCTATATCGAGGCGAACATGAGAATTTGGAAGCTTGTCCTGTGTGCAAAGCGCTACGTTATAAGATCCGGAGAGATGATGATCCTGGTGCTCTCGAGGGGACACCTCCCAAGATGACGAAAGTACCGGCGAAGGTTATGTGGTATTTTCCTATAACCACGTTTGAAGCGTTTGTTCAGGAACAAAGAACATGCTAAGTTGATGACATGGCACAAAAAGGATCGTAAGCAAGACCACATGCTGAGACATCCGGCAGATGGGTCTCAATGGAGAAAGATTGATAGAAAATACAAAGATTTTGCTGGGGAAGCAAGAAACATAAGATTTGGTTTAAGCACAGATGGTTTCATTCCATTTGGTGAGTTTAGCAGTGGTCATAGCACTTGGCCTGTGACCCTATGCATGTTCAACCTTCCTGGTTGGATGTGCATGAAGCGAAAGTTCATTATGACGCCGGTGCTAATCCAAGGTCCAAAACAACCTGGCAACGACATTGATGTGTATCTAAGACCATTGGTCGATGAACTATTACTACTATGGAAGGAAGAAGGTGTATGTGTGTGGGATGAGGATAAGCAAGAGAACTTCAACCTACGAGTATTGTTGTTCACTACCATCAACGATTGGCCTGCTTTAAGTAACCTATCAGGGCACTCAAACAAGGGATATCGGGCCTGCACCCACTATTTACATAAAACAGACGGTATTCATCTGAAAAATTGTAAGAAGGTTGTGTATATGGGTCACCGTCGCTTTCTTCCTGAGAAGCATCCCTTAAGGAAGAAAGGTATGCATTGGAAAGGAAAGGCTGATCATCATACAAAGCCCCCCCATTTTAAAGGAGAGGAGATATTGGAGATGGTAAAGGATCTAAGGGTAGTCTCTGGAAAGGGTGATGGTAGTGAACCTGTTGCACATGATGCTAACGGGCATGCACCAATGTGGAAGAAGACATCTATATTTTGGGAGTTACCTTATTGGGAAATTCTTGAGGTCCGGAATGCAATTGACGTGATGCACTTGACAAAGAATCTTTGTTTGAATGTGCTAGGATTCTTGGGTTGTTACGGTAACTCTAAGGATACATTGGAAGCACGACAGGACCTGAAAGATATCCATAGGAATGAAGCACCTTCGAAGGAGGTTGATGAAGAAGCAGATCCTGAAGAGGTTGAGGAGGAAGAACAAGATTACTTAGGTCCTGCTAGTTACACCCTGAGCAAGGAAGAGAAGGACATCATGTTTGATTGCCTAAACAGTATGAAGGTTCCATCTGGCTACTCGTCGAATATAAAAGGGATCATAAATATGAAAGATAAGAAGTTCACAAATCTAAAGGCCTACGACTGCCACATGTTGATGACACAGTTACTTCCAGTTGCGTTGAGGGGTGTTCTACCAGAGAAAGTACGATTAGCGCTCGTAAAGCTTTGTGCATTTCTCAATGCAATTTCACAGAAGGCAATCGATCCAAGGAACCTAGTGAAGCTACAGAATGATGTTGTGCAATGTCTTGTCAGCTTTGAGTTGGCATTTCCACCTTCATTCTTCAATATTATGACTCACCTCCTGGTGCACCTTGTGAAAGAGATTACTATTCTTGGTCAGTATTCCTGCACAACATGTGGCCTTTTGAGAGGTTCATGTCAGTCCTCAAGAAATATGTTCTTAACCGCGCACGTCCGGAAGGAAGCATCACCAAAGGATATGTAACTGAGGAGGTCATTGAGTTTTGTGTTGACTTTGTCGACTCAATTGACTCGATTGGGGTTCTAGTATCACGACATGAGGGGAAGCTACTAGGAAAGGGCACCATTGGAAAGAAAGCATGTTTGAGCAATGATACTGATTTGTTCAATAAAGCACACCTAGCTGTTCTGCAACAATCAACCTTGGTGACTCCGTATATAAAGGAACACAAGCAGATTATTTTTTCTCAGAATCCAACCAAAACCGAAGCATGGGTTATACGCCATCACTTGGAAAATTTTCCCTCATGGTTGAGTGAACAAGTTATTGGTGATTCCACGATTCACCCACAACTCGCTTTGTTAGCTAGGGGACCTTCTAGCACAATTGTGAAATTCCAAGCTTACGATATAAATGGTTATACTTTTTACACAAGAGACCAAGATCGGAAAACCACACACCAAAATAGTGGTGTCCGTATAGACGCCATGGACAACAACAATAACAAGAACTCCTATTATGGTGTCATAGAAGAGATATGGGAGCTTGAGTACGAGGCGCTTAACATCCCTCTGTTTCTTTGCCAATGGGTAAAACTAACTGGAGGTGGCATAAGAAAAGATCAATATGGAATGACAATAATGGACCTGACCAAGATTGGTTTCAAAGATGAACCATTCGTCCTTGCCAAAAATGTGCATCAAGTTTTCTATGTCAAGGATATGACTAGCAAACCGAAGAATACAAATCCCCAAGAAGGACCACAAGAGCCAAAGCGACACATTGTTCTTCCAGGTAAAAGAGTAATCGTGGGAGTCGAGGACAGAATAGACAAATCGGATGACTATGATCAGTTCGATGGCATGCCTCCATTCGCTGTCGAAGTTTACCCAAGCATATCGCTTGGAAATGAAGAGACACCGTACTTACGTCACGACCTTGACCAAGGAACTTTCGTCAAGAAAAGGAACTTCAATGCTGTACTGTAATGATTAATGTTCAAATCATTTGTGTAATGTTGTATGAGTGTATTCCTTTATGTATTTGAACTAAAACTTGTTAAAGTCTTTCAGATGCCCTGTGGGAAGTAACCACAAAGTTTGAGATTTTTCTAAATTAGTTGAGCATTTTTCAGTTTAATTGAATTTCCACCACCAAATTTTGCCACATGGTCTCTTATGTCTTAGGAGACAAATATTGTCGAGTCCGATTTATAATTATTCTTTTTAAAATTTATATGAGATGAAATTAGCATTTTTATCACTAAAAATTATGAAAAGGTAGATATAAACAGAAAAGAAGAAGTAATTATTTCACCTATTAAATTAATTTTTATATAGGAAAGTGAAGGTTCTTAATACTTAACAAAAAATAATTTTGCATGGTTCAAATATTAAACTTACCATTTTTTAAAAATGTTGCAAAGAGAAAGAATGAGAAATTGAGGAGGGAAATAGGAAAAAAAATCAAAGTCCAGCGCAAAATAACCCTTTAGTCCCGGGTGGTGTTATGACCCGAGACAAAAGGGGGGCCTTTTGTCTCGGGTGGTAACACCACCCGGGACTAAAGAGGGAAATTTTCCCTTTTGGGGGCTCCCCCGCGAAAACACCCTTTAGTCCCGGGTCGTGTAACCAACCGTGACAAAAGACCCCCTTTTGTCACGGTTGGTTACACGACCCGGGACTAAAGGGGGGTGTATATATAAAACAGCGACCCTTCCCCTCTAGCACTTAGCCACTTTTTTCGTCCCCGATCCGTCGCCATCGTCGTCGTGTCCTCCTCCTCCTCTGCCGCCGTCATCCTCCCCGACCGCCGCATTCCCCGCCTCCCCGGAATTCGCCGCCGCCGTCGGCCACCCGGAATCCGCCGTCTACCGCGCGACCCGGCCCTTCTCCGCCGACGCCGTCGGCCCTCGCCACGCCGGTCCGCCGCCATCGGCCCTCAGAACACGGCGGCTTCCTCCCCGACCGCCCCGGCCTGCCCCGGCCTCCGGGGCTCCTCCGCGCGTCGGCCTCCTCCCCATCCTCCTCCTCTGCGCCGTCCTCCCGGGCCTCCGGGGCTCCGCCGCCACCGCGCGCCTTGCCGCCCGGCCAGCCGGCCCGTCATCGCCTCCGCCCGCGCATCAACATAGTCTGTCCCACTCCTCCATCGCCTCGTCCTGCTGCGCTCTGTCTTCAGCCTCACGGTCGTCATCCCCAACGCCGGTAGGGGCACGCCCTCCCCCCCGTCCACCGGCCTACACCGGCCTGCCCCAAATTTTGGGAGTTTTGGGACTTGCTGTCAGCAATTTTTTTAATTTGATTTGGAGATTAAATTTAAGTATAAAATTGTACTAAATATGTGTATAATAATTCTAATTAAATATGTCTCTCCCCAGCATCGCCGACCGCCATCTCTCCCCGACTCCCCGCTGCCTCCCTCGATGCACCCAGGATCCCACCGCCGTCTCGCCCCGGCTCCTCGCCGACTCCGGTAGGCGACACTACAGATAAAATCGTGGTTATTTTAGAAATTGATAGAAATTAATATGAATTATTGTAGAAAATTAGTGTTTATTCTTGTTGATTCTAGAAATAGATAGAAATTATTGTATATTCTCATAAATTCGTGTCGATTCATAGGAAATTACTGTTTATTCTTGTTTATTCTAGAAATAGATACAAATTATTGTATATTCTCATAAATTCGTGTCGATTCATAGAAAATTAGTGTTTATTCTTGTTTATTCTAGAAATAGATACAAATTATTGTATATTCTCATAAATTCGTGTTGATTCATAGGAAATTATTGTTTATTCTTGTTTATTCTAGAAATAGATACAAATTATTGTATATTCTCATAAATTCGTGTCAATTCATAGGAAATTACTATTTATTCTAGATGGATAGTGATAACGATGAAAGGATTATGGAGGACATTATTGCTCGTGATGCAAATACTGTTGCAACCTACACAGACGAGGAGTGTAGCCAGGCAGACAGGTTCCTCAACATAAATATGATCGATGAAGGAGGCGTCGCCGCCGATGACTTTGCAATTAACAAGGAAGACATAGCTGCCGACTCAGAAAATAATGAGGACCTTGAGGATGCTAATGCAGAAGGTTCCAACGAGGTATACATATCATGCATTAAGTTCATTAGTATTAATTCGATAACCCCATTTCTTACATAAATAAATAACGAATATGCATGGTACTGGTAGGCTTCTGGATCGATGACGAAAAAGGCTAAGAGAGGTCGTACACAACTAATCATCGGCGATGCTTGTGCTCCAAAAAAAAATCAAAGACAAGTTCGTGTCTCAATGCGGGGCCATTGTAAGGGACAACGTGCCCATCAAGTATAGAGAATGGAAGGGAAAACCAAGTAATCCATACGTGGTTCCGGACTCAGTAAAGAACCAACTGTGGAATGATGTTCTAAAACACTTCACACTTCCTGAAGGCGTCGACGCAAACCTTGTTAAGGGTTGGACTCTAGCGAAGATGGCAACTCAATTTCAGAATTTCAAGAAGAAGTTGACTAGAGATTTTATCAAGAACAACCGAACTCCAAATTGGGATGAATTTCCGAAGATAACAGATCACTGGAAGTCCTTTGTTGAATACAAGAAAACTGAAATTTTTGCCCAAAAAAGTGCACAAGGGAAGAAAAGTGCTAGTAAGAAAGGGGAGTACAACCATCGTCTTGGTCGAGGTGGTTACGCGGTAGCAATTCCCAAGTGGCGGAAGATGGAACAAGACCTTATCGCCAAAGGTATCATATCAGCGGTCTTTCACTGGCCCGATCGATCGAAGAATTGGTATTATGCGCATGGAGGCAGATTGAACCCGGATGATGGTACCCTTGAATTCCCACCCACGTTACGAGAGAAGGCACTTGAGATAATGAAAAAAATAGAAGATGTCAGAGCTGGTAGATTGAAGGTTGACAGAGAAATGGATGAGCTCACTATGGTGCTCGGGAATCCAGAACACCTAGGATGTTGCAGGGGCTATGGGGTGGTGCCGTGGAAGTATGCTTTCAAGGGAAACCTCGACAGCTATAAAAGTCGCAAAAGAAGAAGAGAGCGCGAAGAGGAGCATTGGCGTCAAATGATGGAGCAAAGACTTAAACAACAAGAAGAAAAGATGCTGGCAGAGATTGAAAGGCGAGTGGCCGTAACGATATCTCAGATAGCCCATTCTGGAGCACTGCCCGAAGTACCACTGGATCCCGTCATTAGCCCTTCCGCTCACAAATGCAGTTGTGCTTCTACCGAGGTTGCAGGAGGTGCTTGCATAGAGGTCGCACCAGGTGCTTGCACAGAGGGCCCTGAAGAGCCGAGGGCAATCGAAGGAGTTCCAGTGGATGACAACCAACAATACCCTGTGGATTTTCTCTGTCGGTGCACCCCATGCGAGCTGCACAAGCCATTCGGCAACATCACAATGCAGGTATATATAAATATAATTATTACATGCAATTAGCTCAACTTTTGATGCATCACTTAGAAAATGTAATAAATTCCTTATTTCTCTACATATATAGGTGGCGTACGGAAGTGCTTTTGCGCATTTTTCTAGACAGACTAGCCACAACATGCTGATTCCACCCGGCTACGCCTCGGTTTCTGTGGAGGAGATTTGTCAGCCACAATTTGAAGATCTAGAGCTAGACATCCCAGGAGGTGACGGGGAAAGGACACTCAAGGATGCGGTTCACGGTATCATATTGTGGCCCAAACGTTACATTATAATCCCCCAGACGGAGGGATCAATCCCTCCTACAGATCCCCCACAGCCGCGACCATCGTCATCTCCGAGGCCGTCCTCACGACCTTCAATATCACCTCGCTCACCGTCTACACAAGAACCATTATTCAGTTCTGGACGTGCGAGCTCCAGCCACGATATTGACATCAATCCCGAATCACCTCCAAAAAAGCAGAAAAAACCAATGGCGGCAAAGCAAGCACCATCAAAAGCAGAAAAAACACCAAAGCACCGCAGAAAAAACCGCCCAACCACCAAAGCACATAAAAAAACTGCGAAACCACCGCAGAAAAAACCACTTAGCCACAAAAGGACAACCGAAAAAACCACCGGAGCACAATCTTCCAACCCAGTGCAACCACCAAAGCAGAAAAACCACCAAGCCACGAGAGCACAACCGAAAAACCCCCCGGAGCACAGTCTTCCAAGCCAGTGCAACCACCAAAGTAGAAAAAACCACCAATGATAAAGAAAGTGGTTGAGCCCATCAGCAAAAGGAAGCTAGCATGGGAGACGATAGAAGAAGAAGGAAAAACGACGATCATTGCCCAACATGTGCATGAATTTTTCAACAATCTGAATACAAAACAACAACGGAGGGAGCTCGAGAAGACCAAAAAAGTAGATCTGGGCAAACTTGGGTTTTTCAAACTAATGAGTGAAAACAACAAGAAAATGATGCCCATAATGGCGTCGACGTCGTCTAAAGAAGATACTCGTGCAAAGAAGCTGGAGCAGAAAACAGATGTGTCGATGAGCAAACAGACTTACGTTGCCTCCGGCCTCAATGCACATGAACGAGCTCTAGCAGAAATGCCTACACAACAAGTAGTGCAGGTCCTTAATTTCATGGAACAATCAGGGATGCCTATAAGTGTTGCACTCGGCCATGAAGAGCCACCCCAGGATCCAAGTTTTGAGTATAGATGGCCCTTTCAGCTAGGAAAACCTCTTATCCGGCTAGAACTGGTACTTAAGCTCTCACCTAAGATGTACAAATTTCATGAGTGGTACATGCGGCAATCAGCGAAAGGCGTAGTTACCATAGGTATACTTGCTAGAACGAAAGATTTTGCTAGTGAAGGCAACAAGGTGGTCTGGCTGGAATTCAAAGATATTTATGAAGTTTACCATCTAGACGCCCTGAATACCGATCTTATCGTCACTTGGTGTCTATAAAGTGGCGTATTTTTTTATGTTTATTAATAAATTTATTATGTATGTGGATCTACTAATTAACTTTGTATTTCATTTTTGGTAGCCTGCAAAAATAAGAGATGCAAAAAAAGAATATTGCCAACAGAATTGGTTTCATGGACCCATCAAAAGTCAACGAGTTTGAGGTCAAGCATCAACCAGACACAACAATCGCGACAATCTATAGGACCTTGTCTAAGTTTCATGACAAGGATCTCATACTATTACCTTACAGCTGCAAGTTTGTGCAATTGCCATCTAATTGTCCTTGCTAATTCTATTTAGTTCTAATTTGTATGAGTATTATGACCATGTATATACATTTTCCACTGGATTCTTATGATCATTCAAGTCGACAATAGCAACGTCATGGTGTGGGATTCATTGAGAAAAAAACCCCGCAAGTTACCAAGACCTTCAAAATAATTTGTTTCAAGAGTAATAATTCTATCTAAGATGTTTTTAATGCAATATATATATATATATTGCTTTTACTAACACAATATCTTTCATTAATTTTCCTCAGAGCTTGGGAAAAATTCATTGCAGAGAAAGAAGGTCAATTTAACCCAACAATTACATTCTATACTGATTATCCAGTACGTAATCCAAAGAACAACTTTAGATTGAGAAAATTTAAATTTTATCACACTTATATTTCATAACATTTTCTCCTATCCACTTTAGTGTTTGAGATAGGAACAAGGAAATAATTAATGTGGATACTATGTCTGTGAGCACATACGATGTTTGGCAAGTGCAAACTCCGGTAATTATAATATAAGTTAATTAAATAAAACTATTAACAATACATCATTTCCTAACCGCTTCTATATTTAATTGTTGGGTGTAATATATTAACATATTTGCACATTACAGATGGATATGGTTAAGGACGAGGTCATTCAGAAGGATCGTCTTTCGGCAATTCAAGAAAGTCTCTTGGGATTCCTCTCGGAGGAGGTGGTTAATCCAGCAGGAAAACATCATTATCATGGATCTAAAAAATCCAATAGAGACTAGAAATTTGAAGTGAACGATATTTTGATGTATAAATACTATCTATTTTGATGTGTATATTTCTAAGTTTATTTATGTGGATATATAATTTATATATAAGTCTAAGTGCGTATATGGTATATATATAGATAGGTATACATAGATGTTAAGTGCAAATACGTATACGTACATATATGGGTAAGACAACAATTAGAATATACGCTCAAATCGAAAACAGCAAAAAAACAGAGACGAGATCCCTTTAGTCACGGTTGGTATTACCAACCGAGACTAAAGGGGGTGTGCGCAGGCGCTGGCGTGCCCCCCCTTTAGGCTCGGTTCGTAATACGAACCGGGACTAAAGGACCCCTTTGGTCCAGGTTGGTTCACCCGGGACTAAAGGGGGGGGGGCTTTGTCTCTCATCATTAGTCCTGGTTGGACTTGAGAGACCTATACCCCTTACCAATTGGGACTAAAGCCCTTCTCTCTACCAGTGTTTGTAGTGAGCTTTGGTCATTGCTCATGACAAAGAGCCTCTTTGCTGAGTGTTGCACTTGGCAATGCCGCCATTTGCATCCCTTTTTATTTTTTTGCTTTCGTATATGAGACCCCCTAGTAAAAATAATACATGCAGTTCATATATCATCATAACCATCACAGGAAGTTCGTGGATCATTGTAATGATCACAAGCAATTTACAGATGGGAAAATGGTCTCATAGCATCGAAAGATCGCCATATTCGAAAAATACCATCTAAAGTTTGTCGTTCAATAAAATAGCATTGAAAGAATGCAACATTACTTGCAAATAGCATTCTGTCACGTCCCCTTAGAAATGTCGTCTTCGCCTTCATCGCCTGCCCTTCCTCCTCCCGCTAGTTCTCCTTCTCGTCCTCCACGCATAGCTCCCCACACTCCTCCTTCTCCCTGGCCCCGTTGGGGATCCCACCCGCCTCATCCAGCCTGGCACCACCGACCTTCGCCGTCTCCTCCTCCCCGGCTGTCACACCTGTTTTTCCAAAGAAAACCAAGTGCAAACCTATATGCATGCCAGGATCAAGTTTCATGCATATAGTGACATATAAGTGTATACAGAAACAGTATCACGTAAGAAAAAGGGAGATTATCATAGATTTACGCTTAATCCTGGAAACGAAGGCTCCAAATATCACAGGCAGTCGATTGGGGGTTGCGTACGCCTAGAACTCAGCAACATCTTCAACAAACTCCATAGCAGCTTCCTCTTTCTGAGCAACATTGTTTATAGCAAGGGTGAGCACTTGTCGTACTCAGCAAGTGTGGGGGAAAGGATGAATGCAAAGGCTTTATAGTGGACTTGGCTCTAAGCATTTAGCATTTTTAGTTGGTCAAATTTTATTAGCACCTGATTACTAATAAAGTATAAGTATATACCAACCCACATTAAGCATAAAGGTAAGAGATACGCCATAAGCATATGGCTAACATAACCAGAGAGCATGATTTAAGTCCATCTTCAAGTTCAATTATCATGTGAGGGTCCAGGCTGCTCTTGACCGTGAGCACGGCTAATCGATTAGTTTTACACACTGCAGAGGTTGTACACTTTCACCACAAGTCGCGTAAAAGTCCCGAAGAACTTTGGACCCAACCATGCGGTGTTTGCGAGGCACCATACCACACTACCGAGGTGTGATTGCATAGGGATGCTATGAGGCCTTTACAAAGATTCCCCAATGTGCATCAACCCACTAGGTTTCAGGTCGAAGCAGGGCATAAAGCTCCCTAGCGGGTCAATACCCCACCATAAATAAACACACCCAACTCCCCGCTAGAGCAGGTCTATACTCTATCAACGCCTCCCCAATGGCCCCTTTCAGGTAAGGTTGCTACAACATCAAAGTTTCTAATTATTCAGCCAAGATAGAGCCATATATCTTGTGGTTGTACGGTTTTCCTGGGTGGTCGCTCCATGTTCCGATTAAACATAGTGATCTTGTATTAAACAGAGATATAGCATTGGAACATAGAGTAAAAGTAACCATGTTGATTATTACCAACCTAGTTGAGCAAGCTAAGCAACATCTACCATCAAATTAATTAAACAACCCGGCTATACAAGGCAATGGTAAAAAGAATACTAGTCAATATCCTTAATAGGAACCATCAAAATTAATGCAAGGCATATGCAAAGTGATTAAACATAGTTATTGGGACAAAAGAACAATGACACACTTGCCTTTAGCCAAAGTAATGATGTTGCTCAGAATCTTCGCTTCTTCATGCTCTCCAAAGCTCTCGAACCACGTTCACTCTATGCGCATCAATCATCGGCACAAGCATACAAAGCAAACAAACTAACTAACTAAGGACAATGCACCAATCAAATCAAAACTTTAAAAGAATGCACTAAATGATAGGCTCGATTCTAGGGATCACTAAAGCACACAAAACGTGCTTAGAAGGGAAAGGTCTGATTAGATGCACATGGTTGAGCTAATACTAGAAAGATTTAGAGCTTCAGATAGATTTGATTAAAAGAGATGCTGAGATAAAGAACGTCTAACGATCGATTTCATTTATGAACATAAAAGACTATAAGCTTAGGTTCATTTTAATTAACAAAACAAATGTAAAGGATATTTTAGAAGTAAAATACCCTACATTGACATTATTTCAGATTAAACTTTATTCGAAGAAACCGGTGTAAAGAACCTAGTCAAATTTTATTTATAAATATTTATGTACAAATTATACCAATTAAACATTTAACTTAGAAAAAGATAAACTATATGAATAATCTAAACGTAACTTTATGACTCGAGTAGATCATATTATTGTTGAAAACATCATTACATTGGTATTAATCAAATTAACATTTATTTATAAAGCCGGAGTAAAAGCCTAATCAACTTTTAATTAGAAAAGATTAATTAACTATTAAACAAATTAATATTTGATTATGAAAAACTGAGATAAAGATCTAATCATATTTTATTTACAAAAGCATGTGAAACAAAAATTAATCAAATTAATATTGATTATGAAAAACGGTATACAACACTATATAGCTTTTATTTAGAAAAGGCATGCTTAAAAGACATTAACAAAATTAATACCAACTTAATTTTCAGAAAACATGCATGATGAAAACACACCACTAACGTGTACTTTATTTTATTATGAATCTAATGCTACTTGAATGGATAAAAACAGAGCTAAAACAAAGGATCTATGAGCAAAACAAGATCGGAAGGACCTAATGGTGATTAACTATAGATCTCAGGGGGCTAAAGAGAAGATCTGCAAGGCTCATTGAACAGTCACTGTGAAAAGATGGATCCCAGGGTTAGATCTGCAAAAGGATAGGGCTAGGGCTCGGTTGTAAAGATCTAATAGATCTAGGGGTTCAAGGGTATAAGATCTAAGACACAAAACTAATCTATAGAATACAAGATCTCGCAAGGACCTAATTGCAAAAAGGGCAGAGCTTCTTCTACCTCTGGTTTAGCGGACAGGGAGCTCCAGCGGTTCAAATCGGCGGCGTCCTGGCGGCCTAGAGGTCCGATTGAAGCGCAAAATGGAGGGAGGAGAGCGAGGAGAGGTCGAAGAGGTGCTCACTTGCGGCGGGGACGAAGAGAGGCAGCCGGAATCCGGCCGGCAGCGGAGAAGAGGACCGACCGGCTCGGGTACAAGCACGAGGCAAGGTTCCGATGGTCCTCTAGCACCGGGGAGTAGCTGGCTGCACTCGCCTCGACCTTGTGAAGCTCCTAGGGATCACGACTTCGTCCGCCGACGCTCCATTGCTGCAAATCGAGCAACGTCCGGCGAGCCCGACGCGATTAACGGCGGCGCGCTGCGCAGGCGGCTAGGGCGGCCGGCGGTGGGTGGCTAGGGCACGCGGACGGCCAGGTGCTCCACCTTAAATAGGCACGGATGTCAAGGATCCCCTGGCGCGCACGCCAAGGAAAAGGGGTGGCGGCCATGGCCGGATAGTCGGATGGGCTCCGCTGTGCCTGACGGGCCGGAGCGGGTCGGGGCGGGTTGGACTTGAGGTTGGACCGAGCTGGGCTGTGACCTGCTTAGCTGAGGAGCCCGCGTAGGAGGAGAAGGGGAATCCAGGGTGGAGAACTGAACTTCTGTTTTTTTGGGCTGCGAAGCTAGCTGGGCTGGATTGGGCGGTGGAGTATAGGGAGCAGCAGAGGACTTTCGGGTTCTGGCTGAAAGGCTTGATGGGCCAAAAGAGAAAGGAAGGAGGGAGAAAAGAAAAAGATTTCTTTTTATTTTTCAGAAAATATTTTCGTGAAAAGAATAATCTAGAAGTAGCTAGATAATTCATTAAAGCCACGAAAAATATTCTGAAAATCCCAAAAATTCTAGGAAAATTCCCAGAGATAAATTGGGGCATGAGCAATCCAAATAAAGTATTTGGAGCTCATGAAAAAGATTTTAGAGCCTTCTAATAAATAGAAATAGCTCAAGGAAAAAGAGAATAAATTCCAGAAAAAGCTGGAAAATTCTCGGAATGTCTTGGTCAGCACCTAAACGCATTTCAAAACCTTTTTGCACTCATGAAGCACCAAGATGCATCAGCATGAATGCAACACACAACAATTATTTTATTTAATTTTGAAAAATCAAACAAAGGCTTTTTCCTATACTATATTTCCTGTAAAGAAAATAAATGTTGGAAAAATTTTAAAATTATGAGAAAATTGTTATTTAATTATTCTTTCTATTCACATCCTGAAATTGAAAATGTCAGGGTGTGACAAATCTACCCCCTTAAACGGAATCTCGTCCCGAGATTCGAAGAAAGAAGAAACAAGGAGAAGGGAGATAAACAAGATTATTGCTATTGAGGTAGGAAGACGGTCATCCTCTTTTGTCGATCGGTGTGGAATCTTCATCTTGTCTTGGTCATTGGGGTCTTCATCAGAGTGAGCTAGATGGGATAATAGCAAGCACAAGGTGGGAAAGGAAGTAGAGTGAGGTCTTCTTTTCTTCAACTTGCTCATCACTTCTGAATGACGATGGTGGTAGTAGCATTTGCTTGTTGGCATTGGTGCAGGCTTCATTTTCTTCTTCTAAAGTCCTTCATTTGATCAGGTAGAGTGGATGGAGGATGACAAGGATGTGGAAGTACAAAAGAGAAACCCAACTAGGCAATTGATGTCATTGCAGGTATAAGACCCATAATACACCAACACTCACTACAAAGAACCAACACAAGCAATGTCATAAAACCAAGCATCATCATGCAAACACTGAATTCCACCAATCAAGACAGTCAAAGGAGCAATGCTAAACATTGTTAATAGTCATAGGGTATCCTCCTAAGCATGGGCATAGCTTCACCAATCATTGATCGTCTAAGGATGTTGAATCATAAAGGACACTTCGGAATCAAAAGTCAAGGGAAGAGTCCAAAGTAGAGCATTGTTTGAGGAACAAACAGAAGTTCAAGGATGAGGATGGACGGATAAGAATTGACAGATATGTTTAAAGTGGATAGGCAAGCAAGATATCAAGGGGGACTATCAAAAGAAAATGGTCAAGGAGTGAGAATGTTCATCACAGAGCTCAAGGGAAGGGTAGTGATGAATTTTAGATCATAAGAAATCTTAGAAAACGACCATTGCTAACTAGGCTTACATCCTACAGTCGAACCTGGCTCTGATACCACTCTGTCACACCTGTTTTTCCAAAGAAAACCAAGTGCAAACCGATATGCATGCCAGGATCAAGTTTCATGCATATAGTGACATATAAGTGTATACAGAAACAGTATCACGTAAGAAAAAGGGAGATTATCAGAGATTTACGCTTAATCCTTAAAATGAAGGCTCCAAACATCACAGGCAGTCGACTGGGGGTTGCGTACGCCTAGAACTCAGCAACATCTTCAGCAAACTCCATAGCAGCTTCCTCTTTCTGAGCAACATTGTTTATAGCAAGGGTGAGCACTTGTCGTACTCAGCAAGTGTGGGGGAAAGGATGAATGCAAAGGCTTTATAGTGGACTGGGCTCTAAGCATTTAGCATTTTTAGTTGGTCAAATTTTATTAGCACCTGATTACGAATAAAGTATAAGTATATACCAACCCACATTAAGCATAAAGGTAAGAGATACGCCATAAGCATATGGCTAACATAACCAGAGAGCACGATTTAAGTCCATCTTCAAGTTCAATTATCATGTGAGGGTCCAGGCCGCTCTTGACCGTGAGCACGGCTAATCGATTAGTTTTACACTCTGCAGAGGTTGTACACTTTCACCACAAGTCGCGTAAAAGTCCCGAAGAACTTTGGACCCAACCATGCGGTGTTTGCAAGGCACCATACCACACTACCGAGGTGTGATTGCATAGGGACGCTACGAGGCCTTTACAAAGATTCCCCAATGTGCATCAACCCACTAGGTTTTAGGTCGAAGCAGGGCATAAAGCTCCCTAGCGGGTCAATACCCCACCATAAATAAACACACCCAACTCCCCGCTAGAGTAGGTCTATACTCTGTCAACACCTCCCCATTGGCCCCTTTCAGGTAAGGTTGCTACAACATCAAAGTTTCTAATTATTCAGCCAAGATAGAGCCATATTTCTTGTGGTTGTACGGTTTTCCTGGGTAGTCGCTCCATGTTCCGATTAAACATAGTGATCTTGTATTAAACAGAGATATAGCATTGGAACATAGAGTAAAAGTAACCATGTTGATTATTACCAACCCAGTTGAGCAAGCTAAGCAACATCTACCATCAAATTAATTAAACAACCCGGCTATACAAGGCAAAGGTAAAAAGAATACTAGTCAATATCCTTAATAGGAACCCATCAAAATTAATGCAAGGCATATGCAAAGTGATTAAACATAGTTATTGGGACAAAAGAACAATGACACACTTGCCTTTAGCCAAAGTAATGATGTTGCTCAGAATCTTCGCTTCTTCATGCTCTCCAAAGCTCTCGAACCACGTTCACTATATGCACATCAATCATCGGCACAAGCATACAAAGCAAACAAACAAACTAACTAAGGACAATGCACCAATCAAATCAAATCTTTAAAAGAACGCACTAAAGGATAGGCTCGATTCTAGGGATCACTAAAGCACACAAAACGTGCTTAGAAGGGAAAGGTCTGATTAGATGCACATGGTTGAGCTAACACTAGAAAGATTTAGAGCTTCAGATAGATTTGATTAAAAGAGATGCTGAGATAAAGAACGTCTAACGATCGATTTCATTTATGAACATAAAAGACTATAAGCTTAGGTTCATTTTAATTAACAAAACAAATGTAAAGGATATTTTAGAAATAAAATACCCTACGTTGACATTATTTCAGATTAAACTTTATTCGAAGAAACCGGTGTAAAGAACCTAGTCAAAATTTATTTATAAATATTTATGTACAAATTATACCAATTAAACATTTAACTTAGAAAAAGATAAACTATATGAATCATCTAAACGTAGCTTTATGATTCAAGTAGATCATATTATTATTGAAAACATCATTACATTGGTATTAATCAAATTAACATTTATTTATAAAGCCGGAGTTAAAGCCTAATCAACTTTTAATTAGAAAAGATTAATTAACTATTAAAAAAATTAATATTTGATTATGAAAAACCAAGATAAAGATCTAATCATATTTTATTTACAAAAGCATGTGAAACAAAAATTAATCAAATTAATATTGATTATGAAAAACGGTATGCAACACTATATAGCTTTTATTTAGAAAAGGCATGCTTAAAAGACATTAACAAAATTAATACCAAATTAATTTTCAGAAAACATGCATGACGAAAACACACCACTAACGTGTACTTTATTTTATTATGAATCTAACGCTACTTGAACGGATAAAAACGGAGCTGAAACAAAAGATCTATGAGCAAAACAAGATCGGAAGGACCTAATGGTGATTAACTATAGATCTCAGGGGGCTAAAGAGAAGATCTGCAAGACTCATTGAA
This sequence comes from Cenchrus fungigraminus, assembly GCA_036936925.1. Taxonomy (NCBI): domain Eukaryota; kingdom Viridiplantae; phylum Streptophyta; class Magnoliopsida; order Poales; family Poaceae; genus Cenchrus; species Cenchrus fungigraminus. The sequence continues at coordinate 58,756,848 of CM072768.1, read as the reverse complement.
CAGTCACTGCGAAAAGATGGATCTCCAGGGTTAGATCTGCAAAAGGATAGGGATAGGGCTCGGTTGTAAAGATCTAATAGATCTAGGGGTTCAAGGGTAAAAGATCTAAGACACAAAACTAATCTATAGAATACAAGATCTCGCAGGGACCTAATTGCAAAAAGGGCAGAGCTTCTTCTACCTCTGGTTTAGCGGACAGGGAGCTCCGGCGGTTCAAATCGGCGGCGTCCCGGCGGCCTAGAGGTCCGATTGAAGCGCAAAACGGAGGGAGGAGAGCGAGGAGAGGTCGAAGAGGTGCTCACTTGCGGCGGGGACGAAGAGAGGCAGCCGGAATCCGGCCGGCAGCGGAGAAGAGGACCGGCCGGCTCGGGTACAAGAGCGAGGCAAGGCTCCGATGGTCCTCCAGCACCGGGGAGTAGCTGGTTGCGCTCGCCTCGACCTTGTGAAGCTCCTAGGGATCACGACTTTGTCCGCTGGCGCTCCATTGCTGCAAATCGAGCAACGTCCGGCGAGCTCGGCGCGATTAACGGTGGCGCACTGCACAGGCGGCTAGGGCGCGGGGTGGCTAGGGCACGCGGACGGCCAGGTGCTCCACCTTAAATAGGCACGGACGTCGAGGATCCCCTGGCGCGAACGCCAAGGAAAAGGGGTCGCGGCCATGGTCGGATAGCCGATGGGCTCCGCTGGGCCTGACGGGCCGGAGCGGGTCGGGGCGGGTCGGACTTGAGGTTGGACCGAGCTGGGCTGCGGCTTGCTTAGCTGAGGAGCCCGCGTAGGAGGAGAAGGGGAATCTAGGGTGGAGAACTGAACTTCTATTTTTTTTTGGGCTGCGAAGCTAGCTGGGCTGGATTAGGCGGTGGAGTATAGGGAGCGGTAGAGGACTTTCGGGTTCTGGCTGAAAGGCTTGATGGGCCAAAAGAGAAAGGAAGGAGGGAGAAAAGAAAAAGATTTCTTTTTATTTTTCAGAAAATATTTTCGTGAAAAGAATAATCTAGAAGTAGCTAGATAATTCATTAAAGCCACGAAAAATATTCTGAAAATCCCAAAAATTCCAGGAAAATTCCCAGAGATAAATTGGGGCATGAACAATCCAAATAAAGTATTTGGAGCTCATGAAAAAGATTTTAGAGCCTTCTAATAAATAGAAATAGCTCAAGGAAAATGAGAATGAATTCCAGAAAAAGCTGGAAAATTCTCGGAAGGTCTTGGTCAGCACCTAAACGCATTTCAAAACCTTTTTGCACTCATGAAGCACCAAGATGCATCAGCATGAATGCAACACACAATAATTATTTTATTTAATTTTGAAAAATCAAACAAAGGCTTTTTCCTATACTATATTTCCTGTAAAGAAAATAAATGTTGGAAAAGTTTTAAAATTATGAGAAAATTGTTATTTAATTATTCTTTCTATTCACATCCTAAAATTGGAAATTTCAGGGTGTGACACTGGCCCGTCCGGGACCCCCGCCTCATCCTCGACGGCTGCGTCACATGCCTCATGCTCAAGGGCCTTTCGGCTTCTCTGGAGCCGACACGCTCCTAGCTCTAGCACACCTCCACGACATTTGTGGTCGCGTCCTCACCTTTGAGGTGGCCAACGCGTGCGGAGCCACCAGGCGTCGGCAAGAAGATGAGTCACACCACTATAGTGGCAATTGTGGTGGGGGATTGACACTTTCGCAGGACCTGGATGCCGGTACAAGACCCGAATGACGGCACGCGTAGTGCAGCAACCCCCCCGAATACAGCATCGTACACCGCAACCTCTTCTGGCCAGTGGTGCCCTCACACATCTGCTCCTTGTCCTTATCCTCGAGCACCGGCGACTGTTGGTATTTCTTAAGTCACCACTAACGGGCCCTTGTTAGCGTGAGCGTAAGATCCACCTGGTATACCGATGGGTACGAAAGAATCCGCAAGCGCACGGAAATACCGCTGTAGCACTTCACCTCAGGAGTATTCCAAAGGGAATCGAATCTAAGGAACGGTGTGTACTATCTTCTATACTAGAAGAACGGTCCAAGGACACCAAGCCCCTGCTAGGGTAGAGAGATGATGGGGTGCTCGGTTCTAGGGGAGTAAAGCTGTAAAGGATCTCGCTTCGGACACCGGACCCTCCTAGCTATAACAGTCGGTTCACGGCAAATGGTTGCCTACACCTTTATCCGAACGTGGGGGATTCCGAAAGGGTCCAACGGCTGTCACCACCGCGGCCTACCCCAAGACAAACCGTGGGATATAGGGCAATCGAAGGATAACCCCAAGAAAAATGGATGACAAGAATGGATGCAAAGAACTATGGTAGTATATGAGTGGACATATGCACACCGCTAGTTTGCCCATGTAGTTCTTGAGATGGTCTTCAGTCTTTTCACCATCTTGCTGGTTCTTCTTTGTCTTGTAGTCCTTCCAGCTAGGAAGGATCGGTATGTGGCCACGCACTATGATTCCACCTTCTGATGCAAACTTTGTAGCTTGCATTAGTGCCTCTGGGTGTTTGAGCCCTTCTTGAATGTGTATAGGGATCTTGCCATTTAAGCCTCGACTAATTCGGTCCAGATCTCTGCCCAATCTTCTTGAATCCCGCGGCCCCCGTTGTGCTCTAGAAGGGCGTGCATCACCTAACAATTTTGTTACAGCCATACAAGTTAATAATTATTCAGTTGGTAATTAGGACATTCGAATATGAGATCAAATGACTTGCCTTCTGCAGTCGTCATGTCAATGATGTTCTCATCGTGGGTTGCTGTTGCTTGGCCTTCAGTGGGCAATTCTTGTGTATCAAGAGTTGTCCCACTCCCATCAGCTAAAGCCAATTCCCTTGCCTTGGTCCTAGTCAGTCTAGGAGGCATTCTGGTATGGTCATCCGGTGCTCGAATTCTCTTGGTCCCTCTTCCTCCACTGACTGGTAGGCTATGAGTGACCTGATTACACAAAATTCAACAAAGAAAGAGAAGATCAGAAGCAATCCTGCATAACTAGTACATGAAATGAGTTCATGATAAGACTACCTCTTGTTGACATGTCTCTGGGTCAGATTCATGTTCATCAGAAGGGTTGTACTCCGGATCCGAATCATGTATTGTTGTATCGTTGGTACCCTTTCTGCTTGGTCGGTCAGCTGCTAAAAGTGCTTTCATTTTCTCGATGCCAAGACTAGAGAAGAAATTGTGATTCTTCAAAACATTCATGTCCCTCTGCCGCTCGTAATCGCCGCGCTCGTCTACTTCTGTTAGGAAAGCAGAGAAACTTCTGTAAGGTTGGCCTACCACTGTAAATAAAACTAGATCTAAACACTTCTATAAGAACCAGTAGGATGTTCCTAGCCGAAACAAGATCCTGAAAAAGATGTTCCTAGTCAAAACAAGATCCTGAGAAGTAGTGTAGACATGGGATTTGTCAGATCTAAAAACTTCTATAAGAACCAGTAGGATGTTCCTAGCCGAACAACATCATGAAAGGATGTTCCTAGTCAAAACAAGATCCTAAAAAGAACTAGTGTAGACATGGGATCTACCTGATCAAAAAAAAAACTAGTGCACACATGGATCTGCCACATGGGAAACCACGCAAGTACGAATCCACCGGGGAAGCTGAACCGAGGAGGAAAACATTGTACCTTGTTCTGGATATTTCCTTCGTACGACCTTCCCTCCTGGTGCTATTGTGTCGTCACCGCTGCTACTACAGAGGCAGATGGGAAAGGGGTTGAAGCCATGAGCGGTAGATTTGAGACGATGGAGGAGAGGAGGTGAAGATTTGGGCTGCCGGCGAGGAGGGAAGGTGAAATGGGGGCGGAAAGATTTGAGATGGTGAGGAGAGGAGTAGAAGGGAGGGGAGGGATGGGGGCGGGGGTAATTTATCCAATTCGGTGGAGGGCCTTGTCAGATTACCAATATACCCTTTCATTATGGTGGTGACTGAAACGGGGTGCATTGGGAAGGGGAAAGCAAAAAGGACATTTAACATCTGCTTTGCCCGGGCGTCCAAAATTCCGAATATTTGAATCGCGCGCCGATTTGTTCTGAGGGCTGGTCAGCGCTATATACTGAGGCAAAGGATGTCCCTCTAATCAAGATACTACTAGATAGGATATTCCTTGACTAGGACCTACTCATTTCGTTTATGTACTGCTCCCCTTATATTGATCAACACATCCCTTCCTTCGTCGATTCGATTCGCCTAATACTACATGATCATGAGCACGTCACGTTGCATACTCCTCGATCATGCCCACATTGGAGATCAACACATCCCTTCCTTCGTCGATTCGTTCGCCTAGTCCTACATGATCATGAGCACGTCACGTTGCATACTACTTGATCATGGCCACATTGTTGATCAACACAACCCTTCCTTCGTCGATTCGTTCGCCTAGTACTACATGATCATGAGCATGTCACATTGCATACTCCTCGATCATGCCCACATTGGAGATCAACACATGTCTTCCTTCATCGATTCGTTCGCCCAGTACTACATGATCATGAGCACGTCACGTTGCATACTCCTCGATCATGCCCACATTGGAGATCAACACATTCCTTCCTTTGTCAATTCGTTCGCCTAGTACTACATGATCATGAGCATGTCACGTTGCGTACTCCTCAATCATGCCCGCATTGGAGATCAACACAGCCCTTCCTTCGTCGATTCATTCGCCTAGTACTACATGATCATGAGCACGTCACGTTGCATACTCCTCGATCATGCCCCCATTGGAGATCAACACATCCCTTCCTTCGTCGATTCGTTCGCCTAGTACTACATGATCATGAGCACGTCACGTTGCATACTCCTCGATCATGCCCGCATTGGAGATCAACACATCCCTTCCTTCGTCAATTCGTTCGCCTAGTACTACATGATCATGAGCACGTCACGTTGCATACTCCTCGATCATGCCCACATTGGAGATCAACACATCCCTTCCTTCGTCGATTCGTTCGCCTAGTACTACAAGATTATGAGCACGTCACATTGCAAACTCCTCGATCATGCCCACATTGGAGATCAACACATCCCTTTCTCTCATCAAACATCGGTATTGTGACATGAATCAAGGATTACATTGAAAATTACAAACAAAAGCATGCGTAGAGAGTGTTGAGTTCGTTTTATGCATAGCACGACTCATGCATTGCGTGATGTCGAGGCCGTAGAACTCTCCGTTTTGGTTGTAGGAATCCCGCATTGATCCAAGCCATTAATCCAATCGGAGGATTCAATCGTATTGAAGTCGCAGTCTTCAACGTCACGACACAAGTACGATGTTCTATTCTGCAAACGAAGTGTTGGTACCTGTATCTCATTCTACAACCCGGTACAAGAGTATTGGGAGTCTTCTGACTCCGGTACAATTTCATCTTGGTCAGCAATTGTGAAGACCTGAGCACAAAGCCCAGGCAAAACGATTATTTATGGCTGGTTTGCACACGTGAAGAAAAATGTATTGTTCAACTCAAATACAACAATCAAATGGAATCAATGACAATAAAAGGAATGTTTAACATTCTGCCTCTTTTTCGTCGGTGTTCGAAGGAGCCTATGTAACAGGATTGTGAAGAGCGTCATCAGGAGCCGGAGCTGGAGCGGGAGGAGCAGGAGCTGGAGCTGGAGCAGGAGAGCCTTCTGAGGTAGCAGGAGTTGGAGCAGGAGAGCCTTCTGAGGTAGCAGGAGCAGGAGCAGGAGAGCCTTCTTCGGTAGCAGGAGCAAGAGCTGGAGCAGGAGAGCCTTCTAAGGTAGTAGGAGCTGGAGCAGGAGAGCCTTCTGAGGTAGCAGGAGCTGGAGCAGGAGCAGGAGCAGGAGCAGGAAAGCCTTCCGACGTAGCAGGAGCTGGAGTAGGATCAGCTGCACGAGAGCCTTCCGAGATAGCTGGAGCAGGATCTTCCGGACCATTTGCTGTTGCCGCCAAAGGATCTTCCTTATTCGTTTCCTCTGCTGCAATATCAGATAGAACCTTGAGTATTGTTGCATTTGCTTCCTTTTCTTCTTTGGAATCCTTTTCTGTCATCCATTGTGAACCAATTGCTGAACTGTGAGGCAGCTCATAGATTTCAGATGATTTACCCAAGTTAGCAGGAGGCATGAGTTGCAAGGGAGTCTGACCAATAGGTGCGAGTAGAGCGGGCGGTGGCGGCAAGCCGTTAATTTGGTGAAGGTGACTGAGTGAAGCATTCACAAAATTCTCCATAGTACGCTGGTGCTGTGTTACCATTTGTGCTATCTGCTCTGAGTGTGCGCGGTTTAACTCCTCCTGCTGTGCCATCCTCATCTCCATCATTGACTGGAACTTTCTCTGGTCGCGCTGATTTTCAAGGATCAGTTTGACAAAGAAGGAAGAGTCCATTGGCTCACTGGTTGTTACTGGAGTGACTGGAACTGTTTCTATTTTTTTAGTGGGTAGTGATGCACCATCATGTACTCGGAGATGTCTCACTAGAGACGCCTCATTGCCTTCACTGTCTGAGGAACAAATGTCATCAGGAGATGGCTCAATTGTAGCCCTTAGGCCACGACTCTGTCTCCTGGTCTCGTAGGCCTGTATTCCTAGAAATGTGTCTCGGACATCATGTACTCGGGATGCCAATCTTTGGGTCTGGTTCGCACCCTTTCCCCATCTTCATCTACTCTGGTAAGACTACTCAGCATGAAGGAGATCCAGTGAGCATACGGCATATTTCGGGCCACGGTCAACCCATCAAAGATAACATCTTCAATCTCGGCTATAATGAAGTCAACGATGTCGAAGGGCCGGTCAGTCATGACGTGAAGGAGAAGCCACTACTGAAGACTAGTGATCGACTCTGCATTGCCAATCCGTGGTAACAATGTCTTCCGTAGTGCCCGGTGAACCACATTTGCCTCAGGGGTAAGCATGTCAGGCGTGCGATATGCTCGCCTACCTGTGAACGAGTCAACAAAAAGTTTGGCCATCTCCTCGTCGGACGGGAACGACCCACCGAGCAAACTACGCCGAGGTGGCTCACGATCCCCGTAGACAATATTATGTAGGGATGTCTTATGGTCGTACTTTCCTATTTCAAAATCCGTCAATCCAAGTTTGTCAGCAATATGGTGTCAGAAAAGAGTATACTGGCGTCCCTGAAACATGAACATGATGTACGCCCTAGTATCGGCAATGTACACAGTAGCATAAAAAACTCTCACCCAATCCTCAACATACTTATGATGCATTGAGACCAAATCAGCCAATCTGGGATGATCATCGAAGTATGCCTTAACATCCCCTCCCGCGGCCAACGTCATATGATCCCAATTTATAACCCTGTGCTGGTACAGTTTCATGGGCAGGTATTTGTAGTTGTAATAGAAAGTTTGCTGAAGGACATTCCTAAATCTTGGTTCGACCCGTTTGTCCTTGGTTTTGTCCCACCAATGCTTCTCAAGCACCCATCTAAGACCTTTAATCATTTGGTAGGTGTGGTTGCGCAGGTCCATCATCTTAAGCGGCTCTTCAGGTGGAGGGTGAAGTTGTACCTGTTTCTCCTTCCTGGGATCTGGCGAAGGAAACTCTGAAGGGCGGGGCGGGCGACGGCCCGCGGTTGACCCACCCCATGTGCGGCAGGAAGGCACCGCGGTTGACCCACCCCGTGTGCGGCAGGAAGGCACCGAGGTTGACCCACCCCGTGTGTGGCGTGTAGGGGTAGAGGAAGAATCCCGTGCCGCAGGCCTGCACCTTAGCCTCGTCTGAGGACCAGACGTGCCTTCAGAAGTGAGCTGCGACTTTCGTTGTCGCTTCGCCGGAGGAGGATCAAGCGCCTTTCCATCTCTTTTGCCACCATCTCGTCCCATCTGCAATGAATTTCTCGAATTAGTGCCATTCCAAGAATTCGGCGACAGATTGCGGTATCCGCTGGAGCCTGGAGGCAGTTGCATACCTCTGATTTCGGCGACGGATTGAGGTATCCGCTGGAGGCTGCTGCAGGCGGCGGCGGCGGCAGCGGCGGAACCCTACCAAGGGGTAGCGCCTCAAGTGAGGAGACAGTAAATGGGGGGATGACGGGTCAGCACGAGTGACACACCGTTGGATAAAGCCATAAAGGTGTGTGTAGTGCGCTGTTGGCACCCTGTGACCAGGAAATGGGAAGCGCCTTTCGTACCTGTAGTTTACAAGGAAGTTCCTCCGTTCTGATGTATACCAGACCGGACCATCCTCCGGACGTATGTCGATGAGTAAGAAAGTCATAACAGGATGGTCCTGTCGTACATAATACAAAGAACCGGACATTGGAGATCAACACAGCCCTTCCTTCGTCGATTCGTTCGCCTAGTACTACATGATCATGAGCACGTCACGTTGCATACTCCTCGATCATGCCCACATTGGAGATCAACACATCCCTTCCTTCGTCGATTCGTTCGCCTAGTACTACATGATCATGAGCACGTCACGTTGCATACTCCTCGATCATGCCCGCATTGGAGATCAACACATCCCTTCCTTCGTCGATTCGTTCGCCTAGTACTACATGATCATGAGCACGTCACGTTGCATACTCCTCGATCATGCCCACATTGTAGATCAACACATCCCTTCCTTCGTTGATTCGTTCGCCTAGTACTACATGATCATGAGCACGTCACGTTGCATACTCCTCGATCATGCTCACATTGGAGATCAACACATCCCTTCCTTCGTCAATTCGTTCGTCTAGTACTACATGATCATGAGCACATCATGTTGCATACTCCTCGATCATGCCTGCATTGGAGATCAACACATCCCTTCCTTCGTCGATTCGTTCGCCTAGTACTACATGATCATGAGCACGTCACATTGCATACTCCTCGATGATGCCCGCATTGGAGATCAACACATCCCTTCCTTCGTCGATTCGTTCGCCTAGTACTACATGATCATGAGCACGTCACGTTGCATACTCCTCGATCATGCCCGCATTGGAGATCAACACATCCCTTCCTTCATCGATTCGTTCGCCTAGTACTACCTGATCATGAGCATGTCACGTTGCATACTCCTCGATCATGCAGGCATTGGAGATCAACACATCCCTTCCTTCGTCGATTCGTTCGCCTAGTACTACATGATCATGAGCACGTCACGTTGCATACTCCTCGATCATGCCCACATTGGAGATCAACACATGTCTTCCTTCGTCGATTCGTTCGCCCAGTACTACATGATCATGAGCACGTCACGTTGCATACTCCTCGATCATGCAGGCATTGGAGATCAACACATCCCTTCCTTCGTCGATTCGTTCGCCTAGTACTACATGATCATGAGCACGTCACGTTGCATACTCCTCGATGATGCCCACATTGGAGATCAACACATGTCTTCCTTCGTTGATTCGTTCGCCCAGTACTACATGATCATGAGCACGTCACGTTGCATACTCCTCGATCATGCCCGCATTGGAGATCAACACATCCCTTCCTTCGTCGATTCGTTCGCCTAGTACTACCTGATCATGAGCACGTCACGTTGCATACTCCTCGATCATGCCCGCATTGGAGATCAACACATCCCTTCCTTCGTCGATTCGTTCGCCTAGTACTACATGATCATGAGCACGTCACATTGCATACTCCTCGATCATGTCCACATTGGAGATCAACACATCCCTTCCTTCGTCGATTCGTTCGCCTAGTACTACATGATCATGAGCACGTCACGTTGCATACTCCTCGATCATGCCCGCATTGGAGATCAACACATCCCTTCCTTCGTCGATTCGTTCGCCTAGTACTACCTGATCATGAGCACGTCACATTGCATACTCCTCGATCATGCCTGCATTGGAGATCAACACATCCCTTCCTTCGTCAATTCGTTCTCCTAGTACTACATGATCATGAGCATGTCACGTTGCATACTCCTCGATCATGCCCACATTGGAGATCAACACATCCCTTCCTTCGTCGATTCGTTCGCCTAGTACTACATGATCATGAGCACGTCACGTTGCATACTCCTCGATCATGCCCGCATTGGAGATCAACACATCCCTTCCTTCGTCGATTCGTTCGCCTAGTACTACATGATCATGAGCACGTCATGTTGCATACTCCTCGATCATTCCCACATTGGAGATCAACACATCCCTTCGTCGATTCGTTCGCCTAGTACTACATGATCATGAGCACGTCACGTTGCGTACTCCTCGATCATGCCTGCATTGGAGATCAACACATCCCTTCCTTCGTCGATTCGTTCGCCTAGTTCTACATGATCATGAGCACGTCATGTTGCATACTCCTCGATCTTGCCCACATTGGGGATCAACACATTCACGTACCCCAACAGGACGTTCCGTTGTTTTATAATACAATGTACCAGATAATCGGCATCCCCATGCGCGATCGTATATTTTGTAAAGACGCAACAGGAAGTTCTGATGCTACACAATACAGTGAACCGGATAGTAGGCACCTATGGCAGGTTTAATATTCAGGAAAGTGCACTTCAACTACATATAAATTACATATAAATCATAAGGTCCACATGATTTCCGTTCGGGTCTACTTAAACATTTACTGATTTGATATCCTAGTCGTCGTCACTTTCATCGGCAACATTTTCATCTTCATCGACGTATTGCCATAGAGTGTCGTCATCCTCATCTTCAGAATTGAATCCATCCACATCAGACAGCTCCTGCTGGCGAATTGCGTCAACTTCAGCGGCTGCAACCACAGTCTCCTCTCCAGTAATAGGCACCGGAACCTCCGAACCATCACTGAGACCATCATCAAGTATAACATCATGCAAGGTTTGGTCAATTTCATCATCTGGATATGCAAGTACCATGCCAGTGGGAGCTATGTCCTCCTCATTTTCATTATAGCTCCACAAATGCCTGTGCTCAAATTTTTGCACCACTCTCCATGGGTGTTGTAGTAGGGTGTCTGGCAAGTAAAAGACCTTCGTTGCTTGTTCAGCAAGAATGTAGGGATCATCTTGGTACCAGTAATCTCCAGTATTGACGCTTGTGAAGTAACCATCATTTCTAATCTTTGGTTCCTTCTTGGTCCCTTCCAGATCATACCAATCAACCTGGAATAAAACAACAGTTCGATCTCTGTCAAGCCCCGAGTTGTACCGCAGCTCAATAATGTCTCTTAGTGAACCATAAAACTCAATTTCTTCAATGTCTTTATGTGATCCTATAGTCATGATTCCACTGTTCTGTGTCTTCCTATTTGCCTCTCGGGCCTTGGTGTGGTACAGGACACCGCCTACAATACATGCTGTATAAGTTTTTGCTCGCCGGTCTGGTTCAGCTGATAATGCATATAGGTTGTCGTCGCTCACTGGATTGTTTGTAATCTGTACAAAAGAGCCATAGTTTTTTTTAATATAGTCTTATGTAAAGGTCCTCACAAGGTAATATAAGCTAGCTACCAAACAAAAAAAATGAATACTAACATGTGATCTAAACTAGTGCCGAAATTCTGTAGCAATTCGACGACCAATATCCTCATCCGACACACCTTTCGCTTTTAATTCATTCTTGAACACTCTGCAAAGCAGTACCATCTCAAAGTTAGAACGAAATAATTGTAGTTCTATCATTACAATGGTGATTTACTTACTCGATATATGGCTTCACCTCTTCGCAATTGTTTAGCACATACCAAACCACCATGTCGTACTTTGACCCAAGCCAACAAGTGGTCCCTGCTCCAAGTACTTGAACATTATGATCGAAACAGGATGTTCCATATACAGATAAATCAACATTCTCTCTGTTCCTTCCAACTTGATTGAATCGTGTGGCCACATCATCAGCCGCGAAGTACCTAGAGCAAAATGTCAAGGCCTCATTAGCAACATATACTTCTGCAATGGATCCTTCAGGCCTAGCTTGGTTTCTCACTGAACGCTTCAATGTGCATAGCCTTCTTTCGATGGGATACATCCATCCATATTGTACTGGACCTCTCAGGATTGCTTCCTCACGCAAATGGACAGCCAAGTGGACCATAACATCAAAGAAGGCAGGAGGGAAAATTTTCTCAAGCTTACACAGAATTATTGGGATATCTGTTTTTAGTTTTTGCAAGACATCCAACTTCAGAGTTTTGCAACATAGTTGTCGAAATAAGTTTCCTAGTTCTGCAATAGCTGTGTATATCTCTTTGTCCACTAAACCGCGAAGACAAGTCGGCAAAACCCTTTGGAGTAGGATATGACAATCATGAGTTTTCAGTCTTTGTAGTTTGCATCCATCTGCAGCAATACACCTAGCTAAGTTTGAAGCATATCCATCTGGGAACTTCACCGAACTTATAAAATCACAAAACAGCTTCTGTTTCGTTTTTGAAAGTACATACGGAGCTTCTGGCATTTTGCATGACTCACCATCCTCAGTTGCCACCATGTGTAGATTTGATCTTACGCCCATCTCTTCCAAATCAACCCTAGCATTGATGGTGTCCTTTGTCTTCCCAGCAATTTTAAGCAACATTCCAATAAGGTTTTCGCATATGTTTTTCTCAATGTGCATCACATCAAGGTTATGTGCCAACTTCAGAGATGACCAGTATGGCAAGTCCCACAAACAAACCCATCGGCTCCAGCACTGTCCGGATTCCCGCTTCCTTTTCTTTCCTTGAGGTAGAGGATGCTTTCCTGGTCTAACGTCTTTAACCTTCTCCAGTTGCTGCTTCAGCTCCTCATGGGTAAACTGCTCTGGCTTTTCTCAGTTTTCAACAGTACCATCAAAATCTGCTCTCTTTCTTCTCCATGGATGGTCAGTTGGAAGGAAACGACGATGCCTAGTGTAACATATCTTGTTCTTCAATCTCCTTGAGCAAGGATCCTTGTCGCAACGCACACAGGCAAAATAGCCTTTCGTGACTCGCCCAGACAACGTGCTCAATGCTGGATAATCATGTATGCACCAAAGAACCGCAGCACACAGTTTAAATCTTTTATGGTCAACAGCATTGATTGCCCATACACCCTTCCAAAGTTGCTGCAGCTCTTTGACAAGAGGTTCCATGAAGATATCAAAATCCTTTGATGGAGAACTCGGCCCAGGGATCAATAAGGCCATCATGAAGTTTGATTCTTCCATGCATACCCATGGTGGCATGTTATACGGCACAACAAATACTGGCCACATACTATATGAGTTGTTCATGTTGCCAAATGGATTGAAACCATCGGTTGCAAGACCAAGTCTAAGGTTCCTAGCATCTTCTGCAAATTTTGGCCAACTTTTATTGAATTCTTTCCATGCCTCACCATCAGCTGGATGGCTAAGCTCATTGTTCACCGGTTTTCGCTTCGACTGGTGCCATCGTGCATCCTTTGCTGTTTTTGATGAAAGAAACATCCTCTTTAGCCTGGAAATCAGCGGAAAATGCCTCAATACCTTTTGAGGAACGCGCTTGTTGGTGTCTGCATCCTTCCATCTTGAATCCGCTTCACAACATACTGGGCACACATCAAGTTTGACATACTTCTCCTTGCGAAATAATATACAATTATTTTTGCAAACATGGATTTTTTTCATAGCCGAGTCCCATGGAACGTATGTACTTCATTGCCGCATCGAAAGAGTCTGGAAGACACGCTTCTGGGAATCCTTTTTGTAACAAATTCATCGTTGCATTGAATGCGACGTTGCTCATCCGACTGAAAGACTTTATATGAAGTAACTTGACAACAAATGTAAATTGTGCATATGAAGATGTCGGTGACACCTTACAGTTCAGATGTTCCTTTACAAATTCATACATTTTCTCACCGAGCACCTGACCCTTGCCCAAGTCAACAATCAATTCAGACATCCCATCGTCTCCAGGGCCTTCATCCTCCTCCATACCCGATATGTATTGGTTTTCCTGGACCGTTTCCTGATCACCACCATCCCATGGAGCTGCATTATCCACATCCCCCTCTGCATCTGGTAGAATTGCGTTATCCTGTACATTTTCATCATCGTCAACCATATCCTCCAAAGCTTCTCCATGATGGATCCACCTAGTGTAAGTGGTTGCCATCCCACTCACAAGTAAGTGAACTCCAATTCGCTCTATAGTCCCTGTAGAGTTATTGAGGCATCGACGACACAGGCATAGTATTTCTTCGTCCTCAGCATATCTTGTCCGAAGAAATGCCGAGAAATCCTGGACCCCTTTCTGATGATCGGTGGTAAAACCAGTACAACCGGTTATCCAGCGTCTATCCATCTAGAAAGTTTTTGGCGAATCCAACTCAAAATTACTGACCACAGAACGAATCGAAAAGGAGAACATTCTGCGAAATGAAATTTTTCGGATTGAACACAAAATTACTTACCAGATTGACACGCCGCTGCAGCAAGTATCACCCAGGTTGCGGCCGTAGGAGTGAGCAGCCGTTGGAAGTCGCAAATCACTGCCGGAATGATCCGTTTTGGTAGCCTACTCGCCTCTCTGTTCTTCGTTTTCCCGTTTCGGGGCAGCGGGCTGCGGGAAAACTATTTTTTTGCTACAGCGCGGGCTTTTCTCCCGCCAACTTATTAGAACAACCGCTCCGTGCTGTGGTTGGGGTGGAAAGTGTTTCTCATTAAATTGACACAACCAAGAGGTGGTGCAGTGGTAGATAGTGCTGTCTCATTCCTATAGGTCTCTAGTTCGAACCCTTGCTATGGCAAATTGTTTTTGCAACATTTCGTGACCAACAGTAGGAAACAAGCAGTTTCACGATCGTTACTCAGGAAGGTCCTTCTAGCAAAACATCAACAGAACGGACCAGCAAAACATCAGCAAAATTAATTCAGAATGGTGAGTATGCTCGACTCAATTTGAAACAGATTAAACCAAATTGGCATAATAAGATGGAATCTCATAGCACTCATCACCACAAAGTTCACACCACCAGCAAGTAGCAAACACAAAAATACAAACAAATTCATCACCACAAAGTACACACCACCTCTGAACCGTCTAGCTAGCAGTAACACCAGACATGTTTTATCGATTGTCTGCAGCTCAGTCAGAGTATATTTGCTCTTTCTTTCAAAAGGGCATTCTCCGCTAACAATTGCTGATTCTCTTTCAGCTGGTCATGCTGCTACCGTAACAATTGATTAACATGGCTCCTCTCTTTGGTCAGCTCTTCCATCAGGGCAATGTTCTCCTGCTGTAACAATGCCATTTGATTCAGGTCGTCTTTCTCCTGTTGCAGCAATTGATTCATCTCTTTCAGTTTTTCATTCTGCTGCTGTATCGATTCCTCATACAGGTGCTTGTAATTTAGAGCCTCTTGCAGGTCTCTCTTCACCTTCTGCAGCTCAGCTTTAGTGGATTCAAGCACCTCCAGAAGCTAGAAAAATACAAGAACCTATCAATCCATCAAACTATGCAAACTGAAAACTAACTGAATCAACTTCTAACACCAATTGCAATTCAAATCTGAGTGTACGATGAAATATGAATCTATTGTATATGGTCATCCATCCTCTAGATCCCCAAACTAGAAATCCCCATCCCTAGGTCGATAGGGGAAAATATAGTGGCTCAAACCAGAGGACTGACCTTGTCGTCCTGTTTCATGAACTCGTAGCCGGGAGGTGGCGCATAAACCACCCTCTCATCACCGCCAGAATCAGCCATTCCTACCACGAGCCATTGCAGATCTGCGCGTAGCAAAAGTTGAGAGTCTTTGCGAAGGCAGTGAAGCGTTTCGCCTGCGAATTACTGATTTATATTAAAGATTCGAAAAAAATTCTTACATGTGGGACCCAACTGAATTTTATGACGACTTGGAACACTCTATTTTTAAAATAATGCTTACATGTGGGACCACAGTTGGTTTATGACGTCGCTGACATGGCGAAAATGCTTACATGTGGGACCCTGGAAAAATTTATGACGACTTGGAACACTCTATTTTCAAAAAAATGCTTACATGTGGGACCCTACTGAATTTTATGATGACTTGGAACACTCTGTTTTTAAAATAATGCTTACATGTGGGACCGGTGTTGGTTTATGACGTTTTTTCAGAGCTTATGGCGTCACAAAACAGCATGGAACAGTGAAAGCCCGGCTACAGTACCAACCGTAATGACGAAAGTTTTTTTTGTCACTAAATTTGCTCGGAAGTGAAATATTATGACGAGATCAGACAGGAACGTCATAAATCAATGACGTTAAAATATGGTTGCGTCACTAGTCAACGATATTCTTGTAGTGTGAAGAGGTGAGAACTCACCTCTCCAAGTGAGGAAATGAGAGAGGGGAGAGTTTGGGATGTGTCTCTATTCTTACCCCCTCCCCTCATATTTATAGGCAAGGGACAAGTGCTTCTCTCCCTCTCTTCCCTTCTCTTCTTGCACCACCTGGAGGTGAACAGTGCTGACCATGGGTACTGTAGCGTGCTCTGGAAGGAGCCTATAGCGGTGGAGAAGAAATCCGGGCAAGAACCGGACCCTAAGGGCCTAAACCGGAGCCAAACCGGTCGCTGGGTCGCTGAAACTGCGCTAAAAAGGGAAAAACCGGGCGGCCCATGCAACCGACTCCAGCCGGCTAGCCAGGTCCTGCCACGCGTCCGGGCAGGCGGCTCACCCGCGCGCGCCCACGTTCCCGCGTGCGGAATAGGCGGCCAACGGGCGGCTGCCACGCGGCCCGGCGGGGCTCGTGCGCGCGCGCCCGTGCTCCTGTGCGCGGAGAAGGGCTGCCAACGGCCGGCTGCCACGTGGCCCTGCGGGGCTCCCGCGCGCGCGCCTGGCGCGCCACGGCAGCGGCTTCGGCCAATGGTGGCCTGCCACGTGGCGCCCCTGTTGGCTTGCTTGCGTACGAGGTACAATGGGTTGGTGTGGGTCCCACATGATGTCAGCAATTTTGTCTTTTCCCTATCTTCTTCATCCGGACTCCGATGCATACAAATAATATATCCATTTCGATCGTCTCGACGATCCCGTCGCAATGGTGGAGTCCAATTTGTCATTTGGCACTGTTTCCAATGTCGGCCTATATAGGCCTTTGCTCTCTTGCTCTAGGAATATATCGTTTAACACGTATTTCCATGCTTCCAGCAATAAAAGCTAGGAACACCAACACTTGTGGAAATTGTCAGTATAAACCCCTATTCTAGTGTTGATGATCACTTTTCAATTATTAAATGCAGGAGTTGACGGTGTAAAAGCGGTACTTAACAGCCATCAACAGCGACGGAGTAGAGCAGGTCCCACAGGAGCAACACACTCGCCTTAGAAAGGAGAGTCGAAGACGTCACTCCCGCTATTCCCGCCTGAGGAGGCCACTGCTCCCCATCGTGGTCTCGTGCAAGGCCCTGGTTGAGCGCCGCCATAGGCCCCGCTCCTCCGCCGCGGGTCCCCTGCTCTTCCAACCACCACGAGGGTAGAGCAGCCCCGGATGCCGTCCTATCGGATCTAGACATGCGCACCTTGCTCCTCCCGCTTACTGCAGATGCCACCATTGCCCATTGTGGTCCTTGCGGAGGAGGCCAGTTGTGGTGGATGTGCCGGACCTCACCCCGCCCCAGTCTAGTTGCGTAGCCGGCCAACCCTTGCCTTGCCACTGGAAAAAAAAGGGGAGGCTGGCGCCGCCTACGCCCTAGATCTGGCATCACAAAGGAGGGGCCGCCGTGGCTTGCCGGCAGAGAATTGGCACATCTCCACCACCGGGGAGCTTCAGAAGGGGCTCGAGGGGTGGCTTGGAGGAGCTCCCGAGTGGACGGAGAGGGGCGAACGGGGAGGACGAGGACCTCAAGGGGGGGTGTGCGGAGGTGAGGTGGAGGTGGAGACAACGCAATGCGATGTGCGTGGACGACGACGGACGTGGGGAGAAAAAATGTGGACAAGTGCTCATTTTTAGGGAAATGTCCGTTTGCTGCAAACTAGGCGGAATGCTATTTTTAGAAGATGGTGCAGTCTTTCAATGGTATTTTATGTAATGGCGGAAATTGATGGTATTTTCCGGATTTCGCGATCTTCCATTGCTATGAGACCAATTTTCCCATCCACAAATGCAAATGAAGTCTTGTATCGTTCATCCACAACCACAGTTCTCCAAATGCAAGTCAAACATGTGCATACAAATCCATACAAGTCACAAGTTTTCCAAATATGCAAAGGAAACAAGCATGCAAGTCTAGACAAATCACTCTCGCGGCAACGGCGGTGGTGTGACGGCTGCTCCCCCGTGCCCAGCTGCTGCGGCCCCACACTCCGCTACTGTGCCAACGCGCCCAGCCACGTGTAAGGCGAGCCTGGAGGTGGCTGCGGCCCCACATGCATCTGCGGCACCCACGGGCTGGGCCACTGCGTGTAAGACGAGCTGTGAGGCGGCTACTAGCACAGGTTGGCCCACTGCACATCCCCCACTGAGGCAGCTGAGGGGGTGACATTTCTTGGGTAATGGGCTCATCATTCAATGCCTGATTGATTATGCACAAGCAGTTAGGAATACTCAAAATATTTGACTCTAGCTATCTAAGTACTAAGTCCCTATGAGAAAAGCATGTACAAGGTTGTGATCATGTATAACAACTCATTTTAGATTTCTAAGTCATTCTAGCTTTGTCCATCATTTTAAATTCTAAGTCACTATGAGAAATGAAAGTACAAGGTTGTGAGTGTGTATACCAAGTCATTTTAGCTTTCTATGTCATTCTAGCTTTGCCTACCATTTTAAATTCTAAGTCACTATGAGAAATGAAAGTACAAGGTTGTTGTCACACTTGGTTTTAAAAAGTAAACCAAGTGCATACCTATATGTATGTCAGGATCAAGTTTCATACATATAGTTGACATAAGTGAATAACATAAACAATATCTCGTAAGAAAAAGAGAGATTATCAGAGTATTACGCTAAATCCTGGAAACGAAGGCTCCAAACATCACATGCAGTCGACTGGGGGTTGCATATGCCTAACACCAGCAAAATTTTCGCAACAACTCCATAGTAGCTTCCTCTTTTTGAGCAACATTGTTTATAGCAAGGGTGAGCACATGTCGTACTCAGCAAGTGTGGGGAAAGTATGAATGCAAAGGCTTAAACAGGGAAAGACTGACATGTTGACTGCATTAAGCAATTTTAGTGGTCAATTTTTATTAGCACATGATTACTAAGATGTCAATATATACCAACCCACAATTAACATAAAGAGACGTCATAAGCATATGGCAAGCATAACCATAAACCACAATTTAAGTCCATCTTCCAGTCCAATTATCATGTGAGGGTCCAGGCCGCTCTTGACCGTGAGCATGGCTAATCAATTAGTTTTACACTCTGCATAGGTTGTACATCTTTACCCACAAGTCACATAAAAGTTCCGAAGAACTTTGAACCCAACCATGTGATGCTAGCTAGGTATCATACCACACTAATGAGGTGTGATTGCATAGGGACTCTACAAGGCCTTTACAAAGGTTCCCTAGTATGGATTGCTCGCTAGGTTACATGATCAGTGCAACGCATAAAGCTCCCTAGCTGGTACTGTGTCTTAGCAAAGCCCAACTCCCCACTAGAGCAGGTCTATACACCATCTCCTGTCACCCCTCGCCCCTTTCAGGTAAAGCATAGCACACACTAAGGTTTATAATTAATTAGCCAAGTCAGAGCCATATAGCCTTGTGGTTGCACTATTGTCCTGGGTGGTCGCTCCATGTTCTAATGATCTTGTATTAACCAGATGTATAGCACAAAGGTAAATCAAATTCATCATTAAGTTCAATAAACCACAACAACCCAAGTATAGCAACTAAGCATAGCTACCCAACATAAATGAAAACCAGGTTGAAAAGGAATGATAATAATGACTAGGATGAACCTTAATAGGACCCATCAAATGAAATGCAGGCATATGCAATAGTGATTAATAAAGTTATTGGGACAAAAGAAGGACACACTGGCCTTTAACCAAAATAATGTTGCTGCTCAGAATGTCTTCAACTTCTTGCTCTTCAAAGCTCTCGAACAATGTTCATTCTATTCGCATCAATCATCGGCACAAGCATATGAAGCAAACAAACAAGCAAACTATGAACAATACACCAATCAAAAGAAAAGCTTTAGAAAGAATACACTAAAGGATAGTCTCGATAATATGACTACACACGAATGAAATGCTGAAAATGAAACTAAGGTTGGAAAGACAAAGCTAACAAGAGGTTATTATCAAACATCAAGAGACTAGGTGTTAGGTATATTTTAAATAGAAATCACGAGTAAAAGTTATTTTAGAGAAATACCCTGTTTTAAGCAAGTTACACATTTAATTTTAGAAAACATGATAAGCCTAATCATATTTATTTGTAAATATTCAAGTGCAAGTTATGCCAAATTATCAGTTAAATTTAGAAACACATAGCATGAATAAGACATCTAAGTGAATAACTTTGCATCTTGTGTTCAACTAAACATATTAATATTGGAAATACAATTATAATACCATTAAGCATATTAACTCTATTATAAAACTGATGTAAAAGCCTAATAAACTTTTATTTAGAAAAGTTCATTTAATGTTGAACATTAAGCAAGATTAACATTGATTATGAAAAGCGATGTATAAACCTAAGTTGTTTTTACTTAGAAAATACATACTTAGCAATCATTAACCAAAATAATATTAAATTATTGCTAAAAACATGCACGATGGAAAACATCACTACTAATGTGTACTTTATGTCATTATGAACCTAACGCAACTTGAACGGATTAAAACGGAGCTAGAACAAGGAATCTAAGGCTGCAATGATCTATTCATGATTAATAGTATGTAGATCTGGAGGATTAGCATGGAAGATTCTCGAGACACACCGAACAGTGCTTGCAAATAGATCTAAGATCAGGGTTAGATCTATAAAAGGGCATGGCTTGGATCTGGTTGTGAAGATCTAGGACTTCTAAGGGTTATTTATAGATCGGCCAAGACACAAAAGAACTACTCCCTCTGTCCCACAATATAGAGAATTGAAGCATTCAAATGCAAGAAATAGAAGAGAGTTAAAATGACATATATGCCCCTAGTTCTGCCCCCTCCAGTACACAAAGCAAGCCTCCGCCTTTGCCGCCGTCACGCCTCCCACCTGCCCCTCCATCTCCGAACCCCTACTCTCCTTCGGACGGCCGCGGCCCCGCGAGGGCGGTCGCGAGCTCCACAGATGCAGACCCGCGTGCGCGTGAGATCTGCCGCCTTGCCTCGCCGGGGCTCGGGCGAGCTGCGTGGCCCCACGAGGGCGCGGGCGAGCTCTGCCGCCGTGCCTTGCTAGGGCGCAAGTGAGCTCTGCCGCTGGGCCCCGCCAGCGCGTCGTCGCCTTTTGCCTCCTCCGCTCCCGAGATCTAGTGGCCGCTCCTTCTTTTTCCCCATCGGCGGGCCGCACCTCCTTCTCCCCCCTGGCGGTGCAAAAGAGCCTCCCCGTGCAATGGACGGTCTCCCAGGTGGCCTGGAGGCGCGACGCTGCGGGGGATTCATGTGGCTGGGGTAGGTGCGGCTGGCCGACTCGGGAAGAGTGGTGATTTTTTTATGGGGAATGCTATGTGGGGCCCACAAGTGCTACTCCAGGTCCTTATATTTTGGGAAAATTTTTGAAGCCCCCAAGACTTATTTTGTGGGACGCAGGGAGTAGTAAAGATTACGGGGAACAACAGGGGCTAAACTGCCAAACAGGGAGGTCTTCTTCTTCCTCTAGTTCATGGTGGATGAGAGCTCCTGGCGCATAAAATCGCCAGTGACTCGGGCAGCTAGGGGCTCAGGCGACGTGCGGAACGTAGACAATAGGACGAGGAGGTCAAATGGGTGTGCTCACCGGCGGCAGGGAGATGTGGAGGCGGTTGGTATCGAAGATGGTAGAGATGGCGGCGGTGTCCGTGGTGGCTAGAGTATAGCCCCATGTCCATGCTGCTAGACACGCATGATTAATTTACAAAGCACTCTTAATTAATAGTGGTCAGTAGGTCATCGTTTATTCCCTTGCATGTATAATCACCGAACCCTACCTAATCATCGTTTCTTCCGCATCGGCTATAGTCCATAAGCAAGTAGCTAGATCGGCCAAGCACAGGTGTCGGCCCTAGCTGGTCTCTCGAAGCGAAATTAAAAGCAGGCGTCATGGCTAGCTCACATTCTCGTAATTGATTTCAACAACGAACCAACCATTTGATTAGATTCAGACAGATCTGCCATCTGCCTTTAGCTTTTGGTTAGATGCTTTCAATTAAAAACAATATAAGGACCTCTCTCTTTTTTCTATAAAAGGTTTTTTTATACTGTAGGGACCTCCCCAAAGTTTTCCCTAAAAAAACAACGAACCAACCACGGAGGGCCGCAGAGTGTACCAAATGTTTATTCGAATCTGTGAAAAGAACAACAAAATAAGCGAAAAAGAATAAACTGCATGAACCAATCTGGCATTATGTGTGATCACCAATATATTTTTCTTATGACTCTAATCATTATTATGCATATATGTTGTATAGCTAGGAGCCAGCACTGAGGTCGCGAGGCGGTTAATACAGTTGAAATAGTACCTATCAGATGCATGCTTAGCTGCGCTAGCTGCAACTAATAATTAATCTACTTAGAGGGATGCCAGCTTAATTATTCCACTTCCACCACTGACGAACCGCACGCCTATATGGAGTTGTGTTCGCCACCACGGACTCCGTGACTCAAAAGAGGCACCGTCCGATGCAATCGGCACGGTTTTTCTCGACCACCCACCGTCCACCCACACATGACACGCACACACACCCCATGCATGTAGTACGTATTTAGCAATGGATTACGCGAAGGAAATTAACCAGCACTACTTGACGCACACGCGCACTAGAAAATAAGTCCGATCTAGAACACAGAAATGCACCAATCCATGCCAGTATTCTGTATAGATCGACGTCCATCGATTGTGTTCCCGAGGTCTCAACTTTGAGTCCATTTCACGAATATGCCTGCGTCGTCATCCGTGAGTCAGACAGAGTCAGAGGGGGTGTTCGGAGGAGTAGTCAAAAGCTATTTGGAGAGCTTCACTCTAAATAGCTCCATTAGCATCTTTTAGGGATAATTTTTCAGGATGAGTTCAAAATAGCTCTAAAAATAGCTCACATATTTGCTATTTGAGCTAAAAAAGAGAGAGCTAAAACAAATAACCATGAGATTCAAACACCCTCGTGGAGGTTAAAAAAAAAAAGCTGAGCGAGCGCTCGTGCAAGCTCTGTGTCGATCAGCGCGGGGCCTTTATTTGAAGTTAACTAACGCAGATTGCACGAAAAGTCTCCCGTGGCCCAAGCAACTCCTTGACCGCAGGTCTGTTGCACTGTAGGAGTATGCATGCAGGTGCTTGCGTTGCGTACCATGCCGGCATGCCGTGCGTGGAAAACCTTGCACTGCATGCATGTGAAATGTGCTCCAGTAAAAAAAAGATGACAAGAAACAGAATCGGCCTGTTCGTTTGGCTGGTGGCTGATGGCTGGTGCTGGTTTGTTCTGAGAGAAAAGTATTGCTGGCTGGTTGTTGGTGGCTGATTTGTTCTGAGAGAAAAGTACTGCTGGCTGGTGGCTGATAAGCCAAGCGAACAGGGAACTGATGGCTTCCGTGGTACCCTTCAAGTCTTCAACTTAACTGATAGAAGAGCTCTCATAACACACGTTACACACAGAGACCAGTTGGTTGTTCTTGGCCAATCTACAAAAACTACTGTGAATCACGTTGAATAGATATGCCCACGCAGCGTAAATACTCTACCTGCGCTTGCTAATATATGATGTTGGTTATTTCATTTTTGAGCCAACCAACGTCATATATATTAAAGGATGGAGGGCGAAATGAAGAGCAACTGATGAGCAAGGAATGATATGTAAGAGAATCTTGTCCAATTCCTGTTAGCGCCTAATTATTCCCGCACCTGCCGTGCCTTTCGGTCAGGTATCCTTTGCGTGTGTAGTAGAATGCTCCTGAAAGTTCATGTGCGTTGAACATGGTGATCGAGGTATGGTCTCTAAAAGTGAGATGATCGCCATAGTCTTCTCCCTTTTCGCCCAGGTCGCCATAGTATACTGATCGAGTAAGGAAAAGTGTCTTCTCCCAGTTGGCTTCTTGCCAGTAACTATGCTGCAAGATTGCAGGTTATTTGTTTGTAGCGATACACATATTCTGCAAATTTATTCTCGTGACCAACCTTATTAATAATTAATGTACACAAAATATGATGTGAGAGATCCCAATAGAAAGGAGCATGGATGCATTGCATAAGAAAAGAATTAGATCATAAACTTTCCAACAAATCGCTGTCACTGTCAGGTAACCCAAGCTGATGAGTCATCGTGAAGTGGATTCTTAATCCTTAAGAGCAAAGCAAAACAAAAGGGCCAGCAAAACCCTCCAAAGTCCCACCCAACATACCCATGTGACACTGCATCCGTCTCTCTCCATCTCTCTTCATCATGGTGCAGGATGCACTGGATGTCACCTTTTCCGAAATCATCTCGTCCTCTCTGTGCTCCAAACTACGAGCTAACATTGAATATTATTAGGAAGTTAAAAGAGAGAGAGAAAAAATGTATCTTTTTTTAGAAAGGGATTGGATTTTATTAAATTAGTATCCTTTTACAACTGAGACCTAAAGATAAAAAAATTACATTGAAGCACACCACTAGGTCTCTATTATTTGTCTTCCTTTGCATCAGATCCGTCCACTGCTTCAGGAAGCTCCACTGCTGTGGAACTGCACCAGATCCGGACTTGAGAACCTCAATTCCCACCGACAAAAAACTCTACGGATGTTGAAGCCGCATAAGAGGTGCGGTATGCTCAACCACATCGGTCATATCCTTAGAAGGTCGAACCGAGCAAGAGATCCGTCACCGCCATTAGCCATCACCAACGATGGCCGGAAAAGCAGTTCCGCCGCTGCCAGTAGCACTAACGACGGGAAAGACGATTCCACCAATGGAGAAAATAGATCCAATCGACCCTCAAGGAGGACTAGGACAACGCACCTCGATCCCTCAATGAAGAGCACACCGTCTTTGAAGAAAACATAGTATCTCATAGAGGAAATCTAGTACGAAAAGTAGAAAGCCAAATCGAAAACATCAAAAAGACGCTCCAAAATCTAGTCTAATTATTTAGTGAAGAAAAATTATTGGAAGAAAAAACCTCCGCTCCTTCTTGCCACCGGCTAGGAGGGGAGAGGGAATGGAGGAGCGTTTCCTTCGGGATTGGTGGCGTCATGATTGGTGGCGTGGTCAAGGACTCTTTGAGAGCCTCGAAAGCCTTCTGTGCTTCTTCGTCCCATACGAACTTATCTGCCTTTTTTAATAGCTTGAAGAAAGGCAGACCTTTTTCGCCGAGCTTGCTGATGAAACGACCTAGGGCCGCCATCATGCCGGTTAGTTTCATGACGTCTTTCTTGCAAGATGGCCTGCTATGTTACGGATTGCGTCGATCTTGACGGGGTTAGCTTCGATGCCTTAGTGTCCCACCATGAAGCCCAAGAGCAATCCAGAGGGGACACCGAAGACGCACTTGGTCGGGTTGAGCTTCCACTGATAGGTGCGTAGGTTGGCGAAGGTCTCGGTGAGGTCGCGATGAGTTGATCTTGTTCAATGGTCTTGATGACCACGTCGTCGACGTAGGCTTCCATGTTCTTGCCGATCTAGGACACCAAGCACTTCTGTGTTGCCTTCTGGTAGGTGGCACCGATGTTTTTCAGGCCAAAGGTCATGACCTTATAGCAGTAGATGCCGTTGGGCGTTATGAACGTCGTTTTGTCTTGATCGTCAGGGTTCAAGGTTATCTGGTGATACCCTGAATAGCAGTCGAGGAAGCATAGTAAGATGCTACCAGCCGTGGAGTCCACGACCTGGTCGATGTGAGGAAGAGGAAAGGGATCCTTCGGGCAGTGCTTGTTGAGGTCGGTGTAATCGATACACATCCTTAATCCTCCAGTTTTCTTGGGTACAAGGACCGGGTTTGCAAGCCAAACCGGGTGTTTACATTCTCAAATAAATCCTGAAGCTAAGAGCTTACAGACTTCTACTTCCATGGCCTGCTTTCTATCTTTCGCAAACCGCCAGAGCTTTTGCTTGATAGGTCTTGCTGTCTTGCTTACTTCAAGGGCGTGCTCAGCCAGCTCCCTAGGGACACGGGCATGTCGGATGGACTCCATGCGAAGATGTCAGCGTTGTCCCGGAGGAAACTGGTGAGCACGAGTTTCTATTTGGGGTCGAGGTCGGCCCCAATGGTGGCTTCCTTGGTTGTGTCGGGCAGGCCAAGGCAAACTTTCTTCACCGCGGGACTTGCGTCCAGGGAGATGGCCGTGCACTTCTGTTCTGGTACCTCCAACATAGTTTGGTCGATCTTGGCGGCCTGAGCGACCATGACCGTAGCTGCGGCCCTGCATGCAGATGTTTTAGCGAGGTCGACGGTGTCACTTTCTCATTTATAGGAGACGAGGATGTCACCGTAGACGGAAAAGATTCCGTTTGGCGCTGGCATCTTCATGACGAGGTAGGTGTGATGCGGGATGGCCATAAACTTGGCCAACATAGGTCGGCCGAGGATGGCGTGGTAGGAGCGAAAGTCCGCCACCTCGAACGTCAGGTACTCCGTGCGGAAGTTGTCTGCTTTGCCGAACGTGACCGGCAGGCATACACGACCTATGGGGTATGCAGCCTTGCCAGGCACGACCCCGTAGAAGGGTTCGTCGCAGGCGGTCATCTTGGAGAAGTCAAAATCCATCTTCTTCAGCGTTTCAGTGAAGATGATGTTTAGGCTACTGCCCCCATCGATGAGGGTCCTAGGCAGGAAGGCGCTGTCCACTATAGGGTTAAATACCAGCGGGTAGGTCCCGGGGTCGGGTATGTGCACCCAGTGATCTTTTTTGGAGAAAGTGATGGGGAACTCCGACCACCGCAGAGGTTGTGGAGTTTCGGTGTTGACTTGGCCGATCTCCCTTGCGTTTGATCGCTACTGTCTGTTGCTCTTGGCTGCCTGGCAGCCGCCGATGATGAAGTTAATCTGCCGGTTGGCGTTCTGAAACACACCATTGGGGTTACCGCCTTTAGGTGGTGGTGGTGGAGAAGGCTCCTTTCTGCGGTTCCCGTTATTGTTCTGGTCATCATAGTGGCGGTAGTTATTAGGTCGCTCCTCGCGGCGATCGTCACGCCGGTCATCGCGGTGATAGTCGTCGCGGCGATCATCACGGCGATAGTCGTGGTGATCCCTGTCGTTGTTGCGACGATAAGGTCGCCGGTCGCGGTAGTCACGTCGATTAGGTCATCAGTTGCGGTTGTCATAGCATCGGTCGTTGTTCTGTTCATCGTTGTTGCCGCTTTTGGTCTTCTTTGGTTCTGGAGGGACGCCTAGGGCGCACTTCAATTGCTCACACTCCCTCATGGTGTGCTTAGCGTCGCGGTGGAATTGACACTGGTTGTTCAGTGTGTAGTTGAAGTCACCTTCAAGGAAGGTGGAAGGTCTTGGTGGGTCGGTCGCGTAGACCTCGCCAGATCGCTTGCGCGACCTGCCGCCAGCGTCGGATGCCGCGTGGTCGTCAACATTGTCACCTTTGAAGTCATGCACGACTGCATCTTGTGTGTCGACAAGCTTGTCAACGTAGGCCATGAGGTCAGCGATGGAATCAGCGCCGGCTTCGTGGATCTTCTCGAAGAGCTTGAGGTTGGTGACTCCCTTCTTGTAGTAGGCTATCACATCCTCGTCTTTGACACCAGCGAGGGTGTTGCAGTTCTCGAAGAAGCGATTGGTGTACTCTCGGAGAGTTTCACCTTTCCTCATCCGTACTTTGGTGAGGTGGTGGGTGTTGCCAGGGCGGTTGTAGGTCGCTTGGTAGTTGGTGGTGAAGAGCCGTGATAGTGTCGCCCACGAGGTGATGCACTCCGCGGGGAGGTTGTCAAGCCAAAGAAGTGGTGCTTGGCCCATCACGAGAGGGAAGTATCCCGCCATATGGTCTTCGTTGCCTCCTGACGCCCGGGCGGCGATGTTGTACATCTTCAGCCAAATACTCGGGTCAGAGCGACCGTCGTATTTTTCGATGGCTGGCTTGAAGTCTTTCGGTTATCTGATCGTCCTGAGACGTCGTGAGAAGGCCGGAAAGTTATTGATTGCTCCACAACTGGATCCTGGGGCATGGGTCATTGGGACGACGTAGAGGTCATCGGGGGCACCGTTGTCTTGATCGTACTGGGCATGGCGCCAAAGCTCGACGTCGTGCATCTCGTGGAGCTTTGTTGCTTGGATGGGGTTATTAGCGTTGAGGGGGTCCGGGACCCTGTTGTCGCGGTCGTAGTTGGCACGGTGCTCGATCTCCACCTCGTCCCGGACGGGTTGACGCTGTTGCTGGCTGCCCCAGAGGACGCGTGTAGCTTGTACCGGTGGAGGTTGAGCTCCAGCGTTTTGTCCTACGTTGCCAGCGAGGTTCTGCTGCTGGTTTCCAGTGGCATTAGCGGCGTTACCCGCAGTGTTGGCAACGGCATTGGGCGGCTGCACAACTTCGTTCTCTCCACCTCAGCCACGGGCTGGAGAGGGGTGTTGTTGTTGTTGTGACGATGGCGAGGTCGCACCGACCTACTGCGGGAGTAGGAGCTTGAGGTCGACCTACTGTATCCTTGGCTTCTTTCTTCAACCTAGGCGGTGGCGACGCGGATGTGAGCTTGCAGGCGTCGGGTCGCAGGAGTATCTCCAAGCTGTCCTAGCTCGGCAAGAGCCGCGCCTTGGTTAGCCTAGGGCGAGTTGTAGACTTCGTGGCCATCTTGCTCAAAGTCCCTCAGGAGGTCTCTGGCACGTAGGCGGTGTCGACGAGGTTCATCTTGGTTCTGCTGCTGCCGATTGGCGGCCGGGGCCGCAAGGGGGTGGTCCCCCGGCGACGTTCTGGATGTCGTTGCCTGCGGGCTGACCACCTGCACCAGGCACAACATTGCCTGCAGGCACACCCGGGGCTTGTTGTTGGGCAGCTGTTGCAGCTGCATCTGCTTCTTGCTGATGGCGCTGGGCTCGCGTAGCGTTGGCATTCCCCTGTTGCTGGCGCTGCTCATCTGTCTCGCCGGCTTGAAGAGGTACATCTTTGGAGACAACAAGGACCTCGCGATCTGGAGCCTCAGAGGCATCGCAAGGGTTGTTGGAGGAGATGATGGTGCGCGTGATCTGGAACGTGCCACAGTCCGGATCAGTCTGGTGACCATGGGTCGTAGCCGGAGGTCAGCGAAGCTTCTACAGCACACGGCATTGGCGGGCCGTGTGTTTGGAGTTCTCGTGGATGGGGCAGGGGTCGTCGAGAGGACCTCTGCGGTTTCCACGGGGTGCTGTGTTCGACTCGGATTCGATCTGGATCTTCTTCCTCATGTGGCGAGAGGCCGCATGAGCTGCGTTCCGCAGGCCGAGAGGCATGCGAGGTGGAGGTGGAGGGGTCCTGCGAGGGCGCTTGACACGCTCATAGACCTTGATCGTGTCGGAGAGCATGCTCTCAACGCGATCGAGCCCCGCGATCGGATCGCGAGGAGTGGGTGGGTGGGTTTCAGTCAATAGATCGGATTCGACCTGCTGGTTGGAGCTGACTGCAGTGCTCTCGATGACGAGACTGGCGGCTGGAGTGGTGGATTCCGCCGGCATTGAGCCGAAGCAGATGTCAACGGGATTGGCGAGGAAGTCCGCCATGCTTTCAGGGAAGACGATGCCGCTTGGAGAAGCCATCGAGTTGCACGAAGAACCCTGGATTTACCCCTACCTGGCGCGCCAACTGTCAGAGGTTTAGATCTGCATAGCCCACGGGGGTGTTAAGCCCAGTGGTTTATTAGTTCGGCGGGGTGAAATTTAGGGCTAAGAACTCGAAGGTTACGCAAGAGCACACGGAACACAAAGGACACGGCGAGTTTATATTGGTTCAGGCCTCCGGAGAGTAAAACCCTATGTCTAGTTCTTGATTATATTGATGTGGATGACTTGGGGCGACTTGATATCGGGGGTTCGGCCTTGCCCGCCTTATATTGACTGACGAACAAGGTCGGTGGACCTAGAGTCTAGGTCGGTTGCAACAGGGAAACCAATCTAAGGAAAGTTACAACATAATCCGTAATCTTCGGACTGTCTGGAGGCGCAGTCGACGTCTTGTGTCTTGTCTTGCACGCCAAGTTACCCGACCGGATCGGATAAGGTCGTCTGGGGAATCTTCTGGACGGTCTTCAAGAGGTCGTGTGGGCCACCAACCAGGTCGGCTGGACCCACTATCAGGTTGGCGGGTCTTCCGGTAGGCCGGACCCACTTGTCGGGGACGGCCGTGAGCCTGGTCAGTGGGGACCCAGGGATACCCATGTCTCACAGGAGCCTGAAGCGAAAAAAAGTATCTGGGGCAGCCGGCCATGAGAAAGTTAACAAAGATTAGTATTGATGTACTATAAAAAAATGGCACTGCTAGCGCTCGGAGCGGCATCGGACGTGAAGGACCGATTAGGCGAACCAGAGAGGGGGGGAGTGAATGGGAGCCGATAAAAATTCTTCTCGAAGGAGATAGAGACTCCAACAAGATGAACACGGCTTCCAACACACGTCTCCGACTCAACTTCCCAAGTTGGCCAAGACCACGTAGCCACTGGAGTGCTACTGGTCCTAGGAACCAACAACTCAACCAACCGAACCAAACACCCCAAACGCACAACGAAAAACTGAGCAGCCTGCTGTCTGTGCCACACCGGTCAGACCGATGGCTCCTGCCGGTCAGACCGATGGCGCCGGTCAGACCGGTGGACTCTGCCGGTCAGGCCGGTGGCGAACAGCAGATGCACAGCAAAGTTCCAGGAAGTCTCAGTGACTCCTCTAGGCCCTGGAACAAAACCACCACCAAAGAACAACCTGCCAAGAAAGAAAACCCCTCACAAAACCTAGAAAAACAACTCCAAACGGGCCAAGAACTGGACAGCAGGACCACGGGACAAAACCACACGAGCACAGCAGTTCCCCGAGACAAAACCCACCAGGGGCTCGCACCGGTCAGACCGGTCAAGAGCACCGGTCAGACCGGTCACGCCTGGGCAGCTCGGGATGAACAGCGCCCGCGGGTCAACTCCCCCAAATCCAACTCCCGATCTCCCGATTCACTCCACGGATTCGCACAAGACTTTGGGGATAGTAGGAACACCTCATGGGCACTCCATAGCCAAGATTTGGTCCACCAAAACTTGTTGAATCAAGAGGAATCGAAGGATTTCCGCCGAGAACACCACGAACCCTAGAACAACGAAAACCCCAAAATTGAGCCCCTTTACTCACAGATTTGGGAGGGGAATCAAAGGGAAAAGAACCACGAGGGGTTCATGCATACATCCCCCACCAAATCCCAAAGAGAAAGGTCTCAAAACCGCCACAAGAAATTTGCCAAGAAAAGCCTCCGAAAATCACCAAAAAGGAGAAACGGGAAAGACACAACCAAGCCTTGAGGAACCACGCCGAATCATCTATACATACCAAAGAGGTACATACAAGGTCTAGCTTGCCGCCCGATCATCCTTCCCTCTCACAAGATCTCACCATGAAGCTCTCAAGCTAGTCCTATGAAAATCCTAAGGAAAATAGGAAGGAAAATAGGAAAACCAAATGAGCTAGGGTTCCAAGAGATGGCTGCCATCCTCTCACCACTTGGGTTATATGGAGGCAACCGAAAGACGAAAATACCCTTACTAGCTAACTAGGGATACATGCCCCTCAAGGGCGAATTCAGAAATCTTTGTCTTCGCTCCATCGGACGGATGCCCAGCGACCGCAAACTTGCTTAGCCTCGACGCAAGCCTTGCGATCCCGACGCGTGTCCTCCGCTTCGAAGATTCCGGACTGCGTCGTCGCACACCGGTCAGACCGGTGCTCCTCACCGGTCAGACCGGTCAGACCCACCGGTCAGACTGGTTTGGAGCTGCTGCACCTCCGTCTTCGGTTCTTCGGTCTTGGCTTTGTGGATCAACCAAGGAACCTAGTGGTTTTTTGGTGAACCACCGGAAACCCCGCGAACTCGATGCAGCCTCCGCCAATCACTACTCATGACTCGGCTCCCACGTAGTCCCGGCTCGACCTTGGTTTTGAGGCTCAACCAAGAAACCGTCCATGACTTCATCTTGCCGTTCTTGCCACCATGCGGCCCGCACTTGACCCCACTGGCCATCGGGTCCCTCAAACCAAGCCTACTTGTCTTCTCCACACCTGGAGGCCTCACCGGCAACAACCTTTCGCGCTTGTTCTTCACCTGCACCAACACCAGTCAAGCCGCAACCTGCACCTGCAATACTTAGCCAAGAATCAGTCCACACCACGTTGTCAATCACTCATCACACCAGGAAGCGACCATCCACCGGTCCTCAAACCACACATGGCTCTCAATCTCCCCCTTGATGAGTGCATTGACAACACATACGTTTTGGTAACCAAGAGAAAAGGAAAAGAAAAGAAACGACTAAAAAAAACTCCAACAAGCGATCAAAAGCCAAAGAAAGGCAAAGAGCAAGATCACTTGAAGAAGACAAGTCTCGGACCCCTTAGGCAAGGGCAACGACTCGACACATCCGAGACAAAACATGCTCAAGCAAAGAGCATAAACCACCAATCCAAAGCTCAAAAACCACAAAGAGCTCCCCCTGCACACATGCAAGCTCCCCCTGAACCAATGCAACTCCCCCTGGACGAATGCATGCAAACCACTTGACAAAACAGAGCAGCTGTATCAGCTCAGCTCTGACCGGTCAGACCGGCTAGCACCACCGGTCAGACCGGTGCCCAACAAATGAACAGAATCAGCACTCTGACTGGTCAGACCGGTGACCTCAACCGGTCAGACCGGTGACAAACAGAGCCCAAAAATGGTTCGAAACCACCTGAAAACCTTCCAAATGCATTCAGTAGGCCAAAACATGCTCAAACTTCTCCCCCTTGTTGACAATGCATGAATCAAGCCAAAAATGCAAAAAATGCAACCTAAAGCTTCTCAAATAGACAAAATTCAACATAGGATGCTACACATGTCCAAATGAGCAAGTTAGATACTCTATAGCTTCGTAATGACATTAACTACATGATCACCAAGTTTCACAACTATTGGGCGAAGCTAAGATAGAATTGAGCAATTTTGCGAAAATTTACCCTCTCATGAGCAAAGTCCTAAACATGAGCAAAACATATCAAAATGGCAAAGCCACACAAACTTCATGCTAGGACAACCATTCTAAGCATAAGACCATCATAAACACCCACAAGCACCTCATGTCATGTCAAAGCCACCGAGCCATGTGCCTACTTCTAGATATGAGACTTCTCATTGGTAGGCATCATGCAACGGTTTAGCACCCAAAGCAAATTAAAATTAGCACATATGACATGGGAGCACATTTTTCAAGCAATTTACATTTCATTTTCAGATTTGAAATTGGTACATGAAATGTCTTTGCGACAAAAAGGAACTTATGCCCCTCCACAAGATCAAGCATGGGGGCTAAACATTCATGATGGCAAATGAGCCTTTGGCCCCATATGATCAAAATAAGCTATCCAACCATAAATTAAGCATAGCCAAGCCACTAAAACATGTCAAGATCATATAAAGGCATTTACTCACAAGAGAGCATACATGTGACATTTTTCAAAAGCATAGCCATCAACCATGGATATAAACCAAGATTATCAAGAGCTAAGCCAAACTAACCATAGCTTACCAAACTAGCTCACAAAGACATACATATCATTCCATGGTGAACAATGTATATAGGAGAAGCTTTTCCTAAACAATGCATATGATACAAAATGCATGCAACCTAAGATACAAAGATGCCTATACATCATGTTACATATGCCATGCCAAATGCAAGAAATACACAAAGGAAAGCTATACATATGCTACAAAGGAGCTCCCACACACCAACTTAAGAAATCAAACACACACCAAGCTCCCCCCGCAAACGAGTGAAAGTTGCTTGATCTAGGGGTTTGGTGAAAATATCGGCTAGCTGGTCATGTGTGGGTACATGGATCAAGGCTATCTTCCCTTTCTCTACATTGTCTCTCAGGAAATGATACCTCACTTCTATGTGCTTGGTTTTGGAATGGAGCACTGGGTTCTTTGCAACGCTTATGGCACTAGTGCTATCACATTGAAGTGGGACATGGGTATACTCCTCACCAAAGTCACTCATGGTGTATGTGATCCAAAGGAGCTGAGAGCAACAACTAGCTGCGGCCACATACTCTGCCTCGGTAGTGGATTGAGCAACACTCGACTGTTTGCAGAAAGACCAAGACACCAAAGAAGAACCCAAGAACTGGCAAGTCCCAGAAGTGGACTTCCTATCCAACCGACACCCGGCAAAATCCGCGTCCGAAAATCCATGTAGAGCCAAAGAAGAAGACGCGGAGTACCAAAGGCCAAAGTCGAGAGTATGTCGCAAATACCTGAATATGCGCTTGACTGCTTGCCGATGCGAAGTCCTCGGAGACGCTTGAAAACGAGCGCACAGACATACCGAGAATTGGATGTCCGGCCTCATCGCCGTCAAGTAGAGGAGTGATCCGATCATGCTCCGGTACTCCTTCTGGTCCACGTGTTCACCTTCCTCGTCCGCATCAAGAGCTGTAGTCGTACTCATAGACGTCGCCATGGCCTTGGAGTCCTCCATCTTGAACTTCCTCACAATGTCCTTGGTGTACTTAGCTTGGTGCACAAATGTTCCTTCCTTTGATTGCTTGATTTGTAGCCCGAGGAAGAACTGCAACTCGCCCATCATGCTCATCTCAAATTCCCTGCTCATGTCTTCTGCAAACCTTGCAACAAGAGAGTTAGACGAGCCACCAAAGACAATATCATCCATGTACACCTGCACAATTAGGATATCTCTGCCCTGCCTGAGGAGAAACAAGGTCTGATCGACCTTCCCCATCTCAAAGCCTCGCTCAAACAGGAACCCCCTCAACCTACCATACCAAGCTCTAGGCGCCTGCTTCAACCCATACAGTGCCTTCCTCAACTTGTACACCTGGTGGGGGTACTTCTCACTCTCAAACCCCGGTGGTTGCCTCACATACACCTCTTCCTCCAACACACCGTTCAGGAAAGTACTCTTCACATCCATCTGGTACAATTTGAACCCTTTAGCCACGGAAAAGGCTAGAAGGATCCTGATCGCCTCCAAACGAGCTACAGGAGCGAAAGTCTCCTCGTAGTTGATCCCCTCTTTCTGACTGTACCCCTGAGCAACAAGTCTTGACTTGTTCCTTACCACTTCTCCTTTCTCTCCCTCTTTATTTTTCCACACCTATTTTGTCCCAATCGGCTTACACCCTGGGGGAGGGTCAACCAACACCCAAACTTGGTTCCTCTCAAAATTCTCCAACTCCTCATGCATTGAATTAACCCAATTATGATCAGATAGCGCGTGTCCAATGTCTTTGGGCTCAAAGGTGGCAACAAAAGCAGCATGAGCAAAATGAGAATTGTTCCGAACCCTCGACCGTGTAGTACGTTCATTCATGTCGCTGATGATTCTCGAAGCTGGGTGATCCACTTGCACTCGTCGGGGAGGTTCTCGCCTTGATGCTACCTCCCCCTCAACAGCAGCTTCACCTTGATCTGGGTTTGTCATTGTAGGTGTGGGAGAGGGTCCGTTCTTGATCGTCGTCGAAGTAGTAGGTACATGTTCAGCCGCGGGCACCACACCGCCATCTTCATCATCTCTATGTTCATGCTCCTCCTCCTGAAAGATCTCCTCGTCAAGTTCGTCGTCACCTGCACACTCAAAAACAAGCTGACTACGTGGCTGTGTCTCGTCGAAGGTTACCTCGCAAGTCTCCACGATTTGGTTAGTTTCAAGATTGAGCACACGAAATGCTCTAGAATGAGATGCATAACCAAAGAAAATGCCATCGACAGACCTAGCCTCGAACTTGTCCAACTTCTTCCCTTTCTTCAGAATGAAGTATTTACAACCAAAGACATGGAAGTGACTCACCTTGGGTGTGCGACCGTGCATCAACTCGTAACAGGTTTTCTTCTTGTGAACCCTGAGGTAGATCCTGTTCGACACATAGCACGCGGTATTGACCGCCTCAGCCCAGAACCTTCTCGGAGTCCTATGCTCGTCGAGCATCGTCCGAGCCATCTCGCACAAGGTCCTGTTTTTTCTTTCCACCACGCCATTCTGGGGATGCGTATACGGACTCGAAAACTAGTGTTCAAGACCCAAGTCATGGCAAAAGGTTTCGAAGCGAGAGTTTTTGAATTTCGAGCCATTGTCACTGCGGATCGCTCGTATGGCATCTCCGTGCCTCTCGTTTCTTAACCTCAAGACAAGATCTCGAACAAAACCAAACGTCTCCCCTTTCTCCTCAAGAAAGAACACCCACGCATACTGAGAGTAGTCATCCACCACAACAAGGACATACCACTTCCCACCCGCAGATCGCACACGAGCTGGGCCAACAAGGTCCATATGGAGCAGCTCGCATGGACGCTCAGTCATCACATCAGTGAGAGGCGGGTGAGAAGAGGCTACCATCTTGGCATGCCTACACGGCGCACAAACCAACTCTTTCTCAAACCTCAACTGTGGCAATCCTCGGACCAAATTGAGTTTACTCAAGTGAGACAAAAGGTCAAAGCTCAAGTGACCCAACTTCCTATGCCACTTCCACAACTCACTCGAAGAACCAGCCAAAAAGCAACGCTCCACACCAGAAGACTGAGAGAAATCAGCTCGGAACACTTGACCCTCGGGAACGACCATGCAAACAAGGTCCCCTCGAGAATCTAAAATCCGAGAACCACCAGGCCGAAACAACACCTCAAAGCCCTCATCCAACAACTGGGACACGGAAAGCAAATTGAACCCCAGCGATTGAACAAGAGCAACACGCCTGAGAGTGACCTTGTCACTTACCTTAATCTCACCTTCTGAAAGCACACGCCCTCGCCCATTGTCCCTAAAGGTGATGTATGTCTTGGATACCACCGGGACGAGACTTGAGAACCACCCCTTGTCCCCGGTCATATGCCTCGAGCAACCGGAGTCAATCAACCAAACGTTCCTCAAGTCTCCCACCTAAAATTCAAACGCGAGCACGTGGGTGAACAAAAGACTCAGCACTGGGGTTAGTACCAAAAGAGGAAAACCAGTGCCGAGCCATTTGCTCCGAAGTGGGGTTAGCATAAACCATATCATCACACCTATCAAAGCTACCACCACGAATACCACCACGGTAACCACTATGAGGGAACCAACCCTCTCTAGCTGGAGGAGGACGAAAGCCACGAAAAGAAGATCGTGGACCGTTCCTCCTCTCCATCTCAAAGCTACGACTCCTCCCACCCCCGTATTGAGCACGAGGTGGAGAACGTCTAGCAAACTGACCACCTGCAAACTTTCCAGACCAACCACTAGAACCACGACCACCAGAACCAAACCGGGCATCCTCACGAGCACGAAAACCAACTCGCTGTCTGCCCAGACCTGCACCGGTCTGACCGGTGTAGTGCACCAGTCTGACCGGTGTAGCTCGGCCAGCAGCACCACCTGCTGCCTTCCGGTCTCCCCAAGCCGGAACCGTCCTCACAATCGCCTTGGCCCTGGGCATCTGCATACGAGGCTCAGGTACACCATTAGAGGGGTGGTACCTGTCCTTATTAGCCCACTCTCTAGCCATTCTCTCCTCACGCTTCCTCTTGAAGCAAAACTCATCCTTGTGACCATCTCTCCCACAATACCCACAATGGAACTTCATGGGCTGTGGCTTAGGCTTAGGCTTGGGTTGTGGCTGCTCACTCGGTTTCTCACCCTTCTTCTCTCCTTCCTCACCTCCCTTTGGGCTCACAAACTTCACCGGTTTTTGGAAATCATTTGTTGGGTGAGGGAATATGGGTGGATCTGGAGTAGTGTCAAGTTTATTTCTGAGA
Source organism: Cenchrus fungigraminus (assembly GCA_036936925.1). NCBI lineage: Eukaryota > Viridiplantae > Streptophyta > Magnoliopsida > Poales > Poaceae > Cenchrus > Cenchrus fungigraminus. Next base: position 58,718,965 of record CM072768.1, on the reverse strand, counting down.
TGGTTAGGCTTGAGCTCAAACTTGTTCTTGTGTCTGTTTGGTGGTGGGATAGGGATCTCTCTAACTCTCTCAACTCCCTCACCACTGTTCTCTCCAAGCTTGTCAGCCCCAAGTGCCTGACCATCATAGCGTTTGAAAGCCGCTATCATGATACCAAGCTGAGGCTCCTGACCCGACAACCAGCTCATTCATTTCCTCAGCTCATCATTCTCATCCTGCAAGCGATCAACATAATGCGCAAGCTCCAAATTCTTAACCGCATGCAATTCACAAGTAGAGCAAGAAGTGGGAATAGGCTCTTTCAACTTAGCCTCAAGCGAAACAGTGTAAGCATGCATCTCATCAATCTTTCCATGCAAAACAGGGCAAGAAGTACAAGCACCTAGCAAAGCAGGTCTAGACTTAAGCTCAACCACTTCAACTCTAAGCACATATAGTTCATCACAAGTAGAAGCATGCTTATCCTTAAGAGCAGTAAGATCAGCTAGGTACACAGAGCAATCACAGCAATCAATCTCGTCAGAAACCATAGGAGAAGCCTTAAGCAAATCAATCTCAAGCTTAGCATCTAAGTTCTGGGTTTCTAGCTCAGCCACACGGTTCCTAGCATCTTCTAGTGAGGCCCTAAGCTCTTTACTCATCTTCTTGGCCTCTCTAAGCATGTGATCGCGATTATCAAGCAAGTCAACCAACTTCTCATTCTCTTTGTGCAAAGAAGAGAGCTCATCACATACCTCATCCTCAGAGTCAGAGTCCGAGTCGCTCTGGTGACTCTTCTTGCTGCCGGAGCTACGTGCCATGCCGCAGAAGCCATCTCCCGCGAAGCAGCTCAACCCACTCAAGTTCTTGGATGACTTCTTGTTCTTGCGCCGATCACCTTCGTCTTCACTGCTACTCGAACTCGAGGAAGAGTAGGCGTAGCTGGAGTCGACGTCGCTCGCTCCGACCATCGCTCGGGCCTTCCTGCCGCGGCCGTCCTTCTTCCTCGACCGTCGCTCGTCCTTGTGCTTGTTCTTGTGCTTGTGATCACGCCTTGATCAGTACTTGCCGTCCTTGCTCGACCGGTGCCTGTAGCCGTCCTTGTAGCCATCCTTGTTCTCCGTCTTCTCCGGGCAGTCAGTGACGAAGTGTCCTGGCTTACCACACTGAAAGCACGTCCGTGCTGTCCTCCTCGTGTTCACCCGGTTCTTGTGCAGCCTCTCGAACCGCCTGGTCAGCAACACCAGCTCGTCCTCTCCAAGCACGTCGAACTCCTCGTCTGGCAAAGACATCAAAGAAGACAGAGAGTACATCCTGGAGGATGCGTTAGCGTTAGACTTAGCTCCTTTGCCACCAATGAGAGCGAGACTATGAGAATCAGTCGGGCTCTCGATCTTGGCTGTCATACCACGGTCCAACTCAGCCGACTTGAGCTTCGAGAACAGCTCGTTCACGGTCAAGGTGTCATACTTCTCGGACTCAACGATAGCCTCAAACTTCCTGTCCCATACGGTACGATCCAACGAGTGCAAGAGCTTCACGGCTCTATCATGATCATCGTATGGGAGCACGGCCACATTGGCTCTCATGTTGTTCACAACGACCGTAAACCGCTGGAAAAGGGCATCGACGGACTCGTTGGGGAGATGAGTGAAGTTCTCGTACTCTCTCTGGTAAGTCGCGTACATCCGAGCCTGAACCTGAGCATTCCCAGCATGTGCATCCTTCAACTGCTCCCAGATCCTACAGTCTAAGTCCTCTGTCTGAACCCGATCGAATTCAGGCTGACACAGAGCACGAAACAAGTAGTCGACCGCCTTGTTGTTGGCTTCGAACATATCCCTCGATCCTGGAGCAAGGAAGTTCATCGGATGAACATAAGCTGTGTTCACCGTAACGTCCCAAAGGATCTGACCCTTTCCGCGGAGGAACGCTGCCATTTGCCTCTGCCACATCTAGTAGTTCTTCCCATCGAAGTGCGGAGGACCCGAACCCCGTTCCTGGTATGCCATCTTTGGATCTTAGACTGGTAAGAGTCAATGAAGACCTGAACCGGCTCTGATACCATGCAAGCCTTGCGATCCCGACGCGTGTCCTCCGCTTCGAAGATTCCGGACTGCGTCATCGCACACCGGTCAGACCAGTGCTCCTCACCGGTCAGACCGGTACCCACCGGTCAGACCGGTCAGACCCACCGGTCAGACCGGTCTGGAGCTGCTGCACCTCCATCTTCGGTTCTTCGGTCTTGGCTTTGTGGATCAACCAAGGAACCCAGTGGTTTTCTGGTGAACCACCAGAAACCCCGCGAACTCGGTGTAGCCTCCGCCAATCACCACTCATGACTCGGCTCCCACGTAGTCCCGGCTTGACCTTGGTTTTGAGGCTCAACCAAGAAACTGTCCATGACTTCATCTTGCCGTTCTTGCCACCATGCAGCCCGCACTTGACCCCGCTGGCCACCGGGTCCCTCGAACCAAGCCTAGTTGTATTCTCCACACCTGGAGGCCTCACCGGCAATGACCTTTCACGCTTGTTCTTCACCTACACCAACACCAGTCAAGCCGCAACCTGTACCTGCAATACTTAGCCAAGAATCAGTCCACACCACGTTGTCAATCACTTATCACACCAAGAAGTGACCATCCACCGGTCCTCGAACCACACATGGCTCTCAGGACAGGTTCGCAGCCGTTGGATCCTAAGATGCTCAATCGTCAGCCGTTAGATCTAAAGTCCAGTGAGTAAATGTTGCAAGCACGTTGCGTGCAACATCCAACATCAGGAGTCTTTCTCCCTCCTCCCCCCATGTTGCGACCATGTTGCGACTATATTGCGACCATGTTGCGACCCGTGTTGCGTGCAACATCCAACATCAGGAGCCCTCTCCCCCTCCTCCTCCTCGACACAAACCCAACATCAAATGTCTGCAACATCGAAACTCAACATTCGCAATATTAAAATTTAATGTTTACAACATCCAACATCAGGGGTAATACTCCTTCCACTCGACACAACACCCAACATCACATGTCTGCGACATCGAAAACTCAACATCCGCAACATCGAAAATTAATGTTTGCAACATCCAACATCAGGGCCCTCCTCCCCCCTCAACACACCCAACATGTCTGCAACATCGAAACTCAACATCCGCAACATCTAAAAATTAATATTTGCAACATCAAAAATATGTTAAAAATAGTTGCAACAACCGCAACATTCGAAAACAAATAGTTGCAACATTGGGAATCAAACGCTATGTTGGGGGATAAACATCCGCAACATTTAAACATCTAGATCTACTTTTACAACATCCACACAAAACACTTGCAATATCTTGGTGAGACATCTGAAACTCGTGAGACACACACTTGCAACATGCACCAAAACCCTACCACACGTCGCGTCTCCTCGTCGCCGCCATCCGGACGCCGCGAGCTCCGCGAGCTCCTCTGAGGGAGCCACGCGCGGGCACCGCCACGAGCTCCTCCGTGGGCGCAGACCGTTGAGCAGCAACATGCCGGAGGAGCGAGGAGCGCCGCTCGCCGTCGAGAACGGGCGCCGCCGCCGACCCGCGCCGCGGAGAAAAGTGGCAGGGAGCTCACCATCATGCCCACCGGAGTAGGGACGGGGCGGGGAGCTCCTCCGCCTTTCGCCGCGGGAGCATGGGCGGCGCGCCAGTTCCTCCTTGGCCGAGATCCCCGCGACCGAATCAAGGCCTCCCTCGAGCGCGTGCCGTGGAGGTCGTCGTCGTTGCCTCCCTCTTCTCTTGCCCCATGGAGGAGCCACCGCCGGGGGAAGGTGCGGGCGCCGCCGCCGCCGCACTTAGAGAAGAAGAGGAAGAGGGGGTCCTCGAGGCGGAGGAGCAGGAGGAGGCCATGGCGGCAGCGCATCCGGCCGTGGGGTGGGGGGTGGCACCGCCGCCAGAGGAGAGCCCGCCCGCGCCCGTCGCTGCCGGTGGAGGAGCTCCCGTCCACGGTTTGCTGGAGAAGAAGAAAAAAGGAAGAGAGAGAAATGGTGGGCGGTTGCCTCTTCCTTCTGTGGTGGAGAATAACCCACGACGTCAGCATCTGATTTTTTCTCCCTCCCTCCGGACGTCTGAGTCCTAGCATTATCGTTAAAAAAGTATCGATGTGCACTTTTCATGCATACTACTAGGCAATCAAAAAAGTATTTCAGTCATTGGCAAACCGTCTGCCAGTCCTAAATTTGGAGTACTTTCGAGAAGTTATCTAGGGCAACCACTAATCCTTCAACAAGTGGAGAAAAGGAACTATTTCCCTTTCATCAAACTTGACAAACCCAATCTTGTAGTCCTAAAACTTCAATTTGAGTCCAAATTTCTGCAACAAGGCATATATTCATCCATGGATGAGGGAGCCTGCAGTATAATCATGTTCTCTCACTACACACATCTCGGACTGCACGGAGTCACGGACTCGCCGGCGTCGCGGCTTCCTAGGTTCTCCTTCCGGGACAGACGAGAAACTGAGAGAACAAAGAACCAAGCTGCTGCTGTAAAAGAGAGAAACAGTATAGGTTGTCGCCCCCTAATCGCGGCAGCTTAGTTTGCTTGGATCTACAGAGATACAGGAGTACTCTCTTTGCATAGGGGCCAGTATTCAGTCAGGTACGTAATAGGTGGATCGATCGGGCTGATGCGTGCATGTGCTTGGGAATCCGCGAGACCTTATTTTATTCTTAGCAAACTGATTGCCGCGCAGGCAGGATCTAACTACCTACTGTCTCTCTCCTCACCGATTGAAGTCCTAGTATAATAGAGGAGAGGTCCTGGCCATTGCTCATAGCTCATACACACTATCCTCATCAAGGCGTCTCCTTCATTGAGTTTCTTATTTGGTTGATCAGTCAAATTAGCTACTCATTCTCCATCCGACCTTTTAAGCTAGCCACACTTTGTTCATCACCATGGGAGAGGAAGTTAAGGTAAATGCTATTACTAATATTGGCCAATTAGTTTCAAATGATGCATTTGGTTAGTTTGGTTGATTGTTTGATCCGTGATACGTGGATAGCTTACACATTATGTATCTGCAGGTGGAGGAGCCCAAGAATAATGAAGAAGTTCAAGCGGCTGTGCCGGAAACAGAGAAGAAGGAAGAGGCGGCTGAGAAGAAGACAGAAGAGGCAGCCAAGGAGCCACCGCCGCCACCTCCCCCATGCATCCTCGGCATCGACCTGCATTGCACCGGTTGTGCCAACAAAATCAAGAAATGCCTCCTCAGATGCAAAGGTAACTAACCTTTTCATTCTCCTGCTTTGTCACTTTTCTTTCTTTTAATTTGTTCTGCACTGGCCTGGGCAACTGATCACGATTAATAATTGATGGATTATAAATCAGTAATTTCTGGATCGGACTGGATGCTAGAAAACTGATCGATGTTTAATGGATGACATGTAGGAGTGGAAAGTGTGGAGGTGAACATGGCGCAGAACCAGGTGATGGTGAAGGGCATCGTAGATCTGCAGGGCATCTGTGAGCGCCTCCGCAAGAGGACCATGCGCAACGCCACCGTCATCTCCCCGCCGCCGCCTACTCCTCCTCCTCCCGCAGATGCCGATGCAGGCGCCGCCGCTCTTAAGGAGGAACCGGTCGTTGTTCATTCGCAGGTGAGCGAGGTGACGACGGTGGAGCTCCTCGTCAACATGCACTGCGAGGCCTGCGCGCAGCAACTGCAGAAGAAGGTCCTCAAGATGAGAGGCGTGCAGAGCGCAGACACCAACCCCGGCGCCGGCAAGCTCACCGTTACCGGCACCATGTCAGCCGATAGGCTCGTCCAGTACATCCACCGACGCACCGGCAAGTTCGCCACTGTCGTGCCCTCGCCGCCTCCTCCCGACGAGCCCCCGAAGGAGGTGGAGCCAAAGAAGGAGGACGGCGACAAGAAGCTCGAGGAACCGCCCGCTGAGGGCGGCGCCAACAACAGTGAGGAGCAGGAGAAACCACCTGCGGAAGACACCGCCGAGAAGAAAGCCGATGAGGGAGAAAAGAAAGAAGACGGGAACGCCAAACCGGAGGACAGCGCTGAGAAGAAGGAAGGCGGCGACGATGACCAGAAGGCGAAGCCTGAGCTGCTGGTCGTGGACGGGTTGCTGCCAGAGGAGATGACGAAGCGGATGGTGTACTGGCCGTACCCACACAAGCACTACTACAACCCTCAGGTAGACGAAGAGGCTATGATAGCGAGGAGGATGTCCATTGTGCAGCCCTACGCCATGCCTATGATGCAGTGGGCGCCTCCGCCTCCACCGCCGCTGCCACCCGCTTCAGTGGCGGCTCCTCCCACGATGTACCAGTACTACAACTACGGCATGGTGGAGCGGCCAGCACCGGCGCCACAGTACTTCAGCGACGAGAACCCTAATGCATGTGTCATCTCATAGTTCCATGGATGACAGTAGCAGAAATAAATGATCGACGATGGTGGCACGGCATCTTGCTTGTTGTATGCTAGTATAACGAGCTATTAGCTGTTAGCCCAGAATTACTTTCTCAATTTCCAAGCAAAATATCCAGAGGTATTTAGGTAAATAGAAGCAACTACTACAAGCTACTAGACTTATCCTTCATTCTCCCCCTAAGTCTAGCAGCTATTACAGAAAATAAAGTCTATTACATAGATAAGCTAAGTCTTGATAGGTAGCTGCACCACTCCAATCCTTGAGCAAAGTTCCTGGAACTTGATTCGCCCGAGGGACTTGGTGAGGAGGTCAGCAAGCTGATCCTTGGTGCAGATGTAATATGCCTTCACGCTTCCTTCCTCCAGGCAGTCTCGGATGAAGTGATACTTCACCCGGATGTGCTTACTGCGATCATGGAACACCGGGTTCTCGGCCAACGCAAGAGCAGACTTGCTGTCCACCATGAGGTCAACTGCTTCAACTTCTTTGCCGAGAAGGTCACCAAGCAATCGAGCAAGCTAGAGTGCCTGAGCTGAGGCAGAGGAGGCAGCAATGTACTCAGCCTCACAGCTTGAGAGAGCTACAACCTGCTGCTTCACTGATTGCCAGCTGATGAGGCTCCTGCCGAGGAAGAAGAGCATCCCACTTGTGCTCTTGCTGGTGTCGATGTCGCCGGCGTGGTCGCTGTCGCTGTAGCCGATGAAGCATACTGTGCCAGGACTCCTTGGGTAGAACAGGCTGTAGTCGAGAGTACCCGCAACGTAGCGAAGGATCCTCTTGACGGCCTGCTCGTGGTCTTTCGTCGGTCGCTGCATAAACCGACTGACGTAGCCGACGGAGAACGCCAAGTCTGGGCGCGTGTGGGTGAGGTAGCGCAGACTCCCCACAAGCCGCCTGTAGTGTGTGGCATCAACCTCCTCGGCTGCACTGTCACGACTCAGCTTCAGCCTCTCCTCCATCGGGGTGAAAGCTGGGTTGCAGTCGACGAGTCCGGCCAGCTCCAGAACACGCTTGGCATAGGCCGACTGTCGAAGAGTAGTCCCGGTGCTGTCCTGATGCACCTCGATTCCCAGGTAGAAGGAGAGAGGGCCGAGATCACTCATCTGGAAGGTGGCCTTCATCTCCTCCTTGAAAGCTTGCACGTCGTCGTCCTTGGATCCGGTGATGATCGAGTCGTCGACGTAGATGCCCACCAGTAGGACACAACCATTTTGGCCCCGCCGGTAGACGGCCGCCTCGTGCGGGCTTTGCTCGAAGCCCATCTCCTTCAAGGTGGCGTCCAGCGTCTCGTTCCATGCTCGCGGTGCCTGCCGCAGGCCATAGAGTGCCTTGCGCAGATGCAGCACCTTGCCTTCCTCGCCAGGGATCACAAATCCTGGCAGCTGGTGGACGTATACCTCCTCCTTCAAGTCGCCGTTGAGGAACGCCGACTTGACGTCCATGTGGTGGACGCACCAGCTCTCCTGAGCTGCCAGTGCGAGGAGAAGGCGCACGGAATCCATCCGCGCAACAGGGGCGAAGGCGTCGTCGAAGTCGACCCCCTCCTGCTGCACGAAGCCGCGTGCCACCAGTCGTGCCTTGTGCTTGATCACCACGCCAGCTTCGTCCTTCTTTACTTTGAACACCCATTTGAGGGTGATTGCTTGATGGCCGGGTGGAAGATCAACCGGCTCCCAGGTTCCGTTCTTCTTGACCGCGTCCATCTCTTCCTTCATTGCGGCGCGCCATGCCGCGTGTCCCTCCGCCTCGGTGAAGGAGCAAGGCTCTCTGTCATCGAGCGCAAGATGGAGCTCTGCTCCAAGGATATCCACCATGGTTTGGTACCGGAGGGGCTCGCCGTTGTGGAACACATCGATTCGGTCCTCGTCGTGGGAGAGAGGAGTGACGAAGTTCACCGGGCTGTGCTCACCATGAGCAGATGCTGCTGCAAAAGCACTCAGCGGAGTCGCTGAAGCACTCGGCGGAGTTGCTGAAGCACTCGGCGGAGTAGCAGAAGCACTCGGTGCAGCCGCAGAAGCACTCGGCGCAGCCGGTGAGCTTGCAGGAGTTGGTGGAGTCGTACATGCTCCGGCCGGTGTTTGTCCTACATCCCTTGTTCCCACCGCGGTCGATGTCCTTGCCGCGGTCAGTGTCGACGAAGAGCTTGCTGCGGTTCTGGGTACTGGGTGAGGCACGCTCGGCGAAGTAGAGCTGCCCACTCCCCCAGTCCCCTCGTAGTGGACGTAGTCGACGATGAAGTCGTCGTACGCTGGAGTCGTCCCGTCGTCCACCATCTTGCCCCACGTCCAGCCTCGTCCTTCATCGAACACGACATCGCGCGCCATCCGCACACGCTGTGTCACTGGATCGAGGACGCGGTAGCCTTTCACACCTTCGTCGTAGCCGATGAACACCCTCGGAGTGCTCTGATCATCAAGCTTGCCGACGTGGTTCAGCTCCTTAACGTAGACAAGGGAGCCGAACACTCGCAGGTGGCCGACCGCCGGCTCGCGGCCATGCCAGGCCTCGTATGGAGTCATTCCATCAAGCGCCTTCGTGGGGGAGCGGTTGAGGATGTACACCGCCGTCAACACCACCTCACCCCAGTACTTGGTCGGCATCCCTCGCTGCTTGAGGAGAGCCCGGGCCATGGCCACCACCGTCTGGTTGCGCCGCTCGACGATGCCGTTCTGCTGCGGACTGTATGGTGTGGAGAAGTGTCGCTGGATTCCCTCGTCGGTGCAGTACGAGGCGAACTCAGTCGATGTGAACTCGCAGCCGTTGTCCGTGCACAGCACCCGAACCTTGCGCCTGCTCTCGTTCTCCGCGGCCGCCTGAACGTGCTTGATGGCATCCGCCGCAGCTCCCTTGGTCCCGAGAAGAACCACCCACATGTACCGGGAGACGTCGTCGACGAGTAGAAGGAAGTAGCATCATCCTCCTAGTGTGGCCAGCATCACTGGCCCGCAGAGATCACCGTGCACGAGCTCGAGCCGCTCCTTGGCTCGGAAGCTCGCCTGGCGAGGGAAGGGGAGGCGCTTCTGCTTCGTCAAGACGCAGGTGTCACAGAGCTGCTTGACGTGGTCCACGTTCGGCATGCCTCGCACCATCCCCTTGGTGCCGAGCTGACACAAAGCCTCGAAGTGAAGATGCCCAAAGCGCTCATGCCACGTGCAAGCTTCATCATCGCGACGAGCTGCAAGGCACAGGGGCTGCTCCACCTTGGTGTCGAGGACGTAGAGGAAATTGCTCCCCCTGGCCACCTTGGCCAGAAGAAGCTGTTGTCGATCCCAGATGTGCATCACGCCATCCTTGATCTCCACGTGTGACCCGTTCGCGTCCAGCCGTCCAAGGCTGATGATGGAGTTGCGTAGCGCCGGGATGTAGAAGACCTCGGTGAGAAGCCGGTGTTCACCGTTCTTGGCAGCGAGGATGACGGATCCGATGCCCCTTATGTCCACGCCCGAGGAGTCCCCGAACTTGACGGAGCCGCGCACATTGGTGTTCAGGTCGGAGAAGAACTCCCGACACCCTGTCATGTGATGTGTCGCGCCACTGTTGAGGAACCAGCCGTCGATCTTGTCGTCGCTCGAGCTGTCGCCGAGGAAGACACGTGCTCGCGGCTCGTCGACGTGGAGGAGGACCGTCGCAGCTGATGCTGCTGGAAGCTGCTCGATGCTCCCGTGGACCAGGAACAGGGCCGGCTCTTCGTCCACCGCAGCCTGTGCGATGTGAGCCTGGCCGCGTCGCAGCTGACTGCAGTCCCTGGCCCAGTGGCCTGCCCTGCCGCAGTTGCGACAGGTATCATCTCGCGGTGGCCTGCGCTCGCCACCGACGGCGCTCTCACCGCCGCTACGTGCGCCGCTTGCAGCGTTGTGTCGCGCTGCACCACCGGCACCTTCTCGCGCCTCACCCTTGGTGCCTCCACGCGCCTTGGGCGCTCTAAGCGGCGTGCACTTGCGGCCACCCGAGGAGGGAGAAGACTCCCCCTTCTTCTGGCAGATGTGGCAGTGGCAGTGCTCTGTGGCATAGTGAAGCTTGCCACCAGTAGCAACTGTCTCTGCAGCCGCCAGCGCTTCCTCCTCATCCACAGCCTTGAATCTCCCAGCAACCTCTTCGATCGTCAAGGTTGAGATGTCAAGCATCGTCTGGATGGAGATCTTCAGCTGCAGGTACTTGGCCGGAGAGCAGCGAAGGAACTTGGTGACAGCTCGCTCCTCTGTGATGTCGTAGTTGCCGAGCTGCTCCAACCGCTGCCTCAGACCGGTGAGACGTAGAGCGAAGTCATCGACATCCTCACCCGGCTTGAAGGCCAAGTGATCCTACTCCTGTCGGAGTTTCTGTAGCGTGGACTTGCGGACGCGATCACTGCCAATCCGGGCAGTGGCAATGGCATCCCAAGAGTCCTTGGCCGTCGCCTTACCAGAGAGAGCTGGAATCATCTCTGGCGGGACCGCGGAAAGCAACACCTCCAGTGCCTGCCGGTCCTCATGGCGACTCGCACCGCCCAGGCGCACAATGTTCCACATCCGCCGGGCCTCAAGCTTCACCTTCATCATGGAAGACCACTCGGCGTAGTTGGTCTTCGTCAAGACCGGCCACTGCGTGTTGCCGGAGTCCATGATGATGGTCTGGATGACCCTCAGAGGTGCGCCGCCGTGGTTGTACTCGCTGCTGATGCCATGGTCGGAGTCGTGGTCGGAGCCGAGATGCAGGTCGTCCATCCACCGGTCCAAGTCCCCGCCACGGTGTGTCCCTGAGTCGTCTGTGCTGCCTGCGCAGCTCGCTGACTTGGGTGGTTCCTGCGCGGCGTTGCTGGGCAGTGGAGTCTGTGGATCTTGCTGCAGCTCCTCCGCGTCACGCCGCGCCATCTCGCCCGTCGCTTCCGCCTCCTCAGGCAGCCGAACTGCTGCGATCCGCCGCTGGGTCGCCTACGCCTGAGCACGACGGGCTTCGGCGTCCGCACGAGCCGCCTCGCGCTTCACGGCCGCGCGCGCGCTTGAGAGCCTGTGTGGTTCGAGGATCGGTGGTAGGTTGCTTCCTGGTGTGATGAGTGATTGACAACGTGGTGTGGACTGATTCTTGGCTAAGTATTGCAGGTGCAGGTTGCGGCTTGACTGGTGTTGGTGCAGGTGAAGAACAAGCGCGAAAGGTCGTTGCCAGTGAGGCCTCCAGGTGTGGAGAAGACAAATAGGCTTGGTTCGAGGGACCCGGTGGCCAGCGGGGTCAAGTGCGGGCCGCATGGTGACAAGAATGGCAAGATGAAGTCATGGACGGTTTCTTGGTTGAGCCTCAAAACCAAGGTCGAGCCGAGACTATGTGGGAGCCGAGTCATGAGTGGTGATTAGCGGAGGCTACACCGAGTTCGCGGGGTTTCCAGTGGTTCACCAGAAAACCACTGGGTTCCTTGGTTGATCCACAAAGCCAAGACCAAAGAACCGAAGACGGAGGTGCAGCAGTATCGGACCGGTCTGACCGGTGGGTCTGACCGGTCTGACCAGTGGGTACCGGTCTGACCGGTGAGGTGCACCGGTCTGACCGGTGTGCGACGACGCAGTTCGAAATCTTCAAAGCGGAGGACACGCGTCGGGATCGCAAGGCTTGCGTTGAGGCTAAGCAAGTTTGCGGTCGCTGGGCATCCGTCCGATGCAGCGAAGACAAAGATTTCTGAATTCACCCTTGAGGGGCATGTATCCCTAGTTAGCTAGTAAGGGTATTTTCGTCTTTCGGTTGCCTCCATATAACCCAAGTGGTGAGAGGATGGCAGCCATCTCTTGGAACCCTAGCTCATTTGGTTTTCCTATTTTTCCCTTCCTATTTTCCTTAGGATTTTCATAGGACTAGCTTGAGAGCTTCATGGTGAGATCTTGTGAGAGGGAAGGATGATCGGGCGGCAAGCTAGACCTTGTATGAACCTCTTTGGTATATATAGATGATTCGGTGTGGTTCCTCAAGGCTTGGATGTGTCTTTCCCGTTTCTCCTTTTTGGTGATTTTCGGAGGCTTTTCTTGGCGAATTTGTTGTGGCGGTTTTGAGACCTTTCTCTTTGGGATTTGGTGGGGGATGTATGCATGAACCCCTCGTGGTTCTTTTCCCTTTGATTCCCCTCCCAAATCCGTGAGTAAAGGGGCTCAAGTTTGGGGTTTTCGTTGTCCTAGGGTTAGTGGTGTTCTTGGCGGAAATCCTTCGATTCCTCTTGATTCAATGAGTTTTGGTGGACCATAACTTGGCTATGGAGTGTCCATGAGGTGTTCCTACTATCCCCAAAGTCTTGTGCGAATCCGTGGAGCGAATCGGGAGATCGGGAGTTGGATTTGGAGGAGTTGACCCGAGGGCGCTGTTCATCCCGAGCTGCCCAGGCGTGACCGGTCTGACCGGTGCTCTTGACCGGTCTGACCGGTGTGAGCCCTTGGTGGGATTTGTCTCGGGGAACAGCCTTGTCCGTGTGGTTTTGTCCCGTGGTCCTGCTGGTCAGTTCTTGGCGTGTTTGGAGTTGTTTTGCTAGGTTTGTGAGGGGTTCTTCTTCCTTGCAGGTTGTGTTTCGGAGGTGGTTTTTGTTCCAGGGCCTAGAGGAGTCTCTGAGGCTTCCTAGAATGTTTGCGGTGCGGTTGCTGTAGCCACCGGCCTGACCGGTGCTGTCCACCGGTCTGACCGGCGCAGGCCATCGGTCTGACCGGTGTAGCACAGGCAGCAAGCTGTGCAAGTTTTCGCTGTGTGTGTTGGTGAGTTTTGGTTCAGAAGGTTGTGTGTTGGTTCCTAGGACCAGCAGCACTCCAGTGGCTACGTGGTCTTGACCAACTTGGGTAGTTGAGTCGGAGAAGTGTTTCGGAAGCCGAGTTCGTCTTGTTGGAGTTCCCATCTCCTTCGAGAAGAATTTTTATTAGCTCCCATTCACTCCCCCCTCTCTGGTTCGCCTAATCGGTCCTTCAATTGGTATCAGAGCCGGTTTGGGTCTTCATTGACTCTTACCAGTCTAAGATCCAAAGATGGCATACCAGGAACGGGGTTCGGGTTCTCCGCACTTCGATGGGAAGAACTACCAGATGTGGCAGAGGCGGATGGCAGCGTTCCTCCGCGCAAAGGGTCAGATCCTTTGGGACGTTACGGTGAACACAGCTTATGTTCATCCGATGAAATTCCTTGCTCCAGGATCGAGGGATATGTTTGACGCCAACAACAAGGCGGTCGACTACTTGTTTCGTGCTCTGTGTCAGCCCGAATTCGATCGGGTTCAGACAGAGGACTTAGCTTGTAGGATTTGGGAGCAGTTGAAGGATGCTCATGCTGGGAATGCTCAGGTTCAGGCTCGGATGTACGCGACTTACCAGAGAGAGTACGAGAACTTCACTCATCTCCCCGGCGAGTCCGTCGATGCCCTTTTCCAGTGGTTTACGGTTGTGGTGAACAACATGAGAGCCAATGTGGCTGTGCTCCCATACGATGATCATGATAGAGCCGTGAAGCTCTTGCACTCGTTGGATCATACCATATGGGATGGAAAGGTTGAGGCTATCCTTGAGTCCGAGAAGTATGACACCCTGACCGTGAATGAGTTGTTTTCGAAGCTCAAGTCAGCTGAGTTGGACCGTGGTATGATAGCCAAGATTGAGAGCCCGACTGACTCTCATAGTCTTGCTCTCATCGGTGGCAAAGGAGCTAAGTCTAACGCTAACGCATCCTCCCGGATGTACTCTCTGTCTTCTTTGATGTCTTTGCCAGATGAGGAGTTCGACGTGGTTGGAGAGGACGAGCTGGCGTTGCTGACCAGGCGGTTCGAGAGGTTGCACGAGAACCGGGTGAACACGAGGAGGACAGCACGGACGTGCTTTCAGTGCGGCAAGCCAGGACACTTCGTCGCCGACTGCCCGGAGAAGACGGAGAACAAGGACGGCTACAGACACCGGTCGAGCAAGGATGGCAAGTACCGATCAAGGCGCGATCACAAGCACAAGAACAAGCACAAGGACGAGCGATGGTCGAGGAAGAAGGACAGCCACGGCAGGAAGGCCCGAGCGATGGTCGGAGCGAGCGACGTCGACTCCAGCTCTGCCTACTCTTCCTCGAGCTCGAGTAGCAGCGAAGATGAAGGTGATCGGCGCAAGAACAAGAAAGTGTCCAAGAACTTGAGCGGGTTGAGCTGCTTCGCGGGAGATGGATTCTGCGGCATGGCTCGTAGCTCCGGCAGCAAGAAGAGTCACCTGAACGACTCAGACTCCGACTCGGAGGATGAGGTACATGACGAGCTTCCCTTCTTGCGTGAGGAGAATGAGCATCTTGGCAAGTTGCTTGATAACCATGATGACGTGCTTAGAGAGGCCAAGAAGATGAGGAAAGAGCTTAGGGCCTCACTAGAATATGCTAGGAATCATGTGGCTGAGCTAGAAACCCAGAACCTAGATGCTAAGCTTGAGATTGATTCGCTTAAGGCTTCTCCTGTGGTTTCTGATGAGATTGATTGCTGTGATTGCTCTGTGTACCTAGCTGATCTTACTGCTCTTAAGGATAAGCATGCTTCCACTTGTGATGAACTAGATGTGCTGAGGGTTGAAGTGGCTGAGCTTAAGTCTAGACCTGCTTTGCTAGGTGCTTGCACTTCTTGCCCTGTATTGCATGGAAAGATTGATGAGATGCATGCTTACACTGTTTTGCTTGAGGCTAAGTTGAAAGAGCCTATTCCCACTTCTTGTTCTACTTGTGAATTGCATGCGGTTAAGAATTTGGAGCTTGCGCATTATGTTGATCGCTTGCAGGATGAGAATGATGAGCTTGGAGAGAACAGTGGTGAGAGAGTTGGAGAGATCCCTATCCCACCACCAAACAGACACAAGAACAAGTTTGAGCCCAACCCTAACCATCTCAGAAACAAACTTGACACTACTCCAGATCCACCCATATTCCCTTACCCAACAAATGATTTCCAAAAATCGGTGAAGTTTGTGAGCCCAAAGGGAGGTGAGGAAGGAGAGAAGAAGGGTAAGAAACCAAGTGAGCAGCCCCAACCCAAGCCTAAGCCTAAGCCACAGCCCATGAAGTTCCATTGTGGGTATTGTGGGAGAGATGGTCACAAGGATGAGTTTTGCTTCAAGAGGAAGCGTGAGGAGAGAATGGCTAGTGAGTGGGCTAACAAGGACAGGTACCACCCCTCTAATGGTGTACCTGAGCCTCGTATGCAGATGCCCAGGGCCAAGGCGATTGTGAGGACGGTTCCGGCTTGGGGAGACCG
This sequence comes from Cenchrus fungigraminus, assembly GCA_036936925.1. Lineage (NCBI taxonomy): Eukaryota > Viridiplantae > Streptophyta > Magnoliopsida > Poales > Poaceae > Cenchrus > Cenchrus fungigraminus. The sequence goes on along the minus strand of CM072768.1, from coordinate 58,703,361 downwards.
GAAGGTAGCAGGTGGTGTTGCTGGCTGAGCTACACCGGTCAAACCGGTGCACTACAACGGTCAGACCGGTGCAGGTCTGGACAGACAGTGGTATGGTTTTCGTGCTCGTGAGGATGCTCGGTTTGGTTCAGGTGGTCGTGGTTCTGGTGGTTGGTATGGAAAGTCTGCAGGTGGTCAGTTTGCTAGACGTTCTCCACCTCGTGCTCAATACGGGGGTGGGAGGAGTCGTAACTTTGAGATGGAGAGGAGGAACGGTCCACGGTCTTGTTTTCATGGCTTTCGTCCTCCTCCAGCTAGACAGGGTTGGTTCCCTCGTAGTGGTTACCGTGGTGGTATTCGTGGTGGTAGCTTTGATAGGCGTGATGATATGGTTTGTGCTAACCCCACTTTGGAGCAAATGGCTCGGCACTGGTTTTACTCTTTTGGTACTAACCCCAGTGCTGAGTCGTTTGTTCACTCACGTGCTCGCTTTTGAATTTCAGGTGGGAGACTTGAGGAACGTTTGGTTGATTGACTCCGGTTGCTCGAGGCATATGACCGGGGACAAGGGGTGGTTCTCAAGTCTCGTCCCGGTGGTGTCCAGGACATACATCACCTTTGGGGACAATGGGCGAGGGCGTGTGCTATCAGAAGGTGAGATCAAGGTAAGTGACAAGGTCACTCTCAGGCGTGTTGCTCTTGTTCAATCACTGGGGTTCAATTTGCTTTCCGTGTCCCAGTTGTTCGATGAGGGCTTTGAGGTGTTGTTTCGGCCTGGTGGTTCTCGGATTTTAGATTCTCAAGGGGACCTAGTTTGCATGGTCGTTCCCGAGGGTCAAGTGTTCCGAGCTGATTTCTCTTAGTCTTCTGGTGTGGAGCGTTGCTTTTTGGCTGGTTCTTCGAGTGAGTTGTGGAAGTAGCATAGGAAGTTGGGTCACTTGAGCTTTGACCTTTTGTCTCGCTTGAGTAAACTCAATTTGGTCCGAGGATTGCCACGGTTGAGGTTTGAGAAAGAGTTGGTTTGTGCGACGTGTAGACATGCCAAGATGGTAGCCTCTTCTCACCCGCCTCTCACCGATGTGATGACTGAGCGTCCATGCGAGCTGGTCCATATGGACCTTGTTGGCCCAGCTCGTGTGCGATCTGCGGGTGGGAAGTGGTATGTCCTTGTTGTGGTGGACGACTACTCTTGGTATGTGTGGGTGTTCTTCCTTGAGGAGAAAGGGGAGACGTTTGGTTTTGTTCGAGATCTTGTCTTGAGGTTAAGAAACGAGAGGCACAGAGATGCCATACGAGCGATCCATAGTGACAATGGCTCGGAATTCAAAAACTCTCGCTTCGAAACCTTTTGCCATGACTTGGGTCTTGAACACCAGTTTTCGAGTCCGTATACGCCTCCCCAGAATGGCGTGGTGGAAAGGAAAAACAGGACCTTGTGCGAGATGGCTCGGACGATGCTCAACGAGCATAGGACTCCGAGAAGGTTCTGGGCTGAGGCGGTCAATACCGCGTGCTATGTGTCGAACAGGATCTACCTCAGGGTTCACAAGAAGAAAACCTGTTACGAGTTGATGCACGGTCGCACACCCAAGGTGAGTCACTTCCATGTCTTTGGTTGTAAATGCTTCATTCTGAAGAAAGGGAAGAAGTTGGACAAGTTCGAGGCTAGGTCTGTCGATGGCATTTTCTTTGGTTATGCATCTCATTCTAGAGCATTTCGTGTGCTCAATCTTGAAACTAACCAAATCGTGGAGACTTGCGAGGTAACCTTCGACGAGACACAACCACGTAGTTAGCTTGTTTTTGAGTGTGCAGGTGACGACAAACTTGGCGAGGAGATCTTTCAGGAGGAGGAGCATGAACATGGAGATGATGAAGATGGCGGTGTGGTGCCCGGGGCTAAGCATGTACCTACTACTTCGACTACGATCGAGAACGGGCCCTCTCCCACACCTACGACGACAAACCCAGATCAAGGTGAAGCTGCTGTTGAGGGGGAGTAGCATCAAGGCGAGAACCTCCCCGGCGAGTGCAAGTGGATCACCCAGCTTCGAGAATCATCGGCGACATGAATGAACGTACTACACGATCGAGGGTTCGGAACAATTCTCATTTTGCTCATGCTGCTTTTGTTGCCACCTTTGAGCCCAAAGACTTTGGACACGCGCTATCTGATCATAATTGGGTTAATTCGATGCATGAGGAGTTGGAGAATTTTGAGAGGAACCAAGTTTGGGTGTTGGTTGACCCTCCCCTAGGGTGTAAGCCGATTGGGACAAAATGGGTGTGGAAGAACAAAGAGGGAGAGAAAGGAGAAGTGGTGAGAAACAAGTCAAGGCTTGTTGCTCAAGGGTATAGTCCAAAAGAGGGGATCGACTACGAGGAAACTTTTGCTCTCGTAGCTCGTTTGGAGGCGATTAGGATCCTTCTAGCCTTTTCCGTGGCTAAAGGGTTCAAATTGCACCAGATGGATGTGAAAAGTGCTTTCCTGAACGGTATGTTGGAGGAAGAGGTGTATGTGAGGCAACCACCGGGGTTTGAGAGTGAGAAGTACCCCCACCGGGTGTACAAGTTGAGGAAGGCGCTGTATGGGTTGAAGCAGGTGCCTAGAGCTTGGTATGGTAGGTTGAGGGGGTTCCTGTTTGAGAGAGGGTTTGAGATGGGGAAGGTCGATCAGACCTTGTTTCTCCTCAGGCAGGGCAAAGATATCCTGATTGTGCAGGTGTACGTGGATGATATTGTCTTTCATGGCTCGTCTGACTCTCTTGTTGCAAGGTTTGCAGAAGACATGAGCAGGGAATTTGAGATGAGCATGATGGGTGAGTTGCAGTTCTTCCTTGGGCTCCAGATCAAGCAATCAAAGGAAGGAACATTTGTGCACCAAGCTAAGTACACCAAGGACATTATGAGGAAGTTCAAGATGGAGGACTCCAAGGCTATTGCGACACCTATGAGTACGACTACGGCTCTTGATGCGGACGAGGAAGGTGAACACGTGGACCAGAAGGAGTACCGGAGCATGATCGGATCACTTCTGTACTTAACGGCAACGAGGCCGGACATCCAGTTCTCGGTATGTCTGTGCGCTTGTTTTCAAGCGTCTCCAAGGACTTCGCATCGGCAAGCAGTCAAGCGCATTTTCAGGTATTTGCATCATACTCCCGACTTCGGCATTTGGTACTCCGCGTCTTCCTCTTTGGCCCTTCATGGATTTTCGGACGTGGATTTTGCCGGGTGTCGGTTGGATAGAAAGTCCACTTCTGGGACTTGCCAGTTCTTGGGTTCCTCTTTGGTGTCTTGGTCTTCCCGCAAACAGTCGGGTGTTGCTCAATCCACTACCGAGGCAGAGTATGTAGCCGCAGCTAGTTGTTGCTCTCAGCTCCTTTGGATCACATACACCATGAGTGACTTTGGTGAGGAGTATACCCATGTCCCACTTCAATGTGATAGCACCAGTGCCATAAGTGTAGCAAAGAACCCAGTTCTTCACTCCAAAACCAAGCACATAGAAGTGAGGTATCATTTCCTGAGAGACAACGTAGAGAAAGGGAAGATAGCTTTGATCCATGTACCCACACATGACCAGCTAGCCGACATTTTCACCAAACCCCTTGATCAAGCAACTTTCACTCGTTTGCGGGGGGAGCTTGGTGTTTGTTTGATTTCTTGAGTTGGTGTGTGGGAGCTCCTTTGTAGCATATGTATAGGTTTCCTTTGTGCATTTCTTGCATTTGGCATGGCATATGTAGCATGATGTATAGGCATCTTTGTATCTTAGGTTGCGTGCATTTTATATCATATGCATTGTGCAGGAAAAGCTTCTCCTATATACATTGTTCACAATGGAATGATATGTATGTCTTTGTGAGCTAGTTTGGTAAGCTATGGTTAGTTTGGCTTAGCTCTTGATGATCTTGATTTATATCCATGGTTGATGGCTATGTTTTTGAAAAATATCACATGTATGCTCTCTTGTGAGTAAATGCCTTTATATGATCTTGACATGTTTTAGTGGCTTGGCTATGCTTAATTTGTGGTTGGATAGCTTATTTTGATCATATGGGGCCAAAGGCTCATTTGCCATCATGAATGTTTAGCCCCCATGCTTGATCTTGTGGAGGGGCATAAGTTCCTTTTTGTCGCAAAGACATTTCATGTACCAATTTCAAATCTGAAAATGAAATGTAAATTGCTTGGAAAATGTGCTCCCATGTCATATGTGCTAATTTTAATTTGCTTTGGGTGCTAAACCGTTGCATGATGCCTACCAATGAAAAGTCTCATATCTAGAAGTAGGCACATGGCTCGGTGGCTTTGACATGACATGAGGTGCTTGTGGGTGTTTATGATGGTCTTATGCTTAGAATGGTCGTCCTAACATGAAGTTTGTGTGGCTTTGCCATTTTGATATGTTCTGCTCATGTTTAGGACTTTGCTCATGAGAGGGTAATTTTTCGCAAAATTGCTCAATTCTATCTTAGCTTCGTCCAATGGTTGTGAAACTTGGTGATCATGGAGTTGATGTCATTACAAAGCTATAGAGTATCTAACTTGCTCATTTGGACATGTGTAGCATCCTATGTTGAATTTTGTCTATTTGAGAAGCTCTAGGTTGCATTTTTTGCATTTTTGGCTTGATTCATGCATTGTCAACAAGGGGGAGAAGGTTGAGCATGTTTTGGCCTACTGAATGCATCTAGAAGGTTTTCAGGTGGTTTCGAGCCATTTCTAGGCTCTGTTGTGCACCGGTCTGACCAGTTGAGGTCACCGGTCTGACCGGTCAGAGTGCTGGCCCTGTTCACATGTTGAGCACCGGTCTGACCGGTGGTGTCGACTGGTCTGACCGGTCAGAGCTGAGCTGTTGCAGCTGCTCTGTTTCGTGAAGTGGTTCGCATGGATTCGTCCATGGGGAGTTGCATTGGTTCAGGGGGAGCTTGCATATGTGCAGGGGGAGTTCTTTGTGGTTTTCGAGCTTTGGTTTGATGGTTTGTGCTCTTTGCTTGAGCATGTTTTGTCTCGGATGTGTCGAGCCGTTGCCCTTGCCTAAGGGGTCCGAGACTTGTCTTCTTCAAGTGAACTTGCTCTTTGCCTTTTCTTTGGCTTTCAATCGCTTGTTGGAGTTTCTTTTTAGTTGTTTTTTTTCTTATCCTTTTCTCTGTTGTTACCAAAACATGTGTGTTGTCAATGCACTCATCAAGGGGGAGATTGAGAGCCTGTGTGGTTCGAGGACCGGTGGTAGGTCGCTTCCTGGTGTGATGAGTGATTGACAACGTGGTGTGGACTAATTCTTGGCTAAGTATTGCAGGTGCAGGTTGCGGCTTGACTGGTGTTGGTGCAGGTGAAGAACAAGCGCGAAAGGTCGTTGCCAGTGAGGCCTCCAGGTGTGGAGAAGACAAGTAGGCTTGGTTCAAGGGACTCGGTGGCCAGCGGGGTCAAGTGCGGGCCGCATGGTGGCAAGAACGACAAGATGAAGTCATGGACGGTTTCTTGGTTGAGCCTCAAAACCAAGGTCGAGCCGGGACTACGTGGGAGCCGAGTCATGAGTGGTGATTGGCGGAGGCTACACTGAGTTCGTGGGGTTTCCAGTGGTTCACCAGAAAACCACTGGGTTCCTTGGTTGATCCACAAAGCCAAGACCGAAGAACCGAAGACGGAGGTGCAGCAGCATCGGACCGGTCTGACCGGTGGGTACCGGTCTGACCGGTGAGGTGCACCGGTCTGACTGGTGTGCGACGACGCAGTCCGAAATCTTCAAAGCGGAGGACACACGTCGGGATTGCAAGGCTTGCGTTGAGGCTAAGCAAGTTTGCGGTCGCTGGGCATCCGTCCGATGGAGCGAAGACAAAGATTTCCGAATTCGCCCTTGAGGGGCATGTATCCCTAGTTAGCTAGTAAGGGTATTTTCGTCTTTCGGTTGCCTCCATATAACCCAAGTGGTGAGAGGATGACAGCCATCTCTTGGAACCCTAGCTCATTTGGTTTTCCTATTTTTCCCTTCCTATTTTCCTTAGGATTTTCATAGGACTAGCTTGAGAGCTTCATGGTGAGATCTTGTGAGAGGGAAGGATGATCAGGCGGCAAGCTAGACCTTGTATGAACCTCTTTGGTATGTATAGATGATTCGGCGTGGTTCGTCAAGGCTTGGATGTGTCTTTCCCGTTTCTCCTTTTTGGTGATTTTCGGAGGCTTTTCTTGGCGAATTTCTTGTGGCGGTTTTGAGACCTTTCTCTTTGGGATTTGGTGGGGGATGTATGCATGAACCCCTCATGGTTCTTTTCCCTTTGATTCCCCTCCCAAATCCGTGAGTAAAGGGGCTCAATTTTGGGGTTTTCGTTGTCCTAGGGTTAGTGGTGTTCTTGGCGGAAATCCTTCGATTCCTCTTGATTCAACGAGTTTTGGTGGACCATAACTTGGCTATGGAGTGCCCATGAGGTGTTCCTACTATCCCCAAAGTCTTGTGCGAATCTGTGGAGCGAATCGGGAGATCGGGAGTTGGATTTGGAGGAGTTGACCCGCGGGCGCTGTTCATCCCGAGCTGCCCAGGCGTGACCGGTCTGACCAGTGCTCTTGACCGGTCTGACCGGTGCGAGCCCTTGGTTGGATTTGTCTCGGGAAACAGCCTTGTCTGTGTGGTTTTGTCCTGTGGTCCTGCTGGTCAGTTCTTGGCGTGTTTGGAGTTGTTTTGCTAGGTTTGTGAGGGGTTCTTCTTCCTTGCAGGTTGTGTTTCGGAGGTGGTTTTTGTTCCAGGGCCTAGAGGAGTCACTGAGGCTTCCTGGAATGTTTGCTATGCGGTTGTTGTAGCCACCGGCCTGACCGGTGCTCTCCACCGGTCTTACCGGCGCAGGCCATCGGTCTGACCGGTGTAGCACAGGCAGCAAGCCGTGCAAGTTTCCGCTGTGTGTGTTGGTGAGTTTTGGTTCGGAAGGTTGTGTGTTGATTCCTAGGACCAGCAGCACTCCAGTGGCTACGTGGTCTTGACCAACTTGGGTAGTTGAGTCGGAGAAGTGTTTCGGAAGCCGAGTTCGTCTTGTTGGAGTTCCCATCTCCTTCGAGAAGAATTTTATCGGCTCCCATTCACTCCCCCCCTCTCTGGTTCGCCTAATCGGTCCTTCAGCGCTCTGCACGTACTGCAGCCGCCCGTCGTCGCTCGTCCGCTGCAGCAGCCTGCGCCTGGTGAGTTGCTCGAGCACGCAGGTCTGCTGCTCGAAGTCACTGTGCGCGCACCTCCGCTTCCTCCTCAAGTCACTCCGCCTCGCGTAGCAGTTCCTTCGCCTCCGCACGCCGCCTCGCACTCGAAATAATCGAGTGAGTGCTGCCAGAGGAAGAGACCCACAAGCGCACGAACAGGTCCTCGTCGACCAGTGGTTGTGGCGCGCGTCCCTGCAGATCCGCGGCGGCCCTGCCGCCCGCTCTCTGCGCATCACCGCCACCTGCGCCCTACGCACTCGCCTGGCTGAGACCGTCCATGCCTCGGTGCGACCTCCTGGAACTCGCCATGGACGAGGGTGTTGAGGAAGGAAGGGGAAAGTCGTCGCCTTGGTCACGTGCACACGCCCGTGCACACTCACCGCCCGTCACCCGCGCCTCCGCCTATCTCCGCCTCGCCTGGAAACCTCCTCGCCTCCTGGATCGAGCCGCACTGCGCCGGAGTCGGGCTCCTAGCCTGAGTCAACACGCGCCGGCCGGTCGTCGATTCACCGCGCCTTCGCCGGATCCGTGCACGCCCGCGCCGGATCGGAGTAGGAGACGTGTAGAGGGGTGGATTCCACCACCGGATCGGCCGGGGGACTTGCTCCGCCGCCGGGATCGGGCTGGAATCAGGCACCGCCGGTGGGGTTTTCTGGGTGGAGAAGAGAGAGCACAGGGGTGGTAGGTAGGTGGGGAAAGTTAGGCTCTTGATACCATTTGTTAGCCCAGAATCACTTTCTCAATTTCCAAGCAAAATATCCAGGGGTACATATAGTATTAACAGGGGTATTTAGGTAAATAGAAGCAACTACTAGAAGCTACTAGACTTATCCTTCATTATCTTGAACGGAGGCCAGCCCCGGATTACGCTCAAGATATATTCATCTTTCCTTGCCATGGTACATGTGTAGTATATGGTATCAATCAATAGTGATCCAGGCAGTTTGCTGTGTGACGTTGGCAAACGGCAAAAGCCCCAAAAGCACACGGCAAAGTTGCCGTGCGCGGCTCACAGCAAACCAAACATGGTAAACTGGAGCTGACAAAGTGAGGACCAGGAGCGTCTGAGTACCGATGGATGGTCGCACCTCAGTGATGAGTGATTGACAACATTGTGTGGATCGGACTGACTCTTAGCCGAGTACAACAGGTATTGGATGCGGCTTGATTTGCGTTGTTGCAGGTGAAGAACAAGCGCGAAAGGTCTTAGCCAGAGTAGCCTGCGGGTAATGGAGAGACAAGTAGGTTTGGTGTGAGGAACCCGGTGAATAGCAGGATTAAGTACGGTCCGCATGGTGCAAGAAGAGCAACATGATGTAGTGTACAAGGAGCCGCTGCATGTGGCGTGGTGGCCAAGTTAAGGAACGAGGCAAGACCGAGTAGACTGTCGCCGGAAGTGAAAGGCTTGATGTGCTCGAATATTAGCGTGGTGAGGCCGTACAATGTACGCGAGGTTTGTTGGTTGGCAAAGACTTTATTGCAAGCAGCTGCAATTTTTTCCAACCGCACAACCGGCGGACCCCACAACATTTGACAGGCACCCATGACCCACCCAACAGGCCAATACCATTCACCATTTCACATCTCTCATTCTTTATTATTTTGTCCAACCGTCTCTCTCTTATCTTCTCAGATGCGGCCATGAGACTGACTCCAACGGCTTCCCCATCCCAACCCACTAGCGCAAAATGGGAAAGGGGAGAGCCCTGTGCCGGCTCCAGCAGCTGCTGCAACGGCAGCTACAAAATGCAAGATGCCGCCTGCCTCTGCCCGCCTCCACCCTTGGCCGCCCGCCTCCGCCCGCGGCCTCCACTTGCGGCCGCCCGCCTCTGCACCTTGGTGAGCCTCCATGGAGCGGCGGCGGCTCCCGTCGGCACGGCCACCTCCTCCCCGACGAATCCAGGGCCGACGGACCTCCTTCCCGGCAGATATCCGGGGCCGGCGGTGGCCCCGCCGCCTCCTATGCACCACCCCGGCGGCGGGCTCCCAGCAGACGGCGGAGGAGGAGATTGAGGTCACCGCCGCAGATTCACGTGCGAGGTGGACGACAGCGAGGTCTGGCTCAGATCCGGCGGCTGCTGCATCAAGCGACGCCGGCCGCACCCCTGCTCCCGCACGCGGTCATGCCCATGATCACCCATGTGGCGGTGGAGCTCACCTCTCCTCAAGCGGCCTCAGGGGCGGAGGATCTCCACGGAGCGGAGGAGCTAGCCCGGTGAGGAAGATGAGGCGGAGGGGCGGGAGTTCAACTGCTCGGCGATGCGTGATGCAGATGAGGAAGATTGCTGGAAGCCACCTTCTTTTGGGACATGAAATCCTTCTCTTTCTTTTCCCCATAGCCGATGCGGATGGGGAAGATTGCTGGAGATAGTCTGAGACGACGGCTCCCCGGCAAAGGAGTGTGCGGCAGCTCCGATGCGTCCCCTAGAGGCTTCCATGGCACGGGCGCAGCGGCCTCCCGGTGCTCCCCGGAGCAGGTAGGGACATGGGCTTCTCATCTCTCTGCCTCATCTCTGCATCCTTGTATCTCTGATTCTCTCCTCTCAGATGGGTGGGAGGTGGGTGGACCGTGGGTGGCAGTGGATGTGGGCGCCTTATGGGTTTGAGTTTCTACGCGGCGGGATTAGGTGGGGTTCGGGAGTTGCTCACTTCTGTTAGTTTTCCTCATTCGTTCCCTTCTTCCTTGATTGTTAGGCAATAACATGGATTTGTTTAGTCAATCATATTATTCATGATAAGCAATAATATGGTTTCAATAAGCAACTTTGCACTCCATCAAGATCAAAGGTTTCCTATGGTAATTACGTGAACTGTTTTGTGAACTGTTATTTGATCAGAGGCACAAATCGGCATTGGGGTTGTTTGTACTCCTGCCGCCTGCTATTGGGTTCGGTCGATGTCGATCTCCACTTGCTTTTTTTTTGCTTCTCCCTTGCGTGCGTGCCTGCTTAACTTGGTAGAAATGCTCCATGGTCGTGTCTATGCTTTTTGTGTGGCTCGCTGACTTTGCTCTCTTCCTCTCCTCAGTATTCTCCTTCTAAGCGCTCCTGTGATCTGGCCTCAAATAACCATACTGTTGATAAGATGTTGGGGCTGTGCCCTAGCCATCACATTGTTCATTTTTTCAGTGAGTAATTTATATAGTTGTGCTTTTTGAATGATGTTGATTTGCTTATAAATCTGTTCCAAATTGCTTCTGAATTTATTGTAATATGCGTTTACTTTTTAGCAAATAAGATCAAAATATATTGATGTGTGGTCATGTTTCGAAGCTTTTGACGAGACTAAAACAAATGTGCAATTGGATTTTGGGTTTGATGCTCAGTTGTAAAGTTACAATTTTTTTTATCTAGTACTCTTTGCTATTTCAATCACCAGCGGGGTTGTTGTCTCAGAGGGGACACAGTTTTCGAGTACTGAAAAAGTGGTTAGTAGCATGATGTGGGTTATCACCCTTTAAAAAAGAGTGACTGCACTGTAAGTTATTTTACAGCCGGTTGTAAAGTAGCCATGTCCTTGTTGGTTTGGCCACAAAACCAACCGACGGCGGTTTCTCGATTTGGGTCTCAAAACCGAGCTCGAGGGCCCGACGCAACAAAGACGAGATCCGGGTGTGATGGGAAGCTTCGAAGAGGGGGACATGTGGTGTGATCATGGAGCTCGTGTCAGAGGAAAGCAAGGCACGATGGATGCATGCCCACCCAATGGAGATATCTACAACATTCCAGAATTGCCCATGAAGGGTTTGTACCTTTTATTCAAGTTGTAGAGGTAGTTTAGTCTTTCGCCTCCACCAAGTGACTTGAAATAAATAGGTGCTAGAGGGGTGGATGGTTGTGACGTCTTGGACCTGAAACTCATTTGCTCCTGGATTTCTTTGAGAGAATCACAAATGAGTACTTGGTGACACTTTTCTTGATGATTTTGCTCCTTCAAACTACGGGAATCGCCTTCAATTTGATGATTTTTGGATGAACATGAGTTCTAGGTGTTCTTGGTTTTGATTCGCGAATCTGCAAGATTTAGTAGGTTTGGGGACTTGATCTTCTAGGTATGGCTTGCCCATGAGGTAAATATACTATCCTCAAGGTTTCACTTGAATTCATGCGTGAGCTGGGACATCGATTGTTTTGAAGTTGAGTTCGTGGCCGCAGGGCTGTTTTCTGGGCTTTATCGGATCATCCGAACCTTGTGTCGGATGATTCGGTGATCTTTTTTAGGAGATCTTCTGGGAGAAGTTTTCTTATGTTGTGGTTAAACTTTTGTGATTTTTAGAGTCCATTTGATTGAGTTCTAGATTTTTGTTTGTCTGTTTAGCAGGCTGTTTTCTGTGCAGTCCAGGATGATCCAACAAAATGCCGGATGATCCGATGGATGACCCGATGGATGTCTCAGAATTCACTATTAATGTCCCGGTTGAGTAGCAGATGATCCGGACCTATGTCGGATGATCCAGCCCTAAACAATGGAGTATTATAGTGCTTCCGTGTATACTTCCGAGGTGTGTTTTAGCTTCTCGAGCATCTTTCCCAAGGTCAGTAGGTCCGTTGTGACTATGTGGTCTTGACGATTGCCTTGTGTTTGTTCTCCCTCACTTATGTGAGACGCTCGGAATTTATTTTGGGGCATAGGCCAAGTTCATCTCTTTGAAAAGAATTTTTAGCGGCTCCCATTCACTACCCCCTCTGGTCGCCAATCCGGTCCTTCAGCTGGTATGAGAGCCGGTAACGGGTCTTTGCAACTCTAACCAGTCTAAGATCCAAAGATGACGTACCATTAAAGTGGTTCGGGTCCTCCGCACTTCAATGGAAAGAACTATCAGATGTGGGAAGCTCGTATGGGTTCTTTTCTTTGTGGGAAGGGCCATTTGCTTTGGGATGTGACGGTTGACACCACCTACACTACAAGAAAAATGCCGATTAGTGACACAAAAAAACACTGATTCTTGTCATAAACTACGATTTATGACACTGGTTGTTAAGAAAACCATATGTCATTAATCTAGCGTCACAAACTATGATTAGTGACAACCCCTTAAAGCAACTCCAGTAGACCCCCAATTCCAGCCCCAACTTGAAAAGTAGGGGCTGAGAGCAAAAAACGGACTCCGGCAGAGCCCCAACTCCAGCCCCTAACACTGTTCAGCCCCTACATTCCCCTCCCCCCTTCTCCTGCGGGAGGAGAGATAACCCTACTCAGTTGTTCGGCCATTTCCGCTCGCACCCCCGCACAAAGTCACTCGATGGAGGAGGAGACGACCTCGCGTGAGATCTAGCCGCGCCGTCGCTCACTACAAGAAAAAACGCCGATTAGTGACGCAACCTAATTCTTGCGTCATATATTTATGATGTTCCTGGCTGATCTCGTCATAAAAGTTCACTTCCAAGCAAATTTAGTGACGAAACAAATTGTTGTCATAAAGGTTGCAACTGTAGTTAGGCATTCCCTGTTACATGTTGGTTTTGTGACGCCATAAGCTCCGCAAAATCATCATAAACCAACTTTGGTCCCACATGTCAGTTCAAGTAGCAGTATCCCAACCGCTAGGGCCTTGAGGAAATGTTGCAAAAATACTTTGCCATCGCGAGGGGTCCCACATGTCAATTCAAGGAGCAGTATCCCAGCCGCTAGCACCCTGAGGAAATGTTGCAAAATAATTTGCCATCGCGAGGGTTTAAACCGAAGACCTACAGAAACAACACAACACTATTTACCACTGCACCACTTCTTAGTTGTGCGATTTTTTTGTGGAACATCTTAGTTATTTCTCATATTTTCTCCCAAAATACTCGCCGTCCCGCGCTAGTTCACCATCATGTAAGGAATCGGATGCTCGTAGCCTAAGAGGGGGAGGGGGTGAATTAGGGAACTTAAAACCTTAACCTATGACTTCCACTACTTTTCATAAAGTAAACTACATAATTTCTATCTAGATTTGTAATCTATGGTTGATCTAGTGTGAAACCCTCATCCCAAAACCAGTTTTGCAACCTATAGCCAATCCTAGCATGATACTACTTTAGGAAAGTAAAGGCAAGCAAGGATTCCAAGAGAGTAATACAGAAACGTAAAGAGGGATGAGAGGAAGCAAATTCTTGACATGTGCAACAGACATTTAATAGCCCAAAAAATAACATCGAAACATACAACGGGCCAAAATTGGCCCACCAAAATTTGGCACATAAAGGCTCTTACATAGAACGGGCTTCAATTTGTGATGAACCGAAATCGTCATAACCACCTACCACACCGGAGCCACGTTGGATCCCGGTCTGACGTGGCGCTACCACCGAAACTGGTTTATGACGACAGGTGTTATGAATTTTCATGCATCATTATTTTAGTGATGTGGGGAAGTAAGGGGTCGTCACTAATCGCGGTTTATGACTGTTGACATTTCTTAACGTCATCACTAGGTTTGTATTCCCAGTAACAGCGCCAGAAATGGTGGACGACATTCCTTAACATCTTTGCTAAGTTCGTGAGTTCCTAACAACGATGCCAGAAATGTTCCGATGGTAATCCTAACGATACAAAGAATATGCAAGCGCACAGATATACCATTGTAGCATTTCCCCAAAGGAGTATTCCAAAGGGTATCGAATCCAAGGAAGGTGTGGTCGGATTAACATGTGCAACACTATTGCAATGAGTATAGATCAATGACAAGAATAAGTCAGGTCCCAAACATAGGGGTAAGATATGATAAGGATGGGTAGTGTGAACACACCCGAACTCATTCTCTCTATGGTACACTATGGCTTAGGAGGCAACATACGAGTTAGCTCTAGGTTCTAAGGTACTAAACATATAAAGTTAGTAGAAGCCAGTCAGTCACATAAGCATTGTATGAATATCAGCTCAGCACCCAGGCACACGGGGAGCTAACCGCCCGTGTCGCTTCCGCACGACGTCGGTTGTTAGATCTTAGACTCCTACAGCGTAGCCGAACGTGGGGGATTACAAAGGGTCCAACGGCTGTCACCACCGCGGCCTACCCCTAACTATCCGTGGGATACGCTCATATGCAATGCAGCTACTCAACCCAAGCACCATGCTTGCGTTGTTAACTAGACACTGGCCGGCCCGGGCTATTGTGACCCAGATCAGTGCCACCAGATAACTGGCCACTTACACCGAGTACCGTAGCTTGAACTCGAACTTCATACAACACAAACACGTGATCTAACTGGATCAAACTAGGCTAGGTACACAAACGGATTCGTATTCTACTATGTCTATTCAAGAGGATCAAAGGGTCGTGTTCATGAAGAACACGAGCCTCTAACTTATGAACAAACACCGAAGACATGAGTAAATCATTCGTCAAGTGGATCGAAAGGTCTTGTTCATCAAGAACAGGAGCGTCTAAATGATGAACAAACAAAGAACACATGAACAAATCACCAATATATGCTAACACTACTTTATATGAAATAGCTAAATAACTGAAGTAGATCAAAGTTATACAATAAAATAAAGATACAAGAGAACTCATACCTAGATCCCAAAGTAGACTTGGAACCTGAAGTAGAACTACTCTAGCCTACCTCCGAGCCTTGGAAATCAAAAGTGAGAGAGGAGTTGGAAAGTGAGTTGGGTAAGAAATGAGTCCCCTCACATCTATTTATAGGCCTAGGACAGCTTCGGGAGAATGGCGTGAACACCCCGGGATTGGATCAGGAGCCGACCAGGAAGCACCACGTGGAAGGCTGAGATGAGCCGACACAAGGTCGGTTCGGCCGACCTGTGGGGTTGTCGACCCATTGTGGGCCCACCTCGGCCTGTGTTTCTTCGTGGTGGCTATCCTGTGGGTCCTTAGGTCAGTCCTCGGTGTCCACCTGGTTTTAAGGTGGTTTGCCTGCCCGTGAGCCCTTCAATCCTTGTGATGTCCATGTGTCACCCTCTGATTCGTCGGGGTTGCTTCCCTTGGATTGATGACATGGCTTGCATGCATGGGATCCTAGGTGGCAGCCCTTCCTTGGCTGAGGTGACGTGGCTTGGCCCATAGAAGGTGAGTTGTCACTTCTTTTATGCTTATTTTACCTACACTCACAAAAACTCCAAGGACAAGTGGAACTACATTATTCTTAACTAAATGCGTGTAAGAAATGCCTTTTGCTCCTTTATTTATGAGTATATTGACGGCTAAAGTAGGTACTTAACAGCTGTCAACAATGACACTCCATTAATGACGAAGGGTTTTCGTAACAACCAGCGCCATAAATCGCGGTTTATGACGAGAAATGACGTTTTTTTACGTCACTAATCGACATTTTTCTTCTAGTGGATACAAAATCCACTTTTTTCTTAAATTTAACTTTCATACCAAATATGTAGTTCCTTAAAAATATGATTTTGTTGCACAACAAAATAATGATACTAAACTGTCTAATTAACCTTATAATCAATTAATCAAAAAACATTAAGATTATATTCACACATATAATATTGTTGGCACACAAAAATGGTACGGTCCAAGATATGTGAGGTTAATTCTAGAATTGTCAATTTAAGAAGTAACTCTAGATGTTTTGCAAGTTTGGCTTGGATATGCATTTTGCTGGACTAGAGGTTCATCATGGACATTTTGAATGTGTTTTCATTGAATGGGAAAAAAATAGTTGGAACAACATCATTATGAGATTAAATCAGGAGTTCAAGTTTACCAAGACGAAGCCTTTGCCAAGAAGATCAAGGACATGTACATCATATAACCATAGTAAAAAATGGCTGATTTGACTGAATGATGAGGTCAACTTTTCTGATCAGTTGATTGTTCCTGTAGCTGATTAAGCAGCATATGACTGGTCAGACCTGTCCCCCAACCCGGTCAGATCGTCCTGACTAAAGTGTTCAAAGTGCAAACTGGACTTCACCATTGCGTAGGTCTCGTCGAGACGATCGAAATGCATATGTGGTCAATTCGGAGTCCGGATGAGAGAGTTATGGCTCTAACAAGATTATTCAGCCGTGCTGGGTAAACTGATCAGACGAGTTTGGTCGAAATGCTCAAAGGAAAAATTGGACTTCATCATTGGACAGGGCTCGTCAATTATATCAAGATTCAAATATAGAACATCTGATTTAGAGTCCGGATGATGCAATTAGCCCTGAGCCAGACTAGTCAGATCGGTTTTGATTGGCGGTCTGACCGGTTTGCCCAGCCTAATCCAAGTTAGAAGTTGTATTTTTGACATGGGATTTGTATGGACTTTGACTTAGGTAAGATCTCCACACCCTATATTTATGATTGTCAAAACCGATTGAGGGCGTGATGACAATCAAATCAATCTACCAATTCTATGTTTTTATCTTCTCAACACCATTTCGAACCTCCATGTTGTTCCTCTACTAATCTCCACGGTCGTAGATGATGTCTTAAAGCCATGACGGGGTCCCTTCCGGACGAGAGCTTCGACGGCCTTTTCTACTTTACTCGTGAACTAGTTGTTCTTGGCCACGTAAGTGCGTTGGTTATCCCTTTGTTGGTTTGTTCATAAACCTAGTCATCCTCCATCGCGTAAGTGTGATAGTTATCCTCTCGAACAATTATAATTATAATGGCCTAGGGTCCAGTGAAAAAGAGGTTACTAACACTAGGCCAGAAACGATTTGTTCTGGCGGCTAAAACCGGTCTTTGCTGGCGGGCGCATCACCCGCTAGCAACTTTGAGCCAGTAGAAATGGCCCTTTGTGCTGGCGGGTGGCTTAAACACCCGCCAGCACAAAGGGCCATCAGTGCTGGCGGTTACTTAAGCGGCCCGCTAGCACAAAGGCTTTCTGTGCTGGCGGTTGCTTAGGCCGCCCACCAGAGAAAGCATTTTTCCCATTTTCCTATATAATTCCCCATAATCATTTATTATTTGTATGTAATTTGTCATTTTCGTTTATTATTTGTATTTGGCCGCTATATTCGCCCGTATATTTTTCATATTTGCATTTGTAGGCCAAATTCACTTTAATTTATTGTAATTTGTATTTAACCGCTAAATCCAAATATGTCTGTCAAACACATAATCCAAACTAAAATATAAAAATGTATACATAAGTCACATTACAAAAAAACATCGTACATAAAAGATAACCCTAGGACACCCATCTACGTAACCTTTCTGCATCGTCTAAAGTCAAGACTCCTTCTTTATCGAAGAATTCTCCATCCTCGTGGCAAATCTCACGTAGGATGAATCTCGCCATGTCCGCACAAATGTTGGTGATTTCACTGTCACAAAGTTGCCCCCACGACCCCTCGATGGTAGGCATCTGCACGTAAAGACAATAAATAAAGATTGTTATGCATTACCATTAAGACCATAATTAGCACATGCATGGTTGTGTACAAACAAGAGGCTTACGTCTTCAAGATTCGTCTGGTACCTCCGATTATTTCTCAAAACCTCACACGCATAATATCCACATAGCACACTGCCAGGAGGTTGTTTGTAGCACTACAAACAAATAAAAAATGATCGGTACTTATTAACAGAAGTGTACAACTCTGATAAAAATGATCGGTACTTATTAACAGAAGTGTTCTTACCCATTTGGCATGTCGTACCACCAATTTTTTCTTATTTCGAGGGTGCTGCCCACCACTGAGTGTGTATAGCCTATACGCACTTTAAGGATACAAAGACATAAGTTAGTAATACAATTTGAACTATCGCTGATACACGCAATAGTGATTATATATTGCACTGAGTTGTCTTACTTTCTTATAATGTCAATGATTTTCCGGTAAGAATCCTCTGAAAAGTGTAATGAGTCATAGACCCCCATAGTTCCAAACTTCGGACACATGTGAAAGCAAATGAAATGGTCACTGCATAAAATTAAAATAATTAATATAAATAGACTCAAAATTGAAAGTAAATGAAATAGTTATTTAAAGGATCTTACTCAAAATTGTAAGCACACTTGATAGAATCCTTATGTTGGTTTTTCTTCATTACCCTTGCAATGTATACAGCCACCTCATGAAGTTTAGCTTTCTCGTAACTCTTTGTTAATTCATCTTTCTCATGTGGTGTCTTTGCTTGTTTATCTATTTGCTTTCTTAGTTCAGCCGACATTATGAACGTGTGTTGCGGCTTGCTTACTTGTTGCGGGTCCAGGTATGCTACCTTCCACCTCCCGTTTGTCTTCCTTTCATCCAACGCTTGCATCCTGCAAAAATTTTTACTTAGGATGGTAATAACAATACATATGGATTTGAATAGATTTGTATGTGGTATAGGGATGTTGACTTACATGGACCAAACGGTGATGAGATTGACGTCAAGTTTGTCACGGCGGTACATCGCATGCAAATCGGAGAAATCGATTGCAACCTTCCAATCTAAAGTGCTACTGAACACCCATGTTGGGACATTCGCGATGATAGTGTGAATGCCTTGCTTCATGGCGTGCATGATCCATCCATGCAGCCTCATCAATTCTGACGGCACTTCGTTCAGTTGCCACCAAAAACAGAATGGTTTGCCATGCTCATACTTGTCGGGCACCTCATCTGACGAAAACATATTTATTTGCTCCTCCTTTTGCTTTCAAAAAGAGGTGCGGGTTAAAGATTTTTCATCTGGTACCTTCTTGAGTACTTGAACATCAGATGATTCTTTATCGGATGTTGGAGCCCGTTTAGGTTTATTCTTCAGTACTTTCAAGAACAAGTCAACATCAGATGATTTCGTCTTTGGTTCATATGAGTTTATCATCTGGTGTATTGCTGGCGTCTTGGTTGGTGGAGATGGCAGAGGAGATGGTGGTCTTGGAACAGATTTCGGTGATGATGCCCCTTCATCGAGAGTTTGTTGGACGGGTGATTTTTTCTCATTGTTACCTCCCTGCTCTCCACCCATCGTAGGTTGTTCAATGTTCTCGACGACTGCTTGGAGGGGTGCTTGTGGCATGTTGTTGTCATTATTGTTAACTCCCTGCTCCACACCCATCGTAGGTTGTTCCGTGTTCTCGACGTCTACAACATCTTGGAGGGTCATGTTGTTGTCATTGTTACCTCCATGCTCCCCACCCATCGTAGGTTGTTCCGTGTTCTCGACGACTGCAACAACTTGGAGGGTCATGTTGTTGTCATTGTTACCTCCATGCTCCCCACCCATCGTAGGTTGTTCCGTGTACTCGACCATTGCAGCATCTGAATCTTGGGGGGGTACTCGTTCTTGGCTAGGTTGTAAGGGATTTTGTGGTGCATTAAGAATGATATCTCGACGATGCCACAATATGTATTGGTTCCTCGCATCACCGAGAAGCTCGATCCCATCCTCAATAGGGATATCAATCTCGCACGACTCATCAGACACCGAAACAACTTGAACCCATGTGTACTCTGGCGGTGGTGGATTCGGAAACACATGACCCGTTAGTGCCATGGCTGTCCCAACTTCTCGAAACTTATCTTGTTTTCTTCCATATGGAATAACCAACTTGCATGGTGTATCCTCTACAATGTCATCTACAGGATGCTTGGCGTTAGCAATAGAACCAGCACTACTTGGAGTCGGGATGGTTCCGATCTGGGCAAGCAGCAAGTTTGGAGGGACCTGTCCAGAACCACCAGATATTGCATTCTCTGCACTAGGCCCAACAGAAACTTGTTGTTGTTGTATGAAGAAGCCTATCAACTCTTGCTTGGCGATTTCTCTCATCTTGTCTTCAAGGTGCTTCTTATAACGGTCTCACTTCTTATAACTTGCTCGGTGTTCATGAAATGCTTTACCCCAGGGCAAGGTAGATGAAATCCCTCGAACACAGCCAGAGTGCTCAGGCGTTCCGATCGCGGTGGTTAGCATATCTTTCTCCCTGTCGGGCATGAAAAGACCATTCTTTTGCATTTCCGCAAGTCCTTCCAGCTTCTCATAAATTTTTTCTGTTGTGGGCTTCTGGAATTTAACCTTGCCGTCAGGTGCTATAGCCAGAACTCGAGCAAGGCACCCATTCCTGCTACGCTCATCCATGCCTTCAAACAAAGCTTGTAAACCAGCTACCCTCCTTTCTTCTTCCTCCTGCCTCCATTTTGCCATTTTGGCAGCATATCCTCCCGAACCCAAGTGATGGGGGTTCTCAGCAGCTTTCATAGCCTTCTCCTTTTGTTGGACACTCAGAGCTACTACTTCTGCCGTCTTCTTCTGTTCTACGAATTCTTCCCACACTGCTAGCGGAATGTTACCATACACACACTACAAGAAAAACGCCGACTAGTGACGCAAAAAAAGGCCGTTTCTCATCATAAACCGCGATTAATGACGCCGGTTGTTACAAAAATGCTCTGTCATTAATCGAGCATCACAAACCGCGATTAATGACGAGACCTTATTTCCCGGCATCATGAGTTTAATGACGCGCATAAATTCGTAACACAAAGGCGTCATAAGGTACATGCCACGTCGGACCAAAATCTGATGTGGCACGGCATTTTGTGACAAACCGTTTCGTCATTAAGTGAATTCAGCTCATATTTTGACGGGCCGAGGTCCAAATACCTTGTCGTCATAGATTGAATTTGGCCCACTTAATGTTAAGCTGAGCCCAATGTTTCTTTCATCATAAATTGGTTTTAGGCCTTATTAAGGTTGGATGGAGCCCAATATTGTTTGTGTCATAGAATGTGTAAGGCCTATTTATGGTTGGATGGAGCCCAATAATTATTGTCATCATAGACACTTTTAGGCCTAATTCTGGTTGGACCGACCCAATAATCGAGGTCGTCATAGAATGTTTTAGGCCCGGTTTTAGTATGACTGAGCCCAATAATTGCATTCGTCATTAATTTGTTTTGGGTCCAGTACTGGTTGGATCGAGTTCAATATTCGATGATGTCATAAAATGATTAAGGCCCAACTGATATTGGACCTAGCCCACCATTTGCTGACGTCGACCCATTTTATTAATAAATCGTTTTTGAATTCGTAAAAAAATAATGGGCCGAGGGGGCAAGCCCACATATTTTTTCCCTGTTATTTTGGGCTGCACTCCAGGTAGCACTTAATTAAATATAATTCAATCTCATATTACATGCTAATCAATTAAGTAATTGACATCACAGAATCCTCAAAAAAAAAGTAATTGACATCACAGATAATATTTCCATACCACTGATACAAATGAATGTTTCGGATCACACATGACACATTATGATC
The DNA here is from genome assembly GCA_036936925.1 of Cenchrus fungigraminus. Classification (NCBI taxonomy): domain Eukaryota; kingdom Viridiplantae; phylum Streptophyta; class Magnoliopsida; order Poales; family Poaceae; genus Cenchrus; species Cenchrus fungigraminus. The sequence goes on along the minus strand of CM072768.1, from coordinate 58,682,039 downwards.
AATGAACACAAAACAACCACAAGCAGATTGTAAGTAGGAGCTCACAAACCAATACACATGATATCTCCATGCTCACAAATAAAGCTGGTATTGAAATAGAACCCACTAAGATAACAAAGCTCCGTACTCACAAAACAGCACAACTAGCTGGGAGGACACAAGCAGAAGACTAAGAAACACAGTGGCCTTACCCAAGGCGCGAGCTTAGCAGTTGTCGAAGGAGGGTCTCAGTAGTTTCTACTTGTTTCTTCAACCTCTCAATCTCATCTGTCTGCACTTTCATTGCTACATCTGATGCTTCTGCCTCGATCTTCAAGTCTGTCAAAACTTGGTCCTGTTCAACAAAGATTTCACCAAGGTCAGCAGCTGCATCGAGCCCTCCCAACAAAACTTCAGGTCTTGAGCATGTAGCGAAAGCTGGATAATCTCGAGGCATGTAATCAATGAATGGCTTTGACTTCACATTGGAGGGACAGGAATTTGATATTTGAACCACAAGGATTGTCCTCAACATTTGAGCCTAAAAATGAAAGGAGAAGTCAAACTTGAACCTTAAACGAAGCAAGCAAACAAACTTAAGAATAATCCTAAGAATAAAGTAGCAGGATAATCATGCATTCTGTTACATACCACGACATGTGATTGAATCTCAGTAATGCAGGAGTGGGATGCTAGGCCCTGCACAAAAAGTTACAAATCAGGAACTGGATCTAGAGTGGTCAAGGTAAGAGAAGGATCTGAAATCTAAGACAATAAACAGAGTAAATTACTTTCTAAGCATGGCTCATCTATTAAGTTGTGTTACAAATCAGTAACTGCATCTAGAGCGGCCAAGGTAAGAGAAGAATCTCCAATCTAACACAATACACAAAGCAATTTACTTTCAATGCATGGCTCATCGATTAACTTGTGTTCCAAATCAGTGACTGCATCTAGAGCGTCAAAGTTAAGAGAAGAATCTCAGAACTAACACAATACACGAAGCAATTTACTTTCTAGGCCAACGAAAATACTACTAGGGATCTAGAAAGAAAAGGAAATGAGATTCTCACTTGTGAAGCTCCAAGATTCAGGGGCCCATGGATTGAGGGTGCATCGGGAGCCGGTGCTTGCGCCGTATCCTCGCTCAACTGCTCAGCTTGGCCAGCACAGCAGACGCAAGCAGAACACCGATATCTACCGCCCACCATCTGCTAAGATACCCCTCCCCCTCCACCGGCGACGGCGAGGTCAGATCGCCACCGCAGATCTAGCTGAGCAGAGTGATGCTTTTTGGAAATGGAAGGCGGGAGTTTAGTGGCGCAACGCGGTAGCAATGGAGTAGAGTATTTATTATTTCGGGGCGGAGAGGGAATACAGAATTTGAAAATCCCGCTTTCGACTTCCTGACCGCGAAATGAAAATTTGGTAAGCTGCACTTGCTTCGGGGCCACTGACAAGTGAGGCCGTGCAATGGCGGCCCCATATTGTCAGCGAGTTTGGGTGGGATTCCGGTGGCGTACAATATAGGCGGGAGATGGGTATCTGGAAGAGGCCCACGCTTCAGTGAAGTTGGGTGCGTTTCCAGTCGAAGATCACAAAACCTAACAGCTGCTTCTCTCACTACAATGCCTACACGTCTATTTTTTTAAGTCATACGGATATAAGGATCTTCCTTCTGCGTTCTTATCTGGACCAAAGCACACTCGTGTACCCACCAAATATTTTGCATGCCTACCGGGGAAAAAGCCTGCATATTCCACCCTATACTTGTGACAGGATTCCTCAGCAGTGTAGGCCTTCGTATTCCGAGCATCCCACGTATTTTCATGGCTACTGTAATCCCGTGAGGGCATGCTCTGCCACGAGGTGCACGCTGGCTTAGTATCGGTCATGGTTCGATAAATAGGCGTGCCCCCAAGGCCTTTGCTCATCGCCTCTTCATCCTCCAAGCATTGTGCAAGCAGACCTTTCTATTTGGTTCTGCGCGCTGTGAAAAGAGGTGAGCTCTTAGCTTCCGTGTCATGTTTTTACAGGATACAATCATTGTTTCTGGTCAGTGCTTATCATGTTTACGTTGTTGGCGAGTGTGTAGGAGGATGGCTTCTGATGCGAACGGAGGAACCACCAACTTCCATGATGTGCCACCACCACAGCAGCCATGATACATGGATCCATATGATCTGTACGACATGGACGAAGCGGACGAGGAAGAAATGGAGGAGATGAAGAAAGATGCTTTGGCTTGGCTGCAGGAACAGGGTTACACTCGTGTGCTTCGCCATGGTCGCTGTTGTTGACACCGTTTTTTGGAAAAACATGTCAAAAAGGATAAGGAGAAACAGCCGATGAAAACAGAGTGCAATCGGCCGATTGAAGAGAGAGAAAAGGGTGGTCAACAGGACTCGCCGATGGTCAGAGGAATTCAACTCTAGCAACGGACTAACGAGTCAACCAATTGGCCGATGGTCAAACAGAGGATCGGCCGATAGAAAGAAGGAAGGCGGTAATTAAGGAGATACGCCAGAAGGAAAGCACGGTGGAGGCGGGTCAATCCACGATTGGCAACGGGTCAAAGAGTCAGTTTTTAGGAAGTTTGACTCCTGCGAGAGTCCTTTTCTATCTTTAGTAGTGTTTGTTTTCTTTAGAAGCAAGTAAACAGTGCTGTAATCGGCTAGGAGTCGGGTTGTCCTCAGGACATTAATAGTGACCCTGCGTGGTCGGAAAAAAGTGCACACACCAATATCAAACAAACTGCCTCCGGGCAAACCCTTTACAATTTACAACATCTACTTTACAGCATCTACTTTTCGGCGACTTCGCCATTGCGTTTTTTCTCTTTTCTACAACGCCATTCTTCAAGTTCGTCGGGCTGCATCAGCTGATCTCCAGCAAGCTTGGAAGTACCGTTTTACCGAATAACCCTAGGCTTTAACCTCCGGGCGCATCGCTGAGGTTTCGTCTAGTTCTTTATTCACCCCTTACCGATATTTGCTAGATCTGCAAGATTTCGTACCAATTCTTGTGGTTTTAGCTATTATCACCAATTTATCCCACTCGATCTAGATCCTATCGGCTTCTAACACCGCAGCCGATTCCGACCTGTTCGAGTGCTGACGTCACGATCGGCCGATTCCAGCCGATTTCTTATCCACACCCTCGCGTCTCGGTCACTCTTGAGCAGGCCGATCCTGCTTTACTTGTATCGGCCGATTGGCTGGTACGTGTGTTGCTAAAAGGCCATCAGTTCTTTAGCCGATCCCTAATATTTTCCATTGTCAATCAATAGGTCAGATTGGCTAGCACGCCTCGCAATAGACCGGGGAGTCACGTGTGTCGCGCGCGGAGGTGACATCCTATTTTTGTGTCAACAGCTGTGTGTGCCCTTACTGCAATCTTGCTAACCGGCAGTGGGGTTTTCGTGACATCCTACAGCATGCTTCTGGCATTGGTCGCTCGGGACGTACCATGAAGTCGAGGGGTAGGCACCGTGCATTGGAGGAATATCTCCGCACGGATCCTCGTTATGCTACATTCCGTCATGCATTAGGTATGGCGGGATAGGCGTGTGCCGTATCCATCTCCATGACCGTGTCTGTTGTCTTCCTCGTTGCCAAGTCCGAAGATTTCGTTGCTGGGTGTGTGTTTGTGCGCGCCAGTGCCAGTGCCACTGTGCGGGTGTAGGTCTATGGGGATGTATCATGTATGTGCACATTTAAGTTGAATAATTTGGGCAAGGTGACCATCATTTACGTTCTGTATATTCTTGGCAAAACGGTGAATTTAGTCAAACGGTAAATTTGTAAAATCGGTCATCATTTACGTGTGTATCTGCAATGTGGTGCGGTGGGATAAGAATAAAATATCACATGACAAGACATTACATCTCAGACTATGGCAACGCATCATGGCCAGGGAAATCCACTGAAGCAAGGAAGGCGATCATGGAAAAGAAGAACACCCATGTTCTTCATGGATAACAGGGGATACAGGGGATTTTCCTGCCACTACAAGATTCACAGAGCAGGAAAACAGGGAATCGATCTTTTCCATCCAAAAGAAAACATACAATTGATCTTTCCATCCACAAGACCACCTATTTGAAAGTGCAAAAGAAAACCGAAATCTGAGTAATCTAAGACGACCCCTTCGAGGAGTTCCCCGATGACTCTGGCGTCGAGGGAGCTTCAATGGCTGGGGGAGCCACAGGACCGGGATTGGCGGGGCCGGCATTTGAAGGACCAGCGCCGAGGTCCATCTTCTTCTTGGTCCTCTTCGAGTCCACCTCCTCCTCCTCCTCCTCCTCCTCCTCCTCCGCACCCTTCTTCTTCTTCGCCGACGGAATGTCCTTGAACGAATCAAGCTTACCGAACTTGTCATCCTTCAAAATCTGCCTCACAAACACCTCCGTCTATTGATTCCTCTTCTTGGCCTCCACCCGCTTCCTCTTCTTGGCCGCCAATCACTTCTTCTCAATGGCCACCCACGTCTCTTCCTCATCCTCTTCTTCTTCCTCTTCCTCTTCCTCTTCCTCTTCCTCTTCCTCTTCATCCTCTTCCACGTAGTCGTACTCATCCTCGCTGTCCTCGCTCTCCTGCCTTTCCATGTCTTCTACATCAGATTCACTCAAGGAGGGGTCGGATGGCTCGCATGCGCTTGGTTGGGGGGAGTCGGGTGGTGTCCCGATGGAGGAGGGGGTGGAAGGGAACGGGGAGGCGGAAAGTCGAATCGGAGAAGAAGGCATGGTGGTTGTGGTTTTCTGGAGGAAGAGAGTTTGAGACAAGGCAATGGAGGGAGTTGGGAGAGTCTGGTATATTAATAGATCTCAGTTTCAGGGAAAGTCAGGGTGCCTCTTCGGGAGTTGTATCACGCTAATGCAAGGAGGCGCCTCGATCTCTAATAATGTAACGGTCTTTTGCAAAGAAAAGAACTATGTAAATTTGTAATCTTAGTGAATTTGGAGCAAACTATATTTACAAGCACTTCAACATGCAGAGATGAACTGTTTACTGCCATTAAACCGGATGTTCGGGTATGGGATGCATTAACAGACCGGATGTTTCGGTCTAGAAAAAGATACAGAAAGGACAAATATTTCAGGACCTGTAAAAGATGCTTGTTTTGATTTTGGGCAAAGGTGATCTATGATTTCATAGTTTATGAGAGCGATAAAATAGGATAACATTTATAGGGAGACAAGGAATAGACATGGTCAGGGAAACAAAGCATAAACAACTTCAAACAAGGGGATTGATCAACAAACAAACGATAACCAAATTTACAAACATGGTTTGGGTTAGGGATGCATTAGCGTTTTGGATGTTTGGCAATAACCGCATGCTTGTTTTGAATTTGGTCAAGGTGAGCAACGATCACATTGCTATTTCTTATTAATCGTCCAATATTGATCTTCAACTTCTCCAGATCATATGTCAAGCTAGGAAACTGACATTGTCAAGCGATTGGCAGATGTTGGTGTAGGTCTGTCTAGTGGTGCTATGTTTTGGGTTGGAAACTTGTGATGATGTTCAGACTCGTTGTCTGGTGATGCTTACTCTCCCTGGGAGTCCTAGGGGCGATCGTTGTCCTAATCTAGCTTGAGTCAAGGTAGGTTAGGGCGAGTCAAGGGCCAGTGAACTCCTCTTTTATCCCTGTTCTGTGACTTGTTCGGTATTTCTGTTGTTGCAATGGAAATGGGGGATGCCCTCGATTCGAAAAAAATGTGTCAAGCTAGGAAACATGATCATGTATAAGTACAATAAGAGCAGATGTTCTTATCTAGAAACACGAACAGGCCGGACAACACATGAGACCATGTTTCATGGAAATGTAAAGTTACTAATTAACATCACGATGTTCACATACATAAGACAATGTTCCCACGAAATCTAAAGATACTAACTAACATCACAGATAACATATCGACATTGGTCTTCCACTGGCGCGACTCGTTCACTCCATCTACATCCATCCCTCGTTTCTGGCCAGGACGCGGTGGCGGCTCCACTTCTTCATGTTGTCCTCCCTCAGGGCCTCAGACCTGGCCATCCCAAGGACGTGGTCCTTGATCACATTCAGGTTCCTCTACTGGTGCATATGGTTGGGGCAGACAGGGCACCCGTAGGTGTTGGTAGTGCGCCGAAAGACGCGTAGAGCAAACGTGTCGGAGTTGGAGTCGGAATTGGAGTCGGAGTCCAACTCTGCAAGTGGTGGAGGAGGCTGGGAATCCGCCGCCGACGTACCAGCGGCTCCGAGCATTGGCGGGTTGTAAGGAATCGGATGCTCGTAGCCTAAGAGGGGGAGGGGGTGAATTAGGCAACTTAAAAACTTATCCTATGGCTTCACTACTTTTACACAAAGATAAACTAGAACATACCATCTAGATGTGCAACTAAGGTTGTTCTAGTGTGAAACTCCCATCCCAAAACAAGGTTTTCAACCTATAGCCAATCCTAGCAAGATACTACTATAGGAAAGTAAAGGCAAGCAAAGATTGCAAGAGAGTAAATGCGGAAATGTAAAGAGGGATGAGAGGAAGCAAACTCTTGACACGCGATTTATCCCGTGGTATCGGTAGGCACTAAGCCACCCCTAGTCCACGTTGTTGAAGCACTCACACAAGAGTATTGCTTCCCGGTCACCAAGTCTCTCTCAAGAGCACCACTTGGCTCGCCACAAAGGCTAGCCACTTAGGCACTTGCCAAGCTCCCTTAGTCACCTTGATGCCGCCTCCACTAAGGAGCTTCTCCACCAAGGAAGGGGGTCTCCACGTCCCCCGCACAAAGTGTCCTCGCAGCTCCACACCAAGCCGGAGGGTCGAAGACGATTGCCGGTGAGCCACTTAGGCCCCAAGGCTTCCGGTGAACCTTGTACACCTTGATTCACTCAAGAATCACCTCACAAGGTTGGCACAACCTTGCACTCACTCAGCTCTAAGCTAAGCCTAGCACTAAGCACATACACTAAGCATATGCAAGTCTATGGATGAGCAAATAAGCACTTGGATGGATTGGATATGATCTTCTAGGTGTCTTGAACTCCTCTGCACTTCCACACAATCTAGCAACCTCAAATGGGTGAGTGGAGGGGGTATATATAGCCCAAGGCACTCAGCTAGCCGTTGGCTAATGGCTCACTGAAAAGTTGACCGTCGGATGAACCGACGCCTACTTTTCAGGAGCATCGGTTCATCTGGTGCCCCTCCCACATCACTTAGCCATTGAGGTTCTCTGTCAGAACAGCTCCGATGCTATGCACCGATGCTACGTCGGATCATCCGGTGCTAAAGACCCCGCGACCAAACCCTCATTGTTAGCTTCCGCGCGACCGTCAGATGAACCGCTGCGCACCCGTCGGTTCATCCGGTGCTTAAGGCTTCGTCTTGGCGCGTCTCTGTCTCGTTCAAACGTGATCATCAGATAGACCGACGGTTCCCTCCAATGGACCATCGGTTCATCCGACGCTACTGGCTTTGCGGCTTCATCTCTTCAACTCGTCCGACGCAACTAGGAACTGGACCGTCGGTTCATCCGACGGTGCCTTCGCTTTCCCTAGTGTACCAACTCATCTGACCATTGCACCGACGCTTGCTATCTAGGTACCGTCGGTTCATCCGACGGTGTCCTTTCTTTTCCTTTCTTTGCTCGGTTTTGACCCTAGAAAAATAGACTATCTTCTTAATTTGGCATGTGGTATTTTTGCATCCTTGGGACCTAGAAATGTCTACAAAGACATGCTAAACAATATGGTTAGTCCCATTGATCATGTAGTCATGAATCACCAAAATTATACTCGAACTAATGGCACATGAGGCCATGTTCGCTACATGGGTCGACGTTGGCGGCGTCGCAGCAGGGCGGCTCCGTGCCGTGGAATTGACGCCCTTGCCTCTCTAAGTAGGAGCGGATGAAGTGGAGGCTGCGCGGTGACAGCCAGGACCCGGATTCGGCTCCTGAGGAGGCGGTGGGCGAGAGGCTGGCAACGCCGCCGGACCGATGAGCAGGGGCGGGTACAGCCATGCGCCTGAGCTCTGTGTGTCTGGGGGAGACTGATTGCTTCATTGCGTCAGACGGGCAGTAGGATTGAAACGCGAGTGTTTGGGAAGAGAACTATGGGTAGAGTGGTTCAGAACTGGCAAGGATGCCGATGGTGGTAGGAATACAATGGCCAGATTCCATGAGAAGTTGTGCAAGCTTCTGTGACAAGCTAAGCAACGGGCCTCTAGATCGAGTGGCTGCGATTCATCTACAAGCTTCCATGGGGCGTTGTGGCAAGCTTCCATAAAATTAGGCAACGGGCGCCTCGGCCTGTCGAGGAAGGCTACGGCCGGATGTTACTGATAAGAAAAGGTGACCAAACCGGACTAAATTCAGTGTTGATTTTGTGGGCAAAATAGAATGACTACGGCCGGATCTTACTGATCTGCAAAAGTGAGCGGACCGGACTAAATGGTTCATTGAATTGTTATTAGGAAAATACGATCGCATTATTCGAATGAACATCCATCCAAAGTAGGAAACAGAGTCCATTCTAAAGTGACTAATTAAACATCACAATTTCCACATACATAAGACAATGTTCCAACGAAATCTAACGATACTAATTAACATCACTGATAACATAACATCACAAAGTTCACATACATAGGACAATGTTCCAACAAAATCTAAAGATACTAATTAACATCACAGATAACATAACAGCATAGATCTTCCACCGACGCGGCTCCCTCACTACATCTACTCCATCCATCCCTCATTCCTAGCCATGACACGGTGGCGGCTCCACTTCTTCTTGTACTTCTGCCTCAGGGGCGCAGACCTGGCCATCCTAAGGACATGGTCCTTGACCTCATTCAGCTTGCGCCACCAGTGCATAAGGTTGGGGCAGACAGGGCACTCGTACGTGCCATCGAAGCACCGGAAGACGCGCAAAGCATCGCCCCGGGGGATCGGAGGGATGTAGCCGTGGAAACGGTCCTCAGACAAGTCTGTGTCAGCTTGGGAGTCGGAGTCGGAGTCAGAGTCAAACTCACCAACAGGAAGGGTATCCGTAAACTTCAGCTTCCGAGGCGGCGACGGTGGAGGAGGCTGGATATCCGCCGGTGAGACACCAGCTGCTCCTGGCAAAGCACTGGTGATCGACGGTGGGTCGACGTTGGCGTCATCGGAGGGCGGCGGCAGCGATGGTGGAGGAGGTTGGGAATCCGCCGGCGAGCCACCACCGGCTCTTGGGAAACCGCCGACGAGCGATGGCGGGTCGACGTTGGCGGCGTTGGAGGTCGGCGGTGGCGGGTCGACATTGGCGGCGTCGGAGCGCGGTGGCGGCGTGCCGTGGATGTGGCCCCATAGCACCTCTGTGAACATGCGGGCGAAGTGCTGGCTGTCGCGCGGCGGCACCCAGTCATAGGCGCACGAAGAGGATGTGGCACTGGAGGATCGGTTGAAGGGCGAGGGTGAGAGTCGGCGCGATGGGGAGCCGGTGGGGGATAGCCGGCGCGACGGGGAACCGGTAGGGGATAGCCGGCGCGACGGGGAGCCTGATCGCTTCATTGTGTCAGCTGGGTAGGAGTGAGGCACGAGTGTTTGGGAAGTGGTAGCGTGGTTCGGAACTGGCGAGGACGCCGATTGTGGGGGTTAGGAATGGCGATTTATGTGGAGTTACTCGCCTTGCCTAGGAAGTTGTGCCGCTTCGGTGAGAAGGTAAGCAACGGGCGCCTCTTGAGTCTTGACTCTTGAGTGGCTTCCATTCATCTTCCACCGTTGAGGGGCTGATGTGCGGGTCCCCGCGCCGTATGACCAACACATCTGTGATCTCTTGATGATGGCAACCATGTTCCATGGGAAGTTGTGGCACGAGGATGGCAACGAGTGGATGTTACTGTTAAGAAAAAGTGACAAGACTGGACTAAATTATTTGTTGATTTGTTAGCAAAATAGGTTCACATTTTTCGAACGAACATCCATCCAAAGTACTCCATAGGAGGAAACAAAGTTATCTGATCATACAATAATAAGCATTACAGCAAAGTGACACTTGTTATTGTTGGCAATTATCTTTTCATCTAGTCTGGGTCGTCGAGGATCAAAGGCGCCGCCTCGCTGTCGAGCAGGAACGGGTCCAACATCGGGGGCTGAGCGGTTGGCAACACCGCCGGCCTTTCGAGCAGGGACAGGAACGTCTGTGCCCCTGAGCTCTCCGGGACAGTCGGCGCGGCGAGCGCACTTGACATCACTAGCCGAGCAGCTGGCAACACCGCTAGCCTGTCAAGCAGGGACAGGAACGTCCGTGCCCCTGAGCTCTCCGAGACAGTCGCTGCGGCGAGCGCACTTGACATCACTGGCCGAGCAGCTGGCAACACCGCCGGCCTGTCGAGCAGGGACAGGAACGTCCGTGCCCCTGAGCTCTCCCGGACAGTCGGTGCGGCGAGCGCACTTGACATCACTGGCCGAGCGGCTGGCAATGCCGTCGGCCTGTCGAGCAGGGACAGGAACGTCCGTGCCCCTGAGCTCTCCGGGACGGCGGACGCACTTGACATCAATGGCGGAGTGGAGGGCCACGGCTGCCACGTGCGACCAGCCCGGCCTCTCGGGCACTCCACCCACTGCACGCCAGCTTCTGGTGGCGACGGTACGGCCGTGCGCCTGAGCTCTCCGGGACAGTCGAAGCGGCGGGCGCACTTGACATCAATGGCCGAGCGGCTGGTAACGCCACCGGCCTGTGGAGCAGGGACGGGAACGACCGTGCACCTGAGCTCTCTGGGACAGTCCAAGTGGTGGGCGCACTTGACATCAATGGCAGAGTGGACAGCCACGGCTGCCACGTGCGACCAACCTGGCCTCTCGGGCACTCCACCCACTGCACGCCAGCTTCTGGTGGCGACAGTGAGACGGGAATCGTGGTTTGATAGATGCGGAGAGAACACATGTCTCGAGCCCAATCGGCCCGGCCATCCATTGCGGCGTTTTTGTCCTGCAAGAGGTGATGCTGATGGGGTCTTCTAGTGCCAAGAGGAGGAGATGTCGATGGGGTTTTCTTTCATTGAGGAGGAGATGCAAAAGTGTTTTCCAGTAGTATATATTAATAGATCTCATTTGCCAAGGGAAAGACGCAGGGTCTCATAGGGGATCGTGTCAGGCAAATGGCCTAGGCGCGTAACTTGCAATCTCGTTGAACTTGGAGCAAACTTAATTCACTTGAACAAGATGAGAACGAAAGTTCCCACGAGACCGGTTATTCTGGTATACGAGGTCGGATGTTTGGGTTTACGAACCATGAGTAGACCGAAGAAATATTTTTAATCATTTGATGGCAAAAAGATGCTTGTTTTAAATATGGACAAGGTGAGATATGATATCATCCTTGTTAGGGAGAGCCGAAAACGTGCACAATTAGAACGTGGAGCCATGGCTTAGGTAGAGCAAACTGAAGCGATGGGCAACAAATTGGCTTTCAGTAAGATGGTGTCTACTCTATCTAGTGTACACTACCCCATCTAGCAAAGATTTGTTTTTCCAAGACTTGGTTAGTAGGAAAGAATCGTGAAGACAAGCAAGCTGACCTAGAGTTTGGACCACGGCTTCATTCTTCCTTGTTGACGAGTCATGCTTGGTAACAACAAAATGAAAGCATGCAATGAGATAGGCAATATAACCCGGGCAGGACCGGATGTTTGGGTTTACGAAACATTAACAGTCCGGACAAAAATTTTCATTCCTTTCCTGGCAAAAGTTGCTTGTTTTGAATTGGGCAAACCTGATTATGGATTTCGTAGTTTCTGAGATAGTGAGATCACATTATTTGTTTTTTAATTGTCCAATATTGATTTCCACCTCTCTAAATTGCGATGAACTATTCCAACTACCAGTCGTGTTAAATTAATGGGGGAAGACCAGAAGTTGGTTTCCATCACGTCAATGCGTGTGCGAGTATTGCTACACGGGAATCAAGGAAGAGAGATAGAAACAGATATCAGTGGATTGATCTAGAAACAAATATATCCAAAATCACTCTCACATATCAGGGTAATTTGTTTGGATGCAGATATCCAATTATTTTGCTAAAGAACAGATCACATTCAGCGTGAATTCTACATTCCTCATTACAAAAATGTGACCATTCTTCCTAGCTCATCTTGAAGCACAGGCGGCCTGCGCACTGATGATTGCCGCACACCACTGGCAGCACCAGCGTTGCATGTCGGCACCATGTCACTCGCCGGATCACCTCTGAGGCAGCCTCACGGCACCACAGGCAACCCTTGTTCGTCCGCATCATCATCGATGTCGCGGCCGCCGATTCTTCCTCGCCCTCGACCTGTCTGTTGTACCGCCTCGTAGTGTCATCATCACCGACGCCGCCATTGGCCCTGTAGAGGACCATGGCGGCTACGTAGGCTGCCACATTGTGCCCGCCCTGGGCGGCCTCCTCGAGCTTGGCGATGGATGACCGGGAGCTGTAGTTTTCCCCGAACAGGATGTCCATCCCGGAGAGGAAACATGCCTCCGGGTTTCTTATGCGGGTCAGGCAATCGAGGAGGGCATCGTAGCCCTTGCGATCGTTCCACTACAGCTCGACGGCAAATTGCTCTAGCGCCACGCGCCGACCAACGGCCGCGTTGTTGCACACGCGACGCATCTCCCGGCAGGTCGCCCGTAGGCTACGGAGGTCATCCATGGCCCGCTCCGAGGTCGCAGCAAGGTGGCCGGCGATGTCAATGTTCACCTCTGTAGGGAGCACCACCAGTGATAACAGCAACCACCTCGACGACATGATTACTGACCTACCGGCGTCCTGAAAATAGTTTGATCAAACATCAGAGTGCCAGGTCAAATGCACATTCAAATCGATACAGAGACTTGGAAGAGAGCACTGTACTCTCACGGATCTTCCTTACGAGAGGAGGAGATGCAATTGTAAAAATGTTCTCTGTACCCCAGGCGGAAGAAGTCGATCAATGCCCCATTTACAACAAATCCACCGTTCCTTCCTCTGCATTTACAGTAAATTCACCACTCCTTCGCCACCCAAAACAACCTTCGCTGCTGCTCCGTTGATATCGAGATAACAATAATAATTCATTATGACTGTTGGGGAACCTAACGGAAATTATGTTCTTGGAAATGTGAACAGGTCAGACTGAATGGTCAGTACAATGTGGTGGATACTAACTGCCGCGCATTTCTTGGTAGATTTTGGCAATACATCATCAGTACAATGCTCAGAAGCACAGGGCACAATGTTCAGAATACATGATCGACACATTGTTCACAATACCAAAGTGACACTTGCAGAATACATGATCGACACATCTAATTAGCCTTGCCACCGAGCATCAATCCCGCCATTCCCGCGAAAACAACAAATAAAGCAAGCAACACATGCACGAGTTTGACATTGTGCCTATAACTCCCAATTGACTTCAGCTCGGCGGTAGCCTTCTGAAGTTTTTGTCGTGCTATTTTGAGCTCATTCCTAATCTCTCTAAGCTCACAGTTAGCTTTTCCCAATTCCCCCTCCCACTGCTTTGCATCCTATTCAGCTTTCGCCTTCTTCTTCATGAGCTTCAGTATAACAGCATACGACCTTTCATCTCATTCTGGATCAATCCAGCAGAAGTAATCGCATTGCTTTTTTTCTTCCTACAAATTAAACGGCCCATTAGCAATAGCCGTTGACCATAGGCACCACATAAGCAGGTAGCCAACTAGCCATTACCTTTGGGCAGCCAGCAAACTGGCGGCCAGGGTTGAGAAAGGTCCAAGCATACTTCACCACAACTCTCAACCCGTGTTTGCACTTGTCTTTAGGATGCCAATGGCTACTATTGCAGGAAGATGTCTTCGAGCAGTAACTACCAATGGAAGAAGATGCTGGAGTACACGGATGCTTCAAAAAAATTCATTGCAACTTGAAATCAATGCTTAGTTTTGCACTTTCTAAACTAAAGCCTATCAATCAACTTGTAACAACAATCGTGCTTCAACCGAAATCCCTAATTCCAAATATCACTTCCCTCTGACAAAAGGGGAAAGCAGAGGCACAAAACAGGGTACTGACCTGACCGTAGCTCACTCTCCTCCCTTCGATGCGAGGATCCGCCATTCCCACCGCGGGTTGTAGATCTGCGCACCAACGCCTCTAGGCTAGATATTTGCCACAACGACCCACAGGAGCGTGCTGGCAAGCCCCTTGCAGGGTACGAGGTTGATATAGCCGTTGGCCGCGGGTTCGACCCCTGCTATTGACATAGTTATCCTTTTAATTTTCCTCTATTTTTTTATCAGACTGACTTGTGGGACCTTATTAAATTTTATGACGAGTTGGAACCACAGTAGGAAACAAGCAGTTTCACGATCGTTCCTCAGGAAGGTCCTTCCAGCAAAACATCAACAGACCGGAACTTTGCCGTCCACCGAGCAGCAAACATCATATTATAATCAGGTAGCAACAAGTTTCTCAACTCATGACCACAAAGTTCACAACACCAAGTAGCAACAAGTTACAACACCAAGTAGCAAACATCATAGGATGATCATCACACGAAGTAGCAGCAAGTTTCTTAACTCATGACCACAAAGTTCACAACACCAAGTAGCAAACATCATAGGATGATCATCATTACAATTTTCAAAATACTCATAACCACCCATTTGTAATCATAATGATAAGAACTGATCATCAATTTATATCTGTAGGTGTTGATTCTCCTTCCATAGCTCCATCCTGCAGCTGTCCCTTCACCTTATGCAGCTCAGCAGCAGTAGCTTCTGAGGATCCTTCCCATTGTTGATCCCTTTTTCGCTTGGCTGACCTAAAAAAAACATAAGCACCAACAAGTTTCATAACACTACGTATTATGATCAGGAGGAACAACCAGTAATTAAACATCAACAAAGAACAAGTTTCATAATAATCAAGCACTACTTATTTTTATCTTTCTCGCGCAGTATCCATTGCTTCTCCTTCTCCATCTGGATAACACTCTGTTGTATCGATTGTTTCTCCTTCTTGATCTCGATAACTAGCTGCTCAACCGATTGCTTATACACTTCCATTGCATCGATGGCATGTTTCAGCTTTCCCTTCACGTTTTCCAACTCAGTGGTAGTTGCTTTAAGCTTGATGTTAGCCTTTGCGCATTCTTCCTTCCATGACCTTACCTCCTCTTCAGGTTTTGCCTTCCTGTCCAGTACCAGGTCTTTCGACTCTTGGTCAAGAATCTCACCTATTTCTTTCAATAAGGCATTGTCCCGGCGTAACATATGGGCACACAACTCCTTGTAGTTGTTGGTCTGTTGCAATTGTTCATGTAACAATTGGTTAGCCATCTCGTTGAATTTCCTTATCTCTTGCATAGTTGTATTTAAAATTTCCTGACACAGCTCCTTGTATTTTACAGCCTCTTGCTGCGCCATGAGTTCTCTACCTTCTTGTTCTTGTAAGTCTCTCTTCACCTCCTGCAGCCCAGCTTTAGTGGCTTCAAGCACCTCTACAAGCTAGTAAAATACAAGAACCTATCAATCCATCAAACGATGCAAACTGAAAACTAACTGAATCTAACACCTATGAATTGTCTATAGCCTATCAAGTTGTAACACCAAACGAAGTGCAAATATGAGGGTACATTGAAATCTAATTCTAGTGTATATGCTCATCAATCCATTAGATCCCCAAATCTAGAAATCCCTAGGACGATAGGGGAAAATATAGCGGCTCAAACCAGAGAACTGACCTTGTCGAGCTGTTTCAGCTTCTTGTAGCTGGAAGGTGGCGGCGGAACCATCTTCCTGTCGCCTCTAGGATCTGCCATTCCTGCCACGAGCCGTTGCAGATCTGCGCGTGGCAAAAGTCGAGAGTCTTTGCGAAGGCAGTGAAGCCTTTCGCCTGTGAATTACTGATTTATATTAAAGATTCACCTTACACAACCATAAGGAAAGTGTTTCCTGTTAAAATGACAGAACCAAGAATTGGTGCAGTGATAAGCAACGCAGTCTTGTTCCTATAGGTCTTTAGTTCGAACCCTTGCAATGGTAAGTTGTTTTTGCAACATTTCATGACCTAGCGAAAATGCTTACATGTGGGACCTCCATTTTATGATGACTTGGAACGACAGTAGGAAATAAGCAGTTTCGCGATCGTTACTCAGGAAGGTCCTTCCAACAAAACATCAACTCATGACCACAAAGTTCACAACACCAAGTAGCAAACATAATTATGATCAAGTAGCATCAAGTTTCTCAACTCACGACTACAAAGTTCACAACACCAAGTAGCAACAAGTTCCATCAACTCATGACCATTCTCAACACTCAAGAACTAAACATCAATTACATTTGTAGGCGTTGATTCTCCTTCCATAGCTCCATCCTGCAGCTTCTGCGGAGAAATAGCTTCAAGCTTCTTGCGAGCTTCTTGCAATCCTTCCCATTGTTGTTCCCTTTGTCGTTTGCATGATCTGAAGTAAACATCAGCAGCAACAAGTTTCATAATACTACATGTCATTCAGGGCCGTTCATCACTATGAAGTGTGCAACAACCAGTAGGTAAACATCAACAAGCAACAAGTTTCATAATAATCGTAACTACCTATTTTTATTTAACTCGCAAAGAATCGATTTCTTCTCCTTCTCAACCCGTTCCAGCTTTGCCTTCACCTTTTTCAACTCAGCGGCAGTAGCTTCAAGCTGCTTGTCAGCAATTTCACAGTCTTCCTTCAAATCAGTTGCTTCCTCTCGACCATTTTCAACAACCTTTGTCAGCCTATCCAGCACAGTAGTAGTCCTAGCATCCCATTGAGGATCAATCCAAATAAATGTCCCACATCATTGTTCTTCAGGCTGTAGACACCAAATACATACATGTTCATACAATTCTCCATTTGCAACACTGACATCAAGAGTACAAGTACTATAAGTCTACCTGACCGCAGATTCCATACCGGCGCCCAAGGCCGCACAAGGGTTCCTTGACAAGGACAGCATACCCATGCTCGCACTTGTTATAGCGATCCACAAGGATAAGATCAGCATCAGGAGGGCCTGATGTAACAAAATCAGTGGACCGAGCCACCTCCAGAAGCTAGTAAAATACAACAACCTATCAATCTGATGCAAATCGAAAACTAACTGAATCTAACACCTATGAATTGTCAATAGCCTATCAACTTCTAACACCAATCAAAGTGCAAATCTGAGGGTAAGAAATCTGAATCAATTGTATTTGTATATGCTCATCAATCTGCAAGATCCCCAAATCTAGAAATCTCCATCCCTAGGTTGTAGGAGAAAATGTAGTGGCTCAAACCAGAAGACTGACCTTGTCGTGCTGACTCAGGTACTGGTAGCCAGGAGGTGCCTCATAACTCACCCTCTCATCACCGCTAGGATTCTCCATTCCAACAACAAGCTGCCGTTGCAGATCTGTGTAGCGGAAGTTGAAAGTCTTTGCGAAGTCTGAGTCAAGTGTCTCGCCAACCATTCGATAGGCAATTATAGACTCAACTGAAACTTACATGTGGGACCTAGTCACAGTAAAGAATTCGCATGAACTATTAGCTGAGTTTCCCATAAAATATGCACAACCAAGAAGTGGTGCAGTGGTAAACAACACAACCTTGTTCCTTTAGGTCCCTAGTTCGAACCCATGACATGGCAAATTATTTTTGCAACATTTCGTGACCTAGCCTCCGCTGATCTAGTGAAAATGCTTACATGTGAGACCCAACTGAATTTTATGACGACTTGGAACACTCTATTTTAAAATAATGCTTACATGTGGGACCAAAGTTGGTTTATGGCGCTGCTGACCGGGCAAAAATACTTACATGTGGGACCCTGGAAAATTTTATGATGACTTGGAACACTCTAATTTCGAAAGAATGCTTACATGTGGGACCCTACTGAATTTTATGATGACTTGGAACACTTTGTTTTTAAAATAATGCTTACATGTGGGACTGATGTTGGTTTATGACGTTTTTTCAGAGCTTATGGTGTCACAAAACAGCATGGAATAGGGAACGCCCGGCTACAGTACCAACCGTAATGACGAAAAAAAATTTTGTCACTAAATTTGCTCGGAAGTGAAATATTATGACGAGCTCAGCCAGGAACATCATAAATCAATGATGCTAAAATGTGGTTGCGTCACTAGTCAACGATTTTCTTGTAGTGACATCCCTAGCATCCTTGCCTTTCTGGACAAATTCAGTAGTAAGTGTAGACCTCCAATTCCTAAGAGCTCTTCCACAAAGGCCCTCAGCAAAAGTTCTACCTGTATTTTCTGTTCCTTCCGGATAAGCAAACGTTTCTTTCACTTTGGCCCATAATACATCCTTCGTAGCCTTAGGCACAGTCTTCCAATTACTAGTTGTGATCCAAGACCCCAATTGGTCTCTGACAATTGCACCAACGATGTTCCGAAACCTAGCAGCTATCCCCTTAGGTTCGACGAGCTCACCTTTGTCACCCAACTGTTCTATCACAAGTTATCCTCTTTCAGGGATCTGGTTTCTTCTTCTATGACCACGTTTCCTTTTCAGGTTACTAGAAGTAGTAGTACCCGAAGGTTGTGGTGCTGAAATAACTTCTGCCTCTTGGGCAAGAATGTTAGATGCTCTACGATGTCGTGGTGGGGATCGCTCATCGTTCTACACATAAAACATTATTTAAAGTATATCTTAATTTGAAAAACAAACATTAATTTGAGTGAGTGTGCATGCAGACCTCATTGTCGCTTGGTTCGTAATCAACATCATCGTCATCGGGATGCCTACGAGGTCGTGCTTCGCTTGGTTCGTACTCAGATGGAGTTTCATAGTCTCCAATTATAGCACTATCACCGGAATCCTCCTCACCAGATTTTTCAGTGTTAACAATTGATCATAGATAATTTATAATTCCTCCATCCATACATTTTTTTACAATTGATCATAGGTAACTGTTTTTTACAATAAAACTATTTAAATTAAATCCATAGTCCTATGATATAACTTACAATTCATCCATAGTCCATATTTGAATAGCTATAGCACACAGTTCATAGTCCGTATTTATACAATAAAACTATTTAAATTAAATCCATAGTCCATATTTATACACTTTAATCCATAATCCATGGTCCTTATTTGAATAGTACACAATCCATATTTATACAATAAAACTATTTAAATTAAATCCATAGTCCATATAGTACACAATTTTATCCATAATCCATAGTCCATATTTTCTTAATTATAGGTAATTGCATTTTGAAAAAGAAAAAAGAAAAAAACACAAACCGAGCCTCCTCGCGGGGAGCAGTCATCGCGACGCCACCGGCCCCGTCCCCGGCCTCGATGCGTCCTGAGGAGACGAGGGGAGGAGACGGCGCTCGCCTAGAAGAGGAGCCGTTGGCGGCGACCGGAGGAGCCGTCGGCGGCGGTTGGTGGGCGGCCGGGGATTCGTTGGCGGCGGTTGGGGAAGCGGGCGGCGGGGAGGATGTCATCCTGCTAGGGGAAGAGGGGCAGCAGTGCTTGGGGAGGGGGCGCTCAGGGAGGAGGTCGGCGGGGCGCCCGCGGATGACGGCGGCGGTCGCACGAGGAGAAGGGGCGGGGCGCTCGCGGACGACGGCGGGGCGCTCATGGAGGTCGGCAGCGGTCGTCGCGGCCTCGCAGAGAACAGCGGGGCACTCGTGGAGGACAGCGTGGTGGTCGGAGGGGCGGCGGTGCTCGGGGCGAAATTTTGGCAGCCTGACGGCGTCGTTTCGTTTTCGTGCCGGGACTTAGAAAATTTTCAGACTTTGGCTGCTATATATAAGGAAAGCAACACTAGTGGGCCACATTACCCACCCGCCAGCGGTGACCCTCAGCGCTAGCGGGCGTCTTAAGCGCCCGCCAGCGGTGAGCCTCACCGCTGGCGGTTATCTTAAGCGCCCGCCAGCACAGTGTTTTTCCAGAATTTGAACTAAACTTTTCAAATAAGAACCTTTTCATATGAGAAAACACCTCCTATACTTAAATTAAAATATTTTAGGTGAATTTTGTAAGTTTCAATGAATTTTGAACTTTTTAAGCCATGATTTCAAATTTTTCAGATTTTAGCAAACCACTGTTTTTCCGAATTTGAAAAATTTGAAATCTTGGCTTAAAAAGTTCAAAATTCATTGAAACTTCCAAAAGTCTCCTAAAATGATTGAATTTAAGTATAGGAGGTGTGTCTCTTGTAAAAGAAGTCCTAGTTTGAAAATTTTAGTTCAAATGGGACTCTAGGGTCATAAACCTAATGAGTTATAGGTTGTTTGACCCTAGAGTCTCATTTGAACTAAACTTTTCAAATCAGAACCTTTTCATATGAGAAAACACCTCCTATACCTAAATTCAAATATTTTAGGATACTTTTGGAAGTTTCAATGAATTTTGAACTTTTTAAGCTAGGATTTCAAATTTTTCAGATTTTGGCAAACCACTGTGCTGGCGGTCGCCTTATGATACCCTCCAGCAGTGAGGCTCACCGCTGGCGGGCTCTTAAGACGCCCGCCAACATAGTGTTTTTCCAGAATTTGAAAAAATTGAAATCCTGGCTTAAAAATTTCAAAATTCATTGAAACTTCCAAAAGTCTCCTAAAATGATTGAAAGTCTTACAACAACATTAATTATATAAAGTCTTACAAGTGATACATCAAGCCCGACTAATAAGAAGTGCAAATTTATCCTTTAACAATTCTCCCTTCATAGTCTGTACATAACCATGGCTTCTCCGATTTAGGAATGCTGGCTTCAATTTTTTTTATTTTTTTCTCATGATGTTTGAACAAGACTAGTTCCTCAAACTGATTGTAATCCTCAACATCAATTACACCTTCTACTCCTAGAATTCTTTGTTTTCCGGAGATGGCAATGTGCTTCTTTACATTCATAGGATCAGCTATGTAGAAAACTTGTGCAACACGCTCGGCGAGTACCCATGGATCATCTTTGTAACCTACATTGGCAAGGTCTACAAGTGTCAACCCATAATTGTCATCTGTGATGCCATTCGGGTGTTTAACCCATTGGCACCGAAACACGGGGAACCTGATATTCTCTCCATAGTCAAGTTCCCATATTTCCTCTATGAACCCGTAGTAAGTGATGTTGTTTCCGGATTTGTCAATCGCATCTATGCGAACACACTGTTTTGATACGTGACACTCTTGTTGTCTTTCGCCTTGGTATAGTAGGTGTACCCATTAATTTCGTATGCTTGCCATGAGGTCACATTGCTCGATGGACCAGCCGCCAACCTGGTCAATGTTGTGTCATCTATGGAATTTCCTTGAAATAGATGCCCATGTTCCTTTAACCATGATGGGAAACGACGCTTTTGCTCTTTGATGACCCAATCCTCGGACCGACTATCATTTTCTTCACGAATCTCATTTTCGTGTTGCACGATAAATGGCTCCACTATTGAAAGTTATTGTAGAACACTTGCATGTGCTTTCTCCAGTTGTTGGTTGTCCTCGTCAATGAATCTTTTCCTTCCAATGGTCCCTTTCCCTGACAATCTGCCTTAGTGTTGAGATTCTGGTAAACCGATCGCTGTCTTATCTTTTATGTAATCTATGCAACAATCAACACTCTCTTCTGTATGGTAGCTCTCGATCATGCTTCCCTCTAGAAATGCCTTGTTTCTCATGTATCCATTGAGAATCGACATGAACCGTTCGTACGTCCACATCTGATGAAAGTACATAGGTCCTAGTTCAGTAATTTGCTCGACCATGTGGATCATTAGATGTTCCATGATATCAAAAAATGACGGAGGGAAGCACATCTCGAGCTGGGCTTGAGTTTTTGACATAAACAGCTGAAGCCTTGCCAACTCTACACAATCTACCACTTTCTGCGAAATGACATTGAAAAAGTAGCACATCCTTGTGATAACCATCTTAAGGAATACTGGTTTGACAGCTCGGATCGCAATCGCGAGAAAAATAGTGATCATCACATGACAATCATGAGAGTTACAACCAGTAAGCGTCATGTCCTTCAACGAGACTAGTGATCGGATGTTGGATGAGAATCCGGTAGGCACTTTCAGCCCACGCAAGCATTTGCAGATAGCCAACCTCTCATGTTGTGTTAAGTTGTAGCTAGCAGGTGGAAGGTACTGCTTACCATTAGGACGTTGTTGCGGGTGGAGTTCTGGCCTAATTTTTAGGTCAACAAGATCCTTACGTGACTTCAGTCTGTCCTTTACCTTTCCTATTAAGCCTAAGAATCCGATTGTGCTTTCAAACACATTCTTCTGAAGATGCATCCCATCGATGGCATGGCGCACTACCAGTTCTTCCCAGTATGGCAAGTACTTGAAAAATATAGACATCTTCTTGAAAGGCACGTCAATGTTTTATGTAGTTTCAGCCTCCTTCCTTCCCATTTTTGAATTATCATCAACATCACCTTTTGACTTCTTACCAAGTTTGAACTTGACCTTCTGACACATTTCAAATACAGTTCTACCTGTGGCCGGTTGTGGGGCAAAAGAGTCTTTTACAATCTTTCCATCAAAAGAGTCTGCCATCTTGCGGTACTTGTGAGTCCTTATTAGACAGCGTCTGTGCCCCATATACACTGTCTTCTTAGATCCTTTCAGGTACACAAATATTGTACCATTCAAACAAACTACACAACCTATTTTTCCTTTTTTCTGACCAGACAAAGAAAATAGGGCAGGGTAATCATTAATGGTAACAAAGATAATTGCCTTATGTGTGAATGTCTCCCTTCTGTACTCATCCCACATCTCAACCCCATGTTTCCAAAACTTCTCCATTTCTTCCATCAATGGCTCCAGCAAAACATCTATGTCGATACCAGGTTGCTTCGGTCCTTGGATTAGAATGGTAAGCAAAAGGAACTTTCTCTTGTGACATAGCCAGGGGGGAAGGTTGTATATGGTCATCAACACTGGCCATGTGCTGTGCGTGCTGCTTCTTTCACCAAATGGATTCATGACATATGTACTTAACACGAACCGTATATTTCTTTTTTCATCTCTAAACTCTTTGTGGTTGGAATCAAAGGTCCTCCACTACCGAGCATCAAAAGGATGTTGAAGCTTCACATCAGACTTCTCTGGGAGATCGGCGTGCCAAGTCATTAGTTCAGTGGTCTTTGGGTTCAAGAACAATCGCTTCAGACGGTCCTCCACCGGCAAGTACCACATCACCAAGGCAGGGACTTTACGTTGACTAGCAGTGTCAGTACCAATACTATACTCCTCCTCAACTTGAGAAAATGCACTTTTCTTTCCACCCACCTTCCTCTTCGTGCCTTTAGATGCAATGACCCGTTCCACAGCAAAATCGGCATTACTTTTGTAACGACTAGCATCACAATCTGGACACTCCTCCAGTTCTGCATAGTCACCGCGGTACAATATGCAATGGTTCCTACACGCGTGTATTCTTTGCACTCGCATCTTCAATGGGTTGATAATCTTCTTTGCTTCAAATGTGTTTCTTGGGACCAAGTTAGGCTTCGGGAGTAGATTGGCCAACAGAGTAAGGAGTTCGTTAAAACTATTGTCCAACCATCCGAATTTTGCCTTCACAATCAGAAGATGGAGCAGGAAACGCAACACGGTCCACTCCTTCCCACAACCCTCATACATACGGTCCTTTGCTGCCTTCTTTAGTGTCTCGAAATTTTCTAACCCTTTAGCACTCCCGCAACACCTCCGGTTCAATGTGGCGCAACATTTCTTCCATATCAACATCACATTCCTCGTCCACCTGTGGTGCATCTGTTTGATCATCATTTTGATCTTCACAGCCAAAAGCATCATCCATCATGACATGATCATTTTCATCTGCATCTTCATCACCCACTTCATCATACCTGGTGCCGATGTCTGCATTGTTGAAAGTACTTTCTGCTTCACCATGGTGGGACCAAGTTTGTTTCCTTTCACAAAACCGCACTTTGTCAAATGCATCTTGATGACATTAATATCTTCCCACACAAGTTTGTTGCAACAATCACAACATGGACAACGTATTTGCTTTGTCCTAGAAATTTGAGCATGCTTCTGCGCAACCTCGAGAAAGTTTGTTAACTCTGTCAAGAATGTAGACGAATGTCTCCGTATGCCATACATCCATGCTCTATGTTCCATCTTAAACAACCTATAAAATATAATTCTATTATAAACTCACGTATAATCTAAACTGAATTCTACAATTTTAAACTCAATTGTGTAAACTTGCTTCAATTAATATGTAAAAAACGGAAATAAAACTAAATTCTATAATTTTAATTTATGAAACTAATAATTTAAATGACAAACATATCATTGCAATGACAAACTAATAATTTAAATAATTTAATATGTAAACTTGCTTCTATAATTGCAATGATTATATTATGAAAATATAAAGCTATTTAAAAAATAAATCTCTAATTCAATATCTCTCTTCACTCCCCTCTCTCTCCTAGCTAACCCTAGGTCTAGATCTAGATCTCTATCTACATACAAATCATGTATAAAAGGAGAAAACTAAGGTTAAAATAGCACAAACTCACCTTATATAGCCACCTCCTCCAACAAAATCAAGAGCAAAACCTTCCCCCTAGATTTGGTGTTTTTGGAGCTTTTCCCAAGCTCCTCTCGGGCAAAGCGCCAATGGAAGGTTGCTGGGAAGAAGGAGCTGTTGGATATTTATAGAAGGCACAGTGCTGGCGGGTGACATAAGCCAACCGCCAGCAGTAAGCTCTGTGCTGGCGGTGCCTTATGTGGACCACCAGCACTGTGTGCCTTTATGCTGGCGGGCGTCTTAAGCCACCCGCCAGCACACTGGTCGGAATAACTCCCGGTCGGAACGGTTTGACACACACTCACTCACACACTCGCTGCTTTGCTCCCAACCCTAGCCGCCGCCGCAAGCAGCCGCGAGCCCCGCCGCAGCCGCAACCGCCCGTGCCCCGCCACCGCCACTCGTGAGCTTCGCCCGCGCGCCGCCGCCGCCGCCGCAAGCAGCCGCCAGAGCCCCGCCACTGCGCGCACCAGCACTCGTGTGCCGCTGCCGCCGTCACTGCTTGCGGTGGAGGAGGAGCTCGGAGGCAAGCTATCGACCCAATCTTCTACCTCAAGTTGCTCGTCGGATGTCGAGATCCATAAGCGCCGCATGGCGAGCAGCTCCGCGCCGAACCTTAGCTAGTTCGTGCCTCTCCCCCTAGTGGAATGCAAGTATTGCCGGATCCGTTTGGTTTGGTTCAAGAGAAAGGCAAATAACATCATCTACAAGTGCCCGAACAACCACCAGGTTTGATTTCATATCCTGCCCTAATTCAACCCGCCAGCACTGCCCTAATAGCTAGAAGAAACCGTGTTGACTCGGTTGATATAATATTAGTAGTCACCTTAGGATTTGTTGATTATTGGTGATTCGGTTGATATAATATTAGTGATTTGGTTGATATAATATTAGCAATTAGGTTGATTCGATTTATGTCTAGATAATTATCCACTATTTTATTGATGGCAGCCACGTTAGGATTTGTTGATTATTCTTGTAGATGATGTTACTCCGAAATCAATCTTGCCATAGTTCCATTTGTTACTACCCTAATAACATAGTTGCATTTGTTGATTATTCTTGTAGGACGACCCTAATTCATGTCTGGAAGTTTGGTGGGAAGCTCAATACCTCCAGCATTTGAGATCAAATTACCCGAATTTGGTGCCGGCAAACTATCAGATGTACACCAGTGTTGTTGCACCACAAGCGGCACCACAAGCGGCACCACAACCGGGTGGTGCTGGCTATGCACAGTCTAGTGTAGTGTATCCACCGGGGCAGGTGCAACCCGTGGCTGAAATTATGGAGCAATTGAATTAGCTAAAGCTTGCCTTTTCTGATATGAAGATGGAGTTTAGTGATATGAAGATGTCGTAAAATGAAATGAGGATGGACCATGCAGATCTACGAGGGTAGTTTACTGAACATTTGACGAAGAGTGGTTGTGGGAAGAAGCCCAAGAAAAATAATGGATCATGCATCCAGGGCACCATCCTCGCTTTTGTGATCTTGATAATAGGTGTAGTGCTTGGTGGTTATCTCACTGGCGGACTGTCTAGGAACTAAGTGAGGCAAGTTGTAGTTCTGACTTGTGAGTGAGGTCCCTCTTGTAGTGTACTACCTCCGTTCTAGAATATAAGCATTTGTTGACTTTTGGTGATCACGTTTGACCATTCGTCTTATTCAAAAAATTTACGAAACTATTATTTATTTTGTTATGACATGTTTTATCATCATATATATTTCAAGTATATCATAATTGTTTTTATATTTTCACAATTTTTTTGAATAAGACGAATAGTCAAACATGCATCACGAAAATCGAAGAATGCTTATATTTTGGAACGGAGGGAGTACTTTAATTTGTGTTGAAGTGTGCTTTGAAATATTTGTGATCATGTTGTTTGTGTGAAATAAACCTTTCTAAGGTGCTGTTTGTGTTGATATTTCAGTTTGAATTTGACTTGTTGGTGAATCAATTTGACTTGTTGGTGCTGTCCATGTTGAACTATTGGTGACAGAAATAATATGTTCTATTTGCAACTTCTTACAGATTCACTGTGCTAGCGGGTTCTTATGCCAGCCGCCAGTAGTAAAGGTCAATGCTGGCGGGCGACATAAGCCACCTGCCAGCAGAAATGGGACCATTTGTGCTGGCGGGTGGCTTATGTCGCCCGCCAGCACTAAGCCTTCAATGCTGGCGGTTGCTGGCCCGGCACCCCTGCGCACCACTGTGCTGGCAGGTGCCAATTACACCCGCCAGCACGCTAATTTGCTTGTGTCAGGACAAATCATTTCTGGCCTAGTGTAATTAATATAAACTATTTTATTGAACTACTCACCAAAATAAAACAAATTAAAGGTTCATATCTAAAGCATGGTAAATTGGTAATCTAACAAAGAAATGTCCAAAGTCGGGTCTACCCGTGAGACATGTCTAAACCACTGGCTAGATAATTAATATACACAACGCATTCATAAGAAATTGTAAAAAAGATGATGTATCAAGTAGTAAAAGAAGAGTGATGGTGATGGTTGAGCGTTTAGTCAAGAATGTTAATGAAATGTTACATCAGTCTTTGGCTTAGGAGTGAGGAATCCCTTATTTATCTGGAAAGATCTAAAAATTCAGATATTTGTAGGTTCGCCTCCTCCTGAAAATTTATTGAATGAGCCATACAAAGTATAAATTACTATAAGTGACCGATCATGTAAAGCCCCGGATTTTCAGAAGAAAACCCGAATCCCTGTACCTTCGCGATAGTCCCTGGATCAGTGGCTATCGCGTACAGAACGCATCACAGATAGTAAAACACAGCCATACATCGCATCACACACATACATTAGTACATAAATTTATTACATGTCCATTATGGAGTACAACATTACAAGCCTCTCGGCTGAATCAGAGTGAAATTCTACGCAGCGGTAGCTAGCATCTCAGAAGGGTCTCCATCTTTTATTCTTCTCGCCCACAGGCATCCTTGAGCGAAGCGACGCACCCCTCAGTCGTACCAACCGTCGGTGTTGTTGTCGTAGTCAAACTCGTACCCTGCACACCCAAAGTCTATCCCCAAGGAGTGGGATAGGTCCACATCACCAACTGTATGCAGCTTTAAGTAGCCTAACTTCTAAAGGGAAGAAAAGAGACAAGGTAGAAGCTCGAGCTTCCTATGCAGCAGCAGCAGAGTAACATCAAGATATCTCCATCAAGATCCCAACCCACAATCTCTCATCACGGTTCGGAACCACCTGGTGACCCAGGGCCCCATCTCCACAACCTACCTCCATCTAGGGTCGATGCGAGAACTTCCTCTCCTCGCACCTCAATGATTGCAATCGGATCTGCGAGGTAGAAGGAGCCACTCTCCTCTCCCCGACTGCAACCACGGCTCACCACACTCTCAACTACTGGGGGAAGGTAGAAAACCCAAAACATGAGGAACAAACATGTCTTCTAGGTATGTCCATGACCGAGGACACGGCTATAGCTATAGATCGATCAACTCTGCAGAGCGTGTACACCTGTACCCAACCCGGAATGGCACCCGGCCGGTGTACGGCCGACCGAGTCCATCCTACCATGCGAACTCTCAGTAGTTACGGTCCCATCCTGCATCCGGCCCTCAAAACGATTCCCCCCTCGGAAGGAATTGCACCGGAACTGTGAAATGCTCCCGTGTGGCCACACGGGAGTCGCTCTGAGAGAAGGTGGTCTCTCTCCCACCTCTCCCCCACTGATACCCCGCTATCCTACTAGCTGGTATGGTTCCGCACTTGCCGAGCTCAACTCGGCCCTAACCCCACGCTCAGCGAGGTGGTGTGTACGAAAGTCCTATCGACAAGTTGATCCACTCGCTTTCAGACCAGGGCAAGCTCATGTCCTCCATACGCAGTTAAAACCCCAACACCTAGGCTCCGAAAACCATAAAAGTGGGGATACACTGAGGAGTGCACCCCCGTCCCCGATCCCAGATCGGTTGTTTCGATCTCACCCCGCCAAAGTACCCAAAACGCCTTCTCCTGCCGGTTTTCCCAACACACACCAAGAACTACTATTCCCATCCCAACACATGCATCGCGAAGCTCAGCGTATATACACGCTTATAAACATATATAGTAGTAGTAGTAGGGCAATCAAGGACAGGGTAATTAAAGTAGGCAGTGCAAGGTTCATCAACATGCATATAAAGTAAAGCGCTAGCATACTATATAGCAATGCCTAATAGGTATTCAGAATCAGTCGAGCGTGAACCTAGGGTCGGGTAGTCCTCAGCAGCGTAGTCGTCGGCTTAGTCGTACTCCGGGTTCAGCTCCCCGGCTCCAGCTGCTCCTATTAACGCGTAAAAGAAATAAAGAGCGGTCCTAATGCAATTAACTCCAAACGAACAGCGATCAAGAGCCAAAACAGAGCAAACACTAGCCCTAAATGGAGTTTAATATTTTAGAAGATTTCTGGAAAAGGTTTTGTATTTTTCGGAGTTACAACGGATTTACTAAGATTTTCCAAAGGTAAAATAGTTTTCTGAAAATAAAATACGCATACACAATAGCAATACCTTTAAGCTATCTACTGGTCAGCCCCAAGGGACTTTAAGCTAGCTGCAGGGTGGCTGGAAGCCAGCTCCAGCGGCTGAGGTGGCTGCCAACGGGGCGGCTTAAAGCCAGCTATAGCACGCGTGGCTGCTGGTGTGGCTGGGCGCAAAAGATCTGGGGGAGGATCTTCTGCGGCCAGGGCCGTGCAGGCGAGCATGTGGCAGAGAGATGATTGGGTGGCCGCATGGGATCCGGCGGGATCCGGTGCGGCTCGGTGCTGTGCAGGAGCGCGTGTGCAGCAAAACCCAGATAGGTTTTTGGGCAGGGACGCAGGTGCTCGACGATATGCCCCAGAGGGACGGCGGTCGGAAACAGCATGACCGGCGGCGAGGCCTTGCGACTGGTGGCCATCAAGCGGCATGGCGTGGCTCAGGGCGGCACAGGGCTTCACCGGCAAAGGAAAAAGCTTGGCCTTTGGCCGAGCTGGGCTCAACGGCGGCGAACCAAAACAGCTCTGTGCGGCGGGTGACACAAGAGCGGCGACGGCGAGGCTGGGGTGGCCTTTGCCGGTGCGGTGGCTCCCGAGCGTGTGCGAGCGTGGACGCGGGTGCATGTGCGCGGTCACACGAGCGCGCGGGAGGGCGGACGTGCGCGTGTATGCGCGCGGCTCGCCATGGCGGGAAGGGCAGAGGAGTCGGCGGCACGGCTGGGGTGGCCGCTGCCGGCGAGGATCCGCGCGGGCGTGCACGTGAACGGGTGCGCGGGCTCAACGGTGATCTGGCGCTCGTGCTTCCGGGGCGGAAAGCTCCCCCGGTGGCGACGCCTCGCTGCGCGGCGGTCGGAACACCGGCGAGGTTCGTTCGAGGACGGCCAAAGGCCGGGCTTTGCCCCGCCAGGCGGGTACGCGCGCGTGTGCGTGGGTGCATGGCGGCGTGCGTGAGTACTCAGATGCGTGTGCGTGTGCACGCCGGCGTCGAGGCCATGGCGGCAGCGTCGCGACGACCGGGTGAAAAAAAGGGCGACTGCGAAAGAAGGAGCGCGCGCGGTGTTGTAGGCAGCAGCACCTGCAAAGTCGACCAGCTCGGCTCGATGGCCGGCTCCCAGGTGACGGCGGGTCGCGCGGCGGCGCGGCGCGGACAAGGTTCACGGCGGCACACAAGGCCGGCGAGCGCACAAGGCTCGAATGCGTCCATGGCTCGACAGCCAGGCGCCACAGAAGGAGGAAGACACGGTGCTCACCTAGGGGTTGCGGGGACGGCGGCGGTTCGCGGCGGAGAAGAGGTGCGGCGGCGGAGCGTGCTTGGAGCAGGGGAAGCAGAGGATCAAGTCCGGCTCCCGACGACGATGTGCAGCAGCTCCCGCGGGCGGACTCCGGCTTCGCGGCGACCCCCACGAACGGCCTACCCCGCCTCCCACTCCTCCTCTTCCCCCCTACATCAGCGGCGGCGGAAATGGGGAGGAATCCCCGGACGGCTAGGGTTAGGGTTGGAGGCCGCGGCGGTGGTTATATAGGCGCGGTAGGTGGCACGGACGACGAGATGGCCTCCGGGACGCGTGGACTGCATCCGGCGGCGGCTGGCATGGCCGCACGGCCAGCCTTTCCACGGCAGCGCGCGTGTGAGAGAGGCTCGGGGGGAAAGAGGAAAAGGTGTGGGGGAGACGACGACTGACGAGCGGGCCCCCCTGTCGGCGCCTCACGCGAGGGAAGAGGTAAGCAGGCCGGTTGGGCTGCTTGGCGCTTGGGCCGGCGCTGGGCTGAGGTGCGGCGGTGCAAGGGGGTGAAGAGTTGAGGGTGGTCCAGCGGACTTCGGCGGCGAGGTTACGGCCCAGCAACAGGTTAAGGGTTTTCCTATTAGTCTTACACCTAATCCCTATTTAGACTTGGATTCAAATTTGAATTACAATTCAAATCTGAATTCCCACTCAATAAAATCCAAATAAACTCCAATAAACTCCAGCTTCTCACACTAACATTTTTATATGCCTAGAATTATTAGTTGACTTAAAATAAATCTAGGAAAAAGGGAAGGGAAAATGAAGACATCCTTATATTATTTCATAAGCACTCATGATCAAAGCAAAAATTTTGAAATACACCTTTTTTGCATCCAAACAATTTTCTAGAATGTTACAGATCATATCTAATCACATTATTCCTCAAAAATATCTAATCACATTGAAGCGTATAAAAGGTCCAATAAAATCCCACAAACCTGGTTGCGTAGATGAACATGTTGGCAACTAGGTTCAGAAAAGAGTGGTCCATAAACGAGAAGTCAAACACTATTTAAAACATAAATGAGGGATGGTTTCATTTCTAACAAAACAAACACAATCATAATCATCGGATGTATTTCTATTCAAATTGTAGTAAAATAATAGTTTGAGAAAGCAACCAAAATAAAGTATAAACTCTCCAAAATAAAATATAAACTCTCGATAGAGTTACCTATTTCCAATATAAAGAGATAAAAAACTAGCTCAATCCCTTCGAAATTAAGCATGTCATACAAGCTGAGAAGCACACATGGCTGTTGAGCTGCAACTCTCACCAAAACCCCTAGCTAAACTTTTGCTTAATTAACAACTCACAAATTTTTTCTCTAAAAGTAAATTCTAATTTTGCCATATAGTTTTTCCATAAAGTTCGCCAATTGAACCTATTCTTCTTCATATCATATTCTTGCACAAGCGTCTCATGCACTCTCTATGTTTCACTTTTGGATACAGAACATGTATCTACGTCCCCCTCTACCCCTTTTGTAACATCTGGACTAATGACCAAACCTATAGGATTAGCAATTGTCTTCTTCAAATTGTTGACAAATCGAGTCCAACTTTATTTATGCTTGGTCTCAACCACTATACACTATTAGAGAATCGACATTTAATCCTCCATAAAAATCTAAGAACGAATTAGACCTAGGAATAAATACATTTTTGTTCTGAGTCTAAATTTCATCATACGTGAAAACCTTTTTTAGTCTCGGTTCGTAACAAGTATGAATGATTGAAGCTTCGATCTCACAAAAGAGGGGAAATCTAAAAATTAAAAAAATTGAGAAAACATCATATCTAGAAAATCACAAAAAGAGGGGGAAATTTCAAGACTAAATACCGAGGGCGGCAAGATCATATTGAGAATTCACATTTGCGGCAAGATCACTAATCGTAATCCACAGTGGCGGATAATGCATCTACAAATCCAAAAATAGGAGAAAAATTAATAGAGAGCCAGTTCCAATGCTCTGACGCCTCCCGACACGTTGCATCTCGAGTAATGGCAACACAAAACTAACATAGTCCGACAAACTGAAGGGCGTGATCGAACCAACCCCACACGCGAAGAACCCATGGGGCTGCGTTCATGGCCGTGACAGAATGTCCGAGCAGTGCACAGAACTGCTCCATCGCCTGGTTTGAAGTCACTCTCGCTGTCGCCATCACCATCACAGTCAGACTCTGTATCAGGGTCATGGTCGTCGTCATTGGGCACGTCAGGTGGTGGCGCCAGCGTTGTTGCTGCCGCTCGTGTGCTCGCGGACCACGAAGACCCGCTCATGTCCCATGTGGGCGAACTCCAGTGCGCCCATGACTGCGCCACCGACGTACGATCGAACACGCAGCGTGCGGAGGGAGCAGGACGTCGCACGAGTCACACCCCTACCCGGCCTCGCCTGGTGGCGCGCGGGGACGCCGAGCTGGATCATCCGCAGGGCTCGGAGACGCGGCGTGGAGCGCGAGGACGTTGTGGTCGGGTGGTGTTGGTGCCATCGGCAACGTCCCGCTCCACGATGCCTCTAGAATTGCCAGGGATGGCCGCCTTGGCTGCGCTCGCGGTGTTGATGGTGGTGCCAGGCGTGCACAGCAGAAGTCGGGGCTCGCGGCTTGCGTCGTCGACCCCAGCTGCAGGCGCGACTGGAGCCTCTCCATGGTCTTGACGTCGTGGACTCGTGGTGGCTAAGGAGGTGCCGCCCGGCTGGTGCAATGGCGAGCGTGAGGAAGATGTGGCGGCGGACCGGTGTGGCGGGGAGCTCGAGGACAGTCACGGTCGTCCGGTGGAGTCGAGGTGCGGGTCCCGGGAGTGGTACTTCGCGGGAGCAGGACGCGGCGGCGGCGGAGGAGCCTGGTGCGGCGACGCTCGGGCGCGAGTAGGCTATGCGGGGTGCGGAGGAGCAGGAGGCGGCGTCAGTACCATTCAGGACGCCTATGAAGTCGACACGGCCGCCATAGTCGTGTTGGACGACGGCCTCCGCCACGGCGCTCGCAGCGCCTCCAGAGCAGTGCGTTGCCGCGCACTGCGGGAACAGGACCTTAGGCTCTAGCCCTGTGCTGGCACTAGCTCACAGCGCGACATTGGCTGGAGCCGCGGCGGCCTCTCCATTGTCTGCCTCGAGAGGATCCGGCACCGCGACTAGGATCCCCGTGGTCGTTGGCTGGCGGAGGTGCGATGGCGAGCGTGAGGAAGATGGCCGAGCGTTGCGGTGGTGGGGAGCTCGAGCTCATGGCGCGGGACGCAAAGAAGGAGAGCTCTTGGCTTCTGAACAGAATTGGGAGGGAGGTGGAATGTGGGTGTAAAAAGAGTCTTTTACCTGTATGCCTTTACAAAAGATGCACCGACCTATGTGCCACTAAAAAGTTCGCTCGCACATGTGTGACATCCACCTAAACTCTCTTGCCCTCTATGCCATTCCATCCGAACTTCATCCGTTTTTCACCGTTAAGTCTCGTGACATGTGGGCCCGGCCATCTCCCATCTCCAAAATTCCAAAATGCGTGGAGAATGAGAAGGCTAGGACTTCCTCGGTGGAGGAAAAGGAAGAGTACGGAGCTTGCCGTGGTCCTCGGGCTCCTCGCCGGCGCTTGCCGGAGTGGTCAGGGGTTCAGGACGGTTCATCCATGTCACCGCTGCGGTGGCGCGTCGAGTCGTCAAGGGGAGCAGGAGATGGGGCGGCGTATCCCTGTGAAAGAGGAGAATTGTCTTGCACAATGGAGGGCACAACCACAGCCCGCTGCTACTTCTCGTCTCGCATGAAAGCACAAGCGAACAAGGGCATCGGGTTGTGGTGTGTACTAGACCTGGGCATTGCGGTCCTTGTACACCACGGCGGGAGGTTGGACGCGGTGGTGGCTGACTTGCTAGGCGGGGGAAGGCGGGAGGCTGAGCACCGGCGAGGAGTCGGGTGCGGGCGTGGCCGGCCGCTGTGAAGCGCTGGAGCGTATCCCCAATGGCAGCGAGCGAGCAAGTAGGCGGCGTGCGTGACGACGAGCGCGAACCTCCGGTCGACCACGACGCGCGGATGGGCGCGATGTGCTAGCGGCAGAGCGTGGCAGAGTCGGTGGGGCGCGACGAGGAGGACATGACGGCGCGGCGCGTCGTGGAGGTGACCGCGGCAGTGAAGGCGTCGTGGGAGGACAAGTTCGCGGAGGCCCTGCTGCCACGATGCGTGAGGCAGGGGCAGTTTGGAGATAGGAGATGGTCGGGCCCACATGTCAGGTGACTTAGCGTTGAAAAACGGATGGAGTTCGAACGGAATGGCATGGAAGACAACAGAGTTTAGATGGATGGCACACATGTGCGAGCAAAAATTTTAGTGACACATAGGTCGTGTCATCTTTTTTTAATAGCATACAGGTAAAAGACTTGTGTAAAAAGGGAGGGAGGGTGGGGTGGTGAATTGCAGCGGAAGTCGGAAGACCAATGCCAGCTGCTCTGCAGCCAGCCGGCGGGCAGGCCTCCGCCGGAAGGTGCTCTCCGCGGCGAGACCAACTAGCACGCGCGGCGGTTGCCTCCCGCGGCGGGCGATGATGGCAAAGCAGAGGCAGGCAGGGGTGGGTGGCCCGGAATCCCCGGATGCGTGGGCGCCGAATCCAACTCTCTCTCACCAGGAGCCCATGACACGAGGCCTTTTTGCTCTTCCATCCTCTTCGGCCCAGATTGAAACAGATTTGCTTCGAGCAACGGAAACCGGAAATCTTTATCCATGTTCTACAAGGCGGAAATCCTACCTGCTTCCGGAACCTAAGATGTTATTTAGCTTTTGCTCAAAAAAAAGATGTTATTTAGCTTCCACTACTTCAAGATTTGTGCGTGTAATAGGATTTGTTGGATGTACCTCCTCCTCTGTACCCTAGTCAGCTCCCCACCCAGCCCGATCTCGCCGCCGCTGCCACACCTCATCTCGCCGCCGACTGTGCGTTGTCGCCACCCTCGGAGATGACACCCTCCACACCGTTCGGCCACCAACACCGTCCGGCCCTGCGTGGGTCCCGTGCGCTGCCGTGGCGGGGTGCGCCACCATCGCCGGTCACTTGCGCTGTCGCAGGAACAAGAAGATACGTTACATGTTTTGTCGCCCAAATGTCGAATCTTGTCTGATGAGATGTTGAACCTTGTTGACTCAAATGTTGAAATAACTATTGAAAATTGTTCAACATTGAAAAAATGTTGAGTAGTATATTTCAAAATGTTGATTTATTTTTCAGCAAGGTAAATTCTAAAATGTTGAGTTTACTTTGGCCTATTTAATTAGGCTTGATGGGCTTTAAAGCCATGTTGTTATCCAACACATGGAAGTTATATAGAATCCCTCTCAACAAGGTGGGAAGAAGTTCAATCTTCCAATATTTAAGATTCGGATAAACAACAAACACTGTTAGATCCAACAACCCTAATAACACATACCTACATCCACTACCGGATTTCCTCTGTTTGCCACACCACGAGGCCGGAATACACACGGCAAACTGTTTGTTGTCCACCGGCCACGACAAAGAACACGCAATAAACATTGACCAACAAAGAGCACACGAGAAACATTGGCCAGCAAAGACCAACTTTGTGGTGAGCCGAACCACGAAAGTTTGCCGTGTGCTAGATGTGGCCCGCGGCCAAAAAAAATACACAAGAAATAAAAAATGTTGCGTCCCATCGGCTGCCACTGCTGCCCTCCTCGAGCAGCTGGACTTAGCTCTGGCCATCCCGTGCCCTTTGACCTCAGTTGCCGCGGCCTTGTACATCTGCTGCCACCGATACCACCACCATCACCACTAGCTCTAGAGGACGAGGAGGCTGTCATGCCGGAGGGGAGGACGAGGAGACCGCCGCACTGGGGACAGAACGACATGGCCGCCGCCGCAAACAGAGGCGGAGCCAGGTTGGGCCAAAGACTAGGGCCTTTTTGCTCTACAGTGCTCTAGAGTATAGAAAATGGGCTGAATTTGCATTTACATGTGTTCAATAGTACAGTGTGCTAAAATTGGGCCAACGCAGCTCCGCCACTGGCCGCAAATATCACCACCGGGATCCGCTCCGCCACCATGCGTTAGGTTAGATTTGAGGAGGGAGAGGCCGCTGACGCTCATGACGATGATCGCGGCTACCACTCTTCGCCCCGCCGTCCCTCCTTGCCAGTAGTGACGGAGGCAGAATAAAAATTAGGGGGGGCTGAGTTCTTGTTCTTTTGCAACTTTTGCAACTCCACCAATTCTTCCTCTTATTCTTCTTCTTTTTCCTCTCTTCTTCTCAAATCCTTCTTTTAAATTCAATGGAATTCATGGGAGTAGGGGGGCTAGAGCCCCCTAGCCCCACCGTTGGATCCGTCACTGCTTGCTAGTCAATGTAATTTAGTGAGGGGAGAGCGGAGGGGGGAGGAGAGGATCCACGAGAGGGAGGTGGTGAGGGAGGGAGGCGCACGGCGTTGGGAGGAGGCGACAGGGGAGGGAGGACGCGGCAGGGCAGTGTGGAGGAGGAGGGAAGAGGACGGAAGAGGCAGGGAGGGTTGCGGGTGGGGTAGGGTGAGGTGGGGAGGGGGCAGTTATATAGCTTGGGTTGATAGGGGACGTGGGCTTGATGAGCCGGTCTTAATGGACTGACTTTGCCATGTGCTTAAAAACCGGCCCACGACAAAGTGTTTCTTTTCAAAATTTGATTGAAATGCATTAAATTAGTTAAATATAGAAAACATATACAAAAATGGTACCAATTCTAACATGGAGTACCACATGTTTTATGTGAAGAATGGAAAAAGTTTTGAAGTCAAATTTCAATTTGAACATCACTTCGCCTGCAAACCTAACCTCATCAACTCTATGAAAGTTCTTCGAAGATATTTTGGTTTGTAAGCATCATGTGTGACAAATGTGCGAAACCCACTCAATTTTTCACCACAGTCTCCACGTATGATATCATGATATATTGATAAATCTCATGATTTTCAGACTTCATTTGCCTTTTTTTTAGAATTTTAAAATCATGTTTCCTAGACAAGATATTAAAAAATTATTTTCATTTCACCAGGAAGGACTCAAAGGCTAAATAATATGAATATCATTTTCACACTCATTTTATTTTATTATTGGAATCATTTACAGTTCAAATTTGACTTGATTCAATAAATTGCTTGAAATACAATTAATTAGTTAAATATAGAGAACAAATACAAAAATGTATCAAATTTTAACATGAAGTACCACATGATTTTCTACTCATGCAATTCCATTTTTTACGAAGCTATAGCTAAAATTTAATTTAGATCAATTAAAAATCTATAATTGTATTTAATATATTAAACTTATCAAACGGTTCTAGAAAATTTTCAAAAATTCACATGAGCCAATATATGTTGTCTATTGTCTATAAAAAATTTTATAGTCAAACCACAATTCGATCATCACTTCGAGTTCAAATCTTATCAAATTCTTCTCAATGCTAGGATATTCTTCTCAGATGCTTCGGTTTGTAAACATCATATGTGACAAATTTTGTGAAACCTTCTCAATTTTTTACCACAGTCTGCATGTATGATACCACCACCATGAGAAATATCATGATTATTAAACTTCGTTTTATTTTTTTAGAATTTGAAAACCATTCGACCGCACATTCATGAGCGTGTTTTCTTAACAAGATGTTTATTTCACATGTAAGACCTCAAACTAAGCTAAATAACATGAATATCATTTTTACTTATTATTTCTATTATTTAAATCACTTGCAGTTCAAATTCGACTTGATTCAAAATTGCTTGAAACACAATTAATTAACTAAATATAGCAAATAAAGAAAAAAATTTCCAAATTTGAACATGGAGTACCACATGTTGTTTGTGGAGAGTAGAAAGAGTTTGAGAGGTAGGAAAGAAAAAGAAAAATATTCATTTGCCGAGTGCCAAAACGAAACACTAAGCAAACTTGCTTCTTTGCCAATTGTCAGAGCAAAACACTCGACAAAAGCTTGTTTGTCGAGTATCACAAAAAACACTCGGCAAACAAGCAATTTTACCGAGTGTTTTCAGGCTACACTCGACAAAAGTGTTGTTTGCCGAGTGCCCGAGGGATGACACTCGGCAAAATCTTTACACTCGGTGTTTATTGGGTTTCTCGTAGTGAAGGAATAATACTTTGCCTACTAAATTAAGTTGAAGATCAATAATTTGTCTAAAAATATACTAGTAAAAAAGTAGTCTTCCACTAAATGCATAGCGCTATAGGATAACCATCTCTTCCATTAAATGCATAAGCCCTATAGAAGAATCTTCTAAAAATAGCGCTAGGATACTGCGCTACTGGCTACACTATACATGCATGCCGGCCATCCTACCAAAAAGACAGCCGTACTAAGGAGATAAAGGCTGGCATGGCTTGCATCTCCACACCAAATAGTATATAATCATTTCTTCGCAACTGAAATATATATTTATATATGCAATATATATATATATATGAAATATATGATGATTGAAGAGTAACATCAACGGATTGCCACATTATTTCACACTTTTGCAAAAATATATACATCACCTGCTCCCTCGGCTGCACGCGCCAGCGGTTGGAACTACATTGCATCTTTCAGGAAAACTGGCTGCGTGACGACATGTTATGATTGGAACTGACCTAGTTTGGCTGCGGTTGTTGTGCATCACATGCATGTGGACGAAAGATCACAAGTGAAAAGCCACAATCTTGCATTGAGCTGAAAAGTGAACAAGTCATGCTCAGAGAGATGGCTTTTCTTGACTGCGAGATCCAATGGGGCAATTTTGCTTTTCCTCTCTTAAGTCGTTCTCACATGGTGGTGCCTGAATTCATTGGGTCCTACAAAATCTTTCTGGAATCTTAGGGTAGGGATACTGCGTGTGCTCCACCATGCATGTAGAACGAGAGCTAGAAATGGAAGGGCAGGGTCACGTACGGGCTCTTTGGCCCTTTTGCTCCATGGTCATCACCTATAAAGAAGGTACACATCTAGGTTCTCCACCTTGCATTGCACACATAAACAAACCTTGCATGACATGACTTCTCAGTCTCACATCTACTAGTCTATATGATTTCTCTTGCACTCTTTACCTTCAGTTTTCTTCAGAAAGGGGCTAGCTCTTCAGTTTTGATGTGTGTGACTTGAAGCAAATCATGAAATTTAAAAACTTAAATTCAATTCTTGTTTTCATGCTACTAATGATTTTTTAGAGGGAACTTATTATTAGCATGCATGTACCCTTGTAAAAAGATCATCTTTTCAGAACCCAGTGCAAAAGGTAGGACAACACCGAGACGATTTCTGGGAAACGTTTGGTACCAGATCCTATGAAACGACATCCTGCCAAACCTTCTATCTGGTTATCATCATGTGGGGTTTGCAGTCGAGCTTTACCTGGATAAAAATATAAAATATCGATCATGGGCGTTTGCTGGGCGGTGTTGCTGCAAGCGGAATGGGAGTAGCAACAATGCAACGAGCCTCATTAGCACTTACGTTACTAATGATTCATGCTACTAGTGATTTTTTAGAGAGCACTTATTAGCACGGAATTGTTTTTTTTTTGAGGGGGAATAATGCAGGCTTCTCGTGCCAACTATATATATAGAGAATATGCACGACACGATCGATCTCGTTAATCGACGCTTCCAGCATCGCCTGGCTCAGCCAGCATCCTCCCTTCACTGACCACGCCGCTCCTCACCCGCCGGCTGCACCTTCTTCTGCTCCTCGCGTGCCTCACTGTGCCTGTGCTCCCCCACCGGTTGCGTACTTCTTCATCGCCGCCTACTTCTGCCCGGCGCCTGCCTCGGCAAACCCGTCCTCGCCGCCGTATACGCAAGGTTAGCGACCGTATGCTCCTCATGTCCCCTCCGGCCCCCCTCCCCTTTCTCCCCTCTGCTCCCAATCTTCACTTGCACGGCGCCGTCTCGGATTTCGTCGCGGCTGCGCTCCTCTGCTGCCTCTCTCCTCTGCTTTTGCCGGCTGCTGAGTGCAGAGTGCTTTTGCCGGCTGCTTTTACCGAATTAATGTTTATAATTTTTTTTGGTCTGGGATAGTTCCTACTAGAATTTATCTCTTTTCTAGTACGTCTGCTGAGGATTAATACATGGAGGTTCCTGGAGCCCCAAGTTTTGCCTCCATCACATTAAAGGAGCAATAATATGACACTCCATGATCTTGTTCATGTATCTTATTCATTTCAATCCATGATGATCTCTTTTAACACAGACGATGGCCGTCTACAAGGAAGGTTGGTTTTTGGTCACGGCTCGGGGCTTCACCTTCATCTTCGCAGCTGCTGCACTCCTTGTGCACACCTACCAGCCTGCTGAAGGCGAGTTCCGCGCTACAGCCCTAGGGTAAGTAATTATTCCCTCCGCTTAATTTAATTCTGTCCTAAGTTAAATATACCTAAATTTGAACACAATTATAGGAAAAACATATTGCTATCTACATTACCAAGTAAATGCAAAATTGATAAATATTATATGGTAAAACGAAAGTAGTTCGTTGATGTAGATATTATTTGTACATTTTTCTATACAAACCTATATTGAAGTTAGAGAAGGTTGACATAGAACAAAGTTATTTTCGTTCAAGATATATATGCATGCATTAATGCACTCCATTGCTCATCATATAATGCAACTGTTTTGAAGCTTGATGTCCTTGGACCTCTGCTGCCTCGTTACCGTTTGCTTTGTGATACTGCCGGCGCAGGCGGCACGTTTGGTTAAAGGTCGGAGGCTCATGCCGTCCAACTTACTTCTCTGCTTGTCGCTGATGCTACTTGACTACGTAAGTAATACTTCTGTCGACTCTAAGTCTCTCCAAAGTAAGAAACTGAGTTCATTGGACCGTACCACCAATATCTCTAAAAGTACCATTTTCTAAATAAATGGAAAAGTTTCATTGGTTTCACAATGAATCCACCTAACATCACTTAATGGTATATATCAATATTTATGACTGTTTCCCTATGTATGATCTAAATATAAATATATATAAATAATTTGACTTAGCACAAACATAAAAAGCAACTATATTATGAGACGAATAGAGTATATATCTAATATGTTGCTCATTGGACTTGATGGTTGGCTAGTGTAGGCTAGCTGAGACGTTTTGCTTTTCAATACTGTATGCCATGCAGGCGTTGGTCTGCTTCACCATGGGAAGCGCTTCCGCCACAGTGGCTGTGACCGACTGGGCGATGAGGGCGGGGTTCCTCGTGCAGCCCAAGCTCGGACGGGTCTTCTGGCACGGAGTCCTGGCGTGCGCAGCCGCGGTTTCCACCTCGCTTGCATTCCTCTCGAGCTTCTTTGTCGCCTTCGGCCCACCACCAGCGCAGCAGCTTCTGGGTTAGACTGACTCCTAGTTCTAGTTCCGACTCGATGCTTCATTGGTCGTCAGTGTTTCATTCCCTGCGTTCTACGTACCATGTAGTACCATGCATGTACTCTATGTTGTGGCCTTGGATGTATCTCTCTCGTCGCGTATACACCTAGTTGGCGACGTGCTAACTGGTGTGCTACATAGCCTATGCGGTGCTAGCTGTTGACGCTAATGTGTTGGTGATGAGGGCCTTTCTTGTTTAACTCGTAGCGAAGTATATGTGCTTCTTTCATGTTCATATTCATATATACTCCCTTCGTATAAAAATATTTGTCGTCATTGACTTTTTTCACAACTTTGATCATTCGTCTTATTCAAAAAATTATGCAAGTATCATTTATTTTGCTTGCTACATGCTTTATTATTATAGGTATTTTAAGCTTTACTTATCCTTTTACACATTTGCGATAATTTTTTGAATAAGACGAATGGTCAAAGTTGGAAGAAAAAGTCAACGGCGACAAGTATTTCGATACGGAGGGAGTAGTTGCTGCACCTGTCTTCCTAATTTGAGTAGCTCTTTAGCTAAGGCCGCATATCTATCTCCGAATTTCCGCCCTCGACTTTTGTGAAATCTTCATCTATCTTCCTTTTCTATTCAAATTAAAGGGGCAGTATACATTGTAGAGAGACGGCCTCTCTAAAGTCCAATCAGGACTAAAGGTGGAGAGACAAAAAACCCCCTTTTAGTCCTGAGTAAACGAACCTGGACTAAAAGGGTCTTTTAGTCTACGTTGGCATTACCAACCGGGACTAGGGGGATGCCAGCGCCCACCCCCTTTAGTCTCAGTTGGTATTAACCCCCTTTAGTCTTGCTTGGTAATACCAACCGAGACTAAAGGGTCCCCGTCCATTTTTTTCAATTTGAGTTATTCTAATTATTGTTAACGTGTGTTTTCTAATTGTTGTCTCACGTATAATGTACGTATATGTATTTGCACTAAGTATCTACATATGTATACATGTCCACTATACATACTTAGACTTATATATCTACGTATGTACACTTATAAATATATAT
The DNA here is from genome assembly GCA_036936925.1 of Cenchrus fungigraminus. Taxonomy (NCBI): domain Eukaryota; kingdom Viridiplantae; phylum Streptophyta; class Magnoliopsida; order Poales; family Poaceae; genus Cenchrus; species Cenchrus fungigraminus. Next base: position 58,639,304 of record CM072768.1, on the reverse strand, counting down.
ACACACACAATTTTATACATCAAAATAAATAGTATATATACATCAAAATATCGTTCAATTAAAATTTCTAGTCTCTACTCCTAGTGGAGGTGCTAATCATGCAAATTCTCAGTTTGAGATCCATCATGAAAATGTTTTCCTGCTGGATTAACCACCTCGTCCAAGAGGAATCCCATTAGACCTTCTTGAACCGCTAAAAGACGATCCTTCTTAATGAGTACGTCGTTAACCACATATCCATTTGTAATGTGCAAATATGTTAATATATTATACCCAATTAAATATATAAGCGGTTAGAAAATGATGTATTATTAATAAGTTTATTTAATTTACTTACATTATAATTTCTCGAGTTAGTACTTGACAAACAGTGTATGTGCTCACAGACATAGTATCCACATAAATTATTTTTGTGTTCCTATCTCAAACACTAAAGTGGATAGGAGAAAAATTATGAAATATTAGTGTTATACAATTTAAATTTTCTCAATCTGAAGTTGTTATTTGGATTACATATTGAAAAAATCAGTATAGAATGTAATTGTTGGATTAAATTATCCTTCGTTCTCTACAATGAATTTTTTTCCAAACTCTAAGAAAATATAATGAAAGATAGTGTGTTAGTAAAAGCAAACTATATATATTGCATTAAATAAAACATCTTAGATAGAATTATTACACTAGAAACAAATCTTGAAGGTCTTGGTAATCTGCATGGTTTTTTCTCAATAAATCCCACACCATGACGCTGCTATTGTCAACTTGAATTATCATAAGAATCAAGTGGAAAAAGTATATACATGGTCATACTCATAAAGATTAGAACTATAAATAGAATTAACAATTACAATTAGATGGTAATCGCACATACTTGAAGCTGTAAGGTAGTAGTATGAGATCCTTGTTATGAAACTTAGACAAGGTCCTATAGTGTCGCGATTGATGTGTCTGGTTGCTTCTGTACCTCGTGCTAGTTAACTTTGTCACACCTGTTTTTCCGAAGAAAACAAGGTGATAACTATATGTATGCCAGGATCTATTTTCATACATATAGTGACATCATAGTGAATAACAGAAACAATATCACGTAAAGAAAGAGAGATTATCAGAGATTTACAGCGGAATCCTGGGGAAGGAAAGGCTCCAACTTCACAGGCAATCGACTGGGGGTCGCGTACGCCTAGCACCATCTTCTGAACTTCATACACCTTCTTCTTTTCTGAACAGCGGTTTAGCAAGGGTGAGCACACTTATGGTTGGAGCTCAGCAAGTGGGGGAAGATGCAAGGCTATCAAGGATAGGCTGAGGTTTTGCAGCGGTTAGCATTTTTAAATTGGTCAAATTTTATTAGCAAGCACCTATTTACTAGGTGTAAGTTTATACCAACCCAAAATTAAGTATTTAGGAAAGCATCTCATCTCAAAACCATATGAAAACCACGATTTAATTCCATCTTTATGTTTGATTATCATGTGAGGGTCCAGGCCGTTCTTGACCGTGAGCACGGCTGATCGATCAGTTTTCACTCTGCAGAGGTTGTACACTTTACCCACAGTTCGCGTAAAAGTTCCGAAGAACTTTGAACCCAACCATGTGATGCTGCCCAAGCATCATACCACACTTCCGAGGTGTGATTGTATAGGGACGCTACGAAGCCTTTACAAAGGTATGCAGAAGACCAACAGCCCGCATAGTTACAGTAGCAGAGCGGACCATAACCCTCCCTAGTGGACAGCACCTTAGCAAAGGCTGCGGCCAAGAGGACCGGGCTATACCCCTTAAACTCTGACCCCCTCTGCTCCTTTCGGATAAGGCTATCAGAAAATTCCACACACCTAATTAATTGGCTAAGCCAGAGCCATATGGACTGTGGTTGCACTGTTTTCCTGGGTGGTTCTCCATGTTCCGATTAATTCATATGATCTTGTTATTAACCACATATGTCACCAAAGTTACCATGATCAACTTTTTATAAAGATCCATTTCAACCATCCCAAGTTAAGCAACTAAGCATAATCTACCCAAAACATTTATTTTAAACCAGGGTGTTCAAGGTGATGGGGATAAAAAGACTAGGTAAGTCCTTACAAAGGTATTCCCATCAAATTATGCAATACAACATAAAGTAAACTTAATTGTTATGCTCATGAATAGGACAAAGTAGAATATGCAGGGGGAGGAAAACCACTTGCCTTCTTGCTTAAAAACTGAACTTCCTCTTTCTCAAACAACTTCTCTTGATCTTCACGACTTTTGAACAACAGCTCGATCTTCTACTCGAAGCAAACATCGGGCACAAACACATGCAAAGCAGACAAACAAGAACGACTAAGAATAATACACCAATCAAGAAAGGCTTTAAAAAGAGAACAGGGTTTGGTTCTAGGACCGCGAACGCAAAAACACTCGGAACTATCAGGAGATTTGGATTATATCACACAAGGCTATGTGCTTGGTATATTTTAATTCAATAAAGATGTGCATAGGTTATTTCAGAGAAATACCCTATTTAGAATTAAGCAAGTTATATTTATATAAAAAGACGATGTGAACCTAATCCAATTTTATTTACAAATATTCAAGTATTATTTATGCAAATTAAACATTTAATTTCGAAGAAAGTATGTAAAGCATCTAAACGTATGTCTTTATATTTCGAGTTGAACTAATCAAATTATAATTCAAAAACACATTTATATTTATATTAGTCAAATTAACATTTGATAAGGAAAACTCGAGATAGAACCTATGTTGCTTTTATTTAGAAAGCAGATTGAATAAATATTAACCAATTTAACATTTATATTAAGAAAAGCCGAAAGGTAGCTCTAATTAGATTTTATTTAGAAAACAAGTTTAATATATATTAATGAAGTTAATCTAAAATAAATTCATAAAACACATTTTATGATAAACTTCATGACTAGCGTGTATTTATTGTTAAAGGAAACTACACCAACAAGAACGAGCTTAAACTATGCACTGAACAAGATTGGAAGGATCTAGATGTGATTAACTATAGATTGGAAGGGAGATTTACAAAGCAGAGAATAGATAGAAACATGGCTTAGATTACTAGCTATATAGATATTTATAGAACATGCTGGACAAAGATTCTTTAAGGGGGAAAAAAGAGTATATGACATCAGCATGATGACATGCTCACATCATGCAAAGAATTAACGAATATGTGAAACACTATAGCTTGTTGATGTCAGGATAAGATGCATGTCATAAAGCTCTAAGGGAAAAGAATGGCAAGAAAAAGAAAGTCAATAAGTGTTTCTAGAAGAACAGATCATGAGACTTTAAATAAATTATGGGTGAAAGAATTGTTTAAGTCGGACAATATACAGAGCAAAGATTAAATTGCTGAAATTATCGTGACATAACTTGTCTCACATATGTCAAGCATGTTTGACGTCAGCAAGGATTAAACCAATGAAGTTTGCATGGGATGTTGAATTGAATATAGGCTGCATGCATGAGCTAGCTACGCTTTGTGCTGGCCGGCATGGAACAAAAGGTGTGTTGGCACACTGCAGACTGCATCTAACTAGATATAGAATTAGGCGAGCGTTCAGGCTTCTCACCTCAGATGTGGCATGGCGGCGAAACTGTAGGAAACCAGTGATGAGGAACGCCATGCCGTAGGGGTGCTTCTGCGCCAACGACGAAAAGAGAGTTTTACATCGGTCCTTGGATCCCAACAAACAAAAGAGAGGATTTAGAAAGGCATGCATTGCACGAGAAAAGGATAGTTATGTTCTTGTGATTGAAACTTGGGTGAACATAAAAGACAAAGACATATTGATGAATTTACTGGAATTGTATTTTGATTAAAAAAAACATGTATGACATAAGCACTATGTAATGCTGACATCATGAAGGTGAATGTGTATTGATTGCTTGCTTTCTAGACGCATGTACTTGTGTATGGAAAACACATGCATGCAAGCATGGATTAAACAAGGTGTGCTAGTTCGTGGTTGCTAGCATGTGTAGACTGATGTGCTATCATGCATGCATGATGGACATGCTTCAGTTCGTGATCACAGTATATGTCAAAGGATGGAAAACTATAAGCATCATGCCGTAGATCAACAAGAATAACACAAGTGTGCATGCAGCAGCTACTGCATGTGCATGTGGTGGCTGGTTTGGAACAGAGGCATGCATGTTCAGTAAGCTACTGGAAGACGACGTACAGATGGAGCTTGTACCTTGGGTGATGAAGGCAATTGATGGTGAACAATGGCGAGGAGGAGCCCATGAAGGGACGCCAGACACCTCAAATATAGCAGCAGCTTCAGTCAGTTCCTCGGAGGAACGACAGCCTTGCAGAAATATTAGCCAGCATGCATCCTCGATGGATTGATGGATTGGGATGCACTGATGCAGCGGTGAGTACGACGACAGGTGGCCGGAAAAGAGAGCGGATGAGGTGACGGCCGACGGTTCGGAATGTGATGATGGCAGCCGGGATTCGTACGACAAGCGACGGCGGAGCTCCAGCAGTCCAGCTTGACGCCGTGGTTCTTGTGATGGCACCGGCTTGGCTCCAGGGAACATATGGTCGGTGGGACTGACAGCAGCGGCGGGAAACAGAGACAGCTACGACGAAGCCCGGATGGTTGCGGCCTGAGTCTTGACGGCGAGGAAGGACGGGTGCACCGCGCGCCTTCGTCTTGGCGCAAGGATGCTCCAGTCGGGGCCAGCTTGCTCCGATTGGCGCCCTTGGGTGGCAAACACACGACGGTGGACGGCGGCTGGTGCAGTTCGGTCCTCCACGGAGGCGGCGACGTCCCGTGGCGAAACAGTGACGAGAACCGGCCAAACGGGCGCAGCTCGGCTCGACGAGGCTCCTGGCTGCGATGGACTGCTCCGGCAGCTTCAAGACGACGGCGCTCAGAAGCAGTTCGAGGCACCAGGTGCACGAGGCTGCGGAGCTCGGCTCGGACGCGTGCGGCGCAGAGCGAGAGAGGCGAGGCACGGGCGGCGTCGCCGGCGTGAGCTGCAGGGACGCAACGGAGCTATACGCTCTGGCTTTAAAAGCAGGCAGGAGGCACGGAGGAGAGGGAAACGGCAACAGCACTGATGGAAGAGGAGGAAACGGCGGCAATTAAGCCATGGTGACTGCGACCGTTTCCAGCTGGAAGGAGAGTGAAGAAGGGAGATGAATGTGCCACAGAGCATTCTAGGGGAGCGGGAAGCGCGAGAGACAACGCAGCCAGGTGGACGGGTGCGCAGGGCAGGTGCAAGCACGGGAGCAGGAACGGCGCCTGGGTAGAGACGGCACGAGGGGAGCCAGGAGGAACCGGACGGCCATTGCTGAGGGCGTCCATTGATGGTGATTATGGTGGACACGTTACTGATGATGGAGTGGTGAAGAGGCGACGGTTTTTCAGGTGTAGGTGCGGCGCTTGTGCGGAGCTAGGCAGGCGCGGCCAGAGAGGCGGGCATGCATGCGGGAGGGCGAGCGGCACGGCCAGGGAGGCGGACGGGTGCGCGTGGTGCGCCGCTCGGGCGCGAGCGGCATGACGGCGAGGTACAGGGTCACGGAGCGTGGGCGCTCGCGAACGCGGGTGCCACATAAGCTAGAAATCTAGCGGGTGTGGGGCAGTGAGCCAGCACAAGTAGCGCGCGAGAGCGGCCAACCGACGCGGACGCAGCACACATGTGCGTGCTGTCGTGGGCATGGGAAAACAAACGGAAGGGACAACAACATATCGTGGAAGGGAAACGCTGGGCGTCACGGCTCGCGGGGTAGCTAGCAGCTCGAGTGCAAGCGCGGGCACTAGCGCAGCGCACGGGTGCGCAGAGCCGAGCGAGGCATGCGGCGCGAGGTAGGTGGCCAGGGATGTGCAGACACGAGGGTCAGGCGGGTGGCGTGCCTCGGTGCGCGGCTCGGATGCGAAGTGCGGCGGACGGGAGCTAGTCAGCCGACGACAAAGGCCAGGCGCGCAGGCCAAGGATGGCCGGTTGCGGCGCACTAACCCGAGTCCGGTCCGGCCAAGGTGGAAGACGAGGGAGAAGGGCCGATAGGTGGGGCCCGACTGGCAGCGATAGAGAGAGGGGTGGGCTGGCGGGTTAGACGGGCCGACGTTGGAAAGAACTGGACCGGCGGGATGGGCCGAGTGAACAGGCCGAGAAGAGAGAAGATGGCCATGCGAGCTGGGCTGCGGAAAGAAAAAGAAAAGAGAGTGAACTAGCAGTTTGGACCGGGAAAAAAACTGGATGAGAGATTATAAAGGGGATTGAGTTGATCTATATAAAAAAACATTGAGAGAGATGGAAAGGGTTTGGACTTGATCTTTTTATGATTTTGAAAACACTACAAACATCAACCAAAAACCATGCAAACAAATATGAATGCATCACTCATAGAACCATTTCATTTAATTAGAAAAACAAACAATGATTTTCCTATACTAAATTTTCTGTAAAAAAAATAAATGTTGAGAAATTTTTAAAATTATGAGAAATCGTTGTTTTATTATTCTTCCTATTAACATCCTGAAATCAAAAAAAATTCAGGGTGTTACAGTCCATGAAACCAATTCTGTCGACATTACCCTTTTTTCGCATCTCATTCAGTTGCAGGCTACCAAAAATGAAAGACAAAGTTAATTAGTAGATCGACAAATATAATAAATTTATTAATAAACATAAGAAAATATGCCACTTACAGATACCAGGCGACGATACAATAAGATCGGTACTCAGGGCGTCTAGATGGTAAACTTTATAAATATTTTTGCATTGCAGCCGTACCACCCTTCGCCTTCATTGGCAAAATCTTCCGGTCTAGCGAGTATACCAAAGCTCTCTAGGCCTTTTGCTAAGTTCTTCATGTACCGCTCATGAAATTTGTGCATCTTAGGTGGGAGGTTATATACAAGTTCTGGCCTGATAAAAGGTTTTCTTGGCTGAAAGGGCCATCTAGGTACAAAATTTGGATCCTGAGGTGGTTCTTCAGTGCCGAGAATAGCACTTACAAGCACCCATGTTTGTTCCACAAAATTAATTACCTGCATTAATTCTTGTGTATGCAAATTTGCAACAGTTCGTTCATCTGCAGTCAGGCTGGAGACAACGTAAGTCTATTTGCTCGTCGACACATCTGTTTGCTTCTCCTTCTTCTTTGTGCTAGTCGTCGACGTCGACACCATTATTGGCATCATTCTCTTGGTGCCTTCCTTCATTAGTTTGAAAACCCGAGTTTCTCCAGATCTATATTTTTGGTCTTCTCGAGCTCCCTCTGTTGGTGTTTTGTATTCAAATTGTTGATAAAATCATGGACATATATACATGTCTTCGCTTGGCCTGCATAAAATGAAATCATTTTTAATACCTGATCGACCAAACAGAAAGGGTACCAACGGAACAAGCATGGACGGAGTAGGATTTAACCATAGGGGGGTCATGAACAAAAGAAAGTAAACAGTCACGCCATACGATTTAACTCATATGTGATAGTGACATATATCACAAGTCTTAATCAAAACAAAATTACATATGTATCAACTTAAAATTAGCTCTACGACTAGCAGCAAGATCATAAGCTTCAATAATTTCATTAGTACTAATTGATTCAAGCAATTCATTCTCATATAAAGTACCAAACAATCTCACAAGAATTCACCTTCCATCGTACATCTAAGACGTGTCTTCGCAAGTATCATAGCTGAAAAGCATGTTTTGGTGGTTGCATTTGATACTAGAAGAGTTAACAACGATCTGTTGAGATAAATTAGGAGTAACTAATTGTATATGATACATATATTAAGAGTATATTAAAGCAACTAATAGAGCATTGGGTTGTGCCAGGCACCCCTCAGCCCCCTTCCCTCCACCTCTGGAAACAAGAATTCAAGATCTGGATCCGGAGTACAACCCGTCTCATGAAAAACATGAATCTGACCAAGAGACATGTCAACAAGAGGTATATGCTGTTACCTTCTAAATTTCATGTATCAGTTATGCATGATTGCTTCTGATGCTCTTTGTTTTCTTTTTGCATTTTGTCCAATCAGATCACTGATAGCATACCTGTCAGCGGGGGAAGAGGGACCGAGAGAATCTGGGCACTGGATGCCTCTACTACCAGTATGCCTCCTAGGCTGACTAGGACAAGGCAAGGGAATTGGCTATAGCTGACGCAGCGCGTGCAGCGGATGGGTGTGGGACAAGTCCTGATACACATGAATTGCCCACTGAAGGCCAAGCAACAACAACCCACGATGAGGATATTATCGACATGACGACTGCAGAAGGAAAATCATTTGATCTCATTTGGAATGTCCTAATTACCAACTGAATAATTATTAACTCGTATGATTGTAACAAATTTGTTAGGTGATGCACGCCCTTCCTGAGCACAATAGCAGCCCCGGGATTCAAGAAGATTGGGCAGATATCTTGACTGGATTAGCCAAGGTTTAAATGGCAAGATCCCAATACACATTCAAGAAGGGCCACCCGGAGGCACCAATGCAAGCTGCAAAGTTTGCATCAGAAGGTGGGATCTTAGTGCGTGGGCACATATGGATCCTTACTTCCTGGAAAGACTACAAGTAGAAGAAGAACCAACAAGATGGTGAAAAGTCTGAAGACCATCTCAAGAACTACATGGGAAAACTAGCGGTGTGTATATATCCACTCATATACTACCATAGTTCTTTGCATCCGTTCTTATCATCTATTGTTTTGACTACATATTGTGTTGTGATAGGGGCAATTTGACATTGACACCACCAATGAGCCTGTCATAGCATCATGCAGTGACATGATGAAGTTGATACAGAGACATACGAGTTATCGTCTGAAGCAAAAGTACTTCAATGATGTTCCAGCAAATGCAGCCCTAACCAAGTCTCCTGTGACCAATGTGACTGACGCACAATGGAAGGTACTGGTTGACAGGTGGTGTACCCTTGAGCATAGGGCATGATAGAAGTTCAACTTGCCCCTACCACATTTCCATGGACTGATATGTTTCTCTTATTCATGTTTCTTACACGAGTTCTTATTATTGTAAAGGCGAGGTGTGCTACAAAAACCGGTAATGGAGAAAAGGTCAAGTATGATCAGCGCACATGATCTCGAAGCTATGTTGTACAAGCTAATCTTGTGGTAAGCCGCTGAACAAGTCATGTTTTTGATTTGTAGTTCATTTTGTGAACCATTTTTCAATGCTAGCAGATTAATAATGCATGCTTTCCAAACATATTTATAGAGGTAGAACACATGCTCAAGAAGAAGAGCTAACTCCACTTGATTATTTCAAGTACTTCCACTATAGCAAGAATGGCTTCACCGCTCTAGTACAGATAGCCATTGTAAGTACTTGCCTGCTTTTGCATTCTTATTTGCAACAACACTAGAAACATTTGCGAGTATTTGTTTTGAAACCATTCATTTTATTTCTTATTTTAGGCTCGCTTGTAAAAAATTGTCGCCGAACCTTATGGTGACCAACCAGCAAAGACTGTTGCTAAAGTAGGGGCGAAAGTTGTCCAATCTAGGACTTTTCGGGAGGTTGCTGGCATTCGCCCGCCTGTTGGCATTTCTTAACCTCACCACTATGGCGCCGGGTTAGCGTGAGCGTGTAAGAAACACCCGGGTACACTGATGGGTGCAAACTAATCCGCAAGCGCACGGATACACCGTTGTAGCACTTCTCCCTCGGGAGTATTCCAAAGGGTATCGAATCCAAGGAACGGTTGGAAGCTCTACGAGTGATTTATCCAAGGACACAGGATCTCTGCTAAGGTAGGTGAGAAGGTATGGTTTCCCTTGAGGGCTCTTGGTTCTAGGGAAGTACAAGCTGCAAAGGATCTCGCTTCGGACACCGGACCCTCCTGGCTATAACAGTCGGTTCACGGCAAATGGTCGCCTACACCTATATCCGAACATGGGGGATTCCGAAAGGGTCTAACAGCTGTCACCACCGCGGCCTACCCCAAGACAAACCGTGGGATACAGGGCAATTGAAGGATAACCTGTAGTCCAGACACCACATCTGCACCACTGGCTACTACTATAGCACGGCTACGCCTGACGTCTCGTAGCAACACTATAGCACTCCGTAAGAATACGGAGTGACGAACCCGTGAGTACAACTAGATCTTACCCATCATGGAATCAAGATCATACAAAGGATATGAATGACACTTTGGTCTAAACCAGATATGCAGAGTTCTCACTATGTTCTAATTGACAAGCAGTCATACAAACGGAATGCAGAAGTACTCATCCAATCAACAAGATCAGAGGATCGTGTCACGAAGAACACGAGCCTCTAAATGATGAACAGATGAAGAACTCTAGAACATATCACCCATGTATGAATACAACTTTAGTCTAATTGGAATATAACGAAATACTCACTTTAGTCTAAATGAAGAACAGTATCACTCATGAGGTACAAAGAGATGATGAACGAAGAACGGATCATCACATCTCCCTTCTACTCACCCACACTCTCTCCTCTCTACCTAGCACTACCTAAGCTAGATCTTCCTCACACTCATATTCCTGGTGGGATGAGGTTTCACCTCCACCAAGAAGGAATGAGAAGGAGGAGAGGAGGCTAAGGTAAGAAGTTGCCTTCAAGTGTGTTGTCCTATTCTTACCCCCCCTCTCCTTCTATTTATAGGCACGGGCACCGGTGTCAAGTGGAGTGAGACACCCCGGGGATGGCCTCTAGGACCAATGGGAGACCACCACGTGGAGGCCTGGGATCAGCCGACCAAAGGTCGGTTCGGCCGATCCCAGGGTCGGCCAATCCCCACGTGGCCCGCCTCGGCCTGTGCTTTCTCTGAGCGGCTGACTGGTGGGTCCTGAGGTCGGTTCCCGGTGTACACGTGTGTTGGAGACGGTTTAGGCGCTCTGGTAGGCCCATGGATCTATGTGAGGTACGCGTGGTGATCTCTGATTCGCTGAGGCTCTCTCTCTCTCTTGGATTGGTGACATCATTGATCCAGGGGATGCTTGCATGGCGGTTCCTCATTGGCTGAGCCTGAAGTGCTAGGATCAAAGAGGCATGCTTTCTCCTCATTTCTTGCGCTAATCACTTGCATTCATCTTTATACAGCCACTTGTGGAATTTGTCAGCTTAAGGCCCTATTCTAGTGTGGATGCATGATTCTCATGTTGAAAAGCAGGGATTGACAACCCTAAATTAGGTACTTAACAGCCGTCAACAACTCCCCCACACTTGGCCTTTGCTCATCCCGAGCAATAGGGAAGAGATTGAGCGGGTTAAACCATGGGTATGAAACATACATAAGAATTATTCCAGGTCATACCTTGCTCTTGTGAACTTTGTGGAATGGCTACCATGCCATCTTGGGTAGTTGATAAAAGGAATGATCATGAATCGAATCCCTCAGACATCTGAGGGTAAGGACTTGGGGTTTTCAAAAGATTTTGAAAGAAAAGCATGCTCTGCCTCCTTCTTTGATTCTCTCGGATCGCTCAATGTGTATATGTCCTCACCTAGGCATAACTGCCTTAAATCTATCCTATTTCTAGCAGGCTTATGTGGAGCTCATGGTAGGATATTAATAGTGAGGCATACTTGCATTGCATGTATTACAAAGTCAAAAACTAGATCCAAGGAGAAAAACAATTCATACAGTCAGATCAAGATGTGCACGTGTATGGATATGATAGGTATGATAAGGTGTATACTAGGCCCGGAATGGGTTCTAGATATTACCATACATGATGAAATACTGTGGTGATGGCAAGGTGGATACTAGCCCCAGAGTAGGTACTAGTTATCACCATCATATGATGAATGAGATGAATGACTCCATTGCATGACTCCTCTTCTCTGATATATACGAAGTCTTATGAGAACATGGCTATCCTCTTCTCTTTTTTTTGGTGGACCTTCATGTGCCCACATTTTTTTTCTTTCTCTCTCTTTTTTTTAGATAGCCATGCCTCTTTTATGGAATACTTGGGGAGAGAGGAAGCAATGCATATGACGGAGCATTTATGTAGGTGAATAGATGAATTCTTCCCGAGTAGAAGCATAGCAAGGGGAAAATGGTGGTGTGCACATAAATCTTGATTATGAAAGCATGAAAAGAATTCTCATAGGGTCACAGAACTTGACAAAGCTCGATGCAACAACAAGTAGCATATGAGTATAAGGTTTTCAACTAGGAACCTCGTATGGCTTTGGTAGGACTGGAACAAATCAAAGAAGAGCTGCAAGAGCGTTTTTTTTCCAAATAAACCCAAGAACTTAAACCTTCAGAGTTGAGATCATGTCTTCAAGCCATATCTCTCTTGTCAACTACTTAGACGAACATGCTGTCCTTATAAAGATATGGTTCACAAGCCTCAAGAGTATAAACAAGAAATAGAACTTATGCATGTCAACCACAGGTACGGAGCAAGCATTACCGTGAAATTCTTGAGTTGCTCATAAAAGATTTTACAAACAGGGCATAATGAACTCAAGCATCATGGTTGAAAAGGGTAGAGATGCAAACCAGCGCTGGTTGTTGATGCAGACCGAACGGGGTTGTTCGTGATGTGCAAGAATGTGTCTCCGTTCAGGTTCTTTTAATCATGAGTGATCGCAGTGCTGTGCGAGCGTGGTGTGGGTGCAAAATATCCGTCATGTTCGCATTTGGAGAGTGCGTCTCTCCCCCACACTATCTTGTACCTGGGTGAGTTCTTCAAGACAAACAAAAAAAACAACTAACACGCTGATGACTCGACCAGGTTACATGACCGGCGGAGCCAAATTATTTTATTCAAGTTCATAATGCAACAGGCGCTTACACACATGATGGAAATAAAAATTGAAAGGGAAATAAACATGGGAGGAAATAAATTAAACTAAACTAAGCGCCTTTGGAAAATAAAAAGGTGGGCGTAGCCCTCTACTCTACGTCGTAGAGGTCCTCGTGTCCTGTGGCCTCAAAGAGGTGCCTCATCTTGGCGCACAGGCCACGACGAAGGTCGCGGAGGTCATCCCTCAGCTCAGCGAGGTCCATCTTCTGCTCTGCACTGAGGGACTCCAACTTCTCACACTTCTTTCCCAGTTCTTCCACCAACGGGGCCATCCGAGCAGAGGGAGTCTTAGGAGATCGCTCGGTTGCCCGAGTCTTCTCCCTCGACCTCCTGGGTGCCCGTGGTGTGGAACTGCTGCCCAGCTCAAAGTCCTCGTCAGTTGCCTCCAGAGTCACCGGTACCTGGGCACCTTTCCTGCCGGTGCTGCCTGGGCTAGCGAACCTGGGCTTCCCAGGCTGAGGGGCAGGCGGAGGAGACGTCGGGGCAGCGGGGATCGGCTGGCCCTTCGATCCTGAGGCCCTTGGAGCGTCAGGCCGAAACGGCGGAACCACCGGTGGCGGCGGGATCACCACAGGTTTCGGCCGAATCCCCACTCCCCTCTGGTAGGGGCTACTGGCACGTCCTCACGCCTTTCGCGTCTTTCCAGGCGAAGCAGATCGACTGGAGGGGCGAGGGGCCAAAGGCACGAAGGGCTGAACCACTGCCCCCTTAGCAACTGAGGGTCCTTCCCAGGCTGCCCCCGATCCTTGGCCGTCCGTCGGAGGACGGGAAGCGAGCGGCCGCATGTTGAGGATGCATGCAACCTCCATGTGTGCTGCCTCTTTGGGAGATGCAGTGATGGCAGGGATGTCTCCCTCGATGGGCTCCGTAGAGGAGGATTCTGTGGGGTAAGGAACGATGCTCTTGTCGGCCATAGCGATTGCTTGTGGGAAGGAAGGAGCAGGGCGGATGGAGTTCTGCGTGGCTCGAAATCCGTCACGCAGCGAGGAGGAGATCTCTGGAGGACGAAGGGAGGCACACGCGAAAGGGGAGAGGCGGCGGCGCTCGGGCTGGGTCGGTCGACCTAGTGGGTCGGTCGAACCCATATGGGCCCCGCTGGGCCTCCCCTTTGGCCTGTGGGTTCTAGCAAGGGTCACGGCCTCAGGGCCAGGTGTCCCGCAAGTTTTGAGGTTGGAGGCTCCAGAAATGGCCAAGGCAAGGTGTTGGGCATAAATGCTCTCACTCCTCTGTTAGCTTTACTTAAACCTCCTCCCGCACAAATAGCACAACATCGGGACTTCACATGGACCCATATCTCCGAAAACATGGCTCAAGAACACTCGGACCCCAGATCAAGCGAATGGGATTCCATGGGTCGGAGGAGCATTCGAGCCTTAGGTCAAGAGAAGCAAACTTTGCAGTTCATTCTCTCCTTGGGTTGCCACAGGTTTTCACCCTCTCTAACGCGAGGACAACACGTGGGCTAACCTAGCTTCCAACGGAAGTGCAAAGGGTAGGAATGCAACCACCCTTCTGTAGGACATCGGTCAAGTCAGGGTATTAGAATGGGATTTATGCCTACTGAGCTTGATCGGCATTGGTTCCTAGCTGAGCTCGTAATGACGAGATAAGTTGCTCGGCTGGACCGGTATAAAGCGGTGCTTTCCAAGGCCAAAAGTTTTAGGGATTTGCAATCCTGAGGCTAGTGCCTTGACCCGACCCTCGGTGTGGCGGCACCTCAGGTTGAGCCTTGACATAAAGCACAAAACATCTATCGTAACCTCTCCCGGAAAGTTGTAGTCGAAGTCGTGATAGTTGTTCTCGCCAGGAACAACCACCCTTCTTTGATTACTCCTTTCCTCCCTCCTTCGAGACTAAGTCTCAAAGGTCGGGGTTTTTAAGAGAAGAGACGATAAGGGAACCTAAGGGCAGAACTCACACTAGGTGTTCTTTCCCAAAGATTCCTGCTAGTCAAGAATGACATCTTCGACAAGAGTGTAGAGAAGATTGGTATGTAGGCTCGAGCTCTCTCAAAGATGGGTCTAGGCAACTCATTACTATGGTTGGCTACCTCGGCGCTCAGGACGGGCGGGGAGCTGAAATCCCGGAGTTTCTCTAGAATTTCTTTTCCCCGTTCCGGCTCTAAGAACACAAAGGCGCCTCCTGACATGGCATCAAGCATCATGCCGCTGTCCCTTAGCAAACCAAACCGGAAATGCTGCAAGAGCACCAGGTCTGGCAGATCAAGGACTGAGCAGGACTCGGTCATCGAGGCAAAACGATGCCACGCCATGCCTAGAGATTCCTTCTCTCTTTGTTGGAAACCGAGGATCGCCATTCTTAGGGAAATGATACGCCTCAGAGGAAAGAATCGGGTGCAGAAAGCTGCTCTCAATGCTCCCCAATTGAGGTGATCATGCCCAAAACACCGGTACCAAGTTCTCGCTCCCCCCGAAAGGGAGAATGGGAACAAGTTCCTCCTAAGAATGCCCCGGTCTTACCCTGGGTTGAGCACAGTTGTTCAAAGTCTCTCACATGGGCGTAGAGATTTTCATGATTTTCCCCTGAGAAGGAATTGTTCTCAACTAGCTTAAGGATGGATGGGTGAACCATGCAGGGTGTTAAGGAGACGGGTCGCCTCCACAAAGTTGATTCCATTGGTTCACTCATAATGGGCGGAAGGTGTGTACAAGGATAACCTTCCTGGGGTAACGGGGGTAAAGGTAGAGATAAAAAGGAAAACAAAAGATACGAGGACAATCAGGCTCGTAGACTCTTGACAACCGTTCCCCGGCAACGGCGCCAGAAATGCTTGTTGGTATTTCTTAACCTCACCACTATGGCGCCGGGTTAGCGTGAGCGTGTAAGAAACACCCGGGTACACTGACGGGTGCGAACTAATCCGCAAGCGCACAGATACACCATTGTAGCACTTCTCCCACGGGAGTATTCCAAAGGGTATCGGATCCAAGGAACGGTTGGAAGCTCTACGAGTGATTTATCCAAGGACACATGATCTTTGCTAAGGTAGGTGAGAAGGTATGGTTTCCCTTGAGGGCTCTTGGTTCTAGGGAAGTACAAGCTGCAAAGGATCTCGCTTCGAACACCGGACCCTCCTGGCTATAACAGTCGGTTCACGGCAAATGGTCGCCTACACCTGTATCCGAACGTGGGGGATTCCGAAAGGGTCCAATGACTGTCACCACCGCGGTCTACCCCAAGACAAACCGTGGGATACAGGGCAATCGAAGGATAACCTGTAGTCCAGACACCACATCTGCACCACTGGCTACTACTATAGCACGGCTACGCCTGACGTCTCGTAGCAACACTATAGCACTCCGTAAGAATACGGAGCGACGAACCTGTGAGTACAACTAGATCTTACCCATCATGGAATCAAGATCATACAAAGGATATGAATGACACTTTGGTCTAAACCAGATATGCAGAGTTCTCACTATGTTCTAATTGACAAGCAGTCATACAAACGGAATGCAGAAGTACTCATCCAATCAACAAGATCAGAGGATCGTGTCACGAAGAACACGAGCCTCTAAATGATGAACAGATGAAGAACTCTAGAACATATCACCCATGTATGAATACAACTTTAGTCTAATTGGAATATAACGAAATACTCACTTTAGTCTAAATGAATAACAGTATCACTCATGAGGTACAAAGAGATGATGAACGAAGAACGGATCATCGCATCTCCCTTCTACTCACCCACACTCTCTCCTCTCTACCTAGCACTACCTAAGCTAGATCTTCCTCACACTCATATTCCTGGTGGGATGAGGTTTCACCTCCACCAAGAAGGAATGAGAAGGAGGAGAGGAGGCTAAGGTAAGAAGTTGCCTTCAAGTGTGTTGTCCTATTCTTACCCCCCTCTCCTTCTATTTATAGGCACGGGCACCGGTGTCAAGTGGAGTGAGACACCCCGGGGATGGCCTCTAGGACCAATGGGAGACCACCACGTGGAGGCCTGGGATCAGCCGACCAAAGGTCGGTTCGGCCGATCCCAGGGTCGGCCGATCCCCACGTGGCCCGCCTCGGCCTGTGCTTTCTCTGAGCGGCTGACTGGTGGGTCCTGAGGTCGGTTCCCGGTGTACACGTGTGTTGGAGGCGGTTTAGGCGCTCTGGTGGGCCCATGGATCCATGTGAGGTACGCGTGGCGATCTCTGATTCGCTGAGGCTCTCTCTCTTGGATTGGTGACATCATTGATCTAGGGGATGCTTGCATGGCGGCTCCTCATTGGCTGAGCCTGAAGTGCTAGGATCAAAGAGGCATGCTTTCTCCTCATTTCTTGCGCTAATCACCTGCATTCATCTTTATACAGCCACTTGTGGAAATTGTCAGCTTAAGGCCCTATTCTAGTGTGGATGCATGATTCTCATGTTGAAAAGCAGGGATTGACGGCCCTAAATTAGGTACTTAACAGCCGTCAACACCGCCCTCCAAGAAAAGGACTACGGTTGCTACTGCACTTCAGGTTCAGGAAATACGAGTTGGACTTGAGAATGAGAAGCAAGGGGGGGGCACAACTGCGGCAGAAGATTGTTGAACAGGAGGCTGAAATGAGGGAACTGAGATTGAAGGCTGAAGAACAAGAGACAACATTGAAGTCTCAAATAGAAGAGCTTGAAGCTTTGAATAAGAGCACAAATGGCATGCATACTCTGATCCAAAGCTTAACAAAATTCAGCCAAGGTTATCCTCCTCTCAACTGAAGTGTGGTCCTGGTGAACTTGTGTTGCTGATGACTTTTGTTGTACGTTGCATTGTTGATGCTAACTTGATGTACCTTCATTGTGGTGTGAATTATTATATGAAAGTGGGAAATGAACTGTTTTTATGTCTGATTGTTTCATGGCGATCAACAACCATAATTGTATATATGGCCCTGTGAAATGCAATATGGGCCAAGGCCTAAGGGAAATGACCTAGAATCAATTGGCCCTGCGAAATATAATATGGGCCAACTTTGTTACACGGATTAGGGCCCAGAATTAAGCAACCCAATATAGCGTGCAACAAACATTTATCGGTCCAAAAAATAACATGAAAACATACAACGGGCTAAAATTAGACCAACAAAATTAGGCTTATAAAGGCTCTTACATGGACCGGGATTCAATTTGTGACGAACCGAAATCATCATAACCACCTGCCACGTTGGCGCTGTTGGTATTTCTTAACGTCACCACTACGGCACCGGGATAGCGTGAGCGTGTAAGAATCACCCGGGTATGCTAACGGGTGTGAACAAATTCGCAAGTGCATGGATACACCATTGTAGCATTTCACCTAAGGAGTATTCCAAAGGGTATCGAATCCAAGGAACGGTGAGTGCTACCTCCTAGCCTAGCTATGGTCCAAGGACACCACTCTATAGGATGAGAAGAAGATGGAAAGGATCCGGCTGATAGCGTACAGAGTTGAGAATGGTCTCTCAATTAGGAACTCTCGTTTCGGGCACCAGTTCCCTCCTGGCTATAACAGTTGGTTCGGGCCGAAAGCTCTATGCCGTATCCGGACGTGAAGGAGTACAAAGGGTCCAACGGCTGTCACTACCGCGGCCTACCTCAAGACAAACCGTGGGATACGGGGCAAACGAAGGATAACTCGCAGTCTAGACACCACGTCTACACCACCAATCACTACTATAGCACCCCTACGTCTATGCACCCGTAGCAACACTATAGCACTCCGTATAAATACGAAGTGATGAACCCACGAGCAAGGGATCACAGAAGGACTTTGATCTAATTAGAACATACGGAGTACCCACTTTACTCTAGTTAGACTAACTGGCATACAAACAGAATTAACAACTTATAAACTACACCAGAAGATCAGAGGGTTGGGTTCATGAAGAACACAAGCCTCTAAATCAAGAACAGATGAAGAACACAAGAACTATTCAACAATGTAAGAAACCACTTTAGTCTAAACAGAAAATGTCAGAATACTCACTTTAGTCTAAATGAAGAACAAAGGCATCCGTAGAGGTTCGTTCTTGGGGAAAGATGCCAAAACACCATGGCACGTCCCCAAGTCACCCCCTCACCTTCCTTCTAATCTCTAAGCTAGCAAGCCAGCACTAATCCTATGCAAAGGCACTCCTCTCCTAGAGAGGTAGGAGCCCAAAGGCAAAATGAGGAGAATTGAAGTGTGAGTCCTATTCTAACCCCTCTTCACTTCTATTTATAGGGGCTGGGCAACTTTGTGAGGACACCCCGAGCACCCCTGGAATGGACTCCAGAGCCAACCAGGAGACACCACGTGGAAGGAGGAGATTGGCGGCCACAAGGTCGGTTCGACCGACCTGTGGGGTTGACCAACCCCCTGTGGGCCCCACTCCCCTTGTGCTTTCTCGTGGTGGCTGTCAGGTGGGTCCTCAAGTCTGTTCCAGGTGTCCACATGGTTTGGAGGCGGTTTGGGCACATTTGTGGGCCATAGGATCCATGTGATGCACACGTGTCAGCTTCCGATTCGTCAAGCTTCTCTCCCTTGGATTGGTGAGATCAGCAATCTGTGGTACCTTGCATGGCAGCCTCTCATTGGCTGGGATTTGGAGGCTTGGATTGATGAGGTGGAAGGATGAGGTGTGCTTTTGCTCTATTTCTTGTGCTAATTGCCTGCATTCAAATATACATCGCCGCTTGTGGAATTTGTCAGTATAAACCCCTATTCTAGTGCTGATGCTCAATTTCTATTTATTTTATGCATGAATTGACGGCATAAAAGTGGTACTTAACAGCCATCAACAGGTGCCATGTTGGATCCTAGTCCGACGTGGCGCAATTGCCAAAGCTAGTTTATGATGACATGTGTTACAGATTTTCATGCGTCATTATATCAGTGACGCCACACAAGTAAGGGGTCATTACTAATCATGGTTTGTGGCGCTCGATTAATGACGATGGGTTTTTGTAACAACCAGCATCATATATCACGGTTTATGACGAGAAACTGCGTTTTTTGCGTCACTAATTGACGTTTTTCTTGTAGTGTTATTAGTGTTTCTTTTTGTTGGAAAAAATCCCACACAAGCGCATAGTTGTACCTATGTCCAGACAAAAAAACAGTAGTGCTTAAGTCGCGCACCCCCCTCGTTGTCGCTCTAGCTTCACCATTGCCTTCGGGTATTGATGTAGGAGTTTAAAGTCTAGTAACCGCTCCAGGAGCGGTGCGGGAGGCTAGCTCCTCGTTTGTACCTAGGTGCTGAACTGATAGTCCATGCAAGTATATGTATACATTTCTTGTATCTTCTGACTTTGTATGATTAGTACATTAGAACCTATAGCTTACTCATAAGTCTAACTCCTTATGCCGTAGTTATCTTGAGATGAATCATTATGCGTCACACAGCACTCATCATTATGTTGACCTTACCCCTGTATTTGAGTACTTGATTCTTTCCCTACTCATGACATATACTCATTGGAATAGTAATTGTCTTGTTTACCCTACCTGCTTTTATTTGATTCGATCACTACTACATAAAATATTTGTAAGAGCCACCGTTTTTTCACCGATCTAAGAAAACACACAGCACTGTAGCAGCTAGACCCACACCTAGAAATATTCTCATTTCTAGGTGAGGGTGATGGTGTCACCCGCACCTGAAAATTATTTTCATGCGCGGGTGATGACATCACCCACTCCTGGAAACGGCCTTGTGCTAAAAAATTCATAACTTCTTCATATGATCTCGGATGAGGACAAACTTTATATATCGAACTTTATGGTCGAAACCCATCACGGTTTGCTTCAAAATGGTATTGATTTAGTGGTTTATTTTGTGCTTGGCCGTGCTTCAAAATATTTCCTTTTTGTGGCAGTTAATAATTTCCAGCTAAATTTTTGTAAAACGCGTGATGATTGGATGGAAACAACCATCCTGCCAGGTATGGTAGCGAGAGACAGCTACCATTTGTGTACAAGCATTTCATTTGAACTACTAGCTATGGTATTTTTTTTCAATTCCTATTAAGTAAACTAATTCATTCGGGCAATAATACAAATTACTTCTTGCATTGTACAGCAACGACACGCTTCTCTACCACCAACTAATTCATTCGGGAAATACAGATTACGATGTCATGATGTGATCATCCTTTATGTCGAACAAGATAACGCCAAGGGAAGGTAGCATGATCATCCGTTTCATGATGATGTGATAGTTCTTGTCCTCAAAATAGGAGTAGATAAAACATTTGTAAGAGCCACTAGTTTTTCACGAGCGGGTGTTTTTGCCGCCCGATCTAAGAAAAACGAACGACACTGTAGCAGCTAGACCCACACCAAGAAATCATTTTTGGGAGCGGATGACCCCATCACCCGCACCTGAAAATGCCCCGCTCCTAGAAATATTCTCATTTCTAGGTGCGGGTGATGGCATCACCCGCACCTGAACATGATGACATCACCCGCTCCTGGAAATGGTCTTGTGCCAAAAACATCGTAACTTCTTCTTATGATCTCGGATGAAGACAAACTTTGTATCAAAATTGTATAGCTCGACGAGACAAGTTTTTCATTTCAGATTGTTTATTATTTCAAAATATCCATTTAAGTATTATGAGATTGTTTGCAACAACCTATATCTCTTATATAGTTTCATGAAACTATATGAGACATGTATAAGATTTGTGAAGAATGTTACTACCACTATACCAGATGACCAAATGACTAAAATAAAAGTTTTTCATCTTCAAAAGTCGTAGAACTTATAGAACTTTGTAGTTGAACCATTTTGTATTTGAATTACTTTTGTCAAGGTAAAGTACGTCTTAGTTTTTGAAATTTGAAAATTTGAATTTTTCAAACAACCTCAAATGGAGAAACTCTCAACATGAAAATTGTAGATCCTGGGAAGTTAATGAAACTTTGTTGTTTACAACTTTTTTATTTGAAATCATATTGTCAATGAAATTCAAATTTGATTCTCTCAAATTTGAAACTCAAATTTGGTAAACGACTTCAAATGGAAAAACTCCCAACATGAAAATTGTAGATCTCAGAAAGTTATGAAACTTTATAGTTGAAAAGTTTTTAATTTGAATCCATTTAGAGTCTAACAAAAACGATTTACACTCTGTGTGGTATAATATGAGTAGAATGAAAACTAGATATGGACGCATATGAGTGTGTGGTGCAGTGGTAGAGGAGGCTTCAGGCGAGGGTGCAGGTCGCGGGTTCGAACCCCGCCGACCGCGTAGCGGCGCGACTTTACGCAAAAAATACGCGAATTGCGAGTTGATGACGGGGACAGGTGGGTGGCTGGCCGGTGGGCGATCGTGAATTTGAGTTGCCACAGGATGAGCGGATTGTAGAGGTGAGGCTCCGCGATTCTGAGCAAACTACCGTGTGGATAGAGAGGTAGCTTACACTAGGCCAGAAACGATTTGTGCTGGCAGCTAAAAGTTGTCTTTGCTGGCAGGTGGAGTGCCTGCCAGCGATATTGTGCCAGCACAAATCGTCTCAGTGCTGGCGGGTGTCCGCCCACCAGCATAGAGACCTCAGTGCTGGTGGGTGCTTAAGTCCCGCCAGCACTGAGGTTTTCGGGCTAGCATCAAAAAAGCTCAAAATAAATAGCAAAAAAATCTTTTTAAGTGGAGGGACCCCACCGGCCAGCCACCCACCTGTCCTCGTAAAGCTCAAATAAATAGCAAAAAAAGCTCAAGTCGGGCAATTTTTCGCGCTTGGCAAGACTTCAACACGCGACCTCCACCCTCACGCAAAGCCTCCTCTACCACTACAACACACGGTCATATGCATCCATACGCAGTTTTCATTCTACTCATATTATGCTACACCGAGTGTATATTGCTTTTTTGAGGTTTTAAACATATTCAAATGAGAAACTTGTCAACTACAAAGTTTCATAACTTTGTGAGATCTGTAACTTTTATGTTGAGAGTTTCTCCATTCGAGGTCATTAACAAAATTTGAATTTCAATTTTGAGATTCAAATATGAATTTCATTGACAATGTGATTTCAAATAAAAAAAACTTGTCAACTACAAAGTTTCGTAACTTCTTAGGATCTACAACTTTTATTTTGATTGTTTCTCCATTTAAGTTCGTTTGAAAACTTCAGAAGTAATTCAAATTTTCCGCTATGCTGGTGGGTGCTTATATTTTGTCGCCCGCCAACACAGTGGAATTTGATAGAATTCAAAAAATTTAAAATCAACCGAAACTTGTTCAGATTTGCCGAATCTTCTATAACTCTAGTAAAACGTTTCAAACTTAATTTAGGAAGTGTGTATTCTCATAAAAAATTATTTGTTTGACAAAGTTAGTTCAAATGTTACTCTTGGGTGAAACACCTCAAGACTTATAGGAGGTTTCACCCTAGAGTCTCACCTGTACTAACTTTGTGAAAACAACACTTTTCTTTGAGAAAACACACTTGCTAAATTTAATTTGAAACACTTTACTAGAGTTGTAGAAGTTTCCGACAAATTCGAACAAGTTTGGGTAAGATTTCAAATTTTGTACTTTTTTCAATTCACTATACTGGCGGGCGCTTATGCCACCCGCCAACAGTGACCCTCAGTGCTGACGGGTGGCATAAGCGCCCGCCAGCACAAATGGGACCATTTGTGCTGGCGGGTGCGTTATGCCGCCCGCCCGCACAGAGCACTCACCGTTGGCGGGTGCAGCCCCGGCGCCCCCCTACACCACATTGCCGCCTGGTGCCAATTGCGCCCACCAGTACTCTATTTCCATGTGTCAGCACAAATCGTTTGTGACCTAGTGCTAGGAAGAGGAAATAAAGGAGGCAGGTTTGAGTCTTTTTATAGGAAATAGTTTGCGCTCAAGAGATTTTGAATTAGATCAACTCGATTTCTAATTAGAACGAATTATAAAATTCACTAAAGACGGACCCTATTTGTTTTGTTTCGAATCTAGTACTAGCCAATGTACCGTATATAGTCTACATTCACCAGATAGCACCTGCGATATGTAGGTGAGGGGCTGAACTTAATCTGAAAAACAAAATCTAAACATCTCTACATTCCATTTTGTTTCATGTTCAGATCGTTCATTGCGACATTTCACTCACGATGCCCACATGAAATGGAAAAAATAATGTTCATTTATGACTATTACATTGCTCCAATATGTAATATGAATTAATTCGGCGTGCAGGCGTTGGTGCATTCATCCTTTGTAGAAAAACAAGGGGTGTGAGGCTTCCAACAACACCAACACCGATCCCCAACGCATGCCGGAAAAGAGAGATGGGAGCAATGTCCTGGTGGAATATAGATTTTCACATCACCAAATTCACCCAAGCCTCTGCCTGTTTGTCAAAGTGGGGGATTAAAGAAAAAAATGAATCACCATGTTTTGTTGTTTTGCTAGATGAAAAATTGGCCAGAACTGTAACTTACACTGCACGGGATGTACAAGGTTGCTCATAAAAAGCAGTGATAGCAGCAATAGAAGTGGAGGAGCAGCGATGTGCTTGGGGAACTTCTCCATGTGGAGGGATGCCCTGCGATGCTTGGTGCTCGTCAACGAATTCACCGTGCTGATAGAATACTTGGATGAGATGCACTTGATCCACACATTGTTCACGTATATATAGTCGAAACCCATCACGGTTTGCTTCAAAATGGTATTGATTTAGCGGTTTATTTTGTGCTTGGTTGTGCTTCAAAATATTTCCTTTTTGCGACAGTTAATAATTTCCAGCTAAATTTCTGAAAACGCGTGATGATTGCATGGAAACAACCATCCTGCCAGGTATGGTAGCGAGAGACAGCTACCATTTGTGTACAAGCATTTCATTTGAACTAGTATCTAGGGTATTTCTTTTTCAATTCCTATTAAGTAAACTAATTCATTCGGGCAATAATACAAATTACTTCTTGCATTGTACAGCAACGACACGCTTCTCTACCATCAACTAATTCATTGGGGAAATACAGATTACGATGTCATGATGTGATCATCCTTTATGTCGAACAAGATAACACCAAGGGAAGGTAGCATGATCATCCGTTTCATGATGATGTGATAGTTCTTGTCCCCAAAATAGGAGTAGATAAAACATTTGTAAGAGCCACAAGTTTTTTTCCAGGAGCGGGCGTTTTTGCTGCCCGATCTAAGAAAAATGCTCAACAATGTAGCAGCTAGACCCGCACCTAGAAATCATTTTTGAGAACGGGTGACCCCATGACCCGCTCCTAGAAATATTCTCATTTCTAGGTGCGGGTGATGGCGTCACTCGCACCTGTAAATCATTTTCAAGTGCGGGTGATGACATCACCCGCTCCTGAAAATGGTCTTATGCCAAAAAAATTCATAACTTCTTTATATGATCTCGGATGAAGAGAAACTTTATATCAAAATTATATAGCTCGACGAAACCTAAAACTTTGTGGTTGATAAGTTTTTCATTTTAGATTGTTTAATATTTCAAAATATCCATTCAAGTACTATGAGATTGTTTGCAACAACCTATACCTCTTATATAGTTTCATGAAATTATATGAGAGATGTATAAGATTTGTGAAGAATGTTACTACCACTATACCGGATGACCAAATGACCAAAATAAAAGTTGTTCATCTTCAAAAGTCATAGAACTTTCTAATTGAACCATTTTGTATTTGAATTACTTTTGTCAAGGTCAAGTACGTTTGAATTTTTGAAATTTGATAATTTGAACTTTTCAAACGACCTCAAATGGAGAAACTCTCAACATGTGAAAGTTGTAGATCCCGAGAAGTTATGAAACTTTGTAGTTTACAATGTTTTTATTTGAAATCATATTGTTAATGAAATTAAAATTTGAATCTCTTAAATTTGAAATTCAAATTACGTAAACGACCTCAAATGGAAAAACTCCCAACATGAAAGTTGTAGATCTCAGAAAGTTATGAAACTTTGTAGCTGAAAAGGAGGCAGGTTTGAGTCTTTTAATAGGAAATAGTTTGCGCTCATGATTTTGAATTAGATCAACTCGATTCTAATTAGAATGAATTTTAAAATTCACTAAAGACGGACCCTATTTGTTTTGTTTCGAATCTAATTCTAGCCAATGTACCGTATATAGTCTACATTCACCAGATAGCACCTGCGATATGTAGGTGAGGGGTTGAACTTAATCTGAAAAACAAAATCTGAACATCTCTGCATTCCATTTTGTTTCTTGTTCAGATAGTTCATCGCGACATTTCACTCACGATGCCCACATGAAATGGAAAAAATAATGTTCATTTATGACTATTACATTGCTCTAATAAATAATATGAATTAATTCGGCGTGCAGGCGTTGGTGCATTCATCCTTCGTAGAAAAACAAGGGGTGTGAGGCTTCCAACAACACCAACACCGATCCCCAACGCATGCCGGAAAAGAGAGATGGGAGCAATGTCCTGGTGGAATATAGATTTTCACATCACCAAATTCACCCAAGCCTCTGCCTGTTTGTCAAAGTGGGGGATTAAAGAAAAAAATGAATCACCATGTTTTGTTGTTTTGCTAGATGAAAAATTGGCCAGAACTGTAACTTACACTGAACGGGATGTACAAGGTTGCTCATAAAAAGCAGTGATAGCAGCAATAGAAGTGGTGGAGCAGCGATGTGCTTGGGGAACTTCTCCATGTGGAGGGATGCACTGCGATGCTTGGTGCTCGTCAACGAATTCACCGTGCGGATAGAATACTTGGATGAGATGCACTTGATCCACACATTGTTCACGTATATATAGTCGAAACCCATCACGGTTTGCTTCAAAATTGTATTGATTTAGCAGTTTATTTTCTGCTTGGTTGTGCTTCAAAAGATTTCCTTTTGCGGCAGTTACTAATTTCCAGCTAAATTTCTATAAAACGCGTCATGATTGGATGCATGGAAACAACCATCCTGCCAGGTATGGTAGCGAGAGACAGCTACCATTTGTGTACAAGCATTTCATTTGAATAGTAGCTAGGATATTTTTTTTCAAATCCTATTAAGCAAACTAATTCATTTGAGCAATAATACAAATTACTTCTTGCATTGTAGAGCAACAACACGCTTCTGTACCACCAACTAATTCATTCGGGAAATACAGATTACGATGTCATGATGCGATCATCCTTTAGGTTGAACAAGATAACGCCAAGGGAAGGTAGCATGATCATCCGTTTCATGATGATGTGATAGTTCTTGTCCCCAAAATAGGAGTAGATAAAACATTTGTAAGAGCCACCAGTTTTTTTCAGGAGCAGGCGTTTTTGCCGCCCGATCTAAGAAAAACACACGACACTGTAGCAACTAGACCCGCACCTAGAAATCATTTTTGGGAGCGGGTGACCCCATCACCCGCACCTGAAAATGGCCCGCTCCTAGAAATATTCTCATTTCTAGTTGCGGGTGATGGCATCACCTGCTCGTGGGAATGGTCTTGTGCCAAAAAACTCATAACTTCTTCATATGATCTCGGATGAAGACAAACTTTATATAAAAAATGTATAGCTCGACGAGACCTAAAACATTGTGGTTGACAAGTTTTTCATTTCAGATTGTTTAATATTTCAAAATATCCATTTAAGTACTATATGTCAGGGGTTGAGACCTGAACAAATCCGCAAGGGGGCTACCCAAGCGGTTTGCAGGTTAATGGAGGGATCGGGTACAAAGAGCGTAGGTGATAGTTCACGTGATGAACTCGGAACATGGCAAGTGGGCGAAGAACACGGGGACAAGAGGGTTTAGACTGGTTCAGGCCTCCGGAGAGTAAAACCCTACATCCAGTTTGGTGGTGGAATTATGCGAAGGAGATGAAGGTGTCCCCTCGAATGGAGCCCTAGACCGCCTTATATGGGCAACGGGCTAGGGTTTCCATTCGAGGTCGGTAGACCCATATCTGGGCCGGTTACAAGATGGAAGGTTATGCTCCCGGATTACAAGGAGTATCCCGAGATACTCGACCTACAGGCGGTGCCCAGCCGCGTCCTGGTGACTTGTCTTGCACTCCAAGCATCGCAGACTCTCCGGGGTCTAGATAAGGTCGCCCGGGGTCATCCATGGTCGTTGGGTCTGTGGATAAGGTCTTCGGGCCCACTTGCAGGTCGGCAGGGCTTCTGGCAGGTCGGGTCCACTTTGCAGAGACCTCTAGGACCCTGGTCGGTGGGAACCCATGGGTACCCATGTCTCTCACTATGAGATTGTTTGCAACAACCTATATCTCTTATATAGTTTCATGAAACTATATGAGACATGTATAAGATTTGTGAAGAATGTTACTACCACTATACCGGATGACCAAATGACCAAAATAAAAGTTGTTCATCTTCAAAAGTCGTAGAACTTATAGAACTTTGTAGTTGAACCATTTTGTATTTGAATTACTTTTGTCAAGGTAAAGTACGTCTGAATTTTTTAAATTTGAAAATTTGAATTTTTCAAATGACCTCAAATGGAGAAACTCTCAACATGAAAGTTGTAGATCCCGAGAAGTTATGAAACTTTGTAGTTTACAACTTTTTTATTTGAAATCATATTGTTAATGAAATTTAAATTTGAATCTCTAAAATTTGAAATTTAAATTTTGTAAACGACTTCAAATGGAAAAACGCCCAACATGAAAGTTGTAGATCTCAGAAAGTTATGAAACTTTTTAGTTGAAATTTTTTAATTTGAATCCATATAGCGTCTAAAAACCGATTTACACTCCATGTGGTATAATATGAGTAGAACTAAAACTGGATATGGACTCATATGAGTGTGTGGTGCAGTGGTAGAGGGGGCTTCACGCGAGGGTGCAGGTCGCAGGTTCGAACCCCGCCGACAGCGTAGCGGCGCGACTTTACGTGAAAAAATGCGTGACCTACGACTGATCATGACGGGGATGGGTGGGTGGCCGGTGGGCGACCGTATATTTGAGTTGCCACAGGAAGAGTGGATTGTGGAGGTGAGGCTCCGCGATTGTGGGCAAAATGCCGTGTGGATAGAGAGGTAGCTTACACTAGGCCTGTCGGTACAATGGTGCCAGCAGTCCACCACGGGGTAGGCTATGGTGGTAGATTGTGTGGAGGGGATCACCGATACTGGAGCTAGATGGTGGACCAAGGACACATGGGTTTATCCAAGTTCGGGCAGCAAGAATGCGTAATTCCCTACGTCCTGCGTCTGGTGATTGTATTGCTTGGGAATCCGATTGGACTCGTTTTGGAGGGGGTCCCTGCCGCCCTTATATAGGCTCAGGGGGTAGGGTTACAGATCACGTGGGATCTATCCTAGTCGGTTATACAAGATCTTTTCGTCGAGTACAAGTAATATCTTTCCTAACCAACTAGTCTTCATCTAAGGTATCCTATCTCCTCGGGCGCCGCTTCATTCCTGATATGTACGCCCGTGTCGGGTGCCACTGTGTAGGCCCTCGTCGTCCCTAAAGATACGCCGTGGGACCCTTCCGTGCGGCACCCCGGGGGTATATCCCTCACAGTAGTCCCCGAGTGCTTCTTAACTAGACTACGACCTCGATCATCAACTTGAGGCTTCATTCGAGTGCTTGCTGTCTTCAGACGAGTGCTTTGGGTTCAGCCTTGGTCACCTCTTGGCGCAGCCGAGTGGTCTTGAAACTTGACTCGTGGTTGCCGGGTGGTTGAGGTGCTAGGTTGATTAAATCAGATCACCAAGCCAGAAAATGTACACTCTCGTCGAAGACGAAGTGTACACACTTAGTCCCCGAGCCTTGATAAAGATTGAAGAGCTTTATCTAGGGTCAAAAAAGGAATCTAAGCGACTGAGCCTCTATGTCTCAAAATGGGTGGCCTCATTAAGGCACCTCTCGTTCGCCTCCCATGCCTCCAGTTTCTAACCAGATTTGTATGCTTTAGCCAAGGGCTTTGCATCTGGCTCTAGATGATCTTGGTGACGCTTTTAGTGCTCCGTGAATGGGCGCATCTCCGGATGCGCCCATTAGGGTAGTCCCTGAGGTTCGGAATAGTTAGAATAACTATTTCGAAGCTCTAAAAAGACTTTAATAGAATTACCATCATCACCTTTGGGAGAGTGCCTCTCAGATCATCTGACCTGGTACAGTGCCCGGAAAGAGCTCCAACTCTAAACCACATTTGCCGTATGGCACACGGTGTTCCCAAGGAGTTCTTGTGCAAGGTCACCTGTCCTAGCCATCATTTTTGTGGCTTCTGAACAACTTTGGCCTATGTTTGGCATGCCTTCGGAAGAGCGAAACCACTTGGGATTCGCGCTGCAAAATTTCGAGGGCAGGTTATTACATAACCTGGCTAGCCATGACTCTGAGTCACAGCCTCTGAATGGCTTATGTACCAAATTTATTTGGAAAGCCTTTTGTTAAAGCTTGGGGTGCAATTTCCACTCCTAGGCCCGTTTAGAGCCACGACCCATTTAGGCCCGTACAGCAGGAATCTGAAGCGTCGGGCGTGACGGTGTGAACGCGGTGTCAGGCGTGGGTCAGGCTCGCGAGTGTCTCGCGAGTCAAACTCGTGCGGATGTGGCGAGGTGATGGGACGGAAGGGGTCTCGCCTCGATTCCCTTTTTTCGGCCGCCCGCATTTAAGGCAAGCCACGAGGCTGCACACGCCTTCCACTCCCATCACTTCACGTTGCTTCGCATTGCATAGGAAGCCCCACAACTACCGCTTCACCTGCCGCTACGGTCACTCCATTGCTGGTTCCGCTCAATCCGCTGTCGTGGCATCCTTCGCAGCCTTTGACCAGCATCTCGGCGTCCGCGACAGCTGTAGGCCAGTAGAAACCAGACCAGAAGGCTTTACCCACGATGGTTCGCGCCCCAGCGTGGTTCCCACATATGCCTCTATGGATCTCCGATAGGAGCGTGCTTCTTCCTCAGAGATGCACTTTTGAAGTACTCGGGAATGTGCTCCTCGGTGATACAGGTTATCCCCGACAAGACGTAGTTCTTGCTCCTACGGGTGATCCTTTCATGTAGCGCTCGCGCCTCCCACTCATTTTCGGGCGAGGGATTCGGAAGCGTGTCGTACTTGATGTATTCGACCATCTCTGAGATCCACTCGGGCTGTGGGTCAATCATGAGGACTTCGCCGAGTCCTTCGGATGGGTCGACTTGAGCCTCGGGATTCTTGATGGACGACTTTATGAGGTCTTGGTCGAAGACGCCGGGTGGTACCTGGCGCTCTGGTGGAACCCATCTTGGCCAACTCATTGGTTGCCTTATTGTCATCACGGACTACGTGCTGGAACTCTAGGCCAAAGAATTTGCCTTTGAGCTTGCGTATTTCCGCGCGATAGGTGTCCATCTTCTCATTCGTCCTTTGCCGCATCTTGTTAACTTGATTGATGACTAGGGCTGAGTCTCCCCTGACTACCAAGTGTTTGATCCCGAGTGATATTGTGATGCGTAGCCCGTGGAGGGCTGCTTCGTACTCGGCCGTGTTGTTCGAGACCTTGAACATGATTTGGAGCATGTACTGCAACTTGTCGCCTTTGGGGGAGATGAAGAGTATGTCAGCTCTGCCTCCCTTATTCCTGAGCGATCCATCAAAAATTCAAAATACATGGTCTAGTACTCAGGTTCGGAGGCAGTAGATGGCATTTGGATCTCTGTGTACTCGGCCAAGAAGTCGGCCAATACCTGCGACTTGACCGTGTTGCGGGGTATGAAGGCAATATCGTACGCGGCCAGCTCGACGGGCCACTTCACGATTCTTCCCATGGCATCCCTATTATGGAGGATGTCGCCTATGGGGTAGTCGGAAACTGTGACGATCTTGTGAGCCTCAAAGTAGTGCTTCAACTTGCAGGCGGTTATAAGCAGCGCGCACCGCCGCACCTCCTCCGGCTCCAAAGGCTTCTCGACTCCTAGCTTCACCTCCTCGCTCCTTGGGATGTCATGGCTGCTGCTCTAGCTAATGTGGGGGCAAAAGAATGCGATTTGGGATGGATTCCCGAGCTCCCATCTTGTTCCTTTAAGTAGCCTGAGAAAGAATGCCTTAGAACCCAACCTTTCCTATTCTTGACTTCCCAAAAATGGTCGGACAA
Source organism: Cenchrus fungigraminus (assembly GCA_036936925.1). Lineage (NCBI taxonomy): Eukaryota > Viridiplantae > Streptophyta > Magnoliopsida > Poales > Poaceae > Cenchrus > Cenchrus fungigraminus. The sequence goes on along the minus strand of CM072768.1, from coordinate 58,607,479 downwards.
AACTTGGAAGTCGAAAACACGCGTCCCAGCGAAAAATGGGCGCGATCCGCCGCCCTGGGCCTCTGGGCCGATCGGACTGCGCCGGCCGGCCTGCCTCGGTTCGCGGGCCGGTTCGGTCCAATTTTTCACATATCCCCCTATTTTCTGATTGTTAGCCCGTATAGAAAGAATGGCCTGGTAAAACCTTGTGAAAAACTCCAAAAAGGTAAAAATAAGAGCTGTTTACAGGTTGCTCACCTTGTTTTACGTCCTAGGCTTGACGTTCGGGCTCATCCTCCATGATAAAGATATCAACATAGTGAAGGGGCATGACATCAGGTTCGAGATACACCTTGAGCCACTGACCATTCACCATGAATTGATCTCCTTTCACATCCATGATCATAACTACTCCATTGGATAGCACCGAATGAACAACATAAGGTTCGTTCCATTTGCTTTGCAACTTTCCTTTTCCGAAAGTTTTAAATCATGAATTGTAGAGGAGGACCTTATCTCCTTCCTTGAATTCCTTCTTCTTAAGTCTCTTATCGTACCATCTCTTGATTCTCTCTTTGTAAATACTTGCATTTTCATAGGCTTTTAACCTCATCTCCTCTAGCTCGCTAATTTGGATCCTTCCCTTTATCCTTACGGCGTCTAAATCGAGGTTCATCTCTTTTATTTCCCAATATGCCTTGTTTCTAGATCAACTGGAACATGACAAGCTTTGCCATAAACAAATTGATATGGAGTCATACCTATTGGTGTCTTGAACGTCGTCCGATATGCCCATAATCCTCAATCCAATTTCTTTGACCAATCTTTTCCTCATTTTTCTACAGTCTTATTGAAGATGCTCTTCAGTTGCCTATTCGATGTTTCCGCTTGACCATTGGTTTGTGGGTGATATGCCGTAGCCACTCTATGTTCAATCCCTAACTTGGACAAGCACTTTTTAAAGTTCTTCCCGGTGAAGTGAGTTCCTCCATCGCTTATCAAGATTCTTGGGGTACCGAAGTGAGGGAAAATCACACTCTTAATCATCGTGATGGATTCTTCCGTGGAAGCTTTACGACATGGGATAGCCTCTACCCACTTGGATACATAATCAACCATGACTAGGATGTGCTCATATCCATGTGAGTTTTTGAAAGGCCCCATGAAGTCAATCCCCCAAACATCGAATAAATCGATTTGTAGATTGTAATTTAAGGGCATAGCATTCCTTTGAGATATGTTTCCGGTCCTTTGGCATTCGGGTCATGAGGCAACATACCTTTTAGCATCTTCATGCATCTCCGGCCAATAAAATCCGCTGGACCATACTTTTGCTTGTGTTCGAAAATGACTATAATGTCCACCGTATTCCGCCGAATGACACTTCCTCAAAATTTCTTGCCTCTCTTCTCTTGGTAGTCAAAATTTCTTCCGCTGGACCATACGTTGAATCCACCTATCAAGTTGAGGTGTGCAGGATATATTAGGGATCTACTAACTAGGACTACATTTTACAACAAACATAAATAAAATAGATGAACGAAATCTTGATAGAGAATATTATTAACTAATTGTATTTTAAAAAGTGGTTAGTTATTAATTTTTATGATAATCATGTGCATGTCGCACGTGCATCTATGTTATCTATACTATAAGGAGCGAAAACAATTGAAAACTTTTCTCACCCAATTCGGGCCCGTCTTACCCCTCACGCCGGATCCACTCGTCATCTAATTGTTGGACCGAAAAGGTGGAACGACCATATAAATCGCAATTTAGAGAGCGTTTCTGCCAAAAAAAACTAATGTTTTTGTTACCTGATGTCGTCTTACCCACCCACCTGTACCCACGTCGGGCCCACCCGTGCACCCCGCGGCCCTTGGCTGTCCTGTTCTATCCGCACACGCGTGTAAGACACCGATTCGATCCTCCTCCGAGAGTCTTGACACCAGCCGAGCCATCAACAAGCCATCTATTTTTCTCATCCAGAACTCATAACGGCATGGAAAAACAAAACCATCAATGAGTAAACATGTCGCCATTATATATTCTATTAATTACTCCCAGCACCACACCATCGCGCCGTGACCTTAATTACTAGAAGTTGAATGAGCATGATTATTAGCAAGCTCGACGCACAAAAAGTTCAATTTGGATTGTGCTGAGCTCACATACGGTGTCAAAGAAGGTCACAACGTGATTTTAATTTGGGTGGAATCTTGATTTGGATTGTTGCGAGTATGCGACCCCAATTCTTGCTGCGCGATTTTGATTTGGGTGGTTCATTGTGCAGGATCTTGGTTTTGGAGAGAATGAGTTTGATTCCTGCTATGGGAGATCTTAATTTAGGTCTTGTTTAGATCGCAAAGTTTTTGTTATTTACCTATGACATATGATGTTCGGACACTAATTAAAAGTACTAAATGTGAATTAATGACAAAATTTATTTCATGATCTCGGTAAAATCACGAGATGGATCTATTAAGACTGATTAGGTCATGATTTCACAATGTCGTGCTACATTAAACAATCTCTAATAAAATCTTAATTAGTCTTAAAAAATCGTCTCGCGAAAACCAATTTTCCAGAAGTAAATTTTTTTTTATTACTATCCTAATATCCCTTTCGACGTCCCATTTCGATTCACAAAGTTTTTCACCCTTGCAACCTAAATAAAGCCTTAGGCAGAAATCGACAAGTTGGTACCTAGCATTTTGGTCAGTATGTCAAGCAGGGTTCACAAAATCGTTGCTACCGGACCGGAATTCCGCGAAAACTGGTTTTAGTCCGCTCCGGTAGTAAAATCGACCGGTTTTCTGACCCCTGACCGAACCTAAAAAAATCTCCACTTCGGTTAGCCGGCCAGCCCATGACTTATTAAGCTGCGAGGTGTGAATTTGGGCTGTCTTGGCTATAGCAGGGAAGCGAATCAGTGACTTACATATGTACGGAGACACGGATCGGGCGGAGGAGGAGGAGAGAGAGGAGGGCAGCCGGGGGAGAGGGAGAGAGGAGGGCGCCACAAAGAGAGAGAGAGAGGGAGTGTGGAGACGGGAGCGGCTGTTGGGTTGAGGTGAGGAGAGAGGTTCCTTGTGGGAGGAGAACTAAAACGCAGCAACCACATAAAAAGGATGCGGTTGAGGGAACCGCTAGACATGCTACAGTGTCCATTTTCCCCTCATTTTGCCCACAGGGTGGGAATAGGGTGACTAATGGAGTCAGTATAAGCCTTTATTTGCTTGTGGGCCTCATCTGTCAGCGACCCTGCTTTCTCCTTTCTTTCCTCCTCTCTCCCACCCGCGACCGGCGGCCCTCGGCAGAATCCCCGGCGGGCAGCTAGCCTCGCACCGGCGGCCTATCCCAGCGTCGGCGGACCTACTCTCCTGGACCCCCCCTCCTCTCCTGGCGGTAGCGGCCATCCCTAGCGGGCGGAGCTTGGGCGACTGACGGCCCGTGGAAGAAGGGGTCCCTCTCATCGAGGCAGTCCTGGTGAGTGGCTCTGCCGTCCACGCGGCTAGCGACGAGGGTGCATGGGGCGTCCACCTCAGCTCCGCCCGAGATCTCCTGCCTCGACCCGGCGAGCGTCGCCGGCTAAGTCATGCTCTGCTCGCCATCCCGAGAGAGAGGCATGGCTCGAGAATGGGGACGTGGTCGCAGGACGACGAGGAGGCCACAGAGGTCGAGGACGTGACGTCCCGGTGGCGGATACTACTCGCACTCCGGCCATGGATGACGGCGGCATGGCCTCCTGGTGGCCCTCGCCCTCGCCATCACTGTAGACGACGCCGGCTCCACTAGAGACCTCCCCAATCCCGGCTCTCTCTGACTCACCTGCGCAGGTACGATGCGCCCTTGCCAGATCTCGGGGCCACCGGCGCAGCCACAACCATCACCCTCAACGCGCTGGTGCAGGCCAATGGCAGAGCTCGCCGTGGCGGCACACGACATCAGGGGTCAAGGGTAGAGTTCACTAGCGTCACGGCACGTCGGGGACGAGGCAAAAGCTCGTCGCGGCACTGCGCTCGGTGAAGAACGGCGTCACAGACGCGACCCGGCAGGCTGCTAAGGGCGACGCGCGTGAACGCTCGCAAGACCGCCGAGGGCCAGTCCCGGCTGGCCGCAGCGGAGGAGGAACGGCGGCCGCACATGAGGCACTGTTGGAGGCGCGACTGCGCGCCGTCCCGGCGCTGGCGGTGTGCCTCGGTGGGGAATGCTCCGTGGTGGAGGCGAAGACGGGTGTGGACGTCGGCACGAACTCTCGCAGCGAGCCGCCGGCTGCAGTGACTAAGGTCGGCGCCGCCATGTCCACACCCACGCCCAGCATAATTTCTTCTTGGACTCCTCTATGGCCCCGACGATCGCGCCCCCACCCGCACGGTGCTCGCGCTCAAGCGTCGCCCGCGGATTGACGCCGGAGTCAGCCGCGTCGAGGAGGTCGATGGCGGACGGCGGGCAGGCAGACGACCAGGTGAGCGTGCACTGCCGCTGGGGGACCTGCCCCGATGGGGGGTTGCCGGAGAGAGATGGGGAGAAAGAGAGAAAAAGAAATGAAAAAAGGGAAATTGTGGGGCCCACGCTTTGGAGGGGGTTTGGAGGCCCTCCAGGAATGGAGGCTTGGAGGGGAAATTTGAAGGGGTATGCCAAATGCAGGCCCATTTAGAGGTCCTGTTGGAGTTGAGTTTTTGCATCAAACCTCTAAATTTTGAAGTAGATGCTCATTTAGAGGCTCCTACTAGAGTTGTTAGAGCAACTCCAGCAAGGGCCTCTATAGGGACCTCTACTCCAAAATTTGGAGGTTTGGTGCAAAAAACCAACTCCAGCAGGACCTCCAAATGGGCCTTCATTTTGCATGCCCCTCCAAATTTCCCCTCCAAGCCTCCATTTCTGGAGGGCCTCTACTTCCCCCTCCAAAATGTGGGTCCCACTTCTTTTTCTTTTTTCCTTCTCCTTCTCCCTTTCTCTGCTTCGCACCACCCACCCCCTGCCATCCGCCCGACCTCTGCCGATCCGCAGATCCGCCCGCGGCGACCCCATTGCGTGACGGCCCCTCCCGGCAGGCTCCCTCCCTCCTCCTCCTCCATGTCGCAGCAGAGGCGGCGACGGGCCCGCGTGGAGCTCCCTCCCTTCCCCGTCTTCTTCTCGTGCCTGGGCGCCGCGGCCGCGCACGCTGGACGCGCTCCCTGGTGGGGGCGCCGCGAGGGCTGACCCTCCTCCTCGGTTGCGGCGGGCGGCTCCGGCCGGCTCGCCGTCGCGCGCGCCATCCAGGAGGCGACCGTGAGCACCAACCTCGCCGGCACATGCGCTGCGGCCTCCGAGGTGCCGCCGCGCCGGCAGCTTCAGCTCCGTCCGCGCCGTCTTCTGGCCGCTCATGTCCATGCGCTCCGAGGCTGACGCCCGCAATGACGCCGCCGCCGTCGACTCCCGCCCGCCGAGCGCATCCACGGATCCACCGACGTCAGCATCGTTAGCGTTGGGGCGCGCGCGCCATCGCCATCCCTGGACAACGACACGCCCGGCGCCACGGCGTCGACGACCGCCGCGAGGGTGCTCGTGCTGCAGGCCCGGCTGATTGGCGAGGTGCCCCCGCGTGCAGCGCCGCCGCAGCAATTGTACCTGACGACGACGAGCAGAACTCAGCGAGGGCAGGGTCAAAGATGGGGACTCGGTAGAGCAGCTGCTCCTCCTCCACTTCCCCTTCACCGTTCCACCCCTTGGGCGAGTCCCCGTTGTCCCCGCCTGCGGCCATCGGCATGACGAGCCGCCATGACAGCACCTGCACGACGCTCTTGGCTTGCCCGCCTCGCGGCGTGCGCTCATCACCGACGCCGGCCGCGTCGAGCCGCTCGCCGTAGCGGCGGACGACCGCATCTTCACGGCCGCAGGCGCTCCGCCGGAGCTCATGCCGTTCTTGCATCGGGCCCCAGCACCCTCGAGAAGGCCAGCTTGGCGAGCTCCGGGAAGTCCATCGTCGCAAGCACTGGAGGCTGCCGATCGAGTAACAAACGAACAGACTAGCGACGGCGGCAGCGAGGCAGAGCGCGTATTTTGGATCTTCGACGCCGCGCGGCTCCGGCGTCGTGTTCTTCCCGTCCGGGACGACGCGCTCGACGGCCAGGCGGCGGCGAACAGCAACTTCCCGCTCCCGTCGTCTTCCGCAATGATCCTCGTCTCGGCGTTCGCGTGTCGGAGCTTTGGGAGTGGGAGGCCGGCATCCTGTGCCAGTGCTGCAACAATTACCGCGCGCCGCCCGCCGCCGCCTACGCGCTGCACGGCCACCACCTCCTCGAGTCCGACGAGGAGCGCGAGGCTCGACGACCGGCCGAGGTGGCCCGGATGTTCGAGATCCTGAACGACGCCGAGCCCGCATCGGCGACGTCCGCCGCGACGCTATCCCCGGCGCAACTGCTGTACTGGGCGGCGGTGGCCCGCGGGGCGAGGAGCAGCAGCAGGAAGACGCCGCGGCGCCTCGGCGAGTCGCCGGCGGACGGCGCCGGGTGGACAGGCAGGCGGACGCTCCGTGTTGTTCTTTCCTGGACACCCCTCTCTCTCTCTCTGACATATAGGGCCCACGGAAGGATAGAGGCTTGGGTTTGATATCCCCACTGGAGTCTGGTGCTTGTTTTGGGCCTCTATATTTTGCAGTTGTGCCTTCAAATAGGTTTTAGAGGCTTGAATTTGGATGGCCCTGCTGGAGTTGCTCTTATAAGGCAGCTTATCATTATTCATCTCTCTCTGAATGGGACACCTCACTTTTGTATTTGTATATATATATATGTTCACACACACTCGATGTTACTCGGTACCATAGAGACAGAGTGGGCATCAAACTGAATTGTTGGGGGCCATGGAAAACATTGCCCCTTTCCCTGGCAGGACAACTCTGCTTGTTGCAAATGTTGCTCCAGATGACGAGGACCAAGTCTGCTTGCTGGCCCAGGAGCTCATGTTCGCATACAACAACTCCCTGGTCCTCAGGGCGGCCATCCAGCTGGGCCTCCTGGACGCGCTATGCACGGCTCCCACCGCGCTGACCGCCGACGAGCTCGTTTCGCAAATCAAGGTGGCCGCGGACAAGGACGAGGCCGCCGCCTCGGTGGACAGGATCCTCCGCTACCTCGCGTGCTACAACGTGGTGCGGTGCTCGACCGAGACGACGACCAGCCTCGACGGCGCGGTCCTGCTGCGCCGGTACACGCCGGCGCCGGTGTGCCGGTGGCTCAGCAGTAACAATGGCAAGGGGTCGCTGGCCCCTTTCGCAGTGTTCCTCGGCGACCCAGACCACATGTTGCCTTGGCACCACATAGCCGACACGGTGGTATCCGCTGGGCCGCCGTCGTCGCCGTTCGAGAGGACACATGGGATGCCGATCTTCGAATACTTTGGGAAGAACCAGCGGTTGGGGACGCTGTTCGACCATGCCATGGCTGAGCACTCGGTGATCCTGGTCACCAAGATGCTCGAGCGTTTCAGAGGATTCGACGATGTTCATCAGCTTGTTGATGTTGGCGGTGGCACAGGCAAGACCCTTGAGATGATCAAATCCCAGTACAAGCACATCAGGGGCATCAACTTCGACCTGCCTCATGTTATATCTCAGGCCCCATCTTTTCCAGGTACGTACATGAATGTTTAGTTCCGTTGCAATTTTTGAGAAATTCTTGGTCCACCTTTAAAGTCTATTAGGAGTATTGAACATATATATAATAGTTAAATCTAAAAAAAACATATATATAACAGTTATAAAAATAATTACACAAATGAACCGGAAATTGCGAGATGAATCTATTAAGTCTAATTATTCCGTCATAAAGATTGATTATTGTAGCACGACGTTGTCTAATCATGACATAATTAGACTCGTTAGATTAGTCTTGAAAATGAGTTTTTGTCATTAATTCACATTTAATACTCCTAATTAGTGTTTCAAGATTGATGTAACGGGTAGTGCGGGAATTTTTTGGAAACTAAACAGGTGTGGAAAGAATTCAACCTTTGAATAGTAGTACTGAAACAATATTACTGTGGTAACGCTTTGGTGTTACAGGTGTGGAACATGTGGCTGGAAATATGTATGAGAGCGTACCCTCTGGAGATGCTGTTCTTCTGCAGGTCTGTTTTATTAATTAAAATCATAATAAGGAGTTAATGGGAAATTGTATAAATAAATATATTGTGTGTCATTGTGTTATATTTATTAAGAGATATAAACTAATTACTATATATATATACATCTGTAGTGGATCCTCCTTATGCAGACCGATGAACAATGTCTCAAAACCCTGAAGAACTGCCACAAAGCACTGCCCGAAGGCGGGAAGGTGATTGTCATAGATGGCATCCTTCCTGAATCCCCAGATGCAAATTCTCCAGCTGCAAAGGATGCTTTCACCTTGGATATGTGTACGCTTGTCCTGTTCAATGGAAAGCAGAGGACGGAAAGGGAGTTCACCAAGCTTGCCCGGGAGTCGGGATTCACTGGGGCAATCCGGACAACCTACATTATCTTGAACTTTTATGCGATCGAGTTCACCAAGTAAAAATTCCAGCATACATATGCAAGAATGGTATTGAATAAGAGCTGATATATATCATAGCTCACGTGTGTGTGCCTCAACAGGATATGAGTTGTGGATGCTCATGTATGTGTCTTTACTGTGATACTCCTACGTTCTATGTACAATAATGAAAAAAAATCTTGCAATGTGTCACTACCAGTGTTGCAAATCGCGGGCTATAAAGTTTAGCAGAGTCCTTCCGGAAAAGCTATAAGAGCTAAAAAAAAGTAGCAAAATTTAGGCCTAAACATTATTAATTTTATAAATTTCAGCTCATATTTCATATATATTTGTAGGCATTAGTGAAAACATAAGTAAATCAGTCATGATTCAGATGATAAGTTATAAATCATAACTCATAGTTCATAAATCTCAAGTATATAAGTTCGTAACTCAACCATAGCGGTGTTAGCAGTATTATGCTATTGAATTTATTAGCGGAGCTATTCCATGATATAGCGGAGTTAGCGGTAAAATTTGCAATATCGTAGAAGCACTTGTCTCAAAAAGCTATAGCGGAGCTATATCGGAGCTATAGTGGGCTATTTGCATCACTGGTCACTACTCACTACTCCCTCGGTTCCAAATTGTAGGTCGTTTTCGCTTTTCCAGGTTCATAGATATTATATCCCTCTATAAACGTAGAAAAATCAAAACGAATTACAATTTGGAACAGAGGGGTAGTAGACAAATAGCATTTACTACCAACAAATAACGACCGTTTCACTAGGACTCGATAGCGCACTGGCCATTGCCGCTGCTGCCACCGCCCATGTCTGCTACAAAGCATGCAATTTGCCACATCTTTATTCTGAATTTAAGCTACTATCTTAAGTTTCATAAATCCTGAAACTGATACAAACAAACTTTAGTTCTGCAATTTATAAGTTTCAATAAAATTTGTATGTTGATATTTCAAAAAAATGTTGGAACAAAATTTCCCAAAAAAATGTAGATAAACATTTTCTTAAAAATTGTTAGTACAACATTTTTCGACACATATTGAATTCAATTGTTTCTAAAGAAATAACGACCGTTTCACTGGGACTCGATAGCACACTGGCCCTGCCGCTGCTGCCAGCACCCATGTCTGCTACAAAGCATGCAACTTACCACCTCTTTATTCTGAATTTAAGCTACTATATATCTTAACATTCATAAATCCTGAAACTGGTAAACAAACTTTAGTTTTGTAATTTGTAAGTTTCAATAAAATTTCTATGTTGATATTTTTAAAAACAAAATTTCCAAATAAAATGTAGATAAACATTTTCTTAAAAATTGTTAGTGCAACATTTTTCGACACATATTGAATTCAGTTGTTTCAACATTTTTGAATTAATGTTGGTTCAACTTTTTGGAAGAATGTTGATCAACTATTTTTTTAAAAAAATTTAGTTCACATTTAAAAAAATGTTGGAACACTTTTTTAAGTGCAACATCATGAGGTGGAGGGTTGGGGGAAGAAGGTGGGGAAGAAGAAAAAAAGTTTCAACTCCTAGTTACTTTCCGAAGATAGATAAGTCTTTTGATGATCATGCTTCTTTTTTTCATATAATATAATGGGCTAGAGGTGTACAAGTTTATTTTCTCTCGTTGTAACACTGTGCAAATTTGCTAGTGCTTGTTGTCAAATGATGAAGTATGAGTCAAGGAAGAAGAACGGATAAAATACACACCGTGCCGCAAGAATCCATGTTCTCTGTCGCCACCTCTGGTATAGATCAGCCGTGTTCAGTTAGCAAACCGTTAAAACCGTGGAACCCACCGGTCTCAAAACCGTCCAACTGACTCCGTAGCGGTTTGGGTTGGGTTTTAACCAAAACCCAGCAAAACTGGACCATGTATAGGGTGAAGTATGACAACTATCCCTAAATGCTGTAAAAATTCTATTTATGTGGTAATCTATTGTTATTTCTCTTTTATCTCAACTGGGTACACTTGGCTTCAACACCTTTTGCAGCTTTCCATGCCCTACAAAAATCTTCAAATCCCTGTTTGTTGTATGCTACTCCCTCCGTCCGAAAATAAATGTAAATCTAGAACCGAGCACGCAAACCAATACGAGATGAAAAATTACAAATTATCCCTTGTCCTTTATGACAAAGATCTAGTCATTAGCTTGTCTTTTGTCTGAGAAGTTTCTAGAGCCTCTTGTCTTTTACAGTAGGTTAGTCAAAGTTGCATTTTTAGTGGATAAATTTTAAACCTTAGAATTGCATTTATTGGTACGGACGGACGGAGTATATAGTTTGTTAATCTCCGGAAGACGGATGAAGGGGCACGCCGAACCAAAATCTTCAAATTCGTTGCTGCTCGTCCAGCTGTTGGGATCGCTGCAACTGTAGATTTTCTCCTTGCCGCCATCTTAAGAAAAAAATGTTGACTAAAGATTTTTTGAAGGAATCTTAGCTCAACTTATTGAAGAAACTTGATTAATTTTTAAAAAAAATGTTGTTCACGTTTTTAAAAAATATTGAAACATTACAGTAGTGAGGATTGGGGGAAGAAGGTGGGGAAGAAGAAGATAAGGTTAAGATGGCTTTGGTGAGCTGGAATTTTCAACTCCATTCTACCTTCCAAAGATAGATAGGAGCCCCCAGATTGGTACTAGTATTTTGATGATTATGCTTCAGTTTTTCCATATAACTTAATGCTGTTTGGGGATGTTGGACATAAATCGAAATATAATAATGAATAGGGTACATATTCAGTGAGATAGGGGCGTGCAAGTTTTTTTCTCTCGATGAAACACAGTGCAAAATTGCTTGTGCTTGTTGTCAAAAGATTAAGTATGACAGCTATCACATCATATCGTCACCAAACCCACTGGCGTACTTGACACCAGTATGCACCACTCGATGTGCTGAGCATCAAATTAAACATTGTAGAAAATTCTGCCACCAGGTACTGAGTCTATAAGGTTACGTTGCTCTCTCCTTTGCATCCACACGTTGTTGTTAGTTTGCCTTAGTGATTTCGACAGATTTCATTTCGGAACCATTCATGACACAATTAAATTTCACTAATGAACAGATTCTCCAAATATCCACGTGATATGATGCATTATATCATGTGCAACTACCTCTAGACTTAAATGAAGAGCCCCGTGTGTAAGAAATGTGTGACCACTTGTAGGGCGTACCTTCGAATGCATGTTGGTCCTTTCGCTACATATAATAGCAGTGGTGGAGATTGGATTTTTGTACGAGGTATGCCAAACTAAAATATTTATATGCAAGTCGGTAAAAGTCATATAGCAATTCGGTAGTTTCATAAAAATAACCCAACAATTCGGTACACAACTTCTAACTAGCATAATAAGTCTTATATTACAATACAAATTGTTTAAAACAGCACACTAATAGTTTAGAATATAAACGACACAAACTTAAATAACAAATAGGCTTACAACCCTATTTTTTAGGCCTAGGCTTTCTAATGGCCATGAAAGTCTTGACTACATCATCTTCATTCACATCTTCCGATATCTTTCTCAATGAATGTGACAAGGCGCAATTATGCAAAAGAGACTTATCACTCATCTTATTTCTGCACTTGGTGACCACTTGTAGGGTGTCCTCCCTTCGGTTTGGTAAAAGAAGTCGTTTTGGACAAGGTTTGAGTCAAACATTAGGAATATAAATGATAAATAACTTTTAAGTCGTTGAGTTTAGAAATGTGAAAATCATATCAATAAATTTGTTTTGAAAATCATTTTCATAAAAAATATACATATATAATTTTTAATAAATATTTTTATAGAAAAGAGAAGTCAAAGTTGTGTTTTGTAGACCGTGTCGCTGTCCTAAACGACTTCTTTTACCAAACGGATGGAGTACCTTGGAATGCATATTGGTCCTTTCGCTACATATTATAGTATGTACCAAACATTTGTAGGGGCTTTGGTACCATGCTACACGCGGGAGAGCCGCACCTCCATATGGCGTGTGAAGCGCTAATATTATCTCCTCCTGCTGCTCCAAGACATTATCTCCAGCAACAATTAAGCCGATGGGACAACAGGAAGAGATGCCCATGATGGGATGTGTCACTCTCACATGCCCTTTTTCATTAAGGTCTGTTCAGATTGATAAATTTACAACAAAACACTATTCACCCATCACATCCTCACTACTTTTCAACCAAACTAAATATCCCCTGACAACTTTTCGCTACGCACTCGTCACATCATCTCTATAGACGGTCTAATGCGAAACTTTTCACTACTATTCACCCATCACATCCTCACCATTTCCCCCAAACTTTTAGCAAACTAAACACCCCTATGAACCCCCCTTTTGCAACGCATATATACGTTGCTTAAAGTTCATATATGCGTTGGCAGGGTCTATACCAACGCATTTAATAAGTGTTGCCTAAAGTGGCGTTGGAAGGGTCTATCGCAACACTGATATATGTGTTGGTAACATCATCAAATAAGCGTTGCAAGGTTGCAACGGATATAAGATGGTTGTGGCAACACTTACATGTGCTTGTACAAGCCCTGAACAAATGACTTTTATGAGTTGCTGACACACATAGATATTTTTCATCTCTTCTCTTCAACCTTTCCCTTTTGATATTTTTCATCTCTTGTATTACTTTTTTTCAACCTTCTTTTCTCTCTTTTTTTCTTTTTTCACATTTCTTTTTCCTTTTTTTATAGCAAGACGGAACTAGCACCATCTTTGGTGAGGATCAATCCTGTCGCAAGGTGCTCACCAATCTCCCCCACACTTGGACCCTTGTGTCTTAATCAAGTGTGTCATGTTGGAGTATTGTGTTAGTGTGTTCCATCACCAAAGAATACCCAAGTGTACAGTGGTGTAGCTCCCATGTTCTAAGGAATCGCATGACCCTCATTCTTTTGAGCCTCAACCTGTAATGATTAGTGAACAAAATACCCAAAGGTCCATACTATCCTAAAACGTATTCTTGCATTTATTTAAAAGAAAGGATTAAAAGAAGGGAAAAGGATAGTCTAGGTCATCTCCCGACAGTGCTTTGTTCACGGTCAAAAGCTAGACCATGGGGAATTTTCCAATTGCAGCTTATTGTTGGCGGTGTAGTTCCCACCTTCACCACCATTTGTTGACAATGTTCGAGCTGCATGGTTAGTGCCATAGTGCAACAACAAAATCTACAATGTTTATGATAAACAAAGGCATCCACAACTATCCTTCTAAACATTTTACAAAAGAGCATCATGAGGTGGTTGTGATCCTACCAAAAGCACATGGCACAAAGCAGAGGTGACTCTGAAGTTATGTCCTGCGAGCATGGTACTTGAGGAGTTCCAAGAATGAAGCTTCCACGCTCGTCTATGGGATCTTTTCCTACAGACTTCAGAGTTAGTGCCTCATAGAATTCCATGGCCCATGAATCCATCCCACGAGATTCATCGTGGAAGATCAATGTTGGTTTCTGATCAAGGTCGAAAACAACATAGTACAGGTCAGTGGGAAGAGGCTCAAATCCGGTCGAGAGTGATGTTAAATGTTCGTCCTCACACAAGTGAAGGGTTTCTTCCAAGTCGTACACTTCAGGGGCAGAAAATTCTGCAACTTTAAAGAGAACGGGCTTGGACGATACGAACAAGAATGTATACATCACATCATCGAGCGGGTTCTGCTCGGGAGCAAGCTCTGTTGAATGATTTCCTAAGCAAGTGATAGAATTGACAAAAGCGGCTCCTGTAAGCTTTTCATCTAGGCTCCCTTCATATGGATCGAGAAGTTTTTCTAGAGGGTACCCTAGGAGAAGATCGAGATCAAGGATATCAAAGATGTGCAAATCTAGGTTGACCTTGATCCTATCCAGCGTGAGCGGCACAACACAAGCAACTCCCCGACATTTAAGGATGCGTCCAAAGGGACAACATTTGAGAAACTTGTCGGATGGTGCTAGCGAAACATCACACAAAAGAGCGTGCACTAGGTGTCATGACATCACGTTAACCTCCATGATGGGTTTAACATGGGCCTCTATGGTAATTCATCTTATAGAACAAGCAAGGATCGTAGAGGGTGAACTAATCCAAATTGCTTCAGAAAAGTGCCTCAATCCTTCTAGCCATTCCTCATTTGTGGTGTCCTCAACAAGTGATTCGTTTGGAGGATCGGGAGGATAAAGAGGTTCCGTAGGCATGAGGGAAGGTTATGTCAAGAGATTTCTAGTTTGTTCAGTATAGACAGAAGATAGCTCTTCCCTTGGTTGGGCATTAAAGTGTTTCGAGGTGTTTCTATGGTTTTCAAAAGGATCAACCTCGAATCGGGAATGGAACTCTGCAGGTTGAACTTCTTCTTCCTTCGGTGTTCGTGGTTCGAGAGAGGACTCAACAGATGAATCTTGGGATAGGCAAGGGTTAGATTTGATTGGGCTCTCATGCATAGCTCGACTCAAATACCTCTCGGTGAGGTTCGTAACGGTTGGTGAGGAAGGAAAAGCGTCCCGAGATCAAATCTAGGAATTCTTTTCATTCCGTTAGAGTTTGGGATGCAAATTAACGAACCTCCAACAATGATGTCAAGATCTAGGGCAGAGGTATTGTCTAATCCCTCATAAAACATGTGCTATGCTTCATCAAAGGGTATAGACAGATCTGGGCTGGAAGCTAAAAGATGTGAAAATCTAGCCCACGCTACATCTATATACTCCTTCTCTAATTTCTCAAATTCAAGAATGTCACTATGTAGAGAGGCTACGTGTGACAAAGAAAAGAATGAGTGACAAAAGTCATTTTGAAGCTTTTCCTAATCACCGTTCACATTCCCCACGTTGTGGGTGTACCATTGTTGCGCCCTCTCTGTGAGAGAGAAGGGAAACAATTTCCACCTCAAGGTTTCCTATGTCATGCCTAGGATTACCGAACACGAACACAATTCCTCGAACAATTGCAAATGGCTGTGAGGATCTTTATTTTCTAACCCAGAGAAGGGTTTTTTGTGAACCATGGCAATGATACCGGGACGGAGTTCATAACCAGAGGCTTTGGGGCAAATATTTCCAAACACGGCCGTCGCCCCTCCCGCCTAGGTCCAGAACCGGGCCAGTAGCACATCTATAAATTGCTACCAGAGCACACTGTGTTGCATTCATTCCGCACGCTATTATCACAATCTCATGTACGACAGTAACGTAATGCATGGCGCCGCAGGCGAAGATTGGTCACAGCAACAATGGCGACTCACCACTAAAGGGCCTGGTGGTGACCAACAAAACAGCGCTATTAGGGCACATTAGCGCCGCCCTGCTCGATACTGACGAGTTCCGGCGCCACAGTCATCAGGTGATCTATTTCATCACCGACTACTACGCCGACATGGGCAGCTACCCCGTGCGCCCCAGTGTAACCCCTGGCTTCCAACGGGACATTATCGATGGAGGTGCCGACCACTACGTGACAAACTCACTTTGGTAACGGGCTTAGATTGCCTTTCGTAACGGGCAAAGCGCCCGTTACCGATCAAGTGTTACAAATGAGCCAAGAAAGGTAACGGGCAGATGCCCGTTACTGATAACACATATTCGTAACAGGCATCAAACATTGACCGTTACCACAACTAGCCACCGGTCACGTGAAATGGCTGTTTCTCTGGGCCCACAGAGAACTTTGGTAACGGGCACCAAAACAGAGACCGTTACAGTAACTCCACATTGGAGATGCGTTCTGTGTTGCGTCTCCGATATCTCCATGAAATGAGACGCGTCTATTTCACGCGCGTCTCAGCACATCTAGGATTCGTAACGGGCATCAAACAACAACCGTTACCACAACTAGTCACCCGTCACGTGAAAATGACTATTTCTCTGGGCCCATAGGGAACTTTGGTAACGGGCACCAAAACAGAGCCCGTTACTATGAAATCAACATCGGAGACGCGTGCTTTGAACCTGCGTCTCCTCTGTCTTGACGAACGGGCCAAGTTCTGGGGCCCACCGGTCAGTACTGGTAACGGGCTTTTACGCTGCTCGTTACATTGTTGGCATGTTTGTAACGGGTGTTCCGAATGAAGCCCGTTACTCACTAATCAGTGTTTGTAACGAGCTTTAATTAACGCCCGTTACAGATACGTAGGCCACCCCTACAGTAACCTGCTGCCTGCTTGCCGGCTGCATCCTGGAACCAGCCAGGATTTGGCAGCCATCAGGGGCTGCATCCTGGAACCAGCTAGGATATGACTAAATTCACAGAAATTAGATCCAGCATCCAAATTCACAGAAATCCACATAATTCACATGCATCATATGACAAAATTCAGCATCATCATCTCACAAGTAAAGAAGCATCACTGGCTTGACAACAATATCATAGCCATAGTTAACTAGCTTGACAACAATATCACAAAATTCATGGGACAAGGAGGAATGCAAAAATTTCCTAGTCACCATGTATAATATGAGCCCACACAGTTTCATCTGCATGAAATTTTCCTCCGGCAGTGATCACCTGTTTCATGAGGAATGTGGCAATTCTTTCACGAACATAGACCAGCGTGGATTTGTGGAGAGGATGCTCATCTAGCCCTAATCTCTGGATATAACAATGTCACCAGTCAGCACACATATATAGGTGGTTACCAAACATGCGCAGTGCTAATAAGCAAGAACTGTGCTTAGTTGCAGGTTTTACAAATGAAGATCCCAAGAAAGTACCTCCATATCTGGGCCTCTATCTTTTAATTTAAGCATGTGATAGGCACAATAGAAGCCGTAGAGTTTGGATTCAGCAGGTTGTTGGTGGCACTGCAATAAATGTACAAAGAAAAATAGTGGTGATCGAGAAGAAATAAACTCAAGCTTTAGTACTAGCTTCCACAGGAAGGAAATAAGTGGTATGTACCTTAACATCTTTGACATGTTCCAAGGTGCTAAGACGCAACTTCTTTTTGCCGCAATAACGTTCCCAACCCCTACAACGAAACATGCAACAATAGTTAGGGCACTATTAATTAATATACTCTGCACAGTTTGTTGAGGAACGTCCGCAGGTTAAGAAAGAAATAACTTACTCATTAATGATTTGTTCGAAAGGGGTAGTATCAGTCTTAACTCTCTTCAATGAATCAAGATAGTAGACCTTCTGCTGCTTCGGAATGATCGCCACTGCAATCCAGTGGTTCGTACTGAGATAAGCGGTAAGGATGAGTTTCTTTTTAGCATATTGTCTGAAGGCACGCTGCATATAGGACACAGAGAAAGCAAGAGTGTCATCCATGCTAGTCAACGTTGTCGAGCAAAGGCATTCAGGATCAAGGAAGCCAACTGCAGTGCCCGTCTTCTCAACTTCTACAGCCATATTCCTATTAGTAAGAAAAAACAAAGTGTAAGGAGGCAAAATACATGGTAAAGATGATGTGAGGCAAAAAGCACATTTCGATAGAGAATGATTAGTGAGAAGCAGATTAAATTTTCAAGCAACTTACAGGATGAAGCAGCGGAGAAGTTTCAGATCCAAATCATCCAAGTTGAAGAGATCGTACAAATCACTGAGTTGCACAAGTATCTGCTCGAGTCCGTTTGATGATTCGTCTCCTCTCTCAGGCCATGCATTGTTCCCGGGCCGAAGTGCGACCATAATCGAAGAATTATCATCTGACTTACCACGTTGCATGTAGAATGTGTGGAGCTCTCTGGTACAAGGTGCAGCATTTTTAAGATCATCATCACTGAGAAGGCCCTTTCCGAATTTGTAATTTGGGTTAACCATAGTCCAAGGATTCTTCTGGGTGTTTCTCTTAGATCGCTTTGGGTTAGTCATAGACTAAGGATTCTTCTTGGTGTTTCTCTCAAATCGCTTTGGGTTAGTCATAGACCAAGGATTCTTCTTGGTGTTTCTCTCAGATCGCTTTCTAGTAGGCATCTCAGAGGTTTTATTTACAGCAATTTTCTTTTCCTGCTGCTTTGAGATGGCTGAAGAAGGTTTCTTAAGGGCTTGCTTGCCTGCTGTAGGTGGTGTAGAGCTTTTATTTTTGGCAAGTTTCTCTTCTTGCAGCTTTGAAATGGCTGAAGGTTTCTTAAGGGATTTCTTGCCTGCTGTACGTGGTGTAGAGATTTTATTTTTGGCAAGTTTCTTTCCTTGCTGATTTGAAATGGCTGAAGGTTTCTCAAGGGCTTTCTTGCCTAGTGGTGTCTCACCAGGAGCTATTACAGAGGTATTGGGCCCAGATGTACCAACAACTTTCTTCGAAATGTCGTCGACAAATTTATCAGCACCACCCAACACATCACTCTGGTTGTCTGGTAATAGTGGTGTCTCACCAGGAGCTATTACAGAGGTATTAGGCGTAGATGTACCAGTATGAATGTTTTGAGCACTTTCGTTTGGGGGTGTAGGTTTTGTTGTTTCATGAGGAGGAGAAGGAGGAGGAGGAGGAGGTGGTGGTGGTGGGGATGGAATATTTGGTGTCTCTTGCAGATGTGGGAATGCAAGTTTTTCTATTTCTTCAGGACTAGTAGTAGGTGGGGATGGAATATTTGGTGTATCTTGTGGATGTGGGGATGCAAGTTTTTTTGTGTTTTCAGGATGACGAGGAGGTGGGGATGCAAGTTTTTCAGGACGAGGAGGAGGTCCGAATGGAACGTCTTGCGGATGTGGGGATTGAGGAGGAGGAGGAGGATGTAGGGAACCATGTGAGGAAGGAACCTGTCCCGTACTCTGTGAACTACAAGGAATCTGTACTGTAGCCTGTGAAGGAGATTTATATGTTGGTGGTCCCTTGATGTGAATTCGACACCTTCTCCACTGTAACCTGTGTCCTTTAGCTTGTCGGAGTGTCATCACCTCGTCATTAGGAGGGAATTCCACCAGTTCATCTACATAGATATCATATACAAAGCGCACTTCAACCACAACACAGTCTTCATGAATCGGGACTGTATGTAGCGTGGTCTGCTCTAGATGAACAAGACCAATTGCAGCCTCACATTGAAGACCATTCCACATGATCCATAGGCCACAGTATGTGGGTTTAGTCAACATGCCTATAAGGTCTTGCTGTGTACGATTGTCACAGCGCACCTCCATCATCAACTCTGCAGTGCCATCGATCAAACCTATATTATCTGCGGACGCACAGCTGCTCTTCAGTGTGGCGGGTGAAGGGCTTGCGCGATTGGACACAGGTGACAACACCACCTGGTGACAACACAACCTCTTTAGTAAACTGTTCTGAATCTGCATGTTCTGCATCTGCATCTCAGCCACCAGTTCTTGCTTCATTTGTTCCTTTAACTTTTCCGTATCAACTGATGCGTCGGTCTTCGTCCTCTTCCTCTTCCTGTACATGGAAGCGTGCTGAGGCCATCCATACTTCCAGCCTTGGTAGCTGGAGACACCACGCACGCGACCTGGTTGTTCAGGGCGGCCCAAGCACTGACTTAGCACATCATACTCCCTCTGCCTTGCCATTCCTGAAGATTCTGCACATGCATACTTCTCCTTGATGTCTGCAGCCACTTTTTCAGTTTCTTTGTTGTTGAACACTATCACGGCAACACGGTCTTTAATCACTAGCTTACTCCTTGCTCGCAGCCAATTCTTGGAACGATTGTCAGGGTAGGCGTCATATGGGTTGGGGATCCTAGCTACAGCTAATTGTCTGTCCTCTTCCTCCGATTGTTCTAGTTTCACAGTATAACTAGCTGGACCCATGTTGTGCTCACTTGTGTTCCGGCTTCGGAGTTCTTTGAACTTGACACTAGCAGATGAGGCTTGCTCGGTTTCCTCCTGTTTCATGTACTCCTTCCACTATTCTGGGACGATAAATGGGTGCCTTGTAAATGGCTCAAGTCCTTTTCTGATAAAAATCTCACCTAAGCTGAAATCTGAATTGTCTCCATACCTTGGCTGCCGTCTTCCAGAAAAGCTTGAATGCCTGCGGTTTCACACCTTCCTGGAACGTCAAGTGTTTCTGCACATGCTTATCAAACAAGTCCCACTTTTCATCATTGCTTAGTTCTTTGAATTCTGGCAAGTTCAAAGGTATCTTTTGTCTAGCAACGAGACCCGCAAGCGCCCTGAACCTGTGTTTTTGAGTCAATGGTACTGGCATCCCCCCTATGTCGACCTCAGTGACTATCATTGTGTCACTTGGCCACTTTGTGGATGTCCTTGGCGCTCTGCCTCGGTGCGAAGCCCCACCCACCTGGTCTTGTTGTGCACTAGCAGTGCCACAACCCTCTTCTTCATCTTGTGGCCCAGGTCTATAGTCCTCGTCGGATTTATCCTGTGAATTAATAGTCAAGGGATTTTGAGAAAGGTCAGCTTAGTGTCCAAGAATAGCACAAAAAGCAGACCATACTGCTAGCTCTCCCAGGAGACATGCTACAACAGGAGACAAGTAGAGCACATTTTTAGTTAACCATGCTTAGCAGCTAAGCATGAGAAAACACATAAGAAAACAATTACAGTGACTACTTTAGCCCACTATAATATCATTGGTTCTATGGTAAACCATTAACATAAATGCAAAATTTAGTAACCAAAAAATTAGTTCAGGCAATGCGACCTTACCATTTTAAAGAGGAAGATGCAGGCTGCCTCTGTTGCTGATGAGGTACTTATTCAACTTGGAGAGAAAGTGCACATGTACATAGGAACAAGAGCAAAACCAAATATAAGAGTCAATTTAAAGGGAAATGCTAAGTAAGTATACCATCAACAGCTAAGTATGTCACACATGTACTTATACAAAGGAGCCACGGCATACCCTGCAATTCCCACTGAATTGTTCTTAATTTTAAAATTATTACCGAGTTGGTAGAATGGATTTACCGAATTGTATAAGACATTTTTAGAGCGGCATACCATAAACTCAAATCCTAGATTCGCCACTGACCTTGTCACTGTCGGAGCGGAAGGATCTCTACTCCTCGTCGCTGCCTGCTCGCCGCCACGTCCTCATCCTCACGTCGACCTCGTGGCTAGATCCCTCCTCCTCCTCCTAGTCGTCGTCGTCACCGTCGTCGCTGGATCCCTCCTCTAGTCGTCGTCGTCGCCGCTGCTGGGTCCCTCCTCCTCCAGAGATCACGCTGTCAGAGGTGTGGTGCGTGTCGCGCCGAGTGTGGTGTGGCGCGCGTCTCAGTGAAGGGGTGTAGTGTGCGTCGCGGCGTGGGGGAGGTGAGGGGGACGAAGGCGAGGGGGAGAAAGCGGGGGCTGCGGCGCGAGAGGAGAGTGGGAGGAGACTGCGTGAGGGAGGCGTCCTTCCCTACTAACCTAGCACGAGTGGGCTTGTGTAGGCCTTAAAACGAGTAATGTAGTCAAGTACTACTCTGCTACTAGTATAGTATATCATAAACATGAGATAAAAAATCTAATTTTAAGAAATTTGGTTAAACAAGTGTGGCTGTTGGTTAAAAATCTAATTTTAAGAAATTTTATGGGCTCTAATATGACATGCATCACAAGTTCACATCACCAAGCAAACAAGTGTGACTGTTGATATAGCATCACATGTTCACATATGACATGCATCACAAGTTCACATCACCAAGCAAACTAACTCATAACAAACATATTCACATCTGACATGCATCAGCAGGGCAAATCACCAAAATAAGACTGCATCAGCTGGGCGCATCACCAAACTAGATTGTAGCTGCAAGGGAACTAGTTAGCTAGATGGCTTCTTTTGTGCTGCTGCCTCAAGTTCAGCTAGCCTTGTCTCTAGTTTTGCAACTCTTTCTACCAGCTCAGCATTCTTCTTTAGAAGTTCAATCTCCTGCCTCTTTTGTGCGGCTTTAAGCTGCTCATCCTGCTTCTCGATTCCTTTTCAGATGTAGTCAATGTCATCCCGAGTAACAGCACGTTCCTAAAACAAAGGAAAAAATTATATTGATGCAAGCTTCATAACAGTTGTAATTTACAAGAAAGCTGATTAGCTCTAACTAGTTTCAAAACTTGCCTGCTTCTCTTCAGCCGATTCCTTGAGCTTGTTGATTTCAGTCCAAATCCTGTCAATGTCATGTGCAGCAACTTCCTACAACAAATGGAAATTGATGCATTAGAACAATTGATCAGTGAAGATGTGAAGGTACAAGGACAAATCGTGCGTGATGGTTTCAGAACTTGCCTCATGGTCTTCAGAATCGTCGCCGGAGTTGTTGCCGGAGTCGTCGCCGGAGTTGTTGCCGGAGTCGTCGCCGGAGGAGATGAGGTCTACCACCACTCTTCTGCCCGGGTCGTCGCCGGAGGAGTCCGCGCTCACCTCAATGCGCGTGGACCGCTTCTTCCTTCGCGTTGAGGAAAAAAACCCTTCCTCTCCATGGCGGGCGTCGCTGGAGTCCGCCAACTTGGCCCTTGCGCGCGTGTACGACTTCCTCCCCCGGGCCGACGAAGAACCGACCTCTTCCATGGAGCGCCGAGAAAGACGCACGGGGGCGGCGCGCTGGGACGGCTCCTCTTCGTCGCCGCGGAACCTCACTCTCTTGGCGGGGGCGGCGGACAGCACCGAGGAAGACAAACGGGGACGTGGCTGCGGGGCCTCCTCCTTGCAAAACCTCCACCTAGAGTCGCGGGCCATCCCTGCGACGGAGACGAGGAAGGCGAAAGCCGGAGAAGGGGATAGAAGGCGGAAGGTGGGGCGGTGCGTTTATTAAAAAGGTTCGGATGCGCAAATGATACGATGATTAACAACCACCCGTCGCCAATGAAGGGGCGGGGCCAGGTCTATTCGAATGAAGAACAGTTTGCTTTTCCCCTTTTAATCTGCAATCAAATTTTGTATCACGTATTTCTCCGTCATCCGTAATCCAAATTTGATGATATTTGTTTCTAAATTTTTCTAAAATCAACATCTATTCATTTATGACATTTTTTCGTATGTAATTCCATTTCTTGGATGTTGTTTATACGCCTTATATTGTTCCTTATAAGTACAACATAGAAATAATATTTGTTTTACACAACCATTACTAATGAAACTTTGCATTTCGTAATCTTATGGTGAACATAAGGTTATGTTAAAATTTCAAATGCATATGAGTTCGAACATGTTTTAAAGTGTGGAAAACTTCAATGTTGAAGTAACATTCTAAGAAACTATGTGAGAGATGTAGACATTTGTACACAAGTATAATCTTCTGTTTTCGAAACCATTTGAATTTTTGTAGACAAGCTTAGGGACTTAAATTATGTTGCCAAGTCAATTTGTAGAATTTTTAGAACACACTAAGACGTTATTATAATTATTATATCGTAAACAAGAGATAGAAAATCTAATTTTAAGAAATTTGGTTAAACAAGTGTGGCTGTTGATATTTTATTCAATTACTAAATTACCAACTATGAATTATTCGTATTTTTTACGAATGTTTTGGTACTGTTTAAGGGCTCTAATATTTGAGGGAAACAAGTTTCAATTCAGAAAAAATCGTGTCGGGCCCACGCGTCAGCGTCAGAAGCCTATATAAAAAAGATAACCATTGCCTGCCCGACCGACAAAGGCGATGCGGGTAGACTAACCCTCGTCGCCAACAAGTGCTCCATTGTCCGAAATGCCCCTGGCCGAATGAATATGCATCCGCCCCGGTGATGCTGGTAGACTAACCCTTGTCGCCAACAAGTGCTCCATTATCCGAAATGCCCCTGGCCGAATGAATATGCATCCGCCCCGGTGACGCTGGTACACTAACCCTCGTTGCCAACAAGTGCTCCATTGTCCGAAATGCCCCTGGCTGAATGAATATGCATCTGCCCCGGCCCCGGCCCCCTTCTTATTCCCCGATCTGAGCTCCACCGCCGCCGCCCGTCCGTCCTTCCCCGCCGTCGCACACATGTCGAACTACGCCGATTCGTCTGGAGGTGCACGTGCAAGGAGCAGGGTTCAAGGTTGCCGGAGCAGCCGCAATCACTCCATCGGCTTGGATCCAGTCGGTGAGCTAAGCGGCTTTCCACTGGTCCCTTGCCCGGACTGTGGTATGGCTCGGGTGGTGGAGTGGCAGACGCAGAAGGAAGGTGAAAACCATGGTCGTCTTTATTTCAAGTGTGCAAGGAACTCGGTGAGTAGTCTGCTGTGTCTCCCAAATCTGAGTTAGGGTTCTTATGTGCTTTTGATTCTGCAGTACACCAAGAATTGTGGATTTTATCGTTTCCACAAGGAGTATCTCCAGATGCTGAAGGATGCTGGCGTCATTGTTTTTCGACCGTCGAACTGGGCAGACGCGGTCGATGAAGTAGTTGATTCAGTGGAATGTCAAATTGGGAGCGGCGAGCAGAGGCAAGCACTGGAGGACAAGCAGAGGAAGAAAGCACTGGAGGAGAAGATGGACAATGTGATCTGGAAGATGAACTTGATTATTGTGGTTGTTGTTTGTGTAGTATTTGGATGTTTACTGGGGATGTATGCTGCAAAGAAGTAATTCTGATGTTAAAAGTGGTGCTTTTGCTTCATCTGTGTGGATGAAGAATGAAAAATTTATCACAGATGACAAACTTAAATGTATGAATGAAGAATGGATGGAATGACAATTAGGTCACAAATCTTAATGTGTCACACATCACAAAATTCATCAACTCATCTGTGCTGACATTTCATTGCAGCACGAGGCATTTCATTTCACACATCACATTGCAATTCATTGTGAACTACTGCCATATATAGATCTACCATAGTTCAACAAACACACAAGAGGAACACATTAACAGAGGAACAAACACACAGGAGGAACACATTAACAGAGGAACAAATTAATTAAGCAGAGGTAGTCGCCGCCGGAGGAGCCCCACCGTCGGAGTCGGAGTCAGAGCCAGAGCCGTCGAGGCTGCCATCGTCGCCGTCGTCGTCGTCGACGGGGGCGAGCACTCCTCTCTCAAGGTCCCCAGCGAAGATATTGATCTTGAAGGCGTAATCCTTCACGGTCCTCTGCAGTGGATCATTGGGTACTGGGACCCCGAGATGAACGGCCACCTTTCGAAGCTTCACGAAAGCATCGCGGAACAAGTTCACTGACCAAGTGGCTTCGTCAGCATTTAGTGGAGGAGCACGCACGACCGCCACGGGCTGCGGCGCCAGTGCCTCCTCGGGCTCGTCGGGCGAGGGCGGCGGCACCTCCTCGGGCTCCTCGGGCGGGGGCGGCGGCACCTCCTTGACGAGCTGATGGTGGCGGCTTTCGTCGTCATCCTCCTCCTCCCTCCCCTGCTTCCTGGATGGCTCGCTTGACGATGCCAAGCGCGCGCTTGAGGAAGAAGAAGCTCTTGGACCGGAGACGGTGGTGCTGGGGTTTTCTTGGTGTCACGGTTGACGAAGTTCTTGGCCGGCCGGGGATTTATATTGACAAGACGGGGAACCGTCAGGCGGCCGGTCACACGCCTCGGAACCCGTGTACGCTCAGGAGAGCTCTTGGCCACAAAAGAGACATGTGGTCACAAGGAGACGTGTGACTGTTCATATTTTATTCAAAATACCAAATGCCCAACTATGAGTTGTTCGATTCTTAAAAAAACTATGAATTGTTCGTATTTTTATTAATTTTTAGGTGCTGCTTTATGAGCCCTAATTTTTGAGGGAAGCAAGTGTCATTTCAAAAAAAAAGTGTCGGGCTCATGCGTCAGCGTCAGCAGCCTAGTATAAAGAAGGTAACCATTGCCCGCCCGCGCACCAGCCAACAAAGCGACGCGGGTTTGCTAACCCGCATCGGCAGTGACTATCCATTTTGCAAAATGAATATTCAACCGCCCCGGCCCATTCCGTCTCCCCTTCTTTAAAATGAATATGCAAAATGAATGGATAAGCGCAGCATTTTCCTTAAAAAAAGCGCCGGAGGCGTGAGAGGAGGCGTGGAGACAGAGACGACGATGAGCACCGGCGAGGGACCAAGCCGCGGATGACCCCGCGCACCCGAGATCGAGGAGAACCGGAACGCGAAGCGGTGCCGCAACTGGATCCGCGCGCGTGCCGGCGAGATGGTGGCGAAGAGGGAGACGACGATGAGTGCCGGAGAGGGGCCAAGCGGCGGTGGAGTGAACCCAATGCCGGAGACGAGGCTCCTCGACTGGATCCTCTCGGGTTCTGACGAGGGGCCAAGCAGCGGCAAGGAGGAGCGTGCCGGCGAGGGGGCAGCGTGCCGGCGAGGGGGCAGCGAAGTGGGCGAGGGGCCTGCCTCACATTTGCGAGCACAAGTGTCTGGCAACGACGAAGAGGGGTCGAGGGAGCGGCGAAGGTGTAAAGGACCTCATCTCTGACTCTGGCAACGACCACGACGACGGCGTGGCAAGTTTCTCTGAATCTCACTGCCTTTTTATTTGTTCTATAGATGGAGCTTAAGCTAGCTTGAGCTTGAGCTTGATAAAGTTAATTAGTGCCTATGATTCTGGTTCTCATGATCTTATACCAAGTTCTGAGGCAAATCAGTTCTGAACTAAGTTCTGCTTTTACTTGTCACACCCTGCTATGAAGCCTAGGATAATTTTCAAGTTCTTATATAATTTTCCTATGATGATTACTGTTCCTATACTGCTCCAAGTTCTGAGGCAAATTAGTTCCGAATTAACTATGTTATTCTTATACCATGTTTAACCCTGCTTCAGGCAAAACTCTTTGAGTCGTGAGCAGAGCTTGAGTTACTTCTAAACCTTAATGTCTGGGATTATATGAAACCTGAGTTTGAAAAAATCACGAAAGAAGTGAACATCCTCATCAAAAAGGCTAAGCACATAAGGAGGTACAAGTATACTACTGAACAAAATCTCGAGCCCATTGAGGATGCGCTCGAAAGGCTTCAAGAATCATTGGTTGCTTACGAAGATGCTGCAAAAAGAGCCAATCTTGATGGGGCATGATCTAGTTCAAGCTTGTTTGCAGGGTCAGTAGTCATACTTTTGTGGATGTTCAAGAGGCATGCCTTTGTTGATGTGTATGGTCAGATAGCACGACCATAGTAAATAATGTGATGGACAAGTTAAGTCCTAGCCTGATAGACAAGTTAACCTTTTGTAATAATTATCTTTATTGTTGTGGACAAGTTATCTTCATCTTTGTGGACAAGTTATCTCTCTTATGATGTCTGTTTTGTCTCAAAAGATATGTGTGTTGATTGTGCCTGTATGTCGAAATGGAAGCAATGAGAGATCGAGCTGACCTGTCAATGAAGACAGACTCAAAGGAGACGAGGATTCACAAACCTCCGTCTCCTTTCTTCACAAAGGAGACACGGATTAACAAACATCCGTCTCATTTGTTCACTGCCGCCGCGCTCCCACTTCACGGTAGTGAAGAGTGCTATTAGACTTTAATTATTGAGCTCTCAGTCTAGTAACGGACGTCAAATGCTCATCGGTAACGGACTTTATAGCCCGTTAACAATACTGTAGTGATCAGTAACAGACTTAAACAGCCCATTACCGATAGGGCATTGATCGGTAACGGACTTTACGAGCCCGTTACCGATAGGTTTAACTTGTGTAACGGACTCGATTTAACGTCCGTTACAAAGAACTCGTGTAACGGGCGTTTAAGAAGACCGTTACCAGAAGTCCACATTGGTAACGGGCGTTGCGGAGGCCAACCCCGGGGTCGGCCTGCCGCGCTTATGGGTAACGGGCGCCAAATAACAACCGTTACAGATGTGGGTGCATGTAACGGGTGTTAAGGGCCCGTTACAAATGCTGCGTGACCTATTTGAGGTTTTCACGTAGTGGACGGCGATGGCTCGGGGGCTACACTCTATGTTGAACCGGTTTTGGCATTTAGTATTTTTTGTGGGCATTAGAAGTTCAACCGGTTTGGCCTGTTGAACTTCTAGTGCCCGCAAAAAATACTAAATGAACTAATATTTGAAAAAATTTCACATCATTAAATTATATAAATCTTGAAGTATTTTTAGAAATTTTTAGAAATTTTTATTTTTTTGAAATTAAATTTGAATTTTTTGAATTTGACCGGTAGAAACCGGTCGGTACCGCTACTGGTCCAGACCGGTATGACCGGTAACCGCGGTTTTCCGGCCGGTCCCCACCAGTAATTAAAACCCTGCATACACGCTGGAGAGAGCTCTGAAAGCCTGCACTTACATGACGTAGCGTGTCAAGTGCTGCACCTGCACTATACGCTGCTGATGCTGCCCCAAGAGATTTATTCCCCGTTTTTTTTAGCAGCAGCAGGCAACAATTAACCCGCTGAAGGTGATTCACAAAAAAGTTGGTATAATAATGATGCCCATGATGGGATCACTCACTCTCACTCTGACTCTCACATGACCTTTTTTTTATTATAAATGAGGTTAAAAATGGTTTCTACCGTATAAAAAATAAACCGGCTCGATCGAGCTCTAATTTGTGTACTAGAGTTTTCTCTAGTGCTACGTGAAATGCTCGGACGACGACCTATTGGATCCCACAAGGCCAATAATGCACCACATCTATAAATTGCTACAAGATCACACTGTTGCATCATTCATCTGAAAGCTAGCTAGCGCCATTGTTGCATTCATTCCCCCGTGCTATATTCTCACAATCTCTACGTCAGTAACATTACGCATGGCGCCGCCGGCGCAGATCGGTCACATCAACAATGGCGACTCACCATTAAACGGCGGTGTGGCCATTCGTGTGGTGACCATGGAAACAACGCTGCGGGGCCTGCTCGATGCAGACGAGTTCCGCCGGCACGATCACCAGGTGATCGACTTCATCGCTGACTACTACGACGGCATGGGCAGCTACCCCGTGCGCCCCAGCGTCACCCCTGGCTTCCTACGGGACAAACTCCCCACGGAGGCGCCGCAGCGCCCCGACGAGCACGAGGACGCCTTCGCGGCGGCGCTCCGGGACGTGCGCGACCACGTCCTGCCGGGCCTGACGCACTGGCAGAGCCCGCGCCACTTCGCGCACTTCCCGGCGTCGAGCAGCACGGCCGGCGCCCTCGGCGAGGCCCTCGCCGCCGGCATCAACGTCGTCCCGTTCACCTGGGCCGCCTCCCCGGCCGCGACGGAGCTCGAGATGGTGGTCACGGACTGGCTCGGCAAGGCGATGCACCTGCCGGAGAGCCTGCTGTTCTCCGGCGGCGGCGGAGGGACGCTGCTGGGGACCTCGTCGAGGCCATCCTCTGCGCGCTCGTCGCCGCGCGGGAGCGGAAGCTCGCCGAGGTCGGCAGCAGGAGGACCGGGGACCTCGTCGTCTATTGCTCCGACCAGACCCACTTCGCGCTCCGCAAGCGGCGCGCATCGCCGGGATCCACCGCGACAACTGCCGCGAGATCCCCACCCGCCGCGACCGCATGTTCGCGCTGTCGCCGGCGGACCTGCGTGCCGCCATGGACGCCAACGTGGACGCCGGGCTGGTCCCGCTGTTCCTCTGCGCCACGATCGGCACCACCCAGACCGCCGCCGTGGACCCCGTCGGGGAACTCCGCGACGTCTGGGTCCACGTCGACGCGGCGTACGCCGGGTCGGCGCTCGTCTGCCCGGAGTTCCGCCACGGCATCGACGGCGGCGCCAACGCCGACGGCGTGGACTCCTTCAGCATGAACGCCCACAAGTGGCTCCTGGCCAGTGGCCAACACTGAATGCTGCGCGCTGTGGGTGCGGCGGCCGGCGCTGCTCGTCGCCGGGCTCGGCACGGAGCAGGAGTACATCCTCAAAGACGCCGCCGCCGAGGGCCACGACGTCGTGGACTACAAGGACTGGTCCGTGACGCTGACGCGGCGGTTCCGGGCGCTCAAGCTCTGGCTCGTGCTCCGCTGCTACGGCGTCGAGGGCCTCCGCGACCACATCCGCGGCCACGTCCGCATGGCGGCGGCGTTCGAGAAGATGGTGAGCGAAGACGAGCTGTTCGAGGTGGTGGTGCCGAGGCGGTTCTCGCTGGTGTGCTTCCAGCTCCGCTCGACGGAGAAGCTCAGCGGCGAGAAGGCGGCGAACGAGCTCAACAGGAGGCTCCTTGAGGAGGTGAACGCGACCTCGGGGCCGTACATGAGCTCCGCGAAGGTGGGTGGCATCTACCTGCTCAGATGCGCCATAGGGAGCACGCTCACGGAGGAGCGCCACGTCATCGAAGCTTGGAAAGTCGTGCAGGATCGTGCTGCTGACCTGCTTGGTAAAATGGAGATAAAATGCAGCGCGCGGGCTTAATATAAGATACAGATTTGCGTTCGCACCCAAAATTGGCACAAGGCCGATCAGGCTGACGCCACCGGTCAGACCGGTGTCCCTCAACGGTCTGACCGGTGGGGTGTCCTGTAGCCGATCCGGCAACGGCCACACCGGTCTGACCGGTGGGCCTGACCGGTCTGACCGGTGGACCCCGAGTCCGAGTAGAATTGAGGAGTCCTTGCGAATTTCGAGTTGTAAAAGGATTCCTTGCGGGGCAAGACCTCCCTACCCTATAAATATAAAGGGTCACGGCCGTTTGAGGTGGAAGAACCCAATCGTACATTACTTTCTACAACT
Organism: Cenchrus fungigraminus; assembly: GCA_036936925.1. Taxonomy (NCBI): domain Eukaryota; kingdom Viridiplantae; phylum Streptophyta; class Magnoliopsida; order Poales; family Poaceae; genus Cenchrus; species Cenchrus fungigraminus. The sequence continues at coordinate 58,576,562 of CM072768.1, read as the reverse complement.
TTTATTTCTCAAACCCTAGCTTTTCCAACCTCGTGCTTTCCTTGTTTGTCTCGACGACGATCAGGGACGTTCTGAGTAGCCTTGCCGACCTCAGAGCAACCCTAGGCGCGTCACCTCCGACGGGGTCCCTCCCGAGGCGGCGATCTTAGGTTTTCACCACGTCTCTGCGTACACCGGTCAGACCGGTGCCCCTGACCGGTCAGACCGGTCCGGGCAGGAGCTCGGCGAGTTCAGCGTTTCGACGTTCCGCGCGATCTAGCGCTCGTGTGTGTTGACCAGAAAAATCGTCAACACACTTTTGGCGACTCCGCTGGGGAAGAAAGATCAGCTTGCTAAAACCGTTCAATCTAACCCTAGTACGATGTCTCGGTGTGAGCTCGACATGAACAACATCGTCACCGCGTCGCTGGAAGATCTCTCTCCGGAGGAGCAGCAGAAGTTCAAGGCGCTACAAGAGTACATGCAAGTACGATTCCTAGCTGGCGTCAAGAAGGATCGATCCGGCAAGGTGGCAAGATTGAAAGAGTTCGAGCTGCCGGCGATCAGGCTAAACGACAGCAATATTGAGGTAATTCCCACTGTAAGTAAGAAACCTCCGTCTGAAACTTCTCCTATGATATCTACAGTGGAAAGTGATGAATTGCTTGCTTCTTACATTACTCGTTTAGAACGATTAGAGGATCTTGAAAAGGATAGGGCTTTAGGTTTTAATAATAATGAAACTAATAGTAGTACTCCTAAAGCAAATCCTCAGGGGTCTCATCCTAGCTTAGCACCTTTGCCTGTAAATAATGGTAATTTTGCATATGGTTTGACACCAAATCCAGCATCTGGTCAGTACCCTCAGTTCCAACCGCACAGGCCAAACATGGCCGCACCGGTCGAACCGATGCAGGGTACCGGTCAGACCGGTGCTATGGAGTTGGTGCCCGATCAACCTTTGCCAATTTCTGTCGTGCCAAATCAGATGGTCCCTACTTTTTCTAATACAATCAGTAATGTTGGACCTCATTATAGTACGACAATAAATGCATCGGCCTCCAAAAACATTATTCCGGACAATGTATTTGAAAGTTACAGGCTAGCTCAAGCTAAGATAGCTCCCTATTTAAATAAGATAAATTTGGAGAATCCTCAGCCACAACAGCCAAATAATCCTAATTGGGTGGAATTTTATAGATTTAAGGAAGATTTGGCTAATGTGGTAAAAACCAAACTTGGTGTTGATATTGGTAACACAAATTTGTATCAAAAGCCATATGATCCTGAGTTTGATAGATTTCCTCTCCCACGTGGTTGGCGTATGCCTGACTTGATTAAATTTAGTGGTGATGATGACCGAACCACATGGGAGCATATTAGTCAATACACTGCACAACTAGGTGAAGCTGGTGTCTATAATGCTTTGAAAGTACGCTTATTTTCTTTATCTTTGACTGTCACCGCTTTTGCTTGGTTTTCCTCGCTTGCTCCTGGTTCTATTATATCTTGGGATATGTTAGAACGTAAGTTTCATGATCACTTTTATAGTGGGAGCATACAATTAAAATTGACAGACTTAACATCGGTTAGGCAAGGAAGAGATGAGACTGTCTCTGCCTACATTAAAAGGTTTGAAGAAACTAAAAACCGGTGTTTTAATTTGTCAATCACTGATATGGACCTTGCAGACATTTGTCTGAAAGGTTTAAGATCATCTATTAGAGATAAGATAGAGGGCACTGACTTTCTTTCGATTGCACAAGTTCAAATTAGAGCTTTAGTTGTTGAAAACCGAATGAATAAAGAGAAAGATAATTTTAAATCACGTCGTTCTAATGTTCATGTTATTGATTATGATTCTGATAGCTCGGACGATAGTGATAAAGAGATTTATGCTGCTGAGTTTGTTTGGCCCTCTAAAGAAAAATCTTATTCTTGTTCATCTCTTAAGCCGGCTAGTAAAGGTCGGCAAGAAGAAATTAAATTTACTTTTGATGTTTCCAAATGTGATCGCATATTTGATGAATTGCTTAAATCTGAAAATATCAAGTTAACTCATACTATTCCTCCACTTGAAGAGTTGAAAAGACATGCATATTGTAAATTTTATAATTCATTTTCTCATGCTATTAATGATTGCAATGTGTTTCGTCGACAGGTTCAATCGGCCATAAACGAAGGTCGTTTGACTTTTCATGAGATGCAAGTGGATAAAGCTCTTTTTCCAATCAACACCATGGATTTACAGCAGCCTAAGGTACTGGTTCGGCCACATCAAGCTGAAGCAACTAAGGGCAAGAACGTGGTAATCGGGGATGCTAAGCCCGATTTGAGAGGAAAAGAGTTAGTTCGCAAAGTTGAGTATGAGAAGACTCCTGATGGCAAAGAGACCTTCAAGGTTACAGTGAGTGCCTCTGGACATGGGGGGCAAGGGTCGTCCACACCCGCCGATCAGCGACCGTCTGAGCCGTCTCTGGCCAGACCGGTCAGACCGGTGGAGGTGACCGGTCAGACCGGTGCGCTCCCAGGCCGATCGAAGATGATCAAGTCAAGCCGTCCGGAGATTGGAAATTGGAAACTTAATATAGCTAAAAATCAGGGGAGTGGTCCTAAGCCAAAGGTCACTTTCGACATGCTATTTGACAAGTATTCCAAGCAAAAGGCCGTTACAAGTGATCGGCCGTTAAAAAAAAGGATGAGGTCACCTACACACCAAGGAGGGTCATCTTCACCTCCAAGGGCTGCTACAAGACTCAAGGGTGAATCATCACAGCAAGGGCAACGCTTTACTCCACCTTGGGCGTCATCAAGTTCAAATGCGCCACGCCCAATTTATGATGAGAATGGAGTGATGTGGGTGCCATATTAACAAGCCTTTCATCCTGGATGGGGAGGACAGAAATCAGCTTTCGACAGGATCTCCAGGCCTATTCAAGACCGATTGGCTCCTCGCCGTTCTGGTCAGGGTCGCCAGACCCGACCGGTCAGACCGGTCGCTATCACCGGTCAGACCGGTGCGGTCAGAAAAGCCGTGTCACCTCCTGTGAATCAAGTTTACAAGCCGAAGCAAAGGGAGGAGGTGCAGAAGATGGAAGTTGATCCAGAGAGGACTACGAGCCAAGATATTATTCAGATTGGATCAATGGATGTTCCTATTGGAGAGGGTGGCAAAGGACCGATTGTTCCAAACAATAAGGTTGTGACATCAACTCCACGGGTGTTTGCTGCTACTAATGACCATGAGGCCAGTGGGAGTGGTTCCAACTCCAAATACTTCTTACCAAGGTGGTGTCCTCCCGAATTGACTCGTACACAAAGGAGGAAGCTTCAATGCCTGAGATTTCAAGAGAAGAGGGAGAAGGAGCTAGAGAAGCAAAGGGACGAAACTGTCAACCAGTACAAGCCCATGGTACCTCAAGGGAAAGAGTGGAGAGTCAAGGCCAGCTCCCAGCCAGCACCGGTCAGACCGGTGGAGGGGTCGATCAGACCGGTCACACCGGTCAGACCGGTGGAGGTCGACGGTCAGACCGATGACACAGAGGCGCCGCCCGGTTTCTCTTCTTCGGTTCCCATGGTTTGTGATGACAAGTCCGCATCGGATCCTACACCAGAAGACGATGAGGAGCTTGTTGACTACAGTTCTTTGCCCGAGCGCATGAATTTGGACATCAATGTGATTCATATGTCTACGGATGGTTATGTGCTCTCAGAGGAAGACGTTGCACATCTCGACTTTGGGCCAAAGGAAGCTATTTTCCAGAAGCCTAAAGCTACTGAAAATCATCTGAAGGCTTTGTACATGAAGGGACACATCAATGGGAAGCCTATCTCTCGCATGCTGGTGGACGAAGGAGCGATCGTCAACTTGATGCCGTATTCTTTGTTCAAGAAGCTGGGAGGTTCAAATGATGAGCTGATCAAGACCAACATGACCGTCAGCGGTGTGGGAGGAGGCGAGCCGATGGGAGCTAAAGGCGTCGTCTCTATGGAGCTCACCGTTGGGAGCAAGACGTTGGCTACGGCATTCTTCGTCGCCGAGACACATGGTAACTTCAGTCTCATCCTTGGTCGTGATTGGATTCATGCAAATCAGTATGTGCCTTCTACTTTGCATCAATTATTAATCCAATGGGTAGGCGACGAGGTAGAGATTGTTCATGGTGATACATCGGCTTGTGTTGCAGTGGCCGATAGTCCTACTATGGATAATCATGAGAATCTTAAGTGCTTAACTGGTTTAGATTTATCTAATTTGAGGCTTATTGATTCTACCAAAGATGGTTTTGCTACTGTTGTCATGAAGCCGGTCGTTGATCAGGATAGAACTTCTCTGTCGATTTGATGGATGCAAATCTGGAGTGGTTGCAACAGAGGCGAGAGCACTATCGAGCGCATAAGAACGATATGTGTGAGGCCATCGAAGACTTTGATGATTTGAGCAAGTTAGGACAAGGGTTTACGTCGGCTGATCCTTTAGAGGAGATTGATATTGGTGATGGCACTTTACCTAGGCCGACATTTATAAACAAGAACGATATTGCTACTAAGGTTACTCCTTTTGAGCTTGTGTATGGTCAAGAGGCCGTTTTGCCCATTGAGGTGAATCTAGGCGCATATAGACTTGCAAAGCAAAATAATCTTGATGTTGAGTCATATTATGCTTTGATGATGGACAATATTGATGAAGTGACCGACAAGCGTATGGAAGCTTTGGAGGAAATTGAAAAGGATAAAAGGAGAGTTGCTAGAGCATACAATAAGAAGGTAAAAGCCAAATCTTTTCAGGTAGGTGACTTGGTTTGGAAGACAATTTTACCTATTGGATCTAAGAGTAACAAGTTCGGCAAGTGGTCTCCAAGTTGGGAAGGTCCATACAAGGTTGTCAAGATTTGTTCTGGGAATTCTTACATGATGGTGACTTTGCAAGGACAGCGACTTCCAAGGGCTCTCAACGGGAGGTACTTGAAGAAATTTCATCCAAGTGTCTGGCAAGATGCTTGATAGGATATGGCCGATTTAAAGCAAAAATCACCCTTAGACCAAAAAATGGCCGGTGAAGTGTCACATCGACCTTAGAATTATTTTTTAGACAGCAAGCTTTACTAAAAAACAGGGGGGCATATGTTCGCACCCAAAATTGGCACAAGGCCGATCAGGCTGACGCCACCGGTCAGACCGGTGTCCCTCAACGGTCTGACCGGTGGGGTGTCCTGTAGCCGATCCGGCAACGGCCACACCGGTCTGACTGGTGGGCCTGACCAGTCTGACCGGTGGACCCCGAGTCCGAGTAGAATTGAGGAGTTCTTGCGAATTTCGAGTTGTAAAAGGATTCCTTGCGGGGCAAGACCTCCCTACCCTATAAATATAAAGGGCCACGGCCGTTTGAGGTGGAAGAACCCAATCGTACATTACTTTCTACAACTTTTATTTCTCAAACCCTAGCTTTTCCAACCTCGTGCTTTCCTTGTTTGTCTCGACGACGATCAGGGACGTTCTGAGTGGCCTTGCCGACCTCAGAGCAACCCTAGGCGTGGCACCTCCGACGGGGTCCCTCCCGAGGCGGCGATCTTAGGTTTTCACGGCGCCTCTGCGTACACCGGTCAGACCGGTGCCCCTGACCGGTCAGACCGGTCCGGGCAGTAGCTCGGCGAGTTCAGCGTTTCGACGTTCCGCGCGATCTAGCGCTCGTGTGTGTTGACCAGAAAAAACATCAACAATTTGCTCGTTAAATAAGTTCACGAATTATTGATGTTAGTTACGACCCCTATGTATTTCAACCTCTCCTAAGGTTACAATAGAATTCGTTTAATTTTTTTACTTTAAAATAGACCGCTCTTCTTATTCAAAATTCAAAATATTTATATAAATATGATCAAATTTAAATCAATCTTCAACAACTTTATTAAAAAAGCAAAACACAATCTAAGATGTAAGAACATCTCCAACAGTTTGGCAAACTATCTTGGCATCCATTTAATTTTGGCAAAATAAGGAAAATTGGTCTCTAACAGTTTAGCAAACCAACTTGCTGGTAAAAATATAAACTTGGCAAAACTCACCTCCCCACGCGGAAATATACACGCGCCGATCCAGGTTGGCATCGGCGTGCCAGGGCCAGGTGAGAGGGTGAAAAAAGAAATAAAGAGTAGAGAAGGATTCATGATACAAGTTTTGAAGAGGTGAAAGGGCATAAACATAATTTTGTTTGTCTCTCGGGGTTCCTGATATAAGTTAGATCTGGGTTTGTCAAGTGAATTATGCCAAACTGTTGGAGATGAGCTAATTTTTAACTTGGTATATCTTTTTAGAAGTTGGCAAAACACAAGATTTGCCAAGTAAAATTCGGCAAACTTTTAGAGATATTACATATTTTTTTAACAGAAATGCTATGGGCCAGCCGTCCGAGTGGACGTCTTTTGCTCCGGACGGGAGACGTGGCACACGACTATCCATGTCATAATCATTCGCTGCTCGTGCTTATCCTCTTTTCCTCCTCTCTCCTGACAGTTCCATTCCGGTCTCTCCGCTCTCTCCACAGCTCGTTGTCGCTGTTAAGGGTTTGTTTGGCACGTGGCTGTGGTTGTGGTTGTGTTGGTGGAGCGGATTCTCCGATGAGGCTGAAACCATTTTAGAGAAACGTTTGGCAAAACAACTTCTCCTGGCTGTGTCACATGGATAAGAGGGCGAAATACCCATCATACCCTTCCCTCATTTCTTTTTTTCTATTTCCTTTTCTATTTTCCTTTTTTCTTTCCTATTATTTTTTTCCTTTTCCCCTCCCCTTCTTTTTTTCTCCTTTTTCTTTCCTCTCACCTTATCCTTATCCTCTTCCTCACCCGCCCCTACCCCCATTCGCACGCACGGATGCGTCGGCCCGCCGCCTCCCCCGCCACCTGCGTAGGTGCGCCGGCGGCCTCCCCACCGCCAGCGCCGGCCGCCTCCCCGCCCCTGCCCCCATTCGCACGCACGGATGTGCCAGCCCGCCGCCTCCCTCGCCACCTGCGCTGGTGCGCCGGCCGCCTCCCCCGGCCGCTTGCGCCCGCCGTCTCCCGCTGAGCTCCTTCACCATCGTTGAGCCCCGCGCCCCCGCTGAGCTCCTCCACTGCGGCGGCCTCCTCTGCGCCACCGCCGACCGCCACCTCCCCGCGGGCCCCACCGGGGGCAGGATTGGCAAAGGGTAGGGCCAAGCGGGGGAAGCTGCCCTTTTGTAGCTTCGCCCCGGCTAAAATGCTCTAGAGAGCAGGAATTATGGGAGGCCCAGAAGCGATTCGCCAGCGAAGTCGTTTCGGGAGGCCATTTGGCACAGCTTCGTGCGAAACAGCTGCCGAAGCTACTCGCGAAGCTGTGCCAAAGGCACCCTTACTCTGCCTCCGCCCCCTCCTCTCTTTCTGTGCGTGCTAGCGGTGGAGAGAACTCTAGCGCCACCTAGTCTGCTCGTCATCTCGCGACTGCATGTATGGATGGGGACTGCACTTTGGGGAAGAGGTTGCATAGAAGCTGCTCCAGCAGGATGTGGACTCGAGCATCAAAACGCTCCCTTGCACCAGCCGTTGGGAAGAGTTGCTCTACTGTGCTGCTCCTCCTCCGCGGCGAGGGTGAGGGTGAGGGAGAGCTGTGCCGGTCGAGCGGCGCTCTCTCTACCACAGCAGCGGGTGGGCAGGGCTGCGCCGCTGCTTGCCCGGCCATGCGCCAGCAGATGCTCCCCTGTGGTGAGGAAGGGCGGCCGAGCCGCACGCCGCCAATGGGATCTGCTCTGCCAGGGCATGAGCTCCGTCGGGCATGGCCAGGCGCCGATGGCTGTGGTTGGGGACGAGCTGCAGCGGTCGCCACTAATAGAGTTTCTCCACCAGGGCTTGGGCTCTACCGGGCATCGGTGGCCACTCTCCTCAGCTGGTGTGCACACGGCTAAGTTTTGGTGACATTTTTTTCCACTAAGGGCCATGCCCGAATTTCATTACCATGGCAACGAAATTACAAGGTTTTCAAAGACAGAAAAGAACCAAACAGTTTAAGCTGTTAACGTACAACGGAGAAACTATCCAGCATCGAACCGACAGGAACACCACAAGGTTCCTCCAAAAGAACCGAACAAAGTTCAACAACCAGAAGAAAACTACAAACGGCAAGATATCTCAACAGGTTCTGTAGTCGGAACGCTCCCAGCTGCTCTTATTGCAGGTCTTCTTCTTTTTTTTCTCTGGAGTGAGGTCGCCGCCTCTGCTAGCATTAGTGCCGGGTCGTGTGACCCGGTACTAATGTGGACGGCCACATTAGTGCCGGACCGTGTTACCGGCCGGTACAGATGTGGGCTCACATCTGTACCGGTTGCTAACATGGGTCGGTACTAATGTTTTTTTATTTTTTATTTTCTTTTCAGTTTCCTTATTTATAATCCAATTGTATTTGTTTGATATACGTATACTAATATGCTTTTCGTATGTGTTTGGTATACGTATACTAATATGCTTATCCTAATGCGAAGCGTATAGATTGCATGCAACATATAAAACATATATATAAGCATATTGTGCATATGAAAATACGATACAAATATTTACAACAAATCAATTGTCAGAGAAGATTAAAGTTTGGATCCTTCTAAGATCGTTTGCTTGAAGATCCTTCTCGTCGTTGCTGACTCCTAGTACTGACCCTAGAAGGAATTTCCTTCGGCTTCTCCTTCACCTTCTCCTTCTCCTTGTCATTGTCCTTCTCCTCCTCCTTCTCATTGTGAGCCTTCTCATTCTCCTTCTCTTTGTCCTTCTCCTCCTCCTTCTCATTGTGAGCCTTCTCCTTCTCCTTCTCCTTGTCCTTGTCCTCCTCGTTTTTCTGACCGGTTTCAATGCTAGGACCTGAAGTGGCGTCAGTGGTCTTTGTGAACCTTGATGCACCGGAAAAAAATCTCCCCCTGGATTGATCACCTCGTCTAGAAGAAATCCACACAATTGTTCTTGAATTAGCCAGATTTTTTCTGTCTCGAGAAATCCTTTCTTTATGCGATCAATTTAGAGAAGAAGTTATTAATTTCATAAGTATTATTGGTAGAACGAAGTATATAAAAATTAAGAACTAGGGATAAGTACGCACCGCTCGCTGGCGGCTTCCACCCAAGTAGTTACTTGCAAAGGTATGCATGAACTCACATACGTAGTATGGGCATAGATTGGTACCCTTCGGCTGCTTCATGCACTGCACATATTTGGGAACAAAGTTAATAAATATGAATTCTTGTATTCAGAGAAGAAGTGACATGAGATCGAAGAACAAAAAGATGTACCTCGACGTTACGGAGGTATGTAAGTTTCTCTTTGAATTTCCCTTTGTACTGTACGAAGAGCATATCCCATGCTAGGTTCAACTGTTCGAGGAGAGAAATATACCAGTCTTTATATCCGCCAATAGAGTCATAGACCCAGATGTGGCCCGTCTTTGGATAGATAACAAAGAGAATCCAGTGGAAGCTGCCATTACATATACAAGTATATAAGTATATTGTAATATTTAGTGTAATTCGGAAAATAAATAAATAGATATGTGAAACAGGTTGCTCACTGGTAGTTGTACGGCAAAAGTATCATAGTCTTGTCCTGTTGCCTGTCCAGAAACTTATACAAATGAACCACTGTATATGTTGCCTGATCATCCACATTTGCCTCATTTATTTGCATAGGATCCATGAAGCCGACGTCCATGATTCCTTGCTTCCGGCAAGATTGCATCTCCATGCTGTATGATACAAATGAGAAGATCAGACATACGGTAGTAAGGCTACAACGGTAATTTTAAGCTTATAGTAAAATAAAGACTTACATTGTCCAGCAAGTCATTAATGAGTAGTCGAGTGCATCTTGATTGAATAGCATATGGAACTCTTCGAAAGGCACAAGGAAAGTGCTTGTACCTTGGAAAAAAAATGTTCCTCTCCAATTCTAACTTCGAGCATACCGTTCTCGTTTGTTCTTGACTCTTCCATGTACCAATTGTGGAACTCGTACATTCTAGTTGGAAGATCGACCAACAATCGCTCCCACAGAAGCGGCTCACCATGCACATATCGACGTCTTTGTGCCCCTGGATGCATTTCTAACTCTTCAGTCCCTAGTATTTGACCCGGTGTGAGTCCAGCATCTGCACCAAATAGAAGCAATTCCTGGTCCTTGGTTGAAATAACTTTGAGGGGCGAGACGAATTGCTTCGATTGGGTTCCTAGTTGTGCAATAGTTGACCGAACTTTCTGTTTCTTCTTGTTGATCTTGACTGCTGCGCGATCGTAGTCAGACAACGGAGGAGGCATTGGCACTCTCAATTTCTCTTTCTCCTTGCCTGCCAGGAAACGCTTAAATTTAACCATGTCAGTTTTTTTCTCAGGTGGAGGTTTTGGGCCATGAAAATGATCATGCACTTGTTTGGCCACTATCGCATCCAGTTCCTCCGAAGTCTTCTCGTAAGATTTTTTTCTCTGGAGTCTTGACTATCTTCTGCTTCTTTGGACGCGGAGGAGGAGGAGGAGGAGGTCTTCATTTGGAACCCTTACTGGCAGGAGGAGTTGGACTCACGCTTGGATCCCTGTCACCTGCTGGATGCTCAGGACTGCTGCTGCGTTCCCTTCTACCTGGGGAGTCTTGTGCTCCCGGCACGGTGGATCGTGCAGGAGATGATGCTTCCACAGGCTGTTGTGTTATCCTTATGTGATCCTTCGGCCATAAAATGCAACGGTGCACCACTTCTCCTAGGGTCTCTTCCCCATCAGGTCCTTCCAGTTCCATTTCTAAGTCATCCCAAGAGTCATCCACTCAGTCCACAAAGACTTTGGCTAAATCAGCAGTTATACTCGTAAGGGGGTACTCCATAAATGTTTTCCCTGGTGTCGGTACCTCAGCAATACCGTAAGCCACCACAAGCATCTTGTTTCTTACTTTAGTCAGAAGTTCACATGTGGACCTCACAGTGATGTCATCCACGGGGTAGTGGGGTCGTCGCTCCTCGACAGCAGGGGCGCCTGCATCCGTGGCCGCTGTTGCTGCTTCCGTGGAAGCGACGCTGCTCTTACGCTTACTAGATGGGCTCATTTCATCATGAGGCCCTGATGCTGCAGGTGCTTGCTGACTTGTTGAGTGATTGCTAAGAGCGAGCGCCACACGTTGATCGATGACTTCCGCCATTTTCGCCTCATGCATACTGACGCGCTGTTGCAGCTCTCGTATCTCACGTGCTTGTTGGTCCTTAGTTCTTTTGCGGCTTCTATACGAATCAAGGTGCTGCAGGAATGCTTCTTTCCATGGTATGACACCCTTGCCTCTGCAACGTCCACCATGTTCTCTGGTACCTAGTGCCATAGTAAGCTCATCATTCTCTCGATCAGGCAAGAAAGATCCTTCCGATGTACACCTTATTAAATCAACAAGCCTTCCAGCTGTCTCTCTTAATGGATCGTTCAGCACTAATGTTCCATCTTTTGGATTTAGTTTGCCACCATGTGCAAAATAGTAATGCTTTGCTCGCTCGGGCCAATCTAGAGTTGCCGGGATGATTCCTTTAGCCATTATATCTTGTTCATTCTGATCCCATTTGGGAATGGCCTTCTTGTAACCTCCTGGTCCGAGCTTGTGAAATTCCTTCTTCTTCCTGGCATTAGCGGTGTTGGTTTCTGTCAACTTCTTGGCCTCTGTCGATTCCTTGTGTTGCACAAAGGCATCCCAGTGATCTCTTAACTTGGCCAATCCCTTCTTCATGAAGTCCGGTGTAAGCCCCTTCTTGATGTACTCTGCCGTCAAACGCTTCTTGTACGACTGAAAGGCATTTGCAGCCTTTTGCATCGCCCAATATCTGATGTTAGCCAAGTTTGCTTCATCTGGGAATGTAAAGTGTTCTGTGATCTGCTCCCATATCATGTCCTTGTCTGTGTCCGCAACCACATCTCCCTGCACCTCCGGTGCCTCATCATCCCCATCTTCGTAATCGGGAGCTTCAGAAGCTCTCCAGTACGGAATGCTTATGGGGATGTTATCCCTGACAATAAAACCAATATGGTTGACCAATTTCATCACATTTTCTTCTGGATCAAGTGGTCTCCCTGATTCAGCGACTTCTGTCATGATGAAATGACCCTCTAGCTTCTTCTTTGAGCCGCGTTTCCTTTGAGACTTTTTACTGCTCTTGCTCGAAGAAGGAACCTGGAAAATGGATAAACTATTATTAATATATCAGAAGTCGTGAACGATGTCAAATCTTGAAAGTCATCATCCATATTATACCTCCTCTTGTTGTGTCTCGTTGCTTTCATGGGCAACTGGTTGCAGATCTGCTTCTTGCTCTTGTTCCCCATCACCCGCGGGGATGTCGAGGAAGCTATCAGCCTCCCTTCGAGCGGCCTCGTCATTGTTTTCATTGCGAAAATGTGTCGGGCGGGAGCGTGTCGGGCGGGAGCGTGTCGGGCATGTCGGGCGGGAGCGTGTCGGGCGGGAGCGAGTCATGCACGCGAACGAGTCGGGCGAGCGAGCGAGTCGGGCGAGCGAACATGTCGGGCGGGAGCATGTCGGGCGAGCGAACGTGTCGGGCGGGAGTGTGTGGGCGGGAGCGTGTCGGGCGAGCGAGCGAGTCGGGCGAGCGAATGAGCGAGCGAGCGAGCGTGTCGGCTACCTAATTTCAAATCTAAATCTAAATTATAAATCAAAATGTCCATAAAACACTTTTAAATGTCCATAAATGTCCATAAATACACATTTAAATGTCAATAAATACATATTTAAATGTCCATAAATACACATTTATATATAAATCTATATTTATATCTAAATCTATATTTATATTTTATATCTAAATCTAAATTCTAATTTATAAATCTATATTTATATCTAAATCTATATTTATATCTAAATCTAAATTCTAATTTATAAATCTATATTTATATCTAAATTCTATATATTTAAATCAAAAATCGGGGGCTGACGTCAGCCACCACGGGGCTGACGTCAGCCCCCAAATTGGGGCCGGGGCGCGTGGCAGCTGGTGACGGCGGGGCTGGCCGCTTACCGGCGTTGGAGGGGCGGCGCGGCGCGGTTGACGGCGGCGGCGAGGTGGACGGCACGCGGCGGCGGCGAGGTGGACGGCGCGCGGCGGTAGGCCGGCGGGGCGCGCGGAGCGGGGGACCGGGCCAGGGCTGCCGTCGCGACGAGGGAGACGGCGGTGGCGTCGACAACGGCGTGGACGTCGGGGCGTGGCGGACCGGCGGCCGGCGATGGAGACGACGACGATGGGCGGCGGCGCCGTCGGCGTTGGGGAGAAGGAGGGGGCCGGGACGGAATTCGCTAAGTGTCGGGGGAAGAAGGGGGTCGGGCGCCTTGTACCCCCCACATTAGTACCGGTGCCAAACTAGGCTCGGTACTAATGCACACATTAGTACCGGGGCTAGTTTGGCACCGGTACTAATGTGGGCTTTAGTACCGGACCTAGATGAGCCCCGGTACTAATGTGCCTTTTCATTTCGTGCCAAATGGAAAAGCACATTAGTACCGGGGCTCATCTAGGCCCGGTACTGATGTGCTTTTGTTTATTTTCGTTTTCCTTTTCCTTTTCTTTTCCTTTTAAATTTCTAAATCTATTTGAATTTGCTCTTAAATTTATTATAAATCATATTGAATACGGTGAAATGACGGATTAAATACTATTGTGCTTAACTTAGATATATACTGTGGAATGTGAACTTACATCTCAAACTTGCCAAATCTATTAATTTAACTTAGTGATAAGTTATTTTGGTCAAAACTCTTATGTTCACTTTAAAAATCGAACATGAATATTTTTTTGCCATGCAAAATTTTACATTCGTAAGACTTGTCGTGTTATTAACATATATACCTCGATTTAGTCTTGCTCGTGTATATTTTTATGTTAAATTATTTATTTTATACCCGACGATGCATAGAAAATTAAAATAATTAATTTTGATCCAGAGAAATACAAGTTCTTGTTACTGAGTCATAGGTACATATTACATGACTTTATTACATGACCATAAATTTAAAAAAACTTATTACACGTCATCATCTAACGGAACGTGTGTAACCTTCCTCTTCACGAATGTTCCTTGGTTGTGATCGCGACGTAAGTACGGAGCGTCCTCTTGGGCTAACAGAAGGCTTGGGTCAACCTTGACCGAAAAAGGAGGAAGATCATCATCGAACTGATCATAGTCTTTTGAAATGTCAGTCTTGTCCTCAACTCCAACGATTTTTCTTTTTCCTGGTAGAACAATGTGACGCTTCGGCTCATCAGCATTCGACTTATTATCGGCACCCTTCTTTATCGGTGGTTTGCTTGACATGTCTTTAACGTAGAAAACTTGACTCACATCATTGGCTAAGACGAATGGTTCGGCGTTGTACCCAATCTTGTTGAGATCTACTATTCTCATTCCAAAGTTGTCTGTTGTTAAACCTCCTTTATTGTTGACCCACTGGCACTTGAAAAGAGGGATTTTTAGAGGTCCGTAGTCCAATTTCCATATCTCCTCAATGACACCAAAGTATGTTTCTGTGTTCCCTTCGTCGTCTATTATTGCATCTATACGGACACCGCTGTTTTGGTTTGTGCTCTTTTGGTCTTGGGCTCTCATGTAGAATGTGTACCCATTTATCTGGTATCCTTGGAATATATCTACTGAGATAGATGGGCTCCTAGCCAACCATCATAGTTGCTCATGAACAGTTTTATCACCCCTTATTTTCTGCCAAAACCAAGATGCGAAAGTATCAATGTGCTTACGTGTCATCCAAGCTTCTGTCTTCCCTATATTTGAGGCCCGAACAATGGACTTGTGCTCCTCCAAGTATGGAGACACAAGGGATGATTGTTTCAGGACAGTGTAATGTGCTTTATCGTATAACTCTGCATCCATGTCCATTCGAGCTTTCTTCCCTAGTGTGCCCTTTCCTCTGAGTCTCCCCTCATGGTGTGATACAGGCAGTCCAATCGGAGACATGTCATCAATAAAGTCCACACAAAACTCTATCACCTCCTCCGTAGCATATCCCTTTGCGATGCTTCCTTCAGGACGGGCGCGATTGTGGACATACTTCTTAAAAACAGACATCAACCTCTCAAAAGGAAACATGTTGTGCATATATACAGGTCCGAGGATAAAAATCTCTTCAACTAGATGGACCAGAAGGTGGGTCATGATATTAAAGAATGAAGGTGGAAAGATCATCTCAAAGCTGATGAGGCATTCCACGACATCATTCTGTAGCTTCAATAGATTGCGTGGATGGATTGCCTTCTGAGAGATCTGGTTAAGGAATGCACACACCTTAACGATCGTTAGTCTCACATTCTATGGTAGAATACCCCTTAGTGCAACAGGCAGGAGTTGTGTCATCAACACGTGGCAGTCGTGAGCCTTTAGATTTATGAATTTTTTCTGTTTAAAATTTATTATTCGTTGTATATTTGAGGAGTAGCCCGTTGGGACCTTCATGCTGTTCAAGCAATCAAACATTCTCTGCTTCTCTTCCTTGCTTAGGGTGTAACTAGCAGGAGCCAAGTAATTTCCTTTATCTCTCTTCTTGGGATGTAGGCTTTCTCGTTGCTTCATATTTTTCAGGTCCCTACGTGCTTCAATTGTATCTTTTGCCTTTTCATATACACCTAGGTGGCCAAGTAAGTTCACGCAAAAATTCTTCATCACGTGCATCACATCAATTGCATTGCGAACCTCAAGTACTTCCCAATAAGGTAGCTCCCAAAATATCAACTTCTTCTTCCACATGGGTGCATGTCCGTCGGTGTCGTTTGGTACATGTTGGCTACCAGAACCCTTGCCAAACACTACCTTCAAATCTTTCACCATAGAAAATACAATTTTACCAGCACGGTGTAAGGGCTTCTTACGTTTTTCTCCAATATCTTCAAAATGCTTTCCTTCTTCTCTTAACGGGTGCTTAGGAGGAAGAAATCGACGATGGCCCAAATACACGATCTTTTTACTGTGTTTTAGATACATGCTGCAAGTATCATCTAAACAGTGGGTGCATGCTCGATATCCCTTGTTTGTTTGTCCTGATAGATTACCAAGTGCTGGCCAATCATTGATGGTTACGAACAGCAATGCTCGTAGATTGAAGACCTCTTTTTTGTCCTCATCCCAAACTGGTACACCTTCTTTCTTCCACAACTTTTGCAGATCTTCAATCAATGGTCTTAGATACACATCGATGTCATTGCCTGGCTGCTTTGGACCTTGGATGATTATTGGCATCATAATGAACTTCCGCTTCAGGCACAACCAACCAGGAAGGTTGAACATGCATAAGGTCACAGGCCAAGTGCTATGACCGCTACTAAACTCACCAAATGGATTGAATCCATCCGTACTTAAACCGAACCGAATGTTCCTTGCTTCCCCTGCAACGTCTTTAAATTCTGTGTCAATTAATCTCCACTGTGACCCGTCAGCAGGGTGCCTAATCTTTGCATCTGCTTTGCGTTCTTTTTTGTGCCAACTCATCAACTTTGCATTGGCCGCACACCTGAATAAACGCTTCAGTCGTGGTATCACTGGAAAATACCACATTACCTTCGCAGGAATTTTCTTCTTCTTACCCCCCTCAACTTCATCACCCTCATTGCGTGGGATCTTATAACGCTTCGCTTCGCACACAGGACAAGCCTCCAATTTCTCATAATCATCACCTCGGTAGAGGATACAATCATTAGGGTATGCATGTATCTTTTGTACCTCCAAACCCAGAGGACAAACAACCCTTTTAGCTTCGTACGTTGACGCTGGCAATTCATTTCCCTCGGGAAGCATATCCTTTACGATCTGCATCAAATCATCGAAGCCCTTATCTGAAAGTCCATGTCTAGCCTTCCATTGCAACATTTCCAGTGTGCTACCCAACTTCTTCTGCCCCTCTTTGCAACTTGGGTACAACGGTTTCTTGTGATCTTCCAACATACGCTCAAACTTCTTGAACTCCTTCACATTTTCGCAATCTTGTTTTTCACCGCGTAACATCTCACCGAGTTCATCGAGAGGCTCATCAGCCGGAGCAGCTCCTTGAGTTTATTGCACTTTTTGCATGGACAAATAATGAAACTAGACGGGGGCTTGTTTGCTTCCGCCACAGCTAGAAATTAACGCAACCCATTAATGTATTCCATGGAGATTCTCTTGTCCGAGTACATCCATTGCCGATTCATCTACAAAGTATCACCAAAAAATCACCCGGTGTTCATATCCAACCCACAATACACAATACGACAAACTTAAATGACCGCCTTACAGAAATTTAAAGTGCGACATATACATGAAAAACTAAATAAAATCAATGCTAATTAACTGATGTTTCATATTTCCAGAAGAGTAACTGTAGACAAATTTCTAATATTTCTAAACTAACTCTAGCATTTCAAGTATTTCTAAAAGTATTATTTCTAAAATATTATTTAATGGAATCTAAAAGTATTATTTCTAAAATATTATTTCAAGAACTAATTTAACTATCATTTCTAAAATATTATTTAATGCTAGTTTAATTTGAAAAAGTAAATCATATGTTCAAATAGATCAAACTAAAAAAATTCTACCATCACATACAACATCTCATCCAACTAACCTCTACAACATTCTAATTGAATATACACATTAATGCATGGAAATAAGAAAAAATCTCCATCTTTAGCTCATTTTAAATATCACAAAATACTCCTATTTCAACCATTAAAACTCGAAATAAGTTGCATATATCGAGGGAGGATGAAGTAACTAACCTCTACACCACTTCAATAGGTGAAATCGTCGAGGAATCGTCGTAAATCCGGCAAAACCTCCTCTAGGGCGCCATGGAGATGGGGCAGCTCGAGATGGGGAGAGTGAGTGAGTGGCTCGGGCTAGAGGAAGAAGAAGGCTGGGATTTTTAAACGCGAGGCAATTAGTACCGGGCCGTGGCTGGAGCCGGTACTAATGTGAGCCGCTCCACATCAGTACCGGTCCATGGCTGGCACCGGTACTGATGTGGCCCACATCAGTACCGGCCCGTGGCTGGAGCCGGTACTAATGTGGCAGCTCCACATTAGTGCCGGTCCTGGCCCCACCCGGCACTGATGCGCGACATCAGTACCGGCTCCAGCCACGGACCGGTACTGATGTGGCTCTCTAGGGGTGCGTCGGGGTCCTCTCTTCCCACCCGGTACTGATGTGGACATCAGTACCGGGGGGCAAAATACCCGGTACTGATGGCCGGGACGGAAGCCCCCTTTTCTAGTATTGCGCTGCTATCTTCAAAGTTTTGGTGACATCGCATAATCTTTTTTTTAAAAGAGAGACATCACATAATCATTGTTATGCTATACCTTTCGTTATTACAAGATCTTTGTTGTTGGCACTTTGTTCCCACCAATGATGTTGGTGGTGCCTTTTTGTAATTCCTAAGGCTCTAACGATATAATTCATGATTTATTCCGCAAGCACAAAAATATCGATATAGCATTTCACCTGGCATTATTCCAAGGTACTCCTTCCGTCTCATAAAAAAGTGAAATCCTAGCTTTTGAAAAAAATCTCACAAAGAATGCAATACTAGAAAATAATCCAATTACCTTCCTAATTAAGTGGTCAGATCTGATTTGCATGGCAAAACTTACTGCATTTGGCAAACAAATGAGGGTATTAGAGTCTTTTCATTCCCCCACTAATATGTCCTAAAAAACTAAAATTGCACTCTTTTATGGGACGGAGGGAGTATGTGATTATATTTTGGGCTCTTTTACGGTGGACCATATACCACCCTATACCACTGTTGAAAAGGACCAGCATGAAAGGATCCAACGGCTGAGATTAATTGTATACCACCACAACTTGCACATGTGGTATAGGGTGGTATACATAGGTCGTATAGGTGGTATAGGGGTATTATCGGAAGTTTTATCTCAGTGGCATAAATGAAATATATGATTTTTTAATTTTAAAATTTTTTCATTTCCCTTTGGAGATATGGCCAATTTTTTCAAAATTCAAAAACAAAAATTTTCAATTCAAATTTCAAAAACAAATTTTTTTCAAATTTTTTTATTTCAAATTTTCCTTGTGGCATAAATGAATTTTTTTCTCGGCCCGTGGTTGCCAATTTTATTTAAAAATTGCAAAAATTACCTATTTACTCTTACTAAAAATAGCCATATACTGCATATGGTCCACCGTAAAAGAGCCTATTTGTTTCTCAAGAGAACAAATCACTCATGGCTTTGGACTATCGACAACTAAATCTTTCAAATGTTACCACAACTTAACGAACTACTACAATCGATAAATAAATCTTTCAAACGTTATCACAGCTTAACGAAATACTACCCATCGGGAGTAAATGATAGATAACAGTGATAGTTTATGACACATTGGAAGAATAAAGGTAAAGAGCGGGGACGAGCTAGTTGGAGGACAACGAGATGATACTAGATTCCTGATATGAACTATTCGATTGGGTTTCCGGATATGAACTATTCGATTGGGTCAACTTCTATTCAAAACTAAACCATGTACGAGCAACATTAAAGGATCCTTATCCTAATTCACTATATTATCTTTGGGCGCAGAAACACACCACCCCGAAAAAGAATGAAAAGGGGTGCCAATGTGCCATCGGGTCTCTCACTTCCTATGGGCCAGTCCAAACGTGGAGGATTACGTACACCGAACAAATCTATCACCACATGCCGACTACATTAGCTATTCCATGGATCTGGTTACAAATCTAGTTGGAGATAGCTCTAGGGTACCACCTCAAACTATTACCGAGGAATCCTTCATCACTTTGCCGAAGGATCCTTCAAATCCAATCTCACGATTGGGTTCAGACAAGAAACCCGCTAAGAGATATTCTTAAGATATCTCAACTAGAGAAAAGTCTACCCACTATAATCTAAACTAGAAAATATTGTAACTAGAATAAAGTAGACGTTGAATATATGATGACTCAAAGGAAGGCAAAACTTGAACTATATTAAGAACTAAAGTCTTACGTAAAAGAAAAGAACTTCTCCGGAACCTCGAGGCAAAGCTCCCAACTGAACTATCCTAACTCTACTAAAGAACTTCTACTTGGTGTTTCTTCCCTTCAATCTCTCCACTTGGTGTCTTCTACCTAGCGTGAACGACCACTACTTATAGTACTTCCAAGGAGAGGGGGTGCTTGTAGGAGTAGAGTAGAGGTGGTTGGAGGCGGGCCCCTAGGTTAGCCGGCCTAGGGGGTCAGCCAACTCTAAGATCTATTTTCCTTCCCCTGATCAACGGTTGTGGCACGCTCCTGGATGATGGTTGTGGTAGTTTGGAAGCGTGGCAACCAACGAGGGGGGGGGGGGGGTCGGCCGACCTAGCCTCTCTGGCTCAGGTTCGTTCGTCCCACCGTCTTAATGCTTGGATGGCTCAGATTGATCGTTGGGTAAAAGACTTGGTGGGAAATTGTTTGTCTTGTGGGCCCATGCATCCAAGTTACATTCACGTCATCCGGCCTTTGGATCAAACCATCATTTATCCAACACTCGAGCTAGGTCCTGAGTGTTCTTTGTGTGATCCTGAACCACCTTGGGACAGGGTGGTTGGGTCTGCTGACATGTTTTTTTTCAATTATAAAGCATGGCTAAGCGATCCTACTCACATTCGACCTAGTGCTCAGATAGTTTGGCCAATAGTAGCGCAAAAACCTTTGAATGGTGATGTAGGCGGGGGTTTCATGAGGAATTCAAATAACCTCTGGATTCCTTGCCTAGGTCAGGGTCATTTGCCTCCCTTTGTATTGTTGTGAACAAATAACCACCAAATCTCTTAGAACTTTGTTATTCATACGAAATGCTATCATATGTTAGCTCTTGCTCATGATTCACAAGAGTATTGACGGTCAAGATTCTGGTGTATGGACCATCAACAATCACCATGCATAATTTGAATCGGGAGTGAGCACCTAAGATATTAGTACAACGAGAAAAACTAATTGGCTCTAATCTTGGCTGATTAATTTAATACTCTAGTTTGGGATAATCTTACCGAAAGGTGTTTTGATGGTAGCTTTGCAATCTCAAGAGTGGTTTATGCTCTACTTTGACCTGAAACTTTAGCGGGTTACCACTTATTACGGAACATTTTTAATGACCTCTTACCGTCCCTATGCAATCATACCTCGGTAGTGTGATGAGTGCCTAATCAGCACAACGTGGTTGGGTCCAAAGTTCTTTTGAACTTTTATGCAACTTGTTGTGAAAGTATACAACCTTTGCGGAGTGTAAACCTGATACATCAGTCGTGCTCATGATCAAGAATGGCATGTCAACCCTCACATGATTATTCAACTTGAAGATTGATTTAAATCGTGGCTAGGTTGTGCCATATGCTTATTACCTAGGTTTATGCTTAATTGTGGTTGTGTATATACTTATTCCTTAGTAAGGTGCTACTAAAACTCGACAACCAAAAGTCCCCAATGTCGTTAACTAGTTAGTCTTTCTTTGTTTAAGCCTTGCATCAATATTTACCTCACACTTAATGAGTACGATATGTGCTCACCTTTGCTATAACCAATGTTGTTTAGAAGAAGTTGCTATAAAATTGTTCAAGATGGTGCTGAGTTGTAGGCATATGCAACCCAAGTTGACTACCTCACATTTGGAGCCTCCATTTCCAGGATTAAATGTATACCTCTGGTAAACTCTTTTTCAGTGATATTGTTATTCACTTATGAAGTCATTATACGTAAGAAATTAGATCGTGTCATACATAAAGATAGGACTTAATTTTTTTTAAAAAAACTTAGCTTGTTAGGACTTGAGTCTAAAATGAACTTGCTTCTTCCTCCATTCCTCCCACTCCACTTCAATGCAATAGTATGTATCTATTATTCCAAAAAAGCCCTTACAAAGGTACGATGTTTTGAAGAGCTTCTAATCTAGTTGTTAGAACATCTGAGTAACACCTAGCAGATTCAAGTTCCACTAGCATGGGAGCAAATTAAAGAGTACGAAATCATATAAAACTATATAAGTGATCCCATTCTCTTCATCCTCAGCCAGCCACGTCATCCGATGATGTCATCTGCACTCAATTCGCCCCCGATCCCACCCGCGTCGTCCCCATCAAAACCGCCTCCACCCCTCTTCCTCTTCCTTCCCACTAGCACCCCTCTCGGCCGCGCCTCCCCGCCCCCTCGCCTCCACGCCGCCCTCTCGCCTCCCTGCTGCCACCCCCTCACCTGTCTATATAAAGCCTCTCTGCCCGCCCCTCTCCGCCCCATTCCTGCCTAAGATGCCCGGAGGCAACGGCGGGAGCTCAGCAGCCGTCCAGGGTCGCCCCTCCCCGCGCCGTCCCTGTCCAAGGTGAGGAGCGGAATTGGTTCCCCTAGCTCCCCTCTACGTTTTGCCCTTCTTCCCGGCTGCCGCCGTGCCCAGAGTCTCCACACAGGAGCACCGTTGGTTGCCCAGACCGGCTTCATTTCTCTCCACCCGCCGTCGTCGATCTCGCTCCCCGTGTCGTCACTGCCCAAGGTGAGGAGAGGAATCGGTTCCCCTCTCTTCCCTCTCCGTTTTGCCCCTCTCTCTCTGGCCGCCGCCGTGCCCGGATTCGTCAGCGGGCTGTCCAGGGACGCCCCCTCAACCATGCCGATCAGGTCTTTCTCTGAATTTGGTTTCTATCTAAAGTTCTAAACTTTGCGCATTGTTGCTGTTTTGCTATCTAAACTTTGTGCATTGTTGCTATTTTGATAAACTTCGTCATGATCATGACAGTTTTAGCGAAAACATATAATACGAAAGTTGCACAAAATTTCACCAAATTTCTGCTGTCAAAATTTTAGAATTTTTGGACATACAGTTTGGGAGATACGAATTTTCGAATCTTGCTGTCTACAGATTAAATTGTACAGAAATATGTTTGGTCAGATTACATCCAGATAAACTGGGAGTTGGTCCTGACGTTGAATACAAAAGTTTTTGGAAATTTTCTGTACATTCTCAGTATGTATTTATTTTTGATGTTTCGAAATCTGAAGTGGAAGTTATGGTTAGAACTGTAGAGTCAATGTTTAAGTTGAAAATATGTCGCTGAATTGCAGTAGTGTTCATGGGTCTTAAATTGATGTGGGGTAATTGCAGTAGTGTTTATGGAACTCTGAATTGCAGTACTGCTTATGGTGCAAGTGTTTATTAGTCATCCAGGAACCTCCGGGTCTGTCTCCGAATAACATGGTGCAATTGCAGTAGTGTTCATGGGTCTTAAAAGCAGGTCTGTGATTAGTCATCATGTTTACTATATCAGTTTATGTTTATAATCCCTAAACAATAGTTATCCAGAATCCTGTGCTTTGTTGAGACCAGAATCCTGCTGCTCCCTAAACGGATCATATGTAGTGTATACTTGTATACAAAATCTTAATTGATTCCTGACGTTGCGAGAGGCTCAGACTAGACCATGGTTCCTTCTAGGGTAAAAGCTGTAACCTTCCCGTCGAGCTTTACCCACGGCTTGTGGAACTCCACGTCCTCGCGCCCCATGAGGACGAGCGACCGGAGCTCTTCGATGTAGAAACCCACCGTGTCCGCCGGGAACGGCACGGACTCCGGCATGGCCTCGCCCATCTCCTGCCTCCACGTCGATTCCATGAGCGCCGCCAGCGCCTTTAGGATCGCCTTCAGCTGCAGCTTCGGCAGCGGCATGAGCGGCCGAGCTATGTTCGTACTGCCCGGCCGCGCCCAGAACAGCGCCGAGTACCCCCACCCTGGGCTTGTCCGCGCGGCCGAACTTGTACTGCACCGGCGTCCCCGCCTGCGGCCCGCCGCCGCAGGTGTCCGGCGGCGGGGTGCCGCTCCTGCTGTCGACGACGTGCTCGGTGGTGGGGTCGGAACGCGAAACGAGGCGCAGCGTGGGGACGTCGCCGGCGCAGTCGAACGCGAGGACGCCATCGACGGGGACGTCGAAGATTCGCCACGGCCGGAACCGCGGCGGCGCTTTAGGGTCCTGCAAAGGGAGAGAGCGCGCGCGAATCGAACTTGGTCAATAAAACACAGATGGTGATTCCCTGGAGTGCAAAACTAAGTAGCTCGGGCAATTTAATTACAGTGATGGATTTTCTTTTTCTTCGCAGAAAATTAAGTACCTTCACAGGTCCCTGAAACAAGTCGCCGAGAAAGTATTCAAGGTTGCTCGATGCTTTGCCGTCATCAGCGGCGACGGCTCCGGCTGCGGGGGGCACAGCAAAGAGGAGCAGCACGGCGACCAGCGCCGCGCACGCGGTGGCTCCCCGCCGGCCGCTCAGCATTGTCATCTGGCGGCTGCGGCTACCGGTGGCTTGATGGCGAGAGAGAACGGCGCCGCGACGAGCAGGCTCGAGGACGGCGTGGTGAAACTGAAGTCGGCTCGGTCTGATTTGCGGCGCGGAGTGCGCTTTTAATTTGTTGGAGGGTTTATACGTCCGGCTGGACTACGATCTCCGAATATGCTGCAAGGGGCACGTATAGGACGTACGGAATCGTGTCGGAACCTACGAGACACGGCGGTCTACGATTCCGCACCGATTTAGTACTACGATTCAGAGTTCAGATTTGATCAATCGTATGCATCTCGACTCCTGATGCGTAATTAAAGTTTTGCATTTGGTTTCATACTCCTGTTCTAATGGCAAACTTCTACCAGAGCCAGAGAATCAATTTCAAGCTCTGTTTCAAAACTTGGAAGAAGATTCATGCATCAGTTAAACAGCAAAGCAAGACAAAAGTACCACAACGGTCAACTTAAAGTTGAACACCGATTATGTCTTAACTACTCCCTCTGTCACAAATTACTAATCCATGGGATTCTTACTAAGTTTCATTTACTGTCCATTAGGGGATTATTTAATCGCTTCGAATACCTTCTAATTCTCTACGATCAAGAGATGGTACGAAGCTATGCATGAGGCAAGAGGTTGTGGGTTCGAATCCCATGCAAATTTCACGTAAAACATCGAGTGATTTGTGACTTGCGCGTGCTTTTGGGGGCTTCATCAGAACTAAAATTATTTTTTTGGCGCATAACTATGAGAGGTTTTAAATTAGTGCTGAGTGAAATAACCGGGACTAAAGGATGGGTGTTTTCTTAATCGGGACTATAGTCTTGATTTCCAATAGTGATTAGTACTTATCATTACCACATCCAAGAGATACCACTGAAAGCTACTGAAGGCTCAAAAAATCGAGATATTTATGTGCCTTTCTGAATTGTTCATGGTGGATTTAGGGAGAAGATGACATAGTTGTTTATGGAATGAAATTGGAGGAGTGTGGTATGTTGGCCGTACGTTTTGACAAAGCTATAAGCCATCATGAAGTGCTCAAATGAAATCTTCTTGGCAGATCATTTCTTCAGAACAGTTTGGTTTCACTTTTGATCATTGCTGCTAGGGATGCAACTTGGCATTATAATAGGTCATTGGGTCGACCCAAAAAATTAATAAAATGAACTAGGATGGCATTTCATGTAATTAATTTTGGAGAGGAAATGAATTAGAGTGACATCTGGCATCTATCATAATTAATCAGCTGACCCAAAAAACATCATGGGTACCCACTTGCATCCCTAGTTGCTGCAGAAGGAGTGGTGGCCGAGGAGGGGTCGTACCATTCAAATATTTTGTCATGCTTTTCCCGTCTTCTACGAATTTTTCAAGTTGATTCATTCAACCACAAAGCTTTTTTTATTCATCAAGCGAGCAGGAATCAGATTTATCCCCAGCATGCGCACGTATGTGCGGTGATTGAATGACCGTTGTAGCCCTACCAAGTGTCTGCTGTTGTAATTAAATCTCCACATCTGCCCCTGTAAGGAATTGGATGCTCGTAGCCTAAGAGGAGGTGGAGAGGGTGAATTAGGCAAACTTAAAACCTTAAGCCTAGGGTTATCACTAGTAGCTCAAAACATAAACTAGAACATATTAACTAGATGTGCATCTAAAGATAGTTCTAGTGTGAAACACCAATCCCAAAGAGTTTTGCAACCTATAGCCAATCCTATCAAGATACTACTCTATGAAAGTAAAGGTACAGAGAGTATGAAATGCGGAAATGTAAAGAGGGGTGAGAGGAACCAAACTTTTGATAAGTGATTTATCTCGTGGTATCGGTAGATAATAAGCCACCCGTAGTCCACATTGTTGAAGCACTCCACACAAGAGTATTGCTTCCTGCTCACCAAGTCTCTCCCAAGAGCATCACTTGACTTGCCACAAAGGCACTCGCCAAGCTCCCTTGGTGATCTTGATGTCGCCTCCACTAGGGAGCTTCTCCACCAAGGGTGGGGGTCTCCACATACCCCGCACAAAGTGTCATCGCAGCTCCACACCAAGCCAGAGGGTCGAAGACGTTTGCTAAAGAGTCACCTAGGCACCCAAGGCTTCAAGGCTCCAACGCACCTTGTACATCATGATCCACTCGAGAATCACTTCACAAGGTTGACACACCTTCACTCACTCAGCTCTAAGCTAAGCCTAGTACTAAACACACACAAAGCATGTGCAAAGCCTTTGGATGAACACTTGAGCACTTGTATGGCTTGGATATGATCTTCAATGAGTCTTGGACTCCACTGCACTTCATCTAACTCTAGCAACCTCAAATGATGGGGTTGAGCAGGTATAAATAGCCAAAGATGTCAATAGAGTCGTTGCCTCAACAAGTATTCTTTTTCTAGTACCATTAGATGAACCAACGATATACTTTTTCAAGGCATCGGTTCATTCGGTGCTACTAGCCGTTGCCTTCCATCGCTGACTGCTGTTGATGTGATTCATCTGACGCTTTCACTGATGGTGTGTCGGTTCATTTGCCGCTGAAGCCCGGATCCTCAACTCCTCTCTGTCTTGGACCAAATAGTTTATTGGATAGACAGACGGTTGACACCCAGGTACCGTCGGTTCATCCGACGCCTCTGACTTCAGAATCCTTGATGAGGAAGTTCATCTGACGCTTCTAGAATCTAGAACGTCAGTTCATCCGACGGTACTTGTTCACTTCGGTCTTCTTGCGGTGTACCAGTTCCTCTGGCAATTGCACCGACGCCTCCTTTCTAGGTACCATTGGTTCATCCGATGGTGCCCTTTTCTTCTCTTTTCCTTCCTTTGAACTCTCCGTCCTTTGAACTCTGGAGGTATGTTAGCTTTGATTGTGATTTCATCCATGGGACCTACAAAGACATGCTCAACAATGGTTAGTCTCATTGATCATGTTGCCTTGAATCACCAAAATCATACTCGAACAAATGCTAGATGGCCATGTTCGCTACATTCCCATACCAAAGCGCAGGTCTAAGGCCAGCCTCATCTCACGTGTGTTGCGGTGCCGCCGTGTATGGGTGGAATAGACATTCGAAGATTTTCGAGATCTGTGTGAGAAGATTTTATTCTTAATAGAATGTCATGGGGTGGTCTTAATTGTCCATTTCTTCTTGTCTCATATGTTCCAATAAACACTACTGGAAACAAAAATTTCCCTGTGTATGACGAATTTCCCTGACGGTTTTTTCGTGCACACACAAGGAAATTCACTTTTTCTTATCAGTTTTGAAAGAACACTCAGGTAAATATCAAAACCCACTGGGAAACTTCTCATTTCCCTGTGAGTTAGATAAAACACATAGGGAAATCTATGAGACACATAGGGAAATGTGTGCGAAAAGAACATTAACATAGATAAGGTAAGATATCTAGCACAACATTGACAAGTTTTCAGATATTGCAGAAGTTTCAAAGAAAGTTACTGTTTTGGCCAAGCACCAGATTGTCAATATTTTTTACTAACAGAAAAAAGCACAACATATTCAATAAGCATCATTCAGAATAGGACAACATTCATTCAGAAAAAAATTGAACAATATAGTTGAATACTTCAACCAATGTGTTTTACTATAAGACCATTGTCATCAGTGCTAAACATAGGTAACAAGCATCAGGCATAGAGAATCTTTGAATAGTAAAAGCCTACTCACAAAGGAAAAGGTATTGTGCAGAGTTTAGTTAACCAAAAATGATCATAAGTAAACAATTTGTCTCTCTATAAGCCAAACACCCAAAAAAGCATCTACATATTTCATTGCATTTAGTTCAAACCAAGCATTCAAGCAACCTAGTATTCATCTTCCTTCGCATATCACCAATCACATAATTAAGCTTACTTTTTGTGGGTGTACATAATTAAGCACATTGACACAATAGTGCTAGAACAAGACAAACAGAACAAAATCATTTTCCATGAACACAAAGTCAATTGTAGACAGCATGAAGCCATGAACACAACTGGTGAACCAAATCACTGGGAAATAACCACCATTCAATCTTTCCACAGATTGAACACCCAATTGATACAACATTTGCATCTAACATACTTATACAAGGACGTTCATTCAATACAAGCATGTGCATTCACTCTTTATACTGGGAGATCCGTTTTAACCGATATTTGCATTATTCAACGATTTCAACATATCTAGCTTGAGGTTTTCAACAAGGAAACAAAGTAGTGACGTGTAGGGGATGCCGGAAGGAGAAGTGAGCACAACATGTATACCTGGTGCTTGGTGAGGGGCCTGTGGATGGCGCGGGTCTTCTTGGGGCGGAGGTCGAGTGGGAGCAACGTCTTCTTCTTGTACGCCTCCCTTAGCGCCGCCTTCTGCTTCTGCGAGATCACGGTGTGCACACACGCGATGGAGGTGCGCACCACCTTGGCTGAAAGTGCATAAGCCACAGATCCACACCGCTCAGTTTCAGTTCGCCGTGAACACGGGGAGATAGAAAAACAGAAGAGGAAGAAAAGCAAGAGAGCAATCAATCACACACATCTTGGAGAGCTTGTTGGAGACCTCTTTGCAGTTGAATCCAGTATCACAAAAAGAGGAACAACGGATCGGTACCTTACGGAGTCCAATGCTGAGGTTCCCGCGTGTGAAGTTGACGGTGTCGATAGGGCCGCAGTGGACGAGCTGGAAACGGAGGCCCGACTTGCTGTTAGGCCACGCGACGACGTCGTCCTCAACCCTTGAGCCTGCAGAGCGGACTGTAGACGGTGCGCTAGGGGCGGGCAGGGTTCCGACTAACAGAGGGAACACAGGGCACAGGCGCGGAGGGAGCGCGCCGCCTGCGGGAAAGGGATGGCGGTGACCGGCGAACGAGGTGGATCGAGGAGGAAGACGACTAGGAGGTGGTGGAGTGGACGGGGAGGAGGTGTGATGGAGGCCACAGGTCGCGAGAGGAGGGAAACGACAGGGTGGCGGCGCCAAGAATCAGGAGATGGGGGAGGCTCGCCACGGGAAAAGGGGAGGCTAGGGTTGTGGGGTCTAGGGGTTGTGGGCTGCCAAATGACGGTAAGATTTGGCCCGGGGTCAAAAATGATGTGGGGATTGGCTCGGGAAAATGAGGATCCTTGGGGGATTATGGACTTCAAAGAGGGCCTCAAGGAAATTCGAGCTTCCAGTAGCGCAAAGCCAAATATAGTGACGAGAAGCACGCATTAGCATTCTGGGTTGCGGTTGCCTCATTGGACGGCCTTGCGCGCGACGACGCTGCACTGCACGTCGCATCGCGCGGTGGGTAAGCCCTATAAGCTGCCGTTGCTGTTGCGTGCGTCCCTGATTCTTGTCCACAAACTGCATGGCTACAATACAAAAAAGATTCTTAGCATCTTTATGTCGTGTTCCACTAACCCAGTATTTCAAATTTGAGACAAATTTGAGACAATTTTGTGGCACACGTAACAAGCGGCGTCACATTTTTGTATTAGACGACATGATTTTATTCGGATGACGGTCAAACTACGGCATCTAAAAATCAACTTCTAGAGCATTTGACGTGTGATCGATCTTCCGCATATTTACAACGGTGACGAGTGTTCACTAGCAGTCCATCACTAGGGACCGTAAAAAGCAACGTCGTCAGTAGTAGCGGCATGGCCACGGCGGCGCCCCACTTCGTCCTGGTGCCACTCCCGACACCCGGCCACATCCTCCCCATGCTCGATCTCGCTCGCCTCATCGCCATCCATGGCGCGCGCGCCACCGTCGCGCTGACGCCCGTGAACGCCGCGCGCAACCGCGCCTTCCTCGACCGCGCCGTGCGGGCAGGGCTCGCCGTCGACTTCGCCGAGCTCCAGTTCCCGGGGCCGGCGCTGGGCCTTCCCCCAGGCTGCGAGAGCTTCGACGTCCTGGCGGACTGGACCCAGTTCGCCACCTTCTACGACGCCCTGGCGATGCTCGCCGACCCGCTCGAGGCGCACCTCCGGTCGTCGCCCCCGGACTGCCTCGTCGCCGACTCGTGCTGCCCGTGGACGTCGGCCGTCGCGCGGCGGCTCGGCGTGATCCGGCTCGTGTTCCAGGGCCCGTCGGTCTTCTACCTTCTCGTGTCGCACAACCTCGACAAACACGGCGCGTACGACGCCGCCGCCGACGACCTCGAGCCCATCGAGGTGCCGGACTTCCCCGTGCGCGCCGTGGTCAACAGGATGACGTCGCTGGGGCTCTTCCAGTGGCCGGGCCCGCTGCAGAGGTTTCGGCGCGACGCGCTCGACGCCGAGGCCTCCGCCGGCGGCCTGGTGTTCAACACGTGCGCGGCGGTGGAGGGCGCCTTCGCGGAGCGCTACGCGGCGGCGCTCGGGAAGAAGCTGTGGGCGGTCGGGCCGCTCTGCCTCGTCAACACCGACGCCAGCGCCATCGCCGGGAGATCCGACGAAATGGCTGATGACCGCATCGTGCCGTGGCTCGACACGCAGCCGGAGGCGTCGGTGGTCTACGTCAGCTTCGGCACCGTGGTGCGCCTGTTCCCGGCGCAAGTCGCGGAGCTCGCCGCCGCGCTGGAGGCGTCGCGGCGGCCGTTCATCTGGGCGGCGAAGGAGACGGGCGCCGGCGGCGGCATCGACGACGGGTTCGAGGAACGGGTGCGGGGCCGAGGCCTCGTGGTCCGCGGGTGGGCGCCGCAGGTGGCCATCCTGGCGCACCCGGCCGTCGGCGGCTTCTTGACGCACTGCGGGTGGAGCTCGGTCCAGGAGAGCCTCGTCCACGGCGTGCCGATGGTGACGTGGCCGCACTTCGTCGACCAGTTCATGAACGAGACGCTGGTCGTAGACGTGCTCGGCGTCGGCGTCCGCTCTGGCGCGAGCGTGCCGTTGACACACGTGGCGCTCGTGAAGCCCGGGGAGGTGCAGGTCGGGAGGGAGGACATCGAGAGGGCGATGGCCGAGCTCATGGACGTCGGCCCGGCGGGTGCAGCCAGGAGGGAGACGGCCAAGGAGGTTGGCACAAAGATGAGAGCGGCAATGGCCGAGGGCGGGTCGTCGGAGACTGACGTGAAGGATATGGTTCGTTACGTTACTGAGGTCGGAAGGAACAGAGTGAGAACGAGGCGACATGAATCATGATGCTTGGTGCAGGGGAGGGAGAGCAGAAATTCTGGTGACTGGTGCTCCAGTACTCCAAAAAAAGTAACTATACAACAGCCTGTTCGTTTGGCTGGTGGGTGCTGCCTGAGAGAAAAGTACTGTTGGTCGGTTGCTGTTGACTGATTTGTTCTGAGAGGGAAGTACTGCTGTCTGGTGGCTGATAAGCCAGACGAACGGGAAAAGTTCAACCAAGAATATAGATGTATAGAGATGGTGCAAGAATCTATGTTGATGCAGAATTGGGCATTGAACAAAATTTTAGAGGACGAAAAAAAGAGAAATCAGTCTGTGAATAGTGCAGGTTGCACTATTTTTTGACCCGAACCCCGCTACTATGTAAAGGCAAGTTTCGTATTTTTTTATTTCTCCAAGCACAAGTATCCATTGTAACTAAAAGTTTGCATGACGCTAGATGATTGTTTGTACATCTATCCATATTTTTGTTGCAATTTTTATATGCTCTAGTGTTTTTTTCCACATGTGTATGAGGGAGTACACGAACCCGTGGGAGCAACAGAATTGCTGTCGCGGGAGAGGTTGCCGGAAAGAGATAACTTCTCCCGCGCCAGTCTGTTACTGACTGACTTCGCCCCTCTAACTCCAACCAAGCACGCCCTCAGCAATAACGATGGCAAGAGATGACTTGGAGGGGAAGTCAATCAGTAAGGAACTCAATTCGATAGGCTAGCACTTTCTCTCTCTTTTTTTTTTGACCGAAATGGGTGTAGCAGTTTCCTTGCCCCGATCAGTTATCCAACGTCATCTGCAGGCTATAAATACCTCTTTTCCATCAGCATGGGCATATGTAACATCCCACTTAGAGCCTTTAAAATAATGTACTCTTTAAATATTTTCCTTTAATTACAACATAATTTGTTCTCCCAAATAATTCATAACACATTTACAAATTAAATCATGCATTAACCTATATATTTGTTGCATTTGGTTACCTTTGAAACTCTTCTAAAACCCTATTCAAATATTAACTTTATTCCAACCTGTATGCAAAACTTCCTTGAATACTATCTCAAATCCTTGCCCAAACTATCTTTCAAATAAAACAAAAACCTTTTCCTCGTTAACACATGCAGCAACACAAATTCTGGCCCACCACCTATCACTTGGTCTAGCTCATAAAAGACCTTCTCCTTCACCGTACTCCTACTTTCCAGCCCGGACTCTCAATTCGGTTGCCGGCCTTTCACACCCTTTCCCACAACCTAGCACAAACCTCCGCCTGCATCTACTCGCTGTGTTCTGTCGTGCCGCACCACTGCATGATGTCGCTGCGCCAGGGGCACTTCCCCTATTCCCCTCGCCGCTCTGGCATCTGAGCAAGGTACCACACCTCCTCCTCCCATATCCGCTTGATGTTCGACACCACCTTACCACTGCCAACTGCCGCCACCTTCACCCTGCTGGTGTCGGACACTCCCTACTAGGGATGAAAGTGGTCCGAATATTATCCATATACCGCTCGACCGAAATGATCAAGAACTCAAATGGTACAATCGTATCCGAATCCAAACATTCAATATCTATATTGTATTAGTATCCGAATTTTCAAAGTTGGATTTCTAAGATCCAAATACGATGAATATCAATATCCGATTTCAATCCGAGAGAGAAAAAATATATGTTGTATCCGCAGTATCCGTTCGTATCCAATCCATTTTCATCACTACCCTCTACCCTGCCAAAACCGCTATTCCTGGCCGCTGCACTGTTCCTCACTGGCTGCAGATCCCAAACCTTACTTCCATAATTATCGCTGCTAGTGCTTCCCATGCTCTCCAGCCAGCCTGATCCGCTAGCACAACTGGTCCTATCCACACCCCTCCCTCCTATCCTTAATTGGCTGCCAAGAGAGCTCCAGTGACATGGCCACCTCACTAGAGCTCCCACTATGTAAGAAACCAACAAAGAAGATACTATCACAGGAGAAGCGGTTTTAAGGCGCGTCTTTAATGAGTCTTTGGAGATGCGTATTTACAAGCCCCGTCTCCTAGAAGTCTGCTGAAAACTGCATGGGCAAACACACGCCTCTTAAGCACGCAGAAAGATGACGCATTTTATGGACAAGCGTCCTCCTTTTACTTCACCAATCAAAGGAGACGCTTGTTCGTCAGAACGCATCTCCTTTGAATTCCCACAAGACACTAGTGGAGATGCCTGTTGGCTACACGCATCTCCTTTGTGGAACATCATTGGAGACCTGTTTTTTACTAAGACGTGTCTCCTTAATTTGATGATGACCAAATTGGACTGTTTTTTTACTAAGACGTGTCTCCTTAAATTGATGATGATCAAATTGGAGATGCTGAGCAAGCATCTCCTTTATTTTCAAACATCAGAGACGTGTCTCTCTCTTCGCGCTTCGACAACTCTGTCTTCTTGGCAGCTCTGTCTTGTTAAGCCTTAGCGCTCCAACAACTACACCCTATAGCCACACACGCCACCTAGCTCTGCCGGCCTGCCATGCCGCCGTTTGCCACCACCAACTAACAGCGCTGCGCGCGCTCTCTCTCCTCATAAGGTCGGCTCTCCTCAGAAAGCTGGTGCTAAAGTAGGCTGGTCGGCCACGTGCGTGACGACAAAAGGGGCTGGCGGTACCCGTCGCTTCTTGATCTCTATTGGTGATTGGTTGCCATGCACTGCTTCTAGTAGCTCTCGTGTCCACAGCTGTCGGGCCAGCGCACGACCTCCCTGCGCCCCGTCGTACTCTGCCAACATGTCGTGCCATTGCCAAGGTAATTAATTTCCCCCTTTTATGTTATCATGACTATATGATGGAGGATGCTGATCTAGGATGCTTATCTTGCATGATTATATTGTGTAGATGATGGAGGAAGATTGAAGCTGGATATATCTCAAGAAACGGAGGACATGCGCACGAGCTCCCTGCGCCCCGCCGTACTCTGCCAGCATGCCGTGCTTTTGCCAAGGTAATTTATTTCCCCCCTTTTATGTTTCATGATTAGATGATGGAGGATGTTGATCTAGGATGCTTATCTTGCATGATTATATTGTGTAGACGATGGAGGAAGATCGAAGCTGGACATAACTCAAGAATCGGACATGTAAAGAGTACTTAACAAGACTAAAGTCATTCATCATTGCAGTAGAGGCTGACAAGTCGAATAAGAGGAAGTTTGTTGTTTGTTGTCCATGTGTGGATTGTAAGAATGTCTTACAGTTTCCTAGCGCAATGGATGTGCATGCTCATCTCATCATCTGGGGCTTCATGGCTGACTCCATTTGCTTACCATTCTCAAAAGCTCCCAAAATCCCTTATCGGTGACACCATTTGCTGCCTTCCACTGCATCATCTCCAACGTGGTACTCAACTTTTTGTGGCTCTGTTTGCACAACAACTTCTTGTGATCCTCTAACATATTCAAACTTCTTTTTTTTCCTTCGCATTTTCGGTGCCTTTCCGTGCATCTTTCCAGCACCTAACCTAGTTCGTCAAGTGGTTCATCTTCGGCACATTCTTGTCCACCTTCACCCCATTGGAAAAACTGAGAATGTGTCGCCTTCAGCCCAATCAGCTGGAATGTTGTTATCATCATAATCATTTTCTTCACTGTCTTCCATTACAACTCCTCTTTCGCCATGCTTGGTCCAGAGAATGTACTTTTCCATGAAACCCCATCTATATATATATGACCATCGAGAGTCTTCCTATTTGAGTACTCCTTGTTATTTCTACACCTTCTACATGGACAACACATGAAACCATTCACAGACTTGTTCACCTCTGCCATTTGGAGAAATGTCAAGCTAGCAATAAAGGGCATGCCGCACTAGTCACCGTACATCCAGTGTTGGTCCATCTGCAAATACAATTATAAAACAACATCTCTAAATATTTGAAAAACAGCAAATAAAAAAAAGAACTATCTTTCTCTAACTATATAAAACGAACCTAAACAACTCAGAATATTAAAAGTAACACAATTAACTATCTCTAACAATATAAAATAAAGCTAAACAACTCTAAATATAAAACCTTTGGATTTCCAAACTAACAAGATTAAATATCGCTAACATCAGAATAAATATGAAAATACTAACTATTAACATTGACATAATTAACTACCTCTAACAATTTAAAATAAAGCTAAAAATCTCTAAATACTAAATCTAACTATTTAATATAAAACTAATTATCCCTAAATATTAAAAACTAAGTGTATTTCTAAATAGAACACACTATCATAACTAACAAGGGAGCGTATCAGGTGCAAACCAGGGTACTTGTGCAAACTATGGAAACTCGGATCCGAGACATTGGATCTAGATCTAAAGGCTAGAGAGAGAGGTGGGAGTATTTTACACAAAACCGCCCGCCAGCCGATGCATTTTTGCAAAAAAAACACCCCCGCCCCGCCCCCTCATCCCTAGCACCACCGCCCTGGATCGCAGTCCCCTAGCGCCGCCGCCGCGTCCTCCATGGCAGAGCCGGCCAAGTCCATGGAGTCTGGGGCTGTTTCCATAGCGGCGCCGGCGAGGCCGAGCAGCATGTGCCGGACGCCGCGGGCGCGAGAAGGCAGTCCACGGCCGGGATGGTCTCGCGGACCTCATCCAGGGCCTCGAAGTCGCGGAGCTAGGCGTGGAAGAGAGGGAACGCGTCGGCGCTAGGGGACTCCTGGTCCTCGCGAACACTGCTCCCACCACCGGCCTGAGCTGCAGCACGGAGACATTGCAGAGAAGAGGGCAAAAAGGACGTCGCACACACGCGTGTGTGTCAGCCATGGAGGCGGTAGTGGGACGACGAGCCGGCGCCGTGGCTGCGGTCGCAACGCCCGACACGGGCGCGGCGGCAGGCGCAGCGGCGGCACGCTCGGGGAAGTGGCCGGTGAGGATGAGCCGGTCGCGGAGCGTGGTGCATTTGACGAGCTCGTGACGAGGAAGAGGTCTCCGGTCCCCTTCCTCCAGCAGGTCCAGGAAGTGGCCGGCCGAGCACGACGGAGAGGAAGATGGGGTCCAGCAGCGTCTAGTGGGAGCACGCGAAAAGCACTCCCCTCCGGCCGGCGGCCCGCTCGGCAGCTCGGCACGCGGTGGCGGTGGCGCACCATGGACGAGTACGCGCACGCCCAGCACCCAGAACGCGTAGTACAGGAGCTGCCGCTGCGCTCGACCTCACACTGGCGGCACCTGCAGTCCTGCCGCCGCGACTCGGCCGGCTCCGCCATGGATGCCGCGGCCGCGGCCACCGGCGGCGCTAGGGGACTCCGATCCAGGGTGGCAGCGCTGGGGATGAGGGGGCGGGTCGGGGTGTTTTTTGCAAAAGTGCATCGGCTGGCGGGTGGTTTTGTGTAAAATGCTCCCACCTCTCTCTCTAGCCTTTAGGTCTAGATCCAATGTCTCTGATCCGAGTTTCCATAGTTTGCACAAGTACCCTAGTTTGCACCTGATACGCTCCCAACTAACAAATCTTGTCTCTAAATCTTCATCTGCAAATGAAAAAATTCTCCGAAGTCCCTAATCTAAAAAACACAAATTTCACTAACTACAGAGCACAACTCCTAGCATAATATATATTAGAGAAGAGATGATTCAATTTCTAACCTTTATAAGATGTTGGAGAAACAAAACACCTCCAAAATCATGGAAAAATGGGCATCACCTCCCTAGGGCACCATGGGAGGAGTGAAGCCCGAGCTCAGTGAAATGGTGGAGCTGAACTCGAGCTCGGGGAGGAAGAAGGCAATATATATGATGAGCACATTGTTGTACCGATTGGTGTCACCAGTTGGTACTAAATTGTGCCATTTAGTACCAGCAAGAGACACCAGCCATCACAAACCTGTGGGGAATCCATTTAGTATCGGCTAGTGTTTCCAGCCGGTACTAAATGGCTCCACAGGGCCCACTACCCGTTGCGCTAGCAGGGTCCGCGACAGCATTTAGTACCGGCTGGAGACACCAGCCAGCACAAACCTGAGGGGAAGCCAATTAGTACCGATTGTTGTCTCGAGCTGGTACTAAATGCCTCCATAGGGCCCACTAGCCGTTACCTCGGCGGGGTCCATGGCGGCATTTAGGGCTGGAGACACCAGGCGGAACTAAATGATTCGCCACGGTACTGTAACATGCGCCCGATACTAATTTTGTGTGTTAGTACAAGCCGTAATCGCGATCGGTACTAACGTGTTTGGACGAATGCCCGATTCTGTAGTAGTGCCTATTGTCCTCAGTTTAATCATCACATGGAAGCATTCGATGACGAGCACAAAGAGCATGGTGATAAGGGTCTCCTTATCTTAGACCGTGACTATGGAAAATCCTTTCCCCTGGCACTACATTCTAAGGATCTTAGTGCTAGTTGTGGATATGACTGCAAAGATCCAGTTAGTCCACGTTCTAGGGTAGTAAACGGCCAGCCAGCACTAGCACTAGCAGTGTACCTCTTTGGCTATCCCGTCCACCCTCCCCACCAGGGGTGACTCCGCCGCCATCTTCAGGCCCCCCTTCCTCTCGCCTCCAACCTCTCTGCCGGTGGTGAGGAGGAGCGAGCCTTGTAATTTTATTCTTTATTTTTCTTTCCAGCATAGTAATTTTGGTTAGATTTTGATTGGCCATTTTGATGTTTTTATCTGGCTTTCTAGTTCATACCATGTCTCTGGTGGATGAATTGTTATGTTCGGAGATGTCATGCTTTTCGTGGAGAGATCGATGTATGTTGGTATAGTCCTCCTAAGGAGGAATGGTCTCTTTTTTTTTCACTTTCTATGGGATCATCTTTCCACTTACTGGTGATACTACTGGCGGCAGCAGATCTGCCGCCCTTCCGGTTGCCAGTGGTGAAGCAATCGGTCAGAAGATATGTTCGATGTGCTTTCGACGCCCTTTACTCCCCATAGTACGCTTTTCTTGCAATCTCCATGTTGTTGGAGTCTTCGAAGGGTGTACGCCATCAGATGCGAGCAGGATAAAATTTAGGCATCTAGTCCTTTTCTCAAAAAGGTGTTTTAATTTACTTAATTTAATGTACTAGAGTCCCTTTCTCAGCCCATTTCCCAAAAAAAAGAAACCAAATAAATTATAGTCCCAATAGTAAATGTACAAAATATTATGCAACATATAAATTCGTATATGTGCTTGTTTGACAGATCGAGCACCATATGTATTAAATTTATGGGTGTTTTGGCGTTACTCCTTCCATCCTAAATTGTTGTTCGTATGCAAGAGCTATATATCTAGAAAATCCAAAACAAATAATAATTTGTGACGGATGGAGTAGGTATTAGGAGTCCAAGAAAAAAACATCAATCTGGAATCAACCTGCAAAAATATCTGGAATGAAAGTTATGTCGGTAGCACACTTAGATGAATCATTTTGTTTACAACTTGAGTAAAAGAAATACTAAAGTCGATTTTATTTACTAGTTTAGAGTAAACGGATCAAAGGATACCGGAGCTTGAACTGTGCAAAAGGAAACATTAAGAATATCATGGACAGGGAAATATGTAATAAGATGTATTTGATTTTCCCCAAGATAAGAATCTGCATTCATATGATATTTTCTTTTCATTTATTGGACATGTTGGAAATCAT
Organism: Cenchrus fungigraminus; assembly: GCA_036936925.1. Lineage (NCBI taxonomy): Eukaryota > Viridiplantae > Streptophyta > Magnoliopsida > Poales > Poaceae > Cenchrus > Cenchrus fungigraminus. The sequence goes on along the minus strand of CM072768.1, from coordinate 58,537,582 downwards.
TTATCTGGTACAGTTCAATTAATATTTTGTTGGCAATGGGAACGAAAAAAGGGTAAATACTTGTCGCTGTTTACTTTTTTTTTTGCAACTTTGACCATTCGTCTTATTCAAAAAATTTCGCAAATATGTAAAACGATAAGTCAAGTTTAAAATACATACAACATTAAAACATATAGCAAACAAAATAAATTGTACTTGCACAATTTTCTGAATAAGACGAATGATCAAAGTTGCAGAAAAAAGTTAATAGCGACAAGTATTTTGAAACGGAGGGAGTATTTGACTATGGAGAAGCCGCAGAAATTAAAATTTACAAAACTTTTCAATACATAATAAACTGACATAGGAGTAGTTTTTAACGAGACTGCCTAACGACGACCGCCAAAGATACAGCAAATGCTCACTCGGACGTGTTAGGCCACACGGAGAACGGCAACGGGAAGTCCTTGACGAAGGCCGCCAGGCCGGCGGAGAGGCTTGCGCCGAGACCGATGAACTTGGCCTTGTTCACCAGCCCGCAGGTCTGCGCGCCGTAGGCCACCACCGCCGCGAACGCCGCTCCCGACGACGAGTAGAGAAGCACCTGCACGGCGACGTCGACGACGACCAGGACGACACGGGGAAGCACGGGCGCCTCCTCGTCGCCGTCGTCGCCCTTGACAGTCTCCAGGTAGACCGCCGCCATCTCAAGGATCGCCGCGGTGATGTTGGACCCAACCAGGTACCTGCACACGAACGACGTACGTGTAGGTCAGGACGACGTCGACGACGCGAGGTCGATCGATCTAGGCATCTAGCTAGCCATGGTGGTCGGGTGTGCGTACACGAAGGGCGGGTAGTCCTTGTAGGTGACGGTGGTGGTGGTGTCGGCGGCGCCGTCGTCCCCGTCGACGGTGCACTCGCTCGCGGTGGCCATGACGATGGCGGAGGCGAGCGCCAGCCCCATCGTGCACAGGCGGAGCAGGAGGGTCACCGACTTGGAACCATTTGGCTCGCCATCGGGCGGCATCACATGGCCGCCGCCGCCGTCGGAAGGGATCGGTATCACATGGCCGTCGGCAGGGATCATGACGACCCTGGCGCGAACGCTCTCTTGATCGATCACGATGAAGAAATCGAGCTCGCTCGGGATTGGTTTGCTCAAGGCAATTTTGTGTATATATAGTATGATACGATCATAGAATACATGGCAACTGCATACGTCTAAGGGATTCTTTTACATGTATAGGACACACGTCGGGGGAATGTTTTATCAATTAGTAGGCGTTTTGCCTTGTGTTCTCGTATTTTGCAACATTTTTAAATAGTGGGACTACAGTCTGCACGGAAGTGGAACTATATGATGCAATGACGTTGGTCTTGTTAATCCACTACCGGAAATCTCATTGTTGCCGTGAGCCAAAAGTTAGGATCACAGCAAAATACTTTTTTCCCGACGACCAACAGGAAAGCTTATAGTAAATAGAGCGGCTCACGGCAAAAAGGAATTTCCCGAGAGCGGCTCACGGCGAAAAGAAATTTTTCCGTGAGCTTTTTTTCTAGCCGACGGGAAAAATCATTTTTGCCGTAAATTGAAATCAAACTTTGAAGTAGTAAATTAATTCAAATCAAAAAAATTTCAATTACAAAGTTTCAGTACTAGAAGTACTGCTTTTATTAGGGTAATTTCTTCATTTGACAAAATTGTAATAATTTTGTTCACAAAACCTATTTGTCTTTTATAGTTTCATGAAACTATATGAGAGATGTATAGAATTTGTGAAGAATGTTAGTACCACAATACTGGATGATCAAATGACTAAAATAGAAGTTGTTGGTCTTGAGAATTTATGAAACTTTGTAGTTGAACCATTCTAATTTGAATTACTTTCGTCAATGAAAAGTATGTTTGAATGTTTTAAATTTCAAAATTTCAAAATTTTTAAACGACCTCGAATAGAGAAACTCGCAATATGAGTTATGTATCTCAAAAAATTCTCTACTCATCACATACAACATGTGGTACTCCATGTTAAAATTTGACATATTTTTGCATTTATTTGCTATATTTAACTAATTAAATGCATTTAAATCAATTTTTGAAATTTTTTAACAGTGGGCTGAATCTGAGCAAAGGAACAATCCAGCCCAAATCCGGCCCACAAAACTACCACCGCCCCTCCCTCAAACCCTATGTATATAAGCCCCTATCACCCCCTCCCCTGCCTCATCCCTCCCACCCCACAGCGACCTCTCTCTCTCTGCTGCCTCCCTCCCTCTCCGCCTTCTCCTCCGGTGGCCTCCTCCCGCACCGCAACCCTCTTCTCCTCCAGCGGCCTCCTCCCGCACCGTGCCCCTCTTCTCCTCCGGCGGCCTCCTCCCGTTCGCTGCCTCTCCTCTCCCCTTTCCGCTCTCTGCCTCTCGAGGCAGCCGAAGCGGCGGGGAGCGCCGAGCGCGCTGGATCCGGTAGCTGTGACGACGGCTTCCTCCCCTCGGCGACGACGACTTCCTCCCCTCAACTCCGGCGGTGGCCGGCATGAGAAGCTCCGGCGGTATGTCTCTCTCTCTCCCACTCTCGCTCCCACTCTCGCTCGTTCTCTCTCTCGCAGAGTCATCGTGGTGGAGGTGGCGGGCTCGAGCTCCCTCGCCAGCGTGCCCTCGAGCTCCCGCCCCGGCGCAGTCTCGAGATCTGCGGCGGCGGACACGGCCTACTCTCCCACGGCGCGGCCTCGAGCTCCACAAAAATACAGATCCAGCCTCGAGCTTCTTCCTCTACGGCGCAAGATCAGGCCACAACCTCTACTCCTTCCTCTACGGCGCGAGATCCGGTGACGCCCTGCTCCCTCCCCACGCCGGTGGACTCGCGAGATCAGGCGTCGACGACCTTCTTCCCCGGCGCGGTGGTGATGTCCTGGTGGTGGTGGTGGCGGCGGGGCATCTCGAGGACGGCAACCTTCTCCACCAGGTCCGTCGTCGCCGGCTCCCCGGATCTGCCGCATTGTGGTGCGGGCGGCGCGGCCTCCTCTTCCAAGCGCAGCATCCTCTCCTATCGTGGCGACCGGGTGGTGGTGCTGGTGGTGGTCGGACGGCGGTGGCAGCGGGCGGCGGTGGGCGGTGGTCCGTGTGTTTTTTTGGTTTTTTTATTTTTTTCAAAAACACTTTACCGAGAGCCTAAAGGTACTCATGGCACACCATTGCCATGAGCCCGAGATTCGACTCATGGCAAAGAGCTCTTTGCCGGCAGAACTTTGCCGTGAGCGGTATGCTGGCGGCAACTCACGACAACTCCTTTGCCGTGAGTGAACCGGACTTTACCGTGAGGAACCAGCTCACGACGAAGAGCCCGTTTCCTGTAGTGACCTTCGTATTTCTAAAGCAAGGTTTTCAATATTTTCTGCACATCCGTCATTTTGTTTTTGAGAATTCTTTTAATTGAGTTCCCGGTGTGCTACCACCGGGTTAGGCGGTCCTATATGTCTACCGGAAGGTGGATAATAGGGTATAAACTTCCAGCCCACCTAAGATTGCTATTAAATAAAAAATGTTGCAACATTTTTAGTCAGTTTTAGTCAGTTTTCGTCAACATTTTACAAAATGTTGCAACAATTTTGAAAATGTTGAAACATTTTTATCACCAAAGACCCACATTTTTTGTTTCTTCTCCGGCAGTGGTGGTGGCGCGCCAGCACGCGCGGGGTGCCCAACCCCCACATAGGCGCGCATGGCAGGCCATGAGGAGGTTATTGAGGCGGCAGCGGCGGAGCAGGCGGAGCACGCCCCGCACGCCTGCTCGTGGCACACGGCGGAGCAGGTGGAGCATGGCCGCACAGCAGCAGCGGCGAAGCAATCCGCACGACCCCGGCGTCGCGCAGGGCTGGGAGCCCGCGGCGCACCCGGTCTACCTCACGCGGGCGTGCTAGGGTGGCGGCGGTGCGACCTGGGAGGGAGGGGGAGCGGGGTAGGAGAGGGTTGAGTCTAGGGTTGGACACGAGATCCGACAAACCCAAAATAGTCGTGCATATTTGGTTCTTGAAAACGACAATTTGTTCGTTTTTCTCTAATTTCTTCTATCCTAGCACCAACATCAAAAACTAGAATATGCAAATTGATTGTTCTTATAGCAACTCCACCAGACATTGTAAAATCGTTTTGCATTGTTAAAAGAAAATACCATTGTTTTCCCTTTCCAACAGCCTCGCTATCGCTGCCACCTTGCAATCTCACTCAGCATCGCGTCAGCTCCGCTCGACAAAAATGGCTAGCGATTCCGCTCGCCAACTTCATCTGTGTGCGCTTTCCCACAGCTCCCACTTCCTCGTGTGTTGTCACGCCATCACTATGTGGGGGCACAACCGCATGGCAGCCATTGATGTGGGGGAGCCAGCGTTGGCGGGGAGATGGCCGGCAAGGAGATGCTCCTCATCGTCTGTGGGATGGCTGACGGGGTCGGCTCCGGCGGGAAGGAGCTTGGGGGAGATGCCCCCACTACTCCTTGACCTCCTCCGCAGGCCGGCCAGCGTGGAGGGGCTGTCGGCGGGGAGGAGTTCCGATTCGCGTTACAAATCTGTTGGAGGATGGATTGGCCATGAAAATATCTGATTCGCAGCTTTAAGGGGGGAAATTGAAGTGAACCCCACTGTGAGTCAAGAATTGGAGTCTGTTGGTCACTACTTATAAAGTTTATTGTTTTTTAATGTTCTTTAAAAACTCTTAATTTAGCTAAATTATACATAAGCTGTTGGAGACTTGGAGTTGCTCTTACCATTACTCGTGCAGTGAAAAATTATTCTAGATTTACATTTTTGTCTAATTATTTCTATAGGTGCTGTAGTTTTCTAGTGTACACAACACATTTTTACTTAGACCAAAGGAAGTAGTACTTTTTTCCTAAAATGTACTTGGTTTATTCTTTGCTGCTGCTGGATCAGTATTGGTTGTGAAAGTTGTAGGTTTTAGAATAACGGGTATAATTATTGAAATGTTGAGTTCTAGCACCTGCTTCAATGCATTAATTTGTAAAATTTACATGTGAGTATCTATTGATCATTTTACACCATTTTTACACGGTGACACCATATTATTATTCCAAAAAATCAGTAGACAGTACTGCTATAAATTGTATGCGTAACTCAGTGTTTCATTTTTTTTGCCTAATATTCATTGCGCACAACTGTCACGAGTTTTTATTATCATTGTTGTAATTGCAAATGTCTTAGGGATCACACGACGGTGCCATCTGACGAGGACATACAAGCCGCAGGACATCAGCAACGAAGGCCACAAGTTGCCAACATTTCATTACATGATCTCTCACAACATATATATTGCATCACGATACATTTTTTATTTATCTCAAAATTCTGTACATACCGCAACTCAACAAAATTTTGAGTATACACAACCTCTCTCATTTCGAATACGGCAACGTAGGTGTATACACCATTTGATTACCTTCCATGGCATTTTGGATTGCAGACGGGGCAGTGGGCTCGGCATTCAGGCATCGACGAGAAACAAGGCTGCTTTGGCGAATTTTGACAACAATAGCACACGTAGGGCTCTGTGATTCCAGTGTCGGGAGGATAACAAACCTGTGGTTGGCAAAAACTTAGGTATATCTTGCTCTCATCTAGTGACGTGGAATTGTTGCTACTGGTACTGGTAGCAATCTTGGCACTACCTCCGGCCTTGAGTAGCTCACGACCTAGCTATATATCACACAAACAATTGTATTTAATTGTCAGCACGTGTTAATTATGCATTTTTATCAGCAGGCACCGTATAAGACGACAGTTGAAGATCCGACAGAAAAATATATGAAACTATATATCAGACAGAAAAATGCACTCAATTTCGAACTGTAAGGGTTATTGTTATGTGTGGGCACAAGAACTAATAAGGGTATACTGCATATATTTAAACCAATTAAGATCGAGAAAGATAGAGCCAGAAACAACCAAACCTCCTCCTCTACTTACAAATAGATCTTGTAAATAAAGGTGTAAACGATTTTAAGTTTTAATAAAGCTTCTCTTGTCGAAAGAAATTACAAGTAGCAATACCAAGGCATTCAAATCTACTTATTGCCACTACTCGTAATCTGCTAATGAGACTCTTTGATGAACACGACCAAATAGGAGATTTAATTAAATTCAGGCCGGGAATTGAACTATATAGGATTTGCAAATGGGTAGTAACAACTTACTGTGTGCAGAAATCGCCAGGCCTCCAAACACCACAAGAAGGAATGCAATTGTAAAGAACTGCAGGCCGCCAGCGCCCCTCATTTCGTAGAGCGTATGTAGTGAGATTGGACGTGTACTTAAGTGTACTTAAATGACAATTGCTTCCTCACCCTGGTCTCCACTTATATAGACGGTGAAGCGTTGACAAGGATATTTATAGCCGTCATCAAAAGGCTTAATTTCGAGAGATAGTATTTGGTAACCCTTCATGTTAATAAAAATTAGCCTTAAACACGAGGTTAACCTCCATGGACAGTTTCCGGTCAATAGAAACTGACGTGATTCGTTTCCAAAGAGATGAAACATTTCCAAAGGAGAATTTTTACCTTGCCGCCTCCGCGCCGTACGTCAAGCCCTCGCGCGTCTGCCATGGACGACCGCGGTCGTCTCCGCTCGGTCCCCCTCGGCCCACGCACGCCCCGCCCCTCCTGCGACCTGCGTCTCTTTTTTTCTCCTACCACCTAGGTCAGCCGCCTCACCACCCACAGAGTGGAAGCGCCGCCGCCAGAAGCCTCTCAACTCCTCTCCGCCAGACGCAGCCCCCGCCCGTGGACGCCGCCTCCTCCGTGCGCCGGCACACTGGCCCTCCTCCGCCCGGTCAGTCTCGATCCTCGATCTGCTCGATTGAATTTGTGCTCGATCTACTCGATTGAATGTTTGCTGGAGCTTAGGTTATTCTGAACTCCACACTTGGATCTCGATTTAGGTTCTTCTGAAGTCCACACTGGGATATCAATGTGCATTATCTGTCATAGAAATTTAGTGTGGTAGGGTGTGGGTTTTGATCTGCGATATCATCCTCTGTCCTGCGATCGTCGCCGCCTCTGTAGCTGCTGATCCGCGGGCAGTGCTTGCGTGGCCGCCGATCTGCAAAATGGAGAACTACTAACTATATAACATGTGCATATAAATATCTCTTACTCTTCTTATATTGCTCTGGTTTCAGATTTTTGGCTTGTACCAATTTCATTATATCTACAATCTGTTATTTATGTCTATGTGCATTATATATAAATGTTGATGAGAACATTAGACAGTTAAGAATAAGGCTACCTTGAGATGATGGTAGGTTTAATAACCCATCTGTATTGCCTTTTCAAAGTTCTTTGCACCAACTCATCATTTCCTGTCAAATAAGAAAAGTTTGCTTATACTTACTACAGAGTTAAACATAATCATATCGATATGGTTGATATACACAAACCACCAACTATCTTAATATATTGTTATGCCGTCAAAAGATGACACAATTTGACAAAAAAAAGAGGGATTATGTTTTCAACTTGTATACTGTTAGGGTATTTGCCAACTAAAATGGATGAAATTAATCTATGTCCATGGCTTGCCAAATATCTTATTGCGGCAATGATTTTCATATCAGTGGATTTCTTACTGTTTGTGGTTCCTTTGTTTTAGATCCTTTACTGCACAAGCTTGAGCTGGAGCGCGGATGGAAGCACCCTTTACACTGGCTACACTGATGGATCTATCAGGGTCTGGAAGATCTCTAGCTTCGGCTATTCAGTCTAGATGGTGAAAGCCTCTCGGAAGGTCTAGGGAGTCTGGTGAAATCCTCCTCTCTTTATGTTTTGTCACTACTAGCTCTTTGTGAAATTTGTTTTACTACCTTTGTGAAAATATCAACTGCTGTAGTTGCCATATTCGTCTCTGCAGAGAAGTATAATGTTTTTTCTGGTTTACAAATATCATGTGAATAATATAACACCATCAGTCAGTAAGCTTAATTTGTATTGCATATATATTATTACACGCCAGCCCAGGATCAGAATACTAAATGTTTCTGAAAAGTAGTAACTAAGTGCACAGCCAGCTTAGAATAAGACAGTATCCTATTTCCACATGGACATATCAAATCAGCATGATACCTGTTGTGCTTTACCTGCTTAGTTCCATTACCAAGATAGCTTTACTGTGAGTTAGATGACTGATTGTATTGCATCTTGGCTGGTAGCTGCGACATTCTACAGATGGCAAGTTTTGAACCACTGTTCTAAAAACCAAACAAAGATCAAGTGATACTATTTATGGCTATATGCATCCTTTGTTTCTTATTGTGTTCTTTTATTTAAAATATTGCAGAAAATTGTATCTGAATAAAAACACAGTTGGAACCCATATAAAATTATGTTCAACTTCTGGCAAAGTTATGATAACTCTTAGTTACTGAATGCATACTCTTTTCATGAATCTGGTGCTATGATTGATCAAATTAGAATCAGTTCCAGCTACTATTGTTCACTAGCTACATTTGTCATTATGTTGCAGGATCCAGAGAAAAGGTACCTATGAGTAACTGCAGGTAAGTTTCTCACAACCACTTTAGCCTCTATGACAATGATTATAGAAATGTCATCATCTTAAAAAGCTCTTGTGCAGAGTGAGCCTCACAATCTCCGCCAGTGCTGGGTTCAATTCAACTGCCACTGTTTTCACATCTAGCAACAAGGTAATCTACACCTTGTTTTTTCTTTGTGCCTAAACGAATGCGATAGTTAATTGTATTGCAATAGAAACCATGTTGTTGGTTTTGTTTTCCTTTTCCTCTAGCTTTTTGAATCGGAAGCATGTCTGTAAACAATAGTGTAAGTTGTGACTGTAAAGAGCAAGATGCGCAGTGCTGCATAGTACATACATAGAAGTCACACTGGCTCACCACTCCTTCACTCCCTCTATCTCACACTGGTCCAGTCCATAATTTGTTGCAGAGGTATGGAGCAATGAGACCCACAAGAATCAGGAAACAGTATACAAGTAATATCGCAAGTGCCAAATATCTTGGAACAATGAATAGTGACAAAACTAGATAAAAATCACGTCAACCTAGGTTTGTGGTTGGGTAATTTGCTTTTCACCATGTTTACTTGAAGTGTCAAACCATGCCATATTTGCTTGGTTTCTCACTGTAAACTACGACTCTGTAATGCTAAACAAGGAATTGTGAGACTGTTTCTACGTGTTTAGTGGTTTATTGTCACACCCTGAAATTTCCCAATTTCAGGATGTGAATAGAAACAATAATTAAACAACAATTTTCTCATAATTTTAAAATTTTTCCAACATTTATTTTCTTTACAGGAAATATAGTATAGGAAAAAGCCATTGATTGTTTTTAAATAAATAAAATGATTCAATGTGTGTTGCATTTATGCCGGTGCATTGTTCTTGTTTGTTGGAATTCAAATTTGAGTTTGAATTTCAAGTGTTTGAATCCCTTTTAAAAATTCCTAAACCTTCTCCTTCTCCCTCTTCCTTTTCTTCTTTCGGCCCAGTTTCGAATGAAGCCCAACCTCTGGAAGTTTGACGCAGCCCCTGAGCTTCTCCTGTTGCACGTGCACTCTCAGCCCAACTCCTATGTGTGGCCAAAACCGGAAGTCTGGCAATGCTCCTCAGACTCCTCCGCATATTCCGCGCGATGTCCCTTTTGGCCCAGCTTAACCCGCTCCGCTCCAGCCCGCTCCAGCCCGAAAGGCCCGGTGTAGCCCAACCGGCCACAGAGGCCGTGGCTGCCACGGCAGTGCCGCCACCGCCGGCCGTCCTTGGCTTCCGCGCCAAGCCAACCTCGGGCCGCGCCTATCAAGGGCGAGCGCCCTGGCCGCCCGCGTGCCCTAGCTACCGCCTCCACCTCGCCGCCCTCTCCTGTGCAGTTTGTCGCCTCCTGTGCTGAGCGCCGCCGGCGGCATTGCCGCGAGATTCGTCGCACCTGGGCACCGCTGAACGAAGCCGACCTCGCCGAGTGCTTCCTGTTCTTCCGCTGCTCCGCACGATTCGTCGTCCTGGGGCGGGACCGGAGCAGTCCGACATCACCAGGAGCTTCGCCTCGGCGAGCCGCGTCTAGGGAGTTCTTCTCCGCCCCCGGAGGTCCACTGGAACGCCGTCGCCTGTACGCCAACCGAGCCGGCTGCCGCTGCGGTTCGCCGCCGATTCCGGCCGCCTCCCTTCGTCTCCTGCCGCTGGTGAGCATCCCCACGTGATCCCCTCGATCTCCTCTTCCTTTTCCCCCGCCCGGCCGAGCTCCTCGCCGCGCCAAACGCCGGTGACCCCATCGGCCAGAGCTCCCTGTCCGCCTCAGACAGAGGTAGAAGAAGAAGCCGGTTGTTTTTCGTTTAGGCCCCTGCGAGACCATGTAATCTATAGATCAGTTTATGTGTCTTGCACCTTTCTTCAAAAACCCCTTGATAAGATTAGATTCCTGCATCCAAATCCAAGCAGTGATCTTTTACAGATCTAATCCTGAGCTATGTCAGTTTCACAAGCACTATTTTATGTGTCTTGCATATCCTTCTTGTTAGCCTGCAGTTATCACATCTAAGTCCGTCCAATCTTGTTAATCTCCGTTCAAGTTGCGTTAGGATCGTGATAACATAAAGTACCCGTTAGTGATCTATTTTCCATCATGCAGGTTTTGAAAATAAATTTAATATTAATTTGGTTAATGATTATTAAACATGTTTTCTTTAATTTAAAGTTGTTAGTGTTATACACCGATTTTATAATAATGTTAATTTGTTTAATGTTTAGATGAATGGTTTTTGTTTAATAAAACTTGATTAAGGTTTATACATCGGTTTTTATAATAAAATTAATCTGCTTAATGATATTGTAAATATCTTTTCAATGTTAATATGCTTAGTTAAACACGTCATGCAGAGCTATTCGATTTAATGTTTATACATGCTTTGTGTTTCCAAAAGTAATTGTTAATTTGGCATAACTTATACTTAAACATTGCAGATAAAATATGATCAGACTTATCGTGTTTTCTATAATTTAATATAACTCGCTTAATTCTAACATAAAGTATTTCTTTTGAAATATTCTTGCCACGTGATTCTCAGATTAAAATATATAAAGCACTTAGTTTCTTGATGTTCCATAATAATCTTTCGATAGCTCTGTTTTTTAACCGTAGTTCTGTTTTCAGCGTTTCTTGCGTTTGCATGATCCATAGAATCGACCCCCACCCTTAGTATGCTCTTTTAAATCTTTTCTTTTGATTGGTGCATTGTTCTTAGTTAGTTAGTTTGTTTGCTTTGTATGCTTGTGTCGATGATTGATATGAGTAGAAGGAACGTGGTTCGAGTGCTTTGAAGAGCAAGAAGTGAAGACACTCTGAGCAACATCATTACTTTGGTTAAAGGCAAGTGTGTCTTTGTATTTTTATCCCAATAACTTTATTAATCACTATTGCATACGCCTACATTTGATTTGATGGGTCCCAATAAGGTTTATCCTAGTCTTTGTTATCATTTCTTGACAACCTGGGTTTTACCTTTCTGTTGGGTAGCTATATGCTTAGTTGCTATACATTGGGTTACGGTGGTTTTAATGAACATTAATGTTACACATGCTTTACTTTTATGATATACCTCTGGTTAATACAAGATCACTATGCATTAATTGGAACATGGAGAACCACCCAGGAAAACAGTACAACCACAAGATATATGGCTCTGTCTTGGGCCGAATAATTAGAAACCTTCATGTTGTAGTGATCTTACCCGAAAGGGGCAAATGGAAGGCTTTGATGGGGTATAGACCTGCTCTGGCGGGGAGTTGGGCTTTGCTAAGACACGGTACCTGCTAGGGAGCTTTATGCCCTGCTTCGTCCTGAAACCTAGTGTGTTGCTACACATTAGGGAATCTTTGTAAAGGCCTCGTAGCGTCCCTATGCAATCACACCTTGGTAGTGTGGTATGATGCTTGGCCGGCATCACATGGTTGGGTCCAAAGTTCTTCGGGACTTTTACGCGACTTGTGGTGAAAGTGTACAATCTTTGCAGAGTGTAAAACTAATCGATTAACCTTGCTCACGGTCAAGAGCGGCCTGGACCCTCACATGATAATTGAACTTGAAAATGGACTTAAATCGTGATATATGATATGGTTATGCTTGCCATATGCTTACGGCGCATGCTTATGCTAATTGTGGGATGGTATATACTTATACTTTATTAGTAATCAGGTGCTAATAAAATTTGACCAACTAAAATTGCTTAATGCAGTCAATTTGTCAGCCTTTCCTTGTTTAAGCCTTTGCATTCATACTTTCCCCACACTTACTGAGTACGACATGTGCTCACCCTTGCTATAAACAATTTTGCTAAGAAAGAGGAAGCTGCTATGAAGTCATTGTGAAATGTTGCTGGTGCTAGGTATACACAACCCCCAGTCGACTGCCTGTGATGTTTGGAGCCTTAGTTTCCAAGATTTAGCGTAATACTTTGATAATCTCCCCTTTTCTTACGTGATACTATTTCTGTATTCACTTATATGTCACTATATGCATGAAACTTGATTCTGGCATGCATATAGATTTGCACTTGGTTTTCTTTGGAAAAACAGGTGTGACATTTATTATTTCCATAGTTGGCCAACTTCTAAAATAGTACTATATTTCATTGCTCAGGTTGCTGAGATTGCCAAAGCATGGATATTGCGATGGTGGTCCCACTGAATGTGAATGTGTTTTGCTGTTCTTTCAGTGGTACGAACGTTCGTGTTGATTTCATGCAGAGTGGTTCGAACATTCCTGGTGATTTCATGTACGTCTCGAGTTCGTAGAGGAATCAAACATTCCTGTTGATTTCGTCTCTCCGCACGATCGATGGTGCACCAGGACCAACCTAGACGGTCTGGGGTCCCCCTTGGCGACCTCACAAACACATATGGAAGAGGTGTTATTTCTTGAGTTTCAACGTAACTGTGAATTACTTTTTTTTGACCTTAGCCTATTACATCGGCCCTTTTACAAATAGGACCCCAAAGAAAAACAAAATTACAAAGAAGTTCAAAACTCTGGTTCATCTTCTTTGAAGCCTTCAGAGATCCGTTCGTCACCACCACCGAAGCCGCTTCCCAATCGTCGCCGCCAGGCACCAGAGCCAATCTCCACAAGGTGGAGGCCGCAGAGGAGGGCTTACTTCTAAGCGAATCAGCCGAGTACACTGCCTCCCAGGCGCATCGGCCAACTCCGGTACCCACGACGCATCCTTCAATTCCACCGCCGGCAACCCGAGCAAAGCTCAGATTTTCACCAAAGATCATCTTCCTCAAGATTAGCAGGGTCAACAACATCATCACCTGAAGAAGACGTCGATGCGCCAGCCCTCGACTCCTGACAGGTCTCCCCAGCCTCTCTGCTGTCGCTTCCGCATCGCTGACGCCACCAGGAAAACCAAGCCGCGGAGGAGCCACGCTCCACCGGCAAAACCTAACTCCACCGCCGAGCATCAGCGGTGAGCAAACTCTAAACCTAAGTGGACTCGATTAAAGACTTGATATACTAAAGGATGGACCTCCGCTGCCCTTGCCACCGGCTAGGAGGCCGGAGACGAGGGAGTTAGGGGGCGGGAGGCGGCACAGAACCGGCGGCGGGGCAGTTCCGCCCGTGTCACCCCTCGGGGGCGACGCGGGGTACAGGGTCTTTTTTTCTGTTTCGCTCGTAACTGAGCATTACTTTTCCAGTTGTGTAACCCCTACATGACATGTGACATAGAAACTCAGCAAGAACAAGGGGATTCTGTAGCTCTCAAGAAGAGGGAGCGACAACGTTATGCTGCAATGTCAAGAGAGAAGAAGGATGAAAAAAATAGGAAGGAACGCGAAAGGTGGATGGAGATGAAGGCCTTGAAAAGTGGTGAGCAACGTGATCTACTCCTAAATCTCCTTGCATAAAGTCCTTCCATAAATGTATGATTTAATTGAATAATTGAATGCATTTTTTAATTTGACCAGATGATAGTGTGGCGGTGGAGGATGGGGATTAGGACCAAACAGGTTAGTCTGGGCCTGGCTGCTTGCGTGACTATTGTGTCTATGTATGATGTTAATATGATGTTGTTCAGACCATATTGTAGCACACACGTTTCTTTTCAAATTGTGTAATTCTTACATGCCAGGTGATTTAGAACCACATTGGGAGCCGCAAGAACAAAATGATTCTGAATCTCTTAAGAATCAGAGGGAGCGAGAACACAAGGATAAAAGAAACAAGAAGGATCGTGAAAGGCGAGTGAAACAGAAGGCGACGACAATTGGTAAGCAGCGTTCTCAACTGCAATGGTTTGTATGATAACAATCGAGGTGCATACATGTATGATTTAATTAAATGCATTGTTTAATTTGACCAGATGTTAGTGTATCAATTAATGGAGATGAAGATGCTGAATGCCTACATCTGGGTCATTGGACACGAAACAACGACTTGCCAGGTTAATTTGGAGGCAACACGTCTGATCCGTTTAAATGCACCTTCATTCTTTATTAAATGCATTGTTATATTTACACCACATCTTGGTGTAGCAATGGGTGATTTAATTAAGTACATGAATAGCAATGCATTTAATTTGGCCAGGTGGTAGTGTATCACTGGATGAAGATGAAGATGATGCATGGCTCCATAGGGGAAATCTTGCGCAAGACAATGAGCTGCCAGGTTACAATAAAATCGATAATCATTTTCCTTTTTGGTGCACCTAATCATTTACTTTATATTGTAAAACTTGTCATCTCACTTCTAAAAGTACTTTATTTTCCTCTAATTAGATCAAGACGGGGCACCAAGTAATAGTTTGGATGCTCCTTTAGATACACACGTCCTGGACACTGAGGCAGCAGGGTCTGAGGCAGGGTCTGTACAGCATCCAGATGAAGGTAATTCTGAGCTGATATGCAGTACATTGTTTAGGAAATTTTATATTGATGCAAGAATAGATGACTGATGTAAATTATATCTTTATATTGTCGCAACTATATTGTCTTTAGTACTTGCCGCAAATATATTCTTTTAGTGGCAGTATAAATTGGCATTTTTTAACAGTTAGTTGTTGAGGAAAAATTATCTGGGGAATAGATGTCTGGTGTTACAGCTTGCAATGCATGAAAAATATGACCAAATATCACTCTGGCAATTAAAATTTTAGTACTTGCCGCAAATATAAAGTTTAGTACCATTTTGGTTACCCATTTGCCATCATCTTGAATCCGGCAGCTTTGTTTTCGTTTTAAATAGTATAGATTCTGTAAAATTTGTGAGACAAATACATATTAATGTAAAAATCAACGGTCCACTACAATTCATTTTAGGTGGTGTAGATTTATCAACTGCGTTGAACGATCAGAACGAGTCCACGTCTAATCGTAGGAAAAGGTTGACTAGAGCACGTTATGCAGTGATGTCTCCCGGGAAGAAGGCGATGATAAATAAGAGGAGGCGTGATGCGGCCGCCGCCAAGCGGATATTTAAGACGCCCGAAGAGATCAAGAAGAATGCAATATAGACCAAGAGGGACTACAAAAAGAGGATGAAAGAGCACCGTGCAAACAACTTGGATCCTGACTCCATCACCATGGCAAACCCTCAATGGAAACCAGAGCTTATAATACCTCCTGGTCATAAACCCTCATACAAGATGGAAATCCCCGAGATTGGTGGTACACCTCTTTACTTGGAGCCAACTATTCCAGAACCCCCTCCTCAAGTAGAGAACTCGGAGGCCTTTCTATCCAACACTATCCATACGTCCCACCTGACTCCAGGACTGAGGAGTTCCCGATGAAAGTATCGCAATCAACAGTTTGAAGCTACCATTGGGAGAAACACCAAAGGGACCACTGGTGATAATGAGAGTTTTGTGAGTCAGCCGGCACAGTCCTGTGTCGTTGACAATGGTAAGGAACTGGCCAACTTGTGTATTATTACAACTGATGAGTTAATGAACATTTAACCAAACATCAGTTTACTTCTATATAAAGGTATCACACAAACTGACCCTCTGGGTGCCGGAGTAGCAGGTGACAACATTACTTTTGTAGGGACTTCTAATCATGATGTTGTTCATTAGAGGTGTACTTAGACACAACCATCAGTTGTTGAAGGTATGTGCCCATGCATTATGAATGTTTAGAGACATGCAAGTTTACCTATGTCCGTCTCACCAATCATGTGCATGTGTTGCGTTAGATGGTGATGAGAACATCGTGTTCGAGGAGGACGAGGAAGAGGATGAAGGGTACCTTTTTCGGGACAAGGTAGTTTACCTCGATGCAATTATCCCGCATTATTAAATTACCATTTTATGTTATCCAACATAATATAACACCCTTGACCCATGCTAAATATTATAATAGAGGACAATGATCAAGCTGACATGGAAGAGGATGTCGCGATGGAAGATGAAGATACCATTGAACCCGGTGTACCGGATCCATTCGGTGCGGTCTATGCCAATGTCACGGATGAGACCCACTTGCTAAAGCCTGTGGATAATTGCAAGTTCTACAATGCAAAGAAGTTTGAGGGAGAACCGAAAGGATTCTGCTGCTGTAGTGGAGATATTCATATTGCCCCCACCGACCCGACCTCGAAAGAGCTCATGCGATTGTGGACGGCCTCAGACGCTGATGCCAGGCATTTTCGTGAGCACATCAGACATTTCAATGGCCACTTCTCATTCACTTCTCTTTACTGTCAACTTGATGGTGCAACCACCGACACCTGAAAGTGTGGTATTTACACTTTCCGTGCGCATGACGCTTTTTACCATAATGTAAAAAACTTTGGGAAAGAAGAGAAGTATGAACTATCTCACCTCGAGCTTTACTTCTACGACAATGATCTAGCTACAAAAGTGTCGTGAGAAGACCGAACAGAGAGATAGAGAGGTCATTTGTACATTGGTTGGCATCTTAAATAGTGGCATTAATCCCTACTCTAATCACCTTCGCCCAATGGGAGAGGTACAGAATTTTCCGGATGTCCATATTGAGTTCAACCTTGATCAACATCTGGACCAAAGAGTATATAACAAGCCTTTAACGTCTGAAGTTGCGGCCGTATGGATCGAGGGAAGTGAGCATCATGGTCAGTTTGATAATAGCGTTGTGCTCCACAGGAAGGATAGGTTATGGAAAGGCATCCGGTCGTATCATGTGTGCTACGACCCCTTCGTACCCTCTCTTCTTTCCAAGAGGAGTGTTCGGGTGGCACAATTTCATTCCCAAAGTTGGTGTGAGTGATGCACAGGTGCAGGCGGCCCGAGCCTAACACAAGACACGTATGCAGGGGGTGGAGATGATGACGCGGGTAATTGCATTTATTCTTCTTAACTAATATGACCCGATGGACGTGGATCACGATACTAACTGAACACCTTTATGTGTGTAGGTTCCGCCCGAAATTTATGTGTTTCAGTTCGTGATTACTACGCCTACAAGTTTCAGATGCGGCTTGGTATTTTCAATCCAATACTCTACGATAAGCGTCGATTCTAGCAATTTGCCGTCGACACCTATGTGAAGATAGAAAGCTCGCGTCTTGACTACTACCGCTTCAATCAGGAAACAGTGAGGGCTAACTTATACCAGGGTTTGGTTGACAGCTACCGTACGGTGCGTGGAAGACGCTAACGAGGTTGGGAAGTGTATGGTGCTATCACCAACGTTCATTGGTGGTCCTCGTGATATGCGGCGACGGTACATGGACGTGATGGCTCTGGTGCGAAAGTATGGCAAACCGGATATCTTCCTCACCATGATGTGCAATCCAAATTGGGAAGAGATAAAGAATGAGCTGTATCCAGGACAGCAGGCGCAGGACCGTCCAGATATCATGTCTCGAGTGTTCAGGGCCAAGTTGGAGGAGCTGAAGAGGCGGTTGTTGCACAACGACATACTTGGCAAGGTACGTGCATACATATATGTCATTGAGTTCCAGAAGAGGGGCTTGCCGCACGCACACTGGCTGCTGATAATGCAAAGGAAGTACAAGATCACGTGCCCTGAACAGTATGACATGCTTATCTCTGCGGAGCTGCCAAACAAGAAGAAATTCCCTAAGCTCTACAAGATGGTGACGAAGCATATGATGCATGGGTCGTGCGGGGTTCTTAATAAAGAATGCCCATGCACAAAGGACCGTCCTTCATGCAAGAATCGTTACCCCCGACCATTTTGTGATTCAACATCGCAAGGCAAGGACTCGTACCCGATGTACAGGAGACGTGATGATGGTCGTAGGAAAATGATTCGAGGTCACATGCTGGTTAATCGATGAGTTGTTCCATACAACCCGTACTTGATACGTACTTTCAACTGCCACATAAATGTTAAGGCATGCAACAGCATTACATCTGTGAAATATCTTTTCAAGTACATCTACAAGGGCCATGATAGAACATCGGTTGCTGTTAGGGAAAATGGAAAAAAAGATGCCAGGAAATGTTGATGAGATCGAGGAGTACAGAGAGGCCCGGTTGGTGGGGCCTCTAGAAGCGATGTGGAGGATATACGGTTTTGACTTACACACTAGTGTCACCCACCTGTGTTGGCACTGCAATGTCATCTCCCCAGCATGCATATGGTTTCGTTTCATAAACGGGACAAGGTTGAACGGGCTATAAATTGTTCGCGTATTTAGGAGTCAATGCCCACAGAATGGTTTAACTTCAACATGCATCATCCGAAAGCTCGCCACATCTTGTATCGTGACTTTCCAAAGTATTATACATGGAACACGAAAGATAAAGTTTGGCAACCAAGGAAAAACTCGGTATACCAGGTCGGGAGACTCGTATCTGCGAATCTAGCGGAGGGTGAACACTATTTTCTTCAGGTTCTCCTGAACAATGTCCCTAGAGCGACATCGTGGTACGACCTCTGGACCGTTGATGGTGTGCATTATCCTTCGTTTCGTGATGCTGCAATGAGGCGAGGCCTGATGGAAGAAGACAAATCGCTCGATGAATGTCTTATTGAAAATAGCCTGTTCCAGATGCCATCCTCACTGTGTAGGTTGTTCGCTACAATACTGGTGTTTTGTGAGCCGAAAGATGTGCGAGGTTTGTTTACCAAACACTTCAATGAGATGGCAGAAGACTACAAGCGCAACAATCCAAACCCGAGCGTTGTGGAGCAAATGGTTCTGGTTGACATCAGAAAAATGCTGCAAACTATGGGTAAGGACATAAAGTCGTTCCCTCTTCCACAAATCGACGATGCATTCGACGATGCTAGCGGGGCCCCTCGTGAGATATTTGAGGAGTCGAGCATTCAGCCGAATCTGGAAGATGTGAGACTAGCTGATATGCTAAACAAGGAGCAGAAGGCTGCTTACGATGACATTATGTCAACTGTTGGCACCGAACGAGGTGGCTTATTCTTTGTTGATGGACCTGGTGGCACAGGCAAGACGTTTTTGTACAGAGCACTTCTAGGAACCGTCCGCAGTCAGAACAAGATTGCAGTTGCTACGGCTACATCTAGTGTTGTAGCATCTATAATGCCTAGTGGGAGGACGGCACACTCGCGTTTCAAGATTCCCCTTACGCTTGATGAGAAGTGTTGTTGTAGCTTCACGAAACAGAGTGAAACCGCCAAGCTGCTGCAGCAAACGTCTCTCATCATTTGGGACGAGGCGTCTATGACAAAGAGGCAAACCGTTAAGATGCTCGATAACAACATGTGTGATATAATAGGACAACTAGATCTTCCATTCGGTGGCAAGATGGTTGTCTTCGGTGGAGATTTTAGGCAGGTCCTCCCTGTTGTACGAAAAGGATCTAGGGCTCAGATTGTCGGTGCTTCCTTACGAAAGTCGTACCTTTGGGAGGACATGCGACATCTTAAGCATGTGCATAACATGAGGGCCCAGAGTGACCGTCCGTTCGCGGATTATCTGCTGCGCATTGGTGATGGCATAGAGGAGGTTAACAAAGATGGTGACGTACGCCTTCCTGACGAAATATGTGTCCCCTACTCTGCGGATTTCAAGAAAGATCTTGACACGTTGATCGAGAGCATCTTTCCAGACCTCAATGCAAACATGACAAACAAGGACTACATCACCTCCAGAGCCATTTTATCAACACATAATGATTGGGATGATATTAATTTGAAGATGATCAACAAGTTCCGGGGTGGGGAGATGGTGTATCATAGTTTCGACGAAGCGGTGGATGATCTGCATAATTACTATCCGGAGGAGTTCCTTAACACACTGACTCCCAACAGTCTACCTCCACATGTCCTAAAGCTCAAGATCGGCTGCTCGGTAATATTGCTTAGAAATATAGACCTTGCAAACGGACTCTCCAATGGAACGAGGCTGGTGGTTAGAAGGTGCCAAAGAAACTCAATAGATGCTGAAATTGTTTTGGGAGACCATGCCGGGAAGAGGGTTTTCCTTGGATACCCTTGTGCTCCTCTGATGATGAGATGTTCCCATTGCAATTTAGGAGGAAGTAGTCCCTATTAGGCTCAGCTTCGCCATGACGATCAACAAGTCACAGGGCCAAACAATACCCAACGTAGGAGTGTATTTGCCCACACCTGTGTTCTCCCATGGTCAGCTGTATGTTGCTATGTCTAGAGCAACAGCCAGAGCGAACATCAAGATCCTCGCCCTCCCGCCTAACGCTGAGGCAGAAGAGGAAGAGGCTAGAAGGTAGGAAGAGAAAGATGCAAAAAAGAGAGAGAAGGGCAAGGGTAAAAATAATGATGTTGTCAAAAAAATAAAAAAGAGTACTACCAGTGAATGGCACATATATGAAAAATATTGTATACAGGGAGGTTTTGGACACTGTAGCTGAGGTAATATAATATAATTCATGTCTAATTTGCAGTTTTCATTTACAATATTTTATTTGGAATATTAAGATACAATTTAATGTTTCTTGCTTTTTGTCGGTAAAAAAAATTAAATGCTCCACCATATTGAGCATGGGAGTGTTGTTTCACCTGGACATGCTCTTCCTCAGTTCAATCCTTCAGGTAAAAACTTGGAATTGAGCGTTTTGTTTTAGTACAGTTAATTAGATAGTCTCTTGAATTAGAAGTAAGCACAATTTGTTTGGTTCTAAAACGAATCATGCCTTTTTATTTCTCATAGGAATGAAACAGGAAGGTTATTTCATTTCTGGCTGTGCTTATGGGTTATGAACTGATGTCTGACACCAAAGTGTTTTTTCCACAACCGATAGGTACACCGGTCCTTATCGGGCGGCTGCTATGGCTTTGAGATTCGCGCGAGTCAACTGCTTCATCAGCCCCGCCTGCCTCCCTTCCGCCCGGACGACAGTAGACTCCCTCTTCCGCCCTCCCTCCTCCAACTCCACCACCGTCTCTGACACCCTCTCCGTCCTCCAACCCCACCACCGTCGTACCCTCTTCCGACCCTCCTCCATCACTGACTCAATCTTCGACCTCCGTTCCACCAGCCTCCGTCCCACTCGCCAGAATCCATCACGTCGGCACATTCTACCTCCCTCCCACCGGTGCATTCCACCTCCCTCCCGCCGGTCGCTGACATCAAAGAAAGTACCATTAACTGAATAACTGAAAAAAATGAAACCATGTTGAATCTGTAACAAACTTGAATCTGAATCGCATGATCGGAGACAGTAGAGCAGTCGACAGGTGATTCAGAGAAGGTGCCAACGTGGGAGGAGGATGGGGGCAGGAGCAGCTGGAACGTCGGAGGAGGAGGTGGAGACAGGCAGGTCGAGGCGGTGGTGGGGAAGAGGAGGTGGCGGTGGGACTTATGTGTTTGCATACCTTGAGAGTTTGTTTTAGTAGAGATATATTACCCTGACTACTGTACAACATATCACATGATCGAGTGTGATGTTCCTCTGATTGATTGCATCTTCAGTTTTGACCATCAATATATACTGTATATTGCGATGTTCCCCACATCATCATCATACAAAACTATATAATCGGTACCATTCTCTCAAACCATAGCCAGCCACGTCATCCATCTACTTCATCCACTCACAAGTAATTTACTCCCCCACCGCATCACCACCTAGCAGATCAAAAGTCTTCACTCCTCCCGTGGGCAATGAATTGATTACCATCATCCGCACTCAATTATGCAGCCAAGCAAAGAACTGAAACGACCTGGCGGCTCACATGATGCCTCTTCACTCATCAGTCATCACGTATGTTTGCTCACGTGGCCAGGTAATACCAAGAGACCGGTCGTTTGCTCAAGTGGCCAGGTAATACCAAAAGACCGGCCGTTAATACGAAGCGTCCAGCTGAAACGTCTGCCCAAATGCTTGCATGCACTCTCCGTCCGGATAAAAAGGACCAGCAGGTTGCCCACTTGCCCCAACAATGCGTGGCCCATTACTATTCTTGCTTTCTCAACATCGGCGATGTTCACTGCTAGGCCTCCACGGCTCCTCGCCGCTCAGAGGTTTCCGTCGAGGTAGGGCGCCTCTCTGACCAGGTTCGCCCTCCTCTACACCCCTACCACTTGCGCTTGCCTACAACATTTTGCTCACGCTGCGTGTCGTGGGCGACGACGCGGAGCCACAGAGGACTAGCAGCAAGCGTCGCCGAGGCCGTGCCGCTGGCGCCGTAGAGTCTTCTCGGATGGTCGTTGGATGCTGCTACCCCTGCTTACTCAGCTACGTTGATTGCCTTAGCTTTGGTGTAATAGCGTTCTCGATTTCAGTTAGTTTGTTCAGAAACAGGTGTAAAGGGCGGAGAAAAACTCATGCCAAATTAAGGGTGCAATTCAGTTAATTGTGTAACTGAATGTTGAATTCGGTGTCATAGTAATAATGGTCGTCAATTGGGATAGCTATATCAAACGACCATATTGAATTTTGTTGTCAAACTGCCATACGACGACCTCCAACCAGGAGCTGTGAAAGCCTTGCTGTTGGCGTCGTCTTCAACCTCCACGATGTGGCCAGGGGGCTGCTATCCGGCGGTAGTTGCTTACCATCTGCAATGTAAACCTAAACCATCTGTGTGGCATCAAAAATCTCTCTTAAATCCCGCAACAACGTGCGGGAAATCACCTAGTCATACATGATTATTGTACGATGTATCTGTAATCTGTAAAGATTGCTTTTTTGTTAAACTATGCACTCAAAATACAGTTGAATGGTTGAATATTCAGATGTGCCCTTTAAAAAAAGGTCTATGCATTAATACTTTGCACCGATGACAATCAAATATGCACGTTATTTTTTTAGAACCATATGCAACGTTAATATCTCATATTTATTTCGTAAGAGATAAGAGATATCCCCAATTGGCCAAACAAGAGTAATAGATGGCGGCCTAAAGACTGGACCAACTCCCTGAAGCCCATATAGCTGCAGGGCCTGCCCACCTTAGCGTCTCATGAAAATATAAACCTCCTATGCATCACAGGCAACGAAAAGATAGTATAGATGGAGTGTGGAAATTTTGGGTGACTTGTCATAGTCACTATGGCAAAATGCTTGTCAAACATCAAGATGTGCGCACAATTTCAAATCATTCTTCTGATATGATTTCTTAAATTTTGAAGTACAATCTTTTATTTGCATGATATACTGTTATTCGGTATTATAACTTATTGTCATTGCTTTCGTACTACATAATTTTATTAATTATTTTATTACATTATACATAAATGGATGCCCATAGCAACGCATGTCTCGTTTAATCCAATGTGTATTGCAAAAATTATTTGTTACCTGTAGAAACGCACAAGCACTATCCCAGTAAAAAAAAACTTGAGTTGAATTGAAAATAGAGAGGCTCAAGCACACAAAACACCCACAAAAAGAAACATTTCTGCCATTGCTGTGCAAGGTTAGGTGGAATAGGAGCTCGAGTAAAAAAATTGCCATTTTGTTGCGACACAAAGAAAAATCATATTGAGCTTTCAAGAGTGGAAAGAATAGCCCACCCATCATTTGCCCACACGCCGTCAGCACCATATGCCCACACGTTGTTGTTCATTGCAGGCTCGCGCGCCGCTCTGTTGCCGCGCCTGTCTGTTCTCGTGCAAGCGCTTGTGGCGGCGTTGTCCGTCCGAGCCAGCCGGTCACCACCCGCACACTACGGTTTCCTCTAAGGATGTTGATTCGGATCGGATATCCATGGAATAGGATTTGATGTCACTTTTTACCACATTTTAATTCGAAATCGAATCGAATACGAATCTTGTCGGATATATATGGATAAGAATGTTATTGAATATGGATACAAAACAGATACATTTGCTTTTGAAAGGAATTGGATGCTCGTAGCCTAAGAGGGGGAGGGGGTGAATTAGGCAACTTAAAACCTTAACCTATTGCTTCACTACTTTGTATAAAGTAAACTAGATCAAATATATCTAGATGTGCAATCTAAGGTTGATCTAGTGTGAAACCCTCATCCCAAAACAAGTTTTGCAACCTATAGCCAATCCTAATATGATACTACTATAGGAAAGTAAAGGGAAGTAAGGATTGCAAAAGAGTAATGCGGAAACGTAAAGAGGGATGAGAGGAAGCAAACTCTTGACACGCGATTTATCCCGTGGTATCGGTAGGCACTAATCCACCCATAGTCCACGTTGTTGAAGCACTCACACAAAAGTATTGCTTCCCGGTCACCAAGTCTCTCCCAAGAGCACCACTTGACTCGTCACAAAGGCTCGCCACTTAGGCACTCGCCAAGCTCCCTAGGTCATCTTAATGCCGCCTCCACTAAGGAGCTTCTCCACTTAGGAAGGGGATCTCCACATCCCCCGCACAAAGTGTCCTCGCCACTCCACACCAAGCCGAAGGGTCGAAGATGATTGCCGGTGAGCCACTTAGGCCCAAGGCTTCCGGTGCACCTTGTACAACTTGATGCACTCAAGAATCACCTCACAAGGTTGGCACAACCTTGCACTCCCTCAGCTCTAAGCTAAGACTAGCACTAAGCACACACACAAAGCATGTGCAGGTCTATGGATGAGCAATTTAGCACTTGGATGGCATGGATATGATCTTCTAAGTGTCTCACACTCCTCTGCACTTCCACACAATCCGGCAACCTCAAATGGGTGAGTGGAGGGGATATAAATAGCCCAAGGCATCAAAAGAGCCATGGGCTAACGTCCACTAAAAAGTATAGCGTCGGATGAACCGATGGTCCCATTTTCCCACCGTCGGTCCATTTGGTGCCCCTCCAAGTTATCGTAGCCGTTGCAAATCTGCTGACACAATTCATCCGACACTTCATCCGACGGTGCGTCGGTTCATCCGGTGCTGAAGGCTTCGTGGCCAAAAACCCTCTGTTAGCTTCCTCGAGACCATCGGATAGACCGACACTTCCACTGATCATGGCGTCGGTTCATCCGGTGCTACTGAATCTGTCTTGGCGCGTCTCTGTCTTGTTTCAAACTAATCATCAGATAGACCGACGGTCGAACCAACCGGACCATCGGTTCATCCGGTGCTACTGTCTTCTGCTGCTTTGCTTCTTCCAATCACCCGATGCATGTAGAAATTGGACCGCCGGATCATCCGACGGTGTCTTTTGCTGTATTCTTTGCATCTTCAACTTGCCATTACTTAACATGCCATCACTTATAGCCTCATTTTTGCTATGAACATGTTAACTTGCGCATGGTATGTTAACTTGTGGTAGGACATGTTAACTTGGGCATGGTACGTTAACTTGTGGTAATATCCATGGGACCTAAGAATGCCTACAAAAACATGCTAAATAATGTGGTTAGTCCCATTACTTGTGTTAGCATGAATCACCAAAATCAATTCGAACAAATGGCAAATGGGGCCATGTTCGCTACAGCTTTGTCGAGGATTTTATAGTTGGTAAGAAAAAATATTTCTAGTGGTGAGTAAATTATGGATAAGAAAACTTATCGAAAATATATATTTATTAATAAAAAATTCAATATATCATAATAAATATAAAAATAAATATTTTTCATAGATATATATCATTTAAAATTAAAATAAGTGCATTAATACATATAATATATTTCTTTAAAAACAATATAGTATAATTTAAATTAACATGAATTGCCAAATTGTAATAATTAAATTTTATTATTGTATATCACTAGAAATATTAGACTAAAATAATTAATCATTTGATATTTTTTAATAATTTAGATGATGTACACCACTTTTGGGTAACAATATTAAAACTAACATCATTTTGTAATTACTAATTAGTCATCAAAATAAGTTTTAGAAGATTTCCTGAGTACTTTGTTCTATACAGATATGGATAGTGTCGGATAGTCCACATTTTTGTCGAATACGAATTGGAACCGGATAGAAAAAAAATTGAAAATTGAATACGGATACATCCATTTAACATTCACATTAAAAACGAATATGAATATAGATATCCATATTGATGATTTTATCGAATACGGATTCGGATAATTTGGATATCCAGACATCCGAATCCATCCCTAGTTTCCTCTCGGTTTCCCGTAGTGGCACGCAGAGGTTTTGTGACGTGTGGTCGTAGGCCTTCCCTCCCATCCGAGCTTGCGCAGTGCCCGAGCCACCGCCGTCTCCACATTCAACCATGCATGCAACGACAGGCTAGTCAAGCGCCGCACGCAGGAAGAGGGCAGGGGAGGAGGATGGACAAAGAAGAGAGAAATGGAGAAGGAAGAATAAGTTCTTTGCTCAATATCAGGTGAGTCCCATGTCACTTTTGGTAGGATATTATGAAGATAAAAAATGATCTATCGAGTATGGGCAAATTCAAGGTGGATGATAGGTCACAAACTCATTTTTGGGAGATGCTTAGCTGGATAACATCCCTTTCAAAATTAATACCCATCCTTATATAACATTGTAGGGAAGAAGAGTGTGATAATGGCAATGGTTCTTAGATTGAATCCTTTGAATGTGACCTTCATGAGATCTTTAGTTGGAAACAATTTACAAGCCTGGCACCAATTGGTAGCTAAAATTGTGAATGTCCCATTAACAGATCATACAGATAGTTTTCTATGGTCTCCAAAATAAAATGGTCAGTTTAATATTCGATCCATGTATAGGATGCTCATTGCTCAGCTGTCTGCACCGTGCAAAAATATGATATGGGAGTTAAAATTGTCCTTCAAAATTAAGATTTTTTATCTGGTATTTGCAAAAATGAGTAGCTCTAACCAAAGATAATCTATCTTGTCGGCAGTGGAAGGGAGGTTTAAGTGTTGTTTCTGCAATCTTGATGAAACCATTGAACACATTTTCTTTGATTGTCAAATGACTAGAATTATGCAAAGAATTGTACAAGTTTCTTTTAATATAACACCACTTGTGAGAGCATCTTTCATATGTTCACTGGGTGGCTGAATAGGGTTAACAAGAAGCTTTTATACAAAATTCTTGTTGGAGCATGTACTTGGGCAATTTGGTTAAATAGAAATGACATAGTTTTTAACAACACTCGAGCAGTTACTCATATGCAAGTTATCTTCCGAGGGACTCACTAGATCCGTTTTTGGACGTTGTTGCAGAAAGACGATGAGCGACCTCATCACGTTATTTGGGGTGTCGTGTGCTTCAAACCATGTCTATGGAGATCTTTGCCTCCAATGGTTGGTCATTTAGTAATAGAATTGTTGTTGGATGATTTTGAGGTTGTTTCATAGACCGATTCTTTTGTCTTTACATATGTGGTGCCCTCGTGTGTAATAACAAACAACTATATGCATAGTTTCATGCAGAGGTGAGAATATTAAAATATATTCCCCTTTCAAAAAATTTGGCTAGTCTCCAGGAGGTGTTCTGAACTCCTTATGAAACCTCCATTGAGATAGGCTTACCCTGGTTCCTATCCTTCCTCAAGTTCCCAACAAATTATTCTAGCTAGCCTTCTTGGATTCCTTAATTCGTACAAGCTCGAATCCACTAAACCAACTGCAATGAACATCCGTGTCTTTCTGCAGAATTTGTGACGCTCATCTGCCATTACGCTGCACAGTTTGTACTGCTTATATAATTTGTCATATTAGCAGATATCATTGTGAACGCAGGGATTATGCCATGACATCACATATATGTTACCCCAAATTTTTCTACTACAGTTTGTTTATTGATCTAGGGAGATATGGATGCGAGCACAGCACACCAAGTACCGACAAATATCGTCAGCAGTCGTCGTCCGACGAGATGGGCCACACGGAGAACGGCAGCGAGACGTCCTTAGCGATGGCGGCAAGAACGGCGGAGACGCTGCCGGCGAACGAGAAGAGCTTGGACCTGTTCACCTGGTTGCAGAACCTGCCGGCGGTGCCGGTGCAGGCGCTGATCTGCGGCCCGTAGGCGACGACCGCCGAGAACACCGCGCCGGTGGCCGTGTTGAGCAGCGCCGGCACCGCGACGTCTATGGCAACCAGGATGACACGGGGAAGCTTTGGCGCCTCGTCGTCACCGTCGTCGCCGCCGCCATTGCCGACCTGTAGGTAGATCCCGGCCGCCTCCAGGATCGTCGCCGCGATGTTCACCCACGCCAGGTAGCTGCACGTAGGTAGAATACGTGATCAGACTGCACACACGCATGGAGATGGCAAGTAAGGAATCATATCATACTTACACGAATGGAGCACTCGCTCGCCGTCGCCATGACGACCGCCGAGGTGAGCGCTAGCGCCATCGTGGACAGGCGGAGCAGGAGGGTTACCGCCTTTGAACCATTTGGCTCCTCGGCCGTCCCATTGCAGCCGGATCCCATGGCGTGATGGCGATCGGCACACTCGCGCTGTGCAAGTCAAGGTGAGAAGAAATTAAAGGCATAATTGATTTTTTTCCGAAGAGAAGAAGTTAAGGCGCTGGAGATGTGGTCCATTCCAGTAGCTTAGTAGATTAATCCTTCCTTGGCTTTTTTCTTTGTTTCTGGCTTTCTGCTGGTATAAAGTTTTATATCTCTGTCTCAAATTACTATTTATTTTGACTTCTATAGATATATTAATTTTGATATAAATATAAATATATGTATTTCTAGATAACAAAAACTATGTGTATCTAAAAGAGAGAATGTTATGGTGTTTGAAAATTAATGTGAGCCATTAATCTGACGAAATTTAACGGTGGAAGTACCAGGTAGTACTAGTAAGTACTAATAGGGTAGTATTTGAAATTAAAGTACTAATTTAGTAGACCCAACAATTAATTTTACTTACTAAATTAGCTGGGGAAAATTTTTAATACAAGATACTATCCAAGTACCGAAACAAATCTCGTCTAAAAACTCATCAAGGAATAGAAATTTTGGGATCGGGAATGTATCTACAAAATGGCTCTCACTGATGTAGTTTCTCCACCGGCTGATATGGCTTTACCCGTAAGTCGGTAACACATACTGAAAACACCACGAACATTTCTAGACCTAGTTGAATAATTTCGAAAAGTATCCTTGTCCTAGTTGAAAAAGTATCCTTCACAAATTCTAAAGCATAATTCAAGACCTAATAGAAATCTTGGCGGGGTCGCTCTCTCTTACCGCTCTGGTGCAGGTATAACAAGGACGCGAAGCAGAAAGGAGCATAAGCTAAGGTAATGAAAACATGAAGAATGTACCTAGCTTGTTAGCAGAGAGGTGTAACCCTGTAAGTTCTACACTTGGAACTCCTGGTAATGAAGAAAGGTTGCTAGCTTGGAGCATCTATTTATGAACGGAACAAGCGAAGCTACTAGCTGCCTTGTCAAATGGCCAGGCCTATCTCTGGCCGTCAAGTACTCATGCAGTCATGCCCCACATGTTCACAATTTCATATCAGCGAGCTGCGTAATTCAATAAATGAAAAAATATATATAATTAAGTCCATTCCATCAGTAGTTTCATCGGAGTTTCGTGCAAATTAATTAAATATAGAGGTTTTTTACGGTACACAATACGACCCATACGACCAGTTGAAAAAAGACTCGTATGTAATATAAAAGGACCTATATGTAAGGATCCGACGGTTCAGATTAATTCTATACGACTGGTTTTCTTAGCTGTCGTACGATAGTATTCAAATGTCGTATAGGTAGTACAAGGGTATTATCGAAAATGTAAAATAGTATTGTTGTAATATAAGAATTGAAATATATGAAAATGTTTTAGATAGTATAAGGGGTAGCAGAGAATTTTTTCCAAATAATATATATCTATCAACTTACCATTTTACCCATAGGGAAACAATCGAAGAAACCGATAATACGACTGTACGACCGTTAGGTCGTATTGTGTACCGTAAAAGACCTCTAAATATAAGGTCGTACTATCAGCTAATCTGGTGATATATCAGAAAATTTAAGAGGAGAGACAAGGAACCAGTATCATCTCTCTTGACACAGAACTAGCTCTCTGATTGTGTCTTAAATTAAATCTTAAATGATAATATGCATCTAAGGGTTAGTTTAAAACACAACATCATTTTCACTTGCTGATGTAGCTATCTTGGAAATATAAAAAATGAAATCCACCACTAGAACCAGTTATCTGAACTGCATAGGCCAAGTCTCCCTGCCTCCTGTCGTTTCGTACTGATGCCTCCGTGGATGCGACTGTCAGACAGCGTGTAAGCCTAACACGAGAAGTGTCTTCATGTAGTTGCCCCCTTGATGCAATACTAGGTACTCACTCGTGCCCTGCTGACGAGGGCAGTCAGAGCAAAAGTAATCCAAGTCTCTGCTGAAAAGACCAGCAATGTCTTTTGTACTCATGCTTGTTTGTCACAATTCTAAAGCAGCCAGCCGACGTCGCCATTATGAAGTAGAGTGCTTGTAATGAAGCGACGACTTATGTTCAACTTTGACCCGTCGATTTGCTATCAGGACTGACTCTGTCAGCTAGCATTATATATCGTCACCACTGGTCACATTGTTAAATCACTCACACAAAAATATTGCTTTTCGTCACCAAATGTCTCTTGAGGCGCTGTTTGACATGCCACAAAGTCTTAATCACTAAAGCTCCTACTAAGTCTCTCGGACACCTTGATGCCATCTCTGTTAGAAATGTAAGTAAAATTCGGCATATTTTAATTTCATAATTCAGCAAGTGATTCATCATGTGAATGAGTGAAATTGTGAAAGTATAGCATGTGCTTGTGTTAATGGTTAAAACACTATATAACATGAACAACATGAAGAACCATAGAAGGTTCAGGCTGTACCCAGGGTTTGGAGCAGCATTGGAGGCACCGAGTGCGCCGTTACTAGTTGGATTAGTCATGCTAATCGTAGGCTGACAATTTTGTGTAGATGTAAGTTGTTACAGCGGAGACATCGATGCAGTGTAGATGGCCATTAGGATGTAGTTATGTTGTTCACTTGGGGAACACAGGTATGGTCACCGAAAAGTAGTCGATCGTAGAACAGGAAGAAGATTGTTGAGCAGTCACGTATGTCCTGCGCTGTCCAAAAACCTGATTGCCTCGCTATCTCCGAGTAGGAAGTCTAGTGTGGCAGGTTTTGGAGGCTCTACTCTTGAAATAACGTGTGTGCGTATGAAGTGGAATGGGGAGAGACTATAGTGCAGCTGCAGCAGCAAAAATAGAGGAGAGAATGATGGGAGGAAAAGCGAATGAACCTGGGCACCATTATCAACCACTATTGCCTTTAATAACCTTAGTAATAGATGCAATGAATCAACCGCTAGTAACTGACGATCATTAGCTACTAGAAACTGCTGCACTATTTGCACATCCATTAACTTCAATAATCGAAGACAAATTATTCTTGCAGTCAATATCAAACGGTGCAAAACTTGGCACGGCAAGGCATGACACGTCTTGTCACGTCTGTCCGGCTGAGACGAGCGAGCACAAGCGTGTGGCAATCTGGTGCTCCTTGTTCAACTTCACATGGGGTGCACAAAGAGTGCACCTTTTAAGGGCACGTACAACAGGAGTCTACAAGTCGTGTGCGAGCCGGTAATTTTGCAGCGAACCCCGCGCCCGAGCGCAGCGACGAGCTCGTCATCACCTCGCGAAAGGACGACCCGGGCTCGTGCTCCAAAGCAATGACGCCCGCTCCAGCACCGTTGTACGAACTCACCGCCCATGACGACGATGCAGGTCGATCCACTGCGGCGACGAGGAATTTGGCGCGGATGGGCACCTTGGCGGCGGGAATGCTTCCGAAGGAAATTGCATCAGCCTTGAGCTTGAAAACGAAGGGGAATAGCGCAGCGGCGGCAGCAAGGAAAGGCCCCGCCCCGTGCGTCCGTCGCGGTGGAGCAGCAAGACTCGATTTCGGCGGCAGGTACCACCTCCCTTCAATCCCTAGCACCCTTCACCAGCGCCCCCAACTCCGTCCGCCATATTGCAGCAGCGGAGAAACAGCAGGCTGCGGCGGGTGGCGACGCGTGCGTGGAAGGGCAGGAATCGCCTCTGGGCAGAAGTTGCGGCGGAGTAGAAGCACAATAGCAGCGGTAGAGCAACAACAATTGCAGAGGTGGAGCACCGGCAACGGTGTCCTGCGCAGCGGCAGCTTCCTGAATGGAAAAAAAAAACAGGGAAGGCAACAGATACGGTCCAGCCGGGGATAAGGTCCATTTCAGGTGCCAATGAATGGCTAGAAGTAAAAAAAAACAGACATTCAGAAAGGAAAAATAGTAAAGTGTATTAGTAACATATGTACGGTGGATGCAAAATAGCTACAAAGATGAAATACATACTTGATCATCATGATTTATGTGTCTATGAGACAATTAAATAGTTTGCAGACAGCTAAATAGACAACCCGTTGTACAAACTGTCTTTTTAACTTTCTGTGTACGACTTATAGACAGCAGCTGTCTACATTGTTGTACATGCCCTAAGTTGATCTCGTTCCTTCTTAATTAACCATATGGAATTAAGCACCTTAACCACCATTTGGTAACCTTCTTAATCACTATTTAGTAACCTCATGCATTAATTGTGTGCCTGAGTTATTATTGATTTACTTGGTTTAGAAATGGGCAAAGCCCACTTAAATCCGACAGTCCCATTAAAGATTTTCTCCACATCCCCCACACGATCATCAACGCCATTCCACGCCAAGCCAAAGGGTTCGAGATTTGCCCGAGAGCCACCGATGCTCCAAGGCTTAGCACACCTCTTGTACACATGGTTTACTCAAAAAAATGATCACACAGTAGGCACAACTTCCATTCGCTCTACTCTAAGCCCATCCTAGCACTAATCACTCTCACAAAGCATGTGTTGCACCTTTAATTAATTACTTACACACTTTTGGTGGCATGGATTTGTTGTGGGTCTTTTACGGTGGAACATACCACACTACGCCAAAAACAATTTGCACTAACACATAGAAAATAGCGTGCAATTGGCACCCCACCAGCATAGTGGTGCACAGGGGCATCAGCTCTGCACTCGCAAGCAGTAAAGGCGTAGTGCTGGCGGGCAACATAAGCCACCCGCCAGCACAAATAGGACCATTTGTGCTGGCGGGTGACTTATTTCGCCTGTCAGTAGTGAAGGCATAGTGCTGGCGGGTCACATAAGCCACCCGCCAGCACAAATGGTCCCAAATTTGTGCTGGCGAGTGGCTTTTGTCGCCCGCCAGCAGAGATGGGCACGGGCACTTGAAAATTTGAATTTTTCAAACGACCTCAAATGGAGAAACTCTCAACATGAAAGTTGTAGATCCTGAGAAGTTATGGAACTTTGTAGTTTACAACTTTTTTATTTTAAATCATATTGTCAATGAAATTCAAATTTGAATCTCTCAAATTTGAAATTCAAATTTCGTAAACGACCTCAAATGGAAACACTCCCAACATGAAAGTTGTAGATCTCCGATAGTTATGAAACTTTGTAGTTGACAAGTTTTTAATTTGAATCCGTTTAGAGCCTAAAAAATGATTTACACTCCGTGTGGTATAATATGAGTAGATTGAAAACTGGATATGGATGCATATGAGTGTGTGGTGTAGTGGTAGAGAGGGCTTCGCGCGAGGGTGGGTGGCTGGCCGGTGGGGTCCCTCCCTAAAAAAGATTTTTTGCTATTTATTTTGGGCTTTTTTAGCGTTGGCCCGAAAACCTCAGTGCTGGCGGACGACTTAAGCGCCCGCTAGCACTAGGTCTCTATGCTGGCAGACGGACACCTGCCAACACTGAGACAATTTGTGCTGGCACAAGGTCACTGGCGGGCGCTCCACCCGCCAGCAAAGACCCCTTACCCGCTAGCACAAATCGTTTGTGGCCTAGTGCCACCTTATGACACTGTTTCAAAAGGACCAGAATGAAAGGATACGACGGTTGAGATTAATTGCATATCACCACAACTTGCATTATTGGAAGTTTTATCTCGGCGGCGGCGGCAGCCTCGAAATGGAAGCTGCGGCGACCATGAAACTGCAGAGAGGGTTGCTCGATCGGGAAATGGCGGAGGGGGAAACGACGGGGATGCAGAACAAGGGGGGTGGGGGCAGGGTGGAGTTAGGAAGGTGCCGAATTTATTAAAATTTACAAAAAATTACTATCAAAAATAGCCATATACTACATATCACCACTTGGTTGTATGATCCACCATAAAAGAGCCATATGTTGTTGGTGACTCTTGTTCTTCAAAGCATTACTGGACCCTCCAGCAACTCCAAATTGAGGCATGTACAGTGGAACCATGTCATCTTCCTAGTAGTCTTTCTGCAGAATTTGTGCTACGCGGTAAATTCCGTGCGCAATTTGTACTACACAGCAAAATTTGTACTACACAGTTTGACATCTTAGTCAGCTATTTATGCACAAACCGCTGGGTGAGGGATTCTGTTTTTAGCTAGAGCCCAGGTTAGACAATTAAGGGTATCCTTGTGGATGCAGGGATTATGCACTCACATCCCATATGTTACCCATGCGGAATATTTTCCAATCGTTTTGAAATTTTTCTCTGAATTAAGTATTTTCCGAGTGCGTGGTATGATAGCAGGTAAGACCTGAATTTTATGGCGCTAATAGTTCTACATTTGTCCTATAAAATTTATTTTTCTCAGACATTTTATCTGCAACGTGTGTAGGAGTCCAGCAAGATGACTCCACTCCAGTGATAGTTTAGTATGTACCGAGAAATCAACGAAAGATTTCAATCATGCAGTTCTAGAATTTAGGCCTGTGGTTTCAGCCTTTCCTGCCTTTTATCTGCAAAGTGTGATAGTTTCTGTCCTTGAAGTTACAACTTTGCTAGGCTTAGGTATATATGCCCATGATTTTTTCTTTCTGTTCCCCCCTTCCCACTGCTCCGTGCTCCCTATGCCTCTATATTTATCTCACTTTGGACACCAAAGTGAGCATTGAAAAGAATTTATGCTGATACAATTACGTTTAGCCTGTAAAGTAAATAATTGCATAGTAAGTATTGTACAATGTTAACCCACCAATCTCTCTATTTGTATCTCATTTTTATTAGAAAAAACTATAATGCTCCTACTTATGACATCTCTATATATATATCACCAAAATGATGTATAAGGCTGCGCATAGTATTTTTGTTTAGACCTCCTCCCATTCCTTCCCAGTCTTTAAAAAAAACCTTAGGCTTGGGAAAAGATAAAGGCCCTACACATATATGAATGAATTCAGCCGAGATGACATACTCTCTCCGTCCCAAAATAAATACAATTCTAGGACCGAGCACATAAACCAATGTGATGTGTAAAATGACCAAAATACCCCTTGTTTTTTATGAGAAAGATCTAGCAATTGGCTTGTCTTTTATGTGAGAAGTTTCTAGAGTCTTTTGTCTTTTGTGGTTGGTTAGTCAAAGTTGTATTCTTTGTGGGACAAATTTCGAATCCTAGAATTGCATTTATTTTGGGACAGAGGGAGTATATAGCATGGCAATAAAATATTACCTGTTGGAGTCCAAAATATTACTCCCTCCGTCCCAAAATAAGTGCATTTGGAGGACCGCGCACGCAAACCAATACGAACATGAAATTACCAAAATGCCCCTGCCGTACTAGTGTGGCCTTATCCTCTCGAGCCTTCTTCCATCGTCGCATCCCCATCGCCCCCGCTTTCGCCGCCGCCGCCTCTCCCGCCCTGGCTGGCACCTCGGCATCTTCTTCCCTCGCCAGCACCTTCCGCTCGCCGACCCCAGCTCCACGGGGAGCCGCGTCGCCGGCCGCCTTGCCGCACCACGGGGAGTCGCGCCACTGGCCACCGGACCCACGCGCGAGGGGGAGGTGGTGCCAGACGTCGGGCCCTTGCGATGGGGCGGACGCATGCCGCCACCAGAGGAGCTCGTTACCCCGCTGCGTCGATCCACCGGCGAAGCTTGCCCGGCCCCACCACGCTGGCTCGCAAATCTGGCCGTCGGCATAGCATAGCTCACGCGGACCCCGCTGCCTCGCCGCAGCGAGCTTCCTGCCGACCTCCTCCTCCTCCGTCCTCGCCACAACGCCCTTGTCGTGCTCCTCATCGAGCTCGCCGTAGTACGCCACGAGGTGGGCCTCGTTGCTGCTTCTCCTCCGCCTCAATGCTGGCTGTCGGGCCAACAGCGCGGCCGTCGGGCACAACGTCGTCGCTTCCCTGTGGCCGGCCACGTGCAGAGCTCACCAGCTCACTCTCTCCCGGAGCTGGATGCTCCTCGCCGCCGATGCGAATGAAAATGAAAGAAGGAGAAAGAGAAATGGAATACGACATCTGTGTGAGGAGGACATGAGTGGAGGTGAAGGTGGACACGTATCTCCTGTTGTGCGGGTCCCATGTAAGTCTGGTTTTGTTTGTGCTGTGGTGTGCGTTTATTGTGGGACAAAATTCAAACCGCACAATGCAGTTTTTATGGGACAGAGGGAGATAGGAAGCATCGAGAAGCACATCACTTCGGATCTGTAACCAAAATTAGGGATGGAAACGGATCGGATTCGCATGGAATCGGATTCGGATAGCACCTTTTACCACATTTTTACTCGAATACGGATTCGAATGTTCTCGAATACGAATACAAAACGGATGTCTCGAATTCAGAAACGCATTCGGATATTTACTCGATTTGGAAAACAACATTTACCAATTTTCTTTATTGATAATTTACAATTAAAAAATCATGTAAAGACTAAAGTATTAGTACATAATGGAGGTAGCTCATTAAGAATATCATATTCATCCATATTTATTTTAATAATTAATCATATAATAAATAAAACTATTAATAAATACATATTTTTAATATATATATTTATCAAAGAAATAATAAAAAATACATGAAAAATATTTTCATCAATACATAAATAAACTAGAGTAATTACTATTAAACTTTATATTAATGTTTTTTATTATTAAAATTAATTATATTGGTCAATAAATTTAAATACAACTTTTAAATTGTTTTATGGATGGAATAATTTTAAAATTAAAATTAATGTCATAATTATTAGTTATGGATATAATTTTTTTAATTATACACTATCGTTATTAGTATTTCATTGAACATAATTTGTCATTAGTTATAGACATAACTTACAATTTTATATAGTCGAATACGGATAGTGTCGGATATTGTCGAATACGCATGGAATCGGATAGAGAAAAAATCGACAAAAACAAATTCGGATGTATCCACTTTACTACCACATTTGAATTCGAATACGGATATCCATATTTATGTTTTAGCGGATACGGATGTCAGATAATTCGGATTCCATTTCCATATTTCCATCCCTAACCAAAATGGACACAGCCGTGGTACTGTGGTACAGTCCATGGCCACCCACTAGACAGATCCGGCACAACAGCCTGTATATATCCAAGAAGTAGATTACGTCTTGGGGAATAGAGGCTGGGCGAAGAGCGTGTTGGAGTTCTCGAGCTCCAGACCTACTACGTTGAGCTGTATAAATTTGGCATGTGTGTTCATATCAATGACAAATTAAAGACAAGATGCCAAGTGATTTTGCGACGGTTATTGCTCATGCAACTTCTGATTAATGAAACTGACACCTTGTAATATGGTGATGGTTCACAAAATTTGCAACTAGCGTTGTTGTTCTTCTTTGTCTATGCAGAAACAATTAGAATCGCCCTAAACCAACTAGAATAGACTAAGGCCTCATTCGTTTCCACCAGATTGCATTCCGACCGGAATTGATAAATATAACAAGAAAATCATGATAGCTACTGTAAGAGATCCGGATTTATTCCGGGTCATAAATTAATTTACTCATGATAGATACACCAAGAGACTCGGACTCAATCCACTAGTCAAGAGGTGTGGAATCAATCCCGCTCTTCGGTCTCTTGTTCTACCTATCATAATTCTCAATCCGGAATAAATCCGAGTCTCTATCATAATTTTCTTGATATATCTATTATTCCGGACAGATTGATCCGATGGAAGCGAACAAGCCCTAAAGGCTCATTCTGCTCCACCGCATCGAATCCGGGCGGAATTGATAAATATAACAAGAAAATTATGATAGCTAGCATAAGGGATCCGGATTTATTCCGGGTCGGAAACTAATTTACTCATGATATGGACACCAAGAGACTCGGAATTAATCCACTAGTCGAGAGGTGTGGAAGCAATTCGGCTATTTGGATCCTTGTTATACTTATCATGATGAGTAAATTAGCTCTCGAATCGGAATAAATCCGGGTCTCTATAGTATCTATATTGATTTTTCTATAGTATTTGTCATTTCCGGCCAGATTGAATCCCATGATAACGAACGAGGCCTAAAGCAATTAGGCTAGACCGACATTGCATGCGCTTGGTCTTGGAGCCTTGTTGGCTTGCATCACTTCTTCGCACCTTCGGGTGTGTTTCTGTACCTCCACTTCAGCACAAGACATGTCCATGGATGTGGAAAAAGTTTTCCACCAAAGAGCTGTGCAAATATTTAGTTTCTTATTTTCTTTTTTTTTTGTCCGTCGGTGATGGAATTTCCTGTTTACAATGTGTGCTGATGTCTTTCATTTAACCTCTGCAACACAGTTGGAAAACCGAGCCAAAGCTTTAGCCTAACACTGAGGATGAAGTAATGGTTTAGTTTTCTTTTTTATTTTGTAAAAAGAAGAGATCTTATTATTACTCGGGAGTTAAGTTACAATCACAAGCAATAATTTGCTCAACACACCGGAGACGGGCAACGCCACACTGCAGAATGCTTTGTACGCGTTGACATTGTGTGAGCTCATGAGCGCCACTATTACACTCTCTTGTCGTATGGACTACCTTCCATGCTAGGATCCTACTTCCAGCTGCCATGGCCTCTTCCATGAAAAACTTTAAAGGGGACCGCCCTCCATCCCTTCTTGCCACCATCTCGATCACGTTACTGCAGCCAGATTCGACAATCGCCTTGTGACCACACCATTCTTGTCTCTCTTCCTTTTGTGATACTGCTCCAGCGATGTCACTAATCATTATACCAATCCCACTTTCCCCTGTTCTGCAATCAAAAGCTCCATACATTAATTTTCAGCCATCCTTGCTTAGGAGGTTCCAACCAGCGCCCTGTTCGCTTGGCTTATCAGCCACCAGCCAGCAGTAATTTTCTCTCAGAACAAACCAGCTACCAACAACCAGCCAGCAGTACTTTTCTCTCAGAACAAATCAGCACCGGCCACCAGCCACCATCTTCCTTCCTTGTCTTCTGTATGCTGCTCTCTGTACACAGAGAGTCACACAACACCTTCTTTTTATGGTTTATTAGTTGTTGGTCCCAAACATTTTTTTTCTGAATTGTTCGCAAAGCTCACCAAAGAAGCAGAGTGTTTTTGGCATAATTAGTTGGTCTGAAGAAGGAATTGGCCTGGTTAACTTATCTGGATTTATATTGAACTATCAGAGGCAAAACATATATATATATTTACTAACGTGTTGGTCTGAAGAAGGAATTGCTTTGGAACAAGGCTTATTTTGGATTAATCCAGCACACGTGTCACGTAAGTTGCTGCGAAAAGAAGCTATATATGACTCTTATCAGAGAATTCATAAAATCAGAAAACCAAAAATAAGTAGCATAATATAGATGAAGCTAAAATAATAAAATAAATATTTTACTATTCAACTTTTGTCTTTTAGATACGTAGCTTTTGACATGCACCTGATATATATATAGAGAACCCAAGATCAATAGTATTTTGAGGAAGGAGTAAATAAGAAACAATAGGAAACAAATTGAACATAAGAAGACTCGAAATAGAGCAGTAGGAGTGTAATGCATCTCCCAGGTTACCATAATACCTATGCCAGTGCTTGCAGTATTTGTACGATGATCTGCCTCCTTAATATGAAATCACCGTAACAACTGCCAACCCACATGGTGTCCGTACAGAAAGCTTTGTATTATAGTGATTATGGGCTCTTGCGAAAAAGATAAGAAGGTGCAGCCTCAAAAACACTTACACTACCGGAAATCTCATAAATGCCGAGTATTAGAGAGTTTTCCGAGTGTCATTCTTCATACACTCGACAAACAACCTTTTTGCCGAGTGTTTCAAGAAAAACACTGGGCGAATGAAAACACTTATCAAAAAGATCTCTGCCGAGTGTTTTTTTTCTGACACTCGGCAAAAATGTTTACCGAGTGTCGGATACAGCACTCGGCAAAGCTTCGCCGAGTGCACGACAAAAAACACTCGGCAAAGCGTGGTTTGCCGAATATTCAATCGCCGAGTGCAACACTCGACGAAGCCTTTGCCTGGTGTATGTATTCGGGCCTTCACCGAGTGTTTCTGACCCTTGGCGTCTATAGGCTTTCCCGTAGTGTTGGGTGGTGGATGCTGTGAGGATGGGCCCATGTTGCAAAATTAACACTTGTCTGCCACTCGTACTCGCTGCTGAACAAGCTGTTGCAGTTGTGAGAACATGAATATATTATGAATATGATATTCATCAGCCTCATTGGTGATTGATATAGAGTATACAGTGACATGGGTCTAATAGAATCTTTAAGATAGAGATCGACTACTGATCCTACTGATGCATGGTGGGCGCTTTAGTCCCAGTTGGTAATTAGTCCCAGGTGGTTAAACCAGGACTAAAGGGGACCATCTTTTGTCCCGAAAGCATAGGTTTGGTTGCGAATTCGAGATCTATGGCTCTTACCAACATTGGTTAATTATGAGATTTCTACCGGTGATGATAACTGGATCATAGAGTGCGCCAAGGACACACAATGATTGGAGTGGAAACTGACCAGTTTTCTTGGGTATTATGATATCCGTTTTTCAGTCAATGTAGTCGAGCGCAGTGGATCGTATGGGTCTCAATGGATCGGAGGAGGTAGCTGGTGACCCATGGCATCAGCAGAGCACATGTATCTACAAAGTTAGCTTTATATATAGCCGGGATAACTTATGGGGTGTGGATATGTGTGTTTTAAAAGATAGAGTTGTTAGGATATGTAATCTAGTTGGAGAGCCTTGAGCTCGTGTATATCCTGCGGTATATCTGTTGTAATCTAGGGTAGTTAGTTGGATATACTTGTAACGCAAGTTGATGTAATCTACTCCTTGTACAGGCTACGGCAGGGGCTGTTCCTGCCATATATCAACACACAGCCGAGAGCTAGGAAGGGCATCTCGTTCTCCCATTTTCTTTCATGGTATTCAGAGCCATCTTCTCCACCGAGACTTTCCATGGCTTTCGCTTCATCTTGAAATCATAGTGTTGATTGTTCATCACCTAATGATTCACAAAAATCTGGGGAAGAATCTGTGGTTGCAGGATCAAAAACAGTGCCGCCAGGATCTGATTTCATGTGCCTCTTCCCGGGGAGCAGCACGGGGATCAGAGCTGATGCTCCTGCAGCGGCGGCTGATTCTCCTGGCGAATCTGCTTCAGGATCGGGGGCGACAGCGACGGCGCACGCATCTTCTTCCACGGGCGACGGTGAGCTGGGATCTTCTGCGGCACGTGCAGGCGTAGCGGCTTCTCCCCCAACGCATGTGGCTGTGCAGCCTGATCCGGGGGCGGGATCCCCTGCGGCGTCCCCGGGATCCACTGTGGAGTCTTCGCATGCTGCTTCAGCTGTGCTGCCTACGCCATCTTCGCAGCAAGGGCCGGTGACAAGGCTTCAAAAGGGTATTTCTAAACCCAAAGTTTTTACTGATGGTACTATTCGTTGGGGTATGAGTACTGGTGTTGCTGCAGAAGAACCAACCAGGGTGGATCAAGCCCTAGGTGATGATAAATGGGTTGCAGCAATGGACATGGAGTATCAAGCATTGTTGAAGAATCAAACCTGGAGATTAGTCCCAGGACCTAAAGGTAAAAACATCATTGGAAGCAAATGGGTGTATAAAGTGAAAAGGAAAGCAGATGGAACAGTTGACAGGTACAAAGCTCGGTTAGTTGCCAAGGGTAACAAGCAGAGATATGGAATTGACTATGAGGACACGTTCAGCCTTGTAGTCAAAGCTGCAACAATACGGCTCATCCTTTCACTTGCAGTATCCAAGGATTGGTGCCTTCGTCAACTTGATGTGCAAAATGCTTTCCTTCATGGAGTGCCTGAAGAAGAGGTATATATGTATCAACCACCTAGCTATGTTGATAATAAATATCCAGATCATGTTTGTAAGTTGGATAAGGCAATTTATGGGCTGAAACAAGCACCACGAGCTTGGTATGCAAGGCTGTGTAGCAAGTTGCAGGCACTGGGTTTTATTCCTTCTAAAGCCGATACTTCCTTATTCTACTATAATAAAGGGAAGCATACTATATTTGTTTTGGTGTATGTTGATGACATTATCGTGGCTAGTTCATCTCAGGAAGCAGTTGATGCTCTACTTGCCGATCTTAAGCAAGCATTTGCATTGAAGGATTTACGAGACCTACATTATTTCTTGGGAATTGAGGTAAAGCGTGGCAAGGATGGGTTGTTAATGTCACAGGAAAGGTATGCACTTGATGTACTGCAGTGGTCAGGGATGGATAAGTGCAAACCGATGAGCACGCCAATGTCTAATGTTGAAAAATTAAGTATTGCTTCTGGAAATAAACTTGGACCGAATGATTCAACCAGGTATAGAAGTGTTGTTGGTGCATTGCAGTATCTAACATTAACTCGCCCGGATATTTCCTTTGCTGTGAACAAAGTTTGCCAGTTTTTGCATGCTCCCACTACAACACATTGGAGTGCAGTGAAAAGGATACTGCGTTATGTTAGTGGCATAGTAAAGCTGGGATTAAAAATTGGCAAGTCTAAGTTGATGATGGTAAGTGCATTCTCAGATGCTGATTGGGCCGGGTGTGTTGATGATAGGAGATCAACCGGAGGTTTTGCAGTCTTTCTTGGAGATAATCTGATATCGTGCACTGCACGCAAGCAAGCAACCGTGTCAAGGTCAAGCACTGAGGCAGAATACAAGTCATTAGCCAATGCTATAGCAGAAATTCTGTGGGTACAGAAGTTACTTGGTGAGCTAAAGATTGTTTGTCCTCCTCAGGCTTGACTATGGTGTGACAATTTGGGAGCTACATATCTCTCTGCTAACCCCATTTTCCATGCAAGGACAAAGCACATCGAGATAGATTTTCACTTTGTTCGTGAAAGAGTGGCACAAAAACTTTTGGAAATCAGGTTTATTAATTCTGGAGATCAAGTTGCAGATGGGTTTACAAAGCCATTACCAGAAGCAAAGCTGAGGCTATTTAGAAGCAATCTCAACCTTCAAAGTGGCTGAGATTGAGGAAGGGTGTTAAAAGATAGAGTTGTTAGGATATGTAATCTAGTTGGAGAGCCTTGAGCTCGTGTATATCCTGCGGTATATCTGTTGTAATCTAGGGTAGTTAGTTGGATATACTTGTAACACAAGTTGATGTAATCTACTCCTTGTACAAGCTACGGCAGGGGCTGTTCCTGCCATGTATCAACATGCAGCCGAGAGCCAGGAAGGGCATCTCGTTCTCCCATTTTCTTTCAGTGTGTCATTTCAAAACGTCTCTAGTCTAATTAACTCTCTTCAAAGATTACATCTCGGGCAGATGAATGATGGCATATGTACATAATGAGACCATCAGCCTTGAAGTTATTAGGATCAAAACAAATAATGAACTACTTCACACATGCATGTGGATTCCCTTGTTGGAGGCATGACCCCTCATAAAAGGGCACATTGCCCCTGCTTCCTTCACTACATCAAGTACTCAAAACAATTGTTGGTGCTGGCCTTCTTGGTGTTCCTAATACATATAGATACTATGGGAGAAACAGGTCATTTATGAGCCTTGGGTGAGTTGCACTTTGAGGAAGTATGAAACATGAGCTACAAATAGGAGGGACCTGGAACATTGTCACTTCACCATACTTGTCTAGTCGTGAGTCGTCAAGCAGCCATTGTGGTTTAATTCCTATCGATCTAAGTGGTGCCTTTGCTATGGTGTGTGCTTGCTCCAATACATCTTAACTTCACCATAGTACATAGACATCTGTTGCTGGTTGGCAAACTGTGTTGGACCAATACATGAAGAGTAGAGATTTGCATCACGAGATTGCCAGGTTTTGCGTCGAATAAGGTCTTGACTGGACCTCTTTGCACCATAATCTAAGTA
Organism: Cenchrus fungigraminus; assembly: GCA_036936925.1. NCBI lineage: Eukaryota > Viridiplantae > Streptophyta > Magnoliopsida > Poales > Poaceae > Cenchrus > Cenchrus fungigraminus. The sequence goes on along the minus strand of CM072768.1, from coordinate 58,493,091 downwards.
TAGTTGTGCCTAGCCATGGCTGATGTAGCGAACATGGCCTCATATGCCATTAGTTCGAGTATGATTTTGGTGATTCATGACAACATGATCAATGGGACTAACCATATTGTTTAGCATGTCTTTGTAGACATTTCTAGGTCCCAAGGATGCAAAAATACTACATGCCAAATTGAGAAGATAGTCTATTTTTCTAGGGTCAAAACCGAGCAAAGAAAGAAAAAGAAAACACACCGTCGGATGAACCGACAGTACCATCGGTGCATAGCGTCGGTGTAGTTGGTACACTGCGCAGCGACTAGAATCAACTTGACACCGTCGGATGATCCGACGGTCTATATCCTAGTTGCGTCGGATGAATTGAAGAAGAGAAGCCGCGAAGACAGCAGCGTCGGATGAACCGACGGTCCATTTGAGGGAACCGTCGGTCTATCCGATGATCACATTTGAACAAGACAGAGACGCGCCAAGACGAAGCCTTAAGCACCGGATGAACCGACGGGTGTGCAGTGGTTCATCCGACGGTCGCGTGGAAGCTAACAGTAAGGTTTTGGTCGCGGGGTCTTCAGCACCGGATGATCCGACAGAGTGTCGGTGTATAGCGTCGGAGCAGTTGTGTCAACGGTCATGTGCAGTGGAGGGCAACGGCTAGTAGCACCGGATGAACCGACACCTGGAAAAGTATAGCGTCGGATCATCCGACGGTACTACTTTCAGCAGCGTTTAGCCAACGGCTAGTTTGATGCCTTGGGCTATTTATACCCCCTCCACTCACCCATTTGAGGTGCCTGGATTGTGTGGAAGTGTAGGAGAGTGCAAGACAACTAGAAGATCATATCCAATCCATCCAAGTGCTTAATTGCTCATCCATAGACTTGCATATGCTTTGTGTATGTGCTTAATGCTAGGCTTAGCTTAGAGCTGAGTGAGTGCAAGGTTGTGCAAACCTTGTGAGGTGATTCTTGAGTGAATCAAGGTGTACAAGGTTCGCCGGAAGCCTTGGGGACTAAGTGGCTCACCGGCAATCGTCTTCGACCCTCTGGCTTGGTGTGGAGCGGCGAGGACACTTTGTGCGGGGGACGTGGAGACCCCCTTCCTAAGTGGAGAAGCTCCTTAGTGGAGGCGGCATCAAGGTGACCAAGGGAGCTTGGCGAGTGCCTAAGTGGCAAGTCTTAGTGGCGAGTCAAGTGGTGCTCTTGGGAGAGACTTGGTGACCGAGAAACAATACTCTTGTGTGAGTGCTTCAACAACGTGAACTAGGGGTGGCTTAGTGCCTACCGATACCACGGGATAAATCGCGTGTCAAGAGTTTGCTTCCTCTCATCCCTCTTTACGTTTCCGCATTTCTCTCTTGCAATCCTTTCTTGCCTTTACTTTCCTAGAGTAGTATCAGACTAGGATTGGCTATAGGTTGCAAAACTTGTTTTGGGATGGGAGTTTCACACTAGAACAACCTTAGTTACACATCTAGGTAGTATGTTCTAGTTTTACTTTATGCAAAAGTAGTGAAGCCATAGGTTAGGTTTTTAAGAAGCCTAATTCACCCCCTCCCCCTCTTAGGCTACGAGCATTCGATTCCTTACAGTTGAGTAGAATAAAACTACAATTGGTGTGGATGGAGATATGGTTCAAGACCGTTCTGTACTGTACATAGATTCTCCAACTTGTGACACTCTCTCCTAACATGTATCACTTTCACACTCTCTCCTAACATGTATCACTTTCTCCGAGGGACGGCGGCCGCGACGAATCGCACCAGCAGGGACGGCGGCGGCTCTGGTCTCCAAGCCGTGGCGGCGCGGCGCAAGCAGAGGCGGCGGGCGTGGGGCGTGGCGGCAGCTAGGGCGCGCGGGCTGCGGTGCTCGCCTTTTATAGGCACGCGGAGGGGCACCTGTCGTGGCGCGCACGCCGAAGGCAGCCTGGTGGCGCCGGCGGCGGCCATGCAGGCCATAGCCGTGGGTGGCCAGAAGCTGGGCCCACATGGGCTTCAGCGGGTTGGCCACTGGGCCGGAGCGGTGGTCGGGCCAAGCGGGTTGAGCCCACGGGCTCATCCCAAAACCGACAGGGTAGATTTATTTTCAGAAATAGTTTCCGTGTAAAGAATAATCCAGAAAATCTAGATAATTCATTAAACCCACGAAAAATACTCTGGAAATCCCAAAAATTCCATGAAAATTCTCAGAGATAGATTGAGACATGAAGAACCCAAATAAATTATTTGGAGCTCATGAAAAGAATTTTAGAGCCTTCTATTAAATAGAATTATCTCGAAAGAAAAGAGAATAAATTTCAGAAAAAGCTGGAAAATTCTCAGAAGGATTTGGTTAGCACCTAAACGTCTCTTAAAATATTTTGCACTCAAGAAACACCAAGATGCATCGGCATGAATGCAACACACAATGATCCAATTTATTTAAAAACAATAAATAATTTTTTTCTATACTAGATTTCCTGTAAAGAAAATAAATGTTGTAAAAATTTTAAAATTATGAGAAAATCGTTGTTTAATTATTTTTTCTATTCACATCCTGAAATTTGGAAATTTCAGGGTGTGACAGAATCAAATTTGAGTTCCATCACCTAGAATGAAGTTTTCATATCTCAAAAACTCTTGTTTAACTTTCATCAAGCCAGCCCAAAAGTGAGAATCACCTGGCATATGATTAATCTGGGTAAATGTTTTGTACCTCAAATACTTTCTTCTAAAGAACGATTGCCAAATCCCATCTTCGTTTATAAGCTTGAAAAGCCATTTGCTATGAAGACATCTATTTTGTACATCTAGATTGAGAATTCCTAGACCCCCTTGTTCTTTTGGAGTACAAAGTGTACTCTATTTTGTCATTCTTACTTCTTTTTAGAGCTTTGTTTTGGTGTTTCAATAGTACCGGGTAGTACCAAGTAGTACCTTGTACTGATATTTTTTCACTAGCTAATTTAATTGGGTAGTACCAGGTAGTACCTTGTACTGGTTTTTTTCACCAACTAATAGAAAAACTAATAACTTCCTTATATGCATATGCTTTTCTCAGAAGGTCTAGCTTTGCCAAAATCAATAGTTTAATTCGTATTGGGTCGCCAAAATAGTACTATCTGGTACTACCCTAATAGTACTACCTAGTACTACCGGGTACTACCACTGTTAGATTTCACCACATGGATAGCTTACACTAATTACAAGCACTCTAAAATTTCCCTTCTTTTTATGCTCATTACTTTGCCAAAAGAATCTAAATCTACAGTAGTCTAGTTTTTTTTTGCGAATAAGTAGTCTAGTTTCTTTAAAACCTCTTATGGTACTTCGAAAAAAGAGATCATTAAAATAGAAAGATTGCTAAGAACAGAGTCAATGAGATCTTGTCTTCCCCCTATTGAAAACATCATTCCTGGCCCTTTCCAGCAACTAAGTTTCCTTTGGAACATCTGCTCCACTTTGTTCCAACCCTCATCCCTCAGTTTTCTACACAGGTATCCCCAAATAACGAAAAGCAATGGAGCCTATTTCACTACCAAAAAACTGTGAGTATTCCCCTACCAATTCGTTGGCATCCCCAAAGCAGAAAATCTTACTCTTATGGGACAACTTCATATTTTTGGCTTCATCAAGATTATTTTCCTTGAAAATAATAGTATCATTTGCATTTTGCAATATAGAAAGCCCATCATCCACACTAGATCAGAGTTGATATTCTCGAGCTCCAGATCAGAGTTGAGCTGTATTAAATTTGGCATCTCAAAGACAAAGGTGAGGCACTACACCTGCGAACTGGCCCATGTCTTTGGCCGTCGCGCAATGAGAAGCGCCAGCATATCAACAATAATATTAAAAGAATTGGAGAGAGAGTATCATGCTATCTCACACCCTTCCTTGTCTGAAAAAGTGTCCCACATCACCATTCACCTTAACACCTGCCGATCCTGTGGAGACCATTTGGTTTGTCCAATCACACCACTTAGGTGAAAAACCCTTCATTCTTATCATTTCTTGAAGAAAAGGCTATTTTCCCTTGTCATAGGCTTTTTCAAAGTCTAATTTGAGAATGACTCCACTCTTCTTTTTTTTTTGTGCATTTCATGATTGGTTTCGTGTAAAATAGCAACTCCTTCCATTATAAACAGTCTAGGGATAGAAGCAATCTGTGAGGGCTGAATTACTTTATGCACGAGGAGGGAAATTATATTGGTGTGAACCTTTGTAAAACTTTTTAAACTTACATTAAGAAGACATATGTGTTGAAATATTAGACAATTTCCATATTAAAACCATAATACAAATCATGACACTGAACAACTAGATTAAGCATGTTTAGCAAACTCATATTACATAGCATAGCAACTAGTGTAAGCACGATTCGTACACTAGACAGATTAAGCATGATAAACAAATAAAACCACAATAAAGTGAGAGTGTACCCAAAGGCGGGACGATTGTCGGGGGCAACCGATCGCCGTTTTCCTCTGGATTAGTCACACTAATCGTGGGAGGACCTCAGTTGATGTAGTCGTACAATGCCGATGCAGGAAGATGTACGCAATGTAGTCCCTCGAACGGCCGCCAGGAAGTAGTCGTCCAGTAGGCCACCGAGAAGTAGATGAAGTAGTCATTTGAGAGCAGTCGCGCGAAGAGCGCTTCCCAAAAACCTTATTTGCCTTCTCCCGGTGCAGGATAACAAAGACGACGGTTCCAGAGACTTGCTCACCCGGTCGCTGGTGCACGCAAACGATCGGGTTGGAGTCTTGGCGACGGTAGCGCAGCAGCGAGAAGAGGCAAAATATTATTTTTACTACTTTAGGATTTTCTAATTGAAACTCCCAATTGTAGTTTTTGTTGTGTCTTTCCTCAGGAGGTTTGGTACAAATATGTAGGGAGGAAAACTCCATACCTCCATATCAACTAGCAATATGGCACTAATTGATGTTGCACCTACCACCTCTACTAATGGGCTTAAACATTAAAGCCCATAATGGAACACAAATATCGGGCCTTTGAGATTTATTAGAATTTCTTCATATGAATTTTATTTAGGAGAACTATTCATATATAAATTCCAACAATATGGGCTTGTACTGTTATAATTTATTAGCCTCTGCCTTTTTGGGGAGTAGGGTACTGATTCCGAAGTGAAGACTATGAAGAGGTAGGTTGCCAGTATGGAGTTTATGTAAAAGCTCAAACAGATCCGGTTTGATGATGTCCCAGAAAAATGGATAAAATTCAGCAGGGAATCCGTCAGGACCTTGTGCTTTGTTATGCTCCATCTAGAAAATAGCATCTTTTATCTCTTTTTCATTAAAAGGCTCTGAGAGCAACTCATTTTCTAATTGAGAAACTTGTGGAATGCCTTCTCTATATTCCTCATTTAGAGATAAATCATTGCACTCAGGGCTCCCCAACAATTACCCCTTCGTCCTGCTCTTCCCTTTAACTGACAGATTCTGGTATTGGGATGTCTATCATTTGCAAGGAGTATGAAATATTAGTTTTGTTATCACCTTTTAAAAGACTAGATGCTTTTGTTCTTTGGGACCAATAAAGCTCCTCTTCTCTCACCAATTTGACTAACTTGGCTGTCGTACTATACTTACATTCCAACTGCTGCTGTGAAAGACATCCCAACTCTGCTTTTCAATCTAGAAGATCTACAACATCTCCTCCGTGTGGGGCAGATTTATAGGATTTATGGCCGTATGGAAATAGGGGATGGAAGAAATCTTAAGGCAGTGGAGGTTGAGTGCACAGGACATACATACAGACAGTCTGAGAAGCTCCTTCATTAGACTCCCACAACTGACAGTACAAGATGGCCGATGCCATGATGCGATTGGCATGCATGTTCATTGGGTGGTATTGTGTACCGTAAAAGACCTCAATTAGAAAAAGATGCTTACAGGCTTACAGCAACCAGATGCACAATGTTCAAATCATTTCTTTTTTATTCCTTTTTGTAAGTAATGCTCCTAGACCAAATCAGCCGCTTGCGCTTTGTGGAACTGTCTGAATAAGTAGCCTTTCTGTGCTCAATGTTCATACTTTTTGCCCAAGCATTAAATTTTCGTGAGATATGCATGGTGGCCGACGTATCTTCTATTATATTCACGACCAAACGAAAATGCATGTATGACATTTCATAATGTTCCTTGTCCATCTCTCTTTCTAAATATGTAGTGCTAATGAATGCTGAGATCCTATACCATTAAAACTAGTTGATGGAGAGACCCTCAACATTTACATTTTACTTGACCTTGTTCAGGCATGGCTCCATATAAAGATCACATTTCCTTGCTTCGTCCTGTGCGTACCATGAGTGCCAAAACAATCGCGGTAGTTAAACTTCATGGTCTTCATCATGATCAATGCAGAAGCTAGAAACTCCAAAAATGACATCTGGAACAGGACTGGAACAAGCTTTCAAGAGCTACACAATGGAGCATGTTGCATGCGATGGAAATGAGAGGCATCTGGAACTGCATCACTTTCGGATATTTGTCTAGTCGTTATAGAAGAAGTAAGACATTGCAATTTCTAGAAAGTTAGCATTCAACCTGTCACCAGCGCGGACTTCCTCAGTTCCTCCTATAAATTTGTAACACCGCGAGTTTCCTCGTCGCGCGAAATATCATCACTTGACACAGAAATATAATGTGTTTCATTCCATAGCCTTGAAAAAAAATTCTGCCATATGTGACAGAAAAAAAAAATCCCTATTTGACAAATCACCCCATTTCGGTGTGCGTATTGGTAAAATGAGCATTGGATAGTCCAATGGTAAGTTAACGTAGGCATCAGATCACCTGGTGCCTCCTGCTGATGCAACTAGATGTTGGCCACTTGCCCAAAACTTACTCTGATGCTTCATCCGATGGGCCCTGGAACATCCGGCACTGAATAGGTTTTGCTCGAAAATCTTCTAGATGATTTCGAAGTAAATGTTCTCAACAACTTCTAGCCATCAGAACATCCTGTTCTATAGGAGTTTCTTTGTCTTCTCTGCGGATGCTCCGACGCTTGTAAAAATTAGGCCGTCAGATCTTCAGGTGCTTGCTGCGACTTGATGGTAAATTTCCAGTTGTACTAATTGTTCCGATGATTACTGCAATGGTTATCCAGATGGACTATCCGATCATCCGGCCCTAATTTTTACAAGTCGAATACCACCATTATTTTACCCAACAAAAAAACTGTCACTTGGATACTTGAACACCATGATTTTCATATAAAAATTCGCCATTTGGATCATGCCATGGTTTGGTTTGCATACTTGAAACCTAGAAAACCTATAAGATACATGCTAGACAAGTAATTATTATTAGTCTCAATAACTAAGTTGTCACTCAATCACCAAAATCACAAACAATAGCCGAATTGGGTCATGTTTCTTACAATTTCTCTTTGTGTGTGGACATGAGTGACCATTACAAAGCATTGGCGTTGATATTATTTGCTCCACAGGATATAATTGGTTATATGGTTGATCAATGCAGAGCAGATGTGAAACTAGTGGAACTCACAATACTCCTCATGTTGAACCAGGACTTTCTTATTAAATGAAAAGGCAATGCTTGTAGAGTTGTAGTTATTCCATCACCATATATTATCCAAGTGATATATTAATATATTATGTCACCCTCCTCCCTTTCCAGCTAAAAACCAAACGCACCACACAAACAAATAATGGCATGCAGAATACGGATATGAGTAATCACCAATTTGAATAGGAACAGGAAGCATACGGAAACGCAGATGCAGCGGTTTGCCACTGTGGCACTGTCACCATGAATTCTGGGTAGATTTTTTTAGATAAAGGAACAGAAGTTCCAGCCTCAGCACTCAAGCAAGTGCCTGCAGCTTTCGTTTACATCAAACAGCCTCATAGCTGCACCCCACAAAGACCTCTAGTTTTGCACAGGCAACCAAACATAACAGGCAAAGAAAATACCCAATCCTTGTAAAGACCAGCAAGGATTACAAGAGGCTTGAAACTATATCAAGACACTCTAACCAAACTTTTGATGACCGACGACTAATCCATGATTTGCCTCCGGACATTCCATCCACTCTTGTTGAAGAACTCCAACGCCGCCATCGTCTCTAACCAACGGCATGCTTCAAAATGCTCATATCCTCTTCCTTGGAAAGGATGGACCAGCTCCTTATCCAAAAGGTTCCTCTAAATATTATCTGCAAAATTGATTTGAATTTTGATCTTTGGAACACAACTTCATTCCTACAGAGCCATAAAGCCCAACAAAAAGCTGCCGTACCGATTAACACTTGATTCCTTTGCTTATTTGAAAAACTTCTAAGTCAAGGACCAAAGAGATTAGTAATATTAGCAGACGCTCTAATACCAAAAGTAATGCTTATTTCCATCCACATCATCTTAGCCAAAGGACATTCAAACAAGAGGTGTTGAATAGCTTCTTGTTTACTACAAAAGCAACAACGAGTGCACCCCTTCCATTGCTTTCTAGCTAGATTATCTTTAGTCAAGATTACACCTTTTCTAAGATATCAGAGGAAATTTGTATCTTTAAGGGAATTTTGGCCTTCCAAGTACAATTAAAAGGAATCCCCGTTCTCATCACCAAGTCATTGTACATGCTTTTTACTGAGAAATTCTTAGTAGCAGTCCAAATGAATTCTGGGTAGATGTTGGGCTTCGATGGCTTGTAAGTCTGGATAAGGATGACGGCAAGGTCTGAGAGGTTGCAAAACACTGCATTTTCTGCTCACGAGATTGAGAGCCTGAGAGACAGTTCAAGCGTTAGAGAGTGAGAAAGCTGAGACGGTTCACTGCATTTGCTGCTCACGAGATTGGGCTGCTCATTAGCTTGGCTTCTATTTGTCCTCGGCCGTATCTGTTCAGCGCAGTTGGTGATCTACAGTTTCTTCTATAATAGTTTGAACAGGTCACCACTTAAGTTCTCGTTCTTTTGTTAGTTGTTATGCATCGTGTGCTTATTGTTTGGACACAATTTGCGATTGGGTTTGTAGTCCAATGATAGGACGGTCCAGTGGGACGCTACCCACCAGCATTCAAATCCTGGTGCTCGCACCTTTTTCTGGATTTTCCAGGATTTACCGGCGTTATGCGTTAAGTGGTAAGCGACGTTCCCGTCGACGACGAGGCGCCATTGGTGACTTCGGGAATCTCCAGATCTGCTGGTGCTCAGTCCTTCGGAGGTGCTCATAGGGGTAGGGTTTGCGTACGTGTATTCATAGGGGTGAGTGTGCGTGCGTGTTGTGAGCGTCTGCGTTGTATTGTGTAATTCTCAAAAAAAAAGTTTGGACACAATTTAAGTATTGGCTAGATCCACATTTCCTGGACAGAGTGGGAAAGGAGAGAAACAGATACACAATTTAAAGTGAGTAAACAGAATTCCATACTCGATCTCACATATCTCTGTAGAATTATGTGGAAAGCCGTATTCAATGAAAGTCGTATGTACGGTTTGGAGGGAGATCTTTTCTATCTTTCAAGATCCACCCTACAATATGGGGTCAAAACGCAAAAAAAAAAAAACTGAGTGATTCATTTTTAGCCCATATAAAAAGAAAACGGATTCTTGAACCTCTTCCACACTCATGTCACGTCGAGGTACTGAAGAAAAAAGAACCGCAAAATCTGATCCAATTCTTCGCAATCAATTAGTACATGCCGTTAGTGATACAAGTGGGCTTACAGGCAAGCTCACATATAAACCTTTAGACCTATGTCATTGATGGTTACCATCATTGGTTTGGTCATTGTGGAGGAAGGTAAAGCATATCACTAGCGATGGTTATGTTCTCTGCTATGGTTCATTCTCCCATGCTTTACTGGTTTTATTAACTTTTTAACCTACATGCCCCCATCACCGTTTGAGCGTGGCCTTATTAGGGCAACACCATGTACACTACCAGGCCCAAGAGACCCAAAATGCCCACGTAGCCGAGAATGCCAACACGGAATGCTTCAAGTCCAGATGGAAATAATGCTACATGCATAATGCGCTGTGGTTCAGCGGGGGCAATAGTGTGATGTGGAGGGGCAATGCAAGGCACGGCACTGGGCAGCGCCCCAGTGATGCTGTCTCCGGTACGGGAACCATGAAACAGTAGTCCACGTCTTTCTTGAGAGTTGAGGGTATAATCCTGACATTATTATTATTATTCGAGGATATCACTTGACCCACTCTCTATCTGGAGTTGTGCATGGATGCTGAAATTGCAGGGATTATTTTGCATCCACATCGCATATGTTACCCCAAATTAGTCTAAAATTTACTTATCGATGAAGTGAGAAATGTGTGATGCGCGATATTTTCTAATCTGTTTTATAATTTCCTCTGAATTAAGTATCCACCGAGCGTGTACTACGAGAGCAGGTAAGACCTGAATTTCATGGCACTATTTACAGAACAATTCTACATTTGTCCTACGAAAGCAATTTTCTCAGACTTTTCATGATCTGCAACCCTTGTGTAGCAGTTCAGCAAGAAAACTCCACTCCAGTGATAGTTTAGTATGTACCGAGAATCCACGAAGGATTTCCATCACGCAGTCCTAGCAGTTAGGCTTGTGGTATCAGTCTCTCCACCCTATTCCTCTATAATATTGATGTCAGTTTGGACACCGAACTGACCATTGCAACTGATTTAATTAGATCCCCAAGATACAACTACCTACATCTTGTAAAGTCAATAAATGTACTCTAATACTCCTCCAGTTTGGTAAAAGAAGTCGTTTAGGACAGCGACACGGTCTCCAAAACACAACTTTGACTTCTCTTTTTTATGAAAATATTTATTGAAAAGTTATATATGTATACTTTTATGAAAATGATTTTCAAAACAAATCTATTGATATGAATTTCACATTTCTAAACTCAATGATTTAAAAGTTATTTATCTTTTATATTCCCGATGTTTGACTCAAATCTTGTCCAAAACGACTTCTTTTACCAAACCGGAGGGAGTAAGTACAATGGTGACCCATCAATCTCTATTTGTCGACAAGGACCTTGTTATTAGGAAAAAAAACTAATAATGCTCCTACTTATGACATCTCTATATATCACCAAAATTATGTATGTGGCTATCCATTGTGTTTTGTCCATCTCCTTCTATTCTTTCTTAGTCTTAAGAAATATTGTAGGCAGGTAATATCCAAACTACCTACACAAATATATGAATGAATTCAGCAAACAAATTATAGCATGGCAACAAAATATTACCTGTTTGAGTTTAAAGTGTTATGTAATTGTAATGCATTAGGTATAAGAAGCATTGGGAACCACATTACTTCCGATGTGAAATGGACACAAGTTGTAAAATGGTGATTTTCACACATGCTGATTGTCATATTGTATATATGCAAATATCCTTATAGATTGCTCTTCTTTGTCTACAAAAAAAAAAATAGTCCCCTACACCAACTAGAATATATAGCAGCAATTATGTTGGACGCACCTTGCATGCGCTTGGTCTCGGAGTGGAGTATGGATTTGGCTAAAGTTTTCCTCCAAAGAGTTGTGCAAATATTTAGTTTCTACTTTTCTTTCTTTTGTCCACCAGTGATGGAATTTCCTGTTCATGAAGTGTGTTGATGGCTTATCTTTAACCTGTAACATAGATGGAATGCTGATACAAAGCTTTAGCCCAACAGTGAGGATGAACAGAGAAGTTAATGCCGGTGAACAGAGAAGAACAATGGAAGAAGTAGTGTGCCAAGCAAGAAACATGACATCTGAGGTTTGTACTATGCCAAGAAAACAGTGAAAAACCATCACAAAAAAAAGTACAGAGATGGAATCCACCTCTGGATGAAGCTCTGAAAGTTAACACATTGATGGAGCTTTTCTCATGGAGCAGAAATCGGGAAGATGGAGCTTCATTGTTAGACATGCTGACGGGAATACAGTAATGACGGGAGTAGGGAGATTAGAATCAGTGCTTCATTCTTTTCGTGCAGAGGCTCAACCTTGCCTTGGGGCTTTTGATCAATCACAGTATGGTATGGTTACTTATGGATGCACGGCAACTTATTTAGCTAGATTTTGTGTTTGTTGAAGTTTCTTTTGCCCCACGTTCTTGTAATCTGTGTGCACATGAATTAGCTCGTTCTAGTTGGAGTTCGGACCCGGATCAGTCATGTGTTTGGCTTGATCGTCTACCGGATTTTGTAAAGTTTTTAGCAGTTTGTGATTATACTGAACCTTGGACAGATGAATAAATAAAATTCTTTTAAAAAACATTCATGATGAAGTAATTATTTAGTTGTTTTCCAAAACATTTCTATGAATCGTTCGCAAGACTCGGTAAAGGTGCATAGTGTTTTTCGAATAATTAGTTGGTCTCAAGAAGGAATTGCTCAACTTATTTGGATTTTGTGAGTTTTTTGTTGAACTATCATAGCCAACACATATTCACATTATGTGTTTTTAAGGGCCCGGTTTTTAATTGCTTTGGAGCAAGGCTTATTTTTTAATCTATATGTCAGCTTGTTAGAGAAATCATAAAAGTAAAAATAAGTATCAGTGTTTGTCGAAGAAGCTAAAATAATAAAAGAAACATCTAATACTACCTCTGTCCCAAATTAATATTCTTTTTTTCTAGACACTTATGGACCTGATATATAAAAAAGCAAAGTTGGATAGTATTTTCGGAAGCAGGGAGTAAATAATAAGAAATAGGAAGCAAAACTTGAACCAAATAAGACTCGAAGACCAAGGCTACCACAACACTCTGGTGGTAAATTCCCATGCTTGTCCTTGTAGTATTTATATAATGAGCTGCCTCACCTTAATATGAAATCACAGTGACAACTGCCAACCCATATGGTGTCCATACCGAAAGCTCTGTATGTATTCCAGTGATTATGGCCTCGCGCAGAAAAGACAAGAATGTGCAGCAAAACTACTTGGGTGGTAGATCAAGGGGCGGTAATGGATTATGGCCCTAACTGATTCTTCACAATTCAACAATATAGGATTATGGCCTGGTCCTTACAAGGCCTGATCCTTAAATTTGCTATTCTAAATTTGAAGGCGCATTACCACCCGTAGTGGATGTCGTGGTGATGTGCTCATGAGGGCAAATTTAACTATACATTGTCTACTACGTACTAGTGTTTGCTGCTGAACAAGCTGTTGCGGATCAGCCTCATTTTGTGATATATATAGAGTATACATTGGCCTGTGTCTAATAAAATCTTTAAGATAGAGATCAACTACTAATCCTACCCAACATGACAACTAGAGTAGATCATACAGTGGACAAGAACGCACAATGACCAGAGTGGAAACTGACGAGTTTTCTTCAGTATTATGATACCCCTTTTTCAGTCAATGTAATCGAGTGTGGTGCATCGTATGCATCTCAGTGGGGGAGGTAGTTGGTGAGTCATATAGCACCATCAGAGCTTATGTGTGCATCATTTTAAAACGTCTCTCAGGTTAAACTTTCTTTAAACATACTGGCCGGGCACATGAATGATGATATATTGTATCTTTAACACTAGCATATAGTGAGGATCAGCCTTGAAGTTATTAGGTTAGAAAGGATCAGAACAAATAATGAAGTACCGCACCCATGTGGATCACCTGGCTGAGGGCACGTTTACCCTGCTTCCTTTCCTACCTCAAGTACTCAAAACTATGCGAGAAAGAGGCATTTTCCTAGCATTCTATTGGGTGAGCTGCTTTTTGAAGCAATATGAAGCATGAGCTACGAATAGGATGAATCTTGAACAATGTCACTTCACCATACATGTCTAGTAGCTAGTGAGCCATCAATCACCCACTGTTGTTTAATTCTATACATCTAATCGGTGCCCTCACTCCATTATTGGTATGTGCTTGCTCCAATACATTTCTAATCTCCGCCATTAGTACATAGGCATCTATTTCTACTATTGCTACAGACAGAGTGATGCAGTTTGGTGAAGTACGTGTTGGACAAATGCAGAGCAGAGTGCCAGTGCCACACGAGACTTTCAGGTTTTGGGTCGAATTTGGTCATGACCCTGCTGGTGGCTGCCTGATGTGAAGCGTCACCTATTTGCACCAGAATCTAAGTATATTTAGTAATCCCTAGCTATGGTTGAGTAAAGTCTAATATATAATACAACTAATTGGTGTGGATGGAGAAATAGCTCAAGACTGTTCTGTACTGCTTGTCCAAATTGTGACACTTGAAGAGTGCTTAACCGCATGGATAAGCTCTATAATGCGTATATGGCCATGAAATTCCACTTCATCCCTTTGATGCAACTTCTCACCCTACCTACAATTCTTGATCATTGGCCCTCATGACTCCTCCATTCCTTGTCAATAATCTTTTATTCAGAAATTTATGGAATTTTCCTCATCTAAAATAATCTATCTTGTGGAGTGAAGGCAGGACACACCGAGCATGTGTACTGTATCAAGCTCTCACGTGCAGGATGATGCTACGATGCACTTGGCATTAGCGTTCACATCTCAAGAACAAGGACAAGTAACCGAAGGCAATGAGGCGTGTGATGGATAAGGTGCGGACTTTGAGTCATCCTTTTGGTAACTGATGCTCCTACAAGGCTCCTACGCCCTCTCTTGTAAACGATGCTGACAATGTACTTCATAAGGTAGCACTCTTACGTATCATAGCACCATGACAGTACACACAAGTCACCGCTTCAGTTTCTCATTCTCCGATTATATTTGAATTATTTCTATGAATTTTGGGGAACTCTCTCCCCAAACATAATGTATTGGTGGAGCAAGTTTGGATTGTTTTATTTGAGGAACCGCCTCACTCTAGATGCTTAATTCGATGAAGTTTTGTAGGATGAGGCAATTTATCATGCTTATACACATATACTAATTAATAGCTTGTCAGGGATGATTAGGTGATGGATCAACCCATTCCAATCCAGAGATAAAATAAAAAAGTGTGAGATGACGATGGACCACCCTATTGCAGAAACGAAACATCATTTTATCACCTACATGCCTGATGTGCTGTACTGAGGAAGAAGGTGATCCCTGATAAGCATTGGGAGGACCTATACTGGCGTTCTGGGTAAGTACTACATACTCTTACACACGATGGAATGACCACACGGATGAACAACATTGAATGGTTCGTCCAGCATCTGATTGAAGTGCTACATCGCTCTCAATAGGCGGTAACTGTGCTACAGCAAGGTGTAGCTAAGCGCAAGATGTGGCACTGATGCTGACCAGCTGTGAGGCCGTTCCTGGTGCTGAACGAGGGCAATGTCCGGACTCCGGAAGTAGTAGTCCTCACTTTTCACTTCATATCAGGGTATATATAATCCTCACAATATTTTGTGTGTCATTTCAGAATATCCCCAAGTCCAACTCTCATTTTAGATAGACTGCATGTTAAAAGGTAGAATATCATCTATAAAGAAACATGTAACCCATGAACTCTGGCCGAAAGGATTGCTCTACAAATAAATCTATACGAAGATGTAACTGACTAGCCGTAGGTCATTTAGTTCAATTAGCTTTGTAGTGCACACGAATGCTGAGATCTTGTAGCACTAAATTAGAAGATGGTGATAGAATCAGCTTTGAAGAGACTTTAAATCGGAGCAGATGATGCAGTACTCGCCCCAGTTCCTCTGGTTCACACCACACTGGCCTTGCTTCCAGTCCTTCCTCAGGCACCTAAACAATTGTTATTGCTCAAGACAAGGTTGATGACTGAGCCAAAGCAAAATACAAGTTTGATGAGTGGAAAAAATCCAAATTTGTTGTACTAGCATTAAGCTCTAAAATTGTGTGAATTTGTTTTGTATGAAATTTATGTGTTTTAGCATTGAATCTTCATGATCATTGACATGATTTAAATTAGTACAACTAGTGGGGTGCTGCCTTGCCAGTTACTCAACTCCATCCATTTCATAAAGAGTGCAATCACTTTTTTATGTCGCCTTTTAGACTAGTTGGATGCTAGCTCAGATGACCTTGTCATCCTTATTTAGGTTAGATGAGTTTCGGTAACTGGCATGCTACCTGTTTTGTTCCTGCAGTAGGAATTCACAAGATGCAAGTAATTAAGGAGAGTAAGATATTTGACAACTTTATAAGGTCAATCTTGTGCCAGTGTTTCATTGTGTTGTTTCCAAGAGTTCCATATGATGTATTGTCCTTTAAGTTCATAAATAAAAAAACATACAATGCATAGTTCAATTTTGTTGATTTAGCAGTTAGCACAACTGCACAAACATTTATTTGTGACACACGAGATTGAATGCAATCATCAAATGAAATGAAGTCCATTTACCCTTCAATGAGATTTTCAATGTCTTTAAAGTAATAAATATCCAGTTTCATCTAGATACAATTCTTTCCGTCTGTCTTCTGATAGCTCTAATGCCATGTAATCCCATTTAGTGAGAAAGAACCAACCATTTGAACATATCTTGCACTTCTGGAAAGCACATCATCTGTTACCGGAAGTTATGGCATGCAAGTAATGAAGAAGATTTAGTAGATTGTGACACCAAATATTGAAGATATGTTCACTACGTGAAAACCTCAAATAGGTCACGCAACATTGGTAACGGACTCATAAAGCCCGTTACAAGCTTGTCAACAGTAACACGCATTGATAAACATCCGATACAAATAAGCCCAACAAGCAATGTTCCACCTACCACTGTAACATTGGTAACGGACTACACTAAAAGCCCGTTACCAATAAAAACTCATTTGTAACGGACATAACAATGGTAACGGACCACATTCTAAGCCCGTTACCTTATTTGAAATCCGGACCCGAAATTTTACTTCACTCTAGTTATGAATTCGTTGGCGTCCGCGACCACATCCCCTCCCCCACCCCTGCATCCGCTCCTCGTCTTTCTCGTCTCCTCTCGACCCTCACTCTACCCCCCCCCCCCCCCCCCGCGCAGGCTATGATACATTAATAAACGCCACCTAATGAAAGCAGCAGTTGCAATCAAGAGCACCCAAAAACAAGTTTACTGATCAAACACTAAAAACAAGTGGACTACCAAACACTAATTCAGGTTGCAGTAAGAATGGTTAGTATATACTAAGGAACAGAGGAGGATGTCTGGAGCAAGAAAATAAAAAGGCAAAAGCAAGGTACAATGTAGACTTGTAGAGAAATTAGAGGAAATGAAAATCAGAAAGTTGAAGGTTGTACTTCTACCTCTCCCAGCTGGAATCAGGAGTGTGATCTGAATAAATACAGTGGTCTCGTTCTGATTTCTAATATAAACTAACATGAGTATTTGTGATCTGTTCTAGAACTGTGAAGTTATTCCTGTTCCTCAATAGTAAAAGGACTGAATTTTATATGCACTGCTACAAAAAGATTGGGTGGTTAGATGAAACCAAGCATTGATTCTTGACTCCAATTCTTGGACCCCTGATATACAAACATAAATTAACTGACAATGTAACATAACTTAGTCAGGTTCTTGCATTCTCTCTTCATAGGTTCTTGCATTATTGACAAAAATAGTTCTGAATTTGATAAAACTATACTTTCATTGCTCCTGCATTCATAGGATATACCTTTTCTAATGTTAGTATGGCTGCAACCTTCTCAAGCACAAGTGGTAAATGTTGCTTTGACTTCTCTGCAGGCAGAACAGATCATGTAGCATTTGTGTCACAAGATGAATCTCAAGAACACATCATTGTACCAACTGTATAGTGTATACTCTATAATATGTAATGTGAAATAAAGCTGAATGTGATTGTACTCATGTATGTATGTACAACAAATAAAGAAAAATACTCGTGTACCAATAAAAGGCATTGGTCACGTCTTGCCGTGTCTCAACGTCTTCATGGACTATATATCACCATGTAGGTTGTCTCCTTGTCGCCGAATATTGGCTCCCATCTCTGATCAAATAATTGTCAATTTGAATTCATGAATCCTTGTGTTCTCCTTGCAAAAATAAAAACGCGTCAAAGAAGACACCCTCTTTGGAGATGTGTTTTTAAGACGTGTCTCCTATAACTAAAAGGAGACGCGTGTTAAGAACATGCGTCTCCTATGAGGCATAAAAAGAGACGCAAATCGTTAAAAAGCGTCTCTAATAAGAACATCTATAGTCTCACTTATGTATTTAAAAACAGAAAACCAACTTTTTTAAGAAAAATGGTAATATAACTTCATATTTGCTAATATTATACTAAATATAAGGTTGTGACCAAGTTTGATATGCACACAAGATCAAAAATAGTATGAGTTGTTCAAATATCAAAGTTAGACTTGAGTTATAAGAAACTATGTGAGAGTTGTACCCTTTTGTGAACAATGTATACTTCAATTTACGTAAAATCTTACGAAACTTTTATGCCAACCTTGTACATCAATAAAACGAATGTAAGCAATTTTCAAAATTTTTGGATAAGTTTTAGGTATTATTATCATTATTTTATAATGAGGTGACTAGTAGAAGTTCAAGTTTTCTCTATAAGTCAATTGAATTTTTCATCAATCTCCTAGATGTGTGCTAGATTGAACCATAGGCACCTAAATATAGTTTTTCTAAATTTTTTGAATCTTATTAGAGGTACATATAGGTCAATTTGGAATTACTTTCGATAAACATGCAGAAATTCATTTAAATGATAGAAAATAGTAAATCTACTTGAAAATTCTTAAAACTCCTAGGTGAAAACTTATATATTGTATTTTACATTAGAAAAATATTTTGAGGGTATGTAAGATAATCTTTTTTCATGTTACTTCCCAACGGTGTATTAATTAGGTTTTAGAAAAAATAGAAAAATGATTTTTTTCATGACAATTGGAAATCTAAATCTCCAAATACTAATAGGAGAGTAAGGGTAAGGTTGCATCCAAATTTGAGGTGTCCATGGGGTAGGAAAGTACTTGAGTGTGTACAAATTCATGTTATTAAATCCTTGTGTTCCCTTTGCAAAAATAAAAACGTGTCAAAGAAGACACCCTCTTTGGAGACGTGTTTTTAAGACGTGTCTCCAATAACTAAAAGGAGACGCATGTTAAGAACACGCATCTCCTATGAGGCATAAAAAGAGACGCAGATCGTTAAAAAGGGTCTCGAATAAGAACATCTATAGTTTCACTTATATATTTAAAAATAGAAAACCAACTTTTTAAAGAAAAATGGTAATGTAACTTCATATTTGCTAATATTATACTAAATATAAGGTTGTGACCAAGTTTGATATGCATACAAGATCAAAAATAGTATGAGTTGTTCAAATATCAAAGTTAGACTTGAGTTATAAGAAACTATGTCAGAGTTGTACCCTTTTGTGAACAATGTATACTTCAATTTACGTAAAATCTTACGAACCTTTTATGCCAACTTTGTACATCAATAAAACGAATGTATAGCAATTTTCAGAATTTTTGGATAATTTTAGGTATTATTATCATTATTTTATAACGAGGTGACTAGTAGAAGTTCGAGTTTTCCCTATAAGTCAATTGAATTTTTCATCAATCTCCTAGATGTGTGCTAGATTGAACCATAGACTCCTAAATATAGTTTTTCTAAATTTTGTGAATCTTATTTGAGGTACATATAGGTCAATTTGGAATTACTTTCGGTAAACATGCAGAAATTCATTTAAATGATAGAAAATAACAAATCTACTTGAAAATTCTTGAAACTCCTAGGTGAAAACTTATATGCTGTATTTTACATTAGAAAAATATTTTGAGGGTATGTAAGATAATATTTTTTTCATGTTACTTCCCAAGGGTGTATTAATTTGGTTTTAGAAAAAATAGAAACACGACTTTTTTGCATGACAATTGGAAATCTAAATCTCCAAATACTAATAGGAGAGTAAGGGTAAGGTTGCATCCAAATTTGAAGTGTCCATGGGGTATGAAAGTACTTGAGTGTGTACAAACTTTGAAATTTAAGTTTAGTTGTATGAAACAATGTCATGAACTATCTAGTTTATGAGTAATGTATACTACAATTTTTACAAAATCTCCTGAAACTTTTTTGTCAAGTTTGTACATCCATAAAATGATTCTATGCCAATTTTTATAATTTTTGGAGAAATTTTAGATATTATTACAATTATTTTAAAACAAGGTGGCTAGTAGAAGTTCGAGTTTTCCCTATAAGTCAATTGAATTTTTCATCAATCTTCTAGATGTGGACTAGAATGGATCATTGGCGCCCAAATATTGTTTTTTGATTTTTTTTAATCTTATTAGAGGTACATATAGGTCAATTTGGAATTACTTTTAGTACACATGCAGAAATTCATTTATATGATAAAACATAACAAATCTACTTGAAAAATTTTGAAACTCCTTGGTGGCAACTAATATGGGTTATGTTACATGTGAAAAATGTATTGGTGGTATTTAAGGTAACTATTTTTTGAGTTGTTTCCTCAAAGTCCTGATAACTACTAGTACTCTTATACAGTATTTACAACACACTGCCTCGGCCGGCCCAGAAGCACGTTCGCGGCCCAAAAACCGCCTCGGCCCGCATGGGCTGTAAGCTAGCCCAAATTCACGTGGCTATCCTGACAGTCCATCGTGTGCGCTGGATGGACGTCCACGCATCTCACGGGATCAAAACGCCCGTTGGCCGGCCT
The DNA here is from genome assembly GCA_036936925.1 of Cenchrus fungigraminus. Lineage (NCBI taxonomy): Eukaryota > Viridiplantae > Streptophyta > Magnoliopsida > Poales > Poaceae > Cenchrus > Cenchrus fungigraminus. The sequence goes on along the minus strand of CM072768.1, from coordinate 58,472,500 downwards.
CCCTCAGAACCCTAGTTTCATTCCTCCCCCCACCTCTTCTCTCTCGCGCCGCAATCCAGGCGAGCAAGAAGCTGGATCCGATGCCTGCTTCTTGCGTCCGCCCCACGCCCCCTCCCTTTACTCTCCTCCTAGGCCCCAATAGACCCCGCTGGGTGCTGCTGCTGCCTCACCTCACCGCCGCGAGACTCCTCTAGTCCGCCCCCACCTCCTCGTAGCCTCCTCGACCCTTTCCTCTCCTCTCTCTTCTCTCTCTCCCACCCACCACCGCCTCACCCTGTTGTTGCTCTCCAACCATATGCAGAGGTCGAGATCTAGATATGGGGGCGCCAGATCCCGCCATCGGTGGTGGTAGGCGGCGGCGGTCGTGCCGGTGGCGGCCATGGTGGCGGGCGGTGACATGAACAAACGACGCCGTGGCGGTGGCGGCCATGGTCTCGCTGCATGACTGCGACGGCTGAAGAACCGATTAGGCGACCAGAGAGGAAACAACTCAAAAAATAGTTACCTTAAATACCCGACGAACCCGATGGCTGAAGAACCGCATGATAGAGGCGTGAGAGTTGTTCTCCAAGTTGAAGTCCTCTGAGGTTGATAAAGTGCCCGTGCCTCCCGCACCGGTAGCACATGCCCGAGCTCCTCCGAGCGTTCTTCCGGTTCATGTACATGCGCTCGAACCGTCTGCTCAACAACGCGAGATCCTCCTCACCCAGCACATCGAACACCTCATCTGGCATGGACACAAGACAAGACAAAGAAAACTGCCTTGAAGACAGGTTAGCGTTAGTCCTTGGTCCAGAAACGAGAGCCAGACTATGGGGGTCCGTTGGGTTCTCGATCTTGCCTCTCACGCCTCTATCAACCTCAGAGGACTTCAACTTGGAGAACAACTCATCCACGATGATTGTCTCATAGCGATCGGACTCAAGAATGGCATCGACCTTACGGTATGATCCAAAGAATGCAAGAGCTTCACAGCCCTGTCATGGTCAACGACGGAAGCACAGTCACATTGGCCCTCATATTGTTCACAATCACCGTGAACCGCTGGAACATGGCGTCTATGGACTCACCGGGGAGATGAGTGAAGTTCTCGTACTCTCTCCGGTAGGTCGCAAACATCCGAGCCTGAACCTGAGCGTTCCCAGTGTGAGCATTCTTTAACTGCTCCCAAATCCTACAAGCCAAATCCTCTGTCTGAACCTGATCGAATTCGGATTGACACAGAGCACGGAACAAGTAGTTGACCGCCTTGTTGGTGTCGTGCATATCCCTCGATACAGGAGCCAGGAAGTTAATGGGATGAACATAAGTTGTGTTCACCGTAACATCCCAAAGGATCTGACCCTTGCCGCGGAGGAAAGCAGCCATCCGCCTCTGCCACATCTGGTAGTTCTTACCATCAAAGTGTGGAGGACCCGAACCCCGTTCTTGGTACGCCATCTTTGGATCTTAGACTAGTTAGAATCACGAAGATCCGTAACCGGCTCTGATACCAATTGAAGACCGATTAGGCGACCAGAGGGGGGGGAGTGAATGGGAGCCGATAAAAATTCTTCCCGAAGGATGAACTCGATTATGCCCCAAAATCACACACAAGGATACCCACATGAACTTGCCAAGGTCACGTAGTCACAACGGACCTACCAAACGTAGGAACAAGTCCCTGTCAGATGGTGAGATCTGGGCAGCCCACGGGGGTGTTAATCCCTGTGGTTTAGTTGTTCGGCGAGGTGGAATCTAAGGCTAAGAACTCGATGGTTGCGCACGAGCACACAGAACACAGAGAACACGGCTAGTTTATACTGGTTCGGGCCTCTGGAGAGTAAAACCCTACGTCCAGTTGCTGATGTAGATTGCTTGAGGATTGCGTGATTCATACAAGGGGTCGCCCTGCTCGCCTTATATTGGCCAGCGGACAAGGTCGGTTCCCAGACTCCAGGTCGGACACGACCAGGAGACCTAAATCTAGCTGACTACGACACTTGCCATATCCGTCGATCTGCTTTGGTCGAAATCCACCGATGTCTTGTCTTGCACGCCAAGTCATGTGGTCATCCTGGATAAGGTCGTCTGGAATCTTCTGGAAAGTCTTTGGGAGGTCGTGTGGGCCGCCAACTAGGTCGGTTGGGCCCACTGACAGGTCGGCGGGTCTTCTGGTAGGCTGGACCCACTTGTCGGGGACGGCCGTGAGCCTGGTCGGTGGGGACCCAGGGGTACCCATGTCTCACAAGCCCCCAAGCGAGGTGTATGCGCAGCGACCTTAGAAAGGTCATGACAAAGTCATGGAGCTATCGACAGGTCGAATAGCATGCACGTCGGTCAAAAAGAACAAATCAGCTTAGCAGCCGACCTGTTTGTAGTCTTGCCGAACGAAGGGAGGTCGAGTGACGACCTATAGGAAGCTGGCTTCCAATAGATCAAAACGACGATGAAAAAATTTCAGAGGGCATCAAGGATGCACTCATAGAGTAGTATCCGAGCATCGTGGCGGGCAGGATGGCCGGTATGATGATCCAAAAAAGAAAGAGAAGAGAAAGAAGGTAAGTCGAGTAACGACGTGATGGGAAACATGTTTCTGAATAGGTCGGTACGACGAAGAAATCAAGAGGGCGTCGAAGACGCTCTCGTAGAGTAGTCCCCGAGCATTGAAGCAGGCTTCATGGCTGGTTTGATGCTCATAAGAGAGAAGAAAACTGAGTCATGGTTTTGATCGAACGAAGTGTAGAGACACCTAGATCTCCTAGCATAGCTGCCAGGAGACTGGCAGGGCCGACCTCAGGGAGGCCTTGTAGGCGTGCCAACCTCAGAGAGGCCTCAAATCAATCATGCCCAGTATCCGAGGATACCTAGCAAGGTCTTGAAGCGCGCGTCGCATGAAGAGGTCTTCAGTAGTGATCGAAACGGGTCAACGATGGAGATGTTGAAAAATATTGACCTTGAACATATGGAGTGTAGAGACATCCAGATATCCCGCATAGCTGCAGAGAGTCTGGCAGAGCCACCCGAGGCATGCCGACCTCAAGAAGGTCTCAAATCAAGAGCGCCCAAGCATCCGGAAATATTTGGCAGGGCCATTTGGCGCGCACCCCACAGGGAGGCCTTCATTCCCGACGTAAAATCCCGGGTGTCCAGAGCAGGCTGGCAGGGCTTCAAAAGCACACCGACCTCGGAAGGTCACGCATCCGGGGCACCCAACTAGGTTGGCAGAGCCGTAAACATACCGAGGTGTTGCAAGACCTAGGTATTAAGGCACGCCAACCTCAGGAAGGCCATTTTGGTGCCCAAACGACCAACATAGCTGCTAGCCATCCAGCAGAGCCATGGTACTAAGGTATTGATGACCTCAGCAATAGGCACACCGACCACGGGGGCCCGACGAAAAATCGTAAATGTGACGAATCTGGTCTCCAGGCGCCCAGACGGATCTGGCAGAGCAGCGAGGCACACCTACCCCGGAAGGTCTTCAATCGAACCTACAACCATTCTGCTCAGGAAACAGAAATATAGGTTGATTGGAATAGGTCTGTTTACATGCAGAGCCATAGCGGGTGCATCAGGACGCAGAGCCTAGCGGGTGCAATAAAAACGTCGAGTCGTAGAAGGAGTCTATATAATCGTCGTCGTCATTCGCAGTTATAACGAGGCGTTGAGCCCTCTGACGCATAGTCAGGCTTTGTCTTGTTCTGTAGACTGCAGGGTCACGGGTCAATAGTGATTGGAGATTCCCTTGCCACCCAGAAAACGACAAACTGCCCACGAATCGAGGAGGGTACTATAGCCATGTGACTTCTGTGGCGGGCTCAGGCATCATTGATGCACTAGTGACAAAGACGTCACGAGACAGGGTAAAGTCATCGCCTTTGATCATGTGCATGTCTACAGGCCCTCTCGACCATGTGGTGACAGTGTCATCACTTCGCCAGCTGCCCGAGGCCCGACTTTGGCTATAAATAGCACCGTGATGCTGAAGGAGGCAAGCACCAAGCATTTGTTGAGCTATGAAGCTGCAGAGTAGTTTTGAGGCCATGCCATGGGTATGCGTCCGTCCACCTGATTTTAGGGTGTCATGTTTGTAGAAGCTTGGAGCTAGAAGAACTCTTGCGAAATGTAGGCAGCACCCCCACTCTTTGTACCGTGCCTCTGCGTGGTACCAGGTAGAGTTTGGAGGTGATGCTGTAGAGGCCCGAGGTGAAGCTGTAAGTCCTCGACGATCATGTGGTACTCGTCGAGGGCCTGCAGTCCGCGCCGAAGAGCAAGCTCGTATCTGCATTCCATAGTCAGGCACAAAGTGTGCCCAACAACGTGCAGCGTCGTGCAGTTGTTCACCGCAAGGCCACCATCGAGGTCCTGAGGCTAGAAGAATTCTTGCGACATGCTCTACTGTATCGGAGTACGCCTCAAGGATTGCTCTAGGTAGCTCAGGTCTTCGAGTACGTTTATATTTTTGTGCCGGGTTCTAGATCCAATAAGGTCACAGGCGACCTGTGTACCTTCGGAGGACCCGTGTAATGTTCGCTCTCTACTGTCATGCACTAGTCGATTTGACGAATTGATTCATCGAAGACATAAATGTCATGATTTTGGGGGCTTATCGACTTCGTAGAGTTCAAAATGTGAAATTAGGACGACCTGATACTTTGACGTTCCTCACGACCTAAACCCGGGGTGCAGGTCGCTGTACTATCTGTTGACGCAAAATCCGGCGCGATCAACTCGCGAAATTATCGGCACGGAGCCGTTAGGGCAAGCTTAGTACTGTGGAAGAAGCCGCAATGGGAGGACCCGGTGGGACCTGTATAAATAGAGCAGCGGGGACCATCGTTGACCACACGCTTCATCTTCTTCCTCCTGTCGCCGTCACCGCCAGAGCCACCACGCCTTTGCCGCCACGGTTCCGCATCCATTCTCCGCCCTAACTTCCCCAATCCGCCACCATCTCTAGCCGGCCGCGCACCAGCTCCGCCATCCGCGCCCTACGCCGCCGCTCATGTGCATCAAAACCCTAGTGACATTTAGATCCAGATCCATTCAAGCTCGAGAAATGGCGGCGCTGGCCCGTGCGATTCCCGACCCGCAGACGGTGTGGGAGTCTTCAACGATGACGGAGACGAAGATTCAAGCACTGGTGGACCGCGGGCTGTTGAGGCCTAAGGCGGAAGTGGAGTGGAAGGCACCGACGGGCGAGTCTTTTCCGACGGAAGACGTCAGGGAGCAGGTCGTCTTTGGTTCCTTCTTCGAGCGCGGGTTCAACATCCCCGCCGGTGATTTCTTCCGAGGGCTTCTCTTCTACTACAAGTTGGAGCTGGTACACCTCGTCCCCAACTCCATCACTGTAGTGTCCACGTTTATTCATTTCTGTGAGGCGTATCTGGGGATATCGCCTCACTTCCTTCTATGGAGGCATCTTTTCTGTGTGAAGACCACCGGCAAGCGTGCCAGTATTGTAGGGGCTATAATGTTCTGCTTGAGGTCGGGCCTCAAGTCAGAGTGGATTGACACGGACCTGCTGGACAACACCGCTGGATGGAGGTCGGATTGGTTCTACATTGCTGATCAAAAGCCGGCACTCCCGAAGCGAACTGGGCACAAGCCTGTGAAGATACCGGAGTGGGACCTGTAGTTGTCTTCGCGCGAGATGGACGGCGTCAAGGAGGTTCTTGCACTGGTCACCGACCTCAAGGAGAGGGGTGTGACAGGAGGTTCCATCGCTAGGTCTTTCTGCCGGCGCCTGATCCAACCGATCAAGGATCGGGTGCACCCGGCGCGGCGTACGAGTACTGGGGGCAATCGGACCCCACCCGTGAGGTCAACCGCAAAGTCCCCAAGGAGGAGATGGCGGCTAGGGTGTCACAGATCTATGCCGGGAAGGCATGGATCAAGAAGTGCCCAAAGGCGTACTCGTTGAGCCGGCCAGCTGACCCGGTAAGTCCTGGAACTACTAGGTCCTTTACTATGTTCTTTTGCTTTTACGTCGTTCTTACTTCTTTGCTCTTCACTCATCGCAGGAACGAGAAAGGCAGTTTTGGTGCCTGGCCCCTCTTCCGGAAGGCGAAGAACCTCGCCGGAAGCTGAGGTCGGACAAGTATCAACCTCCAGCAGCTAGGCTACTGGAGAATTATGAGTCTGACTCATCGGTGGAGGCTGATGAAGACACTGACCCGGAGGTCGGTGATGATGCCATGAATCAGCAAGAGGCGAGCAGCGCCGTGAAGCCCAGGCGCAAGACGAGGGCGGCGGTGGCGAAGCAGTTAGTCTCGACGGCTGCTGCGAAGGTCGAAGCAGCGAAGACTGCCAAGCTCGAGGTGGAGAAGAAGAAGAAGAAGAGGAAGACGAAGACGAGCCCTCCACCGGCGGTCGAGACGCCGGTGATTCCTACACCATTGACCAGGGAGGTCGAATCCGATGAAGATGAGGCCACCGATGACCCGCCGGTTGTTGAGGACCGGACGGTGAGGAGGTCGTTGAGTCCCGCGGCCAAGAGGCAGCGGGAAGTGACGCAGAAGATGACGGAGGATGACCTCCGTCGAGGGATGGAGGCGCAGTGGGCTGCTGCAGGAGCGCAGGCGAGGATGCCTGTGCTGGTGAAAGTGCGGCCTTTCAGGTCTAAGTTACGCGCCCCAGCTACTGTGAGGTAGGATCGGTTTTCTGAAACTTGCTCATGTCTTGGTCTACGTTGGTTGTTTGTTTTCTTTGCGTTTTGTTGACGAAGACGGCGGCAGGCCGGTTGTCCAGCCTCAGCGTGCCCTCGGCGATCAAGGGTCTCCTTCCCAAACCAGGTCGGATGACCATGAGGTCGAAGCTCGGACCCTAGTTGATGACGCCAGGACAGCAACTCCTGGAGGCATCTAGGCCCCTAAAGTGTGTTTTGGTAATTAATGACAATCATAGTGGACTAACATTTTTATCAAGATAAAAGAATAGGTTAGTCCCCGTGGTGATGCGAGCTTCATAAGAATGACTTGCTATACTTGTGAGTATGGTGAACCAAAAAGGAGCTCAAGGCAAAGGTATAAGATAGGTTTTTCTTTTACCGGTCAAGAGGTGATTAGAGGGTGCAAATTGACCGGATTAATAGGCTAGATAGCCGTACTATCAAGAGGGGTCAATTGCATTTGCTTGACGGTTCTATAGTGCCACTTTGCTCAAATACTTGCATTGCATGCATGAGGGTTAACAACGTTTGAGAAAGTGCAAAAGGAAGAAGAGAAAAATCTGTTTTGGGAAAAGCTGACTGTCGAACTGCGGACAGTCCGTTGCCTTTGGGGCGGACAGTCCGGGACAAGCGGACGGTCCGCGCTCAGGGTGGCAGACGGTCCGCGGGCTGATTGATCACGAGGAAAATCGACTAAGTCCCAGACGGCAGCGCCGACCTTTTGCCGGCGGACTGTCCGGCCCTTTGTGGTGGACTGTCCGCGGTTCATTTCTTGTGAGGCGGACCGTTCAGCGGACCGTTCTAACAGAACCGTGTTCTGGGGGTTAGAAAATACTTTTTGCCGGCGGACTGTCCGCGGTCAGTTTGATTGAGTTTTTTAGCTTGTACGGCGGACGGTCCGCTCTCTGTTAGCGGACGGTCCGCGCCCTGTAACGGTATTCTCTGACACGTTTTCGAGCCGTTGAAGTTGGGAGGCGGACTGTCCGCCAAGTGTGGGGCGGACTGTCCGCGGGCCCTGTTTTAAACCGTTTTCAGCACATAACGGCTAGCTGCATGGGAAGGGGGTATTTATACCCCATGTCCTGGTTGGGAGAGCCTCTCTTGGCACTTTGAAAAGCTTTCTTGCATACCTTGAGCTCCCCCTTCCCTCTCTCTCACTCACTTTGCTTAGTGGTTGCATTCTTGTGAGATTGAGAGCATCCTAGTGCTTTGCATCAAGAGTTTGAGCTTTGTGGCACTAGGGAGTCTTCAAGCAAGCATCATTGGCTTGTTACTCTTGGAGGTTGCCGCCTCCTAGACGGCTTGAAGGTTGTGGTTCCATTGAGCTCTTCAAAGAAGATTGTGAAGGAGCCTTTGGAAGATTGTTGTGAGGGGTGTTGTGCTCACCTCACCGGAGCGGTAAAGAGCAACTCTAGTGGAATCGAGGTGTGGAGTGGTTCTTTGGTTCTAACCGTCTCAAAGATCAAGCGGTGCCTTGATAGAGGAGAGGTTGAACATTGAATCCACCTCAACGTGGATTAGGGGTGACCGGCAAGTCACCGATACCACGGGATAAATTTCGTCTCTAGTGCTTGGTTACCTTCTTGCTCATTTTACCTTCAAGCATTTACTTTGAGCTTTTTACTTACTAGAGATTGAATTGTATCTTGTCATCCTAGGTTGCAAACCCTCAACATAGACCTAGGATAGTTAGAAATTTAATTCCCCTTGTTGTTCTAATTAAATTTGTCTAGTGTTGTGCTTTTAGAATTTAAACTGCCTATTCACCCCCCTCTAGTCGGTGTCCTAGATCCTACAACTCCGCCGCCTGCTGCTGACACTAGGGCACAGGGCTCTGTGGGTGACGTCGGGGCATCGACCTTCCCCCCGTCATCGACGTGGACCCTATCAATGCGGTGCCCAGCACGTCGGATCAGGACATTACTGGGGACCCGATTCAACTCGAGCAGCCGCCAAAGAATCCAGAAACATCCGGCGCGCAGGTACCGAGTTCGCCATCGATAGGGCCAACGTTGAGACGTAGAGAGATTGACTGGAATGGTACTCCTTGGCAGGAGGATATCTTCAACGATAATGAGGATATGCGGGTAGTCCGGAACGCGATCTTGACGCTTAAAGAAGCATTGACGGTAAGTCTTTCCCCTGGGCTTATTTGTGAAGATGTAATTTGAAACTTGTAATTGATGACCTGGTTCCTTGGAGCAGTCGCTGGCTGATCGTGCGAAGGGCAGGGCCGACCTGCTGAGGAATGCTGCGGCGACGCAGCTGCGGGTGGTCGAGCTTGAGCAGGAGCTCAAGCAGGTCCGTGAGGCGGCAGCGGCGGACAAAAAGAAGCTCGAAGACGAGCTAGCTGAGGAGAGGCGCAAGACCCAGGAGGCCAATACGCAATTTAACGCCGCAAGCGCTGGTAAGGCTTTTTGCTTATTGGTTTTTCACCGTTGTTGTAATATGCTGCTAGGGGTATGATCTTTGGAGTAAATCGGTGTGTTGTAGATTTTCACAGGCGTGAGGATGACCTCACGAACGACCTGAAGAACACCAAAGAAAGGGTTCGAAGCTTGGAGGTAACCCTGCAAGAGGCCGATGCTGGCGCCAACGAGCTCAAGCGGGTGATGAAGGAGAAAATAGACAGTGAGTTGGTCGTAACTCAAAAGCTGACTTATGAGAAACAGGCTCGGTAGGATCTCGAGGTCAGCCTCGAGGTAGCTTTGAAGTTATTGCAGAATGACCAAGTGACCATTGCAGGGCAAGAGGTGGAGTTGAACGACCTGAAGAACGCTGCCCACTATGCTATGGACATGATAGCGTCGCAGGTCGGGGGTGAGGAACCCAAGTCTGCTCTTGACCGTCTCATAGGAATACCCGAGAAGCTTCTCGACCTGCTGAGGGCGACAAGCTTGGCGGCGGCCACGGAGGCGTTAGTGTGGGTGAAGTCGCACTACCCCGAGGTTGACATGGTCAAGGTCGGGGAGAGTTCTGATACGACGAAAGACCTCAAGGCCTTGGAGCTCGAAGTGCACGATGCCGCTACGGCGGTGATGGATGCTCTTGACTATGAAGGCGACGACGGCGAAGAGTAGTCTTAGTCTAGGAGCTGTACCTCCTCCTCTCAGCTATGTAAAAATATCATTTGATGAAACCTTATTTTGTAGCCTGCATGACGTACTTATTGTGTGTTTGCACGAACTTGGTAGCCTTGTAGTATCTTGTTTTGTATTGTAGACCGCTAACCACTTCTCATGGAGAGGCTGGCTTACCGACCTCCACAGCTCAGCGGGGAGGCTTACGTCTGATCGGTACACGGGAAGGAGTTTGGGACTCAGGTTTTGCAACCTGTCTGACCAAGCAGGCTCGCAACAACACAAAATAGGTAGTCATGAGGGACGTCGTCGTCAGGTCGATTGACCCTTATGTTGGCTTTGAGCCAAGCCCCCAAGCATGTCAAGGGGGAGGATCCGAAATTTTAACCCCCGGGTCTCGCGACCCTTATATTGGCTTTAGCCAAGCCCCCGAGCGTGTCGAGGGGGAGGGTTGAAGACATGAGGGAGGAGAAGGTAGAGCTCAAGACACAGCAGATGACTACTTTAATTATTATTTATTGAAGCTTGCCCATCGCCCCACTGGAGGCGGTATGTAGATGGGCTGATGACTTTGGTGACAATGAAGGGTCCTTCCCAAGGGGAAGAGAGCTTATGCATGCCATCTGTCTTCTGGATACGCCTTAGGACTAGGTCGCCCAAGTTAAAGGATGTCTCTTTAACGTTGCGATCGTGGTATCGACGAAGTTGCTGGTCGTGATGAGCTTGACGCATGGCGGCGACCAGTCTTTGTTCCTCGAGGCTGTCGAGGTCGACACGACGAGTCTGCTCGGCTTCTCCCTCCTCGTAGAATTGTATGCGTGGAGCTCCGAAGGTGACGTCGGTAGGTAGGATGGCTTCGTAGCCGTAGACCAAGAAGAAGGGCGAGAAGCCTGTAGCAGTGCTGACTTGGGTCCTTAGGCCCCAGATTACATGTGGTAGCTCGGCTAACCATCGTGTAGCGTAGTTTGAAGCGTCGTTGAAGATACATTCTTTGAGGGCTTGAAGAACCATGCCATTGGCACGTTCGACCTGGCCGTTGCACCTAGGGTGGGCGACCGAAGAGTAGTAGACGTCGATCATGTTGTCTTGGCAAAAATCCCAGAAGGCAGAGCCTGTGAAGGCTGTCCCAAGGTCGGTGATGATCCTATTGGGCACACCAAAGTGATGTGTTATGTCTTGTATGAATTTTGCTGCTTCTTCCGATGCTACTTTCGCAGCAGGTCGGACTTCAATCCACTTGGTGAATTTGTCGACGGCCACGAGGATATACCTATAGCCACCTGGGGCAGTTCGGAACGGACCCACAGAGTCAAGACCCCACTACTAGGTCTTTGGCATCTGCCATGGCCGTGGGCCAATAGAAACCGGATCGGTATGCTTTACCGACCAGATTAGTGGAAGCCGCGTGGCAGCCACACTCACCACCGTGAATCTCAGCCAAGAGCTATAGACCTTCTGATCGCAGAATACATTTCATCAAGACGCCAGTGGAAGCGGCTTTTCTGTATAGGTCGGTACCAATCACGACGTAGTTAGCACTTTGTCGTGTGATACACTCTCATTCTGCTTTGTCGTCTGGGACTCGTTGGTCGAGTAGGAAGGCTAAGAAAGGCTCGTGCCAATCATTCTCCTTTTCTGTCATCAGCACGTCACGGGGAGGTGCTGGAGTTTGGTCGTGTTGAGCTAGGTCTGGATTATCTGGATCCAGCAGCTTGATCGAAGGCTTGCGTAGGTCTTGGACGAACACACCCGCCGGAACTAAAGCCCTCTTGGAGCCTAGTTTGGAGAGTACGTCGGCAGCGACGTTATTGTTGCGTGGCACGTGCTGAAACTCAATTCCCTCGAAGTGGCCTTCGAGCTTGCGGATCTCAGCACAGTATGCGTCCATTGTGTCTTTGACACAATCCCACTCTTTATTGACTTGCTCGATGACGACCTTGGAATCGCCAAAAGCCAAAAGTCTCTTGATGCCAAGGGACACAGCTATACGGAGCCCATGAATTAGAGCTTCGTACTCTGCTCCATTGTTGGAGGCCTTGTAATGTATCTGTAGGACGTACTTGAGCTGCTCTCCCTGGGGAGAGATGAGTAGCACACCTGCTCCTGCGCCTTCGAGGTTGAGGGCGCCGTCGAAGTACATTATCCAGTGTTCAGGCCGCTCCTTGGGAGGGGGCATCTGGATTTCTGTCCACTCCGACACAAAGTCAGCGAGGATCTGCGACTTGATCGCTTGCCTGGGGCAGAACTCGATGTCGAACTCTCCAAGCTCTACCGACCACTTGACGATGCGGCCGTTGGCGTCACGATTACGGATGGTCTCTCCTAGAGGGAACGATGAAGGCACCGTGATCTTGTGGGCTTGGAAGTAGTGGCGAAGCTTTCTTGACGTGATCAGGAGTGCATAGAGCAACTTCTGAGGCAGTGAATAACGTGTTTTAGCGTCGGCCAGGACCTCGCTTACATAGTACACAGGTCGTTGGATAGGATAGGCCTGCCCTTCTTCTGCTCGTTCAGCGACGAGAACCGTGCTGACCACATGAGTGGTGGTAGAGATGTAGAGTAGGAGGGTTTCTCCTGCTACAGGTGGTGTCATGACTGGAGGTGTGGTCAAGGACTCTTTGAGAGCCTCGAAAGCCTTCTGCGCTTCTTCATCCCATACGAACTTATCTGCCTTCTTCAATAGCTTGAAGAAGGGCAGACCTTTGTCGCTGAGCTTGCTGATGAAACGACCTAGGGCCGCCATCATACCTGTGAGCTTCATGACGTCTTTCTTGCAAGATGGCTTGGCCATGTTGCGTATTGCGTCGAACTTCACGAGGTTGGCTTCAATGCCTCGGTGCCCGACCATGAAGCCCAGGAGCAATCCGGAGGGTACACCGAAGACGCATTTGGTAGGATTGAGCTTCCACTGGAACTCTCGCAGGTTGGCGAATGTTTCGGCGAGGTCGGCGACGAGCTGATCTTCCTCGGTGGTCTTGACGACCACATCATCGACGTAAGCTTCAACGTTCTTCCCGATCTGCGACTTCAGGCACTTCTGTTCGCCTTCTGGTATGTTGCTCCCACGTTTTTGAGGCCAAAGGTCATGACCTTATAGCAGTAGATGCCATGGGGCGTTATGAACGTTGTTTTGTCTTCGTCGTCGGGACTCAAAGCTATCTGATGATAACCTGAGTAGCAGTCGAGAAAGCAGAGTAGGACGCTGCCAGCCGTGGAATCCACGACCTGGTCAATACGAGGAAGAGGGAAGGGATCCTTGGGGCAGTGCTTGTTAAGGTCGGTGTAATCGATACACATCCTTAATCCTCCAGTCTTCTTGGGTACAAGAACCGGGTTTGCGAGCCAAACCGGGTGTTTACATTTTCGGATGAATCCTGCAGCTAAGAGCTTGCAAACTTCGGTTTCTATAGCCTGTTTTCTATCTTTTGCAAATCGCCAGAGCTTTTGCTTGATAGGTCGTGCAGTCTTGTTTACTTCAAGGGCGTGCTCAGCCAGCTCCCTGGGGACACCGGGCATGTCGGACGGACTCCATGTGAAGATGTTGGCGTTGTCCCTGAGGAAACTGGTGAGCGCGAGTTCCTATTTGGGGTTGAGGTTGGCCCCAATGATGACTTCCTTGGATGCGTCGGGTAGGCCGAGACAAACTTTCTTCACAGCGGGACTTGGGTCCAAGGCTGTAGCTGTACGCTTTTGCTCTGGCACCTCCAGAGTAGTTTGGTCGATCTTGGCGGCCTGGGTGACCATGACCGTAGCTGCAGCTTTGCAGGCGGAGTCTTTGGCGAGCTCGACGGTGGAGCTCTCACAGTTGTAGGAAACCATGATGTCGCCGAGGACGGAAAGGATTCCGTTTGGTGCCGGCATCTTCATGATGAGGTAGGTGTGATGGGGTATGGCCATGAACTTGGCCAACATAGGTCGGCCAAGGATGGCATGGTAGGAAGAGCGGAAGTCCGCGACCTCGAACGTCAGGTACTCTGTTCGGAAGTTTTCCTGTGTACCGAAGGTGACCGGCAGGCATACACGACCTATGGGGTATGCGGCCTTGCCAGGCACCACGCCATAGAAGGGTTCGTCGCAGGCGGTCATCTTGTTGAAGTCGAAGTCCATCTTTCTTAGCGTCTCTGTGAAGATGATGTTCAGGCTGCTACCCCCATCGATGAGGGTCTTAGGCAGGAACGTGCCATCGATTATGGGGTTGACGACCAGCAGGTAGGTCCCGGGGTCTGGTATGTGGACCCAGTGGTCTTTTCTTGAGAAGGTGGTGGGAAACTCCGACCAACACAGAGGTTGCGGGGTTTCAGTGTTGACGTGCCCGATCTCTCTTGCGTTTGATCGAAGCTGCCTGTTGCTTTTGGTCGCTTGGCGACCGCCAACTATGAAGTTGATCTCTCGGTTGGCGGTTTGAAACGCGCTGTTGGGGTTGCCCCCTTTTAGCGGTGGTGGTGGAGAGCGTTCCTTGCGATTGTTGTTGTTGCGACGATGGTCGTCCCGCCGGTCGTCACGTCGGTCGTCGTGGCGATCCTCCCGCCGGTCGTTATGGTTGTCTTCACGGCGATCCTCCCGCCGGTAATCGTGACGTCTGTCATCACGTCGGTCGTCGCGGTGATAATCACGACGGTCCCTATCGTCGTTACGATGGTAAGGTCTGCGATCTCGGTAATCACGTCGATCAGGTCGACGGTTGCAATTGTCGTAGCGGCGGCTGCTATTTTGGTTGTCGTTGCTATTGCTCTTGGTCTTCTTAGGCTCTGGGGGAACCCCTAGAGTGCGCTTGAGCTGTTCGCACTCCCTCATGGTGTGCTTGGCGTCGCGATGGAACTGACACTGGTCGTCCATGACCATGTTAAAGTCACCCTCAAGGAAGGTGGAAGGTCGGGGTGGATCGGTTACGTAGGCCTCGCCAGATCGCTTGCGCGACCTATGGCCCCCATCGTTGTGGTCTTCTCCCTTGAAGTCGTGCATCACCGCGTCTTGAGTGTCAACAAGCTTGTCGACGTAAGCCATGAGGTCGCCGATGGTATGTGCGTCAGCTTCGTGGATCTTCTCGAAGATCTTGATGTTGGTTATCCCCTTCTTGTAGTATGCTATGACGTCTTCGTCTTTAACACCCGCGAGAGTATTGCGGTTTTCGAAGTAGCGATTAGTGTACTCTCGGAGAGTTTCATCACGCCGCATCCGTACTCTTGCGAGGTGGTGCGTGTTGCCCGGTCGGTTGTAGGTCGCTTGGTAGTTGGTCGTGAAAAGACGCGACAAGGTAGCCCACGAGGTGATGCACTCTGCAGGAAGGTTGTCGAGCCACAGGAGTGGCGCTTTTCCCATCACAAGGGGGAAGTATCCCGCCATGTGGTCTTCGTTGCCTCCAGAGGCGCGTGCCGCAATGCTGTACATCTTGAGCCAGATACTTGGGTCGGAGCGACCGTCGTATTTTTCAATGGCTGGCTTGAAGTCTTTAGGGTATCTGATCGTCCTGAGACGTCGTGAGAACGCTGGGAAGTTGTTGACTGCTCCCGGACTAGCTGACGGGGCATAAGCCATTGGGATGATGTAGAGATCGTCTGGCAGACCATTATCTTGGTCGTATTGGGCCTGACGGAGGAGTTCTTGGTCGTGCATATTCCGCAGTTCCGTTGCTTGGATTGGATTGTTGGCGTTAAGGGGATCGGGGACCCCGTTGACGCGGTCATAGTTAGCACGACATGCTATCTCCACTTCATCTCGTATCCGTCGACGCTGGCTTCCTTCGGCGTGGTTGGCTTGTACTGGCGGAGGTTGAGCTCCGACGTTTTGTTGGGTGCCAGTAGCATTAGCTGCATTGTTAGCGACGTTGCCTGCAGCGTTGGCGGCAGGGTTGGCTGCGGCGTTAGCGGCAGCATTGGCGCCGGGGTTGGCTGCAGCGTTAGCGGCAGCGTTGGCAACGGGGTTGACCGGCTGTACCACTTCGTTTTCGCCACCTCCTTCTTCAGGCACCGGTTGAAGAGGAGCATTGGTGTTGGAGCGACGTCGTTGCCGAGGGTTGTCCGACCTACTCCTGGAGTAGGAGCTTGCAGCCGATCTGCTGTACCCTGGGCCCCGTTCTTCGACCTGAGCGGTGGCGACGCGGATGTGGGCTTGAAGACGCCGTATTGCCGGAGTATCCTCAAGTTGACCTAGTGCAGCGAGAGCGGCGCCTAGGTTTGCTTGAGGAGAGTTGTAGACTTCGTGGCCATCTTGCTCAAAATCCCTGAGGAGGTCTCTGGCACGTAAGTGGTTCCGACGAGGCTCGTTGCATTGTTGGGGAGCTGCTGGAGCCGCGGGTGCTTGCGCTCTGTTGTTGACGACGTTGCCTCCGGGTTGGTCGCCGGCGCCTTGTCCCACATTAGCTGCGGCTGCTTCGACTTCTTGTTGACGACGTGCAGCTCGTGCAGCATTGGCGTTTTCATTTTCGATACGTTGCTCGTCCGTCTCGCCAGCTTGAGGAGGTACATCCGCAGAGACAACCAAGACCTCGCGATCTGGAGTCTCGAACGCTTCTCCCGGATAGTTCGGGGAGATGGTCGTGCGGGCGATCTGAAACGCGTTGCGGTCCGGGGACGACTCTCGGTTGATCTGGCGGCGATGAGCCGCGGTGAGAGGTCGTCGAAGCTTCTTAAGCACACGGCACTGGCGAGCCGTATGTTTGGGGTTCTCATGGATGGGGCAAGGGTCGTCGAGGTGACTCCTGCAGTTTCCACGATCTGGTGTCTTGGATCCAGATTCGATCTGGATCTTGTGCTTCATGTAGCGAGACGCTTCGTGAGTTGCGTTCCGCAGGCCAAGAGGCATGCTGAATAAGGACGGAGGGGTCCTGCGAGGGCGTTTGACGCGTTCACAGACCTTGATCGTGTCGGAGAGCATGCCTTCAACACGATCGAGCCCCGCGATCAGGTCACTAGGAGTGGGTGGGTGGGTTTCCGCCAGCAGATCTGTACCGACCTGCTGGTTGGAGGTGACCGCATTGCTCTCGATGACGAGGCATGCGGCTGGAGCGGTGGATTTCGCCGGCATCGAACCGAAGCAGATGTCGACGGGATTGGCGAGTATGTCCGCCATGCTCTCCGGGAAGATGACGCCGTTGGTCGGAGCCATCGAGTTGCACAAAGAACCTTGGATTCTCCCCTACCTGGCGCGCCAACTGTCAGATGGTGAGATCTGGGCAGCCCACGGGGGTGTTAATCCCTGTGGTTTAGTTGTTCGGCGAGGTGGAATCTAAGGCTAAGAACTCGTTGGTTGCGCACGAGCACACGAAACACAGAGAACACGGCGAGTTTATACTGGTTCGGGCCTCCGGAGAGTAAAACCCTACGTCCAGTTGTTGATGTAGATTGCTTGAGGATTGCGTGATTCATACAAGGGGTCGCCCTGCCCGCCTTATATTGGCCAGCGGACAAGGTCGGTTCCCAGACTCCAGGTCGGACACGACCAGGAGATCTAAATCTAGCTGACTACGACACTTGCCATATCCGTTGATCTGCTTTGGTCGAAATCCACTGATGTCTTGTCTTACACGCCAAGTCATGTGGTCGTTCTGGATAAGGTCGTCTGGAATCTTCTGGAAAGTCTTTGGGAGGTCGTGTGGGCCGCCAACTAGGTCAGTTGGGCCCACTGACAAGTCGGCGGGTCTTCTGGTAGGCCGGACTCACTTGTCGGGGACGGCCGTGAGCCTGGTCGGTGGGGACCCAGGGGTACCCATGTCTCACAGTCCCCGAACAAATCTCAAGCGGAAGCACAACTCAAGAAGCAAAGGACTTAGGCAATCTGCGGTGCCTGGGGCGGACCGTCCGCATGGACCGGGCGGACTGTCCGCGGAGCCGGGCGGACCGTCCGCGAGGACGAGATGGACCGTCCGAAAATAGCTCCCGAACCACCAGTAGCACACCCCCGAAAAACGGACAATCCGTACCCTACCCGCGGACTGTCTGCCACGCACGGACTGTCCGCGACCTATTTGCGGACTGTCCGCCAAACGTGTTGCAACCAAAAACACTTGACCCAACGGATCGAAACACGAGCTCGCAAGAACTCACAAAGAACACGACGAACACTTGATCTGCCAACTCCTTGCGGACCATCCGCGACCCCCTAGCGGACTATCCGCCAGGCACGGGAACAGCAACCCGAGCCCGACCCTCCAAAGGTCAACTCCTCCTTCCCTTTGCTCGATCTCCCAAATCAACCAAGGGAATGCTACCAAATCATAGGTCAAGATGAAGCGTCTCTAGGAGATGCTATACCTACGAATTTGTAGCCTCACACCCACTGAATCAAGAGGAATCAAGATTCTACCGAGCTCACACAAAGAGTTAGGGTTGCAACCGAAATCCTTCAATCGGAGGCCAAATCCGGAGTTTGAGGGGTCAAGATCAAGCACAAAGATGCACAAGACATCTATCCATGATCCCCACAAAGAAATCTGAACCCAAACACCTCAGAATCGAAGGAACAAGGCGCACACGAAAATCCAACGAAAATAGTCCGAAAAAGACAAGAAAATCACTCGAGCCACAAGAAGCAAATCGACGCAACCATGAAAGCTTCCATACACTCAGAGGTCAGATTCTCTACAAAACGGTGAAGAAAATCTAAGTCTATGGAGCAGGGAAATGAGAAGCAGTCCAGATGGATGGTTTACCCTGAAACCCTAGAGCTATATATATGAGGTTCCTCTAGGTTGGGCAAATGACCAAGCTACCCCTACAACTTAAAATGAGATACACACCCCTCAGGGGCAATATGGTCGAGTAGCACTCCTCTTCATCGGACGGCCACGCCTTTGTCGCAGTCCCGTCCTCCCGACGCAAGCCTTGCGATCCCGCCACGTGTCTGCTGGCATCGAAGCTTCTCGGCGCGCCCGGATCCCGTCTCCGCCCGTCGAGCCTCCGGTCTTGGTTTTGTGGCTCAACCAAGTAACCCGACGGTTTTGTGGTGAACCACCACAATCCCCGCGTGCAGACTCCGGTCATGAGACGCTAACCTGCACCGGCTCTGGTCGACAACTTCATCTTGGTTTTCTTTCCACCATGCGGCTCGCACTTGATCCCGTTCGGCCACCGGATCCATCGAGCCGAGCCTACTGGTCTCTCCATTCCTTGGAGGCCCCGCAAGGCTAAGACCTTTTGCGCCCACTCTTCACCTGCACCAACGCAAATCAAGCCGCAACCTGCACCTGCAATACTCGGCCAAGAGTCAGTCCACATCACGTTGTGAATCACTCATCACTCCAGGGAGCGACCAACCACCGGTCCTCAGACGCTCCGATCCTCAATCTCCCCCTTGATGAGTGCATTGACAACACACATAGTAACCAATTTAAAGAAAAGAGAAAAAGAAAAGAAACGAACCAAAAACTCAAACAAGAGATCAAAAGCCACACAAAAGCCAAAACAAGATCTCTTGAGAGAAAAATCTCGGTCCCCTAAGGCAAGGGCAACGGCTCAACACAACCGAGATAAAATGCTCCAAAGTTGCCGACTCCTCAAGGTCTGGCAAAAGGGCTCGACACCATCGGCAAAAGAGCACAACTAAAATTCAGGCAACACAAAGAGCTCCCCCTGAAAACAAATGCAATTTTCTTTTGATGCAAAAACTTCCCCTTGTTGCACATTTCTCCCCAAAACATGAATTGGGTACATTCCTCCCTCTTGTTGGTAATGCATGAATCAAGGCTACAAATGAAGCATGTGCTTCTCAAATAGACAAAGAGCACTACAACATGCTAAAAAAAGGAGACATAGACAAGCAAGATAGCCACATATTCAGTACAAGCATCGCAAACAAGATAGAAAGGAGCATATAAGCATGTGACATAGCCATGATCAACATGAAGCATTTTTCAACAAAACTTCCCTCTCATGAGCATAGCACCTCAACATGACCAAACGGAGCACACACAACATATAGCTCACAAACTTCATGCAAGGTCACAAGTTCTCATCACAAGGTCATCACAAACACCTACAAGCTATCTCATGTCATGTCAAAGCCACCGAGCCATGTGTCCACTTCTAGATATGAGACTTCTCAATGGTGAACATCATGCAACGGTTTAGCACCCAAGATAAGGAATTTAAAGCATGTTTGACATGGAAGCATATTTTTTCAAGCATAGGCATCTCACATACCAATTTCATGATTTACAAATTAAGCATGGTACATGAAGTGCCTTTGCGGCAAAAAGAAGCTTAGGCTTCTCCACAAGGTAACATGTAGGCTAAACATTCATGATGACAAATGGGTCTTTGACCCCAAATGAAAAGAGCATGATACCCAAGCACAAATTGAGCAAGATATAGCCATACGAGCACAATTTGGCATGAAAGGCATTCAGCTCACAAAAGAGGATCATATATAGCATTTCCACAAAATTAGCCATCCACATGCATATACATCCCAAAGCTACCAAGAGCATAGCTATACATCACAAGAGCTTCACTAGCAAAGTCATAAGCTCACATCCAGCATATCATAGTGATCAATGTATATAGGAGAAGCACATCTCTAAAGCATATATACAAGTGCAGTCTATGATACAAAGATGCAAACATGATATGATACAAGAATGAAAATGCAAGAGGCATATGTACATGAGATCCCCCAACCGAAGCTCAAAAAGGAAAAACCACACCAAGCTCACCCCGCAAACGAGCAAATGTAGCTTGGTCCAAAGGCTTTGTTAGGATATCAGCAAGCTGTTTCTCGGTTGGCACATGCATGAGGTCTATGTTTCCCTTCTCAACATTGTCTCTCAGAAAGTGGTAGAGCACCTCAATGTGTTTGGTTCTTGAGTGGAGCACAGGATTTTTGGCTACGCTTATGGCACTGGTGCTATCACACATGAGAGGCACATGGGAACACTCCTCACCAAAGTCTCTCAAAGTGTAGGTGTCCAAAGCAGCTGGGAGCAATAACTAGCGGCAGCAACATACTCAGCTTCTGTGGTAGACTGAGCTACACTTGACTGCTTACGAGATGACCAAGAAACAAGCGAGGAACCCAAAAACTGGCAAGTACCCGAAGTCGATTTCCGATGGACTCGACACCCCGCAAAATCGGCATCCGAAAAACCAAGAAGCAAAAGAGAGGAGGACGCCGAATACCAAAGACCAAGCTCAGGAGTGTATCGAAGATACCTGAAGATCCGCTTGACGGCCTGCCGATGTGAAGCCCTCGGCGACGCCTGAAAATGAGTGCACAGACACACAGAGAACTGAATGTCCGGCCTCGTCACCGTCAAGTACAAGAGGGAGCCGATCAAGCTCCGGTACTTGTCCGCATCCAGCGCTGTAGTCGTACTGATCGGTGTAGATAGGGGCTTCGAGTCGTCCATCTTGAACTTCTTGAGGATGTCCTTCGTGTACTTAGCTTGATGCACAAATGTTCCCTCCTTGGCCTGCTTGATCTGAAGCCCGAGAAGGAACTGCGATTCTCCTATCATAGACATTTCGAATTCTTTGCTCATGTCCTCTGCAAACCTTGCAACCAAAGAGTGAGACGAGCCACCAAAGACAATATCATCCACATACACCTGAACAATTAGTATATCATCGCCCTGCCTGAGGAGAAAAAGAGTCTTATCTACCTTGCCCATCTCAAACCCCTTGCTGAACAAGAACCCCCACAACCTTCCATAACATGCCCTGGGAGCTTGTTTCAGCCCATACAAGGCCTTCCTCAGCTTATACACCTGGTGGGGAAACTCAACACTCTCAAACCCAGGTGGTTGCCTCACATAAACTTCCTCCTTCAAAACCCCATTCAAGAAGGCACTCTTCACATCCATTTGGTACAATTTTAACCCTTTAGCCACAGAAAAGACTAGAAGGATCCCAATCGCCTCCAAATGGGCTACAGGAGCAAATGTCTCCTCATAGTCTATCCCCTCCTTCTGGCTATAACCCTGAGCAACCAACCTCGATTTGTTCCTCACCACCATACCATTCTCACCCTCTTTGTTTTTTCACACCAATTTTGTCCCAATAGGTTTGCAGTTTGGTGGTGGCTCCACTAACTCCCACACCCGGTTTCTCTCAAAGTTCTCTAACTCTTCATGCATTGCATTTACCCAGTTTGGATCAGAGAGTGCGTGTCCAATGTCTTTCGGCTCAAAGGTAGCAACAAAAGCCGAATGAGCAAAGTGAGAAGCATTTCTGGACCTCGACTGTGTCGTACATTCGTTGATGTTGCCGATGATTCTCGAGGGTGGATGATCAACCTGAACACGCCTTGGTGCCTCTCGCCTGGAGACGACCTCCCCCTCAGCAGCAGCTTCCACTTGATCTCCCTGGATCGTAGTCGGTGTAGGGGATGGACCATCCTGCATCGTAGTCGTCGTAGTGGAAGTAGAGGGTACATGCGTGGTTGGAGCTTCACCATCATCACCGTCATCTTCTCCAGCATCATCCTCCTCGTCCTCAAAGATCTTCTTGCCAACCTCGTCGTCACCTGCACACTCAAAGACAGACGCACTGCATGGCTGGGTCTCGTCGAAGGTAACCTTGCAAGTTTCCATGAATAGGTTAGTATCAAGGTTGAGCACATGGAATGCTCGAGAATGACTAGCATAACCCAAGAAAATTCCATCAGAGGACCTCGACTCAAACTTATCAAGCCTACCCTTCTTGAGGATAAAACACCAACAACCAAAAGCCCTGAAATGGCTCACTCTAGGTGCTCGCCCATGCATGAGCTCATAGCACGTCTTCTTCATAAAAGCCCGAAGAAAAATCCAGTTCCCCACATGGCATGCGGTGTTGACCGCCTCAACCCAATATCTCCTCGTAGTCCTATGCTCATCGAGCATCGTCCGAGCCATCTCACAAAGGGAACGGTTTTTCCTCTCAACCACGCCATTCTGGCAAGCAACATAGGGAGAAGAAAATTGATGTTCGAGACCCAAATCACGACAAAAGGTTTCAAACTGAGAGTTTTTAAATTCTGTGCCATTGTCGCTACGAATAGCTCAAACAACATCTCCATGCCTCTCGTTCTTCAACCTCAAGATTAGATCTCACACAAAACCAAATGTTTCTCCCTTGTCAACCAAAAAGAAGACCCAAGCATAGCGTGAGTAGCCGTCCACTATCACAAGGACGTACCACTTCCCTCCCGCCGAGCACACACGAGCTGGACCAACCAAGTCCATATGGAACAACTCGCATGGACGCTCTGTCATGACATTGGTCAGGGGCGAATGGGAGGTGGCTACCATTTTGCCATGCCTGCACGGAGCACATACCAAATCCTTTTGGTACTGCAACTTAGGCAATCCTCAGACCAAACCTAGCCCACTCAAGCGTGACAACAAGTCAAAACTCAAGTGACCTAGGGATGACCGTGCACACAAGATCACCTCGAGAATCCAAAACACGAGAAGAGCCCATTTTGAAACGGACTTCAAAACCCTCATCAAGAAGCTGGGAAACCGAAAGAAGATTGAACCCCAAAGAATTGACAAGAGCAACATGCCTAAGAGTCACAGACTCACTTACCTTCACTGTGCCCACTGATAGCACTCTACCTTTCCCATTGTCCCCAAAAGTGATGTACTCTTTGGTCATCACCGGGGTGAGGCTGGAGAACCACCTTCGATCTCCAGTCATGTGGCGAGAGCAACCGGAGTTGATCAACCAAAAGCCCTCCGTGCCTCCCACCTGCAAAATCAAAATCGAGAGCGAGAGTGAGCAAACAACTCAGCACTGGGGTTAGTGCAAAACGAATCAAACCAATGCCGTGCCATTTTCTCAAAAGTGGGGTTAGCAAAATTCATCCTATCTCTCCTAGGTGGAATACCCACACGTCCCCTTGGAGGACTACGCGTACCACGAAGTGGAGACCGTGGCCTGTAGCTCCTCTGGGACCTAAAGCTGCGATCGTTCCCCCCATACTCGTATTGGCCACGAGTGAAGGAACGTCCAGCAAACTCACCACGCCCGAACCTAACATGCCTACCACCATCTCTCTGTGGTGGCTCACCTCGGGGCACAAACTCATGCCTCCCCTGACGCGGAATAGTGTACACAACACCCTCACCTCTATGCACCATACGAGGCTCAGGCACACCACGAGAAGAGCGGTACCTGTCCTTGTTTGCCATCTCCCTAGCAAACCTCTCCTCACGCTTCCTCCTGAAGCAAAACTCAGCTAGGTGGCCATTCCTCCCACAATGGTCACAATGGAATGGGATCGGCTTTGGCTTTGGGTTCTCTCGGGGCTGAGGCTTCTCCTCACTCGGTTTCTCTCCCTTCTTCCCAAAGAACTCGTTCCCCAAGTCACTCTTGAACTTGATGGGTTTCTGGAAGTTGTCGGTTTGTGGAGGAAACACGGGTGGAGCTGGGGTTGTGTCTAGTCGGTTCCTAAGTGGGTTTGGCTTAGGAGCATAGGAATTTTTGTGGTGGGTTTTTGGTGGTTCTGGGATATCACCGATCTTCCCCTCATTCTCACCACTTCCCTCACCAACCTTATCCGACCCAAGCGCTTGCCCATCATAGCGCTTGTATGCCTCAATCATCATCTTGAGCTGAGGCTCATGACCAGACAACCAACCCATCATTTTTCTCAACTCATCGTTCTCATCCTGCAAATGATCAACATAGTGTGCAAGCTCCGTATTCTTTACAGCATGTAATTCACAAGTAGAGCATGATGTAGGAATAGGGGCTTTCAAAGCAGCTTCTAGTGATCTAGCATAAGCAAGCGACACATCTAGCTTCTCATGCAAAACAGGACAAGAAGTGCAAGCACTAAGCAAGGAGGGCCTAGATTTCATCTCATCTAGCTCAACCCTAAGCACTTCTAGTTCCTCAACCTTGGAGGCATATTTTTCCTTAAGACAGTCAAATCACCAAGGAAAACAGAACAATCAGTGCATTCAGGTTCATCGGTCACAATAGGAGCAGGCTTCAGAGAATCTAATTGAGCCCTAGCATCAACAAGCAAAGACTCTAGCTCAACCACCTTCTCCATAGCCTCTCCAAGCAAAGACCTATATTCCCTCTTCTCCTTGTTGGTCTTTCTAAGCACATCATCATGGTTGTCAAGCAATTCATTCAACCTAGCATTCTCCGCTACCAAGAAGGAAGGATCATTGTTTACCTCATCCTCGGAGTCGGAGTCTGAGCCATCCTTGTTGCTCTTCTTGCTCCTGGAGCTGTGTGCCATGCCGCAAAAGCCCTGGACGGCAAAGCACAAACCGTTGATGTTCTTGCATGACCGCTTGCCCTTGTGCCAGTTCTCTTCTTCATCACTTGAGCTTGATGAAGAGTAGCAGGAGCTTGAGTCGATGCCGCTCGCTCCGGCAACCATCGCACGCTCCTTCTTCTTGTGACCACCACTCCTCCTCGGCCTCCGCTCGGACTTGTTCTTGCCCTTGTGGTCGTCCCTCGAGCGGCGCTTGTGGTCGGTCCTCGGACGGTGCTTGTGCTCGGGCTTGATCTCCACGGCCTCCGGGCACTCAGCGATAAAGTTCCCGTGCTTCCCGCACCGGTAGCACATGCCCGAGCTCCTCCGAGCGTTCTTCCGGTTCGTGTACATGCGCTCGAACCGTCTGCTCAACAACGCGAGATCCTCCTCACCCAGCACATCGAACTCCTCATCTGGCATGGACACAAGACAAGACAAAGAAAACTGCCTTGAAGATAGATTAGCATTAGTCCTTGGTCCAGAAACGAGAGCCAGACTATGGGGTTCCGTCGGGTTCTCGATCTTGCCTCTCACGCCTCTATCAACCTCAGAGGACTTCAACTTGGAGAACAACTCATCCACGATGATTGTCTCATAGCGATCGGACTCAAGAATGGCCTCTACCTTACGCTATGATCCAGAGAATGCAAGAGCTTCACAACCCTGTCATGGTCATCGTACGGAAGCACGGTCACATTGGCCCTCATGTTGTTCACAATCACCGTGAACCGCTGGAACATGGCGTCTATGGACTCACCAGGGAGATGAGTGAAGTTCTCGTACTCTCTCCGGTAGGTCGCAAACATCCGAGCCTGAACCTGAGCGTTCCCAGTGTGAGCATTCTTCAACTGCTCCCAAATCCTGCAAGCCAAGTCCTCTGTCTGAACCCGATCGAATTCGGATTGACACAGAGCACGGAACAAGTAGTTGACCGCCTTGTTGGTGTCGTGCATATCCCTCGATCCAGGAGCCAGGAAGTTAATGGGATGAACATAAGTTGTGTTCACCATAACATCCCAAAGGATCTGACCCTTGCCACGGAGGAAAGCAGCCATCCGCCTCTGCCACATCTGGTAGTTCTTACCATCAAAGTGTGGAGGACCCGAACCCCGTTCTTGGTACGCCATCTTTGGATCTTAGACTGGTTAGTATCACGAAGATCCGTTACCGACTCTGATACCAATTGAAGGACCGATTAGGCGACCAGAGAGGGGGGGGGGAGTGAATGGGAGCCGATAAAAATTCTTCCCGAAGGATGAACTCGATTATGCCCCAAAATCACACACAAGGATACCCACACGAACTTGCCAAGGTCACGTAATCACAACAAACCTACCAACCCTAGGAACAAGTCCCCAAACAAATCTCAAGCAGAAGCACAACTCAAGAAGCAAAGGACTTAGGCAATCTGCAGTGCCTGGGGCGGACCGTCCGCATGGACCGGGCAGACTGTCCACGAAGCCTGGGCGGACCATCCGCGAGGACGAGACGGACCGTCCGAAAATAGCTCCCGAACCACTAGTAGCACACCCCAAAAAACGGACTGTCCGTACCCTACCCGCGGACTATCCGCCACGCACGGACTGTCCACGACCTACCTGCGGACTGTCCGCCAAATGCGTTGCAACCAAAAACACTTGACCAAATGGATTCAAACACGAGCTCGCAAGAACACGCGAAGAACACAACGAACACTTGATCTGCCGGCTCCTTGCGGACCGTCCGCGACACCCTGGCAGACTGTTCGCCAGGCACGGGAACAGCAACCCGAGCCCGACCCTCCAAAGGTCAACTCCTCCTTCCCTTTGCCCGATCTCCCAAAAAAACAAAGGGAAAGCTACCAAATCATAGGTGAAGATGAAGCGTCTCTAGGAGATGCTATACCTACGAATTTGTATCCTCACACCTACTGAATCAAGAGGAATCGAGATTCTACTGAGCTCACACAAAGAGTTAGGGTTGCAACCGAAATCCTTCAATCGGAGGCCAAATCCGGAGTTTGAGGGGTCAAGATCAAGCACAAAGATGCACAAGACATCTATCCATGATCCCCACAAAGAAATCTGAACCCAAACACCTCAGAATCGAAGGAACAAGGCGCGCACGAAAATCCAACGAAAATAGCCTGAAAACGACAAGAAAATCACTCGAGCCACAAGAAGGAATTCGACGCAACCATGAAAGCTTCCATACACTCGGAGGTCAGATTCTCTACAAAACGGTGAAGAAAATCTAAGCCTATGGAGCAGGGAAATGAGAAGCAGTCCAGGTGGATGGTTTGCCCTGAAACCCTAGAGCTATATATATGAGGTTCCTCTGGGTTGGGCAAATGACCAAGCTACCCGTACAACTTAAAATGAGATACACACCCCTCAGGGGCAATATGGTCGAGTAGCACTCCTCTTCATCGGACGGCCACACCTTTGCCGCAGTCCGCGTCCTCCCGACGCAAGCCTTGCGATCCCACCACGTGTTCGCCGGCATCGAAGCTTCTCGTCGCACCCAGATCCCGTCTCTACGCCGCCGAGCCTCCGGTCTTGGTTTTGTGGCTCAACCAAGTAACCCGACGGTTTTGTGGTGAACCACCGCAAACCCCTCGTGCAGACTCCGGTCGTGAGCCGCTACCCTGCACCGGCTCCGGTCAACGACTTCGTCTTGCTTTTCTTGCCACCATGCGGCTCGCACATGATCCCGTTCGGCCATAGGGTCCATCAAGCCGAGCCTACTTGTCTCTCCATTCCTCGGAGGCCCCGCAAGGCTAAAACCTTTCGCGCCCGATCTTCACCTACACCAACGCAAATCAAGCCGCAACCTGCACCTGCAATACTCGGCCAACAGTAAGTCCACACCACTGTAACACCCTAATTTTCCAAATTTAAGCTTTAAATAAAATTTGCTAGAAACATTTATTTATGCTCTTAAGGATTATAGGGTTGCATTTAATTTCTTTAGGCATTTAAGCATTTCTAAAATAAAATAAATAAACTATAGGAATTTATTGTTGCATTCATGCCGACACATTGCTTTTGGTTGTTTGAATTCAAATTCGAGTTTGAATTCATTTGTTTATGTCTTTTCTGAAAATGCAAAACCCTTTCTCTTTCTTCCTTAACCCCTCCCCTCTTCCGGCCCAGCTTAGCGCGTAGCCCAGCAGGCAGAAGTCTGCCGCTGCCCCTCGAACTCCTTTGTCAGCTCACCTGCGCCGCAGCTCTACCGGCCCAGCCAGCCCAGCACCGCCGCCCCACGCCAACCGCAGCCCGCGCTGCTTCCCGCGCCCACCGACACCGACAGGTGGGGCCCCTGTGTCATCCCCCACCTCGGGTCGTTGCCGAGCCGGACTCGAGCTCGCGTCCGCGTCCGCCCCGCGCACGCCTTCCCAGGCATGGCCCGCACGCCAAGGGACCGCCCCGGCCCTATTTAAGGCCACCGCCGCCTCTGAGCCGAGTCACCAAAACCCTAGCCGTCGCCTGTGCCTTGCGCCCGAGCTCGCGAAACCCTAGCTAGCCGCCGCCGATGTTCTTCGTCGCCGTCACCTCCCCGCCGCCGTGAAGCCGTCCAGGAGCTGTGCTTGGAGGTGAGGATCCCGCCGGTGCTGCTTGTTTGCGTCCTCGTGTCCCGAGTCGCTGAGATGAGCTCGCCGTCGTTGCGCTGCCGCGCCGCTCCGCCTCACCGTGCCGCACGCCGTCCCCGCCATGACCAAGCCGACCGCGCCGCCCTAGTTTGCTTCGCCGTCGCTCGCGCTTCACCCTGGTGTCGTCCGCACATCCAATCGAGTACCCCAGCTTGATTCTGAGCCGTGCCGGCGAGCCCGCCGCCGTGCGCCGCTGCTCGCCGACGCAACCCGCCGCCGCTAGCGCTTGCAGCCGCCGGCAGCCGTTGGATTGAGATCCAACGGGTCGGATTAGATCGGGCCCGAGTCAATACCGGTCAAACCGACCTGACTCCGCCCTTTTGCAAGAAAGCCCTTAAGTTTTCTAGATTTACAAATAGGTCCTTCTGCAGTAGCGAGTTCCTTTACAGATAGGTCCTTTTGTTACGTTTAAGCCCAGAACCTTTAGTTTTCTTTATAGATTAGTCCCTGTACCTTCGTTAGTGCATATCTTGGTCGTTTTAGCTCCGTTTTTAGCGTTCTTTAAGTCCACGCGATCATCTTGAAGCGTAGATTAGTTTTATGTCTCTGTTTTGTTCTGTTAGTACTATTTGATGATTGTTTCTCATTTATTCTTGTTGTATGCTTGTATGTGAATGTTGTGGAACGTAGAGAGTGAAGCGTTCGAAGGATTTGAAGATCAAGACGCGCCAAAGTTTGAGCAACTGACTCTTGTTGAAGGCAAGTCTCCCTTGATGCATACCCACTTGTCCTATATAACATGCATTAAATTCATCGTATTTACTTTTGTTGCTTGCATTAATTTTGACGGGAACCTACTAAGGATCATGCCTAGTCTTTTATGACCTTTGCCTTGTAACCGGGTTATTAAATTAATCTTGATGGTAGCTATGGCTTAGCATGCTTAACTGGGATGGTATTAATCAACTTGGATACTTTTATGTTCTATGTTCCGTTTTATGTTATTTTAATTGCAAGACCACCCTTTGCTATGTTAATCAGAACATGGAGAACCACCCAGGAAAACAGTACAACCACAAGAACTAAACGGGCAATGGTCTTGGCTGAATAATTAGGAACTTTAGCTTGGGGTGATCTTACCTGATAAGGACAAGGGATCGGCGGTACTGCGGGGTATGGACTCGCTCTAGCAGGGGGCTGGGTGAGTTATTTTTCTATGGTGGGGTATTGACCTGCTAGGGGACTTTATACCTTGCTAACTGATCTGGACCTTGTGGGTCATAACTTGCTGGGGAACCTTTGTAAAGGCCATGTAGCGTCCCTATGCAACCACACCTCGGTAGTGTGGTATGGTGCCTTGCAAACACCGCATGGTTGGGTTCAAAGTTCTTCGGAGCTTTTACGCTGCTTGTGGTGAAAGTGTACAACCTCTGCAGAGTGTAAAACTAATCGATTAGCCGTGCTCACGGTCAAGAGCGGCCTGAACCCTCACATGACTAAGTTATGGAACTTTAATGTTAAATCATTGCTCTATCTTTATTTATGATGCTTATGCTTTATTAATTGTGGGTTGGTATAAACTTACACTCTTTAGTAATTATGTTGCTAATAAAACTTGACTAACTAAAATGCTAAACTGCTTGAACCTTAGCCATCCACCATATGGCCTTGCATGTTATGTTGTTTTTCCCTTGCTGAGTACGGCACGTGCTCACGCTTGTCTATTTTCTTGTATCTACAATACTCGGATTGCTGCTCAGACTGGGAGAGATTTGAAGACTACCCCGGTGACTTCCAGGAGTTCTAGGTGTGCGTGTCTCCAGTCAGCTGCCTGTGGAGGCATCTCTATCCGATGCGAGAACCTGTTATTTATATTCGTTTAAGACTTTTGGTCATGTAATAACTCTAAACTCGTGTGGCACTGATTTTGGTATTCACAATGTCGTTGCGTGTGTGTAACTTGATCTTGGCGCACACGTAATCAATACGTTCGGTTTTGCCTTCAAAACTGGGTGTGACAACCACGTTGTCAATCACTCATCACACCAGGGAGCGACCAACCACCGGTCCTCGGACGCTCCAATCCTCAACAGCGGGCTGGCGAAGAGCCCCAAGTGCATGTGCGTGACCCTGGAACCCTAGGGTTCCTTCACGGCAGGTAGTTGACTCTCCCTCTTGTGGGGCCTCTCCACTGGAAGGCAAGTGATTTCTCCTATTCTCTCTCGTTTTCCTCTTTTCCATAACCCTAGGTTGTGAGAGGATGACGATTCGCTCACTTAATCATCTCAAATACGCAGGTCCCCACTGGATCTACGTGCTCATGATTGTTTTAAGGTAAAATTGATGAATTTTTGGTCCTGGATCTCAACTTGTGTTGCCATGTATGTGTAAAATGATGATTGTTTTAATATAAGCAAGATGTATTTTTTTGTTTATGTAGTTGTGGTCTGAATGTCGATAACCAGGCAAATAAGATCTGATGAGTTACTTATAGTAATTTGTGTCACATATATGTGCCTAGTAGTGAATTTGGACTTGTATTGGCCAATATCATTAGGTGTACTGCTATCTAGTATTCTGCTTTGCTTTGTTTTTTATTAAAACATTGCAAAGAAAGGCTATTCCTACTTGATTATATATCAACCATGTAACATGTCCTGCATTCAAATGTTCTCAATTAATTTCATATGCTTTCAGTACATTTATTCTACTCTAATCTTATTTCAATATGCCAAGGGGAGATAGAAAGTGTAATGTTGTGCTCATTCATCTTATATTAAATGGCCATCACACTAAGTTGAGCATTTTCTATGTCTTATATTAAATGCCTTGATGTATGTTCTTTGTATGTCCTTGCAGATTTGAGCATTGCCTCTATCTTTAAGTTGTAAACTGAGTGCTCACAAGTCATCGTTGGACATCAGATTAACTAAGTTGAGAATTTCTCTTTTCTATTTTCTTTCAGTTAACTCAGTGGTATGACAGTATTGAAATGTATGGCTTGATGTTTTTGATAGATGGGGAAGATGTTGGAAGCTATGCGGATACTAGACCTGAAAAATCCATAGGTACATTTCTCTGTTGTTGGTTGTGACAGTGGGAAGTGCAGCATGTACATATAGATACTACTGTTTATATGTCGATCCAACTGAACTTTGCTTCATTTAGTTGGACTTAGTGTCGCTGTTGATTCTTGCCAACCAAGTTATTTAAACACTTTGTGTTGCCCTGGACAGGTTCAAAAGATGTTTGTGAGGAAACCAACAAGCTGAAGATAAGGCTTTTGCAGTCGGGTAGCGAACAAATGCGCACACATTCTACAGACAAAAAATAAAAATGAGGTATACCAGTGTCTGATTCAACAATGTAGCTTGTGATGGTTCTAGTTGATGTGCTTGTGATTACCACCTAGTGTGATTTTCATTACAAGCCATAGCTTAACTTCATATGTTCTGTTTGAGAGAAACTGAGAGACATGAACTTGTCTGAGAAATAGGCATTTTCTTTATAAGCATTTTAAGGACATTTGCTTTTTTTGCAGCAATAACTAAAAACAAGTGGAATGACAACTATTGTTTTGGAGATATATTTGAAGAAGAATTTATGATGGAGAAAGGTATGACCTTGGGAACTAAGACCACTTCTTTCTATATGATAGCTGAATTCCACTTGTAATTTCTGGCCACATGACGAAAATCAGTGATATCAAAGGTTCATGAGAAATTCCTCCAAATATTGTTCTTTCCTTGTTACTTTGGTGCTAGGTGTTAAGTTCATTATGGATGTAACTGAGCATTGGTGCTAGCTGTTAAGTACATTATGGATGTAACTCAGCATTGGTGCTAGCTATTAAGTTCATTATGGATGTAACTGTATACTTGTGTGTATGATGTATGTATAAAATAAAAGAATAGAAGGTATTTTGATTTTTTTTTGTTTTTTAATTCCACATAGGTAACGGGCAAAGATTGTTGCCCGCTACCGATATTGTGGCCTAGATCACTGGTACCAGAAGATTGGTAATGGGCCTCTCTTAATGCCCGTTACCTTTGCTGTTATAGGTAACGGGCAAAGATTGTTGCCCGCTACCGATATCGTGGCCCAGGTCACTGGTACCAGCAGATTGGTAACGGGCTACTGTTTAATGCCCGTTACATGTGCCAGTTATTGGTAACGGGCATTTGCCCGTTACCGATGAGGACTTATTTGTAACCCTATATCGGTAATGGGCGTTTTGCCCGTTACCAATAGCGATCTATGCCCGTTACCAAAGGCAGTTTTTCACGTAGTGGTTGGACCACAGCAAGCAAGCGAATTGAAGCACAATTTTGTGCCCACACCACAGCATGATCTAGGCATATGGATGCTTATAAATGGAACATTTCCACTTCATGTCCTACCTTGAGTACCCTAATAATTGTTGGTGGTCTCCTTAATACATATAAGCTAGAATCCTTTTGAACCATCTCTAATAGACTACATAAGAAAAACAGGGCTCGATTGAGCTTGTGTGAGATGGAATTTGATCCAATATGTGGCATGGCGATAGGAACATGAGGCATATGGTACCGAATCACTTTGGTATCTCTCAGTAGCATGACATACCTTGGATAGAATCTGTGGATCAGCTAGGAGTAGATCGAGGGGGTAAACTCTGTGCATGACATACCTTGGACTCCTATTCATCCCTGGTTCTATCGGTGAGGCTCTACACTAGGCAGCGACGCGCAGTGCAGGCAGGGACGGCGGCGGCGAGGTCCTGTGGTGGCGCAGTGGAGCATCCCGTCGCTTCATCGCCTCCCTCTCAGATCGGGTTAGGGTTTCGGAGTGGAGCAACAGTGGCATCGGCGAACCTCATACTCAGTGTCGTGGTCCCCACACTCTCTTTATAGCGCTGCGTGACAGGGCCCACCAGCCTTCTAACGGGTTGGGCGTCCTGATCAGGATGCGAGTCAAGGGCCCAATGGGCTGTTGGGCCCATTGGTGGAGAGATCAATCTAACATTCTCCCCCTTGATCTCACCTTATACTTTTAACTTCTTTTCATATTCATTACATATCAGTGCATATATACAACATGTTTTATCGTCACGGTCAATCTCGATTCATGTCAATCCCTAATAGATTCAACAGCTACAATACACATCTCTGTACTGAAACGAATTCTTTAACTTTGGGCCCTTTATTGTCTGAAATCGTAAACTTACCATAACCCATGTCGCATATGTGTTCTCTAAGCGCACTGGGTGGTAAACTTTTCGTAAGAGGATCCTCAAGCGCTTACTTGTCAATTATATGCGTAATAACTTTAATGTGATTCCGGACTTACTCCTTTACAACTTATACCTTTGTGTCAATGTGTTTGGCAGCACACTTGACTCAGTTGTCATATGAGTGAATTATTTGAATGGTTATTGCTGTTGTCAACCATTATCAACTCTGGGTACAGGTTTCATTAACTATTTTGCCTGTCCCTCAGCCTCGTATCATGCTATACCACATCTTTACATCACATTGATGATAATTGTTTCACCCTTTGGAGCTTTTCCACACAAAAACACCAAGTGTGAAAGTTAGCGACAATTGTGGATTTCGCTACACATTTAACAAATTTATCTTTGTACTCACAACCTTTTGAGATCACTTGATCTTTTCAATTTAGCATGAGGCTGATAAACTTGATTCCATTCTATAGTGATCTATAGCTGGATTGGACATTGCCAAAACAACTCGGATATATGAACTATGTCAGGGCAAATTCTATCCTTTGCATTCATTAAGCTTCCAACAATTGAAGCATATGGTACCATATTCTTTGAATCCATTTCATATTGATTATTGGAACACAAAAGTTCCCAGATCCATTACCCTTGATGATGAGAACAGGCGTAGGTTTACTCGCATGCATACTATGTTTCTTTGCAACTTTTCTAAGTATGCCTCTTGCGATAGTCCTAATACCCCTTTTCTTTTATCTCGTTGAATCTCGATCATTATAACTGAGAGACATTCATTGAGAATTTACTTTTTGAACTTTGAGGACAAGAAACTCTTCTTATTCTTTTACAGTAGATTGACATCATTGCTACCATGCAAGATGTCGATCACATGCACGAACAGGAAATGAATTTCCCATTCTATAACTTTGTACAAATGTTGTCCTCTCATTTTCTTTTAAACCCAAACTTAACAACCAATTCTTTTATCTTTGAATGTTATCCTTCATAAATGATTTCTTTAGGCAGCATTCCTTTTCTTCTATTACTTACATGGCAGAAACCCTTAGGTTGTGCCATGCAATGCTTTCATCTGATGTAACTCAGATCATGATGTGCCACTAGATTCAACGTAGTCCATTCATTCTCTTTGCACAAATCTTTATGATTTAAGATGCACTTTGCTTATTTACATGTTCCCTTTGGAGTCACTTCATGACTTGTAGACCCATTGTAGCCTACTGTTCTGACTCCACTAAGAATTACTTATGAGTCCCAACTTTCCTCGGGATTCATCAGTTTCATTTCAACGAACAAGCGCTTCTTATGGTTTCTTTATATGAGGTAAAGTCAACCTCCATGTGAACTTTTCTATATTACAAACTTTGCACTCATCAGTAATATTTGATGTTTTAACTCTTTGAGACCTACCAGAGGCCTCAACCTCTAGCACATTGAGTGCCTCAACTTTTGGTACATATACCATATGGGGCTGCAGCAGCTCTCCCCATGTACAACAATGAGTTTCAGTGGCTCCTGAAGGACAGGTTCCATATCATCTACCATATTGTAGCCACGAGTGTCGAGAGATAGCTCCTGAATCATCAAAGTGGACACATATACCCACTTCTCCTCGAAGTCAATTTCTCGAGCCACCATGCTCCCCCTGATTGCTCTCATATTCAAAGAAGACAATGTGTTTCGTTAGAAATGAAAGAACCTTTTCTTTTATCTGAATGGCCAATAAAATGGCTCCCAAGATCAACCTTTTCTTTCATCCAGATGGCAAACAAAATGGCTCCCCCAGATCTTACCATCTCTTTAAAGATAGTGTATCTTTAAACGTTATTATTTGAGTTTGTTCTGTCACTGTCTTGGTCACATCGCTATAATCCTATCAGACTTATAAAAGTCCAGGATTTTAGCTATTCCTTTTCTTTAGGGGTATCAGTTATTATGACTGTCGTACTCCCCAGACAATCACATTTAATTCACATTATAAATGCATAGTATGCATTACATTTCCTGAAGTATAGGGGATTTTCACCTTTCTCACCTTTCTCCCCCTCGAAATGTGGCATGAACTTTCTTGCCACAATTTTGAAAACCATTCAGAACTATTATCAGTGAGGAAACTTTGAGAAAACTTTCATTACTTCCTTTATCTGCATGATTATATCACACAAAACAAAGTTGTTTCTTAACTCATATATGGGAGTACACTTTTCCTCATTTCACTTCAAGAACTCAACAGAGTCCTTTATATCAGTGCTTTTGAAAATTCAAGCTTACATACCATTCTTTATCTTTAGGTTCGCACATTACTTTCTATGCTCTATAAATTCATAGAGTGCTTAGTGACTATAGTACGATATGTACGATCAGTCCTAGGATAGCATAAGAGCTACTCCAAAAATTCTCTTTCCCAGTGCGGGATACACTATAAGCACATGAGTCATTATATCTTTCTCCCGTCATGCAGGATGAGTCCTTTGCCAAAACTTTTCCCGCTATGTGGGATTGTCTAACATAAGCATTATGCCAACTTTAGCCCATAAAGCGGGTATTTTCTCAGAGCTTTTCCCGCCATGCGGGTATTTTCTCAAACTTTTCTCACCATGGGAGATTATCACAAACTTTCCCGCTATGCGAGATGATTCCCTCGAAGGGCCATACATGACAGGATTGGCTCTCTCGTCCGCATGTTCAATCATCAAAATTCAGAAATAGA
This sequence comes from Cenchrus fungigraminus, assembly GCA_036936925.1. NCBI lineage: Eukaryota > Viridiplantae > Streptophyta > Magnoliopsida > Poales > Poaceae > Cenchrus > Cenchrus fungigraminus. The sequence continues at coordinate 58,436,059 of CM072768.1, read as the reverse complement.
TCTGAATAAACTGTAACACACACATGCTTAATCCAACATTGGTCAAATTGAACATGCATATGACTTATTGCAACTTTTATCATGATGACCGAACTGTAAATAAATTCCTCTTCATAGAGAGTACATGAAAGACATTTCTCAAGACCCTCAATGCTTCATCACTTTTCTTGGATTAATATCCGAGAATCTTTACTTTTGAAGCCATTCTTTGAAGAGAACATAGTCCCTCATATTATGACATTCTTTCTTTGTCATCTCCTGAGTCACAAGTGCTCAACTCACTTTTCTTAATGCTTTCATGAATGAAAGCAGAAAGGTCTTTTGTCTGAGAAAATATTCAATAATAATCCAAACTTTAAGCTTATGAAACTTCTAAAACTTTATGCTCTATTCTATATCACCGTTGGGCAGAAAACAGAATAAAACATCATTCATATATATTAATTCCAAATCATCATCGACTGAATTAGAATTAATCCATCATATCATAATATTGCCATCATCAACGTTGGTCAGGAAATGACAACATCATGAAATTCTAAATTTAGAATTAATACTTATCAAAAGTATTTCTAAAATATTCTCTATTTGCTGAACAATTTTTTCCCTTTGTTCATATTTGAGTAGAGACATTAAACTTTGTACAAAACATTGGCAACTAAAACCAATGTAACTTTATCTTGAACTTGATACATCGGAAGCTGACTTCAACTTTAACGAGGATATAACCCACAGGGAAACTTTTTAAAACTGTTCTTTCAATTAAATCTTCTCGTTGGTTCCAATTTAATTGAAAGATAAGTATCATTATACAACAGAAACAAGAAATAAAAAACAACATTTCCTGATCTTTATTTACTCTCTGAAAATTGATCACTTTGATGCAAAATTCATGAGACTTTAACTTTAGATATAAGACACATATAATTATAATATTGTTATCATCAACGTTGGTCAGAAAATAACAATACCATAATTAACTTTAAATAAATATTTTTTCTACTCCACTAATTAAATTTTCCCGTTGGTTCCAATTTAATTAGAGAGTGAAACTTTTACTTTGCAGTGGAAAACTTTTCTTTCTTTTCAGAAGTAATCACAATTCTAAACATTTCTTTACACTGGTTAACTCTCTAAAGAATTCATCCCGTTGGTTCAAAATTGAGTAGAGGTTAAAACCTTGCCAAACTTTGACAAACTTGCCAAAACTATTTCTCAAAATTAATACTCCTTCACAAGCATTCCTTTGATTTTACTTTTCTCTAATCAACTTTTCCCTTTAATTAAAAGGAGCATCACTTTAAACTTTTCAGAAACATGAATAAAATTCATGAAAAATATACTATTCAAAAGCATTTCTGTCACAATTCAATCTCTACACAAATATCTCGTTGGTTCAATTTGAGTAGAAATAAAAAACTAGATGAAATTCTTCAAAACTATACAAAATTCACCAATGATTGCTTCTGAAAATCACTTGAACAATTTGTCAAGTGTCACTGTACATTCGGCCCACGGGGGCAACAGCCCACGGCCGAGCTCCGTCCGTCCGCCTGGGCTTGCGGCCCACTAACCAACCGTCGGGCCGCCGTTTTGGCCCAGCACTTCTTCCAACACATGCCAAATTCGGTCCACCTACTGCCAGCCGTCCATTCCTGCGGATTTCCATCCGATGGCCGACCGCGCGTGTCGGGCGATCAAAACCCACAACGTCGGCCGCCCTCGAACCCTAGCCCTCATTTCTTTCTCTTTACCCGATCCAGCAGCGCCGCACAGCGGCAGCAGCGGTCGCGGGGTGGATTGGCCCATGCCGGCGGGTTGCCGGCGACAGCGAGGACGAGCGCCGCCAGCACAAGGCCGTGGCGTTCTCCCCTCTTTCTCCCTTTCTCCCCTGCAACTCGCGCACGCAGGCCGATGGCGGCAGGGTGTCACCCCTGTGACCGGCGATGGCTGGCGACAGTGAGGGGCGGTGCCACCAGGCACGCGGCCGCGGCCGGTTCCTCCTTTCTTTCTTCCTTCTGTCTCTCTTACTCCTCCCGTCTTCCCTAGTCCCGCTCACGCGAGATCCAGAGAGTCTGGTGGTGGAGGGTGGTGGCCGGCGCCATTGCTGCCCCCCTCACCGGCGCACGCGTTCACCCAAGGGTGAGCTCAGTGACGGTGCCCGCAGCCCTGTCCCTTGCTCCGTCCGTGCGGTGGAGGTCCGGCAAGCACGCGACTTCCATCTGTTTGTCCGCTCGGCGCGCGTCGAGGCCACGCCTGCGGCTGTGGTGGCAGCGAGGTAGGTCCCTGATAGGTACCATTTCCCCACGCCAGCCTTTTCAACTTCAGATCTAGGGTTAGGGTTTCGGGAGAAATCTTTTGCCTTTTCTGATTCGATTTTAAATTGAGTTCCTTTTCCCAACTCGGTCGACTCTCTAGACAAGGCTCTTAATACTATTGATAGAATCTGTGGATCGGCTAGGAGTAGATCGAGTGGGTAAACTCTGTGCATGACATACCTTGGACTCCTATTCGTCCCTGGTTCTGCCGGTGAGGCTCTGCACTAGGCAGCAACGCGTAGTGCAGGCAGGGACGGCGGCGGCGAGGTCCTGTGATGGCGCAGTGGAGCATCCCGTCACTTCAGCGCCTCCCTCTCAGATCGGGTTAGGGTTTCGGAGTGGAGGAACAGTGGCGGCGACGAACCTTATACTCAGTGCCGTGGTCCCCACACTCTCTTTATAGCGCTGCGCAACAGGGGCCCACCAGCCTTCTAACGGGCTGGGTGTCCCCAATCAGGACGCGAGTCAAGGGCCCAATGGGCCGTTTGGCCCATTGGTGGAGAGATCAATCTAACAGCAAGTAATTAAGGAGAGTAAGATATTTGACAACTTTATAAGGTCAATCTTGTGGCCGTGTTTCATTGTGTTGTTTCCAAGAGTTCCATATGATGTATTGTCCTTTAAGTTCATAAATAAAAAAAATACAATGCATAGTTCAATTTTGTTGATTTAGTAGTTAGCATAACTGCACAAACATTTATTTGTGACACACGAGATTGAATGCAATCATCAAATGAAATGAAGTCCCTTTACCCTTCAATGAGAGTTTCAATGTCTTTAAAGTAATAAGTATCCAGTTTCATCTAGATACAACTCTTTCCGTCTGTCTTCTGGTAGCTCTAATGCCATGTAATCCCATTTAGTGAGAAAGAACCAACCATTTGAACATATATTGCACTTCTGGAGAGCACATCATCTGTTACCGAAAATTATGGCATGCAAGTAATGAAGAAGATTTAGTAGATTGTGACACCAAATATTGAAGATATGTTGGACCACAGCAAGCAAGCGAATTGAAGCACTATTTTGTGCCCACGCCACAGCCTGATCTAGGCATATGGACGCTTATAAATGGAACATTTCCCCACTTCATGTCCTACCTTGAGTACCCTAATAATTGTTGGTGGTCTCCTTAATACATATAAGCTAGAATCCTTTTGAACCATCTCTAATAGACTACATAAGAAAAACAGGGCTCGATTGAGCTTGTGTGAGATGGAATTTGATCCAATATGTGGCATGGCGATAGGAATACGAGGCATATGGAACCGAATCACTTTGGTATCTCTCAGTAGCAGCACCGCCTAGGATTCTCTGTCTAGCCATTGCAAAATAAGCTGTTGCACCCTATATCAAATCAGTACTCCCTTTTCTGTGCAGCTGGATTGCATAGACATATGGGATGCACGGGAATGTGATGTACTTTTCATGAATAAGCGAGAGCCACGGGACCTTGGACAGACCTCGAGGAGGCCATACTATAGGAGGAGACCACAGAACCTGGATTGCATAGACATGGGAGGCAGCAGGGTGTGACAAGAAGGGCCAAGGTCATGTTCGTCAGCATAAATAACGTGCAGCACCTTGAAGACTCAAAACATTGGACGTGTAGGAGCTATTGTTTTGTTTTTGTGATTTTAAGTTCAGACAATTCCAAAATTAAAGCTTATGCAATACCTTATCATCGAGACAGCTTTATTTTTAAGCCTGTGAGAGTAATCATTGTAGAACCTTCTATTTTTAACCCCGTGAGATAACCGTGATTAATATTGTGACACATTCTCTCGCAGCTTGAAGAAGATCCTCCTGAAAAGTTGGTTTTTCGCCCATGGGTGATGAATGCTTCTGTCGTATTCTCATAAAAAGTCAACGCATAGCTCAGTTAAAAATATTACAGTCGGTAGATAAATAAACAGACATAGCCAACTTCATATGACACTAATGTAGTGTTTTCTCTGAATTCTACATTTTTCTATGCACCTACATACACTACCGGAAAACCAGAGTTTGCCGTGTCTCCAGCTTTTTGCTGCTGCAAAATACAAGTTTGCCGTCGGCCACGATAAAAACGCACGGCAAAATGAAAGGCACATGGCAAAATAGGTATTTGTCGTGTGCTTGAAGACCGACACCTCAAAACTTTTTTATAACTTTTTTATACAACTACGGATGAAGAAAAACTTTACATGACAATTGCACATCTCGAAAAGATCTACAAGTTTTACTAAGGAAGTATTTCAAAAAACAGTTATCTAAATATGTGTTTTTCTTTTTTTATTAAATATAGAAGGGACACTTGTGAAGCAACCCATAGCTATATTTATCTTCCATACCCTAAACATTTTCTCTCTCCACATACAACATATGGTACTCCATATGCAATTTTCTAGTATTTAACTAAAATATATTTCAAGTATGTCTGTTCTGTAATAAATTCATGCTGATATGCATGTATTATTTATTTTCTATATTTAGCTAAAATATATTTCAAGTATGTCCGTTCTGTTATAGCTCATATCCCAAAAATAGATGAAAATTAAAATGTTTGCTAGAGAAATTTCAAACTTCTACTTGAAACATTATTATAAAAATAATAATTATTATTACTAAAACATCTCCCAATATTCTGAAAATGATTTATAGGCTTACCATAAAAGTTTCATTAGATTTTGCGAAAATTGGATATACATTGTTCACAAATAGATATAACATAGTATCATATAACTCAACTCAAGCATGGAAGTATCACTCAGAAAGTGGTTTTCACAAACTGATGTGAAAACATATTTTCGACGCACAGTTATAACGACAGACGGTTCGACGGTAATTCATACTTATAACGACGCACATCAGTCATTAATGTGGGTTGTGGTATAGTGCACGTGGCACAACTTGATTGCCTTAACCGGCCACATGTGGATTGCTCAGGCCACGCGCGGATCACCCTATTGGCGACCACAGTCAGGCAAATGACCAGCAGCTCCCAATCGTCTCAAACTCTCCTGATATCATATCTTCCAGACATTTGACCAAAATAAAATGTATATATTACAACATACATTTTGCATGAATTTATATGTAGTGTTGGAAAGCAGAACACACAATATAAATTTGATGACGTCATACCATATCAAGGAGATCAGACTTGAAAGTCTTAGCCAACCCAAATCTGAGCTTCACGACAGGCCAATGGCAGTAAAACCGAAAGGAAACAAATTCCAATGGCTAACCACAGCATTTGTGGTGCCAACACGGTGTATAAACCCGTTGCAAAGGCTATAGTGGTCGCCATGTATGCAAACCACATAAGCTTCTTCGTAAAGGATCTGTAGTAAAGCAAGAATTCAAGATCTTCCCACCTTGCTAGGATGCATACAAAAGCGACGGCAAGAGAGGAGCACATCGCTAAGGTGTCAGAAATCAAGAATGCTTAAAATGCTAACTTCCTTGCCATAACAGGAAGTCCCTCGCTTCCAGAATCATCGCTGTATCCCCCAGGCAGGGTGAAAGCAGCGGCAAAGGTTATCGTCGCCATGAGAATAGCCACTAGTGAAGTATTGCTTGTGTATGTTTGAGTGAGTGACTTAACATCCCTTGCTAATTCACCAGTTAGTCGTTTGCATCAGGTTATCGCCGCCATGAGAATAGCCACTAGTGAAGTATTGCTTGTGTGTGTTTGAGTGACTTAACTGACGGTGAAGCGTGGTTTCAGCTTAGGGACCAGCTTTAATCATAAGCATGGACACTTCGTTCTGCAGTAGAAATCAATATGTATATATTAATTGATTGTGCTATGTAACCTAGTGCTATCATTGTGTGTCACTCATAATTGTATCGTTCAATTAGAAACTATGAGATGTGATAGGATTATTTCTGCTGTTACTTGATAAATAAAATAATGAAAGTGACCGGAGATGTGTATGACATCAGACAAGGCTGGTTCGTTTGGCTGGTGGCTACTGCTGATTTGTTACGAGAGAAAAATACTGCCGGCCCTCCTCTGTCAGAGCTTACGCAGCAGATGAAATAACAACCCACCAAAATACAGTTGTTTTTTTGTATGGCCAGACGAGCGCTCCGGCTGCATCTTCGGTGTCCCCTTTTGCGTGTCTTGATCCGTGTCCCTACCCACGCGGTCATACAATGAGGCCGGGGAGGCAGGGACGATGACATGGCGAGGGCAGACAATGGCGGCGCTTGGAGGCGTGGATGACGGCGGGAGAGGTTGTGGTGACGCATGCGCAATTGTAATGACGACACGACTGGGAAGGTGAGGTCAGGTAGACGACAATGAGGTTCAGGAAGCATAGACAATGGCCGGCAAGATTTGGTGGTGCGGGTGCGACGCAGACGACAACGAGGTCGGGAAAGTTGGGGGCGGCGGCGCAAAACCAATTTGACAACCAGGTGCCCAGAGCGATCGATCGGACCGCCTAAGGCACACCAACTTCCACGTGTGCGGGCCCCATACTCCATTCTCCTTTTGTTTACTGGGCAACCAGCTATAGACCACGGAGTGCGAGGCACGGGCGCGCACGGCCCGGCACGACCTGCAGTCCTGCACACGCTCGCTGCAACTTGCATGCTTGTGTATTTTTTTATTTTCTTTTTCTTTTTTATACCAACAAAGTATTATATGCAGGTATAACTTATGTGCATAATTTTGTAACATCATACTCTCAGAAGTTATGATTAAATATTACGTGTATAAGTTATGTATATCGTAAAAAAGTTGTGCACATAAATTGTTTTTAGAAAAAAATTATCAGCATAACTCGTCGTCGGAGAAAAAGTTATCTACATAACTTGTTGTCAGCAAAAAAAGTTATGAGCATAACTCATCGTCAGAGAAAAAGTTATGTGCATAACTCGTTGTTAGAGAAAAAGTTTTGTGCATAAATTATCTGCATAACTTGTCGTTAGGGGAAAAGTTATACACATAACTAGTTGTTAGAGAAAAAATTATGGACATAAATTATTGTAAGAAAAAATTATGCATCATATTTAGGTACATACATTTTTTAAAAAAATGAAAAGTTGTGAAAAGTATTTTTTCCCAAAATGAAAAAGTCAAATGGAGAGATGGTTGTGAGAGCGAGTGCTGAGAGGGGCCTCTGCCTGCGACAGCCATTACTGAAAAGGAAAGGACCCGCGGGGACCACGTCTGTAAATGGGTTGTCTTAATTCGATCGCTAGCAAGCCTCCTAGCGCCCGTGCGCTAATTAGGAAGGCCCGGGCGGCGGGGTGATGGCGCGATTAGGGCGAACACGACGTTTGAGCCATCGAGGTCGGGGTGGCATGGGGCGTGATGGTGAGGCTGTGGGAAGACGGAGATGATGACGCGACCTTTGCATGGATGACACCGAGGCTGGTGAGACGCAGACGACAACGGGCAAAAGGTCAGGTGATGCGTCTGTGATGGAAAAAACACCAAGACTATGAAGGGGATGTAGGGCAAACAACGAGACTAGGGTGCAGTATCTCTAATACCGCAATTTTTTTGCCTTCGCAGTAGACGCTTTGGTTTCGTAGCTTCCTATTTAAACCCCCGTGCAACTCAGAGAGATAGAGATCGACGAAGACAAAGACACACTCACACATGGCCAGTTAATTTGATCTCAACGAGTTTCCGTTGGAGTATGAAGAGTTCCAGCAGCCAGAGGCATGCGTCGGGCTCGACGTCGACGCACCTAGAGGAAGGCACCTGACACCGTGCACCTCGAACATAGCCTTGCCGCCGATGACGATCACAACATTCGCACCCTACTTCTTCCACAGCAGGTCCCTGTGCAGGTCCGACAGTAGCACGATGACGCACGCCACGGTATCAGCGGCAACGGGGGAGGCGTCTCGGGCTCCACGGCGAGCGGAGAGGCGGAGTCGTCGTCCTTGGGTGCCATGGCGAGCAGAGAAGGCATACGAGGAAGAAGGCGTGTGGCGCGGGAGCGAGGAAGGTGAGGCGTGCTGCGATATTAACACGCGGCATGCAACTCGGGCTCGACGTCGCATTTACTCAGCGGCAACAACGTCCAAAAACCCCTCTCGACGTGCGCAGCGACTTCTAATCTGCACTCAGTGTCGCGTCCAAAATGACTACTAATACTATATTCGAGGGAGTATAATAAAGATATTTCTTGTAACCACCTGCTGGACATGGATCTTCCAGGTGATCCCTGAATCATGTCCATCCTACCCTTTAAAAGACCAGCGTACACTGGTAGAGTGAGGGGTTTAGTCTCGGTTGGTAAGACCCTTAGGAACCTAAAGTCCAACAGGGACTAATCTTGAGAGACAAAAGGCACCACCTTTAGTCCCAGGTGAAATAGCCGGGACTAAAGGGGTCCTTTAGTCCAGGGTGGGATTCCCACCCAGGACTAAAGGGTTTTTCGCCAAAATAAAAAAGGACGTCAGCCAGGCCCTGCCCACCCGTACCAGCTCATCGACGTTCCCTGCCGCCGACGTTCCCTGCTGCCGTCGCTTTCTGCCGGAGCTCCTCAGGCAATAGCTCCAACTCACTTAACACAATTTCTTCACCACAAAATCATCTTCTCAAAATCATACAAATCAATTTACACAATATTCACAGCATGCACACAAGTTCAATTTCATTCGATTCACATAAGATTCACAATTACAATTTGTACATGAATTCGAATTTGCAAACAGAGATAAAAAAATCCAACACTCACGCATCTGTGCGCCGCGCGGGCCGAGCGACTCCGTGCCCCGCGTGTGTTGCGCCCCACCAGCCGCCGCCTCGCTCGCCGCGCCGCGCCCTGCCGACCGCCGCCTCGTCGGGCCCCGCCCCATCGCTCACCTCCATCCGCCCCGCCGGGCCCCACCCCGCTGCGCCGTGCCGCGGGCCACCCTCGATCCCTATCTCCTGCACAGGAAGAAGAAGAGAAGATAAAGAAGAAGACAGAGGAAAAAAGAGAGGAGAAGAGGAGATAAGGCAGGAGTGCTGTCGTGAATTGAAAATATAAGGGCGAGAGAGGGAGGGGAGGGGGCGCGGTAGGTGGGAGAAGGATCTTTTGTCTCGGGTCGTTTCCTTACTCCAGATTAAAAGTACCCTTTAGTCTCGGGTGGAAACACCACCCTAGCCTTACGCCAATAATTAAGGCTGGTAGCTGGTGGGAACGTGACCTTTAGTCTCGATTGGTAATACCAACTGGGACTAAAGGGTAGGAGGCGTCCAAGGCTATTTCGGGTCACGTCGATGAAAAGGCTTTAGTCCCGGGTCCAAAATTGAACCGGGACTAAAGGGGTGTACCAAAGGTCCTTACTCTACCAGTGGTAGGTTATAGCTAGACCTGTATTAGGATTATTTTGGACTTCTAAAAGTTCAAGATTGATTTCCCTGATCAACATTATGAAAGACATATGAGCAAATTCCCTGTATACCACTGCAAAATACAACTCATCCCTTATATGCCATTGGAAATTAGCCCATCCCCTCTATGCCACTGGTTTTAATTTTCCATCCCCTGTGTGCAATGGCTGTTAGTGTGAACTGTTTATGTATTGGATGCCATTAGTGGCCCCACATGTCCGTGGGTAAGAGGAAAAGCCCCTTTCTTCACCACCACCGTCTCCCTAGTCGGCCTGCCAGCTCGCCCTCGCGCGCGTGCCCGTGGCGGCAGTCAGGGTCAAGCACGCGATGGAGCGGAGGAGTGCTGGTCGCGCACACGGTGGAGCGCGGCGACGAGGGTGCACAGGAGGAACATCTCTTTTCTCCCCTCCCGATCTCCCTTGCACACGCGTCCTGGCCTGCCAATGCTGTCAATTCAACGTCGACGATGAGTCCCTGGCTGATTCCTTGCAGCTGGAGCTTCCTCGCGACACCGCACATCCTTTTGCTAATTACCCGCAGTCCACCCTTACCGTGCAGCCCTCTCCGGCTATGGTAGTCTGACCGGGGCCAGGTCGCCATCGATGTACCCACCGCACTGGGAAGGAAGGAGGGAGCTCTGGCACCGCCGGAGGAGAGGAAGGGGCACACGACACTCGCTTGATGCGCCTCACCGCGCACACCTGGGAGGCCTCACCGATCGTGCCTCACTGCTCGCTTCACCCCTAACGCGGATGGAGCGGCTGTGGCGCACAGGGGTGGTGTGAGGAAGGGCGGTGCTCAGTTGAGGGAGAGGCCATGACTCGAGACACCACACGAGTGGACGAGGGGAAGGTCGGAGGTGGAGGTGGAGGCGCATGGGGCGCACAGGAAGGCCGCATGGAAGGGGGGGTGGGGTGCTGCTGCTACTCGGGGAGGAGGGGCCACCATCGCACACCCTCTAGGCCGCCATAGGGCCGCTGTTGCGGTGCTTGCCACCGCGCGCCCTCGAAGATGAGTCCGGCTGCCACACAAAGGGGAGGCAAGGCCACCGATCTGGCCACGGGCGACGAGGCTCCTCCGTGACGCTCCGTGACAGCAATGGCAAACAAGGGATGGTAAATTAAATCTAGTGGCATAGCGGGGATGAGCTAATTCCCGATCCAATGACACATAAGGGATGAATTGTATTTTGCAGTGGCATGTAGAGAATTTGCTCATGACATATGCATCATCTACTTTTCAAATATATGGGTGGAGCTAATTACTGAATCACATTTGTGGTGAAATATAGTACAAAAAAACGATCATGATATCATCACTATCAAGGTTAGTTAATATCCATCAAATAAATGCACGTACCAACTTCCCAACATTACACTATCAGTTCCCTTGTATAAAGGGTTAGCCTCGACTCCTATCCTAGCTCGCTATCCCGCTAGTAGATGTAGCTTCTCTCCTTTTTCATCCTCCTATTGTCAATGCATGCAATTTTCAAGGATAAATGCACATGAGTTAGGTATAGCTGGAATTTGATCATGTGTGCCCATCATAGAGTGTTTTATCCTAGGAGTAGGAGGGATTTGGAATCGCATCCATTGTGGGGTCAGTTATCCATGTGGCTGCCGACCACAATAAGGGTGCCCATGAATTGGATTAATGGGGTGTGACTTGCATGAATGCAGCCCATGAATTAATTGGGTGCTGAGTTTAACACCATCACGACGAGTTCTCCAACGATGGAATGCATACAAGATGGTTTTGTGAAATGGCAGTGCACGCAAGTCAGCATCGAAATAGCTTGCACCTCGAGGAGTGGAGGCCAGATGAAGAGCAACTATGCAGTGTGTCGCACATCATGCTCTCACAGCCACCGCGATAGCAGATTGGATGAAGCTGTGCTCTGATCATACTTGTTTCTCTTCTAATTGGGTGCCTGAAGTGTGCACTTTGATTATTTACGTAACTGCCTGACTGATGATATACTTGTGATCCTATAGCCTTTGGTAAGTGATGAACTGATAGCCAAAGCAGCTTACAATGTGTGACTTAATTAGATGGGAACAGCATATTGAAATGTTTTGGTGAGAGTTACATTTACATGCAACAGGATGCTGGAAGCCAACAGTCAATGGAATGCAGTTCTAAATTTGACCAATAGATGATATTCGAATTGATTTTGGCTCACAAGCTTGTATGATGGTTTCTATATGCTACCAGATTGTGATACCACCAACATTGAAGATAGGTTGCATCAGAGGAAGATGCAGTATTGCACACACGCAAAAACTCCTGGTTCAGGCAAGGAGCCTTATAAAAAGCACATACCTCAAGTACTCAAACAATATCTGTAGCTTGTTGGTGGCCTGCTTGATACATAGTACAATTTAGGAATAGAAATCCATAATTCAACCAACTGCAATAGACGACTATGGAAGAAACAGTGCTGGACTTAGGTTGCAACGATGGAATTCGATGCAATATTGGCAGGCACTGGGAAAAGGAGGCAACTGGAACCATATCACTTTGTTGTATCTCAGCAGCTCCACATCAGCATATTTTTTGACTAGACACTGCTGAAGAAGCAGATACCCTATCTAAACAGTACTGCATAAGCGCATCGGCCTGTCGTGTTAGCTTTGCTGCTTCGACATATTAACACCTTACCCTTTAGAAGACCAGGGTAGGATATATAGCTGGACCAGTTTTAGGAGTGTTCGGACTTCTAAAAATTCAATATTATGAAAGACATATGCATAGGGTTGGTAATGGGCCAGTGCCTTATTGTATTCTTGAAGAATAATTCTTCACAATCCAACTAAATCCTACTACTTTTTAGCTCAAAATTGCATGTTATTATGACCCGGTCCTTATATGGCTCGATCCTTAATTAAATTTGCTACACTAAATTGGAGGGGCCCATTACATGCATCGTCATCTACTTTTCAAACATTATGAACTATATACTAGTTACTGAATCTAGTAAAAAAACGATCATGATATTATCATTATCAAGGTTAGTTAAGATCCAGCAAATAAATAATGCATGTACCAACACCACATGTTCCTAACATTACCCGTTCCCTAGTATAAAGGGCTTAGCCTAGACTCCTCTGTCCTAGCTCAAATAAACTGGAATAGGCTACGGGAGAAATATGGCTGGACGAGAGCTTCCACGATTTGAAATTTGACCAATTGTATAGCATGCGCTCGGAATAGGATGCTTGCGGAACAGCATCACCACTGATTGGAACATGGTCAGGCGTTTTCACTGCACAAGGATACCGGTCCTTTTTTCAAGCTAGACATAGCTAAAGCATTTGACATGGTAAGATGGGACTATCTCCTACGCAAAATCAATTTGGCAATCGACCGCTCCGCGCGCACGAACCGAGACTCACCAGCTTCAGTGCTTCACCTCCCCACGTGGGTGGGGCCCACAAGCTTTCCTCTCTCTTTTTTTTTCTATACTGCCTGCACGTAACGCATGGCCGGCCGGGGGGGCGGTGCCCTGCACCACCTGCACGCCTATCTGCACGTAAAGCGGGGCACCCCATGCGCTGCTGTTTTTTTCTTTTATTATATCAACAAATGTATGTATAGTTATGTGCATAACTTTTTAACATTATATTTTCAAACTTTTTTAAAAAAAAATGTTACTAACATAAGTTGTGTATATTGTGAAAAAGTTGTACACATAAGTTCTATAATCTTTGTGCTTGTCGAGTAAGTCATGGGCATAAGTTTGTTGTTGAAAAAAAAGTTGTGTGCATAACTCGTCACCAGGAAAAAGTTATTTGCATAACTTGTCGTCAGAGAAAAGTTATGCGCATAACTCGTTCTTAGGGAAAAATTTATCCGCATAACTTGTCGTCGGGAAAAAAGTTGTGCATAACTTGTTGTTAGGGAAAATATTATGTGCATAAATTGTAGTTACGAAAAAATTGTTCGCATAATTTGTCGTCAGTGATAAAGTTATGCGCATAACTCGTTCTTAGGAAAAAAGTTATCTGCATAACTTGTCGTCCGGAAAAAAGTTATGTGCATAAATTGTCTTTAACACGTATAAATTATCATAGAAAAATTATGCATCAAATTTATGTGTATATATTCTGAAAATAAACAATCATGGAAGTAATCTTTTTCCCGAAATGGAAAGTGAAATTGAGTGAAGTGGGTTGTCAGGGTACTAGTGCAGCTAGCCTGCCGGGGAGGCCTCTCCCTGCGTGTGCGCGTAGCGTGTGCTCGTGGAGAGGCGTGGGGGAGCAAAAGTCAGAAAAGAGTAGTACTGTACGTACAAGGGGAATGGAAATATGGAATGCTATTGTTGTCTGAAAACGACCGCTAGAAAGCCCGCCAGCGAGCGCGCGCTGATTAGTCGGTCCCCTATCTCATATCTCCCCTTCAGCGACTTGGCTTCCCGCCACGATGGAGGGACTGGATGGCTTCCCTTCTCTATTCATCATCGTCAAGAGTCCTGCTGAATGGGGTGCCCAATGGGCCGATAAAACATGGTCCAAGCCTCCGTCAGGGCGACCCACTCTCTCTGCTCTTCGTCATAGCCCTCGAACCACTGTGAGCCATTCTAGAGCGGGCAACCCAGTATTAGCAAACTACGTACGGAAAAGAAAACGAAATATAAGAGTTTAATTTCTATGTATGCGGATGACACGGTGATCTTCACTAATCCAGCAAGAACGATGTTAGCGCACTTGTGGACCTTCTTACAAGGTTCTGCGAGGTCTTGGGATTAAAAACTAATTTCGAAAATTCGAGCGTCACCCTAATCAGATGTGACGGAATCGACCTAAACAACATCCTAGGTGATCTACCTACAGCAAGGTCTTCATTCCCGGTGAAATACATAGGTCTACCACTGACAACTGGAAGGGTAAAAAGAGTGCACTACCAACACATTGTTGACAAGGCCATCACGAAGCTCACAACATGGAATGCTAGAAACATTGCACCAGCAGGGTGATTGACGTTAGTTAAATCTGTGCTTACCTCACCGGTCTACCTGCTAACAGCTCTGGATGCCCCAAACGAGTTACTGGAAGAGATCGACAGTAAGCAAAAGAAATTCTTCTGGGCCGGTGCAGGAGCACTCACTGGCGGAAAATGCAAAGTAAATTGGCCGTGTTCAGCAAGGCCAAAGCGTTCGGGGGCGGGGGGGGGGGGGTTCTGAACCTTAGAAGATTTTCGCGTAACTAGAGGCTAAGATGGCTTTGGTAGGAGTGGAAAGCGACAGACAAGCCTTGGGTTGGATCAGAAATCCCTTGTAATAGCAAGGCTAAACTGCTCTTCGCGGCATCTACCACTACAACCATTGGCGATGGGGCAACAATATCCTTCTGGGATATATAGTGCATGGGCGTGACTGGGAAGCGGCCAAGGGAAGGGATATAGCACCCAACATCTTTGGTATCTCAAGAAGAAAAACTGAACTTTGAGTGGCGCATTACAAAATAAGAAATGGATCAGGGACATCAACCTCAACCATGCGAGCTTCACAACAACACCTTTTCATGAGTTTGTCACCCTTTGGAGAGCAACACAGTCTGTTGTACTTATGCTAGAAGCACAAGATGACATCTCATGGAAATTCACAAAGAATGGAATCTACTCGGCAAAATCGGCCTACAATGCATAATATTGTGGCTCCACAACAACAAACTTTGAGACCATCATTTGGCAGTCGTGGGCAATCCAAACTTGCAAACTTTTTTCATGGTTAACAGCAGACAGACTACAAGAAAGGGGATGGCCAAACCAAAGTACATTTCCATTATGCCGTTGTGAGCCAGAGACAACACTCCACCTCCTCACTGGGTGCAGATTAACCAAAAGAGTATGGGAAAGATAGCGGCCTGGGTGACCAATCAGGCAATACACCCCACTGAGTGGCCGCAAGCCGATTTGGTCCATGAGTGGTGAATTTAGCGGCAACACCGGGGGTTTCTAGGAAAGGGTTACGCTCATTCATAACGTTGGCGTCATGGATAATTTGGATAGAGCGCAATGCAAGAATTTTTGACCGGAAAGAATCACCCAGCAACTCAGTAATGAGTCGCGTACAACAGGAGGCAAGCGAGTGGATAATGGGAGGAGCAAAGCATCTTGCAACGGTTTTGAGTAGATCTTAGTTTCTGGGCATGTGAATATTTATAGAGAATAGTGTTGTGCTGAGTTTTTGTGTCTAGTTACTTGCAATCTCCCCATCGGGGCTCTCTTCTTTTTAATATATAGGCAGCTCTCCTACCGGTTCATTTCAAAAAAAAAAAAAGAATTGCAAAAACGTAACACAACCATTGCACATATGCATATGTGGCTTCACTGTTGGTCACAAATGTTCATAAGTTGCAGAGTGTTGTTTATTTTAGCGGTGACTGTCAAAATTTATAATTTTCTCGTACTAGCATTGCACTCTCTTATTTTGTGTCTTTGTTCGGTAATGTATGCATGTGCTTTAGCAGAGAGTCCTCGAGGTCCCTTCTTTTTTTGGCGACCAAGCCCCTCATGGTCCTTGAAATGTTGTAATTTTCCCCATCTAGTAAGGTGCTCCCTTAGGCCTCATTCGTTTCCACTGGATTTATTCCGACCGGAATTGATAAATGTAATAAGAAAATCATGATAGCTACTATAAGAGATACGGATTTATTCTGGGTCGAAAATTAATTTACTCATGATAGACACACCATGAAACTCGGAATCAATCCACTAGTCAAGAGGTGTGGAATCAATCCGGCTCTTCGGTCTCTTGTTCTACCTATCATGATGAGTAAATTAAATCTCAATCCGGAATGAATCCGAGTCTCTATCACAAATTTCTTGATATATCTATTATTCCGTCCGGATTGAATCCGATGGAAGCGAACAAGCCCTTAAAGTACTCCCTCAATCTTATGAAGTGTATAAATCTTTTTTTATTTAGACAAATTAGCATAGCTGGGAAATAGGACTCTTTTACGGTGCATCACCTATACCACTATTTCAAAAGGACCGGTATCGAGGATCCGACGGTTGAGATTAATTGTATACCACCACAACTTGCACTTGTGGTATATGGTGGTATACATGAGTGATGTAGATGTATTATTAGAAGTTTTTTCTCGGTGCCATAAATGAAATATATGATTTGTTACCAACAATAGCCATATATAAGGGGAAGGTACACAAAAATATATGATTTCTTACAAAAAATTACCTACTTACCCTTACAAAAAATAACCATATACTGTCTAGCACCACCTGGGGGTATGGTTCACCGTAAAAGAGTTTGGGAAATAATCGTGCCATGCTTACTAATAACTGTCCGACTCCACCAATTTTTGCTGGCTGACAGTTTGGTTACTGACACACGCTTGAAGTCACGACGTGCAAGTAATTAAGAACAGCCACCAACTAGCAGTACTTTTCTCTCAGAACAAATCAGCCACCAACAATCAGCCAACAATACTTTTCTCTCGAAACAAACCAGCACCAGCCACCAGCCAAACGAACAGGCTGTAGTCATTCCCGAGGGCCAATTTTTTCCGCTGTATCCAAGAGTACCACGCTATCTTATTTTTCATAGGACAACAATCAATTTTAATTGCGTTGAATGTGGTTGTCTTCTCATAGCTCTAAGGGCACCCGCAGTGGGCGCCGTTAAGCTTTCTATAGCAACTCCAGGTCAGCATTTTGGAATAAAAGAATGAGACGAGAGAGAAACCTTCGCTAGACAGCGAGAGTCGCCAGCACGCACATCAAGATCGAGTGGGCCCGCTGTTCCCCGTCCGCACCCACGCCGAGCTCCCCACGGGTGAGGCGGAGCAAGGCCGCCACCACGGCCGCGACCACCGGCTCGGGTGGACATCATCGTCGACGTGGCGACGGTGAGCCAAGATGCGCCCCACAGGCGGAGCTCGACCATGCTGCCGCAGGCGGCCGGGGCACGGGGAGGTGGCAACGACCGGTGCGAGGAGGCCGAGGCCGGGCCGTGAGAAGAAACGAGCGGCGAGGAGGTGGAGACGGCGACCGGCCAGGCGGAGCACGGGCACCGTGTAAGGAATCGGATGCTCGTAGCCTAAGAGGGGGAGGGGGTGAATTAGGCTTCTTAAAACCTTAATCTATGGCTTCACTACTTTTGCATAAAGTAAACTAGATCAAATCTATCTAGATGTGCAATCTAAGGTTGATCTACTGTGAAACCCTCATCCCAAAACAAGTTTTGCAACCTATAGCCAATCCTAGCACGATACTACTCTAGGAAAGTAAAGGCAAGCAAGAATTGCAAGAGAGTAATGCGGAAACGTAAAGAGGGATGAGAGGAAGCAAACTCTTGACACGCGATTTATCCCGTGGTATCGGTAGGCACTAAGCCACCCCTAGTCCACGTTGTTGAAGCACTCACACAAGAGTATTGCTTCCCAGTCACCAAGTCTCTCCCAAGAGCACCACTTGACTCGCCACAAAGGCTCGCCACTTAGGCACTCACCAAGCTCCCTTGGTCACCTTGATGCCGCCTGCACTAAGGAGCTTCTCCACTTAGGAAGGGGGTCTCCACGTCCCCCGCACAAAGTGTCCTCGCCACTCCACACCAAGCCGGAGGAACGAAGACGGTTGCCGGTGAGCCACTTAGGCCCCAAGGCTTACGGCGGACCTTGTACACCTTGATTCACTCAAGAATCACCTCACAAGGTTGGCACAACCTTGCACTCACTCAGCTCTAAGCTAAGCCTAGCACTAAGCACATACACAAAGCATGTGAAAGTCTATGGATGAGCAATTTAGCACTTGGATGGATTAGATATGATCTTCTAGGCGTCTTGCACTCCTCTGCACTTCCACACAATCCAGCAACCTCAAATGGGTGAGTGGAGGGGGTATAAATAGCCCAAGGCATCCAAAGAGCCGTTGGCTAATAGCTCACTGAAAAGTAGACCGTCGGATGAACCGACGCTAACTTTTCAGGAGCATCGGTTCATCCGGTGCCCCTCCCACGTCACTTAGCCGTTGAGGTTCTCTGACAGAATTACTCCGACGCTATGCACCGACGCACCGTCGGTTAATCCAGTGCTGAAGTCCTCGCCGCCAAAACCTTACTGTTAGCTTCTTCGAGACCGTCGGATGAACCGCTGCTTCACCGTCGGTTCATCCGGTGCTACTGCTCGAGTCTTGGCGCATCTCTGTCTTGTTCAAACTGGGTCACCGGATAGACCGACGGTTCCCTCCAATGGACCGTCGGTTCATCCGATGCTACTGTCTTCTCTGCTTCTCTTCTGCAATTCATCTGGCGCATCTAGAATATGGATCGTAGGATCATCTGATGGTGCCTGTTGAATTGAGGCTTCTCGTAGTGTACCAACTACACCGATGCTATGCACCGATGGTACCATCGGTTCATCCGATGGTGTCAATTTCCTTCCTTTTCTTCCACGGTTTTGACCCTTGAAAAATATACTATCTTCTCATTTTGGTATGTGGTATTTTTGCATCCATGGGACCTAGAAATGTCTACAAGGACATGCTAAACAATATGGTTAGTCCCATTGATCATGTTGTCATGAATCACCAAAATCATACTCGAACTAATGGCATATGAGGCCATGTTCGCTACACACCGCTGCAGGTGAAGCGTCGGTGCGGAGCAGAGCCGGCGCGGTGTGAGGAGTGTGGACGCCTGCTTGTGGAGGGTTGGAGAGCTCACAGCATGGACGCTGGCTTGGGGAGGATCTCCCAGCGTGCTCGCCAGCATTGGGGAGGAGGTAAGGGTCGGACTACGGGCGTGGGGAGGAGCGTGGCTGCCGACGGATCTGTGACAGATGAGATGGGGAGGCCAAGGTCGAAGAGAGGAGGGCGGCGGCGGTGGCGAGGCGGTGGAGCCGCACCTCGGGCGGAGGAGGTATGTCGACTTGCGGCTGCCGATCCGCCGACGCTCACAGCAGCACGGGGAGCACGGCTGGGCAAAGGAGATGGGGAAGATGGGAAGGGAGGGGGAAGATGAATGTGGACCCATTAAAGCTAAATTTAAATAAATGTTGTAGAGAGCCCATTAGAGAGGTAATCTATAGGTACTATCTGCAGTTGAGGTGTACAAGTTATGGAGAGTGTGCTCTCTATAACCATTGCGGGTGCCCTAGTGCCATGTCAATATTTTTGCCTTTGTGGCACCTCATTAAAAGAGAGAAATCACTACTAGAGAATCGCACATATATCCCAGGCTCGTTTTCTGATTTGTACCAGGTATTTTTGGCCCTGGTACAAATAACTACATTTGTACCGGTTGGAGGCACCAACCGGTACAAATGCCCTCTCACAGGGCCTCGCCGGCACCATCTCCCACCCACCCGGTACAAATGACCCACATTTGTACCGGGCGGTGGCTCCGACCGGTACAAATGTGAGGCTAGTACATTTGTACCGGTCGGAGCCACCGCCCGGTACAAATGTGAGCACATTTGTACCGGCTCTTGTTGTGGTGTGCAACGACTATTTTTCTTTCTTCTTCCCACCCCCCCTGCCCGAGCCCCCTCCCCACTCTTCTTCTTCCTCTCTCCAACTCGAGCTCTCCCTCCCCAATGGCGCCCTAGGGAGTTTTTGCCCGATTTGCGACGATTTCTCCACGATTTGACTCATTGAAGCGGTGTAGATGTTAGTTACGTCATCCTACCTTCAAATATGATTGTCATTTTAAGTAATATTCTTTGTACTTATAGTATTTATTACATTCCCAAATGAGCTAAGAATGGTGTTTTTTTATTTAGATGCATATTGGTTTATGTTCTAATAGAAAGAAAGTGTCATGATAGATGTATGAGATGTGTATGTGATGACAGATTTTTTTTGATTTATCTATTTATATTGAAAATTAGTTTACTCAATTGATTTCATCATGAGAAAATTGGTTTCCTTATTAGAAAATTAGTTTTCATCATTAGAAAATTGATATCGTTATTAGAAAAGTAGTTTCCTTATTACAATTAGTTTTCATCATTATAAAATTGATATATTGAATAGAAAAGTTGTTTCCTTATTACAAAATTAGTTCTCCTTATATTTTCGTATATATATATATATTCATAAGAAAACAATAATATTTCATAGTTTAGTCTTTCACTAGTATTTAATAATTAGGTATAATTGATATTAAATATTAAATTTCATAGTTTTTTATTATATGTACAAATACGCAACCAGTGGGAGTGGGATGGTTGTTTGGCTAGAAATTATTAAATAAAATTCCGTGCATATTTTAGGTATAACAATGGCAAGTCACTTTTTTGGTCGTGGTGACGGCCGTCGAGGTGGGCATCAGGTCTTCACTATTCCAATGAAGGAATTCTAGTTCCTATTCAATATGGATGCACTTGACATCTCATTCGTCAGTTGCTGGGTTCTATAAGTGTTTATTCTACTATAAGTTAAAAATCAATGCTCTAGACACTTTTCCCCATATCTAAACTTCTATATTTTTTGTGTCATACAGTTTTGAGATGCAACGGACCAGGAGGAAAGGAATCATGAGTGTGGGCTACATGGATCCTTTGATGATAACTCAGAACACTCTCAAACTTAATGAGAGGGAAAGACTTAATCATATCATCAACTTTCTAGACAAACCCATGATAAGGCTGTCATGCCATACAACTTCGGGTGAGCAACGTGTATCTCATCTCCTTATCTTTTTCAAAAATTTCATTACATATTTTAAGAAACTAATACTTCTGCATCTATGGACAGCTTCCACTGGGTTCTCTTTAGTTTTTGTATGACGTGAAGCAAGGTTTTTGTCTTCGACTCTTTGTACAAGACTACAGATAAAAGTAGATATCAAGATGTCGTCGAGTTGATTAAAACTGCATGGACTTGTCTTTGTGATAAGTACCACGGAAAGTTCCACAAAAACCTTTATGTTCACTATGATTGGCCAGTACGTGTCTTTGCTTATTCTTCAATTCTTACATTACAATAAAAAATATTTCATGACTTGGTTTTCCCATATGTGCAGGTCATGACGCAGCCTTCTGGCACCAATCTATGCGGATATTATGTGTGCGAGTTCATGCACCGTGTTACAGCCTGCGCTGATGGTGGCAAATTCGAAGAGGTGCGTGCACACACAACTGCGACTACATGTAGTTCTTATTGTTCATATTCTCCGATCCGGTTCTTATTCTTTTGTTCATATTCTTTGGTAGATTTCCAACATCAAGGAAACATTCCTCGAGACAGAACAAATCCGATTGATACAAGAACAATTATGTGGATTTCTTCTAGACGAGGTTATTAGTGTAGGGGGAGAGTTTTATGCTGGCTTATCCTCCATTCTTAGTATAGGAGCGACGACCGGGGAAGGGACAAGTCAGAACATGAAG
Organism: Cenchrus fungigraminus; assembly: GCA_036936925.1. NCBI lineage: Eukaryota > Viridiplantae > Streptophyta > Magnoliopsida > Poales > Poaceae > Cenchrus > Cenchrus fungigraminus. Next base: position 58,414,055 of record CM072768.1, on the reverse strand, counting down.
AAAGCATCTAGAAGCAAAGACAAAGGCCAAGCATCTGGAAGCAAAGACAAAGGCCAAGCATCTGGAAGCAAAAATTAAACTCTGCTAACATTTCATCCAATGTATATTATTAATCTAAATTTCAGTGTGCACAATATGCTAATGTATAATATTATTTCCAAAGTTCTTCAATTTCAGGATTTGAGATGATATATTCTACATGCATTCATATATATTTATTTGTCTAATATTAGAGATAATATTATACAAATAAATATATATGAATGTATGTAGAATATTGTCTCAAATATAACATTTTATATACCACACGACTTTATATTGCGTATTACGATTAGTATTAGTACTTTAAGTAAATACGTTAGAGAAAAGAAACATAAAAACCATCATTTGTACCGGGTGGTACCTCCACCCGGTACAAATGCCCCCTGCCACGTCGGAGGGGGGAGGGCACATTTGTACCGGGCCGAGGCTCCACCCGGTACAAATGTGAGGCATTTGTACCGGGTATCTCGCCCGATACAAATGCTCCACCACATTTGTACCGGATGGTTTGTACCGGTTGGATGCCCGGTACAAATGAGGGTTACCAACCGGTACAAATGCCTGTTTTTCCAGTAGTGAATCTACTTCCAGTTGGATTGTTCTTGCACCACTATGAAGAGCACCCACATCCATGCTGGTGCTTGTTCTTGTCAGAAAATGACAGGCAATTAATTAGTGAAATCTCGTGAAATTTATGCTATCAAAAGCTAGCAGACTGTGATACCACCAACATTGAAGTTAGGATCGCATCAGAGAAAGATGCAGTATTGCACACACTCCACAACTCCTGGTTCAGGCATGGAACATTTATAAGAAAGCACATACCTCCTCTAATCAAACGATATCTGTAGCTACCTGTTTCTGGTCTCCTTAATTAATACATATAAGTTGGGAATAGAAACCCTTAATTAAATCAACTGCAATAGAATAGGGAAGAAACAGTGCTGGACTACTGTTTTGCATGATATGGAATTCGCTGCAATGTGGCGAGCACTGGGAAAAGGAGGCATGTGGAACCATATCACTTTGTTGTATCTCAACAGCACCACATCAGCATATTGGTGGACTAAACACTACAGACGGAAACGTTGCAGTTGGTATCTAAACTGCGTGAGCAGGTCAGCCTGTCGTGCTGGGTTAGCTGTTTTGGCATCTCAACGTACACTACCATGTTGCATTGACATATTTTTGCATGCATGATTGTTCATAGATATCCGCGGGTAATGTGGTATGTTGTATTAATGCAAAAGTTCGACCAACATGAGATCGAGTAATAACCTTCGACAAGTAGAACCTACTGTTTCTTTCACGTGAATTGAGCACGAGAGATATCTGCAATGGACATTGTCACACAATGTCTTCTGTCAGCTAAATTAAAATATTTTCTATGTTTGTTAGAGGTTTCCTTGTTGGGTACCTGAAGGAGACCAAAATAAATTGGACACTAAATAACTTTGTCTGTCACCTCTCGCACAAATTAAAGCTCCTTACACACAGAGGCGGAACCAAATAGTTGATTTTTTTAGGGGGCGGGGGGGGGGGGGGGGTGCAGGCCCCCCCAGCCACTGCCCCTGCTTACACATGGTCCTTATATAATGGCACACTATTTTGCCCAGCCTCCAAGCGTTCCTTTACGTTCATATAAGTCATGTACATGTTGTGTAGATCTTCTTTTTGCCCATCATGTTGAATTTTAATGTTATCAAGGGAACAATATTGGGATCAATGTAATGTGTTGTTCATGACATGTGACATGGAAATCCTTGGGCCCAGGATGCCCATGTTGCAGCTACCCATGCATGTCACTAATTAATTGACTCTTCATACACAACTAAAATGCTGACCCATACTATCCTTTTGGTGTCTGTGGTGCAGCACAGAGGAACAAAAGACTTGGCTTTGAGTATGAAGACTATCACTGATGTCTCCACCAGAAGCAGGTCACGAAAGTTGAACATTTCCAACATGGAGTTCATGCAGCGGCGTGTGCACATGACTACACGAGCTCATCAACCTTTTTTTTAGAATCATGAGCTCATCAACCTGATCACATCACCATCACCAACGTCGATGAAAAAATGATGTGCCGGAGAGGAAGAACATGGTAGTGCACCAAAAGGATAGAACAAGGGCAAAACAGACATTTTGCATGCCCCTATCATTGCCTGTCCATTTTAGTTCTTGAAACACAATACAATGCTGCTCCACCAGACTTGTGCTAACAGTCCTTTACCTCTTTGTGTCTTTGAGTGTATGTGTGAAAGAAGTCAGGCTTCGTTTGGATGTAGATATTGGGAGGCTCGACATTGAATTGAGTTCAATACCAATGTAGTCGTAGTATTGAAATGGGTCACAATTCAAAAGCTATTGTTTGGATGGTTATTGTATTCTCTTTTGGAATCATAATAAGCAACCAAATTCAATTTCTGTTTGGCTGTACACAGACATGGAATTGGTATTTGACAACTTCATCTACAGCACTAGAGCGGAGGAGGCGAGGTGCTCGCCAGCTCATCGCGGAGGGGCACTGGGCTCGCCGTGAAGGGGCTCGCCGGTGGAGGAGAGCATACGCGGCTCGCTGACAGAAGGGCTCGCCGGTGGAGGAGAGCATACGCGCGGCTGCCAGCGGAGGGGCACGGGTTCGCCAGTGGAGGGGCATGGGCTCGCTGGCAGCATCGGCCACCCATGCCGCCCGTCTATCATGCTTGATGCTCCCTCCCTCGTCCCGCAGGGCAGCTCCGTTTATGTTGAAATCCATACTCCACTCGTCAGATGCAGGATGTAGAGGTGGGGTTCGAGGATGGTGGAGGGATGCCAACCACAAGGAAGACGAGGAGCAGGCCACAGCCGCGAGGAAGACGGAGGAGGGGGCTCCAGCCGCGGGGAAGAGGCAAGAGGGCCGCAGTCACCGCGACGACGAGGAGGGGGCGCAGGCTGTGGGGATTGGAGAAGACAATGAGGAGAGGGTCGCAGCCACCGCGAAGAAGAGGAGGGGACTAACCGGAGAGGGTGCCGGCCATGAGGAAGACGAGGGAGCGGGCTGGCAGTGGAGGTTAGTACAGAGCTCCGACGGCGGAGGTCGGCAGCCCGCCTGGTTCCACGATGCAGACGATAGCAGCCAATTCCTCCCAATACAGAGCGACAAGGCTCGGTTTTGACCGAGCAACGTTTCAGTTATAGTGGGATTCCACAGTATTGGCTTCCAATATCCAAGTCTTAATTCCAGGAACTTCCAAACACTCGTATTCGATTGATACGATTCCAATTCACGATTCCCTGCTTGTATATAGACTTCCAAACGGGGTGTCAGAGATGAGAAAGCTTTGGATGGAACGCCGTGACCATCTCTGGCCGGCGGTGCGTGTTAATATAGGGCAAGGAAACTCCCCTTGTGTGGATTACATCTTGTTGCACAAGTCCTAGATTGGCCGGCTGGTTGTTGGGATATACAAGATAGACTACAAGCTAGATTACAACAACCAGATACATCTACAACCAACATTGACAAGCCGGCAAATACAAGTCATCGTGCATATCTTGTTACATCATATATGCTTATCTAACACCCCTCCTCAATCACACCTGTCTAAGGTTGAGATTGTACTTGAAGTTCTCCAATTGTCGAACAGTGATTGGTTTAGTAAAACCATCTGCTACTTGATCACCTGTTGGCACAAAATCAATCTGCAACAAGTTTCTCATAACTCGTTCTCTAACAAAATGATAGTCTACCTCTATATGTTTGGTTCTAGCATGGAACACAGGATTAGAGGATAAGTATTTTGCTCCTAAATTATCACACCACAACTTACCAGCCCTTGGCGCTTGTATACCAATCTCCTTCAACAAAACTTGAATCCACATGATTTCTGCAGTTGCATTCGCAACAGCTTTATACTCAGCCTCTGTACTTGATCTGGAGACAGTGGCTTGCTTCCGTGCACTCCATGATACCAGGTTCGACCCAAGAAAGATAGCAAATCCTCCTGTGGACCTTCTATCATCAAGAGAACCTGCCCAATCTGCATCAGAGAAGCCACTGACCACCAAGGATTTACTTCTACTTATTTTTAGACCAATCTTTGTATTTGACTTCACATATCTCAGTATCCTCTTTACTGCCAACCAGTGTACATCAGTTGGGGCATGGAGAAATTGACAGACCTTATTAACAGCAAATGATATATCCAGTCTTGTGAGAGTTAAATATTGCAATCCACCAACTACACTTCTATAGTTTGTAGCATCTTTAGGACCTAAAAGAGTCCCCACAAAAGCAGATAATTTCTCACTGGTAGAAATAGGAGTCGACACAGGTTTGCAACTGAACATATTTACCCTCTTTAGCAGATCTGTTGCATATTTATCTTGTGATAAGATTATACCATCATGCACCTTGGTTACTTCCATTCCAAGAAAGTAATGTAGCTCACCCAAATCCTTGAGAGCAAAGTCCTTCTTTAACTCATTCAGCAAACCTGTTGTAGCATCTGAACTATAACTGACAACTATGATATCATCAACATAAACTAGCACAAGAACTGTGACTGACCCTTTATTAAAGTAGAATAGTGAGGTATCTGCTTTGGATGCATGAAAACCGAGTGTAATTAACTTGGTGCTCAACCTAGCATACCATGCTCTGGGCGCTTGTTTTAATCCATACAAGGCTTTATCAAGTTTATACACATAATCCGGCTTTGTCTTGTCTACATAACCTGGAGGTTGTCTCATGTACACCTCCTCATCCAAGACCCCATGAAGGAAGGCATTTTGTACATCAAGTTGCCTCATACTCCAACCCTTTGAGACAGCAATGGATAAAATAATTCTAATTGTATACATTTTGACTACGGGACTAAAAGTGTCCTCATAATCTATTCCGTATCTTTGCTTATAGCCCTTTGCTACCAACCGACCTTTATATTTATCCAATGATCCATATGCCTTGTACTTGGTTTTGAACACCCATTTACAATCTATTATGTTTATTCCTTTCCTTGGTGGGACTAGGTGCCACGTTTTATTTTTCATTAAAGCATCATACTCTATGTCCATAGCTTCTTTCCAATGCTTACTAGCCAATGCTTCTTCTACATTGTGAGGTTCACTAGTAGATGTATGAAAACCATAGCGAACATGACCATCAGTGTGTATACCTTTGGCTTTCGAATGCCATCCTGAAGCCGAGTGCGAGGATGGTCAGGTGCTGGAGTTGCTGGTGAAGATGTAGGAAGGCCGGCCGCAGAGGATCCAGGCGGAGCCGCAGGCGATCCAGGCGGCTCCGGTGCCGGTGCAGCTGCCGCAGACGATCCAGGCGGCTCCGGTGCTGCTGTCGGCGACGCGGCAGTCGGGGTAGATGCTGTCCCCCCTGTCACCGCAGCAGCTGGAGACGTGGCGCTCCCGTGTTGGCGCGGTTGAAATCCCGGCGGAGGCGAGATGCTCGGCTGCCGCGCGTCGACTCCGGATAGGCGCGGACCAGCCCCTCCAGATCCCGAGGCGGATCCGCCGGCCTGCTGCTGTGCAGCTCTGTCTGGTGGCGATCCCGGTGCAGATCCGCACGGAATAAAAAGAAGATCAGCTCCGGGATGCGCACCTGCACTGATATTTGATGTTCCTGCTGCTATTTCACCTGTTTCTTCACCAAAATTGTTAGTATTTTCAGCAATAGACATTGGATCACCTACTAATATATGTTGTAGCTTTGCATGCAGGTGGTGGACATTGGACCAGGTAGTCCCAGTGAAGAACGTACTTTACCTATTTGCACATATCCTCTTTCCTTCCTTGGAAGGCACCATGGGTGAGAGTGAACCTCGGCCCTATAAAGAAAGAGTGGCATCTTTGTGCCGCTCATTATCACTAGACAAATCCCAGATATCATAACACCTTTGGGAGACAAAACAAATGAATTGCACCCACCAAACCCTACGCTGTCCTGATGACCTTATAATATGTAGTAGTCTAGTGGAGCCCATCACTCTCCCCTGCATCATGTCCTAACATAGTGCCCCAAAAAAGTGATGTAATATATAGTCATGTTACTTCTCTGCCATCCATGTATATGTGTCCTCGTTAGTTTCCTCAATCAACAGGGTAGCAATGGACTCAATGAAAAAAAATCAGAACCAAAGATGTCTATGCCATGTGAACTTGCATTATGTTTGCATCTGGAACAACATAACATTGTTATCCCCTGAAGCCGCAGCGCCTCTTCGGTCCTAATGATGACAAGTGTTGGCAGCTATATGCGACTTCTTCACACAAACATACAAATTTGGATTAGAGTTGGTGTGTGTCCATTCTCTGTTCGTTGCAGCGCAGAGCATAGCGGGAACTGCGATTGCAGCTTCATGTCTGGCCATGTTGACATCGGGATTCATATGCATATAATGAATGATGTTTTCTTGGGGAAACATGAACTACTGATCAATGGCATGCATGCTGCTAGAGGACTCTATTAACTAACGGAACATGGATACATTCCTTCTTTTCTCGATCCATGTGTGACTGGGAGTTTAGTGTTGGTATCTCAGCTTTTTAGTGTTGTGTCATGGAACTTAAGACTAAGTTGATTGTTAGATGCTGCGACATGATACATGATGTCACATTATTTTTATTTTTTCTCATTCTGTAATGGGTTCGTGTTCTGCTAATCTTAGTTATGTACAGGCTGGAAATGGTCGATCTTGATGTAAAGTCTAAGATTAATACAATTTCCTAATTGAAAAGCGACTACTAGGCCAGGCCGGGGCAGACCAGCACCTAGGGCCACCCGAGTGTGGCCCTAGTTGTTGCCCAAAACTTCTTATGAGCCACGTAGTTTTGGCACACAAACTGAAGCCCGCAATACACCAATAGAGAAAAACAAAACCTAATTATTCTCAACGTGCCTCCTCTGTCTTATGTTTGCTCGACTCTCCATGACGCAGCCACCACCTCCTGGACCGCTCGGATCACTGCTGCCACCTGGTGCATCGATCAGCCACCGGCTGCTGAATCCAACCTTGATGTTGCCAATACTCTATATGTGGATGAGTGGCTCGTTGAAAGGTAGTTTTGATCACTGAATTTTGACCCTAATCATAATCAAAATCTGGATCCACCACTGTACTAGGATATATTTGCAACAAGACACTAGAGGAAAATATTTATATACCAGTACTCCATTGTTAAAAGTTGCTCCTTAATGGTTGCATCATTTAAAGTTTTGAGTGGTGCTGCGTGAATCTAGATGGCTTCTGTACCACGTTCACACAACCAAAGTAAAAAGAATAAAGGATTATATTGTAAAGACTCTATAATCTTTTAGGACTTGACAAAAGTCACCCTGTTCCATCTAAAGTTAGGCGCTTCTGAGTCGCTCCTAATCTAAAGGTGGAGGGGTGTAGAAAGAATAAAGGATGAAGCAAATGTAAAATACAGAAAGAAGATGTAGAAGTGGTTAGTATAATTTAGAAATAGTATTGAGTTCCCGATGTAAATTGTCCTCTATATTTAAGAAGTGGATTATTAGAAACTCTTAGAGATGGACTTTTTTATTCCTTCCAATACATTTTTAGAAGTTGTAAAACTTCATATTTTTGAGAAGAAAATATTGGCTACTTTTGGATATGTCAACTTTATCAATTAGTCCAATCACTCCCAAATTTGCAGTTAGGGTTACACTATATGGACATTAGTGTGAAGCAAATACTAACCATTGATGTTTACTACTCTACATGCATGATATATAGCAGGTGGGGTAGATGAAAAATCCTAAATAATAATCGATACAATTACTTGATATCTATATCTATATAACTTATATAGAAGCACCCCACTAAAAGTCATTAACTCTATTTCTCTCTACATGCAAGCTATGCGCATCATCACCCATTAATTCTTTATTCATGCAAGCAATGCATATTATCTACTACTAACTAAGGCCATTACATAAATTGGTAGTGTTAGACAATGGTCATTTTTGTCACCGAGCTTCTTCTATCAAACCCCAAGTTGTCACAACGTCGAATTTATTTTCTGACATATTTTCTTTGTATTAAACAGAACTGGTAGTGGTTCATAATTTATTAGAAAACTCACTCAAATTCCGCAGCAACGCACGGAGAATCACCTAGTATACAAGAAACGAAAAGGCTAATATCGATTTAAGGGCACAAATTAAGATTCACAAGAAAACGTTTGTACCATTGATGCAAGTTTTATAACCCACAAAAGAGAAAAAAGTTTCACCTAGCACAGATTTTGTACCATGCGTCAAGACCAGGGTAAATGTACGTGTACATTAGGTTGGTAGTTGGAGCCGCAGATGTCATGGTGTCGTCAAAGACACCGTTGCAAATGTATGACAAATGTATCACAGGCTTAGATATGTACGTGGGCCAATGGTAGTAAAGTTCAATTTGTACACTGCTCTTTCGCAGACTAGTGGCAGGGCACGTCGTGATTTAAAAAAATTACATAAAAGATTTAATATGTATGTATGTAGAAAATAAAAGGATATTAAAGTAAATCTAATTATTAAAAGCTTCAATTCATCCATCACACCTTGGGATTAGGGAAGTCGGCGTTCATCGACCATCCACCCTTCTGGCCTTCGCGTCGTCTCCGCACCGTGCCGCATCACCACCACCACCTCCAAGGCGCCTTTGAAGGAGACTGTCCGGGGAGGGCGGTGCGTCACCGCCGCCACCTTCAAGGCGGGGATGAGGGTCCGCAAATCCGGCGGGGGAGCCCGCCCCGAGGCCGACCGCACTGTCGCACCCCTGTGGGGGAGCTCACCTGCCCGCGTGCTCAATCCTCGACAGGGGAGCTCGCCACCAGCCGGCAAGGAAGACGTGGCCAACGGGAAGAAGGAGACCGGCAGAAGGAGGGGTCGACGCCCGCGGGGATGCGGTGGTGGTGCTAGCGGCTCGTGGATATGGGAATGAGGGTGCAGAGAATTGAGTTTTATAGGGAACACCAAAAAGGAAGGAGTATTGATTGGCGTGATTTAGAGCATTGAACTCAAAAGGAAATATTCAAGGACTCAAAACATCATTTACGTATAAATGTCATCCATCTAATTACATTTGAATGTTGTTGACCTCATCACGTGGTGATTCTTTTCTTACTTGATCTTTCCTTATTTTCCCTTTCCTTGCTAACTATTTATGAATGGCGTGGCTACCATTGACAAAATGACGCAACAATTCTTTCCTTAGTACATCTAATCATGCAGTGATTCTTTCCTTGTTTTTCCTTTCCTTGATGTGTCATCAGTCACACCAATCAATTTTCTTTACTTTGTACATCAATATCTCTTTCCTTTTGAGTTCCTGAGTATTTCCTTTTTAGTCATGCCATCAATCACGTAAATCAAATTCTCTTGCCTTGAAAAAAGAATGAAGAAAGGAAACAACAACCGTGATTGCCTCCGACGTTTGAAAAAAGAATGACGAAGGGAAACAACAGTAGTGATTGGCGAGGGCGGGTCTTCCTTACTTGATCTTTCCTTATTTTCCCTTTCATTGCTAACTATTTATGAATGGTGCGGCTACCATAGGCAAAATGACGTAGCAACTCTTTCCTTAGTTCATTTAATCACACAGTGATTCTTTCCAATCACACCAATCAATTTTCCTTTACTTTGTACATCAATATCTCTTTCCTTTTGAGTTTCTTAGTATTTCCTTTTGAGTAATGTCATCAATCACGCCAATCAATTTCTCTTTCCTTAGAAAAAAGAGTGAATAAAGGAAACAACAAGCACGTGATGACAGCCCGCCACGACGCGTGATAAGCAAGGAATCAATAGGCGCTGGTGAATACATGGCAAACTAAATGAAGCCTTTAATTAAAAGGAAAGGAAAATCAGTGCATGCAAATGGCCCGCGTGATTACATGCACACAATTCAAACACGATTATGTGGACGCCATTGACATGTGGGACGCGGCCGGCGGGTAGGGTGGGTCCGGTGGGTAGAAGTTTGGGTGAAAAAAGTTTGGGGGTGGGGGGGGCGCCCGGGAGCCACTTTGCATTGTGAAACGACAACCAAATCAATCTCCCCCCTCTTGGTTCGTCGTCCTGGGCCTGAAAAGTGGGGCCTCTGTGAGGAGGGAAGTGGGCCTAATCTTGGTGAGAATTCAACTCAATTCTTTCGTTTCTTTATAGTAGAGATAAATGACCACTGGACACTGGTTTAAGTACAGTATGAATGTTTTCCGGAATTTGAAATCAAAGATAGTTTAGTAAAATGGATTGAAGGACCGAACTGGCGACCAGAGAGGGGGAGTGAATGGGAGCCGATAAAAATTCTTCTCGAAGGAGATGACTTCTCCAACAAGATGAACTCGGTCGGGTACCCAAAATCACACGGTCCGTACTAAACCTTCCGTTTGCCAAAACCACGTAGCCACTGGAGTGCTACTGGTCCTAGGAACAAACACTCCCTGCAGCCACAGCTCCTACACACACACGGCAGCGGAAACAACTCGGAAGCTGTATGGCCAGCAGGGGCGGTTTAACCCAGGTATGGGGGCGGTTAGACCGCCTGCTCCTGGGCAGCCAAGAAATCCTCTGAAACACCTCTTCCGAGTTCCAAAACTCTCCACGGTTTCACCCACTGGATCCTCTGGTCAAGGCCAAGCTAGCTACCAGAGAATCTTGGCGAAAACCGAAACTTCACCCAAGGGCCTAGGGGCGGTTAGACCGGCTACCAGGGGCGGTTTAACCTCCTGTACCCAGCAAAGAACTCAAGCCAAGAACTCCTAGCAAACAGGCTCAAAACTAACCAAGATTTCACCATAACGCTCCTCTGATCAAGGCAAACAAACTCACAGAGGATCTTGGTGAAAATCCAAACTTTCTTCGGAAAAGCCTGGGGCGGTTAGACTGGGTGCCAGGGGCGGTTAGACCGCCCTCCCCTAGGCACAAAGATCCGAGTGAAAACCAAAGCAAACGGACTCGAAACGCTCCAAGATTTCAACCATAGAATCCCCTGGTCAAGGCCAACATGCTACCAGAAGATCTTGGCCAAAATCAAAACTTTCTCCGGACGAGCCCGGGGCGTTAGACCACCACCCTCCCCCCCCCCCACGCGGTTAGACCGCCCTCCCCAGACAGAACGGGAAAAACACGAACCGCGGGTCAACCCTCAACTTTGCATCACCCAATCTCCCGATTCACCCAACGGATTGCAGCGAAACTTTGGGGATGCCTAGGTCATCTCATGAACGACCTCTCCCTCAAAGGAATTGAACCGAAACACTCTCAATCATGGGGAATCGCAAATCTCGTGGCTCAACCTCAAGAACTCGGGCTCCACCAAAAACCACCGAATCAGAGAACTTTCCACGGGGTTGGAGGGGCAAGGTCACCAAGAAAAGAGGCACAAGGTCCTCATGTGTGACTCCCAGAACAAATCCCACAAAGAAACGCCTCCAAAACTCCGCCACGAAAATCCCAAGAAAAAGGCTCCGAAAATGACCAAAAAGGGAAAACGGGAGAGACAACAAAAGCCTTGAGGAACCACTCCGAATCTTCTATACATACCAAGAAAGGTTCATACAAGGTCTAGCTTGCCACCCGGTCATCCATCCCTCTCTCAAGATCTCACCATGAAGCTCTCAAGGTAGTCCTCTAAAATCCTAAGGAAAATAGGAAGGGAAAATAGCAAAGGGAAATGAGCTAGGGTTCCAAGAGTTGGCTGCCATCCATCCCTCAAAGTGTTTATATGGGGGCAACCAAAAGACTAAACTACCCTTACTAGCTAACTAGGGATACACGCCCCTCAAGGGCAATTTCGGAAGTCTTTAGTTCAGCACCATCGGACGGATGCGCATCCACCGCAAGCCTGCGTAGCTCCAACGCAACTCTTGCGATCATGTCGCGTGTCCTCCGCTTCCAAGCTTCTCGGCGGCTGCGACCCGGGCGGTCAGACCGCCCCCCCTGGGCGGTTAGACCGGCCCAGGCGGTCTGACCGGCCCTCCTGGGCGGTTGAACCGGCCTGGGTGGCCGCACCTCCTCGTTGAGTCTTCGGTCTCAGTTTTGTGGCTCAACCGAGTAACCCAGTGGTTTTCTAGTGAACCACTGCAAACCCCGCGAACTCAGTGTAGCCTCCGCCAATCCCCACTCATGACTCGGCTCCCACGTCGTCCCGGCTCGACCTTGGTTTTGAGGCTCAACCAAGAAACCGTCCACGACTTCGTCTTGCTGTTCTTGCCAACATGCGGTCCGCACTTGACCCCGTCGGCCACCGGGTCCCTCAAACCAAGCCTACTTGTCTTCTCCACACCTGGAGGCCTCACCGACAACGACCTTTCGCGCTTGTTCTGCACCTGCACCAACACCAGTCAAGCCGCAACCTGCACCTGCAATACTTAGCCAAGAGTCAGTCCACACCACGTTGTCAATCAGTCATCACACCAGGAAGCGACCATCCACCGGTCCTCGAACCACACAGGTCCTCAATCTCCCCTTGATGAGTGCATTGACAACACACATGATTGGTAACCAAAGAGAAAAGGAAAAGAAAAGAAATGACTAAAAGAAACTTCAACAAGCAATCGAAAGCCAAAGGAAAGGCAAAGAACATGATCACTTGAAAAAGGAAAGTCTCGGTCCCCTTAGGCAAGGGCAACAGCTCGACACAACCGAGACAAAAACAAGCTCACACACGGAACAAAAACCACCAAAGGCACACAAGGCCGCAAACCACAACCTCACACAAGAGCTCCCCCTGCACATATGCAAGCTCCCCCTGAGCCAAAGCACACTCCCCCTGAACCAATGCAACATGGGAATGCAAACAAGGAGCAAACTCTGCTCACACTGCCCAGGGCGGTCAAACCGTCTGCCTGGGCCGGTCAGACCGCCCCTCTAGGATCTGACCGCCTGGGGGCGGTTCGACCGTCCCAAGAAACCAGCCCTGCACCAAACTTTTCAAAACCTGCCCGAACCACTTTGAACACCTTCCAAATGCTCCCAGGTGCCCAAATCATGCACAAACTTCTCCCCCTTGTTGACAATGCATGAATCAAGGCAAAATGCGAAAAGTTTCAACCTAGAGCTTCTCAAATAGACAAAATTCATCACAAGATGCTACACATATCCAAATGAGCAAGTTAGATACTCTATAGCTTCGTATGGACATAAACTACAAGATCACCAAGTTTCACAACCATTGGACAAAGCTAAGATAGAATTGATCATTTTTGCGAAAAAAAATCCCTCAATTGAGCAAAGTCCTAAACATGAGCAAAACATGTCAAAATGGCAAAGCCACACAAACTTCATGCTAGGACAACCATTCTAATCATAAGATCATCATAAACACCCACAAGCACCTCATGTCATGTCAAAGCCACCGAGCCATGTGCCTACTTCTATGTATGAGACTTCTCATTGGTAGGCATCATGCAACGGTTTAGCACCCAAAGCAATTTAAATTAAGCACATATGACATGGGGGCACATTTTCCAAGCAATTTGCATTTCATTTTCAGATTCATTTTTGGTACATGAAATGTCTTTGCGACAAAAAGGAACTTATGCCCCTCCACAAGATAAAGCATGGGGGCTAAACATTCATGATGACAAATGAGCCTTTGGCCCCATATGATCAAAATAAGCTATCCAAGCACAAATTAAGCATAGAAATGCCACTAAAACATGTCATGATCATATAAAGGCATTTACTCACAAGAGAGCACATATGTAGCATTTTTCAAAAACATAGCTATCAACCATGGATATAAATCAAGATGATCAAGAGCTAAGCCAAACTAACCATAGCATACCAAACTAGCTCACAAGATCGTATATAGCACATCATGGTGAACAATGTATATAGGAGAAGCTTTTCCTACAAAATGCATATGGTACAAAATGCATGCAACCTAAGATACATCATGATACAAATGCAATGCAAATGCAAACATGCACAAAAGGCAAGCTATACATATGCTACACAAGGAGCTTCACCACCAACTCAGGAAACCAACCACACACAAAGCTCACAAATGACCGGCTCCTCGAGGGGAGGCAAAAAGGGCTCGACACCACCGGCAAAAGAGCACAAAACTCACAAGCTCCCCCTAAACACATGCACTAGGGCCAAAGAGCATACAAAGCTCACCCTAAGCACACATGATAGAGCAAAGAGCACAACGAACTGAGTGGCTTGACCAATGCCACACACTTGAAAGTCACAAATTTACTTACCTTGATCATTCCTTCATAAGTCCCTTGTCCTTGTTCACCATCCCCGAAAGTGATGTACCTCCTTGACACCACCGGGATATGAGACCGGAGAACCACCCCTGATATCAACCAAATGTTCTCCGAGCCTCCCACCTGCAAATCAAAACCAAGAGCGAGAGCAAGCAAACGACTCAACACTGGGGTTAGTACCAAAAGTGTCAAACCAGTGCCGAGCCATCTCCTCAAAAGTGGGGTTAGCAACATCCATCCTACCGCGCCTATCAAAACTGCGATCCATCCTATCAAACTTATCAAACCTAGAACCACCATGGGAAAACCACTCTCGTCTCGCTGGAGGAGTACGAGCACCATGAAAGGGAAAGCGTGGTCCATAGCTCCTCTGAGACTCAAAGTTGCGACCTCTCCCAAACTCGTATCGGTCACGAGGTGGAGAACATCCAGCCAACACAACACCACCAGACTCAAAGTTCCTACCATCTGTACCATGACCAAAGGGACGGAACCCACTAGCATCACGACCTCGAAAACAGAACTGCCCAGAAAACTGGGGAGGGCCGGTCTGACCGCCTAGCCAGGCCGGCTTGACCCCCCCCTTGGGTAGGGCCGGTCTGACCGCCTAGCCAGGCCGGTCTGACCGCCCTCTCCAGACCACCACCTCGGCTACGGGATCTCTTATCTCCCCATGCCGGAACCTTACGCACAAAACCCTTTCCCTTAGGCAGTGGAATACGAGGCTCAGGCACACCATGAGAAGGGTGGTACTTGTCCTTGTTCGCCCACTCCTTAGCCATTCTCGCCTCTCTCTTTCTCTTATAGCAAAACTCCTTCTTATGACCATCCTTCCCACAAAACTCACAATGGAAACAGATTGGTTTTGGCTTAGGCTTGGGATGAGGCTCTTCACAAGGCTTCTCACTAGGCTTCCCACTTGATTTCTCACAAGGCTTTTCACCTGGCTTCTCACTAGGTTTCTCTCTCGGTTTAAGTAACTGATTTGGCTTGGGTGCAAACTTGTTTTTGAGTGCAGGTTGTGGTGGAACTAGAATATTCCCAAATTTCCTTTCTCTCTCACCACTGCTCTCACCAAACTTATCAGATCCCAAAGCCCAACCATCAAAGCGCTTAAAACTGGCAATCATCGTACCAAGCTGAGGTTCCTGATTGGACAACCAACTCAACACCTCACGCAACTTGTCATTCTCATCCTGCAAGTGATCAACACATTGTGCAAGTTCCAAATTCTTCACAGCATGCAATTCACAAGTAGAGCAGGAAGTAGGAATAGGAACTTTTAAATCAGCCTCAAGCGACACAATGCGAGAGCGAAGCTCAGCAAGTTTTTCATGCAAACCAGGGCAAGAAGTGCATGCACCAAGTAAAGTGGGTCTAGACTACAGCTCAGCCAACTCAACCCTAAGCACATCTAGTTCCTCACACTTGGAGGCATGCTTTTCCTTAAGAGCAGTTAAATCAGCTAGGAAAACAGAGCAATCACCACAATCAACCTCATTAGAAACAACAGGACTAGCCTTAAGCAAATCTATCTCAAGCTTGGCATCAAGGTTCTGTGTTTCTAGCTCAGCCACTCTATTCCTAGCATCTTCAAGCAAAGCTCTAAGCTCCTTCCTAAGCTTCTTAGCCTCTCTAAGCATGTGATCGCGGTTATCAAGCAAGTCAACCAACTCCTCATTCTCCTTGCGCAAAGAAGAGAGCTCATCACATACCTCATCCTCGGAGTCTGAGTCTGAGGCGTTCTTCTGGCTCTTCTTGCTGCCGGAGTTGTGCGCCATGCCACACAGTCCATCCTTCTTGTTGTAGCTTCTCGGAGTCTTGCTTGCGGTACAACAGAGGCTGTTGAAGTACTTGTTGAAGTCCTTCTTCTTCTTCTTCTTCTTGTCCTTCCTCTTGTTGTCTTCTTCTTCTTCTTCTTCACTCGAGCTTGATGACGCATCCTCAGAGCCGGAGTCGACGTCGCTCGATCTCTTCATCTTCTCTCGGGTACGTCCCTTCTTCCTATGTTCATGCTCCTTCTTCTTGGACCTTCTCTCCTTGTCCTTGGACTTGTGCTTGTTGTGGTTGTTCACTTTAGGACACTCGGCGAAAAAGTGTCCGGTCTTGCCGCACTTGAACCACGCCCTCGAGTTCCTCCTTGAGTTCACCCGGTTCTCGTGCATCCTCTCGAATCTCCGTGTCAACAACGCCAGCTCGTCCTCTCCAAGTACATCAAACTCCTCGTCTGGTAAAGACATCAAAGAGGACAGAGAATACATCCTGGAGGATGAGTTAGCGTTAGTCAAAGCACTGGAGCCTCCGACAAGAGCAAGACTATGAGAGTCAGTCGGGCTCTCAAGACGGGCTGTCACACCACGATCCACCTCAGCTAACTTGAGCTTAGAGAACAGCTCGTTCACCGTAATGGTGTCATACTTCTCGGACTCAAGGATGGCCTCGACCTTTCCGCCCCAAATGGTATGATCCAGTGAGTGCAAGAGCTTCAAGGCTCTATCATGATCATCGTACGGGAGCACGGTCACAGTGGCCCTCATGTTGTTCACAACAACCATGAACCGCTGGAACATGGCATCAATAGAGTCACCGGGGAGATGAGTGAAGTTCTCGTACTCTCTCCAGTAGGTCGCATACATCCGAGCCTGAACCTGAGCATTACCAACGTGAGCATCCTTCAATTGCTCCCAAATCCTACAAGCCAAGTCCTCCGTCTGAACCTGATCGAATTCGGATTGACACAGAGCACGAAACAAGTAGTCGACCGCCTTGTTGTTGGCGTCGTGCATGTCCCTTGATCCTAGAGCAAGGAAGTTCACAGGATGAACATAAGCTGTGTTCACCGTGACATCCCAAAGGATCTGACCCTTACCGCGGAGGAAAGCTGCCATCCGCCTCTGCCACACCTGGTAGTTTTTGCCATCGAAGTGCGGAGGTCCCGATCCCCGTTCCTGGTACGCCATCTTTGGATCTTAGACTGGTTAGAGTCCCGAAAGACCCGTAACCGGCTCTGATACCACTTGAAGGACCGAACTGGCAACCAGAGAGGGGGGAGTGAATGGGAGCCGATAAAAATTCTTCTTGAAGGAGATGACTTCTCCAACAAGATGAACTCGGTAGGGTACCCAAAATCACATACTCCGTACTCAACCTTCCGTTTGACAAAACCACATAGCCACTGGAGTGCTACTGGTCCTAGGAACAAACACTACCTGCAGCCACAGCTCCTACACACACACGGCAGCGGAAACAACTCGGAAGCTATATGGCCAGCAGGGGCGGTTTAACCGGGGTATGGGGCGGTTAGACCGCCTGCTCTTGGGTAGCCAAGAAATCCTCCGAAACACCTCTTCCGAGTTCCAAAACTCTCCACGGTTTCACCCACTGGATCCTCTGGTCAAGGCCAAGCTAGCTACCAGAGAATCTTGACGAAAACTGAAACTTCACCCAAGGGCCTAGGGCGGTTAGACCGGCTACCAGGGGCGGTTTAACCTCCTGTACCCAGCAAAGAACTCAAGCCAAGAACTCCTAGCAAACAGGCTCAAAACTAACCAAGATTTCACCATAACGCTCCTCTGATCAAGGCAAACAAACTCACAGAGGATCTTGGTGAAAATCCAAACTTTCTTCGGAAAAGCCTGGGGCGGTTAGACTGGGTGCCAGGGGCGGTTAGACCACCCTCCCCTAGGCACAAAGATCCGAGTGAAAACCAAAGCAAACGGACTCGAAACGCTCCAAGATTTCAACCATAGAATCCCCTAGTCAAGGCCAACATGCTACCAGAAGATCTCAGCCAAAACCAAAACTTTCTCCGGACGAGCCCGAGGCGGTTAGACCGCCCCCCCCCTCCCCCCCCACACACACGGTTAGACCGCCCTCCCCAGACAGAACGGGAAAAACACGAACCGCGGGTCAACCCTCAACTTTGCATCACCCAATCTCCCGATTCACCCAACGGATTGCAGCGAAACTTTGGGGATGCCTGGGTCATCTCATGGACGACCTCTCCCTCAAAGGAATTGAACCAAAATGCTCTCATTCATGGGGAATCGCAAATCTCATGGCTCAACCTCAAGAACTCGGGCTCCACCAAAAACCACCGAATCAGAGAACTTTCCACAAGTTTGGAGGGGCAAGGTCACCAAGAAAAGAGGCACAAGGTCCTCATGTGTGACTCCCACAACAAATCCCACAAAGAAACGCCTCCAAAACTCCGCCACGAAAATCCCAAGAAAAAGGCTCCGAAAATCACCAAAAAGGGAAAACGGGAGAGACAAAAAAAGCCTTGAGGAACCACGCTGAATCTTCTATACATACCAATAAAGGTTCATACAAGGTCTAGCTTGCCACCCGGTCATCCATCCCTCTCTCAAGATCTCACCATGAAGCTCTCAAGCTAGTCCTCTAAAATCCTAAGGAAAATAGGAAGGGAAAATAGCAAAGGGAAATGAGCTAGGGTTCCAAGACTTGGCTGTCATCCATCCCTCCAAGTGTTTATATGGGGCAACCAAAAGACTAAACTACCCTTACTAGCTAACTAGGGATACACGCCCCTCAAGGGCAATTTCGGAAGTCTTTAGTTCAGCACCATCGGACGGATGCGCATCCACGGCAAGCCTGCGTAGCTCCAACACAACTCTTGCGATCATGCCGCGTGCCCTCCGCTTCGAAGCTTCTCGGCGGCTGCGACCCGGGCGGTCAGACCGACCCCCTGGGCTCAACCAAGAAACCGTCCATGACTTCGTCTTGCTGTTCTTGCCACCATGCGGTCCGCACTTGACCCCGTCGGCCACCGGGTCCCTCGAACCAAGCCTACTTGTCTTCTCCACACCTAGAGGCCTCAGCGGCAACGACCTTTCGCGCTTGTTCTTCACCTGCACCAACACCAGTCAAGTCGCAACCTGCACCTGCAATACTTCGCCTAGAGTCAGTCCACACCACGTTGTCAATAACTTATCACACCAGGAAGCGACCATCCACCGGTCCTCGAACCACACTCGTTGGACGTCATGTCCATCCTCCCCAATGCGGTCGCACATCTAATCATTGTCGTTCCTCTAAAAAAACTACTCGGCGCCCTCTGCTTGGCTCGCCGCCTACCGAGATCCAGAGGCTGATGCTATCAGCCCCTGCACTGCCGCTATCTCCTCATCTCGCCTAACTAACGTCGTCCACGGCTCCACTCCGCCCGCCGCCCGTCTCCGCACGCCCCTTGTCCTTCGCATCTACTCCCAGATGGTCCCTGCACCTGTTCTTCCTCCACCAGATTGGGGGATTGAGATCGGCTGAGGTGCAGCATGAGCATGTAGAGGAAGACCACAGACTTGTGGGACCACGGGTGTGGGCACCAGGGCGTGGCCTTGCCTAGTGACTCGCGATTTGTGCTCCTTGGTGAGCATATGCATGTCGCCCATTTGGTCTATTGAAGCTCACTGTGAGAAAGCCACCCAGGTTGAAGTCAGTCAACACGCCCTGCTTATAGTGGCGGCGTGGCAGCAACAACCAATTTTCTTCGTCAGCTCAGTGCCATGAGGCCGCCACGACGGTAGGAGGTGTCGTATAGGGTCGGATCGGTGGGGTCTGCTAGCTCACGCAGCCTCCAGATCGAGGGCCTCCACGTCAACGTGGACATCGAAGAGCTGATCCTGTGCCGCCACGATGCGCACCTCAGGGCTCGACGTCATTAGGGTGCCGCAGCGGGAGGCGGCGGCAACATACAAGGCTAGGTCGGTGGGATCCACACAGCGAGCCGCGCACTCCGTGAGGGCCTCGATGGGCCGGCATATTTAGAAGAGCGCAGAGGCGAAAGTGGCAGATGGTGAGGCCAGCAGGGAACGGGCTTGATGGGACTTTTTTGCAAATAGTCAAAATTGCGACTGTAACTCCTAGTACTGCGGGTTGATTAATAAAAAGTGAGGGACTTTTTTGATAAAAGACCACAGTGGATTGGCGGAAACTACCGCACTTTAATATTAGGTATAGATATATATAGATACAAATTAAACTAGAATCCTCAAACCAATTAAAATGTACCGAATAATAAAAGCATGCATGATATGAACTTGGGCGCTTGATGTGGTCTATTATTGGAATAGGAGGCATCTAGAAGCACATCACTTGGTGGTGTTGCTATTTCACCCCTCAATTCCGTGATAGGGGTAGCCAAACAAGAGGTGATTGCAGTTGCTATATGGAAAATCTGTGCTCGTTCTGTTACCCCTGCTGCAGCAGTGAAATATTCAGTATCATCAGCTGCTCATGTGCTATTGGTGTTGTCAAACCAACACGATGGATATGAGATTACTGTCACTGACTAGAGCGACTTTCTGATTTGTTGGCAAACCTTGACGTAACAATGCCAGCTTATGGAGAAGACTTAATTATCAGATATTCAAGTGGTGCCATCTAGGCTGACTGAACTTCAATTGGGAGCTCGATCAGTAGACACCGGAACCAGAGCGGAGAGGCGATTCGCGGCGATCTCGTGATTCAACCAACCAATTTCAACTCTGAGCGGGGGGATCGATAGAGCTGATCCTCAGCCTCATTTCCTCCTACTTCTCCCCGTGATCGGCCGCGTGATCAGGGGGCTTGGAGAGATAGAGTGGGGCGCTCTTCGAGGTTTTCGCTCAGAGGTGCGGCAGGACGGGCTGCTGGGGCGTTTCGATTGATCTCCCGAGGTAGATCGGTTGGTTCTAAGAGCGGAGCTGAATTGGGCGAACCTGGAAGATCCCTGCAATAATCTAGAGCGAGTTAGACTGATTTGAGGGGAGACAATGGCGTCTGAGGTTGGAAGCTCCAGCGGGGAGGTTTGAACTCAAACTTCCCCAAATCCTAAGCTAGGGCGGGGCGGTTTTCTGGATTGCGCTTCAGCACCAGGGAAACTGCGGTGCGCGAACGCCACCATGCCAGATTCCTACAACGAAGAGGCTGAAATCAAATTTGGATCGTTCTCCCTTGGGGATGTTTTTGAGCATGAGATTCAAAAGTTTGGGAGATTTGCCTTCCGAGGGAAACATTCCAAAGGTGAGGCATCGAAGAAATTCGTAGAGGAGTTCATCAAATCGCATCGGCAACCTGACGGACAGAATGAAGGAGATGAACATGAGGACACACAAAGAAACATTTTCGAAGATAGGGGGCTTAGTGAAAAACATCCACAACCCATCTGGGCCGGCCCAAATGAGACCAGCTTCCCATACGGCACCCGCCTGCACCACCTATACTCACATTCTTGGTCGAATCTGCAGGGGGTGTGGCTTTGGGTTCCGAAAGGGGCGGCTCTGGTGGCGGCGGACCAAGGTTTAGGGTTTCTGGCGAGGAAGGAGGAAATCCAACGCTTCGGCAGCAGAGGCAGGAGAGTGGTGAAGGTAACCCCAAAAACCACTGACGAGAGCTCCTTTGCCCAAGTTGCAACCATGGATCCGGGAAGGGGTTCTGGTTCGGGGTGACAGGAAGCTTTCATGCCGCGCCAGGGTGATAGAGTTGGCCCTGGACGGTATCAGGAGGAGCGTGGACCCGATGCTCCCATGGGCAACCTCCGCAACAGAGAGTGGGCGCCGCAGATTCCGGAGAGGGACAACTACAGAAGAGGGATGGGAAACCAGGGAGGCGGCTACCAAGGTGGTGTGAGGGAAGATAGGCAACGGATGGAGTAGAACAGATTCAACCCCAACAAGCGCCAATTTGATGACCGGGATAAGAAAGATTGGACAGAACAAGAACTTAGGTCCAAGCTGCGCAAAGAACAGGAGGAGCGTAGAGCAAATGAACAGAGTGCTAGGGGCAACTTCAATGAGGACCAGTGGGATGGTAGGGGGAGAGGAAGGGGACCTGCAACCCCTACTGACCCTTGTTTCAACTGCAACTTGCCAAGTCACTTGAGGAGGGACTGCCCAAACCCACCATTCTGCTATTGCTGTAAAAAGGTAGGACGCAGATCCTCAGGCTGCCCAGAAAAAAGAGGGTTGAAATTATGTGCGTATGGTATACCTGGACAGGGTTTCTACAGCATTCACATACCTACAGACAAAACAGAGAAGAAAAAGGAAGTGTTGGGAATCATGAACATAATGAGTGGGAGTGCTTCAGTGGAGATCATAGAAAGATAGCTTCGTTTCCTTTTCAAGGAGGTGCCACAATGGACCATCAAGAAGTATGGTGATGAAGATAAATACCTGATCACCTTCCCAAATGAGGACATCAGGCATCAAATTTCAAAATTCAGGAGTATTGAGTTTGAGACAGCCAATGTGAAAGCCAAGGTCTTGCACACAGAATTATCAGCAGGGGCAGATGGCAGACTTGAGATAGTCTGGGTGAAAGGTTTCAACTTCCCACCTTTGCCAAAAAGGAGGATGTGGTGATGGAGGTGGCCTGTCTGGTGGGAGACCCCATGGAACTAGACCGTAATTCCCTGAACAATCCAGAGGCAGTAAGAGTGAAGGTGGCCTGCCGTGATGCGACCCAACTTAGAGGTGAAACACATGTCTTTTTCAACGGGGAGAGATACCCAATTAGATGGGAGGTGGAGAGAGCTGCCTTGCAACCCACAAACTCATTCCAAAAATTTGATAGGAAGAATAATAGGGATCAGGATGATGAAGAACAGGGAGAAGAGGGTGAATTTTACAAGGATAATAACCAAAAGGGTGAAAACTCCAAAGTGGCAAATGAAGGAAAAAATCTGAGGAATGTACAGTCAACCAGAGAGGGTGGTGGGAGCTCTTACAAGCATCAGTGCGTCGGAGGGACCCCTGAGATGGACCAGCATACTAAGGGGATGAATACTGAAGGGCAAGCCAAAGAGGCGGAACACTCATTGCTTTCTGAACAAGTAGTGGAAGGTGAAACTGGAAGGACGGAGATTGATGTGGATAAAGAAGCTATAGGAACCCAACAGAGTGAGGTTAATGGGGATGATGTAGAAATGGGGGAGAGGAGTGAGGAGCTGGTACACTATGATGAAGACCCGATATACACAGAAAAGATGGAAATGGCTACTCTTGAGCAGAAAATTGAACAGAGAGTGGAGAAACTACTTAAAGAAGCGGCAATCAAGATCCCATCAGAGGAAGAAATGGAGGGCAAAGAGCAGAATGACAAGGAAACTAATATAACCTTGGGAACTGCTGAAGAGGGTGATGAAATAGATTGGGAGAAGGTTGGGGAAACACTGACGGCAGATACCAAGGGGCAGAATTCAGACACTAACACTCATTTACGCAGAAGCAACAGAAATCAGGCATATAAGGGGAAGATCCAAGACAAGGCAAAGGCAACTAAGAAGAAAATAACGAGATCTCAGGTAACCTTTCATCCTTTGTCGTCCTCAATTTTGTTGACTCTTCTCATTTGTTAAATTTAGCATCTACTAGCAACTTAAACTTAGGTGTGTCTGTGGAAGAAAAAGTGGCAAATATTAGCGCTATTCAGGCAGGTGAAATTGCGGCAGCAACCTTGTTTGCGGCCAGAAAGAGGTTGGCAAACCAGAAACAGAAAGAAAATATAGAGAGTGTGCAACAAGAGAGTGAAGAGGGAGAACAGAAGAATAGTCAGACTGAGATAGAGGGGGGGCACGAACCAGAGTCAGACGGTGTGTGGGAAACACGACCACCGAAAAAACCACCAAAGAGAGGGCAGGCGACAAAGATGCTGAAAGAACAGGCGGCAACTGGCCGCAAATCAAAACAACATAAATAATAAAGATCATGTTCTGGAACGTCAGGGGGCTTGGGGCTGCGGGCAGAAGAACCCAACTTAGAGAACTGAGGCATAAGCATAGAGTGGACATTATGTGCCTGCAAGAGACTATAAAAACTGAGTTCAACCTTGGGGATTTTTCTGCATTGAGTGAGGGTGAAGCTTTTGAGTGGGTCTGGACTCCTGCACAAGGGCACTCAGGAGGCACATTGATTGGAGTAAGGACTGGGGATGTTTCAGTACTTTCCAGGAGTAGAGGGGAATTCTTTTCAAGTATGGAAATAATGGCCAATCAAGACAAAATCAAGTGGGAAATTATGAATGTGTATGGACCTGTCCAACTAGAGAGGAAAGCGGATTTTTTAGAGGAATTAAACCTGAAAATTGCAGGGATAACAACACCTTTTATAATTGGGGTGATTTCAATATGATCAGATATGCATGGGAAAAATCCTCTGAGAATACTAACCAAGCATGGATGGATGCGTTTAATAAATTTATCATGGATAATGGGTTGAAAGAACTACTCAGAAAAGGGAGCAAATTTACGTGGACAAACAAACAAGTGAATCCGGTGATGAGTGTGCTTGACAGAGTCCTTATGAGTCCCAGCTGGGATCAACACTTCAAAAGGGCATCCTGTGAATCTTTAACTAGAGTGGGATCAGATCACAATCCTTTACTAGTGAACACAGATGACTGCAGGTTTAAACAGCAACACACTTTCAGATTTGAAATGGGATGGCTGTTGCAAGAGGGTTTCAGAGAAGCGGCCAAAGGGAGCTGGCCTGATAGAGGAACAAACAACATCCAAGATCACTGGAGAGTGCTGAAAGCGGCAACTAGGAGGTTCTGCAAAGGATGGGGGGCTAATTTCAATAGCCAAATCAAGAAAGATAAAAGAAGTCTGCACAATAATTTAAGGGAGCTTGATATTGAAGCCAATCTTAGGGATCTGACTGAGGAGAAATGGCAGGAGAGATATGAGCTTGAAAATCAACTGGGGGACATTTACAGGTTTGAGGAAATGCAATGGCAACGTAGAGGGGGGGGAATGGATACTTAAAGGTGATGCTAATAATGGCTACTTCCATAATATTGCTAATGGTAGGAAGAAAAAGTGTTCAATATTTTCATTAGAAGAGGGTGGAAGAGAACTACGAGACCCTGTTGAAATAAGACAACATGTTGAAGCATACTACAAAGCCCTGTTTGGAAAAGAAACTGAAGGAACAATTAAATTGGGTGATAGCTTCTGGGAACAGAAAGGTAGACTATCTGATGAAGAGGCCCTAGAGCTGATCAGGCCATTTACCCTGAAGGAAATAGAGGAGGCATTGAAGGACATGGACGGTAACTCTGCACCAGGACCAGATGGGCTACCTGTTGGCTTCTACAAAGAATTCTGGCCAGAGATTAAAGACCTTGTGTTAGAAATGTTCCAAGATTTGCATAGAGGGGACTTTAACCTAAGTAGACTGAATTATGGCATGATCTCCCTTATTCCCAAACTCAAAGAGCCAAACAACATTAAACAATACAGGCCAATCTGTTTACTGAATGTGGATTATAAGTGGTTTACCAAAGTTTTTACCATGAGACTCACCCCATATGCTGGAAAGCTTATCAGCCCAACACAAACTGCTTTCATACCAGGGAAGTATATTTTAGAGGGTGTGGTCATCCTACATGAGGTGCTGCATGAATTGAGGGTTAAAAAACTGAAGGGAATAATTTTGAAACTGGACTTCGAAAAAGCGTATGACAAAGTGAGCTGGACTTTTATGCTAGAAGTTCTGCGCAAGAAGAATTTTCCCGCCAAATGGCTGAACCGGATGAAACAAGTCATAGAGGGTGGTAGTGTGGGGATCAACATAAATGGCACCCCCGGCGGCTTCTTTGGTACACACAAAGGGCTCAGACAAGGCGACCCTCTATCTCCCCTGCTCTTTAACCTAGTGAGTGACACTTTAGCTACTTAGCTAGACAATGCAAGGGCAGCTGGGGGGATCAAAGGTTTGGTACCACATCTTGTAGAGGGGGG
This sequence comes from Cenchrus fungigraminus, assembly GCA_036936925.1. Lineage (NCBI taxonomy): Eukaryota > Viridiplantae > Streptophyta > Magnoliopsida > Poales > Poaceae > Cenchrus > Cenchrus fungigraminus. Next base: position 58,388,056 of record CM072768.1, on the reverse strand, counting down.
GATCACGCATCTACAGTATGCTGACGACACAATTATCTTTCTAGCTTTGGAGGAAGAGTCAATCATTCATATCAAGTTTCTATTATATTGCTTCGAAAATATGTCTGGGCTCCAGATTAATTACCAGAAGAGAGAGGTGTTGGTGATAGGAGGGACAGACGAAGACCAAGTTAGAGTGGAAGAAGCACTTAACTGTAAGACTGGCACCCTGCCCATGAAGTATCTGGGAGTGATGGTGAGTAACAGGCACATGACAGTCAGTGATTTGGCATATGTGCATCAAAAAGTGGAGAAAAGAATCCCGACTTGGCAGAGTGTGGGGCTATCTTCAGGAGGTAAAATGATCTTGGTGGAGTCCTGTCTAAGCTCCATACCTAATTATACTATGGGTATCTACTCCTTACAAGAGGAGATTCATCAAAAAATTGATACAGCTAGAGCGAACTTCTTCTGGCACGGTCCACACCTAAAAAGGAAATACCACATGGCCAAATGGGAACTGATGGCTACCCTGAAGCAAGCAGGAGGGGTGGGATTTACAGATACTAGAGCGATGAATAAGTGTCTCTTGGCGAAATGGATTTTTAAACTAGTGAGAGGGGATGAAAACTTATGTTGTAGTTTGCTGCGGACAAAATATTTGGGTGAGGGCGGTTTCTCCAATTGTAGAGAGAGGAATTGCTCACAATTCTGGAAGGGTCTGCTGGATGTTAGAGAGATTTGTTGCAGAAAACTGATCTACATAGTGGGTAATGGGAACAAAGTTGATTTTTGGAGTGACGTCTGGTGTGGCTTGTGCCCCCTTAAAATCTCCTGCCCTGGACTCTTTGAAATCTGTAACCAACAAAACTAGACAGTTGCAAAAGTGTTGCGGCATGGTAACATCAACCTCACATTCAGAAGAAATTTCGGTGCTGCGGAGGATCTAGAGTGGGCAACCCTAACACAGTGGATGGGGGATGTTTCGTTGAGCGAGAAACAGATTCGGCGAAATGGGCACTTGAGAGAACAGGAGAATACACGACGGCGTCTTTGTACAGGGAGCTTAAATTCTCGGGAGTGCCAAACAGATGGATGTCTAACATATGGAAGGCAAAGTTACCCCTCAAGATAAAAAATTTTCTGTTGTGCAATGACAAAATCCAATCTGCAGAGCAACTAAAAAATCGACATTGGCCGGGGCCGATTGAGTGTAAACTGTGCGGGGCAGTAGAGAGTGTCAGCCACATTTTCTGCCAATGTGCAGTGGCACGCTTTTGCTGGTGTATTTTTAGAGAGGTGCTAGAATGCCCGTCTCAACCTTCTGATATAAATGATCTACATGACAAGCTGGTAGAGGGGTCTAATAGAATCAATAGAAATTTCGCTTTTCTCTTTGGATGTATCGCTTGGAGCTTATGGCTAATTAGATATGACCTAGTTTTCAATGATAGAGTAATATCCTCACCTAACGCAGGAATGTACCGTGTATTGTCCCTCATGCATAAATGGAAGATTCTAGGCAAGGAGAAGGAACAAACCTGGGTCGATTCGGTGACCCTCAAGCTAAGGCTTCGGCTGTCATCACTGCGCGCTGATCAAGCCGGCTGAACAAAAAATGGAGGCCTGGGGAAAGAACAAAGAAAGGAGAATTTTGTTGCTGATCCCAATCTGCTTAGTCTGCTGTCGTTCTGTTTAGTAGAGGGTGTAAGTTCTAGAGTGGTGAGGTTTCAAGCCCCTTTCCAGTCGTTTTGGGCGCAAATGTTGTAATGGCTTGTAAACCTGCGTTTTGGCTAAACTTGTAAACTGGTAACCCCAGTAACTCTTGCTTTTTCAGTAAAGCCGGGTCAATAGACCTTTTATCTAAAAGTGGTGCCATCTATCTATATCTTTGTCTGCTCATCACGTGGACAACTAGAATTTGATAATACACTTCAGATGGATGGCAGAGCCTCACAACACTTCAGTATAAGAGATCATAGGCAATCAAAGTAGAGGTCAATTGTTGCATACTAAAATTAATTAACACACACACACACACACACACACACACACACACACACGCGCGCGCGCACTGTCAACATCAAACAGCAAAATATGATGTTGAAGCTGCTCCCATCATAGATCAGATTTAAATTATTTCTAGAGTTAGTTTACAGTTATCTCTGTCATTATTCTGCGAGGCATCTTTTTTATCCTTTCGTATGTGCTCTTGATTTGCTCAAAATGAATTCATGAGTCATGAGTCACGGTCTGCATTTAGCCCAGCGGACCATAAACTAATAAGGTGGCACGAATTGTGAAATGTCTCAGCTTATTTTAGATATACTACATATCAAATGACACGAATGGTGAAATCTTTTCTACAAAAACATCATGACATATATATGATGACCATCAAGCAGGTTAATTAAGATTGAGAAAACAAATGCATTCACCAAATTCATTGCCCAAACAGTACACTTCCCCTTATATAAAAGGAGGATAACCCTGCCTCATATCCTAGCTCAATATTTGACCGGTTGATGTAGCTGCATATGCACAATGCAGAGTGTGTTTGAGCTAGGAATAGGAGGGATTGGGAAATGAATTGAATGTGCCTTTAGAAATACATGTGGCACAAGTCCGCGTGGCTGCGATCTGCATCTGGTCCAGTGTCCCACAAATTATCGGGATGCTATGTGTTTCTGCGTGAGTGCAGCATGATTTTGCTGGCCCTGGGAACTGGATGGGTGGTGTCACAGCGTTCTATGAACCCGCAAAAAAAAGTATGAACCTGTACAAGATCCAGTGCCAGCGGGATTTTGCAAAGTTTGCCTTTCCGAGCTCCGACCTGACGGATATCCACTTGACGACCTTCCTCTCTAGCAATCCAACGCGTGATGTGGCGGAAGAAATAAACGCAAATAGTAACCTCTGATGGTTACTACAGTGGTATAGCAGGTGTAGTAGCTAGAATAAAAATCCTAAGTAATATATACCATTAGATGTAAGGAAACGAAAGGCTCATATCCATCTAAGGGCAAAAAAGGGTGATTACACAACAAGAAAACCTACTTTTGTATTCCAATGATGCAAGTTTACAAATGAATAAGTTTCACCTAGCACACATTGTGTACCATTACCATGCGCCAGGACCAAGGTAAATGTATGTGTAAATACTACTCCCTCCGTTTCATAATACTTACAGTTTTGCTTTTCTAGATACATTCCATTTGCTATGCACCTAAATATATAGGTATGTCTAGATACATAGTATTGAGTTGCATACACCAACCAGTTCAGCCCAAAAGCTTAAGCTGATGAGGAAATGTGAGTAATTCACTTATACTCCAACATTCCCCCTCACGTGTAGGCTCCCTCAGGCCACATACGTGGATATTAGAGTGGGCTGTAATTATTTTAATTAACGCACCCGTCAAGACTCGAACTCGAAACCTTTGGTCCTGATAACATATTGAGTTGCATGCACCAACCACTTCAACCCAAAGGATTAAGCTGATGAGGAAATGTGGGCAATTCACTTATACTCCAACACATAGCAAAAGTAATGTATCTAAATGACAAGTATTACGAAACAGGGGGACTTGGAGCCGTAGATGCATGTCGATCATTGTGTCGCCAACAAAATTGAGGCCAAGAGTGAGGACACCGTTGGAGGCGATACGCTTTCTCCTCCCTCTAGAGGGCTTGGGCGGCGGCTGGATCGTTGCATGCGCAGGTGGCGGCTGGGCATGGCCGGCGGGAGGATCCAGCTTGTGGGCCGCCGGATCTCCTCACTGGCAGTTGGACTCGTCCGGATCTGGTCGAGGGCGACTGACACGTGTGGACAGGCGCTCCACTTCCACGCCGACGACGGTGGCCACAACCGCGGGCTGCGGCGAGGCGTTCGTCCACTGCAACAGCAGCTGGCTGCCCCGCATTGATGCCCGGTGGACTGCTGGCTGCTGCGGCTCCCCGCTGGGTGCCTGGCGGTGCGGTCTCCTCCTGCAAGGTGCTTCACGTGTTGAAATTAATCCTCAATCAATCACCTCATGTAATTCGCAAAAAAAATCATCTCATGTACATAGCTTAAGTTAGTTGTTTCCCTATATAATTTTAACTGTTAGGTGCACGTTCTGGTGCATGGTCTTGAGCCTGTCTTCAGGGCGCCGTGCGGTGGTGCGGGAGCTGCGGGATGGCGCGGCTAGTAGCGACGTGCGCACCGCACGTTCTGGGAGAATAGCTCCCCGTTTTTGCTTCTTGTTTCCTTTAAATTCTCAAGCAATATACAGAAAACGCTGCTCTGTTTTTCAGCGGCACCAAAAAAACCTCTGATCCACTGCTTTGTTCTTGTGTGCGCGCTCACCGAGGTTCACCGGCGACTCAAGTCCGGTGCATCTCCGACATTTGGCATCAGAGCCGTTGAGCCCCGGGACCATGTCCAAGGTCTCCGCACCGGAGCTCGGCGGGCGCTCGCCCTCGCCACCACCACGCCGTCGAGTCTCGGCGTCGCCCACACCACGCCGCGGGCGCCAACGCCGCGGCGAGGTCATCGTCGAGCGCGTCGTCGAGAAGACCTCAGGCTCCATCCAGTGGCCAATTCTCAAGCGCACGAACTACCAGGAGTGGTCGCTCTTGATGCGCGTGAACATGGAGGCCCAGGGCTTCTGGTACGCCATCGAGCCCGACACCGACGACATCGTCGAGTACCACGAGGATCGCCTCGCTCTCGCCGCCATTCTCCGCTCTGTTCCGACGGAGATGCTCGGCTCTCTCTCGCGCAAGCGCACGACGCGCTCCGCTTGGGAGGCGGTGAAGGCCGTGCGCATCGGCGTCAAGCGCGTGCGGGAGGCCAATGCCACGTAGTTGAAGAAGGAGTTCGGGGAAATCATGTTCAAGGATGGCGAGTCCGTCGATGATTTCTCCATGTGCCTGATCTCCCTCGCCAACAAGATTCGCGTCCTCGGCTTGGAGGTCACCGAGAAGGAGATCGTCAAGAAGCTACTCGAGGTCGTGCCGGATTCTCTCTCTCAAGTCGCCATCGCCATCGAGACTTTCCTCGACTGCAACACCTTAACGGTCGAGGAAGTCGTTGGTCGCCTTCATCAAGTCGAGGAGTGCCAGCGGAAGAAGAAGGGGATGTCGTCGGCGCCGTCCGGGGACGCCATCTACGACAAGTAGGGGCGTCTCCTCCTTAACCACGAGGAGTGGATCTCGAAGCTGAACCTGCAGGCGGGCGGCGATGGTGGTGGGAGCAGCTCTAATGCCGGCGGCAAGAAGGCCTAGAAGGACCGGCGGGGAGGAAACGCCGGCGGCAGTGGCGGCGGGTGTGGCGCGAGTCGCGACCCGAGCAAGCCACCGTCCACGCCATGTTTCAAGTGCCACAAAACTGGACATTGGGCCAGATACTGCCCTAATAAGCCCAAGAAAGAACTGGCCCATGTGGCCCAAGGTGAGGAAGATGAGCCCACTTTACTAATGGCTCATGCCGTCGTCTCCACAGAAGTCAACTCCCCACCGAGATCCAGCCGTGCTTCCTCTCCGATGCCGCCATTGCCACTTTGCCGCTGCGTCCACCTCAACGAGGAGCGGGTGTTCGCTCAACTCGGTCCACGCTCAGATCCGGAGCCCAATTGATGGGTCCTGGACTCTGGGGCCACGAACCAGATGACCGGGGAGAGAGGCGTCTTCTCCGAGCTCGACGTCAACATCCATGGAACTGTCCACTTTGGGGACGGATCCATGGTGGCCATCGAAGGTTGTGGCTCCATCGTCTTCAGCTGCAAGAACGGAGAGCATCACGCCTTAACCAGCGTCTATTTCATCCCGAAGCTGCAGGCGAACATCATCAGCCTCAGCCAATTGGAGGAGGCCGGCTGTCGCATCATCCTCGACGTCAGGGTGCTCACCGTCCAGGAGCCTGGGCGCAAGTTGCTCGCCCGGGTGAAGCACTCGTCCACACTCCTGTACATGCTGGTGCTCAAGGTTGGGCTCCCGGTGTGTCTGTCCGCCCGGAGCACTAAGGCGGCTTGGCGTTGGCACGCGAGGTTCGGCCACATCAGCTTCCAATCCCTGCGTCGCCTCGCCAACCACGACATGGTGCTCGGTCTGCCACCGCTGGAGCAGGTGGAGCAAATTTGCGACGCCTGCCTCGCTGGCAAACACCGCCACACCTCCTTCCCAGAACAAGCACACCGGCGCGCGAGCAGCATCCTCGACCTTGTCCACGGCGACCTCTATGGGCCCATCACCCCCACAACTCCGAGCGGGAACAAATTCTTTCTTCTGCTCGTCGACAACCTCAGCCGCTTCATGTGACTGGTGCTCCTGCCGAGCAAAGACCACGCCGCATCCGCGATCAAGAATTTCCAAGCTGGCGTCGAAGTGGAGACTGGGCACAAGCTGAAGATCCTCCGTACTGATCGTGGGGGGGGGGATTTACCTCTATTGAGTTTGGCAGGTACTGTGTAGAGCACGGGGTGCACCGGCAGCTTACTGCCCCTTACTCTCCTCAGCAGAATGGGGTAGTGGAGCGCCGGAACCAAACGGTCGTCGCCATGGCCCGGTGTAAGCTCAAGGCCAAGAACCTACCGGCGTACTTCTGGGGGAAAGCCGTCACCACCGCCGTCCACATCCTGAACCGGGCGCCGACGCGCGCACTCGACGGCAAGACGCGGTTCGAGGCCTGGCACGGCGAGAAGCCACACGTCCACTACTTTAGGACCTTCGGGTGTGTCAGCCATGTCAAAGACACACGCCCGGGGTTGAAGAAGCTGGAGGATCGAAGCAGCCCGATGATCTTCATCGGCTACGAGAACGGCTCCAAGGCGTACCGTTTCTACAACCCCAGCACCAAACGTGTCGTCGTCTCCAGGGATGTCGTATTCGACGAGGCCGGTGTCTGGGAGTGGGCGGATCAGGACGGTGTTGACACCGAAGTCCCGGGAAGGGACACCTTCACCATCGAGCACACAGAGGAGTACCTGCCCACGACACCAGCGACTATGCACGAGAGCGCAATGCCACGCACTGCTTCTCCAGCACCAGTACCCACGATGCCTGAACCAACCACGCCGAGCACCCCAGTTCAGTTCGTGTCCCCACCACCTGAACACGTGCTGGACTTGGATGATGACCACGACGACGCTCCACTCCAGTTCCGCGCCATCGACTCAGTCATCCCCGCCGGATCCACAACACCTGGACCAGTGCCGCGCAACCTCGACACCGAGCTCCACTTCTCCTCTGCATAGGAACCCGCCACTTTCGCCGCTGCAGAGCGCGAGCCGTGCTGGAGGGCGGCTATGACCGAGGAGATGGATTCAATCACCAACAACGCCACCTGGGAACTCGTCGAGCTCCCACCGGGGCACCGCGCCATCGGCCTCAAGTGGGTTTACAAGGTGAAGCGGGATGAGCACGGGAACATCGTCCGGTACAAGGCGCGTCTCGTGGCCAAGGGATATGTCCAGCGCGTCGGTGTCGACTACGAAGAAGTGTTCTCTCCCGTCGCCCGCCTGGAGTCCGTGCGCCTGATACTAGTTGTAGCAGCACACTAAGGCTAGGAAGTCCACCACATGGACGTGAAGAGCGCGTTCCTCAACGGCGAGCGCAAGGAGGAGGTCTACGTCGTGCAGCCCTCTGGCTTCATCGTCAAGGGAGCTGAGCACAAGGTTCTGCGTCTGCGGAAGGCACTATACGGCCTGAAGCAGGCGCCCAGGGCCTGGAATGCCAAGCTCGACACCACCATGCTCGTGCTTGGTTTCCAGAGGAGCTGCTCGGAGCACGGCGTGTACACGTGCTTGCAGGGGGAACACCGGCTCATCGTCGGTGTCTACGTCGACAATCTGGTGATAACTGGGAGCAGCAATGTTGACATTGCTTAGTTCAAGGCTGAGATGCAGGAGGTCTTTCGCATGAGCGATCTTGGCCTCCTGACCTACTACCTTGGCATAGAGGTTCACCAAAGTGAAAGCGGCATCACGCTCTGTCAAGCCGCCTACGCTGACAAACTCCTGGAGCACAGCGGCCTGCAGGGTTGCAATCCTGTGCAGGCACCGATGGAGTCCCGCCTGAAGCTGAGCAAGCAGAGTACTACTCTGGCAGTCGACGCCACGAAGTACAGGCGAATCATTGCATGACTCAGGTACCTCATACACACACGACCTGATCTTGCTTATGTTGTGGGGTACCTGAGTCGTTTCATGGAGTCGCCGCACGAGGAGCATCTAGCCGCGGTAAAGCGCATACTTCGGTATGTCGCTAGAACGCGTCGACATGGGCTGCACTACGCGAGGAGGAAGGAGGAACCACTCAAGCTGATCGGCTACAGCGACACCGACATGGCCGGGGACATCGACACCGGAAGAGCACCAGCTGAGGCATCTTCTTCCTCAGGGACAGTCCAATCACTTGGCAATCTGCCAAGCAGAAGGTTGTAGCTCTGTCTTCTTGCGAAGCAGAGTACATCGCAGCGGTGGTCGCCTCATGCCAGGGTGTCTAGCTTGCTCGTCTTCTCGGCGACTTCGTCGGAGTAGAAGCTGCATCACCAGAGATCAGGGCGGACAATATGTCTGTCATTGCCCTCGCTAAGAACCCAGTGTTTCATGACCGCTCAAAGCACATCGACGTCCGCTACCACTACATTACGGAGTGCGTCGAGCGGGGAAGGATCGTCATCAACTACATCGCTACAGAATTGAAGCTTGGGGACATCCTCACCAAGGCGCTTGGGCACGTCCGCTTCCAGGAGCTGCGCGCTAGGATTGGCGTCATGGAACTTCCAAGTGATCTGATCAAGGCTTAGGGGGGAAATGTTGAAATTAATCCTCAATCAATCACCTCATGTACATAGCTTAAGTTAGTTGTTTCCCTTTCTGATTTTAGCCGTTAGGTGTACGTTCTGGTGCACGGTCTTGAGCCTGACGCATGCTGCGTTCATGCGGGGCGCGTCCGCGTCTTCAGGGCGCCGTGCGGTGGTGCGGGAGCTGCGGGATGGCGCAGCTAGTAGCGACGTGCGCACCGCACGTTCCGGGAGAATAGCTCCCCATTTTTGCTTCTTGTTTTGTTTAAATTCTCAAGCAATATATAGAAAACGTTGCTCTGTTTTTCAGCAGCACCAAAAAAAACCTCTGATCAACTGCTTTGTTCTTGTGTGCGTGTTCACTGAGGTTCGCCGGTGACTCAGGTCCGGCGCATCTCCGACATCACATGACGGACATACGAGTCGTCTTGCTTCTCAATGGTGGCAACATCCCTTTTGAGCAGTCGTTGTACGTGGTCTGCGTCAGCCCGTGCCCTTGCATCAATGCAATGCTTAGTTGGATCTTCTTAACCTTGCCGGCCGGGGAGGATGGATCATGGTAATTACATTCACGATGTCGTGCTTACAAGAAGTGATCAGCTCATTGTGCGGCGTGTGTGGTATGGGACGCATTTCATCCAATTCAAGGTTGCTGGTGCTTCGACCCCTAATGATCGGTGATGGCGTGGTATGGGACGTGTTTCATCATTGATCTTTGGAGCTATGTTGTGGTGGGTTAAAGTGCGATGATGAAAATCATTCTGGGCTTGGCCGGTTTCGATGGTGGCAATGCCTTTGGGTATCGTTTTCCTTCTTAAGGGTGTCGTCAATTGGTATCAACCCACCCCATCACCAAGTCTCCATGTGAAAACTTTGTCCTTGCGAACAACGGGGTAGGGACTATCGTTGTTTTCTTGGTGGAGGTGTCATTTCGGAGATTTTGAGTGGTGGTGTACTTCGTGCGGATTTTTTTTATTGGAAAACTCCAAGGGATACCCTTGTAGCACAAACATTCGGCACCCAAGATTCGAACCATGGTCGGGAGCACTCTAACCAGCGGCCTTTTCCACTGCACCGTGAGCCCCTTCGCACTTTGTGTGGATATTGTGGTTGCCCAACTTGGATTCTTCAACAGCTACTGGTATCTTGCTTATCCCGAATGCAGTGTGGATAGCTTTGTTACTGTGAGACATGGGTATCCCTGGGTCCCCACCGACCAGGCTCACGGCCGTTCCCGACAAGTGGGTCCGACCCACCAGAAGACCCGCCGACCTGTCCGTAGGCCTGCTGGACCTGACATGTGGCCCCAAAGATGAGAAGACAGCTTGCCGTGCAAGCCAAGTCAGTCCAGATGGATTAAGGTAGCTTGGATAAGCCTTCTATGTTGTAATAGACTAGAGATAGGTTTCCCTGTTGTAACCAACTTGGACTCCGGTCCACCGACCTTGTTCGTCAACCAATATAAGGCTGGCAAGGGCGTCCTTCTGAGGACCAAGTGCAATCTAAAGCAATACAGATGAAGAACTAGACGAAGGGTTTTACTCTCCGGAGGCCCGAACCAGTATAAAATTGCCTTGTCCCTTGTGTCTCGCCGTGATTTCCGTGTGCTACAGTAGCATAACCATCATGTTCTTAACTCCCGATCTCCTCCATCGAACAAATAAACCACCAGGGTTGACCCCTCTTGGACTGTTCAGACCTAAACCTCTGACAGTTGGGGCGCCAGGTAGGGGTGATCTGGAGCTCTTCGTGTAGCGTGATGGCTGTTCGCTCCAGTGATCATCTTCGGTGACGACACGAAGGATATCTCTGCAGCGACCTGCTCGCTGCTACTCTCCGATCTAATCACGAGATGGCGCGCTGGCACCCGCGCACCCAAGCCCAACGTCTGCTTTGTCATCAGTAGATTCATCGTCGCCCGCGGCATCGTCGTCAAATCGTCGTCGTGGCCGGGTGTCGGCAACTCAACGAGATCCATCTACGTCCGCATGAAGGCAGGGCCGACTCCGTATTTGTCATGCACGGCCAAAAAAAGAATCCATCTACGAGATGGATACGTGAAACAGGGAAACACTTCTTCCCCTTTTCTTATTTCAATTTCCATCCTTGCTTAAGCTGACTAATATATTATATGTTTCCATATTCTAATTTGATTATGTCAACTCCTGTTGCATATTTGGACGAACTGGAGTCTTGTCTGCTGGCGGCAAGATCAGGTCTCACGGCACTCACGACGTCAACGTGCACGTGACGATTGATTGCATCGACAACACCGTCGACCACCTCTAGTGCACCGGGCACAATTGGAGCTTCCGAGCAACAACTATTTATGCGACCCGGCCATGCCGTCCAGCATCCCAACTACACCCGCCGACTACACGACCAAGCAAGGATAAGGACGGTACCACGACTCGGCAACCTGCAATACCGCTGGCGTCACTTCGACCTTGCCGTCAACCACTTCGGCGCTTTGATAGCTCAGCACCACGTTCCGACCTTGGTTACACCCAAGCTAAGTGCTATTTACAATTAAATATTTTACCGCTTCAATTTCTTTCGTAGACCCGCTCTACATGTTTTCTCTGCTCTTCCGATCCCTCCCCCTCGACATGCTCGGGGGCTTGGCAATGCCAACACATAGGTCACCAGACCTGAGGGTTCAAATTCATTATCTTGTGATATGTTCCCCTCCCCCTCGACACTCTCGGGGGCTTGGCCATGCCAATCTAAGGGTTGCAAGACCTATGGGGTCCTATTTCTCTTCTGTACGCTATTCCTTTAACTGTTTGACACTCGTTATGAGCATTCGATGTTGTGTGGTTGCAAAATCTGAGCCACAGACTCCTCCCCGTGCGTCGGCTACATCTAAGCCTCCCTGCTGAGCATTGTAGAGGGGTGAAACACTTTGCAGCTTCAGAGCTTTCGAGTCCGCATAATGTGTGCTTTACACGATAAGGGGACATACCTTTTCAAACAAAACATAGCACAATAATGTTCTGCTCCGGCTAACATTACTCAACATCTACTTGTTTAGCTCAGGCTAAGTTTTCATCATATTTATATTTGACAGATTGATACACTGACCTGGTGTTTATTTTATTTTACAGGACCAGCTCTTTACTCTGGTGTCGCCTTCATCAGGTCACTAGACCTCTCTCTAGCTCCAGCGTCGCCTTCATCAGGTCACTAGACCTCTCTCCACCTCCGGCGTCGCCTTTGGTGAACCTTCCTGGTGGCTCCGTCGTCGTTGGATTGAGGTCGGCAGACCTCCCTACGGCTCCATCATCACTGGCGTCAGGTCGCTAGACCTCCCTACGCCTCCGTCGCCGCTGGCTTCAGGTTGCTGGTCCTCCGTGCGGCTCCATTATCACTAGCATCAGGTCGCTAGACCTCCCAACGGCTTTGTCTTCGCCTTCGTTAGGTCGCTAGATCTCCCTGCGTCTCCGCCGTCACCTTCATCGGGTCCCTAGACCTCCATGCGGCTCCGTCGGCATCGCCGACTTCAGGTCGCTAGACCTCCCTTCGGCTCCATTGTCGCCGGCGTCAGGTCGCTAGACCTCCATGCGGCTCTGCCGTCGCCTTCGCCTGGTCGCTAGACCTCCCTACGTCTCCGTTGTCGCCGGTGTCAGGTCGCTAGACCTCCCTGCGGCTCTGTCATCGCTGACGTCAGGTCGCTAGACCTCCATACGGCTCCGTCGTCGCCTTCGTCAGGTCGCTAGACCTCCCTACATCTCCGTTGTCACTGGCATCAGGTCGCTAGACCTCCCTGCGGCTCCGTTGTCATCGGATTCAGGTCACTAGACCTCCCTGCGGCACTGTCGTCGCCGGCGTCAGGTCGCTAGACCTCCATGCGGCTTTGCCGTCGCCTTCGTCAGGTTGCTAGACCTCCATGCGGCTCCGTTGTCGCCTTCGTCAGGTCACTAGACCTCCCTACGGCTCTGTCGTCGCTGGCGTCAGGTCGCTAGACCTCTCTGCGGCTCCGCCGTCATCGGATTCAGGTCGCTAGACCTTCCTGCGGCTCTGTCGTTGTCAGCGTCAGGTCGCTAGACCTCCAAGCGGCTCCGTCGTCGCCTTCTTCAGGTCGCTAGACCACCATGCAGCTCTGTCGTTGCCTTCGTCAGATCGCTAGACCTCCCTACGGCTCCGTCGTCGCCGGCATCAGGTCGCTAGACCTTCCTGACGCTCCGTCGGCAACGGCTTCAGGTCGGTAGACCTCCCTGCGACTCCGTTGTCGCCTTCACCAGTTCAGAGGACCTCCCCAGCGATTTCATTCTTCTAGCTCCAAGCTTCTACAATTTTGCATCATATGCTCTGGTGGACGGACACATGCCCATGGCATGGTCAAATTTCTACGTTGCGGCTTCATAGCTCAGCAATGCTCGGTGCCTTGCCCCTAGGCTTATGCCGCTATTTATAGTGAAGGCCAACTCTGGTTGTGGCCGTCTGTGCCTTGACACTGTTACCACGTGGTCGCGGGGTACTGTGCACATGTGGACGTCTCTGCGCGATTTTTTCTTCCACCTTACGGCAAACTTTGTTGTCATTGCATCAATGATGCCTGTGGTCGCTGCAGCAGCATCACATGGGTACAGTGCACCCGTGGTCAGGAGGTACAGTCGTCATTTTTTGGGTGGCAAGGGAATCTCCGACCACTGTTGACCCGTGACCCTGCAGTCTATGGTGAGATGAGACTGACTCTGCGTCAGATGGATCTACGCCTATACTTAACTCTACACAACGACAACGATAAATTGCACCCGCTAAGCTCTGCGTCCTGGTGCACCAGCTATGGCTCTGCATGTAAACGGACCTATTCCAATCAGCCTATATTTCTATTTCCTAAGTAGAATGGTCGTAGGTTCGATTGAAGACCTACATGAGGTTGGCGTGCCTCGCTGCTCTGCCAGTCCGTCTGGGCGCCTGGAATCTAGATCAATCAAGTCTATGATTTCGTTGGGCCCCCGAGGTCGGTGTGCCCGCTACTTAGGTTGTCAATACCTTTGTACCATGGCTCTGCTAGATGCCCGGGAGCTATGTTGGTCGTCTGGGCACCAAAATGGCCTTCTTGAGGTCGGTGTGCCTTGATACCTAGGTCTTTCAATACCTCGGTATGTCTTCGGCTCTGTCAACCTAGTTGGGCTCCCTGGATGCATGACCTCCTTGAGGTTGGTGTGCGTTTCTAAGCCCTGTCAGCCTGTTCTGAACACCACATCTTCGATTGCGATAGGACTGAAGGCCTCCCCGAGGGGTGCGCGCCTAATGGCCCTGCCAGGCATCTCCGGGTGCTTGGGCGCTGTTGACTTGAGGCCTCCTTGAGGTCGGCATGCCTTGGGTGGCTCTGCCAGACTCTATGCAGCTATGCAAGATATCTGGGTGTCTCTACACAACGATTATTCAAGACTAGTATCAAGATTTATTCTCTTCTTTTTTGGATCATCAAACCAGCCATGCTGCCCGCTTCAATGCTCGAGGACTACTCTACGAGAGCGTCTTCAACACCCTCTTGTTTTTTTCGTCGCTTCGACCTATTGGGAAATCTTTTTTCTCATAGGTCGGTGCTCGACCTCGCTCCTCTCGGGATACTACAAACCGGTGACTGCTAAGCTGGCTACATTTTTTCTTTTGGACTGACGTGCACGCTATTCGACCTGTCGATGGCTTCAAGACTTCATCATGACCCTCTCGAGGTCGATGCGCCTACACATCGCTCGGGGGCTTGTGAGACATGGGTATCCCTGGGTCCCCACCGACCAGGCTCACGGCCATCCCTGACAAGTGGGTCCAACCCACCAGAAGACCCGCCGACCTGTCAGTAGGCTTACCCGACTTGACATGTGGCCCCAAAGATGAGAAGACAGCTTGGCGTGCAAGCCAAGTCAGTCCAGATGGATTAAGGCAGCTCGGATAAGCCTTCTATGTTGTAACAGACTAGAGATAGGTTTCCCTGTTGTAACCGACTTGGACTCCAGTCCACTGACCTTGTTCGTCAGCCAATATAAGGCGGGCAAGGGCGTCCTTCCGAGGACCAAGTGCAATCCAAAGCAATACGGATCAAGAACTGGATGTAGGGTTTTACTCTCCGGAGGCCCGAACCAGTATAAAATCGCCTTGTCCCTTGTGTCTCACCGTGATTTTCGTGTGCTACATTAGCATAACCATCGCGTTCTTAGCTCCCGATCTCCTCCACCGAACAAAAAAACAACCGGGGTTGACCCCCCTGTGGACTATTCAGACCTAAACCTCTGACAGTTACGCGTTGTTTTTTTAGTATGCCGGGGAGGTGGTCTCAACTGCTGTTAGACTATCCGCAACAGTATCCTATATATATCACCCTGTAAAACAATATTTTCAGGTTCCCTTAAAATTTTCACTCTGTAAACAACAATGTGCTGCACCCAAGGGAAAATTGGTCTGTAGCACTGAAATATCGCAATCTCCGGAAAATACCACTGAAAGATCCTGTCGCTGTAAAACCGCTGAAAGGTTCAAAAGTTACCGCGAACTAGCATTTTTGTTAGATTTTCTTCAGTAGCACCATGTTCCGTACCTCTTTGCCAGACATAACACTAGGTCGAATGACAATACCCTCGGGACCTTATCCTCTCACAATCGGGCCTCCCATCCATTCCAGCCCGCCGCCGCACACACTCGCGTCGCCTCCCTCTCGCAGGCCGCGATGCGGACCCCGTTGCTCCTCCACTTCGCATCACCTCTGCCCCCTTCGCACCCGAGTGCTGCCACTGTCCCCTCCCCCCACGCACGCACGCCACCACCGCCCCCCTTCCCCACGCACGTATGGCGCCGCTACCCCTGGAAGCATGCCCCCCTGCACGCACGTCACGCCGCCCCTAGAACCATGCCACCACTGCCCTAGGAAGCCCACATGAAGCCCACAAGAACGTATCAGAGTTGGAAGAATACATCCCTTCGAGATCCCAGATGGGTAAGTCTCAAACCCTAACTTAGAAATTCATGTGTTGTTTGTTAGGAGATGGCGATTTGTGTCTGGTCAGTGTTGGTGAAGCGAGAATTACAACAACCAATTTTGTTAATTCTCTACACTGTAACTATTTTCAGGATAGATGAGAACAATGGTTGTAGTAGTGATTGATATCGGCTCATTCTCAAGTGTCGAGGATGGTTGTAAAGTAGTGATTGATATCTGCTCTTTGTTTCATATTTTCATTGAGACAAGTGAAACTAGAGTACTATGTACATGAGTACCACTCACTTGAGTGTTTCAAGGCTGCTTATCAATTTGAAACCAACCCAATGGTTGACAAGTCAAAATGGCTTGAAATTGACCCTGGGTGTGAGATGTTGCCTCCAAAGCTAGAAAGGGCTGCATGTAGGCCAAGAGTCAAAAGGATCAAGAGTAGAGGTGAGCTAGGAAAAATGGGTCGTTACCAATGCAAAAGATGCTTCAAATTTGGGCATATTGAGAAGGGATGCTTTGAACCCCCAACTAAACTTAGTATTGAATTACCACCTTCAATTCCTTCCAAATCTACGTAAATTAAGCTACTGTCATTTTGTTATTGAGCTTCCCTTGTTTCACCTTTTTATTAATCTACTGCCATTTTTCCGGACAATAGCCTCATTAAATTGTTGCTATGTAGGAAGAGAAAAGGAGATGTTGGTACTTCACAATCCAAGAGAACTTCTAAAAAGTCCAAGGCTGTTGTAGCAAACACCTCAACTTCGTTAGGGCCTGTTTGGGACTACTCTACTCTGGTTTTTCCAGCTCCACTCCACCAACTCCACCATGGAGTAGCTCCATTGTGGTGTTTCTGGAGCAAAATTCTGCTTGGCACCCAACCTCCCTCTGGCTCTACAAACGCAAGGTTCATTTGCGAAAAGTCTAATGTACCCCTAAATGTTTGGCCCACATGTCATTCTCTATCTTTCCCCTTCTTCTCGCTTACCCCTTTTTCTTCTGCTCATCGCTGGCACGGCAGCAGCCAACAGCGCCCGTAGATGGCTGGCAGTCCAGACCGCCGCGCGCGAGGGTGGGGAAGCAGCCGGCGAGGCCTGTAGCCCGGCGCGCACGGGCAGAGCGGCCGGCGGGGCCTGGCAAGCCGCCGCGCGCGAGGATGTGGAAGCAGCCGACGGGTCCTGTAGCCTAGTGCAGGGCAGTGGCTCGACCGCACATGCAGCCCGCCGCCGGCGCATCCCTCCACCTCCGTGCGGGGCCCCTGCTTAGCTCGGTCGGAGCAGCAGTGTGGTCAGAGGTCCGGCCGAGGAGGTTGGGGATCACGACCATGGCCACCATCTTGCTCTCGCCGTCGCTCCTCTTCCTCACCCTCCGTCCTTCTCGCCTCCCCCGTGGCGCGGCCTCCGCGCCCGCCGTCGGTGCCTCCCTCCGCTCTGCTGTGCCCCAATCTGAGAAAGAGGAGGGGGCAGCGCGGGGAGGAGAGAGCGCCGCGCCGTCCATCACCGCCATGCGCCATGGGGAGGAGGGAGCGCCACGCTGTCCGTCGCCGCCATGTGCCATGGGGAGGAGGGAGCTCCACGCTTCACCGTCGTGCGGCGCGCCATGGGGACGAAGCGACGGCGACGGTGGGAACGCGAGGAAGAAGAGGAGGTCAGGGTGCGGTGGAAGGCAGGAAAATAGAATCGAAGGGATAAGTTGTGTAACCGATGCAGTGGTGGGTAATTACACCCCAACTCCATGAGGACATATGAAACGTTGATTTCTGGAGTACCTCTTGAGGAGCTCTCTAAAAAAACATGGAGTTGGTCCTCAACTCCACCTTTTTTGTGGAGTAGAGTTTTTAGAGCTGGACATGTTTGGCTGAGTAATTTAGGAGCAGAGTTGTAAATGGTGGAGCGGAGCAGTCACAAACAGGCCCTAGTTGCCCAAGATCCTGTTAGTCCAGGACTAGTAACAAGAAGGATGGCATCTTCTACTTCTACTCCAACAAGTCCAAGGCCTACAACAACGAGAAATGGCAGCTCAACATGACATCTCACCAGGAGGAATTGCTAGGAGGCTAATTATAAACTAGGCTGCTTTTCCTTGGTTGTAAAAGCTCATTTTGTGCTATGTGTCCTAGCGTCATCCTTAAGTAGACCATGTTGAACTATTTGTTGTGCTGAAGCAGTGATGTATATGGATGAAAACGGTCGAAAAAGGTCGAACACGAAATCATAAATGTAGAAAAACAGTCATAACGAAATGAGATCTTTCTACATTTATGAAAGTAAATTACTACAAAATAATGAAGAATGACATTAAAATTAATTGAATCTGACAACTTTTCATAATTCAGTAAAAACGGGAACAAAATCATAATATAGAAAAATGGTTGGAACGGAACGAGATACAAACCATCAGTTTTCAACCCTAGTGATGTATGAACAACTTCTATACTATTATGAGACTTGAATGTTGCTGATTGCTTTATGAAATTAGACCAGAACATGTTGTAATGATGCCCCTCTTTTGTTGATCAATATTTAATGCCATGGAGGGTATGTTTATGATGAAATATTGTCTAATTTGTCACCTGAACTGTTGTGGATGCCTTTCTCATGTGTTGTGACGATTTGGGGGCATTATTGTCCAAGATAACATAGTTGTTGGCGAAAACTAATAGAATGCTAATTCACGGTAACGTTTTAACCTTTCAGTGATATTTTATAGCGGTGGGATCTTTCAGTGGTATTTTCTAGAGATCACGATCTTTCAGTGGTATGAGACCAATTTTCCCTACCCCGAAAATCCTTCCTCTCCCCCCAAGTGGAGATAGGAAAAGCGAGAGAGGATGGGTGATGCAACGGGATTTGGCTTTTTGGCGGAGGGAGAGAGCGGCTTAGAGCAACTCCAGCAATAGCTCCTATTCAGAGCTCCTACTTTGGTCAGTAGGGGCTGTCCCTAACTTTTTGGGGCTCTAATTTTGTGTCCAACTCCGGTGATAGCCCAAACTTTGGAGCCCCTACTCTCACCTTACATGTGGGACCCACTCGTCAGTTGGTCATATCGTTTTCTTCTACCCTGGCCTCTCCTCTCTCTCCCACATCTATCCATTCCCCATCACTGCTCTCTCTCTCTCTCTCTCTCACCCCACGCTTCCTATGTTCCAGAGGCGGGCGAGCTCGACCTTCAGTTAGGTGCGGAGGAAGCTTGGCCTCCGGCCGCGTGCGGACGCGACGGCGCTGAGGGAGCTCGACCTCCAGCCGAGCGCAGAGGCAACAACGCGAGGGGAGCTCGACCTCCAGCGAGCGGAGGCGATGCATATAGGGAGTTGCGAGGGAGCTCGAGCTCCGGTTGGCCGTGGATGTGACGACGCGGGGCAGCTCAAGCTCTCGTTGGGCCGCGACATGAGGGAGCTTGAGCTCCGGTCAGGGCGCAGCATGGCGCGAGATCCGACCGGGTGTGGGCAAGTGAGACATCCAATGGGACGTAGGTGAGCGCGAGATTCGTCCGGACGCAGGAGAGCTTGAGCTCCAGCTGAGGTGCGACGTGGAGGGGAGCTCCGGGAGGCGGCGCACATGTTCATAGTGCTGCGGATCTGGCCAGACTTGTGCCAGCGGCCGCGGATTTGCTCATGCTCAGGCCGGCCATGGCAGAGAGGTTTGTCCCCCTCCTCTCATCTCGAGCTCAAGCAGACACGGTAGGGGAGGGAAGCTCCGAGTGACCGAAAGGGAGGGACCGTGGTGACAGCTGTGGGAGGGAATGGTGGCAGTGCGAGAGGAGCGGTGGCGGGAGAGGAGCACCTCCGCTCGGTGGCGCGCGGTTGAAAACTGCCAACCACTGAGTAGGGGCCTTCTCTCTCCTCCCGTGGGAGAAGGGGCCGGAGGGGGGATTTGGGTGCCCCCCTAGAATTGGTGCCCGAGTAGGGGGCCTGGTGGAGCTCGTTTTTTTCGCTCCCGGGCCCTACTTTCTAAGTTGGGGCTCAAGTAGGGGCTCTACTGGAGTTGCTCTTAGCGGGGGATTTGGTCTAATCAGTAGATTGTTAATTGCGGCGGGGAGCGAGGGTTTGTGGCTGCGCACGTCATCACCATCCACTGGACTATCTATTTATATCTTCAACGGATTTTCTATGACTATAGCATGTATTTGTGAGTACCATGTCATAAAATTCTCACAACAAAAATACATGTAGGATCAATCATTTCAGAGCGGTTCTCTCTTAAAAAATGAACATATAATGTTATTTATAAAAGAATGATGTCATGCAACACTTTGGTTTTTCTATTTCATATTTCACCTAAAAATTTTGTTCAAAAATTTCGGCAGCAACACCTGGGGTATCACCTAGTATATTTAAGGACGGAGGGAGTATACTCTCTCAAAGTAAGTGGACTTGACGTGCGTCTACATGCCGCCCACCTTGTAGGAGTAGGTGGGATTGGAATTGTATCCATTGTGGCGTAAGTTATCTATGCAACTGATGGCGACCTCAAGCGTGCTCTGGAATTGCTGATGATTGTTGCAAGAGTTGAGATGGCAACGGCCCCCGATCTCTGATCCTCGACGGGGGTTTCCTCCATTAGGGGATCTAATTGGGGCATTTTTACTCCCCACGGAGACCTTAACGGGCTAAAAGTCATCCCGTCGAGTGAAAGCGGGGGACAAAATGTTCTCTAGTCCCCCGTCCACGTCATCTGTCGGGGCCCCGAGTATATGCATGTTGCCGTGCAAATAGGCCTAAAGAAGCCCAATAGAGGATATGAGCCCAAGGGTCAAGGCCCACCAACCAGTTGTATATAAACTCCACATCCCAATCTGTAACCCTAGCTCAGTCTCTGTCCTGCTCTCATCTCGTGACACAACCGCCGCCCACACTCCTGCAGTTACACGCGTCGTCGCCTCTTCGATGGTGAGGGTGAGGAGCCGCGTGAGCTGTGAGTGAGAGAGAGGTTCCACGGTGATTTCGAGCGCGAGTAGCGACGCAACGTCCGCGGAACGAATGCGCACGGCGCCTGTCTGTCGAGCTGCTGACCGCAAACAGCAGGAAGAGCTCCTGACGGAGTGACGCGACCCCCAATCTCTCTCTATTCTCTGTTAATAGGTCGGCCGCAGGCGAGACAACATTAAGGTGGATCTGGCATTTCCGTATCTGCTCGGTTTCAGTGTAGCACTAGTGGAATTAGATCAAGTATCGTTAGATTAGCTGCAGTATTTTACTAGATGTTGCTCTGATATGTAACTACGGTGACCTTCGGGAATTTGTTTGAAAGATTAAACCTAATCTATTTAGCTGATGTTGAATATTCCTTTTTGGTTATCATTTTCTCGCTTCTGGAATTCTGAGGATTAATCAGCTATAATAGTCGAGTTCTTCCTCCTCCCGTGCTTGAGTTCTTGGGGATTAGTCGGGGGTGAGTCCCCATCGGGTACGTGATCCCGCTCGGCAACGGGGAAAATCCTTCCCCGTGAGCAGGGATGGTGATGCTAACGGGGAGCATTTACTCTCTTGGGGAGCGAAAAGTTCTGCAGATCCCGACGGGGATGTCCTTGCCATCCCTATGCAAGAGGCACGGGTGCATCTGGCCTAGCATGCAGCCCATGAATTAATTGGTTGCCATGACACGAGGTGAGTTCAGCATCGCCACCACGATAGCTCCAGAAGCTGGGATGGATGGTGTGTTGGTGTCCCTCAGATTCTCATACAGAAGACATGTGTCTGCATCTTACATGCAGCAACAGGTGGATTACTACATTATTGAATCAGATTGAATGGTGCAATATTTCACATACAGCAAGATCGTGACATGATCTTTATCAATCAAGCTTAATTAAGATCGAGCATATGCACTGCACACACCAACCTTCAAGTCCTGATATTATTACGTTTTCCTCTTCAATAGTCCTGCTCCCCTGCCTCTAATCATCCCTCAATATCTGATATACTCTCCTTTTCTTGTTTGTATCTCAGTGTATGGACGGAAGCTGACCTCCGTGTGTGCCGTCTTTTTTCTGTCCTTTCGTTTGCGCTCTTGATTTGACGATGAAAAAATATTCAAACTAGTCACGATCTGCATTTAGCCAAGCGGCATAAATAGGATCGGAGGATCGGACCATCGGAGAACGTATTGCATGAACAGATCATGTTATAGCCGACATTGATTCCTCTTATTAACATTACGAAACATGTGCCTCTGCTTCTGTCTGAAAATATATTGTTGGACTACTAAATATCAAATGACATGAATGGTGAAATCTTTTCTATAGAAAGAACACGATATATGATGACCATCAAGGTTAATTAAGATTCGGAAAATGCACTGACCAACCTCATGGTCGTAACATTACACTTTGCCCTTGTATAGAAGGAGGATAACTGTGCCTCCTATCCTACACTACCGGAAACACGGTTTTTGCCGTGCGCCCGTGGCGCACGGTGAAGCCTCAAAAACGCACGGCAAAAGCTTCGACATGAGTATTCCGGCGTTGTGCCCTGCCGTTTGTCAACCGCGGAAACACGTGGAGCGCATGTGGTTCATCTTTATCGTGCGTCTCGGGAAAGGCAATGACCTCTCATGGGTGTTTATTTTCTGATGGTACGGTGGAAAGGCAATGACCTCTCAGGAAACTCATGTGGTTCATCTTTGTCGTGCATCTCAGGAAAGGCAATGACCTCTCAGGAAAGGCAATGATCATCATTGTCGTGCGCCCGTGCCCCGGCGCACGGCAAATAGGACCTTCGTTGTGCGCACAACAAAGGTTGAGGCGCACGGCAAATTCACGTTTTTCGGTAGTGCTAGCTCTATATATTCAACCTGTTGATGTAGCTTCTCTCTTTGGAGATGCATGTGCATGATGCAAAGTGTGTTTGCGCTAGGAATAGAAGGGATTGGGAATTGAATCCAAAGTGCCTCCTCTTATCACCGTGGTTGCTGTCCTCTCATGGGTGTTTATTTTCTGATGGTACGGTGGATTCATGGGATGCGATCTGCATCTCGTCCATGTGATTTTGGGTGAGTTCAGCATTGTCATCACGCTGCCCCTGGGAACTGGATTGGCGGTGTCACAGCATTGTGTTAAAGATCCAACACTAGAGGAAACGCGCATGAAGTGGAGAGGAAACGTTATAGTATTTTACCTGACTCTTTAGGCGATGAAGTGTCATCAAATTAAATAGTTCAATAATTAATCACTCCCAAATTTCTAGTTAGGGTTGCATGATATGGACATTAGTGGGAACCAAATACTAACCACTGATGTTTACTACTCAACATGATGCTCCTTTAGAGGCATGTTTAGGGGTGAAGGGGTGCGGCGCATAGCCTCATCACAACACTTTAGATGACATCATATATAGGCAATCAAAGTAGAGGTCAATTTTTGCAAACTAAAATTAATTAATACGTGCACACAGGACAAACCTAGTTGCACTGTCAACATCAAACAGAAAAATATGATGTAGAAGCTGCTCCCATCATGGATCACATTTAAATTTCTAGAGTTAGGTACTTGGATTGCATAAACTGAACGAGTGGAAATTACTGTTATCTCTGTCATTATTCTGCGAAGCATCTTTTCTCCGGACCGGCCTCCTTCTAGTTAGACAAACATTTGAAATTTATGTATACATGGCCTTGTTAGCCGCAGGCCCGCAAGTGAACATATATCTGGTAACAGTCAGGAGAAATAAAAATCAGTAGCAAATGAATGTTTGGATTATTGAGGGGCTAAACATTATCCCTGCCTAAGGTTTAGCCTCAATGTTTAACCCCATTCACCTTCCTTGTTGGGGCTAAGGATTTTGAGAGAGGTTAAATATTAGCCCCTCCAAGTTTAGCCCCCCTGTTTGGAGATTCAAAGGCTAATTTGGGGCTAAAAGTGAAGGCTAATGTTTAGCCCTCTTGATCCAAACAGGACTATTATTATACATCCCATTGGGTATTCCAGGTTCCTTGAATATCGGAACTAACGTGATGTGGTTGTAGAGGAATCACTCGCCAATTAAAGAGCTTGTGAGCCCGGGTTGCAGCAACATGACCCCAAATGGGAGAGCCGGTGCACAGGCCCAAGACGACAAATCAGCAGTAGATTAACTTGAAGAGGCAATATTTGAGCAGAAGAAAAAAGAACTTGAAGAGCCACCATGCGCGTTCAGTTCATATAAGTTCAGAAAATAGGAGTGTCTCCAGAAAATATAAGTACTTGTACTTGCAGAGGCAATGTTTCTAGTATATACGATTGTGGGGCTTGTTCAGTTCATTTGTTTATCAAATAAGTGAATTTCCAGATGAGACTATAATCGTATATACCACCAAGAAACAATTGAAGTGTAGTTTGCACTTTCACTTCATCAAATTGGGAACTCGAAACTTTGGATTGAGGTTGACGCGGCCTTTAGGGAAGATTGAGTAATTAAGGTCTGTAGGAGATGCTGTTGCTCATCTCGCACCCAATCCTTGTTGGGAAAGACCTGAATCCGGTCACTAAGGACAGAACAGACTGGTTCTTGTTCCTGCTCTAGAACTCAATGGCAAGTCAAAGCCAAATCATCACTAACCAAAACGGAATTAAATAAATCAGGGTGTGATTAGAGAGACAGAGACGACTAGATATATACGCATCTTTACATAACTAGATCGACACATCTATCCTTAAACATGCCAATGTCATGCCCTCGAACACATTGCGGATTACAGTAACCAACTGCTAATAGGAGTAAGTAGTGTTTCTAAATAAGAAACTCCAAACGAGGGTGAAAGATTAGCCATAGCGTGAGTTCCGGCGCTTGAACATCCAGCAAATAAGGCAGCCGCATCCTTGTCGTCGCGGCCCGTAGTCCTGGTTGGGAAGAGAAGACGACGGCAGCGGCGACTGTGGTCCCTGCATCAACTGAGACACAGCAGAAGACGACATCATGATGGCGGCGGCGGCGGCGGCGCCTTCGGCTGTTGCCGGCCCAGACGGCATCCTGACGAGGCAGCAGGCGTAACAGGAGTCGAGGACGGGCGGACGGCGGCGGCGCGGTCGAGAACGAACGTCGGCTTAATATAAATATTGCTGGGCTTTTTCCAGATTAATATGTGTTGAATACCGTTACGGAGTAGATGGGGAACCCTATCGGAATCGACTTCTATCAGTCTATGCATACTCCCTCCGTCTCATGAAAGAGTGCAATTTTAGTTTTTTTAAGGACAGATTAGTGGAGGAATGAAAAGACTCTAATACCCTCATTTGTTTGCCAAATGCAGTAAGTTTTGCCATGCAAATCAAATCTGACCACTTAATTAGGAAGGTGATTAGATCTATTTTTTAGAATTGCATTCTTTTTGGGATTTTTTTTAAAGTTAGGATTGCACTTTTATACGGGACGGAGGGAGTACAGAGATGTACTCGCTCTTAGTCTTAGCCTATTACGAAATCGTGCACTGTGTCGAACTCGGGCAGCCTGCTCGCCACGTCGCCTGAGACAGGCGACTTGGGCGGCCGCTGCTTCCCCGCCACTGTGCTCGTCTCCGCTGCTCCCTGCCTTCGCCGCCACCGGAGTCGCGAGCCGGAGGCCCGCGAGCGGCGAGGAGGGTGGTGGTGGGTCCCCTTGTCCCTCTCGGCTTCTCTCTCCTCCCCCAAACCCTAGATCCAGTAGAGTTTATGGCAGCCGTCGCCGTCACATGGGTGCGCTGCCGTCATGGCCGGCATTGGCTGGCCTGCTCATGTGCAGACGTGAGGGTGTCGCGGCCTGCGACAACAGCCCCGCAGCAGGGCGTGCGCTTCTCCCCTAGTGTTCCCAACCCCGGTCGCTCCTTGGTGGTCCTTCTTGGTCGCTTGGTCGTCGTTCTTGCAGCTAGCGTGACCGCCGGCCGTCATCGTCGCCCCCTGGTCCGGCGTCGCCGGATCCGCCGCCTGCTAGCGCGGATCTGCTCCTTCCGGGGTGCAGCTGCCACCGGTCAGCACATGCGATGGGGCTGGTTGTTGGATCTCGTCCCAGTGGCGGAGCTCCCTCGCGGCGGCAGGTTCGGTGCTTTCCCTCGCGGCGGCGGATTTGGCGCAGTTCGAGACGTGGGTGGTTGCGTTGACCTGGCGCCTCCGGCTACCTCCGCCAGCTCCGGCCGGCTTTGGTCGGCGGTCGCCCTACCCGTGGTGGTGCAGCCTGCCTCTGGATCTCCACCCAGCCCCCCGTGTGGTGGTGGCCCTTGGGGGTCAGTTGTTGGATCCACTGGGGACAGCTCACCTTCCTGCACCTCCGTCCTACTATCTTGGTGGCATGCGTGCAGTGAGCGCTCGGCAGGTCCGTTCCTCAAGGTCAAGTCTTGGGTCTCGTTGCCGCTGGAGCACCTTGTTCGGCGGCGCTGTAGTTGTGCGGGTCCCAGATGCACCTTTACAGGGTCATCGGCGTCCTTTGAGGAATTAGGACTTGGCGAAAACCAGTGCTTGCTTGCGGGCAGATGACGGCGACGCCCGCGGGTGTGGTTCACCTCTTGGGGCATCATTCTTCTGCCTTATCCTCAGTCCTCTCCTATTGATCTTTTTGCGCCATCTTGGTCTTCACTACTCGATCGGTCACCTCAAAAATTGTCGCTTCGCATTCCGGTGGTCGATCCAGAGTCGCACTATCGCCGCTTCGTTGTCGTCATGCTTGGTGGTGGCATAGTTGGTCGCCTTTTTCGGATTTGTTGGCAGCTTGTGGAACCATGGCTCCTCCAGTCGTTTGATTCGCTAGGCGGGATGGGAGGATGGGTCTCATCCTCCCCTTAGTACTCCAGGTTGTCGGTACTCCACTATGGCTTCTGTTGCTTTGCTGCCCACCTTTGGTCGTCTTCGAGCATTGTAGGAGGGCATCGCTTTCCTCTTCGTGGTTGTTATTTGGTCGTCGTGGTCGCTTCATCATCGTGTTGGCCGCGGGTCTGCATTTACCCTCATTCTCATCACCTTGAATTGCTTACTGCTTCTCCATCGTTTGCCTCTCATCCAAGTTTGGGAGGTAGTTACGAGGAGTTGGATTTGGAGGCCCTAGCGAAAGCTCTTCCTGCTCTTGTCGGTGTCGACAACGGTTGCAGTCCCTTCCGTAGCCCTCATTGGGGGCTTTGTCGCGGCCACCGAACCCATTTTAGCCATGTGCAGCCGACTTTTGGCCCGTCGTTTCGGTGTGTCGTCCTATCCCACCTCCACTGTGGTGTTGGGGGTCCTCCAACCACCTGTGGGTGGGGGCGGCCATCCACGTCGGGGGGCCTCCTCCGTCGAGACGCCCGAGCATGCGGGGTTGAGCTCCCCCAGCAGGGCACGACGACCTTGCCTGGGGACTAGAAAGGATGAGGTCAGTCGGCAGCCCGACACTCGCCATCCTTCCCGCCCTTCTCCGGCGCCTCGTTGTCGATGGCATCCACTGGCGTCGGAGGGAGCAGAGATCGCTGCCTCACCATCAATGACACCCATCGCCGCAGGACAGACAGACTGTGGGGCGCCAGTGCCGGAGACATTGGAGGAAGGGAATGGGAGGAGGGCCTGGTTTTGGTGCTGACGACGGTAGGTGCCGGCGGAGAAGGCTGCGATGGGGAGGTCGCCCCCCCCCCTACGTCGGCGGACCGAGCGACGGCCGAGGAGGCCCTGCACCCGCGGTGGCCAGCGGCGGAGGGATGAGGGTGGCCAATGGGGGTAGGTGTGTGCGGTGTGGTGGGACATGGGGTGGGGGTGGGTGTGTGGATAAGATTGGGAGAGAAAAAAAGACAGTTGGGAATCATGAATAGTGATGGAAATAGAGGGTATTGATGCAGCACAATGTTATTTAGGGAGTGAAATCTTTTAGGGAAGCCTCCAAATACTTTTATAGAGGATTATTTTTAGAAGCAGCTGTTGCGGTCAGGCCACCTACAGAGAAAATTTACAACATGTTTGGTTTATCTAGGCTTGGCTTATTTCGGCTTGTTTCGGCTTATTTCCTCTCACACAATACTATTCAATATACCAACCGGGCACTATTCAATCTACTAGCTGAGCACTATTCACCCACTAGTTGTACCATCTATCTTTGCCCTGCTTAGGCTGAGTCCAACGGGTAAAAGCATTTTTGCCTCTCCCCACGCTGCTGTTCACGGAGGCATCCGCTCCAACAGATGAGGCAAACAGGTAGGCAAATTTGCAATGGAAGAAAGAGGCGATGCACATTTGCACTCCCTCTCTCCTCGAATGCAAACGAGCGCCGCTGCTCCTGCCAGGGGACGAGAGGAAGGTGACGAGCTGGAAGTGCCGCTCGGAGGAGACCGATGCGGGGAGTGGCCGTCGGGGAGAGGGGGCGGGAGGTGGTGCACCGGGCTGGGGAGCAGAGGCCGGCAATGGCGGCGGTCAATCTGCACCCTGCTCGCACAGGCTCGTCGTCCTCCGCCGTCACGAGGAGCCCCTACTTGACAACAACCCGGGTGCAGAGGGAGAGGAGGGAAGGGAGCAGAGGAGGATGACGAGCACGAGCTGGAAGACGGAAAGGGACCGACCGACCTGCAGCTCACGGCCGCCTCGCACGTGCACCTCGACGGAGGTATCGCCGTGCGCCGGCCCCTCTGCCGGCGCGGCCCAGGCGAACGGCCTTGGCCACGTTCCCCTCCTGCACGACGCCCCCGCCGCTGTCCCACTCCTCTGCCTTGGAGCACACCGCCACGCACGACTGGCGCCTCCGCCTCCCGTCGCCTCCGCCTCAGCGGTGGAGAAGCTCAAATCGGCGGCGGAGCAGCTCGAATCGACGGCAGTGTAGGTCAATTCGGTGCCTGCGGAGGTCGATTTGGAGGCGGAGGAGGAATCCACCACGGCGCGCCTCCTCACCAACCCTGCCCCCAACTTCTCTGCCTCCGCGTCAGACGCGTGGCCGCGGCCACCGGCGGGAGGAGGGAAGGGGCAGCACCAGCGGCAGATGGAGGGGAGGGAAGGGGTGGCGGAAGAGCAAGGGAGGGGGCGCCGACGGCGAGGAGGTTGACGACGCTGGCGTCGAGCTGCGTGACGAGGAGGTTGACGACGTCGGCGTGGACCAGCAGCGCGCGGATGTTAGGGTCGTCCTTGCAGGCGAGGCGGATGTCGGCGTCGCTCGCGCTCAGTGGGGACGAGGAGGATGCAGCGGCGCCGGCCCAGAAGAAGTGGCGCGAGCGGCGGGGCACGGAGGAGATGGGGCGGATGGGGTGCTGAGGTAAAAAAGCAAATGCATTTGCTGTTGGACTGTTGGAGACGATGTGACGAGGGCCTGGACTAGGGGCAACCAAGCGGCGATCATCAAGCAAGGGGCGTACGGCTGACAGTCCGAGAACCTGGCGGCCTACACGACAAGATACCCCCATCTCCGAGTACTTGGCGATTCGCATGACTACTTCTCTGTCTCCGACCTCAGCCACGACAACCCATTCGCACGACAAGTCTCCGCCTCGGCCCCGACTACCCGTTCGCACGAGTAGTTCTCCGCCTCCGACCAGGGCCAAGTCTCCGCGCAGAACGAAGTCAAGCCCGGGGGCGGGCCCACCGCAAGCGTGGCAGGCCCTCTGCGCACGCCCGCTCCCACGACACCACGTAAGGCGCCATTTCCCTATGTCGGGCCGTACTAGCAGGGCATGCCCAGTGTCAGACGGCATGGGCGGCCATCGCTGACTGGTGCCACGAACGGCACAGTGCAGGCAACACGCGCCACAGCACACGCGTCCCGTCTGACACAGCACACACTATCCCATCGGAACAGGGACTCAATCACTCCTCGAAAGACATATACCTACTACACTGTCGGACGCGCACAGTGACGAACTACTCGGAGAAGTACCCGGGAAGCCACCGGCGGCAACTACTCAGAGCCAACCACTCCGGGACGCCCATACGGTCATCACCAACTCCACAACAGTTCGAGGCTATTCACCACGCCCGCTGACGGACGCCCGACGTGGGAAGGACGCCCCGACACTGTAGCACTGTAGTACAACTTTGTATTCCCTTTTTACCCCTCACCCTTGCGACTGTAAAAGGGGGAGGAGGGTAACTGTTCTAGGGGCTGATCAACTGACGATTCACACACTCACAACGCACGTACGCCTTCGGGCTACACGAACCACACACACCAGGGACTTAGGCTTCGTTGCCCTCTCCTGACCAGTTTGTACCCCCCTACTACAAACATCCAGGCATAAGAACACTACCCCCGAGATTGGACGTATGGTGTTACTCTCCGGAGGCCCGAACCAGTATACATCCTCATGTCTCCTGTGCTAACCATCCGGATCCGACACGCGATCGATACAAATTTACTTGCCGGCGGTATAGAACCCCGACACGATGTGATATGAACGAACTACAAATCACTGTACACGTAAGGCAAACGGCAATATGCCATCGAAAAATGCCTTCTATTGTTGGACTTAGCCTTATTGGCTAACTAAAATTCGATAATATTGGAGACTCGTAGCAGTTCAACACAGGAGATGAGGGACAATCAAATTAGAGATCAATCATAATATGTGCACACACACCAAGTTGTCAACATCGAACAAGAAGATATGATGTAGATGTTGCTCCCATCAATAGGCCAGTTGTAACCATCTAGAAGCAGGTACTTGCATTGCATAAACTGATCGAGCAGACGCTGCCACTGTCATTCGGCGAGGCATCTTTTCTACATACAAAACTTTTTATTATGTTCATGACTTTAGTTTGATCTACCGAGCTCTATGTTTCCAAGTTACAATGTAAATACAGAATTAATTAAGCAGCTTTGTGTTTGCACAATTTTCTTGACTTCGTTAATTAGCGAAGCATCATATGTCGACTGCCTAGAATCTGAGCTTTGACATAAGTACCAAACGCTTCTTGCATGCTCTTGTGGCCTGCTGCGTGAAGAGACAAGACTTATCAGTTTTCTGAATCTTTTAGAACAGCGAAACAGGCATCAGTACCAGGTCCAAAGTCCCATTAGTACCTGTGGGTGTTGAACCGGTATACCCACATCCGTACTAATGGAGTGGGCATTAGTACCCGAACATTTTACCCGGTACTAATGAGAGAATCAGTACCAGCCGTGGCCATGACCCGGTACTAATAGGTACCATCAGCCTCCTCTTCTTCTTTCCGTTTTTTCTTTTCTTTTCCCGTTTTGTTCATCTCATCTCATCTCACAAGTCATAGCACAAGATTCATCACACCTCATCCCATTCACAACACAAGTCACAACACAAGAGGTTGGACCGGCCTCAGCCTCAGCCGAGCCTCCGGCGCGGTGCCGCGCCTGTGCCCTTCCAGCTCCCGCAGCGGGCCCTGGGAGGCTGCCGCCCCTCGAGCTCCGGGCGCCACCCAGGGAGCGCCATCACGCGCCTAGCCAGCCGGTCTTGTGCCCCACACCAGGGAGGCCGTGCCGCCCTCGCTCCTGGCCGAGCTCGATTCGTGCCCCCACCCCCCCCCCCCCGGCGTGTCGCCCTTGGACCGAGAAGAAGCAGATGTGAGATGCATGCGAGATGGGAGAGGAAGGAAAACAGATAAGAATGAGAGAGGTGGAGGAGCTGCTGGTGGATGGAGTAAAATAAAAAGGAGTGTGGGGGGAGTGGGTGGTGGACCGACCAACTAACGTGGGATATTTAGTATCGGGCTGTTTTCAGACCCAGTACTAATGTTGCTCAACCACATTAGTCTAGGGTGTCGCCAACACCCGGTACTAATGTAGGTCACGGAGGGGCGTTTTGAGGCTCTAACTTCTCACTAGTACTAATAGTCTAATACACACATTAGTACCTGGTGCATATCACACGGTATTAATGGACTTTGAGGCCCCAGACCAATAGTCGATTCTCTAGTAGTGTATATACAACCTCTATCCATAAGTACCAAATGCTTCTTGCATTCTCCTGTGGCCTGCTGCGTGAAGAGACAAGACTTGTCAGTTTTCTGCATCTTTTGGGGGTAGCTAGGCTGCTGCAAATTCTACTCAATGTCCTTCTATATACAACCTCCATCAATAAATATATATATGATGATTAGCGTAAACATAGTCTTCTTCTATTCCGGATTTTTCGCTAATCAAATATAGAGATGAGAATGGCTCTCTATAGTGCACATAAGAAATAGAAATCTGTTGGAAAGTGAAAATATATAGAAAATTATTTTTATGCAAATGACTCTCTAAATGATGATTTAAAGAATAAAATTTAGAAGACTCTTGACGATGCTCTAAGGCAAGCAAATGCCAGTTCAATGGATCGGACAAAAAGAGGCGCTCAACAGCACAGCTAGATTGTACTGGAGCAGCCCAGTTTTGTTGGACAGCATCGGAGAAACCTGGTATTTTTGGCCAAAAGCTCTCAAAATGGAAACGCTGCCTTCCGGGAGCGCTCAATTTTAAGGCCAAGGATAAGCGGGCAATGATCAGAAATACCTGCAGCAGTACTCTGCAGGACCGAATCAGGGAAAATACCCTCCCACTCCATACAGCAGAAGGCCCGGTCCAACCTAACAAGAGTTGGGATTGCCTTTCATTGGACCAGGTGTATTTACGACCAAGCAACGGTATTTCTTTCACCTCCGTGTCATCCAAAAAACGCCTGAAACGCCCCATCATGGCTCTGTCCAGGTTTGCATTGTTCTTGTCAGAAGCTTGGTAAATCAGGTTGAAATCTCCCGCCACGAGCCATGGTCCGCTACACAGAGCACGAATGTCCTTGAGCTCCTGTAGAAACAAATTTCGACCTTCTTGTTCCGCAAACAGCACAGACACAGAGAAATTGTCCACTTTGGTTGCGATGGCCTGACAAGAGTTGCTCTTCCAGGCAATCAGCACCCCACCTCTGGTTCCACTGGCTGGCAGAGCTGCAAATTTATCGAACGCAGAGCCGAATACCGGGAGGAACAAATTGGGGGTCAAGTTTGCGACCTTGGTTTCTTGAAGACAGACAATATCAGCATTGCTAGAGAGTACGACATCTCTGACAGAGTTCCTGCGATCCTTCCGGTTGAGGCCACGCACATTCCAAATTAAGATAGCAGCTGGATTCATTTCAGCAACAAATAAAAACGACCATGCCAAACAAAGCTTTCTCACAATCCTGCCAGAACTGCAGCAGACCGCACTTCTTCACCCTCATCCACAGCCCATCCAAAAATAGCAGCAAGAGCAGCTATATGGGACTCCGAGTGTGGAGGCTTGTCAAGCTTACTGTAAGTGTCTTGAGCCGATGGACCGATCACCTCCTTCTCCTCATACCCCAGTTGCCGCATCACACGCCTCTGAGCATCAGAGAGCACTGGACCAGGGGAACATGGACTGGCGCCGGCAACCCGATGGCTGCGGCGCGGTAGGGATCCTGGCGGAGGTGCCTTCTTCTTTCTTTTCTGGATCACAGGCGCGGGGAGTAGCTTGTCCACTATCCTGCACACCTTGTTGAGGCTCCTTGTTGGCGACGTTGGGCCTTGAGGGGTGCCCCCCATCAACGCTGGAACAAGGGACTTGTCCCTGCGCCGCCGCCAGAAATAGACCCGGAAAGGGGCCTGTTGGCACCTTTTGGAGCCAACAGTACGCAAAGACAACTATCGCAGCGTCTCTGCGTCGACACCGGTCAGACCGGTGGGGCAGACCGGTCAGACCGGTCGTCGGGAGAATTCCGGCGGTAGAGCTCCGAATGTCGCCCGGGCAGGATCCCGTCAGGGAGACGCACGTAGGGTTGCTCTAGGGTCGGCAAGGCCACCTAGAACGCCTTCAGACGTCGCGGAGACAAAGGAAGAACAACAAATAAGATTGGAAAAGCTAGGGTTTAGAGATAAAAGTAAATGCGAAACAATAAAAGATAAAAGTATTTGATCGATTGGATGATGAACTCAATCGGCCGCGACCCCTCATATTTATTGGGGTGGGAGGACTTGCCCTGCAAAGGAAATCCTTTTACAAGTCTAATTCTATCAGGACTCCTTGTTGTAACTCGGACACGGGGGGCACCAGTCAGACCGGTTAGGCACACCGGTCTGACCGGTGTGGCGTGTCGGACCGGCTACAGGAACCAGGACCGGTCCGACCGGTGTGGGGGATCGATCAGACCGATCTGTCCTGCCTGGTCGGCTAGGTGCCAATTTTGAGTGTCAACATATGCCCCCCTGTTTTTTGGCAAAGGATACGTGCCAAAAAATACTTTTCTAAACTAAAAACACTTAGGACGATGTTTAACAAAACAACGGCCGTACACATATTTTACTCAAGTTGAGGATGATGCCTGCTTCGGTCTCCACTCCTTCCGAGTCCGTGTTGACTTGGCTGGCTTCTCTTCAATCTGCTGCTCCATTGCTCCTCGCTTGCGTAGCCTTTGCAACCTCCTTTTTTGAGTGTGGGACAAGTCTGAGGGACACCACCTCGGCTGCATCTCTTTAGCATTTTGCTTATTGCTATTCTCACATTGCTTAATAGTAGTACACACATTATTTTTGACCAGATTGCTATTGCAAACAATCGGCCTTTGTATTGCATTATAATTTGAGTATGCAATAGGATATTGAATCATATATGAATTCATGTACATACTACTATAATCAGCAGGTGAATAATAACAAGGGTAATACCAAGACGATGGCATAACAGATCCAACAAAGGATATTGTGAAAAGTTACCTCGTTGGTGATGAATACCTTTATGTCTTGGTGGTGCTTTTACGCCCTTAGCACCGTTTGGCTGATTACTTTGATCCTCAGTAGCTCCTTTCCTCTTATATTTGGCCAGGAGTTCATTAAAACTCGGCCTTGCTTTTTTCTTGGGCTTGGAGCATCTTGAACCTTTCTGGAGGCACCGGTCAGACCGGCCTGAGGCACCGGTCAGACCGGTCGACGCAGTACCGGCCGTCTTGATCTTGTCTTGCCCCCCAAGTGTTGAAGTCGCTGAAACCTTGGGGATCACCTCCAGAGGCTGCCTCTCGCCGTGTCTTTGCTCTCCAATGATCACATTCTTCCCTTTAGCATTTTCGGCTTGATCCGGCCGAATAAGCACCTTAGGATTTGATAACTCAAGAGTATTAACAAAGGCACTGTTAGAGAAAGGATTTTCGTCGACTTGCATCTCATGGAATTTCAAACGACCTTCGTTAATGGCCGATTGTATTTGCCGACGAAAAGTATTGCAATCATTGGTAGCATGAGAAAAAGAATTATGAAATTTACAATATGCACGTCTTTTTAATTGATCAATAGGTGGTATAGTGTGAGACATTTTAATTTTACCCGACTTAAATAATTCATCAAATATTTTATCACACTTAGCCACATCAAAAGTAAATTTCATCCCATCCCGACTCTTATGAGCCGGCTTAAGAGAAGCGCAAGTGTTTGTTTTATCATTAGGTAACCAAGTAAATTCAGCAGCACACACTTCTTTACTCTCATCGTCTGATGATTCATAATCTAGCATATGCATATTAGGACGATCAGATTTGAGCCGAGTATCTTTGTTTCGGCTTTCATGAGCTAAAGCTCTCACTAAGACTTGGGCAACATCAATAAATTCATGACCCTCTAATTTTTCTTTAATATGGGATCACAAAACATTAAAAGCTAATTCAGCAAGATCCCTTTCGGAGATAACAAGATTATAACAACGGTTTTTGGTTTCTCTAAACCTCCTAATGTAACTAGTAACAGGTTCATCATGCTTTTGCTTAACCGATGTTAAATGACTCAACCTTAACTCATTATCTCCGCTATAAAAGTGGTCATGAAATTTTTGTTCTAATTGTTCCCAAGTGCGAATAGAGTTAACAGGTAATGAAGCAAACCATGAAAAAGCATTGCCAGTTAAAGATAAAGAAAATAAACGCACTCTTATTTCCTCTATGGCACTAGCTTCTCCTAGTTGAGCAAGATATTGACTAACATGCTCCCACGTAGTTTTACTATCATCCCCATTAAACTTCACAAATTCAGGACAACGCCAACCAATAGGATAGGGAACCGAATCAAAACTAGAAGGATACGGTTTTCTATATGAAAGATTTTTATTTTTCACTTCTATCCCATAGTCATCTTTCATTTGTTTAGCAAGATTAGCATTAAACCTATCGATGACTTCCTGGATGGTGGTTGGCATTGGCGTAGTAGAAGCATTCGATAGCCCCACATTCGTCTGTGTGTATGAGCCAGAAGTGTGGTGTTGCAAACGGCTATTAACTTGGGGATTAGGTGCATAACCATACCCAATGCCTATCTCAAACGGAACCATAATTGGAATACCTTGAGCTACTGAAGTATTCCCACCGGATCGGCCAGAAGCGGCCTGAACGGGAGGAATAGTAACTATAGGTTCTGGAGACGAGGGAAAAGGCACCATAGCGCCAGCACCGGTCTGACCGGTCGAACCCACCGGTCTGACCGGTCTGTTCTGACCAAACGGCGGCGGTGGTGACTGTCCCGCAAAATAATTCAATGGCATGCCATACTGAGGATTAATCGTTTGTGCAGCTGATGAATTAATTGATGGGATCTGAGGTGCCACAGTTTTAGAACCAGATGCAACATTATCATCACCCTCTACCCGTTTACCAAGACTCTTATCTACCATGTTTTGCATATTTTCAATCATTGATAAACGAAAACTATCCATCACAGTAGTAAGATCATTGACGGTAATAAAAGAGGACGGAGATGATGATGTGCTCACATTGGGTGGTACCTCAGGCGGTGGAGTGGCGAAGGTGATGTCCTTGATCTTCTTCACCTTGCCTTCGCGATTCTTCTTGAAGTGCGACAAGTAGTGAAGTCGATCCTCTTCAGCCTTCTGCTTCATGAGCTTTTCTACTTCTAGGCGATCTCGTTCGCCCCTTTGTTTCATGAAGTCCTCCATAGCTTGACGATCTTCTGGTGAGAGCTCTTCATCCGTGAAATCGACGATGTTGTTTTTATCTAGCTCACACCGAGACATGTCGCCGGAGTTGGATAGATCGGTTAAGATAGCCAGATCTTCGCTCCCCAACGGAGTCGCCAATTTGTTGGCACCTTTTGGAGCCAACAGTACGCAAAGGCAGCTATCGCAGCGCCTCTGCGTCGACACCGGTCAGACCGGTGGGGTAGACCAGTCAGACCGGTCGCCGGGAGAATTCCGGCGGTAGACCTCCGAACGTCGCCCAGGCAGGATCCCGTCAAGGAGACGCACATAGGGTTGCTCTAGGGTCGGCAAGGCCACCTAGAACGCCTTCAGACATCGCGGAGACGAAGGAAGAACAGCTGATGAGATTGGAAAAGCTAGGGTTTAGAGATAAAAGTAAATGCGAGACAATAAAAGATAAAAGTATTTGATCGATTGGATGATGAACTCAATCGGCCGCGACCCCTCATATTTATTGGGGTGGGAGGACTTGCCCTGCAAGAAAATCCTTTTACAAGTCTAATTCTATCAGGACTCCTTGTTGTAACTCGGACACGGGGGGCACCGGTCAGACCGGTTAGCCACACCGGTTTGGCCAGTGTGGCGTGCCGGACCAGCTACAGGAACCAAGACCGGTCCGACCGGTGTGGGGGACCGGTCAGACCGGTCTGTCATGCTTGGTCGGCTAGGTGCCAATTTTGAGTGTCAACAGGGCCGATGTGGCATCAACCAGCGGCGGGGTGGGGAACACTTCTGGGGGAGAAACAGGACGCGCGGGAGACGCGGGCTCGCCGTCCAACACGCCGCCATCGGCACCCGGAGCAGCCATCGGGAGGGGCGGCGCATCGGTGCTTTGCCTGAAACATTCCAGGATTGGGCCGTTGACCTCTAGGTTCCTTTCCTCCAAAATTGGCCTAGGCTGGGATGGTATTGGCCCACCCGAGTGATCGGCCCGTTGTAGAGTATGGGCCGGCACCACATGTTCAGAAGAAAACGGCCCATTAGCCAAGGACCCCTCCTCCATTACTGAAAAATGCTCACCCACCAACGAGTCTGCAGATGAGCATGCGGCGGCCACGACATTAATGAAGTCCGGAAAAGCAGCGCCATCAAGAGGGTCTGCCAGATTATTGCTACGAGCGGGAGACGAGGCGATGGCCCCCCATCGGGAAGCATAGCGTCCTCCGCGTGAATACTGACAGGTAGGGATGAAAGTGGTACGGATATTATCCGTCCGACCGACCGACCGAAAGGATCAGACACTCAAATGGTAAAACCGTATTCGAATCCGGACATTTAATATCAATAACTATCCGTACCGCATTAGTATCTGGAAATTCAAAGTTGAATTTCTATGATCCAAATATGATGAATATCACTATTCGACAAAAAATATATTGTCTGTATCCGTATTCGATCCGAGAATTCAGTCTGAGAAAGAAAAATTATCTGTATCCGCAGTATCCGTCCGTATCCGATCCGTTTTCATCCCTACTGACAGGGGCGGGAAGTGAGACGTTGGCCCCTTCGGGAAGCACGGCACCCTCCTCCCGATCAATGCATGGACCAGGAGACGAGGCATCGTTCGTAGGAGAACGAGCAGCGATCGCCTCGGCCGAATCGTGACAGCCCTCAGCCGACTGCGGGCCCAGTCTAGCATGGACTGGGATTCTCGTAGAGTCCCCACCGTCGAGCGCCGACGGGGCCGGAGAAGAGCGACGCCGACGTCGCCTTCTACGATGACCGCGTCCATCACCGGCCGGAGACGAGGAAGAAGGATCCCCCGCCATCGACGGCTGGTGAAACAGAGAAACCGAGATGTTGATGGGATATGACAGCACTTGCTTTGCCGGTCTGGTTCCTTCCACCGCCATGGGGGGCTCGATGATGTCAAGGACCATCTTCGTGGGGATCAGCGTGGGGTTGGAGCTCCAGGCAGCGACTCTGAACACATCACGTCTATCATCATTGGCCGGATGAACTCCCCCAATCCAACAGAATTCGTTGAGCAGCTGCTCCGCCGTTGGCAGCTCCCACGCGTGAACCGGGATTCCTCGCAGCTCGATGTCCACTTCTGACGACAAATAGGATCCCGTAGAATGCATGAGGCGCGACCAACGCATGACGTGTAGACAGAGATTAGGTCCAATGATCGGCCGCCCCTCATTGTATACTCTTGATGCCGTGTCCTCATCTGGAAGGAGTAGGATGAAGCTCGCCGGCCCAGAACGGAACAGGATGAGAGCCTCCATGGCAACTCCAAAACGGCCAACAACCAGGTCCTTGATCAGGGTCTCCACCCCATCTTGACAATCTCCGATCACAGAGACCTCCAGGGCCCGACCAAGGCCGAGCTCTCTTTGAATGGAAGCTGATCTATCAATGATGCGCCTGGGTATTTTGACGGGAGCATCCAGAGAATCCTCATCGCTCGAAGACAGAGGGGGTCCACCGGAGCATCACCATCGTCTCCCGGCAGCGAGGAAGGAGCCGTCTCCTGAGCCGCCCTGCCATTGCGCCATCCGTGAGTCCTACGCCGCCTACGACGGCCCTGGCCGGTCACCTTGGCATTGGGTTGCCTAGCCTGGGCAGGCACCAACGCCGGTTGAACCGCGGTTAGAGGCGGAGGAGCAGACTCCAGCGGCAGCGCTTCAGAAACCTTCCACCAAACCATCTGTTGTCGACCAGTTGCCTGTGGCCCCAGGAACGCACGGCGCTCAGGGCAGGCCTCTTTAATGAACAGAGCTGGAAGATTGGTGATGGTCAAGGCGGTTTTGACAGCTACTCCTATCTACCATATGTTGGCCTTGGATCTTCCCAAATGGGTTTTCAAGGCAATCGACAAAAAGAGGAGAGGCTTCCTGTGGAAAGGACAAGAGCAGGCCAATGGTGGGAATTGCCTGGTTGCTTGGGAAAAGGTACAACGGCCTATTGAATATGGAGGACTTGGAATCCTTAATCTGGAATTTCTCGGTTGCGCCTTAAGAGCTCGTTGGCTTTGGGCAGAGAAGACTGACCCTTCAAAGCCTTGGGCTGGTCTCCCAATTCAGGTTTCCCGGAACACCCGTGCCCTTTTTAATATCGATGTGGATGCTATAGTTGGTAATGGGTAGGAAATCCTATTCTGGACGGATCGTTGGTTGGACGGTCGCACGATAGCTGAAATAGCTCCTAATCTGTTCAGCAAGGTCCCAAAAAGACTGGCAAAGCGCAGAACTATTGCTCAAGCCCTCCAAAATCGCCAATGGGTTGGTGACATCAAGGGGGCGCTTACTGTCCAAGTTTTATATGAATATCTCCAGATTTGGGATGCTGTGAATGGCATTGTCTTGCAGCAGGATATTCCAGATCATTATAATTGGAAACTGACAAAATCTGGGATTTATAGCAGCAAATCAGCTTATGCAGCCTTCTTCGAGGGATCCATCAAGATTGGGTCTTGGAGGAGGATTTGGAAAATCTGGGCTCCGCTGCATTGTAAGTTCTTCATTTGGCTTGTTCTCCATAATAAATGTTGGACAGCAGATCGGCTAGCGAAGCGCGACTAGCCACATCCAGAAACCTGCCCCTTTTGTGATCAGGATGCAGAGACAATCCACCACCTCCTGGTTGGCTGCGTCTTCTCTCGTCAGATCTGGGCTCTTGTTCTCCAACAACTGGGTCTGATTCATTTGGCGCCTGAAACAGCAGGATCACGTTTCTTTGAGTGGTGGAGGCGGTCCTCTTTGGCTGTTCCTAAGGAGGCACGTAAAGGACTCAATTCTTTGATTATTCTGGTCGCATGGGAAATCTGGAAGCACCGTAATGCCTGTGTGTTTGATCATGTAAGGCCAAATACCCA
Source organism: Cenchrus fungigraminus (assembly GCA_036936925.1). Taxonomy (NCBI): domain Eukaryota; kingdom Viridiplantae; phylum Streptophyta; class Magnoliopsida; order Poales; family Poaceae; genus Cenchrus; species Cenchrus fungigraminus. Next base: position 58,347,711 of record CM072768.1, on the reverse strand, counting down.
GGAGGTTTTGAGAGCAGTTGACACAGAGGGTAGCCTTTGGTGTATGGCGGGGCCGTCAAAACTCCAAGAGCTAGTGTCTAGGTCGTTATCCCTGGGAGCTTAAGCTCGGCATGTCTTTCAACACCTCCTGTTTGTTTTTGGGTGCTAGAATGTAGAGGTCGTGGTGTATGGTTGGTGTGTGTTATCTTGTATTTGACATGTGTTCTTCTTCTACCTTAATGAAATGACGCGCAGCTCTCCTGCGTTGTTCGAGAAAAAAAAGATAGTGAAACGTGTTTTGGTCGAGAACCACCTCGACAGAGTTATAAAGTGTAGTTTGCACTTTCACTCCTTCGAATTTAGGAACTCAAAAGTCAAAAATATGGTTGAGGCGATCTTTAGGGGGCATTTGAGTAGTAAGATCCGAAACAATGTTGTCGCTCGTCTCGTCCCGAATCAAATCAAACTAAGAAAAAAAGAAACAAAATAGCAATTCCGAACTGGAGAGATCTGAATCTCGTTGTCAAGAACAGAACAGAACAGACCAGACCTGGTTCATGATCCTGGGCTAGAACACGATGCTTAGCCAAAACCAAATAATCGATCAATGCAAAGCATTATTTTTCTTTTTATTACAAAGGAAACAGATAAATCAAAGAGGGTACAAGGACAGAGGACTTCTGTGAGATTAAAAGAGACAGAGACAACTGCAAAGCCGTGTGGTGCCAGTGCAGCAGTGCTAGTGTGCTACCTCCGTGTGTACTGCAAGAACGGCAGCTGGCGCTAATTCTTGCCAACAAACTCACTCAAAGGTATGTTGAATCACGAGCATTGTTTGGCAATGGGTTGGATTCTACGGAAGAGAGATTGCGGAAACGCACTGATGCAGCTGTTTCTCGTTACACTCAGGATTATTCGTTTGCACGTGCTACTATCCTTTACAGTTAAGTTTGTACATCAATTTTTTTTTTCATTTTGCATTCGAGAGCTCCTAATTAAAATGATCTCCCGAATGTTTAAGCACCGACCAGTTCCATTAAAACAATTGTTTTTATAAATGCATTTTAACTGTATTTCGAACTTTCGAAGGGAAACAAGTGGCAATCAAATATCATATCAGAAAACAGACCATAATCCATTTTCCAACAGGCAGAGCAACACGCCATGACCCGTTAAACATCCAACTATTTCTCCACTCCCAAGTCCACATGTTTTACAAGCCTACAAGTTCAGAAGTCACAACTAGCCATATATATAAACCCCATCGCGCCGACAATGTTTTAGGCTTCACAAAAGGGCACGACATGCTCATATAAGCAAATTTTGATCCTGCTCCAATACCCTATCACCAGGATCAGCTTGTTGATGTCTCTGAGACATACCATCAACATAGATCAAAATTTTGTCCACTTAACCATAGTAGTAAAAAAAAAGGATAAATAAAAAAGAATCTCATCTCATATTTATATCATATATAAACAGGCAGCAGATCAAATTCTATCAGAAACTTGCAGAGTGGGAGAAGAGTTAAGCACATCCTTCTCCCAAGAAGTTCTGCAGTGGAAGCATAATAGTATAAGCAGTGGATCTTTTCGGCAGACAGACTTGGTGACTTCATATCTAATTCAGATGTACTCTAATTTGAACAAACCATGCAACATGCATAGTATAGGTCACAGATGCCACACAAGATATATAGTAAAGCAGCAAGATAAACACATAGTAAATGGTAAATGACAGCAGCAAGCAATGTGGACCAACAAACTAGCAGCTCTCGATAATTTGCATGTGCTTACTTACAGCTCTAGAATTGCAGAGTTCCAAGCAACTGATCCTCTATCGGACATAAAATTGTTGACATTTGCTCTTTACCCATATTCTAGACAATATAAATATCTCATGAGTCACTAGCTATGGAAGGAATGGAGAAAAATGAAATGAAGTATAAAAGAAGTTAAATCTTACCATATGCCTCTATAACAATTTCATGAAATCCTACAGCTTGAATCTGGCAAACTCAGATTGAAGTCATGAGTCTCCCAATCTGAATCACATTGTGGAAACTGAAATATACTTCGATCCAACTTTACCTTGGTTGTTCTGTATGTTTCTGTACCGAATTCATGAACCTGGGGAAAAGTCTACATATATTCGCTGTGTTTTAATTTTTATCATTATTGTATCTAAAACTATCACATAGCAGAAGGGCCTACGGAACAGAAATTTGAAAATGAATTTCAGAAGCATTTCTTGATATGGCTGACACAAACGGCAGTGTCTCCTAGGCACTTACAAATAAAGTCCAGGGGATACAATTTTGGAAATCCTGCAAGATACCGTTTGAACATCTATATTAGTTCCAAGAGTTCGAGAACCAGAACTCCTGTTCATCTATATAGTTCAGTCACCAACAATAGAGTCAGAAAGAAACAAAAGTGTGGCGCAACGGACTAGTTTCTTCCACTGCAGCCATCAACACTCTTCTCAGCACGCCATCACGTGCTCTCATTGTCCTTCTTGTCGGCTTTGGGAGTGAATGCTGGAGAGTAGTCCGAGTCTGCACTTCCACTAGGGTTTCACAGTGGAAAGTAATTCAGAAATGTGACTAATGATGTCTTTCAGGACAGGCAGGTGGATATATTCCTAATGTTGTGTTAGATTACCTGTAGTTTGGAGAAGTTGGGCTGTAATCTGGACTGGGTCCTCCAGAGTTGTCAATTGGGCTGCACAAGTCAGGTAATTCATTAGAAAACCCACAAAACCTCCAAGTGAGGAACATACGACTGAAATGGAGCACACATGATGGAAACTAAATGGGGCTCACCTGGTTGGGCTGTATGACGGACTTGGTAGTGAATAAGTTGGTGAAGTCGGTGAGTATGTCGGTGAAGTTGGGCTAAAATTGAAAACAGTAACATAAGCAACCAATACATACATATATGAACACAGATCAACAAAGGAAGCATGGGTATTATCAGGTACCTGTAGTCTGGAGTCATCCTTGGGCTGCTTGGAGAGTAAGTGCTTGGAGAATACTTGGCAGACGAAGGATTGTAGCTTGGTGAAGTTGGGCTGTAGTTTGGCGATGTTGGACTGTAACTTGGTGAGGTCGGGCTGTACCCAGGCGATGTAGGGCTGTATGTAGGTGATGCTGGGCTGTACGAGGGAGATGAAGGACTGTATGATGGAGACATAGGGCTGTAAAATGGTGATGCTGGGCTGTATGAGGGCGATGAAGGACTGTATGATGGAGATGTAGGGCTATAGAATGGTGATGTTGGGCTGTATGATGGTGATGCTGGGCTATATGAAGGCGCTGTGGGGCTGTATACAGGAGATGTAGGGCTGTATGTTGCTGTGGTTGGACTATAAACTGGCGAAGTGGGACTGTAATTTGGAGAAGCAGGGTTATAGCTTGATATAGGACTATAGCTAGGAGATACAGGACTGTAGATTGGAGATGTGGGCGAGTATTTAGGAATCGGTGAGTAAACCGGGCTCGTCGGGGTGTAAACTGGAGTTGTGGGTGAGTAAATTGGGCTTGCTGGACTATATGATGTTGAAGTAGGAGCATTAAGTTGTGATGGAGGACTGTATGCTTGAGAACTAGGAATATAAATTGGTGATACAGCACTGTACGATGGAGAAATGGGGTTGTAACCGGTTCCAGAGCTATAACTTGGAGATGCACTGTATCCCCCTGAGTATTGAGAGTAACCTTGTGAAGGGACAGGTGATGATGCCATGTCCCTGACATATGGCGAGAAAGAAGCATTTGTATCAATGGGGGAAGCCCTGAAGTCTGGACTCATCAGATAACATAGTGACATCATTCCTTCATGAGATTGTGTTCCAGAGAGGGGTGAAGGTGCTGGTGTTATGCCAAAGTCCAGACCTTCCACATAGCTTGGGAGTTCAATAACCTTTTCCAGCATCTGGTCATTCAGAAATAGTGTGCAGCCTCCGGTACCAATAGGAGCAAGCTGGCCAAGCATAATGTTCTCTGTAACACCTCTCAGGTGGTCAGATTCAGCATACACAGCGGCATCAAGCAAGATATCCACAGTCTCTTCAAAAGAACATCTCATAAGAGGTCCTGTGTCATTGCGATTGATACCGTGTCTTGTAATAGCCATCAGGTGACCTCTGTATGTCATTGTATCACAAAGAATTGCCAGATGTCTATAGTTTACATATGATCCATCAAAAGATATGACCACCCGAAGTTCATCCAAGAGGGCCCGACGGACAGCCTCAATTCCAAGAACCTCAATCACTACAATCAAGTGGTTACTTGTTGTTCTTGTAGCATCAACATCCTCATGGCCCATGACAGCCAAGAGATTGACACCATCTGTATCAAGCATCCACTCTTTAACTGATTTGAAACCAACATTTTCATCAAATTTATTAATCGTAATGTTCTTTATGAACACCTTGCTAATATCCGGAATGCCTCGAAGAGCCATCTCTGTCAGCATGTTACTCTCTATCTTCTTGAGAAAGACGTCATCCTCAGCAGAGTCATCTCGCATATCTCCATTTGAAGCCTCATCATTTGTGGTGATGCGCAGACGAAGGATAAGCTTATCTGCATTATCATCACTAAATATGCATGATAAATCGTCCTCAAACTCACGGTTGATCTTCTCAGCGATATCAGCCATGCTCAACTTCTTATCAACCATCATCTCACGATCAAGCTCAATACGCAGCAGCCAAGGAGAAATCTTATCTAGGTCAATATCCTCATCAGGCATTTCATAATACGACCGGACAAATTCCACATCCTCTTCAATGATTGTCTCCATAGGATCAGGATCGTACCAAACCTCAGTAGCATGGGTCACATTGCGCAATGTTGTGTACTCCAAAGCACATTGCACATTCTTAGCCAATTTTTTATTCTCGTTCACCTCAGGCTTTAGGTAAACAGACAATGTTGGAGTTTTTATCTTCTTGGCAACATTAATGATCTCTCTCAGCCTGGGAACTCCAAGAGTAACATTCTTGGCACTCACACCAGCATAATGGAAGGTATTCAGAGTCATTTGAGTCGCTGGTTCCCCAATGGACTGAGCGGCCACACATCCAATCATTTCACCAGGGGCCACCAAAGACTGTGAAAACCTGGACACAATCTCATCAACAATCCATTCAAATGCTTCCCTTGTAAGCTTGTATTCACTCAAGACCCTCTTACTAGCAAATGTGGCGCGAAGATGGATATTAAAGAACAAAGTTGCATTCTTCTGTGCCTCAATGCTCATAGCATCATCACCATGCACAACTTTAAGTCTTTCTTGCAACTTATCTATTGCTTCCACAATTTCCATTGGGTGCATGTCAGAACATGTTCTTCTGGTGTCAATCCTGAATGTCTTCTGGGCATTCCAGATAAGCCGCTTGAGGTTGACAGGCATAGGCCACGTAGCAGAACCGTTTGTAGCAATCTCAGTCCCAAGCTGGAATCGGTCAGCTTCTAGCTTCTGAACCTCTGCCTCTAACACACTTCTAAATTCAGGGATGGTCTTCAAATCATCAACACGGACAGGCAGCAAGTAGTCAGGCCTCCAGTTCTCGTCATCCAGTTTATAGCGGAAGTGATTGTCAAACGCATCCTTTTTCATCTACAATGAGTCCAACTTCTGTTCTTCAATCCAAACAGCATCCATGCCATCTTCCCCATATAGGAACTGAATGACATCTCCCAAGGAATTTCTAACAGTACCATCATATTTTACCATGATGTCCTCCATAGCTTTCACAAGCCTGCGTTGGATATACCCAGTCTCAGAAGTCTTCACAGCCGTATCAATCAGACCTTCTCTACCACCCATAGCATGAAAGAAAAATTCTTGCGGTGTCAGACCCCGAAGGTAAGAGTTTTCCACAAATCCACGACTTTCAGGACCATAGTCATCTTTCGTGAAATGTGGCAATGTTCGGCCACTGAAACCAAATGGGATCCGCTTTCCCTCAACATTCTGCTGTCCAACACAAGCAGCCATTTGAGAAATGTTAATGAAACTGCCTTTTGAGCCTGCAGTGACCATAGCCTTCAAATTGTTGCTTTCAGACAAGCTATTCTGAGCACTGCTTCCGGAGTCATCACGAGCCTTATTGAGAACCTGGAATGGAAAGAGAATAGTTTGAAGTTAAACAACTTAACTGAGAGGTAGGTTGTTCTTGTTTAATTGAAAGACGAATAAAATAAAAGCAATCAGGCAAACAACTACCTTGTTTACTTCATTTTCAAATGATTCCATCATTGTGCGTCCTGGCTGAGCTTCCAACTGCTTGTCATGTGCTTTTTTAATAAGATCCTTCACTTCTTTCTTAGCTTTATTAATTGTATCATTAATCTTCTCCATGGTGGCTGCATCTGCAATCGCATCCCCTATTCCAATACTGAAGCAAGTTTGAAGAAGCCAGTAGTTGACAAGCCACTGTGTATGACCTAAGAACTTGCGTGCAGCATCTGGACCAACCTCTTCCCTGCAAAGAAATTAAAAACAGAAATTGGATAGTAGAAACAAATGAGCTTTACTAAATCATGCAACTTATGAATCAAATATTTAATTGAAGCATAATTACCAAATAACGTGAATAAGACTTCCAGTGCTTGTTCCCAAAGTCTTTTTGCAAAGTGTACCGGATAGAAGCTCTCCCTTCTCTATCCTGACCACAGTATCACCAGGAGTAATAATTTCTCTTTCCTTTTCAGAATGCCAGGAAGAATACCGTATCAAATTTATTTTCTTGGGGATAATGAGGTTGAAGACTTGTTTTCCAGTCCAAATAGGTGTTGGTTTCAGAATGGCAGGAGCAGGAATCTTTCCATCAAAGTCTTCCCACCACATCAAGATGTTCATGAATACGTCCTGTAATGAATTTTTCACAATGTTAAACAATAAAACTTAGCAGGAAATACTACTGGAAGGTAACTAGAGTTTATCAGTTAGTCACCTTATCAATGAGAGTGTCCCTTTTGGTGATTTTGCGACAACCAAGCAGCGTGTCCTGGACAATACCCATCACAGGCCTATTTGATTGTGGAGACACGATACATTTTGGCACCATCATCAACTCTAGAACTTCGGCTCTGGTCTCAAACGACTGGGGAACATGCATATTCATTTCATCACCATCAAAATCAGCATTGTATGGTGAAGTAACAGACAAATTCAACCGGAAAGTTGAGTAGGGCATAATTTTGATACGATGCCCCATAATAGACATTTTATGTAGACTTGGTTGCCGATTGAAAAGAACAAAATCCCCATCATTGAGGTGCCTCTCCACCTGGGTGATCAACAAAATCATAAAGAAAACATGTCAAAAAAAACATCAGTGCTAGTGTGGTACAATTACAATGAAGTCAATACTCACCTTGTAACCAAGCTCCAAATGCAGATCGCTGCTTTTCTTCAAGTAACGAAGATCAAGCCTCTGACCATCTTCCCTGATAATGTACTTTGCACCCGTCTTTCCTGGGGGAGGATGAGGTCCATATTCTACAAGTTCTTTTAACCTGATATCATTGCATTTGAATGCAAGTAATCAGCAAATACAGTAGTTATTTATGATGCCTCCTCAATAACAGTGAACTGGTTTACCTCTCAATGTTATATGAAGTGACAGTTTCTGGATATGTCAGGTTCAAAGCAATACTCCATGGCACACCTAATTCATCAATGTTAATATTTGGATCTGGTGTGATGACAGTGCGGGCTGAGAAATCAACTCGCTTCCCCATCAAATTTCCTCTAACCCGGCCTTCTTTTGCTTTCAACCTGCTGCAAATTGATTTAATAGGCCTTCCAGAACGCTGTGTGGCCTGATCATTCGGAGGGAAAAACTTAACTTAGCTTAACATGGCATGTGAACTTGCAACAATAGCTAAGCATCTGATTTATAAGTAATAACATGCAGCATAATATTTTTTTTATTACTCACCCTGGGTTGGCCAGGAAGGTCATTATCAAAGTATGTAGCTATGTGAAATTGCAACAACTGAGCAAACTCTGTTATAATGTCAGCTGGAGCTCCATTTCTCTCTTGCCTCCTCAAATTCTCATTGTGCCGAATTATCATAGCTAATTGATGAGTCAAATCATCCTGAAAGAAACAGATGGAAACATCAGAAGAATAGTGAGCTACAAATGGGCATTTGAAATCAATCCATGCATTATACAACTAGACACAAAATAATTGGTCGTATGCTCACCTCACTTCTGGAAGAAGTGCCCATCATGACAGATGGTCTAACAGGGGGTGGAGGAATTGGAAGAACCTGGAGTATCATCCAATCTGGACGGGCAAATTTGGGATTCAGGCCCAACAGAAGACGGTCCTCATCACTTATGCGCTTGAGAACGTCAAGGACCTGATCCAACAAGGGTCAAGGCATGTAAGAACAAACACATGATTATTGTAAATCCTTATAACAGTGTTGGATTGACTGATTTTATACCCTCTCAGCAGAGAGAATCTGCTTCCGTTCCACTGGCTCAGGGAGTTGATCTTTATCATCATTTTTCTTCTTTGTTGCCTTGAACTCCACAACCATCTTCATACCATCGATTGTAATATTTGGCTGCTGAGCACCACAACCACCACTTTGTTGCTCCTGAGTACACGGATCATCACCCACACCACAGAAATTTTTGCTCTTGCAAGCATCATATATTCTCCTCAACCTATTCTTTGGGTTCCTGATTTTGAGAGCCTGCTTGAACTTGTTATTATCCTGCAACATAGCATTAATGTCAAATAACATGTAAAAATACATGCTGAGAATGCAGAGTGGCTAAACATGTGATAAAGGATAAATAGAAACTCTGTGAAAGCTCCAGAGTTGGCCCATGATCAGATTTAATTATTCTGATTGTTTTATGCAAAACACCAGATATTGTGTGGCTATCGGCAAATATCACAAATAATCGAATACAATAAGAATCGTCTGCTTTTAAGCTTTTGCATAAGTCTTATACTAGATCTGTGTTCTTAAGGGTGAGCATAGATTACATCTAAGACAATGACAGTCTGTGTTCAGCATTATACTGTCTTTACAAGTTCCTTTTCGTTATACATGACTACTGTGGATAAGAACAAAACCTCAACAGAGTTTGATGAAGTACTAACAAAAAGATCATTAATGCCATGGTCAGGATACAAAAGGCAATTTCGGTGCGATTGAATTAAAATCAAAACTGCTTTCTGTATAATCAGGTAGCACGCACACACAACATCCTCTATAGTAACCAAACCAAGGGGTACCTCATCAGCGAGGATCTTGGGGCAGTTGAAGCAAACACAGCGCATAATAGAAAGAACTGTCTTGATGAAGCCAATGTGGAACATCGGCTTGGCCAGCTCAAGGTGACCAAAGTGTCCTGGGCACTCTGTCATCCCAGCCATGCATGTCTCACACTTGATATTCCGGTTGATAGTCCCCATCTGGGGATCACTAAGCCCACCGGTCTTCGGCTTCCCCTTCTCCATAGTCTCTGCATATTGTATTTGCACCACCGACATTTGCCTCTGCATGCACAGATACAAATTCACTATTAATTGCACATCCTGAATTTTGCTACACAGGCACTACAAATGTGCCAACATTTCTTCTACTTAAGCAGTACGACATAGCCTAATAAGGAAAACTATTAAATCCATCAGCAACCACACTTAATTATTATATGCAATAACTGTACCAAAGCAGTTATAACAAACAACCATTCTCCTATACTTTCCATTTAGACTTTCAGTTGCAATTAAACTTTAATAAAAATCATCGAGTTCATCACTATACCCATATATGGATATGCACAAACAGGAAGGTACAAAACCAAGCACAATTTCTAGTGAATTTTTTACAGAGTGCAAGGGCTATTAAATTTTATGCAGAGTACAAGTGCAGAGTTCAAACTCCAGCATCCATGCTACAAGTGCAGATCGTTCAAACCAAACCATAAACCAACACAGTTACAGCAACAGTACAACACATTTTCCTCAATTTGCTTAAACTTCAGGGTACCCAAGTTCGTTTGGTTGCACACGTTCTAGGTTCCCAAAATTTAGCAAAGCACCAACTCAACCAACCAAGCAGAGAGTGCAATTGCTATTCAACTTTACACGGTACAATTGCTAAGTTCGAACCCCACCATCCACACTACAAGTCAAAATCAGTTCAAACCATACCCATGAACCTCCATAGTTACATCAACATACAACACACTTCCTCAATTTGCTCAAATGTTAGGGTATGTGGGAGTTCCTTGAGTTGCACACGTTCTAGGTTCCCCAAATTTACCAGAGCACCAACTCAACAACCCAAGCACCCGTCAAGCTGATTAGCTGAGCCCCACTCAAATCCCCTCACAGATTGCATCCGTAGTGTTCCAGTTAGCCTCCTCCCATCAAATCCAAGCTGACCGCGCCAACTCGCGAAGCTACAAGCAATACCCCCAAACCACCCAGCCCGCTCGAATTCGAACAGCAAATTCAAGCAGCGAGGGAGGGAGGGGGCATTACGATCTCGTCGGGACTGAGGACGCCGAACTGCACGAGCTCCACCAGCCCGCTCGAATTCGAACAGCAAATTCAAGCAGCGAGGGAGGGAGGGGGCATTACGATCTCGTCGGGGCTGAGGACGCCGAACTGCACGAGCTCCACCTTGGCCGTCTCGGCCGGCGAGTACAGGAACCTCGCCTCCATCCCCGACTCCTCTTCCTTCCCCCCACGCGAGCGCGGCGGCGCCGACCACGACCCCCCCGGACCCGAGCAGATTGGTTCGCCTGCGTCGGCGGGTTTGGAATTTGGGGGAAAAGAAGGGAGGGTGCGTTAACGGGAGCGGGGCGCGGGGTGGGTCTTGTTTTATAGGCCTAGCGTGCGCTGAGGGAGCTATCGTGAGCCGGCGGGAGTCTCCTCGGATGCTGTGGATCCGTGGAGGCGGTGCACGAGATGGAGGCGGTGCGGCCGTGCGTGGGGAGGCGTGGTGCTCGTGGACTGCGTGCGGGGAGGTGGAACGGGGTGGGAGGGAAACCGCCTTTGGGGAGGGGTGCGTGGGCTGTTGGATGGAGAAGGGACGGTAGAGATGGGGTCGGTTGGGATTCGGCGGGGATTAACGCGGGAATGGGGGGAGCTCGTGTGTGTGTTGGTCGGTGGAGGGGTTGGGCTTGTGGGCCGGCTCAAAGTCACGGACGGACTGGGCTGAACCTCAATGGGCCGGTGATAGAAATGATTTTTTCCTATCTGAAAGTTTAAAAATATACCTGCATTTATTTATTTCACTCACGAGCGAGCGATTGCCACATCGACAAAATGAAGAGGTAAGTTAACTTTGAAACCCACCGTAATCTGGACGTGTGCAGGTTATGAGGTTAACATAAATGGATCCGAGAGGCACTGGTAGAACTCCTTTTGGAGACCTCTCACACCGTCACACATCACCAACCGAGGAAAAACTAGATGCTCAAAAGGATTTTATGAGGTTTGCTTTCAGTAGAGTTTACCGTGTGATGTATTGCGTTGCCACGGGAACCGAAAACTTTTCCAGACAACAAAAAAAGATTTTAGAAGATCATCAAAAATGAAAAACATTACCAGACAATACCTATTTTTGCAACATGATTCATCGGCAACGATGTTGCATCCTATATTTCACAAATTGAAAATTGAAAAAACTCAACCTGCGGAGGCAAAACCACCCCACAAACATTGCATTAAGAAAGAAAACATTTCTCACACATGTCGAGAAAATCTTTGAACCTCTACCCCGTCCATACACAGGCTACACATCAAGATAGTAGCTCATGTGAGATTAGGTTAGTGTTAGACCTGTGATTTGGTGTGAGACAGACGAGGAAACACTCCGGAGGTCGGTATCACCTCGTCCCACGTGGCCATCGCCACTTGGGTTGGGGTCGCCTCTTGGAGCTCCTCTGTCGCGGTCGTGGTTGCGACTAGTCTCCGGTGGGGGAGTTTGGTTGCCTCTGTTTTGGCTTCCCTCTGGTCGGTCGTTGTCGCGATCTCTGATGTGACAGCTAGCGTGTTGGCTTTGGTCGCCAGTACTCGTGTGCCCGCGGTTCTCCTAGTGGAACATCACATATGCTTGTTCTGCTAGCTCCGAGACTAGTTGAGCGGCGCGACCGATGAAGTTGATCGAAGCTATCTAGGCCTTTAGGGTGGGATGTGGTCGCATACTCGCATCTCAAATTCTGCCAGGGCTACGTTGAGGCTGCGGATCGATAGGGCGATGGCGAGGTGTCATCGGCATTCCGCATGTTTAGTGTTTCTGAGGCATCACACAGTCTTCTGCTCCCCCGTCTCAGCTTGAGGTGCGTCCGCGGAGAGCTCATCAGCGGAGACGTCTTCCGAGAAGCGTGGTTCACAAGAGTTTTGCCCAAGGTCTCCTCCATCGTGAGGAGTGAGCGTCGCGAAGAGTTCGCGACTAGGAGAGTGACTGGCTGAGCTTGAGGTACTCGATTCCATGATGAATGTGTTGACACCTTCTTCTTCCTCTTGGATGATGGAGAGTGGCGCTCCCTCCTGATAAGGGAGCATCTCGAGGCAAGTGATGAGGCGTGAGTTGTCGTCCTCTGCGAGAGCCAAGGGCTTCTTGTTCGGCCAGTTGACGAATCTACCTTCCGGAGTTGACGTGATGACCAGGCCCTGAGTGGGACCGAATAGGGGCTTCTCCTCTTGTGGTTCCAAGAAGTAGTCGTCATTCGAGTCCGAGTGGTACTCGAGCTCGGGGAGCTTTCTGGAATCCCGGATATTGGGTAGCGATGCCTTGTAGATAGCGACGGTGTTGCGGAGTCCGAAGAGGAGTCGCTGTGGAGGGAAATCCGAATCGTGTGATGGCTCAGGAGCCAGCTCACGCGATTCAGACCAAGCAGGGGTGGAACACGAGTAGTACTCGGATTCGAGCTCGTGCCCTCTGACTAGGTCAGAAAGTGAAATTTTGTCGAATTTTTTTACAAGATCTTCGATTGATCTTGATGGAAGCATCGTGGATGCGGGCTTCTTCTCCGAGATCAGCGCAAGGTGGCGCTGGAAGGATCCAGCATCATAGGCGACACAAACCTAGGAGCCGAAGTTGAAGGTGACGCCTTGCGCGAAGGCGACAACGGGCTTGATGGTGACGGGTGCCATCGAGTTCGCTAGCGAATCTTCGACGAGATCCCCTATCTAGCGCGTCAACTGTCGGTGTTTATACCTGGCAACCTACTGAGGGGGGTGCCTGAGGTAGTTGATGGTGGGGCTCATCGAGATCAGGAACTCAAAGGTGGGACACGAAACACACAATTTAGACAGGTTCGGGCCGTACTGTGCGTAATACTCTATGTCTTATATGTCGCGTGTAGCTTGATTGATTGCGTGACTGTAGGAGGGGGTCCCTACCCGCCTTATATTGCACGGGCGGCAGGGTTACAAGTCGGTTGACACATGAGTAGTAGTCGGGCTAGACTAGGAGAAGGCTATTATCGGTTACAAACGTGTGCTTTCCTGTTCTAGTACATATCTTGTAATTGCCATGTAGACTACACCTTTTTGTACCGTGGTCCACATGTCAGAGTAGTCCCGAGGCCCAGTCCCCTATACGAGCATGGTCCACCTATCTGGTGGGCCCATTGATGTTTATAGGACCAAAAAACTCCTCCTAATAATCACAATCTGACAAGAATCACAAACATATCTCACAATCACAAGAAATAAGCCTACAAAACTGATAAAAGAATCACAAATTAACATATACATCTCAATCTCCTTCCTGGCCAACGACCGCACGCTGGCACCTACCATGGCCTGTGCGCTCTAGCTCCGACTTCACTCCCCTCGGACCGCTACGCCACCGGTGGCCCCGCCCGTGTACGCTCCAACTCCGACTCCCGCTCCCGCGCCTGAGCCAGGCTGCGCCGCCCTTCGCCCTACGTCTCCGCCACCGCGCGCCATTGCCTGGGAGCCTTGCGGACGGGAAGAGATAAGGAGAAGATGAGTGAGAGGAAAAGATAGGGAGAAGCGTGGGTGGGAGGAGGTTGATATTTTCTAAGTGTGGGAGATGAGGAGGGGGCACCTCAGGCCACGGCGAGGAAGGACAGTTGTACCATGGTGAAGGCTCACCCAGTACTAAAGGCTGAGATTTTAGTATCGTGGTGAAACTTTCAATCGGTATTAATACCTTTAGTATCGAGGGAGAATTTTACCCGGTACTAATTTGCAACATTTAATACCAAGTGATTTTTTTTCTCGTACTAAAGGGGCTCATATGGCGCAGTTGGGGGCTATTCCTTAGACCCGATGCTAATGTTATTCCTTAGACCCGATGCTAATGTTAACAGGTTCCCGTTTTTTGACCCGGTACCCCTATTATTTTGCAACTCAGTACCCTAGTAGTGATCCAACCGCACCCTCCATATTGTTTTCATCGACCAACGCTTCCTCCACCTCTCGACACCCCAACGTCGTCGTCCGGATGCCGTTGCCGCCCATCGTCCTTAGTTGCGCCTCGGCGCCCTCCCCGGCGCCGGCAAGGCCCTCCAGCGCCCCTTCCTCCTCCATCCCTCCTCTCAATTTGCCCTGTTCCTTGAGGTCCCCGCCCGTCCCTCCTCCATCACCACTCGGCTGCCTCACCGACACCGTCCCCGATGCTAGTGCGACCCTCCCAACTCCCAAGTCACACCGCCAGCCCTTCCTCCACGTCTTTCCCGTCGTCCCTCCCGTCGTCGGAGACGCTGCCACTCGGTCCAACACCGTCGGATTCTCCAACTCCGATGCTAGTACGTGCGTGCTCATCATCAGGCACATTAAAACGTACACTCGCGAGACGCGAAAGCAGAGAATTGATCACTTGCTTGGACCGTCGTTGCAGGCTCTGATCATCTGCTGGTAGTAATCAATCAACGCCCATCATACGTATATAATACTACAGTAGTGACCATTACGTCAATCCCGGCACAGCGCGAACTGAAAAGGAATCCAAGCACCCAGGAAGGCGCAGCACTGGAAAGCTGCGCATTGCGCAAGCACATCGGAAGGAGCAGTGCTTGTTTCGCTGCCGTTGCAGAGACCACCTGCTGTAGACTGGAGGAGCGCAGCTGCTGATTCCTTCCGGTCAGGAATAATAATCGAGCCCTGCCCTTACGTTACGCAGGCTGGGAAAACTGGCCTTTTCAAAAAGCTGAAAAGACTTTTTTTTCGTTAAAAAAAGTGAAAAGGGTAGGGAAAAAAACGTCTTCGGCTGGAAAGTGAAAACAGCAGTCTGCAAGCGAGCTTTTGGCTGTAATAAACAGATGTCGCTTTCAGAAGCCGTTTGTCTGTTTATGCTTTTGAGTTTTGG
Organism: Cenchrus fungigraminus; assembly: GCA_036936925.1. NCBI lineage: Eukaryota > Viridiplantae > Streptophyta > Magnoliopsida > Poales > Poaceae > Cenchrus > Cenchrus fungigraminus. The sequence continues at coordinate 58,332,389 of CM072768.1, read as the reverse complement.
CAAGATCTCTTTGAAAAAATCAAAAAGGAAAAAAAAGTTTTGGCAAGATGCTAGACGTGCTTATTAAGACACGGCTGGTCACTGATTTTTTTTTCGGGTAGGCTGGTCACTGATGACAAGATGCCATTCGTGTTTTATATATATATACTTCTTCTAAAATTAACAAAGTAGGCACGAGCAGCAGCAGCAGAGTTGCTAATCCACGGTCGGTAGAATAGTAGCGAGAAATGTTACGGCCCTTAAATACAGATCTCAGCTTTTAAGACCCCCTGCCATGGCCATATGGTAGATCCCGTCACGGGAACCTTGACACCGATCCCGGGCCGGGCCCACATCTCTCCATCCCTCTCGATCCATGGATGAGATCATTTCTTATCCGAAAATTTAATTACCCACGTCACGTATACTAGGAATCGATCTATTCTACGCGTAGTATACCACCCACCACCACTCGTATTTACTGCGACGGCATGGATACGAGCAGTAAATACGATACGTGTACGCGCACGTACACACACGCAGCCGGGCCCTACTACGTTTTGTCCCCCCCTCTCTCGCCCGCCGCCGCCCACAGCAGGAGGCCCACGTCGGCCCACAAGAAGAACGTACGAAGAACAACGCCCCCGCCCGCCCGCGGCCGTTACGAGGTGGGGCCCACTGCAGCCAGTCAGGCCGCGCCTCGTTTCGTTTCGGGGGTTTAAACCATAAACTGCAAAACGGCCAAAAAAAACAATGTAATAATTCTCTTAAACCATGGGGGTTTCAAAGCTACAACAATGGTTTTGGTCCATGCGAACAGACAAACACCTCGTGGATTTTCGAAAACCAGAGCATTTTCGAAACCTCCCAGAGCGTTAATTTGTTGCCTGTTTGCTGTTCCGGACTCCGGATCGGAGAACATCGATCTCGGGGAGGAGCTAGGCGTTTCAGTCCTCGCTGGTGTCCGTCATGCATCTCGCCGTTAGTTTCTTCCCTGTTGGTTGCCGTATGGCGAATGCCGAAGACAGTGACCGCAGTACGTAGCAGATTCCCTTTGCCAGGAGGGGGCAAACAAAAGGCAATGATCATTAGAACGCACGCCGCTTTTGCAGGCTGTTGCCGTGCAACAAAGGATGCCTGCCTCTGCGTTCGCGTCCTTTGATTTCCGGTGAAATTCGTGCAAAAGATTGATGTGCTCCATGCACACAGATTGTGTGCTTCTGTGCAATCCATATATACAATTGTCACATCAGTTGCACACACTACTAGAACATCCCTGTAACTAGCTAGGGACAAAGAAAGTTAAGATTTGCATGAAACCCACACCCAACACATCACACACTGCGTGCTTGCATCTACTCTCGATCAAGAGCTAGCGCTCTATGGCTGCATTGCAACTGCCTACTGTACTCTAAAGGTGTGCAATGGCACGTATCCTTGAGTAAATATATACTCCTCCATTTTGAATTATAATTAGGGCGTTTTTTACTTTTCTACTAGATACATATATAAAATGGGATCGAGTACGTACATGCATATATAAAAGCAATATAGGTAGCACCATATATAGTGGAGATTGTTGAGTGCATTCCTTTTTTCCATCCCTACACAAAATGTGGCTTCAAAGTAAGTGCATTATTGCCGTCATTGATTTCTCACTGACATGTGGTGTTTTTGAGTGCTACTAGTTGAATAATGAAATGTACAGATTCTGTACACACATATCTACTTGTCTATACATATCTAATCTAGGAGATGATAATAGGGATAAGAACACGTGTCATATTCTTATCCCTCTTTCCCCTCAAGCTCTTGGATCTCTTACTGCAGTCACATGAACATGCCCCCTGCCATTCTATCATGTCACTACGCTTGTAGCCCATCATGGACCACTTGGTACATTCACACATACCGTTGTAACAGTAGAATCCCCTTGCCAAAATTCAATAGCACCAATAAATACGGCATGACTAGAATCAACCATGGACCATGGTATAGTGGTAGTTGAAATTTTTCTACAAGTTGCAACCACGGTGACTGTAAAAAAATTCTTACAAGTTACAACCATGCATGGTAGAGTAGTTAGTAAAAGGTGTTATGTTAATAAGCCAAAATGAAGGGAGATGTAAGATACCCTGGTTTCATGCAACCACAAGTTCTAGAACTGAAAGCCTGAGGGCTCAACAGATTTAGCCAGTACAGTAGCTCGCTAATAGGCTTTCAACCACCGGTCATTTAGCTCCAAAAACAGAGGGCTTCAAGCTGCCAGCCACATGCATATGGTGTTTTTGCTCCTACATGCAGGCAAAGACACAGTGAGGTACTGTGCCACTGTCTGCCCTAACTGCTCACTACTCCCTCCGTCCCTCTTTAATTGTCGTCGGAAGTAGGAACCCAAAACCAAAGCAGTCGACAAAAGACCCTGCAGCCCCTATAAAACAGTGCGAAGCAGTGCGGCTGCGAGTGGAATGAGGCTTGGCTGTGAGGCTAGATTTTCTTTTTTAATGTTCACCGCCAGTGGGATGAGGCCTGCTGTCACGAGGTCTGGGCAGACGCAGATGTGCAGTCACCTACAGGCTACAGCCTAGGAGTCACCGCTGTTGTGAAGTAGAGAACGACGATTATACAGGGACAAGTCTCTGTTGCTAAAACGACTATTAAAGAGGGACGGAGGGAGTACTCCTCTGGCCATGGGCCAAAAAAAAAACTGAAGTGAGGACTGAGGAGGAGAGAGATGGGAAGCTGTCAGGGCAAGAAAATGGCCATGCACACAGCAGGAGCAGCGTCGTTTGGCCTTTCCTGAAGTGTTGACCTCTTTGCAGTCTTGGTCATGGTCGGGCGGATACCATGAGCTCTCGAGCCTGATCCAAGACTCGGAAAATGTGATCTTGCCGTGTTCTCTTAAGAATTGCAGGAAAGACACAGGTTCTCTACTATTTCTAAAGCAAGCAAGGTTGCTTCAGTGGTTTTGCCCCTCACCTTCTGGTAACAATCTGTCATGGTCACAAACTTTCTATGTAATAAAACAGTGGAAAATTCATCATAAGTAATGCTGAATAGGCGCCCGTCAAAGCTGCAAGTAGACACGTCATGCCAAATTTTCATAAAAGCTACTAACATTTATGTGAACTTTCATAAAACCTACTAATGTTTATGTAAAACAACCCTTCTCCTAACCCATGTCTTGCACATTTTTTTTTTGTAAAAGCCCTTATTGTTCATGTGAATTAACCTGCCATCCTCTACATTTAAGTAATTTTCCTATTAGCCATAGAAACTTACTTCTTATTTATATTTAAACCCTTATGACCTTTAGAAACTCGTATCGTTTCCAAGTTTTAGCTTTGTTTTTTATCAATTTTACGTTCACGCAATCCAAGTGTCAAGTGCTGCCATTTTGCATGCTCTGAATTTTTATCTATTTGATTTGTATGTTTACTTTGATTTTCTGAAAAATCATTAAAATATCATGTGTACTACATTGCATTATACAAATCACATTAAGCACTATGTATAGTGTGGTGAATATGCATATGGCCTTTGTAGTTAGCAGCACGCTAACGTATTTGCTACTTGCAACGACCATGATAAAAAAATAACAATAGAAAACTCAAAAAAGGTGCAAGTTATATCAAACTTGTGTGCAATTTTGGCCATTGCTACATAAGAACCTACCATCTTCATTGTACTCTCCTCAAACTATCAATAATATAGATTAGCCATTCCTCTCACAATTAAAGTTCGTGTCAAATGTTAGCCTACTTTCACCTCTAATCTTTTTCTACAACGAAACATGATTTGTCCTTCTATTTTATAAATATAATATTATAACTTGGATTTTTCTTAGCGAACTATTTTCCCCAAAAGAATGCATTTATTTCCTTCAAATGATTAACATATATATCATTGTTATTTAACACTTGATCATACCATTTCCCACTGCTTCATCTCCAACAGCCACAGGATTGCGAGATATTTCGGAAGGCTATGCTTTTTTTTTTTGGCAATTTTCATATTTCCCCCATGGTTTACTGCACCTCCAAAGATAAAAATACATAGAACTTAACGTCTAATTGATGCAACGCTGGCACAAGCTTGTACATGTCGTAGAGTCGATATTGGGTGAATAATATTTACATCTCCAATTTTCACCGGAGAACGTGATGTACATGTCCAATTTTCCTCGATGATGATTGATGCATATAATGTCGTATTTTCCTCCCTTTACACATCTCACAACGCTTATCTCCAAATCAAACCCAGGCTAGCAAGATCTTTTGGTAGGATGCGTGATTTAGCAGTATCTCATATTTTTCTCTACGGTTTTATTAGCAGAAGTAACCGATGCTTCACTCTAAAGATATGCATACACAGCCCAGAGATCTTTTGGAAGGTTATATATGCCTACCAAATTCACACTTCCAGCCACTGCATTGTTTGTCGGTATTAAATATGGCTAACAATACTGCGTCGGCATCAGCTGGCACAGAACACTGTTTGTCTTTCGCTACTTTACGTTTATCTTCCGCAGTACATCCAAACGCGTCGAGGCTCGGTGAACATTTTCGTTACAACCTAGACCAAGTTCATCAAATCGTTCCCATTGTGCACATCTAGCCCCCCAAACCTGATCCTGGCCTTTGATCTTTGAATCCAACGGTTGGCGTCACCCTGTTCCTTTCCCCAACCCATGCACCGGACCTAGCCCAAATTTCCTGGCGGAAGGGTAGTTTGGTCATTTCAGACTTCCTCTCTCTCCACGGCGCCGGCCCAGTAGGCCAGTACACAGTACTTCACCTCCATACATATACAGGCCACTGGCGCACTGCCGTGGCAGAGAGAGAACTCCCGCTGGTCCTCTGCGCAGCTCTGCCATCTGCGCGGCGCCTGCTCCCGTCCCCCGGCCATTTTACCACCCCAAGAAACCGAGTAGGCGTCTCGCGACGCGGCGCCGCCATGCTCCCACCGTTCTCCAACCCGCTCTGGGTGCAGGAGGACTGCGACGGGCAGCAGCAGCAGCTGGAGGCGCCGCCGCCGACACCGATGATGCTGGGGACGACGCAGGCGCTGGAGCACGAGCAGCAGAAGCTCCTGTGCCTGGCCAACGCCGCCGACATGGGGGGCGGGGTTTTCAGCACGCAGTCGGTGCTCGACGACGACTGGTACTTCAACCCGGCGGCGGCCGGCACCGGCGCGCAGGGGTCCTTGCTCCTGGCGGCGCAGGGGCAGGGGTCCGCGGGGCTCTCGCTCGGGGCCGCCTCGTCGCAGATGTTCTCGCTCTTCAACATGGGCGGCGGCGCGCAGTACGACCTCCACGGGTTCGACCTCGGCCTCTCCGGCGGCAGCGGCGGCGGCGGCGTGTCTGGGGACGACCTTGTGTCGTTCGCCGGCGCTGGGAGCGCGGCGAATTCCGCGTCTTTGCCCCTGATCCCGTCCGGGAACGCCGGCTTCCTCGGCTCGTTCGGCGGCTTCGGCACCGCGCCGGCGCAAATGCCTGAGTTCGGCGGGCTTGGCGGCTTCGACATGTTCGGCAACGGCGCGGGCTCCTCCGCCGCGGCACCGCCCCCTGCCTCGGCGCCCATGGCGGCGCCGTTCTCCGCCCGCGGGAAGGCGGCGGTGCTTCGCCCGCTGGAGATCTTCCCGCCCGTGGGCGCGCAGCCGACGCTGTTCCAGAAGCGCGCGCTCCGCCGCAACGCCGGCGAGGAGGACGACGACAAGAAGCGCAAGGCGGATGCCCTCGCCGCGGCCGCGGGAGCGTCCTCGTTTGGCGGCGGTGACGTGGTGCTGGACGATGCCGACGACGACGACGGCGGGAGCATCGACGCGTCCGGGCTCAACTACGACTCGGAGGACGCGAGGGGCGTCGAGGAGAGCGGTAGGAAGGCCGACAAGGACTCCAACGCCAACAGCACGGTGACCGCCGGTGGCGCGGGCGACGGGAAGGGCAAGAGGAAGGGGATGCCGGCCAAGAACCTCATGGCGGAGCGCCGTCGCCGGAAGAAGCTCAATGACCGGCTCTACATGCTCCGGTCGGTCGTCCCCAAGATCAGCAAGGTGAGAACTCTGCTGCTGCATCATCTTTTAGTCAGTTACTATTATTTACAGCACGTAATTTCGGAGAATTGTCTTCCTTTTCGTTGCAATGGAGTGGAAAGATGAGAATTCTGTGGTTACCGGTTAGCATCTAGCATTGCTATGTATGCGCCTGCTATGTCTTTATGTTTCATGCAATTGATTCTTTGAAGCTGGAGTACTCCACAATGTGCTAAATTGTTTGTTCAGACTTTGATATGCACAGCTCAGGGGCTATTGTTCTCGTTGAGTTCCAGATGAAATGTGAAAAGATGAGAATTCCTTGCTTATCATCTAGCACTGTTATATGTGTTCATGTTATAATTGTTTGTGCTATTGATTTAGTGGTGAATTGTTTGTCATAAACGGTTGATCATGTGCCCAGTTTTCCCCTGGAATAGCAGATGTATAGGTGGGATTCAGCCATTTGGGAGGTTTCAGTGTTCATCCAAGGATAGCTTAATTTTTTAGGTTCAATTGGTTGCACATACTACTACATGGATGAACAATCTTTTAGCATCTACAATTTCAGTTCTTCTGAGGGGATAGAGATCCTCTGAAGTTTTTGCATCTGAGGTTGTGATGATGCTATGTTGCTATGGCTAGTGCTCTGCTTATGGTCCCAACCAACATGGTGTGACGTCACTTGTTTTCTTTTTTGTGTGTGGAAGCTAGCATATTGTTCTGTGTCTTGCAGTTATTGTTGCGATTCAGGCATATCTCTTTGTCAGGGAGCATACCTTCATGATTTCTTTTTAGGACACGTACATTCATGATTAACTTAGCACATGGTCATCTGAAATAAGATGACCATGATATCTGTTCATAAGTTGTTCAGAATACAAATTACTATCCGTCTCAGTGCCGTTGCCTGATTACCAGACCTGTTTCTGTTTCAAGTCAGTCGAGTAGTAACAGACTGCAGGAAAAATAGTAAAAGGTCTTCCCTACATCTCTACTGTTACAATTTTGTCCTTGAAAGGATAATCTCTTAATTTCTGATCATAGAAAACAGAAAGCATCAGTTATGGTGTGATACTACTTTTGCCTGACTTGTTTCAGTTTCCTGTTTTTGTGTTGAACTTCACCTTTTGTCTTACTGGTTCATATATTTCATTATTGTAATCATGCAAATACTTTCTCCTTATTGCTGATCAATGAACTGATTATTTCTGTTTGCAACTGATAGATGGACAGGGCTTCCATTCTCGGAGACGCGATAGAGTACCTGAAGGAGCTGCTGCAGAAGATCAATGATCTTCAGAATGAGCTTGAGTCACCCCCTTCCACAGCCTCACTGCCTCCAACACCCACAAGCTTCCACCCTCTGACTCCGACGCTGCCAACTCTGCCGCCTCGTGTGAAGGAAGAGCTCTGCACAAGCGCATTGCCGAGCCCTACTTCACAGCAACCTAGGGTCAGTATCTTTCCCTCTCGGAATGCTGCTAGATACGTAGTTTTCTTCAGATGGATGGTTCTTAACACAGTATAGCATCCTTTGGTTAATGTTTTGCAAGAAATAGGCTGAAGTTTGCTAAACTGTAATGTGACCGATTTGCGCATCAGTTCGTGACACTTCGATCAGATTCATACTAGCTGAACATGTAGCTCACTTTGTTCTGCTTTCTTTTTTCTACTCTTCCTGTAGGTTGAGGTCAGGATGAGGGAAGGCCGAGCAGTGAACATCCACATGATCTGCGCCCGCAGGCCTGGCCTTCTGCTTAACTCTATGAAGGCGATTGAAGGCATGGGCCTCGACATCCAGCAGGCTGTTATCAGTTGCTTCAATGGCTTCACCCTAGACGTCTTCAAGGCTGAGGTAATGTACAAGATTGCACAAACTCTTTCTTCCTAAACTGCTTCAAATGTTCACTGAAAATGTCTATATGTTTCCACATGAAAAATACCCTGACAAGTCCTCTCACAATCTTTCTCCCTCGCTGCAGCTGTGCAAGGAGGGCCCTGGGCTCATGCCCGAGGAAATCAAGAACATCCTCCTGCAATCCACCGGGCTCCATGGCGTGATCTAGGACAATGTAGCTAAGGAAATTCGCAAGCTCCGGTGGTGGTGTCTCCGGTTCCAGGGGGCGACAGAACCAGATCTCGTCTTTTAACAGTCTGGGGAGATGCCCTCTCAGGGTTTTCTCAGACCCAAATTTCATCCATCCATCCATCAGCTTTTATTAGAGTCTTCGAAGTTTTTTTTCTTAAAAAAAATAATGTCAGTATCCTCCTGTCTAGCCTGTCCTAGTTCTTCTTGGTACATGGTTTTTGCCTTGTGTAGTCCCTGCTGCAACTCCGAACCAAATTCTGCGTCGATCGTAAAGTGGGAAATCCATTTCCGTTGTTAAACAGCTTTATGAGATTAATCCTCTGTCTGGTCTGCCTTTTTATTTTGGCCCCCCTACATGGTGAATGGAGCTTTCTGTTTGTTGGGTTTGAGAAAACCTTTCCATGCTGCATTTTGGAAGCAACTTGTTGGAATTTGGAAGCAAGCATTAAGCCTTGAGGCAGGGAGGGAGGGCATTGGTGGGCAGCAGCCAGCGCCGGATCTTGCCGCTCTCCGGCGAGGTGGAGCCGGGTGAAAGTGAAATGTTCTGGTGGTGCGGTTTTTGCTGCTGGAACGCGGTGGAAAGGCGGGTTTGTACTTGCACCCTGCCCTGTGGCTGTGAGCGAGACGAGGGGGAAAGCTGCTGCTCTTGTTGCTGCTGCAGTGCAGCGGAGTGCTGGAGTTCGCAAGGTGGTTTTTCCTCCGGTGCTGCATTTGTACTAGTGTCGTACTGGTAAAAAGTTTCCGGCCTGCAGCCGTATGATTTCCCTCCCCTCTGGCGCGCCCGGCCTGCGACGGCAGCTGCTGTCGCCGCCGGGCGAAGGGACCGCCAGAACGGCAGGCGGCGGCGGCGTCCGTCCGGCCTGGTCCTGCCGATGCCGGACGGCGTCCCTGAGCACCAAATCATGGTGCCGGCGCGCGTGCGAACGCCGCGCGGCCCGCAGGACGGCCGCCGGCGAGACGCGCATCATTGAATGCGGCTCACTCCCATCCTGTGCGCGCGTCGCGTGCCCCCAATTCAATCACTCTTGCGTCTCGGAGCATCATGTGCCATGCCATCCGAGTACTGTAGATTCGTTGTTCGCTCGTTCGCCGAGGTTCTTGCGACCGGATGGACGAGGACGAGGAGGGAAGGGGACGAGGGCGGCCGGGGCGGGGGCGGCGCACGAGCGGGAGGGACTGGACTGTGCTGGCGGCGCCTGTGCTGTGACCCGTGTCAGGCGGGCCGCGATAATCACTGCGACACTGCGCCCGCGTCCTGAATTGAAGGCGCGCATGTGCGGCTGGATCTACCTCCACACCCCGCCGGCCGCCGCCGGCTAGAACGGCCGGCCGGTCGTAGCAGCAGCGTTGGAAGCTTACCACAGGTGAAAAGATTATTTGTTCGGAGGAGCAGGAGCTCGATCGGGGAGGGTCCCAGCCACGGTTAACACCTAGCAGCAGCGATTGGATGGGTCTGGTCCAGGTTATCGGCTCCCGTGACTTGGGGCGCGGTGGATCCGCTCCGCGCCGTCGCGCCGCCGGGGGAACGGGGCGACGACCGGCGGTGCTCCGGCGGCCCGTCCGCGCGGGAGACGGGGGCCGTGGTAGCCGGTGCTGGTGTCATTTCCGTTTCTGGTCGTGCAGCATGAGCAGAAAGAGGCAGCGCAGGTAAGTGTGTGACAGGCCAACGCAGACAGGCAACAGCCCAACGTTTGTCTTCCAATTGTCTCACCGAAACAAGCACTAGCGTCCTCGATTTTTAGACCACGAGATGGCCCCTCTTGTCACGTTGCAAAAACGGAAAAAGCCACGATCGTGCATTTTACAAGATATAATCATGATGGGTGTAGAAAGCCAAGGCTAATAGGCAGCGTTTATCGAACAAGATGTGGACTGTTTGACGTGCACTCCACTGCACGCTCACGAATCACGATTCATCTCCTGAACGCTCACGAATCACGATTCATCTCCAAGAGTTTGCCAAAATTTATTTGGTAAATCTTGTGTTTTGTCAACTTTTAAAAAGATAGGTCAAGTAAAAAAAAGTTCATCTCCAACAGTTTGGCATAATTCACTTACCAAATGCAGATCTAACTTACATCAAGAACCCTGAGAGAGAAACAAAATTATGTTATGCCCTTCCCCCTCTTGAAAACTTACATCAGGAACCCCGAGATAGAAACAAAATTATTTTTATATCCTTCCACTTCTTCTGCTACGGAAGGATGCGCCGCCGATAGGTGCACGCATATAGGGATGCCAAGTTGCTATTGATGCCAAGTTGTTTTATCAAACTGTTGGAGGCTAATTTTTCATATTTTGTCAAAATTAGATGGATGTCAAGCTAAGATAGCAAGCTGTTGGAGTTGCTCTCAAAAGTGAAAAGTGAAAATCGATTTATTGGCATTCAAAATTTGGGAATAACATCATCGAAACATTGTTTAAAAAGTGGAAAGGATTTAGTTTGGTCTTAAACATTGTCTATTTTTTAGTCACATTATTTTTTCTTGTCTTAAATTTTACCACTTATAAAAAGTCACTTGGGTATTTTTCGAATTTTGATTAAAGTACTATTTAGCCATCGGCCATGTCATCGCATTCAATTGCTACATCACCAGGGCACTCTAAATTCATGTTAGGGGTGAAAGGTGAAGAGTTTTAACTGTGGAGGGTTCAAAGGTGAAAAGTGAAGGGTTTTATGGTTGATGGAGAAAAGTGGCCGTAAAATGATGTTTCTCTAAGATAAAATTATCAACTCTTCGTATCTAAACAATTTGTTTCAAGGGCACGTATCTAAACAATTTAACCGTCATAGTCTTTCCACGAGGAATAAAACACGAAACTAACCACTTTAACACCAAATGGTAAGCCTAATTAATAACTACACACAAATGATGCCATATAAGCACACCCCTTATTAAACTTACACGCAACAAATCTACACGTTAGACATATAATAATATCAAATTACTCGTATTAAATCTATCATGAAAAAGGTCTTGATGGTGTATTTAACTTAATCAAATTAGATACGCTTGAATTAAGAAAAGCACCCGTACTAATATGAAAATATTATACTATTATCAGATCAAGAAAAGCTAAAATGTCTTGAGAGCTTGAGTTCTCTCATGGGCCACAGGCTCATGACTATTTATTTTGTCATCTCGATGCCTTGTTCGGCTGGCTGGTGCTGATGTGTTGTGTGTTGGGATAAAAACCTTCCCCGAAGAGGGGCCAACAGACGAAACGAACTAAAGGAAAGAAAAACTCTTACGATACCGAAGAATGTAAAACTCGAACTCGACTGGGCGTAATGAAACCCAGCCGCTCTCCAATCGTCCCCGTTTCATTACCATCGGGTCCTTTTTATAGGCCCATAACAATTACGCTTTACAGCCCTTGCCATCACTTTTTTACATTGTGCGAAGCATCTTGGGGGTATTTTGGTAACCTCGGAGGGCCTGTACTCACACACTTTACAGATGGTCACTTTACACTCCGTTCGTCTACGTGTCTGTGCACTTGGCCTCTTGCTCTTCATCAACCTCTTCACCCGACTTAAACTTCGTGACCTTCTCCTCGCTTGCCCTCGAGTCTTCGTCGGCTCTTCGCCTCCGCTCCTCTTCGCGCGTTTTCTTCGCGTTGCCCCAGATCGCCTCCGCAGCAGTTCCTTTCCTGCTTCTTCGCCGCGCTCGATCTTCGCACAGTCATGAAACATCTTCATCGCGTCTGCTTCTCATCATCTTCGCGCGTGAAGTTCGTTCCCACGGACAAAGATACTGAGCTTCGGACTATCTTCGTTCGTCGCTCTTTGCCGGCTCTTCGCTGGCTAGGCTTCTGGTCATTTCTTGAAACAGTCAACGCATGAACCAAAATTGACCCCACTCTTCTCCGACGAGCCGAAGATACAGGGGGGGTTAGTTGCGAAATATTTACCCCAACATTCAGCCCCTTGCTAGTGAGGGTTTCCACCGAAGACGAGCCGAACTAGCAAAACTTCTTCGTGACAGGTGGAAATATTTTGCTCCAAAAGCGCCTCCCCTCTTCGGCTCGTCTTTGGATTTTATCCCCCCTCCTTTTTTTCACTGTTTTGCATGTTTATCCGCGAAGTTCCGTGATTTTCGCCACCTCACACTGGTATTCCTAGATTCTCGCCACGTTTCTCGCTACAGGATCTCCGAGATTTCCTCCTTTGGCAGCCTATATAAAGACCTGTCCCCGCCTGAGTTTGATTTCCCCGCGGTAAAATCTTTGTTGTTTGACCTTTGCCTTCGCGAGAGCTAAAGGTTCCTTCTCTGTATTCGCTTCCTTCTCTTCGTAAGTGTCTTCTACTCTCTTCTCTTTTTCCATTCCTTTGCCTTGTTTAGTTTCTTATTTTCTTTTGTGAGCGTGTAGTTTCCTTCTTCGCTTCCTTGGTGCTTCGCATCCATGGCTCCCAAAGCTGATAGGTCGCCTCCCACCTTCGTCTTCGGGCGTAGTAAGGTTTCGGAGGGCCTTCTAGCGGAGTTTGTGACCTCTGGCTTCATCAAGGAAGGGAAGGATCGAGCCCCTGGTCCAGAGACCACTCCCGCGCCTCGCCCCAACGAAGTGGTTGTTTTCCGTGACCTATTCACCACTGGACTTCACTTTCCCCTCGATGGGGCGGTTGTATCCATTCTTCGCAACTTCGGAATGTATCTTCACCATCTTACTCCTAATGCCGTTCTTCGGCTTAGTGTCTACATGTGGGCTTGCAAGACGATGGCAGTGGCCCCCTCTGCTGCCAATTTTGTTAGAGTGCACACCGTTCATCACCAACCCCTAAAGGTGGATCGGGTGGCTGATGGTGCTCTTGTTCGCAAAGAGGCCCAATTTGCTTCGCTCAACTTCAAGTACCGCAGTGATATCGATGTACCTGTTGTCTGTTACAAGAACAAATGGGACGAAAACTGGAATCATTACTGGTTCTACTATACAGTTGAAGACGAAGAGCTTCCCCTTGTATGCACTCAGTTTGAAAATCTTCCTAAGGGTGTTGGTACTGCTTACGAAGACGGAGATACGGACCGCCTTTTCCTCAAAGCTTTTCAAGAACTGGCGAAGACCTATGCTACTCGCGACTTGGTCGAGGAGTATATTGGCGCGAAGGTGTTCCCTGTCCGCGCTGGTTGGTCAGTTGCTGCGTGGAATGACTTCGCTTCTTCCATCAAAATCCCGGACTTTGCTCGAAGCTTTTGCTTGACGAAGAATGGTACCCACCTCTTCTTCCTTTGTTGCTTCTTTCTGTACTTAGCTTGTGTTTTCTCTTTTTTTTCTTTGTTTTGTTTTGTTTTACTTACATTTGTTTCTAACATTTTTTGTAGATATCAACGTTGCTTAGATTGAGGCCCGGGCCAATGAAATTCTTGGTCCCATCTCCTCTAAAGAAGACGCTGATATTCAAGAGCGTCTTGGCGGCACTCGAGACAATCGTCTCTTCTTTTTCTTCAGCATTCATGCCAGTGACCGTGCTGTTACTATTGCTCGACGCGCGTCACAAGCGAAGCGCGCGACGAAGAAGGGTGAACAGGGGAGTTCCGAAGCCGCAGCCCCTTCAGCACGTCCGAAGGCTATTAGAAAGCGTCGTGGTCGCGGTGCCGGGCAAAATGTTTTGAAGCGGCGGAAAACTTCTCGTGCGACGACCACAGAAGTTGTGTCGTCCAGCCCTGAAGAGTCTGGTCATTCGAAGAGTGATGCTGATACCCATCCCTCCGAAGTTGTTGTTAGCTCTGGTACTAACATTGAAGCTCCTTCAGCTGATCGTCCCGAAGAGATAATAGATATTGTCTCTCTTTCTCCTGGAGCTGCTGCTGGTGCTACGCTTGCTGATCCTCTTGATATCAGCTATAGCGAACCTGAGCCTGAGAGCGACGAAGACTTCTCCGCTCGAGCCAGATCTTCGAAGGACAAGACTCCTGTTCCCCCCCCTTTAACTGTTTAAGCTACAGTGCCTTCAGCTACTGAGGCTCCTGGTGGCAGTAAGATTGTTTCTGCTATTCATCATAAGTCTTTGACTCATGTGGAACAGGATGATGGCTCTTCGTCTGAGACTGAGAGCGATACTAGAAGTGGTGGTGTTTTCGTCAGCAACGAGTCGCCCAGTGCTATTGCCCGGCGTCTCGGCATGAAGCCTAACGCTCGCATCTTCGGCGATTCTATGCGCAAGGTGCTGTAGTTTTGCAGTGATGATCGCGAGCGTACTTTGCTCCAGGAAGCTGGTGATAGTTTTGGCTTCCCTATCATGGAGGATGAACTTAGCAAAGAGAGTGCTGAAGAAATTTTATATCAAGCCCAGGACCTAAGCATGAAGTTCTTCTTGGCTTGTCGCGCTGCTCAACGCTGATGCCGTGCTGACCTTCGGTCCTGGCAACTTTCTGTGAGGACCTCTGCTACTGCGCTTAACAAAGAGATTGATGTCGTGAAGGCCCTGCAAGCTGATAAGACTTCCCTCTCATCTTCGCTGGAGTCTGAGAAGAAGAAATGTCTTGAACTTTCTGGTGAGAAAGATGAACTGATGAAGAAGAATGCTGAATTGGAACTTCAGCTAACTAAACTTCGTCGTTTGGCTTCTACTGCTGAGGACGAGAAGAAGAAGGCTGAAGGTTTGCAAAAGTTGTATGACGCTAAAGTTGCTGAGCTTGCTGATCTTCGGCGGTCACATGATAGTTTAACTTCAGAACATGAGACTTATTGTGATGAGATTGAGCACCATGTAGCACCTCTTTGCAAGAAAGTTCATGATCTCCTCGTGGACTATGGACTCAGCCCTGCTCCCTATGACGTGAAAGAGATGTTCATAGGTCAAATTTTTGACTGGCTGTCTACTGGTGTTGGTTCTCTTGCATCTGCTGGGCGTTCTTTTGGAGAACTTGGTGCTGCTGTTGCTGCCCAAAGTCTTGCTCACGCCATATACTCTTTATTCAAAACTTCTAGTGACAACGAGCCCAGCATGACAAAAAGTGACCTTCGGCAACTTCGTGATGCGAATTTTGCTTGGCCCACCGAAGCCTCGGTTGAGAAGATTCCTGTCCTGCCCAAGAATATAGCGAAGAACTTTATGCACCTTCTTCAAGAAGTTTGGCTTTGGGTTAACTGTTGCCGAAGGTCGGTGTGTGCTCCGCAAGGTTCCTACTGTTCTATCTTGTCTTGATCTCCTTTTACTTTGCCAACCTCTCTCTCCCTATGTTTATACTTTTCATTGTTTGTTTCAGGGTTCTCAAGCGCCGCCTGGTTCTGTGTCCACCCCTTCGTCTGCTGCTGCATCTTCTGGAGGTGGAGGTGATCCTTCATCAGCTGTTGTATCTTTGGCTGCACCTTCTACACAGGCTGCTTCTCCGCATGAAGGCCGCACAACAGACGTCACTTCGGGAGCCCCGGATGTGTGAGGGAGTGCATAGTCTTAGTGGTGTGAGCCCTTGGGGCATTTTGTGAACAGTTCATCTGAAACATTTGCAATTCTGCGTAGGTGCCGGAGGTGTATCATGCGCAGGTTGCCGAAGATGTTTGTCCTGTAACTATTAACTTTGGCGACTACTTTATGTCTGGCTCCATTTGGCGCAAGTTTAACTCTAAATTTCCCGACGTGCCTTTTGATGTGTTTATGTCGCGTAAGATAGAAAAATACGAGAAGAAGAATCTTGACGCAAAACATGTCTCGCAACCGTCTTTGTCATGATGGTACCCATCGTCGTCAGATTCGAGGATCTGAATCATCTTCTGTTGTGCCTGCCCGCGAAGACACACCATCGTCTTCGAGCCCCCTTGTCCTTCCGAAGATCAAAGTTATTGATCTCACCGAAGAAGCGGAGTATAAGTATATGTACAAGCGCCCTCGCTGATTTGTGCTGCGATGTATCTGCCTCTGTCTTGTATGTTGCTATGCTTGTAATCGTTTGAACTATGCTGTTGTCCTGAAATGTTGTGCCTGTAATTTATTTTTTCGACAAGGATGTATGTTATAACTTTATTGTAATCGCGTTTGTGCGAAGATGATATCTTTAATTTGCCTGATGATGCACTTGTCTGCTTGTTCATTTTGTTTTTGCTGTTTTTCTGCTTCCGAAGATTGAAACATGGGAACTGCGCTCTAAAAGTGCCTCCCCCCAGTTTCCTGTTTTAATCTTCACAGCTCATTTCCTTCTGATTGTGCATTGTATCGTTGATAAGATAAAAACAAGTCATACACATAAAATAGTTAGCCTGTCTTGCGTACAAATTTTGGCTATGCGAAGTGGCATGATAGCTCAACTTCATAGGAATGTGACCCCAAGGTGGCTCATCAGCCCTGCCTCGCAATTTGCTTCGCGCATTCACCACCGAAGGCTTCTTCGCTTGTGATAAAGTAGATGATTTTGCGACTACGCCGTTTAACGAGTCGACTTATCCCTACAGCATTTTACTGAGGGGCTTCGCGCATTGACCGCCGAAGACTTTTTGTTCACGGAAAGTGGGCCTTTAAGCGAATCATGCACTCCTCTTAGGTACAGATTGTTGCATGTTCCTTAACATCTTCGCGACCTTTGCAGAATGGATCCCACATGCGCCCCCTCAATCAGTTTTTTTTCTTTAAGTGAACTAAATGCGACTTGTCTTCGCGAGGCCAGACGCATGTGTTCACTTACTTCTGCAATATTTTCCCGAAAGTAACAATGTCTTCGGATGATTGTTACTTCGGGACCGATGATAGATAACGATGGTCTTTTTTGGGGAGCCCTTGTTATATTTCCCAAGGGGATATTACACAAGTCCGTCTCGTTAAAAACCTCGCATCTTCGGTGTTCCCGTTGTGAGATCACCGAAGACTCTCCCCGCGAGGAAAAGAGTACGGACTCCACTACATATTTACAAAAGTTGAAAGTGCAAAAGAAGTTGAAATGAAGATTACAAAAGTTGAAAACGAAGAGAAACTAAAAAAATGATAATATCTAGTAGACGATACACTTATTCTCAGAGCCAGTACTTCTGCAACTTGTGATGATTCCATGAGTAAGGAACCTCTTCTCCTTCCAGGGTTTGCAATCTGTAAGCCCCTTGCCTTGTTTCTGATACTAAAAATGGACCCTCCCACTTTTCTTCTAGTTTTCCTACTCCTCTTGTTTTTCTTTGGAGAACCATGTCTCCCGTGGATATCTTTTGCTCGCGAACCTTCTTGTTTCTCCACTTCCTCATTTCATCTTGATATTTCTCTATGTTGCTTAGTGCTTGAAGTCTGTCTTCTTCTCTTGTGTCAATTGCCAAATTTGTGTCCTCTTCGTTTTGCGGTTCTTGATCTGCTCTTAATGACCCCAACATGATTTCTTCGGGAATGACAGCCTCTTCTCCGTACAACAATCTGAAGGGTGTGAAGTTTGTAGCTCTGGAAGTAGTTGTGTTGTGAGACCACACAACTCTTGGCAGCTCTTCGGCCCATTTCCCCCTGGCCATTCATGTTAGGTTCTTTTTGATTCCGGTGAAGATGATGTCATTGGCCCTTTCTACTGCTCCGTTGGACTCTGGGTGATACACTGAAGCGAAACATAACTTAGTACCCAAGTTGAAGCAAAATCTTCTGAAATCTGTGCTGTCAAACTGCTTGCCGTTGTCCACTGTTACTTCATAGGGGACTCCAAACCTGCACACGATGCTTTGCCAGAAAATTGTTTGTATCACCTGTGAAGTGATTCTTTGCACGACCCTTACCTCCATCCACTTTGAGAAGTACTCCACTGCCACTATCGCGTACTTGTAATTGCCTGGTGCTGTTGGTAACTGTCCCACAATGTCAATACCCCATCTTGAGAAGGGCCAAACTGGTGGTAGCAATTGTATTTCGTAAGGAGAGGTTTTTGTATAGTTGCAATGCTTTTGACAGTTGTCGCATCTTCGCACAATATCTTCGGCATCACGGACTGCCGTTGGCCAGTAAAACCCCTGACGGAATGCCTTCGCTACTAGTCTTCTTGTTCCAATGTGAGATGAGCACATCCCGGAGTGAATTTGCTGCAACAGGTCTCGCCCTTCTTCGGTGGAGATGCATTTAAGTAGCGGTGCACACACTCCGCTTTTATACAAGTTGTCTCCTCTTATTTCATATGATCTCGCCCTTAAGGCCATTCTTTTGTTCTCCTCCCTTGACTATGGTTCATAGTGCCCCCTCAAAAATGCCATGATCGAAGATCTCCAGTCTTCGCTTGATATCGCATTTATGTATCTCACTGGTGCTTCATCACAATCTACTGATTTGCATTTCAGAACTTTGTAGAAGACATCTAGTGGTAGTGGCTCTTTCTGTGCCGCTGCCTTTGCTAGCATGTCTGCCTCATTGTTCTGATCTCTTGGTATTTTTTTGACCGTGAAGCCGAAGAAGAATTTTTCCATGCCTCGCACAGTTTTCAAGTATTTTGCCATTTCATCATGTTTTGCTTTATATGTCCTGCCAATCTGCCTTGTGATCAGTTCTGAGTCTGTGTTCATGACCACTCTTCGTGCCCCTATGGCTCTTGCCTTGCGAAGTCCCAGCAACAATCCTTCATATTCTGCCACATTGTTTGTCTTGCCTTCGAAGTCGAGCCTCACAGCATACCTCATCTTTATGCCTGATGGCGACATTAAGACTGCTGAAGATGCGGCTCCATCATCGCAGTAAGCCCCATCGCAATACATCACCCATGGTGTTTCTGGCTTGTCTTCATTCATTCCGTCACCCTGACTGGGAGTCCAGTCTACGATGAAGTCTGCTAGGACTTGTGACTTGATGGCTGTTCTGGCCGTGAATTCTATGGCATATTGAGATAGTTCTGTTGCCCATTTTCATATTCTTGCCGAAGATTCCTTGTTCTCCAGTATTTCGCGAAGAGGATATGATGTTGGGACTGTGATTGAGTAACTCTGGAAGTAATGCTTTAGCTTTCTTGCCGCCATTACCACTGCGTATGTCATTTTCTCTAGCTCAGAGTAGAACTTCTTCGCTCCTGATAAGGCCTCGGAGACGAAGTATACTGGTACTTGTTTGAGTTGTCCCTCTTCGTATTTCTCTTCCACTAGAGCTGCACTTACTGCGCTGGCTGAAGCTGCAATGTACAATAATAACTTGGCTTTGTCTCCTGGACTTGTTAGCACTGCCAAATTCTCCAAATATGATTTGAACTGCTCAAATGCCTCCTGCTCTTCAGGACTCCAAGTGATCTTATTCTTCGCGGACAACAACTTGAAGAATGGTAAGCTTCGTTCTGCTGATCGCGCTATGAAGCGACCCAATGCTGCTATTCTTCCCGCGAGCTTCTGAATATCTCTTTTCGTTTGCGGTGTTCTCATGTTTCTTATTGCCTCTATCTTCTCTGGATTTGCTTGTATGCCAGACTTCGACACCATGCAGCCTAACAATTTTCCCCTGGATACCCCGAAGATACATTTTTCTGGATTTAGCATGAGGCCATATTTCCTCAAGTTCGCGAAGGTTTCTCTGAGGTCTTCGATATGTTGATCTTTCTTTTTGCTATGTATGACAACATCATCTACATAAGCTGATACATTTCTCCTCAGTTGCGGGCCAAGTACAATCTTCACCATTCTGTTGAATGTTGGGCCAGCGTTGCGCAGGCCTTCGGGCATTTTCACGAAGCAATATACCCCGAAGGGTGTTATGAAACTTGTTTTGTCTTCGTCTTCCCTCTTCATCCAGATTTGGTGATATCCAGAGAAGCAATCTAACAAGGACATTCTCTCGCACCCTGCTGCTGCATCCACCAACACATTGATTCTTGGTAAAGGGTAATCATCTTTTGGGCAAGCCTTGTTCAGAAGTGTGAAATCGATGCACATTCTCTGTCCCCCATTCTTTTTCGGTACCATCACTATGTTTGAAAGCCAAGTTGTGAACTGTATTTCTCTGATGACCCCAGCATCTAATAGCTTTTCTACTTCGCTTTGCGCTGCCAATTCTTTCTGAGGTGAAATGACTCTAAGCTTTTGTCTCTTCGGAGGTATCTTTGGATCTAGGCGCAGTGCGTACTCTATCACTTCGCGGGGCACTCCCTTAAGATCTCTCTTGCTCCAGGCAAACACATCTTGATTGTTGCGAAGGCATGTGATCAACGCGTTCTCCTCTTCTTCGGTCATCCCCCTTGCTATTGTGACCAGTTTGTCATGAACATCTTCGCAGAGGCGCACTTTCTTCATGTGCTCGTGGGGTTGCATTCTCTTCTTTTCATCCTGGCAAAGCCTCTTTTTCATTTCGAGCTCTTCGGGCTCGTCTTCTTCTTCGCTTTCCAATGTGTCTTCGCTGTTTACAACTACATGTATTGGTTTCTGATTGCTGCCTACATTGTACTCTCTGTCGTGTGCATCTTCCTGATCTCCGTATATTGTGAGAATGCCGTTGGTAGTTGGAATCTTCATACACAAGAATGGCATGTGTATCACTGCTGCGAACTTGTTTATGATTCCCCTGCCGAAGATTGCTTTGTATGCATATGGGATGTGTCACACCCGGCCCAATTTGGATGGCCCATGAGTGGCCCATGAGCGCAGGTGCGCGTGTTTAGTGCCACATTGCTAGTTGAGCAAGGGTGGAGCCAACTTATAAGCCTTTGTCCACCAGCCATAACACCCTCGGGTTAACCCTTTTACACGAAGCGAGGACGAAAGTGTAAGCAGGGTGCTATGTGTACGTGTGCTCACCCCTACGGAAGGGCTGGGCGGTGCGGCTTTGGTAGGAAGGGTGTTACAAATGGTATCAGAGCCGACCCTCGCGGTTGCGCGTACGGGTCAGTGTGCGGGTATAGTGCGCATGGCGCGTGTGGGCCTGAGATGGGACACACGGCATGGCATATGGGTCGGCACTGGACGTACGGTTGTGCGCTAAGAGGGAAGGTTCCTGGACATTTGCTCGGGTCAGTGTGCGGACATATGCATGCGCGTGTGGGCCTGGGATGGGGCACACGGCATGGCGTATGGGTCGGCACTGGACGGGTGAGTTAGACCGATGAGGACGTCGGGTTCTTTGAGGGGGGTGAATGTCACACCCGGCCCAATTTGGATGGCCCATGAGCGCAGGTGTGCGTGTTTAGTGCCACATTGCTAGTTGAGCAAGGGTGGAGCCAACTTATAAGCCTTTGTCCACCAGCCATAACACCCTCGGGTTAACCCTTTTACACGAAGTGAGGACGAAAGTGTAAGCAGGGTGCTATGTGTACGTGTGCTCGCCCCTACGGAAGGGCTGGGCGGTGCGGCTTTGGTAGGCAGGGTGTTACAGGATGTTAAATACATCGAAGGTCACCATCTCTGTTCTCATCAACGCTCCTGTTCCGAGACTTACATTCATCTCAATTGTTCCTAGAGCCTCAACTTTCTTGTTGCCGAAGCCATATAACGGCTTTGAAGTTTTCTGAAGTTGATCATCTCTGAACTCCATCCTCTTGAATAATTCATAAGTTATGATGTCTGCGGAACTGCCGTTATCTACGAGGATGCCTCCCACATCATTGCCCAACAAGTACTTTGTGTTCTTTCCTAGTACTGCTCTGATGACTAGAGGATCTTCGTGAGGGTATCTCTTCAGC
Source organism: Cenchrus fungigraminus (assembly GCA_036936925.1). Taxonomy (NCBI): domain Eukaryota; kingdom Viridiplantae; phylum Streptophyta; class Magnoliopsida; order Poales; family Poaceae; genus Cenchrus; species Cenchrus fungigraminus. Next base: position 58,310,750 of record CM072768.1, on the reverse strand, counting down.
TTGAGATCTGCCTCTGTGAAAGTGATTGGAATGTGTGACCATTCTGTTCTGAAAACTTTTCCTGCGCATACATGGCTCACTTCTCTTTGTTGTTCCTTTTTCTGCCTCTTTGTCAGATGTTCAGGTGAGTTGCATCCGCCTGTGATAGCATTGATTATGTTCATTCTTCAGTAGCGATCTTCGTCGTCTCTGTTTTGGTTGGCTTGCGAAGGTGCCTAATGAGCAGGTTCTGGTTTTGGCTGGTATGACGCGGTGCTTTGCTGCTGTAGTTGCATCATGTTTGGGTTGAACATCGGTGGAAGTGGGAGTGAAATTTGTTGAAAGCATGGTTGTGGAATATATGGTTGCCAGTTTTGCATTGAGCTCTGAGCCATCGAAGGTGCCGCTGATAATGTGTGATTGACTGTCTTCGCCTGGCTCTGCGCTGTTCTCTTCTTATCTTCTTCAATTTGCTTCTTGCGAAGGAGCGTTCTGCATTCGTACGACCAGTGCGCTTTGTTGATGCCATGCAAGGAACACACAGAATGAGGTGGTGGGCCTCTGCCAGAGCTTTGGCCTCTGTTTCCCGTTACGGCCGAAGATGCCATTTGCGAATTGTTCCCTGAAACATTGTTCACATTACTTCTGTTGTAGAAGTTTGATCTTGCCGAAGGTCCTTGATTGTTTTGGGGCTTGCTTCCCCATTCTGACTGAGATTTCGCTTGATTCTTTCTCTTGTTGTACTCATCTACTCTTCGTTGTTTGCCCTTATCTGACTTGCAGTATTCTTGCATTATGTCGAATAACTACTTCTCTATTTTTGGTCTTCTTCGGTCAAGATACTCTCCGCAGGGTCCTACCTTGAGGCCATCTATTGCTGCATCGATTACTGTTGTGGCTTGTACATGTGGTGCTCTAGCTCTGGATTTGGCAAATCGCTTGATGTACTCTTGCAATGGTTCTTTGTCTCCTTACTTTATGAGGTGAAGATCACCTGATGTGAGATCTTGGGGCTGATACCCCTGGAAGTTGTTCTCTATTCTTTGCCGAAGTTGTTCCCATGATATGATGCTTCCTTTTGGTAGCGAAGCGTACCATTGCTGCGCCGAGCCTTTCAGAGCCATTATCATAGCTCTTGCCATTGCTACATCATTTCCCCCACCCGAAGATATTGCGACAGTGTATTTCTGGAGGAACTGTCTTGGGTCTGACTCACCATCATATTCTGGCAAGGATGCAGGCAACTTGAACTTCGGTGGCCAATCGGCCTTCTCGAGCTCTGATGAAAGAGGGGAAGCAGGCTTCGTCTTGCTTGAGAACACCTCTCTGTATCTTTTTTGTGGCCTACGTTCCACATACGCCTCTTCTTCTGAGTCATAATACATGGATTCTTCATCGTACTCTTCCTCTTCTTCGTCCGTGTCTTCGTCAACAATTATGGGTCTTCGTTTCTTGCTTTGCTTTTGCACTTTGCTAGGTTGATGGATCTGTTCTTGCTGGTGGATGGAGTTCAACTGAGCTTGCAAGATTGTCATTTGTTCTTGTAGCTGCAATGTTTTGCTTCTTATTGCTTGCTGCTCTTCGTCTTCCAGCAATTGCTGCGGTAGCATTCTTTTCTTCTTGACTTGCTGCAACATTTCATTGTACCTGGCCTTTTCTTGTGCTGGGTCTTCGTTTTGTATTTCTTTAGCCCTGAGGATGGCAGCCTCCGCTTGAGCTCTCGTACGAATGTTTGATGGCATTGGCCTTTCTCTCATCTTCGCAGCAAGTCTTTCTTCGATTCTTCTCAACGAAGCAATGTCCTCATCTTCGACTCATGCATCTGCCAAACCGACCTCAAAGTTTCCTTCTGCTACATCTTCCGCTTCTTGCTCTTGATCTTCTCTACTCCTGTGATTTTGTGGACTGAGGACCATGTCCCTTGTCCTATTTGTGTTATCTGGTATGTGTCTCTCTCTAGGGTTTTCACTCTCTGCTTCCGACGGATCATCGGTCGCTCTGTTTGGATGTGGTTGTGGGTTCTTCGGTAGCTTCTTCGGTGGCATGGCTGGGACGGAACACGGTGGGCGCCTTAACTGTTGGGATAAAAACCTTCCCCGAAGAGGGGCCAACAGTTGAAACGAACTAAAGGAAAGAAAAACTCTTACGACACCGAAGAATGTAAAACTCGAACTCGACTGGGCGTAATGAAACCCAGCCGCTCTCCAATCGCCCCCGTTTCATTACCATCGGGTCCTTTTTATAGGCCCGTAACAATTACGATTTACAGCCCTTGCCATCACTTTTTTAAATTGTGCGAAGCATCTTGGGGGTATTTTGGTAACCTCGGAGGGCCCGTACTCACACACTTTACAGATGGTCACTTTACACTCCGTTCGTCTACGTGTCTGTCCACTTGGCCTCTTGCTCTTCATCAACCTCTTCACTCGACTTAAACTTCGTGACCTTCTCCTCGCTTGCCCTCGAGTCTTCGTCGGCTCTTCGCCTCCGCTCCTCTCCGCGCGTTTTCTTCGCGTTGCCCCTGATCGCCTCCGCAGCAGTTCCTTTCCTGCTTCTTCGCCGCGCTCGATCTTCGCACGGTCATGAAACATCTTCATCGCGTCTACTTCTCGTCGTCTTCGCGCGTGAAGTTCGTTCCCGCGGACGAAGATACTGAGCTCCGGACTATCTTCGTTCGTCGCTCTTCGCCGGCTCTTCGCTGGCTAGGCTTCTGGTCATTTCCTGAAACAGTCAACGCATGAACCAAAATTGGCCCCACTCTTCTCCGACGAGCCGAAGATACAGGGGGGTTAGTTGCGAAATATTTACCCCAACATTGTGATAAAAAAAATATCACTGGCTGGCTGACAGTTGGTGGCTAGTGCTGATTTAGTGTGCGAGAAAAAGATTGCTGGCCGGTAGCTGACAAGCATGACGAACAAAGAATTTACCTTCAGTTTAAGCCGGAGCTGATGGACACACAACGTGTTCCAACTTCCAAATTCTCAGTGTTGTTCGACCTGCTCTTGCCCCCGTCCCCCGAAGCCTAGCCAGCGGGCATCGAGGTGCTGCCACGACTAGTACGTGAGAGCCCTGTGACTGTGAGGAGGAAACGCAAAGCGCGCGGAAACAGGCAGGAAATCCCTTAATCCCAAAGTGCAACGAGGTAACTAACGAGAGGCCGGGCTGGGCACGTTCGGTCTTCCGGAGGGAGACGGAGCTGCAGGAGGAACCTCCTCCCTCCCCATGGACCATGGTGGCCGCAATATGCTTGGCGACAGCGGTCGCGGCTCCACAGGTGGAGGACCTCAGCGGTAACAAGCAAAATAGGTTACGCGGGAGGTTTTGGAGGCCCTCCGGTAACAAGCAAAATACAAAATAGGACCTCAACGAGTCAACGGCAAGGTTTTGGAGGCCCTCCGCTTACGCATCTGGAGTAAGTATTAGCAGATTTCTAACCACAAAATAGGTTAAGCAAACACGTCGTTTTCCATGGGACAGTACGACAGAATATGCCAGTACAAAGCATCATGCATAGTCGCTAGACCTTGTTAATAAGCATACGAGCACGGGCATCCGAGCGAGGGCAATTCGCGATTAACAGGTTCATGTCTAGCTGTCTGCCGAGTGCCGACGCCGGATCAGGATGGCTCAAGTGGGAAACACCACACATCATACTACTCCAACAACTCAACAACGGCTACTCCCGAGTCCGCCGGCGCCGTACGTTCATACATGCCGCCTCCAGCCAGCGACGGATCTAGGAATAAATTTAGGAGGGACTTTCTTCTCTTTTTCTTCCTTTAGCCTCTCCTTCTCTCATTCTTCTTCCTCAAATCTGTGGGAGGGACTTAGGGGGGCTCCACTGGATTTCCAGCGGTAGGGGGGCTCGAGCCCCGCCCGCCCCACCGCTGGATCCGTCCCTGCCTCCAGCCAAACCAAACCACGTCGCACTCGCACAGTCACACCATCATCAGCACACGCCACCATATCATGGCTTTCTCCCACCGGATACCATTCCCAGTTCCCTCATGAATCTCCAACAAGACCCACCAGGATCACAACACCATGATATAACATTCAGCAACCCGGTCCACCCAGCTGCGGCCGGACAGAACCAAGCTGCACAACGGTGCAACAAGCCGGAACCTTGAGCCGAAAGAGATGATTTCGTGCTTTTGTGTGAGCAAGACTCAATTACAAGTCTACAACCACACATGAAGCACACGGGCCCTGATTCAGACAACATAGAACCGGAACTCCACAACGGGGGAGCGCAGAATGAATGGACTGGCCTCCGAACGGCACATAGCAGCAAAACTTTAAGCAGGCGAGCCACAAGGGTGTTGATTTTGATTAAGCAGACAATATATTAGACTTGATCCAGAGGGAGTGGCTATGTACAACGCTTAGTGCCGAGGTAGAGCACGGGAGGGCTTCTCGCTCAGTTGTTTCTACGCATACATTAGGTGGTAGGACAAGCGACGGACTAACTTACCTCACCAAAAGGGAAACCAAAACCACAGCGAATGAGTGTTCGACTTAAGACCACCAGGACGAGCACCGGCTATAAATACTAGGGTACTTTGGGCTCATCCAAATGCATATAAAAAAGCATTAAGCTCCACTACCAGACCTATGGATACATCACCTTCCGTCCTCTGCTGTTACTTCAAAAGACCTGACAAAAAAGCACAACAATCAGGCAAAGATTAGTGAAGGTATAGTGCTACGTTGCATGACATTTAGTTTGGAATTACAGTTAAGGCTGGGTCCAGCTGCTACTGAGGCGGATTGCATTACCAGCTGCGAAGGCATTAGCAGTTCTCGGAGTTAAGGGATGAGGCCGGCAGGCAGCCATGTGTCTCCCTGACAGCAGAACCCCTCTCCATTGAATTAGCAGGGCTGTCCTCAGACCCGGAGTTCAGGGTGCCCGGATTCATCCGCTGGACCTCCTCCCTTTTGTAGATGAAGATCTTGTGGACCATGTTGCAGAACTCACTGTCCAGGCAAATGGATCAAGATTTTAGCTTTCACAGATCAACTAAGAAATTGAGGAAAATATTTAAAGTTAACTCACTCCCAGGGATCATCGCCGACCAGCATCATATCGCCTTCGTTGTCGGTGTACACAACCATCCATTCCTTGTTAGAACCTTTCAGCTCACCGTTGAAGTCAAACATCTCATCCAGCTCAGAGATCAATTCTGTGTAGCCCTTGAACTTTGTAAGATCCACAGACCTGCCAAGGGCAATTCCTTGCTTGTGAACCTGAAATGAACAGTCACATCAGCCATCATGGTGGACAGTGGTGATGCTTAAAAAATATACACTTCTGTAAATAGTATATTCTTAAGATAGTTCATACAGCCACAGCATTCAGATGGGACCTACTACCTACCATGCATACAAGGAGTAATATGCAAGTAAGGTGGAGATTAAATTATATCCCCACAGCTGCATTAGTAAATTATCAGGCTTTAGATTTTGTCTAGCATGGACTAGTAAATATTGCAAACAAACATATCCAGGAGTGCTTCACAAGGCATGCCCCCAGTAGAAAACTAAAAAGGAGAAATAATTGGAGCATCATGTGAAGCATTCTTGGGGAACTACTACAGTTCTAGGTTTCTAGCTGCATTTCACAGCCTGCAGGGATTAAAAGATAAGCTTGGTGTAATGAAAAGAAACACACACCTTCTTGCAGCTTCTGGTCGATCCACCTTGTTTACACTGTGTGCTTCTTGAAGCTTGTTGATATGAAAGATGGTTCTCTGGGACAGGATCTGCCTGTGGAGCATCAAGTTGCTTTGGCGTCTTTGTTGGGTCAGAACTTTTCTCTACTTCAATTGTGTCTACCCTCCGCCATTCAGCCGCTGCTGGAGTTTGCAGCATCCCATCATATGCAACACTTGGTGGGGACTTCAAAGGTTCAGATTTGGCTGGGCTGTCAAGGTGAATTCCAAAAAGTTTGCATGAATTGCCTTTCATTTTCTGAGCTTCACCATGAGCAAGAACCAAAGGTTGAGGCTTGATCACACGTGGCTGTGCATTGTCCATACGAGAACCAGGTACCATATGGCCAAACCATCCAGCTGAGTATTGATCAATGCCATGGCCGAGCAGTGGAGTGTACACTCCATTCCCGAACTTGGTCTTTGCAGAACTCTGAGGCATCCCACCAACTTCCTGTATCATTGGATAGTTTTGCCTGTCCAACCCAAAGCTAGTACTTGAAGGCATCATGGACCATGAACCATACATATTGTGATTGCCTTGCTGATCCTGATAATGTGCATTTACAGTGTGCCAGAAGTTAGGACGGCCAGCAGCAATCTGATCAGGTAAAGAACAGAAACCCTGCTGGTTTTGTAGATCTTTAGGTTGCTGATATCCAGATAACATCTCATTGTAACTATCAGGCCTGTTCATCTGCATCCAACTATCAGAACCCAGCTTCCTCTGCGTACCAATGGTACTCTTCTCCCGATCAAATCCTGACTGTCGCAGGACTGACTGCTGAGCAGCATCCAGCTCACTTTTATCACCAAAAGCACTTTTTGGGGTTGCATTATCCTGGGTCTGCAAGGCCCTTTGTAGGACATTCTGTTGAGCCTCCACTGTGACCTTAGGAGCTGCTAGAATGAGATAAAGCACAAGCATTAGTAAGACTAACAAGTATCCTACAGGTTTTGCACACATGAAAAAGTCAAACCTTCTTTCGTCGGAGCTGAAGAATCAGGCAGGGATGCTACAGCATTAGAGCGAGGCCTTTTGGGTCTGTGAACCGGAAGCGGATTGATAGGGGGAGGGCTGACAGCAGGATCTATTTGCCAGGGAGAAACCCTTTCAGGGCGTGGAATGGAGGAAGCTTCATCCCACCTCACCTGGATAACACAAAAAGAACATCACAAGAGTGTTCCAAGAAGTATATATACTTCAATTGCGATGAGAGGGATGATACCTTAAGGTAACGCCATTTAGATTCAGGCCATCCAGCTTGATCAGGATCCACATTTCCAACAATGGTTCCAGTAAACCTAATTGTACAGGAATTTTGAATGTTTCAAGTCGCTTCTAGTAGATTTATATGAAGCAGAACATCATCATTGCACCAGTCAAATTGCTTACCTTTGCTCTGGAGCCTCTTCACCTTCAAACCTCATTTTAAATCTCATCCCTACTGGGTAATTTCGTTTCAGCGACTCCATGTAGCGATCACAGGGAACCACAAACTCTGCTGGACTTGTTCTGAGAGCAGTAATTCAGAAGATAATTTAATTAAATGAAAGCAGTACATATCACTCCCAAGAAAAAACTAGAGGGTTAGGGGCATTCAGGAATTATCAAGTATAAAACCTAGAGGGTTTAGCACCAACCTAGGTTTATAGTAGACAGTGAACATGGTTCCAGTGTTAACAGCATGCCATGCTGTAGCAAGAACTCCAAGATGCATGCTGTGGCTTGATATTACTGAAGATGGAACATTTGCTTGCTGCCTCATTGCACGCCGAACTCCGACACGCAACTCCCCATTCTCACCTCTGCATGTATCATATGTTGTTTTGTGGTTAAGGGAAAATATACCAGCAACAAGTTTATCACAGGTTCATATGAAAAGTACACAGTATGCCACAAAATATACCTTAGAAAGATGAAGGCATCCCCAGCAACAAGTCGTTTGGCGCTAACAAAGACACTCCAGCCACTCTGCAAAAGATGCCTTCGTGGCTGACCTGATGTAGCAGATATGTATATGAGATAACTTCAACGAGGATACAACATAATTATATCAATCTATTGTTGAAACATGGACCAAACAGAAAAACTATTAGTTGGTGCAACTCAGTAGTCAATAAGACGTATGGTTACATTATGTACTTGTCCTTTATGAAACTTAAGTGTGTAAGATGAAACATTGGTAGACAAAATTAAATGGTTATCCTGGCACCATCAAATGCAGGCCCATGTAATGAAATCAAAATACACATGTTGGAAGCACAAGTTGGTCCCTACAAAATGACCAATGAGGTATGATGATGCATACATATTGTACCCGAAAGCACATTTAAACCAAATTAAGATCAAGTTAAGGAGTCATTAATGCACAGAACTGGTTCAATATATGTTTGCAACTCTTTGCATTCAGGTGCAAGTGAGCAAAGAGCATTTACACATTCTTGGATATTGGTCAAATAACAAAGATGTTGAGTGATCACCTCTGAATATGTGGCGAAAACGCCATTCAGCACCATGCAGATCCTTGGCCACAAGCTCTTGTGTTGGAGGTTGACGGCTCATATCCTGACCAAGAAGCCAAAGCAAAGATCATCACTACCACTGAAGCAACAATTAGCAAATGTACAACTGCAGCAACAGCAACATCACCAAGTGTCCAAGTCAAAGATCAAGTAAGCTAACCAGTTGCGGGAGGCACTCGTCCGCGTGACGTCGCAGCACCGAGAAGCCACCATGTGTGCTGGTGTCTGAGGCTGTCAAGGTCTTGCAGAAAGAGTGCACACGTGGCCTCGCAGGTGCAGCAGAGGGAGCAGCAGGCATCTCCTCCTCACTAGAGCCATTCTCATCTGGCTGCTACATATGAAAAAAAATGAACAGATGATGCCTGATTATAACCTTCAGACCAAGATCCTCATGGAGCAGAGTCTGGAAGCTAAAAGCATCACTCACCTTCGATTCAGGGAGCAGGGTAAGCTGGGCATACACCTCATCAGTGTCCGGTTCAGCCTACACAAACAAATTGGCATCAAACACACATCATTGAAAGGCAAAGCTCAAATTTGCATGAAGAGAGGGTGCAAGTACCTTCAGTTCAACGTTCATGACCTCACACGGGATCTTCCATGGGAGATTGTACAGTTGCATGTGCTGCTCAGCCACCTGGTTGGTCGATGCCTCCACCTGAAATACAGAGCAACAGATTAACGGTCAAATTAGGCACACCAAACCACAAGAACCCCGAACTGAGTCACACTGTCAAAAGAGTGAAATCCACGAATTTCTTAAGTATAAAAAAAAGCATAATCCTAAAAAAATCGACCATAGTAACAAGCACTGGTAAAAATTTCCCGCTGAACTGAAATGAAATGAGCATAAACCACTGCTCGACGTGCATAAGTACTACCTCCGTTCTTAAATATACGACACCATTGACTTTTTTCGTCGGCTTGACTATTCGTCTTTTCTACAAATATTTTAGCAAATCAATAAACCAACAAGTTAGATCTAAAGTATATTGGATAATAGATATAATGATATACATTTTAGTTTAGTTAACTAATTTGTTCAATATATATTGATGGTCAAAGTTGGAGCAAAAAGTAAATGGAACGAAGGGAGTAATTGGTGAGCGCAAATTGTCCAGGTGGAGCAGAAGAAAGTAAAATCCAATGGCGAAACACGAACAACTCAGCGATCCAGCACAACAAACACCATGTTCCTCAAAGGAACTACAATCCCCAAGGCTTCGAGGACAGGAAGCAAGTGGGACGGTGCAGATTGCGCTAAACCACCCATAAAAAAACTCCAAAATTGCGCCGGGGAACCGCGAATACCCAACAGTAGCACCAAATTTGGAAGCCAAAGCTCAGATTTTCCAGTGGCGCAGCCGCGCAGGGGTAAACCCCGCTCGATTCGCCAACAGGCAGAGCGAACCGCCAAAATTAGAGGAACCCGCGGGCCCGAAACTCGAGGGAATGGAGCAAAACCCGCCGTGTTCCCACGAGAGCGCCTCGCGCGAACAGAATTCTGCCGTCAGAAACGGAATTCGCCGGACGCTCGGCGAAATGACCCGCCCTGATCACCGGAGACGCGCGCAGCAAAGCAAAAAAAAACGTGGAGACGCGGAAAAACCCCGCCCAATCGGGGCTCACGCAGAAGGGAGAAGGAGGAGGGAGGGGGCGCGCTGGAATTGAGGGGCGCGGGCGCACCTGCTCGATGTGTCCCTGCGGGAAGTAGTAGACCTTGTCCCCGACCCTGGGCACGGTGACCAGCGGGCCGGCGCAGAGGTTCCAGAGCTCCGTGTACATGCCGTCCTCCGTCCCGCCTCCGCCTCCGCCGCCGCCACCTGCACGCGAGAACAGAGGCCACCAAGCCAAACCCACGTCAAAACCCGCCAAACCCAAACACCCAGCTCTAGAAGGGCGAGAGGAGAACTCCACGACCCCGACTCACCTCGCGCCGCCGCGGCGCCATCCCCCTCGCCCCCGCCCCCACCTCCACCACCCGCCGCGTGCGCCGCAGCCGCAGCAGAAGCCATGTCGAGCAACCAGATCTTCACATCCGCGGCGCCTCCGCGCGCGCGCGCTAACCCCCGGCGGCCCCCTCTCCCTCGCCCGAATCGCACGAATTCCCGGCGGACTCGAGCTCCTCCCCTCGAATTCCCCTCCGATTCGGCGGCCGGCCGACCTCGTCCCCCTGGCCCTCTCTCTCTTCTCTCCTCGCAGGTCTCGCCCCCCTCCTCCCTCCTCTTCACCACACCCCGATTTTTTTACTGCTGGGCTCGGGTAGAGAGAGAGACAGAGGAGAGATTTATGTGAGTGGGGAAGGCGACGTCACCTCCCCTCCCTCGCGACCTCCTGGTGGTGATGGTGTGGTGGAGTGGTCTCCTCGCCTTCTCTCCCGCGAGTGCGTTCGGCGTGAGCTGCTGGCTTCATTTCAAGCTGGCGGTGAGGTTTACCGCGAGGGAAAGAGGTGGGTGAGGCGACCGCGAGGCGCAATAATTTCACTACCCGGGCTGGGTTTGGGAAGGGCTGGGCTATGAGCTTGAGCTGGAGGAAAGGGAAAGACAGGGTTTTGGGCCGGGTGGGGGGCTGTCTGGCTCCTGCAGGCAAGGGGGTGGCGCAATAAATATTCGTGTTGGGGCATTGGGGGCGGGGCGGATCCTCTCTGCCTGCCTCCTGCGGTGAAGCGGAGAGAGTCACCGCTGTGGCCGATTTTTTAATTGACACGTCGGGGAGCGAGCGGTTGGGCAGAGGGGACAGCAGGTGCGTGTACTGGAAATTGTTGAGGAATTGATATTTCTTATACTGTACTTTACCGTACATGGAAGGGTAAAAAAATTCATGCATGAAATTTTAAATGAAGACCATTTACAAAATCATTTCATATATATGAGTCTAACTTTATTCAACGAATCATCTAAGGTCCTGTTTGGTCCTCATCAGTCAGTTCATATATAAGTCACCTGATTTACAAGTTAGTTGGATTTAAGTCAGTTCGTTGCAGTGACTTACTCCCTCTGTCTCATAAAAGAGTGCAATTTTAGTTTTTTTTAGGATAGATTAGTGGAGGAATGAAAAGACTCTAATACCTTCATTTGTTTGTCAAATGCAGTAAGTTTTGTCATGCAAATCAGATTTGACCACTTAATTAGAAAGGTAATTAGATCTATTTTCTAGGATTGCATTCTTTGTGAGATTCTTTTCAAAAGCTAGGATTGCACTTATTTATGGGACGGAGAGAGTATAAGTTTGTGGGCTTTACACAAGGTAAGAGAGGGGAAAAGTGCAAATAAGTTACTTTAAATAGGAGTAGAGATACTTATGAGAATTATAAGTCAGAAGACTTAAAGTGCAAATGAGTCAGGGCTGTTTGGTTCACACAGATGACTTATTTTCACTTTTTGCATTTAAGTCACAGTACTGTTAGAAATCTAGGTAATATTCGGCATATTTTAATTCCATAATTGAGCAAGTAATTCATGATGTAAATGAGTGAAAACGTGATAACATGACATGTGCTCGTGTTCATGATTAACACACTGTAAAACATGAACGACACAAATAACCAGATAAGTTTGAGGGTGTACCCAGGGGCGGGACCGTTGCCGAAGGCACCGGGTGCGCCGTTACCAACTGGATTAACCATGTTAATCGTGGGCTGGCCTCAGTCGATGTAGCCGTACGAGTTGACGCAGCGAAGACGTCAATGCGGTGCAGAAGGGCCGTCGGGATGTAGACGTTCACGATCGCCAAGAAGTAGACGATCACACAAACTAGACGATGATCGTTGAGCAGTCGCGCACGTCTTGCGCTACCCAAAAACCTGATTGCCTCGCTATCCCGAGCAAGAATGCTAGCGTGGCGGGTTTCGGAGGCTCTGCTCTTCCAGCAGCGTGTGCGCGCACGGAGTGGAATGGGGAGAGGCTTGTGAGTAGCAACAACAGTAGAAATATAGGAGAGGCCGGAAGAAGAGAATCCATCGAACCTGGACACCACCATGTGCCTCTAATGCTAGTTAACACTAGTAACTGACGCAATAACCAGCCACTAGTAATTGATGAGCATTTGCACAAGAGCCATTAGCACTAGTAACAGCCAAGGCAATTCAAGTTGATTACATTCCTTCTCATTCAACCATATGGAATTAACTACATTAATCACCATTTGGTAACCTCTAGCATTAATTGTGGGCCTGAATTATTATTGATTTAATTGCTTGGAAATGGACTAAACCCAATTTAATCCAACAATCCCCACCAATAATTCACGGCTCACGAGAAATGCTCTCTAAAATACTACTGCTTTGATATACTAACTTTTAGTGGAGACTGTTAAGTTGAACTTCCACCTAGAGCAGAGGCTACACTTGTTCACAACTAATCAATGGACTATGCCTTGAATTGACAGTTTTGTGCAAACAAACTTGACAAAAACTCCTTGTTAGTACTAGGCTACTATAAGCATCCCCGCGGTTTGGAGCATATAAGTCATACTCCGAGCCTTTCATGAGTATCTAGAGATCACCCAATCTCATAGACTGTGACTAGCAGTCAACTCATATAGGTGCAATCCTTGAAGATGTTCTGTAGGCCAACATCTTTATTCATAAGAATCACTCGGATCACATTAAGGTTTTACCCAACCTGCCATACAGTGTAGAAGAGAAATGCACCTTCTCTGAAATGAGCCTTATACAAAGGTTCTCTTCTCACAGTTAAACAATAGCTTGTTTCGCCATTCTATTTCACGGGATCTCCGGTCACATAGAACAGGTTACCACTACTGATCAACTTTTATGGGTCTCAAGCCCAATTCCATAGATGCATTATCTATCACGTTACGTGAAAGACCCTTTGTGAATTGGTCTGCCAGATTCTTAGCCGTATGAACATAGTCCAAGGCTATCACTCCGGAGTTTCTCAATTTTCTGACAGACTCCAACCGCCTCTTTACATGCCTAGAAGACTTCATGTTGTCCTTAGAACTGTTCACCTTGACAATCACTGTCTGATTATCACAGTTCATTAGAATAGCCGGTATTGGTTTTTCAACCACCGGCAAATCCATTAGGAGTTCACGAAGCCACTCAGCCTCAACAGTGGCAGTGTCTAATGCTGTGAGTTCTGCTTCCATTGTTGACCTCGTTAAGATGGTCTGCTTGCAAGACTTCTAGGAAACAGCACCACCTCCAAGTGTGAACACATATCCACTTGTGGCTTTAAGTTCATCAGCATCAGAGATCCAGTTTGCATCACTATATCCCTCTTGTACCCTAGGGTACCCGGAATAATGAATCCCATAGTCCATTGTGCCTATTAGATAGCGCATTACTCTTCCAAGAGCATACCAATGTTCATCTCCTGTATTTGAAACAAACCAGCTCAATTTGCTCACAGCAAACGAGATGTCAGGTCTTGTAGCACTAGCTAAGTACATCAAAGAACCAATTATCTGAGAATATCTCAGCTGATCTCTCATTATCCTTTTGTTCTTTTTCAGAATCATACTAGCATCATAAGGCGTTGGAGCAGGTTTAGAGTCACTATAACCAAAACGACTCAAAATCTTTTCCACATAGTGAGATTACGAAAGAGTCACCCCACCATTGCCTTCTCTTACTAGCTTTATGTTAAGGATAACATCAGTCTCTCCCAAATCTTTCATTTCAAAATTTTGAGACAAATAATCTTTAACTTCCTTAATCACATTAAGGTTTGTCCCAAAAATCAGTATGTCATCCACATACAGACACAAAATCACTCCTTCACCTTTACCGTATCGATAGTACACACACTTATCAGCTTCATTCACAACAAAGCCAGCGGATGTTAAAGTTTGGTCAAACTTCTCATGCCATTGCTTGGGCGCTTGTTTGAGGCCATATAAAGACTTCATTAATCTACACACCATTCCTTCTTGACCTTTTGTTACAAATCCATCAGGCTGATCCATATAGATCTCCTCTTCCAACTCTCAATTCAGGAAAGCTGTCTTAACGTCCATCTGATGAACGAGAAGACCATAAGAGGCTGCCAAAGAAAGTAACACTCGAATCGTGGTCAATCGAGCAACTGGTGAGTATGTATCGTAGAAGTCCTCTCCTTCTTTTTGAGTGTAACCCTTCGCCACAAGCCTTGCCTTGTACTTTTCAATAGTACCATCTGGCCTAAGTTTTTTCTTGAACACCCATTTACATCCTACAGGTTTACACCCATAAGGACGTTCAACGACTTACCAAGTGCCATTAGACATTATAGAATCCATCTCACTCCTTATTGCTTCCTTCCAATAGTCAGCATCAGGAGATGAAAATGCCTCTTCAATGGTCTTAGGTGTGTCATCCACGAGGTATACAATGAAATCATCACCAAAAGACTTTGCAGTCCTTTGTCTCTTACTCTTTCTAGGAGCTTCATTATCATCCTCCTCAGTGTTTTCCACATGTGTTTGATCATTGTGTTCTATCAAAACAGTAGGTTCTTTATTAATAGATAAATCTTGACTAGATGTGCTAGCTTCCTTTCTCATAGGAAATATGTTCTCAAAAAATGTAGCATCTCTGGACTCCATGATTGTACCAACATGCATGTCAGGTACTTCAGATTTTACTATTAAAAATCTATAACCCACGCTGTGAAAAGCATAACCAAGAAAGACACAATCGACAGTTTTCGGTCCGAGCTTACGTTTCTTTATTATTGGCACATTCACCTTTGCCAAACAACCCCAAGTTCGTAAGTAAGAAAGTGATAGTCTTTTCTTTTCCCATTCCTCAAATGGTGTTTTATCTTTGTTCTTAGTAGGAACACGATTCAGGACATGACAAGCAGTCAATATAGCCTCACCCCACCATTCCTTGGAAAGACCCGCTGTGTCTAACATGGCGTTAACCAAATCAGTTAGAGTGTGATTCTTTCTTTCAGCCACCCCATTTGATTGAGGTGAATAGGGAGGCGTCCTCTCATGAATAATTCCATGTTCCTCACATAACGAAGTAAAAGCATTAGAAAAATACTCTCCACCATGATCCGACCTTAAACGTTTGATCTTTCTCTCAAGTTGGTTTTCAACTTCAGCTTTATAGACTTGAAAATAGTGTAATGCTTCATCTTTAGATTTCAACAAGTAAATATAGCAAAATCTAGTGCAATCATTTATTAACGTCATGAAGTACTTTTTACCACCTTTAGTCAACACACCATTCATTTCACATAAATCTGAATGAACAAGTTCTAGCGGTGCCAAGTTCCTCGCCTCTGCAGTCATGTGAGGCTTGCGAGTTTGTTTAGATTCAACACATGCATGGCACTTTGAACCTTTGACTAAAGTGAATTTAGGAATTAAACTCAGATTTGCTAGCCGCATCATACAACCGAAATTAATATGACAAAGTCGTGAATGCCAAACATTAGACTCATCATTAACAGTAACCACGTGGTTCACAATGTCATTACACTCATCAGACAAAGAAAAGCGGAACAAGCCTCCGCTATCATATCCTTTATCAACAAAAGTCCCATACTTCGAAAGTACACATTTATTGGATTCAAAAACTAATTTAAAACCATCTCTACATAGTAGAGACCCGCTGACTAAATTCTTTTTGATAGTAGGGACATGCTGCACGTTCTTCAATCGCACGGTCTTTCCCGAAGTAGGTTTCAGATCGACCGTACCAACATCAAGAACACGCGCATGTGACCCGTTTCCCATCAACAAGGAGGTAGTCCCGCTGACCTGATAAGAAGAAAACAAGGAAACATCAGCACACACATGAATATTAGCTCCTGTATCAATCCACCACTCAGGTGAACTACAAACTGAAAGAACTGTAGGTAAATAATTACCATACCCCGATGTTCCTGCAGTTGTCTCGCCAATAACCACGTTTGCTGTTTTTCCAGCGCCTTTGCGATCTGAGCACTTTGCAGCAAAGTGTCCAGGTTGACTGCACACAGAGTAGTTACCATCGTTTTTCTTCTTCTTCTTAAAGGTGGTTGTCTGTTTAGTCTTTGCAACATTTTCAGGCTTGTTGTTTTTCTTCTTACTATGGGTGTTGCTGAAATTATTTTTCTTCTGCACAAAATTTGCGCTAGAAGCTCCAACAATTTCTTTACCGCGAGTGTCTTTCGCCCTCGCCTTCTCTTCAACATCCAAAGAGCCAATCAGATCAGTAACACTGAACAATTGTCTCTTATGTTTTAGAGAGGTGGCAAAATCCCTCCAAGAGGGTGGTAACTTGGAAATGATACTTCCAGCCACAAACTTGTCGGGCAACTCGCACTTAAAGCCTTCGAGCTCCTTTGCAAGCGTATGTATCTCATGAGCTTGTTCCACTACAGGACGGTCATCAACCATCTTATAGTCACTGAACTTCTCCATGACATACAATTCGCTCCCAGCATCGGTAGCACCGAAATTGGCCTCAAGCGCATCCCACAGCTCTTTGTCTGTTG
Organism: Cenchrus fungigraminus; assembly: GCA_036936925.1. Lineage (NCBI taxonomy): Eukaryota > Viridiplantae > Streptophyta > Magnoliopsida > Poales > Poaceae > Cenchrus > Cenchrus fungigraminus. Next base: position 58,294,096 of record CM072768.1, on the reverse strand, counting down.
CTTTGGACAGATAAAAATCTACTAGATGATCAACAAGAACGGAAATCACGGCACCACGAAACAGGTTATCGGCGGCCTCGAAAGCTTCCCCCTCCTCTGGGGAAAACTGATCGGGCTTCCCCTGCGTGATGTGAATCACGTGCATAGCAGTCAACCAGAGAATCATCTTATTCTGCCAACGCTTGAAATTGGTACCATCGAAAATATTCGGTTTGAGCGACGCAGCAAAACCAGTAACCGAAAGCCTAGCACATTCAGGTTTTTGGATTGTTAGAAATCTAGGCAATATTCGGCATATTTTAATTCCATAATTGAGCAAGTAATTCATGATGTAAATGAGTGAAAACGTGATAACATGACATGTGCTCGTGTTCATGATTAACACACTGTAAAACATGAACGACACAAATAACCAGATAAGATTGAGGGTGTACCCAGGGGCGGGACCGTTGCCGGAGGCACCGGGTGCGCCGTTACCAACTAGATTAACCATGTTAATCGTGGGCTGGCCTCAGTCGATGTAGCCGTACGAGTTGACGCAGCGAAGACGTCGATGCAGTGCAGAAGGGCCGTCAGGATGTAGTCGTTCACGATCGCCAGGAAGTAGACGATCACACAAACTAGACGATGATCGTTGAGCAGTCGCGCACGTCTTGCGCTACCCAAAAACCTGATTGCCTCGCTATCCCGAGCAAGAACGCTAGCGTGGCGGGTTTCGGAGGCTCTGCTCTTTCAGCAGCGTGTGCGCGCACGGAGTGGAATGGGGAGAGGCTTGTGAGTAGCAACAACAGTAGAAATATAGGAGAGGCCGGAAGAAGAGAATCCATCGAACCTGGACACCACCATGTGCCTCTAATGCTAGTTAACACTAGTAACTGACGCAATAACCAGCCACTAGTAATTGATGAGCATTTGCACAAGAGCCATTAGCACTAGTAACAGCCAAGGCAATTCAAGTTGATTACATTCCTTCTCATTCAACCATATGAAATTAACTACATTAATCACCATTTGGTAACCTCTAGCATTAATTGTTGGCCTGAATTATTATTGATTTAATTGCTTGGAAATGGACTAAACCCAATTAAATCCAACAAGTAATTAATTCTTAATTTGCTACATAACCAAACACTGCACATCTGCACCTTTGCAAACGCACGGGAGCCTTTCTCCCGTGCACGGGTTTCCGTATTTTCCTTGCCCCTCTTATCCTCGTCTCTCAATGGTTGTTCCTGTTTTCGCAAATGGTAAGTTTGAGAATGTTCAGTGGGGGTAGTATGGAAGCCGAATTGGTGTCGTGAAAATGGCGTTTAATTCCTATACAGATGCATTTATGTTAAATCCGGTTGGCTAGCGCTTGCACTATACACATTTCATTTCGAAAGAAAAAAGAAAGAACATAGAGGTCCATTATTCAGGATTCAGAAAAATAAAAGGGAGATTTGCGTTCATACCCCTATTTTGAACATGAATGGTGATTTTACCTCTATTTTTTCAACTTTGTGATTTTACCCCTGCTTTTTGAAATCGAAGAGAGACTTTGCCCCTGTTCTGTGAAGTGCACTTGACGGTGTTAAAATTGGTACGAAATGACAAATTTGCCCTTGCAAATTTACCCTCAGTTCTTTGTGACTTTACCCCTGTTTTGACAAAAAAAACATTTTGACATGTGCCTGTGCACCACAACGCACGATCGACGACAAGCCGGAAGCAGCGGCGCTGTCGTCGCTTGCTTGCGGCTCGTGTGGACTGGTGGCAGTGGCGGAGGCACGTTGGGGCGAGCTGGGGCAGCTGCCCCAGCTACCGGCGTGGTCATCCAGAATCCCTTTTCTACTCCTATTGAATTTCTGTGTGTTTCAGTAAAAAAAGAATTTGTGCCTATTGCCAACCCCATTAACCAGCAGGAATAGTTTGATCGCGCGCTTCTTCCTTTCTTCACGGGCCGGCCAACATCGCCGTTTAGGTCACACAAAACAGCAGCGCTATCTGTTATAAAAAAAATATCAACACTAGCTAAGTGAGGGCTGAAGCCTGAAGGTTTATTTCTGAGTGCTTGTAGACGCTTGCAAATCATAATACTCCTACGTGCTGACCCAATGACGTTGGCTCATTTTTTTTCTTTTTCTTTTCTATTTCTTTTATTCATCTTTTACTTTATCTAATTATAACTGAATCAGTGTATATTCATCTTTTACCGTTCGGCTTATCTTGACTTGGCTTATCTGAGGTTATTTCCACTCACACAACACTATTCAATCTACCAGTCGAACACTATTCTCCATACCAGCCGAACAGGCTCTAAATTCGCTTTTTGTTGTCCATCCAATTTTATAGTTTTACCTCTAAAAGTCGTCCCAGCTATAATTTTTTTCTGGCTTCGCCACTGCTGGTGGTGAAGAAGAGCAAGCTGCTGTGAGTCAACTCATTCGTAAATTCCTTGACATGATTTGCTCTTGTTCTCTTGTTTGTTGCTGCTAGCTAGCCTGCTACACACATCTTGGATTGGAGCAATTAAAAGCATGCGATTCATTCTTCATCCTCGTCCCTGCAGGATTGAAGAGGGACCAAGAGATGGAGGCAGTGTATCGCGAGATCTGAATTTCTGGACGAGAGGGCGAGCGAGCAATGGTTGCGGCGGCGGCTGGCGCTGCAGGGGACAGGGTGCCCAGGGAACAGGGACAGGGGGCAGGTGCGTCGCAGGCTGCAGGGGCGGCGCGGTTGACGGGCCGTCGACAGCCGGCCGAGGAGGGGTGTCCTGGCTCGAACGGTGGCAGGTGGGGCCTCAGCCTGGCGCACACGCGGGGGAGTGGCCAGCGCGGCGGCAGGACCAAGGCCGACGTCAGGCCACGGATGGCCGGCGCCGAGGCTCGGACGACGAGCGGCGGGGGAGCGGCTGGCACCAAGACTCGGACGGCGGGCGCCTGCATGTGCCCGCCCGCTGCGGCCTCCTCCCACGGCCGCGCAGGAGCGCCTCCTGCAGGTGCGCGGGGTCGCTTCCCGCCCGATCTCCCGCAGTCAGTCCACCACCGGTCGCCGGCCACCGCCGCCCTTAGGGTTCATGGGAGAGGACAGAGGAGGGAATCTCTGGAGGGTGTCGAGTGAGAGTGAGGAAGGGGCCTTGAGCAGAATGAGGAGAATGAAATGGATAAGGTAAGGGTAGGTATGTCTTTTTCCATGATCTTTGTGATTTTTCCTATTTCTTCTATTTGTTTTAAAGAGATCAGCAACTAACAGAGTTACTTTATGGGTAAACGGAAGCTTCATATAGGAAAAGAAGGGGCAAAATCACAAAGTTAAAAAATTGAGGGTAAAATCACCATTAGACTTCACAGCAGGGGCAAGATCACCAATCTCCCAAAATAAAATGCTCGGACCGACTGTTCTGAATAGAAGGGACGGCCAATGTAGTCTGTTCGGCTTATCTTCTTGCGCAGTAATTTTTCGGAATGAATCACGCAGTACATCATCAGAGCACGGTATTTTTTTCTCGGAATAAATTAACCATACAGATCAGTAGAAAATCCGCGAATAGACTTAGCTCCTCTTTATACCTGAGCATTTTTGGCCCGGCCCGACCCGGCCCGCTGGCCCGGCCCGCGCCAGGCCCGCCCACGGACCTTACTGGACGTGCGTGGGCAGAGATCTTGAAGCCCGCGAAAAATTTTTTTGGCCCGAGTCCGGCCCGAAATGCTGTTTTTAGTTACTTTACACTATAAAATGCGCGGGCGGCCCGCCCAAACCCGGGCCCGGCCCGAAAACTGAGGCCCGACACGTCCCATGGGACGGTCATGGGCAGGATTTTCTCAGCCCGAAAAATCTGGATTTTTTTTCGGCCCGGCCCGAATCCGACCCGGCCCGTGAAATGCTCAGATCTACTCCTCTTGCAACGCTCGTAGCAAGTACAAACCGACAAACGCAATAATGTGCTATTAGCACCAGGCGTTTTACGTGATCACATGAACCCGTAGCGGTGCCATTACTTTAGTATACTACTTAGAAACAGTGGCGCAATTGCAACGTCTTGATAGAGGCTGTTCGGCTGGTAGAATGAATAGTGCTTGGCTGGTAGAATAAATAGTATTTTGTGAGAGGAAAAAAACCAAAACAAGCCGAGATATGCCGAGATAAGCCAGCCGAACAGCCTCTATACTTTTCCGGCTTCTAACTGGAGAATCGGGTGATATGGGTCAATTTTTCACACTGACTCGATAGATCCAGTTCAAAGTAATTTCACGCTTAAAAAAATTCCCGCCCCAATATTCAGGCGAGAGTGAGAGAGGATAGAGAGTGACTATACGGCAGTTTCGAGTGTTGAAGGCAGTTTTAGCTTTGACACGGGCGCTAGGGAAAAAGAAGAAGAAGGGAAAAAAATGCAGCAGCAGATCAAAGGGAAGAAGATATGCCATACTCCCAGAAATCCGGCGAGATACGAAACTGACTATCAGGCCAAGAGAATACACGCTACTGCTACGTACACTCGCAAGTATCCTCCGTAGAGGAAGTCAGAAAACATTTTCAAAAAAAGGAGGAAGACAGAAAGACAAACATAAAAATGGTCTGCGTGTGTTTTTTTTTTTTGTGGGAGGGGAAAAGCTGGTGGCGCGACATGGGATGTCTGCGTCAGACACAGGAGCAGGCAGAGGGCAGCAGGAGGAGGAGGAGCAGCGGTGCGGGGCGTCGTGGGCTCCGGGGACGTGTCGAGGAATCAGAGGCCAGGTGGGGCCCGCGTGTCCCTCTCCTGTCCTCTCCCCACCCGCGTCGCCGTCGCTCGCGCGCTGCTGCAGGTGCAGGTGGGGCGCGGCACGACACGGGGATCGCCCCTCGCCCAGTCGACACGGTGGCCGCCGCGCCGCGCCGCGCAGGCCGCAGCAGCAGGGAGGGAACTATTTTTTCAACTTTTTCTTCATCACATCACATTAAATACACCAAAAGACATATGTTCGGAGCAGTAAATGTAGGTAAAAAAATGCTAATTACACAGTTTTGATGTACTTTGCGACACGAATCTTTTGAGCTTAGTTAGGTTATGGTAGGATAATATTTATCACAAACAAACGAAATGTGCTACAGTGTGCTATAGGAGTTCAAAACGTTGAAAAAGCAAAATTTTCGCCAACTAAACAAGACCCTGGTCTCTACACGCAGCGCGCAGGCGGGGGCGGGGCCGCGGGTCCCCCCAACCCTCTCCCAACGCTTCCCCGCCATAAATTCACTGTAGCGCCGTGTGCTGCGTTGTACTGGACTGGACGCCGAATTTGTGTACGGTAGGAGTAGGCTTTGCCCGCCTGCGTCTGCGTCGATGCTCGGTGCCTCGGTAGTGTGGGCACCGGAGGAAAGTGGAACAAATCGGTAGCCGTACGTGTCGCGTTACAGAACTAATCCCTCCGTCGCTTGTTGAGGGTCGTTTGGAACGCGTGTCTGTGAGGAGAATCACTGTATTTTGGCGACCAACAAAAAGGGACGGAAGGAGTACAGCTGGTGTATGTTACTCCCTCCGTTCTTAAATATATGACACCATTGACTTTTTACTCCAACTTTGACCACTAATATATACTGAACAAATTAGTTAAATAAAGCAAAATGTATATAATTACGTCTATTATTTAAGAACGGAGGTAGTACGTACAGTGTACTGAGTACCTGTGCACGAGTACACTTGGATTAACAAGGCGTGGGTGCAAATTACTAGGAAGAGCGAAAAGAAAAGGATTGATGACGGCTCGCGATTCAAATTTGACGTGTTTGCTGTGGCACCGGGACAAAAATAAAACCCATATATTGCCTACGGATCGGACGGAATTGCGTTGTTTCACGGTGGAAACAATAGGAAATAGGAAAATGCACTTTACCAGTTTTTTACTGCCAACGAGGAGAGATGCGGAGTAGTACTTCCTGTTAGCGGATACGCTGACTCGGTGCCCAGCGCGCGCACGGCGCGCGCACTGTTGTAAAGTAAATGGAACAGTACAAGGTGAAGTAAGGAGAGTGATTAACTTTATTGATGAACATAGTTTACATATATATAGTGCATGCCAATAGAGGCAGTTCCAGGGCTCTTTGTAACCGCTGATTAGCAGTTGCTAATCCTTCTCTTTAGCCAAGTAATTGATCATTTAGGAATATTAATAATATTCTCAACACTCCCCCTGATTAATTATCTTCTGGAACTTCAGTGTTCATCATAGTTATTAATCTTGAAAACCCCTGTGGGAAAAAACTTAAATATACATTGATATACCAGGATAAAACTCCTTAAAACCCGATGGGAAAATATAGGAGAAAACACCATGATAATCATGTGTATGCCCGTACAATATCATCTCCTAAAAAACCCCGTGGGAAAAAATAAGATGATATGACATACATAATACTGATATTGCCTCGTTAAAAACTTCATATGAGAAACCATCAAAGTAAAACTCATATAAAGAAAAGAGTACAATACGATGCACAAAGGATTTATTTATTCAAATTTACTCCCCTGGATTTTTGCAAGTCTTTAAGCCTCTTCATACCAATTCCTTCAACACATTTATGAAATGATGAATATGGTAGAGATTTTGTGAATAACTCACATGACATAGTTTGCAGAATCTCTATTCCCCCATCCTGTTATAACTCATGGGGATAAAATAACTTGGGAGTAATATGCTCAGTCAAGTTACTCTTGATGTAACATGATTCCATTTGTGCAACACAAGCATCATTATCTTCAAAGATAATTGTTGGTGCATCAAGTGCGCCAATTCCACATGATTTTAATATGTGGTCAATCATTCTGCGAAGACAAACACACTAATGTGATGCTTCATACTATGCAATTATCTCAGAATGATTAGTGGAAGTAGACACTAAAGTCTGCTTGGAATATTTCCAAGAAATAGTAGTTCCACCATTTAAAAATATAAAGTCTGTCTGGGATCTGCTATCATGGGGATCAAATAGACAGCCAATATTTTCTATATATAGCTACCTTGCTATACACACATTCCGGATGAAAAACATTCAAGCTGCAAGCCTAAACAAAGTTTGGTTTCACCCAAATCTTTCATTTCAAACTCCCTCAAATGATGACGAGCTTCATTGATGTCATGTTTGTTCCCAATGATATTAATATCATCAACATAGACAGACACAATGCAAATATACGTTGTAGTTTTCTTGACGAAAACATATAGACAATCATTATTGTTTATGTATCCCTTATACTTAAGGGCATACTCAACCGATTGTACCACATTTGGCTTGATTGTTTTAAGTCATATCATGACTTCTGCAACTTAACACAAAGACATGTTGCTATTTGCCTTAGGATTTGATATACTTATTCCATCAGGAATATTCATGTATATCTTAGAATCCAATAACCCATACATATATGTGGTCACTACATCTATCAACTACATAGATAGACGATTTTATACTACCAAAGATATTAAGTATCTAAATATTATGCCACTCATAACTGGAGAATAAGTTTTGTTGAACATCAACATCGGGCCTTTGCGTGAAGCCCTTTGCACCTAGCCTTGCATTATATCTCACCACTTCATTGTTTTTATTCTGTTTCCAGACAAAACAAATTTATATCCAATAGGATGGACACTAGGAGGTGTTGGCTTAACACCAGAAAACACTTCCCTTAATGAGCAAGGCTATCTCGGTTTCTATTGCATCCTTTCTATATGTTCCAGTCTGAGCGCATCAGGCACTCTATCATGGATTTAAGATCTGGATCACTTTGAAGGATTTCAGCAATTTATCAGAGAAATAACTGTCGACAATGATAATAAGACTCTCCAGTCTCTATGTAGTTAATGGCAAACCCTTAATAGATCATCATGATTTCCCAAAACAATCGATCTAGGGTCTTTAGATGTCCCAGTCTCATAATTTATGCGCATATGTGAGCTGGGTAACAATCAAATCTCTCTCAAAAGAATTGATTACTAAAAGATTTATATCAACAAAAGTTGATCTTCGTTTACCACTTTCTTTTTATTTCGTATCTTGCATCTTAGAATTGCCTCTCCCCCTCTTGCGTCCAAGAGGGATTATTCGAGTGGTTATCTTTAGGATCCTCCACTCTTTCAGGCATGTTCCTTGCAAGATAAAAGGGTTTAACAACACCTTTGTAATTGGTAAACAAATCTGGCAGATTGTTTGCAACATTTGCAAAACTATAAGTCTCTGAACTTGAAGTTCAGTTTCTATAGCACGTGGATCATAAAAATGACATGCTTTCTAGCATTCAATTAATTCCCCGGCATTCAATATTATGGTACAATTCTCCCCCTTAATGCCAGAAAATGATCCTTATTGAAGATACTATCAGCGAAAGGGGTTGTAAATAGATCACCTGTCATAGGCTCTATGTACTTAATAACCGACGGAGATTTGAATTCCACATAGGTTTTCGCTGAGGTGGTGAGATGGGTACATAAACAATACACACCCAAACTTACGCAAATGGGAAATACTTTATAAATTTCCACGTACCAACTGTAAGGGGGAATTTTAATGATATGCAGTTAGTTGTAGTTGGATTGATTCAGCAGTGTGCAGTTCCGCTTGATCCCAACACGATATAAGCAACTTGCAATTCATCAATATTGGTCTTGCTACTAGTTTAAAACTCTTTAATCAATGCCTTAGGCAAGTCATTTTTAGTGTGGATATATCGTACAAAATGCTAAACCCAAATTTCCTACAGAAAATTCAGCAGCATTGTACATTCGAATCGATTGATTTCGATGTTCAGAATAATGAGTCTCCAACTACATTAGTTGAGACAATATTTTAGCTAGCTTTATTCATGGTTTCATGTCTAAAAAAGACACATAAGATCATCTTATAGATGCATCTATAAATACCATGAATTATCTGAACGATCCACTATCAGGCTGAATCAGTCCACAAATATCACCTTGATTTCTTTCAAGTAATTTGTTTTGTTTCAGCATTCAATTTCCCTTTAGCACGTGTAGTGCATATAAATCTAAAGATCGTGGAAACTTTGCTTTATGCAAATCAAGACCAATGGAATTGCCAATAATCTTCCTCATCATTCCAACTCCAGGATGACCTAGTCTATCATGTCATGCTTGGAATGAATTTATATTTCGGAAGATTACTTTATATGCAACAGAAAAAATATAGGTTTTATGTATGTTTAGTGCAATCCAAATTCGAGGGATGGAACTTTTCACAAATTTGTTTGCCATATCCCGTAAGATTAGCGAAGTAAATAAATTCTTCTTTCCATCTACATGTATTTGCACATGAAGACCATTCTTACGGATATCTTTATAGCATAATAGGGTACAAGTTAATCCTGGATACAATAAGGTATCCTCTCTCATTAATTGAGCACTCTTAGGGAGAATAATAGTGGCTCTACCAGAACCAACTATTAAAGCATCATATAGTGATGATCACAATATTTCCTTCTCTTTTCTTAAGAGTCCGGAAAAATTCAACTCCCAAAGAATATCGTTTCTAGTACCACTATCAACAATACATAATTCCATCCTACATTGGATTGACATCAAATATATTCTGTAGTCTAATAATAATGCATACTAAAAAGAACTTCTTATTAAACATATAGGAAAACATACATAATCACACAAATGTATTACAATATCCAACATATGAGTATCACCGGTAGGGAGAGGGGCTTTAGTCCCGGTTGGTAAGGGGTATAGGTCTCTCAAGTCCAACCGGGACTAATGATGAGAGACAAAAGGCCCCCCCTTTAGTCCCGGGTGAACCAACCTGGACTAAAGGGGTCCTTTAGTCCCGGTTCGTATTACGAACCGAGACTAAAGGGGGGGGCTCGCCAGCACCTGCGCACACCCCCTTTAGTCTCGGTTGGTAATACCAACCGTGACTAAAGGGTCTCGTCTCTTTTTTTTGCTGTTTTCGATTTGACCGTATTTTCTAATTGTTGTCTAACCCGTATATGTACGTATACGTATTTGCACTTGTATATATGTATACCTGTCTATATATATCATATACGCACTTAGACTTATATATAAACTTATATATCTACATAAACTTAGAAATATACACAACAAAATAAATAGTATTTATACATCAAAATATCGTTCACTTCAAATTTCTAGTCTCTATTGGATTTTTTAGATCCATCATAATGATGTTTTCCTGCTGGATTAACCACCTCCTCCAAGAGGAATCCCAAGAGACTTTCTTGAATCGCCGAAAGACGATCCTTCTGAATGACCTCTTCCTTAACCATATCCATCTGTAATGTGCAAATATGTTAATATATTACACCCAACAATTAAATATAGAAGCGGTTAGGAAATGATGTATTATTAATAGGTTTATTTAATTAACTTACATTATAATTTCCGGAGTTTGCACTTGCCAAACATCGTATGTGCTCACAGACATAGTATCCACATAAATTATTTCCTTGTTCCTGTCTCAAACACTAAAGTGGATAGGAGAAAATGTTATGAAATATAAGTGTGATAAAATTTAAATTTTCTTAATCTGAAGTTGTTATTTGGATTACGTACCGGATAATCAGTATAGAATGTAATTGTTGGGTTAAATTCACCTTCTTTCTCTGCAATGAATTTTTCCCAAGCTCTGAGGAAAATTAATGAAAGATAATGTGTTAGTAAAAGCAATATATATATATATTTTTATATATTGCATTAAAAAGAACGTCTTAGATAGAATTATTACTCTTGAAACATATTTTGAAGGTCTTGGTAACTTGCGGGGTTTTTTCTCAATGAATCCCACACCATGACGCTGCTATTGTCGACTTGAATGATCATAAGAATCCAGTGGAAACTATATACACATGGTCATAATACTCATACAAATTAGAACTAAATAGAATTAGCAAGGACAATTAGATGGCAATCGCACATACTTGCAGCTGTAAGGTAGTAGTATGAGATCCTTGTCATGAAACTTAGACAAGGTCCTATAGATTGTCGCGATTGTTGTGTCTGGTTGATGCTTGACCTCAAACTCGTTGACTTTTGATGGGTCTATGAAACCAATTCTGTTGGCAATATTCTTTTTTTTGCATCTCTTGTTTTTGCAGGCTACCAAAAATGAAATACAAAGTTAATTAGTAGATCCACATACGTAATAAATTTATTAATAAACATAAAAAAACGCCACTTACAGACACAAAGCGACGATAAGATCGGTATTCAGGGCGTCTAGATGGTAAACTTCATAAATATCTTTGAATTCCAGCCAGACCACCTTGTTGCCTTCAGTGGCAAAATCTTCCGGTCTAGCAAGTATACCTATGGTATCTACGCCTTTCGCTGAATGCTGCATGTACCACTCATGAAATTTGTACATCTTAGGTGAGAGCTTAAGTACCAGTTCTGGCCGGATAAGAGGTTTTCCTAGCTGAAAGGGCATCTATACTCGAAACTTGGATCCCGGGGTGGTTCTTCATGGCCGAGTGCAACACTTATAGGCATCCCTGTTTGTTCCATGAAATCAAGGACCTGCACTACTTGTTGTGTAGGCATTTCTGCTAGAGCTCGTTCATGTGCATTGAGGCCGGAGGCAACGTAAGTCTGTTTGCTCATCGACGCATCTGTTTTCTGCTCCAGCTTCTTTGCACGAGTATCTTCTTTAGACGACGTCGATGCCAGTATGGGCATCCGTTTCTTGCTGTTTTCACTCATTAGTTTGAAAAACCCAAGTTTGGCCGGATCTACTTTTTTGGTCTTCTCGAGCTCCCTCCGTTGCTGTTTTGTATTCAGATTGTTGAAAAGTTCATGCACATGTTGGGCACCGATCGTCGTTTTTCCTTCTTCTTCTATCGTCTCCCATGCTAGCTTCCTTTTGCTGATGGGCTCAACCATTTTCTTTATCGTTGGTGATTTTTTCAGCTTTGGTGGTTGCACTGGGTTGGAAGACTGTGCTCTGGCGGTTTTCTCGGTTGTGCTTTCGTGGCTAGGTGGTTTTTTCTGTGGTGGTTTCGCGGTTTTTTCTGATGTGCTTTGGTGGCTGGGCGGTTTTTTCTGCGGTGCTTTGGTGTTTTTTTCTGCTTTTGATGGCGCTTGCTTTGCCGCCATTGGTTTTTTCTGCTTTTTTGGAGGTGACTCGGGATTGATGTCAATATCATGGCTGGAGCCCGCACCTCTGGAATTGAATAATGGTTCTTGTGTAGACGGTGAGCGAGGTGAAATTGAAGGTCGTGAGGACGGCCTCGGAGATGACGATGGTCGCGACTGCGGGGGATCTGTAGGAGGAATTGATCCCTCCGTCTGGGGGATTATAATGTAACGTTTGGGCCACAATATGATACCGTGAACCGCATCCTTGAGTGTCCTTTCCTCGTCACCTCCTAGGATGTCTAGCTCTAGATCTTCAAATTGTGGCTGACAAATCTCCTCCACAGAAACCGAGGCGTAGCCGGGTGGAATCAACATGCCGTGGCTAGTCTGTCCAGGAAAATGCGCAAAAGCACTTCCGTACACCACCTATATATGTAGAGAAATAAGGAATTTATTACATTTTCTAAGTGATGCATCAAAAGTTGAGCTAATTGCATGTAATAATTATATTTATATATACCTGCATTGTGATGTTACCGAATGGCTTGTGCAGCTCACATGGGGTGCACCGACAGAGAAAATCCACAGGGTATTGTTGGTTGTCATCCACTGGAACTCCTTCGATTGCCCTCGGCTCTTCAGGGCCCTCTGTGCAAGCACCTGGTGCGACCTCTCTGCAAGCACCTCCTGCAACCTCGGTAGAAGCACAACTGCTTTTGCGAGCGGAAGGGCTAATGACGGGATCTAGCGGTACTTCGGGCAGTGCTCCAGATTGGGCTATTTGAGATATCGTTACGGCCACTCGCCGTTCAATCTCTGCCTGCATCTTTTCTTCTTGTTCTTTAAGTCTTTGCTCCATCATTTGGCGCCAATGCTCCTCTTCGCGCTCTCTTCTTCTTTTGCGACTTTTATAGCTATCGAGGTTTCCCTTGAAAGCATACTTCCACGGCACCACCCCGTAGCCCCTGCAACGTCCTGGGTGTTCTGGATTCCCGAGCGTCATAGTGAGCTCATCCATTTCTCTGTCAACCTTCAATCTACCAGCTCTGACATCTTCTATTTTTTTCATTATCTCAAGTGCCTTCTCTCATAACGTGGGCGGGAATTCAAGGGTACCATCATCCGGGTTCAATCTGCCTCCATGCGCATAATACCAATTCTTCGATCGATCGGGCCAGTGAAAGACCGCTGATATGGTACCTTTGGCGATAAGGTCTTGTTCCATCTTCCGCCACTTGGGAATTGCTACCGCGTAACCACCGCGACCAAGACGATGGTTGTACTCCCCTTTCTTACTGGCACTGTTCTTCCCTTGTGCACTTTTTTGGGCAAAAATTTCACTTTTCTTGTATTCAACAAAGGACTTCCAGTGATCTTTTATCTTCGGATATTCATCCCAATTTGGAGTTCGGTTGTTCTTGATAAAATCTCTAGTCAACTTCTTCTTGAAATTCTGAAATTGAGTTGCCATCTTCGCTAGAGTCAAACCCTTAACAAGGTTTGCGTCGACGCCTTCAGGAAGTGTGAAGTGTTTTAGCACATCATTCCACAGCTGGTCTTTTACTGAGTCCGGAACCACGTATGGATTACTTGGTTTTCCCTTCCATTCTCTATACTTGATGGGCACGTTGTCCCTTACAATGGCCCCGCATTGAGACACGAACTTGTCCTTGATTTTTTTGGAGCACAAGGCTGGCCAAGCTCTGACACCTCCGTGATACGATACATCACATCGCCGACGATTAGTTGTGTACGACCTCTCTTAGACTTTTTCGTCGTCGATCCAGAAGCCTACAAGTACCATGCATATTCGTTATTTATTTATGTAAGAAATGGGGTTATCGAATTAATACTAATGAACTTAAGGCATGGTATGTATACCTCGTTGGAACCTTCTGCATTAGCATCCTCAAGGTCCTCATTATTTTCTGAGTCGGCAGCTATGTCTTCCTCGTTATTTGCAAAGTCATAGGCGGCGACGCCTCCTTCACCGATCATATTTATGTTGAGGAACCTGTCTGCCTGGCTACACTCCTCGTCCGTGTAGGTTGCAACAGTATTTGCACCGCGAGCAATAATGTCCTCCATAATCCTTTCATCATTGTCACTGTTATCCATCTAGAATAAACAGTAATTTTCTATGAATCGACACGAATTTATGAGAATATACAATAATTTCTATCTATTTCTAGAATCAACAAGAATAAACAGTAATTTTCTATGAATCGACATGAATTTATGAGAATATACAATAATTTCTATCTATTTCTAGAATAAACAAGAATAAACACTAATTTTCTATGAATCGACACAAATTTATGAGAATATACAATAATTTCTATTTATTTCTAGTATCCATCTAGAATAAACAGTAATTTTCTATGAATCGACACGAATTTATGAGAATATACAATAATTTCTATCTATTTCTAGAATTAACAAGAATAAACACTAATTTTTTATGAATCGACACAAATTTATGAGAATATACAATAATTTCTATTTATTTCTAGTATCCATCTAGAATAAACAGTAATTTTCTATGAATCGACACGAATTTATGAGAATATACAATAATTTCTATCTATTTCTAGAATCAACAAGAATATACACTAATTTTCTACAATAATTCATATTAATTTCTATCAATTTCTAAAATAACCACGATTTTATCGGTAGTGTCGCCTACCGGAGTCGGCGAGGAGCCGGGGCGAGACGGCGGCGGGATCCTGGGTGTGTCGAGGGAGGCAGCGGGGAGCCGGGGAGAGATGGCGGTCGGCGATGCTGGGGAGAGACATATTTAATTAGAATTATTATACACATATTTAGTACAATTTTATACTTAAATTAAATCTTCAAATGAAATTAAAAAAATTGCTGACGCAAACAATTCATTTGTTTGCGTCAGCAAGTCCCAAAACTCCCAATTAAAATTTGGGGGCAGGGCCGGTGTACGCCGGCGGTCGAGGGGGAAGGGCGCGTCCCTACCGGCGTTGGGGATGATGACCGTGAGGCTGAAGGCAAAGCGCAACAGGACGAGGCGACGGAGTGGGACAGACGATGTTGATGCGTGGGCGGCGGCGACGACGCGCAGGCCGGCCGGGCGGCAAGGCGCGCGGCGGCGGCGGAGCCCCGAAGGCCGGGGAGGACGGCGCGGAGGAGGAGGAGGGGGAGGAGGCCGGGGCAGGTCGGGGAGGAAGCCGCCGCGTTCCGGGGGCCGACGGCGGCGGACCGGCGTGGCGGGGGGCGACGGCGTCGGCGGGTCGGTGGACGGCGGATTCCGGGAGGCCGACGGCGGCGGAGAATTCCGGGGGGCCGAGGACGGGGGGCGCCGCGGAAGGCGGCGGTCGGGGAGGATGACGGCGGAGGAGGAGGAGGAGGACACGACGACGACGATGGCGGCGGATCGGGGACGAAAAAGTGGCCAAGTGCTGGAGGGGGAGGGTCGCTGTTTTATATATAGACCCCCCCTTTAGTCCCGGGTCGTGTAACCAACCGTGACAAAAGGGGGGCCTTTTGTCACGGTTGGTGAGACGACCCGGGACTAAAGGGCGATTTCGCGCGGGAGCCCCCAAAAGGGAAAATTTCCCTCTTTAGTCCCGGGTGGTGTTACCACCCGAGACAAAAGGCCCCCCTTTTGTCTCGGGTCGTAACACCACCCGGGACTAAAGGGCTATTTTGCGCGGGACTTTGATTTTTTCCCCATTTTCTCTCCTCATTTTCTCATTCTTTCTCTTTGCAATATTTTTTAAAAATGGTAAGTTTAATATTTGAACCATGCAAAATTATATTTCGTTAAGTATTAACAACCTTCACTTTCCTATATAAAAAATAATTTAATAGTTGAAATAATTACTTCTTCTTTTCCGTTTATATCCACCTTATCCTAATTTTTAGTGATAAAAATGCTAATTTCATTTCTTATAAATTTTAAAAACAATAATTATACATCAGACTCGACAATATTTGTCTCCTAAGACATAAGAAAAATGCTCAACTAATTCAGAAAAATCTCAAACTTTGTGGTTACTTCTCACAGGGCATCTGAAAGGCTTTAACAAGTTTTAGTTCAAATACATAAAGGAATACACTCATACAACATTACACAAATGATTTGAACATTAATCATTACAGTACAGTATTGAAGTTCCTTTTCTTGACGAAAGTTCCTTGGTCATGGTCGTGACGTAAGTACGGTGTCTCTTCATTTCCAAGCGGTATGCTTGGGTCAACTTCGACAGCGAATGGAGGCATTCCATCGAACTGATCATAGTCATCCGATTTGTCTGTTCTGTCCTCGACTCCCACGATTACTCTTTTACCTGGAAGAACAATGTGTCGCTTTGGCTCTTGTGGTCCTTCTTGGGGATTTTTATTCTTCGGTTTGCTAGTCATATCCTTGACATAGAAAACTTGATGCACATTTTTGGCAAGGACGAATGGTTCATCTTTGAAACCAATCTTGGTCAGGTCCACTATTGTCATTCCATATTGATCTTTCCTTATGCCACCTCCAGTTAGTTTTACCCATTGGCAAAGAAACAGAGGGATGTTAAGTGGCTCATACTCAAGCTCCCATATCTCTTCTATGACACCATAATAGGAGTTCTTGTTATTGTTGTTGTCCATGGCGTCTATACGGACACCACTATTTTGGTGTGTGGTTTTCCGATCTTGGTCTCTTGTGTAAAAAGTATAACCATTTATATCGTAAGCTTGGAATTTCACAATTGTGCTAGAAGGTCCCCTAGCTAACAAAGCGAGTTGTGGGTGAATCGTGCAATCACCAATAACTTGTTCACTCAACCGTGAGGGAAAATTTTCCAAGTGATGGCGTGTAACCCATGCTTCAGTTTTGGTTGGATTTTGTGAAGAAATAATCTGCTTGTGTTCCTCTATATACGGAGTCACCAAGGTTGATTGTTGCAGAACAGCTAGGTGTGCTTTATTGAACAAATCAGTATCATTGCTCAAACATGCTTTCCTTCCAATGGTGCCCTTTCATAGTAGCCTCCCCTCGTGTCGTGATACTGGAACCCCAATCGAGTCAATTGAGTCGACAAAGTCAACACAAAACTCAATGACCTCCTCAGTTACATATCCTTTGGCGATGCTTCCTTTCGGACGTGCGCGGTTAAGAACATATTTCTTGAGGACTGACATGAACCTCTCAAAAGGCCACATGTTGTGCAGGAATACTGGACCAAGAATAGTAATCTCTTTCACAAGGTGCACCAGGAGGTGAGTCATAATATCGAAGAATGAAGGTGGAAATGCCAACTCAAAGCTGACAAGACATTGCACAACATCATTCTGTAGCTTCACTAGGTTCCTTGGATCGATTGACTTCTGTGAAATTGCATTGAGAAATGCACAAAGCTTTACGAGCGCTAATCGTACTTTCTCTAGTAGAACACCCCTCAACGCAACTGGAAGTAACTGTGTCATCAACATGTGGCAG
This sequence comes from Cenchrus fungigraminus, assembly GCA_036936925.1. Lineage (NCBI taxonomy): Eukaryota > Viridiplantae > Streptophyta > Magnoliopsida > Poales > Poaceae > Cenchrus > Cenchrus fungigraminus. The sequence goes on along the minus strand of CM072768.1, from coordinate 58,276,564 downwards.
TCGTGGGCCTTTAGATTTGTGAACTTCTTATCTTTCATATTTATGATCCCTTTTATATTCGACGAGTAGCCAGATGGAACCTTCATACTGTTTAGGCAATCAAACATGATGTCCTTCTCTTCCTTGCTCAGGGTGTAACTAGCAGGACCTAAGTAATCTTGTTCTTCCTCCTCAACCTCTTCAGGATCTGCTTCTTCATCAACCTCTATCGGAGGTGCTTCATTCCTATGGATATTTCTCAGGTCCCGTCGTACTTCCAATGTATCCTTAGAGTTACCGTAACAACCCAAGAAGCCTAGCACATTCAAACAAAGATTCTTCGTCAAGTGCATCACGTCAATTGCGTTCCGGACCTCAAGAATTTCCCAATAAGGCAACTCCCAAAATATAGATTTCTTCTTCCACATTGGTGCACGCCCGTTAGCATCATGTGCAACAGGTTCACTACCGTCACCCTTGCCAAAGACTACCCTTAGATCCTTTACCATCTCAAATATCTCCTCTCCTTTAAAATGGGGGGGCTTTGTACGATGATCAGCCTTTCCTTTCCAATGCATACCTTTCTTCCTTAAGGGATGCTTCTCAGGAAGAAAGCGACGGTGACCCATATACACAACCTTCTTACAATTTTTCAGATGAATACCGTCTGTTTTATGTAAACAGTGGGTGCAGGCCCGATATCCCTTGTTTGAGTGCCCAAATAGGTTACTTAAAGCAGGCCAATCGTTGATGGTAATGAATAACAATGCTCGTAGGTTGAAGTTCTCTTGCTTATTCTCATCCCACACACGTACGCCTTCTTTCTTCCATAGCAGTAATAGTTCATCAACCAATGGTCTTAGATACACATCAATGTCGTTGCCAGGTTGTTTTGGACCTTGGATTAGCACCGGCATCATAATGAACTTTCGCTTCATGCACATCCAACCAGGAAGGTTGAACATGCATAGGGTCACAGGCCAAGTGCTATGACCACTGCTAAACTCACCAAATGGATTGAAACCATCTGTGCTTAAACCAAATCTTATGTTTCTTGCTTCCCCAGCAAAATCTTTGTATTTTCTATCAATCTTTCTCCATTGAGACCCATCTGCCGGATGTCTCAGCATGTGGTCTTGCTTACGATCGCTTTTGTGCCATGTCATCAACTTAGCATGTTCTTTGTTCCTGAACAAACGCTTCAAACGTGGTATTATAGGAAAATACCACATAACCTTCGCCGGTACTTTCGTCGTCTTGGGAGGTGTCCCCTCGAGAGCACCAGGATCATCATCTCTCCGGATCTTATAACGTAGCGCTTTGCACACAGGACAAGCTTCCAAATTCTCGTGTTCCTTGCCTCGATATAGGATGCAATCATTAGGGCAGGCATGGATCTTCTGAACCTCCAACCCCAGAGGGCACACAGTCTGTTTCGCTTCATATGTTGTCGACGGTAATTCATTGTTCTCGGGAAGCTTGTCCTTCACAATTTTTAGCATCCCCTCAAATGCTTTATCAGACACACCATATTTTGCCTTCCATTGCAACATTTCAAGTGTAGTACCAAGCTTTTTGTGACCCTGTTTGCAATCTGGGTACAATAGTTTTCTGTGATCTTCTATCATACGCTGCAACTTTGCCTTTTCATTATCATTTTCGCAGTCCCTTTGTGCATCTTTTAGAACTTGACCAAGATCATCAACATGGCCGTCTTCCGGTATCTCTTCTTCGTCAGCATCTTCCATTAAAGTATCCGCAAAAGCTTGCCCCGCGGCCCAGTCAGGAATGTTATTATCATCCTCCTCTTCTTCGTTCTCTTCCATCACAACCCCTCTTTCACCGTGCCTGGTCCAAAGCACATAGTTCGCCATGAATCCGTTTTTAATCAAGTGGAGGTGAAGAGTCCCCCAGTCAGAGTAGTCTTTGTCGTTTCTGCACACAGAGCATGGACAACACATGAATCCCTTTGGGTTCTTGTTGGCTTTGGCCACTTCGAGAAAAGCTTGCATGCCAGCAATGTACTCCGGGGATCGTCTGTCGGCGTTCATCCATTGCCGGTTCATCTGCATCATATTAAGTCCAAAAATTATTTCCTTTAAATCAGAATAACAAAGACAAAGATGAAGAAGGGTGAGTTTGATGATGTATTCCGTTATGAACTGGATGATGAGAACTGGAGGCCTACCTACATTCTTCCTGAACATGTTGATCATCTCAACACAATACGTGAATTCATAAATGTGTTTGAAGCAGAGGTTCAAAAGCTAGAAGCTGACTAGTTTTAGCTTGGGACTTGTACTCATTGCTATTGATGTCGTGCCTTGTAATAGCCATCAAGTGACCTCATCTGTATGTATGTCATTGTACCACAACCGCGACAATCATTGCATCCTATGTGAACTACATACATCTGGCCATTTCTTGTGATACAATGACATACAGAGGTCACCTGATGGCTATTTTTTATCTCCATTATTAATGACCATATTTTTTATAAACTAACTTCTAAAAAATTAGCTAAATGCAAAATTATAATTAGTTCTATGTATCATTATATCAAAAAGTAAACAAAGACAAAGATGAAGAAGGGTGAGTTTGATGATGTATTCCGTTATAAATTGGATGATGAGAACTGGAGGCCTACCTACATTCTTCCTGAACATGTTGATCATCTCAACACAATACGTGAATTCATAAATGTGTTTGAAGCAGAGGTTCAAAAGCTAGAAGCTGACTAGTTTTAGCTTGGGACTTGTACTCATTGCTATTGATGTCGTGCCTTGTAATAGCCATCAAGTGACCTCATCTGTATGTATGTCATTGTACCACAACCGCGACAATCATTGCATCCTATGTGAACTACATACATCTGGCCATTTCTTGTGATACAATGACATACAGAGGTCACCTGATGGCTATTTTTTATCTCCATTATTAATGACCATATTTTTTATAAACTAACTTCTAAAAAATTAGCTAAATGTAAAATCATAATTAGTTCTATGTATCATTATATCAAAAAGTAAAATTCAATTTTCTCTACATCAATTTAAAAGATAACAAGAGAATGCTAGTGTTTAGCCAACCACTTTTTTCTAAATCTAAAGTATATAAATAACCTCATCTCTTATTAGCTCCTCCCACCTAGGATTTAAGATTTCTATTTTCTCCATCTCTAAAATATATAAAAAAATTAATCACAACAAATGATGGGAGGAAGAAGAATCAAACCTTGGCAACACTTTAGAGGAGAGAAATCTTCACAAATAGATGAAGAAAAAATTCAGCAGCACCTCTCTAAGGTTGAGGCGCCATGGAGGAGGAGCTTGAGCTCTTGGTGAAGAATGGCTCGGGCAAGAGAAAGAGGAAGAAGAAGCTGGATTTATAGGGCGCGGGCTTTTAGTCCCGGGTGGAATTACCAACCGAGACTAAAGGGTTCCCTTTAGTCTCGGTTGGTAACTCCACCCGGTGCTAAAAGCCCGCGTCAATCATTGCGGGAAAGAGACGTTGGGAGCCAGCCCTTTTGTCACGGTTGGTTATACCAACTGGGACTAAAGGGGGGGTGTCTCCAGCCAGCATTTTGGGCCACGTCGACGAAAGGCCTTTAGTCTCGGCTCCAAAGTTGAACCGGGACTAAAGGCGCGCATCGCTGGCCTGGCCTAGACGACCTGCGCCACGGTGGTCCGGCCCAGCCAGCCTGTGCCGCAGCTGCACGGCCCGGCCGGCCTGCGCTGCAGCTGCATGGCCCGGTCGGCCTGCATCGCCCGGCCCATCAGGCCTGCGCCGCCGCCATCTGGCCCAGCTGGCCATGCCGCCGCCGTTTGGCCCACACGGCCTAGCTGCTGACGCTTGGCCCAGTATAAAAGGTCTACGGTTAGGGTTTCAATCATAACCGCCTCCTTCCACCGGCCGGGCAGCAGTCCAGACGAGCGCCGCCGTCACCATGTCTCCAGCGCAGACCGCCACCGCCGCGCGCAAGCTTCGCCGCGCCGTCGCCTGAGGAGCGGCGTCGCCTTGCCGTCCACGCCTCGCCATAGTTTGGGAAGGGGACCCTCCCCCGGACGTCATCGACGCCGGTCCGGCGCTGGATCCGCCGCCCTCCCGCCGTCTTTCTGCCACCGAAGGTCAATCCCGGCGCAGATCAGGGAAGGAGCCACCACCAGGCCCCATGGCTCGGTCGCAGTCGATGAGCCCTGGCCGGCGGCTCCCCCTCCCTCTTCGGTCGCCGCTCAAGCAGGAGGGGGGGCACGCCTCCCCCGGGAAGGAGAAGCGCCACCGCTGCCGCTCGTGCTCGGGCTGCCGTGGCCGTTTTCCCGCGGATGCGCGATGGTTCGCCAACGCGCGCGGGGACGGACTGGACGGTGCGGAGATTGTGGACGAGGAGGGTGGAGGCGATGGAGTCCGCAGTGACCACGAACACGAGTCGGAGAACGAGCGTCGATGAAGGAACATACGGCATCGAAGGCATGATTCTACCTTGCACTTGCGCGTTCCTTCTCCGGTGAGCAACTCCGACGAACTTCTTCACAGACGGCCACCGCACGGACGGACGTCTTTCTTCACGAACACGAACTGCTCCTGGCCTTCCTCAGTGGAGAGCGCTGATAACGTGTTGTAAAGTAAATGGAACAGTACAAAGTGAAGTAAGGAAAGTGATTAACTTTATTGATGAACATAGTTTACATATATATAGTGCATGCCAACAGAGGCAGTTCTAGGGCTCTTTGTAACCGCTGATTAGCAGTTGCTAATCCTTCTCTTTGGCCAAGTAATTGATCATTTAGGAATATTAATAATATTCTCAACACGCACGACGCGTTCTCAGGCTTCCTCTGCATGGCGCTCGCCACGGCTCCCTCCGTCCCTTTTTGTTGGTCACCAAAAAACAGTGATTCCCCTCACAGACACGCTTTCCTAACGACCATCAGTAAGGGCCGGAGGGAGTAGTTTTTACTAATCACAAATTCACAATGATACATACTTCTATATCCATAATGCCACAACGATCTGTTATTTGGAACGAAGGAATTATATAATAAATGATTTTCAACACGGTATCGAAGCCACTAGCGTTGCTGTCTGCTCCAAATCAAAGCCAAGATTCTACAAAGTACATTGTTCTCTCTCGGTCTGAACACAATCCCACTAGAATCCGCATCTTATCATCAAGACCTGCACAACATGCATGCATGCCAAATTAAAATCATGCACGGTCAGCGACGGATCCAGCGGTGGGGTGGGCGGGGCTCAAGCCCCCCTACTGCTGGAAATTTAATGGAGCCCCCTAAGTCTCTGCTACAAATTTGAGGAAGAAGAATGAGAGAAGGAGAGACTAGAGGAAGAAGAAGGAGAAAAAAGTCCTCCCTAAATTTATTCCTAGATCCGCACGGTGGTACTACTTGCTTGTACTCTCCTCTACCACAATTGTTGTACCTTCTTTCTTCTTCTTTTTTGTATTTTGTAAAAAAAAAGAAGAAAGGGCCATGAGAGTAAGTACATAAAAAAGAACTTCCAAGTGAAAAAAAGACACGCAGGAGCTCAGAGATGTTGGTGTGTTTGGTGGCACGGAGACAGACCATATAAGCAAAGGAATATACTGTACTGACACTCACAATTGTTTGACGACGACGACGCCGCCTCCTCGACCACAAGGCACACCACACCACGGGATCAATGCATATGGCTCCGACAAGTCCGATCCGTATCGCCGTAGAGTACGCGTTGAAAGAACCACTTGATCTTTTCTTTTTGCTGACAAGTGGAAACGATCCTGCTGCTGCCAATCGTAACGTGGGCCGAATTTACTGCAATTTTTAGTGCCACTTTTGAAAGCATACTTGGAATTTTTCCACCCGTATATACTTCGCCCAAACAATGTTTTTTTTTTGCGTTTCTTTTTCAGCATGGAGTAGTAAACAGAAACAGCTTGGCCAGAAGAGAAGAAAACATTAATAAAAAAAAAGAAAGAGGAAAGGCGCACGCTTTCGCCTGCACGCCCACGCACCGACCAACCGACCCGAACCAGACGTCAGCGGGTGGGTCCCATATACAGGGCCCCACCCGTCCGCCTACACGGGCACACGGCTCCACCCCGCCACGACGCGCTGCGGATCGGTGGGCCCCCAGCGTGCCGGGCGGTGACGCGACCTCGCGCTTCACCGGAGGGCGCGCGGCGAGGGGACGGGGCCCCACCCTCCGCTGCGTCCCGTCGATGACGCGTGGGCCCGACCGGCCACGCGACTGGCGCCTCCGTTGCGGGCTCTCCCAATCGATCCATTCGAGCCTTCGAGGCGCGCGCGGGATCCGCTGCGGGTGGGGCGAGCAGAGGGGTGGCCGCGGGCGGGGCGAGCAGCGGGGTGTGCCCCGCCGTGACGCCACGCGGCGACCGGCAGGCGAGCTCTGGGGAGAGGAGGCGTGGGGTGGTGGGGCCGGGCACCGTGGGGATCCGGTGTCTCGTGTTCGTCGCCGTGCGGTGTGGGGCCGAGCAGGCAGGGAGCGCGGTATGGGAAGAGGCGCGAGGCGAGAGGACGGACGGACGGAGGGAGAGAGCACAGAGCAGCCCGCGCGGGGCACGTGACTCCGCCGGCCCCACCTGTCTGCCGCGGTGGACCATCCGGACGCAGCTGGCCCAGCAGCTCCCGCGCTTTCCGAGAGGGTGGGAGGAGGCCCATGGACCCATTTTTCGCGCGGTTTTCGGCCCTCTTTTGCTCGGGCGCATGCCGCGTTGTGTGTGGGGTGTGGGTCGAGAGCTGTGGGCGCGCGCGCGTGGTTTTCTCGCTAGCTGTGTACACTACTACACTGTACCTTGCTCTCAAACAAATTACGAATTTACGGAGCAGACGTTCCTGAGAATTTCAGCTCGGAACCTTTGTAGTACGGAGTAGGATGCAACGGAAGAAAATTAGAGGGCAGGTCAAGAAAGACATGCCCGTTACTTATGTTGTCTATGTTATCAGGGGCGGAGCCAGGATTTGAGTACAGGGGGGCAATAGACAAAACTAAGTAGGACAACGGACAAAGAAAAGTAGGACCGATAGCAAAGTCATATGGTTTTAATCATGGGTGGATCCATACTCACTGTAAAAAGGTGCGGTCGCTTCCAAAAAAATCCAAAAAACGGTGATTATGTGCAATTTTTCATCATATATGCATGGTCACGTTCGGCTTCCAGCGAGTCCGAGCAAGCGGAGAGGCGGAGAGCAGAGACACGATCGTGTGGAGGCAGACAGCTGGAAGAGACGCAAAGCTATGGAGGGTGGAGCGCAACTGCACAAGTCATAAATCGAAGAAGACGAACAAACCGGTGACGGTGCGAGATGAACAGACGATTGGCATTCCGTACTTCCTTTTGTGAGCAGCCGAACAGGCACACGTACAGGTCTCAAAGCTAAATGTGCTGCATACACATACACGTAACTAGCCAATTAGACCTCAAACATGATTGTTTGGGCTAGATTAGGAGGAGCTAAGTAGCTATTGGATACATACATCATCAAGTACTCCCTCCGCCTCTGTATGTTATAGTTCCTCCGTTCTGAATTACTTTTATTTTGACTTTTTTAAATACATTATTTTTGTTATACATATAGACATAAATATATGTCTAGGTGTATAATGTAAGAAATGTATCTAATAAAGTCCAAATGACAAGTGATCTGAGACGGAGGACACTATAGACAAGTCATTGGATGATTGCTCGCTGCACATTGATCAACCTCAGTCGTACATTAAAAAGTGCCATTAGGCATCTAGTCATGTTCGGCTGGCTGGCGGCTGATGGTGATTTGTTTTGAGAGAAAATACTGCTGGACACAGTACACAAACACTTCAAAGTCTACTAGTACATGTCTACATTCCGGTATCCCGCTTTACTGTCTTTTGTGATCGACAAACTTTGAGAACAAGGCGAGACCATATACATGCTGATCGATCGACGACGGTGACTATATATACGTTGACAAACTAGGATCGATCCACATGCTCATAACAAGTTAACAGTAGTAGACTAGCAGAGTAGTACACGTGCACCACGCGTTAAAACCCCCTGTGGACTGTGGACTGTGGTTGCTGACGAACCAGATCGATCGATCACAAAACCAACCATGATCCCCGGACGCACGTACAAGAACCAAAGCTGTTGCACCAACCGGCGGCGTCATGGCACGTACGTACGGGATCGTGCGAACATGACGATCGATCGATGAGATGAGCAAATGCGCGTGCTACGAGTGTACACATCCCTACGTATTTGCCTTTGCTACTGTGTACACCCCGGAATCCCGGATCGCTCCAAGATCATCACGTCGAGCGACCGCGCCGGGGCGGGTGGCCGGCTAGAGGCCGCTCGCTCGCTGGTCACCATGCATCGTGGCGGGGCCATGCCTGCAGGCTGCCGCAGCAGGGCGGGTGGTGGCGCGCGCATACGCATGGCGGCAGTATGGCACACCGCACTGGCCCCGCCGCGCTCACATGCTGCGCTCATGCAGTCAATCTGACAGGGACACTCGGTGGCCACGCCGTGCCACGCGCGCGCGCGCGTGTGTGGCGTACGTCCGCCGAGTCAGAGAGGGAGCTCCGGCGCATGCATGGTACTGTGTACGTATATCTGTGGGGGAGTACGTGTGAGCTCGAGACTAACGATAATGGGAGGTCCGTGCCAGTGTCACGTTCACGCGGGAACTCAAACATAATGCACGCTCCACCTCCAGCACGTACTCTAGCACCATGTACTTTCAAAAAAAAAAAAACTCTAGCACCATGCAGAGTCCACGTACACAGGCGATCCAAGTCCACGTGCGCCTCCAGCCTGCACGCCTGCGCTTGGCCGCTTGCTACGCGCGCCCTGTTCGTTTGGCTTATCAGCCATCAGCCAGCAGTACTATTCTCTCAGCACAAATCAGTCAGCAGCTACCAGCCAACAGTACTTTCTCTCAGAACAAATCGACGTCAGCCATCAGCCACCAGCCAGCTGAACAGACCAGCGGAGGGCTGACCGGCTGAGGCTGTGGGTGGACCCCAACCGCGATCCATCGTGGAACTCCTGCTGCTGCTGCTTCTTCTTCTTCTTCTTTTTTCTTTTTGCCTTTTTGGACGTTTTTTTGCTCTTCTCAACCTTAGTTTGATATTCCGCTAGTGTATGCATGCAACTTAAATTTCGACGGAATTTCCGAATCATCTCAGCACAAAGCTTTCCACACGCTTTATCATACCACGCCCGTGACCCGAACCTAAGACGGTCACACGATTAGCAATTGCCAGTGGCCATCGACGCTTGCCACATTAGGGGCATCGGGCAGTGACGTAGCCACAAATTAGAATTTAGGGGGCAAAGTTGAATCATGACAGACTTTGCATGTCACGATGACATCATTTTTTTTGTCTTATTCGCATGCATGCAATGGAAACATCATTATCTTCTCTTCCGAGTCCACACCGTGGCCTTCAGCGGCGCAATGTCATTTTGTTGCTGAAGCGACAACCAGAAGCTTCCCCCTACCGGCGCCCGCTTGGCTGCCCCACTGCCCACTGGCGTCGGGCGTGGTTATGTCTAAGACTATCCGCAGCAGTGTCCCATATACATCATTCCCTAAAGCAATATTTTCAGGTTTCTCTAAAAATTTTCACCCCCTAAACAACATTGTGCTGCAACAATGCTCTCTAAATTCTTCCCCTATATGTGGGTCTGACCTTACCTTTCTATTTTTTTCCCTTCCCCCACCTCCATCTGCGTCGGCCGGCCCCTTCGCCGTCGGTCGGTCCACCGCGGGCGCAGGGCCTCCACCAGTTTCGCTCCACGGCCACCGCGCTCTTCCTCCGTTGACCGAGCCATCTGCCGCCCTCCACATTGGCACCACCCCTCCGCCGGAGCCTGTCCCGGCCGCGGCGGCTCAGCTCCCCACCACACCGTTCCCGCACAGTCCCCGCAGCAAGAGGACACACCGGGCCGGCCCTACGGTGAGCCCCGCGCATGGCTGACCCCCGCGGCGAGCTCCACGCAGTCCCACGGGTGAGCTCCGTGGCTGCCCGACGAGTGAGCTCCGCGAGTGGCGCGCATGGCCAGCCCGCGTGGGAGATCTACGACCGGCCCGGCGGCGCGTAGTCGAGCTCTGCCTGGGGCGGTGCGCGGTCGAGCTCGAGGAGCAGAGCGTGCGACAGCCACTCCAACCTCGTCGCGTCGGCCACTCCATCCACCGGTGCCAGCGGCCCCGCGACGTCAAACCGGAGGTCCGCCGTTGGCCCTTGTCACCTCCCCGCCAATAGAAGGTCGTGGCCCGTGCGCACCCGAGCTACCGCCCGACGTGCGAGCTGCCCACCACGCGGACTGCTGCTCTGCTCCGGCGGGGAGCACTAGGCGGCGGCGGACCAGCGCTGTAGCGTGGCCAGCGACGCAGACAACAGGGGTAGGTGGCGGCTCCTAGATGGAGGGATTCGGGCGGCCGGAGAAGCTTCTGCGCGTCGCCAGGCCGCGTCGCCGGATTGTGCCGAGCCGCCTCGCCGGAGAGGGAGGGAGGATGCACGTTGCGCCGTGGAGCGAAGGAGGAGGAGGAGGGCACGTCGGCGTGGCTTTTGCGTTTGGGGAGGAAGGGGTCTCCCCCAAGTTTGGAGGATGGGAGGGAGCTCCGAAAATTTAAAGAGTCATTTACGAGACACTGTTGCGGCTTATTTTTATCTAATACTTCTAAAATTAAGGATATAAGATCAATTAGGTGACACTGCTGCGGATACGGATAGTCTAAGTCCGCTGGGAGAGTGCATGCTGGAGGAGGATCAACACGACAGGGGGATAAAAATATGCAATATGCTAGCTGGAACAGAGGAGTGCCAGCACCGTACCGACGCGAAGAATCACAGCAGGTGGCCGTCGCCGATCGTGCTCCCGGGGATGAAGGATACGCTGCTGCCGCCGCCGTCCGGAGAGACACATTGCCCACGGGAAACTTGTCGTGTCCTGTCTACCGGGATTTTGTTTCTTTTTTTTAGAAAAATGAAACAATGAAACTACATACTGGAAAATTTGACCGGAGAGAGAACGAAACAAAAGCCATTGTTAGTAGTACTACCTCCGTCCATTTATAGATGACGCTGAACAATTCAATTTAAAGCTACCCGGCGTCGTATACACGAACGGAGGTAGTAGTAGATTATAAGTAAGTGAGGTCTCTGTTTCTCCCCGGAAGTTAGAGCTTGTTCGCTTGAACTAGTTTTGGTTTGTTTCAGTTTGCTTAGATTTAGATTTATTTTCCCTCACAAAATACTATTATCAGCCAGAATCAGCCGGCTTATTATCAGCCGAACAAGCCCTTAGATTCTTCTTAAAATCTCTGCCTGACTTGCACAGCTTGGTAGCACGCGATATGATGCTGCCGGGGACTTGAGAAAATCCAATAATGTTTTCACCACGCTCTATAGTCGAATGCGCAATAATGCATGGCCCATGGGCCCATTCGGTGATACGGGCCGGCTATTAAGGTGGACAACAGCGACATTTTGTTGGCCCACCATGGCTGTTGGTTGCTTTTTTCTTGAGCCCATGGTCGTACGCTCTTTTTTTAAAAAAAACATGACGAGGACGCTGCGTTACCGTCTTTCCGGATGCACGCGGCGGAGGACCTCACCGGCGATGCGCCGGCCGGTCAGGTCGCCTTTTACGAGCTAAAGGCTGGTCGGGAAGTTCTGCGGCTACGTTTCACGTTTTATTTGCACAGTAATAAGTATAACACCCGTCCCGTCAGATACCAGAGGCTAATTATAAGTATTTTTTTTTGCGAGGACTAATTATAAGTATTAAATGTAGATCAATGATAAAATCAAATTCACAATTTGAGGTGTTTTTAGATTATGTTCAGACAATGTGATGCTACAGTAACTATGTGCTAATCATGAATTAATTAGCCTCATTAGATTCGTCTCGCGAAAAAACTAATACTTATGCAGTTGGTTTTATAATTAAATTATGTTTACTACTTCTAAATAGCTTCGTCCCATTCGATGTGACGAGAATTATTATAAGTCCTTGTGAACCAAGCACCACCAAGATGCGTTCGGAAATAGTAACTTCTAGGCGTAATAGCTTAAATCATCCCTGAACTATGTTGTTGGGTTCAATTTGGTTTCTGAACTATGAAAATTTCTAATTTAGTCTCTGAACTATGCTAATTAAGCCAATTTGGTCACTGAACTGTGAAAACGTCCAATGTAGTCTCTAAACTATGCTAATCAGCTCACATTCGCCCCCGGCAAGCACCAGTGACAACGAGGAGAAGAAAGAGACGGTGTCGGTACTGTAGCAGTTCCCTATTTTCGTCCATTTTCAATATTACTTTAAAAATCATACAACAACATGAAAATCTCCAAAAATAAAAGTTAATCAACTTTTCAAGATCTCCTACTTTGCCTTTGAAACCATCTTTCAATTCCAAATATTTTTGAAAATAGGGTTTTGAAAACCTTATTTTCCTCCATTTTCAAAATTAATTTCAAAATCATATAACATCATGAAAAATAAACAACATCAAAATCATATAACAACGTGGTGGTAGGGCAGGGCTGGGAAAGGCCTGCATGCAAACAACTGATGGGATGGATCAACGTCGGCAGCGGTGTTGCTGCCGCGGCCAGCTTTTTTATTTTCTAAAAATATTTTGGCCGGTGGGCCACATAACCACCCGCCAACACAAAAATGAACTGTGTTGGCGGACAAGATTGTTGGCGGTGTTTGCTAGTCAGCACATACGCCCTTTAGCTGTCAGCACAAAACATTTATGGTCTAGTGGTGATGTCTCGTGTCGACGTCTCAATCTGATTGGGCACAGAGGTTCCGGTCAATGTTCCAATTCGAGTGGGGTAGAGTTTTCGATGAGGCTAATGTTGAAATTCCAATTCGATCGGCCAAAGTTGACTGAGACCCGATTGATGTCCCAATCCAACCATCTGATCGATGTTATGTGGTTTGAGTTGAGCTTAATTAAGTATTGTGGGTTAGTGTGGTACGGCGTAGGTTTAGGCCTGAATCAAAATTACCGGTGTTATTTCTTTGTTGTTTGCTTAGTCTTGGGTTTACTCTTCTTTTTAATATAATCGGCAGCTCCTCGGGCTGGTTTGTTAAAGAAAAACTATCTTTGAAATGCTGAAAAAACATCGACTGTAGACCGTGATATATATGACTGGGTACTCAGTAAGTATATCAACCGTCTTTCAATTCTCCACTCTGTCTTGCAACCCATGCTGCAAAGGTTTCTAACTTGCACAGTAACTACTGTAGCTGCCATGTTGAAGTTTTAAAAAAAAAGCAACACCAGGTTCCCCGGCCGCTAAATCGCTAATGCAGCCAAGTTGATTGCTTTCACACGCTGTCTCTGTTGATGGAGTCGATCAGGGTTGTTTGGTTACTTCCACAACGTGAGTCCGTCGATGCTGCCAATAATGATTGGCTGCGTTCGCAAAGTTGATGCCACAGGATCTTATGAGATCTTAACTTTATTGATTAATCATAGGTTAACTGCACAAAGACACGAGCATTTGGATAAAGTACGTAATCTTACAATCTGTCCCTACAGTGTGTTCCTTTCTAAGTATAAGTACAGAAAATCAAGACCAACATAGTAAATAAAAAGGAGAAATTTTAGATTAAAAAAAGAAGAAAGAAACCATTATATTCACTCACAAAATTCAGAAATTATTATTAGATATACAAGATGTATAGAGTATGTGTTGCGTGTTATACAAGATGTATGTAATCAGGATTAGTTGGCCGGCTGATAGAGTTGTTTTAGGAGTTGTTTAGATATCCTAGGGTTGTTGTAACAGCAACCATCGGCCGGCCAGGTGATCTATCGATGTAATCCACGCGAGGGGAGTTTCCTCGCTCTATTTAACACGCACACGCCGGCCAGCACGAGGTCACGGTGTTTCCCATCTATTCTTCCGCATCTCTGATTTCTTTCATGGTAATCAGAGCCACAAATCAAACCCCAACCTCTTGCCATGTCTTCCTCCGCCGCCGCCGTCAACCCCTTCATGGGGATCACCATCACCGAGAAGCTAGGCAAGACTAACCACGCAATGTGGAAAGCCCAGATCCTTGCTGCTGTTCGTGGGGCGCGCCTGGTGGGTCATCTCACCGGAGCTGCACCAGCCACTGATGAGGAGATCGCCGGCAAAACCAGTGACGGCAAGGAAACCCTCATCCCTAATCCGGCATTTGAAGAATGGTTCTACAAGGACCAGCAGGCGCTGAGCTTTGTCTTGGGATCCCTAGGGCGAGAGGTGCTTGCCCAAGTTGCTGCTCAAGATACTGCAGCAAAGCTGTGGGCTGCGATCGAAGAGATGTACGTGTCGCAGAACAGGGCGAGAGTTGTGAACACACGGCTCTCCCTCACCACGGCGCAGAAAGGGAACCAGACCATCACCGAGTACGTTGGCAAGATGCGTACTCTAGCAGATGAGATGGCAGCAGCAGGCAAGCCGATTGAAGATGATGAACTCCTGACGTACATCATCACCAGCCTCGACATGGAATTCAACCCCGTCGTCACCTCTCTTCTAGCACGGAAGGAGTCTGTGACGGTAAGTGAAGCGTATTCTCAGCTCCTTGCATTTGAAACTCGTATGGAGATCATGGGCAATGCCCATTCTGGTTCCTCGGTCAACACGGCAATCCGTGGGGGTCGTGGAGGCTTTGGTCGTGGTCGCGGCAACTCTGGCCGTGGCCGCGGTGTAGGATCAGGTCATGGGCGCAGCAACTTCGGCTCTAGCAACAACCAACGCCAGAACAACAACGGAGGAGGTGCTGGTCGTGGTAACCAGGGTCGTGGCAACCTTGGCAACTCCAGCAATGCTAGGCCGACATGCCAAGTCTGCCTCAAGACTGGACATACTGCAGATCGGTGTTGGCACCGATTTGAAGAGGATTACGTTCCTGAAGAGAAGCATGCCGGCGCAGCCATGAACTCGTACACCGTCGACAACAATTGGTACACCGACACCGGCGCCACCGACCACATCACGGGTGAGATTGATAAGCTTGCCATTCGGGAGAGGTACAACGGCACCGATCAGATCCATGCTGCCAATGGGTCAGGTATGAACATTAAACATATTGGCCAATCTACTATTTGTACCCCAGAGAAAAATCTTCATCTTCACAATATTCTTCATGTTCCATCCACTAAAAAAAATCTTGTTTCGGTTCATCGACTTACTTCTGACAATAATGTATTCCTTGAATTTCATCCAAACTTCTTTGTTATTAAGGATCGGGACACGAAGAACACTCTGCTTGAAGGGCCATGCAAGAGAGGGTTGTATCCTCTCCCTCCTACACTAGCATCCAAGCAAGTTTTTGGGGTCAATAAAGTGTCTCTTGATAGATGGCACAGTCGTTTAGGGCACCCTTCTATTCCTATTGTTCAGAAAGTTGTTAGTGGTCATAAACTTCCTTGTTCGTTTGATTCAAATAAAGATGCTGTGTGTGATGCTTGTCAAAAAGGAAAAAGTCATCAACTTCCCTACCCTATTTCCACTAGTACTTCTACTTATCTGCTTGAACTTATTTTTTCTGATGTGTGGGGAGCAGCACCAGAGTCGGCTGGAAGGTATAAGTACTATGTGAGCTTTATAGATGACTTTAGTAAATTTACTTGGATATATTTGCTGAAATACAAGTCTGAGGTCTTTGAAAAATTCAGAGACTTCCAAAATCTTGTTGAGAGATTCTTTGATCGAAAAATTGTTGCGGTTCAAACTGATTGGGAAGGTGAATATGAGAAACTCAATCCCTTCTTCACGAAAATTGGCATCTCACACCTAGTTTCCTGCCCTCACGCTCATCAGCAAAATGGGTCTGCTGAGAGAAAGCATAGGCACATTGTGGAGGTAGGTCTATCCCTCTTAGCTCATGCACAAATGCCACTTAAATTTTGGGATGAAGCTTTCCTTACTGCTACTTTCCTTATTAATAGAACTCCCAGAAAAGTAATTGGCTTTGAAACACCTCTAGAACGTCTCTATCACACCAAACCAGATTATACATCTTTACGGGTTTTTGGGTGTGCTTGTTGGCCTAATCTCCGTCCCTATAACAAGCACAAGCTTGCTTTTCGATCTAAAGAGTGTGCTTTCTTAGGGTACAACAACCTTCACAAAGGATTCAAGTGCCTAGACATTTCATCCGGTCGTGTTTATATCTCCCGTGATGTTATATTTGATGAGAATGTCTTTCCATTCTCTAAGCTTCATGCAAATGCAGGAGCTCGTCTTCGATCTGAAATTCTTCTTCTACCACCATCCTTGAGAAATTCTTCAGCTGGGGACGAATTGGTAGATGATCATATGATTAATGGTGAAAATACTAATGAAATTTGTGAAGAAACAAGTGATTTACTAGCAGGAGCAAGAAATATGGGCACTGGCACAGCCTTCGGAGCCGATCCACCACGTGAAGCAGCTCCGGGATCGGTGCCTGACAGCCCTGCGAGCTCCGCGCCAGGCGAATCTCCGCTTGCGTCCGCGAGCCAACCGGTGGACGCCGCGCGGACAGAATCGTCACCGCCGGCCGGACCAGCTTCTGCCGCGTGTCCATCGGTGCCAGGGGGCACGCGCCGCCGCCTTCGTCTGCCGAGACAGCATCTGCACCGGCCGGGACAGCGACGGCGCTGACACCGACCAGATCCGCCTCGGATCACGCGACGCCCGGATCTTCTACACCACCACCGGTCGGATCCTCTACACCACCGGGATCGCCTACATCAACACCATCGGCACCTGCTTTGCCTGCTGCATCTCCTACACCGCCTGCAGCACAACCTACACGACCTCGCACTCGACTTCAGGATGGGATCAGAAAACCCAAGGTATACACTGATGGTCAAGTTCGCTATGGTTTCCTTGCGTCTAGTGGAGAGCCGCGTAGTGTAGAAGAAGCATTGGCTAGCAAAGAGTGGAAGGCAGCTATGGATGCAGAGTATGACGCCTTGATGAAAAATAAAACTTGGCATTTAGTCCCACCAAAAAAGGGTAGCAATATTATAGACTGCAAATGGGTGTTTAAAATTAAATACAATGCTGATGGTACTTTGGACAAGTATAAAGGCCGGTTAGTAGCTAAGGGGTTTAAGCAAAGGTATGGCATAGACTATGAAGATACCTTTAGTCCTGTGATAAAAATGTCTACAATCAGGACAATTTTGGCTATTGCTGTCTCAAGGGGCTGGTGTTTAAGACAACTAGATGTGCAAAATGCGTTCCTTCATGGAGTGTTAGAAGAGGAGGTGTACATGAAGCAATCACCTGGTTATGTAGACAAATCAGCACCAGATTTTGTGTGCAAGCTTGACAAGGCACTTTATGGTCTAAAACAGGCACCTCGAGCCTGGTATGCTCGGCTCAGCACAAAATTGATTGAGCTCGGTTTTAAGGCATCAAAGGCAGATACCTCCTTATTTTACTTTAACAAAGGATCAGTAACAGTCTTTGTTTTGGTTTATGTTGATGACATAATAGTTGTGAGCTCTACTCCATAAGCTACTGCTGGTTTGCTACGCAGTTTGAAGAAAGATTTTGCTCTCAAGGACCTTGGCGAGCTCCACTATTTTCTCGGTATGGAGGTAAATAAAGTGCATGGTGGTATAATTCTTTCACAAGATAAATATGCTTCAGATCTGCTGAAAAGAGTAAATATGATGAGTTGTAAGCCTGTCAGCACTCCTCTCTCAACCAGCGAGAAATTATCAGCTTTTGAAGGGAAACCTCTTGGTCCTAAAGATGCTACAAATTATAGAAGCATTGTTGGTGCACTTCAATATTTGACTCTCACAAGACCTGATATATCTTTTCCGGTTAACAAGGTATGCCAGTTTTTACATGCTCCAACAGATGTACACTGGTCAGCAGTTAAAAGAATATTGAGATATATTAAATCTAACACGAAGATTGGACTGAAGATAAGCAAGTGTAGATCAATGTTGATCAGTGGCTTCTCAGATGCAGATTGGGCAGGATCAATTGATGATAGGAGGTCAACAGGAGGGTTTGCAATCTTTCTAGGTTCGAACCTAGTCTCTTGGAGTGCACGCAAACAAGCTACTGTCTCTAGATCAAGCACAGAGGCAGAGTATAAAGCTGTTGCTAATTCAACAGTGGAGATAATGTGGATCCAGACTTTGTTGAAAGAAATTGGTATACAGGCACCATCAGCAGCCAGGTTATTGTAACATACCAGGATTTAGAAGGTGTGAAAATTTTCGAAAAATTTAAAACTTTTTGAATGTCATTGTGTGCTACCAAATTTTATCCAAATTTGCTAGCCATCCCCCTTAAGTTCTCCACAAATAAAGCCAAATATAAAAATATAATTTCAAATTATGGTAAAATAAGTGAGTTGGATTTTTCTTGGGTTTTATTTGGATTTAATTGTGTGCTGTTTGAATTTGAAAGTAATTCAAATTCAAACAATAGTTCAAACTTATTTTCAAACTAATTTTAAAACACTAACATCCTGTTGGGCCTGCTAACCGTGGCTAAAGTCTGCCTGAGCACCCTCGACTCTCCAGCCCGTGTCACATCAGCACCCCCACCTCAGCGCCAAACCCACCAGGCCGGCCCAACCGTAGTGGCCCAACCAGGCACGTCAACCTTATCCCTTCACCCCCTTTCACTTTTCCTCCCGGCGCCGCTGGTCGCCGCACCGCACCGCGCCGCGCGCGCGCCCGGGGAGAGCCCGAGCCGCACTGCGAGCACGGACGCCGAGGCCGGTGCGCCCGTGGGCCCTGCTACGGGGTTCCGCGCGGGGAAAATGACCTATCTACCCTCGCCCGCCACGCCTAAAGCAGCACCGCCACCCACTGCGGCGCCGCCACGTCGGCGCCCTCGCCCGGCCAACCAACCAGCGCGCTGCGCCGCGCCTTTGCCCTTGCCCCGCCTTGACCAAGGGTCTATACCCCGGGACCGAGCCTCCTCTTGCAAGCCAAGTCGCAATTGGGGTTTTCCCCTTTCCCCTGTTCCGCCGCCAAGAGAGAGGAGAAGAGGAGGGGAAGAAGGGAGAAGAGGGGGAAGAAAAAGGAGAGCCCGACGCTGCCGCACCGGGAGGAGCCAGAGTCCGTCCATGACCGGAGCCCGGCCCTGATTCATGCCTGTGTGCTGGCCTTCGAGCCGCAGAACTGCCGCCCCGCGACGGAGTGAAGCTCCTGGGCCAATCATGCCCTTGTGCTCGCCGTCGCTGTGCGATGAAATGCTTGTCTGTGAGCCGGCCGTCGTGCCGTGAATCTTCTGCAGGGGACCCGTGTGCCGCCGCGCCGCTTCGAGCCGCGCCTCTGGTTACCAGACGGCTGCGCCGAGCGGGCGTGACGAGGCCCGCGTGCGTGCGAGCACGGCTGTGGACCGCGCACCCCAGCGTGCGGCCAAGGCTCGGCCTTTGGCCAGCCGCGCCATGCGCCACCGCACCCGGACGCCATGCCCCGCTGCGCTGCGCGCCGGCCGTAGAGGTCCAAGGAGGGGCTTTGGCCGTGCGTGCTAGTCGGCCGTGGCACAGAAACGCCGCCCCAGAGGTCGCTTGGGCACCGGATGCGATGAGCCACCGCCGGACCGCGCGTCGCCGCCGCGGACTGCCACCGGCAATCCGTCGAACACCTGGTGTGCGACGACGCGAGGGCGGGTATGGCCACTGAACCCCAGCTCTGTCCAGGGAGCATGTGCGCACCCGAAAGAGTTCAGGGGCTTGTTCTAGACTTCCCTGCGTTAGAACCCTAGACGGGCCACTGTGTGGGCTTTGGCCCATCAAAGCCCAGCAGAGCCCGCTACCTGTCCTAGCGCTCCGAACATGATAGTTTAAGGTTGTTTCCTGGACTTTGGTCTCATGGGCCAACTGGGCCAAATCCAATGGGCCCATAAGGCCCACTAACACTTTCGGCCCACTAACAGCCCACTAACTGAGAGTTGCTGACGTCATGCTGACGTCAGCGGCATTTTTAATAAAAATCCTTTTCTATTTCAAAATGATTTCAGAAATGATTTGTAAATGTTTTAATCTTTGAAAAATCATAACTAATTATAGGAAGCTCAGAAAAATATGAAACCAACTTCTATAATTTCGTATTTTCGAAACCTTGCTGTTTGTAGCTAGTTTGAGTTCTTTTGGGCTTTCAAAAAAAGAGGTTTCTATTTGGAGTTATTGCTTAGATGTGTACCGCTATCTTACGCGCGCGTCGAACCTCGTGCCTACAGGCCCGAGCTTCGACCAGGAGGACGCGGAGGACCCGGAGTACGTCGTCCCAGACAACGAGTGCTACAACGATAACGCAAGTGTCATGTCACTCCCAACCTTGTAGAACCCATGTTAATATTAGATGCTAGTGCTTTACTTTTATAAATGCATTGCTTGGATGAATTGCATAGCCATTTGTTTAGCCTTGCCTTGTTATTTGATATATCCTGTTTCCTTGCTTTACCTACTTCGGGACTAGCTACAGACCCCTAGCTAGTCCCATATACTCACTATCCATACTTTTATTGCTTGATTATGGATAGTATTCTGGGCTTGGACTGAGATGTGGGAGATCTCGGTGTGTTCTAGCGTGAGTTCTGGGTGTGTTCTTCCTTGATGTGTTTCTGGCGGGAGTGAGCCATTAGGTTACTTGTGAACGCCTACCTCGGGGAGATGCGATCTGGCCTCTCGCCCGAGCGGCGTGTCAGACGTGATGGAGATGGGGAGTGCTCACTCTCGGCCCTTAAGGACCGAGTCGACTTACCACCAGATGCAGTATTTACTTTCGTACAAACCGCCCGCCTTGTTATGGGCGGGGGTGCGGGGTGAGACTCGTAGTGGATAGCACCCTGCCTGTAGGCGGATCGGTGTGATCATGATGGGAGACGGCGTTCCTCCTTAGAAGACTTCGCCCCGGCGAGGCCGGGGAAGGGTTCCACAGCTTCGAGGGACCCCTCGCTGGCAGTACGAGCTCTACAGCAGGGGCTGCGCCAGACTCGGAGACGCAGGAGGGTACTATCCACTTACTTGGACTTCAGCCGTATGGTAGGGCTTGGAACCGGTGACGGCCGGTTTCGGCCCTATTCGGGCGGGTACAGTTGTACAACCTCTGCAGAGTGTTTAAACCTATAGCTATAGTCCGTGTCCACTGGTTATGGACAGTACTGCTATCTACCGCTACTTCCGACTAGACTCTTTTCTTGTGCTTCTTCTCTCCCCCAAGTGTGTGAGCCCGGCTTGAGGCCGTTGAGATGTGGGGATAGGAGCAGGTGGGCCCCACATCGCAGATGAGAGATGGGAGCTGGATCGTGGATGTGATTCGGTGCTTTGGTGTGATATCCTTATTGCGGGGTGTGGACCCCAGAGGTGTGGACCTCGGAGGCGTAAGCCTCCCCGAGGTGTTGACCTCACTGCATATTCTGCTTACCTTGAATGTTGCTTCACTGCTTTGCTTAAGCCTTCTACAGCCAGAGTAGGTTTATATCCTGCATAGTAGAATATACACCGCTTTTGCTTCTTTGTTGGGAAGCTGACATGACCTACCCGCTTATCGGGTAGATCCTGGCGTCTCTGATACAGAGCCGGAGTACGACTTCGACAACGACGGCTGGGACGATTAGGGCGCTTCCTACGCTCGAGTTGCCTGAGGAGTTGGAGTCTTCCGCGTTTTCATGAAGCCGCTGCGAGATGATTTCTTTCTGTTTGATTTAGTCCTGATGGACTTGTACCCAGCATGAGCCGAATAGATGTACTCTGATTAATGTAATAAATAAATGTTGTACTCTATTTTATTTCCTGCTTTGTATGGATTTTGGTATTGCTGAGACAAGGATTGCACGTGGTAGCCTTCCTGGGACTACCACCGAGGTGCAGAGAGTCGGGTTTCTGTTCGCGGAAATTCGGTTCGTTTCAGTTATGGTGTGATAATTTGGGTGCCAAGTATTTATCTTCTAACCCGGTTTTCCATGCTAGAACTAAACACATTGAGGTGGACTATCATTTTGTTAGAGAAAGGGTCATGAAGAATTTATTGCAGATTGATTTCATACCTACGGGTGATCAAGTTGCAGATGGATTTACCAAAGCAATCTCGGTACGACAATTGGAAAATTTCAAACACAATCTCAATCTTCGACAGTTGTGATTGAGGAGGGGTATTAGATATACAAGATGTATAGGGTATGTGTTGCGTGTTATACAAGATGTATGTAATCAGGATTAGTTGGCCGGCTGATAGAGTTGTTTTAGGAGTTGTTTAGATATCCTAGGGTTGTTGTAACAGCAACCATCGGCCGGCCAGGTGATCTATCGATGTAATCCACGTGAGGGGAGTTTCCTCGCTCTTTTTAACACGCACACGCCGGCCAGCACGAGGTCATGGCGTTTCCCATCTATTCTTCCGCATCTCTGATTTCTTTCAATTATTACTGTCTTAATCAGGGAAAAGAATTATACAGCTCATTATTGTAATCATCTAATGGTCTAAATTGAAAAGGAGTGATTTTTTTGAGCATCACTCCAGCAGTGCAGC
This sequence comes from Cenchrus fungigraminus, assembly GCA_036936925.1. NCBI lineage: Eukaryota > Viridiplantae > Streptophyta > Magnoliopsida > Poales > Poaceae > Cenchrus > Cenchrus fungigraminus. The sequence goes on along the minus strand of CM072768.1, from coordinate 58,254,074 downwards.
ACCCACTAAATTGTCATTACAATTTTGTCAAGGATAAACCTCAATAGCTGAGCGCATTCCTAACCCAGATACAATTTTGTAGTTGGTAAATCCGGCTTGCTCGAAGATCTTTTTCCAGTCACACTCTCCTCGCTCAACTCCATTGATGTACATCATATACAGATCATACAAAGCTCGCGTTTCCTTGGAAATTGTATCCTGTGGCCCAGATCCCATTACAGTGTCAATGATGATAATCTTTCCTCCATCTTCTCTCGCTGGGATGGCAGCCTTGCAGTTTCGCAGTATCTTGATGCAGTCGTCATCACTCCAGCAGTGCAGCACCCACTATATAGTAAAAATCTTCACAACATTACCAAAAATCTAAAAAAAAAGAACTGCAGTAATAAACTGTAAAATTTCTAGGACAAGAGAATTAATGAATGCATATGAGCTCTGGCATACCTTGAGGAACACAGCATCGGCTGGTGGAATGAACTTGAACATGTCACCGGCTATGAAATGCACAGTGCCATCGCCTTGAGGAGCCTGGCTGATCACCTGAAGGAGATCAAGAACGCTGCACTTGATACGTGGGAAAGCTCTAGTGATGGCTGCCGAGGCGGCACCAAGCCCGCCACCAACATCGACCAAAGAGCTTAACCCGGAAAAGATTCTGCTGCCAGCCTCCCTGAGAATGATCTCCATGACGAACTGGCTGTCAGCAACCATAGCCTCGTTGAAGATGCTGTTATCCTCGGCGTTCTTACTTGTCATCTCCCAACGATCGCAGCCATGGGCCATCTCAAAGAATGACTTAGAGGCGGTCTGCTCGTCTTTGAACCATGCGTGCATGCCAAAGAACGGGGTGATTGTAAGGGGACGTACCAAGAAGTGCAGCATAGGAGACATGCCGCACAGCTTGTCACCGGCGACGAGAAGGTGGGACGCGGTGGTCAGCTTGTACACTATCTCAGTCTCCTCCGTGCTGAGGCTGCCTGTGGTTGAAGAGCCGGTTGCCGGGGGGCGGGATGCAGTGAAAACACTAGAGATTGTAAGGACGTTCATGAGCCTCTGCAAGTATGGCAGCCTGGAAGCATGGAGCCCCATATCGGCAATGAGGTCGGAGAGTGTAGCAGAGCCACCCCGGAGATGGATGGCTTTGGGGATGCCAAGATTTACAGCGCAGCTGAGCGCCATAGACTTGACATAGCAGAAGAAGTGGTGATACAGAACACGTTCTGCTTGGATCAAGTCCTCCGTGCTCAGTGCATCCATGATATCTAACTACTATTATGCAAACTAAATTGCTTTCTGTTTCTGGGTGGCATCGATCACGGATGCCTATATATAGAGCTCGCTGGGATGTCTAATCCGTGTGATGTGTTTTATGTAGAGGATATATATTACTATTCTGTGTGGTACTTACTGTTAGGAATTCTTTTGGCGAATGGAAAATTAGAATAGCTTTACTTACAACAACTTGTCAAGTGGTTGCAGATTGGTCCAACTACTTGTAACATGTACCACAGTAACTTGTCAGGTGGGTGCGGATTGGTCTAACAAGATGTAAAGTACTCTATCAGTACAGTAACTTGTCAGGTCGGTGCAAATTGATTCAAAATCATGTAAAATATTAAATTTGGTGCAACAATTTTTATAGGTGGATGCATATTGGTTCAAGAACTTGTGTAAAATACTCAATTTTTCACATCTTGCTAAAAATAAGTAGTATGAAGAGATTTAGGGAACTCTTGTAGAGCACTAAGTAGGCATCGTGGATGCGTACTGGAGTTCTCCACACTAGAACTTCTATTGTGTGGGCACTACATAGTTCAATGTAGAAATACACTCTAAACTAGTTAAGTTATGGAGTGGATCATAAAGCGACGGTGGCAAGTTAAGCTTATGCAGTATAGTTGCATAGAAGAGGGGCGCATGAGGGAGGCAGCTCCTTTGCACGCTCGGAGTAGGAACGAAAGTGGTACATATATATTATGTGTTTGTTCGTCCAATCGAAGAGGGTTATTAGACACTTAAATGGGTAGATCGTATTTGAATCCAATCATTTAATATTTGTACATACTGTATCAGTAACTAAATACTCAAATTTGGATTTCGAAGATCCAAATAGTATGAATATCAATATTCGACACATCATGACACTATTCGTATTCGAATGTAATCTATATCTACATTATTCATTCGTATCCGATCAGTTTCATCGCTACAAGTAGTGCTATGGATTCGTACGGTTGGAGGCGACACCACACGTGTTTGGGGGACAAGAGGCGGAGTTGGCGGCAGTGCATCTGTCTGCAGATGGGTGGGGTGGTTGTTGGGGTGGGTGGTTGAATTGGGCACAGGTATGGAAGCCCATCTCTGGTATTATAAGTGACGAGGCATGTTGTACACCCATCGGAGGACGCTAATACCTTAAAAAGTGGCGTATTTTGTTATTGCCCAGCACTTCTATATAGTAGATCATTGACGTGCAACTTTGCCCATCAATATAATAATCCCACGTTTCTACTTACCAACTTTTAGTTATTTTTTGACAGAAGCCTGTGTGGCTGTTATGTTTGATACTGTTGTTGAGCCGGTAGAATTTAGGACTGAACGACACATGAGACATAAGCACCGTGAGAAGTATCACATTGTCCATGACTACACAATAAAATATTAAGGATACTACACCTCTCTACAACACTACCCAAAACAGGTTATCACAAATGGCCTCAAAACCCCATCACCGACAGTTTTCAAAACCGTCGCCTACATGATGGCGGTGATGAGGGTACCCATCACCACTGGTTGAGAACCGGCGGTGAAGGTCTATTAAAATAAAAAAAAAAGGCCTACCTCGCAGCTCGGTTGCCGCTGCCACAATGCCACTGTTGTTGTTTGCCTTGCCACCGCCGCAGCCGCACCTTGCAACCCCACCACCATCATCACCACATGGCACCGCCGCAGCCATCAATGCCACCCCGCTCACGGTAATCCGGATCCGGCCACCGCTGCCACCCAGAGGCCTACGACGTGCCGTATCTAGATGCCACCATACTCTCTTATCAAGATCACATACACAATCATACTAAATTTCCACACTAGAAGTTAGCATTCATCATTCCATCCATCATCACATTCTTCCACTAAATAAAGCGCCGCTCTCTGAAAACAAAATATGCAGAGAGACTTCGGGGCTATGAAAAAAAAGAAAAAAACATGCTTGAAAAGCATGATAAAAAAAAGAGAAGAAATAGTCCATAATCTAAAAAATCTCAAAAGTAGAGAGAAGAAAATTGTACAAAACGAGTTCCCTTAATTTAGATGATAATAATTAGTACCTACTCCAGGGCTAGTGTCCACCTTTACCATCACCCCACTTCTATCATATATGGTAATATCTAGAACCCATTTGCCTAGTATACACCTTACCATATCCATCACACATGTGCACATCTTGATAAGGGTGTACGACTTGTTTCTTCCAAGGATCTGGTTTTTGACTCAGCAATAAATGAGGGACAAGTATGCCATGTTTCTTCCCCACCTACAACTCCACATATCATCTTATTAGAAGTAGGTTGTGAAAGAAAGACAATCTAATGTCTTGGTGAGGAATCATACACATTGAGCGATCCGAGAGTATCATTCGAGGAACTCTGATTTCAGCTACATCTAATGGCCATCTGAACTGTATCAACTCACACGGCATCAACTGCGAGACAACTCTCTACCATTTATTTATGATAGTTTTAGGCATCAATTGCATCTGGAGAAAGAACTTGGGTGATGTAAGGTTGCACAAGGCAATCAGATCGACTAGATGGTCCTTGTGTTGTCACACGCACGGTGCAGGATGACATGACAAGTCCTCCTCAATCAGGCATGTTGTGTGAGTCGTGACTGAAAAAGGTCTGCGAATGGTCTGGATTCGCACTTGATGATTCCCACAGGCCTTGGAGATTGAGAAACATGATGAACTGGTTGAAGCGAGAAGGCCAAAACGGAATAAGCTAGAATTGGAAAAACAATATATATGTATATATATGTATGTGTGTGTATGTCTGTGTTGACGGTGTATTTTGGTACACCAAACATGTTCATTACACTTTGGTTTGAGCTTGATTATGGAACTAACCCGCCACTAGCCACACTAATGATATAACAAGTTCATCTTTGTATGTGCATTTGGAAGTGTTATGTTTTTGCAGGAAAACATGAACAAAAAGGACGGAGTCACAACGGGTTCAAAGGAGTAAATGAGGAGTCCCGTTCGTGTTCAAGTGCATGATGAAATCACTCCCAAAGGTGGCGAGGACCGAAGTGTTACAAAGGAACATCTCCGAGGATTGAAGCGTAAAAGACCGAACTTCATGCGAGAAGACCCTCTATCTTGGACGCAAGGATGACGTTGTCAAATTGATGCAATTGGAGGGGGCAAAGTGCAAAATGTCAAGAGGACCCACGGGAGCGAAGGGGCGACCGAATCGGGCCGGGATGGGCCTGGGCCGGTCAGCCTAGGCCGGCTGTCCTGGCCCATTCCTGTGTCGGTTCGGCCTCCCGTTTCTTGAGCGTGAAGATGATGCAACCCTAAATCGGTGGAGGCGCCGCCATTCGCAGAGAGAGAGCCATTCGCCCGAGAGGCCATCCACAAGCTAGAGAGGAAGGAGAGGAGAGAGATCATTCGTGAGGAGGATCGCTCGACTCGAAGGAAGCAACCACAAGTGGAGGAGGACGTCGAGGCCCTGCCACGACACCCCCGGAGGAGAAGGAAGACACCGTCGGAAGCGTCACCATGATCAACGGTGCTATGCCTAGCACCTTGATGGGGTAATCTTCTCATTTGTCCATGGGTTGTAAACGATCTTGAGATGTAATCGCAACTTTTATGGTTTCAATCTATCACCTAGTGTAGAATATGCTTTCATGTTTAAGGTTAGCTACCATGCCGTGTTGCGAGTATAGATCTCACTTCTCCCTTAGAACCCTTCAATACGCCGTGATCATCATAGGTCTAGTCACGAATACCTTCGCGTAGTGACAGTACGGGGGGAGGGAAAGGGCGAAACCGTGGTCACAACCCCCAGTAGATTAGATCGGTTTTCATATCTCTAAGCGGTTGCATGTTCAAGTATCGTAGACCCTTGGGCAAGTGTCTTTTATATATCTTGTGAGTTTCATCACCCTCTCTAGTGTAGCGTAGTAGTTCTCTAGATTAACCGTAGTTTAGGGTTTGGATAAGTTAGTTAGTAGTGCTAGATCAAACGCTTGTAATCCCCTTGCTCCGCGGATTGACAAGAACCTAGGGAATCCCCGTGGTGAAAAAGGTGTAGGTCCGTACGCTTGCGGATCGTAGGTGGATACGAGTTTTATCCGTCAACAAGCCCCTTTTTCTGGTGCTGTTGCCGGGGAGCAAGCCAGTTTACATCATTTGGTTTTGCATTTATTTTTGTTTTTGTTTATCGTTTATTGCTAACATCTAACCCCTATTACCTAGAAAACCATTTTGTTTTGTTTTTGTTTTTTCTATCTTGTTGTCTAGATGGCGTTCACCAACCACCCCGTGGAAGAACCGGAGAAATCGCTACGGGATTACGCTAGCCCTCGATGTGAAGACATTAAAGTACAAGAGTCGGATTCGAAGCTCGAAGCGACCAAGTATGACATCAAAGCTAGGATCATCGAGATGGCGGCGGCAACCCCATTTGGAGGGACGGAAACGGAGAACCCGTATAGACACATAAAGCATTTCACGACGCTATGCAACACGATGCGTCAAGAAGGAGTTCCCGATGAATGGTTCAAGTGGAATCTCTTTCCCTACTCGCTTGCCGGCGAAGTAAAGACGTGGTACTCGTTCGCGTCCTTTGAAGTTGAAGGGAATTGGAACAAGTTGACGAAGAAATTTTGCCAGAAGTTTTTTCCAATAAGCAAGGTTCAACATCTAAGGAGGCAAGTGATCACCTTCATGCAAGGAGAAGAGGAAGGGATAGACCAAGCTTGGAATAGATTTAATGAATTGATTGAACAAGGACCAAGACTCGGCTTCTCCGGTGACGTACTCTTGCTTACAATTTTCTTTTCCCTAACCCCTAGTTGCATGGAACATCTTCAAATGTGTGCAGGTGGGGATCTCATGGAGAAAACACTCACGGAAGCCGCTCAACTTTTGCAATAGATTAGCAAAGCGGTGGCCATGCGAAGAGATTGGGAAACACGACTTTCGGGAGAGTCGGAACGCGATTCGAGGATGAAGACACATGCTGAAATTTCCAAAAAGGCAACCCCGGAAGACAAGAAGGAGGAGCCAATCCCGGAAAAGCTTGAAGAAGTACGCACCGAGACAAGAACTACCCCAAGAATTGACTTCGCCAAGTCAAATGAAACGAACAAAAGGATTATGTTAAGCGCGAAGCCATTAAGGGAGTTCGAGCAAATGGATTGGGTTCCAATTGATTATGGAGAAGTATTCGATAAGAGAAGACCGTTCCCTAACCAAAAGGGGATGGCAAGAGCATTGGAAGTATACTTCCCACTGGAAAAGCAAGCGGAAAATTCGTACGATCTTGAAACCACCGGTGAGATCTTTCGAAAGATCTTTAGTGATGATGAAGTGGATCCGGATCACATAGCCAAGGTGAAAAGAATCATGGGGATCAAGCCCGAAGCATCGCCATACGCTCGCCTCGCCGAAGTTTATGCAATAGGATCCGATCAAGAGGAGAAGACGACACCACACTTGAGTTGCGAGATCAATGGAATTCAATGCAAGGCTTTATGCGACATCGGAGCCCAAGTGTGTGTCCTATTGTAGGATCTAGGATACTGACTAGAGGGGGAGGGGTGAATAGGCGGTTTAAAATCTAAAAGCACAACACTAGAGAAATTTAATTAGAGCCAAAAGGAGGATTAAATTTCTACCTACTCTATTTCTATGTTGGGGGGTTTGCAACCTAAGGTGACAAGATATAATTCAATCTCTAGAAAGTAAATGCTCAAAGTAAAGTACTTGAAAGGAAATTGAGCAAAGAAATAATCAAGCACAAGAGACGAATTTTATCCCGTGGTATCGATGACTTGCCGGTCACCCCTAATCCACGTTGAGGTGGATTCAATGTTCAACCGCTCCTCTATCAAGGCACCGCTTGATCTTGAGCCGGTTAGAACCAAAGAACCACTCCACACCTCGATTCCACTAGAGTTGCTCTTCACCGCTCCGGCGAGGTGAGCACATGACCTCTCACACCAATCTTCCAAGGCAACTTCACAATCTTCTTGAAGTGCTCAATGGAATCACGAGCTCCAAGCCGTCTAGGAGGCGGCAACCTCCAAGAGTAACAAATCAACCCGCTCTCTTGATGTTTCCCTAGTGCCACAAAGATCAACACCTTGATGCTATACACTAGATGCTCTCAATCTCACAAAGAATGCAACCTCAAAGCAAAGTGAGTGAGAGAGGAGAGGGAGAGCTCAAGAATGTCAAATGAACCTTTCAAAGTGCCAAGAGAGCCTCTCCCAACCTGGGCATGGAGTATAAATACTCCCCCTTCCCGTAACTAGTCGTTATGTCAAAAACACGTACCTCGCGGACTGTCCGCGATGACCTCACGGACTGTCCGTGTTTGAATTCCAACGGTAAAAATACGAAGTCAACTGCTGTCAGAGATGCCCGTTGGGCCGGGCGGACTGTCCGCCAGGATCACGCGGACCGTCCGCCGGTAGCCTGCAGACCGTCCGCCCGGTCCACCCGAGCTACGCACCGTTCTGTATGATTCGAGGTTAATTTCGGACCGTCCGCCGAAGACCCGCGGACTGTCCGCCCGAAAAGGATTTTTCTCGAAAAACTTTTTCAAAAACCTCAGATATTCAATAAACCTCAAGAGCCCGCGGACCGTCCACCCCAAGGGCCCGGACTGTCCGCCCCACAGCAGAAAACTGACTTTTCTCAAGATTTTCAACGAAACCTCTTTCATTTTTGAAAACGCCACTCATCTAAATGCAATGCATGCAAAATATGATCCAAGTGGCACTATAGAGACGTCAAGCCATCCAAGTTGATCCCTCTTGATAGTACGGCTATCTATCCTATTAACCCGGTCATTTTGCATCCACTAATCACCTCATGACCGGTCAAAGGAAAATCCCTATATTTTACTTTTGCCTTGAGCTTCCCATGGTCGAAGATATCCGTGCCACTAACAACATTGCCATGAAGCTCAAATCAACTCCGGGACTAACCTACACTCATATTCTCGATGAAATTGTTAGTCCACTAAGATTGTCATTAATTACCAAAACACGAATTAGGGGCCTAGATGCCTTCACCTATCCTCCAAGATTTACGATAAAGTTCAAGACCATAACCTAGACTTAGCTCCAACTTCAACAAAGTTAATCATGGGAGATGGTAGAACTATTAAACCTCTAGGTATTGCTTGCAACATCAATGTAATCATCTCTGGAAAGTGCATACCAACCGATTTCTTTGTTATAGATGCCTACTATAATAATCATGATCACATAATCCTAGGTAGGCCTTTCCTTAAGTTGGTTGATGCCGTGTTGGATGCCGGAGAAGGCGAAGTAATAATAAATCTTAATGGAGATAAGTACACATATAGTTTTCTTCGCGCCTCTAGTCATCCTTCACCTTTTCCTCCCGATGAAGAAGAAGAGGAGATAGGTAGTCTTTGTTTTGTTGAAACCCTTAGAGACCCGCTGCAAAGAGCGATGGAGAATCAATCCAATGATCAATAAGATGAGGAACTAGAGGAAGCAATGAAGGGATTAGAACCACAAGATGGAAGCGTGGAGGAAGAAAAATTCGAAGACATAGGAGACACTAAACCCGAAGAGCCACAAGTGCCGGAGGTGGATCTCAAACCTTTGCCCAAAGGATTAAAGTACAAATTTTTGGGCCCAGACAAGACTTATCCAGTCATCGTGAGTGACGAGTTGAGTCCCGAAGAAAATGAGAAGTTGCTGAATTTATTGAAAAAGCACAAGAAGGTGACTGGATATTCGATCAATGATCTCAAAGGACTTAGTCCAGCCTTTTGCACTCATCGTATACCTATGGAAGACCAATGTAAGCCCGAAGTGGACCATCAAAGGAGGCTAACCCATGCCATGCGAGAGGTAGTGAAGAAGGAGGTTATCAAGTTACTTGATGCCGAAATCATCTACCCGGTGCCGCATAGTGAGTGGGTGAGCCCCGTACATTGTGTGCCAAAGAAAGGAGGTTTGACCGTGGTGAAGAATGAGAAGAACGAATTAATACCGCAAAGAATCGTGACCGGATGGCGGATGTGTATCGATTATCGAAAGCTAAACAAAGCAACGAAGAAAGATCACTTCCCCCTACCGTTCATTGACGAGATGCTCGAGAGGTTAGCAAACCACACATATTTTTGCTTTCTCGATGGATACTCGGGGTTCATGCAAATTCGCATTGACCCAGATGATCAACACAAGACAACATTTACTTGCCCTTATGGAACATTTGCGTATAGAAGGATGCCCTTCGGTTTATGCAACTCTCCGGCCTCTTTTCAACGTTGCATGATGGCGGTGTTCTCGGAATTTATCGAGGAAATTATCGAGGTGTTCATGGATGATTTTTCCGTTTATGGGAAGACATTCGTGGATTGCTTGGCAAACTTAGACAAGGTTCTCACGAGGTGTGCGGAGGTCGATCTTGTGCTAAATTGGGAAAAATGCCACTTCATGGTAAGGCAAGGCATAGTGCTCGGACACGTTATATCCGAGAGAGGAATTGAAGTGGACAAAGCTAAAGTGGAGACGGTTGAGCAACTCCAACCACCAACGGATGTTAAGTCTTTGAGAAGTTTTCAAGGCCATGACGGATTCTATAGAAGATTTATTAAGGACTTCTCAAAGATCACTAAGCCTTTAACACAACTTCTTCAAAAAGATGTGGCTTTTGACTTTGATGAGAAGTGCTTAGCGGCATTCCAGACCTTGAAAAACGCTTTAGTGAGTGCTCCCATCGTTCAACCTCCGGATTGGAGTCAGCCTTTCGAGATCATGTGCGATGCAAGTGACTATGCCGTGGGGGCGGTTTTAGGTCAAAGAAAGGAAGGCTGAGTTCACGCCGTATACTACGCTAGTAAAACTCTTAGTGAGGCACAATTAAATTATGCCACTACGGAAAAGGAGTTGCTAGCGGTGGTGTTTGCTTTCGAAAAATTCAGATCTTACATCGTGAACTCGAAAGTCATTGTCTACACCGATCACGCGGCCATCAAGTATCTTTTGGCTAAGAAGGATGCTAAACCAAGATTGATTCGTTGGATCCTTCTTCTCCAAGAGTTCGATGTGGAAATTCGTGATAAAAAGGGGGTGGAAAATGTTGTGGCCGATCATTTGTCTAGGATGAACCGTGGACAAGATGACAAAGAGCCCATAGAGGATAAGATGAGAGATGACCACCTCTACCGAATACTCGACAAGGATACTTGGATGATTGATATCATTCGAGCAATTCGGAGAATGCCTCTTGATCACCTAGATAAAAACACTCAAAGGAGGATAATCTCCGAAAGCCGGAAATATTTTTGAGATTCACCTTACCTATCTAAACTTGGGAATGATGGGGTAATGAGAAGATGTGTACCAAGAGAAGAGAGGCAAGAAATTTTGAGGAAGTGTCATTCGACGGAGTACGGTGGACACTATAGTCATTTTCGAACCCAAGAAAAAGTTTGGTCCAGCGGATTCTTTTGGCCGGAGATGCATGAAGATACTAAAAGATATGTTGCATCATGCCCCGAATGCCAAAGGACCGGAAACATTTCTCAAAGGAATGCTATGCCCTTGAATTACAATCTACAAATCGATTTATTCGATGTTTGGGGAATTGACTTCATGGGGCCTTTCAAAAACTCACATGGATTTGAGCACATCCTAGTTATGGTTGATTATGTATCCAAGTGGGTAGAGGCCATGCCATGTCGTAAAGCTTCCATGGAAGAATCCATTGCGATGATTAAGAGTGTGATTTTCCCTCGCTTCGGTACCCCGAGAATTTTGATAAGTGATGGAGGAACTCACTTCACCGGGAAGAACTTTAAGAAGTGCTTATCCAAGTTGGGAATTGAACATAGAGTCTCTATGGCTTATCACCCACAAACTAATGAACAACCGGAAACATCGAATAGGCAACTAAAGAGCATCCTTAACAAGACTATAGAGAAGGGAGGCAAGGATTGATCAAAGAAGTTGGATGGAGCTTTGTGGGCATATCGAACGGCGTTCAAGACACCGATAGGTATGACCCCATATCAATTTGTTTATGGCAAGGCTTGCCACCTTCCAGTTAAGCTAGAAGATAAGGCATATTGGGCAATAAAAGAGATGAACCTCGATCTAGACGCCGCGGTAGTGAAACGGAGAATCCAAATTAGTGAGCTAGAGGAGATGAGGTTGAAAGCTTATGAAAACGCAAGCATATACAAAGAGAGAATCAAAAGATGGTACGACAAAAGGTTAAAGAAGAAGGAGTTTAAAGAAGGAGATAAGGTCCTCCTCTATAATTCGAGATTCAAAACTTTCGGAAAGGGGAAATTGCAAAGCAAGTGGGATGGACCTTACATTGTTCATTCGGTGCTCTCCAATGGAGCGGTTACCATCATGGATATGAAAGGAGATCAATTCATGGTGAATGGTCAACGACTTAAGGTGTATTTCGAACCCGACGTTGTGCCCCTTCACCATATTGATATTTTCATCATGGAGGATGAGCCCGAACGTCAAGCCTAGGATGTAAAACAAGGTGAGCTTTTTGTAAATAGCTCTTATTTTATTTTTTTGGAGTTTCTCGCGAAGTTTTACCAAGCCAACTTTTCTACATGGGATAACAATTAAAAAATAGTGGAGCACGCAAAAAATCGGACCGAACCGGCCCGCGAACTAGGGCAGGCCGGCCGGCCCGGTCCGATCGGCCCAGGGGGCCCGAGCGGCGGTTCGCCCCTGTTTTTCTCTGGGACGCGCGTCTTCGACTTCCTTGTTTGGTCAGAGAATTTTAGGGAAGTCAAGAAAAGGAAAAGATGGGTTCTAGGGCATTCCTTCTTGGACTATTTAAAGGAACGAGATTGGAGCTCGGGAATCCATCCCAATTCACATCCTTTTGCACCCAAGTAGCAGCCATGGTGTCCCCAAAGAGCAAGGAGATCAAGCTAGGCGCCGAGAAGCCTTTGAAGCCAGAGGAGGCGAAGCGATGCGAGCTCAAGCCTACAACAGAGATCAAGAGGACCGCCCGCATCCGTTGCAGAGGGCGTGTCCCGACCGGGCCGATTGCATCTCGCCACCATGTCAAGGAGGAGGTCTCAACTCCCATCCGTAGATCGGAGCGACTCCGGGGCATGAAGAGGAAAGACTACAAGGAGGAGTCGCCCGAGCCGAAGGATTACGAGGGGAGTGATTACTCCGACGACTGCAGCCCAAGCTCGTGGGCAGCCACCGGAAGGGACGACAATGACCTCTTCTATTGGGAGGAGGTGCCTAAAGAGAAGACTCCCGAAGGTCCAAACGGCGGCGGAGATCCCGACGACGGTTGCGACGGCGACTGTTGGGGAATTGGGTAAAAACCTTACACCCTCGAAACTTCGGATAGGTTTGGACTTTGGCGAATTCATGAAAGCATGCTGGAAAGAGACAAGTGAAGATTTCGCTCTTGCAATTTCTGAGAAGATCACTAACCCTCTAAATTATGGGTGAAACAGTCACCGAATGACAATGAGTTCGCAGGTTTGTTTTCGATTTTAGGACAAGGGAAACTTCAGAGGTCCCTGCTGATTCGGGAAACTTTGGCAATGGAAACTTCGAAGAACTCCGTGAAGACGGGAAAACTCCATCACGGCTGCGATGTTGAAAATCTCTGCGAGTTCAGTGAAGTTCGACTTTGGCGAAAGTTTCGGTGGTGAAGTGCAGGAAGTTGTCTACCTGCGAATCTTCGCTAGGATAAGGTGAAAATCGTGAATGAACCAAGTCAAAGGAGTGTTGCCAAAAGTCCGGGTTCGAGGTGTGAACTAGTGGCAGGCTTGTGAATGTATGAAATTAGCTCTGTAAATCACGGAATGTAAAAGACATTCATGTACATGTTCACATTCGGAATATTCCTTAGATTCGAGGGTAATCTCGGAATGTAAAAGTCCCTCGTCTCCCTATAAAAGGGGGCCCGAGGGCACGTGTAAATGGATTCACAACTTTTGAGGCAAGTGCTGGCTTTCGGAGATTCTTTGTCTCCGTGCTCCGATCATCTTTCGCGTACAAGTTCAAGAATCTTCTTCATCCGTGTTCGGGGATCCCTTCCGATTTCTCGACCCCCCAACAGCGACAACGGCGACGACCCCGGCGACGACGACCCATTCGGGATGCATCCGTTATGTTGTGCGGCTTGCCGTCACTCCATCTCGGACCTCTACGCGTCAGTCGAGGAGTGTTTCCAAGCTATGGAGGCGATGAGGCAGAGAATGGAGGATTTGGAACGAGTAGTCGATGACGACTACAAGTTCCTTAATAGGAATGTGAGGAAGTTATTCGGGATGGTCGGCAACATGAAGAAAAGGTGGTGCAAGGACTGTGGGAAGTTCCACTAGAAAGTTAGGGTTTTCCCCCTTAGGATTTTTGTATGATACGACGAGGACGTCGTATGATTTTAGCGTGGGGGAGAGCTAGCTAGCTAGATCTTAAAAATTTTGCCTTAGTGAGTTTAGTTTGGTTTGGTTTAGAGTTTGCGAGAGTTTGTGAGTTAATTTTTTAGGTGTGTCTTTAAATTTTCAAGTTTGAAGTGTGTTAATTTAGTGTTCGAGTCGAAAAATCAAATAAAAAGTGTCTTTTAATTTTTGTCTCATGCAATGCTTTTTCTTTCTTTACTTGTATGTTTTCCTTTAATTTTGATATATGAGCATGAGCATTTGGTTTGAAACGTTTACCGTGGTGCTTAGTGGAGTTTTTACCTTTAAAAGTACCCGCACCATACTTTGATCTAGAACCTTGTTTCGGTTGTGCTAAGTTTGATGCTAATGTCGGAGGAGTTTAATTCTGAAAATTATATGAAAAACTCTTGTAATAAAGGTTAGCAAACTCTCTTTTTCCAAGTTGAGAGACAAAGAAAAAAAATCCTATACAAGGCCAACTCGATATCCGCTCCACCATAAGTGCAGTTAGCATGATTGATGAGTTGGGATAGGATCCTTCTCTCTTGGAAGTTTTAATTTCGAGCAATGATCATGTCCTTGTATATATCTTTTATTGCTAGCCTCGTCATATATTCGGTAACGAGACTCTCACATCGAAAGTCCCGTACATCGCCGAATTCCATACCCAAACCATAATATCTCTTTTGTACATCGTATTCCTTGAACACAACCTATGTTCGAAGTTTCGTCTCGTCTCTAGCATGGTTTTCATTTAAAATTCAGATTGTATTTATGCAAGAAAAGATGAGCAAAGAGCTTCGGAAGAGAGGTAAAATGTCAAGAGAGAGAGAAAGAAGTAAAGAAAAAATATATATGTGTATGGAAAAGAAAAGAAAAAAAGAGACAAAGAGAAAAAGAAAAAAAAAGAGAAGAAAAAAAAGAGAGAGAAAGAAAGAAAGAAAGAAAGAAAGAAAGAGGAAAAGCAAGAAAGATATGAAGAGGGATGAATCAAGTGAAGATTAAATAAAGTGTAAGGAAGGATGCCACATTGTTGTTAAGAGACGAATCTTCTGTTTTTCCAACCATGTGCAATCCGACAACGAGGACGTCATCGGTGCCTCGTAGTCTTAATTTCTTTTGCCCTTGCACATGTCCACCATTCTATATCTTCTTATCCTTGACATCCCCACATCATGGTTTAATTCTCATGATCATTGGCTTTGAAAGGTAAATGACCATTAGAGGAATTTCTTAGCTTGACAATATTTGTGTTGATCTCACTAGCCATACCTATAGCTCCACTTTACATGATAATATGAGAGACTTGTGGAGGTGAGAGTTTATGAATTGTTTAGGATAGCCACTTCATATGAGCGACATGTAAGAACTTGGAGAAAGGTTTTTGTCTAATACTTGTTGCAGGAATTTTATTTTTGAAAAATCATGAAAACCCTCTGATGGAAGCAAAGAATTAAGCATGGCTGGAATTGAGGACCTCGAGTGAAAGGTATGAGTTGTGGGGTAAATCTCGATTTGGTAAAAATTCTAAACGCCCATGTTTATGTATCATGATCATTTCCTTATGTTTATTATATTAAAGATAAAGGATTGACTAACTTGTGAAGGAAGAATTAGCGGAGCACGTTTTCAACACCATGGAAAAAAGTTCTTTTACGAGGACTTGCTCGAGGACGAGCAAGATCTAAGCGTGTGGGAGATGTTGACGGTGTATTTTGGTACACCAAACATGTTCATTACACTTTGGTTTGAGCTTGATTATGGAACTAACCCGCCACTAGCCACACTAATGATATAACAAGTTCATATTTGTATGTCCATTTGGAAGTGTTATGTTTTTGCAGGAAAACATGGACAAAAAGGACGGAGTCACAACGAGTTCAAAGGAGTAAATGAGGAGTCCCGTTCGTGTTCAAGTGCATGATGAAATCACTCCCAAAGGTGGCGAGGACCGAAGTGTTACAAAGGAACATCCTCGAGGATTGAAGCGTAAAAGACCGAACTTCATGTGAGAAGACCCTCTATCTTGGATGCAAGGATGACGTCGTCAAATTGATGCAATTGGAGGGGGCAAAGTGCACAATGTCAAGAGGACCCACGGGAGCGAAGGGGCGACCGAACCGGGCCGGGATGGGCCTGGGCCGGTCGGCCCAGGGCGGCCGGCCTGGCCCATTCCGGTGTCGGTTCAGCCCCCCGTTTCTTGAGTGTGAAGATGATGCAACCCTAAATCGGTGGAGGCGCCACCATTCGCAGAGAGAGAGCCATTCGCCCGAGAGGCCATCCACAAGCTAGAGAGGAAGGAGAGGAGAGAGATCATTCGCGAGGAGGATCGCTCGACTCGAAGGAAGCAACCACAAGTGGAGGAGGATGTCGAGGCCCTGCCACGACACCCTCGGAGGAGAAGGAAGACACCGTCGGAAGCGTCACCATGATCAACGGTGCTATGCCTAGCACCTTGATGGGGTAGTCTTCTCATTTGTCCATGGGTTGTAAACGATCTTGATATGTAATCACAACTTTTATGGTTTCAATCTATCACCTAGTGTTGAAGATGCTTTCATGTTTAAGGTTAGCTACCATGCCGTGTTGGGAGTATATATCTCACTTCTCCCTTAGAACCCTTCAATACGTCATGATCATCATAGGTCTAGTCACGAATACCTCCGCGTAGTGACAGTACGGGGGGAGGGAAAGGGCGAAACCGTGGTCACAACCCCCGGTAGATTATCGGTTTTCATATCTCTAAGCGGTTGCATGTTCAAGTATCGTAGACCCTTGGGCAAGTGTCTTTTATATATCTTGTGAGTTTCATCGCCCTCTCTAGTGTAGCGTAGTAGTTCTCTAGATTAACCGTAGTTTAGGGTTTGGATAAGTTAGTTAGTAGTGCTAGATCAAATGCTTGTAATCCCCTTGCTCCGCGGATTGACAAGAACCTAGGGAATCCCTGTGGTGAAAAAGGTGTAGGTCCGTACGCTTGCGGATCGTAGGTGGATACGAGTTTTATCCGTTAACAGTCTGTGTAATATTAACATGCATATAAGTATAGAAGGGCGTCTCGAATGGGCGTTTGGGGACGACACGCTATCACAAGTTGATCCACATGTCGATCATTGAGAATTCCAGTTAAGGACTGGTATCGAGCATTAATCAAACTTGTGTGCACAACCACTCTGAAGGGATGGGCGTTTTTAGGACATGTCGATCATTGTGAATCACACTTAAGGACTAGAACCGGGAGTTCATGACCCGAACATGGCCACATGAAGGACCGAATTGGGTGACCAGATAGGGGGAGTGAATGGAAGCTAATAAAATTTTTTGTCCAAAGAGATGACTACTCTAGAGAGATGAACTCGGCCTAATCCCAAAATCACTTCCGCGTCCAAATCCTTAAGTTTGTCAAGACCACGTAGTCACTGAAGTACTGCTGATCGTAGGAACAAACCACACCTCCAACCAAAGATACCGCAATCAAATCACAGCCGAAACTTCACAAATCTTCTCTGCCCAGCAGGGGCGGTCAGACCGCACAGGGGAGGGGGGTGTTTGACCACATCTGCCTGGCACCACCAAGTCAATCGAACTCAAAGCAAACAAACTCAAAACAACATGAGATCTCAAACCACGGGATCCTCTGATCAAGGCAAGCATGCTCACAGTATTTTCGAATTACACAGTACAACAGAGACACCCACAACGCACGCAAACTCACCCTTATGAATGCACACACACAAACCCTACCCTATGAGCATCTTCGAAGACTGAGTCAGCACATCCTCAAGATTGAGGAAGTCACCACAGGCACCTCACTGTCGATGTTCACGTCGCCTACCACTGAAAGCACAACGTCGTTAAATCCTGATAAATTCGCTCCCACGGGGAGTTGAACTCAGGACCTCAGGTGCTACCGAGGCTCTTGTACCCACTAGGCTACATGCCCTTTCGCAGATACAATCCTTTTGCTATGTATCTAAATATAGATCTAGGTGCATAGCAAAAAGGAATGTATCTAAAAAAGTCAAAACGACAAGTATTATGAAACAGATGGAGTATTTAACTATCCATCTTAAATGTGAAACAACACTATAGTCTTATGAGGTCCCATTTTGTTTGTGAGGTGAAACTTTTGGATCCTCTTTTAAGATCTATTAGGAGTATTGAACGTAGACTAGTTACAAAAATATTTACACGAATGAACCGGAAATTGCGAGACGAATCCATTAAGTTTAATTAATCCGTCATTAGATATTGGTTACTATAGCACAATGTTGTTTAATCATGGCATAATTAGGCTCGTTAGATTCGTCTCGAAAATTAAGGTAGGGGTTGTGGAATGAGTTTTGTCATTAATCTACATTTAATACTCCTAATTAGTGTCCGGAGATTGATGTGACAAGTAGTTGGTGCAATTTTGGGGACTAAACAGCCCTGAATTGAACATTCGAACAATATGTGATGAGCAATAGGGGAGAAAGTGTGATGCTAGAGATCGCACTGACCTAGCCACGTCTTCAAAAAAGAAAAAGGAAAGAGATTACACGATTATGCATGAAATCTATACTATAAGAGTGGAGCAAATTGAAAACAATTCTCACCAAGAGTTTAGTCTACCCACCTCTCACAGAGTGGCCCGCATGTCATGTGCGGCCCACCTGTCAATCCTCATATATGGAAGGAAAACGACGACGAAACCTTAAATATGGAAGGGAGGGGGTGTCTTTCCCCCCTTTCGTCGTCGTTCCCCCAAACTTTTTTCACCCAAAGTGTACCCACCCCCCAAAGTGTACCCATCTTGTGGGCCAGTGTTCACATCAGCTAGCGCCAATCACGATCACGCCCAAATTTATTTCCCCTTTGTTTCTCCTTTCCGAATAGAACCAACCCGTGTGTGTTTGTTTCCTTTCATTCACACGAAACCTTCCTTCCCTCATTCCTTCCCTAATTTAAATTAAATCCCGCCCACCAATCACAATCACACCCAAATTTATTTCCTATTGTTTCTCCTTTCCAAATAGAACCAAACCGTGTGTATGTTTCCTTTCATTCACGGGAAACCTTCCTTCCCTCATTCCTTTCCTAATTTAAATTAAATCCACCCACCAATCACGATCACGCCCAAATTTATTTTCCCTTTGTTTCTCCTTTCCAAATAGAACCAAACCGTGTGTGTATGTTTCTTTCATTCACAGGAGACCTTCCTTCCCTAATAAATGTCATACAAATATTTTTGTTTCCTTTTAAAATTGTTTGCATGACGTGACAAGTTTTGGCATGGGTGATTTGATTGCTGCGGTTTCGGGATGGCCCTGATTGATTGTCGTAATGTTGCCTTAATTTCTCACAAGCCCAACAATCCTTTATAGTCGTCCCATTGTTGCTTGCTTCTCCTCACGTGTGTTTCCTTTGCCGCTTGTGCAACAGGCTGCTGCCTGCTCCTCGATAGCCATCCCCGTGAGCCGCCAGCTCTCCAGTTAATCCCCGGATGATAATTTTCTTCCGGGGAGCTTTCACAGGGGCGTGGGCACGCGGTGGTGAGGCTGTCAACTGCACGTCGGCAAGGTTATCATCCGACGAGGTCTCCACGTATCGCGCATTAGGGCGGCGATGACGAGGCTGTGCACTACTCCGTCAGTCGTCCATCTCTGATCAGGTTTGTTCAGCTTTGTTGCCCTTCAGTCCGTGAACTGTGATATGTACCCATCTCCCATCTCTAACTCCCTGATTCGACACTAAGACAGTGGCGAGGGCCTATATCTAGTTTTTGCAATGAGTCAACGCATCCCCTTCGGTGATATTACAAACATTGGATCTTGTCGTGCCTCTCGCAGCTCGAAGAGGACAAACGATCAATGGAGCAATACTTCTGAAGGCGGTGAGTTCCTTGTTTGATGAATCCGCAGGGTTTTAACCTCCTTTTGTTATACCAATGCATTTCCATTTTTTTTGTTCGAACCTGTTACAGTCAACAAGAAACGTCGTGAGAGCTATGCAAGTTTACCAGTTGAAGTCAAGGAACAGAGGAATGCAAAGCGGAGACAAGATTACCAGCGAAAGAAGGTTGAGAAAGAGGCGTCTGCGGTAGTAGTAGCTCAACAACGTCAAGAGGTCACACCGGTTTGTCACCGTAAAGGGGCTGGTAACCTGGTAGCAGTGGCAGAACATACACAAGAGTTCACACCGGAATCCGTGTTGATTAATCCAACACCTAAATCAGGTTTTACAACATTTCGAGCTTGATTTTTGTTATTTTGTGGTATAATTGTTTTTATTTTGTATTTTGCCCTGATTTTATGTCCAGAGCGTCCCCATTATTTTGGTTCTTTTGCTGGTGGACAAGAATTTTCATCTTATACCGGTTGCCTATCTAATCATAGAATTGATTTGAGTACACCTGCATGAGGCGTGTTTCTTTCTGAATTAATTCAATATAGTAGTTGTCCATTTTTTGATGCGTTGACATTAACATTTTCATGCGAAGCGGTTTTCCACGGTTATGGATCTATTACTGGTCGTTGTTGACGGTGAATTTCCGTCAACCTAGCCATGAGTTTACCTTTGGTGTTGGCATCAATTTTATATCTTATCCATTGGTACTGACCCCCTTGATATAACAAGTTCGTTCGTGCATGTCGGTTTTGGAGTTTGATGTTTATGCAGGAATTTAGCGTTGAAAGCAAGACTTCTGGGTAAAGTTCATCAAGCACCTCATGAGAAGAAATGAAGCCCGGTACAAGTCAAGCAATGAAGTGAACATGACTCCAAGAAGCCCAAGGACCAACCCGTGAAGACGGAAAACTCCGAGGACCTGAACAGAAAATGCTGAATCTTGCGGGACAAGGAGCTCTATCCAAACCGCGGAGAAACTGATGTCAAGGGCCCACATGCAGAAGGGAGAACATTCTAGAAGACACGGGAAGCAACGTCCATGAAGTAGGCCGCGAGATGGGCTGAAATGGGCCCAGGCCGGCCGACCCAACCCATTTCGGGGCCCATTCGTACCCCTTTGACCTAGACGATCCTCGGACTATTTATAGTCCCCCTGCCAAGAGCCACACATCAACTCATTCGTCATTCGCCACCAAGGAGCAGAGAAGAGAGGGACACCATCTAGGAGAGGAGAGGGTCGAGCTAGTTGTCTATGGTTTCCCTAGCCGACGTGGGAACCTTGCAAGGAAGACCATGTCGGAGTTTCAGGAGCTAGGAGCAAGATCAAGGAAGGATCCCGGTGGTGATCTTGTCCATGTATCATTTATGATGTTGAATTATCAAGTTGCAATCCGATTTCTAGCGATCAAGTGCTTCTTCTACGACTTTGATTTCGATTGGCTTTTCTTACTTTAAGATCTATTCTCGAGATAGATCATAGAGGATGTTCTTGTAGCCATGGTGGCTAGAGGTGCATGCCTGACCTACCAAGAGATTTCAACTTGTCCATTGGACTCGCCCTAGGCTAACCCGCACGAATAGGAGTGCGTTGTGACAGAACGGTGGCTCCAAAAGGTGGGTGTCTTCGGAGTTGGACGGGAAGCCGCGATTTAAAGAAGCTTTTTATGAGATTCGATTTGGTTATTTCTTCTTTGCTTGGAACTTCAACAAGAGCTTGATCCAATCTCTCTAGATTGGTTTTACCTATCCCTCTCTATCTCTTGCTACCTCCAGTTTTCATAGATTAGATTCGTTTTTATGATCTTCTTTAGATTAGATGCATAAGAGTTCCCTTTGAAGATCAAAGTTCTCGGCTTTAATAGATTGGTTCTTGCATCACACATTTGTTCCACGAATTCGATACCTTGGGTTCACACTTGACGGAAGAAGGGTCCCTTGACTACGACGGAGGATTTGTCAGCTTGCAATCCAAACGAAGTTTGATACGCATATACCCCGTCAACAGTCGTCAAGGGTTTGCATCTTATACCTTTGGGTATGGAATTGATTTGAGTACACCAGCATCAGGTATGTTTCTTTTGCAATGGAAAAACAATGTAGTACCTTGATTCTTTTTTACGCACTGACATGTAAATGTTCATGATGATATGTGAAGCGATTTCCCACGATCATGAATCTGTTAGTGGTCAACAAGGGTTTGTCTCATATTATGGTTAGTTAATTATTTTACTTATAGTGTGTTGATAATTATTACTAATTAAATAATCAACACCGTTTTTTTTACAAAAATCAAGGGATGGAATTATTACTTATTGCGTGTTTATTTTTCTAGCAATGTTAAAGGATGGAATTGATAACTATGACAATCAAGACGAGTGGCTTCATCGGAACAATAATTTTTCACGCGACCGAATTGTAAACATAGATGCTATTGGTGATGAATCCACCTTGCTGAAAATTCCATTGTCTAAAACAGGTAAGTATCTGTATCACTGATGTTGTTGGTGATGAATCCACCTTGCTGGAAATTCCATTGTCTAAACGTACATATTTTTTTCTTGATTAGTAGGCGCCCTTGGTTAGACATAGAGTTGTGGTTTTCAGTAACTAATTTAGTTTGTTCTTTTAATTTGTCAGCCATATTAGAGGGAGGAATTGATCATGATGACAATCAAGACGAGTGGCTCCATCGGAACAATAATTTTGCATGCGATAGAATTGTAAATATAGACAATGTTGGTGATGATGAGCCCAACTGGGTGGAGATTTCATTGTCTCAAACAGGTAAATATCCACATGAGTAATGCGGAGTACAACTGTAGATTAAATTGATTTTTTATTTAATTGGTTAAAGGACGTGTCAATTTTTTAGCTGGATTAGTAGGTCCAGGGCGTCTCATTACGACTAAAGAACGTCATCAAGAAAAGGACCGTGAGAAAAAAAAGAGGAAATACAATCTGTTACCACCAGACGAAAGAGCCGCAAAGTCTGCCAAACGGTGTGAAGATCGGCATCGTCAAAAGCAACAGTGTGAAAATGGTGACCTTCAGATAACTGGTACGTATGTTACAACATACTGTCATGGCATTTGTTATATCCTTTAACCATGATGTTACCAAGGGGATTTACAGTATAGAATAATTTTTTTGGGTTCCTATGCTACAGACCGATGGAAGTCTGTAGCATTGATATGTAAATGTTTGTTGTTGCAGGAAATCATGATGAGGCAAACCCATCCTTTATATGGGTACCAGATAATCCTGATCATGGTGTCGAAGGAATATTGCTTGGTTTTGCAGATAGCATAGCTTATGTTTTAATCTAATATAACTAAATATATTGCCTTGTGAATAATGTCCCTGAAAATGATTTAGATCGTGTGGCTCCTCCTGATATTGTTGATATTTATGAAGATGATGAAGCGAGAGTATATTATCAAGAAGGTATTTTGGTATTATAAAAGTATTATACAAGCCTGCACAAAGTTTATGCATACCTGTTTAATTTATTGATTTATACTTGTCAGGTACCCATTATGATTATATTAAAGATCTTGAGTTTGTTTCCAACCTACCAGATCCATTTGATACAGTGTACAAGGACCTCCCTAAGAAACATCATGTTTTGAAGAAGGTCAAGACGTGTGATTTTTGTCGTGCGAAAAGATTTCCAGGTGAAGGTCCAGCTTTCTGTTGCAGGAAGGGAAAGGTGCACATATATATTCCAGAAGTGCCGTGTGAGCTACGCCGGTTGTTTGCGAGCCAAACGGATAAGGATGCGAAATATTTTAGGAAACATATACGGTACTTCAACTCACACTTCTCCTTTACTAGCTTCGATGTGTCTATTGATAAGCGTTTGGCAAACCCAAAGGGATCTGGTGTGTATGTCTTTAAGGCACATGGGCAGCTTTACCATAAACTGGATCCACTCAAACCGAGTGGTGAGGGACCACGACATATGCAGTTGTACTTTTATGATACCGACGATGATAGTGTTGCCCATCGTTTAAAGAGGTCACCTGGGCTTGATGAGAATTTGATACGCTTGGTAAGAGGAATCCTCAAACGACTGAATCCGTACGTGCAAGTGTTCACAAGTCTGGGTAATGTCCAGAATATTGAGGAGTACACTATTGAGCTCAACACCAGCATTGATGTCGATCAGAGGAGGTACAATGCACCCGCAATGGACCAGGTTGCAGCTATCTGGTTAGATGGGAACGATCCGCAAAATAGATTTGACCGTAGCATTGTTATATATGGTAAATCAATGGATCCACACTATATTCGGGCATATCATGGTTGTTATGATCCATTGGCATATCCCTTGTTTTTTCCTGGTGGTGAGACTCACTGCGTGAAAACCTCAAATAGGTCACGCAGCATTTGTAACGGGCCCTTAACGCCCGTTACATGCACCCACATCTGTAACAGTTGTTGTTTGGCGCCCGTTACCATAAGCGCACCAGGATGACCCCGGGTTTGGCCTCCACAACGCCCGTTACCAATGTGGACTTCTGGTAACGGGCTTCTTAAACGCCCGTTACATGAATTCAATCAACAAGGCTGTTGATGATCTCTCACCAATTGAGAAGGAACATCTGTTCACAGTTTTAGAGGAAAAGCTAGATTACCCAGCCAATCTGGAAGAATCTGTTCGCAAGAAGGCAGTTAAGGCAGCTATATCAGAGATTGGAACCTTGCAACGGTGGTTCAATGCCCATTTAAGAAAAAAATATGCGAGCGAAGAGGAGACTCCCTTTGTGAAGCATGCCTTTTTGCAGCAACAAGACTGGGACATGTTTGTGCAGGAAACTAATTCTCCTTCATTTTAGCAATTGAGCCAGGAGATGAAACAAAAGAGAGCATTGCATAATAAGCCACACAAGACGGGCAGAAAAGGTTATCGTGGTAAAAGGAAAGAGTGGGAGGAGGAGGATGCAAAGCTAGCTGCAGAAGGAAAACAGAACCCTTGGGACCAATTTCCTGGATGTTCGAGACCTTATCTGCGGGCAAGGGTAGGGAAGAAGAGAAAGAATACTAGTGAAGGAAGCGGGGGCATAACATTCAGTAACCCTGCGGTGGTGGGGGTAACAGATAAGGTGAAAACACTTGCAGCTCAGGATAGCGATGGTTCTTTCTCTGGGGTTAGGGCGGATGATATCCTCACTGCAGCACTTGAGACTCCAGAGCATCGAGGTCGGGTCCGAGGCGTGTCTAGTTCACTTGGCTGGGGTAAAGGGTTTGGTGAAGAGTTTGCTGGAATGTACAGGAAGAAGAGGAGGAACAAGAGGTCTGATGCTCATGATATGATGGACATAACATTTAAATCAGTTGTCCATGCTCTAAGACTATCAGGCATCGAAATACCGAAAAATGTACTTCTTCCTTCCCAATTACCAGCGCTTGTCAGTAGCAGTGAGGAAGAAGACGAGCATAGCAGCGAGGAAGAAGATGCGCATGACCGCGAGGAAGAACATGCGCATGACAGCGAGGAAGATGCGTGTGGCAGAGAGCAAGACCATTGGAATGCCAACGAGGACGAAGCGAATCAAATGCACAGTGATAGTCGATCACCTATACTGGACACAATAGATAAGCTGGCAGAGCCAACCGCGTGCAGCCTTTTGGATGGCATCGGGATTAATGTGGAGCTCGCACTAGCGAAAGTCTTTCCATTCCAAAAGGCTTGCCATTCAGTACCGGTGCAGGATGGGTATGTTGTGGTGCAACCTACTTATGTGTGGGCCAATGCAGGTCACTACCCTCTGCCTGTACCAATTGATGGAGGTGACATAGCAACCCTAGCTGAGGCTCTTGTTCAAAGGATCCAATGGCCAAAGGACATGATCCTTATACCACCCATGACGAGACATCCCAACCCTGAAGCCGCAACACGTAGCAGGGGTACAACATCAGATGGAGGTACTGCAGCTCAGTGTCAGCAAGAGAAGGCTCAATAGCAGCAGCAGCAGCAGATCAACAAAACTACGCAGCAGGAGCATCGACAACAGCAGGAGGAGCCCAGGAAAACTCCGCCTAAGCAGCAGCTGCAACATGAGGATAAGCAACAGACGAAATAGCAGCCTCTCCAGCAGCAGGAGGAGGAGCGCAGGCAATCTCCCCCTAAGCAGCAGATGCAACATGTACAGCAGCCTCTGCAACAGGAGGAGGAGCCCAGGCAATCTCCACTGCAGAAGGGGAACCAGGCCAGGAAACCTCTGTCTAAAGATGAGATTCTTAACTGTATTATTGGGACAGAACAGGAACGACCAAAATACAAGCCTGGTGCACCTATGTTGTCAGAAGCAAACTTAGAGGCTGCTGGACCAAATTGTGCCAGGTTGCATGCTTACGTCATGGAACACAGTAAAGATAAACTTGCCTTTCCAGCAAAGGTGGATCAAGACTACTTTAAAGGTGGTGGTGCTTTAATGTTAAACATTGCATTCAGTAGCGTGTATAACCTTATAACCCTGGCTTCTCTGGATGTTACCTTCTTGAGGTTGTGGACATTGTAAGTCCCTTAAAACCTAAAAAGATATTTCTTTAATTTTGACCACAAAGTTCATGCATGCTAACAATTTGATTTTTTGTAGGAAAATGATGGACAAGGCAGCGGAGATGCAGATCAGTGTTGGGTTTTTAGATCCAGGTATTATTATTTCCACAAATATTTCTCAGCATTCTGGCCTTGTTACCAAAGCAATCGCAAATGCAATGAACAACGACTACGTGGTGGGTGCCTACTACACTAGCCACTGGGTAACAGTGATCATCTGTATGAAGTTCAAAGAGGTTTGGTATCTAGATTCTGCTAAACAACATCCCCCGCTAAAGTTCTCAGACCTCAAATCTGTTGTGGACTGGTCAGTATCTTGTAGGTTTTGTTCAAAAAAATTCAATCTCTTAGTGTTTCTAATCGGTATTGCTGACCATGCAGGGCCTTTGGTACAATATCTTGTAGGTTTTGTTCAGAAAAATTCAATCTCTTAGTGTTTCTAATCGGTATTGCTGATCATGCAGGGCCTTTGGTGATCATGCACATGACGGAGTGACGAAAGGAAAGAAAAAAAAAGCCAAAAGCCATACTCAAGCACAAAACAAATCTCGATGTAAGACTGATGTTTTTTTATGGTCCCTTCTTACCTATTTGGTACTGCATTAACTTGTCATTTTGGTACCTCGATGTAGTGTGCTCAGCAGCCATGGCGGTCCTCTTTGTGTGGATTCCATGTGGCATTCCATATGTTAAGACTACTCGATGACATACCTGACATCAAGAAGGCTGTTGTAAGTAGATAATAATGCTCAACCTTGTCTCTGCTCATATTCTCCATCTGATTTTAAAAACTGATTTCTACTTGTATTCTCATAAATGATTGTATTTTTTAGGATTTCAAATCTGCTGTAGATGTTTCCACAGAAGATCTCAAGCGTGTCCGGGAGATGTTGTGCGAGTACATTCTTAAGGAGACCATCGATCGAAAGGGCAACTTCTATAATGGGGCACCGTGAGTTCATTGTAGCCAGAAACTTGAAACTCATTCAGTCTTCTTTAGTCAGGTGTTGTTGCCTGAGAAACCTGCTGGCTTGCTTGGTTGGGGTCAGATGCTGCCTGGTTCAGGTAGTTTTCTCATGACTCCATCCAAACAAGCCCTGATGAGAGTAACTTGAAACTTGATGTGATCCTAGCTTGTCTATAAATGTGATCTTGCTTGTCTATAAATGTGATCTTGCTTGCCTATATCTGTGATGTGAGAATGTGTTTGTGATGTCTCCTTGCTGTGGTGGCTGCCATATCCTGGCTGGTTCCAGGATGGCAGGATGCAGCCCCTGATGGCTGCCAAATCCTGGCAGGTTCCAGGATGCAGCCGGCAACCAGGCAGGTTACTGTAGGGGTGGCCTACGTATCTGTAACGGGCGTTAATTAAAGCTCGTTACAAACACTGATCAGTGAGTAACGGGCTTCATTCGGAAAGCCCGTTACAAACATGCCAACAATGTAACGGGCAGTGTAAAAGCCCGTTACCAGTACTGACCAGTGGGCCCCAGGACCTGGCCCGTTCATCGAGATATAGGAGACGCGGGTTGAACGCAAGCGTCTCCTTTAGTTGAGAGACGGCAGACGCGCGTGGAAACAGATGCGTCTCATTTCGTCGAGACAGAGGAGACGCAGGTTCACAGCACGCGTCGTCGATGTTGAGTTCACAGTAACGGGCTCTGTTTTCATGCCCGTTACCAAAGTTCCCTGTGGGCCCAGAGAAACAGCCATTTCACGTGACCAGTGACTAGTTGTGGTAACGGTTGTTGTTTGATGCCCGTTACGAATCCTAGATGTGCTGAGACGCGCATGAAATAGACGCGTCTCATTTCATCTAGATAGAGGAGACGCAGGTACACAGCAGGCTGAAGGACCGATTAGGCGAACCAGAGAGGGGGGGAGTGAATGGGAGCCGATAAAATTTCTTCTCGAAAGAGATGAGAACTCCAACAAGACGAACACGGCTTCCAAATCGCGTCTCCGACTCAACTACCCAAGTTGGCCAAGACTACGCAGCCACTGGAGTGCTACTGGTCCTAGGAGTCAACACACAACCCTCCGAGCCAGAACTCACCAAAACACACAGCGGAAACTTGCACGGCTTGCAGCCTGTGCTACACCGGTCAGACCGCTGACCTGCGCCGGTCAGAACGGTGACACCGGTCAGACCGGTGACACCGGTCAGACCGGTGACACCGGTCAGACCAGTGGACAGCACCGGTCAGGCCGGTGGCTACAGAAGCCGCACAACAAACGTTCCAGGAAGCCTCAGTGACTCGTCTAGGCCCTGGAACAAAAACCACCTCCGAAACACAACCTGGAAGGAAGAAGAACCCCTCACAAAACCTAGCAAAACAACTCCGAACACGCCAAGAACTGACCAGCAGGACCACGGGACAAAACCACACGGACAAGTCTATTCCCCGAGACAAATCCCACCAAGGGCTAGCACCGGTCAGACCGGTCAAGAGCACCGGTCAGACCGGTCGCGCCTGGGCAGCTCGGGATGAACAGCGCCCGCGAGTCAACTCCCCAAATCCAACTCCCGATCTCCCGATTCGCTCCACGGATTCGCACAAGACTTTGGGGATAGTAGGAACACCTCATGGGCACTCCATAGCCAAGATTTGGTCCACCAAAACTTGTTGAATCAAGAGGAATCGAAGAAATCCCACCAAGAATGCCTCTAACCCTAGAGCCACGAAAACCCCAAAATCGAGCCCCTTTACTCACTGATTTGGGAGGGGAATCAAAGGGAAAAGAACCACGAAGGGTTCATGCATACATCCCCCACCAAATCCTAAAGAGAAAGGCCTCGAAATCGCTCCAAGAAAATCGCCAACAAAGGGCTCCGAAAATCACCAAAAAGGAGAAACGGGAAAGACACATCCAAGCCTTGAGGAACCACGCCGAATCATCTATACATACCAAAGAGGTTCATACAAGGTCTAGCTTGCCGCCCGATCATCCTTCCCTCTCACAAGATCTCACCATGAAGCTCTCAAGCTAGTCCTACGAAAATCCTAAGGAAAATAGGAAGGAAAATAGGAAAACCAAATGAGCTAGGGTTCCAAGAGATGGCTGCCATCCTCTCACCCCTTGGGTTATATGGAGGCAACCGAAAGACTAAAATACCCTTACTAGCTAACTAGGGATACATGCCCCTCAAGGGCGAAATCAGAAATCTTTGTCTTCGCTCCATCAGACGGATGCCCAGCGACCGCAAACTTGCTTAGCCTCGACGCAAGCCTTGCGATCCCGACGCGTGTCCTCCGCTTCAAAGATTCCGGACTGCGTCGTCGCACACCGGTCAGACCGGTGCTCCTCCGTCTTTGGTTCTTCGGTCTTGGCTTTGTGGATCAACCAAGGAACCCAGTAGTTTTCTGGTGAACCACCGGAAACCCCGCGAACTCGGTGTAGCCTCCGCCAATCACCACTCATGACTCGGCTCCCACGTAGTCCCGGCTCGACCTTGGTTTTGAGGCTCAACCAAGAAACCGTCCATGACTTCATCTTGCCGTTCTTGCCACCATGCGGCCCGCACTTGACCCCGCTGGCCACCGGGTCCCTCGAACCAAGCCTACTTATCTTCTCCACACCTGGAGGCCTCACCGGCAACGACCTTTCGCGCTTGTTCTTCACCTGCACCTGCACCAGTCAAGCCGCAACCTGCACCTGCAATACTTAGCCAAGAGTCAGTCCACACAACGTTGTCAATCACTCATCACACCAGGAAGCGACCATCCACCGGTCCTCGAACCACACCTGGCTCTCAATCTCCCCCTTGATGAGTGCATTGACAACACACACGTTTTGGTAACCAAGAGAAAAGGAAAAGAAAAGAAACGACTAAAGAAAACTCCAACAAGCGATCAAAAGCCAAAGAAAAGGCAAAGAGCAAGATCACTTGAAGAAGACAAGTCTCGGACCCCTTAGGCAAGGGCAACGGCTCGACACATCCGAGACAAAAGCATGCTCAAGCAAAGAGCACAAGCCAACAATCCAAAGCTCGAAAATCACAAAGAGCTCCCACAAGCCAACAATCCAAAGCTCGAAAATCACAAAGAGCTCCCCCTGCACACATGCAAGCTCCCCCTGAACCAATGCAACTCCCCCTGGACGAATGCATGTGAGCCACTTCACGAAATAGAGCAGCTACAACAGCTCAGCTCTGACCGGTCAGACCGGTCGACACCACCGGTCAGACCGGTGCTCAACATGTGAACAGGACCAGCACTCTGACCGGTCAGACCGGTGACCTCAACCGGTCAGACCGGTGCACAACAGAGCCCAGAAATGGCTCGAAACCACCTGAAAACCTTCTAGATGCATTCAGTAGGCCAAAACATGCTCAGACTTCTCCCCCTTGTTGACAATTCATGAATCAAGCCAAAAATGCAAAAAAAAAACAACCTAGAGCTTCTCAAATAGACAAAATTCAACATAGGATGCTACACATGTCCAAATGAGCAAGTTAGATACTCTATAGCTTCGTAATGACATCAACTACAAGATCACCAAGTTTCACAACCATTGGGCGAAGCTAAGATAGAATTGAGCAATTTTGCGAAAAATCACCCTCTCATGAGCAAAGTCCTAAACATGAGCAAAACATGTCAAAATGGCAAAGCCACACAAACTCCATGCTAGGACAACCATTCTAAGCATAAGAACATCATAAACACCCACAAACACCTCATGTCATGTCAAAGCATACCGAGCCATGTGCTTACTTCTATGTATGAGACTTCTCATTGGTAAGCAACATGCAACAGTTTAGCACCCAAAAGCAAGTAAATTAAGCACATATGACATGGGAGCACATTTTCCAAGCAATTTACATTTCATTTTCAGATTTATAATTGGTACATGAAATGTCTTTGCGACAAAAAGGAACTTATGCCCCTCCACAAGATCAAGCATGGGGGCTAAACATTCATGATGGCAAATGAGCCTTTGGCCCCATATGATCAAAATAAGCTATCCAACCACAAATTAAGCATAGCCAAGCCACAAAAACATGTCAAGATCATGTAAAGGCATTTACTCACAAGAGAGCATACATATGATTTTTTTTAAAAACATAGCCATCAACCATGGATACAAACCAAGATTATCAAGAGCTAAGCCAAACTAACCATAGCTTACCAAATTAGCTCACAAAGACATATATATCATTCCATGGTGAACAATGTATATAGGAGAAGCCTTTCCTAAACAATGCATATGATACAAAATGCATGCGACCTAAGATACAAAGATGCCTATACATCATGTTACATATGCCATGCCAAATGCAAGAAATGCACAAAGGAAAGTTATACATATGTTACAAAGGAGCTCCCACATGCCAACTCAAGAAATTAAACAAACACCAAGCTCCCCCCGCAAACGAGTGAAAGTTGCTTGATCTAGGGGTTTGGTGAAAATATCGGCTAGTTGGTCATGTGTGTGTACATGGATCAAAGCTATCTTCCCTTTCTCTATGTTGTCTCTCAAGAAATGATACCTCACTTCTATGTGCTTGGTTTTGGAATGGAGCACTAGGTTCTTTGCAACGCTTATGGCACTGGTGCTATCACATTGAAGTGGAACATGGGTATACTCCTCACCAAAGTCATTCATGGTGTATGTGATCCAAAGGAGCTGAGAGCAACAACTAGCTGCAGCCACATACTCTGCCTCGGTAGTGGATTGAGCAACACTCGACTGTTTGCGGGAAGACCAAGACACCAAAGAAGAACCCAAGAACTGGCAAGTCCCAGAAGTGGACTTCCTATCCAACCGACACCCGGCAAAATCCGCGTCTGAAAATCCATGAAGCGCCAAAGAAGAAGACGTAGAGTACCAAAGGCCGAAGTCGGGAGTGTGTCGCAAATACCTGAAAATGCGCTTGACTGCTTGCCGATGCGAAGTCCTCGGAGACGCTTGAAAATGAGCACACAGACATACCGAGAATTGGATGTCCGGCCTCGTCGCCGTCAAGTAGAGGAGTGACCCAATCATGCTCCGGTACTCCTTCTGGTCCACGTGTTCACCTTCCTCGTCCGCATCAAGAGCTGTGGTCGTACTCATAGGCGTCGCCATGGCCTTGGAGTCCTCCATCTTGAACTTCCTCACAACGTCCTTGGTGTACTTAGCTTGGTGCACAAATGTTCCTTCCTTTCATTGCTTGATTTGTAGCCCAAGGAAGAACTGCAACTCGCCCATCATGCTCATCTCAAATTCCCTGCTCATGTCTTCTGCAAACCTTGCAACAAGAGAGTTAGACGAGCCACCAAAGACAATATCATCCACGTATACCTGCACAATCAGGATATCTCTGCCCTGCCTGAGGAGAAACAAGGTCTGATCGACCTTCCCCATCTCAAACCCTCTCTCAAACAGGAACCCCCTCAACCTACCATACCAAGCTCTAGGCGCCTGCTTCAACCCATACAGCGCCTTCCTCAACTTGTACACCCGGTGGGGATACTTCTCACTCTCAAACCCCGGTGGTTGCCTCACAAACACCTCTTCCTCCAACACACCATTCAGGAAAGCACTCTTCACATCCATCTGATACAACTTGAACCCTTTAGCCACGGAAAAGGCTAGAAGGATCCTGATCGCCTCCAAACGAGCTACAGTAGCGAAAGTCTCCTCGTAGTCAATCCCCTCTTTCTGACTGTACCCCTGAGCAAACAAGTCTTGACTTGTTCCTCACCACTTCTCCTTTCTCTCCCTCTTTATTTTTCCACACCCATTTTGTCCCAATCGGCTTACACCCTGGGGGAGGGTCAACCAACACCCAAACTTGGTTCCTCTCAAAATTCTCCAAATCCTCATGCATCGAATTAACCCAATTATGATCAGATAGCGCGTGTCCAATGTCTTTGGGCTCAAAGGTGGCAACAAAAGCAGCATGAGCGAAATGAGAATTGTTCCGAACCCTCGACCGTGTAGTACGTTCATTCATGTCGCCGATGATTCTCGAAGCTGGGTGATCCACTTGCACTCGCCGGGGAGGTTCTCACCTTGATGCTACCTCCCCCTCAACAGCAGCTTCGCCTTGATCTGGGTTTGTCGTTGTAGGTGTGGGAGAGGGTCCATTCTCGATCGTCGTCGAAGTAGTAGGTACATGTTCAGCTGCGGACACCACACCGCCATCTTCATCATCTCCATGTTCATGCTCCTCCTCCTGAAAGATCTCCTCGCCAAGTTCGTCGTCACCTGCACACTCAAAAACAAGCTGACTACGTGGCTGTGTCTCATTGAAGGTTACCTCGCAAGTCTCCACGATTTGGTTAGTTTCAAGATTGAGCACACGAAATGCTCTAGACTGAGATGCATAACCAAAGAAAATGCCATCGACAGACCTAGCCTCGAACTTGTCCAACTTCTTCCCTTTCTTCAGAATGAAGCATTTACAACCAAAGACATGGAAGTGACTCACCTTGGGTGTGCGACCGTGCATCAACTCGTAACAGGTTTTCTTCTTGTGAACCCTGAGGTAGATCCTGTTCGACACATAGCACGCGGTATTGACCGCCTCAGCCCAGAACCTTCTCGGAGTCCTATGCTCGTCGAGCATCGTCCGAGCCATCTCGCACAAGGTCCTGTTTTTCCTTTCCACCACGCCATTCTGTGGAGGCGTATACGGACTCGAAGACTGGTGTTCAAGACCCAAGTCATGGCAAAAGGTTTCGAAGCGAGAGTTTTTGAATTCCGAGCCATTGTCACTGCGGATCGCTCGTATGGCATATCCATGCCTCTCGTTCCTTAACCTCAAGATAAGATCTCGAACAAAACCAAACGTCTCCCCTTTCTCCTCAAGAAAGAACACCCACTCATACCGAGAGTAGTCGTCCACCACAACAAGAACATACCACTTCCCACCCGCAGATCGCACACGAGCTGGGCCAACAAGGTCCATATGGAGCAGCTCGCATGGACGCTCAGTCATCACATCGGTGAGAGGCGGGTGAGAAGAGGCTACCATCTTGGCATGCCTACACGGCGCACAAACCAACTCTTTCTCAAACCTCAACCGTGGCAATCCTCAGACCAAATTAAGTTTACTCAAACGTGACAAAAGGTCAAAGCTCAAGTGACCCAACTTCCTATGCCACTTCCACAACTCACTCGAAGAACCAGCCAAAAAGCAACGCTCCACACCAGAAGACTGAGAGAAATCAGCTCAGAACACTTGACCCTCGGGAACGACCATGCAAACAAGGTCCCCTCGAGAATCTAAAATCCGAGAACCACCAGGCCGAAACAACACCTCAAAGCCCTCATCCAACAACTGGGACACAGAAAGCAAATTGAACCCCAGCGATTGAACAAGAGCAACACGCCTGAGAGTGACCTTGTCACTTACCTTGATCTCACCTTCTGATAGCACACGCCCTCGCCCATTGTCCCCAAAGGTGATGTATGTCCTGGACACCACCGGGACGAGACTTGAGAACCACCCCTTGTCTCCGGTCATATGCCTCGAGCAACCGGAGTCAATCAACCAAACGTTCCTCAAGTCTCCCACCTGAAATTCAAAAGCGAGCACGTGAGTGAACAAATGACTCAGCACTGGGGTTAGTACCAAAAGAGTAAAACCAGTGCCAAGCCATTTGCTCCAAAGTGGGGTTAGCACAAACCAAATCATCACACCTATCAAAGCTACCACCACGAACACCACCACGGTAACCACTACGAGGGAACCAACCCTCTCTAGCTGGAGGAGGACGAAAGCCACGAAAGGAAAGTCGTGGATCGTTCCTCCTCTCCATCTCAAAGCTATGACTCCTCCCACTCCCGTATTGAGCACGAGGTGGAGAACGCCTAGCAAACTGACCACCTGCAAACTTTCCAGACCAACCACCAGAACCACGACCTCCAGAACCAAACCGAGCATCCTCACGAGCACGAAACCCGACTCGCTGTCTGCCCAGACCTGCACCGGTCTGACCGGTGTAGTACACCGGTCTGACTGGTGTAGCTCGGCCAGCAGCAGCACCTGCAGCCTTCCGGTCTCCCCAAGTCGGAACCGTCCTCACAATTGCCTTGGCCCTGGGCATCTGCATATGAGGCTCAGGTACACCATTAGAGGGGTGGTACCTGTCCTTGTTAGCCCACTCTCTAGCCATTCTCTCTTCACGCTTCCTCTTGAAGCAAAACTCATCCTTGTGACCATCTCTCCCACAATACCCACAATGGAACTTTATGGGTTGTGGCTTAGGCTTTGGCTTGGGTTGGGGCTGCCCACTCGGCTTCTCACCCTTCTTCTCTCCTTTCTCACCTCCCTTTGGGCTCACAAACTTCACCGGTTTCTGAAA
The DNA here is from genome assembly GCA_036936925.1 of Cenchrus fungigraminus. Lineage (NCBI taxonomy): Eukaryota > Viridiplantae > Streptophyta > Magnoliopsida > Poales > Poaceae > Cenchrus > Cenchrus fungigraminus. The sequence goes on along the minus strand of CM072768.1, from coordinate 58,218,663 downwards.
ATCATTTGTTGGGTGAGGGAATAAGGGTGGATCTGGAGTAGTGTCAAGTTTGTTTCTGAGATGGTTAGGCTTGGGCTCAAACTTGTTCTTGTATCTGTTTGGTGGTGGGATAGGAATCTCTCCAACTCTCTCAACTCCCTCACCACTGTTCTCTCCAAGCTTGTCAGCCCCAAGTGCCTGACCATCATAGCGTTTGAAAGCCGCTATCACGATACCAAGCTGAGGCTCCTGACCCGACAACCAGCTCATACATTTTCTCAGCTCATCATTCTCATCCTGCAAGCGATCAACATAATGTGCAAGCTCCAAATTCTTAACCGCATGCAATTCACAAGTAGAACAAGAAGTGGGAATAGGCTCTTTCAACTTAGCCTCAAGCGAAACAGTGTAAGCATGCATATCATCAATCTTTCCATGCAAAACAGGGCAAGAAGTGCAAGCACCTAGCAAAGCAGGTCTAGACTTAAGCTCAGCCACTTCAACCCTAAGCATTTCTAGTTCATCACAAGTAGAAGCATGCTTATCCTTAAGAGCAGTAAGATCAGCTAGGTACACAGAGCAATCACAGCAATCAATCTCATCAGAAACCACAGGAGAAGCCTTAAGCGAATCAATCTCAAGCTTAGCATCTAGGTTCTGGGTTTCTAGCTCAGCCACACGGTTCCTAGCATCTTCTAGTGAGGCCCTAAGCTCTTTCCTCATCTTCTTGGCCTCTCTAAGCATGTGATCGCGGTTATCAAGCAAGTCAACCAACTCATCATTCTCCTTGCGCAAAGAAGAGAGCTCATCACATACCTCATCCTCGGAGTCAGAGTCCGAGTCACTCTGGTGGCTCTTCTTGCTGCCGGAGCTACGAGCCATGCCGCAGAAGCCATCTCCCGCGAAGCAGCTCAACCCGCTCAAGTTCCTGGATGACTTCTTGTTCTTGCGCCGATCACCTTCATCTTCACTGCTACTCGAGCTCGAGGAAGAGTAGGCGGAGCTGGAGTTGACGTCGCTTGCTCCGACCATCGCTCGGGCCTTCCTGCCGCGGCCGTCCTTCTTCCTCGACCGTCGCTCGTCCTTGTGCTTGTTCTTGTGCTCGTGATCGCGCCTCGATCGGTACTTGCCGTCCTTGCTCGATCGGTGCCTGTAGCCGTCCTTGTTCTCCATCTTCTCCGGGCAGTCGGCGACGAAGTGTCCTGGCTTGCCGCACTGAAAGCACGTCCGTGCTGTCCTCCTCGTGTTCACCCGGTTCTCGTGCAGCCTCTCGAATCGCCTAGTCAGCAACGCCAGCTCGTCCTCTCCAAGCACGTCGAACTCCTCGTCTGGCAAAGACATCAAGGAAGACAGAGAGTACATCTTGGAGGATGCGTTAGCGTTAGACTTAGCTCCTTTGCCACCAACGAGAGCAAGACTATGAGAATCAGTCGGGCTCTCGATCTTGGCTGTCATACCACGGTCCAACTCAGCCGACTTGAGCTTCGAGAACAGCTCGTTCACCGTCAAGGTGTCATACTTCTCGGACTCAACAATAGCCTCAAACTTCCCGTCCCATACGGTACGATCCAACGAGTGTAAGAGCTTCACGGCTCTATCATGATCATTGTATGGGAGGACGTCCACATTGGCTCTCATGTTGTTCACAACGACCGTAAACCGCTGGAAAAGGGCATCGACGGACTCGCCGGGGAGATGAGTGAAGTTCTCGTACTCTCTCCGGTAAGTCGCGTACATCTGAGCCTGAACCTGATCATTCCCAGCATGAGCATCCTTCAACTGCTCCCAAATCCTACAAGCTAAGTCCTCTGTCTGAACCCGATCGAATTCAGGCTGACACAGAGCACGAAACAAGTAGTCGACAGCCTTGTTGTTGGCTTCGAACATATCCCTCGATCCTGGAGCAAGGAAGTTCATTGGATGAACATAAGCTGTGTTCACCGTGACATCCCAAAGGATCTGACCCTTTCCGCGGAGGAACGCCGCCATCCGCCTTTGCCACATCTGGTAGTTCTTCCCATCGAAGTGCGGAGGACCCGAACCCCGTTCCTGGTACACCATCTTTGGATCTTAGACTGGTAAGAGTCAATAAAGACCCGAACCGGCTCTGATACCAATTGAAGGACCGATTAGGCGAACCAGAGAGGGGGGGAGTGAATGGGAGCCGATAAAAATTCTTCTCGAAGGAGATGAGAACTCCAACAAGACGAACATGGCTTCCAAATCGCGTCTCCGATAGAACTACCCAAGTTGGCCAAGACCACGCAGCCACTGGAGTGCTACTGGTCCTAGGAGTCAACACACAACCCTCCGAGCCAGAACTCACCAAAACACACAGCGGAAACTTGCACGGCTTGCTGCCTGTGCTACACCGGTCAGACCGGTGACACCGGTCAGACCGGTGGACAGCGCCGGTCAGGCCGGTGGCTACAGCAGCTGCACAGCAAACGTTCCAGGAAGCCTCAGTGGCTCCTCTAGGCCCTGGAACAAAAACCACCTCCGAAACACAACCTGGAAGGAAGAAGAACCCCTCACAAAACCTAGCAAAATAACTCCGAACACGCCAAGAACTGACCAGCAGGACCACGGGACAAAACCACACGGACAAGGCTATTCCCCGAGACAAATCCCACCAAGGGCTAGCACCGGTCAGACCGGTCAAGAGCACCGGTCAGACCGGTCGCGCCTGGGCAGCTCGGGATGAACAGCGCCCGCGAGTCAACTCCCCAAATCCAACTCCCGATCTCCCGATTCGCTCCACGGATTCGCACAAGACTTTGGGGATAGTAGGAACACCTCATGGGCACTCCATAGCCAAGATTTGGTAAACCAAAACTTGTTGAATCAAGAGGAATCGAAGAAATCCCACCAAGAATGCCTCTAACCCTAGAGCCACGAAAACCCCAAAATCGAGCCCCTTTACTCACTGATTTGGGAGGGGAATCAAAGGGAAAAGAACCACGAAGGGTTCATGCATACATCCCCCACCAAATCCCAAAGAGAAAGGCCTCGAAATCGCTCCAAGAAAATCACCAACAAAGGGCTCCGAAAATCACCAAAAAGGAGAAACGGGAAAGACACATCCAAGCCTTGAGGAACCACGCCGAATCATCTATACATACCAAAGAGGTTCATACAAGGTCTAGCTTGCCGCCCGATCATCCTTCCCTCTCACAAGATCTCACCATGAAGCTCTCAAGCTAGTCCTACGAAAATCCTAAGGAGAATAGGAAGGAAAAGAGGAAAACCAAATGAGCTAGGGTTCCAAGAGATGGCTGCCATCCTCTCACCCCTTGGGTTATATGGAGGCAACCGAAAGACTAAAATACCCTTACTAGCTAACTAGGGATACATGCCCCTCAAGGGCGAAATCGGAAATCTTTGTCTTCGCTCCATCGGACGGATGCCCAGCGACCGCAAACTTGCTTAGCCTCGACGCAAGCCTTGCGATCCCGACGTGTGTCCTCCGCTTCGAATATTCCGGACTGCGTCGTCGCACACCGGTGCTCCTCACCAGTCAGACTGGTACCCACCGGTCAGACCGGTCAGACCCACCGGTCAGACCGGTCTGGAGCTGCTGCACCTCCGTCTTCGGTTCTTCGGTCTTGGCTTTGTGGATCAACCAAGGAACCCAGTAGTTTTCTGGTGAACCACCGGAAACCCCGCGAACTCGGTGTAGCCTCCGCCAATCACCACTCATGACTCGGCTCCCACGTAGTTCCGGCTCGACCTTGGTTTTGAGGCTCAACCAAGAAACCGTCCATGACTTCATCTTGCCGTTCTTGCCACCATGCGGCCCGCACTTGACCCCGCTGGCCACCGGGTCCCTCGAACCAAGCCTACTTGTCTTCTCCACACCTGGAGGCCTCACCGGCAACGACCTTTCGCGCTTGTTCTTCACCTGCACCTGCACCAGTCAAGCCGCAACCTGCACCTGCAATACTTAGCCAAGAGTCAGTCCACACAACGTTGTCAATCACTCATCACACCAGGAAGCGACCATCCACCGGTCCTCGAACCACACCTGGCTCTCACAGGCGTCTCCGATGTTGAGCTACTGTAACGGGCTCTGTTTTGGTGCCCGTTACCAAAGTTCCATGTGGGCCCAGAGAAACAGCCATTTCACGTGACCGGTGGCTAGTTGTGGTAACGGTCGTTGTTTGATGTCCGTTACGAATATGTGTTATCAGTAACGAGCATCTGCCCGTTACCTTTCTTGGCTCATTTGTAACACTTGATCGGTAACGGGCGCTTTGCCCGTTACAAAAGGCAATCTATGTCTGTTACCAAAGTGAGTTTTTCACGTAGTGACTGGTTGGGAAGACAAGCAGATAGAGTACAGAGTACCACCACCCTCAAAGCCGAAGAGGAAGTATACAAAGCGCAAGAGAAAAGGTAGGTGTACTTGTGTGTGTTCATATATAATTAAAGATGCATGCTGAACATGTAGTGATATTCTTTTGTTTTGAAATTATGGTTGAAGGTGAGGAGGAAAAGCATACTGTAGATGACCATGTTGATGCAAATAAAGGTATACTTATTTTATTCTGCATGATTTTTATTTTGGACGTATTCAAACCATAATTAGCAATTCTCTGCATATCATTTTAGATATCGATCGAGAACCTATGCTTGGCGACGATAATGTTAATGCAAATAGAGGTACAATTAATCTTAACCCATCTAGAATTTTCCATCAGCATGCACAACATAGCGTCAACGATCACTCATATTTGAAATTTCTTGTAGATTCTGACAATTACAGTGATCAAGATGAAAATGTGTATGGTGATGTCGAAGGTTTAGGTAAAAAATTCGTATCTTGATTATATGATGAGAGTGTGAAAGAAAATAATATTTAATTTAAATATTATAACTGCTAACCATAACATTGTTGTAGATACCGATGGATCACGGCGATGGGTCAGTGCCAGGGAATACATATGTTACAGGCTTCAGATACGGGATGGGGAATTTAATGTGTTGTTTCATGCTGGCCGGCTATTCCAGCAACTGCTTGTGGATTGGTATGTTAAGGAGGAGTCTATGCGATTAGATTGGTACTTGAAACCGGCGCACCAAGCCATAATTTGTGCAGATATGTATCAGGTATGTAGTTATTACTTTTTTTTAAATTAAGTAATATAATATAGTAAGTATGGATTGTAAAATATATTGTCTTGAGCAGGGATTTCTTGACACTCTCGCTGCTGGTGAGGCTGATGCTTCCAAAGTAGGGCTTAGGATTATCCTAAGTAAACACTTCCCGGGTAGTGATCGTGATGTTCAGTCTCGCTTCATGGATGCAATGAGTTTGGTACAACGCTATGGCAAACCTAATTATTTTGTGAATATGACATGCAATCCTTATTGGGATGAGATCACTGCAGAGTTGTTGCCTGGGCAAACGCCACAAGATCGTCCTGATGTGGTGGCACGTGTGTACCATGCTAAGCTATTGGATATGCATAATTTCTTGATGAAAAAGAGACATCTGGGTAATGTTGCTGCATGGGCGCACGTGATAGAGTTTTAGAAGAGGGGTCTACCACATGAGCATTTTCTGTTGGTTATGGAGACCGGGAGCAAGCTAAAGAGTCCTGATGATTATGATAAGTATATATCAGCAGAGATCCCTGATCCCAATAAATATCCACGGTTGCATGATATTGTTATTAAGCACATGATGCATGGACCTTGTGGTGTTCTCAACAGAGAGTGCCCATGCATGGTTGATGGTGCGTGTCATTTTCGCTATCCTCGGCAATTTAGTGAGACAACACAACAAGGGAAGGACACGTACCCAATCTATAGAAGAAGGGACGACGGGCAGAAAGTAATGATTAGACAAGCAGAATTGGATAACAGGTGGGTGGTCCCTTATAATCCAGTCCTTCTTATGTGGTATAACTGCCATATCAATGTTGAGGTCTGTAGCAGCATCAAGTCAGTAAAATATCTATATAAGTACATATATAAGGGTCATGATCAAACTTCATTCCCTGTTGATGCGAAGGGAAATGAGCCCAGGGTAATCAATGAGATCAAGCAATATCGTGATGCAAGAATGATTACTGCTATTGAAGCTGTGTACAGGTTGTATGGATTTAAATTGTTCTCTATGTGGCTGCCTGTTCTGCAGATGCAGGTTCACCTACCTGGTACGCACATGGTCGCATACAATGCCAAAGATGATCTCCAGGATGTTGTCGCTCGGGAAAAATATCAGAAGTCTATGCTAACAGAATATTTCAAGATGAATGCACAAAGTGCCAAGGCACGTCGATTTTTATACAAAGAGTTTCCCGAACATTACACGTGGAACAAGTCTACAAAGGTATGGAATCCTAGAGTTGCCAAAAATAGGCTACAAATTGGTAGATTGGTCTATGTTAGTCCAAGCGAAGGTGACAGATTCTACCTTCGAGTTTGCCTTAACCATACCAGGGGAGCAAAATCATTCGAGGACCTCCGGACATGGCGAGGTGTTACATATGTGGATTTTCGGGCAGTGTCGGTGTTTTAACCCGGCAACCTACCAAGGGGAGTACCCGAGGTAGACGTTTGTGGCCTCGTCGAGATCGGGAACCCGAAGGAGAGACACGTGGCACACAATTTAGACAGGTTCGGGCCGCGAGGTGCGTAAAACCCTACGTCCTGTATGCTGTGTAGCTCTGGATTGATTGGGTGTGTTTACAAGATGATGCGGATGAGTAGATAGGGGTCCCTGCCTCGCCTTATATAGTTCAGGAGGCAGGGTTACAAGTCGGTTTGCCAGAGGAGTACTAGTCGTGTACGGCTAGGAGTACTCTACATGGATCCGGACATGTCTAGTTTCCTAACTGAGTACTAATCCTCTGTAGGCCTTGCGCCCCACGCCAGCAGGTGTCGTGTAGCCCAAGTCGAGTAGTCCCAGGGGCCCACGGAGTAGTCAGTCCCAGTACCCACCTGAGTAGTGGGCCCAGGGATGTCTGTACGACAAGCCCCCGAGTACTTTGTAGTCGAGCAGGATGTCTTCGAGTAGTCTTGACGGCCTTGGCGAGTAGTCCTTGAGCGTCCCCGAGTGCTACAAGCCGAAAGTCCTCAAGAATGCTTGAATCATCCCGAGGCTGGAAGGTACTCCAGCTGATCTTTGAATAGTCTTGAAGTCTTCTCGAGTAGTTCCCAAGCGTCCCCGAGTGCTTCTCTCGAAGGTCTTCAATAGTACTCGTGTTGTCTTGATGAAGAACCATATGGAAAATGTGATTCGGAGAATCGCATTCCATATGGAATGTAGCCCCCGAGCCTTAGGTCGAATCACAGATTCAAGCTGAGGGTCATTCTGAAGTTCTGCCAATCTTATCCCGAAAAATCCGGAGAAAAAACCGAAGGACACGTGGCACGGAGCCCCCGAGCCTTAAGTCGAGTACTTTCTCTCGAATTGAAGGGTCATCTTGACTGTAGAATGTGTCCTGAGTGGGATCTGGATCTGGTGTAGCCCACTGAATCCATTGGAAGCAATCGAGCCCCCGAGACTGAGGGCATCGAGTACTGGAATGTGAAGGGTCAGGCTGCCGCCGCTGAGTCACCCGTCTGGCGCATATCTGCCCATTTAAAACTGAGCCGCCTGGCGGCTTATAAATAGCCGGTGAAGCCCTTAGGGTTTTTTCATTCCCAGCGGTTGCATTCCCATAGATTAGATCTGAGTGAGTGCCCCCCTTTTGCTCCTCTGCTGCCGCCGCTGCCGCCGCGAGCATAGATTAGATCTACTTGCGCCCGCCGCCGCAGTCCGCCCACCTCCGTAGCCCCCGAGCGGATGCGAGTGAAAACTCCTGTGACTTGGAGGATGAAGGCGTCCCCGGCAAAGAACTCGAAGACTGGCGCGTCGAAGAAAAGGAGCCGCGATGAGGCCGGAGATGCCGGCCAGTCATCGTCATTGCCGCCCTCCTCCCCTCGCCCCAATCCGGCGAAGGAGTGGAAGAAAGTGAAGTTGAAGACGGAGGACCTCCTCGCCTTGGTCAACAGCGGATTCCTTCGTGAGAAGGAGATGGATCTGTGGCGCACCGCCACCGGCGACCCGTATCCAATGGAGAAGAACCCGGACGAGATCCCCATGTTCGCGCGGTTCGTGGAGCGTGGACTTGCGCTGCCAGCCAGCGACTTCTTCAAGGGGATGCTCAGGTACTATGGCATCGAGTACCTCAACCTCAACCCCAATGGGATCTTCCACACCTTCATCTTTGTGCACTTCTGCGAAGCCTTTGTGGGGATCAAGCCCCACTGGATCTTGTTCCGGAAGTTCTTCCGGGTGAAGCCGCAGCTGAGCACAGATGATCCGTGAGTAGTCGGAGACGTCGGGATCCAAATGCGCGAAGTCGCTGCCACCCAGTACTTGCCGTACAAGTTCATTGACAGCAACCAGGACTGGAAGGCGAAATGGTTCTACATCAGTAACCACCACCCGGAGCTGCCGAAGCCCAGCGGCCGTCAAACTGAAGCACGCGCTGTGGTGGAACACGGAGCCCACCATGTAGGAAGGAATCCAGCTACCGAAGTTGCTGAAGAAGATCAAGGCCCTACGAGAAGCCGGACTGAGGGCCGAACACGTGGCCTTCAGTTTCACAAAGAGGAGGGTGCAGCCCTTGATGGCGCGAGACACCCTCGGCTACCAGTACACGGGCGGCAAAGACTCCTCTCGGATGCCCGGCTCCGAAATTGAAGATGACGTCATCATTGAGGCTGGGCAAAATCTTCAAGGATATGCCCCCGTACACACCTTGCCCAGTACCAGAGTACTCTGCGGCACGGCCACCAAACCCGGTCAGTAGTCGTGACAGAAGCCCCCGAGTACTGATTGGCTTGATGTAGTCGTACTCATGCTTGCTTGGTGTTGTAGGACGATGTGAAGAAGTTCATCTCCGTTCCGCCCTCGCCTCCGCGCCCTGATGGACAAGCGCCCTGATGCTTGCAGGGGAGGGCGGAGCCCAAGACGAAGGAGCGCCGCGAAGTCGGTGCAGGCGACGATGCTGTCGTCATTGAGGATAGCTCCGACGACGAGGATGAGGAAACACTACAGCAACGGTTCCAGCTCCGCTCGAGATTCAGCCGAGCTGGGATGCCAAACATCCCCGTCATCGAGAAGCCATCCAGCCTGGAGGCTAGCTTGCTTGCGCCGCCTAGGAGGCCACGCAATGTGGTGCGGAAATGCGCCGTAAAGAAGTTGAAGCTGTCAGAGGCCACCAGGCCAGAGGTGAGTAGCACGACTAGAGGAGTCGAGTACTGCCGATGAGTAGTCTGGTGCTGGCAGTATGACTTGTATTGCTGCAGGACACCCCCACCTCGGGCCCCACTGATTAGGGTGATGAGGACGTCTGGGAGACGGCGGGGGCGACAGCTGAGAGGAGCATCAGCCCGCCTCCAGATACTGAAAACGTCGTGCCAGAGGAGGCACAACAGCAGGCCGGCGCCGTGGAGCCGTAGGCGTCGGTTGAAGAAGGACAAGGCCCTCCTCCAGCTGCGATAGTAGAACAACCAGAGGAGACTCCTGTCGAGGCCGGAGCCGCAAGCGAGGCTGGCATAGTCGATATCACCAGTATACTAGGCGCTCCAACCGTGACCGTGGTGCGGTCAACTCTGTAAGTTCTCTGAACTCTCGAGTAATCGTGTAGTCGTCAAGCCTATGAGGTTGACTAGATACTTCGCGATGCAGGAAATCCACGGACTTGTCGTGGGATGGTGGGGAGACCAGCACTCCGGCCGATGGAGAAGACCGCTCGACGGAAGTGCGCGAACCCACGCCGCCCCCACAAGTTGATGCCGCGGTGGAACCGATACTTGAAGAGGCGACCCTGGTTGAAGGTATGCTTCCTGCCACCACGAGTAGTCATCATGTAGGGTAGTCGTAGTCCTTGACTTGACCTCTTGTACTGATTCTTACAGGGGCACAAGCCGAGGGAGCCACGATCCCTGAGGCGGTGGCCATGCAGACTGCTGCTGTAGAGACAGTAGCCACAGAGCCAACTGTTGAGGCGGCGACAGCAACAGCCCCCGGGTCGGGGACTACGGTAGCCCCCGAGGCGAGCGCAGAGGCTCGGGTTGATCCGCAACCTGAGGCGAGTACTCAAGTCATCGCCCGTGAGGCGATGATAGAAGATGCTGCACCGCTCCGCTCGGCGCCCATGCCAGAGACAGGATCTTCAAGCCGCGGGGGTCTTGAGTTGCTGGATGATGATCTCATTGACCCGGCTTTTGTGTCGCTGAGCATGGAGTCATGGCGCCGGACATAGAACTGGATCAAGGTAAGCTGCAAGTACCCTGAGTTTACTTGCCTTTCTGTATGTTGAGTACTGACCAGCTTCTGTGTTTTGCTCAGGGATTGGTGGAGAGATCCCGTCAGAAGACCGATCTTCTGAAGGGATATGGTGACACCGTCCTCTGCGCCGAGGCTCTGCAGAGGGAGCAAGAGAAGTCGAAAAAGCACTCCGTGTTGCTCCAATCCAAGCTCGATGGCGCCTTCGCCCAGTACCATAACGAAGTACAGGAGATGCTGGCGAAGAGAGACGACCTGGTCCGGAAGAAGAAGTCGCTGCGCCAGAAGAACAAAGGTGTGTCTCCCGCCAAGGTCGTTGAGTACTCATTGGAGCACTTCTTGAGTAGTCTGACATCTTGATGAGTTGTCTGCAGAACTTGAGGCAAGGGTTGACCAGCTGAAGGCTTCTGAAATGGACCTCAAGAATATTGTATACCGGGAGACCGATAAGAGAGAGGTACTTGAGTATGAGTACAAAAAGTTGAGCCATGAGTGCATCACACACATGGAGCTCCGTGAAGCCTCAGACCGTGACCTTGACAATTGTTATAAATCTCTGCAGAAGCTCAATGAAGACTGCAAGAAGCTTCGAGGCCAGCTGAAAGAACTCGAAGAAGCCGCCCTTCCCATTGCACGACTACTGGTGCCACATCCGGGCGGACCCAAGATAGCTCCGCTGGTGGATAGACTCAGGGAAGCCCCTGGGCGTTTGGCGACATATGTCAAACATCTGGCGAAGTCCATCCCGAACCAGGTGCTGGCATTCATGAAGTCGTACTTCCCGAAGGCACCGGTGGATGTGGTAGCTGGGGGTCTTGCGGCGAACTGCACTGATGAGCAGTACAAGGCTCTTTTGGAAGAGATGGCGCCCATTGCTGAGTAGGTGGCGGAGAAGCTGAATCTCCAGTAGATGTACCTGTAGAGGTAGCTTAGAGTAGTTGATGTAACATAAACAAAGTAGTCAGGGACTTGTTTGAAATATCAATGAAAGTTGTCCACTGCTTGTATATGTAATGAGTACTCGTGGCCGCCACTTGCAGCGAAGTGCGCGGAATACCAAGCCGTGGGGGTAGTCGTGAGTAGTAGTACTCAGCACGATCTGCCTAAGCAGGAGACACAGTAAACAAGTTGAGTAGAATCGAACTTTATTACTGATGAAAAAGGTACACCTGGGTGGCCAGGGCCGTTTACAGGTGAGTAGTCGCCAGGACCCGTAGGCCGCCTATGGCTAAGTCTTTGCTAGGGCCCTTGAGCCGCTTACAGCTGGAGATCCGTTAGTAGCCGTATAGGCTGGATCTAGAGAGTACATGGTCCGTAGACCGCCGCCAAAGTCCTTCTGCTATGTGCGGCCCAGGATCCGTTAGTAGCCGTTGAAGCTGGATCTTAGAGAGGAGTAGTCCGGAGGCTTGTGCTAGGACCGAGAGGCCGCTTACAGCGAAGAGTCCGTGAGTAGCCGTATAGGCTGGACCCGTAGATGAGTAGTTGAGCGACTACGCGTAGAAACGACACAGCTGGTCGACGTTCCACGAGTTGCTGATGTCGTCGCCTTCAAGTGTTTGGAGGCGATATGAGCCTGGTCCGGTCACCTTGGAAACTGAGAAGGGACCTTCCCATGGCGAGCTGAGCTTGTGTAGTCCGTCCGTGTTCTGGATGCGACGGAGGACTAGATCGCCGACGTTAAAGGAGCGTTCCTTGACGTTGCGATCATGATAGCGTCGGATACCCTCTAGGTACCTTGCTGACTGGACGAGGGCAGCACAGCGGGCTTCTTCGAGGCTGTCGATATCAACCCGTCGACTGTCTTCTGAGATGCCTTCGTCGTATTGTTCTACTGCCGGGGATTCCCAGATCACGTCGGCAGGTAGAATAGCTTCAGAGCCGTAGACCAGGAAGTAGGGAGACCGCCCTGTTGGCTTGGTAGGTTGAGTACGAAGCCCCCAGAGTGCATTGGGTAGTTCCTTGATCCACTTGCCTCTCTTGGTGTTAGCTGCGTCGTGCAATCGCTTCTTGAGGGCGTCAAGTACCATCCCGTTGGCGCGCTCAACTTGGCCATTGGCGCGCGGGTGGGCGACTGAGACGTACCGGACGTCGATCTCGTTGTTTTCGCAATATTCCCAGAACTGATGGTTGTTGAAGTTGGAACCCAAGTCTGTGATGATGCGATGGGGTAGCCCGTAGCGATGCACGAGTTCATCCAGGAAGTCGAGTACTCTGTCGGCCTTTGGGCAGGTGACCGGCTTGACTTCGATCCACTTGGTGAACTTGTCGATGACCACCAAGACTCTGTTGAATCCTCCTGGCGCAGTTGGTAGAGGCCCAATCATGTCGAGCCCCCAGCAGGCAAAGGGCCAGGTCGGTGGTATGGTGACTAGCTTGTAGGCCGGGACGTGTTGCTGCTTGGCGAAGAATTGACATCCTTGGCACTTTCTGACGAGTTCTTCAGCGTCGGCCAGAGCTATGGGCCAGTAGAAAGCTCGTCGGAAAGCTTTTCTCACCAGCGTGCGAGAAGACGCGTGGTTTCCGCAGACGCCCTTGTGGATCTCCTCCAAGATTTCTTTGCCTTCATCCCGAGGTATGCACTTCATGAGCACTCCAGAAGTGGCACCCCGCCTGTAGAGCTTGTCTCCGACTAGTACGTAGGTCTTGGCTCGGCGTACGAGTTGTTCGGCCTTGTTCTTGTCGGAGGGAACCTTCTGCTCGCGGATGTAGTCGATGAAGGGTTGTCTCCAGTCAACGTCGATCATCATGACCTCCTGACCGGGCTGCGGTGGCACAGGGTCAGTGGTCGTTGGCGCCGGCTTCGGGATGGATGGCGCGTGAAGCTCGTGGACGAAGACTCCGATGGGTACTTGTGCATGAGTAGAACCAAGCTTCGACAGGACGTCCGCTGCAACGTTGTTGTCGCGGACGACGTGGTGGAACTCGAGACCATAGAACTTGTTCTCGAGCTTGCGGACTTCCAGACAGTAGGCGTCCATATTCTCCTTGTTGCGATCCCAAGACTTGTTGACCTGGTTGATGACCACTGCGGAGTCGCCGTAGACTAGTAGCCGCTTGATGCCCAAGGAGATTGCGAGGCGGAGCCCGTGCAGTAGGGCTTCGTATTCGGCTTCGTTGTTTGAGACCTTCCAGAAGATCTGCAGGACGTACTTGAGTTGTTCGCCCTTTGGAGAAATCAAGAGTACTCCCGCACTTGCGCCTTCGAGCTTGAGTGAGCCGTCGAAGTACATCACTCAATGCTCTGGTCGCTCTGTCGGAGTTGGTAGCTGATTCTCCCGCCACTCTGCCATGGAAGTCGACTAGTGCTTGGGACTTGATAGCGGTGCGTGGCTTGAAGTCGATGTTGAGGGCGCCAAGTTCGACCGCCCACTTGGAGATTCTTCCGGTAGCATCTTGGTTGCGAAGTATGTCACCGAGCGGGTAGTCTGTTATAACGACGATCGAGTACTCCTGGAAGTAGTGTCGTAGCTTCTGCGAGGTGATGAGTACTGCGTAGAGTAGCTTCTGGACCGGCTGGTACCGTGCCTTGGACTCTGACAGAACCTCGCTGACGAAGTAGACGGGTCGCTGGACTGGGTAGGCGTGGCCTTCTTCCTGCCGCTCGACGACGATGGCAGTACTGACCACATGAGTAGTTGCAGCGAGGTAGAGCAGTAGCTGCTCCTTTTTGCGAGGAGCCGTGAGGACCGGTGGCTTCGACAGGAAGTCTTTAAGCTGCGCCAGAGCTTGATCAGCCTCCGCAGTCCACGCGAACTTCTCTTGGTGCTTGAGTAGTTCGAAGAAGGGTAGTCCCCGTTCTCCCAGCTTCGAGATGAATCTGTTCAAGGCCGCCATGCACCCGGTCAGCTTCTGGACATCTTTGATGCAGGTTGGAGCTTTCATATTGGTGATGGCGGAGATCTTCTCGGGGTTGGCTTCGATGCCGCGATGGCTGATGATGAAGCCGAGTAGCTTCCCAGATGGTACGCCGAAGACGCACTTGTTGGGATTGAGCTTCCATTGGTACTCTCGCAGGGATGCGAAAGTCTCTTCAAGATCGGCGATGAGTGTGTCGGAGTTTCTGGTCTTAACGACCACGTCATCGACGTAGGCTTCGACGTTCTTGTTGAGCTGCTTCTTGAAGCAGGCCTGGATAGCTCGCTGGTAGGTAGCGCCGGCGTTCTTCAACCCGAACGACATTGTCATGTAGCAGTAGGCGCCGAACGGGGTGATGAACGCGGTCTTCTCCTGGTCTTCTTCCTTGATAGCGATCTGGTGATAGCCGGAGTAGCAGTCGAGGAAGCAGAGCAGGTCGCAGCCCGCCGTGGAGTCAATGACTTGATCAATCCGCAGCAACCCGAAGGGGTCCTTGGGGCAGTGCTTGTTGAGGTCGGTGTAGTCGACTCACATCCTCCACTCGTTCGTGTTCTTCTTGCGGACGAGGACGGGGTTGGCGAGCCACTCAGGATGGAAGACTTCACGGATGAAGCCGGTCGCGAGTAGTTTGGCAAGTTCCTTCTTGATGGCGTCCCGTCGGTCGTCAGCGAAGCGGCGGAGATGTTGTCGCTTGGGCGTAGCTTTAGGATCGACGTTGAGGGAATGCTCGATCAGCCTCCTGGGCACCCCTGGCATGTCCGCTGGCTTCCACGCGAAGATGTCTCGGTTATCCCGGAGGAAGCTGATGAGCGCGTCTTCCTATTTGGGGTCGAGCCCCGCGTCGATCATGGTAGTCTTGCTGCTGTCGTCTGTCCCGAGGTCGATGGCCTTCACCTGCACTTCCTCCATTGGTTGAGGCTTGTTTGCAGTGTCGGTCTTCTCAGGTATCTCGAGTTCAGTTGGAGCGAGCTTCTTGGAGGCAGCGAAGATTTCCATCATTGCATTGGGTACTTGATTAGTGGCTGCGAGCTCCACGGCTTCGGTGTCGCAGTCGTAAGAAATCTTCAAGTCCCCTTGCAGCGCGAGTACTCCAGCAGGACTTGGTATTTTGAGTACCAAGTAGGTGTAGTGAGGGACCGCCATGAACTTGACGATGGCTGGTCTGCCGAGGATGGCATGGTAGGAGGTTTCGAAGTCCGCAACCTCGAACTTGATGTACTCGGTGAGGTAGTTCTCCCTTGTCTCCCCGAAGGTAACTGGCAGGACAACTGAGCCAAGTGGAATAGCCGCGTTACCCGGGACGATGCCGTAGAAAGGCGACGTGCTCTTGGTGAGCATGTCAGTGATGTCGAGCTTCATCTTCTTCAAGGTCTTGGTGAAGAGGACGTTGAGTCTGCTCCCGCCATCGATGAGTACCTTGTTGAGTTTGGAGCCCACGACTACTGGTTTCAGGACTAGAGGGAAGCGTCCTGGCTCAGAGAAGCTTGTCCATTGATCCGCGCGGGAGAAGGTGATGGGTACCTCCGACCACCTTAGAGGTGTCGGTACCGCTGGTTCAATGTTCAAGACTTCCCATAGAGTGAGCTTTTGTGACGGGCGTCGTAGCCGCCGTGTGCATTGCCGGTGGCGTGGCTGTTCGCGTGGCCTTGGCCTCTGCGATTGCCGCCGCCGCCGGCTCTTCTGCCGCCACTGTGGGAGGAACTGCCGCCGCTGCTGCCGCCGCCACCGCCCCCGCCGCTGTGGCCGCCATGTGAGGGTCCTCCCGCTGAGGCTCTAGAGCGGTTGGGGGTCGGTTGGTGTTCGCCACGGACGCGGTTGTGTCCGCCATCTGCTGGGGTGCGGCTGCGACTAGTGGCTTCGTGGTTTCCAGCGGGAGTGACTCTGTTGTTGACCCGCATGAAGTAGGCGTCCTCAGCAAGCTTGGCGATGACTTCGCCTGTGCGGTGCCCCTGAGCCTGTCGTGCTATCGTGGTAATGGACATGAGGCATTGCTCAGGGGTGGTGTGCACCCGGTTGGCGACTTGATCCAGAGCCTCATTGAGGTTCCGGATGGGGAGAGCTTCCCGGAGACGTCGGCGTCGATCGTTCCGCTTCCTGTTGCGATCACGCCGAGCGTTCTAGTCTTCGGTAGTCTCGTTTGGAGGTGCGTTGGCTGACAACTCGTCCTCTGAGATGTCGTTGAGGTACCGATCGGGCCGTTCTTCCGAGGTTCCAGCATCCCCGGCTGCCATGAAGACTTCACGGTCAGGGGTGCAGAGGCCGGAGTCGGTAGTCGCCACCTCGGTGGGGGTGTGCTCGTCTTCGATTGGAGCCAGTGGTGTCCCCTCCTGGAGGGGAGCGTCTCTAGGTAGGCGACGCAGCGCGAGTTGTCGTCAGTCAGGTCTGCGGGCTTGCGGTCAGGCCAGTAGACGAATCTGCCGGCGGGAGTAGATGTAATGACCAAGCCGGCGGCAGGACCTGACAGTGGTTCCTCGGTCGTGTTGAGTTCGGACTCGGACTCGATTGGGTCCGAACCAAAGTCGAACTCGTAGGAAGAGTCCGAGTTGTAGCCGGGTGCGACGTTGGAGTCCGAGGAGTACTCGGAGACGATCTCCTTGCCGGCCCGACGCACGGCGAGAGCATCCGCGTGGGCCCTGCTAGAGTTGCAGAGGCCGTATGGGAAGTGCTCGTGGAGGAGGACCGTTCCACACGATGGCTCAGGAGCCGGCTCGCATGATTCGATCCAGGGCGACGTCGAGTTCGAGTTGGAGTCGGATCCAATCTCGAAGTCGGCGACTTGGTTGCAGAGCGAAAATTCGCCGAATTTTTCGACGAGTGGGCCCGTGACTACTTCGGGAAGCGTCACGAGCCCGGTCTCCTGGTCCGGGGTCATGGTGAGGTAGCGCTGGAACGATCCAGCGCCGTCAGCGGTGCAGACCCAGGAGCCAAAGACAAAGGTGTCGCCGCGGTTGAAAGCGGCGGTTGGCTTGATGACGATTGAAGCCGTTGAGTTCGCCATGTGATCTTCGGCGAGATCCCCTACCTGGCGCGCCAGCTGTCGGTGTTTTAACCCGGCAACCTACCAAGGGGAGTACCCGAGGTAGACGTTTGTGGCCTCGTCGAGATCGGGAACCCGAAGGAGAGACACGTGACACACAATTTAGACAGGTTTGGGCCGCGAGGTGCGTAATACCCTGCGTCCTGTATGCTGCGTAGCTCTGGATTGATTGGGTGTGTTTACAAAATGATGCGGATGAGTAGATAGGGGTCCATGCCTCGCCTTATATAGTCCGGGAGGCAGGGTTACAAGTCGGTTTGCCAGAGGAGTACTAGTCGTGTACGGCTAGGAGTACTCTACATAGATCCGGACATGTCTAGTTTCCTAACCGAGTACTAATCCTCTGTAGGCCTTGCGCCCCACGCCAGCAGGTGCCGTGCAGCCCAAGTCGAGTAGTCCCAGGGGCCCACGGAGTAGTCGGTCCCAGTACCCACCTGAGTAGTGGGCCCAGGGATGTCTGTACAACAGGCAGCGGCTCAAGCCATGGGTTTCGTGGCCACTGATAAATCATTGGATGACTGTCTCACTGATTGTGCCATGGTTAGATTTCCATGTTCCCTTCGCAGGTTGTTTGCAACTATAATGGTTTTCTGCGAGTGTGCAGACATAAGACAACTATGGGACAAACAATATGAATCAATGGCTGAGGATTTCCAATGGCACAATGGTAGTAAAAGTAACATTGAACAGTTGGTCCTCCAAGATATAGCGCGTCATGTAAGGTCAATAGGGAAGAAGATTGAAAAATATGGACTTCCAGACTTGACTGTGACAGGTCAGTTTGTTTTGGTTAATGAATTAATTAATAATTTACTCCTCATGTTCTTTTTTTAATTTATTGAACATGCTGCCGGTTGGTTGTGCTAAAGCTTTATACAACATGTGTGGTTCTATATGTGTAGTGACTAAATCATTACTGTATAAATTCATAATTAAATAGTGCTAAAGTTTTAATTATCCTGTTGAATATTAATACTGCCCAAGTTGTTTGGGACTAAAAGGCTCCATTGTTGTTGTATTTGTACTTTACACCATCCACGAATCTTTATATGGTACATTTGTTCATGCTTTATTGATTCCAAACAATAAGTGAGATTTAATGCAAAAAAGCACAATGAGTTTGATGCTGCCACCATTGTATTCCAAATCTCATGCCTCATTTATAGATAGAGATAATGCAATTTTAATAATTAAAAATTTAATTTGTTGTGTTGTCATAGTTAAAATTATTTACATTTTAACTAATTCAATGGTTTGTGTAGATGAAATGCGTACAAGGGATCGCTATAGAGAATTGACAGAAGAGCAGAATCTTGGTTATGAGGAGGAACACTTGGCAATCATTGATACACTAAATGCAGAGCAGAGTGCTGCCTTCAATGAGATATTGCATCATGTCATTAAGGGTAAGGGTCGGGTCTTTTTCGTTGATGGTCCTGGTAGAACTGGAAAGACATATCTATATAAAGCCTTGCTTGCAAAGGTACGATCCATGGATCTTATAGCTATTGCTACAGCAACATCTGGTATAGCCGCGTCCATCATGCCTGGTGGACGCACCGCGCACTCTAGATTTAAAATACCAATCAAGATGGACGATACCCGTTTGTGTGGTTTCTCAAAGCAGAGTGGGACAGCCGAACTGCTTAAGAGAGCATCTCTTATTATTTGGGATGAGGTAGCGATGACCAAGCAACAATGTGTCGAGATACTAGATAGGTCATTACAGGATATAATGGACTGTACTTTGCCTTTTGGGGGGAAGGTCATGTTGTTTGGAGGCGACTTTAGGCAGATCCTTCCCGTCGTTGCTCGGGGTACAAGAGCACAGATAACTGATGCTACTTTGCTCCGATCGTACATATGGCAAAGTGTTCGGCGCATTCATTTGACCCAGAACATGAGAGCGCAGTCTGACTCATGGTTTGTAGCATATTTGTTGAGAATTGGTAATGGTACTGAGGAAACAATAGCCAATGACTATGTTCTTCTCCCTGATGATATCCTTATCGACAGCCCTTCTGAGGACATTTGTATTGATATGCTTATCGAGCGTGTGTTCCTTGACCTATAAGACAATTTTAGATCAGCGGTGTACATGCGCGAACGTGCTATCCTTTCAACTAGGAATGAGCATGTCGATGTTGTCAATGCACTTATGATTGATAGATTTCCGGGTGATAAACACGTGTATTACAGCTTTGATGAGGTAGAAGATGAAACACAGAATAATTATCCCTTAGATTTTCTCAATTCTTTAACACCTAATGGGTTACCTGCTCATGAGCTTACCATTAAAAAGAATTGTCCTATCATCTTGCTACGGAATCTAGACCCTCACAATGGATTGTGCAATGGCACCCGTTTGACCGTCAGAGGACTCATGAGGAATTGTATTGATGCTGAGATTGTTAACGGACAACATGCTGGAACAAGGGTCTTCATACCACGGATACCAATGTCGCCTACTGAGGATCTGACGCTTCCTTTCAAGTTGAAGCGCAAACAGTTTCCCATCCGATTGAGCTTTGCCATGACCATTAACAAAGCACAGGGGCAGACGATCCTAAATGTAGGTGTATACCTCCCAGAGCCTATGTTTGCACATGGACAACTATATGTGGCACTATCTAGAGGTATCTCCCGTGCAACTACGTGGGTTCTTGCTACAAAGAACAAAAACATATATCCCACTGGAAAAGGCACAAAGAACATTGTGTATAGAGATGTCTTGGAAGCATGAGGTACGTTGTATTATTTGAGCATTATTACGTATCAAATATCTTAGTTTTTTCAATGCAAATTGTTTTAATTTAATTTAATCTGTTAACTGCTATGCAGGGTAGACGAGTGGAAAGGGCACAAAGAATGTTAGATTTATGTCATTTGTATGAAGGATATATATTTATTGAAGTGCGTTATTTTAATTGATAATTATTACTTATAAAAAATGTTGTGTTTTTTTTGGCACGAGACATTGTAATATAAACTGATACATGATTTATTTAGGAAAAAAAATTCTGATCCAAGACTTGATGGATTTGGGCTTTCAAGCAAGAAAGGAAAATAACCAATCTGATCTAATTAGTTTATTTTGTCTCTCATCTTTTCATGCAGGACACACACATGCTTTTAGCATCTATTTAATTTCATGTCGCCCCATCGCGTCCCTGGTGTGCCTTGCATTCCTCCTGGCCGATACGTTCTCCCACCGTTCTCGTAATAAATTATGAATTCGAGATTAGTAATCATTATTATTATGATATTAAACATATTCTATTTATTTACAATCTTTTTATATCACGTGCGTGCCGCACGTGCACTTCCACTGGTCATGTGTAAAAAGCAAAGGATTATTCGAGCTACTAAATAATATTTTTAATGATAAGGTGAATATTGCCAATTAGTGCCATCATAGAAAACCACTGATGCACATGCACTGACCATGCTAAAAAAAATCAAACTGAAAATGGCACCCACCGGAATTTGAGAATTTCTCAGCCGTTAGCTTGTGTCTTTTCTGAACATCCCCAATTTCCCCCAAATCACCCTTTACCCCCTCAAAAAACCGCGAATCTCCTCTCTAGGCTTCCTCTTCCTCCGTCCCCAGCCAAAGTGCCCACCCCACCCACACCCCACCCCGTCTCGGCCGGGCCCCTGCGAGTCCGCCGTGGAAGGGCCCCCGGCAATGGGCTCCGGCGAGGAAGACACCGGCGGCGGCGGGGCTGTACGGGGCGCGGTGCTGAAGGCGCTCGTGGTCGTCGGCGGCGTCCTGTTGCTCCGCCGCCTGCGCCGCTCCACCACCCGGTGGGACCACGCGCGCGCCGTCGCCGACGCGCTCTCCGGTGAGAAGGTCAGCCCCTCCCTGGAGAAAGTGTTCGGCTCCCGGGGCACTCCGATTCAGCCGCTCTGAGAATTCGTTCAGAAAAATCCCGTCTTTCCTTTTTGGTTTTCCCCCAATAATTTTGAACGGAGGGGAATTGAAAGTTTATGTCTTGATGATGCTCTTCTTGCTGTGCACTGGCACTTGACTGGTTCGCGTGTTTGTTGGTTCGCTGTGCAGTTCTCGAGGGAGCAGGCGAGGAAGGATCCTGACAACTACTTCAACTTGAGGTCAGACATTCGGTACTACACAAAGTGCTGCATTCTTTTCTCGCGCACTGGTGTTTCCACTGTCCATTTCATTAGGGTTCTTGTGTCTTTGGTCCTGTAATTGGGTGGGACGTATCTGTGAACTACCTGTAGCCTTGTTTTCGGAGTTAGGCGTATGCACACAAGCAGAATGACAGATTGTTCCCTGTAAAAGCATGGCAATTCACATTGTCGATAATCATAGTTGTTGCTGACCATGGGTTACCGGAGGTTTGTGATATTTAGCTTTGGTGGTGATGAATGTCTGATTTTGACGAGTGGCTGGATATCAGTGAGATGATTTTAAAATGCAATAGTTGACCAACACAGTTATGTGATAGTTGATTGTGGGAAGCCAATCTTTCCAGATGGTTTTAGATTCTGTACCTTCTGTCGGCTGTCTGTGTAACCTTAGATTTTCAATTCAAGCACCATACCATATCTTATAACAAATACACAGTGGAGCTGCACGAACATTGGAACTTGATTAATCATTAACTAATGAACCTTTAATTTTGTACTGTTGTTGGATGCTTCCTTCATGACCGTTAGGATATAAAAGTAAAAATGACATGTCCTCTTGTACTACCACCATCAGCAAAATGTTTATTAAGCTTTCTGTGCTTTAGTGCTTAAACGATCCATATTTATTAGAATTCATAATTTGATCCAGTGTTATGATATTTTGCCAAAAAGAGAGAAATGAAAAGATAAAACAGAATCTTTTTTTTTGGGGTGGGGGGGGTCATAGTTCATGAATTTGTGACTGAATGATTACACTACACCGACCTGCTATTATTTTCTTTTAACTGCATCCTTGTAAATGTTTGCTCTTCTAAAATAGTTCAAAATTGCTGATTAGCAATACTGGGTTAGTGAATATTTTTCTTGGATGTAAGTAACTTGTTACAAGGTACTCTGCACTTATGACACAGAAAAAATGTAGTTATCTGCACTTAAGACGCAAAAAATTGCTTTACACATCCATAATAATGTGGATTTGCTGCTGTTTGAAATCTGTTCTACTCTCTTTTTTCAGGCATGAGATAAGTATATTTTTAAGCATATGCTAACATGTTCGTAGTCATACAAATATCCTGTGTTGTCAATCAGTCTTCTTTTATTTCCAGAATGCTCACATGCCCTGCAACTGAGATGGTTGATGGTTCTAGAGTGCTTTATTTTGAGCAAGTATGACCTTTATCTCTATACATTCTTCCTTAGCTCCTTACTGCAGTACCCCTTTTGGGTGTTTGAATTCCATGCTTTCCTTTCCAGGCATTTTGGAGAACTCCAGAAAAGCCTTTTAGACAAGTAAGTTACTCCTAACTGTTGCAGTCACTCTTACATGTCTCCTTGCCCTTACCAATTCATATGTAAAGGTAATATTTCTTATAATTTCTGAATTGTTCCTGCACAAGCTTATACAATCTTATGCTAAAAACAATATGATATTGCACCATCTGACATTCCACACGCATAAGAATATATCGTGATCAAGTGCTTTGTTTTATCCATGCACTATTTGATGAACATATTGATATATCCATATAATGATCTGCTAAATCCTTTCTTCCTGGTAAACCTAACCGGAATAAAAAAAAATTTGGTCATTTTGCATGATATTTCTTGCAATATATCTTTTGTTCTGTAACTGTGGATGATCTTATGATGCCATTAGTTTGGAGTAATGAGAATATGGTTCCATTACTCGGCAAGAAAAAAGGGTACTTCAAATGCCTGTTGATAGGATAGTATTCAGATTAAATTAGGATTTCTGTTCTACTGTCTGTCCATTCTATACTTACAATATCTTATGAGCTTTTCATATGTACAAATAATAATAAGTTCTTCTCGCTCCAGAGATTCTACATGGTAAAGCCCTGTCCGAAGGAGATGAAATGTGATGTTGAGGTGAGCTTAAATTTGACATACCTGTTTGGCATACTAACTTTGAGACCCTGCAATGGCGTGACATAGATGTACTGAACAAGTTAATGCATCCATAATAACAGTTCTCAGAGTTTACTTGCGGTATTGTCCTCTTCTGCTTTGACTTTGTAAAATATTAGACCATTTGTGTAAATGTGATCTCCTTTTCAACTATATAAAGATGCATCACACATGATGTCACTTGAGGTCATTCCCACTGTTACATTTTCCATGTTCAAACACAAGTAGTTAGATAAACTTAATAACCCCAAAAGCTTGGTCTGATGTAACCTCCATAGTGGGGAGCATAAAATGGTCTAATTAGAGTTAACACATATTTTCTACAGTGCTACTTCATATTTTCACCATTCACACAGTAATTTTCTTGTTGTCTTTTAATAACCTTTAAGTGAATCTATTAATATTTAGCACCGCTACTTTTATTATCTGGTGTTAACAAAGGCACTAAATTTTTTGTTGAAACAATGCAACTTTGGTTAAGCTATGCTGGCAAAAAACTGACTAAATAACATTTTAAATTGTTTTGAATGGACAGTTGAGTTCCTATGCAATTAGAGATGCTGAAGAGTACAAGAATTTCTGTGACCGTTCAAAGGATCAGAGGCCACAACCAGAAGAAGTAATTGCAGTAAGTCATGTCCAAACACAACCTTACTTTTTTGAATCTATGGATTGTTTTGGCCTAAATTCTTAACGAATAGCTGCAATTGAAAAGAAGGAAATAGTGTAGATCAATTTGACTAATCTAATATACTTAACAATCACTCTACGTCGCCCTCCCCATATTAATGTGGGTACAGGGAGTTAGGGACTAGGTAGGGCTGCCAATGAATGAATAAATAAATCCACAAGAAATATGTACTCACTTGTATTATCAAGAGGCAAAGGTCTCATATGTTACTAGACTAAAGATAATAGGGTAGTTCATTAGGTTTTCAATATGTATGGAATATATTTATAAGCCATGGATTCACCATTTCTTATTTTACGATTCATTCTCAGCCTTTGAAAAAGATTATGGAGCTGAATGCTGTCATAGTGCTACTGCTGACCTAAACTCAGGCCATTAAGGGGTTCATTTAGTGTACTACTAGGATCAGGGCCTAGTTTGTTTTTTTGGATGTGGTATGACCACTTAACTGTATGATGTGTTTTGAAGCTATGCAACTGTAAACCATTACATAGTAGATTGTGCATGTCTGGAATCATCATTCATTGACTGCTATAGCTTCGCATAGTACATGCCTAGCTAAAACTCTGTATGATTCTAAATATAAGCTTATATATCTCCCCAACATTTAAGTTTACATTTGGTGTTCAGGATATCGCAGAGCATCTGACTACCATACACTTGTCACGATGCGGACGTGGCAAACGCTGCTTATATGAAGGATCTACTCCACCCGAAGGTTTTCCCAACAATTGGGTGAGCTGCTTGCTCTCCTCTAGTGATGCAGTAATTTGTAATTTAATACATCAGAACCCACGTGTGGTTTCCTTCTCTGTAATGTTTTACTTGGTCCCATCTCAATGTCTGCATTTTAACAGAGTGGTGCATCATATTGTACATCGGATTTGTCCATCCACAAGAACAGTGAAGTACATATCTGGGACAAAGGTTTCGATATCGAAGGAAATCAGGTGATTATCTGATATGCTTCAGACTGGTGTTCTAGTTGCCTTGCCAAGCTTGAGTAAATGTGAATCTTTATTCTTACGATGTGCTCACTTCAGGTTTGGGGAACCAAGGCTGGCCCTTACGAGTTCAAGCCCGCTCCTAAATCCAATTATGATGACATGTTCTCGCCATTAAATTTCTCTGCCCCTTTGTCACTAGAGAAGAAGCTGGATAAAGCATATGTAATTGATGACCAGTAGAGACTGAAGCCTAAATTTGTTAGTAGGAATGCAATAAGTGAATAGCATGTATGTGTATATATATTGTACCGAGTTCTAATGCATTCTTTTTTCCGACCAACTTGTGCGTCTGCTTGCCCATGATCAGTATGGTGCAGATGGTGTATCTTGCAATGCCTACAAGGGATATTCTAAATTCTAAGCACATCCAGTCAGATGCTCAGACGGTATATTATTGCACTGGCATTATGGGTTATGGTGTGGGTGGAATTCTTTGGAACCCTTTGGAGTGGGTTGGCAGCAGAACCTCGCCTTGAAAGTGTCTTATGAAGATTAGTAACACGATTACAAACCAATGACAATTTATGAGTAGTTCATTCTTTCTTTGGGTTCATGCAATTTGGTTCTTTCGAACTCTTTCCTGATATTTTTGAAATGAAAGTCTTTTCTGTTGTGATGCTGCTGTATTCTTGTTTGGAGTTGTAGCATTGTATTTGTACGTATTCAACTTCTCACAGGACTTGCAGTAACATGTACTTGACACCAAAGCTGTTCATGTCCCTATTACTATTCTTTGTGTGGTCGTTGCATGCTCCCAAATTTATAACTTGAATCAAAACCAAAGGATCAAAATATGAACCATACCATCTGGTTTGAGGTCCATATACTGTTGGCACCTGTGGTATTCCTCTTTACAACTCTTCCAGGTCATGTTAAACCTGCGCTGTATTTTATAGCAGCTAAATTGCCTGTTAATCTGGATTGGAGTGGCCAGTGGGCCCTTGGATCTACTGGAGCTCTGTGTGCATTGGCCCATATAGTCATGGCTGGCTGGATGCTTGGATTTTCTAGGGCTGGGCGTAGATGGCAATGCAATAGGGGCCAAGATCATGTCATGTGCCTCACTTTGAAGTGGTTGGTCATTAGTTTTTTTCTTTTCTCTTCTCTTTTTAAATGGGTGCGTCCAAAAGCATAATGGCAGATTACACAAATGCCACTTGAGGCCGGATGATCCAGTTCTACTGATGAGAAAAGCCCCATCTGGTTTGGATGATGGGGATGCATCTCATTTTCAGAAAGGATGTTCATATCATACATGAACGCTACGGTCTAACTGATGTCGACATGAAGACTATTCTATCATTTTCTACAAGTACTAGTTATTAACTTATGAGTCTATAATGTGCCCAATAGTTAAGGGAGGTGTGAGGTGGTCACTTTAGTTTCACAAACTTTGATAAATGAGTTTTTGTCTGTGGCACAGTCTCACCATGTGTTTGGTTGTGGGATCTGTAGGTTGGGTTGGCTCCATCCTTCGTTTGGGGACAGAGCCGACTCATCACATTTCAAAGGGTGGTTTTGCGCATAGCACACTCCACCTCTTGATTTAGTGTGATGAACACTGTGTTTGTATTTTTTTTTGTTCTAGCACACTTCAGAACATAAAAAGACTCTTTTGCCCTTGCAAATCGGGCCCACCCGTCAGCTCTCTCCTCTCGGCCACACCTAGGGATGGAACCGGATATCAATTCGGATATCATTTTTTAGCCGTTCTTTTTTGATTTTAGCTAAATTAGGCATAATATTTTGTATCCAAAATTTATATTCTTGTTCCTGGCATTGTGCTTGTTAAGATTCATACAAAATAAATCCCAAATGTGCGCTATATTTTGATCAAATGATGAAAAGAAATTTGGATATCTATTCGGATTCTGATACGGATGTTTTTTCACTTTTTTCTCTATCGAAAGCAAATAATCCATAAAAAAATTGTAGCTAATTTTTTTTTATTTTTTCCAGTAATTAGCTAGTTATAATGCATAAAAAATTAGCACTAAATTTATATTGTGATCTAAAAATATCAATCTATTACACAATTCGGATGTTTTGGTTCCATCGCTAGCCACACCACATCCCCTGGAGCAAAAAAGCTCTGGCTGCAGAGAATCCCGCGGCGGGGCTGCCGCAATCGCCACACATGTGCTCTCCACGTGTGGTGCGAGCGGGCACGCGACAAGCGGAGAGGGTGAGTGGGGGGTGGGCCCCCGGAGGTCTCTGGCGGCTGGCCCCGCGTGGCGTTCTGGCGTGGGCGCTCTCGTCCTCTTCTTTCCCGCCCGCCCCTGTTTCCGCCCCCGGTAAACCCCACCACGGCACCACCTCTACCTCCTCCCCCCGCCATTGCCAATCCCCCTCGCCCCCCTCAACCTCGGAATCTCCCTCCCTTCCCTTCCCTGCGCAGTGCCGCAGTGGGGGCACCTATATAAACCCCCGTCCCTCCGCTCCACACTCCCCGCACAGCCGCCCTTCCCACATCTGCCCCCGGCCCTGCCTGCTTCGACGGGCGGCGTCGCAGATCGAAGGTGAGATCTCTCATCCTACCCCTCCCTCCCTCCCCTCCTCTCTCTCTCGCGATCCGAGATGGGGTCCTCAGCGAGTGCGCGTTGCGGCGTTTTCCGGCGTCCGGTTTGTTTGTTCGGCATCCTGGATTCCTGCGGCGTGTGAGGTGGTCGTTACTGCTGGGATTCGGGGTGCCGCGGCACCCGCCGGCGCCGCGGGGTGCGTCACCCGCATTTCGCGGTAGCCGTGGCCGGCGCCGCCCGTGAGAATCGTGACCTGAGATGAGAGGATTTCTGCATAGGGCTTCGTTAGTCTAGTGGCCTGTAATAGGCTCTGCTCCGATCTGCAACTCTGTACACACCGTTTTTTTTTCCAATTCCTATGGGGTGGATTGGATTGCCCCGTGCGGGGGAATCTTTGTGTCTGATGCCGCCTGGTCGTCCGAGCTTGCATCCTGTAGTACTACCAGTACCATTTTTTTAATGCCGTCGATACAAACGAAGCTCTCTGCTTCTTCCACCGAGCTGTGATCTAATCCACCGCAAACCCCAATTTTCGATAATATTCAGGAGGGAAGATGATGGATCTCGCGGACAGCCAGCAGCGGCTCATCGCCGGCGCGCTGCTGCTGCTGGCCACCATCGCCTTCGTCAAGCTCCTGCTGGGCTCCGGCTCCCGCGGCAAGCGCCTCCCGCCCACCATCCCGGGTGCACCGGTCGTCGGCGGCCTCATCAAGTTCATGCGGGGCCCCATCCCGATGATCCGGGAGCAGTACGCCAGCCTCGGCAGCGTCTTCACGGTCCCCATCCTCAGCCGCAGGATCACCTTCCTCATCGGGCCCGAGGTGTCCGCGCACTTCTTCAAGGGCAACGAGGCCGAGATGAGCCAGCAGGAGGTGTACAGGTTCAATGTGCCCACGTTCGGGCCGGGGGTCGTGTTCGATGTCGACTACTCCGTCAGGCAGGAGCAGTTCCGGTTCTTCACTGAGGCATTGCGGGCCAACAAGCTCCGCAGCTACGTCGATCAGATGGTTGCTGAGGCTGAGGTGAGAATTTGCTTCAGCTTTCTTTAATTTGTTTTTTAAATTCTGTATCTATATATGGCTACGTGGTTATTCAATAATCGTGATGTGAAATTGTTGACAATTTGACACCTTGTGCTGTGGAGCTTTCAGTACTTGCAGTGTCACTTTAGAAGTTGCTGATGCAATACACTCCTTAAATGATGACACTTTAGTTGAAATTTATTACCTGCAGTTGTTCTGATGAGTGCTCTAGTTTTGGCCCAAATTCGTACATCTAGGATATATATCTACTTTTGCTACCAATATTCACAGGGTGCTCTGGTCCAAATTAGTGAGTCCAGCATATTGTTCTGTGGAGGACTATCTAGTCCCTTCTCAAAGTTACAGTATGCTTTTTTTTTGAGGAAAGGAAGTCACAATATGACTAATATGCGACTTTTGGGACTGCAACCACACATGAACATCAACCTTTTTGGGCCTATGCTTCCAGACCTTGAGCTTTATGCTTTTGGGATGCCTTGCATGCCCTGCATTTTTTCTTTCTAGTGGGACATTTTGTGTCTCTTTGATGCTTTTTATGCCACTTTGTTAGTTCTTTATATCTTTGCTAGTTTTGTCAATTAAAGTTACTTTTCTGTGTCCTGATTCTGCTTTTTCTCAACTGAATGACACTCAACCAATTAACTGCAACAGTACCAAACTACCAATCCTTCAATAGCTGATCTCTTTAATATGTATTTGTTTGTTAATTCTCAAATGCATCTGAACTGAAGCATGGACACAGTTTTCTGTTTCTTGTGAAGTGGAGATGGGGATAATGTCATACCTTGTTGATTAAAAAAATATTTTGTAATATAAACTGATAAACATGGAAATTGCTAGGAACGTCAATTATGAAGAGGCACAGTTATATTTCCTTGACAATTGTGAAGATATATTGCTGTCTGTATCTAGATGAATGTGAAGGTCAATAAAAATACATGACTTCATATTGCAATCTTCATTCTTCTGACCTTGTCCTGAAAAGAGGTTTTTGAGCTTTGTGCAGAATTTGCATTTAAGGACTCCATATAAACTTGTTTTTTTAGAAAAGGAATTGATGTTACTGCAAACACTAGAAATGAAAACATAAGCTGCTATATGTCAAGACATTCTGCATGTGGGCACATAGCACAAGAACATGTGCAATTAGCACCTCTTGTACTGTGCAAATTCAGTCAATGATACAGACTCTCGTTGACCTTGTTCATCATTACCTTTATTTATAATAACAAGCTTGCTGTATCTGCAGTGTCTTTTAACAATGACCAACGTCGAACCAGAGCAAAACTTTTCATATTTTTCTGTTCTTTTAGCATTACTCCCTTGGTCCCTCCGTTTTTTATATAGGGCGGATGAGAATTTCCTGCCTTTTCACGTATATAGTGCGTGCTCTTGGAAACTGTTATGGGGGGCGCTGCAAGGGAAAGGGAGCTGCGAGGATTTGGGGGCTGGTCTATGGAGGATTAGGGCTGGTGGGCGCTTGAACGCTGGCCGCGGGGCTGCTGCCCACGGCCAGGCAAGAGGAAGGTTGTTCCTTCTAATTCTTGCTTGATTAGATTGATACATCCCCTCTTTTTAAATAGAGAGGTTTACTTGACCTATAAGAAATATCTAATCTTATCCCTAAACCTAATCCTAATGGGCCTGCCGAGCCGGCCCATAAGACTCCTGACATTACCCCGCCCTTTTTCGAGCAGCTCGTCCTCGAGCTGCAGCATGGGCACCTTGACGATAACTCTTACTCGACGCAAACCTAATACCTAAAAATAAGCCTTTTACATTTCGACTTATGTAATTATTTGCAAACTAAAATCAACTCAAACTATTTATTTTGACTCCTGAACGTGGACGGACACCCTTGGGCAGTTGGCACGCCGACCATGCAGCCTCCTGGATCCCAGTGAAAATGGGCTTCACGTAAACTGTTGTGGCCCGAGAGGAAAGAATGGCAGCCCAGAGGCCGAACAACAATTGTGACCCACCACAGGCCCAGCCAAGCTCCCAACGTTATCCGTACGAACGAACGAACGGAGCCGTCCAGGCGTCTAGCCACACCGCAACCGAAGCCGGAAATTCCGCCGAGCACGGCGCCAGGGCGCGGTCAGCTGGGACCAGCGGAGGCGCCCTCGTGGTGGTCGACGTCGGGGTACGGCGGCGCTACTCCGTGGTGGTCCCGCCAGGCGGCCACCAGTCCCCGCCGCACAGAGAAGAGGCGAGGGTGAGCTGGGCAGGGCGCCCATGGAGGCCGGCTGCACGCTGTGGCTTGAAGGGGTCCTCCACGGGGCGCAGCGGAGGCGACCCTTCGGCGGCCACCCTCGCCGACGGCCCCGCGGTGGCCAGCGCCGCGCGCCTCGCGACGACTGACCGTGGAGGCGGCCCCTCGAAGGCCGTCCGCGGCGACGGCCTCGCAGCGGCCAGCACCGCGCGTATCCAGGCGGCGAACCGCGGAGGCGGCCCCTCGGCGGCCACCCGCGGATGCGAGCCCGCGGCGGACGATACTGACATCGGGTCGCGCGCGGTCGAGGCAGTGGCAGCTGGCGATGTAGACCGCAGACGACGGAAGGAGTGGAGGCGCTTGCGGGCTGCGGCGGTGCTGGCGGCCGCTGTCGTCGACGAGCGCTCATGCCGCGGTCGATGCGAACGGCTGGGGCGTTGGCGAATCGGGACGAGGGCGCCGTGGCGGCGACCGTCGCCTTGGTCTCGGCCTGCTCCTCGAGTTTGGAGGGGGGCGCGGCAGAATTGATCTGTTGTGCCTGGGCCTCCACCCCTGACGCGGAGACGGATGAGGGCGAGGACGCCGCCAACTCGGACGCTGCGGCGACGGCCTCCACCGTGGTCGTGGCCTTCTCCTCGATGGAGGAAGTCGGCAGCCAATCTCCCGACGCAAGGGCCACCGTCGGCTGCCACTCGGGTGTGCAAGGTGGCGGACAGACCGGCGGTGACGGCGGCGACCATACAGGCAGCGACGGTGGCCATGCGGCCGAGGCCAGGGGTGCCGTCGGCGGCCACATCAACGTGGGTGGCGAGAGGGTCAGGGAGGCCACGACCACCCTTCGCACGAGGATGACGTCCACCTGGCGCTGCAGGTCGGAGATCGCCGCCAGTGGGTCGATGATGCGTGTGGCCGTGGACATTGTCGTGCCTGGCAAAACTGATACCAGATGTTATGGGGGGCGCTGCAAGGGAAAGGGAACTGCGAGGATTTGGGGGCTGATCTATGGAGGATTAGGGCTGGTGGGCGCTTGAACGCCGGCCGCGGGGCTGCTGCCCACGGCCAGGCAAGAGGAAGGTTGTTCCTTCTAATTCTTGCTTGATTAGATTGATACATCCCCTCTTTTTAAATAGAGAGGTTTACTTGACTTATAAGAAATATCTAATCTTATCCCTAAACCTAACCCTAATGGGCCTGCCGAGCCGGCCCATAAGACTCCTGACAGAAACAGCCCGTCGTCCTTGAAATATTCCCTGCTCATCCCCTCTGTAGCTGATGAGTAATTGAAACTGCCATTAAGTCTGGGTCCCACAAGAATGCTAACAGTTGGAAAATAAATAAATAATGGGGAAACAGAACGAAAAACTGCATGTGCTCATGCAAAAAATCCTGACGCGGCCTCCGCCGGCGCTAAAAACGGTGATGGCAATTACTATCACGTGTGCCTCCGCTCACCTAGTGTCTGGAGCAAGTCCCAGTGCGTCCTATATAAAAGAACAGAGGGAGTAGTATTTAATACTGAAGCCAATTATTTAATGAACGCGCCAGGCTGTTTCTCTGTAAGCTTCTGTATATTTGGCTTGAAATTATAACACTGAATGCTCTTCTGCATGTTAGTAGTAACACGAGGATTTATCAACATGTCAAGATAAAACGATGAATCCTGATGCTTTACTTGTATGAATTCCTTTTCTTTTGTTTAACAAAAAAACTCCTCTTTTGCATATAAGTTTGATGATTAACTTCATCTGCAAATGGGACCGTACCTGCAGGAGTACTTCTCAAAATGGGGAGAAAGTGGTACTGTGGATTTGAAGTATGAGTTGGAGCACCTTATCATACTGACAGCTAGTCGATGCTTGCTGGGAAGGGAGGTGCGAGAGAAGCTCTTTGATGATGTATCTGCTCTCTTCCATGACCTTGACAATGGGATGCGGCCCATCAGTGTCATCTTCCCCTACCTCCCAATCCCTGCACATAAGCGCCGGGACAGGGCACGGGCACGTCTGGCAGAAATCTTTGCCACCATCATTAAGTCCCGCAAGGCCTCTGGACAGCCTGAGGAAGACATGCTGCAGTGCTTTATTGATTCCAGGTACAAAAACGGGCGCTCCACCACTGAGGGTGAGGTAACCGGGCTTCTTATTGCGGCGCTTTTTGCCGGACAACACACAAGCTCTATCACCTCGACCTGGACTGGAGCCTACCTCCTTCGGTTCAAGCAGTACTTTGCAGAGGCTGTAGAGGAGCAGAAGGAGGTTATGAAGCGGCACGGGGACAAGATCGATCACGACATCTTGGCAGAAATGGATGTGCTCTACCGGTGCATCAAGGAGGCTCTCCGTCTCCACCCACCACTAATCATGTTGCTCCGCCAATCTCACAATGACTTCACCGTGACAACCAAGGAAGGCAAAGAGTACGACATCCCCAAGGGCCACATTGTGGCGACATCACCGTCCTTC
Organism: Cenchrus fungigraminus; assembly: GCA_036936925.1. NCBI lineage: Eukaryota > Viridiplantae > Streptophyta > Magnoliopsida > Poales > Poaceae > Cenchrus > Cenchrus fungigraminus. The sequence goes on along the minus strand of CM072768.1, from coordinate 58,185,483 downwards.
GCCAACAGGCTACCCCACATCTACAAGAACCCAGACTCATATGACCCTGACCGGTTCGGTCCTGGCAGGGAGGAGGACAAGACTGCAGGCGCCTTCTCCTACATCTCCTTTGGTGGTGGCAGGCACGGTTGCCTGGGCGAGCCCTTCGCCTACCTGCAGATCAAGGCAATCTGGACACACCTGCTGAGGAACTTTGAGTTTGAGGTGGTTTCCCCGTTCCCAGAGAATGACTGGAACGCGATGGTTGTCGGCATCAAGGGCGAGGTGATGGTAAACTACAGGAGGCGGAAGCTCGTCGTCAACAACTAAGACCATGGTTCTCTTAGGAAAGTTTGTTTCTTGTCAATTGATCTTGTCGCTTGTTTCTCTGCATTTGTTCGGTGTAAGTTCGTCTCTGTGCACGCCAGCATTAGGAGTGTTTCCATTCTTTAGGATTCTGTAATTTGCTTCACTGTGGTTCCGTCATGATCTGCAATCTGCAACTTTCGCCTGTGAGCCGCCTGAGCAAAATCTTTAACTTTGCCATCTGAGTCTGTGGCTCTCCTGTCAGAAATTCTGCCCATAATCAATCTGGTAGATTGGATTCAAGCATAAACTGAACAAATAACCCCGTGTAATGAATAAATACAAGTGTTGGGAGTTGGGACATTGTGAATATGTGATCCTGTCGTGCAGGAACTCTGGCCTGCTCTGTCTTCTGTTGCATACTCCTATGTTTGATTTTTTGTACACATATGTTGGATTCTGAACTGAGCTGTGCCTGTGCTAAGGGTGGTGATGGATCATGGCCCTCATTTATTTTCACAACCCAATTCAGTCCTAATTATTTTTAGCTCAAAAAATTATATAGTATTATGGTTTGACTTTTATTCAGCTCGATTCTTAAATTTGAATCAGAGGGTGTTTTACCACTGTGCAAGACTTCGAGCCTTGGAAAATGTAGAGATTTGCGGAAGTGTTATATTGTTGCATACTTGCATTCTCAGCTGCCCGTTATACTTTCTTCTAGATACGCTTTGCTTTGCTCTTCAGACTTCAACTGACCACTTCGTTCAAATCGAAATATTTATTATTATTATATTTTAATCTAACCTTTGCCCTTACTCCATTTAAAAAAGTCATTTCACTTAAAATTTTGTTGTAAATATATAGAAAAGATAAGCTATAATTATAATAAAGTAAGTCATAAACAAAATAAATGATATGTTTCTTGAAAGATGGTTAAACATGACAACACACACTGATTGCTACATGTACCGATAAGAACTCCATGAGGCAAAAAGATTTTGCAAGCATTATATATGGATCTTTCGTAAATAAGTAAATTATATAGAGGGACTCAATACTATCAAAATGCATTGGGAGCTAAACTCTAAAACAGGAAAGATTTTCTCAACACCATAATGAGCCTGATCGCGCGCCTTCCATCAGACGAGGGAATTGAGGAGATCCTAGAACCTTACAAACTGGGCCGAAAAGATCCCGATCTCGTTGATTATCTTAATTTGCACCATCATCTGAACATCTTAATCTCCATATAGCATCCATTTTATGTTGGGGTTCTGTACGAGTTAGGATTTTAGTAGATCCCGATTTAAAAAAAACATTATTACTAGCATATAAAATTAGATAGATAGAGAAATGGAGTTTTGTCAGTCTATTCTTTCTACTTTTATAGCTTAAAATGGTATGATATTAATTAATGTAACTACTCTCGTTGTATTGAAATATTTGTCGTTGTTAGTTTTTTTTTCAATTTTGACCATTCATCTTATTCAAAATTTATTATAAACATACAAAAAATAAATTATGCTTAAAATACCTATAATAATAAAGTATGCCACAAACAAAGCAAATGATATTTATGTAATATTTTTAATAAGATGAATTGTTAAAGTTGTAAATAAAGTCAATGTCGACAAATAATACCTCCAGAAAAACAATTGAAGTATGATAAAATATTCTTTAAAATTAAGCTGAAAATCCACTCATGTTTGCAAAAGTTCATTACATAATCAAAATTATACTGCAGGTTTGCACTTTTGTAACGTATCACAATTTTTTTAAGGAAATACATTTTGCAACTCTCGCACTCCACCGGTCCTCCACCACGGCTCGCCGTCGCCAAGCTACTCCCCGTTCCCTCGCCGGCTCGCCCCCATGGCCATGCATCTGGGTCCAGAATCTTCGCCAGATGGCATAGGATGTGGCAGTAGGGAAGGGTGCCGCTTCGCACCGGCCGGTGTACGCAGCCGCCGGAAGGCCCTTCGGCGGCGCCGCATCATGCTCCCGCAGATGACGGATGGGGGCGCTCCAGATCTAACTCCGGGCTTCGGCTTTGAGCCGCAGCACACAAGCTGGTGATTTCGCACGGCTCTAATTTGTTTATTTTGTGCATTATTATCATTACCTTTATTATTCCAGCGAGCCGTGCTTCTGTTTAGTTTGCGCTTCACCTGCTAGCCATCCCTCTGTCGGGTGCGAGTAATCGCCCATGTATGATTGGCAGAAGATGCCGCGTGGACTAGATCGATAAGAACGGCACAACCGGAGTACTTGTCACTTTGGCTACTACCACTTAGACAAGAAATGAAAATAAGGCACGCAGATCATGCGTCCCCCATATAATATGTATAGGAGTTAACTTGGCAACCCATTAAAGCTAGACTTTTATTTTGTTTTATATATCGTCATGTGATCAGTTCAGTTAGGGACAGATTGATTGCCACATGTACTGACAAGGAAAACATGAGTTTCTGAAGAGCACCCAAAAGATTCACAAGCATTTTATTTAGTGGAGATGATCTCTGTTACAGCGAGTGCCATAGCACCACTCCAATCGGAATCGGAGTAACACTGGCACCTATATGAACACTAGCACCTAAAAGGATTTTGCCATATCCTTTTAGGATTTTCTTTTCTTCGAAAATTATGTTGTGTATGTTCATTTAATATTATATTTACACCTCATCACCACACGTCTTTCTTGGACCTTGGGTAGTAACACTAGCACCTATATGAACCCCTGTTCTCCACTCCACAACCCCCACACAGTATCCATTCCCTTGCCAATTGGCATGAATTACCAAACGATGAATGCTTGCGACAACCAACAGAAGCTCATCGCCAGCATCATGCTGCTGGTCGTCTCCATCACCTTCATCAAGCTCCTCCTGCAGTCTGGCTCTAAAGGCAAACGGCTCCCACCAACCGTCCCGGCGGTACCGTTTGTGGGTGGGCTAATCCGGTTCATGCGTGGACCCATCCCGATGATTCGTGAGGAGTATGCTCGGCTTGGCAGCGTCTTCACTGTTGACATCCTCAGCCGCAAGATCACCTTCTTGATTGGCCCTGAGGTGTCGGAGCACTTCTTCAATGGCTATGAGTCCGAGTTGAGCCAGCAGGAGGTATACCGTCTAACTGTGCCGTCGTTCGGCCCTGGGGTTGTGTACGATGTGGACTACTCCGTGAGGCTGGAGCAGTTTCGTTTCTTCACGGAGTCACTCCATAGTAACAAGCTCCGCGGTTATGTCAGTCAGATGGTTTTTGAGACTGAGGTGAGAATTACTTCCTCTGTGTTGGATCTTTTTTCTTGCTGAAGGCTGTAGGGCTTAATATGGTAGTAATTCAGTAATTCTGAGGTGAGATGCTTGTTATTATTGGATATGAATCGATCAGACAAACATAGTCTCCATATGTTTGCATTTGTTCTGATTATCATACTGGTGATGGGAGAAATTTAGTAAACTTTTTGGCAGGTTTTGCGATATAGTATGTGCAAGTAAAAGTTGGTGATTTTATCATTATGACCTTATGGGTCAGTAGTAACCAATTCTTTTGTTCGAATAATGTTTTATTTTCTAGCAGGAAATTTTTTTATCACATTACTTTAGTGCTGTTTTTCTCAACAAAGCTTTACACAGGTTACATCTTTGCTAGCTTATTGAATAAAGTTCCTTTTTTTCTCCGCCTTGATGCTGTGCTGTTATAGTGTTTTATGCTCTTTCTAAATTTTGTTGAGCGACATATAAACAATTAGATTAACAGTAACATTTCTTCAGGCTTCAGTAGCTTGGTCTACATGCACTGTACTCATTTGTTAATTCTCAAAGGTAGCTGATACATGTACACAGTCTTCTGTTTCTTACAAAGTGGAGCTGGGTTCATGTAAATATAATATCATACCTTGTTGATTTGAAAGGAAATCTAGTACTGCTGATGACCTTTCAATTTTCCTTTTCTTTGGAGTTTTCCTCCTTTTGGTTACAAACATGGTTGAATAGTTCTGTAACAAAGAGCTGGATGTTTTGTTGTATCTAGTAGAATGTTGAAGTCAACAGAAGATTAGCTTCGTATTACAATTTACACCCAACATTTTTTTGATCGTGTGTCCGTCAAAGTTGTACTTATGTTGTAAAATATTTTTCTTGAGCTCCATCCAGAATTTCTTTGAAATATCTGTATTACTCATTGCTGCAAAAATGAATAAGGATTGCTGAGGTTGCAAACTCTGTTGGTAACAAGGTGTTTCAAAGCAATTCTGGATGGAACCTTTTCGTTAATACATTACGTACGTAGGCATTTACTGTGGAACCTTTTCATTGAGCATCACATCACCTTGTGATACTGACACCTTTTTAACTTTTACTTCTCATCACCCCTAATCATTGTGACAATTGGGCCTGCTACATGTGCAGCGCTTCTTTTACACTAATTACAACCAGCATGAGTTTCTTTTGTTTTATTTCTATGATTGCCTTTAGCACTGGTTTCAACACAACGTTTTGGTGAATATTCAGAAGCATTTCTCTTTGACAGCTGCACAACTGGCTTCATGTTTACTCCTACTTGCTGTTAGGGGTATCTTGCCTTTCTGAATTGGTTGCTTCAATCCTTTTATTCGTTATTCCTTTTTTTTTTTTGCATATATGCTTCATAATTAATCTCATCTGCAACTCAAACATTTCCTGCAGGAGTATTTCTCCAAGTGGGGAGAAAGTGGCACCATTGATTTGAAGTATGAGCTGGAGCAGCTTATCATACTGACTGCTAGCCGATGCTTGCTGGGGAGGGAAGTGCGAGAGAAGCTCTTTGACGATGTTGCTTCTCTCTTCCGTGAACTTTACATAGGGATGCAACCAGTGAGTGTTATCTTCCCTTACCTCCCAATCCCTGCACATCGGCGCCGTGACCGGGCACGGGCACGATTGGGAGAAATCTTTTCTGCTATCATCAAGTCTCGCAAGGCCTCTGGACAGTCTGAGGAAGACATGCTGCAGTGCTTGATTGATTCCAAGTACAAGAACGGACGGCCCACCACTGAGGGTGAGGTAACTGGGATGCTTGTTGCGGCACTCTTTGGTGGACAGCAAACCAGCTCCATCACCTCGGCCTGGACTGGGGCCTACCTCCTTCAGTTCAAGGAGTACTTTGCAGCGGCAGTAGAGGAGCAGAAGGAAGTCATGAGGCGGCACGGAGACAGGATTGATTATGACATCTTGGCAGAGATGGATGTTCTCTACTGCTGCATCAAGGAGGCTCTCCGGCTTCACCCGCCACTAATCATGTTGCTTCGTAAGTCGCACTCCGACTTCACAGTGATCACCAAGGAAGGAAAAGAGTTTGATGTCCCCAAGGGCCACATGGTCGCCACAGCTCCAGCATTTGCTAACAGGCTTCCTCACATCTACAAGAACCCAGACTCGTATGATCCTGACCGGTTCGCATCTGGAAGGGAGGAGGACAAGGCTGCAGGGCCTCTCTCGTACATCTCCTTTGGCGGCGGCCGGCACGGATGCCTTGGTGAAGCCTTCGCCTACCTGGAGATCAAGGCGATATGGACGCACCTACTGAGGAACTTCGAGTTGGAGCTGGTGTCTCCGTTCCCGGAGAATGACTGGAACTCGTTGGTCGTCGGCGTCAAGGGCAAGGTGATGGTGAAGTACAAGCGGCGCAAGCTCGTCGTTGGGAGCTGAGACCATGCCTGTTTGTAGTGTTTGCTTGTCATCTGTCACTGTCAGCGATTGCTCAGTGTGAGTTGGTTGCCATCTGTCACTCTGTCAGCGTTCTGTTCGATGGCTTCAAACATAAAACTGAACAGGCAGCCCTGTGTCATGAGTGCAAACAGTGTTCAGTAGTGTGAATCAATGAAACGGTTACTGAGGCACCCTGATTTCTGAAACTGCTATTTTGCTTCGATTGACAATGTTGTGGCTAATAAGAAATTCATGTATCCTGGGAACTTTGATATCTTTCTCCGACAGCTATTGGATGAGTTCATGTATCCTGGGAACTTTGATATCTTTCTCTTGTGCTGGATGTTGAATGTGTGATGACCGTGTTGAATGATGCTCTCAGATATGTAGTCCTTGATGCTGGTAGAAACATTTTCGGAGGCCGGATTCAGCTGTGCTGGAGTTCCCTCCTTGCAGTAATGTGCTGGGACTGGGGGTGCAGCCATGCTGTGCTTCATTCTCATCAGGCGGCCATAGCCTTCGGCATTGTCTGTGTCAGAAACTGGAACAGACCGTAACGTACGTGTTCCATTCTGACATTCCTTAAGGTTGGCAATGTCGCTACCGGCATGCCGACAGCTCCACCATATCCACGCAACAAGCCACGAACCAACCACACGAGGCCGTTCTCCATGAGCTGAAGAACCTCTGGGAACTGGGAGGCGGTCTCGTGCAGCTTTCAGAATGGTTTCGTATAGCTAACGAAGCTCTGTTAATTCACCCATAAATAAAAGCCACTGAGATTTCTTGATATCTTGTGGGCATTTGGTCTAGTGGTATGATTCTCGCTTAGGGTGCGAGAGGTCCCGAGTTCAATTCTCAGAATGCCCCAATTTTGAAGATTTTTGGATTGATTTTTCTTTCTAGTTTTTTTTTTCTGACAACTCTATTCGATCTCTCTGTCCTGTTAATGTTTGAACCGGTTCAAACACCGACACCGTTATTTGTTATTTCTTTCTCGGTCACGTAATTAATGATTGCTGTAATGTGGTTGAATTAGGGCAAGTGATGGAGTTAAATAATTTTCTTTTTCAAATTTAAATCTCGCTTCTTATTTTACAATGGGGTCAACGATACTTCTTATTATTTTACAATGGGCGATATATTCGGTCCCACTCTAGACTTAGATGAGCTAATTCATGTGCACATGCGTTACCTGAACAGAGAACATCATGCAGAGACATCCACTGATACAAATTGCAAACTGCATGGAGATGGAGAGGAGATACCAATTTATCGGTTTAAACTTTTTTTACTAAAAAAGCCAGTTTTCATTAAGAGAACACTTAGAAAATCTTCGAACCTCGGCTCCACTGACGAGGATAATCCTAGCTTTGAAAATCTCCTAACTTGTACTCCTGTTTTTTCAAGCACTCAAACTTATCTAACACCGAGATATGGGCGTACAAGGAATTTCAGTAGACTATAATCATAATTGACTAAAAATAATTCATTATAACACAGTGGAAGTTACCCTCTAAATATGAATAGAGATCAACCTCTGCTTTTGATAAAAATAAACTAAAGTAATCTCAAACTGATGTGATTAAATTGCCTACCTCTGTTAATATAAAAGGTAGTCCAAATTACCTACCTCTTGCGGGAGCACGGTTGAAAAGCTAATGGGATACTCCACGCCAACTGCAACGGCGCCATAGCTAGTGGTGAGAAAAGGTGGCACCACAAGTGTGGCAACATTGAGTATCAACAAAAGCTGTGTCGGTAAAAAATTTTGGTGACAAGCAAACAACAAACATCATTCGATGCCACAAGCGTGACATGGCTTTTAATGGCTTGGAACCAACCAAACCCATTAGGGCTCGCTCGGTTAGATAGGAATGAACCTAGGAGTATTGAACCTAGACTAGTTGCAAAAATAATTACACAAATGGACCAGAAATTGCGAGACGAATACATTAAGTCTAATTAATCCGTCATTAGAGATTGGTTACTGTAGCACAATGTTGTCTAATCATGACATAATTAGGCTCGTTAGATTCGTCTCGAAAATTAAGGTAGGGGTCGTGGAATGGGTTTTGTCATTAATTCACATTTAATACTCCTAATTAGTGTCCGGAGATCGATGTGACGGGTAGTTGGTGAAACTTTTGAGAACTAAACGGGGCCTTAGGAACCATTCCGGTTGATGTGCAAACTTAAATTGACTAAACATTCCTACTGGGCATTGTTCCAGAGGTTCAAAACCGAACAAAGTTTCAAAATAACTCTAACAGATGCGTTATATTGTTTTCCATCGGTAAAATTTAAAGAAAAACGTGAAAATCTTCTTCCAATAGTCTAGAGTCTAGACTCGGAATCCCCCTCGAGCCTGCGGCCGGTTGGCTAGCAGCGCTCGGCGGCAGTCCGCTCAGTGGAGCGCTGCCCGCCCGCGTTCGATTCCTGTCTGGAACGAACGCGGGTGTTGCACCGGGGTTGTTCCCCAGAGGGGTGCCGGGGTGGTGTGTGTGTATAGGTGTAGGGGGTGCGTGTGTGAGCCCCGGTAGGCGCGTCCTCAGACTTCTCGGCAGCCCATCTGCGTTTGAGCGTGCGGTCAGCGTGGGTACCCAATTGATTTCTTACATGACGGGTCAGTGCTCCTGGCAAATTTCAAAAAAAAAAAATTCCCCCTCCCGCTCGCGAGCATTGGCGAGTGTGGCCGCCACGCAAAAGCACCCAGGATCCCCGCGCCGATCCCTCCTACCCTTCTCCTCGCGCCAAAATCCAAGTCAGCGCGGCGGCGGCGAAGGCGCGTGCAGTCGGTCCTCCGAGCCAGCGCGCGACATAGGAGGAACGCGCGCCCACCCGGAGCCCGCTGCTGCAGCGCCGGGAGTACGAGTCGCCTAGGCTGAAGATGGCGTCATAGTGCCGCCGGACATGGGGAGCGGTGGTACCGGTGGCCGCCGTCACGGCCCCGGCGACGATGTGAACACGACGGTGACGAGGACAAGGAGTGAGATGGCACACTGCGACGAGAGCTTGTAGATGCGGCTCGCCCAAGGCGGAGGCGGAGACGCCGATTCCGGAAGCGGGCGGCGGCAGCTCGGCTCGGGCAGCGTCAAGGCGAGGAGCTCTGGCGGAGTTGGGAGAGGTGGAGGCGCGGAGCTCGGGCGGCGCTAGAGGAATGAGGATGGCGGCGCCACAGGAAGGAGGAGGCGCGGAGCTCAGGCGGCGGCGACTCCGCGACTGGTGGGGAAGTGCCTGGATCGGGAGGAGGGAGAGAGGACCTTGCCTGGCTCCATGAACGTCGGGGCCTTGCCTGGCTCGAGCGGCTCTAGTGCCGACGGACAGAGGGAGGCAGAGACAAGGGTAGGGGATGGATAAGGTTGGGAGGGGGCAAGAATAACATGTGGGGTCCACTATTATGAAGAGTTCAATTTAAAGAGTCTGTTGAATCATCCTTAGAATTATGAAGTTTTATATTTTTACAAAGGATAGAACTCCAAATTTAACTAAGAGATTGTTGAAGTTGCTCTCTGTCTTCATCCACTTCCATCCATTCCAGCGCACCGATTGTCCCCCACTGCTCGCTAGCGGCCGTCCTCCTTGCCACTCGGTCGGTCTGGATTACCTTCCCAAGCTTCATTTTTTAAGTCCGGTGGATTCCATCTCTTCGCCATTCCAAAACCTCTAACTCGGATCTGAAAGTCTCAACTCTCTAACCTTTCTTTACTAAAAAAAAAACTTCTGTGATTCAGGTGGGTGCTGAAGTGCGGTGTTGTTCATTCATCATGGAGGAGGATGAGGAGTTACTTCATCCAATATACTCTAAAAAAAGATGACTCTCGATATATGGCTTATCGAAGATATCTTCGTCTAGCTTTTATACCTACTTCAAAAATATGACCTCATTGGACTGCATGTTCTAATTGGAAAAAAATTGGGTGCGCACGGTGCGCACCGCGCCCCCCGTGCGCACCCCCACGCGTTGTCGCATGATTGGATAGGACGTCCGGCTACCGCGCGCTTGCCCTCTCCGACTCGTTCGGCTCGGCTCGCGCGGCCAATTCCGTGGCCCCTCGCACTCACGCGGCTCGTGAGGCCGCCTGCTTGCTGCTCGGCTCCCGCACGAAGAGAGGGACGCGGTAGCCGGCCTCGTCATCGGCTTGTCAGATTTCAAAGGCCATCTCCATACAAAATCTTCATATGTTTTTGTAACAATTTTGTCTGCAGCTTGCTCATTCTCAGGCCCTGAGCAACAACGAGGAAGCAGGGTCGACCTCGCTGAGCAACGGCCTGGAACTCAAGGTGGGTGCGTCCCGACAAGGGTTCAATTTTTTTCAAGCTGTGAGCTTTGATTCAGACCTAACCTGAAACTTTCTGCTAACAATTGCAGGGTTCAACTAGCAATGGAACTTTCTGCAAACAAGCAATGAATGAATGGAAGCTCGAGGGTGGAGTGGATGGATCCGAAGACATTGCTCTGTTTCCCAGAGTCATGTCTGGTTAACAGAGTCTGCTGTATTTTGAGGTTATGAGAACATTAATATCGGAGTCTTAGTATCCTGTAGGCTGCGACAAGATAGCTAAATTCTTCTGTAGTTGTTATAGATTTAGTCTCAGCATGTATCATGTATTAATCAGACAATTGGAGAAATTAGCCGTATTACTTATCTACCTCGTATTACCCCTTTCATCTTTTATACAAGTAAGTTCTTTAGCAGGGTTCAAAATTGATGACTAGAGGTAATTCACAATTTGAAAATTCACAGAATGAAACAACATCAGTTAGCTGTATTTCAAATTTATTTGTGATCAACTTTAATCTAAACTTTGGCTCAACAATAGCAAAATGAGATCTCTAAACATTGGTGAACATGTACTCTCATTTGTTGAGCTAGATGTTGGAGTTAATTAATTTTAAGAGAGCTCCTAAAATTGATGTCAGCACTGGAGGGCATGGGCGCCAGACTTAGAATTCTAAGTCTGGGGCGCCTAACCACTGTGATGCTCATGGGACTTTGCAATTATTTTGTGAGCAATTTGCTTTGTAGGATAGCAGATTTTGTTGATGATAAATAAGATTTGGAAGTCAAGGTTTAATATGGTTGAATTGGTTTGAAAATTGATATATGTTTACTAATTTTAATCGAAGCCTAAAATTCGAACTTTCTCACTGTTTCAGAGTGTTACTGACGAAACTGAATGTGCGGTAGGAGGAAACCGGAGCCGATCGAGACGCTGCGATGGATCTGGGACTGGGAGCCGCGCAGAGTCGATCTCGGAGCCGCACGTGCCGAGCCTCCGAGGGAATCGCGAAAAAAAGCCGTGCGACAGGCTCGGGCGTTGCGGACGTCGGATGCTAGATGGAGCGCATCGCGCGACGGTGTCCGTCTAATTTGTATCAAACATGAAAACAACGATCAAAATGTTGAAATTGATTTTGGATGTTTCCGAATCTAAACTTTCTCCATTTAGCTTTAGTTGTGAAAACCCGTTCAGCTTATCTTTTTTCGTCTTTTTTTGCAATAATAGTTTTCTCTAAAAAGAACCAACAGTACAAATCAGCTGAAAAATCTACCCAACACAGCCTAGCCATCGATTCGTGTCCTGTAAAAGTAATAAAACATATCTCTCTCGCTTGCCAGTAGTCCAAAGGTAGGACAGTCCAGTAGAACGTTACCCACCAGGATTCAAATCCTGATGCTCGCACCATTTTCTGAAGTTATTCCGGGATTTTCCGACGTTATGCGTTAAGTGGTAAGCGACGTTTCCCGTCAACGACGAGACGTCAGTGGTGACTTCGAGAATCTCCAGATCTGCCGGTGCTCAGTCCTTAGGAGGTGCTAATAGGGGTAGGGTTTGCGTATGTGTATTCATAAGGGTGAGTGTGCGTGCGTGTTGTGAACGTATGCGTTGTACTGTGTAATTTTAAAAAAATATATTACCAGCTGTTTTCCTCAATAGGCCCGCTTGTCAGCGGAGGCACCCGGCCGGGCCCCTCCTGTTTCTTCCTGCCCTTTCGGCCTTGGCCTTGCCTCCGTCGCTCCCCATTCGGCCATTCCTTTTCCTCTCCTCGTCCCCAAACGCACCACCCCAGCTCCAATGGCGACGCCGCATCAACCGCCCCCCTGCCCCCTTCCTCTTCTTCCCCGCCGCGCGCCGTCGCCGACCCACGGTACCCTCTCGGCGTCCAACGCTACGCGGGCCCCGCCGGGACAGCTTCGCTCACCGCGCTTCCCGCCACCGCGAGGCTGGGGAGGCGCGTGAGAAATGGCGGAGGGGCTCGCTCCGTACAGCCGGAGCGCCGAGTCCGAGCCTGCAGTGATAAAAGCAGCAGGTAACTAGTTAAGCGCGGCTCTAGTCTTCTGCTACTACTTCTAGTCTACTACTATGCTTGCCGCTCGTATGCTGCTTTGATCCGCTAACTCGCCGGCCATTGGTGGCCGCTGCAACTGCAAGGAAGGACCCCAACACGATTTCGGTAGCTGACTTCGCACGGGATGGAGTTGGAGGTGCATAGTCAGATCAGATTCCGCACAGCGGCCCTGGATTTTTCAAACTAGCCCGCCTCCTCAACTAAAAATCTGAAATGAAAGCGGCCACCACGCTGATCACGCGCCCTTATCGTAGGGATTTGGCTGGGCATTAACAAGGTCAGGCTTCGCCTCTACGTATGGTCATGTAACCTGTTGCGTACACATCGATTGCTGCATATACCATTATATAGGACGATACGGGATACGGACTGTGCCTAAACAAAGCAATGGCATGCATCACCATTGTACTGTTTGCTTGATTTATGGGCATGCATCACCATTGTACTGTTTGCTTGATTTATGGGCATGCACCACCATTGCAGTGTTTGCTTGCTTTATGAGTTAACTGAAAATGCAGAGTTCATATGAAAAAAATATAATAAGATATTTCTTGTCTCTTATGAAACCACAGTTATTGTCTCGTATATTTAGCAAATCAGTTGAGCGAAGGCTTGCAAGAAACACTAACATGTTGCTTGGGGCGGCTGACGGATTGATAAGAGAAAATAGCAACTGCAAATAAAAAAGGTTACCAAGTTGTCTGCATGGAAGATATTAACATACTCAAGTGTGGATCAGGTGATGTTTTTAGTCAATGAGTTTGCTTGTTAAGAATGAATTTAGCACCAGCCATCTCAGAGGTCAGAGCATGATGGCGAACTAACTGTACAACGGTTGAAGTTGATTTTCTCTGCATACCTCATGTCAATGGCCAGACTAGCACGTTTTAGGACATTTTTATTTTATTCCTTACAAATTTGGTTAGCTTCTAATCCTGGTGTTGGTTCAACCTCAGTTTCCTAGTATCTTTATGTTGCTCGGTACAACTGGAACTCCCAATGCCAGTTTTAAGTTGCACTTTCTTGGCATTTCAGTATGCATTCAGCACCTCCCTTCCACTGCACTGCTTCTGTGCTCTTACATGTGCCTGGCCGCCTGCTTCAACATTGAATCAAATCAAACTAAGAACACACTGTCCTGTTTAAGGACCATAATGTTGGCACTTGTGGTATGGTGCTGAACACTTTGGCTGTTTTGTATGTTACCAGCTAGTGTATTCATCTTCATTGGAATCATAGATGCTGCATCTATTGGGAGCTTTGTGCCACATAGACTCGTAGTGAAGGATTAATTTTTGGTTAGATGTTTGATTTTGTTGGGTTCAGTAGAGCATATCGTAGGAATCAACATTGGGTTATCTGTCTGCCAATTGGAAATGTTTGTCAATCAGTTAAGTTTATTCAGTTCGCCAATCGGATGGACAAAGATGGTTTAAAAGGAACAATCGGATGGACAGAGATTGATTTGGGAGTCGTCCAGCTTTTTAATGCAATGAATTCTGTGGTTTCGGAAAGAGCTGTTCATATGGTAGCCGGAACTCAGAAGGTCCTAGCTAAATCCTATAGATGATGTGACACCTGCAGCACATGTTCAGTTCTTTGATATACAAAAGAACCTTCCTTTTTGTTAGTTTTAGTATAGATACATGTAGTTTGAAACTTAGAATGCTGCACACAATTTTACCTTCATAAAATCTTAAGAAGAAATATGCAAGTATCAAGGCTGACTAGATCAACGAGTAAGAGACTGAGGCTGCTAAATTTCTGTAACCGTCTCTGTATGAGCTCGAGACATGTCTAGGTTGTGTTACCATCTCTAGGCCACTACGAACCAAGTTGAAACTGAATCCAATTAGCTTTTGAGTTCGAGCACTCTGTCCAAGTCTAAGGATACACCAGGATATCAGGCTGTGTGAAAACATCAACTCTATGGACACCTTGAGACAACAAGTTAAACAGGAAATTATTAAATATTTATTTTTTCTTGGGTATAAAAAGTAAAGATGGGATGCATACATGTCGGTGCTTTAACTCAGCAATAGCTTACTGTAGTTGTTACTTAAATGAATAAAACCTACACGGTTACAAGAGGATGGTGGTGAGGATGACATTCACCTGTTTGGCTGTTTAGCTTTGGCATGTGCTGCCACTGGAGTTTTCAGTTTAACTGAAAAAGTTTATAATAGTCATGCATAGGGTGTGGTAAAGAGCAGCCAAATAGAAATAACGCTTAAGACGAGATGAAACAATAGTGCTTATGTGTAATTAAGTTTTCTATCTTAGTTATTTTTCCAAGTTGGTTTAAAAGTATATAATTTATATATGTACACCTCATCTTCGTACTACCTTTATTTGGTAGTGGCGCCTATATAAACCCTTGTCCTCTCCACATTCTCCACACAATCTGCATCCCTTGCACTCTATTCTACTGATCCTCATATTTGGCCACTGAGATGGACCAGGAAATGCTGAATCTCGCAGACAATCAGCAAATGCTCATTGCTGGTGCTGCGCTGCTACTCACTATCATCACCTTCATCAAGCTCCTCGTATGGTCGGGTTCAAGAGGCAAGCATCTGCCACCAACTATCCCAGCATTACCGGTGGTTGGTGGGCTTATCCGGTTCATGCGTGGCCCCATCTCCATGATCTCGGAGGAGTATGCCCGTCTTGGCAGCGTGTTCACTCTCTGCATCCTCAACCGCAAGATCACCTTCTTGATCGGTCCTGAGGTGTCAGAGCACTTCTTCAATGCTCATGAGTCTGAGTTGAGCCAGCAGGAGGTGTACAAGTTCACTGTGGCAGCGTTTGGCCCTGGAGTTGCGTTTGACGTGAAGTATTCCATGAGGCTGGAGCAGATCCGGATCGTCGCTGAGGCACTCCGTGGTAACAAGCTCCGCAGCTATGTCGGTCAGATGGTTTCTGAAACTGAGGTGATAATTACTTCCTTTGAATTCATCCATGTTTTATTCTGCTGTAATGGTGACTTTGATGATTTGGCAATAGTGAGATCAGGTGCTTCGTATTATGGGATGCCAATGAATTAGAGGCATACTCTGTTTTAGTCCGTACCCTACCTGACTTTTTTTTTTCTAATATCAACAACCTGGTGTGTTATTGAGCTTTGCTATGTTGATGTGCTAGAAGAAAATCCCAGTACTGAGTATCATAAGTTCATTAATTGTGGTTTGCCATTTGTACAACCAACTTTAAATTTTGCAACTGTTTTTTTCGTGAGTATACATACCATTTTTATGTGACAGCTGCTGCCCATTTTGGCTATTCTCTGTGTTTGCTTTTAACTAGCATTGCCAAGATAAATGTTATTTGCTGACAGAGATTTTATCTGTCTGCATTTGTTATCTTTGCGCATCATGTTGACAGTTAATCTCATTTACAAATCAAACATTACATGCAGGAGTACTTCTCAAAGTGGGGAGACAGCGGCACTGTAGATTTGAAGTATGAACTGGAGCAGATCATCCTACTGATCACTAGCCGCTGCTTGCTTGGAAGGGAGGTGCGAGAGAATCTCTTTAATGATGTTGTCACCCTCTTCCGTGATCTTTGCAATGGGATGCAGCCAGTGAGTGTTATATTCCCCTACCTCCCAATCCCTGCACATCGGCGCCGTGACCGGGCACGGGCACGGTTGGGAGAAATGTTCTCCACCATCATCAAGTCCCGCAAGGCCTCCGGACAGTCTGAGGAGGACATGCTGCAGTACTTAATTGATTACAAGTACAAGAATGGGCGCCCCACCAGAGGGTGAGATAACCGGGCTACTTATAACGGTACTCTTTGGCGGACAGCAGACTAGCTCTATCACCTCGACCTGGACAGGGGCCTACCTCCTTCAGTTCAAGCAGTACCATGCAGCTGCGGTGGAGGAGCAGAAGGAGGTCATGAAGCGGCAGGGGAACAAGATTGATTATGACATCTTGGCGGAGATGGACGTTCTCCACCGTTGCATCAAGGAGGCTCTCAGGCTTCAGACGCCCCTACCCATAGTGCTCCGCTACTCTCACTCTGACTTCACCGTGACAACCAAGGAAGGCAACGAGCTTGTCGTCCCCAAGGGCCACATGGTCGCGACGTCCCCATCCGTGGCCAACAGGCTCCCCCACATCTACAAGAACCCTGACTCATACGACCCCGATCGGTTCACACCTGGAAGGGATGAGGACAAGGCGGCAGGCACCCTGTCCTACGTCTCCTTCGGAGGCGGCAAGCACTGGTGCCTCGGCGAGTTCTTCGCGTACCTGGAGATCAAGACGGTATGGGCGCACCTGCTGAGGAACTTCGAGCTGGAGCTGGTATCCCCGTTCCCGGAGAGCGAATGGAACTCGATGGTCGTCGGCGTCAAGGGCGAGTTGCTGGTGAAGTACAAGCGGCGCAAGCTCGTGGTCGGCAACTAATTAAGACCAAGCTGGTTCTCGTGCGCCTGCTTTGTCTGCTGGGTGTTTCAGTTGTTCCCCTGTGTTGATAAATTGTGTACCTGTCCAGCTGTCCTGGTAAGATCCCTCTGTTCATGTTCTATCAGATGGTGCGAAACCACATATTGAACGGATGGTGGTTTGTAAACTTGCAATGAATAAACTTGAGTGTCTAGAGAATGAATAAACTTATGTATGATACTGCTGTCGATGCAATCTGAATGCCTGTTAATTGTGGGGAGAGGTCAAACGTGAAGCAATGAATAACATGTATTTTATCTTGAACTATCGAACGGGCATTTGGTCTAGTGGTATGATTCTCGCTTAGACCATCCACACTCGTCATCCTTCGAATCCTCCTTCAAAACGGTATATTCCTGTCCGGTCAGCGAGATTCCCTTCTTTATACAACTTCCCTCCGCACTCGTCATCCTTTATATCTCTCCTCTATCCCTAATATCCCATATTTTACTCTCCCATCTCCAACTACCCTCCCCCTTCTAACTACCCTCCCCCTTCTCTCTCTCCCCTTTTCTTTTCTCCTCCCCGAGCTCTGTTTTCTCCGCCCCCGTCTCCTCTGTTTCTCCGCTCTCCCCTGCTGCCTCTCTCCGGCGTGCACCGATCGATCGATGCTGCTCCCGGTCTCCTCCCTCGCCGGCGCCGGGCGGAGCACGGCTGCAGCTCACCACGGCGGAGCAGGGACACGACGGCACCGACGGCCTCTCTCCTTCCCTCCGTCCCCGCGGCGGAGCAGGGACGCGACGGCACCGGGCACCGGCGAGCGAGGGTGAGGCCACTCGTGCGAGGAGGTCCCGGTGGCCGAGCGGCAGCGGGCTCAAGCTCGGGCGAGGGCGAGGCAGGGCATGGCCACCGCGGCGGAGCGGATTCGCTGACGCCCCTCCCCACGAGCCATGGCCGCCGCGCAACTCAGGAGCAGGGGCGGCGTGGGCCCCGTGGTGGCAGGGAGGCGGTGGAGGGGTCGTCTTCGTTGGCTCCGGCGGCTCGGGCACTGAGGTCGGGTGGCGCCCGCCCGCCCGCCCGCGGTCGTGCCGGAGCAGGGGCGCGGCGGCCCCTCATCGATTCCTCCGCCGGCGACCTCCCCTACCGCGCGCGCATCCATGGCGGCGAGGAGATGAAGCCGGTGCCGCTCCGCTCGCCCACCTCGTCCGCTCCGCCGTCGTCTCGCCGTCGTCGGCCTCGCAGATCCAGGAGGTGGCCCGCACCGGCGCCCGCCCACCTCCCCAGCTCCACACGCACGGCGCGTCCGGGCGGAGGCGCAGCCGACGGGGTCCACAGCCGCGACGAGCTCCCGGCGGCAGCTCCTCCTCTCTCTCGCTCCGCCGAGGCATCCCTCTCTCTCCCCCTCTTCCTGCTGCCGGCGCGGACGAACAACCACCGTGCGGGCCCCACGCCGCGCGAGAAGGGGGTGGAGTGCGCGGGCCCGCGCCTGCCGATGAAGGAGCTTCGCCACTCCTTCTTTTCTAGAGGAGACTGGAGGCGACTTCAAAATGACAGCGGTGATGAAGGATACCGCTGCGGGGTATTTTCCTTCATCGCCGTCCTGGAGGAGGCGGATGAAGGAGCCGGTGCGGATGGTCTTAGGGTGCGAGAGGTCCCGAGTTCAATTCTCGGAATGCCCCACGTTTTTCATACTTTTTCCCTATTTTTTTCAATTCTTTTTCATTTCGTGCGGTCGGGGGACCTGAACAATTGCCATTTTCCTTGGACGCGCGCGATTGGAGGCCGGGACCACACCGCAATGTTGAGTTTCCAGTCGTCCGGAAGCTCACCATCGCACGGTCAACTGTGCCTCTAACTCCACGTGGGTGGGCCCTCTGTAATTCATTCCTCACCGCAGTTCCTTGCCTCTCCATTTTCCTCCTTCAGATCCCATCGACCACCTTCCTCGGCGGGCTGCGACTGCGAGCGGCGGCGGCGTCAAGATCGGTGACGCGGCGGGATCCTCCGCGACAGCCCAGGCAACAGCGAGCTAGCCGCGGGAGCGGTGGGGACAGGCCACGGTGAGCTTCCCGCCGGGAGCGGTGGCGCTCGGGAACGAAGACCTCCCTGCGGCGAGGCCGAGCCACGGCAAGCTCCCCTCCGGGCGGGCCGCTGCGGGGCCGAGCCACTGCGAGTTCGCCGCCGGGAGCGGTGGCGCGGGGCCACGGCGAGCTCCCGCGCCGGGGAGCGGCGCCCAGCCGTGGCTCCGCTTTTTTTTTCTTTTTTCCATAATATTTTCTCTGGTTTTTGCCCCAAAATGTTCTTGCAAAATTTCTTCATATTCTTTTCCACAATGTTTTTAGCAAAAATTTTGTTCCAATGTTTGTTTTCCGAATACTTTCACTTTTTCTTTTGTTTATCTTTTTATATAAATTAGTTTATAAAAGATTTCATAAAAATTATTCACACTCTTTAAAATAATTTGTTGAAAACCTTTTTGATTTATTTTATTCCAAACTTTTCTCAGTTTTTTTTGCGCATAATGTTTTTCAAGAAAATTTTATTCAAAAGTTTTCCTACAAAAATTTTTCTAATTTTACCTACACATAACTTTAAAATTTTTATTACAATTGTTCCACGGTTTTTGTTTCATAAAATGTTCTTCAAAAACTTTAATATAAATTGTTGAAAAACTTTTTATTTAATTTTTTTCAAAACTTTTCTCAATTTTTTGCGCATAATAAAATTTTGTCCATAAGTTTGTCCACAAAAATTTTATCGGGTTTTTTGGCTCCACAAAACTTTTATTTTTTTTACAATTCATTTTGCTACGGTGTTTGTTGTTTTGTTTGTGTGTTTTTTCTCTATTTTTTTTTGTGAGTCGCACATGGCACATGGGCGCTGGGCGCTGGGAGCGGAATTGCGGGTTGGAACCACCAGTTGCAAAAGAGAATGGGGGCGCGCGGGGATAACATAAAGGGAAAGTAAAACTGGTCGGAAATCGACCGTAAGTGGCCGTTCTACCGGGCGCCCGCAAACTTGAGTTCCCCGGACCACACGGCGTCGTTTGGCATTGGGAGTGATTCGTTCCAAATTGTACATTTTTTTTGTGCTAGTTTATTTTTTTCCAAAACAACGAATTGAAACAAATTGAGGCACGGAATTTTTACAGAAATCTACTCCACTAAAATGAAGTGAAATCAGACAAGAACAACTGCCTTGCCTGCCTTGTGCACATAAAGAAAATGTGTCACACTGTCACGCTTGCGGGCTTGTACCAGGCACGAAATTTTTACAGAAATCTATTCGTACAAAGAGGTGATCGGAATTTTTTTTATATATTTAATTTTCGACGATTTTCTGAAAATAAATAGCCGTTTCAAACTTTGTCAAAAGTAGCCTCGAACCGCCGTTTGAACTGGTGGCAGGAACCTGCCACCGCTTCAAATGGCGGCAAGCCCTGTAACCGCCGTTTGAAACGGCGGTAAGGACGTGGCCGTAGAGCGCGTGAATCAGCCGCCAGTTGGTTCGGCGGTTGGAGCAGCCGCCAAAGGAAATGACGGTTGACCGACCAACCGCCACGTGAACGGGCGGCAGGTCGAACCGCCATTTCATCCGGCGGTAGGGACGGCCTACCTCCTCCTCCCAGCTCACTCCTCAGCCCATTCGTCATTCGACGGAAGAGAAGGAGCATCCGGCAGGGAAGCTCTTCCGTTGCACTGGTAATATTTCTAGAACTTCTGAAAATATATTAGAAATTTAGAAAATAGTTTAGAAATCCTAAAATTAGCGTAGAAATTCAGAAAATAGTTTAGAAATTCAGAAAATAGTTTAGAAATAGTTGAATTAGTTTAGAAATTTAGAAAATAGTTTAGAAATTAGCGTAGAAGCAGTAGAATTAGCGTAGAAATTTAGAAAATAGTGTAGAAATTCAAAAAAATAGTTTAGAAATAGTAGAATTAGCTTAAAAATTTAGAAAATAGTTTAGAAATTCAGAAAATAGTTTAGAAATAGTTGAATTAGTTTAGAAATTTAGAAAATAGTTTAGAAATTAGCGTAGAAGCAGTAGAATTAGCGTAGAAATTTAGAAAATAGTGTAGAAATTCAAAAAATAGTTTAGAAATAGTAGAATTAGCGTAGAAATTTAGAACATAGTTTAGAAATTCAGAAAATAGTTTACAAATAGTCGAATTAGTGTAGAAAATCGGAAAATAGTTTACAAATAGTATAATTAGCGTAGAAATTCAGAAAATAGCGTAGAAATTCAGAAAATAGTTTAGAAAATTCAGAAAATACTTTAGCAATTCTTTAATTAGCGTAGATATTCAGGAAATGCCTTAATTACTTGCATAGTAGTATTAGTAGTTAATTTAGAAAGATCTTGTTGCTGAAAACTACTTTAATTACTTGCATAGTACTATTAGTAGTTATTCCAAGTATTTGTACACTATATGATATCAGGGATGTCACAGACAGTCCGGGTTCAATTATTTTATGGATCTGGGGAAATTAGATATGGTCCAGAAGGAGTTGATCTGTCACTGTTTAAAACAGTGACAAGAGATCTTACCAGAGCCGAAGAAAGACCTTGGGGGTCATAACCAACTGGCTGTACAAGGCATTCAGGAAAGATGAAGAGCAATGGAAATTGTCGGTGATGGCTGTGTTCAACAGAAGTCAACCAGTGTTCTGGGAGCTTATGCACTTAGAAGGTACTGAAAATTGGAGGCGTTATGTCAGGAGTGCATGCACAATTGGTGCTCCGGTGGTTTTGCTTGTCCAGTTTGTACCGAATGTACAACTGAATGAGGAAGCAGAGGGTCAAGGCCAGAGTAGCCATCATGGGGGAGAGGGGGAAGAGGGAGGACAGGAGGAAGAGGGTGGACAGGAGGAAGAGGGTGGGGAGGAAGATGGTGGTGGGGAGGAAGAACAAGAGGGGATGAAGCAATTGGTGTGGTTGATGGGGGAGAAGAAGACCCTGAAGTAATGAGGCAGTTCAATGCAGAGATCGATGACTATGAACGTGCATTGGAAGATGACTCCTCAGATGATGAGGATGAATCCATTATGCCAAGTGACTGGGAGAGCTATGATTTCTCACAGCTTACTATAAATCCTGGTGTGAATGTGGCTTGGGAGTACCGGGAGAATGCGGTGTGCGAAGGAGCTCTGTATGCAAATTCAGGAGAGCTTAAGGATGCAGTGAAGAGGTGGTCCACCTTGACCTTGAATAGGGAGTTTAAGGTATTGAAGAGTTCTCCAGCAGTGTATGATGTTCGTTGTGTGAAGCCCGACTGTCCTTTTAGAGTGCATGCTTATAAGGGCAAGTGGAAAGATTACTGGAAGATCAGTATAGTTGTGGATCACACATGTACACTTGACCAGTTAGATGCAAGTCACCGGAATTTGACTGCTGGATTTGTTGCTAACCACATGTACTCCCAGATTGTGGAGAATCCAGCTTATGAGCCCAAGTCTATTATCTGTGCCATTGAGGAGAAATTTAGGTACAGGATCAGCTATGGCAAAGCATATAGGGCGAAGAAGAAAGTTATGGAGATGAGGTGGGGTACTTACGAAGCATCCTACAACAATTTACCAGCCTTGCTGAACACAATAGCTGTGTTAAATCCTGGCACCTACTATGACATCAAAACATATCCTTTGGTAGCTAGGCCAGGCAAACTTGTTCTTCAGCGGTCATTCTTAGCATTGGGGCCCTGCATTGAGGCATTCAGACATTGTAGACACGTCATTTGCATAGATGGTACATTCTTGACAGGGAAATAGACAGCGGTGGCAGCAGACGGCAACAATCAGTTGTTGCCATTGGCTATTGCATTTGCGGAGGGAGAGAATGGTGATAGTTGGTACTGGTTTCTGGAGAGGTTGAAGCAGATGGTGGTGAAGGAGGTGCCAAACGTGTGTCATACACGATAGGCACAAAGGAATTTTGCAGGCGATGAATGACATCAAAGAGGGTAGCCAAGAAAGAAACAGAGCAGCCCAGTGGCCCGATGTTCATAGCAGATGGTGCATTAGACATATGGGAGCAAACTTCCACAGCCAATTCAAGAACAAGCAACTGACTGAACTGTTCAAACGGTTATGCTCGCAGAATCAGGAGAATCAGGAGAGGAAGTTCAATGAGATATGGAAAAAATTAGATGAACTCACAAAGAAAGCATCAGAAGAAATAGCAAAGAAACCAGTCAATCCTGAACCGGGGCAAGAGCCAATTTCTCTTGAGGACGTTGGGTTAGATGCTCCTAATGTGAGAAGGAGAAGGGGACGTGCAGTCAAGACCTTCAGCCAGTGGATTGAGAACGAGCCGAAGGAGAAATGGTGTCTCTTGCACGACACAGGAGGTGTACGGTTTGGGATCAAGACCACTAATTTTCCTGAGGTATACAACGCAGTCTTGCGTGGGGCCAGGTGTTATCCTTTAGTTGGCATCATTGAGTTCTTCCTGTACCGCACAATGAAGTACTTTTATGAGCGTGCAAATAAAGCACACACAGCAATTGCTGATACTCAGAAAGTGTACTCCACAGCAATGACTGAGTACCTGGACACAAAACAAAAGAAGGCTCTGAGTCACCGAGCAGAGCCTGAGCCTATACACCGTGCAAGTGCCTCTGATACTAGGTGGAAGTATCTGGTCGAGTGCAAAGCCAAATCATAGAAAACAGGCAATGAGAGAAGGAGGCAAATTGTGGTTCTAGGCAACACGACGTGCTCATGCTCCTGCCACAAACCACAGCTACTACACAAGCCTTGCAGTCATGTGCTCGTTGCATGTTTCAGAACTAAAGGTTGGCACTGGGGTCGGCACGTGTCTAGGTACTACTTGAAGCAAACCATCCTAGACACTTGGAACCACACTCTGGAGGGCCATCTTTTCATCAGTTCGTTCATTGAAGATCCCAAAGAAAATGCAACATACATACCCGATCCAAATCCTGAATTGTGCCAAGGCGTTGGTCGACGGAAGAAGAAGAGGATCAGGAACAACATGGATGAAGCTGAAGCTGGGCGTTCAGTGGCGCTCTGTTCAAAGTGCAACAACCCAGGACACACCTACAAGAAATGCACTGCAACAATGTACGCTTGCAATGCACCTAGTTCGTGAAACGCGGATGATGCTGCCCAACCTTCGGCTAGTGGAACTGCACCTTCTGGACGTGGACGTGGACGTCGTAGCCGCCGCAATGAAGGAATGCATTGAGTTTAGTTTTCTTATTTCGCTGAGTTGTTTGTAATAATGTCTTATTTGCCGTAGTCGGACGTGTTGTAATAATTGAACAAGTATTTCCTTAGATTATGTTGTGTACGTACTTCTTCTAATATTTTTTAATGCATTTTTTAATTTTGTTAAAATATTTGGATTTCCTCATGTGGTAATATGCAAATAATAACTTCTTTTGCAGGTTGGGAATGGCTGCCTCAGGTCCTGACCTGGACTTGGAGTTGCTCACTACGAGTAAAGAGGTGGTTGCGGTGCCTAAGGGGATCCACACTCCTACGTGCTACTGCGGTGACAATTGTAAGGTTGTCAAGTGCAAGGCTCTCGGGTACACTTACGGGATGCGGTTCTTCATGTGCACCAACTATGCGCACGACCCGATCAAGCCATTGAACCGCAATGATAGACCCAAAGTAAGAAATTCGTGCAATTCTCGATTGTTCATTTATCAATTTTTTTAATTTTTTACTAACATGTTTTTGCAAAAAGAGTCCACCTCCTCTTTGTGATTTCATGCAGTGGCTCGATACCGAGCAGTCTGACGACGACAAGAAGTACGTCGAGTCAACAACCCGTGATGCAAGAGAGAGGTGGTTCCGCATGATTGAGGCGGAAAAACAAGAGGAAAAACGCAAACAACAACAGGAGGAATTTCGCGTTCGTCAGCAGATGAGAGAGCGAGAAGAGGCCCAGGCCCGCGAAGCAGATAGAGAGAGGAAGAGGGAGAGGGCCCGACGGGCCAAGGAAGCTGGACCCGATGCCATTAGGAAGGGGAAATACCCTCGTTGTACTCAGCAGACCTAGAGTAGTAGCAGCGTAGTCGGATTGTATGAATTGTAAACCACGAATTCATCCAGAGATTTTTGTAGTAGGGAAAGATTTTAAGTACCTTCAGAGGAGCTTCTCTGTGAACTCGAAATCGTAGAACGAAAAGTACCTCTCGTCCTCGTGGAGCTTGAATATGGGGTTCGTGTGTTTCCTCTGAGTCACTGCAAATTTCCTCTCCCACGGATCTAAGGGCTCACAACGCTACAGTATCCTACTGCTAGGGTGTGTTTCCTCAGAGTCACTGCTTCGATTGCCTTCCCACAGATCGAAGGACCCACCACTCACCCTTCTTCTACATATATCACCCTTCTCTACGATGCCTCTTCACAACAAACTGCAATGGCTTCCGGGAGTGGAGGTGAATATGGGTGTGGTCCTGAGTTCTGGGAGGAGCAAGATCCAGAGTTCAAGGGGGAATTTCCAGTCCTACAAAAGAGAGACTTCCGTTCCATGCGTGAAGTTAGAAGCTACGCACCTAACAAATCGGTGTTGTGGTCAACATGTTCACACGGTGAGTGTTGCGTGATGCAAGTCTACGAGGGCTGGGGCAACTACGGTCGTCGCTTCTGGCACTGCCCACTAACAAGGGTAAGCTATGGAAATGATATTTGTTCATCAACCATGCTTGGTTTGTTAACATTTTTTTTGGTATTTTTCAGTTCTCCGACGATGATGACAACTGTGGCTTCTCGCAATGGGTGGATCCCCCAGCCATTGACCCCTATCAGGATTACATCAACTACCTCCACGACATCGTCATCTACAACCTGCAGCGGCACCTGGACGAAGCACTTGCTTCCCCAGATCGTCCCGCCGACAACCAGTGCTGCCCTTGTGCGACTTGCACTTGTGAATGCCACGCGAAGATGAGAGATTGGTCTCCTCTTCCTTCACCTCCACCACCACCACCGGGGTACTACATGCCGTCTCAGCAGTCCTCAGGCGTCGGCTCCTTGCTCTCTAGCCAGTTCTCGTACAACTAGTTTTCGAATGTAATCCAGTATCTAAATTCCCTAAGGCATGTTAGGATTAGAGTTGTGTCGTGCATGCCATTGCAATTTCGTCGGTGATTTATCTTTAATTTAGATGATGTCATTTCTATTTCATAAAAAAAAACATACCGCCGTTTCGCACGACGGTAGGCCCTGACCTACCGCCGTGTGACATAGCGGTTGACCGCCAACCCCAGCCGCCAGCCCCAGCCGACCTGCCGCCCGCTACCTTAAGAGGAACTGCCTCGTTGTTTGGCGGTTAGGGTTACCGCCGATTGAACTGGCGGCAAGTCCTTACCGCCGTTTCAAACGGCGGTTACAGGGCTTGCCGCCGTTTGAAGCGATGGCAAGTTCCTGCTGCCAGTTCAAACGGCGGTTCGAGACTACTTTTGACAAAGTTTGAAACGGCTATTTATTTTCGGAAAATCGTCAAAAATTAAATATAAAAAAAATTCTGATCGGCGGCGCCTCTAAAGGAAGTTTGGGCCGTACTAGACTTGAGTGCGATCCTCCTCGCTCGCACGGGGTTGGACCGGCCGGCGAGGGGACAGACGATCTGATCCCGATCTGACGCATAGCTTTGGTTTTTCGGCCCAAAGATTCCTCCGTGCACAACCAAACAGTTGGGTCCGGTCCCCGTCCATACCACGGACGGAGCAAGCAGACGCCGGCCGTCGTCGTCGACCGGCGATCTGTCTGGTACGCCACCACCTCCGAGTGAGGCACTGAGAGGCTACTTTGCTGTTGGGGGGCATGGTAAAAAGACGCGGCGGACTTTTGCACCAGATCAGCTTATTGTGGGCTCTTATTTTACATGTTCCAATCTGCATAAAAAAAAACGCGAAATGGATTCACCGTTCAGTATGGACGTGTGAATTGAGAGCTTTGTTGTAATTGTGTAGCATTACTAGAAGGTATTGAGTTAATATTTTCTTATCAATTAATTTGATATAAGTAAATAAAATTAGTTGTTTGGTCACACCAGACTTGTACTTCCTGATATTAATCTAATGGTACTTCCTAATACTACATAGTATTACCACCGTTATATTTTATTAGATGGATGACTCATATTAAAAATTTACACAGTATTATAACGGAGACTCATCCCTATGAAATATGAACACATGCGCGTAAACCTTACCTCTAGGAGCATCTTCGAATATCGGGTCGACAAATCCTTCAGATTGACAAAATCACCACAGACGTCTTACTGTCGAGGACAATATCGCCTACCACTAAAAGCATAAATACCGTTAATACCTGAAAAATTCACCCCACGAGGAGTCGAACTAGAACCTGATGTGTTCCTGATCCTTTTATAACCCTTTCGCAAATTAAATTTAGTATGTGAACCATTATTTCATTTTCCCATTATTTGCTCCTTCGCGCCAGTGATCGGCGTGTGACATATACAAACAAATAAGAATAAAAAGACGCAATAATCCGTGCCGTGATCTCCCAGCAGCCATGACGGCGACGAAGCAACCTGCGATTGACCTAGACACGCCATCGCCTGGGCGACGGCTGCTCGCTGTGAAGCTGCGAAGCTGCGGTTCGATCGATCTGCCGCCCTGTCTGTCACCTTCCTTATCCGGTTTCCATTTTGCACGCTGACCCTCTCACGCTCATCGAATTCCGCATGTGCCCCAGAACGTGCACGGCAAATATTGGGATCCGTGCGTGGCGCGTGCTGTCTCTTTGGCTTTTCTTTTGCCAAAAGAAACAAGGTGACCTTTTTTTTTTCTCATTCGTGCATGGGCATGAAAGTGGTTTCATCGTTAAGCCTTTTATCCCTCCACTATTCTTTTCGTAACTAAAGGCCTTTTCCTACTTTTAATTTTCTGATAATTCTAGCCACTACCCACTAGCACACAGAGTAAGGAAGCATATATTAGACACTAGAAAATCAAAGATAAAAAGAGTAATACTACGGTATGCGTAGAAACATACAAAAGTAATTATAATGGCAATGTGAAGATGAACGATGACATCGACGCTGTAGAGCACCGGATATACCTTTCGCTTCCAAAAAGCCATACACATAGAAACGTAGGGTGTATTGAAATTTGGTACCTAACGTGTCTTTTGTCACCTTTCTAAGAATCGAAAAACCTCTTCGTGGTTACGTTGTTTTCATTAGGCATTTAGACTTACAAAATTGATCGCGTTGATAGATGATGGTTACACTAATTTACAAACTCCAACGGGTATCCCGTGTGCTATTTCAAATGCATGCTTTGCTCTGGTTATTGAATCTATTACAACATCTTCTCCATTTGTTAGCTTGTTATTGACTTGTACACATGGTTTTCTAATGTCATAGTGACAAGACGATGGCTATGTATACCTAGACTCCAATTTAGTAATTAAAGATAATAATGTCTTATGGGCATGAGATGAACCTAATTTTGAAGGTTGGGCAATCAAAACAAATTCATATGAAAAAGAGATCAAACACCTTGTGATCTTTACTCTTTATATGTGTAAGATCTAGTCAAACATTTGAAACTTTAATTGACTAACTTTGTATTAAGTTTGGAAAATATGAAAACTATGCTTTAAAATTTTCTGGTCTTCAAAGTTGTATGTTGTAAATAATTTTGTAGAGCAAAGTAATAGTCAATGGTAATTATTTTCTGACCAGCAGGGACTAGCGGCAATTCCAACTGCACCGGTCAATTCTGTTGCGTGAATTGTTTTATTTTGTTCACCCATTCGTGAACCATATTAAGGTATAAAATGGAGGGCCAAAGTGCCAAACTGAAACCACACCACCGCAGCATACGAAAAAAAACATTTGCAGAAACCACCCCCGCGGACGCTGACGTGCCCGGCGAGCGCGCAACTAACTACTCGCCGCGCGGCATCCCCCACCGCCAGGTGGGTCCCACCCCACTCTTCTTCTTAGCTGCTCCGCCTCCGCCCGGTCGCAGGCCAGTGTCACACAGTCCCAGCTAGTCTCCCCCCCCGGCGACCTCCTCCTCCTCTTCCCCTTCGCCTCCGCTCTTCTAGCGCGCCCCGCCGCCTCCATGGGCCCCGTCCGACTCGCCCTCCTCCTCGCCGCCGTCGTCGTCGTCGCGCTAGCGGCCGTCGGCGAGGCGGTGTACATCCCCTACAACACGTCGGCGGGGGTGGTGCCGGGGAAGCTCAACGTGCACGTTGTGCCGCACACCCACGACGACGTCGGGTGGCTCAAGACCGTCGACCAGTACTACGTCGGGTCCAACAACTCCATCCAGGTGATTGCGCCCGGGCCGACTCGCTTCCGCGCCTCCCCCGATTCCGTCGCTCGCGGTTCTGTCCCTGATTTCTCGGAGGAATTCGAGGTTTCTGTTTGGGGATTGGGGAGGCTATCACTGGCGTGCTAACTTATCTTGCAGCATTTTTGGGGATTTTTTTTGTAGCTAATGATTCTCTAAACCGAGCCTGCTGTTCGTCAACTTGGCTCTGCTGTATTTAATCCAATTTGTTTTTTAATCCTGGTTGCAGGGGGCATGCGTGCAGAACGTTCTGGATTCTCTCATTCCGTCCTTGCTCAAGGACGAGAACCGCAAGTTCGTCTATGTCGAACAGGTGAACTTTGCATACTTGCGCTCATAGTTGTGTTCATTGATTTTTCGAAATGCCTGAGGTTGGGTTGTGGCAAGCTTGGTGAGTGAAAATATGGGGATTGGAAGGAAGCAATGCACATCTACCTGTGACCATACTCTTGTTTATACCTGCATTTTGGGCTTGTGGAACTATTATAGGACCCTGTTCCTTTCTGCTGATTCAGAGAATTGAAGCTCGGTTATCAACTTAGCATCCAAATGCTTTGTGTCGTTCTGCAACAGCACAGTGTGGGATGTCTTTGGTAGTTTGGTTGGACGGTTTATTTCTGACTTTTCTTCTAACCAATGGTTTATGTACGATTGCAGGCATTCTTCCAGAGATGGTGGAGGAACCAGAACGACATGATCAAGGATACTGTGAAGGGGCTCATCAGCTCTGGACGGTTGGAATTAATGTATGCCCCTTCAAGTTCCTAAACTGTCGTTTTCTAGTTGTTTCTGCTCTGTATTGAATGACATTGCTTCTGCTGTTGAAGCAATGGGGGCATGTGCATGCATGATGAGGCCACTGTGCACTACATCGACATGATCGATCAGACTACGCTCGGGCACAAGTTCGTCAAGGATGAGTTTGGTCAGATTCCACGGATTGGCTGGCAGATTGATCCATTTGGCCACTCTGCGGTTCAGGCATACCTTCTTGGTGCAGAAGTAGGTCGTTTTACTGTATCCATTTATGTCTTGTCCTTATATCTCACATTATTAGTACTTGCAAAGTTTTGACTAAGTCAAATTTCCATATGGTGTACTGCTACTTTCCCATTCCCATGCTTCCAACTTGCGGGATAAGATGAACCTTGCACTTGAAAAACCAAAGTGTATATCGTTATTATAGTACTTTTGACTCGGAAGCTGCTTATAAATTCCCTTAGTACCTAAACATTGGTAGATTTTACCCTTTCTCTTTCCGGACTGGATATTCTATTTTTAGCGTATCTACTTACATAGAGCAAACACATGAAATCAAGAGCTGTTGTCTCGTGATTACTAGAGTTCTCAATCATAATGCAATTGACACACTTCTGACCGCACAACAGAATAATTAAAGGAATCAAATCTATTAGCTGAATTTACAGTTGCCCCCTTCATTGCTTGGCAAATATACTAACTAAATAGGATAGAGATGGCTCAGTAAACATTTTATTATCTGCCAGGTAGGATTTGATGCTTTCTATTTCTTCCGGATTGATTACCAAGACCGTGATACTCGAAAGGGAACGAAAGAACTTGAGGTTGTATGGAGGGGCTCCAAGAGCTTTGGTTCATCAGCTGATGTAAGTAGACTTTCTTTTCCAAAGTGCATGGCACACTCCTGTTTGATGCTTTGTTTATGATGAACCTTTCCCTAATGCCTAGTTGCTATTCTATTTTGTTTGTAATGTTGAATTGGAGGTCTGTGTGTTTGTTTCAGATCTTTGCTGGCATCTTTCCGAAAAACTATGAACCACCTCCTGGTGACTTTTATTTTGAAGTTAATGCTGATTCTCCTGTTGTCCAGGTAATTAATCAGATGGTGATTCTTTTGTAAAAAAGCCACCGCTTGATGATTCTTCATGGTTTCCCTCTATGCAGGACGATCCCCTTCTGTTTGATTATAATGTTGAAGAACGAGTAAATGATTTTGTTGCTGCAGCTATAGCACAGGTACATTTGTTTGTTGTGCATTTTTTCCCTTTGGGGTTTCTTTGTACTCTCTTTACTCTCTTTGCAGCTATATACACAACAAGGGTCGGCTGATACTACAAACTTCACCTTATTTCGTTTATATTGGCCATCTGATTGTTGTGGTGATAGGTTTTATGATCTGTGAGAATGCAACTTGGGTGTTCGTTTCACTTTGAAGTTTAACTTATCTGTATTTTGCATTGTTACTTGTTATATATATGTAATACATATTCATTCTTAGTCTTGTTGATCTGTTCATAAATATAGCTTCACACCCTAAGTTGTATTGTTTCTTTCTTCTGTAGGCAAATATCACGAGGACAAACCATATCATGTTTACAATGGGGACAGACTTCAAGTACCAATATGCAGAGAGTTGGTTTAGAAATATGGACAAACTAATTCACTATGCGAATAAGGTTAAGGATGAACTCATATTACAGAAAGTGAATAATTATTTTCCTATTATTAATTCCATTATGAAAGTTCATGCCATTGCTCAACACATATGTGGTCTATAGTCATGATGATCTTTTTAGTCATGGTTTATGGTTGTGGAGTACATTTGAGTTCTTGCATGTTCCCACACTAATTTATCCTGCACAGGTATCTTGTGATTCATTTTATTCTTTCATTGTTGATAAGAACATAAATATTTACTTGTTCCATGCTTCTCTTTAACTCTTAATTTCTTAACAATATAGGATTTGGCAAAGTACAAAATAGTAGGAAACAATGAAGTTTTCTACTCTAATTATGGTTGTACTCACCATGATTGTTGTTTTGGACCACACCTCAGGATGGCCGCATCAATGCTCTTTATTCCACACCATCCATTTACACTGATGCAAAATATGCTGCAAATGAGCAATGGCCTCTCAAGACCAATGATTTCTTCCCGTATGTTTTTGTTATGCATTCATAATTGATAGGATTATTTTTACTTTATTCCTTTTGCCCATGCATGACCTTATTTTCTCTTCGACCAGATATGCAGATAACCCTAATGCGTACTGGACAGGTTACTTCACAAGTAGACCTGCCTTAAAGCGATATGTCCGCATGATGAGTGGATATTACCTGGTATAGACATCATCTATTTTTTTAAACTATGTTGTGCTTCTGTAGCCTTCAAATGGCAATAACCAGTTTCTTAATTTACATGTGCATTTGATTATTTGATAGAATGTTTTTATTCTTAAAATTCATTTTGTTTTCAGGCAGCCCGGCAGTTGGAGTTTTTTAAAGGAAAAAGCAAATCAGGTCCAACAACAGATTATCTAGGTGATGCTCTAGCTCTTGCTCAGCACCATGATGCTGTTACAGGAACAGAGAAACAACATGTAGCAAATGATTATGCCAAGAGATTGTCAATTGGATATACACAAGTGAGCATCCTGAAAGAATTGTTTGAATGCATGCTTGATGGGTTTTTCATTTTGATTTAGATATAACTTTATTTTGTTGGAATCATTTTACAGGCCCAGGAGCTTGTTTCAACTTCTCTTGGTTGCTTGACTGAGTCGGGCTCAAAATCAAGTTGTTCAACCCCAACGACAAAGTTTTCCCAAGTTAGTTTGCATCTTGTTTTTATCTCCTGTAAGGAGTAGAGACACTTTCCACTTAGGCATCAATGGAGACAACGCCTTTTTCCGTTATATTGCTAAGCGGAATAAATCTATGTGAAATAAATTTGATCAGTGTTTCTCAAGAAACAGAAACAATAATTGATATGGACTACCTTCTCACCATTCCTCTGTTCTTAGCAATGACTAATATCTACTGTATCACTGTATCTTATTTTTCAGTGTCTTCTTCTAAATGTTACTTTTTGCCCTCCCTCCGAGATGGACTTTTCTGACGGAAAAAGCTTGGTGAGTTTTGTATAAGCCCATGTGTTACAACTTTTAAAGTGCAAACTGTGGCCTTTTCAGTTCAACCATAGTATGAGAGACAAATTGTATACTATCAACTATTATGTTTTCCATATTTTTTTATGTTTCGGTTACAGGTTGTTCTTGTGTACAACTCACTTGGCTGGAAACGAGAAGATGTCCTTCGTGTGCCGGTATGCAATTTTTTCTTTACTCTCTTCAAAAGAAAATATCTTGTTTTTGTGTTTTAGTATGGCAGCAATACTTTGTTACCACAAAGCTACGTCATCTCACAAATAAATTAAATGTACCAATTAATGGAATAACAGGTTTTCAGTGATTCAATTGTGGTTCATGATTCCGAAGGAAAAGAAATTGAATCACAACTTCTGCCTATAGCTAGTGCGTCACTGAACATACGGGGCAGACATGTCAAGGCTTACCTAGGAACTGCACCAGGTGCAAAGCCCAAGTTTTGGCTTGCTTTTCCTGTGTCAGTACCACCTCTTGGTTTTAACACTTATTTTGTCTCAAGCATGAAGAAATCAGGTAACTTCATTTCTTTTTCTGATATACACTGACTTAAAAAGTACTGCTCAAAATATCTTTCTAATTTGTATACAATCCAGCATCTGTTTCGTCGAAGTCCACTGTATACTCATCTCAAGGAAGTAAAGGGAATCTGCAAGTTGGGCAAGGAAACTTGAAACTTCGGTATAATGCGGCTGGAGCGTTATCTCTGTACTCCGATAGCAAGACTCTGGTAATGTGCCAAAGCTCAATCTTTATGTTCAGTTGTTCATTATTTCCCTAGTTTCATCTTACAGAAAAGGAGTTGCATTATTGTAAGATCACTCATGGCTACAGGCTTATTTGTTACTCATTAGTTGAGACTGGAAAAGGTTCTTTTCCTAGCGGGACATGTGTGCATGGTGTTGTGTTAGATTATGACTGTTTTGCCGAGTTTCAGTTGATCTAGAATCTTTCTACTAACCTAATTAATAAATTTCAAGATTGAAGCAAATTTCGAGCAGAAGTACAAGTATTACATAGGGCAGGATGGAAACGGAAGTGATCCTCAGGTGCACTAAAAATTCTATCCCATCCCTTATTCCAAAAATAGTAGTTTTTGCATATAATGGTGCTAATTTATTTTTCCTGGAATATAGGCTTCGGGGGCCTACATATTTCGGCCTAACGGCACTGTTCCTATCAACACTGACGGTCAGGTAAGAAAAAGGGATTCAATTTATATTCAAAAGAAGGACAAATTAAATTTGCTCTAGAGCAACATATAGTTGCACAATCCACTAAGTTATTTTCAAGAGAGTTAACATGAGTCTTATCAAATTTATGTAAGGTTCCTCTCACAGTTCTGCGTGGCCCCATACTGGATGAAGTGCACCATCAGATTAATTCATGGATATATCAGGTTATTATATGGGAAATTCTTTTCTGAATTATCATTCATGTATATTTTATCTTCTTTTGTTTTCCTTCTTATCCAACATTCCAATGATCTTAATGAACTTTTAGCTTACATTCCTTCCATAACTGAGACATGCAAGGATTATCCAAATTAGCAATGATATTTACACTCCACTACTTTTATCTAATCAAATTATTTTGAGTAATCTGTAGGATTCGCCTATCAGTATATGGCATATTCACTCGTATAGATGGCTTCTGGTTATCGTAAAATAAAGCATGAGATGATCAGTTGTAGAATTTAATTGTATTGTAGAAATTTTGGTCAATCAACTAGTAATTAATCTCTATAT
Organism: Cenchrus fungigraminus; assembly: GCA_036936925.1. Lineage (NCBI taxonomy): Eukaryota > Viridiplantae > Streptophyta > Magnoliopsida > Poales > Poaceae > Cenchrus > Cenchrus fungigraminus. The sequence continues at coordinate 58,150,777 of CM072768.1, read as the reverse complement.
TCTTGATACCTTTTGTTTTGCAATTCTGAATGCAGATTACAAGAGTTTACAAGGGGAAGGACTATGTGGAAACAGAGTTTGTAGTGAGTGCTCTGCCACTAGGATATGCCTTGCATTGCTACAGATGTTTGTTTAAACATTGTGTTTTGTTTCATGATTTGATTGGCATAAGATTTTAACATCTTCTCAACTGATTGTTCCCATGTGTAGGTTGGGCCTATACCAATAGATGATGGAAATGGAAAAGAAGTAGCAACTGAAATTGTCACAAACATGGCGACAAATAAAACATTTTACACTGATTCCAGTGGACGCGATTTCATCAAAAGGGTATGCAGCACTGGCACTTTTTAACTTTTCTTCTCTCCCAGTAAAGCACTTTTGTTGCCCTTCTCATTGACAGATTTGTCCAGAAATAATTGTTCTAGTGATTCCTATGCTATCTTGAACGTGAAAGGGTTAAGATTAGCAGTTGGCACAATGGATAACTAAAAAGAAAATACATGGCAGATGCAGAATGTTTTAAGATTATCTCAAGCTTTATATTTATACACAAGGTACCATATTTATTTATTTTTTTGCAGATAAGAGATTATCGATCAGAGTGGAAGATTGAAGTGCACCAGCCCATTGCTGGAAACTATTATCCTGTGAGCTTCTGTTTGCTCTCTATATTTTTTAGTGAAGAAGTTTAATAACATTAGTAAATGGCATCTTTTTATCTGAGCTTGTAGTCAAGAGTGTCGTCTGCTACTCACTTGATTTAGTTTTGAATTGATTATCCTCTGTGCCTTTTCCTAGAGGATTGTATTAGTTATTTTGGTCTTTATACCAACATTTATTGATTTTTACTAAAAAGATGTTAACATAGACATTTTTAAAAAGTTTGGTGATTCTGCACATATTTTCAGATTAATCTTGGCATTTATGTGGAAGATGGCAGCAAAGAGTTGTCTGTACTGGTAGACAGGTCAGTTGGAGGTTCAAGTATAAAAGATGGACAAATAGAGCTAATGCTACACAGGTACATCCTCAAGCAGCATAATTGTAATAATAATTTGTTGCTTCTATCATGCTTTAGTACTTCCTTTGTGACAACCTCTTTACTCACTGTATAGGAGGCTACTCCATGATGATGGGCGAGGCGTTGCAGAGGCATTAAATGAAACTGTCTGTGTTGATAAGCAATGTGAAGGATTAATTGTAAGTAAAGTGATTATATTCCTGACACTTTAGTAGGATAGAGGCCAAAGTCAGTTAGTGCTTCCTGAGATCCTATTGGTATTAGAATGACACGTCTCATTTTTGTTTCAGAAGAAAATGTCTGACTCATTAAGATAGATTAAAGTCGAAAATGCCTCAAAAGGCTAAAAAATACCATAGAAAAAAGGCCATCTTAGTTTCCTCAACTAATTACTTATTTACAGCTAAATCATCGGATGATAATGTTGTGTCATTACAGATCAAGTTATAATATTGTGACCGCAGCAGCATGCAGTATCATAAAGAAATATAATGGAAAGTAACTCATTGTCATTTCAGATCGAAGGAAAGTACTATCTCAAAATTGATCCACAAGGAGAAGGAGCAAGGTGGCGTCGTACATTTGGCCAGGAAATATACTCACCTCTCCTCCTTGCTTTCTCAGAGCAGGTATGGCTGTATGGGTGAAACTTGCCCTTAGCATGGTTGCTCAGGCTATTCATGTGTTCAACATGCACCAACTTGTTTACCCAGGATGGAGGCAACTGGGCAAATTCGCATGTTCCAAAATTCTCTGCAATGGATCCAACCTACAGCTTGCCTGATAATGTTGCATTACTTACTCTTCAGGTACCTACCTTGTTATACCACTGTTGCCATAATGTATTAAAAAGTGAAAATATACATAACTTCTATGTTATGTTAACCAATTGATTTTAGAATTTGAATGTTCATTTTTCATTTCTTAGTAGTATATTCTGTGCAAAAGTGCTGATTCCTGGTTGGCTTGATTGATGACAAATAATAAAACGAAACCATGCACTCTTCTAGATGTATATCATGACAAGTGTAAAACCGCTGCCTCGATTTATTTGTAATTCATTACTGCATATATATCTGTTTATAACTTGGTTATATGTATCAAATATTTTTTCATAACACAGGAACTCGAAGATGGAACTGTTCTTCTTCGGCTTGCTCATCTATACGAGGTTTTGCCACAACCATTCTAACTTTGCTGTTCCAGGAAAGGATACTTCTATTTGCTTTCCTAAGTTTTGTGCTTTTCTGGACAAATAGGCTGGAGAGCACAAGAACCTTTCAGATCTGGCGCGTGTCGACCTCAAGAGAGTATTCCCAGATAAGAAGGTCCTCTTTGTCACACCTTGATTTACACTTACCTCCATCTCCAAGTGTATTCTTGACCCCATTTCGCATACATGGCTCCAGATTGGCAAGATCATCGAGACAAGCTTATCTGCAAACCAAGAACGTGCAGCCATGGAGAAGAAGCGCCTGAAATGGAAGGTGCAAGGACCTCCTGCTGACAAGGTGGTTCGTGGAGGGCCTGTGGATCCTTCTAATCTTGTCGTCGAGCTGGGGCCAATGGAGATCCGCACATTTATTGTCAGCTTCAACCACAGCATCAGCGGCAAGCAGCTTCTTTGATAGTCTGGCGCCGAGGAAGAGATGGGCATCAGGACCAATGCCCAATGTTGTATTATTAGCTTGGCATCTTATCTTTTTAGGAAATAAGTAATAATGTGGCCATGGTGGCCTCGTGCATCATCAGTAGAAATTGCACTGATTGCATCGAGCCACTAAGTCGTCGAGGTTGAAACTGAATCTGACTTGAACACTCAGTTCAGCCACAAAGCTGGGTTTTAATGGAACTCTCCGTGTACATTATCTGGTCATGAGAATCTGGAGTCTATGAGCTGCCAATGAGGTCCTTTTGGACTCACCTGTCAGCTCTTTTTTTTAATTAAATGGGAATATATCCGACATTTACGGTAAATGTACACAGCTAAATTCTTACGAGGTCTAAAGCTCAAAAGCTGATCATAAAAGGATATAAAGGAAGAAAGAATACACAGAAAGAGAAAATAATCATAAACAAAGTTTAATATTGCTTATCCATTCATTCTTAGAAGAAATATCTAAAACCTTCATTGCTTTGCTTGTCGAATAAACGATCTCCCTTATATCCTCACGTTGTGTTAATAATTCACAATTAATATGTTTTCCTAAAAGGTAGTCTCCAAAATGACGTAGGAAAATCATTCAGGAACAACCGAGCACGAACAAGAAATACTGAAACACCAGTTGAGCAGCCAATATCTGTCAGCTCAAGCATGCCAAAATTGGTTGCCATAAGTTGATCCAGGTCTGATACTAGCACAAATATGTGTTTGTTTCTTGAAGCCAAATATAATAATTTAATAAAAATAACCATGTGTGCTGTTTAATTGCTATTATTGTCATGTTTATGCTATAGTACATCAAAGCTCAATTAATAGTTAATACACTACTTTTTTAGAAATATAACACAGCTGATGCACAAACGGTAGAGATCAGCATTTTTGTAGGGAAAACCATAGAGCTCTCATTTCATTAAACGGCTTTAGCAAAAGTACAGTGGAAGAAAAGATGCTCATCATTCTCATTGTTGCAGCGTGAACAATTGGGATAAATATCATTCATTCTCCTATGCATACGTTTGTCAGTGGCGATGTTTCTGCTTATGAGATGCCAAATGAAATGTTGAACTTTAGGAACAGTTCTTTTCTTCCTCCAAATTGTTTCAATAATGCACTTTGAGATGTCTAATTTGGACTTGAGGGTACTAGTTTGGACTTTTGCCAAAAAAAAAAAAGAAAGGAGACTCCCCTGCTGATTCACTTAAAAAATGGTACCCGTGAGAAGGGACCGTAACACCCTAAGAGGCGGGAATTGGGTGTTCTTAAAAAACTAATGCTCCAACAAGCACATATAAAAACCTATTTCAACTTCTATCTAGATGTGCGCTATACTTTTCTTTGTGTTGTTATCTGATTATCTCTACCGCAATAGAGGTTTACGCACTAAGTTCCAATCGTAGCAACTACACATCGTAATTTTAGAAAAGGTAAATGAGGAATGTAGGCACAAAGTAAATGCAGAAGTAAAGGGTAGAAAGGAGCAAACTCCGGTGTTAGCAAGGCGATTTATCTTGAGGTATAGAGAAGCTAAGCTTCCCACTAGTCCCTCGTTGTAGGACCCGCCCCAAAGGATATGCTCACGCAAGGGCATGAACTCCCCAGCTAAGTAACTCGGTAGGATAGCTAACGGGCCTACCCCACGTGCAAGTGGGTCTTCGCCTAGCCTCTCTTGAACGCTCCTTTCCTTGCCGCTTCTCAATTTGGTAGAGCTCTTGACACTAACGCCGTGGACCTCTCTCCACTCACAACTCTAGGCAGCCTCTCCACAAACTCGGTTTCAGGGTCTCGCAAGACTTTCTTCCCGCTGGCAAGTTATAATGATGTGCCGTGTGCGCAAGCACCAATACAAAGGTGTGCAAACCTCGCCTAACTGTAAGCTAATCCCTAAAGTAATGCGCTAATGAAGCTAGACTAGCACTAATGAAGACCTAAACCTTATGCTAATTCTCCTAATCTTCTATTTAGTGCTTTGGTGGCTAGAACATGTATCTCAAGTGATCTCCACTTCTTTGAACTCAAACCACACCTCAAATGGCAGAGCATTGGGGTATTTATAGCCCCAACTCCAAGAGCTAGCCACTGCATAGCCGTTGCACTTTTCTAGTAGCACCGAGTGATCTAGTGCCAATAATGTGCACCACCGTATGAATCGGTGGTAGCTTTCCCAATTAGGCGTTGGGCTGTTCAGTGCTACTGATGCCTGGCCCTGCTCACCGATTGACTCGGTGTTGTCCCTCTTGCGTCACCGAATGAATCGGTGCACAGTCTGGAGCCATTGCCTTCCACCATCACCGACTCATCCGCCGCTCTTTTTCGTAGCCCCACCGTATGTGTCGTTGCGGACTTATATTTAATCCAAATCCACCCATACCAATACCAAATCTGAGCCTTTGCGATCCGAGATGAGCTGATCATCACCAACTAATGTGGTGCACTCGTCGAATGTGTCACTGTGCTTGACACATTGATGTCCTGGCCTTGGTCTTTAACCATGTCACCGATTGACCCATTGACATCTATCTTTAGCCGCATTAAGAATTGGTGGCCTCTTGGTCATGCTGTGAACTTCATGTTACCGACTGATTTGGTGAATGGTGACCATAATTTGTCCCCATGGTATGAATTGGTGGTGTCTGTTTCAGCAGGATTCGCTTCATGTCTTTGCGTGTCTTATTTCCGGCTTTGTTCCTGTGATGTCTTGGGTTGCTTCTAAGACCATCTAAAGTCCTGTACTTTTACTCTTGACCTTTGCTTTGCGTTGTTTGATTCTCCAAATCCATCACATTGCATCCATGAGACTAAACCTTGTATACTCGCAAATGTTGTTAGTCCATGGGTTAGTATTGACACAAAATCACCAAATCACTACTGGACCTTGCTAGGTCTCACCGTGGAACATGATGATGCGGTGTGGTTGGAGCAGATGAGATGGCGGGCTGGAATGACGAGCAGAAGGCTGATCGTTCTCTACGATGGGTAGAGGCTCAATGCATCCTTGGGAGCACCACGACGGCTTCCAGCGCAAGATGCCCTCGATCTACTATCAAATCGAGCTCCCCAGGATGCAAAACGTGGCCGTACTCGGTGGAATCAAAGTTGTATTTGGTGAAATCGGACGAGTTGCCGGTTATCTCCATGCTGATGCAAGAGTCAGGAGCTTGTAGTAATCTCACCTAAGCAGGAACAAGGTCGATTGCCGGAGTGTCGACGGCAGCTCGTCGCCGGCGAGCTCAACAATGGACACTGGACACCCAAACTCACGCGGACTGGACACTGGACAGTCTCGTTTTGGTGCTGCAAACTAGCAGCGTTTTCTTGACTTTATTAACTGAATATAAGGCAGCAAGAACATATACAAACTGAAGTCCGCTCTCAACTGGCCAACAAAGCATCAGGAATGTGATGCGCTAGACGCGCTCCCGCGTGGACCAAGCACACGTCGGAGCTCAACCACGCACAGCCAACAATTCCGGTCGGCCATACACCCAACAAACTAGTGCAACCAAGCTCACACAACCAAGCTTTTCGTGTTTCTTTTCTAAGGGCAGATAATTAAGCAAGAACACGACCAAGCAAGCTCACTCACAAGCACACAATGCAAGACAACATTTAAATCGGGATGGGCTTGAGGAAGAGGGAGGTGACGACACCCTCGAGGTCCCTGCTGAAGGTGTAGCCATTGTTACCACCACAGTATACGATCTCACACGTCCTTGCTAGGTTGTTCACGACCAGCTTCACTGCCGGCAGCAGCTTTTTGTCTATCTGCATGCACGCCTGGTTGATCCTCCGCCATGCATGGTCCACCAATGCTGTGAGTGCTGCTGCAGCCTCTTCTCCAGTAGTGGCATGCTCCTTCATGTAGCACTCCAGGGAGGTAGTGACATCATTCTTGTTCTTTCCCCCCCCTTTCTGCCAAGATAATAAAAAGCTTATCGATTTATATATATCCATGCCCCTAAGAAGCTAAGACAACTTTTCTCCATATATATGAAGCAATTGGGAAATGCATCTGCAATATCCCAAAAGTATCTAATAGAAATACTTTTCATGTGGCAATAACCAAAGCTTTGTAAGTTTATTAGGTTCACACGGAATCATGAGGTGCACTGCTTTTCTTTTAAACCAGTGGTACCATGTATTAGTACCTTGTAAGCAGAGATGTCATTGAGGAAGCGCAAGATTTCTCCGCAGGCACGGACCATGTCGGGCACACAGCTTGCCCACTCAAATGTCTCCTTGGTTGCCTCTTTACCCACGCCCATCAGTGCTCCAAGGGTCAGTACAGGAACGGTTGTAGTCATGGAGGACAGCTCTACCTGCTCTTTGAAGCTAGGCATGTAATTCTTATTGCACCATGTGACCTCCTCAAGGTAATATTTAGACAGCAATATATACTGCACACCAGAATAATCTGTTAATAATAAACCTATATATGTTTCATTTGTTCAGATAGCAGCAAGCACAGCCAGCCAGTTGAGATTAAAGCCTGTATGTGTGATGAGTACAGTTACATACCTCTTTTTTGACATAAAGCACACGGTACCTTTCATCTGGTTCCAGATTATCCTCGAATTCGTTAAAAAGTCTTAATGTTCTGACGTAGAATGTCTGCAAATATTCTGGTAGCAGAGAAACCGCACACTCATCCCATCTGCAGGTAATATGTGTTACTCGGTTCCACTGCTCTCGTAACAACATCATGTATGCGGTTATGGTGGAGAGAAAATAAATAAATGGATCCATCGGGGACATGGCCCTAGCTGATGGAGGTAATCTATAGAAGATCTAACGTTGAGGACAAGCTAGTAAGTTAGTTCAAACGTCGTATAGTGAACTATTTAAGGACGGAGGTAGTATTTGGCCAAAACCATGCATGAGAAAGATAACCTAACCTTTGTATAGCTTGAGTGAACATTTTGCACTCCTCGAAAGTGGCATGAACATCATAGGTGTCGTCCATAAGGCTTACCAACGCAACAATTTTGGAGAAGATTATTCTCGCAAGAGAGTTTTCCCCCCCTGAAACATTCCACAGCTCCAGAAGTACATTTCCACGCTGCGGTCCCGAGCGTAAGTTAGCTTTATATTCTCATAGAGATCCCTAAACCACCTTCAGACAAAATTTTAGAAACCAGTGTCACTATTGACAATTAAACAGCCAAATAATTTCTACACAACATATGTATTAGCCACTCGCGTACGATAAGAGGCATCAAGAAACTAGCAATTACTATGAGACCCCGTTTGGATCCCTTCATTTTGAAGGAACTGAAATTTACTTAATGAATTAAGCTATTTATCTTGGAATATGGTATTTTACGGATTTCCAAAATTTAGATATAAGCCCATTTTAAAGGGAAAAAAGCTCAAATTACTCCCTTCAAGTATAGAGAAAGTCCAAATAACCTCCTAAACTATATTTTGGTTCAATTTACTCCTCTAAATTATGCTATTTGGTTCAACTTACCCCATAATGCAATTTGTCATTCATATTTCTCCATACACAAGTTGAATTTCAATTTAAGACTTTGCAGGCTGGTGGTGGACATCATAATATATATTAAAAAATATTTGAGGAATTTTTCATTACTAGTTTTATATAATTTTGTATCTTAAGGATAAATATTATTATTAAATATCTTACCCTATCAAATAGTGATGAAAAATTCATGATATATTTTTTAAACATGCCTCATGTTGTCTCCTATAAGCTTGCAAAATTTGAACTTAAAACTCTACTTGTGTATGGAAAAATAAAAAGGACAAATTATGTTAAGGGGTAAATTGAACCAAATGATATAGTTTAGGGGGGTTATTCAGATTTTGGTTATACTTGACGGGAGTAATTTGGACTATTTCCTATTTTAAATTCATGAGGTGGGATATGAAAATTGGTTCTAAAGATTCTCATGCTCTATTTCAGTGTGCAACTATAATTAACAAGGTGAGCATGCCATCTACTAATAGTTTGTGTCTAAATTGTGATTATTAGAATGAAATTCAATTCCAAAGTTTCCAAACAGGCCTAAGTGAAAAATAGATCCTTATGACAAGAAACCCAATGAGAAACAAATAATATAATACTAAGTCCCAATAAAACCATAACAAAATAAACTCCATATCTAACAGAAGATTACTTCGCTGCTTCATAGTAGGTACATGTTTCCATTCCATGCCTTTGATAAGGGAGACATTAAGTTTGTTGAGGGAAAGTACATTGTTGTCGTCTGATAGGCCGTCTCATGCATTGACACGTAGTCTTGGGTCGACTCAACAAACACATGTACAATGAGTTGTCTGGTAAGTCGTCTGGTAGAGCTATATAATTCCTTAATTTATGCATATAAAAAGGGAATATTATGAGTTGCATGGCAACAACAACTCATACAATGGTTGTGAAGTTGTCCCATGAGGTGGTTGTTTTGTTCACGAGGTGGTTGTTTCGCGAGGCAACGACCTCTTTCTCTCTCCTTGCTCTCTCTCCTCCACATCATCAAAAATCCTATGTGGCACTGCATGAGACGACCTATATATGGGACTGATAACGTGTACCAATGTACTTGCTCTGAGTAAGTAAAAAGAACGCTGATGGTCATTTGTCATAGGATTCTTTTACCAATACGATTTAAAAGATCCTTCCATTTTAAATATTATAGAAGGCATGGAAAGATAATGGTTTCAGAACTAAATTATCAAACCAATACAGAACTAAATTATCCTTCGAAAGATAATGGTTTCAGAATACATCATTAGTCTTAACGGTCGGATATTCTTATGTGCACCATAGAAGAGCTCTATCACACACACAGACACACACACACACACACAACAAAGATGTGTAAAAGGATAGAGAAATATGGACTTACAAGCAGAAGTCCCGGAGCTCCGTCAGCTGGATGGACCTGGTGATACTATAATCCAGTCTCGCAAGCTCTAGCACCATAGCGTTGTGTGTCTCTTCCTTAACATACTCGGAAATATAGTACATGGTCTCTAGTGGACGAAAGTATCGCGGAAGCGGGATGTCAAGGGCACGGGAGATCTGCTCTGCCAATGGAGAGCCAACATCTCCCTTCATAGCCTCGAGATGGGGCCTACTGAAGGCGATGACATCATCAAGGATATCCTCGCCTGGAACAGCCATATGAGCAGCATTGTACAGGCTCAATAGACCCCTCGGATCATCAGTCAGCACCGTGCTCAAAGTTCCAGTGCCATCTCTGTACTTGTCAAATACATCTGCATGCATAAACGTCATAGCTAGTAAATATTTAGAGCTTGATAAAACAAAACAAGCAAGTTGGAAACAAGCATGGATCAGAAAACTTCATTTTAGTTAGGTCCCTTAATTTAATTACTTAGCTACCTGTGGATACAAAAAAGCCATGTTGTCTAAGTAGACGAAACCGGAGGGCGACTATATGCAGTTCTGTATTGGTGTTGTCAAATTGTAGATCCTCGTTGTGGACTCGGCATAATGCCATGTCAATCTCCTTTTGAAAGTGTCTGTCTATCCCAAGGCGTTCAAGAGCATCCACAAGCATCAATATGTTGGCTGAGCTCATGGCATCAAACATACGGTACACTTCCCTCTTGAGTTTATCCACCCTTTTCGTCTTCCACTCCTCGGATCTCTGCATGCACGACAATGATGAGTGTTTGCCTGGGAGATTGAGATAATGTAACAGAAACACACAGCTACCTAATCAATATTACTACATAAAGATAAAATTAATTCATGAAAGTGATGAGTGTTTGCCTGGGAGATTGGAGGGGTGTAGGTGACAAAGAAGTCCTCCCACAGGGATGGTTCAAAGGGACTATCTCCAGCGCCTGCGGTTACACTGTCCTCCATCAGGCTGCTGGCAGGAGTAGTGGAAACGTTGCTGGCAGTACTCATAGTAGCAGGTATGTTCTTGAATGCAGTATTCAGTCACAAGTGCTGATCATTAGTTGCTTGCAATGGTGCGACTTGCTATGGTATCTATTAGCCTTCATTTATAGAGCTTATTGAGAACTTGAACTAAGCACCAATAATGGATTTTGTAGTACATGACAAACTTGATGACGTGCGCACACACGTCAATGCTTTTTACTATTAACCAATGGCCGTGATTCCAATGTGGGGAACATGGTACTCCCTGTTAATTATATATGGAATTTTAGGAAACATTGGGGAAGTTGCCATTGTTTTTTGAATGATCACACAATTCAAACAAAAAGTTTTAAAATTTTCAAAATGTTACTTAAATTTATCTTACTCAAGTTTGAGGAATATTAAACAATCATCAATGCTTCGTGTTAGGGTTGGTGTATTAGGCTAGACAGAAAACTTTAGCCAGTTCCGTTTTAAATCCACAGATTAATAAACCTTTGGATGGAATACTCTAAGCCCCATTTTGATGTCAGCATTAGAGCTCGGAATTAAAAATTGAATTGATTGCTCTAAATAATGACTATTTGGATGTTCTGGAATTCAAAATTGGAAATCAAACCAATCCCAACTGGTATTCATCCCACCCTCACCCTTTCACCCTCGATACTGACCCAACGTGCCTAATATTCGCTAGAATCGTCTTTCTTCCCCGCGCTGTTTTCCTATCGCACTAGCTCCCTCCCTTTGTGCGTCATCTGGTCGTCCCACCCTCCCCGATGGGCCACCCCTACCTTCCCTCCCCCCACTAGAGAGACGCACTGGCCTCCCTTCCCTCTTCCGGCGATTCACACCGCCAATGCTCCCTCCCTCCACTAGCGGGCCATGACGGTGTCTCCTCACCTCCCTCTGTTGGTGGGCCGCCGCTTCGGCCTCACCTCCATCTGCCGACGAACCGGGCTGCCACTGCTCTCTCCCTACGCCAGTAGGGTGCGCCGGCCTCTCACCGCCCTTCACTAGCGGGCGGCTCCCTCACTCCATTGGCAAGCCATGCCGGCCTTCCCTCCTCCCTCACTCCATTGACGAGCTGCGATGCCCCCCCCCCCCGGCCCTACCTCCTCCATCTTCCGGCGATCTATATGCCTGTTGGCGTGGCTAGGCGGAGCGGTAATCGGATTGAATGAAAGAGCTACCCTTAACCTCATTTTTAATCACTGCCCTGTGATCTTGTCCCATATTGATCTTTATGCCAGCCAATCAAGTCTCCTCTTGCTGTTTAAAATGGTGTTGCTTCATGTCCATTAGCTAAAAGCATCATCTGTGTTTGAGAAAAAAACAAAGAGGTATCTGTTCGACACCTGCATTCAATTATAATCTCACCTTGTCTTGTTTTCTCCCTTCAGTTCCTCAGGCAAGCCTTGACGAAGGTGGTGTAATGCGCAACAAAATGCAGCCAAATATACCCGGTGTGTAAAACATAATTTTCCCCTGTTTTTTTAATAACACCGTACAAACACAAACGTTCACATACATGCACGCTTACTTGCCTCTACGAACACATGCACAACCCCATATAAGCACCTTTGAAATATTGAGTCGGGACATCCTCGAGATTGACGAAGTCATCACTAGTGCATCACAATTGATGGGTGCATCGCCTACCACTGAAAGAATAGCGCCAGTTGAATTTGGGAATAAATCCAGAAAACGCGAGCACTAGTGCTGATTCGAAAACTCGAACCCTGGTGGGCAAGTTTCACTACAAGGAACCTTAGCAGTTGAGCTATGCTCAGTTCGCATGACACTATTAGGCTTGTTGTCAACGTCTTGCGCCAATTATATATCGGTCGTGCTAGCGCTCGGACGTCTGGACGGAGCATTCCATCCGGACGGTGGGGCCCGCACATCGCAACATCTAAAATCAACATCGGCAACATCAAAACTTAACATCCGAAACACGGTGTGCAAGTAGCGAGTGCTTCTCTTTGCAATGCAAAAATTTCCCACCGGAACATTGACTGATGTTGCATGCAACATCACCATTGCAACATTGGAAATTTTCATATGCAACACATCCGCAACATAAATGAGTCAGAAAATCCGCGGCAACATAGAACACAAGTTTTATGCAACATTTGTCAATCACAGTGGAAGAAGTTGCAACATGGAAATTAACAAATGAAACATGCACAAATAACTACTGCAACATGTTCAGAGTTTTGCAACATCCAACGGCAACACCCTGAGGTACATAGTGCAACATGAAATCGAGAGTATGCTAAGAGTTTTGCAACATCCAAAAATATCTACTGTAACACCGTGAGGTATCTAATACAACATGAAATCGAGAGTAGAAGAGTGAAGCCTGTCAAATGTCAATCACTGCTTGCGCGGGCTTGTCGCAGCCCTTCGTTACTGCATGGAGAAAGACCGCGACTACTGGCATAGCCTTCATGCAACATTGTCTATCATTGTCACGATGAAGCATGCTTGCCCCAAAGTCCTTCCCACACACACACACACACACACACACACACACACACACACACACACACACACACACACACACACACACACACACACACACACACACACACTAAATGCAAAAGTCTTTTATGTCACCTCGCTCATAACTATTAGATAGTATCAACTCTAAATATCTCTCACGTTTGTGCACCTTTCCATCATGTTATGAGGTTCAAGTTGACCATTATTACTTGGGAAATTTTAAGGTGTTCGTAATTAATGTGAGCCATCCATGTGATGAAATCTAATGGTGGTAGTATCAGGTAATACCAAGAAGTACCAATAATGTAGTGCCAAGAAGTACCAGTTTGGTAGGCCCAACAACTAATTTTATTTATTTATTTTCTATTAAATTAGCTTGTGGGAAAATCTTAACACAACGTACTACTCAGTATGTTCTGATACTATCCAAGTACCACAACAAAGCTTTTATTATCAACCTATTGTGTTTGTTCTAGTCCTTTGAGCAGTGCATGGCACATCTAGTAGTTCTCAAGAAGACCCATAATGTTTGTGATTATGCCCAGACGTGAAAGAGAATTGAGGAGCAGCTATCTTGTCAGCCATTACCCAGCTACGATGCAATGGGTCGGCCAAGGTACTTGACTGCCCGATAGCATATCCGACCAGCCTAATTTTACCCGCGTCCGCAAGGTGCATGCTTTGGGTAAAATTTTGTGACTGTGCCCATACCCGCAGGGCACCCGCTGGGTATCGAGCGCCTATTAGGCGGCATAATGAAAAATATGTCAACAAATTAAAATCAACGAGCACAAAGGATTACAATCGCAACACCTGACTACACAAAAGAAAGGGGGCGCGACACTCTCGTTGCACGGCAAATCGACACCGAATCCAGCACCATGCAGAGGCGGAGTACGACCTGCACACTGAGCGCGGCGCTTTCGCTGCACGACCACCGGCACCCCGAGGTCGAGGCAATCACAGGCAGCTCCCCCTTTGTGAGAAGAGGAAGGAGACAGATATGAGGAAGGGGAGGACTGTTTGCGCCAGCACACGGATGTGCAACGGCGGACTAGGTCATCGAGGCCCGCACCAGATCAGGTTCAACGTAGTAAGGAACATAGTGCACTGGTGACGCCAGTGCCTGGCGGAGCCTGCACGCGGCACGGCTCTCCCGTGGCTGACGACGCTCGCACCTAGCGAGGCTCGTTGGGGTCTGGGGGTGCCCGCAACCTTGTGGAGCCCCCACGCAGTGGGGCTCGCATGTGACCGACAGTGTTCGTGCTTGGAGTAGCTCACCCGTAGCGTGACTCTTCTGTGACCGACGATGCCCGCGCCTAATGAGGCTTGTCGAGGGTCGGCGGTGTCTGCGGCCGGCAGCGCCCTCGCCTTGTGGAGCCCGCGTGTGGTGGGACCCGCCCTAGTCTGCGGCACCCACAATTGGTGGTGCTCGTGTGGCTAGTGAGGAGCAGAGCTCCCCACGACCGATGATGCGGTTGGTTGCGACAATGGGTCACGGGATGAGAAGTAATGGGAAAAATTGGAACCAACATTTACCCTTTCATAACCGATGATAGGTGGGTAATTTTTACCCTAAATGCCAGAGAAAACAGGGACCCATATGCTTTTGGATTTGTACTAAGGAGAAAGCTGTTTTTGAGCAACAATGTGACTCTTGGGCTCTTTGGTTCAGCTTTTGGCTTTTGGGCCCTTTGGTTCAGCTTTTGGGGTCAAAAGCCACACAACCATAAGCTCAACCAAAAGCACCCATAAGGCCATAACCATACCTCCGGCACCTCCCCAATGTTACTCCGCGCCATCAACACCATGTTTGCTGGCAACCTCAGCTCTCCTCCCTCCCCTACAATCCAGATACAATGAAAGCGGCACATTCATTGACGAGGCTATATCCTGTTTAGTAGCAATTTTTAATTAAAAATGAAGTTAACTCGCAGTCTATAGCACTTTGTTAGTTGTTACACATATTAACTTTCATATCGAGCATAACCATATTATTCTCTGCTTTTTTGAAATATTGACCCTGTTTGGATACTCTAAATTTAGGCCATCTTTGGCTCTATAAACTAGAGTTTGTTTGAGCTAGTTGAGGCTCAACTAGCCCTAAAAGATCCAAACAGCGGGATTAAATTGGGGTTAGTTGCATCTAATCCACCCAAAAAAACTATCCCATCAAGAGGTGCTAAAAAGTGACGTTTCTCTCTCCTTCCACCTACACCTAATGATTGAGAAAGTATATTTAATGTCATTCTAACCATTCCATCCAAATATCTCTTGGCTAGAGTTAGTTTAGAGCTCTTATAGTAACGTCATGCATCTGGATAGCCCTTGAAATATTGATATTTATTAGTAATGTCATGCATCTGGATAGCCTTTGGTGGCTGGAAGTCCACTTATCCACGGTACTATATTAGGCTTGTGTCAAACGTCTTGTACATTATTTTAGCTAGCTGGTTTGTTGGTACCAATTATTTTAGCTAGCTGGTTTGGTACCAATTATTTTAGCTAGCTGGTTCGGTACTAGAGATGTAGTTATATGCATGACACCATGAGAACGGCTATGCTACTAGCCCTTCGACACTGGTTTGGCAAATGGCTTCGACACTGGTTTGGCAAATGGTGGCATAGCTTCGTGCAACAAATTCTATCATTGTCGGTATGTAGTGTGCTAGCCCCACAAAGTCCTCCACGGCACAACTCCAAATATCTCTCACATTTGTTCATATATCTTTCAGTCATGTTATCAGGTCCAATGAATTTGGCCGTTCTTATCTACTCATCACAGTGTTTGTTCTACTCACAAGTGCATTGCCCTTGAAGCCTATCTAGTTCTCTAGAAGGCTCATAATTTTCGTGCTTATCCCTAAACGTGAAAGAGAATTAAGAGCAGCGATGGCCCAGCTAGCGATGCTATCCACTAGGAGTTGCAAGTCCAGCTCGTCATCATCAATATGCGAGCTGCATTCAGGGTGTTACCGGCGGCATCAAACATATACTAGAGTACACAATATATACGCCCCCACCCATCCGTGTGCGCGTGTTGATTCGTTCTTGCCTTGGTCACATAAACCGTTCATAACCTGAACCTTCGACCTCTTAAAATTGATGAGCAGCTCGAAAATCATATACAAATAGGAGCAACCCACTAAGGATCATAACTCTTTTTCTCTCAACATGCAAGTATTCTACATTATAACTCACTATACATCATGTCACCATCCACTATATGTCATGTCATCATCCACCATACAATCTATTTATGTCTTCAACTGATTTTCTATGACTAATAACATATATTTGTGAGTAACACACTACAAAATACCCGAAGTTGAAATAATGTAGGATCAATCATTTTAGAATGGTTCATTCTTAACAAAATAACATTCTTTCATATATGATGTTAATTACAAATGAATGTTGCCATGTAATCACTTTGGTGTTTCTACTTTATAGCGAACATGGCCCCATTTGCCATTTGTTCGAGTTGATTTTGGTGATTCATCCTAACACAAGTAATGTGACTAACCACATTGTCTAGCATGTCTTTGTAGGTATTTCTAAGTCCCATGGATATTACCACAAGTTAACATACCATGCCCAAGTTAACATGTTCATAGCAAAAATGAGGACTTGGTATATATTTTGAGGCTATAAGTGATGGCATGTTAAGTGATGGTATGTTAAGTAAGTGATGGCATGTTAAGTAATGGCAAGTTGAAGACGTAAAGAATACAACAAAAGTCACCATCGGATGATCCGACGGTCCAATTTCTACTTGCGTCGGATGATTGGAAGAAGCAAAGCAGCAGAAGACAGTAGCACCGGATGAACCGACGGTCCAGTTGGTTCGACCGTCGGTCTATCCGATGACTAGTTTTGAACAAGACAGAGATGCACCAAGACAGGAGCAGTAGCACCGGATGAACCGACGAGGAGGCAACGGTTCATCCGACGACCCATGAAATCAAGACAGAGAGCAGCCATCCGCGGAGTCTTAAGCACCGGATGAACCGATGGTCAAAAGGTTTTAAGTAGCGGTTCATCCGACGCTCATGAAATACAAGACAGTAAGGTTTTGGCCACGGAGTCTTCAGCACCGGATGAACCGACGGTGCGTCGGTTGAAGCGTCGGATGATTTGTGTCAACATTCATGTGCAGTGGAGGGCAACAGCTAGTAGCACCGGATGAACCGACACCCGGAAAAGCATAGCGTCGGATCATCCGATGCCCGATGGTACTACTTTCTGCAGCTTTTAGCCAACGGCTCTTTGGACGCCTTGGGCTATTTGTACCCCCTCCACTCACCCATTTGAGGTTGCTGGATGGTGTGGAAGTGCAGAGGAGTGCAAGACACTTAGAAGATCATATCCAAGCCATACAAGTGCTAAATTGCTCATCCATAGACTTGCACATGCATTGTGTGTGTGCTTAGTGCTAGGCTTAGCTTAGAGCTGAGTGAGTGCAAGGTGTGCCTACCTTGTGAGGTGATTCTTGAGTGAATCAAGTTGTACAAGGTGCGCCGGAAGCCTTGGGGCCTAAGTGGCTCACCGGCAATCATCTGCGACCTCCCAACTTGGTGTCGAGTGGCGAGGACACTTTGTGCGGGGGACGTGGAGACCCCCTTCCTTAGTGGAGAAGCTCCTTAGTGGAGGCGGCATCAAGGTGATCAAGGGAGCTTGGCGAGTGCCTTAGTGGCGAGCCTTTGTGGCGAGTCAAGTGGTGCTCTTGGGAGAGACTTGGTGACCAAGAAGCAATACTCTTGTGTGAGTGCTTCAACAACGTGGACTAGGGGTGGCTAAGTGCCTACCGATACCACGAGATAAACCGCGTGTCAAGAGTTTGCTTCCTCTCATCCCTCTTTATGTTTCTGCATTACTCTCTTGCAATCTTTGCTTGCCTCTACTTTCCTAGAGTAGTATCATGCTAGGAATGGCTATAGGTTGCAAAACTTGTTTTGGGATGAGGCTTCCACACTAGATCAACCATAGATTGCACATCTAGGTAGAAATGATCTAGTTTACTTCATGCAAAGTAGTGGAAGCCATATGTTAGGTTTTTAAGTTGCCTAATTCACCCTCTCTCACTCTTAGTCTACGAGCATCCGATTCCTTACATACTTTCATATTTCACATTAAAACTTTGTTTAAAAAATTCCTGCAGCAACGCACAGGGTATCACCTACTGTTAAATGACATGGATTGAAGGTTTTACCGTTGACGTGGAGGACTGAGAACCACCCCAACTCAAGTGAATTGATGGTCATGCTAATAAGATAAGAGCCACACTTACTCGCTTTGCGACATGTCAAGTCACAACTCACACCTGAAGATACATTACTTGGTGCAATTCAACATAACTGGTTGTCCCAGTTGGTGCTCAACACTATACAGAAGGTCGAGGGCACCCATCGTTACAACATATTACCACATGAATCATAAAAATAAATATTAAACGTTACATGAGTTCTAAAATTAAGCATGCAAAACATCAATATTATCACAACTAAGATGAATGGACAAGAATATGTGCACGTGTGCATGTTTAACAGAATTTTTTAGAAAGACACCAAAAGGTGTCTCATATCTAATTCATATTAAGGAAAACAATTGGTGGTACAAAAGGACAACTTGACACAAAACAACAAAAATAAAATAAAATTACAACGAAGAGCTTTCTTGTCGTCTTCTTCCTTCGATTGTTCGTTGTTCACCGGAACTTGAAAAGCACACTGAAAAGGAAGCAAGTGAAATGAGCACTTGCAAACACCATCACCACACAAGGTTTTGAAGACCGCAACTCGTTGCTTGCAACAAGATCTAGCAATTGCTAATAGAATATCGGTTGGGGAAACATCCCAAGCAACACAGGCTTGCACCACCAAAACAAAGGGTTGAAATAAATCAGATCTTGTCGCCGAACAAAATGGAGGAACAGATCAAAGTCACCACAACAAAAGGCCACCAACTGCATCTCGTGATTGACACACCAACTGCACAGATCTGAAGAGAAAATGTAGATTTGACAGAACCAACACTCAATAGTCCTTCATCTGTGTCGGATTGGACGTCGTCAATGTAGGGAGGAGCTGGAGAGACCTTATTCCACAGAGTCATTATCGACACCACCTCAACAATGTTGCTGGAATACTAATCTGAACTAAAAAGTGGATCTATCAAAAAAGGGAACATGTCCCCACTCCTCCACCCACCGGCGAGATCACTGGAGGGAATGAGGAGGGGGACCGACGGGGCTCGCGAGAAGGCTCTGGCGGTGGGTAGTTGTGGGCTTGCGGTGCAGGAGCATTTTTCCTGAGTGATGGTTTTCCAAGATTTTTCCACGAAGAGTGTGAAACAGAGTAGTTTCATGTTGTACCCTAGGGCACGATTAGTGCCGGAGGCACCATGTGCGTCCTTACCATATGGATTAGTCATACTAATTGGATGCCCTCAGTCGATGTAGTTGTACAAGTTAGTGCAGGAAGAAGTTCTTAGTGCAGTCCCTCGAACAACATCAGGGAAGTAGACGAAACAATCGTTCAGGTCACTGGGAGGTAGACAACGTAGTCATTCCGAGACTGAGTAGTTGCAAGAAGACATTCCCTGGAACTGAATGCTCGCTATCCCATGCACCACCTTCAACGTACAAGGGGTTGGGAGCCAGAACTATGGGTCCACTTGAAGGCCTACAGCTTGGGGGAAAATACATTACACCTCATATTTGGACAGTCCAGTTACGATGAGAATATAGGGTAGAGTTTGTATCAATCTCTATAACTCGGACCTCTTCGTAAATATGAGAGGAGGGTTATTGTTGTAACTATGATGACATAGTGGCTCACAGGGGAGGTGGCACGATGTTGAGACCCCGGAGCGACCAGTGTTGCGCTATTAAGGAGGAACACCCGTAGTCATGCCCCAGGAATGTCGGCTTCGTCTGATATAAAAAAATCTTGTCTCTGTTATCACCATTTGTCATCTTGCAACGTCTCAGTAGATCGTACATGGAGATTAGCGGGAGGCTCGCCACCACAACTAATTTTTAACAATATACTTAGATCTCAGTGTACTCCTTGTAACTCTACCTAGTAGCATTTTCTGGTCTTCCTCAGTGCAGTACATATGAATTAAAGGATATACAAAACTGACCCCAGACAAAAATTGACTAACTCACTCCCATGTATGAACTACACACACGTCCCATTGCTCCTCCTATTAGGTATAGCTTGTCCTCACATCGAACGTCATGGGAACGACCACTATGCCACTTAGCTAGAGTGCGTAGTCCTCAACACTCCCACCATCCTTGAACGTCAGGTATAGACGAATTTTGGTAGTGAGCGTCGCTAGAGTGGCCACTACGCCACTTAGCTAGAGTGCGTAGTCCTTAACAGTCTCGCCGTCCTTGAACGTCACTAGCTCACATAGATGTCCAGAAGGCCCGCGACCCGGTGGCCTGCCGGAAAGCCCGGGTTTTCAGCCCGGCCCAAGCATGGCCCGGCACGGAGCTCAGCGTGCCCGTGCCAACACGGCCCGGTCCACCAGGCCGGGCGTGGGCCTTCAGCACAGCACGACGGGCGGCACGGCCCGGCACGCTAAAATGGGGGCGGCCCGTATATGGCCCGTAGAGCTGCAACGGTAGGGAGGGGGGAGGCGGCCCAGCCGACCGCGGCTCACCAACGGTCGGCCTGGCCAGTGGCCACCGCTGCATATATAAGCGGCCGAGTCGCCCCCCAAACCCTAATCCCATTTGCAATCCCATCTCAGCTCGCTTGGCTGTGGCACCTTCTCAGCTTCTCACCTCTCCCTCGCCGCACACTGAGATCCAGATCCCAGATCCCCGCCACTGCCCTCGTTGTTCCACTTCCTCTCCATCTCCGGTGAGTAGATGTAGATGTAGGCCTCGCCGCCTCGATGCCTCGGCTCCTCCTCCTCATCTTCTCTCGACGCCTCGGCTCCTCCTCTATCCTCCAGTTCGCTGCACACCCGCATCTTGGCATCTCGCAGCGGTTGGTCGTCGACTCGTCGTCTTCGTTGTCTCGTCGTCGGCTCCGGGCTCCGGCTGCGCAGGTAACCGTCGCCTCCCCCAAACCCTAACCCTAACTTGTAGATCTAGATCTAACCGTAGCATTTCCTGAAGTTCTTGTGCTAACCTAGCATCCTTCTTCTTCTTGCAGGTCTCGTGCTGATGCAGTGATGCTGCACGGGGCCACGTGTCGTTGAGGAACAGAGCCGCCGAGGCGGCCAGGCGGGTTGCAGCCAGCAGCTCGAGCTCGTCGTGATGGCCGACATGGACGAGTACACGATCAATGACGACCTCAGGGCCTGTGGGCTCCCTGGGGACGACGAGGACGACCTGGCATCCGGCGACGAGGCATTGTTCAGCTGCGTTGCTGCTCTGATCAATGTTGATGGCGGTGATCATGAAGGTGCTGCTGGAGGTGCAGGTGCTGGTGCTCCTCCTCCTCCTGAGCTGCCCGTGATGCCTTCATGCCAATCCGTCAACACTTCTGGGGTCAAGCGATCCCGGTCTCCTGCATGGAACGACTTTGATGAAATCTTTGACACTTTGCCCACCGGCAAGAAGGTAAGAATCGCTACCAAGTGCAAGCATTGCGGCCATGTTCTTTCTGGTCGTTCTTCTGTGGTACTGGTCACTTACTTCGGCACCAGAAGGTCTGTGTTGCTAAAACTAAGCATGCTGCTCTTGTTCAGTCTCGTATTGCATTCAGTGCTGATGGTTCTGTTTATAATTGGGAGTACAAGCCTGATGTTGCTCGTAGGGAGCTCTGTCATTTAATTGCTAGACTTGATTTGCCTCTAGGTTTTGGTTTTGAAAGTGCATTTGAGGAGTACATTCAGCGTGCTCACAATCCTCGTTTTACTAGTGTATCTAGGCAAACCACAACTAGAGATCTAGAGAAGTATTTCCTTGGTCGTCGATCTGATCTGATTGAATCATTCAAGTCTGTTTCATCTGTTTGTCTCACATCTGATATTTGGTCTGGCAATGCTAAGGAAGACTATCTTAGTGTGGTTGTTCATTATGTATCTGCTGATTGGGAGTTAGAGAAAAGAGTGATTGGTCTTAGGCTCATTGATTGTTCACATAATGGTGTTAACATTGCTGAGCGTGTTGATTTTGTTGTTACTGAGTTTGGTTTGAATGATAAGGTTTTCTCTGTCACTCTTGATAATGCTTCTTCAAATGCTTCTGCCATGTCAAAGCTCATACCTAAGTTTATTGGTTACCTTGGTCCTGATCCTGATCCACTTGACAAATTGCGTGGTCTCTTGCACCAACGATGTGCATGTCACATTATTAATTTGATTGTCAAGTCTGATTTGAAAAGGATCAAGGTGTATCTTGAGGCTTTTAGAACTGCCATTTCTTATTTGAACTCCTCTAACTAACGCATTGCTGAGTTTCGTAACTTTTGCCTTGTTAAGGGGGTTCGACCTCGTAAATTTGGCTTGGATATGGATGTGAGATGGAATTCTGCTTATCTGATGCTTAAGCACCTTTTGCCATATAGAGAGACATTCTCTACATTCATTGGTGCTAGTTATGGTTTGGTTAATGGTGAGCCTCTACTCACTGAGGGGCATTGGGTTGTTGCTGCAAAGATTCTGGAGTTTCTGCAAATGTTTTATGAATCAATTGTTGCTTTATTTGGTGTTTACTATCCTACCAGTCCTTTGATGCTTCACCACATAATTGAGATTGCTGGTCATTTATATGACCAAGAGACTAATCCATTGCTTATGAACATTGTGACTCCTATGAAACTAAAGTTCCTTAAGTACTGGCAGAACATACCTCTTTTGTATTCCTTTGCATTTGTTTTGGATCCTAGAGCCAAGATGAGAGGTTTTCAAAATGTTCTTCAGATTCTTTCTCAGACTATTGGTTGTGATTATTCCAGTTACTACAATGAGGTAAGAGCTGAATTATATAAACTGTATAACAAGTATGAGAACAAGTTTGGTGCAGTTAGGAGTCAAAGAAACTCGCAGGCAGCTGGATCTACTGGTAAGAAAAAAATGGCTTGGGGTAAGATCTTTGGTGCTACACCTGCATCTACTCTTGCATCTACATCTGCTCCTGCTACACCTGCATCTACTCTTGCATCTGTTTCTGAGTTGTCTACTTACTTGGACAGTGATACTGTCACTTGTTTTGATGATGAGTTTAACATTATGAATTGGTGGCATGAGCATAAACTCACATTTCCTATTCTTTCCATAATGGCTAGAGATATCATGGCTGTTCCAGTTTCAACAGTTTCTTCCGAGTCTTGCTTTAGTCTTACTGGCAGGGTGATTGAGGAGCGGCGTCGGCGGTTGCTGCCTCATACGGTGGAGATGTTGACTTGCATCAAGGACTGGGAATTGGGAGATGCAAGAGCACAGCATGAGGTTGAGAAGGGTATGGTAGAACTGGAAGGAGAAGGTCTAGTGGAAGAAGAAGGACAACCAGAAAATGTGTAAGTACTGAACTGTTTGCTATCATTGTATATTTCTCTAATCTCTATTCACTGCTTGCTTGAGCTAAGTATACTGATGACTGCATTGCTTTGTTTCTTAGGAGTGCTGGTTGTGCCAGTGGATCCATCTCTGGGTCTGCACCTTTTGTGTGAAGTGAAGGCAGAAGGCATTTTGGGGCTTTTGGTCTTTTGGAAGCAAGAATCAAGAGTGCAAGTGCAAGGCTCATGGCTAGATGGATCATTTCTGTTGCATTTGTGTTCCATTCTTGTAATATTGTCATTATGTGATGGCTTGATGCATGTAATGAACAATTAAACTTCAATTGTAGATCTGTTAGCTGTACTCTTTTTCCCTTCCTAGGGTTTCTCACAACTCTTACCTTGGACTCAGCAACTCTTGTTTTGGAATCCGTCACGCTCGAGACGTGACGTGCCTTGTGTCCGCATGGTGTAGCAATAAATCGACGTTTCCTCTGCCCCCCTCGTCGAATCCTAGACATGGTTTTTTTTACCGTAACTGGTCGTTGAATTTTGAACAAGCTTTTTTTTACCATAATCGGCCAAACCGAATTAACTGGTGTAACCGGTCGGTAACCGGTATAATCAGACGGTTACTACGGTAACCAGACGGTTAGCAACAGTAAACAAACCCTGATTCTGGACTCGCAGCTTGTGAATTGATTTTTTGAAGATAGGTCTTTTAAGTTCGTTTGATAATCTCGACGATCAGCTCTACCTGACGCGTCAAATATCAACTTTTTATGTCCGGCAACTTACTAAGAGGGCACCTGAGGTAGTGATTTTGTATGGTAGAGGATCGCGAGATCTGG
Organism: Cenchrus fungigraminus; assembly: GCA_036936925.1. NCBI lineage: Eukaryota > Viridiplantae > Streptophyta > Magnoliopsida > Poales > Poaceae > Cenchrus > Cenchrus fungigraminus. The sequence continues at coordinate 58,126,395 of CM072768.1, read as the reverse complement.
AACCTGAAGGTTAAAGCGAGGATGAGATACAAATTTATACATCCTCGATCCGCCAAGATAGCGTAACAGCCTACGTCATGTTTGGGGTGTGTATATGGCGTCCTGCGCTTGGGTGTCGAGGTGTTAGCATGTCGATCAAGATGCCACAACCCTCCTTTATAGCCATATGACGTGTTACTAGTCGGTTACAGGAGTCATAGTATGATTACATGGCATGAGACCTATTAGGAATATAAAAGAATTCTAGTAGGAGTCCGTCCTCTTCCTTCGACAGCCCGCTCCTCCACCATCGAAGCAGCACCACTTCCACGCTCCCGCTGCTAGGGGGCTCGTCGCCACCGCCTTAGACCTAGACGACTATTCTTTCAAAGTTCGTGAACCTAGATGACTGCTATTTAAAAGTTCATAGACCGGATGGCCACTAATTAGTTTGCGAACCTAAATGAAATCTTGAAAAAAGTTTACAGACCTAGATGACCAAATTTTTTAATTTGCGAACTTAGATAAGATCTCAAAAAAAAGTTCGTAAATCTACAGTAAAATTCACTCATTACAATATTATGTTTTTTAGCACAATATTATGCGACACTGATTTCAAACAGACAAATTTCTTATTTTTTTAATTTATTTTGCAAAAATATACGATCGTTTCAAAATTTAGCAAAACTAACCTACCACCGCCGTGGCCCATGGCGGTAGGGGCAAACCGCCATGGGTCACGACGGTTGCAGGTGCTACAGTACCCAACCGCCGTGGCCCACGTCGGTTGAGTACTGTAGCACTGCAACCGTCGTGGCCCATGACGGTTAGGGTCAGTCTGTTTTCAAAAAAATCGTAACTTTTTGTATAAATTCGGATGGAGATAAAATTTATACGAAACTTGTAGCTTACGACGAGATCTACAACTTTGTAGTTCAAACGTTTTTCATTTGAAGTCATCTAGGGGCTCAAAAAATTGATATACTGTCCAGATCTGAGATAAATGAGTCAGAAAATCGTTTTTGCAACATTGAAATTTTTCATATGCAACACATCCGCAACATAAACGAGTCAGAAAATCCGCGGCAACATTGAACACAAGTTTTATGCAACATTTGTCAATCAAAGTGGAACACACTGAAGTTGCAACATCAAAATTAACAAATAAAACACGCACAAATAACTACTGCAACATGTTCAGAGTTTTGCAACATCCAACGGCAACTCCCTGAGGTACTTAGTGCAACATGAAATCGAGAGTATGCTAAGAGTTTTGCAACATCCAAAAATATCTACTGTAACACCATGAGGTATCTAATGCAACATGAATCGAGAGTAGAAGAGTGAAGCCTGTCAAATGCCAATCACTGCTTGTGTAGGCTTGTCGCAGCAGCTCTGCCCGCCATGAGCGTCGCCCGAAGCTCTACTGCTGGCCGGCGCGACACAACCCTAGTGGCGAAGCGACGATCGAGGTAGGAAATGGCATGGGGAGCAGTGGCTGCTACCCCCACCATCGTGCGCCCGGCCTGCTGCAGGTCATGGTCGCGCCACCGGAGCTGCGCGCCATGGCCACCGCTCGGAGCTCCTCTAGCGGCTACGCCCGACCGGAACGGGGGATGGCACGAGGAGCGGTGGCTTGTTGAGCGGAGGTGCTCCGGCGGCGCTGGAGAAGCCGCGAGTGACTGGCTGCCAGTGTAGAAGTTGCGGGGAAGCGGCGGCTAGCGTGGGGCCGTGTGCGTAGCGCTCGAGACCGCACATCGACTGACTACCAGCTTGGGAGAAGTTGCGGGGGAGCAGCGGCCTTGGCGTCGGAGAAGCTGCGGGGAGCGGCGGCCTCGGCGCCCACACGACGAATCTGGCGGAGGAGCGGCGGCGTGTGGGAAACGAGAGGTTAGGGTTTCGTGTGGGGAGAGGATAAAATCGATGGAGATGGACCCCACGTGAAGACGCGTCCGTCACGTCCGGTCGTGCGAATGGAAGCATTTCCGATTATATATATATGCACTAGAACGACTATAATACTAGCCCTTCGTTGCTGCATAGAGAAATACCGCGGCAACTAGCATAGCCTTCGTGCAACATCGTCTATCATTGTCAGGATGAAGCGTGCTAGCCCCAAAGTCCTTCCTACCTATGTGGCCATTTAGAATGCAGAAGTCTTTTATGTCACCTCGCTCATAACTATTAGATAGTATCAACTCTAAATATCTCTCACGTTTGTGCACCTTTCCATCATGTTATGAGGTTCAAGTTGACCATTATTACTTGGGAAATTTTAAGGTGTTCGTAATTAATGTGAGTCATCCATGTGATGAAATCTAATGGTGGTAGTATGAGGTAATACCGAGAAGTACTAATAATATAGTGCCAAGAAGTACCAGTTTGGTAGGACTAACAACTAATTTTATTTATTTATTTTCTATTAAATTAGCTTGTGGGAAAATCCTAACACAATGTACTACTCAGTATGTTCTGATACTATCCAAGTACCACAACAAAGCTTTTATTATCTACCTATTGTGTTTGTTCTAGTCCTTTGAGCCGTGCAAGGCACATCTAGTAGTTCTCAAGAAGACCCATAATGTTTGTGATTATGCCCTCACGTGAAAGAGAATTGAGGAGAAGCTATCTTGTCAGCCATTACCCAGCTACGATGAAATGGGTCGGCCAAGGTATTTTACTGCCCGATAGCATGTCCGACCAGCCTAATTTTACCCGCGTCCGCAAGGTGTTTGGGGTCAAATTTTGTGACTGTGCCCATACCTGCAGGGCACCCACTAGGTATCGAGCGCCTATCAGGCGGCATAATGAAAAATATGTCAACAAATTCAAATCAACGAGCACAAAGGATACTACACCAAAGAAAGGGGGCACGACACTCTCATTGCACGGCAAATCGACACCGAATCCAGCATCATGCAGAGGCGGAGTACGGCCTGCACAGTGAGTGCGGCGCTTTCGCTGCACGACCACCGGCACCCCGAGGTCGAGGCAACCACATGCAGCTCCCCCTTTGTGAGAAGAGGAAGGAAGACAGAGATGATGAAGGGGAGGACTGTTTGCGCCAGCACACGGATGTGCAACGGCGGACTAGGTCGTCGAGGCCCGCACCAGATCAAGTTCAACGTAGTAAGAAACATAGTGCACCGGTGACCACTACGTGAAACCTCAAATATGTCACGCAACATTTGTAATGGGTCCTTAACACCCGTTACATGCACCCACATCTGTAATGGTTGTCGTTTGGCGCCCGTTACCCACAAGCGCTGCAGGCCGACCCCGGGGTTCGACACCACAACGACCGTTACCAATGAGGATTTCTGGTAATGGGCATCTTAAACGCCCGTTACATGAATTCTTTGTAACGGACGTTAAAGCGAGTCCGTTACAAAAGTTAAACCTATCGGTAATGGGCTCGTAAAATCTGTTACTGATCAATGCCCTGTCGGTAACGGGTTCTTTAAGTCCGTTACTGATCATTGCCGTATCGATAACCAGCTTTAGTGTCCGTTACCGATGACCATTTGATGCCCGTTACTATACTGAGAGCTCAATAATTGAAGTCTAATAGCACTCTTCATTGTCGTGAAGCGGGAGCGCGGTGGCAGGTGATTATTAGCCAAACCGGGGGTCTCCAATGCACGAGGGCGGCGATCCTGCATATATAGAATCTGTGCTACTATAAATTTTGTCTCCTTTGTGAACAAAGGAGACGGGGGTTTGTCAATCCGCGTCTTCTTTGTGTCTGTCTTCATTGACAGGTCAGCTCGATCTCTCATTGCTTCCATTTCGACATACAGGCACAATCAACATATATATCTTTTGAGACAAAACCGACAACGTAAGAGAGATAACTTGTCCACATAGATAAGGATAACTTGTCCACAGGAATAAAGATAATTATTACAAATAGTTAACTTGTCCATCTGGTTAGGACTTAACTTGTCCATCACATTTTTTTTACTATGGTCATGCTATCTGACCATACACATCAACAAAAGCATGCCCCTTGAACATCCACAAAAGTATGGCTATCTGACCCTGCACATCAACAAGCTTGAACTTCCTCATGCCCCATCAAGATTGGCTCTTTTTGCAGCCTTTTCGTAAGCAACCAAGGATTCTTGAAGCCCTTCGAGTGCATCTTCAATGGGCTCGAGATTTTATTCAGTAGTATACTTGTACCTCCTTATTATGTGCTTAGCCTTTTTGATGAGGATGTTCACTTCTTTCATGATTTTTTCAAACTCAGGTTTCACATAATCCCAGACATTAAGGTTTAGAAGTAACTCAAGCTCTGCTTGTGACTTATAGAGTTTTGCCTAAAACAGGGTTAAATATGGTATAAGAATAACATAGTTAATTCAGAACTAATTTGCCTCAGAACTTGGAGCAGTATAGGCACAGTAATCATCATAGGAAAATTATATAAGAATTTGAAAATTATCCTAGGCTTCATAGCAGGGTGACATAGTTAATTCAGAACTGATTTTCCTCAGAACTTAGTATAAGATCATGACAAGCATGGAATACATCATCATAGGCACTAACTTTATCAAGCTCAAGCTCCATCTATAGAACAAGTAAAAGGCAGTGAGATTCAGAGAAACTTGTCTCTCCGTCGTTGTGGTCGTTGCTAAAGTCGGAGATAAGGTCCTCTACACCTTCGCCGCTCCCTCGACCCCTCTTCATCGTTGCCAGACACTTGTGCTCGCAGACGTGAGGTAGGCGCCTCGCCCACTTCGCTGCCCCCTCGCCGGCATGCTCCTTTTTGCTGCTGCTTGGCCCCTCGTCGGAACCCGAGAGGATCCAGTTGAGGACCCTCGTCTCCGACATTGGGTTCGCTCCACCGCCGCTTGGCCCCTCTCCTGCGCTCACCGTCGTCTCCCTCTTCGCCGCCATCTCGCCGGCACGTGCACGGGTCCAGTTGCGGCACCATTTCGTGTTCTGGTTCTCCTCCTCGATCCAGGGTGCGTGGGGTCGTCCGCTGCTTGGCCCCTCGCCGGCGTTTGTCGTCTCCACACCTCCGCTCACCCTAGTGAGAAATGAGGAAAGCGTCGTGTGCTGCGCTTTTTTTAAGGAAAGTGCTGCGCTTATCCATTCGGAAAGAAGAAGGGGAGACAGAATGGGGCCGGGGCGGATGAATATTTATTTTGCAAAATGGATAGTCACTGCCGATGCGGGTTAGCAAACCCGCGTCGCCTTTGTTGGCTGGTGCGCGGGCAGGCAACAGTTACCTTCTTTATACTAGGCTGCTGACGCTGACATGTGGTCCCGACACTTTTTTTTTGAAATGACATTTGCTTCCCTCAAAAATTAGGGACCATAAAACAACACCTAAAAATTAATAAAAATACGAACAATTCATAGTTGGGCATTTGGTATTTGAATAAAATATGAACAGTCACACGTCTCTTTTGTGGCCAAGAGTCTCCTGAGTGTACACGGGTTCCGAGGCGCGTGACCGGCCGCCTGACGGTTCCCTGTCTTGTCACTATAAATCCCCGGCCGGCCAAGAACTTCGTCAAGCGCGCCACCAAGAAAACCCCAGCACCACTGTCTCCGGTCACCAAGAAGTGAATCCAAGAGCTTCTTCTTCCTCAAGCGCGCGCATGGCATCGTCAAGCGAGCCGTCCAGGAAGCGGGGGAGGGAGGAGGATGATGACGACGAAAGCCGCCGCCGTGGGCTCATCAAGGAGGGGACGACGCCGGCGCCCGAGGAGCCCGAGGAGGTGCCGCCGCCCCCGCCCGAGGAGCCCGAGGAGGTGCCCCTGCCCCCACCCGAGAAGGCACCAGCACTGCCGCCCGTGGAGGCTGCCCCTCCTCCTCAACTAAATGCTGTAGACACCATGTGGTCAGTCAACATGTTCCTCGAAGCTTTCAGGAGGCTTCGACGGGTGGCCGTTCATCTCCGCCTCCCACCACCCAATGATCCGCTGCAGAGGACCATGAAGGATTTCGCCTTCAAGATCCATGTCTTGGCTGGGGACCTTGAGAGAGTTGTGGTCGGCCCCAACGACGACGACGCCGGCGACGATGGCGGCCTCGACGGCTCCGGCCCCGGCTCCGACTCTGACTCCGACGGTGGGGCTCCTCCGGCGGCAACTACCTCTGCTTAATTAATTTGTTCCTCTGTTTGTCGTTCTCTGCTTGTTTGTCATGAACATGTTCCTCTATTGATGTGTTCCTCCTGTGTGTTTGTTGAACTTGTGATGAACTAGTAGATCTAAGAGACGCGGGTAGATCAATCCGTCTCTCCTATAACGCATTGCAATGTCTATGGCAGCAAATTACAATGAATTGCAATGTGTATGCTAGAAGTTTGTTACTCTGTTTGTGTCTATATATGGCAACAGTTTACAATGAATTGCAATGTGTATGCCAGAGTTATGCCAGAAGTTTGTTACTCTGTTTGTGTTAATCCGCGTCTCCTTTGCCTCTGTTGACGGCTGTTAAGTACCTAATTTAAGGCCGTCAATCCCTGCATTTCAACATGAGAATCATGCATCCACACTAGAATAGGGCTTTAAACTAACAATTTCCACAAGTGGTTGTATGAAGATGAATGCAGGTGTTTAGCATAAGAAATGAAGAGAAAGCACACTTCTATGATCCATGCCACGTCACCTCAACCAAGGAGTGGTTGCCACCTCAGGTGCCATGCATGCAAACCATGCCACCTCACTGCCATGCATGCAAGCCATGTCACCAATCCAAGGGAGGCAAGCCCCGACGAATCAGAACGTGACACGTGGACTTCACATGGATCCATGGGCCCACCAGAGTGCCTAAACCGCCGCCAACACACATGTATATCGGGAACCGACCTCAGGGCCCACCAGTCAGCTACTCAGAGAAAGCACAAGCCGAGGCGGGCCACGTGGGGATCGGTCGACCCTGGGATCGGCCGAACCAACCTTTGGTCGGCTGATCCCAGGCCTCCACGTGGTGTTCGCCCATTGGTCCTAGAGGCCATCCCCAGGGTGTCTCGCTCCACTTGACACCGGTGCCCGCGCCTATAAATAGAAGGGGATGGGGGTAAGAATAGGACAACACACTTGAAGGAAACTTCTCACCTTAGCCTCTTCTCCTCTTTCTCATTCCCTCTAGGTGGAGGTGAAACCTCATCCCACCATGAGTGTGATGTGAGGAAGATCTAGCTTAGGTGGTGCTAGGTAGAGAGGGGGAGTGTGTGGGTGAGTAGAAGGTAGATGCGATGATCCATTCTTCGTTCATCATTCCCTTTGTACCTCGTGAGTGATACTGTTCTTCATTTAGACTAAAGTGAGTATTTCGTTATATTCCAATTAGACTAAAGTAGTATTCATACATGGGTGATATGTTCTAGAGTTCTTCATCTGTTCATCATTTAGAGGCTCGTGTTCTTCGTGATACGATCCTTTTATCTTGTTGACTAGATGAATAATACCGCATTCTGTTTGTATGGCTGCTAGTCAATTAGAATATAGTGAGTCTCGTGCATATCTGAATTAGACCAAAGTGTCATTCATATCTATTTGTATCGTCTTGAATCCATGATGGGCAAGGTCTAGCTGTGCTCGCGGGTTCGTCACTCCGTATTTCTACGGAGTGCTGTAGTGTTGCTACGGGACGTCAGACGTAGCCGTACTACAGTAGTAGTCGGTAGTGCAGACGCGGTGTCTGGACTACGGGTTATCCTTCGATTGCCCTGTATCCCACGGTTTGTCTTCGGGTAGGCCGCGGTGGTGACAGCTGTTGGACCCTTTCGGAATCCCCCACGTTCGGATACTTGTGTAGGCAACCATTTGCTGTGAACCGACTGTTATAGCCAGGAGGGTTCGGTGTCCGAAGCGAGATCCTTTGCAGCTTGCACCCCCTAGAACCAAGTACCTACAAGAGATACCATACCTCTCGTCTACCTTAGCAGAGATCCTGTGTCCTTGGGTAAGTTGCTCGTAGAGTATCCCGACCGTTCCTTGGATTCGATACCCTTTGGAATACTCCCGAGGGAGAAGTGCTACAACAGTGTATCCGTGCGCTTGCGGACTCGTTCGCACCCGTCAGTGTACCCGGGTGTTCCTTACACACTCACGCTAGACGCGCCACTAGTGGTGAGGTTAAGAAAAACCAACAAGCATTTCTGGCGCCGTTACCGGGGAACGGTTGTCGAGAATCTACGAACCCGACTATCCTCGTATCTTTTGTTTTCCTTTTCATTTCTATCTCTACCCCCGTTATCCCAGAAAGGTTATCCTTGTACACACCTTCCGCTCATTATGAGTGAACCAATAGAATCATCCTTGTGGAGGCGACCCGCCTCCTTAACACCCTGTATGGTTCACCCATTCCTCATTAAGCTAGTTGAGAACGATTCCTTCTCAGGGGGAAGTAATGAAAATCCCTACTCCTATGTCAAAGACTTTGAACAACTGTGTTCTACCCAGGGTAAGACCGGGGCGACAAAGGATGTTCTTAGGAGGAACTTGTTCCCGTTCTCCCTTTCAGGAGGAGTGAGAGCTTGGTACCGTTGTTTTGGGCATGATCACTTCAATTGGGGAGCATTGAGAGCAGCTTTTTGCACCCGATTCTTTCCTTTGAGGCGTATCATTTCTTTAAGAATGGCGATCCTCAGTTTCCAACAGAGAGAGGAGTCCCTAGGCATGGCATGGCATCATTTTGCCTCTATGGCTGAATCATGCCCAGTCCTTGATCTGCCAAACCTGGTGCTCTTGCAGCATTTCTGGCTTGGTTTGCTAAGGGACAGTGGCATGACGCTTGATTCCATGTCGGGAGGCGCCTTTGTGTTCTTAGAGCCGGAGCGAGGAAAGGAAATTCTAGAAAAACTCTGGGATTTCAGCTCCCCGCCCGTCCTGAGCATCGAGGTAGCCAACCGTGGTAATGAGTTGCCTAGATCCATGTTCGAGAGAGCTCGAGCCTACATACCAACCTTCTGTACGCTCTTGTCGAAGATGTCATTCTTGACTAGCAGGAATCTATGGGAAAGAGCACCTAGTGTGAGTTCTGCCTTTAGGTTCCCCTATCGTTTCTTCTCTTAAAAAACCCGACCTTCGAGACTTAGTCTCGGGGGAAGGAGGAAAGGAGTAATCAAAGAAGGGTGGTTGTTCCTGGCGAGAACGACTATCTCGACTTCGGCTACGACTTTCCGGGAGAGGTTACGATGGATATTTTGTGCTTTATGTCAGGGCCCAACCTAAGGTGCCGCCACACCAAAGGTCAGGCTAAGACCCTGGCCCCAGGATCACAAGTCTCTATACTTCTGGCCTCGGAAAGCATGATTTTATACCGATCTAGTTGAGTAACTTATCTCATCATCATGAGCTCAGCTAGGACCGATGCCGATCAAGTTCAGTAGGCATAAATACCATTCTGACACTCTGACTTGATCGATGCCCCACGGGAGTGTGGTTGCATCCCTACCTTTTGCACTTCCGTTGGAAGCTTGGGTTGGCTTACGTGTTGTCCTCGCGCTAGTGAGGGTGAGAACCTGTGGCAACCTAAGGAGAGAATGAACTGGCAAGTTTGTTACTCTTGATCTAAGGCTCGAATGTTCCTCCGACCCACGGATTCTTATTCGCTTGATCTGGGGTCCGAGCATTCTTGAGCCATGCTTCCAGAGATATGGGTCCAGGTGAACCCCCTATGTTGCGCTATTTATGCGGGAAGAGGTTTAAGTAAAGCTAAAAGAGGAGTGAGAGCATTTATGCCCAACACCATGTATTAGCCATTACTCGAGCTTCCAACCTCAAAATCTGCGGGACACCTGGCCCCGAGACCGTGAGCCTTGCTGGAACCCACAGGCCAAAGGGGAGGTCCAGCGGGGCCCATATGGGTTCGGCCGACCCACCAGGTCGGCCGACCCAGTAAGGGCGCCACCGCCTCTCCCCTTTCACGTGTGCCTCCCTTTGTCCTCCAGAGATCTCCTCCTCGCCGCATGACGGATTTCGAGAGACGCAGAACTCCATCTCCCCTGCTCCTTCCTCCTCACAGCCACCACATCACCAGTAATGAGTAGCCGGGATGCACAACCGCGTCGGATGAAGGCCCCGTCCCCCTTCGAAGGGGAGAAGTCCTTCTTCTTCAGCGACCTAGGGAGCGATAAGTGGCATCCATGGGACGGATCTCAGGATGATATGATGACTCCGGAATGGGGGAGGAGGATGAGAAGCCCGACTGGAGACTCGATAGAGTCCCCGGCTAGGCGCAGCTCATCTTCACCCCCCACTTTCGCTGGTCATTATTCCCGATTTACCGCCCTAGGGAAGAAACCAGCCCCTGGTTCAAGCAAGAAGGTACTCTATGATGACTAGCCAGGCCCACCGTTAAAGCCTGGAGAGCGCTATGCAGGATCGCTCTTTAGCAAGGATGGTGAGCCTTTCTGCCACAAGTATGAGCAGGATGTTTGGGACGAGTTTCCGCGGCCCCAGACCAGGTTTCGCATCTTTGGGGTGAGGACCCCGAAGGACAGCTGCGGGGTGCCAAAACCATACCCACCGCGCTGGGAAACAGAACTTGAGGATATCCTAGCTTCGTTACCTAACAGAAGGAGTCTCCAAACAAGTAAGGTGGCAGATAGATTGGCAGATGTATACCTCGAGTATGAGGCCTTGGTAAAGGTTGTGAAGAAGCAGCGAGAAGAGTATCGGCAGCTCAGGCGTCTTCTCCTCGAGACCCGTAGGGAGATGGAAGTTATGCTGCAGCGCCTGATCAAGGCAGAAGGTTTGGAAGCCCTTTTCGCGGAGTAGAGGGCTACGCCCATTCTTCGTTTTTCATAGGCGCTTAGTTCAGTTTAGTTTATTTCCTTCCATATTTATTTCCCTTTCAATTTTTATTTCCATCATATGTGTAAGCGCCTACTTCATTATGAACTTGAATAAAATAATTTGGCTCCACCGGTCATATAACCTGGTCGAGTCGCATGTGTGTCGTTTGTTTTTGTTTGTTTTTGTTTTTTGTTTGCCTTGAAAAACCACACCCAGGTACAAGATAGTGTGGGGGAGAGTCGCACTCTCCAGACGCGAACACGATGGATATTTGCACCCACACCACACTCGCACAGCGCTACGACCACTCATGTTTAGAGAACCTGGACGGAGAGGCATTCTTGCACATCACGAAAATCCTATTCGGTCTGCATCAACAACCAGCGCTGGTTTGCATCTCTACCTCAGTTATCCATGATTCTTGAGTTCGTTATGCTCTTTTATAAAAACCCGTATAAACAAACTCGAGAATTCTATGGTGATGCTTGCTCCGTACCTCTGGTTGAAATACATAAGTTTTGTTCCTCGTTTTTACTCTTGAAGCTTGTGAACCATATCTTTATAAGGACGAAATGTTCATCTAAGTGGTTGACAAGAGAGATATGGCTTGATGACATAATCTTAGCTCTGAAGGTTTAAGTTCTTGGGTTTATTTAAAAAAAAGCTCTTGCAGCTCCTCTTTGATATGTTTCAGTCCTACCAAAGCCATATGATATTTGTTGCTTAAAAACCTTATACTCATATGCTGCTTGTTGTTGCATTGAGCTTTATCAAAACCCGTGACCCTAGTGAGAAATTCTTTTCATGCTTTCATGATCAAGATTCGTGTGCATGCCTATTGCTCGGGACGAGCAAAGGGCTTGTTGTTGCATTGAGCTCTTCCCTATTGCTCGGGACGAGCAAAGGGCAAGTGTGGGGGAGTTGTTGACGGCTGTTAAGTACCTAATTTAAGGCCGTCAATCCCTGCATTTCAACATGAGAACCATGCATCCACACTAGAATTGGGCTTTAAACTAACAATTTCCACAAGTGGTTGTATGAAGATGAATGCAGGTGTTTAGCATAAGAAATGAAGAGAAAGCACACTTCTATGATCCATGCCACGTCACCTCAACCAAGGAGTGGCTGCCACCTCAGGTGCCATGCATGCAAACCATGCCACCTCAGGTGCCATGCATGCAAGCCATGTCACCAATCCAAGGGAGGCAAGCCCCGACGAATCTGAACGTGACACGTTGACTTCACATGGATCCATGGGCCCACCAGAGCGCCTAAACCGCCGCCAACACATGTGTACACCGGGAACTGACCTCAGGGCCCACCAGTCAGCCGCTCAGAGAAAGCACAAGCTGAGGCGGGCCACGTGGGGATCGGTCGACCCTGGGATCGACCGAACCGACCTTTGGTCGGCTGATCCCAGGCCTCCACGTGGTGTTCGCCCATTGGTCCTAGAGGCCATCCCCGGGGTGTCTCGCTACACTTGACGCCGGTGCCCGTGCCTATAAATAGAAGGGGAGGGAGTAAGAATAGGACAACACACTTGAAGGCAACTTCTCACCTTAGCCTCTTCTCCTCTTTCTCATTCCCTCTAGGTGGAGGTGAAACCTCATCCCACCATGAGTGTGATGTGAGGAAGATCTAGCTTAGGTAGTGCTAGGTAGAGAGGGGGAGTGTGTGGGTGAGTAGAAGGTAGATGCGATGATCCGTTCTTCGTTCATCATTCCCTTTATACCTCGTGAGTGATACTGTTCTTCATTTAGACTAAAGTGAGTATTTCGTTATATTCCAATTAGACTAAAGTCGTATTCATACATGGGTGATATGTTCTAGAGTTCTTCATCTGTTCATCATTTAGAGGCTCGTGTTCTTCGTGACATGATCCTTTTATCTTGTTGACTAGATGAATAATTCCGCATTCTGTTTGTATGGCAGCTAGTCAATTAGAATATAGTGAGTCTCCATCATATCTGAATTAGACCAAAGTGTCATTCATATCTCTTTGTATCGTCTTGATTCTGTGATGGGCAAGGTCTAGCTGTGCTCGCGGGTTTGTCGCTCCGTATTTCTACGGAATGCTGTAGTGTTGCTACGGGACGTCAGACGTAGCCGTACTACAGTAGTAGTCGGTATTGCAGACACAGTGTCTGGACTATGGGTTATCCTTCGATTGCCCTGTATCCCACAGTTTGTCTTGGGGTAGGCCGCGGTGGTGACAGCCGTTGGACCCTTTCAGAATCCCCCACGTTCGGATACAGGTGTAGGCAACCATTTGCCGTGAACCAACTATTATAGCCAGGAGGGTCCGGTGTCCGAAGTGAGATCCTTTGCAGCTTGCGCCCCCCTAGAACCAAGTACCTACAAGAGATACCATACCTCTCATCTACCTCAGCAGAGATCCTGTGTCCTTGGGTAAGTCGCTCGTAGAGTACCCCGACCGTTCCTTAGATTCGATACCCTTTGGAATACTCCTGAGGGAGAAGTGCTACAACGGTGTATCCGTGCGCTTGCGGACTCGTTCGCACCCATAAGTGTACCCGGGTGTTCCTTACACACTCATGCTAGACGCGCCACTAGTGGTGAGGTTAAGAAATACCAACAACCTCGTGCTGCAATGAAAATTTAGTACAGATGAATTGATGAATTTTGTGATATGTGTCACATTAAGATTTGTGATCCAATTGTCATTCCATCCATTCTTCATTCATACATTTAAGTTTGTCATCTGTGACAAATTTTTCATTCTTCATCCACACAGATGAAGGAAAAGCACCACTTTTAACATCAGAATTACTTCTTTGCAGCATACATCCCCAGTAAACATCCAAATACTACACAAACAACAGCCACAATAATCAAGTTCATCTTCCGGATCACATTGTCCATCTTCTCCTCCAGTGCTTTCTTCCTCTGCTTGTCCTCCAATGCTTGCCTCTGCTCGCCGCTCCCAATTTGACAATCCATTGAGTCAACTACTTCATCGACCGCGTCTGCCCAGTTCGACGGTCGAAAAATAATGATGCCAGCATCCTTCAGCATCTGGAGATACTCCTTGTGGAAACGATAATATCCACAAGTCTTGGTGTACTACAAATCAAAAGCACATAAGAACCCTAACTCAGATTCAGGAAACACAGCACAGACTATTCACTGAGTTCCTTGCACACTTGAAATAAAGACAACCGTGGTTTTCACCTTCCTTCTGCGTCCGCCCCTCCACCACCCGAGCCATACCACAGTCCGGGCAAGGGACCAGTGGAAAGCCGCTTAGCTCACCGACTGGATCCAAGCTGATGGAGTGAATGCGGCTGCTTCAGCAACCTTGAACCCTGCTCCTGGCACGTGCACCTCCAGACGAATCGGCGTAGTGCGACATGTGCACGACAGCGGGGAAGGACGGGCAGGCGGCGGCGGTGGAGCTCGGATCGGGGAAGAAGAAGGGGGCCGGGGCTGGGGCGGATGGATATTCATTCGGCCAGGGGCATTTCAGTCAATGGAGCACTTGTTGGCGACGTAGGTTAGTGTACCAGCGTCGCCGGGGCGGATGCATATTCATTCGGCTAGGGACATTTCGGACAATGGAGCACTTGTTGGCGACGCGGGTTAATGTATCTGCATCGCCTTTGTCGGTCGGGCAGGCAACAATTATCTTTTTTATATAGGCTTCTGACGCTGACGCGTGGGCCAGACACTATTTTTTCTGAATTGAAACTTACTTCCCTCAAATATTAGAGCCCATAAACAGCACCTCAAAATTCATAAAAAATACGAACAATTCATAGTTGGTAATTTAGTATTTGAATAAAATATCAACAGCCACACTTGTTTAACCAAATTTCTTAAAATTAGATTTTTATCTCTTGTTTATGATATAATAATTATAATAACATCTTAGTGTGTTCTAAAAATTCTACAAATTGACTTAGCAACATAGTTTGGGTCCCTAAACTTGTCGACAAAAATCCAAATGGTTTCAAAAAAGGAAGATTATACATGTGTACAAATGTCTACATCTCTCACATAGTTTCTTAGAATGTTACTTCAACATTGAAGTTTTCCACACTTAACAACATGTTCGAACTCATATGCATTTGAAATTTTAACATAACCTTGTATTCACCATAAGATTACGAAATACAAAGTTTCATTAGTAATGATTGTGTAAAATATATATTATTTCTTAGTTGTACTTATAAGGAACAAGATAAGGCGTATAAACAGCATCTAAGAAATGGAATTACATACAAAAAAATGTCATAAATGAATAGATGCTAATTTTAGAAAAATTCAGAAACAAATATCATCAAATTTGGATTACGGATGATGGAGAAATACGTGATACAAAATTTGATTGCAGATTTAAAGGGGAAAAGTAAACTGTTCTTTCGAATAGATCTGGCCCCGCCCCTTCATTGGCGACACGTGGTTGTTAATCTGCGCATCATTTGCGCGTTCGAACCTTTTTAATAAACGCTCCGCCCCGCCTTCCGCCTTCCGCCATCTATCCCCTTCTTTGGCTTCCGTCTTCCTCGTCTCCGTCGCAGCCTCGTCTCCGTCGTAGGGATGGCCCGCGACTCTAGGGGGAGGTTCTGCAAGGAGGAGGCCCCGCGGCCACATCTCCGTCCGTCTTCCTCGGTGCTGTCCGCCGCCCCCGCCAAGAGAGTGAGGTTCCACGGCGACGAAGAGGACCGGTCCTCGTGTGCCGCCCCCATGCGTCTTCCTCGACGCTCCATGGAAGAGGCCGGTTCTTCGTCGCCCGGGGGAGGAAGCCGTACACGCGCGCAAGGGCCAAGTTGGCGGACTCCAGCGACGCCCGCCATGGAGAGGCAGGGTTTTTTTCCTCAACGCGAAGGAAGAAGCGGTCCACGCACATTGAGGTGAGCGCTGACTCCTCCGGCGACGACCCGGGAAGAAGAGTGGTGGTAGACCTCATCTCCTCCGGCGATGACTCCGGCAACAACTCCGGCGACGATTCTGAAGACCATGAGGCAAGTTCTGAAACCATCACGCCCGATTTCTCCTTGTACCTTCACACCTTCACTGATCAATTGTTCTAATGCATCAATTTCCATTTGTTGTAGGAAGTTGTTGCACATGACATTGACAGGATTTGGACTGAAATCAACAAGCTCAAGGAATCGGCTGAAGAGAAGTAAGCAAGTTTTGAAACCAGTTAGAGCTAAACAGATTTCTTGTAAGAAGTTACAACTGTTATGAAACTTGCATCAATATAATTTGCCTTTGTTTTAGGAACGTGCTGTTACTCGGGATGACATTGACTAGATCTGGAAAGGAATCGACAAGCAGGATCAACTTAAAGCCGCACAAAAGAGGCAGGAGATTGAACTTCTAAAGAAGAATGCTGAGCTGGCAGAAAGAGTTGCAAAACTAGAGACAAGGATAGCTGAACTTGAGGCAGCAACACAAAAGAAGCCATCTAGCTAACTAGTTCCCTTGCAGCTACAATCTAGTTTGGTGATGCGCCCAGCGGATGCAGTCTTATTTTGGTGATGTGCCTTGCTGATGCATGTCAGATGTGAATATGTTTGTTATGAGTTAGTTTGCTTGGTGATGTGAACTTGTGATGCATGTCATATGTGAACATGTGATGCTATATATGCATATATCTTAAAATATGTAGAATATGCTTCTTTGACTATCTGTGTTCACTTGAATTTTTTCCTAATGTATTATAAAAACATCACATCATTCCTTACACTAATTTTGGACAATGGAGCACTTGTTGGCGACGTGGGTTAGTGTACCCACGTCGCCTTTGTCGGCTTCTGACGCTGACGCGTGGGCGCGACACTATTTTTTCTGAATTGAAACTTGCTTCCCTCAAATATTAGAGCCCATAAATAGCACATAAAAATTCATAAAAAATACGAACAATTCATAGTTGGTAATTTAGTATATGAATAAAATGTAAACAACCACACTTGTTGAACCAAATTTCTTAAAATTAGATTTTTTATCTCATGTTTATGATATAATAATTATAATAATGTCTTAGTGTATTATAAAAATTCTACAAAATTGACTTGGCAACATAATTTGGGTCCCTAAACTTTTTAAAAAAAATTCAAATGGTTTCGATAAAGGAATATTATACTTGTGTACAAATGTCTACATCTCTCACATAGTTTCCTAGAATGTTACTTCAACATTGAAGTTTTCCACACTTAACAATATGTTCGAACTCATATGCATTTGAAATTTTAACATAACCTTCTGTTCACCATAAGATTACGAAATGCAAAGTTTCATTAGTAATGGTTGTGTAAAAACTATTATTTCTATGTTGCACTTATAAGGAACAAGATAAGGCGTATAAACATCCAAAAAATGGAATTATATACGAAAAATGTCATAAATGAATAGATGTTGATTTTAGAAAAAAATTAGAAATAAATATCATCAAATTTGGATTATGACTGATGGAGAAATACGTGATACAAAATTTGATTGCAGATTAAAATGGGAAAAGCAAATTGTTCTTCATTCGAATAGATATGGCCCCGCCCCTTCATTGACGACACGTGGTTGTCAATCCACATATCATTTGCGCCTCTGAAACCTTTTAATAAACACATATGATTTTTGGGAGATTAATGATAGGAGGGGCTTAATTTCTTTTCCTTGGTCTTTGAGGCAAGTAAAAATAGGCCTTGGATAAATGAACGGAGGGAGTAGCAGAGTACTTGACTACATTACTCGTTTTAAGGCCCACACAAGCCCACTCGCGCTAGGTTAGTAGGGAAAGACGCCTCCCTCATGCAGTCTCCTCCCACTCTCCCCCGCGTCGTCGCCGCCACTTCCTCCCCCTCGCCTTCGTCCCCCTCACCTCCCCCACGCCACAACACACGCTACACCCCTTCGCTGAGACGTGTGCCACACCACGTTCGGCGCGACGCGCACCACACCTCTGACAGCGAGATCTGGAGGAGGGACCCAGCGGTGACAACGACGACGACGACGATGACTAGAGGAGGTATCAAGCGATGATGACGACGACGACTAGGAGGAGGAGGGATCCAGCCACGAGGTCTACGCGAGGACGAGGACGTGGCGGCGAGCAGGCAGAGATGAGGAGTAGAGATCCCTCCGCTCCGACAGTGACAAGGACCTAGTGGCGAATCTAGGATTTGGGCTTAGGGTATGCCACTCTAAAAATGTCTTATACAATTCGGCAAATCCATTCTACCAATTCGGTAATAATTGTAAAATTAACAACAATTCAGTAATAACTGCAAAATTAATAACGTAATTTGGTATAAATGCTCGAGTATATGTAATTAGGCCAAGCGAGCGTATGCAGCACACATGCGTTTAGATAATCAAGTATACAACATATGCGTGCGTATGCTTTTCTTTTTATATAAATGTGTATAAATATACTTGTACTTGTCGGAATTGCAGGGTATGCCGGTGCATACCCGACATACCCTGTGGCTCCTTCGTATAAGTACATGTGGACATACTTAGCTGTTGATGGTATACATACTTAGCATCTCAGATTGACTCTTATATTTGGTTTTGCTCTTGTTCCCTATGTACATGTGCACATTATCTCCAAGTTGAATAAGTACCTCATCAGCAACAGAGGCAGCCAACATCTTCCTCTTTAAAATGGTAAGGTCGCATTGCCTGAACTAATTTTTTGGTTACTGAATTTTGCATTTATGTTAATGGTTTACCATAGAACCAATGATATTATAGTGGGCTAAAGTAGTTACTGTAATTGTTTTCTTATGTGTTTTCTCATGCTTAGCTGCTAAGCATGGTTAACTAAAAATGTGCTCTACTTGTCTCCTGTTGTAGCATATCTCCTGGGAGAGCTAGTAGTATGGTCTGCTTTTTGTGCTATTCTTAGACACTGAGCTGACCTTTCTCCAAATCCCTTGACTATTAATTCACAGGATAAATCTGATGAGGACTATAGACCTGGGCCACAAGATGAAGAAGAGAGTTATGGCATTGCTAGTGAAGAACAAGACCAGGTGGGTGGGGCTCCGCACCGAGGTAGAGTGCCAAGGACATCCACAAAGTGGCCAAGTGACACAATGTTCATCGACCCGTTTATCGACCCAGAACAGTGGAAGGAGTTCATGAAACAGGAGGAAACCGAGGAAGCCTCATCTGTTAGTGTCAAGTTCAAAGAACTTCGAAGCCGGAACACAAGCGAGCACAACATGAGTCCAGCTGGTTATACTATGAAACTACCACAATGGGAGGAAGAGGACAGACAATTAGCTGCAGCTGGGATCTCCAACCCATATGACGCCTACCCTGACGGTCGTTCCAAGAATTGGCTGCGAGCAAGGAGTAAGCTAGTGATTAAAGACCGTGTTGCCGTGATAGTGTTCAACAACAAAGCAATTGAAAAATTGGCTGCAGACATCAAGGAGAAGAATGCATGTGCAGAATCTTCAGGAATGGTAGGGCAGAGGGAGTATGATGTGCTAAGTCAGTGCTTGGGCCACCCCGAACAACCAGGTCACGTGCGTGGTGTCTCCAGCTACCAGGGCTGGAAGTATGCATGGCCTCAGCACGCTTCCATGTACAGGAAGAGGAAGAGGACAAGGACCGACGCATCAGTTGATAAGGAAAAGATAAAGGAAGAAATCAAGCAAGAACTCAAGGCTGAGATGCAGAACGATTTGCTTGCCATGTTGGGATAAGGGTACCAGGTGGTGTTGTCACCAGTGTCCAATCGTGCAAGCCCTTCACCCGCCGCACTGAAGAGTAGTTGTGCGTTCGTAGATAATATAGGTTTGATCAATGGCACTGCAGATTTGACGGAGGTGCACTGTGACGATCGTACACAGGAAGACCTTATAGGCATGTTGACTGAACCCGCACACTGTGGCCTATGTATCATGTGGAGGGGTGTTGAATGTGAGGCTGCAATTGGTGTGGTTCATCTAGAGCAGACTACGCTACAAACAGTCCCGATTTATGAAGACTGTGTTGTGGTCGAAGTGCTGCATGTATATACTGTCTTTGTGGATGAACCGCTGGAATACCCTCCTAATGATGAGGTGACGACACTCGGACAAGCTGTAGGACAGAGGTTACAGTGGAGAAGGTGTCGCACTCACGTCAAGGGAGCACCAACATATAAATCTCATTCACAGGCTATGGTACAGATTCCTTGTAGTTCATAGAGTACGAGACAGGTTCCTTCCTCACATGGTTCCCCACCACCTCCTCCTCCTCCTCAATCCCCACATCCGCAAGACATTCCATTCCCACCTCCTCCTCCTCGTCCTGAAAAACTTGCATCCCCACACCCGCAAGATTCACCAAAGATTATTCCATCCCCAACTCCTTCTCCTCCTCATCATCCTGAAAAAACAGAAAAACTTGCATCCCCACATCCGCAAGATACACCAAATATTCCCTCCCCACCTCCTACTACTCATCCTGAAAAAGAAAAACTTGCATCCCCACATCCGCAAGATACACCAAATATTCCATCCCCACCACCTCCTCCTTCTCCTCCTCATGAAACAACAAAACCTACACCCCCAAACGAAAGTGCTCAAAACAATCATGCCAAAGCAGGAGCCCAGATTGATATGTTGGCTGATGCTGATAAATCTGTCGACGACATTTCAAAGGAAGCTGCAGGTACATCTGGGCCTAATACCTCTGTAATAGCTCCTAGTGAAACACCATCGTTACCAGGCAACCAGAGTGATGTGTTAGCTGGTGCTGATAAATCTGTCAACGACATTTCGAAGAAAGCTGCAGGTACATCTGGGCCCAATACCTCTGTAATAGCTCTTGGTGAGACATCACCATTACCAGGCAAGAAAGCTCTTGAGAAACCTTCAGCCATTTCAAAGCAGCAAGAAAAAAAACTTGCCGAAAATAAAAGCTCTACACCACCTACAGCAGGCAAGAAAGCCCTTGAGAAACCTTCAGCCATTTCAAAACAGCAAGAAATGAAACTTGCCGAAAATAAAAGCTCTACACCACCTACAGCAGGCAAGAAAGCCCTTAAGAAACCTTCTTCAGCCATCTCAAAGCAGCAGGAAAAGAAAATTGCTGAAAATAAAACCTCTAAGATGCCTACTAGAAAGCGATCTGAGAGAAACACCAAGAAGAATCCTTGGACTATGACTAACCCAAATTACAAATTTGGAGATAGCATTCTTAGTGATAATGTACTCAATGTGGATGCTCCTTGTACCAGAGATCTCGACACATTCTTCATGCAACGTTGTAAGGCAGAAGATAATTTTCCGATTATAGTCGCACTTCGGCCCGGGACCAGCTGGTGGCCTAAGAGAGAAGAATCGTCAAACGAACTCGAGCAGATACATGTGCAACTTAGTGATTTGTACGATCTCTTCAAGTTGGGTGCTTTGGATGTGACACTTATCCGCTGCTTCATCCTGTAAGCCGCTTGAAAATTTAATCTGCTTCTCACTAATCATTCTCTATCGAAATGTGATTTTTGCCTCACATCATTTTATCATGTATTTTGCCTCCTTACACTTTGTTTTTTTCTTACTAATAGGAATATGGCTGTAGAAGTTGAGAAGACAGGCACTGCAGTTGGCTTCCTTGATCCTGAATGCTTTAACTTGACAATGTTGACCAGCAAGGCTCACTCTGTTGATTTCGTTGTGTCCTATCTGAAGCGTGCCTTACAACTATATGCTAAAAGGAAACTCATCCTTTCTGCTTATCTCAGTGACAACCACTGGATTGCAGTGGTGATCCTTCCGAAGCAGAAGAGGGTCTTGTATCTTGATTCATTGAAGAGCCTTAAGACTGGTATTTTCCTTTTGACACTAATCATTAATGAGTAAGTTCTTTCTTTCTTAACCTGCAGACGTTCCTCAACAAACTCTGCAGAGTATATTAATAGCGCCCTAACCATTCTTGCATGTTTCGTTGTAGGGGTTGGGACCATTACAGTGTCGACAAGAAGTTGCCCCGCAGCACCTTGGAACATGTTAAAGAGGTTAAGGTACATACCACTTATTTCCTTCCTGTGGAAGCTAGTATTAAAGCTTGAGTTTATTTCTTCTCGATCACCACTATTTTTCTTTGTACATTTATTGCAGTGCCACCAACAACCTTCTCATTCCAGACTCTGCGGCTTCTATTGTGCCTATCACATGCTTAAAGTAAAAGATAGATGGAGGGAACATGTACTTTCTTGGGATCTGCATTTGTAACACCTGCAACTGAGCACAGTTCTTGCTTATTAGCACTACACATGTTTGGTAACCACCTATATATGTGTGCTGACTGGTGACATTGTTATATCCAAAAATTTGAGCAACTGGAGCATGGTCTCCACGAAACCACGCTGGTCTATGTCCGTGATAGAATTACCACATTCCTCATGGAACAGTTGATCGCAGTCGGAGGAAAATTTCATGCTGATGAAACTGTGTGGGCTAATATTGTATATGGTTTTGTGTGATATTGTTGTCAAGCTAGTTAACTATAGCTGTGATATTGTTGTCAAGCCAGTGATGCTTCTTTACTTGTGAGATGATGATATTGAATTTTGTCATATGATGCATGTGAATTATGTGGATTTCTGTGAATTTGGATGCTGGATCTAATTTCTATGAATTTTGTCATATCCTGGCTGGTTCCAGGATGCAGCCCCTGATGGCTGCCAAATCCTAGCTGGTTCCAGGATGTAGCCGGCAAGCAGGCAGGTTACTGTAGTGGTGGCCTAAATATCTGTAACGGGCGTTAATTAAAGCTCGTTACAAAAACTGATCAGTAAGTAACGGGCTTCATTTAGAACGTCCATTACAAACATTTCACCAATGTAACGGGCAGTATAAAAGCCCGTTACTAATACTAACCGGTGGGCCCTAGAAATTAGCCCTTTCGTCGAGATAGAGGAGACGCGGGTTCACAACACGCGTCTCTTTTAGTCGAGAGACAGGAGACGTGCGTGAAATAGACACGTCTCATTTCGTCGAGACAGAGGAGATGCAGGTTCACAACACGCGTCTCCAATGTTGAGCTCATGTAACGGGCTCTACTTTGATGCCCGTTACCAAAGTCCCCTATGGGCCCAGAGAAACATCCATTTCACGTGACCGGTGACTTGTTGTGGTAACGGTCGTTGTTTGATGCCCATTACAAATACTTGTTATCAGTAACGGGCATCAGCTTGTTACCTTTCTTCGCTCATTTGTAACACTTGATCGGTAACGGGTGCTTTGCCCGTTACTAAAGTCCATCTATGCCCGTTACAAAAGTGAATTTTTCACGTAGTGGACGCCAGTGCCTGGCGGAGCCTGCACGCGGCACGGCTCTCCCATGGCTAGCGCTGCTCGCACCTAGCGAGGCTCGTTGGGGGGGTTTGGGGTGCCCGCAACCTTGTGGAGCCCGCGCGTGGTGGGGCTCGCCTGTGACCGACGATGCCCGCGCCTAACGAGGCTCGTCGACGGTCGGTGGTGTCTGCGAGCGGTAGCACCCTCACCTTGCGGAGCCCGTGTGTGGCGAGACCCACCCTGGTCCGCGACACCCACAGTTGGTGGCACTCGTGTGGCTAGTGAGGAGCAAAGCTCCCCACGGCTGATGATGCGATTGGTTGTGACAACGGGTCACGGGACCAGAAGTAATGGAAAAATTGGAACCAACATTTACCCTTTCATAACCAATGGCAGGTGGGTAATTTTTACCCTAAAAGCCAGAGAAAACATGAACATATATGCTTTTGGATTTGTACTAAGGAGAAAGCTGTTTTTGAGCAATAACACATGTGACTCTTGGGCTCTTTGGTTCAGCTTTTGGTTTTTGGGCCCTTTGGTTCAGCTTTTGGGGTCAACGCCACACAACCATAAACTCAACCAAAAGCACCCATAACCATAAGAGCACTATGTTCCTTTCACCCATAAGGCCATAACCATACCTCCGGCACCTCCCCAACGTTACTCCGCGCCATCAACACCCATGTTTGCTGGCAACCTCAGCTCTCCTCCCTCCCCTACAATCCAGATACAATGAAAACGTCACATTCATTACCGAGGCTATATCGTGTTTAGTAGCAATTTTTAATTAAAAAATGAAGTTTTTTTAGAATAATAAAAAATGAAGTTAACTCGCAGCAGTCTATAGCACTTTATTAGTTGTTACACATATTAACTTTCGTATGGAGCATAACCATATTATTCTCTGCTTTTTTGAAATACTGACCCTGTTTGATACTCTAATTTAGGCCATCTTTGGATCTATAAATTAGAGTTAGTTTGAGATAGTTGAGGCTCAACTAGCCCTAAAAGAACCAAACAGCAGGATTAGATTGGGGTTAGTTGCATCTAATCCACCCAAAAAACTATCCCATCAAGAGGTGCTAATTAGAGCTGGTCTATATTGGGTTCACTAAAAAGTGACGTCTCTCTCATTCCACCTACACCTAATCATTGAGAAAGTATATTTAATGTCATTCTGACCATTCCATCCAAATATCTCTTGGTTAGAGTTAGTTTAGAGCTCTTATAGTAACGTCATGCATCTGGATAGCCCTTGGAATATTGATATTTATTAGTAATGTCATGCATCTGGATAGCCTTTGGTGGCTGGAAGTCCACTTATCCACGGTACTATATTAGGCTTGTGTCAACGTCTTGTACATTATTTTAGCTAGCTGGTTTGGTACCAATTATATTAGCTAGCTGGTTTGTTGGTACCAATTATTTTAGCTAGCTAGTTTGGTACTAGAGATGCAGTTATATGCATGACAGCATGAGAACGGCTGTATGGTACTAGCCCTTCAACACTGGTTTGGCAAATGGTGGCATAGCTTCGTGCAACAAAGTCTATCATTGTCGGTATGTAGTGTGCTAGCCCCACAAAGTCCTCCACGGCAGAACTCCAAATATCTCTCACATTTGTTCATCTTTCAGTCATGTTATCAGGTCCAATGAATTTGACCGTTCTTATCTACTCATCACAGTGTTTGTTCTACTCACAAGTGCATTGCCTTTGAAGCCTATCTAGTTCTCTAGAAGGCTCATAATTTTCGTGCTTATCCCTAAACGTGAAAGAGAATTAAGAGCAGCTATCTTGTCAGACATGGCCCAGCTAGCGATGCTATCCACTAGGAGTTGCAAGTCCAGCTCTTCATCATCAATATGCGAGCTGCATTCAGGGTGTTGCCGGCGGCATCAAACATATACTAGAGTACACAATATATACGCCCCCACCCACCCGTGCGCGCGCGTTGATTCGTTCTTGCCTTGGTCACATAAACCGTTCATAACCTGAACCTTCGACCTCTTAAAAGATGAGCAGCTCGAAAATCATATACAACTATATAGGAGCAACCCACTAAGGATCATAACTCTATTTCTCTCAACATGCAAGTATTCTACAGTATAACTCACTATACGGCATGTCAGCATCCACTATATGTCATGTCATCATCCACCAGACAATCTATTTATGTCTTCAACTGATTTTCTGTGACTAACAACATATATTTGTGAGTAACACACCACAAAATTCCCGAAGTTGATATAATGTAGGATTAATCATTTTAGAATGGTTCACTCTTAACAAAATAACATGCTTTCATATATGATGTTGTTTACAAACGAATGTTGCCATGTAATCACTTTGGTGTTTCTACTTTCGCATTTCACACTAAAATTTTGTTTAAAAAATTCCCGAAGCAACACGCGGGGTATCACCTACTGTTAAGTGACATGGATTGAAGGTGTTGTCGTTGACGTGGAGGACTGAGAACCGCCCCAACTCAAGTGAATTGACGGTCGTGCTAATAAGATAAGAGCCACACTTACTCGCTTTGCGACATGTTAAGTGACAACTCACACATGAAGATACATGACTTGGTGCAATTCAACATAACTGGTTGTCCCAGTTGGTGCTCAACACTGTACAGAAGGTCGAGCGCACCCATCGTTACAACATATCACCACATGAACTATAAAAAGAAATATTAAACGTTACACAAGTTCTAAAATTAAGCATGTAAAACATCAATGTGCTCCAAGTGGCTTTCATGAAACAAGGTAGTTGTTTCTCTGAAGCAAAGACATAGTCCTACAGTATGTCTTGAAGGAACACACCTATATGAGTATCGACTACTGGTCATAGTCTATGAGATTTGGGTGATCTCTAGAAAACTCATGAAGAGGCACGGAGTGTGACCCATAAGCTCCAACCCGCGGGGATGCTATGTGCAGCCAAATATCAGTAAAGGGCTCTAGCCAAGCTTAGATGCACAAAACTGACAATTCAAGGCATAGTCTATTGTTCAGTTGCAAATAAGTGTAACTTGAGTTCCTGGTGGATGTTCAACTTAACAGTCTCCATTGTAGTACTAGTATATCGAAAACAAAAGGGAAGATGAGAGCATTTCCTAGGTGGCTTATAATTCTTGGTGGAGATTGTTAGAATAAATGGGCCTAGAGCCATTTATTATAATAATGAAAGAATTAAAGCTCATTTATTTAATGCTAGGGAAAAGAGAGAAATACCGTATGGGTATTTGAGGAGTCTCCCATCCAACTTATGAGGTAGCCTTTCGGTACACCTCTTGTGAAGTTGAATAAAGGAGATAGGCGTGCCACACGCGCGCGCGCTCGCTCGCCTCGCTGAGCCGGGCCGAGGGCGTGACGTGACGTGATGAGACGAGCGGTGCGGACGGATGGACGTGATGAGATGTGTTGCGGGGCCGGAGCATCTTTTTGCTGTTGGCTGTTGGAAAGGAATAATGACGCCTTAACCGCGACCGTTACTGGGCCTTAACCATGGCGCCATAACCACAACCGTTACTGCCCGAGGCGCATTAACCGTGACGTCTAGGTTCATCCCCCCCGGTGCCTGCTCGCCTATATAAGACGCTGCTCCTCCTCCTGCTCAGATTGCCAATTCACACTAAGGTATTCCTGTTCAGGAGACCTCTCCCTCTCTCCCTCTGTTTGCTGCTTCTTTTCGCATTCCCATCGCCTGCACCGCGCGCACGGTACCGGCGAGAGCAGAGCCTCCGGAACCTCGTCCTGCTGCTGAGATCCTGCTCGGGATAGGCGGGCGATAAGGTTTTTGGGGAGCGTCTTCACGCGACTGCTCGCTCCCGTACGACTACTTCCTCTACATCGCCCGTACGACTACTTCGTCTACAGCCGGGAGCCAGTTCTTCACTGCGATCATCTACCTGCACCGACTTCGTACGGCTACACCGATTGAGGTCACTTTACGATCAGTATGACTGATCCGAGTGATAGCGGAAAGTCGGGTGACTCCGTCACCTTACCTTCCACAGGGTACTTTCTCAAACTAGTGTTCATGTTTATTAGTTGTATAATCATGAATATTTTTATGTTTAATTATTGTTTAAACATAAACACTTGCACATGGATTGTTTCACTCACCGTAATATTGAAATGTCTATTTAATTATGGAATTAAAATATACCGAAATATTGCCTATCATCTAACATGGATTAGTCATACTAATTGGATGCCCTTGGTCGATGTAGTTGTACAAGTCAATGCAGGAAGAAGTGTCCCTCGAACAGCATCAGGAAAGTAGACGAAACAGTGTTCATGTTGGCAATCGTGCCGCCATCTCCAAAGGACACGAAGCGCATTGAGCACCATCATGTAATCCTGAGTGTCGACATCACCCACCAAAATGCCCTAGCATTGAGCTTCACCTTCGTGAGGTGTGCCCAATTGTAGTAGTGGGTACGGTCTTGGTGAGGGTGAGGTATATAGCTAATCCCACCAGCCACCTTAGGAACCACCTTCTCCATCACGGCACCACCATTGGAGCCGCTCGTATCATCACCTGTCACGAAGGCCTTGCCAGTGTCGTCCTTTGGTGGTGGTGTCACCCCGTCATCAGTGAGAATTCAATCGCACGGTCACAATGCCAACGACAATAATAGACCTCACTGCAATCGAGTTCCGTACGGCAACCAGCTCTTATGCCACTTGCAGATATCGCTGGAGTGTTGGTGGCAGTTCATCAATCGACGAGATCAAGAATGAACACCCAGACTTACGCGAGCTGGAACACAGAGACGCAGTCTCGTTTTGGTGCTGCAAACTAGCAGCATTTTCTCGACTCTATTAATTGAATATAAACTGAACTCCGGCCTCGAGGGACCGAAGATGCACGCACCACACTCCCTCCATGACGCCTGCCATCCCAAGCATCAGGAATGTGATGCACTAGACGCGCTCCCGCGTGGACCAAGCACACGTCAGAGCTCAACCACGCACATCCAGCAATTCCGGCCATGCACCCAACAAACTAGTGCAACGTGGCCAACTGACAGTCTGACACGCGCTAAAGATGCACACGTATTATCATTCAACACTACACACGTCGATCGAGTGACCAAGCTTTTTTTCTAAGGACACATAAAACCCGATCGACCAAGCTCACACACAGGCACACAATGCGACTCAATATTTGAATCGGGATGTGCTTGAGGAAGAGGGAGGTGACGAGACCCTCGAGGTCGCCGGTGAAGGTGTAGGCATCGTTGCCACCACAGTATACGATCTCAGTTATCCTTGCTTGGTTGATCACGGCCATCTTCACTGCCGGCAGCAGCTTTTTGTCTATCTCCATGCACGCCTGGTTGATCCTCCTCCACGCATGGTCCACCATTGCCGTCAGTGCTGCTGCAGCCTCCCCGCCCGTAGTGCCATGCTCCTTCATGTAGCACTCCAGGGAGCTAGCGACATCATTCTTGTTCTTCTTTCGCCCTTTCTGCCAAGATAATAAAAGCTTCTCTTATATAATGTGATACATTTTACAAAGCTAATAAGCTAAGGCCACTTTTCTCCAGATAAAGCAAATTGAGAAATGCATCTGTCATCGCAAAAGTATCTAATAAAAATACTTCTTCATGTGGCAATAACCCAAGCTTTTGTAAGTTTAGCTTCACTGAATCATGAGCACACATATGTATGTATTAGTACCTTGTAGGCAGAGATATCATTGAGGAAGCGACCAATCTCCCCACAGGCACGGACCATGTGGGGCACACAGCTTGCCCACTCGAATGTCTCCTTGGTCGCCTCTTTACCCACTGCCATCAGTGCTCCAAGGGTCAGTACAGGGGCGGTTGATGACAAGGAGGACAGTTCTACCTGGTCTTTGAAGCTAGGCATGTAATTCTTATTGCACCACTTGACCTCCTCAAGGTAATATTTAGACAGACATATATACTGCACATCAGAATAATCTGTTAATAATAAACATATGCTTCATTTGTGCTGAAAGAAACAATAAGCAGCAGGTTGTTAAATTCAAAAAAAAAGCAGCAGGTTGATTAACACCCTGTGTGATGAGTACAGTTACATACCTCTTTTTTGACATAAAGTACACGGTACCTTTCATCTGGTTCCAAATTATCATCGAATTCGTCAAAAAGTCTTAATGTTCTGACGTAGAATTTCCGCAAATATTCTGGTAGCATAGAAACTGCACACTCATCCCATCTGCGGGTGATTATACGTATGCATTACTTATTATTAGTTCCACTGTTTGTAGTACCATGTACTCCCTCCATCCTTTAGTATATATGATGTTGGTTAGCTCAAAAATGAACTAATCAACACCATATAAAAAAAAGAAATGTAGATGCAGTTATGGTGTGGGCAGAAAGAAAATGGATCCATCACACGCACATGCCGCATCTGATGGAGGTAGTCTATATAGTAGCTCTAAACATTTAGGAGACGCTAGTTAGTTCAAATCTAAACATAATATATTAGTTGAAGCTTGGATGTAGTATTTGTCAAACCATGCATGATAAAAAGCTAAGCTACTTTTGTGTAGCTTGAGTGAACATTTTGCACTCCTCGAAAGTGGCATGAGCATCATAGGTGTCGTCCATAAGGCTTATCAATGCAAGTATCTTGGAGAAGATTATTCTTGCATCAGAGTTTTCCTCCCCCTGAAACATTCCAAAGCCCCAGAAGTACAATTCCACACTGCGGTCCCGAGCGTAAGTTAGCTTCACGTTTTCATAGAGATCCTTAAACCACCTTCAGGTATAATTTATAAATAAACCTTGTCACTATTAATGATTAAACAGCCAAATAATTTCTACACTAATCAACAACATATGTATTAGCCTCTCGCATATGATGATAGGCATCAAGAAACTGCCAGTTACTATGAGATCCCGTTTGGATCCCTTCCTTTTGAAGGAATTGGAATCTACTTAATTGAAGTAAGCTATTTATCTTGGAATGTGGCATTTCACCGCTTTCCATAGTTTAGATATAAGTCTGTCTTAAATTCATAGGGTTGGAGATGGAAATTGATTCTATAGATCCGCCTCATGCTATATATGTTTCTAAGGTGCAGGTAATAATTAACAAGGTGAACATACCATCTACTAATAATTTGTGTCTAAATTATGGTTATTAGAAAGAAATTCAATTCCAAAGTTCCAAACGGGAAACGAAAAAGAGACCCTTCGGCAAGAGACCCCATGAGAAACTAATAATATAATACTAAGTCCCAGTAAAATTATAACAAAACTCCGCGTCTGACAAGAGATTACTTCCCGCTCATACTAGGAGTATGAGTCCAAACTTTTTTCCATGGCTTGGATAGGGCTACATTAAGTTTGTTGAATAAGTAAAAAGAACACTGAGGGTCATTTATTATCATAGAGCTCTTTGTGCAGTAGACAATACTATTATTTAGTAGTATGTAGTATATATAATATGTAACCATTATGTATTAGAGCTTTGTTTTGGTGCTTGGATAGTACCGGGTAGTACCAGGTAGTACCTTGTACTAATATTATTTTCACCAGCAAATTTAGTTAGGTAGTACCGGGTAGTACCAGGTAGTACCTATTACCGAGTCCACCAAAATGGTACTACCTGATGCTACCCCATTGGTACTACCTGGTACTACCACAATTAGATTTCACTGAATGGAAGACTCACATTAAATACAAGCACCCTAAAATTTCCCTATGCATTATTGATAATTTAGTAATTATTACATTATAAAAATGATATGTCAAATGTAATGGACTTTTAAACTTTATGCTAGTGTTAAAAAATATTATAATGCTGCCATTTATATTTTTACCATGCTACCTTTATAATACATATATTGCTCAGGAAATTTTAGGATGCTTGTAATTAATGTGAGTCATCCATCCGGTGAAATCTAATGGTCGGTAGTACCAGGTAGTACCAATGGGGTAGTACCAGGTAGTACCGGGTAGAAATATGGATTTACAAGCAGAAGTCACGGAGCTCCTTCAGCTGGATGGACCTGGTGATGCTATACTCCAGTCTCGCAAGCTCTAGCACTATAGCGTTGTGTGTCTCTTCCTTCTCATACTCGGCAATATAGTACATGGTCTCTAGTGGACACATGTATCGCGGGAGCGGGATGTCGAGGTTACGGGAGATCTGCTCTGCCAATGGAGAGCCAACGTTTCCCTTCATAGCCTCTAGATGGGGCCTTGTGA
The DNA here is from genome assembly GCA_036936925.1 of Cenchrus fungigraminus. NCBI lineage: Eukaryota > Viridiplantae > Streptophyta > Magnoliopsida > Poales > Poaceae > Cenchrus > Cenchrus fungigraminus. Next base: position 58,095,180 of record CM072768.1, on the reverse strand, counting down.
AGGCGATGACATCATCAAGAATATCCTCGCCAGGCACAGCCATATGTGCAGCATTGTACAGGCTCAATAGACCCCTCGGATCATTAGTCAGCACCGTGCTCAAAGTTCCAGTGCCATCTCTGTACTTGTCAAATACATCTGCATGCATATTAATGAAAAATACTAGTAAGATGTGTACTCACACCTTTCTACATGTATAAGTGCTAGCTCAAGATGCATTGCCAGCCTGCTGACAGTCTCCCACATAATAGCTAGCTAGTAAATATTTAGAACTTGATAAAACAAAACAAGCAGGTTGTAAAGATGATGCATGGATCAGAAAATTTTGTAGTTAGGTTCTTTAGTTTAATTACTTAGGTACTCCCTCCGGTTTGGTAAAAGAAGTCGTTTTGGACAAGGTTTGGGTCAAATATTGGGAATATAAATGATGAATAACTTTTAAGTTGTTGAGTTTAGAAATGTGAAAACCGTATCAATAGATTTGTTTTGAAAATCATTTTCATAAAAGTATACATATATAACTTTTCAATAAATATATTTATAGAAAAAAAAGTCAAAGTTGTGTTTTGGAGACCGTGTCGCTGTCCTAAACGACTTCTTTTACCAAACCGGAGGGAGTACCTGTGGATACAAAAAAGCCATGTTGCCTAAGTAGACGGAACCGGAGGGCGACTATATGCAGTTCTGTACTAGTGTTGTCAAATTGTAGATCCTCGTTGTGGACTCGGCGTAATGCCGTGTCAATCTCCTTTTGAAAGTGTATGTCTATCCCAAGGCGTTCAAGAGCATCCACAAGCATCAATGTGTTGGCTGTGCTCATGGCATTACTGCTGGTATCAAACATACTGTACATTTCCCTCTTGAGTTGATCCACCCTCTCTGTCTTCCACTCCTCGGATCTCTGCATGCATCCATATACGTATATGAATCAATATATACACTTAGAGATAATGTAACTGAAACACAGCTAGCTAGATATCAATGAATTCGTGACAGTGATGGTGTTTTCCTGGGAAATTGGAGGGGTGTAGGTGACAAAGAAGTCCTCCCACAGGGATGGTTCGAAAGGACTATCTCCAGCGCCTGTGGTTACAGTGTCCTCCTCCTCCATCAGGTTGCTAATGTTATTGACAGGAGTGGAGGAAGCGTTGCAGGCAGTACGTACTCAGTTACAAGTTGTAATCATTAGTTGCTTGCAATGGTGCGACTTGCTATGGTATGTATTAGCCATCATTTATAGAGCTTGCATTGCTGAACTTGAACTAACACCAATAATGTATTTTGCAAGACATGACAAACTTAATGACGTGTGCACACACGTCAATGCTTTTCAATCAAATGTGGGGAACATGGTACTCCCTGTTAATTATATAGGTAATTTTAGGAAAAATTAGGGAAGTTGCCATTGATTTTTTTGAATGATCACACAATTCAAACAAAACGTTTTAAAATTTTCAAAATTTTACTTAAGTTTATCTTGATCAGGCTTCATGAATACTAAACAATCAATACTTAATGTTAAGATTGATCCATTAGAGTAGATAGAAAACTCTAGCCAGTTTGCTTCCAATCCATGCAGTGCCAGCTCTAGGATTTTGAGGGCCCTCTGGCGAACTCGTTGCGACGGTCCCTCTAGACCTTACATACACAGACTATTTTTTATTGCAAGGGAAATATATTTTTAATTTAACTTGTTTGATAATTATCGAGGGATAATTTAAACTAATACATCAGTATATTTGTACTTCTAGAATTAATATGATTACGTACCTTATATTTGTACTTCATAATATCCATTGCTTGTCATAAAAAGATACTTCTTCGGGAGTTTTGCAAATGTTTCTAAGGTAAAATTCTTAGATTCTAACACCTAATTAAATTAGAAGAAAAACAGGACTACATGAGTACTAAAATAAATCCTGAAATAACATATACAATACAAAATTACATTTTACAAATAATTAAATTGGTTAGTGTAATGAACCTGAGAGACAACGTAACTAACAATGCAAGACTGCAATTTAACTTCATTTCTTATAAAAAGACTAGCAATATGCCCGTGCGTTGCTACGGGTCACACTTTAGTCATTACATATTTATATTCATCTTTTATTTTCTAATTTGGACTGCTAGTGTGCCACAAACATAGTATAGAATTGAAATCCTATTAATTTATCATACTATAGGTAGGTCATGCTCACATCCACGTACATACATGTCCATCCTTACATATCCATCCCTCTACCTCACTGTTCTGATTTTTAAACATGCGCGTGGTGGAGACCCATCGAGACTTAGATTGACGGGACTGATTTGTGTATATTAGTGTACATACTTAAACATTAATTCACTGACAAATGGGTTAGGCCTCACATGCACGTTAGTCATCCAAAAAGAGTACTATATAATGCAGAAGAGGCTTGTTTTCTGATTTTGTTGACTTGTCGTTTATTAGTCTGAATAGACTTAGCATAACTTGGATTGGGCCGGTAAAAATCCATTTTCTTTATCCAACTCCACGAGCCAACAAATTCGGGTCGACCACATTTTTTAACACAAATATAATTCATTTTATTATTTGGGCTGGGCTCGGACCTGCCATTTTTTTAGCTGCGTAAATTAGGGCCACACCTTGCCCTAAATGAGCAAGTGGTCCAGACTGAATTTTTTCAAGTCTTTTAAAAATAGATAACATGTAATAAATCAAGATATGCATATTTGGAATCCACACTCCATTACTGAGTTGTGCATCAAACCTACATTACTCTCAAATTTTTAGCATTACTTATATTTGTTGTTTTCTTTCTTTATTTTATTTCTCTTTCTTTATTTTATTTTATTTTTCTTTCTTTATTTTATTTCTCTTTCCAAAAGCCCAAATCCTATTAGCTCAAAGGTCTGAGCGCCATCCTATGTCCACTCATCGCTTCTCCTTTCTACCTCACTCTAATCCACTCAAATCGTAATGATTAAAATGGTCGAATAGAAAAAAATGTGCATACAAACTAAATGGAAAACGGAAACAAATTAAAAGAAAATGTGTGCTTTGGGCCACGAAACGCAGCAAGCAGCTGGCAATTTTTTTATGAGCCACATGTGTGCTTTGCTCAAATTCTAGCAGCTAGCAGACTATGGTTCTACGGCCCACATGCATTTATACGTGAGGTAGGGCGCGAGGCTTAGATGGGCCGCCCTTTCTTTACACGATCCGTTTTTTCGTTCTCTAGTCATTGCGGCCTTGCGGCGGGGCAGGGCCAAGGTCTGGGAGTCTCGGTTCTCCACGGTTAGCCATAGGATGCCGGTTTTTTGTTTTTCTACTCCAATTCCTATATGCAGCGGCCGGTTTTCTTCCGGTTTTCAACATCTAAGTCCGGTTCCACACCGTTGACTTGGTCAATGACGTACCAAAAATCAGGGCAGAAACAATCCTTACTTTAATATTAGGTTGAGAAATTGCTACCAAATAAACAATATAGCCTGGACAATCAAATGTGACGCTTTCATGCATTGTACCGGGGATATAGCCCTTGACGGGTTTGTGTAGATTCCTAGTTCCGGCAAAGCTCTGGCCGTCTATGTTTGGCTGGAAGTCCACCCCTCCACATGTGTCAACGTCTTGTACCAATTATTTTAGCTGGTTTAGTACTAGATGCTATTACATGCATGCGAACGACTATGGCAGTACTGGCCCTTCGTCACTGCCAAGAAACGGACCGCTGGCAAATGGCATAACTTGGTGAACAGTATCTGTAATTGTCAGTGTATCACCTTGGTGCATCTTTCAGGCATGTTATAAATGAGGTCCAAAATAATTAGACCGTTCTTATCTGCTCACTGTGCTTGTTCTAGTCCTTTGAATTAGGACAAGGCACTGGTGCATTATTGCCCATCTAGTTCTAAGAAGACTCGTAAGATCAGTCTCAATGGAGAGGGTCATCGCACAGTTACCAAGTCTCGTGCTTATCCCTAGACGTGAAAGAGAATTGGAGAGCAGCTAATAGCCATATTTGGCCAGCTAGCGATGCTACATATGTTGTGTGTCAGTTGTCGTACGGTCGTGACCTGGGCACAACTGTGTCATCACTCACTAGGAGTTGTATTTTTTGGACTCCAATTCACTATTCACCCATCACATCCTGTCACATTGAGTCATATTTTCTCTCGTAGCACACGCTCTAACCCATACTTTTTTTCAACTTTCCACCCCAATACACTATTCTAACACTATTTATTTGTGAAAATTTGACGAACTAAACACCGACTGACAAACATACTAGAGTACACAATACGCCCCCTTCCACTGTAAAATTAACAACGTAATTTGGTAAATGCTCGAGTTTATGTAATTAGGTCAAGCGAGCATATGCAGCACACATGCGTTCAGATAATCAAGTATGCAACATATGCATGCGTATGCTTTTCTTTTTATATAAATGCGTATAAATATACTTGTACTTGTTGGAATTGCAGGGTATGCCGGTGCATACCCGGCATACCCTGTGGCTCCTTCGTATAAGTACAAGTGGACATACTTAGCTGTTGATGGTATACATACTTAGCATTTCCCTTTAGATTGACTCTTATATTTGGTTTTGCTCTTGTTCCCTATGTACATGTGCACATTCTCTCCAAGTTGAATAAATACCTCATCAGCAACAGAGGCAGCCAGCATCTTCCTCTTTAAAATGGTAAAGTCGCATTGCCTGAACTAATTTTTTGGTTACTGAATTTTGCATTTATGTTAATGGTTTACCATAGAACCAATGATATTATAGTGGGCTAAAGTAGTTACTGTAATTGTTTTCTTATGTGTTTTCTCATGCTTAGCTGCTAACCATGGTTAACTAAAAATGTGTTCTACTTGTCTCCTGTTGTAGCATGTCTCCCGGGAGAGCTAGCAGTATAGTATGCTTTTTGCGCTATTCTTGGACACTAAGCTGACCTTTCTCAAAATCCCTTGACTATTATTTCACAGGATAAATCTTACGAGGACTATAGACCTGGGCCACAAGATGAAGACGAGAGTTATGGCACTGCTAGTGAAGAACAAGACCAGGTGGGTGGGGCTCCGCGCCGAGGCAGAGTGCCAAGGACATCCACAAAGTGGCCAAGTGACACAATGATAGTCACTGAGGTCGACATAGGGGGGATGCCAGTACCATTGACACAAAAGTGCAGGTTCAGGGCGCTTGCGGGGCTCATTGCTAGACAAAAGATACCTTTGCATTTGCCAGAAATCAAAGAACTAAGCAATGATGAAAAGTGGGACTTGTTTGATAAGCATGTGCAGAAACACTTGAAGTTCCAGGAAGGTGTGAAACCATAGGCATTCAAGCTTTTCTGGAAGACGGCAGCCAAGGCATAGAGACAATTCAGATTTTAGCTTAAGCGAGATTTTATCAGAAAAGGACTTGAGCCATTTACAAGGCACCCGTTTATCGACCTAGAACAGTGGAAGGAGTTCATGAAACAGGAGAAAACCGAGGAAGCCTCATCTGTTTGTGTCAAGTTCAAAGAACTTCGAAGCCGGAACACAAGCGAGCACAGCATGGGTCCAGTTGGTTATACTGTGAAACTACCACAATGGGAGGAAGAGGACAGACAATTAGCTGCAGCTGGGATCCCCAACCCATATGACGCCTATCCTGACGATCGTTCCAACAATTGGCTGCGAGCAAGAAGTAAGCTAGTGATTAAAGACCGTGTTGCCGTGATAGTGTTCAACAACAAAGCAATTGAAAAATTGGCTGCAGACATCAAGGAGAAGAATGCATGTGCAGAATCTTCAGGAATGGCAGGGCAGAGGGAGTATGATGTGCTAAGTCAGTGCTTGAGCCGCCCCGAACAACCAGGTTGTGTGCGTGATGTCTCCAGCTACTAGGGCAGGAAGTATGCAAGGCCTCATCACTCTTCCATGTACAGGAAGAGGAAGAGGACAAGGATTGACACATCAGTTTATAAGGAAAAGATAAAGGAAGAAATCAAGCAAGAACTCAAGGCTAAGATGCAGAACGATTTGCTTGCCATTCTGGGAGAAGGGTACCAGGTGGTGTTGTCACCAGTGTCCAATCGTGCAAGCCCTTCACCCGCCACACTGAAGAGCAGTTGTGCGTCCATAGATAATATAGGCTTGATCAATGGCACTGCAGAGTTGACGGAGGTGCACTGTGATGATCGTACACAGGAAGACCTTATAGGCATGTTGACTGAACCCGCACATTGTGGCCTATGTATCATGTGGAGGGGTGTTGAATGTGAGGCTGCAATTGGTGTGGTTCATCCAGAGCAGACTACGCTACAAACAGTCCCGATTCATGAAGACTGTGTTGTGGTCGAAGTGCTGCATGTATATAGTGTCTTTGTGGATGAAGCGCTGTAATACCCTCCTAATGACGAGGTGACGACACTCGGACAAGCTGTAGGACAGAGGATACAGTGGAGAAGGTGTCGCATTCACGTCAAGGGAGCACCAACATATAAATCTCGTTCACATGCTACGGTACAGATTCCTTATAGTTCACAGAGTACGGGACAGGTTCCTTCCTCACATGGTTCCCCACCTCCTCCTCCTCCTCTATCCCCACATCCGCAAGACATTCCCACCACCTCCTCCTCGTCTTGAAAAACTTGCATCCCCACACCCGCAAGATTCACCACAGATTATTCCATCCTCACCTCCTTCTCCTCCTCGTCAACCTGAAAAAACAGAAAAACTTGCATCCCCACATCCGCAAGATACACCAAATATTCCATCCCCCACCTCCTACTACTCGTCCTGAAAAAGAAAAACTTGCATCCCCACATCCGCAAGATACACCAAATATTCCATCCCACCACCTCCTCCTCCTCCTCCTCCTCCTCATGAAACAACAAAACCTACACCCGCAAACGAAAGTGCTCAAAACAATCATGCCAAAGCAGGAGCCCAGATTGATATGTTGGCTGATGCTGATAAATCTGTCGATGACATTTCAAAGAAAGCTACAGGTATATCTGGGCCTAATACCTCTGTAATAGCTCCTGGTGAGACACCACCGTTACCAGGCAACCAGAGTGATGTGTTGGTTGGTGCTGATAAATCTGTCGACGACATTTCAAAGAAAGCTGCAGGTACAGCTCGACCTAATACCTCTGTAATAGCTCCTGGTGAGACACCACCATTACTAGGCAAGAAAGCCCTTGAGAAACCTTCAACCATTTCAAAGCAGCAAGAAAAGAAATTTGCCAAAAATAAAATCTCTACACCACCTACAACAGGCAAGAAAGCCCTTGAGAAACCTTCAGCCATTTCAAAGCAGCAAGAAAAGAAACTTGCCAAAAATAAAAGCTCTACACCACCTACAGCAGGCAAGAAATCCCTTAAGAAACCTTCTTCAACCATCTCAAAGTAGCAGGAAAAGAAAATTGCTTAAAATAAAACCTCTAAGATGCCTACTAGAAAGCGATCTGAGAGAAACACCAAGAAGAATGCTTGGACTATGACTAACCCAAATTACAAATTTGGAGATAGCATTCTCAGTGATGATGTACTCAATGTGGCTGCTCCTTGTACCAGAGATCTCCACACATTCTTCATGCAACGTTGTAAGGCAGAAGATAATTCTCCGATTATGGTCGCACTTCGGCCCGGGACCGGCTGGTGGCCTAAGAGAGAAGAATTGTCAAACGAACTCGAGTAGATACCTGTACAACTCAGTTATTTGTACGATCTCTTCAAGTTGGATGCTTTGGATGTGACCCTTATCCACTGCTTCATCCTGTAAGTTGCTTGAAAATTTAATCTGCTTCTCACTAATCATTCTCTAACGAAATGTGCTTTTTGCCTCACATCATTTTACCATGTATTTTGCCTCCTTACACTTTGTTTTTTCTTACTATTAGGAATATGGCTGTAGAAGTTGAGAAGATGGGCGCTGCAGTTGGCTTCCTTGATCCTGAATGCTTTAACTAGACAATGTAGACCAGCAAGGCTCACTCTGTTGATTTCGCCGTGTCCTATATGAAGCGTGCCTTACAACTATATGCTAAAAAGAAACTCATCATTTCCGCTTATCTCAGTGACAACCACTGGATTGCAGTGGCGATCCTTCCAAAGCAGAAGAGGGTCTTGTATCTTGATTCATTGAAGAGCCTTAAGACTGATATTTCCCTTTTGACACTAATCATTAATGAGTAAGTTCTTTCTTTCTTAACCTGCGGACGTTCCTCAACAAACTCTGCAGAGTATATTAATAGTGCCCTCCCCTAACCATTGTTGCATGTTTCGTTGTAGGGGTTGGGACCGTTACTGTGTCGACAAGAAGTTGCCCCGCGGCACCTTGGAACATGTCAAAGAGGTTAGGGTACATACCACTTATTTCCTTCCTGTGGAAGTTAGTACTAAAGCTTAAGTTTATTTCTTCTCGATCACCACTATTTTTCTTTGTACATTTATTGTAGTGCCACCAACAACCTTCTCATTCCAGACTCCATGGCTTCTATTGTGCCTATCACATGCTTAAAGTAAAAGATAGATGGAGGGAACATGTACTTTCTTTTGATCTGCATTTGTAACACCTGCAACTGAGCACAGTTCTTACTTATTACCACTGCACATGTTTGGTAACCACCTGTATATGTGTGCTGACTGGTGACATTGTTATATCCAGAAATTTGAGCAACCGGAGCATGGTCTCCACGAAACCACGCTAGTCTTTGTTCGTGATAGAATTACCACATTTCTCATGGAACAGGTGATCGCAGTCAGAGGAAAATTTCATACTGATGAAACTGTGTGGGCTAATATTATATATGGTTCTGTGTGATATTGTTGTCAAGCTAGTTAACTATGGCTGTGATATTGTTGTCAAGCCAGTGATGCTTCTTTACTTGTGAGATGATGATGCTGAATTTTGTCGTATGATGCATGTGGATTATGTGGATTTCTGTGAATTTGGATGCTGGATCTAATTTCTGTGAATTTTGTCATATCCTGGCTGGTTCCAGGATGCAGCCCCTAATGGCTGCCAAATCCTGGCTGGTTCTAGGATGCAACCGGCAAGCAGGCAGGTTACTGTAGTGGTGGCCTACGTATCTGTAATGGGCGTTAATTAAAGCTCGTTACAAAAACTGATCAGTAAGTAACGGGTTTCATTTAGAACGCCTGTTACAAACATTTCACCAATGTAACGGGCAGTATAAAAGCCCGTTACCAATACTAACCGGTGGGCCCCAGAAATTAGCCCTTTCGTCGAGATAGAGGAGACGTGGGTTCACAGCACGCATCTCCTTTAGTCGAGAGACAGGAGACGCGCGTGAAATAGACACGTCTCATTTTGTCGAGACAGAGGAGACGTAGGTTCATAGCACGCGTCTCCAATGTTGAGCTCATGTAACGGGCTCTGCTTTGATGCCCGTTACCAAAGTCCCCTGTGGGCCCAGAGAAACATCCATTTCACGTGACCGATAACTAGTTGTGGTAACGGTCGTTGTTTGCTGACCGTTATGAATACATGTTATCAGCAACGGGCATCAGCCCGTTACCTTTCTTCGCTCATTTGTAACACTTCATCGGTAACAGACGCTTTGCCTGTTACTAAAGTCCATCTATAACTGTTACCAAAGTGAGTTTTTCACGTAGTGGACACCAGTGCCTGGCGGAGCCTGCACGCGGCACGGCTCTCCCGTGGCTGGCGGCGCTCGCACCTAGCGAGGCTCATTGGGGGTTTGGGGGTGCCCGCAACCTTGTGGAGCCCGCACGTGGTGGGGCTCACCTGTGATCGACGATGCCCACGCCTAACGAGGCTTGTCGAGGGTTGGTGGTGTCTGGGGCCGATAGCACCCTCGCCTTGCGGAGCCCGCGTGTGGCGAGACCCACCCTGGTCCGCGGCACTCACAGTTGGTGGCACTCGTGTGGCTAATGAGGAGCAAAGCTCCCCACGGCCGATGATGCGATTGGTTGTGACAACGGGTCACGAGACGAGAAGTAAAGGAAAAATTGGAACCAACATTTACCCTTTCATAACCAATGGCAGGTGGGTAATTTTTACCATAAAAGTCAGAGAAAACATGGACCTATATGCTTTTGGATTTGTACTAAGGAGAAAGCTGTTTTTGAGCTCTTTATAGTAACGTCATGCATCTGGATAGCCCTTGGAATATTGATATTTATTAGTAATGTCATGCATCTGGATAGCCTTTGGTGGCTGGAAGTCCACTTATTATCCACGGTACTATATTAGGCTTGTGTCAACGTCTTGTAAATAATTTAGCTAGCTGGTTTGGTACCAATTATTTTAGCTAGCTGGTTTGTTGGTACCAATTATTTTAGCTAGCTGGTTGGTACTAGAGATGTAGTTATATGCATGACACCATGAGAACGGCTATGGTACTAGCCCTTCGACACTGGTTTGGCAAATGGTGGCATAGCTTCGTGCAACAAAGTCTATCATTGTCGGTATGTAGTGTGCTAGCCCCACAAAGTCCTCCACGGCAGAACTCCAAATATCTCTCACATTTGTTCATCTTTCAGTCATGTTATCAGGTCCAATGAATTTGGCCGTTCTTATCTACTCATCACAGTGTTTGTTCTACTCACAAGTGCATTGCCCTTGAAGCCTATCAAGTTCTCTAGAAGGCTCATAATTTTCGTACTTATCCCTAAACGTGAAAGAGAATTAAGAGCAGCTATCGATCTTGTCAGACACGGCCCAGCTAGCGATGCTATCCACTAGGAGTTGCAAGTCCAGCTCTTCATCATCAATATGCGAGCTGCATTTAGGGTGTTGCCGGCGGCATCAAACATATACTCCCTCCGTATTGGTATTAGAAGACGTTTAGGACAAGGTTTAAGTCAAACATTAGGATTATAAATCATGAATAGTTTTTAAGTTATTGAGTTTGAAAATGTGAAAATCATATGAATAGATTTGTCTTGAAAAATATTTTCATAAAAGTAAAAATATATCATTTTTAAATAAATATTTTTTATAAAAAATAAGTCAAAGTTATGTTTCGTAGACCGTGTCACTGTCCAAAACGTCTTCTAATACCAATATGGAGGGAGTACTAGAGTACACAATATATACGCCCCCACCCACCCGTGCGCACGTGTTGATTCGTTCTTGCCTTGGTCACATAAACCGTTCATAACCTGAACCTTCGACCTCTTAAAATTGATGAGCAGCTCGAAAATCATATACAACTCTATAGGAGCAACCTACTAAGTATCATAACTCTATTTCTCTCAACATGCAAGTATTATACATTATAACTCACTATACGCCATGTCACCATCCATTATATGTCATGTCATCATCCACCAGACAATCTATTTATGTCTTCAACTGATTTTCTGTGACTAACAACATATATTTGTGAGTAACACACCACAAAATTCCCGGAGTTGAAATAATGTAGGATCAATCATTTTAGAATGGTTCACTCTTAACAAAATAGCATGCTTTCATATATGATGTTGTTTACAAACGAATGTTCCCATGTAATCACTTTGGTGTTTACACTTTCGCATTTCACACTAAAATTTTGTTTAAAAAATTCCCGCAGCAACGCGCGGGGTATCACCTACTGTTAAATGACATGGATTGAAGGTGTTGTCGTTGACGTGGAGGATTGAGAACCGCCCCAACTCAAATGAATTGACGGTCGTGCTAATAAGATAAGAGCCACACTTACTCGCTTTGCGACATGTTAAGTGACAACTCACACATGAAGATACATGACTTGGTGCAATTCAACATAACTGGTTGTCCCAGTTGGTACTCAACACTATACAGAAGGTCGAGCGCACCCATCGTTACAACATATCACCACATGAACTATAAAAAGAAATATGAAACGTTACACAAGTTCTAAAATTAAGCATGTAAAACATCAATATTATCACAACTAAGATGAATGAACAAGAATATGTGCACGTGTGCATGTTTACCAGAATTTTTTTAGAAAGACACCAAAAGGTGTCTCATATCTGATTCATACTAAGGAAAACAATTGTTGGTACAAAAGAAGGACAACTTGACACATACCAACAAAAAGAAACTAAAATTACAACGAAGAGCTTTCTTGTCGTCTTCTTCCTTCGATTGTTCGTTGTCCACCGGAACTTGAAAAGTACACTGAAAAGGAAGCAAGGAAAGAAGCATATGCAAACGCCATCGCCACACAAGGTTTCGAAGACAGCAAAAACCACTCGTTGCTTGCAACAAGATCTAGCAACTGCTAATAGAATATCGGCAGGGGAAATATCCCAAGCAACACATGCTTGGACCACCAAAACAGAGGGTTGAAGAAAAATCAGATCTTGCTGTAGAACAAAATGGAGGCACAGATCAAAGTCACCACAACAATAGGCCACCAACTGCATCTCTTGATTGACACACCAACCGCACAGATCTGAAGAGAAAATGTAGATTTGACAGCACCAACACTCATAGTCCTTCATCGGTGTCGGATTGAACGTCGTCGATGTAGGGAGGAGCCGGAGAGACCTTATTCCACAGCGTCATTATGGCCACCACCTCAACGATGTCGCTGGAATACCAATCTGAACTAAAAACTGGATCTATCAAAGAAGGGAACGGGTCCCCACTCCTTCACCCACCGGCGAGATCACTGAAGGGAAGGAGGAGGGGGACCAACAGGGCTCGCGAGAAGGCTCTGGCGGTGGGGAGTTGTGGCGCAGGAGCAGTTTTCCTGAGCGATGGTTTTCCAAGATTTTTCCACGAAGAGTGTGAAACATAGTAGTTTCATGTTGTACTCTAGGGCAAGATTAGTGCTGGAGGCACCGGGTGCGTTCTTACCATCTGGATTAGTCATACTAATTGGATGCCCTTGGTCGATGTAGTTGTACAAGTCAGTGCAGGAAGAAGTGTCCCTCGAACAGCATCAGGAAAGTAGACGAAACAGTGTTCATGTTGGCAATCGTGCCGCCATCTCCAAAGGACACGAAGCGCATTGAGCACCATCATGTAATCCTGAGCGTCGACATCACCCACCAAAATGCCCTAGCATTGAGCTTCACCTTCGTGAGGCGTGCCCAATTGTAGTAGTGGGTACGCGGTCTTGGTGAGGGTGAGGTATATAGCTAATCCCACCAGCCACCTTAGGAACCACCTTCTGGATCACGGCACCACAATTGGAGCCGCTCGTATCATCACCTGTCACGAAGGCCTTGCCAGCAGTGTCGTCCTTCGGTGGTGGTGTCACCCCGTCATCAGTGAGAATTCAATCACACGGTCACAATTCCAACGACAATATATACCTCACTGCGATCGAGTCCCGGACTGTAACCAGCTCTTATATATGCCACCACTTGTAGATATCGCTGGAGTGTTGGTGGCAGTTCATCAATCGACGAGCTCAAGAATGCACACCCAACTTACGCGAGCTGGAACAGTCTCGTTTTGGTGCTGCAAACTAGCAGCATTTTCTCGACTCTATTAACTGAATATAAAGCAACATAAATACAAACTGAATTCCGGCCTCGAGGGACCGAGATGCACGCACCAGACTCCCTTCACGACGCCTGCCATCCCAAGCATCGGGAATAATGTGATGCACTAGACGCGCTCCCGCGTGGACCAAGCACACGTCAGAGCTCAACCACACACAACCAGCAATTCCGGCCCTGCACCCAACAAACTAGTGCATTGTGGCCAACTGACACGCGCTAAAGATGCACAAGTATTATAATTCAACACTACACACACGTCGAGCGAGCGACCAAGCTTTTTTCTAAGGACACATAAAGAAGGAACACGATCGACGACCAAGCTCACACACAAGCACACGATGCGACTCAATATTTAAATCGGGATGGGCTTGAGGAAGAGGGAGGTGACGAGACCCTCGAGGTCGCCGCTGAAGGTGTAGCCATCGTTGCCACCACAGTAGAAGATCTCACACGCCCTTGCTAGGTTGATCACGGCCATCTTCACTGCCGGCAGCATCTTTTTGTCTATCTCCATGCACGCCTGGTTCATCCTTCTCCATGCATGGTCCACCATTGCCGTGAGTGCAGCAGCAGCCTCCTCTCCAGTAGTTCCATGCTCCTTCATGTAGCACTCCAGGGAGGTAGCGACATCATTCTTGGTCTTCTTCCGCCCTTTCTGCCAAGATAGTAAAAAGCTTCTCGATTTATATCCATGCATGTCCCTAAGAAGCTAAGGTCACTTTTCTCCGGATGAAGCAAGAGTTGAGAAATGCATCTGTGTCGTCATTACAAAAATCTATCTCCTAATAGAAATGCTTTTCATGTGGCAATAACCAAATCTTTGTAAATTTAGATTCACGGAATCTCATGAGGTGCGGCTGCTTTTCTCTTGAACCAGTGGTAGCATGTATTAGTACCTTGTAGGCAGAGATGTCATTGAGGAAGCGACCAATTTCTCCGCAGGCACGGACCATGTCGGGCACACAGCTAGCCCACTCGAATGTCTCCTTGGTTGCCCCCACAGCCATCAGTGCTGCAAGGGTCAGTACAGGGGCGCCTGCTGACATGGAGGACAGTTCTACCTGGTCTTTGAAGCTAGGCATGTAATTCTTATTGCACCATGTGACCTCCTCAAGGTAATATTTAGACTGCAATATATACTGCACACCATAGTATGTTAATAATAATAAGCCTATGCTTCATTAGTGTGGAAAGAAGAGCAAGCAGCCAGTTGATTAACACCTGTACGTGTTACATACCTCTTTTTTGACATAAAGCACACGGTACCTTTCATCTGGTTCCAAATTATCCTCGAATTCGTCAAAAAGTCTTAATGTTCTGATGTAGAATTTCCGCAAATATTCTGGCAATGTAGAAACCGCACACTCATCCCACCTGCAAGGTGATTATTCATATATATGCATTACTTGGTTCCACTGCTCTCGTAATAACATGTGTATGCAGTTACGGTGGAGAAAAAAATAAAATGGACCAATCACGCACATAGCCCTATGATGGAGGTAATCTACAGTAGATCCAAACGTTTAGGACAAACTAGTTAGTGATCAAACGTCATATATTTAACTATTCAAGGATGGGGGTAATGTTTAGCAAACCATGCACGAGAAATTAAAGCTAACTATACCTTTGTATGACTTGATTGAACATTTCGCACTCCTCGAAAGTAGCATGAACATCATAGGTGTCGTCCATAAGGCTTATCAAGGCAATGATCTTCGAGAAGATTATTCTCGCATGAGAGTGTTCCTCCCCTGGAAACATTACAAAGCTCCAGAAGTAAATTTCCACACCGCGGTCCCGAGCGTAAGTTAGCTTCACGTTCTTGTAGAGATCCCTATACCACCTTCAGGTAAAATTTATAAACCAGTCACTATTGACGATTAAACAGCCAAACAATTTCTACACTAGTAAAAAACATATGTATTTGGCAATTGCTATAAGCAGAAAAGAGACCTCCGTATAAAAAATATGACCCGCAATGTTGTTATTACTAATTCAACAATTAATGTTTCCAAGGCATGGAAAGTTTGGACACATATAACTCTTACTATATGAAGCGGGGAAGTAATCTTCTATCAAATATGGAGTTTTGTTATTATTTTACTGGGCCTTAATTAGTAGGGATGTAAACGGGAATGGGAAATTCCCGTCCCCGTCCCCGTATACCGTGTAAACTGACCGCATCATGTGGCAACAGGAAACAAGATTTTTCTCACGAATTCTCGGCAGGAATAGGAACAGAATCAGGGGAGGGTATTTCCCAACCTTATTCACGGTTCCCGTATTCGAGTTGGAATAATCCCGGCGGAATAATTCCAATTTTTTAACAGCTAAACTATTTACAGTTAAACCTCCTATTCAGCCCACATGAACACTCAACCCACAAACCCTCAGACTGGCCACCCCCACCGAGCGTCTCCAACAAAACCGGCACCAAACCCTAATGCACTGCAGCCCTCCATATTTCCGCCGCCGCCTCCAGGCCGGGTTGCAGGCTCCAGTCCTCCTCCTATGTCTCTCCACCACCGCACCCACCCACTGGTCTGTCTCTAAGATGGCTGGATGCTTCTGGTCTTGTGGATCCACTTCTTCGTCAACGCCACACCCGTCGCGTACTTCGCCACGGCTGTTGCGGCACTCGGCCCGCTGACGCGCGCCGGGGCGGAGTTGAGGTGTGGGTGCCTGGCGCATTTGATGTCTAGGGGGATATTGCCAACTGGGAGACCGTGGAGCCTCTACACTCTGTGCTATGCTCTATGCCCATATGTGATGTACTGTTGTGTTGTGCATCTTTTGACTAGGAGATTATGATCTAGTATTTATATTCTTACGACGATGCAACTGTGTGTTGAGCTAACTGTTTGAAGTGGTTACATAGATGTCGATGTTCCCGTTTTGTGTTATCAATTCCAGATCGTAATCGACATGTTCCCTATCGTAATATTTCATTCACGATATCCTATAATATCGAATTCATTTTCCCATCCGGCCTTCCCGCGCTCCGTTCTCGTTCCCGGTAAAAACACAATATATGAGCAGGAATGGTTAGAGCGTTTTCCCAACCGCTTACATCCCTATTAATTAGTATTATATTATTTGTTTCTCATGAGTAGAGTTATTATATTAGACTTAACTTATCTATATAAAGAGCGAAAGAATTGTCTTACATCTTATTCTTACATCTTATCTTGCGAAAGTGGAATTTATGTGCAAAGGTGGGATTTTTGTAGGGGGTTATCGGTAAAAGTTTCAAGAGACAAGTAGAGCTTGCGAGCGAGGGTGGGATTTATGTGCAAAGGTGGAATCTACATACACACTCCCCTACAAAGAGGTGTAAAAGGATAGGGAAATATATATGGACTTACAAGCAGAAGTCCCGGAGCTCCTTCAGCTGGATGGACCTGGTGATGCTATAATCCAGTCTCGCAAGTTCGAGCACCATAGCGTTGTGTGTCTCTTCCTTCTCATACTCGGCAATGTAGTACATGGTCTCTAGTGGACCCGTGTATCGGGGGAGCGGGATGTCAAGGGCACGGGAGATCTGCTCTGCCAATGGAGAGCCAACATCTCCCTTCATAGCCTCAAGATGGGGTCTAGCGAAGGCGATGACATCATCAAAGATATCCTCGCCAGGCACAGCCATATGAGCAGCATTGTACAGGTTCAATAGACCCCTTGGATCATCAGTCAGCGCCGTGCTCAAAGTTCCAGTGCCATCTCTGTACTTGTGAAATACATCTGCATGCATATTAGTGAAAAGTACTAGTCAAAACCTTTCTACATGCATCAGTGCTCAATATGTATTAATTATACTGCCAGCCTGACAGACTCCCAAATATATAATTTCTAGTCAATATTTAGAACTTGATAAAACAAAACAAGCAGGTTGGAAAGATTATGCATGGATCAGAAAATTTTGTAGTTAGGTTCCTAAGTTTACTTAGCTACCTGTGGATACAAAAAAGCCATGTTGCCTAAGTAGACGAAACCGGAGGGCGATTATATGCAGTTCTGTACTGATGTTGTCAAATTGTAGATCCTCGTTGTGTACTCGGTGTAATGCCGTGTCAATCTCCTTTTGAAAGTGTCTGTCTATCCCAAGGCGTTCAAGAGCATCCACAAGCATCAATGTGTTGGCGGCTGTGCTCATGGCATTACTGCTGGTATCAAACATACTGTACATCTCCCTCTTGATTTGATCCACCCTTTCTGTCTTCCACTCCTCGGATCTCTGCATGCATGCATATACGTATATGAATCAATAAATACTTAGAGATAATGTAACAGGAACACAGCTAGCATGATATCAATGAATTCGTGACAGTGATAAGTGTTTTCCTGGGAAATTGGAGGGGTGTAGGTGATAAAGAAGTCCTCCCACAGGGATGGTTCGAAAGGACTATCTCCAGCGCCTGTGGTTACACAGTCCTCCTCCATCAGGTTTGCAGGCAGTACTCAGTTACAAGTTGTAATCATTAGTTGCTTGCAATGGTGCGACTTGCTTGCTATGGTATCTAATAGCCATCATTTATAGAGCTTGCATTGCTGAACTTGAACTAGCACCAATAATGTATTTTGTAAGACATGACAAACTTAATGACGTGTGCCCACACGTCAATGCTTTTCAAACAAATGTGGGGAACATGGTACTCCCTGTTAATTATATAGGTAATTTTAGGAAGAAGTTGACATTGATTTTTTGAATGATCACACAATTCAAACAAAACGTTTTTAAATTTTCAAAATTTTACCTAAGTTTATATTAATCAGGCTTGATGAATACTAAACAATCAATACTTAATGTTAAGATTGATCCATTAGAGTAGATAGAAAACTCTAGCCAGTTTGCTTCCAATCCATGCAGTGCCAGCTCTAGGTTTTTTAGGGCCCTCTGGCGAACTCGTCACGATGGTCCTTCTAGACCTTACATACACACACTATTTTTTATTGCAAGGGAAATATATTTTTAATTTAACTTGTTTGATAATTATCGAGGAATAATTTAAACTAATACATCAATATATTTGTACTTCTAGAATTAATATGATTACGTACCTTATATTTGTACTTCATAATATCCATTTCTTGTCATAAAAAGATACTTCTTCGGGAGTTATGCAAATGTTTCTAAGGTAAAATTCTTAGATTCTAACACCTAATTAAATTAGAAGAAAAACATGACTGCATGAGTACTAAAATAAATCCTGAAATAACATATACAATACAAAATTACATTTTACAAATAATTAAATTGGTTAGTGTAATGAACCTGAGAGACAACGTAACTAACAATGCAAGACTGCGATTTAACTTCATTTCTTATAAAAAGAAATTGCTACCAAATAAACAAGATAGCCTGGACAATCAAATGTGACGCTTTCATGCATTGTACCGGGATATAGCCCTTGACGGGTTTGTGTAGATTCCTAGTTCCGGCAAAGCTCTGGCCGTCTAGGTTTGGCTGGAATTAAGTCCACCCCTCCACATGTGTCAACGTCTTGTACCAAATATTTTAGCTGGTTTAGTACTAGATGCTGTTACATGCATGCGAACGACTATGGCAGTACTGGCCCTTCGTCACTGCCAAGAAACGGACCGCTGGCAAATGGCATAACTTGGTGAACAGTATCTGTGATTGTCAGTATATCACCTTGGTGCATCTTTCAGGCATGTTATAAATGAGGTCCAAAATAATTAGACCGTTCTTATCTGCTCACTGTGCTTGTTCTAGTCCTTTGAATTAGGACAAGGCACTAGTGCATTATTGCCCATCTAGTTCTCAAGAAGACTCATAAGGTCAGTCTCAATGGAAAGGATCATCGCACAGTTACCAAGACTGTAATCTTAAGAACTGTGACAATTGAGGGTTATGGTGATGACCCTCCTCTCTCATTCCATGACACTCTCCCTCCTCTCTCTTCATAAATTTTCTGATGTGGCATGATATTTAATGCTTATGACCCTCATATGACACTCCTCATTGAGACTGACCTAATGTTCGTGCTTATCCCTAGACGTGAAAGAGAATTGAAGAGCAGCTAATAGCCATATTTGGCCAGCTAGCGATGCTATATATGTTGTGTGTCGGTTGTCGTACGGTCGTAACCTGTGCACAACTGTGTCACTCACTAGGAGTTGTATTTTTTGTCTGTTTAGTTTTGAACTCCAATTCACTATTCACCCATCACATCCTATCATATTGAGTCATATCTTCTCTCACAGCACACACTCTTACCTATACTTTTTTCAACTTTCCACCCCAATACATTATTCTAACACTATTTATTCGTGAAAATTTGACGAACTAAACACCGACTGACAAACATACTAGAGTACACAATACGCCCCCACCCACCTGTGTGCGCGAGTCGATCCGTTCTTGCCTAGGTCACATAAACCAATTCATAACCTGAATCTCCGACCTCTTAAAATTAATGGGAACTCAAAAAATGTTAAATGCACTACTAGAGAAAGCACTATTTGTACCGGTGGGAACCCCATTAGTACCGGGTGGGAACCCCCATTTGTACCATTAGACAAGTCACTGGTGCATTATTGCCCATCTAGTTTTCAAGAAGACTCATAATGTTCGTGCTTATCTCTAGACGTGAAAGAGAATTGAAGAGCAACTAATAGCCATTTTTGTTCAGCTAGCGATGCTATATATGTCGTGTGTCAGTTGTCATACGGTTGTAACGTGTGCACAACTGTGTCACTCACTAGGAGTTGTATTTTTTGTCTGTTTAGTTTTGGACTCCAATTCACTATTCACTCGTCGAGGTATATCTATATCTTCTCTCACAGCACACGCTCTAACCCATATTTTTTTCAACTTTTACTGTGGAAACTGTATGAATGCTACGGCCGTCTATGTTTGGCTGGAAGTCCACACCTCCACATGTGTCAACGTCTTGTACCAATTATTTTAGCTGGTTTAGTACTACAATAGATGCTGTTACATGCATGTGAACGACTAAGGCAGTACTGGCCCTTCGTCACTGCCAAGAAAAGGACCGCTGGCAGATAGCATAACCTGATGAACAGTATCTGTAATTGTCGGTATGTTGCGTGCTATAGACACAAAGTCCTTCCTATGTGGCCATTTAGAATGGTTCACGGAAGAAGTCGTTATATCACCTCATAACTACCTAGAATGATCGAAAACTCTAAAATATCTCTGACCTCGTGGTCCATATCTTTCAGTGTGTGTGTAATTAGACCGTTCTTATCTGCTCACTGTGCTCGTTCACGAAGAGACTCATAATGTTCGTGCTTATCCCTAGTCGTGAAAGAGAATTGAAGAGCAGCTAATATCCATTTTTGGCCAGCTAGCGAGATGCTATATGTCGTGTGTCAGTTGTCATCGTACTGTCGTAACCTGTGCACAGCTGCGTCACTAGGAGTTGTATTTTTTGTCCGTTTAGTTTCCTAAACGTGGACTTCAATTCCCTGTTCACTCGTCACATCCTGTCATATTGAGTCACATCTTCTCCCACAGCACGTGCTCTAACCCATACATTTTTCAACTTTCCACCCCAGTGCAAATTTGACGAACTAAACACCGACTGACAATAACAACATGAGATTAGAGTTTTTTCATTGTGATGGTAAGGGGTCTTTAATTAAGTTGATTAATAGATTGGATAGGCTGACCTGCGAAGGCAGATTTGTTTGAGCATCTCAAGAGTTTACTGAATCCCTTTCTAACCCTTGGTTTATAGCAAGATGATAAAAAGTCACACTCCAATAACTTCCTAATCCATCCTCCTAATATTTTAAAACTCGGAAAAAGTCACTTTGTCAGGGCCGTCCCGGAAAAATCAAAGGCTTGTACGGAATTAAAAATTAGGCCTAACAAAATTAAAAAGAACTATATAATATAATGCATTACATAGCACCAGGATAATATCAAGAATTGTATATATACCGATCTTCTGGTTGCATAATTCGTACTTGGCATGAGGTATTCTTTTGGCATTTTTTGAAATCAGTTCGCCAACTAAAGGCTTTAGGTAAACATGACTTAAATCTTGAAATAATAGACATCAAAATCAATTGATACATATTTACATAGACAAAATATGAAAAGAATTAAATTATATTTAGCGTCTGCGGTTACACTGTCCTCCATCAGGCTGCTGATGTTATTGATAGGAGTGGTGGAAGAGTTGTAGGCAGTACTCATAGAAAGTATGATCTTGAATGCAGTATTCAGTTACAAGTTGTAACCATTAGTTGCTCGCAATGGTGCGACTTGCTATGGTATCTATTAGCCATCATTTATAGAGCTTATTACATTGCTGAACTTGAACTAGCACCAATAATGTATTTTGTAGGACATGACAAACTTAATGACGTGTGTACACACGTCAATGCTTTTCACTGACCAATGGCCGTGATTCCAATGTGGGGAACATGGTTCTAACAGACCGAGTTTTGGAAAGGTGTGAAATTTCGAAAATTTTAAAACTTTTTGTTTGGTCATGTGTGCTACCCAATTTTGTCCTAAAATTGCTAGCCTCTTATCTCAAATTCTCCATAAAAATAAAACCAAAATAAATTATATTTAAATTATGCTAAAATAATTGAGTTCGATCTTTTTGGATTTTATTTGGAGTTAATTGTGTGTTGTTTCAATTTGAAACTAATTCAAATTCAAACTATAAAAGAAATTATATTCAAAACTAATTTAAAAACTCTAACATCTAAGGCCCTGTTTTGGGGACGCTTAACTTAGATTATAAGCAAAATAAGCCAAATAATCTCACCAAATGCTGCGCTTCTCAACAAGCTTAATCCCACCGCGAACGCAAAAAAACCAGCCCAACACTGCGTTTTGATAAGCGGCCCGGAGGCTGCGTTTCCTTCGCTTATCCTCCGTAGCCGCCCGAGCGCCGACTCCTCCCCTCCCCACCGCACCCTCCCCACGCCGGCGGCCGAGCGGCGGCTCCTTCCCTTCCTGCCGCGCCCTCCCCATGCCGGCGGCCGAGCGCCGGGTCCTCAATGTGACGCCCCGCCCCGCCCCACCCCGCCCTGTCCCGATCCGCGCGACACGCTGGCGGCCAAGCGCCGGGTCCTCGATGCGACGTCCCGCCCCGCCCCGGCCGGTGAGCCTCCGCCCCCCATTCCATTTCAATTGAGAGATCCAATTCCTCCCGCATGGCCTCTTCCTACGCCCCCGACGACCAGACCGACGCCGACTTCTTCGACAAGCTCGTCGACGACGACGCCCCCGCCCGCCTCCCGCCCCAGCGCCAGCCCATGAGGCCGCCTTGGCTCGCGACCCGCCACCTGCCCCGCTACCCGCCACCGGCGGCCGCTGCAGGTTGCTGGCCGCGGACGGGGCAGCAGCTGCAACTCGCCGTGGTACCGTCGGCTGATGCAGTGCCAGGCGACGAGGAAAAAATCAGGGATGCCAAACAGATTGCGTTTTTTGAATAGAGGTTTTTTGGACAGCGGCTTATCAGAAAAGTGAGCTCATAATCTAAGCGGGTTCCAAAAACTCGGTCCCAAATAGGGCCTAACTTGGGCCTGCTGACAGTAGTTGAAGTATATCAGAACCCCTTCAACCTTTGGCCCAGAACCAACCAAACCCCTAAACCCTTTAGAACCGGCCTAGCACCGCAGCCCAGCAGCCCACCTAGCTTCTCCCGCTCTTCTTCGATGACAGGTGAGGACACCCTGTCATCCCCCACCTTTTGGCTGAGGTGGCTGCCGTACGCGCCGCGCCGCGCCGCGCCTGTGCGCGCGCGATGGGACGGTCGCACCGCCTGGCCGGCCCGCACGCCGAGCTGCCTCGCGCACACCCCTTATAGAGGGTTCTGCTTAGGGAGAATCCCCCTTTTGCCCTTGCGCCGCACCTCTTTGCGCGCAAGCTTGCGCGGCGGAGCCGCACGCCACACCGCCCGTCCTGGCAGTCAAACCAGGGGCAGCACTGGCTTTTCGCGTTGCGCCTCGCGCCGCCGCGCTTCAAAAGAGGAGGGGAGGCCAACTCCACCCGTCGTAGCCACTAACCCCATTGGGGTTTTCGTTTTTGTCACACTTGTTTTTCCAAAGAAAACCAAGTGCAAACGTACAGTATCACGTAAAGAAAGAGAAAGATTATCAGAGTTTTACGCTAAATCCTGAAAACGAAGGCACCAAACATCACAGGCAGTCGACTGGGGGTTGTGTACGCCTAGCACCAGCAACATCTTCATAGCAACTTCCTCTTTCTGAGCAACATTGTTTATAGCAAGGGTGAGCACATGTCGTACTCAGCAAGTGTGGGGAAAGTATGAATGCAAAGGCTTAAACAAGGAAAGGCTGACAGGTTGACTGCATTAAGCATTTTTAGTTGGTCACATTTTATTAGAACCTTATTACTAAGATATAAATAGATACCAACCCACATTAAGCATAGAGGTAAGATACACCATAAGAATATTTCAAGCATAACCATATCATATATCACAATTTAAGTCCATCTTCAAGCTCAATTATCACGTGAGGGTCCAGGCCGCTCATGACCGTGAGCACAGCTAACCGGTTAGTTTTACACTCTGCAGAGGTTATACACTTTCACCACAAGTCGCGTAAAAGTCCTGAAGAACTTTGAACCCAACCATACGATGCCGGACAAGCATCATACCACACTACCGAGGTGTGATTGCATAGTGACGCTACGAGGCCTTTACAAAGAGGTTCCCTAGCAAGTTGCAACCCACAAGGTCCAGATCAGTTAGCAAGGTATAAAGCCCCCTAGCAGGTCAATAAGCCGCCATAGAACACAAACCCAACTCCCCACTAGGGCAGGTCCATACCCCACATGGCCGCCGATCCCTTGTCCTTATCAGGTAAGGTCGCTCCAAGCTAGAGTCCCTAATTAATTGGCCAAGACCAGTGCCTGTTTAGTCCTTGTGGTTGCACTGTTTTTCTGGGTGGTTCTCCATGTTCCAATTAATCACATGGTCCTGTATTAACTAGAGGTATACATCATAAAAGTAAAGCAAGGTCATCATTGATGTTCATTAAAACCACCATAACCCAAGTATAGCAACTAAGCATAGCTACACAACATAAATGTAAACCCAGGTTGTCAAGGAATAATAATAAAGACTAGGCAAACCTTAATAGGACCCATAAATATTAATGCAAAGCAATGCAATGAGTGATTAAATAATTATTGGGACAAAAGAACAAGGACACACTTGCCTTTAACCAGAGCAATGATGTTGCCCAGAATTGTCTTCACTTCTTGCTCTTCAAAGCTCTCGAACCACGTTCATTCTACTCACATCAATCATCAGCACAAGCATACAAAGCAAACAAACAAGCAAACTCAGAACAATACACCATCCAAAAGAAAAAGATTTAAAAGAACGTACTAAAGGACAGGCTCGATTCTATGAATCACTAAAGCACACAGACCGTGCTTAAAAGGAAAGGCTTGGCTAGATGTAGGAAACAACTTGATCTAAGCTAGAACTAGATTTACAAAGATCTAAAGGTTACACAAAGCAAGATACAAAAAAGAGAGCGTCTAACGAACTATTTGCATTTATGAACATAAAAGATTATAAGCTTAGGTTCATTTTAAATAGCAAAAATATGTAAAGGATATTTCATAAATAAAATACCCTAAGTTGGAATTAATGCACATTATATTTTATTTGCAAAGATCGAAGCAAAGAGCCTAGTCAAGTTTTATTCATAAATGTTTATGTATAAATTATATCAGTTACACACTTTACTTTAGAAAGGTTAGAACAACTAATGGAATTGAAGCATATGTCCTGTTGAGCTAAACAAACTTAATTTAGAAAACATATGCATGTTGTCATTAGTCAAATTAATGTTTATTTATAAAAGACGGTGTAAAAGCCTAATCAAATTTTAATTAGAAAAGTTAATTAATTACTAAAAAAATTAACATTTGGTCCATGAAAAACTGAGGTGTAGCTCTAATCATATTTTATTTACAAAAGCATATGAAATAATCATTAATCAAATTAACATTGATCATGAAAAACGGTATATAACACTAGGTAGCTTTTAATTAAAGAAGACATGTTTAATAGCTTTAAAAAATTAATATTATATTAATTTTCAGAAAACAAACATGATGAAAACACACAACTAACGTGTACTTTATTTTATTGTGAACCTAACACAACTTGAACCGATTAAAACAGAGCTAAAACAAAGAAACTATGAGATAAATAAAGATTAAAAGGACCTAGATGTGATTAACTAAAGATATCAAGGGCTATCAAAAAGATATGCAAGACACATAATACAGTGCTCGCGAATAGATCTAAGATCAGGGTGGAATCTATGAAAGGGCTCAGGTTGGATCTGAGTGTAGGAACCTAATAGATCTAGGGGTTATCTGTGAAAGGTTCATGACACAAGAAAACGAAACAGGATAACATGGTTCTCCGGGGACCTAAACGCAAAAATGGCTTCTATCTTCAACCTCTGATCCGATGCGGGGACAGGGCACAAGGGTGGCTGGTGTTCTCTGGATGTACGAATCGCCTGCGGTCCAAGGTCCTAAAGGTTTCGGCGGCCAATGCAAAGGAGGGAGAAGGGGATGGGGAGCTCACGGAAGGTGCTCACTAGCGGTTCAGTTGGACAACAGCTGCCGAATTGGCCGGCGGAGGAGGATCGGTGGCCGGCGCGGACTGCAGACAGGCAACGACTTCCAGGGGCAAGACGGCGACATGACTGGGCGGCGAAGCCTCAGCTCGGTGTCACGAGTCCCGTGGTGGCGATGGAATGCTCCGAGGAGCCTTGGACGCCGCGAATCGGCGACAAACCGCGGCGACGGTCCGGGTCGATCGACATACGGGCGGTGGCGCTCCAGTGGACCTCTGAGGATGGGAAGAAGCTCTCTGGACACGATTTGTCGTCGCAGACCTCACAGTGGTGGCGGATTCCTCCGACGGACAACGCACACTACAAGGAATGTGCCGACTAGTGACGCAAAAAAGGGAGTTTCTCATCATAAACCGCGACTAATGACGTCGATTGTTACAAAAAGCCTCTGTCATTAATCGAGCGTCATAAACCGCAATTAATGACAAGACCTTATTTCGGGGCGTCATGAGTTTAATGACGCGTGCAAAATCGTCAATACAAAGCGTCATAACTTCGTTCCTGCAGCTTTGCCACGCTAGACATAATTTGATGTGGCATCCGATGTGGCATGCCAATTGTGACAAACCGTTTGCGTCATAAAACGAATTTGGCCCGTTGGTAGCTGGGTTGAGCCCAACACAATTCCTGTAGGCCGGCATTGTTCATATATATAGCCCAAAAAAGATTTTGTTGGGCCCAGTTGTAGCTTTTCAAGATGAAATTTGATTAGGGTGGGCCCGTTTTTGTTGAGTCGAGTCCAACAGGTGCGCACATTGTTGCGGCCTTATTTGTCACATTAATTTGAAAAAAATTGACTTTTGGCCCAATTAAAAGTGGGCTAAGGCCATTGAAGGACAACATAAAATTAACTAATCATGCATCAATATTAATGGATTTCATTTCAATTCTGATCTTTTTTTAGAATAATTCCGATCTGGTTGGCAAAATAGTAATCATAACATATTTCTTTATTCAATAAAGCAAACTATTGTTTACTATCAAGCATGACCATTTTGTTCATCACATATCACAAACTATTACAAGATAACAGTGTCACAAGAAACATAGATTAACAAAGATAAATCCAGGTCATAAACACAAGAGATAGTGGAGATTTGATCTAATGATCTTAACCTATTCATCTTTTACTGCTAAGCAGTAGATGAAGGAGGTCCTCACTATCTTCGGTTAGCTTATGCAACCTCTTAATCTCAGCCGACTGCATTTTCAGAGTTGATTCTGATTCTTCGGTCTTCTTCTTCAAGCTACATAACTCTTTCTGGTGAGCAACAAACCGTTGTCGAAGTTGTACCCCATCCTGATTGGGAGAGTCAACTCGCTCTTCATCAACACAACTACATAAGGATTTGGTACCCATTCTTGAGTACTCGGCTGCCTCTGTTTTAATTTGTTCAGGAAGAAGCATCATTGACTTGGTAGCTTCCATCTAGCAACAGTGGATCCCAAGTCAAATTAGGACCTTGTAATTGATTCTAACTAAGGAAACAAAGGTGTTAAGTTTGTTACCTTGGAGCAAGTCTGAACAGGAGTGAGTTCAGATGTTGACCCTTTGGCCCGCTGAAACAAGTACAAGAACAAGAGGTAAGGGTTGAGATCATTAGCAATTGGAAACAAAGAAGGTGTTAAGTTTGTTACCTTGGAGCAGGTCTAAACAGGAGCGACTTCAGATGTTGACCATTTGGCCCGCTGAAACAAGTACAAGGAAGCAGTCACAGGCTTGACAACAATAATATAATGCGACCGTATCGCCATGTGTGAGTGTGTGTATTTATAGCATCAACGAGACACGTACCATTTGGGATTTGTGCACAAGAACGAGGACGACGGCAATACCGTCTGGAACATCCATCCACTCATGATCATTCATACCTGTAGGATAGCAACGTAGCCTCCATTGATGGCCTCCCACCATGAACGTACTGGATTCCTTGTACGGGCCCTCGGTTCCTTCTGCTATCGCTTCCTGGCTTGAGACTAAGAAGTCAACTTGCATGGAAGGAATCATTTTAGCATCTAAAACTATGAACACAAATGGCCTGCAATGATCGTCTTGTGCCTAAACTGTCTCTTATTATAGTGGGAGTGAATGTGACATTCCGAAGCGTCCGTTCATGGACATTAGTTACCACCCAGAATGGATGCGTCCCTTCAGTGCAGTTGTGGCCACGTTCGGGTCATGAACTTCCCAGTTCTAGTCCTTAAGTGCGATTCACAATGATCGACACATCCGTTCAGAGGGGGTGTGCACACAAGTTCGTCGGTTAACGCCCGGTGCCAGTCCTTAACAACAATTCTCAATGATCGACACGTGGATCAACTTGTGAGAGCATGTCGTTCCCAAACGCCCATTCGAGATGCCCTTCTATGCTTATATGTATGTTAATATCACACACACACATACAAACATATATTGCTTTTCCAATTCCAGCTTATTCCGTTTCGGTCTTGTCGCATCAACAAGTTCATCACGTTTCTCAATCTCCAAGGCCTACGGAAATCATCAAGTGCGAATCCAGACCATTCGTAGACCTTTTCAGTCATGACTCACACAGCGTACCTGATCGAGGAGGACTTGTCAAGTCATCCCGCACCCTACGTGTTGCAACGCAAGGACCATCAGGTCGATCTGATTGCCTTGTGCCACCTTACAACACCCAATATTGTTCTCCAGATGCAATTGACGCCTAAAACATTACATAAATAAATGGTAGAGAGTTGTCTCGCAGTTAATGCGGCATGAGCTGATGCAGTTGAGATGGCCATTAGATGCAGCTGATGCGGCGTGAGTTGCCCGTAGGACTATCTTGTGCTGTAGACAGGAAAGTCCGGAAGTGAACACATACATAGACACATCAGGCTCATCCTGTGATACCCATCGTCCACACATGTAATCGATGCACGCCACTGAAGATTCTGACCTAGATAGATTCGTATCACGCATAGGCCTGACTATATTTTGAGCATCTCACGTTTTCCATAGTAACTTTAGCAATGCTACACTGAGCTCACGTGCCCGCCGTAGTCCTCGATAAATAGGCGAGTGCGGCACAACGTTCTTGAAAGGCAAGGCCAACACTCATCAGTTCCCCATCTTGCATTTCTCTACTTCAGTCGGATACAAGGGTGAGATCATTTTGTTGGTTAATCTTGTTTACTTTATGTATGCATGGTAGTGAGACGGTCACATTGTTAGCTTATGTAGGGTTTGTTCTTCGTTTGTGTATGCAATACGTGGAGAATGGCCGAGCAAGGAAGGGACGGAGCATGGAACTTGGAGGAGTCGGGGAAGTGGGAGCTGTCGGGCGCAATAGCACCTCACTACCACCTCCACTTCCGCTAGTATCGGTGCCTCAATAGCACCCGACCCCAATGGAACCACCACTTCCACTGGCATCAGCACCTCAGCAACACCCAGGGGTGATGCCACCTCCAGTTCTGCCGCTGGCAACTGCAGCTCAGGATCAGCTGAACCTCTGAGGACCAGAGTGTCCGAGGACCAGTGGATGGTCGCTCCCTGGTGTGATGAGTGATTGACAATGTGGTGTGGACTGACTCCTGGTCGAGTATTGCAGGTGTAGGTTGCGGCATGATTTGCGTTGGTGCAGGTGAAGAGTGGGAACGAAAGGTCTTAGCCTTGCGGGGAATCCGAGGAGTGGAGAGACAAGTAGGCTCGGCTCGATGGACCTGATGGCCGAACGGGATCAAGTACGGACCGCATAGTGGCAAGAAAAGCAAGACGAAGTCGTGGACAGGAGCCGGTGTAGGGTAGCGGCTCACGACCGGAGTCTGCACGCGGGGTTTGCGACGGTTCACCACAAAACTGTCGGGTTACTTGGTTGAGCCACAAAACCAAGACCGGAGGCTCGGCGGGCTGAGACGAGATCTGAGCTCGTCGAGAAGCTTCGAGGCCGGGGGACACGCGGCGGGATCACGAGGCTTGCGTCGGGAGGACACAGACTACAGCGAAGGCGTGGCCGCCCGATGAAAAGGATCACTACTTGACCATCTTGCCCCTGAGGGGTGTGCATCTTCCTTTATGTTCTAGGGGTAGCTTGGTCATTTGCCCAACCCGGAGAGACTTCATATATACAGCTCTAGGGTTCCAGGGCAACTCATCCATCCGGACTGCTTCTCATTTTCCCTTCTCTTTAGGCTAGATTTTCTTCATGATTTTGTAGAGAACCTGACCTCTGGTTGTATGGAAGCATACATGGTTGCGTCGATTTCCTTGTCTTGGCTCGAGTGATTTTCGTGTCTTTTTCGAGTCTTTTCGTGGGATTTTTCTACGCGGCTTGTTCCTTCGATTCTGAGGCATTTGTGTTCGGTTTTGTTTGTGGGGATCATGGATAGATGTCTTGTGCATCTTTGTGCTTGATATTGACTCCTCAAACGCCGGATTTGGCCTCCGATTCAAGGATTTCGGTTGGAACCCTAGCTTTTTGTGTGAGCTCGGTAGAATCTCGATTCCTCTCGATTCAGTAGGTTTGAGGCTACCAATTCGTAGGAATATCATCTCCTAGAGACACTTCATCTTCTCCTATGATTTGGTAGCATTCCCTTGGTTGATTCGGGAGATCGGGTGAAGGGAAGGAGTTGACCTTGGAGAGGTCGGGCTCGGGCTGTTCTGTCCGCGCATGGCGGACAGTCTGCTAGGTGCCCGCGGACGGTCCATGAGGAGCTGGCTGATCAAGTGTTTGTCGTGTTCTTTGCGTGTTCTTGTGGCCTCTTGTTTTGATCCGTTGGGTCACGTGCTTTTGATTGCAAGAGGTTTGGCGGACGGTCCGCGAGTGAGGTGCGGACAGTCCATGTGTGATGGACAGTCCGCGGGTAGGCTACAGAAAGTCTATTTTTCGTGGTGTGCTACTGGAGGTTCGGGAGCTATTTTCGGACAGTCCGTCTTGAGCTTGCGGACAGTCCGCCCAGGTCCCGTGGATGGTCTGCCCCCTCCCTGCGGACAGTCCGCCAGGCCACTGCAGATTGCCTAGGTCCTTTGCTTCTTGTGTTGTGCTTCCGCTTTGGATTGGTTTGGTGCTTATTTCGAGGGTTGGTAGGTCCGTTGTGACTACGTGACCTTGGCAAGTTTGTGTGGGAACCCTTGCTTGTGATTTTGGGACATAGTCTAGTTCATCTCTTCGGAGAAGAATTTTTATCGGCTCCCATTCACTCCTCCCCCCTCTCTGGTCGCCTAATCGGTCCTTCAACCTCATGGCACCACCTTTTCACCCACGACCTAGGCTTGTTGCCCATTGAAATGCCACCCCCGCGGCCAGTGCTCATTGAACAAGATGAATCGCATGACCTGAAATGGTCTGTGTTGCTTTGGCTTCAGCAGGTCGGGCCCGCCCGTGTTTTTCACAAAGGTATGTGGGTGTGCCCTTTTTGCCAGAGGGGTCACAGGTAATGGACCATTCGTGACCTGTTGTTACACACGCATAACATCACCATTTCGCCTGCCTAGCTTTGGGATACAAGGGCGAGGCATCGCGCTTTGGAGGAGTATCAGATCCAGGATACACGTTTTGCTGCACTCTGTGCAGCGGCGGGATTGCCATGAGCCTGTGATGGTAGTAGTATGTCATGATGGTAGTAGTAGGAGCCGTGATGGTAGATTGCTAGTAGTGTGTCGTTCAGAGTATGTCACTGTATCTCCACCTATAGTGGATCGATCCATCCTCATGTGTAATAATTGCGTATGCATGCATTTGTGTCAGTTTTATTTGGATTGTGTTGTTTCTAATAAAAATGGTAATGTGTGTGTACTCCCTCAGTATAAATTCTGTGTAAACCGAAAGTTCGTTCCCTTGATTTCTTAAATACTAGATGAACACAAGGCGAAAGTCCGATTTGTAGTTTTCAGTTGGACCGGATTAAACTGTCACTGCTACGCAATGAAAAAACCAACATCTTACAAGGAAAAAAAGTAGTAGTAGTATTCAATCACACCAGATGAACAGAAGGTGAAAGTTCGTTCTGCTTCTTCTACTCCTACTTCTACTAGTAGCAGTTACCACTAATCCACTAATCAAGACGCCGCTTCTTTGTCGATGGTGCACCCGGCGCCTTGTTGCAGCTGCTCGTGGATGAGGATATCACTCTGTTGCCGCTGCCTATGGAAGATGGTGGTAGCCCTCCCTGGG
Organism: Cenchrus fungigraminus; assembly: GCA_036936925.1. Lineage (NCBI taxonomy): Eukaryota > Viridiplantae > Streptophyta > Magnoliopsida > Poales > Poaceae > Cenchrus > Cenchrus fungigraminus. Next base: position 58,062,948 of record CM072768.1, on the reverse strand, counting down.
CGCCGCCTGCGGATGAGACCGTCCCTCCAATGCCGCCACCAAAGGATGATGGCGCCGCTCCATGGCGACTGGTCGAGCACGGCCTTGGTGCCGCTCCATGGCGGATGATGACGGCTGGTCAGTGATGGCCTCTGCTCGGCGAGGATGGCAGAGATCGACTGCCGCCGACCGATGAGGATGAGAGAGGATGACAGCACTTAGAGACGACAGTTCCCCGGCCCCTTACCCTGGCACCTCTTGCTAACTTGCGAGGGGTGCGATGTTTCAGAGGCACATGATCTTGGATTTCATTTTGTTCCACAAACTCTGAATCATCAGAGGATGTGTCAACCACCACCCAAATGGGCCTCCGCTCTGCCTCCTCTTCATCTGACAACTGGGGCTGTCGCGTGCGCTTTTTTCCCGCCAACTTACCAGAACCGCTCCGTGTTGTTGTTGGGGCTGACGTGTCCAGTTACCGGGCGCGCGGCGGCCGGCCATGTGGAATAGGCAGCACTTGGAAACAAGCAGTTACACAATTGTTACTCAGGAAGGTCCTTCCTGCAAACCATAAAAAGATCGGACCATCCGATTCAGAATCAATCCAAATAAACAACATCTTTGCTTTTCCTCCCTTTTTATCAATAGGAAGGTCCTCCTTGCGAAACATCAATAGACCCGAGTTTCCTCAGTCATAACCTCCCCCTTCTCTATCTATTATCATGATACCTCCATTGTTCTCCCTCTACCTCCATTGCAACGCATATGAATTCCGAATGGTGAGTATGCTCGAAACAATTTGGAATATATTAAACAAAATTGGCATAATAAGATGACAACTCATAGCAACTCATCACCACAAACTTCACACCACCAGTCCACCAATAAGTAGCAAACATCATAAGATGATCCGGTAGCCAACACCAAAATACAAGCATGATACAAGTTTGACAATAATCATGACTACCCATTCATAATCATAACTCCATCTCATGTTTGGCCTCCTGCAGCTGTTCCTTCACCTTCTCCATCTCCTACCATGAATATTTGGTCTTGCAGGCCTCTCTTGCATTTCTTAAAGTTCTTTCAGAAGATCTGGATGTCTTATCCCATGGCGAGGACTCTTCTAGGATCTCCAAAGAGATTGAAAACATAATATCACAACTAGCTGATAAAGATAAAGAGCTTTAGTACGCACCTAAGAACAAGAAAATTGAGCGCAGAGCTGATTTTGCTTACAAAAGACATTGGAATAAATGCGTCAATGAATGGGTAGGACATTGAGATTGTTTGGTCAGTCTTTTCTTTTAAATGTTCAAGAAGTTCGTTGTCAGTTGGACTGAAACGGGTACTAATAGGCAAGGTCACATTTCAGTCCAACTGACAACAAAGTTCTTGAACATTTAAAAGAAAAGACTGACCAAACAAACTCAATGTCCTACCCATTCATTGATGCATTTATTCCAATGTCTTTTGTAAGCAGAATCAGCTCTGTGCTCAGTTTTATTGTTCTTAGGTGCGTACTGAAGCTCTTTCTCTTTATCAACTAGTTGTGATATTATGTTTTCAATCTCTTTGGAGATCCTAACAGAGTCCTCCCGGGGATGAGACATTCAGATCTTGTAAAATAACATTAAGATGTTCTTGTAGAAATAAACTAATCTTGGAGAAAACTCATCTCGATCTGAAAAATAAACTCATCTCAGTCTATAAAAAAACCTGAATCCCTTGAACCCAATTGTATGAGTACAGTAAAACAACCACTAAACACCACAGAACCTGGTTATTTGCTACCTACATAAACTCAGCAAGGGCATGGTTGTCCTAACTGAACCTATCGATCCATCAAATGATGCAAATTGAAAACTAACTGATTCTAACGCCTATGAATTGTGCAAACACTAACAATCGTGGCAGAATCCAGATGTCCCTTCACGGTCTGCAGATCCGAAATAGTATCTTCAATGTACCAATCCATAAAACGATGGACCTATCAATCCTATCAATTGTGTACCTCAACAAAAATCCATAAAATGAGTGGCTTGAAGCACATCCAGAAGCTACTAAAATACAAAACCTACTGTAAGACGATGCAAATTGAAAACTAACTGAATCTAACATGAATTGTCTATAGCCTATCAACTTCTAACACCAATCGAAATGCAAATCTAAAGGTACGATAATGAAATCTGAATCTACCATATATGCTCATCAATCCTCCAGATCCCCAAATCTAGATATCCCCAACCCTAGTAAGATAAGGGAAAATATAGCGGCTCAAAGCAGAGGACCAACCTCGTCGTGCTGTCTCATCCTCTTGTTGTTGGGAGGTGGCGGCGCAACCATATTCCCCTCACCGCTAGGATCCGCCATTCCTACCACGAACCATTCCAGATCTGCGTAGTGGAGGTCAAAAGTCTTTGCGAAGTCTGAGTGAAGTGTCTCGCCCATTCGATACGTAATTATAGACTCAACTGAAACTTATATGTGGGACCTGGTCACAGGAAAATTTTATGACGACTTGGAACACTCTATTTTCGAAAAAATGCTTACATGTGGGACCCAACTGAATTTTATGACGACTTGGAACACTCTATTTTTAAAATAATGCTAACATGTGTGACCAAAGTTGGTTTATGACGCTATTGCGGAGCTTACAGCGTCACAAGACAAGCATGGAACAGGGAACGCTCTGCTACAGTAGCAACCGTTATGATGAAATTTTTTTCACTAAATTTGCTCGGAAGTGAAATAATATGACGAGATCAGCCAGGAACGTCATAATCAATGACGCTAAAATGTGGTTGCATCACTATTCAACGATTTTCTTGTAGTGGCAACCGGCCAATCGACGGTGAGGAGCCGGCAGCGGCACTCGGCTCGGCGCAGCTCCTCGAGGCGGCGCGGCACAGAGAAAGCGGCAGGATAACGTTGTCGCGCCACATGCAACAGCGCGGCAAACCCGCCACCCTGGACCCGGCGGATGACGAGGCTCCCTCCTGCCGCACCGTTGCATGTGGCGCGGCAACGTCACGATGCCGCGCCATAAAGGCTGGCGTGAAAGAGGTCTCTCAATTCAACTTACACACTTTGAACTTTCAAAATAAAATAGTATTTGAATTCCAAATGTTGCGAATTTAGCATGTGTATTGTATAAGATGCAAATGATCCATTTTAGTAATATACACGAGGATAAGTATTACATATTTTGAAATATATAATTTTAAAGTATGTTATGTATTATCCCTAAATTCATGTTAGAGCTGTCGTTAAATTTAATTAATTTTGAGCCATCTTAATAAAATAGTATATTAACTTTAAACGTCACGAAACTCAACATGTATATAAGTATATTATATAAGTTGTAAAGATTCCATTTTATTAGCATTTACAAGGTTAAGTGATACATATTTTGAAATATATAGTTTCCAAATAGGATATGTATTATCTTTAAATTCATGTTAATGATACCGCTAAATTTAACACACTTTTGCACCATCTTAATAAAATAGTATATGAACTTTAAACATCACAAACCTCCACATGTATATTGTATATAAGTTGTAAAGATTTCATTTTATAAACATTCATAAGACCAGATATTACATATTTTCAAATATATCACTTAGCTTAGCTTTATAGCACTTAGCTTTGTGAATGTTAATAAAAGGTGTGTACAAAGGGGTGATGTCCCTAGAGAAACATATCTCATGATCAATGTGTATAGTGTATAGTATAATATATCTATCGAGTTTTATCGAGTTTCATGATGTTTGAAGTTCATACTATACACTATACACATTGATCATGATATACATTTAAAAATATGTCGCACTATATCTAAAGGTGTGTACTATCGAGTTTCATGATGTTTGAAGTTCATACTATTTCATGATGTACCCTACTTAAAGTCTATAAATATTTAGTGTTAACTAAGTTATAAAATTGAAAGAAAGTAAACACTTAAACCTATCTAAGGGAGATAGAGGAATACTACATATCTTACTTTGAAATTATGTATTTCAAAATATGTAGTACTTAACTTTCTACATATTAGTAAAATGGGATCGTAACACCTTTTACAGTGTGCATGTTAAGTTTCGTGACATTCAATATTTAAATGTTATGTAATTGAGATTATCCTAAGTAGATAACCATTTTACGAGAGCCCTAAGTGAGAGATATGTATAATATATAGGCTACTTTGGAATTAAAATTTTTAAAATATGTAATACTTGGTCTTGTACATGTTGCTAAAATGGAATGTTTAGACCTTATATATCGTGCATGTCAAGTTTCGTAACATTTAAAGTTCAAATATTATTTTATTTATATTGTTCAAAATTGATAAGTACAATTGAAATTCTAAGTAGATAACCATTTAACGAGCCAAGTGGGATAGTAGGATAATACACAACTTACTTTGAAATTATGTAATTCAAAATATGTCGCACTTGACTGTTTACATGTTATTAAAATGAGATCTTTACACCTTATACAATGTGCATGACAAGTTCCGTGACATTCAATGTTTAAATGATATTTAATTGATATTATCTTAGATAGATAACCATTTAACGAGAAACCTAAGTGCGATATAGGGATAATACATAGCCTACTTTGAAATCAAAATTTTCAAAATATGTATCACTTGTGCTTGCACATGTTGTTAAAATGGAATGTTCACACCTTATATACTGCGCATATCAAGCTTCATAATATTTAAAGTTCAAATTCTATTTTATTTAGATGATCTAAACTGAGAAATTAAATTGAAGGGAACTCTGTCACGCCACATGCAGCGGCGCGGCAAGAGGAGCCCACAGGCCAGCATGGCAGGCGTGCCGCGCCGGTGCATGTGGCGCGGCAACATTGTTTTCACGCGTCACGTGGGCCAGCGCGGCCAAAAGGGTTAGATCTGCAAATAATATTTTGGTGGTGTTATTTTTAAAGTATATTTAAAAAAAGGTTACAATTAAAAAAAATCCCTGGAGATAAACAAGAACATTGCTGGGGTAGGTAGGTGATTATCCTCTTTTGTCATCCGTGTGTAGGATCTTCAACATTCATCTTTCTTGGTCGTTGGGGACTTCATTAGAGTGAGCTAGGTGGGATAATAGCAAGCACAAGGTGGTAAAGAAAGTAGAGTGATGTCTTCTTTTCATCAACTTGCTCACTTCTAAATGGCGATGGTGGCAATAACATTTGCTTGTTGGCACTGGTGCGGTCTCTAATTTCTTCTTCTGAAGTCCTTCATTTGATCAAGTAGAGAGAAAAGAAGATGGCAAGGAGATGGGAGGTACAACAGAGGAACCCAACTAGGCAACTGATGTCATTGTAGGTAGACGAACCACAATACACCAACGCTCACTACAAAGAACCAACTCAAACAAGATCATAAACAAGCATCATCAAGCAAGCACTAGATTCCACCACTCAACACACATTCAAAGGAACAATGCTACACATTGTTAATAGAGTCAAAGGGTATCTTCCTAAGCATGGGTATGGCTTCAACGATCACTGAGGCTTGACTTTATGTGATTGTATTGATAGCTCCTTTGTTTGGGTGACTTGGGTAGGCTTGCTTCGAGGTACGTGGCATGGATCAACTAAGAATTTTGAATTAGAAAGACACTTTCGAATCAAAAGTCTAGGGGGAATCCAAAGTAGCATTACATAAAGAAGGAGAAGTTCAATGAGGAAGATAGAATTGATAGCTATGTACAAAGTAGATAGGCAAGCAAGATATCAAGGATATGCATTGCATGGAACAAGTGGGAATGGAAAACAAGATTATGATCAAGATAAGATCAAGGGGAGTATATAAACAAGGATTAGTGATTTAACATTTGCAAAACAAGATGTGCAAATGAAAAGAAGTGGAAAAGGTTTAAGTTTTCAAGAATGGGAGAGAAGATATTGGTCAAGGAGTGAGAATATTCATCACAGAGCTGGTAGAGATGAATTTTAGATCATAGGAAACCTTAAGGAACGGCCATTGCTATCTAGGCTTACGTCCTATAGTCGACACAGCTCTGATACCACTCTGTTACACCTGTTTTTCCAAAGAAAACCAAGTGCAAACCTATATGCATGCCAGGATCAAGTTTCATGCATATAGTTGACATAAGTGAATAACAGTAAAGTATCACGTAAAGAAAGAGAAAGATTGTCAGAGTATTACACCAAATCCTGGAAACGAAAGCACCAAACATCACAGGCAGTCGACTGGGGGTTGCGTACGCCTAGCACCAGCAACATCTTCATAGCAGCTTCCTCTTTCTGAGCAACATTGTTTATAGCAAGGGTGAGCATATGTCGTACTCAGCAAGTGTGAGGAAAGTATGAATGCAAAGGCTTAAACAAGGAAAGGCTAACAGGTTGACTGCATTAAGCATTTTTAGTTGGTCACATTTTTTAGCACTTGATTACTAAGATATAAATAGATACCAACCCACATTAAGCATATAGGTAAGATACACCATAAGAATATGGCAAGCATAACCATATCATATATCACAATTTAAGTCCATCTTCAAGTTCAATTATCATGTGAGAGTCCAAGCCACTCATGACCATGAGCATGGCTAACCGGTTAGTTTTACACTCTGCAGAGGTTGTACACTTTCACCACAAGTCGCGTAAAAGTCCTGAAGAACTTTGAACCCAACCATGCGATGCCGGCCAAGCATCATACCACATTACCGAGGTGTGATTGCATAGCGACGCTACGAGGCCTTTACAAAGGTTCCCTAGCAAGTTGCAACCCACAAGGTCCAGATCAGTTAGCAAGGCATAAAGCCCCCTAGCAGGTCAATACCCCGCCATAGAAAACAAACCCAACTCCCCGCTAGGGCGGGTCCATACCCCACATGGCCGCCGATCCCTTGTCCTTATCAGGTAAGGTCACTCCAAGCTAGAGTCCCTAATTAATTGGTCAAGACCAATGCCCGTTTAGTCCTTGTGGTTGCACTATTTTCCTGAGTGGTTCTCCATGTTCCAATTAATCACATGGTCCTGTATTAACCAGAGGTATACATCATAAAAGTAAAGCAAGTTCATCATTAATGTTCATTAAAACCACCGTAACCCAAGTATAGCAAATAAGCATAGCTACACAACATAAATGTAAACCCAGCAGGTTGTCAAAGAATAACAATAAACACTAGCCAAACATTAATAGGACCCATAAATATTAATGCAAAGTAATGCAATGAGTGATTAAATAATTATTGGGACAAAATAACAAGGACACACTTGCCTTTAACCAGAGTAATGATGTTGCTCAGAATGTCTTCACTTCTTGCTCTTCAAAGCACTCGAACCACGTTCATTCTACTCGCATCAATCATCGGCACAAGCATACAAAGCAAACAAACAAGCAAACTCAGAACAATACACCATCCAAAAGAAAAGATTTAAAAGAACGCACTAAAGGACAGGCTCGATTCTATGAATCACTAAAGCACACAGACCGTGCTTAAAATGAAAGGCTCGGCTAGATGTAGGAAACAAGTTGATCTAAGCTAGAACTGGATTTAGAAAGATCTAAAGCTTACACAAAGCACGATACACAAAAGAGAGCGTCTAACGAACCATTTGCATTTATGAACATAAAAGACTATAAGCTTAGGTTCATTTTAATTAGCAAAAATATGTAAAGGATATTTCATAAATAAAATACCCTAAGTTGGAATTAATGCACATTATATTTTATTTGCAAAGACCGAAACAAAGAACCTAGTCAAGTTTTATTCATAAATGTTTATCTATAAATTATATCTGTTACACACTTTACTTTAGAAAGGTTAGAACAACTAATGGAATGGAAGCATATGTCGTGTTGAGCTAAACAAACTTAATTTAGAAAACATATGCATGTTGTCATTAGTCAAGTTAACGTTTATTTATAAAACACAGTGTAAAAGCCTAATCAAATTTTAATTAGAAAAGTTAATTAATTACTAAATAAATTAATATTTGGTCTATGAAAAACTGAGGAGTAGCCCTAATCATCTTTTATTTACAAAAGCATATGAAATAATCATTAATCAAATTAACATTGATCATGAAAAAGGGTATAAAACACTAGGTAGCTTTTAATTAAAGAAGACATGTTTAATAGGTTTTAAACAAAATTAATATTACATTAATTTTTTTGAAAACAAACATGATGAAAACACACAACTAATGTGTACTTTATTTTATTATGAACCTAACGCAACTTGAACCGATTAAAACAGAGCTAAAACAAAGAAACTATGAGATAAACAAGATTAAAAGGACCTAGATGTGATTAACTAAAGATATCATGGGCTATCAAAAAGATATGTGAAGAGGGGAGAAACTAGGGGTAATTATCTTAGCTCCTAAATCCCCAAAATCACGAAGGCTAATGGTGGGCTACATCCATGAAGGCCCAACATCGGCAACCAGCAAGCCAGGCCCGGTTTCCCTTTCTCAAGGACAGCGGTCTGACACCATCTGCAGGGCCACCTCCGACTTAGGCGGCCGCCCCGGCTACCTTGACGGGTAGCTCCGCCTCGCACGACATAAGGTTCCTTCCTCTGCAATCCCTCGGCAGGGCCCCCCCAGGGGGAGAGCCGCAACGTGGAGCAAGCTGCCCCGCGCTGCCCGAGACGTGCAGGAGCAGCAGGACGAGCGGATCTGCCTTGTCAAAAGGTTAGGCCATGATGAGATTTTCCCCGGCGTTGGACACGAACTGCCCCGGTGTCCCATCACCTGGATGTTGAATAGTGCCAAAGGAAGCACGAATCCTTTGCCTGCAAGACATCGAACGACGAGACCCGACCCAGCTAGCGTCAGAGGGAAGGTCGGGGCTCACGAGAAGCCTCGAACTAACAAGACTGGCGCGGGCTTGATTCGGGAGAAGCCACCTTGGAACGAGAGCCGCAGCTACGCCGCCCTACGAAGGCTACCACGGCTAGCACAGCGTACGGCGCCAACGGGAGACGAAGGCCCACAGCGTGACACTGTTCCGGCACTATTGCTGCACTGTAGCAGGACGCCGTTTTACCATCTTAACCCTTGTACACCAGCCCTCCTTGACCTATAAAAGGGGAGGATGGCACCGTAAACAGCAAGGTCCAACACAACGAACAAGACCAATAGAACAAACAAAACACCACATCCACCGATCGAGCACCCACAGCTCGCAACCACATCCAGAGACTTGGGACACTCTCCCTCTCTCGACCTAAGCTTGTACCCCCTACTACAAGCCCCTGTGGGCATATAGAATGTCCTTCCGAACTGGACGTAGGGCACCCCCCGGGTGCCTAAACCAGTATAATCCCGGTGTCTCTAAGCCCAACCATCCGGATCAGATGCACGAACATACCAAAATTTACTTGCCGGCGGTATCAAACCCCGACAGTTGGCGCGCTAGGTAGGGGCACTTCATGCGTCATGACGCCAACAAGGGTCCGGATGTTCTATTCTGATGAACAGCCGGTGCGCACCACCGTGTTGCGCTTTGGCTCCCTGGACTTCGTCTTCGATGGTCCAGTCGAGTTGCCCGCTGGGGCTGTGTTCTCACGGTCCCAGCCCGACACACCCATGTCTCCCCAGGGCCAGCTGCTTGAGGAGCCGCGGGCGGCAAAGTCTGCCGCCGACCGGGTCTGGGACCTGGTCGGCCGCAACATGGCGGTTGCTCTAGGGCCGAACCCATCCCAGGAGCTCTTCCGCTTTGCGGTGTTCGCCAGCTCCATGCTTGTGTTCGGTTTGCAGGAGGAGGAGACGCTATCCTGGGACAAGTTCAAGCTCTGCTACGACTCCGTGTACCCCGAGGGGTAGGCGTGGCTCCCCTACGGCGGGATAGCTGCTCCCGTCGCCACGGGAGACGCACGCCCGGTCCCCTCGGAGGCATCTCAGGCAAGCTGCGATGAGGTCGAGAGCGGGCCTCCCTGCAAGAAGGCGCCGACGCCCCACGACCCGAGGCGCGAGTGTTTCGTCCTCCACCAGCAGGCCGACGCAGTCCACTCCACCAACTCCGACGAGAGCTCCGCAGAAGGTGAGCCCACTTCACCCGACGCCTCCGCTAGCGAGGAACCCCGCAGGACGGGTGTGACCGCAAGCGGTAGCGTGCTCGCCTAGACGAGCTCGACGAGGCTGAGAAGGCTCTCGAGGAAGAGTAGGCAAGGCTCCACCACATGCTCGGCGCGGAGGCCGCGGCATTACCCGCGCGCGAGCACGCACAAGAAGTACGCCGCTACATCATCAGCGATGTTCACGGGACACCTGTCGCGAAACGGGTCTCCCAGAACCACGTTGCAGCAGCCGTGCTCCTCCGGGCCGGCCTCGAGCCGGTGATCCCGGAAGAAAAGAAGCTCCATCAGCACCACCAGACGCTCCTCGACGCGGCCGCCGAGCAGCAAGCGGAAAGTTCGGCTTCGTGACGACGCGAGGCACGGGCTCTAGCCCAGGAGCGCTCGGTTCACCATGGGTCCTCACGCCCATCGGGGCAGCCGGGCTGCACGGAGAGCGTGCACTCGCCCGCCGACCGCAGGGTCGAGTCCAACCATGGAGCTCGATGCGCATCCTCAGCGCGTGGGTGGACGATGACCAAAGGCAGGTCGGACGGCGAACGTCGGCCGCGAAGGGAGTACAGCCGGAGGCGTGGAGGCCGCTACGACAGCAGTGAAGACCGAAGCCGGAGCCCGACGCCTGACCCCCGAGGTCCGCGGGCCTTCGGCGTCAACGTTTTCGCTGCAGCCCCCAGCTCGATATCGTGCTCTGACTACCATCACGAAGTACGATGGAGAAACCAACCTGAGCGTTTGGCTCGAGGACTATCGCCTCGCTTGCCACAACGCCGGGGCGACCAGCGATTTGTTCGTCATCAAGAGCATCCCGCTGTACCTTGCCGACTCGGCACGTACCTGGCTCAAGCACCTCCACCGAGGGAGGATCAACAGCTGGGCACAGCTCCGGGACGCCTTCATAGGGCACTTCCAGGGCACCTACGCCCGGCCCGGCAACGCCTGCGAGCTTTGCCATTGCCGGCAAAAGAAGGGCGAGAGTCTCCATGACTACATAAGCCGCTTCTCCAAGCGCTGCGCCGAGCTCCCCGACACGGCCGAAAACCAGGTCATCACGACCGTCCAAGATGGCACCACGTGTGAGACCCTTGTCCACCGGATAGGGCGAGTCAAGCCGAAAACCATCCAAAAGCTCCTTGACCTGGCCACTGACCACGCCGACGGGGAGGAGGCCGTCGCTTTCAGCAAGGGGAAGCCCGAGGAGGAATAGGGTGAAGCTCCGGCTATCCGTCCGGAGAAGAAAAAGAGGAAAGAGCGCAAGCTCCGCAGCAACAACTTGGTAGCGGCGGCCGACAAGCGACCGCCCAAGCCAAAGGCTGGTCCCCCGAGGGATCACTTCGAGAAGATGCTTGAGGCACCTTGTCCCTACCACGAGAGTCCGGTCAAGCATGTCATGAAGGATTGCAACCTCATGAAGAGATACCTCAGTGGGAAGAACAAGCCACAGGACGCTGCCAACGCCGGCGCCGCCAAGAACGTCGAGCACGACAAATTCCTCAAGGAAGATGGCGCCGTCATGTTGATCTTCAGTGGGACGCCCGCTCACCATCCAAGGCGCAAGCATAAGCGCATCCTACAGGAGATCTACCACACCGAGCCGGCCCTACCTTCATACCTCCGGTGGTCCGAGACGGCCGTCACGTACGACCGGACGGACCACCCCGACCACATTCCACAACCGGGGGCTTACCCCCTCGTGGTGGCACCGCTCTTCGGCACCAAGCGGGTGCACAAGGTGCTCATGGACGGGGGCAGCGGCCTCAACATCGTCTACATGTCCACCCTCGACAGCATGGGGATCCAGCGATCTCAGCTCCGCCCGTCGTCGACCCCGTTTCACGGAGTCGTACCCGGGATGGAGGCAGTCCCACTTGGACAGATCGACCTACCAGTCACCTTCAGCGACGAGGGAAATTTCCACAAGGAGACGCTCACCTTCGAGGTCGTCGGCTTCCCGGGAACGTACCATGCGATCCTCAGGAGGCCGGCATACGCGAAGTTCATGGCGGTCCCCAACTACACCTACCTCAAGCTGAAGATGCCTGGACCCAAGGGAGTGATCACCATCGACACTAAGTTCCAGCACGCCTATGAGTGCGACGCCGAGTGCTTCCAGTTCGCAGAGGCTCTCATCCACTCCGAGAAGATGGCCGCAGGAACTCCGGCCGCGAATCACGACGATGACGTCACGATGGTCGAATCGACCTAGATCAGCTACGTTGTCTCTACCCTTGCAATAGTACCATGTACTGTTTTATGCTTATGATGAAAGTGCTAGCACTTTTTGCATTTTTTCCATCATAAGTACAACTTTTGCCAAAAAGTTCTCTCGATGTGAGCGATCATAAGCAACAAACTGTTTTACGGTCTCCAACCTAAAACCCTTCGTTGCTCGGGGGCTCCATCCAGGGGCACAATGCCCCTCCTAAAACAAAAAGTCTTTTTTTCCGAAAAAGCTTTCTTCGAGAAACACTCCACTAACTCGAAGGGTGAGAGGGAAGGAACCCACAACCATCTGTCTACGCTCGGCCTTGTAATGACACCCCTGCGGCTATATGTGCAAGGTTCCACGAGCTACGTCTGGGATGGTTAGGTCGATCTCCGGTGGCAGATGTTACCTCGACTTCTCTTTTTCTTGGAAAGTAGCTCGATGCCCGACCTAACCGGACTCCTCAAAGGTAGCTCGGGGGCTTTGGGCCTAAAAGGGACCCCAACACGACTAAGGCCGGTCGACGCTCTCGAGTCCCTACGCTTCGGCAGCTACGGGACAGGGCAAGACCAGCAACATCCTAAGGGTAACCTCATCAGCCTGAAAACCCCAAGCCTCCCGACGAGAGGAAGGGGAAAGGAATCGAGTGTCAAACTTAAAAAGAAAAGCCCCCCCAGCTTAAGGAAGAAACCTGCAGGTTATTTATAATAGTAAGCCGCCAGTGCTACTAAACTATTTTGTCCTGATCAGTGCTCATCATCGAGCCATCCCAGGTCCTCCATGGCAGCGTCGGCCACCCTCCCGGCGAACTCAACAGACCCCGCCAGGATTTGGGGGTAACGGCGGTCTTCATATCCGGGAGCCCATCCCTCTCCGAGCAGCTCACGGTCCAGGTCGGGGTAGTGCGAAAGGAACATGGCCACGTCTCGGTGAACCAACTGCCGAGCCATAGCCACGCCCCGTCCGCGCGCGACGCCGCCGACCATCCCGAGGCGTTCGACCAGGGACGGCCCTTCGTCAACACCGATGCCCTCCAGAAGCTCCTTGACGGCTTGGGTAAGAGCCCAGTGAGTTCCTTCCCGTTGCAGGAGAGTCACCCGGGCTGTGGCCGCAACCGGGGACGACAGCTTGAGCGCTGCAGCCCTCTCTGCGGAAAAGAAAGGGGTGAGAAACACACCAACAGAAGGTGCCAACAGGACGAGATGCAACCGTAACTTACCTATCAAGCCGTTGGCAAGCAACAATACAAGTGCCGTCAGCTCCTCCTGCTTGGTGATGGCCTCATTCATCCAGGCGGCATCGGCCGCCTGCCCATCCCGCAGCGAGTGCAGCTCCGCGCAAGTAGCTGCAACAATAGCAATCATGGGTAAGCATATCAACCAACAGGTGCAAGCACCCAATCCGAAAGGGCCCACATCGGAGCGCCGGCTTACCTATCAGCTCCCTGTCGGGATCGGTGGCAACCGCCAGCAGCTTCCTCCGCTCGGCGATGGCGACACCAAGCTGGTCCCGCAAGGAGTCATTCTGTTCCCGGGCAACCTCCAGGGCACGAGCAGAGTCTGCCGCGGCAGCGGTCAGCTCAGCCACCCGTGCCTCCAGCTCGGCGTGCTTTCGAGCCTTCTCCTGAGCGAAGGCATCAGAGGCAGTTTGCGCGTCCTCCGCCTGACGCCGGGCCTCAGCCAGCCTCGTCGCGGTCGTCGCCCTCTCCTCCTCGACGGCCGCCAACCGCTCCACCGCCGACAAGCGAAGTGACACCAGCTCTACCTCTTTCCGTCCCACCTCTGCCTGAAGAGCTCCGATCGCTCCCCAGAGCTCGGCCTGCTGGCAGTTGAACTGGGACCTGTCGTCACTGTGTGCCAAGAAACCCTATCAAAGAAGCAACTCAAAAAAGAACAACAATGAGAAAAGTCAAGCGGGATCAAGCGAGAGGAAGGACATGAGGCAAGAGGCACACCATGGCAGCAGCGGCCACCTCCTCGGCCAAGGCCGCCTGGCGACGGATCGCGCGTCTAAGCCGCTCGGTCGAGGCATGCTCCTCTTCGTCGTCGATGACGAGCAGCACCCGGCCCGGGTCATCGCGGGCGCCGACCTGTAGCCACTGGCGGACGGCCCCACCACTGGAAACAGGCACCAATGCCCCTCGGACCTCATCTGGCACGCCAGCGCCAGAGCCAGGGTGAGAGGATGACGCAACAGCAGAAAAGCCGGAGAGCGGCACGGATGTCGCGTCCTCCGCGTTCTCTCCCCCAGTCGGCAGGTCGCCTTCCACCTGGCGGGGAACCCCGGCGTCGAGCCCCTCACTCTGGGCTTCAGAGGTCGGGAGGACCCCCGCGGCAGCCATGGCCACAACCGGGTCCTTCGGCGCGGATGTCGCTAGGTCCGCTTCAGCTGCGGCCGCACGCAGAGCAACCTCTGGGGGCTCGGGCCCCCCGATGGTAGCGATGCCCGCCACCGCCGCGGGGTCGCTAGCCGCAGTGCTCGAGATCTATTGTCGTAGCTCTGCCTCGAACGCCGCTAGCACCTCCGCCGACGGCGGGGTGCCGAACGTTGTAACGCCAAGCTGGCGGAAGCCGTCGCTAGAGCTGTGGCTCTTCCGCGATGCCTCCCTAGTCCCATGACAGGCATAACTTTTCTCCTCCGGCGGCACCACGGGAGGAGCTTCAGGAGCCATCTGCGCCATCGCCGCTGGCGACACGACGACCTTTCGCACCACGCGACGGAGACTTCTCCGGCGCCGGCACGAGCGTTCGTCCGCTGGGGAGCGTCCTGAGAAGGCAGAAAGCTCAATGCCAGAGTCTTTTAGCAATCATACACCAGGGGAAAGATTGAAGCTCACCTCGTCGTGAGGATCCAAGCCTTCTTAGGCACCGATGACGGCGGCTAAAATGATGACCGTTTGCCACACGACGCGGCCAGAAGGTCGCTTCGAGGAGAAATCACCTCCTCGTCCAGTCGCCGCTCAGACGCGGCCCCCGTGGCCGCAGATGGGAGAGACAACGAGGAGCGTGCCTCCTCAGCCAACGACGTCGGTGTGGGAGGCCGATGCGCTAGGCGCTCCCACGAGGACGACCGCGACGCGGGGGAGGCCGAGCCGCAACTCCTCTCCTCCCGGGACAGGTCGCCGCGACCGGCCGCCGCTCCACAGTTAGGCTGACCAGGCCGCTCCGACGGTGAATCACAGACGCGGTCCTCGTGGCGGTCACACCAGGAGGAAGGGTGTGGTGCCCTTTCACGGGCACCATCCCCTCCCTGACGCACCTCAGAAGGCCCCTGAGTGACAGTGCCGACCACCGTCGGCCGCGGAGGGGCCCCCGAGGTCGACGACGAGCAGCCCTCGGTCGGCTCCCCTGCCCAGAGTGCCACAGCCACGGCAGTCTCCTCCTCCTCGTCATCCTCATCAGACGAGCCAGGGGGAGGCTCACGGTCCTCGTCAGCGGAAACATCCTCATCTCCAACTCGCCTCCGCCGCGCCCGGGCACCGTTGCGGTTGCGCTTGTCGACCTCCGCAGCTTTCCACACCTCATGGCGGTCCTTCCACCTCTTGAGCTTGGCCACAGCGATGCGGTTACGCGCCCTCTCCTTCGGCAGTAGGGTGCGGGCCAGCATCACGGGGCCAGCTCCCAGCCTGCAGAAACGGCATGTCAGCTGCAAAAGAGGGGAAAAAGGATGGAGCAGGACTAGACGGAGAAATCGGAGGCGAACTCACCAAGACCACCGTGCCCGCGTCTGGGAGCATGGGAAGCAAGTCGGCTGGTGGCCACTCAGGGCCACCGGGGATGGCCTGCCGTACCCGCCTCCGGACCTCGCCCACCGAGGGTAGGGGATTGGCGGTCACGGTCCTTGTGAACGGGGCCCGTTCGGCGGTCATCTCGAACAAGCGAAGGGGGCACTGCCACAACGGCACGATCCCCCTCGCCAGGTAGCCACTGATCACGTCCGCGAGATCGACTTCATGCCCCTGCAGCGCCTTGAGCGCATCAAGACACCCACAGAGCAGTTTCTGGTGGTCCTTCTTTGGAGGCCCGTCCGACCAGGCCTCCGGGGTCACATCGTAGTAGCCGCCAGTATACGCCGGCAGCGAGCACTCGGGGTCGTTCTTCAGGTAGAACCACTCTGAATGCCAACCGCTGATCGAGCTGGTGAGGGGGCCGGCCAGGTACTCGGATGACCTATTCCGTTTCAGTCGGAGGGCGGCGCACCCGATCGTCGCCGGCCTCCCCTCATCCTTCAGGCAGATGAACCCGAAGAAATAGCGGAAGAGGTGCCAATGCGCCTCCACCCCAAGATACCCCTCACATAGCGCCTCGAACGCCGCTAGGTGTTGGATGCCTTTGGGGTTGAGGTGCTGGAGCTCGAGGCCGTAGGTCCGTAGGAAGGCGTGGATGAACTGTCCTGCCGGCACCGAAAACCCGCGCTCGTGGAAGGTGACGAATGAGACCACATACCCCAGCAGGGGCTGTGGGAAGTCCTCAAGCTTGGGCTTGATCCACTCCCGCGCATCGGTCAGGCGCGGGAGCAACCCCGCATCGGCGAGACCGGTCAACTTCACGAGGGAGATGGTGGAGCGTTGCCAGTTCGACATCGCCGCGCGCGGAGGAGACCTGAGACGATGGCGGAAGACTTGAATATGCTAAACAGACGGCGCGCTGGGTCGGATGGCGTGTGCACGAGAAGAAAGGGACGAAAGGGAAGAATGAGATCGCAATCAACCCCTGCCTTCCCGACTTAAATGGGGGAACGCGGGCCGGTTGGGGGCAATTCACTACTCGGGCCCACTTGGGAGGAGCAGAGGAGCATCCCGCCCAAGCTCTCTCTCTCTCTCTCTCTCTCTCTCTCTCTCTCTCTCGTACGCGAATCCTGCCAGGCCTGACACCCCGAAAAAAGCAACCTCCGCCCCAGACGGTTTTCGGCACGTCGGCGACCGGGGCTGGCTGACAAGACAACACAGGGGATCACGTCAGAGAAGAGGATTCCCCCGACCTAACGCAGGGTGCCCGACCTACCATCGCGATTAAAATAGTAAAGAAGATGCCCCTAGCTCCGAGCCAAGGCGCGGCCATGCGTCCGGACCAAAGTATGCGCCCGGGCTGGACAGTGGGACGGGCAGATTCGTACGACAAGACATCACCAAAGAGGACTGGAGTGGCTCGTTGCAGCCATCCGTCGCCTACACGAGCAAAACAAGATGACATGACAGGTACGATTTAGAAGGCCCACGGCCAAGTTTCATCACACACAAAAAAAGAAGATACAAGGGGGAGGTGCCGATCACGAAGGGTTAGCACCCGCCCCCGAGGTACACGCCTCACTCTGCCGGAGGGTCGGCCTGACCGGGGGAGTCCGCCCCCTCGGAGCCACCCTCCGACTCACTGGATTCGTCCAGGACGACCGCACCCTAGGTCGCCATGGTAGGCCCCCGGTTCTCGAGGAGGGCATCGATGTCCACCGATGGGAGGATGGCGTCGGCGTTGGCGTTGAAGTACAAGGCCGACTCCTGGCGCCTCCATGGCCTCGTCCCCTAGGGGAACCCCACGGGGGTCAGGCTGATGGACCGGTCTAGGTCCTGAAGGTTCGCGGCGGTGAGACCATACGTCGCCCTCTGGTGCACCCCCGCGGCGACCACCGCATGGACACGGTCAGGGAGCGCGCAAAGCTGGTCGTGCAGCAGCGTCGGCTCCAGCCGCATCGCCGTCACGGCAACGCGGGCGGTGTCGTGGAGGTGACCGTGGACGAGACGTAGCTCGGCGAGCTCCCACTGCGCCTGCTCCGCCTCCGCGGCGCGCAAGTGTGCGATCTCCTCCTGACCTGCACAAGCGTCGGAGAAGGGTGTGACCGACTGCGGCAGCAATGCAATGAAAGAAGAATGAGGACGAGACCGAGCGACTCACCGGCAACCAGGGTGAGCGCATCCACCTTGGCGTCTTGCGCCGCCTTGAGATCTCGCTCGGCCCCCTCGAAGGCGGCCCTGAAGGCGGTGGCGGCCTGCTGCGCTATGTCCAGTTCGTTCTCCAGCAGCATGATGTGCTGCCGCGCATCATTCAGCTGGGCCTGGATATATGTAGTGGGGTTAGCCCAGAGAGGGGCGTCGTCCCCAACGGCCGCCGGAGGTGCGGCCGGCACGGACGGGCCTGCGCCGGAGCCTAGTGCCGGCGGGGCCGGAGGGACCACGGTGCCAGCCGCGCCGTGGGCCTCGAGCCAGCGCACAACTGGCGCATTGTCACCCGCGGCCTCCTCTTGCACCGCCTGACGAAGCGGGGGTGGCGCTCTCGCCGACGAGTCAAGTGAACCCTCCGCCGATCGCTTCTCGCCGGCCATCTGAGTGTTGGGGGTTTGGGAGAATGAGGTGTCTGGCGGGGATGACGAGCGAGGAAGCAAAGAGGCAGCGCGAGCGGGAGGAAGAAGAAGACGAGAGGTGCGTTCGCTCCGAGCCTTCCCCGGGTATTTATAGCCGTGCGGCGCCCCGTGCGCAGTAGTTACCCGGAGGCGAGGAGGCGCTCTCTCTCACTCTTCGTCTTCTCTCTCCCTCTCCCTCTCCCTCTCTCTGCTCTTCAACTCCCCATCACTCCGCCAGTCTCGGGGCACGATGCCCACCAACCTTGGGGAACCCCAATTGTTTTCCCCCGACTTAAAGGATGAAGGCAAACCATCCGGCGGGATTCAAAACAGGCGTCAACATTAAAAGGACGAGGGAACAGCTGCATTAATGCGAGGCCCTGGGTTCTAAGGTACAAGAAGGCAGCCCGACTGACCGTGAACAAGTATCGTAACATAAAACACAGCCGGTATGGCGGTGTTGCGTTTCCCGGCAGGTCAGAGTTGGAGGAGCACCTCGCTGAACTCCCGCTAACATCTGACGCGACCGGAGATTCCCTACGGGGACCAGGGAGGTGGCTGACGCCACCACCGCGACTACCAAGACCCAGGAAGAAGACAAAGTTCCTGGGGCCGCTCCCGAACAAGCTGCTGATGAAGCATCGCTCCTCAGGGAGCAGCCTCATCAGAGAAGCTTGTTCAGGGATGACTTGGTGTCCTGCTGCTCCGACAGCACTCAGGGAAGCGACCCTGGGTGTTCCACGATGTGCAGCAGGAAGTGACGGCGGTGACGCGAACACGGAGCGGTGGCTCACGTCGGTGCCCCTTCCCCTAGCGCTCGACCCCCATGTCGCCACGGGGGCTCGAGGCGTAGGGCAGGACAGGGCTGCCAAGAGCATGCCTCCCCGTTCGCTGAACTCCCACAAACATCAGAAGGCTTGAAGGACAGCACTACACTCAAGGGGATGAACCCCCCACGACGGGAGAAGTAGTTGCTTTCTTTCCCTCCCCATGTGGCAACCATGGAGCCTCACCGGGAAGAAGTGGAGCTCCTTTTATAGGGCGGCACCAGCCTAACCACGCGAGGACTGCAGCCGGCTCAGTTTTAGCTTATGAAACAAGCTAAAACGGCCACCTACCCCGCCAGGCAGTGTAGTAAAGGCCCGCAGCGCCTCGCTGTCACATCGGCAGAGGCCAGCCACAGTGTCCCGTGACGCCGGGTCAAATCCCCTGTCCGGCCACGGCGGCCTCAAAAGGCGAACCGGTACTCACGGCGGCTTAAATAAGCACCCCGCGGCAGAGCCTCTGGCTCTACCACGGGCTCGGGGGCTACACCCGGCGCGTGCGCTCGCGCGCCCCCACCGAAGTGGAGAACAGAAGAAGAAGCTCAACATCTCTGATCCTAAGGGAGAAATCCACTCTTTCCCCCTTAGGCTCGGGGGCTACTGAAGAGGGGAGAAACTAGGGGTAATTATCTTCGCCCCTAAATCCCCAAAATCACGAAGGCTAATGGTGGGCTGAATCCATAAAGGCCCAACATCGGCAACCAGCAAGCCAGGCCCGGTTTCCCTTTCTCAAGGACAGCGATCTGACACCATCTGCAGGGCCACCTCTGACTTAGGCGGCCGCCCCGGCTACCTCGACGGGCAGCTCCGCCTTGCATGACCTAAGGTTCCTTCCTCTGCAATCCCTCGGCAGGGCCCCCCAGGGGGAGAGCCGCAACATGGCGTAAGCTGCCGCACGCTGCCCGGGACGTGCATGAGCAGCAGGAGGAGTGGATCTGACTTGTCAGAAGGTCAGGCCATGATGAGATTTTCCCCGGCATGGGAAGCGGACTGCCCCAGCATCCCATCACATGGATGTTGAATAGTGGCAAAGGACTCAAGAATCCTTCGCCTGCAAGACATCGAACGACGAGACCCGACCCAACTAGCGTCAAAGGGAAGGTCAGGGCTTGCACGAGAAGCCTCGACCTAACAAGACTGGTGCGGGCCTGAGTCGGGAGAAGCCACCTTGGAACGAGAGTCGCAGCTACGCCGCCCTACGAAGGTGAGGACCTGTGTGGTTCAAGGACCGGTAGATGGTCGCTTCCTGGTGTGATGAGTGATTGACAACGTTGTGTGGACTGATTCTTGGCTAAGTATTGCAGGTGCAGGTTGCGGCTTGACTGGTGTTGGTGCAGGTGAAGAGCAAGCGTGAAAGGTCGTTGTCGTGTAGGCCTCCAGGTGTGGAGAAGACAAGTAGGCTTGGCTCGAGGGACCCGGTGGCCAGCGGGGTCAAGTGCGGGCCGCATGGTGGCAAGAACAGCGAGATGAAGTCGTGGACGGTTCCTTGGTTGAGCCACAAAGCCAAGATCGAGCCGGGACTACGTGGGAGCCGAGTCATGAGTGGTGATTGGCGGAGGCTACACTGAGTTCGCGGGGTTTCCAGTGGTTCAACAGAAAACCACTGGGTTCCTTGGTTGATCCACAAAGCCAAGACCGAAGAACCGAAGACGGAGGTGCAGCAGCATCGGACCGGTCTGACCGGTGCAGGACACCGGTCTGACCGGTGTGCGATGACGCAGTTCGGAGACTTCGAAGCAGAGGACACGCGTCGGGATCACAAGGCTTGCGTCGAGGCTAAGCAAGTTTGCGGTCGCTGGGCATCCGTCCGATGGTGCAAAGACAAAGATTCCCAAAGTGCCCTTCGGGGACGTGTATCCTAGTGTTAGGACATAGGGGTAGTTTCATCTTTCGGTTGCCTCCATATAACCCAAGTGGTGAGAGGATGGCAGCCATCTCTTGGAACCCTAGCTCTTTTTGTTTTGCTATTTTCCTCTTCCTTTTTCCTTTGGAATTTCTAGGACTAGCTTGAGAGCTTCATGGTGAGATCTTGTGAGAGGGAAGGATGATCGGGCGGCATGCTAGACCTTGTATGAACCTCTTTGGTATGTATAGATGATTCGGCGTGGTTCCTCAAGGCTTGGATGTGTCTTTCCCGTTTCTCCTTTTTGGTGATTTTCGGAGCTCTTTCTTGGTGATTTTCTTGTGGTGGATTCGAGGCCTTTCTCTTTGGGATTTGGTGGGGGATGTATGCTTGAACCCTTCGTGGTTCTTTTCCCTTTGATTCCCCTCCCAAATTCGTGAGCAAAGGGGCTCGATTTTGGTGTTTTCTCATCTCTAGGGTTAGAGGTGTTCTTGGTGAGATTTCTTCGATTCCTCTCGATTTAGCAAGTTTTGGTGGACCAAATCTTGGCTATGGAGTGCCCATGAGGTGTTCATACTATCCCCAAAGTCTTGCACAAATCCGTGGAGCGATTCGGGAGATCGGGAGTTGGATTTGGGGGAGTTGACCCGCGGGCGCTGTTCATCCCGAGAAGCTCAGGTCACACCGGTCTGACCGGTGCCTCTCACCAGTCTGACCGGTGCCGACCCTCAGTTGGGTTTTGCTCGGGTGAACATTTTGGTGAGTTCCCTGTTGTCTTGTCAGGCTGCTGTTTCGAGTTTGTTTCAGTTTGGAGCCCAGAAGGTCAGGTGTGTGGATTTGGGGCTTCCTGGCTTAGTCCGGTCTGACCGGCATGCTACACCATCCTGACCGGTGTAGGAGCCTCCTGTGGAAGTTCTCAGGTTTGCCAGACTGCTCCAGCAGGGACCGGTCTGACCGGTGCAGCCCAGGGGTGTTCGAGTTGTGTGTTCCGCTGCGTTCTCGAGTACGTGTAGGTGGTTGTTGGTTCTGAGGGCTAGTAGCACTCCAGTGGCTACGTAGTCTTGGCCAACTTGGGTAGTTGAGTCAGAGACGTGTTTTGGAAGCTGTGTTCGTCTTGTTGGAGTTACCATCTCCTTCGAGAAGAATTTTTATCGGCTCCCATTCACTCCCCCCTCTCTGGTTCGCCGTTCCGGTCCTTCAAGTG
This sequence comes from Cenchrus fungigraminus, assembly GCA_036936925.1. NCBI lineage: Eukaryota > Viridiplantae > Streptophyta > Magnoliopsida > Poales > Poaceae > Cenchrus > Cenchrus fungigraminus. The sequence goes on along the minus strand of CM072768.1, from coordinate 58,040,492 downwards.
GTATCAGAGCCGGTTCGGGTCTTCATTGACTCTAACCAGTATAAGATCCAAAGATGGCGTACCAGGAATGGGGTTCGGGTCCTCCGCACTTCGATGGGAAGAACTACCAGATGTGGCAGAGGCGGATGGCGGCGTTCCTCCGCGGAAAGGGTCAGATCCTTTGGGATGTTACGGTGAACATAGCTTATGTTCATCCTATTAACTTCCTAGCTCCTGGATCGAGGGACATGCACGAACGCCAACAATATGGCGGTCGACTACTTGTTTTGTGCTCTGTGTCAATCCGAATTCGATCGGGTTCAGATAGAGGACTTAGCTTGTAGGATTTGGTTGGAGCTGAAGAACGCTCATGCTGGGAATGCTGAGATTCAGGCACGGTTGTATGCGACCTACCGGAGAGAGTACAAGAACTTCACTCATCTCCCCGGTGAGTCGATTGATGCCTTGTTTCAGCGGTTCACGGTGGTTGTGAACAACATGAGGGCCAATGTCGACGTCCTCCCGTACGATGACCATGATAGAGCTGTGAAGCTCTTACACGCGCTGGATCGTACTGTGTGGGATGGAAAGGTCGAGGCCATTCTTGAGTCTGAGAAGTACACCACTCTGATGGTGAACGAGCTGTTCTCTAAGCTCAAGTCAGCTGAGGTTGATTGTGGTTTGACAGCCCGTCTCGAGAGCCCGACTGATTCTCATAGTCTTGCTCTTGTCGGTGGCTCAGGTGCTAAGTCTAACGCTAACCCATCCTCCAGGATGTTTGCTTTGTCCTCTTTGATGTCTTTGCCAGACGAGGAGTTCGACGTGCTTGGAGGGGACAAGTTGGCACTGTTGACCAGGCGTTTCGAGAGGCTGCACGAGAACCGAGTGAGCACGAGGAGGACGACACGGACGTGCTTCCAGTGCGGCAAGCCAGGACACTTCATCACCGACTGTCCGGAGAAGATGGAGAACAAGGATGGCTACAAGCACCGGTCGAGCAAAGACAACAAGCACCGATCAAGGCGCGATCACAAGCACAAGAACAAGCACAAGGATGAGCGACAATCGAGGAAGAAGGACGGCCGCGGTAGGAAGGCCCGAGTGATGGTCGGAGCGAGCGACGTCGACTCCAGCTCCGCCTACTCTTCCTCGAGCTCGAGCAGCAGTGAAGACGAAGGTGATCGGCGCAAGAACAAGAAGGCGTCCAAGAACTTGAGCGGGTTGAGCTACTTCGCGGGAGATGGCTTCTGCGGCATGGCTCGTAGTTCCGACAGCAAGAAGAGTCACCAGAGCGACTCGGACTCCGACTCTGAGGATGAGGTACGTGACGAGCTTCCCTTCTTGCGTGAGGAGAACGAGCGTCTTGGCAAGTTGCTTGATAACCGTGATGATATGCTTAGGGAGGCCAAGAAGATGAGGAAAGAGCTTAGGGCCTCACTAGAAGATGCTAGGAACCGAGTAGCTGAGCTAGAAACCCAGAACCTAGATGCCAAGCTTGAGATTGATTCGCTTAAGGCTTCTCCTGTGGTTTCTGATGATGTTGACTGTGTTGATTGCTCTGTGTACCTAGCTGATCTTACTAGTCTCAAGGATAAGCATGCTTCCACTTGTGATGAACTAGATGTGCTTAGGGTTGAAATGGCTGAGCTTAAGTCTAGACCTGCTTTGCTAGGTGCTTGCACTTCTTGCCCTGTTTTGCATGGAAAGATTGATGAGATGCATGCTTACACTATTTCGCTTGAGGCTAGGTTGAAAGAGCCTATTCCCACTTCTTGCTCTACTTGTGAATTGCATGCGGTTAAGAGTCTGGAGCTTGCACATTATGTTGATCGCTTGCAGGATGAGAATGATGAGCTGAGGAAGTGTATGAGTTGGTTGTCGAGTCAGGAGCCTCAGCTTGGTATCATGATAGCGGCTTTCAAACGCTATGATGGTCAGGCACTTGGGGCTGACAAGCTTGGAGAGAATAGTGGTGAGGGAGTTGAGAGAGTTGGAGAGATCCCTATCCCACCACCAAACAAACACAAGAACAAGTTTGAGCCCAAGCCTAACCATCTCAGATACAAACTTGACACAACTCCAGATCCATCCATATGCCCTCACCCAACAAATGACTTCCAAAAACCGGTGAAGTTTGTGAGCCCGAAGGGAGGTGAGGAAGGAGAGAAGAAGGGTGAGAAGCCGAGTGAGCAGCCCCAACCCAAGCCTAAGCCTAAGCCACAGCCCATGAAGTTCCATTGTGGGTATTGTGGGAGAGATGGTCACAAGGATGAGTTTTGCTTCAAGAGGAAGCGTGAGGAGAGAATGGCTAGAGAGTGGGCTAACAAGGACAGGTACCACCCCTCAAATGGTGTACCTGAGCCTCGCATGCAGATGCCCAGGGCCAAGGTGATTGTGAGGACGGTTCCGGCTTGGGGAGATCGGAAGGTGGCAGGTGGTGCTGCTGGCCGAGCACCATCGGTCAGACCGGTGCACTACACTGGTCAGACCGGTGCTGGTCTGGACAGACAGCGTGTTGGTTTCCGTGCTCGCACGGATGCTCAGTTCGGTTCTGATGGTCGTGGTTCTGGTGGTTGGCATGGAGAGTTTGCAGGTGGTCAGTTTGCTAGACGTTCTCCACCTCGTGCTCAATATGAGGGTGGGAGGAGTCGTAGCTTTGAGATGGAGAGGAGGAACGGTGCACTGTTTCCCTTTCGTGGCTTTCGTCCTCCTCCAGCTAGAGAGGGTTGGTTCCCTCGTGGTGGTTACCGTGGTGGTGTTCGTGGTGGTAGCTTTGATAGGCGTGATGATTTGGTTTGTGCTAACCCTACTTTGGAGCAAATGGCTCGGCACTGGTTTTACTCTTTTGGTACTAACCCCAGTGCTGAGTCGTATGTTCACTCACGTGCTCGCTTTTAAATTTCAAGTGGGAGACTTGAGGAACGTTTAGTTGATTGACTCCGGTTGCTCGAGGCATATGACCGGGGACAAGGGGTGGTTCTCAAGTCTCATCCCGGTGGTGTCCAGGACATACATCACCTTTGGGGACAATGGGCGAGGGCGTGTGCTTTCAGAAGGTGAGATCAAGGTAAGTGACAAGGTCACTCTCAGGCGAGTTGCTCTTGTTCAATCGCTGGGGTTCAATTTGCTTTCTGTGTCCCAGTTGTTGGATGAGGGTTTTCAGGTGTTGTTTCGGCCTGGTGGTTCTCGGATTTTAGATTCTCGAGGGGACCTAGTTTGCACGGTCGTTCTCGAGGGTCAAGTGTTCCGAGCGGATTTCTCTCAGTCTTCTGGTGTGGAGCGTTGCTTTTTGGCTGGTTCTTCGAGTGAGTTGTGGAAGTGGCATAGGAAGTTGGGTCACTTGAGATTTGACCTTTTGTCTCGCTTGAGTAAACTCAATTTGGTCCGAGGATTGCCACGGTTGAGGTTTGAGAAAGAGTTGGTTTGTGCGCCGTGTAGGCATGCCAAGATGGTAGCCTCTTCTCACCAGCCCCTCACCGATGTGATGACGGAGCGTCCATGCGAGCTGCTCCATATGGACCTTGTTGGCCCAGCTCGTGTGCGATCTGCGGGTGGGAAGTGGTACGTCCTTGTTGTGGTGGACGACTACTCTTGGTATGCTTGGGTCTTCTTCTTGGAGGAGAAGGGGGAGACGTTTGGTTTTGTTCGAGATCTTGTCTTGAGGTTGAAGAACGAGAGGCACGGAGATGCCATACGAGCGATCTGCAGTGACAATGGCTCAGAATTTAAAAACTCTCGTTTCGAAACCTTTTGCCATGACTTGGGTCTTGAACACCAGTTTTCGAGTCCGTATACGCCTCCCCAGAATGGCGTGGTGGAAAGAAAGAACAGAACCTTGTGTGAGATGGCTCAGACGATGCTCGACGAGCATAGGACTCCGAGGAGGTTCTAGGCTGAGGCGGTCAATACCGCGTGCTATGTGTCCAACAGGATCTACCTCCGGGTGCACAAGAAGAAAACCTGCTACGAGTTGATGCACGGCAAAACTCCCAAGGTGAGTCACTTTCATGTGTTTGGATGCAAGTGCTTTATTCTGAAAAAAGGCAAGAAGTTGGACAAGTTCGAGGCTAGGTCTGTCGATGGTATTTTCTTTGGTTATGCTACTCATTCTAGAGCATTTCGTGTGCTCAATCTTGAAACTAACCAAATTGTGGAGACCTGCGAGGTTACCTTCGACGAGACACAGCCACATAGCTCTCTTGTCTTTGAATGTGCAGGTGATGATGAACTTGGCGAGGAAATCTTTGAGGAGGAGCATGAACATGGAGATGATGAAGATGGCGGTGTGGTGCCCGCGGCTGAGCATGTACCTACTACTTCGACTACGATCGAGAATGGGCCCTCTCCCACACCTACAATGTCAAACCCAAATCAAGGCAAAGCTGCTGTTGAGGGGGAGGTAGCATCAAGGCGAGAACCTCCCCGGGGAGTTCAAATAGATCACCCAGCTTCGAGGATCATCGGCGACCTCAATGAACGTACTACACGGTCGAGGGTTCGAAACAATTCTCAGTTTGCTAATGTTGCTTTTGTTGCCACCTTTGAGCCCAAAGACATTGGACACGCGCTATCTGATCAAAATTGGGTAAATTCGATGTATGAGGAGTTGGAGAATTTTGAGAGGAACCAAGTTTGGGAATTGGTTGACCCACCCCCAGGGTGTAAGCCGATTGGGACAAAATGGGTGTGGAAGAACAAAGAGGGAGAGAAAGGAGAAGTGGTGAGGAACAAGTCGAGGCTTGTTGCTCAGGGGTATAGTCAGAAAGAGGGGATCGACTACGAGGAGACCTTTGCTCCCGTAGCTCGCTTGGAGGCAATTAGGATCCTTCTAGCCTTTGCCGTGGCTAAAGGGTTCAAATTGCACCAGATGGATGTGAAGAGTGCTTTCCTAAACGGTGTGTTGGAGGAAGTAGTGTATGTGAGGCAACCACCGGGTTTGAGAGTGAGAAGTACCCCCACCGGGTGTACAAGTTGAGGAAGGCGCTGTATGGGTTGAAGCAGGCGCCTAGAGCTTGGTATGGTAGGTTGAGGGGGTTCCTGTTTGAGAGAGGGTTTGAGATGGGGAAGGTCGATCAGACCTTGTTTCTCCTCAGGCAGGGCAAGGATATCCTGATTGTGCAGGTATATGTTGATGATATTGTCTTTGGTGGCTCGTCTAACTCTCTTGTTGCAAGGTTTGCAGAAGACATGAGCAGGGAATTTGAGATGAGCATGATGGGTGAGTTGCAGTTCTTCCTCGGTCTCCAGATCAAGCAGTCGAAGGAAGGAACATTTGTGCACCAAGCTAAGTACACCAAGGACATTGTGAGGAAGTTCAAGATGGAGGACTCCAAGGCTATGGCGACGCCTATGAGTACGACTACAGCTCTTGATGTTGACGAGGAAGGTGAACACGTGGACCAGAAGGAGTACCGGAGCATGATCGGGTCACTCCTGTACTTGACGGCGACGAGGCCGGACATCCAATTCTCGGTATGTCTGTGCGCTCATTTTCAAGCGTCTCTGAGGACTTCGCATCGACAAGCAGTCAAGCGCATTTTCAGGTATTTGCGTCGTACTCCCGACTTCGGCCTTTGGTACTCCGCGTCCTCTTCTTTGGCTCTTCATGGTTTTTCGGATGCGGATTTTGCCGGGTGTCGGTTGGATAGGAAGTCCACTTCTGGGACTTGCCAGTTCTTGGGTTCTTCTTTGGTTTCTTGGTCTTCCCGCAAACAGTCGAGTGTTGCTCAATCCACTACCGAGGCAGAGTATGTGGTCGCAGCTAGTTGTTGCTCTCAGCTCCTTTGGATCACATACACCATGAGTGACTTTGGTGAGGAGTATACCCATGTCTCACTTCAATGTGATAGCACTAGTGCCATAAGCGTTGCAAAGAACCCAGTGCTCCATTCCAAAACCAAGCACATAGAAGTGAGGTATCATTTCCTGGAAGACAATGTGGAGAAAGGGAAGATAGCTTTGATCCATGTACCCACACATGACCAACTAGCCGATATTTTCACCAAGCCCCTAGATCAAGCAACTTTCACTCGTTTGCGGGGGGAGCTTGGTGTTTGTTTGATTTCTTGAGTTGGTGTGTGGGAGCTCCTTTGTAGCATATGTATAGCTTTCCTTTGTGCATTTCTTGCATTTGGCATGGCATATGTAACATGATGTATAGGCATCTTTGTATCTTAGGTTGCATGATTTTTGTATCATATGCATTGTGTAGGAAAAGCTTCTCCTATATACATTGTTCACCATGATGTGCTATATATGATCTTGTGAGCTAGTTTGGTATGCTATGGTTAGTTTGGCTTAGCTCTTGATGATCTTGGTTTATGCCCATGGTTGATAGCTATGTTTTTCAAAAATGTCTCATATATGCTCTCTTGTGAGTAAATGCCTTTATATGATCTTGACATGTTTTAGTGTCTTTGCTATGCTTAATTTGTGGTTGGATAGCTTATTTTGATCATATGGGGCCAAAGGCTCATTTGCCATCATGAATGTTTAGCCCCCATGCTTCATCTTGTGGAGGGGCATAAGTTCCTTTTTGTCGCAAAGACATTTCATGTACCAATTTCAAATCTGAAAATGAAATGTAAATTGCTTGGAAAATGTGCTTCCATGTCATATGTGCTTAATTTACTTGCTTTTGGGTGCTAAACCGTTGCATGATGCCTACCAATGAGAAGTCTCATACATAGAAGTAGGCACATGGATCGGTGGCTTTGACATGACATGAGGTGCTTGTGGGTGTTTATGATGATCTTATGCTTAGAATGGTTGTCCTAGCATGAAGTTTGTGTGGCTTTGCCATTTTGACATGTTTTGCTCATGTTTAGGACTTTGCTCATGAGAGGGTGATTTTTCGCAAAATTGCTCAATTCTATCTTAGCTTCGTCCAATGGTTGTGAAACTTGGTGGTCACGTAGTTGATGTTCATACGAAGCTATAGAGTATCTAACTTGCTCATTTGGATGTGTGTAGCATCTTGTGATGAATTTTGTCTATTTGAGAAGCTCTAGGTTGCATTTTTTGCATTTTTGGCTTGATTCATGCATTGTCAACAAGGGGGAGAAGTTTGAGCATGTTTTGGCTTGCTGCATGCATTTAGAAGGTTTCCAAGTGGTTTCGAGCTAGTTTTGAGCTCGTGCAATTCCCAATTTTTCCCAGGTGGTCATCGGCCTGACCGGTGAGGTGCACCGGTCTGACCGGTGTAAGGTTCAGATGTTGGGCGATCTTGCCCACCGGTCTGACCGGTGAGGCTGACCGGTCTGACCGGTCAGAGCAAAGCTGTTGCAGCTGCTCTGTTTCATGAAGTTGTTTGCATGTATTCGTCCAGGGGGAGTTGCATTGGTTCAGGGGGAGCATGCATGTGTGCAGGGGGAGCTCTTTGTGGTTTTCGAGCTTTGGTTTGATGGCTTTCGCTCTTGTGTTGAGCTTTGTTTCTGTCTCGGATGTGTCGAGCCATTGCCCTTGCCTAAGGGGTCCGAGACTTGTCTTCTTCAAGTGATCTTGCTCTTTGCCTTTCTTTTGGCTTTCGATCGCTTGTTGGAGATTCTTTTAGTCGTTTCTGTTCTTTTCCTTTTCTCTGTTGTTACCAAAACCTGTGTGTTGTCAATGCACTCATCGAGGGGGACATTGAGGACCTGTGTGGTTCGAGGACCGGTGGATGGTCGCTTCCTGGTGTGATGAGTGATTGACAACATTGTGTGGACTGATTCTTGGCTAAGTATTGCAGGTGCAGGTTGCGGCTTGACTGGTGTTGGTGCAGGTGAAGAGCAAGCGCGAAAGGTCGTTGCCGGGTAGGCCTCCAGGTGTGGAGAAGACAAGTAGGCTTGGCTCGAGGAACCCGGTGGCCAGCGGGGTCAAGTGCGGGCCGCATGGTGGCAAGAACAGCGAGATGAAGTCGTGGACGGTTCCTTGGTTGAGTCACAAAGCCAAGATCGAGTCGGGACTACGTGGGAGCCAAGTCATGAGTGGTGATTGGCGGAGGCTACACCGAGTTCGCGTGGTTTCCAGTGGTTCACCAGAAAACCACTGGGTTCCTTGGTTGATCCACAAAGCCAAGACCGAAGAACCGAAGACGGAGGTGCAGCAGCATCGGACCGGTCTGACCGGTGGGTCTGACCGGTCTGACTAGTGGGTACCGGTATGACCGGTGGAGGACACCGGTCTGACCGGTGTGCGACGACGCAGTACGGAGACTTCGAAGCGGAGGACACGCGTCGGGATCGCAAGGCTTGCGTTGAGGCTAAGCAAGTTTGCGGTCGCTGGGCATCCGTCCGATGGTGCGAAGACAAAGATTCCCAAAGTGCCCTTCGGGGGCGTGTATCCTAGTGTTACGACTTAGGGGTAGTTTCGTCTGTCGGTTGCCTCCATATAACCCAAGTGGTGAGAGGATGGCAGCCATCTCTTGGAACCCTAGCTCTTTTTGTTTTGCTATTTTCCTCTTCCTTTTTCCTTTGGAATTTCTAGGACTAGCTTGAAAGCTTCATGGTGAGATCTTGTGAGAGGGAAGAATGATCGGGCGGCAAGCTAGACCTTGTATGAACCTCTTTGGTATGTATAGATGATTCGGCGTGGTTCCTCAAGGCTTGGATGTGTCTTTCCCGTTTCTCCTTTTTGGTGATTTTCGGAGCCCATTCTTGGCGATTTTCTTGTGGTGGATTCGAGGCCTTTCTCTTTGGGATTTGGTGGGGGATGTATGTTTGAACCCTTCGTGGTTCTTTTCCCTTTGATTCCCCTCCCAAATTCGTGAGCAAAGGGGCTCAATTTTGGGGTTTTCTCATCTCTAGTGTTAGAGGTGTTCTTGTTGGGATTTCTTCGATTCCTCTCGATTTAGCAAGTTTTGGTGGACCAAATCTTGGCTATGGAGTGCCCATGAGGTGTTCCTACTATCCCCAAAGTCTTGCACAAATCCGTGGAGCTATTCGGGAGATCGGGAGTTGGATTTGGGGGAGTTGACCCGCGGGCGCTGTTCATCCCAAGAAGCTCAGGTCACACCGGTCTGACCGGTGCCTCTTACCGGTCTGACCGATGCCGACCCTCAGTTGGGTTTTGCTCAGGTGAACATTTTGGTGAGTTCCCTGTTGTCTTGTGAGGCTGCTGTTTCGAGTTTGGTTCAGTTTGGAGCCCAGAAGGTTAGGTGTGTGGATTTGGGGCTTCCTGGCTTAGTCCGGTCTGACCGGCGTGCTACACCAGCCTGACCGGTGTAGGAGCCTCCTGTGGAAGTTCTCAGGTTTGCCAGACTGCTCCAGCAGGGACCGGTCTGACTGGTGCTGCTCACCGGTCTGACCGGTGCTGCCCAGGGGTGCTCGAGGTGTGTGTTCCGCTGCGTTCTCGAGTACGTGTAGGTGGTTGTTGGTTCCGAGGGCTAGTAGCACTCCAGTGGCTACGTAGTCTTGGCCAACTTGGGTAGTTGAGTCGGAGACGTGTTTTGGAAGCTGTGTTCGTCTTGTTGGAGTTACCATCTCCTTCGAGAAGAATTTTTATCGGCTCCCATTCACTGCCCCCCTCTCTGGTTCGCCGTTCCGGTCCTTCAGAAGGCTACCACGGCTAGCACAGCGTACGGCGCCAACGGGAAACGAAGGCCCACGGCGTGGCACTGTTCTGGCACTGTTGCTGCACTGTAGCAGGATGCTGTTTTACCATCTTAACCCTTGTACACCAGCCCTCCTTGAACTATAAAAGGGGAGGATGGCACCGTAAACAGCAAGGTCCAACACAACGAACAAGACCAACAGAACAAATAACACACCACATCCACCGATCGAACACCCACAGCTCGCAACCACATCCAGAGACTTGGGACACTCTCCCTCTCTTGACCTAAGGTTGTACCCCCTACTACAAGCCCCTGTGGGCATATAGAACATCCTTCCGAACTGGACGTAGGGCTCCCCCCGGTGCCTAAACCAGTATAATCCCCGTGTCTCTAAGACCAACCATCCAGATCAGATGCACGAACATACCAAAATTTACTTGTCGGCGGTATCAAACCCCGACTAGACCTGAGCATTCCACGGGCCGGGCCGGGCCGAAAAAAACCCGGGTTTTTCGGGCCGAGAAAATCCTGCCCATGACCGTCCCATGGGACGTGTCGGGCCTCAGTTTTCGGGCCGGGCCCGGGCTTAGGCGGGCCGCCCGCGCATTTTATAGTGTAAAGTAACTAAAAACAGCATTTCGAGCCGGGCTCGGGCCAAAAAAAATTTTCGCAGGCTTCAAGATCTCTACCCACGCCCGTCCAGTAAAGTCCGTGGGCGGGCCTAGCGCGGGCCGGGCCAAAAATGCTCAGGTATAACCCCGACAATATGCAAGACACATAATACAGTGCTCGCGAATGGATCTAAGATCAGGGTTGAATATATGAAAGATCTCGGGTTGGATCTGAGTGCAAGAACCTAATAGATCTAGGGGTTATTTGTGAAAGGTTCAAGACACAAGAAAACGAAACTGGATAACATGGTTCTCCGGGGACCTAAACGCAAAAACGGCTTCTATCTTCAACCTCTGATCCGATGCAGGGACAGGGCATAGGGGTGGCTGGTGTTCTCTAGACATACGAATCGTCAGCGGTTCAGGGGCCTAGAGGTTCCGACGGCCAGCGCAAAGGAGGGAGAAGGGGAGGACCGGCAATGGAGTTGGATAGCAGCTGCCGGATTGGTCGGCGGCAGAGGACCGGCGACCGGCGCGGACTGAAGACAGGCGACGACTTCCAAGGGAAAGACGACGGCGTGACCAGGCGGCGAAGCCTCGGCTCGGTGTCGCGAGTCCCCTGGGAGCGATGGACTGCTCCAAGAAGCCTTAGACGTCACGAATCGGCGACGAACCGCGGCGACGGTCCGGGTCGGTCGACATACGGGCGGTGGCACTCTAGTGGACCTCCGAGGATGGGAAGGAGCTCCCTAGACACGGTTCATCATTGTGGACCTCACTGTAGTGGTGGATTCCTCCGACGGACAACGCAGCCGGCGAATCGACGGTGAGGAGCCGGTAGCTGCGCTCGGCTCGGCGCAGCTCCTCGCGGTGGCGCGGCATAGAGAAAGCGGTGGGGTGCAGTAGCTAGGGCACACGGGGCCTTGGGTGCTCGCCTTAAATAGGCATGGGGCACGAGGTTACCCTGGCGTGCACGCCAAGGAAAGGCGGCACGACGGCACTGTGCGCTCAGCCTAGCCGGGTGGTGCTAGGGCCAGATGGGCCCCGTGCTGGCTCGTGGCCGGGCCGGTGCGGACCGGGTCGGGCCTTCGAGCTCGGCCCAAACAGATAGGGTGTCTTTTATTTTCCTGAATTTATTTTTCAATGCGCAAATAATTCCACAAAAGTCTAGAACACATTTTTAAGCACGAAAAATACTCAGAAAATTCTCAAAATTCCATGAAAATTCCCAGAGACATATTGGAGCATGAACAATCCAAATAAAGTATTTGGATCTCATGAAAAGGATTTTAAAGCCTTCTATTAAATAGAATTAGCTCAAGAGAAGTGAGAATAAATTCCAGAAAAAGCTGGAAAATTCTCGAAAGGATTTGGTCAGCACCTAAATGTATTTTGAAATCCTTTACATCAACAAACACCAAGATACATCAGCATGAATGCAACACACATTGACCCATTAATTTAATTCAGAAAAATCAAACAAAGGCCCTTTCCTATATTATATTTCATGTAAAGAAAATAAATGTTGGAAAAGTTTTAAAATTATGAGAAAATCATTGTTTAATTATTCTTTCTATTCACATCTTGAAATTCAGAAAATTCAGGGTGTGATAGTTTTCCCCAATCCCCTGTCTCACCACCGCCAGGAAGAGAAGGAGGAGGGAGAAGGGAGAAGGAGGAGGGAGGAGAAGGAATCCGGTGCTGCCGCGTTGGGGAAGCCGGAGGCCGTCCGAGACGAGGAGCCGGAGTTGTCGCCGAGCAAGGAGGAGGCCGCCCGTGGGAGCCGTGACGAAACGCCGACACGGAAGGGGAAGCAGAGGAGAACCGGGGCACCGCCGTGAACGACTACGCCACGTCGTCATCTTCGTCAGGCCTGCTACGACTCCACCATCGACCCAACATGAGCAAGCCACCGCCTTTCGTTCTTCTCTCCCCCTTGTTTCCATGCCTGTGTCACCAGCCTTCATGTCGCCGTGCGGAGCTTTGAGCTCATGGCCGATCTGTGACCGGGCATCGACCCATGCCCTTACAGGACCCTAAGCCATCGCCTTTACACCCAAAAACCCAGCCTTTACACCCTGTGGCGTCGTCCCAGCGAACGCTGCCGAACCAAGCTGTACCCAAGCCGCCGGACGCCAAAGTCGCGCCGCGCTCCGGCCGTAGAGGCTCCAAGCTGAGCCTTGGCGGGAAACACGCGACATCATTGCCCCGCATTCCTCTACCTCGTCGGTGTGCACGTAAGCATGCACAGGCAGAACCTTTAGCCACAAAAACCCTATCACCGTGCGTCGTGCTTCGACACTGAGGCTCCACGCCGTGTCGCGCCGCCCGAAGCCGTGACCTTGAGCGCGCCGGGGTGACCGCCGACACTAACCAGACCTAACCCTTACCTCACCATACCCCTGAGACCCAGAACAAGCTTGTTGTCACTCCCGCCATCGCGCCAAGGACACGCTCTGGCCGTGCAGGTGCCATGCGCACGCGATAGTGAGGGGGCCACCGGAGGGAGCATATGCAAACCCCAGGGATTTCGAGGGCCAGATCCAGACCTTTACCTATGTTAGACCAAGACGAACTCGTTGCTCGGCCTTCCAACCCATGGGAGCGCACACGAGCCCGTCGGAGTCTGTGGATGTTAGGGTTGTTCAGGGTGGTTTCTTGGACTTGGCTCACTGGGCTTTGATGGGCCAATCCATTGGGCCTTTAAAGCCCACTAACACTTTCGGCCCACTAACGGCCCACTAACCTGCGGACCGCTGACGTTATGCTGACATCAGTAGGGTTTTAATAAAAATCATCTTCTGTTTTTATAAAAGGTTTTAATAAATGCTTTATAAACCCTTTTCTCTTTGGAAAATCATAACTAATTATCGGCAGCTCCGAAAAATATGAAACCAGTTGAAATAATTTTGTATTTTCGAACTCTTACTGATTGAAGGTAGTTTGGTTCTATTTGGATCTTCTAGAATTTTTCCCTTTGGAGTTTTTGGCTTAGATATTTTCCTATATGTTTACACGTGTCGAATCTCGTGCATCCAGGCCTAAGCTTCGACCCGGAGGACCCCGATTTCAACGTCAAGGACTACGAGGACAACAACCACTATGCAGGTGTCATGTCACTCCTAACCATATAGATCATATGCATGTTACTAGATGCTAGTGCTATGTTTTACTTATGCATTGAAATGATGTTTTGCATAGCCAATTTGATTAGTCATACCTTGCTGTTTGATTTATCCTGATTCCTTGGTTTACCCACCTCGGGACTAGCTATAGAACCCTAGCTAGACCCATATATACTTTCTATCCATACTTGTACACTTTTGGATTATGGATGGTACTTTGGTTTGGACCGAGATTGGGATATCTTGGTGAGTTCTAGCGTGAGGTTTGGGTGAGTCTTCCTTGATGTGTTTTTGGTGGGAGGGAGCCAAATTGTCTACTTGTGAACGCTTGCCTCGGGGACATGCGATATGGTCTCTCGCCCGAGCGGCGTGTCGGTTTCGATGGAGATGCGGAGTGCTCACTCTCGGCCCTTACGAATCGAGTCGGTTTACCACCAGATACAGTATCTACTTACATACAAACCACGCTCCTTGTTATGGGCGGTGGTGTGGGGTGAGACTTGTAGTGTATAGCATTCCACCTGTAGGTGGATCGGTGTGATCGTGTGAGGAGATGCGGCTTCGACCTACTCCGAGAAGACTTCGCCCTAGTTAGGCCGGGGAAGGGTTCCACAGCTTCGAGGACCTCAGCTGGCTGTATGAGCTCTACAGTCGAGGACGAGCCAGACTCGAAGAAACAGGAGAGTGCTTTCCACTTACTTGGACTCCAGCCGTATGGTACGGTTCTTGGAGGTTCGCTACCGTCTAGGCCCTATTCGGTCGGGTACAGTTGTACAACCTCTGCACAGTGTATAAACCTATAGCTGTAGTCCGTTTCCACTAATTGTGGACAATACTGTTATCTACCGCTACTTCCGGCTAGACTCTTTTCTTGTGCTTCTTCTCTCCCCCGAGTGAGTGAGCCCGGCCTTCGGCCGTTGAGATGTGGGTATAGGATCTGGTGGGCCCCACATCGCAGATGAGTGTTGGGAGCTGGATCGCGGGTATGATTCAGTGCTTTGGTGTGGATTTCCTTGTTGAGGGGTGAGGACCCCAGAGATGTGGACCTCAGAGGTGTGGACGTCCCAGAGGTGATAACCTCACTGCTTATTTCTACATATCCTTGAATGTTGCTTCCGTGCTGCTGCTTTGCTTAAGCTTTCTACAGCACAAAGTAGGATTTATTTATGCATAGTAGTTTCAACCACCGCTTCTGCTCTTTGTTCGGAAGCTGACATGACCTACCCGCTTATCAGGCAACGCTGCCGAACCAAGCTGTACCCAAGCCGCCGGACGCCAAAGTCGCGCCGCGCTCCGGCCGTAGAGGCTCCAAGCCGAGCCTTGGCGGGAAACACGCGACATCGCTGCCCCGCATTCCTCTATCGTCGGTGTGCACCTAAGCATGCAAAGGCAGAACCTTTAGCCACCAAAACCCTATCACCGTGCGTCGTGCTTCGACACCGAGGCTCTACGCCGTGTCGCGCCGCCCGTCAGCCGTGGAGGCCCGAAGCCATGACCTTGAGCGCACCGGGGCGACTGCCGACACCAACCAGACCTAACCCTTACCTCATCGTGCCCCTGAGACCCAGAACAAGCTTGTTGTCGCTCCCGCCATCGCGCCAAGGACACGCTATGGCCGCGCAGGTGCCATGCGCACGCGATAGTGAGGGGGCCACCGGAGGGAGCATATGCAAACCCCAGGGAGATCGAGGGCCAGATCCAGACCTTTACCTGTGTTAGACCAAGGCGAACTCGTTGCTAGGCATTCCAACCCATGGGAGCCCACACGAGCCCGTCGGAGTCTGTGGATGTTAGGGTTGTTCAGGGTGGTTTCTAGGACTTGGCTCACTGGGCTTTGATGGGCCAATCCATTGGGCCTTTAAAGCCCACTAACACTTTCGGCCCACTAACGGCCCACTAACCTGCTGACCGCTGACGTTATGCTGACATCAGCAGTATTTTAATAAAAATCATCTTCTGTTTTTATAAAAGGTTTTAATAAATGATTTATAAACCCTTTTCTCTTTGAAAAATCATAACTAATTATCGGCAGCTCCGAAAAATATGAAACCAGTTGAAATAATTTTGTATTTTCGAACTCTTGCTGATTGAAGGTAGTTTGGTTCGATTTGGATCTTCTAGAATTTTTCCCTTTGGAGTTTTTGGCTTAGATGTTTTCCTATATGTTTACGCGTGTCGAATCTCGTGCATCCAGGCCTAAGCTTCGACCCGGAGGACCCCGATTTCAACGTCAAGGACTACAAGGACAACAACCGCTATGCATGTGTCATGTGACTCCTGACCACATAGATCATATGCATGTTACTAGATGCTAGTGCTATGTTTTACTTATGCATTGAAATGATGTTTTGCATAGCCAATTTGATTAGTCGTACCTTGCTGTTTGATTTATCCTGATTCCTTGGTTTACCCACCTTGGGACTAGCTACAGACCCCTAGCTAGTCCCATATATACTTTCTATCCATACTTGTACGCTTTCGGATTACGGATGGTACTTTGGTTTGGACCGAGATTGGGATATCTTGGTGAGTTCTAGCGTGAGGTTTGGGTGAGTCTTCCTTGATGTGTTTTTGGCGGGAGGGAGCCAAATTGGCTACTTATGAACGCTTGCCTCGGGGAGATGCGATATGGCCTCTCGCCCGAGTGGCATGTCGGTTTCGATGGAGATGCGGAGTGCTCGCTCTCGGCCCTTACGAATCGAGTCGGTTTACCACCAGATACAATATCTACTTACATACAAACCACGCTCCTTGTTATGGGCGGTGGTGTGGGGTGAGACTTGTAGTGTATAGCATTCCGCCTGTAGGCGGATCGGTGTGATCGTGTGAGGAGATGCGGCTTCGACCTACTCCGAGAAGACTTCACCCCGGTTAGGCCAGGGAAGGGTTCCACAGCTTCGAGGACCTCAGCTGGCTGTATGAGCTCTACAGCCGAGGACGAGCCAGACTCGAAGAAACAGGAGAATGCTATCCACTTACTTGGACTCCAGCCGTATGGTAGGGTTCTCGGAGGTTCGCTACCGTCTAGGCCCTATTCGGTCGGGTACAGTTGTACAACCTCTGCAGAGTGTATAAACCTATAGCTGTAGTCCGTTTCCACTAATTATGGTCAATACTGTTACATACCGCTACTTCCGGCTAGACTCTTTTCTTGTGCTTCTTCTCTCCCCCGAGTATGTGAGCCCGACCTTCAGCCGTTGAGATGTGGGTATAGGAGCAGGTGGGCCCCACATCGCAGATGAGTGTTGGGAGCTGGATCGCAGGTATGATTCAGTGCTTTGGTGTGGATTTCCTTGTTGAGGGGCGAGGACCCCGGAGATGTGGACCTTGGAGGTGTGGACGTCTCAGAGGTGATAACCTCACTGCTTATTTCTACATATCCTTGAATGTTGCTTCCGTGCTGCTGCTTTGCTTAAGCTTTCTACAGGACAAAGTAGGATTTATTTATGCATAGTAGTTTCAACCACCACTTCTGCTCTTTGTTGGGAAGCTGACATGACCTACCCGCTTATCGGGCACATGCTGGCGTTTCTAACGCAGAGCGGACTACAACTTCAGTAACGATGGATGGGACGAGTAGGGCTTCTTTTTCGCTCGAGCTGCCTGAGGAGATGGCGACTTCTTCGCTACCATGATCCGCTGCATAGACTTTTCTTCATGTTTGATTCAATCCTGATGGACTTGTACCTGTCATGTGCTGATGAGATGTACTCTGGATTATTGTAATAATTTAATATTACCACTATATTTTCTTTTGTGATGTATGGATTTGGATCCGCTGAGGCAGGGATTGCACGTGATAGCCTTCCTGGGACTATCACGTAGGTGCAGAGGGTTGCATTTCCGTTCATGGAAATCCGGTCTGTTTCAATGGTATTCCCTATTAATTATATACGAAATTTAATTAGGGAATATTAAGGAAGTTGCCATTGATTTTTTAATGATCACATAACTCAAATAAAAAGATTTTAAATTTTCAAAATTTTACTTAAATTTATCTTAAGTTTGGGGAATATTGAACAATCAATGATTCTGCTTGTTAGGGTCAATCTGTTGGAGTAGATAGAGAACTCTAAACAGTTTGTTGTCAATTCATGGATTGATAAATAATTGATGGAATACTCTAACACCCCGTTTGGATGTCAGTAATGGAGCCTTTAATCTAAATTGTTATGATTGCTTGTTGGGCACATCAGCAACATATTGATGAGGATAGCCTTTGCTGGGTCTTGTGTCAACGTCTTGTATTATAGTCCCTCCATTTCAAATTATAGGTTGTTTGACTTTTCTAACCCCAACTTTCATCATTGGTTTTATTTAAAAAAATTGTACAAACATAATCAAATTTAAGTCATCTTTGAAGAATCTTTATTAATAAAAAGTAAACTACAACAAAAAATGATATTTTGCACAAATTTTTGCATAAGACGAAGTTGAGGTTCAAAAGATCAAATGCTTTATAATTTAAAACGGAGGGAGTACCAATTATTTTACACTACTAGAGAAATGCTAGTTTGTACCAGTTGGGAACCCCCATTAGTACCGAGTGAAAAACCGGTATTGCCACATCTGTACTAATGTGGAGGAGGTCCCGATGAGGTCATTGCTACCGGGTGTCATTTCATCCCGGTACTCAGTGAGTTCCACGCCCGCCAGTCCGTCGTCTCCCCTCCGTTCAATCTATTCTTTTTTCTTTATCGTTTTCTTTTCTTTTTTTCCTTTTCCACTCTCAGCCACATACTCAAACATATTTTTTCAATCACAAATCACACATTCACAAAACACATTCACACAGATCCATAATCATATTCACAATCTGTGAGACATGGGTACCCCTGGGTCCCCACTGACCAGGCTCACGGCCGTCCCCGACAAGTGGGTCCGGCCTACCAGAAGACCCGCCGACCTGACAGTGGGCCCAACCGACCTAGTTTGTGGCCCACACGACCTCCTAAAGAGATTCCAGAAGATCCCCAGACAACCTTATCCAGAACAACTTCAAGACTTGATGTGCAAGACAAGATAGCGGTAGATTCCGACAAAGCAGTCTGACATATATGGCAATGGTTGTAATCAACTAGGCGTAGGTTTCCTGGTCGTAACCGACCAGGAGTCTGGGTGCCGACCTTGTCCGCTGGCCAATATAAGGCAGGCAAGGCAACCCCTTGTATCATCACGTAGTCCTCAAGCAATCTACACTAACAACTAGACGTAGGGTTTTACTTCCGGAGGCCTGAACAGTATAAACTCGCCGTGTTCTCTGTGTTCCGTGTGCTCGTGCGCAACCTTCGAGTTTTTAGCCCTAGATTTCACCCCGCCGAACAAATAAACCACCGGGGTTAACCCCCCTGTGGGATGTCCAGATCTAAACCTCTGACAGTTGGCACGCCAGGTAGGGGGAGATTGGGAGCTCTTCGTGTACCGCGATGGCAGATCGCTCCGGCGATGATCTTCGGCGACGACACGAAGGATATCTCCGCAGCGACCTGCTCACTGCCACCCTCCAATCTAATCGCGAGGTCGACGTCTTCATTCTGTGGATGGCGCGCCAGAAAATTGTTCGCGTCCACCCACCCAGCCAACGATCTACAACGGTGTTCACGAGGTCCGGCTGCATCTCCGTACGGCCGGGAGGAGTACGTCTACGAAAGTCGAAGTCGGCGGCAGGCCTCAGCATCCACCTGCGTCAACTAAGAGTACGTGTCCACCACGTGTACATGATCAAGACCAATCTATCCTCGAGATGGATACGTATACAGGGAAGCAATCAGTTTTCTATTGTTTTCTTTCTTTTTCTTCTTTCAATCCGATCTAAATTGCTATTGCATTTGGATTGGCCGGCAAGTTTATTCTAATCTGTTTCTGTGTTTCTATAATGTGAGGCATGTTCCCTCTGGCACATGGCTAGGCTAGACACCCGGAGAGGGCCGTACTAGTGCTGATGGCCATGACGCTCGCTCAGATGCGGCATCCACGAGACGGTCAACGCCGTCAGCCCGACCTGCTGCGTAGCTTATTCACGACCTCTTGTATGTCTCAACGAGCTGCGACCGTATGACCTCAACCACTATGTCAACACGCACAAGCTAAGTATTATCAGTAATTAAATTTTTTTTACGGCTTCAGTTTCTTTTGTAGACCTGCTCTACATGCTTTTGTTTGCTCTTCCGACCCCTCCCCCTCGACATGGTCGGGGGCTTGGCCAGGCCAATCTAAGGGTCGCAAGACCTGTGGGGTCTATCCCTTTTATGTGTGTTCTTCCTTTAACTGCTTGACTCTCGTTATGAGTATTCGATGTTGTGTGGTTGCAAAACCTGAGTCCCAGACTCCTCCCCGTGCGTCGGCTACATCTAAGGCTCCCTGCTGAGCATTGTAGAGGGGTGAAACACTTTGCAGCTTCAGAGCTTTCGAGTCCGCATAATGTGTGACTTGCACGATAAGGGGCATACCTTTTCAAACAAAACATAGCACAAGGGTGTTCTGCTCTGGTTAACATTACTCAACTTCTACTTGTTTAGACCAGGCTAAGTTTTCATCATATTTATATTCGACAGATTGATACACCGACCTAGTGTTTATTTTATTTTACAGGACCAGCTCTTTGCTTCGGCGTCGACTTCGTAAGGTCGCTAGACCTCTGTCCAACTCCGGTGTCACCTTTGACGAACCTTCCTAGTGGCTCCGTCATCGTCGGATTGAGGTCGGCGGACCTCTCAGCGTCTCCGTCATCGTCGTCTTCAGGTCGCTAGACCTCCCTCCGGCTTCATCGTCGCTTTCGTCAGGTCGCTAGACCTCCCTCCGCTCTGTCGTCGCCTTTGTCAGGCCGCTAGACCTCCCCGTGGCTCTGTTGTCACCTTCATCAGGTCAATAGACCTCCCTGCGGCTCCATCGTTATCAGCTTCAGGTCGCTAGACCTTCCTCCGGCTCCGCCGTCGTCATCGTCAGGTCGCTAGACCTTCCTCCGGCTCTGTCGTCGTCATCGTCAGGTCGCTAGACCTTCCTCCGGCCCTGTCGTCACCCTCTCAGGTCGCTGGACCTTCCTCCGGCTCCATCGTCACCCTCGTCAGGTCGCTAGACCTTCCTCCGGCTCGGTCGTCATCATCGTCAGGTCGTTAGACCTTCCTCCGGCTCTGTCGTCACCCTCGTTAGGTCACTAGACCTTTCTCCGGCTCCGTCGTCGTCATCGTCAGGTCGCTAGACCTTCCTCCGGCTCCGTCGTCACCCTCGTCAGGTCGCTAGACCTTCCTCCGGCCCCATCGTCGTCATCGTCAGGTCGCTAGACCTTCCTCCGGCTCCGTCGTCGTCATCGTCAGGTCACTAGACCTTCCTCCGTCTCCGTCGTCACCCTCGTCAGGTCGCTAGACCTTCCTCCGGCTCCGTCGTTGTCATCGTCAGGTCGTTAGATCTTCCTCCGGCTCTGTCGTCACCCTCGTCAGGTCGCTAGACCTTCCTCCGGCTCTGTCGTCGTCATCGTCAGGTCGCTAGACCTTCCTCCGGCTCCGTCGTCACCCTCGTCAGGTCGCTAGACCTTCCTCCGGCTCCGTCGTCACCCTCGTCAGGTCGCTAGACCTTCCTCCGGCTCGGTCGTCATTATCGTCAGGTCGTTAGACCTTCCTCCGGCTCTGTCGTCACCCTCGTCAGGTCGCTAGACCTTCCTCTGGCTCTGCCGTTGTCATCGTCAGGTCGCTAGACCTTCCTCCGGCTCCGTCGTCACCCTCGTCAGGTCGCTAGACCTTCCTCCGGCCCCATCGTCGTCATCGTCAGGTCGCTAGACCCTCCTCCGACTCCGTCGTCGTCATCGTCAGGTCGCTAGACCTTCCTCCGGCTCCGTTGTCAGCCTCGTCAGGTCGCTACACCTTCCTCTGGCTCCGTCGTCACCCTCGTCAAGTCGCTAGACCTTCCTCCGGCTCCGTCGTCGTCATCGTCAGGTCGTTAGGCCATCCTCCGGCTCCGTCGTCACCCTCGTCAGGTCACTCGACCTTCCTCCGGCTCCGTCGTCGTCATCGTCAAGTTGCTAGACCTTCCTCTGGCTCCGTCGTCACCCTCGTCAGGTCGCCAGACCTTCCTCCGGTTCTGTCGTCGTCATCGTCAGGTCGCTAGACCTTCTTGTGGCTCCGTCGTCACCATCGTCAGGTCGCTAGACCTTCCTCCGGCTCCGTCGTCATCATCGTCAGGTCGCTAGACCATCCTCCGGCTCCGTCGTCGTCATCGTCAGGTCGTTAGACCTTCCTCCTGTTCCGTCGTCGCCTTCGTCAGGTCGCTAGACCTTACGGCAACTCCATTGCCGCCTTTCTTTCTTCTCTTTTTTGGATCATCAAACCGGCCATGCTGCCTGCTTCGACGACGCCCTCTTGTTTTCTTCGTCGCTTCGACCTATTAGAAGGCTACTTCTTTTAGGTCGGTGCTCGACCTCGCTCCTCTCGGGATACTACAAACAGGTCGGCTGCTAAGCTGGCTACTACTTTTCTTTTTTGACCGACGTGCATGCTATTCGACCAGTCGATAGCTCTATGACTTCGTCATGACCTTCTAAGGTCGCTGCCCCTACACATCGCTCGGGGGCTTGTGAGACATGGGTACCCTTGGGTCCCCACCGACAGGCACACGACCGTCCCCGACAAGTGGGTCCGGCCCACCAGAAGACCCGCCGACCTGTCAGTAGGCCTGTCCGACCTGACATGTGGGCCCGAAGACGAGAAGACAGCTTGGCGTGCAAGCCAAGGCAGTCCAAACGGATTAAGGCAGCTCAGATAAGCCTTCCATATTGTAACTGACTAGATAGGTTTCCCTGTTGTAACTGACTTGGACTTCGGTCCACCGACCTTGTCCGTCGCCCAATATAAGGCGGGCAAGGGCGTCTTCCCGGGGACAAGACAAGCCATATACCACATAGGTCACCTTGTAATCTCGCCACGCCAGCAATACAAATCGAAGAACTGGATGTAGCGTTTTACTCTCCGGAGGCCCGAACCAGTATAAAATCGCCTTGTCCATTGTGTCTCGCCGTGATTTCCATGTGCTACCCTAGCATAACCATCGCGTTCTTAACTCCCGATCTCCCCGCCGAACAAATAAACCACCAGGGTTAACCCCTTGTGGACTGTTCAGACCTAAACCTCTGACAGTCATTCCGCAATGTAGGTGTCTCAGTACGAGAAACAATGATCACCTGGTCATTCCGCAACGACTGCAAAGCTACGACGAGACTGACCTTGAGGTCCTTTCGTGTTTGTTTCTCGTAAGCCAGTTTCTGGCTCACGGCATACTCACTGTCCACGGCGGCCTTCATCATCTGCTTCAGCTCCTCGCCCAACGCGTCAGCAGCCCGCAGGTCTACCTCCAGGCTTTGGACTCTCTCCTTGGCAACCTTAAGCTCGTTCTTGAGATCATCCTTTTCTCTATGAAAATCTGCGGTACAAAGAAGTCGTCAGGTACAAGATCCAGTTAAACAATATAAGATGCACAAGGTCGTGAAGCAGTTGGCCTTACCAGCGCTCACAGTCGTCAACAGCTCATCGGCTTCCCGATTCTTGCGCTGTTCCTCCTTAAGCTCGTCCTCGAGCTTCTTCTTATCAGCAGCGGCCTCCTCTCGAACCCGCTTAATCTCTTGCTCGAGCACCGCCACCCGCAGCTGCATGGTTGTGGCGTTCCTACACTGGTCGGCCCTGCTCTGGGCACGGTTGGCCAGTGACTGCTTCACACACACAAGACAGGTCATCGATAACATTTACAAGATAAGTCGTTTACTAAATTCAAAGGCAGCTGTTTACCATGAAGGCTTGATTGAGCGTCAAGATCGCACGGCGGACCTCCTTCATGTCCTCGTCATCCTCGAAGATATCTCCCTCCCAGGGGGTGCCGTTCCAATCAATATCGCGCCTCCCCAAGCCTGGCCCCATCGACGTCGAACCCGGTACCTCTCCGCTGGCTGTTTCTGGGTTCTGCTGTGGCTGCTCGATCTGAGCCTGGTCCACTGCTGGGCCCTGAGCCGACGCGCTTGGCATCGTGTTGATTGGGTCCACTTCAATAATGGGTAGGGGAGCCGATGTCCCCACGTCGCTAATGAACCCTGAGTTCCGACCTCGTGCTCGGACGTCGTCGTCCTTGAGGGAGAACCTTGAGCACCCGAGGCGCTCTGAATTCTGGCGTCCGACCTACAATAATTCCTTCGTCAACATACTATGACCTCGTAACCATAGTCAAAGAATAAAGTCTCGGTACTATGGTCTTACCTTACGACCACTGTCGCTCGCAGTTTCGGCCTCAGGGGCCGAGCTCGAACCTTCATAGGCATCTTTGCCTGCACACCGGCTGCAGCCAGCTGTGCCTCCCTTATGCGGCAGAGGTCCTCCTCTGTCACCTGCCGCTTTAGCTCCTGCTGCCTCTTGGTCGCGGGACTTGGCGACCTCGGCGCCGCACGGTCATCAATAACCGACGGCTCATCAGTGGCTTCATCCTCCTCCTCGACGTTCTGCGACGTCGGGGCAGGGTCTGTCTTCCTCTTCCTTTTCTTATTTGCGGCCTCGAGCTTGGCATTCTTTGCTGCCTCGGCCATCGTGGCAGCCCTCGAGCTTGACTGCTTCGCCGTCGCCACCCTTGTCTTGCCCCTCGGCTTTGTGGTACTGGTTGCCTCGGGCCACTCGTCACGACGTCGTCGACCTCCTCGTCGCTGTCTTCATCCGCCTCTACAGACGAATCCAACAAGTAGTTCTCCAGCAGAGCAGCTGCTGGAGGCTGGTAGTCCTCCAACCTCAATTTCCGTTGTGGCTCTTCGCCGGTCAGTGGAGGTGTAGGGCACCAGTACTGCATTTCCCGAGCCTTCAAAGACAAGAAACAAGACATAAGAGGTCTTCCTCTAAGGATTAAAGCAAATAAACACTTCGAAATGAGCTAGTTGTCTCAGGACTTACTGGATCAGCAGGTCGGGTCAGGGAGTGCGCCTTCGGGCACTTCTTGTTCCGGATCCGCCCGGTGTACAGCTGTGTGACTCCGGTCGCCATCTCGTCCCTGGAGACCTTGCGGTTGACTTTGTGAGTAGGGTCCGACTGACCCCAGTACTCGTACGCTGGATGCACCCGGTCCTTGATCGGTTGGATCAGGTGACGACAAAATGACATCACCACCGAGCCCCCTGTCAGACCTCTCTTCTTGTGGTCGGCAACAAGGGTAAGCAGCTCCTTGACGTCTTCCGTCTCGCGGGAGGTCAGGGGCATATCCCACTCGGTTATCTTCTCGGGCCGATGCCCAGTTCACTTCGGGAGCGTCGGTCTCTGGTCGGCGATGTAGAACCACTCTGACCTCCACCCAGCGGTGTTGTCCAGCAAGTCCATGTCGATCCATTCTGCCTTGAGACCTGATCTCAGGCAGAACATCACCGAGCCTACGACGCCGGTGCGCTTGCCGGTGGTCTTGACGTTGAAGAAATAACGCCAGAGAAGGAAACGGGGCGGTATGCCCAGATATGCTTCGCACAAATGGATGAATGAAGAAACTACAGTGATGGAGTTGGGGACGAGGTGTACCAGCTCTAGCCTATAGTAGTACAGCAGACCTCTGAAGAAGTCGCCGGCGGGAACATTGAACCCGCGCTCGAAGAAGGACGCGAAGACGACCTGCTACTTGTCGTCCTCCATCAGGATTTCCTCGCCGGTGGGGGCCTTCCACTAAACCTCCACCTTGGGCCTCAGTAGCCCGCGCTCCACCAGCGCCTGGATCCTCTCCTCAGTCATCACCGAGGCATCCCAGACCGTGTCCGGAGCAGGGATCTGGGAAGCCGCGGCCGCCATTTCTTCGGGATGTGTGGATTTGGATCTAAATGTCACTAGGGTTTTTATGCGCATGCGGAGCAGCGCGGCGCACGGTTCGCGGTGGTGGCACGCGGTCTGCTAAGACGGCAGCGGCAAGCTCCTGCTTTGAATGTGGTGAGTGGATGCGCAAGTACGGCGGTCAGGGCAAGAAAGCTTCCGGCGAGGATGGTGAGAGAAAGAAGACGATGGCAAGGGAGGGTCAACACCTGTCCCCGCGGCCTTATTTATATGGGCCCCGCCGCAGACGCCCGTTGCAGATCTATCGCCGCAACAGATCTCCCGTAACGTCTTGTCGCTAATTTCGCGAGACGATCTCACCAGATTTCACGCCAATGGCTATATGCCTAACGAATAGACTGGCGACCTACACTTTGAGTTTAGGTCGTGAAAACAACAATGCTACCAGGTCGTCCTGATAGAAATTTCGATCTCCATGAGGTCGACAAGCCCCTAAATCACATCATTTTAGGTCTTTGATGAATAACTTCTTCAAAACGACCATTACATCAAAGAAGAGAGCGAACATTACATAGGAACTTCGAAGGTACACAAGTCACCTACGACCTCATTGGATCCAGAACCCGTTACAAGATACAAACGTATTTGAAGACCTGATCTACCTAGAGCAATCTTTGCCATGTTCTCTGCTATAGCAGAGCACATCGCAAGAATTCTTCTAGCTTCAGACCCCCAATGGTGGCCTCGCGGTGAACGCCTGCACGACGCTGCACATAGCAGGTCACACTTTGTGCCTGACTATGGAATGCAGATACGAGCTTGCTCTTCGGCGCAGACTGCGAGCCCTCGACGAGCATCTCATGCTTACCAAGAACCTGCAGCATCACCTCGGGCCTCTACGGCATCACCTCCAAACTCTCCATGACGCTTCACAGAGGCACGGTACAAAGAGTGGGGGAAACACCTACACTTCGCAAACATTCTTCTAGCTCAAAGCTTCTACAAACTCTTCATCCTACGCTCTGGTGGACGGTTGCATGCCCATGGCATGACCAAAATACTACTCTGCGGCTTCATAGCTCAGCAATGCTCGGTGCTTGCCTCCTTCAGCCCTATGGTGCTATTTATAGCTAGAGCTATGCCTTGAGTAGTCGGCGAAGTGGTGACACTGTTACCACGTGATTGAGGGGTCCTGTAGACATGTGGATGATTAAAAGCGACATCCTTTTCCCCTGCCTCGCGACGCTTTTGTCGCTTGTGCATCACTGATGCCTGAGGCTGATGCGGCATCACATGGCTACAGTACACCTCTTGGTCAGTGGGTAGTTTGTCGTTTTCTGGGTGGCAAGAGAATCTCCGACCACTAATGACCCGTGATCCTGTAGTCTACGGAGAAGATAAGCCTGACTCCACATCAGACGGCCCTGTGCCTTACTACATCTACGGTTTAGACGTCGTTAATGCACCCACTAGGCTCTGCGTCCTAGTGCACCCGCTATTGCTCTGCACGTAAATGGATCTATTCCAATCAACCTTTATTTCTGTTTCCTGAGTAGAATGGTTGTAGGTTCGATTGAAGACCTTCCGGGATAGGCGTGCCTCGCTACTCTGCCAGATCCGTTTGGGCGCCTGGAGATCAGAAGCTTCAAATCTACGATTTCGTCGGGCCCCCGTGGTCGGTGTGCCTATTGCTGAGGTCGTCAATACCTTAGCACCTTGGCTCCGCTGGATGGCTGGCAGCTATGTTGGTCGTCTGGACACCAAATCGACCTCCTTGAGGTCGGCGTGCCTTAATACCTAGGTCTTTCAATACCTCGGTGTGTTTACGGCTCTGCCAACCTAGTTGGGCGCCACATGTGCGTGACCTCCGAGGTCGGTGTGCTCTTATAGCTCTGCCACCCTGCTCTGGACACCCAAGAATTTACGTCGGGAATGAAGGCCTCCCTGTGGGGTGCGCGCCTACTAGACCTGCCAAGCATCTCCGGCTGCTTGGGCGCTATTTATTTGAGACATTCCTGAGGTCGACATGCCTCGGGTAGCTCTGCCAGACTCTTTGCAGCTATGCAAGATATCTGGATGTCTCTACACTCCATTTATTCAAGATTAGCATCGTCCTACGGCTTCATCGATGACAACTTTGGACTTCACAACTTCAGCTATGACATCATTGACGACCTCTTCATGCGACGCGTCTTTCAAGATCCTGCTGGGTATCCTCAGATACTGGACATTGTTGATTTGAGGCCTCTTCGAGGTCGGCACGCCTACAAGACCTCCTTGAGGTCGGCCCTGCTAGCCTCCTTGCAGCTATGCTAGGAGGTCTGGGTGTCTCTACACTTCGTTCGATCAAGACCATGATTCTGTTTTTCTTCTCTTTTTTTGAGCATCAAACCAGCCATGCTGCCTGCTTCAATGCTCGGGGACTACTCTACGAGAACGTCTTAGACGTCCTCTTGTTTTCTTCGTCGTACCGACCTGTTGGGAAACCTGTTTCTCATCATGTCGTTACTCGACCCTATTTTTTCTTCTTTTTTGGATCATCATACCGGCCATCCTGCCCGCCACGATGCTCGGATACTACTCTATGAGTGCGTCCTTGACGCCCTCTGAAATTTTTTCATCATCGTTTCGATCTATTGGAAGTCTGCTTCCTATAAGTCGTCAGTGGACCTCTCTTCGTTTGGCAAAACTACATACAGGTCGGCTGCTAAGCTGGCTAGTTCTTTTTTCTTTTGGACCGACGTGCACGCTATTCGACTTGTCGATAGCTCTATGACTTCGTCATGACCTTCTAAGGTCACTGCGCCTACACATCGCTCGGGGACTTGTGAGACATGGGGTACCCCTGGGTCCCCACCGACCAGGCTCACGGCCGTCCCCGACAAGTGGGTCCGGCCTACCAGAAGACCTGCCAACCTGACAGTGGGCCCAACCAACCTAGTTGGTGGCCCACACGACCTCCTAAAGATCTTCCAGAAGATTCCCAGACGACCTTATCCAGAACGACTTCAAGACTTGACGTGCAAGAACAAGATAGCGGTGGATTCCGACAAAGCAGTCCGACGTATATGGCAATGGTTGTAAATTGTAATCAACTAGACGTAGGTTTCCTGGTCGTAACCGACCAGGAGTCTAGGTGCCGACCTTGTCCGCTGGCCAATATAAGGCCGGCAGGGCGACCCCTTGTATCATCACGCAATCCTCAAGCAATCTACACCAACAACTGGACGTAGGGTTTTACTCTCCGGAGGCCTGAACCAGTATAAACTCGCCGTATTCTCTGTGTTCCGTGTGCTTGTGCCCAACCTTCGAGTTCTTAGCCCTAGATTTCACCCCGCCGAACAAACAAACCACCGGGGTTAACCCCCCTGTGGGCTCTGTCCAGATCTAAACCTCTGACACAATCACAAATCTTACAGCAAATACAACATCAAGAATCGCAAGAATAGATCAAGAACCACAAGAATATATCAAGAATCACAAGAATACAACAACAATCGGCGCAAGAGATGAGAGTAAAGGAAAAGGAACAGCAACCCTACTAGCTAGCTGTGCCCCTCCTCGCCAGCCTGATTCACATCGTTGCGTGCGCTGGGAGGCCGGCCAGGCCCCATGCGCCGCCTGCCGGGAGGCCACACGCTCTGGCCTGGCTCCCGCGCGCACCGGGAGGCCGGCGTGGTACCCGCGACGGGAGACCGGCCAGTCCTTGTGCGCCACCGGCTCGGAGGCTGCATGCCCTGGCCTGGCACCTCGCAGCCACGCGCGCCAGGAGGCCGGCCAAACCCCGTGCGCCGCCCGCCGGGAGGCTGCGCGCCCTGGCCTAGCACCCGTGTTGGGGCTTGTTTTTGCCCGGGACTAATGTGTCATTTTAAGAACCAGACTGTATCTTAGCCTGGTACTAATGTGTGTATGACACATTACTACCGGGTGGAGAGGGATGGCCCCGTCGCGCCCTCCCGTGATCCTGATTAGTACCGAGTGTGAGTTAGACCCGGTTCTAATTTGTTTTTTTTTTGCTCGGGACAAACGCTCGATTCTCTAGTAGTGTTACGTGATTTGGTACTATAGATGTAGTTATATGCATGAGAACAACTATGGTACTAGCCCTTCGTCACTGCCTAGAAAAAGACGTAAGTTGGCAAGGCATAGCCACAAAGTCGTTTATATGTGACCTCATAACTATTAGTACGAACTCTAAATATCTCTCACGTTTAATTTGTCTATCTTTTAGTCATGTTATGAGGTCCAATTAGGGCGTCACCACACACTACTACGAAAACACACATTTGTACCGGTTCCAAACCCCTATTAGTACCGGATATGGAACCGGTATTATCCATTCGGTACTAATGGAGAGAGCACATTTATACCGGGTATTCCACCCAATACTAATGTGCATATTAGTACCGGGTGGTGTTAGGTACTAAGGTGCTTGGTCCGTCAGCTCCGTCGCCCCCCCTCCACACACACACTCCGTCTTTGCCCCCTCCGCCTCTGCCCCATCCGTTTGTTTCTCCCCGGTTCGACGTCTGTTTCTTTTTTATTTTACATTTTCTTTTCTTTTCTTTTTTCTTTTCTCATCTCATCATCTCAGATCTCATCTCATAGCACAAGTCGATTCACATCACTAATAGTCAAGATTCACAGTTTCACATTACTAATAGTCACGATTCACAGCACATGTGGATTCACATAATCAAAGAAATTATGATTCACATCAGCAACAAAAACAAGAACTCATCGTAATGCAAGAACAAGAAGGAACAACAACACCTCTTCAAGATTGAAACTAGAGAGGAAGGAATCAAACAACAATCAAACACAAACACCCAGACACATCGAGAATCAGAGGAGCTCGCCGTGAGGGACGCAATCCAGGCCCTAACCCGCGTCACCCGGCTCCACCTTCGGCTCCAGCGTGGCTGCTGCGACCGGCTGCGCCCCCGCGCCCGGTGGTCCCGCCGACTGCCAGGCTGTCGTGCCCGCGCGCCCCAGACTGGGAGGCCGAGAGGTCAGGCCCCCGGGCCAGGGAGCCCTGCCGGCCGCTGGGCCCGCGCACCCTAGGCCGGAGGCCGAGCTCGCGCCCCACGTCGGGCCGCCATGCCTGCCCCCGCGCCTAGGCTGGGCACGCGCCGCCGCCACGCTCCGACCTGCGGTCTGGAGAGAGGAAAAGAGAGAGGTGTTAGATGGAGAAGATAAGATGTGAGGGAAAGGGGAGATAGAA
Organism: Cenchrus fungigraminus; assembly: GCA_036936925.1. Taxonomy (NCBI): domain Eukaryota; kingdom Viridiplantae; phylum Streptophyta; class Magnoliopsida; order Poales; family Poaceae; genus Cenchrus; species Cenchrus fungigraminus. The sequence goes on along the minus strand of CM072768.1, from coordinate 58,010,256 downwards.
ATTAAAGAGATAGGCATGGAGACAGAGGGAGCATGGGAAGATAAATAAAAGGAGATGGAGAGAAATGATAGCGTGGGGTGGGTGCTACATCAGTACCAGTGGTTTGTTTCACCCGGTACAAATATCGCCACATTAGTACCGGGTGGTATTGGGATCCGGTACTAAGTACTAATGTGGGTCACATGAGGGCGCGTCCGGGCTCTCCCTCCCCACCTGATACTAAGGCCAGTCTCAGTGGAGTTTCATGGATAGTTTCATTGCGTTAAATATGCTGACGTGGCGAAGAGAGAGAATGTGAAAGTTTCATGGGATGTGAGGAGAGTTTCATCACCATGAAACTCCACTGGCATAGTTACCTAGTTTTCAGTCTAGTTAATTGTGCCCATGAAACTTGCACTGAGACTGGCCTAATATGCATATTAGTACCAGTGGCAAAATACCCGGTATTATTGTGATTTAGGTCCTGGAACAGCAAAGAATGTTTTTTTTATTCCCTAGGACCTGCATATATGCATGGAGCAGGGTCTTGGATTTTTTTTGACATCAACGGGTGGCACAATGTGAAAGACCAGGGTACAAAGGCATAGGACCAGGTCCTGTCTGCACATTGGAGAGGCACGTTCTTATCTGCTCACTGTACTGTGCTTGTTCGATCTAGTCCTGTCCTTTGGACAAACTTAATGACGTGTGCACACACGTTAATGCTTTTCACTGACCAATGGCCGTGATTCCAATGTGGGGAACATGGTACTCCCTATTAATTATATACGGAATTTAATTAGGGAAGATTAAGGAAGTTGCCATTGATTTTTGAATGATCACATAACTCAAATAAAAAGATTTTAAATTTTCAAAATTTTACTTAAATTTATCTTAAGTTTGCAGAATATTGAACAATCAATGATTCGATCTGCTTGTTAGGATCAATCTGTTAAGTAGATGGAGAACTCTAAACAGTTTGTTGTCAATTCATGGATTGATAAATAATTGATGGAATACTCTAACACCCCGTTTGGATGTCAGTAATGGAGCCTTTAATCTAAATTGTTATGATTGCTTGTTGGGCACATCAGCAACATATTGATGAGGATAGCCTTTGCTGGGTCTTGTGTCAACGTCTTGTATTATACTCCCTCCATTTCAAATTATAGGTTGTTTGACTTTTCTAACCCCAACTTTCATCATTGGTTTTATTTAAAAAAATTGTACAAACCTAATCAAATTTAAGTCATTTTTGAAGAATCTTTATTAATAAAAAGGAAACTACAACAAAAAAAATTATATTTTGCACAAATTTTTGAATAAGACGAAGTTGAGGTTCAAAAGATCAAATGCTTTATAATTTAAAACGGAGGGAGTACCAATTATTTTACACTACTAGAGAAATGCTAGTTTGTACCAGTTGGGAACCCGATTAGTACCGAGTGAAAAACCGGTATTGCCACATCTGTACTAATGTGGAGGAGGTACCGATGAGGTCATTGGTACCGGGTGTCATTTCATCCCGGTACTCAGTGAGTTCCACGCCCGCCAGTCCGCCGTCTCCCCTCCGTTCTATCTATTCTTTTTTCTTTATCGTTTTCTTTTCTTTTTTCCTTTTCCACTCTCAGCCACATACTCACACATATTTTTTCAATCACAAATCACACATTCACAAAACACATTCACACAGATCCATAATCATATTCACAATTTGTGAGATATGGGTACCCCTGGGTCCCCACTGACCAGGCTCACGGTCGTCCCCGACAAGTGGGTCCGGCCTACCAGAAGACCCGCCGATCTGACAGTGGGCCCAACCGACCTAGTTGGTGGCCGACACGACCTCCTAAAGACCTTTCAGAAGATTGCCAGACGACCTTATCCAGAACGACTTCAAGACTTAACGTGCAAGACAAGATAGCGGTGGATTCCGACAAAGCAGTCTGACGTATATGGCAACGGTTGTAATCAACTAGATGTAGGTTTCCTGGTCGTAACCGACCAGGAGTCTGGGTGCCGACTTTGTCCGCTGGCCAATATAAGGCGGGCAAGGCGACCCCTTATATCATCACGCAATCCTCAAGCAATCTACACCAACAACTGGACGTAGGGCTTTACTTCCGGAGGCCTGAACAGTATAAACTCGCCGTGTTCTCTGTGTTCCGTGTGCTCGTGCGCAACCTTCGAGTTTTTAGCCCTAGATTTCACCCCGCCGAACAAATAAACCACCGGGGTTAACCCCCCTGTGGGATGTCCAGATCTAAACCTCTGACAGTTGGCGCGCTAGGTAGGGGGACATTGGGAGCTCTTCGTGTAGCGCGATGGCAGATGGCTCCGGCGATGATCTTCGGCGACGACACGAAGGATATCTCCACAGCGACCTGCTCACTGCCACCCTCCGATCTAATCGCGAGGTCGACGTCTTCGTTCTGTGAATGGCGTGCCAGAAAATTGTTCGCGTCCACCCACCTAGCCGACGATATACAACGGTGTTCACGAGGTCCGGCTGCGTCTCCGTACGGCCGGGAGGAGTACGTCTACGAAAGTCGAAGTCGGCGGCAGGCCTCAGCGTCCGCCTGTGTCAACTAAGAGTACGTGTCCACCACGTGTACGTGATCAAGACCAATCTATCCTCGAGATGGATATGTATACAGGGAAGCAATCAGTTTTCTTTTGTTTTCTTTCTTTTTCTTCTTTCAATCCGATCTAAATTGCTATTGCATTTGGATTGGCCGGCAAGTTTATTCTAATCCGTTTCTGTAACGTGATGCATGTTCCCTCCGGCACATGGCTAGGCTAGACACCCGGAGAGGGCCGTACTAGTTCTGGTGGCCACGACGCTCGCTCGGATGCGGCATCCACGAGACGGTCATCGCCGTCAGCCCGACCTGCTGTGTAGCTTATTCACGACCTCTTGGATGTCTCAACGAGCTGCGACCGCACGACCTCAACCACTACGTCAACACGCACAAGCTAAGTATTATCAGTAATTAAAATTTTTTTACGGCTTCAATTTCTTTTGTAGACCTGCTCTACATGCTTTTGTTTGCTCTTCCGACCCCTCCCCCTCGACATGCTCGGGGGCTTGGCAATGCCAACACATAGGTCGCTAGACTTGAGGGTTCAAATTTTTTATCTTGTACTATGTTCCCCTTCCCCTCGACACGCTCGGGGGCTTGGCCATGCCAATCTAAAGGTCGCAAGACCTGTGGGGTCTATCCCTTTTATGTGTGTTCTTTTTTAACTGCTTGACTCTCGTTATGAGTATTCGATGTTATGTGGTTGCAAAACCTGAGTCCCAGACTCCTTCCCGTGCGTCGGCTACATCTAAGGCTCCCTGCTGAGCATTGTAGAGGGGTGAAACACTTTGCAGCTTCAGAGCTTTCGAGTCCGCATAATGTGTGCCTTGCACGATAAGGGCATTCCTTTTCAAACAAAACATAGCACAAGGGTGTTCTGTTCCGGCTAACATTACTCAACTTCTACTTGTTTAGCCCAGGCTAAGTTTTCATCATATTTATATTTGACAGATTGATACACCGACCTAGTGTTCATTTTATTTTACAGGACCAGCTCTTTGCTTCGACGTCGACTTCGTCAGGTCGCTAGACCTCTCTCCAACTCCGGTGTTTTGACGCCCCAGGTTTTTAATTAGCATCATTAGTGCTAATGACCGAGTCAAGCAAAGTCAAACACGTTGACTCTAGTCAAACCTTGGTCAACCTGGGTCATCACCTCAAAAACCTAACCAACAATCACTAATGACCCTCTTAATCAAGTCAACACACCCTTGTGGTCAAACCTTAGTCAAACCCTAGTCAAATGTTGGTCAAAACCCCTGTTGTCTTTGAGCCCTCCCAGAATTTTTGCCGCGTTCTCCAAATTTCATCTAAACACTCAAAAATCGGTCAATATAAAAGTTATTCGTCTTTTTGAGGGACACAATTTTCATAATTGGCGGCATTTGAAATTTTGAGTGGAAACGTTCAAAAACGCAGTCAACGCCAGCTTCTGCATGTCTACTGAGCCATAAAAGACAGCAACTTCACCAGCAGTTCATGCTCAAACCTTTGATCAAAAGCTATGTCGGCCTTTACAAAAACTGTTCTCCTACGGTTCCTCTACAACTTTGGTACTCGAAGATTTTGGAGTTTTGTTTGAAAAATTCGAGCTACGACCGGTCAAACATGTGCAAACGGGTTTTGAATCCAGCGACGTCGTGCCGCGCCCGCGCTCCAGAGCGCGCGTCCGCGCCGCCGCGTTTCGTCTCTGCCACCCTCGGCGTCCGGGCCCCCCACGCCGGTCCGTGCCTACCGAGGCCGCGCCTCTCGAGGCTGCACACAGCCTGAGCACGACGTGCCTGGGGAACCGCATCCCTGCCGCGTGGAACGCACCCACGTGCGCCGCCGCCGGACCCTGCCGTGCCGTCCGCCGGCCACGGCCGCACGCGCTGGCCAGTGGCCGGGCCCCTCCTTCCCTCCCTCTTTGCTTCGCAGAGAAGGCGCGAGGCCGCCCATATAAGGGAGCCATTCCCTTCCCTCGCGCGCGCCCGCACCACTGCCACCTCCCTGAGCTTCCGCCGGCGCCATTGGAGCCGCCGCCGCCAAGCTTCTTCTTCCGCTCGCTTCCGGCACCGCCCAACCGCCCTAGACTCTCCCCTAGGATCCACTCAAGCCCCCTGAGTCGCTTGTTGCTCGGTGCGGGCCACGACTTCGCCGGAGCCCGAGCTCCAGCGGTCGCCGCCGCCCTGCACCACCGGCCGCGCCCTTTGGTCGCCTTCCGACCCCGACTCCGGCCACAAATCGGTCGTAGGTGAGTCCCTTGTCGATCCCACGCCCTTTCCCGGCCAAGTCCGGCGAGCTCCTCGCCGGAATTCCGGCCGAACCGCCGCCGGCCATGGCCAAGCGCCACATTGCAAGCCTGTGAATCTTTCCAGGGAGTTTTATGCGAACCAGGGGCATAGTTGTGAAGGCTGAAAGGTTTCCAGGGACCTGTTTGAAAACTAGATTCTTAAATAGTGTATGCTTTTGGCTGATTCTTGTAAAATTCGTAGAAAATCAAAGAAAAATCAGAAAATGCAAACTAAATTTTGTTGGTTTCCTTGTGAATAACCCTACAACTTTCCCAAAGCATGACCCTACTTTTGAGTGCTAGTGTTTGCATGAAAAATAGAAATCAGTTAAACCTAGATCTGTTGTAGTTCAAAATCTATCAATGATCTCATGCTGAATTTGGATATGTTGTGAGTAATGCTATGTCTAGGGTCTGTACCAAAAATTGCACAAAGTTACTGAGTAAATCTTTTAATATGATTTATTTTGTATTTAAGCTAAATCTGCCTTAATGATTTTTGTAGCTAAAAATAAATAGATTTTTGTGCCCAACTTCTGGATATAATCTTTTTATGCCTAAATGCACCTATGGTGAAGTAATCATGATTTTATATCTGTGAGAAATATTTATCCTTGATTTATGCCTAATTTTCAATGTAAATGCATAGCTCAAGATCTAGAGTAGTTCTTGATGTGTTTGTTGTTTTCCTAGCCTTGATTTGAGTCAGAAAACCAATGAGAGAAAGTTTGAACCCATTTGTTGTGTATTTATTTCTATATGCGTTTCTCATGTTTGGATAGCTAGATTTTATTATTTTTGGTATGATTAATTTATGGCTCATGAAAATGTGAAATCTTGTTCAGTGGCTTTGTTTAGTTTCATAGTGCTTCAGAAACACCCTCTACTAAATTTTATGAATTTATTTATGAATAAAAGCAATGAGAGCCATTTAAGCTTAATATAAAGTTAAATTGGAAAAATCACGAGTGCCACACCTAATGACCTTGAATGTGATGTGAAACATTCCAAGAAGGTTGAGACCACCTCCTTGCTGTTTTGTGATTTTAAATTAATTAATTCGTATAAATATGTGCCCAGTCACTATCAAAAAGAATAAATGATAAATCACCATCTAACATTACTTTAATAGGGAGAATATACCGAATATGTGTTTGTCAAGGTGAATATGGCCAACCATGCACTTCATGGTTGTCATATGTTGTTTTGTAGTTAATTAAATAAAAACCGCTAATTCAATCTTGCATTTGCGTCCTCGTGTAGATCTTCCCGACGGTAGCCATACGCTCGTGCCGGAAGGAGGAGACGGAGGAGCTGACGGAGACGTGCACTACGTCGCTGTAGAGCAAGACCTGGACCATAGTCCAGAAGGGCCCAAGGCCAACCTTGCCAACGAAGGCAAGCCCCGGATCATTAACCCTCCTTTTAAAATTATGCAACTACCTTTGCTATGATTGTGCATTTACGTTTCAGGAGTTGAATGAAACCCTAGATGCATGATCCCTAGGTACCTATGTTCTTTTACTAGTATGCTAGGTCGATAGCTGCTATGCTATTGGACCGGTACAAGTCGAGTGATGTTCGTCACTCGCGAGAATAGGTTCTTATATTGGAATCATCAGATCTTTATAAATGGATTGCTCATGTGGTAAGAGCATGGGATTTGGGCTCCGGTCCAGTGGCTTTCGTGGGCTAAGCTTTTGAACGTACTAAGCACTTGCCGGGAATGGGACCGGTAAACCTAGTACCTGATGGACACGGTAAGGGAACTTTTCCCTACTACCCCTAGGACACCTGATGTGTCCCCCTGCCTGCAACAGTGGGGTACCTGTGCGAGTCTGGGCGGTCCGGCGTGACGTTCCAGTAAGCCTTGTACCAAGGATTGTAGGTCTGATCCCGACCCGGAGAAAGATGGGAACCGTCTGGTCGGTGTATACCCCGTTTCGTTTTGTTTGGATTTTCTTGGGGTATGCATTCTTCCGTGTGTTTAGGTTTACCTTGCAAGGTTTTTAATCAATCGATTGTCGGTCTCTCACCGTTATCCGAGACTGCTTAATCAACTGGCCGTGATATCCCTTAATGATGGAACTACGTGAATATTGTTGCGTGGATTAATTGTATTGTACAATTCTTGGTTGCAATAGTTGGCTCACTTAATTAACTAGAAATTGAGCTAAAAGATTGAAAGTAAGGACCTACTCTTTGTTGCTTTTCAGCAAAAGAACTCCACCGGCCAAAAAGCCTATCATGTCTAGAGTTTGGTGATGTACTTTTCACCCGACGGTTAAGTCTTGCTGAGTATTAGTATACTCAGTCTTGCTATAATGTTGTTGCAGGTGATGTTGTTTGGCCTGGAGAGATTCCACCCGGCTGGGAGCTGGAATGGGTGGATGATGACGAGTGATGGCATCACGGACGGCCTCCTGTGTTGTCTATCTTACCGTAGTTTAATTTCCGCTGTTTTAAAACTCTGAACCTTTACTTATCATGTCATGAACAATGGTTTGTAATAATTAACACTTAGGGGTACAATTTGGATTTAATTTGTGTTTGTACTCTGGACTCGCCTTCGTGTGAGTTTTAATGCATATGTTCGATCCTCTGTGTGTTATTCAAGTGATTTACCGGGCGTTGACCCGGCAACCAACGACGGGATGGTACTTTACTGTCGCTTAATGGCCAAATTGGATTGGTTTAGGCGATAGTACGGTATTTTCCTGGGCGGGTTGTCACAGGTGTCACCTTTGACGAACCTTCCTGGTGGCTCCATCGTCATCGGATTGAGGTCGGCGGACCTCTCGGCATCTCCGTCATCATCGTCTTCAGGTCGCTAGACCTCCCTCCGGCTTCGTCGTCACTTTCGTCAGGTCGCTAGACCTCCCTCCGCTCTGTCGTCACCTTTGTCAGGTCGCTTGACCTCCCCGCGGCTCTGTCGTCACCTTCATCAGGTCACTAGACCTCCCTGCGGCTCCATCGTTATCAGTTTAGGTCGCTAGACCTTCCTCCAGCTCCGTCGTCGTCATCGTCAGGTCGCTAGACCTTCCTCCGGCTCTGTCGTCGTCATCGTCAGGTCACTAGACCTTCCTCCGGCTCCGTCGTCACCCTCGTTAGGTCGCTGGACCTTCCTCTGGCTCCATCGTCACCCTCGTCAGGTCGCTAGACCTTCCTCTGGCTCCGTCGTCACCCTTGTCAGGTCGCTAGACCTTCCTCCGGCTCCGTCGTCGCCTTCGTCAGGTCGCTAGACCTTACGGCAACTCCGTTGCCGCCTTTCTTTCTTCTCTCTTTTGGATCATCAAACCGGCCATGCTGCCCGCTTCGACGACGCCCTCTTGTTTTCTTCGGTGCTTCGACCTATTAGAAGGCTACTTCTTTTAGGTCGGTGCTCGACCTCGCTCCTCTCGGGATACTACAAACATGTCGGCTGCTAAGCTGGCTACTACTTTTCTTTTTTGACCGACATGCACGCTATTCGACCTGTCGATAGCTCTATGACTTCGTCATGACCTTCTAAGGTCGCTGCGCCTACACATCGCTCGGGGGCTTGTGAGACATGGGTACCCCTGGGTCCCCACCGACAGGCTCACGACCGTCCCTGACAAGTGGGTTCAGCCCACTAGAAAACCCACCGACCTGTCAGTAGGCCTGTCCGACCTGACATGTGGGCCCGAAGATGAGAAGACAGCTTGGCGTGCAAGCCAAGGCAGTCTAGACGGATTAAGGCAGCTCAGATAAGCCTTCCATATTGTAACTAACTAAATAGGTTTCCCTGTTGTAACTGACTTGGACTCCGGTCCACCGACCTTGTCCGTCGCCCAATATAAGGCGGGCAAGGGCATCCTCCCGGGGACAAGAGAAGCCATGTACCACATAGGTCACCTTGTAATCTCACCACGCCAGCAATACAAACCGAAGAACTGGATGTAGGGTTTTACTCTCCGGAGGCCCGAACCAGTATAAAATCACCTTGTCCATTTTGTCTCGCCGTGATTTCCTTGTGCTACGCTAGCATAACCATCGCGTTCTTAGCTCTCGATCTCCCCGCCGAACAAATAAACCACCGGGGTTAACCCCCTGTGGACTGTTCAGACCTAAACCTCTGACAGTCATTCCGCAATGTAGGTGTCTCCGTACGAGAAACAATGATCACCTGGTCATTCCGCAACGACTGCAAAGCTATGACGAGACTGACCTCGAGGTCCTTTTGTGTTTGTTTCTCGTAACCCAGCTTCTGGCTCACGGCATACTCACTGTCCACGGTGGCCTTCATCATCTGCTTCAGCTCCTCGCCCAACGCGTCAGCAGCCCGCAGGTCTACCTCCAGGCTTCGGACTCTCCTTGGCAACCTTAAGCTCGTTCTTGAGATCATCCTTTTCTCTATGAAAATCTGCGGTACAAAGAAGTCGTCAGGTACAAGATCTGGTTAAACAAGCTAAGATGCATAAGGTCGTGAAGCAGTTGGCCTTACCAGCACTCACAGTCATCAACAGCTCATCGGCTTCCCGATTCTTGCGCTGATCCTCCTTAAGCTCGTCCTCGAGTTTCTTCTTATCAGCAGCGGCCTCCTCTCGAACCCGCTTGAGCTCTTGCTCGAGCTCCGCCACCCGCAGCTGCATGGCTGTGGCATTCCTACACTGGTCGGCCCTGCTCTGGGCACGGTTGGCCAGTGACTGCTTCACACACACAAGACAGGTCGTCAATAACATTTACAAGATAAGTTGTTTACTAAATTCAAAGGCAGCTGTTTACCATGAAGGCTTGATTGAGCGTCAAGATCGCCCGGCGGACCTCCTTCATGTCCTCATCATCCTCAAAGATATCTCCCTCCCAGGGGGTGCCGTTCTAGTCGATATCGCGCCTCCCCAAGCCTGGCCCCATCGACGTCGAACCCAGTACCTCTCCATCGGCTGTTTCTGGGTTCTGCTGTGGCTGCTCGATCTGAGCCTGGTCCACCGCTGGGCCCTGAGCCGACGTGCTTGGCACCGTGTTGATCTGGTCCACTTCAATAATGGGCAGGGGAGCCGATGTCCCCACGTCGCCAACGGAACCCTGAGTTCCGACCTCGTGCTCGGATGTCGTCGTCCTTGAGGGAGAACCTTGAGCACCCGAGGCGCTCTGAGGTCTGGCGTCCGACCTACAATAATTCCTTTGTCAACATACTACGACCTCGTAACCATAGTCAAAGAATAAAGTGTCGGTACTAGGGTCTTACCTTACGACCACTGTCGCGTGCAGTTTCGGCCTCAGGGGCTGAGCTCGCACCTTCGTAGGCATCTTTGCCTGCACACCGGCTGCAGCCAGCTGCGCCTCCCTTATACGGCGGAGGTCCTCCTCTATCACCTGCCGCTCTAGCTCCTGCTGCCTCTTGGTCGCGGGACTTGGCGACCTCGGCGCCGCAAAGTCATCAATAACCGCGGCTCATCAGTGGCTTCATCCGCCTCCTCGACATTCTGTGACGTCGGGGCAGGGTCTATCTTCCTGTTCCTTTTCTTATTTGCGGCCTCGAGCTTGGCAGTCTTTGCTGCCTCGGCCGTCGTGGCAGCCCTCGAGCTTGACTGCTTCGCCGTCGCCGCCCTTGTCTTGCGCCCCGGCTTTGTGGCACTGGTTGCCTCGGGCCGGCTCATCACGACGTCACCGACCTCCTCGTCGCTGTCTTCATCTGCCTCTACAGACGAATCCGACAAGTAGTTCTCCAGCAGAGCAGCTGCTGGAGGCTGGTAGTCCTCCGACCTCAATTTCCGTTGTGGCTCTTCGCCGGTCGGTGGAGGTGCAGGGCACCAGTACTGCATTTCCCGAGCCTGCAAAGACAAGAAACAAGACATAAGAGGTCTTCCTCTAAGGATTAAAGCAAATAAACACTTCGAAATGAGCTAGTTGTCTCAGGACTTACTGGATCAGCAGGTCGGGTCAGGGAGTGCGCCTTCGGGCACTTCTTGTTCCGGATCCGCCCGGTGTACAGCTGTGTGACTCTGGTCGCCATCTCGTCCCTGGAGACCTTGCGGTTGACTTCACGAGTAGGGTCCGACTGACCCCAGTACTCGTACGCTGGATGCACCCGGTCCTTGATCGGTTGGATCAGGCGACGACAAAATGACATCGCCACCGAGCCCCCTGTCAGACCTCTCTTCTTGAGGTCGGCAACAAGGGCAAGCAGCTCCTTGATGTTTTCCGTCTCACGGGAGGTCAGGGGCATATCCCACTTGGTTATCTTCTCGGGCCGATGCTCAGTTCGCTTCAGGAGCATCGGCCTCTGGTCAGCGATGTAGAACCACTCCGACCTCCACCTAGTGGTGTTGTCCGGCAAATCCATGTCGATCCATTCTGCCTTGAGACCTGATCTCAGGCAGAACATCACCGAGCCTACGACACCGGTGCGCTTGCCGGTGGTCTTGACGTTGAAGAAATAACGCCAGAGAAGGAAATGGGGCGGTATGCCCAGATATGCTTCACACAAATGGATGAACGAAGAAACTACAGTGATGGAGTTGGGGACGAGGTGTACCAGCTCCAGCCTGTAGTAGTACAACAGACCTCTGAAGAAGTCGCCGGCGGGAACATTGAACCCGCGCTCGAAGAAGGACGCGAAGACGACCTGCTCCTTGTCGTCCTCCATCAGGATTTCCTCGCCGGTGGGGGCCTTCCACTCCACTTCTGCCTTGGGCCTCAGTAGCCCGCACTCCACCAGCACCTAGATCCTCTCCTCGGTCATCACCGAGGCATCCCAGACCGTGTCCGGAGTAGGGATCTGGGAAGCCGCGGCCGCCATTTCTTAAGGATGTGTGGATTTGGATCTAAATGTCACTAGGGTTTTTATGTGCATGCGGAGCGGCGCGGCAAGCTCCGACTTCGAATGTGGTGGGTGGATGCGCAAGTATGGCGGTCAGGGCAAGAAAGCTTCCGACAAGGATGGTGAGAGAAAGAAGACGATGGCAAGGGAGGGTCAACGCCTGTCCCTGCGGCCGTATTTATATGGGCCCCGCCGCAGATGCCCGTTGCGGATCTATCGCCGCAACAGATCTCCCGTAACGTCTTGTCGCTAATTTCGCGAGACGATCTCGCCAGATTTCACGCCAACGGCTATATGCCTAACGGATAGACTGGCGACCTACACTCTGAGTTCAGGTCGTGAAAACAAGAATGCTACCAGGTCGTCCTGATAGATATTTCGATCTCCATGAGGTTGACAAGCCCCTACACATCATTTTAGGTCTTTGATGAATTTGATGAATAACTTCTTCAAAACGACCATTACATGACAGAAGAGTGCGAACATTACACGGGAACTTCGAAGGTACATAAGTCGCCTGCGACCTCATTAGATCCAGAACCCGTTACAAGATACAAACGTATTTGAAGACCTGATCTACCTAGAGCAATCTTTGCCATGTTCTCTGCTATAGTAGAGCACATCGCAAGATTTCTTCTAGCTTCAGACCCCCAATGGTGGCCTCGCGGTGAACGCCTGCACGACGCTGCACATAGCAGGTCACACTTTGTGCCTGACTATGGAATGCAGATACAAGCTTGCTCTTCGGCGCGGACTGCGAGCCCTCGACGAGCATCTCATGCTTACCAAGAACCTGCAGCATCACCTCGGGCCTCTACGGCATCACCTCCAAACTCTCCATGACGCTTCACTGAGGCACGGTACAAAGAGTGGGGGAAACACCTACACTTCGCAAGCATTCTTCTAGCTCAAAGCTTCTACAAACTCTTCATCCTACGCTCTGGTGGACGGTTGCATGCCCATGGCATGGCCAAAATACTACTCTGCGGCTTCATAGCTCAGCAATGCTCGGTGCTTGCCTCCTTCAGCCCTATGGTGCTATTTATAGCTAGAGCTATGCCTTGAGTAGTCGGCGAAGTGGTGACACTGTTACCACGTGATTGAGGGGTCCTGTAGACATGTGGATGATTAAAAGCGACGTCCTTTTCCCCTGCCTCGCGACGCTTTTGTCGCTTGTGCATCACTGATGCCTGAGGCCGCTGCGGCGTCACATGGCTACAGTACACCTCTTGGTCAGTGGGCAGTTTGTCGTTTTCTGGGTGGCAAGAGAATCTCCGACCACTAATGACCTGTGATCCTATAGTCTACGGAGAAGGTAAGCCTGACTCCACATCAGACGGCCCTACGCCTTACTTCATCTACGGTTTAGACATCATTAATGCACCCACTAGGCTCTGCGTCCTAGTGCACCCGCTATGGCTCTGCACGTAAATGGATCTATTTCAATCAGCCTATATTTCTGTTTCCTGAGCAGAATGGTCGTAGGTTCGATTGAAGACCTTCCGGGGTAGGCGTGCCTCGCTACTCTGCCAGATCCGTCTGGGCGCCTGGAGATCAGAAGCTTCAAATCTACGATTTCGTCGGGCCCCTGTGGTCGGTGTGCCTATTGCTGAGGTCGTCAATACCTTAGCACCTTGGCTCCGCAGGATGGCTGGCAGCTATGTTGGTCGTCTGGACACCAAAACGACCTCCTTGAGGTCGGCGTGCCTTAATACCTAGGTCTTGCAATACCTTGGTGTGTTTACGGCTCTGCCAACCTAGTTGGGCACCACATGTGCGTGACCTCCGAGGTCGGTGTGCTCTTATAGCTCTGCCACCCTGCTCTGGACACCCAAGAATTTACATTGGGAATGAAGGCCTCCCTGTGGGGTGCGCGCCTACTGGCCCTGCCAAGCATCTCCGGGTTCTTGGGCGCTATTAATTTGAGATATTCCTGAGGTCGGTATGCCTCGGGTAGCTCTGCCAGACTCTTTGCAGCTATGCAAGATATCTGGATGTCTCTACACTCCATTTATTCAAGATTAGCATCGTCCTACGGCTTCATCGATGACAGCTTTGGACATCACAACTTCAGCTACGACATCATTGACGACCTCTTCATGCGACGCTTCTTTCAAGATCCTCCTGGGTATCCTCGGATACTGGACATTGTTGATTTGAGGCCTCTTCGAGGTCAGCACGCCTACAAGACCTCCTTGAGGTCGGCCCTGCCAGCCTCCTTGCAGCTATGCTAGGAGGTCTGGGTGTCTCTACACTTCGTTCAATCAAGACCATGATTCTGTTTTTCTTCTCTTTTTTTGAGCATCAAACCAGCCATGCTGCCTGCTTCAATGCTCGGGGACTACTCTACGAGAACGTCTTCGACGTCCTCTTGTTTTCTTCGTCGTACCGACCTGTTGGGAAACTTGTTTCTCATCATGTCGTTACTCGACCCTCTTTTTTCTTCTTTGTTGGATCGTCATACCGGCCATCCTGCCCGCCACGATGCTCGAATACTACTCTAGGAGTGCGTCCTTGACGCCCTCTGAAATTTTTTCATCATCATTTCGATCTATTGGAAGTCTGCTTCCTATAGGTCGTCACTCGACCTCTCTTCGTTCGGCAAAACTACAAACAGGTCGGCTGCTAAGCTGGCTAGTTCTTTTTTCTTTTGGACCGACGTGCACGCTATTCGACTTGTCGATAGCTCTATGACTTCGTCATGACCTTCTAAGGTCACTGTGCCTACACATCGCTGGGGGCTTGTGAGACATGGGGTACCCCTGGGTCCCTACCGACCAGGCTCACGGCCGTCCCCGACAAGTGGGTTCGGCCTACCAGAAGACCTGCCGACCTGACAGTGGGCCCAACCAACCTAGTTGGTGGCCCACACGACCTCCTAAAGACCTTCTAGAAGATTCCCAGACGACCTTATCCAGAACGACTTCAAGACTTGACGTGCAAGACAAGATAGCGGTGGATTCCGACAAAGCAGTCCGACGTATATGGCAATGGTTGTAAATTGTAATCAACTAGACGTAGGTTTCCTGGTCGTAACCGACCAGGAGTCTAGGTGCCGACCTTGTCCGCTGGCCAATATAAGGCGGGCAGGGCGACCCCTTGTATCATCACGCAATTCTCAAGCAATCTACACCAACAACTGGACGTAGGGTTTTACTCTCCGGAGGCCTGAACCAGTATAAACTCGCCGTATTCTCTGTGTTCCGTGTGCTCGTGCACAACCTTCGAGTTCTTAGCCCTAGATTTCACCCCGCTGAACAAACAAACCACCGGGGTTAACCCCCCTGTGGGCTCTGTCCAGATCTAAACCTCTGACACAATCACAAATCTTACAGCAAATACAACATCAAGAATCGCAAGAATAGATCAAGAACCACAAGAATATACCAAGAATCACAAGAATACAACAACAATCGGCGCAAGAGATGTGAGTAAAGGAAAAGGAACAGCAACCCTACTAGCTAGCTGTGCCCCTCCTCGCCAGCCTGATTCACATCGTTGCGTGCGCTGGGAGGCCGGCCAGCCCCATGCACCGCCCGCCGGGAGGCCACACGCTCTGGCCTGGCTCCCGCGCGCACTGGGAGGCCGGCGTGGTACCCGCGCCGGGAGACCGGCCTGTCCCTGTGCGCCACCTGCTCGGAGGCTGCGTGCCCTGGCCTGGCACCTCGCAGCCACGCGCGCCAGGAGGCCGGCCAAACCCCGTGCGCCGCCCGCCGGGAGGCTGCGCGCCCTGGCCTGGCACCCGTGTTGGGGCTTGTTTTTGCCCGGGACTAATGTGTCATTTTAAGAACCAGACTGTATCTTCGCCTGGTACTAATGTGTGTATGACACATTACTACCGGGTGGAGAGGGATGGCCCCGTCGCGCCCTCCCGTGATCCTGATTAGTACCGAGTGTGAGTTAGACCCGGTTCTAATTTGTTTTTTTTTTGACTCGGGACAAACGCTAGATTCTCTAGTAGTGTTACGTGATTTGGTACTATAGATGTAGTTATATGCATGAGAACAACTATGGTACTAGCCCTTCGTCACTGCCTAGAAAAAGACGTAAGTTGGCAAGGCATAGCCACAAAGTCGTTTATATGTGACCTCATAACTATTAGTACGAACTCTAAATATCTCTCACGTTTAATTTGTCTATCTTTCAGTCATGTTATGAGGTCCAATTAGGACGTCACCACACACTACTACGAAAACACACATTTGTACCGGTTCCAAACCCCTATTAGTACCGGATATGAAACCGGTATTATCCATTCGGTACTAATGGAGAGAGCACATTTATACCGGGTGTTCCACCCAATACTAATGTGCATATTAGTACCGGGTGGTGTTAGGTACTATTGTGCTTGGTCCGTCAGCTCCGTCGCCCCCCCTCCCTCCACACACACACACTCCGTCTCTGCCCCCTCCGCCTCTGCCCCATCCGTTTGTTTCTCCCCGGTTCGACGTCTGTTTCTTTTTTATTTTACATTTTCTTTTCTTTTTTCTTTTCTCATCTCATCATCTCAGATCTCATCTCATAGCACAAGTCGATTCACATCACTAATAGTCAAGATTCACAGATTCACATTACTAATAGTCACGATTCACAACACAAGTGGATTCACATAATCAAAGAAATTATGATTCACATCAGCAACAAAAACAAGAACTCATCGTAATGCAAGAACAAGAAGGAACAACAGCACCTCTTCAAGATTGAAACTAGAGAGGAAGGAATCAAACAACAATCAAACACAAACACCCAGACACATCGAGAAGCAGAGGAGCTCGCCGTCAGCGACACAATCCAGGCCCTAACCCGCATCACCCGGCTCCACCTCCGGCTCCAGCGTGGCTGCTGCGACCGGCCGCGCCCCCGCATTGGGTGGTCCCGCCGACTGCCAGGCTGTCGTGCCCGCGCGCCCTAGACTGGGAGGCCGAGAGGTCGGCCCCCGGGCCAGGGAGCCCTGCCGGCCGCTGGGCCCGCGCACCCTAGGCCGGAGGCCGAGCTCGCGCCCCCACGTCGGGCTGCCATGTCTGCCCCCACGCCTAGCCTGGGCACGCGCCGCCGCCGCGCTCCGATCTGCGGTCTGGAGAGAGGAAAAGAGAGAGGTGTTAGATGGAGAAGATAAGATGTGAGGGAAAGGGGAGATAGAAATTAAAGAGATAGGCATGGAGACAGGGAGCATGGGAAGATAAATAAAAGGAGATGGAGAGAAATGATAGCGTGGGGTGGGTGCTACATCAGTGCCAGTGGTTTGTTTCACCCGGTACAAATATCGCCACATTAGTACCGGGTGGTATTGGGATCCGGTACTAAGTACTAATGTGGGTCACATGAGGGCGCGTCCGGGCTCTCCCTCCCCACCTGGTACTAATATGCATATTAGTACCAGTGGCAAAATACCCGGTATTATTGTGATTTAGGGCTGGAACAGTGAAGAAAGTTTTTTTTATTCCATAGGACCTACATATATGCATGGAGCAGGGTCTTGGATTTTTTTTGACATAAACTGGTGGCACAATGTGAAAGACCAGGGTACAAAGGCATAGGACCAGGTCCTGTCTGCACATTGGAGAGGCACGTTCTTATCTGCTCACTGTACTGTGCTTGTTCGATCTAGTCCTGTCCTTTGGACAAACTTAATGACGTGTGCACACACGTTAATGCTTTTCACTGACCAATGGCCGTGATTCCAATGTGGGGAACATGGTACTCCCTATTAATTATATACGGAATTTAATTAGGGAAGATTAAGGAAGTTGCCATTGATTTTTGAATGATCACATAACTCAAATAAAAAGATTTTAAATTTTCAAAATTTTACTTAAATTTATCTTAAGTTTGCGGAATATTGAACAATCAATGATTCGATCTGCTTGTTAGGATCAATCTGTTAAGTAGATGGAATACTCTATAACACCCGTTTGGATGTCAGTAATGGAGCCTTTAATCTAAACTGTTATGATTGCTTGTTGGGCACATCAGCAACATCTTGATGAGGATAGCCTTTGATGGGTCTTGTGTCAACGTCTTGTATTACACTCCCTCCGTTTCAAATTATAGGTTGTTTGACTTTTTTAACCCCAACTTTCATCGTTCGTTTTATTCAAAAAAAATTTGTACAAACATAATCAAATTTAAGTCATTTTCGAAGAATCTTTATTAATAAACAGTAAACCACAACAAAAAGAAATGATATTTTGCATAATTTTTTTGAATAAGACAAAGTTGAGGTTCAAAAGGTCAAATGCTTTATAATTTAAAACGAAGGGAGTACTAATTATTTTACACTACTAGAGAAGTGCTTATTTATACCGGTTGGGAACCCCATTAGTACCGGGTGAAAAACCGGTATTGCCACATCAGTACTAACGTGGAGGAGGCGATACTAATGAGGTCATTGGTACCAGGTGTCATTTCCTCCCGGTTCCACGTCCGCTGGTCCATCGTCTCCCCTCCGTTCTGTCTATTCTTTTTTTCTTTATCATTTTCTTTTCTTTTCTCCTTTTCCACTCTCACCCACATATTCACACATATTTTTTTCAATCACCAATCACACATTCACACAACACATTCACACAGATCCATAATCATATTGACAATCACAAATCTTACAGCAAATACAACATTAAGAATCACAAGAATAGATCAAGAATCACACGAATACAACAACAATCGGCCCAAGAGATGTGAGGAAAGGAAAAGGAACAGCAACCCTACTAGCTAGTTGCACCCCTCCTCACCAGATTGACTCGTGTTGTCGCGCGCGCTAGGAGGCCGGTCAGGCCCCGTGCGCCACCCGCCGGGAGGCCGCACGCCCTAGCCTGGCACCGGCACTGCCGCGCGCACAGGGAGGCCAGCCTAGTACCCGCGTCGGGAGGCCGGCCAAGCCCCATGCGCCGCCCGCTGGGTGGCCGCATGCCCTAGCCTGGCACCTCGCAGCCACGCGCGCCAGGAGGCCGGCCAAGCCCCGTGCGCCGCCCGCCGAGAGGCCGCGCGCCCTGGCCTAGCACCCGCGCCATCGCACGCGCCGAGAGGCCATCCACGCCGCCCTCCGAGGAGCATTGGGAAGCCGCATCGCCCTCGGTGGATCTACCGCTGCCTGTGGGAGAGAAAGAGAGGAAGGTGATAAGAAGGAGATTGATAGAATCGAAGGAAGAGGAAAAGAGATAAGGCTATGCGAGCGAGAGAGACGAGGCGGGCCGGGAGGATATTTTCTAACACCGTGAGGGAGCACACCGGTGGGAGGGGGAGCCTATTAATTAGTACTGGGGCTTGTTTTTGCCGGGGACTAATGTGTCATTTTAAGTACCGGACTGTATCTTAGCCCAGCACTAATGTGTGTCTTGACCCATTAGTACCGGGTGGATAGGGATAGCCCTGTCGCGCCCTCCCGTGGTCCTCATTAGTACCGGGTGTGAGTTAGACACAGTGCTAATTTGTTTTTTGGCTTAGGACAAATGATCGATTCTCTAGTAGTGTTAGCTGGTTTGGTACTATAGATGTAGTTATATGCATGAGAACGACTATGGTACTAGCCCTTCGTCACTCACTGCCTAGAAAAAGACGTAACTTGGCAAGGCATAGCCACAAAGTCGTTTATATGTGACCTCCTAACTATTAGTACGAACTCTAAATATCTCTCACGTTTAATTTGTCCGTCTTTCAGTCATGAGGTCAAATTAGGGTGTCACCACTCACCACACTACTTAAAAAACATACATTTGTACTGGATGCGCCACCCGGTACTAATGTGTATATTACTAACATGTGCTTGGTCTGTCGCCCCAGTCTCTGCCCCTCCGTTTGTTTCTCCCCGGTCCCACATCTGTTTCTTTTTTATTTTACATTTTCTTTTCTTTTCTTTTCTCATCTCATCATCTCAGATCTCATCTCATAGCACAAGTCGATTCACATCACTAATAGTCAAGATTCACATATTCACATTACTAATAGTCACGATTCACAACACAAGTGGATTCACGTAACCAAATAATTTATGATTCACATCAGCAACCAAAACAAGAACTCATCGTAATGAAAGAACAAGAAGGAACAACAGCACCCCTTCAAGATTGAAACTAGAGAAAAAGGAATCAAACAACAATCAAACACAAACACACGGACACATCGAGAAGCAGAGGAGCTCGCCGTGAGCGACACAATCCAAGCCCTAACCCGCGTCGCTCGGCTCCACCGTGGCTGCTGCAGCCAGCCGCTCCCCCGCCGCCGAGGCCGGTCGCGCCTGTGCGCCCCAGGGCGGATGCCAAGCTCACGCCCCCGCGCCAGGCGGTCGCGCCGGCCGCCAGGCTGCCGTGCCCGTGCGCCCCAGGCCGGGAGGCCGAGAGCTCGCGCCCCGTGCCAGGGAGCCCCGCCGGGCCGCCGTGCCTACGCGGCCCAGGCTGGGAGGCCGAGAGCTCGAGCACCCGCGCTTGGGAGCCCCGCCGGCCGCCGGGCCCGCGCGCCCCAGGCCGGAGGCCGAGCTCGCATTGATTCGATGTTGCTTGATGTTTCTCACGCAATGTTAAGGATCAACCCTCTCCTTCCTATGCAGCAGCTCAGCTGATTAAAAAAAAACGGAGAGGCTGCTTCTATCCTCCACTGACAAGAGAGACAACAGCAACGCAGAAGAGAGAGGACGGGGTGGAACAGGAAAGAAAGTTTTTTTATTCCAGAGGACCTGCATCTATGCATGGAGCCGGGTCTTGGATTTTTTTTTTTACATAAACTGGTGGCACAATGTGAAAGACCAGTCCGGGTACAAACTACAAAGGCATAGGACCAGGTCCTGTTTGCACATTGGAGAGGCACGTTCTTATCTGCTCACTGTATTGTGCTTGTTCGATCTAGTCCTTTGGACAACTCACTAGTGCATTATTTGCCCGTCTAGTTCTCAAAGACTCATCATGTTCGTGCTTAACCTATTCTAAAAAAAAAGGTCCGTGCTTATCCCTAGAATTGAAATAGAATTGAAGAGCAGCTATCTTTGTCAGCCATGGTCCAGCAGTCCAGCTAGCGATGCTATTTGTCGTTGTGTCAGTCGTACAGTCGTACGTGTGCACAACTGAGTCACTAGGAGTTCCAAAATACAAGTTTGGACCATGACAACAACAACATGAGATTAAAGATTATCAAGTTGTTAATTTGTCATGGTAAAGGGTCTTTAGTTATGTTAACAAATAGATTGGATAGGTTGACCTACCAAGGCAGATTTGTTTTAGCATTTCCAAGAGTTCCATAAATTCCTTCCTAATCCTTAGTTTATAGCAAGATGAGAAAAATCTCTCTCCAACAACTCATCTATCCTCCTAATTATTTATAATTTGGTAAAAGTTACCACATGTTTCGCGTAAAGGTGCGCGCTTCATCTGAGTCGTTCGTATCTTCTCTCCCGTGTGTTTTTGCTGGCCAATCTAAAGGTGGAAGGATGTGAAAAAAATAAAGGTAAAAAATGATCCATGATGCAAATGTACAAGAGAGAATAATTTATAAATCGTACAGGAATCCTGATGTAAAAATTATCTTCTATATTAATTTTAAGAGCGGATTATTAGAAACTCTTGAAGATGATCGTCTTTATTCCTTTCAATATTTTTTTACTCTTGTAGATGCTCTTATTTGTCCACTCCCTCAACCTTCCCATAAATTTGGAAGCAAGCGCATTGATCCATCAATGAAGGATAAATATTAAATAAAAATTATTCTGCTGGCCTCTTTACTCGCAAACACTTTCCCTTACACCACACCTCGACCCGCAATTTTTTCAGGCATTGTTGTACTTGTACACCATTTCGCACAATCTATGATCATGCCTCGTCGTAAAAGCAAGTTCATTAGTGCACCTCAATGGTCTCATAGATCATTTCATGTAGTGCCACACAGTATTTTGTTAATACGGAGGAAAGAGGGTGAGGAGAGAGAAAGAGATCGTTGTTTCATGAAATGACTTCCTCATAGGCTACAGTTTTGGACTATGAGATTATTACTCCACCGTTGTAGGTGTTATAGTTGATATGCAGCTCATATTACATTTTTTCTTATGAAAAATAAGAAAACAGATTACTATAAAATAACTTAAAAATAATCTAGTTGTACAGATTGTTTAAGTCGAGAATGTATCCGGTGCTCCCACCCTCTCACATACTCCCTTGCTCCCATGATTCATAACTCACAAGATATTTCATGAAAAATACAATGAAAAATATGAGTCGATGAAGGATACATTGGTTCTTGTTCATGCAAAGTTTCAAGTTCAACAAAAATTTGTGTGAAGAGAAATAAAAAAGACAAATTCAGCATGTTATCGGGTCAGATGCACTATTCATCAGGATCCGCAAACCCGCATCTATTCATATATGGATTTGTGTTTTCTGTTTCTCCGTGCACAATTTTTTGCTGAATCTGAAACTTTGCATGAACATAGTTCATTGCATCATGTACCCATTTATATTTTTGGTTGATTTTTTCATACACTTTTTTTATAGACTTTGAATCATGGGAGTAAGGGAGTATGTAAGAGGGTGGGAGCACCGGATACATTCTCTGTTTAAGTCATCTCAAGATTATGCGTCAATGCATGAGACCACATATTAGACAAATTACGTATCCTAAGTTTCCTTGCAATCGGTTCTAAAAAATTCTTTGCAATCCCGTGGAACACTAATTGTTGATACCAAAATCTTTGGAGAATTCATTTGAGCATGTAAGTATTACCTAAAAAAATGTAAATCTCGTCAAAATAAACAATTTTACCTAAAATTTTCTTCCATCTGAGTCTAACCAATGAATACAAGTTGTCAATTCATATTGCCAAGAGTCAATTTCATTGCATTGTAGCTCCATAAACTTTTCCTGAAATCTCATCTAAGTCCGCAAATTAAAAAAGCGGTCATCTAGGTCCATAAAATTTTTTCCTGAGGTCTCATCTAGGCTCGCAAACTAAATAAGTAGTCATCTATGTCCATGAATTTTTAAAGAGTGGTCGTCTATGTCCAAGGTGGTGGCGACAAGCCACGTGCGACTACGGGCAGGGGCACGAAGGGGGTACCCGAGTTAGTGATTTGTGCGGTGGGGGATCGCAAGTCCTGGAACCTGAAGGTTAAAATGAGGATACGAGACACATATTTATACAGGTTTGGCCCGTCAAGATAGCGTAATACCCTACGTCCTATTTGGGGTATGTATATGGCTCCCTATGGTTGGGTGTTGAGGTGTTGGCCTGCCGATCTAGGTGCCCCGACCCTCCTTTATAGTCCAGGGGGCAAGTTCCTAGTAGATTACAAGGTAGGAGTCCTAGTATGATTACATGGTATGAGACCTAGTAGGAATATAAGGGAATTCTAGTAAGAGTCTGTCTTCTTCCTTCCTTATAGGTATTCGAGGTGTATGCCCGACAAGCCTCCGAGTACTTTATAGTCGAGAGTAGCAAGTTCGAGTAGTCTTGAAGCTTCTTCGAGTAGTTCTTGATCATCTCAAGTACTGCTGGATGATAGAAGTCTTCAATAGTACACAAACTGCCAAGAGGTCAGAATGTGCTCCAACTCATTTATCTTAATGTTGATATCCTCCATTGAGGATTCATATGGAAGTGTGATTGCAAAATCGCACTCCATATGGAGTAGCCCCCGAACTTTAGGTTGAGTCGGGGACTCTGGCTGAGGGTCAATCTTGAATTTGTATCTTCCGTCTTGAAAAAAATCAACTGATGGGTGTAGCTTAGCAGCCCACGAGCCTTGAAATGATTAGGTAATCAATCCAAGGGTCTTCAATGTTCGCGGAAGTCATCATTTGAGTACTTTTGCAATGTCTATCCCCCAAGCTTTATGCACTAGGTGAGCCGTTGTTGACGGCTATTAAGTACCACTTTTAGGCCGTCAATACCTGCATAGAATAAATAGAAAGTGATCATCAACACTAGAATAGGAGCTTATACTGACAAATTCCACAAGTGGCGATGTATATCTGAATGCAGGTACTTAGCACAAGAAATAGAGAAAAAGCACACCTTATCCATCCACCTCATCCATCCAAGCCTCCTTATTCCAGCCAATGAGAGGCTGCCATGCAAAGTGCCACGGATTGCTGATGTCACCAATCCAAGGGAAAGAGGCCCGACGAATCAGACGCCGCCACGTGTCCAGCACAAGGATTCAAGGGCCCACAACCCGAGCAAACCGCCTCCAAACCACGTGGACACCTGGAACCATCATGGGGACCCACCTGCCAGCCACCTGGAGAAAGCATAGGGCGAGTGGGGCCACCCTGCGGTCGGCTGACCCCTAGGATCGACCGAACCGACATTATGTCGGTTCATCTTGGCCTTCCACGTGGTGGTGTCTGGTTGGTTCCTGGTTGCATTCCGGCGGTGCACGGGGTGTTCTCACGCCGGTGTCCGAGCCTATAAATAGAAGGGGAGGGGGTAAGAATAGAGACACATCCCAAGTTCTCCCCTCTCTCATTTCCTCACTTGGAGAGGTGAGTCCTCACCTCTCCATGTGTAGTTGGGTGTAGGTGCTATGTAGATGGTGGTGTGGGTGAGACTCCCATTTGTTCTTCATTTAGAGCAAAGTGAGTATTTCTGTATTTTTCTTTTAGACTAAAGTGATATTCATGCATGGGTGACATGTTCTTGAGTTCTTCATCTGTTCATCATTTAGAGGCTCGTGTTCTTCGTGACACGATCCTTTGATCTTGTTGACTAGATGAATAATTCTGCATTCCATTTGTGTGAGTTATCTCATTAGATCTTATTTGAATACATTAATTGGTGCTTAGTCGTTCGACCTCGCGCCACCTTGGTTCAATGATGGGCAAGGTCTGGCCGTACTCACGGGTTCGTTGCTCCGTATTTATACGGAGTGCTATAGTATGCTACGGGAGTGCTTAGACGTAGTCGTATTATAGTAGTAATCGGTGGTGTAGACGTGGTGTCTAGACTACGGGTTATCCTTCGATTGCCCTGTATCCCACGGTTTGTCTTGGGGTAGGCCGCGGTAGTGACAGCCATTGGACCCTTATGGAATCCCCCACGTTCGGATACAGGTGTAGGCAACCATTTGCCATGAACCGACTGTTATAGCCAGGAGGGTCCGGTGTCCGAAGCGAGATCCTTTGCAGCTTGTACCCCCTAGAACCGAGCACCCCATCATCTCTCTACCCAAGCAAGGGCTTGGTGTCCTTGGACCAACTGTATGAAGGTAGTACACGCACGTTCCCTTGGATTCGATACCCTTGGAATACTCTGAGGTGAAAGCTACAACGGCATCCGTGCGCTTGCGGATTTATTTCGTGTGTCGCTAAAATACCCAACAAGCTTTCTGGCGCCATTGCCGGGGAATGGTTGCTGTATCTATCTTCGAACCTAGTGGTCCTCGTATGTATCTTTTTCATTTTCTTCTACCTCTACCCCCGTTACCCTTCGAGATATCCTTTTCCGTTTCCTTTACTTCTACCTTTACCCCCGCTACCCTTGGAAGGTTATCCTTGTAAATACCTTCCACCTTCGAGGAGTGAACCCTCAGAGCCACCCCTGTCAGAACTCATTCTTTCATCTGGCTGTCGGATGCGCCTCTCTCTCATGAAGCTAATTCAGGATCTTTCCTTCTCGGGGTCAATTCATGAGAACCCCCTCGATCATGTGAGAGACTATGAGTGTCCGATTGAAACTTCGAGTGAAATCGAAGAATCATCGGATGCTCAGAAAAGGGAATCTTTCCTGCTATCCCTCTCTAGGAAGCACGGGATTGGCACCGTTATTTACGACGTGTCATCTCGTTGAGGATAAGGATTCTCTGTCTTGAGCAAGGTGAGGAGGAATCGCTAGGAATGGTATGGGATCACTACGCCTTTTTGGCGGAAGATTGCCCAGTCCTCCACATTCCCGATCGGAAGCTTCTTCAGTGCTTCTGGTATTGGTTTCGGAAGGACAATGCCATCCGGCTTAATGCTCTCTCTGAAATCTCTTTGTGCACTTGGACGCTGTTGAGGGAAAAGAGATCGTGGAAACCCTCTAGGATTTCAGCTCCCCCTTGCATCCCGGTCGATGAGGTGCCCGTCAGAAGAAATGTTCAGCCACCTAGACTCATCATCAGCCGAGCTGAGGCTTTAAGCTCTGGCTGAAGATACCATTCCTGAATAGCAGGAATCTAAGGGAAAGATTGCTTAGCGCAGAGTCTACCCTTGGGTTCCCCTCTCGTACCTCTTCTTAGACCTTTTCCCCGAGACCTTGTCTCGTGGGAGGATGGAGAGAGTAATTAGGAAAGGATGAATCATTCTCGGCCAGGATAACTTGTCTGATCCTAGTTATGATCTCCTAAGGAGAGTACGATTGGCCTATCATGTTCCTACGTGGAGGTTTGAGCTGAAGTGCCTTGCACTGAAGTTTCGTATAAACCAAGACATCAGTCTCTGCTTTATAATCCAGTGGATTCATTTATTAGACCGAAGGAGCACGGCCATTTACTGATCGAATGGAGTACATTCACTTCATATCTTAAGCCCATCAATCGATTCTGATCAGTCAGGAGAAGCTTAAACTTCATACTTTATGCTTGACTTGATCGATGCCCAATGGGAGTTGCACTTCCCAGCTTATCCATAACCTCCTATTGGAAGCTTAGGCTAGACCCGGGATGGCTCATCGTTTTGATGAGAACATCGGTCCATCTACCTAAGGAAGGATGAGCTTAACCTCACCCTTCACCCAAACTCTAGCTCCTGAACGTATGCCGGCCGTTCGAGTTTCTACTCTATCCTCTTTTGGAGGCCGGGTATTTTCCTGAGCTGAGTTCAGTCAGAGATCAGTTGCGAGAGCACTAGCCTCAGTGGTCAACCTTCCGTCTCCGAGGTTCACCCTGGTGCTATAGCTTCTCGAGTCCCGTGATCGCCCCAGGAGCTGTCTTAGCCCCCCTGGAATGATCATGTCTGCTTTTAGCTTTGCTATCTTTTGGACTCGTGTTCGTATATGGCACTGACCTTGCAGCTGGAGCTTCACTGATTCATTAGTTATTGGTGGTGAGATGGGGAGGACACCATCGATGTGGCTGCAAGAGAAATCTCCCATGGTCGAGCTTATGACCATAATAAACAAAGCACTACCAGGAGATAGCCTGGATTAGCATAGGTTTTATTTCCCTTTCGAATAAAAGCAAGAACATGTTTTTAAGATAAAATTGTCCTTCGGGTATTTTTGGTCGCTAACCTTTCAGGTGAAGATTAAAAAGAATGGTGGACAGTGACGCCTAAGAACATGTGAGCTACATCAACTACAACGCTGTGGTAAGATTTTGGTAAGGTAACGTTTACAAGGGAAGCTTGATCTCCACACACTTGAGTTTCGTTGCTTAGCAATGCAAACTCCAAATGTGGGGGAGATATGTGAGAATTCCAAGTAAAGTTCCTCTCATGCCAAATCTTATCCTGGTCTGGAGATGATGTTAGCTCTTGCATCTTGCTGATCAGCTAGGTAAGTCCTACTTTTGACATTAAACAAAGCCCTTCCGGGAGGTTGCCCGAGGTTCACCGTTATGCGCTCATGCTTATGTTCCCTTTGAAAATAGCTTGATTATGGCTGCATGCCTCTTTATCTTTGTTCATATGCTCTGGTTTGAGTGGATGATGCATCATACATTCATAGACTATTTTAAATTAAGCATGGTGCTTAGGTTAAAGTTGTCTTCTTCAGTCAAAACAAGACATGGTGCCGAGTTTTGATTGATGAACCTTAGAGTTATGTTTTCATAAGATCTTGGTTGCATGTATGTGGACTAACCCCTGCAGAAATCATCAAATTCTAATGCGTAAGTCATTGAGCTACGTTCAATTGGGAAGGTAAGTAAGATGTTAGATTGATGTTGCATAATATATAAAGGGGGTACATTTGACCCCATAAAGGTCTCATATATCTTCTTTGTTTATAAAGTGTAACGTTGGTCTAACCCTTCTGAGCAAATGACATGGTGACAATAATAAAAAAGAACCCCAAAAATATTTGCTTTTGAATAAAGGCTCTATGGTTCTCAAACCAGCAGAGTCCATCTTTTGTTTCCACTTTTTGCTCGAAGAACACACCAGTACAAGCACCAGTGTGGGGGAGTTCTCTCAAGCTCATCATCAACGTATTCACTTGAGAACTCCCACACAAGGGTTGCACGACATCGACTACACCTTCATGATGAGAACAAGGTAAACTAGAGTGAGCTGGCTACCCCCTCGGGTCAGCCAAATCACCACTAGTCTTCCTTGTTCCCTATATCCTTCAGGAGCGATGGTCTGTGCACCCTTATCTCACTCTCCCTCTGCCCATGAGTTTGAATGATGTTCAATTCTTATCCAATGAATAAAAGTCAAATAATGGTGCTCAACTTGCTTTACATGATTCCTGTGGTTGGCTTGCATATGTTTTATTCCTTACTCATTGTCTTGATGCTTGTGAACAAATATCATTAGGGAACTCATGCTCATCTAAGTAGTTGATGTTTGTGATATGGTTTGATGATATGATCTTCGCTCTAAATATTTGAGTGCTTGGGAATTTATTTACAAACATGAAAACCCTTTGCAAAGCTCCTCTTTGATATGTCACAGTCCTACCAAAGCCATATGATGTTCCAGTTGAAAACCTTATACTCATATGCTGCTTGTTGTTGCATTGAGCTTTGTCAAATTCTGTGACCCTATGAGAATTCTTTCCATGCTTTCATGATCAAGATTCATGTGCACACCACCATTTCCCCCTTGCTATGCTTCTACTCTGGAAGTTAGCATTGTATCATTCATCTATTCACCTACATAAATGCTCCATCGTATGCATCGATTTCTCTCTCCTCAAGTATTTTTGTAAAGAGGCATGGCTATCTAAAAAAGGGGGGGGGACACATGAAGGTCCCTCAGTTATGAAAAAAAAGAAGAAAAAAAAATGTGGGCACATGAAGGCCCATAAAAAAGAGAAGAAGATAGCCATGATCTCATAAGACTTTTCATATATATGAGAGAGAAAATCATGCAATGGAGTCATTCAGCTCATTCATCATATGATGGTAATAACTAGTACCTACTCCGGGGCTAGTGTCCACCTTACCATCACCACAGTATTTCATCATGTATGGTAATATCTAGAACCCATTCCGGGCCTAGTATACACCTTATCATACCTATCATATCCATACACGTGTACATCTTGATCTGATTGTATGATTTGATTTTCTCCTTGGATCCAGTTTTTGACTTTGCAATATATGTGATGCAAGTATGCTTTATCTTTATCCTACCCTGAGCTCCACATATAGCCATCATTAGAAGTAGGATGAAAGAAAGGCAAATCAAATGCCTTGGTGAGGACATATACACTTTGAGCGATCTGAGAGAATCAAATGAGGAGCTAAGCAAGGTTTGTTTTGAAAATTATTGCAAAAACCCCAAGTTACTTGACATGATGAGTAGGAGTGACGTGATTCATGACCGTTCCATTCTTCAACTACCTAAGATGGCATGATAGACACTCCACATAGTTCACAAGTGCAAGGTATGGTTTGGAATATCTCTTATGCTAGCTTCATACCTTTGGATATCATGTACCACCTTGATCTGACTCCCTTTACTCGGGACGAGCAAAGGTCAAGTGTGGGGGAGTTGTTGACGGCTATTAAGTACCACTTTTAGGCCGTCAATACCTACACAGAATAAACAGAAAGTGATCATCAACACTAGAATAGGAGCTTATACTGACAAATTCCACAAGTGGCGATGTATATTTGAATGCAGGTACTTAGCACAAGAAATAGAGAAAAAGCACACCTTATCCATCCACCTCATTGATCCAACCCTCCTTATTCCAGCAAATGAGAGGCTGCCATGCAAAGTGCCACAGGTTGCTGATGTCACCAATCCAAGGGAAAGAGGCCCGACGAATCAGACGCCGCCACGTGTCCAGCACAAGGATTCAAGGGCCCACAACCCGAGCAAACCGCCTCCAAACCACGTGGACACCTGGAACCGTCATGGGGACCCACCTGCCAGCCACCTGGAGAAAGCACAGGGCGAGTGGGGCCACCCTGGGGTCGGCCGACCCCTAGGATCGGCCGAACCGACATTATGTCGGTTCATCTTGGCCTTCCACGTGGTGGTCTCTGGTTGGTTCCTGGTTGCATTCCGGGGGTGCACGGGGTGTTCTCACGCCGGTGTCCGAGCCTATAAATAGAAGGGGAGGGGGTAAGAATAGAGACACATCCCAAGTTCTCCCCTCTCTCATTTCCTCACTTGGAGAGGTGAGTCCTCACCTCTCCATGTGTAGTTGGGTGTAGGTGCTATGTAGATGGTGGTGTGGGTGAGACTCCCATTTGTTCTTCATTTAGAGCAAAGTGAGTATTTCTGTATTTTTCTTTTAGACTAAAGTGATATTCATGCATGGGTGACATGTTCTTGAGTTCTTCATCTGTTCATCATTTAGAGGCTCGTGTTCTTCGTGACACGATCCTTTGATCTTGTTGACTAGATGAATAATTCTGCATTCCGTTTGTGTGAGTTATCTCATTAGATCTTATTGGAATACATTAATTGGTGCTTAGTCGTTCAACCTCGCGCCACCTTGGTTCAATGATGGGCAAGGTCTGGCCGTACTCGCGGGTTCGTCGCTCCGTATTTATACGAAGTGCTATAGTATGCTACGGGAGTGCCTAGACGTAGTCGTATTATAGTAGTAATCGGTGGTGTAGACGTGGTGTCTAGACTATGGGTTATCCTTCGATTGCCCTGTATTCCACGGTTTGTCTTGGGGTAGGCTGCAGTAGTGACAGCCGTTGGACCCTTATGGAATCCCCCACGTTCGGATACAGGTGTAGGCAACCATTTGCTGTGAACCGACTGTTATAGCCAGGAGGGTCCGTGTCCGAAGCGAGATCCTTTGCAGCTTGTACCCCCTAGAACCGAGCACCCCATCATCTCTCTACCCAAGCAAGGACTTGGTGTCCTTGGACCGACTGTACGAAGGTAGTACACACACGTTCCCTTGGATTCGATACCCTTGGAATACTCTGAGGTGAAAGCTACAACAGTATCCGTGCGCTTGCAGATTTATTTCGTGTGTCGCTAAAATACCCAACAGCCGTATGAGCCATGTCGAGTAGTGATTTGTGCGTAGCCACCGAGCTTCAGAGCGAGCGGATCGTTCTGAAGTTGTCTCTAAGTAATAATTTGGCGTCGAGCCGTCGAGCTTGAGAGTTTGTGGAGACTACTCAAGTCGTCTTGGAGTAAATTTGGCATTGAACCCCTGAATTTGGGAATTGGTTGTGTTGTTTGTAGGTATGTAGAGCATCCAGGAGCCCTGTAGCTGAAACTTGACCTTAAGTGCGACCAGAGTCAACTTTTGCCACCGGAGCAGACTTTAGATACAACCGGAGTCAACTTTTGTCATTAGAGCGGACTTAGATGCGACCAGAGCTGACTTTTACCATCAGAGCGGACTTTAGATGCGACCGGAGTCGACTTTTGCTGTCAAGGCGGACTTTAGATGCGACAGAAGTCGATTTTTGCCGTCAGAGCGGACTTTAGATGCGACCAGAGTTGATTTTTGCCATCAGAGCGGACTTAGATGCAATCGAAGTCGACTTTTGTCGTTAGAGCGTACTTTAGATGCGGCCAAAATCGACTTTTGCCGCTGGAGCAGACTTTAGATGCGACCGAAGTCGACTTTTGCCATTAGGGCGGACTTTAGATGTGACCGAAGTCGAATTTTTCTGCTGGAGCGGACTTTAGATGCGACCGCAATCGGCTTAAGTACTCAGGGCCAAGTATGTGAGAGACATGGGTACCCATGGGTCCCCACCGGCCAGGGTCACAGAGGTCCCTGTCAAGTGGACCCGACCTGCCATAAGCCCCGCCGACCTGCAAGTGGGCCCAGAGACTTTATCCACAACCCCGGCGACCTTGGAAGACTCCAGAAGACCTTATCCAGATCCCGGAGGGTCCGCAGGACTTATGGCGCAAGGCAAGCTACCAGATCGCGGCTGGGCGCCGCCAGTAGGTCCGCAGGTCACGGGATACTCCCTGTAATCAAGGCAATGGCCTTCCTATTTTGTAACCGACCCCGATGAGGGTCCACCGACCTTGAATGGAAGCCCTAGCCTGCTGGCCATATAAGGCGGCCTAGAGTTCCATTCGAGGGGACTTCCCTTTCGATGCATATTTCCACCCCATACTGGACGTAGGGTTTCACTCTTCAGAGGCCCGAATCAGTCTAAACCTTCGTGTTCATCACCATTCTTGCCGTGTTCCGAGTTCCACACGTGAACTACCACCTACGCTCTTAGTTCCTGATCCCCTCCAATCAACCTACAACCGCTTGGGTCCCCCCCTTGCGGATCTGTCCAGGTCTCACCCCCTGAGAGTTGGCGCGCCAGGTAGGGGCGATTGGGAACTCACTGTGCAGCATGGTGGCCCAATCTGGTGTCGTCTTCCCGACAAGCATGGCGGCCATCCTCGCCAACCCCGTGGAGATCTGCTTCGGCTCCTTCACGGTGACCTCGCCCGTCCCAGCGGCCACGACCTCTCCGGTGGCCGCTGTGCAGATTGCGATGGTGCCGGTCACCACCCTCGTTTCCGATCTAGCATTGGAGACCCACCCGCCCAAACCCTACGACATTATTCCGGGAATGGAGCGTGTCATCAGCAAGATGGAGGACACCCTCCAGATCTGCGAGAGAGCCCAGTGCTCCACACAGACGGCGCCGCCATGGGGCCTTCCCCTTCGACCTGCGACCTCTCAGCGACGCCTACGCTCGCCAGGCGATCATGTCCTCCCAGATCCAATCTGGGCGGCAGCGGCCCGCTGGCGACCTAAAGCCCGAGCCTCGCGCATGCCGCGACCCGCTCGACGTACCGTGCACCTACCATAAGGGCGCACGACATACCCTCCGCGGCTGCCGCCTGCGGAAGAAGATCGACCAAGAGCGGCCCTCCCGTACCACGCGAACTCCCGCGTCTCTGGACGGCGGCGAGTTTCA
Source organism: Cenchrus fungigraminus (assembly GCA_036936925.1). Classification (NCBI taxonomy): domain Eukaryota; kingdom Viridiplantae; phylum Streptophyta; class Magnoliopsida; order Poales; family Poaceae; genus Cenchrus; species Cenchrus fungigraminus. The sequence continues at coordinate 57,977,655 of CM072768.1, read as the reverse complement.
GAAGATTCGGGTCCACGTCTCTCCCAACGACTCGAGTCCCATCTTTCGCCGGGTCCTGGTGGTTTCTGAGAATGAACCACCATGCCACGGCGCAACAGACTCCGAGGAGGTGGTGCGGATCCAAGGGAACGCCAACCGCGCCCAGTGACGTGCGGAAGAGCAGCGCCGTGCAGTCCCCCCTTGCGCTCGAGACCTTCGTCTCGAGTTCGAGGAGGCAGGGCTACCCACATTCAATAGCCCCCAGGACAACCTGGGCGCCGCCATGGCATGTCTCCCGCAAGCCAACCCCACGCCAGAAGCTGAAGCGGCCATGGCCTACCTCCGGGTCGCCACGGCCCTGGTGGAGGAGAAAAGCGCAGCAGCCAAGTCCACCGCATCTTCATCGAGCCGTCATTCACGCAGCAACCTCCCTACCATCCAGGAAGAGGTCAATCAAAATAATCCCGATCAACCTCGGGCGAACGGCGCCAAGGACGGCGACCTCTGCGCCAAACTCGACAAGAACAGGCGTGCCCGTGACACCCGCGGCTACATCGATCAGCGCCACCATGAACGCGAGCTGCGACGTTGTGCGGAGTACGACTGCGAGTATGCCCCCCTGGCACCGTCCACCGCATCATGGAACGCGAAGAGCGTGATCGCCACGACATCGAGAACAGACATCGCGCTCAGTACGAGGCGGACTACGGTCATCCGGAGGGTGGTGCCCCGAATCCAGATCGCCAACCCCGGTCCCATATCGTCGCCCCTGTGCAGAGCAGAGGCGGCGCTCAAGCCGGAGACGACACTGATGACATAGCCATCACCGCCTTCCTGGCGCTGGCTCCTCGTCTTAGGTCGGTGGCCTACCCCGACAACTTCAAACCCAACATCCAGAAGTACGACGGTCGCTCCGACCCCAACATCTGGCTGTCGACCTACTACGTCGCTGTCAAGGAGGCCGGCGGCAACTTCGACCACATGACGGCGTACTTCCCACTGGTGATGGGCGACGCGCCGTCACTTTGGCTCAGCAACCTCCCGGCTGGCAGCATCACCTCCTGGGCCGACCTGTCCCAGGCCTTCACGTCGAACTTCCAGGTGACCTATAATCGCCCTGGGAATGCCTTCAACCTCGGGAGGGTCACCATGAAGCCCAATGAGCGGCTCCGTGACTACACCAACCGGTTCTTTGAGAACCGCAACACCTGCGTTGGTGTCAGAGACGACCAGGTCGTCGACAACTACAAGAAGGGCGTCAAGGATCGCAAGATCTTTGAGAAGATCCACGAGTCAGGGGCCACCACCGTCGCGGCCCTCATGGAGGTCGTCAACAAGCTCATCGACACTGACGAAGCGTTAGTCAACCAGTTTGACTACGACACCAAGCGGGATGTGGGCACACCCGGCACCGCCAGGGATTCAAGCTCCAAGCTGCGCAAGCGACCTTCTAAGGTGCTTGCAACCGAGGGACGCCGACCTTCGACGTTCAATGTGGACGAATTCAACGCGGCGCTCGACAGCCCCTGTGGGTTCCATGAGGGAGCCACCCACACTGTCCGCGAGTGTTCGCAGTTCAAGAGGGCCTTCCGTACACCTGATGACACCAAGCGACCTATAGGTGATGGCGACCGATCGTCTTCGCGTCACTACAATAGCGGCCGCCGTGACGACCGCGACGAGCGTCGCCGCGACGACCCACAGCCAGATGCTCACTGCGACGAGCGCGACCTGCCTCCACCACCGAAGATAGGCAACCCCAACGGCCCCTTCTAGCAGGCCAAGCGATCGATCAATATGATCGTCGGAGGCCTCAAATCTCACGTGAGTAGGAGGCGCTACCGCAAGGACAAGCGCGAGGTCCACCTCATTCATACCCAGCTGACGCAGCCTCTGTGTAGGTCGGAGCAGCCGATCACGTTCTCTAGAGCTGATCACTGGGTCCATATCCCAGATCCTGAGTCTTACCCACTCATCGTCGAGCCCACGGTGGACGGAGCCCTGCTTCCCCAGACCCTCATTGACGGGGGGAGCGGGCTCAACATCATCTTCGTCGAGACCTTGAAGAAGATGGATTTCGACTTCAAGAAGCTGACGGCGTGCGACGAGCCCTTCTTCAGCATCATCTCTGGCAAGGCTGCCTACCCCCTGGGTCGGGTCTCCCTCCCTATGACCTTCGGCACAGAGGACAACTTCCGCACGGAGTACCTGAACTTCGAGGTCGGTGACTTCAAGTCCTCCTACCACGCCATGCAAGGTCGCCCGATGCTGGCCAGGTTCAAGGCCATCCCACACTACACCTACTTGGTGTTGAAGATGCCGGCTCTGAATGGGGTCCTCTCTGTCTACGGTGACCTCATAGTCTCCTTCAAGTGTGACTCCGAGGCCCTCAACATCGCCACGACCAACGCCTGCGTCGACGCCTCGGCCGTCCTGGTTGCCGAGGCCGCGAAGGTCGCTCCGAGCGACCTGACCATCCCAGAGCAGCAGCGCACTGACACTGCCCTGGACGCCACGCCGTCGACAAAGAGGGTCTGCCTGGGCCACCCCGACCCTGAGAAGACGGTGGTCATCGGCGACAACCTCGGGGAGAAATAGGAACTCGCGCTCACCAGTTTCCTCCGGGATAACTCCGACATATTCGCATGGACCCTATCAGATATGCCGGGTGTTCCCAGGGAACTGGCTGAGCACTCCATGGATGTAAGCAAGACGGCCAAGCCTGTCAAACAGAAGCTGCGCCGCTTTGCGAAAGATCGCAAGGAGGTCATTAGGGTAGAAATAATAAAGCTCCTACTGCCGGATTCATCCGTGAGTGTAAAAACCCGGTTTGGCTCGCCAACCCGGTACTTGTACCCAAGAAACCGGTCAATGGAGAATGTGTATCGACTACACTGATCTCAACAGGCACTACCCTAAAGACCCCTTCCCTCTTTCGCGCATCGACCAGGTCATGGACTCCACGGCCGGAAGCGTCCTGCTATGCTTCCTCGACTGCTACTCAGGGTATCACCAGATAGCCCTGAAGGTCTCTGACCAACACAAAACGGCGTTCATAATGCCGCACGGCATCTACTGCTACACAGCCATGACGTTCGGTCTCAAGAACGCTGGAGCAACCTACCAGAAGGCCATCCAGAAGTGCTTGGAGTCTCAGATCGGTGACAACATCGAAGCCTACGTCGACGACGTAGTTGTTAAGACCACGGTGGAGGACAACCTCATCGCCGACCTTACCTAGACCTTCGCCAACCTCCGACGCTACCGCTGGAAGCTCAACCCGGAGAAGTGTGTCTTCGGTGTACCATCCGGCAAGTTCCTAGGCTTCATGGTCAGCCACCGGGGCGTCGAGGCGAATCCCACCAAGGTCGATGCCATCCGCAAAATGAAGAGACCTATAGGGAAGCAAGATGTCATGAAGCTCACTGGCATGATGTTCGCTCTAGGTCGCTTCGTCAGCAAGCTGGGAGAGAAAGGCCTGCCCTTCTTCAAGCTGCTAAAAAAGTTAGACAAATTCGTCTGGACGGACGAGGCCGATCAGGCCCTAGAAGATCTGAAGACCTTCCTGACGACGGCCCCGGTCATGGTGCCCCCGGCCCCAAATGAGACCCTGCTGCTCTACATCTCCACGTCCACCCAAGTGGTCAGCGCGATTCTGGTGGCATAGCGACCTGAGGAAGGCCAACCCTACCCCGTCCAGCGACCCGTCTACTACGTCAGCGAGGTCCTCTCCGATAGCAAGATCAGATATTCACAACCTCAGAAGATGCTATATGCCCTCCTCGTCACCTCGCGCAAGCTTCGGCACTACTTCCAGGCGCACAAAATCAAGGTCATCTCGGCCTTCCCCCTGGGAGAAATCCTGCGTAGCCGCGACACCACGGGGCGCATCGTCAAATGGTCCATCGAGCTAGGCGAGTTCGAGCTTGAGTTGTGCCCGCGGCAGGCCATCAAGTCACAGGTCATCACGGACTTTGTTTCGGAGTGGACAGAGACGCAGCAGCCTCCACCAGCGGAAAAACCGGAGCACTGGAAGATGTACTTCAATGGTTCCCTGAACCTCGAAGGACCGGGAGCAGGCGTACTCTTCATCTCCCCTCAAGGCGACCACTTGAAGTACGTCCTGCAGATCCACTACAAGGCGTCCAACAACGGCGCCGAGTACGAAGCCCTCATTCACGGGCTGCGCATCGCCATCTCCCTGGGGATCAAGCGGCTCATAGCCTACGGCGACTCCAAGGTCGTCATCAACCAAGTCAACAAGGCGTGCGACATCAGAAAAGACACGATGGATGCATACTGCGCCGAGGTATGGAAGCTTGAAGCCCACTTCGAAGGTCTGGAGTTTCATCACGTCTGCCGTGACAACAACGTGGCGGCAGACATTCTCTCCAAGCTGGGCTCCAAGTGGGCGCTGGTCCCGGCAGGCGTGTTCGTTCAAGACCTACGGAAACCCTCCATCAAGCTCCTCAGCGACCCAGAACCTCTGCTCGGCGACGTACCTCCACAAGGCAGCCGCGACGTCCTCATGACCGAGGCCGAAGATGATTGGTGCCTCGACATCATCGCCTACATCCTGGATCACAGGGTCCCTTAAGGCAAGGCCGAGCGAGCGAAGGTTACAAGGCACAGCGCCAACTACGTCGTCATCAGCACAGAGCTTTATCGGAGGTCTGCTTCCAACGGCGTGTTGATGAAATGCATCCTCAGATCTGAAGGCCTCAGGCTCCTGCAAGAGATACACGGTGGTGAGTGCGGCAATCACGCGGCCTCTGCCAACCTGGTGGGAAAAGCCTTCAAGTCGGGCTTCTACTAGCCCACCGCCATGGCTGACGTGCAGGACCTAGTCCGGTGATGCAAGGGGTGCCAGTTCTTCGCCAAGCAACGGCACGTTCCAGCTCAAGCCCTAAGGAAAATTCCTCCATCGTGGCCCTTTGCCATATGGGGTCTCGACTCGGTCGGGCCCTTCAGAACCGCCCCTGGCAGCTACAAGCACATCCTCGTGGCGGTGGACAAGTTCACCAAATGGATTGAGGTCCGGGCCGTAGCCAGTGTCACGTCGAAGGAAGCGGCCAAGTTCATCGAGGAGATCACTCATCGGTTCGGGGTCCCCAACAGGATCATCACCGACCTAGGCTCGGCCTTCACATGGGCAGACTTTTGGGATTTCTGCCAGGACAACCTTATCGACGTCTACTACTCCTCGGTGGCACACCCACGCTGAAACGGCCAAGTCGAACGTGCCAACGGGATGGTCCTGCAGGACATCAAAGACCGCATCTTCGACGACGCGTCTCCCTATGCCACCAGGTGGCTGGCGGAGCTCCCTCACATGATCTGGGGTCTTCGGACCTAGGTCAGCTCGGCCACGGGGTATTCCTTATTCTTCTTGGTGTACGGGTCGGAGGCCAACCTCCCCGCCGACCTTGCCTTTGGCACTCCGCGCATACAGCACTATGAAGAGGGCGTAGCAGAGGAGACACGCAAGGTCGACCTCAACAGCATCGAAGAGCACCGAGTGGCCGCACTCATGTTTTATACCCACCATGAGCAGCTGCTGTGTCGCTACCATGATCGCAACATGCGAGAACAATCCTTCAACGTCGGCGACCTGGTCTTGCGGCGTATCTGGGACACCAAGGGCATGCATAAGCTCTCTGCACCTTGGGAAGGCCCGTTCATCGTGAAGGAAGTCATTGGACCGGCGACCTATCGCCTCCAGTGGGCCGATGGCCAGGGCATTCCGAACGTCTGGATCATCGAGCACCTACGTCGCTTCTATCCTTATAAGATCTGTACCAAAATAAAAGCTATGTACTCTCCCCCTTGTAATTTCTAGTTAATAAAGATGAGAGTCCCCTCGGCAGCCCTCCTGTCGACCTGCATCTGGGTCTCCCTTTTACTTTCTGTTTTGTTTACCCTTCCCCCCTGAAGTGCTCGGGGGCTTGGTCTAAGTTAGGCCCGACACGCTCGGGGGCTTGGCTTTGCCAACCTAAGGGTCTCGCGACCTGAAGGGGTTCTTTATGTCTTCTTTTTATCTGTCACGACCTCTCTCAGTGTAGCTCTTACTCTTTTTATGTGCGTTCCTAAGTTGTGCGATTGCGAGACCTAGGGTCCAAGACCCTCCTCCGCGCGCCGGCTGCACATAAGCCTCCATGCTGAGCCGTGCAGCCGGTAAGCCGTTCCTCCTCTGAGTTGGGTTAGCGGAGGGCATGTGTTGCAATCTCGCCACTCTCGAACCTTCATAACAAGTGTTTTTGCTGCTCAAAGGGGCCGTGTGCTTTAAATAAAGTTGCATTCTTTTTATTAAATGCAAGGTCTCTTTACAATATAGGTCACCGGCCTAACCTACGTCTACTATTTAACGCATCATGAGCCCTGATTTTCAGAGGTCGAACTTCTGGATGACCTCCTCTGCGGCGGTTTGAATGTCCTCGCGGCCCACCAGCTTGGACAAGTCGACGTCCTCCGCGACCTTCTGCAGATAGAACGACGGCTCGTGGAACTTCACCGTCGCAAACGCCGCGGCCGCAGCGAGCTTGCTGGTGTCCAGCAGCAAGGTCCTCATCCGACCTTCAGGCTCATCCAGGCGGTCGACCAGCTCCTTTGGATCCGCCCCCTCTTCTTGAGGGATGTAGATGTCCATCAGGTACTGGGCGGCCTCCTTAAGGTCGGTGAGCTGCTTCTCCAGACCTGCATAAACAAGAGAAGGCTCGCTCATATCCTCAGTGCAACTATGGCAAAGACCTTATGGAGAAAGGGCCGCTCACCTTCTCGGACCTCCATGGTCCTTTCCTTGAGGATCTTTACCTGGTCCTTGGTCTCTGACATCTCCTTCTTCAGGGCCTCCTCCGTCTCTCTGGCGCCTGAACGTTTCAAAGGTCGAAAAATGAGGAAAAGACCTAAGGACGGGAAGACAACACCCAATGACCAACAAACATACCATCAGCAACGGCCTGGAGGTCGTCCGCGGCATCTTTCGCCTCCCGCTGGGCAGTCTCCAGCTTCTTCTTCAAGGAGTTTACCTCCCTCTCTGCCTAGCGGGCAAAGGCATCCTTCACGCGTTGGATCTCCTGTGCGGCTTCGACCTTGGCTTGCAGCAAAGCCTCTCGAGCCGCTGCCGCCTCCGCGTGGGCATTAGCGGCCTCCCTCACTAGATTCACCCGAGCCTGCGCCCGCTCCACAAGCGACTACAACAGAAGAAGATCCACCTTACATAACGACCTCGAAAATAACCGAAGCAGACGCCAAAGAAATCACAGGAACAGTGTCAGGTCCTTACCGAGAGCGTCCGCGCGATCGTCCGCGACGCCGCTTTGAAGTCGTCAACATCATGGCAGTCGGCGATAACGTCGTTCTCCCATGGGGTCCCGATGTACAAGCACCTGTCATCCTCCTCCTCAAGCCCAGGCCCGCCCACCTTCGCAGTGCGCTGGTCTTGCGTTGGCGGCGGGGCAGACACGCATAGGTCATCCTGGAGACCCCCAACAGGCTGAGCATTGCTTGCGGCACCCCTCTCCACCTCCGACGCCGCTGTCACCCCGGCTCCAAGGGGCTGGCTCGAGACGTCCGCAGCTGAGGCCACCGGTGATTGCTCCGCAGGCGCCTCCCCCCCTTTGTGCCCGAACGCCTCCTGGCCCGAGGCATTCTTGGCACTCTCCGACGTCGCAGGGGTCACCCTACACACAGGTGATGACCTTCAACAACAAGACCAGCCAGGGGTCCGATGCTAAAAGTTAAAACGGGCATGGGTTTGGTAACTTACTTGCTCACAGACCATAGCCCAGGCTTGATGGGCTTAGGCGGGGCCTTTCTCGCCCTCTTCTACGACCCTGTGTCGCCTGGCACGTCCGCGCCCGACCTTGAGTGCTCCTCCCCTCCGACGACCTTGCGGGGCATCTCCGCCACTCGCTCGGTCGATGCGTCGGGCGACTTCGCGTCGTCTTCCTCCTCCCCTTCGACGTTGATGGTCTCAACGTCAGAGCTGGCCGTGACCGTGTCCGCCAACATGGTGGGGCCCGCCCTCTTCCTCTTCTTTGATTCCGCCGCCTGGGTAGCGGCGATGGTCGCCGCGGCCCGGGAGGCGGACATCTTGCCTGTAGTCTGCCGCGTGCGATGCGGCGCTGGCGCGGCGACCTTCGCCGGCGCCCTCCTCGCCGTGGGTTCTTCATCATCACTACCTACCGACGAGTCGGAGAGGTAGTCTTCAATGCATTGCTGCGGAGGGACTTGTACATCCTCCGCAGCCCGGTCCTTGAAGCTCCGGTCCTCTTCATTGCGTAGTAGCGCTAGGCACCAGTACATTCCCTCGCGACCCTGAAAACAAAAGACCTGCGTCACACTCATTCACCTATTCAGATAGCAAATAACCAAGGTTGATCTGGAGTTTGAAGACTTACGGCTTCGGTGGGCCGGTACACGCTGAGCGCTTTGGGGCATGTCCTGCTCCGGATGCGCCCGGCGAAGATGCCTTTCACCTGTGCCACCATCTCCTCCTTGGAGACCTTGCGCCGGATGACCCGGGTGGGGTCAGACTGCCCCCAGTACTCGTAGGCTGGGTGTACCCGGTCCTGGACGGGCTGCAGCAACCGCCGACTGAAGCTGATCGCCACGGCGCCACCGGTCAGCCCCTCTATCTTCAGCCTCTCGAGGTCTTCCAGCAGCGGCCGCAGGTCGTCGGTCTCCCGCGACGTGAGCTGGTTGGACCATTCGGGCACCGGCACGGGACCGTGCCCAGACCTGGCGGGGAGCGCTAGCGCCGGGTTGCCGAGGTAGAACCACCCCTGCTTCCAGCCCGTGGTGTTGTCAGGCAGCACCAGGTCGATGTACACCGGCTTCATGTACTGGCGCAGCATGAACCCGACGCTCCCCACGATGTCGGACTTGCCCGTCTTCTTCAGCTCGAAGAAGTGCCGCCACAAATGGAAATGCGGCGGTATCCCGAGGTAGGCCTCACAGAGATGGATGAAGGAAGAAATGATGGTGATGGCGTTGGGGACGAGATGTACCAAGTCGATCCTGTAGAAGTACAGGAGCCCGCAGAAGAAGTCATCGGCTGGGACCTCGAACCTGCGCTCGACGTGTGCGAGGAAGACGATGGTCTCCCCGGTTCCCTCGGTGTGGAACGCCTTCACCTGCCGCCGGCCTCCAGGCCACCTCCGCCTTAGACCTCTGCAATCCGCGGGTCGCCAAGGCCTGGATCTGCTCCTCCGTCACTACGAATGGCTCCCAGACGGTCTCCGGCGACGGCGCAAGTGCGGGCTCCATCTCCTCCTCTATTCTGATGGATTTTGCTCTAAACACGACAAGCGATTTCGTGCGCATGCACGGGTGCGAGGGGCGGCGGACCTAAGCACGGTGGCGCTGTGGATTTCGATGGAGCAATCGAGCGGCGGCGCAACCCTAAGTGCTGCACGGAAATGAAAGGAAGTGAAGGTCCCGGCCTGCGGACCGGCCTTTTATATATGGGCCCCAGAAGCACTATGGGTCGCTGCGCCCAACGTCTCTCCCGCGGACTTCGCGGTGATCCAACGGATCTGCGCTCCGCGGATCTATCCCTCAACGGCTCTTTTGGCCTAACGGATAGAAGGCAGTAACGGCTAGTTCCGTAAGGGAATCTGAGTCCGTCGATCTTCCGTCAATATCCAGATGGCCGTGGACTCGTCATGCCCTACACTTAAGCACCACTAAATACAATATTTCCAATGCCAAGCTCAAGGTTACCACGGCCCACAGACGACCTATGGGCCTGCCCCCCTGCCTTCTGTAGGTCGTCAAGAACCCGACAGCTTCCTAGGTCGCCTCGGCCTACAAACGGTGGGTTCACACCACGTCTCCTAGGCCCAGCTACCTATATGCCTTCTAGGTCGCCTCGACCTACAGCGGCTAATACTACCAATGGCCCTGCGCTCAAAGGCTCTACTGCCCATTGGCGACCACCTGGTCTTGTCTACAGCTCCTCGTTGAGGCCCCACTGCCTTCTGGGTCGATCAAGATCTACAGCTCCCAGGTTGACAACCTGTGTTATGTCACTGCATAATGGCCGTGTCGACCCAGGTCGACACGGGCTTCTTGTCAATTTCTATGACCTTCTGAAGGTCGGCGCACTGCTACAGCCCCGCTGGGACCTTAGCCATGCCATTGCTGCTCGGGCGCCTCTACACAACACTCGGCACGCACTGTTTGTCAAAACAAGCATGTGTATACAAGCTTCGTAAGCAAAAGGACTTTAGCCCATGGCCAATTACAAGATACAAACATATTAAAGGTCCCGATCTACCTTATATGGTGTCTACGACGCAACCTAGACTGATGAAGCGCATCGCAAGCTTTCTCCTAGCTTCAGGACCTATTTGGAGACCTCCACCGCCGCCGAGGTCGCAGCTGCCACACAGCCACCTCTACTCTAGCCCCAGAAGGTTTCCTGTGGCACCCTCACTTACGTCTGGGCTTCCCCACAAGATTCCAAATCGAGCCAGCATCACCTCGGGCCTTTCCCGGTGCAGCGCGGTAATCTCCAGCATGGCCTCAGGCCTTCGCTCACAAGGTCCGTCAAGGCCTATACTGCCCCATGCTGCACCTGGATTCCTCGCTGGGCGCGGGTGAAGCGGCTGGTGGAGTTCCCCTCACTTCGCAAGCATTCTTCTAGCTCCGGATGCTGGTAACCTAGTGCTACGCTCTGGTGGACGAATACAAGCCCAAGGCACTGCAAAATTACTAAGCTGCTTCGCCATGGCCCTCTTGTTTGGTTTAAGTGGTGAGCTTCGTGGAGTGGTCACCTATTTATAGCCGCGGCGCACGGTCTTTGGTCTTATCTGCAACCAAGCTGGCATGGCGTCCTTATCAGATGACTGTTCCCACGTGAAGAGCAAGGTCCATGTTCACACGTGGATGTTTCGGCGCGCCTGTCCCTCCCGTGACAGCGTCCTGGCAGTTCTTGTCCTTTGCAGGCAGTGACTGCAGCTCTGCTTGGAGGCAGGTCTCGTGATCACACAGTGCACCCGCGGCTCGCGATGCGGCAACCATTGCTGTTTGGCGCCTTGCTCGAAGATTCCAGGTGTTTTGTCTTATTCAGTTTGGCAGAGCATCCAAAGGGGAACAGAAGGCCGTAGGTTCTCTATTTCTTTCTCGAGCATCAAATCGACCATCGTAGTCGCCTTACTACTCAGGGGCTATTACACAAGTGCGTCTTGTGACGCCCTCTTCTTCTTCGTCGCGTCGACCTACTAGAAGCCTGCTTCCACTACTCCTCTGCTTGACCTACCTACGGTTGGCATTGCGACCTTTTTTAAGGTTTCGGAAGCTACTTTGTGCTACCTGACCCAGGTCGGGTCGGCGGTTCTTCAAGAGCGATGTCTTGCCTTCACTTCGACCTTCTGGACTTCTATTCTAGGAGCTCGACGTTCGACTTCGTGCGCGCAGGGGTTTTTTCTTTTTTGTATCACCGTGCACTCTACGCGACCTTGACGACGTCATGACCTCGCCTCGCCTCAACATGACTTCATCTCGGCTGCTACGCCTACACGTCGATCGGGGGCTTGAGAGACATGGGTACCCATGGGTCCCCACCTGCCAGGGTCACAGAGGTCCCTGTCAAGTGGACCCGACCTGCCAGAAGCTCTGCCGACCTGCAAGTGGGCCCAGAGACCTTATCCACAACCCCGACTACCTTGGAAGACTCCAGAAGACCTTATCCAGATCCCGGAGGGTCCGCGGGACTTATGGCGCAAGGCAAGCTACCAGATCGCGGCTGGGCACCGCCAGTAGGTCCGCAGATCACGGGATACTCCCTGTAATCAAGGCAATGGCCTTCCTATTTTGTAACCGACCCCGATGAGGGTCCACCGACCTTGAATGGAAGGCCTAGCCCGCTGGCCATATAAGGCGGCCTAGAGCTCCATTCGAGGGGACTTCCCTTTCGACACATATTTCCACCCCATATTGGACGTAGGGTTTCACTCTCCGGAGGCCCGAACCAGTCTAAACATTCGTGTTCATCGCCATTCTTGCCGTGTTCCGAGTTCCACACGTGAACTACCACCTACGCTCTTAGTTCCCGATCCCCTCCAATCAACCTACAACCGCTTGGGTCCCCCCCTTGCGGATCTGTCCAGGTCTCACCCCCTGACAGTATGAAACCCTTTGATGAGTAGTACGTAGGGCCGCGTATGAAACACATAATATAAAGCTGAAAAGTCAAAAATGAATAGCACTTTTGGAAACAAAAACAAATGGAAAGCTAGAAGTTTGAGACTTTTTCGCCTGTAAGTGAGAAAAGCGTGTGTCGTGCGCAGTGCCTCCTTAGGTGTAGCTATACCTGAGCATTTTTTGTGCTGGGTTGGGCCGGGCCAGGTTCGGGCCGGGCTGAAAAAAACCCAATTATTTCGGGCTGAGAAAATCCGGCCCATGACCGTCCCACCGGACACGTGGGGCTCAATTTTCGGGCCAGGCTCGGGTCGGGCCCGGGCTTGGGCAGGCCACCCATGCGTTTTATAGTGTAAAATAGCTAAAACAGCATTTTGAGTCGCGCCCGGGCCAAGATTTTTTTTTGCGAGCTGCAAGATCTGTGAGCCTGTTCGTTTGGCTGGTGGTTGGTGGCTGATGCTGATTTGTTCTAAGAGAAAAGTACTGCTGGCTGGTTGCTGGTGGCTGATTTGTTTTGAGAGGAAAATACTGTTGGCTGGTGGCTGATAAGCCAAATGGACAGGGCTTGTGTCCATGCCCGTCCAGTAAGGTCCGTGGGCGGGCTGGGCCCAGGATGGGCCAACAGGCCAGGTAGGTCCGGGCTAAAAATGCTCAGGTATAGGTGTAGCTGTTGTGCGCCTCCAGTACTCAGTACATGAAACATCGTGGCAGAGAGCAGCCTAATTTGGTTTACCAAGTATGTGTCAATCGGTCGTCATGCCCAAAGAATAATTGGCAACCGTAGCTCTGCTGGCGAATAGTCGTCGAGAGGCGTACACATAGTACTCTTTAGCGTGTTGTCCTGCATGCGGAAAACAAGCCAAAGGAAAAATAATTATTGAGACAAGTGACTTAGCTTGATTCGTGGACGAGTGTCAGCGAAGCTGTGGCGGTCGGCGTGGGAGCCGCGACGATTGTTGCTAAAGTCAACTAGTCGTAGACGGATTCAACTAGTTGTTGATGGCATGCTCTCGACTAGTTTTCTAGTCGAGATGAATAGTAGATGTAGTCGAGGACGAGTTAATGTAGTCGGAAGTCGATGTAGTTGTACTCGTGTACATGTTTTGTGTGCGTTGAATGAAAATCTTGAGATCTTGTGGTAGGTTTGTGTGTGCGTGTAGCAGAAATCCATGAATTTGCACTTCCCGCAGAGATCAGCCCTATTCGCCTGGCTTATCAGCCACCAGCTAGGTATTTTTTCTCAGAACAAACCAACCACCCGTCAGTAGTACTTTTCACTCAAAATAAATCAGCACCAGTAACCAGCCACCAGCCAAACGAACAGAGTCCTAATAATCCGTTTGGATTTTTATACGTATTTATTCCTTTTCAGATTTGGGCTGCACCGCTGCAGTCAGATGCAGGGTGGAGTAGTCGGACTCGACTTCAAACTCCGCACCAGGACTTCAGATTTTGTTGCTGCAGTTTTCGAGCGTGGTGGTTGTTTGGTGGCTGTTTTTTCCTGAAGGCGGATATGGACGCCGCCGCCACATGTCTGCACAGCAACTTAGATGCGGACGCATGCAGCAAACTGAATTCGCCTTTGGATGGTAACCAGTCAGATTCGGATAGATGTAGTGTTAGGGTACTCAAATTCATAACCTAAATCTTTCTAAAAAATCATAACCCAAACGTAAAACCTAAATTCAAACCAAAAATGGTGAAAATTCAGATCCAAATCCAAATCTGTGGATATCCAAAACCCAACGGATAATCCAAAACTCAGTTCGATTATTATAAACAAGAACACAGCAAGAAATAACAATAATATCATCAATTATGATGGACTCATCCTCACCATGTGAAATAAAAATAGAGTTGCAAAACACTTAAATGTTCATATGATTATAAATTAACAAGTTGAGTATAGAAAGAAATAACAATAATATCATTTCTTATGTGGTTAGGGTTCCTTATGTCGTCTTCTTGGGCTCAATTTTTCGGAGCTTCAATGGGCATCCGCAGGGCGAAATGTAAAATCCACCCCAATCTCACAATGTTGCGGATATCCGAATCCGTGAGCCTGTGGGCGAACAAATGAACCAAACCCGCAACCCATGTACTCAAAATCTGCGGATATCCGCTTCAAACCTGATCCACTACCATCCTTACCTTGGACTCAGCAACTCTTGTTTTGGAATCCGTCTCGAGACGTGACGCGCCTTGTGTCCGCATGGTGTAGCAATAAATCGACGTTTTCTCCGTCCGCCTTGTTGAATCCTGAACATGGTTTTTTTACTGTAACTGGTCAAATCGAATTAATAACTGGTGTAATCGGTCGTAATCGACGTTTCCTCCATCTGCCTCGTCGAATTTTGAAAAAGTTTTTTTTACCATAATCGGCCAAACCGAATTAACTGGTGTAACCAGTCGGTAACCGGTATAATCATACGGTTACTGCGGTAACCAGACTGTTAACAACAGTAAAAAAACCTTGATTCTGGACTCGCAGCTCGACAAGTTGCTTGTGAATTGATTTTTTGAAGATAGGTCTTTTAAGTTTGTTTGATAATCTCGACGATCAGCTCTACCTAGCGCGTCAAATATCGGCTTTTTATGTCCGGCAACTTACTAAGAGGGTACCTGAGGTAGTGATTTTGTATGGTAGGTGATCGTGAGATCTGGAACCTGAAGGTTAAAGCGAGGATGAGATACAAATTTATACATCCTCAGTCCGCCAAGATAGCGTAATACCCTACGGCATGTTTGGGGTGTGTATATGGCGTCCTGCGCTTGGGTGTCGAGGTGTTATCATGTTGATCTAGATGCCACAACCCTCCTTTATAGCTAGGTGACGGGTTACTAGTCGGTTATAAGGTAGGGGTCATAGTATAATTACATGGTATGAGACCTAGTAGGAATATAAAAGAATTCTAGTAGGAGTCCGTCCTCTTCCATCCTTGTAGGTTCTCAGGCTGTATGCCCAACAGCCCGCTCCTCCACCATCGAAGCAGCAACACTTCCGCGCTCCTGCTGCTAGGAGGCTCGTCGCCACCGCCTTAGGCCTAGACGACTATTCGTTCAAAGTTCATGGACTGGATGACCGCTAATTAGTTTGCAAACCTAAATGAGATATCGACAAAAAGTTTACAGATCTAGATGACCAAATTTTTTAATTTGCAAACTTAGATAAGATCTCAGAAAAAAAGTTCGTAAACCTACAGTAAAATTCACTCATTACAATATTATGTTTTTAGCACAATATTATGTGACGAATTTTTTTTATATTTTTTATTCCAATTTGCAAATTTATATGACTGTTTTGAAATTTATCAAAACTATACCACCACCGCCGTGGGCCACGGCGGATAGGGCCAACCGCCGTGGGCCACGAGGGCAGCATGTCCAATCGCCGTGGCCCACGGCGGTAAGGCTACCGCCAACGGTCGGGTGTTGGCTGTGGGCCCGCGGCAACTTACTGCCGTGCGCCACGGTGGTAGCATTTGCTACCGTCGTACCGTCTGCCCCTGTCGGTGTTTTAGACCGGCAACCTACCAAGGGAGTTACCCGAGGTAGATGATTGTGGTGGGGATCGCCAGACCTGGAACTCGAAGGTACGCGCAAGGACACAGGACACAAGATTTATACAGGTTCGGGCCGCCAAGGTGGCGAACCCTACGTCCTGTTTGGGGATCAAGTATGGTGCCCTGCGGTTGGTGTTGGGTTGTTTAGATGTCCTCCTAGGTACCCAACCCTCCTTCATATAGTCCATGGGGTGGGTTCCTAGTCAGTTACAAGTTAGGAGTCCTAGTAGGATTACACGGAACGAGTCCTAGTAGGATTACAAGGGAATTCTAGTAGGAGTCCGTCTTCATCCTTCCTTGTATGAGTACCCGGGGTGTATGCCCGACAAGCCCCCGAGCACGTTGGAGTCGAGAGTAGTAGTTCGAGTAGTCTTGAAGCCTCTTCGAGTAGTTCTTGAGCGTCCTCGAGTACTGCTTGGAGAAGTCTTCAATAGTACTTGAACTACCACGAGGCTGGAAGGTGGTCCAGCTCATCAGTCTTGAAGTCCAGATTATATGGAAGTGCGATTGCAAAATCGCACTCCATATGGAGTAGCCCCCGAGCCTTAGGTTGAGTCGCGGACTCTAGCTGAGGGTCAATCTTGATTCTGAATCTTCCGTCTGGAAAAATTGAATGATGGGTGTAGCATAGCAGCCCCCGAGCCTTGAAATGATTTGGTAATCAATCCAAGGGTCTTCATTGTTCACGAAAGCCATCATCCGAGTACTCTTGCAGCGTCCAGCCCCCGAGATTGTGTGCCAAGTGAGCTGTATGAGCCACGTCGAGTAGTTGTTGATGCGGAGCCCCCGAGCTTGAGAGCAAGCAAAGTCTGCTAGAGTTATCCTCGAGTAGTAATTTGAATGCAGCCCCCGAGCTGGAGAGTTTCCGAGTAGTAATGTAGCATCGAGCCGTGGAGCTTGAGAAGTAGTCGTGTCGTCAGAGCGGACTTTAGATGCGACCGAAGTCGACTTTAGATGCCGGCAGAGCGGACTTTAGAATGCGACTTGAAAACTGAAGTCGACTTTAGTTGCCGCACGGAGCGGACTTTGAGATGCGACTTGAGAACCAAAGTCGACTTTAGTTGCCGCACGGAGCGGACTTTGAGATGCGACTTGAGAACCGAAGTCGACTTTAGTTGCCGCACGTAGCGGACTTTAGATGCGACTACAGTAGTCGACTTTGTGCCACGTAGGGTGGACTTAAGATGCAAAAAACGAAAAGCACTTCTGGAAGGCAAAATCGAACGAAAAATCAAAGAAAATGAGTAGCTGTGCCGCCGGAGCGGGCTTGAGGTTGCGACCGTTAGCGTCGACTTTTGCCACCATACTGGACTTGAGGTTGCGACCGTTAGCGTCGACTTTTGCCACCGGAGTGGACTTGAGGTTGCGACTGTTAGCGTCGACTTGAGTACTTAGGGTACTAGGACCCATGGTACGGAGCGTGAGTACTTAGGGTACTTGGACCCATGGTACAGTGCACGAGTACTTAGGGCCATGCATTTCAGACCCATAGTACGGAGCGTGAAGACCGCGTGCAGCTAGGTTCCATCGTTGCCAGGACGCGAGGGCCACTTACAGCTAGGTTCCATCAAAGCTTACACACACAGTATGTCGCCGGAGCAGGCGAAGGTGCGACCGGAGTCGACTTAAAGTTGCCGCGCGGAGCGGACTTGAGATTGCCTCCTTAGGATACAGCCATTGTGACCTCCGAAACTCGGTACACCCAAAAGTCGTGGCCAGAGCCCCCGTGATGTAATGTACCGAACTCGTGGTGGAGCCTCTGAAACTTAGTATACTAAATTCATGGCCGGAGCCCCTGAGATTCAGTGTAGTAAGCTCGTGGCGGTTTGGTCGATATATCCCAAGAGTAGTCGGCAGGGTGTAGCTCTCGTGAAAATCCACCGAGAAGCATACACAGATGAGTAGTTGTTGAGACTCTTCCGCGTGGCGGAAAGAAGATAGCACATGACGTGCGTGGTGGCACCTTAGAGTGAAGCCGATATGCGCCTCCAGTACTTGGTACACGAGACGTCGGGGCAACAACCGCCTAATTTGGTGATACAAAGCCTGTGGCAATCGGTCATCACGCCCAAGGAATAATTAGCGAAGTGCAGCTCTGCTGGCAAGTAGCCATTGAGAGACGTACACAGAGGTAGTCGGCATGTTGTCCTGCATGATGAGGAAAACAAGCCAACGAAATAATAATAATAATCATTTAAATAAATGACTTAGCTTTTGCCGCCAGGGCGGTCTTGTAGATGAAGCCGTGGCGGTCGGCGATGGAGCCGCGACAGTTGTTGCTGAAGTTGACTAGTCAGAGTTGATTCTGACTAGTTGTTGGGGGTGTGACAACCATTCTCGACTAGTTTGAAAAACTAGTCAAGATAAGTAGTCGACGTGATGTGGCCGGGAGACGATGTCGCGGTGGCGCGCGGTGTACTCGAAGTATAGGTGGTCCGGCCGTAAGACGAGTAGTCACGGCGCACGGCG
Source organism: Cenchrus fungigraminus (assembly GCA_036936925.1). Classification (NCBI taxonomy): domain Eukaryota; kingdom Viridiplantae; phylum Streptophyta; class Magnoliopsida; order Poales; family Poaceae; genus Cenchrus; species Cenchrus fungigraminus. The sequence continues at coordinate 57,959,500 of CM072768.1, read as the reverse complement.
CAGTTGATGTAGAACCGCTGTGGCCGGGTGACGAGTAGTCGTGGCCTACGACGTAGTTGATGTAGAGCCGATGCAGCCGAGAGACGAGTAGTCGCGGCGAACGACGCAGTTGAAGTAGAGCTGCTGCGGCCGGAAGACGAGTAGTCGCGGCGCACAGCGTAGTTGAAGTAGAACCGGTGTGTAGTCGAGCAGCGAGACGGCACGTCCGGATGCACGGCATAGACGCAGTAGAGCCGGTGCAACCGGGCGACGAGTAGTTGAGGACCGGAGCATCCGAGGACCGGTGGATGGTCGCTCCTCAGTGTGATGAGTGATTGACAACGTGGTGTGGACTACCTCTTGGCCGAGTATTACAGGTGCAGGTTGCGGCTTGATTTGTGTTGGTGCAGGTGAAGAGCGGGCGCAAAAGGTCTATGCCTTGCGGGGCCTCCGAGGAGTGGAGAGACAAGTAGGCTCGGCTCGAGGGACACGGTGGCCAGCGGCGTCAAGTGCGGGCCGCATGGTGGCAAGAAAAGCAAGATGAAGTCGTCGATCGAAGCCGGTGCAGGGTAGCGGCTCACAACCGGAGTCTGCACGCGGGGTTTGCAGCGGTTCACCATAAAACCGTCGGGTTACTTGGTTGAGCCACAAAACCAAGACCGGAGGCTCGGCGGGCGGAGACGGGATCCAGGCACGTTGAGAAGATTCGATGCCGGCGGACACGTGGCGGGATCGCAGGGCTTGCGTCGGGAGGATGCGGACTGCGGCAAAGGCGTGGCCGTGCGATGAAGAGGAGTGCTACTTGACCTATTTGCCCCTGAGGGGTTTGTATCTCAACTTAAGTGCTAGGGGTAGCTTGGTCATTCGCCCAACCCAGAGGAACTCATATATATTAGCTCTAGGGTTTCTGGGTAAACTATCCATCCGGACTGCTTCCCATTTCTCTGCTCCATAGGTTTAGATTTTCTTCACCGGTTTGTAAAGACTCTGACCTCTGAGTGTATGGAAGCTTTCATGGTTGCGTCGATCTCCTTCTTGTAGCTCGTGTGATTTTCGTGTCTTTTTTGGGCTATTTTCATTGGATTTTCGTGCGCGCCTTGTTCCTTCTATTCTGAGCTGTTTGGGTTCGGATTTGTTGGTTGGGATCATGGATAGATGTCTTGTGCATCTTTGTGCTTGATCACGACCCCTCAAACTCCGAATTCGGCCTCCGGTTGAAGGATTTGGGTTGGAACCCTAGCTCTTTGTGTGAGCTCGGTTGAATCTCGATTCCTCTCGAATCAGTGGGTTTGTGGCTACAAATTCGTAGGCAAAGCATCTCCTAGAGGCGCTTCACCTTCACCTATGATTTGGTAGCAATCCCTTGGTTGATTCGGGAGATCGGGCAAAGGGAAGGAGGAGTTGACCTTCAAGAGGTCGAGCTCGGGCTGCTGTCTGCGCACCACGCGGACGGTCCACACACCCCTGGCGGACAGTCCGCGAGGAGGCTTCCAAGCAGCAGTTTGTCGTGTTCTTCGTGAGTTCTTGCGTCGCTTTGTTTCGATCCGTTTTGTCTGGTGTTTTTGGTTGCACGGAGTTTGTCGGACGGTCCGCGAGAAGAGTGCGGACGGTCTCTTCTGCGCGGACGGTCCGCGGGTAGGGCACGAACAGTCTGTTTTTCGAGGTGCAGTACTGGAGGTTCGGGTGGCATTTTCGGACGGTCCGCCCTGAGCTTGCGGACGGTCCGCCTGGCCCCCGCTGACAGTCCACCCCCTCCATGCGAACGGTCCGCCCCAGGCTTTGCAGACTGCCTAAGTCCTTTGCTTCTTGAGTTGCGCTTCCGTGTTGCTTTGAGTTGGGGTTTGTTCCTAAGGTTGGTAGGTCCGTTGTGACTACGTGACCTCGGCAAACTCGTGTAGGAATCCTTGGTTGTGAATTTGGGACATAGGCCGAGTTCATCCTCCGGGAAGAATTTTTATCGGCTCCCATTCACTCCCCCCCTCTCTGGTCGCCTAATCGGTCCTTCAATTGGTATCAGAGCCGGTTACGGATCTTCGTGATTCTAACCAGGCTAAGATCCAAAGATGGCGTACCAGGAATGGGGTTCGGGTCCTCCACACTTTGATGGTAAGAATTACCAGATGTGGCAGAGGCGGATGGCTGCTTTCCTCCGCGGCAAGGGTCAGATCCTTTGGGATGCACGGTGAACACAGCTTATGTTCATCCTGTGAACTTTCTTGCTCCAGGATCGAGGGATATGTTCAACGCCAACAACAAGGCAGTCGACTACCTGTACCGTGCTCTATGTCAATCCGAATTCGATCGGGTTCAGACAGAGGACTTGGCGTGCAGGATTTGGGAGCAGCTGAAGAATGCTCACGCTGGGAACGCTCAGGTTCAGGCTCGACTGTTTGCAACCTACCGGAGAGAGCACGAGAACTTCACTCATCTCTCCAGTGAGTCCATGGAGGTCATGGAGGCCAAGCCCGAGCACAAGCACCATCCGAGGACCGACCACAAGCACCATCCGAGGACCGACCACAAGCACCGCTCGAGGGACGACCACAAGAGCAAGAACAAGTCTGAGCGGAGGCCGAGGAAGAGTGGTGGTCACAAGAAGAAGGAGCGAGCGATGGTTGCTGGAGCGAGCGACATCGACTCGAGCTCCTGCTACTCTTCATCGAGCTCAAGTGATGAAGAAGAGAACCGGCACAAGGGCAAGCTGTCGAGCAAGAACATCAACGGCCTGTGCTTCGCCGCCCAGGGCTTTTGCGGCATGGCACACAGCTCCGCAAGCAAGAAGTGCAACAAGGACGACTCAGACTCCGACTCCGAGGATGAGGTAAACAATGATCCTGCCTTCTTGGTAGCAGAGAATGCTAGGTTGAATGACTTGCTTGACAACCGTGATGATGTGCTTAGAAAGACCAACAAGGAGAAGAGGGAGTATAGGTCTTTGCTTGGAGAGGCTAAGGAGAAGGTGGTTGAGCTAGAGTCTTTGCTTGTTGATGCTAGGGCTCAAATAGATTCTCTGAAGTCTGCTCCTGTTGTGACCGATGAACCAGAATGCACTGATTGTTCTGTTTTCCTTGGTGATTTGACTGTGCTCAAGGAAAAGTATGCCTCCAAGGTCGAGGAACTAGATGTGCTTAGGGTTGAGCTAGATGAGATGAAATCTAGGCCCTCCTTGCTTGGTGTTTGCACTTCTTGTCCTGTTTTGCATGAGAAGCTTGATGTGTCGCTTGCTTATGCTAGATCACTAGAGGCTGCTTTGAAAGCTCCTATTCCTACATCATGCTCCACTTGTGAATTAAATGCTGTGAAGAATATGGAGCTTGCACACTATGTTGATCGTTTGCAGGATGAGAACGATGAGTTGAGAAAAATGATGGGTTGGTTGTCTGGTCATGAGCTTCAGCTCAGGATGATGATTGAGGCATACAAGCGCTATGATGGGCAAGCGCTTGGGTCGGACAAGGTTGGTGAGGGAAGTGGTGAGAATGAGGGAAAGATCTGTGACATTCCAGAACCACCAAAAACCCACCACAAAAATGCCTTTGTTCCTAAGCCAGACCCACTTAGGAACCGACTAGACACAACCCCAGCTCCACCCGTGTTTCCTCCACAAACCGACAACTTCCAGAAACCCATCAAGTTCAAGAGCGACTTGGGGAGTGAGTTCTTTGGGAAGAAGGGAGAGAAACCGAGTGATGAGAAGCCTCAGCCCCGAGAGAACCCAAAGCCAAAGCCAAAACCCATTCCATTCCATTGTGACCATTGTGGGAAGGATGGTCACCTAGCTGAGTTTTGCTTCAGGAGGAAGCGTGAGGAGAGGTTGGCTAGGGAGATGGCCAACAAGGACAGGTACCGCCCTTCTCGTGGTGTGCCTGAGCCTTGGTTGGTGTCAAGAGGTGAGGGTGTGGTGCGTACCATCTACCCTCGTGAGAGGCGTGAGTTTGTGCCTCAAAGTGAGCCACCACAGAGAGATGGTGGTAGGCGTGTTGGGTTTGGGCGGGGTGAGTTTGCTGGACGTTCCTTCGCTCGTGGCCAATACGAGTATGGGGGGAACGATTGCAGTTTTAGGTCCCAGAGGAGCTACGGGCCACGGTCTCCCCTTCGTGGTACGCGTAGTCCTCCAAGGGGACGTGTGGGTGTTCCACCTAGGAGAGATAGGATGGATTTTGCTAACCCCACTTTTGAGCAAATGGCACAGCACTGGTTTGATTCCTTCTATACTAACCCCAGTGCCGAGTCGTTTGCTCACTCTCGCTCTCATTTTTGATTTTGCAGGTGGGAGGCATGGAGGGCTTTTGGTTCATCGACTCCGGTTGCTCTCGACACATGACCGGAGATCGACGGTGGTTCTCCAGCCTCACCCCGGTGATGACTAAAGAGTACATCACTTTTGGGGATAATGGGAAAGGAAGAGTGCTTTCAGTGGGCACGGTGAAGGTGAGTGAGTCTGTGACTCTTCGGCGTGTTTCTCTTGTCAAGTCCTTGGGGTACAATCTTCTTTCGGTTTCCCAGCTTCTTGATGAGGATTTTGAAGTCCGTTTCAAAACGGGCTGTTCTCGTGTTTTGGATTCTCGAGGTGATCTTGTGTGCACGATCATCCCCGAGGGTCAGATTTTCCGAGCCGATTTTTCTCAGTGTGTCGGCTCTGTTCGTTGTTTGGTTGCTGGTGTTTCGGCGGAGCTTTGGAAATGGCATAGGAGACTAGGTCACTTGAGTTTTGACTTATTGTTACGCTTGAGTGGGCTAGGTTTGGTCTGAGGATTGCCAAAGTTGAAGTACCAAAAGGATTTGGTATGTGCTCCGTGAAGGCATGGTAAGATGGTCGCCTCCTCTCACCCGCCTCTGACATCCGTTATGACAGAGAGGCCATGCGAGCTGTTCCATATGGACTTGGTTAGTCCAGCTCGTGTGTGCTCGGCGGGTGGGAAGTGGTATGTCCTTGTGATTGTGGACGATTATTCTCGATATGCTTGGGTCTTCTTTTTGGCTAACAAGGGGGAGACGTTTGGTTTTGTGCGGGATCTAATCTTGAGGTTGAAGAACGAGAGGCATAGAGATGCTGTTCGAGCTATTCGTAGCGACAATGGCACAGAATTTAAAAACTCTCGTTTCGAAACCTTTTGCCGTGATTTGGGTCTCGAACATCAGTTTTCTTCTCCCTATGTGGCTTGTCAGAATGGTGTGGTTGAGAGGAAAAATCGGTCCCTTTGTGAGATGGCTCGGACGATGCTCGACGAGCATAGGACTCCGAGGAGATATTGGGCTGAGGCGGTGAATACCGCTTGCCATGTTGGGAACCGGATTTTTCTCAGGGCCTTCTTGAACAAGATGTGCTATGAGCTCATGCACGGGCGAGCACCTAGAGTGAGCCATTTCAGGGCTTTTGGTTGTCGGTGCTTTATTCTCAAGAAGGGTAGGCTTGATAAGTTTGAGTCGAGGTCTTCCGATGGGATTTTCTTGGGTTATGCTAGTCATTCTCGAGCATTTCGTGTGCTCAACCTTGATACTAACCTAGTCATGGAAACTTGCGAGGTTACCTTCGACGAGATCCAGCCATGCAGTTCGTCTGTCTTTGAGTGTGCAGGTGACGACGAAGTTGGCAAGAAGATCTTTGAGGATGAGGAGGATGATGCTGGAGAGGATGATGGTGATGATGGTGAAGCTCCAGCGGCGCATGTACCCTCTACTTCCACTACGATGACTACGGTGCAGGATGGCCCATCTCCTACACCGACTACGATCCAGCAAGATCAAGTGGAAGCTGCAGCTGAGGGGGAGGTTGTCTCCAGGCGAGAGGCACCGAGGCGCGTTCAAGTTGATCATCCTCCCTCGAGAATCATCGGCGACATCAATGAACGTACAACGCGGTCAAGGTCCAGGAATGTTTCTCACTTTGCTCATTCGGCTTTTGTTGCTACCTTTGAGCCGAAAGACATTGGACACGCTCTCTCTGATCCTAATTGGGTGAACGCAATGCATGAGGAGTTAGAGAACTTTGAGAGAAACCAAGTTTGGGAGTTGGTAGAGGCTCCATCACTTTGCAAACCTATCGGGACAAAATGGGTGTGGAAGAACAAAGAGGGAGAAAATGGTGAGGTGGTGAGAAACAAATCGAGGTTGGTTGCTCAGGGATATAGTCAGAAGGAGGGGATAGACTATGAGGAGACATTTGCTCCTGTAGCCCGTTTGGAGGCAATTAGGATCCTTCTAGCCTTTTCTGTGGCTAAAGGGTTCAAATTGTACCAAATGAATGTGAAAAGTGCCTTCTTAAATGGGTTTTTAGAGGAGGAAGTTTTTGTGAAGCAACCACCGGGCTTTGAGAGTGCTGAGTTTCCCCACAGGGTGTATAGGCTGAGGAAGGCGTTGTATGGGCTAAAACAAGCTCCCCGTGCTTGGTATGGCCGTTTGAGGGGGTTCTTGTTCAACAAGGGGTTTGAGATGGGTAAAGTAGACAAGACTCTTTTTCTCCTCAGGCAACGCGATGATATCCTAAATGTTCAGGTGTACGTGGATGATATTGTCTTTGGCGGCTCGTCTCACTCTTTGGTTGCAAGGTTTGCAGAGGATATGAGCAAAGAATTCGAGATGTCCATGATGGGAGAATTGCAGTTCTTTCTCGGGCTTCAGATCAAGCAGGCGAAGGAGGGAACCTTTGTGCATCAAGCCAAGTACACGAAGGACATTCTCAAGAAGTTCAAGATGGACGACTCGAAGCCCTTGTCGACACCGATGAGTACGACTACAGCGTTCGATGCGGACGAGGACGGAGAGCCCGTGGACCAGAAGGAGTACCGGAGCATGATCGGCTCTCTCTTGTACTTGACGGTGACGAGGCCGGACATCCAGTTTTCTGTGTGTCTGTGCGCTCGTTTTCAGGCGTCGCCAAGGACTTCACACCGGCAGGCCGTCAAGCGGATCTTCAAGTATCTCCGACACACTCCTGAGCTCGGTCTTTGGTACTCGGCGTCCTCTTCCCTTTCGCTTCTTGGTTTTTCGGATGTCGATTTTGCGGGGTGTCGAGTCGATCGGAAATCGACTTCGGGTACTTGCCAGTTTCTAGGTTCGTCGCTTGTTTCTTGGTCATCTCGCAAGCAGTCAAGTGTAGCTCAGTCTACCACAGAAGCCGAGTATGTTGCTGCTGCTAGTTGTTGCTCCCAGCTGCTTTAGATCACGTACACTTTGAGTGACTTTGGTGAGGAGTGTTCCCATGTACCTCTCATGTGTGACAGCACCAGTGCCATAAGTGTAGCCAAAAATCTTGTGCTCCACTCAAGAACCAAACACATAGAAGTGTGCTACCACTTTCTGAGAGACAATGTTGAGAAGGGAAACATAGATCTCATCCATGTCCCAACCAAAAAACAGCTCGCCGATATCCTAACAAAGCCTTTGGACCAAGCTACATTTGCACGTCTGCGGGGTGAGCTTGGTGTGGTTTTTCCTTTTTGAGTTTTGGTTGGGGGGATCTCATGTACATATGCATGTTACATGCTCATTTCTGTATCATATCATGCTTGCAGATTTGTATTATAGACTGCATTTGCATCATATGTTTTAGAGATGAGCTTCTCCTATATACTTTGTTCACCATGATGTGCTATACATGATCTTGTGAGCTAGTTTGGTATGCTATGGTTAGTTTGACTTAGCTCTGGATGATCTTGGTTTATGCCCATGGGTGCTAGCTATGCTTTTGAAAAATGCTTCATGTATGCTCTCTTGTGGGTAAATGCCTTTATATGATCTTGACATGTTCTTGTGGCTTTGCTATGCTAAATTTGTGGTTGGATAGCTTATTTTGATCATATGGAGCCAAAGGCTCATTTGTCATCATGAATGTTTAGCCCGCTTGCTTTATCTTGTGGAGGGGCATAAGTTCCTTTTTGTCGCAAAGACATTTCATGTACCATTGTAAATCTGAAAATGAAATGTAAATTGCTTGGAAAATGTGCTCCCATGTCATATGTGCTTATTTTTTATAGCTTTGGGTGCTAAATCGTTGCATGATGCCTACCAATGAGAAGTCTTATACATAGAAGTAGGCACATGGCTCGGTGGCTTTGACATGACATGAGATGCTTGAGGGTGTTTATGATGATCTTATGATTAGAATGGTTGTCCTAGCTTGAAGTTTGTATGGCTCTGCCATTTTGACATGTTTTGCTCATGTTTAGGTCTTTGCTCATGAGAGAGTGATCTTTTTGCAAAATTGCTCATGTTTATCTTAGCTTTGCTCAATGGATGTGAAACTTGGTAATCTTGTGGCTAATGTGCATACGAAGCTATAGAGTATCTCACTTGCTCATTTGGACATGTGTAGCATCTTGTGTTGAATTTTGTCTATTTGAGAAGCTCTAGGTTTTATTTTGGCTTGATTCATGCATTACCAACAAGGGGGAGGAAAGTACCCAATTCATGCATCCAGGGGGAGTTTTGCATCGAGGGGTAGAAAAATTTGGGAGAATGCATTTGGTCAGGGGGAGCTTGCATTCATGCTTTTGGGAGCTCTTTCTCCCCTGATTTTAGTTGCGCTCGTTTGCCGATGGTGTCGAGCCCTTTTGCCTCACCTTGAGGAGTCGGCAAATTTTGGAGCATTTTGTCTTGGTTGTGTTGAGCCGTTGCCCTTGCCTTAGGGGACCGAGACTTTCTCTCTCTCAAGTGATCTTCTTTGGCTTTTGGTTGGCTTTTGATCACTTGTTTGAGTTTTGATTCGTTTCTTTTCTTTTCTTTTTCTTTCTTTCTTTGAATTGGTTACTATGTGTGTTGTCAATGCACTCATCAAGGGGGAGATTGAGGACCGGAGCATCCGAGGACCGGTGGATGGTCGCTCCTCAGTGTGATGAGTGATTGACAACGTGGTGTGGACTTACTCTTGGCCGAGTATTGCAGGTGCAGGTTGCGGCTTGATTTGCGTTGGTGCAGGTGAAGAGCGGGCGCGAAAGGTCTATGCCTTGCGGGGCCTCCGAGGAGTGGAGAGACAAGTAGGCTCGGCTCGAGGGACCCGGTGGCCAGCGAGGTCAAGTGCGGGCCGCATGGTGGCAAGAAAAGCAAGACGAAGTCGTCGATCGGAGCCGGTGCAGGGTAGCGGTTCACAACCGGAGTCTGCACGCGGGGTTTGCGGCGGTTCACCACAAAACCGTCGGGTTACTTGGTTGAGCCACAAAACCAAGACCGGAGGCTTGGCGGGCGGAGACGGGATCCAGGCACGCTGAGAAGATTCGATGCCGGCGGACACGTGGCGGGATCGCAGGGCTTGCGTCGGGAGGATGTGGACTGCGGCAAAGGCGTGGCCGTGCGATGAAGAGAAGTGCTACTTGACCTATTTGCCCCTGAGGGGTTTGTATCTCAACTTAAGTGCTAGGGGTAGCTTGGTCATTCGCCCAACCCAGAGGAACTCATATATATTAGCTCTAGGGTTTCTGGGTAAACTATCCATCCGGACTGCTTCTCATTTCTCTGCTCCATAGGTTTAGATTTTCTTCACCGGTTTGTAAAGAATCTGACCTCCGAGTGTATGGAAGCTTTCATGGTTGCGTCGATCTCCTTCTTGTAGCTCGTGTGATTTTCGTGTCTTTTTCGGGCTATTTTCGTTGGATTTTCGTGCGCGCCTTGTTCCTTCTATTCTGAGGTGTTTGGGTTTGGATTTGTTGGTGGGGATCATGGATAGATGTCTTGTGCATCTTTGTGCTTGATCATGACCCCTCAAACTCCGGATTCGGCCTCCGATTGAATGATTTCGGTTGGAACCCTAGCTCTTTGTGTGAGCTCGGTTAAATCTCGATTCCTCTCGAATCAGTGTGTTTGTGGCTACAAATTCGTAGGCATAGCATCTCCTAGAGGCGCTTCACCTTCACCTATGATTTGGTAGCAATCCCTTGGTTGATTCGGGAGATCGGGCAAAGGGAAGGAGGAGTTGACCTTCAAGAGGTCGAGCTCGGGCTGCTGTCTGCGCACCACGCGGACGGTCCGCACGCCCCTGGCGGACGGTCCGCGAGGAGGCTTCCAGGCAGCAGTTCGTCGTATTCTTCGCGAGTTCTTGCGTCGCTTTGTTTCGATCCGTTTTGTCCGGTGTTTTTGGTTGCACGGAGTTTGCCGGACGGTCCGCGAGGAGAGTGCGGACAGTCTCTTCCGCGCGGACGGTCCGTGGGTAGGGCACGGATAGTCCGTTTTTCGAGGTGCAGTACTGGAGGTTCGGGTGGCATTTTCGGACGGTCCGCCCTGAGCTTGCGGACGGTCCGCCTGGCCCCCGCGGACAGTCCGCCCCCTCCATGCGAACGGTCCGCCCCAGGCTTTGCAGACTGCCTAAGTCCTTTGCTTCTTGAGTTGCGCTTCCGTGTTGCCTTGAGTTGGGGTTTGTTCCTAAGGTTGGTAGGTCCGTTGTGACTACGTGACCTTGGCAAACTCGTGTAGGAATCTTTGGTTGTGAATTTGGGACATAGACCGAGTTCATCCTCTGGGAAGAATTTTTATCGGCTCCCATTCACTCCCCCCCCCTCTCTGGTCGCCTAATCGGTCCTTCAGTAGTCGAGCCGCGAGACGGGGTGACCGGGCGCACAGCGAGAGTCAGTGCAACCGATCGACGAGAAGTCGTGGCGCACGGCAAGGTTGATGTAGAACCGATGCAGCCGGGAGTTGGTGTAGTAGTACTCGCGTACTCTTGTTGTGTACTCGGAGCAAAGACTTGAAATATTGTGGATGCTTCTTGTTTGCTTGTGCGGCTGTAGCACATTTTAATAAATTCAAATCCTTGCCCGCATGCCAGCTTGCCTTGATTTTGATGCCATGTGCTGCTCAGCGAGAATAGACACTCAAGAATTGATTTATTTGAGCCGCAAGAGGCAGTAGCTTGACTCAAATTGGAGAGGCGTTCTGGACTGGATCAGCCAGGCCAGCTTGACTTCGGATCGGAGAAGGGTGCTGTGATCTTCACGTGTGTTCATCAACAGAGCCAACAGGGGCAGGAACAAATAGGTACTCGAATTTGACTCGAAACCCGGGGAGATAGCAGCTTGGAGCATGCGTACTCCACGACTTGGGATCCGAGGCAAAAAACGGATTTGGCGTTGGTGCTCCAAACGGACACGACAAGCTTGATTTTTGGTGCTCTGCACGGACACAGCATGTTGACGTGGTGCAGATCTTGAGGCTCTGTCCGAACCCAGCGAGTCGGCGTGGCATGGACAACGTCCAATCCGTCTTGAACTCAAACACGACGAGTTGCAATTAGTCGATCTGTCCAAAAACAGCAACTACCCCACACCGAGCAGATTGATCTTGTTGATGAAGGTCTTTCGAATTCACCCGATGATCATGACGATCACCCCTACCTGGCGCGTCAGCTGTCGGTGTTTTAGACCGGCAACCTACCAAGAGAGTTACCTGAGGTAGATGATTGTAGTGGGGATCGCCAGATCTGGAATTCGAAGGTACGCGCAAGGATACGGGACAAAAGATTTATACAGGTTCGGGCCGCCAAGGTGGCGAACCCTACGTCCTGTTTGGGGATCAAGTATGGCACCCTGCGCTTGGTGTTGGGTTGTTTAGATGTCCTCCTAGGTACCCAGCCCTCCTTTATATAGTCCATGGGGTGGGTTCCTAGTCTGTTACAAGTTAGGAGTCCTAGTAGGATTACACGGAACGAGTCCTAGTAGGATTACAGGGGAATTCTAGTAGGAGTCCATCTTCATCTTTCCTTGTATGAGTACCCGGGGTGTATGCCCGACAGCCTCCTCTCCCCCATGCCCTCCTCTTCCTCTCAGGTAAGTTTTTTCTCTTTAATTAATTTATTTAATTAGTTTAATTAGTTTAGAATAGTGTAATTAGTGTAGAAAATTAGTTTTTTACTTTAGAAATTTAGAAATAGTTTCCATGTTCTAGAAATCATAGAAAATTAATTTATCTTGTTTAGAAAGTCTAGAAAATTATTTTATTTGTTTTAGAAAATGTAGAATATGTAGAAAATTAGTTTATCTATTCAGAAAATTGTCGAAATTACTTTAGTTTGTTTAGAAATTATAGAAAATTACTTTATCTTGTTTAGAAAATGTACTTAAATTTATCTTAAGTTTGCGGAATATATATTGAACAATCAATGATTCCGCTTGTTAGGATCCATCTGTTAGAGTAGATAGAAAACTCTAAACAGTTCATTGTCAATTCATGGATTGATAAATCATTGATGGAATACTCTAACACCCTGTTTGGATGTCAGTAATGGAGCCTTTAATCTAAATTGTTATGATTGCTTGTTGGGCACATCAGTAACATCTTGATGAGTATAGTCTTTGATGGGTATTGTGTCAACGTCTTGTATTATACTCCCTCTGTTTCAAATTATAGGTTGTTTGACTTTTTTAACCCCAACTTTCATGGTACGTTTTATTCAAAAAATTTGTACAAACATAATCAAATTTAAGTCATTTTTGAAGAATCTTTATTAATAAAAAGTAAACCACAATAAAAAATGATATTTTGCATAAATTTTTGAATAAGATGAAGTTGAGGTTCAAAAGGTCGAATGCTTAATAATTTAAAATGAAGGGAGTACCCATTATTTTACACTACTAGAGAAATGCTTATTTGTACCCGTTGGGAACCCCCAGTAGTACCGAGTGAAAAACCGGTATTACCACATCAGTACTAATGTGGCGGAGGCATTAGTACCGGGTAGTTCACCCGGTACTAATGATGTCATTGGTACCTGGTGTCATTTCCTCCCGGTACTCAGTGAGTTCCATGACCGTCGGTCCGTCGTCTCCCCTCCGTTCTGTCTATTCCGTTTTTTATCATTTTCTTTTCTTTTTTCCTTTTCCGCTCTCATCCTTTTCCAATCTCACCCACATATTCACACATAGTTTTTTCAATCACAAATCACACAACACATCCACACAGATCCATAATCATATTGACAATCACAAATCTTACAGCAAATACAACATCAAGAATCACAAGAATAGATCAAGAACCACAAGAATATATCAAGAATCAGAAGAATATATCTAGAATCACAAGAATACATCAACAATCGGCGCAAGAAATGTGAGGAAAGGATAAGGAACAAAAACCCTACTAGCTAGCTGCGCCACTCCTCGCTAGCCTGACTCGCATCGTCGCGCGTGCTAGGAGGCCGACCAGGCCCCGTGCGGCACCCGCTGGAAGGCCGCACGCCCTGGCCTGGCACCCGCACTGCCGCGCGCACCGGGAGGCCGGCTTGGTACCCGCAGTGGGAGGCCGTCCAGGCCTCGTGTGCCGCCCGCTGGGTGGCCGCATGCCCTGGCCTGGCACCTCGCAGCCGCGCACGCCAAGAGGCCAGCCAAGCCCCGTGCGCTGCCCGCTGGGAGGCCGCGCGCCCTGGCCTAGCACCTGCGTCGTCGTGTGCACCGAGAGGCCAGCCACACCGCCCTCCGAGGAGCACCGGGAAGCCGCACCGCCCTCGGTGGATCTATCGCTGCCTGTGGGAGAGAAAGAGAGGAAGGTGATGAGAAGGAGATTGATAGAATCGAAGGAAGAGGAAAAGAGATAAGGCTATGCGAGCGAGAGAGATGAGGTGGTCCGGGAGGATATTTTCTAACACCGTGAGGGAGCACACCGGTGGGAGGGGGAGGTACCGGTGCTTATTTTTGCCCGGGACTATTGTGTCATTTTAAGTACCGGACTGTATCTTAGCCCGGCACTAATGTGTGTCTTGACCCATTAGTACCGGGTGGAGAGGGATGGGCCCGTCGTGCCCTCCCGTGATCCTCATTAGTACTGGGTGTGAGTTAGACCCGGTACTAATTTGTTTTTTTGGCTCAGGACAAATGCTTCATTCTCTAGTAGTGTTAGCTGGTTTGGTATTATAGATGTAGTTATATGCATGAGAACGACTATGGTACTAGCCCTTCGTCACTGCCTAGAAAAAGATGTAAGGTGGCAAGGCATAGCCACAAAGTCGTTTATATGTGACCTCATAACTATTAGTACGAACTCTAAATATATCTCACGTTTAATTTGTCCATCTTTCAGTCATGTTATGAGGTCCAATTAGGGCGTCACCACTCACCACACTACCTAAAAACACACATTTGTACCGGTTTCTGTTGACGCTTTTTCCGGTCGAACACACTGGTGCGCTAGGTCGCGCGGTCGTCGAAATGCTCCTCGTCGAAACCACCAGCAGGGGGCGGTCTAACCGTCTATGGGGGGCGGTCTAACCGCCTCTGTCAGAGGATCGCCGAAAACCTAAATCCGCTGCCCCGGGAGGGACCCCGTCAGGGACAACGAGCCTAGGGTTGCTCTGAGATCGGCAGGCCACTCAGAACGTCCTTGAACGCCGTAGAGACGAGCAAAGAAAGCAAAAGGGTTGGAAAAGCTAGGGTTTGGAGATAAAAGTGTAAAAAGATAAATGATCGATTGGGTGATAGGCCCTCAATCGGCCACGGCCCTTTATAAATAGGGTGCGGAGGTCTTGCCCCGCAAAGAAACCTTTTACAACTCGAAATCTACAAGGATTCCTCAATTTGGTTCGGACTCAGGGGGAGGCGGTCTAACCGCCCCGGCCACGCGGTCTGACCGCCCTGGCCACTTTTGCCAGACCAGCTACAGTGCAACCCTGTCAGACCACCCCTGGTACCCGGTCTGACCGGCCTGCCTGACCTGAATCGGCTTTTGGCAATTTTGAGTGTCAACATATGCCCCCCTGTTTTTTAGTAAAGCTTGCGTGCTAAAAAATAAATCTAAGGTCGATGTGATACCTTTCATCGGCCATTTTTTGTTCTAAGGGCGATTTATCTAAATCGGCCATGTCTTCTCAAGCATCTTGCCAAACACTTGGATGGAACTTCTTCAAATATCTCCCATTGATAGCCCTGGGCAGCTGCTGTCCTTGCAAAGTCTCCACCATATAAGAATTTCCAGAGCAAACTCTCACAATCTTGTATGCCCCCTCCCAACTTGGAGACCACTTACCAAACTTGTTGCTCTTAGATCCTATAGGCAAAATAGTTTTCCAAACCAGATCACCTACCTGAAAAGATTTGACTTTAACTCTCTTGTTATATGCTCTAGCAACTCGCCTCTTGTCCCTTTCAATTGCCTCCAAGGCTTCCAATCGCTTGTCGGTCACCTCATCAATATTGTCCATCATCAAAGCATAATATGTGTCAAAATCAAGATCACTTTGCTTTGCAAGTCGATATGCGCCTAGATTCACCTCAACGGGCAAAATGGCCTCTTGACCATACACAAGCTCATAAGGAGTAACTTTAGTAGCACCATGTCTAGAAATACGATGAGCCCATAAAGCTTCAGATAATACCTCATGCCATCTTCTAGGATTGTCCTCTATCTTCTTCTTAATGAGCTTAATTAAGATTTTATTGCTAGACTCGGCTTGACCATTAGGTTGAGCATAATATGGAGATGAATTGAGCAACTTAATACCATAGGAATTGATAAAATCACGCACCTCTTTAGATACAAATGAAGTTCCTTGATCTGTAGTCAAAGTTTGTGGAATGCCAAACCTATGAATAATATGCTCCGTAATAAACTCAATTACTTCCCGATGAGTCATATTCTTAAGAGGAATTGCTTCAGTCCACTTAGTAAAATAGTCAGTTGCCACAATCACAAAGCAATGTCCCATTGATGAAGGAGGATGAATTTTGCCAATAAAGTCCAAACCCCAACCTCTGAAAGGCCATGGCTTGATAATCGGATGCATCAACGCAGCAGGTACCAACTGAATATCCCCATGCTTTTGACAATCTTCACACCCTTTGTAGTACCGAAAACAATCAGCTATCATAGTAGGCCAATAAAAGCAAGCTCTCTTAAGGAGCCACTTCATCTTAGGAGCCGATTGATGAGTACCACAAATTCCTTCATGAACCTCTGCCATAGCTAACCTTGCTTGATCAGGTCCTAAACATTTGAAAAGCAAATCATCTGCAGTCTGACGATACAATTCACCATCTTCCAAAACAAACTTGAGAGCCCATCGTCGGATTTTTCTGTCAACTGTACCTTTAGGATCCTGCAAATAGTTAATCAGAGGCTTCCTCCAATCTTCAACTTCGTCTTTATTAGTTTTGGAAGAAACAATGGCCGAAGCGACTTCTTCCTCTGCAGGGCGGTCAGACCGGCCTGGCAGGGCGGTCAGACCGGGTAGGGCGGTCTGACCGGGTGGAGTACGCGGTCTGACTGCCTCCTCCAGGGCATAACCCTCGGCTTTGCTAAACATCGGTTTTTGTTCATGAAAATTTCTTTTCTGAACATCATAACCAGATGCTTGCTGAGCCAGAGCATTTGCCCTTGGATTCTCTTCTCTTGGCACATGATAAATCACAAATTCACCCATACAAGATATAATGTCCAAGCATTTATCAAGATAAGCATTTAAATAACCATTTAGACACTGGCATACCTTGGAGACTTGCTGCACCACCAGTAGAGAATCACCATAAGCTTCTACATGTTTTACTCCCATGTCATGCAAAATTTGCAAACCAAACAAGAGAGCCTCATATTCGGTTTGACTATTAGTACAATCATGATCCAATCGGTTAAGAGCTTCAAAAATCGTTCCAGTGGGGGAAATAATAATCACTCCAACACCACAACCACTTTTGCAAACCGATCCATCAAAATGCAATTTCCATGGAGTAAAAGTAATGTAACCGACATCTAAATCAAGTTGTTTATCAATTCTATGTTCTACAATAAAGTCGGCTACAACTTGTCCTTTCATAGTTTGTAATGGCTCGTAACATAAATCATATTCAACAAGTGCATAAGCCCATTTGCCGACTCTACCACTTAGAATAGGTTTTTGCAACATATATTTAATTATGTCGGTTTGACATGCTACCACACAAATACTTGATAACAAATAATGCCTTAACTTGGTACAAGCATGATACAAGGATAAGCATAATTTCTCAATAAAAGTGTACCTTGTCTCAGCGTCCAGTAATCTTCTACTCTCATAAGCTACAATATACTCCTTGCCATCGGTCTCTTGAGTTAAAACAGTCCCAATAACACTATCTTCAGCCCCTATATATAACTTGAAAGGAATACCACTCTTGGGAGCTTGAAGAACGGGCGGCGAAGTTAAATAATTTTTAATCTCATCAAATGCCTCTTGCTGTTTTGCCCCCCAAGTAAATTCAGCTCCACTTTTTAACCGAAGTAAAGGAGTAAAAGCATTTACCTTCCCGGACAAGTTACAAATAAACCGCCTCAAATAATTTACCTTGCCCAAGAATCTTTGCAAATCATTCTTGCAAGTAGGAGCTTGTACTTTTCGAATGGACTCAATCTTTTTAGGATCTATCTCAACACCATTCTCATGTACAATAAAGCCCAAGAATTTACCAGCCGATACACCAAAAGCACATTTGAGTGGATTCATTTTTAAATTATATCGGCGCATTTTTTCAAATGCAAGTCTTAAATCAGCTAAATGAGAATTTAAACCAGCCGATTTGACTACAATATCATCGATATAAACTTCTACTATTATACCAAGCAAGTTATGAAAAATCAAATTCATAGCTCTTTGATAAGTAGCACCAGCATTTTTTAAACCAAAAGTCATGACTACCCACTCAAACAAGCCTACAAATCCCGAACATATAAAGGCCGTTTTAGAAACATCCTCTTCGGCCATAAAGATTTGATTATAACCAGCATTACCATCAAGAAAGCTAAGAATTCTATGTCCGGATGCAGCATTAACAAGAAAATCGGCTATAGGCATAGGATATTCATCTTTAGGAGTAGCTTTGTTAAGATCTCTTGCGTCTCAGCGACGAAGAAAGCTGTAGCTAACGTCTTGCTCCCAACGGTGAGCTCCATAGAAGCAACGCCTTTGGCACTCATCGGCTCGCCTCCTCCCACACCGCTGACGGTCATGTTGGTCTTGATCAACTCCTCGTCTGAACCTCCAAGTTTCTTGAATAAGGAGTATGGCATTAAGTTGACGATCGCTCCCCCATCAACAAGCATCCGAGTGACCGGCTTCCCATTGATGTGCCCTTTGACGTATAAAGCCTTCAGATGATTTTCAGACTCTTTTGGCTTCTGGAATATAGCATCTTTCGGCCCCAAATCAAGGTGAGCAATGTCCTCCTCTGAAAGCATAAAACCATCACTAGACATATGTATAACATTAATTTCAAAGTTTATCTGCTCAGGAGAGGAACTGTAGTCAACAAGCTGCTCATCATCCTCTGGCACAGGCACTGAAGATATCGGAGTCGAAGAATCTGAAACGGGCAAATTTTCTGGACCAGGCGGTCTAACCGCCTCCAGACGCGGTCTGACCGCCCCTGGCGGTTTAACCGCCTCAGCTGGCGTTTTGACCGCCTCTGCCTGAGGTGCTGCCTGTAGTGTCGCCTTGACTCTCCACTCTTTCCCTTGTGGTGCCATTGGTCTGTAGATGTTGAACATATCATCTCTCTGTTTCTCCAACTCATTTTCCTTCTTCTCTCGAAACCTCAAGCGTTGAAGCTTCCTCCTTTGTGTACGCGTCAAACCGGGAGGACACCACCTTGGTAAGAAGTACTTGGAGTTGGAACCACTCCCACTGGCCTCATGATCATTAGTAGCACATCCTTTCTGAACAGGTGTCATAACCTGATTGTTTAACACAACCGGTCCTTTGCCACCTTTCTCAATAGGAACATCCATTGTTCCAATCTGTATGATGTCTTGGCCAGTAGTCCTCTCTGGATCAATATCCATCTTCTTGACCTCCTCTTCTCTGATCTTGGGGTTGTACACCTGTCGCGGAGGAGATTGAACATTTTCTCTGGGCAGGGCGGTTTGACCGCGTATAGGGGGCGATCTGACCGCGTTGGCCCTCAGGGCGGTCTGACCGCGTGTAAGAGGCGGTCTGACCGCGTTGGCCAACTGATGCTGCCCTGACCAATGTGGAGCCCAACGATCCTGTGTAGGTCGTGAAATCCGATCCCATGCTGGTCTTCTTGGCCCTCCCCATCCAGGATGGAAGGACTGCTGAAAAGGCACCCACATTACTCCATTGTCATCATAAACCGGACGAGGTTCCCATTGTGGAGTAAATCATTGTCCTTGCTGTGATGAATCACCTTTGAATCTTGTAGCTGCTCTTGGAGGCGACGACGGCCTCTTTTGACGTGGAGGTGATTTCATCCTTTTTTTAGCGGCCGATCACTTGTAACGGCCTTTTGTTTAGAGTATTTGTCAAATAGCATATCAAACGTGACCTTTGGTTTTGAAACACTCCCCTGATTCTTTGCCATGTTGAGCTTCCAGTTTCCAACTTCAGGCCGCTTTGGAATAAGCATCTTTGGACGGCCATGTACAGGGGCGGTCTGACCGCCTGCCACACCCGGTCTAACCGCCCCTACCTGAACAGGTGCAGACGGCTGTTGATCAGTAGGTGTTGCAGATGTGGACGACCCTTGCCCCCCATGTCCAGAAGCTTTGACAGTAATTTTAAACGTTTCTCTGCCATCAGGGGTCTTCCCATATGCTACTTCCCTTGTCAACTCTTTTCCTCTCAAATCGGGCTTTGCCTCCCCGACTACCACATTCTTTCCCTTGGTTGAATCGACTTGATGAGGCCGAACCAGTACCTTGGGCTGCTGCAAATCCATGGTATTGACAGGAAAAGGTTGCTTGTCCACTTGCATCTCATGAAACATCAAACGACCTTCATTTATGGCCGATTGAACCTGACGACGAAACACATTGCAGTCGTTAGTAGCATGAGAATAAGAATTATGATACTTACAATATGCACGTCTTTTCATTTCTTCAAGTGGAGGCAAAGTATGAGTCAATTTAATGTTTCGAGATTTATGTAATTCATCAAAGATACGATCACATTTAGAAACATCAAAAGTAAATTTTACTTCTTGCCGACTCTTATGAGCCGGTTTAAGTGATGAACAAGAATAAGCTTTTTCTTTAGAGGGCCAAACAAATTCAGCAGCATATACCTCTTTGTCACTATCGCTCGAACTATCAGAATCATAGTCAATAATATGCATATTAGAACGACGTGACTTAGAGCTATCTTTTTCCTTATTCATTCGGTTTTCAATAATTAAAGCTCTCACTTGAACTTGAGCAACCGAAAGAAAATCAGAACCCTCTATTTTATCTCTAATTGAAGACCTTAAGCCCTTTAAGCAAATATCAGCAAGGTCCATATCAGTAATTGACAAATTAAAGCACCGGTTTTTAGTTTCTTTAAACCTTTTAATGTAAGCAGAGATGGTTTCATCTCTACCTTGCCTAACCGATGTTAAATCTGTCAATTTTAATTGCACACTCCCGCTATAAAAGTGATCATGAAATTTACGCTCTAGCATATCCCAAGATATAATAGAGCCGGGAGCAAGTGAAGAAAACCAAGCAAAAGCGGTGCTAATCAATGATAAAGAAAACAAACGCACTTTAAGAGCATTATAAGCACCCGCTTCACCAAGTTGAGCCGTATACTGACTAATATGCTCCCATGTGGTTCGGTCATCATCACTACTAAATTTGATCAAATCAGGCATACGCCAACCACGTGGGAGAGGAAACCTATCAAACTCGGGATCGTATGGCTTTTGATATAGATTAGTATTACCAATATCAACACCAAGTTTATTTTTAACCACGCTAGCCAAATCTTCCTTAAATTTATTAAATTCCGCCCAATTAGGATTATTTGGCTGTTGCGGGGCTGCATTCACCAAATTCATCTTATTTAAGTAGGGAGCTATCTTAGCTTGAGCTAGCCTATAACTTTCAAACACATCATCAAGAATTAAATTTGGCTGAGCAGATGTGTTAACTGTTGTATTATAATGAGGTCCAGCATTACCAACTGTATTAGAAAAATTAGGAACCACTGAACTCGGCACAACAGAAAGTGGTAAAGGCTGTTCAGGCACCAATTCCATGGCGCTAGTCAGGCCGGTCTGACCGCCTGTCAGGGGCGGTCTAACCGCCCCGGCCGTGTTCGGCCATTGCGGCTGGATCGGCGTTTGTTGACCAACGTTGAAGTCAGGTGGCATGCCATACATGTAATTTGCAGTGTTAGTACTAGGCAAAGGCACTAAGCTAGGATTAACTACCCCACTAGTATTAATTTTAGGAACACTATTACTAGTTTCATTATTATTGTAAAAATCAGCACTCCTATCCTTTTCAAGATCTTCTAATCTTTCTAAACGAGTAATATACGAGGCAATCAACTCATCACTTTCCACAGTCGTTTTTTGAGAAATAGAAGGATTTTGTGGAGATTGACTTACAGCGGTAATTACCTCAACATTATTGTCGTTCAACTTGATCGCCGGCAGCTCGAATTCCTTCAATCTTGCTACCTTGCCATGACGATCTTTCTTGACGCCTGCTAGAAATTGTACCTTCATGTACTCTTGCAGCGCCTGGAACTTCTGCTGCTCCTCCAGAGAGAGATCCTCCATCGAAGCCGTGATGATATTCTCCATATCAAGTTCGCACCGAGATCCCATCTTACTAGCGCAAGATTGAACGGTTTTGAAAACCAGATCTTCTTGTCCCCAGCGGAGTCGCCAAAAGTGTGTTGATGCTTTTTCCGGTCGAACACACTGGTGCGCTAGGTCGCGCGGTCGTCGAAATGCTCCTCATCGAAACCACCAGCAGGGGGCGGTCTAACCGCCTATGGGGGGCGGTCTAACCGCCTCTGTCAGAGGATCGCCGAAAACCTAAATGCGCTACCCCGGGAGGGACCCCGTCAGGGACAACGAGCCTAGGGTTGCTCTGAGATCGGCAGGCCACTCAGAACGTCCTTGAATGCCGTAGAGACGAGCAAAGAAAGCAAAAGGGTTGGAAAAGCTAGGGTTTGGAGATAAAAGTGTAAAAAGATAAATGATCGATTGGGTGATAGGCCCTCAATCGGCCACGGCCCTTTATAAATAGGGTGGGGAGGTCTTGCCCCGCAAGGAAACCTTTTATAACTCGAAATCTACAAGGATTCCTCAATTTGGTTCGGACTCAGGAGGAGGCGGTCTAACCGCCCCGGCCACGCGGTCTGACCGCCCTGGCCACTTTTGCCGGACCAGCTACAGTGCAACCCGGTCAGACCGCCCCTGGTACCCGGTCTGACCGGCCTGCCTGACCTGAATCGGCTTTTGCCAATTTTGAGTGTCAACAGTTTCAAACCCCTATTAGTACAGGGTATGGAACCGGTATTATTCATTCGGAACTAATGAGAGAGCACATTTATACCGGGTGCGCCACTCAGTACTAATGTGCATATTAGTACCGGGTGGTGTTAGGTACTAATGTGCTTGGTCCGTCAGCTCCATCGGAACACCCCCCGTCTCTGCCCCCTCTGTTTGTTTCTCCCCGGTCCCACATCTTTTTCTTTTTATTTTACATTTTCTTTTCTTTTTTCCTTTCTCATTTCATCATCTCAGATCATAGCACAAGTCAATTCATATCACTAATAGTCAAGATTCACAGATTCGCATTACTAATAGTCACGATTCGATTCATAGCACAAGTGGATTTACATAATCAAAGTAATTATGATTCACATTAGCAACAAAAGCAAGAACTCATCATAATGCAAGAACAAGAAGGAACAACAGCACCCATTCAAGATTGAAACTCGAGAGGAAGGAATCAAACAACAATCAAACACAAACACTTAGACACATCGAGAAGCAGAGGAGCTCGCCGTGAGCGACACAATCCAGGCCCTGACCCGTGGCTGCTGTGGCCGGCCGTGCCCCCGCCGCCGGAGCCGGCCGCGCCCGTGCGCCCTAGGGCGGAGGCCGAGCTCGTGCCCCTGCGCCAGGCGGTCCCGCCGGCCGCTAGGCTATCGTGCCCGTGCACCCCAGGCCGGGAGGCCGAGAGCTCGAGCCCCACGCCAGATAGCCCCGCCAGGCCGCCGTGCCTGCGCGGCCCAGGCCGGGAGGCCGAGAGCTGGAGCCCCCGCACCAGGGCTCCCTGCCGGCAGCTGGGCCCGCGTGCCCCAGGCCGGAGGCCGAGCTCGCGCCCACACTGGGCCGCCATGCCTGTCCCCGCGCCTAGGCTGGGCACGCGCCGCCGCCACGCTCCGATCTGCGGCCTAGAGAGAGGTATTAGACGGAGAAGATAAGATGTGAGGGAGAGGGGGAGATAGAAATTAAAGAGATAGGCATGGAGACATAGGGAGCGTGGGAAGATAAATAAAAATAAACGGGGAGAAACCACAGCGTGGGGTGGGTGCTACATCAGTACCGGTAAGTTACAAATATCGCCACATTAGTACCGGGTGGTATTGGGGTCCGGTACTAATGTGCTGGCTTCACATTAGGACCGGTGTTGATCTCCACCCGGTACTACCGGTGCCTCTTCCAGCCCGGTGGGTCACATGAGCGTGCATCGGGGCTCTCCCTCCCCACCCGGTACTAATGTGATTTAGGGTCGGGGACAAATGTGAGTTTCTCTAATAGTGCCAGTGTATGGTACCACACCCAGTCCTAAGGTGGGCCCTGCATTGATTTGATGTTGCTTGATGTTTCTCACGCAATGTTAAGGATCAACCCTCTCCTTCCTATGCAGCAGCTCAGCTGATTAAAAAGAACGGAGAAGCTGCTTCTATCCTCCACTGACAAGAGAGACAACAGCAACGCAGAAGAGAGAGGACGGGGTGGAACAGGAAACAAAGTTTTTTTATTCTATAGGACCTGCATCTATGCATGGAGCCGGGTCTTGGATTTTTTTTTACATAAACTGGTGGCACAATGTGAAAGACCAGTCCGGGTACAAACTACAAAGCATAGGACCAGGTCCTGTTTGCACATTGGAGAGGCACGTTCTTATCTGCTCACTGTACTGTGCTTGTTCGATCTAGTCCTTTGGACAACTCACTAGTGCATTATTTGCCCGTCTAGTTCTCAAAGACTCATCATGTTCGTGCTTAACCTATTCTAAAAAAAAAAGTCCGTGCTTATCCCTAGAATTGAAATAGAATTGAAGAGCAGCTATCTTTGTCAGCCATGGTCCAGCAGTCCAGCTAGCGATGCTATTTGTCGTTGTGTCAGTCGTACAGTCGTACGTGTGCACATTTGTGTCACTAGGAGTTCCAAAATACAAGTTTGGACCATGACAACAACAACATGAGATTAAAGATTATCAAGTTATTAATTTGTCATGGTAAAGGGTCTTTAGTTATGTTAACAAATAGATTGGATAGGTTGACCTACCAAGGCAGATTTGTTTTAGCATTTCCAAGAGTTCCATAAATTCCTTCCTAATCCTTAGTTTATAGCAAGATGAGAAAAATCTCTCTCCAACAACTCATCTATCCTCCTAATTATTTATAATTTGGTAAAAGTTACCACATGTTTCGCGTAAAGGTGCGCGCTTCATCTGAGTCATTCGTATCTTCTCTCCCGTGTGATTTTGCTGGCCAATCTAAAGGTGGAAGGATGTGAAAAATAATAAATGTAAAAAATGATCCATGATGCAAATGTACAAGAGAGAATAATTTATAAATCGTATAGGAATCCTGATGTAAAAATTATCTTCTATATTAATTTTAAGAGCGGATTATAAGAAACTCTTGAAGATGATCATCTTTATTGCTTTCAATATTTTTTTACTCTTGTGGATGCTCTTATTTGTCCACTTCCTCAACCTTCCCATAAATTTGGAAGCAAGCGCATTGATCCATCAATGAAGGATAAATATTAAATAAAATTATTCTGCTAGCCTCTTTACTCGCTGTTGACGGTCGATTTTGGTACACCTAGCTATGAGTTTACCGTCAACATTTGCACATATTTGATATTCTAACTAATGGTACTAACCCCCCGGAGGTATCAAGTTCACTCTTGCACGTCGATTTTGGAGTTTATTGTTTACGTAGGAAACTAACGTTAAAGAGGAGACTTTCGGGATAAGTTCATCAAGCACTTCAAGAGAAGATCAAGAAGCCCGGCACAAGTCAAGACACATGATGAACATGACTCCAAATGGCCCAGTGACCGAAGCATGAAGCCGTAAAACTCTAGGGACCTGAACAGAAGATGCTGAAGCTTGCGCGACAAGGAGCTCTATCTAAACCGTGGAGAAGACGACGTCAAGGGCCCACATGCAGAAGGGGGCAAGTCAACAATTGACCGAGAAGCGTCGGGGAGCGAGATGGGGCCGAACCGGGCCGAAACAGGCCTAGGCCGGTCGGCCCAGGCCGGGCGGCCTAGCCTGTTTTGAGCCCGGTTCGCGACGCCCTTTGACCTAGGTGCTCCTCGATAAATTGTCTCTGCCTCCGACGGCCGCCACATCCATCCATTCATCAGAGAGCCGCCGACACGAAGGAGAAGCACCGGGAGGAAGCCGACGGCCGCCGCAAGTCCTCGAGTCACCTAGGAGATGGCCTAGGCCATGCCCTAGCCACCATGGTTGGCCCTGCGTGGTGAAGCCATGGCGGAGTTCCGGAGCCCATGCCTTGATTCCATCAAGGCGATTGCACACTCTACATTCGATGGTGATATAAATCATGTCTTTTCCTTACTTTGAGTTACTTCGATGCGTGCCTCATTCATATGTGTAGCTAGAATATGCCCTTGGTAGGAATAGAGTAATCATGGTGGTTAGTCTATCTCTTGCGGATACATCGTAGTAGTGCACGGACCGAGGTTTATCATTCGGTGATGAATATCCTCGCGTAGTGACAGTACGGGGGAGGAGAAAGCGGCGAGCGAACGTGTAATGTTGAGTCGATGACTCATTCTCATGTTGTAAGATTAGATTGGTTTGTCACCTTGGCTGGAACGGCAACAAGAAGACGATAGGCTAGGGTTACCTTTTGATGTTTACCTTTATGGCTAGGTGGATGTGATCCATACATCCTTTCATGTATGTTTAACCTTTATGCAATCAACGCTTCACATAGGGTTAGACCGGTGTTGACGGTTGATTGTCGTATCAAAGTTCGTTTGGATTTGCAAGCGGACAAATCCCCCGTCGTAGTCAAGGGACCCTTTGTTGACGGTCCTTACAACAAAAATTTGACCGTCAAAACCTCGGGTTCGAGAGGAGTATATGACAAGTTTCATACACATTTTTAGTACTAATAAAATTCCACGAATTGTGTTGTGAATTTCATAGGTAGGTACACATTTTGGGAGAATTTGGGACCAACACGCCACATGTGCCAGGCACGGCCGAACCACCTAGTCCGGCCGAACCTGCAGGTGCGGCCGGCCCTGCCCGGTGGCACGACCCTGGTCCAGAGCACCCCTACTCCCTCGAGCACAACTTGGACGAGTGTGATTCACTGAAGAAACATCGGTTTGATCAAATGGTGGAGGCTAGGATCACTTGGATCAATGGGATCACTTATCCGATCGCTCAGCCGCCACAACCGTCATCCAGAGGCAATCCTAGGCGTTCCCTAACACGGTCTGTGCATCGCACGGCATGGGGTAGGGCCGGCCGCACCTATCACTTGGCGTGCCAGGCGAAACCGACCCAAGGAGCCGACCGACAACCGCCTCAGGAGCAGTGATTAGGAGCGTCCAAGACGAGAGGCGTCACATCCTAGGGCCGGCCGTGCCTAGAGAGCCGGCCGCACCTAGGATCTTCCTCCCCTGCGCTCCACCGACCTCCCTTGCCTATAAAAGGCACCTCCCACTCGCTGGAACAGACACACAATGCAGGAGCATCTCCATTTCTCACTTTTGTTCACTTAGAGTAGGATTAGTGTAGCTTGGGAGTTAGAGTCGAGTCGAGCTAGTCTCGGGGTTCCGGAGGAGTCTTCTTCAGGGTTCCGGTACTACTCTTATATCCTTTCTTTGTTAGACTCAAGTACAATTCAAGTTATCTTTCTATCTTACCTTTCGAGTCAATTACATTCAGCTTTTACTTTGCTCTAGAAGCTTTATTCTTGGTTTAGACTAAAGTTAGTTTAATCTTGGTTAGAATAGCTCTCTTGAACCCTATAGTGTTGTGGTCATTCTTCGCTTGATCTTCTGCCGAGTACGTTTGTGCTTAGTAGCGGAGAGAGACCTTCCTTTGTGATATCTGGGGAAAGGTTCTTTGGTTCGTTGTGAGCGCGGTGCTCAGAACTTGCCTTAGTCTTAGATTGGTGTCCCGTTCAATGGAATAGTTGTGGTACCCTAAGGAGGTGACAGCTCCGGACGGGCTCAGTAGTCCACCATGTTAGTTCGGGCCGGTAGCATTCAGCGTGTCGTCGTTCTCCCTTCTCATCCCAGTCCGAGAGCGCGGCTTTGCATGCCTTGCAGCACTAGAAGAGCTTGTCGAGGTTAGCTTGCCTTGGTTATCCTTTGCCTTAGTTCTTTACCTAGAGTTGACAAGAATAGATAGATTGTGTTAGGATCCTTTCTCGTCTCATTGTCCTCCCAGCTCACTAGGTCCTCTCTAACCCTTTATCAAGATCTCCTTGTGTGTGTCAAGTTATCCCCCGAATATCTTTATTCGTTACCCCCGCTATAGCTCTTTACCGAGTCTTGTTACTCTCCACCGTTTATCCGATCATCTTTGCCGTAGTGCCTCCCTTGGGAAAATATAAATACGATAACCCGAATACCACCGGGTGAAGTGCTACAACGGTAATCCATGCGCTTGCGGACCTTTCTGTGACGTGTGTTTTACCAAAGACGTTCCTAGCTCCATTACTAGGGGTATAAACCCGGTAGCGACGCTAGCGAGTGCCAACAAGCATTTCTGGCGCCGTCGCCGTGAGTGCAAACCTAGTAGTGAGGCTAAGGAACGTCAACAAGCATTTCTGGCGCCGTTGCCGGGGAGGCAATAGGCAAAAGATATCGTTTAAACTTAGTGGTAGAGTTATCCAGGTTCGGTGAACCACTATTTAAGTGGGTTTACCCTTGCTCTACTCTCGTGTACGCAGAGTAGTGCATGACCGGTTTCGACCTACCGTCCAACTTTCACGACAATCCGGAGTCACTTGTGAGGAGAGTGCGACCTCGTGTCCTCATTCCTCAGAAGTTTCTCTCGAGTCAAGAGACGAACACCGTCGATCCCGTAGACAGCACCTCGTCAGCACCGATGGCCGAGAGGATGATCCGCGAGTTTTCCGCTCCTTCCAACACCAATGTCCCTACCGGACCGAATGTGATGGTGGGAGAAGGAAACTTTGAACTCAAGCCGGCATTGATCAACATGGTGCAAGCAAGTCTGTTCTGCGGCAAGCCTAATGAAGATGCCAATGCACATCTCCAGCATTTCCTGGAGGTGTGCAGGACCTTCACTATCCGCGGAGTGACGGACGACGCAATTCGTCTTCGCCTATTCCCGTTCTCATTACTCGGCAAGGCG
The DNA here is from genome assembly GCA_036936925.1 of Cenchrus fungigraminus. Lineage (NCBI taxonomy): Eukaryota > Viridiplantae > Streptophyta > Magnoliopsida > Poales > Poaceae > Cenchrus > Cenchrus fungigraminus. Next base: position 57,931,228 of record CM072768.1, on the reverse strand, counting down.
AAGCAATGGTTTTATGCGGAGCGAGATGCCATCAACACATGGGATAAGTGCTCTAAGGCATTTCTCACGAAGTTCTTCCCGGTGGGCAAAACCAATGCCCTCCACGCTAGAATTTTGGGCTTCCAGCAGCAGAATGATGAGAGTATCCCGGAAGCATGGGAACGTCTCCAGGAGTACATCACCACGTGCCCGCACCATGGCATGCAGGGGTGGTTCTTAATTCAAACCTTCTACCACGGGCTCAAGCGTACCGCCCGTGAGCACCTAGATGCAGCCGCTGGAGGAGCCTTCTTCTCGCTACAAGTACCTGCCACCAAGGAGTTGATCGAGAAGATGGTGGCAAATCAAGGTTGGGACGGAGATCGTCTCCAACCCCGTAACCGCGGTGTACACCAAGTCGATGGAATCGACATGCTCGCCGCCAAGATGGACCTCCTTATGAAGAAATTGGAGGCACCGAGCAATATGGAGACCGCCAAGATTATGGACGCTCGCATGACGTGCTAGGTTTGCGGTAATGTGGGTCATTCGGGAAATGATTGTCCCGAGACAAGGGAAGAAGCTAGCTTCATCAACAATGGCAACAACAACGGGTTCCGCAACAACAACTACAACAATCAAGGGTGGAACTCAAGGCCCAACTTCCCGTTCAACAATCAAAGTGGAGGTAATTCTTCTAACAATTTCAATAATCAGCCTTCCATTAGAGATCTTGTCTTTGGCCAAGCTAAAATTAATGAAAATTTAAACAAGAAGCTAGCCGCTAATGATAAAGTTCTTGAAAATTTGAATTCCACCATAGAATCCTTCACTACTACTATGAAGAATTAGCTAAGCTTTAATAAAATGATAGAAACTCAACTTGCTCAGCTTGCTGCTTCTTTACCTTCTTCCGAGTCGGGTGGAATCCCGGGGCAACCCGAGCCTACCCGAGAGATTGTTAGCATTGTATCCACCAGATGGGGTAAGCCATCTAGGAGGGTGTATGCACCTAACCATGTAGGGAAGCTCATACATCAAATCCAAGACCCATGGGAGCAATCAGCAGTCTTGCACAGGAAAGACAATGGATATCCGGCCATCACATGCACGATCTACTATCAAAAGATCAAGAATGCTCTTTGTGACCTTGGTGCGAGTGTCAACCTCATGTCCAAAGCCATGTTTGAGGAGTTAGGATATCATGCTCTCTCCCCGACAATGATGACAGTCCAACTTGCCGACTTATCGATTAAATATCCAGAGGGCATAGTGGAAAATCTCTTGGTGAATGTCAAAGGCTCCTACGTCTTTGCGGATTTCGTGGTCCTCGACACACAAGATGATGGAGAAATGCCGCTTATTCTCGGGCGACCATTCCTAAGAGATGTCAATGCAAGGATTGATGTCAAAGCCAGAAAGATTCAATTCCGCATAGGGCGAAGCAACATGACATTCAAATTCCAAGCAAAAGAAGGGCAATGTTACCTAGTGCAAGATAAGGAATCTAGAGAGTGGAGGAAGCCACGGCCCAATACAAGAAAGAGAAGGTGGCCCCGACCAAGCCCAAGGTGGATAGTCTTATAACCACGATGAGGAAGCATTGGGAGCAGGACAAAGCATCAAAAGGGCGCCACCAAACAAGGAAGCCGAAGGCAATCAACAAGGCTAAGGGGGAAAAGAAGACGGAAACCAAAAACACCCCCGCTAAAGCCTCACCGACTTCAGCGCCACCGAAGAAAACAAAGAGGGTGTGGCGTGTGAAGGGAGCATCGTCCGAGTCTTCCACTCCGGGACCGGACAAACCTAAGATCAATTGAGCAAACGGAGGAGTCCCGCTCACGGACTCTAAAACTATGAGCCCTCACCGTGAGGTAAACCGGTATTTATCTCATATTTCCCTTCCAACATTTTATTTCGTGCATCAAGCATATTTAAATTTCAAATTTGATTTCACCATTGCATTAGTAAGTAAACAAGACATAGAAAAATAGTTTTGGAGATTTTTGGTGATACGGCCGAACCTAGAGGTACGGTCGTACCTCCCCTCGACAAAATTTTTGTGTAGGATGTTTACAGGAGGGGACACGAGTGCTTGGAGCAAATGGAGTAGGGCCGGCCGAACTAGTGGTACGGCCGTACCTATGATCTTCCACGAAACCATCAAGCCAACCACTACAAGCTTCCAAGTGCTCAACTCATCACCAAAATGAAGACACGCCAACTAGGTAGCCAAAAATTATCTTGGGGGAGACCCCATTTTCAATCAAGGAAGGTATGTCAATCTAAACCAAATTTCAACATCTTGTTTATCACATTTGAATAAAAGAAAACAACAAAAATATTTACTTCAACCATGTACACTTGAAATCTTGTTTATATCCCCTCACTTTGGAAATGATGAATAGTTGCTATGTTAAAACTTTGCAAGAACCTAGTGTACAACATTGTGCTCTATGAGCATTTGAATTTGTTGGTATATTTTGAGACAAGAGCCTGAATTGAAACATTGTGGGAAGCAATGCTTATGACCAAACCTAGGGTGTTGACTAGTATGATATGGTGAGACAATGTTGATCTTGCTCTATCTCATAGTATGGTGAAAATCTCGGATAATTTCTTTTGAGAAAATAAAACAAGACAAGTTCCTTGATGGTCATACCACCTACCAAAGCCATATGTCGATATCAAAGTATAAACCTTCTAGATATGCTTGCTTGTGACCCATTGAGTTTTGCTAAATTGTTGTGACCCATTGAGTTTTGCCAAATTGTTGTGACCCTTGGTAGAATCTTTTCATGCTCCCATGATCGAGATCACGTACACCCACATATACCAGCTAACTTCCACACCGGGAGTTACGCAAAACATGCCATCCACCGACCAAAAATAAATACTCCAAAGTTCCTAAGAGATTTCTCTTCTTATATTCTTGCAAAAGGAGAGAGGGGTCATCAAAAGAAAAAAAAGTATATGCTCAAGAAGCATAGAAAAAAATGTGTGCTCCAATCACAGAGCATAGAAAAAATGATGAAGCATGACCTCCCTCCAAAATAAAAGCAAGAAGAGAATCTCAACCAAGGAGTCCTTAGAAAAACAAACAAAAATATTCCACACACTTGCACATCTCGATCAAGTTGCATGACTAGTTTCTTCTTGGATCCGGTCTTTGGCTCAACAACATCATGTGGCACAAGTGAGTCTCATGCTTATCCTACCCAAAGCTCCACATACAAGCCATAGAGTAGGAAGTTGAGGCTCGCTCAAAAGCCTTTGGTGAGGTAACAAATACCACTTGAGTGATCGAGGGAACCATCCGAGGGACCTTATTTTTCTTTGCAAAATTTTCAAAACTCCGAGATAGGATACCGAAAAGAGAAGAGCAAGTGATGCAAAGTCGAAACCATTCTACCTTTCAACCTCCGAAGGCAAGGTGGAAAGTTACAAGCCCCACAGGTAAAATAAGGCTAAGTTTCTCTCGTACCAATCTTTTCAAATAGCAAGTAGAGCATGGATTTGTGCATAGGTGCTTGCTGAGTGGTAACATCATGCAACTCCTGATCCACCGAGGCCAAGTCTAGGCTTTGCTCGAGGACGAGCAAACGTTTAGCTTGGGGGCGTTTGTTCACGGTCCTTACAACAAAATTTTGACCGTCAAAACCTCGGGTTCGAGAGGAGTATATGACAAGTTTCATGCACATTTTTAGTACTAATAAAGTTCCACGAGTTGTGTTGTGAATTTCATAGGCAGGTACACATTTTGGGAGAATTTGGGACCAACATGCCACATGTGCCAGGCACGGCCGAACCACCTGGTCCGGCCGAACCACCTGGTCCGGCCGAACCTGCAGGTGCGGTCGGCCCTGCCCGGTGGCACGACCCTGGTCCAGAGCACCCCCACTCGCTCGAGCACAACTTGGACGAGTGTGATTCACTGAAGAAACGTCGGTTTGATCAAATGGTGGAGGCTAGGATCACTTGGATCAATGGGTCCACTTATCCGATCGCTCAACCGCCACAACCGTCATCCAGAGGCAATCCTAGGCGTTCCCTAACATGGTCGGTGCATCACACGGCACGGGGTAGGGCCGACCGCACCTATAGGGCTGGTCGCACCTATCACTTGGCGAACCGGGCGAAACCGACCCAAGGAGCCGACCTACAACCACCTCAGGAGCAGTGATCAGGAGCGTCCAAGACGAGAGGAGGCACATCCTAGGGCCGGCCGTGCCTAGAGAGCCGGCCGCACCTAGGATCTTCCTCCCCAGCGCTCCACCGACCTCCCTTGCCTATAAAAGGCACCTCCCACTCGCTGGAACGGACACACAACGTAGGAGCATCTCCATTTCTCACTTTTGTTCACTTAGAGTAGGATTAGTGTAGCTTGGGAGTTAGAGTCGAGTCGAGCTAGTCTCGGGGTTCCGGAGGAGTCTTCTTCAGGATTCCGGTACTACTCTTGTATCCTTTCTTTGTTTAGACTCAAGTACAATTCAAGTTATCTTTCTATCTTACCTTTCGAGTCAATTACATTCAGCTTTTACTTTGCTCTAGAAGCTTTATTCTTGGTTTAGACTAAAGTTAGTTTAAACTTGGTTAGCATAGCTCTCTTGAACCCTATAGTATTGTGGTCGTTCTTCGCTTCATCTTCTGTCGAGTACGTTTGTGCTTAGTAGCGGAGAGAGACCTTCCTTCGTGATATCTGGGGAAAGGTTCTTTGGTTCGTTGTGAGCGCAGTGCTCAGAACTTGCCTTAGTCTTAGATTGGTGTCCCGTTCAACGGAATAGTTGTGGTACCCTATTGAGGTGACAGCTCCGAACGGGCTCAGTAGTCCACCATGTTAGTTCGGGCCGGTAGGATTCAGCGTGTCGTCGTTCTCCCTTCTCATCCCAGTCCGAGAGCGCGGCTTTGCATGCCCCTGCAGCACTAGAAGAGCTTGTCGAGTTTAGCTTGCCTTGGTTATCCTTTGCCTTAGTTCTTTACCTAGAGTTGACAAGAATAGATAGATTGTGTTAGGATCCTTTCTCGTCTCGTTGTCCTCCCTGCTCACTAGGTCCTCTCTAACCCTTTATCAAGATCTCCTTGTGTGTGTCAAGTTATCCCCTGAATATCTTTATTCGTTACCCCCGCTATAGCTCTTTATCGAGTCTTGTTACTCTCCACTATTTATCCGATCATCTTTGCCGTAGTGCCTCCCTTGGGAAAATATAAATACGATAACCCGAATACCACCGGGTGAAGTGCTACAACGGTAATCCGTGCGCTTGCGGACCTTTCTGTGACGTGTGTTTTACCAAAGACGTACCTAGCTCCATTACTAGGGGTATAAACCCGGTAGCGATGCTAGCGAGTGCCAACAAGCATTTCTGGCGCCGTCGCCGTGAGTGCAAACCTAGTAGTGAGGCTATGGAACGTCAACACCCTTCTTCCCTTAAGTGTGAGAACCCAAGGTATCAAATCCGTGGAACAATGTGCAATGCTAGGATTCAATCTAGTAAGGCAAGGAAACTCTTTCTTTTGAAGAAGCAAATTGCATCTAAACTAAGAGGTCATCAAGAAAGAACATCTAATCTAATCTAATCTACTAAACTCAAGAGGTAGCAAGAGAAAGCAAAGGGATAACCGATCTAGAGCGTCTAGATCATGCATATGTTGTAGCTCCAAACAAGATAGATGAAGATAGAAAAGCGAATCTCATAAAGAGCATCTTTAAACCGTGGCCTCCGTTCCGATTCCGAAGACGCCCGCCTTTTGGAGCCACCGTCCTGTCACAACACACTCCTATTCGTGTGGGTTAGCCTAGGGCGAGTTCGAGAAGAACAAGTTGAAAACACTTGGTCGGTCCGGTATGCACCTCTAGCCACCGCGGCTACCAGAGCACCCTATGCAATCTATCTTAAGTATAGATTGGGGAAGAAGCAAAACCAAGGGAGAACAAAATCATAGAGAAGGCACTTGATCGCTAGAAATCGGATTCACTTAAAGACTTCACCATGAATGATTACATGAACAAGATCACCACCGGGATCCTACCTCGATCTTGATCCTTGCTCCAGAGCTCCGACGTGGTCTTCCATGCAAGGTTCCACTACGTGAAAATCTCAAATAGGTCACGCAGCATTTGTAACGGGCCCTTAACGCCTGTTACATGCACCCACATCTGTAACGGTTGTTGTTTGGCACCCGTTACCCATAAGCGCGGCAGGCTGACCCCGGGCTTGGCCTCCACTACGCCTGTTACCAATGTGGACTTCTGGTAACGGGCTTCTTAAGCGCCCGTTACATGAATTCTTTGTAACGGATGTTAAATCGAGTCCGTTACAAAAGTTAAACCTATCGGTAACGGGCTCGTAAAGTCTGTTACCGATCAATGCCCTATCGGTAACGGGCTGTTTAAGTCCGTTACTGATCACTACCGTATTGGTAACGGGCTATAAAGTCTGTTACCGATGAGCATTTGACGCCCGTTACTAGACTGAGAGCTCAATAATTAAAGTCTAATAGCACTCTTCACTGCCGTGAAGCAGGAGCGCGGCGGCAGTGAACAAATGAGATGGAGGTTTGTTAATCCGTGTCTCCTTTGTGAAGAAAGGAGACGGAGGTTTGTGAATCCTCGTCTCCTTTAAGTCTGTCTTCATTGACAAGTCAGCTCGATCTCTCATTGCTTCCATTTCGACATACAGGCACAATCAACACATATATCTTTTGAGACAAAACAGACATCATAAGAGAGATAACTTGTCCACATAGATGAAGATAACTTGTACACAGGAATAAAGAATAATTATTATAAACAGTTAACTTAACTTGTCCATCAGGCTAGGACTTAACTTGTCCATCACATTAATTATTTACTATGGTCGTGCTATCTGACCATACACATCAACAAAAGCATGCCCCTTGAACATCCACAAAAGTATGGCTATCTGACCCTGCACATCAACAAGCTTGAACATCCTCATGCCCCATCAAGATTGGCTCTTTTTGCAGCCTCTTCGTAAGCAACCAAGGATTCTTGAACCCCTTCGAGCGCATCTTCAATGGGCTCGAGATTTTGTTCAGTAGTATACTTGTACCTCCTTATGTGCTTAGCCTTTTTGATGAGGATGTTCACTTCTTTCGTGATTTTTTCAAACTCAGGTTTCACATAATCCCAGACATTAAGGTTTAGAAGTAACTCAAGCTCTGCTCGCGACTCATAGAGTTTTGCCTGAAACAGGGTTAAACATGGTATAAGAATAACATAGTTAATTCAGAACTAATTTGTCTCAGAACTTGGAGCAGTATAGACACAGTAATCATCATAGGAAAATTATATAAGAACTTGAAAATTATCCTAGGCTTCATAGCAGGGTGTGACAAGTAAAAGCAGAACTTAGTTCAGAACTGATTTGCCTCAGAACTTGGTATAAGATCATGACAAGCATGGAAGACATCATCATAGGCACTAACTTTATCAAGCTCAAGCTCAAGCTAGCTCCAGCTCCATCTATAGAACAAGTAAAAAGGCAGTGAGATTCAGAGAAACTTGCCTCACCGTCGTCGTGGTCATTGCCAGAGTCAGAGATGAGGTCCTCTACACCTTCGCCACTCCCTCGACCCCTCTTCGTCATTGCCAGACACTTGTGCTCGCAAACGTGAGGCAGGCGCCTCGCCCACTTCGCTGCCCCCTCGCCGGCAGGCTCCTCCTTGCCGCTGCTTGGCCCCTCATCGGAACCCGAGAGGATCCAGTCGAGGACCCTCGTCTCCGGCATTGGGTTCACACCACCGCCGCTTGGCCCCTCTTCGTCGCTCATCGTCGTCTCCTTCTTCGCCACCATCTCGCTGGCACGCGTGCGGATCCAGTTGCGACACCACTTCGTGTTTCGGTTCTCCTCGATCCCAGGTGCGCGGGGTTGTTGTTGGTATTTCTTAAGTCACAGCCAACGGCGCCTTGTTAGCGTGAGCGTAAGATCCACCTGGGTATACCAATGGGTACGAAAGAATCCGCAAGCGCACGGAAATACCGCTGTAGCACTTCACCTCAGGAGTATTCCCAAGGGTATCGAATCCAAGGAACGGTGTGTGCTACCTCCTAGCCTAGCTATGGTCCAAGGACACAACTCTATAGGATGAGATGAAGATGGAGAGGATCCTGCTGATCGTGGGCAGAGTTGAGAACAGTCTCTTGGTTAGGAACTCTCGTTTCAGACACCGGACCCTCCTGGCTGTAACAGTCGGTTCACGGCAAATGGTTGCCTACACCTGTATTCGGACGTGGGGGATTCCGTAAGGGTCCAACGGCTGTCACTACCGCGGCCTACCCCAAGACAAACCGTGGGATACAGGGCAATCGAAGGATAACCCGTTGTCTAGACACCACGTCTACACCACTGGTTACTACTATAGCACTGCTACGAAGACGGAGCGACGAACCCACGAGGGAGAGGCCAGAACTCACTCAGGTAACCACTATCTAAACTAGGATCACAGAAGGACTTTGGTCTAAATTAGAATGCAGGAGCATCCACTTTACTCTAATTGGACTAGCAGGCATACAAACGGAATTAGCAACTTATGAACTACACCAGAAGATCAAAGGCTAAGCTCATGAAGAACACAAGCCTCTAAATCATGAACAAGTGAAGAACACAAGAACTATTCACCTATGCATGAATACTACTTTAATCTAAATAGGAAATGCAGAAATACTCACTTTATTCTAAATGAAGAACGAAGCATCCATAGAGATACAAATCCCTCTCTCACTCTCCTACTCTCTAATCTACCAAGGAGATGCCTCTCCTTTGAAGGGAAGCTCTCATCCTTGGATGGAGTGGTGTGTCCTTATTCTTACCCCCCTCCCCTTCTATTTATAGGCCCGGGTCACCGCGCGAGAACACCCCAAGCACCACGGGAATGCCCTTAGGATCCAATGGGGAGACGACACATGGAAGATGGGCGCGAACTACCTTAAGGTGGGGTCGGCCGATCCCGGGTTGGCTCCGTTTGCACTGCCTTTCGTCTGAGTGACTGCCAGGTGGGTCCCCAAGGTGGTTCCCGGTGTATGGGTCGGTTGGAGGCGGTTTGCTTGGGTTGTGGGCCCTTGAATCCTTGTGCTGAACACGTGGCGATGTCTGATTCGTCGGGAGGTGCTTCTCTTGGATTGATGAGGTGTCATGGACACATGGCATATGCGTGCCAGCCCATCGCCACGTGGCCTAGTGTGGGTCCCACCGGGCCCACATGATGTCTTGAGCATATCTCTCTCATCCGGGCTCTGATGTATGCAAATGATATATCCATTTCGATCGTCTCGATGAGCCTGTTATAATGGTGTAGTCCAAATGGGCATTTGGGACTGTTTATGATGATGCCATATTCATGCCATCAATTTACTTGCTCTCAATTGCATCATTCCATGTGCATTTCGATGTGTCCTGCAACAAAATATAGAAACACCAACACTTGTGAAAATTGTCAGTATAAACCCCTATTCTAGTGTTGATGATCACTTTTCATTTAGTCTATGCAGGTATTGACGGCCTAAAAGTGGTACTTAACAGCCGTCAACAACTCCCCCACACTTGACCTTTGCTCGTCCCGAGTAAAGGGAGAACAAATCAAGTGGGACATGATATCTAGGGATATGAAGAGAGCATAAGAGATATTCCAAACCATACCTTTTACCTGTGAACTCTGTGGAGTGTATATCATGCCATCTTGGGTAGTTGAAGAATGGAACAGTCATGAATCAAGTCACTCCTACTCATCATGCCAAGTAACTTGGGGTTTTTGTAATGATTTTCAAAACAAACCTTGCTTAGCTCCTCATTTGATTCTCTCGGATCACTCAAAGTGTATATGTCCTCACCAAGGCATTAGAATTGCCTTTCTTCATCCTACTTCTAATGATGGCTATATGTGGAGCTCAGGGTAGGATAGAAGATAAAGCATACTTGTTTCACATATATTGCAAAGTCAAAAACTGGATCCAAGAAGAAAAGCAAATCATACAATCAGATCAAGACGTGCACGTGTATGGGTGTTGACGCTCACTAGCGTCGCACCATGTTTATATCCTCGGCAACGGTGCCAGAAAGCTTGTTGACACTCACTAGCGTCGCACTAGGTTTATATCCCCGGCAACAGCGCCAGAAAGCTTGTTGGCACTTGCTAGCGTCGCTACTAAATATGCAACGACGCCAGAAAGTATTCCAGGGTATAGAATCCACAGGGAACGTGTGTGCACTAGTGAAGAATCAAGATCGGCCTTGGACGAGAGAAGATATAGGAATAGTGTAGGAGAGGTAGAGAGGGTTTCGAAGGATTCCGGATACTAAAGATAAGATCAGCGTTTACTACGACGCTTGCTTCGGGACGCTCAGCCGTCCTAACCCGGAAAGGGATGAGAAGGGGGCTAGGCAAGCCAAGTAGGGGTCCTACTGCGCTCTAGTGGATCTCACGTGGTGGACTACATAGGTCGTCAGGGCTGTCACCACCTAGGGCTACCACAACAATCCGTGCCACTAGCTATACTCCAAGGTAATCGCAAGACTAGACACCACGTCTACTCTAGTGACTATTATTCTAGCTTTGCAATTACTAGAACACTAATCAAAGTAAGGAGCCCACAAGCATAAATAATAAAGCCGAACTTAATTGAATAGATCCAGAATGCCTAAGAGTTACCCGGATGTTACTCAAAATGGAGCCGCATCCGCCGAGGTACAAGAGTAAGGGAGGAAGTCGACAACTCCGGCTTCTCCCGGACTCGCACCTCAACTCTCACCTAATTCTAACACTAATTTTGGTAGAGCTTCGCTTGATCTTTGCTTCTCTGTGCGTCCTCTGAAGTGAGGAGGATGGCTTCTATTTATAGGGGGAGCAAACTTGGGACAGTGGAGGTCCTCCCCCTCTTTCCAGGGGCCAACCGACCTCCCCAGGGCTGTGGCTTGCGGGGCACAGTGTCCTGGAGGTGGTGGAGAAGAACACCGGGTGAAAACCGCAGCCTAAGTCCTTGAACCGGGCTTGAACCGTGCGAACCAGGTGAAAACCGGTGCTAAAAAGGGAAAAGCAGGGGGCGACCGGGTGAACCGGGGAACCGACCTCGCGGGGGCCAACGACAGCCTGCCACGCGTCCCCGGTCGGGCGGCCCGCACGCCCGCACGCACGCGCGCACATCTGCATCCCGGCGGGGGTCAGCCACGGCGCACCACGTGGTGGGCGCAGGCGGCCTCCCGCGCGGGAGCGCGCGTTGCCATGTCGCGGGGCTGCTGTTGACGTGAAAATAGGACGTCACCTCCGCGTGCGACACACGTGACTCCCCGGTCTGTAGCGAGGCGTGCCAGCCAATCTGACCTGTTGATTGACAATGGAAAAATATTAGGGATCGGCTAGAGAACCGATGGCCTTTTAGCGACACGTGTACCAGCCAATCTGCCGATACAAGTAAAGCGGGATCGGCCGGCTCGAGAGCGACCGAGGCGCGAGGATGTGGATAAGAGATCGGCTGGGATCGGTCGATCGTGATGTCAGCACTCGAACTGGTCAGAACCAGCTGTTATGTCAGAAGCCGATAGGATCTAGATCGAGTGGGGTAAGTTGGTGATAATAGCTAAAACCACAAGAATTGGTACGAAAACTTGCAGATCTAGCTAATATCTGTAAGAGGTGAATAAAAAACTAGACGAAACCTCAACGATGCGCCCGGAGGTTAAAGCCTAGGGTTATTCGGTAAAACGGTACTCACAAGCTTGCCGGAGATCAGTTGATGCAGCCCGACGAACTTGAAGAACGGCGTTGTAGAAAAGAGAAAAACGCAATGGCGAAGTCGCTGAAATGTAGATGCTGTAAAGTAGATGCTGTAAATTGTAAAGGGTTTGCCCGGAGGCGGTTTGTCTGATATTGGTGTGTACACTTTTTTCCGACCACGCAGGATCGCTATTTATGTCCTGAGGACAACCCGACTCCTAGCCGATTACGGCACTGTTTACTTGCGTCTAAGGAAAACGAACACTACTAAAAATAGAAAAAGGACTCTCACAGGAGTCAAAACTCCCTAAAAACTGATTCTTTGACCCTTTGCCAATTGTGGATTGACCCGCCTCCTCCGTGCTTTCCTTCTGGCGTATCTCCTTGATTACCGCCTCCATTCTCTCCATCGGCCGATCCTCTGGTTGACCATCGGCCGATTGGTTGACTCGTCAGTCCGTTGATAGAGTTGAACTCTTCTGACCATCCGCGAGTCCTGTTGACCACCCTTTTCTCTCTCTTCAATCGACCGATTGCACTCTGTTTTCATCGGCTGCTTCTCCTTATCCCTTTTGACATGTTTTTCCAAAAAATGGTGTCAACACATGCCCCCCAGTTTCGGAGTAAATAATCTTTTGCTCCAAAATTTTGCTCGAATCTGACATCTTTCCTTAATTCGAATGATGGTCAAATCTTTTCATGTGACCGATGCGATCAATCTCTATTGATAGTGCCTTGTCCTCTCAATCCGACATTTTCCAGGGCTGTTCACCATGTGATACTTTGGCTCTTTCGCTCCTCTTCCCTATAAGACTCACCCTCTTATCCAGGGGTTCCATGACTTCTCCAGACTTGGTTCTTCCTGATGTAGCCATTGGCCCCTTTAGTTTTTTAGGCATGTGAGGCATTTCTTCCTGTAAAACTCCTTAGGGGATAATGATTGCTACTGGTCATTGACAGACTCCAACTTGAAATAGCATTTCTCCTGGGTGCTGCTAGTGAGCTTGTAGACTCTGTCTGCAATGTTGGGCAGACGTTTTCTGTGAACTATGCTCTGTAGTTTGTGGACGTGTTAGAGAAATTTCCCATCATTTTGTGTGTCGATCCTATTTTTGGGAGTTATTTCTCTGAATCGGTCATCCTTTGGAAACTGAACCATTCACAGGTTATCTGTTTCCTCTTTTGCCGGATCTGGTATCTTTGGCTTCCGTCTTTTCTGGTTCCTTCATCTTTATCTCTTCCGGCGCCTCAGCTATATATAACCGCCCTCATGCCCTTATGGAGAACACACTTCCTCTTCGTCCATGGCTCGAGATATAGATCCAGCGAGTTTTAGGTTCTTACTCTTCGATTTCTTTTTTCCTCTCTGATTCATGATGGCTAGAAGAATTCTTGTGAAATAGTCTAGGACATGCTCCTCTCTCTAGTCTCCTTTTGTGAAGCCAGGAGGTCCAACAGCTAGAAGAACCCTTGTGATGCGTCTTGGGTGCATCAGCTGATGGAGGAGGGTGGAGGTCGTCCCTGGGCGTTGCGGAAAGAAGAACAACCCTATGTCTTCTTTTCCAATAATTCTGACGGGGAGAGTCACCGAATCTGGTGATTCATCTTTGTCAAATTTACGCTTTCTTTTGTTTTTCTCTTTCTTTGCCCCCGTCACCTGTCCAGTGATGATGAATGTAACCGACCCGTAGTGACTCATCTCGACTTCGTCTTCCCAATGTATTCTTCAGATCTATATTGTAACATCATCATTGTAATTGAAGACGAAAGATATATATATATATATATATTTTGTTCTAAGGGCGATTTGTACATCGGCCATGTTCTGGAGCCGAAGATGATCGGCTACTTTATACCGAAGACGGTCACACTCGCAATCGGCTGTAACTTGAGTCTTTAATCGGCCGTTTAGGCTCTGATTTGACTAAGCGTCTACCCATATGCTAGGATAGTATTTCTTCAAATATTTTCCATTTAGTGCTCTGGCAAACTTTTCCCCTTCCAATGTTTCTAAGATGTATGCATTGCCTGACACACACTGGCTGATACGATATGGTCCTTCCCAAGTCGGTGACCACTTTCCGTACTTTGGATCTCTAGAGCCGATTGGTAATATAAGTTTCCAAACCAGATCTCCTTCAGCAAACTCTTTAACTTTGACTTTCTTATCATACCATCTGGCTATTCTCCTATTATTCTTTTCAATGTTCTCCAAAGCTCTTAGCTGATTACCAGCAAGGTCCTCCAGTTCCTCTTTCATCATGGCTGAATAATCATCGGCTGACAATTGATCTTGTAAAGAAGTCCTTCTGGATCCGGTTTTCAACTCCCAAGGCAATACAGCGTCATGACCATATACTAGTTGATATGGTGATACTTTGGTTGATCCGTGGCACGCCATCCTATATGCCCATAATGCTTCATTAAGGATTGTATGCCATCGTTTGGGATTCTCATCAATCTTACGCTTGATCAACTTTATGATGCCTTTGTTTGCTGCTTCTGCCTGTCCATTCGCCTGAGCATAGTAGGGAGATGAATTCAAAAGTTTGATCCCCAGAGAGTTTGCATATTCCTCAAATTCTCCTGAAGTAAATTGACTTCCTTGATTGGTCGTGATGGTCTGAGGTATACCAAACCGATAAACAATATGTTCTTTAACAAAATCAATCATATTGCCTGATGTCACAGTCTTGATTGGGATGGCTTCAACCCACTTTCTGAAGTAATCTATAGCCACCAGTACGAATTTATGACCTTTACTCGACGGTGGATATATTTCTCCGATCAGATCAATTGCCCAACCTCTGAACGGCCATGGCTTGATTATTGGGTTCATTGCCGATGCTGGAACTCTTTGAATGCTTCCGAACTTCTGACACTCTTGGCATCCCTTGTAGTATTTGAAACAATCCTCCAGTATCGTTGGCCAATAATAGTTGTTATTTCTGATCATCCACTTCATCTTGAATGCTGATTGATGGGCTCCACAGACTCCCTCATGAATTTCTCCCATCAAGGTTTTAGCCTCCTCTTCACCAAGACATTTGAGCAGAACGCCGTCGATGGTACGATAGTATAGCTCATCTTCTAATAAAACGTATTTAATGGCTCTGTACCTTAATTGTTTGTCAACCTTTTTGGATGGATCTCTCAGATAATCCATTATTTCCTTCCTCCAATCCCCTGTTGACAGCTCTACAGCTATGATCGGCCGGTAACCTGACGCTCCTTGAGCCAGCCGATTAGCTTCACTGTTGTGACATTTAGGGATATGTTCGAGTTTTACTATTTTGAACTCCCTAAGTAACTGAAGACACTCTTCATGATAAACCCTCAATATGTCATCTTTGCATTTATACTCTTCTGCTAATTGATTTATCACGAGCTGAGAATCTCCAAATATCTCAACAGCTTCAGCATTAACTTTTCGTAGCAGTTTTAGCCCCTTTAATACTGCCTGATATTCAGCCTGATTATTGGTTGAAGTCTTCTCGATTGGGATGGAAAACTCATAATTTGTCCCTTGAGGTGAAATAAGGACAATTCCAATCCCGGTCCCTACTCCACAGGATGATCCATCAAAGAACATAGTCCATGGAATGGGTTCAAAAACAGCAACTTCAGGTCCACAATGCTGAGTTACCAAATCGGCCATTACCTGTCCTTTGATTGCTTTAGCCGATTGGTAGGTCAAGTCAAATTCTGATAAAGCCAAGATCCACTTCCCGATCCTGCCCTTTAAAATTGGTAATGATAGCATATACTTGACCACATCATCTTTGCACACCACGGTGCATTCGGCAGTTAATAGATAAGGCCTTAACTTTGTGCATGAGAAATATAAGCACAAGCATAATCTTTCCACCACCGAATATCTTGTTTCTGCATCCAAAAGCCTTCTACTCACGAAATACACAACTCGCTCTTTTCCTTCAAACTCTTGTATAAGGGCCGATCCAATAGCCCGCTCATTAGCCGATAAATATAATTTGAACGGCTTCTTGTCTTGAGGGGGCATTAGTACAGGAGGAGACTTTAAGTATTGCTTGATGTTATCTAAAGCCTTCTGTTGTTCTTCTCCCCATACGAATTTCTGATCGGCCTTGAGCTTCAATAGAGGTGTAAACGGCTGAATCCTTTCCGACAGATTAGATATAAATCTTCTGATGAAATTGATCTTGCCGATCAATGATTGAAGCTCCTTTTTGTTTGATGGTGCCTCTATTTTGTCAATTGCGCTGATCGACTTCTGACCCACTTCGATTCCTCTTTCATGTATCAAGAAACCTAGGAATTGACCAGCTGAAACACCGAAAGAATATTTGTTGGGATTCATCTTTAAACCATGCCTTCTAGTGCACTCCAATGTTTTTCGTAGGTCAGTCAGATGCTCCTTGTAGCTTTTTCATTTGACAACCACATCATCAATGTAGATCTCTACTATCTTGCCGATGAGTTCGTGAAATATGTAATTCATGGCTCTTTGATATGTGGCACCAGCGTTCTTCAACCCAAAAGTCATGACGATCCACTCATATAATCCGACGTGACCAGGGCACCTGAAATAAAGCAGTTTTTGCAATATCCTCTATGGCCATGAATATTTGATTGTATCCAGCGTTACCGTCCATAAAGCTGATGACTTTGTGTCCTGCGGCAGCATTGACCAATGCATCAGCTACTGGCATCGGATATCCGTCCATTGGCGTTGCTTTGTTCAAGTCCCTGAAATCAATGCACACATGTAGTTTGCCATTCTTCTTGTAGACAGGAACTATATTAGAAATCCATTCAGCATATCGACATTGCCGAATGAAACCAGCTTCGAGCAACTTTGTTATCTCGGCTTTTATATCAGGATAAATCTTTGGATTACACTGCCTGGGATGTTGCTGGAAAGGTCGATACCCTGGTTTAATAGGTAATCGATGCTCAACAATGGATCGGTCTAAACCAGGCATCTCATAATATTCCCAGGCAAAACAATCCTTGAACTCTTTTAATAATGCAATCAGTTCTTTCTTATATTCTGCATCTAGCTTGGCACTTATATACGTCGGCCTTGGTTTGCTTCCATCTCCAAGACCTATCTTTTCCAATTCATCGGCCAATGTAAACCCATGCCCAAGCTTCCCTTCATCTTCAATGAACTGATCCATTAAATCTTGTCATCAGAGCCGACTGCTTGAACCAGCTTTAGTCCAAAATCAGACACTTTGAGATACTTGGTATCCCATGCTTTTCCAGATATGCAACTTACTCGATCATAGGTCCATCCTTGTGCTTCCGTAGCTGCCACTGTCAAGGAGGTTTCTCCTTGGACCACCTCCACTGAATCTCCGATCCATTGGATGATGCATTGGTGCATTGTAGACGATATGCAGTAGTTGGCATGTATCCAATCCCGACCCAGCAGTAGATTATAAGATCCCCTCCCTTTAATGACAAAGAAAGCGGTTGGAAGGGTCTTACTGCCGATGGTGAGCTCCACGCAGATTGCTCCTTGAGCCGGAGAGACGTTGCCTTCGAAGTCCACCAGGATTATGTCGGTTTGGGTCAAATCTTCATCGGATTTCCCAATCTTGCGCAGCATGGTGTACGGCATCAGGTTAACTACTGCTCCTCCATCTACTAGCAT
This sequence comes from Cenchrus fungigraminus, assembly GCA_036936925.1. Lineage (NCBI taxonomy): Eukaryota > Viridiplantae > Streptophyta > Magnoliopsida > Poales > Poaceae > Cenchrus > Cenchrus fungigraminus. Next base: position 57,913,878 of record CM072768.1, on the reverse strand, counting down.
CCTGGTGACTGGTTTCCCATTGACAAAGCCCTTGAGAAACAATGCCTTTAAATGTTGTCTTTTCTCATCTTCTGGCTTCTCAAAGATAGCTTGTGTAGGTTCCAGTGTTAACTGAGCCATACCACGTTCTTCATCGGACACGTCCGAATCAACTGTGCCATGAACTCTTTCGGTAGGAGGACAACCATGTTTATATCAGCTTGTGGTTTATCATCCTTCCCATCATCGGCCTTAGGCTTTGGACGCCATACTTTAGATCGAACCTTCTTCTTGTCCAGCACGTGTCTCCCTGCTTCTTCTTGTTGTTCTAGCTGGTGTAGGCGCTGGACTCTCCTTTTCTGGGACTTGGTCAAGCCGTTTGGACACTATTGGGGATTAGGCTTTTTGTATGATTGGCTTGACCCTTCATCATCCAGTTGCAGCGTGCATCGACGTTCAAGAGCTCGGCACATGATATCTTCATCAGGGACCAAGGAATCGGCCATCTCTTCCAGCCGATCGTAGACGCTGACTTTGCCCCCCAGCCGTTGATGAACCGGGATCCATTGATTGCTGAATTCACGGTGATCCCCAGCTGTAGGCCTTCTGTCGTCGAAGCAAACCCTCTTAGAGGAGTTGCTATCATTGTAAGCCCCATTGCACTCTGGACAATTTTCTGCCGTTGGTAGCTTGATCCCTTCTTCCCAGCAATACCTGAAGAACAGACATCTCCAATGCCCTTCGTTGTGTCGAGCCCACTCTTCTCTTTCCCTTGCTTTCTCCTACCAACGTTGGAACTTGTTGATCAGCATCTGGGACGTGACAGGTTGGCGTGGCTTTAGGACTTCTTCAAGTAGCATTCCTTTTCCTTTGACATCAGCAACGGTTGCTTGCACCTTGGGATCAACAATTCCTTTATTTTGAGCTGATTCAGACGTCAGCAGCTTAACACGTGACGTGTCTTTGCTAGACACTTCAACTGTATTAGTTGGGAAAGGGTGCTGATCAATCTTCATCGGCTTTTCAGCTTTGGCATGGGTTTCAAACCTGAGTTTCCCTTGCTCAATAGCTGATTGGATCTGCTGTCTGAAGACCTTACAATTGTTGGTGTCATGAGACGTTGCATTATGCCACTTGCAATACTTCATTCTCTTGAGCTCTTCTGCAGATGGTATGGTGTGGAATTGGGAGAGCTTGATCTGCCCTTGCTGAAGCAACAGATCAAATATCTTATCGGCCTTAGTGATATCAAAGCCGAATTTCTCTAGTTCCTTCTTACCAAAGGGACAGGACACTGTCTTCTTGCCTTTGACCCATTCTGCAAGCCCTATCATGTTATCTTCGTCTTCTGAGTCAGAGTAATCCACATAGGAGACCTTCTTTTGAAAGTTCCTTCTAGGCTCATAGGATTTTGCAGTTTCCTGACTCATCCTGCTGACCAATTGGCTGAGACTCTCGAAGTCATGTGATGCATATTTCTCCCTCAAGGTTGGCAAGAGACCTTGGAATGCCAATTCAGCCAGCTGCTTGTCTCCCAGGTTCAGACTATAACATTTGTTTCTGACCTCCCTGAATCTCTGAACGAATCCAGCAACTGTTTCATCGTTCCTTTACTTGAGCCTGGTCAGATCAGTAATCTTCATCTCATGAATGCTAGAGAAGAAATAATTGTGGAACTGTTGCTCCAGATCAGACCACTTGATGATGGAGTTAGCTGGCAATGATGTAAATCATGAGAATGCTGGTCCTGATAGAGATGAAGAGAACAACCGTATCCTGAGTGCATCAACATTCCCTGCTTCTCCACATTGTATGATGAACCGAGTGATATGCTCCATTGTGGATGTATCATCTTGTCCAGAGAACTTAGTGAAGTCTGGCACTTTGAATCTTGGAGGGAAAGGTATCTGATCATAGCCAGATGGATATGGTGTTCTGTACATGCAGGATTGTTGTTAAGGTTTCATCCCATATTGCTTTTGCAGTATCTCTGAAAAGTGGTCGATCAACTCCTGCTTCATATGAGACTTCAACTCAGCAGATATTTGTTCGATTGCTTGCATGTCTGCTGAAGGAATATCTGGAGGTTGATCTTCTGGGATTCTTAGCTGTGGATTTTGTGCTATTGACATTTTTGCTCCAGAAGAACCCTGTGAATTTGTCATAGGTGGAATTTGTCCGATCGGCTGACCAACCGATGGAGCTGCCTGATGCACATTCAACTGGCCTGAGATAGCCAATTGATTTAGGAGCATCTGTAGTACTTGTGTGGGATCCACCTACTGCTGTGGTGCTGTTGGTTGTCCTGCCACCCTTTGGTTGATCGGCTGCTGAGGCGATGATCTTGTATGAGCCACTGTATTAGCCGGGGTTAAGACAGGTTGCATTGAAGTTGACTGTTGCAGTGGGGCAGTCTGCACAGGCATCCCTAGCATCGGCTGCTGAGCCGATTTCTGAGGTGGAACGGGAGCCTTTCTTTCTGTTGGTATGACCATGTGAGCATGAGCTGGACTGATCTTGACTCTTTCAAAAGCCTTGCTCCCATGATTGAAGTAGACGAATTCTACTCCCTCCTTGGTCATATGTACAGTCCCTGGAGTACCTCCAAACATAGCTTGATAAGATTGTGGGTACTTCACTTCTGGAATTTCATCAGGCTGAGGTTCAAAGAAATTTGAGATATTAGTCTCAAAATGATCGCGAGGCAAATCCCATCCTGCAAGTTTTCCGTCCTGATCTCTCATTGTGGGATATCTCTGATGAGGGTTCTGCACTGAGAAAGTCTGATCCTGGACGTTGGACTGTGTAGAGTGAGTCTGGACCACTGGCATTGTGACAGCAGGGTCTTTGGACTTATCTCCAATACTCTGATTCTGAATCGGCTGGGAATCCAATGAAGAACCAGGAGCAGTTGCATTGATCTGTGGAGACGGTGAAATCCCTACTGTTGGATCATCAATCGGCAGGGAAGCCGATTGGTCTTTTTGGAACACTAGAGGAGTTCGATTTGGTTGGAAGTATGTAGGTCCCAGGTATCCTCCTTCTGCTCCTTTCTTGAGCGTTTCAGTCAGACAATTCTGAATGGTATTGGCGAGGACCTTAGCTTGATCAATCATTGTCTGATGCATCGCCTTATTCATCATGTCTTGAAGCCCTTCAGGATCGGCTGAGAAGGTCACTTGCTTAGGTGTTGGCAAAGGATTCTTCTTGAAGACTCCACCTTTAGTCTGACCATATGATGCCAGGCAAAGCTCTTCATAGTGCTTCATGTGAGCTTCGAACTCAGCTTTGTCTGCATCTTTCAGCTGATCCCTGGTGATTGGTTGAGCATTGTTTGGATCAATCTCGAAAGTACCACTCTTTGTGTTCTTCGACATTGTTGACTTTTTCGAGTCCCACTGGGCGTGCCAAAAGTGTGTTGACGCGAAAATAGAACGTCACCTCCGCGCGTGACACACGTGACTCCCCGGTCTGTAGAGAGGCGTGCCAGCCAATCTGACCTGTTGATTGACAATGCAAAAATATTAGGGATCGGCTAGAGAACCGATGGCCTTTTAGCGACACGTGTACCAGCCAATCGGCCGATACGAGTAAAGCGGGATCGGCCGGCTCGAGAGCGACCGAGGCGCAAGGATGTGGATAAGAGATCGGCTAGGATCGGCCGATCGTGACGTCGGCACTCGAACTGGTCGGAACCAGCTGTTATGTCAGAAGCCGATAGGATCTAGATCGAGTGGGGTAAGTTGGTGATAATAGCTAAAACCACAAGAATTGGTACGAAAACTTGCAGATCTAGCTAATATCGGTAAGGGGTGAATAAAGAACTAGGCGAAACCTCAGTGATGCGCTCGGAGGTTAAAGCCTAGGGTTATTCGGTAAAACGGTACTCACAAGCTTGCCGGAGGTCAGTTGATGCAGCCCGACGAACTTGAAGAACGGTGTTGTAGAAAAGAGAAAAATGCAATGGCGAAGTCGCCGAAAAGTAGATGTTGTAAAGTAGATGCTGTAAATTGTAAAGGGTTTGCCCGGAGGCGGTTTGTTTGATATTGGTGTGTACACTTTTTTCCGACCACACAGGGTCGCTATTTAGGTCCTGAGGACAACCCGACTCCTAGCCAATTACGGCACTATTTACTTGCGTCTAAAGAAAACGAACACTACTAAAAATAGAAAAAGGACTCTCGCAGGAGTCAAAACTCCCTAAAAACTGATTCTTTGACCCTTTGCCAATCGTGGATTGACCCGCCTCCTCCGTGCTTTCCTTCTGGAGTATCTCCTTGATTACCGCCTCCTTTCTCTCCATCGGCCGATCCTCCGGTTGACCATTGGCCGATTGGTTGACTCGTCAGTCCGTTGATAGAGTTGAACTCTTCTGAACATCGGCAAATCCTGTTGACCACCCTTTTCTCTCTCTTCAATCGACCGATTGCACTCTGTTTTCATCGGCTGCTTCACCGTATCCCTTTTGACCTGTTTTTCCAAAAAACGGTGTCAACAGCTGCGGCCTGTCGCTGGCTGCCACGTGGCGGCGCCCGGTGATTTCCCGCGCTGACACCTGATGTGCTGACGCAGGCATGGTGTCGTCCTTGGATGCTATTTTCTCCATTTAATATCTTTTGCATCCGAGCTCCAAAGTAGGCAAATGATATGTCCATTTCGATCGTCTCGACAAGCCCGTCACAATGGTGCAATCCAATTTGGCATTTGATGTTGTTTGTGATAATGCCATATTTTATTCTATAATTGCTCATTTACACCTGCGACCAAATATACACCAAAGCTTGTGGAATTTGTTAGATTATAAACCTATAGCTATGGTGCACACTTTCATGGAGTAACTTTTATCCGAAGTTGACGGTCGAAAATAGGGACTTAACGACCATCAACAAGCTCCCCCACACTTAGCCCTTTGCTCGTCCTCGAGTAAAGGTTAAAGACTAGAGTGGAAGACATGAATCCATAATGATATGATGCAAGCATGTAAGATATTCCAAGACATACCTGTACTTGTGACTCTTTGGGGTGTCTACCATGTCATCTTGGATGGTTGAAGAATGGAATGGTTGGATTTGAATCACCTCAACTCCTTCTGTAAAGTAGCTTGGGTTTTTGATAATATATTTGTTTTTCAAAACTTAGCCTTACTTGACTCCTCAAATGATGTTCTCGGATCTCTCATTGTGTATGATTCCTCACCAGGGCATTAAACTCGCCTTTCTTCAACCTACTTCTAATGATGGCTATATGTGGAGCTCAAGGTAAGGTTGAAGATATAAGGCATACTTGCATCACATAATATTGCAAAGTCAAAAACCGGATCCAAGAAGAAGACTAGTCATACAATCTGATCAAGATGTGCAAGTGTGTGGAAAGGGGGTGATATGGTAATGTGTACTCCTTGTTGTATGATCTCTCTCCCTTTGAACTTTATTTTGAGAATGTGGCTATAAATATTTTTTTCTTTTTTTTCTCTTCTTTTTTTTTCATCATGCTTGAGAAGAGTTTCTCTTTAGCATGTGTCTTTATCTCTTTTTTTCTATATATTTTTTCTAGCCCATGTCTCTTTTGAAGGAAAATCTAGGGAGAGAGACTCATAAATTGAATGGAGTATTTATTTTTGTGGATGGATGGATGTTGCTAACTTCCAGTGTAGAAGTTTAGCATATGAAGGTGGAGTGTACGTGATCTTGATCATGAAAGTATGAAAAGCTTCTAGCAAGGGTCACAACAATTTGACAAAGCTCAACGTAATAACAAGCAGCATATGTTTGAGGTTTTCTAATGTAAACAACATATGGCTTTGGTAGGAATATATCATCACTGAGGAGCTTGTAAGGCTTTTTTTTTCAAGTAAAACATCCCAAGCACTTCGTCAGAGAGAGTAAGGTTCATCGCATCGTACCATATCTCATCAATCAACCATTTAGATGAACATGTTTCCTAATGATACTTGTTCACAAGCAACAGATATTTGTGCTAGGAATAAAGAACATGCAAGCCAATCAATTGAAAACATGTACAGCAATGGAGTGTCAAGATTCATTGAGTTTAAATTAATGATTATCTTATGAAAGAAATTATAACTCATGAATCATGGAATTAGGGGGACAAGATTGTTCAAACCATGTTGTTCCTTTGAATGTCGGGAGAAGTTGACTCTCGGTACCTCCCCCACACTATCTTTTGTTGCGTCTTCTCCTGCACACTCTTAGACAAAGATGAGATACATGGATTTGGCTAGTACAAATTGTACTAGCCAAATCAAAGCAAAGTTTTTTTTATTTATTAATATTATTATTCACCATGAGACCGATGGTGAACATCGGGCAACCTCCCGGAAGGGCTTTGTTTAAAGTCAAAAGCAGGGCATATCTAGCTAGGCAAGATGCATGAGCTAACATCATCTCCAAAGTAGGATAAGATTTTGTATGAGAGGGGCTTTACTCGGGATGCTCACATACCTCCCCCACACTTGAAGTTTGCATTGCTGAGCAACAAAACTCAAGTATGTGGAGATCGAGCTTCCTTTCGTAGTCGTTCTCTCACCAAAAACTTACCAAAGTGTTGTAGTTGATGTAGCTTACATGTTCGTAGGCATCATCTGTCCATCATTCATCTTGATCTCCACCCGAAAGGTTAGTGACCAAAAATACCCGAAGGACAATCTTATCCTAGGAACATGCTCTTGCTTTTATTTGGAAGGAGAAATAAATCTATGCTAATCCAGGCTATCTCCTGGTAGTGCTTTGTTTACGGTCATAAGCTTGGCCATGGGATTTTCTTCTCGCAGCTATCATTGGTGATGCCATTCCCGCCTCACCACCAATCTTTAATGTGTTAGTGAAGCTTTAGCTGCAAGGTTAGTGCCACAGTGCACTCACGAGATCTGCAATACTTATGGTGGACATAAGCATCTACAACCATCCTTCTAAACTTTTTGCAAAGGAGAACCATAAGGCGGTTGTAGTCCTGATGTGTGCTCTGTGCACTGAGCGTGGCTGACTCTGGAGAGGCATGATGCAAGCATGGTTCCTGAGGTATATCAAGGGTGAAGCTACCATGCTTGTCAATGGAATCCTTTCCTTCAGACTCTAGAGTTGACGCCTCATATATTTCCATGGCCCATGAATTCTCCATCTCAAGAGATGCATCATGGAATCTCGATGTCGAATGTCGATCAAGGTCGAAAACAACATGATACGGGCCAGTGGGAAGAGGCTCAAAATCGATCAAGGGTGATGATGATCGTTCATCTTCACAAAGATGAAGAGGGTCTTCCGAGTCATACTCCTGAGAAGTAGAAAATTCTACAAGCTCAGTGAGAATGGGCTCGGATGACGTGAATGGAGATACATACATCATCTCCTTGAACGGGTTTTGCTTGGGAAGTGGCGTCACCATAGAATTTTCTGAGAATAAGGGAGTGGTGGCAGAAGTGGCTTCCCTAAGCTTTTCATCTAGGCTCCCTTGAGATGCATCGAGAAGTTTTTCTATAGGGGAGCCTAGGAGGAGATCAAGATCGAGGACATCAAAGACATGGAAGTCTTGATTAACCTTGATCTTGTCTACTAGGAGCGGCACAGCATATGCAACCCTCCGACACTCAAGAATGTGTCCGGAGGGACAACTCTTGAAGAGCTTGTCGGACGGTCTTAGCGTCACGTTGCCCAATAAAGTGTACGCTAAGTGCCATGGCATAATATTAACCTCCATGACGGGGTTAAGATGGGCTTCTATGGTAATTCCTTTTATGGAACAAGGGAGGATCATAGAAGGTGAACAAATCCAAAGTGCTTCGAAAAAGTGTTCCACTCCAGTCGACCACTTCTTTTCCATGGCATCCATGATAGATGTTTTGGCTGGAGGATCAGGAGGCAAAGGAGGGACCGTAGGCCTAGGGTAAGATTCTGTCAAAAGATTTCTAGCTGGATGGATGTTGACGCTCCTTAGCCTCACTACTAGGTTTGCACTCATGGCGACAGCGCCAGAAATGCCTGCTGCCACATGCTAGCATCGCTACCGGGTTTATACCCCTCATAATGGGACTAGGGAACGTCTTTGGTAAAACACACATCACAGAAAGGTCCGCAAGCGCACGGATTACCGTTGTAGCACTTCACCCGGTGGTATTCGGGTTATCGTATTTATATTTTCCCAAGGGAGGCACTACGGCAAAGATGATCGGATAAACGGTGGAGAGTAACAAGACTCGGTTAAGAGCTATAGCGGGGGTAACAAATAAGGATATTCGGGGATAACTTGACACACACAAGGAGATCTTGATAAAGGGTTAGAGAGGACCTAGTGAGCTGGGAGGACAACGAGACGAGAAAGGATCCTAACACAATCTATCTATTCTTGTCAACTCTAGGTAAAGAACTAAGGCAAAGGACAACCAAGGCAAGCTAAACTCAACAAGCTCTTCTAGTGCTGCAGGGGCATGCAAAGCCGCGCTCTCGGACTGGGATGAGAAGGGAGAACGACGACACGCTGAATCCTACTGGCCCGAACTAACGTTTTGGACTACTGAGTCCGTCCAGAGCTGTCACCTCCTTAGGGTACCACAACTATTCCGTTGAACGGGACACCAATCTAAGACTAAGGCAAGTTTTGAGCACCGCACTCACAACGAACCAAAGAACCTTTCCCCGAATATCACGAAGGAAGGTCTCTCTCTACGGTGAAACACCGAAGATCAAGCGAAGAACGACCACAACACTATAGGGTTCAAGAGAGCTATGCTAACCAAGATTAAACTAACTTTAGTCTAAACCAAGAATAAAGCTTCTAGAGCAAAGTAAAAGCTGAATGTAATTGACTCGAAAGGTAAGATAGAAAGATAACTTGAATTGTACTTGAGTCTAAACAAAGAAACGATACAAGAGTAGTACCGGAACCCTGAAGAAGACTCCTCCGGAACCCCGAGACTAGCTCGACTCGACTCTAACTCCCAAGCTACACTAATCCTACTCTAAGTGAACAAAAGAGAGAAATGGAGATGCTCCTGCATTGTGTGTCTGTTCCAGCGAGTGGGAGGTTCCTTTTATAGGCAAGGGAGGTCGGTGGAGCGCATGGGGCAAAACCCTAGGTGCGGCCGCACCTCTAGGCACGGCCGGCCCTGTGATGTGCCGCCTCTCGCCTTGGACGCTCCTGATCGCTGCTCCTGAGGCGGTTGTAGGTTGGCTCCTTGGGTCGGTTTCGCTCGGCATGCCAGTTGATAGGTGCGGCCGGCCCTATCCCGCGCCATGTGATGCACCGACCGTGCTCGAGGACTCCTAGGATTGCCTCTGGATGACGGTTGTGGCGGTTGAGCGATTGGGTAAGTGGACCCATTGATCCAAGTGATCCTAGCCTCCACCATTTGATCAAACCGACGTTTCTTCAGTGAATCGTGCTCGTCCAAGTTGTGCTCGAGGGAGAGGGGGTGCTCTGGACCAGAGACACGCCATGGGGCAGGGCCGGCCGCACCTGCAGGGCCGGCCGCACCTGCAAGGCCGGCCGGACCAGGTGGTTCGGGCGTGCCTTGCACGTGTGGTGTGTGGGTCCCAAATTCTCCCAAAATTTGTACCTGCCTATGAAAATCACAACACAACTCATGGAACTTTATTAGTACTAAAAATGTGCATGAAACTTGTCATATACTCCTCTCGAACCCGAGGTTTTGACGGTCGAATTTTTGTTGTAAGGACCGTCAACAAACTCCCCCAAGCTAAATGTTTGCTCGTCCTCGAGCAAAGCCTAGACTTGGCCTCGGTGGATCAGGAGTTGCATGATGTTACCACTCGGCAAGTACCTATGCACAATTCCATGCTCTTCTTGCTATTTGAAAAGATTGGTACGAGAGAAACTTAGCCTTGTTTTACCTGTGGGGCTTGTAACTTTCCACCTTGCCTTCGGAGGTTGAAAGGTAGAATGGCTTTGACTTTCCATCACTCGCTCTTTTCTTTTCGGGATCCTATCTCGGAGTTTTGAAACTTTTGCAAAGAAAAACAATGTTCCTCTGATGGTTCCCTCGATCGCTCAAGTGGTATTTGTTACCTCACCAAAGGCTTTTGAGCGAGCCTCAACTTCCTACTCTATGGCTTGTATGTGGAGCTTTGGGTAAGACAAGTGTGAGACTCACTTGTGCCACATGATGTTGTTGAGCCAAAGACCGGATCCGAGAAGAAACTAGTCATGCAACTTGATCGAGATGTGCAAGTGTGTGGAATATTTTTGTTTGTTTTTTTCTAAGTACTCCTTGCTTTGAGATTCTCCTCTTGCTTTTATTTTCGAGGGGGTCATGCTTCATCATTTTTTTTCTATGCTCTTTGATTGGAGCACTTTTTTTCTATGCTTCTTGAGCACATACTTTTTTTAATGACCCCTCTCTCCTTTTGCAAGAATGCAAGAAGAGAAATCTCTTTGGAACTTTGGAGTATTTATTTTTGGTGGGTGGATGGCATGTTTTGCGTAACTCTCGGTGTGGAAGTTAGCATGTATATGTGGGTGTACGTGATCTTGATCATGGGAGCATGAAAAGATTCTACCAAGGGTCACAACAATTTGGCAAAACTCAATGGGTCACAAGCAAGCATATGTAGAAGGTTTATTCTTTGATATCGACATATGGCTTTGGTAGGTGATATGACCATTGAGGAACTTGTCTTGTTTTATTTTCAAAAGAAAATCATCCGAGATTTTCACCATACTATGAGATAGAGCAAGATCAACATTGTCTCACCATATCATACTAGTCAACACCCTAGGTTCGGTCATAAGCATTTGCTTCCCACAAAGTTTTATTTCAGGCTTTTGTCTCAAAATATACCAACAAATTCAAATACTCAAAGAGCACAAAGTTGTACACTAGGTTCTTGCAAAGTTTTAACATAGCAACTATTCATCACTTCCAAAGTGAGGATATAGACAAGATTTCAAGTGCACATTGTTGAAGCAAATATTTTTGTTGTTTTTCTTTTATTCAAATGTGGTAAACAAGATGTTGAAAATTGGTTTGGATGGACATACCTTCCTTGATTGAAAATGGGGTCTCCCCCAAGCTAATTTTTGGCTACCTGGTTGGCGTGTCTTCATTTTGGTGATAAGTTGAGCACTTGGAAGCTTGTAGTGGTTGGCTTGATGGATTCGTGGAAGATCATAGGTACGGCAGTACCACTAGGTTCGGCCGGCCCTACTCCATTTGCTCCAAGCACTTGTGTCCACTCCTGTAAAAATCCTACACAAAAATTTTGTCGAGGGGGGGGGGGGTACGGCCGTGCCTCTAGGTTCGGCCGTATCACCAAAAATCTCCAAAACTATTTTTCTATGTCTTGTCTACTTACTAATGCAATGGTGAAATCAAATTTGAAATTTAAACATGCTTGATGCACGAAATAAAATGTTGGAAGGGAAATATGAGATAAATACCGGTTTACCTCACGATGAGGGCTCGTAGTTTAGAGTCCGTGAGCGGGACTCCTCCGTTCGCTCAGTTGATCTTGGATTCGTCCGGTCCCGGAGTGGAAGACTCGGACGATGCTCCTTTCACACGCCACACCTTCTTTGTTTTCTTAGGTGGCGTTGAAGTCAGTGAGGCTTTGGTGGGGGTGTTTTTGGTTTCCGTCTTCTTTTCCCCCTTAGCCTTGTTGATTGCCTTTGGCTTCTTTGGTTGGTGGCACCCTTTGAATGCCTTGTCTTGCTCCCAATGCTTCCTCATCGTGGCAATGAGGCTATCCACTTTGGGCTTGGTCGGGGCCACCTCATCTTCCTGCACACAGTTTGAAATTTTTCTATCGACTATTCGTACCTGTGAGCATTGCTCCACCTTTGGTCTAAAGGTGAATCGTTCTTCCTCGCCGTTGATGTTAAGGCGGATTTCTCCGGCTCCTACATCTATGTTAGCATTGGCGGTACTCAAGAAAGGTCTCCCGAGGATTAGAGGCGTCCTTGTATCGACATCCATGTCGAGGACGACGAAATCCACGGGTACGAAGAAATCCCGAACTCTCACCGGAATGTCCTCTGCTATCCCCGCCGGGTAGCGGACCGATTGATCCGCTAGCCGCAAGCACATGGTTGTAGGCGACAAGGAAGTATAGTTAAGTTTGTCGAAGACTACCTTAGGCATGACGCTAACGCTGGCTCCAAGGTCGCATAGTGCATTCTCAAAGTATTGGGACCCAATAGAGCAGCTGATTGTTGGACACCCGGGGTCTTTCTTCTTTAGAATGGCCACACTACATTCCTCCATAAGCTTGACCATATCCGTGGTAGGTAGAGGTCTTTTATTGTTGAGGATGTCCTTGAGGTACTTGGTGTAGGTCAGTACCTGCATAGCCTCAAGAAATGGTATGTTGACATTGAGTTTCTTGATTACCTCAACGAACTTCCCGAATTGCTCATCCACGGTAGGCTTCTTGATTCTTCGGGGAAATGGAAGTAGCGTGGTATCGAAGAAATCATGGGGTGCCGTCTTCCTTAACTTTTCTTCATCGGGAGCTACCTTCTCGGTCTCCTCTTCTTCCTCTGACTCGGTGATCACTTCCTTCTGTTTCTTCTCTGCGGGGTTAGGATATGGTGGATCCCGAGTGGTCTTACCACCTCTCATGGTCACCGATTTTAAATTCTCTCGGGTAGGTTCGGGTTGCCCCGGGATTCCACCCGACTCGGAAGAAGGTAAAGAAGCAGCAAGCTGAGCAAGTTGAGTTTCTATCATTTTATTAAATCTTAGCTGATTCTTCATAGCAGTAGTGAAGGATTCTATGGTGGAATTCAAATTTTCAAGAACTTTATCGTTGGCGGCTAGCTTCTTGTTTAAGTTTTCATTAATTCTAGCTTGGCCAAAGACAAGATCTCTAATGGAAGGCTGATTATTTAAATTGTTAGAATAATTACCTCCATTTTGATTGTTGAACGGGAAGTTGGGCCTCGAGTTCCACCCTTGATTGTTGTAGTTGTTGTTGCGGAACCCGTTGTTGTTGCCATTGTTGATGAAGCTGGCTTCTTCCCTTGTCTCGGGACAATCATTTCCCAAATGACCCACATTACCGCAACCCTTGCACGTCATGCGAGCGTCCATAATCTTGGCGGTCTCCATATTGCTCGATGCCTCCAATTTCTTCATTAGGAGGTCCATCTTGGCAGCGAGCATGTCGATTCCATCAACTTGGTGTACACCGCGGTTACAGAGTTGGAGACGATCTCCATCCCAACCTTGATTTGCCACCATCTTCTCGATCAATTCCTTGGCGGCGGGTACTTGTAGCGAGAAGAAGGCTCCTCCAGCGGCTGCATCTAGGTGCTCATGGGCGGTATGCTTGAGCCCGTGATAGAAGGTTTGAATTAAGAATCACCCCTGCATTCCATGGTGCGGGCACGTGGTGATGTACTCCTGGAAGCGTTCCCATGCTTCCGGGATACTCTCATCATTCTACTGCTGGAAGCCCGAAATTCTAGCGCGGAGGACATTGGTTTTGCCCACTGGGAAGAACTTTGCGAGAAATGCCTTAGAGCACTTATCCCATGTGTTGATGGCATCTCGCTCTGCATAAAACCATTGCTTCGCCTTCCCGAGCAATGAGAACGGGTATAGGCGAAGACGAATTGCATCGTCCGTCACTCCGCGTATAGTGAAAGTCCTACACACCTCCAGAAAATGCTGGAGATGTGCGTTGGCATCTTCATTCGGCTTCCTGCAAAACGGACTAGCTTGCACCATGTTGATCAACGCAGGCTTGAGTTCAAAGTTTCCGTCTCCCACCATCACGTTCGGTCCGGTAGGGACATTGGTGTTGGAGGGAGCGGAAAACTCGCGGATCGTCCTCTCGGCCATGGGTGCTGACGAGGTGCTGTCTACGGGATCGACGGTGTTCGTCTCTTGACTCGAGAGAAACTTCTGAGGAATGAGGACGCGAGGTCGCACTGTCCTCTCAAGTGACTCCGGATTGTCGTGAAAGTTGGACGGCAGGTCGAAACCGGTCATGCAGTACTCTGCGTGCACGAGAGTAGAGCAAGGGTAAACCCGCTTAAATAGCGGTTCACTGAACCTGGATAACTCTACCACTAAGTTTAAACGATATCTTTTGCCTATTGCCTCCCCGGCAACAGCGCCAGAAATGCTTGTTGACGCTCCTTAGCCTCCCTACTAGGTTTGCACTCACGGCGACGGGGCCAGAAATGCCTACTGGCACTTGCTAGCGTCGCTACCGGGTTTATACCCCTCGTAATGGGACTAGGGAACATCTTTGGTAAAACACACGTCACAGAAAGGTCCGCAAGCGCACGGATTACCGTTGTAGCACTTCACCCGGTGGTATTTGGGTTATCGTATTTATATTTTCCCAAGGGAGGCACTACGGCAAAGATGATCGGATAAATGGTGGAGAGTAACAAGACTCGGTAAAGAGCTATAGCGGGGGTAACGAATAAGGATATTCGGGGATAACTTGACACACACAAGGAGACCTTGATAAAGGGTTAGAGAGGACCTAGTGAGCTGGGAGGACAACGAGACGAGAAAGGATCCTAACACAATCTATCTATTCTTGTCAACTCTAGGTAAAGAACTAAGGCAAAGGATAACCAAGGCAAGCTAAACTCAACAAGCTCTTCTAGTGCTGCAGGGGCATGCAAAGCCGCGCTCTCGGACTGGGATGAGAAGGGAGAATGACGACACGTTGAATCCTACTGGCCCGAACTAACGTGATGGACTACTGAGCCCGTCTGGAGCTGTCACCTCCTTAGGGTACCACAACTATTCCGTTGAACGGGACACCAATCTAAGACTAAACCAAGTTCTGAGCACCGCGCTCACAACGAACCAAAGAACCTTTCCCCAGATATCACGAAGGAAGGTCTCTCTCTATGGTGAAACACCGAAGATCAAGCGAAGAATGACCACAACACTATAGGGTTCAAGAGAGCTATGCTAACCAAGATTAAACTAACTTTAGTCTAAACCAAGAATAAAGCTTCTAGAGCAAAGTAAAAGCTGAATGTAATTGACTCGAAAGGTAAGATAGAAAGATAACTTGAATTGTACTTGAGTCTAAACAAAGAAAGGATACAAGAGTAGTATCGGAACCCTGAAGAAGACTCCTCCGGAACCCCGAGACTAGCTCGACTCGACTCTAACTCCCAAGCTACACTAATCCTACTCTAAGTGAACAAAAGAGAGAAATGGAGATGCTCCTGCGTCGTGTGTCTTTTCTAGTGAGTGGGAGGTTCCTTTTATAGGCAAGGGAGGTCGGTGGAGTGCAGGGGGGCAAAACCCCAGGTGCGGCCGCACCTCTAGGTACGGCCGGCCCTGTGATGTGCTGCCTCTCGCCTTGGACGCTCCTGATCGCTGCTCCTGAGGCGGTTGTAGGTCGGCTCCTTGGGTCGGTTTCGCCCGGCATGCCAGTTGATAGGTGCAGCCGGTCCTACCCCACGCCGTGTGATGCACCGACTGTACTCGGGGACGCCTAGGATTGCCTCTGGATGACGGTTGTGGCGGTTGAGCGATCGGGTAAGTGGACCCATTGATCCAAGTGATCCTAGCCTCCACCATTTGATCAAACCGACGTTTCTACAGTGAATCATGCTCGTCCAAGTTGTGCTCGAGGGAGAGGGGGTGCTCTGGACCAGAGACGCGCCACGGGGCAGGGCCGGCCACACCTGGCAGGGCCGGCCGCACCTGCAGGGCCGGGCGGACCAGGTGGTTCGGCCGTGCCTTGCACGTGTGGTGTGTTGGTCCCAAATTCTCCCAAAATGTGTACCTGCCTATGAAAATCACAACACAACTCGTGGAACTTTATTAGTACTAAAAATGTGCATGAAACTTGTCATATACTCCTCTCGAACCCAGGTTTTGACAGTCAAATTTTTGTTGTAAGGACCGTCAACAATGGATTTGGACAGAAGAGGGCTCCTTCCCTTGTTCGGCATCCAAGGGATTCAAGGTGTCTTCGGGATTCTCAGTGGGATCATCCTCGAATCGGTCATGGAACTTTGCTATTGCATTCCGTGCACGAGCTAAGGAGACGGTTTGTGTGGATTCGTCTAGTTGCACGGCTAGGCTACTATTAGCCGTTTCTTGGAAAAGTCTCTTGGTAGGCCGACCTATAAGAATAGGTATGTCCGGATTATCATAGACATGGAAGTCCAGAAAGATCTCGGCCTCATTGGCAACTACCGAGACTGTTCTGACAACACCGCAACATTCCAACACGGTCCCATAAGGATCTTGAAAAATCTTTCGAGACAAACATAGGTTCATGTTGGGATAGAGCTGTTGGGCAAGAGATTTTGAGATGATATTTATCCCAACAGTGGGGTTGTACTGGACAACCATCATGACACCTTGTATTTGATAGGAAAGAAGAGTGGACAGCATGATGAGTCTAACTGCCTCGGGCGATGTCTCGGCTTCTCTCAACCATTCCACACTCATAGCCGCCGACAAGCATTTAAGGTCTTCTTTGAGAATGGGCTTATCGGGTTGGCTAGCATTTTGTTGAAACGGAGAGTTGCACGCTCGAGGTTTTGGTTGGATCAGAAAATTCGAGGCATTTCCAAAATCTGAGAAAAGATCATCCTCGATTTCGCCGTTTAAGTCCATTGGATGAGTTTCCTCATCTTCTAGACTATGGAGGTTTTCTACGGGAGGCTCTACTTTTATTGGCTCAGAGAGAGGAGCGGTCACGGGTGTAGGCTGGATAGGTAAAACCTCATTTTCTGGCTCAAGGATTTCATCAACCTCTTCTTCGGGAAATTCATCAAAAATACCAGTGTAGGGGGTATTCTCAAGGATTTTGTTGAGAACGTTCCTCCCTTCACTAGGTGTCAAATGAGTGAAAGAACCTCCTGAAGAAATATTGAGAAACTGGGCGGACTCCTTGCTAAGGCCTCGATGAAAATGCTGTAAAAGCATCGGTTCGGAGAGTTCGAGGTTGGGACCGGACATGTTTAGGTCCAAAAATCATGCCCAGGCTGCTCCTAAGGTTTCTTTTTCCTTTTGCCTAAAGCCTAAGACTTCCATACGAAGGTTGACCAATCGGGATTTCGGGAAGAAAGCTAGACAAAATTTGTTTCGCAAAACTTCCCAATCTCCCTTAACACCCCTAACTGTTTGAGCGTACCATTTCTTGGCAATCCCCGTCAAAGAGAACGGGAAAAGCTTCCATTTTAATGTTTCGTGTGGCATGCCACGAATGACAAGGCACGAGCACACTTCCTCAAAACCGTGAAGGTGGGTGTACAGATTTTCCTCTTCTGCTCCAGAAAAAGATTGCTCCCGTACCATAGCTATGAGGGCGGGACGAAGTTAGTAGCTAGGTGCATGGATCGGTAATGATGAGGGTGGAGGCTCCAGATCTTCGCCCGTTGGAGCCAAAAACTGATTGATAGGTTCGGAATCCATATGGGGATATGTGATGGTATGGATGGGGATACACGGATGACTCGGTTCGACACTAGTACAGCAACCGTTCCTCGGCAACGGCGCCAGAAAGCTTGTTGACGCTCACTAGCGTCGCACCAGGTTTATATCCTCGGCAACGGCGCCAGAAAGCTTGTTGACGCTCACTAGCGTCGCACCAGGTTTATATCCTCGGCAACGGCACCAGAAAGCTTGTTGACGCTCACTAGCATCGCACCAGGTTTATATCCCCGGCAACGGCGCCAGAAAGCTTGTTGGCACTTGCTAGCATCGCTACTAAATATGCAACGACACCAGAAGGCCTGTTGGTATAAATAACGATCGCAGAAAAGTCCGCAAGCATACGGATACCGGTGTAGCTTTCACCCAAGAGTATTCCAGGGTATCGAATCCACAGGGAACGTGTGTGCACTAGTGAAGAATCAAGATCAGCCTTGGACGAGAGAAGATATGGGAATAGTGTAGGAGAGGTAGAGAGGGTTTCGAAGGATTCCGGATACTAAACATAAGATCAGTGTTTACTACGACGCTTGCTTCGGGACGCTCAACTGTCCTAACCCGGAAAGGGATGAGAAGGGGGCTAGGCAAGCCAAGCAGGGGTCCTACTGTGCTCTAGTGGATCTCACGTGGTGGACTACGTAGGCCGTCAGGGCTGTCACCACCTGGGGCTACCACAACAATCCGTGCCACTAGGTGTACTCCGAGGTAATCGCAAGACTAGACACCACGTCTACTCTAGTGACTACTATTCTAGCTTTGCAATTACTAGAACACTAATCAAAGCAAGGATTCCACAAGCATAAATAATAAAGCCGAACTTAATTGAATAGATCCAGAATGCCTAAGAGTTACCCGGATGTTACTCGAAATGGAGCCGCATCCGCCGAGGTACAAGAGGAAGGGAGGAAGCCGACAACTCTGGCTTCTCCCAGACTCGCACCTCAACTCTCACCTAATTCTAACACTAATTTTGGTAGAGCTTCTCTTGATCTCTGCTTCTCTGTGCATCCTCTGAAGTGAGGAGGATGGCTTCTATGTATAGGGGGGAAACTTGGGAGAGTGGAGGTCCTCCCCCTCTTTCCAGGGGCCAACCGACCTCCCCAGGGCGGTGGCTTGCGGGGCACAGTGTCCTGGAGGCGGTGGAGAAGAAAACCGGGCGAAAACCGCATCCTAAGGCCTTGAACCGGGCTTGAACCGTGCGAACTAGGTGAAAACCGGCGCTAGAAAGGGAAAACCAGGGGGCAACCGGACGAACCGGGGAACCGACCTCGTGGGGGCCAACGGCAGCCTGCCACGCGTCCCCGGTCGGGTGACCCGCACGCCCGCGCGCGCGCGCCCGCGTCCCGGCGGGGGCCAGCCACGGCGCACCACGTGGCGGGCGCAGGCGGCCTCCCGCGCGGGAGCTCGCGTCGCCGCGTCGCGGGGCTGTGGCCCGTCGCTGGCTGCCACGTGGCGGCGCCCGGTGATTTCCCGCGCTAACACCTGATGTGCTGACGCAGGCATGACGTCGTCCTTGGATGCTATTTTCTCCATTTAATATCTTTTGCATCCGAGCTCCAAAGTAGGCAAATGATATATCCATTTCGATCGTCTCGACGAGCCCGTCACAGTGGTGCAATCCAAATTGGCATTTGATGTTGTTTGTTCTAATGCCATATTTTATTCTATAATTGCTCATTTACACCTGCGACCAAATATACACCAAAGCTTGTGGAATTTGTTAGATTATAAACCTATAGCTATGGTGCACACTTTCATGGAGTAACTTTTATCTGAAGTTGACGGTCGAAAATATGGACTTAACGACCATCAACAATGGGTATGATGGGTATGGTAAGGTGTATACTAGGCCTGGAATGGGTTCTAGATATTACCATACATGATGAAATGCTATGGTGATGGTAAGGTGGACACTAGCCCTGGAATAGGTACTAGTTATTACCATCTAAGTTATGGAACTCTTTTTTGCATGATTTACTCCACTCTCCTTTTTGAAATATTGGAGACATGGGCTATCTTCTCTTTCTTTTTTTCTTTTTTTTGGTCATGCATTTTGAGCATGTCTTTCTGTTTTTTTTCTTTTTGCATAGCCCAGTCTCTTTTGGAGATATTTGGAGAGGGGTAAATCATGGAACGATGCATGGAGCTTTATTTGGTGAAACAGATGGATGATACAATGCTAACTTCCAGTGTAGAAGCATAGCAAGGGGAAATGGTGGTGTGCACATAAATCTTGATCATGAAAGCACGAAAAGAATTCTCATAAGGGTCACAGAGTTTGACAAAGCTCAATGCGATAACAAGCAGCATATGGGTATAAGGTTTTCAACTAGAACATCATACGGCTTTGGTAGGACTATGGCATATCAAAGAGGAGCTTTGCAAAGGGTTTTCAGATTTTTAAATAAATTCCCAAGCACTCAAGCATTAAGAGAGAAGATCATATCATCAAACCATATCTCAAACGCCAACTACTTAGATGAGCATGAGTTCCCTAATGATATTTGTTCACAAGCATCAAGATAAAGAGTAAGGAATAAAACATATGCAAGCTAACCACAGGAATCATGGAGAGCAAGCAGAGCACCAATATTGGAGTTTGATTTACTGGATAAGAATTGAAGATCATTCAAGCTCATAGGTAGATAGAGTGGGATGAAGGGTGCACATACCATCGCTCCTGAAGGATATGGGGAACAAGGAAGTCTAGTGGTGATTTGGCGAACCCGTGGGGTAGCCACCTCACTCTAGTTTACCTTGTCCTTGTCATGAAGGTGTAGTCGATGTCGTGCAGCCCTTTGTGTGGGAGTTCTCAAGTGGATATGATGATGATGAGATCGAGAGGACTCCCCTACACTTGTTCTTGTACCTGGTGTTGTTCTTCAAGCAAAAGTGGGAACAAAGGATGGACTCTACTTGTTCGAGAACCATAGAGCCTTTATTCAAAAGCAAATATTTTTGTTTTGTTTTGTTTTACTATCATCACCATGTCATTTGCTCGAACAAGGTTAAATCAATATTGCACTCCATAAACATAGGAGGATATACTTACCTTGGACCTTCGAGAGGTCATATGTACCTCATTTGTATGTCGTGCAACATGAATCCAAACCTTGACTTATCTTCCCGTATGAATCTAGCTCGATGACTTACCCATTTGGATTTAATGATTTTTTGCAGGGCTTAGTCCACATACATACAACCAAGATCTTGTGAACGCATAACTCTAAGGTTCATCAATCAAAACTCGACACAATGTCTTGTTTTGACTGAAGAAGACAATTTTAACCTAAGCACAATGCTTAATTTAAAACAGCCTATGAACGTGCGTCATAAAACATACATTCAAACCAGAGTATACGAACAAAGATAAGGGAAGCATGCAAGCATAATCAAACTATTTTCAAAGGGAACATAGGCATGAGCACAAAACGGTGAACTTCGGGCAACCTCCCGGAAGGGCTTTGTTTAAAGTCAAAAGCAGGACTTACCTAGCTAGTCGGGCAAGATGCAAGAGTAACATCATCTCCAAACTAGGGTAAGATTTGGCATGAGAGGAACTTTACTCGGGATGCTCACATATCTCCCCCACACTTGGAGTTTGCATTGCTAAGCAACGAAACTCTAGTGTGTGGAGATCAAGCTTCCCTTGTAAATGTTCCCTTGCCAAGATCTTACCAAAGTGTTGTAGTTGATGTAGCTCACATGTTCTTAGGCATCACCTGTCCACCGTTCTTTTCAATCTCCACCTGAAAGGTTAGGGACCAAAAATACCCGAAGGACATCTTATGCTAAAAACATGTTCTTGCTTTTATTCGAAAAAGGGAAATAAAACCTATGCTAATCCAGGCTATCTCCTGGTAGTGCTTTGTTTATTACGGTCATAAGCTCGACTAGGGAACTTCATCTTGCAGCTATCATTGGTGGTGTCATTCCCGTCTCACCACCAATCTTGGATGTATCAGTGAAGCTTTAGCTGCAAGGTTAGTGCCACCGTGCACACACGGAATCTGATATGCTTATGGTAAACATATGCATCCACAATCAACCTTCTAAACATTCTGCAATAGAGGACTAGAAGGTGGTTGTAACCCTTATGTGTGGTCAGTGCACTAAGCATGGCTGACTCTGGGGAGGAATTACGCGAGCATGGTTCATAAGGCATATCAAGGATGAAGCTGCCATGCTCGTCAATGGAATCCTTTCCTATGAATTCCAGAGTCGGTGCTTCACAAATTTCCATGGCCCATGAGTTCTCTATCTCAAGAAATTTATCATGAAAGCTCGATATCGACTCTCAATCGTGATCGAAAGCAACAAGATACGGGCCAGCGGGAAGAGGCTCAAACTCGGTCGAGAGGGATGATGATCATTCGCCTTCACAGAAGTGAAGAGATTCTTCCGAGTCATTCTCATGAGGAGTAGGAAAGCCTACAACCTCAATGAGAACGGGCTCGGATGACGCGAACGGAGATACATGCATCATCTTCTCGAGCGGGTCTTGCTTGGGAAGAGGATTTGCCAGTGGAGGTCCTGGACCTATGATAGAAGTGGCGAAATCGGATTCCCTAAGATTATGATCTAGGCTCCCTTGAGTTTTATCAAGAAGTTCATCCAATGGGAAGCCTAGGAGAAGATCGAAATCCATGATGTCATAGATATAAAAATCTAAGCACACCTTGATCTCGTCTATGATGATCGGCACGTCCCTAGCAATCCCTCGACATGGGAAAAGGTAGTTCCACTTGGGACTTCGGAAATATCTATCAGTCGGGGTGAGGGGCATGTCACCCACCAGAGTGTCCAGAAGCACCTCCGGTGTGATGCAAGCTCCAGCAGTAGGGTCATGAACAGCATCTATGTTGTTTCCCATCATGGAACAGTGGATGGTCGTGGAAATCAAGCTAACCCGAATTGCTTCGGAATTAGGCTTTGATTTTTGAGGCGACCAATCCACTGTGGTCCCATGATTACAAACTTCATCGAGGACCCCATAAAGGTCTATCGATGCCATAGGATTCTCGTGCCTATAGTGATTCGAGGTATTTATAATGTCTCTGGAAGAATCATCCTCGAATATGTGAGAGAACTCAGAAGGTTGAATCTCTTCTTCCTTCAGTGTTCGTGGTTCTGGAGAAGGCTCTCTAGAAGAATCATAGGATGTGCAGGGTCGAAGCTCAAATTCGTCTATTAAGAGACTCTCGTGGATCGACTCTGATTCTTGCTGGGGTTCATTGTGACTGGTATGGGAAGACGAGGCTTCTAAGAAGAATTCTAGTATCTCTCTTCTTTCCATTGGGGATTGATGTTTGACCGAACCTCCAGCTAGAAGGTCGAGCTCTTGTGCAGATTCCAAGTCTATATGCGTGTAAAAGATGTTCGTTGAAACGTCGTCGGATATAGACAAGTCTGAGCTAGATGTCAAGAGACTTGAGAACCTAGCCCAGGCTGCACCTATGGGCTCCATCTCCAATTGCTCAAAGTCGAAGAGGTCAAACAGTAGAGATTTTATATGTTCCGGGTGGGAGAACGAGTAACAAAAGTTATCTCGTAGTTCTTCCCAACTGTTCACACTACCTACAGTGAGAGTGTACCATTGTTCCGCCCTATCTACAAGGGAGAAGGGGAACAATTTCCACCTCAAAGTTTCCTGTGTCATGCCCAACCCAAGTAGGCCTGAACACAGTCCTTCGAACTCCTCTACATGAGCATGAGGATTATCGCTAATTGCTCCAGAGAAGGGTCAATTTCGAACCATGGCTATAAAGCCAGGACCGAGTTCGCAGCAAGATGAGGAAGTTGATGGTTGCTCTAAGACGAACTCGCCCCTAGGGGTAGAGAGGCTTTGACAGGAAGGCATCTCAATGGATAGCGGGGGTAAAGGTAGAATTCAAGAAAATGAAACAAATAGATACGAGGATCACTAGGTTCGAAGATAGATACGGAAACCGTTCCCCGACAACGGCGCCAGAAATGCTTGCTGGTATTTCTTAAGTCACAGCCAACAACGCCTTGTTAGCGTGAGCGTAAGATCCACCTAGGTATACCGACGGGTACGAAAGAATCCGCAAGCGCACGGAAATACTGCTGTAGCACTTCACCTCAGGAGTATTCCCAAGGGTATCGAATCCAAGGAATGGTGTGTGCTACCTCCTAGCCTAGCTATGGTCTAAGGACACAACTCTATAGGACGAGATGAAGATGGAGAGGATCCTGCTGATCGTGGGCAGAGTTGAGAACAGTCTCTCGGTTAGGAACTCTCGTTTCGGACACCGGACCCTCCTGGCTATATCAGTCGGTTCACGGCAAATGGTTGCCTACACCTGTATCCGGACGTGGGGGATTCCGTAAGGGTCCAACGGCTGTCACTACCGCGGCCTACCCCAAGACAAACCGTGGGATACAGGGCAATCGAAGGATAACCCGTTGTCTAGACACCACGTCTACACCACCGGTTACTGCTATAGCACGGCTACGTCTGTCGACCCGTAACAACACTACAGCACTCCGTACGAAAACGGAGCGACGAACCCACGAGGGAGAGGCCAGAACTCACTCAGGTAACCACTATCTAAACAAGGATCACGGGAGGACTTTGGTCTAAATTAGAATGCAGGAGCATCCACTTTTCTCTAATTGGACTAGCAGGCATACAAACGGAATTAGCAACTTATGAACTACACCAGAAGATCAAAGGCTAAGCTCATGAAGAACACAAGCCTCTAAATCATGAACAAGTGAAGAACACAGGAACTATTCACCTATGCATGAATACTACTTTAGTCTAAATAGGAAATGTAGAAATACTCACTTTATTCTAAATGAAGAACGAAGCATCCATAGAGATACAAATCCCTCTCTCACTCTCCTACTCTCTAATCTACCAAGGAGAGGCCTCTCCTCTGAAGGGAAGCTCTCATCCTTGGATGGAGTAGTGTGTCCTTATTCTTACCCCCTCCCCTTCTATTTATAGGCCCGGGTCACCACGCTAGAACACCCCAAGCACCACGGGAATGCCCTTAGGATCCAATAGGGAGACGACACGTGGAAGATGGGCGCGAACCGCCTTAAGGTGGGGTCGGCCGACCTGTGGGGTCGGCAGTTCCCGGGTTGGCTCCGTTTGCACCGCCTTTTGTCTGAGTGACTACCAGGTGGGTCCCCAAGGCGGTTCCTGGTGTAATGGTCGGTTGGAGGCGGTTTGCTCGGGTTGTGGGCCCTTGAATCCTTGTGCTGAACACGTGGCGGTGTCTGATTCATCGGGAGGTGCTTCTCTTGGATTGATGAGGTGTCATGGACACATGGCATCTGCGTGCCAGCCCATCGCCACGTGGCCTGGTGTGGGTCCCACCGGGCCCACATGATGTCCTGAGCATATCTCTCTCATCCGGGCTCCGATGTATGCAAATGATATATCCATTTTGATCATCTCGATGAGCCCGTCATAATGGTGCAGTCCAAATGGGCATTTGGGACTGTTTATGATGATGCCATATTCATGCCATCAATTTACTTGCTCTCAATTGCATCATTCCATGTGCATTTCGATGTGTCCTGCAACAAAAGATAGAAACACCAACACTTGTGGAAAGTGTCAGTATAAACCCCTATTCTAGTGTTGATGATCACTTTCTGTTTATTCTATGCAGGTATTGATGGCCTAAAAGTGGTACTTAACAGCCGTCAACAGTCGTCCGCTGCTTGGCCCCTCGCCGGCGCTCATCGTCGTCTCTGTCTCCACACCTCCTCTCATGCCTCCTCTGCGCTTTTTTAAGGATAGTGCCGTGCTTATCCATTCAAAAAGAAGAAGGGGAGACAGAATGGGCCGGGGCGGTTGAATATTCATTTTGCAAAATGGATAGTCACTGCCGACGCGGGTTAGCAAACCCGTGTCGCTTTGTTGGCTGGTGCGCGGGCGGGCAACAGTTACCTTCTTTATACTAGCCTGCTGACGCTAACGCGTGGGCCCAACACTTTTTTTTTGAAATGACACTTGCTTCCCTCAAAAATTAGGGCCCATAAAGCAGCACCTAAAAATTAATAAAAATACGAACAATTCATAGTTTTTTTTGAGAATCGAACAACTCATAGTTGGGCATTTGGTATTTTGAATAAAATATGAACAGTCACACGTCTCCTTGTAACCACATGTCTCTTTGTGGCCAAGAGCTCTCCTGAGGATACACAGGTTCTGAGGCGCGTGACCGGCCGCCTGACGGTTCCCCGTCTTGTCAATATAAATCCCCAGCCGGCCAAGAACTTCGTCAACCGCGGCACCAAGAAAATCCCAGCACCACCGTCTCCGGTCACCAAGAAGTGAATCCAAGAGCTTCTTCTTCCTCAAGCGCGCACATGGCATCGTCAAGCGAGCCATTCGGGAAGCGGGGGAGGGAGGAGGATGATGACGACGAAAGCCGTCGCCGTCGGCTCGTCAAGGAGGGGACGGCGCTGGCGCCTGAGGAGCCTGAGGAGGTGCCGCCGCCCCCGCCCGAGGAGCCCGAGGAGGTGCCGCTGCCCCCGCCCGACGAGCCTGAGGAGGTGCCGGCTTCCCCGCCCGAGGAGGCGCCGGCGTCGCAGCCCATGGAGGACGTTTCTGCTCCTGCACTAACTGCTGACGAAGCCACTTGGTCAGTCAACTTGTTCCGCGAAGCTTTCATGAGGCTTCGACGGGTGGCCGTTCATCTCGGGGTCCCAGCACCCAATGATCCGCTGCAGAGGACCGTGAAGGATTACGCCGTCAAGATCCATATCTTGGCTGGGGACCTTGAGAGAGGAGTGCTCGCCCCCGTCGACGACGACGGCGGCGACGATGGCAGCCTCGACGGCTCCGGCTCCAACTCCGACGGTGGGGCTCCTCCGGCGGCGACTACCTCTACTTAATTAATTTGTTCCTTTGTTAATGTGTTCCTCCTGTGTGTTTGTTCCTCTGTTAATATGTTCCTCCTGTGTGTTTGTTGAACTAGTAGATCTAAGAGACGCGGGTAGATCAATCCATGTCTACTATAACGCATTGCAATGTCTATGGCAGCAGCTTACAATGAATTGCAATGTGTATGCCAGAAGTTTGTTACTCTGTTTGTGTCTATATATGGCAGCAGTTCACAATGAATTGCAATGTGTATGCCAGAGTTATGCCAGAAGTTTGTTACTCTGTTTGTGTTAATCCGCGTCTCCTTTGCCTTGTGCTGCAATGAAATGTCAGCACAGATGAATTGATGAATTTGTGATGTGTGACACATTAAGATTTGTGACCCAATTGTCATTCCATCCATTCTTCATTCATACATTTAAGTTTGTCATCTGTGACAAATTTTTCATTCTTCATCCACACAGATGAAGCAAAAGCACCACTTTTAACATCAGAATTACTTCTTTGCAGCATACATCCCCAGTAAACATCCAAATACTACATAAACAACAGCCACAATAATAAAGTTCATCTTCCAGATCACATTGTCCATCTTCTCCTCCAGTGCTTTCTTCCTCTGCTTGTCCTCCAGTGCTTGCCTCTGCTCGCCGCTCCCAATTTGACATTCCACTGAATCAACTACTTCATCGACCGCGTCTGCCCAGTTCGACGGTCGAAAAACAATGACACCAGCATCCTTCAGCATCTGGAGATACTCCTTGTGGAAATGATAAAATCCACAATTCTTGATGTACTGCAGAATCAAAAGCACATAAGAACCCTAACTCAGATTTGGGAAACACAGCAGACTACTCACCGAGTTCCTTGCACACTTGAAATAAAGACGACCATGGTTTTCACCTTCCTTCTACGTCCGCCCCTCCACCACCCGAGCCATACCACAGTCCGGGCAAGGGACCAGTGGAAAGCTGCTTAGCTCACCGATTGGATCCAAGCCGATGGAGTGATTGCGGCTGCTCCGGCAACCTTGAACCCTGCTCCTCGCACATGCACCTCCAGATGAATTGGCGTAGTGCGACATGTGCGCGACGGCGGGGAAGGACGGGCGGGCGGCGGTGGTGGAGCTCAGATCGGGGAAGAAGAAGGGGGCCGGGGCCGGGGCTGGGGCGTATGGATATTCATTCGGCCAGGGGCATTTCGGACAATGGAGCACTTGTTGGCGACGAGGGTTAGTGTACCAGCGTCGCCGGGGCGGATGCATATTCATTCGGCCAGGGGCATTTCGGACAATGGAGCACTTGTTGGCGATGAGGGTTAGTGTACCAGCGTCGCCAAGGCGGATGCATATTCATTCGGCCAGGGGCATTTCGGACAATGGAGCACTTGTTGGCGACGAGGGTTAGCCTACCCGCATCGCCTTTGTCGGTCGGGCAGGCAACGGTTATCTTTTTTATATAGGCTTCTGACGCTGACGCGTGGGCCCGACACTATTTTTTCTGAATTGAAACTTGCTTCCCTCAAATATTTGAGCCCATAAACAGCACCAAAAAATTCGTAAAAAATACGAACAATTCATAGTTGGTAATTTAGTATTTGAATAAAATATCAACAGCCACACTTGTTTAACCAAATTTCTTAAAATTAGATTTTTTTATCTCTTATTTACGATATAATAATTATAATAATGTCTTAGTGTGTTCTAAAAATTCTACAAATTGACTTGGCAACATAATTTAGGCCCCTAAGCTTGTCTACAAAAATTCAAATGGTTTCGAAAACGGAAGATTATACTTGTGTACAAATGTCTACATCTCTCACATAGTTTCTTAGAATGTTACTTCAACATTGAAGTTTTCCACACTTTAAAACATGTTCGAACTCATATGCATTTGAAATTTTAACATAACCTTATGTTCACCATAAGATTACGAAATGCAAAGTTTCATTAGTATTGGTTGTGTAAAACAAATATTATTTCTATGTTGTACTTATAAGGAACAAGATAAGGCGTATAAACAACATCCAAGAAATGGAATTACATACGACAAAATGTCATAAATGAATAGATGTTGATTTTAGAAAAATTCAGAAATAAATATCATCAAATTTGGATTACGGATGACGGAGAAATACGTGATACAAAATTTGATTGCAGATTAAAAGGGGAAAAGCAAACTGTTCTTCATTCGAATAGACCAGGCCCTGCCCCTTCATTAGCGACGGGTGGTTGTTAATCATCGTATCATTTGCGCATCCGAACCTTTTTAATAAACGCTCCGCCCCGCCTTCCGCATTTTCTCCCCTTCTCCGGCTTCCGCCTTCCTCGTCTCTATCGCAGGGATGGCCCGTGACTCTAGGGGGAGGTTCTGGAAGGAGGAGGTCCCGCGGCCACGTCCCCGTCCGTCTTCCTCGGTGCTGTCCGCCGCCCCCGCCAAGAGAGTGAGGTTCCGCGGCGATGAAGAGGAGCCGTACCAGCGTGCCGCCCCTGTGCGTCTTTCTCGGCGCTCCATGGAAGAGGCCGGTTCTTTGTCGGCCCGAGGGAGGAAGCCGTACACGCGCGCAAGGGCCAAGTTGGCGGACTCCAGCGACGCCGGCCATGGAGAGGCAGGGTTTTTTTCCACGACGTGAAGGAAGAAGCGGTCCACGCGCATTGAGGTGAGCGCGGACTCCTCCGGCGACGACCCGGGCAGAAGAGTGGTGGTAGACCTCATCTCCTCCGGCGACGACTCCGGCAACAACTCCGGTGACGACTCCGACAACAACTCCGGCGACGACTCCGGCAACAACTCCGATGACGATTCTGAAGACCATGAGGCAAGTTCTGAAACCATCACGCACGATTTGTCCTTGTACCTTCACATCTTCACTGATCAATTGTTCTAATGCATCAATTTCCATTTGTTGTAGGAAGTTGCTGCACATGACATTGACAGGATTTGGACTGAAATCAACAAGCTCAAGGAATCGGCTGAAGAGAAGCAGGCAAGTTTTGAAACTAGTTAGAGCTAAACAGCTTTCACTACAAGAAAATCATTGACTAGTGACGCAACCACATTTTAGCGTCATCGATTTATGACGTTCCTGGCTGATCTCGTCATAATATTTCACTTCCGAGCAAA
This sequence comes from Cenchrus fungigraminus, assembly GCA_036936925.1. NCBI lineage: Eukaryota > Viridiplantae > Streptophyta > Magnoliopsida > Poales > Poaceae > Cenchrus > Cenchrus fungigraminus. Next base: position 57,884,516 of record CM072768.1, on the reverse strand, counting down.
TTTAGTGACAAAAAAATTTCGTCATAACGGTTGCTACTGTAGCCGAGCATTCACTATTCCATGCTTGTTTTGTGACGCCATAAGCTCCGCAATAGCGTCATAAACCAACTTTGGTCCCAGATGTAAGCATTATTTTAAAAATAGAGCGTTCTAAGTCGTCATAAAATTTAGTTGGGTCCCACATGTAAGCATTTTTTTGAAAGTAGAGTGTTCCAAGTCGTCATAAAATTTTCCAGGGTCCTGCATGTAAGCATTTTCGCCATGTCAGCGGCGTCATAAAACAACTTTGGTCCCACATGTAAGCATTTTTTCGAAAATAGAGTGTTCCAAGTCGTCATAAATAGTTCCAGGGTCCCACTCGAAGGGAAATTTTTTACATTGACCAGGTCCCACCTGTAAATTTTATGTGAGTCTTTAATATAAATCGGTAATTCGAAGGCGAAATGCTTCACTGCATTCGCAAAGACTCTTGACTTTTGCTACGCAGATCAGCGATTCCAAGGTGAGACTTTTGGCAGGAATGGCGGATTCTAGCGGCGACGGGAAGATGGTTGCGCCGCCATATCCAAGCAACGAGAGGATGAAACAGCATGACGAGGTCAGTCCTCTCCTCTGGTTTCAGCCGCTATATGTTCCCCTATCTTCCTAGGTTTGGGGATATCGAGATTTAGGGATCTGGAGGATTGATGATCATATATGTTAGATTCAGTTAGTTTTGTTGGCGATAGGTTCATAGGTGTTAGATTCAGATAGTTTTCAATTTACATCATCTTACGATAGGTTCTTGTATTTTAGTAGCTTCCGGATGTTCTTCATGCCACTTGTTTTATAGATTTTTCTGAAGGTGCACAATTGATAGGATTGATAGATCCTTATATTTTCAATTTGCATCGTTTTATGGATTGATAGATTGAAGAGACTATCTCTGAGCTACAGACTGTGAAGGGGCATCTGGATTCTGTCATGATTCTTATCCTTTGCACAACTCATAGGTGTTAGATTCAGTTAGTTTCCAATTTGCATCGTTTGATGGATTTATAGGTTCTTGTATTCTACTAGCTTCTACAGGAGCTTCAAGCCACTGTCACTGAGCTCCAGAAAGTGAAGAGAGACCTGCAAGACCAAGAGCAAGAGGCTGCACTATACAAGGACCTATATAAGCAATCGTTACAGCAGCTGGATGAATTGTCTCTGCTATTGTTACAACGGGAGAATGCCGCGCTGAAAAAATTTAATGAGTTACAGAACGAACATACTGACGTGTTGAAAGTGGCTTGCAAATTGATGGAAGAGGCTAACCAAGAGACCCGGGAGAAGATATCCCAGATGAAAAAATGTAACATGAAGTGTGAAGCTGCTAGTGTGAAGCTGCAGGAGGCCAGAAATGAGCTGGAGAAGTTCCAGCAATCTTAATAAACATGTTTCTACCTCATCATCTTATGATGTTTTCTACTTGGTGGTGTGAACTTTGTGGTGATGGGTGCTATGAGATTCCATCTTATTATGCCGATTTGGTTTAATCTGTTTCAAATTGAGTCGAGCATACTCACCATTCTGAATTAATTTTGCTGATGTTTTGCTGGTCCGTTCTGTTGATGTTTTGCTGGAAGGACCTTCATGAGTAACGATCGTGAAACTGCTTGTTTTCTACTGTCGGTCACGAAATGTTGCAAAAACAATTTGCCATAGCAAGGGTTCGAACTAGAGACCTATAGGAACGAGACAACACTATCTACCACTGCACCACCTCTTGGTTGTGTCAATTTAATGAGAAACACTTTCCACTCCAACCATAGCACGGAGCAGTTGTTCTGATAAGTTGGCGGGAGAAAAGCCCGCGCTGTAGCAAAAATAGTTTTCCCGCCGCCCGCTGCCCCGAAATGGGAAAACGAAGAACGGAGAGGCGAGTAGGCTACCAAAACGGATCATTCCGGCGGTGATTTGCGACTTCCAACGGCTGCTCACTCCTACAGGTGCAACCTGAGTGATACTTGCTGCAGCGGCGTGTCAATCTGGTAAGTAATTTTGTGTTCAATCCAGAAAATTTCATTTCGCAGAATGTTCTCCTTTTCGATTCGTTCTGTGGTCAGTAATTTTGAGTTGGATTCGCCAAAAACTTTCCAAATGGATAGACGCTGGATAACTGGTTGTACTGGTTTTACCACCGATCATGAGAAAGGGGTCCAGGATTTCTTGGCATTTCTTCGGACAAGATACGCTGAGTATGAAGAAATACTATGCCCGTGTCGTCGATGCCTCAATAACTCTACAAGGACTATAGAGCGAATTGGAGTTCACTTACTTGTGAGTGGGATGGCAACCACTTACACTAGGTGGATCCATCATGGAGAAGCTTTGGAGGATATGGTTGACGATGATGCAAATGTATAGGATAACGTAATTCTGCCGGATGCAGAGGGGGATGTGGATAATGCAGCTCCACGGGATGGTGGTGATCAGGAAACGGTCCAGGAAAACCTATACATATCGGGTATGGAGGAGGATGAAGGCCCTGGAGATGATGGGATGTCTGAATTGATTGTTGACTTGGGCAAGGGTCAGGTGCTCAGTGAGAAAATGTATGAATTTGTAAAGGAACATCTGAACCGTAAGGTGTCACCGACATCTTCATATGCACAATTTACATTTGTTGTGAAGTTACTTCATATAAAGTCTTTCAGTCAGATGAGCAACGTCGCATTCAATGCAACGATGAATTTGTTACAAAAAGGATTCCCAGAAGCGTGTCTTCCAAACTCTTTCGATGCGGCAATGAAGTACATACGTTCCATGGGACTCGGCTCATGATCGAGGGGTATGCAACGTGACGTGCTCATGATCATGTAGTACTAGGCGAACGAATCGATGAAGGAAGGGATGTGTTGATCTCCAATGTGGGCATGATCGAGTAGTATGCAACGTGATGTGCTCATGATCATGTAGTACTAGGCGAATGAATCGACGAATGAAGGGATGTGCTGATCTCCAATGTGGGCATGATCGAGTAGTATGTAACGTGACGTGCTCATGATCATGTAGTACTAGGCGAACGAATCGACGAAGGAAGGGATGTGTTGATCTCCAATGTGGGCATGATCGAGTAGTATGTAACGTGATGTGCTCATGATCATGTAGTACTAGGCGAACAAATCGACGAAGGAAGGGATGTGTTGATCTCCAATGTGGGCATGATCGAGTAGTATGCAATGTGACGTGGTCATGATCATGTAGTACTAGGCAAATCGAATCGACGAAGGAAGGGATGTGTTGATCTCCAATGTGGGCATAATCGACTAAATATGCGAATGGATTGACCGGTTCTTTGCATTATGTACGACAGGACCATCCTGATATGACTTTCATACTCATCGACATATGTCCGGAGGATGGTCCGGTCTGGTATACATCGGAACAGAGGAACTTCCTTGTAAACTACAGGTACGAAAGGCGCTTCCCATATCCTGGTCACACGATGCCAACAGCGCACTACACACACCTTTATGGCTTTATCCAACGGCGTGTCACTCGTGCTGACCTGCCATCCCCCCATTTACTGTCTCCTCACTTGAGGCGCAACCCCTTGGTAGGGTTCCGCCGCTGCCGCCGCCGCCTGCAGCAGCCTCCAGTGGATACCTCAATCCGTCGCCGAAATCAGAGGTATCCGTCCGCCTCCAGGCTCCAGCAGATACCGCAATCCGCCGCCGAATTCTTGGAATGGCACTAATTCGAGAAATTCATTGCAGATGGGCCGAGATGGTGGCAAGAGAGATGGAAAGGCACTTGATCCTCCTCCGGTGAAGTGACAACGAAAGTCGCAGCTGACTTCTGTAGGCACGTCTGGTCCTCGGACGAGGCTAAGGTGCAGGCCTGCGGCACGGGATTCTTCCTCTGCCCCTACACGCCGCACACGGGGTGGGTCAACCTCGGTGCCTTCCTGCCGCACACGAGGTGGGTCAAGCTCGGCGCCTTCCTGCTGCACACGGGGTGGGTCAACCGCGACGCCTTCCTGCCGCACACGGGGTGGGTCAACCGCGGGCCGTCGCCCGCCCCGCCCTTTAGAGTTTCCTGCGCCAGATCCCAGGAAGGAGAAACAGGTACAACTTCACCCAACACCGGAAGAACCGCTTAAGATGATGGACCTGCGCAACCATACCTACCAAATGATTAAAGGTCTTAGATGGGTGCCTGGGAAGCAGTGGTGGGACAAAACCAAGGACAAACGGGTCAACCTAAGATTTAGGAATGTCCTTTAGCAAACTTTCTATTACAACTACAAATACCTGCCCATGAAACTGTACCAACACAGGGTTATAAATTGGGATCATATGACGTTGGCCGCAGGAGGGGATGTTAAGGCATACTTCGATGATCATCCCGGATTGGCTGATTTGGTCTCAATGCATCATAAGTATGTTGAGGATTGGGTGAGAGTTTTTTATGCTACTGTGTACATTGCCGATACTAGGGAGTACATCATGTTCATGTTTCAAGGACACCAGTATACTCTTTTCCGACACCATATTGCTGACAAACTTGGATTGAGGGATTTTGAAATAGGAAAGTACGACCATAAGACATCCCTACATAATATTGTCTACGGGGATCGTGAACCACCTCGGCGTAGTTTGCTCGGTGGGTCGTTCCCGTCCGACGAGGAGATGGCCGGACTTTTTGTTGAGTCGTTCACAGGTAGGCGAGCATATCGCACGCCTGACATGCTTACCCCTGAGGCAAATGTGGTTCACCGAGCACTACGGAAGACATTGTTACCACGGATTGGCAATGCAGAGTCGATCACTAGTCTTCAGTAGTGGCTTCTCCTTCACGTCATGACTGGCTGGCCCTTCGACATCGTGGACTTCATTTTAGCCGAGATTGAAGATGTTATCTTTGATGGGTTGATCGTGGCCCGAAATATGTCGTATGCTCACTGGATCTCCTTCATGCTGAGTAGTGTTACCAGAGTAGATGAAGACAGGGAAAGGGTGCGAACCGGACCCAAAGATTGGCGTCCCGAGTACATGATGTCTGAGACACATTTCAAGGAATACAGGCCTGCGAGACCAGGAGACAGACGTCGTGGCCTAAGGGCTACAATTGAGCCATCTCCTGATGACATTTGTTCCTCAGACAGTGAAGGCAATGAGGCGTCTCCAGTGAGACATCTCCGAGTACATGATGGTGCATCGCTACCCACTGAAAAAATAGAAACAGTTCCAGTCACTCCAGCAACAACAAGTGAGCCAATGGACTCTTCCTTCTTTCTTAAACTGATCCTTGAAAATCAGCGCAACCAGAGAAAGTTCCAGTCAATGATGGAGATGAGGAAGGCACAGTAGGTGGACTTAAACCGCGCACACTCCGAGCAGATAGCATAAATGGTAACACAGCACCAGCGCACTATGAAGAATTTTGTGAATGCTTCACTCAGTCACCTTCACCAAGTTAACGGCTTACCGCCACCGCCCGCTCTACTCGCACCTATTGGTCAGACTCCCTTGCAACTCATGCCTCCTGCTAACTTGGGTAAATCATCTAAAGTCTATGAGCTGCCTCACAGTTCAGCAATTGGTTCACAATGGATGACAGAAAAGGATTCCAAAGAAGAAAAGGAAGCAGATGCTACAATACTCAAGGTTCTATCTAATATTGCAGCAGAGGAAACGAATAAGGAAGATCCTTTGGCGGCAACAGCAAATGGTCCGGAAGATCCTGCTCCAGCTACCTCGGAAGGCTCTCGTGCAGCTGATCCTGCTCCAGCTCCTGCTACGTCGGAAGGCTCTCCTGCTCCTGCTCCTGCTCCTGCTACCTCAGAAGGCTCTCCTGCTCCAGCTCCTGCTACCTCAGAAGGCTCTCCTGCTCCTGCTCCTGCTCCTGCTACCTCAGAAGGCTCTCCTGCACTTCGTTTCCAGAATAGAACATCGTACTTGTGTCGTGACGTTGAAGACTGCGACTTCCATACGATCGAATTCTCCGATTGGATTAATGGCTTGGATCAATGCGGGTTTCCTACAACCAAAACGGAGAGTTCTACGGCCTCGACATCACGCAATGCATGAGTCATGCTATGCATAAAACGAACCCAACACTCCCTACGCATGCTTTTGTTTGTAATTTTTGATGTAATCCTTGAATCATGTCACAATACCGATGTTTGATGAGAGGAAGGGATGTGTTGATCTCCAATGTGGGCATGATTGAGGAGTATGCAACGTGACGTGCTCATAATCTTGTAGTACTAAGTGAATCGAATAGACGAAGGAAGGGATGTGTTGATCTCCAATGTGGTTATGATCAAGGAGTATGCAACGTGACGTGCTCATAATCTTGTAGTACTAAGAGTTGAATCGACGAAGGAAGGGTTCTGTTGATCTCCAATGTGGGCATGACCGAGGAGTATGCAACGTGACGTGCTCGTAATCTTGTAGTACAAAGAATCAAATCGACGAAGGAAGGGATGTGTTGATCTCCAATGTGGGAATGATCGAGGAGTTTGCAACGTGACGTGCTCATAATCTTGTAGTACTAAGCCAATCGAATCGACGAAGGAAGGGTTGTGTTGATCTCCAATGTGGGCATGATCGAGGAGTTTGCAATGTGACGTGCTCATAATCTTGTAATACTAAGCCAATCGAATCGACGAAGGAAGGGTTGTGTTGATCTCCAATGTGGGCATGATCGAGGAGTATGCAACGTGACGTGCTCATAATATTGTAGTACTAATAAGCCAATCGAATCGACGAAGGAAGGGTTGTGTTGATCTCCAATGTGGGCATGATCGAGGAGTATGCAATGTGACGTGCTCATAATCTTGTAGTACTAAGAATCGAATCGATGAAGGAAGGGATGTGTTGATCTCCAATGTGGGCATGATCGAGGAGTATGCAACGTGACGTGTTCATGATCATGTAGTACTAGGCGAATCGAATCGACGAAGGAAGGGATGTGTTGATTAATATAAGGGGAGCAGTATATAAACGAAATGAGTAGTTCCTAGTCAAGGAATATCTTATGTAGTACTATCTTGATTAGAGGAACATCCTTTGCCGCCAGTATATAGCGCTAACCAGCCCTCAGAACAAACCGGCGCGCGATTCAAATATTCGGAATTTCGGACGCTCGGGCAAAGCAGATGTTAAATGTCCTTTTTGCTTCCCCCTTCCCAATGCACCCCGTTTCAGTCACCACCATAATGAAAGGGTATATTGGTAATCTGACAAGGCCCTCCACCGAAATGGATAAATCACCCCTGCCCCCGTCCCTTCCCTCCCTTCTACTCCTCTCCTTGCCATCTCAAATCTTTCCGCCCCCATTTCACCTTCCCTCCTCACCGGCAGCCCAAATCTTCACCTCCTCTCCTCCATCGTCTCAAATCTACCGCTCATAGCTTCAGCCCCTTTCCCATCTGCCTCTGTAGTAGCAGCGGTGATGACACAATGGCACCAGGAGGGAAGGTCGTACAAAGGAAATATCCAGAACAAGGTACAATGTTTTCCTCCTTAGTTCAGCTTCCCCGGTGGATTCGTACTTGCGTGTTTTCCCATGTGGCAGATCCCATGTGTGCACTAGTTTTTTTTTATCAGGTGGATCCCATGTCTACACTAGTTCTTTTTAGGATCTTGTTTTGACTAGGAACATCCTTTCAGGATCTTGTTCGGCTAGGAACATCCTACTGGTTCTTATAGAAGTTTTTAGATCTGACAGATCCCATGTCTACACTACTTCTCAGGATCTTGTTTTGACTAGGAACACCTTTTTCAAGATCTTGTTTCGGCTAGGAACAACCTACTGGTTCTTATAGAAGTGTTTAGATCTAGTTTTATTTACAGTGGTAGGCCAACCTTAAAGAAGTTTCTCTGCTTTCCTAACAGATGTAGACGTGCGCGGCGATTACGAGCGGCAGAGGGACATGAATGTTTTGAAGAATCACAATTTCTTCTCTAGTCTTGGCATCGAGAAAATGAAAGCACTTTTAGCAACCCTTCTGATGAACATGAATCTGATGAACATGAATCTGACCCAGAGACATGTCAACAAGAGGTAGTCTTATCATGAACTCATTTCATGTACTAGTTATGCAGGATTGGGGATGTGGGGATGTGAGGATGATTTTAGCCCGTTTTCGTGGGGATGTGGGGGTGCATCGATGATCTTCTCTTTCTTTGTTGAATTTTGTGTAATCAGGTCACTCATAGCATACCTGTCAGTGGAGGAAGAGGGACCAAGAGAATTCGGGCACCGGATGACCCTACCAGAATGCCTCCTAGACTGACTAGGACCAAGGCAAGGGAATTGGCTTTAGCTGATGGGAGTGGGACAACTCTTGATACATAAGAATTGCCCACTGAAGGCCAAGCAACAGCAACCCACGATGAGAACATCATCGACATGACGACTGCAGAAGGCAAGTCATTTGATCTCATATTTGAATGTCCTAATTACCAACTGAATAATTATTAACTTGTATGGCTGTAACAGACTTGTTAGGTGATGCACGCCCTTCCAGAGCACAACAGGGGCCGCGGGATTCAAGAAGATTGGGCAGAGATCTGGACCGAATTAGCTGAGGCTTAATTAAATGGCAAGATCCCTATACACATTCAAGAAGGGCTCAAACGCTCAGAGGCACCAATGCAAGCTGCAAAGTTTGCATCAGAAGGTGGGATCATAGTGCTTGGGCACATACTGATCCTTCCTAGCTGGAAGGACTACAAGCCAAAGAAGAACCAGCAAGATGGTGAAATGATTGAAGACCATCTCAAGAACTACATGGGCAAACTAGCGGTGTGCATATGTCCACTCATCTACTACCATAGTTCTTTGCATCCATTCTTGTCATCCATTTTTCTGATAATTGTCTTGTGCTAGGGGCAATTCGACATTGACACCACCAGTGAGCCTGTAAGGGTGGCATGCACTGACATGTTGAAGTCGATACAGAGACAGGCGAGGTATTGCCTGAAGCAAAAGTACTTCAATGATGTTCCAGCAAATGCAGTCCCAACTAAATCTCCTGTGCCCAATCTGACCGACGCCCAATGGAAGGCACTGGTTAACATGTGGTCTTCCCCTGAGCACAGGGTATGATAGAACTTCAACTTGCCACTACCACATTTTCATGTAGTTATATATTGTTCTTAATCTTATTTCTTACATGAGTTCTTATTATTGTAAAGGCGAGGTGTAGTACAAACACCGGTAATCGAGGAAAGGTAAAGTACCATTAGCGCACGGGATCTCGAAGCTACATTGTACAAGCTAATCTTGTGGTAAGCAGATGAACAAGTCATGTTTCTGCTCTGTAGTTCATTTCATGAACCATTTTACAATGCTAGCACTTTTATAATTATGCCTGTTTTCGAAACATATTTAGAGGCAGAAGTATACTGCTGAAGGAGAAGGGCTAAGTCCACTTGATTATTTCAAGTCCTTCCACTGCAGCAAGAATGGCTTCACCGCTCCAGTACAGGCAGCCATTGTAAGTACTTGTCTGCTTTTGCATTTTTCTTTGCAACAATACTAGAAACATGTGTGACTATTTTATTTTAAGCCTTTCATTTATTTCCTTTTTTAGGTTCGCATGGAACAAATTGTCGCTGAACCTCAAGGCGACCAACCAAGAAAGACTGCTGCTGAAGCAGTGGCGGAAGTTGTCCAATCTAGGACTTTTCGGGAGGTTGCTGGCATTCGCCCGCCCTCCATGAAAAAGACTAGGGCTACTACTGCACTTCAGGTTCAGGAAATACGAGCTGGACTTAACAATGAGAAGCAAGGGGGGCACAACTGCGGCCGAAGATTGTTGAACAGGAGGCCGAGATGAGCGAACTGAGATTGAAGGCTCAAGAACAGGAGACAACATTGAAGTCTCAAACAGAAGCGCTTGAAGCTATGAAGAAGAGCACAACTGACATGCATAATCTGATCCAAGGCTTGATAAATTTCAGCCAATTTTATCCTCCTCTCAACTGAAGTGTGGTCCTGGTGAACTTGTGTTGCTGATGACTTGTTGTATGTTGATTCGATTCGATGCTAACTTGATGTATCTTGCACAATTGTACTGGTTGAACTGTACCCTGAATGTGGTGTGAATTATATGGAAGTGAGAAATGTTTTGTTTTGTTATCTGATTATGTGCTGGCGATCAGCAGCAGCCAGAAAAGTATATAGTGCCCTGCGAAATGCAATATGGGCTGATCTAAAAAAAAGCAATTGGGCCGAGGCCCAGGAAAGGCCCTGTGGATAATGCCCAAAATCAAATGTCCAAGCATAATGCAATATGGGCCAAGTTCATTAGATTGCTAGGGCCCAAAATAAAATAGCCCAATATACTGTGCAACAAACATTTCGGGAATGGCCAAAAAAAATAACACGAAAACCTGAAACGGGCTAAAATTGGCCCAACAATATTAGGCGCACAAAGGCTCTTACATGGACCGGGCCTTAATTTGTGACGAACCGAAATCGTCATAACCCCCTGCCACGTCGGAGCCACGATGGATCTCGGTCCGACGTGGTAGGTAGCTTATGACGCCTTAGTGTTATGAATTTATACGCATCATTAAACTCATGACGTCAGGAAATAAGGTCTCGTCATTAATCGCAGTTTGTGACGCTCGATTAATGACGGAGCGTTTTCGTAACAATCGGCGTCATTAATCACGGTTTATGACGAGAAACGGCATTTTTTTGCATCACTAGTCGGCGTTTTTCTTGTAGTGTTTCTTGTAAGTTACAACTGTTATGAAGCTTGCATCAATATAATTTTTTTTCTTTGTTTTAGGAACGTGCTGTTACTCGGGATGACATTGACTACATCTGGAAAGGAATCGACAAGCAGGATGAGCAGCTTAAAGCCACACAAAAGAGGCAGGAGATTGAACTTCTAAAGAAGAATGCTGAGCTGGCAGAAAGAGTTGCAAAACTAGAGACAAGACTAGCTGAACTTGAGGCAGCAGCACAAAAGAAGCCATCTAGCTAACTAGTTCCCTTGCAGCTACAATCTAGTTTGGTGATGCACCCAACTGATGCAGTCTTATTTTGGTGATGTGCCCTGCTGATGCATGTCAGATGTGAATATGTTTGTTATGAGTTAGTTTGCTTGGTGATGTGAACTTGTGATGCATGTCATATGTGAACATGTGATGCTATATCAACAGTCACACTTGTTTGCTTGGTGATGTGAACTTGTGATGCATGTCATATTAGAGTCCATAAACAGCACCTAAAAATTCGTAAAAAAACACGAAAAATTCATAGTTGGTAATTTAGTATATGAATAAAATATCAACAGCCACATTTGTTTAACCAAATTTCTTAAAATTAGATTTTTTTATCTCATGTTTATGATATACTAGTAGCAGAGTAGTACTTGACTACATTACTCATTTTAAGGCCCACACAAGCCCACTCGCGCTAGGTTAGTAGGGAAGGACGCCTCCCTCACGCAGTCCCCTCCCACTCTCCCCTCGTGCCGCCACCGCCGCTTTCTCCCCCTCGCCTAGGTCCCCCTCACCTCCCCCCCCACACCGCGATGCATGCTACACCCCTTTGCTGTGACGCGTGCCACACCTCTGACAGCGAGATCTCTGGAGGAGGAGGGACCCAGCACCGGCGACGACGACGACGACTAGAGGAGGGATCCAACGACGACGGCGACGACGACGACTAGGAGGAGGAGGGATCCAGCCACGAGGTCGACGCGAGGACGAGGACATGGCGGCGAGCAGGCAGCGACGAGGAGTAGAGATCCCTCCGCTCCGACAGTGACAAGGTCAGTGGCGAATCTAGGATTTGAGTTTATGGTATGCCGCTCTAAAAATGTCTTATACAATTCGGTAAATCCATTCTACCAACTCGGTAATAATTGTAAAATTAACAACAATTCAGTGGGAATTGCAGGGTATGTCGGTGCATACCCGGCATACCCTGTGGCTCCTTTGTATAAGTACATGTGGACATACTTAGCTGTTGATGGTATACATACTTAGCATTTCCCTTTAAATTGACTCTTATATTTGGTTTTGCTCTTGTTCCTATGTACATGTGCACATTCTCTCGAAGTTGAATAAGTACCTCATCAGCAACAGAGGCAGCCTGCATCTTCCTCTTTAAAATGGTAAGGTTGCATTGCCTGAACTAATTTTTTGGTTACTAAATTTTGCATTTATGTTAATGGTTTACCATAGAACCAATGATATTATAATGGGCTAAAGTAGTTACTGTAATTGTTTTCTTATGTGTTTTCTCATGCTTAGCTGCTAAGCATGGTTAACTAAAAATGTGCTCTACTTGTCTCCTGTTGTAGCATGTCTCCTGGGAGAGCTAGCAGTATGGTCTGCTTTTTGTGCTATTCTTGGACACTGAGCTGACCTTTCTCAAAATCCCTTGACTATTAATTCACATGATAAATCTGATGAGGGCTATAGACCTGGGCCACAAGATGAAGAAGAGGGTTATGGCACTGCTAGTGCACAACAAGACCAGGTGGGTGGGGATCAGTGCCGAGGCAGAGCACCAAGGACATCCACAAAGTGGCCAAGTGACACAATGATAGTCACTGACGTCGACATAGGGTGGATGCCAGTACAATTGACTCAAAAGTGCAGGTTCAGGGCGCTTGCGGGGCTCGTTGCTAGACAAAAGATACCTTTGCACTTGCCATAATTCAAAGAATTAAGCAATGATGAAAAGTGGGACTTGTTTGATAAGCATGTGCAGAAACACTTGGTGTTCTAGGAAGGTGTGAAACCGCAGGCATTCAAGCTTTTCTGGAAGACGGCAGCCAAGGCATGGAGACAATTCAGGTTTTAGCTTAGGCGAGATTTTATCAGAAAAGGACTTGAGCCATTTACAAGGCACCCGTTTATCGTCCCGGAACAGTGGAAGGAAACAGGAGGAAACCGAGCAAGCCCCATCTGCTAGTGTCAAGTTCAAAGAACTCTGAAGCTGGAACACAAGCGAGCACAACATGGGTCCATGTTGTTATACTGTGAAACTAGAACAATGGGAGGAAGAGGACAGACAATTAGCTGCAGCTGGGATCCCCAACCCATATGACGCCTACCCTGACGATCGTTCCAAGAATTGGCTGCGAGCAAGGAGTAAGCTAGTGATTAAAGACCGTGTTGCCGTGATAGTGTTCAACAACAAAGAAACTGAAAAAGTGGCTGCAGACATCAAGGAGAAGAATGCATGTGCAGAATCTTCAGGAATGGCAGGGCAGAGGGAGTATGATGTGCTAAGTCAGTGCTAGGGCCGCCCTGAACAACCAGGTCGCGTGCATGGTGTCTCCAGCTACCAGGGCTAGAAGTATGGATGGCCTCAGCACGCTTCCATGTACAGGAAGAGGAAGAGGACGAATACCGACACATCAGTTGATACGGAAAAGATAAAGGAACAAATCAAGCAAGAACTGGTGGCTGAGATGCAGATGCAGAACATGCAGATGCAGACCAGTTTACTAAAGAGGTTGTGTTGTCACCAGGTGGTGTTGTCACCAATGTCCAATCGTGCAAGCCCTTCACCCGCCACACTGAAGAGCAGCTGTGCGTCCGCAGATAACATAGATTTGATCGATGGCACTGCAGAGTTGATGATGGAGGTGCGCTGTGACGATCATACACAGCAAGACCTTATAGGCATGTTGACTGAACCCACATACTGTGGCCTATGGATCATGTGGAAGGGTCTTCAATGTGAGGCTGCAATTGATCTTGTTCATCCAGAGCAGACTACGCTACATACAGTCCCGATTCATGAAGACTGTGTTGTGGTTGAAGTGCTCTTTGTATATGATATCTTTGCGGATGAACTGGTAGAATACCCTCCTAATGATGAGGTGATGACACTCCGACAAGCTAAAGGACAGAGGTTACAGTGGAGAAGGTGTCGGATTCACATCAAGGGAGCACCAACATATAAATCTCCTTCACAGGCTACAGTACAGATTCCTTGTAGTTAACAGAGTACGGGACAGGTTCCTTCCTCACATGGTTCCCCACATCCTCCTCCTCCTCCTCCTCAATCCCCACATCCTCAAGACGTTCCATTCGGACCTCCTCCTCGTCCTGAAAAACATGCATCCCCACCTCCTCCTCGTCATACTGAAAAAACAGAAAATAAATCCCCACATCCGCAAGATACACCAAATATTCCATCCCCACCTCCTCCTCCTCCTTCTCTTCCTCATGAAACAACAAAACCTACACCCCCAAACGAAAGTGCTCAAAACAATCATGCCAAAGCAGGAGCCCAGATTGATATGTCGGCTCATGCTGATAAATCTATCGACGATATTTCGAAGAAAGCTGCAGGTACATCTGGGCCCAATACCTCTGTAATAGCTCCTGGTGAGACACCACTAGGCAAGAAAGCTCTTGAGAAACCTTCAGCCATTTCAAAGCAGCAAGGAAAGAAACTTGCCGAAAATAAAATCTCTACACCACGTACAGTAGGCAAGAAAGCCCTTGAGAAACCTTCAGCCATTTCAAAGCTGCAACAAAAGAAACTTGCCAAAAATAAAAGCTCTACACCACCTACAGCAGGCAAGCAAGCCCTTAAGAAACCTTCTTCAGCCATCTCAAAGCAGTAGGAAAAGAAAATTGTTGTAAATAAAACCTCTAAGATGCCTACTAGAAAGCGATCTGAGAGAAACACCGAGAAGGATCCTTGGGCTATGACTAACCCAAAGGGATCTGAGAAAAACACCAAGAAGAATCCTTGGGGTATGACTAACCCAAAGCGATCTGAGAGAAACACCAAGAAGAATCCTTGGGCTATGGTTAACCCAAATTACAAATTCGGAAAGAGCCTTCTCAGTGGTGATGATCTCAAAAATGTTGCTCCTTGTACCAGAGATCTCCACACATTCTACATGGAACGTGCTAAGTCAGATGATGATTCTCCGATTATGGTCGCACTTCGGCCCGGGACCAATGCATGGCCTAAGAGAGGAGACGAATCGTCAAACGGACTCGAGCAGATACCTGTGCCACTCAGTGATTTGTACGATCTCTTCAACTTGGATGCTTTGGATCTAGTACTTCTCCGCTGCTTCATCCTGAAAATGCTTGAAAATTTAATCTGCTTCTCACTAATCATTCTCTATCGAAATGTGCTTTTTGCCTCGCATCATATTTACCATGTATTTTGCCTCCTTACACTTTGTTTTTTCTTACTAATAGGAATATGGCTGTAGAAGTTGAGAAGACGGGCGCTGTAGTTGGCTTCCTTGATCCTGAATGCCTTTGCTCGACAACATTGAACAGCACGGATGACACTCTTGCTTTCTCTGTGTCCTATATGCACCGTGCCTTCAAACTATATGCTAAAAAGAAACACATCCTTACCGCTTATCTCAGTAGGAACCACTGGATTGCAGTGGCGATCGTTCCGAAGCAGCAGAAGGTCTACTATCTTGATTCATTCAAGAGCATTAAGACTAATACTACCCCTTTCAAACAAATCGTTAATGAGTAAGTTATTTCTTTCTTAACCTGCAGACGTTCCTCAACAAACTGTGCAGAGTATATTAATTAATAGTGCCCTAACCATTGTTGCATATGTTTCGTTGTAGGGGTTGGGAACGTTACTGCGGCAACAAGAAGTTGCCCTACAGCACCTTGGAACATGTCAAAGATGTTAAGGTACATACCACTTATTTCCTTCCTGTGGAAGCTAGTACTAAAGCTTGAGTTTATTTCTTCTCGATCACCACTATTTTTCTTTGTACATTTATTGCAGTGCCACCAACAACCTGCTGAATCCAAACTCTGCGGCTTCTATTGTGCCTATCACATGCTTAAATTAAAAGATAGAGGCCCAAATAAGGAGGTACTTTCTTGGGATCTTCATTTGTAAAACCTGCAACTGAGCACAGTTCTTGCTTATTAGCACTGCACATGTTTGGTAACCACCTATATATGTGTGCTGACTGGTGACATTGTTATATCTAGAGATTAGGGCTAGATGAGCATCCTCTCCACCACAACACGATGGTCTATGTTCGTGATAGAATTGCCACATTCCTCATGGAACAGGTGATTGCAGTCAATGGAAAATTTTATGCTGATGAAACTGTGTGGGCTAATATTGTACATGGTGAATAGGAAATTTTTGCATTCCTCCTTGTCCCATGAATTTTGTGATATTGTTGTCAAGCTAGTTAACTATGGCTGTGATATTGTTGTCAAGCCAGTGATGCTTCTTTACTTGAGATGATGATGCTGAATTTTGTCATATGATGCATTTGAATTATGTGGATTTCTGTGAATTTGGATGCTGGATCTAATTTCTGTAAATTTAGTCATATCCTGGCTGGTTCTAGGATGCAGCCCCTGATTGCTGTCATATCCTGGCTGGTTCCAGGATGCAGCCGGCAAGCCGGCAGCAGGTTACTGTAGGGGTGGCCTACGTATCTGTAACGGGCGTTAATTAAAGCTCGTTACAAACACTGATCAGTGAGTAACGGGCTTCATTCGGAACTCCCGTTACAAACATGCCAACAATGTAACTGCTGTTGTTTTGGTGCCCGTTACCAAAGTTCCCTGTGGGCCCAGAGAAACAGTCATTTTCACGTGAACGGTGACTAGTTGTGGTAACGGTTGTTGTTTGATGCCCGTTACGAATCCTAGTTGTGCTGAGACGCGCATGGAATAGACGCGTCTCATTTCATCGAGATCGAGGAGACGCAGGTACACAGCACGTGTCTCCGATGTTGAGTTACTGTAACAGGCTCTGTTTTGGTGCCTGTTACCAAAGTTCCCTGTGGGCCCAGAGAAACAGCCATTTCACGTGACCGGTGGCTAGTTGTGGTAACAGTCGTTGTTTGATGCCCGTTACGAATATGTGTTATCAGTAACGGGCATCTGCCCGTTACCTTTCTTGGCTCATTTGTAACACTTGATCGGTAACGGGCGCTTTGCCCATTACTAAAGGCAATCTATGCCCGTTACCAAAGTGAGTTTTTCACGTAGTGTTCCCACGTCGGCTAGGGAAACCCTAGACAACTAGCACGACCCTCCTCTCCGAGATGGTGTCCCTCTAGCTTCTTTGCTCCTCGGCGGTGGATGACGAATGAATTGATGCGTGGCTCTTGGCAGGGGGGCTATAAATAGTCTGAGGAGCAGCTTGGTCAAAGGGGGTGCCGAACGGGGCCCAGAATGGACTGGGCCGGCCGGCCTGGGCCCATTCTGGCCCGGTTCGGCCCCGGCTTCCTCCCCGTGGCTTCTCGCGTCTTCTAGAACTTTCCCCCTTCTGCATGTGGGTCCTTGACGTCAGTTTCTCCGCGGTTTGGATAGGGATCCTTGTCACGCAAGCTTCAATATTTTTTGTCCAGGTCCTCGAAGTTTTGTGCCTTCACGGTTCAGTCCTTGGGCCACTTGGAGTCATGTTCACTTCGTGTCTTGACTTGTGTCGGGCTTCATGATCTTCTCACAAAGTGCTTGATGAACTTTCCCGGGAAGTCTCCCTTTTAGCGTTAAAACCCTGCGTAAACAATAAACTCCAAAAACTACATGCGAGTGCGAACTTGATATATCATGAGGGTTAGGATCGTTAGTTAGGATAACAAATCAATGCCAACATCGAAGGTAAACTCATGGCTAGGTTGACGGAAATTCACCGTCAACAGCTCCCCCATGCTTAAACCTTGCTCATCCTCGAGTAAGCCTTCGATGGATATCAGTGTTGCCTTTCATTATTTAAACCCTACACTTGATCATACACGAGGAAACATAATGCTCTCTAAATTTATATTTGTTAAAGTTCCATAATGAAGCCAGCCTTCATCCCTACGGAGGGTGGATATCAATTAAGCTCTTCCCACAAGTAATTAGTCATGCTCCCAAATTTTAAATGAATCTTAGAAATTTTGAAGTAAAGTACAAGATGAAGAAAAGAGCTAAACCAAGTTCAAAAATTTAAACCACCTTGCATCTTGCTCATGAACTCTCATCTCACCTTGTCTCTCAAGCCTATTTGTTCTACTCCTTTCCCCTCTCAAAATATATATAAGTGGAAGGCTTTATCTGGAGCTTTAGGAAAAAGTTTAGTCCTACCAAGATATTATTATTGAGATATTATCAAAATAAGACAAGCTTCTCATGGTCTTACCGAGACTCGTCAAAAAGGTCATTGGAAAATTAATGTTACAAGGTGGGGGGAGAGATGAACACACACTTTTTTTAGATAAGTGGACATGTGCAAATGGCAAAGAGTGATCCCGAGGCACAAACAAAGTCCTCGTTATCAGACTGCACATGGTTGGAAAGATGAGTATGGGTCTTGATCTTGAATCCTCTTGAAACTCCTAATGCATCTAGAGAACCGGGGAGCTTTATTTATTATATATTTTTTCTTTCTCTCTTTCTTTTTTTATATTTATACACATTTTTTCTTCTCTCCTTTTTCTTTCTTTCTTGTTTTTTCTCTTTTGTTTTTTTCTCTCTCTTTTCCCTTTTTTTATACTCCCTTGAACTCTAGATTACATTGTACCTACCTCCTTGGTAGCTCCCCCCCATGCTTAGACGATTGCACGTCCTCGGGCAAAGAGGTTGAAAAATTTTTGTGCCAAGGTAGGTACTAAAAGTTCTATGTTTTCCTAGAGAGAAACACTTGAAATCTTCTAGGGCTCCTTCACGCAACCTTCATCTTGGAGGTCTCCCAAAATTAAACTTTAATCCTTGGCACCTTCATTCTTGTGATCTTCCTCGAAATATTCATCCATAATCAAATGTTGGGTTGGGGTCAAGGAGGTATACACAAAAAGATATATTGGGTTTTTGGGTGGATATCCGGCGAGGTTTGCAAAATTTCCGATGTGGAAACTTACAATGCACGGATAGAAAAGGCTAGCATTAAGATAGATACGCAAAAACGGAATGACTAGCTTCTTAGTCTCGGGCCAGAAAAATCTAGCCCTGAATTAAATCACCCAAAAATAAATCTTGTATACTAAGTTTTTGCACTCAAATAAATATAAGGCTTTGGATAGGTAGAGCAATATGCAAGAGGTATTACTGACAAGGTTAGCATTAATTTTAAGAACAAAAATAAATCATCTTTAACCCATCCAAAACTTGAGAGCATGAGAAAAACTATGGGTCTCATCTTTATCATAACCTCTGCAAAGGATTAAGCTAGCATTTAAATTAATTTCAGATTTGCATTAAAGAGAGCATTAGCTTAATCATGCATAAAACAAGTACAAAGATAAGCAAATAGGCAACAGTCATCATATATCAACTTGGTACAATTTTCCATCCATATTAAATATCATAAAACGATGGTGAAATTATTCATGGTGATGGAAAACAAAAACTACTACTACCACACACATGCTGAAAATAAAATAGAAAATGCTCGCACACACAAATTTGCACATAACTGAAAAATAAAGAAAGGGAGAAGGAAAAACCAAACCGGATTAGAAGCGTTATTTCTTCTTCCTTCCTTCACTCTTCCTCCAATGGTCGATCCTTCGTCTTTATGATGAAAACAAGCTTGGAGTGCCTCGGAGTATATGGTGGCGGAGCGGATGAACGGGTTGAGTGTCGAGGTCAAACGAGTAGCTCCTTCATGTGCCCTTGCGGTTTTTCCCACATGGACAAGCTTCGTGTACTCCTCATGCCTCTAAGGAGCAGCGTATCGCTCCTCGACAGTGACACGTCCTCCTCCATGATTCGCGGGAACTCGGAAATAGAATGCTTCTGCGAAGAGTTAGCTGGCGCCTCCGGCAATGGTGATCGTGTCCTCCTTCCGAGGATGATGTTCATGGCCTTTTTCATCGTGCCTCGCTGCAAAAATTCGCAAACAACTCTCTCGGGGTTTTCTTGCCGGCAGAAAAATGCACAAAGAAAGTATATGGAAGGGCAAGAATTGTAATGAATTTTCGGGAATTTTTAGAGAAGGAAGGTGAGGCACACATTTTTTTGAGTGGTTTGTGAGGTCTCTGGATTATGAACTTGGGAGCATGAACTTGCAAATGAATGAGAGGCTTACCGGAGGAAGACAGACGTCGGGGGCCACAAAAAGAGGCCAGGCCGACCGGACCAGGCCGGCCGGCCTAGGGTCCCTGCTGCCCTAATTGCCTCGGCTCTTCTCCCACTTGCTCCTTGCTGCATTATGTCCTTGTGTCCTCATGCTCCACAAGAATCCATCGGTCAAATGCTCTCGGTCACTCCTTTGTTTTGAATGATGAGATCAACGCCTCCATCCTTCACTTTGTGTCACTTCTTGTCTTCCATGGTTCATGTGCTTTGAACTTATTTCCTGCAAAACAAAGTCATGTTGCCCTCCCCCATGCTTGTCCTTTACATGTGCCCAAGATGTTTTGATGATAGAGCCTTCCCGTGATGCATCATCGAGCACAAGGTGTTAAATAAACCTCAAATACTTCCCTTGGTCATGTTTAGATGCTTATTACTCCTCTAAATTTCATAAATTAAGAATTAATTCAGAGCAAGCAATGAGTCCTAATATATTATTAGAGGAGTTTTTAAACATCAAAAACAATTTGTAAGTCAAAAACTTTCCGACTACCTTTATTTTGGTTGCACCGGGATTGTTTGCTTTCATTAATTGAAGCAAGCTCCTCCGGCTTGACCGTGGGGTTATGGATTTCGGTTCTAAATTTAGCCAAACATGAGAGAGAGATTTTGAATCAATAAAAACAATAGGGTTTGGAAAAATGCTAGCTCTAGAGAAACCGGTAGATGTTAAGTTAGATGAAACCAAAAATCGAATTCCCTAGGTTCACGTGAGTCCTAACATGCGTCAAAAGATTTAAAAACATTAAGGAACATAGCGAGGCTCTACTCGTGTGTTTCTAACATGCAAAACAAAATTGAACCTACCATCATGGAGAGGATGGAAGGCTCAAATAGGATCTGAATTTTAGGTTCTAGTTTCTCAAAAAGAGGCAAATAAAACATGGGATGGCTCATGTCATTGGTTCAAGATAGACAAATACAAATATAATGATCGAGCAAATAAAAGGTTCTCTAAAAACTTGTTCAACCACTTAAGAGTTAATAAAATGTCTTGCGTAGCAAATTCTATGACCGACTTACATGGAATTCGGAAATTTTCCGGGTTGCCCTCCCGGTAGCTTTTATTCTTGATCGGGTTGTCCTCCCGGTAGCTTATTCTTGACATGACGAACGGGTTGCCTCCCACAAATCGCTTCGTTTATAGTCCATAGCTAGACTTCTTCTCTTCTTCACTTCGGATCAACACTCTTTTGTGGGCGTTGCAATCTTGGGTATCCACTTCCGCACCATCTTTGGCGCGTGCTTATTCTTCGGCTTAGTCATTTTTTTTGGTCTTCACAGGCTGGCTTTGTTCTCTGGTCTTGACAGATGCAACAACTTCCTTGATCTTTGCCTCCTTCTTCTCCGACTCTTCCTTCTTCTTGGGCTCTTCCTTGATAAAGCAACGATGAGGTGGAACATATTTAACATTGAATGTGTTGCATACCTCGAAACGTGGTTGAAACTTGAATGCACTTCCCTCGCCGTAGATGTCGGACTTGATCTCTCCAACTTTTACAGGTGCATCTTCGGCGATTCCCACGGGATAGCGAATAGAGTTGTCTCCCAATTCTAGACACATGGCCATAGGCTTGAGCAGTCGGCATAGCTTCTCGAACACGTCTCTTGGCATGACTCCCACACTTGCTCGAAGGCCGCATAATGTCATCTCATGCTTGTTGGCAAGCACGTCTCGGAAGTAGCGTGGAGGCATCTTCATGTCTTGGCTTGGCATCTCGAACTCCGAGTCTTCGGTAGTGATCTCCATCTCACTGAAATGAACCCAATTTCCACGAACAGAAATCCGACTCTCTGCACCTCCATAGTAGTCCAAGGAAGGCTACCACGTGCAGTCCCTGTCTCAGCAATACCAAAATCCATGCAAAATAGGAAATAAAATAGAGTACAACATTTATTTATTACATTAATCAGAGTACCTCTCTTCGGCAAATGCCAGGTACAAGTCCATCAGGACTGAATCAAACAGAAACAAACATCTCGCAGCGGCTCCATGGTAGCGGGGAAGACTCCAACTCCTCAGGCAACTCGAGCATAGAAGGTGCCCTACTCGTCCCATCCATAGTTCTCAAAGTTGTAATCCGGCTCTGTATCAGAGACGCCAGGATCTACCCAATAAGCGGGTAGGTCATGTCAGCTTCCCAACAAAGAGCAAAAGCGGTGTATATAACTACTATGCAGGATATAAACCTACTTTGGATGTAGAAGGCTTAAGCACAGCAACGAAGCAACATTCAAGGTAAGTAGAAATATGCAGTGAGGTCAACACCTCAGGGAAGTTCACACCTCCGAGGTCCATACCTCTGGGGTCCACACCCCACAACAAGGATATCACACCAAAGCACTGAATCACAACCACAATCCAGGTCCCAACTCTCATCTGCGATGTGGGGCCCACCTGCTCCTATCCCCACATCTCAACGGCCTCGGGCCGGGCTCACACACTCGGGGGAGAGAAGAAGCACAAGAAAAGAGTCTAGCTAGAATAACAGATCTCAGGACTGTCCATAACCTGTGGACACGGACTATAGCTATAGGTTTTACACTCTGCAGAGGTTGTACAACTGTACCCGCCCGAATAGGGCCGAAACCGGCCGTCACCGGTTCCAAACCCTACCATACGGCTGAAGTCCAAGTAAGTGGATAGCACTCTCCTACATCTCTGAGTCTGGCGCAGCCCCTGCTGTAGAGCTCGTACTGCCAGCGAGGGGTCCCTCGAAGCTGTGGAACCCTTCCCCAGCTACACCGGGGCGAAGTCTTCTAAGGAGGAACGACGTCTCCTAGCATGATCACACCGATCCGCCTACAGGCGGAATGCTATCCACTACGAGTCTCACCCCGCACCCCCGCCCATAACAGAGCGGGCAGTTTGTACGGTAAGAGTCCAAAGAAACATGGTTAGACTGACGATCGGTCCTTAAGGGCCGAGAGCGAGCACTCCCCATCTTCACCGAATCCGACACACCGCTCGGGCGAGAGGCCAAATCGCATCTCCCCGAGGCAGGCGTTCACAAGTAGCCAAGAGGCTCGTTCCCGCCAAAACACGTCAAGGGATACACACCCAGAACTCACGCTAGAACACACCGAGATCTCCCATATCTCAGTCCAAGCCCAGAATACCATCCATAACCAAGCATTAAAAGTATGGATAGTGAGTGTATGGGACTAGCTAGGGGTCTGTAGCTAGTCCCGAGGTAGGTAAAGCAAGGAAACGGGATATATCAAACATCAAGGCATGGCTAATCAAATGGCTATGCAATCAACCAAATCAATGCATACATAAAAGTAAAGCACTAGCATCTAATAGCAACATGGGTTCTAAATGGTTGGGAGTGACATGACACTTGCATTGTCGTTGTAGTACTCATTGTCCGGGATGACGTACTCCGGGTCCTCCGCGTCCTCCTGGTCGAAGCTTGGGCCTGGAAGCACGAGGTTCGACGCGCGCGTAAGAGAGCGGTACACATCTAAGCAATAACTCCAAATAGAAACCTCTTTTTAGAAAGCCCAAAAGATCTCAATCTAGCTACAATCAGCAAGGTTTCGAAATTACGAAATTATAGGAGTTGGTTTCATATTTTTCTGAGCTTCCTATAATTAGTTATGATTTTTCAAAGGTTAAAACATTTATAAATCATTTCTGAAATCATTTTAAAATAGAAAAGGATTTTTATTAAAAATGCCGCTGATGTCAGCATGATGTCAGCAACCCTCGATTAGTTGGCCGTTAGTGGGCCGAAAGTGTTAGTGGGCCTTAAAGGCCCAATGGACTTGGCCCAGTCGGCCCATAGGACCAAAGTCCAGAAAACACCCTTAAACTCTTCTATGCCAACGGGCTCCGCTGGGCCTTGATTGGCCAAAGCCCACATGATGGCCCGGTTAGAGTCTCTGGAAGGGAAGTCTAAAACTGGTCCTGAACTCTCCTGGGTGCGCACATGCTCCCTGGACAGGTCTAGGGTTCGGTGGACACCCCCGCCCTCGCGACGTCGCGCACCAGGTGCTCGACGGAATACCAGGGTCATCCCGCGGTGGCGACGCGTGATTCAGCGGTAGTTCAACGCGTTCGGTGGCCTAGCGACCTCTGGGACGGCGTCTCCGAGCCACGACCGGCTAGCACGCGCGGTCAAGATCCCTTCTTGGGCCTCTATTGTCGGCGCGCAGCGTGGCGAGGCGCGACGCGGTGCGGCGGCGCGCGGCGTGGGGCTTGGCGCGGCTGGCCAAAGGCCGAGCCTTGGCCGCACGCTGGGATACGCGGGCCATGGCCTTGCTCGCGTGCACGCGGCATCCGACACGCCCACTCGGCGCAGCCGTCCGGTAACCGGAGGCGCGGCTCGAAGCGGCGCGGTGGCGCACAGCCTCCCTGCAAAGGAAACCACGGCTCGACGGCCGGTTCATAGACATGCAGTTCATCGCACGGCGACGGCGAGCGCAAGGTCATGGACTTGTCCAAGCGCTACTCTCCATCGTGGGGCGGCAGTTCTGTGGCATGAAGGCCAGCACACAGGCAGGTTCATGGCGGCGCGTCTCGACACTGCCGGCGCAACGCTGGGGTGCGCTCCCACAACACAGGAATGAGACCAAGAGGGAGGAAAGAGAGAAAGGCGGCTGAAGGCTCACGGTGGAGTGACGGTGGAGTCGTAGCCGGCTCGGCGTAGTGGTACACGGCGGCGGCGTAGTCGTTCCCAGCGGCGGCGTACTCCTCTGCTCCGGCTCCCTTGACGCGGACGGCCCCCTCCTCAGCACGGACGGCTCCGGCCTTGTCTGCTCCGGCTCCGGCTCCGGCGTGTTGGCGGCGACGCGACGCGCGGCTCTGGCTTCTCCTCCCCCACTGTTCCCCTACTCCCCCCTTTCTTCTTTCTTGTGGCGGCGAACCAGAGGAAGGGGAAAAACCCTAATGTGGTAGGTGGGAGCCCTGGCTGGGTCTCGGTCCGGGGTGTAGGCGCTCGGTCAAGGCGGCGCAAGGGCAAAGAGGCAATGGCGCACGGGGTGAGGAGCTCACCTTTAGGCGTGGCTGCGAGGGGCAAGGGGGTCTTTTCCCCCAAGGGGCCTCCCCAGGCGAGCACGCGCGCGAGGTGGCTCGGCGTGCGGGTCGACCGGGCGGAGCGGCCGTCCCATCCGGCGCGCAGGCGCGGCTGGGCGCGTGCGTACGGCGTGCTGCAGAGGAAAAGACGAAGGGGAGAAGAAAAGGTGGGGATGACATGTGGGGTCCGTCGGTCAGCGAGAGAAAGGAGGAAGAGCTGCGGTGGGCTGCTGGGCAGCGCGGTGCTGGGCCGGCGAGAGATATTAAAGGTTTTGGTTGCCCTCGGGCTGGAACTAGGAGGTGGTCCGGTAGACTTCTTCAGGAGTTAGTAGGCCCAACTAGATGTTAGTGCTTTTGAAATTAGTTTGAAGATAGGTTTATATTTAGTTTGAATTTGAATTAGTTTCAAATTCAAACCACACACAATTTTAACTCCAAATAAAATCCAGAAAAACCAACTCACATATTTTACCATAATTTGAATTTATATTTTTATATATGGTTTTATTTGTGGAGAATTTAAGGTGGATGGCTAGCATTTGGGTTGAAAATGGGTAGCACTCATTGACAAACAAAAGGTTTTAAATTTTTCAAAAATTTAACACCTTCTAAATCCTGGTATGTTACATTCTCCCTCACCACCGAGAATCTCGTCCTCGAGATTTAGGCTCCAACCTCCCCCTCGAACAAGTGAGGGTACTCTTTCCTAAGGTTGGCTTCCTTCTCCCATGTGGCTTCTCGTTCAGTGTGGTTACTCCATAGCACCTTGCAGAAAGTAATGGTGGTCCTTCTTGTTTCTTTGACTGCTTGATCCAGAATCCTTTCGGGGTACTCTGCGTACTCAAGGGTATCTTGCAAGTCAAGCAACTCTGTGGGCACTTCCTTTGCCTCCACTTCCTTTTCACTCTTCTTCAATTGTGACACGTGAAACACGGGGTGTACTCCGGCCATAGTCTCCGGCAACGTGAGCTGGTACGCGAGACTACCGATCCTCTTGGTGATTTGATATGGCCCTACGTATCTTGGAGCAAGCTTCCCTTTCACTAGAAATCTCTTAGTTCCTCGAAGTGGTGAGACCTTCAGGTACACACGATCTCCGACTGCAAAGGTCAACTCCCTCCTTCTCTTGTTGGCATAGCTCTTTTGGCGGCTTTGAGCGATCCTCATGTTCTCGCGAACTTTCTCCACTTTCTCTTCTGCCTCTTCTATGATGGCTGGCCCAAAGAGTGTTCTTTCTCCCACTTCTGACCACGCTAGCGGGGTCCTGCACTTTCTCCCATAGAGGGCCTCAAAGGGAGACATTCGGAGACTAGCTTGATAGCTGTTGTTGTACGAGAACTCTACATACGGTAAGCTACTCTCCCAATCGGTGCCGTAAGTGAGTGCACACGCTCGTAGCATGTCCTCCAGAACTTGGTTGACTCTTTTAGTTTGCCCGTCTGTCTGTGGGTGGAAAGCTGTGCTATAGCTAAGAGTGGTGCCCATAAGCTTGTGAAGGCTCCTCCAAAACTTGGCCACAAACTAAGACCCTCGGTCAAACACAATGCTCCTAGGTGCTCCATGTAACCTGAGTATGTGCTCCACGTACAAGTTAGCCAGGCGTTCTGTCCCAAAGGTCGTCTTCACCGGCACAAAGTGTGCCACCTTGGTCAGTCGGTCCACTATGGTGTCCGGGGTAATCCCACAATAAAGTCCATGGAGATGTCCTCCCATTTCCAAACCAGGATCTCCAACGGTTTTAGCAAACCTGCAGGCTTCTGGTGCTCGATCTTCACTCTGCTGCAAGTATCACAACAAGCCACGTAGTGCGCTAGGTCTCTCCTCATGTCTTTCCACCAGTACCTTGTCTTCAGGTCTTTGTACATCTTTGTCCTTCCGGGGTGGATAGAGTACCTCGAGTCGTGGGCTTCTCTCATGATCAGCTCCAAGAGCTCCTTGTCTTGCGGTACACAAAACTGATCTTTCAGCCATACCGTCCCTTGTTCGTCCACCCGGTAGTCCTCCGCTTTTCCTTCCAGCATTTGTTCCGCAGGGCTCTCATTTCTGCACTCGACTTTTGAGCTTTTCTGATGTGTTCCTCCAGATCATAGGTCACACGCAGTTTGTTGGCTTGCCCTCGGTCCACGATTTCTATCCTCAGTTTCTCTTGCTCTTCGTGCAGGGCAGGTTGCTCTTCTTTTACCATGAGGTTGTTGCAATACGTCTTTCGGCTTAGTGCGTCGGCCACGACGTTAGCTTTGCCCGGGTGGTAGTTGATCTCCAAGTCGTAATCCTTGATTAGTTCCAACCACCTTCTCTGCCTCATGTTCAACTCCGACTGCGTAAAGAAGTACTTCAGGCTTTTGTGGTCGGTGTACAGCTCACACTTGTTCCCTATCAGGTAGTGCCTCCAGATCTTAAGTGTGTGCACGACGGCTGCCAACTCCAAGTCGTGAGTCAGGTAGTTCTCCTCATGTTTCTTCAGCTGTCTCGAAGCATATGCCACAACTTTACCCTCCTGCATCAGGATGCAACCGAGTCCTTGCTTCGAAGCATCATAGTAGACCACGAATTCCTTCTTAATGTCTAGCAAGGTAAGCATGGGGGCTGTGGTGAGTCTCTTCTTCAACTCCTGAAAACTTTTCTCACACGCTGCTGTCCACTCGAACTTGGTGTTGTTCTTTAGCAGCTCTGTCATCAGCTTAGCAATCTTGGAGAAGTTTTCAATGAACCTCCGGTAGTATCCTGCCATTCCGAGGAAGCTTCTGACATCGGTCACGTTCAGCAGCTGCTCCCACTTGGTAACCGACTCCACTTTGGACGGATCCACAGCGATTCCTTTTGCTGACAACACGTGTCCCAAGAACGCGACTTTCTCCATCCAGAACTCACACTTGCTGAACTTAGCATAAAGCTTGTGCTGCCTCAGCCTTTCTAGCACGATCCTCAGGTGCTCCTCATGCTCCTCTGCTGTCTCTGAGAAAATTAGGATATCGTCGATGAACACCACCATGAACCTGTCCAACTCTTCCATGAAGACTTTGTTCATCATGTTCATGAAGTAGGCGGGGGCGTTGGTCAGCCCGAAAGAAACCACCACAAACTCGTACAAGCCGTACCGAGTGGTAAAGGCCGTCTTGGGGATATCCTGCTCCTGGATTTTCATCTGGTGGTACCCTGACCTCAGGTCGATCTTGGAGAAGAACTTTGCTTTCTTGAGTCTATCCAACAAGTCATCAATTCTGGGTAGTGGGTATTTGTTCTTCATGGTCATCGAGTTGAGAGTTCGGTAGTCTATGCGCATCCTCTTCGTGCCATCTTTCTTCTCCACAAAGAGCACTGGTGAACCCCATGGTGAAGCGCTCGACCGGACAAAGCCTTGCTCCAGCAACTTCTTGAGCTGTTTCTTCAACTCATCCAGCTCTTCTGAAGACATCCGGTACGGACTCTTTGCAACGGGTCCAGCTCCCGGCATCAGCTCAATCACAAACTCCACGTCCCGGTCAGGAGGTAACTCCGTAAGTTCCTCTGGGAACACGTTCGGAAACTCACAGACCACTGGGATATCCTCCATTTCTTTCCCATTCATGTTGCATAGCATTGTTGCAGTTTTCGGACTCTGGGGTTCAATCCGCACTTTCATTCCGCTAGGGTGTGCCAACTGTATGAACCTGGGGTTGCATGACACCATCCTGTTGTGCTTTGCCAACCAGTCCATTCCTAGAATCACATTAATGCCGGTTGACTCCAGAATGGTCAAGTCTACCGTGAACAGCTGTCCCTCAAACACCAACTTCACCCCTCGGCACTCTAGCGTACTCCTCTTTTCTCCTAATGGAGAACTAGTTAAAATAGGCCTTGGTCGAGGCTTAGTTGCTAACGACCTTTCTTTAACAAACTTGGTAGAGATATACGAATACTGAGCTCCGATATCGAACAAGATAGTTGCCATAACCGAGTCAACAAGGAACTCACCGAGTGCGACGTCAGGTGCGGCTGCGGCCTCCTCGGCGGTGAGGTGGTTTAGGCGTCCTCGGGTAGCCCGTGGCTACGCGGTCCTCTACTAGGTACGAGGTGGCTGTCCTCCCGGTGCTGGTGCCTTGGCCGGTGTATGGTACTGCGAGTTGCAGTTCTGACCTCCTGGTTGAACTGGCTGCGGGCACTCAAACGACTTGTGTCCAACCTGACGGCAGTTGAAGCACGTCACTCTAGCTCTGTCTGCGGCCTGCGGCTGTTGTCTCTGCCTCTAGTTGCTTGGTCCTCCACCTCCTCCTGGGTTGTTTCTGTTCTGCTGCTGCTGGGTAGCGTAGTGCCTCGGCTGTGACTGCTGGCTCTGTGGGAAACCTGTCCTCTGTCTCTGGGGTGGACCTGGGCGTCCTGCCTAGTCGGTGCGCTTCTTTTTGCCCCCACAGGCCTCCACGTACTCAAGCCTCGACCTCTCGACAATCAGTGCCTTGTCTATCAGTGTACGAAGTGTCGTACAGTCGTGAGCGGCCAAGTGCTGTGCCATCCCACGGTGTAGTCCCTTCCTGAACCAGTACACCATTTTCTTCTTTGTGTTGGTATCATCTGGCGCGTATCTCATCAGTTCCTGGAAGCGGTTGGCATACTCTTGCACAGTCATTCCTCCCATCTTGAGGTGACGGAACTCATCAGCTTTCCCGTCCATCACTGCCTCCGGGATGTGGTGGTCCCTGAAAGCCTCCACAAACTCGTTCCACCCAATGTGAAGCGGGTCCGAGTGTGAGTCGCAGTAACTGTCCCACCAAGCACCTGCGGTACTGATCAGCTGGTGCACTGCAACCGTCATGCACTCCTCCTCTGTAAGCTCAGTCAACTCCAGCTTCTTCTCGATCTCCCTCAGCCAGTTGTCCTCATCCATGGGATCCGCTGAGTGGTCTAAGGTTGGTGGACACAACTTGTTGAAGTTCTCTACCTTCTTCTCGAAGCCCTCTGGTAAGTTCCAGTGCTGCGCTCTGTGGTTGTTGTTGTTGTTGTTCTGAGCTAGCATGTGAGTGATTGTCTGCATCAGCTGAGTTTGCACTACCATCACGTCAGCCAAGTTTGGTGGGGGTGCTGGCGATGGTACTTCTTGGTTCTGTTCTTGGTCTGCTTCTCCCTCGGGCTCCGGCTCAGGCTCCTGCTCTAGGTCTCCCTCGGCACCGTTCACAAGTCCGCGCCCTCCTGGGCCACCTCGGCCTCCTCGACCACCGTGGTGTCCTCCATGGCGTCCTCCTCTCGGTGCGCGGCCTCCACGGCGTCCGCGTGCTCCAGCTCCAACTGGGTTTGGGGCATCCTCCCCTCCATCCTCTCCGGCGGCCTCCTCGAAGGGGACCAGAAGCCGTCCGGACCTCCTTAGTCCTGACATCTGTTCCATGTTTTGAAAGTCAGCTCTGGTAGGGGGGAGAAACTATAGGGTTATTAACTATAAAGGAGTAATCCTGCTAACAATCAAGCAATTTCACTCAAACATATAAGAAGCATGAACTCCGAATAAAACCATGAAGAACCATGTCACTCAATTAATGCCACCATACAAAAGGTGTGTATCTCAAGGTTTACTCCAACAACCTTCAAGATTACACGACAACACATCACGCTAACGCACGGTACATCATGGTGGGTAGCTACTACAGCCGTGACAACATGGGTGGTAACAACTACTACTAGAACAACATGGTGGTCCTAACTCTACTACTAGATCTCCTCTGCTAGCTCTAGCTACTGGACCTCCACGCTCGGTCACAGGGTGCACTGTGGTGCCACCGGTGACGCCTCCGGGTAGGAGTCGGAGGGGACGGCGTAGAACGGCGGTGAGTTGACTCCCGGGTAGTTAGGTATCTCGATCTCCAGTCCTCCGTAGTAGTCGCGGACAAACTCCAAGGCTCAGTCCATCTCTACTGTGTCCTGGGTGCCTCTCGGGTACTGGCGTAGCAGTGGAAGAAGAATCGGTGGCAGCTCAAAGGTCTCCTCCCGCAGACGTGGTCTCTTCTTCGGTGGTAGGAGTGCGGTAATCTCCTTCAACTCCGCCAACCTCCTCTGGTCGGAGCGCTCCCAAGCCGTGCGGGTCCTGGCAGCAAGGTCCTGTGCCTCGTACAGCCGACCTTCCAGGTGGCAGCGGTGGTAGTAGTTGTGTCGAGTCCTCTCCTCCAGGTCCTACACCCTCTCCTGGTAGTCCACTGAAGCTGCACCGAGGGACTCGACTAGGTACTCGACCTCACCAAGTCACTCCCTGTCCACACGGGTGGCGTCTAAGGTAGCTCTGTGTCTCTCCTCGGCGACTCTCAACCGTGCCTCTAGGGTAGCTATCTCTATGGCGTCCGGCTCTGAGCTGGCTCGGGTAGCTGCTAGCCCCAACTCCACCAGCTCACCGTTCCTCCAGTGGGCCTCTCCAAGGAAGTGCTCCAAGTTCTGCTTCTCACGCTCCAGCTGAAGGCTGCGCTCCAGGGTGCTGTCCCACTTCCATCTCAGGAAGGAGATCTCGTTGTTTGCCCAGTACAGCGCTTGGTCCTGTGCCAGTATGCACCTGTTGGCCATTTGCATGTTCTCGTTCTCCTCCATTGTGGTCACCTCAAGGTACTTAGCGTCGTCTGTGTCCCAATGGCTGGGGTCGTAGACTGTCATCGGTAGTACGCTGAACGGTGTACCCTTGAGTCTCTCACTGAGCTGGTTGCACACCTCCTTCAGCGCCTTCTGTGCGCAGACCTGATGTGCCTCCATGGTAGAGCTCTCGAATCAGAGAATCTCCACCTTCTTGAACTCAGGCACTCACGGGTCCTCCGGGACTATCAGGGTCAGGAACGTGGGGGTCTGATCCATGAACCCCGTGGTCTTCCCCTCATAGCACACCTCGTTGACCTCCACTCCGGCTTTCTCCAAACACTCCAGCAGAAGGCGGCAGAACCCTCCGTCTTGATCGGGATCCATTGTCGTTCCGCCATCTGCAAATCGTTGTTAAAGGGGTAGTTAGTAGGAGGTTAGTTGAAGTTAATTAAGGAATACATATATATACGTATAGATATATATACATATATGTTCAAGGGGTTTATATAGAGTTCAAGGTTAGAAAAGGCTTCCTATGCTATCGACCATTTCTAGGGCTCGTCCTACGGTCAAGCATGGTTCTGGTACCAACTGAAACGAACCGAATTTCCGCGAACGGAAATCCGACTCTCTGCACCTCCGTGGTAGTCCCAGGAAGGCTACCACGTGCAATCCCTGTCTCAGCAATACCAAAATCCATACAAAACTGGAAATAAAATAGAGTACATCATTTATTTATTACATTAATCAGAGTACATCTCTTCGGCACATGCCGGGTACAAGTCCATCAGGACTGAATCAAACAGAAAGAAACATCTCGCAGCGGCTCCATGTGTTGACACTTGCTAGCGTCGCCACCAGGTTTATATCCCGGCAACAGCGCCAGAAAGCTTGCTGACACTTACTAGCGTCGCTACTAAATATGCAACGACGCCGGAAGGCCTGTTGGTATAAATAACGATCGCAGAAAAGTCCGCAAGCGTACGGATACCGGTGTAGCTTTCACCCAAGAGTATTCCAGGGTATCGAATCCACAGGGAACGTGTCTGCACTAGTGAAGAATCAAGATCGGCCTTGGACGAGAGAAGATATGGTAATAGTGTAGGAGAGGTAGAGAGGGTTTCGAAGGATTCCGGATACTAAAGATAAGATCAGCGTTTACTACGATGCTTGCTTTGGGACGCTCAACCGTCCTAACCCGGAAGGGATGAGAAGGGGGCTAGGCAAGCCAAGCAGGGGTCCTACTGCGCTCTAGTGGATCTCACGTGGTGGACTACATAGGCCGTCAGGGCTGTCACCACCTGGGGCTACCACAACAATCCATGCCACTAGGTGTACTCCGAGGTAATCGCAAGACTAGACACCACGTCTACTCTAGTGACTACTATTCTAGCTTTGCAATTACTAGAACACTAATCAAAGCAAGGAGCCCACAAGCATAAATAATAAAGCTGAACTTAATTGAATAGATCCAGAATGCCTAAGAGTTACCCGGATGTTACTCGAAGTGGAGCCGCATCCGCCGAGGTACAAGAGGAAGGGAGGAAGCCGACAACTCCGGCTTCTCCTGGACTCGCACCTCAACTCTCACCTAATTCTAACACTAATTTGGTAGGGCTTCGCCTGATCTCTGCTTCTCTGTGCGTCCTTTGGAAGTGAGGAATGGGCTTCTATTTATAGGGGGGCGGAGACTTGGGAGAGTGGAGGACCTCCCCCTCTTTCCTGAGGCGCAACCGGCCTTCCCACGGTACTGTAGCGTGTAGGGGAAGGTGCCTGAGGCGATGGAGAAGAAAACCGGGCAAGAACCGGACACTAGGTGCCCGAACCGGAGTTGAACCGGTCGCTGGGTGCCTGAACCGCTGCAAAAGAGGCAGAACCGACCGGGCCAGCCGCGGCCCATGCAACCGACCTCCCATCGGCCAGCCGCGGCGCGCCACGCGTCCCGGGCGGACCGCGTGCGCTCCCGCGTGCGGAGGGAGGCGGCCAACGGAGGCCCGCCACGTCGCCCGGCCGGGGCTGACCGCGTGCCCTCCCGCGCGTCCGCGCGTTCGCCCGGGGGCGGCCAACGGCGGCCTGCCACGTGGCCTAGCGGGGCCGCTCGTGCGCGCGTGTGCGCTTCACCGCGGCGCCTGGTCGAGCCAATGGCCGCTCACCACGTGGTAGCGCATGGGAGTTCCCCTGCGCCTGATTCGTACGGCGATGGGGTGCTGACGTCAGCATGACGTCAGCACCTCTAGTATTTTTGTCTATTCAATATCTTTTCCATCCGAGCTCCGATGTAGATAAATAATATATCCGTTTCGATCATCTCGACGAGCCCGTCGCAATGGTGTAGTCCAAATTGGAATTTGATGTTGTTTGTGATAATGCCATATTTTATTCTATAATTGTTCATTTGCACCTGCAACCAAATATACACCAAAGCTTGTGGAATTTGTTAGATTATAACCCTATAGCTATGGTGCACACTTTCATGGAGTAACTTTTATCCGAAGTTGACGGTCAAAAAAAGGGACTTAACGACCATCAACACTATGGTAGCAGGGAAGACTCCAACTCCTCAGGCAACTTGAGCGTAGAAGGTGCCCTACTCGTCCCATCTGTCGTTCTCAAAGTCGTAATCCGGCTCTGTATCAGAGACGCCAGGATCTACCCGATAAGCGGGTAGGTCATGTCAGCTTCCCAACAAAGAGCAAAAGCGGTGTATATAACTACTATGCAAGATATAAACCTACTTTGGCTGTAGAAGGCTTAAGCACAGCAGCGCAGCAACATTCAAGGTAAGCAGAAATATGTAGTGAGGTCAACACCTCAGGGAGGCTCACACCTCCGAGGTCCATACCTCTGGGGTCCACACCCCGCAACAAGGATATCACACCAAAGCACTGAATCACAACCACAATCTAGCTCCCAACTCTCATCTGCGATGTGGGGCCCACCTGCTCCTATCCCCACATCTCAACAGCCTCGGGTCGGGCTCACACACTCGGGGGAGAGAAGAAGCACAAGAAAAGAGTCTAGCCAGAATAACAGATCTCAGGACTGTCCATAACCTGTGGACACGGACTATAGCTATAGGTTTTACACTCTGCAGAGGTTGTACAACTGTACCCGCCCGAATAGGGCTGAAACTGGCCGTCACCGGTTCCAAACCCTACCATACGGCTGAAGTCCAAGTAAGTGGATAGCACTCTCCTGCATCTCCGAGTCTGGCGAAGCCCCTGCTGTAGAGCTCGTACTGCCAGCGAGGGGTCCCTCGAAGCTGTGGAACCCTTCCCCAGCCGCACCGGGGTGAAGTCTTCTAAGGAGGAACGATGTCTCCTAGCACGATCACACCGATCCGCCTACAGGCGGAGTGCTATCCACTACGAGTCTCACCCCGCACCCCCGCCCATAACAGAGCAGGCGGTTTGTACGGAAAGAGTCCAAAGAAACATGGTTAGACTGACAATCGGTCCTTAAGGGCCGAGAGCGAGCACTCCCCATCTTCACCGAATCCGACACGCCGCTCGGGCGAGAGGCCAGATCGCATCTCCCTGAGGCAGGCGTTCACAAGTAGCCAAATGGCTCGCTCCCGCCAAAACACGTCAAGGGATACACACCCAGAACTCACGCTAGAACACACCGAGATCTCCCATATCTCAGTCCAAGCCCAGAATACCATCCATAATCAAGCAATAAAAGTATGGATAGTGAGTGTATGGGACTAGCTAGGGGTCTATAGCTAGTCTCGAGGTAGGTAAAGCAAGGAAACGGGATATATCAAACGTCATGGCATGGCTAATCAAATGGCTATGCAATCCACCAAATCAATGCATACATAAAAGTAAAGCACTAGCATCTAATAGCAACATGGGTTCTAAATGGTTGGGAGTGACATGACACTTGTGTTGTCGTTGTAGTACTCGCTGTCCGGGATGATGTACTCTGGGACCTTCGCGTCCTCCTGGTCGAAGCTCGGGCCGGGAACCACGAGGTTCGACGCGCGCGTAAGAGAGCGGTACACATCTAAGCAATAACTCCAAATAGAAACCTCTTTTTAGAAAGCCAAAAAGATCTCAATCTAGCGACAATCAGCAAGGTTTTGAAATTACGAAATTATAGGAGTTGGTTACCTATTTTTCTGAGCTTCCTATAATTAGTTATGATTTTTCAAAGGTTAAAACATTTATAAATCATTTCTGAAATCATTTTAAAATAGAAAAGGATTTTTATTAAAAATGTCGTCAGCAACCCTCGGTTAGTGGGCCGTTAGTGGGCCAAAAGTGTTAGTGGGCCTTAAAGGCCCAATGGACTTGGCCCAGTCGGCCCATAGGGCCAAAGTCCAGAAAACACCCTTAAACTCTTCTATGCCGCACGGTTGGGATGTCAACGGGCTCTGCTGGGCCTTGATGGGCCAAAGCCCACACGGTGGCCCGGTTAGAGTCTCTGGAAGGGAAAGTCTAAAATTGGCCCCTGAACTCTCCTGGGTGAGCACATGCTCCCTGGACAGGTCTGGGGTTAGGTGGACACCCCCGCCCTCGCGACGTCGCGCACCAAGTGCTCGACGGAATGCCAGTGGCATCCCGCGGAGGCGACGCGCGGTTCGACGGCGGTTCAACGCGTCCGGTGGCCTAGCGACCTCCGGGACAGCGTCTCTGAGCCACGGCCGGCTAGCACGCGCGGCAAAGATCCCTTCTTGGGCCTCTACGGTCAGCGTGTAGCGCGGCGGGGCGCGACGTGGTGCTGCGGCGCGCGGCAGGGGGCTTGGCGCGGTTGGCCAAAGGCCGAGCCTTGGCCGCACGCTGGGGTGCACGGGCCATGGCCTTGCTCACGTGCACGCGGCCTCCGACACGCCCGCTCAGCGCAGCCGTCCGGTAACTGGAGGCGCGGCTCGAAGCGGCGCGGCGGCGCATGGCCTCCCTGCAAAGAAAACCACGGCTCGACGGCCGGTTCCCAGACAAGCGGTTCATCGCACGGCGACGGCGAGCGCAATGTCATGGACTTGTCCAGGCACTACTCTCCGTCGCGGGGTGGCAGTTCTGCGGCACGATGGCCAGCACACAGGCAGGCTCATGGCGGCGCGTCTCGACGCCGCCGGCACAACACAGGGGTGCGCTCCCACAACACAGGAATGAGACCAAGGGGAGGAAAGAGAGAAAGGTGGCTGAAGGCTCACGGTGGGGCGACGGTGGAGTCGTAGCAGGCTCGGCGTAGTGGTACACGGCGGCGGCGTAGTCGTTCCCGGCGGTGGCGTACTCCTCTGCTCCGGCTCCCTTGACGCGGACGACCCCCTCAGCACGGACGGCTCCGGCTCCGGCTCCGGCGCGTCGGCGGCGACGCGACGCGCGGCTGCAGCCTCTCCTCCCCCACTCTTCCCCCACTCCCCCCTTTCTTCTTTCTTGCGGTGGCGAACCAGAGGAAGGGGAAAACCCTAATGTGGTAGGTGGGAGCCCTAGCTGGGTCTCGGTCCAGGGTGTAGGCGTTCGGTCAAGGCAGCGCAAGGGCAAAGAGGCGGCGGCGCACGGGGATTGGGCGCCCGGGCGCGGGTGCCGACGTGGCTGCGCTCCAATGGTGAGGAGCTCACCTTTAGGCGTGGCTGCGAGGGGCAAGGGGGTCTTTTCCCACTGGGAGCCTCCCTAGGCGAGCGCGCGCGCAAGGTGGCTCGGCGTGCGGGTCGGCCGTGCGGAGCGGCCGTCCCATCCGGCGCGCGGGCGCGGCCGGGCACGCGCGTACGGCGTGCGACAGAGGAAAAGGCAAAGGGGAGAAGATAAGGTGGTGATGACAAGTGGGGTCCGCCGGTCAGCGAGAGAAAGGAGGAAGAGCTGCGGTGGGCTGCTGGGCTGCGGCGGTGCTGGGCCGGCGAGAGATGTAAAAGGTTTTGGTTGCCCTCGGGCTAGAACTAGGAGGTGGTCTGGTAGACTTCTTCAGGAGTTAGCAGGCCCAACTAGATGTTAGTGCTTTTGAAATTAGTTTGAAGATAGGTCTATATTTAGTTTGAATTTGAATTATTTTCAAATTCAAACCACACACAATTTTAACTCCAAATAAAATCCAGGAAAAACCAACTCACATATTTTACCATAATTTGAATTTATATTTTTATATATGGTTTTATTTGTGGAGAATTTAAGGTGGATGGCTAGCATTTGGGTTGAAAATGGGTAGCACTCATTGACAAACAAAAAGTTTTAAATTTTTCGAAAATTTCACACCTTCTAAATCCTGGTATGTTACAATCTCCTTTCCCAAATGAGCTTGAGTAGCCCTTGCCGTCTCGGGGCCTTGAGGTTGTCCTGGTAATCCTCCTTTGTTACCCAACGGGCACCTGGCAAGTTGTCCCACTTGCGTCTCTAGCATCTTCATCATGTTAAGCACTTGATGGATAGAGCTTCCGACCTCCGTCACCTTGCCATCTATATTCTCCAATATTTTGTCCATAGCCTTGAACTTAGTGACGACGTCCTTGTTGATCTTAGCTTGCTCGTCCATGAAGTCCTTCAATTTTGTACAAAGAGGAACCAAATTTTGAATGGACGAACTTGCATTAAATCGGGGTTTACCTTGGACATGGTCGTACTCCTCACACTCCTCACATGTGGATCTTGCCTCTGCAGCCTTTAGGTCTTGAGCCTCTTCCTTTTCAATCTCCATCTTCTCCATCCTCCTCTTAAGTAACCCGATATGCCATTCAAGGAGTTCGGCTCGCATGTATTCATTGAAACGCTCCAAAGCTTCCGCAATCGTCTCCGTTGGGAATTGAGCAAACGTATCAATCTTGTTGCGCAAACTCTGAGTCTTGGCCGGTGAATAAAATTCCTTCATGAAGTTCCTCATCAACACTTCCCAATCTTGTTTCGACTCCGCCGGTAGAGTGTGGAACCAACGCAAAGCTTTTCCAAGTAGTGAGAACGGAAAAAGTCTTGCCCTCATTTGATCTTGAGTCACCCCATCCTCATCGAAAGTATGACATAATTGAACAAATGCTTGGAGGTGAAGGTTCGGATCCTCTTTACTGGTGAAAGGCGAGTGTTGCATCATGCAGATAGTTGAGACCTTGATCTTGAATGGCCTTTCGGCGTCTTCAAGATTTATGATGGGTAGATCAACAACGTCCGGGGTGCATAGCTCCCCGATCTTGTGCTTCGGCTGCGGTTGTTCTCCCATCGGTGGTGGTTGATGTTGATCTTCCTTCGGACTTGGAGGTGGTGATTCCTTTGGAGATCCCGGTGATCCTTCGACCTCGGCTTTTGGATCTAGGGTTTCCAATCCTTTAGCTTGTGTTGCACGTCTCCTTTGCCTGTAAAGTTTTCCTGGATCATCCACAAAAATATTTGGGTTTCTTGGAGAGGTAGCCATCCATCTCCGATTAGGGTTAGTAATAAACAAAAATCTAAAAAGAAAAATTAGGGTTAGTCAAAAACTAGATTAGATTGATTTTTTTTCTTTTTGAGGATGATCAAAATTTAAGAGATGCAAAAGAAAAATCAAAAGAAAAACTGAAAAAGTATTTACAAGAAAGCGATACTAGATTGGATTTTGATTGCTTGTTCCCCGGCAACGGCGCCAGAAAAAGGGGCTTGTTGACGGTAGATTGTCGTATCAAAGTTTGTTTGGATTTGCAAGCGGACAAATCCCCCTTCGTAGTCAAGGGACCTTCTTCCCTTAAGTGTGAGAACCCAAGGTATCGAATCTGTGGAACAATGTGCAATGCAAGGATTCAATCTAGTAAGGTAAGAAAACTCTTTCTTTTGAAGAAGCAAATTGCATCTAATCTAAGAGATCATCAAGAAAACACATCTAATCTAATCTAATCTACTAAACTCAAGAGGTGGCAAGAGAAAGCAAAGGGATAACCGATCTAGAGCGTCTAGATCATGATTATGTTGTAGCTCCAAACAAGATAGATGACGATAGAAAAGCGAATCTCATAAAGAACATCTTTAAACCGTGGCCTCCGTTCCGATTCCGAAGATGCCCGCCTTTTGGAGCCACCGTCCTGTCACAACACACTCCTATTCGTGCGGGTTAGCCTAGGACGAGTTCGAGAAGAACAAGTTGAAAACACTTGGTCGGTCTAGTATGCACCTCTACCCACCGCAGCTACAAGAGCACCATATGCAATCTATCTTAAGTATAGATTGGGGAAGAAGCAAAACCAAGGGAGACCAAAATCATAGAGAAGACACTTGATCGCTAGAAATCGGATTCACTTAAAGACTTCACCATGAATGATTACATGAACAAGATCACCACCGAGATCCTACTGTGATCTTGATCCTTGCTCCGAAGCTCCGACGTGGACTTCCATGCAAGGTTCCCACGTCAGCTAGGGAAACCCTAGACAACTAGCACGACCCTCCTCTCCGAGATGGTGTCCCTCTAGCTTCTTTGCTCCTCGGCGGCGGATGACGAATGAATTGATGCGTGGCTCTTGGCAGGGGGGCTATAAATAGTCCGAGGAGTAGCTAGGTCAAAGGGGGTGCTGAACGGGGCCCAGAATGGGCTGGGCCGGCCGGACTAGGCTGACCGGCCTGGGCCCATTCTGGCCCGGTTTGGCCCCGGCTTCCTCCCCGTGGCTTCTCGCGTCTTCTAGAACTTCCCCCTTCTGCATGTGGGTCCTTGACGTCAGTTTCTCCGCGGTTTGGATAGGGCTCCTTGTCACGCAAGCTTCAACATTTTCTGTCCAGGTCCTCGGAGTTTTGTGCCTTCACGGTTCGGTCCATGGGCCACTTGGAGTCATGTTCACTTCGTGTCTTGACTTGTGCCGGGCTTCATGATCTTCTCACAAAGTGTTTGATGAACTTTCCTGGGAAGTCTCCCTTTTAGCGTTAAAACCCTGCGTAAACAATAAACTCCAAAAACCATATGCGAGTGCGAACTTGATATATCATGAGGGTTAGGATAACAAATCAATGCAAACACCGAAGGTAAACTCATGGCTAGGTTGACGGAAATTCACCGTCAACAACCGGTAGGTTAGATAGAGAACTTTAGCGGTTTGCTTCCGATCCTTGGATTGACAAACCTTGGGGACCCTCCTTGGTGAAAAAGGCACCAAGTCACCCGTACGCTTGCGGTGAACTTCAACACGGTTTTGAACCGTCAACAAGCCCTTTTTCTGGCGCCGTTGCTGGGGATCGGCAACTCGAACCCTAGGGTGATCTATCTTTCTTTTTTAACTTACCCTAATTTTATTATTGCATATACCCTGTGTTTCTTGTTTGTGTCCTTGAATGCAGGTAAAACCCTAGACACAAAGCGATCGAGAAATTTTCAACATTCGGACTTCGACAAGTCCAACCTCGCTCAATCAAGTTGATGGCTACGCAAAGAATTGCTCTTTAGTGGTAGGTGCTAACCTTGGTTAGTGGCCCAACATCCGCTATTGAGCCCCCACCCAAAGCAAACAAATATTAACAAGGTATGCCTATGTGTCGATTAAGTTTTTAGACTAATGTCTTTTGGAGGTTTGTGTTGACACATCTTATCCTATATATTTATAAGTCAACTAAACATGAGAAAAGGGCATAAATGTTAATATCAACTTAGAATAGGGTGCCACTAACAGTTTTTCTGGAGATTTGGTAAATTATATAAATCCAGGAACCATTCGGGAAAAGTGCTAAAAGAATCAAATCTAGAAGACTCCAGAAGGCTCCGGAACTCAACGTGACTTCGCACCCAAGAAAGAAGCATTTAGAAGAAGCGACGGACCACCTGGCCGAAGTGGGCCCCGAGGGGGGCCCACCCCAGCCCGATCGGCCTGGTGGTGGGGCCGGTCGGCCTCCCCCGGGCGCCACCTCAGCCCTACTTCCAGAAGGTTCTTCCACCGCCTATGAGGATCAATCTAAACCACTCGTTAGGTCGGTTTGATCAAACGGCACACGTCTACCCCTCAGGGCTATATAAGCAGCCCCCTGCCCCCTGGCAGAGGCATCTGGAAACCTGAGTTTGCATACACCAGATCAAGTCATCAAGTCAGAGATACTACACCCTAGAAACACCATATAGCAGAGTAGCTAGCTAGTCTAGATCTAGGAGGAGGCAAGGCGTCTACTTGGCTCCTGATCGTCTAGAGGCTGATCGAGATACTGATCTAGCTTCGCTCTTGTAAGTTCTTATCTAGTTCCTTACATTTGTTATACAGACATATGTTCTTATCAATGATTATATTCGACATTATATGCTTTGGTGTTTATTATGATTACATGTTTAGCATAGTTGATTTGCCTTTATATTCATGTATGGAGTCGTATAGCCCTCACCTAGATCATTTGTTAACATGGGTGAACGGTAAAGACAGTGTAAGCGTGGTGCTTATATTGTATTTATCTGCGATTGCACCCTATATGCCGGGTCGTGTGGTAGATCGTGGTGGTGATAGCACTATTGAGTCCTTCGCAGTCCACCCCCCGTGTATAGGACTAGTGGAGCCTTATACTGTTTGGGTTGTTTCAAGTTTCGGCCTTGATCCTCCTGGATAGTCTCCCCATGCATTGATATAATAGTTCTTCTTCCATGATTGTTAAATGTTTGCACTAATCATAGTTTGCATTGACATATAGTTTAGAGTTACCGAGGAGTATCCTCTCTAACTAGACTTTGCTATGTTTCTCTTGCTATAATGACACTTTCTAGCTGCTCATGATGTTATGACTTGAATAATGCTATCAATATCTTTATCTTTATGTGACTTACCCCTGTTTATAGCAATTGATATATTTTGGCCACTCTACATTATAAAACTGAGAGATGAGCATGTATTAGCTATTATGGATTAGAAAGACTTCTTTCCCTGTGGTAGAATATAAATACGATACCTGGTTTTACTCCTGGTTAAAATGCTACAATGGTATATTCATATCTGTGCGCTTGCGGATTCCCTGTTTATATATATCTTCTTTTCTAGAGATCCAAGGCATATGTAAGAGTACCATATCCATGCGTTTTCTGGCACACCTGTCAGGGCTGACAACCTATATCGAGTTGTGCTATGAATCGTGTCGGAGTTCACCTTTTAGTTTAATCTGAAAGCAACATCTGATATACACTTAGCATCATGTTAAGATATACCTTTGCATTTCTGGTGCCGTCGATAGAGATGGATCTTATATCCGTTTCTAGTCGATGACGTTAGCAATGTCAACAGTTTGCTTGTTTGAGCTATAGGTTTCAGAAACGACCATGTCAAGCACGATGGAGAAGGATTCCATTACCATCATGCTCATGCAGCGATGGTAATGACTTTTGAAGCCAAGGGGTGCGTGACATGGTGCCCTAAAAGACTTCAAGATAAAGACCACACGTACATCTCCAGATCGATGGACGAAAGGATAACGATGTCATCACGATGTTTGCATGAGCCTCAGCAGAAAGCATTATATATATTTGGATTTTTAGAAGCCCCATGAAGTCTACATTCCAACGAATCAAGCGGCAAGGCAATCGGAGGTTCCTACAAGCGGATATGGCCGAATCACCGAAGGTCGCACGTGCTGAAATTCTGGACAGCAAGCAATGCTGAAGTGAAACAGCCATAGCTCCCTCATTCAGACTCGGATTAAGACGAATGAGTATACGTTAAAAAGGTAATTTTATACATTTTTCAATTGAATTATATTTTGGTATATGTTCTGTTCTGGATGCAGGGGTAAATCCACGAAGAAGAGGCAGCAGCAAGGCGATGACGACAAGATAGAGGAGATGGACATGGTGTCAATAAAGAGAAGATGGGGCAAAGGTTCCACAATACGTACATGATGAAATTCAGAACCTAAGGACTAAAACAAACCCTCCGGAGCATAGATGAATGAAGACACAAGAGGCACCACTCAACACATGATGATGTTGGAAGCGAACCGCTACCGATTTCATAAGGCAACATCAAGCTGCATGCACTAGTAGAAATGTTAATATCCATGACGATTTTATAGTGACGTTACATTTATTCGTCATGGAAGTGGTCTCTACTGTGAAGAATTTTGTAACTTCATCACAGATAACGAGTGCCAATGCCAGGCCACTAAAAATAATGACGAAACTCAGAGGATCGTCACCGAACAACGAACCTGTTCGTCACAGATGAATCATTCCAATTCTGCCCTACAGGAATCAATGACGAACACAATTGGACGTCACAGAACAACAAATGTTATCGTCACAAAACAACTTGAAAAAAAATAAGACAGATCTAACACGTGTAATTGTGGGTCCGACCGTGGGTCCCGCATACGGTCCCACCATACAGAATCAGTGGGCCCCGTCGTATGGCGACGTGGCAGTACACGTCAGCATGACCCCTCCGCTGCGGTCCCACTGCCATGTGGCAATGTGGGCCCACGGACTCTTGGTCCCGCTGCTCAGAATGGTGGGCCACCAGCCCAGGTGCATTGGGCCGGCCTTCTTTTTCGCTTTTCAGAAACGGTGGGCCATCAGCCCAGTAGCATTGGGCCGGCCTTCTTCGTTCCAGGGAGGCGGCCTGCAACCAGCCCAGTAGCTTTCCTTAGGATTTTATTCGGCAAAAAAAGGTGCTTTCCCCAGGATTCGAACCGGAGACGGGAGGATACTAGAGAGGAAGTCTTACCACTGCACCATTCAACGTATTGAGGTAGAGAAGTACATATTTATATAGTTAACATTTAGAACATGAATTCCCATGTTCCATAAACAAACAGACTGAAAGTCTGAAACTCAATCAGACCGAAACACCGTGCAGACAACCTTGCGGGCGGCTGCTGCGTGGCGGCGTCCCCAGCGGTCGGACGGAGGCTGCTGCGTGGCGGCGTCCCCAGCGGCCGGACGGAGGCTGCTGCGTTGCGGCGTCCCCGGCGGCCGGACGGAGGCTGCTGCTTTGCGGCGTCCCCGGCAGGTGGACGGCGGCGTCCCCGGCACACTTCGGCGGCATCCTCGGCCGGCGGCGTTCCCGGCGCACTGCGGCGGCGTCCCCGCGGCGGCTAGGTGACAGCTCGGTCCCACTTCAACTCTAGATTTAAAATCTAGTTAGTATCCTGTGTACTGGAATGCATTTCTTCTCATGCTTTTGGTCCAAAAGTAATGCTTTTCCTTAGATGTAGCTAGTAGAACCAGTTAGCAGGAAGACATGGGCTTGCTGGGCGATTTGGGAAGGTCTATAGTCTGAACCTTAGCTGTAATGGCAGAAGTTTGGAGCTCTGAAATTCGTTGTAGTGCCTCCAATTGCCTAAATTTATATGGAAACCTGTGATCTGGATCTAACTCACTTTGAATATAATTATATAATGGAAGAAATTGATTATGTGCAGATTGTAATTTGTTTTTTTTGATTCTCATGCAATGCCTTCGACCATAATTT
Organism: Cenchrus fungigraminus; assembly: GCA_036936925.1. NCBI lineage: Eukaryota > Viridiplantae > Streptophyta > Magnoliopsida > Poales > Poaceae > Cenchrus > Cenchrus fungigraminus. Next base: position 57,839,617 of record CM072768.1, on the reverse strand, counting down.
GGCCTGCTGGCTTCAATGTGTTGTGGTCTAGAAAACCATCCTACAATGAAATTTGGCCTGCTATGCTCTCATGTATTGTGCTGGAGCTACCATGTTTAGCACTGATCTTTTAATTCCTGGAGCTACAGCATGTTTAAACTGCAGGCTTACATTAACATTAAAGGCCGCCAATGGCCATGGCTGAATTCTTTAATATTGAGTCTATGCTGCTGTGTTGTCAAAGTTTACTTTTTGTTGCGTCTGCCTTTCCCTTATATTACTGCCTTCCTGAAAGTTTACTTATGTTGCTATGTTCTGAATTTCCATATTTATGCCAAAACAGATGGATCGAAGTTGGGTTCATTTGAAGCCATTCACACCTACCTACTTGGACGGAGTGGAAGAGTTCATGGAATTTGTTAGAGGAAAATACCCTGAAGAAAGCAAGATAAAATGTCCATGCCGCAGATGTGTTAATCAAGTTTTACGGCATCCGCAAGAAGCGAATGACCATATACACATCTTTGGAATGTTGCCTGCTTACACTCGTTGGATTCATCATGGGGAGTCTCCAGGTGCTGAAATTATTGAGTCCAGAGAGGAGGAGGTGCACCATGACAGATATGATTATGATGAAGGGATAAATTTGGGCGAGGATGATGGCCAAGATGATGGGCAAGATGATGATCACGGAGTCACAAAGATGCTGGTAGATTTGTACACATCATTAGAGGCAGATGGAGGGAATCCAAGGTTTACCAAAGTTCTTGCTGATGCCAAGCAGCAACTGTGCCCAGGATCAGAGCATTCCAAATTCTCCTTTCTAGTGAGACTTCTTTATATCAAGTCTCGGTATCGAGTTGGCAGTACAGCATTTAGTGCACTGATGAAGTTATTGTCCCAGGGATTCCCTCAATGTGAATTTCCAAGTTCTTATGATGAGGCGAAGAAGTATCTCGGTGAACTAGGCCTTGCATATGAATCAATCCATGTGTGCAAGAACAACTGTGTGTTGTTTCAAAACTCTAAGTTGTTTGACAAGGATTATTCCAAGCTAGATGCATGCCCAATTTGTGGTGAATCTAGATGGGAAGATGGTGATGGAAAAAGGCGGGTTCCTCATAAGGTCCTGAGGCACTTTTCACTTATAAAAAGGCTGAAGAGGATGTTTGCAATGAAAGAAACAGCTGAGCAGACCAAATGGCACAAGAAGGGTAGGAGGCCAGTCAAGAATGTAATGAGCCATCCAGCTGATGGGAGGGCTTGGAAGGATTTTGATAAGAAGTATAAAGATTTTGCAGAGGATCCGAGGAACTTGAGGCTTGCCTTAGCTACAGATGGTTTTAACCCATTTGGCCACATGAGCACTCAATATAGTATGTGGCCTGTGCTTTTGACACCTCTGAACCTACCACCATGGGAATGTGTCAATCTAGCAAACTGCTTTATGTCTTTGCTCATCCCTGGTCCATCATGTCCTGGAAAAGATTTTGATTTGTATTTGGAGCCTCTACTGGAAGAACTGCTTGAACTCTGGACTGGAGTAAGCACTTATGATGCCGTGAGTGGTAAAAAGTTTGATCTCCATGCTGCTGTGTTGTGGTGCATACACAATTATCCAGCGCTGAGCACCTTGCCGGGGCAAACAACTAAAGGCTATTATGCTTGTATCCATTGCGACAAAAATCCTCTATCACGTGCACTGAGGGGCAAAATTGGGTACATTGGCCATCGCCGTTTTCTTCCAAAGGATCATGCTTGGCGGAGAAGCTTGGCTTTTGATGGCCACCCTGAAACGAGGGATGCGTCGGGTAAGTTCAGTACGAAAGAGATCCTTGGGCAGCTTGAGAAAGTGAAACATGTGAGGCCAGGAAAGCATCCAGCACCTCCACCCAGGACAAGGAAGCGTGGGGAGGATGGCGGGCCTAAAATTTTTAGTCGCAAAGTTTTGTTGTGGATGCTGCCATATTGGAAAGATTTGCTGCTGCCATACAATCTTGATGTTATGCACATAGAAAAGAACATCAGTGAAAACATCCTTGGCACATTACTACAAATTTTGGGCAAGACCAAAGACACCGATAATGCAAGGTTGGATTTGCGCGATATGGGCATTAGACATGATCTGCACTTGCAACAGGATGGCAACTCAGTTGTGAAGCCAGATGCTTTCTATGTATTGAACAAGGAAAATAAAGTTAAATTTTGCAAATGCCTCAAAGGTGTGAAGTTTCCAGATGGGTTTGCAGCCAACCTAGGCAGATTTATAAGTGCAGATGGTACTAAGTTGCAGGGCCGGCTGAAAACACATTGTTGCCATGTACTACTGCAAAGGATCATACCTGCTGCATTAAGAGGATTGGCAAGGAAAGATGTGTATGAAGCAATTTCAGAGCTCGGGAACTTCTTTAGAGAATTGTGTAGTAGAAATCTAAGGATAGATATGGTGAAAAGATTAAAGCTCAAAATCCCACTAATCCTTTGCAAGCTGGAGAAAATATTCCCACCAGCCTTTTTTGATGTCATGGTGCACCTGGCTGTGCATGTACCTGATGAGGCAATGCTTAGAGGGCCTGTTCAGTATGGATGGATGTACCCAATAGAGAGGAGATTGGGTACTTTGAAGAATTTTGTGAGGAACAGGGCCAGGCCGGAAGGATCAATTGCGGAGGCCTATGCTGCAAGTGACACCTTGACATTTTGTTCAAGGTATATGCAGGATGTTGACACCAAGTTCAACCAGGATGTAGGTGATGGGCCATTAGTTAGTGACACCTCAGTTTTCATGCATGGTGTCAAAATCATAGGAGCCGATAGGAGACAATACATTGATGATGAAATGATGGACAAACTAGTTTGGTATGTTCTAAACAATTGTGAAGAAGTTGAGCCATATTTGGAGTAAGTGTCGTTTTTATTTGCAAAATTATCATCTCCTAAATTTCAATTGAAGATGTCCTGATTTTTGCTTGTTTTTTGTGACAGCAAATGCAGGGAAGAGTTATTGACAGAAGGGGAAGAGGATGTTGAGAGAAGGCTTGAAAAGGCATTTCCTACATGGTTTAGGAACCATGTAAGTGTCCTGCACTAGTAGATGGTTTAGGAACCATGTCAGTTATCTCATTGGTGGTAACCTTGTATTCTTTGTTTGAACCCCAGATTGCCAAGAAACGGAATGATCATCCAGAAGAGGTTACTGAAGGATTGTTTGCTCTATCTTGTGGTCCTGATCTTCGAGTGAGGTTTTCTGCATCTTGCATTGTCAATGGAGTCCGGTATAACACCGTGGACCGTGAGAAATATTTGCAGACTCGGAACAGTGGTGTATTGACTGAAGGTACTCATGACGATCAGGCCACTGATTTTTATGGAGTCCTTAAGGAGATTATTGAGTTACAGTATAATGCCAATCTACAATGTGATCGAACTGTGGTTCTCTTTAGATGTGATTGGTACAATCAGGCAGGAGGCATGATTGTAGGCATCAGAGATGATGGACATTTCAAATCCATCAACATTCAGTCATTGTGGTACAAGTCTGACCCTTTCATTTTGGCAACTCAATCAACAAAGGTATTCTACATGGAAGACACAGCTTTGGGAAAGAATTGGCGAGTGGTGCAGAAATTTGAACATAGGGAGATGTATAATGTTGCTGAAAAAAGTGACCTCGCTCATGATGTGTACCAAGATGATCACTGTTCTAGTACAGAGCATGAAGTGCAGCAAGGTGATGGTGATGGTGCTGAGGCTGAGCCCATTAATCAGGGTGGAGGATCTACTAGATTTGAAGGTAGTCTAGATGAACTTATAAGAAAGAGTAGGCAAGCCAACATTGTTGCAGATGAAAATGAGGAGGAGGATGAAGATGACACTATAATGGAATATTTGAGTGATGGTGGCAATGAAAACGCTGAAGATGACATGTGCCAAGATGCTGACAACGAGGATGATGATCTCTAAAACAGCTAGAACCAAAAAAAAGGTCAGCAACACTTCCATTGGGGTACTCTCATTTATGACAATATTTTCAAATATTTGTGTGTTGTGCCACTCCAGCCTGAAATCAGTTATTTGTGTGCTTGAATTCTTATTTTGCTAGTGAGCTAGTCCATGCTTGTCAGATCTTGTATTTATATTTATATAGGTATCTACACAGATGTGTCAATTTCTGCTGTAATTTCTGATGTATATAATGTTTATTTTGCCTGGAATATAGTTGGTAACTAACATTCTGATTAATGTTGCAGAACAAGAGTCAAGATGGATGATTGGTGGTCACAGATTGCTTGTTCCAAAGCTAGGAATGGCATATGTAGATCTGATAGATGCAAGTGGTCACAACTACTAGTCTTTGTACCTGGTAGATTACCAGATTTGTACCTTTTCATTTCCTTCCCTAATGCCATCTGTGGTATGTGGGTCATCCAACATTTCATTTTTATGTATTGGATTTGAATTGCATACTTTCCCCTTTGTTGAATGGAATGAAGCCTATTGCTGGAATTGCATACTCTGCCTAATTTCTTATTTTCCGTCTGAAGATCAATGGAATTGCCAAGTTTCTGTTTTACAGATGCCTGGCCTACAGCCAGCCTTGTTTCATGCCTGGATCCTTGTTTGAAGATTTCCTGTGTTCTTAAACCTGCAGGGACTTGCAACATGCAAGCCATTGGTTCAAAGCATTGCACTGCCATTCATTTGGGACAAGATTGAGTCAGGCAATGTACATCACCAAATCTGCACAATATATGATACACTAGGGGCAACCACTCCCAAAGCATGGATTTGATGATGCAATAAAACAATTTCACCTAGCAGCGAGCAATATAGCCTCACCAGCATATATTCCAGACACAAACATCAGTACTGACACAAACACATAGCAACATTCCATTCACCAAAAAATTCAGACACAAACACATAGCAACATTCCACTAAACATCAGTACTAAATTCTGAAGATGTAGTTCACATCACTACTGGACATCTACTGACTCTGAACCATCAACCATCCTTATTTACAGACACAAACAGCAAAGACATGCATTCATGCGAGCCGATAACAAAATAAGCATCCACACTGATGCTTCAGCTTCTAGCATGATGCTTTAGCTTGTTGCTTCCATTTGCTTCCACCAAAGCACTACTTGTTCTTCTATGCCTTCTCGGATGCAGCTCGGAGGGCACGAAAAAGTCTTTTCTTCCTTGCCTGCTCCCTCTTGAGCTCACCCTCAAGCCACTTGACATTCTCATGTGACTCTGCTGCCGCCTCGCCCAACTCCCAGAAGGTCATCTGTTGGCATCAGATGATAGCATTAGTTCAATGTTGAGCACAGATGAGACTACAGTACAACATCAAATGTTCAGCACATGACAGCATTTGTTCAACTACAGATAGCACATGACAGCATTTGTTCAACTACATGACAGCACATGACAGTTTAATCATGATAGCATTTGTTCAGTGTTGAGCAATGAAAAATTATATGAGCAATGACAAATAGAAAGAGGGCTCCAATCTTTACCTTCTTCTCCTTCCTCTTCAGCACCATCTCCTGATCCTTCAGCACAATCTCCTTCCCTGTCACCACCTCCTCATTGCTTGAGTCCTCACTGCTAGAGGTCATCAACTCGATGGTTGTCTCCTTGCCTGTCCCCATCTCCTTCCCTGTCACCACCTCCTTCCCCTTCTTCTTGCGCTGCAGGACGCCGGAGCCGGAGCGGATCACCTGGCGACGGCGCGCGATAGACTCAGGCGTGCGGTCGGCGGCAGAGCGGATCTCCCGGCGCATGCTGGCTCTGAGTGCGCGCTCAGCGGCGGAGCGAGCCCGGCGCGCGCTGGCCTCAGCCGCGTGGTCGGCGGCGGAGGGGATCCCCCGGGGAGCAGTGGCCTCAGGCGCGCGGGGCGTGGCAGAGCGGATCTCCCGGCGACGGTTGTCCTCCCGTTCGTGGAGCCCTTATCCGAGGAGCTGTCTGTCGGTGGAGCTCCCGTCGGTGGAGCTCCCGTCGATGGAGGGGGAAGCGAGGCGCGTCTCGCAGAAACGGCCCCGCTCGTCACGATCTTGGCGACGGGCCGCGGCAGAGCGATTGTAGGGACGCCGCGGCATACTCGCTAGAGGAAGGGGGCACGGTGAGGAGGAGACGCCGAGGAAGAGAAGGGGGGCTGGAGACTGGAGGAGACTGGAGACTAGAGGAGACCCTGAGGGGAGGACTGGAGGAGACGCCGAGGCGAGGAAATGACGCCACGGCTTTATGTCAATGGCTACGTTCTACGATAACAAAATAACGGGATGCGCTCAATCGACATTACTTGAAGTAGCGTAGTGGTGAGACCTTTGTTTCTGAGGATGGTGACCAGGTTTCAAATCCTAGGTTGGTCACCCCATTTTTTTAAAAAAAATTAAAAAAACTTGTCCAAAAATTGGCCGGAGCCGGGACTCGAACCCGGGACCAATTGCTAGATAGTGACAAGTCCCACCACTGCGCCAAATGTAAGTTCGAGTACAAATGTTGAAACTAATTTACTTCTACTATAATTATAAGGGCTAACAGGTGTCAGCACCGTATTGGCTCAGCTGTCTTGGAGGTGAAGAACATATGGATAGTTGGTATTTATTCTTTTAATCCAGAATTAAATTTTGTAACAAGTATTTCTTCGTCATACATAATCTGAATTCGACGTTTTTTCTTCCTCAATTTTTCTAAAATCACGCTCTTTTCTATAATGATGTTATTTTGTACTGATTCTATTTTGCAGATCCTATTTATATCCTTTTATCTAGTTCCTCCTAAATATCGATTTAAAAATCATTTGCTTTGCACAAACATTACTAATGTAACTTCGTATTTTGCAAAAATAAACTAAACACAAGCTTATGGTCAAGTTTGAAGTGCATATGAATTCGAATTTTTCGAAAACTATGATACACTTCAACGTTCGAGTAACATTTCATGAAACTATGTTAGACATGTATCCATTCCTAAACAACGTAGGTTCCGCTGTCATCGAAATCATTTGAATTTTTTATGACAAGTTTATGGACCCAAATTATGTTACCACGTCAATTCGTAGAACCATCGGAGCTTTTTATGATATTATTTGAATTACAATAGTGCACATTCCAGATGTAAGTTTGGATTATCCCTAATAAACTGGTACTAAAATCATTTTTTCATTTGCGAAAGTTGTAGATCTTGATACATCTTGATTTTAGGAAATTTTAGAAAAAAATCATCCAATTTGGAGTTAGTATGAGGCAGAAAAACTAATTACAAGTTTTAGTCAAAGATTAAAAAGAGAAAACACACTTGTTCATCCCAGTTCATAGCAAGTGCAATTTCTGTTTTTAATCTTCGGATAAAACTTGTAAACCATTTTTCTCACTCATACGAACTCCAAATCGGTTGATTCTTTTTCCTAATTTTTTCTAAAATCAATTTCTACAAGTTTCATTTTAGCGTTTCTCCATTCGGGTATATTTTAAATTTCGACAAGATTCAAACTCAAAAATCATACTATCCCAATCTCATTTCAAAACTGGGGCCACCTGTCAGTCCATCTCGGCAGCAGGCGCGGCCACGGGATGCCGAAAAGGCGAAAACGCCCTCACCCCGCCCACCTGTCAGTGACAGCGGGATGCCAAATCCCCCGCGGGTAAGGGCTGAAATTACGAAAACACCCCCCGCGGCCTCTCCCACTCCATCTGAAATGACGCCCCCGCGGCCTCTCCTCTCGGTCTCTCCCACTCCTCTGTCCTCTCACCCTCTCCCCCTCTCCAAACCCTAGCCACCGTCGCGGGTGCCTCTTCGACGACGCCCACCGCCCGGCCGGGTCCGCACCTCGACGACGCACGACGCCCCGGCCGGGTCCGCACCTCGACGACGCACGACGCCCCGACCGGTTCCGCACCTCGACGACGCACGACGCCCCGGCCAGGTCCGCACCTCGTCGACGCACGACGCCCCTGCCAGGTCTGCTTCCTCGCCGTTGCCACTGGGACTCAGATCTGCTACCACCGGAGTACTACGCCGACGACGACTCCGACCTGATCCCGCTACCACATCGACGAAGTATGGTAAAGACTCATCGCAGTGTTCTATCAGGTACGCCAAATCCCTACAACGCCGATGTGTGGATTAGTGTTTGGAGCTCGAGGTGACTACAATTTCTTTGCTCTAGTACATCTGTGATAAAGGATTAGGATTGAGACGCGTGGATTAGGGTGGATTAGGATTGAGACGCGTGGATTAGGGTTTGGAGCTCAAGCTGGATTAGGGTTTTGAGCTCGAGGTGGATTAGGGTTCGGATTTGAATGTGATTACCGTGTACCACACTCTATTAACCTAGATGGTTTACTTTCTAGGAAATGGAGGATATATAATTGAGTGGAGTATTATGGGTGTGCTCTGACTAAATAAACTAATGGTTTACTTACTGGAAATATCACTGATATTATGGGTGTGCCCTTTGGTTGATTGACTGTTTATCAATGGAGCTACTTATCTGGTTCTATATCTAGATGCTACTTTACCTTCAAGTTTAGACATTGTGATAATGTGAGAGATTTTGAATAGTGTCTGAAGTACAGTTTTATTATTATCTATGTCAAGGAATTGTTATATGCTGTTCTTATTTTGTGCTGAGTGGTATTTCAATTATACCCATTACCTGTTTTATGCGTTTCACCAATGTTAAGCTATCTTCCTTGCTTAAACTTGTGGAATAGATGAATTTGACAACTTGTGGAATGGATGAATTTGACTGTAGACAAGGCATGACTGATCTCTTTTAGGTTGGTTAGTTTTCTGTTGATAGGCTGATCTATCCCACATTTAAGGCTATTGTCATACTGATGGTGGAACTTTGGATCAATTTTGATGTGGTTATCTTTTTCTGTGAAATCTGTGCTGTTAACTTCTTTGTAACAAAGGGATGTCCATTTTTTATGAATGTGCATGTAGAATATTTTGATGGGTTGTTTCCTTTTCTTAACTTTGCAAAGTATGATGTCTATTAATCAGAGGTTTTATTAATTAGAATTTCCATCAATGCAACATCCTGACTTGCCCTATGTGATTTCGCGTGTAAGAAACTTCAACATGTGCTTACGAGAGGAATCAGGACAACAATATAGCAGAGATTAAGAGAAGGTTTGAAGAACTTGGTCTCCCATCAATTGTAAATTCATTTGGAAATGGACTACCCCCTTCAAGGGGAATTAGGAAAGGGGTACAGGGTAGACGTGCTAAAGATACAGATGATTCGGAGTATCTCCCTGAGGACCAGGTTCAGGGAGATACCGATGATGATGCAGAATTAGACGAGGAGCCTGTTCCCCTTATGGTCATTGAGGTACCAAGGGATGGGGGATGCACAGTTGCATGTTTTACTACTATACTAGCATTTCCTTATATTTCACATGTTTTTCTCCTACTGCAGGCTCCTCATAGTAGAAGTACAGAAGAAATGCCGCCGGGAGGTGCAAGATCAAGTAAGCGAGTGAGGACTAGTCCTCCAAATGAGAGACTTGCTGAAGATATACCAACTGACGGAGCAACACAAGCTAAGAGAGCCAGGCAACGTACTTCAAATGAGAGACCTCGTGGCGTCAACACAAGGTCCTCCACAAGGCAGCAGCCAACTGAAACAGTTGATCAAGTTCAGCAAGAATTCCCTCCTGTAGCCGAAGAAGACAATGGTCTGCACAGTCCAAGAGAGTACGAGCATGACTGGTCCTACGATGGAGATTATGACAATGATGGTCTTGGCGGAGAACATGAGGAGCACCGTGAGGGACAAGAAGATGAGCTCCATGAAGATCAGACGCAAACGGATCATGGAGGTAAATGTCATTTGCATTTAAATTCTGCAATTTAGTTCCACTACCAATATTTGAGGAGTACTTACATTCTGAACTTTTGTTATTTTGTAGATCTTGCCCAAAGAGCTCCAAGAAGGCCTAGGCCACCAACAAGGGGTATCTTACTTGATAGGATGACGAGAGCGATGAAGAAGAAGCTGCCCATATCTGTTGCTGATGGGTTCAAAAGGCCACATGACCCTGTGCAAGCTGCGAAATTCGCTTCGGAGGCTGGTGTCATTGTTAGGGATTCCGTTCCTGTCCTAACCCATTGGAAACATTACAAACAAGATAAAAACCTGATCGATGGCTTTGTTGGACGGTTAAGTGTAAGTTCCTCTTATCCTCTATACTATGTACATGTTACATTTAACTGTGAGATTGATCATCTTTTGCAACTAATGAATGATCTTAATCAATAATTTTCAGGGAAGGCTGGCCATTGACATCAATCAACAGCCAACTAAGGATGCTTGCTATAATGTTCTCCGGTCAACTATAAAGCAGAGGCGCTATAATTTGAAGAAAACATACTTCACTGGCATCCCAATTGACCAGATCAGAACCACCTCTCCTGTACCATACATGACTGATGCACAGTGGAATGAACTGGTTCAAAAGTGGTCAGATCCAAAAAACATGGTATGTCCTATCTGCTGAACTCCACAGCTACCTGTGGTTGCCATGTAAATTAAAGTGTGTACATATTACTGCTTCAGAAGTGTCTTTTTGTTTATACACATGAATGCATGATTTTGTTGAAGTAAATGTGTAAGGCTAAGACCTGTGAAAGTTCTCTGATTTATTTGAATTAGTCTATTCTCTTCTGGACTTAAAGGTTAGTTGATTGCTTTGATATTTTACCCTGTTCAAATAAAATACATGTTTCTTCTAGCTGCTCTTCAGACATCATTTATCATTCTTGAGCTATTTTTTATTTATCTGGTAGGTGCCACAATTGATGCAACATAAATTTCTCACACTGCAGCCCAGTAGGTCCAATAATTTTGATTGAATTGTAATATGTATCACTTGTTGTTGCAGAGAATAGCTGAAAAGAACAAGGGAAACCGTGCCAAAGTCATGTTTCATCAGGCGACGGGAGCTCGATGCTATGTTGCACAGCTGCACGCATATGTAATAGGGCACTATTTTGTACTGTTACTTTCTTACTCCACTGCTATGTGCCAAATTCAACTAATTTGGACTATGTGCATGTCATGCCAGAGGCAAAAGAAAATCGCTGCAGCAGGTTCAAATCAAGAAAATGCTGATGGAGAACAAGAAGTTGATGCTGATGGAGAACAAGAAGTTGCCGCTGATGGACAACAAGAAGCTGCTGCAGATGGAGGGCTGGATGTGGTGGAGATCTTCAAAGAATGTCATACCAGCCGCAAGAAAGGAATGTCTGACATTGCAAAAGAAGCAATTGTAAGTCTAATATCACTATATACTTTCCCATCATCTCTTATTGAAACTGTCTTAGTGTGGAAACTGAGATGGCTTGAAATGTCTATAGTTTTCATTATGCTAAGGTGCCTTGAGTCTAGAGTGTTTTCTAAATAGTTTGCAACTTTCACTGTGGCCTGCTTGTGCATGCCCTAACAGTAGATTGGGATGTCTTCTTTTATGTTGTCTTTTTTTTATGTTTCTGTGTGCTGGATATGCGATGATTCTACTAGATACGTACCTACTCCAGTAGTACATATACGTGTGCAGTAGCAAGCATTTGTCTCGTCAGATAAATAAATGAATGAAAGCAGCCGCTTCAGGGACAGGCAGGGCAGCAGCAGCTGCTCCGTCGCTATCCATGGCCATGCTCTTGTTAGCTCCTTTTGGAATTATTGAAAATAATTGTTCACAATTTAGCCCGCACTCTCTGATCCAATGTAGTATCGCATGGTAAGAATGAAGAAATAGCATGCAATTCTGTGGTGTGTTCTTAATTTATATATAGTAATTCCCTTGACCAAATGATGCTAGCTAAGGGTCGGCATGGATTTGATTGAGGAAATGACATGCCAACCGACGGCGGATGGATGAAGTGTGATACGTACAGTGTACTGATTGTATTCTTTCTGATCAAGTGAATTAGTTTTTTGTGTTCTTTCTGATCTAGAGAACCCTAGTCATGTGACTTTTACTTTTTCTGACATGATGAAAGTATTGTCTCTACTGCTACATACATTGAAGTAGCCAAATAAGATGAATAAAAACGTCTATTAAGTCAAGATTCTGAAATTTACAAAGTTTAACTAGGTTCTTGACAACTCTTTGGATTATGGCAGGCTAACATGGAAGCTTTGAAGGATCAGCCTCCTGCTGAAGGCAGTTTACTATCAAGTGCACAGGTTGTATCCAAGGTGCTCCCCAAGAGTAGCAGCAACATCTTCTTGAAGAATATTGGTCTGCAGCCGACAAGCCCAACAAAACCACCAACAGCGAAAGAAAAGGCATTGCAGGAACAACTCGCGGCTGAAAAACAAGCTTCCGCTGTTCTCCAAGATGAAATGAATGTGCTGAAGCAGAATGCTCAGACCACAGAGGAAGCCCTTCAGAGGACCCAAATGGAGCTGCAAGAGTGCAAGAAGGCGATGGAGGCGAACAAGAAGGCGGTGGAGGAGAACAATCTGCTGCTTAAGCGTCTCCTGCAGTTCAACTGTGGTGGTAACTTACCCGGTCCTTCGTCTTGATCATCTTGAAAGCGTGCTGTGGTGGTAAGTTTTAGAACTGTGGTGGTATCTTTTGCTGGAAGTTAGGCGAGTTGTGGTCTGTGAACTGGTGAGTCTGAACTTGTGTTGTCACTGCTGTGTGAGGATGAACAGCTTATCAACTTGTGTTGCGTGATGATGAACTCATGTTATGGGATGATGAACAGCTTATGTGCTGTGTGATGTCCAGAATATGGTGAACTGTAACTGTGATTTGTGTGCAGCCATGCGGTGCACGTGGCACCACCTGATCGCGACACGTGGCCCAACCGAAACGGGACACGTGGTGTAATCAGGTCGAGACACGTGGGCCAATCAGATCGCGACACGCGACACAATACCATCGAGACACGTGGACCACCAAAATCACGACACGTGGCCCAATAAGATCCTAACACATGGACCAACCAGACCGCGACACGTGGCCCAATAAGATCGTGACATGTGGCACAATAGTATTGGGACACGTGGACCAACACAATCGTGACACGTGGCCCAATAAGATCCTGACACATGGACCAATCAGATAGCAACACGTGGCCTAATAAGATCCTGACACATGGACTAATAATATCACGACACGTGGACCAACAAGAACACGACACGTGGACCAACCATATCATGACACGTGGGCCAATCACATAGCGACACGTTGACCAATCAGATAGCGACACGTCATTGTCCATGTGCACGTATCCACGTCAGCGTCCAGCGTGGAACCGAGCCATGTCAGCAGCCAGCGTGGCAACGGACCGCGTCAGCAGCCAGCGTGGCATCGAGCCACGTCAGCTGCCAGCATGCACGGCGCCACGTGGCGGTCACTTCCATGACGAAATTAGTGATGATGTTCACTAGTCATAGAAGACGAGCGGTTACATGACGAAAAACGTGTCCGTCACTGAAAAGGAGTAGTTCTGTGATGAAAATGGCTGATTCGTCACGGTACGATAAATGTGACGTGCTTTTTATGACGATCTCAAAATCATCATAAATTCGTCACAGAAGGTTTTCAATGACGAATTTAGCTTGTTCCATGACGAAAGTGTTTTGTCATGGATGTGAACATTTCTACTAGTGATGGCCACTTTGGATTCTCGCACAAAGAACCATGGCTTCACAACAATAAAAAGGTACGTGAGAAAGTCGAGCTCTATGACTTAAAAAGAAGCGCTTTGCGGGAGGCAACCCGATATTTTTATAAATCTATATAAACTATGATAGTTTACATTGTGCTCTTTCTTTTAAAACTTCAAGTAACATTGTACCATTGCTCTAATAAATGTCACAACCACATTATGTATGCTTTAATAGATATTGAGTGAGCACTTTGCTACTTGATTTTTAGAAAACATGTAGACCACTTATTTTTGTGTGCTTATTAGTGTTTAGAGTTTTTTGTCTTTTTAGAAAGAAATATGAAGCATGATCCCTTTTGATTCTAAACTTGTGGCTAGTTAACTTAGACTAACTTTCATTTTGGTTTAGATCACCACCATATCATGTCATGTCATTTTGTTCATTCATAATCATGTTGCACTTCATTCCACTTTGTTCTCCACCTTTGCATTGTGTTGCATGTTGCATCTCATCTTTTATAACCCATCTCTTTAAAAGGAAAAGAAAAAACATCTTTGTCTAAACCTTCCTATCAAACCACACCTGCACCCAAGCCAACAAAGGAAGAATCGACTTATGTCAAGTCGACAAAGTCTATCTCTATCCCTTTTCTAATTAAAATTTTGACTAGCCTCATTCTAAACCCTTAGGAAAACCCCTCATACCTTTAGTAGTCCTAAAACTATAGGTTTGTTTTTCATCCGAAAATCTAACCCTTGTTTTCTTTTTGTTTTTCAAAACCACCTTAGATAGAATTTCTTCACCCGACTTGTCTTTTCAAAATCCTTATCTTAAGCCAAACATATAGGATACCCATAAACCTTACCTTAAAACCTTGTTAGCATGTTTGATTAGGTCTTTTGATAAAAGATTTTGTTGACAAGACTCTACCTCTCATAAAGTGACTTGCTTGTCCTTATTGAGGAACAACATCGAAAGCCTTTTCAAACATTGCTATTTTTTTTACTAACCCCTTTGCATTTGCATCGACCCCTTTGTTCTATCATGCATAGGTTAGATTGGCCTCTTCACAAAACTTTTTGATGAAAGCTTTATTTCCATGTTAATGCTTCATATGGGCATTTTCCTTAGCAATCTTGTGTAAACGTGGTGTTTAAACTTGCTTGCAGACCATCATCATTTAGTTCAATAAACCTTGCTAATTTCCATAAGTGCATTGGTTGGTATATAAACTTTGCATTGAGCTTTATTTTTCTTGTGCTATAAGAATTATTAATCTTGGGATAGACATGGTGTTTTAACCTTGGATAAATAAACCTTTATGGCTATGGAGGAATTCGGCAACCTAGTTGTAAACATGATCTTTAGAACTAGGTGTTAACATTGTCTTTGTTTGTATGCTTTCCTATCTTTTGCATTTTTTCACCTACACGCACGTACACTCATTAGGTTCTCTTTTCTTTTTACTAGGTAAGCTATGCCGCAAGTTAAGATCTTAGGGATGTATTTGGTTTGTTGGCAATTGTTTCTACTCCCGACCATCACCCCGGGTGTAGAATGTGCATTTGATTTGTTTTGCAGGCATGACGAAGTGTTCCCATGAGTTCTTGACCAATTGCAATCAAGATAGTTAGTCATCTACAAGGCTTCAGAGGGAAGTCGTTGTTTCCATTAAGTTTGACCACGTGTTCAGAGATGTACAATGGAAGAAAACTAATTTTCAGAAGCTCCTTCAAACCCTCTTTCCAACGCATCAAAGACCATCAATTTTGAAGACCTGTACAAGGAGATATGGTAGAAACATTGAGCGCTACGCGGTCTGAAATCAGCTTTGGACAGATTGCATCGCCGGAGTAAAATAGGCACAACCCTCTTGTTCGGAACCCGTTTCATGCGAATGATGGCTCGTTCGAAAGATAATTTCATGAACTTCAACTTGGAGGGGTGTTTCAGTATATGTTCTGTTCAGGAAGTAAAATAAAATCTGTGGAAGATGAGGCAGCGACAAGGACGGGATGGAAGTCGGTGATGACGATATGATGAAGGATTGGAACCATGGCTTGATGATAATAAGAAGAAGTTGAAGGACAACTGAGGTAACAAAGGCAAGGAAGTGAAGATGATTCTCAAACACATGGCAATAGGGAATTACGAGCGATTCAAGTTCTTCCACACTTGGCAACATGCTAAGCATAGGGGAGGATTTGAAGGGCGAAAGGGAAAAAGGCCACGTGGAGTACAAGGATCACCTTCACCACAAGATGCTCATCATTCTTTTTCTATGCTAAGAACAATGCTTAAGCATGGGGGAGGCCACGCTGCACTTCACTACGAGCATCGAAGAGGACGGTAACTCGCCCTTAACTTTATCTTTGTTTATCACCTTCTAAATGCTTGCACATATATGCTTTCAACCATAAACAACCTTTGTATTTATCTCTCGATCAATAACATGGCTACTAGGAGGACAACCTAGGTTTGTTAGTTTTATTTTTCAATAAATGAATCACCATCTCTTTTGAGCTTACCACGATGATATCATTTGTATGCCTTGCTTATGGAAAAATGATGAAAGTCGCTGCTTTGTTTTGCTTGCATGATGTTTATATGACATGGCTTTTTGCTCTCTATTAAAAGGAACTTAAATTTACTAAATACCAGCTCTTTCTTTTGTGGAGGTTAAATGACTAATTTTTAGACCCACATACTTTATGTTGCTCTTTGATTTAAGTTTATCGATGACCTATGCCTTGTTCTTGTTTTATTTAAAATTATTATGCTATCTACATTTGTGAATCTCTTGCAAGGCTCTACCTACCAAAGCCTATACACATACAAGTACTTTCATGATATAACCCTTAGTTTGCAAACTTATATCTTGATGAGTTGGATTAGGATTGATTTCTGTGGTACGACACTAAGAAGCTGGTCATTCCTTTGTGTATCTTTTTCATGCTAGCCATTCTTGTCCACGCATTGTGAGTTTCTACATTGGAAATTTCACAAACTTCGCTGGGCATCCACCCTAAACCCAAAACATCTTTTTGTAATTACCTCCTTCACCACAACCCAAATTGAGTATGGATGATCTTTCAACAAATTTTTTGAAGATTTTCTGACAAGATTTCAAGACATATAACATATGGAGGGACTCATCAATCAAGACCATGCAGAGTTTCGACATGGAGGATGCCCTTGAAGATTTCAAAAGATTTATAAAGGAACACAAAGATTTTGTACTTCTTTAGCAGCCATAGGTCCCCTCACTTCTACGCTCGAGGACGAGCAATCATTTAAGCATGGGGGAGGACTGCTATAGCAAGTACTATGTTGCTTAAAAGTTCGGAGGAGCATAAAAATGATGAATAAAAAAGAAAAAAGAAGAAGAAGAAGAAAAATGAATGATGAATGAAAAAAAAGAAAAAGAAAAAAGAAAAAAAGAGAAAAATAAAAATGCTCCTCGGTCCTTTTTCGCTTTCATTAAAATCTTAGAGAGCTTTGAAGACAAGTCCATACTCAATCATTTCCAACCATGTGCAATCCGATAACGAGAACTTCATTCATGTCTCGGGATCACCCATTTGCCACTTGCACATGTCCACCTTTCTAAATGTGTGTGTCTCATCTCTCTCTCTTTCCAACATTTATTTTTCATGGCCTTTTTGACTAGTCTCCGTAATTCCAATAGATCTCTCTCTTAGTTTGACAATATTTCAAGTATAATGTTTTGCTAGGATTGTTTTTACCTACCAAGCTCCACATAAGCTTTCCACTTTCATATATGAGTAGAATAGGTTGAGAATAATCTAGTGTAGGCTTGAGTAACTTGACGAGATGAGTGTTTTCGTGAGCTTTTGCAAGAGAGCCTCACTTATGTTAGATGTGCAACTTTTTGAAAACTCTTCACGATGCAACAAGGTAAAGATTTGGAGTTTGCCTAAGTTTGAGGGCACTATATTTGTTTTATTGTGGCATGTTCTTTAATGATAGTCTATCTTCCATGATGAATTAGTCGGTAAAAACTTGAACCTTAAATGCTAAATAATTGAGAGAGAGCAATATGTCTTGTTGTGTATAACTAAGTGCAGGGAAGACATCGAAGGGCAACGCTGATTTCCAAGTTAAGCAAAGATCTTGGATTTGTTCGAGGACGAGCAAGGTTTAAGCATGGGGGTATGTTGACGGTCGATTTTAGTACACCTAGCTATGAGTTTACCGTCAACATTTGCACATATTTGATATTCTAACTAATGGTACTAACCCCCCGGAGGTATCAAGTTCACTCTTGCATGTCGATTTTGGAGTTTATTGTTTACGTAGGAAACTAACGTTAAAGAGGAGACTTTCGGGATAAGTTCATCAAGCACTTCAAGAGAAGATCATGAAGCCCGGCACAAGTCAAGACACATGATGAACATGACTCCAAATGGTCCAGGGACCGAAGCATGAAGCTGTAAAACTCCAGGGACCTGAACAGAAGATGTTGAAGCTTGCACGATAGGAGCTACCGCAAGTCCTCGAGTCGCCTAGCAGATGGCTTAGGCCATGCCCTAGCCGCCATGGTTGGCCTTGCGTGGTGAAGCCATGGCGGAGTTCCGGAGCCCATGCCTCGATTCCATCAAGGCGATTGTACACTCTACATTCGATGGTGATATAAATCATGTATTTTCCTTACTTTGAGTTACTTCGATGCGTGCCTCATTCATATGTGTAGCTAGCATATGCCCTTGGTAGGAATAGAGTAATCATGGTGGTTAGTCTATCTCTTGCGGATACATCGTAGTAGTGCACGGACCGAGGTTTATCGTTCGGTGATGAATATCCTCGCGTAGTGACAGTACGGGGGAGGAGAAAGCGGCGAGCGAACGTGTAATGTTGAGTCGATGACTCATTCTCATGTTGTAGGATTAGATTGGTTTGTCACCTTGGCCGGAATGACAACAAGAAGACGATAGGCTAGGGTTACCTTTTGATGTTTACCTTTATGGCTAGGTGGATGTGATCCATACATCCTTTCATGTATGTTTAACCTTTATGCAATCAACGCTTCACATAGGGTTAGACCGGTAGGTTAGATAGAGAACCTTAGCGGTTTGCTTCTGATCCTTGGATTGACAAACCTTGGGGACCCTCCTTGGTGAAAAAGGCACCAAGTCACACGTACGCTTGCGGTGAACTTCAACACGGTTTTGAACCGTCAACACTCACAAACACTTCCCTTACACCATACCTCGACCCGCAATTTTTTTTCATGCATTGTTGTACTTGTACACCATTTCACACAATCTATGATCATGCCTCGTCGTAAAAGCAAATTCATTAGTGCACCTCAACGGTCTCATAGATCTTTCATGTAGTGCCACATAGTATTTTGTTAATA
This sequence comes from Cenchrus fungigraminus, assembly GCA_036936925.1. NCBI lineage: Eukaryota > Viridiplantae > Streptophyta > Magnoliopsida > Poales > Poaceae > Cenchrus > Cenchrus fungigraminus. The sequence goes on along the minus strand of CM072768.1, from coordinate 57,820,608 downwards.
TGGAGGAAAGAGGGTGAGGAGAGAGAGAGATCGTTGTTTCATGAAATAACTTCCTCATAGGCTACCGTTTTGGACTATGAGATTATTACTCCACCGTTGTAGGTGTTATAGTTGATATGCAGCTCATAATACATTTTTTCTTATGAAAAAAAAGAAAACAGATTACTATAAAATAACTTAAAAATAATCTAGTTGTACAGATTGTTTAAGTCATCTCAAGATTACGTGTCAATGCATGAGACCACATATTAGACAAATTACGTGTCCTAAGTTTCCTTGCAATCGGTTCTAAAAAATTCTTTGCAATCCCGTGGAACACTAATTGTTGATACCAATTCAACTTTTTTTTGTTTTGATCTATCATGTCCAAAATCTTTGGAGAATTCATTTGAGCATGTAAGTATTACCTAAAAAAAGTAAATCTCGTCAAAATAAACAATTTTACCTAAAATTTTCTTCCATCCGAGTCTAACCAATGAATACAAGTTGTCAATTCATATTACGAAGAGTCAATTTCATTGCATTGCAGCTCCATAAACTTTTCCTGAAATCTCATCTAAGTCCCCAAATTAAAAAAGCGGTCATCTAGGTCCACAAATTTTTCCCGAGGTCTCATCTAGGTTCGCAAACTAAACAAGCAGTCATCTATGTCCATGAATTTTTAAAGAGCGGTCATCTATGTCCAAGGTAGTGAAGCGTTTCGCCTGCGAATTACTGATTTATATTAAAGATTCGAAAAAAATGCTTACATGTGGGACCCAATTGAATTTTATGACGACTTGGAACACTCTATTTTTAAAATAATGCTTACATGTGGGACCAAAGTTGGTTTGTGACGCCGCTAACCTGGAGAAAATGCTTACATGTGGGATCCTGCAAAATTTTATGACGAGTTGGAACACTCTATTTTTGAAAGAATACTTACATGTGGGACCCTTCCGAATTTCATGATAACTTGGAACACTCTATTTTTAAAATAATGCTTACATGTGGGACTAAAGTTGGTTTATGACGCTGTTGCGGAGCTTATGGCGTCACAAAACTGGCTTGGAACAGGGAATGCTCGGTTACAATACCAACCGTTATGATGAAAGTTTTTTTTGTCACTAAAGTTGCTCGGAAGTGAAATATTATGACGAGATCAGCCAGGAACGTCATAAATCAATGACGCTAAAATGTGGTTGCGTCACTAATCAACGATTTTCTTGTAGTGGGTGGTGGTGACAAGCCACGTGCGACTACAGGCAGGGGCACCAAGGGGGTACCTGACGTAGTGATTTGTGTGGTGGGGGATCGCAAATCCTAGAACATGAAGGTTAAAATGAGGATACGAGACACATATTTATACAAGTTCGGGCTGCCAAGATAGCGTAATACCCTACGTCCTATTTGGGGTATGTATATGGCTCCCTATGCTTGGGTGTTGAGGTGTTGGCCTGCCGGTCTAGGTGCCCCGACCCTCCTTTACAGACTAGGGGCAAGTTCCTAGTCGATTACAAGGTAGGAGTCCTAGTATGATTACATGGTATGAGACCTAGTAGGAATACAGGGGAATTCTAGTAAGAGTCTGTCTTCTTCCTTCCTTATAGGTACTCAAGGTGTGTGCCCGACAAGCCTCCGAGTACTTTGTAGTCGAGAGTAGCAAGTTTGAGTAGTCTTGAAGCTTCTTCAAGTACTACTGGACGATAGAAGTCTTCAATAGTACGCAAACTGCCAAAAGGTCAGAATGTGCTCCAGCTCATCTGTCTTAATGTCGATATCCTCCATTGAGGATTTATATGGAAGTGTGATTACAAAATCGCACTCCATATGTAGTAGCCCCCGAGATTTATGTTGAGTCGTGGACTCTGGCTGAGGGTCAATCTTGAATTTGCATCTTTCGTCTTGAAAAAAATCAACTGATGGTTGTAGCTTAGCGGCCCACGAGCCTTAAAATAATTAGGTAATTAATCCAAGGGTCTTCAATGTTCGCGGAAGTCATCATTCGAGTACATTTGAAATGTCTATCCCCCAAGCTTTGTGCACCAGGTGAGCTGTATGAGCCATGTCGAGTAGTGATTTGAGCGCAGCCACCGAGCTTGAGAGCGAGCGGATCCTTCTAAAGTTGTCTCCGAGTAGTAATTTGGCGTCGAGCCGTCGAGCTTGAGAGTTAGTGGAGACTACTCAAGTCGTCTTGGAGTAAATTTGGCATTGAGCCCCTGAATTTGGGAATTAGTTGTGCTGTTTGTAGGTATGCGGAGCATCCAGGAGCGTCGTAGCTGAAACTTGACCTTAAGTGCGACCAGAGTCGACTTTTGCCACTGGAGCGGACTTTAGATGCGACCGGAGTCGATTTTTGTCGTTAGAGTGGACTTAGATGCAACCAGAGCTGACTTTTACCATCAGAGCAGACTTTAGATGCGACCGGAGTCGACTTTTGCTGTCAGAGCGGACTTTAGATGCGACAAAAGTCAACTTTTGCCGTCAGAGCGGACTTAGATGCGACCCGAGTCGACTTTTGCCGTCAGAGCGGACTTAGATGCAATCAAAATCGACTTTTGCTGTTAGAGCGTACTTTAGATGTGACCGAAGTCGACTTTTGCCGCCGGAGCAGACTTTAGATGCGACCGAAGTCGACTTTTGCCGTTAGGGTGGACTTTAGATGCGACCGAAGTCAAACTTTTCCATCGGAGCAGACTTTAGATGCGACCGCAATCGGCTTAAGTACTCAGGGCCAAGTATGAAACCCTTTGATGAGTAGTACGTAGGGCCGAGTATGAAACCCGTAATATAAAGCTGGAAAGCCAAAAACGAATAGCACTTTTGGAAACAAAAATGAATGGAAAGCTAGAAAAATGAAAAGAACCCGTAGTTTTTCTACCGGAGCGGGCTTACGTGCGACTAGAGTCAGCTTGTACTATCGGAGTGGACTTAGGTGCGACCAGAGTCGGCTTGTGCCATCGGAGCGGACTTAGGTGCAACCGGAGTCAGCTTGTGTACTCAAGACTAAGTATGAAACCCTTTGATGAGTAGTACGTAGGGCCAAGTATGAAACCCGCAGTATAAGGTTGGGAAGCCAGACGAGTAGTAGTACTCAAGGCCAAGTATGAAACCCTTTGATGAGTACCGATCGATGTAGTCGAGAAAGTTTTTTGTGCGCATGAACTGTAGCTCTGGAGAGTAGTTCCCATCGAGAGGCGTACACAAATAAGTTATTGCGACTTGTCTGCCTTGTGGCGAGGAGAGCGCGATTGCGCAAACAATTTTCCCCTTAGGGTATAGACATTGTGAGCCTCCAGTATCTACAACAAAAATTTGTGGTTGTTGCCCGCATAATTCGATGTACCCAACCTGTGGCGAAGCCTCTGAAACTTAGTACACCAAAGATGGCCAGTGCCTGCTGCAACGTAGTGTACTGAACCCATGATGGAGCCTCCGGAATTTAATATGCCAAATTCATGGTTTTAGCCCCCAAAATTTGATGTACAAAAATCGTGGCGAAGCCTCTGAAACTTAGCGCATCAAACTCGTGGTTGTAGCCCCCGTAGTTGTTGAAGTAAGCCCGTGACGATTTGGTCGATATTTCCGAAGAATAGATGGGATAGTGTAGCTCTAAGGGTGACTACCCATCGAGAAGCGTACACAAATAAGTACTCATTTGAGACTTTTTCGCCTGTAAGACTGAGTCCAACAGCGGGAGGCAAATGCATTTTTGCCTCCCGCTGGCTACTGTGCATGCCGAGAAACGCCTCCAACAGGGAAGGCAAACCGTGAGGCAAAAATGCTTTGGAGGAGAGAGGGGATGCAAAATTGCATCCCCTCTCTCATCGAAGGCATCCGGCGCAGGGGACGGAGAGGCCCAGCCGCGTGCGGGAAAGAGGAGGCAGCGGCGGCGCGGGAGAGGAGGCGGCGGCGCGAGAGAAGAGAAGGCGGCGGTGGCGCGGGAGAAGAGAAGACGGCGGCGCGTGGGAGAAGAGGTCGCCGGAGCTCTGCCCTCTCCCGCAGTGGTCGGCGAGCTCGGGCGCGACGGCGGTGGGCGTGGCCCCTTCCCCTGCACGGCGGCCTGGCGCGGGCGGGCGCTGCCCCTCTCCTCACCTCCGGCGGGCGCGACCCCCTCCTCGTCGCCGGTTCAGCTCCACGATGGACGCGGCCGGATCTGCACGGAGCGCGGCGGGATTTGCCGTCTGCCGATGGTTCCCGACCTTCCTCGCCGGTGACTCATTAAAGGCAGCAGGGGCAGCGGTGATGGTGTCCGAATCGACCTCCTGCCTCTTCGCGTCTCCTACCGCAGCTCGATCCGGCGGCGTCGGAGGACGATTCGGCGGCGGAGGAGCTCGATTCAACTAGCCGCGGAGGCGATGCGCGGGACAGGCGAGCCCACGGTGAGGAGCAGAGGCGGGAGGGGTGCGGAGGAGAGGGCGCGGTCACGCGGAGGAGATGGGGTGAGGAGGAAATGCGATGACGGTAGGAGACGGAGCGAATGGAAGGAGATGCAAATCACTATTCACGCGAGGCAATCGTGGATTTGCCTTCCAAATTTGCACATCATTGTTGGAGTCAGTCTAAGTGAGAAAAGCTTGTGTTGTGCGCAATGCCTCCTTAGGTGTAGCGATACCTGAGCATTTTTCGGGCCGGGCCGGGTTCGCGTCGGGCCGGGTTCGGGCCGGGCTAAAAAAACCCCGGTTATTTCGGGTCGAGAAAATCCTACCCATGATCGTCCCACTAGACACGCGGGCCTCAATTTTCGGGCTAGGCCCTCCTTAGGTGTAGCGATACCTGAGCATTTTTCGGGCCGGGCCGGGTTCGCGCCGGGCCGGGTTCGGGCCGGGCTGAAAAAACCCCGGTTATTTCGGGTCGAGAAAATCCTGCCCATGATCGTCCCACTAGACACGCGGACCTCAATTTTCGGGCTAGGCCCTCCTTAGGTGTAGCGATACCTGAGCATTTTTCGGGCCGGGCCGGGTTCGCGCCGGGCCGGGTTCGGGCCGGGCTGAAAAAACCCCGGTTATTTCGGGTCGAGAAAATCCTGCCTATGATCGTCCCACTGGACACGCGGACCTCAATTTTCGGGCCAGGCTCGGGCCGGGCCCGGGCTTGGCCAGGCCACCCATGCGTTTCATAGTGTAAAATAGCTAAAAACAGCATTTCGGGTCGGGCTCGGATCAAGATTTTTTTTTGCGAGCTACAAGATCTGTGTCCATGCACGTCCAGTAAGGTCCGTGGGCGGGCCGGGCCCAGGCCGGGCCAGCGGGCCGGGTCGGGTCGGGCTAAAATGCCCAGGTATGGGTGTAGCCGTTGTGCGCCTCCAGTACTCAGTACATGAAACGTGGTGGCAGAGAGCCGCCTAATTTGGTGTACCAACTATGTGTCAGTCGGTCGTCATGCCTAAAGAATAATTGGCAACCGTAGCTCTGCTGGCGAATAGTCGTGGAGAGGCGTACACATAGTACTTTTTGGCGTGTTGTCCTGCATGCGGAAAACAAGCTAAAGGAAAAATAATTATTGAAACAAGTGACTTAGCTTGATTCGTGGACGAGCGTCAACGAAGCTGTGACGGTCGGTGAGGGAGCTGCGACGATTGTTGCTGATGTCAACTAGTCGTAGACAGATTCGACTACTTGTTGATGGCATGCTCCCGACTAGTTTTCTAGTCGAGATGAATAGTAGATGTAGTCGAGGACAAGTTAATGCAGTCGGAAGTCGATGTAGTTGTACTTGTGTACATCTTTCGTGTGCGTTGAACGAAAATCTTGAGATCACGTGGTAGGCTTGTGTGTGCGTGTAGCAGGCTTATCAGCCACCAGCTAGGTACTTTTTCTCAGAACAAATCAACCCCTAGCCAGCAGTACTTTTCACTCAAAATAAATCAACACCAGTAACCAGCCACCAGCCAAACAAAGAGAGCCCTAATAATCCTTTTGGATTTTTATACGTATTTATTCCTTTTCGGATTTGGGCTGCACCGCTGCAGTCAGATGCAGGGTGGAGTAGTCAGAGACTAGGGATGGCAACGGGACCCGATCACCGATTCCCCGCGGGGAATTCCTCTATTAGGGGACGGGGATGGTATAAATTAACCCCCACGGGGATCTAATCGGGGCTGAAGTTGTCCCCGTCGGGGATGGCGGGGACGGGGATCCGTACCCGATTCCCCGCAGGCCCGCTTCAGTACGTAAATTTGGCCCACTAGCCCACAAGAAAGAAGCCCAATAGCATAAGTATATAAGTTCCAAACCCTAGCTATTCCTCAGCCACTCCCACTCCCTCCCTCACGCGTCCACGGCCGCCGCCCCTGACCCTCTTCTCGCTAAGCCGCCGCTGCTCCCAAGCTTTGCCGCTGATGGCCGCTTGCCCCGGCCGCCCCGCTCCTTCTCATTGGTAGCCGCCACCGCCTACCCCTTCTACCGACTGCTGCTGCGAGGCTCGAGATCGACATGGTGAGGTCGTGACCCTACGCTCCAGCGGCCAGCGAAGCTACGCCCGACCACGAGCTCCAGGTCCCGCGCCCCTCTTGAATTCCAAGTTTGCAACGAAGAGCAGCAGCCGACCTTGAGCTCCAGATCCCGCTGGACGTGAACTGTTGCATCTCAGCATTGTATTTTATTGTTATGTGACGTGATGCCAGCTATGCTTTTGGAAATTTGAGACGTAAATACTAATCTGCTATGCCTATGTGTGGCTGCTAGCTGTGGCTCGAACTTGTGCTGTGCAGTTGCAATGCGGCAATTGATCTTGTGATCTGAGTATTGCAGTGGCCCTAATGGTCCTTCATTTGACTTTTTTTCTTGCTCATGTGCTGCATGTTTCATGGGGACGGGGACCCCATCGGGGACTGAATCCCCGACGGGGACGGGGATGGTAACAAATCGTCCCCCGCGAGTGTTCGCGGGGACGGGGGCGGGGAAAATTGTCCCCGCGGGGACGGGGATGGGCGGCCGATCCCCGACGGGGATTTCCCCGTTGTCATCCCTAAGTCAGACTGGACTTCAAACTCCGCACTAGGACTTCAGATTTTGTTGCTGCAGTTTTCGAGCGTGGTGGTTGTCTGGTGGCTGTTTTTTACTGAAGGCGGATATGGACGCCGCCGCCACATGTCTGCACAGCAACTTAGATGCGGACGCATGCAGCGAACTGAATTCGCGATGGTAACGGGTCGGATTCAGATAGGATGTAGTGTTAGGGTACTCAAATCCATAACCCAAACCTTTCTAAAAAAATCCATAACCCAAACGTAAAACCCAAATTCAAACCAAAAAATGGTGAAAATTCATATCCAAACCCAAATTTGTGGATATCCAAAACCCAACGGATAATCCAAAACCCGGTTGATTATTATAAACAAGAACACAGCAAGAAATAACAATAATATCATCAATTATGATGGAATTATCTTCACCATGTGAAATAAAAATATAGTTGCAAAACACTTAAATGTTCATATGATTATAAATTAACAAGTTGAGTATAGAAGGAAATAACAATAATATCATTTCTTATGTGGTTAGGGTTCCTTATATCGGCTTATTGGGCTCAATTTTTCGGAGCTCCAATGGGCATCCGCGGGCGAAATGTAGAATCCACTCCAAACCCACAATGTTGCGGATATCCGAATCCGTGAGCCCGTGGGTGAAAAATGAACCAAACCCGCAACCCACGTATTCAAAATCCGCAGATATCCGTTTCAAACTCGATCCACTGCCATCCTTACCTCGGACTCGGCAACTCTTGTTTTGGAATCCATCTCGAGACGTGACGCGCCTTGTGTCCGCATGGTGTAGCAATAAATCGACGTTTCGTCCGTCCGCCATGTCGAATCCTGGACATGGTTTTTTTTAGCGTAACTGGTCAAATCGAATTAATAACAGGTGTAATCGTTCATATGACGTTTCCTCCATCCGCCTCATCGAATTTTGAACAAGTTTTATTTACCATAATCGGCCAAACCGAATTAACTGGTGTAACCGGTCGGTAACCGGTATAATCAGATCGGTTAATCAGTTCTCCCTGGTCGGTAACCACAACCGGCCCGGACCGGTTACACCAGTTACTGTGGTAACCAGAAGGTTAACAACAGTAAAAAACCTGATTCTAGACTCGCAGCTTGTAAACTCGACAAGTTGCTTGTGAATTGATTTTTTTGAAGATAGGTCTTTTAAGTTCGTTTGATAATCTCGACGATCAGCTCTACCTGGCGCATCAAATGTCGGTTTTTTATGTCCGGCAACTTACTAAGAGGGTACCTGAGGTAGTGATTTTGTACGGTAGGGGATCGCGAGATCTGGAACCTGAAGGTTAAAGCGAGGATAAGATACCAATTTATACAGCCTCGGTCCGCCAAGATAGTGTAATAGCCTACGTCATGTTTGGGGTGTGTATATGGCATCCTGTGCTTGGGTGTCTAGGTGTTAGCATGTCGAAGTAGATGCCACAACGTCCTTTATAGCTAGGTGACGAGTTACTAATCGGTTACAAGGTAGGAGTATGAGACCTAGTAGGAATATAAAGGGCAAATTGCATAACTGCTCTCGTTTTGGTTCTCAACGGCACGTTTGCCCCTCATTTTTTCGACTTTGCATATTTGCCCCTATTTTTTGAATCTGAAGCTGGCGTCTACCCCCGTTTCTTAACGCCGTGAGCTGTGGTCCAATAAAATGAAAAGAAAAAAGTTTGGAAAAGAAAAAGGGATTGGAAATGACTTTTGTGCCCCTGCCATATCCTAAAGGACCTGCTCTCCCGTCCAAGCCCTCCCCGTGACCAAATCGAAGGCGGTGGCGGCAGCAGGGCGAAGTGGCGGCCGGCGGTAGGGGCCCAGGCGGAGGCAAGCAGTGTGGGGGCACGACTCCCTCCTAGGAGCGGACCGGTGGCGGCGGGGTCGCGACTCGCCTCGCGGGGGCCGCGGTGCTCCTCTACGCTGCCACAAGCAGGGTGACTGGAGCTCTGCGCGCCGTCCCCTGGAGCTGCCGCCACCGGATCTGGGAGCGGGCGCCCAGGAGCTCCGCCGTGGAGGTGAAGCTGGCGTGCTTTAGAGGAGAGGGCGGAGAACTCGGCGAGGGTGGTTGATTTGTCTGGTCAGAGATTGCGAGGTCGCGGCTCTGGTGGGCGGCGCGACCTCCGACCTCCGGGCGCCGCGCCGGAGTGCGGGCTCTAGCTTCCGCGCGCCGGGCGACGCTGCACCACCACTTGCTCCCTCCCTTCGCCGCCGTGAGGTGTCCCACGGTTGGGGACGGGATCCTTGCTCCCTCCGCCGGCCGTTGCCCGCCGCGGGGTCCGGGAGCTGGCCTAGGCGCATCGGTGTTGGGGAGGTGCGGCGGCGACAGGAGCAGGGGAGGCGCCGAGGAACGGGCCGGGGGCGGCCAGCGCGGGGGCAGCCGGCGGCGGAGACAGATAGGGAGGAGGGAAGGTGTAGGGGATGGCCAGCCGTGAAGAGAGAGGGGGGAGGCCGGAGAGAAGAAACAGAGAAAGCTGACGAGTGGGCCCCACTAATGAGGGTATATTTGTCTTTCCAGCCTTCAGTTAACAACGTTAACTCCATTTCACAGAATAGGGGCAACTGCCAGTTTTGGATTCAAAAAGCAGGGGTAAACATGCAAAGTCCGAAAAATAGGGGTAAACATGCAGTTTAGAACCAAAACGAGGGCAGTTATGTAATTGTCCCGAATATAAAAGAATTCTAGTAGGAGTCCGTCCTCTTCCTTCCTTGTAGGTTCTCGGGCTGTATGCCCGACAGCCCGCTCCTCCACCATCGAAGCAGCACCACTACCGCGCTCCCGCTGCTAAGAGGCTCGTCACTACCGCCTTAGACCTAGACGACTATTCTTTCAAAGTTGGTGAACCTAGATGACTGCTATTTCAAAGTTCATAGACTGGATGACTGCTAATTAGTTTGCGAACCTAAATGAGATCTCCAAAAAAGTTTACAGACATAGATGATCAATTTTTTTAATTTGCAAACTTAGATAAGATCTGAGAAAAAAGTTCGTAAACCTACAGTAAAATTCACTCATTACAATATTATGTTTTTTTAGCACAATATTATGTGACACTGATTTCAAACAGACCATTGCTGCCGTGGGCCTAGGCCAGATGGGCTCTTCTTCCGCCGGTAAAGGCTCGCCACTCAACAGACCCACCACAGCCACAGTGATGAATAAATCGGGGGCCCATCTCCACCTGAAAGTCCGCCTTCGATGCATTGTTTACGTATTCCGCCATAGCTGGCGCTCGCGAGCCGCCACAGGTGGCCGGCCACGCGAAAGAGCGCGCCCCACGCCCCGTCGGCGACTAGCGGCGATGTCGGCGGCCGCCACCTCCTGCCCCGGCACCGGCGGCGAGGACGGGGAGATCACGTACGTGAGCTACGGCGGGGAGCAGCACCTGCCGCTGGTGATGTCGCTGGTGGACGCGGAGCTCAGCGAGCCCTACTCGATCTTCACCTACCGCTACTTCGTCTACCTCTGGCCGCAGCTCACCTTCCTCGTACGTGCGCATCCCCTTATCCGCTCCCCGCACCCCGAATCGCGCGGTGCTTGTCAGCTTGGAGCGGATTTGACGAGGCTCTCTTGGTTCTTTGTTTTGTGGGGGGCGATTGGGGATGGGCGATTGCGCAGGCGTTCGATGCCAAGGAGGGAAAGTGCGTGGGGACGGTGGTGTGCAAGATGGGGGAGCACCGGGGCGCCTTCAGGGGCTACATCGCCATGCTCGTCGTCCTCAAGCCCTACAGAGGAAGGGGAATAGGTGACACGTTTATTCTTTTCTTTTTTTCTTTTTTTGAAGATTCACGTTTATTCATATTTGCCTTTTGCTTGCCTCTTGAAATATTGAGTGATTTGGCTTTCTGTAATTCAAAATGTGCAAGCCAGCACATACTTCAGTTACTAGGAATTAGGATGCATAAATGTTTAGTCTTGTGTAGTTGTGTATAAGGTGGAAACGCACCATCACATAATTCAACTACTATGCTGCAGAAACTAGTTTGTATTGTTTGGTGTTCACTGCTCAGTTATTCTGCAATTAGTAATTCCTTCTGCAAGAAAAAGCTTGGAAATTTCTTAATGTCTCAGAAAGAAGTTCCTTTATGTGTGCAGTATTTCGCTTGCTTGGTTGCAGCAAGAAAAATACATATTTTTGAAGTAATTGACTTCCATTGGCTAATTGTACTTCAGATTTGCATTGCTAGTTAGACAAGGAATTAGCAAGCTTTGTTTGAACAGATTCTGATTATTGTGTAGATCTTCACTACTCTGTTTTCAATGTTCATTCTGTTTCAGGGTAATCAGGTCATGTGTCGTAGTTCAGTGTGGGATGTCTTTGTGTTGCTAAAAGAATAGTGAAGTTACTTAGTGTTTATGATCTGAAGTATCGACATATTTTGTTGTTGGTTTGTGCTGTACTCATCTTTTGTCAGATTCTACCATTAAGAGTCTTTCTGTTAGCAGACATTGATGATAGAATGCTTCAAACTGTGTAGTCTTAATTTAGCACTTATTTGTCGGAAGTAGTTCATATTATTGTAATAAAGGAGTGATACTTGTATAATGATGGCATACTATTTTTTGTGCTTAGCTTGGTACCGGTATTGTCTATCTGGAAGGCAGTCTTGTTTGTATGATATGAATTATGATTACATCAACATTAAGGATGTTAGCCAATATACATCAAATCCTGCTTAACATGAAAAGTCTTCTGTAAATGATGGATACCTTTATTCCAGTACCTAAAACAACTAGAATACAGAGTACATCGTAGTGCTCCAGCTTAATTTTCACTAGCCATCTGAAATAGGGAAGTTGCTTTGCTCTTGAACTGGGTGTTACTTTCTCGTTCAGTTTGTGTGAACAAAGCAGAGATATGCAATTTCAACTTTACAGTATTAATACGCTAAGTAACTGAATCTCTATTTCTTATGTTACAGCAACTGAACTGGTTACTAGATCTATTCGGGTAATGATGGAATCTGGCTGTGAGGAGGTAACTGTAACTACAGTTTTCATTGATTTTGAAACACGTAGATGTGAAACCTTAACATGTGACTTATCTTTTATGTCCACATTTATTGTTGGCTGCAAAATTGTTTCAAAACATCTTTAAACGGAAAAATTTGGAATAGGATTGAACTTATTCCCTAGATTAGCATGCAGTTTCCACAGAAACATCTTTCCCAAAACATTGTGAAAAGCTCAAGTATCCAACATCCTTTTTATACTTGGAACCAGGTGACACTTGAAGCAGAAGTTACAAATAAGGGTGCCCTCGCTCTGTACGGCCGTCTGGGTTTTATCCGAGCAAAGAGGCTGTACAGATACTATCTAAATGGCGTGGATGCTTTTCGCCTGAAACTACTGTTTCCACGCCCTGATCTTGGCTTGCCTCCGATGATGTTCGGCGGCGAAGGGGATGACCAGCAGATAGATTCACCCTACTTGTGACAGTACCTATATGAGTAGGTAGAATGCTTTGGAGTCCTGGAACTCCAACACTTTTTGCACTTCTTGTTTCAATTTTCAAAGCTTCCACAGCTCCCATGTAACTGTAACATTATTTGTGCTTACAAATTACTTTTTTTCAGGCATTCTACGTATTTCTGCCCCTATTATAAGGATGTTGAAATTTTTGTATTTTTCCACATTGTCAGGCCATTCGTCTTGTTTACCATGGTTCTTAAGGCCGTAAGACTGACTCTAGCGGCTTCTGCAACCCTTGCCGCATCCTCCTTTTGCGCGCAGGAGCTACTGTAGCTGCTCCAGCGGTACGCGCAAAGGCTGCTGCAAAATGCAGCAAGCCCCCCCCCCCCCCCCCCGCACGCTCATTCCTGGGGAAAACCCCCCTTTCTCTATCCTTTGCTCAAAGCAACGGCCGGTCTCCTCTCCCTGCCTCAGTCGCCCGAGCTCCGCCCCCACAGCCTCCGTCGCACCCGGCCAGCCGGCCTCCTCCACAGCTCAAGCGCCGCCGCCATCTTCGTGCGCGGTCCCGGCGACCCCATCCACCGTTGCGCGGAGTGGCGCACGCGGGTCAACGCCACTGTCGTCCTCCTTCCCGGCGCGGCGAGCAGGCGGTGGCCACGGCAGATCCGCGCGGGAGGACGCGAGGAGGCCGCGCTGGCCGTCTCCGCCACCTGCCCCCACCCGCCCGCGCCGCCGGCGCAGATCCACGCGGGAGGACGCGTCGCCGCGGGGAGGAGGTGAGGCGCCGCGGGTAGGAGGCCGCGCCGCCGCGGGGGACCGGACTTCCCATCCTCGCCGGCGCGAGGACGACAAGGAGGCTGCGGCGGGGACGACGAGGAGGCCGCCTGGGGCGGGGACGACGAGGAGGCCGCCTGGGGCGGGGACAACGAGGCAGGGCCGGCCTTCCCTGGCCGTGCCGCCTTCTTCCCCGGCGAGCAGGGCCTCCGCCCTCCCTCTCCCTCTCCTCCGGCGCGAGCTGCTAGAGCCGCCTCGGCGGCGGATCTCGCCGGCACTGGACTTCTTTGACTGCTCGCAGGAGCACAACTGCCGGTCGGTTGCGCGAAGGGAACGGGAAGACTGCTGGAGTTCCTCCTCTTTTGCAGCAGGGGATGCTCCTCTCTCCTGCAGCATATCCCTACGTTTTGCATATGCGCGAAGGGCATCTGCTAGAGATAGTCTAAGACGAGCCACCCCCTTCCAATCTCCAATCGCTTCTGCATATTATATCAAGCTATCGTACAAAACTATATTAGCGCTTCTCACTAAGGAATTCTCTCAATTCTCAATACGTCACGTCATCCTCCACCAACGCGCCACGTCATCCTCCACTAAACACCCCACAAAGATGCATTGATTGCTAATTATCGCAACGCGTCACGTCATCCTCCACTAAGCACCCCACCAAGATGCATTGATTGCTAATTCTATATCTATATTAAACTATATACTTCTGGCATACGGTGCACCAACATCATCTTAATTGTTTGCACTGTCCAATCTAAAAAATCTATAGATCTATCTATATTAAAGTATATACAAACATTTGATTTCTATTTCTCTCAACATGTAAGAATACGAAGAAATCATCTTAGTGTGTCTGCTTCCAAATTTTACTTTAGTATTTTTATTTTCAAATTTCACCAAAAAAATCCCGCAGCAACGCGCGGGGTATCACCTCGTATCAGTTAGAAGCAGCAGCGACAAGAGCAGGGGATGATGGAAGAAAAAGAGAAAAAAATGGAAAAGGAAAGCAGTAGACAAATTCCATCGATCTACAAGCCGTCTCGATCTTGGACTTCATACAACCTCACCCACCAGTTGACTATCACCTTGGACTTCAGAAAAACGGATGTTGGCTGTACTTCGCTGACCACGGACCACCACCACCATGTGACAGCCAACACGGTGTGCTGCCGTCTATAAACCACCGACGTGACTGTAAAATCCTCCAGAAAAAATCGCATGATGCTAAGCTCGCCCACGGCCGATTGGCGCCTGCTCTTCCTCGTCGCCGTAGCAGCTGCTGCTGCTGCTTCCTCTTCCTTCACCGGAGTCGATGCCGACGTCGCCTGTCTGCCCAAGGAGAGGACGCTGTTGACACCCAAATTTGGCAACAGCCGACTCAGGCCAGACAGGCCGGTCAGATCGGGTCCCCAGGGCGGTCTGACCAGGGTGCCCTATGGCCGGTCCGACATGAGGCCGCCAGGCGGTCTAACCGCTCCCGGGGGCGGTCTAACCGGGTCTCCCCGAATTCGAGTAGAATTAGGAGTTTGGCTTAATTCCGAACTGTAAAGCATTGTTTGCAGGGCAAGTCCTCCCACCCTATAAATATAAAGGGTCGTGGCCGATTTAGAGCTATCATCCAATCGTCATTATCAATTTTATCTTATTTTCTCCAAACCCTACCTTTTCCAACCCCTATTGCTCTCCTCCTTCGTCTTCACGGCGGTTGAGGGAGTTCTGAGTGGTCTGCCGATCTCAGGACAACCCTAGGCGCACTGTTCCCGACGGGGTCCCTCCCGGAGCAGCGAATCTAGGTTTTCGACGTGCCTCCTATCCAAGGCGGTTTGACCAGCCCCCCCAGGCGGTTAGACTGGCCCGTGCTGGGTGGTTCGGCGAGTGGATTTCCGACGACCGCGCGAGCTAGCGCACTCGTGTGTTCGATCAGAAAAAAACGTCAACACACTTTTGACGACTCCGCTGGGGATAGATCTGGTTTTCACAACCGATCTTTCGATCTTTGCATGGGAGCACGTTGCGATCTCGACAAGAACAACGTGATCATGGTGAACATCGAGGAACTCAGCGAGGAAGACCAGAGGAAGTATTCGGGGCTTCAAGGATACATCAAGCAGCAATTTCTCTCTGGCGCCAAGAAGGATCGTTCAGGCAAGGTGACAATTGCTCAAGATTTCGAGTTGCCGGCGATTAAGCTGAACAAAGACAATGTTGAGGTAATACCCACTGTAAGTCAAACACCTCCTCCTGATCTAGTTACGCAATTATCTACTATTTCTGATAGATTTGAACGTGCGTTTAACGATCAGAATAGTTTGGTTGCTAATGTTGTTACCCGCCTTGAAAAAATAGAGGGTAAGCGTGTTATTAATATATCTGATAATAATATCCCTCAAGTAGATTCACAAGGGGTTCTGCATTCAACCACGTCGGCAGCACCAGAAGCTTCACCTGAAGCTCCTGTGCATGGTATGCCAACGGGGTTTTATCCGGGACAATCGCCATTACCCAAGCCGACCCCGGTTAAACCGCCCCCCAGGCCGGTTCAGCCGCCCTGTCTGGCTAGATGGTTATGGTCCCGGATCAGCCGTTGCCTTTGTCGGTTGTGCCTAGTACATTGGTTCAGAGTCAAAATAATCCTTATGGTACTGTTCCACCAATGTATAGCACAATAGCTCACACATCGCCACCTATTCCTAATGTTGCTCCATCTTATGGTGTGCCTAATGATGTGTTTACCGACTTGCATCACATGCAAAATCCTAATCAACCCCCTGTGAGTAACTTAACAACGGCTGCAATGCAATCTCAGTTAGCTGCTAGGAATGAATTGGCTCAATTTAAGGAAGAAGTAGCTAACATGATAAGAAACAAACTCGGTGTTGATATGGGTAATACTAGATTGTATCAAAAACCATATAGGGCCGATTTTGATTATGTGGCTTTTCCCCCTAGTTGGTGTATGTCTGACTTTGTTAAATTTAGTGTTGATGATAACTGTACAACCTAGGAACATATTAGCCAATATACTGCACAACTAGGTGAAACCGGTACCTTTAATTCTTTAAAAGTTCGTTTATTTTCATTGTCTTTGACCGGTACCGCTTTTGCTTGGTTCTCCTCGTTAGCTCCCAACTCTATTGATTCTTGGGATCAATTAGAGCAAAAGTTCCATGACCACTTCTTTAGTGGGAGCTATCAATTAAAACTGACAGATTTAACATCGGTTAGGCAAAGTAAAGAGGAGTCGGTTTCCGATTATCTTAAGCGCTTTAAAGAAGTTAAAAACCGTTGTTTTAATTTGTCTCTTACTGATTCTGACCTTGCTGATCTAGCTGCTAAAGGATTAAGACCTGCTATTAGAGATAGATTAGAAGGTATAGAATTTCATACTCTTGCTAATGTGCTAGTTAGAGGTATGGCACAAGAATTAAAACTAAACAAGGAAAAAGAACACTCTAAGCCTCGTCAGTCTAATGTACATATGATTGAATATGATTCTGATAGTTCAGACGACGAGAATGAGGTTTACGTTGCTGAATTTGTGTGGCCTTCAAAGTCTAAAGCTAGTTCTTGTGCATCTCTTAAGCCGGCTACTAAAGGTCGGCAAGAAAAACTAAAATTTACTTTTGATGTTTCTAAATGCGATCGTATTTTTGATGAATTACTTAAGCTTGGAAACATTAAAATTTCTCATACTATGCCTCCACTTGATGAAATTAAACGACGTGCATATTGTAAGTTTTATAATTCTTATTCTCATGCCACTAACGTTTGCAATGTGTTTCGTCGTCAGATTCAATCGGCCATTAATGAAGGTCGTTTGATGCTTCATGAGATGCAAGTGGACAAGCAACCTTTTCCCGTCAATACTATGGAGTTGCAGCAACCCAAGGTCCTGGTTCGGCCGCATCAAGCCGAAGCTACCAAAGGCAAGAACGTGATGGTCGGGGAAGCTAAGCCCGATTTAAGGGGAAAAGAGTTGACAAGGGAAGTGGCATATGAAAAGACCCCTGATGGCAGAGAGACTTTCAAGATCACTGTCAAAGCTTCTGGACATGGAGGGCAAGGGTCGTCCACACCGTCTGGTCAGCAAATAACCGAACCTGTCCTGGACAGGGCGGTTAGACCGGGGGTACAGGGCGGTCAGACCGCCCCTGCACATGGCCGCCCAAAGATGCTTATTCCAAAGCGACCGGAGATTGGAAACTGGAAGCTCAACGTGGCAAAGAATCAGGGAAGTATATCAAAGCCAATGGTCACGTTTGATATGTTGTTTGACAAGTACTCCAAACAAAAGGCCGTTACAAGTGATCGGCCGTTAAAAAAAGGATGAGATCACCTCCACGACAAGAAAGGCCGTCATCGCCTCCCAGAGCAGCTGTCAGGTTCAGAGGTGAATCATCTCAGAGGCAGCACTTTACTCCAGACTGGGCTCCTTCAAGTTCAAATTCACCTCGTCCGATCTACAACGATAATGGGGTAATATGGGTGCCATATCAGCAATCTTTTCATCCTGGATGGGGAGGACCGAGGAGATCAGCGCTGGATCGAATCTCAAGGCATACACAAGATCGCTGGACTCCACGACAGTTCGGGCAGGGTCATCAGGCCGACCCGGTTAGACCGCCTCCTACAGGCGGTCAGACCGCCCTGCCCAGGAAAGTGCAACTTCCTCTGAAAAAGGTGTACAAGCCCAAGATCAGAGAGGAAGAGGTTCAGAAGATGGACATCAACCCAGAGAGGACTACAAGCCTTGACATCATTCAGATTGGGACGATGGACGTTCCCATTGAGAAAAGTGGCAAAGGACCGTTGTGCTAAACAATTAGGTTGTGACACCTACTTAAAAGGGATCTGTCGCTGCAAATGATCATGAGGCCAGCGGAAGCAAGTCTCGTCCGGAATACTTCTTACCAAGGTGGTGTCCTCCCGGTTTGACTCACACTCAAAGGAGGAAGCTTCAACGTCTGAGGCTACGTGAGAAGAGGGAGAAGGAGCTGGAGAGACAGTACAGGCCCATGGTGCCGCAAGGGAAGGAGTGGAGAGCCAAGACAGCGCCCCAGACAGAGGCGGTCAAACCGCCAGAGGGGGCGGTCAGACCGGCCGACCAGGCGGTCAGACCGGGTTCTCCAGAAGCGCTGCCCGGTTTCACTTCTTCAGTCCCCATGACTTGTGATGACAAGGTGTCATCAGTCCATAATCCAGAGGACAACGAGGAGCTTGTGGATTACAGTTCTTCTCCAGAGCGGATGAACCTTGATATCAATGTGGTTCATTTGTTTGTTGATGGTTCAGTGCCTACGGAGGAGGACTTCGCTCATCTTGATTTTGGGCCAAAGGATGCTATATTTCAGAAGCCCAAAGACGCTGATAATCATCTGAAGGCTTTGTACATGAAGGGTCACATCAATGGGAAGTCTATCTCTCGGATGCTGGTGGATGGAGGTGTGATTGTCAACTTGATGCCGTACTCTCTATTCAAGAAGCTTGGGGGTTCAGATGAGGAGCTGATCAAGACCAACATGACCGTCAGCGGAGTTGGAGGAGGCGAGCCGATAGGAGCTAAAGGCGTGATTTCCATGGAGCTCACTATTGGAAGCAAGACACTCGCCACGACTTTTTTCGTCGCTGAGACACAAGGTAACTTCAGTCTTATCCTTGGTCGTGATTGGATTCATGCGAATAAATGTGTTCCTTCTACCTTGCACCAAATTTTAATACAATGGATAGATGATGAGGTAGAAGTAGTGCACCGTGATAAATATGCTTGTGTAGCTGTAGCTGATAGTCATTCTATAGGTGTGCATGATGATGTAAAATGTCTATCTGGCTTGGATTTGTCAAATTATGAGTTTGTAAGCTGTTCCAATGATGGCTTCATCCCTGCTGTAATAAAGCCGTTTGATAATCGGCTAAATCACTTTATGTAACTCAATGAGTTCAACAAAAGAGTGGTTGCAGCAAAGGATTGATCACTATCGGGCGCATAAGAACGATACGTGTGAAGCTATTGAGGATCTTGATTATTTGGGCAAGTTAGGACAAGGGTTTACGTCGGCTGATCCTTTTGAGGAGGTAGACATTGGTGATGGCACTATACCTAGGTCGACATTTGTAAACAAGAATCTTGATCCTACCTTTAAGCTTGAATTAATAAAGCTGTTAAAGGAGTATGTCGATTGTTTTGCTTGGAATTATAATGAAATGCCTGGTTTAAGTCGTGATTTAGTAGAACATCGTTTGCCTATTAAACCTGGTTTTAAGCCTTATAAACAGCCTCATAGGAATTTTAATCCTGATATCTATGACCGAGTGAAAGAAGAAATCAATCGGTTACTTGATGCTAAGTTTATTAGGCCTTGTCGATATGCTGATTGGATCTATAATATTGTGCCTGTTGAGAAAAAAGGAACCAAGAAACTTCGTGTTTGCATCGACTTTAGAGATCTTAATAAAGCTACTCCTAAAGATGAATATCATATGCCTATAGCCGACTTTCTTGTTAATTCTGCATCTGGACATAAAGTGCTTAGCTTTCTTGATGGTAATGCTGGTTACAATCAAATCTTTATGACCGAAGAGGATATCTCCAAAACGGCTTTCATATGTCCAGGATTTGTAGGCTTGTTTGAGTGGATAGTCATGACTTTTGGTTTGAAAAATGCTGGTGCTACCTATCAAAGGGCTGTGAACTTAATTTTTCATGACTTACTTGGTATTATCGTAGAAGTCTATATCGATGACATTGTTGTCAAATCGGCTGGTTTAAATTCCCATTTAGCCGATTTGAGACTTGCATTTGAGAAAATGTGTCGGTATGGTTTAAAGATGAATCCACTCAAATGTGCTTTTGGAGTGTCGGCTGGCAAGTTTTTGGGTTTCATTGTGCATGAGAAAGGTGTGGAGATTGATCCTAAAAAGATTGAGTCGATTAAAAAGGTTCAAACTCCTACTTGTAAAAAAGAGTTGCAGAGATTCTTGGGCAAGGTTAACTATTTGAGGTGGTTCATTTGTAACTTGTCTGGGAAGGTTGATGCTTTTACTTCTTTACTTCGGTTGAAAAGTGGAGCTGAGTTCACTTGGGGGGTAAAACAACAAGAGGCTTTTGATGAGATCAAAAATTACTTGACTTCGCCGCCTGTTCTTCAAGCACCAAGGAGTGGTGTTCCTTTCCAGCTTTACATTGCGGCGGAGCAAAGTGTGATTAGGGCTGTTTTGACTCAAGAGACCGATGGCAAGGAGTATGTTGTTGCTTATGGAAGTAGAAGATTATTAGACGCCGAAACGAGGTACACTTTCATTGAAAAGCTATGTTTATCTTTATATTATGCTTGTACCAAGTTAAGGCATTATTTATTGTCTAGTACTTGTTATGTTGCATGCCAAACCGACATAATTAAATACATGTTGCAAAAACCTATTCTAAGTGGTAGAGTCGGCAAATGGGCTTATGCTCTTGTTTAATATGATTTGCATTGTGAACCAATAAAATCAATGAGAGGTCAAATTGTAGCCGACTTTATTGTTGAACATAGAATTGATAAGCAACTTGATTTAGATGTCGGTTATGTAACATTTACTCCATGGAAATTGCATTTTGATGGATCGGCTTGTAGAAGTGGTTGTGGTGTTGGGATCTAATGGAGCTGTTTTTGAGGCCCTTAGCCGGTTGGATCATAAATGTACTAATAATCAAATTGAGTATGAAGCTCTCTTGTTTAGACTGCAAATTTTACATGACATGGGAGTGAAACATGTAGAAGCTTATGGTGATTCTTTACTGGTGGTACAGCAAGTATCCAAGGTATGTCAATGTCTAAATGGTTTTTTAAATGCTTATCTTGATAAATGTTTAGATATCGTATCTTGTATGGATGAATTTGTGATCTATCATGTGCCGCGAGAGGAGAATCTGAAGGCTAACGCTCTGGCTCAGCAAGCATCTAGTTATAGTGTCCAGAAAAGAAATTTTCAGGAGCGAAAACCGATGTTTAACGAAGTCGAGGGTTATGTTCTGGAGAATCCGGTTCAACCGCCCCCTCCAGCCGGTCAGACCGGGTCGCCCGGTCAGACCGCCCCCTCAGGCCGGTTAGACCGCCCCTCGGGGGGCAACTCCACTTTGGCCACCGTTTCTTCCAAAACTGTTGAGGACGAAGTGGAGGATTGGAGAACACCTCTGATTAAGTATTTGCAGGATCCTAAAGGTATAAGTGACAGGAAAGTCCGACGGTGGGCACTTAAGTTTATTTTGGATAATGATGAGTTATATCGTCGGACGGTAGATGATTTACTTCTAAAGTGCTTAGGTCCTGATCAAGCAAGATTGGCTATGTCAGAGGTTCATGAAGGAGTTTGTGGTACTCATCAATCAGCTCCCAAGATGAAGTGGCTCCTTAGGAGAGCTTGCTTTTATTAGCCTACTATGATAGTCGATTGTTTTAGGTACTACAAGGGATGTGAAGAGTGTCAGAAGCACGGGGATGTTCAACTAGTGCTTGCTGCGTTGATGCATCCGATTATCAAGCCTTGGCCTTTCAAAGGTTGGGGATTGGATTTCATTGGCAAGATACATCCTCCGTCAACCAAAGGGCATTGCTTTGTGATTGTGGCTACTGATTACTTTACCAAATGGACAGAGGCAATCCCTCTCAAGAACATGACACATAAGGAGGTAATTGGGTTTATTATGGAGCATATCATACATAGGTTTGGTATTCCGCAGACTTTAACTACGGATCAAGGTACTTCATTCGTGGCTAAAGAGGTGCATGATTTTGTTAATTCCTATGGTATTAAGTTGCTCAATTCATCTCCATATTATGCTCAAGCTAATGGTCAAGTCGAGTCTAGCAATAAAACTTTAGTTAAGCTCATTAAGAAGAAGATAGAAGACAATCCTAAAAGATGGCATGAGGTATTATCTGAAGCTTTATGGGCTCATCGTATTTCTAGACATGGTGCTACTAAAGTTACTCCTTTTGAGCTTGTGTATGGTCAAGAGGCCGTTTTGCCTGTTGAGGTGAATCTAGGCGCATATAGACTTGCAAAACAAAATGATCTTAATGTTGATACATATTATGCTTTGATGATGGATAACATTGATGAAGTGGCCGACAAGCGATTGGAGGCTTTGGAAGCAATTGAGAAAGACAAAAGGCGAGTTGCTAGACCATATAACAAAAGGGTAAAAGATAAGCCCTTTCAAGTAGGAGATTTGGTTTGGAAGACTAATCTACCTATAGGATCCAAGAGCAACAAGTTTGGTAAATGGTCTCCAAGTTGGGAAGGTCCATACAAGATTGTGAGAGTTTGCTCCGAGAATTCCTACATGGTGGAATCATTGCAAGGACAGCATCTGCCCAGGGCGCTTAATGGAAGGTATTTGAAGAAGTTCTACCCAAGTGTATGGCAAGATGCTTGAAGGTTCATGGCCGGTTTCTATGAAAATCGTCCTTAGCATAAAAATGGCCGACAGCACTTGTGTCGTCCTTAGAATTATTTTTTAGCACGCAAGCTTTACTAAAAAACAGGGGGTCATGTGTTGACACCCAAATTTGGCAAGAGCCGACTCAGGCCAGACAGGCCGGTCAGACTGGGTCCCCAGGGCGGTCTAACCGGGGTGCCCTATGGCCGGTCCGGCACGAGGCCGCCAGGCGGTCTAACCGCTCCTGGGGGGCAGTCTAACCGGGTCTCCCCGAATTCGAGTAGAATTAGGAGTTTGGCTTAATTCCGAACTGTAAAGTATTGTTTGCATGGCAAGTCCTCCCACCCTATAAATATAAAGGGTCGTGGCCGATTGAGAGCTATCATCCAATCGTCATTATCAATTTTATCTTATTTTCTCCAAATTCTAACTTTTCCAACCCCTATTGCTCTCCTCCTTCGTCTCCACGGCGGTTGAGGGAGTTCTGAGTGGCATGTCGATCTCAGGACAACCCTAGGCGCACTGTTCCCGACAGGGTCTCTCCCGGAGCAGCGAATCTAGGTTTTCGACGTGCCTCCTGTCCAAGGCGGTTAGACCGGCGCCCCAGGCGGTTAGACCGGCCCGTGCTGGGTGGTTCGGCGAGTGGATTTCCGACGACCGCGCGAGCTAGCGCACTCGTGTGTTCGACCAAAAAAAGTGTCAACAGATGCGCTCATGGCGTTCAAGCAGGGCATCACCAGCGACCCATGGGGCCTCCTCTCGTCATGGAAGCCAGAGCAAGACTGCTGCCAGTGGGGAGGAGTCCGGTGCAGCAACCTGACGGGCAATGTCCTGGAGCTGCAAGCCTGCAACTCAGCAGCGACGCAACCATGGGAAACCACATGACCGGCGAGATAAGTCAGTCCCTGCTCTCCTTGCAGCATCTTGAATATCTCGACCTCAGCTCCAACAGCCTCCAACAAGGTCCAACAATGGAGTTCCTAGGCTCCTTCAAGAGCATGCACAGCACGACAATGCCAAACTTGAACAACCTATGCAACTTGACTGTTCTACATCTCGATGGTTGTTTCTCGTATGGAATATAACAGAGTTAATTGAGAGGCTGCCGAAGTGTTCATCCAAAAAGTTGCAGGAGCTACATCTACACTCAAACCACCTGGTAGGGCTCCTACCAAATTTCATGGTGCACTTGACCAGTTTAGTCACCCTTGATCTGTCTGACAACAACATTACTGGACCTCTCCCAGCATTTACACATTTCACAAATTTGAGGACCCTTGATCTGGGCCTCAATGCCTTACACCACGGGAAAACTCACTTTTGCCGTGCGTGAAAATCTTTGCCGTGCGTTTTCTTTCAGGCGCACGGCAAAGAAAGAATTCTTTGCCGTGCGTTTTATATAGGGCGCACGGCAAAAAAAATACATGGTAAAAAAAAAGTTTGTCGTGCGTTTTTTTTTAGACGCACGGCAAACTATTTTTTTTCAACGCCCGTTACCCCGTTAGCACCAAGGGGGCAAACGATTTTTTTTGTTCCCTTTGCCGTGCGCCTTGAAAAAAACGCACGGCAAAGAGGTGTCTTTGCCGTGCATTTTTATTTTGGCGCATGGCAAAGTTTTTTTCCCCCAAGTCCCAAATCCAATTGCTCCTAAAAAAATCTTCTCAACTTGAAATTTTTTCTACTATATACTTACAACATGCCATACTTCATTGTAAAATTTGGATGATTTTTTGTTTTGATTTGCTATATTTAACTAATTAATTTTATTTCTAGCTATTTTTTGAAAAAAAATCAAATTTGAACTACAAGTGAATCAAATAATAGAATAAAATGAGTGGAAAAATCATATTCATGTTATATAGCCCAATTTAAGACCTTTTTCATGAAATCAAAAGAAACTTTGAACATATTGACCAGGAAACACGATTATGATCGTGTGTCAAAATGATTTAAAAATTCTAAAAATGCAAATGAAGTTTGAAAATTATGAGATTTGTCAATATCTCATGACATCATTTGTAAATGACGTAGTAAAAATTTGAATGAGTTTTGAACATTTTGTCACATACAATGCTTCAAATCGAAACATCTCCGATGAAGTTTCGTAAAGTTAAGGAGCATATGGTTAGATTTGTAGGTGATGTGACATTCAAATTGTGTTTTGACTTCAAACTTGTTTTCTATAAGCAATAGACAACATAACTTATTTTGTTTTAATTTTTGAGAATTTTTCAAACTTGTTTGATAATTTTTATGAATTAAGTATAATTGCGAAAAAATACTTTGCCGTGCGTCAACGCACGGCAAATAGGAACATTGTCGTGCGTCTTTCTAAAACGCACGACAAACAAGTGCATTGCCGTGCGCCCTTTCTAAAGCACACGGCAAAAAAAACCATTTGCCGTGCGCCTTTATTTTTGACGCACGGCAAACAGGCCCGACCACCATTCCGCCGCGGCCCAATATGAAATATCCGGCCCATCATCACCCCAACTGCCGAGGACCGTCGATCTCGCGATCGGACGGTCCAAATTCGACGAGAATATCATATATATACCGCTCCCTCCCCCAAACCCTACCACCCCTCCCAGTCTTCCCACCGCACACAGCCACCGCCTCCTCCTCCCACATCCCGCCGCCTCCTCCACCAGGCTGCGCGCGGCGGGCTACCTCCCACGGTGGCGCGCGGGAACCTCCTCCACCGGCTGGTGTGGATCCGGCCTCTCCTCCATCGGCTCACGTGGATCCGGCCTCTCCTCCACGCCGGCAGGAGCGCCGGGGCCGGAGGGGCGTTGGTGCCTCCACTCCCCTCGCGGCGGCGTCACGGAGGAGGAGGAGGAGCACGACAGCGTGTGGTGGCCCCATTCCGATTCCGGCGACCTCGTTCCCCCTTCACCCTCTCGATCCTCGGAGCACCCTCGGAAGGAAGAAGAAGATGAGTTCCGGCGGCGGCAGGGGCAAGCCAAAGGGCACCAAGGCGGTGTCGCGGTCGTCCAAGGCCGGCCTCCAGTTCCCCGTCGACCGCATCGCGCGCTACCTCAAGACGGGCAAGTACGCCGAGCGCGTCGGCAGCGGAGCCCCCGTCTACCTCTCCGCGGTCCTCGAGTACCTCGCCGCCGAGGTACGCCTTGTCCTCCCTCCGCCAAACCCTCCCTCTCTCCTTGTTACTGGTCCCCCGCCCCTTCCTCGGTGGATCCGTCTCTGAGCCCGCCTCTTCCCATTTCGTTGCAGGTGCTGGAGCTCGCCGGCAACGCGGCACGCGGCAACGACGAGGAGCACGACGCGGTGGAGGCCGGCGGGAGTTGGGGCGGCGTCCCCGGCGCAGTGGTGGCCCGCCGGTGGTGGGCCCGGCCTGTGTTAGGTTTTTTTTTCTTTTTTTAGTTTCGTTTGCCGTGCGTCCACAGTGCAGGCGCACGGCAAAGAGCTCACAAATCCGTTGGCCGCCGTCTCAGACGGCCGCGCCGTCAAGCTACTTTTTTTCGCCGTGCGTCGTCCCCGACGCACGGCAAAGGTCCATTGCCGTGCGTGCGACGATAAGCGCACGGCAAAGGTCCATTGCCGTGCAAATATGTGTCGTGCGGCCTTTGCCGTGCGTTTCCGAGAAAAACACACGGCTAAGGCTTTGCTGTGCGTTTTTTGATGTTTGCCGTGCGTCCGAAACGCACGGCAAACGCTGGTTTTCCCGTAGGGTACCCACCTTTAGACTCGAGGAAGCACATTTTGCATCTTGCCAGATCAGTTCTCGGTTTCCCGGATGGCTTAAATGGCAAGTGGATCTTCTCCGGCTCGATATCTCAAGCACAGGTATAACTGATAGTCTTCCAGATTGGTTCTGCAACACATTTTCAAAGGTCACATACTTGGACATTTCTGACATCAAATCGTTGGTGTCTGCCAAGAAATATGGATATCATGTCATTGGAAGCACTATATTCCACTTCAAACAAACTAACTGGTCAAATACCTGCATTGCCAAGAAATCTCAGCTTGTTGGATATCTCAAGAAACTCTTTATCAGGACCCTTGCCATCTAATTTTGGAGCACCAAAGTTGGATACAATTATACTGTATTCTAATAACTTCAGTGGTCAGGTCCCAACATCTATCTGTGAACACAGCTTGTATGCCCTGGATTTGGCCAATAATCATTTTGAAGGACAGCTCCCAAAATGTATAAACATGACAAAGATGGCATATCTATTATTAAGTAACAATAGCTTCTCTGGCAAGTTCCCACCATTTCTGCAAAGCTGCACAAGCCTGTCTTTTCTAGATATATCACATAATAGATTCTCCGGAACATTGCCTATGTGGATCGGAGGCTGCAGTTCGTTGCAGTTTTTACGACTGAACCACAACATGTTCTATGGGAACATTCCGAGCAACATCTCGACTCTCACAAATCTTTATCATCTGAATCTTGCAGCCAACTGGATATATGGTGTTATTCCTCCACAGCTATCAAATATAACGTTCATGACAAGGAGGTATACACTGCCTGGTGGCACAGTTCCCGCCGGCTTCCAAAATGCAATTGGTGAATTGTTAATAGACACCAAGAGGCAGCAGCTTTATTACCATGGTGCTGTAGTGTTGGAGATACTGAGCATTGACTTGTCATCCAACTATCTGACTGGTGAAATTCCAGAGAGAATATCATTGCTTGCTGGACTGATAAATCTGAACTTATCTCGGAATCAATTGAGCGGAGAAATCCTGGCAAGATTGGGGCCTTGCAGTGGTTGGAGTCACTTGACCTCTCCAACAACAACTTTTCAGGGGAAATCCCATCAAGCATATCAAATTTGATTTGACACATTTCAGCATTTTGGATTTGTCGAACAATAATCTGACAGGAAGAATACCGTCAGGATGTCAACTTGACACTCTGTACTTGGATAGTCCCTTGATGTATGACGGAAACATCGGTCTATGCGGGCCTCCTCTTCAAAGAGATTGTTCAAGGGAAAACATATGGGGCCATGGGAATGAAAAGGGAGATGAACAACATTCTACTCCAATAATGTTCTTGTACTTTGGGCTTGGCGTCGGATATGTAGCTGGTCTCTGGGTAGTGTTTTGTGCTCTGCTGTTCCAGAAAGCTTGGAGGATTGCTTTTTTTTTTCTCTTACTTGACAAGTCTTACGATACTACGATAGAATCTATGTCTTTGCAGTTGTAACTTCTGGAAATTTTACAAGAAAGCCAGAGATAAACTAAGTGCTCAAAGCAAACTTTCAGGTGACGTTACTTTCAGGTGTTTCTACCACATGTATTAGGTTGTGTATTTATCTTGTTTTGGGTGAAGCTTGAAATAATGTATGTTTGTTTGTGTAAAGCTGTAATGTTCTCGTCAGTCAAGTGAACCATTGATTTGGTTTTCTTCTGTTCCAGTTATAATTCGAATTAAATGTGGAGATTTTGGTTTTCTTCTGTTCCAGTTCAAAACTCTCTTCGCCTCCGTGCTTGATGTCAAATCGAAGATTCAGCCCATATATGCCTCTTGTTGGGACAAGTTAATTGTATTGTAAACATTGCCATTTTGGTAAAAAAATTTCCAGCTCCTCGTCTCCCCATCTCAGATTTGCACCGCCAGTTGCCTATCTCGACTCTCGACCCACCAAAACTGACTGCCCCCAGGTTTAAAACCATGGCACGTACACACTAGCTCAAATTGTAAAATGCATGGGCGTGAAGGGTTTTATGCCAAATTATGCATTAGTCCATGAGTCTGCAATAAGCTGTTTTCGCTAAGAACTTAACATATTTATTTACAAATAAGCTGCACTGTTTTAACAGAAGCAGCTACCCAGTCAGAAGAACCTATCGATAGAACCCATGAGAATTGAGTTCAGCTGTACACCACCGTCAATGTCAGTAAGTTAGAACAGCATAGCAGCGCTATTTGCTTTGGCTATCATGCTTTCGGAATTCTTTCAACTGGCACCCAGGTGCAGCTGTGAAATTGTAGGTAACTTCCTACTGGGGCTGATTCATCAGAATCCCAACGTTGCCATGGCTGCTCCAGGTGCTGCAGTCAGATTGCTTAGAGTGGGGGTCCATAATACCTGACATGGAAGAGTGCAAAAGCATGTTTAACGACTTTTGCATGTTGCAGCAAAAAACATGATGTGGCTTCCAAAATGTAAAATATGTTTCTATATTGTCTCTGCAAACACTAGTTCATTGAATATATGTTCAGATATTATTTAGCTGATGAATGACATAAATGTTGCCAGCATTGGCCATATGTAAAAGATATAGAAAAAAGGAGATAGCTATCATGGAACAAAACTAACAAATTAACATGCAGAAAGTGATAGGTCCATTAAGATATCAAATGTGTACCTCTCGTATGTGCTTTGCTGATAATATGGATCATTTTGATAATAGGGGGCAGTGGAATAGACAGGCGCTGAAACATAACGCGACACGGAGTTTTGGTCATAAGGTGCTTGCACATAGTGATACGCAGAAGGCCCACATGCTGCAGATCCAGCTTGATAACCATACCCAGTTGTTGGTACATGGTAAGTATGTGTGGCTTCAGGTGCCATTAAATGACCAGCTGGAGGAGCAACATAGGCAATTGGATGAGGTGCATAAGCAGGTGGATGTGCTGGGAGAGCTGAAGGAGGCACAAAAGCAGGGGCAGGGGGCCAGTTATCAAAATCATGTGAGGATGACGACTGTGGAAGCGAAGTAATTGGCTGAAACAATGCCCTCAGTTTCTCAACCTACAACAGAAGGCCAACAGTAAATGAATTAGCTATTTTGTTACACGTATTACAAATTCATAAACAAATATTAACAAACACAAGGGTAAAGCAAACAACAAGGTCATAATCTTTCACATTCCACCTTGCTGCTAAACTGTTACGGAATATCAACAATGATACGAAACTAAGAAAAATGTAAACATGTTATCATCATGTCTGAATCTTCCTTTCTTTTCTTTGTAGTAGACCATTTCTTTATTTCTCAGGTCAATCAAAAATAGAAGACAAGGTCATACGCTTTCACAATCCATCTAGCTCCTAAACTGATATGAAATGACAAGAATGACAACCACCAAGAGAAAAGCATAAAACAAAAGATAAAACTATCCCCATCCTGCCTTATTTTGTTTTCTCTGCATCTTCTCATTTCAAGGGCAACCACAATGTTTTTGGTAAACCAGTTCATAGGAGCAGAGTCCACAGCAGGCAGTCTTTAGTTCTGGAAAGCACCAGAACGTTAGGAAATAAGATTTCCATCAGACTAGAAAAAATCCTCTACCCCAACTTCTGGTTGACTGATTTTATTTGTTTAAAGTGGTACTGTACAAGTATAGTTTTTAAATGCCTATGGGCTCCCCACAGTGCTATGGGTAACTTTTGTTTATCTCCTTCATATGGACTACTTTTGTACATTGCTATGGGTAACTTTTGTTTATTTGTTTACAGTGATACTGTACAAGTAGTTTTAAAATGCCTATGGGCTCCCCACAGTGCTATGGGTAACTTTTGTTTATCCCCACAATGCCTATTGGACTACTTTTAGATGGTTAGATGGTTCCTCGTCTGTCTGCTCCTTACACCTTTTATGTACCCGAATTCATCTGGTATTTATGTTGTGAAATGAAAATGGGACAAGCCTGAAAAGTACACATTGTGGTCAGGGATGAACAATGTAATTTTCAACAACCTAAATGCATCAAGAAAACCTTCTGTGTTCCAATACTACTGAACACCCAAGCTCCATAGAAGGTTAAAAAAACTTCCGCTGCAGTAGTGATGAGAAATAAAGGGCATAAAACGAAATAAGCTTCAGGCCTTATAATTCAAACAAACACACATCATAGCAAAATGAGATACCTCTCAAGTCTCAACCCCAATTTGACTAAGGATTTCCATGCGACGCAAGGGAATCTGAAAGGATAGGTTTACATACATGTTTTATGGCATTACTGTCTACCTTTTCTACTTACAGTCTTACACCCACCTACCAGACACAATGGAAAACTACGAAAAATGGACACATTAAGATACAAGACAACAGTTTCAATTTAACAATTGGATCCTAATTTTATTCTACTGAGGTAGCTGAAGCAGAGTTCTTCGGAACTCATTCCATGAGCTAAAATTAAAATAATGTTTGGCACAATTCATTTCTCCAGGTGAACATAACAATTAAGAACAGCACATATTAATTCAAATTTGCTCACTCAAACTTACTTGTGTAGAGGTAAGCTCTGGGTTGAACTTTCCTTTGATATAGTTCTCCTTTATAGCTCTTTTTAGGCTACTCTCAGGGATAGGCATGAAATCACCTTCGATCATAAACTTAACCTGCACGTACAAAAAATCTTACCTTTGTTCAATTGAGAATACTGTACACCTAATATATGAGGTTAATTGGTAGATGTCATTACACAGTATTAGATGGCAACTAAAAAACATATAAGACGTGCCAAGAAAATGAAAATGCAAGTAAAAAAATGTAAGCAACTATTTCGCACCCAAAGGTTATCTTATAAAAGAGAGCTCTTTGACATCTTCCTCAGGACCCTTACGTTAAACATGTAAGCAAACATCTGCTGCTGAACACTAAGCCCCAACATGCACCACCCCAAGAATGAAAGCACTAAAAGCATTATAGTTTTTAAAATCATTCTTAACCTTGCATCTTTAGTCTCCGAATCCAATTGGGCAATTGTTCTCCAAAAACTCAAGCACAGTGCGACAGTCTGTTGGGATCCAAACGCCTGGACTACAAAAATTCCCAGCAACAGCTTTATGCTGTAGGCTGCTGTTATCTTTTTTCGTACGGGAGAGCTGCATATCGTTATATTATTAAAGAAGTAAAGTGTGGGAAGCCCTTATGTTACAAGTACACACCCCAATGTTACAGAGATTACCTGCGCACCTTGGTTACAAAATATAAACGGCCTCATCCTAGTAGGTTATAGTTATCTAATCACAGAAGCAACAAAGTGGGTCATCATCCCCATTAAATGTGGTCACCTGCCATTCAATATAACCCAATGCATTTCCTGAGTAGTCACTACACCTCAAATAAGTAGCATACATCATATATCCTACCACTTCTGATAGCATACAAATAATTGTTTGCCTATTGTCTATCTATGTATTAACCATTGATTTGCT
Source organism: Cenchrus fungigraminus (assembly GCA_036936925.1). Taxonomy (NCBI): domain Eukaryota; kingdom Viridiplantae; phylum Streptophyta; class Magnoliopsida; order Poales; family Poaceae; genus Cenchrus; species Cenchrus fungigraminus. The sequence continues at coordinate 57,788,875 of CM072768.1, read as the reverse complement.
ATTTTTACATGCAAACAATCAGTACAGTCATATTATTCCCTACGTAATAAACATCCACAGTGGCCAGACCTGGCCAGAATTTAGTTGAGAGATCTGATCCAGAAGGGTAAGTGTAACCTATCAAAAAACCTATCAAAAAAATTAACAAGGTAAAACTTCAGCACTTCAAATTCTTTTCCTTAACAGATGTGGCAGATAACTGACAGCAAGCCAAAAATATCATGATTAGCTCACCAGTTCCACACATTCACAATTTCCCATTATAGTGACACCCACCCATCATTTCTTGATTCTGGTCAACAGAAAGCTGATATCTTTGCAGCTAGGACAGCAAGGCAACCAACCTGAGCAGGGAAGCGGCCATGGAAGGCACCGGGGACAAGATCAGCTCCACCATCAGAGTCAGCGTGGTAGGGCCCAAAGAGGTGCTTGTCGTCGAAGTCATAGAGGAAGACCGCTGCCCCGCGCCGGATCCGGGAGACAGCCTCCAGCCTCCCCCGTGGCAGGCCCAGCACCCGGTGGCAGTAGCATTCAGGCTTTGTTGCGCTGTTGCACATGAAGATGAACCCCGGCAGTGATACAGTGACGGATGAGGAGGAAGCTCCAGGGTGGACATCGTCCTCTGTTGCCACCATCGGGGAGTGCGGCCGCTTGCACGGCAACAGGGAGGTAGGGACGGGAGGCAAGGGCTGGCTTGCCATTGAGGTAGCTGGGGCAGCATGGGTAGTTGGATGATGTGCATAAGCAGGTGGCTGTGCCGGCTGAGCTGAAGGAGGCACAAAAGCAGGAACAGGGGGCCAGTTATCAACATCATGTGGAGGTGATGATCCCGGAAGCAAAGTAATTGGTTGGAACAGTGCACTTAATTTTTCAACCTGCAACAGAAACCAATAGCATATGAAGTAGCTACCTTGTTACTCCAATTATAAATTCAGCTCAAAAGTAAAGATTAATATGATTGACAAAGGGAAAATAAATGATAAGTTACAATCCAGCTAGCAACTAAACTTTTGATGGAAAGGACAGGACTCATAACCGCTACCAAAACCAGGAGAAAAGCATAAAACGGAAGATGAAAATGTTCTCGTCATGCCTCATTTTTTCCTCTCTGCATTTCTTCATTTCTCCAGATGAACAGTGTCCCTTCATAACTGAAAGGCTTGGGTGCGTCTGCCGATTCCAGCAGGAGCTCTGCCAAACAGTTTTTTTAATTCTGTGGAGTGATTCATAGAAATGAACTAAGAGGCTGGGAGCTGAAAAAATAGCATTTCCTGATTCTGTGAAGTGATTCTCCATCATGATTTCAAGAGTTTATGTTAGAGAATCAAAGAGAATCACTTTCGGCCACAGAATCACTTCTCTCATAGAATCAGGTCCCATAGAGAATCAGAATCAGATGGAGCTCTACCAAACAGATCCAAGTACATCATGAAAACCTATTGTATCCCAATATACTGCTGAACATCCTAGCTCCATTTCAAATCAATGGTAATGTAAAATAATGGGCAATAAAAAGAAAGGCTTCAGGCCTCAAAATTCAAACATACAACATAGCAAGATGGAAGAAATCCCTCTCAGACCAACTTGACTTTGCACAATTGCATTTGCATGTGATGCAAGAGAAATTCAAAAGGAAAGTATTACATACAAGTTGTATGGTTTTTAGGGTATTACTGACACCTTTATCTACCACATCCTCCACCCAGACAATGCAAAACTACCACTTAAACTAGACAAAATTAGATATAAATTACATACAAGTTTCATATTTATGAATGGTGATCCTTAATTTATTCCAATAGGGTGGCTGAAGTACATGGTTCTTCAGAACTCTTGTCCACTATACATTCAAGTAATGTCCACCATTGGGATGCATCAATTTCTCCTCACAAACTTAACAACAGAACACAACGATTGAAACTTTTGCTTATTCAAACTTACTTGTGTGGAGGTAAGCTCTGGGGTGAACATCCCTTTGAAAAAGTTCTCCTTCATAGCTTTTCTTAGGCTTTTCTCACGAAGCGGCAAGAAATCACCATTGATCGTAAATTTAACCTACACATATAAAAGATGGTGACCTTTGTTTCATACTTCAATTGAGAACACTGTACAGATAATCAGTTAGATTATTTTATATATGCCATGGCATGGTTTTAATTGCAGCTAAAGGGCATATAACATGCCAACTGCCAAGAGAATGAAAATGTAAGAAAATCAAACAGCTATTAATTGGCACCAAAAGTTTATTCTATACTCAGAGAGGTCACTGACATCCTCCTTAGGACCCTACAGTAAGAGATCTAAGAAATGGTTAACCACCAAGTGCATGCCACTGGTTCCTCTGAGTCACAACTCTCAACTTTCAACGTGCTCACCCCAGAACAGAAGCACTGAAAAGCATAATAGATCCATTCTTAACCTTAGATCTTCATTCCCAGACCCCAATTGTTCTACACTACTTCAAGAGCAGACAGGCAGGCTGTGGGGATCAAAGAGTGCTGGAATGCCACATGTCCCAGCAACGTGCTTTATGCTGTAGGCTGTTGTTACCTCAGCACAGAAACAGCAAAGTGACTCATCGCCCCCATTAAATGAGGCTACCTGCGATCCAATAACGCAACGCATTGGAAATCTGCTCCTGAGTAGACATTCTACAAACATAAAATGAGCAACAGACGTTATATATCCTCCAGCTTGTGATAGCAAAGAGCAAACCAATAGTTCGCATATTGTACTTTTGATGATAGTATTAAATAGTGATTCTTTATCTTCCATGCAAATAATCAGTATAGGCCAAGTATATATTCCCTACATATGTTTAATAAGTTTTGCCTACAAAGCAAAATTTTTAAACTTAACTATATCTAATAAGCATATCCTTAATAAGACAAGTGGTGATAACTGACACATGTAAAAAATATCACCTTCTTAATGCCATAAAAAACTACTGCAAAAGTTACTAAGATTCATGGTTTTCTCTTTTGAATCATCACAATAAGTTAGAAGGTACAGTTGCAACAATGTATGAAGAGATTCTGGGAAATCTAGAACTGCACATATGCTTAAATATTCCAAGTAACAGGTATGCTTCTATTCTGCTAAAACCATCTTAATCTTCCTAAGATGTTGTCTTGGATTAAACAACTTCACAACACACCCTATTCGCTTGGCTTATCAGCCACCAGCCAGCAGTACTTTTCTCTCAGAATAAACCAGCCACCAGCCAAACGAAAAAATCAACAACAAAAAAAAAAAGAGGAACAAATAACTGGCTCATATCAAGCAGGTAGCGCGCTTGCCTGGTCCATGACACACGAGAAAGCCACTCATTTAGCTGGGGAATGGTAGGTTACTATTCATCTCAGTATGGTGAGTTTCAGATTCTCCACAACTGCAGTGCAGAGCATTATATCGCAAAGACAACATAACATAAATTACTCAACCTCCAAACTAACCTCCAACATCAAACTGTAATCTTTCAGTTCGATAATAGGATTCAGCGACATAAACGAATTTTGGCATCCCCTAAATTTGAAATCATACCCTAGACAAACAAATTTTGGCATCCTTCCTGAGTTCCTGTATCAGCACAATAGTCGCAAGACCACCCTTCCAATTCGTTCATGCCAACCGCAAACATTTCGAACAGCACTTATAAGAATTCCCACACATTCGTATGCACAGTTCCACGCATTTCCAAACCCCAGTTCCCCGTTTCTTGATTCCGGTCCCCAGAGAGCTGAAAGCATTGGAGCGAGGACAGCGAGGCTACCCACCTGCGCGGGGAAGCGGCCGTTGAAGGCGCCGGGGACGAGGTCGGCCCCGCCGTCGGAGTCGGCGCGGTAGGGCCCGTAGAGGAGCTTGGCATCGAAGTCGTAGAGGAAGACCGCGGCCCCGCGCCGGATCCGGGAGACTGCCCCCAGCTTCCCCCTGGGCAGACCCAGCACCCGGTGCCGGTAGCAGTCGGCCTTCGTCCCGCTGCTGCAGACGAAGATGAACCCCGCCGGCGACGCCGCCGCCGGTGGGCCCGGCGGCGTGGAGCCGGAGACCGGAGGGGACGGTGAGGGCCCCGGGTGGCTCGCCATGGAGGCGGAAGGGGTTAGGGTTTGGGGTGGTCGGGACTGGTTGGAGTCGGAGATGAAGCGGAGGTGCGCGTGGGTCCGGATGACCGGATCCGGTCATGAAAAGTCAAGTGGTTGACTGATTGACGACAACCCAGTAAAACACCTGATGTCAATCGGTAGTTTGGGCCCAAGATCGAGCTTAATCTCTGCTCCTAAAATGTATTAAGTGGAGATAAAAACTCGTTCCTACTTTTTCTGCTCAACCGAAAGCCCAAACACGACACCGAGATGGAGCCTCACGCTTCGTCTCCCCAGCTCCCACCGCCGCCGCCCGGCCCCCACCACCGTCAGCCACCAAGATCAATCTTACCACCTTCCCTGTGCTGAGTGTCACCGGCTCTGGCCATCCTGGCCGCGGGCTTGTCTCGTCGACGGAGCGAGGTAAGTGTTCGTCCGCGCTGGAGAAGGGCAAAGCTACCGCTGCAGCTTTGTGCGAGGAGGTGACCGCTGGCCGGCGGGTTTCCTACAAGGATGTCCTGGTGCATCCACGCACCTTCAAGCCAAGATTCCCGGAGGCCGGTCAATCATTGTCGCAGGTTTGGCTCACTGAAGAATCCTCGAGACGCAAGGCGGGGCCGCCCCCGTCCGTCTGGTCTCGTCTTGGGCCCGGAGGTAGCATTCATGGCCGTTCTGCCGGAAAGCTGCCTCCGGGATTTGATGGCTCACTGTTGGAGACGCTGAAAGCAAAAGCTGGGCGGAGGTGTTTCAATTGCTTCTCTGCCGGCCACTTCATTGCTTCCTGCAGAGACCCGCCGCGCTGCCTCCTTTGCTTTCGTTTTGGGCACAAGGCGCGCTTCTGCAAGACGCCGCCTGCTCTTGCCCGCCCTGTCGCCGCCTTCGCTGCTGCCGCCGCGCCGCCTGTTTCCGCCGCCGCCGCTGCTTCACTCGCTGCGCCTGCTGCCGCACCTTCTGCTGCCGCCACTGCCCCAACCGGTCCCTCCGTTGCTGCCCCTGTCTGCGCCGCGGCCTCCGCCCCAGCCGTTCCCTCCGTTGCTGCCCCTGTCTGCGCCGCGGCCTCCGCCCATGTGGCAATGGCGAACTTCGTCAGCCCCACCGTCCCGGTGCGCCGGGGTACCGCCCTGACCACATTCGGGCTGGCGTGGAGTGTTCTGAGGATGTCCAGCAAGTTGAGCGGGACCTGGAGCGGTTCGCCCTGCTCGCCGTCCCGCTTGACGCGCACGCCCGCCTCGACATCGCCACCTTCCGCCAGGGGGCGGCGCGACAGCTCCGGATCAACAACTTCCAGCTCGAGGTGTTCAGGAAGGCGGGCTCTTCCTTCCTGCTGCGGTTCGAGGAACAACAGCAGCGGAACTCTGGTCTTCAGAAGGGGTTCCTTGAGTTCGGCTTCCTCAAGTTCCGTCTGTTGCCTTGGACTCGGCAGATCAGTGCGAGCACTTCGTCCACGTTCCTCTACTGTGTTCGTTTGTGTGTCGAGGGGGTGCCGGATCACCTTCGTCAGGCCCGTGCTCTCGCTCGCTTGTTTCCGCCGTCCGCTTTCATCGATGTCAGAGTGTGTGATCCTGAGAAGGCTGAGGAAGAAGAGTGTGTTTTGCTCTGGCTCTGGACCACTGCGCCGGACGACATTGCTGTTACTGGTACTCTGCTTGCGGAGGAGCCAGAGGTGCTGCCGGAGGAGCATTATGCAGATGGAGGTGCTCATCTCTTGGAGCTGGGGATGCTGTTGGGTGCGCTGCGGTTGGGTCCTGCAACTTCTCTTGAGTATGAGGTGATCATCCATGTCGACCAGGTTCTGGACTACACGCCATTGCCAGACAGCCCGGAGCATAGAAGTGTTCACAGTGCATCCAGCGGGATTCCGGGTGGCGAACTGGAGGAGGAGTGGCCGGTCACGCACCGCTACTCTTGGAGGCTGGGGGTGCCTGATCAGCGCCGGTCGACGGAGGGCAGGCGCATTCCTGTGCATGAGCGGCTGGGTGGTCGTGGCCGAGACAGATCCCCGCCGAGAGATGGTGGTGCCAGCGGCGCGGGTGGTCGTGGTCAGGGGCTCCGACAGCTGCCACCGTCGGGCCCGCAAGACCTTCCGGGGTGGTTCCTCAGAGGTGGGGGTGTGTCCGGTGCTAGTAGGAGACGGCATGGCGGCGGGCATCGCTACCACAGCAACGTCCGCGGTAATGTCTTCGCCCGTCTCGGCGGTGCGCCGGGTTCCGGCGAGGAACTCCGGCGCTTCAGCGGGAAGGTTTGGTGCCCGAAGCTGAAACTACAAGAGAAGCTGGGTCCTGACAGTCAGACGAATCGTGCAGTTGACAGTTTCCTTCTCCATGAAAGTCTGAAGGAGAGTGACAGGCGCGTGGACCCCATGGAGGAAGAGGCGGGTTGGGCGGTGCGCCATGGCACTGTGCAGGCTACAGGGCTACCGTGCTCGGTGGAGCCAACGGTGCCCGTGGTGGACTGCATGGGCATGGGCGCGCATGCCTCGGCACCGCAGCTCATCAGTACTTTCGAGGGGGTTTTGGCTGTCACAGGAGTTCAGAAGGGGGCCAGTGCAGTGATTGGGACAAGTGAGCAGCGGGGAGGGCTGACAACGGAGGTTTTGGCTTTATCTGAGGATCTGGTTCCTAGTGATCTAGTGAGGTCGCAGGCGGTGGTCGCTGCGGCCCTGCCTTTTGATCTCAATGTCGAAGCTTTCAGCTTACAGGGGGGCGAGGAGATCATTCTTGATGGATCTGTTGGGCCAGATTTTGACAGGGCTGAGAGGTCCATAGATGAGCAGATCGTTTTGGCTGATGCTGTGGTTGGGGGGGATCTCATGCCAACCGGAGTGGGCTTCGGTGTTGTTGGGCCAGTTGGACCTTACTCTGGGCCGGCCGCTGGCCCAGCTCCTCTTGCCAGGCCAGTCCTGGCCAACACGGACGAACGACTAAATAAAGAGGGTGCGGCTAATGGGGGATCCAGGGTGCAGGGGCGCAGGCTACCTAAGTTTGCTGTTCCCCTGCGCAAATCACTGCTCTGCAACCCGCCGGTCAAGCACAAAGTTCCAAGTCAGAAGAAAATCTGCAATGCTTCAGGGAGCGGTGCAGCGATGGCCGCAAGCTCGAATGTCAAGATGATGACCAAGGGTCTACAGGGATTGCCGGTTGAAGATAAGGCAACCAATCTGCTTCTGTCGGCGTCCGGTCTGCCCTCTGATGATGAGAACCTCCTTGCTTCTTTGCTCCTGACGTTTGGGGGAGCAGTTCGTGAATCCGCTGCAGGCGGAGCTGGCCGGGAGCATGCGAGTTACCTTGGGTCTCCCGGTGGATGGAGTGCTGGGCGCTAGTTGTCTGGATGCCCTTGTTGCTGATGCTGACGAGGCTTAGTCAGTCCAGGGGGCTGGAAGGGGGTGGTGCTCCATGTGGAGCGCGTGTATCTTTGTTTTCCATGAATTGCTTTTCCCTTCAGTGTGTGGCTGCTGTGCCGGCCAGAGTTGTCGTCGTCTTAGTTTTCTGCTGTGTTTTGTGGTGGTTGCAATCTGTTGTGCTGCAACTGCGACCTTTGTTTAGTTCTTCTGCTGGTAGGGTGGGAGCGTTGTTTTGTTTACAATGTTAAAACAGAACTGCATCTTATTGAACTGGAATGTGAGGGGGCTGAATAGCAGAGCTAGAAGAGATGTCGTCCATAACTTGGTGAGGGACACTAGGGCCTCAATTGTCACCTTGCAAGAAACAAAATTGGATCTGATTGATGCTCAGATGGTCCGAGAGACTCTAGGGGACAGATTTGCTGCAAATTTTATATCTCTACCGGCAGTGGGCACCAGGGGGGGTTTGTTGGCAGTGGATGAGGATTTCTACAGGATCGTAAACTGGGAAATTGGGGTGCACACTGTATCTGCATTGGTGGAAGCAGCTACTGGGGAAAATTGGTGTATCACTGCTGTATACGGGCCACAAGAAGACAATGCTAAGCTTCAGTTCTTGGGGGAGCTCAGGTGGCTGCAACATTGTGTAACTGACAAATGGCTAATCTTGGGAGATTTTAATATGATTCTGCAGGCAGCGGATAAAAGCAATACCAATCTCAATAGGCGTCTGATGGGGGCTTTCCGTGCAGTAGTGAATGACCTTGAGTTGAAGGAGCTGCCGTTGAGGGGCAGAAAGTTCACGTGGTCAAACAACCAGACTCAGACGAGAATTGACCGGGCATTTTGCACAGCTGGATGGGACATCATGTTACCAAATTTATGTCTACAAGCGTTATCCTCTCGGGTCTCCGATCACTGTCCTCTGCTTGTGGTCGGGCAGGCTACAGTAAAGAAGTACAAGGGCTTCAGGTTTGAGGCCTTCTGGCCAAGGTTACCAGGTTTCTTGGAGGTGGTGCAGGAAGCATGGTCAGGCGATCCGAATGTCTTCAACCCTTTCCTGAACATCCATGTTAAACTGCAACGAACGAGTAAGGCCCTCAGAAAGTGGGCGAGAGGGCTGATCGGAAATAACAAGGTTTTGCTTTGTGCTACAGCCAAACTCATTGGTATCCTTGATGTGGTGCAAGAGTACAGGCCACTGTCTAAGCTGGAAATCAGGTTGCGCAAAGATCTTAAGTCTCGTTTTTTGGGGCTGACAGCAGTGGAAAAGCTAAGGGCAAAGCAATCTTCACGCATGACTGCTATTAGAGCTGCCGAGGCAAACCAAAAACTATTCTTCTTGCAGGCAAACGCTAGACGTAGGAAGAACAGGGTACACTGCCTGTCTTCGCCTGCTGGTTTGTTGTTCACTCAAGAAGCAATGGGGAAAGAGGTTTTCAGTCATTTTCAAACACACTTTGGAAGGCCAGCAGCCAGGGACTTTACTCTGAATTGGGAAGATATTAACCTGCCTCGGCGTGAACTCGACCACTTGGAGGATCCTTTCTCCGAAGAGGAAGTTCTATCTGTGATCCATGAAATTGCCGCGGATAAGGCCCCTGGTCCCGATGGGTACATTGGCATTTTCTTGAAAAGGTGCTGGGGCTTCATTAAGACAGATGTAATGCAGGCTTTCCATTTCTTCTACACGCAGCATGATCAACACTTGCAACTACTGAATACAGCTCACATCGTCCTGCTCCCAAAGAAGACGGATGCCCAACAGATAAGTGACTATCGGCCCATAAGCTTGACACACAGCATTGCTAAACTTTTCTCCAAGTGTTTGGCTCGCCGTCTATCGTCTGAATTAAATCTTTTGGTTTCACGAGCTCAAAGTGCATTTATTAAACGGAGGAGTATCCAGGATAACTTCTTATATACTCAAAACATTGTTCGAGCCTTGCACCGCTCAAAGGAGCCCGGGCTCTTTCTCAAACTTGACATCGCCAAGGCTTTCGACAGTGTTCGTTGGGACTTTCTCATGGAGGTTCTGGAGCAATATGGGTTTGGCCCACGTTGGCGAAGTTGGGTGTCGGCTTTACTTTCAAGTGCTTCCACGGTAGTGTTACTGAACGGTGTCAGGGGAGATTGGTTTCGACATTTCACCGGGCTGCATCAGGGGGACCCCTTGTCACCATTGTTGTTCATCTTGGCCATGGAGCCGTTACAGAGGCTACTTCATTTGGCTACTTTGGCGGGTGATCTTACTCCAATAAACTGCAGAACAGCAACCTTAAGAGCGAGCCTGTATGCTGACGATGCAGCGGTGTTTCTCAAACCGGTTAAGGAAGATGTGGCTGTGGTAGCACAGATTCTACAGACTTTTGGCCATGTGTCCGGCCTTATCACAAATCAAGCAAAGTATGCGGTGTACCCAATTCGATGTGAGGGTTTAAACTTGGATGAAATTATGGAGCCTTTCCAGTGCCCTGTTGAAGCGTTTCCTTGCAGATACTTGGGTCTTCCATTGCATTTTAAAGCGCTAAGGAGAGTTGAAGTACAACCACTCATTGATAAGTTGGCAAATCGGCTTCCATCTTGGAAGGGCCGATTCTTGAATCGTGCTGGAAGGTTAAAGTTACTGAATACAGTTCTTTCAGCAATGCCAACCTATTTCCTAACTATGTTTGCACCTTCCAAATGGCTGATAAAGAGGATTGACCGAATTAGGAGAGGTTTTCTGTGGCGAGGTACTGAGTCGGCCAGTGGAGGTCATTGCTTGGTTCGCTGGAAAAATGTGCTGAAGCCAAAATCTGCAGGAGGGCTGGGGGTTTTAGATCTTGAGCGTTTCAGCAGAGCTCTTCGTCAGCGGTGGCTATGGTTCGAGTGGTCTGATGCTGAGCGACCGTGGGCTGGTTCAGATGTTCCCTGCAATGAGGCCGACAAAATGCTTTTCAGAGCAAGTACGACAGTTACAGTAGGGGACGGCAAAAGGGCTAAATTCTGGCAATCGCCTTGGCTAGATGGTCAAGCACCAAGGGACCTAGCACCAAATCTCTTCAAACTGGCTTGGAGGAAAAACAATACTGTGGCTGACGAGTTGCACAACTCAAACTGGACACGAGGTCTGTGGAAAATGAACAACGCTGATCAGATTGCGGAATTTGTGACTCTTTGGGACAGATTGCAACATGTGCATTTGTCTGACTTGGAGGACTCAATCACTTGGCGGTGGACCTCAAATGGAGTTTATTCAGCTAAATCGGCCTATACGACACAATTCATTGGTTCATACTGCTCTTTTGACACCAAGGCTATCTGGAAGGCACAGGCGGAGGGCAAACACAAACTGTTTGCGTGGCTTCTGATTCAGTGCAAAATCCTGATGGCGGACGGTCTCCTAGCAAGGAACTGGCCTTGCAATCCCGTTTGCGTACTGTGTGATCAAGCCCTCGAAACAGCGACGCATTTGTGCCTGCACTGTGTTTTTGCTAGAGAAGTATGGGACTTGGTCTCTAGGTGGACTGGTGGGGTTGTTGTGCAGGTGCCCGTCTTGAATTTCACGATGGAGGACTGGTGGAACTCATCAACGCAGCATCTGCTGAGGAACATCAAGCGAGCTGTGCAAGGAATTCTGTTGTACACCACTTGGCATCTCTGGAAGGAGCGAAACAAGCGAATTTTTCAAGGGTCCGCGGCCTCGCCGTCTGCAGTTTTTCAGCTTCTGAAAGATGAGTTCTGGCTCAGGCGTGCTGCCTGTGGGGGAGACGCGCTGCAGCTAGTTTAGATATGGCTCTTTGTTGGCTGTGTGGAGTCCTTTTCAGTTTTTTTGTAATCACAACCTATGTAAACTCTTTGTTCCTTCTCCTTCTTAAATGACAGGCAGCGCTCCAGCCAAGCTTTCGAAAAAAAACCTTTTTCCCCTCAGCCTCCTCTTCCTCCCCGTGAATCTGCCATCCGCCCCCGCGTCAACGCGGTCCTGCTCCCCCCTCCAGTCTCCCCTCCCCCCACCCCTCGCGTCTTCAGCCGTGCCGCCTCACCCACCACTCGCGCATCCCCCGTCCGAGCTGTCGCGGCGCTGCCGCCTTACCCATCCGCCTCCCCGATCCGATGGCCGCCGTCGCTACCTTCACCTCTCCAGGCGATTCGTGGCCGACCGACGTTCCTCCTCTACCCGTCGTCCGCGGCGCCGAAGCGGGCCGCGCCGCCGATCCAGAACCTCGCCTCCTCCTCCGGCCGTCATCCGCGCCGCCGATCCAGGCCGCGCCGCCGCCATCTCCTTCCTCCACGTCGGACGACCTCCTTGCTCCCTCGCTTCCAGGTTTAGGGTTCTAACTTTTGGTGAAGGTCACATCTTCGATGAGGCATCAGCTTACTGTAACCGATTACACCCCGTTTTCCATGGACGGACTCTGCGGGCGCCCTCTCGTAGACGCCACCGGCACCACCGATCCTGGACGCCGCCGTCTACATCACCCAGACCGCGGGCACCGTCGTCTCCGGCTCCTCTTCTTGTTCTCTAGCAGCGACACGGCGGAAGCGTCGTCTCCAGCACCACTTCTCCCGTACGTACTTCCAATCCAATTATGTTTGTTGATTTGGTTATCATTCCGTTAATGTTATTTTTGTGATTGTTACTCGGAGTCATGAACACTTTATATGGTTATCCAAAGTTTCTTTTCATGGCTCGTGTGTGTATATATCTAAAAAAGGGCTGCTTGGTTGCTGTTACGTCTGGAAGAGCTCGATTTGCTTTTACTTGATTGTTTAGTTGGCAGCCACCTCATGTCTTTTACTAGATTGCTTTCTAAATTTCTAAGTATCCTCAAAAGTCAAAACATCATGTTATGCGTGCTCTGTGTATTGTGTTCCAAAATTTCAGTGGGTGCATATTACTCTCGATTTTATCTTGCTAAGGTAACTGTATAGCTAGATATTGGAGATTTAGAGGACACCATTAGCTTTGACCTCAAGCCATCAGAATCAGATGCTATCAATGTTGCTTTCTGCCTTTCTGGTGCAAGGGTATGCGATTGTGGCCTCTCGTTTCTTAGTATCTGTTAACAGTACATATTGCCATGGTGGCAATTGAGTAGCCTGTACTCTTTCTGATCCCAGCGATTACATATTTTGATATATGCCAATTTGAAGAAAAGAAAGTAGTACTTAGATATTTATGTCTGTACGTGCTTCTTTATCTGTTTACCTCTAGATTCAGATTGAGTTTTGGAACTATTACTTTTCTACTTCCATCTATTTACAGAATTAGACCTTGTGTGGTCCTGTTGTCCATCTATATACTGAATTTTAATGGTTTTACATCTCATACCACAAATTTTAATTGTTGTGCTTGGTTTCTTGTTTTTTTCCTGTCACCATGCATGTTTGCGGTACGTAGTGGACTTTGATTGGCCTATTTACTATCTCCTTGGTTTAGTTCAAGATAGTATCTCGTCTGTTTAGTAAAAAGAACAATGATTTTTCTGCAGTTCAGTGTGGATTTTCACAGCATTCATTTGCATATGACTTACCAAAAAAATCACTTTGAGCAGGGTTTTCCAATTCTGCTAATCTGACTCCAGCCTTTGCCATCATACAATTTTTTCGTGTATAGGTATGCTGCTTGGATTGTTCTTTGTGACCGTATGGACTTCCATTCAAAATTTTAACATTCCCTGTATATTTTATTTTCAATTGGAAGTTCAGAACTTATTTTTTAAATTTCTTTATATTTGCATCTTAAACTGTATGATTTCTGATTTCCCATTAGGATGTTAGACCGGACGCAGCTTGTAGCCTGATCCTATTTTAATTTGGTCTCAAGTATGCAGCAGCGGAAAGTGTACATGGTTGTAGAACTGAATTTTGTGTTGTCAGGTTACCATCAGGGTGTGTTGTCAGTCCTTTCCCAATGTTGTATTTACCCCACTTGAGCTGAATTGAAACTGAGGTAGACTACTGAGTACCCTATTGTCTCCATCGAAGACTCGTTTGACCAAGATGACCACCTATGCCAAACTCACTGATGAGATTGGATAACAAGTGCAGATTGTAGGGGATGACCTTCTTGTTACTAATCTCACTGTAAATAACACTTTAGCGAATTGTTTTTTCTTACTAATCCTTGCAGAAAACAATTTTTAACATTACCTGCTTGACCTGTACAGAGGGATGCCAAGGCCATCAGTGAGAAGACCTGCAATGCTCTTCTGTTAAAGGTAGAATCATTGCTGTTTTCTATTACAAAACTTTTCCTGGGTATCTCGTTTCATTGCCTGTACTTTTATTGACCGACTAATGACTAATGCCATCACTACACATATTCTGATAGAAATTGCACAAAAGATTATGCCCTGCTGACTATTTATTCCACTAATAGCAATGGTGCAGGCTGCTCAATATTCTGACTGTTATGGTTGCTTGAAAATTGTCAATTGCGTTTTTAATTGTAGTTTTATAGGAGTAAACTTTGCTATGAATCTCTACTCCTAAAAAGTATGAAGTGAAGACAAAAACCTGTTCCTACTTTTTCCGCTCTGCCTCCTCTTCCTCCCCGTGAATCTGCCATCCGCCCCCGCGTCAACGCAGTCCCGCTCCCCCCTCCAGTCTCCCCCCACCCCTGAAAGGATCTTGATGTCGTCTAGAGGGGGGTGAATAGACGAATCTGCACTATTTAAAAACTTCAACCCTCTGTCAGACCGGTTTTACTAGGCAGAAAACCAACAGACAAGAATATGCCCTCTACGAGTTCTAGCACAAACCAAACTTGGTGTAGGACTTCCTTAGGTGTTTTCAAGAGTCTCAATGAAGTTCCTGCACACAGCACAAGCACACCAAAGTAGATCGAAGCGGAAGCACAAAGATTAAGCTAAAAACAACTTAAGGTAAAGCAAGCAAATGTAAAAAAAGGTAAGAGCACAAAGACACCGGATTTATCCTGTGGTTCAGCTCGCCACTAAGGCTGTGAAAGGACCTTGTGATGCCTAGAGGGGGGGTGAATAGGATCACTTTAAAAAAATCTGCAAAATCTTAGCAGCGGATCAGGGACCGGATGACCCGGCACGACTGACCGGATGACCCGGGGGTTCCGGGTCACCCTGGCACTTGTGCCGGATCAACCAGTGCGCAGGTGTAAAACACAATAACTTATGAAGAATGTGAATTTGCAGAAAGTATATGAACCAAACTTAGTGTATTTGATGTGGAAACAACCTGCAACAAAGGATATTACAAGCAACAACACAAATATGTAGATCGATTCAATGATAACTTCTAGGGTTAGGGAGAAAATGAAGAACACAAGCAAACAAAGGAGACAAGCGATTTGTTTACCGAAGTTCACCTCCACTAAGAAGGCTACGTCTCCGTTGAGGTTCCCACAAAGAGAGGGCTATCACGAAGAGCCACTTGCCTCACCCAATCCACCACAAAGGTAAATTGGTGCTCACTAAGAAACTCCACAAAGGAGAGGGTAATACAAACGTTCCCGGGTGCTCCACACGGAGAGGGCACTCAACGGGCGACGCCTAACCGTCTAGAAGCAAGCTTCAAGAGTAACAAACGCGAATCGATCAACCAAAACCACCACAAGTGCTTCTTGAGAGGAAGGAGTGAAGAGCTCTCACAAAGGGGCTAAATCCTACACCTCAAATGTCTCTCACACCCAAACCCTAGGAGAAATCCTTGATTGGAGTGCTTGGGAGGGAGTTGGGAGAGGGGGTTTGAAGCTTTGGAGGTGTTTCAATGGTGGAGTGGTCGGAACCCTAGAGAGGAGGAAGAAGGGGTATTTATACCCACTTCCCCCGAGCTAGCCGTTGGGGGCTTCCTGCGGCCTGGCCGGGTCACCCGGCACGGGTGGCCGGGTCACCCGCCTCCCTCCAGTACCGTCCCGGGTGGCCCGGCCACTCGTGCCGGTTGACCCGGTAAGGCTGGAGGGGGAAGGATAGCATAGTCTAAGGCTATAAAGGTTTTTCTAATGTTTTTTCTAGTGTTTTCACTCTTGAAAAAGATGAGATTAGATTAAGAAGGGCACTTGTAGCGAACTTTGACTAACCGACCGCATCCCTCTTTATAGTACGGTGTTTCCTAAACTCAAATTCAAACCAAAAATTAAAATTAAATCGCCGATTGAGCTTCAACACCATTCATAAGAAAATGAGGGCCTTCCTTTGAGTATTCACATTTATTTAATCTTTTAAGCCTGCACACATCTCATTGAAGGCATTAATCCTCCCAAATTGCATTATCATTATCACCAAAATAATTAGGAGCCTAGATGCACTTTCAATCTCCCCCTTTTTGGTGATTGATGACAACACAATTTGGTTAAATAAAAGAGATGTGTGTATCCAACAATTTAGTGAGAAACTCCCCCTAGATGTGCGCATTATCAAATAAATAGGCCTCAAATGCCTTTGCACACAAATTGGCAAGAGCTCCCCCTAAATCTTTGCATAAACACATTGTGCACAAGTGTGATAAGAAATATTCCGTGATGCATATGACATATATATCACAACAATAAAGTGAGAAATAACATATCATCAACCAACACATGCATCACACATAACCATTAAGATTCTTACATCACACTAGCATAGATAAAGTCTTACAATTAAGTCTACAAATAAAAGTTTGCACTTGGCACACCATCATCCATCACACCACACATAGTTCATTACATGTCCACTAGTTCTATTACATAAATAACGATAAGAGATAGATAAAGATAGATAGGGGCTTCCATCACCAAATTCAGTCCCCCTTTGGCAACAAGCACCAAAAAGGGAGCTACTCCTCGTCGTCCTCGTCATACTCCTCCTCCTCACCTCCATAGTCTTCTTCTTCTTCATCTTCAACCGGGACCCAAGAGCCAAGGTCCTCCCACGGATTTGGAACGGGAGATGGAGGATCAAAAGTTCTCATCTCATGGACCGGAGAATGTGGAAGATTAAGCCGAGCTGCCATATCTTTTTGATTCTTCTCTTGCCTATGAAGCTCTTGAGCCAACCACCGACGATCGGCCTCACGCTCTCTAGCATCTTTGCGGAGCATGTTGA
This sequence comes from Cenchrus fungigraminus, assembly GCA_036936925.1. Classification (NCBI taxonomy): domain Eukaryota; kingdom Viridiplantae; phylum Streptophyta; class Magnoliopsida; order Poales; family Poaceae; genus Cenchrus; species Cenchrus fungigraminus. Next base: position 57,772,409 of record CM072768.1, on the reverse strand, counting down.
AGCAAGCAAACAAGCCTTTGGCAAGAAAATTGAACTTCCCTCTCTTGCCCCTTGGAGCCCCATGAGAGTGAGAGGCACCCTCCATTGGAAGGGGTTCATATGGACTCTTTGGTGGTGGAGCTTGAGAGGAGGAGGCACCCGCATCAATAGGTCCAACAAAAGGATAAATCCCCGGATACGGTCCTCTGGCATCAATACCGGTTGAATGCTTGCCAAGACGAAAAGATTGAGCAAGTTTCCCTTTGCTAGTTTTGTATGGCTCATGAACAACATCCGTCTTAAGATCAAGTTTAGTGGCATGCTTAACCATCATAAAAATGTACGGTGCATAGTGACATCCACTAGAGGAAGTGTGTGAGCAAATGATGATCTCATTCCAAAGAAAGTGGCAAACATTGAACTTGGGTTGACCGGGAGCCATTTGATAAAGGAGGTTTCTAGCTCTATGAGATATGTTATCGGAATCACCACCTCTAGGACAAAGTGTGTACCTAAACAATAGGTTGAGCATCTTGTAAAAAGGAGTGAGTCCACTAGTATGACCATAGTTGATGTTTCCATAGGCACGATCATACATAAACCTCATCTTAGTCACCTCTAGCTCATCTTCGCTATGAAGTCGGAAAAGTTCACTAGAGAATTGATTGGTAGTGGTGGCACCTCTAAGTTTGAAAAGAGAAGCAAATTCACTGACAGAGATTTTGAATCGCTTACCACCAAGAGTGAAGTGCATCTCATTCTCATCTCGATCAATATAAAGTGTGGCATAGAATTGTGCCACCACCTCCTGAGAATAATCCGAGCGTAGCCCCATAAGATATGCTATCCCCATGTACTGACAGCGAGTTTGGACAGCCTGTATAACCTCTTCAATAGGGGCAGGAAGGTCAAGCAAGAAAGTCCAATCCACCCATTTCATTTCAGTGGTGATATGTCCCTTGGGTAGGATGGTTGACTCGTACCAATCCGCTTGATGAGCAAGCCAAAACCGATCATCACTGAAGAATGACCTTTGGAGCCTCCTTGGATCCTCCGGCCAAAAGCGAAGTGACCTCATGTCGGTCCCCGCCTTCATGAAATTCACCAAAGGAGGGTCACGCCTTGTGCGCTCCGGAGGGTGAACGGGAATAGCCATCTGCACATAGAGAGACAAGTCCATATTGTCATCATAACGATCTCCAACTTCATCGGCGGTGCTTGCCCTCTTGGTCCTAGCACCGACGGTTGTGGTCCTCTTCTTGAGAATAGGGTTGCCATCATGACCACGACCACGGCCTTGAGCACGAGAAGGAGGAGCTTGAGACTTGACTCTCTTTTCATGCACATGAAGACCAAACTCCTCCCCGGATGAACGTCGTTCCTCCTCCTCCTCACTTGATTCCGAGCGAATCTCCTTGCCATGGGCGCTCACTTTCTCTCGACCCATCTGTAGATAGATAAAGTATGCAAGGAATTAAGATATGTATCAAGAATCAGCTCAAAACTTAGGTTATTGGAGCACCCCGACCCTAGCCGGGTCAACCGGCACGGGTGGCCGGGTCAACCGGCTAGGCGGGATGAACCCTAGAACGGTCGAATCAAGGGAGTGAGTGCTATGGTTGTTGGATTGAAATGAGATCAAAAGGAGATGTTCTAGAGCATAAATAGAAGCTATTGACCGAGGGAAATCATCTAGAACGAACTACATTGAGAGATCGGGAAATCCGGAGTTTGAAATGACTTTACCGTTGGATTCCCGCGAAGTTTTCGGAAGACCCGATGAGGAAAGAGCTCTAGATGAAGAGGAGAATCCAATCCCCCAATCCACGGAGGACTCCCGCGGTGGAGCTTCGAAATCGCCTAGAGGAGCAATGGGGGCGGCGGCGGTGGTTCGGTGTAGAAAAGAAGGAGTTAGGGTTTCTTTAGATGCTGGCCGCGGGCCTTAAATAGCCCCTGCGCCGGGGCCGGGCGACCCGGCACAGGTGTCCGGGCGACCCGGCGGCCTCCAGAGGCGCCCCGGGCGACCCGGCACGGGTGGCCGGGCGACCCGGCACTCCGCAGAGCCGCGCCGGGTCAACCGGGCAGTGATGCCGGTTGACCCGCCTCCCCCAGAAAATGTCCAATAACATTTGATTTGGAATAGGACTTTTCAAATAAAAGAAATATATATATATATATAGAAGGATTAAGGATAGATGAACTCCCAAGAACCTTTCAAGATGATAGATAGAAGAAGATATTTAGATATGAGATCTTTCAAGATTTGAGATGAATAATAGAATTTATCTAGTGGACACATAATAAACTCTTGGCAACAAGTGACTAGCCACAATCAACATACATAACAATAGTCACTCTAGCCAAGTATTGATCCAAAGATCTCAAAATCCAATATTTTGAAATACTCACACAAGTAAAATAAAAATAAATATTTTCAACCTAACTAGGCATCAATCAAGTATGTGCAATAAGTCAAGTCAAGTTACGAGAATCCAAGATATTTAACTCACTTCTCAAAGCACAAAACCTTTGCTCATCTAGAGGCTTAGTGAAGATATCGGCAAGTTGCATCTCGGTGCTCACATGACGTAGAGCAATATCCCCCTTTGCCTCATGATCCCTTAAGAAATGATGTCGAATATCTATGTGCTTTGTTCTAGAGTGTTGAACCGGATTGTTTGCTAGCTTGATGGCACTCTCATTGTCACACAAGAGTGGAATCTTACTAAACTCACAACCGTAATCACTCAACGTTTGCTTCATCCACAAAAGTTGTGCACAACAAGCACCGGCCGCCACATATTCGGCTTCGGCCGTGGATAAAGCAACCGAATTTTGCTTCTTTGAGCTCCACGACACCAAAGACCTACCAAGAAATTGGCAAGTCCCGGTAGTACTCTTTCGATCTACTTTGCAACCGGCATAATCTGAATCGGAGTAGCCAAGTAAATCAAAAGTGGAGCCCTTGGGATACCATAAGCCTAGGTTAGGAGTGTGTACCAAATATCTAAAGATTCTCTTAACGGCCATTAGATGACACTCCTTAGGATTGGCTTGAAATCTTGCACACATGCACACACTAAGCATTATATCGGGCCTAGATGCACAAAGGTAAAGGAGGGAGCCAATCATGGAGCGAAATACCTTTTGGTCGACCGACTTCCCTTCTTCATTGAGATCAAGATGTCCATTTAGAGCCATGGGAGTCTTGATGGGCTTGGAATCGGCCATGTCAAACCTCTTGAGCATATCCTTCACATACTTGGTTTGACACAAGAAAGTCCCTTCCTTCAATTGCTTGATTTGAAACCCAAGGAAGAACTTTAATTCACCCATCATAGACATCTCGAATCTCTTGGTCATGATCATACTAAACTCTTCACAAAATTTATCATTAGTAGACCCAAATATAATATCATCAACATAAATTTGACAAATAAAGATATCTTTTCCATTTATTTGAATAAAGAGAGTAGAATCGGCTTTGCCTATCTCAAAACCGTTCTTGAGAAGAAAATACTTAAGGCATTCATACCATGCTCTAGGAGCTTGCTTAAGCCCATAGCGCCTTATGGAGCTTGTACACATGGTTTAGAAATTTTGAATCTTCAAAGCCCGGTGGTTGCTCAACATAAACTTCTTCTTGGAGAGGTCCATTCAAGAATGCACTCTTCACATCCATTTGATGAAGCTTGAAATCATGATGAGTAGCATAGGCCAAAAGGATACGAATTGACTCAAGCCTTGCTACCGGAGCATAAGTCTTTCCAAAGTCTAAGCCTTCAACTTGAGTGTAGCCTTTGCCAACGAGCCTTGCCTTGTTCTTTGTGACGACACCAAATTCATCTTGCTTGTTCCTAAAAACCCATTTGGTGCCGATCACATTTTGCTTGGGTCTTGGCACCAACTCCCAAACTTCATTTCTTTTGAAGTTGTTCAACTCTTCCTCCATGGCAATAATCTAATCCGGGTCCTCAAGAGCTTGTTCCACACTAAGAGGTTCCAAAGAGGAAACAAACGAGTAAAATGCACAAAAATTTGACAATCTTGAGCGAGTTGTTACCCCTCTTTGAATACTCCCAAGTATGTTGTCAACGGGATGATCCTGTTGAACCATTTGATGTACTCTTGGGTGTGGTGCTTGAGATTGACGTTGAATGGGTCCATCATCATCATCTTCAACTTGTGGGGCTTCTTCTTGAGTTTCACCACCTTGTTCTCCCCCTTGATCAAAGCCCCGTCCATGATCGTCACCATGAACTTGACTTGTATCTTGATGAACTTGAGAACTTGGTGGTTTCACTCTTGTTGATGATGATGGATCTTGATTGCTTGTGTTACCCGGAGCTTGAACTTGAGCCTCACGAGGTATAACTTCACCGGTCCCCATTCTAAAGATTGACACACTTGGGGGTTCTTCATCATCTACAAGGTTTTCACTAACTTGCTCTCGTTGAGAGCCGTTGGATTCATCAAATTTCACGTCTACCGTGGTCTCAACACAACCGGTGGTTTTGTTGAAAACACGATAGGCATGCTCGTTAGTTCCATAACCAATAAGAAAACCTTCATCAACCTTGGATGCAAACTTTGAGGCTTTGGGTTTCTTGTTAAGTATGAAACACTTACACCCAAAGACCCTAAAGTAGTGCACACTAGGCTTCTTACCGGTGATGATTTCGTAGGGAGTCTTGTTCAAGTACTTGTGGAGGTAGAGGCGGTTGGCGGCATGGCATGCGGTGTTGATGGCTTCCGCCCAAAAAGAGTCCGGAGTCTTGTATTCATCAAGCATTGTTCTTGCCGCTGCAATCAATGTACGGTTCTTCCTCTCCACGATGCCATTTTGTTGAGGGGTGTATGGAGCGGAGAGTTCATGCTTGATGCCTTCTTCATCTAGGAACTCTTCAACTTGAGTGTTCCTAAACTCCGATCCATTGTCACTTCTTACGTTTTTGACCTTGAGCTCGAACTCGTTTTGAACTCTTCTAATGAATTTCTTCACAATTCCCTTTGCTTCACTTTTATCTTGCAAAAAGAATACCCAAGTGAAACGGGAAAAGTCATCAACAATTACTAAACCATATTTGTTACCACCGATGCTTATGTAGGCGATAGGTCCAAACAAATCCATGTGTAGTAGCTTCAATGGTCTTGATGAGGATAGGATGTTCTTGGTGGGATGATGCGCTCCAACTTGTTTTCCCGCTTGACAAGCACTACATAACCTATCTTTCTCAAAAACAACATTTGTTAGTCCTAGGATGTGCTCGTCCTTTTGAAGTTTGGCCAAGTTCCTCATGCCAACATGGGCTAGTCGGCGATGCCATAGCCAACCCATGTCGGATTTTGCCACTAAGCAAGCCTTAGGGTCCACCTTTACTTTTGTGAAGTCCACATAGTAAAGCTTTCCCCTTAGGTGACCCGCAAAGATAATAGAGGAATCCTCACTTCTAGAGATGGTCACACCCTCTTTGGTAAAGAGACAATTGTAGCCTTTCTCACAAAGTTGTGAAACGGACAACAAGTTGTACCCTAAACCTTGCACATGAAAAACATCTTCAATTGAATTTGTTGTTGAGATAGCAATTTTACCTAGACCGATTACATCTCCTTGACCATTGTCTCCATAGATGATAGTTTCCGTAGGGTTGTCATAATGATCAATGGATGCAAATAAACCTTCATCTCCGGTCATATGATTAGTGGCACCACTATCAATCAACCATGCGCTTCCACCGGAGGAGTAGGCCTACAAAACAAGTTTAAACTTTTGGTTTAGGTACCCAAAATGATTTGGGTCCTTGGAGGTTAGATGCATAAACTTTTGGAACCCACACACTCTTCCTCATGGCCTTCATGGTGTAGGCCCCAACATACTTGACTACTATTTTACCATTATGATCCAAGGTCACGATGTAGTCACTAGTGTAGTTGGAAGAGGGCTTGTGCTCAACCACATTCTTCGATGCCTTTGGTGGAGTGTTAACCCCACCACTTCCTTTTGTGGTGTTCACTACCTTTGGCATGTCCTTGGTTGTGGTAGAGGTAGTGACTCCATGGGCAATATCCATAATAGTGTTGAGGTAGCCACCCTTGTTCCACAAGGGGATCTCATGCCCTTTCACCACTACTCTACCATTTGCCTTGTTGTTCTTGTAGTGCCCAAGTCCTTGCTTGTCAACCACCTTGGGGATGGACTTGACACCATTCTTGCCTTGAGTGATCAACATGTTCAATCGGGCTATTTCTTTGTCTTTGCTCTTGATTGTTTCCTCAAGCCTTGCATGGTTAGTCTTGAGAGCATTTATATCAATGTTAGAGCAAATAGAACAACATTTGCTAGTGGAGGCACTAGAGTCCAATGTTACCGAAGGAGTGGCTTTGGTGCTTTCCCAAAGACTACTATAGTTAGCTTCAAGAGTTTTGTATTTCTCCGTCAAGCATGAGAGGCTTGATTGAAGCTCACTATGAGTGGCTTTTAGGGAAGCTAGAGATTCATTTGCTAAAGTATAATCCTTTGACATCCTCTTGTTGGAATCATTGGCCAAAGACAAGTCCGTGGTCAACTTTTCCACCTTAGCCTTCTCCTCGGCAAGAGATTTCTCTAGAGCAAGGTTTCTTTCCTTTTCAAGGATAAGCAAGTCTTCTTGCTCATGGAGAATCTCCTTCTTTTCCTCTAATTTGTCCAAAAGCTTTTTAATTTCCTTATGACCCTTTTTACCGAATTTCTTTATCATGTTATCTTCCATTTCCTTTTCCTCATCTAAGTTTTCTATGTCACCACTAGGTGTGGATGAAGAAGAGGTTGGATAAGATGAGGTAGTAGTTTCTTGTACCTTGCTCCTCCTTGCCATGAGGCAAAAGTGAGAGTGGTCTTCATTGTCGGAAAAGTTGTTGAAGAGGCGTGATGAAGATGACCCTTGTGCCATGGCGACGGTTGCCATGCCTTGCTTCTTTGGTTCCTCATCTTCATCACTTGAGTCCCATTGTTGACCCACATGTGCACGCCCTTGGTACTTGTTCTTGTACTCCTTGCTCTTCTCCTTGTATTTCTTCTCTTCCTCATTCTTGTTCTTGTTCTTGGGACACTCGGCAATAAAGTGTCCATACTCTCCACACTCATAGCATTTTCTTTGAGACTTCTTTCTTTCATCTCCGCCTTTTCTTGATGCTCTTGACTTCAAGAATTTCTTGTACTTCCTTATGGCGAAGGCGGTTTCTTCATCCGTGCTTCCTTCATCGCTAGTGTCTTCCTTCTTGCTCTTGGAGGGCTTAGGCTTTGCTTCCACCACTTCACTAGAGCTAGCATTGAGGGCTAAACTCCTGCCCATCTTCAAGGTTAGAGACTTTTCCACATCTTGATCAACTAGTTCTTGATGCAAGATTTCTCCAAGAAGTTGAGTGGGTGTCATTGTTGGGTATCTTGGATCCCTTCTTATCATAGCCGTCAAATTCTTGTCCTTAGGGGCAAAAGCTCTTAGCAACTTCTTTGTGACCTTTGAATCGTCCCAATCTTTACTTCCAAGTGCTCTAATGTCCGAGACAAGGACCATGAGCCTATCATACATTTCTTGTACGGTCTCTCCATCCTTCATGAAGAATAGCTCAAGCTCTCCGTTGATTAGGTCCATCTTCCCTTGCCTCACATGTTCGGTTCCCTCATGTGCTTCCTTGAGTGTATCCCAAATCACCTTGGCAATTTGGATGTTCCGCACCTTGTTGAATTCTTGTGCACACAAGGATCCCGTGATGACTCTTGTTGCTTGCACGTTGCGGTGGAGGTCTTGCTCATGCTCAATTGTGAGGGCTTCTCCTTCGGCGGGTATTGTAACACCTACAACCACAATCTTCCAAAGAGAAGGGTGAAGCCCGTAAAGGTGCATTTGCATATCATAAGCCCATTTGGGATAGTCCTTCCCATCGAAATGAGGAGGCTTTCCCAAATGCACGGAATAGAATTTTTCGTTAGAGTTGTTGCCCGGAATTTGTGCGTAGTTGTAGGGCACTTCGTAGAACCCGGAGTGAGTGTACTTGGCTTGCTCCTTCTTGATCATCTTCTTGAGGAGCTTCTTGGCCATCTTCTTGGCCTTCTTCTTCTTCTTAGCCTTTCTTCTCTTCTTTGCCGCCTTCTTTGCCGGATCATCACCATCCTTGACATCTTCATCACTTGAGTCGGAGTCCGAGTCGGAGTCGGATGAAGAGTCGTCGGAGTCGATGTTGGATGGTGAACGGCTTGGAGCCTTGCCGGTGAGGTCACCGACTTGAGCTGCCTTTAGCTCTCTCTCTTGGGCTTCTTTTGCGGTGATTTCTTCGGCGGTTGGGTTGCTTCCAACCCCTGACATCTTGATCCCTTAGCGGTTAAGCCTAAATCAAGGGATTAGGCTCTGATACCAATTGAAAGGACCTTGTGATGCCTAGAGGGGGGGTGAATAGGATCACTTTAAAAAATTCTGCAAAATCTTAGCAGCGGATCAGGGACCGGATGACCCGGCACGACTGACCGGATGACCCGGGGGTTCCGGGTCACCCTGGCACTTGTGCCGGATCAACCAGTGCGCAGGGGTAAAACACAATAACTTATGAAGAATGTGAATTTGCAGAAAGTATATGAACCAAACTTAGTGTATTTGATGTGGAAACAACCTGCAACAAAGGATATTACAAGCAACAACACAAATATGTAGATCGATTCAATGATAACTTCTAGGGTTAGGGAGAAAATGAAGAACACAAGCAAACAAAGGAGACAAGCGATTTGTTTACCGAAGTTCACCTCCACTAAGAAGGCTACGTCTCCGTTGAGGTTCCCACAAAGAGAGGGCTATCACGAAGAGCCACTTGCCTCACCCAATCCACCACAAAGGTAAATTGGTGCTCACTAAGAAACTCCACAAAGGAGAGGGTAATACAAACGTTCCCGGGTGCTCCACACGGAGAGGGCACTCAACGGGCGACGCCTAACCGTCTAGAAGCAAGCTTCAAGAGTAACAAACGCGAATCGATCAACCAAAACCACCACAAGTGCTTCTTGAGAGGAAGGAGTGAAGAGCTCTCACAAAGGGGCTAAATCCTACACCTCAAATGTCTCTCACACCCAAACCCTAGGAGAAATCCTTGATTGGAGTGCTTGGGAGGGAGTTGGGAGAGGGGGTTTGAAGCTTTGGAGGTGTTTCAATGGTGGAGTGGTCGGAACCCTAGAGAGGAGGAAGAAGGGGTATTTATACCCACTTCCCCCGAGCTAGCCGTTGGGGGCTTCCTGCGGCCTGGCCGGGTCACCCGGCACGGGTGGCCGGGTCACCCGCCTCCCTCCAGTACCGTCCCGGGTGGCCCGGCCACTCGTGCCGGTTGACCCGGTAAGGCTGGAGGGGGAAGGATAGCATAGTCTAAGGCTATAAAGGTTTTTCTAATGTTTTTTCTAGTGTTTTCACTCTTGAAAAAGATGAGATTAGATTAAGAAGGGCACTTGTAGCGAACTTTGACTAACCGACCGCATCCCTCTTTATAGTACGGTGTTTCCTAAACTCAAATTCAAACCGAAAATTAAAATTAAATCACCGATTGAGCTTCAACACCATTCATAAGAAAATGAGGGCCTTCCTTTGAGTATTCACATTTATTTAATCTTTTAAGCCTGCACACATCTCATTGAAGGCATTAATCCTCCCAAATTGCATTATCATTATCACCAAAATAATTAGGAGCCTAGATGCACTTTCAGGCTGGCCTATGTCCACGTTCTTGAGGTAAGCCACAAGGGCTTTGGGATCTATTTCAATCCGCTCCTCCCTCACACCTATCACCAAGGCAATAGATGGAGTGTTCCACTATCTTTGATTTGCAATTACAAACTTCTTGGAGCTGCCACACAATGATCGGGAGCTTCCAAGCAACTTCTAGCCGTCTAGGAGCCAAGGGCTCCAAGAGTAAGAGATGCTTCACAAGATATTCAACAAGATCAGCAGGTGCTCAAGTGTGGGATGCTCACTAGGCTTCACAAAGCTCTCTAAGCTCTCACACAAGTCACTCTCTCAACCCAACTCAAGGATAGGGCACTAAAGGCTTGAATCTCACTTAGAGAGGTTGGGGAGAGCTCAGCTGGAGATCTGGAAGGTGTTAGATGCGTGGAGAACCAGCAGCCCCTCAGGGAGGAGCTCATGGGTATAAATACCCAACATCCACAAAACTAGCCGTTAGTCTGTCAGACAAAACCGGTCAGACCGGTTTGCCAAACCGGTCAGACCGGTTTTCAAACCAACTAGCCGTTGGACGATGTCAATGCCAAAACCGGTCAGACCGGTTTGGGCCAGAGAACCCTAACAAGATTTAGATCTCACGGGTTAGTCTCTCATGGGTTCACTTGAGCACTTTTTGATGTTTGTTGTCCAACCAATGATTCATCCCTCTTGATAGTACGACATACCTAAACTCAAGATAAAAGATAAACCCTAAATAATCTACTTGAGCTTGAATCCACCAAAGTACGCCGGTATTTGATCTTCAATGATTCGAGGGCTTCCAATGTTGTATACCAACTGAGCACATGTTAAAGATGAGTAAATAGATGCATGTGCTTGAGCATATCCACATTGAGCTAGTGACTTAGAATTCTTCCATAGAGTAGAGAGTTAACCACTTTGAATTCTAAAGCCACTCCAATTTATCAATCATGACACTAGATGCAATTCATCGCTTTCCTCGGTAGACTTGGATATGATACTTCGAAATCCTTTGACGCTCTCAACTTCACCTTAGCAACTTTGCTCATAGTCGCTATCCATAGCTTTTGCTTAGTTCCTCGTTTTAGCCATCTTGATTTCTTCATCACTTATCCTTGCCACAATTGAGTCAAGCCTTGCACCATAGAGAGAATTCCATTTAAGGTGCCACTCAAATAATTGTCCTTCGATTGATAAGACATATCCTTACTTTGCAAACTTCCATTTATAGGTCCATCACAATAGAGGTAACCGCATGACCTTTGTCAAAGCTCTTCTTGAAGTCTTGCAAATAACTTCTTTGTACGAGTCAATATCCTCCACTTGATGTAAGAGTGAAATTCATTTGATATTATACTTGGTAAACTCATTATATAGTTCATCAAGTTCTATCTTGTATCAATAGTGAAATCCCCTTGATGTCATACTCAACTTTGACTTAGTTCTCCCTATTTTTATATCACAAGCTTCTCCTTTCTTCACAATATGCTTTGCTTTTAATCATATAGAAGCCAACCAAGTACAATCATGTAGACATGCTTCTATCTTCGCTTTTCTTTAGCTTAGGATCACTTGTTGTATGTCTCATGTAGACTCTAATGGGAGGAACATATTAACCAAATCATGACATTCATCTTTACTATGCTTGCATACTCTCCATGTATAATGTCATGATCCACACTTGTCTTCTTTGCAATATGAGCCAAATGCATGATCTTACACACGAATATCATTTATAAATAATCAACAACCAACTCACATGCTTTACAAGAGTGTTAGTGATTTAATCAAGTTGTCACTCAACTCACCAAACCCACTTAGGGCTTGATTGGACTTACAACCCCTCGCATCTTCAGCCGCGCCGCCTCACCCACCACTCGCGCCTCCCCCATCCGAGCTGCAGCGCCGCCACCGCCTCACCCATCCGCCTCCCCGATCCGATCGCCGCCGTCGCTACCTTCACCTCTCCAGGTGATTCGTGGCCGACCGGCGTTCCTCCTCTACCCGTCGTCCGCGGCGCCGAAGCGGGCCTCGCCGCCGATCCAGAACCTCGCCTCCTCCTCCGGCCGTCGTCCGCACCACCGATCCAGGCCGCGCCACCGCCATCTCCTTCCTCCACGTCGGACGACCTCCTTCCTCCCTCGCTTCCAGGTTTAGGGTTCTAACTTTCTCTTGTATTTAGGGAATTTTTCCCTTTTTTCTTCTTCTTAATATAATGAAGCGCAGTTCTCCTACGTCTTTCGAGATAGATGAGGCATCAGCTTACTATAACTGATTACACCCCGTTGCCCATGGACGGACTCCGCGGGCGCCCTCTCCCGTAGACGCCACCGGCACCACCGCTCCTAGACGCCGCCGTCTACATCACCCAGACCGTGGGCACCGTCGTCTCCGGCTCCACTTCTTGTTCTCTAGCAGCGACACGGTGGAGGCGTCGTCTCCAACACCACTTCTCCCGTATGTGCTTTCAATCCAATTATGTTTGTTGATCTGGTTATCATTCCGTTAATGTTATTTTTGTGATTGTTACTCGGAGTCATGAACACTTTATATGGTTATCCAAAGTTTCTTTTCATGGCTCGTGTGTGTATATATCTAAAAAAGAGCTGCTTGGTTGCTGTTACGTCTGGAAGAGCTCGATTTGCTTTTACTTGATTGTTTAGTTGACAGCCACCTCATGTGTTTTACTGGATTGCTTTCTAAATTTCTAAGTATCCTCAAAAGTCCAAACATCATGTTATGCGCGCTGTGTATTGTGTTCCAAAATTTCAGTGGGTGCATATTACTCTCGATTTTATCTTGCTAAGGTAACTGTATAGCTAGATATTGGAGATTTAGAGGACACCATTAGCTTTGACGTCAAGCCATCAGAATCAGATGCAATCAATGTTGCTTTTTGCCTTTCTGGTGCAAGGGTATGCGGTTGTGGCCTCTCCTTTCTCAGTATCTGTTAATAGTACATATTGCCATGGTGGCAATTGAGTAGCTTGTACTCTTTCTGAAAAGAAAGTAGTACTTAGATATTTATGTCTGTACAGAGGCAATGCACGTGCTTCTTTATCTGTTTACCTCTAGATTCAGATTGGGTTTTGGAACTATTACTTTTCTACTTCCATCTATTTACTGAATTAGACCTTGTGTGGTCCTGTTGTCCATCTATATACTGAATTTTAATGGTTTTACATCTCATACCACAAATTTAATGGCTGTGCTTGGTTTCTTGTTTTTTTCCTGTCACCATGCATGTTTGCAGTACGTACTGGACTATGATTGGCCTATTTACTATCTCCTTGGTTTAGTTCAAGATAGTATCTCGTCTGTTTAGTTCAAAGAACAATGATTTTTCTGCAATTCAGTGTGGATTTAAACAGCATTCATGTGCATATGACTTACCAAAAAATCACTTTGAGCAGGGTTTTCCAATTCTGCTAATCTGACTCCATTTTTTTGTGTATATATGTATGCTGCTTGGATTGTTCTTTGTGACCGTATGGACTTCCATTCAAAATTTTAACATTCCCTGTATATTTTATTTTCAATTGGAAGTTCAGAACTTATTTTTAAATTTCTTTATATTTGCATCTTAAACTGTATGATTTCTGATTTCCCATTAGGATGTTAGACCGGACGCAGCTTGTAGCCTGATCCTATTTTAATTTGGTCTCAAGTATGCAGCAGCGGAAAGTGTACATGGTTGTAGAACTGAAATTTTGTGTTGTCAGGTTACCATCAGGGTGTGTTGTCAGTCCTTTCCCAAGGTTGTATTTACCCCCCTTGAGCTGAATTGAAACTGAGGTAGACTACTGAGTACCCTATTGTCTCCATCGAAGACCCGTTTGACCAAGATGACCACCTATACCAAACTCACTGATGAGATTGGATAACAAGTGCAGATTGTAGGGGATGATCTTCTTGTTACTAATCCCACTGTAAATAACACTTTAGCGAATTGTTTTTTCTTACTAATCCTTTCAGAAAACAATTTTTAACATTACCTGCTTGACCTGTACAGAGGGTTGCCAAGGCCATCAGTGAGAAGACCTGCAATGCTCTTCTGTTGAAGGTAGAATCATTGCTGTTTTCTATTACAAAACCTTTCCCGGGTATCTTGTTTCATTGCCTATACTTTTATTGACTGACTAATGACTAATGCCATCACTACACATATTCTGATAGAAATTGCACAATAGATTATGCCCAGCTGACTATTTATTCCACTAATAGCAATGGTGCAGGCTGCTCAATATACTGACTGTTATGGTTGCTTGAAAACTGTCAATTGTGTTTTTAATTGTAGTTTTATAGGAACAAACTTTTCTATGAACAAAGGAGTTTTTGAAAGCTATCAATTGCATTCCTGATTGTTGTTTTATGGGAATAGACTTTGCTATGAGCAAAGGAGTTTTCAGAGAGATGAAATTCAGAAGATTGGCGCATAGCAAAATGCCTATATGTCATAAGATGTTCTTTCATTAGGATAAAAGCACGCTACCATTATATTCATATCAACTGTCGAAATCTGAAAATCAACAGTGGTGATGTGTGCATGACTTGTGACATGAGTAAAAATCTGCTTTTGTCACAGTGAAATATCTAGACGAGTAGTTTGACATTTCTTGTTATCACAATGGTAGTAATATACTTAATTGTTACAGTCTTGTAACAACGCATAGGCATATTATATACTATGGTGGTGAATTCTTGTTGAGTTATCACAATGGTAATTGTGTTAATTATTAAGGTCTTGTATAAACTTAGACAATTTGAAGACTGTACATCAGAGCTTGAGAAACATGTATTTTTACAATCTTATTATACTACCATTTTTTAATAGCTGGTAAAACTTATATATGCTAGGTAATGCGAATTATAATTGGGGATTCAAGGCTGCCTTGCTCAGTGGCAGAAGTGAGGGCTACTGTCCACCTGGGCGTTAGGGTGGAAAATATGAAGAAACAAGGGTTCCATGACTAGACAAGACACGCTGCACGTTACTTCCAGTCGACTGCTACCATTCCAAAAGCACACATCAATCTTGTTTGCTATTTGCGTTTGTGTTACAGTGCTAGCATATCTGGCCATGAACATTAGCTTTAATATTGAGTAATGAAACACTGAATGAGGTGCTTGAAATCCAAATGTTTCATACCGCTATGCTGTTGATGCCCTTTGCCCTTTGCCCAAAAATTCATTTAACATTGTCACTGCTATGAAGTTTTTAAAATGTTTTTAGTATTCAAACTTATTTTGGCACTATTATTATTCAGCTGGATGATCTGCATATTGCACTATACATATTTTGTAGCCCGTAGCAACGCACGGGCAAAATTCCTAGTCCCGTAATAAAGAGAGATAGAGAGAATTGTGTTCCTTTTTTTTGGCACAAACGTTTTAGCAAGCTTTTTTTTCTCCATTTGTATCCCATCAGCTTTTGAAATAGCTAATTGTCAAAACTGACCTTTATGATGGTGAAACTATCAAGAACATGACCATTGCGCGGTAGGGCCTTGCATAAGACTAGCTTAAACTGACATGTGCATCTAGCTTGAAATTTTTTGCTGTAGTCTAACATGAGACAAGTAAAGCAGGATCATTTCACAATTCACTCCACCAGAAATTAAAAACTCCTAAATTTTATCTTACCTTGACAAATCAATGGTCAAACACATGGGGTAGAGAAATATGTGTAGCTGCCACGCATATATAGATTTCGCCAAAAGCATAAGATGGGTGAAAGATGGTGAAAAGAGTCACTATTCACCTATCACATTCGTCACATCTTTTCTCCCGTAAAGCACTATTCTAATGTTACTCCAGTATTATTCATACACACGAATTTACCTAACCAAACAGGCATAGTTTTACGCTAAATTAGTTTACTGTCCTTACTTTATTTCACGGCCCATTACGACCAATTACTAATGGGCTTGTTATCTAGGTATAAGTTTATTAGACAAATCTATCACATTTCCACAATGGTTCCTAAATCAACGATTGAGATCAATTTATACTTCATATATAAGAGGAAACCAAATCTAATTTCCTTCCCTTCCCATCCCTCGCCGCAATCCCTCACCTTCATCCCCCTCGCACGGCGGCTCCCTACTCCCTTGTCAGCATCGTCCTGGGGGACGGCGTGACTTTCAGGTCAGATCTTCCGCCACCCTCCTTCTGTCGTTCACCTCCATCCTCACCCTCTTCACCCACATGCCCCTTCCTCGTTAGTGTCCACACTCTGCCACCATAGTTGCCACTCGCACAAACTACTCCCGCACGCGATTTGTCCAAAGCATAAAGCCTTGTTGCAGATCTGTTCGACCGCCATCCTCCACCATCGCGACGGGACGAGCCATCTTGTTGAGAAGCCCACTACCTACCTTCATCGCTGACTTCGGCCACCAAATCCACCTCCCAGATCCAAAACCCCACGACACTAATCGCTAATCGGAATTCCGACCCTAAGGTAGCTAGAGAAGAAGAGGTGTGCAGCTGAAGAAGCCGACGTGCTCGCCGGAGGAGAAGACCACTCCCAGCAAGATCCAATGGTACAAAAATTCGACCTATTTCTATAAATCTGTATGACAGATATATGTCTAGCTAAACTCATTGGTAATTTTCATTTTTTTTGACAGAATACGCTTCGGACCGTCCGTGTTTGAGCAAAGTAAGTTCGTTCCTCCGGAGTCCGAGTCTCGCCTCTCGAGTCCGAAGCCGACCAAGAGCCTCGCAAAAGCCGCAAGCCTTCCGGACTTCCACTACAAAACCGCCCGTCTCTTTTGATCGGCCTGCCTGTGCATCGACCCGGCATCACTCGATCTCTCCCTTGGAGACACGGAGGACATCGACGAGGAGCACGTGGACCCGCGAGATCGCGGCAAGACGACGTTGGCAGTGGAGGACGAGATGGACGGGCCGACGTGGGGCGGCGTGTTCGACCCCATCCCCACCCCGTTCGACGACCGCAACATCGTCGGGATGGACGGGCCGACGTGGCAGGGGCGGAGGCACCATGATTCCTGGGTATTCTCAGGAATACCCAACAATTTTCTAATCAATCAAGCCTATATAAGCTACACACAAATATAGACTTAGTATGAGCCAAGCAAACTAAGCAATGGCTTTCCTAGCACCTAATTTCTCATCCCCTAATCCACCATGTTGATTAGGTGAGACCACTTACTACAGTCTGATTCTTTTCTTTATGTATTTAATCAAATGTAACAATTACTCAGTGGTACGTTTCTTCCAATTTTCTATTGTAGGCACACTGGTGGTGAACCTACTTTGAAAAATGAGGTTGAAATAATTAATGGATTTGAAATGTTTGTGGGAATTAGATGTGATCATGTGAAAGGCACATATACTAGTTTCTTCAACCGCGCGCGATGCAAGAGTCGATTAGTCTTTAATAGACATTTGGCTGCGAGTTATTTTTTCTTGGAAGTTAAGGACACTGGCATCATCGAGCTTTAAAGGAATTTTTTTAAAAATAGTGTACTTTTTCATTCGGGATGTGTTTAGCTGGAACAGTTTGCTATATTTTTTCCCATTTCGTGGAAGAGAAGATAGGCTTAAGGATTGGGAATACCCAACTTTGAGATCCTGCCTCCGCCACTGCGACGTGGGGCCGCGCGTTCGACCCCATCCCCGCCCCGCTCGACGACCGCAACGTCGTCCTTGCCCTGCCGGCGTTTTCCCAGCCGCCGGAGGAGGACGAAGAGGAGGAGCTCGATGACGTCGTGCACGACCACGACGACGAGGACAACAACATGGATGGCGGCAGTGACGACAACGAGTTGGAAGGGAACGACGACGACGACAGCGAAGCGGCCGCGACCAACAACGGCCTGGTGGTGGTGGCCCGAGAGGTGACGTTCCTCGGCCAGCTGGCGCGGTTCGCCTCCTGCCGGGGCACGGCCGGCTTCATGCGCCTCGCCGCCTTGGAGGCGGCGCCGCCGCCGGCTCCGTGCCAGGACGCTGGCGGCGGGGTGATCGCCGTGCACTACCGCTACTACCGCTTCTCGAGGCCCCGGAGCGGGGCGCCCGGCGTCGACGCGCCCAACTACCGAACGGACCTGCACCACGTCCGGTACGTCACCCCGTTCGCCGCCGACCCGGCGAGCTCGCTGAGCCTCGTCGGCGCGTCGCTGGCCTCCGACGTCTACCCCTACGGCCGCTCCAACGCGCAGCTCCAGGCGCTGTGGTCGGGCATGCTCGCGGTGGCGCCGGTACGCGTCCCGCCGCGGGCCACCGAGCTCGTGATCACTGTCGACGTGGGCGTGCTCCGGAGCGAGGACCGCACGCCGGAGCACATGGAGTGCATGCGCTCGGTGCTCGAGGAGAAAGCGCGCGAGGTCGACGCCTCCGCCGACGGACTACGGACAGGAGCAGCTCCTGCCGGCGCCGGTGCGCTGCGGCGGCGACATCGAGCCGGGCGAGGCCGTCCCCCGGCCGGCGAAGCGGGGGAGGTTCGAGTTCGACGACGTCGCGGGGGAGGAGGTGTGCGCCATCTGCCAGGATGTGCTCGAGGAGGGCAGCAGCCTCGCGGCGTGGCCCCGGTGCGCACACGTCTTCCATGGCAAGTGCTTGGAGCAGCTGCTCGCCACGGTGAGGCATCGCTGCCCTATGTGCAGGAGGGCACTGTCGATCAAAGACGTTTGACAATTGATCCCTTTGGCGATAGATGATCTTTGAAGAACGAAAATCAAGATGGGCGCGCTGAAGCTGAACATCGATCAGAACTGTGATGTGATCCTGCTCCCCTTATTCTCAAGAACTGTGATGTGATCAGTCGCTGGTGTTTTCATCTGCTTTGGCTTAATGGCTTAGTCCATTTCGCGTAGTCGTAGTTGTTATCTTGTATTCTTGTCTGTGTAATGCTATGATTTGCAGCAGTGATGAATCTGCTGCTGTCAGTAGGTCGATTTAAGCCCTGAAGGCATATCATATCTGTTTCAGTAAATGTTTAAACATGTCTAAAATGCATTTTTTCTATAGGAAATGGGTTGATTATTGCCTATCCATCTAAAATTATACTCCCTCCGTTTCATAATACTTGTTGTTTTACCTTTTCTAGGTACATCCCTTTTGATATGCACCTACATATATACTTAGACCAGTCTCAGTGCAAGTTTCATTGGCATAATTATCTAGACTGAAAACTAGATAACTATGCCAGTGGAGTTTCATGGTGATGAAACTCTCCTCACATCCGATGAAACTCTTACATTCTCTGATTTCGCCACGTCAGCATATTTAATGCAATGAAACTCACTATGAAACTCCACTGAGACTGGCCTTATGTTTAGATACATAACAAAGGAATGTATCTAGAAAAGCCAAACGACAAATCTATACTATAAGGAGCGAAGACAATTGAAAACTTTTCTCACCCAAATCGGACCCGCCTTACCCCTCACGCCGGACCCACCCGTCATATGTTTTTAAGAGTGGATAGGGTGGAAGGACTATGAAGTACCAAAAATCACAATTTGGAGAGCGTTTCTGCTAAAAAACGAAAATTTTTTCTCACTCACCCCATGCGTACCCACCCACCCATACCCACGTCGGGCCCACGCCCACACAGCGGGGACGGTCCCGTGCGCGAGGGAACGGAGTTGTACGTGTTGTACCCGACGGAGGATCTCCTCGTTGCGCCGCCGTCTAGGGGGGGCTGTCGGAGGAGGAGCTCCGCCTCCGCCGGACAGCGGCGGCGCTGACCTCCTCCGCCGAGTTTGACGCCACTCCCGTCGCCCCCCGCACCCCACCCCTGAATTCTATTTTTGCCCCTGGAACTGCCATCCCTCGCAGGCCAATCCACGAGGCGCCGCCCTACCCTCTCCCTCTGCGCCGCCTTCGCCTCCTCCCCGCGCGACCACGCCGTCTGCATGCCGCTTTCGCCTCCTCCTCCGCGCAATCCGCAGCGCCGCCGACGTGCCCCCTCCGCACGCCGCCTCCTCCTGACCCCCTCCGCCTCGCGCCCCCTCCACCTTCTCCTCTGCCTCCGTGCCGCCGCCCCAATTCGAATGCGTCGTCGCTGATTTATTCTTGAGTACTCCAGTCCACGGCGATGCGCAACTCCATGGTCCCGCGCTCCCGACGAGGAACCGTCAAGGCACCGAGAGCCCGCTTCCCAACGATCTATTTGTCGCCCGACATGGCCTTATCCATTTTTCGTCATTCCAACAGATTTTCCGTCCGTTGGATGCTGGCTTGCACCTGCGTTCTGAGGACGGAGCCAAGGTACTCAAGTGGATCACCAGGCAGCCATCAAAACTGCTTGCCACGATGGCACATTTGCTGCACTTCGTTTTACAGGTAGGTAAAAGTAATGATGCTTCTTTTTACTAAAATTCTTCTTGGTGATGATGTTTACTGATGAGTGCCTCTGAAATCTTTGGTTCTGCATATGATGGAAAAATGAAAATAGATAATCCGCAATACAGATGCAGATAATCTTTTAGCAGTTACACATTGCTCATTTCTCTGCTTACTCTGTATTGACGCTTTTTATGATCAACACACGAGAGCACTAGAGCGTGCGGGTCACGAAACGGACCAAAGAGCTGAAAAAGCTGCCCAGGCCGGTTAGACCGCCCTGGCAACGCGGTTAGACCGCCTCCTAGGGTTTTGGCTCAAGATGGTCGTTCGGGAAGATAAATACCACGCTTACGTGATGGCAAACGGCTAGGTTTACCAGCAAACCAGCAAAGAGATAAACAACGCACTTACGTGGCGAAGAACGACTAGTTTACAAGCAAACTAGCAAAGACCGTCGAAGCTCTCGCCCGGGAGGGACCCCGTCAGGGCGTGGACGTCGCCGGCGTGTCCTAGGTCGACCAGCAAGCCTTAGAACGTCATCTATGATCGTGGAGATCAGTAGAGGAACAACATGGAGGTTGGAAAAGGTGTTGAGAGGATAAAAAGTAGATTGTAATGATAGATTCGATTGTCTTTCTTTCAATCGGCCGTGGCCCTTCATAAATATAGGGTGGGGAGGTCTTTCCCCAGTAGGAGTCGAGGTTTATACAAATCTTGTGTCAAAATACAACTCCTAACTCGGATTTGGCAGGGTAGGGCGGTCTAACCGGGTCCCAGGGGCGGTTACACCGCGTGTCCGGCGTCCAGGTCTTCTCGAAGCCATATCTCCCTCATCCGGAGTCCGAATCGGACGTTCTACATATGCATCTTGATCTACTCGACGAGAACTATCCAATGGTGAAGTCCAAATTGCCTTTTGAGGACTTTGACCAGGGCGGTCAAACCGCCCTAGGGACGAGGTCTGACCTCCTGTTGCCAGACCGGCTACAGGGCACGCGGTCAGACCGCCTTAGCCACCCGGTCTGACCGCCTGGCCCAGCCTGATCTGGCTTAGCTGCCAATTTTGAGTGTCAACATATGCCCCCCTGTTTCTTAGTAAAGCTTGCGTACTAAGAAATACTTATTAACACCAAAACTGCACAGGAACAATGTTAAGCACAAGAATAGCAAACATGTTTTACTTTTCAAGAACGATAGAATCTATCGGCCATGTTACTTGAATTTGTGGAATATGAAGAATGCAACTTGTTGCTGTTGTTTATGCATATTGTGTGAATTAAACAAACCTGAGCACACTAGCTCGGTTGTGGGGTATTGAAATATTAATTCAAACTCATTTCACACTTGCAAGTTTTTATGGATGCTTAAAGCGATCAAATTACTTTTATGTCAATTGGTCGTTGCAACACTTCTCAATTTAATAATAGAGAAGGATAAAAGAATTCAGTATTACATCCATAATTAATTTTAACCATAAGCGAAGTAAGGTGAGTAATCAGCCCCAAAAATATGAATATGATACAATTACCTCAGAATTGGTAATGGCCAGATTACCCTCGAACTCCTCTTGCTTTTATTTTAATGCATCTTGATTTCTGCAAATATCCGACAAGAAACTCCAGCAGCTACCAATCTTGGCTTGATCAAATGCAGAAACTTCAAAGCCAAAATTGTAGCCATACCGGTCAGACCGGTTCCCATTGGCGGTCAGACCGGTGCCATGCGGTTAGACCGGTCACAGTGGCGGTCAGACCGGCTGGTCCAGGATGTGCCTCAATATTCTTTAAACATCGACTTCTCTCATGTAAATACCCCTTTTGAACATAGCCTGATGTTATTGTTTCAGAATATTGATCATGAACTTTTTGTGTCTAGATAGATGATGGATATAGAATTGAGATAATCATCTAGACATCTATTGATAAATATATATATGGTGACTCATTTTAATGTAAATATTTGTTGCACTTCCAATAACAAGTCACCAAATGCCTCTGCATGAATTTAAAACCCCAAATCTAGCCAGAATAGAAAAAAATTCACATTCGGATTGTTAATTGAGGCTAAATATACCAACCGGCTAAAAATCTCAAAACGCCATTATTTAGTGAAATAAGGACATCACCAACATTCTAAGAAATCTTGCAAGCCGATTTTAGTAAATAGAAATTCCATAGTGATAAATTACTCTTTTTGCTTAAGTCTTGCCCCCCGAGCACTTAAGGCACCAAAAAGGTTATAAGCAACCTCTCATCGGGAAGCTATCACTTTAGGACGATGATATAAGAGATTCATCGGCCATGTATGTTGTCAAAGATGATAACTCAATATCATCCATAACGAATTCATCCATAAGAATATGCACAACCGAAATAAAAGACTAGAGATATATAAATTCAGAAATTAAAACCATCTCTAAGAACTAAATATTTCGGCTATTGTTATTGATCAATATGCATAGCAATATGGTGATGACCCTCTATGATATAAATATGATCTATGTGGAACCCAAGGACCAAAGTATGAGGGATAATCAAGCATATCTAAGGATGAATTCCGAAACATAGGCATATGTGGCATTTGTAAAGTAAATGAACTAGGTAATGACCAATAATTTTGATGGTTTGGTGCAAACCTCAATTTTGAAGACCGTCTCTCATATCTTTTCTTCTCCTTCAACTGTGTTGCACCTTTTGCTTGATCATTACCCATGTCTTGAGTCTGAATGCTTCCTTTAGGAATCCATGCCATGCCTTTCTTCCTCAGCTCTTGAGCACTAAGCTTTTGTAGCTTCTTCTTCTGCCAATTTGATAAACCAAGCGGATGACTTGACTTTGCTTCAATTTTGGACAGCAGTGCTCCTCTCTTGTTTTTCGACCTCTTCAACTCCTTTCACTCAAATTTGGCACTTGGAGGATCAACAGATGATTTTTCCCTCCGTTTGCCACCAACAGCCGAAGTGATCAACACATTAATCGGCTTTTCATTAATTGAATTCAGATCTGAACTTTTATCCTTGCGACCATCTCTTTTCACTCGGTAAACTTGCTTGACAACCTTTTTCTTGTTTTGAACACTAGACCGATCTTTATACTCAAAATGGTCACTTTCAACATATGGCTGCCTTGCACGTGATGGTCGTCTTGGAGCGGCATACTCAACATGATATGGTCTGAAATATGAAGGAGTATGTGTCCATGAATCACTCCACCACCATGATGAATAAGGATGAGCACTAGTGGGATATGGAGCATATGAAACCGGCATTGATGACTCAAAAGGAGAATATGTTGCTGCTGAATGAAAACTCTTTCCTTGCCGATTCCAATTCCCAGAATTATGTCTAGGAGGAAACTTTGATGATTTAACACCGTTTGACCGATTAGCACGCTTTGCCTCATTTTCTTTTTGATATTTAGCCAGAAGTTCATCAAAAGTGAGCTTCGGCTTTCTACCATTGTGCTTGACATGGTCTTTACCTCCATTACCTACAGGACGTTCAGGTCTCAACATTTTTTGATCTTTCAGACCTGACCCGGTTTGACCGACTTGGGAAGCCGGCCTGACCTGTTGGTCCAACCCGGTTAGACCTCCTTGTCTGGGCGGTCTAACCGCCTGTCCCAGCACAGTGGCAGCAACAGGTTCTTGGTTTGATGGAGAAAAATCCACTTGCCCCCCAGTAACTTCTGGGATTTTGTTAGGCTCATCGTCCTTCGTAATTTCTTGATTTTGCAAGTCATGGACGATGCCCTCTTCATCAATTGGGGACTTTGAATCTTCCTCTTTGGCAATTAGATTTGAATCATTGGATAAATCGGTTGATGCTAACCGATTTAATGATCCATTGCTATCATAACCAATTGTAGCCAACTGGTTGTCCTCTTGTTTTTGTGAAAATTTCAATCGTCCAGAATTAATGGCCGATTGTATAAATTGACGAAAAATATTGCAATTACTAGTATTATGATCAAATGAATTATGCCACTTGCAATATTTTCTATCTCCTAACTCAAGAGGTGATGAATTAACTTTGTGATCAGGGAGTTTAATAAAATTATTCTCTAACAAGATATCAAATAAATCATCACACAAAGTTAAATCAAATGTGTACTTTATCTTATCCAACCGATGCTTTCGTGGAGAAGGTTTTAAGGCTAAGCAAACGAATGGTTCAGATTTCTCATCAACCAATTCGGCTATACCTTTCTTTACACTTCTCATATCCGATGTTTTAGAGCTTATCACTATATTATCATCGGATTTCACAATGGCTCTCGGTTTTGATTTCTTACTTTTAAATCCAGAATAACCATGAGCACACCATGAATTGAAAAACTTTGACAATGATGATGTAGAAAATTTAAATGTCAAAGCATTTTTATGATCAGCCTTTTTAATTTTTACAATGCATTTGTTGATAGAATCTAAAGGTATAGTACTATTAGCAAGTAAAATACCATCCTCAGTCGATCTCTTAGAATTATTTATGACTAAATTACTAAGAGAAGAATTAACTAAAAATGCATGATCTGATTGGGAATTACTTGTAAAGCATACCTTATCAAGTAAATTGGAGAGGCGAGGAAGCTTGATGTGGATGATGTCGTACTTCTCCTCCAGATGGCGGCCAACCGTCACACTTTGTTCAGGCCGGTCAGACCGGGTCATAGGGCCGGTTAGACCGGGTCTTCCAGGTTTGCTGGAGATTTGACATGCCAATGTTTCCTTCTCGCCTCCCTTGTCTTGGTTTTCAACAGTTTGATGTTCTGAACTTTTCTCAGCCTGAACTTGTCGCTTAGTGGCATGATAATCACTAGTTAAATGTACGACAACTCCGGCTTCAGAAAAATCAAGCATAGCTGTCTCCTTTTGATTAATATGCTCTTCTACAGCTAAGCTTGACTCTTTAGATGCAATAGATTCATAATGTACACCATTTGGTTCAGTTGTCATAATAACCGAACTATTGCTCAAATCTGAATCATTTTTATTTTTCTTGGAGATTGCTACTTGATAAAGAAAGTCGCGTTGAAATTGTGCAAGAATCTGATCTAATTCTTGGCGCATCTCCTCAGGGAGGTCCTCTTTTCCGACTTCTTCATCTAAATACATGCTTGCTGAATTTTCATTAATTTGGCTATAGTTATGATGAACATTTGCAGCCAAATCATGATTATTAACATTTTCAAGCGATGCTAAGAAAGTAGGTGCAACCTCCACTCCATTAGTGATTTGTGAAGCATATAATGTTTAAGAACAACTGGCTAGATAGCTAGAATTAGCATGTCCAATTTTCTTGTTTTGTTCTTTTATACTTAATTCATATGCCATAGCTTTCACAAACACTTCATCAAGCGAATTAAATTTTATATTTCTCAACCAATCTCTAAGGGATGATTTTAAACCTCTAAAAGCAAGATGAGCTAGATCTGAATCGGAAAAAGGTAAATTAAAACACTGATTCTTTATTTCTTTGAATCTTTCTAAATAATTAAAAACCAATTCATCTCTACCTTGCTGAATATTATAGATATCAGTTGTACATGATGTTTGAGAATAACTGGCCTGATGGCTAGAATTAGCATAGCCAATTTTCTCATTGACCGGTATGTTTTGTGATGTAATCACATATCCTGCCGATGAATAAATAGATGAAACACCTTGCTGAAAATTAGTAGAATTAGTAGCATGTGGTGTTCCATACGAATTGGCCGAACTCACTATGTTAGTTTGGCCTTGATACATGTTAACCGACTTTTGAACCTGTTGTACAGCCGGTGTGTAAGAGTAATGTTGTATGTTGCTAGTATCATTAAAATTCAAAGCATGCATATTATTTGACAATGGCTTTTGCATATTAAATTCAGAATTATAATTTGCATAATCAAAACCATCTGAACAAGCACTAGCCAATGCAATATGCCTACTAGTATCAAATCTAGCAACATCAACATAAGGATTCATGGTACTTGCAAAATAATTATTAACATTAGACATAGGTAATGTATTTGCAAATCGTACCTTGGGCTCGTTGTAGTTGAATTGATTTGAGGAATAAGAATAGCCCGCCATAATAAGTCTTGATGCTTCAGATCTTGTAATATAGATAAATCCAGATATCCTCGAAAATCCAAGCAATCAATGACCAAAGTCTCGCTTCTCTTCTAGTCTTCAATATGTAGTAGCAAGCAAGACAAAGCACAACGCAAACAGCTTGAGCAGCCTGATGCAATGTGACAATTATAGATGCAATCGGTCCTGAAAGACCTGATTCAACTATAGCGGCGAATCAAGAATAATGGATCAATTAGGTAAAAAGGCTAGGGATCGATAGAACGGTTTGAGCAATCAGATCTCTTCCCCAGCGGAGTCGCCAAAATGTGTTGACGCTTTTTATGATCAACACACGAGAGCACTAGAGCGTGCGGGTCACGAAACGGACCAAAGAGCTGAAAAAGCTGCCCAGGCCGGTTAGACCGCCCTGGCAACGCGGTTAGACCGCCTCCTAGGGTTTTGGCTCAAGATGGTCGTTCGGGAAGATAAATACCACGCTTACGTGATGGCAAACGGCTAGGTTTACCAGCAAACCAGCAAAGAGATAAACAACGCACTTACGTGGCGAAGAACGACTAGTTTACGAGCAAACTAGCAAAGACCATCGAAGCTCTCGCCCGGGAGGGACCCCGTCAGGGCGTGGACGTCGCCGGCGTGTCCTAGGTCGACCAGCAAGCCTTAGAACGTCATCTATGATCGTGGAGATCAGTAGAGGAACAACATGGAGGTTGGAAAAGGTGTTGAGAGGATAAAAAGTAGATTGTAATGATAGATTCGATTGTCTTTCTTTCAATCGGCCGTGGCCCTTCATAAACATAGGGTGGGGAGGTCTTTCCCCAGTAGGAGTCGAGGTTTATACAAATCTTGTGTCAAAATACAACTCCTAACTCGGATTTGGCAGGGTAGGGCGGTCTAACCGGGTCCCAGGGGCGGTTACACCGCGTGTCCGGCGTCCAGGTCTTCTCGAAGCCATATCTCCCTCATCCGGAGTCCGAATCGGACGTTCTACATAAGCATCTTGATCTACTTGACGAGAACTATCCAACGGTGAAGTCCAAATTGCCTTTTAAAGACTTTGACCAGGGCGGTCAAACCACCCTAGGGACGAGGTCTCACCTCCTGTTGCCAGACCGGCTACAGGGCACGCGGTCAGACCGCCTTAGCCACCCGGTCTGACCGCCTGGCCCTGCCTGATCTGGCTTAGCTGCCAATTTTGAGTGTCAACACTCTGATACAGATCTGTCGTGAACTGACTCTCCATTTCGGCTGCTACTGGACCATCTGACGATGATGACGGGCTGTGGGCCTTGGGCCGTTGCTTTTACTTTGTCGTTAGCCCATGAAACATTTGCTTGTAACACCTGGTGTTAAATACCACCAGTGAGAACCCTGTAACGTGTGGAGAAACAATACTTTGAACTCTCGTCTTCCTCGAGACGCTATCTCTCCTCGTTCTTCCCCAACTCTGAGTTCTCAATCCTCCCTTCCTCAATTCTTCCCTAAATCCTATTCTACCTTCTCTAGGACATAACAATTGGTATCCAGAGCCTTTCCCCCACAATTTCTCCACAAATTTTTTCCACAATTCAGTGCGTCACGCCCTGGCGCCGAGGAAGTTGACACTGTTTCAAGAGAAGATGGCCGAATCGATCGAATCCCTCGCCACCAAGTTCGATGCGCTTCGTACGGAGTTCGCCGACCTCGACAACAAGGTCGCCGGCAGTGAGCCGGTCATCCAGAAGGTACTGGACAAGCTGTCTGCCATGGAGGCACAGCAACTGAAGACGGATGCGAACGTCGCCGAGTTCCTGAAGAAGGCGAACGACAACACAGCACGTCTTCAGCAACTCGAGACTCCGCCACACCAACAACTACCACCACCACCTCCACCGGTGTGGCTCAATTCGTTCGATCTGAACGCGGCTCCGGCGGAAACGGCGCGCCCATCTGCGTCGGTTTTGACGGTGTATTTTGGTACACCAAACATGTTCATTACACTTTGGTTTGGACTTGATTATGAAACTAACCCGCCACTAGGCACACTAATGATATAACAAGTTCATCTTTGTATGTGCATTTGGAAGTGTTATGTTTTTGCAGGAAAACATGGACATAAAGGACGGAGTCACAACAAGTTCAAAGGAGCAAATGAGGAGCCCCGTTCGTGTTCGAGAGCATGATGAAATCACTCCCAAAGGTGGCAAGGACGAAGGTGTTACAAAGGAACATCCCCGAGGATTAAAGCGTAAAAGACCGAACTTCATGCGAGAAGACCCTCTATCTTGGACGCGAGGATGACATCGTCAAAATGATGCAATTGAAGGGGGCAAAGTGCAAAATGTCAAGAGGACCCACGTGTGTGAAGGGGCGACCGAACCAGGCCGAAATGGGCCTGGGCCAGTCGGCCCAGGCCGGCCGGCCTGGCCCATTCCGACGTCGGTTTGGCCCCCCATTTCTTGACCGTGAAGATGATGCAACCCTAAAGCCGTGGAGGCACCGCCATTCGCAGGGAGAGAGCCATTCGCCCGAGAGGCCATCCACAAGCTTGAGAGGAAGGAGAGGAGAGAGATCATTCACGAGGAGGATCGCTCCACTCGAAGGAAGCAACCACAAGTGGAGGAGGACGTCGAGGCCCTGCCAAGACACTCCCGGAGGAGAAGACACTGTCGGAAGCGTCACCATGATCAATGGTGCTATGCCTAGCACCTTGATGGGGTAATCTTCTCATTTGTCCATGGGTTGTAAATGATCTTGAGATGTAATCGCACCTTTTATGGTTTCAATCTATCATCTAGTGTTGAAGATGCTTTCTTGTTTAAGGTTAGCTACCATGCCATGTTGGGAGTATAGATCTCACTTCTCCTTTAGAACCCTTCAATACACCGTGATCATCATAGGTCTAGTCACGAATACCTCCGCGTAGTGACAGTACGGGGGGAGGGAAAGGGCGAAACCGTGGTCACAACCCCCGGTAGATTAGATCGGTTTTGTATCTCTAAGCGGTTGCATGTTCAAGTATCGTAGACCCTTGGGCAAGTGTCTTTTATATATCTTGTGAGTTTAATCACCCTCTCTAGTGTAGCGTAGTAGTTCTTTAGATTAACCGTAGTTTAGGGTTTGGATACGTTAGTTAGTAGTGCTAGATCAAATGCTTATAATCCCCTTGCTCCGCGGATTGACAAGAACCTAGGGAATCCCCGTGGTGAAAAAGGTGTAGGTCCGTACGCTTGCGGATCGTAGGTGGATACGAGTTTTATCCGTCAACAAGCCCCTTTTTCTGGCGTCGTTGCCGGGGAGCAAGCCAGTTTACATCGTTTGGTTTTGCGTTTATTTTTGTTTTTGTTTATCGTTTATTGCTAACACCTAACCCCTATTACCTAGAAAACTATTTTGTTTTGTTTTTGTTTTTCTATCTTGTTGTCTAGATGGCGTTCACCAACCACCACGTGGAAGAACCGGAGAAATCGCTACGGGATTACGCTAGTCCTCGATGTGAAGACATAAAGGTACAAGAGTCGGATTCGAAGCTCGAAGCGACCATGTATGAAATCAAAGCTAGGATCATCGAGATGGCGGCGGCAACCCCATTTGGAGGGATGGATACGGAGAACCCTTATAGACACATAAAGCATTTCACGACGCTATGCAACACGGTGCGTCAAGAAGGAGTTCCCGACGAATGGTTCAAGTGGAATCTCTTTCCCTACTCACTTGCCGGCGAAGCAAAGACGTGGTACTCGTTTGCGTCCTTTGAAGTTGAAGGAAATTGGAACAAGTTGACAAAAAAATTTTGCGAAAAGTTTTTTCCAATAAGCAAGGTTCAATATCTAAGGAGGCAAGTGATCACCTTCACGCAAGGAGAAGAGGAAGGGATAGACCAAGCTTGGAATAGTTTTAATGAATTGATTGAACAAGGACCAAGACTCGGCTTCTCTGGTGACGTACTCTTGCATACATTTTTCTTTTTCCCTAACCCCTAGTTGCATGGAACATGTTCAAATGTGTGCAGGTGGGGATCTCATGGAGAAAACACTCACGGAAGCCGCTCAACTTTTGCAAAAGATTAGCAAAACGGCAGCCATGCGAAGAGATTGGGAAACACGACTTTCGGGAGAGCCGGAACACGATTCGAGGATGAAGACGTGTGCTGAAATTCCCAAGAAGGCAACCCCGGAAGACAAGAAAGAGGAGTCAATCCCGAAAAAGCTGGAAGAAGTACACACCAAGACAAGAACTACC
The DNA here is from genome assembly GCA_036936925.1 of Cenchrus fungigraminus. NCBI lineage: Eukaryota > Viridiplantae > Streptophyta > Magnoliopsida > Poales > Poaceae > Cenchrus > Cenchrus fungigraminus. Next base: position 57,742,101 of record CM072768.1, on the reverse strand, counting down.
CCAAGCGTTGACTTCGCCAAGTCAGACGAAACAAATAAAAGGATTATGTCAAGCGTGAAGCCATTAAGGGAGTTCGAGCAAATGGATTGGGTTCCAATTGATTATGGAGAATTATTCGACAAGAGAAGACCGTTCCCTAACCAAAAGGGGATGGCAAGAGCATTGGAAGTGGATTTCCCACCGGAAAAGCAAGCGAAAAATGCGTACGATCTTGAAACTACCGGTGAGATCTTTCGAAAGCTCTTTAGTGAAGATGAAGTGGATCCGGATCACATAGCCGAGGTGAAAAGAATCATGAGAATCAAGCCCGAAGCATCGCCATACGCTTGCCTCGCCGAAGTTTATGCAATAGGATCCGACCAAGAGGAGAAGACTAGACCACACTTGAGTTGCGAGATCAATGGAATTCAATGCAATGCTTTATGCGACATCGGAGCCCAAGTAAGTGTCCTATCCTCCAAGATTTATGATAAAGTTCAAGACCATAACCTAGACTTAGCTCCAACTTCAACAAAGTTAATCATGGGAGATGGTAGAACTATTAAACCTCTAGGTATTGCTTGCAACATTAATGTAATCATCTCTGGAAAGTGCATACCAACCGAATTCTTTGTTATAGATGCCTATACTATAATAATCATGATCACATAATCCTAGGTAGGCCTTTCCTTAAGTTGGTTGATGTCGTGTTGGATGCCGGAGAAGGCAAAGTAACAATAAATCTTAATGGAGATAAGTACACATATAGTTTTCTTCGCGCTTCTAGTCATCCTTCACCTTTTCCTCCCGAGGATGAAGAAGTAGAGGATGTAGGTAGTCTTTGTTTTGTTGAAACCCTTAGAGACCCGCTGTAAAGAGCGATGGAGAATCAATCCAATGATCAACAAGATGAGGAACTAGAGGAAGCAACGAAGGGATTAGAGCCATAAGATAGAAGCGTGGAGGAAGAAAAATTCGAAGATATAGGAGACACTAAACCCGAAGAGCCACAAGTGCCCGAGGTGGATCTCAAACCTTTGCCCAAAGGATTAAAGTACGAATTTTTGGGCCCAGACAAGACTTATCCAGTCATCGTGAGCGACGAGTTGAGTCTCTAAGAAAATGAAAAGTTGCTGAATTTATTGAAAAAGCACAAGAAGGTGATTGGATATTCAATTAATGATCTCAAAGGACTTAGCCCAGCCTTTTACACTCATCGTATACCTATGGAAGACCAATGTAAGCCTGTAGTGGACCATCAAAGGAGGTTAACCCATGCCATGCGTGAGGTAGTAAAGAAAGAGGTTATCAAGTTACTTGATGCTGGAATCATCTACCCAGTGCCGCATAGCGAGTGGGTGAGCCCGGTACATTGTGTGCCGAAGAAAGGAGGTTTGACCGTGGTGAAGAACGAGAAAAACAAATTAATACCGCAAAGAACCGTGACCGGATGGCGGATGTGTGTCGATTATCGAAAGCTAAACAAAGCAACGAAGAAAGATCACTTCCCCCTACCGTTCATTGACGAGATGCTCGAGAGGTTAGCAAACCACGCTTATTTTTGCTTTCTCGATGGATATTCGGGGTTCATGCAAATTCCCATTCACCCGGATGATCAACACAAGACAACGTTTACTTGCCCTTATGGAACGTTTGCATATAGAAGGATGCCCTTCGGTTTATGCAACGCTCCGGCCTCTTTTCAACGTTGCATGATGGCGGTGTTCTCGGAATTTATCGAGGAAATTGTCGAGGTGTTCATGGATGATTTTTTCGTTTATGGGAAGACATTCGTGGATTGCTTGGCAAACTTAGACAAGGTTCTCACAAGGTGTGCGGAGGTCGATCTAGTGCTGAATTGGGAAAAGTGCCACTTCATGGTAAAGCAAGGCATAGTGCTCGGACATGTTATATCCGAGAGAGGAATTGAAGTGGACAAAGCTAAGGTCGAGACGGTTGAGCAACTCCCACCTCCAACGGATGTTAAGTCTTTAAGGAGCTTTCTAGGCCATGCCGTATTCTATAGAAGATTCAATAAGGACTTCTTAAAGATCACTAAGCCTTTAACACAACTTCTTCAGAAAGATGTGGCTTTTGACTTTGATGAGAAGTGCTTAGCGGCATTTCGGAAATTGAAAAATGCTTTAGTAAGTGCTCCTATCATTCAACCTCCGGATTGGAGCCAACCTTTCGAGATCATGTGCGATGCAAGTGACTATGCTGTAGGGGTGGTTTTAGGTCAAAGAAAGGAAGGCCGAGTTCACGCCGTATACTACGCTAGTAAAACTCTAAGTGAGGCACAATTAAATTATGCCACCACGGAAAAGGAGTTGCTAGCAGTGGTGTTTGCTTTCGAAAAATTCAGATCTTACATCGTGAACTCGAAGGTCATTATTTACACCGATCACGCGGCCATCAAGTATCTCTTGGCTAAGAAGGATGCTAAACCAAGATTGATTCGTTGGATCCTTCTTCTCCAAGAGTTCGATGTTGAAATTCGTGATAAAAAGGGGGTGGAAAATGTTGTGGCCAATCATTTGTCTAGGATGAACCGTGGACAAGATGACAAAGAGCCCATAGAGGATAAGATGAGAGATGACCACCTCTACCGAATACTCGACAAGGATACTTGGATGATCGATATCATTCGAGCAATTCGGAGAATGCCTCTTGATCACCTAGATAAAAACACTCAAAGGAGGATAATCTCCGAAAGTCGGAAATATTTTTGGGATTCACCTTACCTCTTCAAACTTGGGAATGATGGAGTTATGAGAAGATGTGTACCAAGAGAAGAGAGGCAAGAAATTTTGAGGAAGTGTCATTCGACGGAGTACGGTGGACACTATAGTCATTTTCGGACTCAAGCAAAAGTGTGGTCCAGCAAATTCTTTTGGCCGGAGATGCATGAAGATACTAAAAGATATGTTGCATCATGCCCCAAATGCCAAAGGACTGGAAACATTTCTCAAAGGAATGCTGTGCCCTTGAATTACAATCTACAAATCGATTTATTCGATGTTTGGGGAATTGACTTCATGGGGCCTTTCAAAAACTCACATGGATTTGAGCACATCCTAGTTATGGTTGATTATGTATCCAAGTGGGTAGAGGCCATGCCATGTCGTAAAGCTTCCACGGAAGAATCCATTGCGATGATTAAGAGTGTGATTTTCCCTCGCTTTGGTACCCTGAGAATTTTGATAAGCGATGGAGGAACTCACTTCACCGGGAAGAACTTTAAGAAGTGCTTGTCCAAGTTGGGAATTGAACATAGAGTCTCTACGACTTATCACCCACAAACCAATGGACAAGCGGAAACATCGAATAGGCAACTAAAGAGCATCCTTAACAAGACTATAGAGAAGGGAGGCAAGGATTGGTCAAAGAAGTTGGATGGAGCTTTGTGGGCATATCGAACGGTGTTCAAGACACCGATAGGTATGACCCCATATCAATTTGTTTATGGCAAAGCTTGTCACCTTTCGGTTGAGCTAGAACACAAGGCATATTGGGCAATAAAAGAGATGAACCTCGATCTAGACGCCGCGGTGGTAAAACGGAGAATCCAAATTAGCGAGCTAGAGGAGATGAGGTTGAAGGCTTATGAAAATGCAAGCATATACAAGGAGAGAATCAAAAGATGGTACGACAAAAGGTTAAAGAAGAAGGAGTTTAAAGAAGGAGATAAGGTCCTCCTCTATAATTCGAGATTCAAAACTTTCGGAAAGGGGAAATTGCAAAGCAAGTGGGATGGACCTTACATTGTTCATTCGGTGCTCTCCAATGGAGCAGTTACCATCATGGATATGAAAGGAGATCAATTCATGTTGAATGGTCAACGGCTTAAGGTGTATTTCAAACCCGACGTTGTGCCCCTTCACCATATTGATATTTCCATCATGGAGGATGAGCCCGAACGTCAAGCCTAGGACATAAAACAAGGTGAGCATTTTGTAAATAGCTCTTATTTTATTTTTCTAGAGTTTCTCGCGAAGTTTTACCAAGCCAACTTTTCTACATGGGCTAGCAATTAAAAAATAGTGGAGCACGCGAAAAACCGGACCGAACCGACCCGCGAACCAGGGCAGGCCGGCCGGCCCGATCGGATCGGCCCACGGGCCACGGGCGGCGGTTCGCCCCCATTTTCCTCTTGGATGCGCGTCTTCGACTTCCTTGTTTGGTCAGGGAATTTTAGGGAAGTCAAGAAAAGGAAAAAATGGGTTCTAGGGCATTCCTTCTCGGACTATTTAAAGGGACGAGATTGGATCTCGGGAATCCATCCCAATTCATATCCTTTTGCACCCAAGCAGCAGCCATGACGTCCCCAAGGAGCGTGGAGATCAAGCTAGGCGCCGAGAAGCCTTTGAAGCTGGAGGAGGCGAAGCGATGCGAGATCAAGCCATCAATGGAGATCAAGAGGACCGCCCACATCCGTTGCGGAGGGCGTGTCCCGACTGGGCTGATTGCATCTCGCCACCACGTCAAGGAGGAGGTCTCTACTCCCGTCCATAGATCGGAGCGACTCCGGGGCATGAAGAGGAAAGACTACAAGGAGGAGTCGCCCGAGCCGAAAGATTACGGGGGGAGTGACTACTCCGACGACCGCAGCCCGAGTTCGTGGGCAGCCGCCGGGAGGGACAACAATGACCTCTTCTATTGGGAAGAGGTGCCTAAAGAGAAGACTCCCGAAGGTCCAAACAGCAGCGGAGATCCCGACGACGGCTGCGACGGCGACAACGGCGACGACCCCGGTGATGACGACCCATTCGGGATGCATCCATTATGTTGTGCGGCTTACCGTCACTCCATCTCGGACCTCTACGCGTCGGTCGAGAAGTGTTTCCAAGCAATGGAGGCGATGAGGCAGAGAATGGAGGATTTGGAGCGAGTAGTCAATAACGACTACAAGTTCCTTAATCGGAACGTGAGGAAGTTATTCGGGATGGTAGGCAACATGAAGAAAAGGTGGTTCAAGGATTGTGGGAAGTTCCACTAGAAAGTTAGGGTTTTCCCCCTTAGGATTTTTGTAAGATACGACGAGGACGTCGTATGGTTTTAGCGTGGGGGAGAGCTAGCTAGCTAGATCTTAAAATTTTTTGCCTTAGTGAGTTTAGTTTGGTTTGGTTTAGAGTTTGCGAGAGTTTGTGTTTTAAATTTTTAGGTGTGCTTTTAAATTTTCAAGTTTGAAGTGTGTTAATTTAGTGTTCGAGTCGAAAAATCAAATAAAAAGTGTCCTTTAATTTTTGTCTCATGCGATGCTTTTTCTTTCTTTACTCATATGTTTGTCTTTAATTTTTAATATATGAGCATGAGAAATTGGTTTGAAACGTTTACCGTGGTGCTTAGTGGAGTGTTTACCTTTAAAAGTGCCCGCACCATACTTTGATCTAGAACCTTATTTCGGTTGTGCTAAGTTTGATGCTAATGTTGGAGGAGTTTAATTCTGAAAATTATATGAAAAACCCTTGTAATAAACGTTAGCGAAGACTCTTTTTCCAAGTTGAGAGACAAAGAAAAATCCTATATAAAGCCAACTCTTGGAAGTTTTAATTTCAAGCAATGATCATGTCCTTGTATATATCTTTTATTGCTAGCCTCGTCATGCATTCGGTAACGAGACTCTCACATCGAAAGTCCCGTACATCGCCGAATTCCATACCCAAACCATAATATCTCTTTTGTACATCGTGTAACGCCCTGGGTTTTCAAAATCAGAAAACCCAGCATTCTGTCTCGTGATAGTCCCTGGATCAGACGCTATCACGCTCAAGCATTCATCATAGATAAATAACACAGTCATACATCGAAATAAATCATCAGAGTACGAATAATTATCTGATTATTACATGTCCTGATTATTCGGAGTACATCAATACCCGCCTCTTGGCGGAATAACACAAATAAGAGCCTACGCAGCGGTAGCTATCTCTCAAAAGGTGTCTCCATCTTCAGGCATCTCCCACAGGCATCCTTGAGCGAAGCGTCATGCCCCCTCAGTCGTACCATCCGTCGGCGTTGTTGTCGTAGTCGGACTCGTACCCTGCAAGCTCAGGGGCTATCCCCAAGGATCGGGATAGGTCCACGTCACCAACCGTATGCAAGCTTTAAGTGGCCTACTTCTAAGGGGAAAAGAGTATATCAAGGTAGTAGCAGGGTTTCCTATGCAGCAGCAGCGATAAGTAGAGTAATATCTCCATAATTCCACCATAACCCATATCTCTCATCCGCATACGGACACATCTGGTCACCCAGATCACCGTCACCATCACCTATCTCCATCTAGGGTCGGTGCGAGAACTCCCACTCCTCGCACCTCAATGGTTGCACCTGGATCCGCGAGGCAGAGGGAGCAACTCTCCTCTCCCCGAATACAACCACGGCTCACCAATCACACTCATCCTATAAGGGGGGAGGTAGAAATCCCAAAACATAAGAGTCGGAGAAACAACAGCCAAAGTATCCCAAAACACCTTCTCCTGCCGGTTTTCCCAACACACGCCAAGAAACTACCACAATAATCCCAACACATGCATAGCAAGCTCAGCACATCATCTAGCTTAAGTAAACAGTAGTAGTAGGGCAATCAAGGACAAGTATGTAAAAGAGGCTATGCACGGGTTCATCATATCCATCACTATGCAGCAATTAAAGCACTAGCAGTTCTAATAGCCATGCCTAATGGGCATTCAAAGAATGGTCGGGCGTGAACCTGGGTACGAGTAGTCGTCGTAGCCGAGGTCGTCGTCGTAGTCCTGGTTCAGCTCTCCGGCTCCGGCAGCTCCTAGAAGCGTATTTAAATAAATAAACTCGGCTACTAATAGCAATAAATCCAAGATGAAGAGAAAATAAGATCCAAAAAGAGGCAAACTCTAGTCTAGCGCGGAGTTTGGATTTTTAGAAGATTTTCAGAAGAAGTTTCATATTTTTCGGAGTTAAAACAGATTTATTATGAATTTCCAAAGAGAAAATACATTTCTGAAAATAAAATACGCATACACAATATTGCATACTTTAGGCTAGCTCCTAGCTATCCCTAACTGGCTCTAGCAGGACTTAAAGCCGGCGGCGGGCTGCCTCCTCGGCTGACGCGGCTGCCACTTGCCTGGCTTTAAGCCGGCTGCTGCACACGTGGCAGCCAGCGTGGCCGCAGGCGTGGCCAGGCGCGCGGGATCCGGGGGATCCGCCGTGGCGCGACGGCGTGCAAGCGTGTGTGTGGCGCGCCCGTGAGTGGGCCGGCGCACGGGATCCCGGCGGATCGTCTGCGGCGTCGCGTGCGTGTGTGCGTTTGTGTGGGGTAAAACCCCCAGGGTTCTGGCCGGCGGCGCCTGGTGTTCGACGGAATGCCCCAGAGGAGCGGCGGCACGGCGAGAGGGTCGCCGGCGGCGAGGCTTGCCCAGACCGACCAACGCGTGACAAGGTGCGAACGAGGAGCTCCAGGGGCACATGGCCGGGCAACATGGAGGTGGCCATGGCCGGGGAAGGCGCGGCGACGGCGTGACAGGGGCCACGGCGGCGACGTGGTCGCGCGGGCGCACGGCGGCGAGCACCGGCGACGGCGCGTAGGTGACCCAAATACCCAGAAAAATCCGTGTGTGCAACAATGGGAAAGAAACGGACCCAAAACTGGGGCTTTTGCCCCTTTGCGAGGGAGCTCAGAACTAGCGCGGCCTTGGCGAGGTCCCTGGCCGGCGCTGCGGCAGCGAGGTGCTAGCTCCAGCCACAGGGCAGCGCCGCGCGTGGGTGTGCGGCGTCCTGGACGGCGAGGCGGTCGTGAAGGTGTGCAAACGGTGGACAGGGAGACCCCCGGTACGTGTGCTCGCCATCTTGCAAGCCGGCGGCGAGGTGCGCCAGTGCGTGGCGGCGGCGGTTCGCGCGATGGCGTGGTGCGGGTGTGAGGCAAGGGCAGAACGCGGAGGCGCGCGCGCGTGAAAGAGGCCACGGCAGCGGCACCTGCAAAAGAGTTCCCAGCACGGCACGAAGGCCGGCTTCACCATGCGGCGTGCGCGGCGGCGCGGCGGCGGTGGCGACGGCGAGCTCGCGTCCTGCCTCGGCTCGAAGGCCGGGTCGTCCACAGATGGGTGAGGAAACTCGGCCTCACCTTGGTGGCCACTGGCCGATGTGCAGGCGTCGGTGTAGAGGGCGGAGCGGGCTCGTCGGCGAGGAGGGAGACGGCGGCGCGCAGCAGAGGAAGCAGAGGAAGACGGGTGCGTGGCGACAGCGGGTCCGGCTCCTCCTCTCGGACGGCTCCGGCGGCGACAGCGGTCGGTGTTCCCCCGGACGGCCTCCGGGCCTTCTCTTCTCCTCCCCCCTTCTCCTTCTCCGGCGAGCAGAGGCGAGCAGAGGATGGGGACAAGGTCCCGGCGGCTAGGGTTGGGAAGAGCAGGGGTCGCGGCGGCGGCCTACTTATAGGCGGTGAGCGGCGCGGGACGCGTGGACGGCGCGGATGCAAGGGCGGGCGCGGGGCTGCATCGCGTCGGCGCCATGGCTGGCGCGCGCTCGCTTTGGCGCCGGCGTCAGCCAAAGGGGTAAAGGAGGGAGATGACGACGGCGACGTCATGATGACGCAAGCGTGACGCCATGCGGGGCCCAGCGGCAGCGGCTCGACGCGGGGTGCGGTTGGTGTTAAGCGGGCTGCGCGCGCGTGGGCCGCGATGGGCTGCACTGAGGGGAGATGAGGGGCGCGCGGTGATGAGAGAAAAAGAGAACAAGGGGGTCGGGCGGACTTCCAGGTTTTGGGCTTGGAGCCCAGCAGTGCTACTCCTTTTCCCTTTTCTATTTCTTTCCAACCCTTTTCTATTTTAGATTCAAATTTGAATATAAATTCAAGTTTGAATCCCACACATTTAAACTCCAAATAAAACCAAATGAACTCCAAGTTTCTCACGCTAGCATTTTATATTTCCTCAGAATTTTATTTAATTCAAAAATTAAATCTAGGAATTAAAGGAGAGAAAAGGAAGACATCCTTAATTAATTTGATAATCACTCAAATAATTCTTCGAAAATTTTAAATCCTCATTTTTACTATTTAACATTCCTCTATAAAATTGAGGGATGTTACACATCGTATTCCTTGAACACAACCTATGTTCGAAGTTTCGTCTCGTCTCTAGCATGGTTTTCATTTAAAATTCAGATTGTGTTATGCAAGAAGAGATGAGCAAAGAGCTTTGAAAGAGAGGTAAAGACGTCAAGAGAGAGAGAGAAGTAAAAAAGTGTGTATGGAAAAGAAAAGAGAAAGAAAGAAAAGAAAGAGAAAAGAAAAGAAAAGAAAGAAAGAAAGAAAGAAAGAAAGAGGAAAGACAAGAAAGATATGAAGAGGGAAGAATCAAGTGAAGATTAAATAAAGTGTAAGGAAGGATGCCGCGTCGTTGTTAAGAGATGAAACTTCCATTTTTCCAACCATGTGCAATCCGACAACGAGGACGTCATCGGTGCCTCGTAGTCTTAATTTCTTTTGCCCTTGCACATGTCCACCATTCTACATCTTCTTATCCTTGACATCCGCACATCATGGTTTATTCTCATGATCATTGGCTTTGAAAGGTAAACAACCATTAGAGGATTTTCTTCGCTTGACAATATTTGTGTTGATCTCACTAGCCATACCTATAGCTCCACTTAACATGATAATATGAGAGACTTATGGGAGGTGAGAGTTTATGAATTGTTTAGGATAGCCACTTTATATGAGCGACATGTGAGAACTTGGAGAAAGGTTTTTGTCTAATACTTGTTGCAGGAATTTTATTTTTGAAAAATTATGAAAACCCTCAGATGGAAGCAAAGAAGTAAGCATGGCTGGAATTGAGGACCTCGAGTGAAAGGCATGAGTTGTGGGGTAAATCTCGATTTGGTAAAAATTCTAAACACCCATATTTATGTATGATGATCATTGCTTTTATGTTTATTATATTAAAGATAAAGGATTGACTAACTTGTGAAGGAAGAATTAGTGGAGTTTGTTTTCAACACCATGGACAAAAGTTCTTTTGCGAGAAACTTGCTCGAGGACGAGCAAGATCTAAGCGTGGGGGAGATGTTGACGGTGTATTTTGGTACACCAAACATGTTCATTACACTTTGGTTTGGACTTGATTATGAAACTAACCCGCCACTAGGCACACTAATGATATAACAAGTTCATCTTTGTATGTGCATTTGGAAGTGTTATGTTTTTGCAGGAAAACATGGACATAAAGGACGGAGTCACAACAAGTTCAAACGAGCAAATGAGGAGTCCCGTTCGTGTTCGAGAGCATGATGAAATCACTCCCAAAGGTGGCAAGGACCAAGGTGTTACAAAGGAACATCCCCGAAGATTAAAGCGTAAAAGACCGAACTTCATGCGAGAAGACCCTCTATCTTGGATGCGAGGATGACATCGTCAAAATGATGCAATTGAAGGGGGCAAAGTGCAAAATGTCAAGAGGACCCACGTGCGCGAAGGGGCGACCGAACCAGGCCGAAATGGGCCTGGGCCGGTCGGCCCAGGCCGGCCGGCCTGGCCCATTCCGACGTCAGTTCGGCCCCCATTTCTTGAGCGTGAAGATGATGAAACCCTAAAGCTGTGGAGGCACCGCCATTCGCAGGGAGAGAGCCACTCGCCCGAGAGGCCATCCACAAGCTAGAGAGGAAGGAGAGGAGAGAGATCATTCGCGAGGAGGATCGCTCTACTCGAAGGAAGCAACCACAAGTGGAGGAGGACGTCGAGGCCCTCCCAAGACACCCCCGGAGGAGAAGGAAGACACTGTCGGAAGCGTCACCATGATCAACGGTGCTATGCCTAGCACCTTGATGGGGTAATCTTCTCATTTGTCCATGGGTTGTAAACGATCTTGAGATGTAATCGCACCTTTTATGGTTTCAATCTATCATCTAGTGTTGAAGATGCTTTCTTGTTTAAAGTTAGCTACCATGCCATGTTGGGAGTATAGATCTCACTTCTCCTTTAGTACCCTTCAATACACCGTGATCATCATAGGTCTAGTCACGAATACCTTCGCGTAGTGACAGTACGGGGGGAGGGAAAGGGCGAAACCATGGTCACAACCCCCGGTGGATTAGATCGGTTTTGTATCTCTAAGAGGTTGCATGTTCAAGTATCGTAGACCCTTGGGCAAGTGTCTTTTATATATCTTGTGAGTTTAATCACCCTCTCTAGTGTAGCGTAGTAGTTCTCTAGATTAACCGTAGTTTAGGGTTTGGATAAGTTAGTTTGTAGTGCTAGATCAAACGCTTGTAATCCCCTTGCTCCGCGGATTGACAAGAACCTAGGGAATCCCTGTGGTGAAAAAGGTGTAGGTACGTACGCTTGCGGATCGTAGGTGGATACGAGTTTTATCCGTCAACAGTCGGCTTCGGAGCGGCCCAGCGGGCACCGTCAGCAAAACGACCACCGGGATGTCGGCGGTGGGATCCTTGGATCTCATCCGCCATTCCCGGTCACGGGTAAGTCTCAGCCAGCAAACTCACACTCAGTTGAATTCCATTCAAATTCCTCTGCTAGTTCGACCTCACACAGCCATAAGCCCAAAATCAGTTTCCCTAGTTTTGATGGATCAAACCCTAGGCTGTGGAAGGATAAGTGTGAGTCATACTTTGAGATTTTTGGAGTTAGTGATGCTCTCAAACCTAGATTCGCTGCTCTTAATTTCACTGGTCCCGCAGAGGCTTGGCTTCAAACTATTGAGCTTCGAGGTTGTATCACTAGCTGGGATGTCCTGCATAAGGCTGTGTGTGATAGATTTGACCATGATCAATATCAGTTACACATGAAACAGCTTGATAACCTGAGACAAACCACTTCTGTAGCTGATTACCATGCTAAGTTTGAACAACTAGCCCATAGTGTCCTGCTGTATAACCCAAGTTATGATGATACCTTTCTGGTGGTTAGATTTTTGAGTGGTTTGAAAGATGAAATCAGAGCTCCTATTGCATTGCATCATCCCAAGGATGTGGATACTGCTAGTGCACTTGCTTTATTGCAGGAAGAAGAGTTGGAGTCCAGGAGATGGAATTCTTCTTTCAAGCATGATCATAAAGACACTACTCGACCCAGCAACAAGGTTTTCTCTGCTTGGGATAAAGCCAAACCTTCAGCAAGGAAAGATGAAGGGAAGAAGATGGATAAGCAACAAGGAGAAGATAAATTGGCAGCTCTGTTTGCTCATAGAAAAGCAAATGGGTTGTGCTTTACATGTGGTGAAAAGTGGACTGGCAAATCTCATAAGTGTCCAGATCAAGTATAAATCCATGTATTACAGGAAGTATTGCAGACTATGCAAGATGACAGTTCTTCTGACTTAGAAGACAGTGATAAGGGTGCTGAAACATTTGAAGAATGTGTGATGCCTATACATAATGTATCACAGCTAGCTCAACCACTTAAAAGAAGGAGAACTATGAGGTTCAAAGGTTGGAGGGGCAAACAAGAACTACTTATTCTGCTAGACTCAGGCAGTGCTGGCACCTTTGTGAGTGAAGCAGTGGCTCAGCAATATCAACCTCAAATGCAGGATACTAACTCTTTGTAGTTCACTACTGCTGATGGTTCTCCCATGATGTCTGATAAGATTATTCCTAGCTTTCAGTGGTTTATACAAGGGAATTCTTTCTCTTATGACACAAGGGTGCTACCACTCAAGTGCTTTGATATGATCATTGGTGCTGATTGGTTGGAAGACCATAGTCCAACTTGGATCCATTGGAAGAACAAGATTATGAGGTTTCCTCTCAATGGCAAAATAGTTAAGTTATAGGGCATCACAGATGACACATCTGCATGTAAGGCTGTTAGTGTGAGGAAACTCAAAGGGCTGTTAAGAAGATCTGCAGTTTCACACTGTGTTGAATTGCGGAGAAGTACTGTGGCATCTTACCCCAGGGAACTCAATACCCTTATTCATACATCTCCTGACAAGAGTAAAGGTCCAGAAGTACCATCTGAAGTGTAGTCAGTAGTCCAACAGTATCAGCACCTTTTTAAAGAACCAGAAGATTTGCCTCCACCAAGAGAAGATGATCATCATATTCCATTAGTGCCTGGAGCACAACCTGTCAATATAAGGCCTTACAGGTACTCTCCCCAGCAGAAAACAGAAATTGAGAAGCAAATTACTGACATGCTGAAAAGAGGAGTTATACAACAGAGCTCCAGCCCTTTTGCCTCACCAGTTCTTTTGGTCAAAAAGAAGGATGGCACTTGGAGATTTTGTGTCGATTACAGACACTTAAATGCCATTACAGTAAAAAAATAAGCACCCATTGCCCATTGTTGATGAATTGGCTGGTGCAAAGTGGTTTACTAAATTGGATTTCAGATATGGATATCACCAAATTCGGTTGGCACCTGGAGATGAAATCAAAACTGCTTTTAGGACCCATAGTGGCTTATATGAATTCAAGGTAATGCCCTTCGGCTTGACTAATGCTCCTGCATCATTTCAGAGCATTATGAACAAGATCTTCCAGCCCTTGCTAAGAAAATGTGTGTTGGTATTTATGGATGATATTCTGATTTATAGTCCCACCTTATCTGAGCACATTCAACACTTGCACCAAGTGTTTGAGATTCTCCAGGAACATAAATTTTTTGTTAAGGAATCTAAGTGTGTTTTTGGTCAACAAGAGTTGGAATATTTGGGCCATTTGATCACTGCTAATGGAGGAGCCACTAAGCCATCAAAGATTGTTGCTGTCACTAACTGGCCAGTTCCTTCTAATATCAAATAGCTAAGAGGATTTCTGGGTTTAACTGGTTATTACAGAAGATTTATCAAGCATTATGGGATGATAAGTGCACCTCTCACTACACTTCTCAAGAAAGGAGTTCCTTTTGTGTGGACCACTCAAGCTCAAGAAGCATTCTTGTTATTGAAACAAGCTTTAACTCAGGCACCTGTACTAGCAGTTCCTGATTTCAGGCAACCATTCACTATTGAAACTGATGCTAGTGATTGTGGATTTGGAGCAGTGCTTATGCAAGGGAACCACCCAATTTCTTACCTGAGCAAACCAATACATGGCAAGAACAAAGCTCTTTCTACATATGAGAAAGAATGTATGGCTGTGCTTTTGGCTATTGAAAAATGGAGGCCCTATTTGCAGAATCAACAATTTACCATTAGAACTGATCATAGAAGCTTGCTATTCTTAGTTGAACAGAAGGCAACCACCAGATTGCAGCAGAAAGCAATGCTGAAGTTAATGGATCTGAATTTCAAGATTCAGTACAAGAAGGGTTCTGCAAATGCTGCTGCAGATGCATTATCTAGATACCCTGACAAGGAGTCAAATGTTGTATTGGCCATCTCTGTTTGCACTCCTACCTGGCTGGAGAAGTTAAAGGAAGGATATGAAGATGATGAGGAGGCTAAGCGGCTGCTACAAGAGCTAATTCTTTCTGGTACCAATGACAAAGGCTTCAGTCTCTCTGATGGTCTTATCAAATTGAATGGAAAAATCTGGGTAGGCAACAATATGTTAGCCCAAGACCATATATTACAAGCCTTACATTCTAGTGCTACTGGAGGTCATTCTGGAATACAGGCTACTTACAAAAGAGTTAAATCTCTTTTTGCTTGGCCAAAACTGAAAGCCAGTGTGATTCAATTTGTGCAGTCATGTTCCATATGTCAGCAAGCCAAATCTGAGCATGTCAAGCTTTCAGGATTGCTACAGCCTCTTCCTGTACCTGACAAAGCTTGGTCAGTGGTAAGTCCGGACTTCATTGAAGGCTTACCTAAGTCTCAGGGCTTTGATTCTATTCTAGTGGTAGTTGACAAGTTCACCAAGTATGCTCATTTTCGACCATTAAAACATCCATTCACTGCTTTATCTGTGGCAACCACATACTTTCACTCCATTTACAAGTTACATGGTCTGCCTGAAGCTATCATATCTGATAGAGACAGAATATTCACAAGTAATCTCTGGCAAGAGCTATTTAAGCTGTCTGACACTAAGTTGATGATGAGCTCGGCCTACCATCCTCAAACAGATGGGCAAACTGAACGTCTCAATCAATGTCTGGAAGCTTATTTGAGATGTTCTGTTCATTCTTGTCCTAAGGATTGGAGTAAGTGGCTCTCATTAGCTGAATTTTGGTATAACACCAATTTCCACACAGCATTGGGTCTTACCCCTTTTGAAGTACTTTATGGTCATCCACCAAGACACTTTGGAGTGCATGATCCTCTGGAAAGTACTGTTCCTGAACTTGAGGCCTGGCTGAAGGACAGAAACTTGCTTACTTCTCTTGTGCAGCAACAATTGCTGAGAGCTCAGCAAAGGATGAAGAATCAAGCTGATGCTCACAGATCTGAAAGACAGTTTCAAGTTGGTGATTTGGTTTATCTGAAGCTTCAACCACACATTCAGACCTCTGTGGCTCCTCGAAGCAATCACAAGTTGTCCTTCCGATTCTATGGTCCTTTTCCCATATTACAGAAAGTTGGTGAAGTTGCCTACAAGCTTCAACTGCCAGCAGATGCTAAGATTCATCCAGTGGTCCATGTTTCTCAACTCAAGCGTCATGTCCCCACTACTGAAAAGGTGACCACTGATCTCAGCTCTGTTTCAGTTGATCCTATTTCTCCTGTTTTGCCTGTGGCTATCGTGGACCAAGCATACAAGCGTACGGGGTCATCCACTGCACTTCGCCTGCTAGTACAACGGGATACTCCATCTAAACTGCTGACCTGGGAAGATGAGCAAGATCTGCGGCGTCGGTTTCCTGAAGCCCCAGCTTGGGGACAAGCTGCTTCTAAAGGGGGAAAGAATTTCGTGAATTGACTCTCCATTTGGGCTGCTACTGGACCATCCGACGATGATGACGGGCTGTGGGCCTTGGGCCGTTGCTTTTACTTTGTCGTTAGCCCATGAGGCATTTGCTTGTAACACCTGGTGTTAAATACCACCAGTGAGAACCCTGTAACGTGTGGAGAAACAGTACTCTGAACTCTCGTCTTCCTCGAGACGCTATCTCTCCTTCTCGTTCTTCCCCAACTCTGAGTTCTCAATCCTCCCTTCCTCAGTTCTTCCCCAAATCCTATTCTACCTTCTCTAGGACATAACAAGATCCAGCTTAATTTATTTTAATTAACTCCTCATCGTTTTAGGAGCAGGAAGTGGCTTGATAAAGTTACCTATATGCAGAGTTCATATTTTCTTAACAATATTGCCTCGATGCGTTCACAATCAAATGAAAACAATTAGTGTGTACTCATTACACGAGATTAGCTCTGTCATCATTTTGGCATTTTTGAAGATTTCATTTGACTTCCTTCACTTGTCTTTCTTTTGTGCAGAATTTGGAATAATGGAGAAGAAATAAGTTACCAGAAGAATGACAGATTGCTGCAACAAAAAAGACTATGAGGTGACCATCAAGTTGCAATTAGTGTGTACTCATCAGGCGAGATTAGCTCTGTCATCATTTTGGCATTTTTGAGGATTTCATTTGCCTTCTTTCCCTTGTCTTTCTTTTGTGCAGAGTTTGGAATAACGGAGAAGAATAAATAAGTTACCAGGAGAATGACAGATTGCTGCAACCAAAGAGCCCACGAGGTGACCATAACTTTGCACTGTCTTTCCCTTTGTTCTGCTGACAAATTAGCATTTACTTAAATTTGTTCATTCTTTTGACACTGCTATGTAAAAAACTAAAAATAAAATTAATGCTTGTGTACTTCAATACGGATAAAAATAGCATGTTGCCATGAACATCATTTTGAATTTGTAAAACAGATTATGTTTCTTGATCTTTCGCCTGTGCGTCAATTGCATTTGACTGAATGTAATGGGCTTTCATTTTTGTTTAGTATTGGTACTAAGCATATTGGGCTCGAAGTTTTCTTAGGCGCGAAGTACATATCCTTGTTGCTGGACTGAATTATTCATGGTCATGGGAATGTGTAAAAGAAAAGTTTTCAACTTGACTACTGGACATAAGCATCTTCCTGTGTCACTTTTATACAAAATGCAAATATGAGATTTGCTAAAGCAAACTTGAAATGAGCATTGGTGGCTGGTATACTGCGGTCGAGATAAAGGTGTGGCCAAGCTGCACTCTAATTTAACTCAGTCCAAGCTGTACTCGTAACATAGTTGAGTCCAAGATCCTACATAGCCCTCCCCTGGTCATCCCCTCTTAGTGGGTGATTGATTGGTGCCATGCCATGACTAATAAATAACCAAGTGATCTCCCCTAAGATGGAAATGCATGCAAATTGTGGCCCAGTAGTGGTTGAGTTTAATCTACTTGCATGTTGGTTGTTGCTGGTTCTCTGTTATAGCTTATTTACTTATCCCAGTTTCCTTGTGCAGGGTTGATTAGGCAGGTTATATCTTTCTGGATAGGCAATGGACGAAATTCTCGCATAGCATGGTTATCATGTTTTATATCCCAATGCATGGTTTGAACCAATCAATTAGAAAAAAATACAATTGTTCTACACTAGGATCGTGCCCGTGCGTTGCTACGGGCAATATGGAGACTAAAATATTTACATTTCAAGACACATAGCATTCAACAAAACAACATAGGATTGGTAAAAGTGTAACTATTAAATTTATATTTGGTCTTTTATTTAAGGATTATGTTGCTACGGGCATACAAAATTTTAATAAAATACTATTTAAAATAATTATATAGAATTGTGAAACACCTGATTGCTATGGGCAATACTATATATATGCAAAAGCAAGATGGTCGCAGATGAAGATAAAACCGCAGCAGACAAAAACATGATCTCATTTCAAATTGACTATGAACACTGTCATTTCAAATTTACAATGAACATTGTCATTTGAAATATCCAATGGAATGAAAACAAAAATTGGATGGAGCAATTCTTGGCATCATATGTCACAGGGTAACAAACATTACAACAATTGTTGGCCGCCATCTTCTAAGGAATCACCCTGATTTTGTGCTACGAAACAAGCTCATCACAAAACATAATGTAAAGCAGACAGTGGCTAGGTGATATCAATATGCCAGGACGAGTCTGACCTTCTCCTGGGCCATATAAATATGTAGGCTCAAATGCTTTACTTCTCTCAAACCATCGCACGGTAACAAACAACATAGGCTAGCAATAAGTTAAGAAAAACAGTGCTGGGAGTTTACAGGTAACAAAGTTAATCAGATTCAGGCAATTACATGTAACAAAGTTAATCAGATTCAGGCAAACACCATTCTAGGATGAGGCATGATAGAATATGACCAAAGTATGGCAAACATTACAAAATACAAGGGAATTTATCAAACAAATTTCAGCAGTTAGAACTACATCCAAGAACTAACAATGTCTAGACCTGAAAGCATGCATCAGTCCAAAACTATATGGTGCTATTAAGAAGTAGAAACCCACATCCTTGCACATGACAATTAAAACATGTCAGAAACCAATTTGCTCCAGGTCTTTCTTTCAGCTTGGAGTACCAAATATTTTTGTTTGCATGGTTTTTTTGGCACTATATGATATTGTGTTTGCATGCCAACTTGTCAATAAGCGTCTTCTGGGTCAACCAATGCTAACGGCTGAAACTACTACATTAGTGGAAAGCCCTTGTCTTAGCATTAAAAAAAGATGGAAACAAATGTGTAGTCACAATTCCATATGCCATTCATCTAACAGATTTCTTGGGACTAAAAACATAGTACCTCTTGGGAATAAAAAATATGCACCATAACAATTTAAAAGAGAAACCAATAAGTCTTTAAGGGCATTCTTCAGTGGGTAGATTCCAGAATGAAAATAATGTTATCTGTATAATATATTAATTCCCTGTGAGTTGTGACTGAATTATAGTCAATGATTTGGATAAATCATAAATATACCAAACAGTACTTGATGCCATGGACACTTTTATGGCATTGTGATAAAACCATCCTTATGCTTGATGTCATCAGTTAGTTTCCAGTAAACCATTTTAAAGATAAGAGCATGGGAAGTAGAGAAAAATTATCTCAACCAGGTGAAGTCTATATCATTTTATAATCACCATCTTTTTCTTGAGCAACTTTTTTCACACCTTAAATGCTTGTAGGATGAAAGTAGAAAAAATTATCTCACGAGGCCTATAGAGCATCAAAGAAGAATATCAAAGCTAATGGCCAACCACACCAGTACCAATGGCCATCGCTAGCAAGTAAAAAGGAAAAGGAATTCAACCAGGTGAAGTCCATATCATTTTTTAATCACCATCTTTTTCTTGAGCAACTCTTTTCACACCTGAACTGCTGGTAGGATGAAAGTAGAAAAAATTATCTCATCAGGCCTACAGAGCATCAAAGAAGAATATCAAAGTTGATGGCCAATCACACCAGTACCAACGAAAAGAAATCTCATGTAAAAAGGAAACACATCAGGTACCTCCCTTGCTGGAAAAAGGAATCTCTCTTGCTGGACACATTGTAGTATCTGACAGCAATCGTTTGCTTTCAACTCTTCCCAGACCAACATAAAACTAACAGTGGTGAATTTAGTTTCGCAAATGATAACTAATAAACTTAGTGTTGCAATGATTAAATCTTGACTGTCCCCAAATTCTTACAGTCCACAATAGGGCTACATATTTCATATAACTTCCAGGTATTTGAGAACTGCTAGATCATATATTGGAAGACTAATTCTCCAGGGTTCTAAACACTACAGTACACAATAATAGAAATTTCCATAGTTACTGCATCGTGGCTCAATTAAATAAAGATGTGAATATAGAATGTTTCAGGATTCTAGCACATATTTCAGATCACATTGTATGTTTCATATTGCAAGACATCGAATGAATATTCAGCTTGACATGGCACTTACTGGTATTTGAACATTCTACTGTTTCGACTATCAGTTAGGCATTTGGTCGAGCACCTTGCAGGCAGAGCAGATGTTGCGTGCGTTTCTCCTTCCCCACGGGCTGCAGCTCGGCCTCCTGGGCCATCGCTACCTTGGAGATTGAAGATGAGCAAGCAGCTGGAGGAAGGGAGCGGTGGAGGAACAAGGAGGGTCTTCGGGGCCAGCAGTGGTGCAGGGATGTAACGGCGGCTCGGCACGGCCAAGGGGTGGCGACGCAGGGAGGGAGTGAGGGAGGTAACGGCTCGCGGCCTGGCGCAGGTGCATGGAGGTAGTGGCAGAGCGGCGGCTATGTGGGGAGGTAGTGGCGGGGGGGGGGGGGGGGCGGGCGGCGACGGCGCAAAGTGGCAGCACAGCGGCTATGCGGGGACGACAGCGCGGCGGACAGCGGATGGCAACGCCGCTGACGGCGAACGGTGGCTGTCTACAGGCGGTGCGGAGGATGGCAGACGGTGGGGGGGAGACGTTTTCCGGGCGTCGAGCAAGGTTGGATCGGGTTGGTTCACGAACCTCGGCGGATTTCACAGGAGATGTCGACGGCGGCATCCACAGTCGGAGCCGTCCACGGACGACGGGGGAGAGGGCGGCGATGTCCAAAGGTGTCGGCGGAGTCCACGGACGGCGGGGGAGAGGAGCGGTGGCGGTGACGTCGACCCGACGACGCTGCGTTGCCCCGGCGGCGCGGTTACCTGGAGATCTGTTCGGCGGCGGAAGCGGAGGGTGCGCGGTTGGGACACGTTGGAGGCGGCGCAGCGGATGGGGAGGTCGAGGCGCGGGCGCGGAGGATGGAGGGGTGTCACACATCGTCGACCTCATTCTTCACCTCCGCACCCGCGTGTCCCCTTCCTCCGGTGGGAGGGGAGCGGCGGCGTCATTCCGATGCCAGATGGAGAAGGTGCGAGGTAGGGGAGGTGCGGATCGATCAGATGGGCCCACATGTCGGCACCGTTTGGTGAGAGACGCCCATGGTTCTGCCGGGCAGAACGCCGGGGGCAGAACCACGGGGTGGAGACTCGCAGCTCACTACGGACAAACGAAGAAAGAACAACTCGCGTCCCGCTCGCTCGTCCCGCGCGGGCGACGGGCGGGAGACCCAACCCTAGCCGCCGCCACCCGCGCGCCGCCGCACCCCGCCGCACCTCCGCCCGAGCTGGCCGCCGGGAGCCCGCGCGGCCGCGAGGAAGGCGGCGGCGTGGCCTTCTCTCCACTCCTCACCACCTGGTTCGGGCAGGCGCGGCCGTGCGGGCCCGGCGGCGGGGCTCGCCGGCGCGGGCCGTTCTCCGCGGCGGAGGGTGGCGCGGCCGCGGATCCGGTGGAGCCACGGCTGGATCCGGCGGCGCGACGGAGGATGCTCGAGTGTGTCGCGTTCGGGAGGGAGCTCTGAAGCCGACGGCGGTGTTGGGGCTCCGGTGGGCGATGACGGCTCGGAGGTGGGTCGGCGGCGGCGACCTGGCTGGCGACCGGCGCGGGTCGGCGGCCGCCGCCTGCCGCTGGCGCGGTTTTGCTGCCCGGCCGGCTGGCGCAGATTTGCCGGCTGGTTCGGCCCCGGGCTGGGCTCGGCGGCGGGCCGGCGGCGCCGGGCTGGCTGGTGGGCGGCGTGGGTTGGCGGCCGTGGCTGCGCTGGCGGCGGTGGCTGCGCTGGCGGCTGTGGCTGCCGGCTCCAGCCTTCCTGCTGGCCGGTGTCGGTTCGGCCGGCGTGGTTCTGCATGGTGCGGCCACGGCCGGCCCAGGCAGACCTTGACTTCCTGGTGGCTCCCCCTCTTCGTCTGTGCTACGGCCTTGGTGTCATCATGGTGGTGGGGCCAGGGGGCTTGTGGTGCTTGCCGCGGCGCCATGGTGGTGCTTCGGGGTGTACCAAGCTTCTCCGGGTGGCGGTGTTGCGGAGGTGGCGGGCTTCTACCTTGAGCACGAGCGGGCGTTGGGAGTGATGCAATCGGGCGTAAGCCTTCACCATTGTTGGTGGACATGATGGCGGCGGCTTTAGGGCGTCGACCTCCCTGCTGGGGGCATCATGGGGAGGCATCTTGCTCTCACCGCAAGAGGCTACCACGGTGAAAACCTCGTCCATCTGGACGTGCGACGGCGGCGCTTCGGCGTCGTAACCTTCTTGGAGGCGTCGTACTTGGTGACCTGCCGTTCGTGCTAGTGGTGCTGGAGGTGCTGCGGCCTGCGTGTTTGGTCCGAGTTGCTATCTGGGTGCTGAGGGCCCATGGGTGCTTGAGGTCTTGAGCTGCGGTGCTTGGTGCAGTGGTGATTTCTGTGACGGCGGGGTGGAGGAGATGCTCTCTTTGCGGCGTTTGTTACCTGAGTTCTTGGCAGAGAGTGAGGCGGTGGATGAGGCGAGGCCCCCACGCTGAGTGGCCAGGATCAGTGGGCGTCCCCTGTGCTGTGACGGGAGTGTGTGCTGAAGCTTCTTGGATCGGAGGGATCGACGACCTTGTATTTGCGTTCGAGGGTGACGGCCCCATGGTGGAGGAGCTCGGGGGGCCGTCGGGCCTGCAGCGGGTTACGCCTTTGGTGTGACACAGCGTTGGTGACAATGGCGCAGGAGTCGGCGGCCTGTGTTGATCTTCTCTCCCACGTGGTCGTGTATGGTGGTGTGTGGTGTTGTGGGTGTCTGTTCTGTTCTGGGGTTCGTTGTGTGGTGGTGTTGCTTCGGCCTGTTATGTACCATTGCTCTTCTTCTTATATGATATAGCAGTGCTCCTGCTTTTATTTCAAAAAAAAAAAGAACCACGGGGTGGCGACGTTGCGCTTTCGGTCTTTTCAGGGGTAGAGATTAAAGTTAGGTTGCTTCCTCTAAACTGCATTTCAAGCGGCTTTCCATTTTTGAGTCCAATGAGCATATCAGGGAATTTTATAACAGATTGTTTGGTGATGGTTGTGGTATGCAGGAGAGGCTCATGAGGTGCTTCTTAGGCCCTGTTTGGGACCGCGGGTGAGAGCCGCGCGGCGCTTATACGCGATAAGCCAGCGGGAGGCCGCTTTTGCGATTATGGGCCGCCTAGTTCATTTCTCCGCTTATTGCGTTGCGGCGGCCGGCGGACGCGCGGCTGTCGCGCTCCGTTTGGCGGGTTTATTCGGCGTATTCCGCTCATAAGCCTCGCCAACGCCGCCCCAAACACAGCCTTAGTTTCCTAACAGTAACAACAAAAGCATAGGTGCTTCTTAGTTTCCTAATAGTAAATACAATGCACTTCCACAGGATCCTTTAGTATTATATTTTTTTCCGTCAACTTAAGTTGATAGATGATGTTTTGATATGAACACAGATGGCTCATTATTGATAAAAGGAAAGGCGGTTATTTGGAGGGCTAACGGGTCATCCTTCTCGACAAAGTTGAGGTGCCGTATGCAACTGTGATGGCAAGCTTGCTATCAAATATCAAGTCTGTTTTGTTTGCGGTGATGTAAAACCCTAGTCGTTGTGATTGGTGCATTGAAAAGTTCAAATAGCAAAATTTTAGCTTTGTGTACTATTTAGCTTTATTTTGTATGAAAAGTTCATTAGCGGAATCTTAACTAGGATCTTGGATGATATATCTATTTATTTTGTATTTGTACATGTTTTTTCATTATTACGTTACTATCTATACTATAAGGAGAAAAAACAATTGAAATTTTTTCTCACCCAAATCGGGTTCACCGTACCCCTCACGCTATGTTTTTAGGAGTAGATAGGGTGGAAGGACTATGGAAGGAACAAAAATCGCAATTCGTAGACCGTTTATGCAAAAAAATGAATTGTTTTTCTCACCCACCCCACACGTACCCACCCACCCATACCCACATTGGGCCCACGCCCACCCAGTCGGGACGGTCCCGTGCGCGAGGGAACGAAGCTGTACGTGTTGTGCTTCTCTCTCGTCAGTTGCAGCGTCCATGTACATCGGTACTATACTGTATACGTGTCGTAGTACTATACGTAGTGGCATGGCAACAACCGAATTATAGGCAGCATGCATCAGCTACATGAAACGATAATTGTACAACTTCCATGATTGTAATCATAAACACAATATATTTGTATGTCCTATAAAATAAAGAACTCAGAAGCTCGCTAAACACTGGCTCAACTCCGGCAAGGCGCGACCAGTGACTATCAAATTCTAGCAAAACGAATAAAACAGATTGATAACTAATCTGTTCAAGGAAACCTGAGATCTTACCTCAACTTCGAGTTGCATGGTCCAGTGTTTCAACCAAGCAAGCCTTCTGCGAGGATTTGCTAGCCCTACTATGCCTGTGTCAATGTTGAGCACCACTACCATCCTTGTATGCAATCATCAGGTTCTTCCGTGATCAAACTTTATTAGCGACCGACATTGTATGCATGAGGTCCCGTGGGGGATAGACGTTGTAGGGCCACAAGTTACTTCAGTCACATGAACCCGTGGCATCAAAGAAAGATATGCGAGAAATCAAATAATAGGAAGAACAAATCATAGAGAGATATTATAGAGAAATATATATTATTTTAGCCTTGCACGAGTTATTATCGTGATTAATTTTAATAGAAAATGCAAATTAATTTCTAAAAGCACTAAGCATAGGAAGATAATTATGACATGAGTTAGATTTTATTATTGAATAATTTTAGTGGGTATGCTAAATAAAAATAAAGTTTGTTATTTTTTGAAAAACATCATCCATGGTACATCTTTCTATAAAATAAAACTATTTTTGACCATGTATTTTTTACTATGTGCATGTTTAATATATTTTAAAATACGTGTGTGTCGCACGTATATTTTACTAGTATTATGAAATGGGGAGTACTCTCTCCTATTCAAATTGTAGGTTGCTTTATTTTTTTAGGTTCGTGTATATTATTATGGATCTAGATATAGCGGTTTACGTTTGTGTTTGCATTACTAAATAACATTTACGTTTGTGTTACTCCTTTTGAACCAAACACTACCACGAAGCACGATAGCCTAGATCTCAGTGGTTATAGTTTGTTGGGATGACAAAACTGAACATAAAACAACAAGCAAATAAAGGCCCTGTTTGGGGGACCGGTAGCTTCTCCAAAAGCTCATATTTGGAAAAGCTCTACCGCTAGTCCAAAAAGCTGCTTTTCATAGAAGCTCCACCTGCAGAAGCTCTTCTGTTTGGTGTCAGCTTCTTAGGCATCAACTTCTTGGCGCAGAGGTGACAAGCTGCGGCGGCAGGCAGCGCGGAGGGGAGGGGCGACCGGGACTACCTCGGCGGTGGGGAGGGGCGACCAGGGTTGCCTCAGAGGTGGAGGATGCAGAGGCAGTGGATCTTGAGGGGAGTGGAGGACGCGACAGTGGAGGCCATCGAGGGGAGGAAGGTCGCGGCAGCGGCGACGTACCTCGAGAAGATGGGAGAATGCGGCGACGGAGGATGTCGAGGGGAGGGGAGCACGCGGCGGCGGCGGCCATCAAGTGGAGGAAGGTTGTGGTGGCGGCGGACCTCGAGGAGATGGGTGTATGCAGCGGTGGCGGACCTCGAGGAGATGGGTGTATGCGGCGGTGGTGGACATCAAGGGAATGGGAGGATGCGACGGCGCCGGACCTCGAGGAGATGGGAGGATGCAGCGGTGGCGAACGTCGAGGATCGAGGGGATGGGAGGTCACGACCGACGCACAGGGGAGAACTGCCGCGCCCAGCGCGGAGGGGAGGGCAGCATGGGCTGCGCGTGGGGGAGGGACTCGGGCGCTGTTGGGAGTTCAGAAATCGGATGGAACTCCCGAACACAAGGAATGGGAAACTTACGAACAAACACGCGAATGAGCTCAAGAACTCGGAGACAAAGAATCTCGGAAAGCCCGTCTTCTCCTCAAAAGTTGTGAACCCCTTTACACGTGCTCTCGGTCCCCCTTTTATAGGGAGGCGAAGGGACTTTTACATTCCGAAATTGCCCTCGGATCTAAAGTATATTCCAAATGGGAACATGTACATGAATGTCTTTTACATCCCGTGATTTGCGGAGCTAATTTCATACATTTACAAGCCGGCCCCTTGTTCACACCTAGAACCCGGACTTTTGACACTTTGTCTTTGACCCAGTCCATTCGCAACTCTCGCCCTCCTTTCGCGATGACATCCAGGTGCTCAGATTCCCGTCTCAAGTCGCCGAAACCATCACCGAAGTAAAGTTTCCCGAACCTGCGAAGATTCCCGAAATCTCCATTATCCTGAAACAACAAACAAACTTGCGAATTTGAACTCTATCGGCGATCTTTTCGCCCGAGAGCAATAGGTTAGCGAATTTTTCCAGAAATCATGAAAACGAACACTCCGCTTGAACATCTCCTGCCTGCAGCTCCGAATTCGCAAGAATTGTGGGTCCTCCGAAGTTTCAAGGGTGAAAGGTTTTTACCCAATTCCCCAACACTAGCCCCTCGGGGAAGCGGGTTGACTCCAACGACCCGTTTCCACAAAAAATTTCCTGAATTGTGGTAAAAACGTCACCCTCGGAACGTCGGAGCATACACGCGTCCCTCTCTGGGCGTTGCAACTGTCGTTTCGAGACATCTTCTCGAAACTACCCCCCTCTCCCCTATAAATAGAGACTCCGTGCAGTAACTTTGTTTCACCGTTTCGCATCTTCTCTGAAGTTTTCTAGCATTCGCGATTCAGAATTTCCTGCCTCGAGATTCCAGAAGTTCTTTAGCTTTTTCGCTCTTCGAAGGTAACTCACTTATATCTCTTATATTCTTGAATATTATCTTTATTTTCCTAGATTTTTCGTTACTTGCTTGTTAATATATTTCCGTTAACTCTCTCTTCTGGAAGGTGTCTCGTACAAAAATTACTGCTAGGCCAATGACTTCCGAAGAATTAGCCGCAGCTAGCGCTCCTCCAACATCGGAGAGCATTCCCCCAAGCACAAGTAACCCGACTGTTGAAGTTGTTCGGGAATCTGGTAGTCGCGAAGACGGGGAGATCAGATCTGGGCACGATTCTGGTGATGGTGAAGACATTTCAAATGTCGAAGTCGATCTAAACGAGCTCATTGCTTCGAAATCTTCATACCCCCCGGCTTTTGTTTTTGGCAAATCTAAAGTTACCGCCGAACTCATTAAGGAATATGAAGAAGCTGGGGTTTTCCCTCCAGGTGATGGTCGTCCCCCATCTGATGAAGAAACTCCTGCTCCTGAGGCGGACGAGGTTGTTGTTTTCAGAGATTTCTTCACTTGTGGCCTCAGATTCCCTTGTGACATCCAGCTTCCTGCCATTCTTGAGAAATTCTCTGTGAAGATTCATCAATTAACACCCAACTCCTTCCTTGAACTTTCGAAATTTTTCTGGGTCATGAGGACTTTCCGATGTAGTGCTAACATTGATATCTTCGCGACTTTTTGAGCTTATCATTCAGAGAGATATCATTAAGCTTGATGACGGGAATTTTTATGAGGCTCACTATGGGTGTTGTACCTTCAACACTCGTAGAAAGAATGCGAACCAGAACCTTACCTGCATTCAGCTTGCCCCTTGTAGTAAAAATAATTTGGCTGAGGATTGGCGATCTTACTGGTTCTACGTGAAAGTTGACATGTCCAGGGTCCCCGATTATACTGGTCCAGCGTATCCTTTTTATTCACCTATGGCTCCGGTGACAGCTGTTAGCACTGCTACATTCAATCGCAGAGCCTCTAGCTTCAAGAGTTGCGAAAATGGTTTCTATCTTGCCAGTACTATTCTTGGCGGTCGTGATGTCCTTGAAGAATTTGTTGCAGCACGAGTCTGGCCCTTGTCACATGGCTGGAAGCCTTCAGAAATTGTTTTTCTTGATGTGGATTGGGCTTCTCAGAAGGTACCATTTCCGCGATTTCACTTGCGACTTGAGGATGGTCAGAGCTTAGACGGTTTTATTCTTGAAGTTGAGGAGAAGGTCAGCGATATGGTTGGCGAGTTCACTTTAAACGAGTATAAAGCCTACAAGCATATCGTGAAACACAAGAGAAGGGTGAACCGTGTTTTTTCTGAGCTTGGTTCTGAAACCGCTCTTCGCCCTCGCCCGCCTGGCCTTGACAAGAAAACTCCAGCCCTTGGGGCATCCGGTTCTTTGGCCGCTGTTGCTCCTTCTAAACGTCGAAGGAAGAGGGCTTCGCAAAAAGAGAAGGCTAAAGATGGCGCTGGCAATGCTTCCTCCCCTGCTGTTTGCCCCTCAAAGACTAAGTCCCTGGAATCCAGCAAGAGGAAGGGAAAAGCTTCTGAAGGTACTTCTGAAGCTGAGGTTCAAGCGGCTTCTAGCCTTGCAGAGTTGGGCAGGAAAAAGGCCAAGAAAGCTGTGAAGAAGATCTCTGCTGCTGTCGTTCAGCGCGTCCCTTCGGCCTTCTCTGATGAGGAGATGGAAGATGAGCCTCGCCGAGCAGGTTTCTTTTCTTGCATCTGCTGTGATTTGAGATTCAGGGTTCATCGTGTTTGTACTCCAAGTTCTGAGAACGAATTTGTTGATATTGAAACTTTTTCAGATGTTGTCCCTGAAGCTGAAGCCGCCCCTGAAAAACCTGATGCCATTGTTTCCTTCGAGGCTGAAACCTCCAAATCTCTTGCTACTGGTGACGAAGCATCCCCGAAATTTGTTGAGGATTTAGAGCATACTGTGGATCGGAGTGGTGGTTCGTTTGCAGATCCTTCTCTGATTGGGACTCGCGAAGATATCCCTGAAGAACAGGACCCCACTCCTGCAGTTGCTGCTTACAACGACAGCTTCGGTACGTCTTTCCGGGGTGAACTGTTAAGCGTTGTTGGTCAAGTGATTGGCGCAGATGGCGGTAGTCCTAAATTTTCTGTGTTGTGGAGGTCCTCTAAGTTTATTACTGAAAATATGAGTGAAACAGGAGGAAATGCTTCGAAGGAAATACTCCGTTTGACTGATAAAACACCTGTCGCTCCTGAAGGACAAACTTCTTCATCTCTTCAGAAATCTTTGAATATTTCTGATTCTGTTGTCCAAGGACCCTCAAAGGTTTTCGATTCAAAAGGTTTGTTCACTACTTTTTACTTTGTCTTCTGTAATTATTTCTATTTTCTCTACTGATCCTGTTTTGGCTTCCTTCTTCCTTTAAGGTTTCGAAGAGTCACTCCGGAAGCGTTCCCCTTCGGACCTTTCTAAGTTCAACTCTATCCTTAGCTTAAAAACAGCTCTTGTTGGCAAGGTTGTCTCAGAAAGGTTCACTGAGAATGTGCAGCTCGTGAGCAAGCTCAGTGATGAATCTCGTGATCTAAAACATGATCTACAGAAGGCTTGAACTTCGAACCTTGAACTGGAAAAGCAGATTACTGAACTGAAGGATTCTTTGAAGAAATCTCAAGAAGAGAAAAGGCTTGCTGAAACTACTCTTCGTGACTTAAGGAAGGATCAAGATAAACTTGCCAAGGCTCATGAGGATGACCTCAAGGTGATTCAGAATCTTCGCCAAGATGCTGACAAGAACACCAACACTATTAACGAGCTTCGTGGTACAAATGCTGAACTTGCGACAAAGAACACCGATCTCGCGAAGACTCTTAGCGCAAAAGAGCAGACTATATTGAACCTCGAGAAGGCTTTGTCTGAGCGGAATGAGTCTTTGAGCAGGGGCACTGATGGAATTCGGCAAAGCTTCAAGCTTTTGTTTGAGGAATACAAAGATGCTCTTGGCCAGTTTGGTACCCGTCCAAACCCTTTTCCTGAAAAAGACGACGTTTCAGAGATAATGGACTGGATGCTGAAAGAGTTCAAGGCTCTTCCGAGTGTCATTTCTGGAGCCAGTGACTTTGCTGCCTTTTTTGCGTCGAGAGCCTGCTGAAACTTCCTGAGAACTTTGATTGTGTTGATCTTGTGAAATTTTGCGGAGCGCTTCAGCGATTCCCAGACGCCGCGAGTACTTCAGCCATCCGTGATGACGAGGATATACGGGCTTTGAAAGTGAAATTCATGAAAGAATTCTAGATCGCTAGCGGAAGGGAATTCGCTAAAAAGACCGCCCGCGATAAGCTTGAGGAGGTTTCTTTTCTAAACTTAACTCGATTTCTAGTTTCTTATTGTCCTCTTCCTTCTTAGTCCTGATATTCCTTCATTAATTTTTCCTTGGTCCTTTTTTCAGCTGATTCAGAAAGAGGCTAGCACTGAGATTGAGAAAGCTCTCGAAGCAACCTCCGAATCTGACGAAAATGAAGAAGACGATGACGGTGCTGATGACAACGAAGAAGATGGTTCCGAGAGTGGGAGTAGCAGCAATGGTGATCACGACGGAGAGGAAGGCAGTTCTGCACAACGCTCAAGTTCTCCAAAGGTTGACATTGTTGGCTGAGGCAGAATTCGCCCGAACTGTTGCTTTTGACATTTAGGAATTATGAACTTGTATATTCATGGGCTATGGCCCTCTCTGAACTTTTGTCTTGTAAACTTTAACCTGCGCAGGTCCTGCAAGGTGGGCCTATGCAGGACATCATACCTTTGCGTATCCATTGCCAAGACCAAATAGTTACTGGTGAAGCATGGTGCTTGTATAAAGAAGCTCATCCTGGATGCAAGTTCTTCGTTTTCTGGCTTTTTTGCTGTCAATATTTCTCGATGCGTAGCTTTCAATTGAGCTGGTTTTTTCTTTATCGCGATGGTTATGCTCTTGCGACTGAGGCTTCAAGTTCACGCACCTTCGTGAAGACGGAGCCCCTTAGCCCCATAAGCGGTGACTGCAATTTTGTTTATGCTAGTGATGTTGCCGAAAATAGTGGCCGTAACCTAGGCCGTATCGTTGAACTTCCTTTTTGAATTTTCAGCTCGTCGAAGCTGTGTAATCGTATTCTTGTGAAATTTCGTATGAAACTAAGGCAATAAACTCGTTTTTTAAGAAAAAACGTCACCCTTCCCACCTTGCCATTTTCATGCAAAATTTCATGAATGGCTCCTTTCATTGACTTGGTTTTCTCTCAAAGCATAAACTTGTACTTCAGAGTACGAGTCGACAAAACTTGCTTCGCGAGTTTTGTGGACTTGTGCCTATGCAGCAAACTTGCTTAGGTTGATATCGCAACTTTCAGTTGCTTCAACCTGCACTTTCACTTGACATTTTAACGAGGGCCACCGAGCCCCTTAGTCTGCAAAATAGCAATTTTAGCTCAAAGATTTTCCTGAGTAGACATCACTTCATAGATTTGTTCGCGGATATTCACTGCTATGATTCTTAAGTTTCTCGGCATGCTAGTCCACACTTAGGACTAAAAGAATTTTGGATCGAATATTACTTCGTACTCTTTTTCGCGAAAATCTCATGTTAAGACGTTTGAATTTTTTGGGCCACAACCTGCTGTTGTCTCAGTCCTTTTGGTAGGATGTCCCTTTACTCTGGGAACTAGGCCACAACTTGTTGTTGTCTCAGGCCTTTTGGAAGGATGTCCCTTTACTCTAGGAACTAGGCCACAACTTGTTGTTGTCTCTGGCCTTTTCGTAGGATATCCCTTTACTCTGGGATTTTTGGCTAGCACGGAGCCTCCGGCTATCAAGGAGCCTTCTCACGAAACTTCTCTTTCTCTTTCAGAACTTTGGCTATCACAGAGCCTTTTCATGGAATCATTCTTTCTTTTTGGAATCTCGGCTATCACAGAGCCTTTTCACAAAACTTCTCTTGCTCTTTCGGAACTTCGGCTATCACGGAGCCTTTTCATGAAATCATTCTTTCTTTTTGGAATCTCGGCTATCACGGAGCCTTTTCACAAAACTTCTCCTTCTCTTTCGGAACTTCGGCTATCACGGAGCCTTTTCATGGAATCATTCTTTCTTTTTGGAATCTCGGCTATCACGAAGCCCTTTCACGAAACTTTTCTTTCACACATTGGAATTTCGGCTATAATGGAGCCCTTTCACGAAACTTTTCTTTCTTTTTGGAATCTCGGCTATCACGAAGCCCTTTCACGAAACTTTTCTTTCACACATTGGAATTTCATAAGAGACATGATTTGGGGGGGAAGCTCTTCTCATATATATCATAAAGAGTATTTACATAGGATCCGCCTCGTTAAAAACCTTGCCCCTTGATTTTGGTCCCCCTTTGCAAGGAAAAGAGTACGGTCCTTTTTATTGAAAGTTAAATGCGTAAAGAAAATATTTTTGTTCCCGAAGCCACTTATAGTTCTGTGGTTCAGGTTTTTACATTTTTTCTTACGGAATTTAAATCTACGAAAGGAAATGTTGAAAACTGAATCTAACTACTTTCATGGCTTTCATGGGTAATACCTTCGGAGGTTATCTGCATTCCACAAATGTGGCAGTTCTTCACCGGTCTGATCTGTTAGACGAAAGGCTCCAGGCATGCTAGTCTCTTTTGCTATGTAGGGCCCCTCCCAAAATTCCAGAAGTTTCCCAGGATTTTCCCAATTCTTCTTTCTTTTTAGCACCAGATCACTAGCTTTGATGTCTTTCCTGACTATCTTTTTGTCTCTCCATGCTCATGTTTCTCTTTGGTATTTTTTAATGTTTTCAGAGGCTTCGAGGATTGTGACCTCAATCATGTCTTTCTCTATTTTCATGTCAACTTCTTGAATTTCTTTTGCCTTCTGAACTCTCAAACTTTCATTCCTGATTTCTTCCGACGTCATTGCCTCAGTCCCAAATAGCATGCGAAAAGGTGTGAAACCTGTTGCCCTTGACACTGTTGTGTTATGAGACCAGATTACCCTTGGCAGCTCATCTATCCACTTGCCTTTTTTCTGATCATACAAGCATTTCTTGATTCCTGAAAAAATTAATCCATACGCCCTTTCTACAGCCCCATTGGACTGCGGATGATATACAGAGGAGAACTTCACGTGAGTGCCTAGAGTTTTGCAATATTCCTTGAAAGAATAGCAGTCGAACTGCTTTCCATTGTCCACGGTTAACTCTCTTGGAACTCCGAATCTGCAGATTATGTTTTGCCAAAAGAATTTCTAAAAGTAATGTTCGCCAATGCTTTTCCTTCCACCCATTTGGTGAAGTAATCAACTGCAACCACCGCGAACTTGCAGTTCCCTTGAGCTGTCGGCAATGGCCTGACCAAATCCATCCCCCACCTTTGCAGAGGCCATGAAGGTGGAATCAGATGAACTGGCATAGATGGTAAGTTTTGCTGATTCGCTGTTTTTTGGCAGGCTTCGCATTCCTGAACCAGCTTCTTTGCATCAAGGTTTATGGAAGGCCAAAAGAATCCCTGCTTTATTGCCTTGCTCGCTAGTGCTCTTGTGCCTATGTGTGCACCACAGAATCCGCTGTGGATTTCCTTGAGAAGTTCTAAGCCTTTTTCGGATGTTATGCACCTTAACCATGGTTCAGTAACTCCAGACTTGTATAGCTCTCCATCCACTACAGCGTAGCCCCTTGCCCTTTGCCTTGGCCTCTTTTCCTCCAACTCATCCTGTGGTTCATAATGACCCCTCAAGTAGGCCATGATTTCAGCCCTCCAATCATGACTTTCTATGTTGTTCATAGTGTCGGGGACAGCCGTAAGGGTCCCCTAAAAAACCGGGGGAAACCCATTCACTTTCGCAAAAACTAAAACACAAACGAATTCACAAACCTAAAACACGCTCAAGATAGTCACGGCCCAGCGGCCGGGCCCACAGCCCTAGTGGCCCCAGCGGCCCACCAGAGCAGTCGGCCCAGCCACCCCCGGGCGAAACTCCGCTTCGCTCGAGGGGCGCAGCGCCACGCTAACGAGACCCCGCCTCGCTTGAGGGTCGGTCGCCCCACCCCTCGGGTGAGACTCCGCCTCGCTCGAGGGTCGGTCGCCCCCTCGGAGGGGATTCCGCCTCGCTCGAGGCCCTCACGGGCTCGCCGCCCCCGCACCTGCTCCCCCGACAGGGGCGTTCAGCGTTCTAACACTTGCAGGCGCCCGGGTCAAAGACGAATCCGCGCCATGCCGTCCCTCTGACACGCCCGGGAATCATATCCCGGCGCTGTTCTGCCAACTCTCCCGATGAGGCCATCCCCACCACTGTGCGGCAAGGCCAGTGTCAGCTCCGCGACACTGCGCCACCCACTCTCGTACGGCCAACGCGCCGCACCCTCGAAAGAGGACGGCAGAACCCTCGAAACGGGGACGGACGCCTGCTCCGCACCACACCATGACGCCGGACCAGTGAGGCGCGTCACCTCCGTCACCGTCGGTCCTGCGCGGCCATCCCCGCCATCACGACGCCATCCCGGGCACTGCTGCGCCATCCCTGACGCTGTGGGAATGCGGGGCGACAAGACACCGCCACGACCGCGGCTGTGCCCCTTGCGACCTCCCGTCAGCCGCACCCTCGAGTCAGCGTACGGACGACGACCACACGGAAAGTTCCTACGCCGCCACCCTCGAAGCCGCTCCTGGACGGATACAGGGCACGCCACGACGCTCCGCCAGAAGCAAGATTCGCCAGGACGGCCGTCCACTCCGTTGCACTGTCCGCCATGCCATCACACGTAGCTAGAACAGTGCGGCACGCTTGTAAACTGCCTCCTCCTTGGCCTATAAAAGGAGGGGCAGTCCCCTGGCCGCAGGGGGACGCAAGAAAAACGAAAAAGAGCACTGACTTACACGCCTTCCGCCTTCACCACGATATTGGCACTCGCCTCAATCAAAACCTCAGGGACCCGGAGGCCCGGCCTCCTCTCCCGCCCCGCTTGTAGCTCCCCTCTGCAAGCACCACGGTGCAACGCAATACAGTGCCTCGAGCACACCACTGCTGGACGTACGGCCCCGGCCGGAACCAGGATAAACTTGTGTCCCCTGTGTTGTCGTTGGCACCGACCATCGAGAAGCTGATCACAGCGTAATTTACTAGTTAGTGTCGGGACTACTTTCCGCACCGACAGTTGGCGCGCCAAGTAGGGGAATCTCGCACTGTGATCGACTCCTCACCAGCATTCTCGATGGTGATTCGTACCGAGATGACGTCCCAGAGGTACGCCATGGGCAGCTCGGACCCTCTCCCCGCTGGATTCAAAATCCGGTTTGGGAGCCTGAACTTTCAGGCTACAGGGAACGGCTACCTCATGCGCCTCACCAACTTCGACGAGCTCCACCCGTGGCGGTCGACTGGGCCGGGCCCAATGCCCGTCACGCCTGCTACTGACGCTCCGGCACCCACCCGGGTGGCTGCCGCAAGCGCCTCGACGCCCCGACGCCGCAAACGCCCCGGTCAGCGCTCGCGCCAGGCGCGCACGGAGCGACGCCGGGCAACACGCGAGGCGGCCCGGAACGACGCGCCCCCGCCAAGCAGCACGGTGGCGCACCCTTCGGGGGAGCACGTGGCCGCGGGGCCGCAGTTTCCCCACGGGATGCGCAACCCTGCTGCGGCGTACGCCTCATCCGTCAGCACCGATATGGCCGCGTACGAGGATCTCCCGGGCCATCACTTGCTGTCAATCCGGAACCTCATCGCCACCACCAACGACGAGTCGTACCACGGCTCGCCCAGTGAATTGCCGCCCTCAACTTCGCATGGCTACGCAGAGTGGGACTTCTCCGGCGTACCGGACCCTGTGGTCTTCCGGCGATTCCTTGATGCCGCGGACTACTGGTTCGGTTGCTCCGACGACTCCAGCGAGGGGAGTTATGATCCCTCGCGCGAGTGCTTCGTTGTCATCGCCAACGAGCAAGACGGCGCAAACGGAGCGGGCGACGGGAACACGGCCCAGCATCCGGAGCCGAACCCGCCACCGGCCCCACCAGCGGGCAATGCGGACATCAATGCGCAGCTGGCCCAGGCACGCGAGCTCGAGGCGAAGCTCGCGGAAGAGTACCGGCAGGTGCGGCTCCTGCGTGCAACTATCGCAGGGGAAGCCTCGGCGCGCGGCGAACGCGCCCGAGACGCCGGGAAGCAAGCCTGCGAGCGCATCAACGCCAACTTCAACGTGGACGACCCACACACGCCACTTCGTGCCAGCCAAAAACTCATCGCGGCGGCAACACTTCTTCGGGTCATGCCCGAGCCATCGACACCCGAAGCACGTAACCTGCGCCGCGAGGCGCAGACTCTCATTGAGCAAGCGGCCGTGCAGCAGGCCGAGAGCTCCGCGTCCCGCATGCGCTACCAGTCCAGCGCGCGGGGCGACAGCGGCGCGAAGGACCAGGAGGCATCCGTCCACGCGGACGGCGCGGCGGAGCAGCCGCCAAACCAGGGCAAGACGCCTGTCAAGGAGCGGATCCTTGACACGCGCGGCGAGGCCCACGACTGAGACGCCCGCAACGTCCTGAACGCCAAGCGAAAGGGCGACGCGGAGGCGCGAGCGGCGGCAGGCTACCACCCTCGACGAGGTGGTCGCTACGACAGCCGAGAGGACCGCTCGCCAACGCCGGAACCCCCGGGAACCCGAGTGTTCAGTCGGGAAATCCGTGCGGCGAGCTTCCCCCAGCGTTTCCGCCAGCCCATCACCATCGACAAGTACACGGGGGAGACGGACCCTCGTGTGTGGCTCAACGACTACCGTCTGGCTTGTCAGCTGGGCGGAGCCACCACTGATGCGGTGATCATCCGCAATCTGCCGCTGCACCTTGCGGACTCGGCCAGAACATGGCTCGAGCACCTACCGCCCAGCCAGATCCACAGCTGGGATGACTTAGTGCGCACGTTCGTGGGGAACTTCCAGGGCACATATGTGCGCCCTGGGAACTCCTGGGACCTACGAGCGTGCGCCCAGAAGCCCGGCGAGTCGCTCCGGGACTTCATACGGCGCTTTTCAAAGCGCTGTACAGAGCTCCCGAGCGTTGCTCAGTCCGAGATCGTGCACGCCTTCCTTGAAGGCACGACCTGTCGGGACCTCGTGCGCGAGCTCGGGAGGAGCCCGCTCGACTCCAACGAGCTGTTCGACACCGCCACCAGCTTCGCCTCCGGAGAGGAGGCAGTGGGTGCCATTTTCAACGGCAAGAAGGGCAAGCGCGCGGACGACGCGCCCGCGGAGGGCAGCAAGTCCAAGGAGCCCTAGCACAAGCACAAGCGGGGCAAGAAGGGCAAGAAGCCGCGCCACGAGACGCGCACGCAGGGGCACGACAACGGCGGGGACGAGGCCCTCGCAGTTGACCCGGCTCGAAAGGGCCCTCGAGGAGCCCCTCGAGGCCCCGGCGTATTCGACGATATGTTGAAGAAGCCCTGCCCGTACCACAGGACCCCAGTCAACCACACACTTGAGCAGTGCGACATGCTCAAGAAGTACTACCGCCGCGTCGCCGCGAAGGAGGACGAGGCCAAGAAGGACGGGGGTGGCGGAGACGCTGACGGCTTCCCTGCGGTGGAGAACGTCTTCTTCATCTTCGGGGGACCGACGGTGGACATGTCCACCAATCGGCGCAAGCGAGAGCGGCACGAGGTCCTCGCCGCGGAGAGGGCACCTCCTTCCTTCCTCGATTGGTCGGAGGACGCCATCACCTTCAGCCGCGAGGACCACCCGAACCGCATCCCCAACCCGGGCCAGTACCCGTTGGTCGTCGATCCCATCATCGGCAACGCGCGGTTTTCCAAGGTGCTGATGGACGGCGGCAGCAGCCTCAACATCCTCTACGCCCACACCCTACGACTGATGGGGATTGGGTTGGACCAGCTGCGGCCCAGCACGGCGCCGTTCCATGGCGTCGCGCCAGGCAAGCGCGTCCAGCCCCTCGGGCAGATCGACCTACCAGTCTGGTTCGGCACACCGGACAACTTCCGCAAGGAAGTCCTCACCTTTGAGGTAGTGGGGTTCCGGGGCGCGTACCACGCCATCCTTGGCCGTCCGTGCTATGCCAAGTTCATGGCGGTCCCGAACTACACTTACCTCAAGATGAAGATGCCGGGGCCAAAAGGCGTAATCACCGTGGGCTCGTCGATCGAGCACGCATTCGACTGTGACGTCGAGTGCGTCGAGCACGCTGAGGCCCTGGCGCTCGACGAAGCGTTTGTCGCGGACATGGAGAAGCTGGCCAACGAGGGCCCCGACTCCTCCGCCAAGCACGCGGGCAGTTTCGAGGCTGCCGAACAAACGAAGGAGGTGCCCCTCGACCCTGCAGCCCCCGAGGGCAAGGTGTTGAGGGTCAGTTCCACCCTCGAC
This sequence comes from Cenchrus fungigraminus, assembly GCA_036936925.1. Lineage (NCBI taxonomy): Eukaryota > Viridiplantae > Streptophyta > Magnoliopsida > Poales > Poaceae > Cenchrus > Cenchrus fungigraminus. Next base: position 57,704,256 of record CM072768.1, on the reverse strand, counting down.
CCGAAATAGGAAGTGGTGCTCGTCGACTTTCTCCGCGCCAACGCCGATATCTTCGCGTGGAGCCCCTCGGATATGCCAGGCATCCCGAGGGAGGTCGCCGAGCACTCCCTTGATATCCTACCTCACTCCCGAGCCGTGCAACAACGGCTGCGCCGCTTTGACGAAGAGCGGCGCCGGGCGATCGGAGTAGAGCTGCGGAAGCTCCTCGAGGCCGGGTTCATCAAGGAAGTTTTTCACCCTACGTGGCTAGCTAATCCTGTACTAGTTAAGAAAAAGAATGGGAAGTGGCGGATGTGTGTAGATTACACTAGTTTGAATAAAGCATGTCCCAAAGTTCCTTTTCCTTTGCCACGAATCGATCAAATCGTTGACTCAACTGCAGGGTGTGAACTATTGTGTTTCCTCGATGCCTATTCCGGGTACCACCAAACAAAGATGAAGGAGTCCGACCAGCTTGCGACTTCGTTCATCACGCCGTTCGGAATGTTCTGCTACGTAACGATGCCGTTTGGCCTTCGAAACGCGGGCGCTACATACCAGCGATGTATGCAGCATGTTTTCGGAGACCACATCGGGCGAACCGTTGAGGCTTACGTAGACGACATAGTCGTGAAAACCAGGAAGGCGGACGACCTGGTTAGCGACCTGCGCGTGGCATTCGATTGCCTGCGAGCCAACGGGGTGAAGCTGAACCCCGAGAAGTGCGTCTTCGGAGTGCCGCGGGGCATGCTGCTGGGATACATAGTTTCCCAGCGGGGCATCAAGCCCAACCCCGAGAAGGTCGCGGCCCTCGAATGGATGGGCGCGATTCGAGACCTCAAGGGGGTCCAGAAGGTGTTGGGGTGCCTTGCCGCCTTAAGCCGCTTCATCTCGCGGCTCGGCGAGAAGGGATTACCCCTCTACCGACTCCTGAAGAAACACGAGCGCTTCTCCTGGACCGTCGAGGCCCAGGAGGCGCTTGACAAACTCAAGGCGACGCTCGCCCACGCGCCAATCTTAACGCCGCCCCAGAACCACGAGCCTCTGTACCTCTACGTCACCGCGACCACTCAGGTGGTCAGCGCCGTCATCGTGGTGGAGCGTACAGAGGAGGGGCACACCCTGCCAGTCCAGAGGCCCGTGTACTACATCAGCGAAGTGCTATCCGAGACCAAGGCACGGTACCCACAGATCCAGAAGCTGCTCTACGCAGTAGTGCTCGCGCGGCGCAAGCTCCGGCACTACTTCGAGGCCCCCCGGTCACGGTGGTCTCCTCGTTCCCGTTGGGTGAGATCATCCGCAACCCGGACGCGACGGGCAGAATCGCCAAGTGGTCTGTGGAATTGATGGGCGAGACGCTCGCCTATGCGCCGCGCAAGGCAATCAAGTCCCAAATCCTGGCGGATTTCGTCGCCGAATGGACGGACACACAACTGCCGCCGCCGCAAATCCAGGCCGAATGCTGGACCCTCTACTTCGACGGGTCGGTGATGAAAACAGGGGCAGGCGCGGGCCTGCTCTTCATCTCACCCCTCGGGGAGCACATGAGATACGTGGTACGCCTGCATTTCCCCGCGTCGAACAACATGGCGGAGTACGAGGCCCTTCTTTGCGGCCTCCGAATTGCCATCGAGACAGGCATCAAACGCCTCGACGTCAGGGGGGACTCGCAGCTCGTGATTGACCAAGTTATGAAGAATGCGAGTTGTCGCGACAACAAAATGGAGACCTACTGCAACGCCGTACGAGCTCTCGAAGACAAGTTCTACGGCCTCGAGCTTAACCACGTACCCCGCAGGTACAACGAGGAGGCGGACGAACTCGCAAAAATCGCGTCGGGGCGAATCACCGTCCCCCCGAACGTTTTTGCACGAGACGTCGTCAGGCCGTCCGTCAACCTCGAATCGACACCCTCGAGTCAAGAGGAACCCTCGGGGGCTCCCTCGAACCCAGCGGGCGTGGAACCCATGAATGAAGACCCCACGAACGAGGCATTTGTGCTCTCCTTGCTCGAGGGCTACGGTGCGGCCGAGGCCATGGACACGGAGCCAGCCCCCCGCGCGGAGGACTGGCGGGCCAAGTACCTCGCCTGGATGGAGCAAGGGGAGCTTCCCTCGGATCGGTCCGAGGCCAGACGCATCGCCAGGAAGGCCAAGTCGTTCACCCTCGTCGACGGCGAGCTGTACAAGCGCGCTGCGTCAGGCGTCCTGCAGCGGTGCATACCCATCCCCCAGGGGCGCGAGCTCCTTCGGGACATCCACGCGGGTGTGTGTGGCCACCACGCGGCGCCACGCACCCTCGTGGGCAACGCGTTTCGCCAGGGCTTCTATTGGCCTACCGCGGTTGCCGATGCCAGCGAGATCGTGCGCACCTGCGAAGGGTGCCAGTTTTACGCCCGCAAGACCAATCTCCCGGCGCATGCCCTCCAGACGATCCCCATCACGTGGCCTTTTGCCGTGTGGGGGCTGGACATTGTCGGGCCCCTACGAAGGGCGCCCGGGGGCTACACGCACCTGCTAGTCGGCATTGACAAGTTCTCCAAGTGGGTCGAAACGCGCCCAATCACGAATCTCAGGGCAGAGCAGGCCGTAATATTCTTCACCGACATCATCCACCGGTTTGGGGTGCCTAACTCCATCATCACCGACAACGGGCCCCAGTTCACCGGCAGGAAGTTCCTGGAATTCTGCGACAAGCACCACATCCGCGTGGACTGGGCGGCCGTCGCGCACCCACAGACCAATGGTCAAGTGGAGCGGGCCAATGGCATGATCCTACAAGGCCTCAAGCCCAGGATTTTCGACAGACTGAACAAGTCTGGCCGGAAATGGCTCCAGGAGCTGCCGGCGGTCGTATGGAGCCTCAGAACCACTCCGAGCAGGGCCACGGGATTCACCCCGTTCTTCCTCGTCTATGGCGCGGAGGCCGTCCTCCCCACGGATCTGGAATACGGGTCGCCCAGAGTCAAGAGCTACGACGAGGGCGCCAACCAGCGAGCCCGCGAGGACTCACTGGATCAGTTGGACGAAGCCCGCACTGTGGCCCTGATGCATTCAGCAAGATACCAGCAGGCTCTGAGGCGGCACCAGGCCCGGAAGATACGACGCCGAGACTTCGACGAAGGGGACCTAGTCCTAAGGCTGCGCCAAGATAATCGAGGCCGCCACAAGCTATCGCCCCCATGGGAGGGACCCTACATCGTTGTCAAAGTGCTCAAGCCCGGCACCTACAAGCTGGCCAACGAGGACGGCGAGGAACTCACCAACGCTTGGAACATCCAACAGCTACGTCGCTTCTACCCTTAGAAAGAATTTCCAAGTTTTTCTTGTCATTACATACCCAACACCCCAGTTGACTGTAATTTCCATCAGATTAATAAAGCTGAAGGGCGACTTGGTTTTCTCCCGAAAACCAAATCCCCCTCGGGGGCTACTGCGGGGGCGTCCCCCCCAAAAAATGGTCCCATTTTTTCGCAAAATTCGCCGCAAATGTGCTAAGTATGCCTCGACCCAAACTTTGGGTGAACCCACGCGGGACGCGAGTGGCCAAAGGGCGAAGACGCGCGAGTCGGGGATAGCCCACGCCTCCGGCAGGATACGGCCCTTCCCCCTCGCCACTTTGCCTATGAGCTACCCGTGCGAACGAAAACCTTCCCAGCCAAGGTTCGCCTAAGAAAGCGGGGAGGCAGAACAACACAATTGCCGAAATAAACAACGAGTTTTTCAACTTACAAACATTGAAGTGTTTTAAACAGCGAATGTTTATTACAACAGCCGCGCGGCTCGAATTCTAACATCAAAAACATAAAGGGCACAAACGCCCAATGGTCTTCAGGCTTGGGGGCCGCCAGCCGGGGGAGCGTCCGGGAAGAGGAAGTCCATGAAGTCCTCGGCGAGGATGTCGGCGACAGGAGCAGCGAGCGCATCCGCACGGTTCATCGCCACCTCGTCGTCGACGCCAACGGGAACGACGTAGCCCGTGGAAACGGCCTCGAGGTCGACCTGGTAGTGGGAAGCCACCACGCCAAGAGCTTTCTGAACTCCCAGGTAAAGGGCGCGGCGCACGCGCTGGGTAACATGCCTGCCGAGGGCGCGGAGGCGACTCGCCATCGAGCTCCCAGCCTGCACTTCGCCCTCTTCGACCCCCTGGCACGCCTCGAGGGCGGCGGCCCGCAGCTCCTCCAGCTCCTGCCGTGAGGAGTTGTAGGCCGCCTGGAGGGACTCTGCCTGGGTCGTCGAGTTCCCAAGAGCGTTCCGCAGGCCTGAAACCTGTGAACGAAAAACAAAAATTGGGAGCGGATCCCAAGCGAACCAAATCGACACGCAAAATGCGAAGAGAGGCGACTCACCTTCAACCTGTTTCTTCTCCATATCGAGGGCCTTGCGCGCGACTTCGGCCTCCTGCTGCAGGCTAAGGACCGTAGCTTCCTGCTCCACGACAGCCTGGCGCAGGTCCTCGTAGGAGACGCTGAGCTGGTTCAGCTCCCCATCGAGCCGCGAGACTTCTTCGTCCCGTTGCTTGAGGGTTGCCTGCGCCCCCTCGAGTGCGGCGCGCTCCTGCTGAAGGAGGCCCTGGGCCTCTTCTCGTGCCAGGCGCTCGCGCTCGAGGGCGGCCCGAGCCTCAGCGAGGGCGGTTCGCTCCTGCTGGAGCTGAACGTCCGCCTGTTGGCGCGCGTCCCGCTCCCGCTGAAGCCGCTCCCCCATCGAGGCAAGGGAGGCGGCCTGGTCCGCCAGGCTGGCCCTCAGCTGCTCGACCTCTTTGGCCCTTTCCTCGGCCTGGCTCGGCCAAGACCGTGCTCCCTCGAGGGTTGCACGGTCCTGTTCGAGCTGGGCGCGAATCAAGGCCACCTCCGTCTCCCACTCTGTCGCCACGGTCTGCATCGCGGCTGCGTCCTCGCGCGCCTTCCGCAGCGCCTCGTCCCGCTCCAGGAGCGCTGTCCGCACCTTCGCGACCGCAGAGACACCTTCCGCAGCCTGGGCGTCCTGCTCCAGGAGCTCGTCCTGCACTGCCTGAAGCCGGTACTCCAGCCACCCGTTGTCAGTCCGCAGGGCCTCAACAAGGGCGTCAAGAGCGTCGTATTGGTCCCGGTACCAGTTGCGCTCGGAGCTCAGCCGGTCGAGGCGGCCGTACTTCTCCCGGGCTCGACCCTCCAATTCCTGCCACCGGCAGACAAGGCGGAAGAGAGTTTGAGTCGGAAAAAGCGCGAACGCGGGAGAGACGAGGGGGGAAGAAACTCCAAAATCCAACAGAAGAGACGCGTACCTGGAAAATCCACCACGCAGGACCCCTGTGGATCCGCAGCGCCTCGTCCAGCGCGTTGTTGAGCGAGGCGCCGTGGTCGCGGAACTCTTGCCACAGCGCCTGCTCGGCCAGGGCCTCGAGGCAGAGGGCCGACGGCGCACTGGCTTGCTCCCGCTCCCGCTCCACACGCGCCACGGCACCACCGGGGGCAGGAGGGCCGGCACGAGACGACGAGGCCTCGGCGCCATGCGCCGAGGGCTGCGGCATCACGCAGCCATCCTCCCGCATCACTAACACCCCCGCCGCGGGCTCGGGGGCTGGCGCGGGCCAGTTCTCCCATTGGCCCCATCCAGGCGGCGGCGCGTCGTCGTCATGGATCTCCACCACGGCCGCCTGACCACCCGCCGCCGGCACAGGCAGAGGCCGGACCGTCGGCGCGGCGGTTGCCGCTGTCGTAGCCGCCGCCGCGGCCGTCGCCTCCTGCTGCGGCTCCGCGGCCACGGCCGCGCTGCGCGGTGGCTCGCCCGTCATCGCTGCGCTCCCGGCCGCCCGTGGCGCCCCCGACGAGCGCCGCCTCGTGGGTACGGACGCATCCGACCTGAGCGCTTTAGCAGGCGCGAGGGCGGGAACGGTCGGCGCCACCCTGCGAACACGGAGACAAACAACTGAGCTCCAGCCCCTCGAAACCGGAACGTCTGGAGGAGGGACTGCTTACCTCAAGGTGGAGAAACCTCGCTTCCTCTTCCTCGAGGGTTCAGCAGGCGCTGCTATGGCGCTCGTCGTCGCCACCACGGCGCTCCCAGACGCTTCCGCGGCACGCGCTGGCGCTTCCGCAACGCGTGCTGCCTCGTCCACGGACCGCCCGGCGGCGGGCGCTTCCGCACCCACCACGGGCGCCTGCTCCTCTGCCGCCTCTGCGGCTCTCGGTAAGGGGGTCGAGGGATTCCACCTCTCGGGGGGGCGCCGCCCCCCGTCGCTTCCCTCTTCTTCCTCCTCTCCCGACGACGAGTTCCCCGGAGTCGCCGGGGAAGAGAGTCCCTGCTGCTCGCGCAGCCGATACTCCTCGTCCCGCTGCTCCCGACGCTCCCGCCGCCGGATTCTCTTCTCCTTCCTGCGCGCCGCCCGCTCCTGCTCCCGCCGCTGCGTGGCACGGGCAACCGCTCGAGCTCGGGGCGTGGGCGGGTCGGACCGCGAGGCATCCACGGTCACCCTCTGCTAAAAGGCGACTGTCAAAACCATGCTGGTACGTTGCAAGGGAACGAGAAAGGGAGGAAGGCCTACTCACCGTCGGGGCGTCGGGGAGCATAACGAACGACCAGAGGTCGTCGTTGCTGTGTCGGCCGGCCTTGAGGCTGATGGCGCGCCTCGCCCTCGTGGCCGCGTATTCCCGAGCGAGGCGCTCATTCAAGAACCGCGAGCGCGCCAACGACGTAGGGTTGGCCGCCTCGCTCATCTCGTAAATACGGAGCTCCCTCTCCATGAGGGGAACGATCCGCCGGTGGTGGAGGTTCGCGAGGACCGAAGCCGCCCCCAACCCGGCATCCGCCAGGCTCTTCAACGCGGTTAGGAGCGAATCCAACCGCGCCTGGTGCGAAGAAGGGGACACGCCGTGGTGCCAGGAGTCGGCCTTCTCCTTCAGCACCTTGCCGGTGTAGGGGGGAAGGCCGGCGCCGTCGTTGCGGAGGTAGAACCACCCCCGCTCCCATTCCGCGTTGTTGGATGTCATCGTGCAGGGGATGTATAACTCCTTGCGCGAATCCCGCAACGAGACCGACAGGCCGCCGGCGCGCACCGCCCGGCGCACCCGTGCCTCGGGCGTAGCGAGCGTGTGCAGCTCCGCGCGGAAGAGATGGACCCAGAGATCCCAGTTCACTGGGATCCCCAGGAATCCCTCGCAGACGCCAACGAAGGTGGCCGCCTGCGAAATCGCATTGGGGGCGAAGTTGTGCAGCTCCACCCCGTAGTGGTGGCACAGTCCGCGCATGAAGCGGCTCGCCGGCGCGGCGAAGCCGCGCTCATGGTGCCGGATGAAGCTGACGACGTAGTCGTACGGCGGGTTGGGCTCCCGGTCCGTCGCCGGCAGAACGATCCACGCCGAGGGCTGCCCCTCCACGTTCGGCGCCAGCTGGCCGCTGTTCACGAGCTCGCTCAGGGCGAGCTTCGTCACCGTCGAGCGGCTCCACGGCAGCGGATCCAGCACCGTGATCGGCTGGGGGGAGCCATTGCGGTTGATAGCGGCGCACGAAGACGAAGCCAGCGGCGGGCGAAACGAAAGAGCGCGCAGCCGAGAAGCGAAGGCAAGGAGCCAAGGGCGGCGGCGCTAAGTAACGAGGTAAGGAGCTTCCGCCTCCCTCTACTTGGATTTATAGATCTAAGGGAGCCACGCTCCCCAAACCGCGCGTCGCGCGCATTAACTGCAGGCGGCTGCATCTACCACTGACAAGCGGGGCCCACCGCACCGAAACAGCCGGCCGCGCGCGCACGCGCGATCATTACGGCGCGACAACCGAAGAGCCGCAGCGGCCCGTCACGTCCGCCCCCCCCCCACGTCGCCCACTACGCGCGCGGCCGCGACGCCTGAAAAGGCGCGCCCGCGACGCACGACTTAAGCCACAACTGTGGGCATTTAAACGACCTGGTCCCTTACTACGTAAGCGTGACCCTCGCACAGCCCGAGCCCAGTGCTCGAAAAACCAGACCCTCGAAGGGTGCGATTACTGACCAGTGGCCTCGAGACCCGCTCGGTGAAAGCGGGCGCCACAGGTGCCCTCGATTCTAGAGGATTACTGATCAGCAGCTCGGGGGTCGGCTCGACCGCGAACCCACGAATCCTGCAGATGCAATCGAGACGGGGGCACTTAGCTGCCACCCCGCAACGGCCCTACTAATCAGGGGTTCGAAGCCTGACCCTCGAAGGGTCCGAACAGGCGCCCCAGATCAACAGAGTCAGGGACGACGAGGGCGCGCGCATTCGAGACTGTCCTCGAGCTCACCAGCTCGAGGGCGCCCCACATGTCGTATTCAAGAGCCAACGAGGGCAGCTAGTCGAGGGATCCCATCGAGGGAGAGCTTCCGCGCCCTCGGTCCCCAGCGAACGGGACCGAGCCCTGCCTAGCAAACCCACGTAAGCGCTTTCATGGACGAGTCTCCGGACCACGAGCCAACCCTTATCGAACGGGGCATAGGCGTCCACTTGAATCACCCGATAACAGCTCGAAGAGGAACCCGCAATTCGCGACCCGCTCGATGGGAGTTGTGGACACCTCACCCCCCGTCCCGCGGAGGGACGGCGAGGGAACGTACAAACAAGTCGGAGAGCCCGCCCCGATCGCCTCGAACGGGCCCAGGCTCGGGGGCTCGACGCGTGGCTACACCTCCTGGATATGCACCGAACGCACGCGAACGTCGGCACATGCGTACGGCACCGCCAAGGCCGGCTGAAACACCGCCGAGGCCGGCTGAAATAAACGCCTCGCACAAATGACGACGCTGCGAAAAAACCTTGAAGGAGTACACACACTCCTCCAAGGCTTCGGGGGCTAGACCCGCGGGTCCGCTAGCGCGCCCCCACGGAATAGCACAGCAATCAAGAGGGAAGAAGGTCCCATCAGCAAGCGTCAGCATCCGCAGGATCCTAACGGATACACCCGCAGATGCTCGGGGGCTACTGTCGGGGACAGCCGTAAGGGTCCCCTAAAAAACCGGGGGAAACCCATTCACTTTCGCAAAAACTAAAACACAAACGAATTCACAAACCTAAAACACGCTCAAGATAGTCACGGCCCAGCGGCCGGGCCCACAGCCCTAGTGGCCCCAGCGGCCCACCAGAGCAGTCGGCCCAGCCACCCCCGGGCGAAACTCCGCTTCGCTCGAGGGGTGCAGCGCCACGCTAACGAGACCCCGCCTCGCTCGAGGGTCGGTCGCCCCATCCCTCGGGTGAGACTCCGCCTCGCTCGAGGGTCGGTCGCCCCCTCGGAGGGGATTCCGCCTCGCTCGAGGCCCTCACGGGCTCGCCGCCCCCGCACCTGCTCCCCCGACAGGGGCGTTCAGCATTCTAACACTTGCAGGCGCCCGGGTCAAAGACGAATCCGCGCCATGCCGTCCCTCTGACATGCCCGGGAATCATATCCCGGCGCTGTTCTGCCAACTCTCCCGATGAGGCCATCCCCACCACTGTGCGGCAAGGCCAGTGTCAGCTCCGCGACACTGCGCCACCCACTCTCGTACGGCCAACGCGCCGCACCCTCGAAAGAGGACGGCAGAACCCTCGAAACGGGGACGGACGCCTGCTCCGCGCCACACCATGACGCCGGACCAGTGAGGCGCGTCACCTCCGTCACCGTCGGTCCTGCGCGGCCATCCCCGCCATCACGACGCCATCCCGGGCACTGCTGCGCCATCCCTGACGCTGTGGGAATGCGGGGCGACAAGACACCGCCACGACCGCGGCTGTGCCCCTTGCGACCTCCCGTCAGCCGCACCCTCGAGTCAGCGTACGGACGACGACCACACGGAAAGTTCCTACGCCGCCACCCTCGAAGCCTCTCCTGGACGGATACAGGGCACGCCACGACGCTCCGCCAGAAGCAAGATTCTCCAGGACGGCCGTCCACTCTGTTGCACTGTCCGCCATGCCATCACACGTAGCTAGAACAGTGCGGCACGCCTGTAAACTGCCTCCTCCTTGGCCTATAAAAGGAGGGGCAGTCCCCTGGCCGCAGGGGGACGCAAGAAAAACGAAAAAGAGCACTGACTTACACGCCTTCCGCCTTCACCACGATATTGGCACTCGCCTCAATCAAAACCTCAGGGACCCGGAGGCCCGGCCTCCTCTCCCGCCCCGCTTGTAGCTCCCCTCTGCAAGCACCACGGTGCAACGCAATACAGTGCCTCGAGCACACCACTGCTGGACGTACGGCCCCGGCCGGAACCAGGATAAACTTGTGTCCCCTGTGTTGTCGTTGGCACCGACCATCGAGAAGCTGATCACAGCGTAATTTACTAGTTAGTGTCGGGACTACTTTCCGCACCGACACATAGTTCTTGGCATCGGCTCTTTGATGGATGGTTCTCTGATAATTTCGAAGAACACATCCGGAGGCATTGCTTGCTTCTGAGTTGCCGCTTTCGCTAGCTTATCTGCCTCATTGTTGTCATTTCTTGAGATATGCTGGACTGTGTAGCCCTTAAAATGTTTCTCCATTTCTCTGACTTTCTCAAGATACTTCACCAGTACTGGATTTCTTGCTTCGCTTTCTTTCTCGATGTGTTCTTGAATCACTTTCGAATCTATTTTGATGATGAAAGTTTGTTGACCCAAGGCTTTCATCTTTCTCAGAGATAGCAGTAGAGCCTCATATTCTGTTGTGTTGTTTGTGGAAGGCACATTATCCGCGAAATCTAGTTGAGCAGCATATCTTATTACAATTCCGGTTGGAGATGTCACAATCGCTGATATTCCAACTCCTCTGTCACACCAGGCCCTATCACAGTGTACCACCCATGGCGTGGTTATATTTTTGCCAGAGTCTTGGGTTGGCGATGTCTAGTCTACGACGAAGTCTGCTAAGACTTGGGATTTGATCGTGCTTCTTCTTTCGAAGTCCACAGTGTATTCTGAAAGTTCCACTGCCCATTTGACGATTCGGGTTGATGCTTCTTTGTTCGTGAACAAATTGTTCAATGGCTGATTCGTGATCACTCTTATTTTGTGACCTTCGAAATAGTGTCTCAGCTTTCTTGCCGCCATGATCACTGCATATGCTATCTTCTCCAGCTCGGAATAGAACAGTTTGGATCCTGACAGAGCTTCCGAAGCGAAATACACTAGAATTTGTTTCAGCTTCCCTTCTTCTTCTTTCTCTTGTACTAGTACAGCGCTTACAGCTGAATTGGAAGCAGACAAATATAGCAGAAGTGGTGATCTTGGCTCTGGAGGACATAGCTTTGTCATGTTCGACAGGTAGTCTCTGAGTTTTTGAAAGGCTTGTCTTTGGGATTCAGACCACTGAAAATTCTTGGAACTTCAGAGAATTTGAAAGAAGGGCAAGCTTCTCTTTGCAGCTCTGGGTATGAATCTGTTAAGGGTAGCCACTCTCCCCATCAGTTTTTGCACATCTTTCACCGAAACAGGTTCTTGCATCTCGACTAGAGCCTTGATTTTATCTGGGTTTGCTTCAATGCCCTTTGTTGAAACTAAGCAGCCCAAGACCTTTCCTTTGTGAATTTCGAACACGCACTTCTCAGGATTTAGCTTGAGATTTGCTGCTCTAAGATTTGAGAAGGTTTCTGCCAAATCGCTAATATGGTCACCTCTTTGGACGCTTTTGACGATTATGTCATCGACATATGCGAGAATATTTCTCCGAAGCTGAGGGTGTAGCACTATTGCTATCATTCTCAAAAAGGTGCACCCTGCATTCTTCAGCCCTTCTGGCATTCTAACGAAACAATAAGTTTCGAATGGTGTGATGAAACTTGTCTTTTCTTCATCTTGTCTTCGCACCCTGACTTGGTGATACCCTGAGAACATGTCCAGGAGTGAAAGCATTTCGCTGTTTGCAGCGTCATCAATAACCTTGTCCACCCTCTCTAAGGGAAAATCATCTTTTTTGCAAGCTTTGTTCAGATCTGTGAAGTCCACACACATTCTCCACTTCCCATTCTTCTTCTTTACTGGCACAGTGTTGGCTAGCCACACGGGGTACATGACCTCCCTGATCACTTTGGCATCCTGAAGCCTTTGCACCTCGGCCTCTACTGCTTTGACTTTTTCTTCATACATTTTCCTGAGTTTTTGCTTCTTCGGAGTTACTCTTTCATCTGTGTCAAGGGCATGTTCGATGATATCCCTGTCGACACCTTGCAAGTCCTTTGCTGACCAAGCGAAAACATCTTTATTCTTGTTTAAGAACTCGATGAGCTCTTTCTCTTCTTCGGGACTAAGATGAGCCCCTATCACTACTACTCTATCTGGCATGTCATCTAGATACACTTTCTTTGTTTCACCATCAGCATCTATCTCAACTTTCTCTTTGTCTCTTTTGGCTTTGACATACGGTTCTTTCTTTTCTTCGGTGGAGTTCAGGTGATGCACATTGCTTTGGCCCAGCGTATGGCCCTTCTCTATGTTTCTAGCTTCATGCTGATCACCGAATACTGTGATGACTCCTTTGGGTGCTGGGATTTTCATACACAGGAACTGCTTCCTTATCACGGCATCGAACTTATTGATGAACCCTCTGCCGAAGATTGCGAGGTATGGATGATACATGTCGACTACATCAAATGTGAGTGTTTCTGTTCTAGCATTGTCAAGATCTCCGAAAGATACTGGAAGAGCTATCTTTCCCGCTAGCTTGATTGGCTTTCCTCTGAAGCCCAGTAGTGGATATTCTGGTGGCTGTAGCATGTGCAGACTCAAACTCATTTTCTCGAACGTTTTCATGAACAGAATATCAGCAGAACTTCCGTTGTCCACTAGGACTTTTCCGATCACCCATCCGGCGATATTCACTTCGATGACCATGGCATCATTGTGATCAGTGGATTTCAGCTTGAAGTCTTGTTCGGTGAATGTTATTGGCACCTTGGCCCATTCTGGTCGCGCTGCTAGGCCATCATTGATGACTGTGTTCACAGATCTGAAGTAGTTGTTTCTTTGCCTCTTTGTTTCAAACTCCATGGCTGAGCCTCCAGTGATAGGAATGATAGTTCCGAAGGAGGGCAATGCTTTCGGATTATTGCTTCTTGAACTTGACTCTGGTTTCGCTGAACTTGCTGGTGGTGGTGGCAATATTTCTTGAATCGGTTGCGGTTGCTGAATGGTTTGAATTACTTGAGACTGAGGGAAGAACTGTTGCGAAGGCTGCCATGATGACTGTGCCTGCTGGAATTGCTGAATTGGGACTGGGTTTGGTTGGGGACCCATCAGTTGCGGTTGCCAGAAATTTTGATGGAACTGGTTTGGCATTGTGGAGGCGATGGACATCATTGTTTTCTCTTGCTGAATTCTTGCTACATTCTTCTTAGTTTCTGGGCAAGCTTCGGTACTATGACCCCTCCCATGATATCTGTAGTAGAAGTACGGATCTCTTGGATCATGATTTTGAATTTTTGGGGGTCCTCTTCCTCTTCTTCTTGAAGGGAAACCCCCTCTTGTGCTTGGCCTGTTGTTTTGATTGAATTGCTGAGATGGATTTTCCATGTTATTGATGTTTCGTGGAGTTTGGAATTGTGGCCTCCATCCTGTTCCTCTACTGCCTTGTCTTGCTTGGTTTCGTTCAGCTACTCTTCTTCAGTGATCTTCATCAGATTTAATGTACTATTCCAGTTCGTCGAAAAGTTCTTCAATGCTTTGGGGTTCTTTTCTGGTTAGGTGCGAAGCTGTTGGTCCTGGGGTTAGAGCACTGATCAGTGCTTGGATCATTGTTTTGTCATCCATTCCCGGAGTTTGAGACTTTTGTTGCATGAACCATCTCACGAAGTTCTGCAATGGTTCTCTGTCTCTTTGCTTGCAATAGTAAAGATCTGATGGCTTTGCAGTTGTTTCATGGAACACTTGAAATGCTTGAATGAACTTTGTCTTGAGATCAGTCTAGCTGCATATTGAGTGTGGAGGTAACAAGGAGTACCAATTGAGGACTGGGCCTTCGCAAGCAATGATGAAGGACTTGGACAGCGCAACATCGTCTCTTCCTGCTGAGTTTACAGTGGCTTCGTAGCTCATGAGGAATTGTCTGAAGTTTCCATGCCCATTGTACTTTGGGAGAGAGACTGGTTTGTACTTTGGAGGCCATGGTGCAGTTTGCAACCCAAGAGAAAGTGGCGATTTTGGATCTGCGAACTGTGAGACTCCGTTGCCTGTCAAGAAATTCTCTCTCGGGGTTCGTTTTCACTGACCAGAGCTCTGATGTGGCAAATCGCGCCAGAGTGAACTGTTTTCTTGTTCCTTCATTTCATCACTTTCTTTTTGCATTTTCTCCAGTTGTTCTTTTGCTTGGTTGAGCTTCTCCAATTTCTCCGAAGCTTTTCGTTTTGCTTCCAGCTGAATCGCGAATTTTTCCTTCTCCTTCTGAAGCATCAGCACTTTTCTGTTCACTGCTTCCAATTGTTTGTCCACAGCATCATCATCTTCATCTTCATCTTCTTCTTTGGTATATGTTTCCAGGGCATGTGCAGTTTTTTCCGCTCGTGCTTTCTGTAAGGCCTCGAGTTTTGCTTGCCTTTCCTGGTCTGAGATCTGCTGATGTTCTGTAGCAAGAGAGTTTCCATTGTCTTCTTCTATGCGGTGATATTCCTAGTCTACGTCGGTGGGTGTGTTCTTCTTAGACTTCTTCTGTGGAGGCATCATGAGTTGTTTGTCGGCTTAGACCACGGTGGGTGCCAATGTTGGGAGTTCAGAAATCAGATGGAACTCCCAGACACAAGGAATGGGAAACTTACGAACAAACACGCGAATGAGCTCAAGAACTCGGAGACAAAGAATCTCCGGAAGCCTGTCTTCTCCTCAAAAGTTGTGAACCCCTTTACACGTGCCCTCGGTCCCCCTTTTATAGGGAGGCGAAGGGACTTTTACATTCTGAAATTGCCCTCGAATCTAAAGAATATTCCAAATGGGAACATGTACATGAATGTCTTTTACATCCCGTGATTTGCGGAGCTAATTTCATACATTTACAAGCCGGCCCCTTGTTCACACCTAGAACCCGAACTTTTGACACTTTGTCTTTGACCCAGTCCATTCGCAACTCTCGCCCTCCTTTCGCGATGACATCCAGGTGCTCAGATTCCCGTCTCAAGTCGCCGAAACCATCACCGAAGTAACGTTTCCCGAACCTGCGAAGATTCCCGAAATCTCCATTATCCTGAAACAACAAACAAACTTGCGAATTTGAACTCTATCGGTGATCTTTTCGCCCGAGAGCAATAGGTTAGCGAATTTTTTCCAAAAATCATGAAAACAAACACTCTGCTTGAACATCTCCCGCCCGCAGCTCTGAATTCGCAAGAATTGTGGGTCCTCCGAAGTTTCGAGGGTGAAAGGTTTTTACCCAATTCTCCAACAGGCGCGGAGGAGGATGGCGGTCGCGCGACCCGACAATGGCAGCTGTGGTCGGGTCCAGGAGCCGAATGAGGACAATGGTCGACGGGTGAAAGGAGACGGAGGGGAGAACAATTGGGGAGAAATGAGGCGAGGGGGGGGAAGCTCGGGAAGCTCCTCCCGAGCCGCTTCTATGATTGTAGTGCAAATTGAGGTTTTGGAGCTTTTCGCTAGTTGCAGAAGCAACCCCATTTGGGGGAGCTTGGAGCTTTTGGGAGAAGCAAAAGCTGCAGAAGCTCCCCCAAACAAGGCCAAAGTTTCAGTTGACAACTGGAAGGCTAGCTCATGTGTTGAGCACAGCCGGATCGATCTTCACATGACAGCACAGAGAGATGTTCAGTCTCGCCACATTAAGAATTGAAGCGTCAATACTGAAACTAAAGTCAAACAATAACGACAAATATTTCGATAGAGGGAGTATATCTTTTGTCGCATCAAAGAGCAGATAGGAACAAAAGGACATGTGGAAAGGCAAGATACTGACATTGTCTATGGATCTTATCTCGTCAGATAAAAGTGCATACGGGAATTTGAACTCATCTTCACGTAGTGCAAGAACACCCACTTATTATGATGAACAGAAGAGAAGAGCCAAATTTGCTCTAATTAGAACTAATTTACGCGAGCTGCCCATCTTTGTATTAAGCAGAAGAGATTATAGTTTTACGACAACATGCACTACAAGAAACTATTTAATCTGTGACACAATCATTCTGTCACGGATCGTTGAAAATTCGTCGCAAATCAGTGTCCGTGACGATTTAAATTTTCGTGGTGGAATGGGCGTCATTGATTAAATCGGTCGACATTTCTTAATAAACGTCACGGTCTGTGACGTATCTGAATCGTCATGAAGTAGCCCGAGGCCCATGCAGCCCCACCCCTAACCCACTATCTGTGACGAAATAAATCGTCATGATTGCTGCTGACTTGGATGTGACATGGCTGCTGACTTGGATGTGACATGGCTGTTGACGTGGATGCCACGTGGCTGCTGACGTGGATGCCACGTGGCTGCAGACGTGGATGCCACGTGGCTGGTGACGTGGATGCCATGTGGCTGCTGACGTGGCATGCCATGTGGCTGCTGACGTGGATGACAGAGATGACGCGGCTAATGACATGTCTTGCTGATGTGGAATTTTAGAACTCCTGGGCTAATGGGCCCCTTTTAGAATTGGGCCACATTGTGACCCAAAATTTCAGCCCATCGAAACCATTTCAGCCCAAATACAATCAAATTCAGCCCACTTCAACCGATAAAATAAATACAACAGCCATTTCAGCCCAAATACATACAACCCATCACATTTTAACCAATAAAATAAATAGAACAGCCATTTCAGCCCAAATACAATCAAATTCAGCATAGAAGACAATCACATAATTTTCTCTAATTTAACATTTGTATCTTCTCTAGTTTCATTTTGCATGAGAAGCATCACAACACAAAAATCTGTTGCATAGTTGCATCAGCAGCATCTATACAGGAGGTCATCAGCAGCATCTATACAGCGGCAAAAATGAAGCTCCACAAACAGAAGCAAGGCGCACAGAAGTATGAACCAACAAAAAACTCTATATAGCAGCCACATCTTGCATCAGAAGCAAGGCAAGGCCAACAAAAAAGACATGCAGGTCGCCAGGATGACTGAAGCATCAGTTGTAGATCACACCATGAGCCAACAACTTCTCACCATCAGACATGCAGGTCACCAGGATGTCATCCTCGAAACCAAAAAAAATAAGACAGTTAACTTGCAGTGTTAATAAGACAAAAACAATATTCTGTAGCTAGTAGCATGCCAGATTGTTTAGAAGAAAACATATAGAACCATTCCTACAATATAGAACCACTGAACCACAAATATCAGTGAAACTGGGTGGAACAGATCTGCCCAGAGATCTAAATCACAAATCCACATCAAGTATCATGTCAGTTAGTATTAACAAGCTAACAAGTAACAGAAACTTCTAGAGAGCTACCATGCAGATCGCATGTTGTGTGCATCCATCAAGGGTAAACAAGGATCCAGATCCATGCAAGGACAAGCAAAGGACAACATATGGCAATCCAACTTGCAAAACAACATATGTTTAATTCCAGGAAAATATAACATACCCTCATGTCAATCCATTGGTTGATGCCTGACCGAGCAAATGTTTTCTAAAGCAGCTTGCTTCTTCTCCATCTCCTCCTTGTCCCTTAACCTTGCTTGCTCCGTTTCCTGCAGTTGCCTTGACAAAACATCAATTTCAACACGCTGACTGCTCACAACAGATCTAAGGTCA
Organism: Cenchrus fungigraminus; assembly: GCA_036936925.1. Classification (NCBI taxonomy): domain Eukaryota; kingdom Viridiplantae; phylum Streptophyta; class Magnoliopsida; order Poales; family Poaceae; genus Cenchrus; species Cenchrus fungigraminus. The sequence goes on along the minus strand of CM072768.1, from coordinate 57,686,642 downwards.
CCATTAGCCCTTATCTCCACTTCTAGTTGTGCTTGAACATTCTTGACACTGGATCTTGGCCTCGCTGACACGATCCCCACATTCTGTAGGAATGTAGTGTTTTTGCACTTGTCATGGAGTACATCAGCTACAACCTGGTTTGCAGACCTTAGTTCTTCACCTTCAATTGGTGATGCACCCAACTGATTCTCCATTTCAGCCTAGCAAGAAAGCAGCAACTAACATTTGTAACTAAGGACATTTTAAAATCAGCAACTAAAAACAACTTCCATAGGAGAACAAACTTACAATGGCTGATTGTACATTAGGCGTGTAGCCATTCTTCCTCTTGCTGAAGTGAGTCAGCTTGAACAAACCAAAAGCATCCAATTCATTACCCTCATTCTCGCCTGCCAGAAAACAATGTGCAACAAGAAATTTTATATTTGTGCAGCAAGTAACTTAATATTAGTGCAGAAAGAAATTTCATATTTGTGCAGCAACAAACTTAATATTAGTGCATCAAGAAGCTTCATGTGTGCAGCAAGGAACTTCGTATTTGTGCAGCAAGAAATTAAACATAACTGATTTTCTAAAACCTAACAGAACTGCATGTTCACTTGAACAAAACTGATTTGCAATTGTTGTAAGTAACCAAGGCTAACTTACCAATTTCTCTACAAAAACTGGATAGCTACATGAGCCAGTTGTTCCAGGGAACTGGACCAATTCCCGGTTGTCTTTGTTCTTTTGACAGGCCACCTACATCATATAAAGAATAAAAGTTAGACAAGTGCCAAAGTAGTATGTACAAGGCAAGAGTTGGTTTTTTGTACCATTTTTTCAGGTTTCTTCCATGCTTCCACAAGCCGAAGCCACTCATCATCACTTGTCGGCGGGTTCATTGGAGAAGTCCTCGTGACCAAGTGGGGTGGGAAAGGATCAAAATTTTTTTTTCCTTCAGCCTATGTCGTTGTTGGCGAACTGCAGTTTTCATCATCTCAACACAACCCTTTCTAACTGTAGCATCATCAGTGTTGATGTCGAACTTGGCCTAACCAGATGGAACATCGCAGGGGAGACGCTGCAAAAGGTGAATACGGTCACCTCAGGGTAAGATTCTTGATAATCATCTTTTTTTTTCATGTTTTTTTATTTTTCAGTGTCTAAAGTAATCTCTATTATTTTTTAATCAGTTTTCATATGTTTTTATTTTATTTTTGCAGTTGAGAAGTATTGCTAGTACATGCTATGCCCCTCCTGTCTGTGTCCCAGTTGTTGCCGGCTCAATCCCAACTGTTATAGCTGCTGGTACATCCGCCTCTGCTGGGACATCTGCCGCTGCTGCTACTTCTGTGGCAGCTGTTACCTCTGCTGCAGCTGCTACTTCTTCTATCGGCCTTAGCTCTTCTGCTGCTGCTGGTACTTCTTCTGCTGTTGGCACGACTTTACCATCTCATGACCCTGGGGGGCCAGGGTTCATGTTTCTCCAGCCTCCTGTTGTCCCCACCTACCCCAGCTTCACGGCTGCTTTTGCTCAGAGCATTGCCGATGTTGTTCAACCAGTTCCTCACATAGCGCTTCAAAGTATACAACCGTCTCTCAATTGGGTACATCCACCCATATTGCACAGGGCCTCTGAGCAAAGCCTCATCAGGTAAATGTACAGCAAGGTGCATCATCACATCAAAGAAAGCCGAGGCGAATATTTTCTCAAGTTTCACCAGAATTATAGGGATCTCTTTCTTCATTTCAGCCAACACATCCTTGTTAAGGGTTTTGCTGCAGAGTTCCCTGAAAAACTTCCCTAATTCTGCTATTGCTTCATAGATATCCTTGTCCAAAATTCCTCTCATAGCAACAGGTAATATTCTTTGCAACATGATATGACAATCATGCGTTTTGAGGCCTTGTACCTTGGTTCCATCAGCATTTATACATCTTGAGATATTGGAAGCAAAGCCATCTGGAAACTTTATCTCTCTTAGAAAATCACAAAAGGCCTTCTTTTTTTCTTTCGACAAAGTATATCGAGCATGTGGCATCTCACATGAATCTCCATTCTCTTTAAATTGCAACTCCTTTCTAATTCCCAGATCTTTCAAATCAAGCCTAGCTTTAACTGTGTCCTTTGTCTTTCCAAGTATATTGAGAATTGTCGCAATCAGGCTCTCACATATGTTTTTCTCGATGTGCATGACATCGAGATTGTGCCTTAACTTCAATTTATGCTAGTATGGCAACTTCCATAAACACATCATGCGGCTCCATATTTTCACATGAGCACCTTCAGAGTTAGAACGTTTCCTTTTCCCACATACTTGCGGATTCATTGCTTTCTCCAATTCAGCTAATAGCTCTTCCATAGTGAATTGACCTGGTGGATCATCGCTTTCATGAAGGCCGGCAAACAGATTGTTTCTCCGCAATGGATGTCCCTCTGGAAGGAAATGGTAGTGTCCAAAATAACCAATTTTGCTCCTTAGGCCATAGGAAAGAGGGTGCTTGTCACAGTGAGTACATGCAAAATAACCTTTTGTGGTATGACCTGAAAGAGTGCTCAAAGCAGGATAATCATGGATGCACCACAAAACTGCAGCATGAAGGTCGAACATTTTGCGAGTATTGGCATCATAAGCACGCACACCTTTCCAAAGCTCAATCAAATCTTCCACCAGAGGCTCCAAAAACACATCAAAATCCTTCCCGGAGGATTTAGGACCTGGTATAAGCAAAACCATAATAAACTTTGACTCCTCCATGCATGCCCAAGGTGGAAGGTTGTATGGCACCACAAACACAGGCCACATGCTGTATTTTGTGTTCTGTTCTGAAAATGGGTTGAACTCGTCAGTAGCAAGGCCAAGCCTGATGTTTCTTGCATCTCCAGCAAATTTCGGATATTCTTTGTCGAAATCTTGCCATGCATCACCATCAGGCATCAGCTGGGTGACTCATTTCCTTCTCACTGGGTTGCCGCTGTCGGTCGTGCCATTGTGCTAGTAGTGATGCTTCTTTGGTTGCGAAGAGCCTCTTCAGCCTAGGTGCTAGTGGAAAATGCCTCAACACCTTCTGTGGAATCTTCTTTCTTTCTTCATCCTTCCATCTCGAAAGACCACAAACGGGACACTTGTCAAGGTGGGCATATCTCTTTCTGAACAAAACACAATTATTGCCGCACGCATGTATCGATTCGTAACCAAGACCTAATTCCTTCAAAAGATTCTTTGCTTCATTGTATGATTTGGGGAGTGCATTGCCCTCTGGGAATGCTTCAGCCAACAACTTCAATATTGCAGAAAATGCAAAATTGCTTATCCTGTATAAGGACTTCATATGAAGAAGGTTAACCACAAATGAGAACCTTGAAAACTTGCTACAACCAGGATAAAGCTGACGCTTTGCCTCTCTCATGACTATTTTGAAAAATGACTCTTTGTCATGAGGGTTTGTAGCACCATCCTCATTTTCTGCATCCTCATTTTCTCCATCTGTTGACGGTCGATTTCGGTACACCTAGCTATGAGTTTACCGTCAACATTTGCACATATTTGATATTCTAACTAATGGTACTAACCCCCCGGAGGTATCAAGTTCACTCTTGCATGTCGATTTTGGAGTTTGTTGTTTACGTAGGAAACTAGCGCTTAAAGGGAGACTTTCAGGATAAGTTCATCAAGCACTTCAAGAGAAGATCATGAAGCCCGGCACAAGTCAAGACACATCATGAACATGACTCTAAATGGCCCAGGGACCAAAGCATGAAGCCGTAAAACTCCAGGGACCTGAACAAAAGATGCTGAAGCTTGCGCAACAAGGAGCTCTATCTAAACCGTGGAGAAGACGACGTCAAGGGCCCACATGCATAAGGGAGCAAGTCAACAATTGACCAAGAAGCGTCGGGGAGCAAACCGGGGCCAAAACGGGCCCAGGCCGGTCGGCCCGGGCCGGCCGGCCCAGCCTGTTTTCATGCCGGTTCGCGACGCCCTTTGACCTAGATGCTTCTCGATAAGTTGCCTCTGCCTCCGTCAGCCGCCACATCCATCCATTCATCAGAGAGTCGCCGACACGAAGGAGAAGCACCGGGAGGAAGCCGATGGCCGCCGCAAGTCCTCGAGTTGCCTAGGAGATGGCTTAGGCCATGCCCTAGCCGCCATGGTTGGCCCTGCGTGGTGAAGCCATGGTGGAGTTCCGGAGCCACGACTTGAATTCGTCAAGTCATTTGTACCTTCAACATTCGATGGTGATGTAATCATATCTTGTCCTACTTTGATCTACATCGATGAGTGTTTTATCCATATGTGTAGCTAGCATATGATTTTAGTAGGAATAGGTCTAATCGTGGTGGTTAGTCTATCTCTTGCGGATACATCGTTGTAGTGCATGGACCAAGGTTGTCGTTCGGTGATGAATATCCTTGCGTAGTGACAGTACGGTGGAGGAGAAAGCGACGAATGAACGTGTATCGGACCACTCCATATCGGGTTACTCCATATCAAGTGTACTGCTTATCATAGTATAGGTTTAGATTGGTTTGTCACCTTGGCCGGAACGGCAACAAGAAGACGATAGGCTAGGGTTACCCTTTGGTGTTTACCTTTATGGCTAAGTGGATGTGATCCATACATCTTTTCATGAATGTTTAACCTTTTTGCAATCAATGCTTCACATAGGGTTAGACCGGTAGGTTAGATAGAGAACCTTAGGAGTTTGCTTCCGATCCTTGGATTGACAAATCTAGGGAGGACCCTCCTTGGTGAAAAAGGCACCAAGTCACCCGTACGCTTGCGGTGAACTTGAGCACGGTTTTGCACTGTTAACAAGCCCCTTTTTCTGGCGCTGTTGCCGGGGATCGGCAACTCGAACCCTAGGGCGATCTATCTTTCTTTTTAACTAACCCTAATTTTATTATTGCATATACCCTGTGTTTCTTGTTTGTGTCCTTGAATGCAGGTCAAACCCTAGACACAAAGCGATCGAGAAATTTTCAACATTCGGACTTCGACAAGTCCAACCTCGCTCAACCAAGTTGATGGCTACACAATGATTTGCTCTTTAGTGGTAGGTGCTAACCTTGGTTAGTGGCCCAACATCCTCTATTGAGCCCCCACCCCAAGCAAACGAAGATGAACAAGGTATACCTATGTGTCGATTAAGTTTTTAGACTAATGTCTTTTGGAGGATTGTTTGTTCAAGATATAGGTTTCGGAAACTACCATGTCAAGCGCGATGGAGAAGGACTCCATTACTATCAATCTCATGCAGTGATGGTAATGATTTATTTGAAGCCAAGGGATGCGTGACATGGTGCCCTAAAAGACTACAAGATGAAGACCACACGTACATCTCCGGATTGATGGACGAAAGGATAACGATGTCATCACGATGTTTGCATGAGCCTCAGCAGAGAACAATTAGATATATTTGGATTTTCAGAAGCCCCATGAAGTCTACGTTCCAACGAATCAAGCGGCAAGGCAATCGGAGGTTCCTACAAGCGGATATGGCCGAATCACCGAAGGTTGCACGTGCTGAAATTCTGGACAGCAAGCAGTGCTGAAGTGAAACAGCCATAGCTCCCTCATTCGGACTCCGATAAAGACGAATGAGTACCCGTTGGAAAGGTAATTTTATGAATTTTTCAATAGAACTATATTTTGGTATATGTTCTGTTCTGGATGCAGGGGTAAATCCATGAAGAATAGGCAGCAACAAGGCGATGACGACAAGATAGAGGAGATGGACATGGTGTCAATAAAGAGAAGATGGGGCAACGGATCCACAACATGTACATGATGAAATTCAGAAGCTAATAACTAAAACAAACCCTTTGGAGCTTGGATGAATGAAGACACAAGAGGCACCACTCAACACATGATGATGTTGGAAGCGAACCACGACCGATTTCATAAGTCAACATCAAGCTGCATGGCTACTTTGGATTCTCGCACAAGTAACCATGGCTTCACGACGATAAAAAGGTACATGAGAAAGTCGAGCTCTATGACTTTAAATGAAGCGCTTTGCAGGAGGCAACCCGATCTTTTTATATATCTATATAAACTATGACAAGTCTACATTGTGTTCTTTATTAGAAAACTTCAAGTAGCATCGTATCAATGCTCTAATAAATATCACAACCACATGTTGTATGCTTTAAATAGACATTGAGTGAGCACTATGCTACTTGATTTTGGAAAACTTGTAGACCACCTTTTTGTGTGCTTTTTAGTGTTTAGAGTCTTTTTTGTTTGTGTCTTTTTAGAGAGAAATATGAAGCATGATCCCTTTTGATTCTAAACTTGTGGCTAGTTAACTTAGGCTAATTTTTGCTTTTTGTTTAGATCACCACCATATCATGTCATATCATTTTGTTCATTCATAATCATGTTGCACTTCTTTCCACTTTATTCTCCACCCTTGCATTTTGTTGCATAATGCATACCATATTTAAAACCCTTTTTGTTAAAAAAAATCTCATCTTTGCCTAAACCTTCCTATCAAACCACACCTATAACCCAAGCCAACGAAGGAATGATCGACTTATGTCAAGTCGACAAAGTCTATCTCTATCCCTTGTCTAATTAAAATTTTGACTAAGCCTCGTCCTAAACCCTTAGGAAAACCCCTCATACCTTTAGTAATCCTAAAACCATAAGTTTGTTTTTCATCCGAAAATGTAACCCTTGCTTTTCTTCTCTTCCAAAACAACCTTAGATAGAATTTCTTCACCCGACTTATCTTTTCAAAATTTTTGTCTTAAGCCAAAAATATAGGATACCCATAAGCCTTACCTTAAAACCTTGTTAGTATGTTTGATTAGGTCTTCTGATAAAAAATTTGTTGTCAAGACTTTACCTCTCATAAAGTGACTTGCTTATCTTTATTGAGGGATGACATCAAAAGCCTTTTTCAAACATTGATGACCCTTTTTACTAACTCCTTTTTGCATTTGCATTTTGCATCAACCCCTTTGTTCTATCATGCATAGGTTAGCTTGGTTTCTTTGCAAAACTTTTTGATGAATGCTTTATTTTCCATGTTAATGCTTCATATGGGTATTTTCCTTAGCAACCTTGTGTAAACGTGGTGTTTAAACTTGCTTGCAGACCATCATCATTTCGTTCAATAAACCTTGCTATTTTCCATAAGTGCATTGGTTGGTATATAAACTTTGCATTGAGCTTTATTTTTCTTGTGCTATAAGATTTATTAATCTTGGGGTAGACATGGTGTTTTAACCTTGGATAAATAAACCTTTATGGCTATGGAGGAATTCGGCAACCTAGTTGTAAACATGGTGCTTAGAACTAGGTGTAAACATTGTCTTTGTTTATATGCTTTCCTCTCATTTGCACCTACACGCACGTACACTTATTAGGTTCTCTTTTCTTTTTACTAAGTAAGCTATGCCACAAGTTAAGATCTTAGGGATGTATTTGGTTTGTTGGCAATTATTTCTACTCCCGACCATCACCCCGGGGGTAGAATGTGCATTTGATTTGTTTTGCAGGCATGACGAAGTGTTCCCATGAGTTCTTGACCAATTTCAATTAAGATCGTTAGTCATCTACAAGGCTTGAGAAGGAAGTTGCTGTTTCCATCAAGATTTGAGCACATGTTCATAGATGTACAATGGAAGAAAAGTTAATTTTCAGAAGCTCCTTCAAACCATCTTTCCAACACATCAAGGATCATCACTTTTGAAGACGCGTACAAGGAGATATGGCAGAAATATTGAGCGCTGCGCAGTCTGAAATCAGCTTTGGACAGATTGCATCGCCGGAGTAAAAAAGGCACAACTCTCTTGTTCGGAACCCATTTCATGCAAATGATAGCTCATTGGAAAGATAATTTCATAAACTTCAACTTGGAGGGGTGTTTCAGTACATGTTCTGTTCTGGAAGTAATGGAAAAACTGTGGAAGATGAGGCAGCGACAAGGACGGGATGGAAGTCGGTGATGATGATATGATGAAGGATTGGAACCATGGATTGATGACAATAAGAAGAAGTTGAAGGACAACTGAGGTAACAAAGGCAAGGAAGTGGAGATGATTCTCAAACACATGGCAATAGGGAATTACAAGCGATTCAAGTTCTTCCACACTTAGCAACATGCTAAGCATGGGGGAGGATTTGATGGACGAAAGGGAAAAAGGCCACACAGAGATCAAGGATCACCTTCACCACAAGATGCTCATCATTCTTTTTCCATGCTAAGCACAATGCTTAAGCATGGGGAAGGTCACGCTGCACTTCACTACGAGCATCGAAAAGGACGGTAACTCGCCCTTAACTTTATCTTTGTTCATCTCCTTTTAAATGCTTGCACATATATGCTTTCAACCACAAACGACATTTGTATTTATCTCTCGATCAATAACATGGCTACTAGGAGGACAACCTAGGTTTGTTAGTTTTATTTTTCAATAAATGAATCACCATCTCTTTTGATCTTACCACGATGATATCATTCGTATGTCTTGCTTATGGAAAAATGATGAAAGTTGCCACTTTGTTTTACTTGCATGATGTTTTATATGACATGGCTTTTTGCTCTCTATTAAAAGGAACTTAAATTGATTAATACCGGCTCCTTCATTTGTGGAGGTTAAATGACTAATTTTTAGTCCCACATACTTTATGTTGCTCTTTGATTTAAGTTTACCGATGACCTATGCCTTGCACTTGTTTTATTTAAAATTATTATGCTATCTACATTTGTGAATCTCTTGCAAGGCTCTACCTACCAAAGCCTATACACATACAAGTACTTTCGTGATGTAACCTTTTAGTTTGCAAACTTATATCTTGATGAGTTGGATTAGGATTGATTTCTGTGGTACGAGACTAAGAAGCTGGTCATTCCTTTGCGTATCTTTTTCATGCTAGCCATTTTTGTCCATGCATTGTGAGTTTCTACATTGGAAATTTCACAAACTTCGCTGGGCATCCACCCTAAACCCAAAACATCTTTTTGTGATTACCTCCTTGACCACAACCCAAATTGAGTATGGATGATCCTTCGATGAATTTTCTGAAGATTTTCTGGCAAGATTTCAAGACATATAACATATGGAGGGACTCATCAATGCACCCAAGACCATGCAGAGTTTCGACCTGGAGGATGCCCTTGAAGATTTCAAAAGATTTATAGAGGAACACAAGGATTTTGTACTTCTTTAGCAGCCATAGGTCCTCTCACTTCTATGCTCGAGGACGAGGAATCATTTAAGCATGGGGGAGGACTGCTATAACAAGTACTATGTTGCTTAAAAGTTTGGAGGAGCATAAAAAATGATGAATAAAAAAAGGGAAAAAAGAAGAAGGAAAAAATAAGAAAGAAAAAAATAAGAAAAATAAACAAAAATAAAAATGCTCCTCGGTTCTTTTTCGCTTTCATTAAAATCTTAGAGAGCTTTGAAGACAAGTCCATACTCAATCTTTTCCAACCATGTGCAATCCGATAACGAGAGCTTCATTCGTGTCTCGGGATCACCCATTTGCCACTTGCACATGTCCACCTTTCTAAATGCGTGTGTTCCATCTCTCTCCCTTTCCAACATTTATTTTCCATGGCCTTTTTGACTAGTCTCGGTAATTCCAATAGATCTCTCTCTTAGTTTGACAATATTTCAAGTATAATGTTTTGCTAGGATTGTTTTTACCTACCAAGCTCCACATAAGCTTTCCACTTTTATATATGAGTAGAATAGGTTGAGAATAATTTAGTGTAGGCTTGAGTGACTTGACGAGATGAGTGTTCCCATGAGCTTTTGCAAGAGAACCTCACTTATGTTAGATGTGCAACTTTTTGAAAACTCTTCACGACGCAACAAGGTAAATGTTTGAAGTTTGCTTAAGTTTGAGAGCACTATATTTGTTTTATTGTGGCATGTTCTTTAATAATAGTCTATCTTCCATAATGAAATAGCCGATCAAAACTTGAACCTTAAATGCTAAATCCTTGAGAGAGCAATATGTCTTGTTGTGTATAACTAAGTGCAGGGAAGACATTGAAAGGCAACGCTGATTTCCAAGTTAAGCAAAGATCTTGGACTTGCTCGAGGACGAGCAAGGTTTAAGCATGGGGGTATGTTGACGGTCGATTTTGGTACACCTAGCTATAAGTTTACCGTCAACATTTGCACATATTTGATATTCTAACTAATGGTACTAACCCCCCGGAGGTATCAAGTTCACTCTTGCATGTCGATTTTGGAGTTTGTTGTTTACGTAGGAAACTAGCGCTTAAAGGGAGACTTTCGGGATAAGTTCATCAAGCACTTCAAGAGAAGATCATGAAGCCCGGCACAAGTCAAGACACATCATGAACATGACTCTAAATGGCCCAGGGACCAAAGCATGAAGCCGTAAAACTCCAGGGACCTGAACAAAAGATGCTGAAGCTTGCGCAACAAGGAGCTCTATCTAAACCGTGGAGAAGACGACGTCAAGAGCCCACATGCATAAGGGAGCAAGTCAACAATTGACCAAGAAGCGTCGGGGAGCAAACCAGGGCCGAACCGGGCCGAAATGGGCCCAGGCCGGTCAGCCCAGGCCGGCCGGCCCAGCCCGTTTTCGTGCCGGTTCGCGACGCCCTTTGACCTAGATGCTCCTCGATAAATTGCCTCAGCCTCCGTCGGCCGCCACATCCATCCATTCGTCAGAGAGCCGCCGACATGAAGGAGAAGCACCGGGAGGAAGCCGATGGCCGCCGCAAGTCCTCGAGTTGCCTAGGAGATGGCTTAGGCCATGCCCTAGCCGCCATGGTTGGCCCTGCGTGGTGAAGCCATGGTGGAGTTCCAGAGCCACGACTTGAATTCGTCAAGTCATTTGTACCTTCAACATTCGATGGTGACGTAATCATATCTTGTCCTACTTTGATCTACATCGATGAGTGTTTTATCCATATGTGTAGCTAGCATATGATTTTAGTAGGAATAGGTCTAATCGTGGTGGTTAGTCTATCTCTTGCGGATACATCATTGTAGTGCATGGACCAAGGTTGTCGTTCGGTGATGAATATCCTTGCGTAGTGACAGTACGGTGGAGGAGAAAGCGGCGAATGAACGTGTATCGGACCACTCCATATCGGGTTACTCCATATCGAGTGTACTCCTTATCATAGTATAGGTTTAGATTGGTTTGTCACCTTGGCCGGAACGGCAACAAGAAGACGATAGGCTAGGGTTACCCTTTGGTGTTTACCTTTATGGCTAGGTGGATGTGATCCATACATCTTTTCATGAATGTTTAACCTTTTTGCAATCAATGCTTCACATAGGGTTAGACCGGTAGGTTAGATAGAGAACCTTAGGAGTTTGCTTCTGATCCTTGGATTGACAAATCTAGGGAGGACCCTCCTTGGTGAAAAAGGCACCAAGTCAACACCATCCTTGAACTTGAGCACGGTTTTGCACCGTCAACACCATCCTTTCTTCCTTCTTCTGCTGCAGTATGTAGGTCTCCTATAAGGTTCCCCAAACGATCAGCACTGCCATCTTCTCCCACATTTTCCCCACAACCAACACCGCAATCCTCTCCCACATTTGCCCCATCACCACTGTCATGCACATCAATAGGGTGCTCAACAACATCTACATTGACATCCTCTCCATGATGAAACCAACGAGTATAACTACTATCCATACCATTCATCAAAATGTGCTTCTTCACAACAGGCTGACAGTGATACTTGTGATTCAGACATCTTGAACATGGGCACAAAATCTCAACATTGTCACTGAATTTCTCTGCAACGAAGCTCATAAATTGTCTGACTCCATCAATGTGTTCAGAGGAAAACAACCTTCCATGAACCCATCTTCTATCCATCTAATCAAGCATTACACAAAACACACAAATCAACACCTCTGCACCAATTCAAATCTATAAATTCAACAAAGTCAAGAAACAAATGTACCTTTCCTTGGCTGCAATGACACTGGGCGCCTTGGATGCGTCAATGGACTAGCAACACTGGACGCATTGTCGCGCCATCTACCACCACGGGCACGGGCACCACCACTAGAACAAGCACACGCATGGTGGTGACGGCCGGGAGGATGAGGGGGATGCGGGATGCCACTGGTGTGGGAAGCTCGTGGTAGCGACAGGAGTTCAGGCGGAAGTGGCAGCGGGAGGTAAGGCGACGGCGACGCTGCGGGATGGCGTGGTGGGCGGTGGCGTCATGGATGGCATTGGCATGGGCAGCGGCAAGATGCGGATGGTAGCGGCGGCGCGGACAAGGGAAAGCAGCGGGATGGTGCGGGGCGGCGGTTCTGGTAGGCAGCGGCGGCGCGGACAGGGAATCTCGGTGGTGGTGCGGGGCGGGCGGCGCTGGTAGTCAGCGGCGGCGGCGGACAGGGAAGTCTCGGTCTAGATGGATGGGGAACTTCGATCCTTTTACTCTTCTGGGTAGATAGGTTGAAAAGTAATTAAATGTTAGACTTAGTCACAAACAGATTGGTAGCCCAGTGGTAGAAGCGCTTGGGTTGAAGCGCGAGGTCTGGGGTTCGAGTCCCTCGGGCTGCAGGTTTTTCCGTTTTTTACGAGGAGCTCATGCCTTGGGTGAGGTGGCGCTTGCGTGGTAGTGAGGTGGGCCCTAGGTGCTTGCGTGGCAGTGACGTGGCGCCTGGGTGAGGTGGCGCTCGCGTGGCAGTGAGGTGGTCCCTAGGCACTCGCGTGGCAGTGAGGTGGGCCCTACGCGCTCGCGTGGTAGTGAGGTGGGCCCTACGTGCTCGCGTGGCAGTGAGGTGGCGCCTAGGTGAGGTGGCTGCTTTTTTTTATTTTCTCATCGTGACGAAACTGCTCAAACATCGCAGCGTTGCGGGTCGGATTGCGACGAATTTAACAAATCGTCGCGATATTTTTGGGTTCAATATCCATCAATGCACATCCGCGACAAAAAATAGGAATACGTCGTAGAATCGTGACGAATTTAACAAATCGTCGTAATGTTTTGGGCTTCAATATCCATCACTGCACATCTGTGACAAAAAACAGGAATATGTCATAGACGCAGTGCTCTTCGTGATGTTTTCTGAAAACGTCGTGGAAAGTGTGTCACAGATTAAATAGTTTTTTAGTGATGAGGCAGGGCTCATGCAACACAATTGGTCGCCGTAGGAGCAGTTGTTTCGAGTAGGGGCAGTTGACTAGGATGTGATCCCCAGTTTCTTGTTCTTGGTCGCCCATCCAGCAAACATCATGAGCCTCCAGATTGTGCCGTCGTCGCGGATCCGCAATCCAAAGCCAGCCCCTTGTTGCAAGCCAAGTGAAGAATTTCAGAACTAGTTTTTGAACAAGACGAAGAACTGAGGTGCAGAGGAGCTCATTACTGACTTATGGGTCCCTGATCAACCGTTGCTCGTCTTCGAATTCAAAGGGGAATTTTTTGTATCCTCGAAGTTGACACGGGTTACCTATTTCGATCATGCATGTTTGGACAACAATTCAGATGGGAGGGACTTCTCCAAAGTAAAACCGACCATAAGGAGATCAACTGGGAGGTGGTGAAGATGACGCTATGGAATAAGGTCTCTCCGGCCTCTCCTTACCTCGACGACGTTCTTTCCGGCGCCGACGAATGGCCAGTGAGAGTTGGTTCTGCCAGATTTGTAGATTGTCTTCAGATCTTTACAGTTGGTGTGTTCGTCAGGAGATGCAATTTGGCTGTCCTTGGTTGTGGCAGTTTTGGTCTCTTTCTTCGATCTGTTCTTCGTCAAGTTCCGGTTTCTTCAATCCGCCGGTTTGGTGATGAGTGCAAGCCTGTGTTGCTTGGGGTGTTGCCCCAGCTGATGTTCTTTCAGCGTTTGCTAGATGTCGTTGTAAGCAGTGGGTGGTTCTTGCGGTCTTCAAAGCCTTGTGTGGCGATGGTGTATGCAGGTGCTCCTTTCCCTTGTTGCCTTTCCAGTGTATTTTTCAAGCTCCGGTGGACGACGAACTTTGGAAGGAAGAAGACGACCAGAGTGCTCTTCAATGTATTTTTATTTTCTTCGCGTCGTTGTGTGTCAAGCTGTCCTTCCCTTGTACTGTCAATTGTTCTCCTTGATATGAATCAGACTAGTAAAATGTACGTGCGGCACGCACGTGTCTAAAAAATATCGAAAAATGCCCATCGAACATAAACATTTCATTGTGTTGTGTTTTGACAACATTGTGTTGTTAAAATAGAGAATTATTCAATACAACTATATATAATGTAATATAACACATTTAATGCTTCGTAGCCGGCTTACATCAACATGCACAACATTTCTATGCTTCCAAAACGTCTATATACACGATATTCTTAGTTTTCTTCCCGGTTGGATCAGCTAGAATGTTAGATTTGGCCAAAACTCATGTCGCATTACGGCATTACGCCCAACTCCTCTAGACAATGCTACATATAGCTGACCAAAACACACGTCGAAATATTTGACAAACTACATATCAACGTTGTACTACAGAAATATTGCATTAAACGAGTTGAGAATTCCACGTACTTGTGGTTTCATCTCGTTCTGCAAAACCCCGTTGCCTCTTTGAACCCCGTCGTGGTCATAAATTGTCAGTCATACGCAACAAGGCACAAAGAACACTTGCTAAAACGCCGTATGCGTCCCGGCGGGAAACCTGAAAATTTTGGTACTGGAAATTAATTTTTAAAAATCATCGAAGAAATCAGCTTAATTCATCTAACATAACTCAAAATAAGCCTTCAATCTAATTCAATCTCTAACCAAATTTTTTGTTGCTACGTGATGTCAGTATAGTCACCTTAGAAATTCGCGAGCTGCCCTCCCTTGTGCCTTGCGCTAATCACCTCACCAATTTGCAATCAATCTTCCTCCCCTCATGCACCTTGTTTTTCATGCACACGCACAAAGGCACAACACACAAAGGCAGCATGGACAGCTGCTGGCGCAGAAAGCACGAACCGCCGCAGAAACCAATAGTTGAATGGCCGGCAGGGAAGAATTGCGAGTGCAACATCAACATTCAAGAAAGGAGGTCACCAGCAGCAAGAACTCTCCAAGATAAAAAGGTCACAATCACTAACCAAAGCAAGACGAGATACATACCTATCATTGCGCAAAATCACACGGCAGTCATCTGTTAATGACAGACACAAGCAGCTACGTTGTCGTTAGCCACGGGTTGACCCTGTTGATGGCGGACTCAAGCAGCTTCATACGTTGTTGATGGCCCCAGGCTGATCCTCCGTCTCCAAATTCACAACCGAGGAGTTATAACTGGTCTACTCATCAATCTATCTATATGTACTATAAAGATCGAATAATTTGAAAATTGTTTCTCACCCAATTCGGATCCGCCTTACCCCTCACGCCAGACCCACCCGTCATATATTTAGAAGAGTGGATAGGATGGAAGACTCATAAAATCGCAATTTGAAAAGCGTTTCTACCAAAATCGTAATGTTTTTGTTACCCGACCTCTCCCACCCCATACTCGCATCTGGCCCATCCACCTACATCAACAAAATCTACTTTTTATCTTTTCTCTCTCTCTTTTTTTCCTGGTCGGACAAATACTCCTTACACGTTAATACTCCTGACGTTGACTCCTGGTCGGACTGGCCGAGGTTGCTTTTTTTCCCTTGACACGTTAATACTCCTCCGTTGCCTTTTCTTTTTCTTCCCATATATTTTTCCTTGACACGTTAATCAACGCCGCTTTAACTAATCAACTCCGGGTTAATAAATCACGTTAATACTCCTTCGGCGTTGCCTTTTCTTTTTTCTCCCTATGGATTTTTCCTTGACACGTTAATCAACTCCTAGCTAATAAATTGTGCAAAATAATTAAGAGCGAAAGAATTGATCTTACATCTTATCTTACTAGAGAAAATGAAATTTAGGTACAAAGTTGTGATCTTTGCAAGAAGTTATCGGTAAAAGTTTCAAGAGACGAGAATATAGCTTGCGAGCGAGGATAGGATTTATGTGCAAAGATGAGATCTTTGCAGGGAGTTATTGGCAAAATTTAAAAAAAAACAAGAATAGAGCTTGTATTTTGGGGAATCCTCGGGGGCTTAAAGGCAAAACTACCTATCTAAATTGTGAGTGTATGACGACGATGAGCGGACAAACGGCTCAGCTTTGCTTGCTTCCTAGCGTTAATGTCTTCGTCCGACAGTGCTCAAGCACAACAAAATGGCAATGGTCGGCGACGCTCTGCTCAGTCGACGATCGGCGCAAGTTGTTATAAACACGATGGTCAACAAAATCTTACATTTTACAATCTCACTTTTTTTTCTTCTCACCGTACATTTTTTCTCCCCACAATAATGCACAATGTTTTCTTGGAAGGTCAAAAGCTGCTCGTGGTGATGTATTGCTTTAGAAAACTTAAAAAAAGGAGTCCAAATAAAGTTGGATACATGACGTGAGGATGTATTGAATTAGGAAAATGTGTAAACGAGTCCAAAAAAATTGACCACAAGTCATCAAAACTCTCACCCATATATATACATGACAAACATTGTCGAAAACTCGTATTGAACCAACAAAAAAAAATCAAAGTCGTGCTATGGACAAGACAGGGAGCGTCATGAAGCAGATTGAGGAGCGGACAAAGGTGGCTATCGACGATGACAAGTTGCATACAGAATTGCAAAGCGGCACAACGCTAGGGGCCAAAAAGATAGACGACTACATCCACATGAACATTTGCGACAAAATACACAACACCGCTGAAAGTAGCGAGGAGATCAATACAGAGGAATTTGTTGATTCGGTCATCAACTTCGGCGGCACCGGCGAGGGCGAAGATGACGGCAAACATCACGATGAAGGATCCACGGTGACCAACCGGGCTATGTCCGTAGAAAATGATGAGCACGTGATGCCATTGATCGGCAGCTAATAATTTGTTGATCACGTGCATTATATATGGCCATTTATATATGAAATCCTTCTCTAAACAGCCTCAAATGTGGACAATTATCACAGTTTCAAACATACCATACTAAGAAAAATTCGAGATCTGTCAATGACTAAATTACTCACCATCTTGGAGCTTAAGGCTAAATTGTTAATTTCGTGCTATGTCACCCATAGTCTAAAGGTTCCATTTTACACATACAATACCCCTGTCTAATAAGAAATTTGTTCGGAATCAAATTTCAAAATTTGCTAAGTGTAACTGATTCAGAATCTCAGATACAACCAATTTCAGTTGTATGTTCAGAGTAAATAGCTCTCTAATCAAACTTTGCTTGAAGTTTGTAATATGCAAGTCTGTCCCCCTAGGTTCATCTTCTAATGTGAAATGTGGTCCAAAATATATAGATTTAGTTGGGTCACTTCTTGTACATGAGTTTGTTAAGTTTCTCTCCATAATTGTATTTGAAGAACTGTTAAATGGCCCAGTTTCTAGATTTGGAAAATTTGCAGTCTGTAGTTGGCAGTTCAAAACAGCGTAACATACCATCTTTGAAGTTTATTTAAAATTTGTAATGAAATTTGTATCTGTCCGAACATGCCAAGAAGGATTTATAGATTCTCAAGTTTACTCATGATTTATAAAGATCAAAAGTGTACATATACATTTCTTCAAAGAAAACTATTGAACAGAGGATGGCACGTGGGGTCTTGTTTTTAATGACAGGGCTATCGGTGATTCTTTCCTTCTTAACTCTATCTTTATTTCTTTCTTATTCCTTATTTCTTTCCTTTAGCCACGTTACCAATCAAGCGGTCAAACCAATCATGTCAAGCTTCTTTCCTTCTTTATTCCTTTCTCATTTCATATTCCTTTCATTTCCCCACGATGCCAATCGCGCCAAGACAAAATTGGAAACACATGCTAACAAAGACGGATCGTGATTAGGTGCAAATTAGGAAGGGGTAGCGGCCGTGTTGGACGCGAATTGATGGACGTCTTTACATCACCGTGAGTATAGGGTATAGAATATGGAAAGACTATGATCTGTATAGAGTACCCGCACATTCTCGACATAAATAGAATACCCGTGTGTTGGAAAGGAACATTTATTTGGAAGGGAATTCAGGGACGCGAAAATAGGAAAGAAACGGGAGGAGGAGCACTACGCGGGATAACGGAGCGGGATTGACAGCAGGGTACATGGGTGGGTAAAAGAACCGCATGGTGAGAAAAAACTAAGTTTTTTCCAAAAGTTTTTTCTAAACATCGAAAACGTGTCTAACCCCCTCCTTTCGCAGTCAATTCTTACGAAAAAGTTGGTCTAAAACTGAAACGTGGGACCTCCAGTGAGAGGTAAGAGGGTAGATTTTCTGGTGAGAGTTGTTCAAAAGAACTTGTTCTTTATAGTATAGAAATATAGATGTGTGAGCGTGTAGTAGCTCACGGTCTTAAAAAACCAGAATAATTGGACAATTTATACTGCTTTAAAAACACATGATAAATAAAAATATACATTTTAAATGAAGGTACATGGGTATAAAATGGCTTATCAGCCACCAACCAACACTATTTTTATCTTACAATAAATCAACACCAATCACCTGACACCAATCAGCCAGCGGTATTTTTCTTTCACAACAACTCCACACCAACAAATCAAACAAGTCGAATAACAAAGAAATCCAATATCATACCACAATAATTTTGTTACCATAGACAACAATCTCGTCATCATGAGCACGCGAAGTCCCAGCAACAATCTTGCGATGACGCAGCCCACGAACGAGACAACCCTGTTGTGTTTGCCCCCGCCTCACCCTCCTCCCCGCGTCTTCAGCGGCTATCGCCGCCGAATCCGCCACCACTCCACCCCCTTCTGAGCACGTTAATCTTGTCTGATATGTTTGCCCTAACCCTAAGCTATCTAACTGACAACCTCTTCCGCCTTGATCAATGGTGCCACTGTCACCTTGTCTCCCCGCTCGTATGCCCATCACCGCAGGACCAACCTACTATTGACAACACTATCTAAGTCCACCATATTCTTAAGAAAACCCCACCCTCGCGGATGTGAACTTTCTCACTTGAAGAGCTAATTGGATATCCGCACCCAAAAGATACCAAACTGCAGTTAGCATCCACCTGGTAATAACTGAGTTACACCCATAGTAAAATGCACGTGCGTGCGGCGTGCACATGTCTAACAACACATAAATAAGAATTTATGTATATAAAATACAGAAATATAGATATATTCAATAACAAAATTATGCATACCCTCGATGTTTAAAAACAGTCTTACACTCGCATTAATCTCATGTTCACCCCTGCCCAACCCTCTTCATGCGCCTCCGCCCCCTTGGGATTGGTGTATGCAAAACCTTACAACCCAAAAGGAGTAGCAAGTATCAAAGAGAAAAGTTAAAGTCTAAACTTCTGGCTATATCTCAAAGACAAAGCAATGTAAAGTGCATGTGTGGCACGTACATGTCTAACAACACATAAATAAAAATTTTTAAAAAGAAATATAGATATATTCAATAACAAATTTATGCCTACCCTTGATGTTTGAAAACGTCTTCCACTCGCATCAATCCCATGTTCGCCCCCGCCCCACCATTTTCCCTGCGTCTTCGGCAGCTATCACCGCCAAATCCGCCCCCTCTCCCCCTCGCCCACCTTCCGATGTGAAGCTGATCTTTACGTTGTATCAAAGGCAAATGCTAAATCTAAACTAAAAATCGTTAACCCAAGAAAATCTGAAATTAGTGTATGAAAAACCATAGAACATTACACATTTTTTTATTCTAATTGTAAATGTTGTACATTAAAAACAAAAAGAGATACAATGCTATCATTTTTAACAAAATAATCAAAGTCAAATACTTATGAATGATTAATTGACATTATTTTCACATCATGGAGTTTGAAAATAAGATTAGACATTTTGAGGCCACCCCTACAGTGAAATATAATATGCTCAATATGAATAGCTGAATGAAACATCAAAATGTAGTGTAATTTAAAAAGTCAGAGGCAGTGCTCGATACATTTTACAAAAAAGAATTGATATCTTGTATCATTTCAGGCTTGGTTTTGCAGCCGCATTCTTCTTTGGCTTCTTGGCTGCTACTAGCAGACCCTTCTAATTGGTCTACTTCTAGCAAGGGCAGACCGCCAGCACTTGCCAGCTTCAATTGGTTATTGGATCAATACATATTACATTCATCTGTACTTGAGAACATTCAAACAATCACTATATCCACTGGGATAGACAGTACTTTGAAAAAAAAGAGAAGAATAATAAGCAACAGTTCAGGGCGTTGCTAGACGCTTCCTCGCAGTGCTAAGAGCCTCCTCAGGCTATCGGCTATCCGCACCCGTATTTTCATCCCTTAAATGGAATATTTTGGTGTAGTCATCAATACTTCCTCCATCCCAAAATATTTGCATTTTTACTCCTGCGCTTCACGTTTGACCATTCATCTTATTAAAAATTATGAAAATATTATTTATTTTTCTATGAAATGTTATATATATAATATATATATATTAAGTATATCATAATTGTCTTTACACTTTTGCAAAATTTAGTTTGCTATGAAATGTTTTATCATCATATATATATTAAGTATATCATAATTATCTTTACACTTTCGCAAAATTTTTAAATAATGGTCAAACGTGATCCTCCCCCACTCCCTTGTTCGACTCCCTCCCCCTCTGCTCCTCCTCGCCCTCGCTCCGGCCCCTGCTCAGTGCTCACCCTCGCTCCCGTCGGCGACAGCGGACGGGTGCGGCTCCCGCTCCTCTCTACTCTCCCACACGCCGACAGCTGGGCCCTTCTTCGGCCCCGTCCTCGCCGCCGCTTCGCCTCGCCTTCGAGCCGCTGCACCACCCCTCCCTCTCCTGCAGCGCGCCCGCCGCTGCCCCTTCTCTCTTCTCCCCGCCACGCAGGGATCCGAGGTCAACGCCGGCGGCAGCGTGGCCGATTTGGGCGAGCAGCTCTTGCAGGCCGTCCCCATCCGGCTGTGGAGGGGAAGATCCGGCCCGCCTGGAGCCCGAGCCTGAGCTTGAGCTCCGGGTGGGAAGGGGAGGGGGTGGCTCAAGCTCCGGACATCGCATAGATTCGTGAGCTCGGACCGCAAGCGTGGGGAGCTCCGGACACTGGGCCCAGCCGGCGGGCAGTGGGCCTCTGTAGGTTGCCGCCGCCATCCCAGGTCTGCCGGTCTCGGTCGCAAAAAAAAAGGTCTGCCGGTCTCCATCCCTTCCCCCCTTTCCCTTGCATCTCATCTCGATTCCTTTCGATTCCTCCATCATCCACTCATGTTCTATTTTATTGCAGTTCTGAACCTGTAGCCTCTTTCCCGATCCCCTTCCGTGTAGGAGCAGTCCTCTCCTTTGTCTCCTACTTCAATCAAGCATTCAAGCTCAGACATTCAAGGACGCAGTTCGTGTATAGAAGAGAAAAGGTAAAACCTTGCAGATGGCTCATATGTGGATCCTTATCTTTTAGTTTAGATGGTTGTTCCTGTTGAAACATTGTGTCGTATTGTGTTCCTTTTAAATTCTATTGTGTTGTTCAGTGTTAAGAAATTATGTTCTTTGCAGCAAGTCACCTACTAAAAAGCCAAAAAAGCCTAAGAGTCGCTTCTCACAGTCCACTGAACAACTGAATTCCACATTGCTATCACTCCAGAAATTTCTCAATACTCTTGCTCCTCAAGTGCCCCAACCTCCAAACCCTCATGCTAGTTTGTGGGAGATGCTAGATGCAATGACAATTACCACAGATGCTAGATGCTAGTCGTTTCTCATATTGTTCTAAAAAAACTCGACCTGTGGATCTATACTGTTCTTGCCACATAATTTTTTGTTGCCGCCATGTTTAACAGTAATAATAAATATTGGTATACAAGAATCTACGTAAATAAAATGATGCACTTAATTTGACCAGTTGCCAAGGAACACACCTATCCATAATTGTTCTAATTCTTTTTGTTTTTTTCTGAATACATATGAAAGCACCGTGCTGTCTATATTAGCAAAATAAATGGTAGGGACTGTATGCTCGCTGCAAATAATTTTCAGAAGCACCATGATGTAAAATCTGCATGCACCAGATGAAAGCTCTTAAGATCCTAGAATTGAATAACTTTACTACAAAATTTAAAATCCCTAACTTGGAGAGAAATTTGATACTCATTTTCTTTTGTCTCATCAAGGAAGTCCTCGATTGGAGTGTTAATCTTGCCTTAGCCTTTTGAAGTCAGATTAAAGTTTAAACCCATTGACCACTGTTTTAAAGTCAGATTAAATTAAAAATCATTTGGAATTTGCAGTTACATGGCAATTATCAAGTACTACTCATATTCTAAATAAAAATGGGAACATTCTAATTGAAGCAATATTATATATTTTGTCAAATGAGAAGATTCTGGCAGGCTATATTAACAGATGAAAATAGATAATAAGATATCTAAAATGCCTCTACATATGTGCCTTACGATATTAATCTTTACCTTTCATATTCTAGATGCCTGTTATAAATCTAGTATCTTGTGCATCTTCCATGGAACAACCCAAATATGAGAAATTTGACGCGTAGCTAATTTCATGACCCAAAAGAGTGTTGACATCAACAAACAAATATCATTATATCACATACTTTATCACAGGCAACCATATTTGTCAAAAAGAAAAAAACTAAAAGTTGTTCCTGCTGATACATAGCAGTAAATTTCCATCAAAATGATTAAATTGAGAATTATCGCACTGCACACTAAAGGCCTTAGAAGTGGGCAATGTTGTTACTGAATCATTCATGGCCGACAAAGTGCAACAAAAGCAGGTGATGAGTACCCTTTATAATTATGTCATGATTAAACTAATTATGGTTTCGTATGTGTCCAGTGATTTCCATTATTGGTTATGTATAGAAGAGGGCTTCATATGATAAGACCGGCATTGCTGATGATGATGTGAGCACCTGTTTTCAAGTACTTACTACCTTTTTAGATTGAAGCAATATTTTCTGAACTCTTTTCTATCCTCTAAGGCACTGGTTGGAGAAGTTGAGTAGAGAACAATGTACAAGGTATATTTTCTTGTATATCAATCACAGGGTAATGTTATCTATGCATTTGAAATGGTTGACAAATCAATCTTTTAATGATGTTTCTTAGGCCACTGGAATTTGAATCTAAATATAGATTCGAATTCTGAGAAAAAGTACATGAAGGATCTTTATACAAAATATAAGGGTACCATGAACAGGTGCTCTGCAATGATATCAGGTGAGTTTTCTTCTTCTTCCCTTGTAATTGCGATGTGTGATGTTCTCCAATTTGCTGGTACATGATATTAGCTTCCTAATAGCTGCTTGATCTGTGATGTTCTTGCCATGGATTTTTTTGCTGCTGCCATAGTTGACAATAAATATTGGTTTATATTGTAACGACCCGGGTTTTCGGTGAGGAAAACCCGACTCTCTGTACTATTGTGATAGTCCCTGGATCGGTAAGCTATCACGTACAGAACTCGTCTCAGTATAATATCAGTTCCATACAACGAAAACAGATTACACATTGAATAATTACACCCGAAAACAATTCGGTATACGATTGTAGTACAAAGCCCCTTGGGCTAAACGACAAGTTGAAAGCCTACGTAGCGGTAGCTAGAGCTTCAAGTCTTCATCTTCGATCAACCCCACATGCAGCACTTGAGCGAAGCGACACAACCCTCTTCTTGATTTCTTCAGGATGGACCCTTCACTCCAAGTTAAGAACCTGCACACTCACCAACTATCCCCAAGGAATGGGATAGGTTCACGTCACCATCCGTATGCAGCTTTAAGTGGCCTACTTCTAAGGGGATAAAAAAATATATATATAACAAGGATAGCTAGGGTTTCCTAAGCAGCAGCAACAACATAAATATAGAGAGTAAACCATCCTTCCCAAACTCACAGCTCACACAACTCATCGGGTAGTCCTGGCTCGCCAGGTTCCCGTCTCCACCATCTCGGGCAAAACATAGCTCTCCAACACCCGCCCTCGTCTCAAAGCATCCAATGCGTCTCAGCCCACATCCCTCATCTCAAAGCATCCAACGTGCCTCATCCCACATCCCTCATCTCCAAGCATCCAATGTGTCTCAGCCCACATCCATAGACTCTCTAACTAAGGCGGTACCTCCTGCCGGGACTATGAGTCTCAAAACCAGGTCAGAAGTGTAGAGTATGTGGGAGACTAGGGTCGGTAAACGACCGAGCCCGACGCACCTCCCTCATGGAGCGTGTTCGGCCTACCCTCTCCCACACACTCATCAACATTGCAAAGTGGTTTCGAGGGTCTTGGAGACTAGGGCAGCTAAACCGCCGGGCCCGGCGCACCTCCACACTGAGCGTGTCCGGCCTACCCTCTCCGAACTCATAATCTCCTAATAGTCATGCAGTATCGTCCAGCTAGGGAAATCATTGGAACCTTCCTCCAGGGGTAAACAACCTCCAACTCTCTCCGAGAATCACACTCACAATATCCCATACCCATACACGCATAGCTCAGCGCATATACACACATATATAAAGTATAGCAGTAGTAGGACAATCAAGGAACAGAATATAAAGATAGGCTATGCAAGGTTCATCAACATCATGCAAGTAATAAAGTGCTAGCAATCTATATAGCAATGCCTAATAGGTATTCAGAGTCGGATGGGCGTGAACACCTGTGTGCAAGTAGTCGTCGTAGTTTCCGTAGTTGTTCTCGATCCTCAGGCTCGACTCCTCAGCTCTGGGAATTCCTAGATTCGCATAAATAAATAAACACGGTGTCTAGATGCAAATAACTCCAAAGAGAAGCAATAAAGAACCAAATAACTCCAAAAGCTAGTCTAACGGATGCTTCATGATTTTAGAAGAACAAAGAAATCGATTTCATATTTTTCTAATGTAGAAACAATTTATTATGGATTTTCAAATAAAGAAAATAGTTTACGAGTTTAATTAATTGCGATACAGCACATAAAACATAAGTCACCAAGTTAGAGAGCCATAAGCTAGGTTTTGGGTTGGTCTGCATGGTAAGTTGACTAGTCAACGATCATTGTTGACTAAGTCAAAAAGGAAAGTCAAAGGGCAACCGGACCCCACAAGTTACATTGTGGGCCCCGTATGTCAGATGGGACATAGGTTAGACAGTTAGCGGTTTCACATGTTAGTGAGTCCCAACGGTAAGTCCGTAGGCCCCTTTGTTCAGATTGGAGAGACTGTGAAAGATGGTTTCGCTATAAGCGATATGATGTGGTTGAGAAACTTGGCTCAAGCTGGAACATGACAAAGATGTGGCGAGGATGGATTCACCCTGGATACGGCTGATGGTTTAGTTAGCGCACGTGTCGTTCACAACGAAGGCGTGGCACGACCGCAGCGAAGGGTATAGTCGGGACTAGAAAGATTGAACACAAGCATCAACATACAAGAATTAAAGCTCTTGGTGAAAAGGAGTAGGTGCTGCTAGCAAACAGCACACACACACCAGATCGATAAAGAGCTGAGGTTAGATAGAACCTACAGCTTGGCAGTCTAGAGTCTTGCACACGGCTCGGCAGTAAGCGATGCACAAGCAAGAAGGATAAAGGCTCGGTGGAAAAAGGATATGTGCTGCTGTTTAGCAAAGACAATGGGGCGGTGATGTGGGGCTTGCAGGCCGGCTGGGCTTAAAGGTTGGGCGGGCCGGCTGTCCAGGGGTGCCCGACAGACCTGGTGGCGAGGTTAAAGGGTCTCTGGAGAACTTAACAGGCTGGGTTTAGGCCCAACCCGCTCCAAGGTGTTTTTCCTATTTTCCTATGAACCTTTTACATTATTCAAATTTTGAAATTGAATTCAAATTTGAATCCCACTCAAATAAAATCCAAACAAAATCCAATAAACCCCAAAGTTGCCACACTAACATTTTATATTTCCTATTTTCATTATTTTGCTCAAAATAAATCTAAGAATTTAGGGAAGGTTCAAAGAAGACATCCTTATAATTTAATTAAGCACTCAATTTCACTCAAAAATTTTGAGATCCACATTTTGCATTCATAAACATTCTAGAGAAAATTCTGGGATGTTACAATATACAGCCATCTAAGTAAATAAAATGATGCATTGAGCTCTTCCTGTATAGAAATAGTACAGACCTCCTATATATGACCATAAGAAATAGTACCTTCTCCTTGTTAGCAATTGATGCATTTAGGTTGTCCCGCACTTTCCTCTCCACAGTTGACATTGATGCAAATCTTTTTCTCTGCCACCATGTAGAATTCAGCTGTAGTAAAATGAAAAAAAAAACTCCATGGTTTCATGTGCAAAACCTTGCCTAGTTCATTCCCAATTAGCTGAAAGTACTGTCAAACACTTCCAAAGAGGTATAATTGACTTTCAAGACAGTAGTTTGTACTAAGATGACATGAGATTTGTACCGTAGCAGTGTGAGAATTCACTGAATGAAGAGTATAACAGGTTTCAAGAAACACATGATATGTTTTGTAGAGAAAAGGAATACATCATTAGCGTAGGTCCATAAATGCAACTAATACTTAATATTTGATTTACTCGATTCATTATCATTTGCTTAGGTCCATATATTCAAAACCTATGATATGTAAGAATAATACTGAATATATAGGTATCTACTTCCAAGTGAACTAAAAGTAAATTTGAGTCTATGTATGCAAGTAATCCTGAATCTTTGATTTACCTTAGGTCCATTGAGTAGTATATCTTTTGATTGTAAAGATAATTTCTGACTCATATTCCCATGCATTTTTATAGAATGAAATGCAGAAATTAGTGGGAGAAAATTGCCCAAAGCAGTAAACACAAAGCACCATCATGGGGATGGATCCGTAGCAATAGGCTAAGTTTGACCAGCCATCATGGAGTCCATGGACTTGAACAAAGCTCACCATAAGGTGCTTTTTCTGAAGACTCTTTCTTATCTCCTCTATTGTTAGCTTTCTTCATGAATTCTGCATTGCCAAAACCCATGTTATTCTTAGGTGATCTAGAGTTGATGCCTCTATATGCTCAATATTGATTCTGCAATCTCCAGTGTAAAAAATTCTATACTCCATTATGCATAAACTATGCTCAATATTCTTAGTTTATGCATATTGGAGTACAGAATTTTTGTGCTGCTAATTACCTGAGGTTTTGTCAAATCACTTCTTATTGATGACGGTGCTTGGTATGCATGAAGAAGACGACGACAACGGCAAGCTGGATTGGATTGAAGGTGAGGGCGTCACCGGTCGGCATCCGCCTGTCTCGTTCGATAACAACGTAAGAACAGTGATGCCCTTTTATTTCCGAGACCTGCAGTACAAGAATAATGACATAGAAAAATATTTATATTTACTAACAAAAGTCTCCTACCTTATATTATTGGTGTATTGTTAGTTCCAAGTAATTTGATAATTGATATATGAGCTCCAAGTAATTTGATAACTGATATGAGCATTCACGTTGATTAAATGAATCAGTTTGAAACCATATATTAAATTATTTGCCTGGTTTAAATACGTGAAACTAAATTTATTTGAGAAAATTGATAGTATCTCTACACTCTACAGCCACCGTGGAGTAGTATTAATGGTTGCATTAAAAATTAATTAACTGTTAATACTTTGCATAGTTAAATTGAATCACATGACTTCATTGTAAATTTTCAAATATCTAATCTTATTCCTCAATTAGAAATTCCTTGGTCGCTCGAGCATGTAACCCTTCATTCTCCTCTGAATAAGGTACATATTAAACACATCGACTGGTATTTGACACTAAAAAAATGCAATGAGAAATTGAAATGGCAGGAGTGGTGTGGCAAAACTGACATTGTGATGACAACACTTGTGTTCCCATTGTCTGATGGTGATCATTTCCTTAGCTGCATTTCTTTCCAATCACAAATGCCAACAATTTGCACAACATCTATACTATAGATCAGCACTAACAATTAAGCACACAATCATGCAGGAAAGTACAAAACAACAAATGCAAAGGTTCGTACCAGAGGGGTGGATTGGAGATGATGGAGCCGGCGACCCTGTGTTGGTGCTGGACATGATGGCCTCCCTGGTCGTCGTGATGGAGACGACAATGCAGATGGCGACTGTCGATCTGCGCTCTGGATTGGATCGAAGGCGAGGGCTTACCCGGTCTGCGTGGTGGAGACACGACAGCGGCACTGTCTGGATTGGATCGAAAGCAAATGAGTCAGGGCCAGTGGAGGCGGATGTGTGTGGGCATTCACGAGGGAACGCGGCTTGTGTTGCGAGGCTAGTGAATGAGATGTACCTGGTATACCGTGATAGGGTTGAGGGCGACAGCGGCGCCGTCAGGTTGGAGGGCGAGGGCGCCCTATTCATGTGCGTTGATGGAGGAGGCGATGGTGTAGACGAAGAAGGCGATGGAGTTGTCACAACGGTGGTGGCGATGGCGTCGACGTAGGAGGAGATGGCGTTGGAGGGAAGGAGCGTTCACAGGCGCAGGGAGCAGCAACAGCCAGAACGGAGCGGGGTAGGGCGGCGGTGATGGGGGTAGCGAGATGACGGGTCGGCGGCGGAGGCGCGTAGGTTTTAGGTTTCTGTGTTCGGAAAAAAAGGGGTGATGTTTGTTGCGGACGGGAAAAAAAGGGAGGCGTGGGGCGGAGGTGACGGTGACGTGTATACCTAAACCCTCGCTGCAGTGATTTTTTGGAAACAAATTTTTCACGGCGAGAAAACCGCGACGGCAAAATTTCCACCGCGTCGGGGTGGGTACGGAGGGTGGGTAGACTCCGCGCGGGTGAAAAAATACCGCGGCGGCGACGAAATTTTGTGAAGGATGACTCCCCCCCTAAATCGTCGTCACCCCGCGGCTATGGGGATTGTTTTGGTAGGTTTTTTTCATTTTTGGTAGGTTTTTTATGAGATTCGGTGGGATTTTTTCTGACCGGTGGGACCTCCTGTGAGGGGTAAGGGTAGATTTTCAGGTGGGAGTCTATTTTTAAAAGAACTCGTTCTTTATAGTATAGATAGATATAAGTACACTATTTTTGGGTGTCTCTCTAGAAAAACGACCATAAGGATTTGATTTAGAATCATTCCTCTCGAAACAGCAGTTAAATCTCATAACGAACTCAAGGGCTTTGACATACTGATCCTTAGGACGTAGGCTATCTTTCAGCAGCTTATGTCATGTAAGAACAACAGCTTCTTACGACAAATGTAACTGTACATTGCAACTTTGCAAGGACAAACAAACTGCAACCATAATTCACAACTACAGCACACACGACCTGTCTGATGCTATACACTCTTCACTCATCTGTTCTTGCCATCGACTTCCAATGTACTCCTGCACATCGGGCATTCCTGAGATCCCCTGAGAAGGTGCTCCTCCAAGCACCTGCCTTGGAAGATGTGCGAGCACCGTGGCCACGCCACCAGGCCCTTCTCGAGCACCTCGCAGCAGATCGGGCAGTCGTCCTCCCCTGTGACTTTCCTCCGCTTCGCCGGTCGCACGTCATCCTCCGACGCCAGGGGCGCCGGTAGACAGAGCTCCTGCGGGCCGACGTCGAACACCGCTGGATGCGCGCTGTCGCGCTCCCGCGCCACGGTCTCCAGCGCCGCGCGCATGCTCCTCATGCGCTCCGGCGTGTAGTCCCCGGGCCGGAGAATGCCCACGTCGACGGTGACCACCAGGCGTCCGGCCTGCGGCGGGACGCGCGCATTGGCGATCAGGACGGTCCATAGTTCCCGGAGCTGCTCGCTGAAGCGGGCCGGGTAGAGTAGGGCTGCCAGAGTGGCGCCGGCGAGGCGCAGCGACAGCAGCGAGCTCGCCGGGCCGGAGGCGGCGGCGTGGTGGGAGGGGAGGTGGAAGCGCACGTGGGCCAGCTTCGGGCCCAGGACGTGCATGTCGACGCCGTCGCCACCGCTCTGCGCCCTCGAGAAGCGGGTGTAGCGGTAGTGCACGAGGATCTCGCCGCCGCCGCCGCCGTCGTTCTCGCGCGGCGCGGCCCCTGCGGCGGCGAGACGCATGAAGCCAGTCGTGTTCTGGACGGAGGCCGACGGCGTCAGCCGCCCAAGAAACACTGAAGTCGCCAGCAGCAAGGGGACTCCCGGGGCCGCCGCCGCTTCGCCGCCGTCCTCATCTTCGAACTCGCTGTCGCTGTCGACGTCCTCGTCGACGTCGTCGAGAAAATTGGAATATTGGGACTGCAAACATGTGGGCTTCGCAACGTGTCGTCGTCGCTGAAGTTCTCGTCGACGTCGGTGAAACCGTCATCCGCGCCGAAAACCGCGTCTTCCTCCCCCCTTACGTGTTGTAATCGCGGCGGACCGGTCATAACGCCGCCGCCGCCTCTGCCAAGAACGTCGCCGCCAGCGACAGCCACGGGTGGTGGCGCTGCGACCACGGCCTCCCCCGCCGACACCGTCATCTTGATAGCCTGCAGGGCCATGCGCGCCGCCGCCGCCGCCGCTCCTCTGTCGTAGCCTCCGGCCGGCTAGCTGCTGCACTGCACCGCCGCCGTCGCCTCTCGCCACGCCACAAAGTCGGGGCTTCCCTGAGGGACGACGACGATGAAGAGATTCCTTCGATTGATGCGAGACCGGCGCACACATTTACTACGGATTGGTGTTTTCAGTTCCGATAACCATCTTCGACCGATTCGGAATCCACTCCGAGTCTCCGACCGACTCCGTTTGCTTGATGCCGCTTTGCTTGACGGGCATATCTCGTTTATGGTTTGCGTTGGCCCAACTGCTCCAAGCCCTATAGACTCAACCGTTTGCTTGAGCAGATGAGATGTTCCCGCAGTTGGGAAGGTAAAATCAGAGTGAAAATACCACTAGTATGAGCGGCCGCGGAGCCTATCCGTGAGCCTATCCGTGAGGTTCTATTGGCCGCATGCAACCGCGGACCCCACATTTGCATGCGTCTCCTGGTATTGTTTATATGTCGTGGGCCCAGCAGTCAACAAGCCGCTAGGCACAGATCGTGCCTCGGCGACCCTGGGTGCCTCCGCCAGGCAAGCCTCGCGCGGTCGAGCCCCCCTCTACCCCCCTCGCTTCCACCCACGCCTGCCCCGGCCTTATCCGCTCCCTGGTGCCGCTGCCGCTGCCCCTCCCGACTGCCGCTGGATCGCATCTGCAGCGCCGCCGCCGCGTTGCCGCGCTCGCTGCCTCTTTCCGTCTCCGTCATCTCTCTCCATACGTCTCCCTCCACCGTTGTCTCCTTTTCTCCCCGATCTACACCGCCGCCGCTGTCTCCGTTTCTCCCTGATCTACACTGCTGCCGCCGCTCTCCCGGCGCCGTTGCTCCACATTCGCTCCTCTACTTGGTGACGCACATTCTGTCTCCTGCTGCACGCTGCCGTCCTCCAGGACCTCTACGTTCGTCGTTTCCTTTGGATCTTGTCCATGCCCGAGATGGCCGGTGACTCGACCCCGATACCCATGGTCAACGGTGGCAACTCTTTCTTTGACAGCCTGCTCGTGCTCCGGAGATTGGCGACACCAAAGGTCCACCCTATTCTCTGTTACCTCTTGATTGCTACACTAATAGTCCAATGAATTCCAAAATTCAAATGGACTCGTTCGTTTCAGTTTAATCTCAACATTTAGACATTTAGTATCATTCTTATCACATCTCCAATGCTACAATTAAGATTTTTGGCAGAAGACACACAGTATTATTATTAGCACTTTAACTGCTTGATTATTGCTTCCTCTGCTTGTTAGGCACTGTATTTTTTGTTCACTGTGAACCTCAGCAAGAGCTGGAGTCCGGGGAAGGTGTTTGGAGCCCAAAATGGTTCCCTCTGAATGTATAGATAAGTGAGAGTTGCCTGAGATGATTTCACATGGAAAGTTGTTTTTTAAAAAAAAAAAGACTTTCCCCTACATGTTTTTCAATATCATTCTCAATATCAATCAGTCAGTATTTGTTATTAGGATCTATCAAAATTTGAAAATGTGAAATATTTCTATTCACTTACATCTCTACTTTATGAACTGCAGTGTCTAAGGTTAGATGCTTTGTTATTTCCATTCTGTTTTCTCCATCACTTCATAAGTATCTATTCATTGATATCATACAACTTGCACTTTCATAGTTTAAATATTGCACAAAAGTTTATAGTTCAGATTTTGTTAGATAATCTTATTTATCTTTAGATAATTATAATTTATTAAATTGCTTCTGTTCAGAGTCCTTTTTTACTTCTAAGTATTCAGACTAATTGGGCTAATCACTCAACTAGATTACTACCACTCTGGATTCCTGCCACTCAACATGTATAGTTGACATTCACCTTTGATGTAACTGATTTGATCCTTTTTATTTGCAATTACACAGCCTTGTAATGATATCTCTTCATGATGAAGTAATCCCAGCTTAACAAGGAAGAGTGCAGGTCACTTGTTTCATACTATTGAAGTATAGTCTTGTGTTTGCTATTTCCATGCATGTACCGTATGCTCCCAATGTAATCATGTAAATTGAGCTTGTTCATCAGGTATTGTGTTCTTAGTTCTATAACTGAAACAATATGTTAAACAATCTATAATCACAGGGTCAACTTTGTGTTGCGCTCCTTTCACATGCAACAAGAGTGTCATCAACAATCCAGCGAACCCTGCAGCCCTTGTCTCCTCAGACTCACCACCAGCTGCAGCCCTCGTCTCCGCCGCATGCTACCAGGCCTATACCTGTAGTTCTGTTGTTGTGTCCTGTCAAGCTTGCTTGTCGCAACTGCAGCGTGCCTCGGTATTGCAGCGGTTCACCTGGTGCCAACTGCTTGGCATATAGTAGTATTATAGCAGCACCCTACCTATATATGCCTTTTAGTTGTATTGCTTATTTTTAAATTTTTCTATCAGTTTTATTTATGAAGTGAGCACCCAGTATAATCTTGAAAATATATTATTGAACTTGTCAATATAGTTATTTGGGCAATAGGCATATATACATGTCATTCAGTTATTTTGATTAATATAGTACATAGCTTATATATATTATCATCATGTTCTGGCTGTCATTACATCACCAGTACACCTATTGGTCTTTCTCATGAATTTTCATACACATTCAGACTATGTTTATATAGTTTTTCCTCTTGAGGTAGTGAAGCTACTGCCTTACCTTGTAATATTTGTTTTTTTATTTCAGCAGCCTTCCATTTTTAAATTACTAGCATATCATGCATCAAACTAAAAAAAATGTTATATAGTACATATAGATGCATACAATTTGTCAGCTTACACATCGAACTGTATTGCAAGTAAAGCATGGCACATTACCTTCAAAAAAAAGGTAGAGCATGACACTTTGCACATGACATTTTAAGTGGCCAAAACAGGAAAATAAAATATTTATATAAAATTCAAGTACAATATACTTACAAAGAAATGTCTTAATTGAAAATTAACTTAAATTTTATGTGTATATAATATCTGGACCGGTGCAGATAGATCTAATGAAAATGGGTATACATAATCAAGAAGTAGGAAAATAAAAAAGAAGAACGTGCATAGTTCATTAAGAAGAGAAGTTTGAGTTACAACCACAACGACAAGCTTACAGGAGCTTAAGCAGGCAAAACAAAGCTAAAACAGGAACAAGAACAGAGCACAAGGAGCTGGACGCGACCTAAACCTACAAACAAGGGAGAAAAACTAAGCGACCGAACTGAAAAGAATGTGATCAGTGAAGAACTTCCAGTTGATAGCTTCTGTGCCGCAGGCAGCCGCAGCAGGGGCTTCGGCACCTCCTAGACAGACGCATCCCTAGGGCGTCGTCAAGCCACGACACTGATCTTGCAATTCATCAAAGTAGCAAGGGATTCAAAGTGACTGCATGTCTGATGTGTATAGCACAACTAGTAGCTGTTGACTCAAGTCCTTGTTTCGTGAGTTGTGCTTTCAGAAACCTGAAAATGGCTTTGAAGTGCAAATGGGAAGCCATATGAGAACAAGTTTTGCTAAGCTTTGTTGACTTGTTTGAAATTCCCGGGTATGCAGAGTCCTGGGTGTTGCTAAAAAGTCTGAACAAACAGTATTTCATTGTTAAGAAAAGGGGAATAAATTAATATCAACGAAAAACAAACAATATTGACAAATGCCTGCTTGCCTGGTAGTGGCAACATATTCAGTATTGGCAAAGCACCACATGAGACCAAATAGTGAGACCATTTTTTTTAAAAAAAAGCGACACCAGGTTTATTTACTCATGAAAGTACATTGGAACATCAGAAGATACGAAACATAAGCATTGCATACCTTGCCAGCATTTCTAAGTGATACCTCCAGCTTCGAGAATGTGGTATTCAAGACAATGAATAATGTATGCAGTGATTTATCTGAGTTTGCAGTTAACCCTTCTCTGCATTTATCAACTTCAGAATGAATCTATAGAAGAGGCAAGTTAGAGTTAATATTAATGTGTGTGAAATGTGTATGCCTGTAACATAATGCATTATAATTAAATGTGAGTTTGATTGAACTGTCAGTTATGTTTGGAAGTACCCAAAAAAGTTAACACTGAATGTAAAATAAAATTTTACTCTACCAGGCATAAGCAGAGCTACCACAATTACAGGATTACTAGTTTACTACTGGTCTGTTATAATAATTGCACTTAATGAAGTGAAGTAAATGAGCTCGAAGTCAAACCTCTGCAAGAAAAGCAGCCAAGCAGTGTTGCATACTTGTCAGGGCAGCAAGTTTTATTGACACCATATCAGATGCAGAATGCAAAATGTATTGGACTGGACGTTCATTGCTCCCAAGTCTAGTGAGTGTTTGATATGTTGTGTCAACAAAGGCCCTCGGACCTCTCTCAAAGATCATAAAGTACACTTTCTGAGAATTTGTTCCCTGAGAAGAAGTATTCCACAAGTAAATAATACAAACAATAAGATGCATCTCTTCTCAAAATACTTAGATCTTAAAAATACTTGTCCACTATAGTACATTGAGCCAAACAAGCAAAACACCTGTTTCCAAGTCCGCAGGAGATGGTGCATGTGCAGAATTTTGATCATTGTTTTCTTGCATTATAATGTCTCCATTTTCCCATATGAATTGTTGATGGGTCCCATATGCAACTTGATTAACCGCTGCCAAGCCTTCACTGCCATGAAATGGTTTAGCGGACACTTGGTGCAGCAAGGTCTGTAATGATTTTCCTGAAACAAAATCAAAAGCAGCCACACTGTAAACTAGATGCAGGTCATACGAGCCTTGCAGATGCGGCAAAATAAATAAGTTCCTGTAAGCAACTTGTATGCGAGAAAATAAATGATTTTCGAGCAAGCAACATTAACCGTATCTTTGAGCTTGATGGTAACAGATTACAAATGCTACAGGGCTACAGATTGCAAATGTAATATAGGCAACAGGGCTAGCAACTTGTATGCAACAGATTACAAATGCTACAGCACATTGTCCACACCCTACTACATATTTAGGCTAATCAAAACCAAATGGCATGATTCAATGCTGGTGTGCCAGGACTCGGCAATTGGTATTCAAGGCATGAAGTAAGAGATCTCATGCACTGTTATATCGCAGAGTAAGACAACATGTAAAAAAATGGTTCAAAAAAGCATAAGCACATGTTTAAATACCTGGAGCAGCGCTTTGTATCCCATGATTGAGGGGATCCATCAGAAATTGGTTGCTGAAGTTGGGTTGTACTTGGTGGGGATGCATCAGAAATTGTTGGTTGCTGAAGTTGGGTTGTACTTGGTGGGGATGCATCAGAAATTAGTTGCCGAATTGAGGAGGAGCTTCTTGTTGATAATATTGAACAAAGGGTGTGGTAGGGGGAGGAAAAGCCATGGATCCCCATGGGACACCTCTTCCTGGTGCCGCAGGACCTAGGAGAGCACCTACGGCGGCAGGGCGACCGTTGGCGTTGCCCTGGGGAACGCCGAAGCCGCCGCATCCCAAAGCGTGGAGGGGCGCATGGGGAACCGCCGAACTCGCCGGATGCCAACCGGGAAGGGGAGCGTAGAGAGCGGCCGGCCGGGGACGGGGAGCGACCGGTCGGGGACGGGGAGCGGGCGGTCGGGGACGTATGGGGACATACCGGCCGACGCCGCCGTCGCCGTCGCAACCGCCGAATGCGCCGCCGTCAAGGGACCCAGCCTCGTGGACACTCGAATGGGCAGCGGAATCGGAACCGGGGATGGAGGTGCCGGCGGTGCCGCCGCCGCCGCTCATTCCCGGATGAGTTGGGGGTTAGGGTTTGGTGTGTCAGGCAGTAAGGTGTGTGTGGCTATGGCGAGTTCTTCCCCGGGTGAGGCGAAAAATTGGATCCCGCCACAGGCCCGCGCGCGAGGCAAAAAAAGGAATGGGAACCCGCCACAACGCCGGCCGGCGAGGCAAATTGGGTTGACCGCGTGTGGGACCCGCACACATTTTATATCATGCAATCCCGCATGCACCGCGGGCCCCATGGCGGCATGCATCCAATCAGTGAGCGTGGATAGGCTGTGCGAGCGCTCATAGCAACGGCAATGCATTTCTGAGGTAAAATTGCTTCAATGCACAAGAATTGGACAGAAAACCGTATAATTCCTTCCCAGTAACATTGACGGAATGCAATCTCAAATTTGTCAAGCTACTCATGCAACCGACTTGCGCAACAGAGTGAAGTTGGACATGTCACCGAGAAGAAAAAGACTTAATGGAGCTTCTCTGCTCACTTGATAAAACAGAGCACGGGAAGTTGGACATGTCACGTCGTCCGAACATTGTTGGCTCAAAAATTTCAATCCCAGGAGTCATGGCAATTTGAAGCCAGCGGTCAACATAACTAGGATGCAGATCAGAACAAGGTTTAACTTAGGCCGGTTTAGATTGGTGAAAAAAGGTGAAATAAACAGTGGATGAATAGTGAAATTAGATAGAGGTGTTTAAATAAGTGAAAAGTGGTGAGGATGTGATGAGAAAATTTTCTTCTCCTCCTTCCTTCTTCTCTTCTTCCTACTCTTCACTCATAGCTGAAATATGTAGTGGTGGTGTTGTTGTTGTTGTGTGTGTGTGTGTTGGGGTGGGTGTGTGGGTGGGGGGGTGGAGGGTGGGGTGGGGGGGGGCTTCAATGGACGGCACAGGGTATGGGGGCTCCAACCCCACGCTGAATTTGCCGCTGTATCTAATCAACAATTTTCTTTTGTAATTGTTGTTAAAATATTAAAAACATTTATGGGATGCTTGTTTTGAAGAATTATGCTACCCATCTTCTGACACAATCTATTTTTGTTTGGTTTGAGGGATAGAACGGGTTGATCTATCACCACCTCACATTTCTCACAACTACGTAATATATACCAATCTATTAATTTTGGTGGTGTCGTTCACCACCACCCCCTAAAACCGTCGCCCTCGTGCGCCGACCCGAGCGAGCGACTCCCCCCCCCCTCCGCGCCTCGTTCACACCCCCCGACGGGAGTTGCTAATTAGGGCATGTACAGCCCGTCGCTCGAGCGCGTCGAGACGCCGCGCTGTAGCACGCTCGTCTCCAGGAAGCGTCGCAGGCAGGATTCTGCGCTCCGCCCTTCACCCGCCAAATCCGAGCTCCCTCTCCCGCGTTCTGCCCCCTCCTCGCCAACTACAGCCTCGCCCACCTGTTCTCTGAGGAAGAAAGGGAGAGGGAGGCATCGCGGAGGCTCACACGAAGGGAGAGGGAGAGAGAGCAGAGCTCACCGGGAAGGAAAGGAGCGCGGGCGGCACCGGGATCCGCGGGCGCAGGTGCTCCGCCTTCGCCGTCGCCGGCGGCGATGGGCGCTCCGCCGGCGGGTGCCAGCAGCGGGGAGGATTCGACAATCGATTTAGCGATTCAGCAATTCAGCGATTCAGATCAATTCATTGATTAGCTCGGTGCGCAGGATTGGTAGGAGTGCTCACCGGTCACCGCCGCCGCCCTCCGCACGCACGGCAAGGCGGCAAGCGGTGCCAGCAGCTGAGAGGCTGAGAGAGAAAATGGAGATTAGTGGATGAGAACGCTGGATGTGTGGACGGCAAGCGTCCCAAAAAAAATTTGGACTTCCTTGCGCCACGTCATTGTCCTCTACACAGTGATGCGGTGATCCTTGGTGAATCCGTTTGAATGAATGAAAAGGGAGAAAAAAAAGAATGAATGAAAATATAAATAAATAAATAGAAATATTTTAAGAAAATACTGTAACCATATTTCTTTTATTTAGATTTGATACATTTTCTATCGCATTGCCACACAATGGTACACAGAAATACATTTGTAGTTAATCTAAAGTTACATGCAAAGTATTAAACAACTTACAGACGACCTCTCTGTCTATGGGCTGTACGACCTGTCTGTACATCTGTCTGTACGTTAAGTTTGAGGCTCTACAGACGGCAGGTCGTCTAAGGGCTGTACATGCCCTTAGCGACCGCGCCCCTAGCGAGCGCTTTCCGAGCTGACCTGCGCAGGTTGATTGTCCTGTCTATGCATGGCCGTGTGTGTGGTTGACTGGTTGTGTGATTGTGTTACGGGTCGGTGTTTCCGATTTGCTTTTTCGTAATCCGACCGTGTTCGACATGTTCCCCATTGAATTAGTTCGTTTCCCAATCTTTCGATATCCCGCAAATTCGTTTTCGTTTTCGTTTCCGACCTTTCCGAATTCGATTTCGTTTTCGTATTCAAATGTGAAAGTGAAAACAATATTGGGTTACCCCGACTGAGTTCGACCGCTTTCAACCCTACTCCTAACTTCAGAAACAAATGAAGCGAGATCGTTGCTGCCTGAAGATATCAAAGGACTTCTTTCAAGCATCAAGTCCAAGAAGATGTAAAATACTAGAACATTAGAAATAATATTCTTTTGGTCTCTTGTACGACAAAAAGCATATCAATTTAGTATTTTAGTTAGATTTTTTTACATACATTTACATCTCTTATACGATCAAAACATAGTATCTTACTATTCATACATTTACTATCATTGTTCTTATTGTTAATTATTATGAATTTCGAAAATTAAAATATGTAAGTCATTGCAGATAGTGGATTATTCTTTTGGAGAAAGGTAACATGCTTATCACTGTAGCACAATACCTAACCTACCTACTAAACATATGGTTACTTTCATTGTTCTTATTATTAATTATGAATTTCAAAAATTAAAATATGTATTTGCGATGGAAGAAATGTTTCATTTAATTTAAGTGCATGGGAAGATACAATCATTTAGTGTCTAATGCCCGTAGCAACGCACGGGCACTTCGCTAGTTAGTATAAATAGAAGGAGTGGAGTCATCCCACCAAAATTCATGGGATCAACTTGATGACTATCCCATCCAGCATGAAGTAATTCCTCAAAGCAAACACATCATTACTAAACTGTGCACATACTGTGGACAACCTTTTCTATTGATAAAACAAACACAAATTATTAAACTGTCCACATACCGTGGCCCGTGGGCAACGGCAACCTTTTCTATTGGTAAAACAAAAACAAGTCCTATAATCAGGTTACAAACAATAACCATCACAAGAGGAGACAATCACAATTCGATACAAAATTTACCAGCAAAGATGATTGTACATATGGTTGACTATCTGTAGTACCAGGATCTCATTTCTTACCTCTGGAAGCTGGACATGGCATCCTCTTATTTCAGCACAATCTGAACCATCACCTTATTTCAGCACGATCCATCACCTGCAAACCAGCAAAGTCATGATACAGAAATGAGAATAACAGGAGAAACAACAAGCAGGAGCACATTTGCAGACACCACTTAGCCTAAAGATTCAACTTTCGCTTAAGAACAGTTTGCCTGACAGAACCAAAGACTTTGAGGGTTCGATATAGCCATGACTTGCTCAGGGTCAGGGGGATGAAGCACATTGTACAAGATCTTCAATTCTCTCTATGTGACAACTTCCAAGTAAATCGCCTAAAAACCTAATCCTTCATGTGCAGAATCAGCTCAAAACTAAGGCCTTGTGCAGAAAATATCTAGCCAAAGACAGACAAAGGCACAAATATGTCGACCAATCCTATTGCTGCTAGACCTGTTGCCCAACAACAACACCACTCCCAACAGAAGACTCTGGATGACTTGGGATCTCACAGAACGACACATCATTCAATAAGTAGCAATACAGTACAGGTCCAAAATTTCAAAAATTGACACCCAATACAGCAACACTCCCTTCTTCTTTGAGAAATTTCAAAAATGGACACCTAATACAACGACCTCACTTCTTTTGACACCGAATTCGTGAGTCTTTCAAAATTTGACATCGGGGACGCGAATTCCTTCAAAATCAGGCACTTTTCTCTATTTCACTCCTCAGCCCCCGGTGAAAAGACCATCATACCCTTCTTTTTCCTCCAGTTCAAGGGGCTGCTCACCGGCGAGCGGAAGCGCGGGGCGGCGGCGCGGAACGAGGTGGCGCCCTCTCCCTGAGCGCCGCAAGCCCGTGCCCTCTCCCTGTATCCGACCTCACCACCGTCTCTCGCTCTTCCCGGCTTCCCCCGCCGGCGGCGCGCAAGTTTCGGGTGCGGTGAGAACGGCCGCCCTGACGACCCGCCCTCCTCCTCCTTCGCCGGCACGGACGCCATCACTGCGGGATGCGACCCGCGCGACGCCGCCGTCAGGGTCTAAGTGTACGACATACTGCCCGAGTTCCACTTCGGCCTCCTTGGTTGGTCCCCGCCCTCCACGACTCCGTCTGGCCGGACCTCTCCACGCCACCGCCGCCGCGCTGCCCCGGGGGGCTCAACCAGCAGAGTGTCGAGTACGGGCTGACAGGGGAAAATATAGCGGCTCAAACCAGATGATCAACCTCGTCTTGCTGTCTCATCCTCTTGTTGCTGGGATGTGGCGGCGCAACCATCTTCCCCTCACCGCTAGGATCCGCCATTCCTACCACGAACTATTGCAGATCTGCGTAGCGGAAGTCAAAAGTCTTTGTGAAGTCTGAGTGAAGTGTCTCGCCAGCCATTCGATACGTAATTATAGACTCAACTGAAACTTACATGTGAGACCTGGTCACAGTAAAGAATTCGCATGAACTATTAGTAGAGTTTCCCATGTACTTATCACAACCAACAACTGGTGCAGTGGTAAACAACACAACCGTGTTCCTTCAGGTCCCTGGTTCGAACCCATGCCATGGCAAATTATTTTTGCAACATTTCATGACCTATGCTTACACGTGGGACCCTAGAACTATTTATGACGACTTGGAACACTCTATTTTCGAAAAAATACTTACATGTGGGACCCTACTGAATTTTATGATGACTTGGAACACTCTGTTTTTAAAAATAATGCTTACATGTGGGACTGATGTTGGTTTATGATGTTTTTTCAGAGCTTATGGCGTCACAAAACAGCATGGAACAGAGAATGCTCGGCTACAGTATCAACCGTAATGACAAAAAAAAATTTTATCACTAAATTTGCTCAGAAGTGAAATATTATGACGAGATCAGCCAGGAACGTCATAAATCAATGACGCTAAAATGTAGTTGCGTCACTAGTCAACGATTTTCTTGTAGTGTTCTTACGGTCATGCATTCATAACGATGAGCTTTATCGTTTAAAGTGTTGCTCATATTATTTTGTAACTGTTTGTTTTATTTTTCTTATATTATTATTTTTACACAATAACATAAAAATAATATAAAAATATTGATAAAGTAGTATAAAAACATTCTAAAATATGTATCTCACCATTATGAACACGTGACCGCAAGAACCACCTAAATCGGAAATATGAGCAAAAACTAATGATCATTTAAAGTTTTAAGGACTAAATTGTAAATAAAAAAAGTTAAAACCACCCATTAAAACAGCCTGATGGTCAATTGTGAACGGTTCTAAGAGTTGTATAGTCAAAGATATCTGGTTTTGAAGTTCGATGGCTAAAACCAAACTGAGGCAAAAGTTGAATGGTCAAAAATAGACTTTTTCCTTTGGCAATAACGGTCATTTACAAGCCCTCTCTAGTCTCTAGTAATGCTTTTGTTAACCCAAAGAATGAGTATCTTTAATTGTGTGTCTCGCGAGATCAACTAACATTTCAAAGATGTGCAACAAAGTCAGCATGGGCGATACGCAGAAGGATCATATGTTAGTGCTTAGCATGCACAGAGCACTAGCTCTATATGGTTAAAAAAAAAGTGCCCTCAGGTGTAGTTAGCTGTTAATAAGATCTAAAATTCATTGTTGGAAAGAGGATAATACTCCCTCTGTTTCGTATATTACTGGTTGTTTTGACATTTCTAGATACATTCCTTTTGTTATGTATCTAGACATAATTATATATCTAGGTGCATAGTAAGGAGAATCAATCTAGAAAAAACAAAACGGCACGTAATATGAAACGAAAGGAGTACGATAATAGACTAGTTGAACCTTGTTCCATTATTGTTGAATACTACTGAATGCTGAACTAGAGAACGTGAAGGCATGGTTGAATAGATTTAGTTTTGGTCGTGGATCAAAAGATTTCTGGTAGTGAAACTCTCATCCCTGTGCTTAAAAAAAGAGAGATTTTTAAACCTCCACCTATAAACCTGTATTATTATTACCTCGAACCAATCCTGATGAACAAAAACATTGTACAAAGATGTACTCCCTCCGTCTTTAAATATATTACATTTTAAACAATCTAAATAGTTTATTTTTTAGAAGGACTGCACTAATGCATAGGACATCCTCCCACCACGCGTGGGAAATACGGGCGAGGTTGTAACGACGTGCCCTCAAGTGTAGTTAGCTGTGTTAATGATATCTCATAGTATCAAATTCATTGATGGAAAGAATAGTACAAAATGGTACAATAATAGACACTGATTCATTTAAGCGCAGAGCTAGAGAACGTGAAGGCAGTCAAGGCACGGCCGCACGGCTGAATGGATTCCATAGGTTTGGTCATGGATCGAGAAGATTTCTGTGACACCCTAAATTTCATACCTTGCATCTTTAATAAAATTTGCTAGAAACTATGCATGTGCCTAAGGATCGTAAGGTTGCTCTTATAATTCTTTCTGCGATAGTAATTTAATGAATCATAGGAATTCTTTGTCGCATACATGCTGGTGCATTGTTTTTTTTTTGCTTAGAATTCAAATTTGTATTTGAATTCACTTGGTTGCTCTCTTTTATAAAAATGCAAAATCTTTCTCCCCCCCTCCCTTCCTTTTCTTTCTTTTGGCCCGGCTCCGCTTTCAGCCCAACAGACAGGCCCGGCTCCGCTTTCAACCCAACATACAGCCTCCCTCCGCCGCAACCGTACGTACCAGTAGCCGGCCCAGCAGCCTGCCTCCACCGCG
Source organism: Cenchrus fungigraminus (assembly GCA_036936925.1). Classification (NCBI taxonomy): domain Eukaryota; kingdom Viridiplantae; phylum Streptophyta; class Magnoliopsida; order Poales; family Poaceae; genus Cenchrus; species Cenchrus fungigraminus. The sequence goes on along the minus strand of CM072768.1, from coordinate 57,643,408 downwards.
CCTCACCGGCGGGCGGGACTCGCCCGTCATCCCAAACCTCGCGTCGCGCCCGAGCTCAAGCTCGAGTCCAACCGAGCCAGCCCCGCACCACCTCTACCCTAGGCCCGCACGCCAAGGCTATCCTCGGCCTATAAATGACGACGCCGCCGTGCCCGAAACCCCTTTCCCACCACACCATAGCCGTCTCCGCAGAGCTCTCGTGAACGCCGTAACCCTAGCCGCGCCGCTGCCTTCGATCCCTGCTGTCGTCGCCTACTTGGTTGTGGAGAAGGCAACCCGGAGCTCAGCCGCAAGGTGAGGAAGCCTCACGTATGGATCCCGTGCGCCCCCATGCCCTCCTTCGTGTCCGTGCACTCGCCGAAGTTGGTGCCGCCATGAGCTTCCGTCTCGCTGCGCCACGCGCCGTCTCCGTCGCCCGAGCAGCTGCTCTGGTGCCTTAAATACGTTCTCCGAGCCTCCTGCTTCGTCTTGGACCGAACATGTCACCATCCGAGCCCCGCAGAGCGAGCTATGCTTGATTCCGGTGAAGTCCACCGCTCGCTGGCATGTCCGCCGCTGGCAGTGCGTCTCCAACTGCCCGCATCCGTCTGATCTGGAGCCAACGACCCGATCGCATCTGACTAGAGTCAACAATCAAGCATATATACCGGTCAACACAGTTGACCGTGCTGCTTTTGCATAATAGTTGTTTCTATGGTTTTACGATTAGATCGTTTCGCCATTTAAAGTTTCTTAAGGTTTAGTCTAGTTTCTTCGGTTTAGGCCCTTAGAATCTCAATTTCTCTGCATATAAGCCTAGCTTATATCTTCACTTTAAGTCCGTTTTTAGTATTTTTTTATATTCATGTGTTCGTCTCGACGAGTGGATTAGGTTAGTGCAGCTTTTGTTTCTGTTTACAATGATTGGTGTGTTGTTTCTTATTTTATTTTATTGCCTGTTTGCATGCGAATGTGTTATGCGTAGAGAACAAGCAGTTCGAGGGATTTCCTGAAGGTGAAGGCTTTGAAGACTCTGAGTAATTTCTGGATCTTGTGGAAGGCAAGTGTCATTGATGCATACCCGCTTCATCTATTTAAACATGCATTTAATCACTTTACTTATTTGTTGCTTTGCATTAATTTTGATGGGTTCCTATTAAGGGTGATGCCTAGTTTCTTTTGACCTTTGCCTTGTAAACATATTTCTTAATTAATATTCATGTTAGTTGCTGCTTAGTTTGCTTAACTAGGTTGGTAATAAACAACATGGATACTCAATTATGCTCTATGTTCCTACATGATAATTTAATGACAAGACCACATGCTTAATTGGAACATGGAGAACCATCCAGGACAATAGTGTAACCACAAGGCTATATGGCTCTGGATTGGCTGAATAAATAGAAACCTTGATGTTGTAGTGATCTCACATGAAAGGGGAAAAAGGGTAGGCATTGATGGGGTATAGACCTACTCTAGTGGGGAGTTGGGCTTTGCTAAGACACGGTACCCACTAGGGAGCTTTAAGCCCTGCTTCATCCTGAAACCTAGTGGGTTGCTACACGTTAGGGAATCTGTGTAAAGGCCTCATAATATCCTTATGCAATCACACCTCGGTAGTGTGGTATGATGCCTGATCAACATCGCGTGGTTATTAGGTCCAAAGTTCTTTTGAACTTTTACGCGACTTGTGGAAGATGTACAACCTCTGCAGAGTGTAAAACTATTCGATTAGTCGTGCTCATGATTATGAGTGGCATGGACCATCACATGATCAATTTATGGAAGTTTAAATTAATTTGTTGCATATACTTTATTATGATGTTGATGTTTTACATTAATGGGATGGTATAAACTTATACTTGCTAGTAAATAGATGTTTAATAAAATTTTGCCAACTAAAATGCTAACTGCTTTAACCTACTTATACAACATTGCATGTTTATTATGTTATTCTCCCCTTGCTGAGTATGGCATGAGCTCACGCTTGTTTATTTTATTGCTGCTACATAACCCGGATTGCTGCTCAGACTTGAAGATATTTGAGGATTCCCCCAGTGATTTCGATGAGTTCTAGGCGAGCGTGCCACCAGTCAGCTGCCTGTGGAGACGTCCTATTCCGCTACTAGTACTCGCTTTCGGTTTGTTTATGAGACTTTCGGTCATGTAATAACTATAATACTCTCTATGGTTTTTGGCACTGTTTTTGGTATTCACTAAGTCAATACATGTGTGTAACTTTGATCCTGATGCACATGTAATTTATGCATCTGGTTTTGCCGTTGAAATCGGATGTGACAATTTATGGTAGTGAAACTCCCATCCGGGGGGGGGGCATATTAGTAACAGGTGGTTCACCCGGTACTAAAGGTCTCCATCCGTCGCGCATCGTGCGCCCACCTCACTCGATGTCTGTGCTTTTTTTCTTATTTTTTCATTTTCTGTTCTTTTTCATTTCCTTTCTCCCACGGTTTCTTCAAAATCACTTCTACTTTTCACTTAGACAAGAATCACAATCACACCGCATTCACAATCACGTGAATCACAATTACACTGCATTCACAATAACTAGTATCAAATTACACAAGAATCACATATAACACATCAACCAACATTGGCAAAAATTAAAAAAAGTAAAAAGATGCATCTGAGTGTTGAGGAACTACTCCAATCCAACTGGCCCTCACCTCCTGTGGTGCGCATAGCGCCAGGGCCAAGCCATGCTGTTGCGCCGGCCTGGCCTCCCACGTCCGCACCGCCAGGGACCGCAACGGCCTGGCCTCCTGCGACCACGCTAACCACAGCCCCCCGCGCCGCCAGGGACTGCTAGCTCCGGATCTAGCTCAAGACCCCTTCACCTCCCGTACGCACCGCCAGGGGCCGCGGCGGCCAGGTCACCGTGCGCCGCCGCACCGGCATGGCCTCTCATGCCCATGGCCTCCCGCGCCCATGGCCTCCCGCCAGATCGACGCCGCCCCGGCCTGGAGAAGAAACAAAGAGATATGTGAGAAAACGGATAGAAAGAAAGAGAGATAAAGGAAAAGGCTAGCGAGGGAGAGGCAGCATGGACCCAGATATTTGTGGTCTATGGGAGCCGAAGGATAACGGCAGAGGATGGATTAATGTTTTTGTACCGGGTGATGTATCACCCGGTACCAAAGGGACTGTTTGGTGGACATATGACCCTGTATTAATGTGTGTGAGCTTTTAGTACCGGGTATATTTTTACCCGGTATATAAGAACACCAATTAGTATCAGGTCACCGAAGGCAGCCTCTACATACTAACTCCAAATGTGATACATTTTTTCGTAAATTTTTCTAAAATCATACTCTATCATTTCATCTTGTCCTTATTTATGTGTGAAAAGTTTGAATATTTCAAAATTTGAATTTAAAAAATACATGTTTCGACACAGCAATGTCCTCCCGCACTTTTCGTTCTTGGGCCGAGCCCACCAGAGCCCAATGCTAGCTCCCTCCGCCTCTTCTTTGTCTCACTACCAGATGGGTCCCACCCGTCATCTTAATCTCCTACCTCCATTCCACTTTCCTTCCTCCCTTTCTTCCTTCCTTCTCTTCTACACAGTCGGCGCCACCCTCTGACCCTCCTCCATGGCTGCCGCTCCAATCGCCCCCGTGCTCGACATCCGGAGGCGCCGCACCTTCCCCCGGCAACCCCATCCTCCGACGCTGCGCCTCCCACCCGTGACTCCTCCTCTCTCTGGTGTCGCGTCGTCCTCCAGGCCACAGCCCTTCATCCCCGCCGCCAGAGGCCTCCAGGCTAGATCCACCTCATCGTAGGCTGCCCTCCTTGTCGAAGCCTGCGGCACCATGGCGTGACACTGGAGGTGCTGACATCTACGACAGCGTTGATGGCCCTGCGCTCAGCGGGCCCCACGATCGCGCCCTCCGTATCGGCCCTGCGCTCGCTGACTCTCCCTGCCGGCTAGGGCTCGCCAGCCCTCCCTGTTGGTGGTGGGATTCAACCGGCAGCGGCGAGCACGTGGGCCGCCAAGCTGGGCCCCTCCACGAGCTCCCTGTCGTCTGCGTCGGGCACCCCGGCGGCTTCCCCACCGGCCACCCCAAACCTCCCCGCCGGCTGCTCCTCCCCTGACAATTGTGCTATGTTCGTGAGAGAAAAAGGAGATGGATGAAGGGAGGTGTCAGGCTGACAAATAGGACCCATTGTCATTGGGGGTGTCATATTTGGGGGTATATTAGTGCAGATGGGAAAAATCTCCCTCCACAGGTGTCACATAAAAATAGCACATGTCATCATAAAAACGCTACCCGCAACAAGCTCCTGGCGACATACCTTTTGTGACGACATTTGGTACCTTTATGTGACCAAAAGATTAGAGTCGTCACAAATAATTCCGGCAGTCCTGATTTTATGACGGTCAAGACTTTTGCGTCATATTATGACACATTATATGACAAAATTTTGCCCCGTCATGAGGGTTATCGTCATAGAAACCTTTGTAGTGTACGACCTCTTTTAATACTGCGTGAAACTTTTTTTTTGCGAATATACTGGGTGAAAACTTGACCCGGTACTAATGCTCACATTAGTACCGAGTGCAAAAATACCCGGTATTAATTAACTTGGAGGCTCAGGACCAAAGGTTGATTCTCTACTTTTAGTGATCCCATCACACGTGATAGTTTTGGACACGGGCGAGGTTGTAACGACGAGCAAGGATGATTGCGGTCGGAGACGAATTAAACATATCAGCTTAGAGATAATTAAATCAGCAGCTAGCTGTTGAGCGGCTGTACCCCAGCAACGAAGAAATAAAGAAAGAGCTAGAGCACATTCGTTCCAAGCATGCGCGCGCTTAGTTTACATTCTCTCAACGGTACGGTACCTGGTATGATCAGGCCTAGTATCTCTATAAAAGGGTGGACGCAGAGGCCTCTCACCTTCGCACATCCCATCGCCGGCAATAATCTAAGATACCAAACACTATACTCTCCCCCTCCCAACACGCATTGTCCTGTTAGGTCGCTGATCACCCATACGACGCCCTCCACCATGATCAGGCCTCCGATGAAGCAGCGGCCTGCGACTGCTGGGAGGCTTGTTCTAGTGGCGCTCGTCGTCGGCATCGCTGTGCTTGCCGGCACCAGCAGGGCCCAGCGACCGAAAGATGATCTTGATCGCCTCTTCGGGGATTCCACGATGGATGATCAAGCCAAGTCCGTCATCCGCGAGTTCGCCAAGAAGCGTAGTAATTGCCGAGACGTTATTCGTCGGTTCGGTCCTAGACTGATCCCGTGCCTAGGCATACTCCGTTCTGCTACCGCTGGCAAGTTTACACACGCCATCGAAGTCGGCAACTGCTGCTCCAGGATCGCGGGTGCCATGGACACCGCCTGCTTGTGCAACTTTGAGAGAAACCAGGGCAGGCTGGGCATTGACCTGCCAAAATTTTGCGGCGAGCGCATCGCCTTTGCGGGCCATCGCAAGTGCGTAGCTTTGAAATAAAATAGGAGCTGCTCGACAACTAGCCTCGGCGCCTGCGGGCAGCTGCTCCGGCGAATGGCGTCCGCCGGCAGCGAGAAGAAGTGAGCACCCACGCTGCGACGTCGTGTCGTCCGTCATTCGGTCAAATGGTTTACAATTACTCTTTTTTTTTGGTGCGCGAAGTTCATTATGTATTTCATCTTCCACCCGTGTTGTTATTTTTCCCTTTGTATGCCGTACGTGATGGTTTAATCTACTTGATCGATTGATGCCGTTGCTGCTGTTTTTTTAACGAACGAGCATAAGATAGTGCCTATTTCATTGATATAGAGGGGAAAAAAAGATGTACAAACCGGCTAAAAAGCCAGAAAGCAAGAGCCTACTCTCTCACGAATAGGGTCGCCAAACATTTGGCGCCCGCGGCAATCCAGAGCAGACCTCGGCCTTGATCCTATTTACAACGGAAGGCATAGAAGACTCTCGGCGGTCAAAAATGCGGCTATTCCTTTCCTTCTAGATCTCCCAGCTGACCAGGAGAGTTATAGAGCGCGACCCTTTTGCAGGGGTGTTCGGTATCGAAGTGACGGTTAGCCACCATTCGCTTGTTGATGTGCTTGGCATCCACTCGCTGGGAAGAAGGTCGTGAAGACCAGACCACGTGGCCACAAGTGTCCAAATCCGTCGTGAGTATCTACATTCGGCCAAAAGGTGGAGAGCCGTCTCGGGGGTGGTTCTGCAAAGCGGGCATACAGGGCTGTGGTCCCAGTTCCTTCGGGCAAGTATGTCAGAAGTCCAGACTCGGTTCTGGAAGATGAGCCATGCGAAGAATTTGCATTTTGGAGGTGCCCACATCTTGCAAATGGTCACTAGCGCATGATTGGCGGCGAAGTCCTGGAATTGCGCCTTGTAGGCTGAAGAAGTGGTGTAGTCACCGCTGGGCGTCAAGGTCCAAGTTATCTTGTCCTCCTGTTGAGGCTGAAGGGGTGTTTGCTCCACCAGGTTCCAAAGTGATACGAATTCACTGAGGTGTGCCGGTGTGATTCCAGCGTGGTGATTTAAGTTGCGGATCCAGATATTTTCACTCAGTGCGGGTGGCCACAGTCTGATTCTTTTTCCTCGATTTGGCAAATAGGAGCGGAGCGATGTCCTTGGGTATGTTACCTTGCAGCCAACCAGAATGCCAGAAGCTAGTTTTGTTGCCGTCGCCTAGGGTTATGTGTGTGCATTTCGCAAAAAGGAGCTTGTCTGTGTCATCGCACGGAACCTCAGTCCCTGCCCACGCCTTGTCGGGTGAAGTCCAGTCCTGCCAGAGCCAGCGCCCGCGCGAATTTCTCCAAGTTGAGCACCCCCAGGCCGCCAAGCGCCTTTGGTAGGGTGGTTTTTGTCCAGTTTACTTTACATTTGCCACCCGAAATAGCCTTGTCGCCTGCCCAGAGGAAACGCCTGCGGATCTTGTCGAGCTCCTGCGTCACCTCCAAAGGTGGTTTGAAGACCGTGAAGAGATAGACCAGTTGAGACGAGAGCACCGACTTGGTGAGGCAGACTTGTCCGGCTTGGGTCAGATTTCTGCCATTCCACGTAGACATTTTCCCTACCGCTTTGTCCATCAAAGGCTAGAAGTCGAGCTTCTTGAGTCGTCTCGGAGTTAGGGGTAGTCCCAGGTATTTGAGAAGGAAAGCGACCCGGGAGACGGGGAAGTCGGCAAGGATGTTGTTAATGTTGATGCCGTTGCAACTAATCGGCGTGACGCTGGTCTTCTGCAGGTTGGTCTATAGGTCGGTTATCATGCCGAAGTTGAGGAGGATGGCCTTTAGGTTGTTGACATTTGTCACGGAAGGTTTCAAGAAAATAACGGTGTCATCCGCGTACATGGAGACTCTGAATCTTGCTGTTCGCCTGTTGAGTTTGCTCAGGAGTCCCTTCTCCGTGGCCAACTGAAGAAGCCGGTGTAGCGGGTCAATGGCAAGGATGAACAGTAATGGGGAAAGTGGGTCCCCCTGCCTGAGTCCTCTTCCGTGTAGGACAGGTTCGAGAGGGATGTCGTTTAGTAGTACGCGCGAGGTGGAAGTCGTAAGCAGGGCGGTGATCCAGTTTCGCCACTTTAGGGGGAAGCCTCGGCGCTGCAAGAGCGAGATAAGATAGTCCCACCGCACCGATTCGAAGGCTTTGGAGATGTCCAATTTGAGCAGCAGGGCGGAGGTTTTGTACGGTGGAATCTTCGCGTGAGGTTGCGGACATATAAGAAGTTGTCATGGATGCTGCGTCTTTTTATGAAAGCGCTCTGACAGGGCGAGATGAGGTCATTGATGAGAGGCGCGAGGTGCAGTGCAAGCACCTTAGTTATGATCTTCGTGATGCCGTGGATGAGACTTATGGGTATGTAGTCTGTTGACGGTCCTTACAACAAAGATTCGACCGTCAAAACCTCAGGTTCGAGAGGAGTATATGGCAAGTTTCATGCACATTTTTAGTACTAATAAAGTTCCACGAGTTGTGTTGTGATTTTCATAGGCAGGTACACATTTTGGGAGAAATTGGGACCAACACACCACACGTGCTAGGCACGGCCGAACCACCAGGCACGGCCGGCCCTGCAGGTGCGGACGGCCCTGCCTGGTGCGGCCGGCCCTGCCCCGTGGCATGTCCCTGGTCCTAAGCACCGCATCTTCCTCGAGCACAACTTGGATGAACAAGATTCACTAATGAAACGTCGGTTTGATCAAGTGGTGGAGGCTAGGATCACTTGGATCAATGGGTCCACTTATCCGGCCACTCAACCGCCACAACCGTCATCCAGAGGCGATCCTAGGCATCCCTCAGCAAAGTCGGTGCATCACACGGCACGGAGGTGGGCCGGCCGCACCTATCAACTCGCGTGCCGGGCGAAACCGACCCAAGGAGCTGACCTACAATCGCCTCAGGAGCGGTGATCAGGGGCGTCCAAGGCGAGAGGCGGCACATCACAGGGCCGGCCGCACCTAGTGAGCCGGCCGCACCTGTGATGTGGCCCCCCTGCACTCCATCGACCTTCCTTGCCTATAAAAGCCACCCCCACTCGCTGGATCAGACACACAACGCAGGAGCATCTCCATTTTCCTCTTTTGTTCACTTAGAGTAGGATTAGTGTAGCTTGGGAGTTAGAGTCGAGTCGAGCTAGTCTCGGGGTTCCGGAGGAGTCTTCTTCAGAGTTCCGGTACTACTCTTGTATCCTTTCTTTGTTTAGACTCAAGTACAATTCAAGTTATCTTTCTATCTTACCTTTCGAGTCAATTACATTCAGCTTTTACTTTGCTCTAGAAGCTTTATTCTTGGTTTAGACTAAAGTTAGTTTAATCTTGGTTAGCATAGCTCTCTTGAACCCTATAGTGTTGTGGTCGTTCTTCGCTTGATCTCCGGTGTTTCACGGGAGAGAGAGACCTTCCTTCGTGATATCCAGGGAAAGGTTCTTTGGTTCGTTGTGAGCGCGGTGCTCAGAGCTTACCTTAGTCTTAGATTGGTGTCCCATTCAACGGAATAGTTGTGGTATCATAAGGAGGTGACAGCTCCGGACGGGCTTTGTAGTCCACCACGTTAGTTCGGGCCGGTAGGATTCAGCACGCCGTCGTTCTCCCTTCTCATCCCAGTTCGAGAGCGCGGCTTTGCATGCCCCTGCAGCACTAGAAGAGCTTGTCGAGTTTAGTTTGCCTTGGTTATCCTTTGCCTTAGCTCTTTGCCTAGAGTTGACAAGAATAGATAGATTGTGTTAGGATCCTTTCTCGTCTTGTTGTCCTCCCAGCTCGCTAGATCCTCTCTAGTCCTTTATCAAGATCTCCTTGTGTGTGTCAAGTTATCCCCGAATATCTTTATTCGTTACCCCCGCTATAGCTCTTTGCCAAGTCTTGTTTCTTCTCCACCGTTTATTCGATCATCTTTGCCGTAGTGCCTCCCTTGGGAAAATATAAATACGATAACCCGAATACCACTGGGTGAAGTGCTACAACGGTAATCCGTGCGCTTGCGGACCTTTCTGTGATCGTGTGTTTTACCAAAGACGTTCCCTAGCCCCGTTACTAGGGGTGTAAACACGGTAGTGACGCTTGCGAGTGCCTCAAGCATTCCTAGTGCCGTCATCGTGAGTGCATACCTAGTGGTGAGGCTAAGGAGTATCAACAAGCATTTCTGGCGCCGTTGCCGGGGAGGCAATAGGCATAAGATATCGTTTAAACATTGTGGTAGAATTATCAAGGTTCGGTGAACCGCTATTTAAGCAGGTTTACCCTTGCTCTACTCTCGTGTACGCAGAGTAGTGCATGACCGGTTTCGACCTACCGTCCAACTTTAACAACAATCCGGAGTCACTTGTGAGGAGAGTGTGACCTTGTGTCCTCATTCCTCAGAAGTTTCTCTCGAATCAAGAGACCAACACCGTCGATCCCGTAGACAGCACCTCGTCAGCACCGATGGCCGAGAGGACGGTCCGCGATTTCTCCGCCCCCTCCAACACCCATGTTCCTACCGGACCGAACGTGACGGTGGGAGACGGAAACTTTGAACTCAAGCCGGCATTGATCAACATGGTGCAAGCAAGTCCGTTCTCCGGCAAGCCTAATGAAGATGCCAATGCACATCTCTAGCATTTCCTGGAGGTGTGCAGGACTTTCACTATCCGTGGAGTGATGGATGATGCAATTCGTCTTCGCCTATTCCCGTTCTCCTTGCTCGGGAAGGCGAAGCAATGGTTCTATGCGGAGCGAGATGCCATCAACACATGGGACAAGTGCTCAAAGGCATTTCTCGCAAAGTTCTTCCCGGTGGGCAAAACCAATGCCCTCCGCGCTAGAATTTCGGGCTTCTAGCAGCAGAATGATGAGAGTATCCTGGAAGCATGGGAACGTTTCCAGGAGTACATCACCGCGTGCCCGCACCATGGCATGCAGGGGTGGTTCTTAATTCAAACCTTCTACCACGGGCTCAAGCGTACTTCCCGCGAGCACCTAGATGCAGCCGCTGGAGGAGCCTTCTTCTTGCTACAAGTACCCGCCGCTAAGGAATTGATCGAGAAGATGGTGGCAAATCAAGGTTGGGATGGAGATCGTCTCCAACCCCGTACCCGAGGTGTACATCAAGTCGATGGAGTCGACATGCTCACAGCTAAGATAGACCTCCTCATGAAGAAATTGGAGGCATCAAGCAATGTGGAGACCGCCAAGATTATGGATGCTCGCATGACGTGCGAGGTGTGCGGTAATGTGGGTCATTCGGGAAACGATTGTCCCGAGACAAGGGAAGAAGCCAGCTTCATCAACAATGGCAACAACAACGGGTTCCGCAACAACAACTACAACAATCAAGAGTGGAACTCGAGGCCCAACTTCCCGTTCAACAATCAAAATGGAGGTAATTATTCTAACAATTTCGATAATCAGCCTTCCATTAAAGATCTTGTCTTTGGCCAAGCTAGAATTAGTGAAAACTTAAACAAGAAGCTAGCCGCCAATGATAAAGTTCTCGAAAATTTAAATTCCACCATAGAATCCTTCACTGCTGCTATGAAGAATCAGCTAAGCTTTAATAAAATGATAGAAACTCAATTTGCTCAGCTTGCTGCTTCTTTACCTTCTTCCGAGTCGGGTGGAATCCCGGGGCAACCCGAGCCTACCTGAGAGAATGTTAGCGTTATATCCACCAGATGGGGTAAGCCATCTAGGGGGATGTATGCACCTAACCATGTAGGAAAGCTTATACATCAAATCCAAGACCCATGGAACGAATCAGCAGTCTTGCACAAGAAAGACAATAGATATCCGGGCATCACATGCACGATCTACTACCAAAAGATCAAGAATGCTCTTTGTGACCTTGGAGCGAGTGTCAACCTCATGCCCAAATCCATGTTTGAGGAGTTAGGATATCCGGCTATCTCTCCGACGACGATGACAGTCCAACTTGCCGACTCATCGATCAAATATCCAGAGGGCATAGTAGAAAATCTCTTGGTGAATGTCAGAGGCTCATATGTCTTTGCGGATTTCGTGGTCCTCGACACACAAGAAGAAATGCCGCTTATTCTTGGGCGACCATTCCTAAGAGATGTCAATGCAAGGATTGATGTCGGAGCCGGAAGAATTCAATTCCGCATAGGGCGAAGAAACATGACATTCACATTCCAAGCAAAAGAAGAGCAATGCTACCTAGTGCAAGATGAGGAATCTAGAGAGTGGAGGAAGCCACAGCCCCAATACAAGGAAGACAAGGTAGCCCCGACCAAGCCCAAGGTGGAAACATTAAAAGGGCGCCACCAACCAAAGAAGGCGAAGGCAATCAATAAGGCTAAGGGGGAAAAGAAGACGGAAACCAAAAACACCCCTGCTAAAGCCTCACCAACTTCAGCGCCACCGAAGAAAACAAAGAAGGTGTGGCGTGTGAAGGGAGCATCGTCCGAGTCTTCCACTCCGGGACCGGACGAATCCAAGATCAATTGAGCAAACGGAGGAGTCCCGCTCACGGACTCTAAACTACGAGCCCTCACCGAGAGGTAAACCGGTATTTATCTCATATTTCCCTTTCAACCTTTTATTTCGTGCATCAAGCATATTTAAATTTCAAATTTGTTTTCACCATTGCATTAGTAAGTAAACAAGACATAGAAAAGCAGTTTTGGAGATTTTTGGTGATACGGCCGAACCTAGAGGTACGACCGTACCTCCCCTCGACAAAATTTTTGTGCAGGATGTTTACAGGAGGGGACACGAGTGCTTGGAGAAAATATAGTAGGGCCGGCCGAACCAAGTGATACGGCCGTACCTATGATTTTTCACAAATCCATCAAGTCAACCACTACAAGCTTCCAAGTGCTCAACTCATCACCAAAATGAAGACACACCGACCAGGTAGCCAAAATTTAGCTTGGGGGAGACCCCATTTTCAATCAAGGAAGGTATGTCCGTCCAAACTAATTTTCAACATCTTGTTTATCACATTTGAATAAAAGAAAACAACAAAAATATTTGCTTCAACCATGTGCACTTGAAATCTTGCCTATATCCCCACCTTGGAAATGATGAATAGTTGTCATGTTAAAACTTTGCAAGAACCTAGTGTGCAACTTTGTGCTCTATGAGTATTTGAATTTGTTGGTATATTTTGAGACAAGAGCCTGAAATAAAACTTTGTGGGAAGCAAATGCTTATGACCAAACCTAGGGTGTTGACTAGTATGATATGGTGAGACAATGTTGATCTTGCTCTATCTCATAGTATGGTGAAAATCTCGGATTATTTCTTTTGAAAATAAAACAAGGCAAGTTCCTCAATGGTCATATTACCTACCAAAGCCATATGTCGATATCAAAGTATAAACCTTCTACATATGCTTGCTTGTGACCCATTGAGTTTTGCCAAATTGTTGTGACCCTTGGTAGAATCTTTTCATGCTTCCATGATCGAGATCACGTACACCCACATATACATGCTAACTTCCACATCGGAAGTTACGCAAAACATGCCATCCATCCACCAAAAATAAATACTCCAAAGTCCAAAGAGATTTCTCTTCTTGTATTCTTGCAAAAGGAGAGAGGGGTCATCAAAAGAAAAAAATGCTCAAAGAAGCATAGAAAAAAAATACATGTGCTCCAATCAAAGAGCATAGAAAAAAAGGGATGAAGCATGACCCCCTCCAAAATAAAAGCAAGAAGAGAATCTCCAAACAAGGAGTACTTAGAAAAACAAACAAAAATATTCCACACACTTACACATATCGATCAAGTTGCATGACTAGTTTCTTCTTGGATCCGGTTTTTGGCTCAACAACATCATGTGGCACAAGTGAGTCTCATTTATCCTACCCAAAGCTCCACATACAAGCCATAGAGTAGGAAGTTGAGGCTCGCTCAAAAGCCTTTGGTGAGGTGACAAATACCACTTGAGCGATCGAGGGAACCATCCGAGGAACCTTGTCTTTCTTTGCAAAATTTTCAAAAACTCCGAGATAGGATCCAGAAAAGAAGAAGAGTGAGAGATGCAAAGTCAAAAAAACCGTTCTACTCTTCAATTTCCGAAGGCAAGGTGGAAAGTGACAAGCCCCACAGGTAAAATGAGGCCAAGTTTCTCTCGTACCAATCTTTTCAAATAGCAAGAAGAACATGGAGTTTGTGCACAGGTACTTACCGAGTGGTAACATCATGCAACTCCTGATCCGCCGAGGCCAAGTCTAGGGTTTGCTCGAGGACGAGCAAACATTTAGCTTGGGGGAGTTTGTTGACGATCCTTACAACAAAGATTCGACCGTCAAAACCTCAGGTTCGAGAGGAGTATATGGCAAGTTTCATGCACATTTTTAGTACTAATAAAGTTCCACGAGTTGTGTTGTGATTTTCATAGGTAGGTACACATTTTGGGAGAAATTGGGACCAACACACCACACGTGCTAGGCACGGCCGAACCACCAGGCACGGCCGGCCCTGCAGGTGCGGCCGGCCCTGTAGGTGCGGCCGGCCCTACCCCGTGGCGTGTCCCTGGTCCTCAGCACTGCCTCTTCCTCGAGCACAACTTGGATGAACAAGATTCACTAAGGAAACGTCGGTTTGATCAAGTGGTGGAGGCTAGGATTACTTGGATCAATGGGTCCACTTATCCGGTCATTCAACCGCCACAACCGTCATCCAAAGGCGATCTTAGGCATCCCAGAGCAAAGTCGGTGCATCACACGGCACGGAGGTGGGCCGGCCGCACCTATCAACTCACGTGCCAGGCGAAACCGACCCAAGGAGCGAACCTACAACCGCCTCAGGAGCGGTGATCAGGGGCGTCCAAGGTGAGAGGCGGCACATCACAGGGCCGGCCGCACCTAGTGAGCCGGCCGCACCTGTGATGTGGCCCTCCTGCACTCCACCGACCTTCCTTGCCTATAAAAGCCTCCTCCCACTCGCTGGATGAGACACACAACGCAGGAGCATCTCCATTTCCCTCTTTTGTTCACTTAGAGTAGGATTAGTGTAGCTTGGGAGTTAGAGTTGAGTCGAGCTAGTCTCGGGGTTCCGGAGGAGTCTTCTTCAGAGTTCCGGTACTACTCTTGTATCCTTTCTTTTTTTAGACTCAAGTACAATTCAAGTTATTTTTCTATCTTACCTTTCGAGTCAATTACATTCAGCTTTTACTTTGCTCTAGAAGCTTTATTCTTGGTTTAGACTAAAGTTAGTTTAATCTTGGTTAGCATAGCTCTCTTGAACCCTATAGTGTTGTGGTCGTTCTTCGCTTGATCTCCGGTGTTTCACGGGAGAGAGAGACCTTCCTTCGTGATATCTGGGGAAAGGTTCTTTGGTTCGTTGTGAGCGCGGTGCTCAGAGCTTACCTTAGTCTTAGATTGGTGTCCCATTCAACGGAATAGTTGTGGTACCCTAAGGAGGTGACAGCTCCGGACGGGCTTTGTAGTCCACCACGTTAGTTCGGGCCGGTAGGATTCAGCGCGTCGTCGTTCTCCCTTCTCATCCCAGTCCGAGAGCGCGGCTTTGCATGCCCCTGCAGCACTAGAAGAGCTTGTCGAGTTTAGTTTGCCTTGGTTATCCTTTGCCTTAGCTCTTTGCCTAGAGTTGATAAGAATAGATAGATTGTGTTAGGATCCTTTCTCGTCTCGTTGTCCTCCCAGCTCGCTAGATCCTCTCTAGTCCTTTATCAAGATCTCCTTGTGTGTGTCAAGTTATCCCCGAATATCTTTATTCGTTACCCCCGCTATAGCTCTTTGCCAAGTCTTGTTTCTTCTCCACCGTTTATTCGATCATCTTTGCCGTAGTGCCTCCCTTGGGAAAATATAAATACGATAACCCGAATACCACTAGGTAAAGTGCTACAACGGTAATCCGTGCGCTTGCGGACCTTTCTGTGATCGTGTGTTTTTACCAAAGACGTTCCCTAGCCCCGTTACTAGGGGTGTAAACCCGGTAGCGACGCTTGCGAGTGCCTCAAGCATTCCTAGCGTCGTCACCGTGAGTGCATACCTAGTGGTGAGGCTAAGGAGCGTCAACATAGTCACCAATCGATTCAGCCCCCTCTTTTTTGGGGATGAGGATGATGTTAGCTTTATTGAGGTGTTGTTGCTGCTGTTGTCCGAGAAGTTGTATATGCCCTCCGCGCATGTGAGAAGGGGTCTTCTCATCCCCCTCAGTCGTGATCCTTTTCGATTCCGTGCCTTATGCGAATGACGTGATCACTTTCTTTTCTCCGGTTGAGCAGGATCTACTAATCGTCAAGGGAATTGTTTCCCTTTTTGGGCAAGCAACTACTCCAAAAGTCAAGTCTTCCCCATCAATTGCTTAACAGAACAGATCGATCTCACTTGCTCTACTCTTCGTTGCATCATTGTGGATTTCCCTTGTACGTACTTAGGTGTACCTTTTTCCACTAAAAGGTTACCCAAGACAGCAATGCAACCATTGATCTTTCCACTAAAAGGTTACCCAAGGCAGCAATGCAATCATTGGTCGATAAGGTCACTTGGCGCCTCCCTCCTTGAATGGGCAGGTTGTTGAACAGGAGTGGCCGCTTAGTTCTTGCCAAATCCACCCTGGCAGCCATTCCTGTGCACAATTCCATGGCCATCTTGGTCGCGCATTGGGCCATTAAGGCCATCGAGACCCTTATCAGAGGCTTCCAGTGGTGCGGCACAGAGGTAGCTGCAGGTGGGTGCTGCTCGGTTTCTTGGGTCAGTGTTTCTTGTCCCAACGATTTTGGAGGACTGGGAATCCCGAATCTATGCACTATGGGGTTGGCCCTTCGTCTCAGATGACTTTGGCTCTCCATACTGATCCTGATCGAACTACTAATCAACACCCTCTTTTGCAACAGTCCACATAAGCGTTGGTAGGATCTGTACCAATGCATATGTTATGCATTGCGAGAGGTGGAATTGCAAAGGGTCTATCGCAACATATACATAAGCAAGAGTGTTGCAAGCTAGTATACTTGAGCATTTTTCGAGCCGGGCTAGGTTCGGGCCGGGCAAAAAAAAATTCTGATTATTTCGGGTTGAAAAAATCTTGCCCATGACGTTCCATTGGACAAGTCGAGCCTAGCTTCTTCGGCCGGGCTCGGGCGGGCTGCCCGCGTAATTTACACTAGAAAATAGCTAAAAATGTACATCGGGCTGGGTTCGAGCAAAAAATAATTTTATTAGGCTGTGAGATCTCCGCCCAGGCCCTGTCAATTAAGGCTTGTGGGTGGGCCAAAACCCGTTAGGCTCGGGTCGAGCCTACGGGCCGGGCTAGTTTTGATCAGGTATACAAGCTAGTAACGGATACTTTAGCAACACATATATCCGTTGCTATCTGAAAAAGAAAGAGCAATCTGCTTGTGTGATCTGTTGTTACCGTTAAATTATTCAAATATGTAAAATGTTTCTTTTGTCGTGAGCCTATGTAAAACTTTAGCAATCTGCTTTTGTTTACTATCAGATGGCACTACGGAAAACAGAGCCTATGTCGTGAGCCCCAGGCTCAGCGCAGAGGCACCTTTCATCACCGCACACGATTTGCCGAGAGCAAGCTCACAGCACCATCTGATCGGCAAAGGGCTGTTTGCCGAGAACCGGCACCAGGCCCCACAGCACACGCGTGCCTTGAGCAGCAATTGCTCTCGACAAAGCAACGCCTAGGCGTCATGGTGACGACCATCTGTGTCGTGAGCCTAACACCCGGCTCACGGCACAGAGGCATGACGTGGTGCCGGGGAACCCTCCTTTGCCGAGAGCCAGTTCCACGGCTCACGGCAAAGGTGATTCCCAGGCGCCACGTAATGCCCTCTTTGCCGAGAGCAAAGGACAAAACTTACGGCAAAGGCCTGCCGGTTACCGTGAGCTATGGCTTTTACTCACGGCAAAGGTCTTTTTCATTAATGTAGTTTCATATATGGTACCCTTATCAAATAAACATAATCACAGACAGTTAATAATCATTACAGGTAGTTCATAATCATCACAGAAAGTTCAAATATCACCATAATCATCACATGCAATTGAAATATCACCATAATCATCACATAGTCCACAAATGCAAGTAACAAATCCACAACCAAGTCACGAGTCCATAAAATCCATACACACGGCACATGCAAGTCACAAAGGTCCAAATGCAAATGAAAGTTTTTTATCTGTGCCGTGAACCCTCCTTTTGTCTCATGGCAAAATAGACGGTCCAAGTAACGGCTGTCACGAAACGTCCACTTTGCCGTGAGCCATTGTGGTTGCCGAGAGTTTGGACTTCCTGGCTCATGACACACATGTTCAGTACTGTGTGCATTTTATGTGCCGTGAGCTGAGGCTCTGACTCACGGCAAAGGGGTCGGTTGCCGTGAGCAAGAGGCTTGGCTCTCGCAAACCCCGAGGCACTCGGCAGAGTCCCGGTTTCCAGTAGTACTGTTGGCTTGATAATTCACTTTTTTCATTAAAGAAGTACCTTTGACATATTCATTAAGCACTAAGAGATAGTGAATATATTTAATATTTTCATTTAATTCAATAACATATTCTAGTCAAGGAAAAAGTAGCACACATTTTGATTACATACAATGACTTTATCAATTACAATGTGTTAGACAGAAAATAAATATACATGAAGTCTGGGCTAGAAATATGTTTCTTAAGGAAGTCCTGCACTCCATCCTTTGAATGATCTGGATATCCATAGTGTTGCATATCATCCTGCGTGAAATGCAATACTTTGGTAGTCAGTAGCAAGATGAAATATAGTGGGATCCTTTTCAATATAAAACTCAGATTTGTCAGATGTGCACAACTCAGATTAGTTAGATGTGCCAAGTCCCAATGGTAGCAAGATGGATATAATCATAGTAGAAGAATATGTTTTACCTAATCTAGCTGCAAAGAGCAAATAGTTTTGTTTCACTGAAGTTTAATCCTTTTCGTCTGCAAGAAAAAGGAAACATTATTAAATAAACATATGCTAAATATTAATAATCCTACTTGTGAATCGAAGAATCATTAACATAGATAACTATATGATCTAAAATTACCTTATAGCAGATTGGCACATAGTCTTCTACGTCCACTGCCAAGTTCATTTGAGTTGAAATAATAATCTCGATCAGTGTCTGTAAATCAACATATAAAGTGTGCAGATTAGAGAGAAGCCCTGTCATTCACGGTAAAATAATGAAAAAAAGCATCGGTCCAATGCAAATTAAAAGGGCATTTGCTGTTGCAGTGCTAAAGGATTGCACTAACTAATAGAATGTTAGCAATGAGCCCTTGTGTGGCACACGGCAAACTAGACGGCCCATGCCAACGCAGCACGTCAAGTTTCCCGTGATCCCTCCTCTTTGTTGAGAGTTGTGGCTCCGGACTCACGGCAAATACGAATAAGACCGTGTGTCTTCATCTTTGCCGAGAGCCTGGGCTCGATTCGGGCTCACAGCAAACACGTTCGATGTCGTGCGTCAGGTGTTTGCCATGAGCCATGCCCCTGACTCACGGCAAAGACGTCGTTTGCCGTGAGTCCAACATTTGGCTCACGGCAAACCTGGCGGCTCACGGTTTCCAGTAGTGGAGAGGATCATGTTAGGTTGTTAGTGCTTAGCATGTACAAAGTACTAGGTCTATATGGATAGAGAAAAAAATATGCCCCCAAGTGCATTTAGCTGTTAATAATGAGTTCTCATAGTATCAAATTTATTGATGGAAAGAATAAGGGATATTATTGAGCGCAGAGCTAGAGAACGTGAAGGCATGACTAATTAGGTTGCATATATTGTTTTGGTCATAGATCAAAAGATTTTTTTTGGCCGCACTGCAAATAAAAAAGTGATTTTCAAACCTCTACCTACGAACTTGTATTATTAGCTCGAACGAATCGTGACGAACAAAAGATCGAAATTGTACAATATTAATGAAGTTACTGACAGAACAAAGATATAGAGGAACATATTACGGTGGATTTCTTAGTATATATGATAGATCCTTAAGGCGGTAAAAACGTATGCACTAATCATTATAATTTGTAAGTTGTGTTTTTGAACGAATGGACACAAGATAGTGTCTATATTTCATTGATAAAGAAGATAATTACAGCCGGCTGATAAGACTAAAAAATTAATCACAGTAGCTGTAATGACTTAAAATCATTGTAAGTTGTAACGACGTGCAAGGATTGCAGTCGGAGAAGAAATAAACATATCTAAGGATTGCAGTCGGAGAAGAAATAAACATAACTTAGAGATAAAACAGTAGCTGTTGAGCGCGGTACACCAGCAACGAAGAAATAAAGAAAGAGAGCATGTTCCAAGCATGCAAAGCTTAGTTTTTTTTTATCTCCCTCAACGGCTGGTACGATCAGGCCTAGTATCTATAAAAGGTGGACGCAGAGGTCTGTCACCTTCGCACGTCCCAGCGCCGGCAATAAACCAAACACTACACTCTCCCCAGGCTCCCCGTTAGGTCGCTGATCACCCATGGCGTCCTCCACCATGATCAGGTCTCCGATGAAGCAGCCGGCCGCGGCTGGGAGCCTGGTGCTAGTGGCGCTCGTCGTCGGCCTCGCGGTGCTTGCTGGCATCAGCACGGCCCAGCTAGATCCTCCTGAATTTTTCTTCAGGGGTACCAAGCTGGATGATCAAGCCAAGTCCGTCGTCTTCGAGTTAGCAAGGGGTGATTGCCAAAATGCGTTTTTTTTCCAGATGGATCGGTTCGCTTCTCGTATGATCCCGTGCATAGACACACTCCGTTCTGCTACCGCTGGCAACTCTTCAGACGCCGGCAGTGTAACCGGCTGCTGCACCTTGCTCCTGATTGACCTGGTCAGCCCTTGCTTCTGCAGCTTTTGGGAAAACCAGGCCAAGCTGGGCATTGACCTGCCAAAAGTGTGCGGCAAGCCCGTTGTCGAGGAAGGAACCAGCTGCCAGAAGCAGTGAGCACCCATGCACGCTGAGGCGTGTCCTCGCCCGTTGTCCGGTCGAGGGGTTACATTTACAATTTTTTTGTGCCTATATATGCGCAAAGTTCATTATATTTCATCTTACACCCGTGAGGTGTTTTTAACTTCTTACGACGTGTTGGTTTAATTTATTGATTGATGTCGTTGCTGCTGTGGTCCTTTCGGTTCGTTTCCGAGAAATTGTATACGCGGATGAGGACCTTCGGTGGGCGGGGTCGGGGGTGCGGCTGACAGAGGTTAGGAAGGGCGGGGGAGAAGGCCGCGGTGGGAGGTGGGTGGACGGCACGGCGGCGAGGTCGCAGCCGGCCGTGGGCGGTGGTGGAGGAGGGTGGTGGGGGAAGCAGGCTGGGGACGAGGAAGATGACTGCGAAAACTTACCAGAGGTGGCACCGTCGGGGTCTTCACTGATCTAGGTGGAGTCATGAAGAAGAAGCCAGGGTTTCAAAAACCGCCACCAGTCCGGTTTGCCGAGCCTAAAAAAACCGGACCAGTTAACCAGTCAAACTGAGCGGTTAACCGAGATTGCGATTTTGTAGGTTCGGTCAGACCCCGGTTAACCGCCAATTTTACCTACCGGACCGGCCCGGTAAGACCGGCAACCGGCCGGTTTTTTCGATTTTTGAAACCCTAGAAGAAGCGGGAGGAGGGGAGGGGAGGGAGGTGGGCGGTCCTCGCCGGCGTCGGAGGCGACGCCAGCGAGGTGGAGGGCGGCGAGGGGGGAGTCGGGCGTCAGGGCCATCGGGCGGTGTTGGGATTCTGTTTTTTCCCAAGGAGCGGATAAACCTGCGGGGCCGGGGGCTCTCGACGGATGGCTATCTAGAGAGGCCCCTCCGCGTAGGCATGTCCTACCAAAAAACCAGTTCAGATCACTGTATACATGTACACACTAACATGTGTGGACGTTTACGAGAGGACTAGCACTCATCCTTATCTTCTAGCATGTCCCTGTTTAACCAGCTAAAAAAAGGCAGCAACCACCGAAATCAAGTAATTTGCCGCGTGCGCGAAACCCAAAATGCGCACAACAAATAGGGGCGGACCTACAGAGGGTTGAGTGAGGGGCACAAGCCCTCACTCAATTATTTTTGTGTCAAGGGAATCAACAAAAAAATCACCATGTTTAACCTTTGTAAATCTGCAGATTCTTAAGGTATGCCCTCACTTAAAGTTTGTGCTAGATCCGCTCCTGCACAACAAAGGCTTTGTCGTGCACCACACACGGCAAAAGTCACATAGGAAAGATGTAGACAGCAAAAAAAAAATCTTTGTTGTGTGACTTTTGTACAACAAAACACTTTGTCGTGGGCTAAAATCAACACACGACAATGATTTGTCGTGGCCAGGAACCAGCCGCACTGGTGCTGCCCGCCGGCGCCGGACGCCCATGCAAACAAACTTGTCACTACCAGGGCCAACGAACGGTCGCCGCCAGGGTCAAGAACAACAGCGCCAAACACATGTTGCATGCCGCACATCATACGGAAACAGCAGAAGGGCAAAATTGTCTTTTTACTAGCCAACATAGATTAGAAAAGGGGAGAAGTACTTAGAATGGCATGGAAAACAAGAGACACATGTTTGGAGTCCTAGATTTAGAATGAATCTGTTGGGTTAATACGAAAAATAGTGTTCGGCTGGTAGCTACAGAGGAGTAAATGGTAGTATATATAATTGGATATGAATTTACCTTTAATTTTCACTTCAAGAAAGCATTATTGTAACACCCATTTAATGATGTTAGTTATTTCTCATGCTTGCCCAGGACACTCTTCATCGGACCCTCTGTTCGTATCCAAAATTGGCAGGTCTGGTCTGACCGGTCTGACCTGTGGGTCCCAAAGGTCAGACCGGTGTGGTCAAAGTTCACAAAATACAAATTGAACTTCACCATTGGATAGGTATCGTCGAGTAGATCAAGATTCATATGTGGAACGTCCAAATCGGAGTCCGGATGAGGGAGATATGACTTCTCCCAGATCTACACGCCGGGTGCACCGGTCTGACCGATACCCCCGATTCCGAGCCAAATTGAGGAGTCCTTGTAGATTAGGCTTGTAAAAGGATTTCCTTGCGGGACAAGACATCCCCACCCTATAAATATAAAGGGTCACGGACGATTGAGGGATATCACAATCGAATCTATCAAATTTATCTTTTATCGTATTTACCTTTTCTTCTTCGTTCCCTTACTTTTCCAACTCCTACCATGCTGTTCTTCCTTCATCTCCGCGATGTCTGAAGACGTCCTAGCTGGCCTGCCGAGCCTAGGACAACCCTGCGTGCGCCGCCCCGACGGGATCCTGCCCGGGCGACGTTCGTTGGTCTTTCACCGGATCTTCCCGGCGACACCGGTCTGACCGGTGACCCGCACCGATCTGACCGGTACGGTGTGGAGGCGCTGCAAGGAGCTCCTCCGCGTGCTTGTTGGCTCCGAAAAGGTGCCAACAAATTGGCGACTCCACTGGGAATACGAAGATCTGGCTATCATGGCTGATCTATCAGACCTTAGCGCCAAGTTATGCGAGGAATACATAAGAGAGTGTCGCTGTGACGCCCCAGGTTTTTAATTAGCCTCATTAGTGCTAATGACCGAACTAGCCGAGTCAAACCCTGTTGACTTTGGTCAAACCATGGTCAACCTGGGTCATCACTTCGAAAACCTCGAAAATCTCGTCAACAATCCCTAATGACCCTCTTGATCAAGTCAACACACACTTGTGCTCAAACCTTGGTCAAAGGCACGGTCAAACCCTGCTTAAACCCGAATGTCCTTGAACTCCCTCCGGAACTTTTGCCGCGTTCTCCAAATTTCACCTAAACACTTCAAAATCTCCCAATATAAAAGTTGTCCAGTTTTTCGAGAGGCACAACTTTCATGTTGGATGGCATTTGCAATTTGAAGTGGAAATAGGTGAAAAAGCTCGGTCAATGCCAGTCGGCACTGTTCACCGGCGCCATGAAAAACAGGAACTTGGCGAGCAGTTTATGCAAAATCCGTTGAGAAAAACACCATAGAGCCTTTGTAAAAGTTGTAGAGGGTTAGTAGATCTGCAACTTTACTATTCACACCTTGGAGCACTTATGTTGCAAAATCTTGAGATAAACTCAGTCAAACAGTGTTAAACTGAATTGAAACGACGCCGGAACGCGACATCGCGCCGCGCCGCGCTCCTGCGCGCCCATGCGCGCCGCACCGCCGTACGCCGCCGTACGCACGCCGAGGCGGGCCCGCGACCATCGGTCCGCGCGCCACGCCCCGCGTGACGTCTCCCTCTGCCACGCGGAGCCCCCGCACTCGCCGCCCGGCCGCACACCGCGTTGCCCGCCGGTCCGCCCGCGACCTCCCGGCGCGCGCGCATGCCGAGGCTTGCCGCCGTACCACGGCTTGATTCCGTCGAATCCTTAGCCACGAACCTTGCGTCCCTCGCGCGCCTATAAAAGGCACGGCTGCTCCCCTCACGCGTGTGAGCACCGGGACCCGCCGCCCGCCATTGCCGCCGCCGTGCGGAGCTCGCCCCTGCGCTTGCTCTTCGAGCCGCCTATCGCCTCAAACGCATCCTCCAGAACCCCGTGGAGCTTCCACCGCCCTCAATTGCCCGGCACTGCCTCGCTCCTCGCCGAAATCCAACCCTCAGCGGCCGCCGTCGTCTGGCACCGCCGCGCGCCGTCGCCGGCGACCTCTCCGACCAACCCACCGCCACCAATCGAGCTCAGGTGAGCATCCTTGGGGCCCCGTGCCATTTGTTGGCCAGGTCCGGCCGGCAATCGCCGCCGGCGAGCTCACCCGGCGGCAGAAGGGTAGGAGTGTGAGGATCTGACTCTTTGCAAGGGCTTAGGTGCAAACCAGGGGCACAGTTGTAAAGAATCAAAAGTTCCCAGGGACCTCGGTGTAAAGCTGTATCTTGAATAGTAGGGCAGATTTGCTGAAACTTGTAAAAGGCATAGAAAATCGTAGAAAAATCAGAAAAATGCAAACTCAATTTTGTTGGTCTCCTTGTGAAAAACCCTACAACTTTTGTAAAGCATGTCCATAGATTTTCTTGGTAGATTTTGCATGAAAAATACAAAACTGAAAAACCTAGATCTGCTGTATCTCAAAATCTACATGTGATCTGTAGCTAATTTTTGGATATGTTATGCGCTATGTCTTGCCTAGATCCTGTACCAAAAATTGCACAAAGTTATAATGTAAATCTTTTTGTATGAATTGTTTTCTATTTATGCAGAATCTGTCTAAGTGATTTTTGTAGCTAAAACTAATTAGATTTTTTGCCCAACTTCTGCATGTTGTCTTTTTATGCCAAAATTCACCTCTGGTGAATTAATCACAATTTATATCTGCCATACATATTTATTCTTGAAATATGCTTGATTTTCTTTGTAATTGCATAACTCAAGATCTATAGTAGTTCTAGGTGTATATGTTGCCTGCCTAGCTTAGATTTGGACCAGAGACCATGTGTGAGAAAGTTGGAATCATTTTGATGCTTATTTATTTTTGTATGCATTTATCTTGTTTTGATAGCTAGCTTTTGTTATTTTCAATATATTTAATTTCATAGCTCTCCTAAGTGTGCATGTGTGTGCAGTGACTTTATATAGGTTTGTAGTGCTTCATAACACACCTCACTGAATTTTATTAATTTATTTTATAAATAAAAGCAATGGTAGCCTTTTAAGCTTAATATAAAGATTAATTGGAAAATCACCTTTGCCACACCTAATAACCTTATGCATGTGTTGAAAAACATTCTAAGAAGGTTGAGACCACCTCCTTGCTGTTTTGTGATTTGAATTAATTTACTTACATAAATATGTACACAGTCACTATTAAAAAGGGTAGTTAATAAAGAACCGCCTATTGTTCCTTTATTGGAAGAGTATGCTGAATGTATTTCTTATCTAGGTGAATGTGGTCAACCATGCACCCCATGGTTGTCATTTGTTATTTGTAATCAATTAAATTGAAAATCGTCAATTAAATCTTGCATTTGCATCCTCGTGTAGATCTTCCCGACGGTAGATATACGCTCGTGCCGGACGGAGGAGACGGAGGTGCTGACGAAGAGCTGCAGTACGTGGACGTAGCTCAAGACCTGGACCAAGGTCCCGAAGGGCCCAAGGCCAACCTTGCCAGCGAAGGCAAGCCCCGGATCATTAACCCTGCCTTTTTAAATTACGCAATTATGTTTGATATGATTGCGCATTTACGTTTCAGGAATTGAATTGAAACCCTAGATGCATGATCCCTAGGTACCTATGTTCCTTACTAGTATGTTAGGTCGATAGCTGCTATGCTATAGGACCGGTACAAGTCGAGTGATGTTCGTCACTCGCGAGAATAGGTTCTTATGTTGGAATCATAAGATCTTGATAAATGGATTGCTCATGTGGTAAGAGCATGGGATTTGGGCTCCGGTCCAGTGGCTTTCGTGGGCTAAGCTTTTGAACGTACTAAGCACTTGTCGGGAATGGGACCGGTAAGCCTAGTACCTTAAAGAGACGGTGCGGGAACTCTTCCTTACAAATCTTGAGCAATCACCTAACCGGCTAGCTACCGGGGAAGGGGGGTACATGTGTGAAGCTGGGTGCTTTGCGGGGTACGCCAGATAACCTTGTACCCAGGATGGTAAGCTTTGATCCCAAGCCGAGGACTTTTGGGAACCGCCTGGATGGTTGTCCTCGCGGGGGCACCCTACCGTGTGTTTAGGTCTACCTTGCAAGGTTTAAATCAATCGATTGTCGGCCTCTCACCGTTATCTGAGACTACTTACTCCACTGGCCATGAGATCCCTAATGATGGAAGTTGATGAATATTATGCTTGATTAATTGTCTTGCACAACTTATGCTTGTAATAGTTGGCTAATTTAGAAAAGAATATTCAACTAGAACTTGTGCTAAAATCTTGAAAGTAAGGACATACTCTTTGTTGCTTTTCAGCAAAAGAAACCCCAGTGGCCAAAAAGCCTTTCATGTCTAGAGTTGGTGAAGTAGTTATCACCGACGGGTAAGTCTTGCTGAGTATTAGTATACTCAGCCTTGCTATAATCTGTTGCTCCAGGTAATGCCTTTGCTGATGTGTGGCCTGGAGAGATCCCGCCTGGCTGGGAGTTGGAGTGGGTTGAAGACGATGAATGAAGGCATCATGGCAGGCCTCCCGTGATGTTTCCTTGTGCCGTTTAGTTTAATTCCGCTGTTTCCAAAACTCTGAACTCCGTTATCATGTCAAAAACTTCGGTTTGTAATAATTAAACCCTTCGGGGTAAATTTGGATGTTAATCATATGTTGTTCTCTGGACTCGCCTTCGCGTGAGTTTTAATGCATATATGTCGATCCTTGTTGCTTTGTAAGTGATTTACCGGGCGTTAACCCGGCAACTAACGACAGGATGATACTTTATTATTGCTTAATGACCAAAGTGGATTGGTTTAGGCGATAGTACGGTATTTTCCTGGGCGGGTTGTCACAGCTGGCATCAGAGCAATTATATGCACCAGAGATTAATTGATAACCTTAATCACTGGTTTTTGAATAAAATTTGCCAAGATTGTTTGGATTTGCAAAACACGTTGGTCCGTTAAGGATAAACTAGACCGAGAGGCCCTAGAGGGAATTTTGGGTTCTTTCAGGTGGCTTACAAATCTATGGTTTATTTTGCTAACTCCCAGCACCTTTACTTTCTGTCAGAACTTACTTTCTGTACAACCATACTAGTTCATCACGTTTTGCTATACGTGGTGGTACCGCATGGAAGTCATGCGAGGGATGGATGGGACCTAATCCAAAGGGAACCCACCGTCACGTCTGTGTCTCGTCACATTTTGCCATACGTGGACGTTCCGCATTGTGAATATGCGAGGCAAGGATCCTCTTCATTCAAAAGGAGCGTATCTGAGCTTGGACGCTGTCCATGCAGCGATAAACGCATGGGTACCGTTTCTATAGTGAACGGTAATGTATGTGGACGCTTTCATGAGTGCTGGCATGAAAGGTTCGTTGTGTTCTGTGATCTTCTGCAGGTACACTAACCACATTTCGTAAGTCGCTAAGTGAGCATCGAGTAGTTCTCGACTAGTTATTATAGGGAGAAACGTGTATATGCCTTGCCACCGGCACTAACTTCGATTTTCGGCTTAATCGCCGAGTGAGGACGAATAGGCCGTCTTGCATCATGTTAAAAATCGAGAAAAACTTAAAACTGAACCCCTGTTTGTTTTATGTGCTCTCTAAGGTAAAATTTTGCTAGTGTGCTTTATCTTTGCCTAAGCCTCTCGTGGGTAGATGTGTTGCTGTCCAAAAATCTGTTATGGTTGTTTGCTTGATCTTTACACCCTGTTCAAGAATCAGTTTGACCAGAGGATCTCTACCAAAGTTGCTCCATATCTAATCTAGTTTCTGCTCGCAAAAGTTCGCGGTCATAGCTTTTGTCTACCTCAAGTTGTGCTCAAATTAGTGAACCCCTGTCTTGCTGTTTTTCCGGAAACCAAATCTGAAACCTGAATTAGTTGAGCACCTTCCTAACCTTCTAGCTCGACCCTTGCATACCCAAG
Organism: Cenchrus fungigraminus; assembly: GCA_036936925.1. Classification (NCBI taxonomy): domain Eukaryota; kingdom Viridiplantae; phylum Streptophyta; class Magnoliopsida; order Poales; family Poaceae; genus Cenchrus; species Cenchrus fungigraminus. The sequence goes on along the minus strand of CM072768.1, from coordinate 57,615,491 downwards.
GTGTGTACCATAATCTTGCTGACTTGCTGCACAAATTGGAGAAATTGTGGGGCTCTGGTTTTAAGTTATGAATGTTTGTTCACAACTGCCAGAACTTTATGTCCTTGTGTATGTCTGTTCGTTTCGAGTTTTCACGTACAATTGTACCTTTGTACACAGGATTACCCCATTTCTCAACCCCGAGTTCTTTGTCATTGACCGAATTTATCCTTGTACACTCACTTCCATCTGATTCCCACATTTGTCGTTATGACCAGATGGACAACATTGGATCTGCGTCGGCTGATGTGGAAGCATGGACTCTCGTGAACTACCTCGAGGAGGGTGGATTTCATGCACTCTTGTGGGACACCCTGAAAGACTTTGGGTACACCGCTTACCCAGAGTACTCGACACGTGAGGTCATGACCACAGGCCAGCTCCTTCGTTGTGAAGTGAAGGTGAAGATTCCCGTGTGCCCGACAAATCCTGCTTGGGAAGAGTGGGAGTGTAAGGCACAAGGAAGGAACCTGACTGACACTGTGCAGAAGGCTGCTCTTGAAGCGCTCACAACTTTTTGTGGGAAGCACCCTGACGTGGTAGCCGGCACTGCAGCCAGAGTGATTCCTGCACCTGAGCAACACGTTGGACCACGGGTCGAACGCGAAGCTTTTCTTTTAGCTCAGGGCAACTCTCACTATAGTCCTGATCTTGTCACCTCAGTTCGTTTTTCAGAAGCCATGTACGACACCTATCGACGGATGGTGGGAGAAAGTGTATTCTATAGACACCAAATCTATAGGTACCGAGTTAAAGAAATGGAGAACACCGCTCAAGCATTGAAGGAAGCCCGAGCAATGATAGCTACTCTCAAGAAGGGAAGACGCAAGGATAAGGCAAAGATACGAGAATTGAGTGAAGTCATCCATGAGCAGAACTTCCTGTTGCAGCATAATGACCAGTATATGTTTGAACTAGAGAATCAACTGGAAGCTATAGCAGCTCCACCTTTGGAACCTGTAATTCCCGGACCAGAAGAAGAAGAGGATGCTGAGGGAATCCAAGGAGAGTCTGGAGTAGAGTCTGGACCTGAGTCACCATAGTTCTTCGGCATGGAAGATTCAACCCTAGGAAGTTGGTATGTTTGTAATAAAGTTCTGAGTCGTACGAGTGTAATAGTTGTAAGGAACCCTAGTGTGTGCAGCCGCGTTTGGTTAGTTGTTGTGGTTGGCTGAACTAGGAGCTTCTTTTGTGCAGCTAGTCTGCATTGTAATCCCAAGTGTTGTTGTGGTGATCCCGAAACCTGTCATCGATGTAACACTGTGGTTGAACATCTTTCAGCAGTGATCTTCGTAAGGCATTATTTATGCTGGTTGTGATCAGATCAGAGTTCTGTGATGAGTATCAAACTCGTCCAAAAATTTCATGCCAATCTGGATCATTACGACCCCTCAATCCGAACTTGTTTTCCTTGGTCTTGCTCACCACCTTTGGAGTTAAAAACACATGTCACTTTTGAGCATGCATTGCATAGCATGTGCATTTGGGAACCTTGGGTGAACTAACGTGCATCCGCATGAAAGATTTCAATATTTCCTACTCTATCCTTCTTATGTTGGTGATGTTGTTGTCCCCTAACCGAAGGTGCCGCGACAGAACCTAGGGCATCATGTGTGCTGCAGCCATGTGATTGCCACTAGGGGCACGCTAGGTATCTTGGTTGTGACAACGCGACTCACCACGCATACTCCTTTTCAACTCATCGATTGCCCTCGCAATCACTAACTCATTCTGTGGGTAGCCGAGCCATGCTAACATGCATCATGAGCACCATTGTAACATCCCTGAAAATTTGGATGTTTTTCCATGAGTGAATTTTCGCAAAATTTTAAAACTTTTTGATTGAACATGTGTGCTACCAAAGTTGATCCTAATTTGCTAGCCTCTCATCTCAAAATTCCATATAAAATAAAACTATATAAAAATTATTTTCAAATTAAGGTATAAACATGATTTGGATTTTCTTGGATTTTATTTGGAGTTCAAATTGTGTGGTGTTTGAATTTGAAAGTGATTCAAATTCAAACTAATTTTTTTATGCTAACCTTGTGTGACTAACTCTGACCTTGCACCCGAGCTAGTTTTGACCAATCAGCTCGACTTCACCGGTTTAAGTGCTATCTCTATCTCTAACCTCTCCCTCTATCTTCTTTGTCTCTTCGGATCTTAAATCTTGAGCCTTCACAGCCGGCTAATATCTCTCTCTAATACCTTTTCAGCTAATCTTGTGTACGTGATTAGTTGGACCTAAACCCTGCTAATCATGTATGCCACTTACTCAACCAACGAAGCCGCTAACAATGGCTTTGCCCGTCGGTCTCTTCCTTTTCTTCTTTGCTTGCTAACTTACCTGCTAACCTGTTTTGCTAATCACAATTAGCACCGTCACGTTTGACACCAAGTTTAACCAACGCAGCCAGCTTGTTTCCTTTCGATGCTGACCTGCTAATCCCTCTCTTTTTCTATATTCATCACTCCATCACGGGTTGAGGCCCAACATTTTTTTTCTTCTGGAGACAAGCCCAGCTGCTAATCGCAGCCTACCAGCCCAGCTGCCACTACCGCCCTTGCATGCCGCTGTTGCCCACGTCAGCGTCCGTCCTCCCTCGCGTCTTCTTCACGCGTAGCCGACATCGCTCCCTCTCTCTCTCTGCCGGTTCTTTCTTCTCAGTCGCCGTTCGGCAAAACGGATCGGCCAGGAGGACCCGTTCCAAGATGGGGTGACGCCGCCGCCGAGTTCACTTGCTTCTGCGCCTGCTCGGATGCGCGCCGCGTGGCCGACAGCTCGCGAACCGAAGATCGCCGCCGTCCGTAGCATCCCGGCCTCCTTGCTGAAACCTAGCCTTGTGCTATAAAACCCCCCGAGTCGCAGCCCTTGTTGATTCTCCCTGCTGCGCCGCCTTCTTTTCTCCCAAGGAAAACCCCAAGTTCCCATCTGCTCTGCTGCTATCGCTCGTGAGGAGAAGGAAGCGAGGACGCCGCCGTTCGGGAACGCCACGCCGGCGCCAACCTGGAGCGCCGCGCCGTCGCAGTGGAGGAGTGCCGCACTGTCGCCGACAAGCCGAGCCACGCTGAGTGCGCCATCGTCGTGTCTCCACCTGATGCTGCCCTGCCCCGCGCCACGTAACGGTCAGAGGAGAAGCCGGAGCTGCCTCCGCGCCGCTCCGCGCCGACGCCGCCCTCGCCCAGGAACTCCACCAACCCCGCACGCTCGAGCACCACCACGTCGACGCCCGAGGACTCCACATCCTCGCCTCGCCGGAGCTCCGCGTCGTCGACGCCACAAGAATCCGCACCAGAAGAGGCCAAGAACTCCATCGCCGGAACACCGTGCCGGGGGAACACCGCCAAGGAAGCCAAGCCGGCGAACGACGTCGTCGCCCCGAACCTCGACACCCTCGGCCTGCTTGCCTCGACCCGCCACGGCATCAGCCTCTTCCTGCTTCGCCTTGATCGTCCGCGAGCCCGCCGGTGAGCAGAGCACTCCCAAACCTTTTCCTTTTCCCTTGCTCAGTCCCGTGTTCATGTCTGCGTTCGCCGGCCTTCGCGCCGCGTTTGCTCCCGTTTCTCCCGCCGTGTGCCGCTCCGCCGTGCTGTGTTTCCGCGCCGTTCCGCGCTGACCGGCACCACCTCTGTCGCCGCGCCACACACCCATGCCTTCGACGATCTGTGCCACGGCCTTCGCGCCGAGGAAGCCGAGCCGTGCCGCGCTGCTGTTGCTCCACACACTGTCACGACCACGAGTCGCGCCGCCCTGCGCCTTTGGTCCGCCGCCCTCTGGCACTGATAGCTGCAACGCGCGCGCACCCTGTTTCGCCCTGCTGTGGCAACGCCGTCGCCGCCTCTGTTTTGTGCGGTGCTGCTCCGCACCGCGCAGCCGCCTCTCCGCGTCGCCCTGCTACAATGCGTCGCGGCGTCATGAAGTCGCCGCCGTCGCCGCACCATGTCCCGGAAGCCGGCCGGCCGACCTGCCACACGCCGACGATCTGCCGTGCCTCTCGGACCCAGCGACAAACACCTGGTGCGCGCTCAAACCAAGGGGAGTACCTCCTGCGTGCCCCAGGAAAGTTAAGGGGGCCTCTTGGACTTCTGCGAGGGGAGTTAGAGAAACCGTAGCATGGGCTTTGGCCCACCGAAGCCCAAGTGCCTCAGCCCAGCCCAGCCTGTGTGAGGAGGGGGAGTTTGAGGAGCGTTTCTGGACTTGGGTCCATTAGGTCTTTGGGCCAGGACTTTTGGGCTTTCCCGGCCCACTAACACTTTGGGCCCAACTCGGCCCACTAACCCACTGACCGCCGACGTCATGCTGACGTCAGCATTATGTTAATAAAATTATTTTCTGACTTTATAAATGATTTAATAAATGTTTTATAAATCCCCTTTTCCTTTAAAAATTCATAACTAATTATCCGGAGCTCCGAAAATTATGAAACCACTTGCGTTGGTTTCATAATTTCGAGACGCTCGCTGCTACCCTATCCTTACCCGCTTTCGCCCTTGAATCGAACCTCTTTTGCCCACTTACTTGGAGGAGAATTCGTGGCCGCTGCCCGCCACTGCGCTAAGGTGGGTCCGGGACGCCGGATCCCCGCAACTAGCCACTGGCTTGCCACGGACAGGGATAACTTCCCCAAGCTGCGTTCGCACTACTTTTCCTTGCTTGCACCGTTTCCACCGCCTTGTGCCGCAACCCGCATACCTGCTCTCTCTTTGCCTTGCATCGAGCCGTGTAGCACGCGACGTACCCAGCGTTAGTAACCCGGAAGACCGCGTGTGATGGACGGTCGTGCCTTGAGCAGAGGCCTCTGTTTCAAAGCACGGCAACCCCACGTTGCAACCTAGCTACTACGCCGTGGTTATCGTCGTAATGCCAGCAAAGTGCTCCACCGTGCTCCCGAGCACGCCTTACTGCATTACCATCCTTTTATCGACCACGAGTCGATCCTTTCCTTCTCTCGGTGCTGCCGCCGCACACCTTGTTCTGATAATGCCTTGCCTAACTCGTTTCGCCTTACTCCTCTCTCTTGAACCTCTGAGTTTCCGCTTCGTCGCACCTATCTATTGCGCTAATACCTTGCAGGCGTAATCACCAAGATCCTTAGCCTTTGACCGGCAACCCAACCTTGAACTAACCCTTCTCTCTAACTTGTTTTCTAGTAGACAAAACTAGTGGCTAAAAACTATTTTAATATAAAACTAATTACTTTGATTTCCTTAATTTAAACTAGTACTGCTTGTAGTTAGTTTGGATTTATTTGGTTCTTTAATGCTTCTCTTTGGAGTTTATTTGCAAATAGATTCTCGTTGTTTATTTATATTTCCGAATCTAGGATTTCCCGGAGCCGAGGAGACAAGCCAGAAGAACAAGTACGGCTACAGAAACTACGACAACTACTTACACGCAGGTGTTCACGCCCGACCATTCTTTGAATGCCCATTAGGCATGGCTATTAGAATTGCTAGTGCTTTACTTACTGCATAGTGATGGATATGATGAAACCGTGCATAGCCTCTTTTACATACTTGTCCTTGATTGACCTACTACTCCTGTTTACTTAAGCTAGATGATGTGCTGAGCTTGCTATGCATGTGTGGGGATTATTGTGGTAGTTTCTGGGCGTGTGTTGGGAAAACCGGCAGGAGAAGGCATTTTGGGATATTTTGGCGGGGGTGAGCTCGAGACAACCTGATCTGGGATCGGGGGCCAGGGATCGTCTTCTCGGACGTTGCCCGAGTTGGTACCTATGGCGGGTACACCGTTTTAGGAGCACAGGTGTTGGGGATTTTGTGATGACTTGGAGGATATGAGCTCGCCCCGGTCTGAAACCGAGTGGGTCGCCTGTTACACGGGACTTTCGTACACACCACCTCGCCGAGAGTGGGGATAGGGCCGTTCGACCCTAGCAAGTGCGGTACCATACCTGCCAGCAGGATAGCGAGGTATCAGTGGGGGAGAGGTGGGAGTGAGTCCACCCTCTCAGTGCGACTCCCGTGTGGCCACACGGGGGCATTTTCACAGTTCTGGGGTGGTCTTCTGCGGGGGACCGCATCGAGACCCGGATGCAGGATGGAACCGTAACTCCTAGGTGTTCGTTCGGTAGGATGGGCTCGGTCGACTTGCTACCGTCGGGTGCCATTCCGAGTTGGGTACTGGTGTACACGCTCTGCAGAGTTTAGATCTATACGTATAGCCGCGTCCTCGGTCATGGACATGCCCGTTGTTTCTCCGACTCTTACGTTTTGGGATTTCTACCTCCCCCTTATAGGATGAGAGTGTATGGTGAGCCGTGGTTGTATTCGGGGAGGGGAGAGTTGCTCCCTCTACCTCGCGGATCCGAGTGCAATCATTGAGGTGCGAGGAGTGGGAGTTCTCGCACCAACCCTAGATGGAGATAGGTGATGGTGACGGAGATCTGGGTGACCAGGTGTATCCGTTTGCGGATGAGAGATATGGGATTTGGTGGGAATTGGAGATTCTATTCTTTATGAGATGCTGCTGCTGCTGCTTAGGAAACCCCAGCTCTTACCTCATACCTTTTTATACCATTAGAGGTAGGCCACTTAAAGCTTGCATACGGTTGGTGACGTGAACCTATCCCATTCCTTGGGGATAGATTGTGAGTGTGCAGGACTGGACTTGGAGCGAAAGTCCATCAAAGAAGAGTCCATGGAGGAAGGGTTCGTCGCTTCGCTCAAGGATGCCTGTGGTGAAGATCGAAGATGAAGCCCTGAAACCTTAGCTACCGCTGCGGAGTTTCTTCTTGTCGTTTAGCCCAAGGGGCTTGTACTTAAATCATATACCGAGCTGTATTCGGTTGTAACTACTATGTTTTGAACTCTGATTTCGTTGTATGACTGTGATATTTATCTGTGATGAATGCCTGTGCGTGATAGCGTCTGATCCAGGGACTATCACGAGACAGAATGCTGGGTTTTCTGATTTTGAAAACCCAGGGCGTTACAGGTGGTATCAGAGCCGTACTTGACCGTAGGACGAGCCCTAGCAATGGTCGATAGTTCAGGACAGCCTAAACATCCTTGATTGATTATATACTCCTTGATTTTTATATAAACTCCTTGAATTCTACTAATACATCCTTGACTTCTCACTAACTTACTAACTTACTAACAACCCCTCTACGTGGTTGCTGACCTATGAAGAACTACAGACGTCGCCTGATCAAGACCAAGCCATACTACAGAAGGAGGCCTCGTACAAGACAAAGGCAACCACTACAATGATAGCTATGAAGATTGGGTACAGGGAAAAGATGAAGATGACCCTACAGGACTTAATTGGAATATCCCCTGTTAAACCCTCAGTACAAGTTTACACCATCACAGCTGCCCTATAATGGAGTTCAGACTACCGAAGATGGAATAGACTGCCACCATGATGCCACATGAAGTCAGCGTACAAGAGAAGCCACAAGACCAATAAGCACCCTTCCGTTCCCCATCTCCGCTCAGGACGAAGCTTGGATAACACCCCTTTGAAGATAATGATGAGTTAAGATTCTAATTCCAAGTGCACCAACATAAGGAACTGGTGATCTACTACTTGGATTTGGCACTCATAAGCATGGTCGCAGGAGTCGGAACCCCTGAGATGCTCGTAGCTCAGCATTTGGATAAAGACCCGTCGACTTGAAGCTACACGAATAGCCGAGTCACAAAGGACTAAGATATTAAGATCAGCTGCAGCTACAAGAGGCAAATATTGGATTGAACAGCTACGACCACCCTGGAAGCAAGCATCAATTACTTGGAATACAGATTTGTAAGTTTACATGGAATTCCCCGATTGACGAGAAGTGTGAAATTGGGATGCTTGAATCTGGATCTCCCCAACCGACCAGAGATGACGATGGATCAAGATCAACAAATGAGAAACACGGGGCATGGATAAAATGATAAACATGGAGCACCCCTTTGCAAGGATAAGCCACGAGGACTATGGACGAAGAAGAGTAGTCCAACTAAGTCAGAATGTCTGAACTTGAAGAATTGGACAAGAAGCGAAGGGTTAAGATCAAGAAGATTTTAGCTCCCTCCCACAGGAACCCATGATCCTCCTAGGCTACGAATGGAACCTCCTCAGTCGGAAAGATGATTTCGGTAATTGGACCCTAACCTGGAGGTTTGTGAAGGAAGCAATAGCTACAGGATGTAACATCAGAACTGTACGAGTCAGGTGGACGACAAAAAGTCGTGTGACCCAGAGAGGATTATGGAACACAACTTACGGGTCCTCGATCAAGCCAGCTCGGCGAAGACTTTCGCCAGTCTGCTTCAGAAAGTTCAACACCAAGAAGTCAAATGGAATGTATCCTTTTCGAGTGTTGTAACTCTAACAATAGGGAAATCCCCCAAATACCCACGATATACTAGTAAGCTTCTACATGGTGTAATCTCAGAGGTCATAGGAGTCAGCCTCGGAATACACATTTGTTTGGTGCATTGCTTGAGTGATTGGATCTTTATGATCTTATGGTTGTTATGCTTCTTCATGATTGTGTGAAATTGTACTGAGTGCTATGCTTGCTAGATCTTTAGATGACTCCTTTAGAGGCCTTAACTTCCCATCCTACAAGATCAAGAGCTTGAAGAATGAAGACCGATGTGTCGAGCATACGACAAGACCGATCTTCAGAAGAAGAGAGGAACTTCTAGTAACTTCGACAAATCAAACCAAGGTTTCAGATGAGTTACCCGATGATCATTGGAATCGAGTTCGCAAACCAGAAAATGAGTACCCGAGAATTTGAAAACCTCGGGAGCTCAGAAGAGTATGTACCTCCATGGAAGCATATATTGGTTAAGAGCAGTTGAGTACCCTATAATGTCAGCAATGCATTTTGGATAAGATTGGTCGATCCCACTTTTGGAATAAGCCATCAATAAGGGAGCTCTACTGGACACCGTATAATGAACTAGTGGGAAGAACTACAACGGCAACTACTGGACACAAGTTATCTGCTCAACCTCGCAGTTGGAACCTACCTATTGGAAAATAAGTCAGAAGAGTTGGTTAAGCATACAAGAGTAAGGTAGATGTAACTCCCACGTGAAGATCCATCCCAAGGAGTTGGAACCAAATTGACTAGTGTGAGATTTCGGGTGGGAAGAATTACTCGCACAGTCGAGGGAGTTGCAGATAACACCTTTTAACATGGACTATCATGAATGGGAAGTAACCATTCATAGTGTTTACGACCAAGAGCTAATTGGACATGTCTGATGTTGCTAGCCCTCTGGCAAGAATCGTCGGAGACGAGTTAAACCAACAGATGGATTACTATAAGAATGGCACCCAAAGAGTGATAGAGATTACTGGGCACTCAGAGAAGTTCTGGACGATGAGAAATCACCCTGGAATATGAGGAACTTTGATTAGCCACACAAGACCCTATGATGGAATTCAAGTATTGCAATAGGGCCCACTTTTTGGATAAGCTTAAATGAATAAGCTGAGATATTTCCTAAGTCACGGGATGACTGACTACGTAAAGGAAGATGTGCTCACCCGAGTGCAGCCAATCCTCGAGAGTGAACGCTGTAGGAGGAGCGACTGCACTAATGATTTGAGAAGATCAGTATACCTACCTTCGGAACAAGAGATAATATTGTATACCTTCTACATATCCGAGATGGATATGGCTTCAAGAAGATATCTTCGATAAACTAGGGAAACCTAGAGAATATATGAGACCATGGATGAAGAAAGGTTACTTCTGAGACTCCACTTCTGCTTAGCGTACCTCTTTTGGATAAGCAATCAAATTTGGACCAAGGTAATAATATACCTATGGGTACGTTAAGAGTACAAGCTTCGGTATATGACGACTTTGGATAAGAGCTTGCTATAGACAAACCATCTACGTACCGGCTGCGAGTTAGACTCAGAGCAACCGCCGGAGAGACAGACCACCGCTAGGCATAAAGTATACGGCTCCCTCATATGGAAAAGAGTGGGAGACTCGTGCCTAATTGGAATAAAAGTACTTAATGGACGCCATGAGAATATGACCTTGTTCATATGGAATCATATTGGAATAAGCTTGGTTGATAAGAAGAATGTAACCTCGAGTGGGAGAACTGGAATAATATGAGACAGCCATGCTCTGACTTGCTCTAAGGTCACCAAACATGTGTGGCACTGCTGGAAGAGATAGATTGAGGTAAAGGAACCTCTAGCCGATACTTGGAAATTGTCACGAGCTGGGACAGGAGTATTGCCCCCAAGATACCCGGATTATACATAGCAAGTGCTTATGGATGCTAACGCTTGAGAACCTGTAGTAGCACTCGGCTTCGAAAGCCCTCATGGGAATAAGAGATGCTGAACCTAAGAAATCTTGTCGACTAAAAGTTACGACGACAAGGGCATCAACAACTCGAAGACCTACCGGGGAGAAGACCCTCACGACCCCCGGTACGAGCTTAATCTCGAGGACGAGATTCTTTTGAGGGGGGGAGTCTGTAACATCCCTGAAAATTTGGATGTTTTTCCATGAGTGAATTTTCGCAAAATTTTAAAACTTTTTGATTGAACATGTGTGCTACCAAAGTTGATCCTAATTTGCTAGCCTCTCATCTCAAAATTCCATATAAAATAAAACTATATAAAAATTATTTTCAAATTAAGGTATAAACATGATTTGGATTTTCTTGGATTTTATTTGGAGTTCAAATTGTGTGGTGTTTGAATTTGAAAGTGATTCAAATTCAAACTAATTTTTTTTATGCTAACCTTGTGTGACTAACTCTGACCTTGCACCCGAGCCAGTTTTGACCAATCAGCTCGACTTCACCGGTTTAAGTGCTATCTCTATCTCTAACCTCTCCCTCTATCTTCTTTGTCTCTTCGGATCTTAAATCTTGAGCCTTCACAGCCGGCTAATATCTCTCTCTAATACCTTTTCAGCTAATCTTGTGTACGTGATTAGTTGGACCTAAACCCTGCTAATCATGTATGGCACTTACTCAACCATCGAAGCCCGCTAACAATGGCTTTGCCCGTCGGTCTCTTCCTTTTCTTCTTTGCTTGCTAACTTACCTGCTAACGTGTTTTGCTAATCACAATTAGCACCGTCACGTTTGACACCAAGTTTAACCAACGCAGCCAGCTTGTTTCCTTTCGATGCTGACCTTCTAATCCCTCTCCTTTTCTATATTCATCACTCCATCACGGGTTGAGGCCCAACATTTTTTCTTCTGGAGACAAGCCCAGCTGCTAATCGCAGCCCACCAGCCCAGCTGCCACTACCGCCCTTGCATGCCGCTGTTGCCCACGTCAGCGTCCGTCCTCCCTCGCGTCTTCTTCACGTGTAGCCGACGTCGCTCCCTCTCTCTCTCTCTGCCGGTTCTTTCTTCTCAGTCGCCGTTCGGCAAAACGGATCGGCCAGGAGGACCCGTTCCAAGATGGGGTGACGCCACCGCCGAGTTCACTTGCTTCTGCGCCCACTCGGATGCGCGCCGCGTGGCCGACAGCTCGCGAACCGAAGATCGCCGCCGTCCGTAGCATCCCGGCCTCCTTGCTGAAACCTAGCCTTGTGCTATAAAAACCCCCGAGTCGCAGCCCTTGTTGATTCTCCCTGCTGCGCCGCCTTCTTTTCTCCCAAGGAAAACCCCAAGTTCCCATCTGCTCTGCTGCTATCGCTCGTGAGGAGAAGGAAGCGAGGACGCCGCCGTTTGGGAACGCCACGCCGGCGCCAACCTGGAGCGCCGCGCCGTCGCAGTGGAGGAGTGCCGCACTGTCGCCGACAAGCCGAGCCACGCCGAGTGCGCCATCGTCGCGTCTCCACCTGATGCTGCCCTGCCCCGCGCCACGTAACGGTCAGAGGAGAAGCCGGAGCTGCCTCCGCGCCGCGCCGCGCCGACGCCGCCCTCGCCCAGGAACTCCACCAACCCCGCACGCTCGAGCACCACCACGTCGACGCCCGGGGACTCCACATCCTCGCCTCGCCTGAGCTCCGCGTCGTCGACGCCACAAGAATCCGCACCAGAAGAGGCCAAGAACTCCATCGCCGGAACACCGTGCCGGGGGAACACCGCCAAGGAAGCCAAGCCGACGAACGACGTCATCGCCCCGAACCTCGACACCCTCGGCCTGCTTGCCTCGACCCGCCATGGCATCAGCCTCTTCCTGCTTCGCCTTGATCGTCCGCGAGCCCGCCGGTGAGCAGAGCACTCCCAAACCTTTTCCTTTTCCCTTGCTCAGTCCCGTGTTCATGTCTGCGTTCGCCGGCCTTTGCGCCGCGTTTGCTCCCGTTTCTCCCGCCGTGTGCCGCTCCGCCGTGCTGTGTTTCCGCGTCGTTCCGCGCTGACCGGCACGACCTCTGTCGCCGCGCCACACACCCATGCCTTCGACGATCTGTGCCACGGCCTTCGCGCCGAGGAAGCCGAGCCGTGCCGCGCTGCTGTTGCTCCACACACTGTCACGACCACGAGTCGCGCCGCCCTGCGCCTTTGGTCCGCCGCCCTCTGGCACTGATAGCTGCAACGCGCGCGCACCCTGTTTCGCCCTGCTGTGGCAACGCCGTCGCCGCCTCTGTTTTGTGCGGTGCTGCTCCGCACCGCGCAGCCGCCTCTCCGCGTCGCCCTGCTACAATGCGTCGCGGCGTCATGAAGTCGCCGCCGTCGCCGCACCATGTCCCGGAAGCCGGCCGGCCGACCTGCCACACGCCGACGATCTGCCGTGCCTCTCGGACCCAGCGACAAACACCTGGTGCGCGCTCAAACCAAGGGGAGTACCTCCTGCGTGCCCCAGGAAAGTTAAGGGGGCCTTCTTGGACTTCTGCGAGGGGAGTTAGAGAAACCGTAGCATGGGCTTTGGCCCACCGAAGCCCAAGTGCCTCAGCCCAGCCCAGCCTGTGTGAGGAGGGGGAGTCTGAGGAGCGTTTCTGGACTTGGGTCCGTTAGGTCTTTGGGCCAGGACTTTTGGGCTTTCCCGGCCCACTAACACTTTGGGCCCAACTCGGCCCACTAACCCACTGATCGCTGACGTCATGCTGACATCAGCATTATTTTAATAAAATTATTTTCTGATTTTATAAATGATTTAATAAATGTTTTATAAATCCCCTTTTCCTTTAAAAATTCATAACTAATTATCCGGAGCTCCGAAAATTATGAAACCACTTGTGTTGGTTTCATAATTTCGAGACGCTCGCTGCTACCGTATCCTTACCCGCTTTTGCCCTTGAATCGAACCTCTTTTGCCCACTTACTTGGAGGAGAATTCGTGGCCGCTGCCCGCCACTGCGCTAAGGTGGGTCCGGGACGCCGGATCCCCGCAACTAGCCACTGGCTTGCCACGGACAGGGATAACTTCCCCAAGCTGCGTTCGCACTACTTTTCCTTGCTTGCACCGTTTCCACCGCCTTGTGCCGCAACCCGCATACCTGCTCTCTCTTTGCCTTGCATCGAGCCGTGTAGCACGCGACGTACCCAACGTTAGTAACCCGGAAGACCGCGTGTGATGGACGGTCGTGCCTTGAGCAGAGGCCTCTGTTTCAAAGCACGGCAACCCCGCGTTGCAACCTAGCTACTACGCCGTGGTTATCGTCGTAATGCCAGCAAAGTGCTCCACCGTGCTCCCGAGCACGCCTTACTGCATTACCATCCTTTTATCGACCACGAGTCGATCCTTTCCTTCTCTCGGTGCTGCCGCCGCACACCTTGTTCTGATAATGCCTTGCCTAACTCGTTTCGCCTTACTCCTCTCTCTTGAACCTCTGAGTTTCCGCTTCGTCGCACCTATCTATTGCGCTAATACCTTGCAGGCGTAATCACCAAGATCCTTAGCCTTTGACCGGCAACCCAACCTTGAACTAACCCTTCTCTCTAACTTGTTTTCTAGTAGACAAAACTAGTGGCTAAAAACTATTTTAATATAAAACTAATTACTTTGATTTCCTTAATTTAAACTAGTACTGCTTGTAGTTAGTTTGGATTTATTTGGTTCTTTAATGCTTCTCTTTGGAGTTTATTTGCAAATAGATTCTCGTTGTTTATTTATATTTCCGAATCTAGGATTTCCCGGAGCCGAGGAGACAAGCCAGAAGAACAAGTACGGCTACAGAAACTACGACAACTACTTACACGCAGGTGTTCACGCCCGACCATTCTTTGAATGCCCATTAGGCATGGCTATTAGAATTGCTAGTGCTTTCTTACTGCATAGTGATGGATATGATGAAACCGTGCATAGCCTCTTTTACATACTTGTCCTTGATTGACCTACTACTCCTGTTTACTTAAGCTAGATGATGTGCTGAGCTTGCTATGCATGTGTGGGGATTATTGTGGTAGTTTCTGGGCGTGTGTTGGGAAAACCGGCAGGAGAAGGCATTTTGGGATATTTTGGCGGGGGTGAGCTCGAGACAACCTGATCTGGGATCGGGGGCCAGGGATCGTCTTCTCGGACGTTGCCCGAGTTGGTACCTATGGCGGGTACACCGTTTTAGGAGCACAGGTGTTGGCGATTTTGTGATGACTTGGAGGATATGAGCTCGCCCCGGTCTGAAACCGAGTGGGTCGCCTGTTACACGGGACTTTCGTACACACCACCTCGCCGAGAGTGGGGATAGGGCCGTTCGACCCTAGCAAGTGCGGTACCATACCTGCCAGCAGGATAGCGGGGTATCAGTGGGGAGAGGTGGGAGTGAGTCCACCCTCTCAGTGCGACTCCCGTGTGGCCACACGGGGGCATTTTCACAGTTCTGGGGTGGTCTTCTGCGGGGGACCGCATCGAGACCCGGATGCAGGATGGAACCGTAACTCCTAGGTGTTCGTTCGGTAGGATGGGCTCGGTCGACTTGCTACCGTCGGGTGCCATTCCGAGTTGGGTACTGGTGTACACGCTCTGCAGAGTTTAGATCTATACGTATAGCCGCGTCCTCGGTCATGGACATGCCCGTTGTTTCTCCGACTCTTACGTTTTGGGATTTCTACCTCCCCCTTATAGGATGAGAGTGTATGGTGAGCCGTGGTTGTATTCGGGGAGGGGAGAGTTGCTCCCTCTACCTCGCGGATCCGAGTGCAATCATTGAGGTGCGAGGAGTGGGAGTTCTCGCACCGACCCTAGATGGAGATAGGTGATGGTGACGGAGATCTGGGTGACCAGGTGTATCCGTTTGCGGATGAGAGATATGGGATTTGGTGGGAATTGGAGATTCTATTCTTTATGAGATGCTGCTGCTGCTGCTTAGGAAACCCCAGCTCTTACCTCATACCTTTTTATACCATTAGAGGTAGGCCACTTAAAGCTTGCATACGGTTGGTGACGTGAACCTATCCCATTCCTTGGGGATAGATTGTGAGTGTGCAGGACTGGACTTGGAGCGAAAGTCCATCAAAGAAGAGTCCATGGAGGAAGGGTTCGTCGCTTCGCTCAAGGATGCCTGTGGTGAAGATCGAAGATGAAGCCCTGAAACCTTAGCTACCGCTGCGGAGTTTCTTCTTGTCGTTTAGCCCAAGGGGCTTGTACTTAAATCGTATACCGAGCTGTATTCGGTTGTAACTACTATGTTTTGAACTCTGATTTCGTTGTATGACTGTGATATTTATCTGTGATGAATGCCTGTGCGTGATAGCGTCTGATCCAGGGACTATCACGAGACAGAATGCTGGGTTTTCTGATTTTGAAAACCCAGGGCGTTACAACCATACCGCATCAGCATGTGCATCATGTCTTCATAAGCATGTGCATGGCACCAACTTTTAAAATCATGGCACTGTAATGTAATGAGTCAATAACACCCAAAGTCACAAGTTAAATAACAGGTGAGCAAGATTGTTCTGCAATTCCCATACTAATTTTGTCTTCCATACATTTCCTACCTTTTATTCGGAAGCCGTTCCTTGAGAATGCCTTTACAAATTCACCTTCCTAGACTGTTCTTATGAACCACGCAACCGAGTATGGGGAACTTTTGACCCATAAATCACATCCGTGCTTCTTCCAAAAGAAAATTTTGGAAATCTTTTATTAGCTTTCCTTTTCTTAATAGAAATCGGCTTTGATGATCACGTTTCAATTGGGTCTTTTTCTGTCTACTCTCACTGTTCTCTTAGCCGCAAATCAAATCAACCAGCTAGGTTGAAACAGTGGAAGTAGAGTTTTCTTGAGCAATCAAGGTTCTCGAAAAGTCAATGTTTGAGAGTCCCCATCGCTCATCCGCCCACGATCCGTGATCATACCCTCCAAATCCTCGGAATCGAGAAAGGGGCAAACAAAGGATTGGTTGAAACTCTTGCTAAATTCTCCTCGTTACGCTCTCGAGCCTAGAGGGCGGATACCGGAGCTCTTCTCGTGATTCTCACCATCACGGTCAGTTCTTCAGACCGTTGGACTCCATCCTTTTCAGTGCCACGACTGCACGACTCCGTGACGTTGCTCTGCCATCTCTTTTTCCGCGGCCACGATCACGTCACCGAGACCTCATGGGCCGACCATTGTTGAGCCCTGTGTTGCCACCACCGGATTGCTCCACCAGCTCTACCTCGGGTGGTTTTGGCTGACCGTTGCAGCCCCGCGGCGACCATAAAAAGGGAGCCCTCCGTCAATACCGCCGGTACCAAGCCTCGCATCCTTTCGAGCTCGACATCACCAACGCTCTTGTTCTCCTCCGGCTAATTTTTGGCCAACCTGCCACTAGCCATCTCTTCCGTCCGCTCCGTTCCTCGCCGAGCAAGCTGTTCCTCCGTCTTCGTTGACGACGTCGAGAAGAAGCTCGGAAGTAGGTCGGAAGACGGACTCGAGCCACGCTGCCACCCATGACTCAGTTCTTGGAGGTGTTCGAGACACTTCGCTGGACGCTGGTGGGAGTGTACCTCTGCATCGCCGGCGGAATCTGTTTGCTCTTAGCTTTTCATGTGCACATTCATCGCCCGCTTCCTCATGAACGGCGTTGAGGAAGCGAGGGATGCACCATGTATCTTTGTCCTATCCGAATTCTCGGTGTCGAGAAGTGTAGGCGGATGTGCCTTTCTCCCTTTGTAACCCTTGTCATGTTGGAAGGGATCGCTCTAATCTTGTTGTCGAATCTCGGGACGAGATTCTTTTTAAGGGGGGTAGGCTGTGACGCCCCAGGTTTTTAATTAGCCTCATTAGTGCTAATGACCGAACTAGCCGAGTCAAACCCTGTTGACTTTGGTCAAACCATGGTCAACCTGGGTCATCACTTCGAAAACCTCGAAAATCTCGTCAACAATCCCTAATGACCCTCTTGATCAAGTCAACACACACTTGTGCTCAAACCTTGGTCAAAGGCACGGTCAAACCCTGCTTAAACTCGAATGTCCTTGAACTCCCTCCGGAACTTTTGCCGCGTTCTCCAAATTTCACCTAAACACTTCAAAATCTCCCAATATAAAAGTTGTCCAGTTTTTTGAGAGGCACAACTTTCATGTTGGATGGCATTTGCAATTTGAAGTGGAAATAGGTGAAAAAGCTCGGTCAACGCCAGTCGGCACTGTTCACCAGCGCCATGAAAAACAGGAACTTGGCGAGCAGTTTATGCAAAATCCGTTGAGAAAAACACCATAGAGCCTTTGTAAAAGTTGTAGAGAGTTAGTAGATCTGCAACTTTACTATTCACACCTTGGAGCACTTATGTTGCAAAATCTTGAGATAAACTCAGTCAAACAGTGTTAAACTGAATTGAAACGACGCCGGAACACGACGTCGCGCCGCGTCGCGCTCCTGCGCGCCCACGCGCGCCGCACCGCCGTACGCACGCCGAGGCGGGCCCGCGACCATCGGTCCGTGCGCCGTGCCCCGCGTGACGTCTCCCTCTGCCACGCGGAGCCCCCGCACTCGCCGCCCGGCGGCACACCGCGTTGCCCGCTGGTCCGCCCGCGACCTCCCAGCGCGCGCGCATGCCGAGGCTCGCCGCCGTACCACGGCTTGATTCCGTCGAATCCTTAGCCATGAAGCTTGCGTCCCTCGCGCGCCTATAAAAGGCACGGCTGCTCCCCTCGCGCGTGTGAGCACCGGGACCCGCCGCCCGCCATTGCCGCCGCCGTGCGGAGCTCGCCCCTGCGCTTGCTCTTCGAGCCGCCTATCGCCTCAAACGCATCCTCCAGAACCCCGTGGAGCTTCCACCGCCCTCAATTGCCCGGCACTGCCTCGCTCCTCGCCGAAATCCAACCCGCAGCGGCCGCCATCGTCTGGCACCGCCGCGCGCCGTCGCCGGCGACCTCTCCGACCAACCCACCGCCACCAATCGAGCTCAGGTGAGCATCCTTGGGGCCCCATGCCATTTGTTGGCCAGGTCCGGCCGGCAATCGCCGCCGGCGAGCTCACCCGGCGGCGGAAGGGTAGGAGTGTGAGGATCTGACTCTTTGCAAGGGCTTAGGTGCAAACCAGGGGCACAGTTGTAAAGAATCAAAAGTTCCCAGGGACCTCGGTGTAAAGCTGTATCTTGAATAGTAGGGCAGATTTGCCGAAACTTGTAAAAGGCATAGAAAATCATAGAAAAGTCATAAAAATGGAAACTCAATTTTGTTTGTCTCTTTGTGAAAAACCCTACAACTTTTGTAAAGCATGTCCATAGTTTTTACTGGTAGATTTTGTATGAAAAATACAAAATTGAAAAACCTAGATCTGCTGTATCTCAAAATCTACATGTGATCTGTAGCTAATTTTTGGATATGTTATGCAGGGATGGAACTAAAACATCCGAATTGTATCATAGATTGATTTTTTTAGATCACAATAAAATAAATTTGGTGCTAATTTTTTATGCATTATAACCAGCTAATTACTGGAAAAAATAAAAAAATTAGCTACAATTTTTTTTATGGATTATTTGCTTTCGATAGAGGAAAAGGTGAAAAAACATCCGTATCCGAATCCGAATCCGAATCCGAATTTCTTTTCATCATTTGATCAAAATATAGCACACATTTGGGGTTTATTTTGTATGAATCTTAACAAGCACAATGCCAAGAACAAGAATATAAATTTTTGGATACAAAATATTATGCCTAATTTAGCTAAAATCAAAAAAGAACGGCTAAAAAATGGTATCCGAATTACTATCCGTTTCCATCCCTAATGTTATGTGTTATGTCTTGCCTAGCTCCTGTACCAAAAATTGCACAAAGTTATGCTATAAATCGTTTTGTATGAATTGTTTTCTATTTATGCAGAATCTGTCTAAGTGATTTTTGTAGCTAAAAATAATTAGTTTTTGCGCCCAACTTCTGCATGTTGTCTTTTTATGCCAAAATTCACCTCTGGTGAATTAATCACAATTTATATCTACCATAAATTTTTATTCTTGAAATATGCTTGATTTTCTTTGTAATTGCATAACTCAAGATCTATAGTAGTTCTAGGTGTATATGTTGCCTGCCTAGCTTAGATTTGGACCAGAGACCATGTGTGAGAAAGTTGGAATCATTTTGATGCTTATTTATTTTTGTATGCATTTATCTTGTTTTGATAGCTAGCTTTTGTTATTTTCAGTATATTTAATTTCATAGCTCTCCTAAGTGTGCATGTGTGTGCAGTGACTTTATATAGGTTTGTAGTGCTTCATAACACACCTCACTGAATTTTATTAATTTATTTTATGAATAAAAGCAATGGTAGCCTTTTAAGCTTAATATAAAGATTAATTGGAAAATCACCTTTGCCACACCTAATAACCTTATGCATGTGTTGAAAAACATTCTAAGAAGGTTGAGACCACCTCCTTGCTGTTTTGTGATTTGAATTAATTTACTTACATAAATATGTACACAGTCACTATTAAAAAGGGTAGTTAATAAAAAACCGCCTATTGTTCCTTTATTGGAAGAGTATGCTGAATGTATTTCTTATCTAGGTGAATGTGGTCAACCATGCACCCCATGGTTGTCATTTGTTATTTGTAATCAATTAAATTGAAAATTGTCAATTAAATCTTGCATTTGCATCCTCGTGTAGATCTTCCCGACGGTAGATATACGCTCGTGCCGGACGGAGGAGACGGAGGTGCTGACGAAGAGCTGCAGTACATGGACGTAGCTCAAGATCTGGACCAAGGTCCCGAAGGGCCCAAGGCCAACCTTGCCAGCGAAGGCAAGCCCCGGATCATTAACCCTGCCTTTTTAAATTACGCAATTATGTTTGATATGATTGCGCATTTACGTTTCAGGAATTGAATTGAAACCCTAGATGCATGATCCCTAGGTACCTATGTTCCTTACTAGTATGTTAGGTCGATAGCTGCTATGCTATAGGACCGGTACAAGTCGAGTGATGTTCGTCACTCGCGAGAATAGGTTCTTATGTTGGAATCATAAGATCTTGATAAATGGATTGCTCATGTGGTAAGAGCATGGGATTTGGGCTCCGGTCCAGTGGCTTTCGTGGGCTAAGCTTTTGAACGTACTAAGCACTTGTCGGGAATGGGACCGGTAAGCCTAGTACCTTAAAGAGACGGTGCGGGAACTCTTCCTTACAAATCTTGAGCAATCACCTAACCGGCTAGCTACCGGGGAAGGGGGGTACATGTGTGAAGCTGGGTGCTTTGCGGGGTACGCCAGATAACCTTGTACCCAGAATGGTAAGCTTTGATCCCAAGCCAAGGACTTTTGGGAACCGCCTGGATGGTTGTCCTCGCGGGGGCACCCTACCGTGTGTTTAGGTCTACCTTGCAAGGTTTAAATCAATCGATTGTCGGCCTCTCACCGTTATCTGAGACTACTTACTCCACTGGCCATGAGATCCCTAATGATGGAAGTTGATGAATATTATGCTTGATTAATTGTCTTGCACAACTTATGCTTGTAATAGTTGGCTAATTTAGAAAAGAATATTCAACTAGAACTTGTGCTAAAATCTTGAAAGTAAGGACATACTCTTTGTTGCTTTTCAGCAAAAGAAACCCCAGTGGCCAAAAAGCCTTTCATGTCTAGAGTTGGTGAAGTAGTTATCACCGACGGGTAAGTCTTGCTGAGTATTAGTATACTCAGCCTTGCTATAATCTGTTGCTCCAGGTAATGCCTTTGCTGATGTGTGGCCTGGAGAGATCCCGCCTGGCTGGGAGCTGGAGTGGGTTGAAGACGATGAATGAAGGCATCATGGCAGGCCTCCCGTGATGTTTCCTCGTGCCGTTTAGTTTAATTCCGCTGTTTCCAAAACTCTGAACTCCGTTATCATGTCAAAGACTTCGGTTTGTAATAATTAAACCCTTCGGGGTAAATTTGGATGTTAATCATATGTTGTTCTCTGGACTCGCCTTCGCGTGAGTTTTAATGCATATATGTCGATCCTTGTTGCTTTGTAACTGATTTACCGGGCGTTAACCCGGCAACTAACGACAGGATGATACTTTATTATTACTTAATGACCAAAGTGGATTGGTTTAGACGATAGTACGGTATTTTCCTGGGCGGGTTGTCACAGTCGCTTGGCGGATAAAAGATTGTTCTTGTATTGTTTTCGCAAGACGGAGCAAGGTGTCATCCAGATTATGGAGTGGCGGCCACCATCCACCATCGACATGTTGAAAGAGATGGAATCCTCAGGTAACTTATCTGATGAACTATCCTAATTTGTGAATTATTATCTTAAATCTTTGATTGATAACGAGGATAGATCAGAGTCAAATCTTGTTAATTTAGGGTCGGTTGTTGAAAAGCCGACTAATGATATTATCAATCTTTGCAAAACCTTGCCAAATTGTGATGTTGTTGGTCAAGAAACAAGTCGGCCGTCTCTAGCCGAAATTGTTCTAGCAAGAGCATAGAGGTTACATCTAGTACTTCGACGCTTGGGGGGCAACAAAACAAAGGCAACGGTGCCGGTTGCGCCGCAACCGGTCTGACCGGTGCCCAAACCGGTCTAATCGGGGGGCAAACCGGTCTAACCGCCTCATCTAGGGTTTCACAAAATAAATCAAAACCAAAGATGGTTAAACCCAAAAAGCCTAAGATTGGTGTTTGGAAAACAATTGAATCTAAAGGCCGTAAGCATCAAAGAGAAAAGCCGAAGTCTAATGAGAAACTTCCGCCTAAGTCTCAAAGACAAAATAATGTCAATGGTGCTAGTCGGTCTAAAAATTCTAAACGTCCAAAACCTTCTCCTAGAGAGAAGTTCCATAACAAGAATCAGTAATGGAGTAACTCTCACAAATCAATGCCGTTTCCTCCGTATGGATCATCAATGCCTATGCCATGGGAAGCTTATTTTAATATGTATTATTTTTGTCCTCCATGGTATTATAATTCATATATGTCGTCTGCTCCTAGTTCCTTCTGTCCTAATTGTATTAATTATAGAGAGATGATGATTGGTGTGCCATCACCTATGCATAATGACCGTTTTGATCAAAAGAATCGGTCTACGTGTAAAACTAAGCGAAAGGTGATCAAACAAGTCTATCGTGTCTAAAAGGACGGTAGATTAAATAAAAATTCAGGTTTGACACTAGACACAGAAAAGCCGACTATTGAAAAATCATCGGCTAGTTCTACTGATCAAATTGTCCCCAATAATGAGCATGTCACAAATAATATAGTTGAACAACAATCATGTTCGGCTGGGGGGCAAGATGACCTCAAAGTGGCTGGTTCCAAAGGAACCGGTCTGACCGGTGACCCGACCGGTCTGACCGGTCATGCCAAAAAATTTGGTAGAGCCCGGAGTGTTACACCAAACAGCCAGGTGATGAGAAAGAAGCCAAGATTTGATGAGTTGTTGCATAAATATCAGAGGATAGCCGAGCAAAATCAAAACAATCGGTTAGGAGAGCAAAGGTGGAATTCTTCATCACCAAAAGCAAAGAAGCATCGACGGTCATCACATTGGTCTTCATCATTTATTCCATCGATGCATGTGCCATGGACTGCATATTCAGATATAAATAATTATAGTCCATACTTTTGGTATAATCCTTGGTTTTCTTTTTGCAACTATCAATATGCTTGTGGTACACCAAGGAGTTACAATTGGCCGCCATGGCCAAATCAGAGCTTCACTTGTTAGTTTTGCTGTTGGGAAAGCCGAAATATTAGTTTTATACATATTGTAATTACTAGGATTCAATTTCGGTTACAATAGCATCCATATAGAATTTACATAGGGGCGATGCATTGTTGATCATCGTCTTCAGCCAATTTTGATCTTTGTGAATATTTTTTGGCACGCAAGCTTTACCAGAAAACAGGGGGGCATATGTTCGCACCCAAAATTGGCAGGTCTGGTCTGACCGGTCTGACCTGTGGGTCCCACCGGTCAGACCGGTGTGGTCAAAGTCCACAAAATATAAATTGAACTTCACCATTGGATAGGTATCGTCGAGTAGATCAAGATTCATATGTCGAACGTCCAAATCGGAGTCCGGATGAGGGAGATATGACTTCTCCCAGATATACATGCCGGGTGCACCGGTCTGACCGGTGCCCCCGGATTCCGAGTCAAATTGAGGAGTCCTTGTAGATTAGACTTGTAAAAGGATTTCCTTGCGGGGCAAGACCTCCACACCATATAAATATAAAGGGCCACGACCGATTGAGGGATATCACAATCGAATCTATCAAATTTATCTTTTATCGTATTTACCTTTTCTTCCTCGTTCTCTTACTTTTCCAACTCCTACCATGCTGTTCTTCCTTCATCTCCGCGATGTCTGAAGACGTCCTAGCTGGCCTGCCGAGCCTAGGACATCCTGCGTGCGCCGCCCCGACGGGATCATGCCCGAGCGACGTTCGTTGGTCTTTCGCCGGATCTTCCCGGCGACACCGGTCTGACCGGTGACCCGCACCGATCTGACCGGTACGGTGTGGAGGCGCTGCAAGGAGCTCCTCCGCGTGCTTGTTGGCTCCGAAAAGTTGCCAACACCCTCTCATGCCAATTCGAGATGCTGCTCAGGCTGCCTGCGTGTCCCATGCTTTTCTGCGTTCTTGGCGATGCTATCCCAATCTCACCCTTTCTGTTGATTCTTTAGGCATAAAGGAATATGGATCCAAGTATGAAGAATTAACAAGGGATTTTATTAGTAGAGTTGACCACGTTAATTATGCAGAATCACTCTGGCATGGGAGTGAAGGAGTTTAGACTACAAAACAACCCTTGTTCAACTATGGAACCCAGTATTGTTGACCGCTGGATTCAAGGTTGCCATTACACCTGGGATAATTACTTGTATGTCAAGGAAGATAATATATATGACCTAGCTAAAATGTTTGCAAGATCTGAGCGGCCTCCCTCTCATTTCTCAACATATCTGGTTTAGGTTGAGAAACTGGAGAGTTCAGATTTCAAGCACCAAGGATTTGAAGAGCCGGAAACTCATTTGTACTTGTTGAATGAAATTGGATTTGACTTTTTTGGTGCAAATTTCTTTAGCCATGGTTCTGTTACACAGTGAATTACATGTTTGTATCAAAGATTGGTATCTTCAGTCTAACTGAAAACCTGTTGGCTATCAAGGAATAGACACTGCCTTATTCCTCTGCAGATTGGGATGCAACCATTACTCCATTAGGCATATGATTCGACTATTGAAGATCCATTTGGTGATTCCTCACACCACGGCACCTTTCAGATTGCTGCCACGACAACCTCAAGAACATGGTGATAACCGGCTTTTGCTCCGCGAAGAGTATGATCGAGCTCACGATCCACATTATGGAGAAAACAAAGTCATTGGAGTGGCTTACATTAGACACTTCTCGTGGCCACGACGGGAGGTTTCCCAGCATTGACAGATGCTGGCCGTTGAATGAGGAGATTGCAGAGGCAGGAAAGGCCCTCACCGCCATTCAGAGGTACATGAGGGGAGAGTGCCCGCGGCTGTGAACCTGAATGTCATCTAACCGTGCAGCAAGTGCACAAGTTTATTATAGATAAACGGCATCTGTGACACGGATGAAGCCTCCACGTTCAATCATGTAATGTTTTCATGAATTTTGTTACTAGAGCCTAAGTTCTACACCACTGCCGGAGAGAAGCATTATTGACATAAGAGCAACTCCAAGAGACTAGCTACCTTGACTTAACTAGCTAAAAAATAGAAAATTTGTTCAAAAACTCAATCCAACAGACTAGCTAAACTTGCTCTCGCTATCATCCGCTAGCTAAACCGGAGGCTTCGCTAGCCATCTTTGGCTAGCCAGTCCCGCTAGCTATCCCCTCGTACATGAGTATGGCAGGCAGGACCCACTAGCGGTGGAGCATATGGAGAGTTGATTTTAGTGTGTTGGATTTCATCAACTTTTTGCTAGCTATTTCATTTTACATACTAGCCAAATCAGAATTTAGCTAGTGATTTAGAGAGGCTCTTGGAGTTGCTCTAACAGTACAATTTATGCGATTTATTTGCCCTAAGTTTTGTGATATGTCAATGAATGCTACTGCAGCTTTCGAGTTAGCATTATCGAGATTGTTGGTCTGGCTTATCGGCCACCAGCCAGCAGTATGTTTTTAATAAATCAGCCACCAACCAGCAGTATGCAATGGCTCTCTTTTTTCCTACCATCTGCTTTATTTGGTTCATTTGAATCTGTATTCTGCTTAACTTCATTAATTTGGTATACATATGATCCTGTCAAAATGGATGGATGGAGAAGGCAGTGCCAACACCTTCCTTACATACACCCAACTTGTGGTTGTTTCTTCCACGTGTTCAATTCCCCACCCCCATTCTACCAAGTTGCCCAGAAGCACAGTATCTCTCCCACTTACATGCGGGGCCCACCAGCTTTATGAGCGCATCGCCCTGCTTACCCACCCCCGCGGCCTTATCCCCAGCCGAAAATGGACGCCACCACCGCCGCGGCCGCGAGGCGCTTCCCCGTCCCGCTCCGCGCGGCGCCACCGCCGCCGCGGTGCGCGGTCTCCGCGCGCCCCCGGCGACGAGCCGGGCGACGGGTCCGGGCCTCCCCGGCACGCGCTTCTCTCGACCGCGCCGCGGTCCTGCTCGACGCCGCGGCGGCCGCGGCGGCGGGCGGGACCGGGTACTCGCAGGCGAGCTACTACACGTCGCTGGGGCTCTTCGTGCTCTCCGTGCCGGGGCTGTGGTCGCTCATCAAGCGCTCCGTCAAGTCCAAGGTCCGCGATTTATCCATTACCCCGCTTCTCGCCCTCTCCTCCATCCTTCAACTTGCCTCCCAACCACCTGCTCCCAACTAGCTCGCGCCGCACGCGCGCTCGTCGCTGCTCCGAGCAAGCACGCGCGCGTCGCCGGAGGGTGCGCGCGCGCGCACGATTGCGCTGTGAGCAGAGCAGGGCGCGTGCCGCGCACACGTGTGGGTGAGCCGTGCTCGTGCCACTCTTGGTTGCCAGTGTTACAGTAATTCAACGTAGATGCATCCATGCCTGTAGAAATTGGGTAATTCTCATCCTCCCAGATGAACTTATCTCGTGCAGGCGGATCCGAGCTTGCTTGATTAAATTGGAAGCAGGTTTCGTTCTTCCTTTTCTTCGATACGTAACTGCTAGTGCTGTATGATGTGGATAGTGGTAGTGGAGTAGACTTGTTGTGTCGGCTAAAGAGGACGCCGTCCTCTTTCCTTCTTTGATTTCCATGTTCCAAGATGCCACCACCACTTCCGAAATTTCGATAAGGACGGCAGTGCATTACATAATTAAAAATTCTTAGCTCTCGATGCTGCAAATTGGTTTCACCACAGCAGTTTAAGTATGGCTAAAGTTTGGCTGCTACTTCAGAGGTTAATGTGGTTTTTCTTGAACCTTTTTGTTTGGTTCTTAGACAAAATTCAGCAGCGCTGGTAGTCATATATGCCAAATTGGTGGATGCAGATTGTGCAAAAGACATTTGTCAAAGAGGGAGCGCAGTCGATGGCACCAAATCAGGTGGCTGGAGAGATCCTGTCGTTCTTCACCCGCAACAATTTCACTGTCTCAGACCGCGGAGAAGTTATCACGTAAGTGGCATCTGATATTTTATCTTAACATCAGAGTTCATAGTATCTCCAAATAGATAGGACACAGTGATCGGTGTTCAAGGAACAAAATTGATTGCACAAAAATAAAATTACCCATAGTAGTAACACTTGCTAGTTGCTACTTAAAAGTGTTAGAATTATAATGATGACTAAAAAATTTGGAAGAAAATAGCATATTTCATCTTTTTTACTTGTAATTAAATAGCTGCATAGTGGTAATTTAGCAGACTAGCTGTTGTTATGGTCATTGGTGACTCATCCAGTGAAGATGCAATTCATGATATTTCTGTAATTTAATCTAATACGCTTATGGAATTTGCTTGACATGAGAATGCGTTGTAAATTGAAATATTTTTGTATTTTTGGACAGTTTTGAGGGCACGATGGTACCTAGCAGAGGACAAGCAGCGTTGCTGACTTTCTGCACCTGCATTAGCCTCGCGAGTGTTGGGCTTGTCCTATCCATCGCTGTCCCAGAAGGTGGCAACAACTGGTTCTGGCTTATGACCCTAAGCCCCTTGGCGTATGTCTCTCAAACACTCAGCTTCCAGCAATTCAGAATTAAACTTCTAGTTCCAATATAGTAATTCTTTCTTCATGATGCTCCAGGGGAGTTTACTACTGGACAAAAGCATCAAGGAAAGAAGAGATCAAGGTCAAGATGATCCTATCGGACGACGGGAACGTATCTGAGATCCTTGTGCAAGGTGATGACGTCCAAGTTGAACAGATGAGGAAGGAGCTCACATTTAGCGAGAAGGGGATGATATATGTGAAGGGCATCTTTGAAACATGATGACCAGGAGTTTGATTTCTGGAACCATAAAGTGGAGGACCAGTCTTTGCGGCGTTGTGAACAGCAAAAACCAGGTGAGGGGATGCATATTCGACAGGCAAATCTGTACCTTGGCTTATAGAAGGAGTGATCTTCGTACGGGATTTGATTGTTATGAGTGTTGCAAATATGAGGATGATTAATGTATTAACTTAACAAGAAATTAAGGTCAGTGTAATTTTTTTTGAGAAACACCTTTTTTAGAATGAAAATAATAATCCTTTTAGGGGAGAAAGAAGGAACTGGAAATATGGCTGCAACTTAAAAGTCCCACGACCTCCAGTTGCGAGCTTTGCTTTTCATGTTTGCTGTTGGTTGGATGTTATTGTATCGGATTTGGTAGATGATACTTGTTGGGTGTTGACTTCAACTATCCACTGATTTGTGTTCATATCTTGAATCTTCATCCTCTTCTCCATCTTCTTTGAGATTGGTCTCACTCTCTGTTTCATATCTGGCATGGTCAAGCCTCCATGGCGTGCCAGGGTTGAGGGTTGTGAGGTTTGGAACTTCGGCTGTTAGGGTCAGTGAATGCGGTTTTTAGGGATTAGATGTTGAGAGTGGAATTTATGCGCACATGGGCAGATGCCCACCCTGCATCCGACCGTGTATCACCTGTATGCTTTGGGATTGGTGCCACTTTTGAATTTGAAACCCATGTATTAATCAGCCTACGCTCGTTAATCATATACCTAGGAGATTCAAAATGTTTGCGTTCATTTTGAAATGTAAGACAGGCTTTACTAGCACATCGTTTTGTTTTGCAGGTACCATCCTGGTAGTGCGGTGCGCACTATGGGCATCTGCCCACGCACTAACTTGTTGATGAAAATTGAAATTTGCTTGGCGGGCAGTGGCTTCTTTTGTACACATTCGTTGTGTATATATATTGACCCTTATAGATATTGAGGACACACTAGCAGCGAAGTACAGCGTTTTTTCTTGAGCGGCAATGGAACTTCCCATTGTAACGAGCGCACAAGAGAGTCCTTTGAGGTTTCAAGAAACCAGAAAAAATAGCAATGTCTTACTTCATCTTGCTCAGTGTTTATACTTAATCCTGCGTGCAAGTCCCGGGCGGCACATGGACCTGGTAGCCGGCTACCAGCATCCCCTCTTTCTGCCATTGATAAAGTGTTAAGAGCTGCTGCAGAGGGCGAACATGGAAATGAACCTTCGCGAAGCGTATTTCTCCCGGTAGTAGGGACAACATTCGATTCCGCTGAAGAGGCCTACGAATTCTACAACCTGTATTCTTGGGATGTTGGTTTCGGCGTGAGGTTCGGTCGCAGCCGGACGAATTCGCATCATTATCGTACAAGACAGGACATCGTGTGCGCGTGCTCGGTAAGTAGAATTATACTATTAGCTCAGTGTATACTGCTTGTGGCATCTGTTAGTATATAAATCACGTTATGTGTAATGTTGCAGGGCATTGGTCCGGCCGACTTAAACACTACTCAGCGTATAGGATGTCGTGCAATGGTCCGCCTTCTACGCACCGACGACCATGGTTGGTACGTTTCCAGGTTCCTGGACAGCCATAACCATCCTCTGTCTCCTACAGTAAATGAGCGTCGTCAGTGGGGTTCGCACAACAAGATAGATCCGGTCGCGAGAGACTTGATTAGGAACTTGCGGTCTAACAACATACCTTTATCAAGACTTTATGGTGTGTTAGGCTCGACTCTTGGTCACGCTACGAACGCCCAGTTCACTCGTGCGTCACTGAGAGGGTTATGTGCTAGGATGTCACAAGAATCAATTGTTGATGATATTGGTAAGACATTGCGTATACTGCGTGGTATGCAATGCGACGACCCAAACCTTGCCGTATGCATCGATTCAGACGAAGCTGGGAGGGTTAGATCAATTCTGTGGTGCACAGGAAAGAACAGATCGGACTACGTGTGCTTTGGTGACACGATAACTTTTGATACTACTTATCGCACTAACTTATATGACATGCCTTTTGGACTGTTTGTTGGTGTCAACAATCATTTCCAATCTATTGTATTCGGAGCTGTGTTTTTGCGCCATGAAACGACAGAGTTTTGAGTGGGCATTCTCAACATTTGTTGGTATGATGCAAGGGAAAGCTCCTGTCACAATGCTAACAGGTTTGCACGAACTTCGTCCATTTTAAACTATCCCTATTATGCTAAAAGGTTTGCATAACATCCAATTGACATTACTCAACTTATACAGATCAATGCGCGGCAATGGAGTCTGCTATACGAAGTGTGTTGCCTAATACAAGGCATAGGTGGTGTCGTTGGCACGTGTTGCGAAAGGCAAAGGAAAAACTTGGTGGTGTTTATTGCAAATACGGCGCGTTCAAGCGTGAGTTCCACGATCTTGTGACCAACATAATGTGTCCACATGAGTTCGAAAACAGTTGGAAAGATCTAGTAACGAGATACAATTTAAGTGACAATAACTACATGACACGTATTTTTGATAAGCGAACCATGTGGGCCAAACCATACTTGGTGTTTTCTGTGGAGGCATGACAAGCACTCAACGAAGCGAGAGTGCCAACCATGTTTTGAAAACTTATATTCCAAGATCTGCGACAATGCACTTGTTTGTGAGTAAATACCAGGAGATGCTTTCTGGAATAGCTGCTGAGGAAGCTAGAGAAGATCACGTCACTAGACAGGTTACTATACGATATGCATCGATTCTGAAAAAATTATTATCTCCTCACAATTTGAATAAGTATCTACGTTTGCAGAAAAGACGGCATATTCGTATTGGCATCCCGATCGAGTGGTGTGCTGCATCAGTGTACACTCGAGCAATGTTTGACAAGTTCTCAAATGAGTTGTATGCATCTGGATCGCTTATCGTTAATGAGGAAGAACAATCATCTGTTTTCCGTATAAGCAAGGCATCACTAGAGGACGGCACGCACTCTACTCCAGTTTGGATCGTAAAATGCTACACGGACTTGGATGTGCCGCGGGTGGATTGCACATGTGGACAATTTGAACATATGGTAATGCCGTGCAGGCACATGTTGAAGGTACCATCATTTCGTATCACGCATAAATGCAATAGTATAAGGTTGCATTTCATTGTTTTATCAGTCACGGTAACTACACTCATCGTGTAGGTACTTGTACACACATCTGCCGCCGTGATACCTGCTGGTAACATTCACAAGAGGTGGACTGTCACTGCACAAAATACCGGCTTTGCACATCCCACCATAGGTGCTGTTGGACATCTGGCAGGAGACGATGTGGCAGGAAGAAGGAACCTGTTGTACCTCGCAGCAATGGATCTTATGCGTGAAGGCGCTGTTAGCGATGAAGGTTACAAAGCTTCTATGAAGGCACTGGCGGAAGTGAAACACGCTTTGCACGTTATGAGGGAAGATCCTAGTGACCAGTCCCCTGCAAGACCATTGTTGATTAATGATGCCACACATGACGGTAATTGTGATGTTACTGAGGAGGTTAGCTTGCTCCCACCCTTGAAAATGAAGGGGTGCTGTAGGCCGGCAACCGTAAGACTGAAGTCAAGGGCTGATTATTATGGTAACAAACGAAGGAAAACAAGAGGTATCGCCGAGTGCTACTCACAGTATGAACCAGAAATTCCAGTAAACATATGTGACATCGCGAGGGCTACAGGACCTGCAAAGAGGCAAGCGAAATGCGGTTTGTGTGGTGTGAGTGGTCACAACCGTCAGACATGCGGAAAGAAGTAGGTACTGAATTTGCTAGAATAACTTAGTTGCACTGGTCTACGAGTGACCATTTTTCATCTGAGCCTAGTAGTGTTTTGTATGTTTTTGTTGTTTGTACTACGTGTGTTTGTGCTGTCTTTCCCTTGACTGTATCGAATGTCAAGTTCCAACTGTGTTGGAATAGTACCTATTAATCTTCTTCATTGTCTGTGTATTGATTTTTTTGACATTTGTACGCTCGTCTTACGTCGCAGGTCGGTGTGATCATTGAGCAGCATTGTGTCGATCAATCGGTCGACGTGCCGACCTCTTACTAGCCAAGGAAATGACATAATTCCATCATACAAGTCATATTTAAATTGTTGGCAATCAATGCAACCAGATCCGCCTTGAGCCAGTATCCGCCCGGCTCGAGGGTCTGGCACTCCTCGAACACATTTCCGCCTCGCTCGAGGGTCTGGCACCCCGCGAGCGGATCTCCGCCTCGCTAGAGCATCTAGCACACCTGAAACGGGTTCCCGACTCGCTCGAGGCTCACCCTCGAACCACGGCACCCTTCTTGTCTCACACGGCAGGGGCCATAAATCCTCCATCCTCCCGCGGGTGCCAGGGTCAACTTTGAGTACGAAACCATATGTCTACAAACGTTGCGGAGGCCACCGGTGTACGGCGCTGCGGCGCTGCGCCGCGATGGTAAATGGCGCGGGCTCATGCGCACATCGAGGCGCACGCGACGCGGCCTCAGCATGTGAGCATCGCATGGGGCTGAGCGGCCACCGACAGGTGACTGGTAGATACCGGCGGGGCCATCTCCGGCAAGGCCCGTTGGGGCAACGCAGCCTAGTCTCGTGTCGGTGACCCTCCGCAGGCCAGCGCCCGCGCGGGAAATAAGGGGTGCCCTCGGGTCGCGTCTCCTTGTTGCCCAGGCGTCATGACGGAGGGCGGCGCGCGGGCTAACGCCCGCAGTCTAGCGGAAAGCAGGCACAACTCATGGCCTGGCCGGTGACAGCGACAGCGAATGCTCCTCGATGTTGAGAAAGGAGTGGTGGTGAATTGGGAGCGACCGTGGCGCTCCACATCAAACGAAGGATCAATTGAGCCTGCTGCAAAAGTTAGAGGACGGGAATGGTCATTTTCGCAATTGAAGGACGAAATTTATCCACGACTTAAACTGTTGGCAATCAATGCAACCAGATCCGCCTTGAGTCAGTATCCGCCCGGCTCGAGGGTCTGGCACTCCTCGAACACATTTCCGCCTCACTCGAGGGTCTGGCACCCGAGAGCGGATATCCGACTCGCTAGAGCATCTAGCACACCTCGAGCGGGTTTCCGACTCGCTCGAGGCTCACCCTCGAACCACGACGCCCTTCTGCGTTTGACCAGACCCATGCAGAACGCAAGCATATACTAGCATTTTACAGTACAGTAAAACTAGTAATACAAACTTAGTTATAAAATCACATTACAATATTGTTCTGAAATTGGCGCTTCTTGATTCCAAAAGCAAAAAACTATGGTGCCTAGCATCCAGACACATTGTCGCAAGACCAGCCAAACAATTATAAGGAGGTGTGTGGTGGGGTGTCTTGTGGAGGTGGACGGCTCGCTAGACACAACAACACTATCACTCAGATAGCGTGAAACCTCCGCCGCTTCAAAGAATTATTGGAGTTCAAATTCGTGATGTCGGATACAAGGTATTCACGGTGGCGCTGCAGCCGCTCCTGCACAAAAATGATGAGAAAGATTTGTTTTCCTTCCATCCACCAAACATTAACAATGAATTTTGTCTAGAGGCGAAGATACCTCAGTAAGATTTGGTACTGGACATGAACCATTGAAGTAGCGAATGTAGAACGAGACTGCCAGTCCATTGTCAGAACTGCAATGTTGTATCATGCAACCATTATTACGCATGGTCATGCAAAAGTAATTGAGTATACGCTGAATTAGCAAATGGATTAGTGAGATAACCTTTTGATAAACGGCTTTGGGCAGAAGAATGCTATGTCCCAACGCTCTGCGTCCTCTGATACGTCCCCAAGTACTTTGAACATTATCGAAAATAAAGATTCCATCATCTTTTTACCGAACCGCAAAATCAACTCTTTACGCACGTAATCTTCAACCGTATGTAGGGACGGGTCAATTATAGTAAGACGTCTGCATTCATAATCAAATACCGCAGCTCCCCAGTAGCACCGACACCGCATAGGAGCAATGATCTGAAATGCTAATATTAGTGGCAAAGCAAATGTCAGGTATTTGAGGTTTCGTAACGATTAGGGCAATGTCCAAACCTGCCTACACTGACGAGGGTCATATTTAATGTCTATACCAGTGAACATCGTTTTGCTGTTGATAATAATGTCATCAGGATAAACGTGTGTGTTCAAGAGTTCCTGTAAAAAAATGAACATTTTTTTATATAGATGTTGCATAAGTAAACGAACACAATGGCGATTGTATCTGTAGTTGTATACTCACCGCCCACTCGACAGGAAGGAAATGCCTGAAGACTACGTTGCCATTGGCAGCAGCATGTGCTGTCTCATACTCTGAGTACCAGTCCAATATAGCATTGAAGGTATTTACATCTATCTCTACAGAACTACATATATCATTCTTCAATCGATCATATGTGATTCGAGCATGGAAACGGCCAAATGTTTCAACGGCATTCCTGTTGTAATGTACAAAGTGGATCAGTTGAGCTAAATAACCCTAGGTCTTCAGCTCGTGAAAGCCACTCAAACTATCATATATTACTTCTACATTTTATGCATTCCAATATGTAAACATTTTTTTTTGAAAAGAACACTCTTGTGGAATCTGAAAGGTGAAAGATATACACACCTTGCGTGTGCTGAGTTTTCCTGCAGCCATTCGTAAGCAGACCTTGCAGTACTTGACTCGATAGGGTAAAAGAAATCAGTGCTGGCAAACGGAGGAGGGCCGTGCATCACGTGCATGCCTCTTGCTTGGCAAAATGATCCATTTGTACCACTTGAATGGTATGGTGAACAACGTGAGATGTTGCTATTTGAAACAGCAACCTGTACTTCAGCATCAAGGGTGTTGACGCCCAAGAAGCGTGTCATGTGAACCATCTCTGTAGCTTCGATATCTGCATTAGTAAGATTGTAAACTAATAGGAAATGTGGAATATTGCTACAAATGAATAATTGGTATGAGATTGTCTTTGTCTATGTGTCTTACACCGCATGTTGTTGCTCGTCCAGTCACTATTTATGAGATTGCCATCATGTGTCTTTCCATGTGTCATTCCACTTAGTATAGATGACCTCACGTGCTCTGAAATCATATTAGTAATTATCACTAAATGCACCATAAGTGGATATATTGCTTGTAGTTAAAGCTGTAGTTAAAGGGTTGACATAATCTCACCAGAATATGCGGTGCTTGTAGATGATTGCCCAACTTTGAGCCAATCAGATGGAGGAACCAAATCCTGCCAAATATAATTCTTACTTGGCTGACCATTGGTTTGTTCCTCAGGAAAGGAGGAGATATTGAGATCAGGTATGCCAACAACTGGGGTTGGTTTTGTCGCAACATCTGGAAGTAACCTTTCCATAACGCACGAAGACGACGCTATCTGACCATCTGGTGTGTCTGGTATCTCAATGACATCAACAACTTTCTTCTGCATCACGGGAGCATATCAAGATAACAGGCAAAAACTACAGGTGCAATGGAAAAGTGCAAATGATCTGTACCATATTTAATGGAAGAGGTGTGGACACCACTCTATATGCATTTTCCACATTTAGTGCATTGGCTTCTCTTGCTGGTGAGGAACGTTGTTGGGCTGGAAGTCCAATTACTACTGCCTCATCGTCACTTTGGCCTGGTTCATAGAACCTAGCGACATTCTTATCATTTTGGTCCATCCTGAACTGAATTAAACCAAAAAACAGATTTCGTGTCATGGAAACTAGCTACGTGAGAGAAAAATTGATATAGAATCCCCAATCATATGTAAACTTGGTCATAAGTATAAATATTAACAAATGAACACCCAGCACACAGAAATAAAAAAATCATACTCCCTCCATCCTCTAATATATGACGTTGGTTAGTACAAAAATGAGCTAACCAACGTCATACAAAAAAGAATGGAGGTAGTATAACGCTAACTATAAGTCTGCATATAGGTCAATAAGTTATTGCTTACAAGAATGTAATTTTGTCAACTAATGTGACTACTAAGCTCAATCGTACAAACAACAGACTAAGTTTTTCAGTGATGCTAACAGATAAAGATTTGGTTACCTTGAGATTGTGATAGTCAACTGCTTTGTTTTTTGAAGTCCATCTAGATACTGACCAGTTAACAAGTTTGGTCAATGCAGAAAACTGAAGCCTCTCCAACCTCCAACCATCCTGGCACATGAACTTCCGAGGGCAAATATTTGTGTTCTCCAAAACAATAGCCTGCACGTGAACGAAACGAAGTTTTTTTTGAAATTATGTATCCCGAAGAGGACTCTAGAAATAGAAAGTCAGATCTTGCCTGGAGAATCATCATCGATCCACCGATTGGCATACTACCACAGGTGGAGTGCCTCACTGCATCCTTAGCAGAAGTGGATGCGCACATCAACTCAGCGATGACAAATGAGCACCAATCGAACTCCTGAATTTTATCAGTCTTTGCAAGAGCTGCTAAAATGCTACCATGTGTTACACCACAAACACCATTGGAAGCAAGGAAGATCTTCACGGCCAAAGCGACGAATAAGATAAGTATCATCTTCCTTGATTCAGGGTTCACCCGCTCCATCCCTACCACATGAGAAAAAGATTGCAACATGCGGTTGATGTTGCGAGATGATGACGAGAACTTCTTGAGCAATGGGATAAGGTTCCTGGCAGTGAAATCATCAACTTCAGCTTCTACATCCAGACTGATATGCCTGTTCCCCATTGGCAGCAAGGTGAGAGAGTGAACTTGCTCTCGTGTGAGATGAAGGCGTGAACCTTGGCCATCACAAATGGTGCGGGTGGCAGGATCAATGTTGCAAAGCAACCAGCAATGGAACTTTCTGCTCAACTTCTCTCCAGCAGATTGAGGGAGATGGAGCAAGAAGCCAAACCCGGCTTCATATACATCCTGCCGATGTTCAGGTAGCAGCCTCTCTACTAATCCTTGCATGACTGACATACTGAAGGCAGTGGTGAATGCCTTGTCCATCACGCGATAATCTGTGTGTGGAGGAGGCCTTCTAGCAAAGGTTGCCACTGCATCGACTATAGGAGGTGGTTCAGAAGCATCTGAGGAGTTGGTATGGCTGCTGGGGAGAAACGACGAGCTGTTTTGTGGAGATGAAACTGAAGGTGCGGCGGAAGCCATTGGTTCTTAGGGATGGAAACGAGTAAGAAACAAGGGGCATCAGGAAGGAAGAGGCGACATGCATTAAAGTGCAGATGTGAAGTATAAGAAGATGCTGCTTCCCATGCCCGGAAGAGTGCGTGGGGCCCGTGCTACATCGAACCACTTATAGCAATGGTTTGTAGACTTGGAGTGGTTTGTAGACGTAGTCCTAGCTCCTGTCTGCCGCCTAGTGTTGGAACCTACTTGTTGGCACTGTTACGCACGATCTTGGTGGATGTGTGCTCCCGAGGTGTCTGCACATGTGAGGCTGCATGGCCTCCCCTCACCGCCCATGTCGGGCCAGACAAGCCAGGAGGCACCAGAACACATGCTACTTCGAGTTATGGGATACGGAGGGATGCTGCGGGGCCCTCGCAACCACGGTAAAATCCGAGGATTTGAAAAAATTCCGAAGCACCCCACAAAGTAGTTTTCACTAGGAATGTACTCCCTACCTTTTTTACCAACAAACTTGGTAGTAACTTTCCTGAACTACTATTTCCGCATATGGTATCTAAATGTAATGAATATTTTAAACGACTCTACGAAGTAAATTCAGTATTTTAGGTACATATCACAAATGTACTATATTTGCTGAACGTTACATAGTAATATATTTTGTAAAAAGAGTTAAGGAAGTGTAAGAAACATCTTTCAAATTCTTTTGATATAATCACTGACTTCTATATTAGAGGAAATAGAGTGTATTCATGATCAATGAGATGGTAACAATGCGTGGGTTAAACTGTTGGTGGCAGTGTCCTTTAAAAATCACCACTACAAATTCCATCCCACTAAAAACTTCACCCTGAAACCAACTATGTGCTACAGTAATACCCTCAAAACTCCATCCTTTACTTCTGGGTCCCTCCTATTATTTATTATTTTAATTTTTTCATGCCATTTCTGGGTCCCACTCCATCCACTCTCGCCCAAGTGCCGACGGCAGCGGCAGACACCATGGTAGACTTCGTTCGCCTTCGTGAGCGCAAGTTCAAGTAGCTTTCGATGCAGATGCGACACGCCGCCCTGTCCATCCAGGTCAGGCCGGCTTGCGGTCCATTTATCACACGCTACGTACTCCGCCGCGGAGGTTGGACGAGTTCCAGTGGGATTTGGAGCAAGCAGATAGCACGCCTGAGGAGGTCGCACGCATGGCATCTGGAGGACTACGACGACCACAATCACCTCTGTACCTCGCACACTCGGAGTTAGTCCCAGCCGCGGCAACGGCGGAAGAGGCGCGAGCGTCGGAAATAGTGGTCGCACCACGCATGCGTGATCTATCTTTACAAGGTCGCCCGGCAAATGGCATGCTCGGCAATGACCGATGCGACCCATAGGGGGCGGTGGTAGAGGAAATGGGTACAGGACGTCGGCGGTAGGAGCCCGTCCTCCGCTTGACCGGACCATTGTGTAGCCCGGAGTACCGAAGCGTGTCTTGGGAGGATACGATACGGAGATCTGGATGCCTGACTATGTCAGATTCTCCACAGACCGGCTGGAACGGGGCGGTGAAACAAGACGGGACGGGAGGTGGCGGACGCAAGTGGAGGTAATTCACTAGGGGGCACTGTCAGAGCGGCACCAGAACGCACGTAGCACGAATTGCAAGGGCGGCGACGGCACTGGCACAATGATGTCAACAGATGCCGGATGAGAGAGCTGGTCATGGACGGCACACATGGTAGCCTGCTGCTTTGATAATGGATCAGATTGATGAGACCTCACATATGGGAGCGTTTACAACGGAAAAGACAAAGAGGACTAAGAGATGACAATGTAATATTTATTTTATTCGAAAAAAAAACAATGTAAAATCTACAATAGCCATTGTTGGGGTGTCTGAAAATCGGATGGGGTCCCCGAACACAAGATTCCATAACAGAAACAAGGAAGTATGAAAATCAAGGGAACAAGGAATTCCCAAAAGTCTGCACTCGCCTCAAAAGTTGTGAATCCCTTTACACGTGCCCTCGGACCCCCTTTTATAGGGAGGCGAAGGGACTTTTACATTCCGAGTCTACCCTCGAATCTAAAGAATATTCCAAGTGTGAACATGTACAAGAATGTCTTTTACATCCCGTGATTTACGGGGCTAATTTCACATATTTACAAGCCGGCCACCAGTTCACACCTCGAACCTGGACTTTTGAGGCAACGCCTTTGACTGGGTCTTCCCTTGACCTTCGACCCTTCATTCACGAAAATCGCCAATCACCAAGATCTCCGAATTGAGTTTCAGCATTCACAGCCGAAGTGAAGTTCTTTAAGATCTCCGAAGTTTCCATCTCCACAATTCCCCGAACTCGCCAAGTTTCCGCCATCCTGAAACAAGAAACAGACCTACGATCCAGTGCTTATTCGGCAATTGTTTCGCACAACCTTAAAGGTTCAGCAAATCATGTAAAAACACTGAAACACTTTCACGAACAACTTCACGCCTCGAAACAGAGCCGCGACCCGGTGACTCATTTCCGAACACTTTCACGAATTTGCCAAAGTTTCGGTTACTCCGAAGTTTCGAGGGTGAAAGGTTTTTACCCAATTCCCCAACAGCCATTACTGGTAGGGAGTATAGTATTAGTATTGGTGATTTGGACATTTGCTTAGATTTTGCAATTGCGAGTGTGTAGAATTGCATTTTGTCGGATCTATGACATAGTTTGTAAACACTAAACACTGCCCTGCACTTAAGTTAGCAGAATAATATTGTATGAACCAGGTACATAAAGAACGATAACGGGGGAACCAAGATGAACCCGTAACAGCACGTGGTGTACAGGTTGTCTTTGGTTCTGTTTCGACAATTCAACTAGTTTGAATAGGTACATGGAACTAAAACTCATCGACGGCCACAGTGGATGGTGCCGGGGATGGCGTATTGCCAGCACCCGGGAAGTTGGGTTCCTTAATGTGAGCTGAATTGAGACATAGCAGTGGAATGGCGCCCTACTTCGTCACCAGTGCTCCGTTGCAAATGCAACTGGTATCTGTGCTGGAGTAGTCATGAAGTTTGAAGAAGTTGGAAGAAACACTCCTATACATATTGTTGGTGCATGAGTTTGCACGTGAAGAACACTCCTTCCAGGGCTATCATCATATTTACTGACTGCTCCACTCGCGAGATGTGCAAGACTGGCACCAAAGTCAGACTTGCGCACTAGCAGTACCTATGCACTAGCTGACTAGCAGCACAAACCTTCATAGGCTTGAGTCTACTACTCCGTGCGTCCATTTTTTTGAATTTCGGCAAAAACGAAACACTTCCCGCGTTGTGGTATGAAATTTTGAATACAGGCTGCTATATATATTCCACCTATCTTACCATTTGCTTCCCAGCTATGGTCATTCTATGTCCATCTCCTGGCATCCTTCCTCTAACAGATATGGTAGAGGGAACTGGTTGTTCTATTATTCACAGCTCGGCATCGTGGTCTTTGTTCCATGAAGAGAATAGTAGGCAAGTCGGGGTCACGCAGGTATGTCGTTGAAATTCGTCCCTGGATTTTACATTGTTGAGTTGCTAATATCTAATGTCAGGCTAGCTATGCCGGTGAAACTACTTCACGACGTAGTTCATCCATCGGTGCCATGATGCGGTTATCGTGGATAACACAAAACTACAAGAAGTGATTAGTAGATTGTACGTTTAATATGCTTTTACGCGGCATTTGTTCTTGCCTTACTATTTCTTATTTTAAGCGCGTGTATGTACTACATCTGGATAGTGAGAATGGTCCTGCAGTAGATTTAATCGGCCATGTAACAATCACTCACATGGGCCAGGGGGCAGAGTATGATGTCATGGTCACAAGCGATACTCATAGGAAACTTGTTCTGGGCTTTGGTTGGCAATTTATTTGCTACAGAGAAAATATAGTTCAAGGCTGTGTCTGCATTTTCACATACACAGGCCCACGGCGATTGGATTTGCTTGTTTTCGGCCTAGACGGTCACCAACATATGACGGTAAACCATCCAGGTGGGTTGCAAAAACTTGGTATTTTTATAAATGAGCCATGAACTGATATCCAGATTTTTTCTGTTTCGCAGTCATGAATAAAGCAATTAAACCTAAACGGTGGCGATTGTACATGAAGTCTGATGACGTGTCGTTGGACAAAAAGATGCTAACCCGTCTGCGCCATGTTGCTAAAATAGGTTTCCAGGAGTTCCCCTTATATGTTGCGTCTGTTGCCTCGACTTTCTGGAAAGGTGTTGGCTTGGTATGTCCGGTGCTTTTAATGACAAGAATTGGTAATTTTTTCCTACCTATTTAAGTACTCAATATTATTTTGCAATGACTTCCTGTGTTTATACTTGCAGTGCATCCCACCAGAGTACTCAGTTCCGCACATACCAACTAGTTCCCGACGCGTCACTGTTATCTTCAAAGGTTATCCTATGAAGCGAAACTGTAGGATTGTTAGAGTGCACCGAGGCGCTCTTTGCATCTGTGGACCGTGGGAAGGCATGCTAGCTGGTGCTAATGTAAAGGAGCAGGACCTGTTGGCTTTGGTATTCGGGGAAACAACGCACATAAAGCTCAACCTTGAGATCCACAACCTGACAACCATGATGGATGCGTGACCTATTTGGCGCCTACTACAATAAATTGTATCTCTCCTTGTGCTTGTCCAACCACTATGAGCTTTTATTTATTTGTTTTTGTGATGTAGTAGTGCAATAAAGTGATTAAGTTATTGCCTTTGAGTGGCCTTTGTATAATATATGCTACTGCTCAATTCACTGTTCTTATGCACATCGTGACTATGAATGCCCTAAATAAATTTGTCGGGCCCGCGGTTCTGGAGAGTTGTCACTTCATGTTCTGATATAATAAGAGGGGCACCCTGCGACTCCCCCTGCCCCCAAGCTCAAGCTCCATCCTCGCCCTCGATGCCTCTGAAAGAAAACTCTTTCATTCACCGCTACTGATTCAACTGCAACGGTTGCTCTCCGAGATTTAGATCTAGAACCGATACGCATCTGTTTATTTTGAAAGTTATCCGCGTGAGTAAGTTAAGTTTATGTGTATTCATATGTTTCGTCAATTTCGAATAAGCTGGGAAGGAGATATCTCATGAGTTTCTTCATCAGGATCAACAGTCAGAAGCGGATCTCCTCGATGTGTGGCCCCTTCTCTCTCCGTGTAGGGTAGAAGCTAGGAGCCAGACCAGGGTTAGGACTGGTAAGTTCATGGAAACTATGATTGCTCAATGGTTCAGATTACTCTTGTGTTTGATGTAATTTTTACCGTCAGAGATTGTGTAAGGAAGCAAGATGTCTTTTTTTGACTGTGTTGATCAAGACGCTGGAATCGTATTGCGTGACAGACAGATTTTATATGTTGAGGTGTTCGCCAAAGATGATGAAATTATACTAGGCCGTGGGTGGTACATCGTCCTCACCATTGTAGGCGCGGACGAAGGTGACTCGGTGTTCTTCACCGCTGGGGATGGCGGAAATGTGCAAGCTTCATTCTTTGATCCACTGGGCTACGAGCTGATACCATCTTCACGCGTCTTTCCACAAACACGGACTGGTGATGTTCAGGGCGATTATTTCCTTCGTGAAACTTGTTTCTTTTCCATAACAATTTTTTTTATTTTCCATCTGACATTCAGGTCAGGATAGGGAGTTTGCGGCAAATACATATGTGGTGGGGCCCAGACTGTCGCCAACAGCAAATGAGCACGGTGTCTTCCGCGGGTTATTTGTTCACGGCGGCAACATGCACATGTACATTTGCAAGATGACTCCTACAAACATTTTCAGGGGCATGCTGGTGCGTCAATGATACTTTGAAAATGGATTCCTAATCAACTACCGATTGACACAACACTAATGTTATGTATCTCTTTATGGCAGTATTTCAACAGACATTTCTCTGTGGCGTATGTACCTTTTGGTTCGACAAAAACATCGCTGCATGTGGAAGGAAGATCCGTTATGGTTGACGGCAAGATAACGAGAGGCTTTGACAAGATCGCACGCATCTCGAGTGGTTGGCTTCAGTTTGCAACCGCGTTGGGACTGCAAGTTGGTGACGTGTGTGCAATACGTTTAACAGAATACGGTGGAGGTATACGAGTAGATGTACATGTCATCGTTACAGCAGCCTACGATAGACATGCATGAGTTACTCTGCAACCACTTCCTACATGATGCTGCTTCCTTGCTCGACGACTTGAATATGGGTTGATGGCTGCATCAAGAAGACTTCTCAGTCAATTCGAAGTGGTCTTCGTCGACGGTGGAATACACCAGTCCAAAGTCCATAAGCTTGTTGAGTGTAACTCTGTCAAATAATCATGTATCATGGTTAGAGTACTACAAGGTAAATGGGTAGTAATTTCAACCCTTGTGTTAGAAAAAAAATGAACCTCACTGATTCCTTGGTGGCTCCAATGTTGTCGCAATGCAATCGATACTAACACCGACATTGTCGTCACTACAAATACAAGAGCAATAGTTTTGATCTCCAGTTAAACCAAGTATATAAAGCAAAAGCAAAGTACCTCTTGTTGTTCGGAGTGCAAACGATACTAACACCGACATGCTCCAATAGTTTTGATCATCAATTAAACCAAGTATATAAAGCGAAAACAAAGTACCTCTTGCATCCCTCTGATAAAATGCGTATGATTCTGTCATCTGCTGATTCGTTCGCTTCTTGGACCTTTGTTTCTGGCCCATGATCAAGTAGTATTGGAGCATGTTGTGATCCTACTATTGGGTTGAATGTTTTTCGAACACTAGTTGTGGGCCCGTGGACAAGAAGGTTACTTGGTTTCGTGATCTTTTGCGAAGCTGATTCATGTACCATATCTCCTATGCCATGGTTTGTAAGATAAGAAAGACTAGCACAAGCTGTCCTTCCTTGCAGCTTATTGGGGTCCAATGGTTGCTTGTTCATCTGAGATCTGGATGGGGTAATCCTCATCTGCAACAATGTCACGTAAGTTCTACACGTCAACATATATGAAAAAACATATCCGAAATAAATAATATGAGGTTTGGAAATTAAAACTGGACCTCGTTGCGAATGGTCAGGTATACGTTGCAACATTCGAGGAAATGCATCGTCACTGTGTTGAAATTCATCACGGGTCTGTGATGTAGTCGTATGTTAGTTCTTACCAAAAAAGACAATTATACCTCTTATACATAAGTAGTTTACATTTCTTGCACCTGACGCAAAATGCAGTGAGGGACAAAGCTCCCTCCTTAATATCAGGTCGTCCAACGAACTCCACGTACTGACCGTCACTGTGCCAAAAATACACAATGAATTCATAGTTATATGAAAAATAGTTTTGAATACAGCTGCACGTACCTGACTTTTAAGAATTCATAGTCTGTTGCATCTCCAACTAACCAGTACCGCGCCTCAATACAGCCAGTGTCGTCGTCTATTATGAAGTCAGCATGGATTTGACCACTAGTAATACCACAGATGCGTCCAACAAGACGTACCTAATGTTGTATAAATGCCAAAAAAAATTTTTGTAGCAGATAGTACAATACACAAACGACGTGTTGTGTCTAAACAAATCAAGAATCATACCGAACTAGGTTTTCGCCCCATAATTGTTGGCGGTCCTTGAGGTGGTGATGTTTCTTTCGAGTCCTGTATGACCTTGCAAGTGCATGGTAGGCACAGGTTGTCACGCATAGTTTGAGATTGCTGGACGAAAGTGAATGCATTATAGGATGAGAACTGAAATGAACATTGCATGTGACTGGTAACAAGGTGGAAGTACGCATACTTCGTGATGCACAAGTGCCATGGCGATTGCACTTATAGTAGATGTCAACGGGTCCTGAATTCTACAATTCTCACCAATGCGTTCGCTGCCACTTATAAGGAGAGATGACTTGATCGGAAAGGGGTAGGGGGTGTTGGATGGCTAGTCAGTGCTTTTACGTGATGCATGAGTGCGCTAGGACCGCAAGTCTATATGGAAATTAAAGATTGCAGTCATGGGCCTGTGTTCCACAATAGTTGACTTTCCTCGCTTTTTTTTTCTAACCGCATG
The DNA here is from genome assembly GCA_036936925.1 of Cenchrus fungigraminus. Taxonomy (NCBI): domain Eukaryota; kingdom Viridiplantae; phylum Streptophyta; class Magnoliopsida; order Poales; family Poaceae; genus Cenchrus; species Cenchrus fungigraminus. The sequence goes on along the minus strand of CM072768.1, from coordinate 57,570,570 downwards.
TTGGCAAACGTTCCATGAGGGAAAAGATCAGCCGTGTATCAGATCTTATCCATGACATTTTTTCCACCAAGTTCGCGTTGCGCCTCCAGCTGCGTCCTGTGCCTGTGCCTGTGCCCTGTGCCTTGTGCCTCGCGCTGCTCTAGCCGCTGTCGGCTGATCCGCTAACCTAGCAAGAAGGCAAATCCGAGGCCGTCCTGCCGGGCGGTACTTTCTCTCCACCACCTTCCTCCTACAGCGGGCTGCTGGACGGACGCACCATGAGCATCTTCCATGGCGCGGCACCTCTTCACTGCGCCCACCTCAAGTGCCGCTGCGGCCACGTAGTGTCAGATGAGGTCTTTGGTAGGGCTGCGGTTGTGGCTGAAACGGCTGCGGCTGTGGCTGCTCTAATGAAACGGCTTGTCTGGTGAAGCTGAAGTCATTTTAGAAAGTGTTTGGCAAAATGGCTTCTCTCCTTTAGGAATGGTTGTTAGAAATAAAATGTCAAAAGTATTTTTCATGAATGGATGAAAGATGTCAAATGTCGAAACTACCCTTATTTTTCTTTTTATTTATAATTTGTGTTTTTATGCGATAATAATATTAATTAATAGAATTATATTAACTAATTTTTTATTATACTCTTCTTTTCCTTTTATTCCCATTTGTTTTTTTCTCCCTACCCTTCACTTATTACCTATTCCTTTTCTTTTTTTTCTTTTCACACGCCTATTACTTTCTCTCTCCTACCACCGGTCATTCGTTTATTACTGGACTGGAAACTTATCCGTTTGGTCGTTCCCTTTCTTCCGGTCTTCTACCTCTACCAGCCGCCCAATGATTCCCAGGCCTTCGCAATCTCTCTGCTAGACCAGCGTTTGAGGTGGAGGGCAGGCCGTGTGCGAGAAGCCGCGGGGAGCCACATTTTTTGGCTCTCGCTTTGTGAAATGGATCATCTCAGCGGATTTTCAGGGGCTTCATCATTGAAGCCATTTGCTCTACTGCCCTTTGGCAGGGCTTCGAGTGGAGCCGGCAGAGAAGCCACTCAAGAAGCCCTGCCAAAGGGGGCCTATAAGTTTCTCTCGGTCTACTTTTACCAGCCATCACGCGCGCGACAAGAGGCATAGCACCAGGGCCGGATGGGACGCCTTCACATGCCGGTTCCACCTCCACGTGCTTGCTATGCGGCGGCTGGACCACCGTAGAGGTGGTGTGTGCTGCCAAGGCCGACAAGCACGAGTCAACGGGGCACGCGATTGAACCGCTGCCTGCGTTCGTGGATGAAAAAGAGCTCCAAGAGCTACGAGCCGTTTGATTGAAGTTTAATGTCGTATACATAGTTCAAAAGTGTGTTTGATTCAAGAAGGTACGGCACTGAATCCTCGTCCCCTCCCAATGCGACATAGAGAACCGTGTCGCGCGGGACTCGTCGTGCCTCGCCGCCGACCGTTGGGGAGAAGTAGTGAGGGGCGATCCCTTCATTAACGAAAACATAAAAATACTATTACATAATCCATTCGTTGGATTACCCTTTTTGATGGACAACTAAATACTCCTCTAGTAGGTGTACTTTTGAACACGATTGTGTGGCATAGCCGGGCAGCTATATAGCCGAAAAGGCACTAGGTTTTTAAAGCTACTCCCTCTGAACGACCTGGCTGCCAACTTTTGCAAAGCTGTCGCCTACTATCCGTGAGCGGGCAAGCTACCCCTTAACAGGGACTGGTCGAATCAGCGTCAAATCCATCTGTCAGCGCACTTGACGAGCCTGCTCTGGTCTATTCGAGCAGCCTTGCAAGACGTCTCGACGCCGTAGAACCTGACACCGCACTCCACCACATTTCTTCCGTCTGTGGGTGTCCCAGACCATCCGTTCTAGGCTTCTTCGGCTGGGGGCCCTCGTGGCAGTACGTACATGGTGGTGGTGCACGACAGGCAAATACGTATCTGCAATGTTTTACGGTGTCGGGCGTCAGAGTGCTGAATTTTACCGGCTATGCTACTACCGCTCTGTCTCTATATAACCAATTTTGGAAACCAACTCCTGCATCTGTCTGCCATAAAAATAGCAGAAATATGAAGGAGCTAGGTGAGGCCATTTATGGTGTTCCCAGTTTCCGCGGTGGGGTTTGTGATGAAGAAGTGGAGTGTCTTGGCGCAGCACATCTGCCAAGTTTGGGTGTTGGTCATTCAGCATCTGGACCGTCCGGCGGAAACCTCCTAACTATCGGTACACCATTCGCGGGGGCCACTCTGACGAGGAGGTATGTTGACGGATGCTTTTTTGCTTTCGCCATAACGTGTATGGAGCACTAAAAATTCGCTTTACTTGTCTAGAGTGCAAGAAGAAGATACACTCTATTTTGGTACCGGTTGGGTTGCACCGTATATAGCAGCCCTCCAAGGGTGCCAAAGAGTTACACACACCGTGCCGTGCGCGCAATTTGAGACTCCTCCAGTTCTTTGCTTCAAGGACACCTACGAGAAGATGAAGCGTTCCAGCACTTGCAACGCGCTGGAAGACGTTCCGTTTCAGGCGACCCCATTTCCTTGCTTGGAGGGAACCTCCCAGCTGATCAACCATAACAACACTTTTTGCCCGGTCGACAATGAACCAGCGGTCACCTCACAAATAAGGTATCATATATTGTCCTCCTATCAGACTTTCCTCGATACTCTTAGAAGATCATTGTAGTTTTGATTCTATTATGATACTTGCAGCGTCTGGCCGTCCACTCCGATACAAATCCATCAGTCACAAGCCGGAGTGACTACGGTCAGTGATGAGAATCTTACTGCAACTCTGGAGGAGTTTTTTCCTGAAAACGCAGACAACGGGGGGTGAATGCATTTCGCATCTGACGCTCCAATTAACCAAGATGATGTGGTAATGCAATCAATATTTAGTTTTAAATGCTGACCTATTTTGTAAACTCAAAAATTTGATTCTGCTATGAACATAGCCGGACCGTGCGGCGCGTGTTGATAATTCTGCACCGGGGGCAAAACGGGTTAGGAAGCCTAGAATCTACAAACCAGTAAGTCCTAATATATATATAGAATTCACATGAACAACTAATTATCGTATATGTCATAATTACATGTCGTGTGTACAGAGACGTTCCGTGATTGCTGTTGCCGTGGCGGAACTTCATTCGATTGTCTGCCCAACACAACCCGTAAGTTGAACAAGCTTAGATTGGTTACGCATGGCCTCACTGAGTTGGTGACGATAGGTACTTGACTAATCTAAGTATTCTTTTCAGCGAGATGCTTCGAACGTTCTTCCGAGACGATAAACCATATAAAAATGCTGCATACTGTCATATCGGTAAGTTAGTATTTGTGCTGACAAAATATTTCATGGATTAATAAAAAGTGTTATTTACTGTGCTGAATCTACTTTCCAACAGGTCCTCGCAGGACGCGATTATCTTGCTACGCTTGGGAATCACAATAGCATGCTCACGATGAAATGCTTAATGCTTTTCCTGATAAGCATATTTGAAATGGAAGAGTTGTAGATTTACGATAATAACTTTAATATTTATGCAGCTTTCGCCGGCGAATGGCACGAACTACTCTGATTCGGCAAGACCACTGACAGAGTGAGGTCTCTGTGTCGCCCCGGTTGAACTTGTAGAGAAGGTTCTGGAGGACCAAGCTTAGATCGTCGCATGGCCACACATTTTCTACTATGTTCACTCCTGCTCTATCAAGAATAACAAAAATATGCTGTATCGTCTATTTGTTGTGGTGTAGTCCTGTGTGCTGTCCCTTTGGAATTTGCTGTAGTTGCTGCAAAATTCGTTTGAAGATTTAATCATGCCTGGTTAAATTACATTGTGGTGCAGATCGTGCAATTCTCCGTACGGAACTGGGGCGCATCGAATATATTGGAGAAAAAAACGTTCGTCGTGACTTATGTATTATTAAAACCTGCATCAAACACATCCGTTGGTTTGCATGCCAAAAATCATAAAACATTTTGTTTTCCGGACAAGTGTTTTTTAACGTATCAATTAGATATATAAAGTTCTTTCTTCTTCGCAAACAAACCCTTATCGTCCTTTCTACTTACCGATGCCCAGTCTCATACAAATCCTAGATGAGAGCGCTCTGTATGGATGCGCAGATTCCTATCTCCCGGCGATCGTGCCGTCTCTAAACCAATCTGCAAAACAAGAGACGATGACGACGACTCGACGAGCGCGCTCCCAAACGTCCTCCTGCTTTTCGCCCCCAACATGGGGGGTGTTTGAATCCAATCCGTCTAATTTCTAACTCTTTCCTTTATAGCCCAAATAGTTCAGGCTATTTAGGAGCTATTTGCAACTCACTCTAAAATATTATCCTCCCAAGAACTGCTATTTTAACTATTTGTAGTGGAGCTCTGAAACTAACTTTTGGCTACTTCTCCAAACACCTCCACACAGTAGTTTGGGACGCGTGCTTGGTCTCTTGGCGGAACGACGAGATGCAAATCCGTCAAAACAACTGGCGCATGTTTCACGGTGGATGGCAGCCATCGCACTATCGACATTGCACTGTTTTGATTCGGATAAAAAAGAAAACAATGCACTGCTCATTCGGCCTCGTGCCTATTAAAGGTAACTGGGTAGGGCGAGCTAGCTGTCACTGGCATCCCATGGATAGCAATACTAGTTCTAGTGTCATGGTCTGGTGCCGTTTTGGTTTTGCAATTTCAGTTCAATTGGTTTTTTGTTGTGTCCAACTAATCCTTCTTCCATCATCACAGCGCATAGCAGGTGGACGGATCTACTTGTTGAGGATGTTGTGTTTCGCGTTTCTGGCAATGAGCGCTTGCTTGGCGATCTACAACTCTGGCGGCGACCTCCGAACTACGACGATAGTCATCACTGGATCGTTGAGCCTTGTGCTTCTCCATTTTTGCCTCTGTCTCATAGAGAATACGCCGCGGACGTCCTCTCGCCTCCGGTGGCTCATCATCGCTTTGTGGGTTCTATTCACCTTGCACACGGTCAGTTTCACTTTCCAGATCACTGACGTCCTGCCACCAGAATTTGGCGTTGTGATTTGGGGCATTGCATTCACCAGCATCACCGGCGGGTTCTATGTCTGTTTCATCCGCAAACACACGGGTGCGCATCTTGATGCACCTGGCCGCTAGTCATTTCCGCAGTCGCTTGTATGCCATCCCTAGCTTTCCAGTAGTAGCTTGAGATTTAGTTAAGGATGTCGAAGTATGTCTATAGCTTTGCAGTACTTTGTGTCCTCTAAGAGACTGGTGTCTCTTTTTATCGTTTATGCAACGATTGTAATAATGATGGTTTTGTATGTCTGTCGGAACATGTGTTCGTATTTTGAATTTGTCACGTTGTTGGAATTTCATATACTAAAGGAGGTACGGTTAATTCAAAGCGGTGCTGCCCAAAGCCGATTAATAACTGTTGGCAGGGGACACCAATGCACATGACATTCCATATGTGCCATCCAAGTTAAATCTAACGATCCGACTTCGTTGAGCCATTTAAAAAGTTGCTAGCAACACACATGCCAAATGTAATTTTATTACATGTGTCCCATAGACTCCACTAAGAGGTCCTGTAATTAAGGGTGAAACAACCCAATTAAATGCCAACCACATCTAAGAGCTCCTCACAAACTAACAACAACCAAACACGCATAAGGCCGAGCGGCCTCCCGGCCGGGCTCATCTCTTGCAGGACGGATTGAGATCCTCTGCAGTTACCTCCCCTGCAGTTGAGTCGCTTACATGTGGGCCCCATCGACCCTAGGCCCACATGTCATCCACCCAACTGCAGAGGTTGAATTGCAGAGGATCTGGTTCCTGCAGGACCGGAAATCCTCGAGCAGATTTCAGCCTCGCTCGAGGGTCTAGCACCGCTCGAGCCAATCTCCACCTCGCTCGACGGTCTGCCATACAACATATTACAGCTAGGCCAATGTCCGCCTCGCTCGAGGGTCCGCTGACATGCCACTAACAGTTTTACTACCTGTGTGCCATACACTCCAGTAAGAGGTTCCGTAACTAAGGGGGAAACAACCCACTTAAATCGCAACTACATCTAAAAGCACCTCAAAAGTTAACGACAACCCAACACGGAAAAGGCCGAGCGGCCCCCCGGCCTCATCTGTCGAAGGACCGGGTAGCCTCGATCAGATTACTGCCCCGCTCGAGGGTCTAGCAGCCCTCGAGCCAATATCCGCCTCGCTCGAGGGTCTGGCAAACAACATAATACAGCCTGACAGGAGTGTCTTGCAAGCGTCGAGCGGATACCTCACGTCCGAGAGGATACGGCATCGCGCTCGCTACCCTAGAAGTTCGCTCGCAAACGCGAAATTCCCGGCCGAGTCATACGGGAAAGAGCGACGAAGTCCTCCCGTCGACCATGGAAGTTCCTTCTATGTGCTGAGGGCAAGGAGGAAAGAGGTGAAGGAAAGACCTGACGTGTGGGCCAGAATTTTCCAAGGGTAAGGAAGTCATCTTGTGTGCTGAGATGTGTTGGAGACAAATACCCAAAATTACAGTGTGCTATGCACAAAATTCACAAAGAAAGTGTGCTCTGCACAAAGTCATCATTTGAGAATGTGCTCCAGACAAATTTCCCAACATAATAACAAAGTTGCATCCGGTGCGATATCTGCAATGACAAGACGTCCTAGCAATGTAAAGTTTTTGGCTAGCACTACGCTACTTTACTATTCAATGTGCACGGTGTCGAGATAGTGCTCTATCCAGAAAACTGCCTTTTCCAAAGTAGTGTTAGTAGAACACGTTCAACTGCGTGCGGCGTAGGGCCTAGTGCCACGGTAGGCAACTTCACGGTAGAAGTAGGTCTTTGTTCAGAGCATCAGTTCATTATATTCATTATGTTATTTTATGTGATTTAGTTCTGGATCATAATGTATAGTCCACAGGATAAATTAATACACATCACTTTATTCGATCGTAATGATAAGAACTTACTATTATAAATAAACACAAACAATGACGCACACTTGCTGCCAAATGGGGTTCTGCACCACACCTACATTACAAATATTCTGGTTCTTGCCATAGTTCGAGCTCTAAGGGATATCTGATGACAACTCATCATCGCACGGTGCAGCTAGAACCAGTACCACAAATCCTGAAAGTACAATAAACAAACCACAGCCCCATACTATTATGGAATGGCTAGGAGAAACAATCCTGTCTAGCCTGAGACACTTGATAACCGTCAACACCGAAGATAGTAGCCATGTAGCAGCAGCAGATCGAGCTTGCGCTTCGGATGTGCTTGATGAGCTTCGTGTTGCCGTGGATGCATAATAGAGTAGCAAGAACACACAAGAGAAGGACGCAATGGAGTGAGCAATATCTTCACTCGTGCCTCCATATGCCGCTACAAAACTAACGATGGAAGCAACAAGCATAAGGAACATGAGGGATGCCATGCGCTGCATTGCTTTCTTTTTCCTACATGAAGAGCTGGCCTCAAGGACTCACTATATATAGTAGTGCTACCTGAATGGGGACCGCTTGTGCTAACTGTTGAAGACATTAGATCTTTGTTTGTGGTGAAACCCTGAATGAGCGTCACGTGCATCACAGGTTACCGACCGCTTGTACTAACACTCGATCTTTGTTTCTGGTGAAATAGCGTCACGTGCATCACAGGTTACCTCGAGTGAGCATTTTGCATCTGCCACCCGCCACTGCCCTGCTCCTCCCTCCCCGATGCATGGTTGCGCTGGCGAGGCGAGATAGGGTCCCCTTCCTCAAGAATCAAGGCACCCACCGTCGCGCGCTACCCTTGCCGGCTGTGTAGGTCGCCCGCGAGCGCCATCGCTTGGACGGCCACGCAACTCGCCTCCGCACGCAAGGCTCGCGTGGCCTCCCAAGCCATGGAACTCGCTGCGGCTAGCGTGGCCTCTCGGAGCCGCCCCGAGCCGGCCATGGTTGCGCCACCACCAGAGCTGACCCCGCTGTCCATGGACGCCCTGCGCCCTGTTGCAAGTGCTACAGATCTGATCTATGTGACTTAAATATTCGTTTGGGTAAAGTCTGATCTGTGTGGCGTCAGCGTCATGGATGTTGGTTGGATGTCTAGGTTTGTATGAACAGATTGTGCCAGATGCTTTGCACACATGATGTATGAAGATATTGTCAGTTGCTAATTATGTTGCTAGTTGTAACACACAATAAGCACACCGTAAGCACAAATACACCACAAATTCGCCAGACATGGTGAGCAGGAAATCAACACACAAATTCAGTAACTGTTTCAGAAACACAAACTCAGTACTAGCTTTCACTTGAACAATGCATGCACTAACATCCCTAAAACTATACCAACACATATAGCTAATGCAGCTGAGATGTCGCAGGCAAACACCTTGGTTTTGGTGTCACTTCTCTGAAGCTTCAGGTTGCAAATGTCCAATAGAGCCGCCTGAAGTTGTTCCTTGATCATGTCAAGTTCTTGCTGAAGCTGAAGGCATTCCGTCCTCTTCAAAGCATCTGGAGGCTCCAGTTGTTGCTGTGCATCTAGCCCACGTACATAAGTCTCATACTGCTGCTAGGATCTGATGAATTTACAGGTCCGCGGGTCTTCCTACATCCAGAATTTAACACTATGAGCAACTCGAAGCACAAAAACATGACGAGAATAGCAAATAAAACCATTAACTCGAACCTTAACGTTGTTCGGGCACTTGTAGAACACCTCACCATATGTTTCGTCTTGCTTGCTGCGAATCATGACCACACGGACGCCACAAGTGGGGCAGTCAACGAGACGAAGCCGCTTACCTTTGCAGTTATTCGCCGCAGTCGAGCTAGTTGTTGCGATACCGTGGATGGAGGTGCTTCCCGACATCATCAACACCTGATACAACTTGGACCACTCCACCGTTAGGTTTCGTGGGGAGTGGGGAGGGGTTGGGGGCGATGGCACCGGGGGGAGCAGAGAAGAGAGATGGCCACGACCCACGGGAAGGAGAACAGAAGAGACAGGTCGAGGACACAGTGGGACTTATGGCCTCGGAGGGGCAAAACCGGCCATACGCAATGGGTCCTGGAGGGCCCCATCCTTCGACCCGGACGTACGAAAGCAATTATCCAAAGAACATTGAACCTTGTAATTTGCAAATAAACCTAAATATTCGTACCAGGTTAGTTTCCCAATCATTCACAGTTTTAATGTCCGAGTGTACCCAAAAACACGTACTAGGGACCAGGGTAAGAAATGAACAAAAACACGTCTTTGTGCTGAATGATAATTATCGTCCAATGCTCTTTCAACAAATATAGTGTAGTTATTATTATATTAGAAGAGTGACGGTTTATTGAAAAAATACACTACTACCAATGTATCCGAACAATCCTTCAATCCTTCCACGACATAGACCCTCAAAACCTCTTTCAACAAAGGAGTTTTTACACTTTATTACAAGAGTGCTGCTTCATTTAAAAAATGCACGCTTGTGCTTCCGTGACACCAAACAACATGGGACATGAATCCTGCAGTCATGCAAATACGGGGGGCCACCAACACTGATTTATTACGAAAACAAACAAACACGTGCAGTCATTCACTGATTTAGTATGTGTTCAACGGAACAACTGGTACAAAGACATGCAGCGGAAACATAAACACTTGAGAAGCTGAGCCTAGTTGAGGTGGTGACGAAAAACTTAAAAAACAAACACAAGTGAAAACATGCAGTGGTCCAACCAAACACGACGATCCAGGAAATCTAGACTTGGCATATGAGTTCAGGGAGTGCCGTCTTCAGGGGACGGTGGCACAGGGCGATGGACATGGGACGGCTCTCTCTGCCAGTTTGGCAGCAGCTGACCGTCAGCATAGAGGCGGTACTGGCGATGCCCACCCCCTGGATGATGAACATTCCCACCTTCAGGGCCACCAATATGCATGCAGCTGCGGTCCCGTGGCTGTGGTAGCATGGAGAGACGACGAAGGAAATCATCGCATTGTGCGTCTGTCTCGTAGACGATGATGTCGAGCCAACCGGAAGTCACTGGAATTCCATAGTACCCAACCGGCAAGTTGTTTGGGTCTATAGTGATGGTCATGCGATCGGCATGAGGGAATCCAGGCGGTGCACTGACGTTGCCTGCGACTTCAGCCTCCAGAAAGACACAAAATGAAGCAAAATAATTTGGACAGAGCAAAATGAAGCAAAATAATTTGGAGAACGAAGAATAAACAAACCGCCGCTCCAACACTTCTTGAGTTCTGAGATCCATTGCTAGACATGTTGCACTTAGGTTGGATGCTGGCCAAGGGCGGCGAAGCTTCCCTTATAGTTATAGGCGTCCTGCTCTGGTCTCTCCGGGTGCACTGTATAAAATAGTCATCTCCACAAGTAGTGGGACCCTTATATTGCTGTGCCCAGGTTCGTTAGTGCGATGCCTGACAAATTCTGCTATTCAGAACTCAGGTAAGGTGCGATGGCTGACAACATGCGGTTGCGGCGTGACAATGTTGAGCCCGTGAGGAAACGTTTAAGTGATTGTATTTGATAGAATGGTTACAATTAAAATGCTCTTGAGACAGGTTTCCCAAGTTCTCTGCTTTTTTGCTATAAAAAGGCAAGCAAGCCATTCCGCTCAACGCACGCACAGAAAGACAACATCACCATTCTCACTAGAGCAAAACCATGTCAGATACGTCTTCAACCTTGCGAAGGAGAGTTGGTCGCCACAGGCGACGTATCTTGCTTCCATTAATTATTTGTCCCCGTTGCAGCAGAGACTACGTTTGTGTCTACACCTCCCGCACGCCTGGCAATCCCAATCGAGACTTCTACAAATGCCCATTCCATAATGTAAGGTTCCGGTGTTACTTTCGAAATGGAAGACTGTACTATCAAGAAGTTCATCATTCACCTGTGCAGATTGATTCGGTGGGCGGTTGCGACTTCTGGAAGTGGGAAGACCAGTACCTTCGCTACCTCGAAGATGCTGGAATCATGGCACATAATCAGCCAAACGTTGGCCTCACCACAAATAATTTCGTGCTTTTGAAATGGATATTATGCGCTTTTCTAGTACTTTCTATTGTAAGTCTTGTTATGCTTATTTGTCTGTTCACAAAGTGATCATCTTTCTGTTCAATAAAGTTGGTTCGTTCAGTTCCTGCAGTTCAATAAATATTTTGTTTAAAGTTGTATGATGTATTCTACTATAAAGCAGTGTGGTTGCACATCCACGTCCTGTTTTTATTTTGCAATCAGTTTTTCTTGCAAACTGTTAGTCCTAATAACAGAATAGGGGCAAAGTCAGTTTAGGTTTTGGAAAAACAGGGGTACAATCACAAAGTTAGAAAAATAGGGGTAAAATCACCATCTGCTTACAAAGAGAGGGTAAGAACGCCAATGCCCCATTAAAAAAAGTTATGGTACTGAAGTTATCTTAGACAAAAAGTTTTACTACCTGTGTGCCATACACTCCACTAAGAGGTCCAGTAACTAAGGGGGAAACCACCGATTTAAATCCCAACCACTTCTATAAAGCACCTAACAAAGCTAACAACAACCAACCACGCAAAAGGTCGAGCGCCCCCACAGCCGGTCTAATCTCCCGACGGACCGGGCAGCCTCCAGCAGATTTCCGCCTCGCTCGAGGGGCTAGCACTGGTCGAGCAAAGCTGGATGCGAGTGATTTACGCACATGCGATTTAATAAGTTGATGGCAACACACATACCACAAACATATTTTCTACCTGTGTGCCATACACCCAACTAAGAGGTCTAGTAACTAAGGGCGAAACCACTCACTTAAATCCCAACTACATCTAAAAGCACCTGAAAAGCTAACAACAAGCAAAAGGCCGAAAGGCCTCCCGCACGGGCTCATCTCCTAAAGGACCGGGCATCCTCGAGCAGATTTCCGCCTCGCTCGAGGGTCTTGCACCGCTCGAGCCAATGTCCACCTCACTCGAGGGTGCGCACATGCCATTTAATAAATTGCTGGCAACACATGCCATACACTCCACTAAGAGGTTCCGTAACTAAGGGGGAAACCACCCACTTAAATCCCAACTACATCTAAAAGTTCCACGAAAGCTAAGGACAAGCAAAATGATGAGCAGCCCCCCAGGACCATTTGCCAAAGGACCATACAGCCTCGAACAGATTCCCGCCTCGCTCGAGGCTCTAGCACCGCTCGAGCCAATATCGGCCTGGCTCGAGGGTCCGGCAAATAGCCTAGATCGAGGGTCTTGCAGACGTCGAGCGGATATGCACCTCGCCTCAGAGAGAATACGGCATTGCTCCCGCTACCCTTGACTAAGAGCAACTCCAAGAGACTAGCTATCTTGGCTTAACTAGCTAAAAAATAGAAAATTTGTCCAAAAACTCAATCCAACAGACTAGCTAAACTTGCCCTCGCTATTCTCCACTAGCTAAACCGAGGGCTTCGCTAGCCATCTTTGGCTAGCCAGTCCCGCTAGCTATCCCCTCGTACATGAGTATGGCAGGCGGGACCCACTAGCGGTGGAGCATATGGAGAGTTAATTTTAGCTAGTCTGTTGGATTTCATCAACTTTTTGCTAGCTATTTCATTTTACATATTAGCCAAATCAAGATTTTAGCTAGTGATTTTTAGAGAGGCTCTTGGAGTTGATCTATGTTCGGTCGCGAACGCGAACTTCCCTGGCGAAAATCTTTAAGGTGTACGAAAACACAATAACATACAAAATAAAACTCATAAATAACACAGTTGACCATAAGTCAAAATGTTGGTACAAACTACCGAAAATCTAACACAAACTAACGGTACTGGAGGCCCAGACAATCAGGGTGCGCGGGGGTTTGGAGCAGCAGCAGCTTCGCGTTCAACGGTCTCAGGGAACAAGTCCCCGTCAAACAGCTCGGCAAGAGCCGCGGCTGGATCCGCGACGGACGCGTCGGCTTCCTTGATGGCCTCAGCCTCGGCGTCGTCGCCCTCAATTCCCTCGGGAAGGATGTAGCCATCACGTAGTGCGTTGAAGTTGATGAGGTAGTGCGTGGAGGTCAGCCCCAGGGTCTTCTGCACCCCGAGACGGAGGGCGCCCCGCAGGCGCTCAACGACTCGGCCGCCCAGGGAGGTCAGGCGGTTCGCTATTGAGCTGTCAGAGGACTGGCACTCGACTCCCTCGATCTCTTGGCACAACTTGATAGCAGCCGTCTCCAGGGCTTGGAGCTCACCCTGGACCTTGTCGTAGGCGACCTGGAGGGCCTCCATCACCGCCCGAGGGATCATCGAGGCCCTGTCCAGCTCTGCAACAGAAATAAGAAAATCAGAGAAAGCCTCAAGTGATCGAAGAAAATACTAAAAGGACCCAGGGCACGACTTACCCTTGGTCCGCAACGCGGCAGAGTCATGCTCCAGCTCCAGAATCGAGGCGTCTCTCTCTTCGAGGCAGGACTGGAGGGCATAGACTCTGCAGGTCTCCCACACCAGAGCCCCGGTGAGCTGCTCGATCGCTTCCTGCCGGATCTGGAGCTCGGAAGCCGCCGCCGCAACAAATGCGTCCCGCTGCTGGAGTGTTGAACTAATACCCTCGAGCTCCGTGCGCTCGAGCTGGAACTTGGTCTGCGCCTCCCCACGCACGGTGCGCTCATGATGGAGCTGACCCTCCACGGCCACCAACGCTTCGCTCGTCTCCTTAAGGGTCACGCGGAGCTGGTCAGGCTCTCGGACCTTCTGCTCGCCTTGGGCGAGCCGGCAGTGCAACTCCTCGAAGGCCATGAGCTGCTGCTCGACTTGAGCCTGTTTCTCGGCGAGGACTGTGCCCTTCAGCACGACCTGGGAGCTGGCTTCGCTGAGCGCTGTGCGCTCCCACTAGTGCTGCTCCTTCGCAGTCACCCCTTCCTCTTTCTCCCCCAGGACGGCGCCGAGCTGCTCGGCCTCCTTGGCCTCCTACTCCACCGAAGCGCGGTGGGTGTCGCGATCTTGCTTCAGCGATGGCGTGCTCAGGTGGAAGTCGGTGATGCTGCGCAGGTTGAAGTAAATGGGGTACTGCATTATTCTCTTCTTCCGTATGTCAGAATTAATGACAGGAATATCCGGCTCAGGAACTCGAAGCAGCTTCATCGATGGAATAGTGAATGGGTCCGTCATCCAGGCTGTCAGCCTGAACGTGGACATGTCCGCCTTGGTTGACGTCAACAAGTCCACATGCTCCAGCCAAGCGTGCCTGGCAAGGAGCTTGTTGGCGGTGTCAATGTCCTAGGCATGCTTCGGGATGCCGTCCATCTCGATCACCACCTTCTGTGATAGCACCACCTCCGTCGCACGAGCAAAACGAGTCCAGGGGCGCATGGAGAGGTTGGTGTCCGCCATCGGGATGGGGCTCGCAGCCAAAATCTGGTTACGGGCCACTGAGGAATTGCAAATGATGAGGAAACTACCGGAGAATGTGCGAGTGGCAGTGAACTCCAACACGTCCAAACCGACGGCAGTAGTGATAGCCGTCGAGGCTTCGTTGCTGGGGAAGTCGCCGGACCCGCTGCCAACCTGGGCAATGAGTGCCAGCCGAAGACGAGCCTCCTCGAGAGCCATAGACTCAGAACGCTGCACGTAACAGCATTCCGGTTCTGGCACATGAGAAGGGGAGCTGAGGCGGTGCATGATGGCAGAATTAGTTGGCGTACCATCCGTGAGGACGAACCGCCGACGGACGGGCGAGGGGTGGTCAACAGCACGTTGCCAGCGCCCACAGCCACACGACCGTACAGACCCAATGCCCTCAGTGTGTTTTTTTGAAAGAAATGCCCTGAGCGTGATGTCTGTTAGGGGGTGGGCGCGAATACCAGTCGTGATGCAGAAGGGGGGTGGCTACCGGGGCACCGATCTCCGGCGCAATGGGCCATTGTGTTGGCGTAGAGTATGAATATGCTTGGCCCGCGTCGAGGTGCTTGCGACAGAGCACCCCGTCCAGTTCATCGCGGAAACGGCAAGGTGAGTGTTCGGCCGCAACACTAGATTGCGACTGAGGTAGCAGCGCGAGCGCTGTGCCAGGAGAGGCCGCCTGGGAAACACGGATCGGAAGTGGTGCGCGTTCCCGGGAATGACGAGAAGGACGTCGACGCCGACGCCGGCGCTTCTTATGGCTGGGGGCCGTAACAGCGTCCGGCAAGCTCATTACTCTCGCGGGAGAAGGTGAAAGCTCGTAGTCGTCGTGCTCCTCCTCGACCTCTTGGTCAATGTCGTGCAACCAGCGCACAACCTTAGCGCGGCTGGAAGAGCACTCCCCTGGGTAGAACGACGGCGCTCCAAGGGAAAGTAGCTGAGAGTGGTCGCCACCATAGTGGGCAGGGGTGGAAGGAAGATTCTTTGAGTTGGTGGCTGCTATCGTCGCTGAGACATGTTCAGCGTTGTCGGCCGGTGATGGAGTGGAGATCAGTGACGGCTGCTGGTCCATAGTCTTGGGGGGACAATGCCGCGGGATCAATGCTGCAGGAGCAGGAGGGTGGAGATGAGGGCGTGGTGCCTGTACACAGTGTGGTTGAGCTAACAAGGGATGATGGTCTAGGTCGAAAGGGATCCCCTGGTGAAGAAGTTGATGGGTTGCTCGAGTAAATGGTACTAAATAAAGGGTGCGTTTGGTAGGGCTCCGGCTGTGGGAGCTTCGGCTGTGGATGAAACTGAAATAAGCAGCTGCTGCAACTGCGAAAACAGGCCCTGGATGAAACATGAAAAGATGTCTGACTGAGGCACCAACGAAATGTGGAGCGTACAGCTTTGCACTCTACTGCTCAAATAACCCATATGATCAGCTTTGCACCTGGATACTAAAGATACGTATGCAACAGTAGTGAGCTCGTGAACATGACAAGACACCCACGGCGACAACCTCGCACGATGACCATGCAAGATTGCAGAGATCGTGCGCGTGTTGGGCCACCAACTACATCAGGCGACAGCCTTGCACTCTACTACTTTTCATTCCGTGTGGTCCAACTCGTGTCCCCGGTCTCTCTCACTTGTGCCTTCTGTTCTTTTTTCTTCAAGGAAATCAAAAGAAAAGAAAGTTTTAGAGGAAAAGACGAAAACAAAGTTTTTAAGAAAATGTGTTAATGAACAGTTTTGGAAAAGTTTGGCAGAAAAAAAATCTAAAAAAGGTTTATTATAAGTTCCGTAAAAAAGAAACAAAAATTGTCAAAAGCCTTGTTATTATGTGCTTTGCTAGTACTTTCTATTGAAAGTCTTGTTATGCTTACTTGTCTGTTCACAAAGTGATCGTCTTTCTGTTCAATAAAGTTGGTTCCTTCAGTTCCTGCAGTTCAATAAATATTTTGTTTAAAGTTGTATGATGTATTCTACTATATAGCAGTGTGGTTGGACATCCACGTCCTCTTTTTTTTTGCAATCAGTTTTTCTTGAAAACTGTTAGTCCTAATAACAGAATAGGGGCAAAGTCAGTTTAGGTTTTGGAAAAACAGGAGTACAATCACAGTGTTAGAAAAATAGGTAAGAACGCCAATGCCCCATTACAAAAAGTTATGGTACTGAAGTTATCTTAGACAAAAAAGTTTTACTACCTGTGTGCCATACACTCCACTAAGAGGTCCAGCAACTAAGGGGGAAACCACCGACTTAAATCCCAACCACTTCTATAAAGCACCTAACAAGCTAACAACAACCAACCACACAAAAGGCCGAGCGGCCCCCCGGCCGGTCTAATCTGCCGACGGACCGGCCAGCCTCGAGTAGATTTCCGCCTCGCTCGAGGGGCTAGCACCGGTCGAGCCAAAAACCGCCTTGCTCGAGGGTCTAGCAAACAACATATTATAGCATAGCTGGATGCGAGTGATTTACGCACATGGGATTTAGTAAGTTGATGGCAACACACATACCACAAACATATTTTCTACCTGTGTGCCATACACCCAACTAAGAGGTCTAGTAACTAAGGGCGAAACCACTCACTTAAATCCCAACTACATCTAAAAGCACCTGAAAAGCTAACAACAAGCAAAAGGCCGAAAGGCCTCTCGCACGGGCTCATCTCCTAAGGGACCGGGCATCCTCGAGCAGATTTCCGCCTCGCTCGAGGGTCTAGCACCGCTCGAGCCAATGTCCGCCTCGCTCGAGGGTCCGCACATGCCATTTAATAAATTGCTGGCAACACACATCTAAAAGCCCACTAAGAGGGTTCCGTAACTAAGGGGGAAAACACCCACTTAAATCCCAACTACATCTAAAAGCACCTCGAAAGCTAAGGACAACCAAACAAGCAAAACGACGAGCGGCCCCCCAGGCCCATCTGCCAAAGGACCAGACAGCCTCGAGCAGATTTCCCCCTCGCTCGAGGGTCTATGACGGCTCGAGCCAATATCCGCCTAGCTCGAGGGTCTGGCAAACAGCCTAGCTCGAGGGTCTTGCAGCCGTCGAGCCAATATGCGCCTCGCCTTAGAGAGGATACGGCATTGCTCTCGCTACCCTAGACTAAGTTCGGTCGCGAACGCGAACTTCCCTGGCGAAAATCTTTAAGGCGTACGAAAACACAATAACATACGAAATAAAACTCGTAAATAACACAGTTGACCATAATTCGAAATGTTGGTACAAACTACCGAAAATCTAACACAAACTAACGGTACTGGAGGCCCAGACAATCAGGGTGCACGGGGACTTGGAGCAGCAGCAGCTTCGCGTTCAACGGCCTCAGGGAACAAGTCCCCGTCAAACAGCTCGGCAAGAGCCGCGACTGGATCCGCGACGGACGCATCGGCTTCCTTGATGGCCTCAGCCTCGGCGTCGTCGCCCTCAATCCCCTCGGGAAGGATGTAGCCATCATGTAGTGTGTTGAAGTTGACGAGGTAGTGCGTGGAGGTCAGCCCCAGGGTCTTCTGCACCCCGAGACGGAGGGCGCCCCGCAGGCGCTCAACGACTCGGCCACCCAGGGACCTCAGGCGACAGGCTATTGAGCTGCCAGAGGACTGGACCTCGGCCCCCTCGATCTCTTGGCACACCTCGAGAGCGGCCGTCTCCAGATCTTGGAGCTGACGCTGGGCCTTGTCGTAGGCGACCTGGAGGGCCTCCATGTCCACCAAAGTTTTGGTTGCGCCCCTCTACACATCTGGAACACAAAAACTAATAACAAATCAAACCTCGAAAGATCCAAGAAAAAACCAAAGGTGCCGGGGGCCACAACTCACCCTCGTTCCGCCGCTGCTCCTCCTCGACCTCAGCCCGCACCGCGGCAGCATCCTGTTGCAGTTCCACAATCGACGCGTCCTTCTCTTCGAGGATTGACTGCAGGGCATCGACTCTGCAACTCTCCCGCACCAGAGCCCCGGTGAGCTGCTCAACCGCTGCTTGACGGATCTGGAGCTGGGAAGTCGCCGCCGCAACAAATGCTTCCCGCTGCTGGAGCGTGGACCTTGCACCCTCCAGCGCCGTCCGCTGGAGCTGGAGCTGGGTCTGCGCATCCTCACGTGCGGTGCGCTCCTGCTGGAGGTGGCCCTCGACCGTCACCAACGCGTCGCTCTTCTCCTTAAGGGTAGTGACGAGCTGCTCGGCCTCCCGAGCCTTCTGCTCGGCCTAGGCGAGACGGGCTTGCACCTCCTTGAGGGCCTTGCGCTCACGATGCGATTGAGCCTGCGCCTCAGCGAGGGCTGTGTCCTTCAGCGTGAGCTGGGACTTGACCTCGCCGAGTGCTGCGTGCTACCGCTGAAGCTCGTCCTCCTTATCCTGCAGCGCGGCGCCAAGCTGCTCGGCCTCTTTGACCTTCTGCTCGGCCGTGGCCAAGTTCGTGTCGCGTTGAACAGCGCTCGCTTGCAGCTCGCACAGCTGCGAGCGAAGACGCTGCACCTCCAGGGCCAGCTGCTTATTCTACCTCTTCACATCCGCAAGCTTAGCGTGCAAGTCGGCGATATAAGAGACCTTCGCCCCGGCCTCCGTCCGCAGGCGCTGCCAATAGAAAGGAGAGGAGAGCCGCAGATAAGACAAGGGCGAGAACAGATAAAGGGGAAAAACGGCGACGGGACGAGCGCGCATACCTGGAAGAGCCGCAACCCATCATTGGAGTGGAACGCCTGTGCCCAGCGAAGTGAGCTCTGCAGGTCGAGGCTGACCTGGTAGAACTCCTCCCAGCTATCAAGCTCTGTCATGGCATATCGCAACACCGACTCTAGAACCCCGGGCTGGTTGAGACCCACGCACCACACTTCCGGAAAACCGCCAGCACCGGGCCGATGCGATGAGGACGCGCCAGCTCCCTCCTCCCACCGGTTGCCGCCACCACCGCCCGCCGCGGGAACCATGTCCATAACACGGGCTCGATCCGCCTGCGGGACGCCCGCACATCAACAGTTCGAGGGGCCTCACCCCTCGAACCATCTGCTGCCAATGAGCGCAGCACCCCGCGACACCCGTGCCGAGCGGGGCCGCATCAGTCGTGTCGAGACGCGGGCCCCAGCCCTAAGGGCCTTGGCGGGCGCCAGCGCAGGTGCGATCGGCGGACCGGTGCGGCTGATAGAAACAAAAGAGAGAAGTTAGAATGCCGAAAAAAAAGACAACAATAAATTAAGGCAGTGCGAGACTCACTGTTGGGTCGCCACCGGACGCTTGCGTTTCTTCGAGACCTGTGGGGGCGGCGCGTCCCCTGAGTCGGACGCACCACCCGTTGGCGGGACCTCACCAAGCGACGCCGCGCCCGCCACGGACGCGGGTGTGGCGCGAGCCCGCGCCACCGATGACGGTGGTTGAACGATAACATCTTTGCCATTGGCCCCCGAGGCCAAGGGCGCTTCTTGCTCCTGCGCATCCAAGTCGGACCAACCCCCGCCGCAGTCACTGTCGCTGCTCGTGTTCTCCGGGGTCCACGGGAGAGAAAGGCCATCTTTCTCCCGCTGCACCCTCTGCTTCTTCACCTTACTGGCGTCCGCCCTCGCCTTCTCCTCCTGCTGCCGCACGCGGTTGGCCGCGTGGGACCTGGGCGTAGGAGGGTCCGAGCCATAGGCGCTCATCTCCATCTCCGGCTACCATCACCATAATTGACGAGTGTCAGCCGCCAAGATCAAAATCAACTCGAAATCAACAAGAAAGGCAAAAAGTCCTTACAAACTCGATGTACCCATCGTCGGGGTGCATCTTGGGCGACCACAAGACCTCGTCGGGATCGCACACCATCTTCTGGGTGTCCACTGCACGCCTTGCCCTCTGGACTGCGTACAACGGGGCCAAGGACTTGACCACCAGCCGTGAGCCCGCCAGCACGTCCGAATCCGCGCCCTCTGCCATCTCGTAGATGGGGAGAGCCCTCTCCATGAGGGGGATCACCCGCCGTCGGTGGCATTGCGCCATGACAGCCGCCGCGGTCAACCCGTGCTGCGTCAAGGTCTGCAGGACCTTCAGGTAGGGCGCAAGCTTCGTGCGCCGTACATCGTCCGACACCCGGAGCCCCCAGTTGAATGGGTGGCCGGCCAGCACCTTGCCCGTGTAGGGCGGAAGCCCTGTGCCGTCGTTGCGGAGGTAAAACCACCCTTGTCCCAGTCCTGGTTGTTGGTCGCCATGTTGCAGGGCGGGTACACGCCGTTCCCCTTGTCCCGGAGCGCGAACGTGAGCCCGCCGGCGCAAACGAGCCGGCGCTTGCCCTTCGATTCGGTGCACATCGTGAAAAGCTCGGCCCAGAAAAGGTGGAGCCACAAGTCCCACGAAACAGGGACGCCCAGGAATCCTTCGCAGACGCCTACGAAGGTTGCCGCCTCCGAGATGGCGTTGGGGGCAAAGTTGTGCAACTCCACGCCGTAGTAGTAGCACAACCCCCGCATGAACCAGCTGGCAGGGCCGTTGAATCCCCGCTCGTGCAGGCGAGCGAAGCTCACCACGTACCCCTCCGGGGGCTGCGACTCCTGGTGCCGCGCCGGAGGGATGATCCACGCCGGCCTGCTCGAGTCGGTGTTGGCCGTCAGCTGCCCGCCGGCGACGAGCCCCTGGAGGGTGTGCGTGACCATGTTCGACCGGCTCCACGGCCCGACCTCTAGGTACTCAACCATGGCGGAGACGGAGATAAGCGCGGAGACGGAGAAAGCGGGTGCGCGCAAGCTCAAAGGGCGAGAGGAGGAAGAAGGCAATTGCGTCGCGAGCAAATGGCTATGGTAAGATCCTGCGCTCCACTCCTAAGCTTCTTTAGAATAAAACGGGTAGGGGGGATCAAACGGTCGGGCTGAGGTGGGCGGCCGTAGTTAATGCGATGGACGTCTCCCGGGACCCACTACATCGAAACCACCGCGCGCACACGCAGGCGCCATCATGACGGCGCGGTAAAAATGCGAACCGCCGCACATCGCCTCAGCTCCGCCTGAAAAAGAGCGCCCATTACTCCGCGTCGGCCACAACCACGTGTGGGCAGTCAATGCGGTCAATGCGGAAACAAAAGGACGGGGGCGGATCCTTCCAAGAGAAGCTGATCCCTGAAGAATTACCAAACAGGGGTTCGAGGATAGATGCCTCGAGGGGAACCCGACAGCGAGCACGTGTCAACCAAAGACGGGGACGCATAGCGTTCCCCACAAGGGCGTGCGCGACCGAGTCCTACCTAGCAAACCGATGCGACCGCTCTCATGGACGTGCCTGCGGTCCACGAGCCCATGTGCACATGTGCGCCTAGCAATTCTAACACCGACAGTTACATAATCACCAACAAACTAAGGTGCATACCAAGAAAAACCTAGCAAAAACGGTCACCTACACCAATCACGTATGAAAGCACTAGAGTGAGAGCCTCAAGAACGTGAGAGATACGTGGTACAGAGATCACGGTATCAATGCTGTCGTTAATTGACGAGAGGATGTGGCATCCCTGTCCCTGCCCTAAGCAAGGTCGGTTCGTGACCGAGAACTTCTCGGTCGAAAATCTTCTAAAGCGTGAGGAAAACACAAGAACATATGAAATAAAGCTGGCAATTAAAACTTGTACATCACACAATAAATTGTTTGTACAAAAGTAGCCACTTGGCGCAAAAAATAGATACAAACAAGTGGACCTCGAGGTACAGACTCTGAGAGAGTACGGAGGCTACGAACAGCCGTAGCTTAGCCCTAGACAGCGTCGGGGAACAAGTCCCCCTCGAACAGATCAGAAAGGTCCGCGGTGGACCCCGCGACAGAGGCGTCCGCCTCCCTAATGGCCTCAAGCTCAGCGTCGTCGCCCTGGACCCCCTCGGGGAGAAGATAGCCTTGCCGCAGCTTGTTGAAGTCGATGAGGTAGTACGTTGAGGTCAAACTAAGGGTCTTCTGGACACCCAGATGAAGGGCGCCCCGCAGGCGTTCGACGACCCGGCCACCCAGGGACCTCAGGCGACTCGCTATTGAGCTACCCGAGGATTGGCCCTCGGCACCCTCAATCTCCTGGCACACCTCGAGAGCGGCCGTCTCGAGAGCCTCGAGCTCACCCTGGGCCTTGTCGTAGGCGACCTGGAGGGCCTGAATTTCTGCAGGAGTGTTCGTCGGGCACCTCTGCAGCTCTACGGCACAAAAAACAAATATCAAGCTTCCAAAGTTTGAGGAAAAACCAAAGTAGCTAGGGGTTGCAACTTACCCTTGGTCTGCTTCTTCTCCTGTTCGAGCTCGGCTCGCACCGCGTCTGCGTCCTGCTGCAGCTTAAGGATGGAGGTGTCCCACTGCTGAAGCGTGGATCTCACACCTTCGAGCTCCACGCGCCCGAGCTCGAGCTGACACTGCACATCCTTGAGGGCAGTGCTCAACTGCTCAGTCTCATGGGACTTCTGGACGGCCTCGGAGACCTGGGCCTGTGCCTCTTCCAGAGCCTTGCGCTCTCGATCGAGCTGGGCTTGCGCCTCAACGAGGGCGGCGTCCTTCAGCGCGAGCTGGGACTGCGCCTCTTCACGCGCGGTGCGCTCCTCCTGGAGCTGAGCCTCGGCAACCTTTAGCGCGTTGCCCTTCTCCTCGAGCGCCTTGCGCTCCAGGTCCGCCTGAGACTGTGCCTCGGAGACGGCTGTGTCCTTCAGCACGAGATGGGCCTTGGCCTCTAAGAGAGCTGCGCGCTCACGCTGAAGCTCATCCTCCTTGTGCTGCAGTGCGATGACGAGCCGCTCAGCCTCCTTGGCCTTCTGTTCTACCATGGCGCGGTTGGTGTCGCGGTCCTGCTGCGCGCGCAGCAGTTCATCCTCACGATGTCGAAAGATCGTGTGCAACTCGTCCAAATCCGAGCAAAGCCGCTCGATTGCCGGCCGTAAATACACGTTCTCATGATTCACGTGCGCCAGCTGCGCCTCCAGGTCCGCGATGTACGCGATTTTCTCCCTGGCCTCCTCCCGCAGTCGCTACCGGGAGAACGGAAAGGAAAACCAGATGAAGCACGTGCGAAAACATAAAAAATGAAAAAACCACTATGGCGCGGAAACGCGTACCTGGAAGATACGCAGCGTGTCGTTCGAGTGGAGCGCGAGGGCCTCGCGGAGCGAGCTCTGAAGGGACAGCCCGACCTGAAAGAACTCCTCCCAGTTCTTATGCTCGGCCATGGCGGCTCGCACCGCCGACGGTGGAACACCGGCCCGATTGAGCATCGCGTACCAGTCGCCCGAGGTACCGCCGGCGGCAGGCTGGTGCGAGGAGGACGAACCCGCTCTCTGTGAGCCTCCAGGCCACGCCTGCGCCACCACAGGCGCATATCTGTGCGCCGCCTCCTCCCACACATCGTCGCCCACAGCCACGACCACGTCTTGAGTACGGTCCGGTTGCACCCGCTGGACCATGCCCGCGGCTGGCCGGACATCCCTCACGTCGCCAGTTCAAATGGCCTCGCCACTGGAACGATCCCTTGACGTCGACCCGTCCGCAAAATTCTGCTCCTCCTGCGAGACGTCTTGCGCCATCGTCGCTCGAGGAGACGGCGCCGTCGCCGCAGCCGACCGCGGCACCAACACGGAGCCGGGCCGTGACGTGCGGAGCGCGTCGCGCACCCCAACCCTCAGGACCTTGGCCGGCGCCAGCGTAGGTGTGATCGGAGCGCAGGTGCGGCTGACAGAAAGGAAAGGGAACCATCAAAGTTTGCATCAAACAAAACCATGCGAAGACAGAGCCAACGCGAGTCTTACCGTTGGGTCGCCACCGGATGCTTGCGCTTCTTCGAGGCATTCGGGGGGGACGGCGCGCCCCCCGAGACGGGGGCGCCTCTCGAAGGGTCGTCTCCGCAAACTGACGCCGCGCCCGCCGCGGAGTCAGGCTCGACAGAAGCCCGGGCCGACGAGGTCGCGGACTGAACAGCGACCTCTTTGCCCTTGGCCGACGAAGTCGCGGACTGAACAGCGACTTCCTCTTCTTCCTCGTTCTCACTAGGCGAGGACCCCGTGCTGCTGCTGCTACTTGTGTTCTCTGGGGTCGGCGAGAGAGGGAGACCCTCCTTCTCCCGCTACTCCCACAACAATTTATGCTCGTCAAGGCGCTTCTGACGCCTCTGCTTCCTCGCCTTCCGTGCGTCTGCCCTCGCCTTCTGCTCATGCTGCCGCGCGCGATTGGCCGCGCAGGAGTTGGGCGTAGGGGGGTCCGTGGAGTAGGCGGTCGTCAAAAGTGGCGGCTGCCATCAATAATTATCGTTAAAAACCAAAGTTAACTAGATAGTAAACAAGATTAAGGGGGGTTCCTTACCAATTCAATGTACCCATCCTCCGGACGCATCTTGGGCGACCACAGCACCTCGTCGGGGACGCACAACACCTTCGTGGTGTCCACTGCGCGCCTCGCCCTGTGTGCCGCGGACGCCGGGGGGAACGGTTCCGCCACCAGCCGCGAGCGCTCCAGCGCATCGGCATCCGCGCCCTCCCCCATCGCGAAGATGGGCAGGGCCCTCTCCATGAGGGGTATCACTCGCCGCCGGTGGAACTGCGTGATGACGGCCGCTGCGTTCAATCCCGACTCCGTCAAGGTCCGCAGGGTGTCCAGGTAGGGGGCGAGCTTGTTCCGCCGCACGGACTCCGACAACCCAAACGCCCAGCCCTCCGGATGATCAGTCAACACCTTGCCGGTGTAAGCCGGGAGCTCGGCACCGTCGTTACGAAGATAGAACCACCCCTTGTCCTAGTCGGAGTTGTTGGTCATCATTTTGCAGGGCGGGTACAGATCGTACCCCCTCTTCCGCAACGCGAACGTAAGTCCGCCGGCGCGAACGCGCCGACGCGTGCCCATTGCCCCGGCGGGCATGGTGAAGAGTTCACCCCAGAATAGGTGAATCCACAAGTCCCACTGGGCGGGGACACCTAGGAACCCTTCGCAGATTGCGACGAAGGTCGTCGCCTGTGAAATAGCGTTGGGGGCGAAGTTGTGCAGCTCCACGTCGTAGTGGTAGCACAGCCCCCGCATGAACCGGCTGGCCGGGGCGTTGAACCCACGCTTGTGCAAACGGGTGAAGCTGACCACGTACCCCTCGGGCGGGTGCGGCTCCTGATGCTCGGGTCGGTGTTGGCCGTCAGCTGGCCGCCGGTGATGAGCCCCTGGAGGGTATGCTCATCCATGTTCGACCGGCTCCACGGCAAAGCCTTAAGGTACTTAACCTTGGTCATGAGGGGATAAAAGGTGGGAACGGAGATGAAAAGGGCGAACGGGGCCCCTCAGAGCTCAAAGGAAGCGGTAGGAAGAGGAAGAAAAAAGCAACAAGAGCGAGGAGCAGACCGGTAGGCGTATAAAATAAAATAAGGGGGGTGTGGGGGACGAACAGACGGGGCCGAGGCGGAGAGGCCGCCCGGTCCCCACCACTCCGAAAACAACGCGCGGGTGCGATTATGACGGCGCGGTAAAAACGCGAACCGCCGCACACCGCCGCAAACGTCCAATCATGCGCACGGCTCTGCCTAAAAAGCCGCGCCAATCAAGTCCTCAACATGCCACGTCGGCAGCAAACGGACGTGAACGGTTCCGTCCAGGGGAAGGTAACCCTTCAAGTCCCATCAAACAAGGCTTCGAGGCCTGGCACCTCGAAAGTAATAGGGTGTTTGGATCCATGGGTGACTAGAGACTAGAGACTAATTTTAGTCACCAAAGTGACTAAACCTCCAAACACCCCTGAGGTGACTAAAACTAATTTAGTCTCTAGTCACCCCTCACCCAACTTCTACTGACTAAAATCCCATCTCTTACCTAATTAATTGCTCCTCCCATTAATTCCGTAGACCCAAAAAGAGAGAGAAAGAACAATTTTAATGTTAAGAATAATTAATGCTGACTAATTTTAGTCATCATCCAAACAGGGGCTGACTAAAAAGTTTTAGTCTGACTAAACTCTACTCAGGTGACTAAAGGGATCCGAACACCCTCTAATGTGGCAGACCCCCCGAACGCACAGTAAGTTGAGCCTATGCAAACAGTGCTCGTGGCCTTTTTTCACTGTATCACCGTACTGTCCCGAAAATCGCTACAGCATATTCACTGTTCACAAGTTGATGTAGCGATTGATCAAGCCCATCCATTTCACAAGAGGTCCACGAGAGGGGGAAGTCAGCAGCATAGTGTTTTGGTGACTTTTCACAAGGAAGTCAGAATCCACGGTGTGGGTGCACCCCTGGAAGGGTGTACGGGCAGGGGCGTCACGCGGGATGCGCGGAGCACGTCTTAGGCCAGTCTCAGTGCTGATGTCATAAACATGTTTACCTACATACAGTGACACTTCATCAAAAAACATTCAAAAAACGGTGTCAACAGAAACAACTCACTCTCAATGCATAATTTCATCTATTGTTGTTATCTAGATTGCTTGCAAGACACATGTTGTCTAGGTAACTGTGTATAGGGGGTGTCATCTCCATGAAACTCATTTTACCTCTCTTCATTAATACACTGCCATGGCAGCCTCTTAGGCTAGTCTCAGTGCATATGTCATGAACACGATTACCTAGAGTGACACATCATCTAAAAACATTTGAAACAATAATGAAACACCTCACTCTCAATGCATAATTTCATTTATTGTTATTTTTTAGGTTGCATGCAAGACACAAGTTGTCTAGGTAACTGTGTATAGGGGGTGTCATCCCCATGAAACTCATTTTACCTCTCTCTTCAATAATACACCGCCACATCATCAAAAGTGCTCACATGGCAGCCTATTTAATGTCTATGAAACCCCCACTGAGACTGGTCTTAATGCCTATGAAACTCCCAAAAAGACAACGCGCAAGGCCAAGCGGCCCCACGAGCACATCTGGCAAAGGACCGGCCTGCCCTCGAGCAGATTTCCCCCTCGCTAGAGCGTGTAGCACACCTAGAGCCAATATCCGCCTCGCTCGAGGGTCTAGCACAGCTCGAACATATTTCCACCTCGCGAGAGAGGTTCTAGCACGCGTGACATATTTGAATCAATTGGGCGCATTTACATGTTTTTTGTTTGATACTACATAAAATATATATACCAAACATCGTTACATAATCACCAGCAAGCTTAGGTGAAGACCACAAACAACCATAGGAAACACGCACACCTACCCTAGGAAACGGAACAGTGTGACGATGGGTGCACAAGAATCTAGATTGATTACTTTGATGCCGGCGGAGACCTCTAACAGGAGGACAGCAATGACAACTTAAACGAAAGAGTGTTGTAGCATGATAGGCGTCGAACGGATCAGTCCAGATTCACAAAGGAAAAGTGCCTTGCCACCGCAGCCATCTGCTTCATCCTTTTGCGCGCCCCGTGGGTGTATTCGCACCCGAAACCAGCAGAGGTGCCACCGTCGTTGGATAGCCTTCGCGGAAAGCTAGAAATAAGCGGCCCCTGACCTTGGCGAAAACCATAGGATCGATCAGGATTCCCGTCCGGGCCGCTATCACCATCGTCGGACGGGGAGGAAACGGAAGTCGATGGCGTCCTCGGACGGTAGTCGGTGATGCTGCGCATGTTGAAGTAGATCGGGTATTGCATTGTTCTCTTCTCCCGTAGGTTTGGCTCGAGCTTGCCAAATATGAGCTGCGTTCCGGGGTCTGAGTGAATGACAGGAATATCCGGCTCAGCAACTCGAAGAAGCTTCATGGATGGAATAATGGATGGGTCCGTCGTCCAGGCTGTGAGCCTGAAGGTGGACATGTCCGCCTTCGTCGACGTCAACGGGTCCACATGCTCAAGCCAAGCGTGCCTGGCAAGTAGCTTGCTGGCGGTGTCAATATCCCACGTGTGCTCCGGGATGCCGTCCATCTCGATCACCACCTTCTGTGATAGCACCACCTTCGTCGCACGAGCAAAACGAGTCCAGGGGCGCATGGAGAGGTTGGTGTCCGCCATTGGGATGGGGCTCGCAGCCAAAATCTGGTTACGATCCACCGAGGAATTGCAGATGATGAGGAAACTACCGGAGAATGTGCGAGTGGCCGTGAACTCCGACACGTCCAAACCGACGGCCGTAGTGATAGCCGTCGAGGCTTCGTTGCTGGGGAAGTCGCCGGACCCGTTCCCAACCTGAGCAATGAGTGCCAGCCGAAGACGAGCCTCCTCAACAGCCATAGACTCAGAACGCTGCACGTAACAGCATTCCGGTTCGGGCTCAGGAGAAGGGAATCTGCGCCGATGCATGTTGGGGGATTGAGCGCGGATCGACCCGACAGAGTTCAAGGCAGTTGGCGGCCCATCCGTAACGACGATCCGCCGAGGTATGGGCGAGTGGTGGTGGACAGCACGTTCCCAGCGCCCACTGCCACACGACCGTGCAGACCCAATGCCCTGAGGGAACTGTCTGTTAGGGGGTGAGCGCGGCTGCAACCCGTGTGTCACGACATGTCCGGAACCAAAGGGGGTGGAGAGATCACGGTGATGGAGAACGGAGGTGGATACCGGGACTACCATCTCCGGGCCAATGGGCAATTGTGGTCGCGTAGAGTACGAGTATGCCTGACTGGTGCCGAGGTGCTTGCGACAGAGACGGCACCGTGTTGAACAGGGCACGGCAGGTTGCCGCTGACGTATCAGCGCGAGCGCTGTGCCAGCGGAGGTCGCATGGGAAACACGCATCGGAAGTGGTGGGCGCTTCCGGCAGTGATGAGAAGGACCTCGACGCCGACGGCGCCGCTTCTGGCCACCGGGAGGCATAACAGCGCCCGGCAAGCTCATCACTGTCGCTGGAGAAGGCGAAAGCTCGTAGTCGACGTGCTCCTCCTCGACCTCTTCTTCACTGTCGTCCAACCAGCGCGCATCCTTGGCACGGTCGGAAGAGGACTCCCCTGGGTACAACGATGGCGCTCCAGTGGAAAGTAGCCGAGAGCGGTCGCCACCAGAGTGGGCAGGGGAGGAAGGGAGATTCTTCGAGTTGGTGCCTGCTGTCGTCGCCGATATATGTAGCGGGGTGTCGGCCGGCGACGTAGTAGACATCAGTGACGGTTGCTGCTCCATCAGCTCGGGGGAGGATGCCGCGGGATCTATGCTGCAGGAGCAGGAGGTTGGAGATGAGGGCTGGCGTAGTAGGCGCAGACAGGGTGGTCGAGATACGGAGTAACAAGGGATGATAGCTGAAGAACTTGATGGGGTGGTCGAGTAGATGGTACTAAAATAACAGAACTAAGCAGCTGCTGCAGCTGCCAAAACAGCCCGTGGATGAAAACCAAAAAAACAGTTCTGACTGAACCACCAACGAAATGTGGAGCATACAGCTTTGCACTCTACTGCTCAAATAACACATATGATCAGCTTTGCTACTCGATACAAAGGATACGTATGCAACAGTATAGAGCTAGTGACCATGCCAGGACAACCACGGCGACAGCCTCGCACGATGACCATGCAACATTGCCGAGATCGTGCGCGTGTTAGGCCACCAACTCGGACAAGCGACAGCCTTGCACTCTACAGCTCTTCATGCATGAGATGCATAATAGAGAATCTGGAACGTCGATAAGTAATCACCACTACCGCCATGAAAGGGGTGTCAAATAAAAGACGTCGAAACGAACGGCTATACATACCCTTACCAGCACGTCCGCGGGATACTCCGAATCTGGTGAAGAAGCCGCCGTCCTTGATGAAATCACCTACTTCATCCGGACTTCCGCGACTTCTGCAAGCTAGAGGCAACCTTGGCGCTGATACATACAAGGTTAGTCTATGGCTGGATTTTCAAGCAACGTACTACGAATAGGCATGTATTGTAAGGAATGGGTCATGCTGCGGTGATGGCAATACAAAACAATTTTGCAAACTATGTGGTAAAACAATTTTATGAATAAACCTATGCATCAACTGCATGATACATACGAGTACAAATCTTGTAGCGACAGCGTGACGAATTGTTACTGTCAACATGCCCCAGACATTGGGGACTCCTGTGGTATTTACTGTGACTGTATTACAGCTTTCTTTGATACCCGACGGTATTTGATACTATACTTTGCGTTTGTAGGTATTAAACAATGAGTTCTTCAACGCCTTCCGAGGTCCAGTTTCTTCAATTGTTAGTTTTAATCTGCCAAATGGAAAAAACTACAGCATCAAACTCTTTCGTGAAGGCTGCAGCTTCGTCTTGGGATCTGGCTGGGAGCAGGTGTACAGAGATTACCACCTGAAAACAAAATAGCGTCCTTCGGCTTCCGCAGGGCGATGTACCGGCACCTCCAGCTTATCTGTAATAGCTGCTAATGGTCACGGTAACTTGCCTTCCTACATTTGCAGGCTTACAAAAACGAGCGTAACAAATGGTGTGTTGGTATGTGTCATTATCTCCAACACCTGCAACGGTGTCTGAGTGGCAACATTCAAATCATAATAATATCCCTAAAACGCTCAATGAAAAAACATACTGCTTATGTTTGCGTGAAGGTAAATGGTGTTTATTGGTTTATCAAAAATACAAACAACTCAAATAGAGACGTGAGGTTCCTTCTTTGGCTTCAGAGCAGCGTAAGGTGTGAGAACAAGGTTCCCTTCCAACTTTAGCAGGTCGTACAAATGATCGGCGTACTCATTGTTGCATGCTTCCTGCGATTAGTACACTCGTCAGTACTTTTGCATACATCCTTTTAGAATGTACATTTTTAACGAGATGGTTAATTATGACACTCTTCATACCTGATCATATGTCGTCCCACCTCTGACGCCGTCGAAACTTCTAACGAAATGAACCACAGCTACTCCTGATACATGCCTGCCACGTCACAATGAATGGTATCAATTTGAGAGATGTATTGTGACCAATCATGATTATTGCGGTATAGTACTATCTTCCCAAGTACATACCGCTGCAACACAGGAATGCTGCCGCTGATGTAACGGCTACTGGTAATTGCAATGTTTGTGCTGCGCCCTTCAAAATACAAATCAAACGCAGTACTCAATGCTGCCCGAAGGTCCAGGAAAATACGTTTATGCAGATCCACACGACCGCAGTCGTCCATTATAGGATCAAAAATGGTGCATACGCCCTGATGCAGGTCCCACGCATAGCAACACCAGACATCGTTAATCATACCTGGCATGAATAACTATTGAGAAAAAAAGACAACCATATCAGACATTGCCAATATTTCGCGCTGATGCCGTGCAG
Organism: Cenchrus fungigraminus; assembly: GCA_036936925.1. Lineage (NCBI taxonomy): Eukaryota > Viridiplantae > Streptophyta > Magnoliopsida > Poales > Poaceae > Cenchrus > Cenchrus fungigraminus. The sequence continues at coordinate 57,539,112 of CM072768.1, read as the reverse complement.
AAGGTGTGTATAAAATGTTTACCATTCTACAATCAGGAACCAAATAGCTGATGTTGGCTCCAATGAACTGATCCATTATGATTATTGAATCAAGCTGCTCATCCATCGCCATGACGCCAGTCTGCTGCACCGGATTCGACTTAAAAAGATTACATCATAGTACCGTCGGCTGAATCATGAGACCGTTTACTTATTACTTACCGCGAAATCAGACTCCATGAAATGCCGCCATCGCACTTTATTCTGCATCCCGACGACAACACCATCGGCTTGTCCAGCCCTGCGCATACATGCATCCATGGTGTCATGATCCATCAACTCCCTTCTACAAAACGCAGACTGCAACATCCGTCCTGTCAACTCAATTGTTTTTGTAGTTCTGTGACGTATCCAAACCCTGGTTTTTATAAGCAATGGCAGTATTAACAGTTATAATCTGAAAATTAAATTTTGCTATGCGTGAAAAAAAGAGACAAAACCATGGTATAAATCACATCCAGCATACCTGTCGAGCAATCCATCATCTTGCAACTCATGCACCCACCTGTGGCAGGCCCGTGACTTCGTTTTATCCAAAGATGGATATATACCCCATTTACACGGAGGAGGAACACTGGGCCTAGGTGTTGACACAAACCTTCTCGGTGCATATCCTAACGGCACACCTAGCTCCTCCACCCCTTCAATACTGCCGGCTATCTTAGGCTCCCTAAGAATTAGAACTTCTCTAGCACGAGACTTGTTAATTGAAAATGGTGACAAAATCTGATCGCCTTGTGCTTCAACATTTCTAATCTGTAGCATTCTAATCTGACTACACTGTATCGGAAATGACTCTAGTTCAGCAGTTTTTGAAACAATGGCTGCTGTCCGAGCCATGGACGAAGATGACTCAGCCACTGGCACACCGATCACACCGTCAGTACTATCCAGTGGTACGCTAGACGATTCACCACTAGAGAAGTGCAACTTGACGCATGGAGAAAAAGATACTTGGCGCCGCTTATTGCATGGTCGAATGCACATTGAATACTCAGCCGAACTAAGTGGCGTCACAACTGCTGCTGTAGACACATACAGACGACAAATATAAAAACCGAACGAAAAAACTAGAGGTTTTTTACGGTACACAATACAACACAACTGTCGTACGGTTTTTCTCTATGGGTAAAATGGTAATTTGATAGATATATATTATTTGGAAAAAAAATTCCATGCTACGCCCTCATACTATCTAAAACATTTCATATATTTCATTTCCTATATACAACAATACCATTTTACAATTTCGATAATACCCTTATACTACCCACACGAGCTTTGAATACTACCGTACAACAGCTAAAAAAACTAGTCGTATAGAATTAATCTCAACCATCGGATCCTGATATATAGGTCCTTTTCTATTACATACGAGTCCTTTTTCAACCGATCGTACTGATCGTATTGTGTACCGTAAAAAACCTCAAAAACTAATAGATGCAGTCAAACAATGTTTTTTCTCATGAACTACTAAATACATACGTGCGATATAACAAATTAGTAAACCAAGGCAGTTGAATACCTTTCTTAATTTTCGAAAGAGGTGTCACCGGGAAATCCTTTCCTAAAATACCAGACAATACCTCCATAAGCTTAGCACCTTCTTCCTCGAGCGTGCATCGCATTCGTGACAACGTGCGCGCATTGTGTTCCTTCATTGCCACTAACAACATCTTCTGAATTGACTCCTGCGATATATGGTATGTCGGAGCGAAACATATAATGTCCAAGAGTCCTTTTTAAGATAAAAGGGACTAAAACACAATAGTCATAATTCAAGTACCATACGTACCCGGTCTTCAGATAATGCCGAAAATGATAATGTTCGTGCTCCATCATTCATCGACGTGGGGGTACGAGGTTGAGTGTCCTGACGATCCATGTCAGGTGTTGCTTCGACCCCATTGGTGATACCATCGATGGTAGTTCGAGAAAAAAAAGTTGCAGTGCTTGCATTTATCACGTATCGTAGGTCGCAATCTCTTATGCTCTTCATCCGTGGACTATCGCGATTTGCTGCTAGCCGTGGGTCTTTCCATTCCATGAAGACAACCTATCACCGAGTTACATAATGCTTAATGCTTATTAGAAACTAACAGCTACAACACAAAAAATAATCTGAAAGCTGTGCCTGAAGAAATAGTACCTGTAGAAGCAAGGTGCATCCCCGCAACTGATCTAATAACTGCTTTGTGCGAACCTTCTGTTGCACAATCACGACAGCAGCGGCGGTTTGTTCAAGCACATATCGCGCCCAGTTTATGTTCCTGATTTCGTCTGTTCTAACCAATGCACCCCAAAATTCTTGATACACATATGAGTGCGATGAGTGGGGCGCAAGCATGTGGCCCATAAAAAATATAACAGCTGCGACACGAATTGCATCCACAGATGGCATTGAACACATGTTGTTACGTCCTGATTCTAGCACCCTCTGTGCATCTGCTAACACACAGCCGCCGCCCTCCTCTCTACGTAAATACCTACTAACTACATTCACAACTTTATTTTCCTCCATACACCTAGCATCCCTTACGTGCTTCGGCCCAGCTGGAATACCAATGATATCTCTAACTGTCTCCGTGCTTACAGAAAAACGTACATTCTCATCAAGCACAATGGTGTTAGTTCCGGCATCAAATACTGATAACAGCCAATTGCCGAAATTAATATGTTTGTCAGATATATCTGGTAACTGGAACATGCTACGGAATCCAATCCACTCGACAATTGCCCTCTTATTATTGTCTAAACCAGCAAGGACACGCCTTACCACATGTAAACCTTTCATTGTACAATGTCTGCAACTGTCGTTGTTACTGTAGTGCACTTGGTAGGCTTGTGCTGACCATGGGGTTATCTTTGGTCTTGGTGATCGCCTCTTTTGGCAACTCCATACCTGAAAACAAACAAAACTCAACCATCTTACTAACTAGCAAGTAAACATGCAACTAACCTTAACATGTGTCGCCTACCTGAACCGAATCCTCCATATGACAGCCGAAACTTAGCCTTGTTCAAGGTGTAAAGACAGCTCTGGTGGCCAGAAAATGGATATGCCTCTATAAACCCAACCAACGTTAACGCTTGGTCTTTATTCGGTGCACGTATAGAGGAAAATGCATGGCGCATCCACTAACCTGACCCATCACTTGCTGTGGCGGAAATCGCACTACCGCGCACCATTTTGCAAAGCTGCCGGATGCGTGCACACATGAGCAGCTGGTGCACCCCCTACACGTGATAAAGGTATACCTATACCAATGAAACCTTCACCTATAATCACATCTGCAAAATATAGTTAACACTACCGCGGAACATTTCCCGCCAATGGACATGGCCACGCGTCAACCACTGCGGGGATGGGCATGTGCCCATGTGCGCACAAAGTAGTTTTCGTTAGATGTTTAGAGGTATGGCCGAATATTGAAGGTTGACCTAGTGTTAGAGGCAGTAGGAGGGTGATGAGACATAGGTGCAGCTAGCACAGGGTTGAGGTTGGGGAGAAAGGTCTTGCAATAGGAGCTATCAGAGATAGAAAGAGGAAGGTTGGATTGGGGGTGCTGTACATGGCTGGACAAAGAAGAAGGTGGTCGGAGGAAGGAGAGTCCTTGGGTGAAATGTTTTACAAAATTCTTATGGAGGTAAGCGCTCAGGTATGAACTATATGTGGACCCTATTGATTTTTTCCTTTTTGAAATCAAGAATCAAGATAATGTTGGTTTTTGAGGTTTTATTTTGATCTTTTTCTTGCTTGCAAATATGATGTAAGGCGACTGCTGCTGTTCTAAAATGGCATGTTCTTGAGACGTACTATCTTTGATCCTAAATATAATTTTGTTTTTAGTTTATCTCAAGTCAAAACTTTTCTATTGAACCATGAGGAGCTGGGATTTGTATAAGTTTATAATATGAAGTTAATATTGCTAGATTCATGTCCAGATTTTTTTACCAGAGTTTAGAGATAATAAAGTTTTCTATCCGCCACCATAAAATCAGTGTGCAGTGATAATTTTACGGTCAGATTCCTCCCATGGAGGGGGATAAGCAGATGTGTTAAAATCCAGAGAGGAATGGGCAACTCTTTGTGGGATGAGAAAATTTTAACCGAGTCATCGACAAGTTCCAGCATGAAACAAGTTTGGCATTAATCGGGATCTCACATCGTGTAGCATGGAAGCACTCGCCTTATATGTTTTTTCTTTATTTCTTAAGACTCATGCTTGGCTGCTTGGCCTTGGCATCATGCTCCAAGACCACCACTGCTCAGCAGTGACTGCTGCCTACGGTTCCCAGGCTAATTTTCCATTTTCACGTCCACTTACACAGCTTTGAGATCAATGTTTAGTTCCACTTCCACAGCTTTGAGAAATCCATGGCCAATTTTTAAAGTGAAAATCAATGGTTAGTTCCACTTCCACAACTTTGAGATTTTTTGTCCAAAATTTTATGATCTAGAATTTCCTTCATCAGGATCTCAAAGCCCAATTCATGACTCACTGGTGTTTGCAACCCAATAAAGAGAGAAACGGGCCGCTGCACATGGGCCATGAGCGGATGGTCCCACATGTCATGGACACTACCCGTAGTCTGTCCCTGAAGGAAATTCCGAAGTCAAACCCCCGTCTCCAGTCAATGACAGGTGGCCCCGAAGTCCAACTTGACTCTGGGCAAGTCATCCACTGACACACTGGCCCGCAAGAACACCTGGCCCACCTGTCAGCCACCGCGTCCGCATCCTCAAGAATTCCCCCGTCGTACCCGTGACGCTTCCCATTCCCACCACCCCCCCACTCCAGATCTCCTCGTCCTCTCCGTCTCCGTCGTCTTCCTCCCCTCCGGCCCGGCCAATGGCTCCCAAATCTTAGCCCAACCGCCGCAAAACCCTACTTTCGGCCGCCGCCGGCATGGACCCCTCCGGATCCGCGTCCCGCCAGGGCCGCCTCCTCATCTCGCCGTCGCTCTCCACCCCGACCTTCTCCACCCGCTCCGCCTCACAGTCCCCGGCCGCGTCTCCCGCGCAGCAGCACCACCACCACGAGCGCCGCAACTCCACCTCCTCCCCGAAGCCCCTCGTCCCCTTCCCATCCTCCTCCGCCGGCACCTACAGGCCCCGCTCCTCCACGGGCGGCGGCGCGGGGCCCCGCGGCGCCGTGGCGTCGGCCTCGTCCGCCGCCTCGGGCGCGGCGTTCGCCCACAACGCGCGCCTCGCGGCGGCGCTGGTCCCTGCCGCGGCCTTCCTCCTCGACTTCGGCGGGCTCCCCGTCTTCGCCGTCCTCGCCTTCGGCCTCGCGGCGTCTTACCTCCTCGACGCGCTCCAGCTGCGCCAGGGCGCCTTTTTTACAGTCTGGGCGTCGATTATCGCCGCCGACGTCGCCTTCTTCTTCTCCGCCTCCCTCTCCTCCGCGGCTGCCGCCTCCCTGCCGCTCACCGGCCTCGCCCTGCTCCTCTGCGCCCAGACCTCCTTCCTCATCGGCGTCTCGGCGTCGCTGCAGTTCCGATGGATCCAGCTCGAGAACCCCACCATCGTGGCCGCGCTGGAGCGGCTGCTCTTCGCGTGCGTGCCCATCGCCGCCCCTGCCCTCTTCACGTGGGCACTCGTGTCCGCTGTCGGCATGGCTAACGCATCCTACTACTTTGCCACTTTCTGCATGGTGTTCTACTGGTTGTTCTCCATACCCCGGCCATCCAGCTTCAATAACCGGAAGCAGGATTCTCCGATGCTGGACAGTGATGGCATTCTGGGTCCCCTGGAGAGCTGCGTGCATTCCTTGTATCTGCTGTTTGTGCCAGTGTTGTTCCATGCTGCGTCCCATCATGCCACGCTCTTCACATCGTGGGGCAGTGTGTGTGAACTGCTGCTGCTGTTCTTCATACCGTTCTTGTTCCAGCTCTATGCGTCCACACGGGGTGCGCTGTGGTGGATCACCAGGGATGCCCGCGCAATGGATCAGATAAGGATCGCGAATGGGTTGGTTGCACTGGTTGTGGTGGTGCTGTGCCTTGAGGTGCGAGTTGTGTTCCACTCATTTGGAAGGTACATCCATGCTCCACCACCGCTGAATTACCTGCTTGTCACGGTCACAATGCTTGGTGGCGCTTTGGGCCTTGCAGCACATGCTGCGGGCAAGGTTGGAGATGCGGCCAGCTCAGCAGCCTTTACAGTGTTGGCAGTGCTAGTCAGTGGAGCAGGAGCTGTAGTCATTGGATTCCCTATTATGGTATGCTGTGGCCTCCTTTATAATGACTATATATCTACAATTGTGAAGTTTTTCACCAACATTAACAGTATTGGCTTAAATTTTTTTTTGAACTTGTTATCATAATGCTATTGCGTGTCGAATTTTTTGAACTTGGACTCAATGATGCATTACACTTATTAATTGACTGTTGCCATTGCTGTCTCACTTGATACAATATAAACACTGTACACTTGAAACTGTTTTTTGTGATAACGTCATGTATTTGGTATTTGGCTTAGGCCATTTGTCCTGTGAGGATTAAAATTCTTATGTTTGATAGGTGCCTTATCTGTTTTTTCAGCAATAGCTTTTAGAAGTATAGGTCAGAAGAATCCTCTTAGATCAATCTTGCAGTACTTTATTATCTAATGAAATAATTAGGTTTGAATCATCATTGATAGTTCCAACAACTAAACTTAAGGAAGACAACTTTTTGAAGGTTTTCCTAGATTAGGGTACTTAATAACACAAATTTTTGACATGAATAAAATAAAAAGAATCCTGAGGGGATCAGTGGCATGTTGTGAACTAATTTGCAGTATAGGAAATACAGTCACCCATGTTTCAGTGGAAGTAAACTGTGATATTGTATTGCAACACATAAGCTCCCATAGTACATTTTTTTTTGTTTGAAATATGTGATAGCTGAGTACCTGCATACTTACATCGTAATAACCCCCGCCCCCCCCTTCCCATATCCCATTGTGTCATCCTCCACTGCAGTATCTTCAATGATGTTGCTTAGCACTTGAATCATGGTTGCGATGACTCCACCACAGTATCTTCAATGATGTTGCTTAGCACTTGAATCATGGTTGCGATGATACTAGTCAGTTTCTTGACTGGGTTCATGCATTTTTTAAATGCTGCAGGGTTGCCAATTGCTTCGAAAGTTACTTAGATTATATAAAATATCTATTGCAGAAATACTACAAAACTATAGTGAGTTATGATGTATGCTGTAGTACAAACGTAATATGCTTTCTATAAAAGCAGGGGTAAGCCTTTATCGGATAAAGGATGCATGTTGTTAAAGTAGTTATTTGCTTAGTGATATTTACCTTTGCTATAAGATTTTAAATTGGCACTCAAAATTGAGTATACGTGTTCAAAAACAATGAGTATCTAGCAATCACTTAGGATTGTGAAATAGCAATCTTTTGGTGAGTACCTTTGCACAGTGAGTTATAGGATGGGGTTGTCTCATTGGAGGCATAAAAGCATTAGCTAACCATCATCTAGCCTCTTGGCAATGACATCAAGGCATCTCTTGTTGCAACCAATTTATCCTATTGTCCAATATTAGAGTGACGTACCATTGAATTTGACAGGCAACCCGTCCTTTTGCAAAAAAATTCTAACCAGTTATTTATTGTTTGCACACTAACAGGTATTTGTGTAAGACCACACTTAGTGTTTCCTTTTTGCTATTCTTTTGCAGTTCCTTCCACTGCCGATGATTTCTGGTTATTATGTTGCAAGGTTCTTTACCAAGAAAAGCTTGTCATCATACTTCACCTTTGTGGCAATTGGAAGCTTGATGGTCCTGTGGTTCGTGGTGCACAATTATTGGGATCTGAATATTTGGATTGCTGGCATGCCATTGAAGTCCTTCACTAAGTATGTTGTGGCAGTTGTCATCATAGCAATGGCTGCTCCTGGTTTGGCACTTCTCCCAACAAAACTTCGCTTTCTTCTGGAACTTGGTCTTATTGGTCATACATTGTTGCTATGCTACATCGAGAACCGATTGTTCAACTATGCATCCATGTATTACTTTGGATTAGAAGAGGATATCATCTATCCTAGTTATATGGTTTTGATTACAACCTTTTTGGGCTTGGCTCTTGTAAGAAGATTATATGTTGATCAGAGAGTTGGGCCCAAAGCTGCTTGGATCTTGACCTGCTTATATTCATCAAAACTATCGATGTTGTTTATGACATCAAGATCAGTTATATGGGTTTCAGCTGTTTTGCTGCTTGCTGTTACTCCCCCTTTACTTCTTTACAGGTATTTACTGCAACTCTAGTGTTCTAATTGGATCAGCAATATAATTTTGTTGTTGTATTGTATTAAACTATCAGTCAGAGTGCTGCCAGTTTCATGTAAGTTGACAATCTTATTGCTTTTAACTTTTAGAGACAAGTCCAAAGGGGCTGCTAGGATGAAGGTCTGGCAAGCTTATTTTCATGCCTCTGTCGTTGCATTTTCTGCCTGGCTCTGCCGGGAAACAATTTTTGAAGCTTTGCAGTGGTGGAATGGAAGACCTCCTTCAGATGGCCTGCTACTGGGTTCGTATATTCTGTTGACCGGAGTTGCTTGCATCCCAATAGTTGTTCTCCACTTCCCTCATGTTCAGGTAGTTGATATCCTATCTTTACATGTTGCGACATTGCTATGCTCTGTTGTTAAATATCTAAAAACATTGATACCTCATTAAGGTCTGTTCATTTTCATAGTTGTAGCATGATGTTAGGCCTTCTTACTATGGGCAATTTACTCATTCCTTATGCTAGAAATAGAAGTTGTAATTGTGTTTGAAGACACGATGTCAGGCTTGCAGTCATATTTAGTGTGCGACTGTCAGAACTTGCACACGTCTTGCACTTGTTTAGGACCGTGTGGCCAAATTCATAGATGCAAATTCAGACAAAGGTATTGTGCAATTTGGTTGTTCAAACATGTCTTTGTTCCGTGGCAATTTTATTAACTTATCGTAGTCAAATTAAAATTTTAGTTCATTTTATGGGATTCATTCTGAACTTTGAACTGAAACATAGCCTAATGGTTTCAAGATGCATATGCGCTCTAACATTATTTTGTTGCCGTCAAAGGGAATGAAAATCCTTCCATGATAAACTATCTTTTACCGATCAATTCGATTCTAATGATCAGCATGTGACCTTCATGATGCTGCAAGATATTTGTCACTTGAAACGGCTGTAATGCATGCACAAACGTATAATTATGGATTTTGGGCACCATTTTAAAACTTTTAGGATTATCTCTGATTTTATTTATGTAGTTCTCACCTGTTGGTTTTGCTAAGAATAGCCCCTATAACTTCTGATTTTATCAAGATTCAAGAGGTGGTGTTACTTCCATATATCTCTGATGCCAGCCAAGGAACTTCGGCCTTTTGTTTTTGTAACTGAATGTGGCTCCTTTTTAGCACAAGAAAGTTAAATATTGAACAGTTGAACCATTCCTCACGTTTAATACTCTGTTTTCTCTCATGATACTGTTTGCTCTATACCTGTCTACATCTTGCAAATTCTTTTGGTGCTGCGCTAATTGATTACATTTCACTATGTCCTTGCAGTCAGCAAAGAGATTCCTGGTCCTTGTTGTGGCTACAGGCCTTCTCTTTGTTATTATGCAGCCTCCTATTAAGCTATCATGGGTATACCGGTCAGAATTGATCACAGCAGCACATTTATCAGATGATGACACTTCAATATATGGGTTTGTAGCATCGAAACCCACATGGCCATCATGGCTGCTCATCGCAACTGTGGTACTTACATTAGCAGCAGTTACATCCATCATCCCAGTGAAGTATGTTGTTGAGTTGAGGACTGTGTATGCGCTGGCAGTTGGGGTTACACTAGGCATCTACATATCTGTCCAGTACTTCTTCCAGGCTGTTGTTCTGTATCCTCTTCTTGTTGCAACAATTGTCTCTGCGGCCGTCTTTGTTGTATTCACACATCTCCCTTCTGAATCCAGCACAAGGGTTTTGCCATGGGTGTTCTCTTTCTTGGTAGCTTTGTTCCCAGTCACCTATCTGCTTGAAGGACAATTAAGAGCCAAAAGTTTTGCAGACGAGGATGAAGCAGAGAAGTTCACCAACATGTTGGCCATAGAAGGGGCACGAATGTCACTTTTGGGTCTCTACGCTGCTATTTTCATGATCATTGCATTAGAAATTAAGTTTGAACTGGCTTTGCTACTGCGTGACAAGGCTGCGGATAGGGGTGTTATACATGGCCCATCTAGTCGGAGCTCTGCCTTCCCACCCAAAGCAAGGCTGCTCCAGCAACGAAGAGCTCATGCTGCACCAACATTCACCATCAAGAGATTGGTAGCTGAGGCAGCTTGGATGCCTGCGATTGGCAACGTATCTACTGTTTTGTGCTTCATTATCTGCCTTGTTCTCAATATAACACTTACTGGTGGCTCGAACCGTGCTATCTTCTTCCTAGCACCCATCCTTCTGCTTTTGAACCAGGATTCAGATATCTTTGCAGGATTTGGTGACAGGCAGCGCTATTTCCCTGTAACAATTTCCATTTCCGGATATTTGTTATTGACAGCATTGTATAGGATATGGGAGGAGACTTGGCCTGGCAATGGAGGATGGGCTCTTGATATTGGGGGCCCAGGCTGGCTATTCGCTGTGAAAAATGTCGCTCTTCTGGTTCTGACATTACCAAATCACATACTCTTCAACCGCTTCATGTGGGATTATGTCAGACAGACAGATGAGAAGCTACTGTTGACGCTACCTCTCAACTTGCCCTCGATTATAATGACAGACATACTTACTATTCGGGTGTTAGGATTGCTAGGAGCTATGTACTCTCTTGCCCAGTACTTGATATCAAGGCGGATAAGAATTGCTGGGATGAAATACATTTAAAATAGGATATTTAACTTTTTGAGGTAAATTGTGTATGCTTTCTCTCAATTGCTATCAGTAGTCTTCATTTTCCTGAAGCATCCTTTCAATGTGTTGCCTGCAGGCATTGCGCCTTTGGACAGAGACATCTTTGCCTGGTTAGCTCGGAGGAAAAATTGCACCATGAAGCAGAGAAGCAAGGGTTGAATGACTTTTACCAAATGGTCTGTATACTCAGTGTACCCAAAAGGTGCTGGAGCAATAGCATATATAGATGTTGAATTGCACATACGATACCATCACCTTGGGCCATTTACTTTGAATATTTGATGGTGCAGACATTTTGCGATATGTTTTTTTGACGAGCCTGAGAAAAGGACTTGATACATGTTGGTAGCTTCTTTCGCGACTAAATGATCTTGTCAGATAATCTAGAATTGCATGACATGCCAATGTTTCCATATAGCTACTGGGTTTTGTTTGCTGCAGAAAGCCAGAAGCATTTGGTTCTAGCTCATGAACTAGCTTTTCCGAGCCATGTCAAATAGGGCTGTATTTGATGTTCTGTGTCCTGAATCTGAAGCGAGATCTTGACATGGCGCATGATATAAGCCGAATCGTATTGACAGACGACAGTAGGCCTTCTCCCTTGCACTACTGCTGTAGCTGCCCAGCGCTGCTCGGATGCAATCCCCAAGCAGCTGCAACCTCGAACAGCAGAACCAGTAAACAAATGCGGAGCTAACAGTTTGCACGTATTATTTAAAAGGAAAAAAATTGTACTTTTCATCCCTCAAGAATTGCAAAAGTGTGATATTTTTCATCTCACATTTCATTTGGTGCAAATCAATTCTTTAACTAAATTGTTGCATTTATTAGGTGTGGTAATCAATTTAATTAGTTAAGGGATTGATTTGCATCAAATGAAATATGCAGGATGAATGGCACAATACTTAAGGGATGAAAAATAATTTTTTTCTATTTTAAAAAGAAAATAGTTTGCACAGTTAACAAACAAACAGTCATGGCTACAATGGTTATTGATGGGAGCTGTGTTGAAGTTGTTCTGAGCATGCTGACTAGTGTAACATGTCACATGCTGAGTGTTTTATCTGTAAATCTTATTATTTTCCAAAATGTTATTGTTTCTAAAATGTAGATTTTCAAACAATAGAAATTTGTGCTTTATGTGTTTTGTTCAAAATCATAAGGCTACCTTCCTCTCTAAATATCTAATAATTAAAATTAATTAAATTATTTTTTTGCTAAAGACAACCTCTGTATTAGGGTGTTTTGCTTCTTAATTGGTTTCCTGGTTCTTTAAGTGTGATTTAGATTCAAATTTTGAATTCAAATATAAATCTAAAGCTAACTAAATCAACTACTTTATCTAAGTCGAACCCTAATCTAAATGTGACCAATCTGCTAACAAGAACTCTTAAAACTAACTCGTCTATCGTTTCGATCGGGCCCATCCAAACCACTTGTCGACTCTTTAACCTACTAACTCGATCCGCTAAATTTAAACGGATTATGAAATTATATTTCAACTCTTCAAATTAATTTTGTGCTAATTCATTTATAATAATTTCTAATAACTTAATCTTAATTAGGATGATATGTTCTAGCTTCTCGAATTGATCCTTACTATTAATTTTTTTTTAATATAGTAAAATCTATTTGTTTATTTCACGATATATAATGGTTTTAATGCAAACCATAAGAACAGGTCTAATGTTAGTATTTTAGAGGTGTTTCGAGGAGAGAGAAATTATGAATCTACTTCGCGCTGAAATATGGGTTGTTACGAAGCAACATCTCTTGCCACGGTGCTTGGTTGGGTGCTAAGGACTCGAATAAAATATGTTTCTGGAGGAAAAAAAATTTGTGACTGTGCTTCTGCTATTTAGGTGGAGAGAGAGGAAGAAAGTTGGACTGCTGATTTTTTTTTTATTTAGCTAGGTACTAGAGTTGGAGTTGCTACACATTAGAGAAAAATAGTATGAATAGTACTGACATGTTCAGTTGCTATTTTATGAACGTACACTGTTGCTGAAATGTAATACCTCACCATCTCTCTTCCCTCTTTATTCTTTTCCTAAGTTAATGAGTGAATCATACTCTCTTCTACTTTCTCTGTTCTTGCAGCAACCTTCTATCTCATCCGTTCTTCCTAGGGATGCAGGCGGGGTGGTTCCTTCTACGAGTCCGCTTACCCGCCCCGCAAAATCGACGCTCGTGGCGCAGCGGCAACTGCCTTTTGGCTTAACAATCACTGACCTGCGAATCCCGTTGGGAATGCGGACAGCAACACAGAACCCGCAAAATCCTGCAAAGGATGGAACGAACGCCACAAGGCACAACGTGTGGCATCACTTCACCGGCCGGAGTGGCGCTAGCAGGCCGGCGCCTACACGGGCAGCACGGCCCCGGTGCGTGGCAGTGGCACGGCGCACCTCCGCAGGCCGATGCAGCCCCGACCATGGTGGTGCTGCTTCGCTAGCCGGCCGTGGCCAAGCAGCCTGGCGTCGCCGCATCACGGATCTGGCGATGGAGGGATGGGAAGGCAGGCGGCGGTGTTTGGCAGGCCACATCGAATGGTCAGGATTCTGGACTGACGGCGCTTCCGCAGCAGGTGGCCGTGGCGGCGGGGGAAGGACGTTATGTCCACGGTGGCGTAGCGACAGAGGGCGGGGGCGGCTCGAATCAGGAAGCCATGGCGGGTCATGCGGGTTTGTGGTGTTCGCCGCAACGACCACGATATGTACGTCAGTGACATGGATAAATTAGTGGGAAGCCGCAAACCTGCTAAATTAATTTGCGACGAGCGTGGTAGCGTTGCAGCTGTCCGCAACCCGCCCCACCTGCATCCTTAGTTCTTCCGCTGAAGCAACATGTTGCAATCTTCTCTTCTCCACTCTGCTCTGATTTACTGTACGTTTTTTTTCTTTTAAGTCATGGTTGAGTTTGGTTGGAGGAGAAAAAAAATTCTCCACCTTTGACCTCTAATTAAGGGTACTAAATAAAGTCAGTTTTCAAAACTACCTTCACAACCTCCTGGCAAAATCGCGAGACGAATCTAATGAGGTCTTTGACCGCATCATTAGAGGATGTTTACTGTAGCATTACTGTCGCAAATCATGGATTAATTATACTTATTAGATTCGTCGCGCTCATCTATGAAAATGTTTTACAAATAGACTTCATTTCGTACTCCATGCCTACAAGATTCCCTAAGCGAAATTTTTTTCACTCTCTTACCGAACGCTGTCCATATAAATTAACTATATAGAATAACTTGACTTGTGGGAAAACGTAACTTTACAATCCCTTTTTCTAGTCGACAAGCGCCTCTTATCTCAAAAACGATTGGGGGGGGGGCAAGAATGCCCGCCAACAGCGTCGATCTCTCCACCGGCTAGAGCCGCCTCCGCCGCCACGGGTATCCTCGCCGGCCGGAGCCGGACCCGTCTCTGGGTTCTACACTCTGATTTCATTTTAATGCCCCCTTGCTTGATGCAGTTGCGCGCGCGCGCGATGGGGCCGCCGGGCGTACTGTGCAGGCTGGTGCACCGGACGGAGCAAGCAGATGGGGTTCCTGTTCCTAGAGGCTGGACGCTGGAGCTGAACCTCGTGCTGGGGAGCTGGTTCTGGCAGCAATCCACTCCTGCAAGTGCTCGACCTCGTGAGCCCTCCTGTCCGTGCCGTTTCCAATTCCTCACCTATTTTCAGTCCCTGTAGTTGATTAGAATGTCTGAATAGCTCTTCTGTGTCATCCTCTTTGTTGCTGTCGTAGTATACATTAGTCGGTTTTGTTGATATCGATTGGTTGCTTAGTTGTCCGGTATGTTCTGTGATGTCAAATCTTGCTATTCTCTTCCCCTGATTATTGACAGGGGTGTTTGAATCTCATAGCTATTTTTTAGTCTCTCCTTTTTAGCCCAAATAGCTTAAAAGGAGTCAAACATGTGGGCTATTTTAGAGTTTCTTAGGTCTCTCCTTCTTGTTGCACTGTGTTGCATATCATCGTGAATTGCTTAATGTGTCTATATGGGTTGTCATCCTCCAATTCTCTAAAGTGGTTTGTCGCCACTAACTTGATGATTCTAAGCTTCAATTCATAGTGGGTTGTAGGAAGCATCAAATCTGATTTTTGCATCTCAAAGTCCTCCGTTGACGGTATTGCTAGCTCCCTTAGCAACATCTCTTCGTCTTCCAATGGTGAGGTGAACAAATCCATATAGGCACAAAAAATAAAAAGAAAAACACAAAAAGTTTTTTTACTAGAAAATAAGGGTTAGATGTTAGTAATCAATAAAATTAATACAAGATTAAACATAGCAAACTAGCTTGCTCCCCGGCAAACACACTAGAAAAAGGGCTTGTTGATAGTTGAAACTCGTAACGAACTTCGATCCGCACGCGTACGGACCACCTAAAGCCTTTTTCACTACAGGGTGATCCCCAAGGTTCTTGTCAATTCGCGGAGCAAAGGGATTACTAACGCTTAACCAAGTACTAATCTAGTTGACTAGGTAAACCTTTGAGAGAAAGATTAATCTAAAAATAAAAGCAAACTAATCTATGTTAGTCTAAAATTGAATCTAAGTTGCAAGGATTGATACAAGAGAGTAATTAAGATAGATAAGCGTTCCCCCCCTAAGATATAGGATTTCATGAATATGCATCTATTAAAGGGGGTGGTAAACCAAACTATTGAGGGGGAACACGAGGCCGCTTTTTCCCTTACACCGTACTGTCACTATAGGAAGTTATTGTTAGTTAAGCCTACAAATGACACGGTATGTTGAGGAGGTCTACGGGAGTAGTGGGATCCATACGCCCGAAAAGCACGGTAGCTAGCCTTAATCATCATAGCATCATCGATCAACATGAAAGCAACAGACCTAGTTACGCCTTAGGCCCTCTCTAGCAGTTCAAGCTAGCAATAGCTCTACCGCAGTGCCGACACATTAGAGCAGCTTCAGCGTTGTGTTTTTTGACAGTGCTAGCAAGAGAGAGAAAGGCAGGAAAGGGAGGCCATACGCCGGAGCAATAAAATCAGTGGGTGCCCCGGTAGCACCTAAGTTGACCACCTGATATAATATTTTTTTAGTTCAAGGTGTGAGACCTGTTGTTGGCACATGTCAAGAAGTTAAACGCTAAAGTGTTTTTCTTCTGAACTTACTACATGGGACATCATGTTCGGATTTTAAAGCCTCATGTGTGAACTCATCAAACTCGTCGTCATGAGCCCTTTAAGCTAATCACTAACTCTCATAATAGTGCTACAAATTAATATTGATGACACAAGATAAACCAAGTAATAAACTTCCAAGAAAGATAATTTTTCGAAGTTAATGATGATTGACGAACAATGTCAATATTACAATAGAAATTATATAAGGACAACAAAATATAACTATTATAAGCACAACAGTAACGTGTGAGAGCAAGAGGTGTTGGAGAGTGTGCGAGATTGGCACTTTGTAGTGCGCTAACATAAACTGTGTTACATTGTTCACCTATCAAAATTTTTTTATGAGATGACTAAAACCCGACCATTGGAGAGGGACTTAGAGCATGGTTAATAAGTCTTGGCTTGTATGTCACCCGTGCACAAGTCTAGATCCCAACTAAGGGCCTCCAGCTCCGGCTCCTCCACCGGCTCCTGCTGGAGCCCTGCCAAATGGCAAAATGGAGACCGACTCCGACGGAGGAGCCCCGAAAAACCCGCTCACTGGAGCGGTTTGGGCGAGGCGGAGCCACAAAAACGTGGCTTTGTCCGGCTCCATCCGACTCCGCCTCGCCTTTTCCAGCCTCGCCCCCGGGTGGGGCCCGCCGGAGTGCTGCGGAGAGCGTGGCCAGCGCCGCGACGCGCACAAGCCCGGAGAAGGAGTTGTTGCGCGCCACCATGAACAGGAGCGATGCCGGATAGAGCTCCTGGAGCCCCGATGCGGCTGTGAAAAGGACGTGGAGGCTCGGCTGCAGCGGGACCCCAGCCGGGAGCACGCCGTGGAAGCGGTTGTCGGCGAGCGACCACGACACGAGAAGACGACCGCGAGGAGGAGGGAGACCCGCGGGGATAAGGCAGGCGGGAGCTCCTCGTACCCGACCAGCCGTGGCTGCGCCCATACGCGCCATGTGCGCCTCCTCGTTTTGCTACTCCCCCGGCGGCAATGCAGAGCGGCGGGGCCGGGAGGCGCGGCCCGCAGGGAGGAGGGAGGCCCGCGGGGATAAGGCAGGCGGTAGGCCGCGTCTGTGGATAAAGAGGGAAGGGGAAATAGGGAGAAAAAGAAAAGAAAATGAGAAGGGAAAAAGATAAAAAAAAAGAAAAATATAGTGAAGGGTAATTTAGACATTTTACAACATCAATCCAACAGATGAAGTCGTTTTGCCAAATGTTTTCCAAAATGGCTTTAGCTCCATTAGAAAAGCAGCTCCACCAGAGGAGTCAGAGCCGGAGCCGTTTTTGGAGTAGCCGAAGCCCTGCCAAACATGCTCTAACTCATCCAACCAACCGGACGTCATTGCCGTTTTGGAAGCTGGAAAATGGAATGGAAACTAGAGATGGTGGAGCCCAACAACTACTCCGGTGGAGTTGTAAAGTCTTGGGCGCGTGTAGAGATCGGCGTCGGATGCAGCGACAAGGTCGTTCTTCTCTCTCATCCACATGCACAAGAGTGATTACATGTCGGTCGATTAGCCGATTATTGTATCTGATCTATATTAGTGGACAGTCCAGCCTACCAAACACGTCCTTGTTGGTCAAACAAAATGTCAACTCAAAAAAATTATATTAGTCTCAACACTATTATGCTGATATTTATTAATTTAATAAAAGTTATTTATCTATGAAACTTTAAATGACATTCTGAAGCGCGTGGAGACACGTATTTTGTGGAAACCTGCTTTACCATGCAGCATACGCCATCCCTATCAGCAGGCAGCCAGGCACCAGCAAGAAGCATATGGGCTGCCAAATGCCCAAATCGTTGAGGTCCAGGCGCTTCCACGTTTACCTCCTACCGACCGGCCTGGCCCATTAATAAATTGACGACGATACGGGGCCACCAGTCAGCCACGTTACCTCTCCGCCTCCCTCCCCTGCCGCCGCGGCCCCCTTCGCCGTCGCCGATATCTCGTCGTCCTCCTGCGCGGCGAGCCAAAGCAGCCATGGCGGCCGCGCTCCTTCGCCGCGCGCTCCTCCTCCGCCGCGTCCTCCCCTCTCCCTCTCCTTCGCCCACCCTCCCCTCGGCGTCGGCCCACCGCCTCCTGTCCGCGTTCACCACCTCCCAGCAGAACGCCGCCACCACCGTCGACCTCTCCTCCGAAGAGAGCCGCCGCCGCCTCCTCAACAGGTGCGTGTCTGTGCCCGTGTCTCTGCTGCTGGTTCACGCTTGAGATTCCGTTTTCCCCCTTTTGGTGGAGTGACTGGTGGTTTGTGCTGCTGCTGCACAGGCTGGTGTACCGGAGCAAGCAGCGGGGGTTCCTGGAGCTGGACCTGGTGCTGGGGAGCTGGGTGGAGCAGCACGTCCACTCCATGGATGAGGCCAACATCCGCGCCCTACTGCAAGTGCTCGACCTCGTATGTTCCCCTGCCTGTGGCCGACCAATTCCTCGTCCTCTGTCGCGTCCGAGGCTATCTATTGCCTCAGCGATTGAAGAATTATATGCAGTTTATATAGGAAAGCAAATGATTTGGGGGAAGATTCGCAATAGGGGAAGCGGAACGGCAAGGGAAAGAGCTTGTTCTCTGCCTTGTAGCGTATTCCCCTTCACAAGTTGCTGTTTCCAGCGCTTTATTCTGTTAGTCTTAATTTCGTCTCTCTGATGGTTCTTCCGTGCCATTCTGTTTCTTGCTGGAGTGCAATTGGATCAATCAATTAATCCATTAGCGTGTTGGTTGGTTGCTGAGTCATCTGTTACGCCGTGTTGTGCTGAACCATGCTGTTCCCTTTCCCCTGATATATGTTTGCAGCATTAGGAGCCATATTTTCCTTGTAAATTCGTACAATCAACCCTTCTTCAAGAATTGGGAAAGCAGTTTAACCATGGACCATTCATGGTCAAGGTCTTCACATTTTTAAAATGAAAAATGTAAGTTACTTAGTCACTACGTACTCTGAATCAAATATCGTTCAGGCTAAATTTCTTGTAAGGAGCACAATAGGTTGTGCTTGGTGATTTCAAATTTGTTTATATTATGTTTTATTTGTTCTTAAGATCAACAGGTTTATGAAACTACAAAGAAATCTGTGCTCTGAGTGAGCTCTTTTTAAATAAAAGCCCCCTGTAGGTTGATGATTAAGAAACTCATATGCGAAGTATATAAGAAAAACACCTATATGTTTCATCGCTTCATATTGGGTCATGTTTACAGCTTTATTGGAAAGAAAAGAAATTCCTAGAAACCAAATATTAGTGTGCTTGATCTTGCTTAGAGGAACATTGCTCTGTGTGCACTATGCTGAAAGCCAAAAAAAAGAAAAAAAGAAAAAAAAAGAAGGTTTGGGGTGGGGGTGGGGGTGGGATAGGAATAATAGTAATGCCACAGTTCGCAAATCCCATGTACTGCCTTGTTGCTGTAACATCGAGATTTTGAACTTTGAATTTGAATCAACAGAATAAAGCCCGATCTTGCTCCCTTGCCTTAAGCAAAGATGCATATCTCTTTGCCTTAACAACATGTTGGAGCTTCACAATTTATAATAGTAATTAAAAATCAAGACACTGTTTCCTACTTATCAATTTCAGACTTGATTTTATAATGCTCCTTCAGTTATCCCCAGATCACAGCCATGAGGTCCACTAATCCTCCCAGATGCCCCTACTGGTGTTGTTCTTTACCTTTCCGTTCCAGCTATGAATAGTTCCACTAGAACAGTGCAGAAGGCCCTATCATTGTTGTGTTGTTCTTTACCTTTTCATTCCATCATATTACCAATAATTTGTCAGGCTAGTGATTATTTGGGGCCTTAACTGGGTAGGTCCTGTACTTTATGCGTCATCTGCCTTTTGATCGTGATATATGGTAGTCTCTCTGTTACATAGATTATATACTATCTGGATCAGATATACTTTTCTTTTGCCTTTATGAACACTAATGTATGTATTGTAACATCTGATCATTAATCACAATCAGACAAATTCCACTCCTAAGCTGATGTTTTTCCTAAACCTTTGGATATTATGTCTAGACTCAGGAGTGAAGACATTTTAAATACCAGTTTCTGAGACACAGACACTGATCCATCTAGCCCTGAAGTCATTGAAGAATTCCTTTTTATCGAATACTGTTTCAGATTTGTATGCATCTTGACTCCATGACTATTTCATTCATCAGGAAAACCCAGATTTGTGGAAATGGCTTACTGGTCAGGAGCAGCCACCAGAGGATCTGAATTCTAATCCGGTATGACATACTACAACCATTATTCTGCTACTTCTGTTTTTCAAGGAACGACTGCCCCTTTACTGGACAAGCTCATGATCAAATAGGTGTTCACTGCCATCAAGTTGAAGGTCACAGATAACCTGACCAAGCATGCCTCTCCTGAGACCCGATCAACACCAGGTCAGCCATGGGTGAGGGGATGGGACGACATAAAGAAAGGCAAAGATGGACCAAAGTACGGAAATCAGTGAAGAGGCGCTTGAAACAGGGGTGGCAGTTTTATGTCCTTAATAAGATCCCGTCCCTTTCCTCTTGCATATTGTTCTGGTGTTGAATAAATTAACCTGTGGCTGGCATGTGTAATGTGTGTGACCATTTGTTGATGTGATCTGGAGAATCAGTTTATAGATGTGGATTTGTGCTAATATGCTCTGTATATTTCCATACCCCTGGTGCCAACCACTAACTCTCCTGCAACGGGCAGTTCTGGGTTAGGGACCTCTTTTCTGTACTTTGTGTTTATATTGTTTATCTGTTTGGTGGCAAACTTTCTATTTCTGAAAATGTGAACAAGTCCCATTACCAGAAATTCATACTGAAACTTTCTACAGTCTTGTTCATGTTAATTCAGCTCTTTACACTTATTCCACTTCTCATATACTGTAAGAATCATGATATCATTCTTATTTACAAAAAAATGAACAAATGAAATAATAATGTGTCCTGTATGAACAAATGATATAATACTCCAGGAAAACCGTACAAGAGATCGGACAGACACTGTGCTTTGCAGTGTGAAATCTTGCAGCAGTGAATGAATATAAGTAGTCACTGACGTATTGTGGAACTTATCAAGCAGTTGGGGCTTGCTTGGCTCGGATCACCATTTCTTCAGTAGTTGTCCCTATGATCTCATTTGCCCGCTTCAACGGAACACATAGGATCCTCCCAATTGAGTCCTGAGTAGAGAATTATTGCAAGGAACTAAATTCAGAAAGATACGATTCACCATAGTCATATTAAACATAGAAGATACATGCTGTATCCCCATTCATTCTGGTCTTTTTTGGTGATAATTTTGAATTTGCAAAAAGAACTTACCCGAGAAACAATACCCAGCTTTTCAAGCTTCTTTACAGCATCCACAACATCAAAGTTGCACTCCACACCAAACTCTTCCTTGATGAGCTGTTCGCAACGTAGATCAAGATCCTGGAAGGATAACATACAGCATATCAGCAAGTCATTTGTCAAGATCCTGTGTCTCACTAACAGGTTGCTCTGGCAATAAAAAGGACAGCACTCAGCTGAGCACTAATAATATACTGCCCAAGCAGAACTTTTATTTCACCAGATGTGGCAGAAATGGTACTGGAAGCAATGCAGAAACTAAGGACGTAAGGTTACCTGTATAGTGGCCTTTCCTTGCTCCATCAAAATATAGTAAGAAACAATAACCTCCTTAACCTGCAAAAATAGTTTTAAGAATGCTGTTAGACACACAAGACAAGTTAAATTTATCAAGGAGGTAGTGAGGGTTGCATACTTCTTGCTGGATCACATCATCACACAAGTGAAGAAGCGTTCCTTTCCCACTGTCAAGTTGCTTATCATACATTGACTTTGTAATCAAATTTTGGTATGTGACCATATTTGCTTGGAATCTGTAAAGAGAGAAAAAATCATTGTATATAAGTGTAGTACTAGGAAATTGACCAAGTTGGTAAAATGCACCATTCCTTCAGCACCTTCAAGTGATACTTTGAGTGCCATATGAGCAAAAGAACACATTATTATGAGGTACTATAAACTAAACAACTTACGTGAAGTAGATCTTCGCACAGTATCCAATCAGACCAGATAAGATAGCTGTGACAAACCATATGTCAGCCTTTGGCATTTCAAGAGAACTTATTAGAGTGACCTGAAAGGAAAGCACTGTTCAGATGGTTTTTGTTTTTATATTAGAGTGACCTGAAAGGAAAGCACTGTTCAGATGGTTGAAGATAAAGAAGTTGTATACCTGTTTAATATAAAAAGATACTTACCAATCCAATCACAGCAGAAATTAAAAATGTAACCCAATCCATTGGTGTTAAACTGGGGTTTTTCTTCTCTGGCTACAACACAAATACTGATGTCAGGTACTCTTGCAGAACAAACAGAACATGCCTGATAAAAGTGTTGATGGGAATTACACTTCCTGTAACCTATGTATTACCAGGACTAGCTCCATATCAGCCATTGGTATGTGCTTGAAGTGCTTTACATATATTCCACGTTCTGGTTTACTTTCTGTGCTAGCCTTCCTGTATTGTTAGAATCAGAAAAGGCTACTATGTAGGTGTGTAATATCTGAATATAAGAGATTACATCAAGATTATGGAAAAGATGAGTACAGAAATACATACCTATACACCACGATCATCCTTTCAAATGTAGGCTCTTGAATGGTCATTTTTCTTAACATATTCTTTATGCTGTCATAAAAATGATATATAACACATTAGAAAATAAGTTCAAATTTAATTTATCAAAATTTCTGTGAAACAAACCCTAATCAACCTTAGTTCCATTTTCTCTAGACGAACACGCTCAACATAGAGATCTGATTCTTCTGCATCTTCATTAATTTCGTCAGTCTTCTTTTTGTCCTTTTTCTGCAGTACTTGTTTCTTTGAGAATAATCTATCAATCCTGATGAAACCATTGCATGGATAATTGGATATCATGCTTTATCAAAGGAAAAACGATCCAGTTCAGCAAAAGTGAAAAGAGTTGTCATGGAGACATGATTACCTTGTTACCCTGAGCAATGACCTCCATGCTCGAGATATGATGACATCCACTTTCTCCATTAAGAAGTAATCAGTTGTCCGATCAATTCCAATACCCCGACGGAAGACAATATACTGCAAACATGTGGTTGATTATGAAACATATTTACATTATTATGCATGTCTGAAAAAACAGGGGCATGCTAACTAACTTGAATGTCCTCTTAAGCAATTGTACCAAAGAAAGACTAGTTATGAAATAAATATAACAAATATACTAGTTTCTCCTATTTTCATTTGCTACAGTCCTTTACATGCAACACTTAATTTATGAATCATCAGTGTGGACCGAGTAATTGTATAGTTTGCGAAGGAAAGATGACTAATAGAGTGAACTACAAGAAACAAAAAATACCTTATCAGCGAATGCTGGTAGATTATCATGTGGGTGCTGCTTAAAGTACCTTGTCAAAAGCTTGCTGTCTACCTATATTATTATTTTTTCAATTAGGTAGATGAAAGTGAACTAAATTACGTTGTCAGCATGAATATCCAGAATTTTACAGAAGTGACTTCATACCCTTGATTCATCAACTTTTATGGGGAGGTTCAGAAGATACTGGCCAGACTGTGCTACTTCATACTCTTCGTCGGATAGTAACTTGAAGTTGCTCTTTTCCATTATCTACTTAAGATCACCGATATACGTTGAAACATAGGTGGTACAAGTTATTGTCATTTAAAATCTCAACTATCATGCTCATTAGTACGAAACGGAATTGATAGTGAGCCAACCTGAAAAATGTAGGTTAAGAAATTGAGTTCTAGGGTATCAAGCTCATTGGATGTCATGCCCTGCTGCTCCAAACTCTTCTCTCCATTAACAGGATCAAATAATGCGTACAATTGCTGTATCACAGCACAAACATCAAGATAGACGACCAACTTCGACTTCCATAAATGAATAAAAGAAGAGGTACAAACCATTAGATCATCAAATTGCAGAAGATACCAAGCACGGATCGTGTACTCCACCCTCTTGCATAGCTTCATGAACTCGGCACGGTCGTTGTCACGCTCTGTAGAGTTAATCAAGAGCATGTGTGCGTTATGACAGGCAAATGATTCACACCATTTCCATTATGAAATTTCAGATAGTCAGAAATAGTACTGCAAAACGTGAACTAAATTGGATTTTAGTTAATGACTCTAAAAAATGTGAGGCTTGACATATATCTTAAAATTGTGTAATATTCAAATTATCTATAGAAGCATTGGTGGAAATTGGCATGCTTATTGTGAGACATAGTAACATTACATATCACCACTCATATCTGTAACATCAGAACACCAAAATTTAAACATATAGTACCGGCAAAGAAAAATATATAAACACAACTTGAAGAATAAAACCAGTGCTCCTTTTCACTTCTGCAGTTAAGTAAAATCACGACCAATTACTAACCCAAGGCTCCCAAAGCTATGAAATAAATTACTCGCATTTTCCTTCAATAGAAATCTAGACCTGATTCACGTCTCCAGGTCTGTTTATTGCAATGCAAAGAAGGGGAATAAACAAAAAAGAAAAGAAACTTGACCAAATGATCAAGCAACGGGACACACACAGAGTCACAGATAGGATTCCCGGTGACACTACGACGTAATCAACTCCCTGTCTCCCTCATCTCCCAAGAAACGGGACGTCTCCACACCCCACGAGCGACAAAAATCCATCACCTGCGTCCTGCGACTGCGAATGCCCGCGCCGCCGGAAGCATATATGATCGGACCAAATTAAACGACCAGACCAAGAAATAAGCGGGCGGAGATGATCAATGCATGGAAGTATAGATACCAATGAGGTAGGCGAGCTTCATGACAAGCTTGGGCTTGAGGATGGGGATGACGGACTCGCGCTCGAGCCGTATCACCTCCTTGACGACCCCGTCCCTCTTGGCCTTCCCCTTGGCCTCCATCGCCGCCGCCGACGCCGTCGCGGACCTCCCGTCGTCCCCGGCCTCCGCCTCCTCCATCAGCGGGCCGGGCGGCCGGCGCGATGTATAGAGCCGCGGCCGGCCGGGATCGGATTCGATTGTTCGAGCCGTGGAGGCGGGGGGAAAGGATGGCGTCGGCGAGCGGCGATGCGCGGGGGAGGGAGGGAGGAGGGTGTGCGGGGGTGGCGGTTTCGCGCTTTTTCGCGGTGGCGGGCACGAGAAGGAGCGGCTTGTCGCTGCTTTGGTTGGTTCCAGATTTGGATGGGTGATTATGCGTTGATTAAACATGGGTGATTATGCGTTGATTAAACATGTCGAGATAAACTTGAGGTCGACAGCGTCTAACCAAAGGATTAAGGATCGCTCGCATGTAATTTGAGTTGCCCCGTGCCCGACTGCCCCGACAGCTTGAAGACACAAATCGTGGACATTACGTTATAATTGAGTGCACGCACCTTTAACAAGCTAATCACGACGGATGACATCATTCATATATAGATTTTTGGTTATGGAACGTCCTCTTAAGTATAGTCAAAGTTCGAACAATCTCTAAATTATTTTTTAGTTAGTTTATTAACTCGAAACTATATCATTGAATCCAATTTACCTCTTAATATGTTAATAAGTAGGACATTAAATAATAAGTTAAACTTTATGATACAAAATTGTATGAAACATAATGATGAAAAACTATAATATACTTTTGACATACTCCACCTTGCAAAAATATTAATTAAGATTCAACTTTTGTATGGAGGTCAAGAAACAAATTGTATTGGGAGTAAGGATGCGTTGGGTAGAACTTTCAGAGCTGATTCCAGCAGGAGATCTGCAAAAAAGTTTTCCAGAAAGAAGTGATTCTTCATCTTGATTTTAAGAGTTTAATCAAATAGAATCACTTTCAACCACAAAATTACTTCTCTCAAAGAATTAGCTCTTATAAAGAATCAGAATCAGATTGAGCTTTACCAAACGTACCTGAACCATGTGGCATGTTTAAGGGGGTAATTGAACTAAACATTAGCTTAGAGGGTTATTTGAACTTTGGCTATATTTGAGGGAGGGGAGTAATTTGAACATTTTCCTTTAGTTATATTATATACCACGCATTGGATAGATTGCTTAGAGGGTTATTTGAGGCCTTAATAACCGAATTTATTATATGCAATATGCTTTTGCAGGTTTCCAAGACATCAACGGAAGAGGACAGAAATGATATTTCCCATTCTCGTTTAGTTCAGCTACATATATATCTTGTTGCCCCTGGTTGCAAGATTTTGTCACCCTTGTTGTAACTCGATGATGGCATGGTTTTCTAGCTCAATTCAGAGATTGGTATACAGTGAGAGAAAAAAACCATACACCCGTACACTCACAATTCATTATGTTTCCACATGAGACATATTCAAATTATTCCTAATTCATAAATTTCATATTTGAATCAAATTATGGACTTATAATGAATTGCTATAATGAATCAAATTTCATATTTGAATCACTTGGATTGCTAATTCAGGGGAACAAAGAGAAGCCACAACACCTGTTTTTTTGTCAACTATGAACTGTGCTACTCCACAATGAAGGGAAATGTATCAAACAACTCACAAAAAATTTGGAAAAAAAAAAGAAGTGTCAACCCTTTCCGTCTTTCTTGTACTCACTCAATTGTATTTTAGATTGTTGCCCAAGGCTTGAACAGAGTTTTGTAGACAAGAAACTCGGTGAATCCATTCATCATCCAAGGTATTATTTCCTTAGTTTGCACCTGATTTTCATACATAATTTAGTGGTAATATTGTGGATTGAGGTGAATTCTGAAAGGATTATGGTCAAATGTTGTGGATTTTCCTCGCCACGTTAAAATTTTGAAAGTAATTGGCTGGCACATGCAACACGATATATATATTAAAGTTATCCTCATTCTTTTTTCCAGAGAACAAAGGATTAGTTGAGTGCTTTATTTAGCTTCCAGCCCTTCTCCATCACAAGCTACCTTATGTTTCAACTGGTAAGCAAATGCTTTTACAAATTCTACTACATATTGGCACTTAAATTCATTCTGCAGATAATGGAGTAGGCAAGTAGCTCTAAAGCAAAGGGATGCCTAATTTTCCTAGAGTATGCATTTTTCTTTCTCATTTTGCTTTCCACCTGTAAATGGCACATTACTGTCGTTTAATACTGGCATACAGCTAAAGAAAAAGCCACTTGTTTTAAACGGTTCATATTCCAGTTGAAATCCCCAAATAAAAGCTGGAACGTAAGTTTAAGTACTTCAATAAGCTGTCAGTTGAGTAATTAACGTATAGTATTTCAAGATTAATGGTGATTGACTTGTATAATAAAAGTCTTGGAGGTTGGAGCCCTAGTAGTATGCATGTAGCATGGCGCAAACATGTACAGCGATGAAAAGAAAGGGCAAAATGGAAAGAATCCTCTGTCCCCGACACCAAATGGTCTGATTGTCTCGGATGCGTGTTTGTTCCTCTAGTTGTAGGTGCTGTTGAGGTAGAAGTAGAGGCCGATCAGGGCAATTACACCAACGGCGATGGCGATCGGCAAGGCTTGGCTGCAAACAGAGGGAAGGCAAAATCTCAACTAACTCAGTTGATTGATTCCTATATGGTAGCATATTAACTGCTGTACAAGCTTAATCTATATTTGAAAAATTTTCAATTCCTTTTCTGTGTGTGAAGTTTGGTATATTACCCAATTGCTTCATCCTTCTTCAGCTGCTCCTTCCTCGCCTTGCGGACATCAGTGGCATTCGCATTCTTGGACACTGCCGGCTCGTATGCTCTGAACCTCCTCTTCGGAGCTCCACAAACTGCATCAGCAGTGGACAGAGATTGCTTAGTCATATATATACTAGTTGCTAAACAAAACATTTGTTTTAAAACATAAACAAATTTTTTTGGGGGATGGAAAAAAGAATGTAACAACTGAAAACATTGCTATGTATGTTAACATCAAGTGTTTGTTGTGTCTTGTAAATTAGTGCATGTTACTAGTATGTGGTTTCATCAAATTGTTGGCATGTTGTTCAGTGCGATTAAAAGCATTGCATAAAGCATGTAAAGGGAAGAAAAACGCGGTGTAAGGCTTCAACTCCTCTATATGCATTCACCGTTGTATGCAGCATGTTCGTTGTCAACGTGTTGCCGTGCATTGCAACCGTGCTTACATGTAAATATCCTCAATCACACAAGTTCACAGGAAACCTCTGAAGTCTGAACTGAAAGCCAACAAGAAGAAGCACAAGCTACTATTTGCCATGGGTGTGCTGGGTGCATGCAAAGTGAGAATGAGAAAAAAAGCAGAGAGAGGAAGAACGAAGGAGCAGAGGACTCTGGACTTCATCCTCACCGGGGCAGAAGTAGCTGTCGGAGAGCTTGTCGAACGGAGTCCTGTCGTTGTAGATGTACCTGCAGGTAAGATCGAGGCAAGATGGAGCCTCAGACACAGCGTCACCAACTGCAGGGCCTCACTCACCGGCCAAATGACCAAACACAGCACACAATTAAAAGTAGCAAGCTCACCCGCAGTCGCGGCAGATGTAGGCCTGCTTGGAGGCGACCCGCATGGTGATCCGCGCGGCCGTGGCGGCCCTGGCCACCCGCCGCCGCGCCGGCGCCGGCATCTGCACTGACCACGGCGACGCCGAGAAGGACGACCGGAGCGGCGCCGCCGGCGCGCGCGCCAGGGACGACGCCGGGGCGGCCTGCATGGCCATCGCTGGCTCGCGCGAGAGCTGCACGGCACGCGCTGGAGCGGATTGGAGCAATGCAAGCAGCAGGCGGAGGCGGAGGAGATAAGACGGTGGGGGCAGATGGTTTGCAAGCGTCTGCGTCGCCTTTTCCTCCCTTTTGCCTTTTGGTGCGCGCGGGAGCGAGGTGAGGTGGAAGCTGGGGGAGCGGGCAGTGTGGAAGCTGCGTGGCGTCCATGGTGACCCTTCGCTCGCTATCCCTTTTGTATGGACGCCCTCGCCACTTGGCGCGCCGCCAACCGACCGCTGGACCACCGGTTGCTTCTGATCTCTGTCCTTCTGAACCCGACTTCAAACTTTAGATTGGCAATGTATATAATTCAAGATTTTAGAGAAATCATACATATATGTATAGTTGGCTTCGTATACTCTCCCATTTCACTCTAGTTACTCATCTACTACCTCCGTCCCAATCCTAGCTAACCTAAGCCAATGGACACCTTAAACTAGGCTTCTCTCACCATTTTGGTTTGTGACTGTTGGGTTGCATAAAAAGGTATGCTACATACTTGGAGTGATCTCATGATGCTATGATGTTTGGTAGGCTGCATATGTTGAGCGTGGGTCACTAGTTGCATAGCTTAGGTGAGTTTACCATTTCCACCGCTCGTTTCGTCTCCCATGTCTTCTCTCTGGTGAATGAGGTCCTCCTCTTCCGGAGCCAGTTGCCCACCACAGAGGAGATCGTATCGATCGTGGCTTGAGATGTGGCTCGTCAGATCCTCCATGGAATAGGTGGAAGCGGTGGCGATGGAAGGCAATAGCGAGGGTGAGAGACTGAGAGCGAGAGCAACTACCTGAGCACCACTACCACTTGAGCCATCCACTGAGCTGAGCGCTGATGCCTGATTCGCTGGCTTCATCGCCCACGCCCACCGGAGGAAAAGCTTAGTCAATCGTGGTTCCCGAGTCACCACCGGAGCCGCACGCTACCGGTTTCCCACACTTGATTCATGAAATCTTCGTATACCGGAGCAAATCTACACCACCCCGAGCTCCACCTCGCCAAGCTAAAGGTCTGTTGTCGGTCCTTGATGCCCCCCTCCATCACTAGAGCATCACTGGCACATGAAGTTCGGGACGACCATAGTGTCCTCGTGGCGGCAAAGAGTGGTAACCCTAGCGCGCGCTTACATAGGATGGGTTGGCGCGGAGCTATACCAAGCCTGCACAATCAAAAATGCAACTGATTTTTGTTTCCACTATGCATGCCGTACAATGCCCTTTGAAAAGCTCAAGCCTGACTATCCCTTCTATGTGTGCTACCAAACACCAGCAGCCTGCAGTACAGAAGCTTGAATAGCCCATATGGAGCCTACCAACCACTCCCTGTATCTAGAGACATAGTAAAACTATGTACCTATAGAAAAGCTAAAATGAATAGTAATTTAGGACGGAAGGAATACTATGCTACAAATTTCTAATACCAGAAGATGTGTAAACTAAGTTAATGTAGAAGATGAACAGGAAATCCAAATGTGGACATAGGGTGTCAAATGGAACTGGTGGGAGGAGGCTCCTATCTAGCTTTCGGAAACTAGAGGAGATGTATCTTCCAAGTTCTAACCAAGAACCATCTCCTTTGTCTTCTTCTTTCTCTGGCCGACCCCAGCTAGCTCCAATCATGGCCAACCCTCCACCTCCACTGAACTTCCACAACCGTCATCCTTCTTCTCTAAGGTTGTTGTTCACTGGAGCACCAGCACATTAGACTATCCGCATCAGGACACCCTAATATTCATCCTCTAAATGAATTTTTGGAGGATCCTATACAAAATTCCATCCTCCAAACAACATTTCAATGCAGTAGGACCCCTACCTCCATCCTCCATTCGCTGGGCCCAACCCTTTGCCATTCCCCTTCCTCCCCCGGCTCCCCCAACTCTGTCGGCGTTCCTCTCTCCGATCCGACACCGCCGCCACTCCGGCCCAACATCTCCTCCCCACGACGCTACCGTCCTCTTCTCCCGGCCACCGCCATCGCGCCGCGACGCCTCCTCCTCCAATCGCCGCCGCAAGAACTGGAGTCCACGGAGCTGTGCGATGGGGAGCCAGAGGCCATGCGCAACCGCAAGGCTGGTGACGGTGGCCGCATGCGTCATCGTCCGAGCACCGTCGTCGGGGTCAAGCCGCCGCACCTCCGTTGGCCGCGTTCTCGGCTCAATCACGGTCACACTCGGTACACCTTGAGCTCAGCCCCGCCCGGCCATGTCGAGCGCCGCACCCCACCGAGTGAGGGAGAGGAAGAGGCGCGAAGAGGGAGGATGAGGAGCGCCGCCTCGTGCCGTCCGTGCTCGCGCGCGCCCAGTTGGAGATGCTAACGGGTTCCCAGTCGGCGACGCCGCCCCCTAGGTGCCTGGCATCGGCGGCCTGCCTTCCCCGGTGCGGGAGGCCTCCTCCTTCCAGTCCGACGACGCACCCGGCCTCTTCTCCGCGCTCGCGGGCCGCGTCGACCATGATGGCCACGCCGTCCCGTTCCAGAGGCCGGAGAACCGGAGGATTAAGGAGGATGAGGCGGCGGCGTTCGGGGCGGCCCTTCCCCAACCTTTCCTCTGGCGACGATGCCTCTTCGGGGAGGAGCTCCTCACCGCAGCGGTCCTCCGATGCGGCCCCTCCTCTGGTGAGGAGCTCCTCCGTCGGCCTCCTCACTCGGCGACGCCGCCCCTTCGCTTGCCTGCCCCCCTCCCGCCCCGGTGACGCTGCCCTCCGCCGACCTCCTCCTCCCTTGGCTGCGTTGGCCGGAGCAGCTTCCGCGCGCCCCACCGCGCATCGCCGCCCCACCACGCTATCCCCGTAGCCACTGGAGGCGCAAGCCTGTGACAGTCGCTACGCATGAGGTCTCCGCAACCGTTGCCACCTCTCTGCCCCTCGCCTCGTTCCAATGCTCCGGCGCTAACTCTCTATGTCGGCGCCACCGTCGGCGGCTCCGAGCCCCCGCACCACGACCTCACCTCCGGGGTTGCCGCAGATGTGGGGGCAGAGGAGACTCCGCGACCTGGAGTCGCCTCCAAGTACGGGACGGAGGCAGACGATGCGCGACGGTGACGGGGAGGCGGCAGGCGACGCTTGATGGCAAGGTGGTGAAGGCGGACGGCGGCGGTCGGGTGGGTTCGGGGAGATATGGCATCCCCTAGCTTTGATGGATGGCAGGGGGCTCCGGAAATTTGGAGAGTGCTTTTCGTGGTGCTGCTGGGGTCTCATGTGGATGGATGCTCTATATTTATGGGTTCGGGGTGGGATAGAGAGCACTGTTGCGAATAGCCTTAGAACCCTAAGCACCGCCAGCTCAACCGCCATATAGCTGTCGAGCCGTCCCACCCATCCCCACCCCACCCCATCCCCACACCCTCCAAACATGTCTTCTCGACGGCACGAGGAAGCAGTGGTGACCGGCAGCGCTAGTGTTTTTTTAAGGGGGTGTCGCGGAGAAGAATAGCATCTTTGGATCACTTTTAGTCTCTTAACTAAAATTAGTCAGCCTAAAAAATTTTAGTCACCCATGTTTGGAAACAAGAGCTAAAGTGGTATTAAAAGAGCATTAAAGTTCCTATTTCTCCCCCCTCTCTTCTCTCTCCTCTCCCTCTCTCTTCTCTCTCCTCTCTCACGGTGGGCTTGGTATGGAACTATTGGCAGCATGCAGATGGAGTAGTCATTAATGAGGAGAGAGGAGGAGATTTTAGTCCCTTTTAACTCCCCTACCCCTACTAGTAAATTTTAGTCTCAAGACTAATTTTTAACCCCTCTTTAGCCTCACCTGTTTGGAAGTTTAGCTCATGGTCCAAACATACCCGAAGTCAGCTCGGGATTGGACGAAGGATTGCAACCCACTAGCAGATGGGGCGCGCATTTGCGCGCCGGCCCAGGAAAACGGAGAAGCAATTTGTCGAATGGGCTCCCCGCTTCATTCTTTTGTGTTGGGCTTATAACGGTCGGCCCACCCTTGTTTCTCCTGTTCTAATGGGCCACAGGGAGAAATCGTAGAGTGTACGGGGCCAATGGGCTCCAAGTCGTTGACCCACAACTGCATGTAATGGGCTGGAGCTGGTCCGCTTCTCCCTCTGTCTCCTGCATTGTGTTCTAGTGGCAAGGAGGAGGGGCGACTGCTGCAGCAGCGATAGCAAATGGCCGCGTTGAGGTGGAGTGAGAACTTCTTTAGCTAGTGGCTTATCTGGTTGCTCATTGCCTCGTTTACTGTGCGTGAGGCGACGGTGCCGCGAGGGGAGAAGAGGGGGTTGGCGCTGTTGATCGGTTCAGTGTCTGAGGTGTCCGTTTTATAGATCTGGATTAGCTTCAGGTTAGCGCTCTCCCCAAAGCTCTCATGTTCCCAGGCAATAGAATTGAATTTGTTCTTGTTTGACTTTCCGATTTCCTGCTGTTCTTGATCAACCGAGACGATTTGGTTTTTTTTTATGTCTGTGTTTTGCTTATAGATTTAAATGGAGGTAATATTGTGCTGTTCAGAACCAATCAGAAGTGGTAGAATGCGTTGAGTACTCGGTACTGGTCACTTCAAAATTGATGTTCAGTCTCCAAGCACGAATGGGCAAGTAGATATGAAGTTGTTCTCCTGATTTTGATTTACATATGTTCCATATTAGAAAGGACTACATTACATCTCAGGAGATCCGACTTCTATACAGAGATTTACAAAAGATTACATTCAGGATAGCTTCTAGCATCTATTTGAGATGCGCTACTATTGTTACAGAGAAACTTCCATAGCCTAAGATCACGGTTGCATGTTGTGAGCTATGATAGTTTAAGCACAGAGTAAACCTCAGATAAGCATTCTGCCAGCCTTTCCTTTTCAATTTTTGGAGGATCTTGGCCTGCGTATATCATGTGAGGGTAAGATTTGCTATTTGGTTTCAATGGAGTTGTATTCTCTGCCAGCCATAATATCCTTGGCATCTTTTCTGCTGTTGCTAGCATCTCAGACATGGCTAGTTGTTTTTGATTCCTGATCTTCGCAGCTTCGTTTGCAATTTTGATGTAATTGTCTTCTACAATTGACGCCATTGTGTTAGCCATTCGTAGTCTATTTTTTTTAGAAAAAGGCTTTACTGCCCTGCTTTTATAGAAAGCAAATTAAGTTCGGTACGCCATTCGTAGTCTATCTTCTGCTTCCTTTAGCTTTCTATTGGTTTTGATGTCAATGATTAGATTGAACTCATTGTAGCCGGTCCACAGCTCCTGAGTAAACATCTTCTCTGGCATCTTTCACATTATCATAGAAATAGCTGTAAATCGTGGTTTTCTTTGGATTTTTTGTGTAAGGAGAACCATTGATCTGGACACTTAGGATTGCAAAATATTTCTGATCATATGTGGTTTCGAACTGAATCTTGTGCTGATTAGATCCCAGCTTGCCTAGGGCTGCTTCGAAAATAGCTTCCGCTTCTATGATAATTTCTTGGAGCGCCTGAAAAATGTGATGAAGGTCATTGTTTGTGACGGAGTAAAGATTTGTGAGACCGGGCTTAATATTGGCATCTGTGAATAGAAATGCTGCATTATTGTTACCTGAGTGGCTGCAGTAGGCTGGGTGGAGCTGTGGTTATCCTCCTGCGTTTCTTCCATGGGGAAACAAATGAGCTGAAAGGGTTAGGTTAGAGAAAGAGGTAGACAATTGTGGTGTCTTCATGCCTATATACATATCTGATGTTGCTTGTTGGCGTTGGTAACACTGTTCAGAGGTATGGTGAAATGGACAGGCGCACGTATGAGCAGTTATGATAACCATGCTGCTCTGTAGACAACAGTGACTTCCTTGTACTTTTCTTTTACTTTTTTCTTTATTCTTTTTTTCTCAACTACTTTAGGATTCTTTGTCTTTTTTTGGGATTAATGTATCCTTTGGTCAAAGAATACATTATGGGTGGCTTACCTTGTTTAGTTGCTTTATAATTTGCATTGCTGATCATGTTGCTTTGCTGATCATGTTGCAGCAAAATAATCTGAACAGGGGAAAAAACATAGAAGCATTACTGTATCTTTTTCCAAGGTGAATCCTTTCAAGGGCTTCTTCCACAGAGGCTGATGGAGCATCATAGGATGGATAAGACGCAGCAAGGCCAGGCTGATGGTTCTGCAGTCGGCGACAGCGCCGAGGGACACTTGGAGAAACTTCCATTGAGAGAACACTTGCTAAAGCACTGCTAAAAAAAAACAAAATAATACATGAGAAGAAAGGAAACCCTGGAATTCGATGCGCTGCAAGATATCCTCTTCTGCCCTCTTCTGCAGTGCATTACAAACTATCAACTTAGCATAACTACCTTGATCGACAAAGTGCCGACAAAGACGAACGATACTGCTAGCAGTTTCTATGGCAGACGATGCTATTGATTGGTATAGGACCATTCCACCGTAACTATAGTCGAAGACAGTGAATCCATATATATTCTGCAAAAACAGAACAGCTTGCAGAGCCGCACAACCAAGCTATGCTAAACACCCGTTCAGATGACAACCCCAGAAAATTCTAGTAAAGCCATAACCAGGAAAAGATGAGGAAGGGATGTACACCTCAAGCCCAACAGACAGAGAACCGTCCTCACAAATCTCGCGTACGTAGCTCAAGGAGATAGAATCGATGGATCGAACAGCAGCCTCAAGAAGGGAGATAAACGAAGCATAGACACAAAACATCGAAATAAAAAATAGCACAGGTAGTAGAAGCTATACAGCCAGCACAAAGGTAGGATTTTGTACACTGACCCCCAACACACGAACTTCCAAAATCCAGGAAAGAGAAGTTGTTCTAGCATACTGTAACCTAATCACTAAAAGAAACAGAAACAAAAGAAGGTAAGAACCTACTCGCCGAAGAAATCAGGATCGAGGATGGAGACGGACCATAAGAGCAAACAACCACCGGGGACACATCAGAAGCTGCACACAACAAAGAAAACTGAAGATTAGTCGAAAGTCAACCTAAGAAGAAAAACAGGGGAGGGAAATAAATCCAGATCCACAACAACAGGAACGGCGGGAAAACCTGGAACCGACAACAACAGAGGTAACGACGCCCCTCATTCGTCACCACGCGAGTCAGCAAGGGAAACGAACACAAAGAATACGGGATCAATGGAGGGGCAAGCGGCGCAACGGGATCAATAGAGCGGCGAGAGCCGAGAGGCACGACACAGCAGGAACCACTGACCAGCACCAACGCAGGCAAAGAGCCAAAGCGGAAAGCATAAAAGTAAAAAGTGAGGGCAGGTGAGGGGGACTGGGGGAGGGTGACCCAAGGGAGGTCGCACCTGCGAGGACCCGACCCGTCAGCGAGCGCGGCGACGCGCGACGGCCCTTCGTCCGGGCCCTAGGCAGCAGCGCGAGGCGGAGGAATTCCGGGCGACGTGGCCAGGCCCTCCTGCCGCGCCTCGCTCCATCCTTAAAGAGTTGTAATACATTTGCCGCCGCCGGAAGCGTGCCAGAATTATGCAGTAGGCCTCTATTGGGCCATTTCTTCAGTTGGGCCTACTAACGTAAGTAGTAAAAAATGTTCAGCCCAAAATCTAAATCTGTCATGGTCCCTTCTCCTTGCCTGGCGGCGGCGACGAGCCGACGACGGCCGCGTGATATGGTACGGATACGTGTTCACCCTTCGCCTCTGCTCTCCAAATATCTCGCGATCTTTTTCGACCCTCGGCCGCGCATTGATTTCCCTCACGATTTCTTTGGGGGTTATTAGTTCGATTCGCTCGGTCGCTCCTAGAGGTGCTTACTGCTTAGTGCTCAGTATCACGGCTGGGTTTCTGCTGCTGCGGCGGCGGTGCCGATTGAGTTGTGGTGGTTCTACTGCCGTCCGGTGGTGTTGTAGATGTGTGTTTTTCTAGTTGTAGATGAGGTTAGTCTCAGAAGTCAGAATGGACGTAGCCGCCCGAGACCTTTCGTCTCTGAAAATATGTTTTTCAGAAGCCCCATGTCAGGAATCAGATGCTCGTAGCCTAAGAGGGGGAGGGAGTGAATTAGGCAAACAAAAAAACTTAACTTATGACTTCACTATTTTTGCATAAGGATAAACTAGAACAAACTATCTAGATGTGCAACTATGGTTGTTCTAGTGTGAAACTCCCATCCCAAAACAAGATTTGCAACCTATAGTCAATCCTAGCATGATACTACTCTAGGAAAGTAAAGGCAAGCAAAGATTGCAATAGAGTAAATACGGAAACGTAAAGGGGATGAGAGGAAGCAAACTCTTGACACGCGATTTATCCCGTGGTATCGGTAGGCACTAAGCCACCCCTAGTCCACGTTGTTGAAGCACTCACACAAGAGTATTGCTTCCCGGTCACCAAGTCTCTCCCAAGAGCTCCACTTGACTCGCCACAAAGGCTAGCCACTTAGGCACTTGCCAAGCTCCCTTGGTCACCTTGATGCCGCCTCCACTAAGGAGCTTCTCCACCAAGGAAGGGGGTCTCCACGTCCCCCGCACAAAGTGTCCTCGCCACTCCACACCAAGCCGGAGGGTCGATGACGATTGCCGGTGAGCCACTTAGGCCCCAAGGCTTCCGGTGAACCTTGTACACCTTGATTCACTCAAGAATCACCTCACAAGGTTGGCACAACCTTGCACTCACTCAGCTCTAAGCTAAGCCTAGCACTAAGCACATACACTAAGCATATGCAAGTCTATGGATGAGCAATTAAGCACTTAGATGGATTGAATATGATCTTCTAGGTGTCTTGCACTCTCCTGTACTTCCACACAATCCAGCACCCTCAAATGGGTGAGTGGAGGGGGTATAAATAACCCAAGGCACTCAGCTAGCCGTTGGCTAACGGCTCACTGAAAAGTTGAATGTCGGATGAACCGACGCCTACTTTCCAGGAGCATCGGTTCATCCGGTGCCCCTCCCACGTCACGTAGCCGTTGAAGTTCTCTATCAGAACTGCTCCGACGCTATGCACCGACGCTACGTCGGATCATCCGGTGCTGAAGGACTACTCGCCAGAACGTCTCTGTAAGCTTCTTCGAGACCGTCGGATAGACCGACGCTTCTTCTGAACCAAGGCGTCGGTTCATCCGGTGCTGAAGGGTTCGTCTTGGCGCGTCTCTGTCTTGTTCAAACTTGGTCATCGGATAGACCGACGTTTCGGTCCAAAGGACCGTCGGTTCATCCGGCGCTTCTGTCTTCACGGCTTCAGCTCTGCAACTCGTCCGACGCAACTAGAATGTGGGCCGTCGGTTCATCCGACGGTGCCAATTCAGTTGGCCTTCTGCGCAGTGTACCAAGTACACCGACGCTCGCCTCTAGGGCACCGTCGGTTCATCCGACGGTGCCATTTCCTGTTTTCTTGCGTCTTTGACTTTGGTTCAACTTGCCACCTCTTGGAGCCATCTTACCACTGTTTTATAACCTTGAAAAATAGACTATCTTCTGAATTTGGCATGTGGTATTTTGATTTTAATTGTGGTTACATCCATGGGACTTATAAATGCCTACAAGGACATGCTAGACAATATGATTAGTCCTATTGATCATGTTGTCATGAATCACCAAAATCAAACTCGAACTAATGGCATATGGGGCCATGTTCGCTACAATCTCCCCCTTTTTGGTGATTTATGACAACACAATCAAAGCAAGCATAAATTTGTAAAAATTGACAAAAAATAGAGCCACTTACACTTGCTTGGATGTTTGCCATCATCCAAACTCCCCCTAGATGAAACTTCCCCCTTTTTGATCTTCTCTTCCTATGTTTA
This sequence comes from Cenchrus fungigraminus, assembly GCA_036936925.1. Lineage (NCBI taxonomy): Eukaryota > Viridiplantae > Streptophyta > Magnoliopsida > Poales > Poaceae > Cenchrus > Cenchrus fungigraminus. Next base: position 57,500,552 of record CM072768.1, on the reverse strand, counting down.
CACATAGCTTGCTTCTTTTCATTTTGGAAACTCTAGCTTGCTTTGGTCCCACATTCTCCCCCTTTGGAATAAAATCTCCAAAAAGTTCCCAAAGCAAAAGTCTTCGAAGAAAAACTAGCAAGTCCTAGCAAACATAGCTCAAAGAGAAATGTTAAATACAAGGGAGAAAGTCGCATGAACCATGATCCATATGTATGATATCAATGAAGATACCACATATGCGAATGACTAAGGTGGATCACAAGCTCATGAGACTAGCATGATACAAACTAAGCTCCCCTAGGTGTGTGCACAATATGATGGTGTGGAAATCAAGTGCACAACTACAAACTTGTAAGGCAAGGAAGCTTAGAGCATATCATGCAAGGAGGTAGCTTAAAGGACAAGAGATAAGACAAATGGGTTCTTGTTACATTACCACTTGTAGATATCACTTGTTGTCTTTTGATCATTGCATACCTCCGGGGGCGTTGATCCTCTTTACCTTGTTGGCACCACATTGAGATGAGCCACTTGGAAATGATATCACTAGGTGACACCACTTGAAAGAAGCTTGCATAGAAGACACTTGGGGTACCACAAGGATTAGGAATGTATGAGTACATTGCCTTTGAACTTATATAGAGACATAAGCTCGCAAGGACATGACTCAATAGCATGAAGCTCATATTGCTATGTTCACTCTTTTAGAGATGTTAGATCACATTGAGAGTGAAATAGCATTCTCTTAGAATGAAGTACCGCACCGGAACGCGTCGCCAAGGGACTACATAAGATAAGCTTGAAACAATGTTAGTCCCATAACCAAACCATAGGATGAGCTCCCCCTAAATGTGTGCATTTAGTGTTTGAATCACCAACCAAATGTATGCACATTATTTGTGACAACAAAAGGGAAGCTAACCCTATAGCTTGCTCATGATGCAAAGAGATATATATGAAAACATGCACCATGAAAGAACAAGTGTAGCTTTCCTACACACTAATCAAACCATGTAGGTTGCTCATGGGTTAGCACATGACACAAGCAACCTACCATATGTAAATATTGCAACAAATGCAACCTAAACAAGGCAATGGAGCTACAATGATACAAGAGATAGGTTCTTGTTTCCATTACCTCAACCGGGGATCTTGGGCAACACATGTCCAACTAGCAAGCTTGGCTTCTAGGCTTGAATCTTCTCATCTTCTTTGTGCCAAGCCTCCCAAGTCCCCGATCTCATGGCCTTCAAGTGGCCTTTGGAACCCAAACCATTTGAGGCCCCTTCATGTTGGTGATGACTTCCTTGGGCACCCAAATGGGTTGGTTCCAACCCCGCTCCTCCTTCATCTTCCCAACCTTGTGTGCAACCACCTTGCCATTTGCCTTCTTCTTGATGACGTAGGTGTTGCTCTTGGTCTTGTTCTTGCGGTTGGGCTTGGTGTAGATGAGGGAGCTCTTGATGGTGGGGTTCAACTTCTTCTTTGCGCCCTTGTCCATCTTCTTGACAAATTGAGGGCATTTTTAGAACTTGTGCCCTTCTCCATGACACTTGTAGCAAGTCACGGTTTCACCCTTCTCAAGCTTCTTCACCATGGGATCACGGTTATCTTGAGAAGGTTGGACTTTGCTCTTGGTGTCTTGAGAGATGTCCACTTGTTCCTCATTATTCTTGCCCTTGCCCATCAAGCTAAACAACCTCTCTCGGAGCCATTTTACTTCTTGCTTGAGCTCATCATTCTTCTTGCCTATGAGACAATCACATGTTTCTACAACAACATTCTCATTGCAAGATGGTGAGCATGATTCATCAATTAAATCAATGCAAGAAGTTGAAGCATCTACCTTGGAGCTAGGAATTGCACAAGGGATAGATGATTCATCAAGCTCAAAGGAATTACTTGTTTTAATCTCATTACTCTCAAGCTTAGACTTTTGCTCATCCCACTCCTTGCTAAGCAATTTGAATTTGCACAAAAAATGTTCATAATTTGTAGCAAGGGTGGCACTAAGATCATTGAGAGCATTGAGTTCTTTAATTTCATTAGCTTGTTTCTTAAGTATTCCTTTTTGCTCATGGACTAGCTCAACAAGATCATCGAGAGAGGTGGTGTCGGATTCATCATCACTTACATTGCTCTCCATACCTCGGGCCATAAGGCACATGTGTGGTGATGATGAAGGACCTTGCATGAAGCGGGTGGTGAAGTTCTTTCTTGATTCATCACTTGAGCTAGAGGAACTTGATTCTCCACCACTTGTCCACTCACGGACAACGACATTTGCTTCTTGCTTTGGTCTCCTCTCCTTGACCACCTTCTTCTTGGGCTTGTGCTCGATCTTGGTGAACTTGATGTGTTGATGATGACGCCCTTCTCTCAAGTGGACGTTGTAGCCGTACATGTTGACTTTCTTCACATACTTGAAGATCTTCTTCACGTACTCGGCCACCATGGATTCAAGCTCTTCATCACTTGAGGAATCTTCATCGTCACCATCATCACCATTATCTTCGCTTGAGCTTCCATGAGTAGCCATCCTCCTCATCACCTTCTCTTGTTGGCTTGAGAGGGCATGGCTCGTGGTTGGAGAAGATGGTTCTTGGGGCTTTTCTTGGGGCGCCTTCTTGGACTTGGGCATGATTTGAAGCTCATGTGCCATGATCTTGCTCAAGATATGAGATGGCTTCAATTCTTCGAGCTTCTTCTCATAGATGATTGCCTTCACCAAGTCATAATCGGGCTTCCGGAGACTTTGAAGGATCTTGCGGTTGATGTTCAAGTCCGTGATGTTCTTCACACCTAAAGCATTAATCTCATTGACAAGCACATTTAGGCGTGAGTACATTGATTCGGCATTTTCATTTGCAAGTTGCTTAAAGCTATTGAATTCCTCAAGGAGACAACCGTAGCGTTCATTAGCAACTTCTTTTGAACCCTCATTTTGCTCCTTGATGGTTTTCCATAGCTCATGAGCATTTTCACAAGTAAAGACTCTATTGAAAACGCCTACATCTAGAGAGGACAAAATGATACTCTTAGCAATCACATCAAATTGCTTTTCCTTCTTAGTACCATTTTTCATGCCCTCATCGGTGACTCTCCAAACATCAAGGTCCTTCGCTTGGAGGTATGCTTCCATAAGCACCTTCCAACGAGGATAGCCCGTGCCATCGAAATGTGGAGCCAAACCTAAAGTATCCACCCCTTTCATACCTCTATAGAGCAACTCACTAGGCGGTGAAGCCTAACCTTTCCAATGAGCCGGTTTTCACAATTTACCAATCGAATTGGTGTTTCCTTGTGAAGGAAGTGAGTCCCGGCTCTGATACCACTTGTAAGGAATCGGATGCTGTAGCCTAAGAGGGGGAGGGGGTAAATTAGGCAAACAAAAAAACTTAACCTATGGCTTCACTATTTTTGCATAAGGATAAACTAGAACAAACTATCTAGATGTGCAACTATGGTTGTTCTAGTGTGAAACTCCCATCCCAAAACAAGATTTGCAACCTATAGCCAATCCTAGCATGATACTACTCTAGGAAAGTAAAGGCAAGCAAAGATTGCAATAGAGTAAATGCGGAAACGTAAAGGGGATGAGAGGAAGCAAACTCTTGACACGCGATTTATCCCGTGGTATCGGTAGGCACTAAGCCACCCCTAGTCCACGTTGTTGAAGCACTCACACAAGAGTATTGCTTCCCGGTCACCAAGTCTCTCCCAAGAGCTCCACTTGACTCGCCACAAAGGCTAGCCACCTAGGCACTTGCCAAGCTCCCTTGGTCACCTTGATGCCGCCTCCACTAAGGAGCTTCTCCACCAAGGAAGGGGGTCTCCACGTCCCCCGCACAAAGTGTCCTCGCCACTCCACACCAAGCCGGAGGGTCGATGACGATTGCCGGTGAGCCACTTAGGCCCCAAGGCTTCCGGCGAATCTTGTACACCTTGATTCACTCAAGAATCACCTCACAAGGTTGGCACAACCTTGCACTCACTCAGCTCTAAGCTAAGCCTAGCACTAAGCACATACACTAAGCATATGCAAGTCTATGGATGAGCAATTAAGCACTTGGATGGATTGGATATGATCTTCTAGGTGTCTTGCACTCTCCTGTACTTCCACACAATCCAGCACCCTCAAATGGGTGAGTGGAGGGGGTATAAATAGCCCAAGGCACTCAGCTAGCCGTTGGCTAACGGCTCACTGAAAAGTTGACCGTCGGATGAACCGACGCCTACTTTCCAGGAGCATCGGTTCATCTGGTGCCCCTCCCACGTCACGTAGCCGTTGAAGTTCTCTGTCAGAACTGCTCTGACGCTATGCACCGACGCTATGTCGGATCATCCGGTGCTGAAGGACTCCTCGCCAGAACGTCTCTGTAAGCTTCTTCGAGACCGTCGGATAGACCGACGCTTCTTCTGAACCAAGGCATCGGTTCATCCGGTGCTGAAGGGTTCGTCTTGGCGCGTCTCTGTCTTGTTCAAACTTGGTCATCGGATAGACCGACGTTTCGGTCCAAAGGACCGTCGGTTCATCCGGCGCTTCTGTCTTCACGGCTTCAGCTCTGCAACTCGTCCGACGCAACTAGAATGTGGGCCGTCGGTTCATCCGACGGTGCCAATTCAGTTGGCCTTCTGCGTAGTGTACCAAGTACACCGACGCTCGCCTCTAGGGTACCGTCGGTTCATCCGACGGTGCCATTTCCTGTTTTCTTGCGTCTTTGACTTTGGTTCAACTTGCCACCTCTTGGAGCCATCTTACCACTGTTTTATAACCTTGAAAAATAGACTATCTTCTGAATTTGGCATGTGGTATTTTGGTTTTAATTGTGGTTACATCCATGGGACCTATAAATGCCTACAAGGACATGCTAGACAATATGGTTAGTCCCATTGATCAAGTTGTCTTGAATCACCAAAATCAAACTCGAACTAATGGCATATGGGGTCATGTTCGCTACACCCCAGAAACCTTTTTCCCTGAATTTTGGGCACATGCATTAGCAGCGGCAACAAATCACAAGCTTCCAGCCTAACATGCACGCTGCTATTATTTTGCACATTTAACACTGAAGAAATTATTATATTATACCCAGCTCAAGAACAAGTTCAGAGCTCAGTCGTCTTGCTGTTTTGATCTGCCGAAGCTGAACAAAAAGCTCTCAGGTCAAAGGACCCTCTCCCTCCATCTTCCCCGATCACCCACCTGAACATATATATATATATGTGCCATCTGCAGATGCAGCAGGGAAGAAAAACACAAACAAATGGCGAGGTAGCATCCACTCAGGAGGAGGCAGTTGGAATCACAGCATGCATCTGGCAGACTTGTTTTTCTAGATTGCAGCAAAATTTATCCCAGATGCTGCTGCCATGTAGTGGTGCATCCGATCGTCGTCGACAGCTCCCCGAGGATGGAGATTGGTCGGCGCGGGTGATGCACGGTTATGTGAGTTAGCAACATGATCACGCAAAGATTAATTGGCAGCTAGCAGATCAAAGGATCCATGTGCGGTGATCATGTGCAGCTTCTTGGAAGGAGGATTGATCAGGGAGCCCAGTTTAGTGGCCACCCTTGGGGGTAGGGGATGAAAACTAGGAAGGGGTTTGTTTATGGGCATTGCACCATGTGAGGCTTAGGCTCATCGTAGGAAGGGCATCACTTGAGCTCATGTGGCCTGTCTCCCGGGGTGATCTTGTAGGGCTTCACAAAGCACAAGTTGCCCCTGCTCTTAATCATTCCCCCCAGCGGTTTCTTCTCTTCCGTGCATTCTTTTTGTTAGTTTTAGGACCACAACTACCCGCTTCTTGGATCTGGTGTGCTCCGATCACCGTGCCCATCTTGTCAAAATGATTAGTTTCAGAGACAACTAACAGTTGTGTTCAGGCACTAGTGAGTAGTGACTGTGTAGTCTATGCATGGGTATCAGTTTCAGACCAGGGGGCCTGCAATCTGTGCACTAGCTGTGCTGAATCAGACTGGGTTCTCCAATAAATTGTATGTCATTTTTAATTTCATTCCGTATGAACTCTGGGTTTAGAAACCCATGAACCATTCTAATCAATCGTGAACTTTGCTGGATATAGCATTTGTACAAGTAATAAATTTAATTTCTTCAATGATTCATAGCAAAGGCTCAAAAGGTCATGACAAATGTTGATCAATAAATTCAGCCTACTAGTCTACTAGTTAGCTATTGGAGAGCCTAATAAGACATGCATACATGATGTGCAATGCAAGGCTTTGATAAAAAAAGTCACCTGTACTTTGTGATCTTTTTCTGATTCATTGGGCTCTGAGTATACCAAACACCAATACAAATGCACCCCAGTGGGAGGCAGGAGATGGTATGAGCTCACCAGTGCCTTGTGGTCCTGAGGACAAGATTTTGTGGTCGTACTTCCCATAATATTATCACTTTAAACTAGGAGATTGCCAGCGGTGGTCCTGTTGTCTATCTATCATCTATGCATCATTGGAGGGTGTTAACATTATTATCATGGTCAAGGATCAGCACATGTAACCACCACAAAGTGCCAAGTGGTTTCCTAAGAGTTCTTATTCTAGTCTCATATGCCAATAGAGTATAACGAGATGATCAGGAAAAGCTCTACGTACCATCGTAAGGGCGATATGTTTCTTTTCTTGATATATTACTTCTTCCCTTGAGTAGTTGTTTGACCACCAAAAATGATGACTCAATGCTTATAATCAATTATGTTGCTTCAACTATCATATATGCAAGTCCTCAACGTTGGCAACTGTAAATCACAGAACAGATTAGCAATATCGACGGGTATTAATTTCGTGGTTTTGTTGCAAGTTTATGTTATGTTCCCACCTCTGAAATCATTTAAGAGAATAATAAGAAAAAAAAAGAGAAAACATTTGGGTCATGTATGTAGTATTACACTGATATCATATATGAACAAAAAACAGAGGGATATGTCAAGAAAGATGTTTGGAGGTTTTACATGAATCTAACCCAGTTGCACAACAACAATATCCTTTACGAAATTGAAAACAAGAGAAGGCAAATGCAATCACAATGGAGAAGATGAAATCCAGGGTCTCAGCCATGTCAAGAATCATGTGAACTGTGAGAAGTTTAAATAAATTCTACAACCCCAACTCTTTATCATGAAGAAAGCTTGATGGAATTCTACTAGAATTTCTAGTCTAGAAATCATTGATCCAAAGTAGGCACCAAAGGTCCTCTAGCTTTGTCGTTAGAGGGGCTGAGGTATTGCCATACCGGGGCTGAGGTATTGCCATACCAGTAGTCCCAGGTTTGATTCCTCGTTAGAGTGAATTATGAAGGTAAGTCCTATGTTCGATTCCTTGTTGGAGTGAATTATCAAGGTAAGGGGGCTCTTCGTGAACGAGTCTAGTTTTATTGATCCAAAGTAGGCATAAAATTTTTCAAGTTTTTTTTCTTTGTGAGCAACCGACCATAAGTTCCTCGAATGCACTCAAGCACAGGTTGGTACCCGAAGGGCCGATTTAGTTCGTTTTCAACTTTGTTAAGGGAACTCTTAATAAGCTTACGAACTCATATCATCTAATTTCATACTGGAGAAAAAAGAGCTGGCATGAAACTGACCCCTAGCCCTAAAACGCTGAACCAGAAGCTCTAGTTCGTTTTGAACTTTGTTAATGGAACTCTTAAGAAGATTACAAACTCATATCATTTAACTTCATACCGGAGCAAAGAGCTGGCATGAAACAGCCCCTAGCCAGCTGAAGCAGAAGCTCCGTTTACTAAAGGAAGAGCTTGGGCAGAATTGCCTGCCCAAAAAAGTAAATTCAATTATTTTTTGAACATAATACTCAGGGATAGCTTGGCCAAAGCCTAATTTTGCCGACAAATAGGATTTCTAGGCCAACCAGGGCACCATGCAGCCATTTTAGGCCTGAAACATACTTGTTTTTTCTTCGGCCTTCATGGATCCATGCTCATGTGAATGTAACTACACATGGCAGTGCCTAGGGTAACCTAGCTAGCTAGGTATGAGCAAATTGCAAATATTAATTACACTTCTCATGGTCAAAATTGAAATTATTGTCTCCTGTCATGTCAAGGAATAATGCAAGACTTTGATGTAAAGCAAGCTGCCTATTTGGAGCTACCTATTTGAGGTAAAAGGAACTGCGCACCACCAACAGGAAATAGACCGATATTTGGTAAGTATTGACTTTTATCAGAATCAACAAGATAAAAGTGGTGGTAAAGGCACCAAAATCATATACCATTGACCAAGTTATTGTGAGACATCACTCAACTGGTCAAGTCATCTTAATGGGATCATCAACTAATTAACATGGTTATCCCACATGGTTCTATATCTTTTTTTAAATAATTTTCTTCTGTTTGATATCTATTGCTTCCTGGACTTCATGACTATACATGTGTTCTCTCTGTGTGTATGTGTTGTGAATGTGTCCACACAGTAGTGACTAATGCATTGTATTGGCACTTAGTACATGAAGACAGCTGCTCTTGGAAACAGTTGGTAGTTCTCCCCTGTTTTCCTCCTCCTTTCCTGCTCTTTTCAAGGATCCTCTGTCTCCTGCAAGTAAGCCTAATCAACAGCATGTTCACTATTTCTCTTATCTTTATTTTATTTTAAATAACTATCTCCTTGCATATTTTCTATTGGTAGTTAGCTCAACATGTAAGCCACTAAATCTAGCAGATCCCCATTTTGTTGGCCTATTCACAAAACTACAAATCTGTCTTCTCCCATCACTGCCTGTTAAGCTATACATTTTTTTAGATAATGGATAATTAAATCCGGCCTCTACATCCGAAGATGTACACAGCCAATTATTACAGAGTTCAAACAAAAGTCAAAAAGAGCAGACAGGCAGCTACGGGCAACATGCCCCCACCTAAGGTAAACGATAAAAATTATTCCATCCTTCATTGGCAAACTGTAGAGCAATGACTTCTAATTTCCTGCTCATAGCGATGAGGATGTCCTTGGCCTGCTCCTTACGCTGCAACTGGGCCCAGAAGCGTAACCAGTAAGCTCCCCTGAAAATAACCTGCAGAATCGAATTAAACTTCGTCTTTTTGAATACTATATCATTCCTGCATTTCCAAATAGCCCAGCAGATGGCCGCGATCCCAACCCAAATCAGATGCTTAAAATCTTTATGTTGATTATTAAGCCAATTACCAAACATATGGTTAATAGATCTAGGTTGGCTCAAATTAGTCGCATAGAAAATAAACCTCCAAATCATCTTTGCTAAGGGGCAATCTATAAAGAGGTGCTGTATAGTTTCATTCAAATTACAGCAGACACACTTCTGACTCCCTTTCCAATTTTTCTTCGCAAGGTTGTCTTTTGTCAAAACGACGTCTTTCTGAAGAAACCAAAGAAATTTTTTGATTTTAAGAGGTAATTTCCACTTCCAGATCTTCCTATGCTGAAACGGTGGATGAGTATCTAAAGCATCAAGATACATCGATCGGACAGTAAAAAAGCCGTTTTTCGTCAGCGGCCATTTAAAAAAATCTTTACCATCCACCAGATCAACATTAGAAACCCGAGCTACTAGGTGAAGCCAATGTCTTAGGTTATTGTCCACCAAAGACCGCCTGAAGGATATATTTAGAGGTCTAGAGGACATGACCTTAGAAATCGTAACCTTCCTATCCCGCGCAATATGGTATAAGGAAGGGTAAGTATCCTTGAGCGGCTTATCACCTAACCAGGTATCCTCCCAAAATCTTGTGCTGGTTCCATCATTAATAATGAAAGAGCCTTTAGAAAGAACCTCATCTTTAATATGCATGAGGCCTCTCCAAAAGTGAGAGTCATTTGGTTTGGCTGATACTTGCGTCAGGGTCTTGGTTCTCAAATATTTATTACTTAGCAAAGATTTCCAGGTCCCTTCGGTGTTCAAGAGGTTAACTAATCATTTAGCCAAAAGGCATTTGTTTTGAAGCTGTAAATCCAAGATCCCGAGGCCACCCTGATCCTTGGGCCGGCACAAGATGTCCCATCTAGCAAGCCTGTACTTGTACTTATTAGTAGAGCCTTGCCAGAAAAATCTAGATCTGAAATGATCAAGGTTTTTAAGAACACCCTTAGGGATCTCAAAGAAGGACATCATGAACATAGGAAGGCTACCTAACACCGAGTTAAGCAGAACCAATCTCCCCCCATAGGATAGGTATTTTGCTTTCCAATATGAGAGTTTTTGCTGAAAGCGTTCTTCAACTTTACTCCATTCAGAATTGAGGAGTTGTCTATGGTGCATCGGGATACCTAAATACCTGAATGGGTAAGCCCCCGAATTACATCCAAAGAGAGAAGTATAGAAAGGCTCCATCTCTTTGGCTGCACCATAGCAGAAGATTTCACTCTTGTGGAAATTAATCTTCAGTCCCGATAGCTGCTCAAAAGCACACAAAAGGAGCTTAAGATTTTTTGCTTGCTCAAGGTCATGGTCTAGAAAGATAATGGTGTCGTCTGCATATTGCAAAATCGATAGACCATCATCGACTAGATGGGGTATCACACCTCTTACTTGTCCAGCCACCTTCGCTCGATTAATAAGTAGAGCTAGCATGTTCGCGACAATATTAAACAAGATAGGTGACATAGGATCACCTTGTCTGAGCCCCCTTTTCATTTGGAAGTATGGGCCAATGTCATCATTAACTTTGATTCCCACACTCCCTCCCGTTACCATGTTTTGAATCCATCTGCACCACTTAGGTGAGAAGCCTTTCATGCGTAGAGCCTGCTGGAGGAATGACCATTTAACCTTATCATAGGCCTTTTCAAAGTCAATCTTAAAAATAACTCCATTAGATTTTTTGGTATGAAGTTCATGGATGGTCTCGTGTAGAATAACAACACCTTCCAGAATATTCCTACCAGGCATGAAGGCAGTTTGAGTTTGGCTCACCACAGTCTTTGCCACTTTATTTAGCCTGTTAGTTCCAACTTTTGTAAAAATCTTGAAACTAACGTTGAGGACACAAATGGGTCTATATTGCTGAATCTTAGTGGCGTTCTCATTTTTTGGAATTAAAGTAATGATCTCAAAATTGAGGCTAAAGAGATCTAGAGTCTCCTTGTGGAACTCATGAAAAAGAGCCAAAAGGTCCTCTTTGATCACCCCCCAAAACACTTGATAGAATTCAGCCGGGAAACCATCTGGTCCAGGAGCCTTATTATGCTCCATTTGGAAGATTGCCTCTCTCACCTCATTTTCAGTGAAGTCGGCAATGAGGATCTCATTTTCCTCAGGAGATACTTGTGGGATATCACTAATCTGATCCTCCATTAAGGCGATTTCCATCTGTTCAGGGGTCCCAAATAGATTTTTGTAATAATTAGTAATGTGTCTTTTGAGGTGGTCAACACTAACAACAACGCCTTGGTCATCTTCAAGTCTATAAATATGTTGTTTCCGGTGTTTGCCATTGGCCACAAGGTGAAAAAACCTTGTATTAGCATCACCTTCCAAGAGCGTTTTGACTTTAACCCTCTCATACCACTTAAGCTCCTCCTCCCTCAAGAGGGAGACTAAACGCTCTTTAAGATAGTGCTTTAAATTGATCTCCTGATCAGTGAGCTTATCGTTTTCTGCCTTTTTATCAAGATTATGCAGAAGAGCTAGGAGAGTTTTTTTCTCTTTTTTATAAGAGCCAGCCGTATTAGACGCCCACCCTCTAAGATATTGTCTGAGCCTACGGATCTTGGATTGCCACCGCTCTAGTGGACAAGATCCCGAGTCTTCTGATCGCCAAATATTTGCAACCATATCATAGAAACCCTCCCGTAGGAGCCATCCCCTTTCAAATCTAAAGGGTCTGGTTCCGGACTGGTGAGTGGAAGCGCCTGTGGATAGGACTAGGGGGGAATGATCTGAAATGTTTCGATCTCTAGCTTCAACCCTGGTCAGAGGGAAATGAGCTTCCCATTCCGTACTGACTAAAACTCGATCAAGTTTTTCGTAGGTCGGATTGTCCCCGGAACCCGCCCAAGTGTATTGGCGGCCTGTCATGACAATTTCCCTAAGATCAAGGGACTCAATAACAGCATTAAAAAGGGAAGGCCATTTGTGATCAAAGACACCACTGCTTTTGTCCTCGGGCTTTCGCATAATATTAAAATCCCCACCAATGAGAAAAGGAAGGTTCTCCTTTGAGCAGGTATTAGCGATTTCGTCTAGAAAAGCACCTTTGTTTTGTACTTGTGCCGGTCCATAAATAGAATATAGGACAAATTTAAATTCAGTTGGCTTGTATCTAAGGGTGAATTTCACATAGAAATCCCCCTCATCAATGGCACCAATATCAAAAGTACTAAGATCGACCCCTAGCAAGATGCCACCTGATCTACCCTGGGGTGCCATAGCATGCCAAAGAAAATCACGTCCAGCACAAAGATTTTTGAGGACATGATCCGGGAAAGGACTCGCGACCAGTTTCAGAGAGAGCAATAAAATTAATCTGCTCCTCTTTAACTAGTTCAGCCAAAAATTTGTGTTTAGCCAAGTCTGCAAGACCTCTACTATTCCAGAATACCCCTTTCATTTTATAGTAATCTTTGAAGGAGTTTTTAGCTTTTTGGGAAGTTTGTCTTTTCTTGGATTTTTGGTATTATTATATTTTTTCTTACGACTGATAGGAGATAGATCTAGAATATGATCATTCTCTGCATCAAGCAAGCTCTCATTTAAATTTCTACAAGCGTGGTTGAGAACTTCCTCCAGTCTTTCTTCCCTTTCGTCATCACTAATTAGATTCGTAGCTTTTACTTTAATATTTTTATTTGCGCTAAGAACTAATCTATCTACCTCTAAGTTTTTAATAAAAGCAACATCTGAGGTAGCTAAGTTGATGCCTATCCTACCAAGGTTTGAAATAATATGGGAATCTGAAAAGCTAGAAAAGGAATTACCTTCAAGGTTTTTTTTTCTTTGCCAGTCGTTCCGTCTTGCGTAGGATATGTTCATCTGCCTTTCCCGCATTCCTGCTGCTTCGGTGAAGTGTCTTAGGTGCGCCCACCTCAGGAAGAGTAGGGGTAGGCCTGTTAAGCTATACATAAATGATAAAACTCTACATGTTTTTTTGGACTTGGCCAATTATTTAATGCTCAGTGACTGATTCTCTTCACAATGCATTTAGCCATCATGCCCTGTTTTGCAATTCAGAACAGCGTATGGTCCTAATTATTTTACTGAGAAATTATTCACTAATAGAAAAACATTTTTTGTAGTTAACCAGCTACTAAAAATGACAAGTTGCAGAATGCATGGTGTGCAGAAGTTTGCTGATGTCACTCGGCACTTTGTGAGCACCAAGAATCCAGTCTTACAGGGCTATGATATGAACTGATAACAGGTAACATATTAGAAAGTAGACAAATGCTACTACACCTGTGCGTACATCCCCACTTGCATTGGATGGATGGTTATGGAAAAAGACTTATCTGGATATATAAAAGCAACAGTCACAACATAAGGGCCCCCTCAATGATCCTCAAATGGGGAAACTGATACATACATATGATAATTTTTTTTAATGTAGGAATGGTTGTGGTGGGATCATTTGTCATATTTTGTTTGTTCTTTTGATTTTGATGATGATTCTTTTTTACTTGTGGTTGTGGGAGTAAGGGAAACTAGTTATTTTTTGGGTATGTCCTTTTATTGAGAGATTTTAGAGTGATTGAAACAAATGTGAGTCGTCCACCCCGAGAAATCGAATGGCGGAAACAAAGAAAATACCCCGAAGTACCTGAAGAGAAGAAGTAACAATTTGGTGAACTAAGTACAAAAATAGTGAGAAAATACTATGTTGCCTTTTTATTATGAAACTTTCCATAATTATCTAGCAGTCTAAATTGTTACTAATGCAACCAAAAAAATATAGTTTACCTTAACACTTCCTTGTTTGAGTGGATTTACTGAAAGAATTTTCAAAAATAAGTTCAATTTTGAACTAAAAAAATCCTGAATATTTCTAAAGAGACTACTCTTGGAATATCAACCTGAAATCCTAACCAGTTGGACAAACAGTGGGTTGGCAGTCTCAGTGCCGACTAGGGCACCACATGCACGAGTGCATACAGTAGTATAGGCGTCTTGTCATACAGTGTGTTTGACTGCTACCACCATCACGTACAGATGCTTTTGTTATCCGAGCCAATAAACCTGCTAACAATTCTGTCTTCGGATTAATGAGAGAAAAATGTTGATCACGCAAACATGAAAAATCGGAGACAATTTGATGATTGAAGCATGTTTTGCTTGTCGATTTGATCAGCTGGAAAATGGCAAATAATCCCAGATCTTTCATACGGAAGCAAGAGCTAGCCATATTTTAAGATTGTTTGTGTGGACAGCTGGTGCAAACCTGACCTCATGATCTCTCTAAATCTTCTAGCTGTCTGCACTGACTAAATAAATTGCCTTACATCCAGATTTAACAGATTTCTTGAATAAAGAAACAGCCAAACTTATGAAATGATGTAACAGTGAAGAGAGAGGGTGTGTAGTCTAACCCTATTCTGATATACACATTTTATATCTTGCATGATGAAGTGAGATCTGAATGTACTTGTTGGCATAGATGATTAGGTTCATATATTTAATCCCCAGCAAAATTGTGACAGCTAGGACTAAGAGACGAGCCATGTGTGCCATTCTACTCCTCAGCCTTGACTGAGAATAAGATGTCCCAAATGGTCAGCTCAACATTCTACTAAAATGCTTTCTGGACAAGAGCATCAACAAGAAGAGACACAATTCAGGCATTAAAATAGCCCCGGCGAACAGGCCATCAGAAAGGTCAGAAATGGTACTAATCTGGTTAATCTTTGCCTCCAAATATTTCTGTCAAAGTCCAGATTTCTGATCGGTTTCAGATTATCATGTCGAGTGCAACCTTAAGCAGTCAATATGGCGCCTAATCACTGATCAAACAAGCATGAAAAAGAAATTGAAGAAAAGCAGCTTACAAGATTAGCATGACATAAAGTAAGTGTTTAACAACATGGTCAGTACATTCCTGGTGACATGGCCATCCAACAAAAAATTGGTATTGCTGATCAAGGGTGACAGTTCTAGACCCAGATTGGTCAAGGAATCAAATGGCTCTATTATTTTACACCTGAAGGGCATCAAAGAAAATCTTTCTTATTTCTCACTAGAATCTGTAGTTTGTCAGAAGGCCAGCTAAAGAAGAGAAAGCTCAAATTTTTTTCAGGTAAACAAATAAAACCATGCTCGTGTGTTTATGCAGGAGAAAGAGATCTGATTGACCAGTACACCTCAGTTTCATTCATTTAGCTTTTTGTCCGTTTGCAGGATTTACATTTGTCAAGTATGGTAAATTATGAGTAGTTTTCCCAGAGCTGTAGCCTTGAGACCAACAGAATTCAAATCATGCAAATTTAGAACAAACTCGACTAACTAAAGGTGAGCAGATGCATGCACGAAAATCTCTATCCTTAGGAGTACAGAAACTGGTACATTATTTCACATTCTGTCCGTTGAGGTGATGCATCTTTTTCACTAAAATCAGGTGACTTATCTGATAACTTCGGCTGTCTGCCAAGAACACAGACAGTCACAGAAAACATAAAAAGGGACACCAAAGTTGAGGAGGAAGGAATATGAAGCCTTTGACCCATAATAGATGCATCTAATCACAAGCTCCAAGACATGGTCACATGTGTAGGCCATTGACACAAATGACTTGCACACTACCTTGTGCTCTCTTCCCCATAAGTTTGTTGCACCACAGAGGGAAGAAAAAACATAAAAGAAATCACTTACAGCTAGCATCTCCCTGCATTCGCTCTCTCCCTCTCTCTCTCTCTCTAAAACAAATGACTTCACTCGCATCATCTCTCTACACACACTCTCACTCTAAAACCAATCACACCACAACAACATCTCTATCCCTCTCTACACCCATAGCATGTCGCCATGAGATATATATAGGACATGGAGAGCAAGAGAATTTCACCTCTGCAACAACAGTAGCTGCCCAAGAACACACGGCAGTGCAGCAAACCCCCTCCATGTCCTGGCACATCGTGTGCACGCGTGCATGGATCTAGCAATGTCAACCACGACGACGTCCACGTCCCCAGAGCCCGACCATGACCGTGGTCACCGCCTCCCGTCCTCAACCCCCTTCGCCGTCTCGCCGCCAGCATCATCACCGGCAATGCCAACGCCGGCACCGCCGCCGTCCCTGCCGCCTACGATCCCGGCCTGCGACCCGCACGACGGGCCCGCGAGCCTGCAGCTCATCGAGGACCTGACCACCCACGCCAGCGCCATCCAGCGGCGCGTCCTCGGCGAAATCCTCTCCAGGAACGCCGGCACGGACTACGTCCGCGGCTTCCTCGGCGCCGACGCCGAGACGCGCAGCGCCGGCGAGCTCGCCGCCGTGTTCAAGGCGCGTGTCCCCGTCGTGGAGTACGAGGACGTCAAGACGTACATAGAGCGCATCGCCAACGGCGGCCCCTCGTCTCTCATCTCCTCCAAGACCATCACCGAGCTCCTGACGAGCTCCGGCACCTCCGGCGGGCAGCCGAAGCTGATGCCGGCGACGGAGGAGGAGCTCGACCGCAAGACCTTCCTCTACAACCTCCTCCTCCCCGTCATGAACAAGTACGTGGCCGGGCTGGATGAAGGGAGGGGCATGTACCTGCTGTTCGTGAAGCCGGAGATCACGACGGCGTCGGGGCTGGTGGCGCGGCCGGTGCTGACGAGCTACTACAAGAGCCGCCACTTCCGGGAGCGCCCGGACAGCCCGTACACGCGGTACACGAGCCCCGACGAGGCGATCCTGTGCCCTGACAGCGCGCAGAGCATGTACGCGCAGCTGCTCTGCGGCCTCGCCCGCCGCGGCGAGGTGCTCCGCGTCGGCGCCGTCTTCGCCTCCGCCTTCCTCCGCGCCGTAAAGTTCCTCGAGGGGCACTGGCGCGCGCTCTGCGACGACATCCGCGAGGGGCGCGTCGACGCCGGGCGCGTCACCGACCGGGCCTGCCGGGAGGCCGCCGCCAGGGTCGTGGCGCGGCCGGACCCGGAGCTCGCCGACGCCGTCGCCGCCGAGTGCGCGGCGCCGTCGTGGAGGGGCATCGTGCGGCGGCTGTGGCCGAGGACCAAGTACATCGACGTCATCGTGACGGGGTCCATGGCGCAGTACATCCCGCTGCTGGAGTTCTACGGCGGCGGCCTGCCGCTGGTGTCGACGATGTACGCGTCGTCGGAGTGCTACTTCGGCCTCAACCTCCGGCCGCTGGACCGGCCGGAGGACGTGGCGTACACGCTGCTGCCCAACATGTGCTACTACGAGTTCATCAAGGTGGAGAAGGACGGCGAGGAGGTCCGGGACGGGGAGGTGGTGGACCTCGTCGACGTCGTGATCGGCGGCTACTACGAGCTCGTCGTCACAACCTTCACAGGTGAGCGACGTCTCCGTGCGGTTATTGATCTCTTCCTAGTCTTCCCATTATCTTGTTGCATGTCTATGGCTGGAACATGGGAGATGCATGCTCCGGATCCAAAGTTTTGGTTTTGGCACACTCACTGCTGGAGCACGACAAAGCTCAACGAGTTTAGTTTGGTGCCAAAGTTTAGGCACAAAAACTTAAAAACCGGCCCAGTTTAGTTCTTTCCCCCAAAAAGTTTTCACCCATCATATCAGAAGTTCGAACACTAATTAAGAAAATTAAACACAAAACTCATTCCATAATCTTAGGTAAAATCGCGAGATGAATCTAATTATGCCATGATTCGATAATGTCGTGCTACAGTAAGCAATCTCTAATGACAGATTAACTAGACTTTTTTTTTGCGAACAACAATTAACCAGACTTAATAGACCCGTCTCGCGATTTCTCGTCCATCTGTGTAATTAGTTTTATAATTAATCTATATTTAGTACTCTTAATTAGTGTTGGAAAACCCGCAAAAACTTTTCACCCAAATTTTTTCCCAACTAAATGAGTACCCCCATGGAAATTGAATAAATTGCTTAACCCCCATTTGAAGTGCGTAAATTTTTTAGCAATCAGATTCCTGAAATGACTTGGTGCTTCCGTGCTGCTTCATATAACTGAAATAGGTCTAGCACTTTTCACTGAAAATGAAATGAAAAGGAAAGTTGAAAAAGAAAACTTTTTTGATGTGATACCACACACTAGCACGGTGGATAAACGGTGTGTCTTGGATAAGTAGTGTTGGTGTGTCTTGGATGAAAAGATGAGCGCCTTTTGCTCTGCTTTCTATCAGTTGTTTAGTTTTTGTTTGGCTTTCGCGGTCTCCTTGCTGCCCCTCTACTGGTGGACAGAAGTGAGCCTTGCTTCCCTCAGCCACAGTGTACTGCCTGCATATTTTATATGCCTTCCACGCTGCACTTATCTTCTCGCTCATGTTATTATTATTTTCTATTTTTCACATTTTCATCGTTAAGTAATACTCCTCCGTATCGAAATACTTGTCGCCATTGATTTTTTTCTACAACTTTGACCATTCGTCTTATTAAAAAAATTGTGCAATTACAATTTATTTTGTTTGCTATATGTTTTATTGTTGTATGTATTTTAAGATTGACTTATCGTTTTACATATTTGCGATAATTTTTTGAATAAGACGAATGATCAAAGTTGCAAGAAAAAGTCAACGACGACAAATATTTCGATACGGAGGGAGTAAGTTTTTTGACAATGCATGAGTGCAAAATGCAAACTTCACTTTCTATTCAAGTCGTGCATGCATTGTCTTACAACACAATCTCTCTCTGTTTTTTTTTGTATTTTCATTAGTTGCAAGGAAACAAATAAATCGCAAATTGCAAGAGTAACCCAAGATAGCTTGGTGGTACGTAGAAGTATAAAACTCTTGGTGCTGATTTGACCAAATTATGTAGGCGTATTATAGACATAATTTGGGATCTTCCACTTGGCCAATGGTGTGTTGGTTCTTGACACCCAGTCTCCCACTAGCTCCTTTTTATTGACAACACAATCACTTTCACCAAATTGCTGACAGTACAGTAATCCCAAATGTAAATAACCTGCCTCCTAGCTTATGCTTAGATTGATTAGGCAGTTGATTACAAAGTCAGGTCAGACACGTCTATCTAGCAAAGTTATATAAAAAATAGAAAATAATAATTTTAGAGTGCTTGTAATATGAGCCATTCATCTGATGAAATCTAACGGTGATAGTACCAATACGGTAGTACCAATTTGATGGACCCAACAACTAATTTTATTTATTTAGTTTCTATTAAATTAGTTGGTAGGAAAATCTTAACACAAGGTACTACCCAGGGTACTAGCCAAGTACAGTAACAAAGCTCTCCTCCTCTAGCAGTATGTAGCCATGTCATATTACCAAAAAGAAAAGGCTATGGAAGAATCAATCAATATATCTGCCACAAGAATAAGAGAAGATCCAGATGTGATATGTGAAAAAATGATATCCAGTCAATGTGACCTCCATCTCAGCCCCACAAGCTACATTTATTAGCTACATCTTACAGTCTTGCACTTCCATGAATAAACTGACTTTGCACATCACTTGATTGATCCATGATACCTTAAACTATATTCCTGATGAGAAAGTGATTAATGCTGTGAATCAGATAGATAGCCACTGCATGTGGAAATGCTCACAGAAATATGCTAGTGGGGGCACAAAGTCAAAGTGCTCATTATTGTTGTAGAGACGGTGTTCCCAACCATTGGAGAGTCATCTCAAGATATTTTTATAACAAGCAACTGAAGTTACAAAAAGATCATTATGAATTCCTTTAAAATATTCTTCCTCTGATTACAAACACAACAGAACTATGGGATCTACACGTGGTCTCCAATATGACACTTTGAGTAGCAGTGCTTAATTATAATGATTGTATTATCTTAAATGGGAAAAGCTACCACCTCCATCTTGAATATAAGGGATTCAAATTACAGTTCGTGCTAAATCAAACTATCCTAAGTTTGATAAAGCTTATAAAAGAGAATAGTAATATCTACAATATCAAATGAACATCCGTAAATCTATTATCAAATAGTATATTTTCATAATTTACATCTTTGATATTGTGGATGTTATTAATATTCTTATTTATAAACTTCTTGGTCAAAATTATAACAACTTGACTTAGGACAACTTAGGATGCCTTATATTTCAGAATGAATATAGTAATACCAATCCTGTGTCGTCAATCTAAATAAGATCTTAGATATTTGAAGTGAAAAGGTAAGAAAGGTTGACTTTGGAAAATCTATATAGACTTATATTTATGATTGGAGAAACTAATCATTTATATCTTGAGTTATTTCCAAATAAAAAACTAACCTCTAGTCATCCATACACAAATTTTGGTCAAATTTGCGAATCTTTTATCATCATGATTTGCACTTGTGGGCAAATTAAAGTCTGGTCAAATATGTGAATCTTTTTATCATACATTCACAAATTTTGGGCAAATAAACCTCCAGTCATACATACACAAAATTGTCGATTTATTTGTTGCAGTAGGGGCATGGTGTGTATGTCACTGTCTAGTGGCATGCCCATGTGTGTAATAATCATTGTCGTTTCAGAATTCAAAAACATTGCTGATTCTTTCTTGTGTATATATATTCAATTTATCAAAAATATAAGCATTAACTATTTCTCTACTCTCTATTTGTTTCGCCTTTCCGGAGTAGATTCAATTCATTATTATTGATAATAATTAGTAACCATGCTTTAGCTCGCATAATTATTTTTTGCATTGTGTGTTGATCCTTTACCCCCACACTCGATCTCTTCTTGATTGCACTTCAACTCAATTCAATTCAATTCAATTCACTATTCACGGCACAAGTTGCACAAATTTGCACTTCAATTCACTATTCACCATCACATACCATCATATCAACTTATATCTTCTCTCACGGCACAAGTCTCAGCATGCACTTTTTTTACAACTCTCCACCTTACACTATTCATTTGCGAACTTTGCGATAAAACATGTGGAGCCTAGGGTGTGGAACCCAAGCACTGTCGTTTCTGCAGCTGAATCTACAATGTCTCAACCTGAAAATATATCCACATGAAAATATATATGATCGAGAGTAGCTGACGATGACGACGTGTTTATGTGTGCTGCGCAGGCCTGTACCGGTACCGCGTGGGCGACATCCTGCAGGTGTCGGGGTTCCACAACGCAGCGCCGCAGTTCCGTTTCGTGCACCGCCGCAACGTGGTGCTCAGCGTCGACACCGACAAGACCTCCGAGGACGACCTCCTCCGCGCCGTCACCGCCGCCAAGCGCCTCCTCGCGCCGCTCGGCGGCGCCTTCCTCTCCGAGTACACGGCCTACGCCGACACCGCCTCCATCCCGGGCCACTACGTCCTCTTCTGGGAGCTCAACCCGCCGCCGCTGCCCGCCGCCGCCGGCGACGACGGCGACGTGGCCCGCGTCATGGCGGCGTGCTGCGCCGAGGTGGAGGCCGGGCTGGACGCCGTGTACCGGCGGTGCCGGAGCCTGGACCGGTCCGTTGGCCCGCTGGAGATCCGCGTGGTGTGCCCCGGCGCCTTCGACGCGCTCATGGACCTCTGCGTCTCGCACGGCTCCTCGGTGAACCAGTACAAGACGCCCCGCTGCATCAAGCACCCCGACGCCATCGCCGTCCTCGAGGCGCGCGTCGTCGGAAGGTTCTTCAGCGACGCCGTGCCGCACTGGGAGCCGTTCCATGTCGACGCCGCCGCTGCCACGGGTGCCGATAGCGCCGGCGCCGGCAGCTCAAACGAAGGGGCGCTGGCGTAAGCACAGGAGTACTACGCGCGCACAGACGGTTTAATTCCCTTGATCACGTAGATAATTAATTAATTGGTCTTTGTCGATGTGCATGTCTAATGTTGATGCTCAGTTCACGGGGGTGTACTGTGGCCTGTGTGGGTGGCTCGTAAGGCGTTATTACGTGTGTTATCTGTAGTGTTGTTGTTCAATTGCATTTGAGATTGATCATTTGTTTTTATAATCAGCTGGTCATTGACTCATTAGTGTTGTTGTCATCATTTGTTCGACAAATATTCAGGTAAGGCAAATCATATATCGTCCGGTAATAATGGTTACTATCTTCTAGATTAATCTTAATCTCACTTGAAAAGGCTAATTGTAGTCACGCTTTGTGATCAATGTCTCCTGGCTGTTATTTACTACTCCCTCCATACTGGTATTAGATGATGTTTAAGACAGCGACACAGTCTCCAAAATACAACTTTGACTTCGGGAACCTCCAGATCTGTTGGGCGCTTAGTCTTTCGGAGGTGCTCATAGGGGTAGGGTTTGCGTACGTGTGTTCGTAAATGATGAATGTGCGTGTGTGTTGTGAGCGTCTATGTTGTACTGTGTAATTTTAAAAAAAGTGATATGTGGAGAATATGTTGAAAACTAAATGGCGCCTTAAGGTGTCTGAAAAATCCTAAAAATAACTATATTCTGAAACAGTGAGAGTACATGATTTATATATTTATATAGTCGAATTAACCAAATCCTGCTCGAAATATAGCGACGTTGCAATAGCCTTCCAGACTTGCAGTGTGAATAAGGAAAGCATGGGCCTCTGATGGGCTTATTAGCTTTACAATGTCATCTAGGGCCTTGCTGAATGGATTACCGGCTGGGCCCTTTGTTGTCAACAATTTTCATTTTTTTACTATACAACACCTTATTGTTGAAGTTTGATTTTAACCATTTTATTTACTTCATTCAAATATGACATTTAAATATCAAAGCCACTTCACATTTAGCCAACTGTTGTTTTGATGACTAGTTTCGCTAACATGAATGACACGTGAAAGTGGTGCCCACATGTCAACAATATATTTTTCTCCCTCCTTCCATTCTGTTTCCCCTTGACAGCAAAATCCAAGAGAGGAGACACGGACGATAGATTTTTTTTAA
Organism: Cenchrus fungigraminus; assembly: GCA_036936925.1. NCBI lineage: Eukaryota > Viridiplantae > Streptophyta > Magnoliopsida > Poales > Poaceae > Cenchrus > Cenchrus fungigraminus. The sequence continues at coordinate 57,477,612 of CM072768.1, read as the reverse complement.
TTACACAGTACAACGCAGACGTTCACAACATGCACACACACTCACCAAGAGACATACAAAGCCTACTTCTATGAGCACGTCCGAAGGACTGAGCACCCGTCATATCTGAAGATTCCCGAAATCACTTTTGATGTCTCGTTATTGACGGGAATACTGCTTACCACTTAACGTACAATGCCAGTAAATCCTGAGAAAATCTCAGAAAAAAGTACGAGCACCAGGTTTTGGATCATAGTAAGTAGCGTCCAACTGGACCGTTCTACCATTGGATGAATTTGCAGATGCTGGAATGTCATATCATTTACTTCCTCCGTCCCCAAAAGAGTGTCGCCGTGGGTTTTCGTGCCATAAGTTTGACCGGATTTGTAGAAAATACATGCAACATTTGTGTCTCGAAATAAATTTTATAAAAAAATAGATTCAAATATCTATCTAATGATATTAATTTTGTACCATAAATATTAATATATTTTTTATATATTTAGTCAAAGTTGTTTCTCGTGAAGCGAAAACGACTTTTAGGCATGGAGGGAGTATCCATCAACGCACTCACGGCAACAATGGGAGAAGGGATTTTTGCCCATGGACTATTTCGGCTTGCTACCCGGTGGACAAGTTTTTTTTATTAGACCTATGATCCATATTACTCCTTTGATTGTTTTTATTTTTTGGGCTACGAGTTGTATCGAACCCAGTTAACTATTTCGATTGTTCATTTTCTTTTTTTCACATGGGATAGGCATGGCCCATCCAGTTGATTTTTTTTCCTTTTCTGTCTTCCCCGCTGAAGATACCGTTTTCCTTTTTTTATGTATTACAATATTTTATAGTGTTTTATTTTCCTTCGCTTTTATTTTATTTTAGAGATATGTGGGAAGGAGGGTAGGAATATAATGCTGACATATCCACCCCAGTAGCATGCATGTATAATCAACAACAGTGAAACTATCCATTATAAAAGTCCGGTGAGGAAATCTAAGCAATTTTGATATTTGAACTATCGAAAAATAAAATCGAATTCCAACAATAATTGGACCATTGGCTATAGACCTTTTTTTTTACTTTTGTTGGAGCAGGCAATTTTTTCACATAAATTTTATAGGAGCAGTAATTTTGCCAATTTTCAATTATATATAAGTTTGTGACAAAAGAACAAATTCAAGTGAAGAGACATAAGGAAATCAATTAGATTTCAGGTAGTATCAAAAGCATGAACATGAAGCATACCCATGTTTCTAAGATGACTGCCTACACCCACATACTTTTTGGTTAATTAGGGAATAATAAGGTGCATAAATATTCTTGTGTTCAATAATGAAAAAAGTTCATTTTATTGCCTTCACCTATTAACTTTTTCCATCCAACACCATATCCAAAATGTTGGCTTAATTTGCTCCCTTCTTCTACTCGTACCGGATTAATTTAGACCTTAAGCTCCACCTAGCATGCATTTTGTTGCACATTATTAATTGTTCTGAATATTGTTGCACACAGGAACACAAACTAACAATTTAGAGAGTTCTTGGCAACAATTACATTGGTCACATCGTAGTCATTTATATATTTTTAAAAAAAGACTAACACGGCATGCAAAATAACGTAAAGGAGTTGCAGCTCTACATGCATGGTCACATGGCATGACCATTTAGGTTAGGGAAGTGCACAATTGCATTGTACAATTACCAAGACTCACAACTTAGTAACTGCCAGGTGATTGTTATGGGGTCAAAACTCCCCCTCATAATAATCATACCATGGGGGTGTTTGGAGAAGTAGCCAAAAGCTATTTTGAGAGCTCCACTCCAAATAGCTCAATTAGCACCTCTTGGGGGATAACTTTTTAGAGTGAGTTAGTTGCAAATAGCTCTAAAATAGCCCACATGTTTGGCTCCTTTTGAGCTATTTTGGCTAAAAAGGAGAGAGATAAAAAAATAGCCATGTGATTCAAACACCCCCGTGACAGAAAAAATCGTAAAGCAGAAAAAAATTAAATATTCATGAAACTCCTACGAAATTAACTCCCGTTGAGATTGATGTGAAATTAAAAATAGAAAAGGACTAATGTAGGGAAGGCTGCAGGCTTGCGCTGATGTCTACCTGCGCCTCTGTGCTTAATTGGCTAAGTTGTGCATTTGGCAGAGCTCCTAGAGCTGATTCTATGTTGATTCCAGTAGAAGCTTTGCCAAACAATTTTTTAGAGAGAAGTGATTCTCTACTGATTCTGTGAAGTGATTCTCTAAAATGAACTAGGAGGTTGGGAGCTGAGAAAAGTGGCTTCTCCTGATTCTGTGAAGTGATTCTCCATCCTAATTTGAAAAATTTATGCTAGAGAATAAAACAGAATCACTTTCAGCCACGGAATCACTTCTCCAAAAGAAATCAGCTCCCATAGAGAATCAGGATCAGATGGAGCTCTACCAAACAGACCCTTAGTTCCGAGCATGCATGCATAGAGTCCACATGTGTCTTTAGGACTAGTCAAATCCACACCAAGTAGGCAAAGACAGGGTGGGGATCCTACTTATTAAGGGTTGAATATTCATTCGGTATGAAGAGGAGGAGGGCGTAAATTAAGCTAACATTTTTATTAGGGTGTGAAATGAACAATGTGAATAAGCGAGAAAAATCAAGTGGACTTTCTTTTGAGAAGTCATCTTGTCAAGGTCTTTGACCATTGTGAGTTGGTTGTTCACAATGTTTAAAACTACATACAGGTAACTTTGTTGTTTGTAAGTAATAATCTAAATAGCACTAAAGGCTTAATTGCAAGAAAATAAATGAAATTGTGGATGAGACGTTTGTGGGATTCATAAACCCCCACCTTCTGCTTCTTGGATGCTTCATGACATAGGGTGTTATGCACAAGCAGCCTCTACTATGTGCAGAAGGAACCACATGTGTTCCATGGTAGTTGGTACACTGCATGCCCCTGTTTCATATTCAAAGGAGGATGGAAGGCATAGAGTGATGGGGGTTGGAGGAAGAAGTGATGGATGATGAAGTGTATGTCTCCTGGATATTTTTTATTAGTAAGGTTAAATAGAATCGCCAACGAGGGTTCTTCTTATGTTGATCTAAAACTAAGCCAGTGTGGTTAAGATCACCCCACAATTTTCATTAAGAGAAGAGAACCAAATTCCGCCTTAGAATACCCCAAAACTCCGACTTCACCGGCGAGGGGATTTTTTCAACCAGTCGTGTAAATTCGCTCCAACAAGGAATCGAACCCGGGTCTCCTGATTGTGACCATACCTCAGCCCCCTCTAACCAAGTAGGCTAGAGGACCTTTGGTAATGTTGATCTCAAAATGTTGTTAGAGCATCTCCAATACTTTGCCAAATTAGGTTGACATCTTTGATTTTTTGGCAAAAACGTTGAAAACACTCCTCCAACAGTTTGACAAAGGACTTGGTGTTGACACATTTTATCTTATATATTTATAAGTCAACCAAACATGAGAAAAGGGCATAATTGATAATACCAATGTAGAATAGGGTGTCACTAACAGTTTTCCTGGAGTTTTGGAGAATTCTATGTCTTGCAGGGACTAATCGGAATAAAAGGAAAAGGAACAAGTCTAGAAGGCTCCGGAACACTCCCGAACCCAACGTGACTTAGTATACAAGAAAGAAGCATCCAGAAGGGACGAGAAGACACCACGCGAAGGCGGAGCCTGAGTGGGGCCCACCAACATCACCACGTCAGCCTTGCTTCTGGAACCTTCCTCCACCGCCTATGAGAATCAATCTAAACCGTATATTGAGGTCGGTTTGATCCTACGGTGACGTCACACCTCCTTCGGACTATATAAGCAGACCCCGGACCCCCTATAGATCATAACATCATTGAATCCCATACATCGCATCTTCAGATCAAGTCATCAAGTCAAGATCCTACACCCTAGAGACACCATATAGCGCAAGTAGCTAACTAGTCTAGATCTAGGAGGAGGCAAGGCATCTACTTGGCTCCCGATCGTCTAGAAGCTGGTCGAGATACAGATCTAGCTTCGCTCTTGTAAGTTCTTCATTGTAAGTTCTTCTACAATTGTTATAAAGACATTTGAGCCATATCATTGCTTATATTCGACATTATGTGGTTTAGTGTTTATTATGGTTACATGTCTAGCATAGTAGATCTGTTCTTATATTCATGCATGGATTCATATAGCACTCATCTAGATCTTTTGTTACATGGGTGAGTGGTAGAGATGGTGTAAGCGTGGTGCTTATACTATATTTACCTGCGAGTGCACTCTACATGCCGGGTCGTGTGGTAGATCGTGGTGGTGAATGCATCATTGAGTCCTTTGTAGTCCATCCCCCGTATGTAGGACTAGTGGAAGCTCAGCTTCTGCGGTTATGTCAGGTTTCGCTCTTGATCTTCCGTAGTAAGTCTTCCCCATGCATAGGTATGATAGCTTTTCCGCCATGATTGTTAGATGTATTGCACTAATCATAGTATGCATTGACCCGTAGTTTAGAGTTACTAAGAAGTATCCTTACTAACTAGACTGTAGGAATATGCTTCTTTGCCTATATTGGGACATTCTAGTGGTTCACCATGATTATGACTTGATCAATGCTATCATTATTATTATCTTTATGTGACTTGCACCTGTTTATAGTAAATTGATATATTTGGCACTTTACATTACACCACTGAGAGATATGCATATGCTTGTTATTAAAGATAAAAGACTTCTTTCCCTGTGGTAGAATATAAATACGATACCTGGTTTACTCCTGGTAAAAATGCTACAATGGAGATCCAATGGCATGACCTGCACAACATCAAGGACAGAATCCTGGAAACCGAGCAGCTTTCAGCACAACCTTTCTTCATGGAGATTGTCTTGATTGCTCTTTGGGAAATTTGGAACCTTAGAAATTTTAAGATCTTTGATGGGGGTGTACCCTCCGTTAGGCTTTGGGTGCGGAAATTTAGGGATCAGGGCTACCGCCAACTCGTGAGAGTTCGAGAGGATCATCGTGCTGCTTTTATTCTTTTCTTGGAGATAGTTGCTTAGGTAGTTTCTTGAACTTTGTACATATTCTTTTTTATAATCAATTCAGCACTGTGGGGATCTCCCCCACAGTCTTTCCCATAAAAAAAAATGCTACAATGGTATTTCTTATCTGTGCGCTTGCGGATATCCACATATATATATTTTCTTATCAAGAGATTCAAGGCATTAGTACGAGTACCAATCCATGCATTTTAGTGGTATTACTGTTAGGGATGACAACCTAGATCGAGTAGTGCTATGATATGTAGCGGATTTATCTTTGACCCTATCGTGGGTGAGATTAACTCCACCCATGGTAATGATATTCGAGCAACATCCGATATACTGATAGTACCAACATTCTCTGGCACCATCTTTAGGGTCGGGATTTATTCCACTCTTGATAGATGCGCTATGAAATGTCAACACTTGGCAATTTTGCCAACTTGGGAAAAACTAGCCTCAAGCTTGTAAATATATGCACGCGTACTCGACTTGGCATCAGCGTTTCTCCCTTGGGTGGAGATAGGTCGGAGGGTGGAAAAAGAAATAAAGGATATAAAAGGGTTTCTGATGCAAGTTTTCAAGAGGTGGAAGGGCATAAACATAATTTTGTTTCTCTATCAGGGTTCATGATGTAAGTTAGATCTGGGTTTGATAAGTGAATTATGCCAAACTGGTTGGAGATTAGGTCTTTTTTTTACTTGGCATATCTTTTTTAGAAGTTGGCAAAACACAAGATTTGCCAAGTAAAATTTGGCAAACTCTTGGAGATGTTCTTACACAAGATGAGGGTTTGAGGATAGCTTGGCAGTACAAGAAATACTTTGGGGATGAGAAGACCCTCTGGTGCTGAACATAGGTGTTGTTTCTCTCCCTTTGTTAATGTTTCACTTTATTCTTTGTTTTGGTTGGTTTTTATTTATGTAGGGTACAAGCAGAGCCAAGTTTTTCATTCAAACATTCTTTACATGGTTGTTTAGAAAATGTATTAAAAATGGAGAGAGATTATTTGTTACTAAACTTATAATTTCTTGTTCTTTGTGTTCGTAACAAACTCGATCCAAGGAGCTTGCAACCTGATGTGAGCCTAGCTTAGTTGATCAAGGGCGTGGACATACGCCCAGACTACCCAAGTTCAAGTCCTCATTGAGGTGCATTGGGGGTGCTTATTTATTAACTAAAAAGCCACACAGTTCCTTCTAGGTTCCATACGGAATCAGATCCTCTGCAGTTGAGATCTCTGGAGTTGGGTGACTGACATGTGGGCCCCACTGCAGTGGAGTCCACATGTCAGCCACTCAACAGCAGGGAGTGAACTACAGAGGAACCCTTCCCCCGTTCCACACATGTAGATCAATTTTCTACTGCAGTTGCCGTTTTCTTATGATCTAATTGGTGTCATCTTACTACAACTGTCATCTTTATGCATGATGAGAATCTAAATAATTGTTTCATGTGTTTGACTTTTTGCATATTCCTGTAGGAAGTTGTATTTCTCTTCGTGATATAAAATAGAAATCGAGTTTCACTTGGAGATGTGACAAACACATGTAACCTTGGTTCTGCATGTGGTCTTAAGAGACTAAGGGCAGAGTTAGGTACCACATCATCTTGAAGGACAAGGTGCTGGTGGCATCCAATATGGTATTTTGTGATATTAGTAGACTTTCTATTTTTCTCTTAATTATCTGTGATGTAATTCATATCTCCGATTGACCTTTTTGTGATCTCTCTTGTTTAGGATTAAAAAAAAGAGCAACCATTTGACCTGAATGCACAATGTGTGTTGTGGTTACAATAGGCTGATAGGTACGTTGAGGTGGATCAGCTGAGATGTTACACCAAGGAGGAAATGGACATGGTGATTCTGATACTTGAGGGAGCGTCAGAGGGAGGACAGATCACTAAGTCTGTTATAAAGAATTGCGTGGTAATGAAACTTGAATCATTGAAAGCAATTACCCTCTCCATTTCAATTTTGTTTTTGGACATTATAGGTTGGTTCCAATGTCTCATGTCTTACATTTTAGTTTCATTATAAGGAACCATCTAATCCATACTTGGAAGTTCTTGATGGTATCCAGATTATGTCTGTTCACAATGAGCTGCATCTTGTTTTGTAGGAAGGCATGTTTTTAAATTTTTAAAGTAAAATAGATTTCAATGGATGGGATCAATGTTTCCAAATGGAGCAATTTTAAATTTGGCCCTACGACCAACAACGAAATTTTGCACAGCTCCGTGCGTATTATTAGCACTCAATGTACCACTCTAATATTATCTCCTTCCTTTTAAATTTATTTCTAATATTATCCTTTCCAACATCTTGTTCTTGTATGTAATTCCATTAATCTATTTTCAATATCCTTTTTCAAAATTTTGTATGTAATCATTTTTATGTCACGTGTGTGCCGCGCGTGCACTCCACTAGTATGAAATAATAACTCTCTAAATTTCATCCAGCAAAGCAGAGCGCAACACAAAAATTAGCACACAACGACACATACCCACACACGAAATCTAACAGGTTGACAATTCATTAAAAAAACAAACCGACAAAAAAAAACTGGGCCGACAAAAATGAATGGCCTACCAAGCAGAAGCAGCAACAACGCACACACAGATTCCACATTTTCTTGAAAGTTAACACGGAAAGCAATCTCGGTCCTGAAAATCCACGCACATGGATCTTTGTTATTATGTTCGATTGACCACCAATTTGGTCACTGCTCATGCATGCCGCCCCCCACCGTACCCGCCACCCACCCACAAAGGAATGTTCTGTTACGTGTCCCACGCATCCACGACAACTGAATTTTCACAATGACCACATCCCTTGCGCTTTCCCACTGCAAACATACCGGTTGTGGTCTAGGCAAATTACCAAAGAACCTCTAGCTTAGTGGTTAGAGCACATGAATTGTACTTAGCATCTCTGAATTTGACTCATTGTGGGAGTGAATTAAACCAGTATAAAATATAAACTGTAAAATATATATATAGGTAGGGCCTTCCTGCTGTCTTGAATTTTTTAAATATAAAAACGTGGATTTCGTGTCCTCAAAAGGGATGCAATTTCTACAGGTGACGCCAGCGGTGGTGTTCCTCTCAGTGTTAATACAAACAAACTTGCTGGGGATAGAGCACTCTCATTTCGACTTTTCTTGGTTATTATTAATTAATTACGACCTTCATTGGAAGATCTGTGAAAATGACACAGGGATTTCCAATGATAATTGTATGATGTGAAAGTGGATTATTGTTATGTTCTTCGTTGATGGAGATTGCTGACGGGGCTGTCACGCTTGGCACTGGTGGCTACCACTCGTCATCTCGATCGGTTCTCCTTTTGTGTTTGCCCTAAAAAAATTGTTCCATCCACTTTGAGAAGTCCTTCTGGTGGAATCCGAATTTTCGCGTTCCCAGGTGTTATGATAACATCTGATGACATTCACCAAATTTTGAAAATCACTACAGAAGGTATTTATCATTCCATGTCCTAAATATTGTACAAGGTATCACCACTAGTGCATATATAGTCATTTGCCTATAGAAAGTGCATCGGTTAGGTTCAATCCCACCTCAATTCACTATTCATTCCAATTTCCACTGTTCACTATCATTTCAGCCATCACATCCACACACCTTCTCTCACTCTTCACTATTCAACTCATCACATCCATCACATCTTCTCTTACAAAAAATACTATTCTCCCATCACATCCTACCACTTTTCACTCATCCAAACACCTCATCCAAATTTCTACTGTTCATCTCATCACATCCCCACCACTGTTCACTCATCTTAACACCTCCATTTTCACTATTCATCTACTATTCATTCCACCTCTTTTCACCCATCTAAACGGTCCCACCTTTCCACCAGTATGAAATAAGGGCATAATGCTAACACAAAATAGCGAAGTAAATATACATATGCTTTTTACATGGGCATGTTTACCTAAGTAAACTTGCTTGGGATAGAGCACCCTCATTTCGACTTTTCTTGGTTATTATTAATTAACTACGACCTTCATTGGAAGATCTGTGAATAGTTTATTTGGCTTCACATACATTCATAACTTATTTCCTTCATAGGATTATGTACCCACTCTTGAATTCACAGCACTCTCAACTATGTACATAACTTATTTGCTTTAGTTAAAATTGAATAAAATTATAAAATTACACCAGATATTACTAAAATACTATAGGCCACCCACAAGAGAAGCATGTATGTTTCTAGTTTCACTCAGTTTTACATTCTAAACAAGTAGATGTGGCTTTTAAAAAATATTTACGCCATACTTCTAAAATGTATCGTTAGTATGCGTTACTATATTGACTTTTTTCGCTGAATAAAAAGGCATATAATCAAAATGTAAAACATTAAGGGTGAACTTATCATATCGATATGAAATTAAATAATTCCTATTAAAATTAAAACATAGTCTAAAAATAAGTAATACGAAGATATAACATTAATAACGTAAATACTAAAGGTTCTGGTCCATGCTAAATACATTACCAAGCAACAGGAACATCCATAATCAAATGATTTTAATATTAATGATAAAATAATGTTTAATAACTTATTCTGATGTGAATATTCTCTGTAGATCTGAGCATTCCACGGGCCGGGCCGGGCTGGAAAAAACCCGGGTTTTTCGGGCCGAGAAAATCCTGCCCATGACCGTCCCATGGGACGTGTCGGGCCTCAGTTTTCGGGCCGGGCCCGGGCTTGGGCGGGCCGCCCGCGCATGTTATAGTGTAAAATAACTAAAAACAGTATTTCGGGCCGTGCTCGGGCCAAAATTTTTTTTCGCGGACTTCAAGATCTCTGATCACGCCCGTCTAGTAAGGTTCGTGGGCAGGCCTGGCGCGGGCCGAGCTAAAAATGCTCAGGTATAATTCTCTGGCTTGAAATTAGTAAATATGCTGCTTACAACATTTGGTCTATTGGATGCACTGATTTACCAATTTAATACACTAGTTTAAGTATTTTTACTAGTTCTTGAAATAATCTGCACTGACATAGCAAGTTGTTGTATTAGATTGTGCTTTTTACAAATTGTTGGACTAATATGCACCCAGTTGACAAGTAATTATATTAGATTGAGCAATTTACAACTTATTAGATCAATCTGCACCTACCTAATAAGTTATTGTATGGTGATCGCAATTTACTCTTTCTCAAATGTAATGATCAGAAAAGATAAAATATACTTGAAGCACAGTACATATACAAACACTAGCATGCACCAGTACCTATGATGATGCCATCTATTATATATAGGTTCATAGCCTTTTACAATTCACACACATGATTCTCGCATGCATTCATGCATCTTGCACTTGTTCGTGGCAGATCGACATTGTTTAATTTGTGTTTTGCTTTCTTTATGTGGTGCGTCGTCCTTTTGTCAATGGACACAGCATCCATCACCCTTCCCGTTTCAAAGTCAGTAGCACAGTGAGATACCATGCATGGTCTTGAGTTGGACATCTTCTTCTTCAAATTCTCCACCATAGATTTGCATGATTTTGATATTATTTGGAGCCGGGTAATTAGTAAAATGAAGTTGCGAACGTATACTGAAGTGAAACTGAGTACAATTGAGGACAATCGTTTGTATAGCATACCACCATCAGGATTGCATTGTGTAAAAGTAAGGCCTTGTTTCAGCGGTGGCCATCGCGAGACCAGAGATATCCGTGGCAAAATTCAGCCGCCAACGTCTACGATGTTTCCATCGGCACACGAGCTGATGGGAACCATGTCGCCGTCGCAGCCCATGGCGTTCACGGTGTAGCGGAGCACGAAGAGACAAGCAGCATCTGACTTTTAGAGTGGTACATATGCCCTTTGAGGTAGGGCTCTCCTTTGTCTCCCCATTTTTGTCACATAATCGTATTTCTCATAAAACTGTAGACTGTAGACACGGCCAGCACGCGGCCGACTCCCATCAAACAAATTCCATGTGGTGCATGCCCCACCTATCCTGTAAATACCTCTCACTGATGCTCCATGAGGAACTGACACAGGTACTATATATATCTCTCACTTATGCAAAATATTCACAAGAGAATAAATTATCTCCTTAAGCCCATGTCGTGAGCGCCCCTCTCTTGGCCATCCAACCGTAGTTCACCCTCATTTGATATAAACTTAGTAGCCGCTGCTACAAAGACTCGAGTTTTGTTTAAGTTCTAGTTATCTATTGAGAAACAAAGATCAATCATTATAACTATGCTGACAAGTCCTTTTCCTTTGAATCAGGCCCATGTCCTTGTTCTTATCGATTGTGGCAATTAGTCCTTTTGTGCCAAGAGCTCAAACCTCACATTCATCTTTGCTTCATATGCATCTTCAATTTCAGATTGTATATTTTCACTTTCTTGGTTGTGTCCTTCGTTTTGCTTGTAGAGCAATCTTTCATGGCGAGGTCAGTCGAGTTGTGCTTGGTCCATAACCAGTGGGGCAGAAGTATAACGGTTGCAGGGGTTTGAACTGTGTTAGATTAGAAGCTTGTATTGTCAATGTCGAAGTTTCACCGATCAAATTTATCAGGCTTATTGGAAGACATCACCTCTTTGCTTTCTTTGGTTCATCGCCCCTTCTCCACAAGTGTGAGTTGTGATTTTCTTTCATTAATTTTATAGCCGAATTATTTCTGAATCTAAATTTCTAATGGGCCCAAGGGAATTATTTTGATGTTTTGTAATTGTAATATATCATTAATGTGTGGATGTATGGAACTAGTTATTATCTTGTTCAGTTAATTTTGATGATTTTTCTGAAAAAGTTGATGAACTTGATTTTTTTAATAAAGAGAACATTCTAACATACTCCAATTTGGTCCGTCAGAATGTTAACTTGTTCTAACCAACTCAAATTTGGGCAGGTTAGAATGCTAACTTGTTCTAACTGGTCCAAATATAAGCTTATATAGGAGTTCACACTGCTGCGCTAACCCTACCCTCGCTCCTCCTCCTCTTCCTTCACAATTGTCGTTACCATCATTGTCCTCCTCCTCGTCGCTCACTAACGCCATCCCCATCCTCCTCCCCGACGCTCACACCATCTCCTCCTCCTCCTCTATGGCGGCTCCGGTTGAAGAAGATGTAATAGTGGATGAAACAATCGTGACTATAGAGACCGCAATAGAGGCTATTGCGGTGGCCACCACCTGCACCTTGGTAACCTCCGCAACTAGGGAGGCAGCCCTTCACTTCATGATGGGGCTTGCCTACTGCATCATTGTCGGATCATTCGGGCCTGTAGCTGAGGCACCGAAGGTGTTTGCAACATTCGCCTCTGCCACTGCCAATGCATTCATTAGCACCATGGCGAGGCAAGGGACGATCGAGTCACATACCAGATCTGACGCCGCCATGGCCTCTGTGGTTTTAGGCCAGGCGTGTGCTCATGCAGCTTTGGAGTGGGAGCTCACCAGCTGCTGCAGTTGCCTCCCTTGCGACCCATGTCATCATCCTCTTCCTCCTCGTCCTCCTCCTCTGTGGTGCAGATAGCAGAGGTTCTGCTGGCAGGATGGAGGCTATGTAAATGCCATCTCCTATTTTCGTATTTCAATGATGTAAGCACCGGAGGATTACAAATGAAATGGCCTTTTCCCTATTAGGCTCCTTCTTTATGTTAGTTATCATCATGTTTTTTCTGACCGAAGTAAGCAGGGGAGACCCCTACCTATTTTTCTTATAAATTTTATTCCAGTCCCGTTTAATTTGCTCCCACAGGGAGTCGAACCCGAGTCTGCTAGGTGCTAACCACTAGGCTAGAGCCCCTTTCACTAGTTATCATCATGTTATACTGCATTAGGTTGTGTTAGTTTAATCTAGTAGTTTTAGTTGATGCTTCAACTTTTAAGGTATGTTTATGTTTATGTAATTTGTAGATGTTGATGATTAATCTGATGTTATGTTGATGTATGCATGTGTTCAACTCTGTTCACTTGATGTTTAATCTGTTGAACTATATTGATGTGCTGTTTGTTTTGTTGATTATGTGCTTAGTTTTAGTTTAGTTGAAGATGTGGCCAGTTTAGTTCAATTGATGATGTACAAATGATGATGAGAGCAATATGTTATTACTATGAACCTCTACAACATACACGTGCATATTCCTTTGAATGTGCATTGTTCTTTGTGTAATTCAGACATAGCAATGGTGTACTACCATGGATCTAAAGGACAATACAATTGTGATTCAATATTTATAACTGGTTGACAATATTCCAAAACTGAAGCTAATCTACATCAGTAGTTATAGGTTAACTAACGTGCGGCCTAGTTAGAAAATTCTAGGATTAGTATCGCAAATACATTGGAGTTAACCAACACTAGTAGAATTGTATAATCAATCATAGATGCACTTAACACCAATCGATTAAAATGATAACATATTCTAACCGGTGGCAAAATACATCGGCACATTTAACAGCACTGGCACGAATAGCATGTCAGCATTAGTATCACGCGGTAGCAAGCTGAACACCAGCAAGAATGAGAGTTTCACGCTAGCTCGTGTACTGTGAAGGCCATTGTAGTTGTTCATGTTACTATTACTAGGAAATAACTCACATACTTTGCACAATTTACTAGAAAACTAGACTTTTGACTTAATAAGATTAAGTTGTTGTCGAATTAGAAAGGTTTCTTGATAGACACTACAAAAAGTGCCTATTTCCAACGGACACCAAAAAAAGGTATGTGGAAATTACCACACTACTAGGAGGAAAAACGTACTCCCTCCGTCCTGAACTTTATGACATTTAGGATAAGTTAGTTAGTTAATTTTTGAACTAAGCTTGTCCTGAACTACAAAAAGTGCCTATTTCCAACTGACACCAAAAAAAGATATGTGGAAATTACCACACTACTAGGAGGAAAAAATGTATTCACTCCGTCCTTAACTATATGACATTTAGGACATGCTAGTTAGTTAATTTTTGAACTAGGGTTGTCCTAAACATCATATAAAGGACTGAGGTAGTATATACCTAGATGTCAATCTTTGTTAGAGTTTACGCATTAAGAATTCAGTGCTATAAATAGTCATGCACATGCAGAAAAGGAAACTCAATCTTGAGATAGAATTACATATAAAATTGCAAAGTGCAATATTAGCATTTGAAAAAATCCCACAAAGAGTACAATCTTAAAAAATAGATCTAATTACCTCCCTAATTAAGTAATCAAATTTGATTTGCATACCAAACTTACTGCATGTGGCTAACAAATGAGGGTATTAGAGTCTTTTCGCCCCACCACTAATCTGTTCTAGAAAATACTAACCGAGTACAAACTACTTACCGAGTCTATAGCAATCAAACCAGGTGGCTTCTAGAATATGCACATCTCTTCCACTTTTGATGAATTTTCTCCAGATATTCATAATTGTTTGAGCAACAATACTCTCTCCGTCCAAATTGTAAGTCGTTTTGGCTTTGCTATGTTCCATATTATTAGGCCTTCCCCAGTGGTGCGCTTGAATGATGCCAAGATAAGAAAGAGAAGATTTTGGCTTCACTCCTCACATGCAGGCAGTGAAGCTAACTCCGAGTGATGTCAAGAAAAAGAGGAGCGACGCAACTACGTTCACCGATGCCCAGTTATACCAGTCACTAAAATAAGTAAATAACACAAAGATTGTGGAGCAGACGGCTCTATGGAACTAGAGGAAAGAGAAAGCAGCCATTTCTATTTTTTATTTAGTTTTTGTTTGCATGGTGCAAAAGGTGGTGGACCCTCAAGTGGATGCCGAGCGATGCCCACACGTTGCAGCTTGTGAAGCGTGATGCCCAAATAAACTGTGGGGCCCAGTTGTTTTGGGCATCACTTGCCATTGTGGAGGGCCTTATGCATCTAGATATAGTGTATATCTAGATGCATAATTAATATCTATGAATCTAGAAAAGTCAAAATGACCTACAATTTGGAACCGAGGGAGTACCAGGTTTTCCTTCCTCCAAACATTTTCTCACAACGTTACAATAAAATGCACCGACCTTTTGACAATGGGTATCTTTCAAACAATTACCCGATGAACAGACATATTGCTCACCAGCATTAGTGACAGGGCCCAGGGTCTTTATCGTTACACAACGTGCTTGATCACATGTTTCATTTTAGGAAAAAAAAAGTTGAGTAATAGCATAGCGACCTTCCATATTATAGCTGGACAAATTGAAGCAGAGCTACATATATATATGCAGTAATGCAGAGGTCGAGGACTCGAGGTAGTCTCTGAGTCTCCAACAAAACCTTCCGAGACGAGCAAGAGGCACCACGCGTGCATGCCATGTCGTCGCCTCCCCCACCACCACACGTCCTCCTTGTCTCCGCCCCATTCCTGGGGCACGTCAACCCGCTCGTCGCCCTCGGCCGGCGCCTCGCCTCCAAGGGCCTCCTCGTAACCCTGACCACCGTCCCACACGAGGGCCTCAAGCTCAGGCACCACCACGTGGGAAGCACCATCGAGGACGGCGACGTCGGGCGCGGCGGCGTGCTCCGGTTCGAGCACCTGCGTGGCGGTAAGGTCTGGGCCGCCGACGACCCGTGCTACCGCGACCCCGACGATGGGCCGCCGACGACCCGTGCTACCGCGACCCCGACGAGGTGGCGCTCCACCTCGACGACGTGGCCACCGCCTCGCTCGTGGAGCTCATCCGGCGCCAGGCCGGCGCCGGGCGGCCGGTGACGTTCGTCGTGGCCAACCTCTTCGCGCCGTGGGCGTCCCGG
Organism: Cenchrus fungigraminus; assembly: GCA_036936925.1. Lineage (NCBI taxonomy): Eukaryota > Viridiplantae > Streptophyta > Magnoliopsida > Poales > Poaceae > Cenchrus > Cenchrus fungigraminus. Next base: position 57,461,840 of record CM072768.1, on the reverse strand, counting down.
CCGCCATGCTGTGGACGCAGTCCTGCACGGTCCTGTCTCTGTACTACCATTACTTCCACTCGCTCGCGGCGTTCCCCGCCGGTGAGGCCGGGCCGGGCGCGCCGGTCGTCGACGTCGTCCCCGGGCTGCCCGCGATGTCCGCCGGTGACCTCCCGGCGTTCATCCACCTGCCCGAGGACCACGTCTGGTGCCAGATGCTGTCGTCGGAGATCCTCGGCCTCCGTGAAACGGCGTCGTGGGTCCTCGTCAACACCTTCGACGAGCTCGAGCACGCGCCCATCGAGGCGCTTCGCGCGCACCTGCCGATCCTACCCGTGGGCCCGCTCATCGAGAACGATCACGACCACGACGGCGGCGGCGACGGCGGCGCCACGGAATGCATGGCGTGGCTCGACGCGCAGCCTCCTGGATCAGTGATGTTTGTGGCGTTCGGGAGCGTCTTCAAGCTTAGCCTGGATGACATGGCAGAGGTGGCGGCCGGGCTGGCGTCCACGGGGAGGCCGTTCTTGTGGGTCGTGCGTGACGACACCCGCGACCTCCTCTGCTCGGATGCCGCCGGCGGCGGCCGTGGAAAGGTGGTGCCATGGTGCGAGCAGCGGCGCGTGCTCTCGCACCACGCCGTGGGGTGCTTCGTGACGCACTGCGGGTGGAACTCCACTGTTGACGGTGTATATGCGTATCAAACTTCGTTTGGACTTGCAAGCGGACAAGTCCTCCGTCGTAGCCAAGGGACCCTTCTTCCCTCAAGTGTGAACCCAAGGTATCGAATCCGTGGAACAAATGTGTGATGCAAGATCCTATCTATTAAAGCCGAGAACACTTAGATCTTCAAAGGGGAATCTTATGCATCTAATCTAAAGAACATCATAAAAACGAATCTAATCTACGAAAGCCGGAGGTAGCAAGAGGTAGAGAGGGATAGGTAAAACCAATATAGAGAGATTGGATCAAGCTTTTGTTGAAGTTCCAAGCAAAGAAGAAATAGCCAAGTTGAATCTCATGAAAAGCATCTTTAAATCACGGTTTCCCGTCCAACTCCGAAGACGCCCACCTTTTGGAGCCACCGTTCTGTCACAACGCACTCCTATTCGTGCGGGTTAGCCTAGGGCGAGTCCAATGGATAAGTTCAAATCTCTCGGAAGGTCAGGCATGCACCTCTAGCCACCACGGCTACAAGAACACCCTCTATGATCTATCTCGAGAATAGATCTTAAAGTAAGAAGAGCCGATTGAAATCAAAGTCATAGGAGAAACACTCGATCGCTAGAAATCGGATTGCAACTTGATAATTCAACATAGTACATGATACATAAACAAGATCACCACCAGGATCCTACCTTGATCTTGCTTCTAGCTCCTGGAACTCCGACGTGGTCTTCCTTGCAAGGTTCTCACGTCGGCTAGGGAAACCCTAGAAAACTAGCTCGACCCTCTCCTCTCCGGAATGGTGTCCCTCTCTTCTCTGCTCCTAGGCGGCGAATGACGAATGAGTTCATCCGTGACTCTTAGCCAGGGGGCTATAAATAGTTCGAGAGGCGACTAGGTCAAAGGGGGCACGAATGGGCCTAGAAATGGGCCGGGCCGGCCGGCCTGGGCCCATTCTGGCCCACTTCGTGGCCGCCTTCCTCGGTGGTGCTTCCCGTGTCTTCTAGAACGTTCTCCCTTTTGCATGTGGGCCCTTGACGTCAGTTTCTCCGCGGTTTAGATGAAGCTCCTTGTCCCGCAAGATTCAGCATTTTCTGTTCAGGTCCTCGGAGTTTTCCGTCTTTACGGGTTGGTCCTCGGGCTTCTTGGAGTCATGTTCACTTCATTGCTCGACTTGTACCGGGCTTCAAGGTCTTGTCACGAGGTGCTTGATGAACTTTACCCGGAAGTCTTGCTTTCAACGCTAAAATCCTGCATAAACATCAAACTCCAAAACCGACATGCACGAACGAACTTGTTATACCAAGAGGGGTTAGTACCAATGGATAAGATATAAAATTCATGCCAACACCGAAGGTAAACTCATGGCTAGGTTGACGGAAATTCACCGTCAACATCTCCCCCATGCTTAAACCTTGCTCGTCCTCGAGTAAGCCTTCGATGGATATCATTGTTGCCCTTCATTGCTTAAACCCTGCACTTGATCATACACGAGAAAACATAATGCTCTCAAAAGTTTAGTTCGTTAAAGTTCGATAATGTACTAGCCTTCATCCCTACGGAGGGTAGATATTAATTAAGCTCCTCCAACAAGTATTAACATGCTCCCAAAATTCAAATGGATTTCAGAAATTTTGAAATAAAGAATGAGATGAAAAAAGAGCTAAACCAAGTTCAAAAATTTAAACCACCTTGCATCTTGCTTATGAACTCTCATCTTATCTTGTCTCTCAAGCCTATTTATTCTACTCCTTTCCCTCCCATAACATACATATATGTGGTAGGCTTTATATGGAGCTCTTTGGGAAAGTTTAATCCTACCAAGGTATTATAAATGAGATGTTGTCAAAACAAGACAAGCTTCTCATGGTCTTACCGAGACTCGTCAAAAAGGTCATTGGAAAATAATGTTATATCAAGGAGGGGGAGAGAAAAATACACACACTTTGAGATAGGTGGACATGTGCAAATGTCAAAGAGTGATCCCGAGGCACAAAGGAAGTCCTCGTTATCGGATTGCACAATGTTGGAAAGATGAGTTTGGATCTTTTAATCTTGAAACCTTGAAATTCCTAATGTACTTTAGAGAACCGGGGAGTTCACTTTATTTTATTTTTATACATACTCATATATATATATTTTTTCTTTTCTCATACATATATATTTTTTCTTTATACTCGTTTTTTTTCTTTTTCTTTTTCTTTCTCTCTTCTTCTTTTTTTTATTTGCTCCCCTTGAACTCTAAATTGCATTGTACCTACCTCCTCCCCCATGCTTAGACGTTTGCTCGTCCTCGGGCAAAGATGTGATAGAGATAAGGTAGGTACTAGAAATATTTTTCCTTTGGAGAGATACTTGAAATCTTCAATCTTGGCACCATCTTGCGATCTTCCTTGAATTGACGATCCATACTCAATGATAGGTTGTGGTCAAGGAGGTAACACAAAAAATGATGTTTTTGGTTTTAAGGGTGGATATCCGGTGAGGTTTGTGAAATCTCCGATGCGGGGATACACAATGCACGGATAAAAGGGCTAGCAATAAGATAGATACGCAAAAACGGAATGACCAACTTCTTAGTCTCGGGCCAGAGAAATCAAGGCCTGAAATAACTCACCCAAAAATAAACCTTGTATACTAAGTTTTTGCACTCAAATATATTATGGCTCTGGATAGGTAGAGCAACACGCAAGTGGTATTTATGACAAGGTTAGCATTACTTTTAAGAACAAAAATAAATCATCTTTAACCCATCTAAACTTGAGAGCACATAAAACACTATGGGTCTTTATTTTTATCATAACCTTCGCTAAAGATTAAGCTAGCATTTAGATAATTTCAGATTTGTATTTTAAGAGAGCATTAGCTTAATCATGCATAAAACAAGTGCAAAGATAAACAAAGCGGCAACTATCATCATATATCAACATGGCACAAACTTTGTATCTTTGCCAAAGGTAAAAACAAGGTGGTGACTTTATTTATAATGAAAATAAACGCTAACACACATGCTGAAAATTAAATAAAAACTGAAAACACTACCCATACATAGGCGCATACAAGCTGAAAATTAAAGAAAAGGGAAAAGGAAAGATTAAACTAAAGCTACTCCTCTCTCTAATCTTCCGCCAGTGGTTGATATTGATAATCTTGATTGTTGTACCCTTGCTCATAATAGGATTGCACCGCTCCTCCTATGAATTGTCCCGGCGGTGCTAAGTGAAGGCGTCCAAGCTCAAAAGCGATGTTTGCATTTCCATCACCCATTTGGTTCGCATTGGTTTGGATGGCTGCGATATTTTGCATGTTTCTCGCAGCGTACCCTCCAATGATGGCCACACTTTGTTGTGGTTGAGGAAGATGTGCATATGGCTCCGCAAAGACTACGTTGGGTACCGCAAAATTTGGTGGGGGCATGGCTGCACCACTCCCCCATGCTTGCATTGGTACACCACCGTAGTAACTCGGCGGCGCCGGAATTCCCCCAAATGGTGGCACATAATTTTGTTGCGCACCTCCTTCTTGGGCCGTGGAAGAACCTTCTTCTATAACCCTTCCTCTCTTATTCTTCTTCGCCAGCACAAGAAGTCCTTCCTCTAACCAATCTTCTTTCCCCTCAAGAAAAAGTCTCAATCTTCCATCCGGAAGGGGCAAATTCACTTTGGCCACTTTGAAGCCTCCCCTCTCATCTCCACTTATGTATTTGCCTTACTTCATATAATCAAATCCTAGGGAAGTCCCGACTAGGAGATGCTCCGGGTTTCTTGGAATTCCCGGTCTCAAAGAGATAGCCAACATGGAGAGATAACACCCCGAGCCAATATCTCCCGAACCCGATGTTGCTTCACAACACTACCGGTTGATCATAAGGTGAGTGGGGTCGATTGGCTGCCTGGCAATCAAAGCCGAGTAAAGCCAATTCACCTCCATGTCGGTTATCTTGGTCTCTCTCATTCTCCTCAAAATCCTCTTACATATCCATGAGTGAAACACTTGGATGATGGGGTTCCGGATACTATTTCTTTGCCGATGAGCTTCTCCCGCGATCATACTCCAAAAACCTTCCAATGTGCCTCCATGCACATCCACTTGTTCCGGGGCTCCCTTTTGAAAACCAAGTAACTCCCTAATATACTCATAGGGAACCACTTGTTCAACTCCCTCCAAACGGAATGAGAGACTCGGCACTCCTTCATCAAGGATAGGCGCCATGGTCATGAGGATTTCCAAGGTGAATTCCTTGTGGGTGTTTGCCGACACTCCGTTGGAGAATTGCACCCAACCTAGGTGTCCCAACATGTAGTAAATATCCGTATGAAAACCCAACACTTGGAGAGCTTGATCGTCGAAGTCGACGTTTGCCACAAGCCTCTTCTCAAGGCGAGTGAGCTTCTTCTCCTCCTCCTCCGTCATGATGATAAACCCATACTCGGAGTACCGCGGAGCGTATGGAGGTGGAGCGGATGATCGTGTCGAGCAGCGAGGTCGGACGGGCAGCTCCTCCGTACATCCTTGAGGTTCGGTGAACCTCATAGACAAGCTTCGTGTGGTTCTCATGCCACCGAGGAGAAGAGTGTCGTTCCTCCTCGGTGGTGCCGTGTCCTCCTCCATACTCCGAGGTGACTCGGAAACCGAGTGCCTCCTCGAAGAGGTTGTTGATGATGGCTTGGACGACGATGATCCCTTCTTCTTGGTGAAAAGACTTGTAGTTTTCTTCCACATGGTTGCTGCACTCTCCTCACAAATATAAATCCGGGGTTTTCAACCGGTAACAAGGCACACAAAAATTATTCGGAGTATGGACTTTGAGTGGATTTAGGATGGATTTTGTTGGACGAAACAAACTCGGAGTGGAAAGCTAAGTCTAAGGTGGTTCTGGACTACGAGCTCAAGCACACGAACTAGGAACTGGGCAAGTGACTTACCTGAGGAAGACGGGCACCGGGGGCTTTAAAAAGAGGGGAGGCCGGCCGGCCTGGGCCGACCGGCCTGGGGGCCTCGCTGCTGCTCCTGGCTCGGTTCTTCTCCAGTGCACTCATGCTTGCTTTGTTGCTTTGTGACCACGTGCTCCACGGGGTTGCACCACCCAAATGCTCTCGTCCACTCCTTTGCTTGCATTATTGATCCATCCACTTGATTGTTTTGCTTTGAGTCACTTCCATGCTCCCTTGCCTCACATGCCTCCATGAGATTCCTGCAAAACAAAGCCTTGGCTGCCCCCCCATGCTTGTCCTTTGCATGTGGTTTGATGAAAGATGTTGGAGGGCATCCCGTGATGCATCATGGTGCATGCATGGTTAAGTTAACTAGATTGCCTCCCTCTAAGCATGTTTTAATGCTAAGCACTCCTCTAATTTCGAAAAATAAAAATAAACTCAGACCTTGCAATGAGTTCAAATAATTTAGAGGAGTTTTTAAAGCATTAAAAACAAATGTAAGTCGAAAATGTTTTCCGACTACTTTTATTTTGGTCTCACCGGTATTGTTTGCTTCCATTAGTCGAGAGCAAGCTTTTCCCGGCTTGATCATGGGGGCATATGTTTAGGTTCTAATTTTGGTTAAATGAGAGAGATTTTGAATGAAATAAAATTAAATGAGGCTTAGAAGAATTCTAATCCTAGAGAAACCAAGGATATGAAATCTTAAACAAACCAAAAGTCAAGTTTCTAGGTTCACGCGAGTCCTACCATGCGCTGAAATTTAAATAACATCTAGGTACAAGGCGTGGCTCTACTCGTGTGTTTTTAGCATGTAAAACAAGTCAACCATAACATCATGAAGAGGATGAAAGGTTGAGATAGGTTCTGAATTTTTTTGGTTTTGGTTTCTCGAAAAGAAGCAAATAACACATAGGATGGCTCATGTAAAGGGTTTATGATCCAAATAAAATAACCAACCAAGAATTATGTCTCTAACATTATTCAACCACTTTAAGTCTGTGAATGTCTTGCGTAGCAAAATTTCAAAACTAACTTACTTGAAAGACTCGAAAAATCTTGATCGGGTTGTCCTCCCGGTAGCTTATTCTTGACTCGACAAAACGGGTTGCCTCCCGCCTAGCGCTTCGTTTATAGTCCATGGCTAGACTTCTTCACTTGATTACTTTGGATCAACGCTCTTTGCGGGCGTTGCAATCTTGGGTACCCACTTCCGCACCATCTTGGGTGCGGGCTTATTCTCCGGCTTAGTCATCTTTTTGGTCTTCACAGGCAGCTTTTGTTCCTTTATCTTGACGGATGCAACAACCTCTTTGATTTCCTTCGCTTCCTTCTTCTCCGGCTCTTCCTTCTTCCTTGGTTCTTCCTTACTAACGTGACGATGGGGCGGAATATATTTAACTTTGATCATATTGCATACCTCGAAGCGTGGTCGAAACTTGAAGGAACTCCTGTTGCCGTTGATGTCGAACTTGATCTCCCCCTTGCCAACGTCGATGGTAGCTCCCACGGTCTTGAGGAAAGGCCTCCCAAGGATGAGTGGTGGCTTCTCCCTCTCTCCCATCTCGAGCACCACAAAGTCGACGGGGATGAAGTGGTGTCCGACCTTCACGGGCACATCCACGGCGATGCCCAACAGGTAGCGAATGGAGTTGTCACCCAACTCCAAGCACATGGCCGTAGGCTCTAACTCCGGTAGGCGTAGCTTCTCGAACACATCTCTTGGCATGACGCTCACACTTGCTCCAAGGCCGCATAATGCCTTCTCAAACTTGAATGAACTAACGGAACATGGAATCGTCGGGCATCCGGGGTCTCCTTGCTTCTCTAGTCCGTTCGCAATAGCGGCGCTACATTGCTCGGACATCTTGACATGATCTACCCCGAGTGTTGCTATCTCATACTTGTTTGCAAGAATGTCTTTGAAGTAGCGAGAATATGTAGGAACTTGAAGGGCATCCAATAGCGGCATGTTGATGCTTAACCTACGCACAACCTCCACAAACTTCTCAAAATGATTATCGAGTTTACCTCGGAAGTAGCGTGGCTTAAGTTGCGGTATCTTCGTGTCTTCTCCCGGCATCTCAAACTCGGGCTCTTCGGTGATGATCTCGGTAACCTCCTCCTTAGCGAATTCTTCCACCTCGGTGGATGGTTTAGGCTTTCTTGCTCCCGCGGAATGCTCCGGATCTTCGGTCTCCTTCCCCGAATGAGTTCGAATGGCCTTTGCCATCTCGGGACCTTGAGGTTGTCCCAGAAGCTTCCCTTCATTAGCGGATAGGTGCCCGGCAAGTTGTCCCACTTGCGTCTCGAGCATCTTCATCATGTTGAGCACTTGATGGTTGGAGCTTCCGACCTCCGTCACTTTGCTATCGATGTTCTCCAACACCTTGTCTATGGCCTTGAACTTGGTGACGGTGTCCTTGTTGATCTTAGCTTGCTCGTCCATGAAGTCCTTCAATTGTATACGAAGCGGAACTGAATTCGGAATGGATGAGCTTGCATTAAATTGAGGTCTACCTTACCCGTAGCGAAAGTTCGGCAAATCCCCCTTCCTCATGTAGTCGAGCATCTTGGCTTCCTCCGGGCAATCCTTTTGGACATGGCCATATTCTCCGCACTCTTCACATGTGGATCTTGCTTCGGCAGCCTTTAAATCTTGAGCTTCTTTCTTCTCTATCTCCATCTTCTCCAACCTCCGCATAAGCGAATCGATCTTGCCTTCGAGTATATCTTCCTTCTCCACTTGCAAGACTCCCTTGACGTTCCCCGTGGGTTGAATCGGAAGTAAGCGTCCGGATGATGCCCATGTGTCATTGTCCGCGACCTTCTTGAATAGAGTGAACGCTTGGGTCGGCGTAAGCTCGATGATGGATCCTCCCGCCGATGCATCGATGATTGTCCTTGACACCATCGTAAGTCCTTGATAGAACTTTTGAACGAGATCCTCCTTCGGGAACTTGTGATGTGGAACCGCCCGAGTGTACTCATTGAAGCGCTCGAATGCCTCCGATATAGTCTCCGTAGGATATTGAGCAAAGGTAGCAATCTTATTGCGCAAGCTTTGAGTCTTACCCGGTGAGTAGTATTCCTTCATGAAGGCTCTCATCAAGGTGTCCCAATTTTGCACCGTCTCCACCGGTTGAGAGTAGAACCATTGCAAAGCCTTCCCGAGTAACGAGAACGGAAAGAGCCTTGCCCTCATTTGATCTTGAGTCACCCCGTCCATGTTGAATGTTTGACAAAGTTGAACGAACGCTTGGAGGTGAAGGTTCGGATCCTCTTTACCGGTGAAGGGTGAATGTTGCACCATGCGAATTGTTGAGGTCTTGATCTCGAACGGCCTTCCGATCTCCGCGAGGTTCAAGATTGGTAGGTCGACGATGTCCGGGGTGCTTAGCTCCCCGATCTTGTGCTCCAGCTGCGGTTGTTCTCCCATCGGTATCGGTGGAAGTTGATTCTCCCTAGGGCTTGGAGATGGTGATTCCTTTGGAGACTCCGACGATCCTTCGGCCTCCACTTTTGGATCTGCAAATTCCAGCTTTTTAGCTTGTGCTTCACGTCTCCTTAGCCTGTAAAGTTTTTCTGGATCATCCACAAAATTTTCGGGTTTGTTGGAGAGGTAGCCGTCCATCTCCTGTTAGGGTTAGCAATAAACGATATATATACAAAACAAAAATAAAAACAAATCTAAGAAAACTAGGGTTAGTCAAACTAGATTAGATTGATTTTGAGGATGATCAAAAGTTAGTAGATGCAAAAAGAAAAACCAAAAGAAAACTGAAAATATTCACAAAAAGCAATAAAAGATTGAATCTTGATCACTTGTTCCCCGGCAGCGGCGCCAGAAAAAGGGGCTTGTTGACGGTGTATATGCGTATCAAACTTCGTTTGGACTTGCAAGCGGACAAGTCCTCCGTCGTAGCCAAGGGACCCTTCTTCCCTCAAGTGTGAACCCAAGGTATCGAATCCGTGGAACAAATGTGTGATGCAAGATCCTATCTATTAAAGCCGAGAACACTTAGATCTTCAAAGGGGAATCTTATGCATCTAACCTAAAGAACATCATAAAAACGAATCTAATCTACGAAAGCCGGAGGTAGCAAGAGGTAGAGAGGGATAGGTAAAACCAATCTAGAGAGATTGGATCAAGCTTTTGTTGAAGTTCCAAGCAAAGAAGAAATAGCCAAGTTGAATCTCATGAAAAGCATCTTTAAATCACGGTTTCCCGTCCAACTCTGAAGACGCCCACCTTTTGGAGCCACCGTTCTGTCACAACGGACTCCTATTCGTGCGGGTTAGCCTACGGCGAGTCCAATGGATAAGTTGAAATCTCTCGGAAGGTCAGGCATGCACCTCTAGCCACCACGGCTACAAGAACACCCTCTATGATCTATCTCGAGAATAGATCTTAAAGTAAGAAAAGCCGATTGAAATCAAAGTCATAGGAGAAACACTCGATCGCTAGAAATCGGATTGCAACTTGATAATTCAACATAGTACATGATACATAAACAAGATCACCACCGGGATCCTACCTTGATCTTGCTTCTAGCTCCTGGAACTCCGACGTGGTCTTCCTTGCAAGGTTCCCACGTCGGCTAGGGAAACCCTAGACAACTAGCTCGACCCTCTCCTCTCCGGAATGGTGTCCCTCTCTTCTCTGCTCCTCGGCGGCGAATGACGAATGAGTTCATCCGTGGCTCTTAGCCAGGGGGCTATAAATAGTCCGAGAGGCGGCTAGGTCAAAGGGGGGCACGAATGGGCCCAGAAATGGGCCGGGCCGGCCGGCCTGGGCCGACCAGCCTAGGCCCATTCTGGCCCACTTCGTGGCCGCCTTCCTTGGTGATGCTTGCCGTGTCTTCTAGAACGTTCTCCCTTCTGCATGTGGGCCCTTGACGTCAGTTTCTCCACGGTTTAGATGAAGCTCCTTGTCCCGCAAGATTCAGCATTTTCTGTTCAGGTCCTCGGAGTTTTCCGTCTTTACGGGTTGGTCCTCGGGCTTCTTGGAGTCATGTTCACTTCATTGCTCGACTTGTACCGGGCTTCAAGGTCTTGTCAGGAGGTGCTTGATGAACTTTACCTGAAAGTCTTGCTTTCAACACTAAAATCCTGCATAAACATCAAACTCCAAAACCGACATGCACGAACGAACTTGTTATACCAAGGGGGTTAGTACCAATGGATAAGATATAAAATTCATGCCAACATCGAAGGTAAACTCATGGCTAGGTTGACGGAAATTCACCGTCAACATCCACGACGGAGGCGCTGGCAGCGGGCGTGCCCGTCGTGGCGTACCCCGTGTGGTCCGACCAGAACACCAATGCGGCGTTCCTGGTGGACGTGTGCGGCGTCGGGGGCCGGCTCCCGGCTTCTCCCGGGCGCGAGGTCCTGCGACGGCGTGTCGAGGAGGTCATGGGAGGTGGCTCCGAGGAGGAGGCCATGCGGGCGAGGGCAAGGGAGTGGAAGGGCAAGGCGAGCGCGGTGGTGGACGACGGCGGGTCGTCGGAGAGGGCCATGCAGGTTTTCGTTGACGCTGTGCTAGCTGTCAGTCGGAGCTGGTAACTGAAGCGCGCGAGCAGTTCTGTTTGTTTTTGCCCTTTCATTCAGTTATTATGCCCTTTCATTCAGTTATTATGGCATATACATGTGCATGCAAATTTAGGGCCCCTTTGGTAGGGCTCTGGCTGTGGTTGAAACAGCTGTAGTTGTGATGGTGAAACAACTTATCTGGTGAAGTTGAAGCTAAGTGTTTGGCAAAACGGCTTCTCATGTAGTTGTAGAAATGGTTGTGAGAGATGAATTGTCCTATATGCCCTTGGTTGTGTGAATCGATTAAATAGATGAATTAATTGTTTAACGTTAGTTCATAATTTGAGTTCATTGATGTACAAATAAATTCGAAGGATAAATTTGTGGAAAAATTGAAGGTTTCATACCATTTTAGTATTTTTCTCGGGCGCTTCTATGCGTCACTTCAGCGACAGAAAGACAACTTGTCGCTGAAGGTCCTGTGCATACGTGGTGGGTCTTTTATTCTTTGCATGAGGCTCATGTGCTTTCCCATTAGTGATGACGTGAGTGTAGGATTTGAAATTAAAAAATATATATAAATCACAAACCAAACATCAGAATTAAATTCCGCTCGCACCATTGGATTTCTGACAATAAAAACTTCAAAACAAGATCCCACTTGACTATATTTTGACAAACTTTTTTTTATTCGTATTTTTTAATTAAAGTTATATATTCTGTTATCGCTAGAACAAAACGAATGAAGTGATAGAACAAACGAGAACAACTGTCAGAACAAGTTTATATGTCATCCCGAACAACAAATGTGGTGTCAGAACAAATCAGAATAAGGGTCAGAACATGTTATTATTATAGACAGAACAAGGTATTACCATAGCCAGAAGAAGATATTACTATAGTCAGAACAAAACAAATAAAGTGTCAAAACAAATGACACAACTGTCAGAACACAGAACAAGTTATTATTATAGACGGAACAAGTTATTATTATAGTCAGAACAATGTATTATTATAGCCAGAACAACTTATTATTATGGTCAGAACAACTTTGTATGTTTTCTCAAACGAACAAAATAAAGTGTCAGAACAAATGAGAACAACTGTCAGAACAAGATCCTAGTATAGTCAGAACAAGTTTGTATGTCATCTCGAACAAAAACAAATACAGTGTCAGAACAAATCAGAACAAAGGGTCAGAACAAGTTATTATTATAGAGATAACAAGTTATTATTATAGTCCGAACAAAATATTATTATAGGAAGACCAACTTATTATTATAGCCGGAACAAGTTTGTATGTCATCTCGAACAAACAAAATAAAGTGTCGGAACAAATGAGAACAACTGTCAGAACAAAATCCTATTATAGCCGAACATATATTTACAGAAGATGAACAAATATGTAAAAGAGAAAAATCATAAAGAATAGGAAAAATAACAAAACATGAAAAAGATGAAGGGATGAAAATAAATAAATAAATAAATAACGAGAAGAAAGAGAAAATAAAATGAATAGTGAAAAATAATAAAAAAGGGAAAATGGAAAAATAGAGAAGGGGAGAAAAAGGAATATATGAAAAAACATGAAAGAAGAAAAAGGAAAAATTGTAAAGAATAGGGAAAAGGAAAATCATGGAAGAAAATAATGGAAGAAAAAAATAAAACCAAGTAAATTATGGAAGAGGAAAAAATAATGAAAGTGAAATAAAAATAGAGAAAGAAACAAACAAATATTCACTTAGTGGAAAAATTCATTGAAAAGGAAACAAATATCCACCAAGAGAAAAATATATATAAAAAAGAAACAAGAAATAAGAAAATGAAAATAGAAAAAATAAAATTGGAATAGAAATAAATAAAGAAAAAGAAACAAGAAATAAAAAATAAACAAGAAATAAAAAAGAACACAAGAAAAATAGAAAAGGAAAAAGAAATTAAAAGAGAAAAGAAAGAAATAAAAAAAAGAAAAAATAGAAAAAAAGGAAAGACCCCGCCCTCCCGCCCCGTGCCGCTTCAGCGACGTTTCGTCAATTTGTCGCTGAAGCGACGCATATGAATCCCGATTTTTCTCCTCCTCCAAACTTTATATCTATCCACTCTGTGCTAAATATACTTTGCGTGTTTTTGCTTCTATCAATATTTGGGTTCTGCTGGAGACGTTCAAAAGATGTACTCCTTCCGTTTCAAAGTGGAGATCAACCTACAATTGAATAATGTCATCAAAAGAAAAAAATATTATGATGCTCACAACACGCAGGCACAGTCACCTCAACATACACACACAACCCTGCACCTGTGGGAACCTCTGAGAGACTTAGACGAAAGATCCTAGAGATTGATGAAGTCACCACTAGCGTCATGTTATCGACGGACATGTCACGTACCCTAGAAAGCACAACACACTACCAATTATTTTTGCACCCGGTACTAAAATGGTGCATTAGTACCGGGTGGAAAGGTAGGACCCCGGAGTGCCTCCATGATACCCTTTAGTACCAGGAAGGGGAATGACCCAGTACTGAAGGGGTACAGTAGTACCGGGGCTTCCCTTCACCCGGTACAAATACGGTAGACCCCTTTTAGTACCGAGTGAAGGTACCACCCGGTACTAAGGGTCCTAGATTAGTACCGGGAGAGAAATAACCTTGGTATAAAAGCCTCTGTCCCACCCCCACTTGTGAGCCCCACTTTTGCCTTTCTTTAATCTTTCAACATACCAACTCGATCCCCACCGAGGCACCGACGTTGCCTTCCTTAGCTACCCTCCACCAAGCCTAATCCTCTCTTCACCTGCTCCACAAATTCTCATCCTCTCACCCTCTGTCTTTTCATTTGATCTCTCCATGGTTGCGCGAGGAGGCCGGGTCGCTAGCGGTGCGGCGACCTAGGGCGCAGCGTCCGGTGGTCGAGGAATTGGTTGCGCTGCGGCCAGGAGCCCGGCTGCGCGGCGGTCTGAATCTCGTGGTTCCTTTTTCTTCGTTGTGTTCTTGTGAATTTTGTTTCTGTGAATTTGTGGTACTAGTTGAATCCGTGGTTGTTGTAGTTGTTCTTACGAAAATATTTGTGAATATGTAATTCTTGTAGTTCTTATGGATATGTTTGTGAATATGTGATTTTTGTGAGATTGTGACTATGAGATTGTATGATCATGATATGTGTTTATATGATTCTGAGATTTTGATTCTTGATTGCCTGTTGATTGAGAAAGAAAAGAAAAGAAAATAATAAGAAAAAAACAATAAATAGAAAAGAAAATGAACGGTGATGGGAGAGGCTTTTAGTACCCGGTCATATGACCACCCGGTACTAAATCTCCCTTCAGTATAAATGACCCGGTACTAAAGGCACCCCCTTTAGCACTGACGTGCTAATACCAGTTGCTTACCCGGTACCAAAGAGGGGTTGAGACTTGGTACTTTCTAGTAGTGACATCGGTTAAATCAGATAATAAATCTAGAAAAATGTGAGTGCCAACTCAAATTAAGGATTGAACCTTGGTAGGTAGGTCCCACCGCAAGTAACCTTACCAGCTACGCATGGTTTAGAAAAAAGAGTTGCTAAAGAGTAGACTCTTGTTAGCATCCTGGGTGTCTACATATCACTTAAGCATTTTTTGATAATATGTAAATTTTAATTTTTTAGAAAAAGAATACGTATAACCGTTCCTTATTACACGTTTATATAAAAAAATTCACGGGAATAAGAACACAAAGTGCTGGTCCACATGAAAAATTTGATGTCGGAAGGAACAACTAATAGCTATTTGTTCTATTGCATAAGCTATAGAAAAAGGGAAGCTATCCCTCACATGAGTGAAACAGTGGGTTTTCTCACACAAATTTTATTCTTCCCATCTGCACCTTTTCTTCTTCAACTCCGGCCAAATTCCGGCAAGCTTCCAGCGATGCTAGGGTTAAAGGTTTCGGGTTAGGGGTTGCTAGGGTGGTGCTACTCACCACCGGCCATAGTGGGGGGGGGGGGGGCGTTGCAGCTGGCCCGACAGAGGTGGGGGCGGAGGGGTGGTGAGGTTGGGTGGTGGGGGTGCCACCGGTTGGGCGGTGGTGGAGGCCGGTTGGGCTGGCGCCGGGGCGGGGGCATCGGAAGTTGCAGAGGGAGGCGACAGAGCATTGACCGAAGGAGGAGAAGCCGAGAAGGAGATGGTGGAGGGACCACGGTGGAGTTGGAGAGGGCGGGGGCAGACCAGGAGGGAGGGCCTTGGTGGGAGGGGCAGGCAGCACCGGCGCCGGGGACGGTGCCGGTGAGGCAACCGGGCGGTGGCGGGCGGTGGGTGTCTACAAGGAGGGACGTGTGGTGGGCAGAGGGCAGGCCTCGCCGGCACCGGGTCTGGGGCTGGATGGCGAGGGCGGCAGTGCAGTTGAGCGGATGGGTGGACATGAAAAACGACAAGAAAGAGATAAGGTGGAGAGGGGTTGCTAGATGGATAAGGTGTGTGTGGGTTGGGGGGGGGTTGGATGAGAGCCGTTGATTTTGCATCCTGGTAAAAAAAATTGTGTGAGGAAAGTTCCTATTTTACCTGGGTGAGATATCGACAGAGACACTCCCAAAAACTTCAACTTGTTACGTAATTTTCCAGAAAACAAATTCCTTATGATGCTTCTTACCATCAGTAATACAAGCGCACGAATTTAACTAGTTGCGGTAAAAAATGAATGGCCCATCGTGACACGAGCTTATTACAAATTTACTATACACATAGTACATACTGTTGAGCCTCCTTGAGCAAT
This sequence comes from Cenchrus fungigraminus, assembly GCA_036936925.1. Lineage (NCBI taxonomy): Eukaryota > Viridiplantae > Streptophyta > Magnoliopsida > Poales > Poaceae > Cenchrus > Cenchrus fungigraminus. Next base: position 57,445,975 of record CM072768.1, on the reverse strand, counting down.
CAAGTTACCGCGGCGTGGAGCCTGCCGTGGAGTCATTTGCATGCGCGCAACACTATCACCTCGGCCGTGAACCCCGGCCCGAGCCCCACCAGGAGCCCCCACTCGCAGCCCTCCCCTTCACCCTCACCGTCCAGCAGCTGCCGCCGGCGGCGGCGCACCACCTCGTCGAGGACGAAGAGCACCGTCGGTCCAATCATGTTCCCGTACTCGCTGAGCACCCGTCTGCTGGCCGCCAGCTTCCCCGGCTGCAGGCGGAGAACCTTCTCGTAGCTGTCCATGATCGTGGGGCTGCCCGGGTGCACCACCCAGAAGAGGCTGTTCCACCCGCCGCTCGCGACGACGACGCCGAGCGGCTCCACGGCGGCGGCCAGCACCCGCTCGATGTTCTCGCCGACGAGCACCGGCACCGCGGGCGCCGCGAGGCTGTAGCCGACGCCGGCCGCGCCGAGGTCGCCGGTGACGAGGCGCTCCGTGCCCGGGATCGTGAACTGCGAGGCGGACACCATCTCGAACGCGGGGCGCTCGGCGGGCGCCGCCGCCCTGGGGTCGGCACCGACGACGACGGCGCCGGCGCCGTCGCCGAAGATGGCGTGCGCGAGGGAGCCCTCGGGGCGGGCCTCGTCGGGGGCGTGGAACGCCATGGCGCTGAGCGCGTCGGCGCACACGGCGAGCACGCGCGCGCAGCGGTTGTTCTCGGCGGCGTCCTTGGCGACGCGGAGCGCCGCGGCGCCGCCCGTGCACGCCTGGAAGTAGATCATGGTGCGCCGCACGGTGGGGCGGAGGCCCAGAAGGGAGGCGATGCGGACGTCGACGCCGGGCATCTGGGCGCCGGAGCTGGTGCTGACGACGAGGTGGGTGATGTCGCTGGCCGGGCGGCCCCACTCGGCGATGGCCTTTGCCGCGGCCGCCGCGGCGAGCTCGGGCAGTGCGGCCGCGACGGCTTGGAGCCTGGCGTCGATGGATGGGAGTGCAGGGTCCAGGAGCTCCGGGTGGGCACGAAGGAGGTCCTCGGAGACTTGGAAGTAGCGCTTCTTGACACCCACCTGCTTACCTGAATCATATTTTTCTTGTCACATGGAAGCCCCATAACTTGGATACCAGTTGCAAAACAAAAGTCGAGCTGGGCATGCGTGTCTTCCTAAATTAATGAAAAATGCATGATAATGGAGGCGTGCTAGCTTCTTACATGTTTTCTTCATGGCGTCTTTGAGGTGGGTGAGGTGGTCGCTCTTGGTGACCCGGAAGTACCAGTCGGCGTACTCGTGCTGCGGGATGCAGTTCGCCGGGTTCGCCGTGCCGACGGCGAGCACGCACGCCGGGCCATCGGCTCGCTGCTCCCGACGGAGCTTCTCCACCTGCAGTAGTACTGATGGTCGAGGGGGCGCGCTGTCGCTGGGTTCGGAGAAAATAAACGATCGAGCACTAGTGGATGTTAGCTAGCTAGTCATCAAGTGTGTGTGTTAGTTGAACGGCTACTTCGTTTTGTTTACCTGTCATTGGTGCGACGACGACCGTCGACGACGGCAACCGAAGTGGCTGGCGGCGCCGGTGCGCCGCGGTGTCGGCCGTTGGCATCGTCCGACGAGACGGGCGCCGCCGCCGCTTTGGAACCTGGTTGCAGTGGCGCTACCGATGGAGAAGCTTGCTGAGACGTGACGGCAAGGCTCGAGAGCAGGAGCAGAGCACTGAGCTCCCGTGTAGACTCGATTTGGTAAAACTTTGGATCAGAAGAGTGGTTTCAAATTCAACCGGGTCTTAAAGCAGCCTGTGAGTACAGTTCTCGGTTTATTAATTTCCTTCTCCGTTCTCAGCCAAAATAGAGAAAAGTCATCAAGCTTTTTGATAGGCTACCTAGCTACGTCCTACAGTACCTCTGAGGACAAGTGCTGCCAAAATAGAGAAAAGTCATCTGCTTATGATCGCCGCTACGCATGTGTTACACATGCTAACCCTTCGATCGACTTGTGGCTGCTATTTATCCACGCCAATCAAGGCTCTGCGGTCTGCACAAGAGCAAGTACCTTTTGGACCTACTCCATCCGTTCCATAATATTTGTGTCATTATTGCTTTTAAAATAAAAGTAATATATCTAACAAAGTTAAAACGACAAGTAGAGAGAGTACACTTTAGTTTTCGCGTCCGTATGTATATATGCCATGTAAGCACATGTTACAAATTATTTTATGTTTTGACTTTTTCTAAATACGTTGATATATATGAATCTAGATGTACACATGTCTAAATATATAATAAAAATTATGTATGTGCAAAAGTCAAAACAAATAGTAATTCACAGCCAAACAAAACAGCGCATCACTCCCATATTGTTTCGCATGTGAACTAAACCAAATACATAGGTGAGTGATGGGCATCAATAATCCTTGGTGCGCGATCGATCCGAATGGACAAACAATCATCTCGATTCTAGATAATGGAAGTTTGGAGGAAAAACATACGAGATAGATAAGGCAGTGAGGAACATAGTCTGGGAGGCCTGAGAACGAAGGATATAACAAATTTCCTTCAAAAGTATGGGAAAATAGAAGCAAAATTTATGAAAAAAAAGAAACAAGAAGCAAGGGAAGGAAAATAGGAAAACTTAAAAACGTGAAAAAAAACCTCCCTCAAATGGGCTGCAAAGTCCCCATTAGTCAATTGTACAGGACATTCATATGCTCTCCACCATAAAAAATATGCCATCAAAAAGGAAAGGGAGATGCTAATTAAGGGACCTCAAAGGTGACGCCACCAACTTAGGTGGTACCGCGCGCGTTGTTGCGGGATTTGAGAGAGTTCTTCAATAAATTATGAACCGATGTGGTTGTATAATTGTGCACTTGTCTATTACACTGAAGGCCATTTTAGCACCTCTTAGATAGGAAAGCATAGAGTTTTGTGTTACTCTTTGGTTAATCAATGGACGGAGGAGAAAGAAATTAATAAGACATTCAGAAAATACTATTGATGGTACAATAGCTTTGACAATGAGACCAAAATAAAGTTGTTGACACCGTTTTTTGGATGAAACGGGTCAAAAAGGAATAAGAAGAAATAGCCGATGGGAGAACAGTACAATCGGCCGATTGAAGCAAAGGAGGAAATCAACGGAGCTCACCGATGGTCAAGGCAGTCCAACCCTATCTATCGATGGACAGGCGGGTCAATCTGATCGGCCGATGGTCAACTGAGGAATCGGCTGATGGGAAAGAAGAAGGCGATAATCAAGAAAATACGCCAATGGCAAGGCGCGGCGGAGGTGGGTCAGTATACGATTGACAACGGGTCAGAGTCAGTTTTAGGAAAGATTTGATTCTTGTATGAGTCTTTTTCTATTTTTAGCAGCGTTTGTTTTCTTTAGATGCAAGTAAACAGTGCTGTGATCGGCTAGGAGTCGGGTTGTCCTCAGTACATAAATAGTGATCCTGCGTGGTCGGAAAATTTGTACACACCAATATCAAACAAACCACCTCCGGGCAAACCCTTTACAATTTACACCATCTACTTTTCGGCGACTTCGCCACTGCATTTTTTCTTTTTCTTCAACGTCGTCCTTCAAGTTCGTCGGGGTGCATCGATTGATCTCTGGCAAGCTTGTGAGTACCGTTTTACCGAATAATCCTAGGCTTTAACCTCTGGGCGCATCGCTGAGGTTTTGTCTAGTTCTTTATTCACCCCTTATTGATATTAGCTAGATCTGCAAGTTTTCGTACCAATTCTTGTAGTTTTAGCTTTTATCATTAATTTATCCAGCTCGATCTAGATCCCGTCGGCTTCTAACATCATAGCCGATCCAGATCCGTTCGAGTGCTGACGTCACGATCGGCTGATCCAGCCGATTCTTTGATATCTATTTACGCTTTCGGTTGCTTTCGAGCCTGCCGATCCCGTTTCCTTATATCGGCCGATTGGCAGATACACGTACTATTGAAGACCCATCGGTTCTCTAGCCGATCCTTAATATTTTCCATTGTCAATCAACATGTCAGATTGGCTAGCACGCCTTGCTACAAACCGGGGAGTCACGTGTGTTACGCGCGGAGATGACGTCATATTTTCGCATCAACACACTTTTGGCACGCCCAGTGGGACCCGAAAAAGTCAACAATGTCTAAAAACACGAAGAATTTTGAAGTTGACCCAAGTAACATTCAACCAATCACCAAAGATCAGCTGAAGGATGCAGATAAAGTCGAGTTTGAAGCTCACATGAAGCGATATGAAGAGTTATGCTTGGCTTCATATGGTCAGACCAAGAGTGGAATCATCAAGAAGAGTCCTCTTCCAGGGCCTCAACATATCACCTTTTCAGCTGATCCTGAAGGACTTCAAGACATGATGAATAAAGCTATGCATCAAACTATGATCAATCAGTCAACGGTCTTCACCAATACTATTCAGAATTGTCTAACTGAAACATTCAAGAAGGGCACAAAGGACGGATATGTGAGATCTGCATACTTTCAACCAGGGCGATCTCCTCTGATGTTCCCAAAGGCTCAATCGGCTTCTCAGCCGATTAATGATCCAACAACAAGGATTACACCATCTCCACAGGTCAATGCAACTGCTCCTGATACATCATCGGATTCCCAGCCGATTCAGAATCAGAATATTGGAGATGCACCTAAAGATCCTGCTGTTACAGTGCCAATATTTCAAACCTATTCAGCACAGTCCAACGTCCAGGATCAGATGTTCTCAGTCCAGAATCCTCAGTATCCTACAATGAGGTACCAAAGTGGAACACTTACAGGTTGGGATTTACCTCACAATCACTTTGAGACAGATATCTCAAATTTCTTTGGTCCCCTACCTGAGGAGATTCCAGAAGTAAAGTACCCAAATCACTATCAAGCTATGTTTTGAGGTACTCCAAGGACTGTGCATTTAACCAAGGAAGGAGTGGAGTTTGTCTACTTTAATCATGGGAGCAAGGCTTTTGAAAGAGTTAAGATTAGTCCTGCTCATGCACATATGGTTATACCAATGGAAAGAAAAGCTCATGTTCCACCTCAAAGACCGGCTCCTCAGCCGATCTTAGGAATGCCTATACAGACCACTCCACTACAGCAAACAACACCGTTGCAACCTGTCATGACCCCGGCTAATACGGTTACTCACACGAGATCATCGCCTCAGCAGCCAATCAATCAAGGGGTGACAAGGCAGCTAGCAGCACAACCACAGCAGATGGATCCTGTACAGACGATGCAAATGCTTCTGAATCAATTGGCTGGCTCGGGCCAGTTGAAACTGCATCAGCCAACTCCATCGGCTGGATAGCCGATCAGACAGATCCCACCTGTAACAAGTCAATCAAATACTCAAGGTTCTTCTGGAGCAAGGGTATCAGCAGAAGTGCCAAATCCACAGTCAAGGCCTCTTGAAGAACAACCTTCAGAAACTCCATCGGCTGACATACAGGCGATAGAACAGATATCTGCTGAGTTAAAATCTCATCTGAAGGAAGAATTGATTGACCATATTTCAGAGAAGCTGCAGAAGCAATTTGGGATAAAACCTAAGCAGCAAATCTACATGTACAGAACACTGTATCCATCTGGCTTTGATCAAATACCTTTCCCTCTGAGATTCAAGGTGCCAGATGTCACCAAGTTCTCTGGGCAAGATGATACATCCACAATGGAGCATATTACTCGATTCATCATACAATGTGGAGAAGCAGGGAATATTGATGCACTCAGGATACGGTTGTTCTCTTCATCTCTCTCAGGGCCAACATTTTCGTGGTTCACTTCACTTCCGGCCAACTCCATTATCAAGTGGTCTGATTTGGAGCAACAGTTCCACAATTATTTTCTTCTCTGGTATTCATGAGATGAAGATTTCTGACTTAACCAGACTCAAGCAAAGGAACGATGAAACTGTTGCTAGATTCGTTCAGAGGTTCAGAGAAGTCAGAAACAAATGTTACAGCCTGAATCTAGGAGATAAACAGCTGGCTGAGTTAGCATTCCAAGGGCTCTTGCCAACCTTGAGGGAGAAATATGCATCACATGACTTCGAGAGTCTCAGCCAGTTAGTTAGTCGGATGAGTCAGGAAACTGCAAAGTCCTATGAGCCTAGGAGGAATTTCCAAAAGAAGGTCTCACTACAAGAAAAACGCCGACTAGTGACGCAAAAAAAGGCCGTTTCTCGTCATAAACCGTGATTAATGACGCCGGTTGTTATGAAAACGCTCCGTAATTAATCGAGCGTCACAAACCGCGATTAATGACGAGACCTTATTTCGCGGTGTCATGAGTTTAATGACGCGTATAAATTCATAACACAAAGGCGTCATAAGGTACATGCCACATCGGACCAAAATCTGATGTGGCACGGCGTTTTGTGACAAACCGTTTCGTCATTAAGTGAATTCAGCCCATATTTTGTTGGGCCAAGGTCCAAATTCCTTGTCGTCATAGATTGAATATGACCCACTTAATGTTAAGCTGAGCCCAATGTTTCTTTCATCATAAATTGGTTTTAGGCCTTATTAAGGTTGGATGGAGCCCAATATTGTTTGCGTCATAGATTGTTTAAGGCCTATTTATGGTTGGATGGAGCCCAATAATTGTTGTCGTCATAGATACTTTTAGGCCTAATTCTGGTTGGACCGACCCAATAATCAAGGTCATCATAGAATGTTTTAGGCCCGATTTTAGTATGACCGAGCCTAATAATTGCATTCGTCATTAATTTGTTTTGGGTCCAGTACTGGTTGGATTGAGTTCAATATTCGACGACGTCATAAAATGATTATGGCCCAACTGATATTGGACCCAGCCCACCATTTGCTGACGTCATTTTTGATACGGCCCATTTTATTAATAAATCATTTTTGAATTCGTAAAAAAATAATGGGCCGAGGGGGCAAGCCCACATATTTTTTTCCTGTTATTTTGGGCTGCACTCCAGGTAGTGTTATTTTGGGCTGCACTCCAGGTAGCGCTTAATTAAATATAATTCAATCTCATATTACATGCTAATCAATTAAGTAATTGACATCATAGATAATATTTCCATACCACTGATACAAATAAATGTTTCGGATCACACATGACACATTATTATCAATGAACACAGAACAACCACAAGCAGATTGTAAGTAGGAGCTCACAAACCAATACACATGATATCTCCATGCTCACAAATAAAGCTGGTCTTGAAATAGAACCCAGTAAGATAACAAAGCTCCGTACTCACAAACTAGCACAACTAGCTGGGAGGACACAAGCAGAAGACTAAGAAACACAGTGGCCTTACCCAAGGCGCGAGCTTAGCAGTTGATGAAGGAGGGTCTCAGTAGTTTCTACTTGTTTCTTCAACCTCTCAATCTCATCAGTCTGCACTTTCATTGCTACATCTGATGCTTCTGCCTTGATCTTCAAGTCTGTCAAAACTTGGTCCTGTTCAACAAAGATTTCACCAAGGTCAGCAGCTGCATCTAGCCCTCCCAACGAAACTTCAGGTCTTGAGCATGTAGCGAAAGCTGGATAATCTCAAGGCATGTAATCTATGAATGGCTTTGACTTCACTTTGGAGGGACAGGAATTTGATATTTGAACCGCAAGGATTGTCCTCAACATTTGAGCCTAAAAATGAAAGGAGAAGTCAAACTTGAACCTTAAACGAAACAAGCAAATAAACTTAGCAGGATAATCATGCGTTCTGTTACATACCACGACATGTGATTGAATCTCAGCAATGCAGGAGTGGGATGCTAGGCCCTGCACAAAAACATACAAATCAGGAACTGGATCTAGAGCGGTCAAGGTAAGAGAAGGATCTTAAATCTAAGACAATAAACAAAGTAAATTACTTTCTAAGCATGGCTCATCTATTAAGTTGTGTTACAAATTAGTAACTGCATCTAGAGCGGCCAAGATAAGAGAAGAATCTCCAATCTAACACAATACACAAAGTAATTTACTTTCAACGCATGGCTCATCGATTAACTTGTGTTCCAAATCAGTGACTGCATCTAGAGCGGCAAAGTTAAGAGAAGAATCTCAGAACTAACACAATACACGAAGCAATTTACTTTCTAAGCCAACGAAAATACTACTAGGGGACTAGAAAGAAAAGGAAATGAGATTCTGACTTGTGAAGGTCCAAGATTCAGAGGCCCATGGATTGAGGGGGCATCGGGAGCCGGTGCTTGCGCCGTATCCTCTCTCAACTGCTCAGCTTGGCTAACACAGCAGACGCAAGTAGAACACCGATATCTGCCGCCCACCATCTGCTGAGATACCCCTCCCCCTCCACCGGCGACGGCGAGGTCGGACCGCCACCGCAGATCTAGCTGAGCAGAGTGATGCTTTTTGGAAATGGAAGGCGGGAGTTTAGTGGCGCAATACGGTAGCAATGGAGTAGAGTATTTTTTATTTCGGGGCGGAGAGGGAATACATAATTTGAAAATCCCGCTTTCGACTTCCTGACCGCGAAATAAAAATTTGGTAAGCTGCACTTGCTTCGGGGCCACTGACAAGTGAGGCCGTGCAATCGCAGCCCCATATTGTTAGCGAGTTTGGGTGGGATTCCGGTGGCGTACAATATAGGCGGGAGACGGATATCTGGAAGAGGCCAACGCTTTAGTGAAGCTGGGTGCGTTTCCAGTCGAAGATCACAAAGCCTAACAGCTGCTTCTCCCACTACAATGCCTACACGTCTATTTTTTTTAAGTCATACGGATATAAGGATCTTCCTTCTGCGTTCTTATCCGGACCAAAGCACACTCGTGTACCCACCAAATATTTTGCATGCCTACCGGGGAAAAAGCCTGCATATTCCGCCCTATACTTGTGACAGGATTCCTCAGCAGTGTAGGCCTTCGTATTCCGAGCATCCCACGTATTTTCATGGCTACTGTAATCCCGTGAGGCATGCTCTACCACGAGGTGCACGCTGCCTTATTATCGGTCATGGTTTAATAAATAGGCGTGCCCCAAGGCCTTTGCTCATCGCCTCTTCATCATCCACGCATTGTGCTAGCAGACCTCTCTATTTGGTTTTGTGCGTTGTGAAAAAGAGGTGAGCTCTTAGCTTCTGCGTAGTGTTTTTACATGTTACAATCATTGTTTCTGGTCAGTGCTTATCATGTTTACGTTGTTGACGAGTGTGTAGGAGGATAGCTTCTAATGCGAACGGAGGAACTGCCAACTTCCATGCTGTGCCACCTCCGCAGCGGCCAGGATACATGGATACATATGATCTGTACGACATGGACGAAGTGGACGAGGAAGAAATGGATGAGATGAAGAAAGATGCTTTGGCTTGGCTGCAGGAGCAGGGTTACAGTCATGTGCTTCGCCATGGTCGCTGTGTGTGCCCTTAATTCAATCTTGCTCACTGGTAGTGGGGTTTTCGTGACATCCTACAGCATGCTTCTGGCATTGGTCGCTCGGGACGTACCATGAAGTCGAGGGGTAGGCACCGTGCATTGGAGGAATATCTCCACACGGTTCCTCGTTATGCTACATTCTGTCGTGCATTAGGTATGACGAGATAGGCATGTGCCGTATCCATCTCCATGACCGTGTCTGTTGTCTTCCTCGTTGCCAAGTCCGAAGATTTCATTGCTGGGTGTGTGTTTGTGCACGCCTATGCCAGTGCCACTATACGGGTGTAGGTCTATGGGGATGTATCATGTATGTGCACATTTAAGTTGAATAATTTGGGCAAGATGACCATCATTTACGTTCTGTATATTCTTGGCAAAATGATGAATTTAGTCAAATGGTAAATTTGTAAAATCGGTCATCATTTACGTGTGTATCTGCAATGCGGTGCAGTGGGATAAGAATAAAATATCACATGACAAGACATTACATCTCAGACTATGGCAACACATCATGACCAGGGAAATCCACTGAAGCAAGGAAGGCGATCATGGAAAAGAAGAACACCCATGTTCTTCATGGATAACAGGGGATACAAGGGATTTTCCTACCACTACAAGATTCACAGAGCAGGAAAACAGGGGATCGATCTTTTCCATCCAAAAGAAAACATACCATTGATCTTTCCATCCACAAGACCACCTATTTGAAAGTGAAAAAGAAAACCCAAATCCGAGTAATCTAAGACGACCCCCTCCGAGGAGTTCCCCGATGACTCTGGCGTCGAGGGAGCTTCAATGGCTGGGGGAGCCACGGGACCGGGATTGGCGGGGCCGGCATTTGAAGGACAAGCACCGAGGTCCATCTTCTTCTTGGTCCTCTTCAAGTCCACCCCTCCTCCTTCTCCTCCTCCTCCGCACCCTTCTTCTTCTTCACCGATGGAATGTCCTTGAACGAATCAAGCTTACCAGCCTTGTCATCCTTCAAAAGCTGCCTCACAAACGTCTCCGTCTGTTGATTCCTCTTCTTGGCCTCCACCTGCTTCCTCTTCTTGGCCGCCAATTGCTTCTTCTCAATGGCCGCCCACGTCTCTTCCTCATCCTCTTCTTATTCCTCTTCCTCTTCATCCTCTTCCACGTAGTCGTACTCATCCTCGCTGTCCTCGCTCTTCTGCCTTTCCATGTCTTCTACATCAGATTCACCCAAGGAGGGCTCGGATGGCTCGCATGCGCTTGGTTGGGGGGAGTCGGGTGGTGTCCCGATGGAGGAGGGGTTGGAAGGGAACGGGGAGGCGGGAAGTCGAATCGGAGAAGAAGGCATGGTGGTTGTGGTTTTCTGGAGGAAGAGAGTTTGAGACAAGGCAATGGAGGGAGTTAAGAGAGTCCGGTATATTAATAGATCTCAGTTTTAGGGAAAGTCGGGGTGTCTCTTCGGGAGTTGTATCACGCTAATGCAAGGAGGTGCCTCGATCTCTAATAATGTAACGGTCTTTTGCAAAGAAAAGAACTATGTAAATTTGTAATCTTAGTGAATTTGGAGCAAACTATATTTACAAGCACTTCCACATGCAGAGATGAAATGTTTACTGCCATTAAACCAGATGTTCGGATATGGGATGCATTAACAGACTGGATGTTTCGGCCTAGAAAAATATACAGAAAGGACAAATATTTCCGGACCTGTAAAAGATGCTTGTTTTTATTTTGGGCAAAGGTGATCTATGATTTTATAGTTTATGAGAGCGATAAAATAGGATAACATTTATAGGGAGACAAGGAACAGAGATGGTCAGGGAAACAAAGCATAAACCACTTCAAACAAGGGGATTGATCAACAAACAAACGATAACCAAATTCACAAACATGGTTTGGGTTTGGGATGCATTAGCATTTTGGATGTTTGGCAATAACCGGATGCCTGTTTTGAATTTGGTCAAGGTGAGCAACGATCACATTGCTATTTCTTATTAATTGTCCAATATTGATCTTCAACCTCTCCAGATCATGTGTCAAGCTAGGAAACACGATCATGTATAAGTACAATAAGAGCGGATGTTCTTGTCTACGAAACACGAACAGGCTGGACAACACATAAGACCATGTTTCATGGAAATGTAAAGTTACTAATTAACATCACAATGTTCCCACGAAATCTAAAGATACTAATTAACATCACAGATAACATATCGGCATTGGTCTTCCACTGGCGCGGCTCGCTCACTCCATCTACATCCATCCCTCATTTCTGGCCAGGACGCGGTGGCGGCTCCACTTATTCATGTTGTCCTCCGTCAGGGCCTCAGACCTTGCCATCCCAAGGACGTGGTCCTTGATCTCATTCAGGTTCCTCCACCGGTGCATACGGTTGGGGTAGACAGGGCACCCGTAGGTGTTGGTAGTGCACCGAAAGACGCACGGAGCAATGGTCTTAAGATGGTCTATGTCAGTTTGGGTGTCGGAGTTGGAGTCGGAATTGGAGTCGGAGTCCAACTCTGCAAGTGGTGGAGGAGGCTGGGAATCCGTCGGCGACGTACCAGCGGCACCGGGCATTGGCGGGTCGACATTGGCGGCATCGCAGCGGGGCGGCTCCGTGCTGTGGAATTGACGCCCTTGCCACTCTAAGTAGGAGCGGATGAAGTGGAGGCCGCGCGGTGATAGCCACGACCCGGATTCGGCTCCTACGGAGGCGGTGGGCGAGAGGCTGGCAACGCCGCCGGACCGACGAGCAGGGGCGGGTACGGCCATGTGCCTGAGCTCTGTGTGTCTGGGGAGACTGATTGCTTGATTGCGTCGGATGGGCAGTAGGACTGAAACGCGAGTGTTTGGGAAGAGAACTATGGGTAGAGTGGTTCGGAACTGGCGAGGACGCCGATGGTGGTAGGAATACAATGGCTAGCTTCCATGAGAAGTTGTGCAAGCTTATGTGACAAGCTAAGCAACGAGCCTCTAGATCGAGTGGCTGCTATTCATCTACAAGCTTCCATGGGGCGTTGTGGCAAGCTTCCATGGGAAATTAGGCAACCGATGCCTCTGCCTGTCGAGGAAGGCTACGGCCGGATGTTACTGATAAGAAAAGGTGACCAGACCGAACTAAATTCAGTGTTGATTTTGTGGGCAAAATAGGATGACAACGGCCGGATCTTACTCATCTGCAAAAGTGACTGGACCGGACTAAATGGTTCGTTGAATTGTTATTAGGAAAATACGATCGCATTATTCGAATGATCCTCCATCCAAAGTAAGAAACAAAGTCCATTCTAAAGTGACTAATTAAACATCACAATTTCCACATACATAAGACAATGTGCCAACGAAATCTAACGATACTAATTAACATCACTGATAACATAACATCACAAAGTTCACATACATAAGACAATGTTCCAACGAAATCTAAAGATAATAATTAACATCACAGATAACATAACAACATAGATCTTCCACCGGCGCGGCTCGCTCACTCCATCTACTCCATCCATCCCTCATTCCTGGCCACGACGCGGTGACGGCTCCACTTCTTCTTATAGTTCTGCCTCAGGGGTGCAGACTTGGCCATCCCAAGGACATGGTCCTTGACCTCATTCAACTTGCGCCACCGGTGCATAAAGTTGGGGCAGATAGGGCACCCGTACGTGCCGTTGAAGTGCCAGAAGACGCGCAAAGCATCGCCCCGGGGGACCGGAGGGATGTAGCCGTGGAAACGATCCTCAGACGAGTCTGTGTCAGCTTGGGAGTCGGAGTCGGAGTCAAACTCACCAGCAGGAAGGGTACCCATAAACGTAAGCTTCCGAGGCGGCGACGGTGGAGGAGGCTGGATATCCGCCGGCGAGACACCAGCTACTCCTGGCAAAGCGCCGGCGATCGACGGCGGGTCGACGTTGGCGTCGTCGGAGGGCGGCGGCAGCGACGGTGGAGGAGGCTGGGAATCCGCCAGCGAGCCACCACCGGCTCTTGGGAAACCGCAGACGAGCGACGGCAGGTCGACATTGGCGGCATCAGAGCGCGGCGGCAGCGTGCCGTGGATGTGGCCCCACAGCGCCTCCGTGAACATGCGGGCGAAGTGCTGGCCGTCGCGCGGCGGCACCCAGTCACGGGCGCGTGAAGAGGATGTGGCGCTGGAGGATTGGTTGAAGGGCGAGGGTGAGAGCCGACGCGACGGGGAGCCGGTGGGGGATAGCCGGCGCGACGGGGAACCAGTGGGGGATAGCCGGCGTGACGGGGAGCCTGATCGCTTCATTGCGTCGGCCGGGCAGTAGGAGTAAGGCGCGAGTGTTTGGGAAGTGGTAGCGTGGTTCCGAACTGGCGAGGACGCCGATGGTGGGGGGTAGGAATGGCGATTTATGTGGAGTTACTCACCTTGCCTGGGAAGTTGTGTCGCTTCGGTGAGAAGGTAAGCAACATGCGCCTCTTGAGTCTTGACTCTTGAGTGGCTTCCATTCATCTTCCACTGTTGAGGGGCTGATGTGCGGGTCCCCACACCGTATGACCAACATGTCTGTGATCTCTTGATGATGGCAACCACCTTCCATGGGAAGTTGTGGCACAAGGATGGCAATGGGCGGATGTTACTGTTAAGAAAAAGTGACAAGACCGGACTAAATTATTTGTTGATTTGTTGGCAAAATAGGTTCACATTTTTCGAGCGAACATCCATCCAAAGTACTCCATAGGAGGAAACAGAGTTCTCTGGTCATACACTCAGCATAATCAAATACAGAGGGATCAAACTTAATCAAAAACTACTAATAACCATTACAACAAAGTGACACTTGTTATTGTTGGCAATTATCTTTTTATCCAGTCTGGGTCATCGAGGATCAAAGGCGCCGCCTCGCCGTCGAGCAGGAACGGGTCCAACATCGGTGGCTGAGCGGCTGGCAACACCACCGGCCTTTCAAGCAGGGACAGGAACAGCCGTGCCCCTGAGCTCTCTGGGACAGTCGGCGCGGCGGGCGGACTTGACATCAATGGCCGAGCGTCTGGCAACGCCGCCGACCTGTCGAGCAGGGACGGGAATGGCCGTGCGCCTGAGCTCTCCAGGACAGTTGAAGCGGCGGACGCACTTGACATCAATGGAGGAGTGGAGGGGCATGGCTGCCACGTGCGACCAGCCCGGCCTCTCGAGCACTCCACCCACTACACGCCAGCTTCTGGTGGCGACAGGTATGGCCGTGCGCCTGAGCTCTCCGGGACAGTCGAAGCGGCGGGCGCACTTGGCATCAATGGCCGAGCGCCGGCTGGTAACGCCGTCGGCCTGTGCAGCAGGGACGGGAATGACCGTGCACCTGAGCTCTCTGGGACAGTCCAAGCGGCGGGCGCACTGGACATCAATGGCGGAGTGGAGGGCCACGACTGCCACGTGCAACCAACCCGGCCTCTCGGGCACTCCACCCACTGCACGCCAGCTTCTGGTGGTGACGATGAGACGGGAATCGTGTTTTGATAGATGCGGAGAGAACGCCTGTCCCACCGCTGCCTGGCATGCCAGCGACGAAGGCCGCAGTCGGCACAGAGCGTGCCGGGCCCCATCAGCCCGGCCATCCATTGCGGTGTTTCTGTCCTGCCGCAGTCGCCGCATCTCGGCCCCGCCGGAGCTTTAGACGGCGTGGATGATAGGAGAGCGAGCTCCACAGGAGGCACACGATGATTGTCGCCGGCCATTGGGGGAGATGCTTTGAAATGCACATATAAATTAGTTTGCTCAAAGAGGCGGAAAAGGTCGAAAGAACAAAGAAATCGATTGAATTGGGAGAGAGGACGACGGTACTTGCGCCGATCGGAGGCGATGCCGATGGGGTCTTCTAGTGCCGATAGGAGGAGATGCCGATGGGGTTTTCTTTTGTTGAGGAGGAGATGCAAAAGTGTTTTCCAGTATATATTAATAGATCTCATTTGCCAAGGGAAAGGCGCAGGGTCTCATGGGGGATCGTGTCAGGCAAATGGCCTAGGCACGTAACTTGCAATCTCGTTGAACTTGGAGCAAACTTAATTCACTTGAACATGATGAGATCGAAAGTTCCCACGAGACCGGTTATTCTGGTATATGAGGTCGGATGTTTGGGTTTACGAATCATGAGTAGACCGGAGAAATATTTTTAATCATTTGATGGCAAAAGATGCTTGTTTTAAATATGGACAAGGTGAGATATGATATCATCCTTGTTAGGGAGAGCCAAAAACGTGCACAATTCGAACGTGGAGCCATGGCTTAGGTAGAGCAAATTGAAGCGATGGGCAACAAATTGGCTTTCAGTAAGATGGTGTCTACTCTATCTAGTGTACACTACCCCATCTAGCAAAGATTTGTTTTTCAAAGACTTGGTTAGTAGGAAAGAATCATGAAGACAAGCAAGCTGACTTAGAGTTTGAACCACGACTTCATTCTTCCTTGTTGACGAGTCATGCTTGGTTACAACAAAAATGAAAGCATGCAATGAGATAGGCAATATAACCCGGGCAGGACCGGATGTTTGGGTTTACGAAACATTAACAGACCAGACAAAAATTTTCATTCCTTTCCTGGCAAAAGTTGCTTGTTTTGAATTGGGCAAACCTGATTACGGATTTCGTAGTTTCTGAGATAGTGAGATCACATTATTTGTTTTTTAATTGTCCAATATTGATTTCCACCTCTCTAAATTGCGATGAACTATTCCAACTTCCAGCCGTGGTAAATAAATGGGGGAAGACCAGAAGTTGGTTTCCATCACGTCAATGCGTGTGCGAGTATTGCTACATGGGAATCAAGGAAGAGTGATAGAAACAGATATCAGTGGATTGATCTGGAAACAAATATATCCAAAATCACTCTCACATGTCATGGTAATTTGTTTGGATGCATATATCCAATTATTTTGCTAAAGAACAGATCACATTCAGCGTGAATTCTACATTCCTCATTACAAAAATGTGACCATTCTTCCCAGCTCATCTTGAAGTACAGGCGGCCTGCGCACTGATGATTACCGCGTGCCACTAGCGGCACCAGCATTGCACGTCGACGCCATGTCACTCACCGGATCACCTCTGAGGCTGCCTCACGGCACCGCAGGCAACCCTTGTTCGTCCGCATCATCATCGATGTCGCGGCCGCCGATTCTTCCTCGCCCTCGACCTGTCTAATGTACCGCCTCGTAGTGTCATCATCACCGGCGCCGCCATTGGCCCTGTAGAGGACCATGGCGGCTATGTAGGCCGCCACATTGTGCCCGGCCTGGGCGGCCTCCTCGAGCTTGGCGATGGATGACCGGGAGCTGTAGTTTTCCCCGAATAGGATGTCCATCCCAGAGAGGAAACATGCCTCCGGGTTTCTTATGCGGGTCAGGCAATCGAGGAGGGCGTCGTAGCCCTTGCGGTCATTCCACTGCAGCTCGACGACAAATCGCTCTAGCGCCACGCGTCAACCAACGGCCACGTTCTTGCACACGCGACGCATCTCCCGGCAGGTTGCCCGTAGGCTACGGAGGTCGTCCATGGCCCGCTCTGAGGTCACAGCGAGGTGGCCGACGATGTCAATGTTCACCTCTGTAGGGAGCACCACCAGCGATAGCGGCAACCGCCTCGACGACATGATTACTGACCTACCGGCGTCCTGAAAATAGTTTGATCAAACATCAGAGTGCCAGGTCAAATGCACATTCAAATTGATACAGAGACTTGGAAGAGAGCACTGTATTCTCACGGATCTTCCTTCCGAGAAGAGGAGATGCAATTGTAAAAATGTTTTCTGTACCCCAGGCAGAAGAAGTCGATCAATGCCCCATTTACAACAAATCCACCATTCCTTTCTCTGCATTTACAGTAAATTCACCGCTCCTTCGCCACCCAAAACAACCTTCGTTGCTGCTCCGTTGATTTCGGGATAACAATAATAATTCATTATGACTGTTGGGGAACCTAACGGAAATTCTGTTCTTGGAAATGTGAACAGGTCGGACTAAATGGTCAGTACAATGTGGTGGATACTAACTGCTGCGCATTTCTTTGTCGATTTTGGCAATACATCATCAGTACAATGCTAAGAAGCATAGGGCACAATGTTCAGAATACATGATTGACACATTGTTCACAATACCAAAGTGACACTTGCAGAATACATGATCGAGACATCTAATTAGCCTTACCACCGAGCATCAATCCCGCCATTCCCACGAAAACAACAAATAAAGCAAGCAGCACATGCGCGAGTTTGACATTGTGCCTATAATTCCCAATTGACTTCAGCTCGGCAGTAGCCTTCTGAAGTTTTTGTCACGCTATTTTGAGCTCATTCCTAATCTCTCTAAGCTCACAGTTAGATTTTCCCAATTCCCCCTCCCACTGCTTTGCATCCTCTTCAGCTTTCGCTTTCTTCTTCATGAGCTTCAGCATAACAGCATACGACCTTTCATCCCATTCTGGATCAATCCAGCAGAAGTAATAGCATTACTCTTTTTCCTCCTGTAAATTAAACGACCCATTAGCAATAGCGGTTGACCACAGGCACCACATAAGTAGGTAGCCAACTAGCCATTACCTTTGGGCAGCTAGCAAACCGGTGGCCAGGGTTGAGAAAGGTCCAAGCATACTTCACCACAGCTCTCAACCTGTGTTTGCACTTGTCTTTAGGATGCCAATGGCTACTATTGCAGGAAGATGTCTCCGAGCAGTAACTACCAATGGAAGAAGATGCTGGAGTACACGGATGCTTCAAAAAAATTCATTGCAACTTGAAATCAATGCTTAGTTTTGCACTTTCTAAACTAGAGCCTATCAATCAACTTGTAACAACAATCGTGCTTCAACCAAAATCCCCCATTCCAAATATCACTTCCCTCTGACGAAAGGGTTGTAGATCTGCACACCAACGCCTCTAGGCTAGATATTTGCCACAACAACCAACAGGAGCGTGCTGGCAAGCCCCTTGCAGGGTACGCGGTTGATATAGCTGTTGGCCGCGGGTTCGACCCCTGCTATTGACATAGTATCCTTTTAATTTTCCTCTGTTTTTTTATCAAACTGACTTGTGGGACCTTATTAAATTTTATGATGAGTTGGAACCACAGTAGGAAACAAGCAGTTTCGCGATCGTTCCTCAGGAAGGTCCTTCTAGCAAAACATCAACAGACTGGAACTTTGCCGTCCACCGAGCAGCAAACATCATATTAGGATCAGGTAGCAACAAGTTTCTCAACTCATGACCACAAAGTTCACAATACCAAGTAGCAACAAGTTACAACACCAAGTAGCAAACATCATAGGATGATCATCACACGAAGTAGCAACAAGTTTCGTAACTCATGACCACAAAGTTCACAACACCAAGTAGCAAACATCATAGGATGATCATCATTACAATTTTCAAAATAATCACAACCACCCATTTGTAATCATAACGATAAGAACTGATCATCAATTTACATCTGTAGGCGTTGATTCTCCTTCCATTGCTCCATCCTGCAGCTGTCCCTTCACCTTCTGCAGCTCAGCGGCAGTAGCTTCTGAGGATCCTTCCCATTGTTGATCCCTTTTTCGCTTGGCTGACCTAAAGAAAACATAAGCACCAACAAGTTTCATAACACTACGTATTATGATCAGGAGGAACAACTAGTAATTAAACATCAACAAAGAAGAAGTTTCATAATAATCAAGCACTACCAATTTTTATCTTTCTCGCGCAGTATCCATTGCTTCTCCTTCTCCATCTGGATAACACTCTGTTGTATCGATTGCTTCTCCTTCTCGATCTCGATAACTAGCTGCTCAACCGATTGCTTATACACTTCCATCGCATCGATGGCATGTTTCAGCTTTCCCTTCACATTTTCCAGCTCAGTGGTAGTTGCTTTAAGCTTGATGTTAGCCTTTGCGCATTCTTCCTTCCATGACCTTGCCTCCTCTTCAGGTCTTGCCTTCCTGTCCAGTACCAGGTCTTTCGACTCTTGGTCAAGAATCTCACCTATTTCTTTCAATAAGGCAATGTCCCGGCGTAACATATGGGCACACAACTCCTTGTAGTTGTTGGTCTGTTGCAATTGTTCATGTAACAATTGGTCAGCCATCTCGTTGAATTTCCTCATCTCTTGCATAGTTGTATTTAAAATTTCCTGACACAGCTCCTTGTATTTTACAGCCTCTTGCTGCGCCATGAGTTCACTGCCTTCTTGTTCTTGCAGGTCTCTCTTCACCTCTTGCAGCCCAGCTTTAGTGGCTTCAAGCACCTCTACAAGCTAGTAAAATACAAGAACCTATAAATCCATCAAACGATGCAAACTGAAAACTAACTGAATCTAACACCTATGAATTGTCTATAGCCTATCAACTTGTAACACCAAACAAAGTGCAAATATGAGGGTACGATGAAATCTGATTCTAGTGTATATGCTCATCAATCCGTTAGATCCCCAAATCTAGAAATCCCTAGGACGATAGGGGAAAATATAGCGGCTCAAACCAGAGAACTGACCTTGTCGAGCCATTTCAGCTTCTTGTAGCTGGAAGGTGGCGGCGGAACCATCTTCTCGTCGCCTCTAGGATCCGCCATTCCTGCCACGAGCCGTTGCAGATTTGCTCATAGAAAAAGTTGAGAGTCTTTGCGAAGGCAGTGAAGCCTTTCGTCTGCGAATTACTGATTTATATTAAAGATTCACCTTACACAACCATAAGGAAAGTGTTTCCTGTTAAAATGACAGAACCAAGAAGTGGTGCAGTGGTAAGCAACACAGTCTTGTTCCTATAGGTCTTTAGTTCGAACCCTTGCAATGGTAAGTTTTTTTTGCAACATTTCGTGACCTAGCGAAAATGCTTACATGTGGGACCTCCATTTTATGATGACTTGGAACGACAGTAGGAAATAAGCTGTTTTGCGATCATTATTCAGGAAGGTCCTTCCAACAAAACATCAACAGACCGGACCAGCAAAACATCAACAAAATTATCTCAGAATGGTGAGAGTGCTCAAAGCAAATCAGCATAATAAGATGGCATCTCAAAGCAACTCATCACCACAAAGTTTACACCACCAAGTAGCAAACACAATAACATGATGAGGTAGAAACATGTTTCTTAAGACATCAGTAGATCGACAATTCTCCCTGCATATAGTTTCAAGGTAATATTATGTCTGGCTTCCTGCAGCTGTCCATTCACCTTCTGCAGCTCGGTTTCAAGCATCACTTAAATCGATAAATTCTGAGGGTCGTTCACGTGATCTGAAGAAAACATCAGCAACAACTTTCATAATATGGCATGTCATGGTTATTCATCATTAAAAATTGTTCCAATAATCGTAACTTCCTAATGTTCGATTCCATTTCCATGAACACTTGGACAAGTTCTGTCTGTGTTGGCTTACCCTTCTTCCTCTTCTGAAGCTCAGTGGTAGTATCTTCAAGCATCAATTTTTCAGTATCTCCAAGCTTCATGTTAGCCTTTCTGCATTCTTCTTTCCATCACCTTGCTTCCTCTTCGCTTTTTCTATCCTACGTGTTAGTTTATATAGGACAACTTTAGTCCTACCATCCCATTCAGAATCAATCCAAACAAACGTCTAACATTGTTTTCCTTGAGGCTACAGACACCAAATACATATATGTTCATAAAATTGTCCATTTTCAACACTATTATCAAGAGTACAAGTACTATAAGTCTATTGAAATTTAAACAAGTTATTGTTTACCTGACCACAGGTTCCATATCGGCGCCCAAGGGCGGTGAAGCTTTCCCTGACAAGGAGAGCATACCCATGCTGGCACTTGTTATAAGGATCCACAACGATAAGATCAACATCAGGAGGCTCCGATGTAACGAAATCAATGGACCGAGCCACCACCAGATGCTAGTAAAATACAAGAACCTATCTATTCATAAAATGATGCAAATCGAAAAACTAATTGAATCTAACACCGATTATCTATAGCTGATCAACTTCTAACACCAATTGCAATGCAAATCTGAGTGTATGATTGTTGACGGTTGATTGTCGTATCAAAGTTCGTTTGGATTTGCAAGCGGACAAATCCCCCTTTGTAGTCAAGGGACCCTTCTTCCCTTAAGTGTGAGAACCCAAGGTATCGAATCCGTGGAACAATGTGCAACGCAAGGATTCAATCTAGTATAGCAAGGAAACTCTTTCTCTTGAAGAACCAAGTTGCATCTAATCTAAGAGATCATCAAGAAAACACATCTAATCTAATCTAATCTAATCTACTAAACACAAGAGGTACCAAGAGAAAGCAAAGAGATAACCGATCTAGAGAGTCTAGATCATGCCTTTGTTGTAGCTCCAAATAAGATAGATGAAGATAGAAAAGCGAATCTCATTAAAAGCATCTTTAAACCGTGGCCTCCGATCCGATTCCGAAGACGCCCGCCTTTTGGAGCCACCGTCCTGTCACAACGCACTCCTATTCATGCGGGTTAGCCTAGGGCGAGTTCGAGAAGAACAAGTTGAAAACACTTGGTCGGTCCGGTATGCACCTCTAGCCACCGCGGCTACAAGAGCACCCTATGCAATCTATCTTAAGTATAGATTGAGGAAGAAGCAAAACCAAGGGAGAACAAAATCATCGAGAAGGCACTTGATCGCAAGAAATCGGATTCACTATAAAACTTCACCATGAATGATTACATGAACAAGATCACCACCGGGATCCTACCTCGATCTTGATCCTTGCTCCGGAGCTCCGACATGGTCTTCCATGCCAGGTTCCCACGTCGGCTAGGGAAACCCTAGACAACTAGCATGACCCTCCTCTCCGAGATGGTGTCCCTCTAGCTTCTCTGCTCCTCGGCGGCGGATGACGAATGAATTGATGCGTGGCTCTTGACGAGGGGACTATAAATAGTCCGAGGGGCGTCTAGGTCAAAGGGGGCGCCGAACCGGGCCCGGAATGGGCTGGGCTGGTCGGCCTGGGCCAGCCGGCCTGGGCCCATTTCGGCTCAGTTCGGCCCCAGCTTCCTCCCGGTTGCTTCTCGTGTCTTCTGGAACTTTCCACTTCCTGCATGTGGGCCCTTGGCGTCAGTTTCTCTGCGGTTTGGATAGGGCTCCTTGTCGCGCAAGCTTCAACATTTTTTGTCCAGGTCCTCGGAGTTTCACGGCTTCACGCTTCGGTCCTTGGGCCACTTGGAGTCTTGTTCACTTCGTGTCTTGACTTATGCCGGGCTTCATGATCTTCTCACAAAGTGCTTGATGAACTTTCCCGGGAAGTCTCCCTTTTAGCGTTAAAACTCTGCATAAACAATAAACTCCAAAATCCACATGCGAGTGCAAACTTGACATATCATGAGGGTTAGGATCGTTAGTTTGGATATTAAATCAATGCCAACACCGAAGGTAAACTCATGGCTAGGTTGACGGAAATTCACCGTCAACATCTCCCCCATGCTTAAACCTTGCTTGTCCTCGAGTAAGCCTTCGATGGATATCAGTGTTGCCTTTCATTATTTAAACCCTGCACTTGATCATACACGAGAAAACATAATGCTCTCTAAATTTATATTTGTTAAAGTTCCATAATGTACTAGCCTTCATCCCTACGGAGGGTGGATATCAATTAAGCTCCTCCCACAAGTTATTAATCATGCTCCCAAATTTCAAACGAATCTCAGAAATTTTGAAGTATAGAGCAAGATGAATGAAAAGAGCTAAACCAAGTTCAAAAATTTAAACCACCTTGCATCTTGCTCATGAACCCTCATCTCATCTTGTCTCTCAAGCCTATTTATTCTACTCCTTTCCCTCTAAAAATATATATATAAGTGGAAGGATTTATATGGAGCTTTTGGGAAAAGTTTAGTCCTACCAAGATATTATAATTGAGATGTTACCAAAACAAGACAAGCTTCTCATGGTCTTACCGAGACTCGTCAAAAAGGTCATTGGAAAAATAATGTTACAAGGAGGGGGGAGAGATGAACACACACTTTTTGAGATAAGTGGACATGTGCAAATGGCAAAGAGTGATCTCGAGGCACAAACGAAGTCCTCGTTATCGGATTGCACATGGTTGGAAAGATGAGTATGGATCTTGATCTTGAATCCTCTTGAAACTTCTAATGCATCTAGAGAGCCGGGGAGTTTTATTTATTATTATTTTTTGCTTTCTCTCTTTTTTTATATATATACACATTTTTTCTCCTTTATCTTTCTTTCTTTCATACTTTTTTTCTTTTTCTCTCTTTTTTTTCTTTTTTATACTCCCCTTGAACTCTAGATTACATTGTACCTACCTCCTTGGCAACTCCCCCCCATGCTTAGACGATTGCACGTCCTTGGGCAAAGAGGTGGAAAAATTTTTGTGCCAAGGTAGGTACTAAAAGTTCTATGTTTTCCTGGAAAGAAACACTTGAAATCTTCTAGGGATCCTTCACGCAACCTATCGGTGTTTTAACCCGGCAACCTACCAAGGGGAGTACCCGAGGTAGACGTTTGTGGCCTCGCCGAGATCGGGAACTCGAAGGAGAGACACGTGGCACACAATTTAGATAGGTTCGGGTCGCGAGGTGCGTAATACCCTACGTCCTGTATGCTGCGTAGCTCTGGATTGATTGGGTGTGTTTACAAGATGATGCGGATGAGAGATAGGGGTCCTTGCCTCGCCTTATATAGTCTGGGAGGCAGGGTTACAAGTCGGTTTGAGGGAGAGAGTTCTAGTCGCACACGACTAGGAGTACTCTACATGGATCCGGGCATGCTTAGCTTCCTAACCGAGTACTAGTCCTCCATATGCCTTGCGCCTCACGCCATCTGGTGCCGTGCTGCCCAAGTCGAGTAGTCCCAGGGGGCCCACGCAGTAGTCGGTCCTGGTATCCACCTGAGTAGTGGGCCCAGGGATGTCCATACGACAGGCCCCCGAGTACTTTGTAGTCGAGCAGGATATTTTCGAGTAGTCTTGACGGCCTTGGCGAGTAGTCCCCGAGCGTCCCCAAGTTCCACAAGCCGAAAGTCCTCAAGAACACTTGAATTATCCCTCGGCTGGAAGGTACTCCAACTGATCTTTGAGTAGTCTTGAAGTCTTCTCGAGTAGTCCCCAAGCGTCCCCGAGTGCTCCTCTCGAAGGTCTTCAATAGTACTCGTGTTGTCTTAATGAAAAACCATATGGAAAATGCGATTCGGAGAATCGCATTCCATATGGAATGTAGCCCCCAAGCCTTAGGTCGAATCGTAGATTCAAGCTGAGGGTCAATCTGAAGTTCTGCCAATCTTATTCCGAAAAATCCAGAGAAAAAACCGAAGGACACGTGACACGGAGCCCCCGAGCCTTGAGTCGAGTACTTTCTCTCGAATTGAAGGGTCATCTTGACTGTAGAATGTGTCCGGAGTGGAGTTATGGTCTGAATTTGCCCACTGAATCTGCCGGTTGAAATCGAGCCCCCGAGATTGAGAGCGTTGACTACTGGAATACGAAGAGTCAGTCCTCTGCCACTGAGTCAGCCGCCCCGACCTTATCCGCCCGTTCGGCACTGAGCCGCCTGATGTCTTATAAGTAGCAGGGCAACCCCTTAGGGTTTTTTACTTCCATTGTTTCCATTCTTCTGCGCATAGATCTGAATCACTGGCCTCCTGCGCCTCTGCTACCACCGCCGCCGCTGGGTAGATTAGATCTACTTCGGCGCCGCCGATGTAGTCCGCCCATCCCCGAGCCCCCGAGAGAATGCGAGTGAAGACACCCGTGACTTGGAGGATGAAGGCGTCCCCAGCGAAGAGCACCAAAACCGGTGCGTCGAAGAAGAGGAGCCGTGATGAGGCCGGTGATGCCGGCCAGTCGTTGTCGTTGCTGCCCCCCTCCACTCCGCCCAATCCGGCGAAGGAGTGGAAGAAGGCGAAGCTGAAGACCGAGGACCTCCTCACCTTGGTCAACAGTGGTTTCCTCCGCGAGAAGGAGATGGATCTGTGGCGCGTCGGCACTGGAGATCCATACCCGATGGAGAAGAACCCGGATGAGATTCCAATGTTCGCGCGGTTCGTGGAGCGCGGACTCGCGTTGCCTGCCAGCGCTTCTTCAAGGGGATGCTCAGGTACTACGGGATCGAGTACCTCAACCTCAACCCTAATGGTATCTTCCACATCTCCATCTTCGTACATTTCTGCGAAGCATTTGTGGGGATCAAGCCCCACTGGATCTTGTTCCGGAAGTTCTTCCGGGTGAAGCCGCAGCCGAGCACAGACGACCCCTGTAACACCCTAGTTTGCATTTTGGCTAGGATTTAAAATTTTATTAAAATTTGTTAGAATTAAATAGAGAGTGTGTACAATCTTTTCAAAATAAATAATATTCTCTAAAATAAATAAATGAATCATAGGTTATAAATTTTTGTGTGTCACATTCATGCTGCAGTGCATAGTGTTTATTGTGTGAAAAATGAGTTTGAGTTTTAAAGCTCGAATAGGTTCGTATCTCTGTAATCTTTACCTCTAAACCTCTCCAACACAATCTTTTCTTTATCTCGACCCATCTCTTTTCCTCTCCATCCCTCTCTAGATCCTTTCTCGAGCCTAACCCTCTCTTTCTCTATAAATACCATAGGACCATCTCTCCTCTCTCTAAAACACATCTCTCTTTCTCTCTCTACAATTAAAGGTCTCTTTTCTCTCTCTAACATCATGTCAAGTTCATATCTCTAATTCTTTCTCTCTCTCTAATCTTTTCTCTAAACAAGACCTATCTCTGTCTACCATATAATAGTCTCTCCTCCCTCTCCCTCTCTAAAACCATTTTCTCCCCCTCTCTCTCTATCTATCTTGGACCCAATCTCTCTCTCTCTCTATAAATCTTTTTGGGCTCCATAATTCTCTTTATTCAAGCAAATCCATATTCATCCCTCCTCTCCCTTCCCCTAATCTGGCCCAAACCCCTCTCCTCTCCCCTTCGGGCCCAACCTAGCAAAACCTCCTCCCTTCCACCTCCTCTTTCCAGCCCAAACCCACCTCCCTCCCTATTTCTTCCCGCCGGCCCACCACTCCTAGCAGGCCAGCAGCACACCAGGCCCCCTCCCGCCTTCTCTCTCTGCCGCACGGGCCCCACCCGTCATCCCCTCCAACCCCACCTTCCTTCTTCCCCCTCCCCTGTTTCCAACCGAGCAGAGCAAGCCGCCGGCCTGGGATTTGAATCCCGGAGCACCCGCGCCCTCCGCCCCAATCCCCGCTCCCTGGACCCACTCCTTCGGCCTCTCCACGCCTCCCCTACCCCGCAACCCGTCCCGGTGCGAGTCCTCCTCCCAGATGGCAAGGTGAGCCATGCCGCGCCTGTCACGGCCGCCATCACCGCGTCCCCCAAATCCCGGCCACCTCCCAGCCTACTCGCCTATAAATGCCCAGAACCGAGCTCCCTCCCCTCTCTTTTCCTCTCCGCTCAACCTCGCTCGCCGCGGAGCCGCCCTTGGCCGCCAATCGCCGTCGCCATCACCGCGGTGAGGAGCTCCGCCGCCGCCGTGTTTTCCCACTCCGACCCTCCCTCACCCTCCTCCTTCTCTCCTTGCACGCACAGGTACCCCAGGAGGACGTCCCCGCCCCCGAAGGCACGAAGCCGTGGCCGGAACCCCGTCGCCTGCAAATGCCCGGCCTCCCGTCCGCCCCTCGTCGGCGCACGGCCTCTCCGATGCCCCAACGTCGCCCACGACCCCCTGGTGAGGTTCGCGCCGTCCTCCTCTTCCTCCCGGTGAAAACCGCACGCAAAACGGTGCCTCGTAACCCCGCGACCCCGTCTCCGGCGAAGTTCCGGCGAACCACCGCCGTGCGCCGCCGCCTCCCCCTGTTGGCCGGCGACTGTCCCGGAGGGGCACACCGGAGCTGTTGGATCGCGTCCGGATGGCCCAGATCACACCCACACCATACCCCTTGGATCGGTCCACCATGGACCTATGGACCATGGTCCACGGCCGGTCTATGGCCCAGTCACAGCACACGTCAGCGCCACGTGGTGGTCCGAGCCAACCAGCGCACGCCACGTGGCGACCAGTCAGCAGATCCACCCCGTCAGCTCCTGTTTTGCAGAAAACCCCCTGCGGAACCCTGAAATCCCGTCCACTTTTCTCTGTGTCTTGCAGCTTTGCACGAAACACCCTAGAAAAACCCCACCTTTTGCAGTTTGGTCCAGCCGAGCGTATTTTGCTCATAGACCCTTGAGTTTTCCTCTTTTCGCGGCCAGTTTTCTCTGAGTCTAGCGAATCTTCGGATCTAGCCCCAGAAACCTATAAATAATTGCAGATAGGTCCCTACAACCTTCAAAACTCCATATCTTTCACGTTTTAGCTCCGTTTCGACTCGTTCAAGTTGCATTAGCTTCGTTTCGTCGTAGCGCACGTGTTAGCAGCGACGTTAACCATGTTTCATGTTTTTGAAAAATTAAACTTATATTAATTTGATTAATGACCAATTCAACCTCTTTTAAATAAAATCAAATATAGGTGTAACCCCCGTCTTTTTCTAGACAAAAGTTAACTTGATTAATTCGAATATAAACATGTTTTATTTATAACTTGTTTAGCTCAACTCGACACATGTTATAATTCGTTAGTTGCTCTCACAAAGTATATAGTTTTCTAAATTAAATCCTTAATTGGTATAAACTCTAACAAACTTTTATAAATAAAATATGACTAGGTTTATACCGTGCTTTATATTTCAAATATAATTTGATTAAGTTACAACATGTGGTATTTCTCTGAAATACCCATTAAACATATTTCTTTAATTAAAACAAATGAAGCACATAGTCCTTTGTTCATAATTGTGTAAACCCGAACGATAGTTGTGCCTTTTCACCCGTAGTTTCGCTTTAACCTTTCTCGCGCTCTCTTGTTCATAGCTAACCCGTGTTAGCTAGTAGTACGCTTTTCTAAAATGCTTTTATCATCTGGTGCTCTGTTCTTAGTGTAGCATTGTGTTGTTTCAGCTGATTGTTGCGCTAAGGAAACGTCTCTGAGCAGTGGAACATCGGGAAACGAGCAAGTGTCCTTGACATCTTGCTATTTTATACCTTTATGTTTTATTCACCATAATCACTGTTTTATTATGCTTTCTTGCATTAGATGTCTAATTTTGCTGGGAATCCTATTTAGGACTGTTTACTAGATTTTCATGATCATTCCTTGCTTACCCTTAGAGGTTACCTATATGGGTAGATTTATGCTTAGCTTGCTCAACATGGGTTGGGTTTAAATCTTAACTTGATTAATTACTATGCAATATGTTAATGTGGGTTATGGTTAGCAACATGAACACCCTAGGCGACTCAGTCAAGTGGTTTGGATGGTGACTTGTGATGCTTGATGTTGGTCTTGCCTGAGTTGATCTTTTAAGGACCGGTCTATGGAGTGACCACCTGGGACTTACCGTACAACCACGAGAACTAATGGGCTATGGTCTTGGCCAATTAAGTAGGGTAAATCGGGAAATCCAGCTGGCCTGCGTTAAGCTGTTGGTTCCAGTGAGGGAGGCTAGGCCCCCAACATTCTGTTGCACGAGGACGGGTACCCGAACCCTGAGTTGGGTTAATGCGCCGCTGGTGAACCTATGTAAAGGCCTCGTAGTGAACCCATGCCAGCACATCTCGAAAATGTGTTGTGAAGAGGCTCGCAACCTCTCGCGTGACGGGTATCACGACTCGTGGGTAAAGTTGTACAACCTCTGCAGAGTGTTAAAAACTGTTATAACAGCCGTGCTCACGGTCATGAGCGGCCTGGACCCTCACATGGTTAGTTGGTGGTTTGAGTGGATCACAGTGGTGGTAACTGTGGTTTGGGAGTTGGTTATAGATATATGATGTTTTAACCTTAGGATCAGGACAAGCGGGTGCTTGTGCCTTGATTGGGTTGGGAAGCCTTATACACAATAAATCTTAGGTGTTTAATTAAAATTTGACCAACTAAAACTTGAGCTTTGCAGTCCACTAAATAAAGCCTTCCTTGTTATGAGCCTGCATGTTATGCATACCTTTTCCCTCCACTTGCGGAGTACACGCCTCCAGGTGTACTCACCGTTCTCCCTTTCAACCCTTGTTGTTCTCTCCCCATTGCTGCTCAGATAGACTGAAGACATAAGCTAGAAGAAGGAGTTACATCGTGAAGACCACCGTGAAGACCTGGAGTTCTAGGTTGGCGTGCCCCCAGTCGACGTTCCTGTGGAAGATGGTGCCTACTCCGCTGCGATAGACATACGCTGTGTAATTTTCTATTTAGACCCTCTGGTCATTTTGTAATAGTTACACGCCTGTAATGATATATGTTGTGATATTCACTAATGATGTCACTTTATGCATGAATTTTGATCCTGGGCATGCATAAAGGGTGCATTCGGTTTGTCTTTTAAAACCGGGTGTTACAACCCCCGAGTAGTTGGGGGGGTTGGAGTGCAGATGCGCGAAGACGCCGCCGGGCAGTACTTGCTGTACAAGCTCATTGACTCCAACCAGGATTGGAAGGTGAAATGGTTCTACATCAGCAACCACCACCTGAAGGACCGATTAGGCGAACCAGAGGGGGGGGGAGTGAATGGGAGCCAATAAAAATTCTTCTCGAAGGAGATGGGAACTCCAACAAGACGAACACGGCTTCCGAAACACTTCTCCGACTCAACTACCCAAGTTGGTCAAGACCACGCAGCCACTGGAGTGCTACTGGTCCTAGGAACCAACACACAACCCTCCGAGCCAAAACTCACCAAAACACACAGCGGAAACTTGCACGGCTTGCTGCCTGTGCTACACCGGTCAGACTGATGGCCTGCGCCGGTCAGACCGGTGACACCGGTCAGACCGTTGGACAGCGCCGGTCAGGCCGGTGGCTACAGCAGCCGCACAGCAAACGTTCCAGGAAGCCTTAGTGACTCCTCTAGGCCCTGGAACAAAAACCACCTCCGAGACACAACCTGGAAGGAAGAAGAACCCCTCACAAAACCTAGCAAAACAACTCCAAACACGCCAAGAACTGACCAGCAGGACCACGGGACAAAACCACACGGACAAGGCTGTTCCCCGAGACAAATCCCACCAAGGGCTAGCACCGGTCAGACCGGTCAAGAGCACCGGTCAGACCGGTCGCGCCTGGGCAGCTCGGGATGAACAGCGCCCGCGAGTCAACTCCCCCAAATCCAACTCCCGATCTCCTGATTCGCTCCACGGATTCGCACAAGACTTTGGGGATAGTAGGAACACCTCATGGGCACTTCATAGCCAAGATTTGGTCCACCAAAACTCGTTGAATCAAGACGAATCGAAGGATTTCCACCAAGAACACCACGAACCCTAGAACCACGAAAACCCCAAAATTGAGCCCCTTTACTCACGGATTTGGGAGGGGAATCAAAGAGAAAAGAACCACGAGGGGTTCATGCATACATCCCCCACCAAATCCCAAAGAGAAAGGTCTCAAAACCGCCATAAGAAATTCACCAAGAAAAGCCTCCGAAAATCACCAAAAAGGAGAAACGGGAAAGACACAACCAAGCCTTGAGGAACCACGCCGAATCATCTATACATACCAAAGAGGTTCATACAAGGTCTAGCTTGCCGCTCGATCATCCTTCCCTCTCACAAGATCTCACCATGAAGCTCTCAAGCTAGTCCTATGAAAATCCTAAGGAAAATAGGAAGAGAAAATAGGAAAACCAAATGAGCTAGGGTTCCAAGAGATGGCTGCCATCCTCTCACCACTTGGGTTATATGGAGGCAACCGAAAGACGAAAATACCCTTACTAGCTAACTAGGGATACATGCCCCTCAAGGGCGAATTCGGAAATCTTTGTCTTCGCTCCATCGGACGGATGCCCAGCGACCGCAAACTTGCTTAGCCTCGACGCAAGCCTTGCGATCCAGACGTGTGTCCTCCGCTTCGAAGATTCTGGACTGCGTCGTCGCACACCGGTCAGAACGGTGCTCCTCACCGGTCAGACCGGTCAGACCCACCGGTCAGACCGGTCTGGAGCTGCTGCACCTCCGTCTTCGGTTCTTCGGTCTTGGCTTTGTGGATCAACCAAGGAACCCAGTGGTTTTCTGGTGAACCACCGGAAACCCCGCGAACTCGGTGTAGCCTCCGCCAATCACCACTCATGACTCGGCTCCCACGTAGTCCCGGCTCGGCCTTGATTTTGAGGCTCAACCAAGAAACCGTCCATGACTTCATCTTGCTGTTCTTGCCACCATGCGGCCCGCACTTGACCCCGCTGGCCACCGGGTCTCTCGAACCAAGCCTACTTGTCTTCTCCACACCTGGAGGCCTCACCGGCAATGACCTTTCGCGCTTGTTCTTCACCTGCACCAACACCAGTCAAGCCGCAACCAGCACCTGCAATACTTAGCCAAGAATCAGTCCACACCACGTTGTCAATCACTCATCACACCAGGAAGCGACCATCCACCGGTCCTCGAACCACACATGGCTCTCAATCTCCCCCTTGATGAGTGCATTGACAACACACACATTTTGGTAACCAAGAGAAAAGAAAAAGAAAAGAAACTACAAAAAGAAACTCCAACAAGCGATCGAAAGCCAAAGAAATGGCAAAGAGCAAGATCACTTGAAGAAGACAAGTCTCGGACCCCTTAGGCAAGGGCAACGGCTCGACACATCCGAGACAAAAACCATGCTCAAGCAAAGAGCACAAACCACCAATCCAAAGCTCGAAAACCACAAAGAGCTCCCCCTGCACACATGCAAGCTCCCCCTGAACCAATGCAACTCCCCCTGGACGAATGCATGCAAACCACTTGACGAAACAGAGCAGCTGCATCAGCTCAGCTCTGACCGGTCAGACCGGTCGACACCACCGGTCAGACCGGTGCTCAACATGTAAACAGGACCAGCACTCTAACCGGCCAGACCGGTGACCTCAACCGGTCAGACCGGTGCACAACAGAGCCCAGAAATGGCTCGAAACCACCTGAAAACCTTCTAGATGCATTCAGTAGGCCAAAACATGCTCAAACTTCTCCCCCTTGTTGACAATGCATGAATCAAGCCAAAAATGCAAAAAATGCAACCTAGAGCTTCTCAAATAGACAAAATTTAACATAGGATGCTACACATGTCCAAATGAGCAAGTTAGATACTCTATAGCTTCGTAATGACATCAACTTCATGATCACCAAGTTTCACAACCAATGGACGACGCTAAGATAGAATTGAGCAATTTTGCGAAAATTTACCCTCTCATGAGCAAAGTCCTAAACATGAGCAAAACATATCAAAATGGCAAAGCCACACAAACTTCATGCTAGGACAACCATTCTAAGCATAAGACCATCATAAACACCCACAAGCACCTTATGTCATGTCAAAGCATACCGAGCCATGTGCTTACTTCTATGTATGAGACTTCTCATTGGTAAGCAACATGCAACGGTTTAGCACCCAAAGCTATAAAAATCAGCACATATGACATGGGAGCACATTTTCCAAGCAATTTACATTTCATTTTCAGATTCATATTTGGTACATGAAATGTCTTTGCGACAAAAATGAACTTATGCCCCTCCACAAGATGAAGCATGGGGGCTAAACATTCATGATGGCAAATGAGCCTTTGGCCCCATATAATCAAAATAAGCTATCCAACCACAAATTAAGCATAGCCAAGCCACAAAAACATGTCAAGATCATATAAAGGCATTTACCCACAAGAGAGCATACATATGAGATTTTTCAAAAACATAGCCATCAACCATGAATATAACCCAAGATTATCAAGAGCTAAGCCAAACTAACCATAACTTACCAAACTAGCTCACAAAGACATATATATCATTCCATGGTGAACAATGTATATAGGAGAAGCTTTTCCTAAACAATGCATATGATACAAAATGCATGCAACCTAAGATACAAAGATGCCTATACATCATGTTACATATGCCATGCCAAATGCAAGAAATGTACAAAGGAAAGCTATACATATGCTACAAAGGAGCTCCCACACACCAACTCAAGAAATCAAACACACACCAAGCTCCCCCCGCAAACGAGTGAAAGTTGCTTGGTCTAGGGGTTTGGTGAAAATATCGGCTAGCTGGTCATGTGTGGGTACATGGATCAAGGCTATCTTCCCTTTCTCTACATTGTCTCTCAGGAAATGATACCTCACTTCTATGTGCTTGGTTTTGGAATGGAGCACTGGGTTCTTTGCAACGCTTATGGCACTGGTGCTATCACATTGAAGTGGGACATGGGTATACTCCTCACCAAAGTCACTCATGGTGTATGTGATCCAAAGGAGCTGAGAGCAACAACTAGCTGCGGCCACATACTCTGCCTCGGTAGTGGATTGAGCAACACTCGACTGTTTGCGGGAAGACCAAGACACCAAAGAGGAACCCAAGAACTGGCAAGTCCCAGAAGTGGACTTCCTATCCAACCGACACCCGGCAAAATCCGCGTCTGAAAATCCATGAAGAGCCAAAGAAGAAGACGCGGAGTACCAAAGGCCAAAGTCGGGAGTATGTCGCAAATACCTGAATATGCGCTTGACTGCTTGCCGATGCGAAGTCCTCGGAGACGCTTGAAAACGAGCGCACAGACATACCGAGAATTGGATGTTCGGCCTCGTCGCCGTCAAGTAGAGGAGTGACCCGATCATGCTTCGGTACTCCTTCTGGTCCACGTGTTCACCTTCCTTGTCTGCATCAAGAGATGTAGTCGTACTCATAGGCGTCGCCATGGCCTTGGAGTCCTCCATCTTGAACTTCCTCACAATGTCCTTGGTGTACTTAGCTTGGTGCACAAATGTTCCTTCCTTTGATTGCTTGATTTGTATTCCGAGGAAGAACTGCAACTCGCCCATCATGCTCATCTCAAATTCCCTGCTCATGTCTTCTGCAAACCTTGCAACAAGAGAGTTAGACGAGCCACCAAAGACAATATCATCCACGTATACCTGCACAATCAGGATATCTCTGCCCTGCCTGAGGAGAAACAAAGTCTGATCGACCTTCCCCATCTCAAAGCCTCTCTCAAACAGGAACCCCCTCAACCTACCGTACCAAGCTCTAGGCGCCTGCTTCAACCCATACAGCGCCTTCCTCAACTTGTACACCCGGTGGGGGTACTTTTCACTCTCAAACCCTGGTGGTTGCCTCACATACACCTCTTCCTCCAACACACCGTTCAGGAAAGCACTCTTCACATCCATCTGGTACAACTTGAACCCTTTAGCCACGGAAAAGGCTAGAAGGATCCTGATTGCCTCCAAACGAGCTACAGGAGCGAAAGTCTCCTCGTAGTCGATCCCCTCTTTCTGACTGTACCCCTGAGCAACAAGTCTTGACTTGTTCCTCACCACTTCTCCTTTCTCTCCCTCTTTATTTTTCCACACCCATTTTGTCCCAATCGGCTTACACCCTGGGGGAGGGTCAACCAACACCCAAACTTGGTTCCTCTCAAAATTCTCCAACTCCTCATGCATCGAGTTAACCCAATTGTGATCAGATAGCGCGTGTCCAATGTCCTTGGGCTCAATGGTGGCAACAAAAGCAGCATGAGTGAAATGAGAATTGTTCCGAACCCTCGACCGTGTAGTACGTTCATTCATGTCGCTGATGATTCTCGAAGCTGGGTGATCCACTTGCACTCGCCGGGGAGGTTCTCGCCTTGGTGCTACCTCCCCTTCAACAGCAGCTTCGCCTTGATCTGGGTTTGTCGTTATAGGTGTGGGAGAGGGCCCGTTCTCGATCGTCGTCGAAGTAGTAGGTACATGTTCAGCCGCGGGCACCACACCGCCATCTTCATCATCTCCATGTTCATGCTCCTCCTCCTGAAAAATCTCCTCGCCAAGTTCGTCGTCACCTGCACACTCAAAAACAAACTGACTACGTGGCTGTGTCTCGTCGAAGGTTACCTCGCAAGTCTCCATGATTTGGTTAGTTTCAAGATTGAGCACACGAAATGCTATAGAATGAGATGCGTAACCAAAGAAAATGCCATCGACAGACCTAGCCTCGAACTTGTCCAACTTCTTCCCTTTTTTCAGAATGAAGCATTTACAACCAAAGACATGGAAGTGACTCACCTTGGGTGTGCGACCGTGCATCAACTCGTAACAGGTTTTCTTCTTGTGAACCCTGAGGTAAATCCTGTTCGACACATAGCACGTGGTATTGACCGCCTCAGCCCAGAACCTTCTCGGAGTCCTATGCTCGTCGAGCATCGTCCGAGCCATCTCGCACAAGGTCCTATTTTTCCTTTCCACCACGCCATTCTGGAGAGGCGTATACGGACTCGAAAACTAGTGTTCAAGACCCAAGTCATGGCAAAAGGTTTCGAAGTGAGAGTTTTTGAATTCTGAGCCATTGTCATTGCGGATCGCTCGTATGGCATCTCCGTGCCTCTCGTTTCTTAACCTCAAGACAAGATCTCGAACAAAACCAAATGTCTCCCCTTTCTCCTCAAGAAAGAACACCCACGTATACCGAGAGTAGTCATCCACCACAACAAGGACATACCACTTCCCACCCGCAGATCGCACACGAGCTGGGCCAACAAGGTCCATATGGAGCAGCTCGCATGGGCGCTCAGTCATCACATCGGTGAGAGGCGGGTGAGAAGAGGCTACCATCTTGGCATGCCTACACGGCGCACAAACCAACTCTTTCTCAAACCTCAACCGTGGCAATCCTCGGACCAAATTGAGTTTGCTTAAGCGAGACAAAAGGTCAAAGCTCAAGTGACCCAACTTCCTATGCCACTTCCACAACTCACTCGAAGAACCAGCCAAAAAGCAGCGCTCCACACCAGAAGATTGGGAGAAATCAGCTCGGAACACTTGACCCTCGGGAACGACCATGCAAACAAGGTCCCCTCGAGAATCTAAAATCCGAGAACCACCAGGCCGAAACAACACCTCAAAGCCCTCATCCAACAACTGGGACACGAAAAGCAAATTGAACCCCAGCGATTGAACAAGAGCAACACACCTGAGAGTGACCTTGTCACTTACCTTGATCTCACCTTCTGATTGCACATGCCCTCGCCCATTGTCCCCAAAGGTGATGTATGTCCTGGACACCACCGGGACGAGACTTGAGAACCACCCCTTGTCTCCGGTCATATGCCTCGAGCAACCGGAGTCAATCAACCAAACGTTCCTCAAATCTCCCACCTGAAATTCAAAAGCGAGCACGTGCGTGAACAAACGACTCAGCACTGGGGTTAGTACCAAAAGAGTAAAACCAGTGCCGAGCCATTTGCTCCAAAGTGGGGTTAGCACAAACCAAAACATCACGCCTATCAAAGCTACCACCACGATAACCACTACGAGGTTACCAACCCTCTCTAGTTGGAGGAGAACGAAAGCCACGAAAGGAAAACCGTGGACCGTTCCTCCTCTCCATCTCAAAGCTACGACTCCTCCCACCCTCGTATTGAGCACGAGGTGGAGAACGCCTAGCAAACTGACCACCTACAAACTTTCCAGACCAACCACCAGAACCATGACCACCTGACCCAAACCGAGCATCCTCACGAGCACGAAAACCAACTTGCTGTCTGCCCAGACCTGCACCGGTCTGACCGGTGTAGCGCACCGGTCTAACCGGTGTAGCTCGGCCAGCAGCACCACCTGCTGCCTTCCGGTCTCCCCAAGCCAGAACCGTCCTCACAATCGCCTTGGCCCTGGGCATCTGCATACGAGGCTCAGGTACACCATTAGAGGGGTGGTACCTGTCCTTGTTAGCCCACTCTCTAGCCATTCTCTCCTCACGCTTCCTCTTGAAGCAAAACTCATCCTTGTGACCATCTCTCCCACAATACCCACAATGGAACTTCATGGGTTGTGGCTTAGGCTTAGGCTTGGGTTGGGGCTGCTCACTCGATTTCTCACCCTTCTTCTCTCCTTCCTCACCTCCCTTTGGGCTCACAAACTTCACCGGTTTTTGGAAATCATTTGTTGGGTGAGGGAATATGGGTGGATCTGGAGTAGTGTCAAGTTTGTTTCTGAGATGGTTAGGCTTGGGCTCAAACTTGTTCTTGTGTCTGTTTGGTGGTGGGATAGGGATCTCTCCAACTCTCTCAACTCCCTCACCACTGTTCTCTCCAAGCTTGTCAGCCCCAAGTGCCTGACCATCATAGCGTTTGAAAGCCGCTATCATGATACCAAGCTGAGGCTCCTGACCCGACAACCAGCTCATACATTTCCTCAGCTCATCATTCTCATCCTGCAAGCGATCAACATAATGCACAAGCTCCAAATTCTTAACCGCATACAATTCACAAGTAGAGCAAGAAGTGGGAATAGGCTCCTTCAACTTAGCCTCAAGCGAAACAGTGTAAGCATGCATCTCATCAATCTTTCCATGCAAAACAGGGCAAGAAGTACAAGCACCTAGCAAAGCAGGTCTAGACTTAAGCTCAGCCACTTCAACCCTAAGCATATCTAGTTCATCACAAGTAGAAGAATGCTTATCCTTAAGAGCAGTAAGATCAGCTAGGTACACAGAGCAATCACAGCAATCAATCTCATCAGAAACCACAGGAGAAGTCTTAAGCGAATCAATCTCAAGCTTAGCATCTAGGTTCTGGGTTTCTAGCTCAGCCACACGGTTCCTAACATTTTCTAGTGAGGCCCTAAGCTCTTTCCTCATCTTCTTGGCCTCTCTAAGCATGTGATCGCGATTATCAAGCAAGTCAACCAACTCCTCATTCTCCTTGCGCAAAGAAGAGAGCTCATCACATACCTCATCCTCGGAGTCGGAGTCCGAGTCGCTCTGGTGACTCTTCTTGCTGCCGGAGCTACGAGCCATGCCGCAGAAGCCATCTCGTGCGAAGCAACTCAGCCCGCTCAAGTTCTTGGATGACTTCTTGTTCTTGCGCCGATCACCTTCATCTTCGCTGCTACTCGAGCTCGAGGAAGAGTAGGCGGAGCTGGAGTCGACGTCGCTCGCTCCGACCATTGCTCGGGCCTTCCTGCTGCGGCCGTCCTTCTTCCTCGACCGTCGCTCGTCCTTGTGCTTGTTCTTGTGCTTGTGATCGCGCCTTGATCGGTACTTGTCGTCCCTGCTCGACCGGTGCCTGTAGCCGTCCTTGTAGCCGTCCTTGTTCTCCGTCTTCTCCGGGCAGTCGGTGACGAAGTGTCCTGGCTTGCCGCACTGAAAGCACGTCCGTGCTGTCCTTCTCGTGTTCACCCGGTTCTCGTGCAGCCTCTTGAACCGCCTGGTCAGCAACGCCAGCTCGTCCTCTCCAAGCATGTCGAACTCCTCATCTGGCAAAGACATCAAAGAAGACAGAGAGTACATCCTGGAAGATGCGTTAGCGTTAGACTTAGCTCATTTGCCACCAACGAGAGCAAGACTATGAGAATCAGTCGGGCTCTCGATCTTGGCTGTCATACCACGGTCCAACTCAGCCAACTTGAGCTTCGAGAACTGCTCGTTCACGGTCAAGGTGTCATACTTCTCGGACTGAATGATAGCCTCAAACTTCCCGTCCCATACGGTACGATCCAACGAGTGCAAGAGCTTCACGGCTCTATCATGATCATCGTATGGGAGCACGACCACATTGGCTCTCATGTTGTTCACAACGACCGTAAACCGCTGGAAAAGGGCATCGACGGACTCGCCAGGGAGATGAGTGAAATTCTCGTACTCTCTCCGGTAAGTCGCGTACATCCGAGCCTGAACCTGAGCATTCCCAGCATGTGCATCCTTCAACTGCTCCCAAATCCTACAGGCTAAGTCCTCTGTCTGAACCCGATCAAATTCAGGCTGACACAGAGCACGAAACAAGTAGTCGACCGCCTTATTGTTGGCTTCGAACATATCCCTCGATCCTGGAGCAAGGAAGTTCATCGGATGAACATAAGCTGTGTTCAGCGTAACGTCCCAAAGGATCTGACCCTTTCCGCGGAGGAACGCTGCCATCCGCCTCTGCCACATCTGGTAGTTCTTCCCATCGAAGTGCGGAGGACCCGAGCCCCGTTCCTGGTACGCCATCTTTGGATCTTAGACTGGTAAGAGTCAATGAAGACCCGAACTGGCTCTGATACCAATTGAAGGACCGATTAGGCGAACCAGAGAGGGGGGAGTGAATGGGAGCCAATAAAAATTCTTCTCGAAGGAGATGGGAACTCCAACAAGACGAACACGGCTTCTGAAACACTTCTCCGACTCAACTACCCAAGTTGGTCAAGACCACGCAGCCACTGGAGTGCTACTGGTCCTAGGAACCAACACACAACCCTCCGAGCCAAAACTCACCAAAACACACAGCGGAAACTTGCACGGCTTGCTGCTTGTGCTACACCGGTTAGACCGATGGCCTGCGCCGGTCAGACCGGTGACACCGGTCAGACCGTTGGACAGCACCGGTCAGGCCGGTGGCTACAGCAGCCGCACAGCAAACATTCCAGGAAGCCTTAGTGACTCCTCTAGGCCCTAGAACAAAAACCACCTCCAAGACACAACCTGGAAGGAAGAAGAACCCCTCACAAAACCTAGCAAAACAACTCCAAACACGCCAAGAACTGACCAGCAGGACCACGGGACAAAACCACACGGACAAGGCTGTTCCCCGAGACAAATCCCACCAAGGGCTAGCACCGGTCAGACCGGTCAAGAGCACCGGTCAGACCGGTCGCGCCTGGGCAGCTCGGGATGAACAGCGCCCGTGAGTCAACTCCCCCAAATCCAACTCCCGATCTCCCGATTCGCTCCACGGATTCGCACAAGACTTTGGGGATAGTAGGAACACCTCATGGGCACTTCATAGCCAAGATTTCGTCCACCAAAACTCGTTGAATCAAGAGGAATCGAAGGATTTCCGCCAAGAACACCACGAACCCTAGAACTACGAAAACCCCAAAATCCCGACGCGTGTCCTCCGCTTCGAAGATTCCGGACTGCGTTGTCGCACACCGGTCAGACCGGTGCTCCTCACCGGTCAGACCGGTCAGACCCACCGGTCAGACCGGTCTGGAGCTGCTGCACCTCCGTCTTCGGTTCTTCGGTCTTGGCTTTGTGGATCAACCAAGGAACCCAGTGGTTTTCTGGTGAACCACCGGAAACCCCGCGAACTCGGTGTAGCCTCCGCCAATCACCACTCATGACTCGGCTCCCACGTAGTCCCGGCTCGACCTTGGTTTTGAGGCTCAACCAAGAAACTGTCCATGACTTCATCTTGCCGTTCTTGCCACCATGCGGCCCGCACTTGACCCCGCTAGCCACCAGGTCCCTCGAACCAAGCCTACTTGTCTTCTCCACACCTAGAGGCCTCACCGGCAATGACCTTTCGCGCTTGTTCTTCACCTGCACCAACACCAGTCAAGCCGCAACCAGCACCTGCAATACTTAGCCAAGAATCAGTCCACACCACATTGTCAATCACTCATCACACCAGGAAGTGACCATCCACCGGTCCTCGAACCACACATGGCTCTCACCATCCCGAGCTGCTAAAGCCTAGCGGTTGACAGCCGAAGCATGCACCATGGTGGAACACGGAGCCCACCATGCAAGAGGGCCTCCAGCTACCTGAGCTGTTGGAGAAGATCAGGGCCTTGAGGGAGGCCGGACTGAGTGCTGAACATGTAGCCTTCATTTTCATGAAGAGAGGAATACAGCTGCTGATGGCGCGTGACCACCTCGGCTACGAGTACACCGGCGATGAAGATTCATCCCGGATGCCTGGGGAAGAAGTCGACGATGACATCATCATCAAGCGGTTGGGGAAAGTCTTCAAAGACATGCCCGCATAGACGCCGTGCCCTGTGCCAGAGTACTCCGCGGCACGGCCACCGAATGAGGTTAGTAGTCGTGGCCAGAGCCTCCGAGTACTATTTGCTTGTGTAGTCGTACTGACACTTGCTTGATCTTGTAGGACGATCTGAAGAAGTTCATCTCCATCCCGCCCTCCCCCCCGCAACTGGAGGAACAAGCCCAGGGGAAGGCGGAGCCCAAGGCGAAGGAGTGCCGAGAAGTGAGGGAGGGTGATGATGCTGTCGTGATCGAGGACACCTCCGACGACGAGGACGAAGAGACACTGCAGCAGCGCTTCCAGCTCCGCTCTAGGTTTAGCCGAGCTGGAATGCCACATGTGCCTGTAGTCGAGAGGCCACCCAGCCTGGAGGCGAGCTTGCCGATGCCGCCCAGGAAGCCCCGCAACGTGGCGCGCAAACGCGCCGTGAAGAAATTGAAGGTGTCACAAAACACCAGACAAGAGGTGAGTACCGTTACTAGAGGAGTCGAGTACTGCCAATGAGTAATCTTGCTGACTTCATGACTTGTACTATTGCAGGACATCCCTTCCCCGGACCCAGCCGCCCAAGAGGAGGATGACATCTGGGAAACCGTGGGAGTGGTAGCTGGAGGAAATGCCAGCCCGCCTCCGGCTACTGAAAACATTGTGCCAGAAGAGGCACGAGAGCAAACTACTGCTGTGGAGCCGCAGCCGTCGATTGAAGAAGTACAGGGCCCTCCTCCAGCTGCGGCCGTGGCCGTTGAGCAGCCAGAGGAGAGAGTAGAGGAGCCTCCTGTCGAGGCCGGAGTCGCCAGCGAGGCTGGCATCGTGGATATCGCCAGGATACTGGGCGCCCCGACCATCACTGTAGTGCGGTCAACTCTGTGAGCTTATGAACTCTCGAGTAGTCATGTAGCCGTCAAGCTCGTGTTGTTGACTGGAGAATCCATTACGCAGGAAATCCACGGACTTGTCGTGGGATGAGGAGGAGACTAGCACTCATGCTGATGGTGAAGACCGCTCGGCGGAAGTGCGAGAGCCTACACCGCCACCGTAAGCCGGTGTTACAGCAGAGCCGAGGCTTGAAGAAGCTACCTTGGTGGAAAGTACACATCCTATCATCACGAGTAGTTATTGTGGAGAGTAGTCGTGGCCGTCATTGACTGTTGATTTAATCCTGACAGGGGCACAAGCCGAGGGAATGACAATCCCTAAGGCAGTAGCCCTGGAGACGGCCACTACTGAGGCGACAGCTACAGAGCCGGTTGTCGAGCCGGCAGCAGCGACAGCCCCCGGGCCGGCAGCCTCGACAGCCCCCGAGCCAAGTGCGGAAGCACGGGTTGACCTTCAACCTGAGGCGAGTACCGAGGTTGTCGTCCGTGAGGTGATGATAGAAGACACGGCGCCACTTCGCTCGGCGGCAATGCCAGAGACTGGAACCTCGAGCCGTGGAGGGCTCGAGTTGCTGGATGATGAGCTGATCGACCTGGCCTTCGTGTCTCTGAGCATGGAGTCGTGGCGGTGCACGAAGAACTGGATCAAGGTACGTTGAGTACCATGAGTTGTCTTGTATTGGTGAATACTGAGTACTAATTGAACCTTGACTCTTACACAGGGACTAGTGGAGAGGTCCCGCCAGAAGACCGAGCTCTTGAAAGGGTACGGCGACACGGTCCTCCGCGCTGAAGCTTTAGAGAAGGAGCTGGAGAAGTCAAAGAAGCACTCAGCGCTGCTTCAATCCAAGCTCGACGGTGCCTTTGCCCAGTACCACAACGAGGTACAAGAGATGCAGGCGAAGAGAGACGACTTGATCAAGAAGAACAAGTCACTGCGCCAGAAAAACAAAGGTATATCTTCCTCCGAATCCACTGAGTACCTGTTGTTCAGCTTATGTGTAGTCTGAGACTGCTGTCGAGTTGTCTGCAGATCTTGAGGCAAGGGTCGACCAACTGAAGGCTTCCGAGACGGACCTCAAGAATATCGTGTACCGGGAAACCGATAAGAGAGAGGTACTTGAGTACGAGTACGCGCAGTTGCGCCATGAGTGTATCAAGCACATGGAGCTCCGTGAAGCCTCGGACCTTGACCTTGTACGCTGTTATAAATCTCTACAGAAGCTGAATGAAGACTGTGAGAAGCTGCGCGGGCAACTGAAGGAACTCGAAGAAGCCGCACTGCCCATAGCAAGGCTGCTGGTCCCACATCCGGGCGAGCCCAAGATAGCGCCTCTGGTAGACAGGCTGAAAGAAGCCCCCGGGCGCCTGGCGACGTACGTCAAGCATTTGGCGAAGTCGATACCGAACCAGGTGCTTACCTTCATGAAGTCGTACTTTCCGAAGGCACCGGTAGATGTGGTGGCGGGTGGTCTCGCGGCGAACTGTTCAGATGAGCAGTACAAGACCCTTCTGGAGGAGATGGCGCCTATCGCGGAGCAAGTCGCAGACAAGCTGAATCTGCAGTAGAAGTACCTGTAGCGATAGCTTATGTATAGAGTAGTTTGATGTAAGACACACAAAGTAGTCAGAAACTTGTTTGAATATGAATGAAGTTGGTTCACTTCTATATTGTAATAAGTACTCGTTGCCGCCGCTTGCATCAAAGTGTGCGGAGTACCAAGCTGTTTGAGTGAGTAGTAGTACTCTGTGAGATCTGCCTAGTTGGAAGGCACAGTAAACAAGTTGAATGGAATCAAACTTTATTGCTGATGAATGAGTACACCTGGGTGGCCAGGGTCGTTACAAAGAAGAAGTCGCCAGGACCCGTAGGCCGCCTACGGCTAAGTGATTGCTAGGGCTCCTGAGCCGCTTACAGCTGGAGATCCGTTAGTAGCCGTGTACGCTGGATCTAGAGAGTACATGGTCCGTAGACCGCCGCTAAAGCCCTTAGGCTATATGCGGCCCAGGATCCGTTAGTAGCCGTTAACGCTGGATCCTGGATAGAAGTAGTCCGTAGACTAGTGCTAGGACCGAGAGGCCGCTTACAGCGAGGAGTCCGTTAGTAGCCGTGCAGGCTGGACCCGTAGGTGAGTAGTCGAGTGACTACGCGTAGAAGCGACACAGCTGGTCGACGTTCCACGAGTTGCTGATGTCATCACCTTCAAGCGTTTGGAGATGATAGGAGCTTGGTCCGGTCACTTTAGAGACTGAGAAGGGACCTTCCCACGGTGAGCTGAGCTTGTGTAGTCCATCCGTGTTCTGGATTCGACGGAGGACTAGATCGCCGACGTTGAAGGAGCGTTCCTTGACGTTGCGATCATGGTAGCGTCGGATACCCTCTAGGTACCTTGCCGACTGGACGAGGGCAGCACAGCGGGCTTCTTCGAGGCTGTCG
The DNA here is from genome assembly GCA_036936925.1 of Cenchrus fungigraminus. Lineage (NCBI taxonomy): Eukaryota > Viridiplantae > Streptophyta > Magnoliopsida > Poales > Poaceae > Cenchrus > Cenchrus fungigraminus. The sequence continues at coordinate 57,401,666 of CM072768.1, read as the reverse complement.
ATGTCGACCCGTCGACTGTCTTCTGAGATGCCTTCGTCGTATTGTTCTACTGCCCGGGATTCCCACATCACATCGGCGGGTAGAATAGCTTCAGAGCTGTAGACCAAGAAGTAAGGCGACTGTCCGGTCAGCTTGGTAGGTTGAGTACGAAGCCCCCAGAGTGCATTGGGTAGTTCCTTGATCCACTTGCCTCCCTTGGTGTTAGCTGCATCGTGTAATCGCTTCTTGAGGGCGTCGAGTACCATCCCGTTGGTGCGCTCCACCTGGTCGTTAGCGCGCGGGTGGGCGACTGAGACATATCGGATGTCGATCCCGCTGTTCTCGCAGTACTCCCAGAACTGGTGGTTGTTGAAGTTGGAACCCAAGTCTGTGATGATGCGATGGGGTAGCCCATAGCGATGCACGAGTTCATCCAGGAAGTCGAGGACTCTGTCTGCCTTTGGGCAGGTAACCGGCTTGACCTCGATCCACTTGGTGAACTTGTCGATGGCCACCAGTACTCTGTTGAATCCACCTGGCGCAGTTGGCAGAGGCCCAATCATGTCGAGCCCCCAGCAGGCAAAGGGCCAGGTCGGTGGTATGGTGACTAGCTTGTAGGCCGGGACGTGTTGCTGCTTGGAGAAGAATTGGCATCCTTGGCACCTCCTGACGAGGTCTTCAGCGTCGGCCAGAGCTGTTGGCCAGTAGAAGGCTCGCCGGAAGGCTTTGCACACCAGCGTGCGGGAGGACGCGTGGTTGCCGCAGACACCCTTGTGGATCTCCTCCAAGATGTCCTTGCCTTCTTCCCGGGGTACGCACTTCATGAGTACTCCAGAAGTCGCACCCCGCCTATAGAGCTTGTCTCCGACTAGTACGTAGGTCTTAGCCCGGCGGACAAGTTGTTCGGCCACGTTCTTATCAGAGAGAACCTTCTACTCGCGGATGTAGTCGATGAAGGGTTGTCTCCAGTCCACGTCAATCATCATGACCTCCTGACTGGGCTGTGGTGGCCCGGGATCAGTGGTCGTAGGCGCCGGCTCTGGGATGGATGGCTTGTGAAGCTCGTGGATGAAGGCTCTGGCTGGTACTTGAGCGCAAGTAGAGCCAAGCTTCGACAGGACGTCCGCTGCAACATTGTTATCGCGGACGACGTGGTGGAATTCGAGACCATAGAACTTGTTCTCGAGCTTGCAGACTTCTAGGTAGTAGGCGTCCATGTTCTCCTTGTTGCGGTCCCAAGAGTCGTTGACTTGGTTGATGACCACTGCTGAGTCGCCGTAGACTAGTAGTCGCTTGATGCCCAGTGAGATTGCGAGTCGGAGCCCATGCAGCAGGGCTTCGTACTTGGCTTCGTTGTTCGAGACCTTCCAGAAGATCTGCAGGACGTACTTAAGTTGTTCGCCCTTTGGTGAAATCAGGAGTACCCCTGCGCCCGCGCCCTCGAGCTTGAGTGAGCCGTCGAAGTACATCACCCAATGCTTTGGTCGCTCTGTTGGAGTAGGTAGCTGATTCTCCCGCCACTCTGCCATGAAGTCGACTAGTGCTTGAGACTTGATAGCTGTGCGTGGCTTGAAGTCGATGTTGAGGGCGCCAAGCTCGACCGCCCACTTGGAGATTCTTCCAGTAGCATCTTGATTATGAAGTATATCACCGAGCGGGTAGTCAGTGATGACGATGATGGAGTACTCCTGGAAGTAGTGTCGTAGCTTCCGCGAGGTGATGAGGACTGCGTAGAGTAGCTTCTGGACCGGCTGGTACCGTGCCTTGGACTCGGACAGGACCTCGCTGACGAAGTAGACTGGTCGCTGGACTAGGTAGGCGTGGCCTTCTTCCTGCCGCTCGACAATGATGGCAGTGCTGACCACATGAGTAGTCGCAGTGAGGTAGAGCAGTAGCTGCTCCTGTTTGCGAGGAGCTGTGAGGACCGGTGGCTTTGACAGGAAGTCTTTAAGATGCGTCAGAGCTTGATCTGCCTCCGCGGTCCACACGAACTTCTCTTGGTGCTTGAGTAGTTTGAAGAAGGGTAGTCCTCATTCTCCGAGCTTCGAGATAAATCTGTTCAGGGCCGCCATGCACCCGGTCAGCTTCTGGACATCCTTTATGCAGGTTGGAGCTTTCATATTGGTGATGGCGGAGATCTTCTCGGGATTGGCTTCGATGCCACGATGGCTGATGATGAAGCCGAGTAGTTTCCCCGAGGGAACGCCGAAGACGCACTTGTTGGGGTTAAGCTTCCACTGGTACTTTCGCAGGGATGCGAAAGTCTCTTCAAGATCGGCTATGAGCGTATCGGAGTTTCTGGTCTTGACGACCACGTCATCCACATAGGCTTCGATATTCTTGTTGAGCTGCTTCTTGAAGCAGGCCTGGATAGCTCGTTGGTAAGTGGCGCCGGTGTTCTTCAACCCGAACGACATCATCGTGTAGCAGTAGGCGCCGAACAGGGTGATGAACGTGGTCTTCTTCCTTGATTGCGATCTGGTGGTACCCGGAGTAGCAGTCGAGGAAGCAGAGCAGGTCGCAGCCCGCCGTGGAGTCGATGACTTGATCAATCCGCGGCAACCCGAAGGGATCCTTGGGGCAGTGCTTGTTGATGTCGGTGTAGTCGACGCACATCCTCCACTCGTTCGTGTTCTTCTTGCGGACAAGGACGGGGTTGGCGAGCCACTCAGGATGGAAGACTTCTCAGATGAAGCCGGCCGCGAGTAATTTGGCGAGTTCCTTCTTGATGGCGTCCCGTCGGTCGTCGGCAAAACGGCGGAGATGTTGTCGCTTGGGGGTAGCTTTAGGATCGACGTTGAGTGAATGCTCGATCAGCCTCCTGGGCACGCCTGGCATGTCCGCTGGCTTCCACGCGAATATGTCTCGGTTAGCCCGGAGGAAGCTGATGAGCACGTCTTCCTATTTGGGGTCGAGCCCTGTGCCGATCATGGTAGTCTTGCTGCTGTCACCAGTCCCGAGGTCGATGGCCTTCACCTGTACTTCCTCTGCTGGCTGAGGCTTGTTTGAGGTGTCGGTCTTCTCAGGTATCTCGAGTTCGGTGGGCGCGAGCTTCTTTGATGCAGCGTAGATCTCCATCATTACGTTGGGTACTTGATTAGTTGCTGCGAGTTCCACGGCTTCTGTGTCGCAGTCGTACGAAATCTTCAAGTCCCCTTGCAGCGCGAGTACTCCGGCAGGACTTGGCATTTTGAGTACCAACTAGGTGTAGTGGGGAACCGCCATGAACTTGGTGCGAGCTGGTCTGCCGAGGATGGCGTGGTAGGAAGTTTCAAAGTCCGCGACCTCGAACTTGATGTACTCAGTGCGGTAGTTCTCCCTTGTCCCGAAGGTAACTGGCAGAACCACTGAGCCGAGTGGTATAGCCGCGTTGCCTGGGACGATGCCGTAGAAGGGTTACGTGCTTTTGGTAAGCATGTCAGTAATGTCGAGCTTCATCTTCTTCAAGGTTTTGGTGAACAGGACGTTGAGTCTGCTTCCACCGTCAATGAGTACCTTGGTGAGTCTGGAGCCCGCGACTACTGGGTTCAAGACGAGTGGGAAACGCCCTGGCTCCGAGAAGCTTGTCCATTGATCCGCGCGGGAGAAGGTAATGGGTACCTCCAACCACCTGAGAGGTGTCGGTACCGCTGGTTCAATGCTCAAGACTTCCCTGAGGGTGAGCTTCTGAGCTCGCTTGGTGGGTTGTCCGCCGAAGAGGACGGTCACTGTTTTGTCGGGTTCTTGGAAGTCGCCATTGCCTTCGTCGACTTTTTTCTTGCCTTTCTTGTCGTGAGGAGGCCGCGGCTCAGGGATATCCTTGAGTGCTCGTCGGAGCTGATAGCACTGATCGGTTGTGTGATTGCCGTCCAGGTGCCACGGGCACTTCTCTTTGAGCAAGTCTCTGAAGCCGCCGGAGGTTTTCTTGGAGTTGTCCTTCGCAGGGCACTGTATAGCCGCGACTGTGTTGTCTGGCTTGCGCTTGCGGTTAGGACCCGAGTAGTTGTTATTGTTGTTGCGACCTCCCTGGTCCTTGTTGTTGTTGTTGCCGCCCATGTTGTTTTTGCTCTTGCCGCGAATGGAGTCGTACTTGGCGTTCGCCTTGTCCTCTTCGTCGGCCCATGAAGTGATCATGTCCTTGAGCTTAGTAATTGAGCTTGGGCGACGGCGACCGAAGTCTTTGAAGGTGCAACGGTGGTAAAGACCGTCTTGGAAGAGGTCGATGACTTCTTTGTCGATGATGTCGACTACGGTCGCACGCTTGTCGAAAAAGCGGCGCATGTACTGGCAGAGCGTCTCGCCTTGCTCCTGCTTGACCATCACCAGATCCATGCGAGTACCCGAGCGTCCCATAGCGCTCGCGAAGTTGCTGGTGAACTGGGCCTTCAGTTGGTCCCACTCATCGATTGAGTTCTTGTCGAGCGACTCGAGCCATGTGAGTGGAGCCTGGTCCAGACAGAAAGGGAAGTAGAGGCACTTGGTGTCGTTGTCACCACCAGTGTTTTCGATGGCCAGGGCATAGCACCTGAGCCACTGGACTAGGTCCTGCTTCGCGTCGTACTTGGTGATCCCGAGAGGTTTGAATTTCTCGGGAAGAAGCAGATCGCGAAGTCGTGCAGAGTAGGCGGGGAAGCCGTCGCTGTCGCTGACTTCAGTAGTCTTCTTGGCTCGACGGATCTCGTCAATCCTGTGGCGAGCGTCGTAGCTGCCACGTGCGTTGCCGGTGGCGTGGCTGTTCACGTGGCCTCGACCTCCGTGATCGCCGCCGCCGCCGGCTCTTCTTCCGGCGCCGTGGGAAGAGCTACTGCTGCTGCCGCCGCCGCCACCGCCGCCGCTAACGCCACCATGTGAAGGTCCTCCCGCATAGGCTCTAGAGCGATTGGGGGTTGGCTGGTGTTCGCCACGAACGCGGTTGCGTCCGACTTCTGCTGGGGTGCGACTGCGACTAGTAGCTTCGTGATTCCCGGCTCCAGCTGTCTTGTTGTTGACCCGCATAAAGTAGGCGTCCTCAGCGAGTTTGGCGATGAGTTCGCCTGCGCGGTGCCCCTGAGCTGTTCGGGCTATCGTGGTGATAGACATGAGGCATTGCTCAGGGGTGGTGTGGACCCGGTTGGCGACTTGGTCCAGAGCCTCATTGAGGTTCCGGATGGGGAGAGATTCCCGGAGCCGCCGGCATCGATCGGCCCGCTTCCTGTTGCGGTCGCGCCGAGCGTTCTTGTCTTCGGTAGTCTCATTTGGGGGTGCATTAGCCGATTCTTCGTCCTCTGAGATATCGTCAAGGTACCGATCGGGTCATGCCTCTGAGGTTCCAGCTTCTCCAGTTGCCATGAAGACTTCACGGTCAGGTGTGCAGAGGCCGGAGTCGGTGGTCGCCACCTCGGTAGATGTGTGCTCATCCTCGTTTGGAGCCAGCGGTGTCCCCTCATAGAAGGGGAGTGTCTCAAGGTAGGCGACGCAGCGTGAGTTGTCGTCAGTCAGGTCTGCGGGCTTGCGGTCGGGCTAGTAGACGAATCTGCCGGCGGGAGTAGATGTGATGACCAAGCCAGTAGCAGGACCTGAGGGTGGCTCCTCGGTCATGTTGAGCTCGGACTTGGGTTCGATCGGTTCTGAACCAAAGTCGAACTCGTAGGAGGAGTCCGAGTTGTAGTCATGGACGGCGTTGGAGTCCGAGGAGTACTCGGAGATGATTTCCTTGCCGGCCCGACGTGGAATGAGCGCATCCGCGTAGGTTGCAGTTGTATTGCAGTGGCCGTATGGGAAGAGCTCATGGGGAAGGACCGGTCCACACGATGGCTCAGGAGCCAGCTTGCGTGGTTCTATCTAGGGTGACGTTGAGTTCGAGTTGGAGGCGGATCCAATCTCGAACTCAGCGGATTCGTTGTAGAGCGAAAATTCGTCGAATTTCTCGACGAGTTGACTCGTGACGACTTCGGGAAGCATCACGAGCCCGGTCTTCGGGTCCGGAGTCATGGTGAGGTAGCGCTGGAATGATCCAGCGCCGTCAGCAGTACAGACCCAAGAGCCGAAGACGAAGGTGTCACCGCGGTTGAAAGCGGCGGTTGGTCTGATGACGATTGAAGCCGTCGAGTTCGCCATGAGATCTTCGGTGAGAACCCCTACCTGGCGCGCCAGCTGTCGGTGTTTTAACCCCGCAACCTACCAAGGGGAGTACCCGAGGTAGACGTTTGTGGCCTCGCCGAGATCGGGAACTCGAAGGAGAGACACGTGGCACACAATTTGGATAGGTTCGGGCCGCGAGGTGCGTAATACCCTACGTCCTGTATGCTGCGTAGCTCTGGATTGATTGGGTGTGTTTACAAGATGATGTGGATGAGAGATAGGGGTCCCTGCCTCGCCTTATATAGTCCGGGAGGAAGGGTTACAAGTCGGTTTGAGGGAGAGAGTTCTAGTCACACACGGCTAGGAGTACCCTACATGGATCCGGGCATGCTTAGCTTCCTAACCGAGTACTAGTCCTCCATATGCCTTGCGCCTCACATCATCTGGTGCCATGCTGCCCAAGTCGAGTAGTCCTAGGGGGCCCACACAGTAGTCGGTCCTGGTATCCACCTGAGTAGTGGGCCTAGGGATGTCCATACGACACAACCTTATGTCGTCTTGGAGGTCTCCCAAAAATATACTTTAATCCTTGGCACCTTCATTCTTGTGATCTTCCTCGAAATATTCATCCATACTCAAATGTTTGGTTGTGGTCAAGGAGATACACACAAAAAGATGTATTGGGTTTTTGGGTGGATATCCGGTGAGGTTTGCAAAATTTCCGATGTGGAAACTTACAATACACGGATAGAAAAGGCTAGCATTAAGATAGGTACGCAAAAAATGGAATGACCAGCTTCTTAGTCTCGGGCCAGAGAAATCAAGCCCTGAATTAATTCACCCAAAAATAAATCTTGAATACTAAGTTTTTGCACTCAAATAAATATAAGGCTTTGGATAGGTAGAGCAACATGCAAGAGGTATTAATGACAAGGTTAGCATTACTTTTTAAGAACAAAAATAAATCATCTTTAACCCATCCAAAATTGAGAGCATGAAAATAAAACTATAGGTCTCATCTTTATCATAACCTCTGCAAAGGATTAAGCTAGCATTTAAATTAATTTCAGATTTGCATTAAAGAGAGCATTAGCTTAATCATGCATAAAACAAGTACAAAGATATGCAAATAGGCAACGATCATCATATATCAACTTGGCACAATTTTCCATTCATATTAATTATCATAAAACGATGGTGAAATTTATTCATGGTGATGGAAAACAAAAACTACTACTACCACACACATGCTGAAAATATAAAAGAAAATGCTCGCACACACAAATTTGCACTGAAAAGTAAAGAAAAGGTGAAGGAAAAATCAAACCGAATTGGAAGCTTTATTTCTTCTTTCTTCCTTCACTCTTCATTCTTCATTCTCCGGTGGTTGATATTGATGGTCTTGTACGGTCTATACTTGCTCGTAGTATGATTGCGCCGGTCTCTTTTTCCATTTGTCTTGCATTGATTTGGATGAGGCGCCTTGGAAGCTTCGTTGGGCGCCATGTATGGTGGAGGAAGTGGCGGCGTGGCTGCCCCACTCCCCCATGCTTGCACTTCATAATATGGTGGAGGTATTGGTATTCCTCCATGCATCAGGATCCCTCCATGTGGTTGTTCATTAGCTTGATGTGCGGCCCCTCTTTCATCTTGGGCTGCGGAGGATGATCCTTCTTCAACAATTCTCTTCTCAAGATGAACAAGCCTCTCCTCCTCCTTCGTCTTCATGATGAAACAATCTTGAAATGCCTCGGAGGGTATGATGGCGGAGTGGATGAACGATTTGAACGTCATGGTGGAATAGGTGGCTCCTCCGTGTGTCCTTGCGGTTGTACCATATGGACGAGCTTCATGTACTCCTCATGCCTCCAAGGTGTAGCGTGTCGCTCCTTGACGGTGCCACGTCCTCCTCCATGCTTCGGAAATAGAGTGCCTCCGTGAAGAGTTAGATGGCGCCTCCGACAATGATCGTGTCTTCCTTCCGAGGATGATGTTCGTGGCCTTTCTCATCATGCCTTGCTGCACAAATTCACAAACAACTCTCCCGGGGGTTTCTTGCCGGTAGAAAAAATGCACAAAAAAGTATATGGAAGGACAAGAATTTTAACGAATTTTTGGGAATTTTTAGAGAAGGAAGAGAGACACAAATTTTTCTGAGTGGTTCGTGAGGTCTCTAGATTATGAACTTGGGAGCATGAACTTGCAAATGAATGAGAGGCTTACCAGAGGAAGACGGACGTCCGGGGCCACAAAAAGAGGCCAGGCCGACCGGACCAGGCCGGCCGGCCTAGGGTCCCTGCTGGCCCTATTGCCTCGGCTCTTCTCCCACTTGCTCCTTGCTGCATTATGTCCTTGTGTCCTCATGCTCCACAAGAATCCATCGGCCAAACTCCCTCGGCCACTCCTTTGTTTTGAATGATGAGATCAATGCCTCCCTCCTTAACTTTGTGTCACTTCTTGTCTTCCATGGTTCATGTGCTTTCACTTATTTCCTGCAAAACAAAGTCATGTTGCCCTCCCCCATGCTTGTCCTTTACATGTGCCCAAGATGTTTTGATGATAAAGCCTTCCCGTGATGCATCATCGAGCACAAGGTGTTAAATAAACCTAAAATCCTTCCCTTGATAATGTTTAGATGCTAAACACTCCTCTAATTTCATAAATTAAAGATTAACTCAGAGCTAGCATTGAGTCCAAATATATTATTAGAGGAGTTTTTAAACATCAAAAACAATTTGTAAGTCGAAAACTTCCCGACTACCTTTATTTTGGTTGCACCGGGATTGTTTGCTTTCATTAATTGATAGCAAGCTCCTCCGGCTTGACCGTGGGGTTATGGGTTTAGGTTCTAAATTTGGCCAAACAAGAGAGAGATTTTGAATAAATAAAAACAATGGGGTTTGGAAAAACTCTAGTTCTAGAGAAACCGGTAGTTATTAAGTTAAATCAAACCAAAAATCGAATTCCTTAGGTTCACGCGAGTCCTAGCATGCATCAAAAGATTTAAAAACATTAAGGAACATAGCGAGGCTCTACTCGTGTGTTTTTAACATGCAAAACAAAATTGAACCTACCATCATGGAGAGGATGGAAGGCTCAAATAGGATCTGAATTTTTGGTTCTAGTTTCGCGAAAAGAGGCAAATAATACATGGGATGGCTCATGTCATTGGTTTAAGATAGAAAAATTCAAATATAATGACCGAGCAAATAAAAGGTTCTCTAAAAACTTCTTCAACCACTTAAAAGTTAATAAAATGTCTTGCGTAGCAAATTCTATGACCAACTTACTTGGAATTCGGAAATTTTCCGGGTTGCCCTCCCGGTAGCTTTTATTCTTGATCGGGTTGTCCTCCCGGTAGCTTATTCTTGACTTGACGAACGGGTTGCCTCCCGCCTAGCGCTTCGTTTATAGTTCATAGCTAGACTTCTTCTCTTCTTCACTTCGGATCAACACTCTTTTGTGGGCGTTGCAATCTTGGGTGCCCACTTCTGCACCATCTTGGGCGCGGGCTTATTCTTTGGCTTAGTCATTTTTTTGGTCTTCACGGGCTGGCTTTGTTCTTTAGTCTTGACGGATGCAACAACTTCCTTGATCTTTGTTTCCTTCTTCTCCGGCTCTTCCTTCTTCTTTGGATCTTCCTTGATAAAGCGACGATGAGGTGGAATATATTTAACATTGAACGTGTTGCATACCTCGAAACGTGGTTGAAACTTGAATGTACTCCTCTCGCTGTAGATGTCGAACTTGATCTCTCCAACTTTTGCACGTACATCTTCGGCGATTCCCACGGGATAGCGAGTAGAGTTGTCTCCCAACTCTAGACACATGGCCATAGGCTTGAGCTCCGGTAGGCATAGCTTCTTGAACACGTCTCTTGGCATGACTCCCATACTTGCTTCAAGGTCGCATAATGTCATCTCGTGCTTGTTGGCAAGCATGTCTCGGAAGTAGCGTGGAGGCATCTTCATATATTGGCTCGGCATCTCAAACTCCGGTTCTTCGGTAGTGATCTCTAGAATAGTGGTAATCTTCTCCTTAGTGTGATCCTCCGTCCGAATGAGTTTGAATAGCCATCGCCGTCTCGGGACCTTGGGGTTGTCCCGACAATCTTCCTTTGTTACCCACCGGGTGCTCAGCAAGTTGTCCCACTTGCGTCTCTAGCATCTTCATCATGTTGAGCACTTGATGGATAGAGCTTCCGACCTCCGTCACCTTGCCATCTATATCCTCCATTACTTTATCCATAGCCTTGAACTTAGTGACGGTGTCCTTGTTGAACTTAGCTTGCTCATCCATGAAGTCCTTCAATTGTGTACAAAGAGGAACCAAATTTTGAATGGACGAACTTGCATTAAATCAGGGTTTACCTTGGACATGGCCGTACTCCTCACACTCCTCGCATGTGGATCTTGCTTCGGCAGCCTTTAGGTCTTGAGCTTCTCTCTCTATCTCCATCTTCTCCATCCTCCTCATAAGTAAACCGATATGCCACTCAAGGAATTCGGCTCGCATGTATTCATTGAAACGCTCCGAAGCTTCTTCAATCGTCTCCGTGGGAAATTGAACAAACGTATCAATCTTGTTGTGCAAACTTTGAGTCTTGGCCGGTGAATAATATTCCTTCATGAAGTTCCTCCTCAACACTTCCCAATCTTGCTTCGACTCCGCCGGTAGAGTGTGGAACCAACTCAAAGCTTTTCCAAGTAGCGAGAACGGAAAAAGCCTTGCCCTCATTTGATCTTGAGTCACCCCATCCTCATCAAAAGTACGACATAATTGAACAAATGCTTGGAGGTGAAGGTTCGGATCCTCTTTACCGGTGAAAGGCGAGTGTTGCACCATGCGCATAGTTGAGACCTTGATCTTGAACAGCCTTCCGGCGTCTTGAAGGTTTATGATAGGTAGATCAACAATGTTCGGGGTGCATGGCTCAATCTTGCGCTCCGATTGCGGTTGTTCTCCCATGAGTGGCAGTTGAGGTTGATCTTCCTTTGGACTTGGAGGTGGCGATTCCCTTGGAGATTCTGACGGTCCTTCGACCTTTGCTTTTGGATCTAGGGTTTCTAGTCCCTTAGCCTGTGTTGCACGTCTCCTTTACCTGTAAAATTTTCCTGGATCATCCACAAAAGAGTTTGGGTTTCTTGGAGAGGTAGCCATCCATCTCCGGTTAGGGTTAGCAAAAACAAAAACAAAAATCTAAAAAGAAAAATTAGGGTTAGTCAAAAACTAGATTAGATTGATTTTTTCTTCTTTTCGAGGATGATCAAAGTTAAGAGATGCAAAAGTAAAATCAAAAGAAAAACTGAAAAATATTTACAAAAAAGCGATACTAGATCGGATCTTGATTGCTTGTTCCCCGGCAACAGCGCCAGAAAAAGGGGTTTGTTGATGGTTGATTGTCGTATCAAAGTTCGTTTGGATTTGCAAACGGAAAAATCCCCCGTTGTAGTCAAGGGACCCTTCTTCCCTTAAGTGTGAGAACCCAAGGTATCGAATCCGTGGAACAATGTGCAACGCAAGGATTCAATCTAGTAAAGCAAGGAAACTCTTTCTCTTGAAGAACCAAGTTGCATCTAATCTAAGAGATCATCAAGAAAACACATCTAATCTAATCTAATCTAATCTAATCTAATCTAATCTACTAAACACAAGAGGTAGCAAGAGAAAGCAAAGAGATAACCAATCTAGAGAGTCTAGATCATGCCTTTGTTGTAGCTCCAAACAAGATAGATGAAGATAGAAAAGCGAATCCCATTAAAAGCATCTTTAAACCGTGGCCTCCGATCCGATTCCGAAGACGCCCGCCTTTTGGAGCCACCGTCCTGTCACAACGCACTCCTATTCGTGTGGGTTAGCCTAGGGCGAGTTCGAGAAGAACAAGTTGAAAACACTTGGTCGGTCCGGTATGCACCTCTAGCCACCGCGGCTACAAGAGCACCCTATGCAATCTATCTTAAGTATAGATTGAGGAAGAAGCAAAACCAAGGGAGAACAAAATCATCGAGAAGGCACTTGATCGCTAGAAATCGGATTCACTATAAAACTTCACCATGAATGATTACATAAACAAGATCACCACTGGGATCCTACCTCGATCTTGATCCTTGCTCCGGAGCTCCGACGTGGTCTTCCATGCAAGGTTCCCACGTCGGCTAGGGAAACCCTAGACAACTAGCACGACCCTCCTCTCCGAGATGGTGTCCCTCTAGCTTCTCTGCTCCTCAGCGGCGGATGACGAATGAATTGATGCATGGCTCTTGGCGAGGGGACTATAAATAGTCTGAGGGGCGTCTAGGTCAAAGGGGGCGCCGAACCGGACCCAGAATGGGCTGGGCCGGCCGGCCTGGGCCCATTTCAGCCCAGTTCGGCCCCGGCTTCCTCCCGGTTGCTTCTCGTGTCTTCTGGAACTTTCCACTTCCTGCATGTGGGCCCTTGGCGTCAGTTTCTCCGCGGTTTGGATAGGGCTCCTTGTCGCGCAAGCTTCAGCATTTTCTGTCCAGGTCCTCAGAGTTTCACAGCTTCACGCTTCGGTCCTTGGGCCACTTGGAGTCATGTTCACTTCGTGTCTTGACTTGTGCCGGGCTTCATGATCTTCTCACAAAGTGCTTGATGAACTTTCCCGGGAAGTCTCCCTTTTAGCGTTAAAACCCTGCGTAAACAATAAACTCCAAAAACCACATGCGAGTGCAAACTTGACATATCATGAGGGTTAGGATCGTTAGTTTGGATATTAAATCAATGCCAACACCGAAGGTGAACTCATGGCTAGGTTGACGGAAATTCACCATCAACAATGATAAAATCTGAATCTATTGTATATGGTCATCAATCCTCTAGATCCCCAAATCTAGAAATCCCCATCCCTAGGTCGATAGGGGAAAATATAGTGGCTCAAACCAGAGGACTGACCTTGTCGTCCTGTTTCATGAACTCATAGCCGGGAGGTGGCGCATAAACCACCCTCTCATCGCCGCTAGAATCCGCCATTCATACCACGAGCCATTGCAGATCTGCGCATAGCAAAAGTTGAGAGTCTTTGCAAAGGTAGTGAAGCATTTTGCCTGCGAATTACTGATTTATATTAAAGATTCACCTAAGACAACCATAAGGAAAGTGTTTCTTATTAGCATAACACAACCAAGAAGTAGTGCAGTGGTAAGCAGCACAGCCTTGTTCCTTCAAGTCCCTGGTTCGAAACCATGCCATGGCGAATTATTTTTGGAACATTTCATGACCTAGCCTCTGCTGATCTGGCGAAAATGCTTACACGTGGGACCTGGAACTATTTATGACGACTTGAAACACTCTATTTTCGAAAAAAATGCTTACATGTGGGACCCAACTGAATTTTATGACGACTTGAAACACTCTATTTAAAAATAATGCTTACATGTGGGACCAAAGTTGGTTTATGACGCTGCTGACATGGCGAAAATGCTTACATGTGGGACCCCGGAAAAATTTATGACGACTTGGAACATTCTATTTTTGAAAAAATGCTTACATGTGGACCCAACTAAAATTTATGACGACTTGGAACACTCTATTTTTAAAATAATGCTTACATGTGGGACCGATGTTGGTTTATGACGTTTTTGCAGAGCTTATGGCATCACAAAACAACATGGAACAGTGAATGCCCGGCTACAGTACCAACTGTAATGACGAAAGTTTTTTTTGTCACTAAATATGCTTGGAAGTGAAATATTATGACGAGATCAGCCAGGAACATCATAAATCAATGACGCTAAAATGTGGTTGCGTCACTAGTCAACGATTTTCTTGTAGTGTCTCTTATGTAGATTGCTCTGACTCAGAAGATGAAGAACATATGATAGGACTTGCAGAATGGGTTAAAGGCAAAAAGATTGTGTCCTGTCCTTTTGGTAAAAAAGAACTAGAGAGATTCGACTTTGAAGGCCAATAAGATATTTGATCTATTGCTTCAGCAAGGGCAGATCAAACTCTCCCCAGTTCCATACCATACCATGTGCAGAAGAATTCAAAAGGATGAAGTATTGCAAGTGGCATAATGCAACGTCTCACGACACAAATGATTGCAAGATCTGTAGACGACAAATTCAGTCGGCTATTGAGCAGGGGAAGCTTGAATTTGAAACCCCTACCAAAGCTGAAAAGCCGATGGAGATTTATCAGCACCCCTTCCCAACTAATACAGTTGAAGTGTCTAGCAAAGACACATCACGTGTTAAATTGCTGACGTCGGAATCGGCTCAAAATAAAGGAGCTGCTGATCCCAAAGTACAAACAACTACTGCAGATGTTAATGGAAAAGGGTTGCTAGTTGAAGAAGGAGACATAAAGCGATGCTGGCCTGTCACGTCTCAGATGCTGATCAATAAGTTTCAGCGACGGCAACAGAAGGAAAATGGGAGAGAAGAGTGGGCACGATGCAATGAAGTACATTGGAGATGTCCATTCTTCAAGTACTGTTGGGAGGAAGGAATCAAACTGCCAACGACGGAGAATTGTCCAGAGTGCAATGGAGCATACAACAATAGCAGCTCATCCAAGAGGGTTTGCTTCAATGACAGAAGGCCTATGACTGGGGATCACCGTGAATTCAATAATCAACGGGTCCCAGTTCATCAACGACTGGGGGGCAAGGCCAGCGTCTACGATCGGCTGGGGGCAAGGCCAACGTTCATGATCGGCTGGGTGGCCGAGTCAATGAAAAGTCAAGCAATCGGCTGGAAGAGTTAGCCGATTCTTTGGTCCCTGATGAAGACATCATGTGCCGAGCTCCCGAACGATGATGCACTATACAACTGGACGATGAAGGGTCAAACCGATCATACAAGAAGCCTAATCCACAACGGTGTCCAGATGGTTTGACCAAATCTCAGAAAAGGAGAGTTCAGCGCTTGTGACAACTGGAACAACAAGAATAAGCAGAGAAGCACGTGCTGGACAAGAAGAAAGTTCGGTCTCAAGTATGGCGTCCTAAGCCTAGAGCCGATAATGAAAAGGACAATGGGCCAAAAGTTGATATAAATATGGTTGTCCTTCTGCCAAAAGAGTTTATGGCTCCAATTGATTCGGACGCGTCCGATGAAGCATTAGGGATGGCTCAGCTAACATTAGAACCTACACAAGCTATTTTTGAGAAGCCAGCAGATGAGAAAAGACAACACTTGAAGGCATTATTTCTCAGGGGTTTTGTCAATGGAAAGCCAGTCACCAAGATGCTGGTAGATGGAGGATCAATAGTCAATCTGATGCCATACACCTTGTTGCGCAAGATTGGGAAATCTGATGAAGATTTAACCCAAACCGATATGATGCTGGTGGATTTTGAAGGCAATGTTTCTCCAGCTCAAGGTGCAATCTGCGTGGAACTCACAATCGGTAGTAAGACCCTTCCGACCGCTTTCTTTGTCATTAAAGGGAGGGGATCTTATAATTTATTGCTGGGCCGAGATTGGATACATGCCAATTGCTGCATACCATCCACAATGCATCAATGTATCATCCAATGGATTGGAGATTCAGTGGACATGGTCAAAGGGGAAACTTCCTTGACAGTAGTAGCTACAGAATCACAAGGATGGACTTATGATCGAGTGAGCTGCATATCTGGAAAAGAATGGGATACCAAGTATCTCAAGGTGTCCGATTTTGGACTACAGCCAATTCAAGTAGTCGGCTCTGATAAAAAGTCTTAATGGGTCGATTCCTAGAAGTCAAAGAAAAGCTTGAGCATAGGTTCACGACAGCCGATGGATTGGTTGCTCAAGTATGTAGACAATTATGTAAGCCGATCGTTATATCGAGCCTATCGGCCGATTGAGATTTCGAGCTGTAGCCGATTATAAATGTAATCGCCTCTAGTAGAATAGCCGATGTCTGTAAAGAATCGCCTTTAGTACAAAAAATGTAAAAACCGATTTGCAATCAATGTATTCCGTTCTTTCAGAACATGGCCGATATACATATCGCCCTCAGAACAAAAAATAAATATACTTTATTCTTCTATCTTGGATTACAATGATAATATTACAATTCAGATCTGAAGATTACATTCATCTCAAAGGATTACAAGGAATGCACCATCCTATCTCTCATATGATGAGGATATTGAATCGATGAATGAGAGAAGGACACCGTGAAGAGGAAACGGAAGACTAAGATCTTCACCGGATTCTATAATCTTCTGCTGAAAGGTGTCCGAGTTTATGACCAAGATGGTCGTCCCCTTGGCACGCTCTTCCCTTTGATAAATGTGCAGCAAGAAGCTCTACCTTATTCCCTCCCCTAAAGCCTATAAATCCAAGTTTTTTCACAAGGATTCTTCTAGCTATTGTGCCTTTTGGCTTTTCAAAAGGGGGTGAAGAGGAAGAGGTGTTGCTACACTACTTCACAAGAATTCTTCTAGCTATAACAAGGAGAAAGGAAGAGGAGACAGTCATACAACAAAAGCCTACAACCTATCAGATCTAATTTGTGCGCCATGGCTGGAAGTGTGTTTCCCTCCATCGAGCTGCAAGCTTATTTATAGCCCTAGGCAGCAGGAAGGGATAGCTACAAGAGGGAATTGGAAAAGGCAAAATAAAAGGGGCCTGTTTTGGTCAAAAGAGAAACAGTCTCCCCGTGAAAGCTTCAGACTGAACGATTGGCAGTCATGCAGTGATGTGTTTCCCAAAAATCAGGAGTGGGCTTTGAAGGTGATTGAATAAAGATGAGTGGCCCCACTCTGTACCCCAGAAGAGGAAGTTTTCGGGATTCTTCTCTCTCAACATTGCTAGCAACAACGACAAGCTTCAATGCATCATCTGGATGCAAGAACACTTCAAGAAGAAATTTGTCAAGGAATGGGGATGAATACACCTTCCTGAAAATGCTCTTAAAGGAGCATGCCTCCTATTCTTAACAGAGACCGATTTGTTCATTGGCAGAAAAGTTTTGGTGTCACATGAGCAACAGGTTGTATTTTATAGCAAGCAAAGAAGCAGATCGGGTCATGGAGGAGTGTCTACGAGCATATCAGGATAATCATTACTAGGGATAACGCATTCAGAATTCATCAAAGCCAATAAAAGGGAGGGGAGTGATTTCATTCATAAGAAGATAGCTGATTACATCGGCTGACAGTACATAACATCAAGGCTCGAGGAGACTCTTTGCCTTATCTAGTTCCACTCTAACTCGAGCTATTTCTTCACCTACATGGTCTAATTCCTGAAGAAGAGCAGTTCTCCTAGCCTCAAGAGCTTCCAGCTTCTTCTCGTCATTGACAATCACAAGACGAAGACCCCGTTCTTGCCTGGACGGCTGTGTTGGCCGATTCGCACCAAAGGCATTGATGTTCATCAAGATTCTTTCCACGACTTCGTGATCGGGGGACTGGGGAAGATATGGAAAAACGTCAAAAGGGGATCAGAAAAGTAGAGGGTGTATAAAAAACCGACCTGATTCACAGAGGAAGAAGAAGAAGAAGAAGCCATCACGAAAGAAGCAAAATGAAAGGCAAAGAGACCTCACATCTTATAAAGACCGATTCAAACGTTTGGTCAAAACAATAAATGTGAAGCGTTGGAAGTTGGCCAAATAAAGGCTAGTTACAATAGTGCTCAAGAGGATTAAACTAGGCCTAAAAGGTGGATAGCATTGATGAGGTCTAGGCGCAGTTGATCGGCCTCCTCAATCTCTTGACGATCGGCATCGGCTGAACCAGGAATCGGCTGTTCTTGTTCACAAAGAGCTTGAGCTTGTTGTGCGATGGAGTCCTTCTTTTCTTGCATAGTGGCGATGGTGCCCGGAAGATCCACGAGCTTCTGCTCTTCAACTGCCAAGTCTTGATCAATCTGACCAAGCTCCTTCATCAATTCAACACGACGCCGTTTCAAGCGATCAATACTGTTAACAATGTCAGAACGTGAAGAGGCTAGTAGTTCAATCCTAACCTTTTATCTCACTCTCCCTTATCCATGAGTTTGAATGAAGTTTAACTCTTCTCCATTAAATCGAACTCAAAGAATTGTGCTCTGCTTGCTCTGCATGTTTCCTAAGGTTGGCTTGCATATGTTTTATTCCTTACCTATCATATTGGTGCTTGTGAACAAATATCATTAGGGAACACATGCTCATCTAAGTAGTTAGCGTTTGTGATATGGTTTGATGATATGATCTTCTCTCAGAATGTTTGAGTGCTTAGGAATTTTATTTGAAAATTATGAAAACCTTTTGCAAAGATCGTCTTGGATATGCCACAGTCCTACCAAAGCCATATGATGTTATAGTTGAAAACCTTATACTCATATGCTGCTTGTTATTGCATTGAGCTTTGTCAAATTGTTGTGACCCTTGTGAGAATTCTTTTCATGCTTTCATGATCAAGATTCATGTGCACACCATTTCCCCCTTGCTATGCTTCTACACTGGAAGTTGGTATTGTATCATCCATCTATCCCACCAAATAAAGCTCCATGCATTCTTCCATGATTTACCCCTCTCCAAATATCTCCAAAAGAGACTGGGCTATGCAAAAAGAAAAAAATGGAAAGACATGCTCAAAAAGTATAATAAAAAAGAAAAGTGATAGGCCATGTCTCAAATATTTCAAGAAGGAGAGAGAAGAAAATCATGCAAAAGGAGTTCCGATAAATCAGATGGTAATAACTAGCACCCGCTCCGGACCTAGTGTCCACCTTACCATCACCACAACATTCATCATATATGGTAATATCTAGCACCCATTCCGGGTCTAGTATCCACCTTACCATATCCATCATACCCATACATGTGCACATCTTGATCTGATTGTATGATTTGATTTTCTCCATGGATCCTGTTTTTGACTCTGCAATATTGTTATACAAGTATGCTTTATCTTTTATCCTACCCTGAGCTCCACATATAGCCATCATTAGAAGTAGGATGAATAAAGGCATTTCTAATGCCTTGGTGAGGACCTATACACATTGAGCGATCTGAGAGAACCAAATGAGGAGCTAAGCAAGGTTTGCTTTGAAAACTTAACGAAAAACCCCAAGTAACTTGACATGATGAGAAGAAGTGATTTGAGTCACTATCGTTCCATTCCTCAACTACCCAAGATGGCATGATAGACACTCCACAGAGTTCACAAGTACAAGGTATGGTTTGGAATATCTCTTATGCTCGCTTCAGACCTTTGGATATCATGTCTCACCTTGATCTGTTCCACTTCACTCGGGACGAGCAAAGGTCAAGTGTGGGGGTGTTGTTGACGGCTATTAAGGGCCTCTTTTAGGCCGTCAACTCCTGCATAAAATACATTAATAGTGATCATCAACACTAGAATAGGGTTTTATACTAATAATTTCCACGAGTGTTGGTGTTTCTAGCTTTTGTTGCAGGATGCACCGAAATACGCATTAAATATTATAATTGAGAACTTTATAAATATCAGTTTGGACTAGGACCTGGGGCAAAACACAAAAGCGACCCCACAAAATGAGTTAACCGGAGTTCAGTAAAATATCATAAATATGCTTTAAAAATGAGTTTTACCTGACTCTTCAGAAAGCACTACAGAAGTTTGCCAACGACCATGGAATTCATGGGTCGTTAGCAAACCATTCGTGATTGGAAAAAGTCTATTTTACCTCCTAGACATCGCATCGAACCTATGATTCCTCTCTGGATTTAAAAACCATGTGAACCTCCTCTCTCAACATTCAAAATTGTTTACTTTACCTCCCTTTCTTGGTTATAGGCTGTTTTCAAAGGCGATTTTCTCTTTTTTTCCAATTAAAAAATCTTGTGAATACTTATTATACCACGAAAAATGTCCCTAAGCTTTGAGAAAAATCCTAGAGATGGATGGGGACACAAGAAATCTAAATAAAATATTTAAAACTAGTTAAAATGTCAATAAAATTTTCTAAAATTTAAATTTAGCTCAAAAAATATGAATATCCAAAAAATTAAACCGTCATAATTTTTAATTACATCTTGAATATTTTTCGCAGTAAAATGAAGCTTTATGCATTTTTGATGAATGTATTTATGTTGGCTTCATTTCATGTTTTGATTACAGAAAGTATTCAAGATGCAATTGTATATTGGTTAAAATACTTTAATATATGTTTTAGTTTTTTGGTATAGTTTCCATTTTGTTAGAGCTAAATCTAAATTTTAGAAAATTTTATAAACATTTTTCACTAGTTTTAAATATTTTATTTAGATTCTTGTGTCACAATCCATCTCTAAGATTTTTTGACAATTTTTAGAAGCATAGAGATATTCTTCGTGGTTTAATAACCTCATAAGTATTTACTAGTTTTATTTTTAATTGAAAATGACAAAACCACCTTTGATAACCGCTTATAACTAAGGTATTGGAATAAATTGGACGGTTTTGAAAGTTAAAGAAGCTTGTTCACCCTATTTTCGAGTCTAGAAAGTTCACCGGATTTTCGAGTCTACAAAGAAATCGTAGACTCGGTACTGTACTATTGCACTACCGGAAACCGAGCCTTCGCCGAGAGTAAAAATCTTTGGCGAGAGCCTACCCTTGGGCTCTCGGCGAAGAGCTCTTTGCCGAGAGTCAAAAAAAAACTTCTCGGCAAAGACCAAAACTCTCGCCGAAGAAATTCTTCGCCGAGAGTTTTTTTTTGGCTCTCGGCGAAGAATTCTTCGCCGAGAGCCAGCAGACTGGCTCTCGGCAAAGAAATTTTTTTTAAAAAATCACTTTTTCACCTTCAAACTTTTTTATCATCAAAATGCACTTATAAAAAGGATATGTTCAAATTTGACGCAATTTTATCTCTGTTTGCTATATTTAAAAATTTTACTTCATTTTAGGTAATTTTTTCGAAGACGTCTGATATGAACTACAAGTGCATGAAATCATAGAGTAAAGTTGTTGGAAAAATGAGATTCATGTTCATGAGACATCTCTAAGACCATGTACATGAAATGAAACTCTGATCATGATGAAGATCGTGTCGTAGAAAGGTTTTAAAATTTTATAAAATTCAAATGATGTTTGAAAATCACGAATTTTGTCGAGCGCTCATTATATCATATGTCGAGGTTGTGGTAAAAAGTTGAGAACATTTTGAGCACTTTGACACGTACATTGTTTAGAAACCGGAACATCTCACGAGAAGTTTCAGAGAATTTGAACTAATGTCACTAGGTTTGGTACATTAGAGAAATTTAAATTTGAGTTTGACCATAATAACTTTTTTATAAGCAATACACAACATATCTAGTATCATGTAAAGTTTTTGAGAATTTTTGCATTTATTTGCTATTTTTAACTAATTAAATGCATTTGCAAAAACATTTTAGAAAAATATCTTCGTTGAGAGCCATTTATTGGGCTCTCGGCAAAGAAATATTGGGCCGGAGGCCCATTTCGCGCCGGCGGCCCACCACAGCCCACTTCCCCTCCTATATATTGCCGGCGCCCCCCCACCCAGAAACCCTACCTCCCTCCCAATCCCTATCCGGCCGCCTCTCTCTTCCGCCGCCGCCGCCTCCTCCTCCGTCACCCCTCTAGATCGGGTGCCTCCCCCCACCTCTCCCTCCCTCCAAATCCGCCGCCTCCCCCACCTCTCCCTCCCTTCCTCTCCCTCCAACCGCAGGTTGTCACACCCTAAAATTTTTGAATTTCAGGATGTGAATAGGAAGAAAATTAAAACAACAACTTTCTCATAATTTTAAAATTTTTCCAACATTTAATTTTCTTTACAGGAAATATAGAATAAGAAAAACAATTGTTTGTCATTTCAATTAAATAAAATGATTTGGTGTGTATTACATTCATGCCGATGCACTTTGGTGTTCTTGAGTGTAAAAGGTTTTAAAATGCGTTTATGTGCTGACCAAATTGCTCTGAGAATTTTCCAGCTTTTCTGGAATTTATTGTCTTTTCTCTAGAGCTAAATCTATTTATTGGATGGCTCTGTAATCTTCTTCACGAGCTCCAGATATTTTATTTGGAGTCATTGTGTCCTATCTTTGAGCCATCATGTACTCCCTAAAACTCTTCGAGCTTCTACAATTTGGTCATCCCAAAATATTCTCTCAAATAAGCCACGACATGCTTAATTCCCTTTCTGTTTCTCCAGCCTGTTCTTTTCTATATTTTCAATTCTATCCGAGCAGCCAGCTAGGTAGATTATTTAGCGTTGACGTCCAACTTGACACCACCTTGGACTCCAGCACGTCGTCCAGGCCCTGCCCTCTATATACACACCTTGTATCCCTACGTGCTCTATCTCTTGGCAACAGCACCACAGCGCCTTGCGTGCCCTAGCTCCTTGGCAAGCCGCCGCCGCCGCACTGCTGTGAAACCATCTCGTCCATGGCTCCAGTGAAGTCCACGTGTGGCGCCATCGTAAGGGTACGAGAAGGCCTCGCTGTTTCCCTGTGCTGGTCGGCAAACCCGGCAGGGACACACCGGCAACACCGTCCACTTTGTCGCCGCCGCAACCGCTCGAGGAAGTTCCCGACGTCCATCACGGGGTCGCAATCGCTGAGTTGCTGCTTGAGGAACACACGCATCCAAGCTGCTCGATCAGCAGTCATCGTCCCCATCGAGTTTGGTCTCAAGCCGTCACTTTCGTCGCCGTCGTCATCAAATTATCTCTGGTAGTCGCCGGTGAGCACTTCATCGATCGTATTACCATCTCTTCCTTTGATCCGTCGATCTATGCCTCTCGTGTCTCCCATGGCCAATATAGTTTTTCTGTGTGCCAGATCGATCGTGATGAACGTCTCCATCATATATATCTATGCTGCCGACTGGCAACGGCTGGCATTTATGCTGCTGCTGTCCGCACTGACGAGCATTTTCCCCTCCGCTGTCCTGCCAACACAGATCGTCGACTACCTTGCAAAGCAATCCACCACCAGCCATGCACATCTACACGTACAGCATGGTGAGCAATATATCTTAATTACTAGCTTTTCCTCCTTTGTTTGACCCTGGATGAGTTACGTGTAGCCGTACTTTTGTGTGCAACACAACAAGGCTCTGGCTACTTGCTCTACAACTAGTCAATCAAGTTCAATTTCTATTTGTACAAGCTCAAGCTGTACGTGTTCCTGCCATGCATATTTATGCAATAAACTTTGTCCTTTTCTTTTAGAAAAAGAAATAGGATTTGTACTCGATATTTCCAGTATGATCAAACATGTGAAATCTGGTGGCATTATTCATCATCTTTGATCTTTATTTTATTTTCTATTTCCAATACTACAAACCTTGCCCACCGTTACTTTGTTAATTTCATAGCTCTGATTATTCCTTCCATGTATCTATATCATTGTAAGTTGCGTCATGTTTTTCTTTCCCAATGATTTCATATTCTTTTTACTTGCATGCGTTCTAAAATATATTTATTTCTTTCACAACTTTGTTTATCTCATATCTTTCTCGCTTCTATTCCGTTTTCGGCAATCCTTTATCTCACGTGTTCGTCTTAACACGTAGATTAGTTTTATACCGCTTTTCAGTACGTTTTATGATGATTGGTGTACTGTTTTAATTTAGATTGTTTGATTGCTAGAATATGTGAGCTTCGGATGTTTTGTTTTGGATGATTGATGCGAGTAGAATGAATGTCTTTCGGGAGTATTGAATAAGTGAAGATTCTGAGCAACAACTTTTCCCTGGTTAAAGGCAAGTGTGTCCTTGTATTTTTGTCCCAATAACTTTATTAATTACTATTGCATATGCCTTGCATTAATTTTGATGGGTTCCTATTAAGGATAATGACTAGTATTCTTTTTACCATTGCCTTGTATCCGGGTTGCTTAATTAATATTGATGGTAGATGTTGCTTAGCTTGCTCAACTGGGTTGGTAATAATCAACATGGTTACCCTTTTATGCTCTATGGTCCTTTATGATAATTGTCTTTATAAGACCACATGCTTAATTGGAACATGGAGAACCACCCAGGAAAACAGTGCAACCACAAGGACTAGTCTTGGCCAAGTAATTAGGAACTTTAGCTTGGGGTGACCTTACTTGATAAGGACAAGGGATCGGCGGTACTGTGGGGTATGGACCCGCCCTAGCGGGGAGTTAAGTTTGTTCTTTTATGGCGGGGTATTGACCTGCTACGGGGCTTTATACCTTGCTAACTGATCCAGACCTTGTGGGTTACAACTTGCTGGGGAACCTTTGTAAAGGCCTCGTAGCGTCCCTATGCAATCACACCTCGGTAGTGTGGTATGATGCTTGGCCGGCATCGCATGGTTGGGTTCAAAGTTCTTCGGACTTTTACGCGACTTGTGGTGAAAGTGTACAACCTCTGCAGAGTGTAAAACTAACCGGTTAGCCATGCTCACGGTCAAGAGCAGCCTGGACCCTCACATGATAATTGAACTTGAAGATGGACTTAAATTGTGATCTATGTTATGGTTATGCTTGCCATATGCTTATGGCGTATCTTACCTTTATGCTTAATGTGGGTTGGTATATATTTATATTTTAGTAATCAGGTTCTAATAAAATGTGACCAACTAAAATTGCTTAATGCAGTCAACCTGTCAGCCTTTCCTTGTTTAAGCCTTTGCATTCATAATCTTTCCCCACACTTGCTGAGTACGACATGTGCTCACCCTTGCTATAAGCAATATTGCTCAGAAAGAGAAAGTTGCTACATGAAGATGACGTGAAGATGTTGTGGAGTTCTAGGCGTACACAACCCCAGTTGATTGCTTGTGGAGTTTGGTGCCTTCATTTCCAGGATTTAGCGTAATACTCTGATAATCTTCCATTTTATTACGTGATATTGTTTATGTTATTCACTTATGTCAACTATATGCATGAAACTTGATCCTAGCATGCATATAGGCTTGCACTTGGTTTTCTTTGGAAAAACAGGTGTGACAGAGTGGTATCAGAGCTGTATCGACTGTAGGACGTAAGCCTAGTTAGCACTGGTCGTTTCTTGATGTCTCTTTTGTTCTACAATCTATTCTTACCTTATCCTTGTCTTCTCTGATGAATGTTCTTACTTCTTAACCATCTTCTTCTCTTCCCACCGTGAAAACTCTGCTCCCCTAGTTGACTCTTAGCATTTGCACTTCTTTTCTTCACAAATGCTAAACCGTGAATTCTTGTATGTTTACTTTTACTCTCCCTGAACGCTTCTGGACCTCGACTGTGCATTCTTCCAAGCAATGACATCTCCTTGGTTTATTAGTCGAATTGTTACCCTTGATACTCTATCAACATGTTTTTCTTATATATATATATTTATTTATATATATATATATTTATATAGATATATCCTTATTTCCAATATATCTATCTCCACCAAGTATATTTAACCATCTACCTATTTATCATCCCAGTTAAGTTGGTGTCAAATCTGTTTGCGCAGCTCTTCGACACATCAGCACTGTTTTAATTTTATCTCGAGCTATAGAACTCCGATTGACATGAAATCAGTTGGATTAGTTCTAGAATTTCATGGGTTAATTTCTGTCCAAAATTCAGCAGTATTCGTTTTGTATTCAGGGAGATAGATATGAACTAGTGGAACATTCAGAATCTGTCAACACTGCTGACATAGCCATCTTGATTAATTTATATCTCAGGTTCTAAACCTCTGATTGAGGTGATTCCAGTTAGGATGATCTCATAATTTCGTACTCCATGATCTGGGAAAAATCCATTATTTATGGATATCTTTTCTGGGATCTACATCTAATCTGTTAGGAGGATACCCTCTGACTTTATTAACAACGTGTAGTATCGTTCCTTTAACTATGTCTTGATTGGTGAAATTCAGTGTTTGCATGATGATGTTTGGTTTTATGACCTTGATTGATTCGTTTCTTTGCAGTGAGTGTTGGTGTATTGTGGGTCTTATATCTGTAATGACATCAGTGGCTTAGTTGGGTTTTTCTTTTGTACCTCCCTCCTCTTTGTTATTCCCCTTTCTTTCTACTCAATCCAATGGAGAGAATCTTACCAAGCGAAGTGGAAGACAACACCAACACTAACATCAATAGTGGAAATCTACAACCATCTACAGTAATCGACACATGAATGTAGTTGGAGCCAAGGAAGTTCATTTTCCTTCGTTACCCCCATGCTAATCTGACAACACTCATAACAACCAAGAAGACATGAAGATGATGTCGAGAGTTCTTCTATGCCCTTCAAGCTGATTATTCCCATTCTTTTCGAATGTTATCTCATTAGATGGCGGGCTGCAACAAGAATCATGAAGAGAGAGATAATGAAGGAAACATCAACATTCCACTTGCAACTACATTATTTGAGCGCAGGATGTTGGAGTATATGGCAGCACAAACTCAGACTCTACAAGCGATGGCTCAAACCATGGTTAATATTCATCAGTCCATTATAGAGCAAGCCTCGCTCCCTAAGAACCACAACACTATCACTAGTGATAACCATCAAATCCCATCGACTCTGCCACCGTTTGATAAAGAAAAGTTATTAGCTATGCAGACTCAAGTCTTACAAGGAGGGATGCGGCCTAGCATTTCATCCCCTCATAATGAGATGGCAAACGTTGGAGTCCCTACTGGGCCAGTGAAGAAACAAGTTGCTGAAGCACAGAATAATCAAGGGAAGAAGAAAAGGCATGAAGCACTTGAGTTATCAGTGGGAGAACAACACGAGGTTAATAAGACTCCCGATACATGTTCGTGTTGTGAGTACCATGGTTTTCCATGTGCCCAGAAGGAAGCTAGCCTAATGACAGCGGAAGCCCGACAACGTTACCGTGTAGATATAAATATGAAGAGGATGTTGCTCACCCAAAATCCAATTCCAGAAGGAGGTTCTCAAGCTGAAGGCTATACTCAAACCCTAAACCTCGAAGGTTTGAGTATCTCTTTCAAGGAGTACAGACCTGGTAGAAGCAAGCAATCTGACAAACAAAACAATGAAGCAAGACAAGAGAAGATAGAGTTATCATATCTAGAGGCAAATAATAGTAGAACTTGGTTCCAACAAACCCCAGCCTAAAATTGTTCGATCTCTAAATGCCACTCCTATCAAGAAGAATCCTGATGCACAAGCTATTCTACCAAGAGCTATGCTGAAGCAGGAAGAAAGCCAAGATGGATGTCTTTCTTTCTTATTCGAACAGAGGAATACCTCGTTGAAGTGTTGCAACCGTAGCAAGTCAGTCATCACACTAGAAGGTGCCCAACAAAGCGAAGTGTGAACAAATCCCATGATAAAGGAATGGATAGTTAAAAGGCAGAAACAGACAATATAGCCCTGAACAGTTTTATTGAGTTGTGAAGAATGAAGGAGTGTGTTTGATATGTTTGTGTAAGAGAGGATGATCTGGAGGAAGTTAATAAGTATTGGATAACATCTACCTGAACCTTTGTTTCTTGCTATCCTTTGCGAATCTTGGGACGAGATTCCTTTTAAGGGGGGTAGACTTGTCACACCCTGAAATTTTTGAATTTCAGGATGTGAATAGGAAGAAAATTAAAACAACATCTTTCTCATAATTTAAAAAATTTTCCAACATTTAATTTTCTTTACAGGAAACATAGAATAAGAAAAACAATTGTTTGTCATTTTCAATTAAATAAAATGATTTGGTGTGTATTGCATTCATGCCGATGCACTTTGGTGTTCTTGAGTGTAAAAAGTTTTAAAATGCATTTATGTGCTGACCAAATTGCTCTGAGAATTTTCCAGCTTTTCTGGAATTTATTCTCTTTTCTCTAGAGCTAAATCTATTTATTGGATGGCTCTGTAATCTTCACGAGCTCCAGGTATTTTATTTGGAGTCATTGTGTCCTAAACTATCTTTGAGCCATCATGTACTCCCTAAAACTCTTCGAGCTTCTACAATTTGGTCATCCCAAAATATTCTCTCAAATAAGCCACGACATGCTTAATTCCCTTTCTGTTTCTCCAGCCTGTTCTTTTCTATATTTTCAATTCTATCCGAGCGGCCAGCTAGGTAGATTATTTAGCGTTGAGGTCCAACTTGACACCACCTTGGACTCCAGCACGTCCAGGCCCTGCCCTCTATATACACACCTTCTATCCCTACGTGCTCTATCTCTTTTGGCAACAGCACGCCACAGCGCCTTGCGTGCCCTAGCTCCTTGGCAAGCCGCCGCTGCCGCACTGCCGTGAAACCATCTCGTCCATGGCTCCAGTGAAGTCCATGTGTGGCGCCATCGTAAGGGTACGAGAAGGCCTCACTGTTTCCCTGTGCTGGTCGGCAAACCCGGCAGGGACACACCGGCAACACCGTCCACTTTGTCGTCGCCGCAACTGCTCGAGGAAGTTCCCGACGTCCATCACGGGGTCGCAGTCGCTGAGTTGCTGCTTGAGGAACACGCGCATCCAAGCTGCTCGATCAGCAGTCATCGTCCCCATCGAGTTTGGTCTCAAGCCGTCACTTTCGTCGCCGTCGTCATCAAATTTATCTCTAGTAGTCGCCGGTGAGCACTTCATCGATCGTATTACCATCTCTTCCTTTGATCCGTCGATCTATGCCTCTCGTGTCTCCCATGGCCTATATAGTTTTTCTGTGTGCCAGATCGATCGTGATGAACGTCTCCATCATTTAAAAACATTAAGGTTGGAACGCTTGCGCGGCCGGGGACGGGTTCCACGTCACCGCGCAATGCTCCACCGCAGGATTAGGTGTGGGGTCCTCGCGGACGGTCGTGGCGAATCGCGCTTTGCCGCTAGAAGTTCTCGCGCTGGCTGCCACGGTGGGCCTCCCGCACGCGCGGCCTCCCCCGGGTCGCCCTCCCTTTCGCCTGCTCCTGTTCGGTACCCAGGAGCGCGGCCACGTGGAAGAGGCCGCGTCGCTTCTCCGTACCCAGCACGATTGACAGACGCGATGGTCGCCATGCCTCCTCCCCTGCGCCTTCGGCTTTCCGCGGCATGGCGTTCGCTCTTTATTTGTGCCGCGGCATGGCTTCATGCCTTTTAGGTGAGCTCCGTGTGCAGCTTCCTTCTGCCCCGGTGCAGCTCCCTGCCATTTTCTCCTCGCGACCTCACTTTTCCCAGCTACTTTCCTCGGTTCGGCTTCTGGATCAGAGTGGCGGGCCATGGCCACCAGCCGTCGCGTGCCGCGAAGCAGCGCCCCAGGACTCTAGGAGTGCGGAGCCAGGTCGCCGACCATCACGCCGCCGATCTACACGATGGTGAGCGGGACCTTCCCCATGGCGGTGGATCCACGGTGGCGTTCTTTGTCGGCTTGACCACCAGCGTGTCCTCCTCGGCGAGAGCAGAGAGCGACCAAAGAGAAGGAGCGCGAGGACGGCCGGCATCGCGGCCACGGGGGGCACGTGGCGGACAGTCTGGGAGCGACCTCTTCCGCGTGGCCGCGCTCCTCCCCGACAACCTCCTCCACATCACCCCCGACCAGCCTGCGGGCAAGCGGGGGTGCGGCTTGGGAGCGATCCGGCGTTGCCCCGGACTCCCCGCAGCACGACCCCGCCAGGGTCCCTTGTGGACGGCCCGCGGTGCGCCGATGCTCCCGTCCCTAGTCTGTGGGGCACCCAGTCGTGCCTTCCCCTGCGTCGACTTTCCTCGCCCACCTCGCCTACCCCTTCGTACGCGTGCGGTGTGATAGATGGGATGGCTGCCATCCTCTCACCACTTGGGTTATATGGAGGCTAGCCGAAAGACGAAACTACCCCTATTACATTAAACTAAGATACACGCCCCCGAAGGCCCTTTTGGGAAACTTCGTCGTAGCACCATCAGACGGATGCCCGGCGACCCCACTTCGCTTAGCCTCGACGCAAGCCTTGCGATCCCGACGCATGTCCTCCGCTTCGAAACACTTTGGTGCCCTGCGACCCCAAACCGGTCAGACCGGTTTCACCAACCAGTCATACCGGTTTTGGCCTGACAGCCACATCGAGTCTTCGGCCTTGGCTTTGTGGCTCAGCCAAGCAACCCAGTGGTTTTCTGGTGAACCACTGCAAACCCCGCAAACTTGATGTAGCCTCCGCCAATCACCACTCATGACTTGGCTCCCACGAAGTCCCGGCTGGACCTTGGTTTTGAGGCTCAACCAAGAAACCGTCCACGACTTCGTCTTGCTGTTCTTGCCACCATGCGGCCCGCACTTGACTCCGCTGGCCACCGGGTCCCTCGAACCAAGCCTAGTTGTCTTCTCCACACCTGGAGGCCTCACCGGCAACAACCTTTCGCGCTTGTTCTTCACCTGCACCAACACCAGTCAAGCCGCAACCTGCACCTGCAATACTTAGCCAAGAGTCAGTCCACACAACGTTGTCAATCACTCATCACACCAGGAAGCGACCATCCACCGGTCCTCGAACCACACAGGCTCTCAATCTCCCCCTTGATGAGTGCATTGACAACACACACACATTTGGTAGCCAAAGAGAAAAGGAAAAAGAAAAGAAACGAACAAAGAAACTCAAACAAGCGATCGAAAGCCAAACAAAGGCAAAGAGCCAGATCACTTGAAAGAGAACAAACTCGGTCCCCTTAGGCAAGGGCAACGGCTCGACACAACCGAGTCAAAAACAAGCTCAAGCAAAGAGCATAAACCACCAAAGCAAGGCTCAAAACACACAAGAGCTCCCCCTGCACATATGCACACTCCCCCTGAATATGTGCCAGCACTGGGCACAAACCGGTCAGGCCGGTTTCCCAAACGGGTCAGACCGGTTCCACCAAACCGGTCAGGCCGGTTTCTCAAATCAGTCAGACCGGTTCCACCAAACCGGTCAGGCCGGTTTCTCAAACCGGTTAGACCGATTAAACTCGGCAGAAGCTCACCCCCAAAAGCCAAAATTGCAAAAGAAATGCACAAGCTCCCCCTTGACAGCTGGGATAGGTTCTAGGGATGCAATGCAACTTTTCTCCACCAACATTTCTCCCCCTTGTAGCCAATGCATGAATCAAGGCTCAAATGTGAAAAAGATGCAACCTAGAGCTTCGTATGAACATCAACTACGTGATCACCAAGTTTCACAACCATTGGATAAAGCTAAGATAGAATTGAGCATTTTTGCGAAAAATCACCCTCTCATGAGCAAAGTCCTAAACATGAGCAAAACATGTCAAAAAAGGCAAAGCCACACAAACTTCATGCTAGGACAACCATTCTAAGCATAAGACCATCATAACACTACAACAAACTATTTAATCCGTGACGAACTTTCTGCGATGTTCTCAGAAAACATCACGAAGAGCACTGCGTCTGCGACGTATTCCTATTTTTCGTCACGGATGTGCACTGATGGATATTGAAGCCCAGAACATTGCGACGATTTGTAAAATTCGTCGCGATTCTACGAGGTATTCTGGTTTGTCATCACGGATGTGCACTGATGGATATTGAAGCCTAGAACACTGCGACGATTTGTTAAATTTGTCGCAATCCGGCCCACGACGCTGTGACATTTTAGCAGATTCGTCGCGATCAACAAATAACAAATAGTCATGTTAGGAATGGAAAAAAATTGATAAATTAAAAAAATAAAAAATCAACAAATAACACATAGCCATGTTATAAATGCAAAAAATTGAAAAATTGAAAAAAACTAAAAAATAGCAAATGGTGGTAGCGGTTGGCCGCGGCCGCGCCCCAGCCGGCAGCGGTTGGCCGCGTCGCACCCAGGCCAGCCCTGGCCAGCCGCATCCTGGCCATGGCCGGCCACGACCCAGCCGCACCCTGGCCAGCCCTAGCTGCGCACAGCCGGCCACGGCCGGCAGCAGTTGGTCGCGGCCGTGTCCAGCCAGCCCCGGCCGGTCGCACCTGGCCACGGCCTGGCCCCAGCTTGGCCGCGCTAAGGCCATGGCCGGCCGCACCCAGCCAGCCCTGGCCTGGCCCCCAGCCTGGAATTCAATTGGGCGCGCAAAAAAAAGGAGCTGCGGGGGACTCGAACCCACGACCTCGTTGTTCGGTGGCAGATGAGCTACCATTGAGCTACCTTTTGTTTTGTGGTTTATGCTTCTGATATACTTTATTTATACTTTTTATCATGCCACGTCATAATAACAAAAAAAAATGATGTGGCGATGAGGGTTCGAACCTTGGCTGCCGGGGACGTGAAGCATCGTCTTACCACTGCACTAAGATGCAATTGGTGTCTTCCTCTAGCATTTTATTATTAATACTCATACTTGGATCCGGTGCGGCCGTTTGGACCAATCAGGTTGTGCCACATCACTGATTTAAGATGAAGAACACATAAAAGTTCATATTTCTTTTAAATCCAAATTTAAAATTTCTAACTGGTATTTCTCCTTCATAGTAACTCCAAATTCGATGGGGGTTTTTTCCTACTTTCTTCTAAAATCACGCTCCTTCATTTATTGGTATTATTTTATATGTTAATTATTATGCTTCGATCTTTTACATACATCTTGTTTTCTTTCACCCAAGTAGCAAATAAAAATAACATGTTTTTAATACAATTTCAAATGTAACTTTATATTTACTCATATTAAAACCAAAACAAGGTTGTGTCCAAATTTTAGCTACACACGAGTTTAATAACATTATGAGGTGTACAAACTTTGAAGGTTTGACTATAGTTATTAGAGACTATGTGAGAGATGTTCCCATTTATGAACATCTATAGTCTCACTTTGTTCAAACTACTTTAAATTTTTATGGCAACATTATGGACCAAAAACATACCGTTATGCCAATTTGTAGAATTTTCTGGTCAAATTTAGATATTATTATAATTATCATATTGTACTTTTGAGATAAAAGTTTGAATGTTCATTATAATTCAAATTGAATTTGTCATCAATCTGCAAAACATGGACTAGAATGGAACATAGAAGCTTAAATATGATTTTTGTGAATTTTTTCCAGTTTTATTGGTGGTACACATAGGTCAACTAGGAATTACTCTCGCTAAGCACGCAGAAATTCAATTAAATGATAGAAAATAGCAAATCTATTTGAAAAATCTTGAAACACCTAGAATGAAACTTAAATGTTGTCTGCTACATATGAAAAATGTATTAGGGGTATATAAGGTAATTAATTTTCAAGTTACTTCATAAAAGTGTCTTAATTAGGTATTTAAAAATAGAAAACCAACTTTTTAAAGAAAAAAATGGTAATGTAACTTCATATTTGCTAATGTTATGGTCAACATAAGGTTGTGTCCAAAATTTAGATGCATACGATTCCAAAATTATCATGAGGTATTCAAATCTCAAAGTTCGACTCTAAGTTTTAGAAAACTATAATAGGGATATATCCATTTGTAAACAATGTAGGTTCCGTCATTATCGAAACCATTTGAAAGTTTTATGTAAAGTTTAAACATCCATAAAATGATTTCATGTCAATTTTTAGAATTTTTGGAGAAGTTTTAGATATTATTATCATTATTTTATAACAAGGTGACTAGTACAAGTTTAAATTATCCTTAGTATACACTTGAAATTTTGATCTATTTTCAGGATATGAGCTACACTAGAGCAAATGAACTCTAAATATAGTTTTTAGGAATTTTACAAATTTTATTTGATATACATGTAGTTCAAATTTTTATTATTTTCAATAAACCTACAGAAATTCATTTAAACGGTAGAAAATGGTAGATGAGTGAGTAAATTACAGGAACTTCTTAATAACAACTTATGTGTAGTATATTGTATTAAAAAAATATAATAATACATATAAGATTATTATTTGTGTGTGTGATACTTCACAATGGTGCATAAAACGAAAAAAGAACAAGAAAAATGCTAAGTAGAGCAGGAATGAAACAAAGCCAGTGTCGGCCCAAATGGCCCAACTATTTCCAGCCATCCATCGCTGATTCGACGACTGTGATCGCATTTGCAAAGTATATAAGCAACCACATCCCCCAAACCCTAACTCATTTCCTCCCGCTCCCGCACACCATGCCTCCCCTGCCGGCCGCAGCCCCCTCCTCCCTCCCCATCCACGCCCTCCCCCTCCCCCTGCCGGCCCCCGTCGACCGCACTACGTGAAAACCTCAAATAGGTCATGCAGCATTTGTAACGGGCCCTTAACACCCGTTACATGCACCCGCATCTGTAACGGTTGTTGTTTGGCGCCCGTTACCCATAAGCGCAGCAGGCTGACCCCGGGGTTGGCCTCCACAATGCCCGTTACCAATGTGGACTTCTGGTAACGGGCTTCTTAAACGCCCGTTACATGAATTCATTGTAACGGACGTAAAATCGAGTCCGTTACAAAACGTAAACCTATCGGTAATGGGCTGGTAAAGTCCGTTACCGATCAATGCCCTATCGGTAACGGGCTGTTTAAGTCCGTTACTGATCACTACCGTATTGGTAACGGTCTATAAAGTCCGTTACCGATAACTTTCATACTGGAGACGCATCTTTGTTCGGATGCGTCTCCGTTGCTCGCGACCCAATTGGATACGCTCGTTTCTTAGGACTCGTCTCCTTTTATTGCCACCCAGGGTCGCCTTTTTTCTCACATCGGAGACGCACGTTGTTATTGCTCGTCTCTGTCTTCTCCTTCCGACACCACTCATTTCTCTCTCCTCAGAAGGCCACTCCCGTTCCGACAACAACACTCGCTCTCACTCCTCAGAAGTCCCCGCCGGGCTGCCCCGTTAGCCGCCGCCAGCTGCGCGCGCTCTGAGGATCGCACTCTCTCTCCTCAGAAAGCCGAAGCAGCAGCAGGGCGGGCGGCCGCGTGCGCGACGGCGAAAGGGGCCAGCGGACGTCGACCGCAGTGTCATCCAAAGCAGACGCCTCCGTGTCCCCTCCCCCTGGGGCTCGGCGCCGTCCTCCGCGCTGTCGCCGCAGCCGCGACGCCGCCTCCGATCCTCCTCCTTGGCCGCGCTCGCCTCGTAGAAAGTCCTCGTCAAGGTGGAAATTAATTGGTCCCTTTTATTGAAATTCTTCAGCTGTCCTAATCCTCTTAGGTTATCGTTTTTTTGTGTGAGGAATTATGCTCATTTGGTGTATGGAATGCAGATGGCGGCTGCTGCTCGGGCTTGGATGTACAGACAGCCCCAAGAAGATTGGGAGAATTTCTTAAGCAGGGTCAATGGTTTTCTAAATCAAGCAGAGGCGGATATGAGAAACCGTGGTGTTCAGGCAATGCTTTGCCCCTGTATAGATTGTCTCGACCAGAAGAAATTCGCACAACGGGAAATCATTTTTCATCATTTGGTCACACGTGGTTTCACAAAAAATTACATGTGTTGGAATAAACATGGTGAGGAAGGCCTTAATG
This sequence comes from Cenchrus fungigraminus, assembly GCA_036936925.1. Classification (NCBI taxonomy): domain Eukaryota; kingdom Viridiplantae; phylum Streptophyta; class Magnoliopsida; order Poales; family Poaceae; genus Cenchrus; species Cenchrus fungigraminus. The sequence goes on along the minus strand of CM072768.1, from coordinate 57,366,457 downwards.
AACTCGAAGCAGGCTGCCTAAATGAAGGTGAAGTGCGACACCATGCTACCGACCATGATGAAGACCTTGATGACGGTGGAGTTTTTGAGGAAAATGAACCATTATTCCCACCAAATGTGATGAGGCCTGAGGATATCACTGATCAAGAAGTTAGGGGCTTCGATGATGGTGAGGTGTTACAACATGTGCACAATGTTGATCAAATGTTGCGGGATGTTGAGTTTCAACGAGTGTACACACCTTCTGAATTAGCGAGGCTGAAGCAGTTCATTGAAGATTCAAAGAAACCCCTGTATCCTGATTGCCAGAAGTACTCTCGCCTTTCTGGTGATCTAAAACTTCTGCAGCTTAAGGCAGATCATGGTTGGAGCCACAAAAGTTTCAAACATCTATTGGATGTGCTTAGAGACATGCTACCTGAAGGAAACCAAATAGCAGAGTCCGTCTATGAGGCGAAGAAGATAATCTGTCCTCTGGGAATAGAGGTTGAAAAAATCCATGCATGCAAGAACAGTTGTGTATTGTTCCATGGAGATTATGCAGACCTTGACAAGTGCCCCAAGTGTGGCTGTGATCGGTACAAGAGGAAAAAGGATGGTGGAGATGATAATAATGCTGATGACGAGAACGAGCTCGGCGAGATCAGAGGCAAGAAGAAGAAGGCTAACAGAGGGGCTCCTGTGAGGGTGGCATGGTATTTTTGCATCATTCCTCGGCTGAGAAGATGGTTCGCAACACGAAAGGAAGCCCAACTCTTGTGTTGGCATGACGAAGGCCGAAAGGAGCTTAAGCAAGAAGGCAAGTTTAGGCACCCCGCAGATGCAGCACAATGGGCTAATATTAATAACCACTTTCCGTGGTTTAACAAAGACATAAGGAGCATACAGTTTGCTATGAGCACAGATGGCGTGAACCCATTCGGTAACCAGAGCTCAACACATAGCACTTGGCCTGTCGTGCTGTCGTTGTACAACCTTCCACCCTGGCTATGCAAGAAACAGAAATATATGATGCTGACAATATTGGTCTCCGGGCCAAAGCAACCTGGCGACCGTATTGATGTCTACTTGAGGCCACTAGTTGATGACTTGAAGATACTGTGGAATCCTGGTGTGAAGGAGGTTTGGGATGAGTTCAAGCGTGAGGAGTTCACAATGCGTGCCATGTTGTTCACCACCATCAACGACAACCCGGCTCATCGCAACCTCTCTGGCCAGAGTAAAAGGAAAGGTGCAGCTTGCCCACACTGCTTGGAAGATACTTGCGCAGTGTGGCTAAGACATTCAAATAAATACGTATTTATGGGGCACCGTCATTTCCTCGGCAAGAAACATCCATACCGGGCCATGGATTGTCAGTTTAATGGGGAAAAGGAGGATCGAGAGGCGCCGTTGCATGTGACTAGAGATCTGGTGCACTTGAAAGTCAAGGACATCAAAACTATCGAGGAGTTATCGAAACTGACTGAAAAAACCCTTGGCAAAAGAAAGAAACGAGATGGTGAAGAAGAAGAAGGAATGTGGAACAAGAAATCAATTCTATGGGAGCTAGAGTATTGGCCGATGTTGGATGTGCATCATTCGATTGACAACATGCATGTCAAGAAGAATGTGTGTGAAGCTACTTGTGGAACATTGCTACAACAGAAGTCCAAAGGCAAAGATCATAAAAATGCAAGGGAGGATCTTAAAGATCTGGGCATTAGGCCGGAGCTCTATGCAGAGGAAACAGAGACGGGGACGGACCTTCCCGTTGCTACAACCACCTTGTCAAAGGCAGAGAGAAAAGAATTCTGTCAGTTTTTGCATGATTTGAAAGTACCTTCAGGCTACTCATCAAACTTCAAGAGGCTAGTCTCGGTGAAGGACATGAAAATGAATTTCAACTTGATGAAATCTCATGATTGCCATGTGTGGATGACAACTCTTCTTCCTATTGCACTTAGAGGTATCAAGACAGAACTGGTTCGCGACGCGGTCACAAGCTTGTGTTTATTCTTCAATGCAATAGAACAGAAGGTGATTGATGAGGAAAAATTATTGGACATAGAGAGGAGGCATTTCGAGACCCTATGCCTGCTTGAAGCTACCTTCCCACCATCATTCTTTGATCTCATGCTGCATCTAACAGCCCACCTCGCGAGGGAGATCTGGTACCTTGGCCCATCTTACCTTCATCAGATGTTTCCATATGAGAGGTTCTATGGATTCCTGAAATCATTGGTACATAACCGGTTATTTCCGGAGGGAGCCATTGTTCGTGGCTACGAGACCATCGAAGCAGTGGAGTAGGCCATGGGTTATATGGACCCCCAAAACCCTATTGGTGTGCCTCGCTCATGGCATGAAGATAGGCTTTCAGGTGTTGGGAACCTGGGGAAAAAGTCAGTCACTCCGGAACCAGATGCCTTCCAAAAGGCTCATTTAACCGTGATACAACAGCTGCACCTGACTACACCATTTGCCAATGAGCACAAGCGACAACTACGTCAAGACAACCCTGACCGTGGTAGGGCTTGGCTTGCAAAGATGCACATGCAAGGTTTCAGCAGGTGGCTCTGAGATTATGTCGAGACATGCAGCAATGCTGTAATAACCGACGAGATAAGGAATCTAGCAGCGGGGCCATTGTTCACTGTTACAAAATACCAAGCAACGGATATCATTGGATACACGTTCTACACCATGGCCCAGGATAAAAAGAGCGTCTATCAAAATAGTGGTGTGCATGTACGGGCCGTCATCGACGACAGTGATGATGACGACATGGAGACAGACACATATTATGGTCAAATAGAGGAGATATGGGAGCTTGATTATGTAGGATTGAAGGTAGCCTTGTTTCGGTGTAGATGGGTCACCAATGGGAAGAGAGCTGTGAGCAAGGACAAATATGGTTATGTTAGTGTTGATCTCCGGGTCTTTGGTTACAAAAACGAACCGTTTGTCTTCGCCAACGATGTTGAGCAAGTGTTCTATGTACCTAACCTTGCAAAGAACAACTGGTCTGTGGTTCTGCCTAGAAAAAAAAGGATTATTGGGGTTGAAAATGTTGTTGAGGAGGAGGAATACAACCAGTTTGACGAAATTCCATCCTTTGACACTTCATACAAGCCCCGACTCTTGGGAACTAATAAAACACCGTACTTGCGAAGCGACCATAGTGAAAAAATTCGTATACAGAAATCAAGGAAGAAAAAGCAAGGCTGATTTCTGCTGAATCCTTTTTGTAATGCAGGATGTGTCTATTGGTGGAAATGGAATCCGTTTTGTAATATATATAGGATGTGGTGGAATTTGAATCCTTTTTGTAATATATTCTGCCTAAGATACTATATATATTCTGTTTATATTCTGCATCAGTTTAGTAAGTGTGTTGCAGGCTGCTGACATTATTATCATCAGTAATGGGCGTTAATATAAAAGAGACGATGATTGGCCAACCTGCGTCGCCTTTGTTATGGGCAAGAGACGAGGATTAGCCAACCCGCGTCGCCTTTGTTATGGGCAAGAGATGCGAAATCACACACACAGATTACATCAAAAGAGACGCGGATTAGCCAACCCCTGTCGGCTTGTTCTTCTTCATGCTTGCAAGTGAGTAGGTAAATCATACAAAAAATTGTACTGCACACAGATAATCACACAACCATGTCTCTTGAGATGCAAAATCACACACACAGATTACAGTCATCATTGATACATCAGAAGGTTACAAAGCGGCCATCTATGTTCATCATCACTAGGCACTACCAGGATGAGGAACATAGATCTAAACTAAGCAAAAGAGACATACTTCCATCGGCTTGTTCTTCTTCATGCTTACAAGAGAGTAGATAGGTAAATCATACAAAAAATTGGACTGCACACAAATAATCACACAAGCATGTCTCTTGAGATGCAAAATCACACACAGATTACAGTCATCATTGGTACATCAGATAGGGAGGCCTCGGGATCTTGGCCAGCTCGGCAGCCTCGAACTCGCGTCCGGCTCCAGCTGAATCTCCGGCCGGCCAGAGGTAGAAGACCACGGCGGTGGTGGGCGCTGACTTGGTGATGTTGAGGCTCAAAGTTCGATCTTGCTCCTTCCCTGCCCGTCGGTCGATCGTCGAAGGTGAAGAGAAAGGAGGCCACCGTCGGCTTGTTCTTCCTGACGAGATATGCTCCAGATTCTGGCTTCTTCTTCATGCTTACAAGTGAGCACAAGAGAAAGATACAGCAGAGGGTGGAAACATATCCCTTCAAAAATCCTCCTCCTGGAGGAGGGAAAGCAAAAGGAAGCGCAAGTTTGACGAGAAAGCTGCAGCAGGATGGTTCTGTAGCAGGATACATATCCCTTGTTCTCGGCTTGTTCTTCCTGATGCCAGGAGGTTCTGAGCTACCTTCCCCCGACAGCTGATATATCACAAAGATTTTTCTAGCAGCTGTGCTAGAGGGATGAGCAACCCAGTCACCCATATCACAAGAATTCTTCTAGCAACTGAGAGAACGAGGAGGAGGAGAAAGAGAGAAAAGCAAAAGCTTGCACCCTACAAGATCTATTCTTTGCACCATAGCTAGATCTAGATCTAGAGAAGAAGGAAGCAAGTGAGGGGGACCGACAGGCGTCGGTGCCTTTTTATAGCAAAAACAAGGAAGGGATAAGATCGGTTGTCAAAAAAAAAGAGGAAGGGATAAGATCAAGAGCACAGGAAACGGGAAGGTTCCCAAGAAATTGATGCCAGATCCGGTCAATGGGGAAACAGTTGCCCAGTCAATGATGAGAGCAGAGGCAGTGACTTCAATGTAGAATTAAATGATACGCGGATTAACCAAATGTCGTCTCCAATGTAGAATTAAAGGATACTACGCGAATTAGCCAAACGTCGTCTGCAATGGAGAATTAAATGATACGCGGATTAACCAAACGTCGTCTCCATTGCATACTTAAACCGTGTTTGGAAACAAATCTCCTGTATCTTCTCCTTCCAAAATAATTTAGATCCCCTGCCCCTTCATCTACCCGCAAAAAACAGCAACTGCCTACTCCTCATCGTCACCATTCCCGGCCGGAGATGAAGAGCATGCCGGGAAGAAGCAGGCGGCACCAGCCGTCGTCGCTGCTGGACCTACGTCAAGACCTCCGCATTGAGATTGCGGCGCGCGTCGGTGCGACCTCGGAGCGGCCCTCGACTGACCTCCGCAGCCTACGCGGTACTTGCTCGACCATGCGCCTGTGTGTGGCCACCGCGACGTCGGCCGGTGTATGTCGATAGACGGGATAAGAGATGAGATTTCTTGGGTGTGGGACCCCACGGCCTACAAAGCCTTCCTTGCTATGCTGACCGATCTCAGGAATCCGGAGGCTTGCTTCTTCTCCGGGATCAAAGCCGTGTTCATGAAAAACAGGGAAAGCAATGATCTCTGGCGCGCTGCCGAGGGTGGGCACGATGCGGCGACCTATCTATACGCCATCTTGCTCTACAGGGACAATGGTGGTGCCGCCGCCGATGACACCGCGAAGCGGTACATGAGGCGGGTCGCCGGCGGCGGCAGTACGACGTCGAGATGGCTGAGCAACGAGGGGTGTCTGCCTTTGCGCAAGAAGGCCGCGCATGCGATCCACTCCTCTACTTGGCGCATTTGGGGTGAACCGCTACCGCCTCCGGCACAGGTGCGCAGCGATCAGCCGTGCGCAGGCAATGGCGGCTGTTGCGGCTTGGATAAAGGATGGCTTGGAATTTCTCTGTTTTGCAGCGAAGACTGTAGGCTCCGCCGCGAAATGGTGAAGTTCGAACGGAGTATTGGAATAGGAAATCAGTAGTGGGGATTAGCTTTTGTATGTTGCTCATATTATTTGTGTAAATTTTGGGAAGAGTAGCAAAGCCGACGCGGGTTATCAGTCCCGTGTCGCTAATGACTGCGGGGCCTAGTTCTATTCGAATGAAGAACAGTTCGCATTTCTCCTTTTAATCTGCAATCAAATTTTGTAACATGTATTTCTTCGTCGTAATTAGTCCAAATTTGATATTTTTTTCTAATTTTTTCTAAAATCACCATCTTTTCATTAATTTTATTGTTTAGTGTATATTCCATTTCTTGAATAATATTTATATGCCTTATTTTGTTCTTTGTAAGTACAACATATAAATAATATTTGTTTTACACAACCATTAGTGATGAAACTTTGCATTTCGTAAGCTTAAGGTGAACACAAGGTTTTGTTAAGTTTTCAAATGCATATGAGTTCGAACATGTTGCAAAGTGTGGAAAACTTCAATGTTCAAGCAACATTCTAGGAAACTATGAGAGAGATGTAGACATTTGTACACAAGTATATTATTCCTTCATCGATACCATTTGAAATTTTGAAGACAAGTTTAGGTACCCAAATTATGTTGCCAAGTCAATTTGTAGATTTTTAGAGCAAATTTGATGTTATTAGAATTATTATATAATTACCATTGGGTGTAAAAACTAAATATAAGAATTTTGGGCACACAAGTGTGACTGTTGATATTTTATTCAAATACTAAATGTCCAAATATGAATTGTTCGTATTTTTTTGATTTTTTAGGTGCTGTTTTATGGGCTCTAATATTTTAGGGAAGCAAGTTTCATTCCAAAAAAAATAGTGACAGGCCCACGCGTCAGCGTCAGCAGCCAATATAAAAAAGATAACTGTTGCCTGCCCGCCCGGACCCAACTGCCAATAAAGGCGATGCGGGTTCACTAACCATCGTTGCCAATGACACTGGCCCACGCGTCAGTGTCAGCAGGCTAACCCGCAGCGGCAATGACTATCCATTGTCTCTCAGATCTAATTCATCACAATAGATCTCCAGTTCATCACAACAGATCTTCAGTTCATCACAACAGAACACATATTAAAGGAGACGCGGATGGATCTACTCGCGTCTATTAGATCGAGTTCATGACATACAAAATCTAACAACCAAACTAATTAACTAAGCAGTTCATGATCGACAGACAAACTAAGCAGTTCATGTCCAACAACCTGACGAAGACACAAAAGCACACACACATTATTACTAATTGGTAGAGGAGTCTATCAATTAGTCGGTCGCCACCGTCGGAGTCCCGCCGTCGTCGCCGCCGTGGCTGCCATCAGAGCCGTCGTCGCCGCCGTGGCTGCTGTCAGAGCCATCGTCGCCGTCGGAGCCGCCGTCGTCGAAGACGAAGTGGCGGCCAGCCCGCTTGACCACGGGGAGCTTCTCGAGCCTCTCAGCCAACCCGTGGATCCTGAAGGCGAGACCCTTCACGCTCGGGTCCTTGTCCACTCCATGAGGCGCCTTGATGTCGAAGGCCTCGCCAACATCTTGAAGCTTTCTGAACGCGCTCCTGAGCAGGTCAACGGCGAACTTAGTGTCATCGAAGAACGGTTCCTCGTCGGCGTCCTTGGTTGCCGGCTCCTTCCCCTTCTCCAACTTCCTCTGACGGCGGCTTTCATCGTCGTCGTCCTCCCTTCGTCCCCGCTTCACCGGTGGCGGGCCCCTCGACGCCATCTCCTCCTTCGTGATCTCTCGGTGACCGAAGATTTTGTAGTGGTAGATCGCGAGGAGGAAGAAGAAGCGAGATAAGCTTGTGGAAGAAGCAGGGGAAAGCAGGGGAAGGCAGGGGATTTATATTGACAAGATGCGGAATCGTCAGGCACCTCTGCCCCCACCCACTACTCCACTGGTGCCACTCAATTGCGCCTCGGGCTCCGTTTTGGGCGCAAAACCATCCAAAACCACGCGTCGCCTTTCAATTACGCGGGAAGGTGAAGGGGCAGGGGCAATGATGTCGGGCCCACTCGTCAGCGGTAGCAGCCAAACTGTGGTGCCTTTCCAATTTCCATTTATTTTTTTTATTTTGGGAACAACCCCCCCCCCCCCCGTCGCCTTCAATTTCAACCCTCGTTGCCTTCAATTTCAACCCTCGTCTTCTTTCAATTTCAACCTCGTCGCCTTTCAATTTCCAAACCCCGTCGCTTTTCTATTTCCTCCCCTTCTCCTTGATGACGGTGTTGTGCTTGATGCTGCTGCTGCCAGATGATCTTATCACCCAGATCATCATCCACTACATCAAGGATGAGCCCGTCATTCGTTTTCTGATCCTTCGTAATCAAATCTGCGACACCTTCCGGTGCATCTGTGACTCCGATGAGGTACTACTGCACGTGTCGCTGCGTGAGCTTCGTCAGGTGTGCAAGAATCGCTACGTCAGGTCGTGCTTTGAGCAGCGCTTCCGCGAGGCCAATCATCCGGAGGCATTATGCTTCGAGGGGATGGAGAGGTTGATGAGGCGGCGGAATCCCGATAAGGGTCTGAAGCTCGTCGGAGATGCTGCTGCTGAAGACGCCGGTGCGAAGTACTTCTTAGCGATGCTAAAGTACCGTTGCAACCCTGCGGACCCTGAAGCCATGGCACTACTCCAGGAAATCAGCGGCGGCCCGTCGCCCCCTGATGGGTGGTGGAAGAACCACAACCTGCGGCAGCTGCGCTACCTCGTCAACCGGGATCTCCACAACATTGCATGGTAGTACTGGCTTGGTGACGGCGACGACGACATTCCGTTGCTGCCCGTCCAAAATCCCCACGTCTGCATTTGGGCAGCGGGATGTAGGCGCTACGGGCCGGAGACCTCAGAGATCATCCACTACTGCAGCGCCGAGTGTCGCATCCGTCATGAGTTCGACCTCTGGACGCGTAACTTCAGCATCGCCGTGGAGTACGCCGTCAACAGGATGAACATCGGGATGTAGGCGCAAGCATCAATGAACATTATCTATCTTGAATGTAAATTATTAGATATTACTAAACGCGGATTTGGTTTTATCAGGATGTCGGTTTTGAATCGGTTTTTGATAGACAAGATTTGATTTGTCACGTTTGTGAGTCAAATCGAAGGTTGCGGTGGTCTCATTTGCCGCCGACGAGGCCTAGGGTGCCCTCTTGGGTGTCAAAACCGCCGAAGCGGGCACGGCGGGGGCGGGGGCGGGCGGCGGTGCCCTCTGCTTCCTCCTTTGTTCTATTGGAGAATGAAGAACAGTTTATCCGTCCCGCGCCGCCGACGGCATTTCTTTTTAATCTGCAATCAAATTATGTAACATGTATTTCTCCATCGTAATTAGTCCAAACTTGATTATTTTTTTTCTAAAGTTTTCTAAAATCACCGTATTTTTATTAATTTCATTGTTTAGTGTATATTCCGTTTCTTGAACAATGTTTATATGCCTTATCTTGTTCTATGTAAGTACAACATATAAATAATATTTGTTTTCCACACCTCCTGTAATGAAACTTTGCATTTTCATAATCTTAAGTTGAACACAAGGTTTTGTTAAGTTTTCAAATGCATATGAGTTCGAACATGTTGCAAAGTGTGGAAAACTTCAATGTTCAAGGAACATTCTAGGAAGCTATGTGAGAGATGTAGATATTTGTACACAAGTATATTATTCCTTCATCGAAACCATTTGTAATTTTGAAGACAAGTCTAGGTACCCAAATTATATTGCCAAGTCAATTTGTAGATTTTTTGGAGCACACTAGATGTTATTAGAATTATTACATCATTAAAATGGGATGTAAAAACAAATTATAAGAATCTTGGGCACACAAGTGTGACTATTGATATTTTATTCAAATACTAAACGTCCAAATACGAATTGTTTGTATTTTTATGATTTTTAGGTGTTGTTTTATGGGCTCTAATATTTTAGGGAAGCACGTTTCATTCGAAAAAATAGTGGCTGGCCCACGCGTCAGCGTCAGCAGCCAAAATAAAAAGATAACCGCTGCCCGCCCGCCCGGACCCAACTGCCAACAAAGGCGATCCGGGTTCACTAACCATCGTCGCCAATGACACTGGCCCACACGTCAGCGTCAGCAGCCAAAATAAAGAGATAACCGCTGCTCACCCGCCCGGACCCAACTGCCAACAAAGGCTATGCAGGTTCACTAACCATCTTCGCCAATGACACTGGCCCACGCGTCAGCGTTGAGGACCTGTGTGGTTCAAGGACCGGTGGATGGTCGCTTCCTGGTGTGATGAGTGATTGACAACGTTGTGTGGACTGATTCTTGGCTAAGTATTGCAGGTGCAGGTTGCGGCTTGACTGGTGTTGGTGCAGGTGAAGAGAAAGCGCGAAAGGTCGTTGCCGGGTAGGCCTCCAGGTGTGGAGAAGACAAGTAGGCTTGGCTTGAGGGACCCGGTGGCCAGCGGGCTCAAGTGCGGGCCGCATGGTGGCAAGAATAGCAAGATGAAGTCGTGGACGGTTTGTTGGTTGAGCCTCAAAACCAAGATCGAGCCGGGACTACGTGGGAGCCGAGTCATGAGTAGTGATTGGCGGAGGCTACACCGAGTTCGCGGGGTTTCCAGTGGTTCACCAGAAAACCACTGGGTTCCTTGGTTGATCCACAAAGCCAAGACCGAAGAACCGAGGACGGAGGTGCAGCAGCATCAGACCGGTCTGACCGGTGGGTCTGACCGGTCTGACCGGTGGGTACCGATCTGACCGGTGTGCGACGACGCAGTCCGAAAACTTCGAAGCGGAGGACACGCGTCGGGATCGCAAGGCTTGCGTCGAGGCTAAGCAAGTTTGCGGTCGCTGGGCATCCGTCCGATGGTGCGAAGACAACATTTCCCAAAGTGCCCTTCGAGGGCGTGTATCCTAGTGTTAGGACTTAGAGGTAGTTTCGTCTTTCGGTTGCCTCCATATAACCCAAGTGGTGAGAGGATGGCAGCCATCTCTTGGGAACCCTAGCTCATTTATTTTGCTATTTTCCTCTTCTATTTTCCTTTGGAATTTCTAGGACTAGCTTGAGAGCTTCATGGTGAGATCTTGTGAGAGGGAAGGATGATCGGGCGGCAAGCTAGACCTTGTATGAACCTCTTTGGTATGTATAGATGATTCGGCGTGGTTCCTCAAGGCTTGGATGTGTCTTTCCCGTTTCTCCTTTTTGGTGATTTTTGGAGCCATTTCTTGGCGAATTTCTTGTGGCGGTTTTGAGACCTTTCTCTTTGGGATTTGGTGGGGGATGTATGCATGAACACCTCGTGGTTCTTTTCCCTTTGATTCGCCTCCCAAATCCGTGAGTAAAGGGCTCAATTTTGGGGTTTTCCTTGTCCTAGGGTTCGTGGTGTTCTTGGCGGAAATCCTTCGATTCCTCTTGATTTAGCAAGTTTTGGTGGACCAAATCTTGGCTATGGAGTGCCCATGAGGTGTTCCTACTATCCCCAAAGTCTTGTGCAAATCCGTGGAGTGAATCGGGAGATCGGGAGTTGGATTTGGGGGAGTTGACCCGCGGGCGCTGTTCATCCCGAGCTGCCTAGGCTTCACCGGTCTGACCGGTGCTCTTGACCGGTCTGACCGGTGTGAGTCCTTGGTGGGATTTGTCTTGGGTGAGTTGCCTAGCTTGTGTGGTTTTGTCTTGTGGTGCTGCTGGTCAGTTCTTGGCCTGTTTGGTGCTGATTTGCTAGGTTTTGTCTAGGGTTTTCTTTCCTTGTAGGTTGTGTTTTGGTGGTGGTTTTTGTTCCAGGGCCTAGAGGAGTCACTGAGGCTTCCTGGAATGTTTGCTGTGCGGCTGCTGTAGCCACCGGCCTGACCGGCACTGCTCACCGGTCTGACCGGTGTCACCGGTCTGACCGGTGCAGCATAGGCAGCAAGCCGTGCAAGTTTCCACTGTGCGTGTTGGTGAGTTTTGGTTAGGGAGGCTGTGTGTTGGTTCCTAGGACCAGTGGCACTCCAGTGGCTACGTGGTCTTGACCAACTTGGGTAGTTGAGTTGGAGACGTGCTTGGTTACCGTGTTCGTCTTGTTGGAGTTTCAATCTCCCCCGAGAAGAATTTTTATCGGCTCCCATTCACTCCCCCTCTCTGGTTCGCCGTTCCGGTCCTTCAAGTGGTATCATTGACTCTAACCAGTCTAAGATCAAAAGATGGCGTACCAGGAACGGGGTTCGGGTCCTCCGCACTTCGATGGGAAGAACTACCAGATGTGGCAGAGGCGGATGGCGGCGTTCCTCCGCGGAAAGGGTCAGATCCTTTGCGATGTTACGGTGAACGCAACTTATGTTCATCCGATTAACTTCCTAGCTCTTGGATCGAGGGACATGCACGACGCCAACAATAAGGCGGTCGACTACTTGTTTCGTGCTCTGTGTTAATCCGAATTCGATCGGGTTCAGACAGAGGACCTAGCTTGTAGGATTTGGTTGGAGCTGAAGAACGCTCATGCTGGGAATGCTGAGGTTCAGGCACGATTGTATGAGACCTACCAGAGAGAGTACGAGAACTTCACTCATCTCCCTGGTGAGTCGATTGATGCCTTGTTTCAGCGGTTCACGGTGGTTGTGAACAACATGAGGGCCAATGTCGACGTCCTCCCGTACGATGACCATGATAGAGCTGTGAAGCTCTTACACGCGCTGGATCATACCGTGTGGGATGGAAAGGTCGAGGCCATTCTTGAGTCCGAGAAGTACACCACTCTGACGGTGAACGAGCTGTTCTCTAAGCTCAAGTCTGCTGAGGTTGATCGTGGTTTGACAGCCCGTCTCGAGAGCCCGACTGACTCACATAGTCTTGCTCTTGTCGGTGGCTCAGGTGCTAAGTCTAACACTAACCCATCCTCCAGATGTTTGCTTTGTCCTCTTTGATGTCTTTGCCAGACGAGGAGTTCGACGTGCTTGGAGAGGACGAGCTGGCACTGTTGATCAGGCGTTTCGAGAGGCTACATGAGAACCGGGTGAACACGAGGAGAACGACATGGACATGCTTCCAGTGCGGCAAGCCAGGACACTTCGTCGCCGACTGTCTAGAGAAGATGGAGAACAAGGACGACTACAAGCACCGGTCGAGCAAGGACGGCAAGCACCGATCAAGGCACGATCACAAGAACAAGAACAAGCACAAGGACGAGCGACGATCGAGGAAGAAGGACGGCCGCAGCAGGAAGGCCCGAGTGATGGTCGGAGCGAGCGACGTCGACTCCAGCTCTGCCTACTCTTCCTCGAGCTCGAGCAGTAGTGAAGACGAAGGTGATCGGCGCTAGAACAAGAAGGCGTCCAAGAACTTGAGCGGGTTGAGCTGCTTCGCGAGAGATGGCTTCTGCGGCATGGCTCGTAGCTCCGGCAGCAAGAAGAGTCACCAGAGCGACTCGGACTCCGACTCTGAGGATGAGGTACGTGACGAGCTTCCCTTCTTGCATGAGGAGAACGAGTGTCTTGGCAAGTTGCTTGATAACCGCGATGACATACTTAGAGAGGCCAAGAAGATGAGGAAAGAGCTTAGGGCCTCGCTAGAAGATGCTAGGAACCGTGTGGTTGAGCTAGAAACCCAGAACCTAGATGCTAAGCTTGAGATTGATTCGCTTAAGGCTCCTCCTGTGGTTTCTGATGAGATTGATTGTTGTGATTGCTCTGTGTACCTAGCTGATCTTACTGCTCTTAAGGATAAGCATGCCTCTACTTGTGATGAACTCGATGTGCTTAGGGTTGAAGTGGTTGAGCTTAAGTCTAGACCTGCTTTGCTAGGTGCTTGCACTTCTTGCCCTGTTTTGCATGGAAAAATTGATGAGATGCATGCTTACACTATTTCGCTTGAGGCTAAGCTGAAAGAGCCTATTCCCACTTCTTGCTCTACTTGTGCACTGCATGCGGTTAAGAATTTGGAGCTTGCACATTATGTTGATCGCTTGCAGGATGAGAATGATGAGCTGAGGAAGTGTATGATTTGGTTGTCGGGTCAGGAGCCTCAGCTTGGTATCATGATAGCGGCTTTCAAACGCTATGATGGTCAGGCACTTGGGGCTGACAAGCTTGGAGAGAACAGTGGTGAGGGAGTTGAGAGAGTTGGAGAGATCCCTATCCCACCACCAAACAGACACAAGAACAAGTTTGAGCCCAAGCCTAACCATCTCAGAAACAAACTTGACACTACTCCAGATCCACCCATATTCCCTCACCCAACAAATGATTTCCAAAAACCGGTGAAGTTTGTGAGCCCAAAGGGAGGTGAGGAAGGAGAGAAGAAGGGTGAGAAGCCGAGTGAGCAGCCACAACCCAAGCCTAAGCCTAAGCCACAGCCCATGAAGTTCCATTGTGGGTATTGTGAGAGAGATGGTCACAAGGATGAGTTTTGCTTCAATAGGAAGCATGAGGAGAGAATGGCTAGAGAGTGGGCTAACAAGGACAGGTACCACCCCTCTAGTGGTGTACCTGAGCCTCGTGTGCAAATGCCCAGGGCCAAGGTGATTGTGAGGACGGTTCCGGCTTGGGGAGATCGGATGGTGGCAGGTGGTGCTGCTGGCCGAGCACCACCGGTTAGACCGGTGCACTACACCGGTCAGACCGGTGCTGGTCTGGACAGACAGCGGTTTGGTTTCTGTGCTCGTGCGGATGCTCGGTTCGGTTCTGTTGGTCGTGGTTCTGGTGGTTGGCATGGAAAGTCTGCAGGTGGTCAGTTTGCTAGACGTTCTCCACCTCGTGCTCAATATGAGGGAGGGAGAAGTCGTAGCTTTGAGATGGAGAGGAGGAACGGTCCACGGTCTCCCTTTCGTGGTTTTCGTCGTCCTCCAGCTAGAGAGGGTTGGTTCCCTTGTGGTGGTTACCGTGGTGGTGTTCGTGGTGGTAGCCTTGATAGGCGTGATGATTTGGTTTGTGCTAACCCCACTTTGGAGCAAATGGCTCGGCACTGGTTTTACTCTTTTGGTACTAACCCCAGTGCTAAGTCGTTTGTTCACTCACGTGCTCGTTTTTGAATTTTAGGTGGGAGACTTGAGGAACGTTTGGTTGATTAACTCCGGTTGCTCGAGGCATATGACCGGAGACAAGGGGTGGTTCTCAAGTCTCGTCCCGGTGGTGTCCAGGACATACATCACCTTTGGGGACAATGGGCGAGGGCGTGTGCTTTCAGAAGGTGAGATCAAGGTAAGTGACAAGGTCACTCTCAGGCGTGTTGCTCTTGTTCAATCGCTGGGGTTCAATTTGCTTTCCGTGTCCCAGTTGTTGGATGAGGGCTTTGAGGTGTTGTTTCGGCTTGGTGGTTCTCGGATTTTAGATTCTCGAGGGGACCTAGTTTGCATGGTCGTTCCCGAGGGTCAAGTGTTCCGAGCGGATTTCTCTCAGTCTTCTGGTGTGGAGCATTGCTTTTTGGCTGGTTCTTTGAGTGAGTTGTGGAAGTGGCATAGGAAGTTGGGTCACTTGAGCTTTGACCTTTTGTCTCGCTTGAGTAAACTCAATTTGGTCCGAGGATTGCCACGGTTGAGGTTTGAGAAATAGTTGGTTTGTGCGCCCTGTAGGCATGCCAAGATGGTAGCCTCTTCTCACCCGCCTCTCACCGATGTGATGATTGAGCATCCATGCGAGCTGCTCCATATGGACTTTGTTGGCCCAGCTCGTGTGCGATCTGCGGGTGGGAAGTGGTACGTCCTTGTTGTGGTGGACGACTACTCTCGGTATGCGTGGGTTTTCTTCTTGGAGGAGAAGGGGGAGACGTTTGGTTTTGTTAGAGATCTTGTCTTGAGGTTGAAGAACGAGAGGCACGGAGATGCCATACGAGTGATCCGCAGTGACAATGGCTCGGAATTCAAAAACTCTCGTTTCGAAACCTTTTGCCATGACTTGGGTCTTGAACACCAGTTTTCGAGTCCGTATACGCCTCCCCAGAATGGCGTGGTGGAAAGAAAGAACAGAACCTTGTGTGAGATGGCTCGGACGATGCTCGACAAGCATAGGACTCCGAGAAGGTTCTGGGCTGAGGCGGTCAATACCTCGTGTTATGTGTCCAACAGGATCTACCTCAGGGTGCACAAGAAGAAAACTTGCTATGAGCTGATGCACGGCAGAACTCCCAAGGTGAGTCACTTCCATGTGTTTGGATGCAAATGCTTTATCCTCAAGAAAGGGAAGAAGTTGGACAAGTTCGAGGCTAGGTCTGTTGATGGCATTTTCTTTGGTTATGCTTCTCATTCTAGAGCATTTCGTGTGCTCAATCTTGAAACTAACCAAATCGTGGAGACTTGCGAGGTTACCTTCGACGAGACACAGCCACGTAGCACTCTTGTCTTTGAATGTGCAGTGACGATGAACTTGGTGAGGAGATCTTTCAGGAGGAGGAGCATGAACATGGAGATGATGAAGATGGTGGTGTGGTGCCCGTGGCTGAGCATGCACCTACTACTTCGACTACGATCGAGAACGGGCCCTCTCCCACACCTACAATTACAAACCCAGATCAAGGCAAACCTGCTGTTGAGGGGGAGGTAGCATCAAGGCGAGAACCTCCCCGGCGAGTTCAAGTGGATCACCCAGCTTCGAGGATCATCAGCGACCTCAATGAACGTACTACACGGTCGAGGGTTCGAAACAATTCTCACTTTGGTCATGCTGCTTTTGTTGCCACCTTTGAGCCCAAAGACATTAGACACGCGCTATCTGATCACAATTAGGTTAATTCGATGCATGAGGAGTTGGAGAATTTTGAGAGGAACCAAGTTTGGGAATTGGTTGACCCACCCCCAGGGTGTAAGCCAATTGGAACAAAATGGGTGTGGAAGAACAAAGAGGGAGAGAAAGGAGAGGTGGTGAGAAACAACTCAAGGCTTGTTGCTCAGGGGTTCGACTACGACGAGACCTTTGCTCCCGTAGCTCGTTTGGAGATTGAGGACCTGTGTGGTTTGAGGACCGGTGGATGGTCGCTTCCTGGTGTGATGAGTGATTGACAACGTTGTGTGGACTGATTCTTGGCTAAGTATTGCAGGTGCAGGTTGCGGCTTAACTGGTGTTGGTGCAGGTGAAGAGCAAGCGCGAAAGGTCGTTGCCGGGTAGGCCTCCAGGTGTGGAGAAGACAAGTAGGCTTGGCTTGAGGGACCCGGTGGCCAGCGGGGTCAAGTGCGGGTCGCATGGTGGCAAGAACAGCAAGATGAAGTCGTGGACAGTTTCTTGGTTGAGCCTCAAAACCAAGATCGAGCCGAAACTACGTGGGAGCCGAGTCATGAGTGGTGATTAGCGGAGGCTACACCGAGTTCGCAGGGTTTCCAGTGGTTCACCAGAAAACCACTGGGTTCCTTGGTTGACCCACAAAGCCAAGACCGAAGAACCGAAGACGGAGGTGCAGCAGCATCAGACCGGTCTAACCGGTGGGTACTGGTCTGACCGGTGTGCGACGACGCAGTCCGGAGACTTCGAAGCGGAGGACACGCATCGGGATCGCAAGGCTTGCGTCTAGGCTAAGCAAGTTTGCGGTTGCTGGGCATCCGTCCGATGGTGCGAAGACAACGTTTCCCAAAGTGCCCTTCGGGGGCGTGTATCCTAGTGTTAGGACTTAGGGGTAGTTTCGTCTTTCGGTTGCCTCCATATAACCCAAGTGGTGAGAGGATGGCAGCCATCTCTTGGGAACCCTAGCTCATTTGTTTTGCTATTTTCCTCTTCCATTTTCCTTTGGAATTTCTAGGACTAGCTTGAGAGCTTCATGGTGAGATCTTGTGAGAGGGAAGGATGATCGGGCGGCAAGCTAGACCTTGTATGAACCTCTTTGGTATGTATAGATGATTCGGCGTGGTTCCTCAAGGCTTGGATGTGTCTTTCCCGTTTCTCCTTTTTGGTGATTTTCGGAGCCTTTTCTTTGCGAATTTCTTGTGGCGGTTTTGAGACCTTTCTCTTTGGGATTTGGTGGGGAATGTATGCATGAACCCCTCGTGGTTCTTTTCCCTTTGATTCCCCTCCCAAATCCGTGAGTAAAGGGGCTCAATTTTGGGGTTTTCCTTGTCCTAGGGTTCGTGGTGTTCTTGGCGGAAATCCTTCGATTCCTCTCGATTTAGCAAGTTTTGGTGGACCAAATCTTGGCTATGGAGTGCCCATGAGGTATTCCTACTATCCCCAAAGTCTTGTGC
Organism: Cenchrus fungigraminus; assembly: GCA_036936925.1. Lineage (NCBI taxonomy): Eukaryota > Viridiplantae > Streptophyta > Magnoliopsida > Poales > Poaceae > Cenchrus > Cenchrus fungigraminus. The sequence continues at coordinate 57,348,578 of CM072768.1, read as the reverse complement.
AAATCCGTGGAGTGAATCGGGAGATCGGGAGTTGGATTTGGGGGAGTTGACCCGCGGGCGCTGTTCATCCCGAGCTGCCCAGGCTTCACCGGTCTGACCGGTGCTCTTGACCGGTCTGACCGGTGTGAGTCCTTGGTGGGATTTGTCTTGGGTGAGTTGCCTAGCTCATGTGGTTTTGGCTTGTGGGGCTGCTGGTTAGTTCTTGGCCTGTTTGGTGCTGATTTGCTAGGTTTTGTCTAGGGTTTTCTTTCCTTACAGGTTGTGTTTTGGTGGTGGTTTTTGTTCCAGAGCCTAGAGGAGTCACTGAGGCTTCCTGGAACGTTTGCTGTGCGGCTGCTGTAGCCACCGGCCTGACCGGCACTGCTCACCGGTCTGACCGGCGCAGACCATCGGTCTGACCGGTGCAGCACAGGCAGCAAGCCGTGCAGGTTTCCGCTTTGCGTGTTGGTGAGTTTTGGTTAGGGAGGCTGTGTGTTGGTTCTTAGGACCAGTGGCACTCCAGTGGCTACGTGATCTTGACCAACTTGGGTAGCTGAGTTGGAGAAGTGCTTGGTTGCCGTGTTCGTCTTGTTGGAGTTTCAATCTCCCTCGAGAAGAATTTTTATCGGCTCCCATTCACTCCCCCCCTCTCTGGTTCGCCGTTCCGGTCCTTCAAGCGTCAGCAGGCAAACCGTGCGTGGGCTGCTCAAAATTTCCCACCTATATTGACTATAATGCCCATGGAAGTCCAATCCCACCAGAGAGCCGTTCAAGGGCACGCCGGTAATTTCCTTAAACACAGTTATGCACGCAGTTCCTCAGGGGACATATTCGGCTCCTCGCTAGACAGATCCACAATGCCCACACTCTCCCCACCGCCGCCGCCACTCTCCCCGCTCGCCTTCACCGCTCTCTCCCCGCTCGCCTTCGCCGCTCTCTCCCCGCCGCAGCCCTGCTCTTCTCCAGCTCCGCCGCTCCCTGCGTGACGACGGTGACGAGGACGCGGTTACTGGCGTGCGGATGGCTTCCCGGCCAACCTAAAGACGGTTGACGCGGATCCGTCATCCCCGGCCACAATGACGAGCCGGCCACCTCAGGCCACGAGCCGACGTGGATCCGGCCCCTCCGACCATCACGAGAACAGCTACTTCATTCGCGACAGAGGTTAGTCCTGCTTGAACCCCCAACACCCTCTCTCTGCTCGACCACCAAATCTGCTATATATTCATGTCAATGTGGATTAGGGAGACATGCCTTGATAGTTCATTTTTAATTGATTGATTGTTGATTTGATGGATGGATTTTGTTGCTCCAAGTCTGTTTGAATAAATTGTTGCTAACAGATGAAGTTATATGAACTGTTGAAATTCAGTTTCATGTTCCTGGTGCTACAATTTTTGCACTGTAAATTCATGAACAACATTGAGGATTAATGCATATTTTAATTCTGCTATGCTTTGAATGTACCAGATCGACAGTTATGATTTGGACTTGTTAGCATACTTTAATTCTGCTATGCTTTGAATGTACCAGATCGACAGTTATGCTTTGGACCTGTTAGCATACTTTAATTCTGATGGCCACATAATGTCAGTGGGAATTGTATCACAATGGTTTATAATGTAGTCCACCCAATCTGCTATATATTTATGTCAAGGTGGATTAGGGAGACATGCCTTAATAGTTCATTTTTAATTGATTGACCGTGGATTTGATGGATCGATTTTGTTGCTCCAAGTCTGTTTGAATAAATTGTTGCAAACAGATGAAGTTATATGAACAGTTGAAATTCATTTTCATGTTCCTGGTGCTACAGTTTTTGCAGTGTAAATTTATGAAAAGCATTGAGGATGTTAGCATACTTTAATTCTGCTATGCTTTGAATGTACCAGATCGACAGTTATGCTTTGGACCTGTTAGCATACTTTAATTCTGATGGCCACATAATGTCAGTGGGAATTGCATCGCAGTGGTTTATAATGTAGTGATAACTAGACTGTCCTATGCTTTGTTGTGAGTGTTAATTGTTTCATTACTATCATATATATTGTTATTGTTGGTGTCATGATGTGTTGTGAGTGTTGTTTCACTACTATCATATATAATGTCAAGATTGCTTTATCCTCTTGTTGCATGTACACATGGAACACAAAATCCATCGCTGCTGAAGTTGGACAAGGAAGCAGTTGAAGGAATTTATTCTCTGCTTTGATATATAAGCATATTGTTGTGTCCCTGTCAAAATGGTTAGCACCTATCCTTGTATGCTAATTAAGTAAAATATGAACTGTGTAAGTCTATGCTGATTTTATTTACGACTTGTAATGATTTCTAGTGTAATATCAGCTATTTTGCCTGTCAGAGAAAACAGATTTATCTAATAAGAATTTTGTTTAGATTTTCAGTCTTGCTTATGTTGCTCTACTGACAACCTGACATATCATCTATGCAGTCTCCCACAACAACAAACTCCTCTACCTCCAGTGCACCATCACAGCCCATCGGCGGTGAACCTTCTTCACAGGGTCACTCAGCACAGACTGCTGCGAGTAGTACTCGATCCCGCGGGTCAAGGACACAAACCAAATGGCCAGAAGACAAGTTGACTGCAACTGGACTTGATGCCAATTTTTGGCCTACCCCAGATGCTGCGAGGGATAGATTTGTATTGGTCTGTGGCCTCATTGCTCGGGAGAGGGTGTCAATCAACAAAGCGGTTGATGATCTCTCACCAATTGAGAAGGAACATCTGTTCACAGTTTTAGAGGAAAAGCAAGATTACTCAGCCAATCTGGAAGAATCTATTCGCAAGAATGTAGTTAATGCAGCTATATCAGAGATTGGAACCTTGCAACGGCGGTTCAAGGCCCATTTAAGAAAAAATATGTGAGCGAAGAGGAGACTCCCTTTGTGAAGCATGCCTTTTTGCAGCAACAAGACTGGGACATGTTTGTGCAGGAAACCAATTCTCCTTCATTTCAGCAATTGAGCCAGGAGATGAAACAAAAGAGAGCATTGCATAATAAGCCACACAAGATGGGCAGAAAAGGTTATCGTGGTAAAAGGAAAGAGTGGGAGGAGGAGGATGCAAAGCTAGCTGCAGAAGGAAAACAGAACCCTTGGGACCAATTTCCTGGACGTTCGAGACCTTATCTGCGGGCAAGGGTAGGGAAGAAGAGGAATTATACTAGTGAAGGAAGCGGGGGCATAACATTCAGTAACCCTGCGGTGGTGGGGGTAGCAGATAGGGTGAAAACACTTGCAGCTCAGGGTAGCAATGGTTCTTTCTCTGGGGTTAGCGAGGATGATATCCTCACCGCAGCACTTGAGACTCCATAGCATCGAGGTCGGGTCCGAGGTGTGTCTAGTTCACTTGGCTGAGGTAAAGGGTTTGGTGAAGAGTTTGCTGGAATGTACAGGAAGAAGAGGAGGAACAAGAGGTCTGATGCTCATGATATGATGGACATAATATTTAAATCAGTTGTCCATGCTCTAAGACTATCAGGTATCGAAATACCGAAAAATGTACTTCTTCCTTCCCAATTACTAGCGCCTGTCAGTAGCAGCGAGGAAGAAGACGTGCATGGCAGCGAGGAAGAAGATGCGCATGACCGCGAGGAAGAACATGCGCATGACAGTGAGGAAGATGCGTGTGGCAGAGAGCAAGACCATTGGAATGCCAACGAGGACGAAGTGAATCAAGTGCACAGTGATAGTCGATCACCTATGCTGGACACAATAGATAAGCTACAGAGCCAACTGCGTGCAGCCTTTTGGATGGCACCGGGATTAATGTGGAGCTCGCACTAGCGAAAGTCTTTCCATTTCAAAAGGCTTGCCATTCAGTACCGGTGTAGGATGGGTATGTTGTGGTGCAACCTACTTATGTGTGGGCCAATGCAGGTCACTACCCTCTGCCTGTACCAATTGATGGGGATGACATAGCAACCCTAGCTGAGGCTCTCGTTCAAAGTATCCAATGGCCAAAGGACAGGATCCTTATACCACCCATGACGAGACATCCCAACCCTGAAGCCGCAACAGGTAGCAGGGGTACAGCATCAGATGGAGGTACTGCAGTTCAGTGTCAGCAAGAGAAGGCTCAACAGCAGCAGCAGGAGTAGCAGATCAGCAAAACTACGCAGCAGGAGCGTCGACAACAGCCAGAGGAGCCCAGGCAAACTCTGCCTAAGCAGCAGCTGCAACATGAGGATAAGCAACAGATGAAACAGCAGCCTCCCCAGCAACAGGAAGAGGAGCGCAGGCAATCTCCCCCGAAGCAGCAGATGCAACATGTACAGCAGCCTCTGAAACAGGAGGAGGAGCCCAGGCAATCTCCACTGCAGAAGGGGAACCAGGCCAGGAAACCTCTATCTAAAGATGAGATTCTTAACTGTATTACTGGGGCAGAACAGGAACGACCAAAATACAAGCCTGGTGCACCTATGTTGTCAGAAGCAAACTTAGGGGCTGCTGGACCAAATTGTTCCAGGTTGCATGCTTACGTCATGGAACACAGTAAGGATAAACTTGCCTTTCCAGCAAAGGTGGATCAACACTACTTTAAAGGTGGTGGTGGTGCTTTAATGTTAAACATTGCATTCAGTAGCGTGTATAACCTTATAACCCTGGCTTCTCTGGATGTTACCTTCTTGAGGTTGTGGACATTGTAAGTCCCTTAAAACCTAAAAAGATATTTCTTTAATTTTGACCACAAAGTTCATGCATGCTAACAATTTGATTTTTTGTAGGAAAATGATGGACAAGGCAGCGGAGATGCAGATCAGTGTTGGGTTTTTAGATCCAGGTTTTATTACTTCCACAAATATTTCTCAGCATTCTGGCCTTGTTACCAAAGCAATCGCAAATGCAATGAACAACGACTACGTGGTGGGTGCCTAGGGGGGGTGAATAGGCGAGACGACCAAATAAAACTTTTCCCCCGAAACTTGAGCTTCACTGGCACTGGCGGTTAGACCGCCCCTGCCAGGCGGTTGGACCGCCCCTAGTGCACTCAGCACAGAGAGGGCGGTTAGACCGGGTCAAGGGGGCGGTTAAACCGCCTCCACCCAGTGAACCTGCAAAAGATAACTCAAAGCTTCTCTTGACTTCTAGCAAGAACCAAAGTTCTTAAGTGGCTTCTGTAGATGATTACAAGCAGGGTAATGATCCCTGCACTCAAAGACAAGCACACCCAAGTAGATCGAGCGGAAGCAAAGTAAATAAGCTAGAAATCAAACAAGTGAGGCAAACGACAAAGGAGAGACGAGGATTTGTTTCCCGAAGTTCACCGCCCACTAAGGAACGGCTACGTCTCCGTTGAGGAGCTTGTAAGGGAATTCTCCCACAACAAGACGGGTCTCTTTCAACCGCTTTCCTCCTTTTCCACTAAGGCGATCTTTTCCACGATGAGGCAAGATCACAGCCCTCACAAACTTGCCGCTGCTCACCACAACCTTGGGAGCTAGCCGGCAACGCCTAGCCGTCTAGGAGGCGAACCTCCAAGAGTAACAAATGCTTCAAAGGCTTTCTGACACGAACCACAAGTGCTCAAGCTATGGGATGCTCTTGCTCAGCTCACACAAGCTCACAAAGGCTTAAACTCTCAACCCAACACTAGGATATGGCTTGAAAAGCAAATCTCACAAAGAGAGGGTTGGGGAGTGTTTCTATGGCTTTGGCTTATGAAAAACAGCAGGGAAGGCACCTCAGCAACCCTAGAACCAGCAGCCCCAACAAGTGGAGGCCGTGGGGTACTTATACCCCTCACAAGGAAAACTAGCCGTTAGAACTCTGGCCAGGGCGATTAGACCGTCTGGTTAGGGCGGTTAGACCACATGCCTCCGGCCAGTTTGAAAAACTAGTTGTTGGCCTGCCAGGGGCGGTTAGACTGCCTTGGGCAAAGAGAGCCCAAAAACCCTTTTTTCTTCTCACAAGCACTCCAAGACGTGTTGAAGTGGCTAAGGTTGGGTTAGAGGTTTGTTAGACTACTCAGGAATTCTCTCAAGGCTAATTCTCACTTAGGTCAACTAATGAGCACTTTTGATCTTTTATCTTAGAGCTAATGTTGCATCCCTCTTGATAGTACGACAATCCTAAACTCAAGAATAAATATAAAACGGACTCGATCACTTGAGCTTGTAGATCTTCGATCTTGCCATACTTTTGCATTTCCAACTTGAGGGCTTCCAACATTACCGATGTCTTGAGCAAATCCAAACTTGAGCTAGTGACTTAGGATTTTCCTTTTTTGCATAAGAGTGCTCACTTTAATCCTTAAGTCACTCCATACTGCCAATCATAACTTATTGATGTGTTGCAATGCTTCCCTCGGTTAAGGCTTGGATATGATACTTGGAGACCCCACGGATGCTAGAACTTCACCTTAGCAAAACACTAATGGCGGCCGGGCCAAGACCCCAAAGATTGCTTAGTCCCTCACCCTAGTCACCTCGGTTGATCTCTTCATCACTTACCCAATCCACATTGAGTTAGGCTTTGCTCACTCCGCAATTTTACCTTCATTTGAAATCCAACTTCAAATGCTTGTTCTTGATTGACAACGAATATGCAAGCTTCCATTTAACGACCATTAAGTCTATACTCATCCTTGTGTCCTCTTTCAATTACCACATGAAGCCTTGCACTTTAACTTGAGAGAATTACAATTTCTCTTTGTATGATCCCTTTTATTTTTAGTCAAGCTACCACATTCCTTGGAGACATGTAATTTATCTTCACAAAATATCGCCAATATATAAATCCACTTATTGCTTGACATAAACCAATTTGCATAAGGATCACACACTTGCTTGCCTTTAATCATTGTGAGCCAAATAATATCCATTTAAATAAACAACAATTGTAGCTCATGAATAAATAATAAAAACCTGCTCACAATCCCCTCCCGGCCTCCCCCCACCACCCCACCCCCACCCCGCATCCGCCCCCTCTCTCTATTTCTCCCATCACTCGATCTCCCTCGTCCCGTCTCCCTCCTTCCTCTGCTCCGGCACTCCGCCGCCACGCCCCTCGCCCCGCTCCCCTCTGCATCCTCCGCTCCAGCCACGTCCTCGTCCTCTCACCTCCCCTTCCCTCCCCGGCCGTCCTCGTCTCCACCGTGCGGGGCCCATGGGGCGCATCTAGGGTTTCGCCGCGGCCCTCTCGCGCGCGTCGCCGGGGAGGAGGCCCTCTCGCGGCCGCCGGCAGCCACGCGCCCACGTCCTCTCCACTCCCGTAGTTCCTTCTCTCTCCACTCCCGCAGCCCCCTCACTCCCTCCCCTTCCCACCTCTACAGCGTCGATTCGTCGCCGTCGTCATCGAGCTCAACCTTCTACATCCGCTACGCCTCGATTCCTCATCCCCGGGTGCAGATCGAGTGTCGCTGGGCCTCAATCTATCTTCTCCAGGCGCAGATCGAGCGTTGGCGTCGATTCCTCCTCCCCGGCCACAGATCGAGCGCCGTCAGGCTTTGATCTGGCGTCTCCAGGTGCAGAACGAGCTCTGCAAGTGTTGAAGATCTTCAGGCATGCCACTGAATGATGTACCATGTACCTGTTCATATGTTTCCTTGAATGTGATTGTCTCAACTAATATAAGTATATCCTTGCAGTGGAGTCCCACAGAAGCCGACATATTTGCCTCTTGTTCTGTGGATGGTACAATAGCAATATGGGATATACGTACAGGGAAGAAACCTCGTATGTCTGTCAAGGTTCATAAAGCTGATGTTAATGTTATCTCATGGAATAGGTATATCGACTGGAAAGCTCTTAACCTTATGAGTACTATAACTCCTGCTGCTTAATATTTTACACATGTTCTGACTTGCATTATCAGGCTTGCTAGCTGCATGATAGTTTCAGGGTGTGATGATGGCAGTTTCTCAGTTCGTGATCTTAGATCAATTCAGGTATTTCCTTCTTGATATATCAGAATTTTCTACACTTGCAAGTTTTGGTGTAACAAACTTGACATTTTCTTAATTTCTGTTTCTATAATTTGCTCAAAATGGGGCCCTGTTTGCCTCTGTAATATGTAGAAAGAAAATTGCACATGATTGGGTGTTCCGAAGATATTAGAAAATGAATAAACCATCTAATAGATCAAAATCTATAATATACATTTTTTCTACTAGATTTTTGAAATAGATAACCTACAGTAGATATTGTTGCATCACTAGTATGTAAATAGTGCACTTTGCACAATTCAGTGCAGCTGGCTACCGTGGTGTAGTACCATTGTCATATTGCCCAGTTTATCTTGACATATTCGGCTATTCGTATTGAAGGTGTAATTGTGGTTATGTACTTCACTATTGCTTGTGAATCTTTCTTCCTTACGCTCTCTATCATACTTGTAGGAGGACTCGTTGGTAGCACATTTTGAGTACCACAAGAAAGCAATTACATCTATCGAGTGGAGTCCGCATGAAGCATCATCATTAGCTGTAACATCTGAAGATCATCAACTCACGTAACGCTCCCTCCTTTCCTGATTTTGGTTCACTGGATTGCCAAAATGTTGTACCTAGTATTTGCTCGCGTATGTTCGCGTCCCTGCATGCCTTGATTTGCAGTACCCCATTTCTTGTTTGTCTGCTAATTTACTGCATTTGTTGCTGGAATGACCATGTGGATTAAAGTGCATAGAAGCTGGAATGACCATGTGGATGCATAGAGGCTGAAGAGGGCTATGAGCAAGATCTCTATCCTTACTTGTGAAAACTGTATCTGAACCTGTACTGATTCTTGTCTGCTTTGTTCACCTCTCATAGTTTTTCAGTGCTGGGTACTCTGTTAGAATATGTAACATATTTGCCTTCCCTTCTGTTGCCATAGGCCAAAATTCTGATATGGAGAAATGCTTGGACGTTGTTGCAGCATTACAGCCTAAGAAGGCTTTGGGTGAGGCGCGCTGGATCAAATTTCACATTTGTATAATAGCACTATCATGATGACTGAAACTGATAAAGATTTACTTTGATGATTATTTAGACAGTGCCATTTATTTCATGATAGGTAGTTAGCATGTAGTAAATCAATTTGCTGATCTGAACTGCCAGCTTGTATCTTGTTTAGTGTAATGCTTTGCTCATTCATCTTATATTAAATGGCCATCACACTAAGTTGAGCATTGCCTCTATCTTATATTAAATGCCTTGATGCATGTTCTTGGTATGTCCTTGCAGATTTGAGCATTGCCTCTATCTTTAAGTTGTAAACTGAGTGCTCACAAGTCATTGTTGAACAGCAGATTAACTTCTGTAAGTACTAGAGTACCAGTTCTCTACAATTGCTATCATGTTTTGTCCAATAGATGGTCACATGCTTCGGTCTGATTGGTTCATTAGGAAGTGAAATCGGCAGCATCAGTATAGCCTCTGTATTTGGTTAGCATCACTTTGGAGAACACTTTGAAATGTTCTTTCTTCTATAGTAGTACATCAGAAAGGACTGACACATTTCTTACTTTCCAAGTTACATTTATATAGTTCTTAGAGAGTTATGCTACCATAGTTTCAAGAATTTCATATGCCCAAACTAAGACTTACCTTACAAATTGTTTTCTTGGCAGCTTTGGTACTGCATGATGAAGTTATTACTAAGACAAGCAGGTAATCATCGTCACTCATTTTCCCCTCTATCTTGCTTGTTTAACGAAGCATCAACTTTCAATGGCTTATAACTCATTGCTCCCGATCTTGCACTGCTTGCATTAGACAAATTGTTTCATGAATTGTCCTCTCCGCTTGCACTTGTTAGAAAGCTTGTGTAATTTTCTATATTAACTTATGATTCATTTGGCCAAGAAGATTGGAGTACAGGGCACTAACTGAATGTGACATTCACTTTCATTCCTGGATGTGACATTCACTTTCATTCAGGTAATTGCACACCACTAACTAAATGTGGCATTTACTTTCATTCACCTTCTTTGTCATGAGTATACACTGCTTCTTATGAACATAACAATATATGGCTTCAATTGTTATGTGACATTTGCTTAAACAGACAGCCAACCTAGCATCTATATCATTCCTGGAAATTCATGTTTTTTATCCTCTTTCTCATTCGTACTTACAGGATCTGATCAGAATTAGATGCCATGAAAAGATGCAGCAAGAGATTACACTCAGACTGCTTTAGGTTGGAACTCAAGTTGTATATTCAAAGTATGCTGGAACTGAGGTTTAATTCAAAGCTTTGCTTCCACTTTTCTAGAGTGCTCATTTCAATTCAATCTATTACTTCAATGAAGTCTGCAATCTGAGTGTATGGATGTAACTGAGCATGTGTAACTGTATGTTAGTGTATATTTGTGTGTATGCATGTATGTATAAAATAAAAGAATAGATGGTATTTTATTTTTTTATTTTTTCCATTCCACATTGGTAACGGGCATTACGATATTGCCCATTACCAATGACTACATCGGTAACGGGCGTCGTTAATGCCCGTTACTGATATTTTGGTATTGGTAACGGGCGTTGTGGTAATGCCCGTTACTGAGGACAGTTATTGGTAACGGGCATATGCCCGTTACCTTTAATGGGTTATTTGTAACGCTTGATCGATAACGGGCGCGATGCCCGTTACCAATGGCAGTTCGCGCCCGTTACCAAAGTCACTTTTTCACGTAGTGAGTAGTAGCAGTAGTAGTAGCAGTAGTAGGAGCAGCAGCAGTAGCAGTAGCAGCAGCAGTGGTGGTAGGAGCAGCGGCAGTGGTAGCAGCAGCAGCGGCAGCGGTAGCAGCGGCATCGGCAGCAGCAGCAACGGCAGCAACAGCAGTAGCAGTAGTAGTAGTGTCTGATGAGTTGATGGCCTGCATTTATATATCACTCTAACTGAAGTAAATGGAAGGCACATATTAATTGATGGCAAAATACATATCTATTGTGTTGCTTCGCTGACAACACCTCCACTACCATCACTAGAAGCGCCAAGCCCACCATTAAATACGATGCCAAACCCATCATTGAAGGCAGCCATCTTTTGTGTGCCAATTCGTGCTCTCATTGACAACATATATGTCTTCTGATCCAGATCCAAGGTACTGACATCACAGAATATGATCTTCTATTCTGTTGACGCGAAAATAGGACGTCACCTCCGCGCGCGTCACACGTGACTCCCCGGTCTGTTGCGAGGCGTGCCAGCCAAACTGACCTATTAATTGACAATGGAAAATAAGAAAAACGTTAGATAGCGGGTTAATCGGCTAGAGAGCCGATGTGTTTTCCGGTAAAATCGTAACAGCTAAGCAGCCGATACGGAGCAGAACAGATCGGCTAGATCAGTCGATATGATGACGTAGGCAGAGCTTAAGCTACCAGAGGCAACTTAAACAAAAGCTACGTGAGCAACACATGAAACAGATCTATGAAACAGATCTAGCCGGCTATTAATAATTAAAAAATAGTAATAATAATGCGATAAAAGCCGACAGGAAGCAGTCTCAAGCTGGATATTGGTGATAAAAACTAGAACAACAAGAATTAAGGTAAAACTTGCTAATCTAGCTGATATCGAAATTGGTGAATAAACCTACACGAAACCACAGCGATGCGCCTGGTGGTTAAAGCCTAGAGATTACTCGGTAAACATGGAACTTACCAGTGAGCCAGAGATCGAAGCGATGCAGCCCGACAAACTTGCAAGAACTCGTGAAAAATAAAAGGTACGGAGGCGAAGTCGCCGAAAAGTACGTAGATGCAGTAAAGTAGATGCAAGAATTGTAAAGGGGTGCCCGGAGGCGAAAGGTTTGTTTATTGATCATGTGATAAATTTACAATGACAGTGGACCCTTTATATTTATAGGGCTGCTGAACCTAGGACTTGACGTGCCACTCATGCATAGAAAGCTAGCTCTTAACTAAACCAACTACAACTTGACTACCTTAATTAAACTAAAGGAAATAATACTGCGATACATGGACTCTAATTACCCTTCTATAGAATCCTTGATAATTAAGATTCCTCTTTTCTTGAATCCCCTTCGGCCAAGGCAATTGGATTAGGAAATAGTTTATATTCCCAAAAGGCTCAATAGATTACGCAGGTATGCTGTGCCTCAAATACTTTCTTATTTTAATCACTTTTGCTTGTGCCGTTGTGCGTGATCCCTTCTCTCCTGACATCATCTAATTCTTTCTTTAATCACCTCCCAAGCCAACGCCAGCCTGTGAATATACCCCAACGGTCGATGCTGATCAAAATCGGCTGCATGCCGATCGACCTGTGTATGCACGCATGCTCAACCAGCCATCTGTTGATATTTCCTTCGCTGATTTCCTTCTGCCGATTGCCCTTCTTTATTTATTTAATTTCTTTCACATGCATGCACGTGATAGCCTGCTTGTCACCCTGCCAATTTATGCCTCTGCCAATTCCTCTGCTTTTGGTCGATCTTCTCTTCTTTTTCTCTTTCCTGCCGATTATTCTTCCTTGCCGATCTCCCTTCCTCTTTCTTTATTTAATTGTTGCGTATTCAGCACGTATGCAAATACGTAGCACGTGTACGTGTGTACATGCAGCTCCATATATATGCCATAGCTGGTCTTGATCATCACTCGTACTTAGCTTATTGTAGGCGATCCTGCCGATTGAAACAATAGTTGATCGGACTCTATCTGCTTGCCTCCGTTACCATGGAATAAAATAATCCGACCAGAGTGCTAATCATGTTAGCTAATGAAGACCATGTTATCTCACGTGGCTTCACATACTTGCATGTCTCATTTTCGTTGCTCACTACTGATGTATATTGACCTTCACATTGATACTCTGGTCCATATATAGCTGATCAATCTGCAGATCACATTGACTTTACTGATCATCAGCTGGGCCTTCTCCGCCTTCAATCGACTATGCAGTTTTTGCCTTTCGTCGTTAGATGCCCTCATGCTCTGCATCAGTCCCTCTGCCTCCTTTTTTACTTCAGTCTTGACACATGCCAAAAAACGGTGTCAACACAAGCCCCTAGTTTCGGAGTATGAAGAATTCATACTTCGAAATTCTGTAAATCCATAGCCTCTATCTTTATGACCGATGCAAACTTTTCTAAGTCTTGATCGAGCCTGGCATTGTCGTTCCTCCGTTCCGTCAATTTTACAGTGATGCCTTATGGTCCCCATTGACCTCTTGACAGAACCCTGTATTATTGGCTATCAGCTACTAGCTCCATAGTGACTTCATGAGCGAATTCTCAGCTCAAAGCCTTCAACCATTGGCTCCCATGCTCGGCATGCTAATTATTTCCACTAGAAGCAACAACTGATCAGTCAATGCATGTACTGGTCATCTGGTATTTATTAGCTTCCTCGAGTGAATAACCAATGCATGCAGTCTTCCACGAATATTCTAAGAGCTGCTGATTTCCATCATGATCATTGTCTTCCATCGACAGTCTTTGAGCTTTAAACCTCCAACCAACAGCTATTTTGAACAAGCAACCGATATATCATAGGGTGAGTTTTCTTATCTCGGTTCCCTGTAGCTGCATGTACGTGCGGCCTGCATGTGTGATAAATAGCCGATTTGATTAATTGTTACTGCCCTGCATCATTGGCCACACCATCTTTGCTCCTTTCGCATCTTCGTGATGAAAATTAATATCAACTTTGTATTCTTGATGGAAGACTAGTACGTGTCGTACTATGGGAGGTTTCCACTTTACTCTCGGCACCGTCATCCAGTTGAATTGGCCGCCTGCTATCGCCAATGATTAAGCTTTGCCAATACTAGCAGTATCGACCTTTCTTCATTAACTCTTGTTGCGAATCTTCTAAATATATATTTTTTAGCCGATATGTCATCGGCTTATTAGTAACCGAAAGATAAGTCGGCTCTCTCTTCATTGATGGTCTTCGCAATGCTGCGCATGTTTACAATGTCGTCCTGCTGCCCTTGAGTCAGTTTCAATGGCGGCTTATGACTTCTCCAAACACAATCTACATGCATACACGTGTACAACCTGTGCTGCCATGTATGCAGAAAGGTTGGTATGACATCGTCGTTGTCTATGGCACTCAATCGGTTGCCTGAGAGGATTGTGGCCAATGAAGACATCCACGTAACTGGTTGTGAGATTGACTGTGACGAGGTATCATGCTTGGTGAAGGACTACTGCTGGGTATGAGCACCATGTTCGTAGGTCTTCATTATTGTTGCAGGCATCGTCTAGCCAGTCGCCTGATCATATTGTCTTGATGCCGACTTTACCGGCTTCATTAGTTATGCAACCTCGTCATTGTCTCAGTGCTGGTTTTCCAGCTTGGTGACTTAGAGCAAGACCTTTTCAAACTTTGATTGAACTGATCCTTAACCGATAGACTTTGTGTATCGGCTCTCAAGAATGCTGCTCGGTATGGCTTGCTCTTGGTATTCAAATTATCGAGACTGCTAGTGGACCAACCACCGGCTGGGCTGTTGAAATGATTTTGCTGGCATGCTCATATGGTTCAACACCATGGGTGCAGGCGATGTGCTCTTGTTACTAGACTTGGCAGTTGATATCAGATCCCGCTTCACCATTCATATCAGCTCTTCCTTTAATTCTTTTATCGGCTATTACAGCCGAACAAAATACATGGGGTAGACGAACAAAATACATGAGGTAGCCAAATATTGCCCCGGAACGAGATTGTCCATGCAGCTCTATTTACTGACAGTCATAACTTGTTACTAGAATAATTGCCGAGTAATAACTTGTCGAGGAATTTTGGTTATTAGCACATCGCTGTCGACGTCACCACCTTCAGTATGTGCATGCTTCTTTAAGTACTCCTCATCAAACTCACTCCTGCACAGTACCACAAGCAACTGGCTGGGCAGCTAACCGGGCAATGGATCTTGGTTCAGCACACAACCCCATCATATCTCCATGTCTTGTTTCCATCTTGTAGCTTTGGCAATAAGCATCTTTGCTCTCATGCAGAATCTCCTTGGCTTGCTCCTGACTCACACTCAATTTCTGCATTCCTGTATCTCGAGCACATAATTGGTGTTCCCAGATAGACATGCCTCATCTAACACGTGTCGACATCACTTCTTTGGCAATTTCCATACACTTTTTCAAACACAAGCATGCAATATTCTCCTTTAATTATCAACTGCTATGGGTCATTGAACTGCATCAGAGTACCATTGTTCTGAAAATGATTTCCCTGAGCCGACCAGGTAGCCCTATACTTCAGTAGCTGTGGTGCATGATGTGTACTTGCTGACAAGCCGGTGCTCCGATCACTTTATTTAACAATAGCCGACTTTTGTTTAGACATCATTGGACGGCTTTTGTATTGTGCCAAATGACCTCTTCAGCTAATACATGACTTTATTGAAGCTTGATATTTAGCTATAATCTCCACAGTGTTGGCATCTTGAGGATGCAGATTGTAGCCTTCATGTCGGCCAGGCGTTTCGCAGTCTGCTCTAGTGTCTCGTGATAGCATCTTCTGAGCTGTAGGTAGCCGACAATTCTTGCTGATGCTCCTTGAGTGACTTTATTGAAGCTTGATATATGCTAGAGCTGACCTCCTGAGAGGTGACAATGAAAACACTATGCATCCTTGAGTGACTTTATTGAAGCTTGCTCCTATCGGTACTGGAGGTAGTGCAATATATGTCTGAATGCATGGTATTCATTAGAATCCCTAAGCGCAAATTCAATTACATTGAAAATAGTACCAAACCAACTCAGAATGATAAGCATGCTTACTGAACATGTTGATGATTTGAAGATAATACGTGAGTTCATAGATATGTGTTTCAAGTACTGGTTTAAATGCTAGAAGTTGACATATATAGCGCACGTAACCTCCAGTACCGACGAAGCAATATGTTCAAGCAATATGTGGACATTCTCTCTCTCACTCTCTGGAAAAGGTGTCTAAGAGCTAGTATATATATGCTGGAGCTGACCTCCTGAGAGGTGACACTAAAAACACTATGCTTGGGCAGCTTGCTCCTATCGGTACTGGAGGTAGTGCAATATATGTCTGAATGCATGGTATTCATTAGAATCCCTAAGCGCAAATTCAATTACATTGAAAATAGTACCAAACCAACTCAGAATGATAAGCATGCTTACTGAACATGTTGATGATTTGAAGATAATACGTGAGTTCATAGATATGTGTTTCAAGTACTGGTTTAAATGCTAGAAGTTGACAAATATAGCGCACGTAACCTCCAGTACCGACGAAGCAAGATGTTCAAGCAAGATGTGGACATTCTCTCTCTCACTCTCTGGAAAAGGTGTCTAAGAGCTAGTATATATATGCTGGAGCTGACCTCCTGAGAGGTGACACTAAAAACACTATGCTTGGGCAGCTTGCTCCTATCGGTACTGGAGGTAGTGCAATATATGTCTGAATGCATGGTATTCATTAGAATCCCTAAGCGCAAATTCAATTAAATTGAAAATAGTACCAAACCAACTCAAAATAAACATGCTTACTGAACATGTTGGTGATTTGAAAACAATACATGAATTCATAATAAAGTAGCTAATTAATAATAATTAATAAGTTCATAAAGGTTCACATAGCTAGCTAATTAATGCAAGATCATATAATAGGGTACGGTACAAAGCCTAATCCATGCATGCATAATGTTACTGAGTAGCACACGCATGTAGATATGAAATATGGTTAATGTCTGCAATCGTCCAGCCTAGAACTCCCTCAAAATAAGCTAGAGCGCGTACTAGTGCACTCTCCTCCACTTCCGGAGGACTGTCACAAACAGCACTGCAAACATCAAACAATGGAGCCTCAGGTTCTGCTAGCTTGTAGAAAGTTAGAATTGCTTTACTCTTCCAATTGTTGGTGAAAAACGGCCCCCACCATAGTAATCCACCCCAGCACTTTCCACGACTTGATTAAGAATCGCACGGAAGCTAATTGAAGCATAGGTAGAACCAGAGTGATCCTGCACACAATCAGATGATAATGAGATATAATAACCTTATGAAAGTTCAAAATATATATGTAACAGAAACAAATTAATTAAGAATATATATATAATACCAAATCTCGATGAGCCCTGCAAAGCCTCTCTGTAGTCTGAACCACATTTCCTTCACCCGCCTCGAGTTGCCTTAATTTAAAATAGGAAAGGTCCGACACGAAGCACCCAACATTATTCTGGAGTTGTTGTAGACAATTCTCCACGACAGTCCTCTCTCAGGTTAACCGAATAGGTGATGTTGAGCCCACTGTTGCAATGGGAACCATCAGGTATGGCACGCCTACTGGCAACTGGTAGTCTACATATCGAGCAGGTAGGCTGAAAGAGATATACACTCTTGCCATGTTCTCATCAACATGCTCAGTTTGCACTGTAGGAGGAGTACCACTCATATCACCGACAATATCTCTGAGCCATCTGATGTTTTGATCACCTACAATAATTATATATGTAACTAAAATTATAGATTTTCCATGTGAAATGAAAAAAGTTCTATGTAAAGAAAATTAATTTCAATTATTATATTACCACGTTGGCTACACGTGCCGGATCACCCATTTGCAAGGTAATCTCGCAGTGAAAGTGCAATCCTGGACGTCGAGGCAACTGGTCCTCCCAAACACTACCACCAAGACCTCCACGGCCAAGGCCACAGCCACCACGCCCGCCACGATGACGGATGATGCCACGGCCACGGGCGCCATTACCAACGCCACTTGACGACGACATTGTTAGCTCAAACTATATCCAAATCAAAATAACACACATTATTCACAAAAAGTAGGGTTGGTTTACATATATAGATTGGATTCAATATATGCATAAATAGAAAACAAAAGGGGATAGAATTCAACACTATTATTAATGTACATAACCTTTATGAACCAGCGACTCAGACGACCCAGATGCTCCGGGAACTACAATAGTCTCACCTCACCATCATATATATACACCTGGCTCTCCCACTTACAGTACTACATCACCAAGCTACAGCCCTACATCTCCTATCTAGCTACAGTCCTACATCACCGAGCTACAGTCCCCACCTAGCCAGTGACGTACGACTGTAGCTAGGTAGGATGTGGGGCTGTATACCAAAAACAAGAAAAATAAGAGAATGCTTACATTTATTCTATGTAAAAATAAAAATGTACTTAATAAATGAATTTAATCTTCTAGTTCCTCCTATAGCTACCTAGAAATAAAAGCATTTCTAAATGATGAAAGAATGGAAATACCTAGTACATTTTCTGTATGTCTATTATTTTCTTTATGAGCATATATTTTATAAATTATATGTACAAGTAAAATTTAATTTTCTCTACATGAAAAACAAGAAAATAAGAGAATGCTTAATACAAATTTAATGAAAGAAGGAACAATGCTAGTACCATCCTAACTACATTTTCACGTATATATACAAAATCTCATCTCTCTAAGCTCCTCCTACCTAGCTACAAATTAAAATTTCTATTTTCTCCATCTCTAAACCATAAAAAAATTTAATCACAACAAATGCAGGGAGGATGAAGATTCCAACCTTGACAATACTTTGGAGGAGAGAGATCTTCACAAATTGATGATGAAAAAAATTCGCAACAACACCCTAGGCTTGAGTCGCCATGGAGAGGAGGAGCTTGAGCTCGCGGGTGAGTACGGTGAACAATGGCTCGGGTGGCAGGAGGAAGAAGGAGGTACGGTGTTTATATGGACGCCGGTCATTAGTCCCGGGTGGTGTTACCACCCGAGACTGAAGGATACCCCTTTAGTCTCGGGTGGTAACACCAGCCGGGAATAATGCTTTAGTCTCGGGTGGTGTTACGAACTGATACTAAAGGGGTACCCTTTAGTCTCAGGTGGTAACACCACCCGGAACTAAAGTCCGGGGGAAATAATTGCTGGACAGAGCCGTTGGGAGCCCCTCTTTTGTCACGGTTGGTAATACCAACCGGGACTAAAGGGGGGCGGCTACAGCACCCATTTCGAGCCACGTCAACGAAAGGCCTTTAGTCCCGGCTCCAAAGTTGAACCGGGACTAAAGGGGCGTACAGAAGCCTTCCGCTCTACCAGTGCGAGAGAGGGTGGGGAGGGAGAGGAGCGAGGCGGTTGAGATGCAGATGATTCGAGAATCCCTGAGAATGCGCGTGGAGAAGGCACGGATTGCAAAATGCAGATGTGTTTGCAGCCACTGCTGGACCGCGCACAGTAGCGACAAGTAGCTCATTTTGCAGATGCACAAATGGATGCGAGAGCCACTGGAGACAGTCTCAGAAAGGGTAGCGATTGAGTAGTCATGCATACAGAAAGAAGACTATTCCATAATACTCTTGCAACACAGGACCACACAACTCTTGCAAGACGCGCACTAGCTGTCGATGTAGACACCACTTGCGTTTGTTCTATCCTATCGTCCCGGACGTGCAGTGCACCTACAGCGCAATAGGTAGTCGATCACCTGATGGGTGTGGATCGGAGTTCCTCTTTTGTAGCTGTCTTCTGTCTGAGTGGTGCTGCGCAAGTGGCTCCGTTGTAGTGCGCAACCTGATGATGCGTGCAGGGACACACGGCAGCCTGCAGTGAACTCTGAACTCTGAGCCAGCTAGTCGATCGATGATCTGAAACACGTACGATGATCTATATACATCATGGCTCCAATCGATATGATCCATCTTCCACACTTCCTCTTGCATTATCGTTTAAGAATCTTTCCAAGGATGAACCACACTACGCACGCACACAGGGCGGGACATCGATCGAAACTGTTTCAGGGTCGTCGATGCTATGCATAAATGGAACAGATAATCATCAATTCTTCATGTATAGGGGGTTGCATTGGTGCAGTCAGTGTTATTAGAATAATAATGCAACAAGTGGATTGACAAATGGTCCCTGCAGCTGCTTGGCGATGCAGACGGATCCGGACGGAGGCGCACGTACGGCCTCACATGCAAGCTGCAGAAGCAGCCTCTCCTTCGAAGCAGAAAGAAAAAAAAACAAGCTAATAAGGAGAGAATATATAGCCAGTACAAGGCTACAAGCAACAAGCATCTAGTGTTGCTTTCCGGCACTAGCGCACAACCGTACCGCAGAAAGAGACATATAGTACTCCCTCTAGTTCAGTAAATGAAGTCGTTTTGATAAGATTTGAATCGAACATTTAGGAATATAATTTATAAATAACTTTTAAGTCGTTGAGTTTGGAAATGAGAAAACTACATGAATAGATTTGTCTTGCAAAATACTTTCATAAACGTATACATATGTAAGTTTTGAATAAATATTTTTTATGAAAATAAGATGTCAAAGTTATACTTTGGAGACCATATCGTTGTCCTAAATGACTTCATTTAACAAACCGGAGGGAGTATGTACTACAAAAGTCAAGCATATGCACATTCATCTTAATTTATAAATACCAGCATGCACTTAGAAGAGACTGAACCGGCTTGTCTTAACATTGACGAGATCACAACACATGTCTTTGTAGATCGTTCTTGTTGCAAAATAAATAAATTTTAGAACTTTTTATTCGTAAAAATCATGTTCAAACTAGATAAGACTGTATATGTGGGAGAACATTGTTTTAAGGAATGATGGAGTAATATCAATAAAAAGGGGTGTATAATTTCTTGTGGATGGGCAACATGTCCGCGTTTGATTCTTTCACATGCTTATTATTACCTGCCTAGCTATATTATTGCATAATAAAAGTGGAACTTTCCTATGCTCTAGGAAGTTACTTATACGGAATAATATAGACTTCTTATATTGTCCTTCACTCCTTCCCATTGTCAGAAATACTATCTTTCAAGGCCCAAGTGCCATCCATAATTATAAGGCAACGTTTGGCCATTATGTGCTTGTTCCTGGTCGGTGGGCCACATTCCGTTCGGCTAGCTGGTTCCAAAGCTGAAGATGCAAAAAGACATTTTGTTTGTAACATATATACTATGGGGTATTTGAATTCCATGGTTATTTTTTAGCTCTCCTCTTTTTAGCCTAAATAGCTCAAAAAGAGCTAAACAGGTGGGCTATTTCGGAGCTAACTAAGGACTCTAAAAAATTTATTCTCTCAAGAAGTGCTAATCGAAGCTATTTGGAGTGAAGCCCAAATAGCTTTTTGACCAGTTCTCGAAACACCCTCTGTATCACTCGTCCTAGCTTCACACGCTTCGATATTGACTGTTTCAGTTAGCTCTTCTCAGTTCTGGTTCTTGTCCATTTTAATTTTCCCTTTTGTAATTTAGCTAGGCCGGATCCGATATCATCCTTGCAACCCACTCCCTGATCTGTTCTAAAAAAGTCCATGTTTGAAATATTGTGTATATATATAATTCTGGCTTTCCTTAATTTTTATGTTGAGATCTCCCTGCCATTTACATAAAAAGAATCGTTTCATGTGTGTGTGTGTGATGTTTCAGTTTTACGCTGAATATACTCCCTCTGTCCCATAAAAGAGTGACGTCAATGTCATCGCCTGTGTAGCGAAATGGCCTAGCCCCGTTCGATGGATATGCTTTCAGTCTTTCACCATCGACGTGGCCGGAGCAGCAAATGCCGAATACATGAAAGCCTCTCTCTTATATATACATACATACATACATACATATATATATATATATATATATATATATATATAGAAGTGTTTCTCTATGGCCGGCTTCAAAATAAACTATTCTGTAGCCGGACCAAATCCCTCGACCGGACCGCGCCGCCCAACCCGACCTCCTTCTTTTCCGCTCCACCCGACCGACCACCCCCTCCCAGTCGGCTCGTCCCATTCAGCTATCAGCTCGGCTCCCACCGGTGAGGCTGCACGCGCTAGACAGCTTGAGCCGTCAAGCAGCGTCCCAAATCACGGCGTTTACCGTGGGAAAAAAATTATTGCGGCCATTCCCCATCTTCGACCACCTGCCTCCCTCGTCGCCGGAGGCGATCCCCATCTTCGACCACCTGTTGCCCAGCGACGCCCCTGCGTCTGCCCTTCCCCTCCGGAGCTGGTGCCGAACCGGCGACACCATCTGGAGCCGCCAAGAGGCGATTAAGTCAGATCCCGTTGGCAGGCCACGGAGACGAGAGATCCCAGGTCAGATAGGCCACGCCGTTCTTACCTTGCATAGATTGCCATGCGATTTCGGTATATCTTATTCCGTTTATTTTAATCGCGTAGTAGGAACCTGAAGTCAGATTAGGGATTAGGCTCATGCGATTTGATCCCATCTACCTATCTAAGTCAGTTTAATCCTATTGATTTCGTCATTGCTAATTTTGACTATTATTTTTTCCCCTTTGCGAAAACTCAAACGCGAATCAGGTTTGGGGACAGATTGGCACGTCCTTCCAAACACCCAAATTATCAAAGTGGCCTTATCATTTCCTCACTCTCACTGCAGACTGAAGTTCGATTTCTTTTAGCAGATTTATTGGGCGAACGTGCATGCGATCTCCAATTAAAGCAAAGAGGTATCCAATTAAAGCAAAGAGGTATATTGCAGTAAGCTTGTCACTAGGATTTTTCTTCTGGTAAATTATAGACAATACTGAAGTCATCAGTAAGTTTTGGGAAAATACTGAAGCCCTTGTTATCACCATGCTACGCTGTATTCTAAAAAAATTGTCATCATTTTATAGTAACTTGATTTCACCATTGTAATAGATTGATTATGCATGCCATTGTTGTAAACTTGACCATGTAAGTAGCAATTTTTGTGATTCTGGTGCGTGGGATGCTAATAAACTCGGCACTATTTTATAGTAACTTGATTAAGCCATTGTGGTAAATGGCTTTTGTGGTGAATTAGTGATGCCATTCTTATAGCATTTGTCAAGCCATTAACCTAACCATTCTAGTAAATTGATGATGACATTGTGGTAAATTCAAACTAGCATGGCTGACTTATCATTCAACGTCCTCACTAGTTTTAGAGTAACAGTTTTGATTTTTCACCCTTACAGATTGAAAATTGATTTGTTCAGCAGTCATATAGTAAGGAGCTTACGATCCCTATTAACAAAAGAATTCCACAAATAACTGTGATGATATTATAGTAAATGTGTTGTTTCATTGCTATTTAATTATTGCAAATTTGACTTTCCACAAATCCGAGACACAAGACCATACAAATGGTAGCAGTGTATTAACATTACACAGAAATAATGCTTATCCCCTATCATTATGTCATTGGCAAGCTAGAGATCTGTCTCTGGTATTTTTTTTTTACCACGGTCATAGGATTATCATAATGTCTCAGTTGTCATATTGTAAAGACATAACTGTGGCTCTTGCCTTCAAAGGATGTACATTTGGAGCTTTTCAGACTTGCTAAATGATCATATTATTTACTCTGTTCTTATTTTTAAATGACTGTAGGTGATGATGCCTCGTGGGAATTTCTGAGTAGCATCTGTGCACTTACTTTGAGAGCAGCCTACTAAGCACTGATTGATAGTGCTCTACTAGTTCCTCCACCATCTTGGTGCCTACCTGCACGGGCTCTACACAACCTATTCTGAGGCCAAATGTTGTGGGAGCCACTCCTGCCTAGCTCTGCTCTGTACGGTTCCCCTGACAATCTTATAATCAGATTCAGTTGGAGCTAGTGCAAGCGAGCAACATTCTGAGTTGAAGAATGTTTATTTAAATAAAGAGTTCAAAGAATGTGGATGCATGAACTTTGTAACATATTCAGTAACTTGTAGTACTGTCGTGCTGTGTACAAGTATTGAATCTGTATTGCCATTTGTAATCGAGTCAATTTGGAGAAAAAAATGATTTGGTTCTGTCTGTAATGTGGTAACTCACCTTTATTATAGTCAAGCACAATCAGGGTTGTAGTAAATTACGACACAGGGTAGTATACATAGTATGGATTGACGTAACTATGTCACCACAAAATTGGTCTCTTCATTATAGTGATTGGTTACTCCACACAGCTAAATACATCCATTAAACTAATAACACATCTACAAGAGCAAGTCTCGCAGCGTAACTCGTCAAAGCATTGTGCCTTGCTCGATCATGTAGTAGCTCGTAAGCTTAACCTATCTCATCACTATACATTCTTATTATGGTAAATGACATTAATTATGTAATGAGTTTTCGGCAATACACATGGGAATTGTGGTAAATTGCAGTAACAATGCATCCACGTCTCTAGCTGTGCCGAACGAAGATCGAATTTGTGCGGATTCCGGATACTGCGCTGTCTGGCCTGGCCAGGTAGCATGACAAGTCTGATTGCGTAGGAAGCAACGGGTGTATTGCCGGAGTTACCACATCGGCACATTCACGGAAGCTGCAGCCGGCTGGAATTACGACATGCGTCAGAGACCCGGCAACACCGGCAGTGCTCATAATTCTGAGTTCTGACTACAGATGGGGATCGAGAATTCGAGAGCATCACATTGGGTTCCAATGGAGGAAGCCCGCTGCGCGGAAAATTACAGACTCACCTGCAGCACTGGAAAATTATGACTCAACTTTGGCCGGCATCATCGACATTGCCGGCGGAGCAGCATCGGACCTGGTCGATTCCGGCGACTGTACCGTCAGGCGAGGGAGTACCACCAGCAACCAGGACGGAACGCGCAGCAGCCTCAGATGCATTGCGCCTAACGATGTTGGAGTTACGATATCCTTGCCTCCTTGGAATAGGTGGACATAGGTGAAGAAGCAAAAGAAAAAAAATTTCGTAATTCGGAATCAAAACCATGCACCTACAGTATATGGGAAGGTGCCATGGCGCCATGGTGGACAGCATTGCCGGAGTTACTACCTGTCAATCCAACCTCCCCTTTCCTAGCCGGCAATCACGGGACGAGGTAATAAATCAGCAACGCACTCGGCTCGCTCGATATTAGCTGCTGGCTCGCTGTGCACGCTCGGCAGAAAGCCTGGAGGCGCGGGTCACGCGCGCGGGGAACGGACTGCTGGTGGGTAATCGTAGCCCAACACGTGGACTGGCTACAGAATAGCTATTCTATAGTCGGTCACGGAGTACTCTCCGTATGCACACAACCTATATGTTGTAGCCGGCTGCAAAATAAGCTATTCTATAGCCGGATCCAATCCCCCGTCGACCTAGTTCCGTCCCGCTCCACCTGACCTGCACCCGCCTACAGCATATATATATATAGATATAGACGTTGCGCCAAGATATATAGAAAGCTTTATTTACTTGATTAATTATTAGCCCCTGCATCATACTATCTCTTTCAAGTAATAAAGAGCATGTCCGACTTATCTCGGCTCATCTTATGTTGACTTATTTTCTCTCACACAACACTATTTAATCTATCTTTCGAATATTATTCTCTGTAACAGCCGAACTTACTCAAAGAAAATACGTTATCTTCCTAGTACTGTATTTGCTGCAAATCTGCAATGCATAGGCCATAGGGCACAGCGCTGGACCCACCACGAGCAACGCATATGCCTGATTGCCTGCTGAAGGGAAGCAAGCTAGGCCCGCTTGCATTGCATATGCTCATGGATGACCGTACGTGTACCTTCTCGGCAGCAGTTCCTCTTTTTTTTTCCCAGCACCACCGTACCAGCAGTCAGCAGACCTCCTCCCTAGCTAGCTCCCGGCTCAGCCTGGTCCTGGAGCTAGATACTCCTACTCCCTCCGGTTTAACTCAAATCTTGTAAAAAATTGTTTTCATTAAGATGAGAGAATGAGTTACAACAAAGCGACTTTATAAGAAACCCCAAAGTGCAGAGAACAAGACCAAACAAAAAAACAGAAACAGCAAGACTAACTGACCGAAAGAAGATGAAGGAGAGGAGAATTCCCAACACCACCACACCGAACAAGAATTAAAAGGCGAAGCCTAGCTTGCATGAAAGGACACCAAGATCGCACGCACATCACCAGGAACCGACAACACAAGTCTACGTAGGTCGAATGAAGATGTCATGCAGGACGATGCCACCAGGGAGGGAACGACGTGAACGCCGCCATCATTTGTATGTCCAGGAAGGAGCAAACCCAGTCTTCACCAGGCTGTCCGAATGGAATTGAGGCCACAACGACAATGCCTCCAGCGAGGTAAACTACACAAAGAGTGCAGCCGTTGTCGGCACCGACCGATGTCGTGAAAGGCTTTCGCCAAGCCCCAAGACCAACTTCTCACAGCCGACCTTCAAGGCTAGGGTGGTAGGCGAACCGATGGGAAGGCAACATGCGATCCAAGGCGAGAACAACAGGGAACAAGAGCAGGCCAGCGAACCACGACCTCCCATGATAGTGACGAAGGCAAGCAACCCAAAGATGACAATAGACGATGACGAGAGCCGGAGGCCCGAGGCAGCGGCAAAGAGCCGG
The DNA here is from genome assembly GCA_036936925.1 of Cenchrus fungigraminus. Taxonomy (NCBI): domain Eukaryota; kingdom Viridiplantae; phylum Streptophyta; class Magnoliopsida; order Poales; family Poaceae; genus Cenchrus; species Cenchrus fungigraminus. The sequence goes on along the minus strand of CM072768.1, from coordinate 57,322,303 downwards.
CGAGCTCGAGGCCGACGGCGGAGTGGAGGCGGTGAAGACGAGGCTGGCGGACGACGACGGAGCGCAGGTGACGAAGCAGAGTGACCGCCAACCGTCGGGACCCGAGGCAGGTTGACGGCCGGGGAGGGGAGGCTGGGCGGCGACGTAGGCACCTGGAGGCCACCACAATCCGCCGAGCGGCACCGAGCCCACCATGGCCCACTAGTGCCGGAGGAAGGAGGACACAGGCGGCCACGCAGGGGCGGCGCCCGCCTACCAATGCCGAAGGGGAGAGGGACACTGGAAGGCATGCAAGGGTGGCGTCGGGCGGCGCCGGCGAGGAGAGGCCGCGGCCGCCGGCGGGAGGGAGAGACACGGCAGCCGGCGAGATGGAGCTCCAGGGAAGGCCGTGGGCACCGCCGGCGGGGCAGAAAATGTCGCGAAGTCGGGGGACACCGTCAGATAGGGGGCGCCGCGGCAAGGGAAGGGAGCCGATCCAAGCGCACGCATCGGTGGCGCCCACCCCTCCTCTCCGCGTCGGCTGCAGGAGAAGAGGGCCCGCAGCCACGGGTGCCAGTGGGGAGAAGGGGCACCATCGCGCCCAGGAAGGCTAGAAAAGGCTCACCGCAAACTTTCTTTTTGCCGTGAGCCGCTCTCGGCAAATTCCTTTTTGCCGTGAGGTGCTCCATTTGCCGTGAGGTTTTCTGTTGGCCGTCGGGAAAAAGGTATTTTGCCCTGAGCCCGACTTTTGGCTACGGCAAAATACCTGGCTCACGGCAGCTATGCGATTTCCGGTAGTACATTTTCATCATATTTGCAACCAATTTATTATGAAAATGGACGTCACGAATTGTGCCACATAATAATCATCCAGAAATGACATGGACATTGACATGACAGTTGATGCGGTGCTCCCTATAGTCCCGGTTTAGAATCAGGACGCTGTGAAACTTACATTTTTTAGACTTAGCCTTCGTGGAGCCAAACTGAAGGAAGAGCAAAAGAAGAGGGAATATATTACAATGTTCATGGCTATACGAAGTCTAAAATCACATGAAAATGCTATTTCTAGCGAACATCCAATATGCCCATTAAAGAAAAATATGCCTAGGTAAGTGACCGAACCAGACCTGCCATTTCTAGCTATATATGTTTGCTTTCAGGGAAATAAATTGAGACCGCGCCGCCTGTGTGCGTCCTCTCCTGATGTTTGCCACGTGGAAGAGAATAGAAATGAGATGGTTGATGTGGATTTCAACTTGCTAATTTTAGCTTCATAAATCTCAACTTGACCCTCTCCGTGATTCTATTGCGAGTCCATCGCTGCACAGCAGCCCTTTCTGATTGACGCGGGAAACATCAGGAGACAGGGCGCCCGGGTGCCGCTACACGGTCCTGTACTGTTGCTTATTTTCCTGCTTATTAAGAGGAGTGCCGCTACACAGTCCTGTAGTGTTGCTTGTTGCTGGCTATCATATCTTCCATGGATGAGCATGCCCGCCCCACCTCCTCCTCCAGCAGCCCACCCTCCCCAGCCTCTTTCTTCTCCGCGACCGGCGGCAACGGCAGCCAGGTGCTCGAGTTCCCCTACATCAACGTGTTGGAGCAATGGCTGATGGACGACGATGACGACGACAACGCACAGGACCCGCCGCCCCTACCCTTAGAGCATGGGGCCGTGCCGGGCAACGAGGGTGGAAGCTCCCCTGACTTATCCAGCATGAATAATAACCCGCCGGAACCTGTGGCGACGAAGCGGCGGGGGCGAAAGCCTGGGCCTAACGCCGGGGCAGGCCCTGCCATCAGCCACGTGGAGGCCGAGCGCCACCGCCGGGACAAGCTCCACCGCCTGTTCTGCAACCTCCGCGCCGCTGTGCCCAACGTGACCCGGATGGACAAGGCGTCCCTCCTCACCGACGCCACCGCCTACATCTCCGAGCTGCGCGCCCGCGTGGGGCAGCTCGAGGTCGAGGCCACGCGCGCCGCCGTGCGGAAGGCGAACCCGTTCCTCGTGGTGGACGACGACGACGGCGCCGCGCCGGCGACCGGCTCGTTCGGGCTCGACGAGAAGGAGGAACTGGAGGTGCGGATGGTGGTCGGCCACGAGTCGGCGGCGCTACGCCTGACGACCGGGTCACGCCGCCGCCACGCCACCGCGTGCCTCATGGACGCGCTCCGCTCGTTGGACCTGCCCGTGCAACACGCCTGCGCGTGCCGCGTTGGCGGGTTGACCGTGCAGGACGCCGTCGTCGACGTGCCCGCCGCGCTGCGGGACGAGGGTTGCCTCCGGGCGGCGCTGCTCCACAGGCTGCAGCACAGCGGCTAGCTATAGCCTATAGCTGGCTTTGTCGCCGGCAACCTCATGCATTGCCGGCCGGCTTGTTGGAATCCCTGTCATCTGGCCCCCCAACTGTAACGTGCATATTTCTTCTCACCAGTCACCATCACCATTGTAGAATGTTGATCGTTGATCGATGTGGTACACTTTAATTTGCACGCATTATTTTTCAGGTCGTGGTTCAGTGGGTGTTTTGAATAAAGGTGTGCGTTCCTGTGAAATTTTGAGATCAATTCAAATTTGAACATAATCTCAATACTTTCCCACACCATAGCTAGCTACTAGCTACATTATTATCAATCCAAATAACATGCCTTTAATTTAATCATTCTATTTATTTATTTATTGGTGTTGAAATATGCTATCCGTGTGGCTCCGTGCTATTCGTTTGTTCCTATCACATGTATTAACACTCTCACACACTACTATTTCCGTTCCTCACGCTATTCATTTTATTACAAAAGTCCATTGCAGAAGCTTATATGTTATCCCTCCTAGAATACAAATTGCGTGCTTCAGTTTTTTGTTCCTTGCAGCAAATTGACGAGGTTGGGATATGATTCTATTTGACGATTTGCTACCTTGATGTTATTTTGCATCAGCTGTGATATACTATTACCGATGTTTAATTTGATGCTACATTATTTTAGAAGAAAGTTTCATTTGCTTAACAAATTATTTTACTTGGCAAATTTTGTGTTTTGCCAACTTCTAAAAAAATATGCCAAGTAAAAAAAGAGTTCATCTCCAACAATTTGGCATAATTCACTTGTCAAACCCAGATCTAACTTACATCAGGAATCCTGAGAGAAACAAGATTATGTTATGCCCTTCCACCTCTTGAAAACTTACATCAAGAATCCTTCTCTATTCTTTATTTCTTTTTTCACCCTCCCACTTATAGGGAAACGCCGTTGGCAACCACGATCGGTGCACGCATATATGGGCGCATGGAGGTGAGTTTTGCCAAGTTGGTTTGTCAAACTGTTGGAGGTCAATTTTTCTTATTTTGCCAAAATTAGATGGATGCAAAGTTGGTTTGCCAAACTCTTGGAGTTGCTCTGAGTAAATTAACCTTGTGCTTGAATAAAATTGAGATAAATATCAATACCTTTTTCGGAGGCATGGTATTGGTGTTGTTCGGATTTGCGCAATTAAACCATAATGTCCCTGATATTAGTTTATGGATGATAGATGTACTTTATATCGTATTGTATCAAAGGAATCTAGTTAATTTATTTTTCACAGCATATTCATAAACTTTAGTACGTGCGAGACTACCATTACAACTTTTTTCGCAAATGTGCCTTGCATGTTTTTTTATTGAAAGGACCAGGAAGAAAAAAAAATGACCTTATTACAATACAGAAGCTGCTATTAGAGAGTGAAAGGGCTTGTAGTCTAGTGGTTACAAGAACCCCGGTAGCACCTCAGGTCTTGGATTTGACTCCCCGTGGGAGCGAATTTCTCAGGATTTAACGTCGTTTGTGCTTTCAGTGTTAGGCGACGTTCCCGTCGACAGCGAGGTGCCTGTGGTGACTTCGTCAATTTTCAGATTTGCCGGCCTAGTCTTCGGTCTGCATCTACAAAATGAAGGGGAAAACGCCACTGTAGTAGCTCCATCAGTACCTACATCTCCATTTGCATAATGTGGTAACGGGTGTTTCATTCCCCAATCCTATTTAATCTCTCTCCTTACTACATCCCTCTCCAGCCACCGTCCTGCTCTCGCGCCAACCTAGGGAAGGAGGCAGGAGGCCGCGGAGTGCCAACGAGGAGCTCGCCCAGTCCGACGGAGGCCGCGAGGTGAGAAGCGCGGCGCTCGCGGAGCAGAGCAGGGGAGGTTGTGGAAGGTGGCGGCGCGAGGTGAGGTGGTCACCCGACGGCGGCGCGGCGATGAGCACCCCCAGACGGAAGACGAGGAGCTCATCCAGCCCGACGGCGGTGCGGCAACGAGCTCCCCCAGACGGCGGCTGTCGCGGTGACGAGCTCCCCCAGACGGCGGCTCTCACGGTGACGAGCTCCCCTAGATGGAAGACGACGAGCTCCCCTAGACGGCGGCTGTTGCGGCCAGTGTCGGCGGATCCAGAGCGGCCGCGAGGCCTGCCGCCGGCCACGGGGCCGCTACGTCTCGGCCACGGCCAGCCGTCATGGAGCAGGGGAGAGCCGCCGCCGTCGTCCACCGCGCCGGAGAGAAGAGGACGGGAGCGAGGTAGCGTGCACCTGGATTGGTGAATCATGGGGCGCTGGGCGCACAATCAGATGCAGCCGCCGCGAGCTGGGGAGAAGGCCACCGCAGGAAAGGAGAGGGCCCGCCGCCGTGCCCCGAGACCGCCAGGAGGCCTTGGGGACGCCGCTGCTCCTACGCACCTTCTCCTTCGCGCCCGGATCCGCCGGGAGGGATGAAGTAGTTGGGGTGAGGGGAGGGAAGTGCAATACTGCTGGAAGACCCAATTTTTTTTAAGGTAATTTCCCTCTCTCTCTTTCTCCTATACCGGGCTTTTGCTTATGTTGGAGTCGGTCTAATCCCGCCATGTGGTGTCGATCCAGATGAGTATATTTCGTGCGGTCGTTTTTTGGCTCACACACAAATGGCATGCTGCAGACATAGATGGTGACTGGTGATAGGCTCTGCTTTGATGACATGCCTGCATGCATCCAGCAAGTCTGGATCTGAGGCGGTGCCCACTGCCCACAGTCCACTGCATTGCACTACGTACAGGGAGCTCGGGACAGCCCCTCCTCTTTTCCAAGAGACCATGGAGTACGGTGCACAGCACCACTAGTGTTCCAGTGAACAAGCGGCCAAGTGGACGCGCTGAAACTGCTGGCTTGCTCGCTGGATGCAAGAGAAAAAAAGCAGGGGGCAAAAATATAAAACAGCGGAGCGCAGGCATCGGCATGCTGGCCTCCTATTCGCAAGCAGTGCAGCGCACTGTTTTCCTTGGGGCCTGAACGGGAGGGGGGGGGGCCGGGGTCTCTGTGCCCATCACCGCTACAGATCCGGGCATTAGTACCGCGTAAAAGGCTAGGTTAGTAACGCCCGGTACAAGCTGACCGGTACTAATTGCCACGGTAGTTAGTACCAGTCGCCACGCCCGGTACTAATAAGATGCAATTTAGTACCGACCGGTAACAACGCCCGGCACTAAATTGCAACCACCCCCACGTTGTTTGCTGAGCAGTTTAGTACCAGGCGGTAATACCACCCGGTGCAAACCTTGGAGCTGGTTATATTATTTTCATATTCATATTCGGCTCGTATTCGTAGTCGTAGTCGCAATCGTAATCGTATTCGTAGTCGTATTCATATATATTGCAAATAATATTACATATTGATCTAGCATATATTATATATATTGCAAATATTACACTTGGGTCAACTATTTGAGTTTGACAAGTTTGATACAACTCAAAAGTGGCCTCAACTCACAAGTGTGACTAACATCGACTCACCCAAAGGTGTCAGGGTCGTCCCTGATTGGATTAATTCTACCTACACTTTTTCCATCGAAATAAAATTCTCCTTTTGGATTTACAACCTCAGATAATAGAAATCCACATAGTTGTTCTTGAGTCGCCCGTATTCGTTCTTGGGGGAGCATCTCACTTCTCATTTCTTTCAGCTGTCACATGCAAAATCACAAGATAAAAATCGATGAATTAATATATGGAAATTAAAGTACAAAAGTCAACAAATGAATTAATTTACTATACCTACCAATTTTTGATCATTGCTATTTTTCGGGTCAACCATGAAGTTGTGGATGAACTCACAAATGTAAAATCCACATAAATTGTTACCCTGTTCCTGTCTCAAGCACTGAATAGGAAAGAACAAGTTAAAACATTTTCTTTGAATAATAAAATTCTTGTTATCAATCCCTAAAATAGAATGAAAGTAAATACATACATGAAATCTGTCGCGCAAGTAAAATTCTTCCTTGAATTGTCCCTTATATTTTTTTACAAAACGGGCCCTTACCCTTCACACGACCCTCGTGGCGTGACACGGGGATGCCAAGGGGATCAAGTTCTTCAAAAAAGTCAACACAAAATTCAATGACCTCTTCTGTTTAATATCCCTAGGCGATGCTACCTTCTGGACGAGCACGATTGTGAACCCACTTCTTTAGGACTCCCATGAACCTCTCGAAAGGCCACATGTTAATTATGTAGGTAAACTAGACCGAGAATGGTTAACTCTTTTACAAGGTGAACCAAGAGATGAGTCATAATGTTAAAGAAAGATGGTGGAAAGATCATCTCAAAGCTGACAAGGCATTGGACCACATCATTTTGAAACCTTATTAGATCATTTGGATTCGTTCCCTTCTGTTGTATTGCATTGAGGAATGCACATAGCTTTACGATTGCCAATCTCACGTTCTCTGGTAAAATACCCCTTAATGCAATTGGAAGCAACTGAGTCATCAAGACGTGACAATCATGTGACTTTAGGTTTTTGAATTTCTTCTCTTTCATGTTAATTATTCTCTTCATATTGGAGTCGTACCCAGACGGGACCTTCATACTATTCAAGCAAGAAAACATGCTTTCTTTCTCCTTGCGGTTGAGAGTGTAGCTGGCAGGACGTAAGTACTGTTCCCGTTATCTCTCTGTATAGGATGTAGGTTCTCTCGTTGTTCCATCTGTTTCAAGTCCTCCCTTGCTTCAATTGTGTCCTTCGATGCGCCATAAAAACCGAGGAATGCTAGCAGGTTCAAACAAAGATTTTTTGTCAGGTGCATCACGTCAATTGCGTTGCAAACCTCTAAAATTTGCCAATAAGGTAGCTCCCAAAATATTGATTTCTTTTTCCACATGGCTGCACGTCCGTCCTCATCATTCGGAACAGGTTGGCTGCCGGATCCCTTACCAAAGATTACTTTCACGTCCTTTACCATGTCATGTACATACTTTCCTAAACGGTGCAAAGGCTTAGGACGAGTGTCAGGCTCCCCTTTAAAATGCTTGCCTTTCTTTCTTAGAGGGTGATTCTTAGGCAAGAATCGACGATGGCCCATATATACCACCTTCCGACAGTTTCTCAAATAAATGCTTTCCGTTTCTTCTAGACAGTGGGTGCATGCCTTATATCCCTTGTTCGACTGTCCTGACAGGTTACTAAGTGCAAGCCAATCATTGATGGTTACGAAAGCAATGCTCTAAGATCGAAGGTCTCCTCTTCGTTCGCATCCCAAACAGGTACGCCTTTTTTTGCTCCATAGTGTTAAAAGTTCGTCAATTAAAGGTCTTAGGAACACATCAATGTCGTTGCCCGGTTGTTTGGGCCCTTGGATGAGGACAGGCATCATGATAAACTTCCGTTTCATGCTCCTTTGTTGCTTTGTGTCCGCGTGCTCCACGGGGTTGCACCGCCCAAACTCTCTCGTCCACTCCTTTGCTTGCATGATTGAATCTCGCACTTGATTGCCTTGCTTTGAGTCACTCCCATGCCTCCTTGCTTCACATGCCTCCATGGGAATCCTGCAAAATAAAACCTTGGCTGCCCCCCCCATGCTTGTCTTTTGCATGTGCCTTGATGTTAAATGATGGAGGGGCCTCCCGTGATGCATCATGGTGCACGTGTGGTTAGGTGAACTCAATTACCTCCCTCTAATCATGTTTTAATGCTAAGCACTCCTCTAATTTTGAAAAATAAAATTAAACTCAGAGCTAGCAATGAGTTCAAATGTATTTAGAGGAGTTTTTAAGCAACAAAAACAAATTTGAGTCGAAAAAGCTTTCCGACTACTTCTATTTTGGTCGCACCGGTATTGTTTGCTTCCATTAGTTGAGAGCAAGCTTTTCCAGGCTTGATCATGGGGGCATAGGTTTAGGTTCTAATTTTGGCTAAATGTGAGAGAAAGATTTTGAATGAAACAAATTCAATCGAGGCTTAGAAAAAATCTAATTCTAGAGAACCAAGGATATGAATTTTAAACAAACCAAAAGTCAAATTTCTAGGTTCAGCGAGTCCTACAGTGCGCTGAAAATTAAAGATCATCTAGGAACATAGCATGGCTCTACTCGTGTGTTTTTATCGTGTAAAACAAGTCAACCTTAACATCATGAAGAGGACGAAAGGTTGAGGTAGGTTCTGAAATTTTGGTTTTGGTTTCTCAAAAAGAAGCAAATAACACATAGGATGGCTCATGTAAAGGGTTTGTGATCCAAACAAAATATCCAAACAAAATTTATAACTCTAAACATTATCCAACCACTTAAGAGTCTATGAATGTCTTACGTAGCAAATTCTAAAACCAAGTTACTTGAAAGACTCGGAAAAGAACATGATCGGGTTGTCCTCCTGGTAGCTTATTCTTGACTCGACGAACGGGTTGCCTCCTGCCTAGCACTTCGTTTATAGTCCATGGCTAGACTTCTTCACTTGTTCACTTTGGATCAATGCTCTTTGCGGGCATTGCAATCTTGGGTACCCACTTCTGCACCGTCTTTGTCTTGGGCGCAGGTTTATTCTTCAGCTTAGTCATCTTTTTGGTCTGCACAGGAGGCTTTTGTTCCTTGATCTTGACGGATGCAACAACTTCTTTGATTCCCCTCGCTTCCTTCTTCTCCGGCTCTTCCTTCTTCCTTGGCTCTTCTTTACTAAAGCGATGATGAGGTGGAACATATTTAGCATTGATCATGTTGCATACCTCGAAGCGTGGTCGAAACTTGAAGGAACTCCTCTTGCCATTGATGTCGAACTTGATCTCCCCTTTGCCGACGTCGATAGTAGCTTTGACGGTCTTGAGGAAAGGCCTCCCAAGGATGAGTGGCGGCTTCAACCTTTCTCCCATCTCGAGCACCACAAAGTCAACGGGGATGAAGTTTTATGATGTTTTCAATCTCTTTGGAGATCCTAACAGAGTCTTCCCCCAAGACGAGACATCTACTTCTTCTAAAATAACATTAAGATGTTCTTGTAGAAATAAACTTATCCTTGGAGAAAACTTATCTCAATCTGAAAAATAAACTCATCTCAGCCTACAAAAAAACCTGAATCCCTTGAACCCAATTGTATGAGTACAGTAAAACAACCACCACACGCCACAAAACCTGGTTGTTTGCTACCTACATAAACTCAGCAAGGGCATGGTTGTCTTAACTGAACCTATCGATCCATCAAACGATGCAAATTGGAAACTAACTGAAGATAACACCTATGAATTGTGCAAACGCTAACAATCGTGGCAGAATCCAGATGTCCCTTCAACGGTCTGCAGCTCCGAAATAGTATCTTCAATCTACCAATTCATAAAACGATGGACCTATCAATCCTATCAATTGTGCACCTCGACAAAAATCCATAAAACGAGTGGCTTGAAGCACATCCAGAAGCTACTAAAATACAAAACCTACTGTAAGACGATTCAAATTGAAAACGAACTGAATCTAACATGAATTGTCTATAGCCTATCAACTACTAACACCTATCGAAGTGCAAATCTAAAGGTACGATAATGAAATCTAAATCTACCATATATGCTCATCAATCCTCCAGATCCCCAAATCTAGATATCCCCAACCCTAGTAAGATAGGGGAAAATATAGCGGCTCAAATCAGAGGACCAACCATCTTCATGCTGTCTCATCCTCTTGTTGCTGGGATGTGGCGGCGCCACCATCTTCCCCTCACCGCTAGGATCCGCCATTCCTACCACGAACTATTGCAGATCTGCATAGTGGAAGTCAAAAGTCTTTGCGAAATCTGAGTGAAGTGTCTCTCCAGCCATTAAATACGTAATTATAGACTCAACTGAAACTTACATGTGGGACCTAGTCATAGTAAAAAATTCGCATGAACTGTTAGCTGAGTTTCCCATAAAACACGCACAACCAAGAAGTGGTGCAGTGGTAAACAACACAGCCTTGTTCGTTCAGGTCCCTGGTTCGAACCCATGCCATGGCAAATTATTTTTGCAACATTTCATGACCTAGCCTTCGCTGATCTGGCGAAAATGCTTACACGTGGGACCCTGGAACTATTTGTGACGACTTGGAACACTCTATTTTCGAAAAAATGCTTACATGTGGGACCCAACTGAATTTTATGACTAACTTGGAACACTCTTTTTTAAAATAATGCTTATATGTGGGACCAAAGTTGGTTTATGACACCGCTGAGATGGCAAAAATGCTTACATGTGGGACCTTGAAAAATTTTATGACGACTTGGAACACTCTATTTTCGAAAACATGCTTACATGTGGGACCCAACTAAATTTTATGACGACTTGGAACACTCTATTTTTAAAATAATGCTTACATGTGGGACCAAAGTTGGTTTATGACGCTATTGCGGAGCTTATGGCGTCACAAAACAAGCATGGAACAGGGAACGCTTGGCTACAGTACCAACCGTTATGACGACAGTTTTTTTTGTCACTCAATTTGCTCGGAAGTGAAATATTATGACGAGATCAACCAGGAACATCATAAATCAATGACGCCAAAATGTGGTTACGTCACTAATCAACGATTTTCTTGTAGTGTAACCTCCAGTACTGACGAAGCAAGCTGTTCAAGCAAGATGTCGACATTCTCTCTCTCACTCTCTGGAAAAGGTGTCTAAGAGCTAGTATATATATGCTGGAGCTGACCTCCTGAGAGGTGTCACTGAAAACACTATGCTTGGGCAGCTTGCTCCTATCGGTACCGGAGGTAGTGCAATATTTGTCTGAATGCATGGTATTCATCAGAATCCCTAAGCGCAAATTCAATTAAATTGAAAATAGTACCAAACCAACTCAAAATAAACATGCTTACAGAACATGTTGATGATTTGAATACAATACATGAATTCATAATAAAGTAGCTAATTAATAATAATTAATAAGTTCATAAAGGTTCACATAGCTAGCTAATTAATACAAGATCATATAATTATGGTACAAAGCTTGATCCATGCATGCATAATGTTACTAAGCAGCACGCGCTTGTAGATATGAAATATGGTTAATGTCTGCAATCGTCCAGCCTAGAACTCCCTCAAAATAAGCTAGAGTGCGTACTAGTGCACTCTCCTCCGCTTCCGGAGGACTGTCACAAACAGCACTGCAAACATCAAACAATGAAGCCTCAGGTTCTGCTGGCTTGTAGAAAGTTAGAATTTCTTAACTCTTCCAATTGTTGGTGAAAAACGGCTTCCACCATAGTAATCCACCCCAACTCTTTCCACGACTTGATTAAGAATCGCACAGAAGCTAATTGAAGCATAGGTAGAACCAGAGTAATCCTGCACACAATCAGATGATGATGAGATATAATAACCTTATGAAAGTTCAAAATATATATGTAACAGAAACAAATAAATTAAGAATGAATAAAAAATATTATATATATATATATATTATACCAAATCTTGATGAGCCCTGCAAAGCCTCTCTGTAGTCTGAACCACATTGCCTTCACCTAACTCGAGTTGCCTTAATTTAAAATAGGAAAGGACCGACACGAAGCACCCAACATTATTCTGGAGTCGTTGTAGAAAATTCTCCACGGCAGTCCTCTCTCGGGTTAACCGAATAGGTGATGTTGAGCCCACTGTTGCAATGGGAACCATCGGGTGCGGCACACCTACTGGCAACTTGTAGTCTACATATCGAGCAGGTACCGTGAAAGAGATATACACTCTTGCAATGTTCTCATCAACACGCTCAGTTTGCACTGTAGGAGGAGTACCACTCATATTATCGATAATATCTCTGAGCCATCTGATGTTTTGATAACCTACAATGATTATATATGTAACTAAAACTATAGATTTTCCATGTGAAATGAAAAAAGTTCTATGTAAAGAAAATTAATTTCAATTATTATATTACCACGTTGGCTACACGTGCCGGATCACCCATTTGCAAGGTAATCTCGCAGTGAAAGTGCAATCCTAGACGTCGAGGCAACGGGTCCTCCCAAACACCACCACCAAGACCTCCACGGCCACCACGCCCGCCACGGCGATGGACGATGCCACGGCCACGGGCGCCATTACCAACGCCACTTGACGACGACATTATTAGCTCAAACTATATCCAAATCAAAATGACACACATTATTCACAAAAAGTAGGGTTAGTTTACATATATAGATTGGATTCAATATATGCATAAATAGAAAAACAAAAGGGGATAGAATTCAACACTATTATTAATGTACACAACCTTTATGAACCAGCATCTCAGACGACCCAGATGCTCCGGGAACTACAACAGTCTCACCTCACCATCATATATATACACCTGTATCTCCCACTTACAGTACTACATCACCAAGCTACAACCCTACATCTCCTATCTAGCTACAGTCCTACATCACCGAGCTACAGTCCCCACCTAGCCAGTGACGTACGACTATAGCTAGGTAGGATGTGGGGTTATATACCAAAAACAAGAAAAATAAGAGAATGCTTACATTTATTCTATATAAAAATGAAAAATGTACTTAATAAAAGAATTTAATCTTCTAGTTCCTCCTATAGCTACCTAGAAATAAAAGCATTTCTAAATGATGAAAGAATGGAAATACCTAGTACATTTTCTGTATGTCTATTATTTTCTTTATAAGCTTATATTTTATAAACTATATGTACAAGTAAAATTTAATTTTCTCTACATGAAAAACAAGAAAATAAGAGAATGCTTAATACAAATTTAATGAAAGAAGGAACAATGCTAGTACTATCCTAACTACATTTTCACGTATATATACAAAATCTCATCTCTCTAAGCTCCTCCTACCTAGCTACAAATTAAAATTTCTATTTTCTCCATCTCTAAACCATAAAACAAAATTTAATCACAACAAATGCAGGGAGGATGAAGATTCCAACCTTGACAATACTTTGGAGGAGAGAGATCGTCACAAATTGATGATGTAAAAAATTCGCAGCAACACCCTAGGCTTGAGTCGCCATGGAGAGGAGGAGCTTGAGCTCGCGGGTGAGTACCGTGAACAATGGCTCGGGTGGCAGGAGGAAGAAGGAGGTAAGGTGTTTATATGGACGCCGGCCATTAGTCCCGGGTGGTGTTACCACCCGAGACTGAAGGATACCCCTTTAGTCTCGGGTGGTAACACCAACCGGGAATAATGTTTTAGTCTCGGGTGGTGTTACGAACTTATACTAAAGGGGTACCCTTTAGTCTTGGGTGGTAACACCACCCGGGACTAAAGTCCGGGGGCAATAATTGCTGGACAGAGCTGTTGGGAGACCCTCTTTTGTCACGGTTGGTAAAACCAACCGGGACTAAAGGGGCCGGCTACAGCACCCATTTCGGGCCACGTCAACGAAAGGCCTTTAGTCCCGGCTCCAAAGTTGAACCGGGACTAAAGGGGCGTACAGAAGCCTCCCGCTCTACCAGTGCGAGAGAGGGTGGGGTGGGAGAGGAGCGAGGCGGTTGAGATGCAGATGATTCGAGAATCCCCGAGAATACGCGTGGAGAAGGCACGGACTGCAAAATGCAGATGCGTTTGCAGCCACTGCTGGACCACGCACAGTAGCGACGAGTAGCTCATTTTGCAGATGCAGAATTGGATGCGAGAGCCGCTTGAGACAGTCTCAGAAAGGGTAGCGATCGAGTAGTCATGCATAAAGAAAGAAGACTATTCCATAATACTCTTGCAACACAGGACCACACAACTCTTGCAAGACGCGCACTAGTTGTCGATGTAGACACCACTTGCGTTCGTTCTATCCTATCGTCCCGGATGTGCAGTGCAGCTACAGCGAAATAGGTAGTCGATCACCTGATGGGTGTGGATCGGAGTTCCTCTTCTGTAGCTGTCTTCCGTTTGAGTGGTGCCGCGCAAGTGGCTCCGTCGTATTGCGCAACATAATGATGCATGCAGGGACACACGGCAGCCTGCAGTGAACTCTGAACTCTGAGCCAGCTAGTCGATCGATGATCTGAATCACATACGGTGATCTATATATATCGTGGCTCCAATCGATATGATCCATCTTCCACACACTTCCTCGCACGTTATCGTTTAAGAATCTTTCCAAGGATGAACCACACTATGCACGCACATAGGGCGGGACATCGATCGAGACTGTTTCATGGTCGTCGATGCTATGCATAAATGGAATAGATAATCGTCAATTCTTCATGTATAGGGGGTTGCATTGGTGCAGTCAGCGACGTCCAGGCTTACATCATGGGGCACTTTGGGGCACCTCCGGGCTCCTTCACCGTCCACCCGCACCACCCGGAGGACTTCCTGGTCCTCTTTTGCGACACTGCTCTGATGGTGCAGGTCCTGCATTTCCCGATTCCGCTCGGGGCCGTCAGGATTGCCTTCAAGCGGTGGAACAGGGCCAACTGGGCGTTGGCGGTCTCCTTCGACTACCAGCTTCGGGTTGGCCTGGTCGGGATACCGGCGCACCTTTGGCTCACGTCCACTGCGCAGGAGGTTCTTGGATCATCGTGTGTCGTACGGTCGATTGCCCAGGAGTCCGAGTCCAAGGCTAACCTCAAGCAGTTCTTCGTGCTGGTCGATTGTCTCCATCCGGACTTGGTCCCGTCGGAGAAAAACATGGTCGCTCCTACTCCGCTCGGCACTTCGGGGAAGCTGTCGGGCCTCAGGTACCGGGTCGTCGTCAACATACTGGACATGGTGGTCCTTCCCGTCGATGAGGTTCCTCCCCACCCTGGTGGCCCTGCTGGGGCACCTACTTCCTCAGGCCAGGGGCCTTTCGACGGGGCGGCAGGTGGCGGTTCCGGTGGCGTGCCACCAGGGGCCAGGTCGCGCGCTGGTGGGTCTTTGGCACCGGGCCAACCGGCCTCCGGCGCCGGGTCAGCCGGCTCGGCGACGCCCGGTCATGCCTTCTCGGGCGGCCCGGCAGGCGGCGTCCACGTGGCCGCCTTCGGGACGCTGGTGTCTCCTCCCTGACTCCACGCCCGGCTTCCCTGCTGACGTGGGGCTGCAGGGTATCCACGCCCCTATGCAGCTGCCCGTTCGGAGGGCGGCCGTCTGGCGTTCCGCGGTAGCTCCGCCGTTCTTCCCCTCCACCACGGGTCGCCTCTCGTCGGTGGGGGGAGCTTCATCCGACCCATGGTGCGGGTCAGACGATGGGTCGTCTTCGAGACCGGTCGCATCGGTCGGGCGAGGGTCTCCGATGCGGTCGGCCGCGCCGCGGATCCGATGCGTCCTAGGACCTTCGGAGATGGAGTTGGCAGCGGTCGCGAGAGAGGGACTGGGGTTGGACCCGTCGTGGATTGACCCGATGTGCGAGGAGGTGGCCGCATGTCGGCGTCCGGTCCCTCACGACGCCCCGCGGCTCTTTCCACCAGTCGCTCAGGTCGTCCTGTGGCACCCTCCAGCCAGCGTGCTGGTGAGTGCGGTCGTCGCTCGGCGTTCTCCGGCTACGGTGCTGGCGCGCTCGGTCTTCTCACGGCTCTCGACCTCCTTCTCTGGGGTCTCGAGTCGCCAGCCGGTGGGTGGGGGCCTGTGGTGGCCGCCCCCCTCCTAGATCACCCTCCCCTCGGGCGGTCGCTTCTTCTCGCCCAATCTCGCCGATTGGCTCGACACATTGTCGTCTTGAGGATGGGTCGCCTTTGGTCACGGAGGCCATCCCTGTGCCTGCTTAGCCTTGCCGGGGGTGGACGTGCACTCCCCTCGGGCGGTCGTGTCTGCCGACCCAGCCTCGCCGGTCGCTGGGGCCACTCCCCCGGCTGGGCAGGGCCCAGCAGGGGATGGTGACGGCGCATGGTTCGGGAGTTGGTCACGAACTTCTGTGCCTCTGTCCTGCGACAGTGCTCGGCCGATCGGCGGCATGTTCTACCACATCCTGAAATTGGGAAATTTCAGGGTGTGACACCGACAGATCGCAGGGCTAAGGCCCCTCCGGTTGGCCCGCCACGCCGTAGTTGTCGGCTTGCGGCTCTCTCCAAGGGTCGGGGGCCCAACCCAGTCACCGTAGGGCAAAACATCATCATGCGCCGTCTTAGTCTGGTCGCGGAGGGCCAGGAACCGGATGCGGCGGCCTTCACGGAGTACGTCCGCCTGTTCGCGGTGGTCCTTTCAGACGGGCACTGTAGGGCCATTCAGGCACTGTTCGGGTATAGGTGGGAGCGGACTTCCACACCTGCATCGTCAAGGACGATGAGTTTTTGGCCGCAGCTAGGGTGCTGTTTCCGGAGGAGCAGGGGGCCGATGGTGGCCGGTTGGACTGTTATGTCGTCGCTTTTTTCTCCTTACCTCTCTTGGTCACTCATTGGTTGCAATGAATGAACACATAGCTTGTTGGAATGTTAGGGGTTTGAACCGGCGCGCCCGTCGGACGGCGGTTCGCGAGTTAGCCCAGTCCGAGAGAGCCTCTTTGCTTTGTCTGCAGGAGACGAAGCTTGATGTTATGGACAGATCTTTGCTAGTTGATATGCTTGGCTTGGATTTTGATTATTTTGATCTCCCAGCTATTGGCACCTGTGGTGGCATTTTGGTCACGTGGGACATAAATGTTTGGGATATTTCATGCCCCCATTTCGGGGCGCACTCGCTCTCAGTTAAGGTCGCTTCTTGTGGTTCTCAGCTTCCCCCTTGGTCGCTTACAACGGTTTATGGTCCGCAGGACGACGCGGACAAGGTCGCCTTTCTGCAGGAGCTACGTGACACGCGTGCCTCATTGGTAGGTCCTTGGGTCCTGTGTGGTGACTTTAACCTGATCTACTAGTCCCAGGACAAAAATAACGACCGCCTTTCCAGGCGGATGATGGGGAGGTTCCGGCGGTTCCTTAATGACTTGGAGCTTGATGAGCTCCACTTCCATGGTCGCTTATTTACTTGGAGCAATGAGAGGTCGCACCCCACCCTGGAACGCATCGACAGGATGTTTGTCTCTTCCCATTGGAATGCGACTTTCCCCAGGGCCGCATTGCAGGCACTGTCATCGCGTTGCTCCGACCACGCCCCGCTCTTGCTCATGTTAGATGATGGGTTCCACCCGAAGCGTCACTTTCGCTTCCAGGCTTTCTAGCCACAGTTCGAGGGTTACCTGCAGACAGTGGAGTCTGCGTGGACCGGTCCTCGGCCAAACGTAGACGCCTTGCGCATGGTCGACCACTTGCTGCGGGTGACAACTAAAGCCCTGCAGCAGTTAAGTGCTAAAGCGGTTGGGAACATCAAATCCCAAATCGCGGTCTCTAAGGAGGTTATCTTCCGGTTGGAGGCTGCACAGGATACCCGGTCGCTCTCGGTCGAGGAGGCCGCCTTGAGGCAATTTCTGAAGATTCGGTATTTGGGTCTCACCTCGCTGCAGCGCACTATGGCCCGACAACGCTCCAGTATGCGTTGGCTCCACGAGGGGGACACCAACACCAAGTTTTTCCAGTTGCATGCGAACCAACGTAGATGGAGGAATCATATTAGCATGCTTCAGGTCGATGGGGCCACCTTGGTAGCGGAGGAGGAGAAGGCCGAGGCCGCTTTTAATTACTTCTCCGGTATCTTGTGCACGACTCATGATAGGGAGGGTCGACTGGACTTCGAGGCCTTGGGGATCCATCGGAGGGACCTGTCCTCTCTCGGTCACCTGTTCACACAGGAGGAGATTTGGGCGGTCGTTAAGGAGCTGCCCCTAGATGGGTTCGCGGGTCGCTTTTATCGCTCTGCCTGGTCGATCATCAAAAGGGATATCATCCTCGCTTTTCATGCTCTCTCCTCTATGGATTGCCGCAGCTTCCACCACCTCAATGACGCCCTCCTCATTCTCTTACCCAAGTCGCCCGATCCGTTGTCTTTGGGCGACTACCGCCCTATTAGCCTCATCCACAGCTTTGGGAAAAAAATTTCCAAAGCGCTTGCTAACCGCTTTGCTCCGGTGCTGCCTCTTATAGTATCCCCAAACCAGAGTGCTTTTATCAAAGGTCGCCAGATTCAGGACAATTTTAGGTGTGTCCTCAGGATGGCAAAGGTTTTAGCTGCCAAGAGAAACCCACGAGTCATGTTGAAGATTGATCTAGCGAAGGCTTTTGACTCAGTCGGGTAGGTCTTTCTCTTGGACCTTCTGTCGGCTATTGGCTGTCCGAGGAACTAGACTAATTGGATCTCCATGATTCTCTCCACCGCCAGTACAAAGGTCCTCCACAATGGCTCGCCCGGTCGGAGGATTTGCCATGGTCGGGGTCTAAGGCAGGGGGATCCGCTGTCTCCTATGCTTTTCGTGTTGGTCATGGAGTGCTTCAGCGCGCTCGTCACAACTGCCGAGGCCCGGGGGTTATTCTTGTCGCTGGGGACGTCGGCGATTAAGAATCGTATTTCACTCTATGCGGATGATGTGGTCGTTTTTGTATCGCCGGTCGAGACGGACCTCCTCCTTATTAGGGTCATCCTGGACCTGTTCTTCAGGGCCACGGGCCTGGTAGCGAACTTTTTCAAGAGCCAGGCGTTCCCCATCTGTTGTGACGCTAGGCATACGGATCTGATCTCGGAGTTACTGGGTTGTGCGATCGCTTCTTTCCCATGCACATACCTTGGGGTACCCCTCTCGCCGGGGAGACTGCCGAGGGCGGCAATGCAGCCACTGGTCGATAAGGTCGCTAAAAGGATCCCAGCTTGGAAAGTGAGGTTGCTCAACAGAAGCGGTAGGCCAGTACTCGTGCAATCTACCCTTTGCGCCATCCCGGTGCATATCTCCATGGCACTCAATCTACCCTTTGGCTCCCTCGCGGGAGGAGCCGGTCGCGGTCTGGTGGTTGCAGGCGCGGAAGGTTGTGGCCAAGCCCTCTCGTAAAGGTTTCGATACCCTGGTCTGGTTGGTCACCTACTCACTTTGGAAAGAGAGGAACCGCCGCGTCCACGAGCGGGCGGCCATGCAGCCGGTAGCCCTCGCCGGGGCCATCTTGGAGGACGCACGTCTCTGGTCTAGAGCGGGCTTCGTGTCGGTAGCCGCCCTATTGGGCTTTCGTCGCCGGGTTGTGGCGCCTTAGCTTGTCGTTTCTTTGCTGTTTTGTCTTTGCTCAGGCCTTGGGCCCAGACTCGTCTGCTGTAACTTGTTCCAAACTTCTTTCTACTTAATGAAAAACGTGCTATGCACATCTTAAAAAAAATAATGCAACAAGTGGATCGACAAATGGTCCCTGCAGCTGCTTGGCGATGCAGACGGATCCGGACGTACGGCCTCACATGCAACCTGCAGAAGCAGCCTCTCCTTCGAAGCAGAAAGAAAAAAAACAAGCTAATAAGGAGAGAATATATAGCCAGTAGAAGGCTACAAAGCAACAAACATCTAGAGTTGCTTTCCGGCACTAGCGCACAACCGTACCACAGAAAGAGAGATATAGTACTCGCTCTAGTTCAGTAAATGAAGTCGTTTTGATAAGATTTGAATCAAACATTTAGGAATATAATTCATAAATAACTTTTAAGTCGTTGAGTTTGGAAATGAGACAACTACATGAATTGATTTGTCTTGCAAAATACTTTCATAAACGTATATATATATACATACATACATACATATATATATACATATATATATGTATGTATGTATGTAAGTTTTGAATAAAGATTTTTATGAAAATAAGAAGTCAAAGTTATACTTTGGATACCGTGTCGTTGTCCTAAACGACTTCATTTAACAAACCGGAGGGAGTATGTACTACAAGAGTCAAGCATATGCACATTCATCTTAATTTATAAATACCAGCATGCACTTAGAAGAGACTGAACCGGCTTGTCTTAACATTGACGAGATCACAACACATGTCTTTGTAGATCGTTCTTGTTGCAAAATAAATAAATTTTAGAACTTTTTATTCGTAAAAATCATGTCCAAACTAGATAAGATTGTATATGTGGGAGAACATTGTTTTAAGGAATGATGGAGTAATATCAATAAAAAGGGGTGTATAATTTCTTGTGGACGGGCAACATGTCGGCGTTTGATTCTTTCACATGCTTATTATTACCTGCCTAGCTATATATTATTGCATAATAAAGGTGGAACTTTCCTATGCTCTAGGAAGTTACTTATACGGAATAATATAGACTTCTTATATTGTCCTTCACTCCTTCCCATTGTCAGAAATACTATCTTTCAAGGCCCAAGTGCCATCCATAATTATAAGGCAACGTTTGGCCATTATGTGCTTGTTCCTGGTCGGTGGGCCACATTCCGTTCGGCTAGCTGGTTCCAAAGTTGAAGATGCAAAAAAACATTTTGTTTATAACATATATACTATGGGGTATTTGAATTCCATGGTTATTTTTTAGCTCTCCTCTTTTTAGCCTAAATAGCTCAAAAAGAGCTAAACAGGTGGGCTATTTCGGAGCTAACTAAGTACTCTAAAAAAATTATTTTCCCAAGAAGTGCTGATCGAAGCTATTTGGAGTGAAGCCCAAATAGCTTTTTGACCAGTTCTCCAAACACCCTCTGTATCACCCGTCCTTGCTTCACACGCTTCGATATTGACTATTTCAGTTAGCTCTTCTCAGTTCTGGTTCTTGTCCATTTTAATTTTCCCTTTTGGAATTTAGCTAGGCCGGATCCGATATCATCCTTGCAACCCACTCCCTGATCTGTTCTAAAAAAAGTCCATGTCACTACGTAAACTCACTTTGGTAACGGGCATAGATTGACTTTAGTAACGGGCAAAGCGCCCGTTACCGATCAAGTGTTACAAATAAGCCAAGAAAGGTAACGGGCAAATGCCCGTTACTGATAACACATATTCGTAACGGGCATCAAACAACGACCGTTACCACAACTAGCCACCGGTCACGTGAAATGGCTGTTTTTCTGGGCCTGCAGGGAACTTTAGTAACAAGCACCAAAACAATGCCCGTTACATCAAGTCAACATCGGAGAGCCGTGCTGTAAACATGCGTCTCCTCTGTCTCGACCAAATGAGACACGTCTATTTCACGCGCGTCTCAGCACAGCTAGGATTAGTAACGGGCATCAAACAACAATCGTTACTACAACTAGTCACCGGTCACGTGAAATGGCTGTTTCTCCGGGCCCACAAGGAACTTTGGTAACGGGCACGAAAACAGAGCCCGTTACTGTGAACTCAACATCGGAGACGCGTTCTCTGAACCTGCGTCTCCTCTGTCTCGATGAAATGAGACGCATCTGTTTTCACGCGCGTCTGCTGTCTCTCGACTAAAGGAGACGCGTGCTGTCAACCCGCGTCTCCTCTATCTCGACGAACGGGCAGCGTAAAAGCCCGTTACCAGTACTGACCGGTGGGCCCCGAAACCTGTTACTCACTGATCAGTGTTTGTAACGAGCTTTAATTAACGCCCATTACAGATACGTAGGCCACCCCTACAGTAACCTGCCTGCTTGCCGGCTGCATCCTGGAACCAGCCAGGATTTGGCAGCCATCAGGGGCTGCATCCTGCCATCCTGGAACCAGCCAGGATATGGCAGCCACCACAGCAAGGAGACATCACAAACACAAAAGCATGATCACATTTATAGACAAGCAAGATCACATCAAGTTTCAAGTTACTCATCAGGGCTTGTTTGGATGGAGTCATGAGAAAACTGCCTGAACCAGGCAGCATCTGACCCCAACCAAGCAAGCCAAGCAGGTTTCTCAGGCAACAACACCTGACTAAAGAAAACAGAATGCCGCAAGTTTCAAGTTTCTGGCTACTATGAACTCACGGTGCACCATTATAGAAGTTGCCCTTTCGGTCGATGGTCTCCTTAAGAATGTACTCGCACAGCATCTCCCGGACCCACTTTAGATCTTCTGTGGAAACATCTACGACAGCTTTGAAATCCTGCAAAATACAATCATTTATGAGAATACAAGTAGAAATCAGTTTCTAAAATCAGATGGAGAATATGAGCAGAGAGAAGGTTGAGCATTATTATCTACTTACAGCAGCCTTCTTGATGTCAGGTATGTCATCGAGTAGTCTTAACATATGGAATGCCACATGGAATCCACACAAAGAGGATCGCCATGGCTGCTAATCATTTATGAGAATACAAGTAGAAATCAGTTTCTAAAATCAGATGGAGAATATGAGCAGAGACAAGGTTGAGCATTATTATCTACTTACAGCAGCCTTCTTGATGTCAGGTATGTCATCGAGTAGTCTTAACATATGGAATGCCACATGGAATCCACACAAAGAGGATCGCCATGGATGCTGAGCACACTGCATCGAGGTACCAAAATGACAAGTTAATGCAGTACCAAATAGGTAAGAAGGGACCATAAAAAAACCTCGGTCTTACATCGAGATTTGGTTTGTGCTTGAGTGTTGTGCCTTTTGCCTTTTTTTCCTTTCGTCACTCTGTCCTGTGCATGATCAGCAAAGGCCCTGCATGATCAGCAATACCGATTAGAAACACTAAGAGATTGAATTTTTGTGAACAAAACCTATAAGATACTGTACCAAAGGCCCTGCATGATTAGCAATACCGATTAGAAACACTAAGAGATTGAATTTTTGCGAACAAAACCTACAAGATACTGACCAGTCCACAACAGCTTTGAGGTCTGAGAACTTTAGCACGGGATGTGGTTTAGAAGAATCTAGATACCAAACCTCTTTGAACTTCATACAGATGATCAGTGTTACCCAGTGGCCAGTGTAGTAGGCACCCACCACATAGTCGTTGTTCATTGCATTTGCGATTGCTTTGGTAACAAGGTCAGAATGCTGAGAAATATTTGTGAAAGTAAAAAATCTGGATCTAAAAACCCAACACTGATCTGCATCTCCAGTGCCTTGTCCATCATTTTCCTACAAAAAATCAAATTGTTAGCATGCATGAACTTTGTGGTCAAAATTAAAGAAATATCTTTTTAGGTTTTAAGGGACTTACAATGTCCACAACCTCAAGAAGGTAACATCCAGAGAAGCCAGGGTTATAAGGTTATACACGCTACTGAATGCAATGTTTAACATTAAAGCACCACCACCTTTAAAGTAGTGTTGATCCACCTTTGCTGAAAAGGCAAGTTTATCCTTACTATGTTCCATGACGTAAGCATGCAACCTGGTACAATTTGGTCTAGCAGCCTCTAAGTTTGCTTCTGACAACATAGGTGCACCAGGGTTGTATTTTGGTCGTTCCTGTTCTGTCCCAATAATACAGTTAAGAATCTCATCTTTAGACAGAGGTTTCCTGGCCTGGTTCCCCTTCCGCAGTGGAGATTGCCTGGGCTCCTCCTCCTGTTGCAGAGGCTGTTGTACATGTTGCATCTGCTGCTTAGGGGGAGATTGCCTGGGCTCCTCCTCCTGCTGCTGCAGAGGCTGCTGTTTCGTCTTTTGCTTATCCTCATGTTGCAGCTGCTGCTTAGGCGGAGTTTGCCTGGGCTCCTCTGGCTGTTGTCGACGCTCCTGCTGCGTAGTTTTGCTGATCTGCTGCTGCTACTGCTGTTGAGCCTTCTCTTGCTGACACTGAGCTGTAGTACCTCCATCTGATGTTGTACCCCTGCTACCTGTTGCGGCTTCAGGGTTGGGATGTCTCGTCATCGGTGGTATAAGGATCCTGTCCTTTGGCCATTGGATCCTTTGAACGAGAGCCTCAGCTAGGGTTGTTATGTCACCCCCATCAATTGGTACAGGCAGAGGGTAGTGACCCACATTGGCCCACGCATAAGTAGGTTGCACCACAACATACCCATCCTGCACCGGTACTGCATGGAAAGCCTTTTGAAATGGAAAGACTTTCGCTAGTGCGAGCTCCACATTAATCCCGGTGCCATCCAAAAGGCTGCACGTGGTTGGCTCTGTCAGCTTATCTATTGTGTCCAGTATAGGTGATCGACTATCACTGTGCACTTGATTCGCTTCGTCCTCGTTGGCATTCCAATGGTCTTGCTCTCCGCCACACACATCTTCCTCACTGTCATGCGCATGTTCTTCCTTGCGGTCATGCGCATCTTCTTCCTCACTGCCATGCACGTCTTCTTCCTCACTGCTACTGACAGGCGCTGGTAATTGGGAAGGAAGAAGTGCATTTTTCGGTATTTCGATGCCTGATAGTCTTAGAGCATGGACAACTATTTTAAATGTTATGTCCATCATATCATCAGACCTCTTGTTCCTCCTCTTCTTCCTGTACATTCCAGCAAACTCTTCACCAAACCCTTTACCCCAGCCAAGTGAACTAGACACGCCTCGGACCCGACCTCGATGCTCTGGAGTGTCAAGTGCTGCAGTGAGGATATCATCCTCCCTAACCCCAGAGAAAGAACCATCGCTACCCTGAGCTGTAAGTGTTTTCACCCTATCTGCTACCCCCACCACCGCAGGGTTACTGAATGTTATGCCCCCGCTTCCTTCACTAGTATTCTTCCTCTTCTTCCCTACCCTTGCCCGCAGATAAGGTCTCGAACGTCCAGGAAATTGGTCCCAAGGGTTCTGTTTTCCTTCTGCAGCTAGCTTTGCATCCTCCTCCTCCCACTCTTTCCTTTTACCACGATAACCTTTTCTGCCCATCTTGTGTGGCTTATTATGCAATGCTCTCTTTTGTTTCATCTCCTGGCTCAATTGCTGAAATGAAGGAGAATTGGTTTCCTGCACAAACATGTCCTAGTCTTGTTGTTGCAAAAGGGCATGCTTCATAGAGGGAGTCTCCTCTTCGCTCAAATTTTTTTTCTTAAATGGGCCTTGAACCGCCGTTGCAAGGTTCCAATCTCTGATATAGCTGCCTTAACTGCCTTCTTGCGAACAAATTCTTCCAGATTGGCTGGGTAATCTAGCTTTTCCTCTAAAACTGTGAACAGATGTTCCTTCTCAATTGGTGAGAGATCATCAACCGCCTTGTTGATTGACACCGTCTCCCGAGCAATGAGGCCACAGACCAATACAAATCTATCCCTCGCAGCATCTGGGGTAGGCCAAACATTGTCATCAAGTCCAGTTGTAGTCAACTTGTCTTCTGGCCATTTGGTTTGTGTCCTTGACCCGCGGGATCGAGTACTACTCGTAGCAGTCAGTGCTGAGTGACCCTGTGAAGAAGGTTCACCGCCGATGGGCTGTGATGGTGCACTGGAAGTAGAGGAGTTTGTTGTTGTGGGAGACTGCATAGATGATATGTAAGGTTGTCAGTAGAGCAACATAAGCGAGACTGAAAATCCAAACAAAATTCTTATTAGATGAATTCGTTTTCTCTGACAGGCAAAATAGCTGATATTAGACTAGAAATCATTACAAGTCGTAAATAAAATCAGCATAGACATACACAGTTCATATTTTACTTAATTAGCATACAGGGATAGGTGCTAACCATTTTGACAGGGACACAACAATATGCTTATATATCAAAGTAGAGAATAAATCCCTTCAACTGCTTCCTTGTCCAACTTCAGCAGCGATGGATTGTGTGTTCCATGTGTACATGCAAGAGGATAAAGCAATCATGACATTATATATGACAGTAGTGAAACAACACTCACAACACATCATGACACCAACAATAACAATATATATGACAGTAGTGAAACAATTAACACTCACAACAAATCATAGGACAGTCTAGTTATCACTATATTATAAACCACCGCGATGCAATTCCCACTGACATTATGTGGCCATCAGAATTAAAGTATGCTAACAGGTCCAAAGCATAATTGTCGATCTGGTACATTCAAAGCATAGCAGAATTAAAGTATGCAAACATCCTCAATGCTTTTCATAAATTTACAGTGCAAAAATTGTAGCACCAGGAACATGAAAATGAATTTCAACAATTCATATAACTTCATCTGTTAGCAACAATTTATTCAAACAGACTTGGAGCAACAAAATCCATCCATAAAATCCACAATTAATCAATTAAAAATGAACTATCAAGGCATGTCTCCCTAATCCACCTTATTATGAATATATAGCAGATTGGGTGGACTACATTATAAACCACTGTGATGCAATTCCCACTGACATTATGTGGCCTTCAGAATTAAAGTATGCTAACAGGTCCAAAGCATAACTGTCGATCTGGTACATTTAAAGCATAGTAGAATTAATGTATGCTAACAGGTCCAAAGCATAACTGTCGATCTGGTACATTCAAAGCATAGCAGAATTAAAGTATGCATTAATCCTCAATGCTTTTCATGAATGTACAGTGCAAAATTGTAGCACCAGGAACATGAAAATGAATTTCAACAGTTCATATAACTTCATCTGTTAGCAACAATTTATTCAAACAGACTTGGAGCAACAAAATCCATCCATCAAATCCACAGTCAATCAATTAAAAATGAACTATCAAGGCATGTCTCCCTAATCCACATTGACATGAATATATAGCAGATTTGGTGGCTGAGTAGAGAGAGGGTGTTGGGGGTTCAAGCAAGACTAACCTCTGTCGCGAATGAAGTAGTTGTTATCGTGATGGTCAGAGGGGCTGGATCCACGTCGGCTCGTGGCCGGAGGTGGCCGGCTCGTCGTCGTGGCCGGGGATGACGGATCTGCGTCAACCGTCTTTAGGTTGCCCGGGAAGCCGTCCACACGCCAGTAACCGCGTCCTCATCATCGTCGTCACGCAGGGAGCGGTGGGGTTGGAGAAGAGCAGGGCTGCGGCGGGGAGAGAGCGGCGAAAGCGAGCGGGGAGAGTGGCGGCAGCGGTGGTGGGGAGAGTGCGGGCGTTGTGGATCTGTCTAGCGAGGAGTGTCCCCTGAGGAACTGCGCACGTAACTGTGTTTAAGGAAATTACTGGCGTGCCCTTGAACGGCTCTCTGGTGGTACAGGAATTCCATGGGCATTATAGTCAATATAGGTGGGAAATTTCGAGCAGCCCGCGCACGGTTTGCCTGCTGACGCTGACGCGTGGGCCAGTGTCATTGGCGATGATGGTTAGTGAACTCGCATCGCCTTTGTTGGCAGTAAGGTCCGGCGGGTGGGCAGCGGTTATCTTTTTATTTTGGCTGCTGACGCTGACGCGTGGGCCAGCCACTATTTTTTTCAAATGAAACGTGCTTCCCTAAAATATTAGAGCCCATAAAATAGCACCTAAAAATCATAAATATACGAAAAATTCGTATTTGGACATTTAGTATTTGAATAAAATATCAACAGTCACACTTGTATGCCCAAGATTCTTAGAATTCGTTTTTACATCCCATGTTAATGATGTAATAATTCTAATAACATGTAGTGTGCTCTAAAAAATCTACAAATTGACTTGGCAACATAATTTGGGTACCTAGACTTGTCTTCAAAATTTCAAATGGTTTCGATGAAGGAATAATATACTTGTGTACAAATATCTACATCTCTCACATAGTTTCCTAGAATGTTCCTTGAACATTGAAGTTTTCCACACTTTGCAACATGTTCGAACTCATATGCATTTGAAAACTTAACAAAACCTTGTGTTCACCTTAAGATTACAAAAATGCAAAATTTTATTACAGGTGGTGTGGAAAACAAATATTATTTATATGTTGTCCTTACATAGAACAAGATAAGGCATATAAACATTGTTCAAGAAACAAAATATACACTAAACAATGAAATTAATGAAAACACGGTGATTTTAGAAAACTATAGAAAAAATAATCAAATTTGGACTAATTACGACAGAGAAATACATGTTACAAAATTTGATTGCAGATTAAAAAGAGAAATGAAAGTCGGCGACGCGGGACGGATAAACTGTTCTTCATTCTCCAATAGAACAAAGGAGGAAGCAGAGGGCACTGCCGCCCGCCGCCACCCCCGCCGTGCCCGCTTCGGCAGTTTTGACACCCAAGAGGGCATCCTAGGCCTCGTCAGCGGCAAATGAGACCACCGCAACCTTCGATTTGACTCACAAATGTGACAAATCAAATCTTGTCTATCAAAAACCGATTAAAAACCGACATCTCGATAAAATCAAATCCGCGTTTAGTAATATCTAATAATTTACATTCAAGATAGATAATGTTCATTGATGCTTGCGCCTACATCCTGATGTTCATCCTGCTAACAGCGTACTCCACAGCGGCGCTGAAGTTACGTGTCCAGAGGTCGAACTCATGACGGATGTGACACTCGACGCTACAGTAGTGGATAATCTCTGAGGTCTCTGGCCCGTAGCGCCTACATCCCGCTGCCCAAATGTAGACGTGGGGATTCTGGACGGGCAGCAACGGAATGTCGTCGTCACCGTCACCAAGCTAGTACCACCACGCAATGTTCTCGAGATCCCGTTTGACGAGGTAGTGCAACCGCCGCAGGTTGTGGTTCTTCCACCGCCCGTCAGGGGGCGATGGGCCGCCGTTGATTTCCTGGAGCAGTGCCATGGCTTCGGGGTCCGCAGGGTTGCAACGGTACTTCAGCATCGCTAAGAAGTACTTGGCACTAGAGTCTTCAGCAGCGGCATCTCCGACGAGGTTCAGACCCTTATCGGGATTCCGCCGCCTCATCAACCTCTCCATCCCCTCGAAGCATAATGCCTCCGGATGATTGGCCTCGCAGAAGCGCCGGTCAAAGCACGACCTGACGTAGCGATTCTTGCACACCTGCCGAAGATCACGCAGCGACACGTGCAGTAGTACCTCATCGGAGTCGCAGATGCGCCGGAAGGTGCCGCGGATTTTATTACGAAGGTTCAGAAAATGGATGACGGGCTCCTCCTTGATGGAGTGGATGATGATCTGGGTGACAAGATCATCTTGCAGCAGCTGTATCAAGCACACCGTGGCCATCAAGGAGAAGGGGAGGAAATAGAAAAGCGACGGGGTTTGGAAATTGAAAGGCGACGAGGGTTGAAGTTGAAGGCGATGAGGGTTGAAGTTGAAGGCGATGGGGATGGGGATGGGGATTGGAAAGAGAAGAAGGCGACTCGGCCTTCTAAAACAATAAATGGAAATTGAAACGGCACCGCAGTTTAGCTGCTACCGCTGACGAGTGGGCCCGACATCATTGCCCCTGCCCCTTCACCTTCCCGCGTAATTGAAAGGCGACGCGTGGATTTGGACGGTTTTGCGCCCGAAACGGAGCCTGATGCGCCGTAGTGGTAGTAGTGGAGTAGTGGGTGGGGGCAGAGAAGCCTGACGGTTCTACGTCTTGTCAATATAACTCCCCTGCTTTCCCCTGCTTCTTCCATAAGCTTATCATCTCTTTCGCTTCTTCTTCCTCCTCACGTTCCTCCACTACAAATCTTCGGTCACCGAGAGATCACCAAGGAGGAGATGGCGTCGAGGAGCCCGCCGCCGGCGAAGTAGGGACGAAGGGAGGACGACGACGGCCCGTACACGCACACCACTATTTTGATAGACGCTCTTTTTATCCTAGGCCATGGTGTAGAACGTGTATCCATTGATATCCATTGCTTGGTATTTTGTAACAGTGAACAATGGCCCCGCTGCTAGATTCCTTATCTCGTCGGTTATTACAGCATTGCTGCATGTCTCGACATAATCTCGGAGCCACCTGCTGAAACCTTGCATGTGCATCTTTGCAAGCCAAGCCCTACCACGGTCAGGGTTGTCTTCACGTAGTTGTCGCTTGTGCTCATTGGCAAACGGTGTAATTAGGTGCAGCTATTGTATCACGGTGAAATGAGCCTTTTGGAAGGCATCTGGTTCCGGAGTGACTAACTTTTTCCCCAGGGTCCCAACACCTGAAAGCCTACCTTCATGCCGTGAGCGAGGCACACCAATGGGGTTTTGGGGGTCCATATAACCCATGGCCCACTCCACTGCTTCGATGGTCTCGTAGCCACGAACAATGGCTCCCTCCGAAAATAACCGATTATGTGCCAATGATTTCAGGAATCCATAGAATCTCTCGTATGGAAACATCTGATGAAGATAAGATGGGCCAAGGAACCAGATCTCCCTCGCGAGGTGTGCTGTTAGATGCAGCATGAGATCAAAGAATGATGGTGGGAAGGTAGCTTCAAGCAGGCATAGGGTCTCGAAATGCCTCCTCTCTAAGTCCAATAGTTTTTCCTCATCGATCACCTTCTGTTCTATTGCATTGAAGAATAAACACAAGCTCGTGACCGCGTCGCGAACCAATTCTATCTTGATACCTCTAAGTGCAACAGGAAGAAGAGTTGTCATCAACACACGGCAATCATGAGATTTCATCAAGTTGAAATTCATTTTCATGTCCTTCACCGACACTAGCCTCTTGAAGTTTGATCAGTAGCCTGAAGGTACTTTCAAATCATGCAAAAATTGACATAATTCTTTTCTCTTTGCCTTTGACAAGGTGGTTGCAGCAACAGGAAGGTCCGTCCCCGTCTCTGTTTCCTCTGCATAGAGCTCCGGCCTAATTCCCAGTTCTTTAAGATCCTCCCTTGCGTTTTTATGATCTTTTCCTTTGGACTTCTGTTGTAGCAATGTTCCACAAGTAGCTTCACACACATTCTTCTTGACGTGCATGTTGTCAATCGAATGACGCACATCCAACATTGGCCAATACTCTAGCTCCCATAGAATTGATTTCTTATTCCACATTCCTTCTTCTTCTTCTTCACCATCTCCTCGATAGTTTTGACGTCCTTGACTTTCAAGTGGACCAGATCTCCAGTCACATGCAACGGCACCTCTCGATTCTCCTTTTCCCCATTAAACTGACAATCCATGGCCCGGTATGGATGTTTCTTGCCGAGGAAACGACGGTGCCCCATAAATATGTATTTCTTTGAATGTCTTAGCCACACTGCGCATGTATCTTCCAAGCAGTGTGTGCAAGCTACACCTTTCCTTTTACTCTGGCTAGAGAGGTTGCGATGAGCCGGGTTGTCGTTGATGGTGGTGAACAACATGGCGCGCATTATGAACTCCTCACGCTTGAACTCATCCCAAACCTCCTTCACACCAGGCTTCCACAGTATCTTCAAGTCATCAACTAGTGGCCTCAAGTAGACATCAATACGGTCGCCAGGTTGCTTTGGCCCGGAGACCAATATTGTCAGCATCATATATTTATGTTTCTTGCATAGCCAGGGTGGAAGGTTGTGCAATGACAGCACGATAGGCCAGGTGCTATGTGTTGAGCTCTGGTTACCGAATGGATTCACGCCATCTGTGCTCATAGCAAACTGTATGTTCCTTATGTCTTCGTTAAACCACGGAAAGTGGTTATTAATGTTACCCCATTGTGCTGCATCTGCGGGGTGCCTAAACTTGCCATCTTGCTTAAGCTCCTTTTAGCCTTCGTCATGCCAACGCAAGAGTTGGGCCTCCTTTTGTGTTGCGAACCATCTTCTCAGACGAGGAAAGATGCAAAAATACCATGCCACCCTCACAGGGGCCCCTCTGTTAGCCTTCTTCTTCTTGCCTCTGACCTCGCCGGGCTCGTTCTCGTCATCAGCGTTATTATCATCTCCACCACCTTTTTCCTCTTGTACCGATCATAGCCACACTTGGGGCACTTGTTAAGGTCTGCATAATCTCCACGGAACAATACACAACTGTTCTTGCATGCATGGATTTTTTCAACCTCTATTCCTAGAGGACAGATTATCATCTTCGCCTCATAGACAAACTCTGCTATTTGGTTTCCTTCAGGTAGCATGTATCTAAGCACATCCAATAGATGTTTGAAACTTTTGTTGCTCCAACCATGATCTGCCTTAAGCTGCAGAAGTTTTAGATCACCAGAAAGGAGATAGTACTTTTGGCAATCAGGATAGAGGGGTTTCTTTGAATCTTCAATGAACTGCTTCAGCCTCGCTAATTCAGAAGGTGTGTACACTCGTTGAAACTCAACATCCCGCAACATTTGATCAACATTGTGCACACGTTGCAACACCACACCATCATCGAAGCCCCTAACTTCTTGATCAGTGATATCCTCAGGCCTCATCACATTTGGTGGGAATAATGGTTCATTTTCCTCAAAAACTCCACCGTCATCAAGGTCTTCATCATGGTCGGTAGCATGGTGTCGCACTTCACCTTCATTTAGGCAGCCTGCTTTGAGTTCATTAAGGCATTCCTCACCATATTTATTCCAACACGTGTAATTTTTTGTGAAACCACGTGTGACCAAATGATGAAAAATGATTTCCCGTTGTGCAAATTTCTTCTGGTTGAGACAATCTATACAGGGGCAAAGCATTGCCTGAACACCACGGTTTCTCATATCTGCCTCTGCTTGATTTAGAAAACCATTGACCCCACTTAAGAAATTCTCCCAATCTTCTTGGGGCTATCTGTACATCCAAGCCCGAGCAGCAACCGCCATCTGCATTCCATACACCAAAGGAGCATAATTCATCACACAAAAAACCGATAACATAAGAGGATTAAGACAGTTGAAGAATTTCAATAAAAGGGGGCAATTAATTTCCACCTTGACGAGGAATTTCTACGAGGCGAGCGCGGCCGAGGAGGAGGATCGGAGGCGGCGTCGCGGCCGCGGCGACAGCCAGAGGACGGCGCCGAGCCCCAGGGGGAGGGGACACTGAGGCGTCTGCTTTGGATGATGCCACGGTCGACGTCCGCTGGCCCTTTTCGCCGTCGCGCACGTGGCCGGCCGACCTGCTGCAGCGCCGGCTTTCTGAGGAGAGAAAGCGCGATCCTCAGAGCGCGCGCAGCTGGCGGCGGTGAAAGGGGCAGGCCGGCAGGGACATCTGAGCAGAGAGATCGAGCGAGTGACCTTCTGAGGAGAGAGAGCGAGTGTTGTTGTCGGAACGGGAGTGGCCTTCTGAGGAGAGAGAGCGAGTGGTGTCGTATCCAATTGGGCTGCCAGCAAAGGAGACGCATCCTAACAAACATGCGTCTCCAGTACGAAAGTTATCGGTAAATACGGCAGTGATCAGTAACGGACTTAAACAGCCCGTTACCGATAGGGCATTGATCGGTAACGGACTTTACGAGCCCGTTACCGATAGGTTTAACTTTTGTAACGGACTCGATTTAACGTTCGTTACAACGAATTCATGTAACGGGCATTTAAGAAGCCCGTTACCAGAAGTCCACATTGGTAACGGGCGTAGTGGAGGCCAACCCCGGGGTCGGCCTGCCGCGCTTATGGGTAACGGGCGCCAAACAACAACCGTTACAGATGTGGGTGCATGTAACGGGTGTTAAGGGCCCGTTACAAATGCTGCGTGACCTATTTGAGGTTTTCACGTAGTGTGTTTGAACTATTGTGTATATATAATTCTGGCTTTCCTTAATTTTTATGTTGAGAACTCCCTGCCATTTACATAAAAAGAATCGTTTCATGTGTGTGTGTGTGATGTTTCGGTTTTACGCTGAATATACTCCCTCTGTCCCATAAAAGAGTGCAATTTTAGTTTTTTTTTGGAACAGATTAGTGGAGGAATGAAAAGACTCTAATACCCTCATTTGTTTGCCAAATGCAGTAAGTTCTTCCATGCAAATCAGATTTGACCACTTAATTAAGAAGGTAATCAGATCTATTTTCTAGAATTGCATTCTTTGTGAGATTTTTTTCAAAAGCTAGGATTGCACTTTTTATGAGACGGAGAGAGTATATATTAAACTAGTCTTACGTTTAAATCGGATCAGACCCATGCATACAGGTGTTGGAATAAACCTGTTTATTCCAACACGTGTAATTTTTTGTGAAACCACGTGTGACCGAATACATGAAAGCCTCTCTCTTTTATATATACTCCCTCCATACTCATAAAACATGTCGTTTTGGACAAGATTCCAGTCAAACATTGGGAATATAAATCATGAATAACTTTTAAGTTGTTGAGTTTGAAAATGTGAAAACTACATGAATAGATTTGTCTTGCAAAACACTTTTATAAAAGTATACATTTGTTAGTTTTTAACAAATATTTTTATAAAAATAAGAAGTCAAAGTTATACTTTGGAGACCGTGTCGCTGTCCTAAACGACATGTTTCAGTTAGCTTCACACGCTTCGATATTGACTGTTTCAGTTAGCTCTTCTCAGTTATGGTTCTTGTCCATTTTAGTTTTCCGTTTTGGAATTTAGCTAGGCCGGATCCGATATCATCCTTGCAACCCACTCCCTAATCTGTTCTAAAAAAAGTCCATGTTTGAAATATTGTGTATATATATAATTCTGGCTTTCCTTAATTTTTATGTTGAGATCTCCCAGCCATTTACATAAAAAGAATCGTTTCATGTGTGTGTGTGATGTTTCGGTTT
Source organism: Cenchrus fungigraminus (assembly GCA_036936925.1). Classification (NCBI taxonomy): domain Eukaryota; kingdom Viridiplantae; phylum Streptophyta; class Magnoliopsida; order Poales; family Poaceae; genus Cenchrus; species Cenchrus fungigraminus. The sequence continues at coordinate 57,287,969 of CM072768.1, read as the reverse complement.
TACGCTGAATATACTCCCTCCGTCCCATAAAAGTGTGCAATTTTAGTTTTTTTGGAACAGCTTAGTAGAGGAATGAAAAGACTCTAATACCCTCATTTGTTTGCCAAATGCAGTAAGTTCTTCCATGCAAATCAGATTTGATCACTTAATTAAGAAGGTAATCAGATCTATTTTCTAGAATTGCATTCTTTGTGAGATTTTTTTCAAAAGCTAGGATTGCACTTTTTATGAGACGGAGAGAGTATATATTAAACTAGTCTTATGTTTAAATCAGATCAGACCCATGCATACAGGTGTTGGAATAAACCTGTTTATTCCAACACGTGTAATTTTTTGTGAAACCACGTGTGACCGAATACATGAAAGCCTCTCTCTTTTATATATACTCCCTCCATACTCATAAAACATGTCGTTTTGGACAAGATTCCAGTCAAACATTGGGAATATAAATCATGAATAACTTTTAAGTTGTTGAGTTTGAAAATGTGAAAACTACATGAATAGATTTGTCTTGCAAAACACTTTTATAAAAGTATACATTTGTTAGTTTTTAACAAATATTTTTATAAAAATAAGAAGTCAAAGTTATACTTTGGAGACCGTCTCGCTGTCCTAAACGACATGTTTCAGTTAGCTTCACACGCTTCGATATTGACTGTTTCAGTTAGCTCTTCTCAGTTATGGTTCTTGTCCATTTTAATTTTCCCTTTTGGAATTTAGCTAGGCCGGATCCGATATCATCCTTGCAACCCACTCCCTGATCTGTTCTAAAAAAAGTCAATGTTTGAAATATTGTGTATATATATAATTCTGGCTTTCCTTAATTTTTATGTTGAGATCTCCCAGCCATTTACATAAAAAGAATCGTTTCATATGTGTGTGTGATGTTTCGGTTTTACGCTGAATATACTCCCTCCGTCCCATAAAAGAGTGCAAATTTAGTTTTTTTAGAACAGATTAGTGGAGGAATGAAAAGACTCTAATACCCTCATTTGTTTGCCAAATGCAGTAAGTTCTTCCATGCAAATCAGATCTGACCACTTAATTAGGAAGGTAATTAGATCTATTTTCTAGAATTGCATTCTTTGTGAGATTTTTTTTTCAAAAGCTAGGATTGCACTTTTATGAGACGGAGAGCGTATATATTAAACTAGTCTTATGTTTAAATCGGATCAGGCCCATGCATACAGGTGACGTCAATGTCATCGCCTCTGGAACGAAATGGCCTGGCCTCGATCGATGGATATGCTTTCAGTCTTTCACCATCGACGTGGCCGGAGCAGCAAATGCCGAATATATATATTGGGAGCCTAGGGCTTCCAATAATTATTGGAAGCCCCGACCCGGTTTGAGAGCCGCAGCCATACGGTGGAACCCAACCAGACCTGCCTGCCCACCGAACCAGCGACCCGGTCACGTGATGGCATCCACGTGCGTGGGCCCCACCCTATCTCCTCCTCCCCTCATTCCCCAGCCCGGTTCAAAACACCCCCCCCCCCCGGCTGGACGGATCGGCCCACAGAAGATTCCGCGACGGCGCCCCGCCCCCCTACCCCCAGCGGGCGGACGCGTGCGCGCGGCACAGCGAGCACGGCTGCGGTGCGTTCCCCGTTGCGCCCCTCCCCGCACGGGACCAGTGAGCCGCGGCGAGCGGTGGCTCGGAGGCTGCCTCCCCCGCGGGATCTCGACCCGCCGCGGGCGCAGCTCCCCACCATCGAGCCGCGAGATCCACGACGCCCAGCGCCTCTCCAAATCGCCGACCCCCGCCGCCAGTCCGCCTCCCTGTCCACCGGCTCGGGCGACATGTTCCCTGCTGCCAGGTTCCCGTCGCTGGAGAGCTTCCCGCGGCGCAGCAGCCGCGGCGGAGGACGCATCCCCGTCGAGCAGGTCGCCAACAGCTACTGAGGTCGCATCCCCGTCAAGCAGGTCGCGTGGTTGCGTGTAGGTAACTCCTCGTCCCTCGCACCAAGCCTCCAACTCGATTTTTTCCGCTGGATGCAGTTCCTCTGTTCTTGTTCATATAAGCAACTAACATGTTCGACAAAATGCTTGTGAGAAGATAGGAGGAGTAAAAGCTTTGTTTTTTTCTCTATTCTTCATGCTCATCCTTGCTTCTGATTTTGGATTTGTGCCTAGGCTCTGCTTAGGTATCTTTGGCAGTATAAAAATCTCAGTTTGAATGATTCTATGATTGTGGTAAAAGGATTCTACGACATTTGTGCTTATGGTCGGCCTTTGTGCCGGTGCTCTTCATCGTTGCAGGGGAGATGCAGCCCTGCAGTTTCGTTGTTTGGGAGCCGGTTGTGGAGGCCATCCTGCAGTTCCTCTTTCTCACCACCGGATGAACCAAAATGCCACTGTGTACGGCCATCGAGCCATGTTTTTCTGCAGGACCAATGTGTTCGGCCATCGAGCCGTGTTTTTCTGCAGGATTCTATGACTCGGACATCAAGTTTATATGACTCGACGACAGGTTTCTATCACTCAGACGACAGGTTTCTATGACATCAGAAACCTACCATCTGGATCATAGAAACTTGTCGTTTCTGTCATAGAAATATGCTGTCTATGATTCCGTGCTGCTAGTTTTGTGCCATTGATTTCTTTACTCTGCATGTATATGTATCTATGACAGTTTGTATGACAATTGGATTCAATGCAAGATTCAATTAAAAAAAGAAACTACTTTATTTGCCTACAGCCATAAGTTTCATACATAGGTTTCCATGCTAAATTTATGTTGTTGTATGATTTATATGCCTGCACATATAGGTTTTTATGCTAGTTCGCTGCAAACTTAAGATCTCAAAGAAATATCATCACCTCTATGCTTTCACGCATAGAGTTCTATTATTTCTTTTTGCTGATAATTGATCTTGGGTTTGTAATGCATATAGTTCCATATGTTAGGCTTGTCTTTTGGGATCATATACATGCTTGGGCCTGATCGTAGAAACCACAATGCATGATTATATGACTATGCTAATAGGATTCTATGACTTTTGACCAGTGCAGCAGAGCCTTCTCAACCTCGCCGGAGCATAGTTGAAGTTGTCGCAGGTGTTGCTCAGCCCGCGACAAGAATGACTACAAGGTTCGAGATGTGCTGCTCGCCGTCACCCATGTGCGCCGACCTTCGTGTCGAGCTTTTGTTGTAGGTGGCACTGCTGAGGATAGAAATTGTACTCTTTGTCATATATCTCATTACTCTTGTGCATGAATGTAAATTTCATGTTTATATGTTGGTCCTCATTGGTTTATATGACTATAAATATTGTTTTCTATGACTCTTGTCATGTGGTGTGATAGATATTATGTGTTGAGCTCTGATTAATTTCAAATCTAGAAAATACGAGAAATTTTGTATGCTCCAATCCATATATTTCTAAGATCTAGAAGGTAGATTTATATGACTTGGAGACAACTCGGAGACAGATTTGTATGATCTAGACCACATGTTTCTATGATAGGACAGCACATGCCACTTGATGCACATGTCACTTGACACATGTCGCACGGGTCATAGAAACCTGTCGTCCAGGTCATAAAAACTTGTCGTCCGGGTCATAGAAACCTGTTGTCCAGGTCTAAAAACTTGTAGTACATGTCATAGAATCATTTAGTTTTTGTCATAGGAACCTATTGTCACGGGTCATAGAAACATGTAGTCTGGGTCATAAAAACCTACCGTCGCGGGTCATACAAACATGCAGTCTGGGTCATACAAACTTATCATCATACAAACCTGCAGTCGGGTCATACAAACCTGTCATTCGGGTATCTATGGTCATGTAAAATTTTGAATTCAATTTTTTTTTAAAATATTCACAATGGATCTCAAATTGTGCATAAAAATATCACGAATCTTATGGTGAAAACCGTTTCTGAATTGGATCCTCGTGTGAAAATTTATTGCGGAAAAACTAAAAAGCAAAAAAATGGATCTGCATACATGCATGCGTCAGGTGGGAGGTGGGCACGTGGCTGGTTGGTTGGCTGTGAGGGAGATGGAGGTGGGCACGTGGTTGGTTGGTTGGCTGGGTTGACCGGGGCTTCCAATAGCTATTGGAAGCCCTGGGCTCCCATTAGTGTTACTCTATACAAGGTGAGGCTAAAATGCAACAAGGTGCAATCTGTACAGTAAATGCACAGACCCCGCAGTTTCAACCAATTGCAACAGGTTGACTAGAGTATTTGCAACTGTAACACCACCGATTGCAACTCGACGGAAAAACATTTTGCACAAAAAATGTACATATTCTCGTAGTTAGGAATGTGCGATTACACTAATTGCAACTAGATGGACCAGTTGCAATTGGATGCAGACCAATTGCAATTGAGCCCAACTAGTTGCAACTAGGCGCTCACTGCGTGTAAACCAATTGCAACAGTGAGACTAGATCAATTGCAACCATGACATTATACTAATTGCAACTCGACGAAACTAATTACAATAAATCTGGCCCGTTGCAACTAGATACAAACCAATTGCAACTAGACCACCCAATTACAGCCCGACGCGAACCAATTGCAACCCGAGTAAGTCCAGTTGCAACTGAGCAAAAATCTATTAGAATCAGAGTGGCTGCATTTCTCTATACAGAATGCACCAAAGTGCATTATAGCAAAACACTACCTCTCTCTATATATATATATACACACGGAGAGTATACTCCGTGGTCGGTCGTAGAATAACTTATTCTATAGCTAGGTCAAATTACTGCACCAACAACGCGTCCCATTTTCCCTGTCATCTTTAGTCAGACGTGTTTCCTCCTTCTGCTTTAATTACCGTAGTAATAACGTGCTGGTGGCAGCAAGCAAGCCATCGACACGTACGCGATGCCTGCTACAGATGAGGTTGGCATATTCACGTCCGTGATTACTACTACTAGACAGAACATGGCTGCCATATTCATGCATGCGAGCGCCACGAGTTATATTGTTGCCTACACGTGCATGCACGCAAGTGTACCATGGTTACGAGAATAAATTCATATTTTTACTAGCACCTGTAATATAAAATTGGATTACCAGAATACATTAGGAGAGAGTTACTACAATTATGCGCCATGCTATTTCCAGGTACCATTTTTACTATATTAACCAGAGGAATGTATTCTCAAATAATTTGGATGGGAATAACCTCAATTTATCACGATTCACAGAGCCCAGTTCCTATAAACAAGTACTGCATAAGATGAAAAAAATATCTTAAAGTATTTACCAGATTATTCACCACAAAGTATTATCTGAATGGCGTCATCAATTTACTGCAAAGTATTTACCATCTTAGCATCACCGATTTACTAGAAAATTCTTTTTACCAGAATAACGTCATCAATTTACGACAAAGGTATTTACCATAATAGCATCATCAGTTTACCATGAATTATTTTGAAATTCTGTTGTGTATAATCAGGGTCCATGACTCCATGTTATAGGAAAATATTACTTTTAAGAATATAGTGTCTCGTTCTCGGTTCGAAGTCAGATGTGTTAATTGGCAAACAATCTTTTTCTTATGTGCAGCACGATTAGTAGCTGAGGTAATTAAGGAGGTATGACCAGATAATGGTGGGACGCATGGAATAGAATAGGACAGGCTGGCGGGGCAGTGGGTTTGTGCGCGTACTGCTGAGCCGCGTGTGTAGTTGGATCTGACTGTAGAATTACTTATTCTATAACCGACTATAGAGCAGTGTGTGTATATATATATATACACATTAAAGTGGATTTGCTACCACCGGTGGTACCTCTCCCCCTCCCGTGGTAGCTATGCACACCTTCCAGAGAGCGACACGTGTGCGAGATGTCGTGCCTCGCCGTGAGACAATGACGGACGCCGTCGGTACTCGGTAGCGCCCGTGAGCTGGTATCCTTGGCATTGCTGTAGTGGACCACGTGTCGGTGTCTCAGGATGTTTTTTTTATTACTTTACTGGACGCGGTCTCTGCGGCAGCTGCTGAATTTTTTCTACTCCGTACCTGTGACCTTTCGTGCTAGTTACTCCTGCAGTGGTAGCCTTGTAGGGAGCAGCAGTGAGCCAGTGAGGGTTATTGTGAGCCTGTTCGTTTGGCTGGTGACTGGTTGCTGATGCTGATTTGTTCTGAGAGAAAAGTACTGCTGGCTGATTGTTGGTGGCTGGTTTGTTCTGAGAGAAAAGTACTGCTGGCTGGTAGCTGATAAGCCCAAACGAACAGGGCGAGTTGTGGACACGCATGCAAGCACGGATGCTGAGCGGATGGAGTGCAAGCAGACGCAAAAGCCTGCTTCGATTTTTTTTTTAAGTTTCCCTCGGCGTTTATTCTGGTTTTTATTTTTCCTTCACATCAATGCATGCATGCTAACCTGTACGTCCAGCAGGGAACTTTTTTTTTTGAATGTAGGTTGTCTCAGAACTGATTGATACGGGTGTTCAGGGATTAAAGTTGAATGTAGATTGTCTCAGAACTGTTTGACCAAGTTCTTTTTTGAACTAAAGGAACGACCAAGTTAAATAGAAGTCTGATATCCAACGTAATGCTAAGAGCACTGCTTTTCGAAAAAAAATTCTAAGATCACTGGAACGTGCTGCACGCTCAATCAAGTTCATGCGGTACCAGGGTTACTTTTTTTAGCTGTGAGGTGAGGGCTGCGCTCATGGAAGTGACAGCAGGCACTGCCACAGAATTAAAATAAGTGTGTTTTACTTGGGAAACCAAAATTTTTTTAGTGTCACATCAAGATGTCGAATTAATCTCATACCTCGTGGACACAAATCTTTTGAGCATAATGAATTCATCATTAGCACATGTGAGTACTGTAGCATTTATAGCTAGATATGAGCTAATTTTTACTAACTATATTTAATGTTTCATGTATGTGTCCAAAGATATTCGATGTGATAGGTGAATAATTTTTTTTTTGAAAACTAAACAAAGTCTAGTACTGTAGGTCAGCATACCATGAAAGGCAATCATTTGAAACTAAAATAGTTCCTGATGACGGCAGGTGCAGTAAGCAAAACACAAAGGGTCTCATATGCTAATTAAAATATACCGACATTTAGCAGCAGCAGGAAGCCAACAGATGGGCACGGTGTCAATTTCTTCTTGGACTGCAAGCAGATGCGTGCAAGGTCGTCTAGTACTACTAGCCTACTAGTACTGCATTATGCATGTTAATATGTGAGGTCAGAAAAAATATTTCTAGCATACGTACCTCTTGCCGATACTCTCTCCGTCCCCAAAAGAGTGTCGTTTTCGCTTCTCGAGAAACAACTTTGACTAAATATATAAAAATATATATTAATATTTATGGTACAAAATTAATATAGTTAGATAGATATTTGAATCTAATTTTTTATAAATTTATTTGAAGACACAAATATTGCACGTATTTTCAACAAATTCGGTCAAACTTGTGATATGAAAACCCACGGCGACATTTTTTTGAGGACGGAGGGAGTACACCAGTCACCAGTGCCTTCTCATCAGCGAAGCAAAAGCCTGCGCCTGTGACAGCTCGGTGGTGTCAGTGGTCCTGCTACTGGTCTGGCATGCGACCTTTATTACTAACGCCGCCGCTTAGCTCCGTCTGACTCGCGTCATGTCACGGATGCGCCTGCATGTTGATCCGACGGCTACGTGAAGCTGGGTAGCAGCCCCCACGGGTGGTTAGCTACCACCGGTGGTAGTTCGTTATTTCTGATAGACGTGCCTTTAATTTGTGAGAGATCGAGATGGACGCCGTGATAGACCTACTAGAACTACTGTAATTATTAATTAACCGCTCCGAAATGAGGTCAAGTGAGATTTCATGCGCAGGTGCACATACGTTAATTTTTTTTAAAATAATCTAGACTTTGCGCCAAGATATATAGAAAGTTTTATTTACTCTGTTTAATTATTAACCCCTGCATTATAGTATCTCTTTCAAGTAATAAAGAGCATGTCCGACTTATCTCGACTCATCTTATTTTTACTTATTTTCTGTCACACAACACTATTTAATTTATCATTCGAATATTATTCTCTGTAAGACTGTAACAGCTGAACTTACTCAAAGGGTATCTTCCTAGTACTGTATTTGCTGCAAATCTGCAATGCATAGGCCATAGGGCACAGCGCTGGACCCACCACCTGAGCAACGCATATGCCTGATTGGCTGATTGCCTGCTGAAGGGAAGCAAGCTAGGCCCGCTCGCATTGCATATGCTCTAATGCTCATGGATGACCGTACGTGTACCTTCTCGGCAGCAGTTCCTCTTTTTTTTTCTCAGCACCACCGTACGAGCAGACCTCCTCCCTAGCTAGCTCCCGGCTCAGCCTGGTCCTGGAGCTAGATACTCCTACTCCCTCCGGTTTAACTCAAATCTTGTAAAAAATTATTTTTTAAGACGTGCAAATCACGTTTTTCATTAAGAGGAGAGAATGAGTTACAACAAAGCAACTTTATGAGAAACCCCAAAGTGTACACCCTCTGTCCCTTTATCACGGTCGCTAGAAAATCGAGCCTGTGAGGGCATTCCAGTTCCCGAGCGACGATGAAAGCGGGACGGAGGGAGTAGAGAACAAGACCCAACAAAGAAACAGAAACATCAAGACTAACTGAGCGAAACAAGGTGAAGGAGAGGAGAATTCCCAACACCACCACACCGAACAAGAATTAAAAGGCGAAGCCTAGCCTGCATGAAAGGACACCAAGATCGCACGCACACCACTGGGAGCCAACAACACAAGTCTACGAAGGTCGAATGAAGATGTCATGCAGGACATGCCACTAGGGAGAGAACGACGTGAACGCCGCCATCATCCGTATGTCCAGGAAGGAGCAGACCCAGTCTTCACCAGGCTGACCGAATGGAATTGAGGCCACAACGACAACGCCTCCAGCGAGGTAAACTACACAAAGAGTGCAGCCGTTGTCGGCACCGACCGGTGTCGTGAAAGGCTTTCGCCAAGCCCCAAGACCAACTTCTCACAGCCGACCTTCAAGGCTAGGGTGGTAGGCGAACCGATGGGAAGGCATGCTATGCGATACAAGGCGAGAACAACAGGGAACAAGAGTAGGCCGGCGAACCACGACCTCCCATCACAGCGACGAAGGCAAGCAACCCAAAGATGACAATAGACGACAACGAGAGCCGGAGGCCCGAGGCAGTGGCAAAGAGCCGGCGAGCTCGAGGCCGACGGTGGAGCGGAGGCGGTGAAGACGAGGCTGGCGGACGACGGCGGAGCGAAGGTGACAAAGCAGAGGGGCCGCCAACCGTCGAGACCTGAGACAGGTTGATGGACGGGGAGGGGAGGCTGGGCGACGACGTAGGCACCTGGAGGCCACCACAATCCGCCGAGCAGTACCGAGCCCACCATGGTCTACCAGTGCCGGAGGAAGGAGGACACTGGCGGCCACGCGGGGGCGGCGCCTGCCTACCAATGCCGGAGGAGAGAGTGACACTGGCAGGCACGCAGAGGCGGTGTCGGGCGGCGCCAGCGAGGAGAGGCCGCGGCCGCCGGCGGGAGGGAGAGACGCGGCAGTCGGCGAGGTGGAGCTCCGGGGAAGGTTGTGGGCACCGCTAGCGGGGTGGAAGAGGTCGCGAAGTAGGGGTGCACCGTCAGGTAGGGGGACGCCGCAACAAGGGGAAGGGAGCCGATCCAGGCGCACGCGTCGGCGGCGCCCACCCCTCCTCCCCGTGTCAGCTGTAGGAGAAGAGGGCCCGCGGCCACCGGGTGCCGGTGGTGAGGAGGGGCGCCGTAGCGCCCAGGAAGGAGCCGCCGTCGGCGGGGAGGCCGCGGTCGTCAGTGGGAGGGAGCGGCAGACCCCGGTGGAGGCGGGAGCGTCAGCCGCCGACGGAGGAGGGAGCGGCGGCCCGCTGCCACTGTCGGCCTCGACGACGGAGTAGGCCCCGCACCTACCCAGATCTAGGGTAGGTCGGGCGCCATGGGGGAAGAAGCTGCGGCCGTCGGCGTGTGGAAGGGGGCCGCGGCCGCAGGCGAGGTGAGGATGAGAGCCGCAACCGCCTTCGGCCCGGTCAGCACCGGTTGCGAAGGTGGTGAGCACGCCCGGCGGGCCGTCGTCGGACCGGAGCACGTAGTGCATGCGAGGACCAGGCGGCGGAGCTCGGCCGACGCGACGTAGGGACGGCGTGGTGCGGCCAGAGGAGCAGCCGCGGGAGGGGCGACGACGGCGCGAGGACCCGTACCCGCCTAGATCTACGGTTGGGGCTGGCGCCAAGAGGAGGATGTGAGGGGGGGACGGGAGGGAGGAGCGGTGGATAGAGACGCTGGCGCCGGTGCCTACTCCGTCGTCGAGGCCGGAAAAAACGACTTCATTGACTAAATCGGAGAGAGTATATAGGCATGGCTTCATACAGCAGAGCGACGATACCAGGATGGATGTGGGAACGATGACGAGACGACGTCGTGCTGGTGCAGCGTGTTGGACCAGCCGGCCGGCCCCTTATCCACTGACTCTTACGGAGTACTTGACAGCACACTGCACTGGTGATGATAAACCTGTCCGTTGCCCGCGCGCTGGACCACGCACGAGAGCCACGAGGCCGCTGGCCCCACGTACGCGTGGTGCGTACGAGAAAACCACGTGCGACCTGCTGCCATAGCGCAACAGATGTTCCCTCTCTTAGCGCAACAGACATCTCCATCTATCCGAGAGTGCAGGACTTTTCAACGATCTTTAGGTTTTCTTTCTATCTTCAATTATCTAAACTTCATACGCCATAGCACAACAGACATCTCCATGTATCTATCCGTGTACTTACACATGCATATCTAAGAAGAAATTAATTAATATACTGCCAACATTTCTTTGAACGATCGCGACTTAACCACCAAAAACATATGTCCTACACCACTTGTTTATTACCGGGGTCCTAATAGAATTAACAAAGGGGTAACATTTAGTATTCGAAACTTTTCTCCGTGATTTTTACTAGCTACAGCTAGAATGCAACAAGCTTCGTTAGTGACCTCTTCATTTTATGTTTCTGATTGAGGCTTAATTAATAATAAGGTTGTGTCTCATCACTACCGGATTCGGCCTCTTGCCGTGAGCCGGTTCCTCACGGCAAAGAGCGGTCTACTCATGGCAACAACTTTGCCGTGAGTTGCCGCCGGCAAACAGCCGTTTGCCGTGAGCCTTCCCTCATGCCCACGGCACACATCTACCGTGTGTCCTATTTAGCTCACGGCAAACCTATTGTAAACAAATAAAAAAAGAAAAGCAGGCCCACGTGTTGGGTACTGCAGCCCCACCGGCCAGCCGCCGTGGTTCCGCCGCATGCCACCACGAAGCCACCGGCACGAGGAGCTCGCCGCCGCAGATGTGTGGCGCCACACCGGAGCAGATGTCCCTGCAGATCTCGCCGCCGCAGATCTCGCCTTGGATCTCACCGCGCCTGCACCTTGCTCCACGTGCCTGATCCGCCGCTGGGAAGAAGAGGTCGCCGCCGGGAAGAAGAGGTCGCCGCAGATCTTGGCGCCGTAGATCTCGCCGTGGATGAAGAGGTCATCGAACCAGCTCACGGCATGCTCCACGCACCGGATCCGCCGCCGCACCTCGTCGGAATGGAGGAAGAGGAGGCCGCCACCCCCTCCTTGCACGCCACCACGAGGCCACCAGGAAGAAAAGGTCGTCGCAGATCCAGAGCCCGTCGCGCCGGAGGGGAGGAAGCGGAGGCCGACGGGGCACGTAGCTCGCCCGCGCCTTGCTCTCGCCGGAAGGGATGGCGGGCTTGGGGGACCTCTATGCGCCGCCACCTCACCTCGCCCTACCGCTGCACCTCACCTTCGGTGAGGGGCGAGCAGAGGGGGTAGGGGAGGGGAGGCAGAGGAGGGACCGACCGCTCCATGCGCCGCCGGATCTGAGGGAGAGGAGGGAGCGCCGCCGGACCTGAGGGAGAGGAGGGAGTGCCGCCGGACCTGAGGGAGAGGAGGGAGGGGATGGTTGCGGCGTGGGCGAGGGGGGTGGCTGCGCGGTGGGGGAGGGGGCGCAGCCTAGGGTTGCGAAGGGGAGGGGGTGGGGGCTTAAATAGGCTAGGCGGGTTAATGGGCCGGTCGAGTTCAGTTTGTCGTGAGCCCATAACCCGACTCTCGAATTTTTTTTAAAAAAAATGATTAAAGTGTATTTAATTAGCTAATTATTGTAAACGACTTCAAATGAAAAAGTTGTCAAATACAAAGTTTCATAACTTCTTGAGATACACAACTTTCATATTGCGAGTTTCTCCATTCGAGAACATTTACAAAATTTGAATTTTCGAATTCAAAAAAATCAAACATACAGTCAAACTTAGTTTTTCTTTTGCAACATGATTTCAAATGAAAAAGTGCTAAACAACAAAGTTCATAACTTTTCAAGATGTACAACTTTTATTTATAATGTCTCTCCATTCGAAATGTCATTTCAAAAATTCAAATTTTCAAATTCGAAAAATTCATACTCCTTTTCGTTGATGAAAGTAATTAAAATTAGAAACTGTTCAACTACGAAGTTTCATAAATTTCCAATACCGACAACTTTTATTTTGGTCATTTGATCATCTAGTATTGTTGTAGTGATAATGTTCACAAATCCTATTCATCTCTCATATAGTTTCATCAAACTATATAAGAGATATAGGTTTTGTGAACAAAATTAGTACAACTTTGTCAAATAAAGAAATGATCCTAATAAAAATTGTACATCTTGAGAAGTAATGAAACTTTGTAATTGAAATTTTTTTGATTTGAATTAATTTACTGCTTCAAAATTTGTTTTCAATTTACGATGAAGATCATTTTCCCGTAGGCTAGAAAAAAGGCTCACGGCAAAAAAGCTCTTTGCCGTGAGCCGCTCTCGGCAAAAGAGCATTTTGCCGTCAGCTAGAAAAAGCTCACGGCAAACTTTCTTTTTGCCTTGAGCCTCTCTCGGCAAATTCCTTTTTGCCGTGAGCCGCTCCATTTGCCGTGAGGTTTTCTGTTGGCCGTCGGGAAAAAGATATTTTGCCATGAACCTGGCTTTTGGCTCATGGCAAAATACCTGGCTCACTGCAGCCATGCGATTTCTGGTAGTGCATTTTCATCATATTAGCAACCAATTTATTATGAAAATGGACGTCACGAATTGTGCCACGTAATAATCATCCAGAAATGACATGGACATTGACATGGCAGTTGATGCGGTGCTCCCTATAGTCCCGGTTTAGAATCAGGACGCTGTGAAACTTACATTATTTAGATTTAGCCTTCGTGGAGCCAAACCGAAGGAAGAGCAAAAGAAGAGGGAATATATTACAATGTTCATGACTATACGAAGTCTAAAATTACATGAAAATGCTATTTCTAGCGAACATCCAATATGCCCATTAAACAAAAATATGCCTAGGTAAGTGACCGAACCAGACCTGCCATTTCTAGCTATATATGTTTGCTTTAAGGGAAATAAATTGAGACCGCGCCACCTGTGTGCGTCCTCTCCTGATGTTTGCCACGTGGACGAGAATAAAAATGAGATGGTTGATGTGGATTTCAACTTCCTAATTTTAGCTTTATAAATCTCAACTTGACCCTCTCTGTGATTCTATTGCGAGTCCATCGCTGCACATCAGCCCTACTCTGATTGACGCGGGAAACATCAGGAGACAGGGCGCACGGGTGCCGCTACACGGTCATGTAATGTTGCTTGTTGCGGCTATCATATCTTCCATGGATGAGCAAGCACGCCCCACGTCCTCCTCCAGCAGCCCACCCTCCCCAGCCTCTTTCTTCTAGGCGACCGGCAGCAACGGCAGCCTGGTGCTCGAGTTCCCCTACATCGAGGTGCCGGAGCAATGGCTGATGGACGACGATGACGACGACAACGCACAGGACCCGCCGCCCCTACCCTTAGACCATAGAGCCGTGCCGGGCGACGGGGGTGGAAGCTCTGCTGACTTATCCAGCATGAATAATAACTCACCGGAACCTGTGGCGACGAAGTGTCGGGGGCGAAAGCCTGGGCCTAGTGTTGACACTGTTTTTTGGAAGAAACAGGTCAAAAGGGATAAGGAGGAGCAGCCGATGAAGAAATAGTACAATCGGCCGATTAGAGAGAGAGAAGAGTGGTCAACAAGACTCGCCGATGGTCAAAGGAGTCCAACTCTATCGATGGGCTGGCGGGTCAAACCGATCGGCTGATGGTCAACCGGAAAATCGGCCGATGGAAAGAGAAGAAGGCGGAAATCAAGAAAACACGCCTGAAAGAAAGCGCGGTGGAGGCGGGTCAATCTATGATTGACAACGGGTCAAGAGTCAGTTTTAGGAAAATTTTGACTCCTACGTGAGTCTTTTTCTATTTTTAGTAGTGTTCGTTTTCTTTAGATGCAAGTAAACAATGTCGTAATCGGCTAGGAGTCGGGTTGTCCTCAGGACATAAATAGCGACCCTGAGCGGTCGGGAAAAAGTGTACACACCAATATCAAACAACCCGCCTCCGGGCAAACCCTTTACAATTTACAGCATCTACTTTACAGCATCTACTTTTCGTCGACTTCACCATTGCGTTTTTTCTCTTTTCTACAACGCCGTCCTTCAAGTTCGTCGGGCTGCATCGATCGATCTCTGGCAAGCTTGTGAGTACCATTTTACCGAATAACCCTAGGCCTTAACCTCCGGGCGCATCGCTGAGGTTTCGTCTAGTTTTTTATTCACCCCTTACCGATATTAGCTAGATCTTCAAGTTTTCGTACCAATTCTTGTGGTTTTAGCTATTATCACCAATTTATCCTGCTCGATCTAGATCCTATCGGCTTCTAACACTACAGCCGATTCTGACCTACTCGAGTGCTGACGTCACGATCGGCCGATTCCAGCCGATCTCTTATCTACACCCTCGCGCCTCGGTCGCTCTCGAGCCGGCCGATCCCGCTTTTTCGTATCGACCGATTGGCTGGCACATGTGTCGCTAAAAGGCCCATCGGTTCTCTAGCCGATCCCTAATATTTTCCATTGTCAATCAACAGGTCAGATTGGCTGGCACGCCTCGCTACAGACACGTGTGTCGCGCGCGGAGGTGACGTCCTATTTTTGCGTCAACACACTTTTGGCATGCCCAGTGGGACCCGAAAAAGTCAACAATGTCGAAGAATTTGAAGAATAATGAAGTTGACCAGGGCAACATTCAGACAGTCTCCAAAGATCAGCTGAAGGATGCAGACAAAGCCGAGTTCGAAGCTCACATGAAGCGGTTTGAAGAACTATGCTTGGCTTCGTATGGTCAAACTAAAAGTGGGGTCTACAAGAAGAATCCTCTTCCAATGCCCCAGCATATCACCTTCTCATCTGATCCTCAAGGACTTCAAGATATCATGAACAAGGCTATGCATCAGACGATGATCGATCAATCTAAAGTCCTTGCTAATACAATCCAGAACTGTCTGACTGAGACGCTCAAGAAGGGAACAGAAGAGGGATACGTGGGACCTGCATACTTCCAACCAAAGCGAACTCCTCCAATGTTCCCAAAAGACCAATCGGCTTCCCTGTCGATTGATGATCCAACAGTAGGGGTTACATCATCTCCATAGATCAATGCAACTGATCCTGGTCCTTCATCGGGTGCCCAGCCGATTCAGAATCAGAATATTGGGAATATGTCTAAAAACCCTGCTGTGACGGTGCCAATTGTTCCAACATATTCAGCACAGTCCAAAGTCCAGGATCAGACATTCTCAGTGCAGAATCATCACCAGCAGTATCCTGCGAAGAGAGATCAGAATGGAAGACTTGTAGAATGGAGCCTGCCTCATGATCACTTTGAGACTGATATCTCAAGCTTCTTCGAATCTCACCCCGAAGAAATTCCACAAGTAAAGTACCTAGAGTCTTATCAAGCTATGTTCTGAGGTACTCCAGGGACTGTGCATATGACCAAAGAAGGAGTGGAGTTTGTCTACTTCAATCATGGGAACAAAGCTTTTGAAAGAGTTAAAATCAGTCCAGCTCATGCTCATATGGTTATACCAATGGAAAGAAAAGCTCCTGTTCCACCTCAGAGACCGGTTCCTCAACCAACTTTGGGGATGCCTATACAAACTACTCCACTGCAACAATCACTATCAACGCAACCTGTCTTAACCCCAGCTAATACAGTTGCTCATACAAGATCATCGCCTCAGCAACCAATCGACCAGGGGATGACAAGGCAGCCAACAACACCACAACAACAGATGGATCCTACGCAAGCGATGCAAATGCTCCTAAATCAATTGGCTATCTCAGGCTAGTTGAACTTGCATCAGCCAGTTCCATCGGCTGGTCAGCCGATTGGACAGATTCCACCTGTGCTAAATCAATCAAATACACAAGGTTCTTCTGGAGCAAGGATATCAGCGGCACCAAATCCACAGCCAAGAACCTCGGAAGAACAACCTCCAGAATGGGGTGGAATTCCAATATGGGATGGAATTATGCGTGGAAAGGAAGTCCCCTCGAATGGAGCTCTAGGCCGCCTTATATGGTCAACGGGCTAGGGCTTTCATTCGAGGTCGGTGGACCCTCATCGGGGTCGATTACAAAACAGGAAGGCTATCTGCCTTGATTACAGGGAATATCCCGTGATCTGCGGACCTACTGGCGGCGCTAAGCCGCGATCTGGTAGCTTGCCTTGCGCTCCAAGTCCCGCGGAACCTCCGGGACCTGGATAATGTCTTCTGGAGTCTTCCAAGGTCGCCGGGGTTGTGGATAAGATCCTTGGGCCCACTTGCAGGTCGGCAGCGCTTCTGACAGGTCGGGTCCACTTGACAGGGACCTCTGGGACCCTGGCCGGTGGGGACCCATGGGTACCCATGTCTCTCACGTAGGCCAGAAAAAAGGCTCACGGCAAAAAAGCTCTTTGCCGTGAGCCGCTCTCGGCAAAAGAGCATTTTTTCTGTAGGCTAGAAAAGTCTCACAACAAACTTTCTTTTTGCTGTGAGCCGCTCTCAGCAAATTCCTTTTTGTCGTGAGCCGCTCCATTTGCCGTGAGGTTTTCTATTGGCCATCGGGAAAAAGGTATTTTGCCATGAGCCTGACTTTTGGCTACTGCAAAATACCTGGCTCACGGCAGCCATGCGATTTCCGGTAGTACATTTTCATCATATTAGCAACCAATTTATTATGAAAATGGACGTCACAAATTGTGCCACATAATAATCATCCAGAAATGACATGGACATTGACATGACAGTTGATGCGGTGCTCCCTATAGTCCCGGTTTAGAATCAGGACGCTGTGAAACTTACATTTTTTAGACTTAGCCTTCGTGGAGCCAAACTGAAGGAAGAGCAAAAGAAGAGGGAATATATTACAATGTTCATGGCTATACGAAGTCTAAAATTACATGAAAATGCTATTTCTAGCGAACATCCAATATGCCCATTAAAGAAAAATATAACTAGGTAAGTGACCGAACCAGACCTGCCATTTCTAGCTATATATGTTTGCTTTCAGGGAAATAAATTGAGACCGCGCCGCCTGTGTGCGTCCTCTCCTGATGTTTGCCACGTGGAAGAGAATAGAAATGAGATGGTTGATGTGGATTTCAACTTGCTAATTTTAGCTTCATAAATCTCAACTTGACCCTCTCCGTGATTCTATTGCGAGTCCATCGCTGCACAGCAGCCCTTTCTGATTGACGCGGGAAACATCAGGAGACAGGGCGCCCGGGTGCCGCTACACGGTCCTGTACTGTTGCTTATTTTCCTGCTTATTAAGAGGAGTGCCGCTACACAGTCCTGTAGTGTTGCTTGTTGCTGGCTATCATATCTTCCATGGATGAGCATGCCCGCCCCACCTCCTCCTCCAGCAGCCCACCCTCCCCAGCCTCTTTCTTCTCCGCGACCGGCGGCAACGGCAGCCAGGTGCTCGAGTTCCCCTACATCAACGTGTTGGAGCAATGGCTGATGGACGACGATGACGACGACAACGCACAGGACCCGCCGCCCCTACCCTTAGAGCATGGGGCCGTGCCGGGCAACGAGGGTGGAAGCTCCCCTGACTTATCCAGCATGAATAATAACCCGCCGGAACCTGTGGCGACGAAGCGGCGGGGGCGAAAGCCTGGGCCTAACGCCGGGGCAGGCCCTGCCATCAGCCACGTGGAGGCCGAGCGCCACCGCCGGGACAAGCTCCACCGCCTGTTCTGCAACCTCCGCGCCGCTGTGCCCAACGTGACCCGGATGGACAAGGCGTCCCTCCTCACCGACGCCACCGCCTACATCTCCGAGCTGCGCGCCCGCGTGGGGCAGCTCGAGGTCGAGGCCACGCGCGCCGCCGTGCGGAAGGCGAACCCGTTCCTCGTGGTGGACGACGACGACGGCGCCGCGCCGGCGACCGGCTCGTTCGGGCTCGACGAGAAGGAGGAACTGGAGGTGCGGATGGTGGTCGGCCACGAGTCGGCGGCGCTACGCCTGACGACCGGGTCACGCCGCCGCCACGCCACCGCGTGCCTCATGGACGCGCTCCGCTCGTTGGACCTGCCCGTGCAACACGCCTGCGCGTGCCGCGTTGGCGGGTTGACCGTGCAGGACGCCGTCGTCGACGTGCCCGCCGCGCTGCGGGACGAGGGTTGCCTCCGGGCGGCGCTGCTCCACAGGCTGCAGCACAGCGGCTAGCTATAGCCTATAGCAGGCTTTGTCGCCGGCAACCTCATGCATTGCCGGCCGGCTTGTTGGAATCCCTGTCATCTGGCCCCCCAACTGTAACGTGCATATTTCTTCTCACCAGTCACCATCACCATTGTAGAATGTTGATCGTTGATCGATGTGGTACACTTTAATTTGCACGCATTATTTTTCAGGTCGTGGTTCAGTGGGTGTTTTGAATAAAGGTGTGCGTTCCTGTGAAATTTTGAGATCAATTCAAATTTGAACATAATCTCAATACTTTCCGGCCCACACCATAGCTAGCTACTAGCTACATTATTATCAATCCAAATAACATGCCTTTAATTTAATCATTCTATTTATTTATTTATTGGTGTTGAAATATGCTATCCGTGTGGCTCCGTGCTATTCGTTTGTTCCTATCACATGTATTAAGTATTAACACTCTCACACACTACTATTTCCGTTCCTCACGCTATTCATTTTATTACAAAAGTCCATTGCAGAAGCTTATATGTTATCCCTCCTAGAATACAAATTGCGTGCTTCAGTTTTTTGTTCCTTGCAGCAAATTGACGAGGTTGGGATATGATTCTATTTGACGACTTGCTACCTTGATGTTATTTTGCATCAGCTGTCATACACTATTACCGATGTTTAATTTGATGCTACATTATTTTAGAAGAAAGTTTCATTTGCTTAACAAATTATTTTACTTGGCAAATCTTGTGTTTTGCTAACTTCTAAAAAAATATGCCAAGTAAAAAAAGAGTTCATCTTCAACAATTTGACATAATTCACTTGTCAAACCCAGATCTAACTTACATCGGGAATCCTGAGAGAAACAAAATTATGTTACGCCCTTCCACCTCTTGAAAACTTACATCAAGAATCCTTCTCTATTCTTTATTTCTTTTTTCACCCTCCCACCTACAGGGAAACGCCGTTGGCAACCACGATCGGCGCACGCATATATAGGCGCAGCGAGGTGAGTTTTGCCAAGTTTCTATTTTTGCCAAGTTGGTTTGTCAAACTGTTGGATGCTAATTTTTCTTATTTTGCCAAAATTAAATGGATGCAAAGTTGGTTTGCCAAACTCTTGGAGTTGCTCTGAGTAAATTAACCTTGTGCTTGGAATAAAATTGAGATAAATATCAATACCTTTTTCGGAGGCATGGTACTGGTGTTGTTCGGATTTGCGCAATTAAACCATAATGTCCCCGATGTTAGTTTATGGATGATAGATGTACTTTATATCGTATTGTATCAAAGGAATCTAGTTAATTTATTTTTCACAGCATATTCATAAACTTTAGTACGTGCGAGACTACCATTACAACTTTTTTCGCAAATGTGCCTTGCATGTTTTTTATTGAAAGGACCATGAAGAAAAAAATGACCTTATTACAATACAGAAGCTGCTATTACAGCGAAAGGGTTTGTAGCCTAGTGGTTACAAGAGTCCCGGTAGCACCTCAGGTCCTGGATTTGACTCCCCATGGGAGCGAATTTCTCAGGATTTAACGCCGTTTGTGCTTTCAGTGTTAGGCGACGTTCCCGTCGACAGCGAGGTGCCTGTGGTGACTTCGTCAATCTTGCGGATTTGCCGGCCCAGTCTTCGGTCTGCAGTAGCAAAATGAAGGGGAAAACGCCACTGTAGTAGCTCCATCAGTACCTACATCTCCATTTGCATAATGTGGTAACGGGTGTTTCATTCCCCAATCCTAGGTATTCTCTCTCCTTACTGCATCCCTCAGTCCTGCTCTCGCGCCATCCTAGGGAAGGAGGCAGGAGGCCGCGGAGTGCCAACGAGGAGCTCGCCCAGTCCGACGGAGGCCGCGAGGTGAGAAGGGCGGCAGTCGCGGAGCAGAGCAGGGGAGGTTGTGGACGGTGGCGGCGCGAGGTGAGGTGGTCACCCGACGGCGGCGCGGCGATGAGCTCCCCCAGACGGAAGACGAGGAGCTCATCCAGCCCGACGGCGGCGCGGCGACGAGCTCCCCCAGACGGCGGCTGTCGCGGCGACGAGCTCCCCTAGATGGAAGACGACGAGCTCCCCTAGACGGTGGCTGTTGCGGCCATAGACGGCTGATCCAGAGCGGCTGCGAGGCCCGCCGCCGGCCACGGGGCCGCTACATCTCGGCCACGGCCAGCCGTCATGGAGCAGGGGAGAACCGCCGCCGTCGTCCGCCGCGCCGAAGAGAAGAGGACGGGAGCGAGGCAACGTGCACCTGGATTGGTGAAGGCCGCCGCAGGAAAGGAGAGGGCCCGCCGCCGTGCCCCGAGACCGCCAGGAGAGGGGCGGGTTGGACGCCGACATAACAGACGCCTTGGGGACGCCGCTGCTCCTACGCACCTTCTCCTCCGCGCCTGGATCCGCCGGGAGGGATGAAGTAGTTGGGGTGAGGGGAGGGAAGTGCAATACTGCTGGAAGACCCAATTTTTTTAAAGATAATTTCCCTCTCTCTTTCTCCCATACCGGGCTTTTGCATATGTTGGAGTCGGTCTAATCCCGCCATGTGGTGTCGATCCGCATGAGTATATTTCGTGCGGTCGTTTTTTGGCTCACACACAAATGGCATGCTGCAGACATAGATGGTGACTGGTGATAGGCTCTGCTTCGATGACATGCCTGCATGCATCCAGCAAGTCTGGATCTGAGGGGTGCCCACTGCCCACAGTCCACTGCACTGTACTACGTACAGGGAGCTCGGGACAGCCCCTCCTCTTTTCCAAGAGACCATGGACCACGGTGCACAGCACCACTAGTGTTCCAGTGAACAAGTGGCCAAGTGGACGCGCTGAAACTGCAGGCTTGCTCGCTGGATGCAAGAGAAAAAAAGCAGGGGGCAAAAATATAAAACAGCGGAGCGCAGGCATCGGCATGCCGGCCTCCTATTCGCAGGCAGTGCAGCGCACTGTTTTCCTTGGGGCCTGAACGGGGGGTCTCGTGCCCATCACCGCTACAGATCCGGGCATCAGTACCGGGTAAAAGGCCAGGTTAGTATCAGGCGTTTGCCCGGTACAAGGTGACCGGTACTAATTGTCACGGCAGTTAGTACCAGCCGCCACGCCCGGTACTAAGTTGCAATTTAGTACCGACCGGTAACAACGCCCGGTACTAAATTACAACCACCCCCACGTTGTTTGCTGAGCAGTTTAGTACCAGGCAGTAATACCACCCGGTGCAAACCTTGGAGCGGGTTATATTATTTTCATATTCGTATTCGGCTCGTATTCATATTCGTATTCGCAGTCGCAATCGTAGTCGTATTCGTAGTCGTATTCATATATATTGCAACTAATATTTCATATAGATCTAGCATATATTATATATATTGCAAATATTACACTTGGGTCAACTATTTGAGTTTGACAAGTTTGATACAACTCAAAAGTGGCCTCAACTCACAAGTGTGACCAACATCGACTCACCCAAAGGTGTCAGGGTTGTCCCTGATTGGATTAATTCTACCCACACTTTTTCCATCGAAATAAAATTCTCCTTTTGGATTTACGACCTCAGATAATAGAAATCCGCATAGTTGTTCTTGAGTCGCCCATATTCGTTCTTGGGGGAGCATCTCACTTGTCATTTCTTTCAGCTGTCACATGCAAAATCACAAGATAAAAATCGATGAATTAATATATATGGAAATTAAAGTACAAAAGTCAACAAATGAATTAATTTACTATACGTACCAATTTTGATCATTGCTATTTTTCGGGTCAACCATGAAGTTGTGGATGAACTCACAAATGTAAAATCCACATAAATTGTTACCATGTTCCTGTCTCAAGCACTGAATAGGAAAGAACAAGTTAAAACATTTTCTTTGAATAATAAAATTCTTGTTATCAATCCCTAAAATAGAATTAAAGTAAATACATACATGAAATCTGTCGCGCAAGTAAAATTCTTCCTTGAATTGTCCCTTATATTTTTTTACAAAGCGGGCCCTTACCCTTCACATGACCCTCGTGGCGTGACACGGGGATGCCAAGGGGATCAAGTTCTTCAAAAAAGTCAACACAAAATTCAATGACCTCCTCTGTTTAATATCCCTGGGCGATGCTACCTTCTGGACGAGCACGATTGTGAACCCACTTCTTTAGGACTCCCATGAACCTCTCGAAAGGCCACATGTTAATTATGTAGGTAAACTGGACCGAGAATGGTTAACTCTTTTACAAGGTGAACCAAGAGATGAGTCATAATGTTAAAGAAAGATGGTGGAAAGATCATCTCAAAGCTGACAAGGCATTGGACCACATCATTTTGAAACCTTATTAGATCGTTTGGATTCGTTCCCTTCTGTTGTATTGCATTGAGGAATGCACATAGCTTTATGATTGCCAATCTCACGTTCTCTGGTAAAATACCCCTTAATGCAATTGGAAGCAACTGAGTCATCAAGACGTGACAATCATGTGACTTTAGGTTTTTGAATTTCTTCTCTTTCATGTTAATTATTCTCTTCATATTGGAGTCGTACCCAGACGGGACCTTCATACTATTCAAGCAAGAAAACATGCTTTCTTTCTCCTTGCGGTTGAGAGTGTAGCTGGCAGGACGTAAGTACTGTTCCCGTTATCTCTCTGTTCAGGATGTAGGTTCTCTCGTTGTTCCATCTGTTTCAAGTCCTCCCTTGCTTCAATTGTGTCCTTCGATGCGCCATAAACACCGAGGAATGCTAGCAGGTTCAAACAAAGATTTTTTGTCAGGTGCATCACGTCAATTGCGTTGCAAACCTCTAAAATTTGCCAATAAGGTAGCTCCCAAAATATTGATTTCTTTTTCCACATGGCTGCACGTCCGTCCTCATCATTCGGAACAGGTTGGCTGCCGGATCCCTTACCAAAGATTACTTTCACGTCCTTTACCATGTCATGTACATACTTTCCTAAACGGTGCAAAGGCTTAGGACGAGTGTCAGGCTCCCCTTTAAAATGCTTGCCTTTCTTTCTTAGAGGGTGATTCTTAGGCAAGAATCGACGATGGCCCATATATACCACCTTCCGACAGTTTCTCAAATAAATGCTTTCCGTTTCTTCTAGACAGTGGGTGCATGCCTTATATCCCTTGTTCGACTGTCCTGACAGGTTACTAAGTGCAAGCCAATCATTGATGGTTACGAAAGCAATGCTCTAAGATCGAAGGTCTCCTCTCCGTTCGCATCCCAAATAGGTACGCCTTTTTTGCTCCATAGTGTTAAAAGTTCGTCAATTAAAGGTCTTAGGAACACATCAATGTCGTTGCCCGGTTGTTTGGGCCCTTGGATGAGGACAGGCATCATGATAAACTTCCGTTTCATGCTCCTTTGTTGCTTTGTGTCCGCGTGCTCCACGGGGTTGCACCACCCAAACTCTCTCGTCTACTCCTTTGCTTGCATGATTGAATCTCCCACTTGATTGCCTTGCTTTGAGTCACTTCCATGCCTCCTTGCTTCACATGCCTCCATGGGAATCCTGCAAAATAAAGCCTTGGCTGCCCCCCCATGCTTGTCTTTTGCATGTGCCTTGATGTTAAATGATGGAGGGGCCTCCCGTGATGCACCATGGTGCACGTGTGGTTAGGTGAACTCAATTACCTCCCTCTAATCATGTTTTAATGCTAAGCACTCCTCTAATTTTGAAAAATAAAATTAAACTCAGAGCTAGCAATGAGTTCAAATGTATTTAGAAGAGTTTTTAAGCAACAAAAACAAATGTGAGTCGAAAAAGCTTTCCGACTACTTCTATTTTGGTCGCACCGGTATTGTTTGCTTCCATTAGTTGAGAGCAAGCTTTTCCAGGCTTGATCATGAGGGCATAGGTTTAGGTTCTAATTTCGGCTAAATGTGAGAGAAAGATTTTGAATGAAACAAATTCAATCGAGGCTTAGAAAAAATCTAATTCTAGAGAACCAAGGATATGAATTTTAAACAAACCAAAAGTCAAGTTTCTAGGTTCAGCGAGTCCTACCGTGCGCTGAAAATTAAAGATCATCTAGGAACATAGATGGCTCTACTCGTGTGTTTTTATCGTGTAAAACAAGTCAGCCTTAACATCATGAAGAGGACGAAAGGTTGAGGTAGGTTCTGAAATTTTGGTTTTGGTTTCTCAAAAAGAAGCAAATAACACATAGGATGTCTTATGTAAAGGGTTTATGATCCGAACAAAATATCCAAACAAAATTTATAACTCTAAACATTATCCAACCACTTAAGAGTCTATGAATGTCTTGCATAGAAAATTCTAAAACCAACTTACTTGAAAGACTCGGAAAAGAACTTGATCGGGTTATCCTCCTGGTAGCTTATTCTTGACTCGACGAACGGGTTGCCTCCTGTCTAGCGCTTCGTTTATAGTCCATGGCTAGACTTCTTCACTTGTTCACTTCGGATCAACGCTCTTTGCGGGCATTGCAATCTTGGGTACCCACCTCTGCACCGTCTTTGTCTTGGGCGCAGGTTTATTCTTTGGCTTAGTCATCTTTTTGGTCTGCACAGGCGGCTGTTGTTCCTTGATCTTGACGGATGCAACAACTTCTTTGATTCCCCTCGCTTCCTTCTTATCCGGCTCTTCCTTCTTCCTTGGCTCTTCTTTACTAAAGCGACGATGAGGTGGAACATATTTAGCATTGATCATGTTGCATACCTCGAAGCGTGGTCGAAACTTGAAGGAACTCCTCTTGCCGTTGATGTCGAACTTGATCTCCCCTTTGCCGACGTCGATTGTAGCTCTGACGGTCTTGAGGAAAGGCCTCCCAAGAATGAGTGGCGGCTTCAACCTTTCTCCCATCTCGAGCACCACAAAGTCAACGGGGATGAAGTTTTATAATGTTTTCAATCTCTTTGGAGATCCTAACAGAGTCTTCCCACGAGACGAGACATCCAGATCTTCTAAAATAACATTAAGATGTTCTTGTAGAAATAAACTTATCCTTGGAGAAAACTCATCTCCATCTGAAAAATAAACTCATCCCATTCTATAAAAAAACCTTAATCCCTTGAACCCAATTGTACAGTAAAACAACCACCACACACCACAAAACCTGGTTGTTTGCTACCTACATAAACTCAGCAAGGGCATGGTTGTCCTAATTGAACCTATCGATCCATCAAACGATGCAAATTGGAAACTAACTGAATCTAACACCTATGAATTGTGCAAATGCTAACAATCGTGGCAGAATCCAGATGTCCCTTCAACGGTCTGCAGCTCCGAAATAGTATCTTCAATCTACCAATTCATAAAACGATGGACCTATCAATCCTATCAATTGTGCACCTCGACAAAAATCCATAAAACGAGTGGCTTGAACCACATCCAGAAGCTACTAAAATACAAAACCTACTGTAAGACTATGCAAATTGAAAACGCACTGAATCTAACATGAATTGTCTATAGCCTATCAACTTCTAACACCTATCGAAGTGCAAATCTAAAGGTACGATAATGAAATCTAAATCTACCATATATGCTCATCAATCCTCCAGATCCCCAAATCTAGATATCCCCAACCCTAGTAAGATAGGGGAAAATATAGCGGCGCAAATCAGAGGACCAACCTCATCATGCTGTCTCATCCTCTTGTTGCTGGGATGTGGCGGCGCAACCATCTTCCCCTCACCACTAGGATCCACCATTCCTACCATGAACTATTGCAGATCTGCGTAGCGGAAGTCAAAAGTCTTTACGAAGTCTGAGTGAAGTGTCTCTCCAGCCATTCGATACGTAATTATAGACTCAACTGAAACTTACATGTGGGACCTGGTCACAGTAAAGAATTCGCATGAACTATTAGCTGAGTTTCCCATAAAACACGCACAACCAAGAAGTGGTGCAGTGGTAAACAGCATAGCCTTGTTCCTTCAGGTCCCTGGTTCGAACCCATGCCATGGCAAATTATTTTTGCAACATTTCGTGACCTAGCCTCCGCTTATCTGGCGAAAATGCTTACACGTGGGACCCTGGAACTATTTGTGACGACTTGGAACACTCTATTTTCGAAAAAATGCTTACATGTGGGACCCAACTGAATTTTATGACTAACTTGGAACACTCTATTTTAAAATAATGCTTACATGTGGGACCAAAGTTGGTTTATGACACCGCTGAGATGGCGAAAATGCTTACATGTGGGACCCTAGAAAATTTTATGACGACTTGGAACACTCTATTTTCGAAAAAATGCTTACATGTGGGACCCAACTAAATTTAATGACGACTTGGAACACTCTATTTTTAAAATAATGCTTACATGTGGGACCAAAGTTGGTTTATGACGCTATTGCGGAGCTTATGGCATCACAAAACAAGCATGGAACAGGGAACGCTCGGGTACAGTAGCAACCGTTATGACGACAGTTTTTTTGTCACTAAATTTGCTCGGAAGTGAAATATTATGACGAGATCAGCTAGGAACGTCATAAATCAATGACGCCAAAATGTGGTTGCGTCAGTAATCAACGATTTTCTTGTAGTGTAACCTCCAGTACCGACGAAGCAAGCTGTTCAAGCAAGATGCCGACATTCTCTCGCTCCCTCTCTGGAAAAGGTGTCTAAGAGCTAGTATATATATGCTGGAGCTGACCTCCTGAGAGGTGTCACTGAAAACACTATGCTTGGCCAGCTTGCTCCTATCGGTACCGGAGGTAGTGCAATATATGTCCGAACGCATGGTATTCATCAGAATCCCTAAGCGCAAATTCAATTAAATTGAAAATAGTACCAAACCAACTCAAAATAAACATGCTTACAGAACATGTTGATGATTTGAATACAATACATGAATTCATAATAAAGTAGCTAATTAATAATAATTAATAAGTTCATAAAGGTTCACATAGCTAGCTAATTAATACAGGATCATATAATAAGGTATGGTACAAAGCTTGATCCATGCATGCATATAGTTACTGAGCAGCACGCGCTTGTAGATATGAAATATGGTTAATGTCTGCAATCATCCAGCCTAGAACTCCCTCAAAATAAGCTAGAGCGCGTACTAGTGCACTCTCCCTTAAAATAGGAAAGGTCTGACACGAAGCACCCAACATTATTCTGGAGTTGTTGTTGACAATTCTCCACGGCAGTCCTCTCTCAGGTTAACCGAATAGGTGATGTTGAGCCCACTGTTGCAATGGGAACCATCGGGTGTGGCACGCCTACTGGCAACTTGTAGTCTACATATCGAGCAGGTACCGTGAAAGAGATATACACTCTTGCCATGTTTTCATCAACACGCTCAGTTTGCACTGTAGGAGGAGTACCACTCATATCATCGATAATATCTCTGAGCCATCTGATGTTTTGATAACCTACAATAATTATATATGTAACTAAAATTATAGATTTTCCATGTTAAATGAAAAAAGTTCTATGTAAAGAAAATTAATTCCAATTATTATATTACCACGTTGGCTACACGTGCCGGATCACCCATTTGCAAGGTAATCTCGCGGTGAAAGTGCAATCCTGGACGTCGAGGCAACGGGTCCTCCCAAACACCGCCACCAAGACCTCCACGGCCACCACACCCGCCACAGCGATGGACGATGCCACGGCCACGAGCACCATTACCAACGCCACTTGACGACGACATTATTAGCTCAAACTATATCCAATTCAAAATGACACACATTATTCACAAAAAGTAGGGTTAGTTTACATATATAGATTGGATTCAATATATGCATAAATAGAAAAATGAAAGGGGATAGAATTCAATAGTATTATTAATGTACACAACCTTTATGAACCAGCGACTCAGACGACCCAGATGCTCCGGGAACTACAACAGTCTCACCTCACCATCATATATATACACCTGTCTCTCCCATTTACCGTACTACATCACCAAGCTACAACCCTACATCTCCTATCTAGCTACAGTCCTACATCACCGAGCTACAGTCCCAACCTAACCAGTGATGTATGACTGTAGCTAGGTAGGATGTGGGGTTGTATACCAAAAACAAGAAAAATAAGAGAATGCTTACATTTATTCTATATAAAAATGAAAATGTAGGATACCCCTTTAGTCTCGGGTGGTAACACCAGCCAGGAATAATGCTTTAGTCTCGGGTGGTGTTACGACCTGATACTAAAGGGGTACCCTTTAGTCTCGGGTGGTAACACCACCCGGGACTAAAGTTTGAGAGCCTGTGTGGTTCGAGGACCGGTGGATGGTCACTTCCTGGTGTGATGAGTGATTGACAACGTTGTGTGGACTGATTCTTGGCTAAGTATTGCAGGTGCAGGTTGCGGCTTGACTGGTGTTGGTGCAGGTGAAGAGCAAGCGTGAAAGGTCATTGCCGGGTAGGCCTCCAGCTGTGGAGAAGACAACTAGGCTTGGCTCGAGGGACCCGGTAGCCAGCGGGGTCAAGTGCGGGCCGCATGGTGGCAAGAACAGCGAGATGAAGTCGTGGACCGTTCCTTGGTTGAGCCACAAAGCCAAGATCGAGCCGGGACTACGTGGGAGCTGAGTCATGAGTGGTGATTGGCGGAGGCTACACCGAGTTTGCGGGGTTTCCACTGGTTCACCAGAAAACCACGGGGTTCCTTGGTTGATCCACAAAGCCAAGGCCGAAGACCGAAGGCAGCAGCACCAAACCGGTCTGACCGGTGGGGACCGGTCTGACCGGTGTGCGACGACGCGGTCCGGAGACGAAGTGGAGGACACGCGTTGAGATCGCATGGTGTGCGTCGAGGCTACGCAGGGTGCGGTCGCCGGGCATCCGTCCGATGGTGCGTCGACGACGATTCCCAAAGTGCCCCTCGGGGGCGTGTATCCTAGTGTTAGGCCTTAGGGGTAGTTTCGTCTTTCGGTTGCCTCCATATAACCCAAGTGGTGAGAGGATGGCAGCCATCTCTTGGAACCCTAGCTCATTTGTTTTGCTATTTTCCTCTTCCATTTTCCCTTGGAATTTCTAGGACTAGCTTGAGAGCTTCATGGTGAGATCTTGTGAGAGGGAAGGATGATCGGGCGGCAAGCTAGACCTTGTATGAACCTTTGTGGTATGTCTAGATGATTCGGTGTGGTTCCTCAAGGCTTGGTTGTGTCTCTCCCGTTTTTCCTTTTTGGTGATTTTCGGAGCCTTTTCTTAGCGATTTTCTTGTGGCGTATTCGAGGCCTTTCTCTTTGGGATTTGGTGGGGGATGTATGCTTGAACCCTTCGTGGTTCTTTTCCCTTTGATTCCCCTCCCGAATCCGTGAGCAAAGGGGCTCGATTTTGGGGTTTTCTCCTCTCTAGGGTTAGATGCGTTCTTGGTGGGATTTCTTCGATTCCTCTCAATTTAGCAAGTTTTGGTGGACCAAATCTTGGCTATGGAGTGCCCATGAGGTGTTCCTACTATCCCCAAAGTCTTGTGCAAATCCGTGGAGCGAATCGGGAGATCGGGATTTGGATTTGGGGGAGTTGACCCGCGGGTTCCTGTTCATCCCGAGCTGCCCAGGCTCACCGGTCTGACCGGTGCAGGCCCTTTGTGGGATTTGCCTTGGGTGAATGTCTTGGTGAGTTCCCTGTTGTCTCGTGTTGCTGCTGTTTCGAGTTTGGTCAGTTTTGGAGCTTGGTAGGTCTGTTTGGTGGATTTGGGATTTCCTGGCTTGGACTGGTCTGACCGGCGAGCTACACCGGCCTGACCGGTGTAGGACCCTTCTGTGGAAGTTCTCAGGTTTTGCCAGGTTGCTCCAGCAGGGACCGGTCTAACCGGTGCTGCTCACCGGTCTGACCGGTGCAGTCCAGTGGTGCTCGAGTTGCTTTTTCCGCTGTGTTCTCGAGTAGGTGTAGGTGGTTGTTGGTTCCTAGGACTAGTAGCACTCCAGTGGCTACGTGGTCTTGGCCAACTTGGGTAGTTGAGTCGGAGACGTGTTTTGGAAGCCGTGTTTGTCTTGTTGGAGTTCCCATCTCCTTCGAGAAGAATTTTTATCGGCTCCCATTCACTCCCCCCTCTCTGGTCGCCAGATCGGTCCTTCAAGTGGTATTAGAGCCGGTTCAGGTCTTCATTGACTCTAACCAGTCTAAGATCCAAAGATGGCGTACCAGGAACGGGGTTCGGGTCCTCCGCACTTCGATGGGAAGAACTACCAGATGTGGCAGAGGCGGATGGCGGCGTTCCTCCGCGGAAAGGGTCAGATCCTTTGGGATGTTACGGTGAACACAGCTTATGTTCATCCGATGAACTTCCTAGCTCCTGGATCGAGGGATATGCACGACGCCAACAACAAGGCGGTCGACTACTTGTTTCGTTCTCTGTGTTAGTCCGAATTCGATCGGGTTCAGACAGAGGACCTAGCATGTAGGATTTGGCAGGAATTGAAGAATGCTCATGCTGGGAATGCTGAGGTTCAGGCACGGTTGTATGCGACCTACCGGAGAAAGTACGAGAACTTCACTCATCTCCCCGGTGAGTCGATTGATGCCTTGTTCCAGCGGTTCATGGTGGTTGTGAACAACATGAGGGCCAATGTCGATGTCCTCCTGTATGATGATCATGATAGAGCTGTGAAGCTCTTACACGCGCTGGATCGTACAGTTTGGGATGGAAAGGTCGAGGCCATTCTTGAGTCCGAGAAGTACACCACTCTGATGGTGAACGAGTTGTTCACTAAGCTCAAGTCAGCTGAGGTTGATCGTGGTTTGACAGCCCATCTCGAGAGCCCGACTGACTCCCATAGTCTTGCTCTTGTCGGTGGCTCAGGTGCTAAGTCTAACGCTAACCCATCCTCCAGGATGTTTGCTTTGTCCTCTTTGATGTCTTTGCCAGACGAGGAGTTCGACGTGCTTGGAGAGGACGAGCTGGCATTGTTGACCAGGCAGTTCGAGAGGCTGCACGAGAACCGAGTGAACTCAAGGAGGAACTCGAGGGCGTGTTTCAAGTGTGGCAAGACTGGACACTTTTTCACCGAGTGTCCTAAAGTGAACAACCACGACAAGCACAAGTCCAAGGACAAGAGGAGGAAGTCCAAGAAGAAGGATCATGGACATGGGAGGAAGACACGGTCTCGAGAGAAGATGAAGAAATCGAGCGACATCGAATCCGACTCCGAGGACACATCATCAAGCTCGAGTGATGAAGACGAAGAGGGTGACAAGAAGAAGAAGAAGAAGAAGAAGAAGAAGAAGAAGAAGAAGAAGAACCTCGGCAAGTACCTCAACAGCCTTTGTGTGATGGGCCTAAGCTCCAAGGACAATTTCTGTGGCATGGCTCGCAACTCCAGCAGTAAGAGAAGCCAGAAGGACGCCTCGGACTCAGATTTCGAGGATGAGGTATGTGATGAGCTCTCTTCTTTGCGCAAGGAGAATGAGGAGTTGGTTGACTTGCTTGATAATCGTGATCACATGCTCAGAGAGGCTAAGAAGCTTAGGAAGGAGCTTAGGGCTTTGCTTGAAGATGCTAGGAATAGAGTGGCTGAGCTAGAAACACAGAACCTTGATGCCAAGCTTGAGATAGATTCGCTTAAGGCTAGTCCTGTTGTTTCTGATGAGGTTGATTGTGCCGATTGCTCTGTTTTCCTAGCTGATTTGACTGCTCTTAGGGAAAAGCATGCCTCCAAGTGTGAGGAACTAGATGTGCTTAGGGTTGAGTTGGCTGAGCTGCAATCTAGACCCACTTTGCTTGGTGCATGCACTTCTTGCCCTGCTTTGCATGATAAGATTGCTGAGCTTCGTTCTCGCATTATTTCGCTTGAGGCTGATTTGAAAGTTCCTATCCCTACTCCCTGTTCTACTTGTGAATTGCATGCTGTGAAGAATTTGGAACTTGCATAATGTGTTGATCGTTTGCAGGATGAGAACAATAAGTTACGTGAGGTGTTGAGTTGGTTGTCCAGCCATGAGCCTCAGCTTGGTGTAATGATTGCTGGTTTTAAGCGCTTTGATGGTTGGGCTTTGGGATCTGATAAGTTTGGTGAGAGCAGTGGTGAGAGAGAAGGGAAATTTGGGAATATTCCAGTTCCACCACAACCCACACCCAAAGACAAGTTTGCACCCAAGACAAACCAGTTGCTTAAACAGAGAGAAAAGCCTAGTGAGAAACCAAGTGGGAAGCCTAGTGAGAAGCCTTGTGAAGAGCCTCACCCCAAGCCTAAGCCAAGACCAATCCGTTTCCATTGTGAGTTTTGTGGGAAGGATGGTCACAAGAGAGAGTTTTGCTATAAGAGAAGGAGAGAGGCGAGAATGGCTAAGGAGTGGGCAAACAAGGACAGGTACCACCCTTCTCATGGTGTGCCTGAGCTTCATATGCCACTACCTAAGGGAAATGGTGTTGTGCATACGGTTCCAGCATGGAGAGATAGGAGAGCTTCAGGTGGAGGCAAGTTTGCTGGTCAAGGACCACCAGCCAGACCGGTCAGAGTGACCGGTCAGACCGGTGCTAGGCAGAGTGCTGGACAGTTTGGTTTCCGGGGCCGTGATGTTAGAGGGTTCAGCCCGTTTGGTCATGGAACAGGTGGTAGGCGTTTTGAGTCTGGTGGTGTTGAGTTTGCTGGACGTTCTCCACCTCGTGATTAATACGAGGTTGGGAGAGGTCGCAGTTTTGAGTCTCAGAGGGGCTACGGACCACGTTTTCCTTTTTGTGGTACTCGTGCTTCTCCAGTGAGACGGGAGTGGTTTTCCCATGGTGGTTCCAGGTTTGATGGGTTTGATAGGATGGATCGCAGTTTTGATAGGCGTGGTAGGATGGATGTTGCTAACCCTACTTTTGAGGAGATGGCTCGACACTGGTTTGACACCTTTGGTACTAACTGCAGTGTTGAGTAATTTGCTCGCTCTCGCTCTTGGTTTTGAGTCGCAGGTGGGAGGCTCGGAGAACATTTGGTTGATATCGGGGGTGGTTCTCCGGCCTCATACCCCGGTGGTGATATGGAGGTACATCACTTTCGGGGATGGTGGACAAGGACGAGTGACTTCTGAAGAAACGATCAAGGTAAGTAAATTTGTGACCTTCAAGTGTGTGGCCTTGGTCAAGCCACTTGGTTCGTTTTGCTCTTTGCCCTATCTCATGTGTGTAGGGTGAGCTTTGTATGCTCTTTGGACCTAATGCATGAGTTCAGGGGGAGCCTATGTGCTTAGTGTGCTCTTTGCTCTATCATGTGTGCTTAGGGTGAGCTTTGTATGCTCTTTGGTCCTAGTGCATGTGTTTAGGGGGAGCTTGTGAGTTTTGTGCTCTTTTGCTCTTTTGCCGGTGGTGTCGAGCCCTTTTGCCTCCCCTCGAGGAGCCGGCTGTCCGTGAGCTTTGTGTGTGGTTGGTTTCCTGAGGTGGTGAAGCTCCTTTGTAGCATATGTATAGCTTTCCTTTGTGCATTTTCTTGCATTTGGCATGGCATGTGTAACATGATGTATAAGCATCTTTGTATCTTAGGTTGCATGTATTTTATATCATATGCTTTGTGTAGGACATGCTTCTCTCATATACATTGTTCACCATGATGTGCTATATATGATCTTGTGAGCTAGTTTGGTATGCTATGGTTAGTTTGGCTTAGCTCTTGATGATCTTGATTTATGCCCATGGTTGATAGCTATGTTTTTGAAAAATGACATATATATGCTCTCTTGTGAGTGAATGCCTTTATATGATCTTGACATGTTTTGGTGACTTGGCTATGCTTAATTTGTGGTTGGATAGCTTATTTTCATCATATGGGGCCAAAGGCTCATTTGCCACCATGAATGTTTAGCCCCCATGCTTTATCTTGTGGAGGGGCATAAGTTCCTTTTTGTCGCAAAGACATTTCATGTACCAAATTCAAATCTGAAAATGAAATGTAAATTGCTTGAAAAATGTGCTCTCATGTCATTTGTGTCTATTTTATATAGCTTTGGGTGCTAAACCGTTGCATGTTGCCTACCAATGAGAAGTCTCATACATAGAAGTAGGCACTTGGCTCGGTGGCTTTGACATGACATGAGGTGCTTGTGGGTGTTTGTGATGGTCTTATGCTTAGAATGGTTGTCCTAGCATGAAGTTTGTGTGGCTTTGCCATTTTGACATGTTTTGCTCATGTTTAGGACTTTGCTAATGAGAGGGTGATTTTTCGCAAAATTGCTCAATTCTATCTTAGCTTCGTCCAATGGTTGTGAAACTTGGTGGTCATGTAGTTGATGTTCAAACGAAGCTATAGAGTATCTAACTTGCTCGTTTGGACATGTGTAGCATCCTATGTTGAATTTTGTCTATTTGAGAAGCTCTAGGTTGCATTTTTTGCATTTTTGGCTTGATTCATGCATTGTCAACAAGGGGGATAAGTTTGAGCATGTTTTGGCTTGCTGCATGCTTTTAGAAGGTTTCCAAGTGGTTTCGAGCTAGTTTTGAGCTCGTGCAGTTCCCAGTTTTTCCCAGGTGGTCATCGGCCTGACAGGTGAGATGCACCAGTCTGACCGGTGTGGGTTTCCAGGTGCTGGGCGATGTTGCCCACTGGTCTGACTGGTGAGGTGGACCGGTCTGACCGGTCAGAGCAAGGCTGAAGCAGCTGCTCTGTTTTGTGAAGAGGTTTGCATGCATTCGTCCAGGGGGAGGTGCATTGGTTCAGGGGGAACTTTGCATGTGTGCAGGGGGAGCTCTTTGTGGTTTTCGAGTTTTGGTTTGGTAGTTTGTGCTCTTTGTTTGAGCTTTGCTTTTGTCTCGGTTGTGTCGAGCCGTTGCCCTTGCCTAAGGGGACCGAGACGTGTCTTCTTCAAGTGATCTTGCTCCTTGCCTTTCCTTTGGCTTTCGATCGCTTGTTGGAGTTTCTTTTAGTCGTTTCTTTTCTTTTCCTTTTCTCTTTGATTACCCAAAACGTGTGTGTTGTCAATGCACTCATCAAGGGGGAGATTGAGAGCCTGTGTGGTTCGAGGACCGGTGGATGGTCGCTTCCTGGTGTGATGAGTGATTGACAACGTTGTGTGGACTGATTCTTGGCTAAGTATTGCAGGTGCAGGTTGCGGCTTGACTGGTGTTGGTGCAGGTGAAGAGCAAGCGCGAAAGGTCGTTGCCGGGTAGGTCTCCAGGTGTGGAGAAGACAAGTAGGCTTGGCTCGAGGGACCCGGTGGCTAGCGGGGTCAAGTGCGGGTCGCATGGTGGCAAGAACAGCGAGATGAAGTCGTGGACGGTTCCTTGGTTGAGCCACAAAGCCAAAATCGAGCCGGGACTACGTGGGAGCCGAGTCATGAGTGGTGATTGGCGGAGGCTACACCGAGTTCGCGGAGTTTCCAGTGGTTCACCAGAAAACCACTGGGTTCCTTGGTTGATTCACAAAGCCAAGGCCAAAGACCGGAGGCAGCAGCACCAGACCGGTCTGACCAGTGGGTCTGACCGGTCTGACCGGTGTGCGACGACGCAGTCCGGAGACGAAGCGGAGGACACGCGTCGGGATCGCATGGTGTGCGTCGAGGCTACGCAGGGTGCGGTCGCCGGGCATCCGTTCGATGGTACGACGATGACGATTCCCAAAGTGCCCCTCGAGGG
This sequence comes from Cenchrus fungigraminus, assembly GCA_036936925.1. Classification (NCBI taxonomy): domain Eukaryota; kingdom Viridiplantae; phylum Streptophyta; class Magnoliopsida; order Poales; family Poaceae; genus Cenchrus; species Cenchrus fungigraminus. The sequence continues at coordinate 57,251,941 of CM072768.1, read as the reverse complement.
CGTGTATCCTAGTGTTAGGCCTTAGGGGTAGTTTCATCTTTCGGTTGCCTCCATATAACCCAAGTTGTGAGAGGATGGCAGCCATCTCTTGGAACCCTAGCTCATTTGTTTTGCTATTTTCCTCTTCCATTTTCCCTTGGAATTTCTAGGACTAGCTTGAGAGCTTCATGGTGAGATCTTGTGAGAGGGAAGGATGATCAGGCAGCAAGCTAGACCTTGTATGAACCTTTGTGGTATGTATAGATGATTCGGCGTGGTTCCTCAAGGCTTGGTTGTGTCTCTCCCGTTTTTCCTTTTTGGTGATTTTCGGTGCCTTTTCTTGGCAATTTTCTTGTGCCGTATTCGAGGCCTTTCTCTTTGGGATTTGGTGGGGGATGTATGCTTGAACCCTTCGTGGTTCTTTTCCGTTTGATTCCCCTCCCGAATTTGTGAGCAAAGGGGCTCGATTTTGGGGTTTTCTCCTCTCTAGGGTTAGAGGCGTTCTTGGTGGGATTTCTTCGATTCCTCTCGATTTAGCAAGTTTTAGTGGACCAAATCTGGGCTATGGAGTGCCCATGAGGTGTTCCTACTATCCCCAAAGTCTTGTGCAAATCCGTGGAGCGAATCGGGAGATCAGGATTTGGATTTTGGGGAATTGACCCGCGGGTTCCTGTTCATCCCGAGCAGCCCAGGCTGACCGGTCTGACCGGTGCAGGTGACCGGTCTGACCGGTGCAGGCCCTTTGTGGGATTTGCCTCGGGTGAATGTCTTGGTGAGTTCCCTGTTGTCTCGTGTGCTGCTGTTTCGAGTTTGGTCAGTTTTGGAGCTTGGTAGGTCTGTTTGGTGGATTTGGGATTTCCTGGCTTGGACCGGTCTGACCGGCGAGCTACACCGGCCTGACCGGTGTAGGAGCCTTCTGTGGAAGTTCTCAGGTTTTGCCAGGTTGCTCCAGCAGGGACCGGTCTGACCGGTGCTGCTCACCGGTCTGACTGGTGCAGTCCAGTGGTGCTCGAGTTGTTTTTTCCGCTGCTCATCGGTCCTTCAAAGTCCCAGGGCAATAATTGCTGGACAGAGCCGTTGGGAGCCCCTCTTTTGTCACGATTGGTTATACCAACCGGGACTAAAGAGGGGCGGCTACAGCACCCATTTTGGGCCACGTCAACGAAAGGCCTTTAGTCTCGGCTCCAAAGTTGAACCGGGACTAAAGGGGCGTACAGAAGCCTCCCGCTCTACCAGTGCGAGAGAGGGTGGGGAGGGAGAGGAGCGAGGCGGTTGAGATGCAGATGATTCGAGAATCCCCGAGAATGCACGTGGAGAAGGTACGGACTGCAAAATGCAGATGCGTTTGCAGCCACTGCTAGATCGCGCACAGTAGCGACGAGTAGCTCATTTTGCAGATGCAGAATTGGATGCGAGAGCAGCTTGAGATAGTTTCAGAAAGGGTAGCGATCGAGTAGACATGCATACTGTTGGCACTTCTTACGTCGTTACTAGATTTGCAACGGCGCCAGAAAGCCTGTTGGTATACTACACGATCATAGATAGATCCGCATGCGCACGGATACCGTTGTAGCTTTCACCCGGGAGTATTCCAAGGTATCGATTTCCACGGGGAACGAGAAGTGTTGTGAACCTGAACTAATTTGTCTGGGGGATATGGTGACGAAGGATAGAAAGGCAAGGGTAGATTTCGGGTAGAGAGAGGATAGCTGATGAAGTTTGGGACTCGTGCGAGTCACGGATAGAATCAAGGCAAAACTTGTCGCTCATCGGGGCCAGAGGGAAAAGAGCCACGGAAAAGGATGAGAAGGGGGCTCTGATGTCGTAACTCCTACCTGCCGGAACTAACGTGGTGGACTACAAAGCCCGTCCGGAGTTGTCACCTCTCTAGGGTACCACAACTATTCCGTTGAACCGGGAAGCATTCCAAGGTACTTGAAAGCCTAGACACCACGTCTACACTAACTAAGCACTACTTTACTCGAATTCAAAGCAAAGCAATCACAACGAGTAGAAACTACTAAACCGCAATCAGGAACCTAAGAGCGAACGATGAAATGACTTGAGACTTAGTTACTCACGAATCTGAACTTACAAAATATCCCAGGTGTGGACGACCGTAGTTGTACAGCACCCGCCGAGGAAGGGGAAGAATACCAACACTCCGGCTTCTACTCCAACACTAGGGGAAGAAGACCGACACTCCGGCTTCTATTCCAACACTCAACTCTCTCTCCCTACTCTCTGAATACTAACTTATGTAGGGCTCCGCCACTTGCTTCTAATCACTTGTGTCCTTCTATGAGGTGCTAGGCTCTATATATAGGCCCTCTGGGTCGGTGGCTGCAGGAGGGGGTACTTGTAGGCGAGAGGGAACTGCAGTGACGAGCAAGGAGGTGCGGCCGTATCTCCAGGTGCGGCCGGCCCTATGATTTGCTGCCTTTGATCATGCACGGCCCTGATCAACGCTCCTGGGTCAGTCCCCAAGTCGGTGGAGCGAAATCCTGGGGTTTGATAGGTGCGGCCGTACCTAGAGGTGCGGCCGGTCCTACTCAATTGCCATGTGATGCACCGACGGTGTTGAGGGACGTCCAGGATCACTCCTTGATGGCGGTTGTGGCGGTTAAGTGTGGGTCCATCGATCCAAGTGCTTCCAACCATAGCCTTTTGATCAAACCGACCATTCACCAGTGTATCTCATCCATCGAAGGTGTGTTTGTGGGATTGTTGGTGCCGTGGACCCGAGAGGAGGATTTTGGGTGGTGCGGCCGGACCTAGGAGGTGCGGCCGGACCAACTTTTGTGGTGTCTGGCCCATGGACTTGGTCCCCTTGGATATTATGCTAAGTGTAGAGGCATTTGGCAAAGTTTGCTGTTGATCGGAGGAGGTTGATAGGTTCGGCCGCACCTACCCCCCCCGACATGTCTCATGTCACAATCTTCCGTGTGGCATAATTTATGCATCCGGACTCTGAATTGGGTGAACCAAAACTCCATTTCGATCATCTTGACAAGAACTTCGCAATGGTGTTATCAAACTAAGCATTTGATGTTGTTTGTCAAGATGCTTTATTTGTGCTATGATGTCTCATTATGACCTGCATCCAAATATTCACCAAAGCTCGTGGAATCCGTTAGTTTATAACCCCACAGCTATGATGCAAGCTTTGATGGAGTGAAATTTGTTCAAAGTTGAGGGTCGAAAATAGGGACTTAATGACCGTCAACACACCCCCACACTTGGCCCTTTGCTCGTCCTCGAGTAAAGGTTAAGGACCAAGGTGAAAACAAAAATTCCTATGGTATGAAGCGAGCATAAGAGATATTCCGAACCATACCTTGCACTTGTGAACTTTGAAGTGCCTATCATGCCATCTTGGGTAGTTAAGGAATGGAACGATCTTGAATCAAATCACTTCTACTCCTCATGTCAAGAAGCTTGGGATTTTTCAATAAGTTTTCAAAATAAACTTTGCTTGGCTCCTCATTTGATTCTCTCAAATCGCTCAATGTGTATAATCCTTACCAAGGCTTTAGACTTGCCTTTCCTTATCCTACTTCTAATGATGGCTATATATGGAGCTTAGGGTAGGGTATAAAGATGAGGCATACTTGCATCACATGTATTGCAAAGTCAAAAATCGGATCCAAGGAGAAAATCAAATCATACAATCAGATCAAGATGTGCATGTGTAGGGATATGATGGATATGGTAAGGTGGATACTAGGCCCAGAATGGGTGCTAGATATTACCATATGTGTAATGAACATTGTGATGATGGTAAGGTGTACACTAGGCCCGGAATGAGTGCTAGTTATTACCATCTGATTTGTTGTAACTCCATTTTGCATGATCCTCTCTCTCTACTTTAACTCTTTTATGGACATGGCTATCTTTTCTTTTTCTTTTTTTTCTTGGACCTTCATGTGTCCAACTTTTTTTTTCTTTTTTTTTCAATTGGACCTTCATGTGTCCATATTTTTTTTCTATAGCCATGTCTCTTTTGTAATATTAACTTGGAGAGAGAGAGAGATCAACACATAGTGTGGAGCTTTATTTTGTGGAATAGATAGATGGTACAATGCTAGCTCTCAACTGAGCATAGCAAGGAGGATGTTGGCGTGTACGTGTATCTTGATCATGAAAGCATGAAAAGAATTCTCACAAGGGTCACAACAATTTGACAAAGCTCAATGCAACGACAAGTAGCATATGTGTATGAGGTTTTCAAGATGTCTCATCATATGGCTCTAGTAGGACTTGGCATATCAAAGAGGAGCTTCGCAAAGGGTTTTCAAAATTTTCTAATAAATTTCCCAAGCACTCAAACATTTGGAGCAAAGATCATTTCATCGGACCATATCTCAAAGATCAACTACTTAGATGGGCATGGTTTCCTAAAGATATGTTGTTCACAAGCATCAAGATAATAGGTATGGAATAAAACTTATGCAAGCCAACCATAGGAAACATGTCGAGCATTGGGTGCATGAGGATTCAATTGAGTTTGATTTATATGATCGGATTTAAAGCTCATTTAAACTCATGATTTCCAAAAGTAGAGAGGTAGGGGTGCACATACCATCGCTGTTGGAGAAAGTGCGGAATGAGGTAGACAAATGGTGATTCGGCCAAACCACAGGGGATACCGACTTGCTCTAGTGCACTTACCTCATCCCTCGTCGTATTAGCGTAGTCGATGTTGTGCGGCACCTTGGTGGGAGATCTCAATTGTGTGTTTCGACGAGTTTGGGAGATATCCCCCACACTTATTGTTGTACCTGGTGTTATTATTCAAAGAAAAAGATGGAAACAAAAAGGGAGGCTCTGCTAGCCGAAGAGCTAGGAAGCCTTTATTCAAATTCAAATATTTTTTTTAGAGAGCAAGATGCAAGAACCAACACCCTTCAAACCAAAATAAGATTTAGTATGTGAGAAACTTACTCAGGATACTCACCTATCTCCCCCACACTTGGAGTTTGCATTGCTAGGCATCACAACTCAAGTGTGTGGAGTTCAAGCTTCCTTCGTAATACTCTCTCACCCTGAATTACTTTGGTGTTGTAATCGGTGTAGCTCTCATATTTTTAGGCATCGCCTATCCATCGGTCATTTCAATCTCCACCTGAGACGGTTAGCGACCAAAAATACCCGAAGGACGACTAATCCTAAAGACATGCTCTTGCTTTTATTTGAAAAGGAAATCTAAATGATTATTCGGGCTATCTCACGATAGTGCTTTGTTTTTGGTCATAAGCTCGACCATGTGGAACCTTCATATTGCAGCCAATCGAGGTGATGAAACCATCGTAGTCTAGCTGCAAGGTTAGTACGACCACAAAATTTGCAATGTTTATGATAAACAAAAGCATCTACAACCATCCTTTCGAAGTTAGCATGCAAAAGGAAAATGAGGAGATTGTAGGTTTCGTAAAGGTCATAGGAAAGGGGGCTTGATAACTTTGGAAACTTTTGATGTGAGCATGGGATTTGTGATCCTTCTAGTATAAAACTTTCATGCTCAAGTTTGTTTTCTGAATCCAAAGTCAATGCCTCAAGAATGTCCATAGACCACACATGTTCTTTCTTAACCTCAGGTCTATGACATTGGAGATGTGTATCTCGAACCTCAAGATGATATGGCTGCTTTTCATGGTCGAGCACACTACTCAGTACCCCTTCAATGGGTCTTCCGATGAGAAGGAAGGGTGGATCTCCTTTTTGGATGTCAAAGATATGATAATCTAGGAAGATCCCATACTCTCCAATCTTTGTTCGGACGACTCTAAGAATTCCCTCCGTCTCTATGGTTTGACCCGAAATCCATTGGAGACGCTTCTGAGAGAAAGAGAGGGGTTCGTTGGGAAAGGCCTCTAATACTAAGGATTTAGGAATGATATTGATATCGACCATAGGGTCATAGAACACATCCTGGTAAGAGAGGTTTCCTACTTGGCATGAGAGTGACTTTAGCTTGGGATATAGCTGGATTACTTGATCCATGCCTTCTGCTTCTCTCAACCATTCCCGGCTACTGATTGTGGAGATGTATTCCAACTTTTCTCTCCGTCTTTTTACCTCTTCTGGGTTGGGTAAGTTGACTTCTTCTCTCTTGTGTGTTGAGTCTCTTTCCCTTCTCAGGAAGGATTTCTCCGTCCAATGTTTATCAAATAACTCATCATAGTATTCATAGACGAAGTCACACGACGGGTGATCGAACTCTCGATAAGGTTGGAATGGTTCCCCTGTGAACCAAGTTTTGGTAAGAGGAGGATGGGTGTCTGTGGACATGAATTTTTCTAGGATAGGTTCCTCCTCTATGAATTCCGATTCAGAGAGTGGATCGGAGTATGTTGATTCCTCGTCGAAGTCATACGAGTAATCAGCTGGGTACACGCGGGGATAGAGGAGTGGTTCTTCATGCAAAAACGTGCTAGTGGGTTTCTCCTCTATGGGTTTTGGTTCCGAGAGAGTGTTTGGCATGTGCTCCTCCTGAGTGATCTCTTCCTCATCCGGGAATTCATCATAAACTCCCGTGTAAGGGGTATTTTGAAGGATTTTTGTTAGAATGTCCTTACACTCAGACAAGGTGAGATGAGTGAAAGATCCTCCGGAAGAAGAGTCTAAGAAAATTGCTGACTCTGGTCCAAGACCATCGCGAAAATGTTGCAAAAGAGCGGGCTCTGCGATACCAAGGTCTGGACCAGAATCTACGATTTTTGTAAATCTTGCCCATGCGGCTCCTAGAGATTCGGTCTTCCGTTGCTCAAAACAGATGACCTCTTGTCGAAGTTTCACTACTTGGGGAGTCAGGGAGAATGTTAGGCAAAAAGCCTTTCGTAAACTTTCCCAGTCCCCCTCCATACTTCTCACACTGAGCGAATACCATTGTTTTGCTCTCCCCGTTAATGAAAACGGAAAGAGTTTCCATTTCAAGGTATCTTGACTCATTCCTGCGATCACAAGACATGAACAAAGTTGTTCGAACTTGCGCAAGTGGGAATTTGGACTTTCATCCTTATCTCCGGAGAAGCTTTGCTCTCGGACCATAGCTATGAAGTCGGGACGTAGCTCATAGCTTGATGTTTCAATGGAATGTGATGAAGGTGGATGCTCCAAATGATCGCCCTTTGGAGCGGTGAAATCAAAAAGGGTTGGATTGGAATCCATGTGATAAATGGGGTGATACGCGGACGAACTAGGTTCCGGATCAGAACAGCTACCGTTCCCCGGCAACGGCGCTAGAAAGCTTGTTGGCACTTCTTACGTCGTTACTAGATTTGCAACAGCGCCAGAAAGCCTGTTGGTATACTACACGATCACAGATAGATCCGCAAGCGCACAGATACCATTGTAGCTTTCACCCGGGAGTATTCCAAGGTATCGATTTCCACGGGGAACGAGAAGTGTTGTGAACCTAAACTAATTCGTCCGGGGGATATGGTGACGAAGGATAGAAAGGCAAGGGTAGATTTCGGGTAGAGAGGGGATAGCTAATGAAGTTTGGGACTCGTGCGAGTCACGGATAGAATCAAGGCAAAACTTGTCGCTCGTCGTGGCCAGAGGGAAAAGAGCCACGGAAAAGGATGAGAAGGGGGCTCTGATGTCGTTACACCTACCTGCCGGAACTAACGTGGTGGACTACAAAGCCCGTCCGGAGCTATCACCTCCCTAGGGTACCACAACTATTCTGTTGAACCGGGAAGCATTCCAAGGTACTTGAAAGCCTAGACACCACGTCTACATTAACCAAGCACTACTTTACTCGAATTCAAAGCAAAGCAATCACAACGAGTAGAAACTACTAAACCGCAACCGAGGAACCTAAGAGCGAACGATGAAATGACTTGAGACTTAGTTACTCACGAATCTGAACTTACAAAACATCCCAGGTGTGGACGACCGTAGTTGTACAGCACCCGCCGAGGAAGGGGAAGAAGACTGACACTCCGGCTTCTACTCCAACACTAGGGGAAGAAGACCGACACTCCGGCTTCTATTCCAACACTCAACTGTCTCTCCCTACTCTCTGAATACTAACTTATGTAGGGCTCCGCCACTTGCTTCTAATCACTTGTGTCCTTGTATGAGGTGCCAGGCTCTATATATAGGCCCTCTGGGTCGGTGGCTGCAGGAGGGGGTACTTGTAGGCGAGAGGGAACTGCAGTGACGAGCAAGGAGGTGTGGCCGTATCTCGAGGTGCGGCCGGCCCTATGATTTGCTGCCTTTGATCGTGCACGGCCCTGATCAACGCTCCTGGGTCGGTTCCCAAGTCGGTGGAGCGAAATCCTGGGGTTTGATAGGTGCGGCCGTACTTAGAGGTGCGGCCGGTCCTACTCAATTGCCGTGTGATGCACCGACGGTGTTGAGGGACGTCCAGGATCACTCCTTGATGGCGGTTGTGGCGGTTAAGTGTGGGTCCATCGATCCAAGTGCTTCCAACCATAGCCTTTTGATCAAACAGACCATTCACCGGTGTATCTCATCCATCCAAGGTGTGTTTGTGGGATTGTTGGTGTCGTGGACCCGAGAGGAGGATTTTGGGTGGTGCGGCCGGACCTCGTTGGTGCGGCCGGACCTAGGAGGTGCGGCCGGACCAACTTTTGTGGTGTCTGGCCCATGGACTTGGTCCCGTTGGATATTATGCTAAGTGTAGAGGCATTTGGCAAAGTTTGGTGTTGATCGGAGGAGGTTGATAGGTCCGGCCGAACCTACTAGGTTCGGCCGCACCTACCCCCGACATGTCTCGTGTCACACTCTTCCGTGAGGCATAATTTCTCCATCCGGACTCCGAATTGGGTGAACCAAAACTCCATTTCGATCATCTCGACAAGAACTTCGCAATGGTGTTATCAAACTAAGTATTTGATGTTGTTTGTCAAGATGCTTTATTTGTGCTATGATGTCCCACAGCTATGATGCAAGCTTTGATGGAGCAAAATTTGTTCAAAGTTGAGGGTCGAAAATAGGGACTTAACGACTGTCAACACATACAGAAAGAAGACTATTCCATAATACTCTTGCAACACAGGACCACACAACTCTTGCAAGACGCGCACTAGCTGTCGATGTAGACACCACTTGCGTTCGTTCTATCCTATCGCCCCGGACGTGCAGTGCAGCTACAACGCAATAGGTAGTCGATCACCTGATGGGTGTGGATCGGAGTTCCTCTTCTGTAGCTGTCTTCTCTTTGAGTGGTGCCGCGCAAGTGGCTCCGTCGTAGTGCGCAACCTGATGATGCGTGCAGGGACACACGGCAGCCTGCAGTGAACTCTGAACTCTGAGCCAGCTAGGCGATCGATGATCTGAATCACGTACGATGATCTATATATATCATGGCTCTGATCAACATGATCCATCTTCCACACACTTCCTCTCACGTTATCGTTTAAGAATCTTTCCAAGGATGAACCACACTATGCACGCACATAGGGCGGGACATCGATCGAGACTGTTTCAGGGTCGTCGATGCTATGCATAAATGGAATAGATAATCTTCAATTCTTCATGTATAGGGGGTTGCATTGGTGCAGTCAGCGACGTCCAAGCTTACATCATGGGGCACTTTGGGGCACCTCCGGGCACCTTCACCGTCCACCCGCACCACCCGGAGGACTTCCTAGTCCTCTTCTGCGACACTGCTCTGATGGTGCGGGTCCTGCACTCCCCGATTCCGCTCAGGGCCGTTAGGATTGCCTTCAAGCGGTGGAACAGGGCCAACTGGGCGTCGGTGGTCTCCTTCGACTACCAGCTTCGGGTTGGCCTGGTCGGGATACCGGCGCACCTTTGGCTCACGTCCACTACGTAGGAGGTTCATGGATCGTCATGCGTCGTACGATCGATTGCCAAGGAGTCCGAGTCCAAGGCTAACCTCAAGCCGTTCTTCGTGCTGGTAGATTGTCTCCATCCGGACTTGGTCCCGACGGAGAGAAACATGGTCACTCCTACTCCGCTCGGCACTTCGGGGAAGCTGCCGGGTCTCAGGTACCGGGTCGTCGTCAACATCCTGGACGTGGTGGTCCTTCCCGCCGACGAGGCGCCTCCCTACCCTGGTGGCCCTACTGGGGCACCTACTTCCTTAGGCCAGGGGCCTTTCGATGGGGCGGTAGGTGGCGGTTCCGGTGGCGCGCCACTAGGGGCCGGGTCACGCGCCGGAGGGTCTTCGGCGCCGGGCCAACCGGCCTCCGGTGCCGGGTCGGCCGGCTCGGCGACGCCCGGCCGTGCCTTCTCGGGCGGCCCGGCAAGCGGCATCCACGTGGCCGCCTTCGGGTCGCTGGTGTCTCCCCCCCCCCATGACTCCACTGTCGACTTCCTTCCCGACGTGGGTGCTGTAGGGTATCCACGCCCCTGCGCAGCTGCCCGTTCGGAGGGCGGCCGTCTGGCCTTCCGCGGCGGCTCCGCCGTTCTTCCCCTTCTCCACGGGTCGCCTTTCGTCGGTGGGGGGAGCTTCATCCGGCCGACGGTGCGGGTCGGACGATGGGTCGTCTTCGAGACCAGTCGCATCAGTCGGGCGAGGGTCTCCGGTGCGGTCGGCCGCGCGCGCGGATCCGATGCGTCCTAGGACCTTCGGAGACGGAGTTGGCGGCGGTCACGAGAGAGGGACTTGGGTTGGACCCGTCGTGGTTTGACCCGATGTGCGAGGAGGTGGCCGCATGTCGGCGTCCGGTCCCGCACGATGCCCCGCGGCTCTTTCCACCAGTCGCTCAGGGCGTCCTGCGGCATCCTCCTGCTGGCGCGCTGGTGAGTGCGGTCGTCGCTCGGTGTTCTCCGGCTACGGTGCCGGCGCGCTCGGTCTTCTCACGGCTCTCGGCCTCCTTCTCTAGGGTCTCGAGTCGCCAGCCGGTGGGTGGGGGGCCTGTGGTGGCCGCCCCCTTCCTAGATCACCCTCCCCTCGGGCGGTCGCTTCTTCTCGCCCAGTCTCGCCGGTTGGCTCGACGCGTTGCCGTCTTGAGGATGGGTCGCCTTTGGTCACGCAGGCCATCCCTTTGCCCGCTTAGCCTTGCTAGGGGTGGACGTGCACTCCCCTCGGGCGGTCGTGTCTGCCGACCCAGCCTCGCCGGTCGCTAGGGCCACTCCCCCGACTGGGCAGGGCCCGACAGGGGATGGTGACGGCGCATGGTTCGGGAGTTGGTCGCGGACTTCTGTGCCTCGGTCCTGCGACAATGCTCGGCCGATCGGTAGCCCGTTCTACCACATCCTGAAATTAGGAAATTTCAGGGTGTGACACTGACAGGTCGCAGGGCTAAGGCCCCTCCGGTTGGCCTGCCACACCGTAGTTGCCGACTTGCGGCTCTCTCCAAGGGTCGGGGGCCCAACCCGGTCACCGCAGGGCAAAACATCATCATGCGCCGTCTTAGTCTGGTCACGGAGGGCCAGGAACCGGATGCGGCAGCCTTCACGGAGTATGTCCGCCTGTTCACGGTGGGCCTTTCGGACGGGCACTGTAGGGCCATTCAGGCACTGTTCGGGGATAGGTGGGGAGTCCGCACACCTGCATCGTCGAGGACGACGAGTTTTTGGCCGCAGCTAGGGAGCTGTTTCCGGAGGAGCAGGGGGTCGATGGTGGCCGGTTGGACTGTTATGTCGTCACTTTTTTCTCCTTACCTCTCTTGGTCGCTCATTGGTTGTAATGAATGAACACATAAATTATTGGAATGTTAGGGGTTTGAACCGGCATGCCCGTCGGACGGCGGTTCACGAGTTAGCCCAGTCCGAGAGAGCCTCTTTGCTTTGTCTGCAGGAGACGAAGCTTGATGTTATGGACAGATCTTTGCTGGTCGATATGCTTGGCTTGTATTTTGATTATTTTGATCTCCCAGCTGTTGGCACCTGTGGTGGCATTTTGGTCATGTGGGACAGAAATGTTTGGGATATTTCATGCCCCCGTTTCGGGGGGCACTCACTCTCAGTTAAGGTCGCTTCTCGTGGTTCTCAGCTTCCCCCTTGGTCGCTTACAACGGTTTATGGTCCGCAGGACGACGCGGACAAGGTCGCCTTTCTGCAGGAGCTACGTGACACGCGTGCCTCGTTGGTAGGTCCTTGGGTCCTGTGTGGTGACTTTAACTTGATCTACCAGGCCCAGGACAAAAATAACGACCGCCTTTCCAGGCGGATGATGGGGAGGTTCCGGCGGTTCCTTAATGACTTGGAGCTTGATGAGCTCCACTTCCATGGTCTCTTATTTACTTGGAGTAATGAGAGGTCGCACCCCACCCTGGAACGCATCGACAGGATGTTTGTCTCTTCCTGTTGGAATGCGACTTTCCCCAGGGCCGCGTTGCAGGCGCTGTCATCGCGTTGTTCCGACCACGCCCCGCTCTTGCTCCTGTTAGATGATGGGTTCCACCCGAAGTGTCGCTTTCGCTTCCAGGCTTTCTGGCCACAGTTCGAGGGTTACCTGCAGACGGTCTAGTCTGCGTGGACCGGTCCTCGGCCAAACGTAGACGCCTTGCGCATGGTCGACCACTTGCTGCGGGTGACAGCCAAAGCCCTGCAGCAGTGGAGTGCTAAAGCGGTTGGGAACATCAAATCCCAAATCACGGTCTCTAAGGAGGTTATCTTCCGGTTGGAGGCTGCACAGGATACCCGGTCGCTCTCAGTCGAGGAGGCTGCCTTGAGGCGGTTTCTGAAGATTCGGTATTTGGGTATCACCTCGCTGGAGCGCACTATGGCCCGACAATGCTCCAGTATGCGTTGGCTCCACGAGGGGGACGCCAACACCAAGTTTTTCCGGTTGCATGCAAACCAACATAGATGGAGGAATCATATTAGCATGCTTCAGGTCGATGGGGCCACCTTGGTAGCGGAGGAGGAGAAGGCCGAGGCTGCTTTTAATTACTTCTTCGGTATCTTGGGCACCGCTCATGATAGGGAGGGTCGACTGGACTTCGAGGCTTTGGGGATCCATCGGAGGGACATGTCCTCTCTCGGTTGCCCGTTCACAGAGGAGATTTGGGTGGTCGTTAAGGAGCTGCCCCTAGATAAGGCTCCTGGACCAGATGGGTTCATGGGTCGCTTTTATCGCTCTGCCTGGTCGATCATCAAAACGGATATCATTCGTGCTTTTCATGCTCTCTCCTCTATGGATTGCCGCAGCTTCCACAACCTCAATGACGCCCTCCTCATTCTCTTGCCCAAGTCGCCCGATCCGTTGTCTTTGGGCGACTACCGCCCTATTAGCCTCATCCACAGCTTTGGGAGAAATTTTTCCAAAGCGCTTGCTAACCGCTTTGCTCCGGTGCTGCCTCTTCTAGTATCCCCAAACCAGAGTGCTTTTATCAAAGGTCGCCAGATTCAGGACAATTTCCGGTGTGTCCTCGGGACGGCAAAGGTTTTAGCTGCCAAGAGAAATCCACGAGTCATGTTGAAGATTGATCTAGCGAAGGCTTTTGACTTGGTCGGGTGGGTCTTTCTCTTGGACCTTCTGTCGGCTATTGGCTGTCCGAGGAACTAGACTAATTGGATCTCCACGATTCTCTCCACCGCCAGTACAAAGGTCCTCCTCAATGGCTCGCCTGGTCGCAGGATTTGCCATGGTCGGGGTCTAAGGCAGGGGGATCCGCTATCTCCTATGCTTTTCGTGTTCGTCATGGAGTGCTTCAGCGCGCTCGTCACAACTGCCGAGGCCCGGGGGTTATTCTTGCCGCTAGGGACGTCAGCGATTAAGCATCGTATTTCGCTCTATGCGGATGATGTGGTCATTTTTGTATCGCCGGTCGAGACGGACCTCCTCCTTATTAGGGCCATCTTGGACCTGTTCTTCAGGGCCACAGGCCTGGTAGCGAACTATGTCAAGAGCCAGGCGTTCCCCATCCATTGTGACGCTAGGCATACGGATCTGATCTCGGAATTACTGGGTTGTGCGGTCGCTTCTTTCCCATGCACATACCTTGGGGTACCCCTCTCGCCGGGGAGACTGCCGAGGGCGGCAATGCAGCCGCTGGTCGATTAGGTCGCTAACCGGATCCCAGCTTGGAAAGGGAGTTTGCTCAACAGAAGCGGTAGGCTAGTACTCGTGCAATCTACCCCTTGCGCCATCTCGGTGCATATCTCCATGGCACTCAAGGTCACGCCTGGGTGGTGAAGACCATCACTACCCTGATTAGGGGTTTCCTCTGGAGCGGGATGGAGGTCACTTCTGGCGGAAAGTGTGCGGTAGCCTGGGTTAACACGTGTTGCCCCAAGGAGTTGGGAGGCCTCGGCATTCCCAACCTTCAGCTGATGGGCATGGCGCCCCAGATGTGCTGGCTTTGGTTTGCTAGAACAGACCGCGGAGAACTTGGTCCGGCTTCAAGTTTGGTCATGAGGCACAGGCGGAAAGTTTCTTCAAGGCTTCCGTCTCAGTCGCGGTTAGGGATGCGAGGAAGGCCCTGTTCTGGTCGGATAATTGGATTCAGGGCACCTCTATTCGTTCCATCGCCCCCAACCTTTGGAGGCGGTGCCTCAGAGGGTTCGTCGTTCTCGAACTGTTAGGGGTGCGATCTTGGGCCAAGCATGGGTGCGGGACATCACCGGAGCCTCGACGGTTCAGGTGATCGTCTAGTACATCAGGGTCTGGGACCTACTGCTAGACTTTGCTCTCACCGAGACCCCGGATCGCTTCATCTGGAAGTGGACAGCCTCGGGCGAATTCTCTACAGCATCGGCCTACCGAGTGCTTTTCTTTGGTAGCTCACCCCTCCTCGGAGCCTTGCATCTCTGGAAGACTCAGGCGCCTGGCAAGGTGCGCTTCTTCAGTTGGCTTGTCTTGCATGGTCGCTGTTGGATGTCCGATAGGCTTCGACGTCATGGGTTGAATGACAGAGACGTCTGCGCTCTCTGTGCACAGGAGGTCGAGACTTTGGATCACCTTCTCCTTGGCTGTGTCCACAGTCGAGAAACTTGGTTCAGTGTGCTTCGGTTCTTCGGCATGGCGGATTTGGCTCCCTCGCGGGAGGAGCCGGTCGCAGTCTGGTGGTTGCGGGCGCAGAAGGCGGTCGCCAAGCCCTGCCGTAAAGGTTTCGATACCCTGGTCTGGTTGGTCGCCTGGTCGCTTTGGAAAGAGAGGAACCACCGCGTCCACGAGCGGGCGGCCTTGCAGCCGGTAGCCCTCGTCGGGGCCATCTTGGAGGACGCACGTCTCTGGGCTAGAGCGGGCTTCGTGTCGGTAGCCGCCCTGTTGGGCTTTCGACGCCGGGTTGTGGCGCCTTAGCTTGTCGTTTCTTTGCTGTTCTGTCTTTGCTCGGGCCTTGGGCCCAGACTCGTCTGCTGTAACTTGTTCCAAACTTCTTTCTTCTTAATGAAAAACGTGCTATGCACGTCTTAAAAAAAATAATGCAACAAGTGGATCGACAAATGGTCCCTGCAGCTGCTTGGCGATGCAGACGGATCCGGACGGAGGCGCACGTACGGCCTCACATATAGCTAATAAGGAGAGAATATATAGCCAGTAGAAGGCTACAAAGCAACAAGCATCTAGAGTTGCTTTCCGCCACTAGCGCACAACCGTACCACAGAAAGAGAGATATAGTACTCGCTCTGGTTCAGTAAATAAAGTCGTTTTGATAAGATTTGAATCAAACATTTAGGAATATAATTCATAAATAACTTTTAAGTTGTTGAGTTTGGAAATGAGACAACTACATGAATAGATTTGTCTTGCAAAATACTTTCATAAACGTGTGTATATATATATATATATATATATATATATATATATAAGTTTTGAATAAATATTTTTATGAAAATAAGAAGTCAAACCTGTACATCAATGCATGCATGCTAACCTGTACGTCCAGCAGGGAACTTTTTTTTTTGAACGTAGGTTGTCTCATAACTGATTGATACGGATGTTCAGGGATTAAAGTTTAATGCTTTTTTTTGGAACGACCAAGTTCTTTTTTGAACTAAAGGAACCACCAAGTTAAATAGAAGTCTGATATCCAACGTAATGCTAAGAGCACTGCTTTTCGAAAAAAAAAATCTAAGATCACTGGAACGTGCTGCACGCTCAATCAAGTTCATGCGGTACCAGGGTTACTTTTTTTAGATGTGAGGTGAGGGATGCGCTCATGGAAGTGACAGCAGGCACTGCCACAGAATTAAAATAAGTGTGTTCTACTTGGGAAACCAAAATTTTTTTAGTGTCACATCAAGATGTCGAATTAATCTCATACCTCGTGACGTGGACACAAATCTTTTGAGCATAATTAATTCATCATTAGCACATGTGAGTTACTCTAGCATTTATAGCTAGATATGGGCTAATTTTTACCAAATAATTTTTTAACTATATTTAATGTTTCATGTATGTGTCCAAAGATATTCGATGTGATAGGTGAATAATTTTTTTTTGAAAACTAAACAAAGTCTAGTACTGTAGGTCAGCATACCACGGAAGGCAATCATTTGAAACTAAAATAGTTCCTGATGACGGCAGGTGCAGTAAGCAAAACACAAAGGGTCTCATATGCTAATTAAAATATACCGACATTTACCAGCAGCAGGAAGCCAACAGATGGGCACGGTGTCAATTTCTTCTTGGCCTGCAAGCAGATGCGTGCAAGGTCGTCTAGTACTACTAGCCTACTACTGCATTATGCATGTTAATATGTGAGGTCAGAAAAAAAATTCTAGCATACGTACCTCTTGCCGATACACCAGTCACCAGTCACCAGTGCCTTCTCATCAGCGAAGCAAAAGCCTGCGTCTGTGACAGCTCGGTGGTGTCAGTGGTCCTGCTACTGGTCTGGCATAACTTAGCTCCGTCTGCCTCGCGTCATGTCACGGATGCGCCTGCATGTTGATTTGACGGCTACATGATGCTGGGTAGCAGCCTACCCACCCAGGGTGGTTAGCTACCACCGGGGGTACCTCGTTATATATATATATATATATATATTTGAAGGGATACGGGTGGCTACGCTAGCGCAAAACAAAAATTTCTATCCCATAAATCAGGAACTACTGCTGTTATAGATCACGAGATTACCACTAGACGCGCAGATGCAGCGGAACCGTCTCGATGTAGACGAACGCGTCGAGGGTAGCAGGCAGTGCAGTTGCTCACGTCCTTCTTGTCCTTCACGTGTGGCTCGTCCGATCGAAGTGCTTCAGATGCAGCACCTCCAAGGTATCCACACATACGGAGAAGGAAGCGTAGCACGCCGGACTGCTAGGTCCGCGAGTGTGACGAGGAGAGAGCGTTGGCGGTGCGGCTGCTGCTTGAGAGTCATGCCTTTTCAGGAGGGGTGTGGTCCATATTTATTGGGAGGAACCCCCCATCGTCCATTAGCAATACAGGACTAATAGATGGTGTACCCCTTCCAACGCTAATGGGCTTTACAACATTTGTGGCCCATTAGGACTTTTACACCATAATGGATCAAATCCATCTGAGCCCACTAGTGGATCAAATTCAGTTGGCTCTAGGGCATATTTCCAACAATATATGCCTTTAATTTGTGAGAGATCGAGATAGACGCCGTGATAGACCTGCTAGAACTACTGTAATTATTAATTAACCGCTCCGAAATGAAATCAAGTGAGATTTCAGGCGCAGGTGCGCATACGTTAATTTTTTTAAAATAATCCAGACGTTGCGCCAAGATATATAGAAAGCTTTATTTACTCTGATTAATTATTAGCCCCTGCATCATACTATCTCTTTCAAGTAATAAAGAGCATGTCCGACTTATCTCGGCTCATTTTATTTTGACTTATTTTCTCTCACACAACACTATTTAATCTATCGAAAACACTATTTAATCTATCTTTCGAATATTATTCTCTGTAACAGCCGAACTTACTCAAAGCAAATACGCTATCTTCCTAGTACTGTATTTGCTGCAAATCTGCAATGCGTAGGCCATAGGGCACAGCGCTGGACCCACCACGAGCAACGCATATGCCTGATTGCTTGGCTGATTGCCTGCTGAACGGAAGCAAGCTAGGCCCGCTTGCATTGCATATGCTCATGGATGACCGTACGTGTACCTTCTGGGCAGCAGTTCCTTTTTTTTTCTCGGCACCACCGTACCAGCAGACCTCCTCCCTAGCTAGCTCCCGGCTCAGCCTGGTCCTGGAGCTAGATACTCCAACTCCCTCCGGTTTAACTCAAATCTTGTAAAAAATTATTTTTTAAGACGTGTAAAGCACGTTTTTCATTAAGAGGAGAGAATTAAGAGGAGAGAATGAGTTACAACAAAGCAACTTTATGAGAAACCCCAAAGTGCAGAGAACAAGACCCAACAAAGAAACAGAAACAACAAGACTAACTGACCGAAAGAAGGTGAAGGAGAGGAGAATTCCCAACACCACCACACCGAACAAGAATTAAAAGGCGAAGCCTAGCCTGCATGAAAGGACACCAAGATCGCACGCACACCGCTGGGAGCCAACAACACAAGTCTACGAAGGTCGAATGAAGATGTCATGCAGGACGATGCCACTAGGGAGGGAACGACGTGAACGCCGCCATCATCCGTATGTCCAGGAAGGAGCAGACCCAGTCTTCACCAGGCTGACCGAATGGAATTAAGGCCACAACGACAACGCCTCCAGTGAGGTAAACTACACAAAGAGTGCAGCCGTTGTCGGCACCGACCGATTTCGTGAAAGGCTTTCGCCAAGCCCCAAGACCAACTTCTCACAGCCGACCTTCAAGGCTTGGGTGGTAGGCGAACCGATGGGAAGGCATGCTATGCGATACAAGGCGAGAACAACAGGGAACAAGAGTAGGCTGGCGAACCACGACCTCCCATCACAACGACGAAGGCAAGCAACCCAAAGATGACAATAGACAATGCCGAGAGCTGGAGGCCCGAGGCAGCAGCAAAGAGCCAGTGAGCTCGAGGCCGACGGTGGAGCGGAGGCGATGAAGACGAGGCTGGCGGACGACGGCGGAGTGAAGGTGACGAAGCAGAGGGGCCGCCAACCGTCGAGACCCGAGGTAGGTTGACGCCCGGGGAGGGGAGGCTGGGCGATGACGTAGGCACCTGGAGGCCACCACAATCCACCAAGCAGCACCGAGCCCACCATGGCCTACCTGTGCCGGAGGAAGGAGGACACTGGCGGCCACGCAGGGGCAGCACCCGCCTACCAATGCCGGAGGAGAGAGTGACACTGGCAGGCATGCATGGGCGGCGTCGGGCGGCGCTGGCGAGGAGAGGTCGCGGCCGCCGGCGAGGAGGGAGAGACACGGCGACCAGCGAGGTGGAGCTCCAGGGAAGGCCACGGGCACCGCTAGCGGGGCGGAAGAGGTCGCGAAGTCGAGGGACACCGTCAGGTAGGGGGCGTCGCAGCAAGGGAAGGGAGACGATCTAGGCCCCTCCTCCCCGTGTCGGCTGCAGGAGAAGAGGGTCCGCGGCCACCGGGTGGCGGTGGGGAGGAGGGGTGCCGTAGCGCCCAGGAAGGAGCCGCCGTCGGCGGGGAGGCCGCGGTCGTCAGTGGGAGGGAACGGCAGACCCCAGCAGAGGTGGGAGCGTCGGCCGCCGACGGAGGAGGGAGCGGCGGTCCGCTACCACTGTCGGCCTCGACGACGGAGTAGGCCCCGCACCTACCCAGATCTAGGGTAGGTCGGGCGCCATGGGGGAAGAAGTTGCAGCCGTCAGCACGTGGAAGGGGGCCGCGGCCGCAAGCGAGGAGAGGATGAGAGACACAACCGCCGTCGGCCCGGTCAGCACCGGTTGCGAAGGTGGTGAGCACGCCCGGTGGGCCGTCGTCAGACCAGAGCACGTAGTGCACGCGAGGACCAGGCGGCGGAGCTCGGCCGACGCGACGTAGGGACGACGTGGTGCGGCCAGAGGAGCAGCCGCGGGAGGGGCGACGACGGCGTGAGGACCCGTACCCGCCCAGATCTACGGTTGGGGCTGGCACCAAGAGGAGGATGTGAGTGGGGGTGGGAGGGAGGCGCGGTGGATAGAGACACTGGCGCTGGTGCCTACTCTGTCGTCTAGGCCGGAAAAAACGACTTCATTTACTAAGGGTGTGTTTGGCAGAGCTCCAGCTCCGGAAAAACAGCTCCAGAGTTGCAGATCCACGCAATTCCACCATGGAGCAGCTCCACCGTGGATCTGAAATTCCAAAGAGTGTTTGGTACAACTCCAGATTTGCCATCATCACCATGACATATAGGGCCCACATGTCATCAGAGAATAAAAAAAAGAAAAAATCTCCTTCTACCGAACGCACAGAGACGCGGCCCGCGGCCTCGCCGGGGTGGGCGCGGCACGGCCCGGCCGGAGCAGGCGCGGTCTCGCCGGAGCGGGCGGGCGCGGCCTCGCCTGGGCGCGGGCGGCGCGGCCACACCGGAGCGGGCAGGCGCGGCCACGGCACAGGCGCCGATGTGGGAGAGGGAGGAGCGCCGATGGGCGTGGCCTCGCCTGGGCGGGCAGGCGGGCGTGGCATGGCACAGCGCCGCCACCAGGGCAAGCAAAGCGCGACGAGCTTGACCCCGTAGGTGGCCTCCACGAGGAGGTCATCGTCCCCCGCCGGGTCGGCTGTGGCGATGGTGACCCGCGCGCTGGCGCAGTTGAGGACGTCGGCGGTGCCGGGGCTCGATGCCGACGGCAACCGGCACCAGCACCCGCTTGGTCTTCTTGCCGCCGCTCAACGCAAAGGCGCGGGCGTGGAGCAGGCCGCTGGAGGCCGCGGCGGGGAGGCGCGCACGGCCTGATTTGCGGCGACCCACGCAACAGCAGGGCGGGCGCACGCATAGCCATGGCAGCCGGCCGGGCGCAGCGCCGCAGCCATGGCAGTCGGATGGGGAAAAGAAGAGCGAGGGGGAAAAGAAAAGAGCAGCGAACCGTTCATTTTCCACTTACCAGTGGCATTGGTGGGTAATTTACCCCCAACTCCAGGAAACTTGGATTTGGTGGAGTACCTCTTGAGGTACTCCATGAAAACCATGGAGTTGGGGCCTGCTCCACCGTTTTTTTGGAGCAAATCCACGGTGGAGCTGCTGGAGCTGGTTGTGTTTGGCTGACAATTTTTGGAGTGGAGTTGGTTTTTTGGATCCGGAGCTGCGTGGAGCTCTGCCAAACACGCCCTAAATCAGAGGGAGTATATAGGCATGGCTTCATACAGCAGAGCGACGATACGAGGATGGATGGGAACGATGACGTGCTGGTGCAGCGTGTTGGACCAGCCGGCCGGCCCATTATCCATCCACTGACTCGTACGGAGTACTTGACAGCACACTGCACTGGTGATGTTAAACCTCTCCGTTGCCCGCGCGCTGGACCACGCACGAGAACCACGAGGCCGCTGGCCCCACGTACGAGAAAACCTGCGACCTGCTGCCATAGCGCAACAGATGTTCCCTCTCTTAGCGCAACAGACATCTCCATCTATCCGAGAGGGCAGGACTTTTGAACGATCTTTAGGTTTTCTTTCTATCTTCAATTATCTAAACTTCATATGCCATAGCACAACAGACATCTCCATGTATCTATCCGTGTACTTACACATGCATATCTAAGAAGAAATTAATTAATATACTGCCAACATTTCTTTGAATGATCGCGACTTAACCACCAAAAACATATGTACTAATAGAATTAACAAAGGGGTAACATTTAGTATTCGAAACTTTTCTCCGTGATTTTTACTAGGTACAGCTAGAATGCGACAAGCTTCGTTAGTGACCTCTTCATTTTATGTTTCTGATTGAGGCTTAATTAATAATAAGGTTGTGTCTCATCACTATCGGATTCGGCCTCTTGCCATCAGCAGGTTCCTCACGGCAAAGAGCGGTCTACTCACGGCAACAACTTTGCCGCGAGTTGCCGATGGCAAAGGGCTCACGCCACATTTCTGCCGGCAAACAGCCGTTTGCTGTGAGCCTTCCCTCATGCCCCGGGCACACATCTACCGTGTGTCCTATTTAGCTCACGGCAAACTTATTGTAAACAAATAACAAAAAGAAAAGAAGGCCCACATGCTGGGTACTGCGGCCCCACCGGCCAGCCGCCATGGTTCCGCCGCACGCCACCATGAGGCCACCTGCACAAGGAGCTCGCCACCGCAGATGTGTTGCCGCCACACCGGAGCAGATGTCCCTGCAGATCTCGCCGCCGCAGATCTCGCCTTGGATCTCATCGTGGATGAAGAGGTCACCGACGGGTCCTCGATGCTCGCCTGCACCTTGCTCCACGCGCCGGATCCGCCGCCGGGAAGAAGAGGTCGCCGCTAATCTTGGCGCCGTAGATCTCGCTGTGGATGAAGAGGTCGTCGGACCGGCTCACGGCTTGCTCCACACACCGGATCCGATGCCGCACCTCGTCGGAATGGAGGAAGAGGAGGACGCCACCCCCTCCCCGCACGCCACCACGAGGCCGCCGGGGAGAAAAGGTCGCCGCAAATCCAGAGCTCGCCGCGCCGGAGGGGAGGAAGCGGAGGCTAACGGGGCACGTAGCTCGCCCGCGCCTTTCTCTCGCCAGAGGGGATGGCGGGCTCGGGGGACCTCTATGCGCCGCCGCCTCACCTCGCCCCGCCGCTGCTCATCACCTTCGGTGAGGGGCGAGCAGAGGGGGGAGGGGAGGGGAGGCAGAGGAGGGACCGGCCGCCGCTCCATGTGCCGCCGGATCTGAGGGAGAGGAGGGAGCGCCGTCGGATCTGATTGAGAGGAGGGAGGGGATGGCTGCGGCACGGGCGAGGGGGGTGGCTGCGCGGTGGGGGAGGGGGCGCAGCCTAGGGTTGCGAAGGGGAGGGGTGGGGGTCTTAAATAGGCTAGGCGGGTTAATGGGCCGATGGAGTTCAGTTTGCCGTGAGCCCATAAACCGACTCTCGATTTTTTAAAAAAAATGATTAAAGTGTATTTAATTAGCTAATTATTGTAAACGACTTCAAATGAAAAGGTTGTCAAATACAAAGTTTCATAACTTCTTGAGATACACAACTTTCATATTGCGAGTTTCTCCATTTGAGAACATTTACAAAATTTGAATTTTCAAATTCAAAAAAATCAAACATACAGTCAAACTTAGTTTTTCTTTTGCAACATCATTTCAAAAAAGTGCTAAACAACAAAGTTTCATGACTTTTCAAGATGTACAACTTTTATTTATAATGTCTCTCCATTCCGAATGTCATTTCAAAAATTCAAATTTTCAAATTCGAAAAATTCATACTCCTTTTCGTCGATGAAAGTAATTA
Organism: Cenchrus fungigraminus; assembly: GCA_036936925.1. NCBI lineage: Eukaryota > Viridiplantae > Streptophyta > Magnoliopsida > Poales > Poaceae > Cenchrus > Cenchrus fungigraminus. Next base: position 57,228,826 of record CM072768.1, on the reverse strand, counting down.
AAATTAGAAATGGTTCAACTACGAAGTTTCATAAATTTTCAATACCAACAACTTTTATTTTGGTCATTTGATCATCCGGTATTGTTGTAGTGATAATGTTCACAAATCCTATTCATCTCTCATATAGTTTCATGAAACTATATAAGATATATAGGTTTTGTGAACAAAATTAGTACAACTTTGTCAAATGAAGAAATGATCCTAATAAAAATTGTACATCTTGAGAAGTACTGAAACTTTGTAATTGAAAATTTTTTGATTTGAATTAATTTACTGCTTCAAAATTTGTTTTCAATTTACGATGAAGATCATTTTCCCGTAGGCCAGAAAAAAGGCTCACGACAAACTTTCTTTTTGCCTTGAGCCGCTCTCGGCAAATTCCTTTTTGCCGTGAGCCGCTCCATTTTCCGTGAGGTTTTCTGTTGGCCGTCGGGACAAAGCTATTTTGCCATGAGCCCGGCTTTTGGCTCACGGCAAAATACTTGGCTCACTGCAGCCATGCGATTTCCAGTAGTGCATTTTCATCATATTAGCAACCAATTTATTATGAAAATGGACGTCACGAATTGTGGCACATAATAATCATCCAGAAATGACATGGACATTGACATGGCAGTTGATGCGGTGCTCCATACAGTCCCGGTTTAGAATCAGGACGCTGTGAAACTTACATTATTTAGACTTAGCCTTCGTGGAGCCAAACCGAAGGAAGAGCAAAAGAAGAGGGAATATATTACAATGTTCATGACTATACGAAGTCTAAAATTACAAGAAAATGCTATTTCTAGCGAACATCCAATATGCCCGTTAAAGAAAAATATGCCTAGGTAAGTGACCGAACCAGACCTGCCATTTCTAGCTATATATGTTTGTTTTAAGGGAAATAAATTGAGATGGCGCCGCCTGTGTGCGTCCTCTCCTGATGTTTGCCACGTGGACGAGAATAAAAATGAGACGGTTGATGTGGATTTCAACTTCCTAATTTTAGCTTTATATAAATCTCAACTTGACCCTCTCCGTGATTCCTATTGCGAGTCCATCGCTGCACAGCAGCCCTACTCTGATTGACGCGGGAAACATCAGAAGACAGGGCGCACGGGTGCCGCTACACGGTCCTGTAGTGTTGCTTGTTGCTGGCTATCATATCTTCCATGGATGAGCATGCCCGCCCCACCTCCTCCTCCAGCAGCCCACCCTCCCCAGCCTCTTTCTTCTCCGCGACCGGCGGCAACGGCAGCCAGGTGCTCGAGTTCCCCTACATCGACGTACCGGAGCAATGGCTGATGGACGACGATGACGATGACAACGCACAGGACCCGCCGCCCCTACCCTTAGAGCATGGGGCCGTGCTGGGCGACGGGGGTGGAAGCTCCGCTGACTTATCCAGCATGAATAATAACCCGCCGGAACCTGTGGTGACGAAGCGGCGGGGGCGAAAGCCTGGGCCTAGCGCCGGGGCAGGCCCTGCCGTCAGCCACGTGGAGACCGAGCGCCACCGCCGGGACAAGCTCTACCGCCGGTTCTGCGACCTCCGCGCTGCTGTGCCCAACGTGACCCGGATGGACGAGGCGTCCCTCCTCGCCGACGCCACCGCCTACATCTCCGAGCTGCGCGCCCGCGTGGGGCAGCTCGAGGTCGAGGCCACGCGTGCCGCCGTGCGGAAGGCGAACCCGTTCCTCGTAGTGGACGACGACGACGGCGCCGCGCCGGCGACCGGCTCGTTCGGGCTCGACGAGAACGAGAAGCTGGAGGTGCGGATGGTGGTCGGCCAGGAGTCGGCGGCGCTGCGCCTGACGACCGGGTCACGCTGCCGCCACGCCACCGCGCGCCTCATGGACGCGCTCCGCTCGTTGGACCTGCCCGTGCAACACGCCAGCGCGTGCCGCGTCGGCGGGGTGACCGTGCAGGACGCCGTCGTCGACGTGCCCGCCGCGCTGCGGGACGAGGGTTGCCTCCGGGCGGCGCTGCTCCACAGGCTGCAGCACAGCGGCTAGCTATAGCCTATAGCTGGCTTTGTCGCCGGCAACCTCATGCATTGCCGGCCGGCTTGTTGGAATCCCTGTCATCTGGCCCCCCAACTGTAACGTGCATATTTCTTCTCACCAGTCACCATCACCATTGTAGAATGTTGGTCGTTGATCGATGTGGTACACTTTAATTTGCACGCATTATGTTTCAGGTCGTGGTTCAGTGGGTGTTTTGAATAAAGGTGTGCGTTCCTGTGAAATTTTGAGATCAATTCAAATTTGAACACAATCTCAATACTTTCCCACACCATAGCTAGCTACTAGCTACATTATTATCAATCCAAATAACATGCCTTTAATTTAATCATTCTATTTATTTATTTATTGGTGTTGAAATATGCTATCCGTGTGGCTCCGTGCTATTCGTTTGTTCCTATCTCATGTATTAACACTCTCACACACTACTATTTCCGTTCCTCACGCTATTCATTTTATTATAAAAGTCATCATACATATATATGCTAATATGTTGTATTTGATCATCCATTGCAGAAGCTTATATGTTATCCCTCCTAGAATACAAATTGCATGCTTCAGTTTTTTGTTCCTTGCAGCAAATTGATGAGGTTGGGATATGACTCTATTCGACGATTTGCTACGTTGATGTTATTTTGCATCAGCTGTGATACACTATTACCGATGTTTAATTTGATGCTACATTATTTTAGAAGAAAGTTTCATTTGCTTAACAAATTATATATCTCTTCTCCAAGAGTTTGCCAAATTTGACTTGGCAAATATTGTGTTTTGCCAACTTCTAAAAAAATATGCCAAGTAAAAAAAAGAGTTTATCTCTAACAATTTGGCATAATTCACTTGTCAAATCCAGATCTAACTTACATCAGGAATCTTGAGAGAAACAAAATTATGTTACGTCCTTACACCTCTTGAAAACTTACATCAAGAATCCTTCTTTGTTCTTTATTTTTTTTCACCCTCCCACCTACAGGGAAACGCCGTTGGCAACCACGATCGGCGCACGCATATATGGGCGCAGGGAGGTGAGTTTTGCCAAGTTTCTATTTTTGCTAAGTTGATTTGTCAAACTGTTGGAGACCAATTTTTCTTATTTTGCCAAAATTAGATTGTTGAAAAGTTGGTTTAATTTGCCAAACTCTTTGTGTTGCTCTGAGTAAATTAACCTTGTGCTTGGAATAAAATTGAGATAAATATCAATACCTTTTTCGGAGGCATGGTATTGGTGTTGTTCGGATTTGCGCAATTAAACCATAATGTCCCCGATGTTAGTTTATGAATGATTGATGTACTTTATATCGTATTGTATCAAAGGAATCTAGTTAATTTATTTTTCACAGCATATTCATAAACTTTAGTACGTGCGAGACTACCATTGCAGCTTTTTTCGCAAATGTGCCTTGCATGTTTTTTTATTGAAAGGACCGGGAAGAAAAAATGATCTTATTACAATACAGTGGTTACAAGAGTCCCGGTAGCATCTCAGGTCCTGAATTTGACTCCCTGTGGGAGCGAATTTCTCAAGATTTAACGGCATTTGTGCTTTCAGTGGTAGGCGACGTTCCCGTCGACAACGAGGTGCCTGTGGTGACTTCGTCAATCTTGCGGATTTGCCGGCCTAGTCTTCGGTCTGCATCTACAAAATGAAGGGGAAAACGCCACTGTAGTAGCTCCATCAGTACCTTCATCTCCATTTGCATAATGTGGTAACGGGTGTTTGATTCCCCAATCCTGGGTATTCTCTCTCCTTGCTGCATCCCTCTCCACCCGCCGTTGTGCTCTCGCGCCATCCTAGGGAAGGAGGCAGGAGGCCACGGAGTGCCAACGAGGAGCTCGCCCAGTCCGACGGAGGCCGCGAGGTGAGAAGGGCGGCGGTCGCGGAGCAGAGCAGGGGAGGTTGTGGACGGCAGCGCGGCGATGAGCTCCCCCAGACAGAAGACGAGGAGCTCATCCAGCACGACGGCGGCGCGGCGACGAGCTCCCCCAGACGGCGGCTGTCGCGGCGACGAGCTCCCCCAGACGGCGGCTGTCGCGGCGATGTGCTCCCCTAGACGGCGACTGTTGTGGTCAGCGTCAGCGGATCCAGAGCGGCCGCGAGGCCCGCCGCCGGCCACAGGGCCACCGGTCATGAAGCAGGGGAGAGCCGCCGCCGTCGTCCGCCGCGCCGGAGGGAAGAGGACGGGAGCGAGGCAGCGTGCACCTGGATTGGTGAATCCGGGGGGCGGTGGGCGCACAATCAGATGCAGCCGCCGCGAGCTGGGGAGAAGGCCGCCGCGGGAAAGGAGAGGGCCCGCCGCTGTGCCCCGAGACCGCCGGGAAAGGGGCGGGTGGACGCCGGCATAACAGACGCCTTGGGGACGCCGCTGCTCCTACACACCCTCTCCTCCGCGCCCGGATCCGCCGATGAGGGGAGGGAAGTGTAATACTGCTGGAAGACCCAATTTTTTTTAAGGTAATTTCTCTCATACCGGGCTTTCACATATGTTGTAGTCGGTCTAATCCCGCCATGTGGTGTCGATCCGGATGAGTATATTTCGTCCGGTCGTTTTTTGGCTCACACACAAATGGCGTGCTGCAGACATAGATGGTGACTGGTGATAGGCTCTGCTTTGATGACATGCCTGCATACATCCAGCAAGTCTGGATCTGAGGGGTGCCCACTGCCCACAGTCCACTGCACTGCACTACGTACAGGGAGCTCGGGACAGCCCCTCCTCTTTTCGAAGAGATCATGGACCACGGTGCACAGCACCACTAGTGTTCCAGTGAACAAGTGGCCAAGTGGACGCGCTGAAACTGCAGGCTTGCTCGCTGGATGCAAGAGAAAAAAAAGCAGGGGGCAAAAATATAAAACAGCGGAGCGCAGGCATCGCCATGCCGGCCTCCTATTCGCAGGCAGTGCAGCGCATTGTTTTCCTTGGGGCCTGAACGAGGGGGTCTCGTGCCCATCACGGTTATAGATCTGGGCATTAGTACCGGGTAAAAGGCCAGGTTAGTACTGGGCGTTTGCCCGGTACAAGCTGACCGGTACTAATTGCCACAGCAGTTAGTACCGGCCGCCACGCCCGGTACTAAGTTGCAATTTAGTACCGGCCGGTAACAACGCCTGGTACTAAATTGCAACCACCACTACGTTGTTTGCTGAGCAGTTTAGTACCGGGCGGTAATACAACCCGGTGCAAACCTTGGAGCTGGTTATATTATTTTCATATTCGTATTAGGCTCGTATTCGTATTCGGCTCGTATTCGTATTCATAGTCGCAATCGTAGTCGTACTCATATATATTGCAAATAATATTACATATAGATCTAGCATATATTATATATATTGCAAATATTATACTTGGGTCAACTATTTGAGTTTGACAAGTTTGATACAACTCAAAAGTGGTCTCAACTCACAAGTGTGACCAACATCGACTCACCCAAAGGTGTCAGGGTCATCCCTGACTGGATTAATTCTACCCACACTTTTTCCATCGAAATAAAATTCTCCTTTTGGATTTGCGACCTTAGATAATAGAAATCCGCATAGTTGTTCTTGAGTCGCCCATATTCGTTCTTGGGGGAGCATCTCACTTCTCATTTCTTTCAGGTGTCACATGCAAAATCACAAGATAAAAATCGATGAATTAATATATATGGAAATTAAAGTACAAAAGTCAACAAATGAATTAATTTACTATACCTACCAATTTTTGACCATTGCTATTTTTCGGGTCAACCATGAAGTTGTGGATGAACTCACAAATGTAAAATCCACATAAATTGTTACCCTGTTCCTGTCTCAAGCACTGAATAGGAAAGAACAAGTTAAAACATTTTCTTTGAATAATAAAATTCTTGTTATCAATCCTTAAAATATAATGAAAGTAAATACATACATGAAATCTGTCGCGCAAGTAAAATTCTTCCTTGAATTGTCCCTTATATTTTTTTACAAAGCGGGCCCTTACCCTTCACACGACCCTCATGGCGTGACACGGGGATGCCAAGGGGATCAAGTTCTTCAAAAAAGTCAACACAAAATTCAATGACCTCCTCTGTTTCATATCCCTGGGCGATGCTACCTTCTGGACGAGCACGATTGTGAACCCACTTCTTTAGGACTCCCATGAACCTCTCGAAAGGCCACATGTTATGTAGGTAAACTGGACCGAGAATGGTTAACTCTTTTACAAGGTGAACCAAGAGATGAGTCATAATGTTAAAGAAAGATGGTGGAAAGATCATCTCAAAGCTGACAAGGCATTGGACCACATCATTTTGAAACCTTATTAGATCGTTTGGATTCGTTGCCTTCTGTTGTACTCCCTCCGTTTCAAAATACTTGTCGCGGTTGACTTTTCTTTGCAACTTTGACTGTTCGTCTTATTCAAAAAATTATCGCAAACATGTAAAACGATAAGTCAAGCTTAAAATACATACAATATTAAAACATATAGCAAACAAAATAAATTGTACTTGCACAATTTTTTGAATAAGACGAATGGTCAAAGTTGCAGAAAAAAGTCAATGGCGACAAGTATTTTGAAACGGAGGGAGTATTGCATTGAGGAATGCACATAGCTTTACGATTGCCAATCTCACATTCTCTGGTAAAATACCCCGTAATGCAATTGGAAGCAACTGAGTCATCAAGACGTGACAATCATGTGACTTTAGGTTTGTGAATTTCTTCTCTTTCATGTTACTTATTCTCTTCATATTAGAGTCGTACCCAGACGGGACCTTCATACTATTCAAGCAAGAAAACATGCTTTCTTTCTCCTCGCGGCTGAGAGTGTAGCTGGCAGGACGTAAGTATTGTTCCCCGTTATCTCTCTGTTCAGGATATAGGTTCTCTCATTGTTCCATCTATTTCGAGTCTTCCCTTGCTTCAATTGTATCCTTCGATGCGCCATAAACGCCGAGGAATGCTAGCAGGTTCAAACAAAGATTTTTTGTCAAGTGCATCACGTCAATTGTGTTGCGAACCTCTAAAATTTGCTAATAAGGTAGCTCCCAAAATATTGATTTCTTTTTCCACATGGCTGCACGTCCGTCCTCATCATTCGGAATAGGTTGGCTGCCAGATCCCTTACCAAAGATTACTTTCACGTCCTTTACCATGTCACGTACATACTTTCCTAAACGGTGCAATGGCTTAGGACGAGTGTCAGGCTCCCCTTTAAAATGCTTGCCTTTCTTTCTTAGAGGGTGATTCTTAGGCAAGAATCGACGATGGCCCATATATACCACCTTCTGACAGTTTCTCAAATAAATGCTTTTCGTTTCTTCTAGACAGTGGGTGCATGCCTTATATTCCTTGTTCGACTGTCGTGACAGGTTACTAAGTGCAGGCCAATCATTGATGGTTACGAAAGCAATGCTCTAAGATCGAAGGTCTCCTCTTCGTTCGCATCCCAAATAGGTACGCCTTTTTTGCTCCATAGTGTTAAAAGTTCATCAATTAAAGGCCTTAGGTACACATCAATGTCGTTGCCCGGTTGTTTTGGCCCTTGGATGAGGACAGGCATCATGATAAACTTCCGTTTCATGCACAACCAAGAAGGAAGGTTGAACATACATAAGGTCACAGGCCATGTACTGTGTGCTCTGCCAAACTCACCGAAAGGATTCATTCCATCAGTGCTTAAGCCCAACCTGATGTTCCTTGCTTCCCCCGCAAAGTCTGCAAATTCTCCATCAATGTTTCTCCACTGACTACCATCTGTAGGGTGTCTTAGCATACCATCTTGCAAATGATCTTCTTTGTGCCATCGCATCAACTTAGCATGTGATTTATTTCTGAACAAACGCTTCAAATGTGGTATTATAGGGAAATACCACATCACCTTTGCTGGAATTTTCTTCTTAACAACCTCCCTGTCGACATCACCAGGGTCATCACACCTAATCTTATACCGCAATGCCTTGCAAACAGGACAAGCTTGCAAATTCTCATATTCCTTACCACGATATAGGACACAATCATTAGGGCATGCATGTATCTTCTGTACCTCCAATCCTAAAGGGCAAATGACCTTTTTTGCTTCGTATGTGCTTGAGGGAAGTTGGTTGTCCTCGGGAAGCAAATTCATTACAATTTTCAAAAGCTCCCCAAATCCCTTATCGGTAACACCATTTGCTGCCTTCCACTGCATCATTTCCAACGTGGTACTCAACTTTTTGTAGCCCTGGTTCCAGTCAGGGTACAACAACTTCTTGTGATCCTCTAACATCTTTTCAAACTTCTTCTTTTCCTTTGCATTTTCGGTGCCTTGTCGTGCATCTTCCAACACCTGACCAAAATCGTCGAGCGGTTCATCATCGCCATCTTCCCCACCTTCACCCATTGCAACATCTGAAAATGCTTCGCCTTCAACCCAATCAGTAGGAATGTAGTTATCATTATAATCATCTTCTTCGCCGTCTTCCATTACAACTCCTCTTTCGCCATGATGGGTCCAAAGAATATAGTTTCCATGAAACCCCATCTATATATGTGATCGTGGAGAGTCTTTTGACTTGAGTACTCCTTGTTATTTCTGCACATTCTACATGGACAACACATGAAACCCTTCACAGACTTGTTCGCCTCAGCCGTTTGGAGAAATATCATTAGGCTAGTAATAAAGGCCTCACCGCACCGATCACCGTACATCCATTGTCAGTCCATGTGCAAACACAAAGAAGCTAAGAACCATTAAAAATATTTAAATTAACATATTTTACTGAATTTAACTACCTCTAACTATTTCAGATAAATCTAAAAATAAAACTAATAAAAAGTAACTATCATAATTCACTAATTAATAAAAAAACTAATAAAAAGTAACTATCGTAATTCACTAATTAAAAAAAGACTATAAAAAGTAACTATCATAATTCACTAATTAATAAAATATAATTATCTCTAATATTAATTATGTATCATAATTCACTAAATAGAACACACTATTTATGTATCATAATCCACTAATTAATAAAAATAATGTAATAAAAAGTAACTATAGTAATTCACTAATTAATAAAAAAATAATTGTCTGTAAATCTTATCTCTAAATCATGAATCTAAATCGCGTTTCTCCAACTCAAAGTTTATAATCAAAAATACTCTAATTTCTCTAACTACAAAGCACAATTCCTAACATTATTCATATTAGCAAAGAGAGGATTCAATTCCTAACCTTTTGAAGATGTTGGAGCAGCAAAACACCTTCAAATCTAGGAAGAAATGGACATCACATTCTAGGGCACCATGGGAGGAGTGTGAAGCTCGAGCTGGGAAATGAGAGGTTCAGCTCGGGCTCAGGGAGGAAGAAGAGTATATATAGCAGAGGACAGATTTCTACCGGGTGGTACTACCAGCCGGTACTAACATGTAGTGTTTTGTACTGGCTCGTGTTACCAGCTGGTACTAAAGGGCTACCCTGGCCCCACAAGACGATTAGTGCCGGCCGTTGTTTCTAGCTGGTACTAAATGTTTACGCCGGGCCCACTAGCCGTTAGCAACGGCCGTGTCCGCGGCGCCACTTAGTACCGGCTGGAAACACCGGCCGGTACTAAACTGCTTGGAAGCAAGTTAGTACCGACTTGTGTTTCTAGTCGGTACTAATTGCATCCACAGGGCCCACTGGTGGTAGCGCGAGCGGGGTCCACAGCGCCATTTCGTACCGACTCGTTACATCGTCCGGTACTAATCTGCCTGCCGGGTGACTGTTCACTTTTCCCGGTACTAATTTCTCCACTTTGTACCAGGCGAAATTGCGTCCGGTACTAAGTGTTTGGGACGAATGCCCGGTTGTGTAGTAGTGCATTAGAGGGGACATGCTAGTTCAAAACATGGTCTCTCTTTCGTCTCTCCTGCTAGCGTACGTTTATGGACATGTGCGTGCATATGGACATTAGACAGGCCGGACAGCTGGCGGCACGTGAATCGAAGGGCGAAGGCTGCTTGTCCCTTGGCTGCCGTTCTTCGCTCACATAGTCACATCATGCCCCAATAGCTACTCTTCGTAGCCACACTTCTTCCCTCACCGTCGTGCCATTCACTTCCGTTGCTTCCACCCCCACCTTTCTTAATCTCACGGTCCTCCTCACCCTTCATCACCCTTGCTGAGTAGGGGCTCTCCCTATTTTTCTGAGGCTTACTTTTTGCACACAACTTCAGCAACAGTCCCTACTTCTTAGCCCCTACTTGTTTTTCTCTTCTATTTCCATATATGATCTATATATAGTTTTTGATTCATACAACAATGATTCAAACTAAATTATTTGTAATGCATACAAATGAACCATATTTAAATTTACTATTTCAAACACAACAATCTAAATTTAAATTCATTTTCAAATATAGAAAATAATTTTTGAAGTCTAAACCCCTCACAAACAAACATGGTCTCAAACTCATTTTTTGTAACAGCCAAGAGGCAAGAGCTTGCTCTAGTTTCTCATATACATATCAATATGATAGTTGAAATGTAAAAGAGCTCCAGAGCAACACATGATAACAGCAAGATGTCAATAATGCATGGATTTAAATCTCATACATAGGCACATAACTAACATGAGTTCAACACACTTGAGGTGAAAATGCTCCAGTACGAAAATGTTATCCTTTTGACAGCTCTGAATTAGTCACAAGCTCTCTTTTTGGCAGGCAATGAGATCTCAATCAGTACGCAAGAGATCTGCAGGTATACACAATGTATTCTCATCAGACACCACCTCAAAAAGTTTAAAAGAATCCAGAATGGAAATTTTGAACGGGTAGCTACTGATTTTTAATTCAATACAATGATTCCTAAAAGTCTGCATTTTGAATGTTTAAAGCTATCTTGACATGTACCACATATAGAAGTTTAGATAATGCTGACAACACTACGTGAAAAACTCACTTTGGTAACGGGCATAGATTGCCTTTAGTAATGGGCAAAGCACCCGTTACCGATCAAGTGTTACAAATGAGCGAAGAAAGGTAATGGGCTGATGCCCGTTATTGATAACACATATTCGTAACAGGCATCAAACAATGACCGTTACCACAACTAGTCACCGGTCACGTGAAATGGCTATTTCTCTGGGCCCACAGGGAACTTTGGTAACGGGCACAAAAATAGAGCCCGTTACAGGAACTCAACATCGGAGACGCGTGCTGTGTACCTGTGTCTCCTCTGTCTCGACGAAATGAGACGCATCTATTTCAAGCACGTCTCAGCACAACTAGGATTCGTAACGGGCATCAAACAACAACCGTTACCACAACTAGTCACCAGTCACGTGAAATGGCTGTTTCTCTGGGCCCACAGGGAACTTTGGTAACGGGCACTAAAACAGAGCCCGTTACAGGAATTCAACATCGGAGACGCATGCTTTGAACCCGCGTCTTCTCTATCTCGACGAACGGGCCAAGTTCTGGGGCCCACCGGTCAGTATTGGTAACGGGCTTTTACGCTGCCCGTTACATTGTTAGCATGTTTGTAACGGGCGTTCTGAATTAACCCCGTTACTCACTGGTCAGTGTTTGTAACGAGCTTTAATTAACGCCCGTTACAGATACGTAGGCCACCCTACAGTAACCTGCTTCCTGCTTGCCGGCTGCATCCTGGAACCAGCCAGGATTTGGTAGCCATCAGGGGCTGCATCCTGGAACCAGCCAGGCTATGACAAAATTCACAGAAATTAGGTCCAGCATCCAAATTCACAAAAATCCACATAATTCACATGCATCATATGACAAAATTCAGCATAATCATCTCACAAGTAAAGAAGCATCACTGGCTTGACAACAATATCACAGCCATAGTTAACTAGCTTGACAACAATATCACAAAACTCATGGGACAAGGAGGAATGCAAAAATTTCCTAAGAACCATATATAATAATAGCCCACACAGTTTCATCAGCATGAAATTTTCCTCCGACTGTGATCACCTGTTCCATGAGGAATGTGGCAATTCTATCACGAACATAGACCAGCGTGCTGTGGTGGAGAGGATGCTCATCTAGCCCTAATCTCTGGATATAACAATGTCACTAGTCAGCACACATATATAGGTGGTTACCAAACATGTGCAGTGCTAATAAGCAAGAACTGTGCTCAGTTGCAGATTTTACAAATGAAGATCCCAAGAAAGTACCTTATTTAAGCATCTATCTTTTAATTTAAGCATGTGATAGGCACAATAGAAGCCACAGAGTCTGGAACCAGAAGGTTGTTGGTGGCACTGCAATAAATGTACAAAGAAAAATAGTGGTGATCGAGAAGAAATAAACTCAAGCTTTAGTACTAGCTTCCACAGGAAGGAAATAAGTGGTATGTACCTCATACTCTGTGACATGGTTCAAGGTGTTGTGGGGCATCTTCTTGTTGAAGCAGTAATGGTCCCAACCCCTACAACGAAACATGCAACAATGGTTAGGGCACTATTAATATACTCTGCAGAGTTTGTTGAGGAACGTCCGCAAGTTCGAGCAAGATGCTAGTGAAGAAGTGGATCGATCTTTCTTGGTGGTTGGACCATCTATTTATAGAACGCCAGGCGCGCCATGCATGCAAACCGAGTGGAGAATGAAATGAACGCACACATGGCTGGGAGTGACAGACAATCAAGGAGAATCATCACACTTGGGCAGCGCGCGTGGTGCACTTGCACTGATAATGTCGATGCTTTGTTGCCATTGCAGAATGCATCACAACGGAGAGGCTAGTCCGCCAGTGATTTTAGCAGGAGCTTTCCTCACCTATTCCCAAATGACTGTGGACTGTCGATCCAAAGACATATTACCTTCTCGTAGGTAGTAGATTTAATTGTTGTTATACATTTAAAAGTTGAAATCACATAATTGGATAGAATCCTAACTATACATGCAAAGCGGGTCGTGTTTTGCCACGATCCCGTGCCGCGAAGCTGCATCCCTGAAGCATACAACACGGCTCTGCCCGCAGTGCCATGCAAGCCCGCGTCACATTATCCCTTGCAGCGTGCAATATGAATGCGCGGTCAAGCTTCAAAACTCCGATTCATGTGCTCTGTGATTTAAGGGCTTGCAACATGACCGATGCATGGATTGGACTGGTGTATACACGGTAATAAACACCGTCGGCAAGATCTAGCTCCTTGCATTGTATGGTAAAATGCAGTTGTAAAAGGGGAAAAATGAAATCGAAAGCTCTATGTCTAGGTTGTTGGTTCTTCTTCATCACCGGCGGCACCTCAGACAAGAATTCATTCGGGATTGACATTTTGACCAGATGAAAACCTCTTCACCATGGCACGCCAAGAGAACAAGCTCGTCGCCTCATCCTCATCGGCAAGGCCACCACGAGTTGAGTGAGCTTCCCTGTCCTCACACCCAGCCCTATGTCGAGCCCGGGGGCTCGGCAGAGCATCCAACGATTGCAGTGTCGACCTCACCTTAATGCAGCTGCACAAAGACACTGACAACCGCCACTGCACAGAGCAACTGATCGGACATGAGACCGGCGATGTCATTCTCTTCCTTCGCGAGCTATCTTCACGATAGTTGTCGTGTGTTGGGGTTGAAGCTGGCGGTCTAGCGGACGCGTGCGGGTAGCCGCAACGCCTGCAACAACAAAGCGGCTCCATGCGGGCTATCACATATGCCTGTGTCAGGAATTGCGGCTCTTGCGGACGCGGGGCGGGCAGCCGCAAACCGCTCCACTTGCATGTATAATCCTAACTGCCCTCACATCGCATGCTTGCACCCAGGTCCGGCTACCGCCGAGGTCGGAACACCATCTGAAAATCCATTGCGTTATTGGTGCCATCAATCAGGTATGAACCACGAATCCTGGAGTGATTTCAATGCTTTCCTGCAGTGTGTGCGAGTACAATGCATTGAACTCCTACATAAAACTAAGCCATTAGTGGTAAGACCGCCTCACAGTTTTGATTAAAATGAAAAAACCTTCTCCCGACCCCCTAACCCTGGTTTCATTGGTGACAGCTTACAAAAGGTTCTCTAGCCTAGTGGTTTAGAGGAGCTGAGGTATGGTCGCAACCACTTAGGTTCGATTTCTCGTTGAAGTGAATTATGGGGTTGATTTAAAAAAACATTGAGCTCCTACACGCCCATGAGCAAATGCATCCACATGCAAGTATGTAACTGATCAGCCACCCGCTAAGCTCGCCAGCAGCGGTCGCGGTGCCAAGGCACCACACCATGACGACGACGACGGTCTGCTCGGTCACCGAGACAATTAAGTTACAGATATGTTAAATCCGGGGTCATTTGGGAACATCAATGATAGAATATTGAAGTTTGGTATGATGAGTTCACCAGTCGTCCCTAGTGAAGACGGCGGCGCTAGCATCCTGGAGTAGTTTATTTACCAAGCGGCAACTGACAACGGATCCTGGCGTTTCTGCATGTGCCGAGGTGATCGCCGGTCTGGAGAAGCAAAATTACAATGGATCGGCCGGGCAGCAGGACGAGGAGGAGTGCTCAATTTGCAAGATGGACTACACGGGATGACGATTTCCTAGTATGTGTCTTATTTGTAGATCTCATGCCACTTCTTATAATACAATAAAAAATATGTCATCATCACTTTGTTTTGACATATGTGCAGCGCTTAAGACAGCCTCGCTGTAACACTCTACTATGCATGTATGCAAGTTCATTCATCTCTTTTAAAGTCACGCCCCCCGTTCCAACCTCGACGATAAGGTGCGTACACAAAACTATGACCACTAGTTCTTATTGTTCATATTCTTTGTTCTACCGGTACTTATGCAATTAATAACTTGTTTTTGTAGATTGAGCACATCAAGGCAGAATTCCTGGAGACAAAAAAAATCTGGTTAATTCAGAGCAACTATGCGGATTTCTTATAGACAAGGTGATTAGCCCAGAGGGAGAGTTTTATGCAGGCTTTGAGATAATATTGTACACATGTATATTATAATATTAGAGATAATATTATGTATGTATGTATAATATTATCTCAAATATAAAATTAAATATGCCACAACAATACATCGTATTAGGATTAGTATATGTAAAGCAAGAAAATACGATAGAGTAAATATACTAGGAAGAAAAGAGAAAAGGAAATAAAAAAAGCCTTTAGTACCGGGTGGTGTTGACACCCAATACTAAAGTCTCCCATGCCACACGTCGCCGGGGGAGGCCTTTAGGTACCGGGTGTCAACACCACCCGGAAATAAAGGCCTCATTAGTACCGGGTGAGCTACCCGGTACTAATGCACCTCCCCTTTTAGTACCCACACAGCAATACCGTTTGAATACCCGGTACTAAACAGGGATTTTTGTGGAACTGGTACCGTGTTGATTCCTCAGTAGTGAAACTATGCATGGCTAGACTTGGCACCAATAATTCATCCAAATAGATTTTACAAGCACAGGATTCACATGTTGCATTGGAGGCTGCACCTTGCCTTGTCGTTGTCACGGCACTTTCTTATGAGTCTCTGCTGCTTGGTTTGTTGCCGCTGGCACGGCCAGCACTCTGCTGCCCGTACGTCCTTTCCTTTGGTTTGGACCGCCCTAGGACTGCCGGTGCCCCATTCATCCTGCTTGTCGATCTTTCATGACTTTATCAGCTATCCAATAATATTCCAAGCACGTGATTCACGTGTTGGAGGCTGCATCATGCCTCGGCTTGTCGTCGTGTGAGATGCTTGGCTGCTTGCCGCTGCCATATGGGCATATGGCCTGCACTCTGCACTCCGTAGGACCGGTGCCCCATTTATCCTTGTGATGACCTTGCCAGCTCTAGTAATTAATAGGCGGAATAGCCAATTCAGTCTCCAAACTATCACTCAAAGCTCAATTTCGTTCCTGAACTACGAAAACGATCGTTTTGGTCCTCAAACTTTCACATCTGGCTCAGTTTCGTCCCTGAACTACGAAAACGGTCGTTTTGGTCCTCAAACTTTCGCATCCGACTCAAATTCGTCCCTGGCTGATAGCCAAATACCCGTTTTACCCTTCTCCTACCCCTACACAACTGAATTACACATCACCAGCTGAGGAGTCATACACACAAACTTATCATCAGGTTCAAATACTTTTTTAAAAGTCTGGGTTCAAAAAAAAGAAGGCACAATAGTAGATCGAGTTGAACGAGAGGTAGGAATGGCAAGCATCCGGAGGACTCATCCAAGAAGAATTGGCAGATCTGGCATCTCCAATGCGATGTCAGCTTGCCGAAGAGGGCATCGTCATGCTTTCATGATCACTCGGCGTGTTTGGTCCTTCGTGACTTGTAGCTGTGACGTGCTCACTCGCAATTGCTTTTGTAGGTTAAATCATCCATTGTGGCGTTCATTATTTCATTTTCATCCTCGCGCCGCTGCCACTGTACCCTATATATAATCCTCTTGATGCTTCTTTCCTCTCAGTTGCACACCTCGAAACTAATTGCCTCCGATAATATTTGAAGTCTAGCTTCTTGCAAGATCGTAAGGGAGAGCACAAGCGAAGAGCAATGGAAAAACAAGGAAAAATGAAACAAGTAGCGCCAGTGTCCGTTTTTTGGGAAGTTCTTCTCTGGGAACAGGGGGGCATCTGGAGAATTTCTCTACCGAGGACTTCCTCAACTTCAGTGCAGGCGCGTATATTCTTGCATGCTTGCTTTGTGGGTGCAAATTGTGACCTACAGCTCCGATTCGCCAGCAGCGAGCGGTGTGTAGGGATAGTAGAAGGGTAAAAAGGGTATTTGGCTATCGGCCAGGGATGAATTTGAGTCAGATGTGAAAGTTTGAGGACCAAAATGACCATTTTCGTAGTTCAGGGACGAAATTGAGCCGGTTACGAAAGTTTGAGGACGAAAACGACCGTTTTCGTAGTTCTGGAACGAAATTGAGCTTTGAGTGATAGTCCGGGGACTGAATTGGCTATTCTGCCTAATTAATAAGCTGATACTCCAAGCCTTGTGTTACCCGTCAATAACCTCCTCGGTTGGGACTTTATAACAAATATAAGGAGCATTCTCAACAAAATGGATGCTTCCAACAGTTTCCTACAGTGCTGCTGATGTTGCTCGGAGGGCCATGTGATTGCGAGAAAAAACATAAACGAACTTTGGAAGAGTGATTTGAGATGAAGCTGAGCACGCAGTTGGAAATTAAGGCCGCAATAACCACTTGTCGGGTGGACAGATGTGTGGAAACTGCTCATTACTCATCGCTAAGTAGCTCTGTTTATTTGTGTTATCCTTGTTTGAGAATCGAGATACAAAAAAGTGTTGATAAAAAATTGGACCACTACAGATAAAGATTTATGACGACAGGACTGACATATATTATACAAAAAAGTGTTACTAAAAAATTGGACCACCACAGATAAAGATTCTTCACCACCCTTGAATTAGTAGCAGTATGGGAGGGTAGTAATTTGTACCCTAAAGCTGCTCACACCCACATCTAGTGTCGTACGTCTCCTTGGCAGCAAGACTGCAAATACTTCATGGTGGACACTATCTTGCTGCACAGACAAGTTGGTGCAAGTAATTCATTGTTGCCGCAGCGTCCGGCTGCCCGATGGAGGCCACTGCTGGTCCAGCAATCGGCAGCAGCTAGCACGAGGGATGATGTTCATCTCCCGTGAGTTTCATCCTTGCTACATTTTTACCAGTTTATTTACCGTCCATGCTGGTGGTAGTTTTATTTTTATTTTTGTTCACGACACGCAAGCAATATGTCGAAATATATCGATACCTGCTGATGTGAAACCCCAACCACATTAAAGAACAAAAATTCACCACATTAAAGAACAAAAATTCAAGCGGCTTGCTCTTTGTTTTTGTGACCCGTAAGAAAACGGACTTTTTTCTTCGCTATTGTAAGTTTATTGCCGGGAACTTATCTGGTGGAAACCACAACCTTCGTGAAAACCCGTAAAAGTCATCTAAATACACCAAAAATCACACATGTAGATTATATGATTATACACAACTTTGTAAAATGTCTTGTCCAAACTCAACTTCGTTTGTGAGATATAAATTAACAAATTTCTAACAAATCATTCGGACAGCTTTCTTCCAAAGCCATAACTCTCTCATCCGGACTTCGAATTGGATGCTCCACATCTGCATTTCGATTGAATCGACGTGATGTACGCACACTATGGGAAACGCCCACAATTGCCGAGTGTTTTTCGGTTTGCCGAGTCCCATCCATCGGGCACTCGGCAAATAACCTTTTTGCCTAGTGTCGCGAGGAACACAATCGGTAAAGAAAAAACACTCGTCAAAGAGCGGGTTTACCGAGTGTTTCTTTTTGACACGTGGCAAACAACTCTTTGATGAGTGTTTTTCCCCGACCCTCGGAAAAGACGAAGCAAGTTTGCCTAGTGTTTTTCGTGGCACTCGACAAATATATATTTTCTACACCTCAAACTTTTTTACACTCCATATACAATATGTGGTACTCCATGTCAAAATTTAGTAATTTAATTTTTGCATTTGTTTGCTATATTTAGTTAATTAATTTCATTTCAAGCAATTTTTTGAATCAAGTCAAATTTGGACTACAAGTGATTCAAATAATAGAAAAAATGTGTAGAAAAATGATATTTATGGTGTTTAGCTTCATTTGAGGCCTTATCCGTGAAATGAAAAGAAAACTTGAACATCTTGCTAAGGAAACACGATCATGAACGTTTGGCCGAGTGGTTTTCAAATTCTAATAAACCAAATAATGTTTTAAAATAATGATATTTTCCATGATGTGATGTTATCATACATGGAGGCTGTGGTGAAACATTGGGAAGATTCCGCACATTTGTCACAAACAATGTGTACAAACTGAAGCATATGAGAAGAAGATCCTAAACATTCATCACTACAGGAAACCCGGGAGACGCCGAGTGTGTTATTGTACACCGAGTGCTTTCTGTCGGGCACTTGGTGAAAATGCTTTGGACCGAGTGACAAAAGGAAAACACTCGGCATCATAAA
Organism: Cenchrus fungigraminus; assembly: GCA_036936925.1. Classification (NCBI taxonomy): domain Eukaryota; kingdom Viridiplantae; phylum Streptophyta; class Magnoliopsida; order Poales; family Poaceae; genus Cenchrus; species Cenchrus fungigraminus. The sequence goes on along the minus strand of CM072768.1, from coordinate 57,209,889 downwards.
AATACTCGGCGAACCACAACCATTCTCCGAGTGCTGGAAGAGAAACACTCGACGCACTAGCCCGTGACACTTGGGGGAAAAAACCACTCGGCTGGCCAGTCAACACGAGTTGCGACGCATCGGCCGTTTACCGAGTGTCAGCTAGCGGCACTCGGCATCTAGGATGGCACGTGGCCGTACCCCCAAACCCACCATCTGCGGAGAGACGGCGTTAGATGTTCGCTGAGTGTCAAGCGCCCCACACTCGGCGTATAAAAAGTTAGGTGTGGAACCATGGTGTCAGTTATTCGTTGTTCGCCGAGTGTCTAGTGCTTTACACTGGGAGAACATTTCTACGCCAACTGTTTCCGGTAGACACTCGGTAAACATTTTATTTTTTTTCATCTCCTTGCATTCAAACTTTTTCTTTGGCTCTCATACACTACTTTGTACTCCATACTCAATTTTCACAGATTTCTTGGTCTGTTAGCGATAATTAAGGTATTAATTTTATTTAAAGCAATGTATAGGAATAAGTGAAATTTGAACTAGAAGTGATTAAAATAGTGCTATAAAATTAGTAAAAAAAATGTTATTCTTTGCTCCTTAAATTAAAGCTAATTTTACACGTCTTGTTCAGTAAACACTCTCATGTACTTGTAGCCAAGTTATGTTTTAATTCTATAAAATGCAAACTAAGTTAAAAATAAATGGAATAATTGGATCCATACATGAAAGATCCAAAAGTTAGATATATACCATTGACCACACAAGTCATTGACTTAGCAATGGTATATATCTAACTTTGTGATCTTTTAATGGTATGGATCCAAATTTCCCGTTAAAAAATTACGAGATTTGTCATGACATCGTGATATCATATGTGGAGCTCGTGGTAAAAAGTTGAGAATTTTTAGAGGACGCGTGCTGCTTACAATGTGGAGGAACTCCTAAGAAGTTTCTTAGAGTTGAGAGTGATTCAGTTAAATTTTTGAGTAACAATGATAGACGGATTTCAGTTTGACTTTAAAACATTTTCTATAGACACAATGGACAACCTAGAATATAACCTGTGAAGTTTTGATGAATTTTTGAATCTATTTCATAATTTTAATTCATTAAATGCAATTAGTTGATTCAAATTGACATTTAGAAAACTACATAATATAATGGACTAATATTAGTAAAAACACATTTATGCATCATTTAATGAATTAAATAGGTACTTTCAAATGTGATTGCAGCCAATTTTATTTTGTTTCTCAAATTAGAGTGTTTTTTTGAAAGATGAGATTGAAATAGTGAGGAAATTGAAAAAAAAATAAAACCCCGAGGACGTCGAGTGTCTTGGATCTGACACTCGGCAATAGATCTCACCCTTCATAGTTAGATGCCCATGCACGCACCACACACGCACCACACGCAGACAGACTCACACATAAGCACACCTGACACCCTAGCTCCGCCGCCACCGTTCCCCGCCACTGCACTCCGCCACCGCATCCCGCACCGTCGCGCCGTCCCCGCCACCGCACGCGTGCCGCCACTGGCCCCCTCCTCCTCCGCCGCCAGGATCCTCAGCCACCACTAGTGTATCGCGCCTCCGCCACGGGCCCCCTCCTCTGGCACCAGGGGACCGCACCACCGCCAACACCGCCATCCCCCGGCGCCCACCCCTAGCTACCGGCACCCGCCCCCTACACAGTCATCTCGGTGGGCTGAGGTTGAGGGCCGATGCGGCTCCCTTCTACTACATCCTTGCAGATCCCTTCTGCGCAAGGGCCGGCACAGTTACCTTGTCCGGGCGACCGTCTTCCTCCCAGCCAGCACCCTAGCTCCAGCAGCTCTAGGCCAGGCACTCCAGAGGTGAGCAATACTTCCCGTCCTCACAACATAGAAGATGTGCACTGTCAAAATTACCTACACTTTTTGGTGTGTTGGGAGGGGAATATGATCGAGTTCAGATGCAAGTGAGCTACACATTAGCAATATGAAATGATTCTATTAACTGCACTTGAATCTTGTGATTTGTGAAGAACTTACTGCTATGAATGTGGGATGCTTACTGGATCTATATTGTCATAGAGAGTAACCAGATGATTGTTAGTGTTGGGGAATTGGGTAAAACCCTTTCACCCTCGGATCTTCGGAGGTTTCGGCGTTTTCATGAAGTCAGAAATATAAACAAAAAAGGGCCAGGTGATGTAATTTGTTCTGTGATTTCCGAAGAATGCAGTTTCGACTTTTATGAACTAAAACCTATGTAGGAGTACGAACGAAAGACTTTCTAACTGTTGGTATTTATTAAGCCTACAGAGAAATTAGTGATCCGCAAGCACATGGATACCGGTGAGCACTTCACCCGGGGAGATGGGTTTTAAAATATCGTATCCACAGGGAAGAAAGGATGGATGTATCCGTTGACTAGGGATGGCAATAGACTACTCTAGGAGACATTGATGGTATGACACATACTTTAACAGGGGTAAGCCAATAATAATATATATTGATAACTTAGATAGGTAGAGGCACACGTGGAGCATAGAATATACTACTTCCTAATTAGATTAGAACTGGATTAACTTAAGAGGCACAAATTCTATGAAGTATACAAATACTAGTTATTCATCTATTCTATCATAGCATATCATTACATATAGGATTGTCATGAGTAAATGTCTGCACCCCGAAGATTACCCAAGAAGATCAAGAATGAAACATGATCCTCTTAAGAACCATTATCGACAGCACTTACACTCGGGGGATGGACTACAAAGGACTCAATAGGCCTGTCACACCTGAGAGCCAGGTGTGGTTCGAGGACCGGTGGATGGTCGCTTCCTGGTGTGATGAGTGATTGACAATGTGGTGTGGACTGATTCTTGGCTAAGTATTGCAGGTGCAGGTTGCGGCTTGACTGGTGCAGGTGCAGGTGAAGAACAAGCGTGAAAGGTCGTTGCCGGTGAGGCCTCCAGGTGTGGAGAAGACAAGTAGGCTTGGTTCGAGGGACCCGGTGGCCAGCGGGGTCAGGTGCGGGCCGCATGGTGGCAAGAACGGCAAGATGAAGTCATGGACGGTTTCTTGGTTGAGCCTCAAAACCAAGGTCGAGCCGGGACTACGTGGGAGCCGAGTCATGAGTGGTGATTGGTGGAGGCTGCACCGAGTTCGCGGGGTTTCCGGTGGTTCACCAGAAAACCACTAGGTTCCTTGGTTGATCCACAAAGCCAAGACCGAAGAACCGAAGACGGAGGTGCAGTAGCTCCAGACCGGTCTGACCGGTGGGTCTGATCGGTGGGTACCGGTCTGACCGGTGTGCGATGACGCAGTCCGGAATCTTCGAAGCGGAGGACACGCGTTGGGATCGCAAGGCTTGCGTCGAGACTAAGCAAGTTTGCGGTAGCTGGGCATCCGTCTGATGGTGCGAAGACAAAGACTTCCAATTTCGCCCTCGAGGGGCATTTATCCCTAGTTAGCTAGTAAGGGTATTTTAGTCTTTCGGTTGCCTCCATATAACCCAAGGGGTGAGAGGATGGCAGCCATCTCTTGGAACCCTAGCTCATTTGGTTTTCCTATTTTCCTTCCTATTTTCTTAGGATTTTCGTAGGACTAGCTTGAGAGCGTCATGGTGAGATCTTGTGAGAGGGAAGGATGATCGGGCGGCAAGCTAGACCTTGTATGAACCTCTTTGGTATGTATAGATGATTCGGTGTGGTTCCTCAAGGCTTGGATGTGTCTTTCCCGTTTCTCCTTTTTGGTGATTTTCGGAGCCCTTTCTTGGTGATTTTCTTGGAGCGATTTCGAGGCCTTTCTCTTTGGGATTTGGTGGGGGATGTATGCATGAACCCTTCGTGGTTCTTTTCCCTTTGATTCCCCTTCCAAATCCGTGAGCAAAGGGGCTCGATTTTGGGGTTTTCGTGGCTCTAGGGTTAGAGGCGTTCTTGGTGGGATTTCTTCAATTCCTCTTGATTTGACAAGTTTTGGTGGACCAAATCTTGGCTATGGAGTACCCATCAGGTGTTCCTACTATCCCCAAAGTCTTGTGCAAAACCGTGGAGCGAATCGGGAGATCGGGAGTTGGATTTGGGGGAGTTGACTCGCGGGCGCTGTTCATCCCGAGCTGCCCAGGCGCGACCGGTCTGACCGGTGCTCTTGACCGGTCTGACCGGTGCTAGCCCTTGGTGGGTTTTTGTCTCGGGGAATAGCCTTGTCCGTGTGGTTTTGTCCCGTGGTCCTGCTGATCAGTTCTTGGCGTGTTTGGAGTTGTTTTGCTAGGTTTTGTGAGGGGTTCTTCTTCCTCACAGGTTGTGTTTCGTGGTGGTTTTTGTTCCAGGGCCTAGAGGAGTCACTGAGGCTTCCTGGAACGTTTGCTGTGCGGCTGCTGTAGCCACCGGCCTGACCGGCTCTGTCCACCGGTCTGACAGGTGTCACCGGTCTGACCGGCGCAGACCATCGGTCTGACCGGTGTAGCACAGGTAGCAAGCCGTGCAAGTTTCCGCTGTGTGTTTTGGTGAGTTTTGGCTCGGAAGGTTGAGTGTTGGTTCCTATGACCAGTAGCACTCCAGTGGCTGTGTGGTCTTGACCAACTTGGGTAGTTGAGTCGGAGACGTGAGTTGGAAGCCGTGTTCGTCTTGTTGGAGTTCTCATCTCCTTCGAGAAGAATTTTTATCGGCTCCCATTCACTCCCCCCTCTCTGGTTCGCCTAATCGGTCCTTCAATTGGTATCAGAGCCGGTTCGGGTCTTTATTGACTCTTACCAGTCTAAGATCCAAAGATGGTGTACCAGGAACGGGGTTCGGGTCCTCCGCACTTCGATGGGAAGAACTACCAGATGTGGCAGAGGAGGATGGCAGCGTTCCTCCGCGGAAAGGGTCAGATCCTTTGGGATGTCACGGTGAACACAGCTTATGTTCATCAGATGAACTTCCTTACTCCAGGATCGAGGGATATGTTCGAAGCCAACAACAAGGCTGTCGACTACTTGTTTCGTGCTCTGTGTCAGCCTGAATTCGATCGGGTTCAGACAGAGGACTTAGCTTGTAGGATTTGGGAGCAGTTGAAGGATGCTCATGCTGGGAATGCTCAGGTTCAGGCTCGGATGTACGCGACTTACCGGAGAGAGTACGAGAACTTCACTCATCTCCCCGGTGAGTCCGTCGATGCCCTTTTCCAGCGATTTACGGTCGTTGTGAACAACATGAGAGCCAATGTGGACGTCCTCCCATACAATGATCATGATAGAGCCGTGAAGCTCTTGCACTCGTTGGATCGTACCGTATGGGACGGGAAGTTTGAGGCTATTGTTGAGTCCGAGAAGTATGACACCTTGACGGTGAACGAGCTGTTCTCGACACTCAAGTCGGCTGAGTTGGACCGTGGTATGATAGCCAAGATCGAGAGCCCGACTGATTCTCATAGTCTCGCTCTCGTTAGTGGCAAAGGAGCTAAGCCTAACGCTAACGCATCCTCCAGGATGTATTCTCTGTCTTCTTTGATGTCTTTGCTAGACGAGGAGTTCGACGTGCTTGGAGAGGACGAGCTGGCGTTGCTGACCAGGCGGTTCGAGAGGCTGCACGAGAATCGGGTGAACACGAGGAGGACAGCACGGACATGCTTTCAGTGCGGCAAGCCAGGACACTTCGTCGCCGACTGCCCTGAGAAGACGGAGAACAAGGACGGCTACAAGGACGGCTACAGGCACCGATTGAGCAAGGATGGCAAGTACCGATCGAGGAGCGATCACAAGCACAAGAACAAGCACAAGGACGAGCGACGGTCGAGGAAGAAGGATGGCCGCGGCAGGAAGGCCCGAGCAATGGTCGGAGCGAGCGACGTCGACTCCAGTTCCGCCTACTCTTCCTCGAGCTCGAGTAGCAGTGAAGATGAAGGTGATCGGCGCAAGAACAAGAAGTCATCTAGGAACTTGAGCGGGTTGAGCTGCTTCGCGGGAGATGGCTTCTGCGGCATGGCCCGTAGCTCCGGTAGCAAGAAGAGCCACCAGAGTGACTCGGACTCTGACTCCGAGGATGAGGTATGTGATGAGCTCTCTTCTTTGCGCAAGGAGAATGATGAGTTGGTTGACTTGCTTGATAACCGCGATCACATGCTTAGAGAGGCCAAGAAGATGAGGAAAGAACTTAGGGCCTCACTAGAAGATGCTAGGAACCGTGTGGTTGAGCTAGAAACCCAGAACCTAGATGCTAAGCTTGAGATTGATTCGCTTAAGGCTTCTCCTGTGGTTTCTGATGAGATTGATTGCTGTGATTGCTCTGTGTACCTAGCTGATCTTACTGCTCTTAAGGATAAGCATGCTTCTAGTTGTGATGAACTAGATATGCTTAGGGTTGAAGTGGCTGAGCTTAAGTCTAGACCTGCTTTGCTAGGTGCTTGCACTTCTTGCCCTGTTTTGCATGGAAAGATTGATGAGATGCATGCTTACACTGTTTCGCTTGAGGCTAAGTTGAAAGAGCCTATTCCCACTTCTTGCTCTACTTGTGAATTGCATGCGGTTAAGAATTTGGAGCTTGCACATTATGTTGATCGCTTGCAGGATGAGAATGATGAGCTGAGAAAATGAATGAGCTGGTTGTCGGGTCAGGAGCCTCAGCTTGGTATCATGATAGCGGCTTTCAAACGCTATGATGGTCAGGCACTTGGGGCTGACAAGCTTGGAGAGGACAGTGGTGAGGGAGTTGAGAGAGTTGGAGAGATTCCTATCACACCACCAAACAGACACAAGAACAAGTTTGAGCCCAAGCCTAACCATCTCAGAAACAAACTTGACACTACTCCAGATCCACCCATATTCCCTCACCCAACAAATGATTTCCAGAAACCGGTGAAGTTTGTGAGCCCAAAGGGAGGTGAGGAAGGAGAGAAGAAGGGTGAGAAGGCGAGTGGGCAGCCCCAACCCAAGCCTAAGCCTAAGCCACAGCCCATAAAGTTCCATTGTGGGTATTGTGGGAGAGATGGTCACAAGGATGAGTTTTGCTTCAAGAGGAAGCGTGAGGAGAGAATGGCTAGAGAGTGGGCTAACAAGGACAGGTACCACCCCTCTAATGGTGTACCTGAGCCTCATATGCAGATGCCCAGGGCCAAGGCGATTGTGAGGACGGTTCAGGCTTGGGGAGACCGGAAGGCTGCAGGTGTTGCTACTGGCCGAGCTACACCGGTCAGACCGGTGTACTACACCGGTCAGACCGGTGCAGGTCTGGGCAGACAGCGAATCGGGTTTCGTGCTCGTGAGGATGCTCGGTTTGGTTCTGGAGGTCGTGGTTCTGGTGGTTGGTCTGGAAAGTTTGCAGGTGGTCAGTTTGCTAGGCGTTCTCCACCTCGTGCTCCATACGGGGGTGGGAGGAGTCGTAGCTTTGAGATGGAGAGGAGGAACGATCCATGGTTTCCCTTTCGTGGCTTTCGTCCTCCTCCAGCTAGAGAAGGTTGGTTCCCTCGTGGTGGTTACCGTGGTGGTAGCTTTGATAGGTGTGATGATTTGGTTTGTGCTAACCCCACTTTGGAGCAAATGGCTCGGCACTGGTTTTACTCTTTTGGTACTAACCCCAGTGCTGAGTCGTTTGTTCACTCACGTGCTCGCTTTTGAATTTCAGGTGGGAGACTTGAAGAACATTTGGTTGATTGACTCCGGTTGCTCGAGGCATATGACCGGAGACAAGGGGTGGTTCTCAAGTCTCGTCCCGATGGTGACAAAGAAGTACATCACCTTTGGGGACAATGGGCGAGGGCGTGTGCTGTCAGAAGGTGAGATTAAGGTAAGTGACAAGATCACTCTCAGGCGTGTTGCTCTTGTTCAATCGCTTGGATACAATTTGCTTTCTGTGTCCCAGTTGTTGGATGAGGGTTTTGAGGTGTTGTTTCGGTCTGGTGGTTCTCGGATTTTAGATTCTCGGGGGGATCTTGTCTGCATGGTCGTTCCCGAGGGTCAAGTGTTCCGAGCTGATTTTTCTCAGTCTTCTGGTGTGGAGCGTTGCTTTTTGGCTGGTTCTTCGAGTGAGTTGTGGAAGTGGCATAGGAAGTTGGGTCACTTGAGCTTTGACCTTTTGTCTCGCTTGAGTAAACTCAATTTGGTCCGAGGATTGCCACGGTTGAGGTTTGAGAAAGAGTTGGTTTGTGCGCCGTGTAGGCATGCCAAGATGGTAGCTTCTTCTCACCCGCCTCTCACCGATGTGATGACTGAGCGTCCATGCGAGCTGCTCCATATGGACCTTGTTGGCCCAGCTCGTGTGCGATCTGCGGGTGGGAAGTGGTATGTCCTTGTTGTGGTGGACGACTACTCTCGGTATGCGTGGGTGTTCTTTCTTGAGGAGAAAGGGGAGACGTTTGGTTTTGTTCGAGATCTTGTCTTGAGGTTAAGAAACGAGAGGCACGGAGATGCCATACGAGCGATCCGCAGTGACAATGGCTCGGAATTCAAAAACTCTCGCTTCGAAACCTTTTGCCATGACTTGGGTCTTGAACATCAGTTTTCGAGTCCGTATACGCCTCCCCAGAATGGCGTGGTGGAAAGGAAAAACAGGACCTTGTGCGAGATGGCTCGGACGATGCTCGACGAGCATAGGACTCCGAGAAGGTTCTGGGCTGAGGCGGTCAATACCGCGTGCCATGTGTCGAACAGGATCTACCTCAGGGTCCATAAGAAGAAAACCTGTTACGAGTTGATGCACGATCGCACACCCAAGGTGAGTCACTTCCATGTCTTTGGTTGTAAATGCTTCATTCTGAAGAAAGGGAAGAAGTTGGACAAGTTCGAGGCTAGGTCTGTTGATGGCATTTTCTTTGGTTATGCATCTCATTCTAGAGCATTTCGTGTGCTCAATCTTGAAACTAACCAAATCGTGGAGACTTGTGAGGTAACCTTCGACGAGACACAGCCACGTAGTCAGCTTGTTTTTGAGTGTGCAGGTGACGACGAACTTGGCGAGGAGATCTTTCAGGAGGAGGAGCATGAACATGGAGATGATGAAGATGGCGGTGTGATGCCCGCGGCTGAACATGTACCTACTACTTCGACGACGATCGAGAATGGACCCTCTCCCACACCTACAATGACAAACCCAGATCAAGGCGAAGCTGCTGTTGAGGGGGAGGTAGCATCAAGGCGAGAACCTCCCCGGCGAGTGCAAGTGGATCACCCAGCTTCGAGAATCATCGGCGACATGAATGAACGTACTACACGGTCGAGGGTTCGGAACAATTCTCATTTCGCTCATGCTGCTTTTGTTGCCACCTTTGAGCCCAAAGACATTGGACACGCGTTATCTGATCATAATTGGGTTAACTCGATGCATGAGGAGTTGGGGAATTTTGAGAGGAACCAAGTTTGGGTGTTGGTTGACCCTCCCCCAGGGTGTAAGCCGATTGGGACAAAATGGGTGTGGAAAAATAAAGAGGGAGAGAAAGGAGAAGTGGTGAGGAACAAGTCGAGACTTGTTGCTCAGGGGTACAGTCAGAAAGAGGGGATCGATTACGAGGAGACTTTCGCTCCTGTAGCTCGTTTGGAGGCGATCAGGATCCTTCTAGCCTTTTCGGTGGCTAAAGGGTTCAAGTTGTACCAGATGGATGTGAAGAGTGCTTTCCTGAACGGTGTGTTGGAGGAAGAGGTGTTTGTGAGGCAACCACCGGGGTTTGAGAGTGAGAAGTACCCCCACCGGGTGTACAAGTTGAGGAAGGCGCTGTATGGGTTGAAGCAGGCGCCTAGAGCTTGGTATGGTAGGTTGAGGGGGTTCCTGTTTGAGAGAGGGTTTGAGATGGGGAAGGTCGACCAGACCTTGTTTCTCCTCAGGCAGGGCAGAGATATCCTGATTGTGCAGGTATACGTGGATGATATTGTCTTTGGTGGCTCGTCTAACTCTCTTGTTGCAAGGTTTGCAGAAGACATGAGCAAGGAATTTGAGATGAGCATGATGGGCGAGTTGCAGTTCTTCCTTGGGCTACAAATCAAGCAATCAAGGGAAGGAACATTTGTGCACCAAGCTAAGTACACCAAGGACATTGTGAGGAAGTTCAAGATGGAGGACTCCAAGGCCATGGCGACGCCTATGAGTACGACTACAGCTCTTGATGCGGACGAGGAAGGTGAACACGTGGACCAGAAGGAGTACCGGAGCATGATCGGGTCACTCCTCTACTTGACGGCGACGAGGCCGGACATTCAATTCTCGGTGTGTCTGTGCGCTCGTTTTCAAGCTTCTCCGAGGACTTCGCATCGGCAAGCAGTCAAGCACATTTTCAGGTATTTGCGACACACTCCCGACTTCGGCATTTGGTATTCTGCGTCTTCTTCTTTGGCGCTTCATGGATTTTCAGACGCGAACTTTGCCGGGTGTCGGTTGGATAGGAAGTCCACTTCTGGGACTTGCCAGTTCTTGGGTTCTTCTTTGGTGTCTTGGTCTTCCCGCAAACAGTCGAGTGTTGCTCAATCCACTACCGAGGCAGAGTATGTGGCCGCAGCTAGTTGTTGCTCTCAGCTCCTTTGGATCACATACACCATGAGTGACTTTGGTGAGGAGTATACCCTTGTCCCACTTCAATGTGATAGCACCAGTGCCATAAGCTTTGCAAAGAACCCAATTCTCCATTCCAAAACCAAGCACATAGAAGTGAGGTATCATTTTCTGAGAGACAACGTAGAGAAAGGGAAGATAGCTTTGATCCATGTACCCACACATGAACAACTAGCCGATATTTTCACCAAACCCCTAGATCAAGCAACTTTCACTCGTTTGCGGGGGGAGCTTGGTGTTTGTTTGATTTCTTGAGTTGGCGTGTGGGAGCTCCTTTGTAGCATATGTATAGCTTTCCTTTGTGCATTTCTTGCATTTGGCATGGCATATGTAACATGATGTATAGGCATCTTTGTATCTTAGGTTGCATGCATTTTGTCTCATATGCATTGTTTAGGAAAGGCTTCTCCTATATACATTGTTCACCATGGAATGATATATATGTCTTTGTGAGCTAATTTGGTAAGCTATGGTTAGTTTGGCTTAGCTCTTGATAATCTTGGTTTGTATCCATGGTTGATGGCTATGTTTTTGAAAATTTCATATGTATGCTCTCTTGTGAGTAAATGCTTTTACATGATCTTGACATGTTTTTGTGGCTTGGCTATGCTTAATTTGTGGTTGGATAGCTTATTTTGATCATATGGGGCCAAAGGCTCATTTGCCATCATGAATGTTTAGCCCCCATGCTTCATCTTGTGGAGGGGCATAAGTTCCTTTTTGTCGCAAAGACATTTCATGTACCATTTATAAATCTGAAAAATGAAATGTAAATTGCTTGGAAAATGTGCTCCCATGTCATATGTGCTAATTTTAATTTGCTTTGGGTGCTAAATCGTTGCATGATGCCTACCAATGAGAAGTCTCATATATAGAAGTAGGCACATGGCTCGGTGGCTTTGACATGACATGAGGTGCTTGTGGGTGTTTATGATGGTCTTATGCTTAGAATGGTTGTCCTAGCATGAAGTTTGTGTGGCTTTGCCATTTTGACATGTTTTGCTCATGTTTAGGACTTTGCTCATGAGAGAGTGATTTTTCGCAAAATTGCTAAATTCTATCTTAGCTTCGCCCAATGGTTGTGAAACTTGGTGATCATGAAGTTTATGTCATTACGAAGCTATAGAGTATCTAACTTGCTCGTTTGGACATGTGTAGCATCCTATGTTGAATTTTGTCTATTTGAGAAGCTCTAGGTTGCATTTTTTGCATTTTTGGCTTGATTCATGCATTGTCAACAAGGGGGAGAAGTTTGAGCATGTTTTGGCCTACTGAATGCATTTGGAAGGTTTTCAGGTGGTTTCGAGCCATTTTTGGGCTCTGTTGTGCACCGGTCTGACCGGTTGAGGTCACCGGTCTGACCGGTCAGAGTGCTAGTCCTGTTCATATGTTGAGCACCGGTCTGACCGGTGGTGTCGACCGGTCTGACCGGTCAGAGCTGAGCTGTTGCAGCTGCTCTGTTTCGTGAAGTGGTTCGCATGCATTGGTTCAGGGGGAGCTTGCATGTGTGCAGGGGGAGCTCCTTGTGGTTTTCGAGCTTTGGTTTGATGGTTTGTGCTCTTTGCTTGAGCATGTTTTGTCTCGGATGTGTCGAGCCGTTGCCCTTGCCTAAGGGGTCCGAGACTTGTCTTCTTCAAGTGATCTTACTCTTTACCTTTTCTTTGGCTTTCGATCACTTGTTGGAGTTTCTTTTAGTCGTTTCTTTTCTTTTCCTTTTCTCTTGGTTACCAAAACGTGTGTGTTGTCAATGCACTCATCAAGGGGGAGATTGAGAGCCAGGTGTGGTTCGAGGACCGGTGGATGGTCGCTTCCTGGTGTGATGAGTGATTGACAATGTGGTGTGGACTGATTCTTGGCTAAGTATTGCAGGTGCAGGTTGCGGCTTGACTGGTGCAGGTGCAGGTGAAGAACAAGCGTGAAAGGTCGTTGCCGGTGAGGCCTCCAGGTGTGGAGAAGACAAGTAGGCTTGGTTCGAGGGACCCGGTGGCCAGCGGGGTCAGGTGCGGGCCGCATGGTGGCAAGAACGGCAAGATGAAGTCATGGACGGTTTCTTGGTTGAGCCTCAAAACCAATGTCGAGCCGGGACTACGTGGGAGCCGAGTCATGAGTGGTGATTGGCGGAGGCTGCACCGAGTTCGCGGGGTTTCCGGTGGTTCACCAGAAAACCACTGGGTTCCTTGGTTGATCCACAAAGCCAAGACCGAAGAACCGAAGACGGAGGTGCAGCAGCTCCAGACCGGTCTGACCGGTCTGACCGGTGGGTACCGGTCTGACCGGTGAGGAGCACCGGTCTGACCGGTGTGCGACGACGCAGTCCGGAATCTTCAAAGCGGAGGACACGCGTCGGGATCGCAAGGCTTGCGTCGAGACTAAGCAAGTTTGCGGTAGCTGGGCATCCGTCCGATGGTGCGAAGACAAAGACTTCCAATTTCGCCCTCGAGGGGCATGTATCCCTAGTTAGCTAGTAAGGGTATTTTAGTCTTTCGGTTGCCTCCATATAACCCAAGGGGTGAGAGGATGGCAGCCATCTCTTGGAACCCTAGCTCATTTGGTTTTCCTATTTTCCTTCCTATTTTCTTAGGATTTTCGTAGGACTAGCTTGAGAGCGTCATGGTGAGATCTTGTGAGAGGGAAGGATGATCGGGCGGCAAGCTAGACCTTGTATGAACCTCTTTGGTATGTATAGATGATTCGGCGTGGTTCCTCAAGGCTTGGATGTGTCTTTCCCGTTTCTCCTTTTTGGTGATTTTCGGAGCCCTTTCTTGGCGATTTTCTTGGAGCGATTTCGAGGCCTTTCTCTTTGGGATTTGGTGGGGGATGTATGCATGAACCCTTCGTGGTTCTTTTCCCTTTGATTCCCCTTCTAAATCCGTGAGCAAAGGGGCTCGATTTTGGGGTTTTCGTGGCTCTAGGGTTAGAGGCGTTCTTGGTGGGATTTCTTCGATTCCTCTTGATTTGACAAGTTTTGGTGGACCAAATCTTGGCTATGGAGTACCCATCAGGTGTTCCTACTATCCCCAAAGTCTTGTGCAAAACCGTGGAGCGAATCGGGAGATCGGGAGTTGGATTTGGGGGAGTTGACTCGCGGGCGCTGTTCATCCCGAGCTGCCCAGGCGCGACCGGTCTGACCGGTGCTCTTGACCGGTCTGACCGGTGCTAGCCCTTGGTGGGTTTTTGTCTCGGGGAATAGCCTTGTCCGTGTGGTTTTGTCCCGTGGTCCTGCTGATCAGTTCTTGGCGTGTTTGGAGTTGTTTTGCTAGGTTTTGTGAGGGGTTCTTCTTCCTCACAGGTTGTGTTTCGTGGTGGTTTTTGTTCCAGGGCCTAGAGGAGTCAATGAGGCTTCCTGGAACATTTGCTGTGCGGCTGCTGTAGCCACCGACCTGACCGGCTCTGTCCACCGGTCTGACCGGTGTCACCGGTCTGACCGGCGCAGACCATCGGTCTGACCGGTGTAGCACAGGCAGCAAGCCGTGCAAGTTTCCGCTGTGTGTTTTGGTGAGTTTTGGCTCGGAAGGTTGAGTGTTGGTTCCTATGACCAGTAGCACTCCAGTGGCTGTGTGGTCTTGACCAACTTGGGTAGTTGAGTCGGAGACGTGAGTTGGAAGCCGTGTTCGTCTTGTTGGAGTTCTCATCTCCTTCGAGAAGAATTTTTATCGGCTCCCATTCACTCCCCCCCTCTCTGGTTCGCCTAATCGGTCCTTCAACACCTACGATCTACCACACGACCCGAAGCATAAGGTGAACCCGCAAGTAAATCATATCTAAGCACCATGCTTATATAATCTCTACTACCTAGCATACTCGAGTAATATACTAGGAGCTCTACGAATAAGTGCGAGAATTTATCATTAATCATGACTGTATCAGATATACTACTAGAACAAAATAAGAACTTAGCAATTGCACACATAATATTGAAGTAGCATAAAGTCATTGAGAAACAATATAATAACTGAATCTTGATAACTAACAGATCTGGAACTGGAGCAAGGCTCAACTCTACTCGAATCTGACTATCTATCTAGAACTAGGCTCTTGATCTAAGAACTAGATCTAGAACTATGAAGTAGCTATCCTATCTCTTGTGTCTCCTCCTCTTCTCCTGCCTTGACGATTTGATCTGATTGATTGATTCTAAGATTCGATGCCCCTAGGGGGGGTCTAGGGTCTACTTATATAGTCCGAAGGAGGTTCCACATTGCCGTAGAATCAAATTGACCTCAATGTGCGGTTTATATTGATTCTCATATGCGGTGGAGCAAGGTTCTAGAAGCAGGGCTGACGTGGACGAGGTGGCAGGCCGATCGGCCCCACCAATGGGCCGATCGGCCCCTGGTGGGCCCCACTCGTGGGCTTCTTCGTCGTGGTGTCTTCTCGTTCCTTCTAGATGCTTCTTTCTTGTAAGCCATGTTGGTTTACGTTCGAGAGTCTTCCGGAGCCTTCTAGACTTGATTCCTTTCGTATTTTCCTGAATAGTCCCTGAAATTATACAATTCACCAAAACTTGTGGAAATCATTAGTCAAAAGCCCTATACTACTTTTGAATTATCTTTTTGTTCCTTTTCCATGTATTGTTGATGCATAAAAATTGGAGTTAGTGAGCATCAACAAACTCCCCCAAGTTTACCTCTTGCTAGCCCCTAGCAAGACTCATTGTGAGTGTTACCAAATTAAATTCTTCTCCAAGGTAGGATGAAAAAGCACAAACTTTCAAACTTGCTTATATCTACTTGAGAACATGGGGTTTTTATCTGTACTTGGGTCTTGAGTTGTTGAAAGATAGAACAATCAAGTTAAGCACCATGTCTCAAGTTATTGGTTTCACTATAATTCTGGAGTTTTGCAAAAGATTTTCAAGATAAAACTCGGAGTATTCCTGTATGACATATGACAGTAGTGTGATGATTAAAACTTTAGGCTTAGCTTTTCTATGCTTCTTTTGTTCCTGAAATATATCTCTCTTTAGCAATAAATTTGAGAGAACCTAGGGTTACATTAACAATTTATTGGAGAGGTGGGCCCTACTCGCCCGTATGACTTTTGTCCATTTTTCTCTCTCCTTTTCTTTTTATGAGATGTGAGCCCTACTCGCCCTAAACACTTGTCCAATTTTCATCTCTTTTATTAGGGAGGTAGGCCCTTCTCGCCTAGTACAACACATGTTCATTTCTCTCCCTCTTTCTCGTCTCACTTTTCTCTCTTTTTTTTTATTATGTCATGCCCAGGTCTTTTAGAAGCATGGAGAGATATATAACAGAAACATTTTTAGCAAATCTACAACAGGGCTCTTTTTTCTCTCTCTCTTTTTTTTAATGGGACATAAAGTCTTGTGTCATATAGGAGACTCGTCATGCAAATTAAGATTTTCAAAGTAAATCTCCAGGATTTAGTGTCACTATGAACAAGATAAATAGCAGCTCAACTTTATCATATCATATCAATCAACCACCTAGACTTAGATCAAGAATATACTCCCACAAATTTCTCAAGCTCAAAGCATGTTTAAAAATCTAAACAATTGTATCCATGTCTTGGGAGAAATTAAGGATGGTAATCTAGGCATTAAATCATCGAAGAGCATTTATCTATCATGTCCATAAAGCATACTTCTCTAGTTCTTATTTATTTAGAGCAAGGGAAATGTTTTTTATAAAGCCACACACTATATATAATTAAACATAACATACTTTAAACATTTTATTCTATGACAAATATATATAAGTAGGTAGATAATACTTACCTCAGGGGCACTCCTTCCCCGAGTGGTGTGACAGTTGCTTGGGGCTGATGCCTCGGTTGGTCGTAGAAATGAATAGGGTTTCCCCAACTGTGGTTTTTAATGGGGACCATTCCCCCAAGCTGCTTGTTGCTCAGTTTCACATTCCCTACTGGCGGAATGCTCAAGCCAGTGTCTCAGCGTTTTCATATGTGGTCTCTTGTATCTCGTTCAGCTGTTGTCCCACCTGGTTCATCCACTCTTGCTTTTGGTACAGCAAGTTGGTGTGGAGATCTTGTGTGTTCATTTGTGTTCTCATGTTATCGTGGACGCCTTGATTGAATGGTGCGGTGCGTTGATGATCGAATCCTGCAAAAGAGTGGCGGGCAGGTACAAAATTTGAAATGTCGCATGAAACCTGCCGCTCGAAAATTCTTGTCCTCCCAAGTCACTTGGTCCTTGTGGCTGCTGTGATGGCAACCCCCCTCCTTGATATGCGCGGCGGTGAGTGCGTGGTGGAAGGAAGCCTTCATAGGATTGGTAGGCTGCACCTTCAGTGGGTTGGTCAGCCTCGAAGTAATTTGATGATGAAGCTCGTGCCGACGTTCGAGGGGGTTGCTGCTGGAATGGTTGTGCCTGAAAGTTGATCAAGAAAGACTGCACAGAATATATACCCAACCCCGGGTTAGGTAACGGGATTGTGTCCTTATTACAAATATAGTACAGTTGTTCTTGGATTTTTTAACCCATCTTCCTTGGTGAAAATAATCGTAGCCGATTAGCTCTCTAGGAGAATTAATATCAATGATAGTGGCATCTCCTAGTAAGCCCAAGTCATCGGCTATTCGCGTGATCAAAGAGGTGCAGCTTACTTCTCCAACTAAGTTGGGGATTAATAACCAGTGCTCTACCAGCAATTTTACAGGGGAGACATATTTCCTCTTTATGGTAGTGTACACGAGTTGCATGTCTGCCACTCTCACACTAATGTTGTCATTTCGTGGAAATAAAGCAAGGCTCATCCACTTATGAAAGAAACGGAGAGTGGGGTGATGAATATCATTAGTGCGTGGTCTATGTGTGTTTTGCCTCCCTGAAATGTCTGCCCAGAAATGCAGCTTATCAAAGTCTTCAAGTGCTGTGTCTATGTCTAAGATGCATCCTGGTGCAAACCCCAAGGCATTGCTCAGTCTCCTCCAAGAGAAAGTGTGTTCTTGACGGAAGAGCCGGAAGGTCACTCCGTCATCAGTGGGTGTTAAAGTGCACAGAAATTCTATTGAGGAGACGGCATCCCTGTTCAGTAGTGTTGTAAAAAGAAGTCCATCCTAGTAATTGGAACATTTGGGCGAACTCAATATTCATGAAGATGGGTGTGAGGACAAAGTCACGCTTTTCAACTTTTCATACCTGCCCCTTTCCTCCCCTCTCCTTACATGAAGATGTACATCATTGGTCAAGATCCTCCCTTGTGACGGTGATGCCAACTGTAAGGGATTGGAGATGCGTGAAGGGGACTCATGGGCGTCAATGCTCATGGATCGTTCGGAGTTAGCCCTGGACCGAGTGCGTCCAAGGAATTTTCCGAACATGGTGTCTCTCTTGAAGAACTTTCCTTCTCTTCTCTCTATTTCTCTTCCTAATCTCTCTCACTCTCATAGCAGCTCTAAATTGCTTCGAAATATGGTTTTCTAGGCTGGTGAGTGAGTGAGGAGTGTGAGGGCTTTGGCCGTTTTTATAGGGCCGAGGGGTGGAGATCGGTCGGCCCAGTGGTGGGGCCGATCAGCCCCATATGGGTTCCACTCGGGAGCCCTCAACTCCCTCCATTGTTGGCTGAAGACTTTTGCTTGAATAAGTGCGGGTTGAAAGAAGAAAAGTTATGCTGGTGGAGGAGTGGAGGAGAAGAAAAGGGAAAAAAGAAAGTGGTGATATGATGTTTGTCCCTATGACATGTGGGTCCCATGCGTAAGGGCATTTTTACAATTTCTGAATATAACAGCAAAAAAATGAAAGGAAATTTTTTTTTATGCCACCACGAAAAATTATCTATACGGGTTTTGACACACCGTAAAAATTATTTACCATGGGGCGTGAAAAGTTTTTACTGTAGTAAATGCAGAAAAGAAAAATATTTTTGTGTTTTTTTTACCGGTTACCTTCGGCGAGGGTCCGTAGTTCAAGTCCTCGAACTGGACTTCCAAATCTTTTAGTCTTTAGGTGCATCCACCGTCTTCGGAGATGATGATTCTTCTAGCAATTCTTTCTCTTGATCGATCATGTTCGCGTTGATGCTGAGTTCTGGTCGGGGTGTGAAGGCAAACTTCTGTTCGTTTCCATTGATCTCGAATGTGATCTCTCTTGCGCCGACATTGATTCGTGTGTTGGCAGTGCTCAGGAATGGTCGTCCGAGAATTAGTAAGACCCTGGAGTCTGGGTGCATATCCAATACTATGAAGTCAACTGGCACAAAGAACTCTTGGATTTTCACTGGAACATTCTCGGCGATTCCTGATGGGTAGCGAACTGATTGATCTGCTAGTTGTAGACACATTGATGTTGGAACCAAGGTAGGGTGCTTAAGCTTGTCGAAGACAGCCTTGGGCATCACACTGACACTTGCTCCAAGATCACAGAGTGCATTGTTGAAGTATTGATTTCCAATGGAGCACTCTATAGTGGGGCATCCTGGATCCTTTTTCTTGATGGGTGATGTATTCAGGATTGCCGCACTACACTCTTCAGTCAACTTGATGATCTCCACGGTTGGAAGAGGTCTCTTCTTGTTCAGGATGTCTCGGATGTACTTGGCATATGTCAGGACTTGCATGGCATCTAGTAGAGGTATGTTGACATAAAGCTTCTGGATCACCTCTACGAATTACCCGAATTGATCATCAACTTGAGGTCTTCTCACTCTTCTAGGATATGGTAGGAAGTTGGTGTCGTGGTAGTCTTGTCTTTTCCTTGGGTTGGTGCTGACTTGTGGACCACCAAGCTTGAATTTCTTGAAGAATTCATGTAGTCTTGTAAAGCTTGACGATCCTTCTTGAAGTTGGCTCGCTCCTCAAGCCAGTTCAACAGCACATCCATATCAGTTGACACTGCCTTCAATTCTTCATCTTCTTGTACTTCTTCGCTCTAATGACAGTGTTGGTTGTTCTTCTGGGTCCAGCCTTGATTCTCTGAGATCTTGTGCATGAGTATGTCGGCTTTTCCCGGAGTGAGTGACAAAAATGATCCTCCAGTAGTTCCATCCAGATGCTCACTTGCTTTCTTGTTTAGTCCATGGTAGAATCCTTGTAAGAGCATCCATTCTTCCATTCCATGTTGAGGGCAATCTGATATGTATTCTTGCAATCGTTCCCATGCCTCTGGAATTGATTCGCCTTTCTGCTGCTGGAAGTTGGTGATTTTTCCACGTAAGGCATTGGTTTTGCCTGTGGGGGAAAACTTAGCTAGGAAGGTGGTAGAACATTTCTCCCATGTGTTTATTTTATTTTCATTGGAGTAGAACCCTTGTCTCGCTTTTCCCGTTAGTGAGAATGGGAATAAGCGGAGTAGGATCATGTCCATGGGAATGTTCTTGATGGAGATGGTGGCGCCTATCTCCAGAAAGTTCTGGAGATGAGTGCTTGCATCTTCATGTACCTTTCCACTGAATGGATTAGCTTGCACCATGTTGATGAGGCTAGCCTTGAGCTCGAACTCATGGTTGACTTGAAGTGTTGGTCCAGTGCGAATGTTCTTGATGCTTGGAGCAGAGGACTCTCGCAACGTCTTCTCAGGCATGGCTTCAGGAACTTGGTGTAGAGCTTCCTTGGTTGACTTGACTCAGATGATCAAAGTGTGGTGAATCACAATCAAACCTGTTAATACCCTGCAAATAAGATAGAAAAAGACAAACAAGGGTAATTCTGTTTGAGCAGAGGTGCCAAATTACAATTTCATCATAAAGTATCTAGCCATCGATTTTCAGAAGGTAACTTGAGTAAGCAGCATTTCCTTTTCCCATCTCACTTAGGCCTTTTTCAGTTATTCTTCTTCCCAAAGGTGAGTGAGGGGGATTGGAGGGGATTGAAGGGGATCTTAACTTGTAGGGCCTCCTAACCCCCCCTCAAAATCAACTTCAAGCGAACAACCCCTTATGGATTTTGCTTCATCCCCCACTTGTCAATTAAAGGCTGTGCGAGCTCAATCCCCTCCAGCCTCCAGTGAGATTAGTCTTCGGATTTGAGTGTTTAGAGGTTTGGGATCCATTGACGGTGTTATACTGAATGTCGTGGGTGGTGCGGCAGGCCAACATGTTGGAGGTAGTGATAGTGCCTCTTCAGATCCAATTCCTCTCCCCAAATTGCATGTCACATATGTTCATAACCCAACTACATGTTCGTGCAGATAAGTTTCAGGCACACTACTATTGTTAAGGGTTACTCTATATGCTTTATTAACTGCAACGCTACGTGCATCCTTGTATATGTTTAAGCGTACTGTGAGTTTCTTATTTTAACTGTGGTAGATGCGTCTAATGTAGAAGCATTCATAGGTGTATTTTCAGATATATAAGTTTTTATAATGATAAAGGTAGGTAATTTGTGTCAGTACTCGATCCAAAATGTCATCATGGTGGTGTGCTGGACCATATGAAAGCATTGTAATGAAGTTGTACGTCTTTGATGGTGTTGCAATAATATCCCTCCAGATCGAGATGGAAATTTATCTTTGAGGAAGAGCTAGCCATCCTTGAAGCAGGAAGTTGGAAACTTGGTTGTGTAATTTCTGATAATAGGTTTTTGTTATTCTCTTTGGCTTTGAGACCACCAATATACATATATACCTACTTTCCATATATAGAAAAATTCAGTGGGGCCCGTGCTGTTTGCCTCAAATATAGGTCAGACTGTTGGGCTTAAATTAGATTATTTCTAATAACTAAGTTCCAGATTGTGTGACTACTTAGAGTTTCAAGTTATGTTTCTTGACTTGTTAATTGTGTTAGATAATAGGTGATTAAACGGTATATTTTAATTCCATGATCAAATAGATATTTCAACAAAGAAAACATTGTGTGTGCAACATAGTATGTGCAAGTGTTCATGTTTAAACAACTATTAAACATAAGCATGTTCATGATTAAAATACAATTAAGCATGAACGATAAGAAGATTAGAAAGTACCCAAAGGCGGGGCGGGTGACGGCGTCACCCGATGCGCCGCTATTCTCTGGGTTAACCATTTGGCTAACCATCGGAGAACCTCAGTTGGTGTAGTCGTACGAATTCGGTGCAGGAAGATGATCGCAGTGCAGATCACGGACGGCCTTCTGGAAGTGATCGAAGTAGTCGTACAGGGAGCGAGCAGTCGCGTCAAACACTCCCCAAAAACCTTATCGCCCGCCTATCACGAGCAGGATCTTCAACAGCGGTCGAGGTTCCGGAGGCCTGCTCTTGCCGGTACCGTGCGCGCGGTGCAAGCGATGGGAATGCAGAACGCAGCAAACAGAGAGGGAGAAGGGACAGATCTCCAGAACAGGAGTATCTGATTGTGAATGCGCAATTGGGGAAGAGGAGGGGGCGTCCTTATAAAGCCCGAGGAGGACATGCAGGGGAGGCGCCCAGATCTAGATCTGGGACGCGGATTAGACGCGGTTCATCGAACCGGGACGCCTGCGGGTAAGGAAGGCATATCACCGTTTGAGAATATTCCGAGGATTATTCCTATCAACAGCAAAAGGTGCTTCTGCCCCGCAACACATCACATCCGTCCGCACCGCACCGCACCGCCCGCTCATCTCGACTCAACTCGACACGACACGTCACGTCACGTCACGTCACGTCACGCCCACGGCCACGGCCTCGACCTCGGCCCGGCTCGGCGAAACGAGCAAGCGCGTGCGCGTGTGTGGCTCGCCAGTCTCCTTTTTCAACTTCACAAGTGGTGTAAATTTTGTATACCTATTAAGTCAAGTAAAAGCCTTCTCAAATACCCTTACGGTATTATTCACTTTTATTCTCCCTAGCATTAAAGCAATGGGCTATAATTCTTTGTTGACGGTTGAATGTCGTATCAAAGTTCACATGGATTTGCAAGCGGACAAATCCCCCGTCGTTGTCAAGGGACCCTTCTTCCCTTAAGTGTGAGAACCCAAGGTATCGAATCCGTGGAACAATGTGCAACGCAAGGATTCAATCTAGTAAAGCAAAGAAACTCCTTTTGAAGAACCAAGTTGCATCTAATCTAAGAGATCATCGAGAAAACACATCTAATCTAATCTACTAAAGAGGTAGCAAAAGAAAGCAAAGAGATAACCGATCTAGAGAGTCTAGATCATGCGTATGTTGTAGCTCCAAACAAGATAGATGAAGATAGAAAAGCGAATCTCATTAAAAGCATCTTTAAACCGTGGCCTCCGATCCGATTCCGAAGACGCCCGCCTTTTGGAGCCACCGTTCTGTCACAACGCACTCCTATTCGTGCGGGTTAGCCTAGGGCGAGTTCGAGAAGAACATGTTGAAAACACTTGGTCGGTCCGGTATGCACCTCTAGCCACCGCGGCTACAAGAGCACCCTATGCAATATATCTTAAGTATAGATTGGGGAAGAAGCAAAACCAAGGGAGAACAAAATCATCGAGAAGGCACTTGATCGCTAGAAATCGGATTCACTATATAACTTCACCATGAATGATTACATGAACAAGATCACCACCGGGATCCTACCTCGATTTTGATCATTGCTCCGGAGCTCCGACGTGGTCTTCCATGCAAGGTTCCCACGTCGGCTAGGGAAACCCTAGACAACTAGCACGACCCTCCTCTCTGAGATGGTGTCCCTCTAGCTTCTCTGCTCCTCGGCGGCGGATGACGAATGAATTGATGCGTGGCTCTTGGCAGGGGGACTATAAATAGTCCGAATGGCGTCTAGGTCAAAGGGGGCGCCGAACCGAGCCCGGAATGGGCTGGGCCGGCCGGCCTGGGCCTGTTTCGGCCAAGTTCGGCCCCGGCTTCCTCCCGGTTGCTTCTCGCGTCTTCTGGAACTTTCCACTTCCTGCATGTGGGCCCTTGGCGTCAGTTTCTCCGCGGTTTGGATAGGGCTCCTTGTCGCGTAAGCTTCAGCATTTTCTGTCCAGGTCCTCGGAGTTTCATAGCTTCACGCTTCGGTCCTTGGGCCACTTGGAGTCATGTTCACGTCGTGTCTTGACTTGTGCCGGGCTTCATGATCTTCTCACAAAGTGCTTGATGAACTTTCCCGGGAAGTCTCCCTTTTAGCGTTAAAACCCTGCGTAAACAATAAACTCCAAAAACCACATGCGAGTGCGAACATGACATATCATGATGGTTAGGATCGTTAGTTAGGATATCAAATCAATACCAACACCGAAGGTAAACTCATGGCTAGGTTGACGGAAATTCACCGTCAACATCTCCCCCATGATTAAACATTGCTCGTCCTCGAGTAAGCCTTCGATGGATATCAGTGTTGCCTTTCATTATTTGAACCCTGCACTTGATCATACACGAGAAAACATAATGCTCTCAAAAATTTAATTTGTTAAAGTTCCATAGTGTACTAGCCTTCATCCATATGGAGGTTGGATATCAATTAAGCTCTTCCCACAAGTATTTAAACATGCTCCCAAAATTTAAATGAATCTCAGAAATTTTGAAGTGTAGAGCAAGATGAAGAAAAGAGCTAAACCAAGTTCAAAAATTTAAACCACCTTGCATCTTGCTCATGTACTCTCATCTCATCTTGTCTCTCAAAGCCTATTTATCCTACTCCTTTCCCCTCTTAATATATATATAAGTGGAAGGCTTTATATGGAGCTTTTGGGAAAACAAGACAAGCTTCTCATGGTCTTACCGAGACTCGTCAAAAAGGTCATTGGAAAAATAATGTTACAAGGAGGGGAGAGAGATGAACACACACTTTTTGAGATACGTGGACATGTGCAAATGGCAAAGAGTGATCCCGAGGCACAAACAAAGTCCTCGTTATCGGATTGCACATGGTTGGAAAGATGAGTATGGGTCTTGATCTTGAATCCTCTTGAAACTCCTAATGCATCTAGAGAGCCGGGGAGCTTTATTTATTATTTTTTTCTTTCTCTTCTTTTTATATATATATACATTTTTTTCCTTTTCCTTTCTTGCTTTTTTTTCATACTTCCCTTTTTTTTCTTTTTCTCTATTTTTTTTCTCTCTCTCTTTTTTATACTCCCCTTGAACTCTAGATTACATTGTACCTACCTCCTTGGCAACTCCCCCCCATGCTTAGACGATTGCACGTCCTCGGGCAAAGAGGAGGAAAAATTTTGTGCCAAGGTAGGTACTAAAAGTTCTATATTTTCCTAGAGAAAAACACTTGAAATCTTCTAGGGATCCTTCATGCAACCTTCATGTCGTCTTGGAGGTCTCCCAAAATCATACTTCAATTCTTGTCACCTTCATTCTTGTGATCTTCCTTGAAATATTCATCCATACTCAAGAATTGGGTTGTGGTCAAGGAGGTAAACACAAAAAGATGTATTGGTTTTAAGGGTGGATATCCGGCGAGGTTAGTGAAATCTCCGATGTGGGGATACACAATGCACGGATAGAAAGGCTAGCAAAAAGATAGATACGAAAAAATGGAATGACCAGCTTCTTAGTCTCGGGCCAGAGAAATCAAGCCCTGAATTAATTCACCCAAAAATAAATCTTGTATACTAAGTTTTTGCACTCAAATAAATACAAGGCTTTGGATAGGTAGAGCAACATGCAAGTGGTATTAATGACAAGGTTAGCATTACCCATCCAAAATTGATAGCATGAAAAGAAAACTATGGGTCTTATCTTTATCATAACCTCCACAAAGGATTAAGCTAGCATTTAAATTAATTTCAGATTTGTATTAAAGAGAGCATTAGCTTAATCATGCATAAAACAAGTACAAAGATATTTATAGGCAACGGTCATCATATATCAACTTGGCACAATTTTCCATCCACATTAATTATCATAAACCGATGGTGAAATTTATTCATGGTGATGGAAAACAAAAACCTACTACTATCACACACATGCTGAAAATAAAATAGAAAATGCTCGCATACACAAATTTGCACATAACTGAAAAATAAAGAAAGGGAGAAGGAAAGATCAAACCGAATTAGAAGCATTATTTCTTCTTCCCTCCTTCACTCTTCCTTCAATGGTTGATCCTCCGTCTTTCTGATGAAAATAAGCTTGAAGTGTCTTGGAGTATATGGTGGCAGAGCGGATGAATGAGTTGAGCGTCGAGGTCGAACGGGTGGCTCCTTCGTGTGCCCTTGCGGTTTGTCCCACATGGACAAGCTTCGTGTACTCCTCATGCCTCCAAAGTGCAGCGTGTCACTCCTCGATGGTGCCACGTCTTCCTTCATGCTTCGCGGGGACTCGGAATAGAGTGCCTCCGCAAAGAGCTAGATGGCGTCTCCGACGATGATGATCGTGTCCTCCTTCCGAGGACGATGTTCATGGCCTTTCTCATCGTGCCTTGCTGCACAAATTCACAAACAACTCTCCCGGGGGTTTCTTGCCGGAAGAAAAATGCACAAAGAAAGTATATGGAAGGACAAGAATTGTAACGAAATTTTGGGGATTTTTATAGAAGGAAGTGAGGCATGAATTTTTCTGAGTGGTTCGTAAGGTCTCTGGACTATGAACATGGGAGCATGAATTTGCAAATTAATGAGAGGCTTACCTGAGGAAGACGGACGTCGGGGGCCACAAAAAGAGGCCAGGCCGACTGGACCAGGCCGGCCGGCCTAGGGTCCCTGCTGCCCCAATTGCGTCGGCTCTTCTCCCACTTGCTCATTGCTGCATTATGTCCTTGTGTCCTCATGCCCCACAAGAATCCATCGGCCAAACTCCCTCGGCCACTCCTTTGTTTTGAATGATGAGATCAATGCCTCCCTCCTTAACTTTGTGTCACTTCTTGTCTTCCATGGTTCATGTACTTTCACTTATTTCCTGCAAAACAAATTCATGTTGCCCTCCCCCATGCTTGTCCTTTACATGTGCCCAAGATGTTTTGATGATAGAGCCTTCCCGTGATGCATCATCAAGCACGAGGTGTTAAATAAACCTCAAATCCTTCCCTTGATCATGTTTAGATGTCAATCACTCCTCCAATTTTCATAAATTAAAGATTAACTCAGAGCTAGCAATGAGTCCGAATATATTGATAGAGGAGTTTTTAAACATCAAAAACAATTTGTAAGTCGAAAACCTTCCGACTACCTTTATTTTGGTCGCATCGGGATTGTTTGCTTTCATTAATTGATAGCAAGCTCCTCCGGCTTGACCGTGTGGTTATGGGTTTAGGTTCTAAATTTGGGCAAACATGAGAGAGAGATTTTGAATAAATAAAAACAATGGGTCTTGGAAAAGCTCTAGCTCTAGAGAAACCGGTATATGTTAAGTGAAATCAAACCAAAAATCTAATTCCTTAGGTTCACGCGAGTCCTAGCATACGTCAAAAGATTTAAGAAACATAAAGAACATAGCGAGGCTCTACTCGTGTGTTTTTAACATGCAAAACAAAACTGAACCTACCATCATGGAGAGGATGGAAGGCTCAAATAGGATCTGAATTTTTTTGGTTCTAGTTTCTCAAAAAGAGGCAAATAAAACATGGGATGGCTCATGTCATTGGTTCAAGATATAAAAATGCAAATAAAATGACCGAGCAAAATAAAAGGCTCTCTAAAAACTTGTCAACCACATAGAGTTAATAAAATGTCTTGCGTAGCAAATTCTATGACCAACTTACTTGGAATTCGGAAATTTTCCGGGTTGCCCTCCCGGTAGCTTCTATTCTTGATCAGGTTGTCCTCCCGGTAGCTTATTCTTGACTCGACGAACGGGTTGCCTCCCGCCTAGCGATTCGTTTATAGTCCATAGCCAGACTTCTTCTCTTCTTCACTTCGGATCAACACTCTTTTGTGGGCGTTGCAATCTTGGGTACCCACTTCCGCACCATCTTGGGCGCAGGCTTATTCTTCAGCTTAGTCATTTTTTTGGTCTTCACAGGCTGGCTTTGTTCTTTGGTCTTGACGGATGCAACAACTTCCTTGATCTTTGTTTCCTTCTTCTCCGACTCTTCCTTGATAAAGCGACGATGAGGTGGAACATATTTAATATTGAACGTGTTGCATACCTCGAAATGTGGTTGAAACTTGAATGCACTCCTCTCGCCGTAGATGTCGATCTTGATCTCTCCAACTTTTACGGGTGCATCTTCGGCGATTCCCACGGGATAGCGAATAGAGTTGTCTCCCAACTCTAGACACATGGCCATAGGCTTGAGCGGTAGACATAGCTTCTCAAACACATCTCTTGGCATGACTCCCACACTTGCTCCAAGGTCGCATAATGTCTTCTCGTGCTTGTTGGCAAGCATGTCTCGGAAGTAGCGTGGAGGCATCCTCATGTATTGGCTCGGCATCTCAAACTCCGGTCCTTCGGTCGTGATCTTCGTGGTCTCCGTAGTATGATCCTCCATCTCTCCCGAATGAGTTTGAATAGACATTGCCATCTCGGGACCTTGGAGTCGTCCCGGCAATCTTCCTTCGTTACCCATCGGGCGCCCGACAAGTTGTTCCACTTGCGTCTCTAGCATCTTCATCATGTTGAGCACTTGATGGATAGAGCTTCCGACCTCCGTCACCTTGCCGTCTATATCCTCTAATATTTTCTCCATAGCCTCGAACTTAGTGACGGCGTCCTTGTTGATCTTAGCTTGCTCGTCCATGAAGTCCTTCAATTGTGCACAAAGAGGAACCAAATCTTGAATGGACGAACTTGCATTAAATCGGGGTTTACCTTGGACATGGTCGTACTCCTCACACTCCTCGCACGTGGATCTTGCCTCGGCAGCCTTTAGGTCTTGAGCTTCTCTCTCTATCTCCATCTTCTCCATCCTCCTCTTAAGTAAACCGATATGCCACTCGAGGAATTCGGCTCGCATGTATTTATTGAAACGCTCCAAAGCTTCCGCAATCACCTCCATTGGGTATTGAGCAAATGTATCGATCTTGTTGCGCAAACTTTGAGTCTTGGTTGGCGAATAAAATTCCTTCATAAAGTCCCTCATCAACGCTTCCCAGTCTTGTTTCGACTCCGCCGGTAGAGTGTGGAACCAACACAAAGCTTTTCCAAGTAGTGAGAACGGAAAAAGCCTTGCCCTCATTTGATCTTGAGTCACCCCATCCTCATCGAAAGTTTGACATAGTTGAACAAATGCTTGGACGTGAAGGTTCGGGTCCTCTTTACCGGTGAAAGGCGAGTGTTGCACCATGCGGATAGTTGAGACCTTAATCTTGAACGGCCTTCTGGCGTCTTCAAGGTTTATGATAGGTAGATCAACAATGTCTGGGGTGCATAGCTCGATCTTGCGCTCCGGTTGCGGTTGTTCTCCCATGGGTGGCGGTTGATGTTGATCTCTCTTCGAACTTGGAGGTGGAGTTTCCTTTGGAGATCCCGGCGATCCTTCGGCCTCGGCTTTTCGTATCAAAGTTCACATGGATTTGCAAGCGGACAAATCCCCCGTCGTACTCAAGGGACCCTTCTTCCCTTAAGTGTGAGAACCCAAGGTATCAAATCCGTGGAACAATGTGCAACGCAAGGATTCAATCTAGTAAAGCAAAGAAACTCCTTTTGAAGAACCAAGTTGCATCTAATCTAAGAGATCATCGAGAAAACACATCTAATCTAATCTAATCTACTAAAGAGGTAGCAAGAGAAAGCAAAGAGATAACCGATCTAGAGAGTCTAGATCATGCGTATGTTGTAGCTCCAAACAAGATAGATGAAGATAGAAAAGCGAATCTCATTAAAAGCATCTTTAAACCGTGGCCTCCGATCCGATTCCGAAGACGCCCGCCTTTTGGAGTCACCGTTCTGTCACAACGCACTCCTATTCGTGCGGGTTAGCCTAGGGCGAGTTCGAGAAGAACAAGTTGAAAACACTTGGTCGGTCCGGTATGCACCTCTAGCCATCGCGGCTACAAGAGCACCCTATGCAATCTATCTTAAGTATAGATTGGGGAAGAAGCAAAACCAAGGGAGAACAAAATCATCGAGAAGGCACTTGATCGCTAGAAATCGGATTCACTATAAAACTTCACCATGAATGATTACATGAACAAGATCACCACCGGGATCCTACCTCGATCTTGATCCTTGCTCCGGAGCTCCGACGTGGTCTTCCATGCAAGGTTCCCACGTCGGCTAGGGAAACCCTAGACAACTAGCACGACCCTCCTCCCCCGAGATGGTGTCCCTCTAGCTTCTCTGCTCCTCGGCGGCGGATGACGAATGAATTGATGTGTGGCTCTTGGCAGGGGGACTATAAATAGTCTGAATGGCGTCTAGGTCAAAGGGGCGCCGAACCGGGCCCAGAATGGGCTGGGCCGGCCGGCCTGGGCCCGTTTTGGCCCAGTTCGGCCCCGGCTTCCTCCCGGTTGCTTCTCGCGTCTTCTGGAACTTTCCACTTCCTGCATGTGGGCCCTTGGCGTCAGTTTCTCTGCGTTTTGGATAGGGCTCCTTGTCGCGTAAGCTTCAGCATTTTCTGTCCAGGTCCTCGGAGTTTCACAGCTTCACGCTTCGGTCCTTGGGCCACTTGGAGTCATGTTCACGTCGTGTCTTGACTTATGCCGGGCTTCATGATCTTCTTACAAAGTGCTTGATGAACTTTCCTGGGAAGTCTCCCTTTTAGCGTTAAAACCCTGCGTAAACAATAAACTCCAAAAACCACATGCGAGTGCGAACATGACATATCATGGGGGTTAGGATCGTTAGTTAGGATATCAAATCAATACCAACACCGAAGGTAAACTAATGGCTAGGTTGACGGAAATTCACCGTCAACATTCTTTGATTATTAAAATAAATGACTTAGGTCCCATTTATTTCAACAAATTCATAACTCCAAATCATTAAAGTACTCAATTACAATTTCAGGAAAAAATTTCATTATTCCAAATAAGTCGGCAAATGTTCATTAGAATTGCCGGTATCGGTTTTTCAACTATCGGCAAGTCCATTAGGAGTTCACGAAGCCACTCAGCCTCGACAGTGACAGTGTCTAATGCTGCGAGTTCTGCTTCCATTGTAGACCTTGTTAGTATGGTCTGCCTGCAAGACTTCCAGGAAACAGCACCACCTCCAAGTGTGAACACATATCCACTTGTGGCTTTTAGCTCATCAGCATCAGAGATCCAATTTGCATCACTATATCCCTCTAAGACCTTAGGGTCATCGGAATAGTGAATTCCATAGCTCATTGTTCCTACTAGATAGCGTATTACCCTCTCAAGAGCACGCCAATGTTCACTTCCTGGGTTTGCAACAAACCGGCTTAGTTTACTATCTGCGTATGTAATGTCGGGTCTAGTGGCGCTGGATAGATACATTAATGAGCCAATGATCTGAGAGTATCTCAACTGATCTACCATTATCCTTAGATTCCTTTTCAGAACCAAGCTGGCATCATAAGGAGTTGGGGCGGCTTTGTGATTGCTATAGCCAAACCGGCTAAGGACCTTCTCAACATAGTGAGTCTAAGATAGAGTCACCCCACCATTTTCTCCCTTTATCAGCTTTATATTAAGGATAGCATCAGCTTCTCCCAAATCTTTCATCTCAACGTTTTGAGACAGAAAGTCTTTGACCTCCTTGATCGCATCAAGATTCGTGCCAAAGATAAGTATGTCATCTACAAATAGACACAGGATTACTCCTTCACCCCCACCAAAGCGATAGTATACACATTTGTCCGCTTCGTTCAAAACAAAGCCAACATATGTCAAAGTTCTATTGAACTTATCTTGCCACTGCTTAGGAGCTTGCTAGAGGCCGTAGAGAGACTTTACCAGCCTACACACCATTCTCTCTTGACCCTTTGATATAAATCCATCTGGTTGATCCATGTAGATCTCCTCTTCCAACTCTCCATTTAGGAAAGCTGTCTTAACATCCATATGATGGACGAGAAGACCATGAGAGGCTGCTAGAGATAGTAGCACTTGTATAGTGGTCAATCAAGCAACTGGTGAGTAAGTATCAAAGAAGTCTTCCCCTTCCTTCTGGGTATAGCCCTTGGCCACAAGTCTAGCCTTGTACTTATCAATAGTACCACAGGCCTAAGCTTCTTTTTGAACACCCATTTGCACCCAACGGGTTTGCACCCATAGGGACGTTCAATGACCTCGCAAGTACCATTCGTCATGATAGAGTCCATCTCACTCCTAACTGCTTCCTTCCAATAGTCAGCATCAGGGGATGAGTAGGCCTCTTCAATGGTCTTAGGAGTGTCATCCACGAGGTATACGATGAAATCATCACCAAAGGACTTTTCAGTCCTCTGTCTCTTGGTCCTCCTAGGAGCCTCATCGTTATCCTCCTCAGGATATTCAATAGGTGTGGGTATGTCACATACTATCGACTCGGCAGGTTTATCCTTCTCGATAGACTCTTGCCTAGATGAACTCGTTTCATCTCTCATTGGAAATATGTTTTCAAAGAATGTAGCATCTCTGGACTCCATAATTGAACCAACAAGAACGTCGTCAACGCCAGATTTTACTACCAAGAATCTATATCCAACGCTGTGAAAAGCATAACCTAGAAAGACACAATCCATAGTCTTTGTTCCAAGCTTATGTTTCTTGTTGATTGGCATGTTAACTTTGGCCAAGCAACCCCAGGTATGCAAGTATGCAAGAGTTAGCCTTTTCTTCTCCCATTCCTCGAATGGTGTTACTTCTTTATTCTTGAGG
Organism: Cenchrus fungigraminus; assembly: GCA_036936925.1. Classification (NCBI taxonomy): domain Eukaryota; kingdom Viridiplantae; phylum Streptophyta; class Magnoliopsida; order Poales; family Poaceae; genus Cenchrus; species Cenchrus fungigraminus. The sequence goes on along the minus strand of CM072768.1, from coordinate 57,177,884 downwards.
GGTACACGGTTCAGGACATGACATGCTGTCATTGTCGCCTCACCCCACCATGCCTCGGAAAGCCCCGTGGTTTCTAACATGGCATTCACCAAGTCAGTCAGCGTGCGGTTCTTCCTTTCGGCAATCCCATTGGATTGGGGTGAATATGGCGGTGTCCTCTCATGAACAATGTCGTGTTCCTCATGGAATGAATTGAAAGCATTTGAGAAGTATTAGCCACCTCGATCGGACCTAAGATGTTTGATCTTTCTCTGAAGTTGGTTTTCTACTTCAGCTTTATAGATTTTAAAGTAATGCAAAGCTTCATCCTTTGATTTCAACAAATAGATGTAACAAAATCTAGTGCAATCGTCTATTAGAGTCATGAATATCTTTTACCTCCCTTTGTCAACACGCCATTCATTTTGCTCAAATCGGAATGAATTAACTCTAGAGGTGCCAAGTTCCTCGCCTCAGCAACTTAAGAGGCTTGCGAGTTTGTTTTGATTCAACACATACATGGCACTTAGAATTTTTGAAATGGGTAAACTTTGGAATTAAACTCAAACTAGCTAAGCGCAACATACAACCAAAATTAACGTGACAAAGTCTCGAATGCCAAACATTTGATTCCACATCATTAACCACATGGTTCACAACATTATTACAATTATCACCTGATAAAGAAAAGTGGAACAAGCCTCCGCTATCATAGCTTTTCCAACAAAGTTACCAAATTTAGAGATGATACATTTATTCGACTCAAAGACTAATTTAAACCCATCTCTACACAGTAGAGACCGGCTGACTAGGTTCTTCTTGATGGTACGGACATGATGCACGTTCTTCAATTGCACCATCTTTCCCGAAGTAAACTTCAGAGTGACTGTACCAACACCAAGAACACGCGCATGGGCACCGTTCCCCATCAACAAGGAGCAAGTCCCCCTGACCTGGTAAGAAGAAAACATAGAAATATCAGCACACACATGAATATTAGCTCCTGTATCAATCCACCATTCTGGTGAGAGACAAACTGAAAGAACTATAGGTAAAGAATTATCGTACCCTGATGTTCCTCCACCCTCGCTAATAACCATGTTTGCCGACTTGGGCAACTTACGGTCCGGACACTTCCCAGCAAAGTGATCCGGACTCCCGCACACAAAGCACGTCTTGTTGTGCCTTGCCCCTGGCACTTTCTTCTTTTTCTTTGCAGGCCCGTCGGCTTGATTAGCCTTGGGTGGGTTCTGTTGAGGCTTCTTCCTCTTGTTTTGCAATTTGGGATTGCCCCTCTGCACAAAGATTGCGCTCGAGGGGCCGGCCACTGCCTTTCCACGTGTGTCTTTTGCTCTCGCCTTCTCCTCAACATCAAGAGTAGCGACAAGGTCATCAAAGCCAAACACCTGTCTCTTGTGTTTTAGAGTCGTAGCAAAGTCCCTCCAAGGGTGTGGTAATTTGGAGATAATAGCTCCGGCCACAAACTTTTCGGGAAACTCACATGGTTTCTCTTTGCTACAGTCTTTAAGTTCTTTTGCTAGTCCCTTTATTTCATGGGCCTGTTCCACTATCGGACGGTCTTCGACCATCCATCTTGTAGTCTAGGAACAGTTCCATGGCGTACAACTCACCACCAGCATCAAAAACTCCAAACTGAGCCTCAAGAGCCTCCCAGACCTCCTTCCCCGTCTTGTAACGAAGGTAGGTGTCAATCAGGTTGTCAGCCAGAACGCTGATGACAACACCCCGGAACAAGCTATGGGCAGCTTGACACTACAAGAAAAACGCCGACTAGTGACGCAAAAAAGGCCGTTTTTCGTCATAAACCGCGATTAATGACGCCGGTTGTTACGAAAATGCGCCGTCATTAATCGAGCGTCACAAACCGCAATTAATGACGAGACCTTATTTCCCAGCGTCATGAGTTTAATGACGCATATAAATTCGTAACACAAAGGCGTCATAAGGTACCTGCCACGTCGGACCAAAATCTGATGTGGCACGGCGTTTTGTGACAAACTGTTTCGTCATTAAGTGAATTCAACCCATATTTTGACGGGCCAAGGTCCAAATACCTTGTCGTCATAGATTGAATTTGGCCCACTTAATATTAAGCTGAGCCCAATGTTTCTTTCATCATAAATTGGTTTTAGGCCTTATTAAGGTTGGATGGAGCCCAATATTTTTTGCGTCATAGAATGTTTAAGGCCTATTTATGGTTGGATGGAGCCCAATAATTGTTGTCGTCATAGACACTTTTAAGCCTAATTCTGGTTGGACCGACCCAATAATCGAGGTCGTCATAGAATGTTTTAGGCCCGGTTTTAGTATGACCGAGCCCAATAATTGCATTCGTCATTAATTTGTTTTGGGTCCAGTACTAGTTGGATAGAGTTCAATATTCGATGACGTCATAAAATGATTCAGGCTCAACTGATATTGGACCCAGCCCACCATTTGCTGACGTCATTTTTGATACAGCCCATTTTATTAATAAATCATTTTTGAATTCATAAAAAAATAATGGGCCGATGGGGCAAGCCCACATATTTTTTCCCTGTTATTTTGGGCTGCACTCCAGGTTGCGCTTAATTAAATATAATTCAATCTCATATTACATGCTAATCAATTAAGTAATAGACATCACAGATAATATTTCCATACCACTAATACAAATTAATGTTTCGGATCACACATGACACATTATTATCAATGAACACAGAACAACCACAAGCAGATTGTAAGTAGGAGCTCACAAACCAATACCCATGATATCTCCATGCTCACAAATAAAGCTGGTATTGAAATAGAACCCACTAAGATAACAAAGCTCCGTACTCACAAACCAGCACAACTAGCTGGGAGGACACAAGTAGAAGACTAAGAAACACAGTGGCCTTACCCAAGGCGCGAGCTTAGCAGTTGATGAAGGAGGGTCTCTGTAGTTTCTACTTGTTTCTTCAACCTCTCAATCTCATCAGTCTGCACTTTCATTGCTACATCTGATGCTTCTGCCTTGATCTTCAAGTCTTTCAAAACTTGGTCCGGTTCAACAAAGATTTCACCAAGGTCAGCAGCTTCATCGAGCCCTCCCAACGAAACTTCAGGTCTTGAGCATGTAGCGAAAGCTGGATAATCACGAGGCATGTAATCAATGAATGGCTTTGACTTCACAATGGAGGGACAAGAATTTGATATTTGAACCGCAAGGATTGTCCTCAACATTTGAGCCTAAAAATGAAAGGAGAAGTCAAACTTGAACCTTAAACGAAGCAAGCAAATAAACTTAAGAATAATCCTAAGAATAAAGTAGCAGGATTATCATGCGTTCTGTTACATACCACGACATGTGATTGAATCTCAGCAATGCATGAGTGGGATGCTAGGCCCTGCACAAAGAGTTACAAATTAGGAAATGGATCTAGAGCGGTCAAGGTAAGAGAAGGATCTGAAATCTAAGACAATAAACAAAGTAAATTACTTTCTAAGAATGGCTCATCTATTAAGTTGTGTTACAAATCAGTAACTGCATCTATCGCGGCCAAGGTAAGAGAAGAATCTCCAATCTAACACAATACACAAAGCAATTTACTTTCAACGCATGGCTCATCGATTAACTTGTGTTCCGAATCAGTGACTGCATCTAGAGCGGCAAAGTTAAGAGAAGAATCTCAGAACTAACACAATACATGAAGCAATTTACTTTCTAAGCCAACGAAAATACTACTAGGGGACTAGAAAGAAAAGGAAATGAGATTCTCACTTGTGAAGCTCCAAGATTCAGGGGCCCATGGATTGAGGGGGCATCGGGAGCCGGTGCTTGCGCCGTATCCTCGCTCAACTGCTCAGCTTGGCCAGGACAGCAGATGCAAGCAGAACACCGATATCTGCCGCTCACCATCTGCTGAGATACCCCCCCTCCACCGGCGACGGCGAGGTCGGACCACCACCGCAGATCTAGCTGAGCAGAGTGATGCTTTTTGGAAATGGAAGGCGGGAGTTTAGTGGCGCAATGCGGTAGCAATGGAGTAGAGTATTTATTATTTCGGGATGGAGAGGGAATACAAAATTTGAAAATCCCACTTTCGACTTCCTGACTGCGAAATGAAAATTTGGTAAGCTGCACTTGCTTCGGGGCCACTGACAAGTGAGGCCGTGCAATGGCGGCCCCATATTGTCAGCGAGTTTGGGTGGGATTCCGGTGGCGTACAATATAGGCGGGAGACGGATTATCTGGAAGAGGCCCACACTTCAGTGAAGCTGGGTGCATTTCCAGTCGAAGATCACAAAACCTAACAGCTGCTTCTCCCACTACAATGCCTACACGTCTATTTTTTTAAGTCATACGGATATAAGGATCTTCCTTCTGCGTTCTTATCCGGACCAAAGCACACTCGTGTACCCACCAAATATTTCGCATGCCTACCGGGGAAAAAGCCTGCATATTCCGCCCTATACTTGTGACAGGATTCCTCAGCAGTGTAGGCCTTCGTATTCCGAGCATCCCACGTATTTTCATGGCTATTGTAATCCCTGAGGGCATGCTCTGCCACGAGGTGCACGCTGCCTTAGTATCGGTCATGGTTCGATAAATAGGCGTGCCCCCAAGGCCTTTGCTCATCGCCTCTTCATCCTCCACGCATTGTGCTAGCAGACCTCTCTATTTGGTTCTGCGCTCTGTGAAAAGAGGTGAGCTCTTAGCTTCCGCGTCGTGTTTTTACAGGATACAATCATTGTTTCTTGTCAGTGCTTATCATGTTTACGTTGTTGGCGAGTGTGTAGGAGGATGGCTTCTGATGCGAACGGAGGAACCGCCAACTCCCATGCTGTGCCACCTCCGCAGCGGCCAGGATACATGGATCCATATAATCTGTACGACATGGACGAAGTAGACGAGGAAGAAATGGAGGAGATGAAGAAAGATGCTTTGGCTTGGCTGCAGGAGCAGGGTTACACTTGTGTGCTTCGCCATGGTCGCTGTGTGTGCCCTTACTGCAATCTTGCTAACCGGCAGTGGGGTTTTCGTGACATCCTATAGCATGCTTCTGGCATTGGTCGCTCGGGACGTACCATGAAGTCGAGGGGTAGGCACCGTGCATTGGAGGAATATCTCCGCACAGATCCTCGTTATGCTACATTCCATCGTGCATTAGGTATGGCGGGATAGGCGTGTGCCGTATCCATCTCCATGACCGTGTCTGTTGTCTTCCTCGTTGCCAAGTCTGAAGATTTCGTTGCTAGGTGTGTGTTTGTGCGTGCCTGTGCCAGTGCCACTGTACGGGTGTAGGTCTATGGGGATGTATCATGTATGTCCACATTTAAGTTGAATAATTTGGGCAAGGTGACCATCATTTACGTTCTATATATTCTTGGCAAAACGGTGAATTTAGTCAAACGGTAAATTTGTAAAATCGGTCATCATTTACGTGTGTATCTGCAATGCGGTGCGGTGGGATAAGAATAAAATATTACATGACAAAACATTACATCTCAGACTATGGCAACGCATCATGACCAGGGAAATACACTGAAGCAAGGAAGGCGATCATGGAAAAGAAGAACACCCATGTTCTTCATGGATAACAGGGGATTTTCCTACCACTACAAGATTCACAGAGCAGGAAAACAGGGGATCGATCTTTTTCATCCAAAAGAAAACATACAATTGATCTTACCATCCACAAGACCACCTATTTGAAAGTGCAAAAGAAAACCCAAATCCGAGTAATCTAAGACGACCCCTCCGAGGAGTTCCCCGATGACTCTAGCGTCGAGGGAGCTTCAATGGCTGCGGGAGCCACGGGACCGGGATTGGCGGGGCCGGCATTTGAAGGACCAGCACCGAGGTCCATCTTCTTCTTGGTCCTCTTCGAGTCCACCACCTCCTCCTCCTCCTCCGCACCCTTCTCCTCCTTCGCTGACGGAATGTCCTTGAACGAATCAAGCTTACCGACCTTGTCATCCTTCAAAAGCTGCCTCACAAACGCCTCCGTCTGTTGATTCCTCTTCTTTGCCTCCACCCACTTCCTCTTCTTGGCCGCCAATCGCTTCTTCTCAATGGCCGCCCACGTCTCTTCCTCATCCTCTTCTTCTTCCTCTTCCTCTTCCTTTTCCTCTTCCTCTTCATCCTCTTCCACGTAGTCGTACTCATCCTCGCTGTCCTCGCTCTCCTGCTTTTCCATGTCTTCTACATCAGATTCACTCAAGGAGGGGTCGGATGGCTCGCATGCGCTTGGTTGGGGGGAGTCGGGTGGTGTCCCGATGGAGGAGGGGTTGGAAGGGAACGGGGAGGCGGGAAGTCGAATCGGAGAAGAAGGCATGATGGTTGTGGTTTTCTGGAGGAAGAGAGTTTGAGACAAGGCAATGGAGGGAGTTGGGAGAGTCCGGTATATTAATATATCTCAGTTTCAGGGAAAGTCGGGGTGTCTCTTCGGGAGTTGTATCACGCTAATGCAAGGAGGCGCCTCAATCTCTAATAATGTAACGGTCTTTTGCAAAGAAAAGAACTATGTAAATTTGTAATCTTAGTGAATTTGGAGCAAACTATATTTACAAGAACTTCAACATGCAGAGATGAACTATTTACTGCCATTAAACCGGATGTTCGGGTATGGGATGCATTAATAGACCGGATGTTTCAGTCTAGAAAAAGATACAGAAAGGACCAATATTTCAGGACTGGTAAAAGATGCTTGTTTTGATTTTGGGCAAAGGTGATCTATGATTTCATAGTTTATGAGAGCGATAAAATAGGATAACATTTATAGGGAGACAAGGAACAGAGATCGTCAGGGAAACAAAGCATAAACAACTTCAAACAAGGGGATTGATCAACAAACAAACGATAACCAAAATCACAAACATGGTTTGGGTTAGGGATGCATTAGCGTTTTGGATGTTTGGCAATAACCGCATGCTTGTTTTGAATTTGGTCAAGGTGAGCAACGATCACATTGCTATTTCTTATTAATCGTCCAATATTGATCTTCAACTTCTCCAGATCATGTGTCAAGCTAGGAAACTGACATTGTCAAGCGATTGGCAGATGTTGGTGTAGGTCTGTCTAGTGGTGCTATGTTTTGGGTTGGAAACTTGTGATGATGTTCAAACTCGTTGTCTGGTGATGCTTACTCTCCCTGGGAGTCCTAGGGGCGATCGTTGTCCTAATCTTGCTTGAGTCAATGTAGGTTAGGGCGAGTCAAGGGCCAGTCAACTCCCCTTTTATCCCTGATCTGTGACTTGTTCGGTATTTCCGTTGTTGCAATGGAAATGGGGGATGCCCTCAATTCGGAAAAAAAATGTGTCAAGCTAGGAAACACGATCATGTATAAGTACAATAAGAGCGGATGTTCTTGTCTAGAAACACGAACAGGCCGGACAACACATGAGACCATGTTTCATGGAAATGTAAAGTTACTAATTAACATCACGATGTTCACATACATAAGACAATGCTCCCACGAAATCTAAAGATACTAACTAACATCACAGATAACATATCGGCATTGGTCTTCCACTGGCGTGGCTCGTTCACTCCATCTACATCCATCCCTCGTTTCTGGCCAGGATGCGGTGGCGGCTCCACTTCTTCATGCTGTCCTCCCTCAGGGCCTCAGACCTAGCCATCCCAAGGACGTGATCCTTGATCTCATTCAGGTTCCTCCACTGGTGCATACGGTTGGGGCAGACAGGGCACCCGTAGGTGCTGGTAGTGCGCCGGAAGACTCGCAGAGCAAAGGGGTCGGAGTTGGAGTCGGAATTGGAGTTGGAATTGGAGTCGGAGTCCAACTCTGCAAGTGGTGGAGGAGGCTGGGAATCCGCCGGTGATGTACCGCGGCTCCGGGCATTGGCGGGTCGACGTTGGCGGTGTCGCAGCGGGGCAGCTCCGTGCCGTGGAATTGACGCCCTTGCCACTCTAAGTAGGAGCGGATGAAGTGGAAGCCGCGCGGTGACAGCCAGGACCCGAATTCGGCTCCTGAGGAGGCGGTGGGCGAGAGGCTGGCACCGCCGCCGGACCGACGAGCAGGGGCGGGTACGGCCATGCGCCTGAGCTCTGTGTGTCTTGGGGAGACTGATTGCTTCATTGCGAGTGTTTGGGAAGAGAACTATGGGTAGAGTGGTTTGGAACTGGCAAGGACGCCGATGGTAGTAGGAATACAGTGGCCAGATTCCATGAGAAGTTGTGCAAGCTTATGTGACAAGCTAAGCAACGGGCCTCTAGATCGAGTGGCTACGATTCATCTACAAGCTTCCTTGGGGTGCTGTGGCAAGCTTCCATGGGAAATTAGGCAACGAGCGCCTTGGCCTGTCGAGGAAGGCTACGGCCGGAAGTTACTGATAAGAAAAAGTGACCAGACTGGACTAAATTCAGTGTTGATTTTGTGGGCAAAATAGAATGACTACGACCGGATCTTACTGATCTGCAAAAGTGAGCGGACCAGACTAAATGGTTCGTTGAATTGTTATTAGGAAAATATGATCACATTATTCGAACGAACATCCATCCAAAGTAGGAAACAGAGTCCATTCTAAAGTGACTAATTAAACATCACAATTTCCACATACATAAGACAATGTTCCAACAAAATCTAACGATACTAATTAACATCATTGATAACATAACATCACAAAGTTCACATACATAAGACAATGTTCCAACGAAATCTAAAGATACTAATTAACATCATAGACAACATAACAGCATAGATCTTCCACCGGCGCGGCTCCCTCACTCCATCTACTCCATCCATCCCTCATTCCTGGCCACGACGCGGTGGCGGCTCCACTTCTTGTACTTCTCCCTCAGGGGCGCAGACCTGGCCATCCCAAGGACATGGTCCTTGACCTCATTCAGCTTGTGCCACCGGTGCATAAGGTTGGGGCAGACATGGCACCCGTATGTGCCGTCGAGGCGCCGGAAGACGCGCAAAGCATCGCCCTGGGGGACCGGAGGGATGTAGCCGTGGCAACAGTCCTCAGACGAGTCTGTGTCAGCTTGGGAGTCGGAGTCAGAGTCAAACTCACCAGAAGGAAGGGTAACTGTAAACTTCAGCTTCCGAGGCTGCAATGGTGGAGGATGCTGGATATCCGCCGGCAAGACACCAGCTGCTCCTGGCAAAGCGCCGGCGATTGACGGTGGGTCGATGTTGGCGTCATCAGAGGGCGGTGGCAGCGACGATGGAGGAGGCTGGGAATCCGCCGGCGAGCCACCACTGGCTCTTGGGAAACCGCCGACAAGTGACGGCGGGTCGACATTGGCGGCGTCGGAGCTCGGCGGCGGCGGGTTGACGTTGGCGGCGTCGGAGTGCGGCAGCGGCGTGTCGTGGATGTGGCCCCACAGCGCCTCCGTGAACATGCGGGTGAAGTGCTGGTTGTCGCGCGGTGGCACCCAGTCACGGGCGCACGAAGAGGATGTGGCGCCGGAGGATCGGTTGAAGGGCGAGGGTGAGAGCCGGCGCGACGGGGAGCCGGTGGGGGATAGCCGGCGCGACGGGGAACCGGTGGGGGATAGCCGGCGCGACGGGGAGCCTGATCGCTTCATTGCGTCGGCCGGGTAGGAATGAGGCGCGAGTGTTTGGGAAGTGGTAGCGTGGTTCGGAACTGGAGAGGACGCCGATGGTGGGGGGGTAGGAATGGCGATTTATGTGGAGTTACTCGCCTTGCCTGGGAAGTTGTGCCGCTTTGGTGAGAAGGTAAGCAATGGGCGCCTCTTGAGTCTTGATTCTTGAGTGGCTTCCATTCATCTTCCACCGTTAAGGGGCTGATGTGCGGGTCCCTGCGCCGTATGACCAACACGTCAGTGATCTCTTGATGATGGCAACCACCTTCCATGGGAAGTTGTGGCACGAGGATGGCAACAGGCGGATGTTACTATTAAGAAAAAGTGACAAGACCGGACTAAATTATTTGGTGAACGAACATCCATCCAAAGTACTCCATAGGAGGAAACAGAGTTCTCTGATCATACACTAATAAGCATTACAACAAAGTGACACTTGTTATTGTTGGCAATTATCTTTTCATCCAGTCTGAGTCGTCGAGGATGAAAGGCGCCACCTCGCCGTCGAGCAGGAACGGGTCCAACATCGGGGGCTGAGCGGCTGGCAACGCCGCCAGCCTTTCGAGCAGGGACAGGAACGTCCGTGCCCCTGAGCTCTCCGGGACAGTCGGCGCGGCGGGCGCACTTGACATCAATGGCTGAGCGGCTGGCAACGCCGCCGGCCTATCGAGCAGGGACGGGAACGGTCGTGCACCTGAGCTCTCCGGGACAGTCGGCGCGGCGGGCGCACTTGACATCAATGGCCGAGCGGCTGGCAAAGCCGCCGGCCTTTCGAGCAGGGACAGGAACGTCCGTGCCCCTGAGCTCTCCGGGGCAGTCCAAGCGGCGGGCGCACTTGACATCAATGGCGGAGTGGCTGGCAATGCCGCCGGCCTGTCGAGTAGGGACGGGAATGGCCGTGCGCCTGAGCTCTCCGGGACGGCGGACGCACTTGACATCAATGGCGGAGTGAAGGGCCACGGCTGCCACGTGCGACCACCCCGGCCTCTCGGGCACTCCACCCACTGCACGCCAGCTTCTGGTGGCGACGGGTACGGCCGTGCGCCTGAGCTCTCCGGGACAGTCCAAGCGGCGGGCGCACTTGACATCAATGGCGGAGTGGAGGGCCACGACTGCCATGTGCGACCAACCTAGCCTCTCGGGCACTCGACCCACTGCACGCCAGTTTCTGGTGGCGACGGTGAGACGGGAATCGTGGTTTGATAGATGCGGAGAGAACGCCTCTCCCACCGCTGCCCAGCATGCCAGCGACTAAGGCCACAGTCGGCACAGAGCGTGCCGGGCCCCATCGGCCCGGCCATCCATTGCGGCGTTTCTGTCCTACCGCAGTCACCACATCTCGGCCCTGCCGGAGCTTTAGCCGGCGTGGATGGTAGGAGAGCGAGCTCCACAGGAGGCACGCAATGATTGTCGCCGGCCATTGGGGGAGATGCTCTGAAATGCACATAGAAATTAGTTTGCTCAAAGAGGCGGAAAAGGTCGAAAGAACAAAGAAATCGATTGAATTGGGAGAGAGGACGATGGTACTTGCGCCGATAGGAGGCGATGCCGATGGGGTCTTCTAGTGCCGAGAGGAGGAGATGCCGATGGGTTTTCTTTCGTTGAGGAGGAGATGCAACAGTGTTTTCCAGTATATATTAATAGATCTCCTTTGCCAAGGGAAAGGCCCAGGGTCTCATGGGGGATCGTGTCAGGCAAATGGCCTAGGCGCGTAACTTGCAATCTCGTTGAACTTGGAGCAAACTTAATTCACTTGAACATGATGAGATCGAAAGTTTCAACGAGACCGGTTATTCTGGTATACGAGGTCGGATGTTTCGGTTTACGAACCATGAGTAGACTGGAGAAATATTTTTAATCATTTGATGGCAAAAAGATGCTTGTTTTAAATATGGATAAGGTGAGATATGATATCATCCTTGTTAGGGAGAGCCAAAAACGTGCACAATTCGAACGTGGAGCCGTGGCTTAGGTAGAGCAATTTGAAGCGATGGGCAACAAATTGGCTTTCAGTAAGATGGTGTCTACTCTATCTAGTGTACACTACCCCATCTAGGAAAGATTTGTTTTTCAAAGACTTGGTTAGTAGGAAAGAATCGTGAAGACAAGCAAGCTGACTTAGAGTTTGAACCACGGCTTCATTCTTCCTTGTTGACGAGTCATGCTTGGTAACAACAAAATGAAAGCATGCAATGAGATAGGCAATATAACTCGGGCAGGACCGGATGTTTGGGTTTACGAAACATTAACAGACCGGACAAAAATTTTCATTCCTTTCCTAGCAAAAGTTGCTTGTTTTGAATTGGGCAAACCTGATTACGGATTTCGTAGTTTCTGAGAAAGTGAGATCACATTATTTGTTTTTAATTGTCCAACATTGATTTCCACCTCTCTAAATTGCGATGAACTATTCCAACTACCAGCCGTGGTAAATAAATGGGGGAAGACCAGAAGTTGGTTTCCATCACGTCAATGCGTGTGCGAGTATTGCTACACGGGAATCAAGGATGAGAGACAGAAACAGATATCAGTGGATTGATCTAGAAAGAAATATATCCAAAATCACTCTCACATATCAGGGTAATTTGTTTGGATGCAGATATCCAATTATTTTGCTAAAGAACAGATCACATTCAGCGTGAATTCTACATTCCTCGTTACAAAAATGTGGCCATTCTTCCCAGCTCATCTTGAAGCACAGGCGGCCTACGCACTGATGATTGCCGCGCGCCACTAGCGGCGCCAGCGTTGCATGTCGGCACCATGTCACTTGCTGGATCACCTCTGAGCCTGCCTCACGGCACCGCAGGCAACCCTTGTTCGTCCGCATCATCATCGATGTCGCGGCCGCCGATTCTTCCTCGCCCTCGATTTGTCTGATGTACCGCCTCGCAGTGTCATCATCACCGGCGCCGCCATTGGCCCTGTAGAGGACCATGGCGGCTACGTAGGCCGCCAAATTGTGCCCGGCCTGGGCGGCCTCCTCGAGCTTGGCGATGGATGATCGGGAGCTGTAGTTTTCCCCGAACAGGATGTCCATCCCGAAGATGAAGCATGCCTCCAAGTTTCTTATGCGGGTCAGGCAATCGAGGAGGGCGTCGTAGCCCTTGCGGTCGTTCCACTACAGCTCGACGGCAAATCTCTCTAGCGCCATGCGCCGACCAACGGCCGCGTTGTTGCACACGCGACGCATCTCCCGGTAGGTCACCCGTAGGCTACGGAGGTCGTCCATGGGCCGCTCTGAGGTCGCAGCGAGGTGGCTGGCGATGTCAATGTTCACCTCTGTAGGGAGCACCACCAGCGATAACGGCAACCGCCTCGACGACATGATTACTGACCTACGGGCGTCCTAAAAATAGTTTCATCAAACATCAGAGTGCCAGGTCAAATGCACATTCAAATTGATACAGAGACTTGGAAGAGAGCACTGTACTCTCACGGATCTTCCTTCCGAGAGGAGGAGATGCAATTATAAAAATGTTTTCTTTACCCCAGGCGGAAGAAGTCGATCAATGCCCCATTTACAACAAATCCACCGTTCCTTTCTCCGCATTTACAGTAAATTCACCGCTCCTTCGCCACCCAAAACAACCTTCGCTGCTGCTCCGTTGATTTCGGGATAACAATAATAATTCATTATGACTGTTGGGGAACCTAATGGAAATTATGTTCTTGGAAATGTGAATAGGTCGGACTAAATGGTCAATACAATGTGGTGGATACTAACTGCCGCGCACTTCTCGGTAGATTTTGGCAATACATCATCAGTACAATGCTCAGAAGCATAGGGCACAATGTTCAGAATACATGATCGACACATTATTCACAATACAAAAGTGTCACTTGCAGAATACATGATCGAGACATCTAATTAGCCTTACCACCGAGCATCAATCCCGCCATTCCCGTGAAAAAAACAAATAAAGTAAGCAGCACATGCGCGAGTTTGACATTGTGCCTATAATTCCCAATTGACTTCAGCTCGGCGGTAACCTTCTAAAGTTTTTGTCGCGCTATTCCTAATCTCTCTAAGCTCACAGTTAGCTTTTCCCAATTCCCCCTCGCACTGCTTTGCATCCTCTTCAGCTTTCACTTTCTTCTTCATGAGCTTCAGCATAACAGCATACGACCTTTCATCCCATTCTGGATCAATCCAGCAGAAGTAATCGCATTGCTCTTTTTGTTCCTGCAAATTAAACGACCCATTAGCAGTAGCCGTTGACCACAGGCACCACATAAGCAGGTAGCCAACTAGCCATTACCTTTGGGCAGCCAGCAAACCGGCGGCCAGGGTTGAGAAAGGTCCAAGCATACTTCACCACAGCTCTCAACCCGTGTTTGCACTTGTCTTTAGGATGCCATTAACTATTGCAGGAAGATGTCTCCGAGCAGTAACTACCAATGGAAGAAGATGCTGGAGTACACGGATGCTTCAAAAAAATTCATTGCAACTTGAAATCAATGCTTAGTTTTGCACTTTCTAAACTAAAGCCTATCAATCAACTTGTAACAACAATCGTGCTTCAACCAAAATCCCCAATTCCAAATATCACTTCCCTCTGACGAAAGGGGAAAGCAGAGGCACAAAACAGGGTACTAACCTGACCGTAGCTCACTCTCCTCCCTTCGATGCGAGGATCCGCCATTCCCGCCGCGGGTTGTAGATCTGCGCACTAAGGCCTCTAGGCTAGATATTTACCACAACGACCCACAGGAGCGTGCTGGCAAGCCCCTTGCAGGGTACGCGGTTGATATAGCCGTTGGCCGCGGGTTCGACCCCTGCTATTGACATAGTATCCTTTTAATTTTCCTATGTTTTTTTATCAGACTGACTTGTGGGACCTTATTAATTTTTATGACGAGTTGGAACCACAGTAGGAAACAAGCAGTTTCGCGATCGTTCCTCAGGAAGGTCCTTCCAGCAAAACATCAACAGACCGGAACTTTGCTGTCCACCGAGCAGCAAACATCATATTATGATCAGGTAGCAATAAGTTTCTCAACTCATGACCACAAAGTTCACAACACCAAGTAGCAACAAGTTACAACACCAAGTAGCAAACATCATAGGATGATCATCACACGAAGTAGCAACAAGTTTCTTAACTCATGACCACAAAGTTCACAACACCAAGTAGCAAACATCATAGGATGATCATCATTACAATTTTCAAAATAATCATAACCACCCATTTGTAATCATAACGATAAGAACTGATCATCAATTTACATCTGTAGGCGTTGATTCTCCTTCCATAGTTCCATCCTGCAGCTGTCCCTTCACCTTCTGCAGCTCAGCGGCAGTAGCTTCTAAGGATCCTTCCCATTGTTGATCCCTTTTTCGCTTGGCTGACCTAAAGAAAACATAAGCACCAACAAGTTTCATAACACTATGTATTATGATCAGGAGGAACAACCAGTAAATAAACATCAACAAAGAACAAGTTTCATAATAATCAAGCACTACCTATTTTTATCTTTCTCGCGCAGTATCCATTGCTTCTCCTTCTCCATCTGGATAACACTCTGTTGTATCGATTGCTTCTCCTTCTCGATCTCGATAACTAGCTGCTCAACCGATTGCTTATACACTTCCATCGCATCGATGGCATGTTTTAGCTTTCCCTTCACGTTTTCCAGCTCCGTGGTAGTTGCTTTAAGCTTGATGTTAGCCTTTGCGCATTCTTCCTTCCATGACCTTGTCTCCTCTTCAGGTTTTGCCTTCCTGTCCAGTACCAGGTCTTTCGACTCTTGGTCAAGAATCTCACCTATTTCTTTCAATAAGGCATTGTCCAGGCGTAACATATGGGCACACAACTCCTTGTAGTTGTTGGTCTGTTGCAATTGTTCATTTAACAATTGGTCAGCCATCTCGTTGAATTTCCTCATCTCTTGCATAGTTGTATTTAGAATTTCCTGACACAGCTCCTTGTATTTTACAGCCTCTTGCTGCGCCATGAGTTCTCTGCCTTCTTGTTCTTGCAGGTCTCTCTTCACCTCCTGCAGCCCAACTTTAGTGGCTTCAAGCACCTCTACAAGCTAGTAAAATACAATAACCTATCAATCCATCAAACGATGCAAACTGAAAACTAACTGAATCTAACACCTATGAATTGTCTATAGCCTATCAACTTGTAACACCAAACGAAGTACAAATATGAGGGTACGATGAAATCTGATTCTAGTGTATATGCTCATCAATCCGTTTGATCCCCAAATCTAGAAATCCCTAGGACGATAGGGGAAAATATAGTGGCTCAAACCAGAGAACTGACCTTGTCGAGCCGTTTCAGCTTCTTGTAGCTGGAAGGTGGCGGCGGAACCATCTTCCCGTCGCCTCTAGGATCCGCCATTCCTGCCACGAGCCGTTGTAGATCTGCGCGTAGCAAAAGTCGAGAGTCTTTGCGAAGGCAGTGAAGCCTTTCGCCTGCGAATTACTGATTTATATTAAAGATTCACCTTACACAACCATAAGGAAAGTGTTTCCTGTTAAAATGACAGAACCAAGAAGTGGTGCAGTGGTAAGCAACGCAGTCTTGTTCCTATAGGTCTTTAGTTCGAACCCTTGCAATGGTAAGTATTTTTTTGCAACATTTCGTGACCTAGCGAAAATGCTTACATGTGGGACCTCCATTTTATGATGACTTGGAACGACAGTAGGAAATAAGCAGTTTCATGATCGTTACTCAGGAAGGTCCTTCCAACAAAACATCAACAGACCGGACCAGCAAAACATCAACAAAATTAGCTCAGAAAGGTGAGAGTGCTCAAAGCAAATCAGCATAATAAGATGGCATCTCAAAGCAACTTATCACCACAAAGTTTACACCACCAAGTAGCAAACATCATAACATGATGAGGTAGAAACATGTTTCTTAAGACATCAGTAGATCGACAATTCTCCCCGCATATAGATTCAAGGTAATATTATGTCTAGCTTCCTGCAGCTGTCCATTCACCTTCTGCAGCTCGGCTTCAAGCATCACTTAAATCGATAAATTCTGAGGGTTGTTCACGTGATCTGAAGAAAACATCAGCAACAACTTTCATAAGATGGCATGTCATGGTTATTCATCATTAAAAATTGTTCTAATAATCATAACTACCTATTGTTCGATTCCATTTCCATCAACACTTGGACAAGTTCTGTCTGTGTTGGCTTACCCTTCTTCCTCTTCTGAAGCTCAGTGGTAGTATCTTCAAGCATCAATTTTTCAGTATCTCCAAGCTTCATGTTAGCCTTTCTGCATTCTTATTTCCATGACCTTGCTTCCTCTTCAGCTTTTGCTATCCTGTGTGTTAGCTTATTCAGAACAGCTTTAGTCCTACCATCCCATTCAGGATCAATCCAAACAAACATCCCACATTGTTTTCCTTGAGGCTGCAGACACCAAATACATATATGTTCATAAAATTGTCCATTTTCAACACTAATATCAAGAGTACAAGTACTATAAGTCTATTGAAATTTAAACAAGTTATTGTTTACCTGACCACAGGTTCCATACCGGCGCCCAAGGGTGGTGAAGCTTTCCCTGACAAGGAGAGCATACCCATGCTGGCACTTGTTATAAGGATCCACAATGATAAGATCAGCATCAGGAGGCGCTGATGTAACGAAATCAGTGGACCGAGCCACCACCAGATGCTAGCAAAATACAAGAACCTATCAATTCATAAAATGATGCAAATCGAAAACTAATTGAATCTAACACCGATTATCTATAGCCGATCAACTTCTAACACTAATTGCAATGCAAATCTGAGTGTATGATAAAATCTGAATCTATTGTATATGGTCATCAATCCTCTAGATCCCCAAATCTAGAAATCCCCATCCCTAGGTTGATAGGGGAAAATATAGTGGCTCAAACTAGAGGACTGACCTTGTCGTCCTGTTTCATGAACTCGTAGCCGGTAGGTGGCGTATAAACCACCCTCTCATCACCGCTAGAATCCGCCATTCGTACCACGAGCCGTTGCAGATCCGCGCGTAGCAAAAGTTGAGAGTCTTTGCGAAGGCAGTGAAGCGTTTCGCCTGCGAATTACTGATTTATATTAAAGATTCACCTGAGACAACCATAAGGAAAGTGTTTCTTGTTAGCATAACACAACCAAGAAGTAGTGCAGTGCTAAGCAGCACAGCCTTGTTTCTTCAGGTCCCTGGTTCGAAATCATGCCATGGCAAATTATTTTTGCAACATTTCGTGACCTAGCCTCTAGTCTGGCGAAAATGCTTACACGTGGGACCCTGGAACTATTTATGACGACTTGGAACACTCTATTTTCGAAAAAATGCTTACATGTGGGACCCAACTGAATTTTATGACGACTTGGAACACTCTATTTAAAAATAATGCTTACATGTGGGACCAAAGTTGGTTTATGACGCCGCTGACATGGCGAAAATGCTTACATGTTGGACCCTGGAAAAATTTATGACGACTTGGAACACTCTATTTTCGAAAAAATGCTTACATGTGGGACCCAACTAAAATTTATGACGACTTGGAACATTCTATTTTTAAAATAATGCTTACATGTGGGACCGATGTTGGTTTATGACGTTTTTGCAGAGCTTATGGCGTCACAAAACAGCATGGAACAGTGAATGCCCGCCTACAGTACCAACCGTAATGATGAAAGTTTTTTTGTCACTAAATTTGCTCGGAAGTGAAATGTTATGACGAGATCAGCCAGGAACGTCATAAATCAATGACGCTAAAATGTGGTTGCGTCACTAGTTAATGATTTTCTTGTAGTGTGAATAGCCTCAGCCGAGACACCCTCGGGAGCTGTTCCAGAGATAACGTACATCACGTTCATGGTTGTCAACCAAAGGATTACCAGATCTCGCCACTGCTTATAGTTGGAACCATCAAATGATTTTGGCTTAATGGAGTTTGCAAAGCTAGCTACCGGAATCATCCTATCAACAATAAAGGTTTTTGGATTGTTAGATAATAGGTGATTAAATAGTATATTTTAATTCCATGATTAAATAGATATTTCAACAAAGAAAACATTGTGTGTGCAACATAGCATGTGCAAGTGTTCATGTTTAAACAACTATTAAACATAAACATGTTCATGATTAAAATACAATTAAGCATGAACGATAAGAAGATCAGAAACTACCCAAATGAGGGGCGGATGACGGCGTCACCCGATGCGCCGTTATTCTCTGGGTTAACCATTTGGCTAACCGTCGGAGAACCTCAGTAGATGTAGTCGTACGAATTTGGTTCAGGAAGATGATCGCAGTGCAGATCACGGACGGCCTTCAGGAAGTGATCGAAGTAGTCGTACAGGGAGCGAGCAGTCGCGTAAAACACTACCCAAAAACTTTATCGCCCGCCTATGCCGAGCAGGATCTTCAACAGCGGTCGAGGTTCCGGAGGCCTGCTCTCGCCGGTATCGTGCGCGCGGTGCAAGCGATGGGAATGCAAAATGCAGCAAACAGAGAGGGAGAAGGGAGAGATCTCCTGAAGAGGAGTATCTAATTGTGAATGCGCAATTGGAGAAGAGGAGGGGCGTCCTTATTCTGTTTCATCGAACGGGTTAGGCGCCCAGATCTAGATCTGGGACGCGGATTAGACGCGTTTCATCGAACCGGGACGCCTGCGGGTAAGGAAGGCATATCACCGTTTGAGAATATTCCGAGGATTATTCCGTTCAACGGCAAAAGGTGCTTCTGCCCCGCACCACATCACGTCCGTCCGCACCGCCCGCTTGTCTCGTTCGACACGTCACGTCATGCCCACGGCCTCGGCTTGGCGAGGCGAGCGAGCACGCGCACGTGTGGCTCGCCAGTCTCCTTTTTCAACTTCACAAGTGGTGTACATTTTGTGTATCTATTAAGTCGAGTAAAAGCCTCCTCAAATACCCTTACGGTATTGTTCACTTTTATTCTCCCTAGCATTAAAGCAATGGGCTATAGTTCTTTAATTATTAAAATAAATGACTTAGGGCCCATTTATTTCAACAAATTGTTGACTCCAAATCATTAAAGTACTCAATTACAATTTCAGGACAAAATTCCATTGTTCCAAATAAGTCTAGTAGCTACTTTTCAAATGTTTGGAACAAATATAACTGTAAAATTTTATGTAGTTTTTCCAAATAACGTAATTATGCTATCACTGTACTGTGGAGCATATCGATGCTCGTTATATCTCAGGTTAGATGCCAACAATTAAGTTTAAAGCATATGATGCCAAGTGAATCATAATGTTATCTCTATTGATGACACGGATAAGAAATATGTAAGACCTTTGATTAGGTTCCTTCAATTTGTTGTGCATTAACAGGATGCTGATCTTTTAAATGGAGCAAACGGTTCTCTATTCAAAAAAATGAATGTGAATAGTTAATAGTGCGATTCTATTGTCAGATGACTAGTTAATAATAGATGTCAGGATGATGATTTTTATGGTGTTATAAGATGGTTTCATGGCTTGTCATAATTATTGATAGATATATATTAGAGAAAATATTGTAGGCCCATGTTTGCATCTGTGATCGGTAGTGATTTGTCTTGGCACGCATCCAGCATTGGATCCTTTGTCCTTTTTGTTGCTTCAATTAATTTTCTACTAAATAAAATACGCTGGAATTTGTAATAAATCGTTCATGTGTAATATTTAGAGCAGGAACGTAGCAGTTCCTCACCCTCCCATTCATACTGACCGTAATATTATTTAGGGACAACTATATATTTTGTTATACAGTCCAGAAAAATCCTCATCTTCAAGGAACAGAAAGGTGGACTAGCTAGTATAATCTTATCACAAGCTCAATGGATCGGTATAAGTGATAAACTTTTTTTTTTGATTTACACAGTACAACGCAGACGCTCACAACACGCACGTACACTCACCCCTATAAATACACATACGCAAACTCAACCCTTACGAGCACCTCCGAAGGACTGAGCACCCGGCAGATCTGATAGACTTTCGATTCTTTGGAACAAATATAAAAAAATAATCTGTATAGTTTCTCAAATACCGTAATTATGATGTCATTATTGCAAGTTGAACTGTATTAAAGCACGATATATCTCACGGATATCTGTTTACATACTTGTAATCGTATAAACAAAAAAGTAGCACCCATTGATTAGATGCCGATGCTAGATAAGCATAGACATCATCAAGATGCCGATAATATATAAGCAAGATGCCCATCTTGATCAAGTGGACTAAAACATTTTTTTAGTTCGTATAGCCAACAAATATGTAAGACCTTTGGTTAGAAGCTGGTAATTTGGTGTAGATCTGAAAGATGCTTGTCTTTGAGGGGATCACATTTGATATCTAAGAATCTAGTGTGTAATGGTACTCTTGTAGGTTTGGTGGTTTCTATCCTTATTAATTGATCTGTCACTTCAACAAAAATCTGATGTGGTAGTCTCACTAATGAAAAAAGGACAATTTGAAAAACAATTTCCTCCTAGGGAAACCAGATCCGCGCGTCAATCCATGCACCAAAAAATCCAAAAACTTACCATTGATAGGAAACCAATAGTTTCTACCTAGTGGAGCCCGTGATAGGACCACTACTCCAAGCTTAGTGATGTGCCAATAGAAGATTAAAAAAAACTGACATTGTGTGAGATACTAGTTCTAGAGATGATTTTTGGTGACATGTTCTTCTTGAAGATTGCATATAGTTTCTAACATTTTGGGATCTGTTGCAGTTGTAACTGGGACTGCAACTTAGCCAGTCGGCAATTGTGAGGTGAAGTACTGTTCAGTACTGTGTAACACTGTTTATGCTGGCACTGTTTATCGGGATTACCGTTTATGCCACCACTGTAGCGTCTGATCAGGGCATTTCATCTGCTAACCAGACGGTCCCTGCAACGTGCAGTTCTTAACTTCCAGTTGCTTCAGCAATTGCACTGGATCTCGATGGCTAACATTGGATACCTGAGAATCTATTGTGTAATCCTGGTCCCATAGGTTTGTTGGTCGAATACTTATAACGTGTGAGCATGCTATGATTGCTAACACCTAGGGTGCAGAGTTTAGTAGACCTTGTTTACATCTGCTAGTTTCTACTATTTACTCATCACATCGAATGTTTCCATGTCAATTAGGAGTATTAAATGTAGATTAATGACAACCTATTTCAGTAACCTCAGGTAAAATCGCGAGACAAATCTCCTGAGCCTAATTAGGCCATGATTAGACAATATGGTGCTACAGTAAACATCTTCTAATGATGACTTAATTAGACTTAATAGATTCGTCTCATGACTTTCGTTCCATCTGTGTAATTAGTTTTATATTTAGATCATGTTTTGTCCTCTTAATTAAAATTGGTAAACTCAATCTAACATTTTCGGCAATTTTTTTCACCCAACTACAAAAACTCCATGTGAGCCGTGCACGCCCTAAATTAAAGCTGCACCCTCTGGTCACAGAGCACTGATCAGCTCCCAGGCTACCACATCTATAGTGCTGTAATTGGCGATGGCCCTGCGGATCGGAGGCCTCCGAGCAACACCGCAAGTAGGGATGAAAACGGATCGGATACGGATGGATACTGCGGATACAGATACAGATAATTTTTCTTTCTCGGACTGAATTCTCGGATCGAATACGGATACGGACAGTATATTTTTTGTCGAATAGTGATATTCATCATATTTGGATCATAGAAATTCAACTTTGAATTTCCGGATACTAATGCGGTACGGATAGTTACGGATATTAAATGTCCGGATTCGAATACAGTCTTACCATTTGAGTGTCTGACCCTTTTGGTCGGTCGGTCGGACGGATAATATCCGTATCACTTTCATCCCTAACCACAAGCACTGTAGGAAACTGTTGGAAGCATCTATCATTTTTTTGAGAGAAAGCATCTATCATTTTGTTGAGAACCCACTTTATATTTGTTGTAAGACCCAACAAAGGAAGTTAAATTTTTTTGAACTACACAGTACAACGCAGACGCTCACAACACGCACACACACTCACCCCTATGAACACACGTACGCAAACCCTACCCCCTATTTGCACCTCTGATGGACTGAGCATTAGGTAGATCTGGAGATTCCCGAAGTCATCATTGCTGCCTCGTGGTGGACGGGAATGCCGGTTACCACTTAACGCATAACATCGGTAAATCCTGGAAAAATCTCTAGAAAAGGTGCAAGCACCAGGATTTGAACCCTAACGGGTAGCGTCCTACTAGACTGTCATATCATTAGACTACAAGACAATTCGTAACCAAGGAGGTTATTTGAGAGCCATGGCAAAGGCTACCCAGGTAACACACAACTTGGAGCATTCCTCCCGTATAACGGTATGCCGCATCTAACCCAAGACGACTCGGCTCAGCTTAATTGCTGCATATCTGAGAAGGTCATGAACGACAAGGATGAATAGGGCACGGGTCCTAGGGCGGCCCAACCCAAAGGAAATTAAAGGACGTACGGGCAGTGCAGAGTGCAGGCCATGCCAGGGCAAGCAGCCAAACAGCAGAGACTCATGAGTGAGTTGATTTAGGAGTCGTCGACTTAGGATTCGACGACGACAGGGCAAGGTGCAGCCTTCAACATCTGAATCATGTGCTTGCGAAATCTATGTGGATGAATTATTAATGGTGCCATGTCGAGCCATGAAGAGTTTGTCCCCTAAAGCAGCTGCCCTGCTCGATCATATATACTCCCTCCGGTTTGGTAAAAGAAGTCGTTTAGGACAGCGACACGGTCTCCAAAACACAACTTTGACTTCTCTTTTCTATAAAAATATTTATTGAAAAAGTTATATATGTATATTTGTATGAACACGATTTTCAAAACAAATCTATTGATATGATTTTCATATTTCTAAACTCAACGACTTAAAAGTTATTCATCATTTATATTCCCAATGTTTGACCTAAACCTTGTCCAAAACGACTTCTTTTACCAAACCGGAGGGAGTATACGCCCAAATAATTCATACACGTGGCTGCAAGTAATTCATTGTACCGCAGCGTCTGGCTGCCTGAGGCCACCGCTGGTCGAGGAATCGGCAGCAGCTAGCATGAGGGATGTTGTTCATCCCCCGTGAATTTTGTCCTTGTTATTACCTCCTTTTTACCAGTTTATTTACCGTCCATGCTGGTGAGTATTATTTTTATTTTTTGTTCAACAAGCAATATGCGGAAATATATCGATACCTGCTGATGTGAAACCTCAACCAAATTAAACAACAAAACTCCAAGCGGCTTGCTCTTTGTTTTTGTGACCCATGTACAGTCGTCTTCAATTTCTGTAAGGAAATTGACTTTTTTTTTCTTCACTACTGTAAGTTTCTTACCGTGCATGCACTTACAACTATGTTGCTTTTGTGCGCTGGATAAACAACATGGCTAGAGTTTGATGAAGGAGATGCAAAATGTATTATTGTGTCACGAATCTCAAACACTAAAAGTCATATAAGAAACACTAAAAGTCATATAAGAAAAAAGTTCTGGAAGCCCGATAGAATCCTCGAAATATATTTATCATCGTGCATGGCCCGCAGCCCACCTTCAGAATTTCATGTAGTGGGAGGTAATTTCAGCCATGGCAAAGGCTACACAGGATACACAACTTGGAGTATATATATTCCTCTCGTATCATTCTATGAGCTTAATTATTGGAGCCGACAAGGTCATGAAGGGTCGACAAGGATGATTGGGGCAACAGTCCTAGGAAAGGACGCACGGGCAGTGCAGAGTGCAGGCCTATGATTTTATCAGTGAGGCCTTGTTTAGTTGGCTAAAATTTCTAACTTTTTCTCCACTCTCTCTCCATCACATCACATTAAATACGTCAAAAGACATATGTTCGGAGTATTAAATATAGGTAAAAAAAATAACTATTTACACAGTTTGGATGTCCTTTGCGACACGAATCTTTTGAGCCTAGTTAGGCCATGGTAGGATAATATTTACCACAAACAAACGAAACGTGCTACAGTGTGCTACAGGAGTTCCAGCTGTTAAAAAGGCAACTTTTTCAACCAACTAAACAAGGCCTGAGTTGATCTAGGAGTCATCAACCTAGTATTTCTCACACAAAAGTATCGCGAAGACAACAGGGCAAGGTGCAGCCTCCTATGTAACATGTGAATCCTGTGCTTGTAAATCGATCTATATATATGTCGATGAATTATTGGTGCCAATAATAAGTCGAGCCATGCAGAGTTTGTACCCCAAAGCTGTTGCCCTGCTCAACACCCTCATCTAGTGTCGTCTCCTTACGTAGAAATTAAAGACTCCAAATAATTCATGGTGGGCACTATCCTCCTGTACAAACAAGTGGCTGAAAATAATTCATTATGGCCGCAGCGTCCGGCTGCCGGAGCCCATTGCTGGCACTCGACAGCAGGTAGCACGAGGGCTATTGTTGATCTCCCGTGAGTTTTCATCCTTGTTATATATTTCCTCCTTTTTACCAGTTTACCCTCCATGTTGGTGATAGTTTTATTTGTGAGTAAATTGCACCCACCATATAACAACTCGTCACGTGGATGCATATTGATCCAATAACTTGTAGTTTGCTCAATCTACAATAGTAACTTGTCACGTGGGTGTGGATTGATCAACAAGTTGCACAATGTTCAATTTAGTATAATAACTTGTCAGGTAGTTGCAAATTGGTGTGAAACTATGAAAATAATAAAGTTAGCGCAACATTTTTATATGTGGGTGCATATTGGTCCAAGAATTGTGTAAAATACTCAATTTAGCGTAATAACTTGGCAAATATAGTCAAACTTTACAATGACAACATATTAAATAGATCAAATAGCATTCAAAATTTTCTTCCAACCAATATTTTTTTGTCAATTAAAGTTGCTAATTGTGAATCAATTATGTACATAACTTATTTGTTCGTTAGTTAAAATTTGTTAGAAATACGTTGTTAGATTACTGAGAGACTAAAGTCCATGGTGTGGCCTTAGGTTTATTCTACACCTTTGCTCATGTATTCAACCACTTTAGACAAGCATACCCATTTACGCTATTTGAGCTCATTTTTCTTGAAATGGGAACACGAGATTTTAAAATTTTTTATGTCAAACTTCTAAAAGGCACTAATTGTTAGTATGTATCACCATGTTCGATTTTTTAGCTCAGCAATAATGCATATAATCAAACTTTAAATCAATATTGAATATGAAATAAAATTTTATTTCTAAACAAAATTTAACCTTTGTATAAAAATATTTAACAAAGACATAACAACAATTTTCTAAACATCGAAGGTTCTAGTCCTTACTGACTTTGTCACCATCACGACATGAATACAATTGTCAAATAATTGTTATGACGCGAATATACTCTATTCGCATATTAGAAAATATATTGTTTGTGGTATCATTTAGACTGTAGATGCATCGATTTAGACACTAAGTTAAGCATTTTACAAGTTTTTGGACCAGGTTGTACCCACCCATCAAGTTATTATATTAGATTGATCATTTTATAAGTTGTTGGACTAATCTGCACCCACCTAACAAGTTATTGTACTAGATTGAACATATTACAAGTTATTGAACTAATCTGCACCCACCTGACAAGTTGTTGTATGGTGGGTGCAATTTAACCTTCTTATTTAAAAAATTAATAGATTTACACATAATTTAAAGGAGCAGTGTGCATGGAGTTAAGCTTGCTTATATTGTTGATGAAGTCCACTAGCAAAACGGCTCAATCATGGGTCGCGATTGCGATTGGGCTTGTAGTCCAATGGTAGGACGGTCCAGTCGGACGCTACCGACCTGGGTTCAAATCCTGGTGCTCGCACTTTTTCCTGGATTTTCCAGGATTTACCGGCATTATGCGTTAATTAAGTGGTAAGCGACGTTCCCGTCGATGACGAGGAGCCATTGGCGACTTCGGGAATATCCAGATCTGCTGGTGCTTAGTCCTTCGGAGGTGCTCATAGGGATAGGGTTTGCGTACGTGTATTCATAAGGGTGAGTGTGCGTGCGTGTTGTGAGCGTCTGCGTTGTGCTGTGTAATTCTCAAAAAAAAATCATGGGTCGCGATTCATCTGTGATATGTCCATGGCCCATTCTCCAGGCCCAACCAAAGAAACATTGTGAAAGTCGTGCCGTTATATTGGCAGCTACAGATAAAAAAACAAAGCTCCCCAAGTGTGTTTTTTCACAACAGCAAAGAAATATTATATTAGAACGACAATCGTTTTACAAGAAGGTCCTCCAATGAGAACCAAATTACATCAAAGTTCTGCTGCATCAAAGAAAGGAAGCGAGGTCGACGGCAATGGCACAGACGATTCCATCGGTGTGGTGTCGTAGGGGCATCACAGACGCATACACCCGAATGGATTGGCCTTGCAGAGTGTAGGCTGAACTTGGGCCGGTTGGGCCAACAGTGAAGTAGCACACCAGCGACCGAAGGATCTTGTGGAAGTCGTCGCTGGTGATTGAAGAGAAAGCTGGAACAAGGATCCCAAGACGAACCAACACCCGAAGATGTGCCACCTTGCTGAAGAGCTATACATAAGGACTGAAGGCTGCTGTATGGAGGTGGAAGGCCAAGAGGAGTCGGAGAAGGCGGAAGATGAGACCGGGGTGAGGAGGAGGAAAGATGCAACACCAGGGGTCTGATCCACCCAACAATGAATTCGATCCATAGCTACAGCCCACAAATCGACCTCAATTCCAGGCAGATCGGGGGTGGCAACATGTGAGCTCAAGCATCTGAGGATTGGGATGGGCGGAGATTGAAGGACCGATTAGGCGACCAGAGAGGGGGGAGTGAATGCGAGTCGATAAAAATTCTTCTCCGAAGAGTCGAACTCGACTATGCCCCAAAATCACAAGCAAGGGTTCCCACACGAACTTGCCAAGGTCACGTAGTCACAACGTACCTACCAACCCTAGGAACAAGTCCCAAACCAATCACAAGCGGAAGTACAACTCAAGAAGCAAGAGACTTAGGCAACTCTGCCTGCCAGGGATGGACCGTCCGTCTGCTACTCACAGACTGTCCGTACGGGCACCACAGACCGTCTGAATTAGTAGACAGAACCACTAGAGATGAACTCCTCCTCACGTACTTTCCGAACCAGACCCACGGACTGTCCGTCCGGTTCAGGCAAAACAAGCACCCCGTGCTCACCGACACGGACAGTCCGAATCAACCACACGGACTGTCCGTCAAACTTCTTGCAACAAAAACCTAGCTTCACAACTAATCAAAACACGAGCGAACAAGAACTGGACAAACTCGTGACGAACACTGACAAACTGGCCTCCTCACGGACAGTCCGTCCGGCACGGACAGAGCCTCGCGAAAACGAAAAACGCAACTCAACTACACCTATCCATCCATGGATCTCCCAAACGGCTGAATGGATTGAGACAAGATTTGAGGCGTCCCTAGGGGATGCTATGCCCAAAAACTTGGAGCCTCAAACCAACTAAATCGACGGGAATCGAACACGAACCGAGCTCAATTGAAAAGCTAGGGTTCCAACTGAAATCCTTGAATCAGAGGCCAAATCCGGAGTTTGAGGGGTCAAGATCAAGCACAAAGATGCACAAGACATCTATCCATAGGGCTGTCAACGAGCCGAGCTCGAGCGAGCCTATAGCCTCAAGCTCGAGCTTGACA
Organism: Cenchrus fungigraminus; assembly: GCA_036936925.1. Lineage (NCBI taxonomy): Eukaryota > Viridiplantae > Streptophyta > Magnoliopsida > Poales > Poaceae > Cenchrus > Cenchrus fungigraminus. The sequence continues at coordinate 57,149,713 of CM072768.1, read as the reverse complement.
GAGTCTCGAGCCGAGCTCAATGTTAGGCTCAAGCTCGGATCGGCCAAGGCTCGCGTGAGCTCGAACTCAACTCGATAAGGCTCGACACACAGCTTTGCTTTCCCTACTGTGTGGTCTGTAGGACCCTAGTAGTCTTTCAGTTGCCTACCGTGGTAGTGGTAGGACAGCAGAGCTTTGGTTCAAGTGCTAGCATTTGAACTGTGAGAAGACAGAGTAGTCAGCAGATGCTGCAATAAAAAATTGCTGCACACCAGCAGTACACGGTTCACAAGAGATGAAACAGACATGCAGTACACAACATTACTAAAATGCTACTGAGCTTTTAGCGAGCTATTCGAGATTGCTCGGTTGGGCTCGCGAGCTTAGCATTGGGCTCGAGATCGGCTCGTTTGGAGCTCGAGTCGAGCTCGAGCCGAGCTCAAGCGATTTGCGATCTTCGAGCTTTTTTGACAGCCCTATCTATCCATGATCCCCACAATGATATCAGAACACAAACGCCTCAGAATCGAAGGAACAAGCCGTGCACGAAAATCCAACGAAAATAGCCCGAAAAAGACACGAAAATCACTCGAGCCACAAGAAGGAAATCAACGCAACCATGAATGCTTCCATACACTCGCATGTCAGATTCTCTACAAAACGATGAAGAAAATCTAGCCTAAAGAGCAGGGGAAAATGAGAAGTAGTCCGGATGGATGAGTTGCCTTGAAACCCTAGAGCTATATATATATGAAGTCTCTCCGGGTTGGGCAAATGACCAAGCTACCCCTAGAACATAAATGAAGATACACACCCCTCAGGGGCAAGTAGCGATCTTCCTTCATCGGGCGGCCACGCTTGTGCTGCAGTCCGTGTCCTCCCGACGCAAGCCCTGTGATCCCGCCGTATGTCCCCCGGCATCGAAGCTTCTCGGCACGCCCGGATCCCGTCTCCGCCCGCCGAGTCTCTGATCTTGGTTTTGTGGCTCAACCAAGTAACCCGACGATTTTGTGGTGAACCGCCGCAAACCCCGCATGCAGACTCCGGTCGTGAACCGCTACCCTGCACCGGCTCCTGTCCACGACTTCGTCTTACTTTTCTTGCCACCATGCGGCCCGCACTTGATCTCGTTCGGCCACTGGGTCCATCGAGGCGAGCCTACTTGTCTCTCCACTCCTCAGAAGCCTCGCAAGGCTAAGACCTTTCACGCCCGCTCTTCACCTGCACCAACGCAGATCAAGCCGCAACCTACACCTGCAATACTCGGCTAAGAGTCAGTCCACACCACGTTGTCAATCACTCATCACACAGGAGAGCGACCATCCATCGGTCCTCAGACGCTCCAGTCCTCAATCTCCCCGTTGATGAGTGCATTGACAACACACATAGTAACCAATTTAGAGAAACGAGAAAAGAAAAGAAACGAACCAAAAACTAAAAAAGTGATCAAAAGCGAAACAAAAGCCAAAAACAAGATAACTTGAGTGAGAAAAAATCTCGGTCCCCTAAGGCAAGGGCAACGGCTCAACACAACCAAGATAAAATGCTCCAAAATTGCTGACTCCTCAAGGTGAGGCAAAAGGGCTCGGCACCATCGGCAAAAGAGCACAACTAAAATCAGGCAACAAAGAGCTCCCAAAGCATGAATGCAAGCTCCCGTTGAACAAATGCATTTCTCCCAATTTTTCTCCCCCCTTGATGCAAAACTCCCCCTGGATAAATTGAATTGGGTACTTTCCGCCCCCTTGTTTGGAATGCATGAATCAAGTCTACAAATGCAAGCATGTGCTTCTCAAATAGACAAAGAGCACTGCAATATGCTAAAAAGAGACATAGACAAGCAAGATAGCCACATATTCAGTACAAGCATCACCAACAAGATAGATAGAAACATATAAACATGTGACATAGACATGATCAAAATGAGGCATTTTTCAACAAAATTTCCCTCTAATGAGCATAGGACCTCAACATGGCCAAAATGAGCACAAACAACATATAAGCCACAAACTTCATGCAAGGTCACAAGTTCTCATCACAAGATCATCACAAACACCTACAATATCTCATGTCATGCCAAAGCCACCGAGCCATGTGTCCACTTCTAAATATGAGACTTCTCAATGGTGAACATCATGCAACGATTTAGCACCCAAGACAAGGAATTTAAGCATATTTGACATGGAAGCATATTGTTCAAGCATAGACAATTCATATACCAATTTCATGATTTAAAATTAAGCATGGTACATGAAGTGCCTTTGCGGCAAAAAGAAGCTTAGGCTTCTCCACAAGGTAACATGTAGGCTAAACATTCATGATGACAGATGGGTCTTTGACCCCATATGAAAAGAACATGATTCCCAAGCACAAATTAAGCAAGATATAGCCATATGAGAACAATTTGAGCATGAAAGGCACTCAACTCACAAGAGAGGATCATATATAGCATTTTCACAAAAGTAAGTCGTCCACATGCATATACATCCCAAAGCTACCAAGAGCATAGATAGACATCACAAGAGGTTCACTAGCAAAGTCATAAGCTCACATCCAGCATATCACAGTGATCAATGTATATAGGAGAAGCACATCTCTAAAGCATATGATACAAATGCAGTCTACGATACAAAGATGCAAACATGATATTATACAAGAATGAAAATGCAACATGCATATGTACATGAGACCCCCCCAGCAACCGAAGCTCAAAAAGGAAAAACCACACCAAGCTCCCCTCGCAAACGAGCAAATGTAGCTTGGTCCAAAGGCTTTGTCAGGATATCAGTGAGCTGTTTCTCAGTTGGCACATGGATTAAGTCTATGTTTCCCTTCTCCACATTGTCTCTCAAAAAGTGGTATCTCACCTCTAAATGTTTGGTTCTGCAGTGTAGCACGGGATTTTTGGCACCACTAATGGCACTCGTGCTATGACACATGAGCGGAACATGGGTACACTCCTCACCAAAGTCACTCAGCGTGTATGTGATCCAAAGTAGCTGGGAGCAACAACTAGCAGCAGCTACATACTCGGCTTCTGTGGTAGACTGAGCTACACTTGACTGTTTGCGAGAAGACCAAGAAACAAGCGAGGAACCCAAAAACTGACACGTCCCTGAAGTTGACTTCCTATCGACTCGACACCCTGCAAAATCGGCATCCAAAAAACCAAGAAGCGAAAGGGAAGAGGACGTCGAATACCAAAGACCAAGCTCAGGAGTGTATCGAAGATACCTGAAAATCCGCTTGACGGCTTGCCGATGTGAAATCCTCGGCGACGCCTGAAAACGAGCGCCCAAACACACAGAAAACTGAATGTCCGGCCTCGTCACTGTTAAGTACAGGAGGGAGCCGATCATGCTCTGGTAATCCTTCTGGTCCACGGACTCTCCATCCTCGTCCGCATCCAGCGCTATAGTCGTACTCATCGGTGTCGATAGGGGCTTCGAGTTGTCCATCTTGAACTTCTTGAGGATGTCCTTCGTGTACTTGGCTTGATGCACAAAGGTTCCCTCCTTCGCCTGCTTCATCTGAAGCCCGAGAAAGAACTGCAATTCTCCCATCATAGACATCTCGAATTCTTTGCTCATGTCCTCTGCAAACCTTGCAACTAAAGAGTGAGACGAGCCGCCAAAGACAATATCATCCACATACACCTGAACAATTAGGATATCATCGCCCTGCCTGAGGAGAAAAAGAGTTTTATCTACTTTGCCCATCTCAAACCCCTTGCTGAACAAGACCCCCCTCAACGGGCCATACCATGCCCAGGGAGCTTGTTTCAGCCCATACAACGCCTTCCTCAGCCTATACACTCGGCGAGGAAACTCAACACTCTCAAAGCCTGGTGGTTGCTTCACATAAACCTCTTCCTCCAAAAAACCATTCAGAAAGGCACTCTTCACATCCATTTGGTACAATTTGAACCCTTTAGCCACAGAAAAGGCTAGAAGGGTCCTAATCGCCTCCAAACGGGCTACAAGAGCAAATGTCTCCTCATAGTCTATCCCCTCTTTCTGGCTATAACCCTGAGCAACCAACCTCGATTTGTTTCTCACCACCTCACCATTCTCACCCTCTTTGTTCTTCCACACCCATTTTGTCCCAATAGGTTTGCAAAGTGGTGGTGGCTCTACCAACTCCCAAACTTGGTTTCTCTCAAAGTTCTCTAACTCCTCATGCATTGCGTTCACCCAATTCGGATCAGAGAGTGTGTGTCCAATGTCTTTCGGCTCAAAGGTAGCAACAAAAGCCGAATGAGCAAAGTGAGAAACATTCCTGGACCTTGACCGTGTCGTACGTTCATTGATGTCGCCGATGATTCTTGAGGAAGGATGATCGACTTGAATGCGCCTCGGTGCCTCTCGCCTAGAGACGACCTCCCCCTCAACAGCAGCTTCCACTTGATCTTGCTGGATCGTAGTCAGTGTAGGAGATGGACCATCCTGCACCGTAGTCGTCATAGTGGAAGTAGAGTGTACATGCGTGGCTGGAGTTTCACCATCATCACCATCATCCTCTCTATCATCATCCTCCTCGTCCTCAAAGATCCTCTTGCCAACTTCGTCATCACCTGCACACTCAAAAACAAATGAATTGCATGGCTGGGTCTCGTCGAAGGTAACCTCACAAGTTTCCATGACTAGGTTAGTATCAAGGTTGAGCACATGGAATGGTCGAGAATGACTAGCATAACCCAAAAAGATGCCATCGGAGGACCTCGACTCAAACTTATCAAGCCAACCCTTTTTGAGGATAAAACACCGACAACCAAAAGCCCTGAAATGGCTCACTCTAGGTGCTCGCCCATGCATGAGCTCATAGCACGTCTTCTCCAGGAAAGCCCGAAGAAAAATTCGGTTCCCAACATGGCACGCGATATTCACCGCCTCAGTCCAATATCTCCTCGGAGTCCTTTGCTCGTCGAGCATCATCCGGGCCATCTCACACAGGGAACAGTTTTTCCTTTCTACCACACCATTCTGACAAGCGACATAGGGAGAGAAAACTGATGTTCGAGACCCAAATCACGACAAAAGGTTTCGAATCGAGAGTTTTTAAATTCAGTGCCATTGTCGCTACGAATAGCTCAAACAACATCTCCATTCCTCTCATTCTTCAACCTCAAGATTAGATCCCTAACGAAACCAAACGGCTCCCCCTTATCAGCCAAAAAGAAGACCCAAGCATAGCGAGAATAGTCATCCACTATCACCAGGATGTACCATTTCCCACCCGCCGAGCACACACGAGTAGAACCAACCAAGTCCATATGGAACAGCTCACATGGCCTCTCTGTCATAATGGATGCCAGAGGCGGATGGGAGGCAGATGGGAGGCGGCGACCATTTTACCATGCCTACAAGGAGCACACACCAAATCCTTTTGGTATTTCAACTTAGGCAATCCTCGGACCAAACCAAGCTTACTCAAGCGTGACAACAAGTCAAAACTCAAGCGACCTAGCCTCCTATGCCATTACCAAAGCTCCCCCGAAACACCAGCAACCAAACAACGAAAAGAGCCGACACACTGAGAAAAATCGGCTCTGAAAATCTGACCCTAGGGGATAATCGTGCACATAAGATCACCTCGAGAATCCAAAACACAAGAAGCACCCGTTTTGAAACGGACCTCAAAACCCTCATTAAGAAGTAGGGACAACGAAAGAAGATTGAACCCCAAAGACTTGATAAGAGCAACACGCCTAAGAGTCACAGACTCCACTACAAGAAAATCGTTGACTAGTGACGCAACCACATTTTAGCGTCATTGATTTATGACGTTCCTGGCTAATCTCGTCATAATATTTCACTTCTGAGCAAATTTAGTGACAAAAATTTTTTTTGTCATAACAGTTGCTACTGTGGCCGAGCGTTCACTGTTCCATGCTTGTTTTGTGACGCCATAAGCTCCGCAATAGCGTCATAAACCAACTTTGGTCCCACATGTAAGCATTATTTTAAAAATAGAGCGTTCCAAGTCGTCATAAAATTTAGTTGGGTCCCACATGTAAGCATTTTTTCGAAAGTAGAGTGTTCCAAGTCGTCATAAAATTTTCCAGGGTCCCACATGTAAGCATTTTCGCCATGTCAGCGGCGTCATAAACCAACTTTGGTCCCACATCTAAGCATTTTTCGAAAATAGAGTGTTCCAAGTGCTGACGGTCCTTACAACAAAAATTCGACCGTCAAAACCTCAGGTTCGAGAGGAGTATATGACAAGTTTCATGCACATTTTTAGTACTAATAAAGTTCCACGAGTTGTGTTGTGATTTTTATAGGTAGGTACACATTTTGGGAGAAATTGGGACCAACACACCACATGTGCTAGGCACGGCCGGCCCTGCAGGTGCGGCCGGCCTGGCAGGTGCGGCCGGCCCTGCAGGTGCGCTCGGCCCTGCCCCGTGGCGCGTCTCTGGTCCTAAGCACTGCCTCTTCCTCGATTACAACTTGGACGAGCATGATTCACTAAAGAAATGTCGGTTTGATCAAATGGTGGAGGCTAGGATCAATGGGTCCACTTATCCGGTCGCTCAACCGCCACAACCGTCATCTAGAGGCAATCCTAGGCGTCCCCAAGCATGGTCGGTGCATCACACGGCACGGGGGTGGGCCGGCCGCACCTAGAGGGCCGGCCGCACCTACCAACTCGCGTGCCGGGCGAAACCGACCCAAGGAGCCGACCTACTACTGCCTCAGGAGCAGTGATCACGAGCGTCCAAGGCGAGAGGCGGCACATCACAGGGCCGACCGCACCTAGTGAGCAGGCCGCACCTGGCATGTGGCCCCCCTACGCTCCACCAACCTTCCTTGCCTATAAAAGTCACCTCCCACTCGCTGGATCAGACACACAACGCAGGAGCATCTCCATTTCCCTCTTTTGTTCACTTAGAGTAGGATTAGTGTAGCTTGGCAGTTAGAGTCGAGTCGAGCTAGTCTCGGGGTTCCGGAGGAGTCTTCTTCAGGGTTCCGGTACTACTCTTGTATCCTTTCTTTGTTTAGACTCAAGTACAATTCAAGTTATCTTTCTATCTTACCTTTCGAGTCAATTACATTTAGCTTTTACTTTGCTCTAGAAGCTTTATTCTTGGTTTAGACTAAAGTTAGTTTAATCTTGGTTAGCATAGCTCTCTTGAACCCTATAGTGTTGTGGTCGTTCTTTGCTTGATCTACGGTGTTTCACGGTAGAGAGAGACCTTCCTTCGTGATATCCGGGGAAAGGTTCTTTGGTTCGTTGTGAGCGTGGTGCTCATAGCTTACCTTAATCTTAGATTGGTGTCCCATTCAACGGAATAGTTGTGGTACCCTAACGAGGTGACAGCTCCGGATGGGCTTTGTAGTCCACCATGTTAGTTCGGGCCGGTAGGATTCAGCGTGTCGTCGTTCTCCCTTCTCATCCCAGTCCAAGAGCGCGGCTTTGCATGCCCCTGCAACACTAGAAGAGCTTGTCGAGTTTAGCTTGCCTTGGTTATCCTTTGCCTTAGTTCTTTACCTAGAGTTGACAAGAATAGATAGATTGTGTTAGGTTCCTTTCTCGTCTTGTTGTCCTCCCAGCTCGCTAGGTCCTCTCTAACCCTTTATCAAGATCTCCTTGTGTGTGTCAAGTTATCCCTGAATATTCTATATTCGTTACCCCCTCTATAGCTCTTTGCCGAGTCTCGTACTCTCCACCGTTTACCTGATCATCTTTGCCATCGTGCCTCCCTTGGGAAAATATAAATACGATAACCCGAATACCACCGGGTGAAGTGCTACAACGGTAATCCGTGCGCTTGCGGACCTTTCTGTGACGTGTGTTTTACCTAAGACATTCCCTAGCCCCATTACGAGGGGTATAAACCCGGTAGCGACACTAGTGAGTGCCAGCAGGCATTTCTGGCGCCGTCGCCTTGAGTGCAAACCTAGTAGTGAGGCTAAGGAGCATCAACAAGCATTTCTGGCGCCGTTGCCGGGGAGGCAATAGGCAAAAGATATCGTTTAAACTTAGTGGTAGAGTTATCCAGGTTCGGTGAACTGCTATTTAAGCGGGTTTACCCTTGCCCTACTCTTGTCTACGCAGAGTAGTGCATGACCAGTTTCGACCTACCGTCCAACTTCCATGACAATCCGGAGTCACTTGTGAGGAGAGTGCAACCTCGCGTCCTCATTCCTCAGAAGTTTCTCTCGAGACAAGAGACGAACACTGTCGATCCCGTAGGCAGCACCTCGTCAGCACCCATGGCCGAGAGGACGATCCGCGAGTTTTCCGCCCCCTCCAACACCAATGTCCGTACCGGACCGAACGTGACGGTGGGAGACGGAAACTTTGAACTCAAGCCGGCGCTGACCAACATGGTGCAAGCTAATCCGTTCTGCGGCAAGCCGAATGAAGATGCCAATGCACATCTCCAGCATTTTCTGGAGGTGTGCCGGACTTTCACTATCCGCGGAGTGACGGACGATGCAATTCGTCTTCGCCTATTCCCATTCTCATTGCTCGGGAAGGCGAAGCAATGGTTTTATGCGGAGCGAGATGCCATCAACACAAGGGATAAGTTCTCTAAGGCATTTCTCGCAAAGTTCTTCCCAGTGGGCAAAACCAATGGCCTCCGCGCTAGAATTTCGGGCTTCCAGCAGCAGAATGATGAGAGTATCCCAGAAGCGTGGGAACGTTTCCAGGAGTACATCACTGCGTGCCCGCACCATGGCATGCAGGGGTGGTTCTTAATTAAAACCTTCTACCACAGGCTCAAGCGTACCGCCCGTGAGCACCTAGATGCAGCCGCTGGAGGAGCCTTCTTCTCGCTACAAGTACCCGTCGCCAAGGAATTGATCGAGAAGATGGTGGCAAATCAAGGTTGGGATGGAGACCGTCTCCAACCCCGTAACCGCGGCGTACACCAAGTCGATGGAATCGACATGCTCGCCGCCAAGATGGACCTCCTAATGAAGAAATTGGATTCACCAAGTAACATGGAAACCGCCAAGATTATGGACGCTCGCATGACGTGCGAGGTTTGTGGTAATGTGGGTCATTCGGGAAATGATTGTCCCGAGACAAGGGAAGAAGCCAGCTTCATCAACAATGGCAACAACAATGGGTTCCGCAACAACTACAACAATCAAGGGTGGAACTCGAGGCCCAACTTCCCGTTCAACAATCAAAATGGAGGTAATTATTCTAACAATTTCAATAACCAGCCTTCCATTAGAGATCTTGTCTTTGGCCAAGCTAAAATTAATGAAAATTTAAACAAGAAGCTAGCCACCAATGATAAAGTTCTTGAAAATTTGAATTCCACTATCGAATCCTTCACCACTGCTATGAAGAATCAGCTAAGCTTTAATAAAATGATAGAAACTCAACTTGCTCAGCTTGCTGCTTCTTTACCTTCTTCCGAGTCGGGTGGAATCCCGAGGCAACCCGAACCTACACGAGAGATTTTAAAATCGGTGACCACGAGAGGTGGTAAGACCACTCGGGATCCACCATATCCTAACCCCGCAGAGAAGAAACAGAAGGAAGTAATCACCGAGCCAGAGGAAGAAAAGGACACCGAGAAGGTAGCTCCCGACGAAGAAAAGTTAAGGAAGACGGCACCCCATGAATTCTTCGATACCACGCTACTCCCATTTCCCCAAAGAATCAAGAAGCCTACCGTGGATGAGCAATTCGGGAAGTTCGTTGAGGTAATCAAGAAACTCAATGTCAACATACCATTTCTTGAGGCTATGCAGGTACCGACCTACGCCAAGTACCTCAAGTACATCCTCAACAATAAAAGACCTCTACCCACCATGGATATGGTCAAGCTTACGGAGGAATGTAGCGCGGCCATTCTAAAGAAGAAAGACCCCGGGTGTCCTACAATCAGCTGCTCTATCGGGTCCGAACACTTTGAGAATGCACTATGCGACCTTGGAGCCAGCGTTAGCGTCATGCCTAAGGTAGTCTTCGACAAACTTAACTATACTTCCTTGTCGCCTACAACCATGTGCTTGCAGCTAGCGGATCAATCGGTCCGCTACCCGGCGGGGATAGCGGAGGACATTCCGATGAGAGTTCGGGATTTCTTCGTACCCGTGGATTTCGTCGTCCTCGACATGGATGTCGATACAAGGACACCTCTAGTCCTCGGGAGACCTTTCTTGAGTACCGCCAATGCTAACATCGATGTAGGAGCCAGAGAAATCCACCTTAACATCAACGGCGAGGAGGAACGATTCACCTTTAGACCAAAGGTGGAGCAATGCTCACAGGTACGAATATTTGATAGCAAAATTTCAAACTGTGTGCAGGAAGAGAAGGTAGCCCCGACCAAGCCCAAAGTGGATAGCCTCATTGCAACAATGAGGAAGCATTGGGAGCAAGACAAAGCATTCAAAGGGCACCACCAAACAAGGAAGCCGAAAGCAATCAACAAGGTTAAGGAGGAAAAGAAGACGGAAACCAAAAACACCCCCGCTAAAGCCTCACTAACTTCAGCGCCACCAAAGAAAACAAAGAGGGTGTGGCGTGTGAAGGGATCTTCGTCCGAGTCTTCCACTCCGGGACCGGACGAATCCAAAATCAATTGAGCAAACGGAGGAGTCCCGCTCACAGACTCTAAACTACAAGCCCTCACCGTGAGGTAAACCGGTATTTATCTCATATTTTCCTTCCAACATTTTATTTTGTGCATCAAGCATATTTAAATTTCAAATTTGATTTCACCATTTCATTAGTAAGTAAACAAGACATAGAAAAGCAGTTTTGGAAATTTTTGGTGATACGGCCGAACCTAGAGGTACGGCCGTACCTCCCCTCGACAAAATTTTTGTGCAGGATGTTTCCAGGAGGGGACACGAGTGCTTGGAGCAAATATAGTAGGGCCGGCCGAACCTAGTGGTACGGCCGTACCTATGATTTTCCACAAATCCATCAAGTCAGCCACTACAAGCTTCCAAGTGCTCAACTCATCACCAAAATGAGACACGCCAACCAGGTAGCCAAAAATTAGCTTGGGGGAGACCCCATTTTCAATCAAGGAAGGTATGTCCATCCAAACAAATTTTCAACATCTTGTTTACCACATTTGAATAAAAGAAAACAACAAAAATATTTGCTTCAATCATGTGCACTTGAAATCTTGTCTATATCCTCACTTTGGAAATGATGAATAGTTGCTATGTCAAAAATTTGCAAGAACCTAGTGTACAACTTTGTGCTCTATGAGTATTTGAATCTGTTGGTATATTTTGAGACAAGAGCTTGAAATAAAACTTTGTGGGAAGCAAATGCTTATGACCAAACCTAGGGTGTTGACTACCATAATATGGTGAGACAATGTTGATCTTGCTCTATCTCATAGTACGGTGAAAATCTCAGATGATTTTCTTTTGAAAATAAAACAAGACAAGTTCCTCAATGGTCATATCACCTACCAAAGCCATATGTCGATATCAAAGTATATGCTTGCTTGTGACCCATTGAGTTTTGCCAAATTGTTGTGACCCTTGGTAGAATCTTTTCATGCTTCCATGATCGAGATCACGTACACCCACATATACAAGCTAACTTCCACACCGAGAGTTACGCAAAACATGCCATCCATCCACCAAAAATAAATACACCAAAGTTCCAAAGAGATTTCTCTTCTTGTATTCTTGCAAAAGGAGAGAGGGGTCATCAAAAGAAAGAAAAATATATGCTCAAGAAGCATAGAAAAAAAAATGTGCTCCAATCAAAGAGCATAGAAAAAAATGAATGATGAAGCATGACCCCCCTCCAAAATAAAAGCAAGAGGAGAATCTCAAAGCAAGGAGTACATAGGAAAAACAAACAAAAATATATTCCACACACTTGCACATCTCGATCAAGTTGCATGACTAGTTTCTTCTTGGATCCGGTCTTTGGCTCAACAACATCATGTGACACAAGTGAGTCTCATGCTTATCCTACCCAAAGCTCCACATACAAGCCATAGAGTAGGAAGTTGAGGCTCGCTCAAAGCCTTTGGTGAGGTAACAAATACCACTTGAGCGATCGAGGGAACCATCCGAGGAACCTTGTCTTTCTTTACAAAATTTTCAAAACTCCGAGATAGGATCCAAAAAAAGAAGAAGAGTGAGAGATGCAAAGTCAAAACCGTTCTACTCTTCAACTTTTGAAGGCAAGGTGGAAAGTAACAAGCCCCACAGGTAAAACAAGGCTAAGTTTCTCTCGTACCAATCTTTTCAAATAGCAAGTGGAGCATGGATTTGTGCACAGGTACTTGCCGAGTGGTAACATCATGCAACTCCTGATCCACCGAGGCCAACTCTAGGCTTTGCTCGAGGACGAGCAAACGTTTAGCTCGGGGGAGTTTGTTGACGGTCCTTACAACAAAAATTCGACCGTCAAAACCTCGGGTTCGAGAGGAGTATATGACAAGTTTCATGCACATTTTTAGTACTAATAAAGTTCCACGAGTTGTGTTGTGATTTTTATAGGCAGGTACACATTTTGGGAGAAATTGGGACCAACACACCACACGTGCTAGGCACGGCCGAACCACCAGGCACGGCCGGCCCTGCAGGTGTGGCCGGCCCTGCATGGTGCGGCCGGCCCTTCCCCGTGGCGCATCTCTGGTCCTAAGCACCGCCTCTTCCTCGAGCACAACTTGGACGAGCATGATTCACTGAAGAAACATCGGTTTAATCAAATGGTGGAGGCTAGGATCACTTGGATCAATGGGTCCACTTATCCGGTCGTTCAACTGCCACAACCGTCATCCAGAGGCAATCCTAGGCATCCCCGAGCATGGTCGGTGCATCACACGGCACGGGGGTAGGCCGGCTGCACCTAGAGGGCCGGCCGCACCTACCAACTCGCATGCCGGGCGAAACCGACCCAAGGAGCCGGCCTACAACCGCCTCAGGAGCAGTGATCAGGAGCGTCCAAGGTGAGACGCGGCACATCACAGGGCCGACCGCACCTAGTGAGCCGGCCGCACCTGGCATGTGGCCCCCCTGCGCTCCACTGACCTTCCTTGCCTATAAAAGCCACCTCCCACTCGCTGGATTAGACACACAACGCAGGAACATCTCCATTTCCCTCTTTTGTTCACTTAGAGTAGGATTAGTGTAGCTTGGGAGTTAGAGTCGAGTCGAGCTTGGGAGTTACCTTTCGAGTCAATTACATTTAGCTTTTACTTTGCTCTAGAAGCTTTATTCTTGGTTTAGACTAAAGTTAGTTTAATCTTGGTTAGCATAGCTCTCTTGAACCCTATAGTGTTGTGGTCGTTCTTCACTTGATCTATGGTGTTTCACGGTAGAGAGAGACCTTCCTTCATGATATCCGGGGAAAGGTTCTTTGGTTTGTTGTGAGCGCAGTGCTCAGAGCTTACCTTAGTCTTAGATTGGTGTCCCGTTCAATGGAATAGTTGTGGTACCCTAAGGAGGTGACAGCTCTGGACGGGCTTTGTAGTCCACCATGTTAGTTCGGGCCGGTAGGATTCAGCGCGTCGTCGTTCTCCCTTCTCATCCCAGTCCTAGAGCGCGGCTTTGCATGCCCCTGCAACACTAGAAGAGCTTGTCGAGTTTAGCTTGCCTTGGTTATCCTTTGCCTTATTTCTGTACCTAGAGTTGACAAGAATAGATAGATTGTGTTAGGTTCCTTTCTCGTCTCGTTGTCCTCCCAGTTCGCTAGGTCCTCTCTAACCCTTTATCAAGATCTCCTTGTGTGTGTCAAGTTATCCCTGAATATTCTATATTCGTTACCCCCGCTATAGCTCTTTGCCGAGTCTCGTACTCTCCACCGTTTACCCAATCATCTTTGCCATCGTGCCTCCCTTGGGAAAATATAAATACGATAACCCGAATACCACCGGGTGAAGTGCTACAACGGTAATCCGTGCGCTTGCGGAGCTTTCTGTGATGTGTGTTTTACCTAAGACGTTCCCTAGCCCTATTACGAGGGGTATAAACACGGTAGTGACGCTAGCGAGTGCCAGCAGGCATTTCTGGCGCCGTCGCTGTGAGTGCAAACCTAGTAGTGAGGCTAAGGAGCGTCAACACCAAGTCGTCATAAATAGTTCCAGGGTCCCACTCGAAGGGAAATTTTTTACATTGACCAGGTCCCACCTGTAAATTTTATGTGAGTCTTTAATATAAATCGGTAATTCGAAGGCGAAACGCTTCACTGCATTCACAAAGACTCTGGACTTTTGCTACGCAGATCAGCAATTCCAAGGTGAGACTTTTGGCAGGAATGGCGGATCCTAGCGGCGATGGGAAGATGGTTGCGCTGCCATAGCCAAGCAACAAGAGGATGAAACAGCACGACAAGGTCAGTCCTCTCCTCTGGTTTGAGCCGCTATATGTTCCCCTATCTTCCTAGGTTTGGGGATATCGAGATTTAGGGATCTGGAGGATTGATGATCATATATGTTAGATTCAGTTAGTTTTATTGGCGATAGGTTCATAGGTGTTAGATTCAGTTAGTTTTCAATTTACATCACCTTACGATAGGTTCTTGTATTTTAGTAGCTTCCGGATGTTCTTCATGCCACTCGTTTTATAGATTTTTCTGAAGGTGGACAATTGATAGGATTGATAGATCCTTATATTTTCAATTTGCATCGTTTTATGGATTGATAGATTGAAGAGACTATCTCTGAGCTACAGTCTGTGAAGGGGCATCTGGATTCTGTCATGATTCTTATCCTTTGCACAACTCATAGGTGTTAGATTCAGTTAGTTTCCAATTTGCATCGTTTGATGGATTTATAGGTTCTTGTATTCTACTAGCTTCTGCAGGAGCTTCAAGCCACTGTCGCTGAGGTGCAGAAAGTGAAGAGAGACCTGCAAGACCAAGAGCAAGAGGCTGCACTATACAAGGACCTATATAAGCAATCGTTACAGCAGCTGGATGACTTTTCTCTACTATTGTTACAATGAGAGAACGCCGCGCTGAAAAAATTTAATGAGTTACAGAACGAACATACTGACGTATTGAAAGTGGCTTGCAAATTGATGGAAGAGGCTAACCAAGAGACCCGGGAGAAGATATCCCAGATGAAAAAATGTAACATGAAGTGTGAAGCTGCTAGTGTGAAGCTGCAGGAGGCCAGAAATGAGCTGGAGAAGTTCCAGCAATCTTAATAAACATGTTTCTACCTCATCATCTTATGATGTTTTCTACTTGGTGGTGTGAACTTTGTGGTGATGAGTGCTATGAGATTCCATCTTATTATGCCGATTTGGTTTAATCTATTTCAAATTGAGTCGAGCATACTCACCATTCTGAATTAATTTTGCTGATGTTTTGCTGGTCCGTTCTGTTGATGTTTTGCTGGAAGGACCTTCCTGAGTAACGATCGCGAGACTGCTTGTTTCCTACTGGCGGTCAAGAAATGTTGCAAAAACAATTTGCCATAGCAAGGGTTCGAACTAGAGACCTATAGGAACGAGACAGCACTATCTACCACTACACCACCTCTTGGTTGTGTCAATTTAGTGAGAAACACTTTCCACCCTAACCACAGCACGGAGCGGTTGTTCTGATAAGTTGGCAGGAGAAAAGCCCGCGCTGTAGCAAAAAATAGTTTTCCCGCAGCCTGCTGCCCCGAAACGGGAAAACAAAGAACGGAGAGGCGAGTAGGCTACCAAAACGGATCATTCCAGCGGTGATTTACGACTTCCAACGGCAGCTCACTCCTACTGGCGCAACCTGGGTGATACTTGCTGCAGCGGCATGTCAATCTGGTAAGTAATTTTTTGTTCAATCCGGAAAATTTCATTTCGCAGAATGTTCTCCTTTTCGATTCGTTCTATGGTCAGTAATTTTGAGTTGGATTCGCCAAAAACTTTCTAGATGGGTAGACGTTAGATAACTGGTTGTACTAGTTTTACCACCGATCATGAGAAAGGGGTCCAGGATTTCTTGGCATTTCTTCGGACAAGATACGCTGAGGACGAAGAAATACTATGCCCGTGTCGTCGATGCCTCAATAACTCCACAGGGACTATAGAGTGAATTGGAGTTCACCTACTTGTGAGTGGGATGGCAACCACTTACACTAGGTGGATCCATCATGGAGAAGCTTTGGAGGATATGGTTGATGATGATGCAAATGTACAGGATAACGTAATTCTGCCGGATGCAGAGGGGGATGTGGATAATGCAGCTCCACAGGATGGTGGTGATCAGGAAATGGTCCAGGAAAACCAATACATATCGGGTATGGAGGAGGATGAAGGCCCTGGAGACGATGGGATGTCTGAATTGATTGCTGACTTGGGCAAGGGTCAGGTGCTCGGTGAGAAAATGTATGAATCTATAAAGGAACATCTGAACCCTAAGGTGTCATCAACATCTTCATATGCACAATTTACATTTGTTGTGAAGTTACTTCATATAAAGTCTTTCAGTCAGATGAGCAACGTCGCATTCAATGCAACGATGAATTTGTTACAAAAAGGATTCCCAGAAGCGTGTCTTCCAGACTCTTTCGATGCGGCAATGAAGTACATATGTTCCATGGGACTCGGCTATGAAAAAATCCATGTTTGCAAAAATAATTGTATATTGTTTCACAAGGAGAAGTATGTCAAACTTGATGTGTGCCCAGTATGTTGTGAAGCGGATTCAAGATGGAAGGATGCAGACACCAACATGCACATTCCTCAAAAGGTATTGAGGCATTTTCCGCTGATTTCCAGGCTGAAGAGGATGTTTCTTTCATCAAAAACAGCAAAGGATGCACGATGGCACGAGTCGAAGCGAAAACCGGTGAACAATGAGCTTAGCCATCCAGCTGATGGTGAGGCATGGAAAGAATTCAATAAAAGATGGAAAAATTTGCAAAAGATGCTAGGAACCTTAGACTTGGTCTTGCAACCGATGGTTTCAATCCATTTGGCAACATGAACAACTCATATAGTATGTGGCCAGTATTTGTTGTGCTGTATAACATGCCACCATGGGTATGTGTTGACGGCTGTTAAATGCTTACTTTAGCCATCAATTTACTCATAAATAAAGGAGCAAGAGGCATTTCTTACATGCATTTTAGTTAAGAATAATGTAGTTCCACATGTCCTTGGAGACTATGTGATTGCAGGAAAATAAGCATAAAAGAAGTGGCAAACTCACCTTCTATGATTCATGCCACATCACCTCAAGGAGTGGCTGCCACCTCAGGTGCCATGCATGCAAGCTAAGCCACCTCAGGTGCCATGCATGCATGCCATGTCACCAATCTAAGGGAGGCAAGCTCTGACGAATCAGAGCGTGACACGTGGACTTCACATGGATCCATGGGCCTACCAGAGCGCCTAAACCGCCTCAAGAACACGTGTACACTGGGGACCGACTTAAGAGCCCACAGGACAGCCACCCCGAGGAAGCACACCCCGAGTGGGGCCTACCTGGGGTCAGCCGACCCTAGGATCGGCCGAACCGACCTTGGGTTGGCTGATCCAGGGCCTCCACATGGTGCTTGTCCATTTGTCCTAGATGCCATCCCCGGGGTGTTTCACTCCTTCTTGCGCCGGTGCTCTGGCCTATAAATAGAAGGGGAGGGGGTTCATTTCTTACAAACACACTTTACTCCTCCTCTCTCACTTTTGGTTTCTAAGGCTAGGAGGTAGGCTAGAGTAGTTCTACTTCAGGTTCCAAGTCTACTTTGGGATCTAGGTATGAGTCCTCTTGTATCTTTATTTTATTGTATGACTTTGATCTACTTCAGTTATTCAGCTATTTCATATAAAGTTGTGCTTGTATACATGGGTGATTTGTTCATGTGTTCTTCACTTGTTCATCATTTAGAGGCTCCTGTTCTTGGTGAACAAGGCCTTTCGATCCAGTTGACAAGTGACTTATACATGTTTTCGGTGTTTGTTCATAAGTTAGAGGCTCGTGTTCTTCACGAACACGACCCTTTGCTCCTGTTGAATAGACATAGGAAAGCACAAATCCGTTTGTGTACTTAGCCCAGTTTGACCTAGTTAGATCCCATGTTTGTGTTGTATGAAGTTCGTGCTCAAGCTACGGTACTCGGTGTAATTGGCCGGTTTATCTGGCGGCTCTGACCTGGGTCACAATAGCCCGGGCCGGTCAGGGTCCTGCTAACAACGTAAGTGTGGTGCTTGGGTTGCGTAGCTACGTTGCTTATGAGTGTATCCCATGGTTTGTCTTGGGGTAGGCCGCGGTGCTGAGAGCTGTGGGACTCTTCCAGAATCCCCCATGTTCGGATACGCGGGAGGAGTCTAAAGTCTAACAACCGTAGTCGTGCGTAAGCGACGCGGGAGGTTAGCTCCCCGTTTGTACCTGGGTGCTTGAGCCAGCAATCTTGCAACGCTAGTGTGCATCTAACTCGTCTGACTAACTTTGTATGCTTAGTACCTTAGAACCTAGAACTAACTCGTATGTTGCCTCCTAAGCCTAGGACCATTAGAGAGAGTGTGTTTGTGTGTTCACACTACTATCTTATCTATCATATCTTACCCCTGTACTTGAGTGTCTGGTTCATTCTCGTCTATGATTTATACTCCTTGCAATAGTGTTGAACTTGTTAATCCGTCCAGCCTTCCTTGGATTCGATACCCTTTGGAATACTCCTTTGGGGAAATGCTTCAATGGTACTTCCGTGCGCTTGCGGACACTTGTAATCGTTAGGATTACCATTTGGTCATTTCTGGCATCGTTGCTAGGAACTCATAACTGAGCATCGACGTTAAGAAATGCCAACAAGCATTTCTGGTGCCGCTGCCGGGGAAGGCTAAGGATAACATGTCAACACTTTGCAATGTTTATAATCATGACAGGAATAAAACAGGTCTCAATGCAGGCTAACTTTGAATGTCTTCTTTGTCTATCGATGATGAAGACAGGTAGTGTATGACTGGTTTCGACTTACCGCCGAATTTCACTGGAGATCCTGAGTCACTCGTGAGGAGAGCTAGAACTCATTTCGGTTCTCCCCAGCGTGTACGTACGGAAGTCGACCTAGCTTCCTTTGTGCCATCTGCATCAACTCCTATGGCCAATCAAGAGAAGACTCTTCGTGAATACTCTGCTCCCTCTGCTAATCAGGTGCCTACTGGCCCCGAGATCAACACCGAGAACGGAAACTTCGAGATCAAGACTGGCCTCATTACGATGGTACAGGCTAGCCCATTCTGTGGCAAGCCTAATGAAGACGCGAGCGCCCACTTGCAATAGTTCCTGGAGCTGTGCAGTACCTTCACTATACGTTGAGTGGAGGAAGATGCCATTCGTCTGCGGCTGTTTCCATTCTCACTGCTGGGAAAGGCGAAGCAGTGGTTCTATGCGAACCGTGCAGATATTGACACCTAGGCGAAGTGCTCAGCAGCATTCCTCGCGAAGTTCTTTCCGTTGGGCAGGACAATGCTCTCCAGGGGAGAATTTCAAGCTTTCAGCAAGCAGCAAATGAGACCATTCCAGAAGCTTGGGAAAGGCTTCAATAGTACATCCTGGCTTGTCCCCATTATGGGATGGACAACTGGTTTATTCTTCAGAGTTTCTATAACGGGCTGACTCCGACAGCCCAGGGCCATATTGATGCTGCTGCTGGAGGGGCTTTCTTCTCTCTCACTATCGCTGAAGCAACTAAACTTATTAAGAAGATGGTCTCCAACCAAGGGTGGAGTGATGATTGACTCCAGCCACGTCAGAGGGGTACACATACCGTCAAGAAAGCGGATATGCTGCACACCAAGATGGACCTACTTATGAAGAGAATGGATGCTCTGACCAGTGAGAAGGCTGCCATGGCCATCACTACTCAAGCTATGGATGCTCACATGACCTGCGAAGCCTGTGGTGACACTGGGCATTCAGGGAATTACTGTCCTGCTACCCAGGAGGACGTGATGTACATGAACGACAACAACAATGGTTATCGTCCACAAGGAGGTCAAACATGGAATCAATACCACCCTTACTATCAGTGAGGTAATCAAGGTGATTTTTACAATCCGAACCAACCTTCCCTGAAAGATTTGGTTTTTGGGCAAGCTAAGATCAATGATGGTTTTAACAAGAAAACAGCTACCTATGACAAGGATTTAGAAAGCCTCAACGCTAAAATCGATAGCCTTTCTTCTGCTCTTAAGAACCAGCTGAGCTTTAACAAAATGATAGAAACCCAGTTGGCTCAGTTAGCTGCTTTGGTTCCTTCTACTGAAGATGGGAAGATTCCGGGGCAACCCGTGTCTTCTTGTGAGAATGTTTGTGCAGTGTCCACCAGATGGGGTAAGCCATCTGGGAGGGCACGAGCTGCTAACTATGCAGGGAGACCCATACAGCAGGTTCTTGATCCATGGGAATCTTCAGCAAATTGTGCACAGGAAAGACCCTGGTTATCCGGCTATCACCTGCACAATATACTACCAGAAAATTAGGAATGCTCTCTGTGATCTTGGCGCGAGTGTCAACCTCATGTCCAAGGCTATGTTTGAAAGATTGGGATATCCTGCTCTTACCCCAACCTCAAGGACTGTTCAACTTGCTGATGCATCGATCCGGTATCCGGAGGGGATTGTGGAGAGTCTACTGGTATTTGTCCAAGGTTCTTGCATCTTCGCAGATTTCGTGGTCCTTGATATGCAAGATGATGCGGAGATGCCACTCATTCTTGGGAGGACGTTCCTAAGTGACGCTCGGGCAAGGATCAATGTGGAAAATGGGACCATCCATTTCCGCATTGGGAAGAAGAACTTGATGTTCTGATTTCGACCAACAGAAGAGCAATGCTATTCAGTGCAAGAAAATGATGAGCAGACTTGGGGATGGACGGAGCCACAACCCCAGCTCACACAACCTCTGACCGAACCAAGAAAATCAAGGAAAACATGGAAGGTGTCGCGGAAGATACAGAGACCACACCCCTCCATTCTCGGGAGTGGGTGACGAGTGGAACTGATCGCCGAGAAAAGTCCCGCTCTCGGACTTAAAATGATGAGTCCTTTCGCCAAAAGGTAAAATTGGTAGTTATCTCATATTTCCCATTTCAAAATTTAATTAGTTTAATTCTTCCAATGCATTTTTGAATTCTCTATTCTTGCATCTGCATGCTAGAATTTTTCTAGCCAAATTCCCTTTTTCAATAAAAATTCTGAAAATAAAATTTTGAGTTGGAAAATCCTTAAAAATTCATTTGAGCATGTTTTCGGGCAAGTTTGGACCGGGACACCTAGGCAGGCCCCCATATGACCATTAGAGAGCCGTTGCAAAAAGCTGGAGGTGGACGGACCCAAGGTGGGTTCGGCCGACCCCACAGGTCGGCCGATCCAGCCTAACGGCTAACTCGGCCCCCCTTCCTCCAACGGCTCCTAGCCGTTGCACACGGCCCATGTCTCGGTGCCTGGCTTCATTGCCTATAAATACCAGGGGGTTTGAGGGGTGTCTGCACCCATTGCATCACTCTCTCCCTCTCTTGTTCTTGCTCTCTGGTTTTCGTGGATTCCTTGCTCGAGATTGAGGTACCAAGTATTCTCTCCAAGTGCTGCTGAAATATTTATCATTGGTGGAGCAAACTCGGTAAGGATTTCATTTGGTTTCACTAACCCATCACCGAGTTGCTCGTATTGTCGCTGCGCTATTTCTCTTGAGCAAGCTTGCACTGGTTTTAATCGTGAGAGTTTTTGGGAAGAGATCTTTGGTCGGCCTGTTCGCGGCAAGTTGATACCTAGGTGCAACGATATATTGCATCCCACTCTCCGACTGTGGCACAAGTGGCTCGCCGTCACTCTCTTTCCAAGGGATGACGTGCGGCCCGTGCGCACTGATGAGATAATGATCTTATATGCTGCGGTCAGACGAATCAAGATCTCCCCTGTGCAAGCTATGATTCGGCAGTGGTTAACGAATTTTAAGATGACGGGTTCTATTGAGTGTACGTCTCTGATTTCTCGCATCACCATGAATCTTGGGATTATGCAAGGGCCCAACGTGCCCTCCATTGCTAATCCCCAGACTCAGATTGACGAGGCTTATCTGACTCAGGGGCATATTCTTAAGAAGGGTCCGGATGATTCTTTGGTTTTCTTTTACCCGGGTCATACAAACTAGATCCAGTTACCTAACCCGGATTTCAGGTTGTACGGCTAGGGGCCACTGACCGTTCCTCTCGAGGAACCTCATCGTTCTAGTGTCTCTGGTGACAGGGTAACTAGGAGTGCATCAAGGAGAGCAGCCGGAGCACAACAGCCGCCACCACAGCCATCCCCGCAACTGTCGCCACAGCCTCAGCCTACTACACCACCGTCCGGTACATGGTCCTCTACCGAGTACATGCCTGGGGTTACTCCCGGATATGCTCCCGGTTGGGACCAGCCCATGTACTAGCAGGGTGCGAGTAGCTCAGCTTGGGCTAGTGCGGGCAGTGGCGAGTGGGCCGTCCCTGCTGGTACTACCTACGGAGATGCGACATCTTCGTCGTCCGGATTGCGCTCGTCATCTTGTGGGGCCACCCTCACTCAGCAGATGAGCGAGCTCAACATCCGAGTCGGCGACATGGAGGAGACCGTGCACCAGCACGTCGAGTCCACTCAGGACTGGCAGCGGATGTCTGGCGAGAGACTTCACGCCATCGAGCTGGCACAGCAGCAGCAGCTGGAGGAGCAGAGGGCCTACTATCGGTGGATGGGATTTCCCCCTCCACAGTAGTGAGCCTGAAGCTAGCTTGGGGGAGGACCCCCACTCTGAGGTAACTCGTATCTTCAGTTTCAGAATCCTATATGCTAAAAACACATAAAAATCTGCAAAATTAAAAAAACCAAAAATATTTATTTGCTTTATTAAATTAGTTTGCTTTCATATGCGCGGTAAGAATGCTTTCTGTTCTTCATGGTCGAAATGATGAATAGTTGCTCTGTTTATTCCTTTTATATGCTTTGCTACAGCTTAGTACCCTATCTTAGTTTTGAGTTTGTTGGCTTGTATGATCAAACCTTAGCTTGAAATTTGTGGGTAGCAAAAGCATGACCTTTGCCTAGGTTGTTGTGAGGTATGATATGGTAAAATAGGGTTGCTATGAACTAGTGCTAAGTGATGTTTGATATCCAGAGTTTTCTTTTGAAAATTGATAAAATGATAAGTTCCTCAATGATGAGAAATTCCTATCCAAAGCCATATGTAGATCCTAGCTGTTGTTAGCCTCCACATATGCTACTTGTTTTCTTCCTTGAGTCTTGTCGAATTGTTGTGACCCTCGGCGAGAAACTTGTCATGCTCCCATGATCAAGATCACGTACACAGCCACTATATGCTAAACTTCTACACCGGAAGTTAGCACCCATCATTTCATCCATCCCCCATCCTTTCCACAATTAAGGCTCCGCGCATTGTTCTATGATGACTCTCTCTCCAAAAATATTCAGCAAAGACTATGGGCTATATATGAAAAAAAAGAAGAAGAAAAGAAAAAAAATATAATAAAGAGACATAGCCCAAGTCTCAAAAATTTCAAAGGAGAAGAGAGAATCATATCCAAAAAGGAGTTCTTCATCCATCCACCATATACACACACATGCACATCTTGATCAGGTTGTATGACTTGTTGCTCCCAAGGATTCGGTTTTCGACTCGATAACATATGAGAAACAGGTATGCCACATGTTTTCCCTACCTACAGCTCCACATATCAGCTTATTAGGAGTAGGTGGAAAAAAGGCAATTTAATGCCTTGGTGAGGAATCATACACACTGAGCGGTCCGAGAGTATCATTCAAGGAACTTTGATTTCTTTGTGAAAATTTGCAAAACCTCTGGATTGACGACTGATCAAGGTACTTGTGATTAGTAATTTCTATACAACCGTTCTATCTTTCAACCGCCCAAGGCAGGTGAAGCTACAAGCCCCATAGCAATCAAGCGTAAGGTAAGATCAATGTCAACTCATTCAATCCTTGATAGAGTACCTAGTCGTATGCTTGTCATAAACTAGGAATACAACATCGTAGCAACTCCTGATCGACCAACCTAAGTCCTAAGTATCTTGCTCGGGACGGGCAAGAGGCTAGCTTGGGGGAGTTGTTGACGACTGTTAAGTGCTTACTTTAGTCGTCAATTTACTCATAAATAAAGGAGCAAGAGGCATTTCTTACACGCATTTTAGTTAAGAATAATATAGTTCCACTTGTCCTTGGAGATTATGTGATTGCAGGAAAATAAGCATAAAAGAAGTGGCAAACTCACCTTCTATGATTCATGCCACGTCACCTCAAGGAGTGGCTGCCACCTCAGGTGCCATGCATGCAAGCTAAGCCACATCAGGTGCCATGCATGCATGCCATGTCACCAATCCAAGGGAGGCAAGCCCCGACGAATCAGAGCGTGACACATGGACTTCACATGGATCCATGGGCCCACCAGAGCGCCTAAACCGCCTCAAGAACACGTGTACACCAGGGACTGACTTAAGGGCCCATAGGACAGCCACCCCGAGGAAGCACACCCCGAGTGGGGCCCACCTGGGGTCGGCCGACCCTAGGATCGGCCGAACCGACCTTGGGTCGGCGGATCCAGGGCCTCCACGTGGTGCTTGTCCATTGGTCCTAGATGCCATCCCTGGGGTGTTTCACTCCTTACGCCGGTGCTCTGGCCTATAAATAGAAGGGGAGGGGGTTCATTTCTTAGCAACACACTTTACTCCTCCTCTCTCACTTTTGGTTTCTAAGGCTAGGAGGTAGGCTAGAGTAGTTCTACTTCAGGTTCCAAGTCTACTTTGGGATCTAGGTATGAGTCCTCTTGTATCTTTATTTTATTGTATGACTTTGATCTACTTCAGTTATTCAGCTATTTCATATAAAGTTGTGCTTGTATACATGGGTGATTTGTTCATGTGTTCTTCGCTTGTTCATCATTTAGAGGCTCCTGTCCTTGCTGAACAAGGCCTTTCGATCTAGTTGACAAGTGACTTATACATGTTTTCGGTGTTTGTTCATAAGTCAGAGGCTCGTGTTCTTCACGAACACGACCCTTTGATCCTGTTGAATAGACATAGGAAAGCACAAATCCATTTGTGTACTTAGCTTAGTTTGATCTAGTTAGATCCCATGTTTGTGTTGTATGAAGTTCGTGCTCAAGGTACGGTACTCGGTGTAATTGGCCGGTTTATCTGGCGGCTCTGACCTGGGTCACAATAGCCCGGGCCGGTCAGGGTCCTACTAACAACGTAAGCGTGGTGCTTGGGTTGCTGTCAGATGGTGAGATCTAGACAGCCCACGGGGGTGTTAATCCCTGTGGTTTAGTTGTTCGGTGAGGTGGAATCTAAGGCTAAGAACTCGAAGGTTGTGCAAGAGCACACGGAACACAGAGAACACGGCGAGTTTATACTGGTTCGGGCCTCCGGAGAGTAAAACCCTACGTCCAGTTGTTGGTGTAGATTGCTTGAGGATTGCGTATGGATACAAGGGTCACCTCGTCCGCCTTATATTGGCCAGCGGATGAGGTCGGTTCCCAGACTCATGGTCGGTTACGGCCAGGAGACCTAAGTCTAGATTACAACACTTGCCATTATCCGTCGATCTGCTTTGGTCGAAATCCACCGATGTCTTGTCTTGTACGCCAAGTCTTGAGGTCGTGTTGAATTAGGTCGTCAGGGGAATCTTCTGGAAGGTCTTCAGGAGGTCGTGTGGGCTGCCAGCTAGGTCGGTTGGGCCCACTGACAGGTCGACGGGTCTTCTGGTAGGCCGGACCTACTTGTCAGGGACGGTCGTGAGCCTGGTCGGTGGGGACCCAGGGGTACCCATGTCTCACAAGCCCCCGAGCGAGGTGTAGGCGCAGCGACCTTAGAAAGGTCATGACGAAGTCGTAGAGCTATCGACAGGTCGAATAGCATGCACGTCGGTCCAAAAAAGAAAACAAAGCCAGCTTAGCAGCCGACCTGTTTGTAGTCTTGCTGAACGAAGAGAGGTCGAGTGACGACCTATAGGAAGCAGGCTTCCAATAGATCGAAACGACGATAAAAAAATTCAGAGGGCATCAAGGATGCACTCATAGAGTAGTATCCGAGCATCGTGGCGGGCAAGATGGCCGGTATGATGATCCAAAAAAGAGAAAGTAGGTCGAGTAGCGACGTGATGAGAAACAGGTTTCCCAACAGGTCAGTACGACGAAGAAAACAAGAGGGCGTCGAAGACGCACTCGTAGAGTAGTCCCCGAGCATTGAAACAGGCAGCATGGCTGGTTTGATGCTCAAAAACGTGAAGAAAATTGAGTCATGGTCCTGATCACACGAAGTGTAGGGGCACCCAGATCTCCAAGCATAGCTGCAAGGAGTCTGGCAGGGCTGACCTCGAGGAGGTCTTGCGGGCGTGCCGACCTCAAAGAGGCCTCAAGTAAATTTTGTCCAGTATCCGAGGATACCCAGCAAGGTCTTGAAAGGCGTGTCGCATGAAGAGGTCTTCTGTAATGGTCGAAACGGTCAACGATGAAGCTGGCGAAATAATGTTGATCTTGAATGTATGGAGTGTAGAGACACCTAGATATCTTGCATGGCTGCAAAGAGTCTGGCGGAGCCACTCGAGGCATGCCGACCTTAGGAAGGTCTCAAATCAGAAGCGCCCAAGCACCCGGAAGTACTTGGCAGGGCCATTAGGCGTGCACCCCACAGGGAGGCCTTCGTTCCCGACGTAAAACTCCTAGGTGTCCAGAGCAGGCTGGCAGGGCTACAAGAGCACACCGACCTCGGAAGGTCACGCATCCAGGACGCCCAACTAGGTTGGCAGAGCCGTAGACATACAGAGGTATTGCAAGACCTAAGTATTAAGGCACGCCGACCTCAGGAAGGTCGTTTTGGTGTCCAGACGACCAACATAGCTGCCAGCCGTCCAGTGGAGCCATGGTACTGAGGTGTTGACAACCTCAGCAATAGGCACACTGACCATGGGGACCCGACGAAAATCGTAGATTTGACGCTCCTGATCTCCAGGCGCCCAGACGGATCTGGCAGAGCAGCGAGGCACGCCTACCCCGGAAGGTCTTCAATCGAACCTACGACCATTTTGCTCAGGGAACAAAAAATAAGCTGATTGGAATAGGTCCATTTACATGCAGAGCCATAGCGGGTGCACCAGGACGCAGAGCCTAGCGGGTGCAATGAAGACGCAGAGCCGTAAAGAGTGCGTATAATTGTCGACGTCGTCCGTAGATGTAGTAAGGCACCGGGCCCTCTGACACAGAGTCAGGCTTTGTCTTGTTCCGTAGACTGCAGGGTCACGAGTCAACAGTGGTCGGAGATTCTCTTGCCACCCAGAAAACGACAAACTGCCCACGAATCGAGGGGGGGTACTGTAGCAATGTGACTTCTGCGGCGGGCTCAGGCATCATTGATGCACTAGCGACAAAAGACATCGCGAGACAGGAAACAAAGTCATCGCCTTTAATCGTGCACATGTCTGCAGGCCCTCTGGACCACGTGGTGACAGTGTCATCACTCAGCCACCTACCCGAGGTCTGGCTTCGGCTATAAATAGCGCTGTGAAGCTTGAGGAGGCAAGCACTAAGCATTGTTGAGCTATGAAGCCGCAGGATAGTTTTGATGCTATGCCATGGGCATGTGTTCATCCACCAGATTGTAGGATGTCATGTTTGTAGAAGCTTGGAGCTAGAAGAACTCTTGCGAAATGTAGGCAACACCCCCACTCTTTGTACCATGCCTCTGCGTGGTACCAGGTAGAGTTTGGAGGTGATGCTGTAGAGGCTCGAGGTGAAGCTGTAAGTCCTCGACAACCATGTGGTGCTCGTTGAGGGTCTGCAGTCCGCGCCGAAGAGCAAGCTCGTATCTGCATTCCATAGTCAGGCACAAAGTGTGCCCAACTATGTGCAGCGTCATGCAGTTGTTCACCGCAAGGCCACCATCGAGGTCCTGAGGCTAGAAGAATTCTTGCGACGCACTCTACTGTATCGGAGTACACCTCAAGGATTGCTCTAGGTAGATCAGGTCTTCGAGTACGTTTATATTTTTGTGCCGGGTTCTAGATCCAATTAGGTCGCAGGCGACCTGTGTACCTTCGGAGGACCCGTGTAATGTTCACTCTCTTCTGTCATGTACTTGGTCGTTTTGACAAAATGATTTGTCAAAAGACCGAAAGTGATATGATTTGGGGGCTTATCGACCTTGTGAGGATCGAAATATTGTCATCAGGATGACCTGGTGACGTTACTGTGACTGACGACCTAAACTCGGAGCTTAGGTCGTTGCTCATTCTCTTGGCGAAAAGCCGGCGTGATCTTCTCGCGAAATTATCGGGACAGAGCCGTTGCGGTGAGCACCGTACGGCGGAAGGAGCCGCAACGGGCGGACCCGGTGGACCCCCCTATAAATAGAATATCAAGGGTCGGGGTTGACCACACTTATCTTCTTCCTCCTCCCGTCGCTATCGCCGCCACCGCGCCATAGCCGCTATAGCCTTGCGCTCGCTTTCCTTGCGCGCACCTCCATCCCATCGCCGGCTCCGGCCATCCGCGTGCTAGCGCCGCCGCCCGCGCCGTTCGTTGCTGCGCATGCGCATCAAGACCTTGTGTACTTTCAGATCCAGATCCAAACCTAGCGCAGAAATGGCGGTGGAAGCTCTCCCGATCCCGGACCCACGCACTGTGTGGGTGCGGTCGATGATGATGGAGGCCAAGATCCAATCCTTGGTGGACCGTGGGCTGCTGAGGCCGAAGGAGGAGGTGGAGTGGAAGGCGGCGGTGGGAGAGGAGTTCCCGACCGAGGACGTGAAGGAGCAGGTCGTCTTCGCGTCATACTTTGAGCGTGGCTTCAACCTCCCCGCGGATGACTTCTTCCGGGGTCTTCTCTACTACTACAAGCTGGAGCTGATACATCTCGTTCCCAACTCCATCACCGTAGTATCGACCTTCATCCACTTCTGTGAGGCATATCTGGGGATATCGCCTCACTTTCTTCTTTGGAGGCACCTGTTCTGTGTGAAGAGTACTGGCAAGAGGTCTGGGCCAGTGGGGGCTGTAATGTTCTGCTTGAGGTCGGGCCTCAAGTCAGAGTGGATAGACAGCAATCTCCCCGACAACACTGCTGGGTGGAGGTCAGAGTGGTTCTACATTGCCGACCAGCTGCCGGCCCTTCCGCGTCGTTCTGGCCACAAGCCCGTGAAGATTTCTGAATGGGACTTGGGGCTGTCTTCTCGTGAAGCTGATGACATCAAGGAGGTCCTGGAGCTGGTCCAGGACCTGAAGAACCGGGGTGTGACAGGGGGTTCGGTCGCCAGGTCGTTTTGCCGGCGGCTGATTCAGCCGATCAAGGATCGGGTCCACCCCGCGTATGAATACTGGGGGCAGTCAGACCCCACTCGTGAGGTGAACCGCAAGGTCTCCAAGGAGGAGATGGCGGCCAGGGTGTCCCAGATCTACTCTGGGAAGGTGAAGATCAAGGAGTGCCCCAAAGCACATTCGCTGAAGAGGCCGGCTGACCCGGTAAGTCCTGGGACTATTTTAAGTCGTTTTACTCTGTTTGTAGATTTACGTCGTTTAACCCTTTTGGTCGTTGGTTGTTGCAGGATCGTGAATGTCAGTTTTGGTGCCCTACACCTCTTCGCGAAGGCGAGCAGCACCGACGGAAGCTGAGGTCGGACAAGTACCAACCTCCGGCAGCCCGGCTGCTGGAGTATTACGAGTCTGACTCATCGGTGGAGGCCGATGAGGACACTGACACTAAGGTCGGTGGCGACGCCGGGACCGGCCCGGAGGCGGGTAGTGCCACGAAGCCCAGGCGCAAGACCAGGGCGGCGGTAGCGAAGCAGCCAGTCTCGACGGCTGCTGTTAAGGTCACCGCGTTAAAGGCCGCGGAGAAGAAGAAGAGGAAGAGGAAGACAAGTCCTCCGCCGGCGGTTGAGACGTCGGTGATTCCTACGCCTCCGTCCAGGGAGGTCGAATCTGATGAAGAAGAAGATGAAGCCACCGAGGAGCCACCGGTCGTAGAAGAACGATCGGTGAGGAGGTCATTGAGCCCCGCAGCCAAGAGGCAGCGGGAGTTGGCGCAGAAGACGACGGAGGATGCCCTCTGTCAAGGATTGGAGGTGCAGCGAGCTGTCGCTGCTACGCTGGCAAAGATGCCTGTTTTGAATAGGCCGCGGATTTTTAGGACGAAGCCTCGTGTCCTGACCATCACGAGGTAAGGTCTTCAACACTCGATATCTCTAACTCATTGTTGCCGTGTTTTTTATGCTTGTTTGTGTGTGGTAGACTATGTAGGTCGGTTGCGGAGCCTCAGCACGGCCTGGGCGCTCAGGCCTCGCCTTCCCGCACGAGGTCGCCCGACCCTAAGGTCGTGGCGCAGTCATTGGTTGATGATGCGAGAACGGCGACCCCGCCACCGGCTGCTGATGAAAGGGGGGCGACTCCGCCGCCGGCTACAGACTCAAGGACGGTGACTCCGCCGCCTGCAGATGATGCGGGAGCAGGAGGTGCCGTGGGGGGCGTCGGAACGTCGGCTTCTCCGCGGGTCATGGACGTGAATCCCATCAGCGCGATGCCTGGTGGGATGGAGGAAGACCTGGTCAAGGATCAGGCCCAGATTGACCAAGCGCCGAAAGGTCCGGGGACGTCTGGCGCACAGGTACCTGATTCTTCTCAGTCGAGCCCGAGGTTGCCACGATGAGAGATTGACTGGAATAATACCCCTTGGCAGGAGGACATCTTTGACGATAATGAAGATATGCAGGACGTGCGGACCGGCATTATAACCATCAACGTTGCATTGACGGTGAGTTTGCCTCTGATGTTTTTTTTTCTGACGACGTGTTGTTGATTTGTTACTGACGAGCTGTTGTGTTATACCAGGCGCTAGCAGATCGTGCGAAGAGCCGGATCGACCTGCTGAATAACGCTAAGGCGACGCAGCGGCGGGTTACTGAACTTGAGCAAGAGCTCAAATAGGTCCGCGAGGCGGCGGCCGTAGAGAAGAAGAAGCTCGAGGACGAGCTCGAAGAGGAAAAGCGCAAGACCCAGGAGGCCAATGCGCAGTTCAATGCTGTGAGCATAGGTAAGGTCGAGACTTTATGTTGTTAATCCTCTTGTAGAGCTGAGGTCTTTGTGTTGAGTATCAATTTTGTTGGATATTTTGCAGACTTCCGCAAGCGTGAGGAGGACCTCAACAACGATCTAAAGAACACCAAGGAAAAGGTTCGGTCCTTGGAGGTGACGTTTCGTGAGGTCGAGGCTGGGGGCCAAGAGCTCAAGCGGGCGATGAAAGAAGCTGCTGACAGTGAGTATGCCGTATCTCAAAAGCTGGCTTATGAGAAACGAGCTCGGCAAGACCTTGAGGTGGCTTTGAAGTCATTGCAGAATGACCACGTAACCATTGCAGGATATGAGGTGGAGCTGAACGACCTGAGGGGCGCCGCCAATTACGCTATGGACTACATAGCGGTGCCGGTTGAAGGGGGGAGGCCAAGTCTGTTGTTGATCGTCTCATAGAGACCCCTGACAGACTCCTCACGTTGCTGAAGGCGACGAGCTTGGCGGTAGCTACTGATGCACTGGTGAGGGTGAAGTCGCACTACCTCGATGTTGACATGGCCAAGGTCAAGGGGGGTGCTGATGTTGAAAAAGACCTCGCAGCCCTGGAGCTGGAAGTTCAAGATGCCGCCATGGAAGTGGCGAACTCCTTGGACTATGAAGGTGATGACGGCGGGCAGTAGTCTTGGACGGAGAGCTGTACCTCCTCCTCTTCTCTGTCGTGTAAACAATGCTTCTTGATGAATATTTTGTTATGCCTAAGTGAAGTACTTGCCTTGTGCCTGCCCGAGCTTGGTAGTCTTGTAGATGACGTCGTGTTGTTTCTTGCCTCGCTGACCACTACTCACAAAGAGTCTGGCTTACCGACCTCCACAGCTCAGCGTGGAGGCTTACGTGAGGTCGGCGCGCGAGGAGGAGTCTAGGACTCAGGTCTGGCGACCTTATCGACCAAGCATGCTCGCAGTGACAGAGGGCTTATACCCATTAGGGATGATGTCCTCAGGTCGAACGACCCTTAGGTTGGCTTTGAGCCAAGCCCCCGAGCATGTCGAGGGGGAGGAGTAGAAGAAAATTATAACTCTCAGGTGTTACGACCCATGTATTGGCTTTAGCCAAGCCCCCGAGCGTGTCGAGGGGGAGTGTTGATGACATGAGAGAGGAGAAGGTAGGGCTCGGCATACAGCAGATGACTGCTTGAACTAATATTTATTTAATCTGAAAAAGGTAAAAAGAAATACATAGCTGTAATTAAAAATTATTCTACGGGTAGAATCGTCGTAGATGTTCCACGTTCCAAGGGTTTGGCACTCCTTGCCCGTCACCCCATTGGAGGCGATACGTGGATGGGCTGATGACTTCAGTGACGATGAAGGGTCCTTCCCAGGGGGCAGAGAGCTTATGCATGCTGTCGGTCTTCTGGATGCGCCTGAGGACGAGGTCGCCAACGTTGAAGGAAGTTTCCCTAACATTGCGATCGTGATACCAACGAAGTTGTTGGTCGTGACGAGCTTGTCTCATGACGGCAGCTAGCCTCTGTTCTTCAAGGCTATCTAGGTCAACTTGACATGTTTGCTCGGCTTCTCCTTCCTCGTAGAATTGGATGCGTGGGGCTCCAAAGGCGACATCAGTGGGTAATATGGCTTCTGATCTGTAGACCAAAAAGAAGGGTGAAAAGCCCGTGGCGGAGCTGACTTGGGTCCTTAGA
This sequence comes from Cenchrus fungigraminus, assembly GCA_036936925.1. Classification (NCBI taxonomy): domain Eukaryota; kingdom Viridiplantae; phylum Streptophyta; class Magnoliopsida; order Poales; family Poaceae; genus Cenchrus; species Cenchrus fungigraminus. The sequence continues at coordinate 57,117,081 of CM072768.1, read as the reverse complement.
CTCCAAATCACGTGTGGTAGCTCGGCTAACCACCAGGTGGCGTAGTTTGAGGCATCGTCAAAGATACGATCTTTGATAGCCTGAAGGACCATGCCATTGGCACGCTCGACCTGGCCGTTGCACCGAGGGTGGGCGACCGAGGAGTAGTAGACGTCAATGGTGTTATCCTGACAGAAATCCCAAAAGGCAGAGCCGGTAAAGGCCGTGCCCAGGTCGGTGATGATCCTATTAGGCACACCGAAGCGATGTGTTATGTCTTGCATGAATTTTGCTGCTTCTTCCGATGTTACTTTCGCAACAGGTCGGACTTCGATCCACTTGGTAAATTTGTTGACAGCTACTAGTATAAACCTGTATCCGCCTGGGGCTGTTCGGAACGGTTCCACTGAGTCGAGGCCCCACATGGCAAAGGGACATGATGGAGGAATTGTGCGCTGGGCCTGAGCTGGCAGGTGCTGCTGTTTGGCAAAGAATTGGCATCCTTTGCACCTCTTTACGAGGTCTTTTGCGTCGGTCATGGCCGTGGGCCAGTAGAATTCGGATCGGTACGCCTTACCGACCAGGTTGGCGGATGCTGCGTGGCAGCCACATTCGCCGCTGTGGATCTCAGCCAGGAGCTGTAGACCTTCTGATCGCAAGATGCACTTCATCAAGACGCCTATGGAGGCGGCTTTTCTGTAGAGGTCGGTACCAATCACGACGTAGTTGGCACTTCGTCGTGTGATACGCTCACGTTCTGCTTTGTCTTCTGGAACGAGTTGGTCGAGTATGAAGTCTATGAAAGGCTTGCGCCAATCATCTTCTTTTTCTGTCATCAGCACGTCGCGGGGAGGTGCTGAGGCTTGTTCGTGTTGAGGTGAATCTGGACTGTCTGGGTCCAGTAGCTTGATTGAAGGCTTGTGTAAGTCTTGGACAAAAACGCCTGCCGGGACTAGAGCTCGTCGAGAGCCTAGTTTGGAGAGTACGTCGGCTGCTACGTTGTTGTTTCGTGGTACGTGCTGAAACTCAATCCCTTCGAAGTGGCCTTCGAGTTTGCGAATCTCAACACAGTAGGCATCCATTGTGTCTTTGACGCAGTCCCATTCCTTGTTGACTTGCTCGATGACGTACTTGGAATCGCCAAAAGCTAGTAGTCGCTTGATGCCAAGGGACACTGCTATGCGGAGTCCGTGAATCAGGGCTTCGTACTCTGCTCCATTGTTGGAGGCCTTGTAGTGTATCTGCAGGACGTACTTGAGCGGTTCCCCCTGAGGAGAGATGAGTAATACGCCTGCGCTTGCTCCTTTGAGGTTTAGGGCACCGTCGAAGTACATTATCCAGTGTTCGGGCCGCTCCTTGGGAGGGGGCATCTGGATCTCTGTCCACTCAGACACCAAGTCTGCGAGGATCTGTGACTTGATTGCTTGCCGAGGGCAAAACTCGATGTCAAACTCTCCAAGCTCGACCGACCACTTGATGATGCGGCCGTTGGCGTCACGGTTGCGGATGATTTCTCCTAGTGGAAACGACGATGGGACCGTGATCTTGTGGGCTTGGAAGTAATGACGAAGCTTTCTCGACGTAATCAGGAGTGCGTAGAGCAACTTCTGAGGCTGTGAGTAACGTGTCTTAGCATCGGCCAGGACCTCGCTCACGTAATACACAGGTCGTTGAACAGGATAGGCCTGCCCTTCTTCTTCTCGTTCAGCGACGAGAATCGTGCTGACCACATTAGTGGTGGCAGAGATGTAAAGGAGGAGTGTGTCTCCCGGAACTGGTGGTGTCATAACTAGTGGTGTCGTCAAGGATTCCTTGAGAGCTTCAAACACCTTTTGTGCCTCGTCGTCCCACACGAACTTGTCCGCCTTCTTCAATAGCTTGAAGAAGGGTAAACCTTTCTCGCCGAGCTTGCTGATGAAACGACCTAGAGCCGCCATCATCCCTGTAAGCTTCATGACGTCTTTCTTGCTAGATGGCTTGGCCATGTTGCGTATAGCGTTGACCTTCGCAGGGTTGGCTTCAATGCCTCGGTGCCCGACCATGAAGCCCAGAAGCAATCTGGAGGGTACACCGAAGACACACTTGGTCGGGTTGAGCTTCCATTGGAACTCCCGTAGATTGGCGAAGGTTTCGGTGAGGTCGGCGATGAGCTGATCTTCCTCGGTAGTCTTGACGACCACATCGTCTACGTAGGGTTCGACGTTCTTCCCGATCTGCGACTTCAGGCACTTCTGAATTGCCTTCTGATATGTTGTTCCAGCGTTTTTTAGGCCAAAAGTCATGACCTTGTAGCAGTAGATGCCATGGGGCGTTATGAACGCTGTTTTGTCTTCGTCGTCGGGGTGCAGGGCTATCTGGTGATATCCCGAGTAGCAGTCAAGGAAGCAGAGTAGAACGCTACCAGCCGTGGAGTCCACGACCTGGTCAATGCGAGGAAGAGGGAAGGGATCTTTCGGGCAGTGCTTGTTGAGATCGGTGTAATCGATACACATCCTTAATCCACCAGTTTTCTTTGGTACAAGGACCGGGTTTGCGAGCCAAACCGGGTGTTTACACTCTCTGATAAATCCTGCAGCTAAGAGCTTACAGACTTCTACTTCTATGGCCTGCTTTCTATCTTTTGCAAATCGCCAGAGCTTTTGCTTGATAGGTCGTGCAGTCTTGTTTACTTCAAGTGCGTGCTCAGCCAGCCTCCTGGGGACACCGGGCATGTCGGAAGGGCTCCATGCGAAGATGTCAGCGTTGTCCCTGAGGAAACTGGTGAGTGTGAGTTCCTATTTGGGGTCGAGGTTGGCCCCGATGACGACTTCCATGGATGCGTCGGGCAGGCCGAGGCAAACCTTCTTTACAGCTGGACTTGGGTCCAAAGCTGTGCTTGTGCGCTTCTGCTCTAGCACCTCCAGAGTGGTTTGGTCGATCTTGGCTGCCTGGGCGACCATGACCGTTGCTGCAGCTTTGACCGCGGAGTCTTTGGAGAGCTCGACGGTGGCGCTCTCGCAGTTGTAGGAGACCATGATGTCCCCGAGGACGGAAAGGATTCTGTTCGGTGTGGGCATCTTCATGATGAGGTAGGTGTGATGAGGTATGGCCATGACTTTGGCCAGCATAGGTCGGCCGAGGATGGCATGGTAGGAGGAGCGGAAGTCCGCGACCTCAAACGTTAAGTACTCCGTGCGGAAGTTCTCCTTTGTGCCGAAGGTAACCGGCAAGCATACACGACCTATGGGGTATGCAACCTTGCCGGGTACAACCCCATAAAAGGGTTCGTCAGAGGCGGTTATCTTGTTGAAGTCGAAGTCCATCTTTCTGAGCGTCTCTGTGAAGATGATGTTCAGGCTGCTGCCCCCATCAATGAGGGTCTTAGGCAGGAACGCCCCGTCGACTATGGGGTTAACGACCAGCGGGTAGGTCCTGGGGTCAGGTATGTGGACCCAATGATCTTTCCTAGAGAAAGTGATTGGGAACTCCGACCAACGTAGAGGTTGTGGAGTTTCAGTGTTGATGTGCCCGATCTCCCTTGCATTCGATCGGAGCTGCCTGTTGCTTTTGGTCGCTTGGCGACCACCGACGATGAAGTTGATCTCTCGGTTGGCTGATTGAAACGCACCATTAGGGTTGCCCCCTTTAGGTGGTGGTGGTGGAGAGCGCTCCTTGCGGTTGTTGTCATTGCGGTTGTGGTCGTCCAGGTGATGTCGATCATTACGCCGATCATCTCGGCGGTCATTGCGCTGGTCATCACGGCGATCACCCCTTCGGTCGTCACGCCTGTCGTTGCGGTTGTCGTCGTGACGATCGTTGCGACGGTAGTCGTCGCGTCTGTCATCACGGCGGTAGTCGCGGCGATAATCATGTCGATCCCTGTCGTCGTTGCGACGGTAGGGTCTGCGGTCTCGGTAATCACGTCGATCAGGTCGACGATTACGGTTGTCGAAACGCCGACCACTGTTCTGGTTGTCATTGTTGTCGCTCTTGGCCTTCTTGGATTCGGAGGGTACCCCAAGGGCACGCTTCAGCTGCTCGCACTCCCTCATGGTATGTTTGGCGTCGCGATGGAACTGACATTGGTCGTCCATGACCATGTTGAAGTCACCCTCGAGGAAGGTGGAAGGTCTTGGTGGATCTTCCATGTAAGCTTCGCCAGATCGCTTGCGCGACCTGTTTCCTCCATCATCTTGATCCTCTCCATTGAAGTCATGCATCACCGCGTCTTGAGTGTCGACTAGCTTGTCGACGTAAGCCATGAGGTCGGCGATGGTGTGAGCGTCAGCTTCATGGATCTTCTCGAAGAGCTTGATGTTGGTGACTCCCTTCTTGTAGTAGGCGATGACGTCCTCGTCTTTGACACCCGCGAGGGTGTTGCGATTCTCGAAGTAGCAGTTTGTGTACTCCCGAAGAGTTTCGTCGCGTCTCATCCGCACTCTGGCGAGGTGATGAGTGTTACCAGGTCGGTTGTAGGTCGCCTGGTAGTTGGTTGTGAAGAGCCGAGACAATGTTGCCCAAGAGGTGATGCACTCTGCTGGGAGATTGTCGAGCCACAGGAGTGGCGCCTTGCCCATCACAAGGGGAAGTATCCCGCCATGTGGTCTTCATTGCCTCCAGAAGCGCGTGCTACGATGCTGTACATTTTGAGCCATATACTTGGGTCGGAGCGACCGTCGTATTTCTCGATAGCTGGCTTGAAGTCTTTGGGGTATCTGATTGTCCGGAGGCGTCGTGAGAACGCAGGGAAGTTGTTGACCGCACCCGGGCTTGCTGACGCGTAGGCCGTCGGGATGACGTAGAGGTCATCGGGAGGGCCGTTGTCTTGGTCGTACTGGGCGCGTCGTAGAAGTTCTTGGTCATGCATGTTCCGCAACTCTGTTGCCTGGACGGGGTTGTTGGCATCAAGGGCGTCGGGGACCCCATGATCGCGGTCGTAGTTAGCACGTCATGCTATCTCCACTTCGTCTCTTATACGTCGACACTGACTTCCTCCAGCGTGGTTAGCTTGCACCGGTGGAGGTTGTGCTCCGGCGTTTTGCCTTGGGTTTGCAGTGGCGTTTGCTTGGGCATTGGCGGCAGGGTTGGCTGCGGTGTTAGCGGCAGCATTGGCGCCGGGGTTGGCTGCAGCGTTAGCGGCAGCGTTGGCAGCGGGGTTGACCGGCCGTACCACTTCATTTTCACCGCCTCCTTCTTCAGGCACCGGCTGAAGAGGAGCATTGGCGTTGGAGCGACGTCGTTGCCGAGGGTTGTCCGACCTACTCCTGGAGTAGGAGCTTGCAGCCGATCTGCTGTACCCTGGGCCCCGTTCTTCGACCTGAGCGGTGGCGACGCGGATGTGGGCTTGAAGACGCCGTATTGCCGGAGTATCCTCAAGCTGACCTAGTGCAGCGAGAGCGGCGCCCAGGTTTGCTTGAGGAGAATTGTAGACTTCGTGGCCATCTTGCTCAAAGTCCCTAAGGAGATCTCTGGCACGTAGGCGGTTCTGTCGAGGCTCGTTGCGTTGTTGAGGAGCTACTGGAGCCGCAGGTGCTTGCGCTCCGTTGTTGACGACATTGCCTCTGGGTTGGTCGCCGGCGCCTTGTCCCACATTAGCTGCGGCTGCTTCGACTTCTTGTTGACGACGCGCGGCTCGTGCAGCGTTGGCATTTTCACGTTCGATACGTTGCTCGTCCGTCTCGCCAGCTTGAGGATGTACATCCGCAGAGACAACCAAGACCTCGCGATCTGGAGTCTCGAACACTTCTCCCGGATAGTTCGGGGAGATGGTCGTGCGGGCGATCTGGAACACGAGGCGATCCGGGGACGGCTCTCGGTTGATCTGGCGGCGATGGGCCGCAGTAAGAGGTCGTCGAAGCTTCTTAAGGACACGGCACTGGCGAGCCGTGTGTTTGGGATTCTCGTGGATAGGGCAGGGTTCATCGAGGTGACTCCTGCGGTTTCCGCGATCTGGTGTCTTGGGTCCAGATTCAATCTGGATCTTGCGTTTCATGTAGCGGGATGCTGTGTGAGCTGCGTTCCGCAAGCCAAGAGGCATGCTGGATAATGATGAGGTCCTGCGAGGGCGTTTGACGCGTTCGCAGAATTTGATCGTGTCGGAGAGCCTGCCTTCAACACGATCGATCCCCGCGATCAGGTCGCTAGGAGTGGGTGGGTGGGATTCCGTCAACAGATCTGTCCCAATCTGTTGGTCGGAGGTGACCACGTTGCTCTTGATGACGAGGCAGGCAGCTGGAGCGGTGGGTTTCGCCGGCATGGAGCCGAAGCAGATGTCGACGGGATTGGCGAGGATGTCCGCCATGCTCTCTGGGAAGATGACGCCGTTGGTCGAAGCCATCGAGTTGCACGAAGAACCTTGATTCCCCCCTACCTGGCGCGCCAACTGTCAGATGGTGAGATCTAGACAGCCCACGGGGGTGTTAATCCCTGTGGTTTAGTTGTTCGGCGAGGTGGAATCTAAGGCTAAGAACTCGAAGGTTGTGCAAGAGCACACGGAACACAGAGAACACGGCGAGTTTATACTGGTTCGGGCCTCCGGAGAGTAAAACCCTACGTCCAGTTGTTGGTGTAGATTGCTTGAGGATTGCGTATGGATACAAGGGTCACCTCGTCCGCCTTATATTGGCCAGCGGATGAGGTCGGTTCCCAGACTCATGGTCGGTTACGGCCAGGAGACCTAAGTCTAGATTACAACACTTGCCATTATCCGTCGATCTGCTTTGGTCGAAATCCACCGATGTCTTGTCTTGTACGCCAAGTCTTGAGGTCGTGTTGAATTAGGTCGTCAGGGGAATCTTCTGGAAGGTCTTCAGGAGGTCGTGTGGGCTGCCAGCTAGGTCGGTTGGGCCCACTGATAGGTCGGCGGGTCTTCTGGTAGGCCGGACCTACTTGTCAGGGACGGCCGTGAGCCTGGTCGGTGGGGACCCAGGGGTACCCATGTCTCACAGTTGCGTAGCTCCGTTGCTTATGAGTGTATCACACGGTTTGTCTTGGGGTAGGCCGCGGTGGTGACAGCCGTTGGACCCTTCCGGAATCCTCCACGTTCGGATACGCTGTAGGAGTTAAAGTCTAACAACCGGAGTCGTGAGTAAGCGACGCGAGAGGTTAGCTCCCCGTTTGTACCTGGGTGCTTGAGCCAGCGATCATGCAACGCTAGTGTGCATCTAACTCGTCTGACTAACTTTGTATGCTTAGTACCTTAGAACCTAGAACTAACTCGTATGTTTCCTCCTAAGCCTAGGACCTTTAGAGAGAGTGTGTTTGTGTGTTCACACTACTATCTTATCTATCATATCTTACCCCTGTACTTGAGTGTCTGGTTCATTCTCGTCTATGATTTATACTACTTGCAATAGTGTTGAACTTGTTAATCCGCCCAGCCTTCCTTGGATTTGGTACCCTTTGGAATACTCCTTTGGGGAAATGCTACAATGGTACTTCCGTGCGCTTGCGGACTCTTGTAATCGTTAGGATTACTATTTGGTCATTTCTGGCATCGTTGCTAGGAACTCATAACTTAGCATCGACGTTAAGAAATGCCAACAGTATGCATGGAAGAATCAAACTTCATGATGGCCTTATTGATCCCTGGGCCGAGTTCTCCATCAAAGGATTTTGATATCTTCATGGAACCTCTCGTCGAATAGCTGCAGCAACTTTAGAAGGGTGTCTAGGCAATCGATTTTGTTGAGGGTAAAGGATTTAAACTGCGTGCTGCGGTTCTTTGGTGCATACATGAATATCCAGCATTGAGCACGTTGTCTGGGCGAGTCACGAAAGGCTATTTTGCCTATGTGCGTTGCGACAAGGATCCTTGCTCAAGGAGATTGAAGAACAAGATATGTTACATTAGGCATCGTCATTTCCTTCCAACTGACCATCCATGGAGAAGAAAGAGAGCAGATTTTGATGGTACTGTTGAAAACCGCGAAAAGCCAGAGCAGTTTACCCATGAGGAGCTGAAGCAGCAACTGGAGAAGGTTAAAGACGTTAGACCAGGAAAGCATCCTCTACCTCAAGGAAAGAAAAGGAAGCGGGAATCTGGACAGTGCTGGAGCCGAAGGGTTTGTTTGTGGGACTTGCCGTACTGGTCATCTCTAAAGTTGGCACATAACCTTGATGTGATGCACATTGAGAAAAACATATGCGAAAACCTTATTGGAATGTTGCTTAAAATTGCTGGGAAGACAAAGGACACCATCAATGCAAGGGTTGATTTGGAAGAGATGGGCGTAAGATCAAATCTACACATGGTGGCAACTGAGGATGGTGAGTCATGCAAAATGCCAGAAGCTCCGTATGTACTTTAAAAAATGAAACAGAAGCTGTTTTGTGATTTTATAAGTTCGGTGAAGTTCCCAGATGGATATGCTTCAAACTTAGCTAGGTTTATTGCTGCAGATGGATGCAAACTACAAAGACTGAAAACTCATGATTGTCATATCCTACTCCAAACGGTTTTGCCGGCTTGTCTTCGTGGTTTAGTGGACAAAGAGATATACACAGCTATTGCAGAATTAGGAAACTTCTTTTGGCAACTATGTTGCAAAACTCTGAAGTTGGATGTCTTGCAAAAACTAAAAACAGATATCCCAATAATTCTGTGCAAGCTTGAGAAAATTTTCCCACCCGCCTTCTTTAATGTTATGGTCCACTTGGTTGTCCATTTGCCTGAGGAAGCAATCCTGAGAGGTCCAGTACAATATGGATGGATGTATCTCGTCGAAAGAAGGCTATGCACATTGAAGCGTTCAGTGAGAAACCAAGCTAGGCCTGAAGGATCCATTGCAGAAGCATATGTTGCTAATGAGGCCTTGACATTTTGCTCTAGGTACTTTGCGGTTGATGATGTGGCCACACGATTCAATCAGGTTGGAAGGAACAGAAAGAATGCTGATTTGTCTGTAGATGGAACATCCTGTTTCGATCACAATGTTCAAGTACTTGGAGCAGGGACCACTTGTTGGCTTGGGTCAAAGTACGACAAGGTGGTTTGGTATGTGCTAAACAATTGCGAAGAGGTGAAGCCATATATCGAGTAAGTAAATCACCATTGCAATGATAGAACTATAATTATTTCGTTCTAACTTTGAGATGGTACTACTTTACAGAGTGTTCAAGAATGAATTAAAAGCGAAAGGTGTGTCAGACGAGGATATTGATCATCGAATTGCTACAGAATTTCGACACTGGTTTAGATCACATGTTAGTATTCATTTTTTTTGTTTGGTAGCTACTTATATTACCTTGTTAGGACCTTTACATAAGACTATATTAAAAAAATTATGGCTCTTCTATACAAATTACAAACAATCTAGTGAGCGACGAAACCTATATGCATTATCAGCTGAACCGGACCGGTGAGCAAAAACTTATACAGCATGTATTGTAGGCGGTGTCCGGTACCACACCAAGGCCCGAGAGTGTTGACGGTCGTTAAGTCCCTATTTTCGACCGTCAACTTCAGATAAAAGTTACTCCATGAAGTGTGCACCATAGCTATAGGGTTATAATCTAACAAATTCCACAAGTTTTGGTGTATATTTGGTTGCAAGTGAAAATGAGCGATTATAGAATAAAATATGGCATTATCACAAACAACCTCAAATTCCAATTTGGATTCCGCCATTGTGACGGGCTCGTCGAGACGATCGAAATGGATATATTATTTGTACGCATCGGAGTTCGTATGAAGGAGATGTGGAAAAGACAAAATAGCTGACGTCAGCATGGGACCCACGGCCACTAACCAATGTCCACATGCGCGCCACGTGGCGACGCCTGATTGGCCGCCGGGCCGCACTGCGGCGCGCCGCCCGCGCGCGCGAGGATGCGCAGGGGGCCAGTCCCACCTAGACGCGTGGCGGGCCGCCACTGGCTAACGCGCAACGACGCGCCACACGCGCGCGGGAAGGCGCGGGGCGGTCCCGCTGGGCCACGCGGCACCGTGGGGTTGGCGCAGGGGGGTCGCCGCGCGCGCGCGCCCGCGCGGGCCGCGGGTTCGCCCCGGCTGGGACGCGTGGCACGCGCTGGGAGGCCGACCCGAGGTCGGTTGGCCGGTCGACCCCCTTTGTTGCCGGTTTTGCCCAGAAAAAGTCCGGTTCAGGCACCCAGCGTCCAGTTCAGGAAGTTGGGATGCGGTTTTCTTCTGGTTTTCTTCTCCACCACCTCCAGGACAGTGTGCCCCGCAAGTTACCACCCCTAGGGGGTCGGTTGGCCCCTGGAAAGAGGGGGAGGACCTCCACTCTCCCAAGTTTCCTCCCTCTATAAATAGAAGTCATCCTCCTCACTTCAAAGGAAGAACAGAGAAGCAGAGATCAAGGCGAAGACCTACCAAATTAGTGTTAGAATTAGGTGAGAGTTGAGGTGCGAGTCCGGGAGAAGCCGGAGTTGTCGGCTTCCTCCCTTCCTCTTGTACCTCGGCGGATGCGGCTCCACTTCGAGTAACATCCGGGTAACTCTTAGGCATTCTGGATTTATTTAATTAATTAAGTTCAGCTTTATTATTTATGCTTGTGGGATCCTTGCTTTGATTAGTGTTCTAGTAATTGCAAAGCTAGAATAGTAGTCACTAGAGTAGACGTGGTGTCTAGTCTTGCGATTACCTCGGAGTACACCTAGTGGCACGGATTGTTGTGGTAGCCCCAGGTGGTGACAGCCCTGACGGCCTACGTAGTCCACCACGTGAGATCCACTAGAGCGCAGTAGGACCCCTGCTTGGCTTGCCTAGCCCCCTTCTCATCCCTTTCTGGGTTAGGATGGTTGAGCGTCCCGAAGCAAGCATCGTAGTAAACGCTGATCTTATCTTCAGTACCTGGAATCCTTCGAAACCCTCTCTACCTCTCCTACACTATTACCATATCTTCTCTCGTCCAAGGCCGATTTTGCGGTATCCGTACGCTTGCGGACTTTTCTGCGATGGTTATTTATACCAACAGGCCTTCTGGCGTCGTTGCATATTTAGTAGCGACGCTAGCAAGTGCCAACAAGCTTTCTGGTGCCGTTGCCGGGGATATAAACCTGGTGCAGCGCTAGAGAGTGTCAACAAGCTTTTTGGTGCCGTTGCCGGGGAACGGTTACTGTACTAGTGTCGAACCGAGTCGTCCTTGTATCCATACCATCACATATCCCCATATGGATTGCAAGCCTATCAATCAGTTTTTGGCTCCAACGGGCGAAGATCTGGAGCCTCCACCCTCATCATTACCCATCCATGCACCTAGCTATGAACTTCGTCCCGCCCTCATAGCTATGGTACGGGAGCAATCTTTTTTTGGAGCAGAAGAGGAAAATCCGTACACCCACCTTCGCGGTTTTTAGGAAGTGTGCTCGTGCCTTGTCATTCGTGGCATATCACACGAAACATTAAAATGGAAGCTTTTCCCGTTCTCTTTGACGGGGATTGCCAAGAAATGGTACACTCAAACCGTTAGGGGTGTCAAGGGAGATTGGGAAGTTTTACAAAAACAAATTTTGTCTAGCTTTCTTCCCGGAATCCCGATTGGTCGACCTCCGTATGGAAGTCTTAGGCTTTAGGCAAAAGGAAAAAGAAACCTTAGGAGCAGCCTGGGCATGATTTTTGGACCTAAACATTTCCGGTCCCAACCTCGAACTCTCCGAACCGATGCTTTTACAACATTTTCGTCGAGGCCTTAGCAAGGAGTCTGCCCAGTTTCTCGATATTTCTTCGGGAGGTTCTTTCACTCATTTGACACCTAGTGAAGGGAGGGATGTTCTCAACAAAATCCTTGAGAATACCCCTACACTGGTATTTTTGATGAATTTCCCGAAGAAGAGGTTGATGAAATCCTTGAGCCGGAAAATGAGGTTTCACCTATCCAGCCTACACCCGTGACTGCTCCTCTCTCTGAGCCAATAAAAGTAGAGCCCCCCGTAGAAAACCTTCATAGTCTCGAAGATGAGGAAACTCATCCAATGGACTTTATCGACGAAATTGAGGATGATCTTTTCTCAGAATTTGGAAATGCCTCGAATTTTCCAATCCAACCAAAACCTCAAGTGTGCAACTCTCCATTTCAAAAAAATGCTAGCCAAACCGATAAGCCCATTCTCAAAGAAGACCTTAAATGCTTGTCGGCGGCTATGAGTGTGGAATGGTTGAGAGAAGCCGAGACATCGCCCGAGGTAGTTAGACTCATCATGCCGTCCACTCTTCTTTCCTACCAAATACAAGGTGTCATGATGGATGTCTAGTACAACCCCACTGTTGGGATAAATATCATCTCAAAATCTCTTGCCCAACAGCTCTATCCCAACATGACTCTATGTTCGTCCCGAAAGATTTTTCAAGATCCTTATGGGACCATGTTGGAATGTTGCGGTATTGTCAGAACAGTCCTGGTAGTTGCCAATGAGGCCGAGATCTTCCTGGACTTCCATGTCTATGATAATCCGGACATACCTATTCTTATAGGTCGGCCTACCGAGAGACTTTTCCAAGAAATGGCTAATGGTAGCCTAGCCGTGCAACTAGACGAATCCACACAAATCGTCTCCTTAGCTCGTGCACAGAATGCAATAGCAAAGTTCCATGACCGATTCGAGGATGATCCCACTGAGAATCCTGAAGACACCTTGAATCCCTTGGATGCCGAAAAAGGGAAGGAGCCCTCTTCTGTCCAAATCCAGCCAGCTAGAAATCTTTTGACAGAATCTTCCCCTAGGCCTACGGTCCCTCCTTTGCCTCCTGATCCTCCAACCGAAACATCTATCATGGATGCCATGGAAAAGAAGTGGTCGACTGGAGTGGAACACTTTTCCGAAGCACTTTGGACTTGTTCACCTTCTACGATCCTTCCTTGTTCCATAAAAGGGATTACCATAGAAGCCCATCTTAACCCCGTCATGGAGGTTAATATTATGCCATGGCACTTAGTGTACACTTTATTGGGCAACGTGACGCTAAGACCATCCGACAAGCTCCTCAAGAGTTGTCTCTCTGGACACATTCTTGAGTGTCGGGGGGTTGCATATGCTGTGCCACTCCTAGTAGACAAGATTAAGGTTAATCTAGACTTCCACGTCTTTGATGTCCTCGATCTTGATCTCCTCCTAGGCTCCCATATAGAAAAACTTCTTGATGCATCTCGAGGAAGCCTAGATAAAAAGCTTAGGGAAGCCGTTTCGGCCACCACTCCCTTGTTTTCAGAAAATTCTATGGTGACGCCGCTTCCCAAGCAAAACCCGTTCAAGGAAATGATGCATGTATCTCCGTTCACGTCGTCCGAGCCCGTTCTCGCTGAGCTTGTAGAATCTTCTACTTCTCAGGAGTACGACTTGGAAGACCCTCTTCATCTTTGTGAAGACGAACGATCATCATCACCCTTGATCGATTTTGAGCCTCTTCCCACTGGCTCGTATCATGTTGTTTTCGACCTTGATCAACATTCGACATCGAGATTCCATGATCCATCTCTTGAGATGGAGAATTCATGGGCCATGGAAATATATGAGGCGCCGACCCTGGAGTCCGAAGGAAAGGATTCCATTGACAAGCATGGTAGCTTTACTCTTGATTTACCTCAGGAACCATGCTTGCATCATGTCTCTCCAAAGTCAGCCATGCTCAGTGCACAGAGCACACATCAAGACTACAACCACCTTATGGTTCTCCTTTGCAAAAAGTTTAGAAGGATGGTTGTAGATGCATATGTCCACCATAAGTATTGCAGATTTCGTGAGTGCATTGCTGCAAGAAGAAGTTCCCATGGTCGAGCTTATGACCGTAAACAAAGCACTACCAGGAGATAGCCTGGATTAGCTTAGATTTATTTCCCCTTCCAAATAAAAGCAAGAGCATGTTTCTAGGATAAGAGTGTCCTTCAGGTACTTTTGGTCACTAACCTTTCAGGTGGAGACCAAGAAGAACGATGGATAGATGATGCCTAAGAACATGTGAGCGACATCAACTACAGCACTTTGGTAAGTTCTTGGTAAAAGAACATTTACAGAAGGAAGCTTGATCTCCACACACTTGAGTTTTGTTGCTTAGCAATGCAAACTTCAAGTGTGGGGGAGGTATGTGAGCATCCCGAGTAAAGTTCCTCTCATACCAAAATCTTTTCCTGGTTTGGAGATGATGTTAGCTCATGCATCGTGCCTAGCTAGGTATGTCCTGCTTTTGACTTTAAACAAAGCCCTTCTGGGAGGTTGCCCGATGTTCACCATCAGTCAAATGATGAATAATAATAATAAAACCTTTGCTTTGATTTGGCTAGTACAATTTGTACTAGCCAAATCCATGTATCTCATCTTTGTCTAAGAGTGTGCAGGAGAAGACGCATCAAAAGATAGTGTGGGGGAGGTACCGAGAGTCAACTTCTCCCGACATTCAAAGGAACAACATGGTTTGAACAATCCTGCCCCCCTAATTCCATGATTCATAAGTTATAATTCTTTTCATAAGATAATCATTAGATTAAACTCAATGAATCTTGATGCTCCATTGCTTGCATGTTTTCAATTGATTGGCTTGCATGTTCTTTATTCCTATAGCACATATATCTGTTGCTTGTGATCAAATATCATTAGGAAACATGTTCATCTAAATGGTTGATTAATGAGATATGGTATGATGCGATGAACCTTACCTTCTCTGACAAAGTGCTTGGGATGTTTTATTTGAAAAAAAAATACATAGCCTTACAAGTTCCTCAGTGATGATATATTCCTACCAAAGCCATATGTTGTTCTACATTAGAAAACCTCATATATATGCTGCTTGTTATTACTTTGAGCTTTGTCAAATTGTTGTGACCCTTGCTAGAAACTTTTCATACTTTCATGATCAAGATCACGTACACTCCACCTTCATATGCTAAACTTCTACACTGGAAGTTAGCATCATCCATCCATCCACAAAATAAATACTCCATTCAATTTATGAATCTCTCTCCCTAGATTTTCCTTCAAAAGAGACATGGGCTAAAGAAAAAAAAGATAAAAACACATGCTCAAGAGAAACTCTTCTCAAGCATGATGAAAAATAAATAAATAAATAAATAATTTTAGCCATGTTCTCAAAATAATGTTCAAAGGGAGAGGGATCATACAACAAGAAGTACATATTACCATATCATCCCCTTTCCACACATGCATATCTTGATCAGATTGTATGACTAGTCTTCTTCTTGGATCCGGTTTTTGACTTTGCAATATTATGTGATACAAGTATGCCTTATATCTTCAACCCTACCTTGAGCTCCACATATAGCCATCATTAGAAGTAGGTTGAAGAAAGGCGAGTTTAATGCCTTGGTGAGGAATCATACACACTAAGCGATCTGAGAGCATCATTTGAGGAGTCAAGTAAGGCTAAGTTTTGAAAAAAATATATTTTTTGTCAAAAACCCAAGCTACTTTACAGAAGGAGTTGAGGTGATTCAAATCCAGCCGTTCCATTCTTCAACCATCCAAGATGACATGGTAGACACCCCAAAGAGTCACAAGTACAGGTATGCCTTGGAATATCTTACATGCTTGCATCATATCATTTTGGATTCATGTTTTCCACTCTAGTCCTTAACCTTTACTCGAGGACGAGCAAAGGGCTAAGTGTGGGGGAGCTTGTTGACGTTCGTTAAGTTCCTATTTTCGACCGTCAACTTCGGATAAAAGTTACTCCATGAAAGTGTGCACCATAGCTATAGGGTTATAATCTAACAAATTCCACAAGCTTTGGTGTATATTTGGTTGCATGTGAAAATGAGCAATTATAGAATAAAATATGGTATTATCACAAAAAACCTCAAATGCCAATTTGGATTCTGCCATTGCGACGGGCTTGTCGAGACGATCGAAATGAATATATTATTTGTATGCATCGGAGTCCGTATGAAGGAGATATGGAAAAGACAAAATAGCTGACGTCAACATGGGACCCACGGCCACTAACCAACGTCCGCATGCGCACCACGTGGCGACGCCTGATTGGCCGCCGGGCCGCACTGCGGTGCGCCGCCTGCGCGCGCGAGGTTGCGCAGGGGGGCAGTCCCGCCTGGACGCGTGGCGGGCCGACACTGGCTGACGCGCAACGACGCGCCGCACGCGCGCAGGAAGGCGCGGGGCGGTCCAGCCGGGCCACGCGGCACCGTGGGGTTGGCGCAGGGGGGTCGCCGCGCGGGCCGCTGGTTCGCCCCGGCTGGGACGCGTGGCACGCGCTGGGAGGCTGACCCGAGGTCGGTTGGCCGGTTGACCCCCTTTGCTGCCGGTTTTGCCCAGAAAACGTCCGGTTCAGGCACCCAGCGTCCGGTTCAGGCACTTGGGATGCGGTTTTCTTCCGGTTTTCTTCTCCACCGCCTCCAGGACACTGTGCCCCGCAAGTTACCGCCCCTAGGGGGTCGTTTGGCCCCTGGAAAGAGGGGGAGGACCTCCACTCTCCCAAGTTTCCTCCCCCTATAAATAGAAGCCATCCTCCTCACTTTAAAAGAAGAACAGAGAAGCAGAGATCAAGGTGAAGCCCTACTAAATTGGTGTTAGAATTAGGTGAGAGTTGAGATGCGAGTCCGGGAGAAGCCGGAGTTGTCGGCTTCCTCCCTTCCTCTTGTACCTCGGCGGATGCGGCTCCACTTCGAGTAACATCTGGGTAACTCTTAGGCATTCTGGATTTATTTAATTAATTAAGTTCAACTTTATTATTTATGCTTGTGGGCTCCTTGCTTTGATTAGTGTTCTAGTAATTGCAAAGCTAGAATAGTAGTCACTAGAGTAGACGTGGTGTCTAGTCTTGCGATTACCTCGGAGTACACCTAGTGGCACAGATTGTTGTGGTAGCCCCAGGTGGTGACAACCCTGACGGCCTACGTAGTCCACCACGTGAGATCCACTAGAGCGCAGTAGGACCCCTGCTTGGCTTCCCTAGCCCCCTTCTAATCCCTTTCTGGGTTAGGACGGTTGAGCGTCCCGAAGCAAGCATCGTAGTAAACGCTGATCTTATCTTCAGTATCCGGAATCCTTCGAAACCCTCTCTACCTCTCCTACACTATTACCATATCTTCTCTCGTCCAAGGCCGATCTTGATTCTTCACTAGTGCACACACGTTCCCTGTGGATTCGATACCTTGGAATACTCTTGGGTGAAAGCTACACCGGTATCCGTACGCTTACGGACTTTTCTGCGATCGTTATTTATACCAATAGGCCTTCTAGCGTCGTTGCATATTTAGTAGCGACGCTAGCAAGTGCCAACAAGCTTTCTGGCGCCGTTGCCGGGGATATAAACCTGGTGCGACGCTAGAGAGCTTCAACAGAGAGGCAAATAGGAAGACACAGAACAGTGGAATCATGACTACAGGATCACATAAAGACATTGCAGAAATTGAGTTTTATGGTTCAATAAGAGATATTATTGAGCTGCAGTACAACTCGGGGCTTGACAGAGATCGAACTGTTGTTTTATTCCAGGTTGACTGGTATGATCTGGAAGGGACCAAGAAGGAACCGAAGATTAGAAATGATGGTTACTTCACAAGCGTCAATATTGGAGATTACTAGTACCAAGATGATCCCTACATTCTTGCTGAACAAGCAACGAAGGTCTTTTACTTGCCAGACACCCTACTACAACACCCATGGAGAGTGGTGCAAAAATTTGAGCACAGGCATTTGTGGAGCTATAATGAAAATGAGGACATAGCTCCCACTAGCATGGTACTTGCATATCTAGATGATGAAATTTACCAAACCTTGCATGATGTTATACTTGATGATGGTCTCGGTGATGGTTCGGAGGTTCCGGTGCCTACTACTGGCGAGGTGACTGTGGTTGCAGCCGCTGAAGTTGACGCAATTCGCCAGCAGGAGCTGTCTGATGTGGATGGATTCAATTCTGAAGATGAGGATAACGACACTCTATGGCAATACGTCGATGAAGATGAAAATGCTGCCGATGAAAGTGGTGATGACTAGGATATCAAATCAGTAAATGTTTAAGTCGATCCGAACAGAAATCATGTGGACCTTATGATTTATATGTAATTTATATGTAGTTGAAGTGCACTTTCCTCAATATTAAACCTGCCGTAGGTGCCTACTATCCGGTTCACTGTATTATGTATCATCATAACTTCCTGTTGCGTCTTTACAAATATACGATCGCGCATGAGGATGCCGATTATCCGGTACGTTGTATTATAAAACAACGGAACGTCCTGTTGGGCTACGTGAATGGCAGGTTAGAAAATATCCATTTCTTATCCTCTCCAATATGGGCATGATCGAGTAGTATGCAACGTGACGTGCTCATGATCATGTAGTACTAGGCTGAGGACCGGAGCGTCCGAGGATCGGTGGATGGTCGCTCCTGGCGGTGATGAGTGATTGACAACGTGGTGTGGACTGACTCTTGGTCGAGTATTGCAGGTGCAGGTTGCGGCTTGATTTGTGTTGGTGCAGGTGAAGAGCGGGCGCGAAAGGTCTATGCCATACGGGGCCTCTGAGGAGTGGAGAGACAAGTAGGCTCGGCTCGAGGGACCCGGTGGCTAGCGGGGTCAAGTGCGGGCTGCATGGTGGCAAGAAAAGCAAGACGAAGTCGTCGATCGGAACCGGTGCAGGGTAGCGGCTCACAACCGAAGTCTGCACGCGGGGTTTGCGGCGGTTCACCACAAAACCGGCCGGGTTACTTGGTTGAACCACAAAACCAAGACCGGAGACTCGGCGGGCGGAGACGGGATCCGGGAGCGCCGAGAAGCTTCGATGCCGGCGGACACGTGGCGGGATCGCAGGGCTTGCGTCGGGAGAACGCGTACCGCGGCGAAGGCGTGGCCGTGCGATGAAGAGGAGTGCTACATGACCTATTTGCCCCTGAGGGGTTTGTATCTCAACTTAAGTGCTAGGGGTAGCTTGGTCATTTGCCCAACCCGGAGGGACTCATATATATTAGCTCTAGGGTTTCTGGGCAAACCATCCATCTGGACTGCTTCTCATTTCCTTGCTCCATAGGCGTAGATTTTCTTCACCGTTTTGTAGAGAATCTGTCCTCCGAGTGTATGGAAGCATTCATGGTTGCGTTGATTTCCTTCTTGTAGCTCATGTGATTTTCGTGTCTTTTTCGAGCTATTTTCGTTGGATTTTCGTGCGCGCCTTGTTCCTTCGATCCTGAGGTGTTTGGGTTCGGATTTGTTGGTGGGGATCATGGATAGATGTCTTGTGCATCTTTGTGCTTGATCATGACCCCTCAAACTCTGGATTCGGCCTCCGATTGAAGGATTTCGGTTGGAACCCTAGCTCTTTGTGTGAGCTCGGTAGAATCTTGATTCCTCTCGATTCAGTGGGTTTGAGGCTGCAAATTCGTAGGTATAGCATCTCCTAGAGGCGCTTCATCTTCACCTATGATTTGGTAGCAATCCCTTGGTTGATTCGGGAGATCGGGGAAAGGGAAGGAGGAGTTGACCTTCAAGAGGTCGGGCTCGAGCTGCTGTCTGCGCACCACGCGGACGGTCCACACCCCCTTGGCGGACGGTCCGCAAGGAGGCCTTCAGCCAACAGTTCGTCGTGTTCTTCGCGAGTTCTTGCTTCGCTTTGTTTCGATCCGTTTTGTCTGGTGTTTTTGGTTGCACGGAGTTTGCCGGATGGTCCGCGAGGAGAGTGCGAACGGTCTCTTCCGCGCGGACGGTCCGCGGGTAGGGCACGGACAGTCCGTGTTTCGAGGTGCAATACTGGAGGTTCGGGGGCTATTTTCGGACGGTCCGCCGCAGACCCGCGGACAGTCCGCCTAGACCTCGCGGACGGTCCGCCCGGTGCATGCGGACGATCCGCCCGGAGCCTCGCAGTTTGGCTAAGTCCTTTGCTTCTTGAGTTGCACTTCCGTGTTGCTTTGAGATGGGGTTTGCTCCTAGGGTTGGTAGGTCCGTTGTGACTACGTGACCTTGGCAAACTCGTGTGGGAATCCTAGGTTGTGAATTTGGGGTATAGGCCGAGTTCATCCTCCGGGAAGAATTTTTATCGGCTCCCATTCACTCCCCCCCTCTCTGGTCGCCTAATCGGTCCTTCATAGGTGAACGAATCGACGAAGTAAGGGATTTGTTGATCTCCAATGTGGGCATGATCGAGTAGTATGCAACGTGACGTGCTCATGATCATGTAGTACTAGGCGAACGAATCGACGAAGGAAGAGATTTGTTGATCTCCAATGTGGGCATGATCGAGTAGTATGCAACGTGACGTGCTCATGATCATGTAGTACTAGGCGAACGAATCGACGAAGGAAGGGATGTGTTGATCTCCAATGTGGGAATGATCGAGTAGTATGCAACGTGACGTGCTCATGATCATGTAGTACTAGGCGAACGAATCGACGAAGGAAGGGATGTGTTGATCTCCAATGTGGGCATGATTGAGTAGTATGCAACGTGACGTGCTCATGATCATGTAGTACTAGGTGAACGAATCGACGAAGGAAGGGATGTGTTGATCTCCAATGTGGGCATGATCGAGTAGTATGCAACGTGACGTGCTCATGATCATGTAGTACTAGGTGAACAAATCAACGAAGGAAGGCAACGTGACGTGCTCATGATCATGTAGTACTTGGCGAACGAATCGACGAAGGAAGGGATGTGTTGATCTCCAATGTGGGCATGATCGAGTAGTATGCAACGTGACGTGCTCATGATCATGTAGTACAAGGCGAACGAATCGACGAAGGAAGGGATGTGTTGATCTCCAATGTGGGCATGATCAAGTAGTATGCAACGTGACGTGCTCATGATCATGTAGTACTAGGCGAACGAATCGACGAAGGAAGGGATGTGTTGATCTCTAATGTGGGCATGATCAAGTAGTATGCAACGTGACGTGCTCATGATCATGTAGTACTAGGCGAACGAATCGACGAAGGAAGGGATGTGTTGATCTCCAATGTGGGCATGATCGAGTAGTATGCAACGTGACGTGCTCTTGATCATGTAGTACTAGGCAAACGAATCGACGAAGGAAGGGATGTGTTGATCTCCAATGTGGGCATGATCGAGTAATATGCAATGTGACGTGCTCATGATCATGTAGTACTAGGCGAACGAATCGACGAAGGAAGGGATGTGTTGATCTCCAATGTAGGCATGATCAAGTAGTATGCAACGTGACGTGCTCATGATCATGTAGTACTAGGCGAACGAATCAACGAAGGAAGGGATGTGTTGATCTCCAATGTGGGCATGATCGAGTAGTATGCAACGTGACGTGCTCATGATCATGTAGTACTAGGCGAACGAATCGACGAAGGAAGGGATGTGTTGATCTCCAATGTGGGCATGATCGAGTAGTATGCAACGTGACGTGCTCTTGATCATCTAGTACTAGGTGAATGAATCGACGAAGGAAGGGATGTGTTGATCTCTAATGTGGGCATGATCGAGTAGTATGCAACGTGACGTGCTCATGATCATGTAGTCCTAGGCGAATCGAATCGACGAAGGAAGAGATGTGTTGATCTCCAATGTGGGCATGAACGACTAAGTATGCAAATGGATTGTCCGGTTCTTTGCATTATGTACGACAGGACCATCCTGTTATGACTTTCATACTCATCGACATACGTTTGGAGGATGGTCCGGTCTGGTATACATCGGAACAGAGGAACTTCCTTGTAAACTATAGTTACGAAAGGTGCTTCCCATTTCCCGGTCACAGGGTGCCAACAGCGCACTACACACACCTTTATGGCTTTATCCAACGGCGTGTCACTCGTGCTGACCCGCCATCCCCCCATTTACTGTCTCCTCACTTGAGGTGCAACCACTTGGTAGGGTTCCGCCGCCGCCGCCTGCAGCAGCCTCTAGCGGATACCTCAATCTGTCACCGAAATTAGAGGTATGCATCCGCCTCCAGGCTCCAGCGAATACCGCAATCCGCCGCCGAATTCTTGGAATGGCACTAATTCGAGAAATTCATTGCAGATGGGCCGAGATGGTGGCAAGAGAGATGGAAAGGCGCTTGATCCTCCTCCGGGGAAGCAACAACGAAAGTTGCAGCTGACTTCTGCAGGCACATCTGGTCCTCAGACGAGGCTAAGGTGCAGGTCTGCGGCACGGGATTCTTCCTCTGCCCCTACGTGCCGCACACGGGGTGGGTCAACCTCGGTGCCTTCCGGCCGCACACGGAGTGGGTCAAGCTCGGCGCCTTCCTGCCGCACACAGGATGGGTCAACCGCGGGCCGTCGCCCGCCCCGCCCTTCAGAGTTTCTTGCGCCAGATCCTAGGAACGAGAAATAGGTACAACTTCACCCTCCACCAGAAGAGCCGCTTAAGATGATGGACCTGCGCAACCACACCTACCAAATGATTAAAGGTCTTAGATGGGTGCCTGAGAAGCAGTGGTGGGACAAAACCAAGGACAAACGGGTCGAACCAACATTTAGGAATGTCCTTCAGCAAACTTTCTATTACAACTACAAATACCTGCCCATGAAACTATACCAGCACACGGTTATAAATTGGGATCATATGACGTTGGCCGTGGGAGGGGATGTTAAGGCATACTTCGATGATCATCCCGGATTGGCTGATTTGGTCTCAATGCATCATAAGTATGTTGAGGATTGGGTGAGAGTTTTTTATGCTACTGTGTACATTGCCGATACTAGGGAGTACATCATGTTCATGTATCAGGGACGCCAGTATACTCTTTTCCGACACCATATTGCTGACAAACTTGGATTGAGGGATTTTGAAATAGGAAAGTACGACCATAAGACATCCCTACATAATATTTTCTACGGGGATCGTGAACCACCTCGGCGTAGTTTGCTCGGTGGGTCGTTCCCGTCCGACGAGGAGATGGCCGGACTTTTTGTTGAGTTGTTCACAGGTAGGCAAGCATATCGCACGCCTGACATGCTTACCCCTGAGGCAAATGTGGTTCACCGGGCACTACGTAAGACATTGTTACCACGGATTGGCAATGCAGAGTCGATCACTAGTCTTCAGTAGTGGCTTCTCCTTCACGTCATGACTGGCCGGCCCTTCGACATCGTGGACTTCATTTTAGCCGAGATTGAAGATGTTATATTTGATGGGTTGACCGTGGCCCAGAATATGCCGTATGCTCACTGGATCTCCTTCATGCTGAGTAGTGTTACCAGAGTAGATGAAGACGAGGAAAGGGTGTGAACCGGACCCAAAGATTGGCATCCCGAGTACATGATGTCCGAGACACATTTCAAGGAATACAGGCCTGCGAGACCAGGAGACAGACGTTGTGGCCTAAGGGCTACAATTGAGCCATCTCCTGATGACATTTGTTCCTCAGACAGTGAAGGCAATGAGGCGTCTCCAGTGAGACATCTCCGAGTACATGATGGTGCATCGCTACCCACTGAAAAAACAAAAACAGTTCCAATCACTCCAGCAACAACCAGTGAGCCAATGGACTCTTCCTTCTTTCTGAAACTGATCCTTGAAAATCAGCGCGACCAGAGAAAGTTCCAGTCAATGATGGAGATGAGGATGGCACAGCAGGAGGACTTAAATCGCGCACACTCGGAGCAGATAGCACAAATGGTAACACAGCACTAGCGCACTATGGAGAATTTTGTGAATGCTTCACTCAGTCACCTTCACCAAGTTAACGGCTTACCGCCACCGCCCGCTCTACTCGCACCTATTGGTCAGACTCCCTTGCAACTCATGCCTCCTGCTAACTTGGGTAAATCATCTGAAGTCTATGAGCTACCTCACAGTTCAGCAATTGGTTCACAATGGATGACAGAAAAGGATTCCAAAGAAGAAAAGGAAGCAGATGCAATAATACTCAAGGTTCTATCTGATATTGTAGCAGAGGAAACGAATAAGGAAGATCCTTTGGCAGCAACAGCAAATGGTCCGGAAGATCCTGCTCCAGCTACCTCGGAAGGCTCTCGTGCAGCTGATCCTGCTCCAGCTCCTGCTACGTCGGAAGGCTTTCCTGCTCCTGCTCCTGCTCCTGCTAACTCAGAAGGCTCTCCTGCTCCTGCTCCTGCTACCTCAGAAGGCTCTCCTGCTCCAGCTCCTGCTACCTCAGAAGGCTCTCCTGCTCCTGCTCCTACTACCTCAGAAGGCTCTCCTGCTCCAGCTCCTGCTACCTCAGAAGGTTCTCCTGCTCTAGGTCCTTCTCCTGCTACCGAAGAAGGCTCTCCAGCTCCAGCTCCTGCTCCAGCTCCAGCTCCTGATGACCCTCTTCACAATCCTGTTACATCGGCTCCTTCGAACACCGACGAAAAAGAGGTAGAATGTTAAACATTCCTTTTATTGTCATTGATTCCATTTGATTGTTGTATTCGAGTTGAACAATACATTTTCTTCACATGTGCGAACCAGCCATAAATAATCGTTTTGCCTGGGCTTTGTGCTCAGGTCTTCACAATTGCTGACCAAGATGAAACTGTACCGGAGTCAGAAGACTCCCAATACTCTTGTACCGGGTTGCAGAATGAGATATAGGTACCAGCACTTCGTTTCCAGAATAGAACATCGTACTTGTGTCATGACGTTGAAGACTGCGACTTCCATACGATCGAATCCTCCGATTGGATTAATGGCTTGGATCAATACGGGATTCCTACAACCAAAACGGAGAGTTCTACAACCTCGACATCAAGTAATGCATGAGTCGTGCTATGCATAAAACGAACCCAACACTCCCTACGCATGCTTTTGTTTGTAATTTTTGATGTAATCCTTGAATCATGTTACAATACCGATGTTTGATGAGAGGAAGGGACGTGTTGATCTCCAATATGGGCATGATCGAGGAGTATGCAACGTGACGTGCTCATAATCTTGTAGTACTAAGCGAATCGAATAGACGAAGAAAGGGATATGTTGATCTCCAATGTGGTTATGATCGAGGAGTATGCCGTGCTCATAATCTTGTAGTACTAAGAGCAACTCCAAGAGGCTCTCTAAAAATCACTAGCTAAAACCCTGATTTGGCTAGTATGTAAAATGAAATGGCTAGGAAAAAGTTGATGAAATCCAACAGACTAGCTAAAATCAACTCTCCATATGCTCCACCGCTAATGGGTCCCGCCTGCCATACTCATGTACGAGGGGATAGCTAGCGGGACTGGCTAGCCAAAGATGGCTAGTGAAGCCCCTGGTTTAGCTAGCGAAGGATAGCGAGGGCAAGTTTAGCTAGTCTGCTGGATTGAGTTTTTGGACAAATTTTCCATTTTTTAGCAAGTTAAGCCAAGATAGCTAGTCTCTTGGAGTTGCTGTAAGAATTGAATCGACGAAGGAAGGGTTGTGTTGATCTCCAATGTGGGCATGATCGAGGAGTATACAACGTGACATGCTCATAATCTTGTAGTACTAAGAATCGAATCGACGAAGGAAGGGATGTGTTGATCTCCAATGTGGGCATGATCGAGGAGTTTGCAACGTGACGTGCTCATAATCTTGTAGTACTAAGCCAATCGAATCGACAAAGGAAGGGTTGTGTTGATCTCCAATGTGGGCATGATCGAGGAGTTTGCAACGTGACGTGCTCATAATCTTGTAGTACTAAGCCAATCGAATCGATGAAGGAAGGGTTGGGTTGATCTCCAATGTGGGCATGATCGAGAAGTATGCAACGTGACATGCTCATAATCTTGTAGTACTAAGCTAATTGAATCGACAAAGGAAGGGTTGTGTTGATCTCCAATGTGGGCATGATCGAGGAGTATGCAATGTTACGTGCTCATAATCTTGTAGTACTAAGCCAATCGAATCGACGAAGGAAGGGATGTGTTGATCTCCAATGTGGGCATGATCGAGGAGTATGCAACGTGACGTGCTCATAATCTTGTAGTACTAAGAATCGAATCAACGAAGGAAGGGATGTGTTGATCTCCAATGTGGGCATGATCGAGGAGTATGCAACGTGACGTGCTCATGATCATGTAGTACTAGGCGAATCGAATCGACGAAGGAAGGGATGTGTTGATCAATATAAGGGGAGCAGTACATAAACGAAATGAGTAGTCCCTAGTCAAGGAATATCCTATGTAGTAGTATCTTGATTAGAGGAACATCCTTTGCTGCCAGTATATAGCGCTGACCAGCCCTCAGAACAAACCGGCGCGCGATTCAAATATTCGGAATTTCGGACGCCCGGGCAAAGCAGATGTTAAATGTCCTTTTTCCTTCCCCCTTCCCAATGCACCCCGTTTCAGTCACCACCATAATGAAAGGGTATATTGGTAATCTGACAAGGCCCTCCACCGTAATGGATAAATTACCCCCACCCCCGTCCCTTCCCTCCCATCTACTCCTCTCCTTGCCATCTCAAATCTTTTCGCCCCCATTTCACCTTCCCTCCTCGCCGGCAGCCCAAATCTTCACCTCCTCTCCTCCATCGTCTCAAATCTACCGCTCATAGCTTCAGCCCCTTTCCCATCTGCCTCTGTATTAGCAGTGGCAATGACACAATGGCACCAGGAGGGATGGTCATACGAAGGAAATATCCAGAACAAGGTACAATGTTTTCCTCCTCGATTCAGCTTCCCCGGTGGATTCGTACTTGCGTGTTTCCCATGTGGCAGATCCCATGTGTGCACTAGTTTTTTTTTGATCAGGTAGATCCCATGTCTACACTAGTTCTTTTTAGGATCTTGTTTTGACTAGGAACACCTTTCAGGATCTTGTTCGGCTAGGAACATCCTACTGGTTCTTATAAAAGTTTTTAGATCTGACAGATCCCATGTCTACACTACTTCTTCTCAGGATCTTGTTTTGACTAGGAACATCTTTTTCAGGATCTTGTTTCGGCTAGGAACATCCTACTGGTTCTTATAGAAGTGTTTAGATCTAGTTTTATTTACAGTGGTAGGCCAACCTTACAAAAGTTTCTCTACTTTCCTAACAGAAGTAGACGAGCGTGGCGATTACGAGCGACAGAGGGACATTAATGTTTTGAAGAATCACAATTTCTTCTATAGTCTTGGCATCGAGAAAATGAAAGCACTTTTAGCAGCTGACCGACCAAGTAGAAAGGGTACCAACGATACAACAATACACGATTCAAATCCGGAGTACAACCCTTCTGATGAACATGAATCTGACCCAGAGACATGTCAACAAGAGGTAGTCTTATCATGAACTCATTTCATGTACTAGTTATGCAGGATTGCTTTTGATCTTCTCTTTCTTTGTTGAATTTTGTGTAATCAGGTCACTCATAGCATACCTGTCAGTGGAGGAAGAGGGACCAAGAGAATTCGGGCACCGGATGACCCTACTAGAATGCCTCCTAGACTGACTAGGACCAAGGCAAAGGAATTGGTTTTAGCTGATGGGAGTGGGACAACTCTTGATACACAAGAATTGCCCACTGAAGGCCAAGCAACAGCAACCCACGATGAGAACATCATCGACATGACGATTGCAGAAGGCAAGTCATTTGATCTCATATTCGAATGTCCTAATTACCAACCGAATAACTATTAACTTGTATGGCTATAACAAACTTGTTAGGTGATGCACGCCCTTCCAGAGCACAACGAGGGCCACAGGATTCAAGAAGATTGGGCAGAGATCTGGACCGAATTAGCCGAGGCTTAAATGGTAAGATCCCTATACACATTCAAGAAGGGCTCAAATGCCCAGAGGCACCAATGCAACCTGCAAAGTTTGCATCAGAAGGTGGGATCATAGTGTGTGGGCACATACCGATCCTTCCTAGCTGGAAGGACTACAAGCCAAAGAAGAACCAACAAGATGGTGAAAAGACTGAAGACCATCTCAAGAACTACATGGGCAAACTAGCGGTGTGCATATGTTCACTCATCTACTACCATAGTTCTTTGCATCCATTCTTGTCATCCATTTTTCTGATAATTGTCTTGTGCTAGGGGCAATTCGACATTGACACCACCAGTGAGCCTGTAAGGGTGGCATGCACTGACATGCTGAAGTCGATACAGAGACAGGCGAGGTATCGCCTGAAGCAAATGTACTTCAATGATGTTCCAGCAAATGCAGTCCCAACTAAATCTCCTGTGCCCAATCTGACCGACGCCCAATGAAAGGCACTGGTTAACATGTGGTCTTCCCCTGAGCACAGGGTATGATAGAACTTCAACTTGCCACTACCACATTTTCTTATAGTTATATATTGTTCTTAATCTTATTTCTTACACAAGTTCTTATTATTGTAAAGGCGAGGTGTAGTACAAACACCGGTAATCAAGGAAAGGTTAAGTACCATCAGTGCACGGGATCTCGAAGCTACATTGTACAAGCTAATCTTGTGGTAAGCAGATGAACAAGTCATGTTTTTGCTCTGTAGTTCATTTCATGAACCATTTTACAATGCTAGCACTTTGATAATTATGCCTATTTTCGAAACATATTTAGAGGCAGAAGTATACTGCTGAAGGAGTAGGGCTAAGTCCACTTGATTATTTCAAGTCCTTCCACTGCAGCAAGAATGGCTTCACCGCTCCAGTACAGGCAGCCATTGTAAGTACTTGTCTGCTTTTGCATTTTTCTTTGCAACAATACTAGAAACATGTGTGACTATTTTATTTTAAACCTTTCATTTATTTCCTTTTTTAGGCTCGCATGGAACAAATTGTCGCTGAACCTCAAGGCGACCAACCAAGAAAGACTGCTGCTGAAGCAGTGGCGGAAGTTGTCCAATCTAGGACTTTTCGGGAGGTTGCTGGCATTCGCCCGCCCTCCAACTAGGGTTAGTACTGCACTTCAGGTTCAGGAAATACGAGCTGGACTTAACAATGAGAAGCAAGGGGGGGGCACAACTGCGGCAGAAGATTGTTGAACAGGAGGCCGAGATGAGCGAACTGAGATTGAAGGCTCAAGAATAGGAGACAACATTGAAGTCTCAAACAGAAGCGCTTGAAGCTTTGAAGAAGAGCACAACTGACATGCATAATCTGATCCAAGGATTGATAAATTTCAGCCAGGTTTATCCTCCTTTAAACTGAAGTGTGGTCCTGGTGAACTTGTGTTGCTGATGACTTGTTGTATGTTGATTCGATTCGATGCTAACTTGATGTATATTGCACAATTGTACTGGTTGAACTATTCCCTGAATGTGGTGTGAATTATATAGAAGTGGGAAATGTTTTGTTTTGTTGTCTGATTATGTGCTGCCAGAAAAGTATACAGTGCCCTGCGAAATGCAATATGGGCTGATCTAAAAAAACCAATATGGGCCGAGGCCCAGGAAAGGCCCTGTGGATAATGCCCAAAATCAAATGTCTAAGCATAATGCAATATGGGCCAAGTTTGTTAGATTGCTAGGGCCCAAAATAAAATAGCCCAATATACTGTGCAACAAACATTTCGGGAATGGCAAAAAAAAACACGAAAACCTGAAACAGGCTAAAATTGGCCCAACAATATTAGGCGCACAAAGGCTCTTACATTGACCGAGCCTCAATTTGTGATGAACCGAAATCGTCATAACCCCCTGCCACGTCGGAGCCACGATGGATCTCGGTCCAACGTGGCAGGTAGCTTATGACGCCTTAGTGTTACGAATTTATACGCGTCATTAAACTCATGACGCCGGGAAATAAGGTCTCGTCATTAATCACGGTTTGTGACGCTCAATTAATGACGGAGCGTTTTTGTAACAACCAGCGTCATTAATCGCGGTTTATGACGAGAAACAGCCTTTTTTGCGTCACTAGTCGGCGTTTTTCTTGTAGTGCTCGCTTACCTTCACCGTGCCCACTGAAAGCACTCTACCTTTCCCATTATCCCCAAAAGTGATGTACTCTTTTGGTCATCACTGGGGTGAGGTTGGAGAACCACCTACGATCTCCGGTCATGTGTCGAGAGCAACCGGAGTCGATCAACCAAAAGCCCTCCATGCCTCCCACCTGCAAAATAAAAAACAAGAGCGAGAGTGAGCAAACGACTCAGCACTGGGGTTAGTACAAAATGAATCAAACCAGTGTCGTGCCATTTGCTCAAAAGTGGGGTTAGCAAAATCCATCCTATCACTCCTAGGTGGAACACCCACACGTCTCCTTGGAGGACTACGCGTACCATGAGGTGGAGACCGTGGTCCGTAGCTCCTCCGAGACCTAAAGTTGCGATCGTTCCCCCCATACTCGTATTGGCCACGAGTCAAGGAATGTCCAGCAAACTCACCACGCCCAAACCCAACATGCCTACCACCATGTCTCTGTGGAGGCACACCTCGTGGCACAAACTCACGCCTACCCTGACGAGGAATGGTATACACCACACCCTCACCTCTAGGCACCATCCGAGGCTCAGGCACACCACGAGAAGGGTGGTACCTATCCTTGTTTGCCATCTCTCTAGCAATCCTCTCCTCGCGCTTCCTGCTGAAGCAAAACTCAGCTAGGTGACCATCCCTCCCACAATGATCACAATGGAACGGGATTGGCTTTGGCTTTGGCTGAGGTTTTGGGTTCTCTCTGGGTTGAGGCTTCTCCTCACTAGGTTTCTCTCCCTACTTCTCAAGGAACACATACCCATGTCACTCTTGAACTTGATGGGTTTCTGGAAGTCATTTGTTTGGGGAGGAAACACTGGTGGAGCTGGGGTAGTGTCTAGTCGGTTCCTAAGTGGGTTTGGCTTAGTAGCACAGGCATTCTTGTGGTAGGTATTTGGTGGAGCTGGGATATCACCTATCTTCTCCTCATTCTCACCACTGCACTCCCCAATCTTATCCGACCCAAGCACTTGCCCATCATAGCGCTTGTATGCCTCAATCATCATCCTAAGCTGAGGCTCATGACCCAACAACCAACCCATCATTTTCCTCAACTCATCATTCTCATCCTGCAAGCGATCAACATAGTGTGCAAGCTCCAAATTCTTCACAACATTTATTTCACAAGTAGAGCATGAAGTAGGAATAGGAGCTTTCAGCTTAGCCTCTAGTGATCTAGCATAAGCATGTGATTCATCTAGCTTTTCATGCAAAATAGGACAAGAAGTGCAAGCACCAAGCAAGGAGGGCCTAGATTTCATCTCATCTAGCTCAACCCTAAGCACATCTAGTTCCTCAACCTTGGAGGCATACTTTTCCTTGAGCACAGTCAAATCACCAAGGAAAGTAGAGCAATCAGTGCATTCAGGTTCATCGATCACAATAGGAGCAAACTTCAAGGCATCAATCTGAGATCTGGCATCAACAAGCATAGACTCTAGCTCTATCACCTTCTCCTTAGCCTCTCCTAGCAAATACCTATACTCCCTTTTCTCCTTGTTGGTCTTTCTAAGTACATCATCACGGTTGTCAAGCAATTCATTCAACCTAGCATTCTCCTCTACCAAGAAGGTAGGATCATTATTTAACTCATCCTCAGAATCAGAGTCCGAGTCATCCTTCTGCCTCTTCTTGCTCTCGGAGCTGCGTGCCATGCCGCAAAAGCCTTGGGCGGCGAAGCACAGGCCGTTGATGTTCTTGCTTGACCGCTTGCCCTTGTGCCGGTTCACTTCTTCTTCACCGCTTGAGCTCGATAAAGAGTAGTAGGAACTCAAGTCAATGTCGCTCGCTCCGGCAACCATCGCCTACTCCGTCTTCTTCTTGTGGCCGCCACTCCTCCTTGGCCTCCGCTCGGACTTGTTCTTGCCCTTGTAGTTGTCCCTCGAGCGGTGCTTGTGGTCGGTCCTCGGATGGTGCTTGTGCTCGGGCTTGATATCCATGGCCTCCGAGCACTCAGCGATAAAGTGCCCGTGCTTCCCGCACCGGTAGCACATGCCAGAGCTCCTCCGATCTTTCTTCTGGTTCGTGTACAAGCGCTCAAACCGCCTACTCAGCAACGCGAGATCATCCTCGCGCAGCACATCGAACTCCTCATCTGGCATGGACACAAGACAAGACAAAGAGAACTGTCTAGAAGACAGTTAGTGTTAGTCCTTGGTCCAGAAACAAGAGCCAGACTATGAGGATCAGTCAGGTTCTCGATCCTTGCTCGCACCCCACGGTCCACCTCGGACGACTTGAGCTTGGAAAACAGCTTGTCCACCGTGAGGGTCTCATACTGATCCGACTCCAGAATAGCCTCGAGCTTCTCACTCCACACGGTACGATCCAGAGAGTGCAGGAGCTTCACAGCCTTGTCATGATCATTGTACGGGAGCGTGGTCACATTAGCTCTCATGTTGTTCACAATCATAGTGAACCGCTGGAACATGGTGTCTATGGACTCACCGGGGAGATGAGTGAAGTTCGAGGCTTCACCTGATTGTTCCAAGCGAGGCTTCACCTGATTGTTCCAAGCATGAGCGTTCCTCAACTTCTACCAAATCTTGCACGCCAAGTCCTCTGCTTGAACCCGATCGAATTTAGGCTTGCAAAGGGCACAAAAGAGATAATCGACTGCCTTGTTGTTGGCATCATGGATATCTCGAGAACCTGGGGCAAGGAAGTTGATGGGGTGGACATAGGAGGTGTTCTCCGTCACATCCCATATGATATGTCCTTTGCCGCGAAGAAAAGAGGACACAACGCTACCACATCTGGTAATTCTTACCATCAAAGTGTGGAGGACCCGAACCCTGTTCTTGGTACGCCGTCTTTGGATCTTAGACAGGTTAGAATCACGAAGAACGTAACCAGCTCTGATACTAATTGAAGGACCGATTAGGCGACCAGAGAGGGGGGAGTGAATGGGAGCCGATAAAAATTCTTCTCCGAAGAGTCGAACTCGACTATGCCCCAAAATCACAAGCAAGGGTTCCCACACGAACTTGCCAAGGTCACGTAGTCACAACGGACCTACCAACCCTAGGAACAAGTCCCAAACCAATCACAAGCGGAAGCATAACTGAAGAGGCAAGAGACTTAGGTAACTCTGCCTGCCAGGGACGGACCGTCTGAACTGGACTGGCGGACCGTCCGTCTGCTGCTCACGGACTGTCCATATGGGCACCACAGACCATCCGAATTAGTAGACAAAACCGCCAGAGACGAACTCCTCCTCACAGACTGTCTGAACCGGACCCACAGACTGTCTGTCCGGTTCAGGCAAAACAAGCACCCCGAGCTCACCCACACGGACGGTCCGAATCAACCACACGGACTGTCCGTCAAACTTGTTGCAACAAAAACCTAGCTCGACAACTAATCGAAACACGAGCGAATAAGAACTGGACGAACTCATGACGAACACTGACGAACTGGCCTCCTCACGGACAGTCCGTGATGGGCACATGGACAGTCCGTCCGGAAGGGACAGAGCCTTGCGAAAACAAAAACGCTAGTCAACTCCACCTACCATCCATAGATCTCCCAAACGGCTGAATGGATTGAGACAAGATTTGGGGGAGATGTGAAGCGTCCCTAGGGGATGCTATGCCCAAAAACTTAGAGCCTCAAACCAGCTAAATCGCCGGGAATCGAACACGAACCGAGCTCAACTAAAAAGCTAGGGTTCCAACCGAAATCCTTGAATCAGAGGCCAAATCCGGAGTTTGAGGGGTCAAGATCAAGCACAAAGATGCACAAGACATCTATCCAAGATCCCCACAAAGAAATCCGAACACAAACGCCTCATAATCGAAGGAACAAGCCGCGCACAAAAATCCAACAAAAATAGCCCGAAAAAGACACGAAAATAACTCGAGCCACAAGAAGGAAATCGACGCAACCATGAATGCTTTCATACACTCGGAGGTTAGATTCTCTACAAAATAGTGAAGAAAAGCTAGCCTAAAGAGCTGGGAAAAATGAGAAGCAGTCCGGATGGATGAGTTGCCCCGAAACCCTAGAGCTATATATATGAAGTCTCTCCAGGTTGGGCAAATGACCAAGCTACCCCTAGAACATAAATGAAGATACACACCCCTCAGGGGCAAGATGGCCAAGTAGAGATCTTCCTTCATCAGGCAGCCACACCTTTGTCGCAGTTCGCGTCCTCCCGACGCAAGCCCTGTGATCCCGCCGCGTGTCCCCCGGCATCGAAGCTTCTCGGCGTGCCCGGATCCCGTCTCCGCCTACCGAGTCTCCGGTCTTGTTTTGTGGCTCAACCAAGTAACCCGATGGTTTTTTGGTGAACCGCCGCAAACCCCGCATGTAGACTCCGGTCGTGAACCGCTACCCTGCACCGGCTCCTGTCCACGACTTCGTCTTGCTTTTCTTGCAACCATGCGGCCCGCACTTGATCCCGTTCAGCCACCGGGTCCATCGAGCTGAGCCTATGTTGACGGCTGTTAAGTACCTAATTTAAGGCCGTCAATCCCTGCATTTCATCATGAGAACCATGCATCCACAGTAGAATAGGGGCTTAAACTGACAATTTCCACAAGTGGCTGTATGAAGATGAATGCAGGTGTTTAGCATAAGAAATGAAGAGAAAGCACACCTCCATGATCATAGCACTTCAGGCTCAGCCAATGAGGGGCTGCCATGCAAGCATCCCCTGGATCAATGACATCATCAATCCAAGAGAGAGAGCCTCGGCGAATCAGAAACCGCCACGTGTGCATCACATGGATCCTATGGCCCACCAGAGCGACTAAACCGCCTCAGACACACGTGTACACTAGGAACTGACCTCGGGACCAACCACGCAGCCACTCAGAGAAAGCACAGGCTGAGGGGGCCCACCTGGGGGTCGACCGACCCCAGGATCGGTCGAACCGACCTTAGGCCGGTTGATCCTGGCCTTCCACGTGCTGGCTCCTGGTTGGCTCCTGGTCACGTTCCGGGAGTGCACGGGGTGTCCTCTCACCGGTGCCTTGGCCTACAAATAGAAGAGGAGGGGGGGGGTAAGAAGAGGACAACACACTTGAAGGCAACTTCTCACCTTATCCTCTTTCTCTTCTTCTCATCCCCTCTTGGTGGAGGTGAAACCTCATCCCACCATGAGTGTGAATGTGAGGAGGATCTAGCTTAGGTGGTGCTAGGTAGAGAGGGAGTGTGTGGATGAGTAGAGGTGAGGTGTGATGATCCGTTCTTCATCCACCTTCCCCTTGTATCTCGTGGGTGACGCCATTCTTCATTTAGACTAAAGTGAGTATTTCATTGTATTCCAATTAGACTAAAGTCGCATTCATACATGGGTGATATGTTCTAGTGTTCTTCGTCTGTTCTTGATCATAGGTAGCATAGCCCTGTTTGATCCTGCGGAGGATTTACATAGTAGACTTATCCGTTTGTGTGACTGCCTGTCGATTAGAATATAGTGAGTCTCATGCATATCTGAATTAGATCAAAGTGTCATTCATATCTCTTAGTATCGTCTCGATTCCATGATGGGCAAGGTCTAGCCATACTCACGGGTTCATTGCTCCGTATTTATATGGAGTGCTATAGTGTTGCTATGGGACGTCAGACGTAGCCGTGCTATAGTAGTAGTCGGTAGTGTAGACGTGGTGTCTAGACTACGGGTTATCTTTCGATTGCCCTGTATCCCACGGTTTGTCTTGGGGTAGGCCGCGGTAGTGACAGCTGTTGGACCCTTATGGAATCCCCCACGTTCGGATACAGGTGTAGGCAACCATTTGCCGTGAACCAATTGTTATAGCCAGGACGGTCCGGTGTCCGAAGCGAGATCCTTTGCAGCTTGTACCCCCTAGAACCGAGTACCTACAAGAGATTCCATACCTCTCACCTACCTCAGCAGAGATCCTGTGTCCCTGGATAAGTCGCTCGTAGAGTACCCCATCCATTCCTAGGATTCGATACCCTTTCGAATACTCCCGAGGGAGAAGTACTACAATGGTGTATCCATGCGCTTGCGGACTCGTTCTCACCCGTCAGTATACCCGGGTGATTCTTCCATGCTCACGATATCCCGGTGCCATAGTGGTGAGGTTAAGAAATACCAACAACCTACTTGTCTCTCCACTCCTCGGAGGCCCCATAAGGCTAAGACCTTTCGCGCCCGCTCTTCACCTGCACCAACGCAGATTAAGCCGCATCCTACACCTGCAATACTCGGCCAAGAGTAAGTCCAGACCACGTTGTCAATCACTCATCACATCAGGGAGCAACCATCCACTGGTCCTCGGATGCTCCAGTCCTCAATCTCCCCGTTAATGAGTGCATTGACAACACACATAGTAACCAATTCAGAGAAACGAGAAAAAGAAAAGAAACGAACCAAAAACTCAAACAAGTGATCAAAAACCAAACAAAAGCCACTACTACAAAACATGGATAAGGTAACACATCCTTGTAACACATTCATTATTGTGTTACAAAGAAGTTTCACAGGAACACAAAACTATGTGTTACAAATGAAGGTTGTAACACATAGCACTTGCTTTGTAAAAATATGTTACTATTGATGATTATAGTAACACAAAAATAATGTTACAGTTCAAGTGTTACAATACATGCATCAAAACATCAAAACGCTTCGACATATGTCATTTCCTTTTTTTTAAAACATTAAAAAACACATAAAACATCAAACGTTTCATATTGCTTCAAAATCATTGAGAAACTTTTTTTTATTAATAACCAAATATCACATGGAAAACACATGATCATAGCAGCACTTAAGTAATTGATCTTGCGTTGTAGATAATGTTTGTTCAGCAATTCACTAACGTGTATATGGACTCATGGTTTAATTAAAGTGGGTCCCAAAAAAAAGATAGGAGTGACCGACCCCTCAAGGTTCTTCGATGCTCTTCGGGAATTGGATACAGAATAAACGGGAAAAAAAGAAAAGGAAAACAAATGGGAGCAACAACTGCTATCCGTCTCGCCCGCATCTCCTCTTTCGTAGCGCCTCCACGCCACCGGCCGCCGTCGCCTCAAAGCATAGCCGCAGCCACTCCGCCGTTCGCCTGGGTCCATGCGAGTCCTCACGCGCAGTCCGCCGCTCGCGGTGCCGCCTTCTCGGTTTGGCAGTGCCTAGCCTACGCCGTGGACGCCGCCTCTGTCCGCCCACGTTGTGGAGAGCCACGGCCCCTCCACCGGCCGGCTGTCCGCGCCGATCCCGTCACCCGTGTTTCCGCCGGCAGCCCTCGCTGCAATTCGGCATCGAGATCTCGGCCACCGTCGCCGGCACGCTCGTGCGCCTCCGATCCCGTCGATGGGGCCGTGCCCATGTTCAATGTGAAGATCAATCAGCTGGGGCGCAGTGGTTGTTGTTGATCCATGGGGTGACGGAGGTTTACCAACACTGACACATGGTGTTGGACTATATGCCTCAAGCCCTCAACAGACGAATACA
Organism: Cenchrus fungigraminus; assembly: GCA_036936925.1. Classification (NCBI taxonomy): domain Eukaryota; kingdom Viridiplantae; phylum Streptophyta; class Magnoliopsida; order Poales; family Poaceae; genus Cenchrus; species Cenchrus fungigraminus. The sequence goes on along the minus strand of CM072768.1, from coordinate 57,080,012 downwards.
AAAGCTCAATTTGCAGATAGAAAGCTCGAGATTGATAGGTGGGCAGATGAAATCACACTACTCAAAGAGATTGGCGAGTTGGTGTAGTTATTTGCAACTAATTTTAGTACATTCTTCAATTCGTTTAGAATTTATTTCTTGGCTCACGTCTCACGACCCTGTGGTCCCTGTCTTGCCATATACTAGGGTTTGGTTCTGGGGCACATCCATTCCACGCCAACCTTGACCTTGCAGGCAATTTGAATAACCACCAGCTAGCTGCTCACAGGTGACTGCCCTTCGTTGACTACTAGTTCATTCTTGGTTGAACAGAGCATATAGATATGTCATATGTCACCCTTATAATTATAGAATCACTGGGATGTTGGATATCTTGGCACTACACTGAACATCATTTACTGAAAACTAAGCTACTTGTGTGTTTGTCCAAGGAAATCAAAAGAACTTATGAGTTTCTTTGATTTCTTAATTAACATTGTGAGTTCAATTCATGAGTACAGTAGAGTGGCACCTCTCACACCTAATTCAGTCACACTCCATTAGTCTCACCTTTCTGTATGCATGTCTTACCCTTTGGTAAATAGTTCGAAATTCAGATTAGATACTTGCTGTAGCCAAACTTATATTTCCGAAACACCTGATTACTCAATGTTTTTTTGTTAATCCGATGATATCGTAATCAGATGTAGATGCTGCCAAGAATATGATAATGTAGATGGTTATATACTGACTTTGTAATATATCCTGAACCATTCCGTTTTTTCTGTTTCATGTAGCATCAATTATTTGCTCAGCTCAAATTTTAAAATGAGTTGATGACTTTAATTTTTAGAGTTGATGAATTTAGTTTTGAGTACTTGTCACAATTCAGATATGCATTCTGTCTTCGAAGATCTATATGTACATATGTGCATATTACTACTTGCATCGTCCCTTGCAATTACTGTTTCATGATACAGAATAAACTCAAATTATTTGGTTTTGAGCATTCATCTATATTCTCTAGTCTAGAGCAATGTAAAATTGCAGAAAGCTTTGAAGTATATTTTTAATACATTATCTGACTTTTTAGGACTTATACCTTCTCTGATGTGATCCAATGTATAGAGAGTCCATTTTTCCAGTACTTCATGTATTAAAAGAAATGTATCATACTTTCTGCAAGCTCATGAAGTATTTTTTCCTTCCTTACTTGCAGGTTTCAGAATGCAATTGTTGGTAGCGGTTCATTTGTTATTTGCCATACGAGGCGATCAATAGGCAAATGCTTTCAAGAAATAGATAAAAATAGTTGCATATTTCAGATTTGTATTAAAAGGGCGGCCTAGTGCAAGTGGTAGTGCTTGCCGCCTGTGAACCGAGAGGTCACAGGTTCGAGCGGTGGCCTCTACACATTGCACGATGTGTGGGAAAGACCTCCCGCTAATAACCTCCCCCAGACCCCGCACAGTGCGGGAGCCTAAGGCACTGGGTACGTCCTTTATTTCAGATTTGTATTATGAAACCGAGCTGTTGTACAAGAAATAAGTTTCTATAGGCATTGAGTCATTATAAATTGAGTGCTTGTAATCTAAGCTATTGTTGCTCATTGTTTGAATTTTGCTATTTTGTGACATGGGATGCTCCAAATTTTATTTAGGAATATAAGAAATTATTTCTCTAATCATTAAATTTATCGAAATATATCAATCGATTGTGTTACTAAGAGCTAGTCTAAGCTAGAAAAGTGTTACTAGCTTACTACGTTTAATGTTACAAGAGCAAAAAAGAGTTATTATAGTATTTGATTAGTAACACATCTTTTAAACAATTGTAACACATTCATAAGTGTTACCAGATGGTTGTAACACATTTTTTCATATAAAAGAACACATTGAAATGTGTTACTACAATTTTGTTGTAACACATTTTCAAGTAAATAAGAACACATATATTGTGTTCCAGTAGAAAGGTCTATCGTAACACTGAAAATAAGAACACTTATTAATTGTGTTACTACAATTCTTAGTAACATTTGTTTTGATCTACGGTAACACATAGTGGTGTTACCGAAGGTCTGTTGTGTAGTAGTGAGCCAAAAACAAGATCACTTGAGAGAGAAAAAATCTCGGTCCCCTAAGGCAAGGGCAACGGCTCGACACAACCGAGATAAAATGCTCCAAAATTGCCAACTCCTCAAGGTGAGGCAAAAGGCCTCGACACCATCAGCAAAAGAGCACAACTATAATCTGGCGACAAAGAGCTCCCAAAGCATGAATGCAAGCTCCCCCTGAACAAATGCATTTCTCCCAATTTTTCTCCCCCCTTGATGCAATACTCCCCATGGATAAATTGAATTGGGTACCCCACCCGATGCAAGTGATCAGAGGGGAGGAGTGTGGGTGGGAGGGGGAGAGAGAGAGAGAGAGAGAGTACGAGATCTGGACGAGATAGTAAGGGGATGAGACTCAGCGGTTGGGATGGCAGTTTGAAGGACCGGATTGGCGACCAGAGAGGGGGAAGTGAATGGGAGCCGATAAGAATTCTACCTCAAAGAACTCGGCCTATGTCCCAATCGCAACTCCAACAGTCACACATGAACAAGCCAAAGGAAACACAAACCTTTCTAGAGACCCTAGGAACAAAGATCAAAGGCTAAGAAACAAAGCGGAAGCAACCTCGAACAAAACAGAGCAAAACAAGGTCCAGCTGCGCCCTACCGGATCATCCGTCTCCAAGGTCGGATCATCCAAGACGAGACCGAGACTCACTGGGACACACTACCGGATCATCTAGCCCCTACCGGATCATCCGCCCTCAAGGTCGGATCATCCGAAACAGCCCAGAAAAATCGCCCGTGGGTCAACTCCAAACTTTCGATCGATGGATCTCCCAAACCACTTGGAGCCTTGAGACGAAACTTTGGGGAGATGATGAACACCCCAAGGAGTGGATATGCCCCAAAACTTTCGGCCTCTAACTCCCTACAACTTCCGGAATCGCGAATCCTTGCCAAGAACACTATGAACTAGGGTTCATCCGAAAATCAATGAATCGAAGGCCAAATCCAGCGTTTGAGGGGTCAAGATCATCCACAAAGAGGCACAAGGCACTCACCCAAGATCCCCTCAAAGAAATCCGGAGAGAAACACCCTCAAATCGACGAATCGAGCGACGAACGAAAATCCCAAGAAAAGGCTCCGAAAATCACCGAAAAAGGGAAAACGGGAGAGACACAATCAAGCCTTGAGGAACCACGCCGAATCATCTATACATACCATGAAGGTTCATACAAGGTCTAGCTTGCCTCCCGATCATCCATCCCTCTCTCAAGATCTCACCATGAAGCTCTCAAGCTAGCCCTAGAAAATCCTAAGGAAAATAGGAAGGGAAAATAGCAAAAGCAAATGAGCTAGGGTTTCAAGAGATGGCTGCCATCCTCTCTCCTCTAAGTTTATATGGAGGCAACCCAAAGACGAAACTACCCCTATTACATAATACTAGGATACACACCCCCAAAGGGCACTTTGGGAATTCTCGTCGTAGCACCATCAGACGGATGCCCGGCGACCGCACCTCGCTTAGCCTCGACGCAAGCCTTGCGATCCCGACGCGTGTCCTCCGCTTCGAAGTCTCTCGGCACGCCTAGATCCCGTCTCTGCCCGCCGAGCCTCCGGTCTTGGTTTTGTGGCTCAACCAAGTAACCCGACGGTTTTGTGGTGAACCGCCGGAAACCCCGCGGACTCGGTGCAGCCTCCACGCCAATCCCACTCATGACTTGACCGCCACGTCATCCCGGCTTGATGTTGGTTTTGTGGAGTACACCAACCAAACCCCGCGTGTAGACTTCGGTTGTTAGCCGCTACTTTGCACCGGCTCCACCTTGGTTTTGAGGCTCAACCAAGAAACCGTACACGACTTCGTCTTGCTTTTCTTGCCACCATGCAGCCAGCACTTGATCCCATTCGGCCACAAGGTCCATCGAGTCGAGCCTACTTGTCTCTCCACTCCTCGGAGGCCACACAGGCTAAGACCTTTCGCGCCCGCTCTTCACCTGCACCAACGCAAATCAAGCCGCAACCTGCACCTGCAATACTTAGCCAAGAGTCAGTCCACACCACATTGTCAATCACTCATCACACCAAGGAGCGACCATCCACCGGTCCTCGGACGCTCCGATCCTCACAGTTCTACCCGCGGGTGCGGATACTTGCAGATATCCGACCCGACAGGTATGGGTATGCACTGCAGTTTTCACCCATGGGCACGGGTACGGCAAAGATTATCACCCGCGAGCGCTGCCCGTTACCCGCATATAACTACATGGCCCATCAAAATATGTCCAACATCACATTTGGCCCAATAAAAAACAAGCCTAGGGTGTGGCTCCCAATCCATCTGTCCACCGCCGCCCCACCTCAATACTCTCGCGATCTGATTTGTTCAGTCCCTCTCACCTGATTGAGCAGTTGAGCGGAGCGACTCGGAAAGAAAAATACTCAGGTCGTCCGGGACACTCACGGCCACTGCCACTCCGTCAGGCCCGTGTCCCGTGCCCCTGCCCCCACTGCCTTTGGAGTTAGGCCGTCTTCCCTCCGTCTTCCTCTCCCAAATCCCCTCCGCACTCAACTGTGGATCTCGGTTAGAACCTATGGTGTTAGAAAATTATTGTTATGTCTTAGTTAACTATTTTTATACAAAGATTAAATTTTGATTTTTAATTTCATATCTAATATTGATTTTAAGTTTGATTATATGCATTTTTGTTCAGCTAAAAAGTCGAATATGGTAATATGGACTAACAATTAACATAAATATTTTTAAATCTCATATACTAGTTTAAACAAGAAATAAGCTATTATAATGGAAACTGACATGCTTCTCTAAAGTTTGTTGAATACATGAACAAAGGTGTAGAAGAATATGCAACCACCTATAAAATTGTTGTACTAAATTGATAATTTTATATGATTTTTGACCAATTTGCACCCACTACTAAATTGAGCATTTTACATCTTGTTGGATCAATTCGCACCTACTTGACAAGTTGTTGTATGGTGGATGCAATTTGCACTCTTTTTATTACTTCCAATCTATTACCTTTGGTGGATTAAAAGGAGTATTATTTTAGAAAAACATGTGACCACAGAGGGATCCACTATCGTAGTATATATCATGGCGACCGGATCCTCTATCGCATAATTGTCGCTTTGAGTGGCTGCTTGTCCTGGTCGACGTCTTGTGGCATCATGGCCCATTAGTGTGAGAAAAAATCCACCGTCATGTGGTGGTTCTACTGGCTGCGGTGACGGGTTTTCGAGGGGCTATGGTGGTGATGCCCCTAAGCCTAGCGTGATAGCGACACCACTTGGCTAGAGCTGATGTCTTCCATTGATCTAGTGGCATGGCCTAGCATGGCAGCAGCAGGTTGACACCAACGTGCAAACCCTGAATTGTGTGCGCCATTGGCCATTGGCGTGCGGCCCTGAATTCTGGATGAGTGATGGCGGCGTCATTTGCATCGTATCCTCCCTAGAGGCATCATCGTTAGAGACCCATCTCGGTTCGGGGCATTATGGGCCCATCATCTACGACAGTAGTTACCGGTGACAGCAATTCCATCGTGTAGCTAGGTAAATGAGTGTTAACGAGCTCTCGTGGCATGGGCGGAGGCACCGTGATGCCTCCGTATTCCGAGGAATACCCTACTATTTTTACAAAAGAACAAATATACTTCATATGAACACATATATGCAGGTAATAGTGGGTCTATTTTTTCATTTCTCGAGTTACAAACACACATCCAAATGACCCAACATGCCTGGGAATACCCTGGTGTAAAATACGGGCTCCGCCACTATCTCGTGGAGGCATTTTTGCAGCTATGGTGGCGATCAGGGGTTCTCACATGGTTGTCAGTTGTATGCTTGCAGCGGGTTGCGGCAGCTGGCATTGCATGGCAACTATCAGTGCAGTGCGGAACTGCGTCGGAGGATGGCGCTTGTAACACCAACATCGTGGGGGCGATTAGGCTTGCAGCAGATAATGGTGGGTTGCTCATCTTTGCTAGGTTATCCAGTGTGGTACAACGTTGGAAGACGGCGCATGAGACTTCTTTAGCTTGCTAGGTTATCCAGTGTTGTGCGTGGGTGAAGCAATGAGGTAAAGTTGACCTACAGCAGCGACTTAGCTGTTTTGATGGAGATTTTGGGAGGTGGGGCAACATTGCTCACCACTCTAACTAGGTGATACCCCACGCGTTGCTGCGGGATTTTTTAAATAAAATTTCAAGGTGCAATGTGAAAGTAGAAACACAAAAGTGATTGTATGGCAACATTCGTTTGTAAACAACATTATATATGAAAACATGTTATTTTGTTGAGAGTGAATCATTCTAAAATGATTGATCCGAAATGTATTTCAACTGCGGGAATTTGTGGTGTGATGGTCACGAATATATGCTATTAGCCACATAAAATCGGTTGAAGACATAAATAAATGGTTTGGTGGATGATGACATGACATATAGTGGATGATGATATGACGTATAGTGGGTTATGATGTGGAATGCTTGCATGTTGAGAGAAATAGGGGCAGGACTTGTAGTGGGTACCGATTATATAGTTGTTTATGATAATGACTATTGAAATGGATCTGTGGAGTCGGCGGATGTGGTGAGGCCCCCGCGCAGGGGCGTAGCCAGGATTTGATGATAGGGGTGGGCCAAGATGTCAAGTAGAAAAATTGAATTTGTTTTCAAGTAATTCTAGCTTGTTCAGTTTGTGATGGTGCACATGTATTTTGTTATATTATGAGCTTGCATTTCAACCAGCTTAGCAACTTGATCATTGTTGACATAGGATTTTCAACGGAAACAACTGAATTATGCTATTACTAGGTATTAAGGGTCATTATCCTCTTCATCTTATTAGTTAAACAATTAGATATAGTTCAAAGATTGAAACCCATCATGCAATTTGAGAAAAAAAAAGAACTGAGCAAGCATGTTACTGAATCTAATCACAAAACAAATATTTGTAAATTTTAGTTAAGCCTTGTTGTCCTACAGCCTTTCCCACAAGATCAGACTTGTAGCAGCAGCAGCAGGCTTCCCTGGATGGCGCTAGCAGTCTAGCACACACTACTAGAGAATCGGGCATTTGTATCCCTGGCCTGTTTTTTGATTTGTACCGGGTATTTTTCCCCAGTACAAATAATGACATTTGTACCGGGTGGAGCCACTACCCGGTACAAATGCCCCCTCACAGAGGTGCGTCGGGGCCATCTCCGACCCACACGGTACAAATACCTCCGCCTGATACAAATGTGAGGCCAGCACATTTGTACCTGATTATTGCTTCACCTGGTACTAATGTATATGCACCCCTGACCCTCGATTTTTCTAAGTCCCACGGTCCCTTTCTCTCTTCCTATTTACTCTCCGTGCCTTCTTCCTCATTCCCTCATTCTTATATTTTCCGATTCTCACCTCTCTCTCTCTCTCTCTCTCTCTCTCTCTCTTCTTCCTTCAGGGATTTGGATCGGACCGGCCTGGAGGGGCCTCCCCGGCGGGAGAGGAGCCGGCGGGCGGGCGCGGGCGCGGCCTGCGGCTGGCGCAGGTCGGCGCGGTACGGGTGGGCTCGGTCAGAGAAGGCCCCTGCTGGCGCGAGGAGACAAAGGGTGAGAAGTTTTATCAATTTTGGCTTGTGGCAGTGGCGGTTTTGATGTTGTTTCTTGATGTTGCGAGCTCTCGTTCATGTGTTTCTTGTGAATTCATGATTGTAAATCCTATTTGTGTTGTGAATGAGATGAGATGAGTGAGATGTGGATGAATTTGTGATTGTAAATCCTATTTGTGTAGTGATTTGTGAATGAATGAATGAATGAATGAGATGAGATGAGCTGAGCTGAGAAAAGAATAGAAAAGAAAACGAAAAGAAAAAAAGAGGAAGGAGGGAGAACGGCAACGGACGGAGGTGACGGAAATAACATTTGTACCGGGACGTAACACCCGGTACAAATGTGATCCCTCATTTGTACCGTATGGTTTGTATCGGTTGGATACCCGGTGCAAATGAGGGTTACCAACCGGTGCAAACGTCTGTTTTTCCTGTAGTGACGCAGGACAACATTTACGTGTCCTTCTAAGCTAATAATCAGGATAATTAAATAGTAGAAGTAGAAAACAAATACTAGGGATGTTACGGCAGCACAGGGGGGCCAAGACCCTGCGTGCCCCCTTATGGCTCCGCCCCTACCCCCGCGCATTGTGGTGGCAGCTGCAAGGCAGTCTGCGAGAGGTCCGGGTTCGGTGCTTTCCTTCTGTCAGATGGAGCTTGGTGTTGCAGTGACACTTTGGCGGGGGGAGGGGGTCCCGCATGGCAGTGTCCCTCTTGGTTGTATGGAATCAGATGCATGTAGCCTAAGAGGTGGAGGGGTGAATTAAACTTAAAACCTTAAGCATATGACTACCACTATTTGCTCAAAACATAAACTAGAACATACTAACAGATAAGCATCGAAGGCTAGTTCTAGTGTGAAAACCTCATCCCAAAGAGGTTTGCAACCTATAGCAAATCCTATCAAGATACTACTCTATGGAAGTAAAGGCAAGCAAAGATTGCAAGTATGAAATGCGGAAACGTAAAGAGGGATGAGAGGAAGCAAACTCTCAACACATGATTTATGCTATGGTATTGGTAGACACTAAGCCACCTCTTGTCCACATTGTTGAAGCACTCCACACAAGAGTATTGCTTCCCAGTCACGAAGTCTATCCCAACCAACTTGACTTGCCACTTAGGCTCAGCCACAAAGGCACTCACCAAGCCCCTTGGCCACTTAGCAGATGAACCGATGCTATCATCCGATGCTACATCGGTTCATCCGATAGTCTCCTTCATAGTTTCTTCCCCCCAAAGACTTCATCCGGTGCAACTAGATTTGGGGGTGTCGGTTCCTCTGCCGGTTCATGTTGATCAAGCCTCCTCCGCACCGCACCATATCCTCCAATGCTCAGACCGCTGCTAATCCCAAGCTACTGACGGTTCATCCGACGATGTCCTTTTGGCTGAATAACTTTGTCTTTAACTTGCCATCATTTATAGCCAACATACCACCATTTGGATTTTTTCTATGATTAACCCGTGGTATCTTGGATTTGATTGTGGTTGCATCCATGGACCTATAGTGTATACAAAGACATCCTCAAACTCTTGACATAAAAATCCGAACGGCGGTAGACCCTGCATCAGCACATGAGGACCTGAAAGATCTGCTTAACTCCAGTGCGGAATCCAAATCGCGAATGTGCCAGTCAGCTTGACCCTCCAACTGACTAGGTGATGTCATCGTATCGGCTGATTAATAGAATCATGGTACTCAAGCCAAACTGATAAAATATGTACTTATTCGTTGGCTATCTGAAATACGCGAAGACGACGGATCATGACCGATATGATAAATCTAACATGTAAACGCCACTGACCGACGGATATCAGTGTGTAAAAGCTAACAACTAGAGAGTCGATAGGAAACAAAGTGTCATTAATCTCTTGCTCCACGATGACTCAATCTCTAAACTTTTGAGACTTAAACTAACATCACCACCGGTACTTCTAGATGAAACTACAACGACGCGCCCGGTAGTCGCAAACTAGAAGCACTTAGCAGGAAGTCAATCTAATCCTCACAAGCAAATGGGTTTAATCACAATGGAACTGAGGGATAGACAAAATTAAGATGCAACAACTGTTAAATAATCTATTGTCTATTTTAACATGATGAAAGCTAACTGAAGCATACTAAATAGCAAGACAAAGGATTGAATAATAAACATCAGCCGATGCAATCTTAATCAAGGCAGGATAATAGGTGAATACCACATATCGAGATAGAAGCGACGGGCCGCAAGTCAAAGATCCGAGGTACTCGATAACTTGGTAGAACTTTGGACTTACCCCTTCGCCGGAGATCAAGATGATGCACCCCAACGTCAGGTGCCAAGTTTCAGTGGCGATTAAAGTAAAAACAATATGAAAAGGTAAACCATTATTGAAAGGTAAAGGGTGGCGGTGCGTCGAGTTGTATTGATCTTGTGATAACCTTCGGGGGCTTATATTTGTACCGTGGGCTTCCATGGACTTTGACGGCCGGAAGGGCTCAGCTTCCTAATTAAACAACTCCTAGCAAATCACGCCACCTAATGATACAAACTCTCCTAATTTAAAATAAAGAAAATATTAAGATACATGGACTCCAATTCCCTTTCTGTGGAATCCTTTCAATGAAGTCTCCTTGTCCGACTTCTCAGTAAAGAGATCAACATGAGTGCATAATTAACTTGGACTTCCCATAAGACAATCTGCTCTTATTCTATTCTTAATTATCTTGGACAGGCACGTGCTAGCTCTATTCTTCCTTTCTTTACTGTAATCAACTATGCATGCACATGGTTTCTCAAAAAAAAAAACTATGCATGCACATGGTAACCTGTACATATTTCTTGTAATTTTCTTTATTGTGCTTGCCGATTCCACCACTTGTCGATTCTTCCCGTCAATGCCCTTGCCGATTGCACTTCCTGCCGATTACTAGCAGCCGATTATCTCTCAGCTCCTTGCCGATTATTAAGTCGATCTCCTATACTCTGCTTCTCCTTTCCGATTACTCTAATGAATGTGCACATGCAAATAACGTCCACCGTAGCACCCATACTTTTATACATATCCATACACCTTTGTTTATTTTAATCTCCAGAATATTCGCGATGCACACAACGTCTGCACCGACTGTCTTGTACTCCGAATTTATAGGATTTTGTCAAAATCCGGTGTCATCACAAGCAATATGGTTAGTCCCATTAATCATATTGTCAAGAATCACAAAAAATCATACTCGAACAATTGGCTGAATGACCATGTTCGCAATATCGGTGCAATGTGGTATGCTTCTTTGGATCCTTATCGACAGTGGGTCACCCATGGAGGTTTCAACATCTACATCAATGTGTGAATGTTGGTGGGTGCTACGGTAGATGTTTGTTGGGTGGAGTGTCAGCCGCTTGAGTTGAGTTGAGTTGAGTTTTAGCATGCGTTGATGTCTCAATCCAACTGACTGTATCTTATTGAGTTGAGTGTGATATAGTGGTGCGCCATGTGTCGATGGCTCAATCCAACCTGCAGGTGTATGTGTTTATTTTCTTTTGGTTGTATTGCCCAGTCCGAGCTTCATCTTCTTTTTAATGAAATTGGCAGCTGTTACGCAAAAATCGGATCTTCACGTACTAACACACTAACGTTTCCGCGGTGAATGCAGGGCGTGCCAACCAATCTGACTTGTTGGTTCACTTTATACTTTGACACATGCCAAAAAAACAGTGTCAACAGCAGCTCTCCTGCCTGGTTCGTTTCAAAAAGAATTGTGTGTTGTGTCCTTTCCTGGTATGGTTTTGGTGCAGCTCCATGCGTTCTCGTCAGTGATTCTGGTGACAAGTGGTGCAGATCCGATAAAGCCGTGCTTAGAGAGGATGGTTGATCTCCACGACTCCACCCCATCACTAGACGACCAGTTGAAAACTTTGTCCAGGTACGCAAAGGCGGTGGTGACTATCATCATCGTTTGGAGGCTTTTTGAGTGATGGTGCACTTCGTGCGGGTATTGTGGTTGTCCAACTTAGATTCTGCAATAGCTATTGGTACCTTACTTTATCGCCACTGGCCTGGCTTTGTTAGAGCAACTCCAGCAGACCCCCTATTCCACCCCTTACTCGAAAAGTAGGGGCCGAAAGTGAAAAATCGCACTCCAGCAGAGCCCCTACTCCGCCCCAAACACTGTTCACACCCCCAATTCCCCCCCTCTGGCCCCTTCTCATGCGGGTGGAGAAGGGAGCCCCTACTCCACGGTTGTGACATTGCTCCCTCCCGCGTGCGCACGGACTCGCGAGCGCGGTCCCTTCTCTGTCGCCGTCCGGCTTCCCGCACCCGGCCGCCACCGCCGCTGCCCCCACCGTGCAGGCTCCCCCGTGACCGCCTCCTACCGGAGCTCGAGAGGAGAGGAAGACCCCTCGATCCGCCGCATCCAGCGCCGGAGGAGGCCGCGGCGCCGCCCAATGGATCTCGCCGCCGGGGGGATGAGCCGCCCATGGACCAGAGCTCGAGGTTCCCGCTGCTCACCTCACGAATCAGAGCCGCGGAGCTCGGGATTCCCCACCGCCGCCGGCCGCGGGAGCTGCTCCGCCTGCACCGCGCGGGCCGCTCTGCCTGTGCCTGTGCCGCGAGGGCCCCTCCGCCTGCGCCGCGCGGGCCACTCCGCCTGCGCCCCTGCGCCCCTCCGCCGTTGTTGCCTCTGCGCCCGGCTGGAGTCGGAGGTTGAGCTTCCTCTACGCCTGGGCGGAGGTCGAGTCCCTCCGCGCCTAGCCGGACGTCGCCGCCGCGCTCAGGCGGAGCTCGAACTCCGGCACGCCGCCACCGCCGCTCTCGGCCACAGCTCGGGCTCCCCCGCGTCTAGACACAGGAAGCAGACAAAGAGAGAGTAGCAATGAGAGATTGGGAGGAAGGGGGAGATGCGGGAGAGATGAGAGGCTGGGAAAGAAGAAAAGGATATGAGCCTATGACGAGTAGGTCCCACATTCCAGGCAAGAGTAGGGGCTTCAAAGTTGGGGCTCTTGCTGGAGTTGGAGATAAAATTAGAGCCCCAAAAGGTTAGGGGGAGCCCCTATTAAACAAAGTAGAGGCTCCAAATAGGGGCTATTGCTGGAGTTGCTCTTAGTGTGGAAGTGAAGATGCTTTTGCTGCGATATTAGCTTGGTGGTCACAGTGACAATCAACAAACGAAGGTGTTTCTCTTCCCTATTGTTGAATTCGGCTCATATGGCTTTGGTTCCACTTTCACCACATACTGATTTCTAGAAGTTGGTTTATTTGGAGGTGACCTTACCAAACATGTTATGAAGAGAGATTACTCAAATTGTTCGGTGGATATTTTGAGTTTATTGTTAGTTTTGTTAATTTTCTTCATTGGATTAGATTCTCTTATGTCTTGGCTGCATAGGACATGTGCATTCTTGAAATAGGATATGTGAAGTCGGGATATTATTTTCCAGTATCTAATTTTTCTTGAAAAGCAACTGATGGTGATGGATCCAGTTAACGACCACACCACATTTCTGTCGTCTAAAGTGGACCAACGATAGACGAAATACCTTGCTCGTGTTCATGAAGACGGCGCTATTTCTTCTCCATGCCAATGGCCGAGCGCAGCACCATGGTCTCGACAGAGATACCCGGCCCGAGACCCAGCATCACCCCCAACCTCCCATCCAGCTCCTCACGGTGGCGCCGCCAGAGCTCGTCGAGCACGAAGATTATCGACGCGCCAGACATGTTCCCGTACTCGCTCAGGACGCGCCGGCTCGCAGCGAGCTTCCTGGGCGCCAGCGCAAGCCCCGCCTCGACGCCGTCAAGAATCGCCGGACCACCCGGATGCACCGCCCAGAACAGGTCGTTCCAACCTCCGCCGCCAAGGCCGAGCGGCGAGACGGCATCGAGCAGGCATTCTTCGACGTGCTGCCGCACCAGATTTGGCATCCTCTGAGACGGACAGAACGCGAGGCCATCTTCGCTGAGGTGCCCGGCAGCGCCGTCCTCGCTGCCCGGTATCACCGTCTGCGTGGCGGACATTATCTCGAACATCGGGCGCTCCACGCTGCCGGCGCCGACGATGACGGCGCCCGCGCCGTCTCCGAACAGCGCCTGCACGACGAGCGTTCCGGGGTCGTCCACGCGCGGCGCGCGGAACAGGACGAGGCTGTTAGGATCATAGACCTCTTGGGCTGCTAACGGGCTGTATGAGTGTGTTGGGCCTGCGTGCCATCTAGCTGGGCTCAGCCCATGTACTCGGTTCCTCCTACATATACCCATATAGGGAGAGAGGTGAGGTATCGAATCATTCGTAACTGAACACTACTGTTTCTCTTCCTCATCCAGCGACCGGCCATGGAGCCGTGATCCGCTTCTTCTCCATTGCTGTCTGTCCCTGTTCCTTGCTTCCTACCCCGAATTCCATTCTCTCTTCTACCCCCACTACCCTGCTGCTAACAATTGGTATTAGAGGTACCGATTCTCGGGATTTTTCCTCTGAATTTCTCCTCTCGATCTGTATCTCCACCTACCACCGCCATGGATCCTGAGTCCACCAAGCTCCTTCTCGACGAGTTCTCCAAGCTATCCCGGCGATTCGATTCGTTGGAGCTGAAGTTCGACTCGCTGGACGGGAAGTTGGAGAAGCTGCTCACTCCACCGACGGCGCCAACACCTGCCGCCTCGCCGTCCTCAGCCACCACGACGACTCCTTCGCCTACAGCTGTCGCCACGACTGCGTTCAGCGACGCCGTCGTCGTCGATCCCGACAGCGAGCGTGCCTTGGAGCAGCACCTCAGCGCTGAGGATGTCATCTCCAACACCTCGCCCACAAGGTGTTCGTCACTGGGTCTCACCCATGGCGAGAGCACTCTTGTTCGTGTGAGCACCGCGCCGGCTCCACCGTCGACCTCGCCTGCGGCGCCCTCAGCCTCGGCCACGGCTCCTCTGCGTGTGCATCGGCTTCAACGACCACGGCGTCGTCCACCGCGCCCGCTTCGTCCTCGACGCCCAGGAGCGCATCTGCGTGTGCCTCCGCTTCGTCGGCTGCGGCGAGCTCCACCGCGCCCGCCTCGGCCTCGGCGCCCGCGGCGGGCTGCGCTGCGCGTGCCTCGACTTCGACGGCAACGGCGAGGTCCACATCGCTCGATTCAGCTTCCACGACGTCGTCCTCCGCGCCCACCTCGACATGCTCCATCGCGCCTGATTCCTCGACATGCTCCATCGCGTCGTCCTCTGCATCCACCGCGGCGTGTTCCGTGGCCGCCATGGCTTCGTCGACCTCGACGTGCCATTCCTCGTCCGCCTCGGCTCCACCGACCGTGGCGTGCTCCTCCGCGTCTGTCGTGGCTTCTCCGACCTCGGCTCGCCACTCTCCAGGAGCTCGCACAACTGCCTCTGGGCGCTTCCTCTACGTCGTCTGTAGCAGCTCGAGGTGCAGACGAGGACGACATGTCCGGCACCTCGCCTGCCAGGTGTTCGACCAATTGTCTGAGCCGCGATATCATGCTCCAGTTCGAGAACACTCTCAACAAATGCCACTCATCTCCGGATGTTCAACACAGGTATATCACCAATTCAACACTTGCAAGCTTGTTTGATGGGATGTTACCTACTCTAGTCACCAACATGTGTGATGCCCAGAAGATGCTAGAGAGGAAGGTTGATCAGTATTCAGTGGTGTTGTGGCCTCCTTTCACTTGTGGTTTGGATTTGGTGCTGTCGAGGCAACCATGGCCTCCACCTATGCTATTCGAGTTCAGTCAATTCAGACCAACACCTTGGCCACCACCCTCTCAATTGGAAATGCAAAGTGCTGATATCAGTTGGTTGGTTATGCTTTACTACTCAGTTGGGGTGTTTCCATCAGGCGATGCATTACCAGCAGTTCGGTTTATCAGGGAACTACCAATTATTGTGTCTCAGTATCCTTTTGAGGGGTCTTTCAGTTTGTTTGGCTTTCCAACTCAAAGTTTCTTAAGATCAGGGCAGTACTTTATTTATGGTTGGGTTGATTGGCAACTGAGACAAATATGGTCGCCACCTATACAGTTTGAGGTGCAGAGTTACGGTGTTCGCCTTCGACCGATACCTTGGCCATTCTTCGATTACCATACAGTTGCTGTGCACTCAACTGAGAAATTCCCTTCATGTATGTTTCGCTGTTCAGAGTGCAATGGTAGGACGAATTTACGTCAAATCAGTTTGCCTCTTTTGCTCAGCTATTTAGTGGGTCTGCTTCTATCCTGTCCTGGTGCTATTTTATTTGAAGTTGAGACTTCCAGGTTGCGTTACAGATGGATCCCATCAAATTTTGTTACATTGGAGCTGTTAATATTCAGTGCCTTTGCCTTGAGACGGAGCTGCCGGAGCATAGGCCATGTGTTGTTTTCTGTTCGAACAGGTAACATGTGTTGGAAGAAATTCAGGCTCTACTCTGAAGCTGGGGCAGAAATTCTGGTTGCTTCAAATTGGGTTGCCGTGTGCAATGCTTGTCAGTTCTTTTTGGGACTCTTCCTAGGAGGCAGCGATGGGGGAACATCTAGCTTGCTAAGATGCTATGGTCATGAATATGAACTATATTATTCTATCAACAAATTGAACTTTCCTGAAGTTTTGAACATGGATGAGTGCTGCAAACATTACATGTTCATTTCTGGGATGGCTATATCTCTTTGGCCTTTACATACCAGAGCCAACCAACAAGTGGTCAGCATTAATTCTTCAGTTCCAGCAGTACTAGCCACTCTGTATGGTGTCATGGGATATCTCCTCGTGTTCTGGTATGAGGTGGGTTTCTGGAAGCCCCGGTATCTGCAACTAACTCTTGTGATATGTTCTGCATCTATGTCCACTCAGCAGCTGCGATTGTGGGATCCAGGAGGTTGTTCATATTGGGTAATTGATCCATTTTTCCTTGATGGATGCAAATTCCTTCTGAATTGCTTTCTTTGGCACTTCCTTGTGACTGGCTTTCAAGTCATGCAGTTCTATCATGGCTTGCTCTCTGTGGCATATATAACTACTGATTGGGCTATGGAGTTTTGGCTAGGGAGATGGTTTTGGGAATTGTTTCAGCATCTATCAGCTCCAGATATGAAACAGAAGTTTGATGTTGTATGCTTTGACAACAAAAGTTGGGATTCATTCCAATATCCTTTCTTGTTATGGGGAGAAGTGGTTATTTGGAAGCCTAGCAATGGCATCATATCATGCTTACAACCAACTGTGTCAAATAGGGTACAAACACAGAGTGCTCCAGTTTGGACAGCTTCAAGGACTGTTGGTCAGAACAAGCTTGATATTTGCATACAGTCAACAGTGAAGATCCAAAAAGAGCTCATTATGTTCATCAACTTCTGGAGGTTCTCCCTTTGCATCATTCACTTTTACCATCAAGTCGTGGATGATCCTTGAAGATTCTTGTTACCAGTGGAAGCTACTTTAGTCCACTTTGTAGTGGAAGCTACTTTAGTCAACTGGTGATAACAAGTCTGTCTCCTTCCCACATCAAGGTGCTCAACATGTTGATGCAGCTTGGGGGCAAGCTGCTCTTTAAGAAGGGAGGAATGTTAGGATCATAGACCTCTTGGGCTGCTAACGGGCTGTATGAGTGTGTTGGGCCTGTGTGCCATCTAGCTGGGCTCAGCCCATGTACTCGGTTCCTCCTACATATACCCGTATAGGGAGAGAGGTGAGGTATCGAATCATTTGTAACTGAACACTACTGTTTCTCTTCCTCATCCAGCGACCGGCCATGGAGCCGTGATCCGCTTCTTCTCCATTGCTGCCTGTCCCTGTTCCTTGCTTCCTACCCCGAATTCCATTCTCTCTTCTACCCCCACTACCCTGCTGCTAACAGAGGCTCAGCTCGGCGCAGACGACGAGGACGCGCGCGCTCGGGTTGTTCTCGGCGACGTCCCTGACGACGCGGAGCCCGCGGCGCAGCCGCCGAGGTAGAGCATGGTGCGCTGCGTGGAGCGGTGGAGGCCGAGGAGCGACGCCAGCCGGAGGTCAGCACCGGGCATGTGCGCGCCCGAGTAGGTGGCGAGGATGAGGTGGGTGACGTCGCTCGCGGGGCGGCCCCACGCCGCGATGGCCTTCGTCGCGGCGGCGGCGGCGAGCTCTGGCACGGCCGGTGCCAGGATGGCCTGCCGCGCGTCCAGCGACGGCAGAGCCCGGTCAGCGAGCTCCGGGTGGTCGCGGAACGTGTCGGAGGTGTGGTGGAAGTACCTCTTCTTGATTGCCGAGTTGTAACCTATATGAATTCTCCCTGAATTTGAGAATTGTGATCGCGGAAATAGATTTTGAAATGGGAGAGAATCCTCTAGAGTCTCACAAATCTTCATCTTGGCCTTGAGCTTGGTGAGGTGTTCGCTCTTGGTGACGCGGAAGTACCAGTCGGCGTACTCGTCCTGCGGCACACAGTTGGCCGGGTTCGCCGTGCCGATACCGAGCACCGCCGCGCGCGGCGTCTGGCGGGCCTCGTCTACGGCGGTCGCATAACAGCAAGTTCTTGGAGGCAATGGTACGTACACGGTTAATCCAATGGCGGCGCTAGACAGTTGTGACAGAACGGGCTCATCACTTACCTTCTGGCCACCCTAGGCAATGAAGGGTTGCAGTGGCTGGCGCCGGTGGAAACGCCGCCGGCTGATGAAGCGTGTCGGGCAACCGCCACCGCCGCCGGCGGGAGAGTCTTATTAGGGCGGCGATCATGTCGGTGGAGGCCGACGCGCAGGGGCGCCGGTTGGAGAGCTGCACTTGCTTGAGACATAGGGTCGCTGCTCCTTGATGGGGGACGTCCCCGGTCTTTATAGGATGTACGAGACGTGAACTGTGAAAGGATCGATGCAGATTGCAGAACTAACACAGCTCGTGAAAGACATTTCAGGCTTTCATGCCAGCCGGTTTTTAAACTTTTGATTTGTGAATGGATTCTGTTTGTGTACGGCATCCATTCAGTTGATCAGAGACAGGTGACTTTAAAACTTGCTTCCGATCGATAACCAACAGCAAACCCTTTATAAATGTGGGCACGTACAATGGAGTTGTCGATCTAGTCAATTGTCGAAAAAATTTAAAACATGTACCACAGAAAACGTTTAATTTGATGGTTTTATATATAAAAGCAAAAACAACATTGGGTGATATCGAATAGGTCAAAAACCAAAAAATTCATTTACACAGCTGTAGTAGCGCCAGCCTGTTTGTTTTGGTGGTTGCCGAAATCAGATGCATATTACATTACTTTTAAAAGCTGGGACTCTATTGAATCCTGCATGTTAAGAATTGTTACAAATGAAGGTGTTTTTTTAGAATTACAAATGAAGGTGTTTGTTTCCAGGGGCGGAGCCAAAGGGGGGGGGGGGGGGCAAGGCTTCAAGGATTAGTGGAAATTTAGTGATGGATTAGTGGAAAATTAGTCAAAAATCAGTGAAAATTAGCATATTTGGCTTCAAATTTGTTGTTTGCCCCCCCCCCCTTATAGCTGATTAGCCCCCCCCTATGGTGGAATCCTGGCTACGCCCTTGTTTGTTTCCATTCGTTATTGTGAAAAAAGATAGAATTTCACAACCGCGAGCTAAAACAAACAAAATTTTACTCTTCTCCTTTGCAGATCTTCTCGATTATACATTAGCTCTGTACATGAATACTTTACAAAATCTAGCTTCACCTGAACCGGTTGTTGTGGCATCACAATGACTGACGCAAATGGTCAAGAAGTTCTTTTACCCAGACGCATGTGTGGCGTGTCTAGTCTATGGATTAATGGTTATTAGCTAACTTTTTTTTATAGGTTGTACCTATTCTGTTATGCATATAGGTAGGGAGTATTTTCAAGACATTGTATCATCTCACATTGAAAATTAATAAAGCTTTCTTTATCGAAAAAATTTAAAAAAATCAATCCCAACTCTACAGAAACAGAGGGAGAGTTGTGACTCTTCTCTGGATTAGGATGAGGTTACTAGAAAACTTTTTTTTAGATTATGGATTGAAATCCAGCCTCTATATCCACATGGTAGATATATGTGGCCAAAGGTTACAAAAAGTTCTTAGACTCTAATCCTCCACAATGAGGAATTCAAAAGTACAAGAAAGAGAGCTCTAAGACAAAGAAAAATTAGAAGGCTAAGCTTCACTCTTCTTCTCCATCCATGCTTCAAACTTGAGTTGTCCTTTTGCAACACCAAACCATCCATCTTTCGTCTGCTTAAAAACTTGACGTTGGACTTGAACGCTTGCCTTCTCTCACTCGCATAGCAGTTGCACCTCAGGTAATGAATGTGAGGCCAATAGAACTTCCAAGGCAACATCTCCAAGAAGAAGAACGCCATCGAAGACACCATCACCGCCATCCGACAAATCGGAATAAGGTTTTTACCTACAAAGCTACTGACCTAGTAGAAAGCATCACAACAAACGCCTCAAAGGAGGTAAACGACATCCACGGACGCCACCATTGCTGATACCGGCACAACTAGGAAGGGCTTTCACCCGAAGCTCATGCACAACCATAGCATCACCATAACAACTGCCAGACCACCAAAGAACACATCACGCATCACCCTGAGGAAGCACATGATCTTGAGGGTGAGCACTTAGGCTCCCCTCAGCCTAGCGTTCGGCCAACTCCACGAGTTGCGCACGTGTGCCCACTTGCCGGCGGACCTCCACAGCGCCTCAGCAAGCCCAAAGGCCGTGGTGGTTAGAGCTGTCCTCAGGAACCCCTGCCGCGCAGCTCCTTGATAATCAAGGAAGTATGCATCAGTTAGTTATTGGAAAATATTACTGATGACCTACTGCAGATGTTGTAATATGATCTATTCACCATACTTGGTATTACATACACTATTAGGGAAACGACCTTTGGTCTTGGTCCTCCAAATCGATTAGTATCGCGTATTTTTGCACCTGGTACTAATGTGTGCATTAGTACCAGGTGGAGAATGAGGGACTCAACGCGCCTCCTGTGAACCCCTTTAGTACCGGGTGGGGTGAGACCCAGTACTAATGGGTTACTGGGCTAGAACACAGCCCAGTACTTAATGTCTCCTATTAATACCGAGCTAGAACCAGCCATAGTACTAAAGCCTGAGCACCCACCCCTGTCGCATGCCCCTGTGTCCACCACCCCTGCTCTCCGTTCTCCATCTCTCTATTTTTATATTATCTCCACCACCCACCTCACAGCCTTACCTCACTCTCTCATTCCACATCTCCATCTTTCTTTGTCTCTCATCGACTTCTCTCTCTCTCGCACGTGCAGGTGCTCTGGGCCAGGAGGAACCGGTGGGTGGGCACGGTGTGGTGAGCTTCCCGCGGGGGCGGGCAGCCATGCATGGTGGGAGCAGTGGCCCAGCGGCCGGTCGGTGGCGGGAGCAGGGGCCGCGGTGGCGCACGGCAGGACAGGGGCCATGGTGGCGCGTGGCAGCGGCGCGGCCTCATCGCGTTCACGGCTGGGCCGGACTGGCGCATGCTGGCGCTGGGTAGGCGCGCATCTAGGCAAGGGTCGGCCTGGAGGCGGCCTCCCTTCAATAGCGCCGGGACAGGCCGGCCTCCCAGTGCCGGCGTGAGTGCCGGGACGAGGGCGGTCCGAGCTCGAGTTCCTCTTCTTCTTCTCGTTTCAGTTATCTTTTCTCACTTATCTTGCACTGAATCTTTAAATCTTGATGTATGTGTGATCTGTTAATCTTTGAGTCTTGATGCTTGTTGTGAGATCTGTGATTTAATATATGATGATTGTGGACTTGTGAATGTGTGATTGTGAATACAAGATTGAGAATATGTGTGATTGTGGATCTGCGTAAATTTGTGAGAGAAGAAGAACGATAAAGAAAAAGCGAGAAGACGAATAATAGTCAGAAAAAAGGAACAAGGACAAAGAGCTGACGGGGTTGCTCCACATTAGTACCAAGTCTAGTGTGCACCTGGTACTAAAGGACACATTAGTACCGGGTAAACTACCTTGTACAAATGCCTCTCCTTTTAGTACCGACGTGGTAATACCGGTTCAACACCTGGTATTAAAGGTGGGTCTGCACCCGGTACTAAACGATTGTTTCCCTAGTAGTGATAGTACTATGTATTATCAGGAATTTTTTTTGTGCATGACTGATAAAATAAATTTTAAATTGCTTCATGCTGCCTCGTCTCTCTCTCACAAATATTTTTATGTGAAAATGTAGTCTACTATTCAAATTTTTTTTTAGAATTACACATCACAACACATATGCTCACAACACGCACGCACACTCTATCCCTATGAGTACCTCCGAAGGACTGAGCATCCGACAGATCTGGAGATTTCCGAAGTCATCATTGAAAATATTGGAAAATCCTAGGAAAAGGTGCGAGCACTAGGATTTGAACTCTGATGGTGTGTCCCACTAGACCGTCCTACCATTAAACTACAAGCCAATTACTACTGTTCACAGATTTTACTATCTGATTTCTAAACCTTATAAGATAAATAAACTGACAAACACATGATATTTATTCTTGTAAGTATATTGTTTGGCACTGTATGTATGAAAAGACTGATGACTGATGAATAAAACTAGCTAGTGTTGATTTTCACCGGCGGCACGTAATAACATCATCTCAATGGTAACCCCTGGCCCGATGCCGAGAGTGAGGCCCCACTCACAGCCAAACACGTCCGCTTCGTTGTGGTCAACATCGGATTGGCTGCGGCGGCTGCGGCGCCGTCGGATCTCGTCCAGAACAAAGATGATCGTGGCGCCGAGCATGTTGCCATACTCGCTCAGAACATGCCGGGAGGCCGCCAGCTTCCCGGGCTCCAGCGCGAGCGCGGCCTCGCAGCTGTCCAAGATCGCCCGGCCGCCGGGATGCACCGCCCAGAAGAGGCCGTTCCAGCCGCCGCCGGAGTCATCGACGGCGAGGCCCAACGACGCCATCATGTGGGACACGCACCGCTCGATGTTGTCGCGGACCAGCATTGGCGCGTTGGCGGATAAGCCGACGTCATAGCCTGCGTTCCCGAGCTGCATAAACATGGTGCGCTCTGTCCCCGCCAACGTCGCCTGCGCGGCGGACGCCATGTAGAAGATGGGGCGCTCCACCGTGTCCATCGGGCCCGCGCCGACGATGACGGCGCCGGCACCATCGCCGAACAGAGCCGACACTACGACAGCCTCGGGACGGGCCTCCACGGGGGGCCGGAAGGATAGCATCGTGCTGAGCTCGCTGACGGCCACGAGCACGCGCGCGCCGCGGTTGTTCTCAGCGAGGTCCCTGGCGACCCGGAGCGCGCTGCAGCCGCCGAAGCAGCCGTGGAGGTAGAGCACCGTGCGCTGCACGGTCGAGCGCAGGCCGAGGAGCTCGGCGAGGCGGAGGTCGGCGCCCGGCAAACTGGCGCCGGAGTTGGTGCTCATCACGAGGTGCGTGATGTCCGCGGCGGGGCGGCCCCATTCCGCGATCGCCTTCGCCGCTGCTGCCGCGGCGAGCTCCGGTACTGCCTCCGCTACAATGGCCAGCCGTGCGTCCAGCGACGGAAGGGCGGGGTCCAGGAACTCCGGCCGGCCGGCGAGGGTCTCCTCGGTGTAGTGGAAATAACGCTTCTTGATGCCAGATTTCTCACCTGCACGCACATGAAGAAGTGATTGATATGCTGCAAATCTGGATAAGTCGTATGCTGGATTGATAAATTTTAGTTGTAATCAGTAGTTCAGTACAAATTCGCTTCATTTTGTTCTTGAGCGTGATGAGGTGGTGGCTCTTGGTGACGCGGAAGTACCAGTCGGGGTACTCGTCCTGGTGCAGGCAATTTGCCGGGTTGGCCGTGCCGATGGCCAGCACAGCCGCGGTGTGGAGCTGCTGCGCCAACGGAGACTCCTGGATGGCAAGGCCGGCAGTTGCAGCCATCGTCGTCGTTGATCGCCGCTGGCGGCTTCCCTAAGGTGCTGAGATTTTCTTGGTGTGTTATCGGCGTGAGAGAGACTCGAGACTCGAGCATGCTGCAGGAGAACCTCTTGGATATTAAATAGTGTCCTCAAGCCCTCAAGGTTGTACGCATTCTGGCATGTCTTCACTGTTCAAAATTCCCAAACAGGATCATGTGCAAACCCATTTCTGTTGCTGATGTCGTGTGATCCACGCCGTTCCATTTCTCTCTATCTCTCGATAAACAGGATCATGTGCTGTCCCTATTCCTTCCATTGCAAATTATAATTTCTTTGACATTTTTTACTTAAAATTAGATCACTCGTCTGATTCAAAACATTATGCAAAATATCGTATCTTAAGTTAAGTTCTTCAAAAATAACTTAAATTACTTTATTTGTACAGGTTTTTTTTTTGAATAAGACGAGCGGACAAACTTAAGATCAAAAAAGTTATATTAAATTATAATTTGAAACGAAGGGAGTACAAAACATAAAGCTGGCACCGTCCCTGTCTAAACACAACCTATTTCTCCGTGTGTGTTTCCAAACTAAACATATGGTACTGTCCAATTAGATTTAGACATAGAACCAAAATTTTTCCAACAGTATTTTCCATCATCGGATCTGCCTCACAAACTCGCCAACAAATTGAAGTGGACAGTTGAGCAAATTCAAGGCAGATACAGGCATTGATTTGAGCGCACATGCGTGCATGTTGCATGAAATCGTCTAAGGATACGTGTATTCATGTGAAAAGAATGCTGCAAGATGCGGAGGACGTGCTAATTTCCGGGAAACGGGAAACAATGTTTGTATCTGCTTTCAATTTGCAATATTGAGTTTCTGCTCAAACTTATAATGGTGAAACCTAAAATCAGGATCTTTTAGAACACAACTTTCCTAAAAGCATATATCTCGATATCTATTTCTTAGGCTCAATTCACAAACCAATATTGCAAACATAATATGTGGTATGGTTTTCAAACTTACCTGTACGACTTTGAATATTTGTGAAATTTGTTAATATGCAAGGATATGTATTTGTTAATACGCAAATCCTACTGTGAGAGGGCTTTCCACTTTGCCTTACCGCGAGACCCACCCTAATGTCCGCTCGTTTCCCATCGTACGTGCGTCAGCTTTCGGCAGAAACGAGCGGACGCCACCGCTCGTGCACGCTCTGTTGTAATCGAGGGGCCCACTATGCAGCGTAATAATTGGACGCCAACGACGGGGTGAACTCCATCTGAATTCAGGGAGCCGTGCCAAGGAGAGAGAAATCAATCCCCATTTTCGCGTCTGCGTTTTGGAGGGGAAGGGAGGGAGGCGAGAGGACTGCCGGCGAGCGCTCCCCTGTGAGCGATTCCACAGGGAGAGAGGCGAAGCGGCGTCGACCAGCGGGAGTTCTCGAGAGACGCCTAGGGATTCGACGTCCAGCTGGAGGTTCGGAAGGAGGAGGAAGGCGGGGCGAGGGGGAGACGAGGCGGCGGCGGAGGTGGCGACTCCCAAAGGGAGGGAGACAAGGAGACAGTGGCCGGCGGTTGGAGGGTCGCGCATCGATGTCAGGCATCCTTCTGCGAGTGTGCAGGAGTTGCTCGGAGGATCCCGGTGGTAGATCAGACGTTGTGCTTCGTCGAGCCCAAGCGCCACTTCGTCACCTGAATTGCATTCACCAACCGAGGTACCTACAATAGTTTTTACTATCAGATTTCATTGTTTTACTAAGTTACTTTTTGTGCCTTGTTCCTAGTACAGATCCACATTAGTAACATTTAACCTGTCATATCTAGGATTAGGGTTTACTAATTGCAAGATATGGGTACCTTTGGTTATGTTTTTTTCATCGTAGTCAGTTGAGTTGGATGTTATGATACGGCTCATGTTCTGTGGGAACTTTAGGAGTTCGGCATCCTGATTTTTTTTGTCCTCGTTATTATACATATTCATTGTCTATGCACCATGATGTCAACTTGTGATAATGAATGGTTATAGTTTGCTGGACTGCATTGAGCAGTTGATATAGTCCTTTGCTTTTGGTTGCTGTTTAAAATATAACTTCATACTAGAACTTTGAAAGATGAGATAAACATAAACGCATTCACTGTTATACATCAAGGATCAAATTGTGCCAGCAGAAAGCAAAGAATCTTTCTGAATTGGATGTTGACATTAACACCTTGTGACTAACTAGATGTGTTACAATGTTTGTAACTATTACACTGGACATCTTAGGTTTCATATTCTTGTCATATCTCATCATAAGGGAGAATGCAGCATTTTATTTAGGAGTATGATACATCAATGGTATTTGGATGTGGTACGAAACTTATAGGTGACTTGGGTCAGCCTGCATATCTAACTCTTTGCCATAACTGATATAAAGGAATTTTCAGCAAGTCCTTACAATTTGTCTAAATTGAATTTTGTTGGCTTCTGGCAAACCATAGGAGGTTGGGTGGATTTTATAAAGCACAATATTTCTTTTTTGTTGGCAATTCAGGTGCATCAATGAACACTAAGTAGAATGTTTCATACTTTTGAGTAAGTCAAATCTGACTAAAATAATCTAGTCATGACTAACTCATTTTAAAGTTTTAGGCGAGCATATGAAACTTTAAAACACACCTATCTACTGTAATTTCCTACTCATGTTTCAATACCACATAGGAAGTACATTTCATTTGATTTCTATCTACTCAGGAAGTACCTAGTCATGCATTTAAAACATGACCTTAACCAAAGCACTACCAGGAGATAGCCTGGATTAGCATAGGTTTTATTTTCCTTTCAAATAAAAGAAAGAACATGTTTTTAGGATAGGTTGTCCTTCAGGTATTTTTTGTCCCTAACCTCTCAGGTGAAGATTGAAAATAAAAATGGACAGGTGATGCCAAGGAACATGTGAGCTATATCACCTACAACATCGTGGTAGGATTTGGTGAGGGAACATTTACAAAAGGAAGCTTGATCTCCACACACTTGAGTTTTGTTGCCTAGCAATACAAACTTCAAGTGTGGGGGAGGTATGTGAGCATCCTGAGTAAAGTTTCTCTCATGTCAAACCTAATCCTAGTTTGGAGATGATGTTAGCTCTCTCATCTTTCCCAACTAGCTAGCTATGTCTTGCTTTCGACAATAAACAAAGCCCTTACGGGAGGTTACCCGAGGTTCACCTCATATGCTCATGCTTATGTTCCATTGAGGATAGCTTGATCATGCTTTCATGTTTCCTTTATCTTTGTTCATATGCTCTGGTTTGAATGCATGTGGCGCAATGTACATTCATAGGCTGTTTTAAATAAAGCGTGGTGCTTAGGTTAAAATTGTCTTCTTCGGTCAAAACAAGACATGGTGTCGAGTTTTGATTGATGAACTTATGTTTTCATAGATCTTGGTCGCATATATGTGGACTAACCCCTGAAGGAAAACGTCAAATCCAAATGGGTAAGTCATTGAGCTAGATTCAAATGGGGAGGTAAGTTAAGGCATCGGATTCATGTTGCACAACATGCAAAGGAAATACATATGACCTCTTGAAGGTCCAAGGTAAGTATATTCTCCTTTGTCAATGAAGTGCGATCTTGATCTAACACTATTTGAGTAGATGACATGGTGACAATAAAAATGAAAACCCAAAAAAATATTTGAATTCCAATAAAGGCTCTATGGTTCTCGAACCAGCAGAGTCCCTCTTTTGTTTCCACTTTTGTTTGAAGAACAGCACCAGTACAAGCATTAGTGTAGGGGAGTTCTCTCAAGCTCATCATCAAAATATCCACTTGAGAACTCCCACACAGGCACTGCACAACATCAACTGCGTGTTTATGCTAAGGGGCAAGGTAAACTAAAGTGGGTTAGCTGCCCCCATAGGTCAGCCAAATCACCATTGGTCCTCCTTGATCCCCATATCCTTTAGGAATGATGGTATGTGCAACCTTCACCTCACTCTCTCTGATTCACGAGTTTGAATAAATTTCAATCCTTATCCTTTAAAATCAAACTCGAAATAAAATGTATCAGCATGCTCTGCTTGCTCTGCATGTTTCCCATGGTTGGCTTGCATATGTTTTATTCCTTAATTACTTATCATCTTGATGCTTGTGAACAAATATCATTAGGGAATTCATGATCATCTAAGTAGTTGGTGTTTGTGATATGGTTTGATGATATGATCTTCTCTCTAAATGTTTGAGTGCTTGAGAGATTTATTTTGAAAATTCTGAAAACCCTTTGCAAAGCTCCTCTTTGATATGCCAAAGTCCTACCAAAGGCATATGATGAATTTAGTTGAAAAACATTTTACTCATATGCTGCTTGTTATTGCATTGAGGTTCGTCAAATTGTTGTGACCCTTGCGAGAATTCTTTTCGTGCTTTCATGATCAAGTTTCATGTGCACACCATCATTTTCCTCTTGCTATACTTCTATACTGGAAGTTGGAATTGTATCATCCATCCATTTATTCCATAAAGGAAAAAGTCCAAATTAGTACCCTAAAGTATAGCGAAAGTTCATATAACCAACTAAACTATGTTTTGGTTCATTTTACCCCCTAAAGTTAGCTACTTCGTTCAACTTACCCCACCATGCAATTTGTCATTTTTGTTTCTCCATACACAAGTTGAATTTTAATTTGAGATTTTGCAAGATGGTAATGGACATCATAATCTATATTAGAAAAATATTTTATGATTTTTTCATCATTAGTTTTTATATAATTTTGTATCTCAATTATCAATTTTATTCTTAAATATTCTACCTATCAAAATAGTGACAACAAATTCATGATATATTTTTTAATATTCCTTATGTTGTCTGCTATCACCTTGCAAAATTTGAAACTAAAAGTCCACTTGTGCATGGAGAAATAAAAAAGACAAATTGTGTTAAGGGGTAAATCGCACCAAATGGTATAGTTTAGGGGGTGAAATGAACTAAGAAATACTTTAGGGGGTTATCCAATCTTTGGTTATACTTGAGGGTAGTAATTTGGACTTTTTCCTTCCACAAAATAAAACTCCATGTGTGGTGTGACCTCTCTCTCCAAAAGTATTCTTGAAAAAAACAAAAACAAAAAAAAAGACATGGGCTATGAAAAAAAGAAGAAAAAAAAGAAAAGAAAGAAAGAAAGAAAGAAAGAATGAAAGCAAAGATAGCCCATGTCCAAAATACAGAAGAAAAAGGAGAGATTGGGTCATGCAAAAAGGAGTTCCAATAAATCAGATGGTAATAACTAGCACCCACTCCAGACCTAGTATCCACCTTACAATATCTATCACATCCCATACATGTGCACATCTTGATCTAATTGTATGATTTTCCTTTCTCCTTGGATCTAGTTTTTGACTCTGCAATATATGTGATACAAGTAAGCTTTATCTTTTATCCTACTCTGAGCTCCACATATAGCCATCATTAGAAGTAGGATGAAGAAAGGAAACTTTAATGTCTTGGTGAGGACATAAACACATTGAGTGATCTGAGAGAATCAAATGAGGAGCTAAGCAAGTTTTTTTTTTGAAAACTTATTACAAAACCCCAAGTGACTTGACATGAGAGCAGGACTGACTTGACTCACAACCATTCCACTCTTCAACTACCCAAGATGACATGATAGGCACTCCACAAAGTTCACAAGCAAGCACAAGGTATGATTTGGAATATCTCTTATGCTCGCTTCATACCTTTGGATATCATGTCTCACCTTGATCTGTTCTCCTTCACTCGAGACGAGCAAAGGTCAAGTGTGGGGGTGTTGTTTACGGCTATTAAGTACCTCTTTCAGGGTCGTCAACTAAGGACCTGTGTGCATCCGAGGACCGGTGGATGGTCGCTTCCTGGTGTGATGAGTGATTGACAATGTTGTGTGGACTGACTCTTGGCTAAGTATTGTAGGTGTAGGTTGCGGCTTGATTGGTGTTGGTACAGGTGAAGAACAAGCACGAAAGGTCTATGCCAGTGGGCCTCCAGGTGTGGAGCAGACAAGTAGGCTTGATTCGAGGGACCCGGTGGCCAGCGGGATTAAGTGCAGGCCGCATGGTGGCAAGAACAGCAAGACGAAGTCGTGTACGATTTCTTGGTTGAGCCTCAAAACCAAGGTCGAGCCGGGACAACCGTGGGTTCCAAGTCATGAGTTGAGATTGGCGTGGAGGCCACACCAAGTCCACGGGGTTTGCAGTGGTTCACCACAAAACCACTGGGGTCCTTGGCTGAGCCACAAAGCCAAGACCGAAGACCGAAGCGCCACAACACTTGTTGCATATGTATAGTTTCCATTGGGTTGTGCATTCTTACATTTTGCATTGCATATGTATCATGATGTATAGGCATCTTTGTATCTTAGGTGTGCATTGCATTTGTATCATATGCATTTTGGTAGGAAAGCTTCTCTTATATACATGGTTCACTATGACATGCTATGGATGACCATGTGAGCTTGTTTGGTATGATATGGTTAAGTTTGGCTAAGCTCTTGATGGTCTAGTTTTATATCCATGTGAGAATGCTATGTTTTTGGAAAATGCTAGTTGTAGGTCCTCTTGTGAGTAAAGGCCTTTATATGATCTTGACATATTTTGGTGGCTTTGTTATGCTTAATTCATGGTTGGATAACATGTTTTGATCAATTGGGGTCAAAGATTTTTTGTCATCATTTCATGTACCATGTATAAATCTAAAATGAAGTGCCTTATGCTTGAAAAATATGCTCACATGTCTTTTGTGCTTAATTTAATTTATTTTGGGTGCTAAACCGTTGCATGATGTCTACCAATGAGAAGTCTCATATCTAGAAGTAGCCACATGGCTCGGTGGCTTTGACATGACATGAGATAGCTTGTGGGTGTTTATGATGACCTTTTGATGAGAATATGTGTCCTAGCATGAAGTTTGTGTGATATAGTCACTTTGGCATGTTTTGCTCATGTTTAGGATTTTGCTCATGAGAGGGAAATTTTTCGCAAAATTGCTCAACTTGACCTTAGATTTGTCGTATGGCTATGAAACTTTGCAATCATGTAGTTGATGCTATTACGAAGCTATCGAGTATCTAACTTGCTCATTTGGTCACTTGTAGCATCTTGTGGTGAATTTTGTTTATTTGAGAAGCTCAAGGTTGCATCTTTCCATTTTTTGCCTTGATTCATGCATTGGCAACAAGGGGGAGAAGTTTGTGAAGGAAAAGTGCTTCTAAATGCATTTAGAGGGTTTTCAGGTGGTTTCGAGAAATTTCTGAGCACTGTTGGTCACCGGTCTAACTAGTCGTGGCTACCGGTCTGACCGGTCAGGGATGGATCCCTGTGCAGATGGTCACCGGTCTAACCGGTGCCTTGGGCCGGTCTGACCGGTCAGAGCTGAGCTTGTGAAGCTGCTCTGTTTCATGGCGAGTTTGGCATGCATTGGTCCAGGGGGAGTTGCATTTGCTTAGGTGGAGATTGCATGTGTGCAGGGGGAGCTCTTGTGTGTTTTCGGGCTTTGGTTTGGTGGTTTTGCTCCTTTGTTGTGAGCTTGTTTTGTCTCGGTTGTGTCGAGCCGTTGCCCTTGCCTAAGGGGACCGAGACTTCACTCTTTCAAGTGATCTTGCTCTTTGCCTTTGGTTCGGCTTTCGATCGCTTGTTTGAGTTCTTTTATTCATTTCTTTTCATTTCCTTTTTCTCTTTGTTTAGCGAATGTGTGTGTTGTCAATGCACTCATCAAGGGGGAGATTGAGGACCTGTGTGCATCCAAGGATCGTTGGATGGTCGCTTCCTGGTGTGATGAGTGATTGACAACGTTGTGTGGACTGACTCTTGGCTAAGTATTGCAGGTGCAGGTTGCGGCTTGATTGGTGTTGGTGCAGGTGAGGAACAAGCGCGAAAGGTCAATGCCAGTGGGCCTCTAGGTGTGGAGCAGACAAGTAGGCTTGGTTCGAGGGACCCGGTGGCCAGCGGGATCAAGTGCGGGCCGCATGGTGGCAAGAAGAGCAAGACGAAGTCGTGTACGATTTCTTGGTTGAGCCTCAAAACTAAGGTCAAGCCGAGACAACCGTGGGGGCCAAGTCATGAGTGGAGATTGGTGTGGAGGCCACACCAAGTCCGCGGGGTTTGCAGTGGTTCACCAAAAAACCACTGGGTTCCTTGGCTGTGCCACAAAGCCAAGACCGAAGACCGAAGCGCCACAACACTTGATCGGTCTGATCGGTGGGTACCGGTTTGACCGGTGAGGAGCACCGATCTGACCGGTGTGTGCCGTGGGCTTCCGTAGACTTCGAAGCGGAGGACACGCGTCGGGATCGCAAGGCTCGCGTCGATGCTAAGCAAGGTGCGGTCGCCGGGCATCTGTCCGATGGTGCTACGACGGGAAGTTCCAAAAGTGCCCTTCGGGGGTGTGTATCTTACTTTCATGTAATAGGGGTAGTTTCATCTTTCGGTTGCCTCCATATAAACTAAGTAGAGAGAGGATGACATCCATCTCTTGGAACCCTAGTTCATTTGCTTCCTTAGTTTTTCCCTTTTTCGAGTTTTCTATAGGACTAGCTTGAGATCTTCATGGTGAGACCTTGAGAGAGGGATGGATGTAGAGGAGGCAAGCAAGAACTTGTATGAATCTTTCATGGTATGTATAGAAGGTTAGGCATGATTCCTCAAGTGTTCTTGATGCCTCTCACATTTTTCTTTTTTGGCTATTTTCGGAGCCTTTCTTGTGATTTTCGTGGGGTGGTTTTGGAGGAGTTTCCTTGTGGGATTTGTGTTGGGAATCACACATGAGGTTGGTGTGCCTCTTTTCTTGGTGATCTTGCCCTTCAAATCCCATAGGAAGGCCTTCAATTTTGGTGGTTTTCGGGTTCTTGAGGTAGAGAGTCAAGATTTGCGCTAGAGAGATTTGGGGCTTGTGATTTGCGCTAGAGGTCACCCATGTGGTGTTCCTACCTTCCCCAAAGTTTCTCTTGAAACCGTGGAGCGAATCGGGAGATTGGGAGGCTTGATTCTTGGAGTTGACCCGCGGGTGGAGTTCATCCCGAGCTGCCCAGACCTAACCGATCTGACCGGTCTGACCGGTGCTGGCCTTCTGTGGGTTTTGGTTCAGGTGAACATTCCGGGGTGTTGGTTTGTCTCTAGGCTTGCAGCTGTTTCGATCTTGTGCTGTTTTGGCCTTGGGAGCGTTGAGTTCTTGCATTTGGGGTTTTCCGGCTAGGACCGGTCTGACCGATGTGCCATACCGGTCTGACCGGTGTAGGGTCTTTCAGTGGAAAATCGCAAGTGTTGCTCAGGTGATCCGGCTGGAGGTGTAAGGTGACCCGGAGTGTCTCTGTTTGGTGTCGGGTGATCCGGCTGTGCTTTTTGGGTGACCCGGCCAGGACCAGTCTAACCGGTGCCAGTGACCAGTCTGACCGGTGTGGTGTGAGTGCTGCTCGAGTCTTTGTTTTGCTGTGTTCTCGAGTAGTTTCGGTAGTGGTTTGTTCCTAGGATTAGTAGCACTCCAGTGGCTACGTGATCTTGGCAAACTTGAGGTGGTTGAGTCGGAGGTGCTCTTGGGATTTGGCCGTGTTCATCTCGCTAGAGGAGCTATCTCTTTCGAGAAGAATTTTTATCAGCTCCGATTCACTCCCCCCTCTCTGGTCACCCAATTCGATGGGAAGAATTACCATATGTGGCAGAGGTGGATGTCTGCTTTTCTTCGCAGCAAGGGTCAGTTGCTTTGGGATGTGACGGAGAACACAACCTATGTTCATCCCATAAACTTCCTTGCCCCAGGATCGAGGGTTATGCACGATGCCAACA
Source organism: Cenchrus fungigraminus (assembly GCA_036936925.1). Classification (NCBI taxonomy): domain Eukaryota; kingdom Viridiplantae; phylum Streptophyta; class Magnoliopsida; order Poales; family Poaceae; genus Cenchrus; species Cenchrus fungigraminus. The sequence goes on along the minus strand of CM072768.1, from coordinate 57,046,727 downwards.
ACAAGGCGGTCGATTACCTATTTCGTGCTCTTTGCCAATCCGAATTCGATCGGGTTTGTGCAGAGGACTTGGCTTGTAGGATATGGGATAAGTTGAAAGTAGCTCAAGCTGGTAACAATCAGGTTAAGGCTAGGTTGTTTGCGACTTATCGGAGAGAGTACGAGAACTTCACTCATCTCCCCGGTGAGTCCATAGACACGATGTTCCAGCAGTTCACGGTGATTGTAAACAACATTAGGGACAATGTGACCGTGCTCCCGTACGATGATCATGATAGGGCTGTGAAGCTCTTGCACTCGCTAGATCGTACCGTGTGGAGTGAGAAGGTCGAGGCTATCTTGGAGTCGAGTGGGTATGAGACCCTTATGGTGGACGAGTTGTTCTCTAAGCTCAAGTCGTCTGAAGTGGACCGTGGTGTGAGAGCAAGGATTGAGAGCCCGACTGACTCACATAGTCTCGCTCTCATTGGTGGCTCAGGTGCTAGGACTAACGCTAACCCATCCTCCAGGATGTACTCTCTGTCTTCTTTGATGTCTTTGCCAAATGAGGAGTTCGACGTGCTTGGTAAGGATGATCTGGCGCTTCTGACATGAAGATTCGAGAGGATGCACGAGAATCGTGTGAACTCAAGGAGGAACTCACGAACATGCTTCAGGTGCGGCAAGCAGGGACACTTCATCGCCGACTGTCCGAAGGAGATGCGGACTAGGAACAACTACAAGCACCGGCTGAAGAACGTGAACAAGCACCGCTCGAGGCGTGAACACAAGCACAAGCACAAGGACGAGCGGAGATCGAGGAAGAAGGACGACTACGGCAAGAAGAAGGCCCGAGCGATGGAGGGTGCGAGCGACGTCGACTCCAGCTCCGGCTACTCCACCTCGAGCTCCAGTAGCAGTGCAGATGATGATTGGCGCAAGAGCAAGAAGGCGTCCAAGAACCTCAGCGGGCTGAACTGCTTCGTGCGAGACGGATTCTGCGGCATGGCACACAGCTCCGGCAGCAAGAAGAGCCAAAAGGATGACTTAGACTCCGACTTCGAGGGCGAGGTATTTGATGAGCTCTCTTCTTTGTGTCAGGAAAACGATGAGTTGGTTGCCTTGCTAGATAACCATGATCACATGCTTAGAGAGGCTAAGAAAATGAGGAAAGAGCTTAGGGCCTCACTTGAAGATGCTAGGGATAGAGTGGCTGAGCTAGAGTTGCAGAACCTAGATGCTAAGCTTGAGATAGATTCGCTTAAGGCTGCTCCTACTATTTCTGATGAAGTTGATTGTGGTGATTGCTGTGTTTTCCTTACTGATTTGACTGCTCTTAAGGAGAAGCATGCCTCAAAGTGTGAGGAACTAGATGTGCTTAGGGTTGAGTTGGCTGAGCTGAAGTCTAGACCTGCTTTGCTAGGGGTGTGCACTTCTTCTCCTGTTTTGCATGGAAAGCTTGCTGAGTCTCGTGCTCGTATTGTTTCGCTTGAGGCTGAATTGAAATCTCCTATTGCTACATCTTGCTCTACTTGTGAATTGCATGCTATGAAGAATCTAGAACTTGCTCGTTATGTTGATCGCTTGCAAGATGAGAATCATGAGTTGCGAAAGTTGATGCGTACGGTTCCAGCTTGGGGAGATAGGAGAGCATCAAGTGGAGTTGAGCTCGCTGGCCGGGGGCCACCGGTCAGACTGGTCAGGGTGACCGGTCAGACCGGTGCATGGCAGGGTGCAGGGCAGTTTGGTTTTCGTGCTCGTGGTGATGCTCGGTTCAGTTCCTTTGGTCGTGGTGTAGGTGGTAGGTGTGTTGAGTTTGGTGGTGTTGCGTTTGTTGGATGTTCTCCTCCTCGTGGTCGATACGAGTTTGGGAGAGGTCGCAGCTTTGAGTCTCAGAGGAGGTACGGACCACGGTCTTCCTTTCGTGGCACTCGTACTCCTCCAGCGAGATGGGAGTGGTTTCCCCGTGGTGGTTCTAGTTTTGGTAGGCATGATAGGATGGATTGTGCTAACCCCACTTTGGAGCAGATGGCTCAACACTGGTTTTACTCTTTTGGTACTAACCCCAGTGTTGAGTCGTTTGCTCACTCACGCGCTCGTTTTTGAATTTCAGACGGGAGGCATGGGGAACGTTTGGATGATCGACTCCGGTTGCTCGAGGCATATGACCGGAGATCGAGGGTGGTTCTCCAGCCTCACCCCGGTGGTGTCAAAGGTGTACATCACATTCAGAGACAATGGACGGGGACGTGTGCTTTCAGAAGGAGAAGTGAGGGTAAGTGACAAAGTGGTTCTGAAGCGTGTTGCCTTAGTCAAGTCGCTCGGTTTTAATTTGCTTTCGGTGTCTCAACTTCTTGACAAGGGCTTTGAGGTGTTGTTTAAGTCTCGTGCTTCTCGGATCCTTGATTCTTGAGGGGACCTCGTGTGTATGGTCGTTCCCGAGGGTCAGATTTTCCATGCAGATTTTTCCTATTCTTCGGGTGTTGCTAGGTGTTTTGTGGCTGGTTCTTCTGGTGAGTTGTGGAAGTGGCATAGGAGGTTGGGTCACTTGAGATTTGACCTTTTGTCTCGCTTGAGTGGACTTAATTTGGTCCGAGGATTGCCCCGGTTGCGGTTCGAGAAAGATTTGGTGTGTGCGCCGTGCAGGCATGCCAAGATGGTAGACTCTTCCCATCCACCCTTGACCGATGTCATGACAGAGCGTCCATGCGAGCTGCTCCATATGGACCTCGTTGGCCCAGCTCGTGTGCGCTCGGTGGGTGGTAAGTGGTACGTCATGGTTGTGGTGGACGATTACTCTCGGTATGCTTGGGTTTTCTTTTAGGAGGACAAGGGTGAGACGTTTGGCTTTGTTCGAGATCTGGTCTTGAGGTTGAAGAACGAGAGGCACGGAGAAGCCATTCGAGCGATTCGCAGTGACAATGGCACAAAATTTAAAAACTCTTGGTTTGAAATCTTTTGCCATGACTTGGGTTTTGAACACTAGTTTTCTTCTCCGTACACCCCTCCTCAGAACGTCATTGTGGAAAGGAAGAATCAGACTTTGTGTGAGATGGCTCGGACGATGCTCGACGAGCATAGGACTCCGAGGAGGTACTGGGCTGAGGTGGTGAACACCGCGTGCTATGTTTCGAACAGGATCTTCCTTCGAGCTTACAAGAAAGAGACCTGCTATGAGCTTATGCATGGTCGCACTCCCAAGGTGAGTCATTTCCATGTTTTTGGTTGCAAGTGTTTGATTCTCAAGAAGGGCAGGAGTCTGGATAAGTTTGAGGCTAGGTCGGTTGATGGTATTTTCTTTGGTTATGCTACTCACTCTAGAGCATTTCGTGTGCTCAACTTGGAAACTAACCAAATCGTGGAGACTTGCGAGGTGACCTTCGACGAGACAGCCACGTAGCTCTTTGGTCTTTGATTGTGCAGGAGATGATGAACTTGGTGAGGAGATCTTTGAAGATGAGGTACAAGAACAAGAAGATGATGAAGATGGTGGTGTGGCGCCCGCGGCTGAGCATGTACCTACTACTTCGACTACGATCAAGGACGGTCCTTCTCCTACACCTACGACGACGTGCTGAGATCGAGAGGAAGCTGTTGCTGAGGGGGAGGTGGCTTCCAAGCGAGGAGCTCCCCAGCGTGTACAAGTGGATCATCCAGCTTCGAGGATCATCAACAACATCAATGAATGCACTACACGGTCGAGGTTTCGAAACAACTCTCACTTTGCACATGCTGCTTTTGTTGCATCTTTTGAGCCCAAAGACATTGGACACGCACTCTCTGATTCCAACTGGGTAAATGCAATGCATGAAGAGTTGGAGAACTTTGAGAGAAACCAAGTTTGGGAGTTAGTGGAGCCTCCACCAGGTTGCAAGCCTGTAGGGACAAAATGGGTGTGGAAGAACAAAGAGGGAGAGAATGGAGAGGTTGTGAGAAACAAGTCGAGGTTGGTGGCTCAGGGATTTAGCCAGAAAGAGGGGATAGATTATGAGGAGACATTTGCTCCAGTGGCCCGTTTGGAGGCGATTAGGATCCTTCTAGCCTTCTCTGTGGCTAAAGGGTTCAAATTGTACCAAATGGATGTGAAGAGTGCCTTCCTGAATGGTGTGTTGGAGGAAGAAGTGTATGTGAGGCATCCTCTGGGCTTTGAGAGTGTGAAGTACCCCCAGCGAGTGTACAAGTTGAGAAAGGTGTTGTATGGGTTGAAGCGGACGCCTAGGGCTTGGTATGGTAGGTTGAGGGGGTTTCTCTTTGGGAAAGGCTTTGAGGTGGGGAAGGTAGATCAGACTTTGTTTCTCCTCAGGCAGGGCGTTGATATCCTAATTGTTCAGGTGTATGTGGATGATATTATCTTTGATGGCTCGTCTCACTATTTGGTTGCAAGGTTTGCAGAAGACATGAGCAGGGAATTCAAGATGAGCATGATGGGTGAGTTGCAGTTCTTCCTCGGCCTCCAGATCAAGCAGTCGAAGGAAGGGACTTTTGTGCATCAAGCCAAGTACACGAAGGACATTGTGAGGAAGTTCAAGATGGAAGACTCCAGGGCCATGACGACACCGATGAGTACGACTACAGCTCTTGATGCATATGAGGAAGGTGAACACGTGGACCAGAAGGAGTACCAGAGCATGATAGGCTTCCTCCTGTACCTGACGGCGACGGGGCCGGACATACAATTCGCTGTGTGTCTGTGCGCTCATTTTCAAGCGTCTCCAAGGACATCGCATCGGCAAGCAGTCAAGTGCATCTTCATGTATTTGCGATACACTCTAGATTTTGGGCTTTGGTACTCCGCGTCCTCTTCTTTGGCTCTTCATGGTTTTTCGGACGCAGATTTTGCTGGGTGTCGTTTGGATAGGAAGTCCACTTCTGGGACTTGCCAATTCCTGGGTTGTTCTTTGTTGTCTTGGTCTTCCCGCAAGCAGTCGAGTGTTGCACAGTCCACTACCGAGGCCGAGTATGTAGCTGCTGCTAGTTGTTGCTCTCAGCTCCTTTGGATCACATATACCATGAGTGACTTTGGTGAGGAGTATACTCATGTTCCCCTCCTATGTGACAGCACAAGTGCCATAAGCATTGCTAAAAACCCAGTGCTCCACTCCAAAACTAAACACATAGAGGTGAGATACCATGTTCTGAGAGACAATGTCGAGAAAGGGAAAATAGATTTGAGCCATGTGCCCACCCAAAACCAACTAGTGGATATTTTCACCAAGCCCCTTGATCAAGCAACTTTCACTCGTTTGCGGGGAGAAATTGGTGTGTGTTTGGTCTCTTGAGTTGGTGGTGGGAGCTCCTTTGTTGCATATGTATAGTTTCCTTTGGGTTGTGCATTCTTTCATTTTGCATTGCATATGTATCATGATGTATAGGCATCTTTGTATCTTAGGTGTGCATTGCATTTGTATCATATGCATTTTGGTAGGAAAGCTTCTCTTATATACATGGTTCACTATGACATGCTATGGATGACCATGTGAGCTTGTTTGGTATGATATGGTTAAGTTTGGCTAAGCTCTTGATGGTCTAGTTTTATATCCATGTGAGAATGCTATGTTTTTGGAAAATGCTAGCTTGTGGGTGTTTATGATGACCTTTTGATGAGAATATGTGTCCTAGCATGAAGTTTGTGTGATATAGTCACTTTGGCATGTTTTGCTCATGTTTAAGATTTTGCTCATGAGAGGGAAATTTTTCGCAAAATTGCTCAACTTGACCTTAGATTTGTCGTATGGCTATGAAACTTTGCTATCATGTAGTTGATGCTATTATGAAGCTATTGAGTATCTAACTTGCTCATTTGTTCACTTGTAGCATCTTGTGGTGAATTTTATTTATTTGAGAAGCTCTAGGTTGCATCTTTCCATTTTTTTGCCTTGATTCATTGCATTGGCAACAAGGGGGAGAAGTTTGTGAAGGAAAAGTGCTTCTAAATGCATTTAGAGGGTTTTCAGGTGGTTTCGAGAAATTTCTCGGCACTGTTGGTCACCGGTCTAACTGGTCGTGGTTACCGGTCTGACCGGTCAGGGATGGATCCCTGTGCAGATGGTCACCGGTCTAACCGGTGCCTTGGGCCGGTCTGACCGGTCAGAGCTGAGCTTGTGAAGCTGCTCTGTTTCATGGTGAGTTTGGCATGCATTGGTCCAGGGGGAGTTGCATTTGCTCAGGTGGAGGTTGCATGTGTGCAGGGGGAGCTCTTGTGTGTTTTCGGGCTTTGGTTTGGTGGTTTTGCTCCTTTGTTGTGAGATTGTTTTGTCTCAGTTGTGTCGAGTCGTTGCCCTTGCCTAAGGGGACCGAGACTTCACTCTTTCAAGTGATCTTGCTCTTTGCCTTTGGTTCGGCTTTCAATCGCTTGTTTGAGTTCTTTTATTCGTTTCTTTTATTTTCCTTTTTCTCTTTGTTTAGCGAATGTGTGTGTTGTCAAGGCACTCATCAAGGGGGAGATTGAGGACCTGTGTGCATTCGAGGACCGGTGGATGGTCACTTCCTGGTGTGATGAGTGATTGACAACATTGTGTGGACTGACTCTTGGCTAAGTATTGCAGGTACAGGTTACGACTTGATTGGTGTTGGTGCAGGTGAAGAACAAGCGCGAAAGGTCAATGCCAGTGGGCCTCTAGGTGTGGAGCAGACAAGTAGGCTTGGTTCGAGGGACCCAGTGGCCAGTGGGATCAAGTGCGGGCCGCATGGTGGCAAGAAGAGCAAGACGAAGTTGTGTACAGTTTCTTGGTTGAGCCTCAAAACTAAGGTCGAGCCGGGACAACCGTGGAGGCCAAGTTATGAGTGGAGATTGGCGTGGAGGTCACACCAAGTCTGCGGGGTTTGCAGTGGTTCACCAAAAAATCACTGGGTTCTTGGCTAAGCCACAAAGCCAAGACCAAAGACTGAAGCGCCACAACACTTGACCGGTGGGTCGGACCGGTCTAACCAGTGGGTACCGGTCTGACCGATGCGGAGCACCGATCTGACTAGTGTGCGCCATATATTGGGGCCATGCCATGATTGTTGGCATCTCTCCCCAAGAACGAACCTCTACGAGTGTTGATGTTCTTCATTTAGAGTAAAGTGAGTATTTCTGTATTTTCTATTTGGACTAAGTGACATTCGTGGATAGGTGTGTGTGTTTTTATGTTCTTAGCCTATTCTTGATTTCTAGGCTTGTGTTCTTCCAAACATATCCCTTTGATCCTGTGGATAAGGTTCATAAGTTTGCATTTCGTTTGTATGGTTGCTTGTCAATTAGAATATAGTGAGTGCTCATGCATTTCTCTAATTAGATCAAAGTTGCATCTGTGATCCCTGCATGTGGTAGAGTTTATCTGAGCTAGTTCTAGCTTCTCCCTCACGGGTTCATCGCTCCGTATTTATACAGAGTGCTACAGCAAGGCTACAGGACTACTAGACATAGTCAGCTATAGTAGTAGTCGGGTAGTGTAGAACGGGTTCTAGACTATGGGCTATCCTTCGTTTACCCCGTATCCCATGTTTAGATAGAGGTAGGACGCGGTAGTGATAGCCATTGGACCCTTTGCACTCCTCCATGTTCGGATACGGTGTAGAGCCAAATACCGGAACCAACTATTAGAGCCAAGCAGGGCCGGTGCCCAAAGTGAATGACCACATACCAGAGAAGCCGTTCTAAACTCTATTTCTACCCGCCGGATCCTTTCCACCCATTTCATCCTATAGAGTGGCATCCTTACACCATAGCAAGGCCTAGAGCTAGATCTCTCTCGTTCATTGGATTCGATACCCTTTGGAATACTCCTTTGGGAGAAGTGCTACAACGGTGTATCCGTGCGCTTGCGAACTCATTCGCACCCGTCAGTGTACCCAGGTGTTCTTACACACTCACTCTAGACGCGCCAGTAGTGGTGAGGTTAAGAAATACCAACATCTCTCCATCACCCCAGAGGCCACTCAAGCTAAGACCTTTCGCACTTGTTTTTCACCTGCAGCAACACAAACCGAGCTGCATCCAACACTTGCAATACTTAGTAAAGGCAAGCATTAAATCACACAACATTTTTAACCACTCATCACGAGTGCATCGACAACACACCACTTCACATGCAAAGGTTTACACACACACACCACAACTCAACACACACAAACACATCAACACAAAGCCTCAAATCATCAGGTCCATCACTAATCATATATAAACCAAGACACATTTCAACTTGGTTTCTCATTTTGTCTCACGGTTCTTGATCTTAAGAATAATAATTTAATCCAAAAGATCCTTCATGCCGATGCAAAGTAAAGGAAATTCGTTTAGTTTCACATCATTGTATCAAAATTCCAAAACTACTTGTTTTGACATCACATAAATAAACGCACCTACAAAACTGAAAGAAAACTCAGCGGCACGTGATCACATGACCCTGCAAAAAATGCATCTACGCACGTTGAGGAAATAAAAAAATGTGAAAATCGGCAGAGGAAAAAACGGTCGAGAGTTGGGCGATTGTTGACGGCTGTTAAGTACCTCTTTTAGCCATTAATATTGTCATAAGTAAAGGAGCAAATGCATTTCTTACACACATATTTAGTTAAGAATAATGTAGTTCCACTTGTCATTGGAGATTATTTGATTGTAGGAAAATAAGCATAAACGAAGTGAAGACCCCACCTTCTATGATCCATGCCTCGCGACATCAGCTGAGGAGATGCTGCCACACCAGATCCTACATGTCCATGCCATGTCATCGATCCAAGGGAAGCAAGCCCCTACAAATCAGAGAGCGACACGTGGACGTCACATGGATTGGAGGGCTCACGGGGACCCAAATTGACTCAAAATATTACATACACCTAAGTTGTACCCAAGGGCCCATATGCTAGCTACCAGGAGGAAGGAGGGGCTAGATAGGATGGGTTCGGCCGAACCGACCTAGTGTCAGCACATCCTGGTCCCCAGCGTGGTGGTTGCTCATTGGTCCAAAGGGGGATTTCCGGGGTGTTTGCAGCGCGTTGCAGCTCAGACAATGGTTGTCCTAGGACTATAAATAGAAGGGGAGGCAGCTCATTTCTAAACACACACATTTGGCTCACTTCTCTCTCTTTCAGCTTCTAAGGCTAGGGAGTAGGCTAGAGTAGTTCCACTTCAGGTTCCAAGTCTACTTTGGGATCTAGGTATGAGTGCTCTTGTATCTTTATCTCTTTGTATGACTTTGATCTACTTCAGTCATTCAGCTATTTCATACAAAGTAGTGTTTGCATGCATAGGTGATATCTTCTTATGTTCTTCATCTGTTCACCATTTAGAGGCTTGTGTTCTTCATGAACACGACCCTTCGATCTTGTTGCGTATGCGTAGAAAGTGACGTAACTGTTTGTATGCCTAGCCTTAGTTTGATCCAATGAGATCACACATTCCTGTTGCATGATGTTAGTGTTGATGCTACAGTACTCAGTTTAAGTGGCCAGTTATCTGGTGGCTTCGACCTGGTCACAATAGCTCGGGCCGGTCGGAGTCTAGTTGACAATGCAAGAATGGTGCTTGGGTTGGACAGTTGCATTGGATATGAGTGAACCCCATGTACATTTAGATAGAGGTAGGCTGCGGTAGTGACAACCGTTGCACCCTTTGTATTCCTCTGTGTTCGTGTATTCGTTGTAGGAGTTCTGAAATTAGTCACTGCTATCGTGCGGATGCGGCGCGGGGCTATCTTCTCGTTTGTACCTGGGCACTAAACCATTATCTTATAATGCTTGTGTGTTTCTCTTGTATATCTGACCTTTATATGACTAGTACATTAGAACCTAGAACTAACTCGTATTTTGCTCCCTAAGACGTAGTTTTACTTGAGATGAGTTCGTGTGTGTCACACTACCCTTACCGTTATCTTTATCCTTACCCCTATATTTGAGTCGTTTGTTCTTCCCCTACTCATGATCTATATTCATTGCAATATATAAGTCTTGTTATCCAACCTTGCCTTCCTTGGATTTGATACCCTTTGGAATACTCCCTTGGGGAAATGCTACAATGGTATATTCGTGCGCTTGTGGATTCTCTTGTGATCATTAGGATTACCACTAGTCATTTCTGGCGTTGTTGCTAGGAACACATAAACTTAGTAGCGACATTAAGAAATGCCAACAACAATCATGTGTGGCGGCGGAGGAAAAAAACCGGTCGAGAGTGGGGTGATCATGGGTGCCGCTAGTGTGTTGGGTGCTATGGAGAGGGCTCGGGTATGGAATAATTCTTGAATAGTTTTGCTATAATGCACTCATCGTGATTGCAACTGATTCTTGTTAAGTTGCAACTGGATTGCCTCTAGTTGCAATTGGTTCGCATCGGTTGCAACCGGACTTGGTCTAAATACAATTGGTTAGTATCCAGTTGCAACGGGTCAGATCTATTATTATTAGTTTCATCAAGTTGCAATTAGTATAATGTCATAGTTGCAATTGGTCTAGTCATGTGGTTGCAATTGGTTCACGTGTAGGTGCAACTGGTTCGCGCCTAGCTAGTTGCAACCGGTTGGGTCCGATTGCAATTGGTTCATGCCTAGTTGCAACTGAGTCCAGTTGCAATTGGTTCGCATCTAATTGCAATTGGTTCGTCAAGTTGCAATTAGTTTAGTCACACAGTTGCAATTGGTTTAGTCACGCGGTTGCACTGCGAGGGTCTATGCATTTCCTGTACATAATACAACTAGTTGTATTTTAGTCTCTATATATAGTATGTTAAGTCTAAAAAAACTAAAACAATCTACATTTGGACCACACAAATTAAAGTAAATAATTAAGCATGCAAGGCACGACATTTCCGTAGTTTGGTGGCGGACACATGTCACTTATTAGCATACGTATACGTAAGTATTTGTCGGACGCTCTCAGTTGTGCATTCGTGTTGGTGTCGCTCGTAGAAACAAAGCACATGTGTCTATGTAGGACACGCACGAAGATTGAGCTTTACCCTTCTTTTTCTTAATATAAAGGTGCACAACTCTCTTGCGTGTTCTAAAAGCAAATGAAAGTTGAGCTTTATTAATAATGTCATGTAGATATAAGCTCAATGATGGTAATATTATGTTATTTGAATATGCATACTGTTAAAGCCATTATATAGTGTTAGAGCATCTCTAAAAGACTAGCTAAATGGCTCATCAAGTCAAAATTTAGCTACTTAACACCAGAATAGCTATCCAAAAGATTAGTCATCCGGCTTTCCAAATTGGCCCCCTCGCTAGCTAAATTTGGCTAGCCAGTCTGGCTAGCCAAACTAGCTTGCCAAGTGTGGGATGCCTCATGAGACTCTTGCGTCAGTATGTGGAGAGGGTGAGTTGAATGTAGCTATTGGGATTTGGTCATTTGGAGAGTGGTAAATGGGAAATTTGTTGGAGTGAGCTGCTCAATATAGAGGGAAATCTTTATGAGGAGACAAATAGAGAGTCAAATAAATAGTCAAAAATGAAGATTCTATTGAAGATGCTCTTAGTGTTATATCTTTATCGTGTACTACAAAATCCGCCACTAGGTTCAGTGTCTCAAGCATATTCTGAACTTGCTTAAGTTCAATAGTCTTTGTCTTCTACTACCAGACTATCACAACTAATAGATTCATCACAAGGTAAGGGCTCAACCTTTATAAACTCTAGAAATAGTTTGGGCATACCGGAATCCAAGAACGTGCCAATCTATTATCTTAATACAATAGAGTTAAAAGAAGACACCACGTTCATCAGGAGAGTCCAATGTTAGTCTAAAAAAGATAAAAATATGTACCATCGGATTTTATGAAGATCTAACGGTCTAAAATAACCTAATGAGTCCAACTCAAAAAAGATCAATAAATATAAAAAATAGAAGTATAATAACCGGTGGAAAATAAAGGAAGTTCTAAACCCCATAAATTAACGTGCTGTGTAGATTTAGTCTAACGATTGATAAAAAAATATGGCAACGTTTCATTTATATTTTTTATAGCATTTATGTATTCTATAATGCGAATCCTACCCCGAGAGGGGTCTCTGGTTAGTCTTATCGTGACACCTCTTCTAATCTTCATTCGTTCCACATCCGACGTGCAATACAATATGGAGGAAACAAGTGGACGCTACCGCTCGGCGCTCGCACGTGCTCCGTCGTAGTATTCCCGGAGGGACCCACTTGTAATTGACACGAGCGGATGCCAGGGTTGGGGATTGAAGCATTTTGAACTTGGAGAGTCACACCGAGGAGAGAGAAATCCATTCTTTTTTCCCCTTTCTCCATTGCGAGATTATGATGGGATGGGATCGATGGCCGGCGTCCAGTTCTGATGGGAGGCGAGACGACAGCCGACCGATGGTTCTAAAGGGAGAGGAGGCGAGGTACCGGCCTACGTGTGGTTGGATGAGTTGTGCAGCTACGGCAGGGTCGGGAGTCTGCACGCTGTGGATATCTGGTCGACGGCCGATTCTGAAAGGAGGGAGGCAAGGTGATGGCCAGTGTGCGATTGGAGTAGTTGCGCAGCCACTGCAGGGAGTCCGCACGCCGCGGATCTATGGTCGGAGTCATCATTCTGCGACCGGGAGGAGGCATCACGCTACTGTTTGAGGACATGGCGCAGCTTACGCCGAGCGGAGGGCAGGCGACACTCGATGAACGGAGGGTGCTACCACGTGGTGCTACGTCAAGCCCACGCCACGAGGAGATCTCCTACTTTAGTACCAGAATCCCCTTCACGGTTTTTCATCGTGTTCGTTACTTAGTTATTTTTTATCAAAATCATGTGTTATCTAATAGGTGTCCTATCAGATCAGGTTCATTTTTGTGAAGATGATTAATTTTTGGATCGAAATCATGCTTGGTCCGCTTGTTTTCCTATGATGTCATTTTTATTAGTGTCCAGTAAATTAATTTTTGGCTTGAAATCTTTTGGTACTGCTTGCTTGTGTGTTTACTGAATCTTTAGCAACCGGCCTTTTTGGTCGTGAACAATTCACATTTCCCTGGATAGAGATAATTTTGTCTCCCATGATAGAATTCTCTGTCCCAGAACATGCTCCATACTCAATATATTTTGCGTGCTTTATTATGTGTGATCTGTTTGTTAGTTGAGATTGTGGCAGTGGTCATCTCCATGAGTTGTCATCCTTGATTCTTGAAACTACATGGGTATGATGTAATTCTTACTGCTACTAACAACTTTGTGCATTGAGATATGTTGCTTCATCACTCAGATACAGTTAGTAGTGTAGTCGTCAATTCACAGTTGCCAACTATAGATTGATTCCATTTCAGGCAGCATATGTTCATACAAATCATAATCAAATATGCAATTGTATTTTTTGTCACTGTTTACTGTTTTCATAATTATGTTATCATAGGAAGTACCTTACCACATATGGTGTGATATAGAAAGTAACTAATTATATTTTTACATTCTGTAGAAGTAACTAAATCACTTCTCTAATTTTTATAATATTTATGCAGTTTCCATCCAAGGCAGTTTCAGTGCAGATTTTTTGTGTCTGCTTTGTGCTCTCGGACAACCAGTATAGCCAATAGCTACATCACAAATTAAACCAGCATGTAATTAGCATTTACCCTGCATTGTTTATATTTGATCTTTATGTGCTTCAATAAATATTTCTAGTAAGTATCTCCACTTTTTATGATTGGAGTGCTGAGATGCATAAGTCTTTTTATGGGGTCATGTGGGAGTGAGATTCTCTTCTCATGCTTGGATGCCCTGTAATTCTCGGTTTTGTGGCTCTCTCGATGCATGTCCAAGGTTAGCACCTACTCTTTTTTAATCTCACTTAATTATTTTAATTTCCGTCATTTCAATAACTTATTCTGATATCATTATTGCTATAACATTTTTCATTTCGACGTGCATCCAATTCAGCGACACACTTCAATCTGGGCTAGTGCAGCGGCAATTTACCTTTGGTCATTAAGTGACAGTTCATATCTACAAGTATGCCATAACCAGGAGAAATTAGTTTTCCATTTTTTTTTTGAGAACTAGTTTTCCATTTTTAATTCAGTACCAAAAGAAGTAACTAACTACGTGCTTTTAATGATAGAATGTAACTTATCACATAATCAGTTCCATACAAAGTAACTAGAAATTTTTTATATGAGAATGCTAGTTAACTTTCTATTTGTTCTATTGATGTGTTTTGATAATGTCATCTTTTTTGCAAAAAAAAATTTAACACACCCATCTTTCGCGTCTTTTTTTGCATTACGTAACTATATCATCTTTTGAATATTTATAAAAGTGGATATTGGAAATACTTTTTTAGCAAGCAACCATAGATTGTGCACATTGCTTTCTAGTTTTATCAATCTAATTTTGAATTGCCAAACTTCTTTCATACTCGTGTTCTTAATGTTCAAGCACAACATCACCTATTTTGTGCTAATCTAATCAAAATTATTCTGTTTTGATAATGGGCAAAGACTAGAGGAGTCAAAAGGGAGCTACTGCATCCACTTATCTCAATTTCAATTAAGGTTGTTTTTAAATCCAATTGATTATAATCATCCTTACTACTTTATGCATCTAGTATATTATAATTCCTGCTAGTTGTGATATCCATTATTTGTTCTACAACTGGGCCTGCTAGTTGTTGCAGGGGGCACTATCTTTTAAGATCTGAGCTGTACGAAAATTCCGATACAGTTTTATTATCCCTGTTCTTTTAAGCTCTGAGATATCTGATATAGAGCTTTGGAGTATGTCTTGTGTTCTTGGAGCATGTTTCTAGCTACATTAGTGTTAGGATATGATTAAGATAACTGATTTTCAGTAATTTTGTCTATCAGCACCATTTCTAATAAGAAGCTGCAATTCTCACCACCATTCACTATTATTATTTTTTGGTAATGAGCTTAACTGACCATAGGAAGTAACTTTACCACATATGCAGTCTTATAAGAAGTAACTAATTTTGTATTTATATTTCTTACAAAGTAACTTACCCCACATGCAGATGCAAAGCAGGTCCTTTTGGTGTTGGAGTATGCATTTAGCTACTTTAGGGTTCATATAGGATTAAGATAACATGTGAGGTTACTTTATCTTGCAATCTGATTTTTATAGATATTTGTGGCTCTTCAAGTATTTAAATTCCGCCTGTGTATGTCATGATTATGGTGGTGCTTGTTGCTTTGTTTAGCGAGTAGTCTAGAGTTTTGTGGCCAAATGGTTGATCTTGCTGTCGTGTTGGAAATCTACTAGTGGTATCATACTAGAATGACATTGTTTCCTTGTCAATCTAAGGCTCACAATATTGTACAGGATTCATATTTATTTTGTTTCATGTGTGATTTGTTGTATGTTGAAATACTAAATCAAACATGAACCTGTTACTTCTATAACACTGATGCTCCTGTTGTGAAAACTTTAGTTGAGCTTCTTGCAAACTGAAGCCAGGTGGTGCTACACAGGATCTGTCATAGTAGACTTCATTACCTTAACACATTCATAGTAGTCAGATTATAACATGGTGATTCAGGTAGTTGCCACTGGCCATGGTGCATCTCCTCACCAATCAATTTTGACATTCTTTGCATTCCGTTTTTTAAAAATTTTGAGTTAGGAAGTAATTTGTCACTATAAATCGGGCATAGGAAAGTAACTTCATCATTTATTTATGTGATCGGAAGTAACTAATTTATCTAATAATCATGGATGACGGATCCACATGATAAACAAAGTAACCATATTTTTTGTGTTTAATCAAAGGACTTAAGTTGTCTTTCATTCAACAGATATAAGAAGTAGCTAATCATTGATTTACATGGGATAGGAAGTAAGTTGCTCCTGATTTAAAACACCTAGGAAGTAGCTAGTCATCAACTTGCATTAGATAGGAAGTAACTAACCCCTTTTTGAAACACATAGGAAGTAACTAGTCATTTATGTAGATGAGTTAGGAAGTAACCTTCCTTTGTATGTGCTTTGTTGATACTTGTGAGCAATGCAACCCTTATTTTAGCTATCTCTGATGGATAGCCATTTGCATTTTCCCTTCCATTCATTTTTAGCGTGTTGTGCTTAGGCTGCCATGCATGTTTCTATCTCAATTTATGTTGTTTGCTAGAGTTTTTTTTCATGTGCTTGCTAGTTGAACATAGAGTGGGCATGCAACTAATCATTAATTTTATCTAGTTGAAATTGGCTTTCATTTTTATCATGGTAGGAATATTTACCTGCATATCTGCTATGCTTATTCATTTTGATATTATGAGTTTTCACTTAGTTACGAGCTTGCCATGTATTTATAGTTCATAGGAAGTAACCTTCTGTTCACATTTCGTAGGATCCAACTTTTCTTTGTGTGAAACTCACATGAAGCAATTTATTTTTTCATTTAACTAGTTTTTATTTTTGTTTGTGCCAATGCTTGTGATCTTTGGCTCTGTCTATTGGTTGACTTAGGATGCTTTGATCAGGTTTGTGTAGATTAGCTACGTTAGGTCTGCTCAGTAATCCCTGCCTCGTGTCTAGTTTCAGTGTGTTTTTTTCCGTGTTTGTTTCAATGTGTTTTTTTGGTTTTTAAGTTGGTCAGTTAGGTTCAGGTGGATCGATTTCAGTTACAAGTCCTGATCTTTAGTACGTAGAGTCAGTCAGAGTCATTTTCATTTTCAGCAGGTCGTGTACACTTTCTTAGGGCCATGATGCACACTAGTTTTACCTTTTATAAGAGGATGACCATGAAAGTTGCATTCGCAACACAAAATCTTCACCTTTGACAGCTTGCGGTTAGGTGCTCAATGTATTTTTGGTTCACTATGTGTCACTTTTTTCACATAATTTGTTATACAAGTTAGTAGTGCTTGACTTTAAACACATAGGAAGTAATTTGTTGTTGTGAGTTATTTTGTTGAGTAATATTGAGAACTAATGTGTCAAATTCAGAGACTCAATCTTCATAATTTATACCTTCTGGACGTAACTTGTCATATATTGTAATTACATTAGATGTAAGTACCTATAATTTTCCATGTAACAAGAAGTAATCAAATCTTGCATTACATTATGTAGTAATTAGTAAGTAACTTTTCTATCCAGGTTATCTGATGTATGTGCTTCAGGAAGTGAAACTCATTGCATATGCTATGATGGACATTCAAAACAACATAGTCCATGTGTGCCAACTAAAACAACACTAGTGCACTATTGATGATGTTGATATAGGTACTTTTTCCTACAAACCTCTTTTTAGTTCAATTAATGTGTTTTGATGTTTATCATCATAACTGATCATGACATAGTGAAGTTGTTAATAGCTTTAAGTTCACATTAGATGCGAAGTAGCTACCTATACCTGACGTGAAGTAACCCATGATAGTTAGCTTCATCTAACAACGGAGTTTCATCTCATCCAACAGTTTGTACTTCCCAATCAACATCTGAAGCTGCTTCATTGAGGTCAAACAGCATCCCCAGCTAACTGTACAAATCAAACAACATTCACAAACTTGTCATGTTTTACTTAGCTTTCATCAGTTAGAGTTTAGCCAAACCATATGCATAAAGCAGATAGCATTGAATCTGCAGTTACTTTTTTTGTACACAAAATTTTGTTACAACATATTCATGCTATCCTCATTATTGTTAGTTTTTTAGTTATTTTAAAGTTTATGTGATGGTAATGGGATCGTAACTATGAATCTGTTTCTTTTGTTTTTAGGGAAAGATATACAAATCCAAAGATCAGGGACTTTTGTAGGGTTTGACTTATGTTTCTGGTTACATAACCCAACATGATGCAAGTGCTTCATGTTGAAGGAAGCAAGATAGGGTGATAATGTCGTTAGGGGAGAAATATGATATGTGCATAGATAGCATGCTACAAGAAATCTATTTCTAGGACATGAATCATCTGTAAGATGTAACTACTACTTCCAGCCCAAACTAGAAGGGTCAGACATCGGAGAAATCTCACGATACAAATTGGTATGTTCTAAGATGTAAAGTTTGTGTACCTACAAACTTGATATGAATTGGACGAATTTTTCATCTGCTCATTGTTTCTCTCTATGTTTTCATCTGATTTTGTCCTCTTTCTTTTATCTGGATCTTGGCTATGTTTTGCGGTAGTAGCGGCGGCAAGCGAACAAGAGTTTTCTGTTACTTTTTGCGGCTACAACCTTATTTGGTTTTTTACTTAACCTGGTTGCACTTTTTTCCACCACTCGTCCTTTTTCCGGCAGAACAAATGTTTTTTCCTACTACGCACCCGCTCTGCTCGCACTCACTATGTATGCCGTCGTGCAGGAGGATGCCCTTTCCATAAATGGAAGTAAGGTAAAAAATGGGGGGCTCTCCACCTAAAGCTAATTAGAGAGGCCTCTCCCTGTAGTCACGTCCCTTCTATAATAAGTTTTCCTATATTCTTCTAGAGGGTTGAAATTAGAGAGATTCCTTATTTAACACCCATAAAACTTCTTCTTCCTTACTATTTAGCACTCAAAAACTCATTCTCCTTTATATAGCATCCAAAATTTTTACTTGTTCCTTTCCTAGCACTCATGTTAAATCCGTGAGATACTTCTATTAGATTCACTGTGAAACGGTCATGGACCAAAATACCATACGCAAAGCAGCTGGGTCACTGCACTTGAACTCCACCACGCCCGGCGCCATGTCCGTGCTCCCCGATTCCACGCCAACACCACCCGTTCTCATCCCGTCCATCGCACCACCAGCACTCGCCAAGTCTCCGTGCCGCCTGTTCTTGCCCTGTTTGTCGCCAGCCATCGCGCCGCCCATTATCGACAGGGCTGTCGCGACTGGTCCACCGACTCGCAAGAGAACAACGGAGGGGACACGACCATCGGGCCACCATGGAGGAGGTCTGCAGTCGCCAGGTGTAACAGACCAGGATTTCAAATTGTGTGCAAGTATGTGAATTTATCAAAA
Organism: Cenchrus fungigraminus; assembly: GCA_036936925.1. Lineage (NCBI taxonomy): Eukaryota > Viridiplantae > Streptophyta > Magnoliopsida > Poales > Poaceae > Cenchrus > Cenchrus fungigraminus. The sequence goes on along the minus strand of CM072768.1, from coordinate 57,027,866 downwards.
TTTTAAAACTTTTTGCTTGAATATGAGTGCTGCTGTTGACACCGTTTTTTGGCATATGTCAAGACAGAAGTCAAAAAGGTATTAGAGGGACCGATGCAGGACATGCTGATGGTCGATGAATCCCATGTGATCTGCAGAGTGGTCAGCTTTGGCACGTATGGGAGGAATCACGTGAGATAACCTGGTCTTCATTATCTAACGTGATTAGTACTCTAACCGGATTATTTTATTGCATAAAAGAAGAAACATGGCAGGAAGAATCGGCATGGAGCAATCGGCTTCCTCAGATCGGCCAAAGCAGTGGCAATCGGCAAGGCCAGGATGTTGGATTATTTATTTCATGAAGTAGGGGAGTACATCGGCAGGAGTTGCCAGTAAGCTAGCAAGTGTCTAAGAAAACCAGCAAAGCAGGTGGCCGGTTTAATTAAAGAACATGCATGCTTACATGGAGCAATCGGCAAGGGCATTCAGTAGAAGAATCAGCTGCCATAGTGCAATCGACTTCAGAAGGCAAAATCGGCGGGAGTGGCCTGTGAACTATCAAGTACAGGACATAGCTTGACTATGAAGAATCGGCAACGCAAGTGGACGATTTAATTAAGGAGCATGCGTGGTGAAGGAGCAATTGACAACAACAGTCCGAACAGAAGGGAAATCGACCACACCTACAAAGTTGTGCATGCAAACAGGGCAAGTACATTGATCTCGTCTGATAGGTCGTCTCATGCATTTACACGTAATCTTGGGTCGACTCAATAGACAACCTGTACAATGAGTTGTCTGGTAAGTCTTCTGGTAGATCTATATAATTCCTTAATTTGTGCATAAAAAAGGAATATTATGAGTCTCATGACAACAACAACTCATACAATGGTTGTGAAGTTGTCTCATGAGGTAGTTGTTTCGCTCATGAGGTGGTTGTTTCGCGAGGCAATGACCTCTTTCTCTCTCATCACTCTCTCTCCTCCACATCATCAAAAATCCTATGTGGCACTGCATAGGATGACCTATGGGACTGCTGACGTGTACAATTGTACTTGCTCATTAAAGAAGAAAAAGCTAGTACGCTGTTGACGGTTAATTATTGTATCAAAGTTCGTTTGGATCCGCAAGCGTACAGATCCCCGTCGTAGTCCTCTTTCCCTCGAGTATGGACCCAAGGTATCGAATCCATGGAACAGTGTGTAACGCGAGATCCAATCTAATAAGTGGAAAACACTTTGATCTTGAAAAGGGTATTTGCATCTAATCTATGAAGCACCATAAAACACATCTAATCTACTAAACACCGAAGGTAGCAAGAGAAAGAGATGGGAGATAAAACCAATCTAGAGATTGGATCGGGTTTTTTGTTGAAGTTCCAAACAAAGAAGAATTAAGCAAACGAATCTCATTAAAAGCCTCTTTAAATCGTGGCTTCCGTTCCAACTCCGAAGACGCCTGCCTTTCGGAACCTTCGTCCTGTCACGACGCACCCCTATTCATGCAGGTTAGCCTAGGGCGAGTTCAAGAAGAACAAGTTGAAAACGATCGGTAGGTCAGGTATGCACCTCTAGCCACCATGGCTACAAGAACATCCTATGCAATCTATCCGCGGAATAGATTGGAGAATAAGAAAACCCAAGCGAAGACAAAATCATAGTGAAAGCACTTGATCGCTAGAAATCGGATTCAATCTTGCAAATTCAACATGAAAGAATGATACATGGACAAGATCACCACCGAGATCCTACCTTGGTCTTGATCCTAGCTACTGGAACTCCGACGTGGTCTTTGTTGGCACTTCTTACGTCGTTACTAGATTTGTAACGGCGCCAGAAAGCCTGTTGGTATACTATACGATCACAGATAGATCCGCAAGCGCACGGATACCGTTGTAGCTTTCACCCGGGAGTATTCCAAGGTATCGATTTCCATGGGGAACGAGAAGTGTTGTGAACCTGAACTAATTCGTCCGGGGGATATGGTGACGAAGGATAGAAAGGCAAGGGTGGATTTCGGATAGAGAGGGGATAGCTGATGAAGTTTGGGACTCGTGAGAGTCACGGATAGAATCAAGGCAAAACTTGTCGCTCGTCGGGGCCAGAGGGAAAAGAGCCACAGAAAGGGATGAGAAGGGGGCTCTGATGTCGTAACTCCTACCTGCCAGAACTAACGTGGTGGACTACAAAGCCCGTCCGGAGCTGTCACCTCCCTAGGGTACCACAACTATTCCGTTGAACCAGGAAGCATTCCAAGGTACTGGAAAGCCTAGACACCACGTCTACACTAACCAAGCACTACTTTACTCGGATCCAAAGCAAAGCAATCACAACAAGTAGAAACTACTAACTGCAATCGAAGAACCTAAGAGCGAACGATGAAATGACTTGAGACTTAGTTACTCACGAATCCGAACTTACAAAATATCCCAAGTGTGGACGACCGTAGTTGTTCCGCACCCGCCGAGGAAGGGGAAGAAGACCGACACTCTGGTTTCTACTCCAACACTCAACTCTCTCTCTCCCTACTCTCTAAATACTAACTTATGTAGGGCACCGCCACTTGCTTCTAATCACTTGTACCTCCTTCTATGAGGTGCCAGGCTCTATATATAGCCCCTATGGGTCGGTGGCTGTAGGAGGGGGTACTTGTAGGCGAGAGGGAGCTGCAGTGCCGAGCAAGGAGGTGCGGCCGTGCCTCTAGGTGCGGCCGGCCCTCCACTTTCCACCGCATTTGATCGTGCGTCCGTGATTTGGTCCCTGAGGCGGTTTGAAGACAGTTGTGGGTCGGTTTGCTGAGTGAAGGAGGTGTGGCTGGACCTCTTGGTGCGGCCGGCCCTGGGCCCCCTTGTCATCCACTTCGGATCATGCTCTAGTGGGTAGATGAAGTCTTGGATGCTGTCCCACATCGGTTGTTCACTGGCTTGTGGGTCCATGAATCCAAGTGAAGCTAATCTCAACCTCTGGATCAAACCGACCTTGTTTCCTTGATCAGGATCATCTCTAGCTGCGTTCCCTGGAGTGACCGAGGCTTGGTGGCACGTTTGGACGTGTCGGGCAGGTGCGGTCGGCCCTAGTGGTGCGGCCGGCCCTGGAGGTTCGGCCGGCCCTAGTGGTGCGGCCGGTCCTGCCTCCTGGCCCCTGTGCAGCTCGCCTGTGGTGTGTTTCCTTGATCCAACATGATCGTGATGGTTTTGGTCTTTTGGGAGCTGATGCACGGGACTTCACTCGGTGTGAACCTAAATAGTGGTGCAAGGTAGGGCCGGCCGTACCACTAGGTGCGGCCGTGCCTACCTTATGTGTCTTGGTGCTCTGGAATTGCTCCCTAATCTTGAACCTGCAGATAAAATCTCAACACAGCTCGTGGAACCTCGTTAGCACCTAAAACATGCATGAAATTCGTTATAAAGCGCTACCGTAGCCGAGATGTTGACGGTCAAATGTTTGTTGTAAGGACCGTCAACACACCCCCACACTTGGCCCTTTGCTCGTCCTCGAGTAAAGGTTAAGGACCAAGGTGAAAACAAAAATTCCTATGGTATGAAGCGAGCATACGAGATATTCCGAATCATACCTTGCACTTGTGAACTTTGAAGTGTCTATCATGCCCTCTTGGGTAGTTGAGGAATGGAACGATCTTGAATCAAATCACTTCTACTCCTCATGTCAAGTAGCTTGGGATTTTTTTCAATAAGTTTTCAAAATAAACCTTGCTTGGCACCTCATTTGATTCTCTCAAATCGCTCAATGTGTATAGTCCTCACCAAGGCATTAGATTGCCTTTCTTCAACCTACTTCTAATGATGGCTATATATGGAGCTCAAGGTAGGGTATAAAGATGAGGCATACTTGCATCACATGTATTGCAAAGTCAAAAACCGGATCCAAGGAGAAAATCAAATCATACAATCAGATCAAGATGTGCATGTGTAGGGATATGATGGATATGGTAAGGTGGATACTAGGCCCAGAATGGGTGCTAGATATTACCATATGTATAATGAACGTTGTGATGATGGTAAGCTGTACACTAGGCCCGGAATGGGTGCTAGTTATTACCATCTGATTTGTTGTAACTCCATTTTGCATGATCCTCTCTCTCTATTTTGACTCTTTTGTGGACATGGCTATCTTTTCTTTTTTTTTCTTGGACCTTCATGTGTCCAACTTTTTTTTTCTTGGACCTTCATGTGTCCATTTTTTTTCTATAGCCATGTCTCTTTTGTAATATTAACTTGGAAAGAGAGAGAGAGATCAATACATAGTGTGGAGCTTTACTTTGTGGAATAGATAGATGGTACAATGCTAGCTCTCAACTGAGCATAGCAAGGAGGATGTTGGCGTGTACGTGTATCTTGATCATGAAAGCATGAAAAGAATTCTCACAAGGGTCACAACAATTTGACAAAGCTCAATGCAATGACAAGTAGCATATGTGTATGAGGTTTTCAAGATGTCTCATCATATGGCTCTGGTAGGACTTGGCATATCAAAGAGGAGCTTCGCAAAGGGTTTTCAAAATTTTCAAATAAATTTCCCAAGCACTCAAACATTTGGAGCAAAGATCATTTCATCAGACCATATCTCAAACATCAGCTACTTAGATGGGCATGGTTTCCTAAAGATATGTTGTTCACAAGCATCAAGATAATAAGTACAGAATAAAACTTATGCAAGCCAACCATATGAAACATGTCGAGCATTGGGTGCATGAGGATTCAATTGAGTTTGATTTATATGATCGGATTTAAAGCTCATTTAAACTCATGATTTCCAAAAGTAGAGAGGTAGGGGTGCACATACGCTCTTGGAGAAAGTGGGGAGTGAGGTAGACAAATGGTGATTCAGCCAAACCACAGGGGCGACTGACTTGCTCTAGTGCACTTACCTCATCCCTCGTCGATTAGCGTAGTCTGTGTTGTGCGGCACCATGGCGGGAGATCTCAATTTTGTGTTTCGACGAGCCTGAGAAATCTCCCCCACACTTGCTCTTGTACTTGGTGTTATTATTCAAAAAAAAAGATGGAAACAAAAAGGGAGGCTCTGCTAGCTGAAGAGCTAGGAAGCCTTTATTCAAATTCAAATATTTTTGTGTTTTTTTAAGAGAGCAAGATGCAAGAACCAACACCATCTTCAAACCAAAATAAGATTTAGTATGAGAGAAACTTACTCAGGATACTCACATATCTCCCCCACACTTGGAGTTTGCATTGCTTGGCAACACAACTCAAGTGTGCGGAGTTCAAGCTTCCTTCATAATACTTTCTCTCCCTGAATTACCTTGGTGTTGTAGTTGGTGTAGCTCTCATGTTTTTAGGCATTACCTATCCATCGGTCCTTTCAATCTCCACCTGAAACGTTAGCGACCAAAAATACCCGAAGGACGACTAATCCTAAAGAGATGCTCTTGCTTTTATTTGAAAAGGAAATCTAAATGATTATTCGGGCTATCTCCCGATAGTGCTTTGTTTTGGGTCGTAAGCTCGACCACTGGAGATCTTCATCTTGCAGCCAATCGAGATGATGAAACCATCATAGCTCTAGCTGCAAGGTTAGTACCAAAAAAATGACCACGAAATTTGCAATGTTTATGGTAAACAAAAGCATCTACAACCTTCCTTTCAAAGTTAGCATGCACAAGGAAAATGAGGAGGTTGTAGGTTTCGTAAAGGTCATTGGTAATGGGGCTTGATAACTCTGGAAACTTTTGATGTGAGCATGGGATTTGTGATCCCTCTAAAGTAAAACCTTCATGCTCGAGTCTGTTTTGAGAATCCAGTGTCGACGCCTCAAGAATGTCCATAGACCACACATGTTCTTTTTTAACCTCTGGTCTATGACATTGGAGATGTGTATCTTGAACCTCAAGATGATATGGCTGCTTTTCATGGTCGAGCACACTACTCAGTACCCCTTCAATGGGTCTTCCAATGAGAATGAAGGGTGGATCTCCTTTTGGGATGTCAAAGACAAGATAATCTAGGAAGATCCCATACTCTCCAACCTTTGTTTGGATGACTCTAAGGATTCCCTCCGTCTCTAAGGTTTGACCCGAAATCCATTGGAGACGCTTCTGAGAGAAAGAGAGGGGTTTGTCGGGAAAGGCCTCTAATACTAAGGATTTAGGAATGATATTGATATCGACCCTAGGGTCATATAACACGTCCTGGTAAGAGAGGTTTCCTACTTGGCATGAGAGTGACTTTAGCTCGGGATATAGCTGGATTACTTGATCCATGCCTTCTGCTTCTCTCAACCATTCCCGGCTACTGATTGCGGAGATGTATTCCAACTTTTCTCTCCGTCTTTTTACCTCTTCTGGGTTGGGTAAGTTGACTAATTCTCTCTTGTGTGTTGAGTCTCTTTCCCTTCTCGGGAAGGATTTCTCCGTCCAATGTTTATCAAACAACTCATCATAGTATTCATAGACGAAGTCACACGAGGGGTGATCGAACTCTCGATAAGGTTGGAATGGTTCCCCTGTGAACCAAGTTTTGGAAAGAGGAGGATGGGTGTCTGTGGATATGAATTTTTCTAGGATAGGCTCCTCCTCTATGAATTCCGATTCAGAGAGTGGATCGGAGTTTGTTGATTCCTTGTCGAAGTCATATGAGAAATCAGCTGGGTACACACAGGGATAGAGGAGTGGTTCTTCATGCAAAAAGGTGCTAGTGGGTTTCTCCTCTATGGGTTTTTGTTCCGAGAAAATGTCAGGCTTGGGTTCTTCTTCTTCGTCTGGGAATTCGTCAAAAATTCCTATGTAGGGAGTGTTTTCTAGGATTTTTCCTAGAACCACCTTCCCTTCACTAGGAGTCAAATGAGAGAACGAACCCCCAAATGAAGTATCCAAAAATTTGGCTGACTCGACATCGAGACCCATTCTAAAATGTTGTAGAAGAATAGGTTCTGAGATCCCAATGTCGGGTCCAGAGGCCAAAGAATTGGTGAATCGTGCCCAAGCAGTCCCTAGTGACTCCTTGTCTAGTTGTTTGAAAGAGAGGATTTCTAGCCGTAGGGTCACTACTCGAGACATAGGGAAGAAGGTCAGACAAAACTTTTCTCTAAGCTTTTCCCACCTTCCCTCCACGCTTCCAACTGAGGAAGAGTACCATTTCTTTGCTCCTCCCATTAAAGAAAATGGGAAGAGCTTCCATTTGAGGGTTTGCTGGGTCATTCCCTTAATTACGATTATCGAGCAAATTTGCTCAAATCCTCGCAAATGAATGTATGGGCTCTCCTCTTTCGTTCCAGCGAATGAATTCTCTCGGACCAAGGCTATAAGAGCAGGGCGAAGCTCATAGCCCGGTGTTTTGATGGGATGTGATGATGATGGCGGCTCCAATAAATCACCCTTTGGAGCCGAAAAATCAAAAAGGGTTGGATTTGAATCCATGGGATAAATGGGGTCATACACGGACGAACTAGGTTCAGAATCAAAACAGCTACCGTTCCCCGGCAACGGCGCCAGAAAGCTTGTTGGCACTTCTTACGTCGTTACTAGATTTGTAACGGCGCCAGAAAGCCTGTTGGTATACTATACGATCACAGATAGATCCGCAAGCGCACGGATACCGTTGTAGCTTTCACCCGGGAGTATTCCAAGGTATCGATTTCCACGGGGAACGAGAAGTGTTGTGAACCTGAACTAATTCGTCAGGGGGATATGGTGACGAAGGATAGAAAGGCAAGGGTGGATTTCGGGTAGAGAGGGGATAGCTGATGAAGTTTGGGACTCGTGAGAGTCACGGATAGAATCAAGGCAAAACTTGTCGCTCGTCGGGGCCAGAGGGAAAAGAGCCACAGAAAGGGATGTGAAGGGGGCTCTGATGTCGTAACTCCTACCAGCCGGAACTAACGTGGTGGACTACAAAGCCCGTCCGGAGCTGTCACCTCCCTAGGGCACCACAACTATTCCATTGAACCGGGAAGCATTCCAAGGTACTGGAAAGCCTAGACACCACGTCTACACTAACCAAGCACTACTTTACTCAGATCCAAAGCAAAGCAATCACAACAAGTAGAAACTACTAACTGCAATCGAAGAACCTAAGAGCGAACGATGAAATGACTTGAGACTTAGTTACTCACGAATCCGAACTTACAAAATATCCCAGGTGTGGACGACCGTAGTTGTTCCGCACCCGCCGAGGAAGGGGAAGAAGACCGACACTCCGGTTTCTGCTCCAACACTCAACTCTTTCTCCCTACTCTCTAAATACTAACTTATGTAGGGCACCGCCGCTTGCTTCTAATCACTTGTACCTCCTCCTACGAGGTGCCAGGCTCTATATATAGCCCCTATGGGTCGGTGGCTGCAGGAGGGGGTACTTGTAGGCGAGAGGGAGCTGCAGTGCCGAGCAAGGAGGTGCGGCCGTGCCTCTAGGTGCGGCTGGCCCTCCACTTTCCACCGCCTTCGATCGTGCGTCCGTGATTTGGTCCCTGAGGCAGTTTGAAGACGGTTGTGGGTCGGTTTGCTGAGTGAAGGAGGTGCAGCCGGGCCTCTTGGTGCGGCCGGCCCTGGGCCCCCTTGTCATCCACTTCGGATCATGCTCTAGTGGGTAGATGAAGTCTTGGATGCTGTCCCACGTTGGTTGTTCACTGGCCTGTGGGTCCATGAATCCAAGTGAAGCTAATCTCAACCTCTGGATCAAACCGACCTTGTTTCCTCGATCAGGATCATCTCTAGCTGTGTTCCCTGGAGTGACCGAGGCTTGGTGGCACGTTTGGACGTGTCGGGCAGGTGCGGCCGGCCTTGGTGGTTCGGCCGGCCCTAGTGGTGCGGCCGGCCCTACCTCCTGGCCCCTGTGCAGCTCGCCTGTGGTGTGTTTCCTTGATCCAACACGATCGTGATGGTTTTGGTCTTTAGGGAGCTGATGCACGGGACTTCACTCGGTGTGAACCTAAATAGTGGTGCAAGGTAGGGCCAGCCGTACCACTAGGTGCGGCCGTGCCTACCTTATGTGTCTTGGTGCTCCGAAATTGCTCCCTAATCTTGAACCTGCAGATAAAATCTCAACACAGCTCGTGGAACCTCGTTAGCACCTAAAACATGCATGAAATTCGTTATAAAGCGCTACCGTAGCCGAGATGTTGATGGTCAAATGTTTGTTGTAAGGACCGTCAACAGTCTTCCATGCAAGGTTCCCACGTCGGCTAGGGAAACCCTAGTCAACCATCTCAACCCTCTCCTCTCCGGAATGGTGTCCCTCTCTTCTCTGCTCCTCGGCGGCGGATGACGAATGAATTGATGTGTGGCTCTTGGCACGGGGACTATAAATAGCCCGAGGATCATCTAGGTCAAAGGGGGCACCGAACCGGGCCCGAAATGGGCTGGGTCGGCCATCCTGGGCCGACCAGCCTGGGCCCATTTCGGCCCATCTCGGCTCCATCTTGCTTCCCGTTGCTTCTCGTGTCTTCTAGAACTTGTACCCTTCTGCATGTGGGCCCTTGACGTCATTTTCTCTGTGGTTTAGATAGGGGTACTTGTCACGCAAGCTTCAACATTTTCTATTCAGGTCCTCGGAGATTTCTGTCTTCACGCTTCGGTCTTTAGGCCATTTGGAGTCATGTTCACTTTGTGTCTTGACTTGTGCCGGGCTTCATGAGCTTCTCGTAAAGTGCTCGATGAACTTTACCCGGAAGTCCTCATTTAGGTGATTAATTCCTGCGTAAACAATAAACTCCAAAAACCACATGCGAGTGCGAACTTGATATATCATTAGGGTTAGGATCATTAGTTTGGATATCAAATTAATACCAACATTGAAGGTAAACTCATGGCTAGGTTGACGGAAATTCACCATCAACAGCTCCCCCATGCTTAAACCTTGCTCGTCCTCGAGTAAGCTTTCAATGGATATCAGTGTTGCCCTTTCAATGTTCATACCCTACACTTGATCATACATAATGCTCTCTAAATTTATATTTGTTAAAGTTCCATAATGAAACCAGCCTTCATCCCTACGATGGGCAGATATCAATTAAGCTCTTCCCACAAGAAGTTAATCATGCTCCCAAATCTTGAATGAGTCTCAGAAATTTTGAAGTAAAGTACAAGATGAAGAAAAGAGCTAAACCAAGTTCAAAAATTTAAACCTCCTTGCATCTTGCTCATGAACTCTCATCTCATCTTGTCTCTCAAGCCTATTTGTTATACTCCTTTCCCCTCTCAATATATGCATATATAAGTGGAAGGCTTTATCTGGAGCTTTGGGAAAAGTATTAGTCCTACCAAGATATTATAGTCGAGATATTATCAAAACAAGACAAGCTTCTCATGGTCTTACCGAGACTCGTCAAAAAGGTCATTAGAAAAATAATGTTGTTTCAAGGAGGGGGGAGAGAGAAAATACACACACTTGAGATAGGTGGACATTTGCAAATGGCAAAAGTGATCTCGAGGCACAAAGGAAGTCCTCGTTATCGGATTGCACATGGTTGGAAAGATGAGTATGGGTCTTGATCTTGAATCCTCTTGAAAATCCTAATGCATCTAGAGAGCCGGGGAGCTTTATTTATTTATTTACTTATTATTTTTTTCTTTCTCTCTCTTTTCTCTTTTTTTTATATATACACATTTTTTCTTTCTTTCTTTCTTTCTTTCATACTTCTTTTTTTATATACTCCCCTTGAACTCTAGATTACATCGTACCTACTCCTTGGCAGCTCCCCCCCATGCTTAGACGATTGCACGTCCTCAGGCAAAGAGGTGGCAAAATTTTTATGCCAAGGTAGGTACTAAAAGTTCTATGTTTTCTTAGAGAGAAACACTTGAAATCTTCTAGGGATCCTTCACACGACCTTTATGTCATCTTGGAGGTCTCCCAAAATTATACTTCAATCCTTGGCACCTTCATTCTTGTGATCTTCCTCGAAATATTCATCCATACTCAAATATTGGGTTGTGGTCAAGGAGGTAAACACAAAAAGATATATTGGGTTTGTGGGTGGATATCCGGCGATGTTTGCAAAATTTCCGATGTGAAAACTTACAATGCACGGATAGAAAAAGGCTAGCAATAAGATAGATACGCAAAAACGAAATGACCAGCTTCTTAGTCTTTGGCCAGAGAAATTAAGCCTTGAATTAATTCACCCAAGAATAAACCTTGTATACTAAATTTTTGCACTCAAATAAATATAAGGCTTTGGATAGGTAGAGCAACATGTAAGTGGTATTAATGACAAGGTTAGCATAACTTTTAAGAACAAAAATAAATCATCTTTAACCCATCCAAAAATTGAGAGCATGAGAAAAACTATGGGTCTCATCTTTATCATAACCTCCGCAAAGGATTAAGCTAGCATTTAGATTAATTTCAGATTTGCATTAAAGAGAGCATTAGCTTAATCATGCATAAAACAAGTACAAAGATGAGCAAAGCGGCAACGATCATCATATATCAACTTGGCACAATTTTCCATCCTTGCCAAAGGTAATAACTAGGTGGCAAAAGTTTATTCATGTCGATTTAAAGCAAACACTACTACTAACACACATGCTGAAAATAAAAAACAACAGAAAATGCTACGCACACACAAATGAAAGAGGGAAAATCGAACCAATTGAAGGCATTATTTCTTTTCTTCCTCCTCCTTTCTTCATCTTCCGGTGGTTGATATTGACGATCTTGTGCGTTGTATCCTCGCTCGTAGTATGGTTGCGCCGGTCCCTTCTTCAAATTGCTCCGACTGCACTTGTGTGAAGGCGACCATTTGACTTGCATTTGCTTGGATGAGACGCCATGAAAGCTTTATTGGGCACCATGTATGGTGGAGGAGGTGGCGGCATGGCTACCCCACTCCCCCATGCTTGTATCATCACACTTCCATAATATGGTGGAGGCATATTCCTCCATAAGTTGGTGGCATCGGGATCCCTCCATGTGATTGTCCATCTTGGTGTGCAGCCCCTCCCTCGTCTTGGGCTGCGGAGGGTGATCCTCCTTCAATAATCTTTCCTCTTTTATTCTTCTTTGCTGGTACAAGAAGTCTTCTCCTCTCATCTCCACTAATATATTTTCCTCGCTTCATGTACTCGATTTCCAAAGAAGTCCCAACAAGGAGAAATTTTGGGTTCCTTGTAATCTTCTCCCGAAATCATTCCTCAAAATCCTTCTAACATATTTTCTTGGACTTCAACTTGCTCCGGGCTTCCTTCTTGGGACTGAGTAGCTCTCTAATATATCCATAAGGAACTAGTTGCTCTTTATCTTCAAGGCTAAATGAGAGGCACGACACTCCTTCCTCAATTACCGGTGCTAGTGTATAAGAATTTCCAAGGCAAGCTCCTTGTGAGTGCTTACACCAACTCCATTAAAGAATTTCACCCATCCAAGGTTGCTCAAGATTTGATAATTATCCGAGTAGAATCCCAACACTTGGAGGGCATTGTCGTCGAAGTCAACATTTGGCACAAGCCTCTTCTTAAGACGAACAAGCCTCTCTTCCTCCGTCTTCATGATGAAACAATCTTGGAACGCCTCGGAGTATATGGTGGCGGAGCGGATGAATGAGTTGAGCGTCGAGGTTGAACGGGTGGATCCTCCGTGTGCCCTTGCGGTTTGTGCCGCATGGACAAGCTTCGTGTACTCCTCATGCCTCCAAGGAGCAGCGTGTCGCTCCTCGACGGTGCCACGTCCTTCTCCATGCTTCGCGGTGACTCGGAGATAGGCTACCTCTGCGAAGAGCAAGATGGTGCCTTCGACGATGATGATCGTGTCTTCCTTCTGAGGATGATGTTCATGGCCTTTCTCATCATGCCTTGCTGCACAAATTCACAAACAACTCTTCCGAGGGTTGCTCGCCGGTAGAAAAAATGCACAAAGAAAGTATATGGAAGGGCAAGAATTGTAACGAATTTTTCAGGGATTTTTAGAGAAGGATTGAAGGTCGAATTTTTCTGTGTGGTTTCTGAAACTTCTGGGCTATGAACTTGGAGCATGAACTTGCAAATGAATGAGAGGCTTACCTGAGGAAGATGGACGTCGGGGGCCATAAAAAGAGGCCACGCCGGCCGGCCTAGGCAGACCGGCCTGGGGTCCCTGCTGCCCCATTTGTCTTGATTTTTTCCTGAGATGCTCCTTGCTCCCTTGTTGCCTTGTGTTCTCATGCTCCATGAGAATCCATCGGCCAAACGCTCTCGGCCACTCCTTTGTTTTGAATGATGAGATCAATGCCTTCCTCCTTCACTTTGTGTCACTTCTTGTCTTCCATGCTTCGTGTGTTTTCACTTATTTCTTGCAAAACAAAGCCCTTGCATGTGCCCAAGATGCCAAATGATGGATGCCTTCCCGCAATGCATCATGGAGCACTATATGTTAATCAAGCTCAAAAATCTCCTCTTAATCATGTTTAGATGCTAATCACTCCTCCAATTTTCAAAAATTAAAAATTAACTCAGAGCTACCAATGAGTTTAAATATATTTTAGAGGAGCTTTTAGGCATCTAAAACAATCGTAAGTCGAAAACATTCCGACTACATTTATATTGGTTGCACCGGGATCGCTTGCTTTCATTAATTGATAGCAAGCTCCTCCGGCTTGACCGTGGGGGCGTAGGTTTAGGTTCTAATTTTGGGCAAATATGAGAGAGAGATTTTGAATAAAAATAAAGTCAATGGGGCTTAGAAAAATTCTTAATCTAGAGAAACCGATGGATGTCAAGTTGAATGAAACCAAAAATCAAGTTTCCTAGGTTCACACAAGTCTGACCATGCGTCAAAGATTAAAAACATTAAGAAACATAGCGAGGCTCTACTCATGTGTTTTTATCATGTAAAACAAGCCAACCTTTTCATCATGGAGAAGATGAAAGGCTTGGATAGGTTTTGAATTTTTGGTACTAGTTTCTCAAAAAGATGCAAATAAATCATAGGATGGCTCATGTCATTGGTTTATGATCTAAATAAAATCTAAATAAAATGACTGAGCAAATATGACATCTCAAAAAAAATTGTTCAACCACTTAGGAATTTATAATAGTTCTTGCGTAGCAAATTCTATGACCGACTTACTTGAAAACTCGAAAATCTTCAGGGTTGTCCTCCCGGTAGCTTATTCTTGACTCGACGAACGGGTTGCCTCCCGCAAGCGCTTCGTTTATAGTCTATAGCTAGACTTCTTCTCTTCTTTACTTCAGATCAACGCTCTTTGCGGGCGTTGGAATCTTGGGGACCCCACTTCTACACCATCCTTGGCTTTGGTGAGGTTTATTCTTCGGCTTAGTCATCTTTTTGGTCTTCACAGGCGGGCGTTGATTCTTGGTTTTGACGGATGCAACAACTTTTGTCTCTTCTTCGCTTCGTTCTCCTTTGGCTCCTCCCTTCCGATGCGATGATGAGCTGGAATGTATTTAACATTGGCCATATTACATACCTCGAATTGTGGTTCACTTGAATGCACTCCTCACGTCATTGATGTCGAACTTGATCTCCCCCTTGTCGACTTCGATTGTTGCTCCGATGGTCTTGAGGAACGATATCCTTAGGACGAGTGGCGGCTGAGGGCGATCTGCTTTCGGGCTTGGAGGTGGAGTTTCTCTTGGAGATTCCGACGATCTTTGGCCTCTGCTTTTGGATCTTCTTGGCTCGTGTTGTACGTCACCGTTTCCTGCAAAGTTTTTCTAGACCATCCACAAAATATATGTTTTTTTGTTGGAGATGCAGTCGTCCATCTCCTGTTAGGGTTAGCAAATATATACAAAAAAACTAAAAGAAAACTAGTGTTAGCAAAAACTAGATTAGATTCATTTTTTTTCGAGGATGGTCAAAATCAAGAGATGCAAAAGAAAAATCAAGAGAAAAACTGAAAATGTTTACAAACAGAATACTATATTGAATCTTGATTATTTGTTCCCCGGCAACGGCTCCAGAAAAAGGGGCTTATTGACGGTTTATTGTTTTATTAAAGTTTGTTTGGATCCGCAAACGTACAGATTCCCGTCGTAGTCCTCTTTCCCTCGAGTATGGACCCAAGGTATCGAATACATGGAACAGTGTGTAATGCAAGATTCAATCTAATAAGCGGAAAATAATTTGATCTTGAGAAGGGTTTTTGCATCTAATCTATGAAGCACCATAAAACACATCTAATCTACTAAACACCGGAGGTAGCAAGAGAAAGAGAGGGGAGATAAAACCAATCTAGAGATTGCATCGGGTCTTTTGTTGAAATTCTAAACAAAGAAGAATTAAGCAAACGAATCTCATTAAAAGCCTCTTTAAATCGTGGCTTCCGTTCCAACTCCGAAGACACCCGCCTTTCGAAACCTTCGTCCTGTCACGATGCGCCCCTATTCATGCGGGTTAGCCTAGGGCGAGTTCAAGAAGAACAAGTTGAAAACGCTCGGTAGGTCAGGTATGCACCTCTAGCCACCATGGCTACAAGAACATCCTATGCAACCTATCCGCGGAATAGATTGGAGAATAAGAAAACCCAAGCGAAGACAAAATCATAGTGAAAGCACTTGATCGCTAGAAATCGGATTCAATCTTGCAAATTCAACATGAAAGAATGATACATGGACAAGATCACCACCGGGATCCTACCTTGGTCTTGATCCTAGCTCCTGGAACTCTGACGTGGTCTTCCATGCAAGGTTCCCACGTCGACTAGGGAAACCCTCATCAATCATCTCGACCCTCTCCTCTCCGGAATGGTGTCCCTCTCTTCTCTGCTCCTCAGCGGTAGATGACGAATGAATTGATGCGTGGCTCTTGGCACGGGGACTATAAATAGCCCGAGGATCATCAAGGTCAAAGGGGGCACCGAACCGGGCCCGGAATGGGCTCGGCCGGCTGGCCTGGGCCCATTTCGGCCCGTCTCGGCTCCATCTTGCTTCCCATTGCTTCTCGTGTCTTCTAGAACTTGTACCGTTCTGCATGTGGGCCCTTGACGTCATTTTCTCCGCGATTTAGATAGGGGTACTTGTCGCGCAAGCTTCAGCATTTTCTGTTCAGGTCCTCGGAGATTTCTGTCTTCACGCTTCGGTCCTTGGGCTATTTGGAGTCATGTTCACTTCGTGTCTTGACTTGTGCGGGGCTTCATAAGCTTCTCGGAAAGTGCTCGATGAACTTTACCCGGAAGTCCTCATTTAGGTGATTAAATCCTGCGTAAACAATAAACTCCGAAAACCACGTGCGAGTGCAAACTTGATATATCATGAGGGTTAGGATCATTAGTTTGGATATCAAACTAATACCAACATTGAAGGTAAACTCATGACTAGGTTGACGGAAATTCACCGTCAACATACACGCATGCAGAGGTAATTAAAGAAAGAATAGATGGCATAGGAAAGGAGAAGGAAAAGGCCAGCATGTCCACATACAGTTAATGGAAGGAACATGTACGCGTATAGTTAATGGAAGGAATCCAAATTAATCACGTGTGCTCAGGTGGTCGGTTCGTCGGTGGAACACGAGAGAGTTTAATTAGCAAGGACTCTACAAGAAGAGAAAATAGAGTTCATGTATTTTAATATTTCCTTTAATCTAGATATTCTGTATTAGTCAAGTCTTGTACAAGTCATAGTTCTAGCTAGTTAGGAATCTTTTAGCTCGGGCTATTTATACATACCCCTCGTAGGTCAAGTTTTTTTTATAGGCATCTAACGATCAATAAACAACTCGGCATATAGCCACCCTTTACCCTTATGCGGTAATTTTACCTTTCTGCATCTACTTTCTACTGTTTACTTTTCGGCGACTTCGCCATTGCGTTTTTCTCTTTTCCAACGTCGTTCTTCGAGTTCATCAGGCTGCATCAACTGACCACCGGTAAGCTTGTAAGTATCATTTTACTGAGTAATTTCTAATCTTTAACTACTGGGTGCATCGTTTTGGTTTCGTCTAGATTTATTCACAATTTATCGATATCAGCTAGATTAGCAAGATTTATCTTAATTCTTGTTGCTTTAGATTTTATCACAATTATTTAGCTTGAGACTGCTTCATGTCGGCCTTTATCGCATTATTATTACTATTATTTAATCATTAAATAGCCGACTAGTTCTGTTTCAAGTGTTACTTCTTGTAGATCTATTTAGATTACGTTTTAGTGATCTTTACAGATCTGCGCATACGTCGGCTAACTTGACCGATTATAATTATCTGTATCGGACCTCTAGCCGATACGCCATCAGGAACGAATCGGCAATCCAGCCGATACGTCCCAGAATTTGACGTTTGCTTTCTATTGTCAATCAACAGGTCAAATTGGGTGGCACACCCTGCGATCCACCGCGGAGCTGCTCAGTGTGCTGCTATCCTAATTTGCTAGCCTCTCATCTCAAATTCTCTATAAAATAAAACAAAATAAAAACCATATTCAAATTATGGTGTAAATGTGATTTGGATTTTCATGGATTTTATTTTGAGTTCAAATGTGTGCTCAAACTTAAGATAAAACCAAATCTAATTTCAAAACCTAAGTAACTCTAACTTCTAACCCTTCGCCGCCCATACCTTCGTCGCGCCATCATCTTCACTGAGTCGGCGATGACTACACTGCCGACCCACAGTGAGCACCGAGCCACCTTCCTCTTCCCTCCTCCTTGTCTATGTCGCCTGGACGTGTAGCCGCGCTCGCCGTTGCCCTCTGTCTAGCCTTCGCGCCGCGTTTTCGTGCAGTTGCCGCGCTCGCCGCCATCGTCCACTCACCGTTGTTGTGTCGCACTGCGGCTCTGGGGAACCAGATGCCCGCGCGTCGGCCGACCGTGTCACGGTCGGGGCAAGCCCTGTGCCCGCACACACGCAGCCAAGGCGAAAGGCTTGGCGTCAGGCCGTTGTTCGCACCGCCGCCACTACAGCCCAGCTCTGTTTCGCCGTCGTCGTGCCGCTTCACGACTCCGGGGAACTGGATGCCCGCGTGCGTGCGTCGGCAGTGTCGCGACCGGGGAACACCCATGCCCGCGCACATGTAGCCACACCGAGCGCTTTGGCGCAAGGCCAAGGCTTGGCCTTTAGGCCATCCTCGCAATGCACAGCTGCACCGCCACCTTGCCATCTACGCCATGACGTCGTGTTGCGACGTCTCATTCCCTCACCGAACCCTAGCAAAGTCCAGGAGGCATATCCGAACTTCGACTCACAAATCCTTATCGGGTTGCTCATTTGGGCCAGCAAACCTTATCAGGCTGCTCGTTTGGGCTTTTTAGCCCTTAGAAGCCCATCTTGGCCCAATGACTAGTCAGTCGGGCTGTAGGAGAGTTTAAGGGGGTTTCTGGACTTGGCCCGCTGGGCCATATCGGGTCAGTCCATTTTGCCTACCGGGCCCACTAACACTTTGGGCCCATTAACTGACCAACCGAGCCAACTAACCGTTGACCGTTGATCGGTCAATAATGACGTCATGCTGACATCATCATCAGAGTTTTATAAAGGTTTTTATAAATTAGTAAATGTTTAAAGAGTAAAATACACTGTAGGTCCTTAAACTAGTTGAGGTGTGTCATCTAGGTCCATAAACAACATAAGTGCATTTTGAGGCCCCTAAACTATTAAAGTGTGTCATTGGAGGTCCAAAACACTTCTGACCCTTGTTGACTACCTACGCGGCAGCCTACGACCACCACGTCAGGTCAAGGCCATGGTGGCCGGCCTTTGACCGGCGGGTGCTCGCCGGCGGCGGGTCGGTCGGCGATGAGACCTACACTACTAGAACCAGCGTAAAGGGGCGCACATGTACCCCAACTTTCCATGACCGGACGACGGCCGAAGCTTGGCCGGCAGCGAGAGACGGCAAGGCAGAACGGTGGCTTGCCAAGTCCAGCGACTAGGGTGACGGAGGGAGGGAGAAAGCAAGTGCAGTAGTACTAGGGGATTACCGGGGTTCAATTTGTGTTGCCACTTGGGTCGGAGGGGGCCGGGATGATGGTGCTCCATGGTGCCTGCACGGGTGGTGATGGCGCGCATGGGTGGTCAGGGAGAGGTCGATTCTCTGCAAGGTGGGCCACGACCGACGCTTGATGTATCATGAGGACGAGGCTGGGGAGGTAGAGAAGCTTCAGAGATAGGGGATTGGAAGGAGGTGGTTGGAGTTGGGCGAATTTCACCAGTGGAGGAAGGGTGGTCATGGCGGCAATAGCGGGCGCTGTGGCTCAAATCCCACGCCGGCCGGGTCGCGCGATGGCATAGCGGCTGGCGGGCTCCACGCGTTGGTCGGCGTGGTGGCGTCCGAGGACACCGGTCGGTGGTGGCATGCATGGCTCCCACAGGAGCTCAGGGCCGGTACGGCTGGAGTGCACCGCACCACCTTGGGCCCCACTGCTAGAGTTGGTGTGAGGTAGGGGCGCGCGGCAGGAGCACACACCAGCCGGCCGGTGGGAGCGTGGCTCCCCACGGAAGCGTGCGGCAGCCCTCAAGGCCGACGGCCACCGGCGGCATGTGGAGGCATGGCTGCTCTGCTCCATGCATGCGACGCCCAACGAATCCATGTTTGACCCGACGTGGTGGTCCACGTAGGTAGTCAGCGATGGTCAGGGGAGTTTTGGAACTCCAATGACACACTTGAATAGATTAGGGGTCTCAAAATGCACATATGGAATTTATGGACCTAGATGACACACCTCAACTAGTTTAAGGACCTACAATGCATTTTACTCATGTTTAAATAAATGTTTATAAATTCTATTATCTTTGAAAATTCATAACTAATTATCGGGAGCTCCGAAAAATATGAAACCAGTTGCAATAATTTCATAATTCCGAATCCTTGCTGATTACAGCTAGTTTAGATTTGTTTGGTTCTTCTAAATTGGATTTTGTTGGAGTTTTTGCCTAGTTGATTGTCGATTTATTTATTGTGTATCGAATCTCGTGCTACCCAGGCTCGAGCTTCGACCAGGAAGACCTCGAGGACCCCGACTTCAATGAGGAGGACTACTTGGACAACAACCACAATGTAGGTGTCATGTCACTTCCAACCACGTAGATCGTATTGCATGAATAGTTGCTAGTGCTATGTTTATTGCTTTACTTATTGAATTGCATAGCTAATTTGTTAGCCACGCCTTGTTCTTTATTATATCTTGATTCTTTGAACTACCTACCTTCAGGACTAGTTACAGACCCCTAACTAGTCCCCTACACTTACTATACATATATTTATCTGTGTTTGAGATATGGATGGATTTCTGGGATTTGCTGAGTTTGGGATATCTTAGTATGCTCTGGTGTGTGTTTCGGGTCAGTATGATTCCTTGATGTGTTATGGTGGGAGCGAGCCGTGTGGTTACTTGTGAATGCTTGTTTAGGGGAGATGCGATTTGGCCTCTCAACATTAGCGACGTGTCGATTCGGAGTTGTCAAGGTGCTCTCTCCCTGCCCTTAAGGACTGATCGTCAGTTTAACCATGCTTCTCTGGACTATTTATGTACATATTGTTCGCCTTGTTATGGGTGTGGTTGTGGGGTAAGACTCGTAGTGGGTAGCATTCAGCATGTAGGCGGATCGGTATGATCGTGTGAGGAGATGCGGCTTCGACCTACTCCGAGAAGACGTCGCCCCGACTAGGTTGGGGATGGTTCCACATCTTTGAGGACCTCAACTGGCAGTACAAGCTGTACAGTTGGGGACAAGCCAGACTCGAAGAAACAGGAGAGTGTTATCTACTTACTTGGACTCCAGCTGTATGGTAGAGTTTGGGACGGCTGATCCCCATTTTGGCTCTATTCGAGCGGGTACAAATGTACAACCTATATAGAGTGTTTTAAACATATAGCTATAGTCTGTATTGTTATGGACAGTCCATTGATATGTTACTCTGGCTAGACTTATCTTGTGCTTCTTCTCTCCCTCGAGTGAGTGATCCCGACTTTGGCCGTTGAGATGTGGGGACAGGAGCAGGTGGCCCCACATCGTAGATGAGAGATGGGTGCTGGATCTTGGGATATGATTCAGTGTTTGGTGATGACATCCTTGTTGTGGGGTGTGGACCCTCGAGGTGTGGACCTCATTGCTATTTCTGCATTCCTTATTGTTGCTCCTACCGCTGCTGCTGCGTAAACTTACTACACCTAGATATAGGTTTATCCTTGCATACTGGATTTCAACCACCGCTTTTGCTCTTTATTGGGAAGCTGACATGACCTACCCGCTTATCGGGTAGATGGTGGCGTTTCAGACTCAGAGCCCGACTACAACTTTGAGAACGACGGATGGGACGACTAGGACTGGTCCTTCGCTCGAGCTGCCTGAGGACATGGTGTCTACTCCGCTTCACATGTTCCGCTGCGTAGATGTTTTACCTTGCATGATTCAGTCTTGATGAACGTGTACCCGACATGTGGCGAAGAGATGTACTATGATGTTATAATAAATATTATGTGATGCTACTATTTTATTTGTGTTGTATGGCTTAGTATCTCCTGAGACAGAGATTGCATTTGATAGCCACTTCCTAGGACTATCACAGAAGTGCAGAGGGTTGGATTCTCCTTCACGACAATCCCTCCATTTCACCGAGCCTGCTCATGGAGTGAGCCTCACATGGGGTCGGTCATTACCGGAGACCGAACCAGACCATCACCACAAGAAAATCGTTGACTAGTGACGCAACCACATTTTAGCGTCATTGATTTATGACGTTCCTGGCTGATCTCTTCATAATATTTAACTTCCGAGCAAATTTAGTGACAAAAAAAACTTTCGTCATAACGGTTGCTACTGTAGCCAAGCATTCCCTGTTCCATGCTTGTTTTGTGACGCCATAAGCTCCGCAATAGCGTCATAAACCAACTTTGGTCCCACATGTAAGCATTATTTTAAAAATAGAGTGTTCCAAGTCGTCATAAAATTCAGTTGGGTCCTATATGTAAGCATTTTTTCGAAAATAGAGTGTTCCAAGTCATCATGAAATTTTCCAGGGTCCCACATGTAAGCATTTTCGCCAGGTCAGCGGAGGTCAGGTCACGAAATGTTGCAAAAATAATTTTCCATAGCATGGGTTCGAACCAGAGACCTGGAGGAACAAGACTGTGTTGTTTACCACAGCACCACTTCTTGGTTGTGCGAGTTTTATGGGAAACTCAGCTAATAGTTCATGCGAATTGTTTACTGTGACCAGGTCCCACATGTAAGTTTCAGTGGAGTCTATAAATACGTATCGAATGGCTGGCAAGACACTTCACTCAGACTTCGCAAAGACTTTTGACTTCCGCTACGCAGATCTGCAATGGTTCGTGGTAGGAATGGCAGATCCTAGCGGTGAAGGGAAGATGGTTGCGCCGCCACCTCCCAGCAACAAGAGGATGAGACAGCACGACGAGGTCGGTCCTCTGGTTTGAGCCGCTATATTTTCCCCTATCTTACTAGGGTTGGGGATATCTAGATTTGGGGATCTGGAGGATTGATGAGCATATATGGTATATTCAGATTTCATTATCATACCTTTAGATTTGCACTTCAATTGGTGTAAGAAGTTGATAGGCTATAGACAATTCATGTTAGATTTGGTTAGTTTTCAATTTGCATCATCTTACAGTAGGTTTTGTATTTTAGTAGCTTCTGGATGTGCTTCAAGCCAGTCGTTTTATGGATTTTTGTCGAGGTGCACAATTGATAGGATTGATAGGTCCTTGGATTTTCAATTTGCATAGTTTTATGGATTTGTAGATTGAAGATAGTATTTCAGAGCTGCAGACCGTGAAGGGACATCTGGATTCTGCCACGATTGTTAGCGTTTGCACAATTCATATGTGTTAGATTCAGTTAGTTTCCAATTTGCATCGTTAGATGGATCGATAGGTTCAGTTAGGACAGCCATGCCCTTGCTGAGTTTATGTAGGTAGCAAACAACCAGGTTCCGTGGTGTTTGGTGGTTGTTTTACTGTACTCATACAATTGGATTCAATGGATTCCGGTTTTTTTATAGACTGAGATGAGTTTATTTTTCAGATCGAGATGAGTTTTCTCCATGGATGAGTTTATTTCTACAAGAATATCTTAATGTTATTTTAGAAGATCTGGATGTCTCCTCCCGGGGAGGACTCTGTTAGGATCTCCAGGGAAATTTAAAACATAATATCTCAATTAGCTATTAAAGAGGCAGAGCTTCAGTACTCACCTAACAACAAGGAAACTAAGTGCAGAGCTGGCTCTGAATACAAAAGACATTGGAATAAACACGTCAATGAATGGGTAGAGCATTGAGTTTGTTTGGCTAGTCTTTTTCTTTTAAATGTTCAAGAAGTTCGTTGTCAGTTGGACTGAAACGGGTACCCATGCCTTTTAGTACCCATTTCAATCCAACTGACAACGAACTTCTTGAACATTTAAATGAAAAGACTGACCAAACAAACTCAATGTCCTACCCATTCATTGACGCATTTATTCCAATGTCTTTTGCAAGCAGAATCAGCTCTGCCCTCAGTTTTTTTGTTCTTAGGTGCGTACTGAAGCTCTTTCTCTTTATCAACTAGTTGTGATATTAAGTTTTCAATCTCTTTGGAGATCCTAGAAGAGTCCTCGCCCTGTGACGAGACATCCAGATCTTCTAAAAGAACTTTAAGAATTGCAAGAGAAGCCTGAAGACCAAAAATTCAGGGTAGGAGATGCAGAAGGTGAAGGAACAGCTGCAGGAGGCCAAACATGAGATGGAGTTATGATTATGAATGGGTAGTCATGATTATTGTGAAACTTGTATCATGCTTGTATTTTGGTGTTGGCTACCAGATCATCTTATGATGTTTGCTACTTGTTGGTGGACTGGTGGTGTGAACTTTGTGGTGATGAGTTGCTATGAGATGTCATCTTATCATGCCGATTTGGTTTAATCTATTCCAAATTGATTCAAGCGTACTCACCATTCGGAATTCATACGCGTTGCAATGGAGGTAGAGGGAGAACAATGGAGGTATCGTGATAATAGTTAGAGAAGGGGGAAGTTAAGACTAAGGAAACTCTGGTCTGTTGATGTTTTGCAAGGAGGACCTTCCTAGTGATAAAAAGCGAGGAAAAGCTAAGATGCTGTTTATTTGGATTGATCCTGAATCGGATGGTCCGATCTTTTGATGGTTTGCAGAAAGGACCTTCCTGAGTAACAATAGTGTAACTACTTGTTTCCAAGTGCCACCTATTCCACGTGGCCGGCCGCCGCGCGCCCGGTAACTGGACACGTCAGCCCCAACAACAACACAGAGCGGTTCTGGTAAGTTGGCGGGAGAAAAGCGCGCGCGACAGCCAAAAAAAGTTTTCCCGCAAACAAGTGTATATATCTCATTTCTCTCGACGACACGGTGTACACTACTGCAACTCTGCAAGAGACTCGCCGGCACCACGCTCCTGTTCGTTGTGGCAAAGACTAGAGCTAGCGTCGATGCTTAGATCTGCTCTTGCCCGTGGCGGGGATGGCGAATCGTAGCGGCCCTACCGGCGAACGGAGGAGCAGGACTCGCTCCGGTCAGGTCAGTCCTCTCTTTTGCTATGCTACTTTGATCTGTCATACTAGTTAAGGGGAATTCTGGATTTGGGGATTTGGGTTAACAGACTATATTCATGTATTTTAAAGGTGTTTGGAGTAGACTCTGATAGCTCTAGATCGCCGACGCCTGGTCCTCGTGAAGTTATCGTTCTAGATCCTAATGAAAATGAGTGCAAGGACGGGTTGCCTATTCATCTGAGGTATGACTGGACATGTGCCAACCCTGGGCGTCAGTATGTATGCTGCTGTGAGGTAAACGATAACTAGTTTCACTTCTAATAAATGTTGCTTCTGCGTTTGATGTTAGTGTGGTCAATCGCTAATTATATGAACGAAATCGGTGACTGCAGACTGATGGCATGAAGTGCGCGTCGTTTAGGAGGATAGATCCTGAATGGGATATTAGGACTCTAAAAGTTCTAGAGAAACTGATGGAAATGAAGGGAAAAGCAGAAGAGGAAGCAAGGTCGTGGAAAGAAGCATGTACAGCTGCTAAGGAGGAGGCCAATGTCAAAGCAACTGAGCTGAAGATGATGACGTGATACTACGGGGAGGTAACCCATAACCTGTTTGAGATGAGAAAGAAAATGACAAATGATGCTCTGTTGTCTCCTACAGAAAAGGGTGAAGCCAACAGGTAACTAAAAGCTGAAAGTGAGGCAAGGATGTGGAAGGAAGAATGTACAAAGGCTAACAGGGAGATTCAAGAGACTGTCTCTAAGCTGCAGACGGTCAAGCAGCTCTTGGATTCTGCAACAATTGTGGTGAAGAGGGTGAAGGAATTGCTGAGATAGGCCTCATATAAGAGGTCACTCAAGGACAACAGTGAGGCATAATGTGATTTGTGGTGTTATTGCTGGGTAGACAGTTTAGAGGTGCTAATCATGCTTGTATTTTGGCGTTTTCAACCTGACCATCTTATGATGTTTGCTACTTGTTGGTGGTGTGAACTTTGTGGTGATGAGTAGCTGTGAGATGCCATCTTATGATGTTTGCCACTTGTCCAGTCTGTTGATGTTTTGCGGGAAGGACCTTCCTGATTATCGAATGCGTAACTGCTTGTTCCCTACTGTGATTGTGGTACATTGATTGTGGTAGAAACTCATACATATGCGCTGAATAATTGACGAAGGCTAATAATATAGATATTTTTACATTGAATTGCGTTACAGGTGGTACACAATCAAAGTTCCGCATTACGGATAGCTAGGCAACAGCCATGTTCCTCGCGACCAAATCCAGTCCCCATGAACCTGCTTAGTGCGGATCACAGGAGTAGTGTTGACGCCTGGAACAATACCTATTTCCTGCTAGTAGATCCAGTACTCATTCTTTTCATCGTGATGATAATTTTGTAGGAAGTAAATGTGATTTGCCCTCAGGTCAGGCAAACCAGAAATGGCATGCTCTTCTGTAACAATGCACTTGCCAGGACCAAACAAGATGATCTTATTCCGGAACTTAGGAGCTCTCTCCCAAGGAATAGGCTGCCAAATGTCCCCGACGAATGAATGCAGAGTTAATTCCACCACCTCAGCTTCTTTCTCCTCCTGAACAACAAAGAATAATCAGTCTTCACCTTCAAGTATAGAAGAGTTGCCCATGCCAATAACCCATGACAACCGAAGTCCAACAGGATAGGGAGGTGTTGGAAGATCTTGCCCCAAGTAGATCTGCATGTGTTCAGAAGAACTGCACCAGAAATCTTCCGAAGGTAGTGTAGTCCAGTCGGATTGGCTACCCAAATGCCACATGAAAACGGGCAATGACCCTAGCGCTGCAAAAGATTTCTCTGGCCAAAAGAAAGTAATCACGACAAATGACTCTGCACCAGCTGCTGTTTCAAGTCACAAGATACAAGCTTGGAGAGTAGCCATTTGGCTCCATTTTGGAAGTCGAGGAAGGCGAATGTGCTTCCGAGGAGAAAAAGGATTCAGCATGAGCGCATTGCACCAATCTCTGCAATCTAAGGTGACTAGGCTTCCAGATCCGCCGCAGCCAATCAATCTAGTCCTTTTCCCAGCCAATGCAGGAAAGGAAACCTCAAAAAGCTCCCGCTTCCCCGACTCCTCCAAGTTCCATGCTCCGTCCCTTCCTTGCCCGGCCATTCTCCACGTACTGCATACACAAACGAAGAACAAACCCTACATAAGCTAACAATGTGACTGTCTCAATACCATGCATACATAAAGTAAACAAGATTAGCCAAGAAAATGATCTCACCCTTGTATCCCACTGAAGTAGAGAAATGCAAGACGGGGAACCGATGAGTGTTGGCCTTGCATTTCAAGAATGTTGTGCCGCACTCGCCTATTTATCGAGGACTACGACGGGCATGTGAGCTCGGTGTAGCATTGCTAAAGTTACTATGGAAAACGTGAGATGCTCGGAATATAGTCAGGCCTATGCATGATACGAATCTATCTAGGTCAGAATCTTCAGTGGTGTGCATCGATTACATGTGTGGACGATGGGTATCACGGGATGAGCCCGACGTGTCTAGGTATGTGTTCACTTCCGGACTTTCCTGTCTAGAGCACAAGAAAGTCATGCGGACAACTCATGCCGCATCAGCTGCATCTAATGGTCGTCTCAACTGCATCAGCTCATGCCGCATCAACTGCGAGACAACTCTCTATCATTTATTTATGTAATGTTTTAGGCATCAATTGCATCTGGAGAAACAGAATGGGTGCCGTAAGGCGGCACAAGGCAATCAGATCGACCGGATGGTCCTTGCGTTGCAACACGCAAGGTGCGGGATGACTTGACAAGTCCTCCTCGATCAGGTACGCTGCATGAGTCATGACGGAAAAGGTATATGAATGGTCTGGATTCGCACTTGATGATTCCCGCAGGCCTTGGAGACTGAGAAACGTGATGAACTTGTTGATGCGACAAGACCAAAACGGAATAAGCTGGAATTGGAAAAGCAATGTGTGTGTGTGTGTGTGTGTGTGTAATATTAACATGCATATAAGCATAGAAGCCCATCTCAAATGGGCGTTTGGGGATGACACACTCTCACAAGTTGATCCATGTGTTGATCATTGAGAATTGCAGTTAAGGACTGGCACCGGGCGTTAACCGACAAACTTGTGTGCACACCCCCTCTGAACGGACGTGTCGATCATTATGAATCGCACTTAAGGACTAGAACCGGGAAGTTCATGACCCGAATGTGGCCACACCCGCACTGAAGGGACGCGTCCATTCTGGGTGGTAACTGATGTCCACGAATGGACGTTTCGGTACGACACATTCACTCCCACTATAATAAGAGATAGTTTATGCACGAGACGATCATTGTAGGCCATTTGCGTTCATGGCTTTAGACGCTAAAATGATTCCTTCCATGCAAGTCGACTTCTCGGTCTCAAGCTAGGAATCGAAAGTAGAAGGAACCGCGGGCCAGTACAAGGAATCTGGTACGTTCATGGTGGGAGGCCGTCAATGGAGGCTACATTTCTATCCTACAAGTATGAATGATCATCAGTGGATGGATGTTCCAGATGGCATTGCCGCCGTCCTCGTTCCTGTGCACAAATCCCAAATGGTACGTCTCTCGTTGCTACTATGAATACACACACTCACACATATGGCGATACAGTCGCATTATATTATTGTTGTCAAGCCTGTGACTGCTTCCTTCCACGTAGGTGCGAGTATTGTTGCGTGTGATGGCTGGAGACCCTAACGATGAAGATGATACGTTTCGAGTTCAAGCTACAAAAGAAGTTTGTTTCATGAATCGGGATCTACAAGAAAGAGGATTTGAATATCTGGTGGAGCATCATGACATTGAGGGCGTGACATCCAATGAAGATCGCATACACATATCGTGTGTTTACTGGAGGACGACTGCATTGAAGTTCCTCCTCCATCAGTACAAAGAAGCATATGCGAAAGCGTTGCAGCCCAAGCCCCTGTGGGCGTTGTCTTCCACGTAGGTGCAGAATGCCGAGTGATACGAGCGATACGTGTCGATGTGGCGAAAGTATCTTGTGTGATGGAGGCAATGCTCTACGGCCCAGGAGTGGAGTCTGGCTCTGAAACTGTTACAATTATTGACACACACCCTGATGGCTTCTCGCTCCTGATAAATATGCTAGGGAAGGATCACTCCCGGAGGAGGCTGATTTATGGGACACTCCTGCCAATGCCTGGCCTTATTTACTCTTGGTCGCCGACATGTACCAAGTCGAAAGGTTGAAGCTGCACTATGCATCAAAGATGTGGGACATGGCAAGCGAGGAAACTGTGACTTCATTTCTACGATGGGCAATTAAGGCTAACTGCACACAATTGCACGACAAGTGCATGTCTCTCTTAGAGCGAATCTTTCCTCACGGAATACTCACATATGATTGGGCGGTCGTATGCACTGATCATCCCGAATTTATGCACAATCTCTGTAGAAGATTACCTGAAGGGTTGTACCAGGGTCCCCTGTAGTTTTAATGTTTTGTTTAAGTGTTTTTAGTCATGTAATAAATAGTTGAAATGGTACATTAATTTGTTGCAGTGAGTACATTTGTAATGCAATAATTAGATCATCTGTCTAACATGAATATGAAGTAGAGTATAGTCCTGTGTGTGTTTGTCCATTCCAGGATCCATGGTGGCACGGACAACCCAGTCAACAACTTGCCTCTCTGCGCAAGGTCACTGACGTTTGGGTCCGACACCCAAGTGGTCTTTCGTTTGGGTCACTGACGTTTGGGTCCATGATCCAAAGTCTTTCGTTTCCCGCTCTTGAGCAGAAAGGCGGCACTTGAAATTTTGAATTCCCCGCTCCTCCTCCTGGACCTCCCCATTTATATATAAAACAAAGAGGGAAACTAGGCCTCCCAATTCCCTCCTGGTAATTTTCCAAAATCAGGGGATCTTCTCCTCAACCGCCGAAGAGACCTAGTAGATCTGCGGCGGAAGCAGCAACGGCGACCTAGCTACCAACAACGTCTTCCTCTGCTACGAGCGGCGGCCTTCCTCGGCAACGGCCTTGAAGCTGCAAGATGGTTCAAACTCGTTGCTCTGTCAGCTCCCCCGAGGCTCACCCTGGCTGCCGCAGATCTGCAACAGTTGTGCGGAACATCGTGTTCAAGGCGCAAGGTCAGGCTGCTAAATCGAGACGGTATTCGACACCTTCTTCCCTTCCTATTCGCCAGGTCTGTGGTCTCCTCCCTATATTGATCGATTCAATTAGATTACTTCCCCATGCTCTTTGGCTTTCTATAATATTCTTTCATGTTTGGGTGATTGTGGATCTACTGTACCCTATCGCAAGAGTTTGTTCGAATTCATTTTATTTGAGGTTTGTAGAAATTTGTAGATGACATTATTGGACTGCTTCCCCCATGCTCTTTGCCTTTAAATATTGTTGTTGCATGCTTGGGTGATTGTGGATCTTCTGTTCTTTATTGCAAGAGATTGTTCCAAGTCAACTTATTTGAGGTTTGTAGAAATTAAAGGATGAAATTATTATATTGCTTACCCATGCTTTTTGGCTTTCCATACTTTTGTTGCATGCTTGGGTGATTATGGATTGGGTGTGATCGTTCATGTACCGCATTGAACTTAATAGATGAAATTGCTTCCAATTGCTAATGATCTCAACCCATATCTCTTGTTCTTGTACTTGTTTCACCGGGCCAAAGGGTCAACATTTGTAGTCACTCCTGTTCAGACCTGCTCCAAGGTAACAAACTCAACACCTTCTTTGTTTCCGATTCCGAATGATCTCAACCCTTACCTCTTGTTCTTGTACTTGTTTCAGCGGGCCAAAGGGTCAACATCTGAAGTCGCTCCTGTTCAGACCTGCTCTAAGGTAACAAACTTAACACCTTCTTTGTTTCCGATTGCAAACGATCTCAACCCTTACCTCTTGTTCTTGTACTTGTTTTAGGGGGCCAAATGATCAACATCTGAAGTCGCTCCTATTCAGACCTGCTCCAAGGTAACAAACTTAGCACCTTCGAATCAATTACAAGGTCCTAATCTGACTGGGGACCCACTGTTGCTAGATGGAAGCTACCAAGTCAATGATGCTCCTTCCCAAACAAATTAAAACAGAGGCAGCCGAGTACTCAAGAATGGGTACCAAATCCTTATGTAGTAGTGTTGATGAAGAGCGAGTTGACGCTCCCAATCAGGATGGGGTACAACTTCGACAACGGTTTGTTGCTCACCAGAAAGAGTTATGTAGCTTGAAGAAGAAGACCGAAGAATCAGAATCAACTCTGGGGTACAACTTCGACAATGGTTTGTTGCTGAGATTAAGAGGTTGCAGAAGCTAACCGAAGACAGTGAGGACCTCCTTCATCTACTGCTTAGCAATAAAAGATGAAGAGGTTAAGATCATTAGATCAAATATCCACTGTCTCTTGTGATTATGACCTGGATTTAGCTTTGTTAATCTATGTTCCTTGTGAGACTATTATCTTGTAATAGTTTGTGATATGTGATGAACAATATGGTCGTGCTTGATAGCAAACAACAGTTTGCTTTATTGTATAAAGAAATATGTGCTGATTACTATTTTGCCAACCAGATCGGAATTATTCTAAAAAAGGGATCGGAATTGAAATGAAATCCATTAATATTGATGCATGATTAGTTAATTTTATGTTGTCCTTCAGTGGGCTTAGCCCACTTTTAATTGGGCCAAAAGTCATTTTTTTCAAATTAACGTGACAAATAAGGCCGCAAACAATGTGCGCACCTGTTGGACTCGACCCAACAAAAACGGGCCCACCCTAATCAAATTTCATCTAAAAAAGCTACAAATGGGCCCAACAAAATCTTTTTTGGGCTATATGAACAACGCCAGCCTACAGGAACAGTGTTGGGCTCAACCCAGCTACAAACAGGCCAAATTCGTTTTATGACGCAAACGGTTTGTCACAATTGACATGCCACATTGGATGCCACATCAGATTATGTCCAGCGTGGCAAAGCTACAGGAACATAGTTATGATGCTTTGTATTGACGATTTTGCACGTGTTATTAAACTCATGACGCCGTGAAAAAAGGTCTCGTCATTAATCACGGTTTATGAAGCTCGATTAATGACGGAGGCTTTTCGTAACAACCGACGTCATTAATCGTGGTTTATGATGAGAAACGCTCTTTTTTTGTGTCACTATTCGGCACATTCCTTGTAGTGCATGGGACCAGTGTGAGACGGGGCCGAACGGCTCTGTGCACGTGGGTGTAGCGAACATGGCCTCATTAGCCATTTGTTCGAGTTGATTTTGGTGATTCATGCTAACACAATGTTGACGGTGTATATGCGTATCAAACTTCGTTTGGATTGCAAGCGGACAAATCCTCCGTCGTAGTCAAGGGACCCTTCTTCCCTTAAGTGTGAACCCAAGGTATCGAATCTGTGGAACAAATGTGTGATGCAAGAACCAATCTATTAAAGCCGAGAACACTTAGATCTTCAAAGGGAGTGCTTTTGCATCTAATCTAAAGAACACCATGAAAACGAATCTAATCTAATGAAAACCGGAGGTAGCAAGAGATAGAGAGGGATAGGTAAAACCAATCTAGAGAGATTGGATCAAGCTCTTGTTGAAGTTCCAAGCAAAGAAGAATAAACCGAATTGAATCTCATAAAAAGCTTCTTTAAATCGCGGCTTCCGTTCCAACTCTGAAGACGCCCGCCTTTTGGAGCCACCGTTCTGTCAAAACGCACTCCTATTCATGCGAGTTAGCCTAGGGTGAGCCCAATGGACAAGATGAATCTCTTGGTAGGTCAGGCGTGCACCTCTAGCCACCACGGCTACAAGAACACCCTATATGATCTATCTCGATAATAGATCTTAAAGTGAGAAAAACCAATCGAAGACAAAGTCGTAGAAGAAGCACTTGATCGCTAGAAATCAGATTGCAATTTGATAATTCAACATACTCAAAGGTACATGGACAAGATCACCACCGGGATCCTACCTTGATCTTGCTCCTAGCTCCTGGAACTCCGACGTGGTCTTCCTTGCAAGGTTCCCACACCGGCTAGGGAAACCCTAGACAACTAGCTCGACCCTCTCCTCTCCGGAATGGTGTCCCTCTCTTCTCTGCTCCTCGGCGGCGAATGGCGAATGAGTTGATGCGTGGCTCTTGGCAGGGGGACTATAAATAGCCCGAGGGTCGTCTAGGTCAAAGGAGGGGACGAATGGGCCCAGAAATGGGCTGGGCCGGCCGGCCTGGGCCCATTCTGGCCCATCTCATGGCCTCCTTCATCGGTGACGCTTCTCGTGTCTTCTGCAAGTTTCCCTCCTCTGCATGTGGGCCCTTGGCGTCAGTTTCTCCGCGGTTTGGATAGAGCTCCTTGTCGCGCAAGCTTCAGCATTTTCTGTTCAGGTCCTCGGAGTTTTCTGCTTTCACGGGTTGGTCCTTGGGCTTCTTGGAGTCATGTTCACTTCATTGCTTGACTTGTACCGGGCTTCATGGTCTTCTCACGAGGTGCTTGATGAACTTTACCCGGAAGTCTTGCTTTTAACGCTAAATTCCTGCATAAACATTAAACTCCAAAACCGACATGCACGAACGAACTTGTTATGTCAAGGGGGTTAGTACCAATGGATAAGATATAAAATTGATGCCAACACCGAAGGTAAACTCATGGCTAGGTTGACGGAAATTCACCGTCAACATCTCCCCCATGCTTAAACCTTGCTCGTCCTCGAGTAAGCCTTCGATGGATATCAGTGTTGCCCTTCATTGCTCAAACCCTGCACTTGATCATACACAAGAAAACATAATGCTCTCAAAAGTTTAATTCGTTAGAGTTCCATAGTGTACTAGCCTTCACTCCTATGGAGGGTGGATATTAATTAAGCTCTTTCCACTAGTATTAAACATGCTCCCAAAATTTAAATGGATCTCAGAAATTTTGAAATAAAGAATAAGATGAAAAAGAGCTAAACCAAGTTCAAAAATTTAAACCACCTTGCATCTTGCTCATGAACTCTCATCTCATCTTGTCTCTCAAGCCTATTTATTCTACTCCTTTCCCCTCTCAAAAAAAACATATATATGTGGTAGGCTTTATATGGAGCTTTTGGGAAAAGTTTAGTCCTACCAAGATATTATTATTGAGATATTATCAAAACAAGACAAGCTTCTCATGGTCTTACCGAGACTCGTCAAAAAGGTCATTGGAAAATAATGTTATTTCAAGGAGGGGGAGAGAAAAATACACACACTTTGAGATAGGTGGACATGTGCAAATGGCAAAGAGTGATCCCGAGGCACAAAGGAAGTCCTCGTTATCGGATTGCACATGGTTGGAAAGATGAGTTTGAATCTTAATCTTGAAACTTTTGAAATTCCTAATGCATTTAGAGAACCGGGGAGTTCACTTATACATACTCATATTTTTTTTCTCATACATATTTTTTTTCTTTATCTCTTTCTTTTTTCTCTTTTTTTCATTTTTTCTCTTTTTTTTTATTTGCTCCCCTTGAACTCTAAATTGCATTGTACCTACCTCCTCCCCCATGCTTAGACATTTGCTCGTCCTCGGGCAAAGAGGTGATAGAGATAAGGTAGGTACTAGAAATATTTTTCCTTCGGAGAGATACTTGAAATCTTCAATCTTGGCACCATCTTGCGATCTTCCTCGAATTGACGATCCATACTCACATGATTGGTTGTGGTCAAGGAGGTAAACACAAAAGATGATATTTTTGGTTTTATGGGTGGATATCCGGCGAGGTTTGTGAAATCTCCGATGTGGGGATACACAATGCACGGATAGAAAGGCTAGCAAAAAGATAGATACGCAAAAACGGAATGACCAGCTTCTTAGTCTCGGGCCAGAGAAATCAAGCCCTGAATTAACTCACCCAAAAATAAACCTTGTATACTAAGTTTTTGCACTCAAATATATATATGGCTCTGGATAGGTAGAGCAACATGCAAGAGGTATTAATGACAAGGTTAGCATTACTTTTAAGAACAAAAATAAATCATCTTTAACCCATCTAAAAGTTGAGAGTATACGAAAAACTATGGGTCTCATTTTTATCATAACCTCCGCAAAGGATTAAGCTAGCATTTAGATTAATTTCAGATTTGTATTTTAAGAGAGCATTAGCTTAATCATGCATAAAACAAGTAAAAAGATAAACAAAGCGGCAACTATCATCATATATCAACATGGCACAAACTTTCTATCTTTGCCAAAGATAAAAACAAGGTGACGATTTTATTCATGATGAAATAAAAACTAACACACATGCTGAAAATTAATAAAAACTGAAAATACTACGCATGCATACAAGCTGAAAATTAAAGAAAAGGGAAAAAGAAAGATTAAACAAGTAAAACAAGCTTCTCCTCCCTCTAATCTTCCGCCGGTGGTTGATATTGATAATCTTGATTGTTGTACCCTTGCTCATAATAGGATTGCACCGCTCCTCCTATGAATTGCTCCGGCGGTGCTAGGTGAAGGCGGCCTAGCTCAAAGGCGATGTTTGCATTTCCTTCACCCATTTGATTTGCATTGGATTGGATGGCTGCGATATTTTGCTTGTTTCTTGCAGTGTATCCTCCAATGATGGCCACACTTTGTTGTGGTTGAGGAAGGTGTGCATATTGCTCCGCAAAGGCTACGTTGGGTACCGCAAAATTTGGTGGGGGCATGGCTGCACCACTCCCCCATGCTTGCATTGGTCACCTCTGTAGTATCTCGGTGGCACCGGGATTCCTCCATATGGTGGTACATAATTTTGGGGCGCACCTTCTTCTTCTTGGGCTGCAGAAGAACCTTCTTCTACAATCCTTCCTCTCTTGTTTTTCTTCGCCGGCACAAGAAGTCCTTCCTCTAACCAATCTTCTTTCCCCTCAATAAATAATCTTAGTCTTGCATCCGGTAGGGGCAAATTCACTTTGGCCAATTTGAAGCCTTCTCTCTCATCTCCACTTATATATTTACCTTGCTTCAAATAATCAATTCCTAGAGAAGTCCCGACTAGGAGATGCTCCAGGTTTCTTGTAATTCCCGGTCTCTAAGAGATAGCCAACATGGAGAGGTAACACCTCGAACCAATATCTCCGGACCCCGATGTTGCTTCGCAACACCACCGGTTGATCATAAGGTGAGTGGGGTCGATTGGCTGCCTAACAATCAAAGCCGAGTATAGCCAATTCAACTCCATGTCGGTTATCTTGGTCTCTTTAATTCTCCCCCAAAATCCCCTTGCACATCCATGAGTGAAACACCTTGATTATGGGGTTCCGGATACTATTCCTTTGCCGGTTAGCTTCTACCGCGATCATTCTCCAAAATCCTTCCAATGCATTCACTTGCAATTCTACTTGCTCCGGGGCTCCCTTTTGAAAATCAAGCAACTCCCTAATGTACTCATAGGGAACCACTTGTTCATCTCCTTCCAAACAGAATGAGAGACTCGGCACTCCTTCATCAAGTATCGGCGCCATGGTCATGAGAATTTCCAGGGCCAATTCCTTGTGGGTGTTTGCCGACACTCCGTTGGAAAATTGCACCCAACCTAGGTGTCCCAACAAGTAATAAATATCTGTGTGAAAACCCAACACTTGGAGAGCTTGGTCGTCGAAGTCGACATTTGCCACAAGCCTCTTCTCAAGGCAAGTGAGCTTCTCCTCCTCCTCCTCCGTCTTGATAATAAACCCATACTTGGAATACCGCGGAGTGTATGGAGGTGGAGCGGATGACCGTGTCGAGCGACGAGGTCAGACGGGCGGCTCCTTCGTGCGTCCTTGTGGTTCGGTGAACCGTATAGACGAGCTTCATGTGGCCCTCATGCCACCAAGGAGTAGAGTGTCGTTCCTCCTCGGCGGTGCCGTGTCCTCCTCCATACTCCGAGGAGACTCGGAAACCGAGTGCCTCCTCAAAGAGCTTGTTGATGATGGCTTGGATGACGATGATCCCTTCGTCTTGGAGAAGAGACTTGTAGTTTTCTTCCACATGGTTGCTGCACTCTTTCTCACAAGTATATCCGAGGTTTTGAACCGGTAGCAAGGCACACAAA
This sequence comes from Cenchrus fungigraminus, assembly GCA_036936925.1. Lineage (NCBI taxonomy): Eukaryota > Viridiplantae > Streptophyta > Magnoliopsida > Poales > Poaceae > Cenchrus > Cenchrus fungigraminus. The sequence continues at coordinate 56,991,444 of CM072768.1, read as the reverse complement.
AATTATGGGAGTCTGGACTTTTAGTGGACTTAGGATGGATTTTGTTGGACGAATCAAAGCTCGAAGTGGGAAGCTATGTTTCTGGAGGTTTTGGACTTAGAGCTCAGGAACATAAACAGAGAGCTGGACGAGGGACTTACCTGAGGAAGACGGGCACCAGGGAGCTTAAAAAGAGGTGAGGCCGGCCGGCCTGGGCCGACCGGCCTGGGGTCTTCGCTGCCCCTCTCGGCTCCAGCTTTCTCCAGTGCACTCCATGCTCGCTTGTTGCTTTGTGCCTGCGTGCTCCACGGGGTTGCACCGCCCAAATGCTCTCGTCCACTCCTTTGCTTGCATGATTGATCCTCCCACTTGATTGCTTTGCTTTGAGTCACTTCCATGCTACCTTGCCTCACATGCTTCCATGAGATTCCTGCAAAACAAAGCTTTGGCTCCCCCCATGCTTGTCCTTTGCATGTGCTTTGATGATAAATGTTGGAGGGGCATCCCGTGATGCATCATGGTGCATGTGTGGTTAAGTTAACTCAATTGCCTCCCTCTAATCATGTTTTAATGCTAAGCACTCCTCTAGTTTCGAAAAAATAAAATCAAACTCAGAGCTTGCAATGAGTCCAAATATAATTAGAGGAGTTTTTAAGCATCAAAAACAAATGTAAGTCGAAAATATTTTCCGACTACTTTTATTTTGGTCGCACCGGTATTGTTTGCTTCCATTAGTTGAGAGCAAGCATTTCCCGGCTTGATCGTGGGGGCATAGGTTTAGGTTCTAATTTTGGTTAAATGTGAGAGAGAGATTTTGAGTGAAATAAAATTAAATGAGGCTTAGAAAAATTCTAACTCTAGAGAAACCAAAGGATATGAATTTTAAACAAACAAAAAGTCAAGTTTCTAGGTTCACGCGAGTCCTAAACTCGTGTGTTTTTAGCATGTAAAACAAGTCAACCATAGCATCATGAAGAGGATGAAAGGTTGAGGTAGGTTCTGAATTTTTTTTGGTTTTGGTTTCTTGAAAGAAGCAAATAACACATAGGATGGCTCATGTAAAGGGTTTATGATCCAAATAAAAATAACCAAACAAAATTTATAACTCTAAACATTATCCAACCAATTAAAAGTCTATGAATGTCTTGCGTAGCAAATTCTAAAACCAACTTACTTGAAAGACTCGAAAAATCTTGATCGGGTTGTCCTCCTGGTAGCTTATTCTTGACTCGACGAAACGGGTTGCCTCCCGCCTAGCGCTTCGTTTATAGTCCATGGCTAGACTTCTTCACTTGTTTACTTCGGATCAACACTCTTTGTGGGTGTTGCAATCTTGGGTACCCACTTCCACACCATCCTTGGCGCAGGCTTATTCTCCGGCTTAGTCATCTTTTTGGTCTTCACAGGCGGCTTTTGTTCCTTGATCTTGACGGATGCAACAACTTCCTTGATTTCCTTCGCTTCCTTCTTCTCCGGCTCTTCCTTCTTCCTTGGCTCTTCCTTGCTAACGCGATGATGAGGTGGAATATATTTAACTTTGATCATGTTGCATACCTCGAAGCGTGGTCGAAACTTGAAGGAACTCCTCTCGCCGTTGATGTCGAACTTGATCTCCCCCTTGCCGACGTCGATGGTAGCTCTAACGGTCTTGAGGAAAGGCCTCCCAAGGATGAGCGGCGGCTTCTCCCTTTCTCCCATCTCGAGCACCATGAAGTCGACGGGGATGAAGTGGTGTCCGACCTTCACGGGCACATCCACGGCGATGCCCAAAGGATAGGGAATGGAGTTGTCACCCAACTCCAATCACATGGCCGTAGGCTCTAGCTCTGGTAGGCGTAGCTTCTTGAACACGTCCCTTGGCATGACACTCACACTTGCTCCAAGGTCGCATAATGCTTTCTCGAACTTGAAGGAACCAACGTTACACAGAATTGTCGGGCACCCGGGGTCTCCTTGGTTCTCTAGTCCGTTTGCAATAGTGGTGCTACATTGCTCGGACATCTTGATGTGATCCACCCCGAGTGTTGCTATCTCATACTTGTTTGCAAGTATATCTTTGAAGTAGCGAGAATATGTAGGAACTTGAAGGGCATCCAATAGCGGCATGTTGATGCTCAACCTACGCACAACTTCCACAAACTTCTCAAAATGATTATCAAGTTTACCTCAGAAGTAGCGTGGCTTGAGTTGCGGTATCTTCGTGTCTTCTCCCAGCATCTCAAAATTGGGCTCTTCGGTGATGATTTCGGTAACCTTCTCCTTAGCAAACTCCTCCGCCTCGGTAGATGGTTTAGGCTTTCTAGCTCCCGCGGAATGCTCTGGATCTTCGGTCTCCTTCCCCGAGCGAGTTTGAATGGCCTTCGCTGTCTCGGGACCTTGAGGTTGCCCCGGTAGCTTCCCTTCATTAGCGGATAGGCGCCCAACAAGTTGTCCCACTTGTGTCTCGAGCATCTTCATCATGTGGAGCACTTGATGGTTGGAGCTTCTGACCTCCGTCACCTTGCTATCGAGGTTCTCCAACACCTTGTCTATGGCTTTGAACTTGGTGACGGTGTCCTTGTTGATCTTAGCTTGCTCATCCATGAAGTCCTTCAATTGCATACGAAGAGGAACCGAATTCAGAATGGACGAACTTGCATTAAATTGAGGTCTACCTTGCCCGTAGTCGAGCATCTTGGCTTCCTCCGGGCAATCTTTTTGGACATGGCCATACTCTCCGTACTCTTCACATGTGGATCATGCTTCGGCAGTCTTTAAGTCTTGAGCTTCTTTCTTTTCTATCTCCATCTTCTCCAACCTCCTCATGAGCGAGTCGATCTTGCCTTCGAGTAGATCTTCCTTCTCCACTTGCAAGACTCCTTTGACGTTAACCGTGGGTTAAACTAGAAGTAAGCGTCCGGATGACGCCCATGTGTCATTGTCCGCGACCTTCTTGAATAGAGTGAAAGCTTCGGTCGGTGTAAGCTCGATGATGGATCCTCCCGCCGATGCATCGATGATCGTCCTCGATGCCATGGTAAGTCCTTGGCAAAACTTTTGAACAAGATCGTCGTTTGGGAACTTATGATGTGGCACCGCCCGAGTGTACTCATTGAAGCACTCGAAAGATTCCGATATGGTCTCCGTAGGATATTGAGCAAAAGTAGCAATCTTATTGCGCAAGCTTTGAGTCTTACCCGGTGAGTAGTATTCCTTCATGAAAGCTCTCATCAAAGCCTCCCAATTTTGCACCGTCTCCGCCGGTTGAGTGTAGAACCATTGCAAAGCTTTTCCGAGTAGCGAGAACGGAAAGAGCCTTGCCCTCATTTGGTTTTGAGTCACCTCGTCCATGTTGAATGTCTGACAAAGTTTAATGAATGCTTGGAGGTGAAGGTTGGGATCCTCTTTACCGGTGAAGGGTGAATGTTGCACCATGCGGATTGTTGAGGTCTTGATCTCGAACGGCCTTCCGATCTCCGCGAGGTTCAAGATTGGTAGGTCAACGATGTCCGGGGTGCATAGCTCCCCGATCTTGCACTCCGGCTGCGGTTGTTCTCCCATCGGTTGCGGTTGAAGTTGATCTTCCCTAGGGTTTGGAGGTGGTGATTCCTTGGGAGACTCCGATGATCCTTCGGCCTCCGCTTTTGGATCTGCAAATTCCAGCTTTTTAGCGTGTGCTTCACGTCTCCTTAGCCTGTAAAGTTTTTCTGGATCATCCACAAAATTTTCGGGTTTGTTGGAGAGGTAGCCGTCCATCTCCTGTTAGGGTTAGCAATAAACAAAATATATACAAAAACAAAAATAAAAACAAATCTAAGAAAACTAGGGTTAGTCAAAAACTATATTAGATTGATTTTGAGGATGATCAAAAGTTAGTAGATGCAAAAAGAAAAACCAAAAGAAAACTGAAAATATTCACAAAAAACAATAAAATATCGAATCTTGATCACTTGTTCCCCAGCAACGGTGCCAGAAAAAGGGGCTTGTTGACGATGTATATGCGTATCAAACTTCGTTTGGATTGCAAGCGGACAAATCCTCTGTCGTAGTCAAGGGACCCTTCTTCCCTTAAGTGTGAACCCAAGGTATCGAATCCGTGAAACAAATGTGTGATGCAAGAACCAATCTATTAAAGCCGAGAACACTTAGATCTTCAAAGGGAGTGCTTTTGCATCTAATCTAAAGAACACCATGAAAACGAATCTAATCTAATGAAAACCGGAGGTAGCAAGAGATAGAGAGGGATAGGTAAAACCAATCTAGAGAGATTGGATCAAGCTCTTGTTGAAGTTCCAAGCAAAGAAGAATAAACCGAATTGAATCTCATAAAAAGCTTCTTTAAATCGTGGCTTCCGTTCCAACTCCGAAGACGCCCGCGTTTTGGAGCCACCGTTCTGTCACAACGCACTCCTATTCGTGCGGGTTAGCCTAGGGCGAGTCCAATGGACAAGATGAAATCTCTTGGTAGGTCAGGCGTGCACCTCTAGCCACCACGGCTACAAGAACACCCTATATGATCTATCTCGATAATAGATCTTAAAGTGAGAAAAACCAATCGAAGACAAATTCGTAGAAGAAGCACTTGATCGCTAGAAATCAGATTGCAATTTGATAATTCAACATACTCAAAGGTACATGGACAAGATCACCATCGGGATCCTACCTTGATCTTGCTCCTAGCTCCTGGAACTCCGACGTGGTCTTCCTTGCAAGGTTCCCACGCCGGCTAGGGAAACCCTAGACAACTAGCTCGACCCTCTCCTCTCCGGAATGGTGTCCCTCTCTTCTCTGCTCCTCGGCAGCGAATGGCGAATGAGTTGATGCGTGGCTCTTGGCAGGGGGACTATAAATAGCCCGGGGGTTGTCTAGGTCAAAGGAGGGGACGAATGGGCCCAGAAATGGGCTGGGCCGACCGGCCTGGGCCGGCCGGCCTAGGTCCATTCTGGCCCATCTCATGGCCTCCTTCGTCGGTGACGCTTCTCGTGTCTTCTGGAAGTTTCCCTCCTCTGCATGTGGGCCCTTGGCGTCAGTTTCTCCGCGGTTTGGATAGAGCTCCTTGTCGCGCAAGCTTCAGCATTTTCTGCTCAGGTCCTCAGAGTTTTCTGCTTTCACGGGTTGGTCCTTGGGCTTCTTGGAGTCATGTTCACTTCATTGCTTGACTTGTACCGGGCTTCATGGTCTTCTCACGAGGTGCTTGATGAACTTTACCCGGAAGTCTTGCTTTTAACGCTAAATTCATGCATAAACATTAAACTCCAAAACCGACATGCACGAACGAACTTGTTATGTCAAGAGGGTTAGTACCAATGGATAAGATATAAAATTGATGCCAACACCGAAGGTAAACTCATGGCTAGGTTGATGGAAATTCACCGTCAACACACAAGCAATGGGACTAACCACATTGTCTAGCATGTCCTTGTAGACATATCTAGGTCCCATGGATGCAACCACAATCAAAGAAGCAAAGAAACAAGTCAAAGACGCAAGAAAACAAGGAAAAGCCACCGTCAGATGAACTGACGGTACCCTAGAGGCAAGCGTCGGTGCACTTGGTACACTGTGCAGAGGCTGGAATCAACTTGACACCGTCGGATGAACCGACGGTCTCTATCCTAGTTGCGTCGAAAGATTGGAAGGAGCAGAGCTGCAGAAGACAGTTGCATCGGATGATCCGACGATCTAAGTGGGGACACTGTCGGTCTATCCGACGCTCAGTTTGAATCAAGACAGAGACGTGCCAAGACCAGAGCTTCAGCACCGGATGAACCGACGGTGGAGCAGCGGTTCATCCGACGGTCTCGAAGAAGCTTACAGAGACGTTTTGGCGAGGAGTCCTTCAGCACCGAATGAACCGACGGTGCATTGGTGCAAGCGTCGGAACAGTTGTGTCAGAGAACCTCAACGGCTAAGTAACGTGGACAGGGGCACCGGATGAACCGATGGTCCTGAAAAGCAAGCGTTGGTTCATCCGACGGTATACTTTTCAGTGAGCCGTTAGCCAACGGCTAGCTTGATGCCTTGGGCTATTTATACCCCCTCCACTCACCCATTTGAGGTTGCTGGATTGTGTGGAAGTGCAGAGGAGTGCAAGACACTTAGAAGATCATATCCAAGCCATCCAAGTGCTAAATTGCTCATTCATAGACTTGCACATGCTTTGTGTGTGTGTTTAGTGCTAGGCTTAGCTTAGAGATGAGTGAGTGCAAGGTTGTGCCAACCTTGTGAGGTGATTCTTGAGTGAATCAAGTTGTACAAGGTGCGTCGGAAGCCTTGGGGCCTAAGTGGCTCACCGGCAATCGTCATCGACCCTCCGGTTTGGTGTGGAGCGGCGAGGACACTTTGTGCGGGGGACGTGGAGACCCCCTTCCTAAGTGGAGAAGCTCCTTAGTGGAGGCGGCATCAAGGTGACCAAGGGAGCTTGGCGAGTGCCTAATGTGGCGAGCCTTTGTGGCGAGTCAAGTGGTGCTCTTGGAAGAGACTTGGTGACCGGGAAGCAATACTCTTGTGTGAGTGCTTCAACAACGTGGACTAGGGGTGGCTTAGTGCCTACCGATACCATGGGATAAATCGCGTGTCAAGAGTTTGCTTCCTCTCATCCCTCTTTACGTTTCCGTATTACTCTCTCGCAATCTTTGCTTGCCTTTACTTTCCTAGAGTAGTATCATGCTAGGATTGGCTATAGGTTGCAAAACTTGTTTTGGGATGGGAGTTTCACACTAGAACAACCATAGTTGCACATCTAGGTAGTATGTTCTAGTTTATGTTTTGAGCAAATAGTGTTAAGCCATAGGTTAAGGTTTTAAGTTGCTTAATTCACCCCCTCCCCCTCTTAGGCTACGAGCACCTGATTCCTTACAGTGGGCAGCCAAGGGAGTGGGATGAGTGGCGTAGGGGAAGGCTCAGCAGCATGGATTTGAATGCGGCCGACGAGGGAGCAATGGTGGACGCAGCCAGACTCGCAGCAACTGGCTATGGGGGCTGCCGGCTGGGGGAGCGCTTCGCGGCGGTGGTCCCCGGAGTGCGACATGGTTGAGCGGGTGGCGCCAATGGTGGGGGCTGTCCTGCGGTAGCGCAAAGGCTTTGGGCAAACCGGTAATGTTCGTGGCGCAAGAGAAAAACGCCATTGCCATCAGCGGCAAGATTATGCGTGGTAGCCGCAAGCCTCTGACCTCCCTCTTTGTTCTTCTTTTGCTGTCACCTTTAATTCTAATTTGTGCCAAAACTTCCATTCAAACTCTCTCGGATCTTTTATTAATCTTGCAGCTGACACGTACATAGGGCTTCAAGCAATTGATTTGAAGTTTTGTCTTTCGAGCAACACAGCTCAGCTCACCAAATTGGAGCTCGAAATCCCTAAGGTCCTATTTGGTTCCCTTCCCATCCCAGCCAGGCCAGCTCGAGGCAACCAGGCTGCATTTGGCCAGGTTGAATGCATGTAGAAGAGGTTGTTTGGTTGCATGCATTTGTGGAACCGGGCTGGGCTGAGATAGTGTTTGGTTGCATGTATGTTTTCTAGATTCAAAAACCAGATGCATGGATGAGTGTTTGGTTGCCTGTATACAACAAGTTCTACTCACCTCCTGAATGAAGTGGTAGCATTACCACCCACTAGTTGACATGCACTACTTATACTATTACATGAACTTTCAAAGCCTCAAATCAAGTGTAGTATCATAGAAAAAAAAATATCATCATTGCAGATGCCCAAAGCCTCAGATCAAGAGTAGTATCACAGAAAAAAACATCATTGCTATTGCCCAAAGCCTCATATATATCAAATGTAGTATCATAGAAAAAATATCATCAATTCTATTGCCCAAAGCCTAAGTATTCAATCATATAAAACAATAACATCATTGCATATGTCCTGGATGAAATGATGATAGACCACTGAAGTATATAAAGAAAATTTCTAAATTCTTGAAAATGTGTCTCTTCTCTTCCAGGTTACTACCAACATGCAAACAACAGCAATAGACAAATGCTCAGACTAAGGATTTCATCATCTAACTTGGGCAATAGCTCTGAAACAATATCATCATCACAGACTTGGGCAATAGCTCAGAAAAATATCATCATCACAAGCAAGGGCAATAGCTCAGGAAAATGAAATCATCATATACTTGCATCTAAGAACGCCGTATCTACAGATTAAAGGTCAACAAGCACGATCCCCAACAAAAGCACAACAGCGGGTGAAGGAGGTCAGATCTGCAAGCACACAGCCAAAGCAAAGAGCATTTGCATATACAAGTTAGGATTTTGACCAAAAAAAATCAAGGACAAGCAGCAGACATGGATCCATACCTCAAAATCAGCCAAGAAATCAGATCGGGTGTGCCTGCAGCGAAATCAACAAGAATCGGCGACCTAGGGTTTCCAAATCGCGGAGAGAAAATGGAGAAAAAATAGGGGGAAACTCACTTGCTTGGAGAGGAGTTAGATCCATGGCACCAACAACAAATCAAGAGAGAAGGGATGCATTAGGAGGCCACAAATCCATCGAGAACACCGGCGAAATAGAGGAAGAGGAGGTGGAGCACCTACCGGCGGCGCAGACAGGAAGCGACGAGAAGAGAGGGAGGAGGTGGCGGTGAGTGGTGGGAACGAAGGAGGTAACCCTAGCAGTTTCGCGCCATCTCCCTGCGGAAGAAATCGCCACGCATGCGCGCTCGCGGAACTCGGAGCGAGCCAGGCTGAAGAAAAATGCCGAAATCTGGTGTTTCTCGGGAGCCAGGCCCGGGGGCTCCTTTTGCATCCCGTGAGCTAGGCTGAGAAGGGAGGCTAGCCTACCAAACTAGTGTCCCCTGCATCCGGTGAGCCTAGTTGGGTGGGATGGACACCAAACAGGCCCTAAGCCATTCAGTTCGTAAGTTACGTGTTCAGAAACAAGAAAGGAAGATGTGTGGGTCCTTTGACCATTGAGTTGGAGGGGCAAAAATGTCTATTTAAGTAAGACTTGACAGCTTAACCGACAGAAGTGTGAGAAACGGAACAAACAAAAATTTTCAATACCAAATAGGGAAGAATGAGTTTTGAGTGCTAAATAAGGAAGAGGAAGTTTTTTTAGTGCTGAATAAGGAATTCTCTCTTGAAATTACCACATTAATAAAAAAAAAGAATATACCCCGATAGCTCTTATGACGACCGGTTTAGATTATTAAAAAGGTCCATGTTATAAATAAATTAATAAGCACATCAACATGTATTGCTAAATATCAATATTACCTAAATTTAAGTGAGTAAAATCAATCAATCTTACAGAAAGGTAAAAACAAATGAAACGAACATTGATGAAAAATAAAAGAAACACGCGCACATAAGGGGAATAAGTAAAACAGAACATAGATGACGTCTTGGAAGGGAAACAAAACAGTATACCAAGTGAGGACTGGAGCGTCCGAGGACCGGTGGATGGTCGCTCCTTGGTGTGATGAGTGATTGACAACGTGGTGTGGACTGACTCTTGGACGAGTATTGCAGGTGCAGGTTGCGGCTTGATTTGTGTTGGTGCAGGTGAAGAGCGGGCGCGAAAGGTCTTAGCCTGTGTGGCCTCCGAGGAGTGGAGAGACAAGTAGGCTCGGCTCGGTGGACCCGGTGGCCGAACGGGATCAAGTGCGGGCCGCATGGTGGCAAGAAAAGCAAGACGAAGTCGTGTATGGTTTCTTGGTTGAGCCTCAAAACCAAGGTCGAGCCGGGACGACGTGGCGGCCAAGTCATGAGTGGGATTGGCATGGAGGCTACACCGAGTCCGCGGGGTTTGTGGCGGTTCACCACAAAACCGTCGGGGTTACTTGGTTGAGCCACAAAACCAAGACCGGAGGCTCGGCGGGCGGAGACGGGATCCGAGCGCGCTGAGAAGCTTCGAAGTGGGCGATACGTGGCATGATCGAGGTGCTTGCGTCGGGAGGACGCGAAGGCCCGGTGGATGCACGGCCGTCTGATGGAGAACTTCATGTGTTGACCAAAATGCCCCTGTGAGGGCTTGTGTTGTAACTCCTAGTGTAGGGGCGCTTCGGTCATTTTCCGGAGGTCCTATATATAGGAGGAGCGGCTGAATTTCAGCCAACTCTTTGGCTAGTGGTGGGAGTGCTCTTTCATTTTGGGGTGCTCTTGGGGAGAGAGGGAGTGAGGTGTGAGTGGCTCTTTGTTTGAGCTTTTTACCATCCTAGATTTGTGATTCTTGGAGTGGCTTGTAATCCAACATGGCATGAATATTCAGAGTGAATTCATCTCACAAATCTTGTGTCAATTCCTCGAGCAAATTCTATCTCCTTCTAAATTCCTGAGTTGTTGTGCCTTTTTCGGAGCTTTTCGGTTAGATTCTTGTTCGTCAATTTCTAGGCTGTTTTCTCTCGGATTTCTTCGAGGAGATCATGGGTGGATGTCTTGCGCATCTTTGTGTATGATCTTGACTCCTCAAACACTGGGATTGGCCTTCGATTCGCAAGTTTTGGTTGGAACCCTAGGTGGTGGCTTGAGCTCGGTTGTTTGGCGATTCCCGACGTTTTGATTGGTTTGAGGCTTCAAGTTTTGGGGCATAGCTTCTCTTAGAGACGCTTTTCATCTACCCAAAATTTGGGCTCAATCCATCCAGTGGTTTGGGAGATCCGTCGATCGGAAGTTGGAGTTGACTTCGCGGGTGGCTCGGACTGTGTTCTGTGTGAAGGGCGGACGGTCCGCGTGGTGGTGGCGGACAGTCCACGCCCCCTTTGTTCGTCGTGTGTTCTTCGGGATTTCTTGAGCCGCGTCATTTGATCTGTGAGAGTTTTGGTTTTGGTGTGGAAGTGGTTTGTCGGACGGTCCGCGAGAGAGGGTCGGACGGTCCGCGGTGAGGCGGACGGTCCGTGGGTCATGTACGGACGGTTCGCGCCGGTCGGTTTTTCTCGGGGAGGTTCTGTTAGCTCGGGAGGCAATTTCGGATGGTCCGCGCCCTACTCGCGGACAGTCCGCGGTACCCAGGCGGACAGTCCGCCCCTGGCAGGCAGTTTCGCCCAAGTTCTTTGCCTCTTGCTTTGTGCTTCCGCTCTTTGTCCCGAGGCTTGTTTCTAGGGTTTGTAGGCTTGTTGTTTGCCTGGTTTTGGGTCACTCCCTCGTGTGCGAGTACCCGGAGTCGAATTTGGGGCATAGGCCGAGTTCATCTTTCGGAGAAGAATTTTTATCGGCTCCCATTATCTGCCCCCCTCTCTGGTCGCCAACTCGGTCCTTCACCAAGAAAAATAAATAAGGGGGAGCTAACTCTCACCTGTGTGATTTGGAGTACCTTCTAACACGAATTGTTCTTCATCTCACCTCCACCATCTCCACCTTCTTCTCCAACTCCGGCGACACTCCAGCGAGGTTAGGGTTCGGGTTAGGGTTCGGGGTGAGGGGTTCGGGGGTTGCCGGGGGGCTCTGCTCACCACCGGCCATAGAGGGAGGCCCGGCGGCAGGCCGGCCCGGTGGATGGTGGTCGGTGGGGGCGCCACCAACCGGGTGTTGGAGGCCAGCGGTTGGGGCTAGGGTCGGGCGGGGGAGCTCACGGCGTCGAACGGAGGTGGAGAAGAAGGTTGGAGGTAGCGGCGGCGGCGGGATCCAGGGGAAGGTGGCGGTGGGGGGAGGGGCGGCGAGAGGGGTTGGTGGCTGCGAGAGGGGCTAGTGAAGGGAAACAAAACAGTATACCAAGAAAAAATAATACTGGTGATGCTACAGAACGTACGTCCGACGCGTGAGCCACCGTCCGGACGCCACATGATGATCTCCCATCCACATGTTTTGCTGCTGCCTGTCCATACCTTTTTGCAGCCACATCACATGGACCACTCATTTCATTTACCTTCCTCCAGCTAACACCCGTGCTGGCGTGTTGCTCTGCTCCTCGACTCCTCGTTAAGCTCGAGCAGATGCGGTTTACTCACCATTGCCGTTCCTCGCGAGGGGGAGAGCATGCTCCTTCTTGAGCTCCGACAGCGGCCCCAGTGAGGGAGCGCCTGGTAGCGGCCCCGGCACAGTAGCCTCCGCTCTCCGCGAAGGAGCGTCAGCGGGCAGCGACGGACCACGTGAGGTAGCGGCCGGTGGTGACCCCGGCGAGGGAGCGCTCGGCAGCCCGGTGGGGTGTGGCCGGGGAGGTCACCCTGCCGGCTCGGGTCGCGATCCCGGCGCGGCGGCCCTTGCGACGAGGGAATGGCTGGCAGCGGCTCCGGTGAGGGAGTACGTTGCATTAGGCATTCCATTGTGTTGCAGCATAAATTTTTAGATGTTGCAAAACTTTATACATGTTTTAACAATTGTTTCCGGTGTTTCATCAGTTAACTTTTCATGTTGCAACTTTAGTATTTCAGTGTTTCATCGCGTTAAAGATGTTGCAACAGTTCCTCTTTTTCATGTTTCATCTGCATGTTGCGACTTCTCTGTTTCACTATTTCATCGTGGTTGATAAATGTTCCATGAAACAAGCATCGGATGTTGTGGGATTTTCCGACTCTGTCATGTTGCATGCAACATGAGCCTAATGTTGCGGTAGGAATTTTCCATGGTCAGATTGAACGGCTACTGGGTGTTCTGATTCTCGTATTGGACAGCTGCTGATGCGTCCAACGCTAGCGCCCGGAACGGACGTCCGGGCGCTAGCAGGTCCAAAAAAATACAAACCAAGTGCACCTAAAGTTTGAGTCCATTCCAAACTACTAAAGATATCTCTTTAGTTTATTTCCGCTTAATTATGTCGTTATTATGAAGTCATCAATCGAAATCATTTTTTCTAGCAAACATCATTAATCAGTGTGAGAAAACTAGATCGAGGAGACCATTAATCCTTAAGGAAAGCATGGAAAAAATGATTCGACTAACTTCAATTGCAAATCCATGATGCATGTAAGTGCCAATATATCGTGCTACCGCTTCTCATATTTGAGCGCGCGGACAACAGGAACATTGGTAGCATCATGCAAGTTTTCTCATTTTGACCTCAAATTTTGTACCCACAACAATCCTATGGGCATTGTCATTTTTGAGTCGGATCCAGGCCAAATTCGGGCTTCCTGTTTTTTGTTGAACATAAATAAAACTAATTGTTTGGGGCTGGTCATTTTTTTGTCTGGCTTGGTTTTCTTCGGCAACTAGCTTGGGCGGCTAAAACCTATCGAACTTGGTTAGGCTCGGGAACCAAGCTCAAAATGATCAGGTATAGAATCGTTATAGCCACATGGAAGTGCCCATCCTCCGCATAAGTTCTAAAATATGACTTGGTATTTCCTGAAATTTAAAAGACATGGAAGACAGTGGTTGTGAATGTTGGAAGAAAATGATCTTGCACCAACTCAAATCCAAATAGTGATGGTATGGTAGGCAAAAGGATGATGATCAGAGTGGTATATAAGTATTGATCCGGTGGTGGCGACTAGATATGAGCAGTTAGGCAATCCTATATTTTTGGAGAGATGGACAGGCAATATGGTATCAAAGGATTGGACGATGATGGGTGTGTTTATGAATCATGAGAATTTTCTTTGAAGTTGTGTAGAAAGCATCTCTTTATCGAGGAGGAAGAGATTAGGCACAAACATATCTATGGATATACATGCATCATGAGAAAAGCTATGCACTAATCAGTCACAAAGTTGCCTACAAGTGTTATGGATAAGATCGTGTAGCGGCGAGTCGTAGGTGAGTAACATGCTACATGAATGAGACAATGAGCATATTTATTCATAAGGGTAGAAAATATAAGAGGACGATGATTGTTTCTGTTACCAAGGTGATGCAGAAGCGCACATATGAAGGATTAAGCTCTGTGGGAAGTCAAGAGGGGAAGTGAAGTGTTGTACCTACTAACCTACCGAGATAATGTACATCAGCTACAACATTCTATGAGCTAGCACAACTATAATTTATTATACAGATCCCGCCTCTCTCGGTAACAGGTTGCAACATACATGTGTCATGTACATAGAGTTTTGCTATAATGCACATGGGTGCATTCTGTATAGAGAATGCACCATCCTGATTGCAATTGATTTTTATTGAGTTGCAATAGGATAAACTCTAATTCGCGTCAGGTTGCAACTGGATCTGGTCTAGATACAATTGGTTAGTATTCAGTTGCAACGGTTCAGATCTATTGTAATTACTAATTAGTTTCGTCAAGTTGCAATTAGTATAGTGCCACAATTGCACTTGGTCTAGTCTCGCGGTTGCAATTGCTTCATGTGTAGGTGCAACTGGTTCGCACCTAGCTAGTTGCAACCGGTAGTGTCCGATTGCAACTGGTTCGCGCCTAGTTGCAATTGGGTTGAGTCCAGTTGCAATTGGTTCGCATCTAATTGCAATTGGTCCGTCGAGTTGCAATTTCTTTAGTCACGCAATTGCAATTGGTTCAGTCTCGTGGTTGCAGCTGTGAGGGTCTGTGCATTTGCTGTACAAAATGCACCTTGTTGCATTTTAGTCTCATCCTATATATATTCCAACTCTTTTTGTTTTAACATAGCCTTTGTAATTTATTCCAACTCGGTGCAACATGCATCTAACAAAGACTCCACATCAAATAAATTTTATACGTTAATAAAAATTCGACGAACAAGGGAAAGACTGCCTCGACGATATTACACTAAAAACTCTAAACCAAGCCGATCGAGAAAACCTTTGAACTCCAACTTCACTTTAATACGAATAAACAAAAGACATCATGGGTGCGTTCGGCAGGTGCTAAAGAAACAAGCAGAAGTACTGTACGGCAAATTTGTTGTGAGAGAAAAGTACTGCGTAAGAAGTTGTACGGCAGATTGGTTGGGAGAGAAAATTACTGCGCAAAACAAGCGGAACAAGCCTTCCGAACGCACTCCATACCAGTTGAATGTTATGATGATTTAGTTATATAGTTTAACCTAAAGATTCTAATCAAATACAACGAATAAATAAATATGGATAAAATCTGCTATTTTGATTTGTAATTAACTAAATTTAGAATGAAAATCTTAGGAACTATAAACAACCATATAGTATGCAATTTAGAGGATGTGACAACAACCATAAAGAAAATGATGGGGCGGCCATGGAGACCCACATACTAACACCACCATACATGGAATGATGGAATAAGTACATTCAAAAAGGAGAGAAAAAAGTCCGAATGTGTGGGCAATGGAAAAGCAGTGGTGTGATTATGATCTAGAAAATGAAGGAAGAGTATCAAATGTCAAGAGTGTCGTGATGTCAGATCACGAGAAGGTAACAAGAAGTCAAGAACCCGAGAAGGAAAACTATTTATATTAATTTTAAAAAACTAAAAGTTATATATATAATATTCCATTTTATCCTAAATTCATATTTACAAAAAATCATCACAGAATATGATGATTAAAAAATCCAGATGATTTCTTTATTTGGACTATTAACACAAAAAAATACAATAATTAGATTTAATAAAATTGATTGCATATACTTAATAGGTGAACCTAAAGAACTTAAACGTTCATAGCTAAGTTACTTGGCAACGTATCAAGTGCAAACCAAACTCTTTGAGCAAACCGTGCAAACCAATCCAGACCACATGATGTTGATCTAAGGGAGCGCACAGAGGAGTGGGAGGGAGATTTGGAAAAGTGTGATTATGTGACACTTTTGCAAATCCCCCTCCCACTCCTCCACGCGCCCCCTTGGATCAACATCATTTGACCCACATTGAAGTTTGCACATTGGCACGGAGTGATTGGTTTGCACTAAATATGTTCCCAAGTTACGCACAGCATTTGCGTGGAAAAAACAAAAAAATCTATATAAAATATTTTTCTCTCCTATATTCATGTTTTAAAAATCAGCATAGAATATATGATTATAGGATAAAAACAATTACAATAATTTGACTAAAAACTGATGATATACATTTTATAGGTGAACTTAAAAAACTCCTATGTCCAATATCTAGGCACCCGTGATATTTGCGCAGGGCACCTTGCTAGTTATTTGTACTGGAGACCCAAACTCGAATATGAGGATATCTAGATAAATCTGTTTAAAGTCCATCCACATTTATTCAAATGCAACTTATTTGAGCTCTGCTAGATGCGCAATCTTTATGTAGATGTGATGAGCTAGCTAGTCTTCGTTCTGCTTGCCAGGGGCCTTGAGCATCATTGTCTCGACGGTGAGCCCCGGCCCAAGCCCCAACAGGACGCCCCACTCGCTGTCCTCACCACCATCTTGGCCGCGACGCCGCATCTCGTCCAGAACAAAGATGATCGTCGCACCAAGCATGTTGCCGAACTCACTCAGCACATGCCGGCTAGCCGCCACCTTCTCCGGCTGCAGCCTGAGAGCGGCCTCGAAGCTGTCCAGGATCGCACGGCCGCCAGGGTGCGCTGCCCAGAAGAGGCCGTTCCAGACGCCTCCTCCTTCGAGTCCCAGCGGCGCCAGCACATCCACCATGCACCGCTCGATGCTGCCGCGCACCAGACCCGGGAATTCGGTGGACATGTGGTAGTCAGCGCCACTCTCCCGGAGACGAATCCCGACTGTGCGCTCCGTCCCCGGCAACGTCACCTGCGCGGCGGCGACCATGTGGAAGGCGACGCGCTCGACGGCGGTCACCGGCTCGGCGCCGATGATCACGGCCCCCGCGCCGTCGCCGAACAGGGAGTTGACGAGCACGTCGAGATGAGCATCGTCGGGGGCGTGGAAGGCGAAGACGTTGGCATCGGCGCTGGCGACCAGCACGCGCGCCCCGGGGTTGCTCTCGGCGATGTCCTTGGCGAGGCGGAGCGCACTGCAGCCGTGGAGGTAGAGCACGGTGCGCTGCACGGTGGGGCGGAGACCGAGGAGCGCCGCCACGCGGAGGTCCGGGCCCGGCGAGACGGCGCTGGATTTGGTGCTGAGGACGAGGTGCGTGATGTCGGCGGCCGAACGTCCCCACTCCGCGATCGCCTTCGCCGGTCCGGCACGGCGTCGTCGGCGATCCTCAGCCGTGCGCCGAGAGACGGCACGGTGCGGTCCAGGAAACCTGGGTGGCTTCTGATCATCTCCTCGGTGTGGTGCAGATGGCGCTTCCTGATCCCAGAGTTCTCACCTGCACGCGAATTGAAGCCGGGATTTGTTGCAAATCCTGGAAATTTTGTGCTCTGGCAAAACAGTTGAACGTATTTTAAGTTTTGATCGACATGTACGTACAAATTCTCTTCATCTTGGCCTTGAGCTTGACGAGGTGGTCGCTCCTGGTGACACGGAAGTACCAGTCGGGGAACTCCTCTTGGAGCACGCAGTTCGCCGGGTTAGCTTTGCCTATGGCCAGCACGGCCGCCGCGCCCGGCTCTCATGGAAGACAGTTGCCACCATGGTCGCTCGCCGGCGAGAACAAGTTGTGCTCGATCGTTCTTAAGACGTTAAGATGAGATGACAATGTGCATAAGATCAAAAATTTCTGGGGTACATAAAGGCACTGGAAATTCACTGTGCCGGGTTTTTCATATGGTGGGTAAATAAAAGCATGACGTTCGTTAGTAGTTGACTAGTTGAGCAGCAAGCAACCGCCCCAACAATTTCTGTTCGAGAAGCACCCCCTCGCGGGCGAAAAGTTAATACTACATGTTTTTTTTAGCAAAAGTTAATACTGCATGTGGGGGACATACCCGGGTTCCACTCGGATGGGCCTTACCGCCTCCTTCCAAGGGCATGTGAAGGCCCAACCGACGGAGACTCGGGAGATACGTACGTAGGATCACGACGGAGGATTACCCTGAAGAGATAGAATACTATAGGTAGATCTCGTTGGTTACGAAAGATGACTTGTACTCAAAGGCAATCAGATTCCTTGTAACTGATTAGGATAGGATCCCGCATGATCCGTAACCCTGCCCCCCAAGCCTATACATAGGCGGCAGGGACCCCCTACCAAAACAATTCTCATCTGCGCATACGCTACGCACCAAGAATACAACCGAGCATAGGACATATGGTATTACACTTTTCAACGGCCCAAACATGGTAAAATCCCATGTGTCCTTTGTGTTCACCATCTAGCTCTAGTTTCGGTGATCCCCTCCACACAATCTACCACCATTGTCTACTCCGTGGTGTACTGCCGGTACCTTCCACTGACAGTTGGCGTGCTAGGTAGGGGTTCGCTGCGACGTTTGGCAAGCTTGATGAATGTCGTCAAGATTCCAAGAAGTTGTCTCGCCTTCGCCACGTTGGGAGCGGGAATTCCCTTCTGGGGACACCACACCGACTCCGCTGCCGACGATCGTGCAGCTGGCGACTCGACTCCCCGCGAATGTCGGGTCATGATCAGAGGAATCTCTTGCGTCATCTCCGCCACCGCGATCACCGCGGAAAACGCTTCCGACACGGTCACAGAACCAGCTGCGAGCAACTCCAAGATGGCTCCCATATCTAATCTTGTGAAGCCCAAGGCTTCTCGAGTTCTCTTCGGTACACCACCACCACACGAGAAGCCATGTCTTCCAGTCGAGGAACTCTCTCACGAACGATCTGATCCAATCTATGGATCAGATGATGGATAACATGACTGACTGCATCGTGATTTGTGAATCCACGATCGATGCAGCATCCCATGAGTGCTTTCCCTTCGGGTCGAAGAGCGTAGTCGCTAAGGCTCACAAGGCGACGAGGAAAACCTTGGCGCAGCACCTTTCTGCGACCCGGTCGATGACCAGTCGGATGAGGATGCTCCACATTTCGTCTATACGATCATCATTCCCCTCGAGCTGGACGATCGTGAATCTTCTCTCTTCCCCACACTGGAGGAGGACGGGATGGTGGGCAAGTGGTTGTCGGATCCGCCAAGCCAGATTGAGAGGCCACAGTGCTCCGATGACATAATCTGCTCCGACGCAACCATACAACTCACGGATTCATCTTCCAGGATGACTCCGGATCTAGAGGAGAGCACCTACATTGCCAAGTCCATCAACTCAGACAACTCTGATAAGTGCCACTCCCCGGCTTTGGTCTACGCTATTGCAGCAGTGATCTCGGATAGATGACGAGCCGACTGTGGCCAACGAGACGGCCGGAACACTACGGCAGGAGGAGGCGCCAAACGTGGCGCTCGCGCTCCCTCAGTTCTCAAAATCTTCAGAGCAAGTTCACTCTCGATTATAGGGCCCACCAGGTCTATGCCACACCAAAGGAGAACGTCGTTGTTGTTAATGAGGAGCTTGACAATATTGTCGCCCAAACTCCAGCAATGGCTCGAGTCCAGTCCATGGTCCAAGTTGTGGCCACGCTGATCAACTGAATGGATCCCTCCCTTCTGGTCAGCGCCGCGCATGGATCTAGGTGCAAGAGACAACACCAGGATAAGGAGGAAGGTCTCCGTCACCACCTCAACCATGGCCGAGACGCTAGGAGCACGATCAACTGTCACGCCTTCGAACGATGTAGGAATGAGATGAAGTGCTAGCGGGACTACAATCGGGAGTATGGCTCTCCTACTCGCCGCCGCACGTGCCACCCAACTCCTTCGTATATGTCCAATTGTGGCTATGAAGGTTCCGACTACTTGGACTCTTCTGGCTACTCCATCGGGAGCTACAACTCATACGAGTCGTCACCTTATCAGGGCCGAAGGGATTTGAAGGAACACTCCGCCTTACGACGACTTCCTCTCCTTGATGAAGAGCCTGCGCAAAGTCACCTGGCTGCGTACTTTCAAGTTCTTGGACATCGACAAGTATGACGAGAAGATATATCCCACGCAGTGCCTCCAGATCTACTCCACGGCCGTCACGGTGGTCGGCGGCAACTCCGACGTGATGGCAAACTATTTTCCTATCATGCATACCAAAGAGTGCCGCAATTGGCTGGCGGGGCTCACCCGCAATGCGATCGACAACTGGGAGAGGCTCTTCGAGCTTTTCATCAGTAACTCCTCCGGCACCTAGGAGCGTCCCGAGAACAAGAGGATGTTGGACCAAGTTTGGCAGCAGAAAAATGAGTCCCTGCGTGCGTACATACACTATTTCTCCGAAAATAAGGACTCCCTTCCATTCGTCGAGGGACATGATATGATTAGCGCCTTCCAGCACGAGCTCGCCTACGGCAAGATCATCAACAGGTGGCGACAAAAGCACCCCAAGACCGTCAACGATGTTCGCGGTTGCTAATGCTGAGGTTGACGGTGAGGAAGTTGAATGCGAGCAGACCAAGCACATCAAGGTCCGCTAGGATGACGAAGAATCTCCGCATCCACGCCACAGGTGCTCAGATCCAGAGATTGTCGGTGAGTCCTCTCGCCAAGGTGAAAGGCGTAATAGGAGACGCAAGCCTGAGATGGTGGCGACGCTGTAGCAGAGCCCGGGACGCCTTGACCCCACGAAGTTCCAGAAGATGATGTACATGCAGTTCCCGTACCATAAGAACCACAAGCACTTGGATCGTGAGTGCTTCGGTCTTAAAACGGTCTTCTCAGGGAAGGGCAACCCCAAGCAACATCTGAAAGGCGACAAGGGGAAGGAAAAGCGTGACCGTCACCTGGAGGACGACGACAATGACATTAAGACCACCGACCGCGTAGTTAACATGATCTACGGCGGTTTAGAGTATCTTGAGAGCAAGCAGAGGGAGAAGTCACCATGAGGTAGCTTGTCTACGCCACCATCCTAGGTACCCAGAGTACTTGCACTAGTCGGAGGTTCTAGTAACATTTTTCCAGGCAAAACCACAAGGGGACGGTACCAAAACTGGGGAGGTACCATCTGGTGATGAGTCTCACCATCTGCAACGTGGGCTTGGGGAAGATGTTGGTTGATGGATGCAGTGGCCTCAACATCCTTTTCGCTAGCACCCTCGAGGAGCTCAAGCTCACGTCATTGGATCTAAAGCCAACAGATAAGTCATTCTTCGGTATTGTACCTGGGGATCCCTCGATACCACTCGGCGAGATCACCCTCCCGATCATGTTCGGCACGACGGACAACTACCGCACGGAGCACATCCGCTCATTCATCGTGGCTGACTTCAAGACGGCCTACCACGTAATTCTCGTTAGAATGAGGCTCACCAAGTTCATGGCAGTCTCGCGCTATACATATCTGATCATGAAGATGCCCGCTCCTTTCTCGTCTCGTTGTCCTTCCAACTCACTAGGTCTGCTCTACCTTTATCCTAGATCTCCTTGTGTGTCATTTATCTTCGATCATCTTCGTTACCCCCACGCATAGCTCTTTCTTGGGTCTTGATACTTTGCTGATTTATTTACCAATCATCTATGCCATAGTGCTTCCCTTGGAAAATATAAATAGGATAACCCTAAATACTTCTGGGTGAAGTGCTACAATGGTTATACGTGCGCTTGCGGATTTATCTGTGATGTAAGGAATACCAACATAGAGGCTGCCCTCAGCGGCCGGAGTGTGGTGGACGATAGGCGATTGACGCCGCAGCTTGTATGAGTTGTGGTCTTTGTTGTGCACAGGGTTGAGGCACCATGGCGAAAGCCGCGTCCTCTTGGGCTAACAGTGGCGACACCTTCGGGTGCCATTTTCTTCCTTGGAAGCGTCCATTGAACGGCCCTCTTCCCTTTGCACGGTGTGTTTTCCTGGATGTAAAACCATGGCCTTCTGCTCTGGCGACGATGGCGCTGATGGTGTCACATCTCTCCTTGGAGGCGTCGTTGTGGAAGTTCATGCTCTCTCAGTTTCCATCGGTCACCAGTGTCGTGGCGAGGAAGTTGGAAGGCGGGTTCACTTGTGGCTTCATATATAGTCATGTCCTATGGTGGAAGGCGTCTGGTTACACAGCAGCTAACATATTGGACACAACGGCGTTTGATCCACACGACACCAGACTGATCTTTCCATCTACGATCCAGATCTATGGTAATTGATTTTAAAACTGGCAATTGGATCTGTGTGAAGAGACCGGTCTTGATAGTGGTGGTCGTGATCTTCTTCCAGGGCTAAGGTGCGTGGAACACCGACGTTTGTTATGTGCTTATGGCCATAGAAGATGTGTCATGACGATTGTTTGGACATAACTTTATGGTGTTGGAGGCTTAGTGATGGTGGCAATCATTTATAATACAACTAAGGCTTAGGCTAGTCCTTGTGTTTTTCTGTTGTGATGGTAGTCACCTGAAGGTAGTAATTTGTTTGGCGAACGCTCCATTGTAGGATAGATGTTTTCTTTTTTGTGCTCCTTTATTCCTAGGCATATGCTATTATGAATGGAGCATTTTTAGTTGTAATAATGATAGCTATATGTATTATTTTAATCCAGAGGCTGGAATATCAATATATTATCCATTTTAGAAAAAGACGGGCAATCTTAATTTAGATGCAACTTATTTAGGCTCTGCTAGATGCGCAATCTTAATTTAGATGTGATGAGCTACCCTTCGTTCTGCCTGCCAGGGGCCTTGAGCACCATTGTGTCGACGGTGAGCCCCGGCCCAAGCCCCAACACGATGCCCCACTCGCTGTCCTCACGACCACCTTTGCGGCGACGGCGCATCTCGTCCAGAACAAAGATGATCGTCGCGCCAAGCATGTTGCCGTACTCACTCAGCACATGCCGGCTTGCCGCCAGCTTCTCCGGCTGCAACCTGAGAGCGGCCTCGTAGCTGTCCAGGATCGCACGGCCGCCGGGGTGCGCCGCCCAGAACAAGCCGTTCCAGCTGCCTCCTCCTGCGAGGCCCAGCGGCGCCAGCGCATCCACCAGGCACCGCTCGATGCTTCCGCGCACCAGACCCGGGATCTTGGCGGATATGTGGTGCTCAACGCCACTCTCCCCGATACGCATCCTGACGGTGCGCTCCGTCCCCGGCAACGTCGCCTGCGCGGCGGCGACCATGTGGAAGGCGACGCGCTCTACGGCGGTTACCGGCTCGGCGCCGATGATCACGGCCCCCGCACCGTCACCGAACAGGGAGTTGGCGACGAGCACGTCGAGGTGTGCCTCATCAGGCGCGTGGAAGCCACAGACGATGGCGTCGGCACTGGCGGCCAGCACGCGCGCCCCCGGGTTGCTCTCGGCGATGTCCTTGGCAAGGCGGAGCGCACTGCAGCCGGCGGAGCAGCCGTGGAGGTAGAGCAAGGTGCGCTGAACGGTGGGGCGGAGACCGAGGAGCGCCGCCACGCGGAGGTCCGGGCCCGGCGAGACGGCGCTGGTGTTGGTGCTGAGGACGAGGTGCGTGATGTCGGCGGCCGGACGGCCCCACTCTGCAATCGCCTTCGCCGCTGCGGCCGCGGCGAGCTCCGGCACGGCGTCGTCGGCGATCCTCAGCCGTGCGCCGAGAGACGGCACGGTGCGGTCCAGGAAACCTGGGTGGCTTCTGATCATCTCCTCGGTGTGGTGCAGATGGCGCTTCCTGATCCCAGAGTTCTCACCTGCACGCGAATTGAAGCCGGGATTTGTTGCAAATCCTGGAAATTTTGTGCTCTAGCAAAACAGTTGAACGTATTTTAAGTTTTGATCGACATGTACGTACAAATTCTCTTCATCTTGGCCTTGAGCTTGACGAGGTGGTCGCTCCTGGTGACACGGAAGTACCAGTCGGGGAACTCCTCTTGGAGCACGCAGTTCGCCGGGTTCGCCGTGCCTATGGCCAGCACGGCCGCCGCCTGGTTCTCATCGAGGACGGTGGCCACCATGGTAGCTCGCCAGCGAGAAGAAGTTGTGCTCCTCGTTCGTGAGACGTTGAGATGAGATCGAAAGTTTCTGGGATACACATATAAAGGCACTGGAAAGAACGGAGAAGTGCGTTGGTAGTTGAGCAGCAAGCAAAGCTCCCAATAAGTACGACTGCCGTAGGCGCTGCGACATTTTGCTAGTTGATCAAACTTAAAGTAGTAATATACTATATATAATTATATATGTTAACTGATCATTGTTAGTCTAACAAAATGTGACTATGTGAGGCTGATGAGACAGCACGTTTATCAACTACTATACTTATATGGATAGAACTTATTATATTTGTTTGATTGTGATAGATTTTAGTTAATATTACTCTATACATTTTCTCCATATTTATAATCTTTAAATTTTCACTTTGCATCACAATTATATGTTGTTTAGTCCCACATCGGAAATTGATGGTGAGGGAGCATAACATAAAGGTGGGGGCAGTCCTCACCCATCAGGCTAGTGTTTTGAGTTGAGTTAGGCTTAAGGACTTGTTGTTGTGGACTCCGGTGAACCTAGGCCTGGTGGGACGCTGGCTTGTGGGTATAGCGGACCGGGCTGGATTCCGCTGCCCACTCTTATAAGTGGGAAAACATCTTCGGGGTCACGACTGTGGGAAATTGTTGGGTTTAGTCCCACATTAGAAATTGATGGAGCAGGAGCATAACATAAACTCATCAGGCTGATCTTTTGAGTTGAGTTAGGCCTAAGGCCTTGTTGTTGTGGACTCTGGTGGACCTAGCTAGACCTACCTTTATAAATGGTGACATACATCATGCATAACCTTAATTACAATATTATTTACCAATAGTGTAAGAAATAGAAGATTTAGAATCATGTATTTTTGTATATTTATAATTAAGATGATTTGGATTCAAATATAGGATTACCTCATATTATTATTTTTACTGATACCATATATGGGTAATATAGATGCAAATTATTAAATGGTTACTTTAAAATATTTTTAAGTATTAGTAGCGTATTAGTAGTGGGTAACTTAGGTGTAAATTTAGGGGATTATTTTAGATACGGTTAATGTTGCGGATAGCGGGCTATAGGATTTAGCGGAAGTCTCTCTGAAATGCTATTAGCACTATAGCAGCCGCTATGCCAAATAGCGTTTTTCAAAAAATCAACTGAATTTACCCTATTACAACACATATTTGACACATTTTCAACAGATACTTGCCAACATCAGCATTTGTCGTTGGTTCACTCGACATTGTTGACTGCTCCTGCGGTCCTGCACTCCTGCCTCGCCGCCGCCCGCGGTGCAGGACTTGAGTCGTCGCTGCCGCCGCCGTGCAGACTGAGAGAGAGTGAGTGAGAGACCCTCGTCGCCGAGCCCGCAGGGGCGCAGAAGTTTTGGCTCACCGCCGCCGCCGCGCATGACTTGATTCGCTGCCGCCGCGCCACGTAGGGATGAGGATGAGGAATCGAATGACTAGATAAGTTAGGGTTTCTTCTTTTGCCTGACTAATACGTGGTGGTCTGGTGGTGGAGTGGGCCTAAATGGGCCAATACAACCAGAGCATCAGCAACTTGGCCTGCGACAACACACGGTCAATAGCGCAGCTAAAATACCGCTACGCTATAGCGCAATAGCAGTGCTATTGCACGCTATAGTGTCTTTAGCGCAGATAGCGGTAAAAACAAAGAAAGCGTAGTGTGACCTGTCTCCGACCGCTATAGCCTGCTATCTGCATCATTGGATACGGTTTATAAATGCATAAGTGGGTCATTTTGATTTTGATTAGGGGTTACTTTAGTTAGTTTATTATATATATAATCGAAGAGGTGGTAATTTAGCTATATATATATATTGCGTTTAATTCAAGCTAGTTAACAATGGCATATATTGGTAATTTTTTAGAAAAAACAGATGATATCCAATGGTTGCGATTGTTTGAGTCTGGAGATTGATGGCTAAATGTTTTGCTTTTTGTGAAAATTTTAGAATTTCTTTTTTTTTTGTCAAAGTGTCCACCTGAAATCAGGGTTTTTTTTCCCGACCGGTCAGGCCGAACCGCCGCGGTCCGGTACCGGTATACCGGACCGGTTCAACCGGGAACCGCCCAAAACTGGATGAATTCAAATTCCAAATCAAAATCAGTAGTTCACTTGGTTTAGACCGGTATACCGACCGGTTCGACCGGTTACCGGTCGTTGAACCAAAAAAACCGAACAGTGGAGAATTTGACGTATTTTCAAATTTTAATTAAAAAATTGAAAAAATAAAAGAAAATTTTCTAAAAATATTGCAAGGTGCATAGAATCTAATGGTGTAAAAAATCAAATATTATTGCATTTAGTATTTTTTGCGGGCATTAGAAGTTCAAACTGAATAATTTTTTAGTTGAACTTCTAATGCCCGCAAAGTATACTAAATGAACGAATATTTGGAATTTTTTGACATCATTAGATTCTACACACCTTGAAGTATTTTTGAGATTTTTTCATTTTTTAATTCAAATTCAAAATTTGAATTTGGACCGGTTGGGAACCGACCAGAACCGGTCCCGACCGGTTCGACCGGTTCCCACGGTTTCCGGCCCGGTTCCCACCGGTTCGGTTAACCCTGCCTGGAATCCTAGGTGACTTTGAGGCTTCCAAATAGCCTCAAATTAGTAATAGTAAGATGACGGGTGGCGTGTGGTCGGAGAGCTGGACGTTTATTCTTCTCACGCCATGCGATGTAAACAGAACAAACAGATATATCATCAACAAAAACAAAAGAATCCAAAATCGTCCGTATGATAGAAACTGTGCTTAGTTACCAAGGATATATCCTTCAAGTTGATCGGGGGAAAGGAGAAAACAGATGGCATTGTTGTTTGCTCCGCTGAATTACTGACATAGGTAGCTAATTTTAAGTTGAGTGTGGGCTCCTATAAGTCACTGCCTAGTAGCGCAGTACGTGCGTTTGACACCACACTATGCCATCTCTCAAACGGAAAGAAAAATCCGGAGTAAGCTCCAATTCATAGAACCCATATGAACGGCGTGATCCAGGCTAGCATTGTTTCCACGTGAACACACACACACACACACACGTGGAGATCATTCCATGTCTCAGTCGAACGAACGTACGCCATGGTTGTTAGGAGTTAGTCGGCCGGGCGCTGGCAAGACAGCACGCATGTGAAACACCGGATACTATAATTCTTGGTATATCCCATGTTTATATGTGCACACTGTTGTATCGATGACACAAGCTTCCACTCGCCAACCAATTCACAAGTCAATCACCATGGCTGCGTGCGTGCCTGCGACCACCCTCCTCAATGAGATCCGTCAGGCGCAGCGTGCCGATGGCCCCGCCGCCGTGCTAGCCATCGGCACGGCAGTTCCGGCGAACTGCGTGCGCCAGGACGAGTTCGCCGACTGGTACTTCCGCGTCACCAAGAGCGACCACCTCGCCATGCTCAAGACCAAGATGAAGAGGATGTGTACTGATTCCATTCAGTTCAATTAATCAAAACATTTCTCAGAAACAAAGAGACCTTTTGTTGCTACGACGTCAAAATTTTGTGTCCGTATGTACTCCCGTAGGTGAGAAATCAGGCATCAAGAAGCGCTATTTCCACCACACCGAGGACACGATCGGCGCGCACCCGGAGTTCTCGGACCGCGCGGGGGCGCCGTCGCTCGCCGCGCGGCTGCGCGTCTCCGCGGACGCCGTGCCCGAGCTCGCCGCGGCCGCGGCGGAGAGGGCGATCGCGGAGTGGGGACGCCCGGCGGCTGACATCACGCACCTGGTCGTCGCCACCAACTCCGGCGCCGGCGAGCCGGGCGCCGACCTCCGCCTCGCGGCGCTCCTGGGCCTCCGCCCGACCGTGCGCCGCACCCTGCTCTACCTCCACGGCTGCTCCGCGGTCTTCACGGCGCTCGGCCTCGCCAAGGACGCCGCCGAGAACAGCCGCGGCGCCCGCGTGCTCATGGCCTGCGCCCACGCCGCCGTCCTCCCGTTCCGCGCCCCCGACGAGGCCCGCCCCGACGCCCTCGTCGCCATGGCCCTGTTCGGCGACGGCGCCGGCGCGGCCATCGTCGGCGCCGACCCGAACCCCATCGAGCGCCCCGTGTTCCACGTCGTGTCGTGCTCGCAGGCGACGCTGCCGGGGACGGAGCACGCCGTGGCGATCAGCCTCGGCGAGAGTGGCGTCGACTACCGCATGTGCGTCGAGGTCCCGGCGCTCGTCCGCGGCGGCGTGGAGCGGTGCCTGGCGGAGTCCCTGGCGCCGCTCGGCCTGGCGAACGCGAGCGGCAGCACCGCCGGCTGGAACGGCCTTCTCTGGGCGGTGCACCCTGGCAGCCCAGCGCTGTTGGACAGCTACGAGGCCGCCCTGGGTCTGGAGACCGGGAAGCTCGCTGCAAGCCGGCGCGTGCTGAGCCAGTACGGCAACATGTTGGGCGCGACGGTCATCTTTGTCCTGGATGAGATACGGCGGCGCCGCCACCAAGATGGTGAGGATGAAGGGGAGGAGTGGCAATGGGGCATCATGTCAGGGCTCGGGCCGGGGCTCACTGTTGAGACAATAATTACGCATATGCCACCACCGGCAGGAGGAACGAAGACTAGCTGATAACCAGTGGCGGACCGCTGTCAGCCCAAGGCCTAGGGCCACTATACGGACCGGCTTCGAGAAATGGAACTAGGCCTTATGCTACAGTATTGCTACAGTGTGCACATCGTGAGCCGACGCCTAGGGCCACGGCTCGGGTGGCCCTAGGCGTCTATCCGCCCCTGCTGATAACCCCTGGTTTGGGTGTCACAAATAACTTGAAAAAAAAAGGCAAATTTATAGAAAGATAACTGAGTATTGTTTACAATCTCGAGATACTGGTTTGACTTGCATCAATGAAAATACTGGAGGCCAAACCGTTCTAGTAAAGGTTGTTCTTAGACCGTCTCCAGCGGAGTGTGCAAAGCCTCCTGCATCTGCAAATTGAGCAACAGATGCACACTGTAGCAGCTGCTGCAGCCCGTTCTGCATTTTGCAGCTGCACCCGTCGGCACCCCCATATCTAGTGGTTCTCTCTCCTTTCTTCATCTCTCTCCCACCCGTCATCGTTGCTCTCGCGCCATCCCAGGGAAGGAGGCAGGAGCAGAGGACGGAGCGCCGGCGAGGAGCTCGCCCAGGAGGAGGCCGGAGGAGCCAGGGGAGGAAGACTTGCCGCCCGCTCGCCACGGCCTCGACCTCGCCGCCGCCCGGCGGGACTCCGCCGCCACGGTCGCGACCTTGCCGCCGCCCGTCGGGAGGGAGAGCTCCACCCAAGATCCCGAGTTGCGCGGCCGCCGGATCTCGCGCCACGACGTGGAGGACGCCGGATCTCGTGCCGTGACGCGGAGGGGGGCGAGGCCGGACGCCGGATCTCACGCCGCGACGCGGGCCCCCACCGTCGCTTGCTCCGCGTCGGAGCTCGCTGGCTCCCACGACGGCGCGTGACGCGGAGCTAGGCGTCAGCGCTGGTGGCACGCGTGGCGGGAGCTCGAGGCCGGGGACAAGGCACGCGGCGGCAGCTCGAGGCCGTGGACGAGGCGCACGGCGGCAGCTCGAGGCCGGGGAGGAGGCGGTGGCCCGGAAGGAGGAGGGGCCGGCGGGCCGCGAATCCGCGCGCCGACGAGGCGGAGGAGGAGGAGGCGGCCAGGGGGGAGACCGCGCGCCGACGAGGTGGAGGAGGAGGCCAGGGGGAAGAAGCGGCGCCGGGGAGGAGGGAGGAGGCGGCGGCGCCAGGGTGAGAGGGAGCCGGTGCGGAGGGTAGTTGGGATGAGGGGAGGGAAGCAGATTATTGCTGGAAGACCCACTGATTTTTAAGGCAATTTTCTTCTCTCTCTTTCTCTCAAAGGTGGTTTTTGCAGATGGGGAACCGCATGCTTGCTGGAGACAGTCTTAGACCAAAGCTAGATAAGGGAAACAAGTCAACAACCACCCTCGCCTTACACTGCTCGGCTGTGCTTGCGGAGCTGCTTTTTTGCATCGATCAATGTTCTCAGTTGCTTTTGAGTATTCAGTTTTTGACATATTATTCAGATATATGCCTGACATTTAACAATACTATTGAGATATCGACCCTGTTTGGATAAGGGTTCTAAACATTAGCCCCTACATAATGTTTAGCCCCTCCAAAATTAGCTCCTCATATTTTTGGAGGCTCAAAGGCTACTTTGAGGCAAGGAGGAAGTTAATGTTTAGCCTCCGGAATCCAAACAGAGCCATTGTTGTTTTTCTACGTTTTTTTTGTCAAATGCATTGGGTAAAATTTACATAAAAGCCACAACTTCATTAATAAATTATAGCAAAATTACTACATAACGATTTATTTAGTTATTACTTACTCCGTCCTGGTGGAACCATGCTAATCTCAACCAAAATGCAGTGGCGGAGCCACCAGTACTGCGAGGTGTGGCTTCCGCCGTACCTGCCGGCGAGAGACCCCACCGGTTCGTCACCAGTCCCATTGCGTGCGGGAGGAAGAACTTCCTATGGCAGTGGACTTGCAACCGTTAGTTATTTGGGGCCTAGTGGCTGGACCTTTGCCCTTCAACCTTTTGGGACCGTTGGTGCATGAACTCCACGGCCTGTCTTTCACCCCGCTGCAGTAACTCGTCTTATCCTGTCTGTGGCGCTCTCATCTCTTTCCTCCTCCATCCTCATTCCTCCCAAGGCGCGCTCTCTCGGTACGCCGGTCGCCGGGGATGATGCGGTCCGATCCAAGCTCATTCTTGAGGTTCAGGTGAAAACTTTTCTTTCTGGTCTCTCTCGGTTCTTCCTAATATTAGTCTCTATATGATTGTTTTTTTGTTCCTAGTTAAAATTGAAAATGTTTGATTTTGAACAAATCTATAGGCATCTATATGATAGACTGGAGTGTTAAATTAAGAAATAGTGAAATAGTCAATTATCTCTCCAACTCATGAAATTAGCTTGTGGATCTATGCATTCTCTAGCTATCAAGATTTCATTAGCTAGCTTTGTTTTAAGATGTTTCCCTTAGGCCTTAGCCAGCTAATGACTTAGCTTAACTTACTGGTCGTTCGAACCCAAACAGCACAAGGAAATGTCAGAAGCTCTTTCGAGCCCAGGCCTATTAGGCCTTACCTACTGGTCGTTCGAACCCATCAGGGCCCAAAATACAGAAGATGGCAGGCCTGCCTGCGCCGAATGAATGGTGATGGGCCAACCTGGCCTGCGACAAAAGAAAATAGAAATACGGCCTTGTATGATGTTTAACACTTTTTATAAAAAAACAAAGCTGCAGCAATGCAGTAGTTCTAGTTCATCCCTGCTCTCTTCTCGGTTCTCCTTCGGCTCTGGTTCAGCAGAATTGGTGTGGCCGGTGGTGGTGGCAAGCTCCGCGGCTAGTGGCTTCAGATCCGGCGTTGTGGCTGCCGAATCCGGCTTTCTTCCGTGCAGATCCACACGGTGCGCACCTGCACAAGGCGGCGTTAAGATAGCAGTACTTTTATTTTTTGCGAGAAAAAAGTATTGCTATCTAAGATAGCAATATTTTTCAATTCTGGCCACTTCAAAAAAGTTAACAGAGAGAAAGCGGCAGTCGTGTGATATTCGAGCAGATAAGCAAGCCCCTCTCACCAACTTTCCCAACTCCTACTACACACCAAATTGAACATGCAAACAAACCTTACCCTGCACTACCTTCCGCAATATGACAAATGTATATGTACGTACTTGTGAACGTGCTATCTAGCTAAGACGACACTTTGCATCGATATAAACTTACCATCAGACTTATAACATATATGTAAATACAATCTAATAATGAGTTGATGCATGACCAAACATAGGTCCTCGTTACATCACCTGCAACAGCTTTGACATAACTGCCGTTGCTTAATTGTTGGGACCTAGCTTGATTCCGCTCAATGACCAAAGTACAGCTGCTGGTACCTTTTGGATTTTGATGGAAGAAAACGCTTGCTGTAGATTCCGAGTTAAAGGGGACGAGAGGTTTGTTGGATGGACAATGGCAGCCTACCTTAGATAGACAGCTGAATACGATTGGACTTGGTGTGTTTCTGTCTAGCGGTTCGTGAGACACATAAAACTTTCAGACTAATCCACAGGTCTTGTGTAGATTATACTATATAAGAACGTGTTCGACTATGCACCACATGCATCTGGATGTAGTAGAAAATTCTGTTGTTTATTTGTTTTTCATGCCTTTTGAGCTGGAATGACCAACACCAGCCAAAATGGAAAGGACAAAAGTTAAACTGTAAACTGAGGCCTGAGGGTACTTCTGACCTACAAATTGTTGGTCAATTCTAGTCGGCCAGTAGTGAAAAAGATTGACAAGATTGAGCTTTATTTGGTTGATTTGAGTTATGATTGCAGCTCCTTGTCTGTCCATAATTTGGAATGTCATTTTTACTCAATAAAGAATCATATAAGGTGCGCAAAATCTGGTAGCCTCGAACACCTTGTAAACGATCAAAGGAAGGCATGCTACAATGTTTTTCACTCTTTTTTTCTCCTTCAGATAGCCTGCTTTCAATTGAATATATATAAGACGCCAAAGTTTAACATCGCGGATGTGAATGCCATCTTCTCAAAACAGATCCTCATAGTTTTTTGAGGGAAAAATAGGTATTTTCATTCCCCAATTTTTCCACGAGGGTCAACTTCTTCCCTCAACTTTTAAGTTGGTCAATTTAGTGTCTCAATTTTTAGTTTTAAATCAAACTCGTCTTTGTGACGTGGGGTTGCGTAGTGGCATGAGAGTAATGAAAACAAGACATTTTTTCACTTAGCTCCTTCCCCTTTGCTCTTAATTGATTTTAGGGTTGATAATATAGCATGATATGTACTATTCTGCAGTGCTGATTATAGTACACTGAGTTTTATCTTACTCGAATATTGCTATTTCCGTGGCCAATAACGTATAAGACCTCCCTGAGAAAAAAAAAACCGACCTGATACGCATGCATCCTTCTAGTTTTGTTTCAAACAAGGTCACCTCCAATCTGAACAAAACCAAGATTACAGGCTTTCATCGACCTGCGATGTTTTAGTAAAGCACTACCTAAACAAACTCTGAAACACTTTGTTTTCATATTTAACTTGTGTATCTCAAAGAAGTATATGAGCTCTCTGTTTCACCTTTGTCCACTAGTGTAATATGCTCGTGCAATGTGGATGTGACTATGTGAGAGCAAAACATCTATTTTTCCTTTTTTTGAAGTCGCACTATTGCAGTTTTCTGCAATTTCTCACAGTTTTGAAGGTACTCATTGACTAATGACAGATTCCAATTTTTATGCTCTATATTTCCTCAAAAAAAAATTATGCTCTATAAACCACTTGTACAAAATGAATTGCCACTTGAATGAGAAGCAAAATCTCTATCCTGGATCCACCACTACGCCAGAATCACTACGGGAGAAAGGACATTTCCCGAGTGTCCATTGCTTCCCCGAGTGCCAAAAATCGGGCACTCGGGGAAGAATAACACTCGGGGAAGAGAGGCTTCCCCGAGTGCCATAGGGTCCATGGCACTCGGGGAAGAGAGACACTCGGGGAAGGCCCTCTTCCCCGAGTGCAACACTCGGGGAAGAGAGGCACTCGCGGACGAAAATTGGTACTTAACGGCGGGAATGGACGGAGCTACGTTAAAACACTCTTCCCCGAGTGCCATCCCCTAGCACTTGGGGAAGCAAGCCTCTTCCCCGAGTGCCTCATACTAGCACTCGGGGAAGTAAGCCTCTTCCCCGAGTGCCTTCCCCTAGCACTTGGGGAAGGGGCTCTTCCCCGAGTGCTAGGGAAAGGTACTCGGGGAATAATTTTTCTTTTTTTTAGTTTTTTTGCCCCAATTTTTTTGTGAGGCCATCCCACATTATTTTAAACTTCTTGTTCAAATTTGAGGTAATTTTAAATTATTTTGGTATATTTCATTAGTTTTTTCTTTTTGTTGAATTTTTTTACATACTTCGAATTTGAACTGCAGGTGCATGAAGTAATGGAATTTCTTCATTCAAAAAATGATATTCATTATATTTGGTGTATGTTGAGGTCGTATCTAGGAACTCACATGAAATTTTGAGCATCTTGTTGCCGTATCATGACCAACAACTTGCGGGAAAAGTATTTGTAAATTATATAAAATCCGAACGAAGTCCGAAAATCATGAAACTTGTCTGGATGTCATGTTATGGCATGTAGAGGTTGTGTAACAAAATTGAGAAGATTTCGAGCAAGTGGCAATGTCGGATGTCTAAAACCGAGACATCTCCACATATGTTATCGCAGTGATCACATGTGGAGATGTCTCGGTTTTAGACATCCGACATTGCAACTTGGTCGAAATCTTCTCAATTTTGTTACACAACCTCTACATGCCATAACATGACATCCAGACAAGTTTCATGATTTTCGGACTTCGTTCGGATTTTATATAATTTACAAATACTTTTCCCGCAAGTTGTTGGTCATGATACGGCAACAAGATGCTCAAAATTTCATGTGAGTTCCTAGATACGACCTCAACATACACCAAATATAATGAATATCATTTTTTGAATGAAGAAATTCCATTACTTCATGCACCTGCAGTTCAAATTCGAAGTATGTAAAAAAATTCAACGAAAAGAAAAAAACTAATGAAATATACCAAAATAATTTAAAATTACCTCAAATTTGAACAAGAAGTTTAAATTAATGTGGGATGGCCTCACAAAAAAATTAGGGCAAAAAAACTAAAAAAAATAATTATTCCCCGAGTGCCTTTTGTTGGCACTCGGGGAAGAGCCTCTTCCCCGAGTGCTTGATCTACGGCTCTCGGGGAAGAGCCTCTTCCCTGAGTGCTTGATCTACGGCTCTCGAGGAATTAAAGCCCATCACTCCTCGCCGGCCCAAATTAACCCCGGCCCACCTCCATCCCCGCGGCCCATCTGTCGGCCCACCTTTCCTGGGAACCCTAAGTACTTAAGCCCCCTTCCCCCCTCCCCCATCCCTACCCGCACGCCCACTTCAGATCCCCCCTCTCCCTACACGCCGCCGCAGCTCCCACCATCCCAGCCCGTCTCTCTGGCCACCTCGCCTCCTCCGGCCACCTCGCCTCCGGCCGTTCCCTCCCTCTCTCTCCGCCGCCGCCCCCCTCCAGCCTGCGGATCTACCGCCGCCTCACTCCCTCCCGCCGGCGTAGTGGCGCCGCCCCCCTCCTCCCCCCTCCGTTCGCCCTCACCTTGTGGCGAGGAGCAGCGGCGGGGCGAGGAGCGGCGGCGGCAGATCCGGCCTCGGCGCGCCTCGACCTCCGGCGTGACCTCGTCGTCCTCCCGGCGCGGCGGTGGTGGTGTCGGCGCGGCCTCGACCTCCTCCTGGCGCGGCACGGATCCGGTCGTGGTGCGGCGGAGCGTCCTCCTCCCGGATCTGGTGGTGGTGCGGCGGGGCGGCCTCCTCCCGGATCAGGTGGTGGTGACGTGCGGCGGCGGCGGCGGTGGTGTCGGTGCCCTCCTCTCTTTCTTTGTCTCTCTATCGCCGGGTGGTGCTATGGTGGCGGCGTCGTGTGGTGGTGGTGGTGTCGTGTGGTGGTGGTGGTGATTCTGGTGCGCCGTGCGGTGGTGGTGGTGGTGATTCTGGTGCGCCGTGCGGTGGTGGTGGTGGATCTGGTGGAGGTTCTGCTGTGGTGGCGGCGGCGGTGGCGGTGGCTGTGGCGGTGGCGTGCGGCGGCGGCGGTGTGTGGCGGCGGGGACCTTTTTTTTTTAAACAGAAAAAAAATCTTCCCCGAGTACAGAAGAAAACTCTCGGGGAAGGGGAAGGACACTGAAACGGCACAGACGGCGTGAACACCTCTTTCCCGAGTGTGCGATATGTGGCACTCGGGGAAGCCCTCTTCCCCGTGAGCGGCTTCCCCGGAGCCTCTTCCCCGAGTGTTGCACTCGGGGAAGGCTTCCCCGAGTGCAACTGGGCCTTCCCCGAGTGCAACCGGCACTCGTGGAAGCCACTGGCTCCCGTAGTGAATCAATTTGTGCTAGCACATGGAAAATATATTACTGGCACATAGCAATTGACACCCGCCAACACTGTGGTGTAGGCTGTAGGCACAATGCTGGCAGTTATAAACACAGTGCTAGCTAGCGCTTATGTCGTCCGCCAGCACTGTGCCTTTGCAAAAGCAACAATCCCTTTTTAAAATAATAAAAAATTGTCAAATAAAAAGTTGTAAACTACAAAGTTTCATAACTTCTCAAGATGTACAACTTTTATTTGGGTTGTTTCTTCATTTGACAAAATGGTAGTAATTTTGTTCACAAAACATATCTATCTAATATAGTTTCATGAAACTATATGAGACATGTATAAGATTTGTGAAAAATGTTATTACCACTATGCCGGATGACCAAGTGACCAAAATAAAAGTTGTTCATCTTCAAAAGTTATAGAACTTTGTAGTTGAACCATTTTTAATTTGAATTACTTTTGTCAAGGTAAAGTACGTCTGAATTTTTGAAATTTGAAAATTTGAATTTTTCAAACAACCTCAAATGGAGAAACATTCAAAATAAAAGTTGTAGATCTTGAGAAGTTATGAAACTTTGTAGTTTACAACTTTTTTATTTGAAATCATATTGTCAACGAAAAACTAAGTTTGAATCTCTCAAATTTGAAATTCAAATTTCGTAAACGACCTCGAATGGAGAAACTCCCAAAATGAAAGTTGTAGATCTTGAGAAGTTATGAAACTTTGTAGTTGACAAGTTTTTAATTTGAATACGTTTAAATCCTTAAAAATGATTTACACTCGGTGTAGTATAATATGAGTAGAATGAAAACTGGATATGGATGCATATGAGTGTGTTGTAGTGGTAGAGGAGGCTTCATTTGAGGGTGGAGGTCACGGGTTCGAGTCTTGCTGCCTGAGTATTATGCGACTTGGTGGGTGGGTGGCTGGCGGATGGGGTCCCTCCCCTAAAAAATATATATATTGCTATTTATTTTGAGCTATTTTGGCGCTGGCCCGAAAACCTCAGTGTTGGCGAGCGACTTAAGCACCCGCCAGCACTGAGACGATTTGTGCTAGCACATTTTGGTGCTGGCCCGAAAACCTCAGTGTTGGCGAGTGACTTAAGCACCCGCCAGCACTGAGACGATTTGTGCTAGCACAAGGTCGCTGGCGGGCGCTCCACCCACCAACAAAGACCCCGTTTAGCTGCCAGCACAAATTGTTTGTGCCCTAGTGCGCGCCTCTTTATGCGTGCACGTAAGTATCTGACACGTACGACGTATAATTCAAGGCTGCCATCAGCCCTACGAAGAATAATGCGGCGTTGGTTGTGCTTGTATAATCGTACCCGTCCCTCTCTAACTTGCAACCACCAATTGTTACATACCTGGTTTTGAACATATTCATTAAATTTTGCCATGGCTCAATACAACTAACTAAGGTTAAGGGAAACCGCGATAACCAACCAATGAGAGTGATGTAGAAGGAGACAAGTAAGAAAAAGGTTTACAGAGTCTGCGAAGTTGAACTTTTACTAGTCTATAGGTACTCAAAACTGTAAGCCAAATATATACGGTTGAGATCCCATGATCCATTGACCAAATGCAAAGATCAGGAAGGATCCACCGGTTGTTGGAACGAAAGCAATGCGGCAATGATAGCAGAAGGAATGAAACGTCCGTGGAAAAGAGCTGAAGTGCTGAAGACATATGAACATTATACTCTTTAGATTTGGGCCTTGCGCTTTATGTTAGAGGCTATATATGATCCTTAAAATTGACTCATGACCTAATTAATGCTTTGGCGGTTTGGCCTATACAGACAGGACAGAATTATATTAGGCGGCACAGCTTCATTATTTGCTTTTTTTGCTCCAGACAGATTCATGGCAATATGTAAAGCAAACCCTGTTGTTGGAATGATATATCCAGAATTACATGAAAACTTATGGAGAAAACTGGTTTAATTACTTGAAAACTTTCTCTAAAGCTCCTGATCATTTTGTGGTAGGTGAGGTGCATATGCTTTGAGTTTTGCATTCCTTGCTGCAAACATATATGATTAAGATTTTCGCGTTTCAGTAAATAGCTAGTTTAGATCACAATAATTCTCGTTGCAAACTTGATTTTTACTACCCCCAACATGTCTCATTTTTGTCCTAGAACTAATGTCTTGTTAATTTTCTATATAAAGAAGCTTAACTAGCTTATTATATCTTCAATCACATTATATACTGTGGCGGTGTGGCCAGCAATTGTCTATTTGCTCATCTTCCAAAAAAGAATTTAATTGTTTCTGGACGAATATGCAGAGGTAACTGAAGAAACAGTAAGTGTGATATAGTCAGTTGAGGACTACATATGAAGGCCTTATGTAAATATTGTCTCAAGAGGATCTACATGACATGCATCAACATACCCCAAATGGCATGTAGAAAAAAGCACCTGCTCTAATCCCTTTCCTATAGACGTTAATGGAATACACTGCACCAGAAGGTGGATGTGACCCTAACCCTAACCACATTGTTAATTAATGAAAGCCTATGTAGCTAAAAACATTTTCAACTTGTAAAATAATTTAAAATGGGTCCACTATGACATCGACAATATGTGACGGATAATGTCAATGGAGTCTTTTATGTGGAAGAAAAAAATGAAAACGAGACGTCAGTTAGCTAGACAGCTACACATCACATTTTTGTGTGTGTTCCGGGTGGATGGATGGACGAAACTTCAAAGCCCTCAACCTGGCTCAGCTCGGCTCAAAAAACCTGGCTCAGCTCAGCAGGACTGGACACGGCTCACTAATGAGTCGAGCTGAGTTTAGTTCTTACTGTTTTGTTGGGTTTAGTCCCACATCGGAAATTGATGGTGGAGAGTACAACATAAAGGTGGGGGTAGTCCTCACCCATCAAGCTAGTCTTTTAGGTTGAGTTAGGCCCAGGGCCTCGTTGTTGTTGGCTCCGATTGTCGGTGTTTTAGACCGGCAAACCTACCAAGGGGGTACCCGAGGTAGTAGATTGTGCGGTGGGGGATCGTGAACGTGAGACCTAGAACTCGAAGGTAAAGGCAGGGACACGGAACACAAGATTTATTGTGCGGTGAGGGGTAAAGGCAGGGACACGGGACACAAGATTTATATAGGTTCAGGCTGCCAAGGTGGCGAACCCTACGTCCTGTTTGGGATATCAAGTATAAGGGGTACCCGAGGTAGTAGATTGTGCGGTGGGGAATCGTGAACGTGAGACTTGGAACTCGAACGTGAGACCTGGAACTCGAAGGTAAAGGTAAGGACAGAGGACACAAGATTTATACAGGTTCGGACCGTCAAGGGGTACCCGAAGTAGTAGATTGTGCGGTGGGGGATCGTGAACGTGAGACCTGGAACTCGAACGTGAGACCTGGAACTCGAAGGTAAAGGCAGGGACACGGGACACAAGGAACTCGAACGTGAGACCAGGAACTCGAAGGTAAAGGCAGGGACACGGGACACAAGATTTATACAGGTTCGGACCGCCAAGGTGGCGAACCCTACGTCCTGTTTGGGGTATCAAATATGGCGCCCTGCGCTTGGTGTTGGGTTGGTTGAGTTGTCCTCCTAGGTACCCGACCCTCCTTTATATAGTTCAGGGGCCCGACCCTCCTTTATATAGTCCAGGGGGCGGGTCGTTTGCACTACAAAAAACCCTGCGGTCCATGACGGTTGATTTTCGTCATGGATCATCGAAATTTCGTCATAAAACGACATCTATGACGAAATTTCAGAACGTCATGTATTGAGCGTCACAGATTAAACGTCGTGACGAACTTATGTTTTCGTCATAGATTAACGCAATCCATGACATTCTCAGGTCGTCATAGATCTGTCTAAAGCCTATTGAACCCAGCCCGAAGCCCAAAATCTGTGACGAAATTTCATAGATTAACTTGCCACGTCACTCGTAGAGATGAATTGGCTGCTGACGTGGATGAAGACGTGGCAATTGATGACATGACCGTTGGTGACGTGGCTGC
The DNA here is from genome assembly GCA_036936925.1 of Cenchrus fungigraminus. Classification (NCBI taxonomy): domain Eukaryota; kingdom Viridiplantae; phylum Streptophyta; class Magnoliopsida; order Poales; family Poaceae; genus Cenchrus; species Cenchrus fungigraminus. The sequence continues at coordinate 56,951,890 of CM072768.1, read as the reverse complement.
CACGTGGCAAATGACGTGGCGGATGTCGTGGCTGCCATATGGCAGATTACATGGCAGCCACATGGCAGATTACATGGCAGCCGCGTGGCACTGATGTGGTAGCCAACGTGGATGATGACGTGGCCAAATTTATATAACGACCTAGCTCTACACGGCCCATAAGATTCCGGCCCACCACAGCCCATTTCACAACTTGTGTCATTTTAAAATATATACCCAGCCCATATAAAATTCAGCCCAACAGGATCAACTTTTAAACCACAGTAATTCAACAATAAATACACAGCCCATATAAAATTTAACCCAACAGGCCCTACCAGACTTATCAAAATGCAGGAAAAGCTCAGAAATTACAAGCAATTCCAGACAAGAACACCATAAGATGACATCAAAACAACAAATCAAATGTATTCTTGTAGCATCACTAGCAGTATCAGGTAATTTGCTTGCTGATCCAATCACTTATAATGGCTTGCTTCTTGATGCATCCAATCCTCGACCTGAATAACATTGCCAAACACTTGTCAGTGGGCAATTGATATAGAAAATACTGAAAATGCTATGTTTGGGCAAGTATGAATGTTCTTAAATATTGTCCTTGCTTTGCACAAACCAAAAAGCTTGACAGGAACATTGCATTGAGTAATTAAATAATAGCTAACTTTGTTTCTGTCAGGACAAAGTAATCATAAACTGAAAGATAAGCGAGCTACTGGAACAGATAAGCAAACAACCAGTTGTTAAGCAAGATTACTAAAGGAACTGATTCTGATTCTGAAAGCAACAGTTCCTATACATTACCTTCCCAAACACCTTGCCACTCCAGTTGCTTACCTGCAAGAGCTGAGGCTTCTGCTGTCGAACTACTGGTGCTGTCGCCGGCATCACTGATGACTCATGACTGAAATGCTGCCAACCTTGCACCTGCAATGAAATTCACAGATAAAAATGTAAAGCCACAAGCTCCTATTATTCAGATTAATTTCTTAAAATGCATAATTATCGTTACATGTTAGGCATGCATTTCCACATCACATTATTCAGATAAGCATTATCTGACAAAAGATCACCTTATTTTCTGTATAAAAAATTTCTATATACATGCAAAAAAGGAGTAAACGGAAAACATTATAAAACAAAAAAACGAATAAAGGAAGAAGTTATATAGAACTGGCACAGAACACTATGGTTCATTTTCTTTACTCGTCGAAAGTTGCTCTCTTCATACTCATATATGATCCTGTCCTATAAGAAAGTTCCCTAAGTGTTTACCCTGTAGGCCTATATGATGCTACTTTGAATGCATCTATACATTGAGAATCGGTTCCTCTGAATGCATCTATACATAGAGCACTCTGAAATAGTGAAATTGGTTCCTTCCTTCCTATAATTTATACATCAAGAAAGCAAAAGATTAATCTGAACTCATACTTAATCATTAGAACTTAGTGTATCCTTTGCCTACTTGCATGAATTCATATATATGATGCCCCTACCAAAGCCTCAAAGCTAAACAAGGCAAAATCAGGACAGTAACGGCAACAGACTACTTTTCAATTTGTTGTAACATACTTTCTACAGTCTAGACCATTCACCACCTAGCCAACCAGGAACAGCAACAATTCCACAGCTAAGTGAACCATCACATTAGAAATTCGTCAACCAGGAACATCAACAATTCCTCATTCGGTTAACCATACCATCACAAATTCCAATTGACAGTGAACCATACCATCACAAATTCGACATCACAGTGAACCAAACCACCAGAAATTGAACCTTACCATGGATAAACAAGTTGCTTGATATCAAATCCTAGTCTCTGTAGCACAAGGTTACAATCTATAGCTATGTGTGTGTATATATATATGACCAAACATGGATTATTTTAACACACAAGAGAACTGTGTATCAAAGGCTATCTTCTTTACTAATCGATGCTCCTCTAGAATTACTCTTAGCTCACATTTTCGCTACACATAATTGTATATATCATAATCTAATGCACCATTTGTGAAAGTGCTGCATACACATCAGAGCAAACAAATACTACCTGGAATCCAGAAACAAGCCCCAGTTTTCCCAATCATCGACTTACTGAAGCTGGGACTCGGGGAATCAAACAATCATCATAGCTAAACCGTGACTGGTAGCTCCAACTAGACCACAATCACAGGCATCTAAATCCAACTTCCCACCCACAAGCCATGGTCCCACATCACCTGTATCAAATAAATAATTCAGTATCAAGTTGTAGTATGCTCATCCTGTACTAACAAATATTTCTAACCATTGCAGATCCAAAACCAGAGCAATGATTTCTATTAAGAATTGTATCATGTTCCCAGATCAATAAATATACAATTTAACACTTGGCCGCCAAGGGGGTACCTGAGGTAGTAGAATGTGCGGTGGGGGATCGTGAACGTGAGACCTGGAACTCGAACGTGAGACCTGGAACTCGAAGGTAAAGGCAGGGACACGGGACACAAGATTTATACAGGTTCGGGCCGCCAAGGTGGCGAACCCTACGTCCTGTTTGGGGTATCAAGTATGGCGCCCTGCGCCTGGTGTTGGGTTGGTTGAGTTGTCCTCCTAGGTACCCGGCCCTCCTTTATATAGTCCAGGGGCCCGACCCTCCTTTATATAGTCCAGGGGGCGGGTCGCTTGGTGTTGGGTTGGTTGAATTGTCCTCCTAGGTACTCGGCCCTCCTTTATATAGTCCATAAGGGGTACCCGAGGTAGTAGATTGTGCAGTGGGGGATCGTGAACGTGAGACCTGGAACTCGAACGTGAGACCTGGAACTCGAAGGTAAAGGTAGGGACACGGGACACAAGATTTATACAGGCTCGGGCTGCCAAGGTGGCGAACCCTACGTCCTGTTTGGGGTATCAAGTATGGCGCCCTGCGCTTGGTGTTGGGTTGGTTGAGTTGTCCTCCTAGGTACCCGGCCCTCCTTTATATAGTCTAGGGGCCCGGCCCTCCTTTATATAGTCCAGGGGGCGGGTCGTTTGGTGTTGGGTTGGTTGAGTTGTCCTCCTAGGTACCCAGCCCTCCTTTATATAGTCCAGGGGCCCGGCCCTCTTTTATATAGTCCAGGGGGCGGGTTCCTAGCCGGTTTTATATAGTCCAGGGGGCGGGTTCCTAGCCGGTTACAAGGTAGGAGTCCTAGTAGGATTACACGGAACGAGTCCTAATAGGATTACAGGGGAATTCTAGTAGGAGTCCGTCTGCGCTTGGTGTTGGGTTGGTTGAGTTGTCCTCCTAGGTACCCGACCCTCCTTTGTATAGTCCAGGGGGCGGTTGTCCTCCTAGGTACCCGGCCCTCCTTTATATAGTCCAGGGGGTGGGTTCCTAGCCGGTTTTATATAGTCCAGGGGGCGGGTTCCTAGCCGGTTACAAGGTAGGAGTCCTAGTAGGATTACACGGAACGAGTCCTAGTAGGATTACAGGGGAATTCTAGTAAGAGTCCGTCTTCATCCTTCCTTGTATGAGTACCCGGGGTGTATGCCCGACAAGCCCACCCGGGGTGTATGCCCGACAAGCCCCCGAGCACGTTGTAGTCGAGAGTAGTAGTTCGAGTAGTCTTGAAACCTCTTCGAGTAGTTCTTGAGCGTCCTCGAGTACTGCTTGGAGAAGTCTTCAATAGTACTTGAACTGCCACGAGGCTGGAAGGTGGTCCAGCTCATCAGTCTTGAAGTGGAGATTATATGGAAGTGCGGTTGCAAAAATCGCACTCCATATGGAGTAGCCCCCGAGCCTTAGGTTGAGTTGCGGACTCTAGCTGAGGGTCAATCTTGATTCTGAGTCTTTCGTCTTGAAAAATTGAATGATGGGTGTAGCATAGCAGCCCCCGAGCCTTGAAATGATTTTGATAATCAATCCAAGGGTCTCCAGTGTTCACGAAAGCCATCATTCGAGTACTCTTGCAGCGTGTAGCCCCCGAGATAAGAGAGCCATATGAGCCACGTCGAGTAGTTGTTGTTGTAGAGCCCCCGAGCCTGAGAGCGAGCCAAGTCTGCTAGAGTTGTTCTCGAGTAGTAATTGGAATGCAGCCCCCGAGCTGGAGAGTTTTCGAGTAGTAATTTGGCGATGAGCCGTGGAGCTTGAGAAGTAGCCGTGCCGTCAGAGCGGACTTTAGATGCGACCGAAGTCGACTTTAGATGCCGACAGAGCGGACTTTAGAATGCGACTTGAAAACCGAAGTCGACTTTAGATTGCCGCGCTGAGCGGAGTTTGAGATGCGACTACAGTAGTTGACTTTGTGCCGTGCGGAGCAGACTTTGATATGTGACCGAAGTCAACTTTATGCCACATGGAGTGGACTTGAAAGCAAAAAATGAAAAGCACTTCCGGAAGACAATCGAATGACAAAATCAGAGAAAACGAGTAGTTTTGCCGCCGGAGCGGGCTTTAGGATTGCGACCATTGACGTCGACTTGTGCCACCTAAATGGACTTAAGGTTGCGACCGTTAACATCAACTTGTGCCACCGAAGTGGACTTGAGGTTGCGACCGTTGACGTCGACTTGTGCCACCGGAGTGGACTTGAGGTTGCGACTGTTGACGTCGACTTGTGCCACCTAAATAGACTTAAGGTTGCGATTGTTAACGTCGACTTGTGCCACAGAAGTGGACCTGGGTGCGACCGTTAGCGTCGACTTTTGCCACTAGAGTGGGCTTGGGTGCGACCGTTAGCGTCAACTTTTGCCACCAGAGTGGGCTTGGGTGCGACCGTTAGCGTCGACTTGTGCCACCGGAGTGGGCTTAGGTGCGACCGTTAGCATCGACTTGAGTACTTAGGGTACTAGGACCCATGGTACGGAGCGCGAGTACTTAGGGTACTTGGACCCATGATACGGAGCGCGAGTACTTAGGGTACGAGACCCATGGTACGGAGCGCCAGTGCTTAGGGTTCGAAACCCAAGGTACGGTGCGCGAGTACTTAGGGTACTTGAACCCATGGTACGGTTGCCGCTAGAGCGGGCTTGAGATTGCTTTCTTGGGATACAACCATTGTGACCTTCGAAAACTCGGTACACCCAAAGCCGTGGCCAAAGCCCCCATGATGTAATGTACCGAACTCGTGGTGGAGCCTCCGAAACTTAGTGTACCAAACTCGTGGCTGGAGCCCCTGAGATTCAGTGTAGTAAGCTCATAGCGGTTTGGTCGATATATCCCAAGAGTAGTCGGCAGGATGTAGCTCTCGTGAAAACCCGCCGAGAAGCATACATAGATGAGTAGTCGTTGAGACTGTTCCGCGTGGCGGAAAGAAGATAGCACATGACGTGCATGGTGCCTCCTTAGAGTGAAGCTGATGTGCGCCTCCAGTACTTGGTACACGAAATGTCGTGGCAACAGCCGCCTAATTTGGTGATCCAAAGCATGTGGCAGTCGGTCATCACGCCTAAGGAATAGTTGGCGAAGTGCAGCTATGCTGGCAAGTAGCCGTTGAGAGACGTACACAGAAGTAGTCGGCATGTTGTCCTGCATGATCAGGAAAACAAGCCAACGAAAGAAAAATAATCATTTAAATAAATAACTTAGCTTTTGCTGCCTGGGCAGACTGTTGATGAAGCCGTGGTGGTCGGCGATGGAGCCGCGACGGTGAAACTAGCCGAGACGAGTAGCCGAAGTAGAGCCGGTGCAGCCGCAGGACGATGTCGCGGTGACGCACGGCCTAGTCGAAGTGGAGCCATTACGGCCGCAAGACATTGTCGCGGCGGCGCGCATGGCCGGGCGATGAGTCAAGCGGCGTAACTGTGCGATCGGATGATGAGTAGTCGAGCGGCGAGACGACGCATCCGGATGGACAGCATAGGCACAGTAGAGCCGGCGCAACCAGACGACAAGTAGTCGAGCCGTAAGAAGCAGTGACCGGGCGCACGACGAGAGCCAGTGCGACCGAGCGACGAGAAGTCGAGCGGCGAGACGGCGCGTCCGGATGCACAGCATAGACGCAGTAGAGCCGGTGCAACCGGGCGATGAGTAGTCGAGCCGCGAGACGGAGTGACCAGGCGATGAGAAGTCGAGCGGCGAGATGGCATGTCCGGATGCACGACATAGGCGCAGTAGAGCCGGTGCAACCGGGCGACGAGTAGTCGCGACGCACAGCGTGGTTGACGTAGAGCTGATGCGGCCGAGAGACGAGTAGTCGCGGCGCACGGTGTAGGTAAAGTAGAGCCAGTGCGACCGGACAATAAGTCGAGCGGAGAGACCATGCTACCGGACGCACGACATAGGCGAGGTAGAGCCGGTGTTGCTGCGAGACGAGTAGTCACGGCGCACGGCGTAGTCGAGGTAGAGCTGGTGCGGACGAGCATACTCGTGCAATCGAGGTAGCTGTACTCGTGTACGTTCTTGCGTGTGCACCAAGCGATGATCCTGAGTAGTCTTGTGGTAGCCTCCATGTGCACTTAGCCGGAGCACTTATTTTGAGGGAAAGTATGGAATCCAATGCGGCACTTGTTGGTATCAATTTGTTTGGATGTTGACTTGGTGCATGATAGAGTAGTCATGTAGGTAGCGGACTGCAGAAGCCTCGATCCTGAGAAAGCTAGAGGTCGCAAACTCGCACGGCTTATCCTGATCGGTGATGTCCTGTTGTGAATTGAAATCAAATTCGACTGGAACACAACGCAAAGCCTTGATTTGGACTCGGTCTTCGATGCAGTGAATCAACCTTGCCTCTGTGTGCGACTCAACTACTCCGAATTTTTCGACCCGGCGATGCTTCGGCGATCTGTGAAGTAGATTGATCTTGGATACGGATTCTAGCTTGCGTATGCCGCCGGTTTGGAAGAAAATTCCGTTGGCAACTCCGTGTGCAACTTGATACTTTGAACTTGACGAGTTCTTCTGGCGCGTAGACAGGAGCACAAAAATTGATTCTGCAGCACAGGGAGTCGCAAAATTGGTACTCGACAAGTCACCGAGCAGATTGATTTTACTGATGAGGTCCTTCGAATTCGGCCGGTGTCGATGATCACCCCTACCTGGCGCGCCAGCTGTCAGTGTTTTAGACCGGCAAACCTACCAAGGGGGTACCCGAGGTAGTAGATTGTGCGTGGGGGATCGTGATCGTGAGACCTGGAACTCGAAGGTAAAGGTAGGGACACGGGACACAAAATTTATATAGGTTCGGGCCGCCAAGGTGGCGAACCCTACGTCCTGTTTGGGGTATCAAGTATGGCGCCCTGCGCTTGGTGTTGGGTTGGTTGAGTTGTCCGCCTAGGTACCCGTCCCTCCTTTATATAGTCCAGGGGGTGGGTTCCTAGCCGGTTACAAGGTAGGAGTCCTAGTAGGATTACACAGAACGAGTCCTAGTAGGATTACAGGGGAATTCTAGTAGGAGTCCGTCTTCATCCTTCCTTGTATGAGTACCCAGGGTGTATGCCCGACACCGGTGGACCTAAGGCTGGTGGGTGCCGGCTCGTTGGTATAGCGGGTCGGGTCGGAATCCGCTGCGCCACTCTAACAAGTGGTATCGGAGCCGAATGTCGGAAAAATCTGGGAAAACATCTCCGAGGTCACATGGTGACGGGGGAGCCCGTGAACATCTCCGGAGGGTCACACGGCTGGTTGGGCCCAACATGTGACGGAGGAGAATGTTGGTTTTAGTCCCACATCGGAAATCGATGGTGAGGAAGCACAACATAAAGGTGGGGGCAATCCTCACCCATCAGGCTAGTCTTTTGGGTTGAGTTAGGCTCAGGGCCTTGTTGTTGTGAGCTCCGGTGGACCTAAGAACTGGTGGGCGCCGACTCGTGGGTATAGCGGGTCGGGCCGGAATCCACAACGCCACTCTAACACATGTTTCCTCATAAATGATAGGTGTATTTTGATATTTAAAAAAAGTCAAACTTTAGGAACTTTCACTAATAATTAGTAAAATAATTTAGCATTGACATTAAATTTTAAGTGAAATTGAGAGTCAAAAATTATTTTGAAAGACGATTCCTCATTTTCAAATACTCTCCCCGTGGCTTGTTAATTTATTTAACAAGCCAACCTCTCCATAGTGGACCTCACATGCCAAAAGAAGCACAAATAACAGCACCCAAACAGCATTCAAGGATGATTTGAACACAAAGAAAAGCCCGGACATTGACACCAACTTGCCTTCGATGAGGATAGACCACACGTCAATATCCCTAAAAAATTTATAGGTTCTAAATAAGGAACAACGTATATGAAAACTTTCCATATGGTTTAAAATGTCGCCACCCTTTCCTTATGCAGGGATCACTCTTAGTAATTTAATCTTTTATTCACTGATTATTTGAACTTTAGTGTTTAATTTCCAAAGTTCTAGTTGCATTGCATACCAAGTTACCAAACCAAACTAAGACCCACATACCTGAAACACATTGAAACCTCACATAGCTATACGTGCCTGTTTAGTTCCTCAAATTGCCACTATTCACCGTCACATCGTGCTGCTCTCTTTGCACGAGGCCCAATGCGGCAAGTTACCAGCAAATTGTCAATATTCACCTATCACATCGAAAACAATTTGCCGAACTAAACAAAGTTACGTACTGTTTTGGTGGTTGATCACGTCACCTCAGGTGATTACAAGATTTGCCTTGTTTTATAGGTAAGGCCATTGTTCGCCTACACGGGTGGTACACAGTTGTGCACACCTCGTGTAAATGGTACATGGTGGGCTGCCATGCAGTTTAGGTCCTAAATGGTACATTACACGTTACACGGGCTACACGATGTGTATAAGATCAAAACAGGCTACACAACATGGGAAGAAACGTCCTAAAAGGTGAGAAGCATGCCATTATTACCACGTTGTTAAGGAGACAGATCATGTCTTTTGTAGGTCTTGTTTGAGGATTAAATTTTAATTCATGAAAGGCATATGTAAAACATGGCAATAGTCATTCTCATTGAATTACTTATTTGCATCTTATTATTGTAACTAATTTACCAAACTTTAAACATATATACATGTTATTATAATTATTGTTAGCAATATAGTAAAAACGTGTAATCCGTGTAACATTGTGTACCGTTTAGATGAACATTGGGTATGGTTGAGATGTTGTATTGAAGTCATTTTCCAAAGCAACTCTAGCTACAAAGTGCATGATACACCTTCCAAAAAAAATGAAGAGCATGATAATCGCCATACCATTCTCGCTCCAATATGGAACATTAATGCGTTCGTTGGTTTTGGAATAGTTCGTAGTAGCTACAAACACCTTCAATTCGATTCGAATTATGCTACGAAATATCAAGTGCCAAACCTATTGCATGTTAGGTAAAACATTTTAGACAGGCTGCTAAACAACAATAAGTAAGCACCATCTTAGAGAGAACGGAGCTGCTAGCATCCGGACATCCAATCCAGACGTTAGCGTCAGACGGTTACCAACAACTGAAGTATTCCTGCAGCAACATACGTCTTATGTTGCATGTAACAAGAACAAAAACAGAAATTATGTACAAAGGTATGAACAAACGTAATAATTCTGCTGCAACATACACAAATGTCTCATGCAACATTTTAGCTTTTAAAAATATTTCACTGCACAATAATTCAATTTCACTGCCGTCAGCAACCTCTTTCTTCTCCCCCTTGCTCTATTTCCCCCCTTCCCTCCCAACATCATTTTCTTTTTCCTTGGGTGAATGGATGTGCTGCTCGGGTTTGCTGTAGTTACCTGGTGCCTAAGGCTTGAGGGCCCTACTTGGCACTGTCGCAGATCTAGGTGACGGCAGTCCCAATCTTGGCACCGGCTTGCCGGATCTGCGCTGAGGAGGGCCTTTGGTGGTGGACACGGTCGTCGATTTGATATGGCAGTCGCGGTAGCATTGTACATCCGAGGCCGGAGTTGGCTGGTGCAGTGCTATTTGGCATTGGACCTCGGCTGTTGTGGTGTTCTATGTTACGACATCATCCAGGCGGCAGCAGTGCACGGTTTTGTGGAGTTGGCACGTAACCCAAATGGACATGGACTAATGACAACAGTGCTGGGGCCCAAGGAGAGTTGGGTGGCCTGTAGGAGCACGACGGCTATTGCCACTGTTGGTGCTTGTGTGGTTGTCAAGCTGTGGTTTCTATGCTCCTCAGTTGTGGAGACCTCATCACAAATCATTCACGCTAGTACAGGCGACGGACAATGTTGGCTATGCCTGACATTGCTTAACATCCTCGCGTCCTTTCGTGGTAGTGAGTTGTGGTTGATTAACTTCTTGTTAGGGTGATGATGTGGTCATGTGGGAGCTTTAGGTGAAAGTTCTACCAATTGTTGTGTTGGTGTCAGCAACAGCATCACAGTTGAGTATCATTTTCCTCCCTTAGGCATTTTTTGAGGTGCTTTCTGCAAGGTTTGGTGGTACTCCGGGTGAAAACCTGTTGATGGTTGAAATGCGTAATGAATTTCGATCCGCAAGCGTACGGACCACTACACCTTTTTCACCACGGGGATTCCCTAGGTTCTTGTCAATCCGCGGAGCAAGGGGATTACAAGCGTTTGATCTAGCACTAATCTAGTTAACTAAGCTATCCTTAAACTGGAGATTAAACTAAGGACAAACTACTATACACTAGAGAGGGTTGTGAGGTGCACAAGATATAAACGACACTTGCCCATAGGGTCTACGGATACTTGAACATGCAACTGCCAAGAGATACAAAACCAATCTAATCTATCGGGGGGTGTGACCACGGTTTCGCCCTTTCCCTCCCCTCGTACTGTCACTACGCGGATGTATTCATGACTAGACCTATGATGATCACGGTGCGTTGAAGGGTTCTACAGGAGTAGTGAGATCTATACTCCCAAAAAGCACGGTAGCTAGCCTTAAACATCAAAGCATCATCAACACTAGATTGATAGATTGAAACCATAAAAGAGTAGGCGATTACATAACAAGATCGTTTACAACCTCATGGACAAATGAGAAGTTTACCCCATCAAGGCGCTAAGCATGGCGCCGTTGATCATGGTGACGCTTCCGACGGTGTCTTCCTTCTCCTCCGGGGGTGCCGTGGCAGGGCCTCGACGTCCTCCTCCACTTGTAGTCGCCTCCTTGGACTCGATCGATCCTTCTCGCGAATGATCTCTCTCCTGTCCAACCTCTCTGCCTTGTGGATGACCTCTGTAGTGTCTCACACTCTTTTCTCCGAATGGAGGCACCCACAATGACTTACGATTGAAGCATCTTCACGCTCAAGAAATAGGGGGTCGAACCGACGCATGAAATGGGTGGGCTAGCCGGCCTGGGCCGACCGGCCCTGGCCCACTTCGGCCCGGTTTGATCGCCCCTTCCTCCACGTGGGTCCTCTCGTCATTTTGGACTTTAACCCCTTTAATTGCATCATTTTGGCGTCGTCATCCCCGCGATTAAGATAGGGGGTCTTCTCACATGAAGTCCGATCTTTACGCCTTAGTCCTCGGGGATGATCTGTCGTAGCACTTTGGTCCTTGCCACCTTTGGGAGTGATTTGGTCTTGCACTTGAACACGAACAGAACTCCTCATTTGCTCCTTTGAACTTGTTGTGACTCCGTCCCTTTAGTATAAGATGAGTGCAAAAGGCTAGGCTAAGTCCTTTGAGATCATTGATTGAATACCCGATCACCTTCTTGTGCTTCTTTAATAAATTCAGCAACTTTTCGTTTTCTTCAGAACTCAATTCGTCGCTCACAATGATGGGATAAGTCTTGTCCGGTCCCAAAAATTCGTACTTTAATCCCTTGGGCAAAGGTTTGAGATCCACCTCCGGTACTTGTGGTTCTTCGGGTTTAGTTTCTCCGATGTATTCGAATTTCTCCTCCTCCACGCTTGCATCTTGAGGTTCAAGTCCTTTCGTTACTTCCGCTAATTCCTCGTCTTGATGATCATTAGGTTGGTTCTCCATTGCTCTTTGTAATGGATCTCTAAAGGTTTCTACAAAACAAAGGCTCCCTACCTCTTCTTCTTATTCCTCGGGAGGAAGGGGTGAAGCTAACCTAGAAGTGCGAAGAAAACTATATGTGTGCTTGTCACTATTAACATCAATTGTTACTTTTCCTTTTCCGGCATCTAAAACGGCATCAACCAACTTAAGGAAAGTCCTACCCAAGATTACGCGATCATCTTTATCATAGCAGGCATCTATAATAAAGAAGTCGGTTGGTATGCATTTTTCAGAGATGATTACATTAAGGTTGCAAGCAATTCCAAGAGGTTTAACAGTTCTACCATCCCCCATAATTAATTTAGTTGAAGTTGGGACTAAGTCTAAGTTATGGTATTGAAATTTATCATAAATTTTAGAGGATAGGACACTTACTTGTGCTCCGATGTCGCATAAAGCTTTGCATTGAATTCCGTTAATCTCTCAACTCAAGTGTGGGGTTGTCTTCTCCTCTTGATCGGATTCTATGGCATAAACTTCGGCGAGGCGAGCGTATGGTGATGCTTCGGGTTTGATTCCCATGATTCTTTTTACCTCGGCTATGTGATCCAGATCCGCTTCATCATCGCTAAAGAGCTTTCGAAAAATCTCACCGGTCGTTTCAAGATCATATAAGCTCTTCGCTTGCTTTTCCGGTGGGAAGTCTACCTCCAGAGCTCTTGCCATCCCCTTTTGGTTGGGGTACGACCTTCTCTTGTAGAATACTTCACCATAATCAATTGGAACCCAATCCATTTGCTCGAACTCCCTTAATGGCTTCGCGCTTGACATACTCCTCTCATTTGTTTTACTTGACTCGGCGAAGTCAATGCTCGGGGTAGCTCTAGTCTCCACATGTACTTCTTCAAGTTTTTCCGGGATTGGCTCCTCTTTCTTTTCTTCCGGGGCTGCCTCTTTGAAAATTTCAGCACGTGTCTTCATGCTTGAATCATGTTCCGGGCCTCCCGAAAGTCGTGTTTCCCAATCTCTTCGCATGGCTGCCACTTTGCTAATCTTTTGTAAAAGTTGAGCGGCTTCCGTGAGTGTTTTCTCCATGAGATCCCCTCCTGCACACGTTTGAACATGTTCTATGCAACTAGGGGTTAGGGAAAAGAAAAATGTATGCAAAAGTACGTCACCGGAGAAGCTGAGTCTTGGTCCTTGTTCGATGAGCTCGTTGAATCTTTTCCAAGCTTGGTCTATCCCTTCCTCTTCTCCTTGCGCAAAATTAATCACTTGTCTCCTTCGATGTTGGATCTTGCTTATCGGGAAAAATTTCTCGCAAAATTTCCTCGTCAACTGGTTCCAATTTCCTCCAACTTCGAAGGATGCAAACGAATACCATGTCTTTGCTTCGCCGGCAAGTGAGTAGGGAAAGAGATTCTACTTGAACCATTCATCGGGAACTCCTTCTTGTCATACCGTATTGCATAGTGTCGTGAAATGCTTGATGTGTCTATACGGGTTGTCTGTCTCCATCCCTCTAAACGGGGTTGCCGCCGCCATCTCAATGATCCTAGCCTTGATCTCATACTTAGTCGCTTCGAGCTTCAAATCCGACTCTTGTACTTTAATATCTTCACATCATGGGCTAGCGTAATCCTGTAGTGATTTCTCTGGTTCTTCCAAAGGACGATTGACAAATGCCATCTAGACAACAAGAAAACAAAAACAAAAAAAACAAAATGAAGGGGTTTTTTCTAGGTGATAAGGGTTAGATGTTAATAATTAACAAAATTAATACAAAATCAAACGAAGTAAACTGGCTTGCTCCCCGGCAACGTCGCCAAAAAAAGGGGCTTGTTGATGGTTGAAACGCGTAATGAATTTCGATCCGCAAGCGTATGGACCACTACACCTTTTTCACCACGGGGATTCCCTAGGTTCTTGTCAATCTGCGGAGCAAGGGGATTACAAGAGTTTGATCTAGCACTAATCTAGTTAACTAAGCTATCCTTAAACTAGAGCTTAAACTAAGGACAAACTACTCTACACTAGAGAGGGTTGTGAGGTGCACAAGATATAAAAGACACTTGCCCATAGGGTCTACGGATACTTGAACATGCAACCGCCAAGAGATACAAAACCAATCTAATCTATCAGGGGGTGTGACCACGGTTTCGCCCTTTACCTCCCCTCGTACTGTCACTACACGGAGGTATTCATGACTAGACCTATGATGATCACGGTGCGTTGAAGGGTTCTACGGGAGTAGTGAGATCTATACTGCCAAAAAGCACGGTAGCTAGCCTTAAACATCAAAGCATCATTAACACTAGATTGATAGATTGAAATCATAAAAGAGTAGGCAATTACATAACAAGATCGTTTACAACGCCATGGACAAATGAGAAGTTTACCCCATCAAGGCTGAAGGACTGATTAGGCGACCAGAGGGGGGGGGAGTGAATGGGAGCCGACAAAAATTTCTCCGAAGAAAAGTCAGAACAAACCCAAAATCACAACCATGGATTCCCACACGAGCTTGCCAAGGTCACGTAGTCACAACAGACCTACCAACCCTAGGAACAAGTCCCTGTCGTACGGACATCCCTGGGCCCACTACTCAGGTGGGTACTGGGACCGGCTACTCCGTGGGCCCCTGGGACTACTCGACTTGGGCAACACGGCACCTGCTGGCGTGGAGCGCATGGCCTACGGAGGAATAGTACTCGGTTAGGAAGCTATACATGTCTGAATCCATGTAGAGTACTCCTAGCTGTACACGACTAGTACTCCTCTGGCAAACCGACTTGTAACCCTGCCTCCCGCACTATATAAGGCGAGGCAGGGACCCCTATCTCTTCATCCGCATCATCTTGTAAACACACCCAATCAATTCAGAGCTACGCAGCATACAGGACGTAGGGTATTATGCACCTCGCGGCCCGAACCTGTCTAAATTGTGTGCCACATGTCTCTCCTTCGGGTTCCCGATCTCGGCAAGGCCACATTCATCTACCTCGGGTACTCCCCTTGGTAGGTTGCTGGTCTAAAACACCGACAACTGGCGCGCCAGGTAGGGGATCTCGCCGAAGATCTCATGGCGAACTCGACGGCTTCAATCGTCATCAAGCCAACCGCCGCTTTCAACCACGGCGACACCTTCGTTTTCGGTGCCTGGGTCTGCACCGCTGATGGCGCTGGATCGTTCCAGCGCTACCTCACCATGACCCCAGACCCAGAGACTGGACTCGTGATGCTTCCCGAAGCCATCACGGGTCCGCTCGTTGAAAAATTCGGCGAATTTTCGCTATGCAACCAAGTCGACGACTTCGAGATTGGATCCAACTCCAACTCGAACTCGACATCGCCATGGATCGAATCATGCGAGCCGGCTCCTGAGCCATCGTGTGAAACAGTCCTTCTCCACGAGCACTTCCCGTACGGCCTCTGCAACTCTAGCAGGGCCCACGCGGAAGCCCTCGCCGCACGTCGAGCCGGCAAGGAGATTGTCTCCGAGTACTCCTCGGACTCCAACACCGTACCCGGTTACAACTCGGACTCTTCCTACAAGTTCGATTTCAGCTCGGACCCAATCGAGTTCGAGTCCGAGCTCAACGCAACCGAGGAGCCGTTGTCAGGTCCTGCCGTTGGCTTGGTCATTACATGTACTCCCGCCGGCAGATTCGTCTACTGGCCCGACTGCAAGCCCGCAGACCTGACTGATGACAACTCGCGCTGCGTCGCCTACCTCGAGACACTCCCCTTCCAGGAGGGGATCCCGCTGGCTCCAAACGAAGACGAGCACACCCCCACCGAGGTGGTGACTACCGACTCCGGCCTCTGCACTCCTGACTGTGAAGTCTTCATGGCCGTCGGGGAAACTGGAACCTCAGGAAGCCGGCCCGATCGCTACCTCGACGACATCTCAACTGACGAGGAATCAGCCAATGCACCCCCAGATGAGACTACTGAGGCCAAGAACGCTCGACGCGAGCACAACAGAAGACGAGTTGATCGGCGCAGGCGGCTCCGAGAAGCTTTTCCCATCCGGAACCTCACCGAGGCTCTGGATGAAGTCGAAAACCAGGTGCATACCACCCCTGAGCAATGCCTCATGTCTATCACTATGATAGCACGAACAGCTCAGGGGCACCGTGTAGGCGAACTCATCGCCAAGCTTGCTGAAGACGCCTACTTCATGCGGGTCGACAACAGGGTCGCCCCTGTTCCCCCCGCTGGAAACCACGAAGCCACTAGTCGCAGCCCAGCAGACGGCGGACGCAACCGCGTTCGTGGTGAATACTAGCCAAATCCTAACCGCTCTAGAGCCTCAGCGGGAGGACCCTCACAGGGCGGCAACAGCCAGGCGGGCGCCGACGGTAGTCGCAGCGGCGGTGGTGGCGGCAGCAGCGGCGGAAGTTCGTCCCATGGCGCCGGCAGAAGAGCTGGTGGCAGCGGCGATCGTGGAGGCCGAGGCCACGCGAATAGCCACACCACCGGCAACACACGCGGCGGCTATGATGCTCGCCACAGGATCGACGAGATCTGCCGCAAGAAGGCTATTGAAGCAAGCGACAGCGACGGCTTCCCCGCCTACTCTGCACGACTTCGCAACCTGCTCTTTCCTGAGAAATTCAAACCTCTCGGGATCACCAAGTATGACGCGAAGCAAGACCCAGTTCAGTGGCTCAGGTGCTATGCCCTGGCCATCGAAAACGCTGGTGGAAACAACGACGCAAAATGCCTCTTCTTTCCCTTCTGTCTGGTCAAGCCCCACTCACATGGCTCGAGTCACTCGCAAAGAACTCGATCGACGAGTGGGACCAGCTGAAGGCTCAGTTCACCAGCAACTTCGCGGGCGCCATGGGGCGCTCGGGTACCGGCATGGACTTGGAGATGGTCAAGCAGGAACAAGGCGAGATGCTCCGCCAGTACATGCGTCACTTCTTCAACAAGCGCGCGACCGTAGTCGACGTCACCGACAAAGAAGTCATTGACCTCTTCCAAGACGGGCTCTATCACCGTCGCACCTTCGAAGACTTCGGTCGCCGTCGCCCGAGTTCCATCACCAAGCTCAAGGACATGATCACATCATGGGCCGACGAAGAGGACAAGGCGAACACCAAGTACGACTCCATTCGCAGCAAGAGCAAAAACAACACGGGCGGCAATAACAACAACAAGGATCAAGGGGGTCGCAACAACAACAACTACTCGGGTCCTAACCGCAAGCGCAAGCCAGACAACACAGTCGCGGCTATACAGCACCCTGCGAAGGACAACTCCAAAAAGACCTCCGGTGGCTTCAGAGACTTGCTCAAAGAGAAGTGCACGTGGCATCTGGATGGCAATCATACAACCGATCAGTGCTACCAACTCCGGCGCGCACTCAAGGATACTCTCGAGCCACGGCCTCCTCACGACAAGAAGGGCAAAACGAAAGTCGACGAAGGCAACGGCGACTTCCAAGAGCCCGACAAGACGGTGAATGTCCTCTTCGGCGGACTACCCACCAGACGATTTCAAAAGCTCACTCGACGAGAAGTCTTTAGCATTGAACCAGCGGTGCCGACACCTCTAAGGTGGTCGGAGGTACCAATCACCTTCTCCCGCGCGGATCAATGGATAAGCTTCTCTGAGCCAGGACGTTTCCCACTCGTCCTGAAACCAGTAGTCGCGGGCTCCAGACTCAACAAGGTACTCATCGACGGTGGGAGCGGACTCAATGTCCTCTTCACCAAGACCTTGAAGAAGATGAAGCTCGACATCACCGACATGCTCACCAAGAGCGCGTCACCCTTCTACAGCATCATTCCCGGTAACGCGGCTATACCACTAGGCTCAGTGGTCCTGCCAGTTACCTTCGGAGACTCAAGGGAGAACTACCGCACCGAGTACATTAAGTTTGAGGTTGCGAACTTCGAGACCTCCTACCATGCCATCCTCGGCAGACCAGCCATCGCCAAGTTCATGGCGGTGCCTCACTACACCTACTTGGTACTCAAAATGCCAAGTCCTGCCAGAGTACTCACGCTGCAAGGGGACTTGAAGATTTCTTTCGACTGCGACACCGAAGCCGTGGAGCTCGCAGCGACAAATGAAGTACCCAACGCAATGATGGAGATCCTTGCTGCGTCCAAGAAGCTTGCCCCAACAGAAATCGAGATACCTGAGAAGACCGACACCGCAAACAAGCCTCAGACAACAGAGGAAGTACAGGTGAAGGCCATCGACCTCGGGACGGGCGACAGCAGCAAGACTACCATGATTGGGGCGGGCCTCGACCCGAAATAGGAAGACGTGCTCGTCAGCTTCCTTCGGGCTAACCGAGACATCTTCGCGTGGAAGCCAGCGGACATGCCAGGTGTGCCCAGGTGGCTGATCGAGCACTCACTCAACATCGACTTCAAGCCACGCACCGCTATCAAGTCTCAAGCTCTAGTCGACTTCATGGCAGAGTGGCGGGAGAATCAGCTACCAACTCCTATAGAGCAACCAGAGCACTGGGTGATGTACTTCGACGGCTCACTCAAGCTCGAAGGCGCGGGTGCAGGAGTGCTCCTGATTTCTCCAAAGGGCGAACAACTCAAGTATGTCCTGCAGATCTTCTGGAAGGTCTCAAACAACAAAGCCGAGTACGAAGCCCTACTGCATGGGCTCCGCCTCGCAATCTCACTGGGCATCAAGCGACTACTAGTCTACGGTGACTCCGCAGTTTTCATCAACCAAGTCAACAAGTCTTGGGATCGCAACAAGGAGAACATGGACGCCTACTGTCTTGAAGTCCGCAAGCTCGAGAACAAATTCTATGGTCTCAAGTTCCACCACGTCGTCTGCGACAACAACGTTGCAGCGGACGTCCTGTCGAAGCTTGGTTCTACTCGCGCGTAAGTACCCGTCGGAGTCTTTGTCCACGAGCTTCACGCGCCATCCATCCCGGAGCCGGCGCCAACGACCACTGACCCTGTGCCACCGCAGCTCGGTCAGGAGATCCTAATGATCGACGTGGACTGGAGACAACCCTTCATCGACTACATCCGCGAGCAAAAGGTCCCCTCCGACAAGAACATGGCTGAACAACTCGCCCGCCGAGCCAAGACCTACGTACTCATCGGAGACAAGCTCTACAGGCGGGGTGCCACTTCTGGAGTACTCATGAAGTGCATACCTCGGGATGGAGGCAAGGACATCTTGGAGGAGATCCATAAGGGCGTCTACGGCAACCACACGTCTTCTCGCACGCTGGTGAGCAAGGCTTTCCGACGAGCTTTCTACTGGCCCACAGCTCTGGCCGACGCTGAAGAACTCGTCAGAAAGTGCCAAGGATGTCAATTCTTCGCCAAGCAGCAACACGTCCCGGCCTACAATCTAGTCACCATACCACCGACCTGGCCCTTTGCCTGCTGGGGGCTCGACATGATTGGGCCTCTACCAACTGCGCCAGGAGGATTCAACAGAGTCTTGGTGGCTATCGACAAGTTCACCAAGTGGATCGAAGTCAAGCCGGTTACCTGTCGAAAGGCTGACAGAGTACTCGACTTCTTGGATGAACTCGTGCATCGCTACGGGCTACCCCATCGCATCATCACAGACTTGGGTTCCAACTTCAACAACCATCAGTTCTAGGAGTACTGCGAGAACAACAGGATTGACGTCTGGTACGTCCCAGTCGCCCACCCCCGTGCCAACGGCCAAGTTGAGCACGCCAACGGGATGGTACTCGACGCCCTCAAGAAGCGATTGCACGACGCAGCTAACACCAAGGAGGCAAGTGGATCAAGGAACTACCCAATGCACTCTGGGGGCTTCGTACTCAACCTACCAAGCCAACAGGGCAGTCGCCCTACTTCCTGGTCTACGGCTCCGAAACTATTCTACCCGCTGACGTGATGTGGGAATCCCCGACAGTAGAACAATACGACGAAGGCATCTCAGAAGACAGCAGACGGGTTGATATTGACAGCCTCGAAGAAGCCCGTTGCGCTGCTCTCGTCCAGTCAGCAAGGTACCTAGAGGGTATCCGTCGCTATCATGATCGCAACGTCAAGGAACGCTCCTTCAACGTCAGCGATCTAGTCCTCCGTCGTATCCAGAACACGGACGGACTACACAAGCTCAGCTCGCCATGGGAAGGTCCCTTCTCAGTCTCCAAGGTGACCGGACCTGGCTCATATCGCCTCCAAACACTTGAAGGCGACGAGATCAACAACTCGTGGAACGTCGACCAGCTGTGTCGCTTCTACGCGTAGTCGCTCGACTACTCTTCTACGGGTCCAGCCTATACGGCTACTCACGGACTCTTCGCTGTAAGCGGCCTCTCGGTCCTAGCACTAGTCTCTGGACTACTCTTCTCCAAGATCCAGCGTTAACGGCTACTAACGGATCTTGGGCTGCTCAGAGCAGAAGGACTCTGGTGGCGGTCTACGGACCATTTACTCTATAGATCCAGCCTATACAGCTACTAACGGATCTCCAACTGTAAGCGGCTCAAGGGCCCTAGCAAACACTCAGCCATAGGCGGCCTACAGGTCCTGGCGACTATTCACCTGTAAATAGCCCTGGCCACCCAGGTGTACCTTTTTCATCAGTAACAAAGTTCGATTCTACTCAACTTGTTTACTGCGTCTCCTGCTTAGGTAGATCATACTGAGTATTACTACTCACGACTACTCCCACGGCTTGGTACTCCGCGCACTTCGCTGCACGTGGCGGTCACGAGTACTCATTACATATACAAGCAGTGGACAACTTTCATTGATATTTGAAACAAGTCTTTGACTCCTTTGTTTGTTTTACATGAACTACCCTAAGTTACCTCTATAGGTACATCTACTGGAGATTCAGCTTCTCCGCCACCTGCTCAGCAATGGGCGCCATCTCTTCGAGGAGAGCCTTGTACTGCTCATCAGTGCAGTTCGCCGCAAGTCCACCGGCTACCACATCCACAGGTGCTTTTGGGAAGTACGACTTCATATACGCCAACACCTGGTTCGGGATGGACTTTGCCAGATGCTTGACGTATGTCGCCAAGCGCCCGAGGGCTTCCTTCAGCCTGTCTACAAGTGGGGCTATCTTGGGACCGCCCGGATGTGGCACCAGTAGCCTCGCAATGGGCAGCGTGGCTTCCTCAAGTTCCTTCAGCTGGTCTCGAAGCTTCTCGCAGTCTTCATTAAGCTTCTGCAGAGATTTATAACAATTGACAAGGTCACGATCTGAGGCTTCACGGAGCTCCATGTGCTTGATACACTCATGGCGCAACTGAGCGTACTCATATTCAAGTACCTCTCTCTTGTCGGTTTCACGGTACACAATATTCTTGAGGTCCGTCTCCGACGCCTTCAGCTGGTCAACCTTTGCCTCAAGATCTGTAGACAACTCATTACAAGGTCAGACTACTCACACGTACTACAATAAGTACTCGGTGGCTTTGGCGGAAGACACACCTTTGTTCTTCTGGCGCAACAACTTGTTCATCCGGCTCAGTTCGTCCCTCTTCGCCTGCATCTTCTGTACTTCGTTGTGGTACTGGGCGAAGGTGCCGTCAAGTTTGGATTGGAGCAGCGCTGAATGCTTCTTCGACTTGTCTAGCTCCTTCTCCAAGGCTTCGGCGTGGAGGACCGTGTCACCATACCCCTTCAGAAGATCGGTCTTCTGACGGGATCTCTCCACCAAGCCCTGCGCAAGACACAGCAGCTAATCAGTACTCAATATTCAGAAGGCAAGTGAACTCAAAGTATTCGCAGTATACCTTGATCCAGTTCTCTGTCTGGCGCAATGACTCCATGCCCAGTGACACAAAGGCCGGGTCAATGAGATTATCGTCCAGCAACTCAAGACCTCCGTGGCTTGAAGATCCTGTCTCTGGCATGGGCGACGAGCGAAGCGGCGCAGCCTCTTCTATCACCGCCTCGCGGACGACGACTTCAGTACTCGTCTCGAGGTGTGGATCAACCCGCTCTTCCGCGCTCAGCTCGGGGGCTACTGTAATCCCCGGCTCGGGGGCTGCTGTCGTCGCCGCTTCAACGACTGGCTCTGCGGCCACTATCTCTTCAGCAGCAGTCTCAATGGCTACTGCTTCAGGGATCGTGGCCCCCTTGGCTTGTGCTCCTATCAGAATCAAATCAACAAGTCAGTAACGGCTACGACTACCCTCCATGATGACTACTCGTGGTGGCAGGAAGCGTACCTTCGACCAAGGTGGCCTCTTCGAGTGCTGGCTTTACTGCGGCACTAGCTGGTGGTGGTGGTGTGGGTTCGCGCACCTCCGCCGAGCGGTCTCCTCCATCGGCCGGAGTGCTGGTCTCCACACCATCCCACGACAAGTCCGTGGACTTCCTGCATCACGAAGTACTCAGTCAGTCGCAATAAACTTGTCAACTACACGACTACTCGAGAGTTCAGAGAACTTACAGAGTTGACCGCACCACGGTCACGGTCGGAGCGCCCAGTATACTGGCGATATCAACTATGCCAGCTCCGCTTGTAGCTCCGGCCTCCACAAGGGTCTCCTCTGGCTGCTCCACAGTCGCAGCCGGATGTGGATCTTGGGCTTCTTCAGCTGACGCCTGCAGTTCCATGGAACCAGCCTGCTGTTGCGCCCCTTCTGGCACGACATCTTCAGTAGCCGGAGGCGGGCTAATGCTTCTTTCAGCTGCCACCCCCACTGTCTCCCAGACATCCTCATCACCCTGATCAACGAGATCTGAGGAGGGGACGTCCTGCAGCAATACAAGTCATATTGTCAGCAACAGACTACTTATCGGTAGTACTCGACTACACTAGTCGTGCTACTCACCTCTGGCCTGGTGGCCTCTGACAGCTTCAATTTCTTCACGGCGCGTTTCCGCGCCACATTGCGCGGCTTCCTAGGCGGCGCCGGCAAGCTAGCCTCCAGGCTAGATGGCTTCTCGATGACCGGGATGTTCGGCATCCCAGCTCGGCTGAACCTTGAGCAGAGTTGGAACCGCTGCTGCAGCGTCTCTTCATCCTCGTCATCAGAGCTGTCTTCAATAATGACGGCATCATCGCCTTCACCGACTTCGCGGCGCTCCTTCGTCTTGGTTTCTCCCTTCCCCTGAGCTTGTCCCTCAAGTCGCGGAGGAGAGGGTGGGACGGAGACATACTTCTCCACATCATCCTACAACATCAAGCAAGCATGAGTACGACTACGTCAAGCAAATCAGTACTCGGGGGCTTATGTCACGACTACTGACCTGGTTTGGCGGCCATGCCGCGGAGTATTCTGGCACTGGGCACGGTGTGTACGGGGGCATATCCTTGAAGATTTTGCCCAGCCTCTCAACAATGACGTTGTCCTCGACTTCGAAGCCAGGCATCCGGGACGTATCCTCGTCACCGGTGTACTGGTACCCGAGGGTGTCTCGCGCCATCAGTGGCTGCACCCTCCTCTTCATGAAACTGAAGGCCACATGCTCGGCCCTCAGTCCGGCCTCCCGCAAGGCCTTGATCTTCTTCAGCAGCGGGGGTAGTTGAATACCCTCCTGCATGGTGGGCTCCGTGTTCCACCACGGCGCATGCTTCGGTTGATGCCTGCTCGACTTCGGCAGCTCGGGATGGTGGTTGGTGATATAAAACCACCTCGCCTTCCAGTCCTGGTTGGAATCGATGAGCTTGTACGACAAGTACTGGCCGGCGGCGTCTTCACGCATCTGTATCCTGGCACCTCCGACTACTCGCGGGTCATCAGTGCTCGGTTGCGGCTTCACCCGGAAGAATTTCTGGAACAAGATCCAGTGGGGCTTAATCCCCACAAAAGCTTCGCAGAAATGCACAAAGATGGAAGTGTGGAAGATTCCGTTGGGGTTGAGGTTGAGGTACTCGATACCGTAGTACCTGAGCATCCCCTTGAAGAAGTCGCTGGCCGGCAGCGTGAGTCCACGCTCCACGAACCACGCGAACATCGGGATCTCGTCCGGATTCTTCTCCATCGGGTACGGGTCTCCAGTGGCGGTGTGCCAAAAATCTATCTCCTTCTCACAGAGGAATCCGCTGTTGACCAAGGCGAGGAGGTCCTCGGTCTTCAACTTCGCCTTCTTCCACTCCTTTGCCGGATTGGGGCGAGGGGAGGCAGGCGACGACGACTGGCCGGCATCTCCGGCCTCATCGCGACTCCTCTTCTTCGACGCGCCGGTCTTCGAGATTTTCGCCGGGGACGTCTTCATCCTCCAAGTTACGGGTGTCTTCACTCGCATCCGCTCGGGGGCTATGGAGGTGGGCGGACTACGGCGGCGGGCGTAAGTAGATCTAATCTATGCTCGCGGCGGCGGAGGCAGCAGAGGAGTAGAAGGGGCAGTCTCTCAGATCTAATCTGAGAATGCAACTGCTGGGAGTGCAAAAACCCTAAGGGGCTCACCGCTTATTTATAACCCATCCGGTGGCTCAGTTCTGACCGGACGGATAAGCGCCAGGCGGGTGACTCAATGGCGGCAGCTTGACTCTTCATATTCCAGTACTCGACGCTCTCAGTCTCGGAGGCTCGACTACATCTGGCGGACTCAGTGGGCTACACCAGATCAAGATCCCACTCAGGACACATTCTACAGTCAAGATGACCCTTCAATTCGAGAGAAAGTACTCGACTCAAGGCTCGGGGGCTCCGTGCCACGTGTCCTTCGGTTTTCTCTCCGGATTTTTCGGGATAAGATTGGCAAAACTTCAGATTGACCCTCAGCTTGAATCTGCGATTCGACCTAAGGCTCGGGGGCTACATTCCATATGGAATGCGATTCTATGAATCGCATTTTCCATATGGTTTTTCATCAAGACAGCACGAGTACTATTGAAGACCTTCGAGAGAAGCACTCGGGGACGCTTGGGAACTACTCGAGAAGACTTCAAGACTACTCAAAGATCAGCTGGAGTACCTTCCAGCCTCGGGATAATTC
This sequence comes from Cenchrus fungigraminus, assembly GCA_036936925.1. Classification (NCBI taxonomy): domain Eukaryota; kingdom Viridiplantae; phylum Streptophyta; class Magnoliopsida; order Poales; family Poaceae; genus Cenchrus; species Cenchrus fungigraminus. Next base: position 56,927,141 of record CM072768.1, on the reverse strand, counting down.
AAGCACTCTTGAGGACTTTCGGCTTGTGGAACTCGGGGACGCTCAAGGACTACTCGCCAAGGCCATCAAGACTACTCGAAGACATCCTGCTCGACTACAAAGTACTCGGGGGCTTATCGTACGGACATCCCTGGGCCCACTACTCAGGTGGGTACTGGGACCGGCTACTCCGTGGGCCCCTGGGACTACTCGACTTGGGCAACACGGCACCTGCTGGCGTGGAGCGCAAGGCCTACAGAGGAATAGTACTCGGTTAGGACGCTATACATGTCCGGATCCATGTAGAGTACTCCTAGCCGTACACGACTAGTACTCCTCTGGCAAACCGACTTGTAACCCTGCCTCCCGGACTATATAAGGCGAGGCAGGGACCCCTATCTCTTCATCCGCATCATCTTGTAAATACACCCAATCAATCCAGAGCTACGCAGCATACAGGACGTAGGGTATTACGCACCTCGCGGCCCGAACCTGTCTAAATTGTGTGCCACGTGTCTCTCCTTCGGGTTCCCGATCTCGGCGAGGCCACATTCATCTACCTCGGGTACTCCCCTTGGTAGGTTGCCGGTCTAAAACACCGACAGTCCCAACTCAAAGCAACGCGGAAGCACAACTCAAGAAGCAAAGGACTTAGGCTATCTGCGAAGCTCGGGGTGGACGGTCCGCGGTGACCAGGAGGACGGTCCGCACGGGCGGGGTGGACGGTCAGCGGGTACAGGGCGGACGGTCAGCGGGTACAGGGCGGACGGTCCACAAAAGCACCCCGAACCTTCAGTAGCTACCGCAGAAATTCGGACAGTTCGGGCAAGCATTGCGGACGGTCCGCGCCTCGCCGACAGTCCGGCCACTCCAAGCGGACAGTCCGGCCACTCCGGGCGGACAGTCCCGCCAACAACTCCCAACCAAAACCTAAGCACACAACGGATCGAAACAAAGCGACTCAAGAACTCGCGAAGAACACGACGAACACTAGGTTGAACCCCTCCTCACGGACGGTCCGCACGGGCCACGCGGATGGTCCGCCAGGCTCGGGAACAGCAGCCCGAGCCCGACCATTTGAAGGTCAACTCCTTCTTCCCTTCACCCGATCTCCCGAATCAACCAAGGGATTGCTACCAAATCATAGGAGAAGATGAAGCGTCTCTAGGAGATGCTATTCCTATGAATTTGTAGCCTCAAACCCACTGAATCGAGAGGAATCGAGATTCTACCGAGCTCAACCAAAAAGCTAGGGTTCCAACCGAAATCCTCGAATCGCAGGCCAAATCCGGCGTTTGAGGGGTCAAGATCAAGCACAAAGATGCACAAGACATCTATCCATGATCCCCACAAACAAAACCGGACACAAACGCCTCAGAATTGAAGGAACAAGCTGCGCACGAAAATCCCACAAAAATAGCTCGAAAAAGACACGAAAATCACTCGAGCCAAGAGAAGGAAATCGACGCAACCATGAATGCTTCCATACAACCAGAGGTCAGATTCTCTACAAAATCATGAAGAAAATCTAGCCTAGAGAGCAAAGGAATGAGAAGCAGTCCGGATGGATGAGTTGCCCTGGAATTCTAGAGCTATATATATGAAGTCTCTCCGGGTTGGGCAAATGACCAAGCTACCCCTAGAACATAAAGGAAGATACACACCCCTCATGGGCAAGATGGTCAAATAGTGATCCTTTTCATTGGGCGGCCACACCTTCACCGCAGTCCGCGTCCTCCCGACACAAACCCTGCGATCCCGCCGCGTGTCCCCCGGCATAGAAACTTCTCAGCGCGCCCGGATCCCGTTTCCGCCCGCCGAGCTTTCGGTCTTGGTTTTGTGGAGCAACCAAGTAACCCGACAGTTTTGTGGTGAACCGCCGCAAACCCTGCGTGCAAACTCCGGTCGTGAGCCACTACCCTGCACCGGCTCCTGTCTACGACTTCATCTTGCTTTTCTTGCCACCATGCAGTCTGCACTTGATCCCGTTCAGCCACCGGGTCCATCGAGCCGAGCCTACCTGTCTCTATACTCCTCGGAGGCCCGGCAAGACTAAGACCTTTCGCGCCTGCTCTTCACCTGCACCAACGCAAATCAAGCCGCAACCTGCACCTGCAATACTCAGCTAAGAGTCAGTCCACACCATGTTGTCAATTACTCATCACAGCCAGGAGCGACCATCCACCGGTCCTCAGATGCTCCGGTCCTCAATCTCCCCCTTGATGAGTGCATTGACAACACACATAGTAACCAATTCAGAGAAAGAAAGAAAAAGAAAAGAGACGAACAAAAATCTCAACAAGTGATCAAAAGCCAAACAAAAGCCAAAACAAGATCACTTGAAAGAGAAAAATCTCAGTCCCCTAAGGCAAGGGCAACGACTCAACACAACTGAGACAAAATGCTCCAAAATTGCTGACTCCTCAAGGTGAGGCAAAAGGGCTCGACACCATCAGCAAAAGAGCAAAGCACAAAGCACAACTCAGGGGACAAAGGGCTTCCCAAGCTCCCCCTGAACAAATGCATGCAACAACTCAAGTTCTCCCCCTGAACTGAGTATCTCCCCCTTGTTATGCAAAACGATGCATTCCTCCCCCTTTTTTCTCATACAAGCTGAATTGGATGCAAAACTCTCCCCCTTGTTGGTAATGCATGAATCAAGTCTACAAATGCAAGCATGTGCTTCTCAAATAGACAAAGAGCGCTACAACATGCTAGAAATGAGATATAGACAAGCAAGATAGCCACATATTCAGTACAAGCATCGCCAACAAGATAGAAAGGAACATATAAGCATGTGACATAGCTATGGTCAAAATTAAACATTTTCAACAAAAGTTCCCTCTCATGAGCATAGGACCTCAACATGGCCAAAATGAGCACAAACAACATATAACTCACAAACTTCATGCAAGATCACAAGTTCTCATCACAAGATCATCATAAACACCTACAAGCTATCTCATGTCATGTCAAAGCCACCGAGCCATGTGTCTACTTCTAGATATGAGATTTCTCATTGGTAGACATCATGCAACGGTTTAGCACCCAAGATAAGGAATTTAAAGCACACATGACATGATACCAATTTAGAGCATATTTTTCAAGCATGGACATTTCAAGATACCAATTTCAAGATTTAGAATTAAGCATGGTACATGAAATGCCTTTGCGACAAAAAGAAGCTTATGCTACTCCACAAGGTAAAATGTAGGCTAAACATTCATGATGACAACAGGGTCTTTGACCCCAAATGAAAAGAGCATGATTCCCAAGCACAAATTAAGCAAGATATAGCCATTTGAGCACAAAATGAGCATGAAAGGCATTCTACTCACAAGAGAAGTTCACATTTACCATTTTCACAAAAAAAATAAGTCATTTCACATGCATATATCTCCAAAGCTACCAAGAGCATAGCTATACATCACAAGAGCTCACAAGCATGATCATAAGCTCACATCCAACATATCACAGCGATCAAAGTATATGAGAGAAGCACATCTCTAAAGCATATGATACAAATGCAGTGTATGATACAACGATGCTAAACATGATATGTTACAAGAATGAAAATGCAAGGTGTACATGAGATGCCCAACCCAAGCTCAAAAAGGATAAACCACACCAAGTTCCCCTCGCAAACGAGAAAAGGTAGCTTGGTCCAAAGGCTTTGTGAGGATATCTGCAAGTTGTTTCTGGGTTGGCACATGAATCAAGTCTATGTTCCCCTTCTCCACATTGTCTCTCAGAAAGTGGTATCTCACCTCTATATGTTTGGTTCTGGAGTGCAGCACTGGATTTTTGGCAACACTAATGGTACTAGTGCTATCACACATGATAGGAACATGGGTGCACTCCTCACCAAAGTCACTCAAAGTGTAGGTGATCCAAAGCAACTGGGAACAGCAACTAGCAGCAGTTACATACTCGGATTCTGTGGTAGACTGAGCTACACTTGACTGTTTGCAAGAAGACCAAGAAACCAATGAGGAACCCAAAAACTGACAAGTACCCGAAGTCGATTTCCTATCGACACGACACCCCGCAAAGTCAGCATCCGAAAAACCAAGAAGCGAGAGAGAAGAGGACACCGAGTACCAAAGACCAAGCTCAGGAGTGTATCGAAGATACCTAAAGATCCGCTTGACGACCTGCCGATGTGAAGTCCTCGGCGACGCCTGAAAACGAGCGCATAGGCACACAGCGAACTGTATGTCTGGCCTCAGCGCCGTCAAGTACAAGAGGGAGCCGATCATGCTCTGGTACTCCTTCTGGTCCATGGGCTCTCTGTCCTCGTCCGCATCCAGCACTGTAGTCGTACTTATCGGTGTCGACAGGGGCATGCAGTCATCCATCTTGAACTTCTTGAGGATGTCCTTCGTGTACTTGGCTTGATGTACAAATGTTCCCTCCTTGGCCTGCTTGATTTGTAGCCCGAGAAAGAACTGCAATTCCCCCATCATAGACATCTCAAATTCTTTGCTCATGTCCTCTACAAACCTTGCAACCAAAGAGTGAGACAAGCCGCCAAAGACAATATCATCCACATACACCTGAACAATTAGGATATCATCGCCCTGCCTGAGGAGAATAAGAGTCTTATCTACCTTGCCCATCTCAAACCCCTTGCTGAACAAGAACCCCCTCAACCTGTCGTACCATGCTCGGGGAGCTTGTTTTAGCCCATACAAGGCCTTCCTCAGCTTATACAGTCGGTGTGGGTACTCAACACTCTCAAAGCCCGGTGGTTGCCTCACATACACTTCTTCCTCCAAAAACCCATTCAAGAAGGCACTCTTGACATCCATTTGGTACAATTTGAATCCTTTAGCCATAGAAAAGGCTAGAAGGATCCTAATCGCCTCCAAACAGGCTACAGGAGCAAATGTCTCCTCGTAGTCTATCCCCTCTTTCTGGCTATACCCCTGAGCAACCAACCTCGACTTGTTTCTCACCACTACGCCATACTCTCCCTCTTTGTTTTTCCACACCCATTTTGTCCCTATAGCTTTGCAATGTGGTGGTGGCTCTACCAACTCCCAAACTTGGTTTCTCTCAAAATTCTCTAACTCCTCATGTATAGCATTCACCCAATTAGGATCAGAGAGTGCGTATCCAATGTCTTTGGGCTCAAAGGTAGCAACAAAAGCTGAATGAGAAAAGTGAGAGACATTTCTGGACCTCGATCATGTAGTATGTTCATTGATGTCGCCGATGATTCTTGAGGTAGGATGATCAACTTGTACACGCCTTGGTGCCTCTCGCCTGGAGACAACCTCCCCCTCAGTAGCAGCTTCCACTTGATCTTGTTGGATCGTAGTCGGTGTAGGGGATGGACCATCCTGAACCGTAGTCGTAGTAGTGGAAGTAGAGGGTACATGTGTGGCTGGAGCTTCACCATCATCCTCTCCAGCATCATCCTCCTTGTAACATCCCGGAATTTTTCTGAAATGTTAATTTATGCAAAAATGTGAATTTCAAAATTTTTGGTGAAATTGAGTGCTTCGTTAAAATTTATAAGATTGTCTTCTCACCTTTCCCCAATTGCTAGATTTATTTTGTGCTATAATGATAACTTTAGGATTTATAAAATCCTAGTGTGATTTAATTTGGAGTTATTGGATTTTATTTGGATTTTAATTGAGTGGAGTTCAAATCTGAATTTAAATTCATATTTGAATTTGTCCTATGTTGGTGTATAGGAATATAGGAAAAACCCCTAAAACTTTTGGGCCAAAACCTTTCCTTAAACTAGGCTGCTAAGTTCACCAGAGATCCCTAATCTCGCCGGTAAGTCTCCCGGTGCACCCTCAGCTTCTCGCCGCCGGCCCGTTTAGCCCGCCAGGCCAACAGCCTGCTCAGCCCACCAACCTTTTCCCAGCCCCAGTCGCTTACATGCGGGTCTCACTCGTCAGTGCCTCACCCCCTGTTCTTCTTCTCCTTTTTGCCCGAGCGGACGTCACGCGATGGCGATAGGCGCCGCGAAGCACCGAGCTCGCCCATGGCCGCTGCCCCTGCAGCGCTGGCAGCCGCGGATGCTTGCCACGCCACCCAAATCGCTGCACGCCGTTGTCAGAAGTTTAGGTCTGAACAGTCCACAGGGGGGTTAACCCCGGTGATTTATTTGCTCGGTTGGGAGATCGGGAGCTAAGAACGCGATGGTTATGCTAGCGTAGCACAAGGAAATCACGGCGAGGCACAAGGGACAAGGCGATTTTATACTGGTTCGGGCCTTCGGAGAGTAAAACCCTATGTCCAGTTCTTCAATTGTATTGATGTGGATGGCTCGTGGTCCTCAGAAGGACGCCCTTGCCCACCTTATATTGGATGATGGACAAGGTCGGTGGACCTAGAGTCCAAGTCGGTTACAATAGGGAAACCTATCTCTAGTCAGTTACAACATGGAAGGCTTATCCGAGCTGCCTTAATCCATCTGGACTGCCTTGGCTTGCACGCCAAGCTGTCTTCTCGTCTTTGGGCCCACATGTCAGGTCGGGCAGGCCTACTGACAGGTCGGCGGCTCTTCTGGTGGGCCGGACCCACTTGTCGGGGACGGCTATGAGTCTGGTCGGTGGGGACCCAGGGGTACCCATATCTCACAAGCCCCCGAGCGATGTGTAGGCGCAGCGACCTCGAGGGGGTCATGACGAAGTCTTGAAGCCATCGACAGGTCGAATAGCGTGCACGTTGGTCCAAAAAGAAAAAAGTAGTCAGCTTAGCAGTGGACCTGTTTGTAGTATCCCAAGCGTAGCGAGGTCGAGCACCGACATAAAAGAAGTAGCCTTCTAATAGGTCGAAGCGACGAAGAAAACAAGAGGGCGTCGAAGACGCACTCGTTGAGTAGTCCCCGAGCATTGAAGCGGGCAGCATGGCCAGTTTGATGATCCAAAAAAGAGAAGAAAGAAAGGCGGCGACGGAGTTGCCAGAAGGTCTAGCAACCTGACGAAGGCGACAACAGAGCTGTAGGGAGGTCTAGCGACCTGACGAAGGCGACAACGGAGCCGTAGGGAGGTCTAGCGATCTGACGAAGGTGACGATGGAGCGGCAAGGAAGGTCTAGCGACCTGACGCCGGCGACAACGGAGCCGCAGGGAGGTCTAGCGACCTAACGAAGGCGACGACAGAGCGGCAAGGAAGGTCTAGAGACCTCACGAAGGCGACGAGGGAGCTGCAAGGGAGGTCTAGCGACCTGACGCCGGCGACGATGGAGCCGCAGGAAGGTCTAGCGACCTGACGCCGGCGACGACGGAGCGGCAAGGAAGGTCTAGAGACCTCACGAAGGCGACGACAGAGCTGCAAGGGAGGTCTAGCGACCTGACGCCGGCGACGACGGAGCCGCAGGGAGGTCTAGCGACCTGATGAAGGCGACGATGGAGCTGAAGGGAGGTCTAGCGACCTGACGCTAGCGATGACGGAGCCGCAGGGAGGTGTAGCGACCTGACGCCAGCGACGACGGAGCCACAGGGAGGTCTAGCGACCTGATGAAGGTGATGACGGAGCTGAAGGGAGGTCCAGAGACCTCACGAAGGTGATGACGGAGCTGCAACGGAGGTCTAGCGACCTGATGAAGGCGACAATGGAGCGGCAAGGAAGGTCTAGCGACCTGACGCCGGCGACGACGAAGCCGCAGGAAGGTCTAGTGACCTGACGCTGGCGACGACAGAGCCGCAAGGAGGTCTAGCGACCTGATGAAGGTGATGACGGAGCTGAAGGGAGGTCCAGAGACCTCACGAAGGAGACGACGGAGCTGTAAGGGTAGTCTAGCGACCTGATGAAGGCGACGATGGAGCCGCATGGAGGTCTAGCGACCTGACGTCGGTGACGACGAAGCCGCAGGGAGGTCTAGCGACCAGAAGCCAGCGACGATGAAGTCGCATGGAGGTCTACTGACCTGACGCCGGTGACGACGGAGACGCAAGGAGGTCTAGCGACCTGATGAAGGTGACGACGGAGCGGTAGGGATGTCTAGCGACCTGACGAAGGCACCAAATCGAAGAGCTGATTCTGTAAATTAAAATAAACACCAGGTCGGTGTATCAATCTGTCAAATATAATGAAAACATAGCCTGAGCTAAGTCTGCAAAAGTTGAGTAATGTTAGCCGGAGTAGAACATTCTTGTGCTATGTTTTTATTTGAAAAAAGGCATTCCCCTTATCGTGCCAGGCACGCATTATTCGAATTCAAAAGCTTTGAAGCTGCAAAGTGTTTCACCCCTCTACAATGCTCAGCAGGGAGGCTTAGATGTAGCCGACGCACGGGGCGGGGCCTAGGACCCAGGTTTTGCAACCACACAACAATGAATACTCATAACAAGAGTGAGACATTTAAAGGAAGAACACACATAGGAGTGGTAGGACCCCTCAGGTCTTGCGACCCTTAGATTGGCATGGCCAAGCCCCCGAGCGTGTCGAGGGGGAGGGGAAAACATAGCACAAGATAAAAAATTTCAACCCTCAGGTCTGGCGACCTACGTGTTGGCATTGCCAAGCCCCCAAGAATGTCGAGGGGAGGGATCAGAAGAGCAAACAAAAGCATGTAGAGCAGGTCTACGAAAGAAATTGAAGCTGTAAAAAATATTTAATTAAAACAGGCACTTAGCTTGCCGAGTTGAAGCGGTCGAGTTGAAGTCGTTGAAGGGTTCGGCGAGCGGCTGTGGGAGGTCGGCTATCTCGATTGTAGTCATTGGAAGGTCGGCGACGATGCCGCTGTCGACGTGCCTCCGTAGCAGTCGCATGGCGCATGACGCAGTGGGAGGGACGTGGTATGTAGGATCGCCATCTGCTAGCTTGTACTCGTAGATGCATCATGCATGTACATGTACATGGTGGCTAGCCGTACGAACACGCGTAGGGACATGTTGGTCTTCTAGGTTGCTTGCTCCTTTTCCTTCAAAGAAAATATCGACGTGATAATTTCACACGGCCTTCACACGGCCTTGCGACTATCTTTGATTTTTGATAACTGCATACAACGGCCATGCGAGTAATCGGTCTTGAAGGCGACACCAACAGAACCGGGGTAGACAGGTCTGTCCGGGCCTTCATGTGCTCGTGAGGTCGACGCAGGCAGCCGTGTCTCCACCGAGAGCGTGCATGACTGTGCAAGACGCCAAAGTGCCGAACTCGATCACTGGGATATGAGCCGACGCGTACACTCCAGCCCATGACGGGAGGTCAGTGGGTGCGGTGGTGAAGACATGACCGCATAGGGGCTTGCGCCGCCATACGGGATTGCTTCGGAGAAAAAAATAATCTCGCCGAGTTGCCAAAACAGCCGGCAGCGACAATTATTCGATAACGATGAATCCGCGGGTGACGATGAATCTGCCGATGGTCATCGCGCCAGGTGGGTGGGTGGGAGGACGTGAATAATTTCTGGTGTGCCGTCCGTAGAACGAAGACGTCGACCTCGTGATTGGATCGGAGGGTGGCGGCGAGCAGGTCGCCATGAAGGAATCCTTTGTGTCGTCGCCGAAGATGTCGCCAGGGCGAACTGCCATCACGCTGCACGAAGAGCTCCCAATCTGCCCCTACCTTGCGCGCCAACTGTCAGAGGTTTAGGTCTGAACAGTCCACAAGGGGGTTAACCCTGGTGGTTTATTTGTTCGGCGGGGAGATCGGGAGCTAAGAACGCGATGGTTATGCTAGCGTAGCACACGGAAATCACAGCGAGACACAAGGGACAAGGTGATTTTATACTGGTTCGGGTCTCCGGAGAGTAAAACCCTACGTCCAGTTCTTCGGTTGTATTGATGTGGATGGCTCGTGGTCCTCAGAAGGACGCCCTTGCCCGCCTTATATTGGCTGACGGACAAGGTCGGTGGACCTGGAGTCCAAGTCGGTTACAATAGGGAAACCTATCTCAAGTCAGTTACAACATGGAAGGCTTATCCGAGCTGCCTTAATCCGTCTGGACTGCCTTGGCTTACACGCCAAGCTGTCTTCTCGTCTTTGGGCCCACATGTCAGGTCGAGCAGGCCTACTGACAGGTCGGCGGGTCTTCTGGTGGGCCAGACCCACTTGTCGGGGACGGCTATGAGCCTGGTCGGTGGGGACCCAGGGGTACCCATATCTCACAGCCATCCATCCCGAGCCAAACCCTAGGCGCATCCCTATAAAATCCCCTCCACCGGCCTTCCCTAACCTAGCCGCCCGGGGAAAATTTTCCCCAAATCCGCCGCCACCAGAGAAGAGGAGAAGAAGGGGGAAGAAGAAGGAAGGGAGGAGAGGAGCATCCGGCGGAGCATCACCGAGAATCTAGAGCCACTCGTGCCATGGACCTGCTCTGCCTTATCCGCCCGACTTCTACTCCGACCCGCGACGCAGTGAAGCCTGGAGTCGGAGGCCGCCTTCACTCAGGACGCCATCGCCGCCATGCACCGCGACGCCATCCCTGAACATCGCAAGCCATGGAACCAGAGCACAGTCGTGAAGCCGGAGGACGCCAACGTCGCCGTCACGCTGGAGCAGTCCTCGTCGTCGACCACGCCAAGGAGCCGGAGCAGCTCGAGCCAAGGACCGCAACGCCAAGACTGGAACGCCGCGCTGCCCAACAGTACCGCGAGCTCGAGACGACGCTGCCCTGCTTCCTCTGCTCTGCCCCGCTCCGTTTCACCACCGCCACTGCAGCCACTTCTGCTACAACTAGGTGAGCCTTCCTTCCTACCTCGCTTGCCTGGATGATGAGGCTGGCCTTCGTGCCGCCTGATTTCCACCATGGCCGGAGCACGACTCCGAGCTCGCATGTGCCCAATCTTGCTTTGCAATGCGCCGCCGCGTGAACCGCCGTCGCCTGTGTTGCCAGCCTTCGAGCCGTGCCTTACGCCTGCAGGTGCCGCTGCCGTCTCCGCCGCGTGCCGCTCGCCTGCTGCCTCGCAGTCCGCCGTGTCCCTGAACCACTGTCATGCTCGCTGGTTACCCACGACCGTGTTCATGCCGAGGCGCTGAGAAATTAGAGCGCCACACTCGCTGGCATGGCCGTGGCAACGGCATGAGCTCACGCACGCGTGCGCACCCCCGCAGACACACCCAAGGCTTCGCCTTGTTCACCTGGAGCCTCGCCTGCAACATGTTTGATGTTTTGTGCAAACCACAAACTAGAGCTGTTGGCCATCGTGCCTGCACTGCAAAACCCAGCAGCCACCTTCCTGAACCCAAGCCGTTAGCTTGCCTGTGTTGCCAGAGGCCATGCGAGCTAACAATCCAAGCCTCCACCTTTTTGCCTTATGCCATTATCGAGCTCCAGTGATCCACCTATGTGCTAGCCTGCAGTATGCACTGCACAAACATGTAGTGCCAGCTTATGATTCGAAACCTCGACCTTTCAAGCAGCACCTAATGCATGTGTTTCTGTAGGCCATGGACATGCTAGTTTGTTCCCTGTTCCACCAAATCTTTTCAGTCCAGAAAGCTAGCAACCGTGGCACTAATGCTCTTCCAATCCTTAGCCAAGCTTTGGCTTGTAAGACCGAGTGCTGTGACCTTGAGATGCTGACCACCACAAGTTGCCTTCCTAGTTGTGCGTAGCTGCTTGTCCAATAGCTTGGAGACCTGTTCCTGTTTGTGTTAACCTGCTGTGTCCTGATGAACCCATAGTGCTAGGCGGCTAACAGTTAGTTCTCATGCAAACAACCAGTCCTACATCCTGAGCTTTCCCAAGCCTAGCAGCCAACACTAGTGACCATAGTTGGACCAACCAAAAGCTGACTTTTGTGTTATGTGCTTTATCGAAATTAATTAAATAAAGTATTTCTATATTTGAAAATTAATAATAAATTGATTCTACCTTAGAAAAATATGAAATCAGTTTCTTTATTCTTCTAAAATGATGAAGCACCCGTTAGCTTAGTGTTTGCTCTCTTTTGGCTCTTATTGCTTTTTCATTTGGTGTTATTTGCAACTAGTTGCCGTATTTATTTATTTATGCGAATTTAGGAATTCTCGGAGCTGAGGAGTCGAGCCTGAGGATCGAGAACAACTACGGAAACTACGACGACTACTTGCACACAGGTGTTCACGCCCATCCGACTTTGAATACCTATTAGGCATTGCTAAGTAGATGCTAAAGCTTTATTACTTGCATGGTGAAGATGAGATGATGATGATGATGATGAACCTTGCATAGCCTATCCTTATATCCTATTCCTTGATTGTCCTACTACCACTATACTATATATGTGTGTATATGCGCTGAGCTATGCTTGCAGGGTATGGGATATTGTGAGTATGATTCTCGGAGAGAGTTGGAGGTTGCTTACCCCTGGAGGAAGGTTCCAATGACTTCCCTAGCTGGATGATGTTGCATGAGTGTTAGGAGATTATGAGTTCGGGGAGGGTAGGCCGGACACACTCTGTGTGGAGGTGCGCTGGGCCCGGCGGTTTAGCTGCCCTAGTCTCCGAGACCCTCGAAGCCACTGGGCAATGTTGATGAGTGTGTGGGAGAGGGTAGGCCGAACACGCTCCATGTGGGAGGTGCGTCGGGCTCGGTCGTTTACCGACCCTAGTCTCCCACATACTCTACAACTCTAACCTGGTTTTGAGACTCATAGTCCCGGCAGGAGGTACCGCCTTAGTTAGAGAGTCTTTGGATGTGGGATGAGACACATTGGATGCCATGAGATGAGGGTGGGCATTGTAGAGATTTGATTTGCCCGAGGTGGTAGGGACGAGAACCTGGTGTGCCAGATGAGATGTGAGTTTGGGAGGGATGGTTTACTCTGTTTATATGTTGTTGTTGCTGCTGCTTAGGAAACCCGAGCTATCCTTGATATATATTTTTTTATCCCCTTAGAAGTAGGCCACTTAAAGCTACACACGGATGGTGACGTGAACCTATCCCATTCATTGGGGATAGTTGGTGAGTGTGCAGGTTTTGAACTTGGAGTGAAGGGCCCATCCTGAAGAATTCAAGAAGAGGGTTGTGTTGCTTCGCTCAAGTGCTGCCTGCGGAGTTGATCGAAGATGAAGACTTGAAGCTCTAGTTACCGTTTCGTAGGTTTTTCCACTTGTCGTTTAGCCCAAGGGGCTTGTACTAAAATTGTATACCGAATTGTTTTCGAGTGTAATTATTCAATATGTAATATGTTTTTGTTGTATGGAACTAATATTATACTGAGATGAGTTCTGTACGTGATAGCTTACTGATCCAGGGACTATCACAATGGTACAGGGAGTCAGGTTTTCCTCACCGAAAACCAGGGTCGTCACACTCCTCGTCCTCAAAGATCTTCTGGCCCACTTCATCATCACCTACACACTCAAAAGCAGAAGAACTGCATGGCTGTGTCTCATCGAAGGTTACCTCGCAAGTTTCCATGACTTGGTTAGTGTCAAGGTTGAGCACACGATATGCTCTAGAATGATTAGCATAACCAAGGAAAATACCATCAGAAGACCTGGACTCAAACTTGTCTAACCTACCCTTCCTGAGAATAAAACACTTACAGCCAAAAGCTCGAAAATGGCTCACTCTAGGTACTCGCCCATGCATGAGCTCATAGCACGTCTTCTTCAGAAATGCCCGAAGAAAGATCTGATTCCCTACATGGCGCGCGGTATTCACCGCCTCAACCCAATATCTCCTCGGAGTCCTATGCTCATCAAGCATCGTCTGAGCCATCTCACAAAGGGAACGATTTTTCCTCTCTACCACACCATTCTGACAAGTGACATAGGGCGAGGAAAACTGATGTTCGAGACCTAGATCACGGCAAAAGGTTTCGAATCGAGAGTTTTTAAATTCTGTGCCATTGTTGCTATGAATAGCTCCAACAACATCTCCATGTCTCTCGTTCTTCAACCTCAAGATCAGATCACAGACAAAACCAAACGTCTCTCCCTTGTCAGCCAAAAAGAAAACCCAAGCATAGCGAGAATAGTCGTCCACTATCACCAGGACATACTATTTCCCACCCGCCGAGCACACGCGAGCTGGACCAACCAAGTCCATATGGAATAGCTCATATGGGCGCTCTATCATAACCTTTGTCAGAGGCAGATGGGTGGCGGCGACCATCTTATCATGCCTACAAGGCGCACAAACCAGATCCTTCTGGTACTTCAACTTGGGCAATCCTCGGACCAAGTCAAGCCCACTCAAGCGTGACAACAAGTCAAAACTCAAGTGACCCAACCTCCTATGCCACTTCACCAAATCAGCTGACACACCCGCAACAAGGCATCGAGCATCGAGAAGAGCCAACACTCTAAGAAAAATTGGCTCTGAAAATCTGACCCTCGGCGCTGACCATGCATACAAGATCACCTCGAGAGTCCAAAACACAAGAAGCACCTGCCTTGAAGCGAACCTCAAAACCCTCACCACGAAGCTGGGAAACCGAGAGCAAATTAAACCCGAGCGACTTGACAAGAGCAACACGCCTAAGAGTCACACTATCACTTACCTTCACCGTGCCCACTGAAAGCACTCTACCTTTCCCATTGTCCCCAAAAGTGATGTACTCCTTGGACACCACCGGGGTGAGGCTGGAGAACCAACTTCGATCTCCGGTCATGTGTCGAGAGCAACCGGAGTCGATCAACCAAAAGCTATCCATGCCTCCAACCTGCAAAATCAAAAATGAGAGCGAGAGTGAGCAAACGACTCAGCACTGTTGGTATTTCTTAAGTCACCACTAATGGCGCCTTGTTAGCGTGAGCGTAAGATCCACCTGGGTACACCTATGAGTACGAACGAGTCCGCAAGCGCACGGATATACCGCTGTAGCACTTCACCTAAGGAGTATTCCAAAGGGTATCAAATCCAAGGAACGGTGAGCGCTACCTCCTAGCCTAGCTATGGTCCAAGGACACCACGCTATAGGATGAGAGGAAGATGGAAAGGATCCGGCTGATAGCGTACAGAGTTAAGAACGGTCTCTCAATTAGGAACTCTCGTTTCGGGCACCAGTTCCCTTCTGGCTATAACAGTTGGTTCTGGCCGAAAGATCTACGCCGTATCCGGATGTGGAGGAGTACAAAGGGTCCAACAGCTGTCACTACCGCGGCCTACCTCAAGACAAACCGTGGGATACGAGGCAAACGAATGATAACCCGCAGTCTAGACACCACATCTACACCACCGATCACTACTATAGCATGGCTATGTCTGTGCACCCATATCAACACTATAGCACTCAGTATAAATACGAAGTGACGAACCCACGAGGGAGAGACTAGAACTCACTTAGGTATTAGCTATCTCATGCAAGGGGTCACGGAAGGACTTTGGTCTAATTAGAACAAATAGAGCACCCACTTTACTCTAGTTAGACTAACTGGCATACAAACAGGATTAGCAACTTATGAACTACACCAGAAGATCAGAGGGTTGGGTTCATGAAGAACACAAGCCTCTAAATCAAGAACAAATGAAGAACACAAGAACTATTCAACAATGTAGAAAGCCACTTTAGTCTAAATAGAAAATATCGAAATACTCACTTTAGTCTAAATGAAGAACAAAGGCATCCGTAGAGGTTTGTTCTTGGGGAAAGGTGCCAAAACACCATGACACGTCCCCAAGTCTCCCCCTCACCTTCCTTCTAATCTCTAAGCACTAGCAAGCCAGCACTAATCCTATGCAAAGGCACTCCTCTCCTAGAGAGGTAGGAGCCCAAAGGCAAAATGAGGAGAAGAAGTGTGTGTCCTATTCTAACCCCTCCTCACTTCTATTTATAGGGGCTGGGCAACTTCATGAGGACACCCCGAGCACCCCCGGAATGGACTCCAGAGCCAACCAGGAGTCACCACGTGGAAGCAGGGCATTGGCGGCCACAAGGTCGGTTCGACCGACCCCCTATGGGCCCCACTCCCCTTGTGCTTTCTCGTGGTGGCTGTCAGGTCGGTCCTCAAGTCGGTTCTAGGTGTCCACGTGGTTTGGAGGCGGTTTGGGCACATTTGTGGGCCATAGGATCCATGTGATGCACACGTGTTAGCTTCTGATTCGTCGAGCTTCTCTCCCTTGGATTGGTGACATCAGCAATCCGTGGCACTTTGCATGGCAGCTCCTCATTGGCTGAGATGGAGAGGCTTGGATTGATGAGGTGGATGGATAAGGTGTGCTTTTGCTCTTTTTCTTGTGCTAAGTACCTGCATTCAAATATACGTCGCCACTTGTGGAATTTGTCAGTATAAGCCCCTATTCTAGTGTTGATGCTCAATTTCTATTTGTTTTATGCAGGTATTGACGGCCTAAAAGTGGTACTTAACAGCCGTCAACAACCTTCCCACACTTGACCTTTGCTCGTCCCGAGTAAAGGGAGAACAAATTAAGTGGGACATGATATCCAAAGGTATGAAGCGAGCATAAGAGATATTCCAAACCATACCTTGCACTTGTGAACTATGTGGAGTGTCTATCATGCCATCTTGGGTAGTTGAGGAATGGAACAGTCATGAATCAAATCACTTCTGCTCCTCATGTCAAGTAACTTGGGGTTTTTGCAATAAGTTTTCAAAACAGACCTTGCTCAACTTCCTCATTTGATTCTCTCAGATCACTCAATGTGTATATGTCCTCACCAAGGCATTAGAATTGCCTTTCTTCACCTACTTCTAATGATGGCTATATGTGGAGCTCAGGGTAGGATAAAACATAAAGCATACTTGTTTCACATATATTGCAAAGTTAAAGACCGGATCCAAGAAGAAAATCAAATCATACAATCAGATCAAGATGTGCACGTGTATGGGTATGATGGGTATGGTAAGGTGGATACTAGGCCTAGAATGGGTTCTAGATATTACGATACACGATGAAATGCTATGGTGATGGTAAGGTGGACACTAGCCCCAGAGTAGGTACTAGTTATTACCATCTAAATTATGAAACTCCTTTTTTTGCATGATTTCCTCCACTCTCCTTTTTGAAATTTTCGAGACATGGGCTATCTCTCTCTCTCTCTTTATCATGCTTTTTGAGCATGTCTTTCCCCTTTTTTTTACATAGCCAGTCTCTTTTGGAGATATTTGGAGAGAGGTAAATCATGGAACAATGCATGGAGCTTTATTTGGTGGAATAGATGGATGATACAATGCTAACTTCCAGTGTAGAAGCATAGCAAGGGGGAAATGGCGGTGTGCACGTGAATCTTGATCATGAAAGCATAAAGTGAATTCTCACAAGGGTCACAACAATTTGACAAAGCTCAATGCGATAAGAAGCAGCATATGAGTATAAGGTTTTCAACTAAATTCATCATATGGCTTTGGTAGGACTTTTGGCATATCAAAAGAGGAGCTTTGCAAAGGGTTTTCAAAATTTTCAAAATAAATAACCCAAGCACTCAAACATTAGGAGCGAAGATCATATCACCAAACCATATCACAAACTCCAACTACTTAGATGAGCATGAGTTCCCTAATGATATTTGTTCACAAGCATCAAGATAATGAGTAAGAAATAAAACATATGCAAGCCAACCACAGGAATCATGTAGAGCAAGCAGACCACCATTATTTGAGTTTGATCCACTGGATAAGAATTGAAGATCATTCAAACTCATAGGTAGAGAGAGTGAGATGAAGGGTGCACATACCATCGCTCCTGAAGGATATGGGGAACAAGGAAGACTAGTGGTGATTCGGCTGACCCGTGGGGTAGCCAGCTCACACTAGTTTACCTTGTCCTTGTCATGAACGTGTAGACGATGTCGTGCAACCCTTGTGTGGGAGTTCTCAAGTGGGTATGATGATGATGAGCTTGAGAGAACTCCCCCACACTGGTGCTTGTACTGGTGCTGTTCTTCGAGCAAAAGTGGAAACAAAAAGAGGAACTCTGCTGGTTCGATGACCATAGAGCCTTTATTCGAAATCAAATATTTTTGTTGTTTTTTTATTGTCACCATGTCATTTGCTCAAACAGGGTTAGATCAAAATTACATTTCATAAACAAGGGGGAATATACTTACCTTGGACCTTTGAGAGGTCACATGTTCCTCCTTTGTATGTTATGCAGCATGAGTCTGACACCTTAACTTACGTTCCCATATGAATCTAACTTAATGACTTACCCGTTTGAATTTGACGATTTTCTGCAGGGGTTAGTCCACATACATGCAACCAAGATCTTATGAAAGCATGACTCTAAGGTTCATCAATCAAAACTCAACACCATGTATTGTTTTGACTGAAGGAGACAGTTTTAACCTAAGCACCATGCTTAATTTAAAACAACCTATGAATGTATGAGGCCATAAACACTCAAACCATAGCATACGAACAAAGATAAGGGTAGCATGCAAGCGTGACTAAGCTATTTTCAAAGGGACAAAAGCATGAGCATATGACGGTGAACATCGGGCAACCTCCCGGAAGGGCTTTGTTTAAAGTCAAAAGCAGGACATACCTAGCTAGTCGGGCAAGATGCAAGAGCTAACATCATCTCCAAACCAGGATAAGATTTGGCATGAGAGGAACTTTACTTGGGATGCTCACATATCTCCCCACACTTGGAGTTTGCATTGCTAAGCAACGAAACTCAAGTGTGTGGAGATCAAGCTTCCTTTGTAAATGTTCCTTCACCAAAATCTTACCAAAGTGTTGTAGTTGATGTAGCTCACATGTTCTTAGGAATCACTTGTCCACTGTTCTTTTTAATCTTCACCTGTAAGGTTAGCGACCCAAAATACCCGAAGGACAACTTTATCTTAAAAACATGTTCTTGCTTTTATTCGAAAGGGGAAATAAAACCTATGCTAATCTAGGCTATCTCCTGGCAGTGCTTTGTTTTTGGTCATAAGCTCGACCAGGGGAACTTCATCTTGCAGCTATCATTGGTGGTGTCATTCCCGACTCACCACCAATCTTGGATGTATCAGTGAAGCTTTAGCTGCAAGGTTAGTGCCACAGTGCACGCACGAAATCTGATATGCTTATGGTAAACATATGCATCCACAATCAACCTTCTAAACATTTTGCAAAAGAGGACCAAAAGGTGGTTGTAGCCCTCATGTGTGGTCAATGCACTAAGCATGGCTGACTCTGGAGAGGAATTATGCGAGCATGGTTCATAAGGTATATCAAGGACGAAGCTACCATGCTCGTCAATGGAATCATTTCCTATGAATTCCAGAGTCAGTGCCTCACAAGATTCCATGGCCCATGAGTCCTCTATCTCAAGAGATTTGTCATGGAAGCTCGATATCAACTCTCGATCGTAATCGAAAGCAATATGATACGGGCCAGCGGGAAGAGGCTCAAACTTGGTCGAGAGGGATGATGATCGTTCGCCTTCACAGAGGTGAAGAGAATCTTTCGAGTCATTGTCATGAGGAGTAGGAAAGTCTACAACCTCAATGAGAACGGACTTGGATGATGCGAACAGAGATACATGCAACATTTTCTCGAGCGGGTTTTGCTTGGGAAGATGCTCTGCCATGGAATGTTCATGACAAGAGATGGATGTGGTAGAAGTGGCTTCCCTAAGCTTTACATCTAGGCTCCCTTGAGGTTTATCAAGAAGTTCATCCAATGGGAAGCCTAGGAGAAGATCGAAATCCATGATGTCATAGATATAAAAATCTAAGCACACCTCGATCTCGTCTATGATGATCGGCACGTCCCTAGCAATCCCTCGACATGGGAAAAGGTATTTTTTCCACCTGGGACTTCGGAAATATTTATCAGTCGGGGTGAGGGGCATGTCACCCACCAGAGTGTCCAGAAGGCACTCCGGTATGATGCACGCTCCAGCAGTAGGGTCATGAACAGCATCTACGGTGTTTCCCTCATGGAACAATGGATAGTCGTGGAAGTCGAGCTAACCCGAATTGCTTCGGAAGTAGGCTTTAATTCCTGAGGCGACCAATCCACTATAGTTCCATGATTCCAAACTTCATCGAGGACCTCAAAAAGGTCCAACGATGCCGTAGGATTCTCGTGCCTATAGTGATTCGAGGCATTTATAATGTCTCTAGGAGAATCATCCTTGAATATGTGAGAGAACTCCGAAGGTTGAATCTCTTCTTCCTTCGGTGTTCGCGGTTCGGGAGAAGGCTCTCTAAACGAATCATAGGATGTGCAGGATGAAAGCTCAAATTCGTCTATTAAGAGACTCTCGTGGATCGACTCTGATTCTTGGTGGGGATCGTTGTGACTGGTATGGGAAGAAGAGGCTTCTAAGAAGAATTCTAGGATCTCTCTTCTTTCCATTGGGGATTGATGTTCAAACGAACCTCCAGCTAGAAGGTCGAGCTCTTGTGCAGACTCCATGTCTAACCTCATGTAAAAGGCGCACAATGATACATCCTCGGGTATAGATAAGTCTGAGCTAAGCTCCAACAGGTGTGAGAACCTAGCCCAAGCTGCACTTATAGACTCACCCTCTAATTGGCCAAATTCACGGAATTCACATGGTAGCAACTCTGAGCGTTCAAAAGGGGAGAACGAGTAACAAAAGTCATCTCGTAGTTCTTCCCAATTGTCTACACTCCCTATCGTGCGGGTGTACCACTGCTCCGCTCTGTCTACAAGAGAGAAGGAAACAATTTCCACCTCAAAGTTTCCCGTGTCATACCTGGGATAACCAAGCACGAACACAGTTCTTCGAACTCCTTTAAATGATCATGGGGATCATCACTGATGGCTCCAGAGAATGGTCGATTCCGAACCATGGCTATAAAGCTGGGACAAAGTTCGCAGCTAGATGAAGAAGTTGATGGTTGCTCTAAGACAAACTCACCCCTAGGGGTAGAGAGGCTTTGACAGGAAGGCATCTCAATGGGTAGCGGGGGTAAAGGTAGAATAAAGAAAAGTAAAAAGATACGAGGACCACAAGGTTTGAAGATAGATACAGCAACCGTTCCCCGGCAATAGCGCCAGAAATGCTTGTTGGTATTTCTTAAGTCACCACTAACAGCGCCTTGCTAGCGTGAGTGTAAGATCCACCTGGGTACACCTATGAGTACGAACGAGTCCACAAGTGCACGGATATACCACTGTAGCACTTCACCTAAGGAGTATTCCAAAGGGTATCGAATCCAAGGAACGGTGAGCGCTACCTCCTAGCCTAGCTATGGTCCAAGGACACCACTCTATAGGATGAGAGGAAGATGGAAAGGATCCGGCTGATAGCGTACAGAGTTAAGAACGGTCTCTCAATTAGGAACTCTCGTTTCGGGCACCAGTTCCTTTCTGGCTATAACAGTTGGTTCTGGCCGAAAGCTCTACGCCGTATCCAGACGTGGAGGAGTATAAAGGGTCCAACGGCTGTCACTACCGCGGCCTACCTCAAGACAAACCGTGGGATACGGGGCAAACGAAGGATAACCCGCAGTCTAGACACCACGTCTACACCACCGATCACTACTATAGCACGGCTACGTCTGTGCACCCATAGCAACACTATAGCACTCCGTATAAATACGAAGCAACAAACCCACGAGGGAGAGACTAGAACTCACTCAGGTATTAGCTATCTCATGCAAGAGATCACGGAAGGACTTTGGTCTAATTAGAACATACGGAGCACCCACTTTACTCTAGTTAGACTAACTGGCATACAAATAGGATTAGCAACTTATGAACTGCACCAGAAGATCAGAGAGTTGGGTTCATGAAGAACACAAGCCTCTAAATCAAGAACAAATGAAGAACACAAGAACTATTCAACAATGTAGAAAGCCACTTTAGTCTAAATAGAAAAAGTCAAAATACTCACTTTAGTCTAAATGAAGAACAAAGGCATCTGTAGAGGTTCACATATATACCTAAGTACAACCAATGTAGAACATTTAGGTAGTATAACATTCTCAAATATGTTAAAGTTAATTTCAGCTAGGTGAGAGTTCACCTCTTGTTGTAGTTTCTTGGCACGACTTCGTGTAATTGGTCCTTGGTTTGTATTTATTGGTGTGTTGTGTTCATCCACTTGTGTAACAGCACGATCAATGGGGATGTCCACATCATCCTCCCCCTCTTGAAAAGGAGTCGTCCTCGACTCTGATTCTTCATCACCAAAATATGGTGCCAAGTCAGCAACATTGAATATTGTGCTAACACCATAGTCATTCGGAAGATCAATCTTGTATGCATTATCATTGATTCGTGCCAGCACTCTGAATGGACCATCTCCTCGTGGCATCAACTTTGATTTACGTCGATCTGGAAAACGATCCTTGCATAGATGTACCCAAACTAGATCTCCTGGTTCAAATATCACCTTCTTCTGATGCTTGTTTGCTTTGGCTGCAAAATACTTCGCTTTCTTCTCAAGTTCTTTCTTGGTCTTTTCATGTCTCTTCTTTATGTATGCAGCCCGCTTGGAGGCTTCCATATTACTTTGTTCCTGCAAAGGTAATGGCAACAAATCAATGAGAGTATTTGGTTTAAAACCATACACAATTTCAAATGGACACATTTTGGTTGTAGAGTGTACTGCCCTGTTATATGCAAATTCAACATGTGGCAAACACTCTTCCCACTCCTTCAAGTTCTTTTTTATCACAGATCGTAGTAGCATTGAAAGTGTTCGACTCACCACCTCAGTTTGTCCATCTGTTTGCGGATGACAAGTGGTAGAAAATAATAGTTTTGTTCCAAGTTTTGCCCAAAGAGTCTTCCAAAAATAACTCACAAACTTTGTGTCACGATCTGAAACAATGGTCCGTGGCATTCCGTGCAATCTCACAATTTCCCTGAAAAATAAAGTAGCTACGTGGGAAGCATCATCACTTTTATTACAAGGTATGAAATGCGCCATTTTTGAGAACCTATCAACAACCACAAAAATAGAATCCCTCCCCCTCTTTGTTCTAGGTAAACCCAACACAAAATCCATGCCAATGTCCTCCCCAGGAACACTAAGAACGGGCAATGGAATGTATAAACCATGAGGGTTCAGTTTTGACTTAGCTTTGTGGCATGTAACACAGCGCTGCACAAGTCGCTCAACATCTCTTCTCATCTTTGGCCAATAAAAGTGGTCGGCCAGCATCTCATAGGTCTTGTCTCTTCCAAAATGACCCATCAAACCACCTTCATGTGCTTCCTGCAACAACAAAAGTCTAACAGAGCAATTTGGAACACATAGTTTGTTAGCTCGAAATAAAAATCCTTCATGCATGTGGTATTTTTCCCAACCTTTTCCTGCTGTACATTTAGCATAAGGCTCTGAAAATTCATGATCAGTAGAGTAGAATTCTTTTATGCTCTCTAATCCCAACACTTTTACCTCAAGTTGATTCAGCAGAATATTTTTGCGGGACAATGCATCAACAACAATATTATCTTTACCTTTCTTGTACTTCACAATGTATGGAAAAATTTCAATGAATTCAGCCCACTTCGCATGTCGACGGTTCAGTTTAGCTTGGCCTTTTAAGTACTTCAAAGATTCATGATCTGAATGGATAACAAATTCTTTTGGCCACAAATAATGTTGCCATGTTTCAAGTACTCTTACCAAAGCATACAACTCCTTGTCGTACACGGAGTAGTTCAGTTGTGCTCCTCCCAACTTCTCGCTGAAATATGCAACAGGCTTCCCTTCTTCCATGAGCACTCCTCCAATTCCAATCCCACTTGCATCACATTCAACCTCAAAAGTTCTTGTGAAATCCCATTTGAAGACGACACCTTTCTTCGTCAACTCGTTTAATGGAGCAGCTATGGTGCTGAAATCTTTGACAAATCTTCTATAAAAACCAGCAAGGCCATGAAAACTTCTCACTTGACTTACGTTCTCAGGTGTTGGCCATTCTTTGATTGCTGCAACCTTGGATTCATCCACTTGAATTCCCTGTCCAGAGACAACAAAACCAAGAAACACAACTTGATCTGTGCAAAAGGTGCACTTCTCAAGGTTAGCAAATAATTTCTCCTTTCTAAGCACATCCAAAACTTGTTTTATGTGTTCAGCATGTTCCTCCAATGTCTTGCTGTAAATTAAGATGTCATCAAAGTAAACAACAACAAATTTTCCAATGAAAGTTCTCAAGACATGATTCATTAATCTCATGAAAGTACTAGGAGCATTAGTCAAACCAAAAAGCATAACTAACCATTCATACAACCCAAACTTTGTTTTGAAAGCAGTTTTCCACTCATCACCAATTTTCATTCGAATTTGATGGTAACCACTACGCAAATCAATTTTGGAAAATATCATGGAACCACTCAATTCATCAAGCATATCATCTAGCCTAGGAATAGGATGACGATAGCGAACAGTGATATTATTGATGGCTCTACAATCTACAAACATCCTCCATGTACCATCTTTCTTTGGCACCAAAATAACTGGGACAGCACAAGGACTTAAACTTTCACGCACATAACCTTTATTTAAAAGTGCTTGTACTTGCCTCTGAATTTCCTTTGTTTCTTCGTGATTGGTGTGGTATGGTGGACGATTGGGTAACGCATCCCCTGGAATGAGATCGATTTGATGTTCAATGCCACGTAATGGCGCCAGTCCAGCAGGTGTTTCCTCCGAAAAGACATCCTTGTAACCCTGCAAAAGACAAGAAATAACACTAGGAAGAGATGTTATGTCATTAGCTGAAAGCAACATGTCTTTGTACACAAGTACAATGAGTACTTGGCCTGGGTTACATCTCACATCTCTCATTTCAGATTTAGTGGCTAACATGATCAGATTTTTATCCTCTCTTTTATTTTTATCCCTCTCATTTGGCTTGTGGCTCTCACTCACTGATTTGTGGAGGGCACTCACATTCTTTTTCTCACTCTCAACTCTCACTTCGGAAGTCTTTTGCAAGTGCTCTGCTAAGAGTTGTTGCGGTGTCATGGGTTTAAGCACCAAGTTCTTTCCCTTCCACTTGATCGTGTAATGATTTGTGTGACCACAATGTAGAGATGAACGATCATATTGCCATGGCCTTCCCAACAGCAGATGGCAGACTGTCATGGGTGCCACATCACACTCAATGGTGTCAACATACTCACCAACTTTGAATGGAACTCGCACTCTTTGTGCAATCTTGATGGAACCGGAGTTGTTCAACCATTGCACATGGTAAGGATGAGGATGTTTCAGCAGCTTTAAACCGAGTTTATCAACCATTTCCTTGCTAGCAAGATTGTGGCAGCTTCCACCATCAATGATAACCTTGCAAACTTTGTCCTCAACCTTGGCTCTTGTTTGAAATAAATTGTGTCGCTGTCCATTCTCAGCTTCCTTCATTTGCACACTCAAAATTTGAGTAACAACAAGGGCAGCACCTCCCTCAAATTCACAAGATGTGAGACCATCATTTTCAATAGCATCCTCAAATTGGCCTTCATCAAAAGCTTCTTGCTCTTCTTCACTAGCAGATTCATACTCTTCTTGATCATTAACAAGGATGGTTCGATTATTTGGACACTCCTTGATAACATGACCACGGCCTCCACACTTAAAGCATTGAATTCCACTACTTTTTGCTATAGAAGCCATTGATGTAGATGATGATGTTGTAGGTTTACTCCTCTCAGTATGTGCAGCCAACTCTTTGCCACTAGAGTTGCTCATAGCAGCTGCACGTATGCCTCCACTTGAGTTGGAATTTGAACCTCGATTTACATTGGTTCTTGGTGTAAACTTGCTTGCACTTGGGGAAGCTCTTGTACTGAATAAACCACCTTGATTACTCTTCATATCTTGCTGCAATTGACACTTAGCCTTGCTTGCTTGATGGACCAATTCAATAAGATTGCAGTATGGCTGAAATTCTACAATGCGCTGAATGTTACGTTGTAAACCAGCCATGAACCTTGCAATTGATTGCTCTTGATCTTCATATACATTAGCCCTGATCATTGCTTTCTCCATCTCTTTATAATACTCATCAACAGAGAGATTTCTTTGCTTCAAATTCTGCAGCTTGTCAAAAAGATCACGTCGATGATGTCTAGGTACAAATCTTGCTCTCATTTCTCTTTTCATTTCAGCCCACGTACGAACAGTACCTTGCCCAGCTTCTTCCCTATCATTGAGCATTTGCTCCCACTAGATTAGAGCATAATCATCAAACTCAAGTGCAGCCATTGCCACCTTCTTCTCTTCAGAATAATTATGTAAGCGAAAAATCTTGTCAACCTTCAACTCCTATGTAAGATATGTTTCAGGATCAGATCCTCCATCAAACTTGGGAATGGTGAATTTTAACTTTCCAAACCTCTCCTCATTGGGCCGATCACGATCATAATTACCTCGGCGATGACGACCATAGTTTGAGGGCTGTTCAACCTCTTCTTCTTCATATTCATCCTCAAATTCAGCATGATCATTATCTTCTTGTCCACGACCTATTCCTCTTCCACGACCACCTCCATTACCTCCATCACCACGCCCTCGACCAGCAGGTCTTCTAGCATGGAAAGCAGCTCTTTGTCGACGTTCTTGTTGTTCTCTTGCAACTCGTTCAGCAGCTTCTTCTGCAGTTTCCTCAACTTCATCTTCATGGTTACTCGCATTTTCAGCATCACGAGGAAGATGTTGCAGCCGCTCTAAAATAGCTTGCAAATCATTGGTCATTCTATTTTGTCTGTCCTCTATATTTTGCCTCATATCGTTGAATTGTGCCATGGTAACACAATCTTCAATTTCAGGTCGTTCATCCATCTTCCTGTATGGTTAGTAAAAACACAAACAAAAAGTATAGGTGGAATGAAAAATTATGTGGATCTCACAACCTCACCTTCTCTTACCAAGCAAAGCTCTTATGCTTCCATGCAAGTTACTAAGGAAATCTGTTGGTGGTAAAGAGTAGTGATAATTGAGCAAATACAAGATCAGAAAAACCGTACACGATGGCTTTTATGTGGAGCTTGGTAGGGTATAAAACACAAGGAGCAATCTGAATTCTAGTTGTTGTAAAGATAAGTAACAATCCAAACTAGAGATTCAATGCTTAGTGCTGATCACAAGATATGAAAGATGTGATGTAACAACACACGCACAAAAGACAGATTTCAGATTTGATGCAAACAAGGAATATGCTAGTGATGATTGATTTAAAGAGAATCACCTAGCAAAATTGCACCAAAATGATGATAGCAACCTGGTTACACAAATTGATATGAAGGTTCAAACACTTGTGCATACCAACAATCTGATCATTCTCCCTTCTTTCCAACACTTTCTTCTCTTTTTTTGACACTTTTTTTGCATGATACTAAACAAAGATCAGATATAACACTTGCACAAATTTAAGATGATAGAACCAAATATAACCAGCAGCTATCTTAATAGGGCAAAAGTTTTCGCAAAGGATAGAAATGGTTTACTTCTTTTTGTGGGGATTTTCAGATATATAGAAAGGCACAAAAAGGACACGCAAAGGATGATATGATCAGCAACTAAACAAGGACTCTAATGGATTGAAACTTAACCAAACTCACTAGAATAACAGATCGTAATGAAAAGGCTATGACAAATTTTTTTAGGCTTTTTGGTGGATAGGACGAAGGCAAAAATATATGTAGCTAAGGGTAAAGAAAATCCTACCGTGGCAACGATGGCTCTGATACCAGATGATATGGATCCTGTCCCGATCTTCACGACGTAGGATCTTGAACAAGATAACTAGCTGAAATTTAGCCAAGATAAATAGCTGTGAACAGCCGGATAGGTAGTGCAACCTGACGACACGCACAAGAAGCCAACCACCGTCTCTATACGGCAGCCTGAATCAAGGATTCGCCTAATCACACTCTCAAAGAACCAACCTACGCAACCTGAACACGAAGTAGTAGGAGCACGAATTGGGTGCCGATGAAGCGGCTGCCGATGTAATCCCACAGGGAAATCACAAGAGCAAAGGGGTAGAGAATCACTCTCTGAATTTGTTAGTACGCAGCTGAACAAAGGGGTTCTATTTCATTATCAAGTCTCGATTATTTCAGAGATACATAGGGTAGTTATACAAGGAACAACCCTCCTTGTTGGGTGTGAATGGACCTTTGAGTTTCTGGAGTTATGCTACGTAAAAAAACCACCACGAATTGAAATCCCGAACAGCCTCGTGTGGATGTTGGCTTTCTGCGTAGTCTCCACTAAATCGGTCATAACTCTTTATTGGGAAGTCCAATGGACATGCAGTTTCTTTCATTGGAAAGTTAGCTTCAAGACGGTTCCATCATGTACTCATGGAGCTCTAGAGCTATCGGGGTTTAAGAGTTATGATCAAATCATTATGCAGGTCCGAACTGGTCCGAACTGATGGTCGGAACTGATCCGTGTGAACGGGTCCGAACTGAACTTTGCTGGATCATCCTTGGTCCGAACTGATCCACTTGTTTCTTCTTCTTTGCTTCCTCTCTGTGTATAGCTGCACCACCCCTCTCACATATATACCTAAGTACAACCAATGTAGAACATTTAGGTAGTATAACATTCTCAAATATGTTAAAGTTAATTTCAGTTAGGAGAGAGTTCACCTCTTGTTGTAGTTTCTTGGCACGACTTCGTGTAATTGGTCCTTGGTTTGTATTTATTGGTGTGTTGTGTTCATCCACTTGTGTAACAGCACGATCAGTGGGGATGTCCGCATCACTTTGGCTTTGGGTTCTCTCTAGGTTGTGGCTTCAACTCACCCTCTTTCACAAACCTCACCGGTTTCTAGAAATCATTTGTCTGTGGATCTGGAGTTGTGTCAAGTTTGTTTTGGAGATGGTTTGGTTTGGGTATAAACTTGTTCTTGGGTATGGTTTGTGGTGGAATGGGGATGCTCTCAACTTTCTCATCTCTCTCACCACTGCACTCACCCACATTCTCAGCCCCAAGCGCCTTGCAATCATAGCGCTTAAACTCAGCAATCATCATCTTAAGCTGAGGCGCATGACCCGACAACCAACGCATTAACTGACGCAACTCATCATTCTCATCTTGCAAGCGATCAACACAATTAGCAAGTTCAATGTTCTTCAAAGCAGATTCTTCACAGCTAGAGCAAGATGTAGCAATAGGAGACTTCAAAGCAGCCTCGAGGGATTTAACAAGAGCACGAGATTCATCTAACTTTGCATGTAAAACAGGGCATGAAGTACAAGCATCTAGCAAAGAAGGTCTAGATTTCATCTCCACAAGCTCAACCCTAACAGCATCTAGTTCCTCAACCTTTGAGGCATACTTCTCCTTAAGAACAGTAAGATCATCAAGGAAAACAGAGCAATCACTACATTCAGGTTCATCAGTCACAATAGGAGCAGACTTCAAAGACTCAACCTGAGACCTAGCATCAACAAGCAAGGACTCTAGCTCAATCACCTTCTCCTTAGCCTCTCCTAGCAAAGACCTATACTCCCTCTTCTCCTTGTTGGTCTTTCTAAGCACACCATCACGGTTGTCAAGCAAGTCATTCAACCTAGCATTCTCCGCTATCAAGAAGGCCGAATCATTATTTACCTCATCCTCAGAGTCAGAGTCTAAGTCATTCTTGTGGCTCTTCTTGCTTCCGGAGCTGTGTGCCATGCCGCAAAAGCCTTGGGCAGCGAAGCACAGGCCGTTGATGTTCTTGCTCGACCGCTTGCCCTTGTGCTGGTCCACCTCTTCTTCTTCACCGCTTGAGCTCGATGAAGAGTAGCAGGACCTCGAGTCGATGTCGCTCGCTCCGGCGACCATCGCATGCTCCGTCTTCTTCTTGTGGCCTCCACTCTTCCTCGGCCTCCGCTCGGACTTGTTCTTGCCCTTGTAGTCGTTCCTCGAGCGGTGCTTGTGCTCGGTCCTCGGACGGTACTTGTTCTCAGCCTTGACCTCCATGGCCTCCGGGCACTCGGCGATGAAGTGCCCGTGCTTCCCGCACTGGTAGCACATGCCTGAGTTCCTGTGAGCGTTCTTGCGGTTCGTGTACATGCGCTCGAACCTCCGGCTCAACAAAGCGAGATCCTCCTCGGCTAGCACGTCGAACTCCTCATCTGGCATGAACACAAGATCAGACAAGGAAAACTGCCTGGATGGCATCTAAGCGTTAGTCCTCAAACCAGATACGAGTGCCAGACTATGAGGGTCAGTCGGGTTCTCGATCTTTGCTCGCACCCCACGGTCATCCTCGGACGACTTGAGCTTGGAAAACAGCTCGTCCAGCATGAGGGTCTCATAGTTCCCCGACTCCAAGATAGCCTCGACCTTCTCACTCCACACGGTACGATTGTTGGGTATTTTAGCGACACACGAAATAAATCCGCAAGCACATGGATACCATTGTAGCTTTCACCTCAGAGTATTCCAAGGGTATCGAATCCAAGGGAACGTGTGTGCACTAACTTCGTACAGTCGGTCCAAGGACACACCCAGATAAGAGGCAAGGATAGAGAGGATTCCTAAAGATAGCACTATAGATGAGATTAAAGGTCAATCTCTAGATAGAACTTAGCTTAGGGTACCGATAGCCCTGACTTAATAGGCGACTCCGGTACGCGGATCTATGTGGAACGGAGCTCTGACTATATCCAGCCGTGGAGGATCAATGAGGGCCAGAAGGGCTGTCACCACCTCCTGGACTACCTCTACCTAACCTTGGGATAAGCCGAACGAATGATAACCGGTAGCGTATCACAATGTCCACACTGTGGTTACTACCGTAGCCAACGGACTATGGCACTCTATACTAATAGAACTACGACCACGGAAGAGAACTGATCTCACTCACTATAGTTACTACTAGCTTATACTAAAGGCATACGAGAGAGCACTCGATCCCATACTATGCTTCCAACGTATACGAACGACTTGCAGCAGACGAACACATAAACCCAGGATCTACGCACTAGTAGAGGAAAAAAGTCTACTCATGCAACCTAGCATAGACTATTAGAAAGGAATCACGAACACACTTTATTCTAATCAGAGCACGCAAGCATTTCCACTTTATTCTAAATGACGAACATGCATACAAACGGATATGAGCACTTATGAACCTATGCTACAAGATCGAAAGGTTGTGTTCGCGAAGAACACAAGCCTCTAAATCAAGAACAAGCGAAGAACACAAGAACATATCACCTATGCATGAATGCTACTTTAGTCTAAATAGAAAATGCGGAAATACTCACTTTACTCTAATTGAAGAACGAAGCATCCATAGAGATACAAATCCCTCTCTCTCTCTCTCTCCTATTCTCTAATCTAGCAAGGAGAGGCATCTCCTTTGAAGGGAAGCTCTCATCCTTGGGTGAGATGGTGTGTCTCTATTCTTACCCCCTCTCCATCTATTTATAGGCCAAGGGAGGCTTGGGGACTCCCCTTGGCTGCCTTTATTGCCACCTATAGGGTGGTGACACGTGGCACTGAGGAGTGGGGGCCAAGTTGCTGTATCTTGCGTGAGAAGGAGCTTGAGACGGCTTCCTTCCTGCGTAAGCTACTGAATCTTGCGGTGTAAGCTTCTGGGAAGCTACTCATTGTAGCCACACATGTGCATGCGCCCCATGCTGCTGATGTGGCGTGGACCCGCGCCAGGTGTGGGCCCCGCTGGTGGGTCCTGCGTGACGAGGTGTGGGCCCCAGGTGACGTCATCTATCCTTTGTTTATTTATTTCATATCTTTCTCATACGGACTCCGATGTAGACAAATAATATATCCGTTTTGATCGTCTCGACGAGCCCGTCGCAATAGTGCAGTTTAAATTGGCATTTGAGGTTGTTTATGATGATGTCCTATATAAGCCATTAGATCAGTTGCTCTCAACTGTACCATTTTAGCACGTATTTCGGTGTGCCCTGCAACAAAAGCTAGAGACACCAACACTTGTGGAAATTGTTAGTATAAACTCCTATTCTAGTGTTGATGATCACTTTCCATTTATTTTATGCAGGAATTGATGGCCTAAAAGTGGTACTTAAAAGCCGTCAACAACACCCCCACACTTGACCTTTGCTCGTCCTCGAGTAAAGGAGAACAAATCAAGGTGAGACATGACATCCAAAGGTATGAAGCAAGCATAAGAGATATTCCAAACCATACCTTGTACTTGTGAACTTTGTGGAGTGTCTATCATGTCATCTTGGGTAGTTGAGGAATGGAACGGTTAGTGAATCAAATCACTTCTACTCATCATATCAAGTAACTTGGGGTTTTGCAATAATTTTTCAAAACAAACTTTGCTTAGCTCCTCATTTGATTCTCTCAGATCGGTCAATGTGTATATGTCCTCACCAAGGCATTAGATTTGCCTTTCTTTCATCCTACCTCTAATGATGGCTATATGTGGAGCTCAGGGTAGGATAAAGATAAAGCATACTTGCATCACATATATTGCAAAGTCAAAAACCGGATCCAAGGAGAAAATCAAATCATACAATCAGATCAAGATGTGCACATGTATGAGATGTGATGGATATGGTAAGGTGGATACTAGGCCCAGAATGGGTGCTAGATATTACCATATATATGATGAATGTTATGGTGATGGTAAGGTGGACACTAGGCCCGGACCGGGTGCTAGTTATTACAATCTGATTTATTGGGACTCCTTTTTGCATGATTCCATCTCTCTTTTTTTCTTCTTTATTTTAGACACGGGCTATCTTTCTTTCTTTTTTCTTCATGCTTTTAGCATGGTTTTTTTTTCCACCTATGCCTTTGAGCATGGTTTTTTTCTTCTTTTTTTTTGCATAGCCCATGCCCTTTTTCAAGGATACTTTGGGGAGAGAGGTCACATATGGAGCTTTATATTGGGGAATGGATGAATGATACAATGCTAACTTTCAGTGTAGAAGGATAGCAAGGGGAAAAAGGAGTGCACATGAATCTTGATCATGAAAGCATGAAAAGAATTCTTGCAAGGGTCACAACAATTTGACAAAGCTCAATGCAAAGACAAGCAGCATATGAATGAAGAGTTTTCATGATAACTAATCATATGGCTTTGGTAGGACTTTGGCATATCAAAGAGGAGCTTTGCAAAGGGTTTTCAAGTTTTCAAATAAAATTCCCAAGCACTCAAACAATTAGAGAGAAGATCATATCATCAAACCATATCACAAACACCAACTACTTAGATGAGCATGAGTTCCCTAATGATATTTTTCCACAAGCATCAGGATGAAAAGCATGGAATAAAACATATGCAAGCCAACCATAGGAAACATGTATAGCAGGTAGAGTAAGATTCCAAGAGTTTGATTTATCAGATAAGATTTGAAACTTATTCAAACATCATGAATCAAAGAGAGTGAGATAAAGGGTGCACATACCATTGCTCCTGAAGAATATGAGAAACAAGGAAGACCAGTGGTGGTTCAGCTAGCCCATGGGGCAGATGGATCACTCTAGTTTACCTTGTCCCTTGTCATGAAAGTGCAATCGATGTTGTGCAACGCATGTGTGGGAGATCTCAAGTGTGTATGTCGATGATAAGCTTGGGAGATCTCCCCCACACTTGTTCATGTACCTGGTGCTGTCTTCAAACAAAATGTGGAAACAAAAGAGGGACTTTGGTGGTTCAAGAACTAGGGAGTCTTTATTCAAATTCAAATATAAATTCACCATGAGACCTAGCTCAAACAAGTCTGGCATGCCTTGGCTTATCTTCCCTTTTGAATCAAGCTCGATGACTTACCCCATTTGGATTCGAAATTCCTGCAAGGGTTAGTCCACATATACAACCAATATCCATGCAAGCATTAACTATATGGTTCATCAATCAAACTCAACACCATGTCTTGTTTGATTGAAGAAGACAATTTTAACCTAAGCACCATGCTTAATTTAAAATAACCTATGAATGCACGTAGCTAAACATGCACTCAAACCATAGCATTACAAACATGGATAAAAGAAGCATGAAAGCATGATCAAGCATGTCCAAAGGGACATAAACATGAGCATAAGATGGTGAACATCGGGCAACCTCCCAGAAGGGCTTTGTTTAAAGTCAAAAGCAGGACGTACCTAACTGGGCAAGAGGCAAGAGCTAACATCATCTTCAAACCAAGATAAGATTTGGATGAGAGTAACTTTACTCAGGATGCTCACATACCTCCCCCACACTTGAAGTTTGCATTACTAGGCAACCAAACTCAAGTGTGTGGAGATCAAGCTTCCTTTTGTAAGTATTCCCTCACCAAAAAACTTACCAAAGTGTTGTAGTTGATGTAGCTCACATGTTCTTAGGAATCACCTGTCCACCGTTCTTCTCAATCTCCACTTGAAAGGTTAGCGACCAAAGATACCCGAAGGACAACCTTATCCTAAAAACATGCTCTTGTTTTTTATTTGAAAAGGCAAACAAAATCTAACCTAATCCAGGCTATCTCCTAGTAGTGCTTTGTTTATGGTCATAAGATCGACCCTGGGAACTTCTTCTTGCAGCTATCATTGGTGATCTCATTCCCGTTTCACCACCAATCATTGATGTGTCATTGAAACTTCAGCTGCAAGGTTAGTTCCACAGTGCATACACGAAATCTGCAATGCTTATGGTAAACATATGCATCTACAACCAACCTTCTAAATTTTAAGCAGAAGAGGACCAAAAGGCGGTTGTAGTTCTCGTGTGTGCCTAGTGCACTAAGCATAGCTGACTCTAGAGAAGCATGATGCAAGCATGGTTCATGTGGTGTATCAAGAATGAAGCTACCATGCTCATCAATGGAATCCTTTCCTTTGAACTCCAGAGTCGGCGCCTCATAGATTTCCATGGCCCACGATTTCTCCATCTCAAGAGATGCATCATGGAAGCTCGATGTTGATTCTCGATCAGGGTCGAGAGAAACATCGTACTGGCCAGCGGGAAGAGGCTCAAACTCGATCGAGGATGATGATGATCATTCGCCTTCACAAAGGTGAAGAGGATCTTCTGAATCGTACTCCTGAGGGGTAGAAAATTCTACAACCTCAACGAGAACGGACTCAGACGATGCGAGCGGAGATACATGCATCATCTCCTCGAGCGGGTTTTGCTTGGGAAGAGGCTTCTCCATAGAATTTTCTGAAAGCAAGGGAGTGATGGCAGGAGCGGCTTCCCTAAGCTTTTCATCTAGGCTCCCTTGAGATTTATCAAGAAGATCATCCAATGGGAAGCCTAGGAGAAGACTAAAATCGACGATGGGGTAGATATGAAAATCTAAGCACACCTCAATTTTGTCTATGATGATCGGCACGTCCCTAGCGATCCCCCGACATGGAAAAAGGTAGCCCCACCTGGGACTTCGGAAATATCTATCAATCGGGGTCAGGGGCTTGTTACCCACAAGAGTATCCATAAGGTACTCCGATATGATGCAAGCCCCAATAGTAGGGTCATGAACAGCTTCTACGACATTTCCTCTCATGGAACAAGAGATAGTCGTGGAGGTTGAGCTAACCCGAATTGCTTCGAAAGTACGCTCTAACTCCTTTGACCAATCCGATGTGGATGCCTGATTGGAAACTTTATCGAGGGCCTCATAAGGGCACATCGATGTCGTAGGCTTCTCGTGCCTAGGATGATTCGAGGTGTTTATGATGTCTTCAAAATGATCATCCTCAAATCGGAAAGCAAACTCCGAAGGTTGAATCTCCTCTTCCTTCGGTGTTCGTGGTTCGGGAGAGGGCTCAACAGTCGAAAATTGAGATGTGGAAACCGTAGATTCAGGTTCGGCTGTTGAGAGACTCTCATGGCTTGATACATACTCATCGTGGAGGGATTCGTTATGGTCGGTAGGTAAGAAAGAGTCTTCTGAGAGGGTATCTATGATTTCCCTTCCTTCCTTTGTTGTCTTGTCTTCAAACGAGCCCCCGGCGATGATGTCAAGCTCCCGGGCAAACTTCATTTCTAGACACGAGCAAAAGATGTACAAAGATACACCCTCGGGTATAGACAAGTGTGGGTAAGATGCCAAGAGGCATAAAATCTTGCCCACGCTGCACCAAGGGATTCCTTCTCTAGTTGCTCAAAATCGAGGATGTCCACCGGAAGAGAATTTATGCGTTTCAGGAGGGAAAACGAGGAACAAAAGTCAACTCGTAGTTTCTCCCAATCACCGCTCATGCTCCATACCGAACGAATGTACCATTGTTTCGCCTTCTTCGTGAGAGAGAAGGGAAATAACTTCCATCTCAAGGTTTCCTCTGTCATTCCTTGGACAACCAAGAATGAACACAGATCCTCATACTCTTGCAAATGATCGTAAGGTTCTTCATTAATTGCTCCAGAGAAGGTGTGATTCCGAACCATGGCAATAACATCGGTATTGAGTCCATAGATGGGTGTGGAAGTTGAGGGATCAGTGAACTCATTGGATGGGGTGGAGAGGTCGTGAAAGGATGGCCTCTCCATGGGTAACAGGGGTAAAGGTAGAAACAAAGAAAACCAAAAGATACGAGGACCACTGGGTGCAAAGATAGATACAGCAACCATTCCCCGGCAACGGCGCCAGAAAGCTTGTTGGGTATTTTAGCAACACACGAAATAAATCCGCAAGCGCACGGATACCGTTGTAGCTTTCACCTCAGAGTATTCCAAGGGTATTGAATCCAAGGGAACGTGTGTGCACTAACTTCGTACAGTCGGTCCAAGGACACACCCAGATAAGAGGCAAGAATAGAGAGGATTCCTAAAGATAGCACTATAGATGAGATTAAAGGTCGATCTCAAGATAGAACTTAGCTTAGGGTACCGATAGCCCTGACTTAACAGGCGACTCCGGTACGCGAATCTATGTGGAACGGAGCTCTGACTATATCCAGCCGTGGAGGATCAACGAGGGCCAGAAGGGCTGTCACCACCTCCTGGACTGCCTCTACCTAACCTTGGGATAAGCCGAACGAATGATAACCGGTAGCGTGTCACAACGTCCACGATGTGGTTACTGCCGTAGCCAACGGACTATGGCACTCTATACTAATAGAACTACGACCACGGAAGAGAACTGATCTCACTCACTATAGGTACTACTAGCTTATACTAAAGGCATACGAGGGAGCACTCGGTCCCGTACTATGCTTCCAACGTATACGAACGACTTGGAGCAGACGAACACATAAACCTAGGATCTACGCACTAGTAGAGGAAAAAAAGTCTACTCATGCAACCTAGCATAGACTATTAGAAAGGAATCACGAACACATTTTATTCTAATCAGAGCATGCAAGCATATCCACTTTATTCTAAATGACGAACATGCATACAAACAGATATGAGCACTTATGAACCTATGCTACAAGATCGAAAGGTTGTGTTCACGAAGAACACAAGCCTCTAAATCAAGAACAAGCGAAGAACACAAGAACATATCACCTATGCATGAATGCTACTTTAGTCTAAATAGAAAATGCGGAAATACTCACTTTATTCTAATTGAAGAATGAAGCATCCATAGAGATACAAATCCCTCTCTCACCCTCCTATTCTCTAATCTAGCAAGGAGAGGCCTCTCCTTTGAAGGGAAGCTCTCATCCTTGGGTCAGATGGTGTCTCTATTCTTACCCCCTCTCCATCTATTTATACGCGAAGGGTGGCTTGGGGACTCCCCTTGGCTTCCTTGGGCACCACCTATAGGGTGGTGACACGTGGTGCTGAGGAGTGGCGGCCAAGTTGCTGTATCTTGCGTGAGAAGGAGCTTGAGACGGCTTCCTTCCTGCATAAGCTACTGAATCTTGCGGTGTAAGCTTCTGGGAAGCTACTCATTGCAGCCACACATGTGCGTGCGCCCCATGCTGCTGATGTGCCGTGGACCCGCGCCAGGTGTGGGCCCTGCTGGTGGGTCCTGCGTGACGAGGTGTGGGCCCCAAGTGACGTCATCTATCCTTTGTTTATTTATTTCATATCTTTCTCATACGGACTCCGATGTAGATAAATAATATATCCATTCGATCGTCTCGACGAGCCCGTTGCAATGGTTCAGTCTAAATTGGCATTTGAGGTTGTTTATGATGACGTCCTATATAAGCCATTAGATCAGTTGCTCTCAACTGTACCATTTAGCGCGTATTTCGGTGTGCCCTGCAACAAAAGCTAGAGACACCAACACTTGTGGAAATTGTTAGTATAAACCCCTATTCTAGTGTTGATGATCACTTTCCATTTATTTTATGCAGGAATTGACGGCCTAAAAGTGGTACTTAAAAGTCATCAACAACGATCCAGAGAGTGCAGGAGCTTCACATCCCTGTCATGATCATCGTACGGGAGCACGGTCACATTGGCCCTCATGTTGTTCACAATCACAGTGAACCACTGGAACATGGCGTTTATAGACTCACCGAGGAGATGAGTGAAGTTCGCATATTCTCTCCGGTAGGTCGCAAACAAGCGCGCCTTCACCTGATTGTTCCCACCATGAGCATTCTTCAGCTTTTCCCAAATCTTGCAAGCCAAATCCTCTGCACACACCTGATCGAATTCAGGCTTGCAAAGAGCACGAAACAAATAATCGACCGCCTTATTGTTGGCGTCGTGCATATCCCGAGAACCTGGGGCAAGGAAGTTGATGGGGTGGACATAGGAGGTGTTCTCCGTCACATCCCAAATGATCTGTCCTTTGCCGCGAAGAAAAGCAGACATATGCCTCTGCCACATCTGGTAATCCTTACCATCAAAGTGTGGAGGACCCAAACCCCGTTCTTGGTATGCCATCTTTGGATCTTAGACTAGTTAGAATCACGAAGATCCGTAACCGGCTCCGATATCAATTGAAGGACCGATTAGGCGACCAGAGAGGGGGGGAGTGAATGGGAGCCGACAAAAATTTCTCTGAAGAAAAGTCAGAACAAACCCGAAATCACAACCACGGATTCCCACACGAGCTTGCCAAGGTCACGTAGTCACAACGGACCTACCAACCCTAGGAACAAGTCCCAACTCAAAGCAACGGAAGCACAACTCAAGAAGCAAAGGACTTAGGCTGTCTGCGAAGCTCGGGGCGGATGGTCCATGGTGACCAGGCGGACGGTCCGCACGGGTAGGGCAGACGTTCCGCGGGTCCAGGGCGGACGGTCCGCAAAAGCACCCCGAACCTCTAGTAGCTACCGAGGAAATTCGGACAGTCCGGGCAAGCACTGTGGATGGTCCGCGCCTCGCGGACAGTCCGGCCACTCCGGGCGGACAGTCCGACCAACAACTCCCAACCAAAACCTAAGCAAACAACAGATCGAAACAAAGCAACTCAAGAACTCGTGAAGAACACGATGAATACCAGGCTGAACCCCTCCTCGTGAACGGTCCGCACGGGCCACGCGGACGGTTCGCCAGGCACGGGAACAGTAGCCCGAGCCCGACCCTTTGAAGGTCAACTCCTTCTTCCCTTCACCCGATCTCTCGAATCAACCAAGGGATTGCTACCAAATCATAGGAGAAGATGAAGCATCACTAGGAGATGCTATTCCTATGAATTTGTAGCCTCAAACCCACTAAATCGAGAGGAATCGAGATTCTACCGAGCTCAACCAAAAAGCTAGGGTTCCAACTGAAATCCTCGAATCGCAGGCAAAATCTGACTTTGAGGGGTCAAGATCAAGCACAAAGATGCACAAGACATCTATCCATGATCCCCACAAACAAAACCGAACACAAACACCTCAGAATCAAAGGAACAAGCCGCACACGAAAATCCCACAAAAATAGCTCGAAAAAGACACGAAAATCACTCAAGCCAAGAGAAGGAAATCGACGCAACCATGAATGCTTCCATACAACTAGAGGTCGGATTCTCTACAAAATCATGAAGAAAATCTAGCCTAGAGAGCAAAGGAATGAGAAGCAGTCCGGATGGATGAGTGTGACAACCCCATCCGAGATAATTCCGTATTATCGCCTAAACCACTCCATTTGGTCATTAAGCGATAATAAAGAATCATCCCGTTGAGTGCTGCCGGGTCAAGGCCCGGTAAATCACTTGAATCACACATAAAGGATCAAAACGTATACATTAAAACTCCCACGAAGGAGAGTCCAGAGTGCCTTACAAATTAAAACAATTCTCCCCCGTAGGATCCATTATTACAAACCATGGTTCTTGACATGAAAGTAAATGGTTCAGAGTTTATTAAAACAGCGGAAATAACTAAGCGGTACGACAAGTATCATAGGAGGCCGTCCATGATACAATCACTCGTCATCATCCACCCATTCCAGCTCCCAGCCGGGTGGAATTTCTCCAGGCCACACATCACTGCATGCATTACCTGGAAACAACATTTAAATAGCAAGGCTGAGTATACTAATACTCAGCAAGGCTTACCCGTCTAAAATAAAAGACTTTACCTCTAAGCATGCAAGGCTTTTGGCTAGTGGGTTTGTTTTGCCAAAAAGCTACTAAGTAGTGAATCCTTACTTTCACATTTTAGCTCAAGTTCTAGTAGAAGTAATCATTACTAGATAAGCAACTATTGCAATCATGAGTTGTACAATACAATTAATCAAGTAACAATATTCACAAAGTTCAATCATAAAGGGATATCATGGCCAGTAGATTAAGTACTCTCAGATAACGGTGAGAGGCTGACAATCGATTGATTTAAACCTTGCAAGGTAGACCTAAACACATGGGAGGTATCCTCACTAAGAGTTCACCAACCAGGCGGTTCCCGTCATTCTTCGGTTTGGGAATAATAGCTCACAGTCTTAAGTACAAGGTTTATCTGGGCTACGCCACCAAGGTCACCCAGTCTCACGCATGCACTCAGGTGGCGAGCCCGGGGCCGCAACCCTAAGATTAGTGATAGTAAAATCCCGTACCGCCTCATTTAGGTACTAGGCTTACCGTGCCCATTTCTGACAAGTGCTTAGTACGTTCAAACACTTAGCCCACGAAGCCACTGGACCGGAGCCCAAATCCCATGCTCTTACCACATGAGCAATCCATTAATCAATATGGTGATTCCATAAAGGAGATCCTATTCTCGTGAGTGACGAACATCACTCGACTTGTACCGGATCCTTAGAGCATAGCAACTAGCGACCTAACATGCTAGTAAAAGATCATAGGTACTTAAGGATCATGCAACTAGGGTTTCAAATCAACTCCTGAACGTAAATGCACATAGATAAGCAATGATAAATTCAGAAGCTTAAAAGGAACACATAGGTTAATGTTTAAACCGGGGCTTGCCTTCGTCAGCACAAGCAGTCACACAAACTTCCGGACTTTGGTCCGGGTCTTGATCTACGGACACGTAGTGCACTTCTCCTCCTGCTCCCTCGTCCTCGTCAGCCGGCACGAGCGTGTAGCTACCGTCGGGAACTTCTACACGGAGGATGCATATGCAATAATTAGGGGTGAAATTAATTTAATTTAATTAAAACAGCAACACATGACAACAAGAAGCACATGGTTGACCATATTCATCTTGACAACCTATTCATCACTTTTCCTTTAAGATTATTAAGAAGGGCTTTATTTATTCTTCTCTTTATAGTGATTGTGTACATATTTAAATAAATAATTTATTTATTTGCACAAACAGCAAGGAGATGGTTTCCAATTCCGAATTTATTTTCACAACACAAACATAGGGCTCAAAAAGATAAAAAGGATGATTTTCCAATTAACCTATTATTATGCTTAAAATGGCTTCTCCACTTTTATTCATCAAAATGCTTTATAAAAAGCCATGGATGAAGCTCACTGAGCTCACTGATCTAATTCATAGCCACTGAACAGCAAGCACACATATTGGAGCTATGAAAATAAATACACCAAAAATAACATTTCTAGCTACCACAAAGGAGATAAATGCATACAAAAATAAATACATTATTTCTGGAGCCAAACTTTCTCCTACACCATTTCTGGTCTAAAACAAGGCTAGGAAACCAACAAACACATCAATAGCTATTTTATATCTTGAGCTAAGCATTTATGATTAAAAACAAGCATAAATCAGGAACAATTATTTGTAACAGCACAAAAATCATGATTAATTCAGGAAAGGTGCAACTAGGCATTTCATGACTATTCACAGAAGTTGAGCTCAAAACTCTATTTAATTTTTGCTCCAAAAATCATTAAGTCAGAAATAGCATAAATGCAAGATAAATCATAATAAAAGATTTACTCAGTAACTTTGTGCCAATTTTTGCAAAGAGCCTACACATTCTATTACTCAAAACATATCCAAAAATCAGCTCATGATCATATGTAGATTTTGAACTACAACAAAAGTGGCTTAAACTGATTTCAATTTTTCATGCAAAAACTATAACTCAAAAGTATATCATGCTTTGCAAAAGATGTAGGTCTGCTCACAAGGAAGACAACAAAATTGGTTTTGCATTTTTAGGATTTTTCTGTGATATTATATGAATTTTACAAGACATTGGACCTATTCACAAAGGAACCAAGAATCTACTTATGTGCCAGCCCCTAGAACTTTCTGATTCTTCACAGATAGGCCCTCGGGTTTAGCACAGGGGTCCCTGATTAGATTTCGGCTTCACAAATGTGCCCTCGGCGGTGGGGGTGAGCTCGCCGCCGGCGAGGTGGGGCCGGTGCAGGCAAACGTGTGAGGGGGTTCTTCGATTGGGCTCACCGGGGTCCTGTTAGGGGCAGAGTTGTGGCCGGAGAGGTGCCCGGCGGTGGTCAGCGACGAGACAGCGGTGATGGAGCCGCTTCAGCCCGAGCTCCGGTGAAATGCGGGGGCCGGCTAAGCCATGCGTGCATGTGGGAGCACGAGTGAGGCCTAGGGGTGAAGCTTAGGTGATTGGACGGCTCGGGAAACAAGCGGAGGGGGAGTTTCGCCACGGCGGCGGTAATGGCGGACGGCGGCGAGGTGCTGGCTTGCGCAGGGGGAAAAGGGTAGGGGTTTAAATAGGCGGAGCCGATCGTGGAGAGGCGGTTCGAGTCCACGTCGGCGTGCGGGGTCGCGGCATGGGCGCGGAGGCGGTGGGCGACGTGCGGCGGGGCTCCAACCAATGGCGACGCACGCGTGCGGGCGCCGGCGGGTGCGGGCACGCCGCGTGTCACCGGCCTAAGGCCAGGCGCGCGTGTCATGCCCCTTAGGCACACAGTGCCCACGGCAACGGCCTCGGACCGGCGGTCCCTGGGGTGCATCGGCGTGCGTGCTCGGGGTACGGCGGCGAGGCCGACGTGGCGCGAGTCGGCGCGACGTCGCGCGTGGCGCGCGTTCCGGCTCCCAAGCCTTTCAAAGTACCTCTGTTTGACTCGAATTTTCTCAAATTTTCTCAACTGAACTGCCCTGAGTGACACATAGGAAAGTTGTAGATCTAGCACCCCTCTACAACTTTTGTAAAGGCTGATGGGGGTTTTGATCAACCGATGTGGCATGAACTGCAGAGCTACTTGGGGATTTTCTCAGCTCTGATGAATAGTAGCTGCAGGCGTTGACTGGAGTTTTACACCAATTTGCACTTTCGAATTAGAAATGCTGTCCAACATGAAAGTTGTGTGCCTCGACAAACTGCACAACTTTTACATTGGAAGAAATTGAAGTGTTTAGGTGAATTTTGGAGAACGCGACAAAAATTCTAGAAGGACAAGGAAGGTCAAGGGGTTGACCAGGGTTTTGGGCTAGGGTTTGACCAAGGGTTGACCATGGATGGTTAGAGACTTGGTTAAAGTGATCATTAGCACTAAATGACACTAAGCAAAAACACGGGGTGTTACAGCCTACCCCCCTTAATTGGAATCTCGTCCCGAGATTCGAAATTTAAAAGATAGGCGGGGAAAGGTCACGTACGAGTTTGACTTGGAAGAAAATCCGGATACTTGGTGTTTAGAAAGTGCTCGGTCTCCCACGTAGCTTCTTCTTCGGTGTGGTGACTCCATTGTACCTTGTACATCTTCACCTTTTGTCTCCTAGTTTGTCTTTCTTTTTGATCCAATACTCTCATCGGATATTCTGCCAGTGACAGGTTTGGTTCTATCTCTGCATTGGTCTCCTCAATTATCTGTGCTTCCGGTATTTGCTCGCACTTCTTCAATTGTGAGATGTGAAACACGTCGTGTACTGCGGAAAGTCGGTCTGGAAG
Organism: Cenchrus fungigraminus; assembly: GCA_036936925.1. Lineage (NCBI taxonomy): Eukaryota > Viridiplantae > Streptophyta > Magnoliopsida > Poales > Poaceae > Cenchrus > Cenchrus fungigraminus. Next base: position 56,883,313 of record CM072768.1, on the reverse strand, counting down.
TCGAATACGATAGGCAGCCGTACTGAACTTCTCGGTGACTTCATAAGGGCCAATATTGCGTGGAGCCAATTTCCCTTTTACTCCGAAGCGTTGTACACCTTTGGTTGGTGATACCTTTAGGTACACATAATCACCAACTTCAAACTCCCTGGGTGCCTTAGCCTTGTCATGGTAGCTCTTTTGCCTCATTTGAGCGGCTCTCAAATTTTCTCTAATCACTTCTACCTTCTCTTCTGCATCTTGTACTAGTTTAGGACCGAATAATGTTCGCTCGCCCGCTTGTGACCAATTCAATGGGTGCGACACCTTCGTCCATACAAGGCTTCGAAAGGAGCCATTTTCAAACTAGCTTGGTAGCTATTGTTATAAGCAAACTCTGCCAATGCTAAGCAATTGTCCCAAGTCTTGTCAAAGTGAATAACACAAGCTCTCAACATATCTTCCACTATTTGATTTACTCTTTCCGTCTGACCATCGGTCTGGGGTGATAGCTGGAGCTATGGATTAACTTGGTGCCCAAGGATTCATGAACTTGTGCCCAAAAGCGAGCAACAAATTGAGTGCCTCTGTCTGATAGGATAGTTTTTGGAACACCGTGCAATCGTACTATGAGGTCAACATAGATTTCCGCATAGCGCTCGGCTGAATAGGTAGTGTGGACAGGAATGAAACGAGCGGTCTTGGTAAGCCGGTCCACTATTACCCAAATGGAATCATGCTTTCTGGGAGTGAGGGGCAAACCTACAATGAAATCCATGCTTATGTCGTCCCACTTCCATGCAGGGATAGACAAAGGTTACATTTGACCTACGGTCTTTAGGTGACTAGCCTTGATCCTTTGACATGTATCACATCCAGACACATACTCGGCTATTTCACCTTTCATGTTTGACCACCAGAAATTTTCCCTAAGGTCTCGGTACATCTTGGTACTACCGGGATGGATGGTGAATTTAGAGAGATGAGCCTCATCTAAAATTTCTTTCTTTATTTCCAGATCCTGGGGAATGACTAACCTCTGACCAAACCATACAACTCCTTTGTCATCCTTCCGGAAACAATTAAATTTGGGATCTCCCTCAGACAATTTCTGTATGATTTTCTGAACCTCTTCATCGATGAGTTGAGCTACGGCAATTCTCTCATGGAGAGGGGATTCGATGGAGATGGCATAAAGATTTCCATGTTCGACCATTTCTAGGTTAAGCTTCCTCATTTCTTCACATAAAGCCTCATTATACGGCTCTACCGTCACGTAGCTGCAATGCTTGCGGCTAAGCGCATCCGCAACCACGTTGGCTTTGCCGGGATGATAATGGACTTCCAAATCATAATCTTTTATCAATTCTAACCACCTTCTTTGCCTCATATTCAGATCTGATTGGGTGAAGATATATTTAAGGCTCTTGTGATCGGTGAAGATATTGCAGCGATTTCCCATCAAATAATGCCGCCAAATTTTTAAGGCATGAATAACCGCTGCTAGCTCAAGATCATGGGTAGGATAATTTTTCTCATGAGGTCGAAGTGCTCGTGAGGCATAGGCAATAACCTGGTTTTCTTGCATAAGCACGCAACCGAGGCCAGTGCCCGAAGCATCACAAAACACCTCAAACGGTTTTGTCATATTTGGCTGGGTCAGCACGGGGGTTGAGGTTAAGTGTTCTCTCAAGGTGTGGAAGGCCTGATCACAAGCTTCACTCCACACAAACTTGACACCTTTCTTCAACAATTCTGTCATGGGTTTAGCTATTCTGGAGAAGTCCGGAATAAATCGACGATAATAGCCAGCTAGACCCAGAAAACTGCGGATTTGATGTACCGACTTGGGTGGCTTCCAATCCATGACCTCCTGCACTTTGCTAGGATCCACGGAGATACCATCCTTGGAAATAGTGTGACCCAAGAATTTCACACTATCCAACCAGAATTCACATTTGGAGAATTTAGCATAAAGCTTGTGATCTCTCAAACACTGCAAAACAATCCGAAGGTGCTTCGCATGCTCTGCTTCATTTTTGGAATAAATAAGGACATCATCAATGAAGACCACTACGAACTTGTCTAGCTCGTTCATGAAGACTGAGTTCATAAGGTACATGAAATAGGCGGGTGCATTTGTGAGACCAAAGGACATCACCAGAAATTCATAGAGACCATATCTGGTGGAGAAAGCTGTTTTTGGAATGTCACTTGGTCGAATCTTTATTTGATGATAGCCCGATCAAAGATCGATCTTGGAAAAGACTTTGGCACCAGCCAATTGATCAAAGAGAACATGAATGCGGGGCAAAGGATATTTGTTCTTTATTGTCACCGCATTGAGTGGACGATAGTCAACACACATCCGCAAACTACCATCTTTCTTCTTCACAAAGAGAGCGGGACATCCCCAAGGAGAAGAACTTGGGCAAATGTACCCTTTTCAAGCAATTCTTTCAACTGATTTTTCAACTCGGCTAGCTCTTTGGGTGGCATACGGTAAGGTCTTTTAGAGATAGGTGCGGTGCCAGGTTGAAGTTCTATCATGAATTCGATGTCCCTGTCTGGTGGCATGCCAGGCAAGTCATCGGGAAAGACGTCTGGATACTCACACACAACTGGATGTTTTCTAGTTGAGTGGTTACTGTGACATAGGAACAAGGGTTTATGCCTTCTGCTCTAGGCAGATACAAGGTGGTGTGACCACTAATAGGGGAATGGATTTCTATCACTCTTTCTGATATGTCCAAAATAACTTTATGTTGTTCCATCCAATTCATCCCTAGAATTACATCTAGGCCTCCTAATCCCAGGTGAATAAGATTGGTCAAGAAGGTTTTACTACCAAGCTGCAAAGGTACTGCCTTAGTGATAGCGTTGGAGGGAATCCTTCCTCCTGCGGTGGATATTATAAAAGCCTCTTTGGTGTGACAAGAATGTAGCCCCAATTTGCTTACTAGACTTTCACTTATGAAACTATGGGTTACTCCAGAATCAAACAAAATTTTAATGGGATGACCACGGATAGAGAAAGTACCCGTCAGCACTGCCGCTCCCTCTGGAATGTCAACCAAGGTGGTGAAGTTCAGTTTGCCTTGCTTCACTTGCACCACGGGCTTCTTGCCATAATTACCTTGCCGAGCCCCTGACCCTTCACCTTGCTTGATTTGCCTAGGTTTGGGGCACTCACTGATATAGTGTCCCGGCTGCCCACAATTGTAGCAGCGACGGTCCTTCAAAGCATTATTGTTGGCTGGGGGCGCACTGGGCTTGTAGGGCTGCTGTTGTGCCTTACGGTACTGAAAATTCCCAGAAGGCTTGTTCTGAGATGTGGTCATCCTCCAGTGTCCAGCTGAAGATGACTGGGAATGCCCCTGAGTACCCTTCTTGACAAAGCGAAACTTTTTGCCTGACCCACTAGCAGTGGTGAATCCGGCCTGCCTCTTCTTGTCTTTCTGGGCTTTTGTCATGGCATCTTCCTGAGATATGGCCTTGTTCACAAGGTCCTGGTAGTTGTTAGGCTCATAAAGATTAAGCCTCTCATAAAGGTCCCCGTTTAGCCCATCACGGAAACGCTCTATTTTCTTGGCATCGCTATCAACATGATGCCCACCGTACTGACACAAGGCATTGAATTTCTTGGCATACTCATACACCGTGTCAGTACCTTGCTTCAGTGCAAGCAACTCTTTCATCTTTCGGTCCATGAGACCCTTAGGAATATGATGTTCCTTAAAGGCCCTCTTGAATTCAGCCCATGTGACTTGATGTCCCTCTGGAATCATGGACTTATAATGCTCCCACCACAGCAGCGCTGCACCGCGGAGCTGTAAGGCAGCGAAACTAGCCTTACGCTCTTCGGAGCACGGCAGGACAAACACTGAGAACTTTGCCTCAATGGCCTTGATCCACGCATCCGCAGCTAGGGGTTCCTTGGCCTCCTCGAACGTCGGGGGCTTCATGGCATAGAAATGCTCATACTTGGTGACCCGGGGCTGGCCATCAAGATTCTCCCCATGGGGATTTTGCTGCAGCTGCTGGGCGATCTGCTGCTGCGTCTGCAAAATCTGTCGCATCACCTCAGTTTGGGTGGCGATGAATTGCTCCTGGATGGTCATGTTGGGAGGAGGTGGCGGAGCGTCACTCCCACTTGCACCAAAACCGTTGGGGGAGGTGCGTGTCGGTCCCACCATCTGAAATTCATGGAGTTTTCATTAGCCACATATTCGCAAGCTTGCTTACATTAACCACAAGAAGAATATGCAAGACGAAAACTCATAAACACCATTTCTGCGGAAACCGGACAGCGCAGCTGAGTTGATGAAAAATTCATAACTCTCTGTCCCTTCAGTGAAAAATTCTCGTTTTTGGTCAGCAAGTGCAAAATTTTGTAAGCTCCAACATTGGTATTCAACTCGGGGTCAAATTCCAACATTATCATGCCCGAAAAATTCCGTAACCGAGGTTCTGCCTAGCTGTTTTTACTGTAGGCCGAGGTGCACAAGTTTTGCCATAACTCTCGGTACGCTTATACAAACATGACGAATTTTGGTGAGCATGATCTCCACAACATTCCACACAACTTTGGTATGCAGCGCAAGGTGAAATTTTGATCACAACAACCCTAATTCATTCATCGAAAAACAACATCACAAAGGTGTTCATCCAAGCATTACATGATGCGAAGTTTTTGGATCACCTAGCACACTATTTACATGCAACATAAAACACATTACACATACTCTCCGAGCAGCCTAAACCTTCCCACAAAAGCTAGCTGAAAAGGCTAAACCAAGAGTACATGATTTTTCCCTACATCAACAACTAGGGCAAGCTAGTTGCCCGCAGCAGAGCCAGCACTGGACTGAGGAGAAGCGGATGGCGGTCCGTCGACACTGTCCTCGCTCAAGCCTGAAGCTCCCTGCAGCTCGTCCGGAGCGGCAGGTGCAACCGGTGGGACGATCGGTGGCTGCTGGGCCTGGTGTGTCATCGCCTGCCAAACCTCCACCTCTACCTCCAAATCGACGACCTGGTTCTGCATCTCAGCCACGTTCTGCACTAAGGCAAAACGCTGAGCCTCCGTGTGAGCTAACTGTACCCGCAGTGTATCAATCTCGTGGTCTCTGGCGTATAGCTGCTCTATGTACTCGCCACGCTCCTGGTGCCACTGGACACGCTCGTCCTGAAGTGTGACAATCTCCTGCTGGAGGTGAGCGGTAGTCTGCCGCTCGAACTGAAGGTCAAGGGAGAGGACATCCCTCAAAGCTGCGGAGTCCATCAGCTCAAGAGCGAGCATGCCCTGAGTAGAGAGACGAAAGACCTGTATGTTGTAAACCGCCTCCAACAACCTCAGAAGCTGGCGCACCGTGGCCTCTGGAGGGTCAGTAGTGAGCAACACGTCAGTGAGCGACACACACTCACGCCAAGCTGGGTCGTGCGGGTCCATGGCCGGGAACAACCCCAGCGCGGTGAGCATCACCTCGTCCGGGTGCTGCTCGCAAAAGGTGTGGAGGGTCCGCATGGCCACGGACTCAATCGACTCGATGCCACGGTGAGCAAAGAACATCATGCTCAAGTCCACCCACTCCGGGTGCTCTGGGTGTGGTGGCACGGTCACCGTCGTGCATGCGTAGGGGACTCCCCGGTCCCAGATGTAATCCACCTCGTACGTCGGTGGGGTGGTGTAGCCAACCTCGCTGAGAGTCTCCCACAAAATGCGGGGAAAACCCTCCCAGTGGAGGCCGTTGGTACGAACCGTACCGTCCTTAGCAACCTCAAAGTGCGGTGGCTGCTCCATCTGTACAAAAATGGGGATCACATGTTAAGCCTCAACACGAGTATAACATGAATAAGGGCATAAAAATCTGGCAGGTATGAACAAAAATTCATAACATAAAAACCAGAGCCCCAAAAATTTCCAAATTTCTACAGCAACTCAGAAACATAATTATGCACATTTTTGGTATTCAAAGGTAGATCTAGATTAGACGGGAACATGCTCAAAAAATTCCATTTTCAGAGGAAGGTTACCCAGAAAAATAGCAGGACAGAGACTTGCTAATCTGATCATAACTCCAGATTGAAAATTCCTAAAATCATGAGAAATTCACAGTAGATGCTAATTTTGATAAGAAACAACTTTCATAAAAGGTGCCTAGTCAGATTCATCATAGATTTGGCTCTAAAAAATTCATGAACTGACAGCAACAAAATTTGGCAGAATTTACCTAAGATCAAAATGGGAGGATACCCTTTTCTACGATCAAGCAATCACCCTAGGAAGCATAGCACAAACATGCAACAACAAGTTTTAGGTTCAACAAGATTTTATCATGATGCACACGTCTTAAACGACCTCACACATGGATCTCAAAAGACGTAGTTAATGCCGGTGGCAAGCTTATAATCGACTCTCCCTATAATAACTAGTCGGAGCTACTCGTCGTTCAAAGCGATCGCACTAACGTGGTTAGTGTACCTGCAGAAAAGAACCTTCCGTGCCAGCACGTCACGAAAGCGTCCACATACATTACCGTTCACTATAGAAACGGTATCCATGCATCAAGCCGTTGCATGGACAGCGACCAACCTCGGACACCCTCCGTTTGAATGGAGTGTATCCTTGCCTCGCATATTCGTCATGCGGAATGCACACGTATGGCAAAATGTGGCGACATCACAACCCATGACATGTTCATCTTGAATAGAGCATGTCATCCTTCGTATGACTCTCATACGGAAAGCGCACGTATAAGACACGTGAGCAACCAGACGAGAAGATGGGATCCGTGGAATAGATCACTCCATCAACCCTCGCATTCCCGTGATGCGGCACAGCACACGTATGAAACACGTGGCTTCATCTAGTTTGGTTGTGCAAGAAACTAAGTCTGACATAAAGTAAAGTGCTGGAAGTTAGCAAAATAAACCATAGATTCTTATGCCACCTTAAAGAACCCAAAATTCCCTCTAGGGCCTCTCGATCTAGCTCATTCCTTAACGATCCCACGTATTTTCAAAATCCAATCAATCTTGGCAAGTTTTATTGTAAATCATGTGATTAGTATTAATCTAATCACTCTGGTGCATACGGATGCTCTGATACCAACTGTGACAACCCCATCCGAGATAATTCCGTACTATCGCCTAAACCACTCCATTTGGTCATTAAGCGATAATAAAGAATCATCCCGTTGAGTGTTGCCGGGTCAAGGCCCGGTAAATCACTTGAATCACACATAGAGGATCGAAACGTATACATTAAAACTCCCACGAAGGAGAGTCCAGAGTGCCTTACAAATTAAAACAATTCTCCCCCGTAGGGTCCATTATTACAAACCATGGTTCTTGACATGAAAGTAAATGGTTCAGATTTATTAAAACAGTGGAAATAACTAAGCGGTACGACAAGTATCATAGGAGGCCATCCATGATACAATCACTCATCATCATCCACCCATTCCAGCTCCCAGCCGGGTGGAATTTCTCCAGGCCACACATCACTGCATGCATTACCTGGAAACAACATTTAAATAGCAAGGCTGAGTATACTAATACTCAGCAAGGCTTACCCGTCTAAAATAAAAGACTTTACCTCTAAGCATGCAAGGCTTTTGGCTAGTGGGTTTGTTTTGCCAAAAAGCTACTAAGTAGTGATTCCTTACTTTCACATTTTAGCTCAAGTTCTAGTAGAAGTAATCATTACTAGATAAGCAACTATTGCAATCATGAGTTGTACAATACAATTAATCAAGTAACAATATTCACAAAGTTCCATCATAAAGGGATATCATGGCCAGTAGATTAAGTAGTCTCAGATAACGGTGAGAGGCCGACAATCGATTGATTTAAACCTTGCAAAGTAGACCTAAACACACGGGAGGTATCCTCACTAAGAGTTCACCAACCAGGCGGTTCCCGTCATTCTTCAGTTTGGGAATAATAGCTCACAGTCTTAAGTACAAGGTTTATCTGGGCTACGCCACCAAGGTCACCCAGCCTCACGCATGCACTCAGGTGGCGAGCCCGGGGCCGCAACCCTAAGATTAGTGATAGTAAAATCCCGTACCGCCTCATTTAGGTACTAGGCTTACCGTGCCCATTTCCGACAAGTGCTTAGTACGTTCAAACACTTAGCCCACGAAGCCACTGGACCGGAGCCCAAATCCCATGCTCTTACCACATGAGCAATCCATTAATCAATATGGTGATTCCATAAAGGAGATCATATTCTCGCGAGTGACGAACATCACTCGACTTGTACCGGATCCTTACAGCATAGCAACTAGCGACCTAACATGCTAGTAAAAGATCATAGGTACTTAACGATCATGCAACTAGGGTTTCAAATCAACTCCTGAACGTAAATGCACATAGATAAGCAATGATAAATTCAGAAGCTTAAAAGGAACACATAGGTTAATGTTTAAACCGGGGCTTGCCTTCGTCAGCACAAGCAGTCACACAAACTTCCGGACTTTGGTCCGGGTCTTGATCTACGGACACGTAGTGCACTTCTCCTCCTGCTCCCTCGTCCTCGTCAGCCGGCACGAGCGTGTAGCTACCGTCGGGAACTTCTACACGGAGGATGCATATGCAATAATTAGGGGTGAAATTAATTTAATTTAATTAAAATAGCAACACATGACAACAAGAAGCACATGGTTGACCATATTCATCTTGACAACCTATTCATCACTTTTCCTTTAAGATTATTAAGAAGGGCTTTATTTATTCTTCTCTTTATAGTGATTGTGTACATATTTAAATAAATAATTTATTTATTTGCACAAACAGCAAGGAGATGGTTTCCAATTCTGAATTTATTTTCACAACACAAACATAGGGCTCAAAAAGATAAAAGGATGATTTTCCAATTAACCTATTATTATGCTTAAAATGGCTTCTCCACTTTTATTCATCAAAATGCTTTATAAAAAGCCATGGATGAAGCTCACTGAGCTCACTGATCTAATTCATAGCCACTGAACAGCAAGCACACATATTGGAGCTATGAAAATAAATACACCAAAAATAACATTTCTAGCTACCACAAAGGAGATAAATGCATACAAAAATAAATACATTATTTCTGGAGCCAAACTTTCTCCTACACCATATCTGGTCTAAAACAAGGCTAGGAAACCAACAAACACATCAATAGCTATTTTATATCTTGAGCTAAGCATTTATGATTAAAAACAAGCATAAATCAGGAACAATTATTTGTAACAGCACAAAAATCATGATTAATTCAGGAAAGGTGCAACTAGGCATTCCATGACTATTCACAGAAGTTGAGCTCAAAACTCTATTTAATTTTTGTTACAAAAATCATTAAGACAGAAATAGCATAAATGCAAGATAAATCATAATAAAAGATTTACTTAGTAACTTTGTGCCAATTTTTGCACAGTGCCTACACATGCTATTACTCACAACATATCCAAAAATCAGCTCATGATCATATGTAGATTTTGAACTACAACAAAAGTGGCTTAAACTGATTTCAATTTTTCATGCAAAAACTATAACTCAAAAGTTTATCATGCTTTGCAAAAGATGTAGGTCTGCTCACAAGGAAGACAACAAAATTGGTTTTCATTTTTAGGATTTTTTTGTGATATTATATGAATTTTACAAGACATTGGACCTATTCACAAAGGAACCAAGAATCTACTTATGTGCCAGCCCCTAGAACATTCTGATTCTTCACAGATAGGCCCTCGGGTTTTGCACAGGGGCCCCTGATTAGATTTCGGCTTCACAAATGTGCCCTCGGCAGCGGGGGTGAGCTCGCCGCCGGCGAGGTGGGGCCGGTGCAGGCAAACGTGTGAGGGGGTTCTTCGATTGGGCTCACCGGGGTCCTGTTAGGGCCGGAGTTGTGGCCGGAGAGGTGCCCGGCGGTGGTCGGCGACGAGACAGCGGCGGCGGAGCCGCTTCAGCCCGAGCTCCGGTGAAATGCGGGGGCCGGCTAAGCCATGCGTGTGTGTGGGAGCACGAGTGAGGCCTAGGGGTGAAGCTCAGGTGATTGGATGGCTCGGTAAACAAGCGGAGGGGGAGTTTCGCCGCGGCGGCGGTAATGGCGGACGGCGGCGAGGTGCTGGCTTACGCAAGGGGAAAAGGGGAGGGGTTTAAATAGGCGGAGCCGATCGTGGAGAGGCGGTTCGAATCCACGTCGGCGTGCGGGGTCGCGGCATGGGCGCGGAGGCGGTGGGCGACGTGCGGCGGGGCTTCGACCAATGGCGACGCACGCGTGCGGGCGCCGGCGGGTGCGGGCGCGCCGCGTGTCACCGGCCTAAGGCCAGGCGCGCGCGTCATGCCCCTTAGGCACACAGTGCCCACGGCAACGACCTCGGACCGGCGGTCCCTGGGGTGCATCGGGGTGCGTGCTCGGGGTACGGTGACGAGGCCGACGTGGCGCGGCTCGGCGTGACGTCGTGCGTGGCGCGCGTTCCGGCTCCCAAGCCTTTCAAAGTACCTCTGTTTGACTCGAATTTTCTCAAATTTTCTCAACTGAACTGTCCTGAGTGACAAATAGGAAAGTTGTAGATCTAGCACCCCTCTACAACTTTTGTAAAGGCTGATGGGGGTTTTGATCAACCGATGTGGCATGAATGCAGAGCAACTTGGGGATTTTCTCGGCTCTGATGAATAGTAGCTATAGGCGTTGACTGGAGTTTTACACCAATTTGCACTTCGAATTAGAAATGCCGTCCAACATGAAAGTTGTGTGCCTCGACAAACTGCACAACTTTTACATTGGAAGAAATTGAAGTGTTTAGGTGAATTTTGGAGAACACGACAAAAAATCTAGAAGGACAAGGAAGGTCAAGGGGTTGACCAGGGTTTTGGGCTAGGGTTTGACCAAGGGTTGACCATGGATGGTTAGAGACTTGATTAAAGTGATCCAGATGGTTTTAATAAAGTGAGATTATAGATGTTCACAAATAGGAATATCTCTCACATAGTTTCTTACAACTATACTCAAAGCTTTGAAGTTTGAACACCTCATAACATTGTTGAAGTCGTATGCAGCTCAAATTTGGTCACAACCTTATTTTGGTCTTAGTATGATAAAATATGAAGTTACACTACCACTTGTTGTGCAAAAAAGTTGATTTTCTATTTTTAAATACCTAATTAAGACACCTTTATGAAGTAACTATAAAAATATTTATCTTATATACCCAAACACATTTTTCACATGTAAAAGAACGCATTTAAGTTGTCTTCTGGAAGTTTCAAGATTTTTCGAACATATTTGCTTTTTTCTATCATTTAATTGAATTTCTGCGTGCTTACCGAAAGTAATTCCAAGTTGACCTATGTGTACCTCCAATAAGACTAGAAAAAATTCACAAAAATCATATTTAGCCTTCTATGTTCCATTCTAGGCCATATTTTGGAGATTGATGAGAATACAATTTGAGTTCTAAGGAACATTCAAACTTTTATGTCAAAAGTACAACATAATAATCACAATAATATTTGAATTTTGTCAAAAAATTCTACAAATTGGCATAACAACATGTTTTTGCTTCACAATCTTGCTATAAAAAATTTAAGTGGTTTCAAGGAAGTGACAACATACACTGCTCACAAATGGATACATCTCTGACATAGTTTCTAATAACTCAACACAAACTTTGAGATTTGAGTGGTGATTTACATTTTGAAAGTCGTATGCATCTCAAACTTGGTATTACAACCTTATGTTTAATATAACAATAGAAAATATGAAGTTATGTTAGCATTTGTTATGCCAAAATATCTTTTATTTATTCTCTTTCACTACAAGAAAAGAAGTTGTATAAAAAAGGTAAATGAAATAGTAACTAATATGCAAACGAACGATATTACATGAAAGATCATGATTTTATAAAAAATCAGAAAAAAGAATCAATAAATTTGGAGTTACTATGACTGAGAAACACTAGTTTCAAATTTTAATTGTAGATTAAAAAGAAAAAAACGAGGGAGAAAACGAGCTCAGCCTGCGCCACGTGGTCCCGGCGAAGTAACTCGACCAACCCCGTGCTGCCACGTGGTCCCGGCGAAGCTCCACCGCTCGGTAAACACTATTATAAAAGGACCATATACACCAAAAGGACACAACCCATGTTACAGCTTAGTGGTAAGTCTCTCTCTTCCCACTGAGGAGACCAAGGTTTGAATCCCATGGGCACACCTTTTTTTGTTTTGCAAATTTAAATGTGGGTGGTCTTCCATTAAAATGTTGATAAAAGGAACGACATACACCAAAAGGACACAATTCATGTTATAGCTCAGTGGTAAGTCCCTCCCTTCCCACCGAGCAGACCAGGGTTCAAATCGCCCCGGCCACTCCTTTTTTTCGCGTTGATTAAAGCAAAAACACATAACTACTGGGCCACCCGACGTGGGCCGCCGCGCTACTGGACCGAGTCTACGTGGGCTGATGTGTCCTCTAGAAAGAGGCTAATATGTATAACTTTAAAGCAAAAACATATAACTATTTGTGGTGTAGTGGTTTGGGGTAGTTGGTTGGAGTGCTAACGACCCAGGTTCGAACCCTGGGTTTCACAACATTTTTTTGTAAATTTTGGTCCACTTGTGGTCACCCACATGTGGGACCATGCGCTGGTGGGGCCCACATGTGGGACCATACGCTGGTGGGGCCATGCGATGGTGGGGCCCACTTGTGGGACCATGAGCTGATGGGTCCCACATGTGGGACCAAGTGCTGGTGGGGCCATGCGTTGGTGGGACCCGGACCCACAATTACACGTGGTTGCATGTGGGACCAGATCCTTGTTTTTTTTCAAGTTGTTTTGTGACGATAACGTTGTTGTTCTATGACGCTAGTTTGCTTTTGTCATTGGTTCCTCACGGGCAGAACTGGAATGATTCATCTGTGACGAAACAGGTTCGTTGTTCGGTGACCATCCTATGAGTTTCGTCATTATTTTGAGTGGCTTGGCACTGTCACTCATTATCTGTGACGAAGTTACAATATTCGTCACGGTAGAGACCACTTCCATGATGAATAAACGGAACGTCACTACCAAATCGTCATAGATATTAACATTTCTACTAGTGATACAAACTTGAACTTGTCATATCATTAGTGTGCCTAGCTAGTGGCGGGTTAGTTCCATAATCAAGCTCAAACCAAAGTGTAACGAATATGTTTGGGGTACCAAAATTCACTGTAAACAAAACCTTACTCCATCTCATTGGAGGGGCCGTGACGGCATCTTCAACATTTGGCTTGTTCGGCTATCTGGTGGCTGATGGCTGGTGTTGATTTGTTCTGGGAGAAAAAATACCACTGTCTAGCTGGTGGCTGGTTGCAGGTGCTGATTTGGTCTGAGAGAAAAATACCGCTGGATGGTGGCTAATAATCCAGACGAATAGGCCGATTGTGTGCTCCTCGTCATCTTGGAGGTCCTCTAGTCCGACATTCATTACAAAGGTAGAATCTGTTTGTATGGTTCCTACATGATGAGGTTTGGTGAGCAATACAAGTTTCTTGACGGGACAATTCCCACATCATTCCATCAAGTTTGTAATAAGACGAGATATGTGATTGATTGGAGCTGCATAAAGACAACGCAAGGTTAAAATATGGAAGAAGAATGGAGCTGCATAAAGACAACGCAAGGTTAAAATATGGAAGAAGAAGAAGAAGAAGAGGAGGAGGATTGAAGCTTAGCCTTCTAATTATCTTTTTTGTATTAGAGCTTTCTTTCTTATGCTTTTTTACTCCTCAATTTAATGATTATAGTAGTCTAAGAACTTTTTGTAACCAATTGGTTGTATATATCCACAAATAACTTTCATTTTAAGGCTAGACTTTATCATTTATCTTCAAAATAACTTTCAATTTTTTAACTTAACTTTTTTTCGCAAAACAATTTTTAAGTTAACATGCAACCCCTAACAGAAGTTTAACAAACACATTGGCCTGGTATCATCTTTCCTCCTAAAAATTATTTCCTCATTATTAGTGACTAGCAATGACACGTGTGGCACGCACGTGTCTATCAAATATTTCAGTATTTAACAATTTAAAATCAACAAGTTTTCAAAGATCTAAAATAAAGAAGTTTTTTGAAATCACAAATTGTGAAGTTATTGTGTATGTTCATGTTCCAATCAGATTTGGATGACAATATTGAGATGATTGAGAAAAACTAAATACGTTTGGACCAGGTAAATTACATTATATACAAACATGAACTGTTTAGGGTTGGGTTCAAGCGGTGGTTGCTGGCTCCGGTGACGGTGACGAGGTCCACACCATGGAACAAATCCATTTTCTACCTACACCATGGATCAAATCATCGAGTACTGTTAGGATATTGGAATATTGAGAACATGAGGATGGTTTGGAACGTTGGATAGTTCAGCTGAATTGTGATGCACTGTATGACAAGTGGACAACAACCAGCAATAGGACCAAGCTAGTTCACTAATAGGAAGCCACTCATGGAGCCTGTTCCTTATCTTTAAAGTTAGTGGCATATTGGACTACTAGTACCTAACTAACAACTCCTATCAGCAGGTTCAACAGGCCAACCCAATTACACTTTTCTTGTTCAACAAAAAAAAGATGGCATCCACTGAACCTGAAAAATCAACTCGAAAACCTACAAAATTCATTACTGCTAAAACAAGTAGGTTTCAGCCATTGAGAATATATGCTGATTCATGCACTGCTATCTGTTCTTTTTGGAGGGGCTCGTTGTCTCTTTCAGTAGATGATTCCCTGAGCGTTCTTCAGTTTATATTTCAAGCAAACTGATGCCTTATTCGTGACCTGACATTCCTTTACCATATTCACCAGAGCTCTAGGTCAGGCATCACCAAGCATGAAAGTGTTTGCAGGTGGGCAAGCCACTGCTTACAAAATGTTTGAGATGCTAAACAGAACACCAGAGATAGATGCGTACATCACCACAGGAAGGAAGTTGGAGGACATCCGAGGAGATATCGAGTTTAGGGATGTCTATTTCTCCTATCCGACAACAGGGGCGGACCCAGTCTACAAAGCCAACGATGTCAGCTGTGCTAAAGACTGATGTCATCTCCTTAAAACGACAGTGCATAATACGAAATCCTTACTGATTTGCCAAGAATCATCGATGTCAGCTGACATCAGTAAAAAGGCCTGGCTCCGCCACTGTCCGACAAGGCCTGCACTACAAGAAAATCGTTGACTAGTGACGCAACCACATTTTAGCATCATTGATTTATGACGTTCCTGGCTGATCTCGTCATAATATTTCACTTCCGAACAAATTTAGTGACAAAAAAAACTTTTGTCATAACGGTTGCTACTGTAGCCGAGCATTCCCTGTTCCATGCTTGTTTTGTGACGCCATAAGCTCTGCAATAGCGTCATAAACCAACTTTGGTCCCACATGTAAGCATTATTTTAAAAATAGAGTGTTCCAAGTCGTCATAAAATTCAGTTGGGTCCCACATGTAAGCATTTTTTCGAAAATAGAGTGTTCCAAGTCGTCATAAAATTTTCCAGGGTCCCACATGTAAGCATTTTCGCCAGGTCAGCGGAGACCAGGTCACGAAATGTTGCAAAAACAATTTGCCATGACATGAGTTCGAACCAGAGACCTGGAGGAATAAGATTGTGCTGTTTACCACTACACCACTTCTTGGTTGTACGAGTTTTATGGGAAACTCAGCTAATAGTTCATGCGAATTCTTTACTGTGACCAGGTCCCACATGTAAGTTTCAGTTAAGTCTATAATTACGTATCGAATGGCTGGCGAGACACTTCACTCAGACTTCGCAAAGACTTTTGACTTCCGCTACGCAGATCTGCAATGGTTCGTGGTAGGAATGGCAGATCCTAGCGGTGAGGGGAAGATGGCGTTGCGCCGCCACCTCCCAGCAACAAGAGGATGAGACAGCACGACGAGGTTAGTCCCCTGGTTTGAGCCGCTATATTTTCCCTTATCTTACTAGGGTTGGGGATATCTAGATTTGGGGATCTGGAGGATTGATGAGCATATATGGTAGATTCAGATTTCATTATCGTACCTTTAGATTTGTACTTCGATTGGTGTTAGAAGTGGATAGGCTATAGACAATTCATGTTAGATTCAGTTAGTTTTCAATTTGCATCGTCTTACAGTAGGTTTTGTATTTTAGTAGCTTCTGGATGTGCTTCAAGCCACTCGTTTTATGGATTTTTGTCAAGGTGCACAATTGATAGGATTGATAGGTCCTTTTATTTTAAATTTGCATCGTTTTATGGATTGGTAGATTGAAGATACTATTTCAGAGCTGCAGACCGTGAATGGACATCTAGATTCTGTCATGATTGTTAGCGTTTCGACAATTCATAGGTGTTAGATTCAGTTAGTTTCCAATTTGCATCGTTTGATGAATCGATAGGTTCAGTTAGGACAACCATGCCCTTGCTGAGTTTATGTAGGTAGCAAACAACCAGGTTCTGTGGCGTCTGGTGGTTGTTTTACTATACTCATACAATTGGGTTCAAGGGATTCAGGTTTTTTTATAGACTGAGATAAGTTCATTTTTCAGATCGAGATGAGTTTTCTCCAAGGATGAGTTTATTTCTACAAGAACATCTTAATGTTATTTTAGAAGATCTGGATGTCTCATCTCGGGGGAGGACTCTGTTAGGATCTCCAGGGAAATTTAAAACATAATATCTCAATTAGCTATTAAAGAGGCAGAGCTTCAATACTCACCTATCAACAAGGAAACTTAGTGCAGAGCTGGCTCTAATTACGAAAGACATTGGAATAAACGCGTCAATGAATGGGTAGAGCATTGAGCTTGTTTGGCTAGTCTTTTCTTTTAAATGTTCAAAAAGTTCGTTGTCAGTTGGACTGAAATGGGCACCCTTGCCTATTAGTACCCGTTTCAGTCCTACTGACAACGAACTTCTTGAACATTTAAAAGAAAAGACTGACCAAACAAACTCAATGACCTACCCATTCATTGACGCATTTATTCCAATGTCTTTCGTAATTAGAATCAGCTCTGCCCTTAGTTTTCTTGTTCTTAGGTGCGTACTGAAGCTCTCTCTTTATCAGCTAGTTGTGATATTATGTTTTCAATCTCTTTGGAGATCCTAGAAGAGTCTTCGCCCTGGGACGAGACATCCAGATCTTCTGAAAGAAGTTTAAGAAATGCAAGAGAGGCCTGCAAGACAAAAAATTCACGGTAGGAGATGCAAAAGGTGAAGGAACAGGTGCAGGAGGCCAAACATGAGACGAGAAGTTCTGATGCTTGTATCATGCTTGTATTTTGGTGTTTGCACCGGATCATCTTATGATGTTTGCTACATGTTGGTGGACTGGTGGTGTGAACTCAGTGCCGGCCCTAGGATTTTGAGGGCCTTTGGGTGAACTCGTCACGACGGCCCTGAGTCTAGACCTTATATAAAATTATATATATAATTAATTAAATATGTATTTGATAATTATCAAGGAACAATGTAGATGAAAACCTGAATGATATCACTGAATCTGAATGATTAAATCGATCGAAGTTCGGAGATGTGCCGTTGAAGTTCGGGACGTTCCTGACTGATTGTTGTCCCCATGATTATGCCATCTTATTATGTCGATTTGGTTTAATCTATTCCAAATTGATTCGAGCATACTCACCATTTGGAATTCATACGCATTGCATAACTGCGGAATAAGGAAAAAAAGAAGGTAGAGGGAGAACAATGGAGGTATCGTGATAATAGGTAGATAAGGAGGAAGTTATGACCGAGGAAAGTCCGGTCTGTTGATGTTTCGCAAGGAGGACCTTCCTAATGATAAATAGGGAGGAAAAGCTAAGATGCTGTTTATTTGGATTGATCTTGAATCGGATGGTCCGATCTTTTGATGTTTTGCAGGAAGGACCTTCCTGAGTAACAGTTTTGTAACTGCTTGTTTCCAAGTGCTGCCGATTCCACGTGGCCGGCCGCCAGGCACCCGGTAACTGGACACGTCAGCCAGTCAGCCCCAACAACAGCAAGGAGCAGTTCTGGTAAGTTGGCTGGAGAAAAGCACACGCGACAGCCAAAAAAAAGTTTTCCCGCAGACAAGTGTATATATCTCATTTCTCTCGACGACACAGCATACACTACTGCAACTCTGAAAGAGACTCGCCGGCACCACGCTCCTGTTCCTTGTGGCAAAGACTAGAGCTAGCGTCGGTGCTTAGATCTGCTCTTGCCCATGGCGAGAATGGCAAATCGTAGCGGCCCTAGCGGCGAACGGAGGAGCAGGACTCGCTCCGATCAGGTCAGTCCTCTATTTTGCCATGCTACTTTGATCTGTCATACTAGGTAAGGGGAATTCTGGATTTGGGGACCTAGGTTAACATACTATATTCATGTATTTTAAAGGTGTTTGGAGTAGACTCCGATAGCTCCAGATCGCCGACGCCTGGTCCTCGTGAAGTTATCATTCTAGATCCTAATGAAAATGAGTGCAAGGATGAGTTGCCTGTCCATCTGAGGTATGACTGGACAGGCGCCAACCTTGAGCGTCGGTATGTATGCTGCTGCAAGGTAAACAATAACTTGTTTCACTTCTAATAATTGTTGCTTCTGCGTTTGATGTTAGTGTGGACAATCGCTGATTATATAAACGAAATCGGTGACTGCAGACTGATGGCATGAAGTGCACGTCGTTTAGGTGGATAGATCCTGAATGGGATATTAAGACTCTAAAAGTTCTAGAGAAACTGATGGAAATGAAGGGAAACGTAGAAGAGGAAGCAAGGTCGTGGAAAGAAGCATGTACAGCTGCTAAGGAGGAGGCCAATGTCAAAGAAGTTGAGCTGAAGACAATGACGCGATACTACAGGGAGGTAACCCATAACCTGTTTGAGATGAGAAAGAAAATGAGAAACGATTCTCTGTTGTCTCCTACAGAAAAGGGTGAAGCCAACAGGTACCTAAAAGCTGAAAGCGAGGCAAGGATGTGGAAGGAAGAATGTGCAAAGGCTAACAGGGAGATTCAAGAGACTGTCTCTGAGCTGCAGACAGTCAAGCAGCTCCTGGATTCTGCAATAATTGTGGTGAAGAGGGTGAAGGAATTGCTGAGACAGGCCTCATATAAGAGGTCACTCAAGGACAACAATGAGGCATAATGTGATTCGTGGTGTTATTGCTAGGTAGACGGTTTAGAGGTGCTAATCATGCTTGTATTTTGGTGTTTTCTACCTGACCATGTTATGATGTTTGCTACTTGTTGGTGGTGTGAACTTTGTGGTGAGGAGTAGCTGTGAGATGCCATCTTATGATGTTTGCTACTTGTCCGGTTTGTTGATGTTTTGCTGGAAGGACCTTCCTGATTATCGAATGCGTAACTGCATGTTCCCTACTGTGATTGTGGTACATTGATTGTGGTAGAAACTCATACATATGCGCTGAATAATTGATGAAGGCTGATAATATAGATATTTGTACATTGAATTGTGTTACAGGTGGTACACAATCGAAGTTTCGCATTACGGATAGCTAAGCAACAGCCATGTTCCTCGCGACCAAATCTAGTCCCCATGAACCTGCATAATGCGGATTGTAGGAGTAGTGTTGACGCCTGGAATAATACATATTCCCTGCTGGTAGATCAAGTACTCATTCTTTTCATAGTGATGATAAATTCGTAGGAAGTAAATGTGATTTGCCCTCAGGTCAGGCAAACCAGAAATGGCATGTTGTTCTGTAACAATGCACTTGCCAGGACCAAACAAGATGATCTTATTTCGGAACTCAGGAGCTCTCTCCTAGGGAATAGGCTGCCAAATGTCCCCGACAAATGAATGCAGAGTTAATTCCACCACCTCAGCTTCTTTCTCCTCCAGAACAACAAAGAACAATCGGTCTTCACCTTCGAGTAGAGAAGAGTTGCCCATGCCAATAACCCGTGACAACCGAAGTCCAACAGGATGGCGAGGTGCTGGAAGATCTTGCCCCAAGTAGATCCGCATGTGTTCAGAAGAACTACACCAGAAATCTTCCGAAGGTAGTGTAGTCCAGTCGGATTGGCAACCCAAATGCCACATGAAAACGGGCAATGACCCTAGCGCTGCAAAAGATTTCTCTGGCCAAAAGAAAGTAATCACGAGAAATGATTATGCACTAGCTGCTGTTTCAAGGCACAAGATACAAGCTTGGAGAGTAGCCATTTGGCTCCATCTTGGAAGTCGAGGAAGGCGAATGTGCTTCCGAGGAGACAAAGGATTTAGCATGAGCGCGTTGCACCAATCTTTGCAATCTAAGGTGACTAGGCTTCCAGATCCACCGCAACCAATCAATCTAATCCTTTTCCCAGCCAATGAAGGAAAGGAGACCTCAAAAAGCCGCATATCCGCGACGGATGCGAATGTCACTACTCCAGATTCACCGATAAATTCAGATTTCAGAATCCAAGGGTCAAATGGGCGTGCCTCACCTGAACGAGTGCAGTTCCAACCCTTGCAGATAGCTTTGAACATGATGAAATCTCTTGCATCACTGATCTTATTGGCGACACTCACAACAATGTCAGGAATAAGATTTGCCCAGGGACGAGGCATCATTGACAGGATAGCCAAAGAACAAGGTTGTGGGAGAACAATGGAGGAGTTACAGCTCCAACAAAGACAAATGAGTGGAAGAGGTTACAAAGGTCTGGTATACTGATCTACTGCTAAAAGGACCTTCTGGACTACTATTATTTCTTTTGGTCTGTTAACATTCCGCTGAATGGTCTTTCCCCCTTCCTCAGAATATACTCCCTCCGTCCATAAAAGAATGCAATTCTCACTTCCCGATAAGTTTATATGAAGATATAAGTGTTAACACAATTTACTATAAATTTGGTCAAATTTGAATTAGTTTGACCAGAACGAATCCCGCATTATAGAAAACTACTCTAATCTTTTCGGGAGCAGTTTTTTCAATAATGGTTGAATGGGTTCCTCTGGCCATAAATATCCTAGTCTGGCAACCAACAAAAGCCCCCTTCTCGCCCAGCACCCTCTTCCTCTCCCCACTCTTGCAACCAACAAAAAACCTCATTCTCGCACAGCACCCTCTTCCTCTCCCCACTCTTGCAACCAACAAAAAACCCCATTCTCGTACAGTGCCCTCTTCCTCTCCCCATGGAGCCATTGTCTCCTAGAGGTGCGGCGCAAGCCACATCCTCCTCCTCTTCTGATGAAAGGGAGGATCCCCAGTTGTCTGATGAAGAGGAGGCAGAGCGGAGGCCCATTCGGGTGCTGGATGACACATCCTCAGATGATTCAGAGTTTGTGGAACAAATTGAAATCCAAGATCATGTGCCTCTGAAACATCGCACCCCTCGCGAGTCAGCAAGAGGTGCCAGGGGTCAGGGGCGCGGAAGCACCGCCACTCGCCGGGGAACTGTCATCTCCAAGCGCCGTCATCCTTTCTCATCCTCATCGGTCGGCAGCAGTCGATCTCTGCCATCCTCGCCGAGCAGAGGCCATCATCGATCGGTCGTCATCATCCGCCATGGAGCGTCTCCAAGGACGCGCTCGACCGGCCACCATGGAGCGGCGCCATCATCCTCTGGCGGCAGCATTGGAGGGACGGCCTCATCTACGGGCGGTGCCCAGGGAGGTCCACCACCATCTTCCACGGGTGGCGTCAATAGAGTGACATCCTCGTCCGTGAGTAGCTGCAACAAGGTGCCGGGTGTACCATCGCCAAAGAAGCGGCGCCGGGTGCACCATCGACAAAGAAGCGGCGCCTTGATTAGTGGATTAGTGGTAACTGCTACTAGTAGAAGGAGTAGAAGAAGCAGAATGAACTTCCACCTTTTGTTTATCTGGTCTGATTGAATACTACTACTACTATTTTTTCCTTGTAAGATGTTGGTTTCTTCATTGAGTACCAGTGACAGTTTAATCCGGTCCGACTGAAAACTACAAAACGGACTTTCACCTTGTGTTCATCCGGTCTTTAAGAAATCAAGGGAACAGACTTTCCATTTACAATGAATTTATACCGAGGGAGTAGACACACATTACCATTTTTATTAGAAACAACCCAATCCAAATACAAACGACACAAATGCATGCATACGCATTGATTACACATGAGGAAGTACGGTGACATACTCTGAATGACACACTACTAGCAATCTACCATCACGGCCCATACTACTACCATCACGGGCTCATGGCAATCCCACCGCTGCACGGAGTGCAGCAAAACGTGTATCCTAGATCAGATACTCCTCCAAAGCGTGATGCCTCGCCCTTGTATCCCAAAGCCAGGCAGGCGAAATGGCGATGTTATGCGCGTGTAACAGCAGGTCACGAATGGTCCATTGCCTGTGACCCCTCTGGCAAAAAGGGCACACCCACATACCTTCGTGAAAAACACGGGCGGGCCCGGCCTGCTGAAGCCAAAGCAACACAGACCATTTCAAGCGATTCATCTTGTTCAATGAGCACTAGCCGCGGAGGTGGCATTTCAACAGGCAACAGCAGAGGTGGCGGCCTGGGCCGTGGGCGAAAAGGTGGTGCCATAAGGTTCAGCTGATCCTGAGCTGCCGTTGCCAGCGGCTGAACTGGAGGTGGCATCACCCTCGGGTGTTGTTGAGGTGTCGATGCCAGCGGAAGAGGTGCCATTGGGGTCGGGTGCTGCTGAGGTGCCGATACCAGCGGAAGTGGAGGTGCTATTGGGGTCGGGTGCTGCTGTGGTGCCGATGGTAGCGGCTGAACTGGGTGGTGGTGAGGTGCTATTGCACCCGACAGCTCCCGCTTCCCTGACTCCTCCAAGTTCCATGCTCCGTCCCTTCCTTGCCCGGCCATTCTCCACGTACTGCATACACAAACGAAGAACAAACTCTACATAAGCTAACAATGTGACCGTTTCAATACCATGCATACATAAAGTAAACAAGATTAGCCAAGAAAAAGATCTCACCCTTGTATCCCACTGAAGTAGAGAAATGCAAGACGGGGAACCGATGAGTGTTGGCCTTGCCTTTCAAGAACGTTGTGCTGCACTCGCCTATTTATCGAGGACTACGGCGGGCACGTGAGCTCGGTGTAGCATTGCTAAAGTTACTATGGAAACTGTGAGATGCTCGGAATATAGTCAGGCCTACGCGTGATACGAATCTATCTAGGTCAGAATCTTCAGTAGCGTACAACGATTACATGTGTGGACGATGGGTATCACGTGATGAGCCTGACGTGTCTAGGTATGTGTTCACTTCCAGACTTTCCAGTCTTGAGCACAAGAAAGTCCTGCGGACAACTCATGCCGCATCAGCTGCATCTAATGGTCGTCTCAACTGCATCAGCTCATGCCGCATCAACTGCGAGACAACTCTCTACCGTTTATTTATGTAATGTTTTAGGCGTCAATTGCATCTAGAGAAACAGATTGGGTGCTGTAAGGCGGCACAAGGCAATCAGATCGCCCGGATGGTCCTTGCGTTGCAACACGCAGGGTGCGGGATGACTTGACAAGTCCTCCTCGATCAGGTACGCTGCATGAGTCATGACTGAAAAGGTCTACGAATGGTCTGGATTCACACTTGATGATTCTCGCAGGCCTTGGAGACTGAGAAACGTGATGAACTTGTTGATGCGACAAGACCAAAACGGAATAAGCTAGAATTAGAAAAGCAATATATGTTTGTGTGTGTGTGTAATATTAACATGCATATAAGCATAACATACATATAAGCGCAGAAGGGTATCTCGAATGGGTGTTTGGGGACGACACTCTCACAAGTTGATCCATGTGTCGATCATTGAGAATTGTAGTTAAGGACTGGCACTGGGCGTTAACCGACGAACCTGTGTGCAAACCCCCTCCGAATATGGCCACACCCGCACTGAAGGGACGCGTCCATTCTGGGTGGTAACTGATGTCCACGGACGGACATTTCGGTACGACACATTCACTCCCACTATATACAATAAGAGACCGTTTATGCACGAGACAATCATTGCATGCCATTTGCGTTCATGGCTTTAGACGCTACAATGATTCCTTCCATGCAAGTAGACTTCTCAGTCTCAAGCCAGGAATCGAAAGCAGAAGGAACCGCGGGCCAGTACAAGGAATCTGGTACGTTCATGGCGGGAGGCTGTCAATGGAGGCTATGTTGCTATCCTACAGGTATGAATGATCATCAGTGGATGGATGTTCCAGACGGCATTGCCGTCGTCCTCGTTCCTGTGCACAAATGTCAAATGGTACGTGTCTCGTTGCTACTATGAATACACACACTCACACATGGCGATACGGTCGCATAATATTATTGTTGTCAAGCCTGTGACTGCTTCCTTCCACGTAGGTGCGAGTATTGTTGCGTGCGATGGCTGGAGACTCAAACGATGAAGATGATACGTTTCGAGTTCAAGCTACAAAAGAAGTTTGTTTCATGAATCGGGATCTACAAGAAAGAGGCTTTGAATGTCTGGTGGAGCATCATGACATTGAGCGTGTGAAATCCAACGAAGATCGCATACACATATCGTGTGTTGTTACAGTACTTGAGGACGGCTGCATTAAAGTTCCTCCTCCATCAATACAAAGAAGCATATGTGAAAGCGTTGCAGCCCAAGCCCCTGTGGATGTTGTCTTCCACGTAGGTGCAGAATGCCGGGTGATACAAGCGATATGTGCCGATGTGGCGAAAGTATCTAGTGTGATGGAGGTAGTGCTCTATGGCCCAGGAGTGGAGTCTAGCTCTGAAACTGTTACAATTATTGACACACACCCTGATGGCTTCTCGCTACTGATCAAATATGCTAGGAAAGGATCACTCCCGGAGGAGGCTGATTTATGGGACACTCCTGCCAATGCCTGACCTTATTTACTCTCGGTCGCTGACATGTACCAAGTCGAAAGGTTGAAGCTGCACTGTGCGTCAAAGATGTCGGACATGACAAGCGAGGAAACTGTGACTTCATTTCTACGATGGGCAATTCAGGCTAACTGCACACAATTGCAAGACAAGTGCATGTCTCTCTTAGAGCGAATCTTTCCTTACGGGATACTCACATATGATTGGACGGTCGTATGCACTGATCATCCCAAATTTATGCACGATCTCCATAGAAGATTACCTGAAGGGTTGTACCAGGGTCCCCTATAGTTTAATGTTTTGTTTAAGTGTTTTTAGTCATGTAATAAATAGTTGAAACGGTACGTTAATTTGTTGCAGTGAGTACATTTGTAATGCAATAATCAGATCATCTGTCGAACGTGAATATGAAGTAGAGTATAGTCCTGTGTGTGTTTGTCAATTCCATGATCCATGGTGGCACGGACAACCCAGTCAACAACTTGCCTCTCTGCGTATGGTCACTGACGTTTGGGTCCGACACCCAAGCGGTCTTTCGTTTGGGTCGCTGACGTTTGGGTCCATGATCCAAAGTCTTTCGTTTCCTGCTCTGGAGTAGAAAGGCGGGACTTGAAATTTTGAATTCCCCGCTCCTCCTCCTGGTCCTCCCCATTTATATATAAAAGAAAGAGGGAAACCCAGCCTCCCATTTCCCTCCTAGTAATTTTCCAAAATCAGGGGATCTTCTCCTCTACCGCTGAAGGAACCTAGTAGATCTGCGGCGGAAGCAGCAATGGCGACCTAGCTACCGACGATGGCTTCATCTACTACGAGCGGCGGCCTTCCTCTGCTACGAGTGGAGGCCTTCCTCTGCTACGAGTGGCGGCCTTCCTAAGCAACATGCTTGAAGCTGCAAGATACTTCAAACCTGTTGCTCCGTCGGCTCCCCTGAGGCTCACCCTGGCGGCCGCATATCTGCAACAGTTGCGAAGAACATCGTGTCCAAGGCGCAAGGTCGGGCTGCTAAATCGAGACAGCATTCGGCACCTTCTTCCCTTCCTATTCGTCAGGTCTGCGCGGTCTCCTCCCTGTATTGATCGATTCAATTAGATTGCTTCCCCATGCTCTTTGGCTTTCTAAAATATTCTTTCATGTTTGGGTGATTGTGGATCTCTTGTACCCTATCGCAAGAGTTTGTTCGAAGTCATTTTATTTGCGGTTTGTAGAAATTTGTAGATGAAATTATTGGACTGTTTCCCCATGCTCTTTGCCTTTGAATATTGTTGTTGCGTGCTTGGATGATTGTGGATCTTCTGTTCCCTATTGCAAGAGATTGTTCCAACTCAACTTATTTGAGGTTTGTAGAAATTAAAATATGAAATTATTATATTGCTTACCCATGCTCTTTAGCTTTCCATATTTTTGTTGCATGCTTGGGTGATTATGGATTGGGTGTGATCGTTCATGTATTGCATTGAACTTAATAGATGAAATTGCTTCCGATTGTCAATGATCTCAACCCTTATCTCTTGTTCTTGTACTTATTTCAGCGGACCAAAGGTTCAATATCTGTAGTCGCTCCTGTTCAGACCTGCTCCAAGGTAACAAACTTAACATCTTCTTTGTTTCCGATTGCGAATGATCTCAGCCCTTACCTCTTGTTCTTGTACTTGTTTCAGCAGGCCAAAGGGTCAACATCTGAAGTCGCTTCTGTTCAGACCTGCTCCAAGGTAACAAACTTAACACTTTTGTTTCCTTAGTTCGAATCAATTACAAGGTCCTAATCTGACTTGGGATCCACTGTTGCTAGATGGAAGCTACCAAGTCAATGATGTTTCTTCCCGAACAAATTAAAACAGAGGCAGCCGAGTACTCAAGAACGGGTACCAAATCTTTATGTAGTAGTGTTGATAAACAGTGAGTTGACGCTCCCAATCAGGATGGGGTACAACTTCGACAACGGTTTGTTGCTCACCAGAAAGAGTTATGTAGCTTGAAGAAGATCGAAGAATCAGAATCAACTTTGAAAATGCAGTCGGCTGAGATTAAGAGATTGCAGAAGCTAACCGAAGACAGTGAAGGCCTCCTTCGTCTACTGCTTAGCAGTAAAAGATGAAGAGGTTAAGATCATTAGATCATATCTCCACTGTCTCTTGTGATTATGACATAGATTTAGTTTTGTTAATCTATGTTTCTTGTGAGACTGTTATCTTGTAATAGTTTGTGATGTGTGACGAACAATATGGTCGTGCTTGATAGTAAACAACAGTTTGATTTATTGTATAAAGAAATATGTGCTGATTACTATTTTGCCAACAAGATCGAAATTATTCAAAAAAAGATCAAAATTGAAATGAAATTCATTAATATTGATGCATGATTAGTTAATTTTATGTTGTCCTTCAGTGGGCTTAGCCCACTTTTAATTGGGCCAAAAGTCAATTTTTTTCAAATTAACGTGACCTATAAGGCCGCAAACAATGTGTGCACCTGTTGGACTCGACCCAACAAAAACGGGCCCACCCTAATCAAATTTGTGCTAAAAAAGCAACAAAAGGGTCGAACAAAATCTTTTTTGGGCTATATGAACAACGCCAGCCTACAGGAACAATGTTGGTCTCAACCCAGCTACAAACGGGCCAAATTCGTTTTATGACGCAAATGGTTTGTCACAATTTGCATGCCACATCGGATGCAACATCAGATTATGTCCAGCGTGGCAAAGCTGCAGGAACGAAGTTATGACGCTTTGTATTGACGATTTTGCATGCGTCATTAAACTCATGACGCCGCGAAATAAGGTCTCGTCATTAATCGCGGTTTATGACGCTCGATTAATGACGGAGGCTTTTCGTAACAACCGGCGTCATTAATCGCGGTTTATGACGAGAAACGTCTTTTTTTCGTCACTAGTCGACACATTTCTTGTAATGTGATGAGAAAATATTCAAGGGTTTCTCCCTCAACATACCTAGTGGCATGACAATTGCGCTTGTAGGCCAAAGTGGGAGAGGTAAATCCACGGTCATCAGCCTAATTGAACGGTTTTATGATCCACAGCTTGGCGATGTTCTGATAGATGGTGTGAATCTCAAGGAGTTCCAGTTAAGGTGGATCAGAAGCAAAATTAGCCTTGTCAGCCAGGAGTCAGTCCTTTTTGCTTCCAGCATAAAGGAGAACATAGCTTACGGCAAAGACAATGCAACAGATCAGGAAATTAGAGTTGTTGCTGAGCTTGTCAACGCTGCCAAATTCATAGATAAAATGCCTCAGGTCAGAATGTTGTCGTGGGCGGAGGCCAGCCGCGGCCGTCACCCATGGCTGCCGCTCCCCATGGGCCCGCTGCTGCCCATCGTGGGTAGCGCTTGTCAGATCCAGTGCCCCCTGGCTAGCGCTCTCGTGGATGGGCCGCCGCCGCCGCCAGCCGTGGCTGGCGCGGGGGGGGGGAGGGCGGGACACCGACGCCACGAGTGGCCGGTGCTACCCGTGGGCGAGCCGCCGCCGCCGCTCATCGTGGTTGGCGCTCCCCAAGCCTTCCCCTTGCCCCTACAGCCGTCTCGTCGGAAACAGAGGAGGTGGCAGTTCTCGCAGAAACAGAGGAGGTGGGAGTCCGGGAATAATCGGACGAGAAAGAGAGAGAGGAGCGGGGGATAGGGCCAGTCCGACGCAGAGTCCGGGATTAATACAAACGTCGCTGTACGTGTTTGCGATGTGAGATGCTCGATGCAAATTTGGGTGGGCCCACCCGGTATGGTGGGCGGGTACGACGGGCGCGGGTGAGAAAAGAAATATATTTTTGGCAGAGACGCTCTTCAAATTGCGATTCTAGTATGTGTCTTCCACCCTATCCACTTCCCAATTAGATGACGGGTGGGTCCAGTGTGAGGGGTAAGGCGGGCCCGATTTAGATGAGAAAAGTTTTGAAAATAACTCGTTCTATTTAGTATAGATGAGCAACTATATTGTTTCCTCTGTAATTACAACTCATGCCAATGTGTTTCAAGTCGTGGGGACCTGATGGGCCCCATATCGCTCCTGATGGTAGGCTACTATATTGGTAGCTCCGGGATGGTATGTGCCACAGTGGCACGGGGTCCACCTTAGAGCATCTTCAAGAGTTTGTCAAATTTTACTTTGTAAATCATGGGCTTTGCCAACTTCTAAAAAGATATGCTAAGTAAAAAATGAGCTCATCTCCAACAGTTTGTCATAATTCACTTGTCAAACTCAGATCTAACTTACATCAGGAACCCTGAGAGAAACAAAATTATGTTTATACCCTTCCACCTCTTGAAAACTTGTATCAGAAATCTTTCTCTATTCTTTTTTTTCACCCTCTCACCTGGTTTGGCCACACCGATGCCAACCGGGATCGGCACGCGTATATTTCCGTGTGGGGAGGTGAGTTTTGCCAAGTTTCTATTTTTGCCAAGTTGGTTTGTCAAACTATTGGAGACCATTTTTTCTTGTTTTGCCAAAATTAGAAGGATGTCAAGTTAGTTTGCCAAACTGCTAAAGATGCTCTTAGTTTGAAGTGGTCGTCCAAGCCTCCAATGTGTACAAAACTGCTAAAGATGCACTACGGGAAAACCCAACTTTGCCGTGCGTTGAAATCTTTGCCGTGCGCTTTATTTCGGGCGCACAGCAAAAAGTTTCTTTGCCGTGCGTTTGTTATAGGGCGCACGGCAAAGAAAAAACGCACGGTAAAGGTTTTGTTTGCCGTGCATTTTCTCCACCGCGCACGGCAAAGAATTTTTCTCCCCCTTCCAACTTCGCAAAAATGAAATATCATTATTTTTCACAAACCTTTGCCGTGCACTTTGTTTCTAACGCACGGCAAACTCATGTGTTTGTCGTGCGCTTTTCGTTGACGCCGTGCGCTTTCTTTTATGGGCACGACAAAAAAAAATTTTACCTTGAAGTATTTTTCCCTAAGTCCCAAATCCAATTGCTCCTAAAAAAACTCTCCTCACCTTGAAATCTTTTTCAACTCTATGCATACAACATGTGATACATCATGTTAAAATTTGGTAGATTCTTGTAGTCATTTGCTATATTTAACTAATTAATTACATTTCAAGCAATTTTTTGAAAGAAGTCAAATTTGAACTACAAGTGATGAAAATAATAGAATAAAATGAGTGGAAAAATGATATTCATGTTATTTAGCTCAATTTAAGACTTTTTTCATGAAATCAAAAGAAATTTTGAACATATTGACAAGGAAACACGATCATGATCGTGTGTCCAAATGATTGAAAATTCTAAAAAATGCAAATAAAGTTTAAAAAATATGAGATTTGTCAATATCATATGAGAAGGCTATAGTAAAAATATGAATGAGTTTTGAACATTTTTTCATGTACGTTGCTTAGAAATCGAAACATCTCCGATGAAGTTTCATAGAGTTACGAAAGATATGATTAGATTTGTAGGTGGCGCGACATTCAAATTGAGTTTTGACTTCAAAACTTGTTTCTATAAGCAATAGACAACATAACTTAATTTGTGTTAATTTTCAGAATTTTTTCAGATTTATTTGATAATTTTTATGAATTTTATAAAATTGTAGAAAAAAAGTTTGCCGTGCGCCTTCTTTAAAGCGCACGACAAAGTATACAACCTTGCCGTGCGTTTTCTGTGTGGCGCACGGTAAACAACTTTATTCATTTTGAGCCGTCGATCTCGGCATCCAATGGCCCAAATTCATCGAGATTTCATATAAAACCACCCCTCCCACTCACCTCCTAACCCTAACCCCCTCCCTGGCCTCCCTTCCTCGCCGCCGCAATCTCCCTCCCCCGCAGTCCTGCACCCCCGTCACCCCTCCATCCCGGCAGCCCCCAACCCCGGCCTGCTCTCTCTCCTCCCTCCTCCAATCTCCCTCGCCCTCTCTCTCTCTCGAACCTTCTCCCTCGGCCGAAGCCCCTCGCCTCCCTCTCTCCTCCCCGGGCGGCCGCCGGCCACGCCGGCACGGGCCATGGCGCGGGGTCCGCCGGTGCCAGGACGGCCGCGGGCCTCGCCAGTCACCACCCGAAGTCCGCCGGCACGCGGACGGCCGTGAGCCTCGCCGGCCACGGTGCGGAGTCCGCCGGCGCACCGGTGGCAGCGTCAGGGCGACGACGGGGGCGGCTGCCTGCCCTGCCCGCGGCGTAGGCCGTTCCGGCCGCCTCCGCTCCACCAGGCGTGCCTGAGCTCCTCTCCCTCATCTCCGGCCGCCTCTGGCCACGCACCGACGCGCCGCTGCCAGATCCGGTCAACGCGGACCCGGATCCGGTGGCCATAGCCCCGGATCTCCTTCCCCGATGGTGACAGCCTGCGATGGCCCAGATCCGGGCGGCCGAGCTTGGGCGTGTAGGGGAGGGAGGCCGTGCGCGGCTTCATCTTCCAGTCGACGGCGCTTAGGTTCTCTCTCTCTATCTCTCTCTCTCTCACACACACACACACCTCCCTCCCTCTCTGACAGGTGGTGGCGGTGGCGGTGGCGGCGAGCTTCATCCCGCGGCACAGCGCCCGACACGGGAATGTGGTGGTGGTGGTGGCCAGAGCAGCGGTGCGGCGCCCGGGATGTGGTGCTGGCGGTGGCTGGGGTGGGGGGAAGGCCAGAGGGCCGGTGCTATTTTTTTTAATTTTTTCTGAAATGTTTGCCGTGCGTCAAAATTGGCGCACGGCGAACTTTTAATGCATTTCGAAAATATTTGTCGTGCGTCGACTTTGGCGCACAGCAAAGTGTTCGCCGTGCGTGTCGATAAAAAGCGCACGGCAAAGACCGTTTGTCGTGCAAAAAGCTGTCGTGCGGCCTTTGCCGTGCACAACGACAAAAAACGCACGGCAAAGATTTTGTCGTGCGCATACAAGCCTTTGTCGTGCGCCTGCAGCGCACGGCAAAAAGCGGTTTTCCCGTAGTGATGCTCTTAGTTTGGAGGACAGAATCATTTCATTCATTATGTACCAACCCCATATATTCCGTGCACATACATATGTATTGTATAAACTACTGACAGGACATAATAGCAGACCACTGTACCGTACTTGCACACTTTCACGAATCTCGAAACAAGACTAAATCCAAAATGAATGTACATGATAACCCCTATTGCAACTGCCTGGTGTATAAAATCTTAGTCCACATGCACACCATGTGTTTGCAGTTCTGAATTGCGGCTGACAATCGGTTCTACCGCGGTCACCACCGATAAATGGTCATACCGATGGTCATTTTCCGATCAGATTTTGTTCAGAATTTCAAATTTCAGTCAAAATTTAGCCATCTTTTGAAAAATTGAACTCCAAATCAATCTCACTGGTGTCCGAAATAAAATCAATCGCACTTTCTTGGGACTGCATGGCGAGGCTGCACACCATTGGCATACATGGGAGGCAGCAAGAGGGCATTGAGGGCAATAGCGGTCAGCAACATATTACGAGAAAACAAGTCTGCGCCTGTGATCTGCGGACGGTGAGAGCGGGGAACGTTTTCTGTGCACATTGGCCTACAGATGGGTGGTTTCTGAAGATATTTTCGATGTGACCTTTGTTCTTGGCCGTAGGCTCTGACGGGGATGTGGTTGTTGTTGTGAGAGCGCGACGTCGTCGTTGTTATTTGTCGTAGGCGTACCTTCTCGGATGTGTCAGTGTTGTTTTCTTGTTCTTAATCACCCTTGATTTAAGAAAGGACAGAATGTAGCAACTAGGATATGCTTGGAATTATGCTTCCAGCACAGTTATGTGTCACCCCTAATGGCCTCGCACCAGACAATTTCAGGAGAGGTAACAAACTATGATGTGTGTCTCTCAAATATTACAAATGGAGTTGATCGAAAAAACTATTATAATGCCAACCGTTGCTTAAATTATCACCAACAAATAAAATGGAAAACCAGCCAAGCTTTGTCTTACACAGGTATTACAATACCTCACCACACCCATGATAGATTAACACTAAAATGGCACTCTCGCTCTTACGGTTTCACCCTCGAGCTAGCTCACTTTGCATATATGTATATATGTATATATGTGTGTGTGCGACGACAGGTACATGCAAAATAAAAAGTAATAGGTTGACAGGTACATAAAGTAGGGTACGTTATTTGCGTGGTGGACGCGGCAAATGATGATCACCAAAAAGCAAGTGTGTTGCTGGAGGTGTGTAGTGGGCGAATGATCATCGATCGGTGGAGGCGAGATCACGCGGCGGCGGTGCCGGCGGTGATGGGGACGCTGTGGAGGACGACGGTCTCGACGGTGAGGCCGGGGCCGAAGCCGAAGAGGACGCCCCAGTCGAATCCCTCGCCGGTGGTGGCGTGGCCGTCCTCGGCGGATCGCTTGCGCATCTCGTCGAGGATGAAGAGAACGCAGGCGCTGGACATGTTGCCGTACTCGGAGAGGACGTGCCGGGTGGCGCGCATCCGGGCCTTGTCGAGCCCCACCTTGGCCTCCACCTGGTCCAGGATGGCGGGCCCGCCGGGGTGGGCCACCCAGAACACCGAGTTCCAGTCGGAAATCCCAAGCGGCTTGAACGCCTCCTCCAGCGCCCGCTCGATGTTCTTGGAGATGAGCCCGGGCACGTCCTTGAGGAGGTGGAACGTGAGCCCGACCTCCCGGAGGTGGCCGTCGATGGCGCCCTCGGAGTCGGGCAGGATCGTCTGCGACGCTGACACGAGCTGGAACAGCGGCCGCTCGACGGCCTCATCGGGGTCGGCGCCGACGATCACCGCGGCAGCACCGTCGCCGAACAGCGCCTGGCCGACGAGCGAGTCGAGGTGGGACTCGGAGGGTCCCCGGAAGGTGACGGCGGTGATCTCAGAGCACACCACCAGCACCCGCGCGCCGCGGTTGTTCTCGGCGAGGTCCTTGGCGACGCGCAGCACCGTGCCGCCGGCGAAGCACCCCTGCTGGTACATCATGAGGCGGTTCACGGAGGGGCGCAGGCCCAGCATCTTGGTGAGCTGGTAGTCGGCCCCCGGCATGTCGACGCCGGAAGTGGTGCAGAACACGAGGTGCGTGATGCGGGACCGCGGCTGGCCCCACTCCTTGATCGCCTTCTGCGCCGCCGCCTTCCCGAGCTTGGGCACCTCCACCACCACGATGTCCTGCCGCGCGTCCAGCGACGGCGCCATGTATGCGCACATGTTGGGGTTCTCGTTCAGGAACTCCTCCGTCAGGTGCATGTACCGCTTCCGGATCATCGACTTGTCGCCTGCACACACGTTCTTTCATCATCAGCGAGGTGAAAAGAAAACAGGACGTCGACGGCGACGCCGCCAGCGCACGGACGCCAAGGCAGGCAACACGATGTCATCAGCTACTACATACAGCGACAGGTCAAATAGCGATGGGAGTAAACAGTAAATTATTAAAGTGGTTAGGTGTGTGAAATTTTACGGTTAGCAAAAGAGAAAACCAAGCGGTTAATAGTAAAATAATCTACCACGGGTTTCCACTGATGCAGGCCACCAGTGCCGTCACTGGTGGAGTCGCTAGCCACGCCGGGCACGCATACCAGGAGAAATTAGGTCTCGCCGGCGCACGGGTCTCGTGGGCATTTTTTAGTTTCCAAAAAATAAAAGTATCGTGGGCCCGCGCCAGGCCAACCTTTTCTAGGTGCCACGGGCCCCTCTGCACCATGTCACGTCAGCGTCTACAAATGGAAGCTATTCTGAACTCCTTTCTATTGGCTTCTGTTTGTTTGGTCGTATGACGCTGAAACGAGACCGGTAGCAATAAGCAGCTACTGTGCTAGCTGCTAGCCCCTGTGAAGTGTGTTCACGGTAACTGTCAGCCCCTGTCCAAATCTTGGAAGATGGTCATGTGAGCGAGCGAATCTCGATTGATCGATCGACCGACCACCTTGATGTGGAACGAAAGCTTTGGCTTTACTTTCAGTCCGGCCCCGTGCGCACGCCTGCTGCTTTAAGTTTCAATTCTTCTTTTATCCTAATTTGGGTTTAATTTCGTCCTCGTTGCAAACATAAAAAAGGTTATTTTTTTACACACAAAATTAAAATAAAACAAGGGAGAGGGGGACGAAATTAAAGGTTCTGCATGGCCGCCGGCGGTGCATGCGGCATAATTCTCGTGGCAAGGCGCCAAGCGCCGGAATCGGCAGATCGCAGCCCATGTTGCCGGAACTAGATGCCGTTCAAGCATGTTACTACTAGTTTATTACCCTTATTTCAAAAAAAAAAAACTAGCAGGCCGGTTGCATGTTATATATTACTAAGTCTGAACTTAACATAATTACTAACAAACTGATTAACAAATTTGTAGGTAATTGCAGTAATTCTAGTGTAGTAATCCGTGTTGTTGGCCGGTTTACCCCCTCCTTTTTTCTAGCTCATCCCATATATGTGGCCATGCTTGTTGTGTGTTCATGCATGTTTTTTTTCCTGAAATCCTGGAACACGGGGCTTTTATGATGATGATGTACTAGAAGTTTACCCTTCCATCTATACCTGTTAATTAGTTACACCTCTCTAGAACTTTTACCCGGCCGGCCTACTTGTAAAAAGAGGAGAAAAAAAGTCTTCAGCTATATTTTGATATATATATATAGATCCTCTGTACGTTCTAAATAACTCAAAGTCTTTAGTTATATTGTTGTGCATATCATCTCATAGAGAACTTTTCGTACGTGTCGGCGGTGAAAAATCGAAGACTTCATCGTCTAACTCTAGTCAGCAGCACACGTGAACTGAAGAAAAGACTTGACTCCTCTGCAGTAGTACTACGCTGCTAGCGTTTTTCAGATTTTGTAGGTACGAGCTTGCTTGCATGCAGGCAGGCTAGTGGTGGCGTTGGCGCGAAGGAGAGGGAGGGAGAGAGGTAAGTGGCGACGGCGATCGATGGGAGGTACTCACACATCCTCTTGAACTTCTCCTTGAGGTCGGTGAGGTGGTCGCTCTTGGTGACGCGGAAGTAGTAGTCCGGGTAGTCGCCCTGGTAGACGCAGTGCGCCGGCGTGGCCGTGCCGATGGCCAGCACGGTGGCCGGCCCCGACGCGCGCTGCGCCTTCCTCACCTCCTCCACGGTCACCGTCGTCGCCGCGCCGGCCATCTCAGCTTCCTCCTCCTACTACTACTCTCTCGCGTTGTACCAGAGGCAGCTAGCTAGCTGCTGGTGCTGCGATCGAGAGAGAGCTAGCTCGAGCTGCTGGAGGGGCGGCCGGAGTGGTGGTGGTGGCTGGGAGCGAGAGGAGGCCGGCAGAGAGCTGTAATGGCAGATGGGGCATGCGGGGGTGTGGGTTATATAGGTGGGGGGAGGGGGGAGAAGGAGGAGGCGGGGTTAGGTCAGTTGGACGGGCGGATGGGCGGCCACGCGACGGGGAGGTGGTGGCGCCCGCGACGCGTGTGCCAACCGATCCCGCCACGCGCGCCCTGCCTGCCGCGCCGGGGTTAGTTGGGTCGCGTGGCCACGGTACCGCCGGGAGCCACGGTCGCGGCCGGGCGCCAGGCCGCGCCGGCCGGCCGCACTTGCGACTCGCTCCATCGATCGCAGCTACTCCGTCCGATCCCAGCTATAGATGTGTGGCCCGGCTCGTGCCTACAAGTACAAGTAGAGTAGAATCTAGCGGTGGTGCGCGCTAGGTTCGTCCCGAATCTGACGAGCGAGATCGATCCAGGGCAGCCGTCGATGATGCGTCAAAGGTGTTGCTGCGGCTTGCACATTGCGCGCGTGTGGAGGGAGAGCAACGGCCGGTCAGGGTCTCATCGATCGATTTGCCCCGGCTGTGGTTTGTTGTTTCCACGTGGGGGTTCAATTAATATTTTCGGAGCCTAGCTGTATATATATCTGTATAGTATATGGGCATATATATTGGATGTACTTCAATTAATTTATTCGATCTCTACCTAATATATTCCATTTTTGTTTCTGTGTTTCCTCGTTTTGTTTAGCTAGTATATGTATGCATATGCTGCTCCAAAGCTAGAGATGACCATAAATTAATTAATTCCCTTGAGTTCCAAAAGTAATTATATAAATTAAAATTCCAGTGTCTTTCATATAAACCTCTCTACTTGTGCATGAGAAGCATCGCTATCGTGTTTTTATATATAATTGTTTTTATCTATTTCTATATGTTTTTCAGTTTTCAAATAGGGCCCTTATTAGCTTAGCTCTAGCAGACTGGACCACCAAGCACTCCTCCTAATGAGCACAAACAAATGGAAACAAAGGGAGGTTTATTTGTCAGACAGTCAACTAGTAAGTCAAGTGGGGATTCTTATTTCTTCTCCTTCTAGCCTTACAAAAAAGGCAAATTTTTTTCTAGTAGCGCTATACTGCTTGTTACCAAAATGCCACTAGTTTTTTTTCCTGAACAGATGAAAAGTTTATTTTTATGTCAAATTTGTTGCACTCCCTGAGAATTGCCCAAGTCTACTGCTAGTATATTCTCCTTAGGCAATCATTATATTTGATGGGTTTTCCCGGCCCCCTGAGCAAACACAAGAAAACTTGATATTTTTTTTCTATTCACGTTCTTTTAGAACTTTGTGGTAAAAAGAAATAATGGTCAGAAGAATTGTTACTGCAACAAGATTACATATATCTTTGGGCTTTGGGTCCTAGTGCTCTCTGCACAAACAGGGGCCACACGATTCAGCTAACTATGCTCCACACCTTAGAGTCAACGCGCAAGAGGGGGCGACAGGTGACTTGACCCTTGAGTTAGTTAGCCACCAAGAATCTCAGTTAGTTAGCTAGAACAGTAGCTGCGCCAAGGCCACTTCTTTCCTTATTAGTCATCGCAAAAGTTGATTTTGATGCTGAATGCACGTGTTATATGATTGTACGTTGAATCAAGTCGTTGGAACTTTAAAAATCTGACCGTACCCTACCCCGGCCCTCTTCTTTAGCCACTTATGCAATAATTATATCATTAGATAAATAATTAGAAAATATTTTTATAAAATTATAATTTTCTTATGTCTTATTGGAAATTAATCTTAACAAAGTTATATTAATCAAACCGCATGTCAAAGGCAGTGAAAAGTTAAAAAAATATATATACAGAGGTAAACTTGTATGGGCCAATTACATATCACATTGTTTTAGGGAAGGAATCTTAATAAAACCTAGAATATGGATGATGTTCATTCTTTCAATTCACGCAGGGCTTACTTATATTAAGTACTACTTACATCGTTTTTAGCATTTTGCTATGCATTTAGATATACAATATGTTTAGATACATAAAGCTACTAATTTAAAAAGTCAAAACAACCTACATTTCAGATAGAGCAAGTATCTCTATCCAAAAATATTAGGTACGCAGGGTGCTGTGGCTGTGTACCTACCTCGGAAGAGTCAGAATCCCTATATTATGTCAAGAGATGTAGTATGGGAACGAGCTGCGATGGAACTGAGTGTAATATGTTACCTCTAAGGTTAATATGTCAATTTTGCACTCCATCTCCAAATTATAGTATTGTTCGAACTATCTTAACTACGGGAAACCACGCGTGTGAAGGAAAAGGGGAACAACATGATCTTCATAATCTGATGGGATTAGCACCGTACACTACGGGAAACCCGACATATGCCGAGTGCTAAAGTGTCCGCCGAGTGTTTTACGTCGGGCACTCGGCAAACATGAACTTTGCCGAGCGTAGTGTGACAACCCTACCCGAGATAATTCCGTACTATCGCCTAAACCACTCCATTTGGTCATTAAGCGATAATAAAGAATCATCACGTTGAGTGTTGCCGGGTCAAAGCCCGGTAAATCACTTGAATAACACACAGAGGATCGAAGCGTATACATTAAAACTCCCACGAAGGAGAGTCCAGAGTGCCTTACAAATTAAAACCAATCTTCCCCGTAGGGTCAACTATTACAAACCATTGCTCTTGACATGGAAATAAATAGTTCAGAGTTTAGAAGACAGCGGAAATAACTAAATGATAAGGTGGTGTCATGGGAGGCCACCCATGATGCCATCACTCGTCATCCTCCACCCATTCCAGCTCCCAGCCAGGTGGGATTCCTCCAGGCCAAACATTATCACCTGAAAGCAACAATTATAGCAAGGCTGAGTATACTAATACTCAGCAAGACTTACCCGTAACAAAAATTACCTCTAGACATGCAAGGCTTTTGGCTAGTGGGTTTGTTTTGCCAAAAAAGCATCTAAGGTCATTGATCCTTATTTTCAATCTTTTAGCTCAAGTTCTAGTGGATTAATCTTTACTAAGTAAGCCAACTATTGCAAGCATAAGTTGTGCAATACAATTAATCAAAGTATCAATATTCACATAGTTCCATCATTAAGGGATATCATGGTCAGTTGATTAAGCAGTCTCAGATGACGGTGAGAGGCCGACGATCGATCGATTAATAACCTTGCAAGGTAAACCTAAACACACGGAAGAATGCATACCTCAAGAAGGTCCAAACAAAAACGAAACGGGGTATGCACCGACCAGGCGGTTCCCATCTTTCTCCAGGTCGGGATCGGAACATACAATCCTCGGTACAAGGCTTACTGGTACGTCACGCTGGACCGCCCAGACTCGCACATGTACCCCACTGTTGCAGGCAGGGGGACACATCCTGTGTCCTAGGGGTAGTAGGGAAATGTTCCCTTGCCGTGTCAATCAGGTACTAGGCTTACCGGTCCCATTCCCGACAAGTGCTTAGTACGTTCAAAAGCTTAACCCACGAAGCCACTGGACCGGAGCCCAATCCCATGCTCTTACCACATGAGCAATCCATTAACAAGTCTGGTGATTCCATAAGTAAGATCCTATTCTCGCGAGTGACGAACGTCACTCGACTTGTACCGGATCCTTAGAGCATAGCAACTAGCGACCTAGCATACTAGTAAAAGATCATAGGTACTTAGGGTCCTGCAACTAGGGTTTCAATTCAACTCTTGAACGTAAATGCACATAGATAAGCAAAGATAAATTCAGAAGCTTAAAAAGAAACACATAGGTTAATGATAAACCGGGGCTTGCCTTCGTTGGTAAGGTTGGCCTTTGGCCCTTCTGGACTTTGGTCCAGGTCTTGCTCTACAGCGACGTAGTGCACGTCCCCGTCAGCTCCTTCGTCTCCTCCTTCCGGCACGAGCGTATGGCTACCGTCAGAGATTTCTACACGAGAATGCATATGCAAGAATTAATTGGTTATCTTGATTTAATTAATTACAAAACAACACATGACAACCATGAGGTGCATAGTTGACCACATTCACCTAGATAATCACATATTCAGCATACTCTTCCAATAAAGAAACAATATGTGGTTCTTTATTAATTATTCTTTTTGATGGTGACTGTGTACATAAATATGCAAATAAATTAATTTAATTTCACAAACAGTAAGGGAGTGGTCTTTAAACTTGTTAGCATGTTTCACATCACACACATAGGGTCAAAAGGTGTGGTGTGGGTGGTTTTCCAATTTACTTTAATATTAAGCTCAAAATGGCTTCCAAGTGTTTATTCATAAAATAATTTCATAAAATTCAGTGGTGACACTTCTGAAGCTATTTACCTCTAATTAAAGCCACTGAAACACAAGTGCACACATAAAAGAGCTATGAATTAATTATATCACAAAATAACAACTCTTATTCACCAAAACAAGGTAAATGCATATAAAAATAAATAAAACACTTTTGGATCCAAACTTTCTCCCACTTATTCTCTGACTTAAAACAAGGCTATACAACCAACATATACATCAAGGACCTTTCTAGATCTTGAACTATGCAATTACATTTAAAACTAGGCATAAATCAAGAAGAAATATTTCTATTAGTTATAAAATCATGATCAATTCACAAAAGGTGTATCTAAATATATTAAGATCATATACAGAAGTTGAGCACAAAAACATATTTATTTTAAGCTATAAAAATCATTAGGGCAGATTCATCATAAACACAAGATAATTTATATTAAAATATTTACTTAGTAACTTTGTGCAAATTTTGGTGTAGGGTCTACACATGACATTACTCACAACATATCTAAAAAGTAGCTTAAGATCACATGTTGATTTTGAACTACAGCAGATCTAGGTTAAACTGATTTTAATTTTTCATGCAAAAACTATCACTCAAAAGTATATACATGCTTTGTAAAAGTTGTAGATCTGCTCATAAGGAAACTAGAAAAATTGAGTTCGCATTTTTCTCATTTTTCTGTGAATTTCTAGGAATTTTCCAAAATTTAGGACCTAGATATAAAGGAACTAAGAATCTTTTTCTTCCCGGGTCCCTGGTTAAAGTTTCTTATTCACAACGATGCCCTCCATTATACACCTAGGTCCCTAGATTAACATACACACCCCTGGAAAGATCTAGGAGCCCGCAATTGGGTCCCTGGGGGCGGCCGGCGGCGGGACTGGCCGGGGAAGTGGTTGGGGGGGCGAGGTTCTCACCTAGGGGCAGTGGGTGGCCAGAGACGGGGTCGGAAGGGCACCGGCGAGGTGGTTCAGCGGCGCTGCTCGGTGGCGGCCGCTAGGAGTTCAGCTCCGGCGAGCTGGCCGGCGAGACAGGGCCACAAGCGACTCGGGAAGCTTCTAGAGGCGCTTGTGGTGCTGGGGAAAGGTTCAGACGCACAAGCTAGGGGTCAAGATAGGGAATCCGCTGTGGGCGGCGGCTCTGGTGACCGGCGGTGTCGCGCGAGGAGGAGCACGGGGTTTATATAGGCGAGCGCGTCGTGGGGAAGGGGTCACGACGGTCATCGTCGACTACAGGGTCGCGGCATGGGCGCGGTGTGGCGCCAGGCAGTGGCGACGTGCGCGCGGGCAGGCGGCCAATGGGGAAAGGCGGTGCTGGCGCCGGCGTGTGGGAGCGCGCCGCGTGGCGCCGGCCAGGGGCTTGCTCGCGTCACGCACAGGAACTCCCGGCGCGGCGCATGGACCGGCGGTCACTGGGGGACCTCGGCGTGCGTGTACCGGCGGGTACGGCGGCGGGCCGACGTGGCGCCGGGCGACGTCGCGTGCGCTGGCGCGTTCCAGTGCAGAACAATTTCGGTTTAGCATTGACCAAAGTTTTCTCAAAATTTTTGAACTAAAGTGCTCCAAGAAATTTATACCAAACTTGTACATCTCACTACCCTCTACAACTTCTACAAAAGCTCATAGGGGTTTTGAGCAACAGATTTTGCATAAATTGCTTGCCAACTTGGCACTTTCCATGGCGCCGGTGAACAGTGGTTGCTTGCGTTGACCTTAGTTTTACACTCATTTCCACTTCAAATTTGAAATGCCACCCAACATGAAAGTTGTGTCCTTTGAAAAATTGGACAACTTTTATATTGGGAGAATTTGAAGTGTTTAGGTAAAATTTGGAGAACGCGGCAAAAGTTCTAGGCAAGGTTCCAGGGCACTAGGGTTTTGACTAGGGTTTGACTAGACCTTTGACCAAGTTTTGACCAAGGGTTGACCATTAGTGATTGTTGGCTAGGTTTTCGAGGTGATGACCCAGGTTGACCAAGGTTTGACCAAAGTCAACATGTTTGACCGGTTCATTAGCGTTAATTAACCCTAATGAAAACCTGAGGCGTCACACGTAGCCCCCTAAAACACTCGGTGAATAAAAAGCACTCGGCAAAGAACGGGCATTCGGTAAATACTAGCCACGTGTCCCCCTCCTCCTGCGTGCCGTCGCGGCGCTGTGCGGCCCACAGACGGCGTCAAGCCTTTGTCGAGTGCCACTAGATTATGCTCGGCAAAGTTCGACGAGTGTTTGACCTAGACACTCGACAAAGCCACCGTCATGTCCCGCCATTCCGCCATCACGTGGCACCGTCTGTGAGCTGAACTTTGTCGAGTGCCAAGTCAGGCACTTGACAAACGTTTGCCTGTCGAGTGCCTGGCGGTTGACACTCGGCAAAGGTCTCTTCGCCGAGTATTTTGTTTGCACTCAGCAACTCCTTTGCTGAGTGTTTTATGGACTTTGCCGAGTGCCCCAGCCCCAGGCACTCGGCTTCCTGGTTTCCCGTAGTGCTACTGGATTATATTATTTGGTAACGAAGGGATAGAAGATGGAGTCCACACGTTCATGTTTCAATTGATTTGAGCTGCAATGATTGTTTGGCTTAATCCGGCTGGGTAATTGTGTGATTAGCATACAAGGACCATTAAAAGCATAGTGGCCGATTTGATTAATTAGTAGAAAGCAAGGCAGATTACGTGAAGGTGCAACTTCACAGCCGATGATTTTAATATTCCTCAACACAAAAAGGCGATGATTTTAATAAGGTCGATGGGTGAGGTGATTAGAGTAAAAAATCTATTTTACATGCATCACGTGGGAGGAGTCCTGGTTAGATAAAGTACTTGATATTGCCTCATGGAGCTGTCAGAGAGAATAGCAAGCAAGCTTAATTGTGCTGCACTTGATCGTTAAGCAGGTCTTCCAGGTCCTTGCATTGATCAAGCGCAGGGTCCATCTGTTTGGATTTTTGCGTCAACAGGTTGTGTGTCTGTTGATCGTAGGGTGTGTGCATACATATGTAAATGTGTGCGTTGGTACTGTTGTTCGCAAAAAAAACATGTTGCTTTGAAAAATTGATATGAAAATACGGCATTTCAAATACCAGCACAAATAAATATTTTAAAAGCAGTTCTCATGGAGAACCTAGTAACATTTTTCTTATATTCTCAATCTTCTTTATATATTCATGATGGACAATGTTAAATGA
Organism: Cenchrus fungigraminus; assembly: GCA_036936925.1. NCBI lineage: Eukaryota > Viridiplantae > Streptophyta > Magnoliopsida > Poales > Poaceae > Cenchrus > Cenchrus fungigraminus. The sequence continues at coordinate 56,839,867 of CM072768.1, read as the reverse complement.
ATGTTTGACCATCAGAAATGCTGAAACAACATCTATTCTAATTTGAGCCAGAGGGAGTAGTATATGACGTCCCTAAGATCATGGTACTTGTAATTACTCATGTCAAAACCTGTCCAGTTAGTTTAGAATCTTAATAGTATAGCCTTTTGATCTTTGTTAGGCGAAATTTAGTTAACAAGTCCTTCTCAATACTTGGAGTGGTGCATGAATAAAGCAGGTAGGTATCGGAAATACATCCCTCGGTTCTCGCATCTCCAGACCATGACGCTTGACCCATACTTTATTATTTATCTTTTGATTTCAATACATACATATATATCCAGGAGCCGACCTTTTTTTTTTGCAACCCTTGGTACCCACTTAGGGCCCTCTTTACTAATGTGCGAGGTTAAAGATACACATGCAGTTCCACTCCCACACTTCACACTTAACCTCCCGTTGGCGCCGCCAGCACTTAGTCCTCTTTGGTCGGCCATCCACCCATCGGTGCCGCCGACACCCACATCCACTATGCTAGGTGCCAGCTCCCGTGGACAATGCGCTGTGATCATAGCTTTATATTATATATTATATGGTATATCGGTCTTGGTATATATAGGACGACTATACCACTGATCAGGATCGACTAACTTCGACTAATCCAGCTGATCCACGACTAATCGTCTGAACGGTACCCTTATGACTAGATTCGATTATACGATTTGAAAACATTGCACTCGACACAATCCCGGATGGTGGCTCCAAGTCCAAACACACACACCCTATCCTTATATCTTTCGTATCTCCTCCCTCCACACACCCTCCCTCAACACTCTCCTCTCTCCCTCGGGCGTTGACGGGCGGGGCAGCCGCTAGGCGCGGCAGTGGCGGCCTCGACCTAGTGTGCCCTTGTGCGGCGCAAGCGGAGCTCGACCTGAGGCAGCTCGGGGCGATGCACGCGCAACTACTTATCCATGCGTCATGGTAGTCTCGGCCAGCATGGGGGCACGTGCGGGGCGCAGCAATTGCCCAGTGGCCCAGTGGAGTGTGGAACTTCAGGTGAGCTGTGTTTTTAAATCCTCTAGTTGAATGAAATCAAACATATATGTGTGAATATAGATTTTTGTGTGAATTGGTAGTTGTGTGTTCTTGCTTTTTCTTTTGTGGAAGTATCAATTTTAAACTTGTGTAATGGTCATGTATGTGATATGGTCTTGTGTGAAATGGACCTCGAGGAGGCCGAGGTGGAGGTGTAGGTGGAGCTCCGACGAGGTGGCCTACCCTCTGGCGGGGCAGGCGGGGGCAAAATGGAAGGGTGGGGTGGCTTTTTATTTGTTTTTCTTGAAAAGACTTTAGTCCTGATTGGTATTACCAACTGAAACTAAATTCCTCTTTACTTCTCGTTATTCGAACTAGATTTAAAGGGGAACTTTTTGTCTTGAAAGACTAGTCCCAGTTAGTCTTTGGATACCTTAGCTCCTTTCCATATGGGACTAAATGTGGGTTTTCTATCAGTGATGTCTGAAAATTAAATTAATTAATTCAATTTATTGGAGCATCATCAACAAATCTTCAGATGTCATTAGGGCAGTCCCAATGGAAGATATCATCACAATTTCCATAGTCTAGGATACTGTGCTAAGAAATCATCCTCTCTAATGCAGTTCATTTATCTAGAGTTCAAATAAAAATCTAACCAATCGTTCTCCTTTCTCCTACCGGATCCTCTATGCCTTGTGCCTGCCTCTGCATCCCGTGAGCTGAGGAGGAAAGAATATGGAGACAGTATATACCCACAACAGTACATCCCGTGATATGAGATGAGCGATCTGCCGATCTCTGTTTCAGATGAGAAAGCTCCGGTCATGCGAGCATGGCGGCCCTACCCACGGCGGCCGTGCGAGCTCCCCGCTTGTGGCCGTGTGCTATCCACGACAGCCACGCGAGCTTCGACTGACATCCGTGCCGGTTCCCGTTCGACCCCCAACTCCTCGCGGGGTCGGCATCCGTGCAAGTGAGTTCCAAGCCTCCAACCAGCGGTGGCAAGCGAGCTTTGAGGACGTCGTCGAGTGCCGGCGTCCACACGGGTAGGGCAGCGACGGGAGCAGCGGATCTGGGAGAAACGGTCGAAGCCCCGCCTGAGCTTGCCCGCCACGGCCGTGGAAGCCCCGCCTAGACCGAATCTTCGTCGTTCAGGGGCTCCGGCAAGCTCCTCCGAGCCGGATCCGGCGGCGGCGAGTAGCGAAGGTAGGGGATCTGGTGACGGTGAGCGGCAGAGGCGACTGGAGCTCACCGGCTGGGGGGCGACGTCGTGGACTGGAGCTTGCCGGCGGGGGCGGCGGCCGGAGCTCACCCACCTGGGCTCGTCGGCGTCGAGCTTGCGCAGCCGCAGCATAGGCGGTCGGAGCTCACCGCGGGGGCGCGGCGTCAAGGACTGGAGCTCACCGGCGGGGGCGGGCGTGGCGGCCGGAGCTCACTCGTATGGGCTCGTCGGCGTCGAGCTTCCGCGGCCTCACCCATGGCGGTCGGAGCCGCAGGGCAGCGCACCGGATCCGGAAGTCCGCCGCCACACCGACCAGCCGCGCGTCGGAGCTCACCTTCCGCCATCGGTCAGCCCCGTGCCGGCGCTGCTCCTCCCTTTCCTCCCTGGCGCGTGGGCGGCGGAGCTCATCCTCCCTCTCCTCCCCGGCGCGCGGGCGGCAGAGCTCCTCCCGGCGCGCGGGCGGAGGAACTCCTCTACCTCTCCTCCCCGGCGCGTGGGCGGTGGTGCACACCGGATCCAGACGACCGTGTTGGAGAGCGGGCCGTTTCTCCCCATCGGCATTTTTGCCGTTTCTTGCTGTCTCGAATCAAGCGACGACGTCGTTTCTTCCTCAAGAAACGATTTCTACGTTTTCTTCTCTCTTTCTTCATTTATTAGCTGTCATGTCACCATTTTTGGTTATGTAGCACTACATTTATTAGAGATAGAAACCATCATTAATATCTCATTGGGACTGCCCTTAACCTCAAATAAGACTTCCCTGACTTTAAGACAGGCGGTGTTGAGTCACTGCCATAAGGACCAACACCACCTGACTTAAAAGTGAGACAGGACGTACTAACTTGTGCTGGGCAATATTTGAGATTCCGAGTCCATCGCAAAGTGAAGTCGAACCACAAGTCAAACTGGAGATGTCTTTTTTTTTTTAGTAAAGTGCAACTCCGGTCCACAAACTTTTTGTGTTGTGTCATCCCGGTCTATAAACTTTTAAAGTGTGTCAAAACTGTACCTAAACTCAATTCGGGTCTCTAATCATTAGCGGGCTGATTAGAGACCCGAATTGAGTTTAGATACAGTTTTGACACACTTTAAAAGTTTATGGACCGGAATGACACAACACAGAAAGTTTGTAGACCGGAGTTGCACTTTACTCTTTTTTTTTTGTCCTCTAGAGATAGAAAATATGATTACAGTTATGAAAAGTGCAAGAATAATATATTTGCTCAGACCAGAAGATACAATTGAAGATTCCATTTAAAAGAACACCATATGAATGACACATTTAACTAGAAGTTAATAAGGTAATGGTAAGTAAGATTCACCTTTTACTCCTTTACATAAATGTATTTTGTAGTTCTTAGTATTGCCAAAAAAAAGTGCAAGTTATATAATGAAATCAATAAATCAAAATAAAATTTTCCTATCCTTTGTATTTCTTTCCTATAGGGTTCTGTGTTTCGCAATTCATACTCTTGAAATTAGAACAAGTATTGATGCATGCATTTATTTTATGTGTAGAATTATTGTTGAATTATAAAGATTAACGGAGACGTTGCAGCTAATTTTTGAAAATGTGTATCAAAAAAGGCAGTGGCGTTTGCTTCATTTTAAGCATTCAAGTGTGAATTTAAGACTTGTTATGTTATTTCCATAAATTTTAAATATCTACTAAATTATATATGAATTGTACTGTTTTATAAATTGATTGAAGCAAATTGTATATGAAAAATCGTGGGTATCCCCGCCGTATCACCATCCTCATCTTCGCACAATATTAATACCATAAGAATAAGACATAGTAAGAAATAGGAAGGAAAAGAACAAAAAGTCAAAATGAAAATTGTGGGACGGTCTTAACCTCATTGGCTTAGTTTGTATTGTCCAGATGGGTTCGGGCGGCAGCAAAACATGTAAGACTTCTAAAATTCTATATATGATTTGTTTTGTATTGATAAAATATAAGGATGGAGGGTGGTTGTGACATCCCGGCCCAAGGCTTAATAGGATTGATAAAGATACTCATACCAACAAGTTGCAACTTCTTTTCCGGAAGCCCATCACCAAAAAAACTCCAAAATTAAGCGTGCTTGGCTTGGAGCGATAGGTGACCGACTGGGAAGTGCATGAGTGAGGACAAAGTGCGTAGAAAAGACATGTGCTGGTCTGTGAGGAAATTCTTAGGGTCCTAGAGTAGGGTAGGCGGGTCGTTACAGTGGTGGTTAGCAGGCGACTGAACAAACGAAGCTTGGCGAAGTAGGTGTGGACGCTCAGCATATATTTATTGAGCTTTGTTACTATGCTTTTAAAGCATCCGTGGTTCTTTTCTTTCTTAACCTTCTTACAAAACAATTAAATAGATTTAGACATAATTAAAAGAGCATCATAATAATTTCTCACTATTTTTTGTACTTGGTCCCACTAAATTGGTACTTTTTGTACTTCACAGTACATCCTTTGCTTCAACCGTTTGGCTCTCATTTTTTCAAGCACCGTAAAATTTCTCTTTTTTTTGAAAGACAATACATATGTACATGTACATGCACACGCACACAACACTCACTCATATGAATACATGTATGCATGTTTACCTCTATGACCACATCTGAGAGACTAAACTGGTAGATCCTCGAAATTGATGAAGTCGCCATTGACGTCTTCGCTATCTTCGGACACGTCGCCTACCAGGCTACCACTAAAAGATTAATGCTGGTTAAAACCTAGGATAAATCATGTTGATTTGTTATTTGTATTGCCAAAATATTATGGATGTGGGCAATTCGCAGGCCACAGAGCAAATGGGGCTTAACGAAGGGGGTCTAGATGCTGACTTTACACTATTTTTTTAGTAGCATATATTGTTCTAGCTTCACAAGACATTATCCCACCTTGAAAAAATAAAATATACTCCAGCAGTTAAAAAAACAACCAATCATATTTGAGTGTGGTTTTTATTTCGAAAATCTCATTATAGCAAACACAATGATACAATAAAAATTTAGTTTGGAGAGAATCAGCTTCTGTATTTGTTTTTTTTCACAAACCTAGACTGCATGGGTCGGAGCTCGCGTGCAGCTATCCATTTACCGCCATGCATTTGGTCATCAGATCCAATCGCCGTGTCTTAAAAAGGGAGAAGTTTAAATTACTCTCATAAAAAATAATGGAAGTCCAAATAACCTCTAAACTATGTCTTGGTCGAATTTACCTCTTGAACTATACTATTTGGTTCAACATACCCCATAATTCAATTTGTCCCTTTCTTTTCTCCATACACAAGTTGAATTTTAATTTGAAATATTTTATGGTGGTACTAGACATCATGATCTATATTTAAAAATATTTATAATTTTTTCATCATTATTTTATATGTGATGTTGTACCTCAAGGATAAATTTTAGAGTAAAATGCATAGACCACCATCGCACTTGTTGGCGTGTTTCACTTTGGTCATCGTACTTAGAAAAGTGTAAATCAAGGCCATTAAGGTTGGTTGATTCTGTCGATATGGTCATTAACTTTCTAACCATACGTTTTTGGATGACGTATCCATTTGTAGTTTTTCCTTTTACCCCTCTTTTCTTAATTATCTTCGTTTCATCTATTCATTGGCTCACACATGCTTTACGTTTGCCACTTTGCCGACGCTTCCTTATCACGAACGTATGATCATGAATGTAGCAGATTTAAGGTAAGACATGTAGCATTTTATATCACACAAAATTCAATTCAAAATGAAAATAATGTTGAAAAAAGTTCTAAAAGACAATAAAATCAAGACACCAGGAACATAGAAAATTAGTTTTTCTTTGCTTTCTTTGCAGCTTGTACACAGAAATCATACCACATAGTCTTTGCATCCACATATTCCCGGTTGCTATCACTGCTAACGAAAACTCCACCATGAAATAGTTGCACACTGAATGAGTCACTACGATCACCTAGGACATCAAGTAACAGGTCCAATTTAGAACACACTGAATTTGCAAATAAAGGGGGCAAAGTTCGTGCGCACGTACTGTAAGTAGGCGGTTACGTGTTCTGTGGCCGGTGGACGTGAGCCATCATCAGCAAGGGATAGAAGTCCCCTCGCTCCTTGCATGGGTGAGTATTTCTTTTCCCTTGCCATTGTTGCTTGCCGCCGCCGCTGTCGATGGTCACAATCTAAGTCGCACAATGGCAACGTAATGACTGTATATAGATGGAATAAAGATAACTAAGAAAAGAGGGGGGTAAAAGGAAAAATGGCAAATGGATACGTCATCTGAATACGTATGGTTAGAGAGCTAATGACTGTATCGACAGAATCGACCAACCTTAATGGCCATGATTTACACTTTTCTAAGTACGATGGCCAAACTGAAACACGTCGACAAGTTCGATGACCATCTACGCATTTTACTCTAAATTTTATTATTAAGTATCCTTGGCGCCTAATTTCCATGTCTGCGAGCTGAAAGTCGGGCTCAAAGACCTTGGCGCTGAAATGTATGTCATCTCAACTATGGCTAGCATTTTTTTCTCTTTGGTACTATAATTACCAGGCGCCCCGAGTTCCCATTTTTCCAACCAGGAATAATGCAAACCGAATACTGAATAGTGAACTTTAACTTTTTTCCTATGGATATAAGTCCAATTAAAAATTTCAGTAATGGTGTTAATTGATCGATATTTATTAGCACCTAGGTACTTAAGTTTAGCACCTAGGTACGCAAAATAGCTTCTCCGTTAGCAAAATTTTGATACCTCCCGTGTTATAATTATAATCTAGTGTTAGCCATGGCTAACCAAAATATTCATAGTTTCTCTCATCTCCTAAAAACCACCCCGTCCATTTTGAACTACATGATGTTTATAATAAGATAATTTGTTCACATGAAAACTAATTATCTTTTCTTGAACTTAATTTCTTCAAAAAGCGGAGGGAGAACTTCTTTTACAACAGGTTGTATAAAAAACATACATCCCTACAAGATTTTGCAATCCTATTAATGCTATATTCTTACTAATTATAAAACATAATGTGACCCTTAGGAGCACAAAAACCAAATGTATATATCCTCCATCATTATGCCTAGTCTTATTGATCATGTTAAAACTATTTTAAAATTGGTTGAAAATTTTGTTAATCCTGCTGGACTTTTTTTCCTGCAAATTCATTAAAAATTCCGTTTGCTTAAGGGACTCAAGGGTCTGCACAACTAGGAGTGTTGTAGTGTCTAGGTCTCTTGGAGGACATGGTGAGCAGGGTGCGAGCAATGACCATAAGTCCATCAGGGGACACAAAATGGGCGGTCCTGACGATTGAAAATGGCGGCGGTGCAGCTTTTGCACACAATGCAAATTAAACCAGACCGGTCTAGCATATCCAGCCTACGACAGAATATTGGGATAGTATTCGACACTCTTTTTTCTTTTGTCAAGCTAAGGACCAGTACTCGGTACTTGATGTTTTAATTCAAGTATGAATTAAGCTTGCGGATGGGTGATCATTGGTGATGACACAATTTTCCTTGGTCCTATCCAGATGACCAGGAACTTTCGTTAATTTAGTAGGTACCTTGATGTAGTGATTAATTTTTGATCTCATGGTTTGCATTTGCAAATTTTCTCCGCACTTAATAACCATATATCTCTGAGTTAGCGATCGGACTTTCAAAAAAAATTCCAATGCAGCTTGCTAAGAACACAGATATTTTGGATAAAATTCGTTGCAAAGCTTCAACGATCACCATGCTTGATACCAGCAACACACATGATTGGCTCTCACACCTCGTCGCCAAGTACTTCATGTTTAAAAAAATACTAAGATCCTTCATATATATGTGTATTATCCTTCATTTTGCATGGTTATTAGGTACGATTTGTTATTAGCAAGTCCTCTATACAGAGGGTATTGGTGCATGAATAAAGCAAATTAGCAAGTATTAGAATATATCTCATCACCGTCTCATTGTATCTCTCAACCACAGTATGTCCTTTCCAAAGTAGAGCTTTTTACGGTGCTTGTAAAGTATTAGGAAGTACTAGGAACTACTACGTGTTTTGGTTTTTCCACCACCTGACAAATTAAAAAACTAATTGAGAAAAGGGCATTATGGTAATCTAGTCTCCCCTCCTCCACACGGACAGTCAGCCGCCACTGAGGTGTTGACCCATAAAACAGGGAATGGTCAGGAGCCAGGGCGTAACCATGCGAAAGTACTCATATGCTCTTTCTGAATTAAAAAATATCAATTAAAATTTGTTGTAGGTCCCACCAAATTGGTAATTCCTAGTACTTTCCTATAGGAACTTCCTGGTACTTCATGATACTTCCATTGTTGGATTTCGTCGGATGGATGGCTCATAAAAAACAAGCACTCTAAAATTTCTCAAAGTATTGTCAGGATTTTATATCATGTATAAATTGCTGACAAACCGAAGCAAAGCAGTCGTAGTAAAATGCTAGTAGCATGCATGCATCTAACCTGAAATAAGTATAGCAAGATTGAAGCCTAGAACGGTATGTACTCCCTCCGTATTGGAATGACTGTCATTTTCGCTTCTCGAGAAATAACTTTGACTAAATATATATAATATATTTATATTCATGGTACAAAATTAATATCATTAGATAGATAGATAGATATTTGAATCTAGTTTTTTAATAAATTTATTTGAAGATACAAATGCTACATATTTTTTCTACAAATTCGATCAAACTTGTAGCACGAAAACCAACGTCAACTGTCATTCTGGTATACGGAGGGAGTACATTTTGTTGGTGAAGTGCGGAGGGAGTACATTTTGTTGGTGAAGTACAGTAGTTATGCCACTAGCTAGATAGGGACAGTGGATGTACTGTGATGTGAGACAAATCGATATGATCGCTCGATTTCGGGGCATGATGACGCGTTTTGTGTGATTTGGTTTGGTGTCATGTCTGTTAAGAATGATTTTCATAGAAAAGACGCCCCTCTTTATTGGAGTGCCTGTGCATTGGGATATTAAGAATATTTAATAATGAAGGATCTTGCAACCACTGTTAGATGTACAGTTTACAAAAGCAAGAAATTGTGCAATGGTGAGGTAATGTAGATGTAAGCAATCGGGTGGGTAGGTCGACTCGATCCACTTGTTAGGGAACCGCAAATGATTTCTGCAAGCTTCACGAAGTGGCATTTGATCGATGACATGAGCAGAACAGTAGCTAAGCCGTAGCATTTCGTCAGAGCTAGTGGTCACACCTATCATATATGAACCGTACGTACCGAAAGCATGTGACACTTACATTGCAAATGGATGAATCACAACCTGTACCAACTGTGGACCTATCAACTTGTATAGTACGCATGGCCATTGCATGATAGATCAATCATTGAGAAAATTATCGCTTTTTGTCGGCTTTTCCGATTTTTCTAACCAATACTGTTCTTGAAAAGTGTGTTTTACATATAATTTCTGAGAAATTTTAACTGATTAATGAGTCATCCTGTAAGGGGGTAGGTGCAACAAACCAACGGGGTCCATGTGTCGAGATGGCACTGTTTGACATTTCCAGAAATCTTCTTGGGGAGAGAACTTGAATAAGGCAATTAAGGAAGTTCTTCCCGGACAATATTCAGAAGTACTCTATTACATCCATTCCAAGCTACGTCTCAACCATGTGGTGAGATGATCAATTCCTTTCCAGAGGTCATGCGTGTGTTCAGTCCTCTTCATGCGTGACCTCAATTTCTTCGACGTCAAGAAAACTGGGGATGCTAGACTCCAGACGCTTTTCATCTGCACCTTTTGATCTCTCTGGGCTTACCCATATCCATCTGTTACATGGGTCGTCTCATCAAACTTGTAGCATACCAAGCATGCCCTAAAGGTATCTCACCAGATTCTCTTGTCATTAGTCTGTTACAACTGTGACTAAATGGGAGCTTTAGTCTCGGTTGGTGTTCCAACTGGGACCAAAGCTTCCATTGCCGATGAGCATTGGTGCCCGATTTTTCCAACCAGGACTCAAAATTTTTAGTCTCAGTTCAGATTCATCTGGGACTAAAGGAGGTTGGATATAAAGTTGCTTGTCTACTAATGTGTGGCGATCATAAAACGCAATACCCGTGTGTGTACGAGGGATCGGAATGGCATATGGTGTTGGATGGACTCACGCCGTGTTCCTCAAACCAAACAAGTGTGCTATATTCAGAGGTAGGATATTATCATCAGATTATCCATCACCATCTATCCCATTCTCAAACCAAACACCATACTTGTTTGCCGGCCGGTTCTATCACTCCATCACAGCTCAGACGCACACACACATGGTGTGATCAGCTTAAATGAAAGGGACAGAGCTAACCATATACTTAATTAATCAGCCGGCACAAAAAGCAACCTGCAGATTAACATCGTACGGTTCGTACGTGGGTTCTCAGAAACTGACAAACGGTCTGTGCCCCAATGTCCCATACTCTCTGATGCTTTCCGGTCTCTGTCGTCGGCATATTCTCGCGACCACTATATGCCGCATCATCTGCTTTCTGATTTGGAAGCTTGCTAAAACTTGGTAAAGAGACCATTAGTGAGTATCAGTATACGTATAATTTGACCACCGTTAATTCATGTGCCGACCGTTTTTTGAAGATTGCCAGGTTGAGTTTAACATCTTGTGGTTCCGGATAACAGAGTAGGTAGTGCTCCTCTAGCTCGGACAATAGCATGGCCTAACGAAACTATTTTAATATTGGGAAAGACTTCCAGCATGATCACTAAGCTTGAGGTTGTCCTTTTTAATTTACTCAAGAATCCACTTTGTCGGTTACCAAGCTATTCAAATATAGGTGCAGTTCAACTGCAATAAATTGGGCTTTTTTTTGAATTTAAAATAAATTGGACTTTTGGTTCCTCCTACAAGTTGTCTTTCATGTGCAACTTAATTTTGTGCCATGATAAATAATACTTTGAACAAACTCATGGTTATTTCCATACGTTTGCACGGTGACGTACGTACGAACTGACAAAATTAAATAGTAGAAAGAATCCAAGCTAGGAATCTGACACCTTCGTTGGAGTTGCAAAGTGTTGGCCTGCAAGCAGATGCTTACACATAAAACAACTAATAGTAACAATCTGTTGTCAAAAAAAACTAATAGTAACAATCCATCTATCCATAATCCATGTGTGCGTGCGTAACACACACACACCGACACAGCATTTGTCGTTTACCAGGACCGAAACCGCATTCGAATGTTCCCGGGCTGGGAGTTCGCACAGACGACTGATCGAAGTAATCTAGCTAGCCAGTCGATCGTCTCTTAAACTAATCTGAGCCAGTGGAGTTAAGATCACCCCATGATTTTTATTAAGATAAGAAAATTTAATTCCGACTTACAAAATCCCTGAACTATAGTAACAAATTTAATTATTGGCTATTGCTAGTGGGTATAGTATGACCACCAAAAGTAGATGCTACTCCCGGACACAATAGATGTCCTAGCAACATTATTCTTCTTTAAAGCTCCTGAAATATATCAATAATAGCTATGTCGTCTTTTTTCAGTAATAAATAATCCACTTTCTTTGCTCGAATCTTTATAACAAATAAAATCAACTCCTACTAAATTGGTCTGTTCTTAACATGTGTCATGTAGGACAAGATAATTAATTTATATTAAACTGGCTTTAAACATCATATGCTTAAAATGGAGGGATAAAAGTTATATTTTTACTCCCTCCGTCCCAAAACAATTGTCATTTTAGCCAATTTTAGACACAGACCCTGTAGTTAGCTGACTAAATTTATAATTGCTAAGGATCCAAATATATGTCTAGCTAAACTTTAGCTACAGTCTAAAAAGAACTATAGGTATTAACCTGCCAAGAGTATTTAAAACTAGAGCTAAATGTGATCAAAGACCAAAATACGCCTACGGGTTTCGCAAAATTATCCACTGCCACAACATTAACTCGTGAAGAGGGCCACCAGCAGTAAATTAATTAGATAAGGGCTCCAAACAAACTGGTTAAAGTTTAACTAAGCTAAATAAAAGATGCGATCATTGGCTAGCTAAACTTTAGTTCGAGTGGATCCAAACAGACCTATAATAATGGTTACAAGAAATGACCGTGTTTCCCCTGATAACTCATATTAGATGTGGTTGAATTATGTGTTGTTTGTTTGGTTTTCTTGGTCCTAAACAAAATGCATATGCACTGGAACTAGAAAAATAACATCAATAAGTCATTTGATTTGCTCTATAGACTTCTCCATACATTCTTTTTATTGATGTGAGTTTTGCTTTTAATTACATGAGTCATCTAAAGTTACACTCCTTGTGGACAAATTTCGAAACATAAGGCCAGTCTCATTGGCAGGGTCATCAACAATTAATAGACTGTCACATAAGCTTTTTTGATGACATGACACCAAATTAATGAAGGGAGACAAGATCACAGGGTCATGGTGATGACCCTAGGTGGTTACAGTTACCAATACTCATGACCTTGTATTGACACTACAAGAAAATCGTTGATTAGTGACGCAACCACATTTTGGCGTCATTGATTTATGACGTTCCTGGCTGATCTCGTCATAATATTTCACTTCCGAGCAAATTTAGTGACAAAAAAAACTTTCGTCATAACGGTTGGTACTGTAGCCGAGCGTTCCCTGTTCCATGCTTGTTTTGTGACGCCATAAGCTCCGCAATAGCGTCATAAACCAACTTTGGTCCCACATGTAAGCATTATTTTAAAAATAGAGTGTTCCAAGTCGTCATAAAATTCAGTTGGGTCCCACATGTAAGCATTTTTTCGAAAATAGAGTGTTCCAAGTCGTCATAAAATTTTCTAGGGTCCCACATGTAAGCATTTTCGCCAGGTCAGCGGCGTCATAAACCAACTTTGGTCCCACATGTAAGCATTATTTTAAAATAGAGTGTTCCAAGTCGTCATAAAATTCAGTTGGGTCCCACATGTAAGCATTTTTTCGAAAATAGAGTGTTCCAAGTCGTCATAAATAGTTCCAGGGTCCCACGTGTAAGTATTTTCGCCAGATCAGCGAAGGCTAGGTCACGAAATGTTGCAAAAATAATTTGCCATGGCATGAGTTCGAATCAGGGACCTGAAGGAACAAGGCTGTGTTGTTTACCACTGCACCACTTCTTGGTTGTGCGAGTTTTATGGGAAACTCAGCTAATAGTTCATGCGAATTCTTTACTGTGACCAGGTCCCACATGTAAGTTTCAGTTGAGTCTATAATTACGTATCGAATGGATGGCGAGACACTTCACTCAGACTTCGCAAAGACTTTTGACTTCCGCTACGCAGATCTGCAATAGTTCGTGGTAGGAATGGTGGATACTAGCGGTGAGGGGAAGATGGTTGCGCCGCCACATCCCAGCAACAAGAGGATGAGACAGCATGACGAGGTTGGTCCTCTGATTTGAGCCGCTATATTTTTCCCTATTTTATTAGGGTTGGGGATATCTAGATTTGAGGATCTGTAGGATTGATGAGCACATATGGTAGATTTAGATTTCATTATCGTACCTTTAGATTTGCACTTCGATAGGTGTTAGAAGTTGATAGGCTATAGACAATTCATGTTAGATTCAGTTAGTTTTCAATTTGCATCATCTTACGGTAGGTTTTGTATTTTAGTAGCTTCTGGATGTGCTTCAAGCCACTCATTTTATGGATTTTTGTCGATGTGCACAATTGATAGGATCGATAGGTCCATCATTTTATGAATTGGTAGATTGAAGATACTATTTCGGAGCTGCAGACCGTTGAAGGGACATCTGGATTCTGCCACGATTGTTAGCGTTTGTACAATTCATAGGTGTTAGATTCAGTTAGTTTCCAATTTGCATCGTTTGATGGATCGATAGGTTCAGTTAGGACAACCATGCCCTTGCTGAGTTTATGTAGGTAGCAAACAACCAGGTTTTGTGGCGTGTGGTGGTTGTTTTACTGTACTCATACAATTGGGTTCAAGGGATTCAGGTTTTTTTATAGACTGAGATGAGTTTATTTTTCAGATCGAGATGAGTTTTCTCCAAGGATGAGTTTATTTCTATAAGAACATCTTAATGTTATTTTAGAAGATATGGATGTCTCGTCTCGAGGGAGGACTCTGTTAGGATCTCCAAAGAGATTGAAAACATGACAGAACAACTATCTGACAAAGAGAAAGAGCTTCAGTACACACCTAAGAACAAGAAAACTGAGGGCAGAGCTTATTCTACTTACGAAAGACATTGGAATAAATGCGTCAATAAATGGGTAGGATATTGAGTTTGTTTGGTCCGTCTTTTTTTTAAATGTTCAAGAAGTTCGTCGCTAGTTGGACTGAAACGGGTACCCTTGCCTATTAGTACCCGTTTCAGTCCAACTGACAACGAACTTCTTGAACATTTAAAAGAAAAGACTGACCAAACAAACTCAATGTCCTACCCATTCATTGACGCATTTATTCCAATGTCTTTCGTAAGTAGAATAAGTTCTGCCCTCAGTTTTCTTGTTCATAGGTGCGTACTGAAGCTCTTTCTCTTTGTCAGCTAGTTGTTCTATGATGTTTTCAATCTTTTTGGAGATCCTAGAAGAGTCCTCGCCCTGGGACGAGACATCCAGATCTTCTAAAAGAACTTTAAGAACTGCAAGAGAGGCCTGCAAGACCAAAAATTCACGGTAGGAGATGCAGAAGGTGAAGGAACAGCTGCAGGAGGCCAAACATGAGATGGAGTTATGATTATGAATGAGTAGTCATGATTATTGTGAAACTTGTATCATGCTTGTATTTTGGTGTTGGCTACCAGATCATCGTATGATGTTTGCTACTTGTTGGTGGACTGGTGGTGTGAACTTTGTGGTGATGAGTTGCTATGAGATGTCATCTTGTTATGCCGATTTGGTTTAATCTATTCCAAATTGATTCGAGCATACTCACCATTCGGAATTCATACGCATTGCAATGGAGGTCATTGAGAATTGCAGTTAAGGACTGGCACCGGGCGTTAACCGACGAACTTGTGTGCACACCCCCTCTGAACGGACGTGTCAATCATTGTGAATCACACTTAAGGACTAGAACCGGGAAGTTCATGACCCGAACGTGGCCACACCCGCACTGAAGGGACGTGTCCATTCTGGGTGGTAACTGATGTGCACGAACGGACATTTCGGAATGACACATTCACTCCCACTATAATAAGAGATAGTTTAGGCACGAGACGATCATTGCAGGCCATTTGTGTTAATGGCTTTAGACGCTAAAATGATTCCTTCCATGCAAGTCGACTTCTCAGTCTCAAGCCAGGAAGCGAAAGCAGAAGGAACCGCGGGCCAGTACAAGGAATCCGGTACGTTCATGGTGGGAGGCCATTAATGGAAGCTACGTTGCTATCCTACAGGTATGAATGATCATCAGTGGATGGATGTTCCAGACGGCATTGCCGTCGTCCTCGTTCCTGTGCACAAATCCCAAATGATACGTGTCTCGTTGCTGCTATGAATACACACACTCACACATGGCGATACGGTCGCATTATATTATTGTTGTCAAGCCTGTGACTGCTTCCTTCCACGTAGGTGCGAGTATTGTTGCGTGCGATGGCTGGAGACCCAAACGATGAAGATGATACGTTTCGAGTTCAAGCTACAAACGAAGTTTGTTTCATGAATCGGGATCTACAAGAAAGAGGATTTGAATGTCTGGTGGAGCATCATGACATTGAGCGCGTGACATCCAATGAAGATCGCATACACATATCATGTGTTGTTACAGTACTGGAGGACGACTGCATTGAAGTTCCTCCTCCATCAGTACAAAGAAGCATATGCGAAAGCATTGCAGCCCAAGCCCCTGTGGAAGTTGTCTTCCACGTAGGTGCAGAATGCCGGGTGATACGAGCGATACGTGCTGATGTGGTGAAAGTATCTTGTGTGATGGAGGCAACGGTCTACAGCCCAGGAGTGGAGTCTAGCTCTGAAAGTGTTACAATTATTGACACACACCTTGATGGCTTCTCGGTCCTGATCAAATATGCTAGGGAAGGATCACTCCCGGAGGAGGCTGATTTATGGGACACTCCTGCCAATGTCTGGCCTTATTTACTCCCGGTCGCCGACATGTACCAAGTCGAAAGGTTGAAGCTGCACTGTGCGTCAAAGATGTGGGACATGGCAAGCGAGGAAACTGTGACTTCATTTCTACGATGGGCAATTCAGGCTAACTGCACACAATTGCAGGACAAGTGCATGTCTCTCTTAGAGCGAATCTTTCCTCACGGAATACTCACATATGATTGGGAGGTCGTATGCATTGATCATCCCGAATTTATGCACAATCTCCGTAGAAGATTACCTGAAGGGTTGTACCAGGGTTGTTAGAGGTTTAGATCTGAATAGTCCATAGGGAGGTTAACCCCGGTGGTTTATTTGTTCGGCGGGGAGATCGGGAGCTAAGAACGCGATGGTTATGCTAGCGTAGCACACAGAAATCACGGCGAGACACAAGGGACAGGGTGATTTTATACTGGTTCGGGCCTCTGGAGAGTAAAACCCTACGTCCAGTTCTTGATTGTATTGCTTTGATCGTGGCGAAGGTGGAGGTCATACATGGCTTGTCCCCAGAAGGACGCCCTTGCCCGCCTTATATTGGGCGACGGACAAGGTCGGTGGACCAGAGTCCAGGTCGGTTACAACAGGGAAACCTATCTCTAGTCAGTTACAACATGGAAAGCTTATCCGAGCTGCCTTAATCCGTCTGGACTTCCTTGGCTTGCACGCCAAGCTGTCTTCTCGTCTTCGGGCCCACATGTCAGGTCGGGCGGGCCTACTGACAGGTCGGCGGGTCTTCTAGTGGGCCGGACCCACTTGTCGGGGACGGCCATGAGCCTGGTCGGTGGGGACCCAGGGGTACCCATGTCTCACAAGCCCCCGAGCGATGTGTAGGCGCAGCGACCTCGAGGGGGTCATGACGAAGTCTTGAAGCTATCGACAGGTCGAATAGTGTGCACGTCGGTCCAAAAAGAAAGAAACAAATCAGCTTAGCAGTCGACCTGTTATAGTCTTGCCGAATGAAGAGAGGTCGAGTGACGACCTATAGGAAGCTGGCTGCCGATAGATCGAAACGACGATGAAAAAATTTCAGAGGGCGTCAAGGACGCACTCATAGAGTAGTATCCGAGCATCGTGGCGGGCAGGATGGCCGGTATGATGATCCAAAAAAGAAAGAGAAGAGAAGAAAAAGGTAGGTCGAGTAACGACGTGATGAGAAACAGGTTTCCCAACAGGTCGGTACGATGAAGAAAACAAAGAGGGCGTCGAAGACGCACTCGTAGAGTAGTCCCCGAGCATTGAAGCAGACAGCATGGCTGGTTTGATGCTCAAAAAAGAGAAAAAAACTGAGTCATGGTCTTGATCGAACGAAGTGTAGAGACACCTAGATCTCCAAGCATGGCTGCAAGGAGTCTGGCAGGGCCGACCTCAAGGAGGCCTTATAGGCGTGCCGACCTCGAAGAGGCCTCAAATCAGTAATGCCCAGTATCCGAGGATACCCAGCAAGATCTTTGAAAGGCGTATCACATGAAGAGGTCTTCTGTAGTGGTCGATACGGTCAATGATGAAGTTGTAGAAAAATGTTGATCTTGAATGTATGGAGTGTAGAGACACCCAGATATCCTGGATAGCTGCAAAGAGTCTAGCAGAGCCACCCGAGGCATGCCGACCTCAAGAAGGTCTCAAATCAAAAGCGCCCAAGCACCCGGAGATACTTGGCAGGGCCATTAGGCGCGCACCCCACAGGGAGGCCTTCATTCCCGTCGTAGAATATTGGGTGTCCAGAGCAGGCTGGCAGGGCTACAATAGCACACCGACCTCGGATGGTCACGCATCCAGGGCGCCCAACTAGGTTGGCAGAGCCGTAGACATACCGAGGTATTGCAAGACCTAGATATTAAGGCACGCCGACCTCGAGGAGGTCGTTTTGGTGCCCAGACGACCAACATAGCTGCTAGCCATCCAGCAGAGCCATGGCACTAAGGTATTGACGACCTCAGCAATAGGCACACCGACCACGGGGGCCCGACGAAATCGTAGACGTGAAGCTTCTGGACTCCAGGCGCCCAGACGGATCTGGCAGAGCAGCGAGGCACGCCTACCCCGGAAAGGTCTTCAATCGAACCTACGACCATTCTGCTCAGGAAACAGAAATATAGGCTGATTGGCATGGGTCCATTTATGTGCAGAGCCATAGCGGGTGCACTAGGACGCAGAGCCTAGCGGGTGCATTGAAGACGTAAAGCTGTGAAGGTTCCATGTAGTCGTCGTCGTCCGTAATTGTTGTGAGGCGCGGGGCCCTCTGACACAGAGTCAGGCTTGTCTCTCCGTAGACTGCAGGGTCACGGGTCGACAGTGGTTGGAGATTCTCTTGCCACCCAGAAACGACAAACTGCCCGCGAATCAAGAAGTGCACTTTAGCCATGTGAATCTTCGGCGGGCTCAGGCATCATTGATGCACTAGCGACAAAAGACGTCGCGAGACAGGGATAAAGTCATCGCCTTTAATCACGCACATGTCTACAGGCCCACTGGACCACGTGGTGTAAGTGTCATCACTTTGCCAGCTACGCAAGGCTTGGCTTTGGCTATAAATAGCACCGTGAAGCTGAAGGAGGCAAGCACCGAGCATTGTTGAGCTATGAAGCCGCAGGGTAGTATTGTGGCCATGCCATGGGCATGCGTCCGTCCACCAGAGCATAGAATGCAAAATTGTAGAAGCTTGGAGCTAGAAGAACGAAGTCGCTGAAGAGGTCTTCCGAACAGGCGAAGGCGACGACGGAGCCGCAGGGAGGTCTAGCGACCTGATGACGACGGAGCCGGAGGAAGGTTTGCCGACCTCAATCCGACGACGACGGAGCCACCCAAGGTAGGTTCGCCAAAGGTGACGCCGGAGACGGAGAGAGGTCTAGCGACCTGACGAGGACGACAACAGAGCCGCAGAGAGGTCTAGCGACCTGACGGGGACGACGACAAAGCCGAAGGAAGGTCGAGCGACCTGACGAGAGTGACGTCAGAGGCATAGGGAGGTCTAGCGTCCTGACGAAGATGACGACGCAGACACCAGGAGGTCTAACGACCTAAAGTCGGCGACAACAGAGCCGCAAGGAGGTCTAGCGACCTAAAGCCGACGATGACGGAGACGCCACGGAGGTTTGGCGACCTGATGAGGACGACGATGGAGCCAGAGGAAGGTCTAGCGACCTGACGAATGCGACGACAGAGCCGCAGGGAGATCCACCGACCTCAATCCAACGACGACGGAGCCACCAGGAAGGTTTGCCAAAGGCGACGCTGGAGCTGGAGAGAGGTCTAGCGACCTGACGAAGTCGACACCGCAGCAAAGAGCTGGTCCTGTAAAATAAAATAAACACCAGGTCGGTGTATCAATCTGTCGAATATAAATACGACGAAAACTTAGGCTGAGCTAAACAAGTAGATGTTGAGTAATGCTAGCCGGAGCTGAACATTCTTGTGCTATGTTTTGTTTGAGAAGAAAGGCATTCCCTTTATCGTGCCAGGCACACATTATTCGAATTCAAAAGCTCTGAAGCTGCAAAGTGTTTCACCCCTCTACAATGCTCAGCAGGGAGCCTTAGATGTAGCCGACGCGTGGGGAGGAGTCTGGGACTCAGGTTTTGCAACCACACAACATCGAATCTTCATAACGAGTGTCAAACAGTTAAAGGAAGAACACACAAAAAATTAATTAGGTCCCTCAGGT
Source organism: Cenchrus fungigraminus (assembly GCA_036936925.1). Classification (NCBI taxonomy): domain Eukaryota; kingdom Viridiplantae; phylum Streptophyta; class Magnoliopsida; order Poales; family Poaceae; genus Cenchrus; species Cenchrus fungigraminus. Next base: position 56,819,867 of record CM072768.1, on the reverse strand, counting down.
CTTGCGACCCTTAGATTGGCATGGTCAAACCCCCGAGCATGTCGAGGGGGAGGGGAACATAGCACAAGATAAAAAATTTGAACCCTCAGGTCTGGCGACCTACGTGTTGGCATTGTCAAGCCCCCGAGCATGTCGAGGGGGAGGGGTCAGAAGAGCAGACAAAAATATGTAGAGCAGGTCTACAGAAGAAATTGAAGCTGTAAATTATTTAATTGAAACTATCACTTAGCTTGTATGTGGAGCCGAGGAGGTCGTTGCCGAGCTCGAGACGTCAGACACCGAAGAGGCTGGCAGGCAGCTGTGGGAGGTCAGTGGTCCCGTGCGCGTCAACAGGTCGCCGAGGCGAGCTGAGGTCGTCGAAGCTCAGCCCACACGAAGACGCCTTGACCCCACGTGAGGGTTGGCTGGTCCGCCTCCTCCACATGCAGGTCGTCATGGAGTTGCACGCAGTACGTTAGCAAGAAAAATAATTTAGAATAAACTAATCAAGGTAAGGTGCAAGTGTAATGAAGATCAGATAGGAAAAAGAAAAAAAAATCTTCCCTGTATACGTAGCTCCGGTCTTGTAGATTGTTTTGTTGCGTTGACCACAGGCAAGCAGTACGTGACGGACAAGAAATCTGCACACGCAAACACTAAGGCCTGCCGCCGATCTTGAATTCCGCCGCATGTACTCCTATCCGTGTAGATAGGTCTCGTCGGGTGGGTGGGCGGATGCTGAAAAAAAAATTTGGCGCGCCGTCCGCAAGACGTCGACCTCACGATTAGATCGGAGGGTGGCAGCGAGCAGGTCGCTGCGGAGATATCCTTCGTGTCGTCGCCGAAGATGACCGCCGGAGCGAACTGCCATCACGCTACACGAGGAGCTCCCAATCACCCCTACCTGGCGCGCCAACTATCAGAGGTTTAAATCTGAACAGTCCACAGGGGGGTTAACCCCGGTGGTTTATTTGTTCGGCGGGGAGATCGGGAGCTAAGAACGCGATGGTTATGCTAGCGTAGCACACAGAAATCACAGCGAGACACAAGGGACAGGGCGATTTTATACTGGTTCGGGCCTTCGGAGAGTAAAACTCTACGTCCAGTTCTTGATTGTATTGCTTTGATCGTGGCGAAGGTGGAGGTCGTACATGGCTTGTCCCCAGAACGACGCCCTTGCCCGCCTTATATTGGGCGACGGACAAGGTCGGTGGACCGGAGTCCAGGTCGGTTACAACAGGGAAACCTATCTCTAGTCAGTTACAACATGGAAAGATTATCCGAGCTGCCTTAATCCGTCTGGACTTCCTTGGCTTGCACGCCAAGCTGTCTTCTCGTCTTCGGGCCCACATGTCAGGTCGGGCGGGCCTACTGACAGGTCGGCGGGTCTTCTAGTGGGCCGGACCCACTTGTCGGGGACGGCCATGAGCCTGGTCGGTGGGGACCCAGGGGTACCCATGTCTCACAAGGGTCCCCTGTAGTTTTAATGTTTTGTTTAAGTGTTTTTAGTCATGTAATAAACAGTTGAAATGGTACGTTAATTTGTTGCAGTGAGTACATTTGTAATGTAATAATCGAATCATCTGTCTAACGTGAATATGAAGTAGAGTATAGTCCTGTGTGTTTGTCCATTCCATGATCCATGGTGGCACGGACAACCTAGTCAACTACTTGCCTCTCTGCGTAAGGTCACTGACGTTTGGGTCCGACACCCAAGCGGTCTTTCGTTTGGGTCACTGACGTTTGGGTCCATGATCCAAAGTCTTTCGTTTTCTGCTATGGACCACAAAGGCGGGACTTGAAATTTTGAATTCCCCGCTCCTTCTTCTGGTCTTACTCGTTTATATATAAAACAAAGAGGGAAACCAGGTCTCGCAATTCCCTCCTAATAATTTTCCAAAATCAGGGGATCTTCTCCTCGACCGCTGAAGAGACCTAGTAGATCTGCGGCGGAAGCATCAACGGCGACCTAGCTATCGACAACGGCTTCCTCTGCTACGAGCGACGGCCTTCCTCTTCTACAAGCGACGTCCTTGAAGCTGCAAGATGGTTCAAACTCGTTGCTCCGTCGGCTCCCCCGAGGCTCACCCTAGCGACCGCAGATCTGCAACAGTTGCGCAGAACATCGTGCTCAAGGCGCAAGGTCGGGCTGCTAAATCGAGACGGCATTCGGCACCTTCTTCCCTTCCTATTCGTCAGGTCTGCGGTCTCCTCACTATATTGATCGATTCAATTAGATTGCTTCCCCATGCTCTTTGGTTTTCTATAATATTCTTTCATGTTTGGGTGATTGTAGATCTACTGTACCCTATCGCAAGAGTTTATTCGAAGTCATTTTATTTGAGGTTTGTAGAAATTTGTAGATGAAATTATTAGACTGCTTCCCCATGCTCTTTGCCTTTGAATATTGTTGTTGCATGCTTGGGTGATTGTGGATCTTCTGTTCCCTATTGCAAGAGATTGTTCCAAGTCAACTTATTTGAGGTTTGTAGAAGTTTGTAGATGAAATTGTTGGACTGCTTCCCATGCTCTTTGCCTTTGAATATTGTTGTTGCAAGCTTGGGTGATGATGGATTGGGTGTGATCGTTCATGTACCGCATTGAACTTAATAGATGAAATTGCTTCCGATTGCTAATGATCTCAACCCTTATCTCTTATTCTTGAACTTGTTTCAGCGGGCCAAAGGGTCAACATCTGTAGTCGCTCCTGTTCAGACCTGCTCCAAGGTAACAAACTCAACACCTTCTTTGTTTCCGATTGTGAATGATCTCAACCCTTACCTCTTGTTCATGTACTTGTTTCAGCAGGCAAAAGGGTCAACATCTAAAATCGCTCCTATTCAGACCTGCTCCAAGGTAACAAACTTAACCTCTTCTTTGTTTCCGATTGCGAATGATCTCAACCCTTACCTCTTGTTCTTGTACTTGTTTCAGCGGGCCAAAGGGTCAACATCTGAAGTCGCTCCTGTTTAGACCTGCACCAAGGTAACAAACTTAACACCTTTGTTTCCTGAGTTCGAATCAATTACAAGGTCCTAATCTGACTTGGGATCCACTGTTGCTAGATGGAAGCTACCAAGTCAATGATGCTTCTTCCCGAACAAATTAAAACAGAGGTAGCTGAGTACTCAAGAATGGGTACCAAATCCTTATGTAGTAGTGTTGATGAAGAGCGAGTTGACGCTCCCAATCAGGATGGGGTACAACTTCGACAACAGTTTGTTGCTCACCAAAAAGAGTTATGTACCTTGAAGAAGAAGACCGAAGAATCAGAATCAACTCTGAAAATGCAGTCTACTGAGATTAAGAGGTTGCAGAAGATAACCGAAGACAGTGAGGACCTCCTTCGTCTACTGCTTAGCAGTAAAAGATGAAGAGGTTAAGATCATTAGATCAAATATCCACTTTCTCTTGTGATTATGACATGGATTTAGCTTTGTTAATCAATGTTCCTTGTGATACTGTTATCTTGTAATAGTTTGTGATATGTGATGAACAATATGGTCGTGCTTGATAGTAAACAACAATTTGCTTTATTGTATAAAGAAATACGTGCTGATTACTATTTTGCCAACCAGATCGGAATTATTCTAAAAAAAGATCAGAATTGAAATGAAATCCATTAATACTGATGCATGATTAGTTAATTTTATGTTGTCCTTCAGTGGGCTTATCCCACTTTTAATTGGGTCAAAAGTCAATTTTTTTCAAATTAACGTGACACAGAAGGCCGCAACAATGTGCGCACCTGTTGGACTCGACCCAACCAAAATGGGCCCACCATAATCAAATTTCATCTAAAAAGCTACAATTGGGCCCAACAAAATCTTTTTTGGGTTATATGAACAACGCCAGCCTACAAGAACAGTTTTGGGCTCAACCCAGCTACAAACGGGCCAAATTCGTTTTATGACGCATACGGTTTGTCACAATTGGCATGCCACATCAGATTATGTCCGGCGTGGCAAAGCTGCAGGAACGAAGTTATGACGCTTTGTATTGACGATTTTGCACGCGTCATTAAACTCATGACGCCGCGAAATAAGGTATCATCATTAATCGCGGTTTGTGACGCTTGATTAATGACGGAGCATTTTCGTAACAACCGGCGTCATTAATCGCGGTTTATGACGAGAAACAACCTTTTTTTCGTCACTAGTCGGCGTTTTTTTTGTAGTGTGAGTGAAGATCACAGGGTCATGGTGGTGACAAATGCAAGATTTAAATGTTGAATTCTATCTCTGAAATTGTGCTCATGAATATGTGCATTGAGAGTGGCAAGGTCATCACGCTGAAAAGCTGATGCGGCAGACTTGGTAACTGTCCACATGACACTACCACTGAGATTGGCCTAAAAGACTATTTATTTCGAGGTGGAGGCTATGTCATCACCAACACCGATGTAAGAACCGCGGTTGAGTTGAAACATTGGCGTACACTTAAATTAACATCAGTTATGGCGAAAAAGTTACAATTGTTGGTGAGTGACGAAGCATATTTAGGAAACGACAAATCGTCGCACGTGTAACATTCATGTACCGCTGAGAGAGAGTACCGACATGAGTGGTGGTGAGCAACGATGGTTACCATTACCAACCACCAGCATTGTCGTCATCTCTGGATCGGCAACCACAGTGAGTAGAGATCGAGCATGGAGTGGAGTCATCCTGACCACAGTTTTTTTTTACCGACCGTTAGGGTGAAACCACCGGCCTCCGGTAACGGTTTACCGGAGCGGTTTGAGCGGTTACTGAAAAAAACCATTTAAATTTAAATTTCCAAACCAAACCCCCCGTGCAACCGGTTTCTGGCGGTTTACCGAACGGTTTGAGCGGTAAACCGCACCGGTTTGACCGGTTACCGGTCACTGGGACAAAAAAATCGGTGCAGTCAAGATTTTGATGTGTTTTCAAATTTGAATTAAAAAATTGGAAAATATAAGAAAAATTCCTAAAAATATTTCAAGGTGCGTAGAATCTAATGGTGTCAAAAATTTTCAAATATTAGCGCATTTAGTATTTTTTGCGGGCATTGGCAATGCCCGCAAAGTATACTAAATGAACGAACATTTGAAAAATTTTGACACTATTAGATTCGTGGCAACTTGATCTATTTTTAGGAATTTTTTTGGATTTTTTAAAAAAAATTCAAATTCAAAATTTTGAATGGGACCGGTTACCAACCAGCCGGAACCGCTACCGTCCCGGCACGGTAAGGTTAGTAACCGCGATTACTGAGCGGTATTTTTCGATATTTTTAACCATGATCGTGAATGCCGCCGTTTCTCCCTGCCGATGGATCTCCTGCGGGCTGCGACCGAGCCCAGCCAACCGAGCGGGTTCGGTCCGACCATGTCTGACTGCTTCATTCTGGGTTGGTCCAGCTATAGTAGAGGCGTTGAGCCCATGGCGGTTAGGGTAAGTCTGTTTTCAAAAAATCGTAACTTTTTTGTATGAACTCGGATGGAGATAAACTTTATACGAAATTTGTAGCTTTCGACGAGATCTACGACTTTGTAGTTCAAACTTTTTCATTTGAAGTCATCTTGAGGCTCAAGTAATTGATATACTGTCCAGATCTGGATATCGAAAACTGAGATCTGGACAGTATATCCTTTTTTTAGCCCCAAGATGACTTCAAATGAAAAAAGTTTGAACTACAAAGTTGTAGATCTCGTCGAAAGCTACAAGTTTTGTATAAAGTTTATCTCCATCCGAGTTCATACAAAAAAATTACGATTTTTTGAAAACAAACTGACCCTAACCGCCATGGGCCACGGCGGTTGTAGTCTAGTTTTGCTAAATTTTGAAACGATCGTATATTTTCGCAAAATGAAAAAAAATAAATGAAAAAAAATTCAAACTTATGTCGAACAATGTGAATTTCATGTTTTTACACCATTTTTTAAAACTTCCGAGACTCTCTAAGCATGTGTCAACACCGTCGTCAGGGAAAACAGAGGAGACGTGTCACTGCATCACACGAACACTCTCGTGGCGTCCTTTACACCGTGGGTCTCCTGCAGACCTGCAGTGACGTATTGGTAGCGGACAGTGTTGGGTCAAAAACTCAAAATGGAGAAAAAAAACATTTTTCAAAGAAAAATAAGAAAAACATCAGCGGCACCAACAAATGCACGAGAAAATTAAAAAATTATATTTTTTATGATTTTGTGAAAATATATATTCCGAGAAACATGGTAAAAAAATATACAATTTCAAATGGTGGACCCTGCCGCCGTTTGAAATGGCGGTTGGGGCAACAACCGTCAGAATTCGGCGGTTGCCCGGCGCACATGGGGGCCGTCGGGCCGAGGCTTGAACTGTCGTTTCAAACGGTGGTTGCCTATCGGGGCCTAGGGTAGTTACCGCTGATTAGAGCAACCGCCGTTTGAATCAGCTGTTGCTACCCGCTACCGCCGTTTCAAACGGCGGTTCTAACCCTACCTCTGCAAAAGCTCCAAAATTGAACGGAAATGTCACAAAAATTCAAAAAAAAAGATAGAGGGAGTGGAGAGGAGAAGAAACGGAGTGGGTTGGAATGAATGGCCACCACCTAGGCTCCATTGCTATATATGGTGGGCTTTCGGAATTGACGAAACTTGGATAATTTAAAGCCCATTATCAGAACAGTTTTTCATGGTGGGGTGAGTGAGGAACATGAACGTTGGGCCGTAGCTTAAAACCATGGCCCGACCTTTTTCTGAATTGTTTGGTTCCTTTTCTCACGCCAGAGGTTATTTAATTGATGTTATTTTTACTATTACTACTAATAAGATACATAACATATACAGTATACACCAGTAACGATCGCATCTACAAAGTGCAGCCATCTATTAGTACAGTTCACTGTTTCATCTATCGAGTTTATGTTTATTTTTTGAAACGGACTCTTTTTCTGTTTACAACACACGGACAGTATTATATAGAAGCCATAGTGAAAATATTTGCTTTTCGCTTCAAACACTGAAGTTCCATGGAAGCGTTATACGACCATCCTTCTGCCATGCGAAGTTCATGTAATTCACAAGCCTTATAAAAGTGCATTTTTTGGCAAATTATAAAAATGTATTACTTGTTCTGCAATCTGCAAAAAGTTCATGTAATTCACAAGCCTTATAAAATTGTATTGCTTGTTCTAAGGTTCATGTGATTCACAAGCTCTGTACAAATTGTGTATGCGAAATTCTCAGTCTGTAAGGTGTCCCTCGCTACAAGTTGAAGTGGAATATTGTTCGTATTTTGGTTGAGAATTGAACTTGGACCAGTTTCGTAGGTCGACAGGCCTAATTGGCCTTTTCAGTTAACAAGTTGTACAACTTAAAAGCCCATTATGAGAAGTGATGTTCGCTTGGCTGTTGACCGGCGGCTGGCTAGTGCTGTGAGAAAAAAAAATATTGTTAGCTGACAGATGTTGATTTGTCGTGAGAGAAAAATATTGTTACCTGGTGCTAAATGGACTGAAGATCATACATAAGCAAGGCTCAATATTTTTTACCTTAAAATGACTACTTTTCTAGATTATTTGTTTGTTCTAAAAATTGATTATTTTTTTGAGGGAATATTCTAAAAATTGATGGAAGGTGGATTGGAGTTTAGTTGGTTTTTTGAGTTGACTTGAACTTGTATAGTTCAAAAGCCCATTATATGATGAGAAATTGATGTGGTTTTCACGATGGAATTTGGGCTTTAGATGGGCCGTAGCTCATATGCACGGCCCTTTTTCTCCTCAAAAACGACCTTTTACGAATTTAATTGATTTACCCCGTGCCAGGACTATAGTTTTTTTTTAAATAAGTGCCAGGACTATAGTGAGATTGGTAGATGTGTGTGGTTTGGTGTTTGTAATTTGTACTCTCCAAACTTTGAATAAACAAAGATGGAGAATTCTAAAAAAAAACTGTGCAAGTACTGACCGCAAGTATTGCCTAACACTAACACACTTTGCTTATTTCTTTGTAACACGATTTAATTTGCTTAATCTGATACTAGAGCTTTAAGCCCCTTAAAGCATGGAAAATTTTCCAAAATCAAAGAGAGAATATAAATTGTTTATTTGACATGTAGGTTTGTATGGTAGAGCTTCATCTGATTTTGATTATCTACGTACATTAATTCTTTGAGAGAAGTAAATCTGTGACTGAAAATGATTCTCTTCGATTCTTTACCATAAACTCTTACAATCAGGATGGTGAATCACTTTGCAGAATCAAAAGAGGCTATTTTTTTAACTCTATATCTCTTAGCTTAAGAGACAGAATCATCATTCATGAAAAAAAACTATTTGGCAGCTGCCAAAAGCACCGTTATTTTTATCCATGATTTCATCTCTGGTTCTTAAGACCCCCACTTAGTTCGTGAGGTGAAACTTTTGGGTCGTCTTTCAAGATATATTAGTAGTATTGAATGTAGACTAGTTACAAAAATAATTACACGAATGAACCGGAAATTACGAGACGAATCCATTAAGTCTAATTAATCCGTCATTAGAGATTGGTTACTGTAGCACAATGTTGTCTAATCATGACATAATTAGGCTCGTTAGATTCGTCTCGAAAATTAAAGTAGTGGTTGTGGAATGAGTTTTGTCATTAATGTACATTTAATACTCATAATTAGTATATGGAGATTGATGTGACGGGTTTTTGAGAACGGGCTAATATTTTACGAGATCCTTATGGTAATAATATTTCTTTCCTTCACTCACAGAAGTTCCATGGGGGTGTTTGGATGGAGGGGTAAATAGGGTAAATGAGACAAATTTACCCCTAAGGTGCCAAATATGTGGGGCAAATGTTTTGCCCCCCTAATTCCATTTACCCCTAGAATGTAGCAAATTGGAGTAAAATTGTGGTGGACCTCAGTCCTCTCTCTCCCATCCACATCCACATTTACATTTACCCCTCAATTCAAACACTCAAAGGAGTAAATATTATTAGAGGCAAATGGAAGGGACAAAACATTTGCCTTAGGTAAACATTCACCCCTTGCATCCAAACAGACCCCATGTATAATTTTATATAGGAAGTATAGGACTACTTTGAACCGAGGGAGAGAACATGAGAGACGCGTCCCCTTCCTCCGCCGACGAGCGACCTCCGGGGGACGCCTCGACGGACTTCTCGTCGGCGTCGCCCCCGCCAGGTGATGCCGCTGCGGTGAAGGTCTTCGTGGGAGGGCTCTCATGGGAGACGGACGCTGGAGGTCTGCGTCGACATTTCGAGCGATATGGAGGCGTCAGGAATGCCATTGTCATCACCGAGCGATTCTCGGGGCGATCAAAGGGCTTTGGATTCGTGACGTTCCGAGCGGCCGAGGCGGCGCAAAGGGCGATTGCGGATGCGTCCCTGACGGTCGAGGGTCGCCGGGTTTCCTGCAGGGTGGCAACACCTCTTCACCAGGTGAGTCCTCTGCAAGGCAGTAGCTCTGCTCCCCAACTCGGAGATGGGGGAGATTATCCTGCTCTTGATCGAGAGGAGCGTAAGGGCTCAGGGGAGATTGTTAGGGAGAAAGGGTCTCGTCTGAATCAGAAGGGGAGATCAGAGATTATTCGCAGGGTGGAGAAAGCTGAAAAACAGGGAGTTGAACCACGCCGACTTGGTTGGGAAGCTGAGATGAACCGAGAGAGGTTGGCGCGTGAGATCAAACAAAAATTGTTCTGCAGTGATCCTACACCAAATGAGCTTGATGATCGTGCTGCGGCGGGTGAATTCTGTCAGGGGGTGGATCGAACATCAGCGAACGAATCCGGTCAGAAGGCGGATAGCGATGGTGATCCGAGAGAGGCCCGTGGGAACCAGGGGGCGAACGACTGTGAACAATCCGATGCCAAACAAGTTCAACATCCGGGGGATCATCCTGCTGCAATGAAATTTGGAGTCAATGGCGGGGGTGAGTCGGAGAAGACGAAGTCAGAAAAAAGCGCGTTCGGAAGATCAACTGAAGAAATTTTCGGGCACTCATGGCGGGCCGTGAGAGAACCGAGCTGGGTCTAGATAACCAAACCCATTGCGCTGGGGCCTGAATATCTAGCCCGCGCTGAAGAGATAAAGCGTGAGGGATGGAGAGCGAAGCGGCTTTTCAGATTTCTGCCTCCTCCTCCACTCCACCAAAGCTACGCTGCGGCGGTCCTCGCCGGTGAGATGGCGTGGAACTTCAAAGGCGGAGGCTCGAAGAGGTGCTTCGAGGAGGAACGGTTCGGGGGGAGAAACTTTGCAGACAACATCAACAGGAGGCGCGGGGGCGACGATGACTACGAGAGCCGCAGGGAAGCGGATCTCAGAGATCGCGCCCTCAGAGGTCCGCCGCGATACGGGGGTCCAAGATCGAGGAGTGATGAGGACGGGGGACCAAGATTGGTTAGGGATGAGGACCGGGACTTCAGAAGGAGGGATCAGGAACAAAAGGGCTACGGCAGGCAGGCTGATCCTCCACGCCAGAGATCCGGCACTTTTCAAGGTAACACCTCGAGCCAGATGTGAGACCGATTGGGGGGAGATGCGAGGGAAGATTTCAACCGTGACAAAGAGCAGTTTGGTGACGATGGGGCAAGGATGGAGAACAACAAATTCAACTCCAAACCAAAGGAAAACAATATGTGTTTTTGGTGCAGGCAGGAAGGGCATCATCAAGCAGACTGCACCAACCCACCTTTCTGCTTTAGATGTAAAACTTCGGGACATCTGGCAGCAAAGTGTCCCAGCTCCAAGAACAACTCGATCCACATGTATGGGTTCAGTTTTCCTAGCCAGGGATTCTACACTCTGAAGATACCAGGGGTGGGTAAACCTCAATCTACCAGAGAGCATGTGGGTCTGATCAAGATCAAAAGTGGGGAGGGGATAGTGGAGAAAGTTGAACAGGAACTGAGAGACTTGATTGACAACAAATGGAATTGGAGGGTGAAGCAGATTGCGGAGAAAGAGTACATGGCAATTTTCCCAAACAAACAAATCCTGGATGCTTTCTCAAGATCTGGAGGGATTGAATTGGCTCAGCACAAGATTTTGGTTACTGTTTCCCCATCTTCTATGGACCCTTCATCCTCTTCTAGACTCCAGACTGGATGGGTACAGCTGAAGGTGCCTGATCAGGCGAGGAATGTTGATGTTGTTACAGCAATTGCTGAACTGGCAGGCGAAGTGATAGCTGTGGATGAAGTTTCTCTTATCAGAGCAGTGCCAGTGAGGGTCAAGATTAAGGCGAGAGAGATTGCCAAGATAAATGGAGTTATCGAGTTCTTCATTGAGGGTGTAGGCTATGATGTCAGATTCACACCAGAACTGGAGAAGCCGAAGGCTGCAATGTCTGATAAACGTCCTCCTGATGACAAAAGACCCGACGACGACAATGTGGATGATGAAGACGACGACACGCTATTTGACTCTGATGATGACCCAATCAGTAAAAGTCAAGAGGGAGGGTGTGGGGGTGGTGGTGAGTCCCCACAAGCAAAAGAGGGGAGACAAGGTGCTAGAGGGAGAAACAGAGAGATACCCGGATCCTGGAATGAGCTGCAGGAGAAGGATCAAGAGGACACTCAGTCAAGAGAGAAGGTCCAAGTGAACCAGAACATAGCAGTAGTTACCCCTTTGGCAATGTTCAACCCTGAAACTGGTTCCATTGTGAACTTCGAAGACAGTGGATGGGGCGAGGGGGGCAGGAGAATAAACATGGAAAAAGAAAAAATTGAGTCACTAGGGGAAGATCAAAACAAAGCTGGAGCTGCTGAGTCATCAATGGCTGTCCCTGATAGCTGCTACCTGGTGCATACTGAAGACGGAGGGAGCAGAATTATTTTCAAAGAGAAATGGCCGATGCTCAAACTGCAAGGAGAGGGTGATGTGACTGGGAAGGAAATTATCCAAAGCTCACAAGAATCGCTGGGTGCGGGAGAGATAGACCACGTGGAAAATGGAGACGGGATGAGCATCGACAACACACTGGCCGGGGCAGGAACAGGAGAAGCTGATAAGAAGATGGGCGTGCCAGGGGCGCTGACTGATAGACCTTCACCAAAAAGAAAGTTCAGACCAGTGGTAGCGGCAAGGAAGAGTACCAGGACTCAGAAGGAGGGGGGTGCTGCATGAGGTATGGATATTATTCCGACAAATTCCTTTGTCGTTCTCAATTCTTGCGAAAATGATGAATTAGAAGGTATTGCTTGTAATTGCGGGATTAATCTTGGGGGGGGGAGAAGATACAGTTCAGGAAAATTTAGATGCTATTAAACTTGAGGAGTTAGCCAGAGCGGCCTTTGCTGAAGCTAATTATATATGTCATCAGGAGAAAATTCTAACAGAAACTCGTGCCTTAGAGGGAGAGAATCTCGCGTTGCAGGGGGTGAATAACGATGAGAGGGGGGTTCAGGAGAGTTATTCCAGGAAAAACAACGAGAAGAAGGCAAAGGGGACGCGGCTAAGCCGGGAGCTCAGGAGAATAGGTTAGCTATGAAAGCTCTCATCTGGAATGTCAGAGGTCTGGGTGGCATGGCCAGGGTCAGGCAACTGAAGGAAATCATGGGCAGAGAGCAAGTGGATATTGTGGGGCTGCAAGAAACGATTAAACAATCTTTCTCAGCCCAAGACTTGGCAAAAATAAACCCGGAGGGGGATTTCAGCTGGAGCTGGCTACCTTCTTCGGGTCACTCAGGGGGGATCTTGATGGGGGTGAAGGAGGACAAGTTGCAGGTGGAAAATTGGGAGGTTGGCAGATACTTTGTGGGGGCGACTATAAGACACAGGATTACTAACATCCGATGGGACATGATCATAGTATATGGACCAGCAAACCACATGGATTCTAGGGATTTTTTGGGGGAGCTAAGCCAAAGGTGTGATGAGGCAACTCTACCTATCGTACTAGGGGGAATTTCAATCTTATCAGAACCCTTGGGGATAAAAGCTCGGGCGCGGGAGATGTGACCCTAATGGAGGCTTTTAATTCCTTCATAGAGAATTTCAATTTGAGTGAGATCCACAGAGGGGGACCGAGGTATACCTGGACCAACAAACAGGAGTGTCCTGTCCAGAGTAATATTGATAGAGTACTGGCTTCCACGGAATGGGACCTCAAATTCCCTCTCAGTACTTTATCTACCTTGACTAGAGTCGGCTCGGACCACTGCCCTCTCCTCCTAGACACAGGCTCTGAGGGGGGCGTCGGGGGGGGAGACAGTTTTTCTTTGAAAAACAATGGTGCAAAGAAGTGGGCTTCCTAGATTTAGTAAAGACTAAATGGGAGATAACCAGAAGTAAAACATCAAATTCAGCCTACTCTGTGGACAAGTGGCATGCTTCTTTAGTGGACGTGAGGAGATTTCTCAAAGGATGGGGGGGCAACCTGCGGGGGGAGTATAAGAGAAAGAGAGATGAGCTCTTAAGACAAATCCAGATTATCGACAAGAGGGAGTTGGAGGGTGAGGACCTGCCAGGTACACTCGCTGCCCAAAGAGCAGAACTGGAGCGAGAGCTGGAGAAACTCATGCAGGCAGAGGAACTATATTGACAGCAAAGGGGAGGAGATAGGTGGGTGATGGAAGGAGATGGAAATACAATGTTCTTCCACCTAGTGGCGAATGGAAGGAGAAGGAAGAAGTCAATCCTAAGTTTGGAAATTGGGGGGAATAATGTTACAGACCAGGGGCAGATTAGGGGGGCGATTTACGATTACTACAAAATGTTATTTGGGCACCAACAAGATAGAACCATGAAGCTGGGAGCGAAAGTTTGGGCAAACCAAGGGGGGGGGTATCGGCGGCAGACAACACCAATCTAACAGAACCTTTCTCTGAGGAGGAGGTTAAGAAGACTGTGTTTGAGATGAGAGAAAACACAGCACCTGGACCCGATGGCTTCGGGGTTGCTTTTTACAAGAATTGTTGGGAGATCATTAAGGGGGAGTTCATGGGTATGGTGAATAACTTCTACCTAGGGAATCTAGATATCACCAGACTTAACTACGGAGTGATTACGCTGATTCCGAAGGTTAAGGACGCAAACAATGTTAAACAGTTTCGGCCTATTTGCTTACTCAACGTTAGTTTTAAGATTTTTACCAAACTTATGCTGGGGAGACTGTCACGGCTTGCCCGTAAAATCATTAGCAGCAGCCAAACGACCTTTATCAGAGGGAGATATATTGTAGATGGAGCGGTGATCCTATATGAAATTGTCCATGAACTGAACAGGAAAAGAATGCCGGGGGTGATCTTTAAGATAGACTTTGAAAAAGCCTACGATAGTGTAAGATGGGACTTTATCGAAGAAGTGTTGGAAAGGAAAGGTTTTGAGAAGAAGGTGAAAGACTGGATCATGAGTACAGTCAAGGGGGGAGAGTCCGCATCAACATTAATGGAGAGAATGGCCCATATTTCAAAACTCATAGGGGGCTGCGACAGGGAGATCCGCTCTCCCCACTCTTGTTTAACCTGGCGGCGGATGCGTTGGCATACATGTTGGACAAAGCAAAACAGAAGGGGTTCATTAAGGGGGTGGTGCCACATCTGATTACGGGGGGCATTACTCACCTACAAAATGCAGATGACACAATTCTGATGTGTGGTTGCGAGGAAAAATCAATAACAAACATGAAGTTTATTCTATACTGCTTCGAATGGATGTCGGGGCTGAAGATCAACTTTCACAAGAGCGAGGTAGTAGCCTTGGGGGTGGACAAACAGACTGAAGAGAATATTGCCAACATGCTGAACTGCAAAGTGGGGCGGCTTCCCATGAAATACCTTGGGTTCCCAATCAGCGACAAGAGGTTGGGGATGGGGGCGTTTAGCGGAGTCGTGGTAAAAATGAGACATAGACTACAACCTTGGAAAGGGAAGAATCTGACTTCGGGGGGCAGACTGATTCTCACTAACACATCGCTGAGCAGCATGCCTATATACTTGATGGGCATGTTTCAGCTGTACGGGGGGACCCACCAGCAAATGGATTCTATTAGAGCGAACTTCTTTTGGGGGTGTGAAGGAGAGAAATCGAAATATCACATGATAAAATGGGAAAATACTTGTCTGCCAAAAGAATTGGGGGGGGGGGGGGGAGCAGGTATAATTAATACTAGAGTGCTGAATGAGGCCCTCTTAATGAAATGGATGTGGAGAATTCATAACAGAGGGGGGATGACATATGTGTTAAGCTCCTGGAAAAGAAATATTTAAAAAATAAACCTTTCCAGACCTGCAAAAATAGGGGGGCTTCACAATTTTGGCAAGGGCTGAATAAAGTCAAACATAATTTCAAATGGGGGGCGGTCTTTCAGGTAAACAATGGGGACAATACGCTCTTCTGGGAAGATGTGTGGAAGGGGATATTCCCCTGAAATTAGCGTTCCCAAGACTGTATGAATTATGTGGGGAAAAACAGTGTGTCGTTAGTGATTGCTGGGATGGAGAGGAATGGATAACGAACTTTGGAAGGCCCCTCAGCCAGGGGGAGGTGAGTCAATGGGATGAACTGGTCAACCTGCTAGAAAGCACACGGTTAAACAAGGACAGAGATAAGGTGGTGTTGGCCCTTGAAAAATCAGGAACTTATACAACGAGGTCGATGTATAGAAGATTGTTGCACCGAGGGGTCTGCAGTAAAAGGATGAAACGCTTGTGGAAAAACAAACTGCCAATGAAAATTAAAGTTTTCATGTGGCTAGTCTATCATGACAGGGTCCAATCCGGAGAGGCCCTTAAAAAGAAAAATTGGAAGGGTGATCCGAACTGTGTGGTATGTAGGAAAAAAGAAAGTGCTGACCACATTTTCTTTAGTTGCCATTTAGCCAAGCTTGTCTGGGGGGCTTGAGAGAAGCTCTGGGCTGGGATCGAACTCCTGTTAGCCTAAGCGATTTCCTAGGGGAGTGGCTACCGCTAAGTGCTGATAATTATAACGTGAAGCTTTTCATTTTTGCCATTGTGGTGTGGTCGATATGGACCATGCGCAACAAAATGACAATAGAGGGGGTGTTTCCGCGCTCTCCAACTGACATTTTCTTCAAAATTCAGGCAGGCCTGCAGAAGTGGCGAGCTCGGTTGGGGGATGCTGATCGAAAGCAAATGGACGAATGGATAGCGCAAGTAAAAAGATGGGTAGCTAACTTCCTGAAGAAGCTGCAGGAGAGCTCTAATGAGGACTTCTGTTGACAAAAGGGAGCTGTGCTGGAAGCCTTGCTGTTTGCCTGATGGGCGTCTGTTTAGCTCTGCTGGGTGTTTGCTAATCCTTAGGCTCTAAGTTTCTTTGGGTTGTTACTTTCTTTAGCTCGGTCCTTTTTCTTTCCCTAGTTTCTGTTGCTGTGAGCGTTGTTTGTGAGCTGGAGTCCCCAGCCGTCAGAGTCTGTTTCCGCGTCTGTGCCCAAAACTTATTTGCTTTCTATAAAAAGCAGGGATGTTTCCTTTGTCAAAAAAAAAGTATAGGACTACTTTCTGTAGTGCAAAAACTGTGGTTGCGTGTTCTACGATCTATGGCCGTTGTGACAAGACAGCGAAAATAAAGCCTGAAAACCCTATACCCTGTCAATGTACTCTGTTTTTGTATTCGCAAAAGCTAAACAGAGAACCCTCTCGATTTAGCGTTAAATCGAGAGCCCTCTTGTACTTTTTTTGCTACAACAACGGAAGGTAACTGCAAAGAGAAAAATACATGAGAAAATACCAGCGGAAGTCATGCTTCTTCTCCAACTCCGGCGGTTGGTGGGCGGGGCGGCCGACGGCTAGTCGCCGGCGGGCGCGGGCGGCGGTGGAGGCCGACGGCCTTAGGGTCCGGGGTTAGGGTTTGGGGGTTTGGGATTTGGAGGTTGGGGGATTTCCATGGCCGTCAGACCTAGAGGGAGGTCCGGGGGCGGCTGCCGGACCGGCGGTGGTGGTGGAGTGTGGGCGGAACGACGGGCGGCGGCGGCGCCGCCCGCCGGGGTGGTGGAGGAGGCCGGTTAGGCCAGGGTTGGCAGCGGGGGTGGGGTTGGTGAGGAACCAACAGCGGGGAGCTCAATGGAGGCGGATCCGGCAGCGGCGAGCTCGTGGGCGGCGGCGGAGGCGCCGCCGGAGCCGGGGAGGGAAGGGACGGCTGCGGGGGCAAGCGTGTGAGTGGTTAGGAAGGGCGGGGAAGGAGACCGCGGCGGGAGGTGGGCGGACGGCACGGCGGCGTGGTCGCCGCCGGCCGTGGGCGGTGGTGGAGGTGGCGGGCGGTGGTGGCTGGCGCGGCGCCGGGTGCAACGCGGAGAAGACGATGCGACGCGGGGCGCGGAGAAGATGAGATGCGTTCTTTTTTTACTGCAGCGCGTGACAATGACGAATAGGCTGCTGCCTGACGTGTGGGCCGGAGGGGTTCTCCGCGTAAGCCTGACGCGAGAGCCCCCTCGCGGTAGCCGCCTCCTTTTGTATTCCAACGGCAACAAGCTAGAGAGAGAAAGAGGAGTTTCCCTAGAGAGAGACAGAAGAAGATGTGATCATCCGCGTCGGGGCGAAGAGCGGCGGGGCGACTGCGAGGGCGGCGCGGCAATGAGCAGCACCACCGCCCACAGCTACCCGGAGAGCGTCGGTTCCTGCTGCCCTCCGACACCACCGACTCCCCCTCCGACTCTCCCTTCCCCGGCGGCGGCGGCCCCCCGCAGCGCCCCCGTGAGGCGGCAGCTGGACTTCGCGGACGCCGGCGCCGGCACGGGCGACGACCTGGAGTTCGATGAAGACATCCTCAGCGCCGTGGACGACATTGAGCGGGGCTACGAGGCCAAGCGACGGGCCCCGCCGTGCGTCTGCCGGCGCGGCGAGTGCGCGGTGCGTCGGGACGAGGAGGGCCGGTGGACGTACGTGTGCTCGTCGCACCCGGTGAACCTCCCCACTCCTTCCGAAAGATCCTTTTTTGTCCCTTGATTTTGCCCCGTTTGGGGAAAAAGATGGTTTCTGAGACTGTTTTCGGTGGGGTAAATTCAGTCCGTCGGGAGGATTTACTGCTTAGATGGGGGGAATTTGGGTTTTCTTAAAATTGGGGTGAAATGTGTCGAGATAAAATAGGCGGATTCGAGGTTACTAGAGTTGGGGGAAGGTGAATGCTGGATTGCAGGGACTGTTTCTTGGGTTCCTGTAGCTCTTGCAGGTGTGTTTGCTTGTCTTGGTGATGTCCACAAGCTGCTTCCTTTTTCTGTGTAAGCAGCGGTTCTGGTTGTCGAGTTGGATGGAAGGTCCCAGGGGAAATTGCGGCTTGTCTGGGCTCAATCTGGCAGAAATCTGTCACTTTCGGCCAGGTAGGCTGAAATTGGGTCCAAATTGGGTGATTGGTATCCCAGTTGCTTTTTAAAGAGAGCTTCAGATACGATTCAGTTTGCTGCAGAATTTAGTACTAGTTTTGATGACCTTGCTCAGCAGGTTTGTTGAGTGTAACTGTGTACACCTTGGTTATAGTAGTTATTTTTATTTTTACAAAAAGTTCTCGTTTTGCCTTCTGTACAAAACCGGATCTCATTTTTTCACCAATTCTGTATACTGTATAGTGGTCGAATTGGTGATACTGCATGTCAGTGTATAGTGATCAAAATTGATGGTATAGGATGCCATAATTATGCACTCTTACCTAATTTTAAACTAATTCACTTCTTAAATCATTAATGCATCTCCTGTGCCAGTGGCTTCTTATGACTAATGCTGTTCTCAAAATGTTGAGAATTTGTTGCCTTTGCCTGTGGCTGCACAATTTTTGTGTCCCTGTTGCTCAGCGCAGAGATTATTAATGGGCATAATAGAAGTAGCTGTTCTCTTTGTGTTCTGTTTACATGACTTCTGCACACTTATTAAGAAAAATCACAAGATGACTATGTACCCTACTTAATTTGTGTGCTTGTTACCTCACCATCATTTGCCTCCAGAACATCTTATTTTACTGACATGATCAAGTGTCTCTGTATCTTGTAAGACATTGATATTTTAGAAACATGTATCCATGTATCTTCTTTCAATCATATAACATTAAAGGAAAATGTCACCTTTGCACTCCTGAAATGACAAATAAAAAATTCTCTTCATGTATGTATTTTGTAGATATTCCAGGCTTTCAGCATGTGTAAGAACCAGTACAATGATGCCTGTCCAAGTTCTCTCTTTATCAGAATAAATGTGGCCGAAGGAGGCCCCCTGTTTTTTTTTTAAAAAAAAGCTTGAACAGTGAATAATCACTTAACATGTACTGAGGCCCGCATTCGTTAAAGTCATAAAACATGTGGCACTGCTGTCTGAATCTTTAGATCATTAACTATTTTGGTAATATATCCACCACCCAACTATATGCTCATGCAGGGTACAAAATGTAGTAGGCGATAAAGCAGTATTATCGTGTTGCAGCAGTGATATATGGTTATTGTTTATGTGAATGTACAACCAAAATGCTCATGCAGTTGTTTGTAAGTTCTCTTTTTACCCCAAATCTGATCTTCATTACAAATTAATCTCTCAAAACCCTAACTGCAACCTGCTTCGGTGGTGTCCAATCATAAATATCATAATATCAGTTCTTCAAAACTCATATTTTTAGCTTCAAGTTTTATCTCATAACCATGTCCTTGCATTTTTCGAAATATTTACACATCTTTGAGAAAATACAATCACAACCCCTAGTTTCCCAAGATAAAATAGCTTTGTGTTGATGTTTCTAAAGACAGGCACCTATTGTTTACATTATTATCGTTTTCTGAAGCTGCTGGTTTATTGTTTATGGTTATGGACAAAAGTTTGTACAAGTTCATTCCAATGTTCCGAGATGCTCCAGTTTGAATCACACTGTATTTACTTTTGCTTTAATCTTCTTAGAATTGAGTTTGTATTCATCAGTTATGCAATGTCTTTCTAGTAACTCGCAAAGTATTTTGACTCGCAAATATTTATTTCTGTTCATATAATTACACTAATTGTCATATATATAGTTGACAAAGTGTTTACTTGTTAAACATGACTTTTCAGAAGTGTAAGTATGTTGCTCTGTGCGAAGAAGTTGGTCTGAGTCCTGAATCACAGCCTGCTGTTAGGAGCCATCCTAAACCAAGCAATCCTTGTGTGTTCAACACTCCAAGCAATCATGTGCCTGAACCTAGAACACCAGTCGATAATGTTAATCTCCAAGGTGCTGGTGCTACTGCTGCAACTACAATGAATGTCAGCCCCCAGGCTCCTCTTAATTCCACTTTCCATGGTGCTGGCACTGCAACTCCAGTTCATGTGCCTGCACCTACAACACCAGTTAATAATGTTAATATCCTTGGTGCTGGTGCTGCAACTCCAATAAATGTCAGCCCCCAGGCTCCACTTAACTCCACTTTCCAAGTTGCTGGCACTGCAACTCCAGTTCATGCACAAGGTGCTGGCTCTAGAGCTGTGGTTAAAGTGAGCCCCCGAGGGGCTAGACCCAATGATGAACGGCCAATCTGCAAGTGTACAGCAGGGAAGTGCAAAATATTGGAAGTGAACGGCGAAGACTGCTATGTATGTCCTATACCCAAGGTAATGTTTCCTATGGTAAATACTAAATATTGTTCTGCCTTTTTGTTTCTCTTAAAATGGTTTAGTGCGTCTTGGTGTTATTATCTAATAGTAGTCGGTTACAGTTTCCTTTATTAATTAGATATTCTAGCTCCTGAGATAGTATAATACTACCCCCACCTGAGAAAACATGATGATCAAACCCCCACCCGAGAAAACATGATGATCAAACCATCTTGTGCTTTGACCTTAGTTAATTGGCCTGCACCTCCAATCGGATCGTCCTGTTTATCCGACCAGAGGGAGTATCATACAGTTTTTTTGGTACTCGTCCCAAGAAACATAGTCCAAAAAATTGTGGGAGAAAAGCCTTCAAGTGGTTCTCTTTTTTTTTTTGTGAGAATTTAAACTATTAAGTGACCTGTACCGCTGCTTATTAGCAATATATATTTCAGTGAAGTCGCTCCTACAATCCTGCAGTTGCATAACACATGCATACCAAGCCTGCTAAGAGCCAGGTGGCAGATAGCTTGTTAAATCCCCCACCCACTTGGATTTCAGCCCTAGGAGTTCTTGGCTGCCCATCCCATTCCATGTATGCCAGACATCCTATTCATTTTCTTTTAAAACAGAAGAAAAAACATATGTTCTCTTCCAGTATAATGCTAGAATATTACTAATATTCTAGCATTATACTGGAAGAGAACTTGAGCGAAATGTCACATTTAATACTCCTAATTAGTGTGATTAGTTTCGATGTGACGGGTGAATAATGCAATTTGACAAAACTTAAGTGGTCCTGCAAGTTTAGGGCAGTTATAAGCCAATTTATTAGGGCATAGGTGACAGCAATATAGCATCAAGAACATAAATTAAAAATCTCCAACACCTTTCGTCCTTTCCCCGAAATCGCTCTTAGATGTGTTGTCAGATAACTTTTATTGAAATAATCTTTTTTGTGGCTTGTTGGATTGTTTGGAAAGAGTAAATTTGTTAGGCATTCAAAATCACAGTTGTACCAACTCTTAGCCTTTCTAGTAACTTAGTTGTAACTTGATGTTGGGCTCACAATCCAAAATTTAAAATCTACATGCAATTTATCAAGCTTCAGGAGCAAGAATTGCATTATTTGATCTCGGGCATCTTGGGTCGCATGCGAAATTCTAAGACCTGGTGCTTTTTCCCCATAAATAAGTACATCCAGTAGTCATTTTGTAATTCCTTTTTTTAATTCCATACTGAAGGCTAGCACGAATAATAAATTTATTACTATCCTTGACCAGTATAGAATTTGGATGGTTTATGACTGTAATTCTATCTCTATTTTTTGTGGAGTAGTTTTATAGGTTTCATGTGCATTTTTGTATCACTTTTAAAACCAACCAGGTCGATCTCAATGTTCAATGAAAAATTTAAAAAAGCTATCTAATCTGTGGACCTGCCAATCCTTATATTATTTGTTAACAAGATGGATTGCCATGATAGATAAGAATCGCTGATGATTGTTCTTTGCTTGTTATCACAATCTATCATTGGACCTCTACAAGTACAATCTTATGTATCATGTATGGTAATGCAGTTATAAATGCATCTTTGTCACATTACTGTTTATTCTACAGGGACAAGGTAAATGCACTCAAATGATTCCAGTGCATGTCTATAAACTACTGCAAACTGGAGATGACAGCACAAAAGGAGGGGATAAGGATTTGAAGGACAAGCCTGCTGAGAAGGAAGCTCATGGGAACAACCTAGTTCAGGTAGGAAATAACAATGCAAATGGATCAGTCAATCCTGCTCAACCTGAAGACAATGAGTGGCCGTTTGATATTGTCAATAATGACGTTGTGCCCACACCTCAGGCAACACCCCGAGCTGCAGTTGATCAGGGATCACCAAGTATGCTGCGCCAACCAATTGCCACGGTTGAAAAAACACCAAAAAAATCGCCCATGACACCTTACAGTACCCGTAGTCCTGTGACTCCACGCGCAGATGGCATCTGCTTTGGATGTGGTGAGAAGGGTCACTGGAGGAGCAATTGTCCTAAGCCAGCTACGAAAAATTGTTTCCAGTGCGGCATGACAGGTCACTGGAGGAACAATTGTCCCCAACTGCGAGGACCTTAGAAGCATATGGTCAACTGATGGTCTCATTCTGCCTCCGGGCTATGTGCCTCATAGACTAGCATGGTAGTGAATGAAATATATAATATATGTAATGGGTTAGGCTGGACAAACGGCTAAAGGACCCCCTGATATGTTTGGGCCCAGTAACTGCTTAGGGTTTAAGATTAAGGGTTTAAGGTTTAGGGTTTAAGGTATTTTAGTATGTTAAATGTGGATTGTATGAATTCGTGTCTTTTGTGCATATATGATGTAAGTAACTGCTAGCTAATAGCAGATGGGTTCCTTCCAAGAATTGGATGAATGAGGATGTTGTATCCTTTAATCCTTTGCTGTTGCTGCTGTTGTTTGCTTTCCTCCATGATCCGTCTTTGACTACCAACTGGTTTTTAGGCATCAGAATGTTAGTTTTTTCACGGTTGTGTTGAATACAATGTTTTCCGATGTGTCAAAAATCTGACCGTCTGGCAAAATGTTACTCTGTTTACGAAACACAGAGATGGCAATCTGACGCGCACCTCTCACCTGTTACCTGGACTCAAATTGTCCTTTGGTCAAACTTGCATGTGCAGCACACCCAAGCGACCAAATTCTGATGTGCACCACTTCGATAGAATTTTCCGAACGGATTTTCGCAGAAATTGCCCAAACGCTGGTCGAATCCTCGCGACTGAATTTTTGCGGGGGCTTGCGAAACGCACCCGATCCTGGTTCAGCATTGACAGTGTTTCAGTCGGATGCTGGTGTTGTTGTTCTCTGAATTCCTTCAGTTTCAGACACGGTCGCTGGCCGTTTCAGTCAGTCAGTCAGAGCCGGGCATGCATGTGAACAGCCCAGGACTCTTCCTCCCCCTTGACCCGACCGACCGGGAAGCTGACCCGCCGGCGAGAGACGCCGGCCGGTCGGTCGGTCAGAGCTGGGAGCTGGGAGGTGAAGCCCGGCCGGAAACTTCCCCGCTTTGACTCTGAATTTCACTTCGCCTGCGAGAGGATACGTACAGAGTCCGTATGTGTTGGACTGTGCACGGACGGCCACATATACGTATGTGTGTGCACATGCTATTCTGAACATTCGTGCGTCGCGTCACGCAAAATGCCAAACAGATGTGTTTCAGTAGACGAGCTCATGAGATGCCAACCAACCCAGCATTTATTTTTTTTGGTGACCTCGTCCTCGCTTGACTACAATCGTCAGTAAAAAGGTTTTTTGGTGACAAATTTATGAACGTACGTATGACGTTCTAAGAATATATCACTGATTTGGTAAATTATCATGGCGAGTATTTTTTATATATAGCTGGTAATTTGATAAGACATCAAGTACCGCATTGGTATTTACAAATGAGTTTCGTTACAATGGCTACAAGTATCAGTTGGTACTTTCAATTTTTGCTAGCAGTTAAGATCATACAATTCTTCCACTTCCAGATAGACGGCTCTTATTATCAAATCATTGTAAAATTCCTCTTTATTATGAATAGGGTTTAAGCCACCCGAGAGGATTACAGCTTAGGTTCATGCTATTTTGGAGATGGAACAGTACTAGAGACTTGTCTGATGTCTCACATATATTTACAAATAGGGATTAATGCTTAAACTAACCAAGCTTGTTTTATTCTTCCTACCACGTGTGTACAATACAATTTCGTGCCTTGCAAAAAAAAAAGTTTAAAGCAGAGTGGACACCGTCCGTACGGGATAACCTGCGTACTTTTCTCACAGAATGACAGAGGCGCTTTAACTTTCCACGAGCACGTGCATAGACCAGCGTCAAGTAACGTCTAAGTGAACCCTATAATTAATCTCCAAAAGTCTGATCAATGGGAGGACGAGAGTGACTGCTACTAGTCTACAATAGGTGATTTACATTTTTCTTCGCATGTCTCTGTAGCCGAGGTGGGTCAGCTACTCTCAGCAATGCCACTCGAGTCACATTTAGTCAACGTCCTCAGACAAACAGAATTAATTAAGCTAAAACCAATTAGCTTTCCCTGTCTAAACGTGAAGTATTTATACCTGACTGGGGGGAGTATGTTAGCTTATATTAGAAGAAGAATCACATAAGCCATTTCTATTAACTTAGGATGCGTTTGGCAAAGCTTCCAGAGATGATTCCAACAGTTCTGACAAAGTTTTTCGGAGAGAAGTGATTCTCTACTTAGTATGTGATGTGATTCTTTAAAATAAACTAAAAGGTTGGGAGCTGAAAAAATAGCTTCCTCTTTGATTCTATGAAAGTGATTTCTCATCCTGATTTTAAGATTTTATATTATATATTAATCCATTTAAGCCATGGAATCACTTCTCTCATAGAATCAGTTCCCACTAAGAATCAAAATTATATGGAGTTCTAATAAAAAGACCCTTATATATATCGCTATGGTAATCTTACTAGGTGTTTATTAGTTTGAGCAATGGGGTGGTTCATTTCTCACTTTCCGCTTTATTTTGGTTTGTGCAACGAAATAGGTCCATCCATCACCAGCTCACTCCTTACAAGCTACTCCCTCCATCCCAAATTACTATTCATTTTAATTTTTCTATGTAAATACCTTTTATTACATATTTAGACATACACCTAGATCCATAACAAAAACTATGTGTATAGAAAAGTCAAAACAAATAGTAATTTGAGATGAAGAGAGTAATAACCAGAGTAAACATGACAGACGGAGTAATCCCACCATAATTCAAAGAACGGACTCATTATGATGGATCGCCTCATCTAGGATGAGGTGACTCCTCAAACCAAACTTCTCTTAATGCGATTTTTTAAGGAGATTGTAGATAATTAGAGATGATTGATATGAATTAAATTTCCTAACAAATACTGAAAATCACTCATAATCCTCTCCATTCTCGTCGGCCCCCTTGGGGGAGGATTAACACAATAACATGAAGCAAGCTAATATTAATAGTTAAAAGTGTGAGGTCAAACAAAGATGGTTTTGAGTCTCAAGCAACTAATAAAAAGTTTTCACGTTTTCCCCAACCCCCATCAGAAATGATACATACTATACAGCACGTTTCTTTGAAAGAAAATGTCGTTAAAAACGCCTTCTTCTATGCTTGATTATTCAACTGGATCATCCGGACATGTGTCGAGGAAAAAGGAATATAACTGTCATATGCCACACATCCTTTGTTATCCTTTCACACGTGCAACAGATTAAAGCATCACACTTTTTCCATCTAGCACTTGAGTTTTTGTAGTAAAGCATGCATTATTGGGCCATGCTGAACATTTGGCTTTCGGTAATTCACAAAGAAGTTGCGTTGTGGTGTTTGATATTTTCTTAAGAGTCTACTTTCGCCGGCAAGGCAGAATTTGTTGTCCTAGTTTTCCTGGGATTGCTATCATCTGACTTTAACTAAAAGATAAGTTTCAGGCAACCATACCTACAAATAGCTACGTACCACACTTATAAGGTAATTATAATCCAGAAACTATCAAGTAGTTTCCATGACATGACATGTCATATGGACACTAACACTAGAAATTATTATCCCCGATGGCGATGCATCATTTTTATCCATTCTCAATCAATTAATTAGTCATTCAGTTTTCTCTCTATAGCCACCCTTCTTTCAATGCAAAATTGGTAGTGTGTCTAGTCATATTTGTGTTGAAATCATTTCTTGCATGATGGATAACACTATTACTCTAGTTCTTTCTTGAAGAGCCAAAGCTTCAGGGCCCATATGCTGATTTCAAGGCATCTTTTTTTCTCGAACATGCCGGGCAGAGGCGGAGCTGCGACTAGGGCCGCCCAGGCCAAGGCCCTAGTCGCAGCCCAGATAAGCCCACAACCCTCCCTTAATTTGTGGCCCAAAAACTAAATCTTGAGGCCTAACTAAACACTAGGAAAAGAAGGCAGGACGACAAGTCGAGACGAGCGACCACTCCTGCGCGAGGCCGTGATCCTCAAGGGGATCTCGCTGGCCGCCGGCCATCTTCTCCAGCCCTCCACCCGTGATTCTCGCCGCCCGCCGCCAGTCGCCTTGTGCTCCACTCGCCGCCCGCCGCCACCGCTTCCGTAAGCGCCAGGGCCCCAGTCCGCCCGCCGCCCCGCCGCCCACCGCTTCCAGGCCCATACCCGGCTAACCCCTGATGCGCGCGCGGCTGCGTGAGGCAGCCACCGACGCCGCGAGCTCGAGTGTGGCCCTGGCGACCAGATGTGCGAGCTGCTCCGCTGCGGTGCACGACGCCAACCGTCCTGGAAGGAGACAAGCGCCGCGGGCCGGCCTCCGCCTCCCCATTCTATGCCTCTTAGGTGCTTCTTTGCTCAAATGCTATTCAATTCATTAATTGGTAATTTTGATTAAAAGTTGAATCATCTATGCTCCTGAAATTTTAGAATTAGTCTTGCAACTTCAGGCTCTTATTTCACTAGATATTTATTTTATTTAATATTACATGTTGTTCCTAACTATTTTATCGTATGATTATTCCTTAATTTCAAACTTGTTCTCAAAATGGGTCATTTTTTGTATTGTTGCTATTGTTTATATGTGATATATATGGGAGGGTTGTTGAATGGTAATTTTTGTGGCTAAATTTTGGCCCTAGTCGTCGCCAAGAGCTGGCTCCGCTACTGATGCCGGGTAATGGTGTATCATTGTATTAATAGTGGAAGAAGTGCATCATATAGAAGGACCCACCCACACACGGACACACCCAACACCCACCTCGCACTAGGAAGAGATTACAACACACCGATAACAGAACTAAGATGACACAAGGCCTGGAGCATCAGCCTAACCAACTTCCCTGACTGATAGCAAAGAGAGACCCTTAGGTCCAGCCATGCATGGCCTGGCCCCGTTTAGTTGTAGTGGTAAAATTTTTTGGGTCCTATTTTAAGGTCTATTAGGAGTATTGAACGTAGACTAGTTACAAAAATAATTACATGAATGGACCAGAAATTGCGAGACGAATCAATTAAGTCTAACTAATCCGTCATTAGAGCTTGGTTACTGTAGCACGGTGTTGTCTAATCATGACATTGGGTTCGTTAGATTCATCTCAAAAATTAAGGTAGGGGTTGTGGAATGGGTTTTATCATTAATTCATATTTAATACTCCTAATTAGTGTCAATTGTTGAAATTTTTGGGACTAAACAGAAAGTGTCAACACTCGTGGAGCAACCTCATTAAAGACACAATCATTGCAGTGCTTCCAGATGCACCATGCGCCAAGGATGACAAGA
Source organism: Cenchrus fungigraminus (assembly GCA_036936925.1). Taxonomy (NCBI): domain Eukaryota; kingdom Viridiplantae; phylum Streptophyta; class Magnoliopsida; order Poales; family Poaceae; genus Cenchrus; species Cenchrus fungigraminus. The sequence goes on along the minus strand of CM072768.1, from coordinate 56,792,095 downwards.
GATGTCAGGGTAAGAGAAGAGAAACCCACATAATGGATCGGAAGAGGGAATACCAAAAATGTCTCGCAATTACGCATCCATTGAGCAATTGTTGAAGGTCTTCCCCCTCTAGGGCACCAGGGCTAACTTTCAAGTGATCTAATATAACATTGGTTGGATATATATATAGAGAGAGAGAGGGGGGGTATATATATACGGTAAGATTAAAATGCAACAAGGTGCATTTGGTATTGAAAATGCACAGACCCAGACTGAACCAGCGTCGTGAGCTAGTCCGCGCGCCTGTCCCGCTTGGACCGCGCACATCTTCTTCCCACGGGCCGGACACGCGCCTCCCCCACTCCCGCGACCAATCGTCGCCCAGACTATATCCCATCTTCCTCCCCGATCCAGGCTAGATTCCTTTTTTCCTACATCGCGACGGCGAGCCTGCGACGTCGGTGCGTAGCGCAACGAGCGCACAGGCAGGACGACTTGCGGCGAGTGAGCTGCGGCGGCGTATGGCAACCTGGGGACGCAAGCGCGCAAAGCTCGCAAATGATCCGACGGCCGGCGAGCATGCGCGGCATGACCAGCGGCGAGAAGCTCGTCTCGACGAGCGGTCAGCGCAGACACGAGCTCATGGCGCACAAGTTCCCCTCTGCGCCCTTCCCCGTCGTGCCCCTGCTGCACGGGCTGAGGCACGGAAGATGCTAGGCGCTAGCGTGTGTCTGTACAGTGGCGCAGCATGGCATGAGGGGCAGGAGCGGCGAGGGTGCTGCAGTTGCGTCTCGCGCGGGCGCTGGATAGCATGGGCCACGAATGCGGCGACGCGGAGCAGTGACGACCGAGCTGCAACTAGGACGCTCCATCCTCATCCATCGGCAGGGCTTCTGAAAAATAGACAAAACTCTCGCTACTCCCACCAAAATCGGTGAAGCCTGGTGTGATTTGTCTGAACTCGAGCGGAATCTAACAAAATCAGGGGTCGTCTTGCTTCCGAGCTTCATCTCTAACAGCAGTGATTTCGTTCACTGACCTATCAGCATGGCGATTTCAGTTGGATTTATTCAAAATTTCACCCCTGTCATGACGAAGGGGTGGGGGCGCTGCGTGAATGGCCGCAGCGAGGAGGATGCCGCCAACATCAAGCTAAGCGCGCTGCCGCAACAGGGGTGAGGCCGAAAGGGGCGAGCAGCGAGATGGGCGAAGACAATTCGATGGAGAGTAGAGCGGCAGGCATGAGCGAATATCTCGGTCAAATCTGCGCTCGGTTCAAGCCTATCAGGTTTTCCCCATTTCGTATTTAACTCAATCTCACCGCTGCACAAACGTTAAAATAAGAGACTACGGCGTCCAGAGTTTTTTTTTCTGACACAAACGGCGTCCAGAGTTACCCTTCACTAGTGCGAGTTAAGAACTTAAAATGAACAAGCCAATAACCCACTTACAGCTACGTGAACGCACCATAATTGTAATTGGGAGCTAATCCCTTTACAATTGGAGTAACTGCAACTGTTCGATCCTGAAATTACAATTAAAATAATAACCCGGCTAAACCTACACTAGCAAGGCATGTACTCACCACCACAATTGCAATCAGGGCACTAATCTCATTAAAACCAGAGGAATTGCAACTGTTCGGATTCTTTAATTGCAACTAGAATAATAGCACAATAACAACTAAGTAGGAATTCAGCCGAACACACCATATTGCAATTGGGGCTGTAATCTAATTACCATTGGACAAATTGCAACCGCTCGGGTCCTCAAATTAGAACTAGGATAACGACGACCCAGCTACAACTAAACTAGTAAGACGTGTAGACGCTACCAAAAATTTTAACTAGGAAAATAGGAAAGATTGGATATGTACCATAATTGCCATTGGGCACTAATATTGTTACAACAAGAGCAATTGCAACTGATTTGGTCCGTCAATTGCAACTGAAAATAACCTAATTACAACAATACTAGGAGGAAATAGTCGTTAGTTACAACAGTAAAAACTCTGGTGCCAGGATGAGTAGTACACTGTACACAAGAGCAAACAAATTTAAAAAATGACGTAGCTGATAATCCAAGCTTCCGACAGCATCCAAGCCCCCAAGGTAGATGCCAGCAATCATACACATTCCTGCACAGCCCTGTGAGCTGTTCTCTTGCAGGTGTCCTCGAATGGAAAGGACTAGCATCGCCTGATCTGCTTTTCAGTTGCATAGTAAAAAACTTATAATACATCCCTCTCTCATGTGGTTCTTGACAGCTGGAAACTGGAATTCTCAAATACCTACGTTTTTCACCAATCAGTTTATGCCACAAGGTAACATATATCAATTACAACTTCTATGCTCCTCCAATTGCAACAAGAATAATCCTACAAAAACACAGATTACAACGGTGAATCATTTCTATACTAGTCAGTGAATCCAATTGCATAATGGTGCCGTGTGAATTACAAACAGTATTAAGAGTGAAAATTTTGGGTTTCATCTCTAGCCTACCCAACTTGCTTGGGACAAACGGCTATGTTGTTATTTGTTTGTTTATTAAGAGTGAAAATAAAAATCTTACAATGACTTCTGCGTTCCCTTCTTTGTTGACAGCACTCTCTTGCATCTCAGACACCCAGTTGTGAGTATCCTGTTCCATCTCATGTGTGTCATCCTATAAAAACACGCAGAATACAAGAGGGGGCATTTTCAAAAAATTGTAAATTGGTGCTGTGACAGTTGCTAGAGTGTGGGTACTGTATCAGTTACTAGATATATGAAAAATAAAAAAACTTACAAATAATGTGTCTTCATGTCCAGTAAATCCTACTAGTGCCTCCTCTTCCACATGCGTTGTTTCTTCTAGATTACACAAATTGCAACTAGTCATTTAAACCAATTGCATATTGGTGCTGCGTGGATTACTACATTGTGAAGAATAAAAAAATATCTAACAAAATATATTTGTGTCAGCATATCCTTCTTCCTGTTGTCATTCACATATTCTGCAACGATTTTATAATTCTGTAACACACAAAAAAACAGTGTATCAGATTCAAATTTGAGAAAAAATGGTAATATGTAAAAAGAAATGCATCATTGTGTTGACCTGGTTAGTGGAGTAAACATCAAACAAATTATCTACCATGCTACATATCGAGTTCACTGTTGCTACTGATATATAAAAAATCATACATGATATGCATTAGATGCTACTAGCTTTTTTGGAGGCAAAAAGGTAGGTGGTCTCGACTCTCTTTTCAGATAAAAAAGAAAGGTTGTTCGCATAAAAAACGAAACGAATTACCACTGAAGCTATGGTATAGTTGCAACAATTGATCAAAACCAATTACTACTATGTAACGGCACAGGATGTCCAATTACTGAGCCTATTTGTGAACCTAAAATTAGTTACTAAAGCTAAATTAATTACCGGTTGGCATAGATGTCGTACTGAGCTAAAAACAAAAACACAACCGATGAATTGTGTGTCGCCACAAACAATCGCAGATTCGCAGAGATAACAAGATTGGAAGAACAGGGAGGGGTGGGAGGTGTGAGGATGGCGCACGGGTCTCACCCTGATTTCACATTACTGCTTCCGTTCACGAACAAGTGATCAGTTGCTGCTCCTTTGCTGCCAGCACGAGCGCGATTCAGGGTCAGAAAATCTAGCGAAAAATCAAAACCCAACAACATCCGCATCAATAAAAAATGAACATATATATATGTGGGCATCAATTGAGGTCAGGGATTGAGAATTGGATGATATTGATGCTCACTTTCACTGGAACATGGGTAAGTTGCAACAGAATTGCTAAAACAATTACTACTATGTATGTGGGTATAATTGCAACACATATGATTGTGTGGGTTGAGCTTAAAAAAACAAGTCAAACTAAATCAAAATTGCCACTGATGCCATAGGCCAGTTGCAACCAAAAAACTAAACCTATTGCTAATATATGTATGGATATAGTCGCGATGATATAAAAATGGTGTCTGCATAAAAAATTGGCTCTGTTAATGGAGGGAAGGGACAAACCATTAGGAATATGGATGGTAATGAGCCGGCTTGGACATAGCCTAATGGCCTCAAGGCTACAGATCCTGCTCACCAACTCCTGCTCTGTAAGCACGCCTCATCAGCCTCCTCACCTGTGTTCATAAGTAGATCAAATTAGAGGAGATGTGGATCATATTTTGTTGTGAAAAGGTCTCATATCATCAGAACTAGTGTGTACCATACATCTCATTCACATTAAGAACTCTAAAAAAGAAAATAAAATAATTGTGCAGTGAAAGCATTAATACAAATGAGTGCCAAGCTACATAATCTGACTAGAGCACCATAGTACAAGATGGTTCATAAATCAGATGTGAAGGACCAGCCAAGACATAACCAGGAAACTAGCATAACACAGAATACGATGCCTGTATCAAATGTTTAATTGATAATGCAAAACTGAAAAGATTAAAAAAACCACCAAAATCAAGGCATGAGGCCAATTGCAAACATGCATACAATGCAATTACCACTGGTGTCATGGGTCAGTTGCAACAAAACTACTAAAACAATTTCTACTATGCATATGGCCACAGTTGCAACACATGAATGTGTGGGTTGAGCTCCCAATAAAAAAAGTCAAATTAAAAATAATTTCAACTGATGCCATCCACCCGTTGCAAAAAAAAACTAAACCAATTGCTACAATTTGTATAGGCATGTTAAGAACTCTGAAAAAAGAATAAACAAATGTGCAAGGATGTATAGATCAACATGTAATTTTCTTTTATACTACATACATCACACTTCCAACAAATCTACCTAGCTCGAGGCCAGTCCCAGCATATAGCACTTGGATGTATTAAAAAATCATCATATAGCTGATACCATATGTAGTTCCATCTGTTATTAAAAAGAAAAAATTTGAGGTAAAAAAACTACAACAATTACAATGTGTTGCAGTGGCAGTTGCAACACAACCTTAAAAACACTTACTACTAATCGGGTAGATAAATTCCAATATGAGAAATTGGTGTGTTTTGCTAAAATTTAGATAAAATAAACCAAATTGCAACATGAATAGCAGCCCAATTGCAACTAGAGAAAGTTCATGATTTGAACAAGTCATCTTAAAAAGGTACAATGTGCAAGGATGATGAGTTGCTTGCCAATGAGCTTAAGAGTTAAAATTAGTATTATTGTGCAGCACATCTATAACAACGTGACAACAATGCCATCTCGCCACTGAAAATAAAGGTTGTCTCGACTCTCACTTCAGATGAAAATAAAGGTTGTCCGCATAAAAAAAAGAAACAAATTACCACTGATGCAATGGGACAGTTGCAACAATAAATATAAGCCAATTACTACTATGTATATCTGCAATGTTCCAACAGACATGAATGTGTTGGTTAAGCTTTGATTAAAAAAAATAGGTAAAATTGAACTGAATTGCCGCTGGTGTCATGAGCCAATTGCAACAGGTGCCAAAGCCAATTGCAAAAAAAAAACTACTCAAACATTACTACTATGTTCAGTTGCAACGCTTATGATTGTGTGGGTTGAACTCGGTAAAAAAATAAGTCAAATTATAACAAATTGCAACCGGTGTCATGGGCTAGTTGCAACAAAAAAAATTAAATTAACTGCTACCATAAGAATGTGCAATGTTGCAACAATTAAAAAAGGTGCATGAATAAAAAATTTGCACTGGTAAAAAACAGCAACATTCAGGATGTATCGTGATGTTTCTGATATGAATATCATCCCATTCAGTTTTTGCACTACCTTGCTGCTAGGTAGTCTTCTGGGTGTTAGTGAGTTCACCTACTAGATGCAGATGTCTTAATGAAACACAACTCAATAGGTCCTGCTCTGGAAGCATGCCTCATCAGCCAAGTTAAACCAAATTGTCACTAATTCCATGGGCCGGTTGCAGAAAAGAAAAAAACAAATTGCTAATATGTGGGCACAATTGCAGTGATATAACATAAGGTGTCTGAATAAATTTGGTGTCAGTAACAGGGGAGGGACTAACCATTAGGAACATTAGCCAACCAGTTGAAAAAGGGCAAAAACAGGACCAAATTACTACTAGTGCCATGACCTAGTTGCAACAAAACTACTACACAGTTAATAGTCATCTGGCACCAATTTACAACTCCTGCCATGAACAATTGCTGTTGGAGACAATAATCAAATTACAACCAGGATTAACTGAAACCCGAAATTGCAACTGCCGCCATGAACCAGTTGCAAATACAAAATAAGCTGAACCAAATGCTGCTCTGTTTTGCTGCATTATTTCCATTAATAAATTACTGAAAATGGCATGCTTAGTTACTGATTTAACTGGTCAAAATACTGAATTAACTAAGTCATACGAAAAAGAGAACAATGATGCTAGATAAAGATCAAATATGAAACTATTTGCAACCGGGTGTGAAGACCAATTACTACTGTCATTATGGCACAATTACAGAAAAACAAAATATTAAAAAAAAGAAGTGCATGAACACAAGTACAGCCATGGTAAGTAGAGTAGGAAGGGGCATGTAGGTAATTCATCAGTCAGTGGCCTCAAGCCCTCAAGACCACTTTATCTCAGTCTGTTCTTAATGGATAGTAAATAACGTAACATTCAGACATTGACATGAGGCAGGTGGGGGTGTGCATGTGCGTGGACTTGCAATCATTCTTGTACACACCATTTTTTTTCTTGCGATTACTGTAAGTAGTTGCCTCCCTATCATGGAAGAGACAATGGGTTTGACTATTATTTTCTTGCCTTCTCTCCTGCTTTTTCTAGGCGTTAACAAATGTTGAAATAATATATAATGGTGTTTTTCAACTACTACTTTTGTTGCATGTTATAAGGAAAAGGGAGCTGCTGCCAACTTGCTAACACTAGAATTTGTGATTCGAGAACTATTTTAGTTGGCCTTATTTGGGAGCAATAACTGAACCACCTGCCCTTAACAATGACTGCGTGCATCTGAGCGTAATAACATAATGTTTTAACAATTTATAAGAGTACTTTCAGCCTAACTAAACATTGGGAGTTGAGCTACAATAATACCAAGCAGCTCACTAAAAGCCAATGAAAAAGTAGGTGCTGCGAGTAGTGGACACATGATTTAATTATGCGCCTGTTTACTCACAAGCATGAATTAATCGACGGGTCAACCAAGCTTGGAAAAGGAAATTGGATTCAATCGCTTGCGGTAACAACAAAAAAAAGGTCCATCAGAACAACACCAACTTCTAGAACAAATCGAATCCACCCAACTGAAGGTCTGAAGCAAGCTGAGACTACTCACCAGCAAAATAACGAACCAATCAAATCGACGTCCCTCGATAATATCCACCCAAATCCATCGGACCAGTGGAGGAGAGGCCGGTGAATTTTCGGCTGAGAATCCGCCACAGAGAGGGCAAGGTGCCGGCGGCGTCGGACGCCGGACCTGGGAGCTTCTGGGCACCACATACCCCCGTCTGGAGCACGCAACCGTGATTTGGTTGGGATGCGAGGAAACGAATTTCCCTTCCTCCACTGTGACTTCGGGGGGAAATCCACAACATCGTTCGGCTGTGAAAAATCCCCATGAATCAAACCCTAGGTCTTACCAGAAAAAACATATCACAAATCGGGGAAAGCAGGATGGATGGTTGGGGGCAATGGAATGCAAGAGGTTGATGACGACTGACCTCGCAGCGGTTGAAGCAACGGAGCTCGACAATGCGGCGACGCTCTACTCCAGCTCGCTCCGCCGCGAGACCGAATCCTGAGCACCGTGGTGTGCTGGTGGCCGCTGCGCCGCTTCTCCGCGCAGGGGGCACGAAGAAACCGCAGCGACTGACGTGGGCGGGAACCTCCCCCGATGGCGCGGCGGAGTTGGGCACACACGGCAGCGGCGGAGTGCTCGAACGGGGAGCCAATGCGAAACGGGAAGCAGAAAAGGAGGACTGCAGACGGAACTGTGGTGGGGATTGACTGCGGTTACCGTTTTTGCGTGGGGGTAGGAAAGGAAACCTATCCAGAGGAACCTGTTCCACACGGGAAGTGCCGGTTGTCGCGCCTTGTTCGATCGGGTTCGCGGTTGGCGCGTAGGTTGGCCTGGGTGCATTCTATATACACAATGCACCCAGGTGCATAATATACATACAGTATATATATATATATGACACTAAAATTGTCACTACCTATATTGCACCTTCGGTAGGTGGCACTAGGCCACAAACGATTTGTGCTGACCCTTGCAAATTAGTGTGCTGGCTGGTGCAATTGGCAACCGCTAGTACTGTGGTTTGCAGGGGCGCCGGTTCATCACCCGCCAGCGGTAGCATAACAGTGCTGACGGGCAACATAAGGAACCGCCAGCAGAAATGAGGACGATTTCTGCTGGCGGTTGCCATATGTTGCCCGCCAGCACTGTGGCCCTCAATAAAACCCGACAGCTTCTTCTTCCCCAGCTACCTTCCATTGGAGCTTTGCCCGAGAGGAGCTCGGGAAAAGCTCCAAAAACACCCAATCTATGGGGGGGAGGTTTTGCACTTGATTTCCTTGGAGGAGGTGGCTATATAAAGTGAGTTTGTGCTATTCTAACCTTCTTTTTTACCTTTTATCCATCATTTCTAGCTTCATTATAGATTCAGCTCTCTAGATCTAAGGTTTGCTAGCTAGGGGAGAGAGAGGAGTGAAGAGTGAGAAAATTAGTTGTAGATTAATATTTTTAAGTAGATTGTTATGCAAATTAATTGTAGATTCGCTATGCTTGTCATTAATATAATTTGGTTCATTAAATAAAAAAGAGAGAAGTGAAAAGAGAGAAAATTTATTGTAGATTTTTTTTAAGTATAGTGTTATGCAGATTAATTGTAGATTCGCTATGTTTCTCATTAATATAATTAGTTTCATTAAATAAAAAGTAGAATTGAGTTTTTAATTATTGTGACTCATTTATTATTACTATATGATTAAATTAGTTTCTAAAATGTAGAATTTTTTCATAGGTTGTTTAACATGGATCACAGAGCATGGATGTATGGCGTACAGAGACATTCTTCTACATTCATGACAGAGTTATCAAAGTTTCTCGAGGTTGCGAAGAAGCACGCTCACATTTGCAAGTCAAAGCAAATACGTTGTCCGTGTACTGATTGTTGCAACAAACTTGTATGGGAGGATACTAATGACATCAAGATGCATTTGATACAGCGAGGTTTTATGAAAGGATACACAACTTGGTCCCACCATGATATTATTCATAGTTGTTCAGTTCGTTAATAATTTCTCATCACTTTTTATTTTTTTGCAGTGCTACAAGCAACCTCCTGACAGTATCTTATGTGGATATTACGCGTGTGAGATGTTGAGAAATAATGGAAGGTATCGGACGAATCCTGAAGACGTAAGCCTCTGATACATAACCATGTGCTAATTTACTTTCTAATGATTATGCATAATAATCTTCAATTATTGTGCGTATGTGCAGCTCCCTACTATAGATACTTCGTGGGGGAACCTGAGAGACAAGGACATCGAGAACATTTGTGCGGATCTGGCGAGGTTCCTCCAACGTGAGATTTGCCACGAGCTGGGAGAATTCTTCGATAACGAAGGAGTGTTGATTCTAGAAGAGCACGAAAAGTTACGTCGATGGGTGTAGTAGAGGATTATCTATTTTAAATGTGGATTAATATGTGAGACTTATGTACTATTAAATGCTAGTTTGGATTATGTGGTTGATAGACACATTTGAATTTGTGGGACAAATACAAATAAATACAGGTGAATTTGGCCTACAAATACGAATACTATTGAATAGGGTGAAATTGGCAGATAAATACAAATAATAAACAAATGCAGCAAAAACTAATGAGAAATGAAAAAAAGTTGTTCCTGGCGGGCGGCTTAACCACCCGCCAGCACAGAAATGCTCTGTGCTGGCGGGTGGCATAACGTCACCGCTAGCAGAGAAAACCTCAGTGCTGGCGGGTGTGTTAAGTAGGCCGCCAGCATAGAGGTCCTCTGTGATGGCGGTTGGTTTAAGGCGCCCGTCAGCACTGAGGTCCTCTGTGCTGGCGGTTGATGTAAGTCGCCCGCCAGCACTGAGGGCCATTTGTGCTGACTGTAAGTTGCTGGCGGGTGCTGCGCCCGCCAGCATAGAGGTGTTTTAGCCGTCAGCACAAATCGTTTGTGGCCTAGTGTGGTGTAAAAGGAAAGGAGGCCACCAGGGCTTTTTCCTTGGTTGGAAACCGAATTAGTGTCATCACCTGCATCTGGGTGGATTATGACGCCAGCGATAGGGAAATTCGTTTGGAAACTTCGCTGTAAAAAAGGAGCGGCTGTAGTTTTATCTTCATTCTTTCGCAATTTAACTAAAAAGAGCTCGAAACCACAGCAGGCAGGAAGGAACAAGGAAGGAAGGTGCAAGAAAAGATCGAAGCAGCTGCAGTTGAATGCGAGCACACGTACATAAATAATGGAATATGGAAGGGCCTAGCTTTTATTTTTATTTTCTTTGTCTAGTCACCTTCAATTCATCCTCGATGGTGAGAGATGAAGCCAAGCAGAAAACTTGAGCTCTCTCTGAGCGTATACAGTGGCTCTCAATCGGTGCCAGTCGGCAATCAGGTCGTCGTGGGATGGGAACAAAAGCATGAAGTTGCGACGTAACTAAGCTGGTACTTCGACGGTTCGACCGGGTGGCTTCGATTTTCAGTGTACTAGGCAGCGACGTGTGTTGGACGTATCGCTCTCACACGTGGCACAGTACCACCTTGACAGGATGCACAAATGTGCGTGCGCACAGCATTTTCTTTATCACCACAATTCTACTAGTTCTTAAGCTATTCCAAAAAGAATATTTTTTGGTCGTGTAAATATTTTAGAATTGGGAGTGTGAATATTTTCTAGTGGGATATAGAAATATTTGTGTCTATAATAAAATAAACTTTGTTCCGGTGCTGAGACAGTACAAGGTATTTTCCACCAGCTAATTTAATCGGATAGTACCAAGTTGTACCTAATACCGGATCCACCAAACTGATACTACTACATTGGTACTCCCTGACACTGGCATCATCACATTTCACCGGATGGATGGCTCACATTAATTACCAGCATTCTAAAATTTCTCTAATAAAATAACTCACAAACAGAAAATTTGTTTTAAAAAATTGGAAATAAAATATGGAGCGCATGTTGTATAAACCGATGCAAAAACATTCCAATAATCTGGCCCACAGACAGTGACATAGAGTAGCCCACATGTCAGTGAAAGTGAACTGAAACATGCAAGAGTGGCAGCAAAATTTAGTTGTCCCCGAAAGCATTTTTTAGATTTTAGAAACAACTCAGTCCTCGCAGGAACCGAAAATTAATTTCCCCCGTAAGATTTTTCATAAAACAGCAATTCAGTCCCTGCGGGAACCGAGAGAACTTGCTCCTTTAATTTAAACCGCAAATTATTCATCCTTTGTATGCTTCCTAAGTGAACGATCATCGTGGAACCCACTACAAGTCATGGATAGATTTCTCTCAATATGCAAGCATTTCATGTCACTATCTACTATACGTCATGTCACCATCCACTAAATCATATATTTATGTCTTCAGCTGATTTTCTGTGGTTAATATCATGTCTTTGTGAGTAACATGCCACATTGTCGTAGTAGAAAAAATGTAGGATCAATAATTTAGAATAGTTTTCTCTTAACAAAATTATCATGCTTCCATGTATACTGTTGTTTACAAAAGAATGTTGTCATGCAATCACTTTGATATTCCTATTTTCACATTGCACCTTCCCGCGACAACGCGCGAGGTATCACCTAGTACAACTATATAGATGGAACTCACTACATATTTTTGTCAAACCTCATTGTGTCACGTCAACACCCACCCACCATGCAGCAAGCCACATCATCATCTCCCACAAAATTTATTAATACCCCCACTAAGATGCATTAATTGCTATTTCTCTCTCATGTGGTGCACACCATCTTGAATTCTGGATTATTCTAACTGTGCAACCAATTTGATGCACATTTCAATTCATTAGATGTATGTTTTATTGGTTTTTTCTTATCTATTCAAAAGTAACATAAAAATTTATGATTCTCATGAAGAGACAGCTCATACGGCTCTCGGAGTTCATAGTTTATCAAAAAAAAAAATCAAATTATGCAGCAATACACAGGAAATCACATAGTTTTTCATAAAATTAAGGCCACAATATTAGACTTCGATCGATCGATGTCTCTTTCGCTGTCCAAAGCAGTGCGAAAGAAGAGCCAAAGTTCATAAAAAGAAAAAAAAAAGCAGAAGCTTTGGTGTCCTTTTCCTGTCCATGTGCTCCATCGCGCGCTCTGCAACATAGATCAATCCAAAGCGTAACGCTAGCTGCTGAAGATGGAGAGAGCCGTGCACATCATGAGTTGAACTGGTCTACCGCGCGAAATTTCTCGACAAGCAGCCTAATATATCCTCTGTCGTATGCTCCAGGACATTTTAATTTGTTTAGTTTTGGGGGCAGTCAAATTAAGGAGAAGACCCATCACGAGATCAGGACAAGAGGGTGCGCGTGCACTGCTGCACAGATTGATTAGTGGACGAAACAGCCTGATGAGAAGCCGTCAAAAGATCAGCTGCCGTTTTGCGGCCGGAGCAGCAGTAGTAGTGGCCAAGTTGCAGCAGGCACGAACTCCTATGATATCATATACTAGCTACCCTCGTGTGCGTGCATGGCTTCCGTCTCCGCGTCGTCTTCTCCTTGCTTGAAGAAAAACTTGCCCTGTTTCCAAAGAAGGTGATGATGTGTAGAGATCCAATATATGTACACCCAATTAACATACTCAAAATTTTGCAGGAATTTGTTAGCTACAGAATGGTTCGATCAATTGGTTAATTATTTGTGTTAATCTCTAGTGGTAATATAATGTGGCATGTGAAATGGTTGTCCTTAAAATTTTTACTTTCTTCAACTTAAGGCGGTAGGGAAAATGAGTTATTTTAGTGTTTGGTTCAAGGTTATCGTGGATCGAAATTTCTATGTGCAACCACCATGGCCAAAAGTCAGCTTCCAGTCTCCCTAACCAACGGTTTATGAGGGTAATTGTGCAAATGCCCAAAGGGATTAATTAGTACGATGTGCATTTCCTGTCATGTTAATTTTCAACCGTTTCGGTGAAAAAAAGAAACAATTCTCAACCGCCCTATTACTATACCATCATGTTGATGCGGCTGACAAAGGTTAGGAAGCAACCTTCATCTTTTCAAACTTAGTGGGAAGAAAGAACAGTAATCTACCCTTCCAACCACATGCTGATCGATGAATGATAAGACAGTAAAAGGGATAAGACAACACTGTATTTTATTATTGTTTAACCTGCAATTTCTTTGCATCTCTTGCTTAACATTAATGGGGTTGAGAAGGTGCCAAGAAGCTTCCTCCCGTTTTTAAATTATTACAGTTCAGATAAAATACCCACCACTGCTCGGTTTCACTAGGCACTAGCATATATGACACTAGCTACCTACTAGTGACCGGTAAAAAAGGTACAGCAGAGAATAGTGGACTTATTTTCTTAGAAAATGACTTGTTGATGACTCTTGCATATGACCACAGCATCTCTTGATTAGTGATAACTTACTAATATATTCAGAAATCCATATTTTTATCAAAAGGACGGTGCTCCATAAATACTACCAAAACTTTCCCTCCGAAAATGATGCTCGCCTTGTCGATCCACCAAAAGAATTTGATTCCATCAGGTTGAGTATTCATTCTCCTCCGTACACGTTTGGATTATTATTATTATTATTATTATTGCTAATAATAATAAATTCTCTATTATTATTATTGAAATTAAACTGAAAATCATACAACTCCCTGTCAAATTTCTGATGCAGCATGTGCTCATGAATTGTAAGATAGATAACACTTGATTAATAGTTGAGCTAACATAATGCAAACGGTTTCTGTTTTGCAAATCAATGCACAAATAGTACACACATATGTACTTCAGCTGGACCAAAATATTCATCGTTTTGGTCACTTATAATAATATTACAAACAAAACCAGATTTCTACCTACAAGAACAGTAAACTCCAAAGGGCAACGAACACAGACGACTAAGGAAACTGCTTTGTCCATGTTGGAGGTTTCCTGGCAAGGATGGTTTGGTTGACACAAGAAGAAAAACCCATCAACCCATTGACCAGCTGAGGAAACAAGAAAAAGCAGGGCCGAATCCGATATTACAGATAAAACCAAGGGGTTCAACGCAAATTAGTCCCAAGAGACACCTCCACCATCCTCTCCCTATAAATAGATCCAAGAACCACAAGGAGCAAGAAGGCCATCTCTGGGTACTTTGTATATATAATCTCTCTTTGGCTCAATTCCAGAGCTCTAGCCTGGTATCTAGCTATATAATTTAAGGTGTATGTAGCAGCAGATAGAAGCATTAGATTCCAGGGGAATTGGGTTCCAATTTCCTCCATCTGGGCACCTTATCTTGCAGCCATATCTCCAAGTGTCTTGAGCCTCCCCAATTGCATCAGGGGGGCAGTTGAGTGATGCAAAGGGAGAGATTCTTGGGGTCGTCAGTGGCATGCAGCTGGGAGAAGCTTGTGGCATCAGGAAGGACACCAGCTTCTGGCGGGCTTGATGAAGGAGAGTTTGAATCGCTCTTGGGTTTGTCTAGTTGAGGTGAGCTTGCTAATCCCTGCTATATATGTTAATCTACAACTTCTAGTTTGGGTGCATAGGTTGTGACCTGGATTTGTAGTTGTGTGCGTAGGTTCTTGTTCAGTTGACAAAGAGATTGTTCCAGTGGACGAGAAGAGAGAAGATGGCTGCCCCTGAGGTGGCGCCGGCGCCGTCGACGACAACCACCATGGTTTGCGCAAGGCAGGGCCGGCTCCATCAGCGCTATGAAGGATGCTATCGCCTTGTCTCCGGGTAGATATATACTAGCTCACACACCTTGTCTCCATTGAACATTTGCATTGACTAATGAGGCGTTCGATCGAAGCTAATAATCATGAACTGAACACATCATTTGTTAGAAAGAAAAGGGGTTAATTACATATGACTCTCCCCAATACCCAAAGGCCACATGAAATCACAATTGAAGAGTTTAGGAACATATAAGAGAGCATGTAGAGGCTTTCACTGTGCTGAAGAACGAAGTAATTGTTCATTCCGAAACAGCAACACTACAACAAAGACACATCTCCGCTTACATGCTTCTCTTGGCTGATCTTTGTTTACTGATCTCCTTCTGTGTCAGGTGTATCCCATACATGTTGAGAGAGGAGGATGGAGAAGAAAGCAGCTGCCAGGATGTGCTAGGCAGGCTGCAGGTGCTCATGATCTCGACGCCGAAGCGAGGCGATCTCATCTTCCCAAAGGTGAGGCAGCTAGCAGAATCACATGATCATGCATATATGCTGCTCGATCACACACACACACACCCCTTTCAATCAATCCTGTAAAAGAATCAGCATAATTGCTCAATGATACAAGCTAAAAAACAAGCTCTCGCCATGCCAATTATCAAAGTGCTAGTGCATGCCCGGCGGATAGGAAAAGGGAATCGCCATGGACACACACAGAAAAAGCTTTATTAGCTTCTGACGTCGTCTCTGCCATGCTGCAGGGTGGATGGGAGGACGACGAGAGCATCGACGAAGCTGCGTGCAGGGAGGCCTTCGAGGAAGCAGGCGTCAAGGGCATTATCAGCGTAGGTGGCCTTGA
Source organism: Cenchrus fungigraminus (assembly GCA_036936925.1). Classification (NCBI taxonomy): domain Eukaryota; kingdom Viridiplantae; phylum Streptophyta; class Magnoliopsida; order Poales; family Poaceae; genus Cenchrus; species Cenchrus fungigraminus. Next base: position 56,776,348 of record CM072768.1, on the reverse strand, counting down.
CCTACTCCTGACGTGGCACGCCCTCTTTCATTAATTTAATGGCATAATTAATATTATTAGTTGCTGGATTAGAGTATATAATATTCATGCATGCGTCATGCATGATAGGCTCTTGTCCGTTGGCTTAGTGCCGTGACACGTTTGGATTTTCGCGGTTGCCTTCCGAGTGCAGCAGATATGGTAGTAGACTAGTAGGATGCCCATGAGTTGCTTTCATGCCTGCCACTTTGGTATGTGAAGGACAGAATGGTCATTGCTAAGTGGCAGGCAGCTCAGAAAAGTCAAATGGTCATCCTCTCATAGGCCACGGAATGCAATATATTTTTCTTAACGGTTTTCCATATAAAGGAAATCTTCTTCGTGCAAAAAAAAACTATTGCACAGTTCATGGGGGGGAAATGTGGTCGACCTTTATTTCTAGTGTTCAAGATTTAAAACCATTGCAAAAGATGTCCTGCATGATGAGCATGGCCAATCTTTGTATGTTTCCTATTTGATACTTCTAATCCAGTAGGAACAAATACACCAATGGTAGGTGGCCAACAACCCACATGCTGCACAGCCACCATCATGCTTTAACCCATGCACATGATTTTCATGTGCTGCTGACATGGAGATATGCAGCATTATTGGCAACGGTGATTCACACGTTTACTTCAGAGAAAGAATATATATGCGGATATGCCAATGAGAACACGAAAGCACTCTTTACTTCTGTGCATTTTTTAGACTGAATTTGAGCTTAATAAGCAACAAATGTTTGGACCCAACGTTCATCGCCACAAATGTAACAATCAAATATGTAAATAGCTAACTGAAAAAAAATGCTCCGATTTATCAGGCAACGCCACTGGGAGAATGGATCTTCAAGAGCAAGAGCAAGCAGAACAGCTGCGGCCTGCAAGGGGCTTGCAAGGGCTTCATGTTTGGACTCCAGGTCACGGAGCTGCTGGAGATCTGGCCTGAGCAGGTCACCCATGGCAGGAGATGGGTGAGCATGTCATTCCACAGCTGCAACAAACTTAATCTGGCGACGTGATTTCAAATCAGCAGCAAGCTCATAGAGTTTTCTTCCATGAATTTGTGCATATATATGTTCAGGTACCAGTCGAGGAGGCGTACGGTTTCTGTCGTTATGACTGGATGCGAGAAGCGCTGGACAAACTGAAGGAGCAGCTGCTGTTCGAGAGCAGCTTCAGGCCTCTGCCATCACCTGAGCTGGTGGACCCATCGAGCGTGTACATGGTGATGCCGACTGTCGCTGAAGGCGCTGTAGCACTGTGCTGATGCTGATGATAATCTCACTTCCAAAATGGCAGTGGCCAGCAGCTTTCCTCCGTCTGAAGTTCCAGGAGCCAGATGGTTCAAGATGTATTGGTTCAGGCTTCAAATATCACCTGCAGAAACAGTCGCAATGTCAGAACCTTATGGAATCACCAGAACGAGATCTCATCTTTAATTAATAACTATTTCATGTTGCTGAGAACTAATTGGCAGAAGCTAACAAACTACAAGTTCCATTTGTTCAATGCCTTCATCTTACGAATGAAATGTAATTTTGACAAGTGTAACATGTCCTTGAATGAAGCCCATAAGAATTATCTGAGAACAGAACAGAACGATGCAGAAAACTGATCACTCTGGGTGTGCACGTCCAAAAACTTAAAATAGCAGGGGATACAAAAACTGGAAGTCTGGAAAGAACTAATTAGCTCTGTGTATGCTGGAAAAACAATCGGTGACAGTGGATGATATTTTCAACATCTCAATATTTGTGATGGTACTGAACTAAATGGCACAGGCGATGGAGTTGTGCGCTACCATTAGATTTATTCATCACAAAACTAGTAGTTTCCTTCAACAACTAACATACTAAATGCATTTACAGTTGTATCAGAAAGACATGCAGAGAAACTAAGTAATACCTGGTGAAGTTGCATATGTCAAATCACTTGCGACACACTGAAATGGATCCATATGGACCATGGAGAAGCTGGAGGAATACAGTAAGAAAGAAGCATTAGAGAAAGTGCTCATAAAGTGAAAACCTTTCCAATGCTTATCTGGAGAGCATATACCATAATACCATAGCACATTCCAAAAGTAAGGAACATGATTCAGTATAGTTACTGTAGAAAATTAAATTGATACGAGTCAGATGAAATAGTACTTGAAGACAAAATCTACCCATGAAAAGTACACGTCAAATGTAAGTGTAGGAAGGAATAATTCGATGTATTCCTCCAACCCTAGAAGGGTGGGCTATATTGTAGCTGTACACAAAGGCCTAGATGGGCCTGTACACATGGGCCATGAGCCTTATACACATATACTCTAACACCCCCCGCAGTCTGAACTACCGGCGCAGCGGAGTTCAAGACTGGACAGCAAAGAAAGCACTACATAAGGATAAACCCCCCCCCCAGCCACAACTAGCCACCTGCTACGTTGAGGCTGGAGCGAAAATCTGAGAACGTCGAGGAGGGCAGACCCTTATTGAAGATGTCAGCAAACTGGGAGGTGGTCGGCAGCGGCGGATCCAGCGGTGGGTCGGGGGGGCTCCAGCCCCCCCTACCACCCTGGATCCCATGGTAATACTCCATTTTTTCCATAGAAATTTTGAGGAGAAAGAAGGAGAAAGAGGAAGAAGAAGGAGGGAGGAAGAAGAGGAGGAAGGAGAGCCCCCCTACCGCTCAATCCTGGATTCGCCACTGGTGGTCGGGACATGGAGAACCCGAACGTCGCCGATGGCAACCCGGTCACGAACGAATTGCAAGTCGATCTCCACATGCTTCGTCCACTGATGCTGAACCGGGTTGGTGGAGAGGTACACGGCGCTGACGTTGTCGCAGTAGACAAGTGTGGTCTTGGTGAGCGGGCTGCGGAGCTCACCCAAGAGCTGTCGAAGCCAGGCCGCCTCTGCCACGCCGTTAGCAACAGCCCGGTACTCCGCCTCGGCACTGGAGCGGGAGACAACCGGCTGCCGCTTGGACGACCAAGAGACGAGGTTACCGCCCAGGAACACGGCATACCCAGAGGTGGAGAGGCGAGTGTCTGGACAACCAGCCCAGTCAGCATCGGTGTAGACAACCAGCTCAGCAGAGGAGGAGCGGTGGAGGACCAGGCCGAAGTCAACCGTGCCATGAACGTAGCGAAGGAGGCGCTTCAGCGCAGCAAGGTGTGACTCCCGCGGGTCATGCATATGAAGGCAGATCTGCTGAACGGCATATGTGAGGTCTGGTCGGGTGAAAGTGAGGTACTGCAAAGCTCCAGCAAGACTCCGGTAGGTCGTAGGATCAGCCACGGGATCACCCTGAGTAGCAGACAGTTTCGTCTGAGTGTCAACAGGAGTAGAACAAGACTTGCAATCTGTCATCCCGGCCCGCTCCAAAATATCAAGGGCATACTGTCGCTGGTGAAGAAGAAGACCAGACTGGCGGGGCTCAACAGTGACACCCAAGAAGTGGTGAAGCTTACCGAGATCCTTCATAGCAAACTCCTTCTGCAGAGAGGAGATAATTCGCTGAAGCAATTGCGGACTGGAGGCTGTCAGGACAATGTCATCAACATAGAGCAGGAGGTAGGCCGTCCCATCCGCATGGTGATAGATGAACAGAGAAGTGTCAGACTTTGCCTCGACGAACCCCAGGGAGAGCAAGAACGTGGCAAACCGAAAGTTCCAAGCCCGGGGAGCCTGCTTCAGACCATAGAGAGACTTGTTGAGCCGGCAGACTAGATCCAGACGACTGGAGTCCACAAAACCTGCTGGCTGACTGCAGCACACTGTCTCTGACAAGGTGCCATGGAGGAAAGCATTCTTCACATCCAGCTGGTGAACAGGCCACGAGCGAGAGAGAGCAAGTGAAAGAACTGTACGCACTGTAGCAGGCTTCACCACCGAACTGAATGTCTCATCATAATCAACACCAGGCCTCTGACTGCAGCCCCGGAGAACCCAGCGAGCCTTGTAGCGCTCCAAAGAACCATCAGCCTGACGCTTATGCGTCCAGATCCACTTGCCAGTCACCACATTGCGACCAGACGGGCGCGGTACGAGGTCCCACGTCTGGTTGGCAAGAAGAGCGTCGTACTCCTCTTCCATCGCACGACGCCAGTGAGGATCCGCCAGGGCCTCGCGAACGGAAGAGGGAACCGGAGAGAGCCCTGGCTCTCCCTCGGTGGCGGAGAGAGTCGCCGGCCGAAGGACCCCAGCCGCCTGCCGAGTCACCATGGGATGAGTATGTCGAGGATCCCGATGGATGATCGGCGGGTGGTACACGGCGGGCTCCACACGAGAACGGCGCGGTGGAGGCGGCGGTGGTGGTGGAGGTGGGAACGACTGCAGTGGAGGCGACGACATGTCCGGTGAAGGTGGTGGTGGAGGCGGAGCCGTCGAGCGGCGCTCGTAGACATAGCACACAGGGGGCGCATAGTCCGCGGATACCTGCGGGGCCGCGCGTGGCGCGGGAGAGGGCGCCGGGGCGGCGCTCGGTGCGGCAGAGGGCGCCGGGGCCGCGCGTGGCGCGGCAGAGGGTGCCGAGGCGGCGCTCAGCGCAGGAGAGGGCGCCGGGGCCGCGCGTGGCGCGACAGAGGGCACCGGAAGGGGTGCCGGTGCACCGGGGGAACCTACGGGACAAGGAAAAACAGAAATTGGTGGCTGAACCACCGGGTCAGAAAACATGGGCTCCATCTCGGAATCAAGAGAAGGAACAGAGGAGGTGGAGAACGGGAAGTCCGACTCGTCAAACACAACATGGCGAGAAATGAGGACCCGGCGAGAGGCGAGGTCGTAGCAGCGGTACCCCTTGTGGTCAGGGGAGTAACCAAGAAAGACACAACGTGTCGAACGGGGCGCCAACTTATGAGGAGCAGTGGCGGTGATGTTAGGGTAACAAGCACACCCGAAGACACGAAGGTGATCGTAGCTTGGAGGGGTACCGAAGAGAGCGTGGTGAGGAGTCGGAGCAGGGGAAGCAGTGGAAGGAAGGCGGTTGAGCAGGTAGGTGGCGGTGTGGAGACTCTCCGCCCAGAAACGAGGAGGCAGAGAGGCCTAGATCAGAAGAGTGCGCATGACATCGTTCGTGGTGCGAATCATCCGCTCAGCCTTGCCGTTCTGAGAAGAGGTGTACGGACAAGACATGCGGAGCTGAACACCCCTAGAGAGAAAGAATGAGTGGGAGGTGTTGTTATCGAACTCACGCCCGTTGTCACACTGGACAGCCTTGATGGTGAGGCCGAACTGAGTGGACACCCAGGCAAAGAAGTTGAGGAGGGTGAGAAAAGTCTCGGACTTGGCACGCAAAGGGAAAGTCCAAGAGTAGTGAGAGAAATCATCGAGCACTACCAGATAATACTTATAGCCAGATATGCTAGTAACAGGGGAAGTCCACAGATCACAGTGAACAAGATCAAAGGCATGCATCGCATGCGAAGAGGAAGAAGGAAAAGGAAGCCTAACATGGCGACCCAACTGGCACGCATGGCAGAGATGCTCATCAGAAGCCCGAGTGCAAGGAAGGTGTGCACTCCGACTGAGCTGAGCAAAAGCGTCATGACCAGGGTGACCGAGGCGGCGGTGCCAGGTAGAGGAAGAGGGAGGAGTGGTGGCAAGGGCAGCTGACGGAGGAGAAGGCGAAGGTGGTATAGCGGAAGCGGGAAGGCGAAGGGAGTAAAGAGGTCCCGAGCTATTACAGCGGAGGAGCGGACGCCCAGAGGCGGAATCCTTTACCGTGAGACCGGTAGAGTCGAATTCAACAGAGTAGGCATTGTCAGCAGTAAACTGACGAATGGAAAGAAGGTTATGAATGATCTGAGGAACAACAAGGACATCGGGAAGACGAAAAGGACCGGGAGCCGACCCAATGGAAGTGACAGGAAGACAAGACCCATCACCAACCATGATTGAAGAAGGATACGAAGGAGGAGGAGAGCGAAGAGAAGAGAGGATGTGAGCATCAGGGGTGGTGTGGAAAGAAGCACCCGAGTCGGCAATCCACTCGGTGCAGATAGGTGGTGTCACCGCCATGGTGCTGAAAGCTTGTGCCCAATACTGGCCAGGTGGGACAGGTGGAGGCCAGGATGGCGCAAGCGAGGGAGCGCCGCCAATGGGCATGGCTGCCGGCTGGAACTGAGAGTGAAGAGCCCCCCCTGAGGCATGAGACGACCACATTGGGATGCGCCCTGACCATGGGTCGCCGAAGAACGGAGCAGGAGGTGCAGACGCACTCTGACAACGCCTCTGTCGCCGACGACGCCCACCACGACCTCCGCCACCCCCGCTCGGCCCGGGGGAAGGAGTCGTGGCAGCGGCGCCGTAGAAAGTAGGGGTGCCTGAGCAGGGATCATCGACGGCGGCGGCGAGTGGTGCATCCTCGGGGGGCGTGCCCAGCCCGTAGAAGAAGGGAACCCCACCAACGAAGAGTGGAGCAGCACCGGCGGGAGGGGGCGGGGCAGCGGCGGCCGCAGGCGGAGCAGAGGGGGCTCCCACACCCATGGCATGCCCAGCGGCGTCGGCGGTGACGGTGGACAGCCCGGAGGAGGCGAGGAGGAAGTGCTCCGCCTCGGCAGCCCGGCGAGTGAGAGCATCGGACACGGTGCGTTCGCGCTCCCAAGCGAGGGCAGCCGCGCGGACACGCTCCTGGGCCGCCGAAAGCTCGGACTTGGCGGCGAGGAGGGCCGCGGCGAGATCGGCGTTGGCCATCGCAACCCCGGCGGAAGGAGGGGGAGCGACAGCGACGCCCAGAGGAGGATGGGCGTGGGGTAGGAGCACCGGCAGCGGGGGCGGGTGGTGCACGGCCGTGGGGCCGCGCTGCTTGTCGCCCGGAGGAGGGGCCGCATCGGAGGAGGAGGAGGTGTCACACCTGACACCTCGCATACGGATGATACCGCCGGCGAGCTGCTGCCGCGGCACGGGGCGAACAGCGGGCAGAGGAAAAGATGCCAACCGGGGCCAAGGCAGAGGCCGCGGGGGCAGCGGCGTCGGGGTTCGCGCTCGGAGCCGCAGAGCAAAGAATGGGAGCACCCATGCCGACGAGAAGTGGTGCAGGGAGGGGAGGCAGATAGCCACCCGCGCCTGCTCCCGAAGCTCCGGCGGCGGCGGCGAATAGAGGGGCAGGTTGGGGCGGCGGGACGAGCTCTGCTCCCGCGCCCCTCTCACCTGTGGCCACGCCCAGTGCGCCCGCGCGAGGTGCGGCAGCAGGGGCAGGGGCCGGCGGAGGAGGCACGGCCGGCTGCGGGCTGGAGGAGGGAGGCGACGCTCCCGCACCCGCGCCCGCGCCCGGCGGTGGCGCCTGGGTGGCGAGCGCCAGGGCACGGCCGCGCGCGGCCTCTGCGCCGGCGGGAAGGGTCCCAGCGGCAGGTGGGGGCGCGGCGTGGGAGAAGGGCGCGGCGACAGGGAAGGGCGCGCCCGCCACGACTGCAGCATAGGAGGAGGAGGAGAGAGGAGGCGGCGCCGGCGGCCGCTGGCCAGCCATAGGGGCGGCGGCAGCAGCAGGGAGGGAGAGGAACTCAACTAGCTGATACCATATAGGAAGGAATAATTCGATGTATTCCTCCAACCCTAGAAGGGTGGGTTATATTGTAGCTGTACACAAAAGCCTAGATGGGCCTGTACACATGGGCCATGGGCCTTATACACATATACTGGACAAGGATTTCATACACCGAAAGCAGCAAATTGCTCAGTTACAAAACTGAGGTCAGTTAGCATCGTACACAGCTCAGAACTTACAACTCATTCAAATAAGCTGGGGAAGGAAATGGTGTCTCAAAGCTAATTCCAAATTATGCTGCTTGTATACAGAAATGAATTTGATTATCATCATATCACCATTTGTCCTTCATTTCCTGGCAAAAAGCAGCTCTCTTTTGAGTATTGACTGAAACTCACCATGCTGTAGCAATGAGTTCTGCTCCAAAACTTAAGCAGCGCAACTGTGACAAATACCAATCTGCAAATATGTCAGGGAGATGACATCAACTGAAAATGGCTTTTATCTTGGCAAAACCGCAGGGACAATGGCTTTGCAAAGTGATTGAAGGGCCTTCATGTTTGCACTCCGGTTATAAGTTGTGTGTATACGAAGGTCAATACAACCAGATGCAATATGTGCAGAACAAAACTTTAGGAGCAGGTGCTGTTTAAGAGCAACTCCTGGCACCATAAGGGCTGTGGGCTCTATCGTACATGGCGATGACAGATGTAGCTGAATGACCTTGATGTGCTGGTGCTGCTGAGCTCACTCCAATGGGGTGGCAAGTATCTTTGTAGATCAGTTGAACTTCCAGGGGCCAATGTTTTAAGTGGTACTCCCTCCGCCCCGCAAAGAGTTTCCTTTAGGTTTTGTCCTAAGTCAAACCATTTTATGTTTGACAATGTTTTTGATGTCCAACAAGTTTCATTAGATTCATTATGAGATATATTTTCATAGCATACCTATTTAGTGTTATAAATATTTATACTCTTCATTGTAAACTTGGTCAAACTTAAAACGGTTTGACTTAGGACAAACCTAAATGGATACTCTTTGCGGGATGGAGGGAGTAACGATGTTTCAGGCTTTCTTTATCTCACCTGCATAAGCAGATGCAATGTCAGATTCTTCGGAATAACAAAATGAATATTTATCTTGTTGGAATATTGATTTCTAAGTGTCCAATGTTGCTAAGAACTAATTGAATGAAAGAATCTAACATTTCCTTATCAAATTTTCAGCCTTCTGAATTAAATGCAAATCTGTCAAGTGTAACTTGTCCCTCGTGTCCTGAGAAAAGGATTGAGTGATGTGGAAAACTAATCACTCTGGTTGTGCAAGTGAAGACATCAAGACAGTAGAAAATTTCAAAGCAGGAAAAGGTTGATTGTAGTGGACCAATGTAGTGAATCAGTACTGTTACATTTTTCACCACAAAAGCAATTTCAGTATTTCACAGAAAATCTCTCACAAAACACCAATACCTGAGACATACCTGAAGGAGAAGCCGCATATGTAAAATCACTTGCAGTGCACCGTGCCACCGTATATGGAAGAAGCTGGAAGTGCACAGTAGAATGATAGCAGAAACAGATAAAAAGTACTTGCAAAGTGAGAAACTAAAAGGATCAAATAATAAACTATCTGAGGAGCAAACTTATACTCGTGATGACTATTCCTAGTCAAGAAAATGATTTAGGTTTGGAGATCCATGTTAAACATTTGAAACATATGGATCAAGTGCAGTACTATCAGAACCAAATAGACCCGATGAAAACCTTTCAAGAGCCAGGATAAAGAATTGGTAAAATCAAATGCAAGTCAATTCAGTAAAAACTATAAGGTTCATTAGCATTCTACACCATAGATGTTACAGCCTAATTGCATTCAATCAGCAGGCAAATGATCATACAACCTCAAAGCTAATCTGAAACGGTCTGCTGCCTGTAAGCTGCTACAACTCACTATTCACTAACACATACATGTACAGTTAAAGCACTCCTCTTAATCCACTTATTCAGAAGAAATCCTGCTGTGGAATTGTGAGCTATGTACAGACAGAGGTTGACATTTATTTGATCAAGTATCTGGTTTTTTCTTCTTTGATGGGGAGCTAAATGCAGCTGCAGGATCCAAGGAGGTAGAACCACCATTTGGCTGGCCCAAACTACCAGCTACCACTGAGTCGCTCACCATGTCGAAGTTTATTCGAGTGTTTATTCTCCGCCCATTACTGCACAATTGACATAAAATGAAGTGATGCCGATTAGTGTTGTAAACATAAAATCTTGTACATACAAAGTGTCATTTTAAGCTATCATACTAGTTTAGGCGGCTATTTATAGCAGCCAAATCTTTCGATGGGCTCTGATAAGCATGGGTGCCTTCACCAATGCATGCGTAAAAACTCCTGGAACTTGGTGAAAGCAGCAGATCCATCTGACAAGTGGTACAGAGAAGAATGTGTTACTGGAGAAGGGACTACAGCATTGAATGAAGTGCTAAATATCTGATAACATTACGCTAGCCCATGGGGTTAATGAAAATGACATTCAGATGCCCATAGACCATTGTATTGTGACATGAAATGGACAATAAGGTGGCAGTAGCACCCCACCCTCATAGCATTGATCAATTGACTAGTCTTAAGTTACTTTCAATAAAAGGAAATGTAGGACAACAAGCTGTTGTCACAAAAAGTGCTCCTACCCTAGGAATTGAGATCATCTGCATCTCAAGAACTGCCCCCGTATTTAATGCCTTGTAAGGAGTGATGTAGCAAAACTGTGGGTTTTCATCTGAATGATACATACTGTGTTGTGGGCTTGTGGCTCTTGCTGGGGTTCTCCTTTTATTTAATGAGTTGATATCTAGCCTACCCAACTTGCTTGGGATAAAGGCTTTTGTTGTTGTTACCATGTAGAATTTTAAGCATGCATATGCTATACTAAAATAGCATTCAAAACATTACTACCTTACAAAAACAGATTGCGGTTGTATGAGTGCTTACTTGATAGTAATAAATGAAGAGCAAATAGACAAAATAAAGCGATGTAATATAGAATGAGAAAAAAACCTTGGTTTGCCGCAAAGGAGACACATAAACATTATGAGAGGATGAAACTTTCTTTGGGGACATGTCTGGCAAATTTGGGAAAGGAGATGGCTTGGGTGACCCAAATATTTGACCTAAGCAAAAGTGATGACATCAGTTAAGGTGAATAATAGCAGTTCAAATGAGAAAGCAGGTATAGCACATACTATTAGCATTCTTCTTGTCTTCTGGGCGAGTACCAGAACCAATGAATGACACCAGGAAAGGCTTGGCTGCTTGAACAAACACCTCATTGTAAAAGGTAATGATATCAACATGGCGTGATCCTAGAACCTGTTGATAGGAAAGACTGTAATTAAAAGGAGCAATAAGGGGAACCAAAATCATGAGAAAGAACTGTCAGATAAAAGGTGAAATATCGAAGCCAAGGTACATACCCCATTGCGATTCCTACTCCCAACATAGATGCTCAAAAAGACTTCTGGTTTGCATTGCGGCTCTCTCTTGTAATTGTTGAGTATCTCCCTGAATGTCAGTTCTAATTGACAAACCTGTCAGAGAAGGCATGGTCAGCCCAAATAAGAGGGAAGTAATAACAGGATGTTCATTAAATAACATAAATGATACCTTTGCAATACCATAAAGGCAACAAAGGATAAGTTGATCAATGTGTCTATTAAAAAACAATGCTGTCCTTTGATCAAGAATTTGCTTGAACACATTGTAAACATGCTCTGTCTGTTCCACATATTGGACCCTTTCGCACAAGTTTCTTATTCTAATAGCAGCCAGCTTCAGAATCTGAACAAGATGGAGCCCAAAATTAGAAATTTAAAAAGAAGAAAATTCACAGAAACGAAGTTCTACAGTTACAAGAAGATCCATACTTTAGAAAAGAATATCTGAACCATTATGTCAGCGCATTTTTCATTCCCACCAACAGGATTACTGACAGTTGGGCTGCACAGTAGACAATTGGTAAATCAATATTTCTGTTTTGTGAAGAAAAGTACATTGTGCAAACACTAATATAACTAAAACGGGTGACCAAACCTTGCAAATGTGGACTGGAGTGGTTGGCATTTTGCTTTCAAGTTAGTCGGCATGCTGTGGCTTTGCTTGGGTGGTGGTGTCTGCAAATTGCGCTCTACTACTGTGTTCCTGGATTCATTGCATAGTCTCTTTGGTGATCGAGGATCCGTGTTATCATCTGCAAGAAACAAGGTGATGGTAAAGAGCGAGAAAAGTTAGAAGCCCAAAATCAAGATGGACTAACAAAATGAAATCTGAGAATTGCTTGTTTCAAAAGATTGCCATCTAAGAATTAAGGTTTGAAATTCCTAATTGGACCCCACTTTGAAACACCATACGAATAAGCTTCTTTTGTTCAAGAATGTATCAGATCTATGAAACTATAGCATAATAGGAAATAGATCCTGGACTGCAACTTGAGATCATGATACCTTCTGCAGTAATAAATGACTGACCAATGACCATGCTCAGGAACCTTACTCTACAATAAGAATACATTGTACTGCTACAAACAAAAAAAGTTTGGTGTGAAGTTTCACTGGGCAGAGCGCCGTTTCACAATACCAAGGTACCGTTTATTTTTCCAGACCATAGCATTTCAGTGCACACTACCCTTTACCATTGTTTTCCCTTGAGCAGTACAGATAATCTAGACCATGACACAATTCTAATACCAGTCTCATAATTCATGAAAGCTTCTGTTGATAAAATAGCAGTGACGATATAGTTACTGAAACACAGACTGCAAAAGATTGTGCAACCAAATCGTTAAGACAATGACTGCTACCTACCTAGTTGTATAACAAGAAACATGACACATTCTGAAATCAAATAAAGTGCAAAACACTGCAATCAAACTGATTGGATGTTGAACAAACTTCAAGCAGCATGCAGAAACTCAACAAGGAGAAGCGGCTTTGGGAATTGGAACTAATCAAAGAAACTTTAAATTAAGCCTGAGTAGCAATGTACCTGACGCAGCAGCACGTTTTTTAGATGGTGTAGCTGGCAAGGCCTCAACATGAAAATTCTGCCTTACCACTAACTCGTCAAGAGATGGCATTGGTTCAGCCAAAAGACCAAGACGATTTATTTCTGAAGCAAGACATGGCCTGGCAACAATCAGTGAGTTATACAATGATGAACCTTTCTCCCATGCCATGCTTTCCAAAAGCTGTTCTTCTAAAGAATTTAAGTGCCTTTTCAATTCTCTTGGAAGGGTTTCTTCATGTCTCACAAAGTTCTCAATTATTTTGCTCAAATCAAATGCAGTTAGACCAGTACTCTCCAGAACAGCAGGAAACATCATGATGACTGTCTTATGTGTTGCCAATACTAACTCAGCTGAACATGCAATCAAACATCGGTGAAAACGCTCATTTGACAGCAATGGAGTAAGATTATTTACACTACTGTTCTGTGACTCAGCTCTGCAGATTGCCTCCAATACTCTATAATACAATTTGGAGGCCTCCATTTTTCTTGCTTCTGCCCATGGGATGTCAAATGCATTTGCACAATTGAGGCCTATTGAACCACCCCGATCTGCAGAAGACTTGGTCGGGAAAATTGCTTCCAAAACTATGCTGACCCTTTTAGTCACATCATTAGTCAAATCCCTATCACATGATGACAGCAACTGTTGAAGCTTAGGTGAAGGTTTCTCTGGCAATGAAGATATCACCTCACGAAGCCACTTAGCTGTCGTCATGGCAGAAGTTACTGGTGTCATTTGCACAATCTTGACTGAACCACCACTGGCAGGTGATGAAGGGGAACAAGGGACAGTCAACATGTTCTTTATTGTCTTTGTCGGTGACGATAATGTTTCGAATGCACGCTGCAGAAGAAGAAAATGAATTGACTGGAATAATCCACAAAAGGAATTCAGCCTAGATTAGTAAATGGTTATGAACCGTTTGGGATACCTTTGAACATCCTAAAATAGTGGAGGCCCCAGATGTGTCCTCGGCAGAGGGAACATAGTCAGTGCTCAAAAATAGTTTCAAATCAAGCTCCCCTTCCCAGCTATTGGAATTACATAGTTTCTCCAATTTTTCCAAATTTTGCTGGAAACTTTCCTTATCGATGAGACCTTTGAAGCACATCAGACCATCTGTAGCAGAACATTAATATAACACTTCAGCTAATTAAAATGCGTGAATAACAACAGTTCAGTATGCATGCACGCACACGGTAACACGCAAATGAGAAGGGGGGTTCCATGCCTGTGTCTATTTTATCCAAATTTTCTGTTTTGCACTTTGAAGCACTTAATGCTTTCATGCCGAAGAAGTCCTCTATTGCCGCATGAGATTTGCCCATCATTTCTTTCAAGCGTTCTTCAGAGGTATGGTAGTTATGACATAATGAAGCAATAATATCCACACCTTTCTCAGTTTGTTTGACTGGATCCAAACAAACAAAACAAACATAAATATGTGCTATATCCTGAATGAATAAAAAAAATAGATTCAGAAGGAGCAATTGGCAAAATGTGGAGAACAATTACTTAAGTGAGAAGAGCCTTCAATCGTGAAGCTCCTCAATTTAGCAGGCACGTGAATCAAAAGTATGGCCTGCATTTCACCAAAAAGTTCTGTGGTCACTTAAAAATACAAGTAGCAGCTCACAGTATTAATGGAGTCGGAGTTCAACAATCAATACCGAAACGAAGGAAGAAAAGCAAACTCACCAATACAGCAACCAATCCATGGATGCAGGATACTAGATCCTTAAACATTTCTGGTGATCTTGATCGAAGCATTAAGAAGACATGCCACCCGAAAAGAATATAGTCAGGAGCACTTGTTGCTAATCCAGGCTCCTGGTCAGTACTCGCACTTGAGAATAGTTCATTATATGCCTTACGATAGAACCTGGCATTTCATAACAATGATGGTAAGACTTATTGTATCAGATAAGCAAACACACAAACCAAGTTGCTATAAATTACAGACCAGTTAATATGATTAGTAATGCATTCTCACAAATAATGAGCTCATCTCAATACAAGAAAAGAGAATCCATCAACAATTTTTCAATTGTCAAATTATGTATAAGGCATGGCACGATATTACCTGCTTGCATCGGCCAGCAGGTTTACCAAACCCTCCAGCTGCTTCAGCTGATTTCACAAGTCAAAAGCCCCATGCAGAAACAAGAAAGTTAGGGCCTCCCAGAATTTCCATCTTTTAAAAACAAAACAAGGCCAGCTATCAACCCACCTCGAGTTGACCTTCCCAATCCCGACCATAACGGCTCTCTAAGATCTTCTCAATCTTCAGACCAAGCTGCTGCATCTCCTTGAAGAAATCGTCATACCTGCACACCAAACCAAAACCAAAGGCAAGCGCAACTAACTCAATGAAACTTGAAACCCTAAAGGTAACGAGACTTAAACTCAAATAATCGTAAAGAAGCATCACCCACTTGAGCTTGCAGCTCTTCAAGATCTCACACAGCCTGACCCCAGAGCCTTCCTTCCGCCCCTTCAGCTTCACAGCACAGTAGAGCACAAATGCGAAGCAGAGCCTCTCTGCTTCCTTAGCCTGCAATGGTCCGTATCCGTTCACGCTCTAATTAGCACGCGCGGTAGAGGGATCGAAGGTTTAAGCCACAGAAGGCGGTGTTCCTCACCGATCTTCCTCCGACGGGAGGCGCCGCGAGGAGCGCGCCCTTCACCTCATCCAGCAGCGCCGCGGCCTCGCCAGCGACACCCTCGCCCAGTCCCAGCTCCTGCACGAGAGCACCGACCATAAAAAACGTAAGACCTCAGAACGCAGAAAAAAAAAGCACAGCGGCGGGCGGAGGGGCGTGAGATTTGACCTTGCAGAGATCCGCGAAGCGCGCCTCCACGGCGGGAGGCGCCGGCGGTGGCTGCGCGGCCATCGAAACCAAACTGACCAGGGAAACTCAGCCCCGATTCCCTGGACGCATCACACGGCGGACGCGACGGATTGGCCGGAGTAGTCGCCGGAGAGCGCGGGCTCCGGCGAGCTAGGGTTCTAGGATCTGGGGATCGAGGCGGGGATGTCGGGTTGAGCAGGGTGGGGGCCCCGACGTGAATTTATTTTGTCTTCAGGGGCTTTTGGCGAAACCGGCGTTGTCCTCTCTTTCCGCTCGTGTTACTGTGCTCGGCTGTTTCGTCTTAGGCTATTACGTTATTCTGTAGGGGCCTGAGTGATAATATAGGATTTTCTTTTTACCGTTGCATAGCGGTGACCGGTGGGATCGGGACTACTATTATGGCTCGAGCGCGGGAAAAGGTCGCGGTTGGTTTCTCCTGTACGCGCCAAAAAGTCGGCCAATGGGAGTGTGCCATCTGGAAATACGCGATATTTTACTTTTTGCCGATTGCATTCCTAAGCTGTTTAGTGTTTACATTAATTTCAAGGGAGGTAGTCAGATTATGTACCGCGATCTGATGGAAATTGAGTTGTTGATTGTATTTGGTACTTAAGAGTTTGCTTCATAGCGCTAAGGGCAGTCCCAATAGGAAATTTATTACGGTTTCTATGTGCATTAATTTTGTGGACAGCTCATCTTTTTACTGATGTGTCAAGGTAATTAAAGAAGAGAGAGGTAAAAACATGAAAACGATTTCCTCCTCAGGAAACGACGTCGACCCTAGTACCGAAGCGCATGGAAACGAGCCCGGCCGCACTGGGGAGAAACGACGTCGTTTCCAACGATGCCGAGCGGATCCCGTACGCCGGCGCCACCCTCCCTTCCCCGCGCGCGCTCGCCCTCCCCGCGCGCTTTCTCCTTCCCGCGCTCGCTCCTCCAAATCGCTCCCGCCACCGCGCGCATACTCCCGCGCCCTTCTTTGCCGCTCTTCTCTGGTGCCCCCAAACCCTAGCAATCGGCCCCAAATTGGAAATCCAATTCATCCGCCCCCAATCCCAACTGTGTGCGAGGGCGTCTCCGAGGCCGGCTCCGTGGCGCAGTGATGAATCCACTACGGCCGCCTTCTTCGAGCTCCAGGTGAGGCAGGGCAAGGCACGGGTGCTCCCGCCGCCCTCACTGCCCGATCTGCTTCTGTCGTCGGTACATTCGCCGCCCCTACTGATGGATCCACTCTGGCTCCCGCCGCCCAGGCTGCGACATCAACTCCACCACTTCCAAGCCTTGAATCCGCCGGTTTTCTTGCGTGGTGGACTAGTTCCTCTCCGAAGGGTTCCAATGCAGGGTATGTTTACTTTGATCTTGTTAGGGTGTTTTCTTTGTGCAAAATTGTGTTGATCTATTCGACATTTAATCATTGTGCTGTTGTTTGAATAGATTAAATTGTGACTGGCGTGTTATTTTGATTAACTATCATTAGATTGAATTTTGATGGCTTCCCTCGTATTTGTGGCATGGAAAAGAAAGGTGTGAGAAATTTTAATATCTGCACCTTCCTCTTGGTTTAACATAGCCATGGGGTTATTTATTATTTCAATTTCATATCAACTATAAATGTTAGTTGCCATCCAAAGCCTGAACATGAATTAGGGATATACCTTCAAGTGTTGCATAGCTAACAAAAGAAATTTGGCATGACAAATTCAACTATAAGGTAGAGTAATTAAATATAACTGCATGGTAAGTTTAAGTCCTACAAACTGTCTCGCTGGACATGAAGCTCTGACAATCAGAACCAATATAAATTAGTGTCAACAGCTAATTAGTAGACAGGGCTAGGAAATGCCGCCTTTATCATGCTTTAGCAGTAGGTTTACTGGCAGCAAACTGGAACTCACTGCTAAAGTGGCAAGTGGATTGTTATCATGCAGGGGCTCTGCTCTGTTCCTCACCTTAGGCATCAAGCATATAATTCACATGGAATAAATTCAGCCCGAACTGGTATAAGTGGACACTTCCATACTAAAAATATACAGGGCAAAAGAGATTTAATGCCAAATAACTTATGTTGATTTACAACAAGAAAACCATTTGTTCACCTATTACTCAAAATTAATATGCCATGATATCTTACTGAGCCCTAAAGAAATGACTTACTTCATTCGAAAAATTGCATAAATTAGTGTGAAAACAGTGAAAAGATATGTTGGCCAAAGTTACGACCTTCTGAAAACAGTGACAAGTATGAAAACTATATATATTGTTCTGTGTGTGTGGATGCATTCCCATGTCAAAGGGACTTATTGGAACTTAATTTAGACTGGCTAGATTAAGCAACCCAATCCAAACAGAGCTTTCATTATTTTGATAAATGCAGTGTAAAAGTTTCTTGTCTTACTCAAAAGCTCTACCACCATTATTTTCATATGTTTCTTGTAAAGCTTTCATTATTTTGATAGATACTATATTGGAAATTCAGGTCAGGCTCTACCACCATGCATTTCTATTTCTTTTTCCTAGTCATGCACACCTGTGACAAAAAACAGCACAGCTTTGCAGTTCAGTGCAAGCAGTACTCAAAAGCTGCACTTGGCATGATTTTACTACTTTAGCCAGCAGCCAAACCACTTGATAATTGTCCAGTGTTTAGCGTCACTGTTGTTCTGTCATCATATTGCCTTCAAGCATTGAACACCTCTTGTTTTTTCAGGATGTACCCACCAGGTGGGTTTACCAATTTTCTGCAGTCAAACACTAGTCCAGAAAATTTTCATTTAGTTGGCAACAGAAGAAGCGCGGCTGCAAGTTCGCCAACTACACCCAGTTTGGAAATAATATTGAATAATGTTTTTTAATATTCATTTGTGTGCAAATTCCGAAGTTGTTTTGTCCTTGCAGATGTTGGTCTCCGGAGTGCTGTGACCTGATGCTGGCCTTCCCATGAGAGATGGATGCTGCCACCTTTTTATTTTACTATGCTACCTATTATCTCTATTTCTGTATTGCTTTACATGATTCCTGGATGTGCTACCTATGTATCCTGGCAAAACATGTTCATGAGTTGTCTAGACTCATGAACTTTATTATTTTACTATACCTATCATGAACTTTAGTTCTTATCGATTGCTACCTGTAATATTTATTTCTGGAGCATATGAACTTTAGTTTTTATCGGCTGCTACCTGGGAATATATGGACTGCTATTATATGATTTCCGAAATGTTCAACGTATGGATGAATGTGGCAGCGTGTGGTTCTGGAGTTGTTTTTTGAGCTGATGGATGCTTCCACTTTATTTTTTTACTATGCATATCATGTGCTGTGCGAGTGCCACAGCTGATTCATTGTGTTTTTAAGATGCATTTAAAGTATTTATTGTGTATAGAAACTGCTACAGGACTATGTGTTGGGAACACTAGTTTCTATTGGTAATTAATACGCTCTTTTCTTCTTGGAAGCTGTCCATGAAAACCATGCATTGGGACTGCCCTAAACCACCCTACAAGCCTTGTGACAAATCAGCAAAACATCTTAAGGCTATCCACTTTTTATGATGTTTTGTAGAGGTCAATAATGATGAAAAATAAACATCACATAGTAGTGACAAAAGAAGTATTGTCACAAAATCTATGATGAAAAAATTGTTTGGTCACAAAACATCTTTATTATGAGATGTAAGCAATGGATAGATTTTCACTGTGCAAGTGTTACAAATTATGAAATTTGGCCAAAAAAACTAGTTTCTATGGCATAGGGGTGAAGCCGTACGAGCGTGCCACTAGGGTCGGCTCCTTTGGACATGGGGGCATGTGTAGAGATGAATAGTGTTTTGCACTAAGGCTGACTCCAACAGCGGGAGGCAAAAGCATTTTTGCCTCCCGCTCGCAACTGTGCCTTCGACATTCCTCCTCCAACAGCTGAGGCAAAAGGGGAGGCAAACTGCCTTCCGATGAGAGAGGAGATGCAAAGATGCACTCCCTCTCTCCTCGAAGGCAAACAGCAAGAGCGCTGGGTGAGCAACGCGTGGCGGCGGTCGGGCGTGGGGCTGGCCGGGCGGAGCAGACGAGCAGGGGGAGCCGGGGAGGAGCAGAAATGGCGGCGGCTGGACGTAGGGCTGACCATGCGAGATCCGGAGGCCGCGGAGAGGAGGGAGCTCCGACGCCGCCGCGATGACCTCCCCCACCGCCGAATCCATGGCTGTCGCCAGCCGCCCCTCGCCAGCGACGACCTTCCTCTCCAGCGACGACCTCCCCCACCGCTGAATCGAGGAGGCCGCCCCTCGCCTCCACCTCGGGCCACCGCGAGGAGGCCGCGCCTCGCCGCCGCCTCGGCCCACCGGCCACCGCGAGGAGGCCGCCCCTCGTCGCCTTCGCCTCGGGGCACCGCGAGGAGGCCGCGTGGATCCTGGCGAAGCAGAGGAGCAGAGGAGGGGCCGCGGTGGCGTCGGGGGCGGAGCGGCGGTGGTGGCGCTGTGTGGGGCGGGCCGGACGGAGTAGGGGAGGAGGAGATGCGTTTGCGATGTCTCTGTTGGAGACTTCGTGATTTCAAGGGAGGGCAAAGTACTGTACACGAGAGGTAAAGCTGAATTTGCCTCTCCAAATTGCAATGTGTTGTTGGAGTCAGTCTAACATTTTACAAATTTTATTGGGTCCGAACGACCCCAATAAGATAAGGTAGATTCGCCTCTGCTATGATGTAAATGAAATGTCATACAAGACCAATGTGTTGTGGTGCCATATCGAGCAGCCATCTTCTTAAATCTACTCCCTCTTTTAAATTGTTTGTCATTTTGAATGTTTAAAGTACATAAATTTTGCTATGTAGTTGAACATAGTATATCTAAATGAATAATAAAAAATACTAGAAATGCTCGCGGCGTTGCCACGGATGGCCAGTGAGATAAACATTAAGAAAATACGTTTGTCAAGTAGTATTTTACACACATTATACAATGTTGTCGTTATTGAGAACAATAAAACTAGAGAGCTCTACTTTATTTGTTGATGTATGTCAACTGGAACCTAAAATTTAACTATTTTGTGGAAGCATGGAGGTCACAAAAATTGTGGAAATAGAAAAATATCTATAACTTTTTGATGCACACATACGAAATGTTTGCTTTGTCTATCGACGGTGGAACGACTGAAATAAAATCAATTAGAAAACACAAATGGTATCAGGGCGTCCATCGTGCTGGCAGGTCACTCTAGAGGACTCTAGTACGCTCTGGGCAGTTGAAGGCGTCAAGGCGACGACGCTCGGGGCAGCTGGGGCGTTGGTGGCCGATGAGCACGGCGGCAGTGGCCGAGGCCGCGGATCAGGATACGGCGACGACGCGGCGGCGTGCAGAGGCCGGAGCAGCAGCTCCAGCGCGACACTGGCGTGGCGCAGCGAAGCAGTGGCCCACGAATCCGGCGTGTGGCCGATGCCCCACGCGCCGCCGGAAAGGGGACCGCGGCCTGACCGACGGCCGGCGACCGACGGCCGCGGCCTGACATTTTCGTGGCCTCCACCTCCACTGCTGCGCTGCTGGGTCACCTTGCCTCGCCTCGGCCCCGTACAGTAGCAGCGCCGCCACCACTCATCGCCGACGACCTCCTCCTTTCGAGGTCCGTCCATCGGAGCCTACAAGGGCTCGAGGTCGCGCCGCCGCGGTGGCCGGCCTTCGGATTCGCCTCTGCCGCGGGCACGACGGCCAGCCAGGTCGGGGCGCGGAGCTGTGGTCCCCCAGCGGCGACGTGTAGTTCAAGCCCCATGGCTTACCTCCCTGTCAGGCCACAGGCGTTGCGGCGAGAGGCCGCCCCCATCTCTCTGTCAGCTCGCCGCGCTCCACCCTTTGCTGGGAGCAGCGCCTCGAGGTGCGGGCCCCTGTCCATCTGCCATTGATGGACTGCAGGTCGGAGAGCGGGTTCGGGAGGTTTCTCGAGCGCCCGATTTGCTCCTTAACGGGTGAGGCCCGCGGATACCCCGATCGAATGGTCGATAGCGCGAGTTTGGGGGATCGAACGGTTTGGTGGTTATTGGACGACGTGGACCCGCTACCCGGTCTTGGTATTGGTCAGGATTCATATCAAGAGATATATATGTAGAAAAGCTAAAATGAACAATTTGAAACGGAGGTAGTATGAATACTGTTGGAATTATACCTTACTCTTGTTTTGTCCTAACTCAAATTTATTGTAGATGTATTGTATATTTGTTGATTTTAAAACTAGATAAGTTTGACTTAAATAAAAATTGTACAAGAAGCTAAAAGACTCGGCTTGACAAAACTTGGATTACATAAAAAAAATTACAACAATAACATAATAAAGTTTAAAAAATGTGTAAATTACACTGTCCAAGCCGAAATCATTTTTCGATAAAGAAATGAAGGTATTAGAATGTTTCGACGACGCCACTAATAAACACTAGAATTTGCGCACACGGAGGGAGTAGAAACTATAATGGCTATGTTTTTCCCACCCGGAGTGAGTGAGAGTGGCACACATGTGACAACTGAAAAGTGAAAAAGAAAATTAATAATAAACGGCAAACCAGTAGAGATCAACGGACAGCTAGCGTGCACGGGTCCGGCCGTTCCAATCTAACGGCTGGGCTTCGAGCTGAGGCTGCCAGCCACCTCCTCCGTCGCCCCCACCAAGACCGGCACGTACTCGCACAGCCATGCAGCATGCCCAGTAGGCTCTTCAGATGTCCTCCGCAGCATGAACATCTGCACAACATTAGGACAATCCATTAAGCTGTTTTATTAAATATTTAGTCTACTAAAATGTAGTAAGTAAGGTGCTGAAATTGACAAGAAGTCTGTTCGTCCATTGTCCAGTTTCTACCTCGATCATACTCTGATTAACCAATTAATTGGAGCCACCTGGGTAACATTGAGCTGTGGGTTTGCCTGTGAGGTACTGAAAAATGAAAAAAAAAATGACAGTAAATATTCAGTCTTTGGCCTTCTCTCCAAGCCATTGTTCCTGCAACTCCACTAAATTACCCAAGAATACATGGTCAATGGAATCACTGACCTGGTAATGTATTAGCCTGCTGTAATTATCATTCACTGATATGTCAAAAAAAAATACTCAGATATCAATGAGGCACTCGAAGTAGTGATCTTGTTTTGTACATGTTATTTTATCAAGCTTACTGTGTTTTTTTTAATCAAGCTTGCTGTGGTTTTTTCTTGACTATACACATATACAGTACATAGAAAGGACTTGTGCAGTTACCTTCCTGCCAGCCATGTATCCATGAAGCCAAATGATTATCTGAATGACAAATAGCCATGTCAGCCAAATGATATAGAAAGGACTTGTGGAGTTACCTTTATGTTCTTGACCAATCAGATAGCTTGACTGAAATCTGTTGGGCATGTTCAGAGAAAACTGAATAAGACATGTCAGCCAAGACACGTTTCGGTTTAAATGTCAGCCTGAAGATATGTGTGGGCAATTTCAGAACACAAGGAATGTTAATTATTTTCTTAGTAAAATAGCTATTAATTATTTTACGATATTATGGGCAAACTCATCTTAACTGAAATTCAGAGCCCTCAGCAAAGCACTTGCATTCAGAGCCCATTCAGAGATCTGTTGCAATGAGTACTGTTATGTGTTGGGCTTTACCATGACAGGTATAGTAGCAGAGATTACCACGACAGGTATCATGTTTGCACATTAGGGAAGTGTTACAGTATACCATGACTACCCTGCCCACAATCTCTGCCCTCGCTCTCAGCAGGGGAAG
Source organism: Cenchrus fungigraminus (assembly GCA_036936925.1). Classification (NCBI taxonomy): domain Eukaryota; kingdom Viridiplantae; phylum Streptophyta; class Magnoliopsida; order Poales; family Poaceae; genus Cenchrus; species Cenchrus fungigraminus. Next base: position 56,753,197 of record CM072768.1, on the reverse strand, counting down.
GGGAAATAACGGAAGCAGCAGCAGCAGGGAAGGGGGGTGCATACCTGAGGACCGGGCGCAGCGGCGAAGTGCCGGCACTCCGGGGTGAGCGGGCGGCGGATGGGAGTAGGAACCGGCGTGGAAAGGGCCAGTGGGGGAGGAGGATGGGGACGGTGATGGCACAGGTAGGCGGCGGCAGCGTGGAGCGCGAGGGATCCGGAGAGCCATCCTTTTGTTGTGTCACCGAGACCGGGAGGGGTGCGGTCCGCCGCCGGGAGACGCTGATGGCCTGGATCCACTGCTGGGACGCGCTGTCGGCCGGGATCCGCCGCCATGTCGCGCGGCCAGCCTCGATCCGCAGCCGGATGCACCCTGCCGATGCTCCGCCAACGCCCCTCCTGGATCCGCCGCCGGGCAACCACGGCCGCCTCAATCCTCCTCTGTCGCCCGGCCTTGCCATCGCCCCGCCTTGATCCGCGTCGATCTGCCTCAATCGCCTCGGCCCGGCTCGAGACGCGGGATGGGGATGCGCGCGGCTGCAGCGGCCGATCTGGGAGAAGCCCTATGGACACGCATGGGGAATTAGATCATATAGAGGGATCGGCTGAGGAGGCGGACGGTCGGCATGTGGGGTGCGAACGGGAGGAGGAAGGGGAAGAGGCCGCCGTGGTAGGAGCGAACCGGTGAGGGAAAGAGGAGGAGCCTAGGAGAGGTGGACAGGCGAAACCGACGAAGTCTGGTATGGACCAATCAGAGGCCTGAGAATTCTCAAAGGATTACTAGTGGGGAGCTCCTATATAGAAGTTATAGATTAGAGAAAATATTTGCTTGAGAGAAAAGTATTTGAAAGGCACGGCAGGGCTAAACATATACTACTTGCATGTGGGAGTACTAAACAATGCATGCTCCCTCCGCTCAAAAAAATAAATGCAATTCTAGAACTGAGCACGCAAAGCTCCATCCGTCCGTCCAAAAATAAATGCAATTCTACTAAGACTGAGCACGAGCTCTCTCGGTCCTAAAAATAAGAATAAATGCAATTCTAGGACTGAGTACACAAACCTAGGATTGAGCACGCAAACCAATGCTAGGTGTAAATTACAAAATTGCCCCTTGTCTTTTGTAAGAAAAGATCTATAGGGCTTGTCTTTTGCGGAGTTTCGGAGCCTCTTGTCTTTTGTGGTTAGTTGGTCAAAGTTGTATCTTGTGTCTCTTTTGTGAGACAAATTTTGAACTCTAGAATTGTATTTATTTTGGACGAATGGAGTACATCCATACAGAACTGCCTCGATGTGATAAAGATAGGGGTCGTTTGGTAGCCGCGCCGGCTTGATGGCCAGGCGCGTGGTGCAACCGACCCGTTTGGCGGACTGGATGGTCTCCGAAGCTTGACCCAGCGGATGCAAAAGAGGCCCGCCAGCCTGCATCTCGGGAAACGCCTGAGGGGGTCGTTTCTCGTGATGCAGGCAGTTGCGGTGACCCTCGGTACTCCCCTCTCCTGCTATAGCTTGCTCCTCCTCCTCCTCATCGCGGCAACGCTCGCAGCCTCCTCCCAACCGCGGCGGCCCGACCTCCTCACGTGCGACACCTCCTCCTCCTCCTCCCCATGTCGGCGCCCCGTCCTCTCCCTTCCCGTCACCACAAAGAGCTGCGGGGGCGGCAGCACGGGCCGCGACGGCCTGGCGGACCGGCACCACGAAGATCTGTCACCAAGCGGAGGCGCGACGACGAGCAGCGTGAGAGGTGGCGCGGGCCGCGACGGCCAGGCTTATTAGGAGCGACGGCGTGCGGGGCCGCATGCCGGCACCGGCGGCGAGGGCACAGGAGGTTCGCCGAACGAGGAGGTCCTGATGGTAAAGCTCTGCGGCGGCGTTTAGCTCAGCCTGCTGCAGTGGGAGGAGTTTGCAAATCTGAGGAAGACGATGGTGGCATGCTATGCGCCCATGCTGCTCCCCGCCGCTCTCTGTCGTGCCTCGACGTGCGGATTGCTTCAGCCGACGCGGCGTGGGGGAGAAGCCAGCGTGGAGGCTCGGCCGGCGAGCGGCCAGCACGGCGGCGGTCGGCGAGACTTGCTGTGGTGGGGGATCTTCCAAGAACAGAGAGGAGGAAGACTGTGGTTGAGAGACATGGGTACCCATGGGTCCCCACCGACCAGGGTCCCAGAGGTCCCTGTCAAGTGGACCCGACCTGCCAGAAGCCCCGCCAACCTGCAAGTGGGCCCGAAGACCTTATCCACAATCCCGGCGACCTTGGGAGACCCTAGAAGACCTTATCCAGATCCTGGAGGATCCGCCGGGCTTGAGCCGCAAGGCGAGCTCCTAGGTCGCGGCCCGGCGCCGTCTGTAGGTCCGCAGATCGCGGGATACTCCCTGTAATCAAGGCAGATGGCCTTCCTGATTTGTAACCGACCCCGATGAGGGTCCACCGACCTCGAATGGAAGCCCTAGCCCGTCGACCATATAAGGCGGCCTAGAGCTCCATTCGAGGGGACTTCCTTGCCACGCATAATTCCACCCCATACTGGACGTAGGGTTTTACTCTCCGGAGGCCCGAACCAGTCTAAACCCCCGTGTTCATCGTCATTCTTGTCGTGTTCCGACGCTCTTAGTTCTCGATCCCCCTCCAATTAACCTACAACCGCTTGGGTCGCCCCCTTGCGGATCTGTCCAGGTCTCACCCCCTGACAGTTGGCGCGCCAGGTAGGGGAGATCGGAAACTCGCTGTGCAGCATGGTGGCCCGATCTGGTGTCGTCTTCCCGGCAAGCATGTCGGCCGTCCTCACCAACCCCGTGGAGATCTGCTTCGGCTCCTTCACGGCGACCTCGACCGTTCCGGCGGCCACGACCTCTTCGGCGGTCGTTGCGCAGATCGCGACAGCACCCGTCGCCACCCCCGTTTCCGATCCAGTATTGGAGACCCGCCCGCCAAACCCTATGACATTGTTCAGGGAATGGAGCGTGTCATCGGCATGATGGAGGACACCCTCCAGATCTGCGAGAGAGCCCAGCGCTCAACGCAGATGGCATCGCGCCGTGAGACCTTCCCCTTCGGTTTGCGACCACCCAGTGACGTCTATGCTCGCCAGGCGATCGAGTCCTCCCAGATCCAATCTGGGCGGCGGCGGCCATCTGGCGACCTCAAGCCCGAGCTCCGCGCATGCCGCGATCCGCTCGACGTACCGTGCACCTACCACAGGGGCGCACGACACACCCTCCGCGGCTGCCGACTGCGGAAGAAGATCGACCAGGGGCGCCCCTCCCGTACCACGTGAGCTCCCGCGCCTCTGGATGACGGCGAGTTCCAGAAGGTCCGGGTCCACGTCTCCCCCAACGACTCGGGTCCCATCTTTCGCCGGGTCCTGGTGGTTTCCGAGAACGAACCACCACGTCACAGCGCGACAGATTCCGAGGAGGCGAGGCGGATCCAAGGAAACGCCAACCGCGCTCAGCGACGTGCGGAAGAGCAGCGCCACGCGGTCCCTCCCTGCGCCCGAGACCTACGTCTCGAGTTTGAAGAAGCGGGGCTACCGACGTTCAACAGCCCCCAGGCCAACCTGGGTGCTGCCATGGCGCGCCTTCAGCAAGCCGACCCCACGCCCGAGGCGGAAGCGGCCATGGCCTACCTTCGGGTTGCCACGACCCTGGTGGAGGAAAAGAGCGCGGCAGCCAAATCCGCTGCATCTTCGTCAAGTCGCCATTCGCGCAGACGATCCAATCGACCTGCACGCAGCAACCTCCCTACCATCCAGGAGGAGGTTGATGAAAATAATCCTGATCAACCTCGGGCGAACGGTGCCAAAGACGGCGACCTCCGCGCCAACCTCGACAAGAACAGACGTGCCCGCGACTCCCGCGGCTACATCGACCAGCGCCACCGCGAGCGCGAAGAGCGGGAGCTGCGGCATCGTGCGGAGTACGACCGCGAGTATGGTCCCCCCGGCGCCGTTCATCGCATCATGGAACGCGAGGAGCGCGAGCGCCACGACGTCGAGAACAGGCGTCGCGCCCAGTACGAGGGGGACTACGGCCATCCGGAGGGTGGCGCCCAGAATTCAGATCGCCAACCCCGGTCTCAGATTGTCGCCCCTGCGCAGAGCAGAGGCGGTGCTCAGGTCGGAGATGGCGCTGACGACATAGCCATCACCGCCTTCCCCGCGCTGGCTCCTCGCCTTAGGTCGGTGGCCTACCCCGACAACTTCAAGCCCAACATCCAGAAGTACGACGGCCGCTCCGACCCTAACATCTGGCTGTCGACCTACTACGTCGCTGTCAAGGCGGCCGTCGGCAACTTCGACCACATGGCGGTGTACTTCCCGCTGGTGATGGGTGACGCGACGTCGCTTTGGCTCAACAACCTCCCGGCTGGCAGCATCACTTCTTGGGCCGACCTGTCCCAGGCCTTCACGTCCAACTTCCAGGCGATCTACAATCGCCCTGGGAACGCCTTCAACCTCGGGAGGGTCACCATGAAGCCAAATGAGCGGCTCCGCGACTACACCAACCGGTTCTTCGAGAACCGCAACACCTGCGTTGGCGTCAGGGACGACCAGGTCGTCGAGAGCTACAAGAAGGGCGTCAGGGATCGCAAGATCTTTGAGAAGATCCACGAGTCAGGAGCCACCACCGTCGCGGCCCTCATGGAGGTCGTCAACAAGCTCATCGACACCGACGAGGCGCTGGTCAACCAGTTTGACTACGACGCCAAGCGCGACGTGGGAACTTCCGGCACTGCCGGAGACTCGAGCTCCAAGCTGCGCATGCGACCTTTAGAGGTGCTCGCGGCGGAGGCACGTCGCCCTTCGACGTTCAACGTCGATGAATTCAACGCAGCACTCGACAGCCCCTGCGCGTTCCACGAGGGGGCCACCCACACAGTCCGCGAGTGCACGCAGTTCAAGAGGGCGTTCCATACCCCTGAAGACCCTAAGCGACCTAGAGGCGACGGCGATCGTTCGTCTTCACGTCGCTACAACAACAACCGCCGCGACGACCGACGCGGCCACCGCGATGACAACCGCCGTGATGAGCGCCGCCGCTACGAGCCGTAGCCAAAGGCTCACCGCGACGAGCGCGACCTGCCTCCTCCACCACAGACGGGCAACCCAAACGGCCCCTTCCAGCAGGCCAAGCGGTCGATCAACATGATCGTCGGAGGTCTCAAGTCCCACGTGAGCAGAAGGCGCTACCGCAAGGACAAACGCGAGATCCACCTCATTCATACCAAGCCGTCGCAGCCCCTACGTTGGTCTGAGCAGCCGATCACGTTCTCCCGGGCTGATCACTGGGTCCACATCCCAGATCCAGGGTCCTACCCGCTCGTCGTCGAGCCTATAGTGGAGGGAGCCCTGCTTCCCCAGACCCTCATCGATGGAGGGAGCGGGCTCAACATTATCTTCGTCGAGACCTTGTAGAAGATGGACTTCGACTTCAAAAGGCTGACAGCGTGTGACGAGCCTTTCTTTGGCATCATCCCCGGCAAGGCGGCCTACCCCCTGGGTCGGGTCTCCCTCCCCGTAACCTTTGGCACGGAGGACAACTTCCGCACGGAGTACCTGAACTTCGAGGTCGCCGACTTCAAGTCCTCCTACCACGCGATCCTAAGTCGCCCCATGCTGGCCAGGTTCATGGCCATACCGCACTACACTTACCTGGTGTTGAAGATGCCGGCTCCAAACGGGGTCCTCTCCGTCTACGGCGACCTCATAGTCTCGTTCAAGTGCGACAACGAGGCTCTCGACATCGCCACGATGAACGCCTGCGTCGACGCCTCGGCCGTCATGGTCGCTGAAGCCGCGAAGGTCGCTCCGAGCGACCTAACTGTCCCAGAGCAGCAACGCACTGACACCGCCCTGGATGCCACGCCGTCAACAAAGAGGGTCCGCCTCGGCCTGCCCGACCCGGAGAAGACGGTGGTCATCGGTGACAACCTCGGGGAGAAATAGGAACTCGCGCTCACCAGTTTCCTCTGGGACAACGCGGACATATTCGCATGGACCCCATCGGATATGCCTGGTGTTCCAAGGGAGCTGGCTGAGCACTCCTTGGATGTAAGCAAGACGGCCAAGCCTGTCAAGCAGAAGCTGCGCCGCTTTGCGAAGGATCGCAAGGAGGTCATTAGGGTAGAGATAATAAAGCTCCTAGCTGCCGAATTCATCCGTGAAAGTAAAAACCCGGTTTGGCTCGCCAACCCGGTGCTTGTACCCAAGAAAACTGGTCAATGGAGAATGTGTATCGACTACACCGATCTCAACAGGCACTGCCCGAAAGACCCCTTCCCTCTTCCATGCATCAACCAGGTCGTGGACTCCACGGCCGGAAGCGTCCTGCTATGCTTCCTCGACTGCTACTCAGGGTATCACCAGATAGCCCTGAAGGTCTCTGACCAAGACTAAACGGCGTTCATAACACCGCACGGCATCTACTGCTACACGGCCATGACGTTCGGCCTCAAGAACGCTGGTGCGACATACCAGAAGGCCATCCAGAAGTGCTTAGAGTCTCAGATCGGCGACAACGTTGAAGCCTACGTCGACGACGTAGTTGTCAAGACAAGGGTGGAGGACAACCTCATCGCCGACCTTGCCCAGACCTTCGCCAATCTCCGACGCTATCGCTGGAAGCTCAATCCCGAGAAGTACGTCTTCGGTGTACCATCCGGCAAGCTCCTAGGCTTCATGGTCAGCCACCGGGGCATCGAGGTGAACCCCACCAAGGTCGATGCCATCTGCAAGATGAAAAGACCTACCGGGAAGAAAGACGTCATGAAGCTCACAGGTATGATGGTCGCTCTAGGTCGCTTTATCAGTAAGCTAGGAGAGAAAGGCCTGCCCTTCTTCAAGCTGCTGAAAAAGTCGGACAAGTTCGTGTGGACGGACGAGGCCGACCAAGCGCTAGAAGAGCTGAAGACCTTCCTCACGACTGCCCCAGTCATGGTTCCCCCGACGCCAAAAGAGACCCTGCTGCTCTACATCTCCGCGTCTACCCAGGTGGTCAGCGCGGTCCTGGTGGGGGAGCGACCTGAGGAAGGCCAACCTTACCCCGTCCAGCGACCCGTCTACTATGTCAGCGAGGTCCTTTCTGACAACAAGATCAGATACTCGCAACCCCAGAAGATGCTGTATGCTCTCCTTGTCACTTCACGCAAGCTCCGGCATTACTTCCAGGCGCACAAGATCAAGGTCGTCTCGAGCTTCCCCCTGGGAGAGATTCTGCGTAGCCGCGACACCACAGGGCACATCGTCAAGTGGTCGGTCGAGCTAGGCGAGTTCGACCTTGAGTTCTGTCCACGACAGGCCATCAAGTCCCAGATTCTTGCGGACTTCGTCTCTGAATGGATGGAGACCCAACAACCCCCACCGGCGGAGAAACCGGAGCACTGGAAGATGTACTTCGATGGTTCCCTGAACCTCGAAGGAGCAGGAGCAGGCGTGCTCTTCATCTCCCCTCAAGGCGATCACCTGAAGTACGTCCTGCAGATCCACTACAAGGCGTCCAACAATGGTGCCGAGTACGAGGCCCTGATTCACGGGCTGCGCATCGCCGTCTCCCTCGGGATTAAGCGGCTCATTGCCTTAGGCGACTCCAAGGTCGTCATCGACCAAGTCAACAAGACGTGCGACATCAAGAAGGACACGATGGATGCCTACTGCGCCGAGGTCCGGAAGCTCGAAGCTCACTTCGAAGGCCTGGAATTCCACCACGTCTGTCGTGACAACAACGTGGCAGCAAACGTCCTCTCCAAGCTGGGCTCCAAGCGTGCGCTGTTCCCGACCGGCGTGTTCGTTCAAGACCTATGCAAACCTTCCATCAGACTCCTCAGCGACCCAGACCCGCTGCCTGGCGACGTACCCCCGCAAGGCAGCCGCGACGTGCTCATGACCGAGGCTGAAGACGACTGGCGCCTCGATTTCATCGCCTACATCCTGGAGCATCGGGTCGCTGAGGACAAAGCCGAGCGCGAGAACGTCACGAGGCGCAGCGCCAATTACGTCGTCATCGGCACAGAGCTTTACCAGAGGTCCGCTTCCAACGGCGTGCTGATGAAGTGCATCCTCAGGTCTGAGGGCCTCGAGCTATTACAAGAGATCCACGGTGGCGAATGCGGCAATCATGCGACCTCTGCTAACCTGGTGAGAAAGGCCTTTAGGTCGGGATTCTACTGGCCTACTGCCATGGCTGATGCACAGGACCTAGTCTGGCGATGCAAGGGATGCCAGTTCTTTGCCAAGCAGCAGCACGTCCCAGCTCAAGCCCTGAGGACAATTCCCCCATCCTGGCCCTTCGCTATATGGGGCCTGGATTCGGTAGGACCCTTCAGAACCACCCCTGGCGGCTACAAACATATCCTTGTAGCGGTGGACAAATTCACCAAGTGGATCGAGGTCCGGGCCGTCGCCAGCGTTACGTCGAAGGAGGCGGCGAAATTCATCGAGGATATCACCCACCGCTTCGGGGTCCCCAACAGGATCGTCACCGACCTAGGTTCGGCCTTCACAGGAGCCGACTTCTGGGACTTCTGCCAAGATAACCTCATCGACGTCTACTACTCCTCGGTGGTGCACCCACGTTGCAACGGCCAGGTCGAGCATGCTAATGGCATGGTCCTTCAGGGCGTCAAGGACCGAATCTTCGACGACGCTTCTCCATATGCCACCAGGTGGCTAGCGGAACTCCTGCACGTGATCTGGGGTCTCCGGACTCAGGTCAGCTCAGCTACAGGATATTCACCATTTTTCCTGGTCTACGGGTCGGAGGCTATCCTCCCGACCGACCTTGCCTTCGGCGCCCCCCACATCCAGCATTACGAAGAGGGCGCGGCAGAAGAGACGCGCAAGGTCGACCTCGACAGCATCGAGGAGCACCGTGTGGCCGCGCTGATGCGGCATACCCGCCACGAGCAGCAGATACGTCGCTACCACGACCGCAACGTGCGGGAACGATCCTTCAACGTCGGCGACCTAGTCCTGCGACGCATCCAAGACACCAAGGGAATGCACAAGCTCTCCGTACCATGGGAAGGTCCCTTCATCGTGAAGGAGGTCATTGGACCGGCGACCTATCGCCTCCAGTGGGCCGATGGCCAGGGCGTCCCGAACGTCTGGAACATCGAGCACCTACGTAGCTTCTATCCTTAGAAGATCTGTACAAAAAATAAAAGCTATGTACTCTCACTCTTTGTAATTTCCAGTTAATAGCCAATGAGATTCCCCTCAGCAGCTCTCCTGCCGACCTGCATCCGAGTCTCCCTTTACTTTGTGTTCTGTTTGCCCTTCCCCCCCGAAACGCTCGGGGGTTTGGTCTAAGTTAGGCCCGACGCGCTCGGGGGCTTGGCTTCGCCAACCTAAGGGTCTCGCGACCTGAAGGGGTTTCTTATGTTCCATGTTTTTACGCGTTCTCCCCCTCTGCGTAGCCCTTACTCTCTTTGTGAATGTTCCTAAGTTACTTAATTGTGAGACCTATGATCCAGGACCTTCCCTCCGCGCGCCAGCTGTACCTAAGCCTCCACGCCGAGCCATGCAGTCGGTAAGCCGTTCCTCCACTGAGTTGGGTTAGCGGAGGGCGCACTTCACAATTTCGTTACTCTTGAGCCTACATAATGAGTGTTTTCGCTATCCAAGTGGGGCGCGTACTTTAATTAAAGTTACATGTCTTTATTCCGGAAAAAGTCTTTTTACATTGATAGGCCTTAGGCCTAAACCTGCATCTACACTATGATACAGCTTAAACTTTGACTTTCAGAGGTCGAACTTCTTGATGACCTCCTCCGCGGCAGCCTGGATGTCCTTGCGGTTCACTAGCTCGGACAGATCGACGTCTTCCGCGACCTTCTGCAGGTCGAACGACGACTCGTGGACCTTCACCGTCGACAACGCCGCGGCTGCAACGAGCTTGGCGGTGTCCAGCAGCAAGATCCCCATCCGACCTTTAGCTTCATCCAGCCGGTCGACCAGCTCCTTTGGCTCCGCCCCATCTTCTTGAGGGACGTGATGTCCATCAGGTACTGGGTGGCCTCCTTAAGGTCGGTGAGTTGCTTCTCCAGACCTGCATAATCAACAGGAAGCTCGCTCATTTCCTCGGTGCAACCACGCCAAAACAAAAACCTTATGGAGAAAGGGCTGCTCACCTTCTCGGACCTCCGTGGTCCTCGCCTTGAGGATCCTCACTTTGTGCTTGGTCTCCGCGAGCTCCTTCTTCAAGGCGTCCTCCGTCTCCTTGGCGCCTGGACACATCGAAGGTCGAAATTACGAAAAGACCTAAAAAGATATGGAGACGACACCTAGCGACCAAACAGCGTACCATCAACCACGGCCTGGAGGTCGTCTGCGGCGTCCTTCGCCTTCTGCTAGGTAGTCTCCAGCTTCTTCTTTAAGGAGTTCACCTCCTTCTCCGCCTGGCGTGCTAGGGCCTCCTTCACGCGCTTGACCTCTTGCGCGGCTACGACCTTGGCCTGCTGCAGAGCCTCTCGAGCCGCGGCCGCCTCTGCGTGAGCATTGGCGGCCTCCCTCACCAAGGCCGCCCGGGCCTGCACCCGCTCCGCAAGCGACTGAAAGACAAGAAAATGAACCTCACATCTAGGCCTCAAAAAATATCAAGAGCAGACGTCAAAGAAAATCACCACAGCAGGTCCAAGCTCTTACCGAGAGCGTCTGCGCGATTGTCCGCGACGCTTCCTTGAAGTCGTCGACGTCGCGGCGATCGGCGATGACATCGTTCTCCCAAGGGGTCCCGACGTACAAACACCTGTCATTGTCGCCCTCGAGGCCGGGGCCTCTTACCTCCGCAGTCTGCTGGTCCAGCGTCGGCGGCAGGGCGGACACGCACAGGTCGTCCTGGTGACCTCCAACGGGCGGAGCACCGCTAGCACCGCCCTTCTCCGCCTCCGACGTCGCCGTTCCCCCGGCCCCAAGGGCCTGGCTCGAGACATCCGCAGTCGAGACCGTCGGCGACCGCTCCACTGGCACCTCCTGCACTTTGCGCCCGAACGCCTCCTGACCCGAGGCATTCTTGGCGCTCCCCGACGTCGTCGGGGTTGCCGTATGTACAAACAACAACCTTCATCAGCAGAACAGCAGAGAATGCGATGCTCCAAGCAAAATCGGGCATGGGCTCTGTGACTTACTTGCTCGCGGACCTTAGTCCAGGATTGATAGGCTTAGGCGGGACCTTTTTCGCCCTCTTCTGCGACCCTGCGTCACCTGGGACGTCCGCACCCGACCTTGAGCGCTCCTCCGTCGCGACGGCCTTGCGGGGCGTCTCCGTCGCCCGCTCCGTCATCGCGCTAGGCGACCTTGCGTCGTCCTCCTCCTCCTCGACGTTGATGGTCTCAACGTCGGAACTGGCCGCCGCCGTGTCCACTGACACAGCTGGGGCCACCCTCTTCCTCTTCTTCTTCGCCTCCGTCGCCTGGGTGGAGGCGATCGTTGCAGCGGCCCGGGACGCGGGCATCTTGCCCGCAGTCTGCCGCGTGCGCCGCGGTGGTGGCGCGGTGACCCTCGGTGGCGCCCTCCTCACGGTGGGATCTTCATCGTCACTCCCTACCGACGAGTAGGAGATGTATCCTTCAATGCATTGCTGCGGAGCGGTTTGCACCTCCCCCGCATCACGGACCTTGAAGCTTCGGTCCTCCTCGTTGCGCAACGGCGCCGGGAACCAGTATATACCTTCACGAAACTGACAGAGGAGAAAGGCCTACGTCAAAACTGTTCAAGTGTTCAGATTGCAAAGAATCAAGGTCGGAAACTTACCGCGTCGGAAGGCCGGTACACACTGAGCGCCTTGGGGCATGCCCGGTTGCGGATGCGCCCGGCGAAGATGTTGTTCACCCGCGCCACCATCTCCTCCTTGGAGACCTTGCGCTGGATGACCCGGGTAGGGTCGGACTGCCCCCAGTACTCATAGGCCGGGTGTACCCGGTCTTGGATGGGCTGCAGCAGCCGTCGGCTGAAGCTGATCGCTACTGCGCCGCCGGTCAGCCCCTCCGTCTTCAACTTCTCCAGGTCTTCCAATAGCGGCCGCAGCTCGTCCATCTCCCGCGACGTAAGCTGGTTGGTCCACTCCGGGAACGGCACGGGAGCGCGCCCGGACCTGGCGGGGAGCGCCGGCGCAGGGTTGTCGAGGTAGAACCACCCCTGCTTCCAGCCAGTGGTGTCGTCGGGTAGCACCAGGTCGATGTACTCCGGCTTCATGTACCGGCGCAGCATGAACCCGACGCTCCCCACGACCTCAGATTTGCCCGTCTTCTTCAGCTCGAAGAAATGCCGCCACAAATGGAAGTGCGGCGGTATCCTGAGGTAGGCCTCACAGAGGTGGATGAAGGATGAGATGATAGTGATGGCGTTGGGAACGTGATGTACCAGCTCAATCATGTAGAAGTACAGGAGTCCGCGGAAGAAGTCGCTGGCTGGGACCCCGAACCCACGCTCAATGTGCGCCAGGAAGACGACGGCCTCCCCGGTCCCCTCGGTAGGGAACGCCTCGCCCGCCGCCGACCTCCAGGCCACCTCCGCCTTGGGCCTTAGAAACCCGCGGGTCGCCAAGGCCTGGATCTGCTCCTCCGTCACCACGGACAGCTCCCAGACGGTCTCTGGTGTGGGCACATGCGCGGGCTCCATCTTCTCCTCCTCTACCCCGGTGGACTTGGATCTAAACACGACAAGGGTCTTCGTTCGCATTTGAGGGCGCGCGGCGTGGCGGACCTAAGCACGGCGGCGCCGCAGATCTTGCTGGAGCAGTCGAGCGGCGGTACAACCCTAAGCGCGGATTAGATATGAAAGCAAGTGGAGGTCCCCAATCCGCGGCCCGGCCTTTTATAGTTGGGCCCCAATGGTGCTACGGGCCGTTGCGCCCAACGTCTCTCCAGCGGAAGTCACGGCGACCCAACAGATCCGCGCCCCCGCGGATCCACCTCTCAACGGCTCTTTCGGCCTAACAGAAAAAAGGCAGTAACGACTAGTTCCGTACGGGAATCTGCGCCCGTTGGCTTCTGGTCGACACCCCGGCGGACGTGGACTCGTTATGCCCCACAAGTAAGCCCCCCAAGTATGACACCTATGATGACAAGTTCAAGGTCGCCATGGCCCACAGACGACCTACGGACCGGTCCCACCACCTCCCCGAGGTCGTCAAGAGCCTAGCAGCCTCCTAGGTCGCCTCGGCCTTCAACCGGCGGGTTCACACCACGTCTCCTAGGCCCAGCTGTCTGTATGCCTTCTAGGTTGCTTCGACCTACAGCGGCCAACTCTACCAACGGCCCCGCGCTTAAAGGCTCTACTGCCCGTTGGCGACCTCTTGGTCTTAATCACAGCTCCTTGCTGAGGCCCCGCCGCCTACTAGGTCGATCCAGGCCTACAACCTTTAGGTTGACGCCCTGCGTTGTGTCACTGCACAACGGTCGTGTTGACTCAGGTCGACACGGGTCTTTTCGTCGATTGCTATGACCTTCTGAAGGTCGGCGTGCTCTCACAGCCCTGCTGGGACCTTGGCCATGCCATTACTGCCCAGGCGCCCCTACATAACACTCAAGACTCATCGTTTGCCATGCAAGCATGTGTATAAAAGCTTCGTAAGCTACAAAAGACTATGGCCCATGGCCAATTACAAGATACAAATGTATTTAAGGTCCTGATCTACCTTACATGGTGCATACGACGCAACCTAGACTGATGAAGCGCGTCGCAAGCTTTCTTCTAGCTTCAGGACCTATTTGGAGACCTCCACCGCCGCTGTTGTCGCAGCTGCCACACAGCCACCTCTACTCTAACCCCAGAAGGTTTCCTGTGGTGCCCTCACTTTTGTTCGAGTTCTCCCACAAGATCCCAAATCGGGCCAGCTTCACCTCGGGCCTTCCCCGGTACAGCATGGCGACCTCCAACACCACCTTAGGCCTCCGCTCACAAGGTCCGTCAAGGCATGTACTGCCCCATGCTGCACCTAGATTCCTCGTTGGGCGCGAGTGAAGCGGCTGATGGAGTTCTCCCAACTTCGCAAGTATTCTTCTAGCTCCAAGTATTCTTCTAGCTCCAGATGCTGGTACTCTAGCGCTATGCTCTGGTGGACGGACACAAGCCCAAGGCACTGAAAAAATACTAAGCTGCTTCGCCATGGTTCTTCTATCTGGTTCAAGTGGCGAGCTCTGTAGTTGCCTATTTATAGTCGTGGAGCTTGGCTTTGGATCCTGTCTGCACCTCAACTGGCGTGGTGTCCTTATCCAGTCACTGTTACCACGTGGAGCATGAGGTCCCTGTTCACCCGTGGGAAGCATTGGCGCGCCTGTCACCCACATGGCGACATCATGACAGCTCTTGTCTTTTGCGGGCAGCGACTGCAGCTCTGCTCGGAGGCAGGTCTCGTGACCGTACAGTACACCCGTGGTGCATCACGCGACAAAGCCGCCAGCGCCTGGCACTCTACTTGAAGATTCCAGTCGTTTTGTCCTACTTGGTGGGTAGAGCATCTCAAGGAAAGCAGAAGGACGTAGGTTCTCTATTTATTTATTCTTCAAGCATCAATCCGACCATCCTGGTCACCTTACTGCTCGGGGCTACTCCACGAGTGCGTCTTACGACGCCCTCTCTTCCTACGTCGCAACGACCTACTGGAAGCCCGCTTCCACCACTTCCTCGCTCGACCTACCTTTGGTCGGCTGTGAGACTTTCTTCGAGGTCACGATGATCTCTTCCTGATTGTCTGACTCAGGTCAGGTCGGCGGTTCTTCAGAGACAACGCCTTGCCGTCACTCTGACCTTCTGGACCTACGTTCCAGGAGCTCGATGTTCGACTTCGTGCGCGTTGAAGGGGATTTCTTTCTTCTTTGGATCACCGTGCACCCTACGCGACCTTGACGACATCATGCCTCCGCTTCGCCTCGACATGACTTCATCTTGGCCGCTACGCCTACACGTCGATCGGGGCTTGAGAGACATGGGTACCCATGGGTCCCAACCGACCAGGGTCCCAGAGGTCCCTATCAAGTGGACCCGACCTGCCAGAAGCCCCGCCGACCTGCAATTGGGCCCGAAGACCTTACCCACAATCCCGGCGACCTAGGGAGACCCTAGAAGACCTTATCCAGATCCCGGAGGATCCGCCGAGCTTGAGGCGCAAGGCGAGCTCCTAGGTCGCGGCCCGACGCCGCCTGTAGGTCCGCAGATCGCGGGA
Source organism: Cenchrus fungigraminus (assembly GCA_036936925.1). Classification (NCBI taxonomy): domain Eukaryota; kingdom Viridiplantae; phylum Streptophyta; class Magnoliopsida; order Poales; family Poaceae; genus Cenchrus; species Cenchrus fungigraminus. Next base: position 56,738,063 of record CM072768.1, on the reverse strand, counting down.
TACTCCCTGTAATCAAGGCAGATGGCTTTCCTGATTTGTAACTGACCCCGATGAGGGTCCACCGACCTCGAATGGAAGCCCTAGCCCGTCGACCATATAAGGCGGCCTAGAGCTCCATTCGAGGGGACTTTCCACGCATAATTCCACCCTATACTGGACGTAGGGTTTTACTCTCAGGAGACCCGAACCAGTCTAAATCCCCGTGTTCATCGCCATTCTTGCCGTGTTCCGAGTTCCACACGTGAACTACCACCTACGCTCTTAGTTCTCGATTCCCCTCCAATTAACCTACAACCGCTTGGGTCGCCCCCTTGCAGATCTGTCCAGGTCTCACCCCCTGATAGTGGTGCAGTGGGCTGCAGTGGTGGTAACTCTACCCTATGACAAATCGAGTGTCATCCCACTATGTTGTGCAGCCCAACAAACAAAGTCTCAGCTCAGCCAACATCGTGGGCCACAGGTTTGCCAATCAAATTTTGTGCACCTCCTCAACCTGTCCCGTCTGGCTCCAGCCTGGTTCATGAGCCTGGATGAACCAAGCCACTTTACCAAACACGCCCGTAGTGCTCCCTTCGTTGGTACAAAATTTGTCACAGCGAGCTTGTTGGACTTATCTCGGTTCGGTTTATTTCCTTTCACATAATACTATTCAATCTATTAACCGAACATTATTTTTCTTATCAAACCTAAAACCCTAAACAATATTCTCCCTAAACAATATTCGTACCAAAGGCACAAACTTACAGTTCTAAAGCTCAATCAGTTTGTGTATCAGTTTGTGTATAGATGGAGGGGGTAAAAAATCAATTAGTCATTAATAAACGTGTACTGTAGCACATCGTATGTACAATTAGTCATTTAATAATACTCCATCCGTTAGCCTAAACATCCTAATGGGTGAGAAAATTTTAATAACCGGGTGATACCTCGCGCATTGCTACGGAAATTTTTAAACAAAATTGTAAGATGAAAATTTGAAAGTATAAACTAAGGTGATTGTTATGAACATTTTTTTACAAACGACACTATATATACACTATATATGAAAATATGTTCATTTTGTTGAGAGAAACTGTTGTTAAATGATTAATCTTTCACGTCTTTCTATTGTTGGATTTTAAAGTATGGTACTCACAAAAATGTTTGGATGCTATGGTCATAGAAAATCAGTGAAAGACATAAATTGATGATTTAGTGGATGATCATGTGGTATGAGAAGTGGATGGCTCACATGTTGAGAGAAATATAGTTAATACCTTTTAGGAAGTTCCATCTATATAGGTGTACTAGCAACTGTGGCGCCAGCTCCTAAAAAATGGTGAGGCAAAAGATCAAAACTCAAAACGGACTAATTGTTGATCCATTATTTGATCTCACTTCTTTCTGCCCAATTAACTTATCGACCAAAATTATAAGTGAACTGTTTGAAAAGTAACTATTCAATTGATTTTTAGAAAAAAAATGCAGAGCTGCTAGCACTATTTTTAAGAGTATATTTTTTAATAGTAGTATAGCTAATAATAGACTAATGGGTTGTTCGTCCTCTGTAATTCCGGCCCAAAGACCACACTTCTTGTATTAGATCGACTGCTAACAGGCCTACCAATCCAAGTCCAATATACATTGCAGAGCACCTGCCTCTAGCGATGACGACGATGCCGGTTGATGCCTGCCACTTCGCGGATTCCACCTTGTGACCGACGACGACGGCGGCCGGGAATGCCGAACTCTTATTTGATTCTTGTGACATCAAGAATATGGATTCATGAGGGATCTTCGCTGCGAGCATAAAATAGACAGACCAAAAATCAGTTGCTAGTTGCCAAAACTGGAAAAACTAACTATTCGGTAACCATCTTATCTTTGAGGCAATTCTTCGAGCACCTTCTAGGCATCGACAATATTGAAAGTCACTACAGCTGTTGGGCACTCGCCGGCGAGCTCTGAGCCATGGGAGGTTGCACGGGGGTGTGAGGGAGATGCCCACGTGATGCATTCACTTCTCAGGATGCTCCATCCAAAAGGCTCCTCGCTGAGTGCTCTTGAGTTGTACCCCCTGCTACTCTACTCACTTTCTGCCCCCGCCTGGTGATAATCCCATGGAGAAAACAAATACGAACCAAAGCACCCAGCAAAGCAAACAGAGTCATACCACAACCTGATTTCAAGAGTACAAATTACAGCCGGAGCAGCTCAACACAGTTTAGTTCGGTAGCACGCATGGGGAACATAAAGCAGGCAAGAGAGATAGAACATGGAGAGGGGGAGAGAGTAGGCACTCACCTGCGGAGCTGACACGGTCCCGGCGGCGGCGCATCACACCAGAGTGCCGACGCGCCCAGCGGCACAACCACGTGCTCTCCGCACACATTGAGGCCCTGTGCCCGGTTCCATCACCCTGTGCCGGCGAGGCCTATTGCTCGGCAAGCGCAGAAGTTAGGGTCCCAAATTGAAAGGAAAATAGGTGTCGATAGGACCAGTGTAGCATAGATAGCAGCATTGGAGCGCCCGGTGGCGAGGTCCGCGGTTGCTAGAGGCAGATTTGGGAGGCGGCATCAGCAACAGCCGTAGAACAGAGGGATGATGAATGAAGCAGAGGTAGGAGAGCTGCTGCCTGTGTTGTGCGTGTGCAGGTTTAGAGAAGAGAGAGGCACCAGAGTGACAGCGGAGGCAACGCCGCCAGAGCCGGAAGGATCTTCCACTCCACCGCACTTGCTTGGCCTTTCTTCTGCAGCTCATTGCGTGGGGCAAGTTCAGGGAAGAGATAAGCACTAGAGTGACACCGGGTGGAAGGAACCAGTGGAAGGCAACATCACGCATCGCTCACCTAAAAGCAGGAAGCCATGCCGCGGAATGCCGGAGAAGCAAGCGAGGGGATGGCGACCATCTCGCCTGTCACTTCGCGCAGGTACGGAGCTGAGGTTAGGAACGCGAGCGCAGGTGGGGAGAGGGCGACCCGGGGAAGGGCGCAACCGCGGGGCCATCCGGGCAGCGAGCGCAGGGAGCGGCGATGCTCGAAGGCCGTCCGCGCGGACCCGCGTTGAGCGCCTCAAGTGTGAACACGGCGTCCAAGCAACGTGTCAGAGTCCGCGTGACGTCCAACGGAACCGTGAGCAGAAGTAGCTCCTGTAGGTGATCCACACGGTCCAGCCACGCTGGGTCGTGCGGGTTCACCGCCGGAAACAGCCCAAACGGTGACAGGGCCACCACAGTCGGGTTGTGGTCGCAGAAGTCCGTCAGCACCCATAGGGCAGCCGACTCGAGAGTCTCCTGTCCACGAAGGCCCCAGTACACGGAGCTCAAGTCGAACCAGTCGGGGTGGTTCGGGTGAGGAGGTACGGTGACGGTCACCCTGCAACGGGGCACGCCCAGGTGCTCAAACTCGATCGACTCGTAGATCGGCGGAGTGGTGTAGCCTGCGGCGCTAAGTGCCTCCCACACAAGGCGTGGAAAACCCTCCCAGTGCAGCCTGTCGGTACGGACCGTACCGTCAGTGCCGTACTCGAGAAAAACGGGGGCAGCCATCTGCACAAAAATGTAACGCATGTTAGAGCTCGACAAGAGAGCAACATGTCAAATGGTGCAAAATTCTGGCAGCTGTGAATAAAAATTCATAACTCAAAAACCAGAATCCCAAAAATTCTCAAATTTTACCAGCTACTCAGTAAGGTTTTTATGCACATTTTTGGTATTCAAAGGTTGGGCTAGATCAATTATGTACAAGGTCAAAAGATGTAATGTTCAGAGTACTGTCCTCAGAAAAACATCATGACCTAGGTTCACTAAAAAGGGTATAACTCGAGATATACAGAAGCTATGACCATGAATTTTTGCGAGCAAAAACTAGATTATATGTGGAGCAACTTCGGTATAGATCATCTAGTCCAATTATTTCTAGAACATGGTGCAAAAATTCAAGTGAACCGTCTTAACAGATCTTGGACAGCAACAACATCTAGACATGCGAGAGGCGATGCTAGAACACAAAAATCGCACACTAGCAAAATTTTACCTTAGAGAGCACACAAATTATGAATGGGTTCAGTTTTTAACTTTTCACGATTTTTAACATGATGCAAGACGTCCTAGTCGTCCTCACAAGGCGATCAAGCTAAAAATCGAAGTTAGTGCCGGTGGCAAGGCTTTTATTCGTCTCTCCTTATAATAACTAGTCGAGAACTATTCGATGCTCACTTAGCGACTAACGGACGTTGTTAGTGCACCTGCAGAAAAGAACCTTCCGTGCCAGCACGTCACGGAAGCGTCCACATACATTACCGTTCACTATAGAAACGATATCCATGCATCAAGCCGCTGCATGGACAGCGTCCAACCTCAGACACCCTCCGTTTGAATTGAGTGCATCCTTACCTCGCATATTCACAATGCGGAACGTCCACGTATGGCAAAACGTGATGAACTAGTATGGTTGTGCAAGAAGTAAGTTCTGACAAGAAATAAATGTGCTGGAAGTTAGCAAAATAAACCATAGATTTGTAAGCCACCTGAAAGAACCCAAAAATTCCCTCTAGGGTCCCTCGGTCTATATCCATCCTTAACAGACCAACGTATTTTGCAAATCCAAACATTCTTGGCAAGTTTTATTCAAAAACCAGTGATTAAGGTTGTTAATTAAACTCTGGTGCATATAATCGCTCTGGTACCAGTTGTGACAACCCGCCCAGGAAAATACCGTACTATCGCCTAAACCAACCCACTTTGGTCATTAAGCAATAATAAAGTATCATCCCGTCGTTAGTTGCCGGGTCGAGCCCGGTAAAATTACTTACATAGCAACAAAGGATCAACAATATGCATTTTACTCACGCGAATGCGAGTCCAGAGTACAACACATAATTTAAATCCAAATCTGCCCCGAGGGGTTTAATTATTACAAACCGAAGTACTTGACATGATAACGAGGTTCAGAGTTCGAAAACAGCGGAAATAGGACTAAGCGTCACGAGGAGCATCACAGGAGGCCTGCCATGATGCCTTCACTCGTCGTCCTCCACCCACTCCAGCTCCCAGCCAGGTGGAATCTCTCCAGGCCACACATCACTAAAAGCATTACCTGAAATCAACAAAATTATAGCAAGGTTGAGTATACTACTACTCAGCAAGTCTTACCCGTCGGGTGACGACTACATCACCAAACTCTAGATATGAGAGGCTTTTTGGCCAGTGGGGTTCTTTTGCTGAAAAGCAACAAAGAGTATGTCCTTACTTTCCAGATTTTAGCTCAGATTCTAGTGAATTACTCTTTTCTAAATGAGCAAGCTATTTCAAGCATAAGTAGGACAATTCAATTAATCAAGCATAAATATTCACAAAGTTCCATCATTAGGGATATCATGGCCAGTTGGATAAGTAGTCTCAGATAACGGTGAGAGGCCGACAACCGATTGATTTAACCTTGCAAGGTGGACCTAAACACACGGAAGAGTGTACTCACCAAGAGTGCACCAACCAGGCGGTTCCCAAAACTCTTCAGCTCAGGATCGAATCTTACAGTCTTTGGTACAAGGCTATCTGGCACGCCTCACATAGCGTCCAGAATCACACATGCACCACCGGTAGCTAGCCGTGAGACGCATCTCAAGATGAGTAATAGTAAGATCCCTCACCGCCTCATTAAGGTACTAGGCTTACCGGTCCCATTCCCGACAAGTGCTTAGTACTTTCAAACACTTAACCCACGAAAGCCAGTGGACCAGAGTCCAATCCCATGCTGTTACCACATGAGCAATCCAATTATAAAGATCTTATGATTCCAACATAAGAACCTATTCTCGCGAGTGACGAACATCACTCGACTTGTACCGGTCCTATAGCATAGCAGCTAACGGCCTAGCATACTAGTAAAGGACAAAGGTGCCTAGGGATCATGCATCTAGGGTTTCATTCCAACTCCTGAACGTAAATGCACGAACATCCATAGATAGTTGCATAAATTTCCAAAAAGACTTAGGTTAATGCTCCGGTGCTTGCCTTCGTCAGCAACGCTAGCCTGGGGCTCCTCAGTGTCCTCGTTCACCTCCACGTACTGCAGCTCCGCGTCCGCTCCTCATTCCTCGGCTTCCGGCACGAGCGAGTAGTTACCGTCGGGAAGTTCTACACGGTATGCATATGCAGGATTATTGTGTGAGGTGAGAGATTAATTATCACATCCAACTCTTGTTGGCCATATTCACCTAGATAAGCATTTACCTAGTACAAACTTTCGATTAAAGGCATGACATGTGGTGTGTTGGGATTTAATCTTTTTGATAGTGACTGTGTACATCTTTAAGCAAATAAAGAAATTTAATTTCACAAAACAGCAAGGGTGGATCCTCAGCTCCTACACATGCTTCTCAACATTTTAATAAGGCCATCCATTGAGCAAGGATGATTTTTCCCAATTAAACCTATTATGAAGTTCATTCGGGTTCCAAAGCTTTTCACCACAAAAATAAATTATAAAAACAGTGGGAGGTGCATTTAAGGATTTAATTACTTAAACCAAGCCACTGATCAAGGATTCACATTTAATTGAGCACTAAAACAACTATACCAAAAATGACATTTCCTAGCTACCCAAAATATGAGAAATACATAAATAAATAAATCAAGCACTTCTGGAGCCAAACTCACTCCTACATCATCCCTGACCTAAAACAAGCCTAGGAAACTAACAAACACAGCAAGAGCCATTTCAAAATTTGAACTAGGCATTTAAATGTAAATCTAAGCATAAAACAAGAATAAATACTTATGACAGAGAGAAAATCATGATAAATGCAGGAAAGTTGAATCTAGTCATTTCATGATCATAGCCATAAGTTGAGCCCAAAAATCTATTTATATTTTGCTACAAAAATCATTAAGGCAGAAATAGCATAAATGCAAAGTAAATCATATTAAATATCTGCTCAATAACTATGTGCAAATTTTGGTCCAGAGTCTATACATGACATGTCTAGCAACATATCCAAAATTTAGCTCCATAGCTTCTCTAGATTTTGATCTACAGCAAATGTGTGTCAAACTAAGTTTCAATTTTCATTCAAAATCTACAAGTCAAATGTATGGTCATGCTTTGTAGAAGTTGTAGATCTAGTCTCAGTGGAACCAAAAAAATTGGGTTTGCATTTTCTGAATTTTCTACGAATTTCTATGATTTTTCTAAGGTGCTGGACCAAGTTGCAAGAAAACTAAGACTAAGATCATTGCAGCCAAGTCCCTGGTTCACAAATAGGTCCCTGGGAATTCACAACCATACCTTCCGGCGGCGGGGCGAGCTCGCCGGCGGCAAAGCACGGCCGGACCTGGAAAACAAATGGCACGGTCGCGCGATTGGACTCACCACGAGCCGATAGGTGGCGGTGGCTGGGCCGGAGGTGGCTCCGGCGAGCGGCGGCGGCGCGCCCGCCTCGGTGCGGATTCCGGCGAGGGAAGGGGCAATGCGGGGCAACAAGCGGCTGTGGAAGCTCCACTGGAACCTAGGGTAGGTGCTCGAGGGCTTGGCCGGCGGCGGGAGCTGGCGGAGGTGCAAGCTTGCGGCGGCGGCGGCAATGGCGGGCGGCGGATGGGTGCACACACGCGGGAGGAGAGGGAGCTACTTTTATAAGCGGACGAGCGCGTGAGGAAGCACGGAGGCTTCGCCTCGAAGGTAGAGAAGGAGACGAGAGGGGGACCGGACGCGGCAGACGCCTGCGCAGGGGATTTGCCGGCGGGCGACGCGGCGGGGGTCCCGGCCAGGAGCTGGCGGAGGTGCCACGCGCGGCGGGATGCTTCCCCAGGTGGATCCTTGCTCGGGTGGCGCCCGGGCGCGATGATGGCGTGCCTCGGGCTCGGCGGTTCGGCAGGGGGGGTCCGGACACCGAGGGCAGGGCAACGTACGTCGGCCGCCACGTGGCAGTGCGGGCGCGACGCGCCGGCGCGTGGGCGCGGTCCAGGGCGCGATGTCCCAGTTCAAAACGGCATTTGCACACGTTTGACCGATTCAAACTTGAATTTTTCAAATACAACTTCACAACCGCCAAAAAGCAAAGTTGTAGAGGGGTTATAGGAGAACAAATTTTGTGCAGGTTGACCTATGTTTTAAGCAATGGTTTGGGCATGAACTGCAGGCAAAGTTGCTGTCTTTCATGACGCTAATGAATAGTGAAATTGAGTTTGACTTGGATTTTTGAACTATTTCCTCTTCGAATTTGAAGTGCCACTCTAAAGATGAAATGTGTCCCATGAATTTTTGAGTATTTAAACAAATTTTGGAGAACATGGCCAAAGTTCCAGGACAAGGTGTGGGCACTAAGGGGTTTGACCACTTTGACTGGGGTTTTGACCATGGCAAGGGGTGTTGACTTGCTTAAGATGTTCATGGGTGATTGTTGGTTATGTTTTCGAGGTGATGACCCAGGTTGACCAAGATTTGACCAAGGTCAAAGGGTTTGACTGGTCATTAGTGTTAATTAAAAACCTGGGGCGTCACAGCCTACCCCCCTTAAGAGGAATCTCGCCCCGAGATTCGATTCTAAAGAACAAGGTAGGTTAAAGAAACTTACGGTTTCGAGATTGTAGAAAACCTGGGTACTTGGTGTTGAGATAATGCTCCGTCTCCCACGTTGCTTCTTCTTCCGTATGGTGACTCCATTGTATCTTGTACATCCTGACGGTATGTCTTCGGGTCCTTCTCTCCTTTCGGTCCAGTACCCTCATAGGATGCTCAATAAGTGAAAGATCCGGCTCAATCCAAGCATTTGCTTCCGTGATTATCTCGGTCTCAGGCACATGCACACCTCTCTTCAATTGGGTCACGTGAAACACATTGTGAACTGCAGAGAATTGCTCCGGAAGTCGGATGCGATAAGCAACTGTCCCACATACTTCAATGATTTCATAAGGTCCAATATAGCGTGGAGCTAACTTTCCCTTAACACCAAACCTTTGCACACTCTTAGTTGGTGAAACCTTTAGGTATACATAATTACCAACTTCATATTGCCGGGGAGCGGTCCCTCTATCATGATAGCTCTTTTGCCTCATTTGAGCCAACTTCAAATTCTCTCTTATCAATTTCACCTTTTCTTCAGCGTCCTTGACTAAGTCCGGACCAAAGAGTGTTCTTTCTCCGGCTTCTGACCAGTTCAAAGGGGTGCAGCATTGCCGTCCATAAAGGGCGTCAAATGGTGCCATTTTCAAACTAGCTTGATAACTATTGTTATATGAGAATTCTGCCAGGGATAAACACTTGTCCCAACTTTTATCAAAATGCATGATGCTTGCCCGTAGCATGTCTTCCACAATTTGATTTACCCTTTCAGTTTGACCATCGGTCTGCGGATGATAACTGGAACTACAGATCAATTTAGTTCCCAAATATTCATGCAATTGCTCCCAGAAACGAGCTACAAACTGGGTACCTCGATCAGAAATGATGGTCTTGGGAATCCCATGCAAGCGTACTATTTGGTCCATATAAATCTCTGCATAGTCTTGTACTGAATAAGTGGTGTGAACTACGATGAAATGAGCAGTCTTGGTCAGTCGGTCCACTATAACCCAAATAGAATCTTTCTTTCTGGCAGTCAGGGGTAATCCCACAATGAAATCCATACTTATGTCATCCCACTTCCACATAGGTATCGACAAGGGTTGGAGTACACCTGCCTATTTCAAGTGGCTTGCTTTCATCCTATGACAAGTATCACACTCGGACACATACTTTGCTATGTCTACCTTCATGTTTGACCACCAAAAATTTTCCTTCAGATCTTGATATATTTTGGTGCTTCTGGGATGAATAGAGAATTTGGAAAGATGAGCCTCATCAAAAATTTCCTTCTTAATTTCCTGGTCAGCTGGAATCACAAGACGTTTCCCAAACCATACCACATCCTTGGAATCCCTATGGAAACAATTATATTTGGGGTCTCCTTCAGCTAATTTCTGTTTTATTAGTTGTATGCCCTCATCATTGCGTTGAGCCGTGACAATTCTGTCATAAAGGTTGGATTCTGCAGATATGGCATATAGATTTCCTTGCTCTACCACTTCCAAATGAAGCTTCCTCAAGTCTTCACATAAAGTGTCACTATACGGCTCCACCTCTAAACGGTTGCAGTGAACCTTGCGGCTAAGGGCGTCTGCAACAACATTGGCCTTTCCGGGGTGATAGTGCACTTCTAGATCATAATCCTTAATTAGCTCTAGCCATCTTCTCTGTCTCATATTTAGATCTGACTGAGTGAAGATATATTTGAGACTCTTGTGATCGGTGAAGATATTGCAACGATTGCCCATCAAATAGTGTCTCCATATCTTGAGAGCATGAACAACCGCTGCTAGCTCTAAATCATGAGTGGGATAATTTATCTCATGGGGTCGAAGTGCCCGTGAGGCATAGGCAATGACTCGGCTTTCTTGCATAAGAACACAACCGAGACCAGTACTTGAAGCATCACAGAAAACTTCAAAGGGTTTGGAATTATCCGGTTGTACTAGCACTGGGGCTGAAGTTAAGTGTCGCCTCAACGTGTGGAAAGCTTTCTCACATGCTTCACTCCACACAAATTTTACTCCTTTCTTTAACAGCTCGGTCATAGGTTTGGCGATCCTGGAGAAGTCCGGGATGAATCGACGATAATAACCCGCCAGACCCAGAAAGCTACGAATTTGGTGCACAGACTTGGGTGGTTTCCAGTCCATCACCTCTTGTACCTTGCTAGGATATACGGATATGCCATCTTTGGAAATAGTGTGCCCCAAGAATTTCACACTATCCAACCAGAATTTGCACTTGGAGAATTTAGCATAGAGTTTGTGATCTCTCAAACGTTGCAGAACAATTCGAAGATGTTCGGCATGTTCCTTCTCATTTTTGGAATAGATTAGGCTATCATCGATGAAGACCACTACGAACTTGTCAAGCTCCGTCATGAATACGGAGTTCATGAGATACATGAAATAGGCTGGCGCATTGGTGAGACCAAAAGACATCACCAGATACTCGTAGAGACCATAACGGGTGGAGAAAGCAGTTTTGGGAATGTCACAAGGTCGAATTTTGATTTGATGATAACCAGACCGGAGATCGATCTTGGAGAAAACCTTGGTTCCAGCCAACTGATCAAAAAGAACATCAATGCGGGGAAGAGGATATTTGTTTTTAATGGTCACCGCGTTGAGAGGTCTGTAGTCCACACATAACCTCAAACTACCATCTTTCTTTCTGACAAAGAGTGCGGGGCAACCCCAAGGAGAAGAACTTGGGCGAATGTAGCCCTTATCTAGCAATTCTTGGAGTTGATTTTTCAGTTCAGCTAGCTCTTTGGGTGGCATACGGTAAGGTCATTTTGAAATGGGTGCAGTGCCAGGTTGGAGTTCAATCACAAACTCGACATCCCGGTCTGGTGGCATGCCAGGCAATTCGTCTGGAAAGACATCAGGATATTCACAAACTACTGGAATTTCTTCAAGGTGAGATGTAATGGTCACATAGGCACAAGGGTCTGCACCATCCTTAAAAGGTAAGTACAGGGTGGTGTGTCCGATGGTAGGTGAATTGATCGCTACGACTCTACCCGAGATATCTAGAACCACCTTATGTCGGGTCATCCAATCCATGCCCAAGATAACATCCATACCCTCTAAACCTATGACAATGAGGTTTGTTTGAACCGTCTTACTTCCCAATTTCAATGGTACTCCGAAGGCTAAGGTGTGAGAAGAGATTTTTCCACCCGGAGTGACAATTTTGTAAGCCTCCTTAATGTGTGAACCACTCAAACCCAATTTTTCTACCAAACTTCCACTAATAAAGCTATGAGTAGCTCCAGAATCGAACAATATCTTAATGGGAGTGTCATTGATAGAGAAGGTACCCGTTAGCACTGACGCTCCCTCTGGAATGTCACTCATAGTGGTGAAGTTCAGTTTACCCTGGCGGACTTGTACCATTGGCTTTTTGGCTGAATGGACCGGCTTGGCCCCTGAACTTTGATTCTGCTGGTTGGGCTTAATCTGCTTGGGCTTTGGGCAGTCACTTATATAATGCCCAGGCTGTCCACAATTGTAACAACGGCGTTCACCGGTGTTGCATGGGGGTGCATTGGGCTTGGAAGCTTGCTGCTGGGTGCTGCGGAACTGGAAGTTCCCTGAAGGCTTGTTCTGTGACGGCTTTATCGTCCAGCGTCTAGTTGAAGATGGCTGGGACGAGTTGGGAACGTTCTTCTTCACGAAGCAAAACTTTTTGTTAGTCCCGCTGCCCGAAGCAAAACTAGCATGCCTCTTCTTGTCTCTCTAGGCCTTTTTCATAGCATCCTCTTGGGATATAGCCTTATTCACCAACTCATGGAAATTGTTGGGCTCTATCAAGTTCAGCCGTTCATACAATTCTCCATCGAGGCCATCACGGAACCGCTCCATCTTCTTCGCATCAGTGTCCACATGATGCCCGCCATACTGGCATAGGCTATTGAACTTTTGTGCATAGTGATACACCGTGTCAGATCCCTGCCTAAGGGCCAGCAGTTCCCTTATCTTCCTATCCATAAGCCCTTTTGGAATGTGATGGCTTTTAAAGGCTTGCTTGAACTCATTCCAAGTGACAGCATGCCCGGCCTGCTGCATAGTCTTGAAATGTTCCCACCACATCAAGGCCTCACCTCGAAGTTGCAAGGCCGCAAAGTTGGCCTTGTTTTCCTCTGAGCATGGTAGCACAAAGGCAGAGAACTTGGCCTCAATAGCCTTGATCTATGCCTCAGCTTCAAGGGGGTCTTCCGCCTTAGTGAAGGTCGGGGGCTTCATCCCAATGAACTGAGCGTAGGTGGTGACATGATTAGCCCCATGTGGTGGCTTTTGGTTCAGCTGCTGGGCTATTTGTTGCTGCATCTGTAGGATCTGGCATAGCACCTCGGTCTGAGTGGCCATGAATGCCTCCGACGGCGTCATGGGCGGTGGCGGTGGCAGTTCACCACTACCTGACGCTCCAAAACCGTTAGGAGAGCTGCGTGTTGGTCCCACCATCCGAAAATGTGAGCTCTTGTTAGTCACATAGTCATAGTCTCGCTTGGAAGGAAATGACAAGTGTATATTATGCATGACAAAAGCTCATTCGTGCAAAGTTTCTCAAAATTTGCAGCAACACGGTCATAAGCGAAATTTCATATCCATCAGCCCATGAACCGAAAAATTCTTAATTTTGGTCAGTAGGTGTAAACTCTCATACGCTTCAATGTTGGTATTCAACTCCGAATTAAAATCCTAAGTTCGCATGTCCGAAGAACCCTATTGGCGAAACTCTGCCTAGCTGCCCTGGCAGCATGCTGAACTCACCGAAATTTCTGTAACTCTAGGTTCCCTCATGCAAAAATGCTGAATTTTGGTTAGCATGGTCATCACAATATTTCGCACAACTTTGATATTCAACGCATGAGAAGATTTTGAAGTTCAATTGCTCAAAAAAATTCGTTTCCATCATTCTGTCCGGCTGTTTGGACAGCAGCCAGAACTGGACTAAAAATTGCGTAACTTTCGGTAGGAAGGTGCACAAATGCTGAATTTTGGCGAGCGCGATCATCATAAAATTCTGAACAAGTTTGGTATTCAACACATGACTCGGATCTGACCACAACTAGCTTAAACATTTTCTTTACAACGATCACTGCAGGAATGGTGTTCAACCAAGCATTACATGGATGCTGTGTTTTTGGGATCACCATCGTACATCAGGGGGTTACATTGCAGTCGTGCTGCACAAAAGAATACTCCTAAGTTAGCCTACCACAAAAACCAACCAAAAGCGGCTACACACAGGAGTATAAGTCATCCTACTACATCACTATGGCAATCTAGTTGCCAACAGAAGCGTCACTGGCTGCAGGTGAAGCGGGTGGTGTCGGTGGAGGTGGTCCCGCCTGACTCTCCTGGTCTAGGCCGGACTGTCCCTGCTGCTCCTCGGGAGGTGCCTCCACTGGGGATGCCGGCTGCAGAGCCACGATGGCCTGAGTGCTGCTACCTGCACCTCTGCCTCCTCCACCTGCTGCTGCATCTCTGCGATGTTCTGAAGCAGTGTCAACCTCTCTATGTCCCCGACGTCCACGTGCTCCTGAAGGGTAGTGACCTCGGCCTCTAGGTCCAGAATCCTCTGCAAGTGGTCGCCTCTCTCCAGCTCCAACTGGAACCTCCTGGTATGAAGCCAGTCGCCCTCCTGCTGAGTCTGAAAGAGAGTGAAACCCAGCTGCTGGTAAGCCGTTGAGAGACTGTGTCAGGCGAGCCGAGCAGACTCCAGACGCTGGCTCAACATCAGCTCAGTGGTGTTGCGCAGCGCCTGAAGTGTGAATACAGCGTCCAAGCAACATGTCAGAGTCCGCGTGATGTCCAACGGAACTGCGAGCAGAAGTAGCTCCTGTAGGTGGTCCACACGGTCCAGCCACGCTGAGTCGTGCGGGTCCACCGCCGGAAACAGCCCAAACGGTGACAGGGCCACCACAGTCGGGTTGTGGTCGCAGAAGTCCGTCAGCACCCATAGGGCAGCCGACTCGAGAGTCTCCTGTCCACGAAGGCCCCAGTACACGGAGCTCAAGTCTAACCAGTCGGGGTGGTTCGGGTGAGGAGGTACGGTGACGGTCACCCTGCAACGGGGCACGCCCAGGTGCTCAAACTCGATCGACTCGTAGATCGGCGGAGTGGTGTAGCCTGCGGCACTAAGTGCCTCCCACACAAGGTGTGGAAAACCCTCCCAGTGCAGCCTGTCGGTACGGACCGTACCGTCAGTGCCGTACTCGAGAAAAACGGGGGCAGCCATCTGCACAAAAATGTAACGCATGTTAGAACTCGACAAGAGAGCAACATGTCAAATGGTGCAAAATTCTGGCAGCTGTGAATAAAAATTCATAACTCAAAAACCAGAATCCCAAAAATTCTCAAATTTTACCAGCTACTCAGTAAGGTTTTTATGCACATTTTTGGTATTCAAAGGTTGGGCTAGATCAATTATGTACAAGGTCAAAAGATGCAATGTTCAGAGTACTGTCCTCAGAAAAACAGCATGACCTAGGTTCACTAAAAAGGGTATAACTCGAGATATACAGAAGCTATGACCATGAATTTTTGCGAGCAAAAACTAGATTATATGTGGAGCAACTTCGGTATAGATCATCTAGTCCAATTATTTCTAGAACATGGTGCAAAAATTCAAGTGAACCGTCTTAACAGATCTTGGACAGCAACAACATCTAGACATGCGAGAGGCGATGCTAGAACACAAAAATCGCACACTAGCAAAATTTTACCTTAGAGAGCACACAAATTATGAATGGGTTCAGTTTTTAACTTTTCACGATTTTTAACATGATGCAAGACGTCCTAGTCGTCCTCACAAGGCGATCAAGCTAAAAATCGAAGTTAGTGCCGGTGGCAAGGCTTTTATTCGTCTCTCCTTATAATAACTAGTCGAGAACTATTCGATGCTCACTTAGCGACTAACGGACGTTGTTAGTGCACCTGCAGAAAAGAACCTTCCGTGCCAGCACGTCACGGAAGCGTCCACATACATTACCGTTCACTATAGAAACGATATCCATGCATCAAGCCGCTGCATGGACAGCGTCCAACCTCAGACACCCTCCGTTTGAATTGAGTGCATCCTTACCTCGCATATTCACAATGCGGAACGTCCACGTATGGCAAAACGTGATGAACTAGTATGGTTGTGCAAGAAGTAAGTTCTGACAAGAAATAAATGTGCTGGAAGTTAGCAAAATAAACCATAGATTTGTAAGCCACCTGAAAGAACCCAAAAATTCCCTCTAGGGTCCCTCGGTCTATATCCATCCTTAACAGACCAACGTATTTTGCAAATCCAAACATTCTTGGCAAGTTTTATTCAAAAACCAGTGATTAAGGTTGTTAATTAAACTCTGGTGCATATAATCGCTCTGGTACCAGTTGTGACAACCCGCCCAGGAAAATACCGTACTATCGCCTAAACCAACCCACTTTGGTCATTAAACAATAATAAAGTATCATCCCGTCGTTTGTTGCCGGGTCGAGCCCGGTAAAATCACTTACATAGCAACAAAGGATCGACAATATGCATTTTACTCACGCGAAGGCGAGTCCAGAGTACAACACATAATTTAAATCCAAATCTGCCCCGAGGGGTTTAATTATTACAAACCGAAGTACTTGACATGATAACGAGGTTCAGAGTTCGAAAACAGCGGAAATAGGACTAAGCGTCACGAGGAGCATCACAGGAGGCCTGCCATGATGCCTTCACTCGTCGTCCTCCACCCACTCCAGCTCCCAGCCAGGTGGAATCTCTCCAGGCCACACATCACTAAAAGCATTACCTGAAATCAACAAAATTATAGCAAGGCTGAGTATACTACTACTCAGCAAGTCTTACCCGTCGGGTGACGACTACATCACCAAACTCTAGATATGAGAGGCTTTTTGGCCAGTGGGGTTCTTTTGCTGAAAAGCAACAAAGAGTATGTCCTTACTTTCCAGATTTTAGCTCAGATTCTAGTGAATTACTCTTTTCTAAATGAGCAAGCTATTTCAAGCATAAGTAGGACAATTCAATTAATCAAGCATAAATATTCACAAAGTTCCATCATTAGGGATATCATGGCCAGTTGGATAAGTAGTCTCAGATAACGGTGAGAGGCCGACAACCGATTGATTTAACCTTGCAAGGTGGACCTAAACACACGGAAGAGTGTACTCACCAAGAGTGCACCAACCAGGCGGTTCCCAAAACTCTTCAGCTCAGGATCGAATCTTACAGTCTTTGGTACAAGGCTATCTGGCACGCCTCACATAGCGTCCAGAATCACACATGCACCACCGGTAGCTAGCCGTGAGACGCATCTCAAGATGAGTAATAGTAAGATCCCTCACCGCCTCATTAAGGTACTAGGCTTACCGGTCCCATTCCCGACAAGTGCTTAGTACTTTCAAACACTTAACCCACGAAAGCCAGTGGACCGGAGTCCAATCCCATGCTGTTACCACATGAGCAATCCAATTATAAAGATCTTATGATTCCAACATAAGAACCTATTCTCGCGAGTGACGAACATCACTCGACTTGTACCGGTCCTATAGCATAGCAGCTAACGGCCTAGCATACTAGTAAAGGACAAAGGTGCCTAGGGATCATGCATCTAGGGTTTCATTCCAACTCCTGAACGTAAATGCACGAACATCCATAGATAGTTGCATAAATTTCCAAAAAGACTTAGGTTAATGCTCCGGTGCTTGCCTTCGTCAGCAACGCTAGCCTGGGGCTCCTCAGTGTCCTCGTTCACCTCCACGTACTGCAGCTCCGCGTCCGCTCCTCATTCCTCGGCTTCCGGCACGAGCGAGTAGTTACCGTCGGGAAGTTCTACACGGTATGCATATGCAGGATTATTGTGTGAGGTGAGAGATTAATTATCACATCCAACTCTTGTTGGCCATATTCACCTAGATAAGCATTTACCTAGTACAAACTTTCGATTAAAGGCATGACATGTGGTGTGTTGGGATTTAATCTTTTTGATAGTGACTGTGTACATCTTTAAGCAAATAAAGAAATTTAATTTCACAAAACAGCAAGGGTGGATCCTCAGCTCCTACACATGCTTCTCAACATTTTAATAAGGCCATCCATTGAGCAAGGATGATTTTTCCCAATTAAACCTATTATGAAGTTCATTCGGGTTCCAAAGCTTTTCACCACAAAAATAAATTATAAAAACAGTGGGAGGTGCATTTAAGGATTTAATTACTTAAACCAAGCCACTGATCAAGGATTCACATTTAATTGAGCACTAAAACAACTATACCAAAAATGACATTTCCTAGCTACCCAAAATATGAGAAATACATAAATAAATAAATCAAGCACTTCTGGAGCCAAACTCACTCCTACATCATCCGTGACCTAAAACAAGCCTAGGAAACTAACAAACACAGCAAGAGCCATTTCAAAATTTGAACTAGGCATTTAAATGTAAATCTAAGCATAAAACAAGAATAAATACTTATGACACAGAGAAAATCATGATAAATGCAGGAAAGTTGAATCTAGTCATTTCATGATCATAGCCATAAGTTGAGCCCAAAAATCTATTTATATTTTGCTACAAAAATCATTAAGGCAGAAATAGCATAAATGCAAAGTAAATCATATTAAATATCTGCTCAATAACTATGTGCAAATTTTGGTCCAGAGTCTATACATGACATGTCTAGCAACATATCCAAAATTTAGCTCCATAGCTTCTCTAGATTTTGATCTACAGCAAATGTGTGTCAAACTAAGTTTCAATTTTCATTCAAAATCTACAAGTCAAATGTATGGTCATGCTTTGTAGAAGTTGTAGATCTAGTCTCAGTGGAACCAAAAAAATTGGGTTTGCATTTTCTGAATTTTCTACGAATTTCTATGATTTTTCTAAGGTGCTGGACCAAGTTGCAAGAAAACTAAGACTAAGATCATTGCAGCCAAGTCCCTGGTTCACAAATAGGTCCCTGGGAATTCACAACCATACCTTCTGGCGGCGGGGCGAGTTCACCGGCGGCGAAGCACGGCCGGACCTGGAAAACAAATGGCACGGTCGCGCGATTGGACTCACCACGAGCCGATTGGTGGCGGTGGCTGGGCCGGAGGTGGCTCCGGCAAGCGGCGGCGGCGAGGTCGCGGCGGCGCGCCCGCCTCAGTGCAGATTCCAGCAAGGGAAGGGGCAATGCGGGGCAACAAGCGGCTGTGGAAGCTCCACTGGAACCTAGGGAAGGTGCTCGAGGGCTTGGCCGGCGGCGGGAGCTGGCGGAGGTGCAAGCTTGCGGCGGCGGTGGCAATGGCAGGCGGTTGATGGGTGCACGCGCGCGGGAGGAGAGGGGGCTGCTTTTATAAGCAGACGAGCACGTGGGGAAGCACGAAGGCTTCGCCTCGAAGGTAGAGAAGGAGAGGAGAGGGGGACCGGACGTGGCAGACACCTGCACAGGGGATTTGCCGGCAGGCGGCGCGGCGGGGGTCCCGGCCAGGGGCTGGCGGAGGTGCCACGTGTGGCGGGACGCTTCCCCAGGCAGATCCTTGCTCGGGCGGCGCGCGGGCGCGATGATGGCATGCCTCGGGCGCGCGGTTCGGCAGGGGGGGTCCGGACGCCGAGGGCAGGGCGGCGTACACCGGCCACTGCGCGGCGGTGCGGGCGCGATGCGCCGGCGCATGGGCGCAGTCCAGGGCGCGAAGTCCCAGTTCAAAACGGCATTTGCACACGTTTGACCGATTCAAACTTGAATTTTTCAAATACAACTTCACAACCGCCAAAAAGCAAAGTTGTAGAGGGGTTATAGGAGAACAATTTTTGTGCAGGTCGACCTATGTTTTGAGCAATGGTTTGGGCATGAACCGCAGGCAAAGTTGTTGTCTTTCATAGCGCTAATGAATAGTGAAATTGAGTTTGACTTGGATTTTTGAACTATTTCCTCTTCAAATTTGAAGTGCCACTCTAAAGATGAAATGTGTCCCATGAAATTCTGCACAACTTTTATATTGGCCGATTTTTGAGTATTTAAACAAATTTTGGAGAACATGGCCAAAGTTCCAGGACAAGGTGTGGGCACTAAGGGGTTTGACCACTTTGACGGGGGTTTTGACCATGGCAAGGGGTGTTGACTTGCTTAAGATGTTCATGGGTGATTGTTGGCTATGTTTTCGAGGTGATGACCCAGGTTGACCAAGATTTGACCAAGGTCAAAGGGTTTGACTGGTCATTAGTGTTAATTAAAAACCTAGGGCGTCACAGCCACCCTAACATTACCCATCATCGTCTGCTCCTTTCGAACCTCATCGCCATTTGTCACGCCTCACCATCGTCTTCCTACCTCGCCTTTCTTGGCCATGTTGTTAGTTCCCATCACACACGCGTCACCCTTCTCTCGCCCGCTGGTCGTGCCTTCCCTGCCTCGCCGTCATCTGCCCGACCGCGCCATCATCCCCGCCTTCTTGATCTCATCAAAATATTTATGAAAATTTTTATATGATAATAATATACAGCCAGGGACAAAGGTAATCTCCATTGATATAGACCCAACAACAGATGCAGTGGAAGTTTTGTTGGTACTCTATTGTCATCTAAAGGAAAAATATTTCTGCCTAGTTAGCGAAATTCTATACTCTAAATTAATTTCTTTCGCACCCATCACTCTATATTTCATTCCTAATACCAATTATCCTATATTTTATTCATCCATCCCAACTTCCATCTCCTCTCTCTTTCTTCTCACTTTTTATTTTCTCCTTTTTCCCTTCTCATTATATCTCCTCCTTTCCCTTTGCACCCGCCGGCTCTCTCATCCACTCCCTCTCCGGCTCGCGCGCGCTCTCTTTCTCCACGCCGTCGTGCGCCTGTTGCTTTTCCCACCGGCGAGCGGCTCAGCCACGCCACCCCCTTCCTTCCTCCCTCTGCCGGCAAGCCGCGGTGCCGCGCCACCCTTCCCTTGCTCCCTCCGCAACCGAGTCGGCCTCCCCTATTCTCTCCACGCCCTCCTTCGCTCCATCCCCTGTTCTCCTCCACGGCGACGGGGGCGGTGTTGGGCGCAGAGGCATGCAGGCCTGGGGAGGAGGCTGAGGACGCGGCGGGACGGGAGGAGAGGCGAGCGCAGCCACGTACCCTCAAGGAGGGAGGCGACGACCATGGTGGCAGCACGCGGGGCAGGGAGCGGCTCGGCCTCGAGCTCGGCCATGGAGCAGCCGCAACGATGGCTCGACCTTGAGCTCGGGGTCGTGGTGGCGTGGGACGACGACCATATGCAGTGCTGCAGGTGGAGCTGCTCCTCCACGCACAGCCTAGCCCCGCCTCGTCCTGGTGGCGGAGCTCCCGCGCCCCTCACCGACAAGGCGGCCGTCTCCGCACAACGCTCTCATCGATGCGCCGCCCTTCCTACTTGAGTCGCGCCATGGGAAGCTTGATGGTGACGGCCTGCGGCGGAGATCTCTCGGCATGCGGATCTGCCGGGATGACTCACCATGGAGGTCCCGGCGGCGGCGGCGGCGGCTCGAGCTCGGGCGCCATGGATGTCCCCTTGCTAACTGTGTTGTCGAGCTACGTGGGCGGAGGAGGCGCGACGACGGCGACACGACCATTGACTACAAGGACTACAAGTTGATTACAAAATAGTTGAGGGGATTTTTTTGAAAAAACCACAGTAGATTGATAGAAACTCCCGCACTTTAACATTAGGCATTAGGTATAGACTTGTATTTAACTAGGGGAACCTCACCCGCGCGTTGCTGCGGGAATTAAGAAAATACAATGATTTTAAGGAAAATTTACCATGATATCATCTCTTGACGATAAGGACATGAGCATATTATGTAAAGTTGAAATACCTGGGTAATGAGTATCACTATTTATTTAAACTAAAGTGGCAAGCTATTTGAACTGAAGTTTCTTATCCGAGTATAAACAAATATTTATAACGATCACATGGTGTATCTTGAAAAAAGAACATGTAATTATTTACTAGAGTGAGTCCTTGGTAGCATAGATAATTCTATCTTGTCCGTTCTCCATGTTTTATATTGAGAATAATTTCCAAGGGTTACCTGTATGAATAGTGAGTATATTATAGATGTCAGATATTATACTTGATTGAATATTTGGAGCTTTATTGAGTATAATATTTTATGAAGTACCTCTCAATGGGTCTTCTGTTGTTTTGCTAGAGGATCAGCTGGAGCCTCTTTGTTGAATTCCAACCTTCGTTTAGCCTGTGAGTCGCTGCAAAATATATGGAATGCGAAGATGTTAGAATTGTCTTTTCCGTTCTCCAGGTTTGCTGACAGAAATATTGAGATCTTTCAAATCCCTTTCAGACATTTTCAGGACTTAGAGTGACCGGCACACTCAAGATACAGCAGGCACAAATGTTGTCTACTTCCAAATTTTACTTTAGTATTTTTATTTTCAAACTTCACCAAAAAAACCCGCAGCAACGCGCACGGAATCACCTAGTATATACTGTAGACCGCAGCATATACTGAGAAGAAGAAGAAAAGGTTGGAGAACACAAATTTGGCAGCACGTACCAGCCAGCAGCAGGGGAATTATAAGGGTTGAAAAAAATAGCTGTGGCCTACCAGCCAATGCCAACGTTAATTTTCCAGGGCTTGCATTGGTGCGCGTCAAGGTGATACAGTACGCATTGGGACTCCAGCAAGTACGCCACGGGCCGTGATGAAAACTTGGCCGCGCGCCAGCAGCTGTTTGACACCTAATTTCTGATTGTCTGGGAAGGAATGAAACAGCAAATAATTGCACACACGCTGCATCTGCCGGCCACACAGAGATGGAAATTAGCGAAACCGTTAGTGGGCATGTGATTCAACACACAGCAGCAGCGCATGTGCACGGGCGGATTGACCTGCATGCAGTCGCGACCCGGGAATCAAATCTGAATTTCAGTTAGCACTCACACTAGCCAATCAGAGGCCTGAGAACTCCTTAAGGAGGGCTAGTGGGGAGCTCCTATATAGGAGTTATAGATTTTTTAGGCATTTTTAATTTATTTTTTCATTTTGGAAAAATATATGATCATTTGAAAAATTAGCAAAACTAACCAACAACCGCTTTGCCCACGACGGTTGCCGTGGCCCACCGTGCACTAGGGCGGTTTGGCCAGCCGCCCCGGGGGCTAAGGGCGGCAAGCCCAGCCGCCGTGGCCCACGGCGGTTGACCAGCAAATCGCCGTGGGGGTATGGCGGCAGGATCTAACCGTCGTGGCCCACGACGGTAAGCTTCGCGACCGTCATGGGCCACGGCGGTAAGATTTGCGGCCGCCGTGGCCTACGACGGCAGGGCCTCAGCCCTCTATAAGACCCGAAAATTAGCCCGAAATTGTCACAATAATTCGAAAAAAAAGAAAAGAGAGGGTTGTGAAGGAGAAGAGAGTGAGGTGGAGGGGGCGAAGCAGCGAAGCTCTGCTGGTTCTTCGCTTCATTGTAGGTATTTCGCTGATTTCAACTCTTTTAGTACGTGTACTTAGATGTAATGAAAGTGTAATTAGTATTGATTCACTGGATTTCTTTAGATCTATAGTATGAAATAGTTCGTGTTTGTAGGGTTTAGGGTTCAGAAGGAGAAGGAAGTGAGGTGGAGGGGCGGAGGAGCGAAGCTCTGCTGCTTCTTCGCTTCATTGCAGGTATTTCGCTGATTTAAACTCTTTTAGTAATTTTACTTAGATATAATGAAAACATAATTACTATTAATTCACTAGATTTCTGTAGATTTTTGTATGGTATAGATTTTTGGAGTATAGATCTGTGGTTGTAGTTTAGATTTTAGTATATATGTTTGACACTCATTAGATTATTTTAGGTAACATATTTACTGTTGACTGTGTAGATTTCGGCGGATTAGTTTGTAATTTTAGTTTAGATTTTAGTCTATTTGTTTGTTAGTCCCTGGATGTAGTATTTGATAGTTGTTATTGCTTTTTATTATGAATCAGACATGTCGGAGACAGTCACAATCCAATTGTATTATGGATATAGAGAAATTATATATGGTCCACAAGAAGTTGACTTGTCAAATATTAGTTCAGTTGAGAAAAATGTTAAAAGAGTAGTAGAAAGAACTTGAGAAGGTATAGCCAACTGGTTGTGCAAGGCATTTGCAGTAGATTTAGAGTACCAATGCCTGTCGGTAATGGCACTAATCAACAGAAGTGATCATGTGTATTGGGAGCTCGTGCCACTTCAAGAGACTCCACAATGGAGGAGTTATATCAAAAATGCATGCCGAGTTGGGTTGCCTGTGATTTTGTTTGTCCATGTTTTCTAGAATGGTGGGTCTAGCAGTCAAGTGCATGAGGAAGCTGAGGATGTGCACAAGAGGGAAGGTGGTGAAGAAGGGGAACAACAAGAGGAGGAAGAAGGGGATTCGGAAGATGATGAGACAACTAGAGGTTATGTTGTCACTGGTTTTGTTGATGATGGAGAAGGAAACACAGAGGTGATGAGACATTACCAGAGAGAGTTAGAAAACAATGAACATGCATTGGAAGAGGGCTATGAAGGTGATGAAGATGATGATTATGATCAGTCTGAGGATCATGTGCCCTGTGATTTGCAGAACTACGATTTCTCGATTTCTCACAGTGTACTGTTAACATGGTGAGAATGTGCCTTGGGAGTACACTGAGATGAGGTTACAGTAGGCGCCATGTACCCCAGTACTGCACATGTGAAGGATGCAGTCAAGCAGTGGTCCACCTTGAGTCTGCATAGAGAGTTCAGGGTAGTGAAGAGCTCTCCAAAGATATATAATGTGCATTGCAAGAAGGAGGATTGTGCTTTTCGAGTGTATGCATATAAGGGGAAGTGTGATCATTACTTAGAGGTCAAAGAAGTGCTGCCTCACACATGTACCCTTGATCGGATTGATGCAAGGCACCAAAACATTTCAGCCGATTTTGTTGCAAGCCACATGTACCCTACCATTGTGAAATGTACTTCTTATGAGCCGAAGGCCATTATCAGTGCAATTGAGATTCCGGTACACTATCAGTTACGGTAAGGCATACCACGCAAAGAAGAAGGTATTGGAGCATAAGTGGGGTACTTATGAAGCATCCTACCACAATTTGTCTAACTTGCTACACACAATAGTTCAGATGAATCCTGGCAGCTACTATGATATCAAGGACTATCCTAGTGAGGAGAAACCAGGCAAGTTTGTGCTTCAGCGGCCATTCTTGGCATTGGGTGCCTGCTGAAAGGACCTTGATGTCGCCTAGAGGGGGGGTGAATAGGCGTGACGACCAACTTTGAGGTTGTTCGGCTAGTAGAATAAATAGTGCTCGACTGGTAGTATGAATAGTATTGTGTGAGAAGAAATAAGTCGAAATAAGTCAAGCTCAGACAGGCGAAATAACCTCTTTAACTTTTCTTCCCTAAAAACTTGAACTGCCAGGCGTCACCGGTCAGACCGGTAGTGCTGACTGGTCAGACCGGTCGCTGGCTCTGCTTCACAGGAGGCACCGGTCAGACCGTTGCCCTTCACCGGTCAGACCGGTGCGCCACAGAGATCTTGCAAAAACAGCTTCAAGCTCCTCTTGACTTATAGCACGAACCAAACTTGGTGAGTGGCCTTGGTAGATGATCACAAGGAAGGTAATGACCCCTGCACACACACAAGTAGTACACCCAAGTAGAACGAAGTGGAAGCAAATCAAATATGCTAGAAAACAACTTAGAGAGGCAAACCACAAAGAGATGCAAGGATTTGTTTCCCGAAGTTCACCTCCCACTAAACAAAGGCTACGTCTCCGTTGAGGAGCTTGTACGAGAACTTTCCCACAACAAGCTAGGTCTCTTTCAACCACTTTCCTCCTTTCCACTAAGGCGATCTTTTCCACGAAGAGGCAAGATCACAGCCCTCACAAACTTGCCGCTGCTCACCACAACCTTGGGAGCTAGCCGGTGATGCCTAGCCGTCTAGGAGGCAAACCTCCAAGAGTAAGAAATGCTTCGATGCTTGTAGACGCGAAATTGAAGTGCTCAAGCTATGAGAAATGCTCTTGTTAGCTCACAAAGGCTCTCTTGAGATCACTATCTCAACCCAACTCAAATATATGGTTTGAATCCACAAATCTCACAAAGAGAGGTTGGGAAGAGCCACTAAGGCTTAGGGTTTGCAAGAAATGACTTTGGAGCTCAGCACAAACACAAGGAACAACAACCCTCCACTGTAGAAGGCTTGGGGTATTTATACCCCTCAAAGGAGAAAACTAGCCATTAGCTGTCGGGCGGCACCGGTCAGACCGGTGCCCCACACCGGTCAGACTGGTGTTTGAAAAACTAGCCGTTGGTCCAGTCAGCACCGGTCAGACCGGTGCCCCTGACCGGTCAGACCAGTCAGGCCCGAGGTACCCAAAAACCCTTTCTATGACTCTAACACTTCACCAAAGAGATGAAGTGGCTCTGGTTAGGTTAGAAGGGCTTGTTAGCACACCCTTAGGCTCTCAAGGCTATTTCTCACAAGGTTTATCTAAGAGCACTTTGACTTGGTCAACTAGCTAATGTTGCATCCCTCTTGATAGTACGACATACCTATACTCAAGGTTAAATAAAAACACCGTGACAACCTCTTGAGCTTGAATGTCTTTAATCTTGCCATACTTGAACAATTTCCACTTGAGGGCTTTCAACTTAGCCTATGTCTTGAGCACGTCCATACTTGAGCAAGTGACTTAAGATCTTTCCATCTAGCATAAGAATGCACACTTGGATCCACAAGTCACTCCATATTGCCAATCATAACATGTAGATGAGTTGCATTGCTTCCCTCGGTTAAGGTTTGTATATGATACTTCGAGACCCCACGGATATTAGAACTTCACCTTAGCAAAACACTAATAGCGGCTTAGCTAGGACCCCAAAGATTGCTTAGTCCCTCGCCCTAGACATCTCGGTTGATCTCTTCCACTTACCCAATCCACGTTGAGTTTCACTTTGCTTCATCCACAATTAATCTCCATTTGAAATCCCACTTCAAATGCTTGTTCTTGATTGACAACGAATATGCAAGCTCCCAATTGAGGACCATAAAGTCTACACTCATCCTTGTGTCCTCTTTCAATTACCACATGAAGCCTTGCATTTAATTTAGAGAGAATTATCATCTTCTTTTTCTATGATCCTTGTACTTTAATCAAGCTACCATATTTACCGGAGACCATGAATTGACCTTCTCAAAATATCCCTAATATTTATTTTTCTTTGTTGCTTAATATTTGCCACTATGCCTTAGGATCACTGATATATTTGTCTTCTCCAATGTGAGCCATATAATATTCATTCACCAATATATATTCCAACAATAACTCATGAATATATAAATAAAATCTGCTCACAATCTTAGACAAATATGTTAGACCTTTAATCGCTTTGTTATTCAATTCACCAAAATCCACTTAGGGGCCTAGATGCACTTTCACCTGCATTGAAGCTTTCGAACTTTGTCGACCGGTACTTTGCATAGATGGCACTTTTCTCACAGGGAAATACAAAGGAACAATCCTGACAGCTGTGGCAGCTGACAATAACAATCAGTTGCTTCATTTGACCATTGCATTTGTGGAGGGGGAGAACGGTGACAGTGATACTGGTTCTTTGAGAGGTTGAAGAACATAGTGGTGCAGGATGTACAAAATGTGTGTGTCATACACGATAGGCACAAAGGTATTTTGCAAGCAATGAATGACATAAAAGATGGCAGCCAAGAGCGTTACAGAGTTCCATTGTGGCCAGATGTTAAGAGCAGGTGGTGCACTAGGCACATGAAAGCAAACTTTCACAGCCAGTTCAAGAACAAGGCCCTGTCTAAATTGTTTGAGCGGTTGTGTGAGCAGACTCAGCAGAATAAGTTCGATGCCATTTGGAAGAAATTAGATGACCTGACAAAGAAGGCATCAGAGAAGCTAGCAAAGAGGCCAGTGAATCCAGAACCTGGTGAAGAGCCAATTTCTCTCGAGGACGTGGTAGATGGCCCTCAAGTTAGGCGGAGAAGAGGGCGTGCTGAAGACCTTCGGCCAGTGGATTCAGAATGAGCCTAAGGAAAAGTGGTGTCTCATGTTTGACAAGGGCGGAGCAAGGCATGGGATAAAGACCACTAATTTTGCTGAGGTCTACAACTGTGTGCTTCGCGGTTCAAGACATCTTCCTCTAGTTGGAATCATTGAGTTCTTTATGTATCATACGATGCAATAATTTTACGAAAGGAGCAAGGTATCGTACAATGCAATATGTTTTATCATCTAAATGTAAAAAAAAACTAACCACCGTCCGCCGTGGGTCACGACGGTTGCATGACCGCTGCCTGTCACCGCCCAGCACCTGCAACCGCCATTGCCAAACGCTGTAGCCCACGGCGGTTTGGCTAAGCGGTTAGTGCAGGCATGCCTGCAACCGCCCTAGCGCACGGCCACGGCAGCCGCCGTGGGCAACGACGATCGATGGTTAGTTTTCTAAATTTTCAAACAATAGTATATTTTTCCAAAATGAAAAAAATAAATTAAAAAAGAATCATTTTTTAGAGACACTTGTTTTTACTTAGAGCCTGTTTGGCACAGCTTAGCTTTACTAGCTAAGCTGTTTTTTAGTTAACAGCTTCCCCAACAGTTTTTAAAATGAACCTAAGCTGTTTTAGGATTGGTGTTTGGTAAAATAGCTTCACCACCAACTCTTGAATGCAATTAAGAGCAGAATTCTCCACATTGCCCCTGTTTTTTTTGGCGGGAGAGCAGAAACAGCAAAAGAACGGAATTAAACAGACCCCCTGGTTCCGAATGGGGTCCTTTTTAAACACAAATGGAGTCCTTTTTAAACGGAATTTGGCGGGAGAGCACAACCAACAGACCCCTGGTTCCGAATGGGGTCCTTTTTAAACACAAATGAGACCTTTTTAAAGAACGGAATTAAACAGCTTTTAGCATCACTGTAGCACAAATGAGACACCTTTTTAAACAGCTTTTTAAACGACAGTAGCAAAAGATCGAACAGGTAGAAGAAACTGTTCCGTACACACATAAGTTCGACAGAAATAGTTTAGTTCGGAAATGAGATCTCTTGAACAAGCATCAGGATCATCATAACAGCTACCCAACTAAATCCTGAAGGTCCAACGCTGAGGTATTTCTATGTTGTATGCATCTTCTAGAAAGGTTTTCAGGTGCTTTCTAGGAAAGAAACTGCACAAATAGAATAAAAAGTGAACATTCCCTTGTCAGCAGCAACATACACTAAAAAAGGTTCAGTTGAAATCAACATGTAACAGAAACATATGTTAAAAATAAAAAGTAGGGGTTGTATCTGTATTCAGTACACACATAAGTTGGCATGTATGTTAAAAATACAAAAAGACAATTTGAACTCAAGATGTGCCAACCTCAGTCACATAAAGTCTAAAATATACCTAGTTTCAATCCATAGCCAACAACTGTTCCTGTAGTGATCCAGAGTTCATCCTACTCATGGCACAAAGAAGTCTGACCAGACTAGCCTATCCCAAAGCAGGCCTTGGTTCGCAATCCCAAAACATCATGAAAGAGAGAATTGCTACCACAAGGTTTACCAAAAATAGGGAACAACTATGTATATTAAATCTGAGCCAATAATTATACGTAATCAGGTTGTTTTCCAATGGCAAGATAATGGCCTGGTTTGAAGTAAAGCAGCTTCCTTCCCTGGAAACTAATCATTGCCCCCAGGCCAGATCATGAATATGTCCTTAATCCACTTTTTAAAAGAAGAGAACAGTGTGCATGCTACTCCAGCTGGATCAACAATTAGTGGGCTTAACCTTTTCGCTAACACCCATCTTAATCAGTCCTTTATATGAATGATATTGGCGGCCTAGCTCATATGCATGTCTTTTTGTTTGGAAAAAATAGAACCCCATGCATGCATGCACATCATCTAACTTTAGTCAAATCTGCGGTATGTAGTGCATTTGCACCAACAGATATGCACCAACAGATTGATCATACCTGCTTACAGCTCAAGGTGACATATAGCTCAGAACAAGGATGGCAGGATACACCTACCGTGTGTGTGCATGGGTGTCACTGAAGAATGAAGCCGTCGTCACGGATTAAAGACGGGCCAGGGAAAGCTTGGCCCTCCCTCCATCCGCCGTGCTGCAAGAAATGGCCAACATATCAAGGCACCGGCAATTGATAAATTGTTTTCCTGAAGTTGAACATAGCAGGCAGTCAGGCATCTATGATGCACCATCAGGTAGAAATGGCCAACACATTCAGACACTGCATATAAATAAAATAGAAATAGCTAGTGTCTAGTGACTTGACCAATACATTGGCTCACTGAATGAATGCATTCAGAATAAATCAAACAGGAACCTACATAGCTTTCTGTATACAGAAGCCAGCCCATTGCAAATGAGCTAATTTCGACACAAGAAGATTAAACCGCCACTTTCATGCATGCTAATCAAGGAAGCAGCTTCCCTGCAACAGCAAGTAAACATGAGCTAGGAAAAGCGAAGAAAGGACAAACTACTAGTATCCCCAGGAAGCATCAGCAGTGAGAATTAAGACTTGGATTATCTAAAAGCAACAAACACACTTTCTAAACAAGATCATCATACCTATAAATTATCAGAACCTCAATTACCTCAAGAGAACAGATAGATTCATACCTGCAGTGACCAGATATTGATAGATCATACCAGGGGAGCGCCAGAGGAAGAGCTGGGCAAGCTGATGGTAGCTGGGGGCGCGCCGGACCAACTGCTGGTCCAGGGGGGCGGGCAAGATGCTGCGCCTGGCAAGGGGCCGCCGTACCAGCCAGTTCCAGCGAGGGGGGCGCCGCTGGCCGAGGGAACGCCACGACCCGCGCCGGGCCACTCTGCGCCGCCAAACGGGGAGACGCCATGCCCCCCGCGGGGCCAAGATCCAGCGGCGCCGGCACCCACGCCGGCCCAAGAACCGGTGGCCGGCGGAGGAGCACCTCCAACCTGAGCAAGAAGTGCAGAGAAGGGCGGATCGTCTTGGTGGAGACCCGATCTGCCTGATTCCCGTCCATCATCACGTTCCGACGAGGGCTCACCCATGGTCTTGGATCTTGGGTCTGGCAGCTTTGAAGTCACCAGGATCACTCGAATCAGCAGGAGTAGTACAAGCCCCAGGTAATAGGAGAGGAGGTGAACTCACGTGCTGAGGAGGAAGACGCGCTGGCGCCAGCACGGTGGACGCGGAGGTGGTTGCCGAGTCGAGGGGGACGCGTCGTCGCAGAACGGAGGCGGAGAGGGGCGCCGGGACAGGGAGACGGAGCGGCGGTTCCAGGCGGACGGAGGCGCAGCGGTCTCGACGTGGGGTTACGGTGGCGGTAGTAGAGGGACTAGCTGCGCACCCATGGCGGCGGCCGCGGCGACAACTGGGCTGCGGCGGCGGCGCTACTCGCGTGGAGGCGACGCGGGCAGAGAGGAGGACGGGAAATCGATGGCAATTTTGGAGTAATTTTGTGGAAATGTCAGGGGTATTTTGGTCATTGTTGAGGGAGAGAGCGGCAGGGAGCTGCAATTTCGCAGCTTCACGCGCGATACGTGTTTCTCTCAGCGCAAATCCAGGGGAGCTGACGAGGGAGCTGCCGAGCGAGCTTGCCGTTTGGCGATTCAAGTTGCGAAGCCGCTCCTGAAGCCGCTTTTGAAGCTGTGCCAAACAGGCTCTTACTGGGCCAAAAAAGCAGTTCTCTCAACCCAACCATTCTCCAAACCGCTCTCGTACCCTCTTCTCTGGGCCCATTTCGTCCCACACCCACGCACGATGCAAATATCTCCCGCCCGTGCACGGTGCACCCGGTCCACGCAAAGTCGCAAAACCCCAAAGAATTATCCGTTGCCCCCGTCTCTCCCACAGTCCCACTATCCACACACTTCCGCCGCCCCGGCGGCTTAAACCCGTCCGCCTCCCCTCCCTCCGATGACCCCCGCCTCCCCGTAGCCTCGGCGTCGGCATCTCCGTTCCCGCCCCTCCATGGCCGCCCCACCCGCCCGCGCCTCTCCTCCCGCGGCGCACCATCCCCATCCCCTGCTCCGCCTCCGCCCGCCCGCTCGAATTTTCCGACCTCGCCTCCCCCCGCCCCGCCGCCTGCGCCTCGTGCTGGCGGCGACCGCCACGGCCGCCGCCGCCGCGTCCTCCGTCGCCCCCGACGACATCTCCCAGCTCAACCACCGCCTCCGCGCCATCGTCCGCCGCCGCGATGCCGCCTCCGCGGCGGCGCTCTCGTCCGCTTCCTCCGTCGACCCGGCCCAGGCCGAGGCCTACCTCCGCATGATCCGGGACCAGCAGCGCCTCGGCCTCAGCCAGCTCCGCGGGGACAGCGGCGGCGGCGCCGTCGGCGGGGAAGCCGAGGCCGACGGTGACGAGGAGGGGGATACGCGGAGGAGGAAGGGGGCGGCGGCGGGGAGCTCGCTCGGGCACCGGGTGGACCCGCGGGAGCTGGAGCCCGGGGAGTACGTCGTGCACAAGAAGGTCGGTGTCGGCAAGTTCGCCTGCATCAGCGCCGAGGACGGCGTCGACTACGTTTTCATCCAGTACGCTGACGCCATGGCCAAGCTCGCCGTCGACCAGGCTGCACGCATGCTCTACCGATACAACCTGTATGGCCTCCTTGATCCTCATCAACCTGCCATTTGCACATTATACAAACCTTCCGATCAGAAACGAAATTGTGCTCCAATTTAAAGCGCCAATTGGTATTCGGAACTGCCATATTTGGGATGGCAGTGCCCAGTGGCTTTGCAATTTCGATTTGTTGCAATGGACATATTCGTGCTATGTAATGACTTTCAAGCAATTATCTTGATCTCTACTGGAAATTAAAAATTCACGTTAACCATTTATCCAGATTGATGTCCCTTTCAGGCCTCATGAGAAGAAAAGGCCACGGAATCTGAGCAAACTGAATGATCCTTCTACCTGGGAAAAGCGGAGGCTCAAAGGGAAACGTGCTGTTCAGAAGATGGTTGTCAACCTGATGGAGTTATATCTGCAAAGGATGAGGCAGAGCAGACCTCCATACCCGAAGCCTGTGGCAGTGGACGAGTTTGCTGCTGAATTTCCTTATGAGCCTACTCCAGATCAATGCCAGGTCTACTTTAATCAAATGCAATTGATTGTCCTTCTAAAAATTGCTAGTTAAATTACTTATGCTTTTTGATTTGTAGAAACAGAAAGTACAGTTATCCTTTCACTGACATATATGTTCTCCTTGTGAATAAGGTCGCTTTTATGCCCTCAGAATCAGCAGTTATATTGCTTCCTGATTTTTGGCATTTAATGTTTTTGGGGGGTTGAATGTAGAAGTCGTTCAGATCCATTTGCACCTTATTCAGTACTGAAATTGCTTATTCATACCTGTGTAAGATATTGTTAGGCTTATATGGCTCACGACTTACGAGCCTCCTAGCTGGGATATCATTTCTACTAGATATGGCATAATATATTGTATGCACTACTGTCCTGATAGTTTCTGTTCTTACAATTGAGGATCTCATTTAGAATATCCTAGAATTCTAATCGTTTGAGCTGTTTGGATTACTATCCTATTGTGTGGGATACTAGGATCTAAATGAGATAAATCCTAATACCATTATCATGAAAATTGTCCTGACTAGGACCAAACTTTTATAATTGCATGCCATTGATATTTCCTTCTTGTTTCTTACTTTTTTTGGGAAAGCATCTGGTATAATTTTCTTGTTTTGATGACAAAGGCATGATGGGGCTTTCTTAATTTTTGTTTGATTAAGTTATATTACCATTTGCAAGGCAAATTTCTTAATAATATGGAAGTGCTGGCTTAAATGGTGTTCACTCTGATGGCAGGCTTTTATAGATGTTGAGAAAGATCTGACAGAAAGGGAAACACCAATGGATAGATTAATCTGTGGAGATGTGGGCTTTGGCAAAACGGAAGTTGCAATGCGTGCTATATTCATTGTTGTATCTGCAGGATATCAAGCTATGGTTCTCGCGCCAACGATTATACTTGCCAAGCAACATTATGATGTAATGACTGAGCGTTTTGCCAGTTATCCGGACATAAAGGTTGCCATATTTAGTGGCGCTCAGGTATGCTACGTCAGAAATTAGTTCATCCCACAATGCAATGCATTCTCCTTGAACATGTTGCATTCTAGTCTCCTGATTCTTAGTCTAATGTGGTTTGGAAAATAAAAAAAATATATATCTGACTTATGTATTAGCTAGAAAGGTAAGCTATATAATATATTACATAGCTGTGGTGGTACTGTGTTTTTGCAGAATGTTATTAATTGTCAGATTATTGCACAAACATATTTTAATGACGCCTTTATTCTCATCCGTCTCTTCCTATAGTGATAGGAAATTCTAATAATTATTCATAACTTTTGGAATCCTGGTTTTCTGTTGATGTCAAGTGTGTTGCAGATATAAATTTATTTGCTTAAGGGGTCAACTTAATACATTACATAACATGGCGATACCTTTTTTTTTTGCAGACCAAAGATGAAAAAGATGACATAATAAAAAAGATTAAGAATGGAGATTTGCACATCATTGTTGGAACTCATGCTCTCCTTACAGAAAGGATGGCCTATAGCAATCTTGGTCTTCTAGTTGTGGATGAAGAACAAGTACTTTTATGAATCTTACTATATCTTCTTTTTTTCGTCTTGTTTTGTGATAACTTTTTTTTTGTCCTTTGGAAGTGCTTTGTTGTCATTTGTGTTTTTTTTTTTGCTGTTCTAGTTTGGTGGTGTTATACATTGCTTTGATTATGATAATTTGGATGAGAATCAAATTCCAAGGAAAGAATTGATTATCTGAAAACTAAATTGGTTTCATTCTCTCAAAGCTAACAAAACTAATTTTCTGAAATGTTAGGTCTGATTTGCCGTAGATTAATGTTGTGAT
The DNA here is from genome assembly GCA_036936925.1 of Cenchrus fungigraminus. Classification (NCBI taxonomy): domain Eukaryota; kingdom Viridiplantae; phylum Streptophyta; class Magnoliopsida; order Poales; family Poaceae; genus Cenchrus; species Cenchrus fungigraminus. Next base: position 56,703,602 of record CM072768.1, on the reverse strand, counting down.
TGACATCTTGAAGAAAAATTTTGGTCCGTTTAATCATGATCGTATTTTTACGCATATATCTTCACATACTTTATCTTTCTTCTTTACAGAAATTTGGTGTCCAGCAAAAGGAGAAGATTGCATCATACAAGTCTTCTATTGATGTTCTTACACTCTCTGCAACACCCATCCCACGTACCCTGTATCTGGCTTTGACTGGTTTCCGAGATGCAAGGTAAGGTGTGGTAGCGGTACCATGTTTTTTTTTTACTTTTGCCTTCTTGTTGAGGAATAACTCCTTTTGGGTTTAAACAGGGATGGTTTATTATTTATTGCATAACGTGATGGTTACTAGTTACACTGCTTTCTTTAAGACCATTCCTAGCGATTATCATTAGACATCAACAAGAAATTCATATTTTTAATATTACTTGCTAACTGATCTAGTTTCGCTCCCTTGACTCCCTACAGATGCGCTGATACTTCTCACTGGACTTAAAAAATAAAATATAGATGTAACTGTATTTTGTTTATTATTTGTTTGTTTGAAATATCAATGATAGCTAGCACTTCAATGTTATTGTTCCAAATGAAACTTCTTGCGGTGGTGTAAAAGATCTCTACAAGAGTACCATCTATGTATGTTTTTTGTCCATATTATATTCCATGGATGATTGGATAATATAGCTTGCAATAAATTAGCCAACAATCAACACTACTTTCCTGCCGGTTGCTTGATACTTTATAGATAATGTTATTCCTGTGGTATTTATGTTTACATGGTTCTTCCTAATTAGTTGCATTCAACTTTTTTACTTCATTGTCTGTTTTTGTATTGAAGTATATTTGTACTTTCAGTTTAATGTCTACACCACCTCCTGAAAGAGTAGCTGTGAAGACATATGTGTCAGCATTTAGTAAAGAAAGAGCCCTATCAGCTATCAAGTTTGAGCTGCAACGTGGCGGTCAAGTCTTCTATGTTGTACCACGAATAAAAGGTCACCACTTGCTTTCTTAATAATTCTCAGTTTACTGATCTTTAAGTTTGTCCTGTTTACCATGGGAAACAATTGGCCTGGTTGAGCCAAATTCACTGAATTATAGGAAGTGAGACTAGCCCAATTGGTTGTGGGTGTGGATGACGCTCAGATCACCCACGTTCAAGTCCTCTTGAATTTGGGTGCCTATTTTCACCTTAATTTAAAGCCACCTAGTTCCTCTTAGGTTGGTTTATGCTTTCTTTTTCAAATTCATTGCATTATGCTTCAACCAGATAAATCCTGCCTACAAAGCTGACTTGGTTTTAAGTGTATTTATTATTTATCCTGTTTAATAGATATCTCATTTGAATGGTTGAACAGTATGGACAGGACTACGTTGGTTCTGCTGAAGTCCTGTTTTACAAATATGAATATAATTTGTCTCTATTATTTTATGCACCGGATCTTATATAATAAGGATAACCTGTATGAACTTTTTGGGTAAAACAGGGCACTATTACATTTAAAAATACATATGCATTTTCTCATATTTGATTTCATTATTCAACAGCAATAGACGATGTGTTGCAGTTTCTCAAGGATTCTCTACCAGGTGTACCAATCACTGTTGCTCATGGACAGGTAGGTTAACTAAGCTGTTAATCAGGACATCTGGTTTACTGTTCCTATTTCATAATTCCTTGCTCTTCAGTAAACAATATCTATATTGTATGCCTTGCATTATATTAAAAAGCAAAAAATTCCTACCATGTTATCCTTAGCCTTTTCCATTGAGTATGGTACCACGGTGTGGTTGTTTATTGCCCAAAATAATTCAAGTGGACGATCTGGTTGGGACCTTTGTCCTTATTCTTCTATAGCTCTTAACATTTTCTGCTTTGATTCATTTATTTAAGTTTGACATGCCAACTTAGTTCAAATCTTTATCTTAAATTGCTAAATATTCTGCCCGGAACGTGTTTGTGTCCCAGTTGCTAACTATTGATTAATTTTCTTGTTAAAACTTATTTCCTGAAGAAAATGTCAAAGAACATACAATTTGCAATGGAGAAGTTTGGCAGTGGGGAAGTGAAAATTCTTGTCTGCACGCATATTATTGAAAGTGGAATAGATATTGCAAACGCAAATACAATGATTGTCCAGTTTGCCGAACTATTTGGACTCGCCCAGCTGTATCAGGTAGCTTTCTTTCATTGTAGTTTTTCTTTGCCTTGTTAGCAGAGTTATTTAATGTATCGAAGCTTAGGTCATTTTAGTATGATTAATTTCCAAATCATTGTCAATTGATGGGTACTCTAATAAGATGCATGTATCTACTCTCTAAATCTCGACTCCATTATTTTGCCTTTCTTTCAGTTACGAGGAAGAGTAGGACGATCGGGTAGGGAAGGTTTTGCATACCTCTTCTACACGGATAAATCTTTGCTCTCAAGAGTTGCAACGGTGAGAGCAATGCCTTCTAGTTTCTTATTGTATCCATTATTTTGTCCCACTGTGTTTACTGTATCTGATGCTCAAAGAATATTTGGCAGTTGTACAAGACATGAAGTTCCAGTAGCAAATAGAACCTGAACCTGACCTTTGATTGTTCAGATATTCTGTGTCCATTCCTTGTGTTTTTGCTAAGATCAATTGACACAATAGCTGGCATTAGTACCTTATTACTTGTGTGTTGATGTTTGTAAGACTCTCTTTTCTTCTTAATGCAATGACACAGCTCTCCTGCTTATTCAAGAAAAAAGAAATTGTAGACGAGACCTACTCACACAAGAGTTCAGAATACTTCCCCGCCGATAACCCCTCCTGCAGTCGCATAGGCAATGTCGTTAAGATAGGAAACATGCTATTTCGTTGGTTACTTGTTTTCATAAGTACATTAAGATTGACGCCTCACAAAAAGTTCATTAAGATCAGATCATACTTGAGAAACTTTCATTACTACTTCTAAATGTTTAGTTTGGAAACATGAAAAGTCATGTGTCTTAAAAAAAATACTTTCATGGTCCGTAAATTTCTTGGATTGTGTAAATATATTCTAGTAGAAATAATGGCCAGAAGTTACTCAATGGAGAACATGGCATGTCCAAAAGGTCAAGTATTTTTGGACCAGAGGGATGGTTTTTAATTATTTTGACAACCATTTGTTGGGGAGGCTCTATACATAAGAGGCTTATTTTTCTTTAGCAAGAATTGACCTCCACAATAGTCCATTTATAACCGGCAGATCAGAGCCTTCTACATGTGCCATTTAACATTTCCATCTACAGGATAGACTTGGAGCTATTGAGGAGCATTCAGAGCTTGGCCAAGGTTTTCATGTCGCAGAGAAGGATATGGGTATCAGGGGGTTTGGAAGTTTGTTTGGTGACCAACAATCTGGAGATGTTGCAAATGTTGGCATTGATCTATTCTTTGATATGCTTTTTGACAGCTTGTCAAAGGTATCTTCATTTATTCGGTCACACATTACTAATGATTTTCCCTCATTTTGTTCTCGTACTTCTGCAACTTCTGCGCTTCATATTATTTTGTTCCCTCATTTTCAGGTTGATCAGTTTTGCCTTGTACCGGTTCCTTACAAAGATGTTCAGGTGAACCTGAAAATACTTCTCAATTTGGGCAGCATATGTTTCTTTTGCAAGGATTACATAATGATATTTTGCAATTTTATTAAAGCATTGATTCTAAGTGGCCCTTTTCTTTCGAGCAGCTGGATATAAACATTTCTCCTCATCTCTCTTCTGAATACATTAGTTACCTGGAAAATCCTGTTGAATTGCTCAATGAAGCAGCAAAAGCTGCAGAGAAAGATCTGTGGACCTTAATACAGTTCACAGAAGATCTTCGTCGACGATATGGAAAGGAGCCCCGTGATATGGAGGTAGGAAAGTGCTAATATGTCGGATTTGATGGTTTCAGTTCAGTGACTTACACGGTTGGGCGCTACTCTCTTTTTCTCACAGTTGCTATTGAAAAAGCTCTATGTAAGGCGGATGGCAGCAGATCTTGGTATCAGTCGGGTATATCCATCTGGCAAAACGATATTCATGAAAACAAACATGAACAAGAAGGTATTTAGGCTCATGACAGAAGCGATGACTTCCGAAACACATCGGAATTCCCTATCGTTCGTTGGAAAAGAAATTAAGGTAAAGATTCATGTGTCCGAATAGCAATTTCCCAGACCAGCTGTGAGGACAATCAGGTTGGCAGGTTGTAGTGAACTAGCGATCATTGTTAAAATACTGTAAGCAAAACTTGCCAAAGCATCATGCAAGTCCAACACAGTTGAACAATGTTGTCAAACTAAATTACCTCACCAGTATCTGTATGGCTGAAATTTTTCTTTTTGACCGAAGTCAGCAGGGGAAGCCCCTACCTATTTTTTATAATATTTTATTCCAGCCCTGTTTAATTCGGTTCCACGAGGGATTGAATCCGCGCCTGCTGGGTGTTAATCAGGTGCTCTAACCACTAGGCTAGAAGCCCTTTCATGTATAGCTGAAATTATTGAGATCATTAATCTAGGTACACAGGTCAATGGTTAGTGGCTTAGTGCCAATCTTTCTATCAACCATTTTTCTGTTATACTGTTTGAAAGAGCCAAAGAGGAGACACCTAGATTGGTACTTCTACATGCAAATTAACAAGGATAATCAATGGTACTTTTTTTTCATCTGTATTGCCTTTCTGACAAGTGTGCTCTTTTTTAGGCTGAACTACTCGTCAGTTTACCAGACACTCTACTTCTGAACTGGCTTTTCCATTGCTTAGCGGACGCCTATGCTGTGATACCAGCCCTTGTGAAGTACTAGATACTTTTGTTTACAAGAACTGAATGCTTTTGCTGCCACCATGAAAGGGAGCAAACTATCCATGCTCGAACAGAAAGTCTCTGAGAAAGCAGCCTTGGCAATTGGGGTAGTCTGCAATGGATGGTTCTTCCTCATGGCAATATTGGCGCTCAGGAAAGTCTGTCAGAATTGTTAACATAGTGGAGCATACCTTTAGTCCTATACATGAAACTGGTATTATCTCAATCCCTGAATTTCCCCCTTTTTTCTTGGACAATTTTTTTAATCTTTCTTCCATCTAAAGTTGGTCTGCCAAATTTTACAGGACGATGAGAAACAACAGGTGGCACTTTCTACATTTGCTGACAGCAGTGGCAGGTGGATTTCCGGTTGCATAATCATTAACTTGAGGAGTTGAGATGCAGCGTGATATTGGGAAGCTTGGCGAATTCAGTTTTGGTCCTATCTGACAAAATAGGTTATATCCAAAATTCAGCCTGGATTTTTGACAGGTGAACTAACAAGTTGGTAGCGTTGGCATTAACCATACATCATTTTTTTTTGTAACAAAGAGAAACACTCTGGGAACTTGGGGCCAATTGGTCTGTAAGGTAATGTATTGTAAATGCCTATCAAAGCAGGTAGTGACAGGCTGACAGTGATAAGAGTTGTGCTTCAATGTATAAGCTTAGCATGGTTGAGTGGAAGAAGAAAAAATATGTCAGACCAGCACTCTGATGCACAGCTTAGTTGTAAATCAACCCGTGAGCTTTGGGGCAAACTTGTATAAATTTGTACGGAGTACGTTGATTGCACTAGAGCACAATGGTTAATCCAGACTTGGCATTGGCATTCGGATGAACAAAACGAGTGTCATCGGCGATGGTGGGTGCAAGTGTGCAACTCAGCTGCAAACTGCCCAAAACCTGAAAATGGTGCAAATTCATTAAAAAATATTCCGAAAGTTTTTTTTTTTGGGTTTTGCGAAAAAGAAATTGGAACATTGCACAGCTCAGGCGAAATCAATTTGCTAGTTCACGCTGTGTGAGTGTGAGTCCGGGGGAAAAACTCGGCTCCATTCCGGGATGCCGAAAACCGGAAGAGGATCCTCTGCAGTTCAGTCCCTGCAGTTGAGTGGCTGACATGTGGGCTCCACCTCGGTGGGGCCCTCATGTCAGTCACCCAACTGCAGAGGATCTCAATCCCCGAAAACCACCGGCAACCCCGGGGTGCTCCGCCGCCGTCCTCCTCGGGGAACGGTTGACCGCGCCCTCCTCGCTCCTCCGCCCGGCCGCCCCGCCGCATTTCTCGCCGACCTCCTCCCCACCTCCCTCCCACCGCTCCCCCGCCCCAAATCTCCGGCATCCTCCGCTCCTGCTCGGGAACCCCTGGACCAACCCCAATGGCGGAGGCGTTGCTGCTCCCGTGCCACCTCGCCCTCGCATTCTCCCTCCTCGTCGCCTCCCTCTCCCACCTCCTCGTCGCCGCCGTCTCCCACCTCTCGCCCTCCTCCCTCCACCACCACCGCTTCCTCCGCCTGCTCCGCCACCCGCTCCTCCGCGTCCTCCCGCCGCTCCTCGCGCTCCCGTTCGCCTTCCTCCCGCTGGCCCCCACGCCGCTCCTCCCGCTGCTTCTCCTCCCGCCGCTGCTCCCGCTCCTCCCTCTCCCGTTCCTCCCGCCCCACCTCCCGCTCCTCCGCCCGCTCCTCCTCTCCCTTCCCCTCCTCCTCCTCGCCCGCGCCGCCGACCTTCTTGCCGCCTCGATCCCGGCCTCCGACCTCCAGCAGCACGCGCTCGCCGTCGCGCGCCTCCTCCTCCTCGCCGCCGCAGCGGCATCCCTCGTATCGTCGCTCTCCGCATCCGCGCCGAGGGGCACGGTGGCGGCGGCGGCCCACTTCGTCGCCGAGGCGGGGCTCGCCTGCGCGGGCGCCGTGGGCGGGCTCTGGGCGGCGCAGACCGGGTTCACCCTATACGTCGACGAGTGTGTGCCCGCGGGGTGCCACCGCCTCCTGGAAGCCGGCGGCGCCACGGCGCCCGCCACACGGTGCGAGGTGGAGGAGGCCAGGCTCAGGGCTGTTGCCGTCATGGACCTCGCCCTGTCTGCGCACTGTGTCGTGGTGGCTGCCGCTGCGGTCCTGGTGCTGCTCGGGGTGGCGAGGTGGTTCGGGGTTGACATCAGCACCGCCGGTACGGGGAGGAGGCATAATGGATCCTCCTATGATGCATTGCCCACAGTGGCGTCCACTGGGGCGGAGATGGAGCATTTGCAGGGTAAGGGCATTGTCGGCAAGAGCGTGGCGCAGGAGTGAAATATGATGCGTTGTATACGATTAGCTAGGTACATTTCAATCGACTTGAGCATCTGATCATGTCCAGAAGTGAATCCCTGAAAAGGATGGGGAATTTGGGTCGACATGGCAGCAGAATTTGTTCTGAAGGATGCTGATCTTTAGCTGCTAGGAGTACTAGTAGTTGCTACTGCAGACCAATTGCCCCCTTGTTGAATTGGCCGATAGCCCAATCTATACCTGGACAATTGTTGTAGGTCATTCAATGATCTCTGTTCTTGTTGATGTCCATTTGGTAGTTGTGTTCACTTCAATCAAGAGAATTAATTTTGCAATGTTTCTGGTTTATTACTGGCTTCTTAGCTGTAGCTGCTCTTCTGTAGCACTTTTGAAACGGCAGACATATGGCAAGTCTATGCACACACATGAGCCTAGCTGAGTAGCTGTTGAGCGTTTGGCGCTTTTACACTGACTCTTCCGTTTAGATACCATTTAGGGAATTATTAGCTAGAATTTTGACCTGTGATTGCAGTTGTTGAATCTTGCATTATCTTTGTTGGAGAAACTCAAATCCATTTGGTGCTTAGCTTTAAACATAATGAAATGTTGAAGGAGATAAAGGATTACCTGATGGCCTCATGATGATGTTACATGCATGCATCGTATGTTATTTAATTCACAAGTAGCATAAAAAATAAACAATGGAACCAAAAGTCTAAGAATTCAGAATCTCTTTTGCACCTAGAGGATTGTTCAGAATCAGAACCCCAGCCACACTACTGCTAGGTTCTCATCGCCATAATTTGTTAAATTTGTAACACTTCTTTTTAGAACATGAGACAAGGGCTATTGAACAAACTGAAGCTAAAGGGTTGGCAAAAACCTTATCATCAGTTGTATCATATTCACTGCATTTATATAGCCCATACCCTTAACTAGGGCATAGGAATATATGCTAGTAATAGGCTTGTAATGATGCATCCATTGTCAAACTTAAATGTTCCCTCTTTTATGATTATATTTCGAAGTTACATTTTCAGACTATCATTGAATTCTGCAAATGAAATTTCATTTATTCTATCTTTGTGTTTTTTTGTTATATCTACCCCCTCCATCCTAAAATGTCGTTTTGACTTTTCTAGATACATAGATTGTGCTATGTAGCTAGACATCTAGGTGTATAGTAAAAGCCATGTATTTCAAAAAGCTAAAACCACCTACAATTTGAAATGGAAGGAGTATCATATATAACTGAATATGTACCTATAAAAGGTATCTGTTGAGAGTGGAAAACCTGTGTTATTTTCTTTACAACACTTCTTTTATGGTTGTGGCCAAGCTATTTTCCTTTTGCTTTTTAAATGATAAAGCAAATCCAATGTAAAGTGCCTTTTCATATCTTCCACAGGTTACTGCTGTAAAGTTTTCTTTGGCAACTGCAAGAATCTTCTATTGCTTTATCATAGATATGCTGGGTAGCAAAAGATGTCCTCTAGAGATTCTGACATTGACAATTAACTACTTATCGTACCATCTGTGCTATAGTTCTACAACTTTGTGGATCTTTTGCCTAGTGCTTCTTTTTATTGATGGAGAAATTGTTTGGCTACTCCTTAAACCGAAGGGCCACCTAGGACTTCTATACGCTATATTTCTATCCAATCTGAGATTCTTGTCTAATCTGAGGACTTAATCTGTCTGCGGGTGAATACAATTTGTCTCTGGTTCAACTTATGCTTGTGCAGATGCAAAAATGAATTGCTACGTTCAGAACAACACCTTCAGGCTTCAGTTGTGTATGGATCTCTGCTACGCAATTTCTCCTTGAGGTTGTATGTTTATGTGGTGAGTGCGAACCATACGATAGTTCCTTGCACCGCAACATTTTCAGTTTTTTTACATAGTTATCCAAGCATGCTACTTTATTTGGGCAGCCACTTCGTCGCAGTTCTGATTAATATTTAGGGAAGTGCACATACTTTACCGATAAGAGTTGTGATTGCATCCTCGAAGAGGTTAGTGAAGGCTGAACCCTGTGATGCGGCTAATGTATTAACTTCACTCAACTTATCGAGAATTTCTGTTGGCATGTAATATTATTGTCTCATGCACAGGTGTCAAGTCTGACACAAAACTTGGGTAAACATCAGATTGAGTATTTAGCTTTCTTTTGAAACAAAGCTGATTACTTTTGTTTTAGCCTTGTGGTACTAGGTGAGGTGGCATGAGTGATGATGGGTAAACTACAAGTAGGAATCAATTGTAACCAATTGATGGGCACAGTCAGATACCATTGGACAAAAGCTTTCTTAAAACGATTGTATATGGTCTCTTGCTAGGCAGTTGAGCCTACGTTTATCACTTTACCACTCTGTAATCTTTTAGTTAAAAAAACCACTCTGTAATCACAAAAGCACTTTCTTGTTTTAATTATACACCAGTTGCTGCTTGTCTTGGTCAGATTAGTTTAGTAATTTGTGATAACTGCATCATGCATTGTAGTTTCTGGGCACTATATAAATGCCTGCTTAGTTCTTCCAGTTCCATATCCCACCAATGTTGTCTGCATCTTGAGTTTAGAACCAAGAGTGACAATTGGCATGGCTCTCTTGGTCCCTCTCTCCCTCGAAGGCTTTCTCTGGAAAATCTTGTTGGCTTCACAGCACATATCAAGTACTTTCTTGAGAAAACCTTCAGGGAGGAGGGAACCCAAGCAAGCTAGAGTGCCTGTACCCAATAGCAAAGATTTGCACTAATTTCTCTTTGTTCTTTTGAGAACTTGAGTAATCATTTGCTGTGTTGATTGTTTAAAATGAACCTATCTTTGTCAACCCACATCAGTTGCTGGATGGACAAGGAATGGACAATGGGGGGTTGACAAATTTCTTATCTTTACAAGGCAGTGGAGGTGTGGGGCTACTGATCATCTCACTTTTAACCAGGTACGAGTACGAGAAGGAGAAGACTGAAGAAAGTCAACTGTCAAGCTTTTCTTCACTTGGAGTTGAATTGCACATTCGCAGGAAAGGTTTGAGCAACATCGCCATAATATGCTCGACTATAAGCAAATCAAAAGTAGTACTATCATTCCTGAAAATTTTCTCTGTAATTTTTTCCTGCCTGAGAAAACTCTCTCCTGTTATTTCAGTCGTAGAAAGCTTATATCTTTTTTTAAAAAGAATCTTTTCTATTCTAGGTGAATGTTACCGTTGTTGATCCTGCTCAACTTTCCTGAATTAGTGGATGCATTGGTTAGCAACACTCTGCTCTCGCTTTTATGGGTGCTAGCCAAACCGCCAACACATTGCATCATGACATGGACATGCCATGTTGGTTGAACACAGTCAGATGCCAACAACAGGTGAACTCATATAAAATGGACACACCTTCGTTTTATGTTACTTGTTGAGTGTTACTGTAGCCAGTAGTGTTACTCCACAGCCGGAATCACTTGTTTAGTTGGGCTATGAACGGTTCTTGTTTTGGCATGATGAATACTGCCAGTACTGCTGTACCCAAATAAAACACGCAGAAAAAGTGGTCTTAATGTGAGTGCAGATGTTCTCGATGTCGCCCAGGAGGTACAGGACGCTACGATTTGGCCATGACAAAAGCAGGAGTTGTACAACTGGAGCTATTTCGAATACTTAGTGAAGTTTGTTTTTAATTATTTTCCAAGACGAGGCTCGATCCCAATTCCATTTCGGCTTCCAGGTGCTTGATGCAGTTTGCAGGGGAAGAAAAGAGTTCTAGACGCGCCCCTAATTGCTAGATTGGTCTGTTAGAACATTTCCTACCGTTCTCCAATTTTCAACCCAACTACCGTATGGGAGATTTAGTGAAAAAATAAGTGCTCAAGCAGACTTTCTTTACTCTTCCTTTTCCCCGATAGTATTGGGACAATCCAATAATTCATGAACTCTCCCCTTATATAAGCAGTTGTGCTTCTCTCAATACTCAATACAGAAATTGCATTGGGATGTGATTACTGGGACACTTTAAAAGTAACTCTTCACATAACGATAAATGGGTGTTTTTTTGGAGAAAAAAATGGATGTTAATTAGGATATTCCCGTTAACTTAGTTATTATGAAATATTTGTTGGGAGGCTATTAGAGATGTCACTGCTTATCTTACTAAAATTTGGCAGCAATTAACAAAATTGACGGTACCTAATTTGTTCTTACAGCAACTCCAGCATTCTAAACAAACCCCCTATTCAGAAGACCAAGTAAAAAAGACGTACGCGAACATACTCTCTAGTCTCTACTAGGTATCCCGGGCCTTCAAATTCCTCCTTCCATTCTCCATTCGGTGTACTCTCTCCGTTCTTCAATATATCACGTTTAGGATAAGCAAAATAGTTCATTTGAACTAATTTGCTTGTCCTAAACGTCATATATTGAAGAACTGAGGTAGTAGGAATTCCTCTATTCATGAGGGCTATTCCTAGAGTTGGAGATATTTCTATATCCATCAGAAAATAGAGAGAACTCTATTTGGTATTTGGACACGCTTTGATCTTAGAACAATAGAACCCATATATCAATCATGTGTATCTCCTGCCTAGCATTATTCGGTTCCAACTTGCAAATATCAACTCATGTGTGCATGTATGTGCATAGGCAGCCTATATACACATGTAATATATACAACTATACATACATGACGCCTTGACCTACAGTATACCAGCAAGTAGAATGCATGCTACGAGCCATCCCATTTCCGAACAGGATGACGATCGAAGCTGAGGCTACGACATACACGGACACGTACACAATCACACGAAAAAACACACACTCAAATCGCGATCCATCCTTCCCCGGCCATGCTCACACCACCTCGAACTCCCTCCCGCGCGGCCGGCCGGCGGCGCCACCGTAGTGCTGCATCGTCGCCCCGAGCTCCGCCGTGACCGCGTCGGCTTCCTCCTCCACCTTCCTGCTCTCCTTGCCAGGCCCGCCGCCGAAGATGGAGTGCCGCGGCTGCTGGTGCGTGGAGATCCGGTCGAGCCCGCCGCCGTGGCCCTGGCCGGCGTAGTAGATGTCGCCGAAGTCGGAGGACGAGGCGACGCTGGTGCGCTTGGCGGAGTAGTTGAGGTCGAAGCTCGCCTTGGCCATGTCGAAGCTGAGGCTGCCCCTGGTGTAGAAGCTGATCCTCGACTCCGACGACAGCGGGCCGAGGTAGTAGAGCGCGGCGGCGTCGGGGTCGGCGGGGGAGACCTTGGCCCTGAAGTCGTTCCTCGACGGCGGGATCGGAGAGAAGAAGATCTCGGCGACGTTGGCGGCGGCGCCGCGGTTGAATGGGTTGGCCTTGCCCTCGTACCGGTACCTGAAGTTCTCGTACGTGGTCTGGTTGGTGCACACGAGGTAGGAGTGGAATGCCGTGAGCCCGCCGACGAACCACGCCGTGACGAAGGTGTAGGCGATGAGGAACCCCGACACCGGCGAGTCGGCGACGGCGCGGGTCAGCCCCACGCCGTACTGCCGGGAGATGAGGTACAGGTTCACCCAGCAGAAGCCGAAGACGTAGAGGCAGAGGAACGTGGTCGACGAGATGAACATGAAGAAGAAGCGGTAGTTCCGGCGGCCGATGCACTGGCCCACCCAGGGGCAGTGGTGGTCGAAGCGGTCGACGCAGTTGTTGCAGACGGAGCAGTGGGAGCAGCGCGGCGGCCGGTAGAGCATGCAGGTGTGGCAGTACTTGACCTTGACGACCGTGCCGTTCACGTACACGTCGCGCGTCGGCGGGAGCGACCACGACGGCGCGGTGCTCGCCGCCGCAGGGGAGGCCGCGCTGTCGGCGTCGTCGGGCTCCGGCGGCCGCGCGTTCCGGGGGATGATCCCGGGGTCCCGCCCTGACGTCAGAACCAGCACCACCACGTCCTGCGCGCACCGTCGATTCGTTGGTTTCAGCTAAATTATATGTGTATATGTGGACGTACCGACCGATACGATTGACGGACTCACGAATGCGCCGACGGCCATGGCCGTCGCCGGGACGGCGGCGCCGAGCGGCTTCCCGATGAGGTCGGCGAGCCGGAACGAGACGAAGGCGACGAAGAGCGCGAGCGGCGTCATGATGAGCGCCACCGTGAGCACGATGGAGCTCGCGTCCGGGCCGAAGATGAGCCGACCGCCGCAGAGGAATCTCTGCACACGCCACACAGGATACGAGACCAATCCATATCTCATCAGACCATGATCGTCGCAGCCATGCATGTTCAGGGAAGGAATTTGATCACATTCGTCTGGGAGGACGCGCGGGGGAGAAATCAATCTGATTACATTCTTTCCTCTCCAGACTTGGTAGACGCGGTGTTGGGTGGCGACGGCGGCCGACGAGGCGGTCGATGCTGTGTCGGAGAGGTAGCTGCGGGGGAGAGGGCTCTTGAACAGGGACCTCCCCTTCATCGTCGTGCCCGGTGGGGCGCCGCCGCCGGTCCGGTGATCGCCGCCGCGTCGTCGATCACCTCACCCGCATGGGCCGGCCGGGCCCCTGGCAGAGCGGCGGCCGGGGGACGGGGGTGGTGGGAGAGGAGGGAGCGAGGGGGGGAGCTCGCCTCGTTTTCCCGTTTCGGACGTCATCGTGCTGTCCATAGGAGGGAGGAGCTATAGCGCGTCGTGCTTGTTATCGGGGTGCAAAGAATGGATCGGAGGAGGGGAATCGACATGGCTAAAGATAGCACGAGCATCACAGCTCCGGGAAACACACGGCGGGTATCTGGCTGGAGAAGAATCTCATGCATAAAAGTGCAAGGAAGAAAGGGTAGAAATGGTGATGCTATATCCACTAGGTCCCTGAAAATGGACGATCCAAGTCAACGACAAGAGCCACAAGAACAAGTTTCAAGTGCAGCATTATCCTACCCAACTCTGGCAAATCCCCTTTCATTCCCTCTTTCCCTCTGTTTTTTTTTCTTGGTCCACTTTTCCCTCTTCCCTTTCTAAAGCGAAACCACCCCTCTCCCTTTCTTCTTCTCCCTTTCTTGAGATAAATTCATGACCGGACCTTCAACTTGGCACAAGCTCTCACCTAAATCCACAAACTCTCAAAACGCACATCCAAATCCCTAAACTTGATAATTGGTTCACCTGAGGTCCGAAACTCAATTACACATATTAAATTGCACATGTGGCACGCTAATCTTGTGTCTCGTGTTGTTCCAACATAATATGGGTAATTGAGTTTTGGACCTCAAGTGAACCAATTAGCAAGTTTAGGGATTTGGATGTGCAATTTGAGAGTTTGGGGCCCTAGATGACACCTTGTACCAAGTTGGAGGTCCGGCCATGAATTTATCTCCCCTTTCTTCTTATTCCTCTCCACCCACAAGATCTGCAAGACACGACAAACCTTGGCCGCTCGATGCGTCCGTGTTGGCTGATATGCCCGACCTCGCCGGTAGTGCCACTACCCTCCGCACCACCGTCATCCGCCCACCGTTCGTGCCGCTCCTGCCATTGTGTGCCATCACCTGTGGCTTTGCAAGACACGACAAAGCTTTACCGCCTGATGCGACCGCCTGACCTCGCCGTTAGCGCCACTGTCGTCCGCCCGCAATTCGCGCTGTTGTTGACGGTTCAATAACGCGCCAAGATTCACCGCAAGCGTACGGATCATCGTAATCTTTTTCTCTTGAGTATTTACCCAAGGTTATCAAATCATGGAACATGTGCAACGCAAGATTCAATCTAATAAGCGGAAAACACTTTCTTTTGAGAGATGGGTTTCGAATCTAATTTACTAAACACCAGAGGTAGCAAGAGAAAGCGTAGAGATAACTGATCTAGAGAGGCCTAGATCATGACTTTGTTGTAGCTCTGAGCATAAGAGATGAAGATGATAAAATTGCAAACCTCATAAAAAGCATCTTTAAATCGTGACCTCCGGTTAAACCTTCAGAGGCACCCACCGTACTCAGGATGGCATCATGTCACAATGTCCCCTTTTCGTCGTAGGTGAACCTAAGAGCACGTTCACGAAGAATGTGTTGATCCCACTTGGTAGAGATCCGGTATGCACCTCTAGCCACCGCGGCTGAGCACCCCAAGCAATCTATCTCGAGAATAGATTGAAAAATTGGCAAAACAAAGAGAGAGCAAAATAATAAAGAGAGTTACTTGATCACAAGAAATCAGATTCACAAATAACTTCACCATGAATGATTACATGATACAAGATCACCACCGGGATCCTACCTTAATCTTGATCCTTGCTACGGAACTCTGAGATGGTCTTCTTTGCAAGGTTTCCACGTCGGCTAGGGTAATCCTAGACAACTAGCACGACCCTCGCTCTCCGAAATGGTGTCCCTCTACCTTCTCTACTCCTCGGCGACAAATGACAAATAAATTGATCCGTGAGGCTTGGCGTTGGGGCTTTAAATAGGCCGAGAAAACCCTAGGTCAAAAGGGGTGTCGAGCCGCCGCCGCTAGAATGGGTGGGGCCGGCTGGCCCATGGGCCTTATGCTGACCGACCCAGGTCCATTTTGACCCGGTCTGGGCTCATCTTTTGCCCCGACGCTTCTTGTGCCTTCTAGAGTCTTCCCCCTTCTGCATGTGGGTCCTTGACGTCATCCACGAGATGGATAAGGGTGCTTGTCGCATGATCTTTGCATCTTCCGCCTTAAGCCCCGGAGTTTTCATTTTATGCTTTAGTCCTTGGATCCTTTGGAGTCTTGTACATCTTTAGTTTGCACTTGCATCAGGCTTCTTTATCTTTTTGAGACATGCATTGTGAACCTTGCTCAGGAGTGCTCCTTTTAGCATTGTAAACATGCGTAAACACAAACACTCCAAAACCACATGCGAATACGAACTTGTTATGTCGGGGGGGGGGGGGTGGGTTATGATCAACAGTTAGGATATCAAATCAATGCCAACATTGAAGGTAAACTCATAGCTAGGGGTGTCACTAACGAGCGTCAGTAGCCGCCCTACCATCTGTGTGCGCCAACGCCAACCACCCCAGCCATTTGCATCACCGCCACCATTTGGGTGTTTGCCAACCCTACTCCGAGTGCCGTCGTGTGCCAGCCGCCTACCCACCGCCCCACCTTACTCTGAGTGTTGCCTTGCACCGTCACATTGGCTGGCCTGACCATATTCCTATCACATGCATATATTGCCCACCACCTACCCTCGCCCCTCCACCTCCAGCACGCTGTCGTCCGCCAACCAGCCACCCTCGCCCCTCTAACAAGCCGGTCATCCTAGGCTGCTCACTAGAGGCTCAACCTTGACCCAGCCGACGGCCATCCTCGGCTCCTCGCACCAGCATGCCGATGCTTGCGCTCGAGCGCGCCCACCGCTGCAGCTACCACTACTATGGGCGAGCAGAGGCAAAGGAGAGGAGGAGGAGGAGGAAGATTGAATGCTCACTGACAGGAAGGCCCATACATCAAGTAGATAGAAAAAGGAAAAGGGGATATGTTGTAGTCCTCATCTTCAAAATCCAGAAATTGTGATGGGGATTCGCTAGGGGATAAAGGGGAAAGAAAAAGATCAATCCGTAGAAGATGTTCTGAGCACCTTCAAGAGACTTAGAGAGTGGGCCACGGCGTTAGGGACATACCGCCGTAACCCACGGCGTTAGGGACATACCGCCGTGGGCCACGGCGGCAGCAGGCCTGGTACCGCCGTGCCCCACGGCGCTAGGAACTTGCTGCCTATATAAGACCGAAATTCAGCCGAAAATGTCATAATAATTCGAAAAAAAGAAAGAGAGTGGGAAGAGGAGAAGGGAGGGAGGAGGAGGTGGTGAAAGTGCGAAGCTCTGCCGGTTTTTCGTCTCGTTAGAGGTAATACTCTGGTACTTAATAGTTTGAACTGTGATAATAGTAAAAATATAGTTTTAGTGTAGATCTGCTTAGTAAAAATATAGTTTTAGTGTAGACCTGCATAATAAAATTATAGTTTTAATGTAGATGGATTAGTAAAATTATAGTTTTAGTGTAGCTCTGAGTAGATATATTTTGTAGTTGCAGATCCACTTGTTAATAGCGGTTTTTTTTCATGCTGTCAGACATGTCGGATGCAGTCAGTGTCAAGTTGTATTTCGGTAATGGGCAGATTAGATATGGTGAACATGGAGTTGACTTGTCAGAATTTAATTCGGTTGACCATGTGATTAGAAAAGCAGCCGAAAGAACTTGGGGGTCCATTACCAACTTTTTTATAGGGCATTCCATGTAGATGCAGAGCAACATGACTTGTCCATTATGGCTCTAATCAACAGGAGTGAGTCAGTATATTGGGAGCTTATGCCACTTCAAGGCACTGAACATTAGAGGAGTTATATCAAAACAGCATGTGAAATTGGTTTGCCTGTGATGTTGTTTATCCAAGTTGTTCATAAGGCTGGGTCTAGTAGTCAAGTGTATGAGGAGGGTAGTGCTGCTCACCAGGGTGAGGCTGAACTTTCTTGAGCGTGCTACTGCAGCACATGCAGCTATGCAGGACTGTCAGAAGGTGTATTCAACATGGATGACTGAGTACTTGACCACAAAACAGAAAGCTGCTCTTGCTCACAGAGCTTACCCACAACCTCTACGTCGTGATCCCGACGAGGAAGTTCAGTGAAAATATCAGATAAATTGCCAGTCCAAATCACAAAAAGCGAATGGTGAAATAACGATACAACAAACAGTTATTGGGAATCAGACATGCTCATGCTCTTGCCAGAAGCCACTGCTGCTACACTACCCCTGCTCACATGTGATCGCTGCATGCCTTGCAACAAAGAATAACCATTGGGGTCGCTACGTGCCTAAATACTTTTTGAAGCAAACCATTCTAGACACTTGGAACCACACTATTGAGGGTTACCTGCATCTTGGAACTTTCACTCAAGACCCCAAAGACAGTGCATTGTACACACCAAATCCAGATCCAACCATGTGCCAAGGTGTCGGTCGACGCAAGAAGAAGAGGATTAGGAACAACATGAATGCTGCTGAAGCTGGACCTGCGGTGCAGATATGCTCTAAGTGCAATAATCCAGGACACTCCTACAAGAAATACACCGAAGCATCTTACTTTTTCACTGCCACTTCTCCAGCACCTTCAGCTAGTGCACGTGGACGTCGTTTCCGTCGCTACAACGAAGGAATGCAGTGACCGTACTTGTTTGTGCTACCGTGTTGTAATATTTGAAATACTTATGCATGTTTTCGTCTTGTAATATTTGAACCATTTTATTTGGCAAGGTCTTGTAATATTTGAACTTATGCATGTTATCGTGTTGTAATAATTGAACTACCTTTTCATTTGCTTGTTGTTTTCCTCTTGCCATCAAATTTATTATCATATCCTGTTATGTATTGTTCTCTAATTTCAAATGAAACATTAATGAATTATCATATTTCTCATTTTTTTTGTAGGCTTTCAAAGGCACGTTTGGACTAGGAGCGGCACAAAGTTAGGGTACTTGTGTCGTACGTGCCATTGCTTGTTTCTGTAATTCGTCGTTAAGTATCAATGCTTCAAAAATTGAAATTTACAAAAAAAAATCCTTCCGCCGTGGCCTACGGCGCTACCTGGAGGCCACGCTGCCACCTGGCGCTAGGCTCCTACCGCCGTGCCGCACGGCGGTAGGCCCCTAACGCCGTGGCTCATGGCGGTATGTGCCCTTGCCAGTGGGCCACGGCCCCTGCCGCCGTGCCGCACGGCGGTAGGACCCCTACCGCCGCGGGCCACGGTGGCAGATGTATAGTTTTGCGAAATTTCTGACGGACCATTTATTTTTGCAAAATAGAGATAAAAAAATATAAAAAAAATTCCAAAACTTATCGAGCCACATATTTTACTTTGAGATCATCATATAATGAAATATGATTGCGATGCCTGAAGGGTATGCCTTTCCTTGCCTTTAGCGTGCTTGACAAATGTCAGCTTCTGGTTATTATTAGCTTACAATATGGTCGTGTCGAAATGCGGTTTTCAACTTTAGAGTTTAACCAATCTACTTGAACCATGTATTGTTTTATGGTCAAAATATATTAAAGGTCTATATTTTTTATACTGATATATTTTTAAATTTTGAAAATATTTATTACAAATTGTTTAGTTAGACTTCATTGATTGTTCAATAAATTTGGTAAACAAGTCCGAGTGTATATGAGACGTGTTTTTGGCAATTTGTCACAAGCAGTGTCAATGTCAACATGCCATATGAAATTGTTGAATGAAGTCTGAAAACTTATTGAACCAAATATATATTTTTAGGTGTATATAAAAGACATTATAAAAGGAATAAAAGGAACAAGATAATCTAGTACGAGATGACAAGCGCAGTACATGTATACACGGTGCCCCATCATTTTAGAGACCATGTAAAAGTTAGACCATCCTCTAGAAAATAGAAATTGGAACCCGAATAATATCTATAGTTTTTAGCTTTAATACAAGTCTTTTAAAGCTTCGTTCGACTTATCTTCTTTCGACTTCTTACGCAGTATTTTTCTATCCGAACAAATTAATCGTACAAATTAGCGTATATTGTTTTTCTTTCCGAACTTATCTGTCGTACAAATCAGTTTTTTCTTTTGTGTGTGTTGACGAATATTGTTTTTCTGCATGTGAGGTGAGCCCTCGCTGTCACACACATTGTGCCGGCATCATTGAGTGTACAGATTGAGAAAAACGGTGTAGAAGGAAAAGGACAGGTGTAGCCATCAGACACGACTCGTGGACCACACGGCGTGCTTGTGCTTCAATTCACTGGATCAAGAGTCAGATGGGGAATGGACGACGAATGGTAGATGAATGTTTGCTCTTCCTATTTTTCCATTGTTTACACTATATACAATAATGAATTGAGCCTATTTATCGTAAGAAAGAAAAATGTTGTACACAGGTGTGGTACATAATAATTGAGCCTGTTTATCGGTGCGGTATTTTTTGTGGATGCAATTAGTAGTAGTTCACATGTGTGAGTATGTGACCTTAAACATAGTAACATACTCTGCATTATTGCCATCACGTTCCTTATAGAAGAATAAATATAAGAAACTGCCAACTTGAAACCTGATTTACCAAACGATTCAAATAATTAACATTATGCTTTTGCAACAAAGAGCTTCAAAGACCGGTACGAAAAATAGTGTTCGACTGGTAGATTAAATAGTGTTGTGTGAGAGGAAATAGACGCAAAGATAAGCCAGAGTCTTCTCATAGTTGTGAGATAAATTATGATTTGACAGCTTATAGTGGAATCAAGTTGCAAGCTAGTACAGAGCATAAGAATAATGACAGATTTAGAGATGGAAGTAATGCACATTTGTAGCCGAGAACACTTCCGTCACGCCAGATAGCAGATTGATTGCACCGAGATCCAAGAAACCAAGCGCACAAGGTCACACCAATCTGCAAGGCACTCACGCCTCAGATCCATCGTCGAAGCCGGCCGGCCTCAGCTTACTCCCCCGCCGCCGCGCGCTGAGAGCTCCGAAGCCAAGAAGGAAGCCGGGCCATGGCGTCGGCCGGCGGCCGGCGCATCACCATCAGTTCCATCTCCTGCCGCGGCGTCAGGGCCTTCGTGCCGTTCCAGAAGCCGCCGCTCTACGCCTCGGTGTCCCTCGGGGGCCGCCGCGAGAAGACGCCACCCGACGCCGACGGCGGCGAGAACCCGGACTGGGACGACGCGGCGTTCGCGTTCGACCTCGACGGCGATGGCGGGGGGCAGCAGCAGGTGGTGGTGGAGTTCGAGGTCAAGGCGCAGGTGCCGCTCCTCGGCAACAAGCTCGTTGGCACGGCTAGCGTGCCGGTGGCCGACCTGGCGGCGCCCGGAGGAGCCGGCGACGGCGCGGCGCTGCGGCACGTCTGCTACCAGGTGAGCGCCCCCGACGGCAAGCCGAACGGCACGCTCAGCTTCGCGTACGCCATCAGCGGCGGCCACGCCGGCGCCGGCGCGCGTCCACCGCCGCAGCTCTACCCGGCGCCGGATCAAGATCCGAGCTTTTGCAGCGCGCCTCCGCCGAGCGCGCCATACCCAGCTCCACCGGCGGCGAACTTCGCGCCACAGATCGCCGGGTACCGTCCGCCACCGCAGCCGCCGTCGCCGCCGGCTTCCGCTCCTCTCTACCCGCCGCTGCAAGACTTGCTTCCGCCGAGCAGCTATCCACCTCCCCCGCCGCCTAATCCGCAGTTCCCATCGCCAAACAGCAGCTACCCGCCACCGCCGACGGCGGCGGCATACCCACCACCACCGGCTCCTCCGGCACAGTACGCCAGCTACCCGCCGCCGCCGCCGCCATCAAGGGCCTACCCTCCGGCACCGCCGAGCGGTTACCCACCACCACCGGGGTCCAATTTGACCCCTCCGGCCAGCACCTACCCGCCGCCGCCGCCATCAAACGCCCACCCTCCGGCACCGCCGAGCGGTTACCCACCACCACCGGCGTCCAATTTGACACCTCCAGCCAGCACCTACCCGCCGCCGCCGCATGCGCATGATTCAGGCTCGGCCTACCCAGACTATCCAAGATCGGCGCCTACGCCGCCACCGAGCACGGTGGACCGTGGACTACCGTACTTCCCGGCGCCTCCCGGCGGCTCGTACTATCCTCCGCCGGGGACACGGCATCCTGAGCTCGACGGCGCGGGCAGGGTGCCGCCGTACTACTACCCGCCGCCGGGGAGTCGATACCCGTACCCGTAGAGGAGTAGGGTGGACCGGTGGAACAATCCGGGGCGAAGCTGTGACAACTGACTATGCTGTTTCCAATAGTATTGTTGTTTTTTTTATTTTTCATTCAGTTCGTTTTCCGGAACTGGTGAATACAGCTCTCCTTTATTTGTTGTTGTTATTTTTTCTGCATAGTGCATACGGAGTAATAATTAGACTATAGGTTTGGTTAGCATAAATGCATAATTCGTCACCAAAATAGTACTAGTTTAAACGCTAGTGCTAATGCTTCTTTTGGGACATTTCACTTCGGGCGAGCCCCTGAGAGGATGAAGTCAGTTTCAGTTTGTTCCCAAAGAGTTAATAACAAAATTCATTTCAAAAATATCCAGTAAAATCGCGAATGAACCTAATGATGTCATGATTAGACAATGTCGTGCTACAATAAACAACTTCTAATGACGAATTAGTTAGACTTAATGTTTTCATGTTGCAATTTCCAAACGAATTCTCTAATTAACAATTTATATTAGTATTCAAATACCCTTATGACATCTCATTTTCAATTTGGAAAAAATTTTCATTACGCGAACTGAACATGACCTCGGGACTCTTTGGGTCGGTACTCGGTAGGGTACACATTTCTTTTTTCTTTTTCTTTTTCTTTTTGAGTGAGATAGAGACGGCCCAAATAGGAAAATCCGAAACAGAGGCCCAGCTAGAGACGGCCACAGTCATAGGTGGCATGTTGACCTGACTTGCTGCCTAGAACAGCCAACACGGCCATGCAGACAAGCTTCTTGACAAGCGACTTCGCCCCCAGCAAGGCTCCTCTGACGAACGACTCGAGCGACAGCCTCGTCACCCTCGGCCTCCTCTCCCGGACGTACCTCCCGATCGCCGCGCTGATCCTCTTCTCCTGCAGCCCGCGGTGATCGTCCGCCGCCGCCGCACCGTCGTCGTCGACGCAATCTCCCGGCGGCACGGCCAGCGACAGGGACCGAGCGAGCACGACGGCGTCCTCCAGCGCGGCGGCGCCTCCCTGGCCGTTGAACGGGCCCATGACGTGCATTGCGTCTCCGGCCACCGTCACGGCGCCCCTCTGGAACCTCCCGAGCACCAGCCGCCACGGAAGCAGGTGCCACATCCTGGTCACGATCGTCAGGGACTCCGGGTCGCTGCGCCGCACCGTCTCCGCGATCTCGGCCGGGCACTGGCTCTCCTGGAGCTTCCGGAGCGCGTAGTCTTTGTTGCCTCTGTTCGCGTCCTTGGTGGCCTCTGGGGTGTGATCATCATAGCTCAAATTAAATCACGATCGAGTTTTGAAACTTTTTTGAATCTTCGAATTCGAAACCACAATTCTCTTTACGTGAATGTTATGTACCTGAAGATGGAATGGACAGGTTCACGTAGAAATGGACGATGTTTTCAGTGATGGGTATCTGTCCGAAAGCGTAGCCTTCGCCCAAAATGTGCAGGTACTCGGCACCGAACGGATGCCCTTTGGGGTAACTTGTCAAGCCCAGGATGCCCAGACAGGGAAGCTGCGAGGGCCTGCTGAGCCCTAGGAATTTAGCTACCACCGAGTTGGCACCATCGCATCCAATCAGAACCTGATAGGAGTTAGAATCAGGACAAACGAAATTAAACAAACCTGTTGATACATCATCGTGGCACACAGAAACAGGTGATCTGACGATTACCTTGGCCTTCATGGTGCTGCCATCGACTGTGGTCAGAACGGCTCCATGGCTGCTGGGATCAGCCACCTCAATTGCCGCGATGCGACAGCCGAAACGGATCGCTCCTGCAGGTAGGTGCCTGGCCAGAGTCTCGACGAGGTCCTTCCTTCTCAAGCATCGAAGCTCCTTACTAGCAATAATCAGGCATGCATTACTGGGTGACAACGTACACGTACTGATGCTCTTATCATAGTTTTGCAAGTTGCAGAGCCGACTAATGCAACTGTATGAAATGAGATTGACTGCTAGCTGTTCTCTGTTCGGTATGTATCGACTGACCTTTTAGGTGCCAGGATCGTCTTGTTCTGCTGCGGCCATATTTTCTGCTCCCTGAAAATGTTTCGCATTGCAGACATAACCACCAATCCTATTTTCTGATCACGTTTTCATTCGAAGGTTGATGTCTCCGATGAGTTCGATCTGTTCTTGTGCTACCAGTGACGGACATGCATTTTTCTCACCTCAAGTTCCGGAGCAATAATCGTTCAGAGAAATTTGTGTGTTTTACGAAAAAAAGAGAAAGCCGTTGGATGATGCACTGAGATACCATCAGCAAGGCCCAGAAATCTTACGAGGTAATGAGGATTGCAAGCTCCCTGAGCTCCGTTCCAACCCCGAGGCTGTCGAGAGCACGCCATCCGTTAGCGTGAATGGTAATGGCGACGCCATCCGCTCGCAGAGTCCCGGACTTCTCCAACACAAGGCTTTGTATCCCTTTCCTGTTGTATGCACAAGTCATGATAATACGATAAAATTGGCTTCAAAAAGTTCAGTATATATAGTTCAAATCATCGCAAGGGACGGCGTGAGCAAGTGGCGTCGGTGTGTCACCGGTGGAGGGCGAGGGCGGTGGCGAGGCCGGCGATGCCGCCGCCGACGATGACGACGCCGTGCCCTTCCTCCTCCATGTCGTCGTCCTCTCTTCTCGCCCCCTCCTCCGTTTGCCTAATGATATTCCTTGGATGAATTATGAGTATATATTAAAGCAAGCCTTGGGTGTGCCCATCAACATCGATCGAGCAGGGAGGACGGCTCCAAAATGTTGCTTAGTCCTCTAGCAGTGGCTGAAAGCGATACGAAATGTTTTTCTTTTCAGGGCGTGATAGAGAAGCCCTTGGCACTTTTGGCATCACGTGCAACACAGCTGTGATGTGATGTGGCTCAAAAATCCTAACCGGAGCTGATTCAATTTGTCTTTATTTTTTTATGTTGTGGAGCTGATTCATTTCTAGATGGACTGTATTTTATTTATTTATTTTTGCGAGGGGATGGAGTGATTTTTGTTTTTATGTTATGGAGCTGATTCCATTCATTTTTATTTTTTTGATGCTAGGGCTGGACCAACCAACCAAAAGGAAGGATTCGACGTCTCGCGGCCCACTCACTCACTGCTCCGCACTCTCGCAGACCGGATCAATCGGCCCAAGGCAATTCCATTTGCAGCATTTACTCAAGTGCTTCACTGCAAATCTGCAATACATTATACTAGGTGATACCCCGCGCGTTACTGCGGGAATTTCAACAAATTTTAAAGATAAAATTTGAAAGTAGAAACTAAAGTAATTGTTTCGCAATATTCTACTGCAAACAACACATTACATACATAGATGCTATTAGCCGTAGAAAATCGATAGAAGAAATAAATTGATGATTTTATTGGATAGTGATGTGGACACCTTGCAAGTTGAGAGAAGACATAGTGGATGGTGACGTGACGCGCTAAGGGTTGAGAGAACTCCTTAGTGGGGAGCTCTTATATAGTTTTGTATGATGATTTGACTCGTCCTGTACGTTTTTATGTTTCAAAGGGATCAATTACCGTAATCTCAAGATCCCCCGTAATTTTTTTCCTTTCGTTTTAACATGGGATGGATTGAACTTTAGATGGTGTTTGGTTCAATCGGTGCTTCCAAACTATGAAATGAGCGATTACATTCCCTGTTTGTTCAACTACGATAACGTAATCAAATGGTACGCTCCTTCTAGCTAGTTTGCAAAAAAAAAAAACAGAGATTTGCTCCTTATCAACCGATTGAACAATCTAGGTTATCTATCAGTCGATCAGTTGTGTGTTGGGGCTGGGGTTTCGGTGTTGGGCGGGAGGTGTGGGTAGTGGCCGGCGGCGAGGTTGCCGCCGACCGGGATGGTGGTAGAGGCCGGCGGCCTTAGTGTTCCGAGGTTTCCTGTGCTTGGGGCCTCCATCTCCATGGCCACCGGACTTAGAGAAGAAGGTTTGGGGTGGGAGGAATCGTTCGGCGGTGTGTGGGCGACCGACAAGGTGGCGGAGAGCCGTCGGCGGGGGTAGTGGTTGTCGGCAGTTGGGCCAGGTCCCAGGCGGGGGTGTGACATTGGAGAGGTTAGGGGAGCATTAAGGTTTTGGGGGCTTACCTCTGTGCCGACTGTAGAGGGAGCTCGGCGGAGGCTCGCCGGTTGCCGCTAGAGGCGAGAGAGACGACGACGGAGCGGAGGCGGCGGGGGCATCCCAATCAAATCTATTATGGCCGGACTGCGGAGGAGGGCGGCGGCGGAGGTGGCCAAGGCCGCCGGAGACGGACGGGAGGTGTCGGCGGCGGGGACGTCGCAGCTCCCTGCGCCGCGTCGACGCCCCTGGGCCTGCGCGAGGAAGAAGATAATGAGAGGGAGAAATAAAATATAAGGAGAGAGATTGGGTGCATCTGGACTGTTGGATCTAGATCCAACGGTTAGGGAAGGTGATTGAGAGACAAATTAAATCTCAATCAGTTGACAAGGAGACAGATTGTGAAAAAATAGCATGTGTTTCTTAACTATGAAATGGGACTACAGTGATTACAGTAGTAGTAGAGAAGAAATTAGGCTAACTCCAGCAATATTGCGCATCTGCATGCGCAAAGATGGGGTATCCGCACAGGAGAGAGAAGGTAGGCACCGCAAAAGAAAGAGTGCTCCAGCAACACCCCCGCAACCCCATGCGCATCCCGGTGGCAGTTGGTTCCCGTGAGGAGGGAGAGAAAGGAGAGGACCGCGGCTGCTTTGGAGCTTCTCACGCCGACGAGCTCCTCCGCGCCGTGGAGCACTTCAGCCCCCGAGGCCGCCGCTGCTGCTCGCATGTGCCGGCAGATCCGACGACCGGTGCCGGGGCTGAGGGAGATGCCGCCGGCCTCGAGCTCCAGGCGCTGCTACTTGCCTGTGCCGGCAGATCCGACAGTTAGTCGGTGTCGGCGCGACTCGTCAAGGGCGGCGAGCCCAGCCCATTTTACAGAAGAAGGTGGAAATAAGGAAGGTGTTGGAGTCAGTCTTAGCCTGCGAGAAAGGCTTCCCTACCGTCCCGGTCTCGCCCAGCCCAACCCAGCCCAGCCAGCGCCCTTTTTGCGTCAAGCTTTGCCTAGTGCCTACTTGTAACATCGACCACTTGTGTTACTATACTACACAGTAATTGACTGGATGAGGACCGACCGACTACATACGGAGTCTTGTGTAGTACTGTATGTCTGTATTCGCTAATTGGATAATGGGACAGTGGCCCAATAATGCAAGTTCATCAACGAGGACCCCGGATAATAAACAAACGCAAAGCCAGATCCAAGGCTTTCCGGGCCCATGCGTGAAATGCATGCATCTTTGACCGCCGGGTCAAGCTCCTTAACAGCAATCGGTAAGGTACTGGTAGTAGCTAAACCAGGCAAGTGCGCATGCATTTGTTGGTGATTTGGGCCCTCACATGATAGTACTCTACAGTCTCCCACTCCCGCTACTGTGCCGCACCGGACCGGTGACGTCGTCATCTGTCCGTAATGAAATTAAGAGGCTGCGCGTGCCAGCTGACAACGGGGCCACGGGGGAGCTACCGCCGCCGTCGCCGGGCCGGTGACTCTGGCTCCCGGCCGGCCGGACAACGTCCGACGCCAACAGATCCGCCACGCAGGCACAGCTCGCGCGCCGTACGTGTGGGCCGCATGCTCTGCTCCCGCGCGCGGGGCGCTTTGAGACCATCCGTACTGGGGCCGAGGAGACGGATAAAGGATTCCCCCTGCAGCGGTCTCCTGGAGGAGGACGGGAAAATCCCGTCGCCCCCGTTTCTCCTCCAGATGCCCAGGAGACACGGACGGACGAGAAAGGACGAGGAGCGGGACCCACGGGAGGCCGTTGTTGCTCCGCGCCAGCAGCAGGAAGGGGAGGAAGAAAAGATAGAGCTGTCGCCGCCGGCCGAGGAGGGGAGAGGAGAGGGAGCTCCAGGTCCGGCGCGGGAGGAGAAGCCGGCACCTCGAGGTCCGCCGGCGCCTCGTCCTCCGCTCCTCCTCGAGCTCGCCGTCGCCCCACTCCTCGAGCTCGCCGTCGCCCCGCACCTCGAGCTCGCCATCGCCCCGCTCCTCGAGCTCGCCGTCGCCCCGAGATCCATGCCGGCGCGGACCTCTACAGGCGGTTGACGGAGCAGAGGGAGCTCCGCACGAAGCCATGGCGGCCGCCCCTGCTCGAGCACCGATGGATCCGCCGACGGAGAGGCCGCCGCGCCACCCACTGCTCCTCCCGCGCGGCCGCGCCCTCGAGGCCGCCGCCGCCGCCGCCGAAGCTCCTCCTGTGCCACACCCCGCTGAAGCTCCGCTCAAGGCTGTGCGCAGGGGAGGCGTGCTGTCACCGAGCTTCGAATCGAGGCCCTATCGCCGCCGAGGAGGAGGAGGCGCCGACGTCGAGGGTTCTCTCGCCGCCATGGAGGGTTCTCGCCTCGCGCCGGCCTCCCGCATCCCTGTCTCGCCGCCACCAGACGCGTCGCCTCAGATCCGCTGTGGTGGGCCTCGAGCTTCCCAAGGCCGACAACGTCAAGGAGGCGCTGCCCCTGCATCCTGGAGCAACCCCACTCGAGGACGTGGAGCTCCGGCCGTCACCACCTCGGATCCCGCTTGCCGCGCCGCTTCCCTCGCCATCACGCCCAAGATCTGCACCCGCCGCCGCGGGAGGAGGTCCGGGCTGGTGCAATCTGCGAGGAGGGAGGAGGGCGCTGCGGCGGCGCCGCCGGAGCACCATCACAAGCTGGCCAGAGAGGGCGGTGCCGGTGAGGGAGCAAGAGAGCAGCCGAGCAGGGAAAGGATGGCGGGTCGGCGGAGTAGCAGAGAAGAAGAAAGGGGGGGAGAGAGGTGGGGGAGGGGGTGTTAAAAAGGAGGGAGAGGCTGACAAGCGGGCCCATGTGCTGGTTGTTGAGATGGAGTAGAAATATAAAGAATGATGGATGCGTGAGTAGTAGATATAAAGGAGAGAATCTGGATGATGAAGATGGAATATTCTATTTTGAAGGAGGAAATGAAGGATGATGAGTGTGGATGGTCTGAGGTTTGAGCCCAGCCCTTCGACCGACCCGCATGCACGCACGTCTTGAGGCTCGCTCCCTCCACCCGGCGGGCCGCGCGTGTATTTTGTTCATTTTGTCACGGGCTGGGCTTCATCTTCACCCCACGTGCGTTGCTTTTGCGTTTGCATTTGCGTTGTGTGATGCACGACGTAAAGATGCGTGGAGGCATCACGTATTTGAATAGCTGACTGACTGTGTCACAATTCGCCCCACAAGTTGATAAACAACCAAGTCCAAGAGTATGAGTGTAGTCAACAAACAATGCGGATGGTGGTGGGATTGATCACTACTAGAAAAACGACCTTTCGTACCGGTTCATAACCCTCATTTGTACCGGGTATTGAATTGGTACAAACCGTCCGGTACAAATGAGTGGGCGCATTTGTACCGGGTGGGATACCCGATACAAATGTGAACATTTGTAACGGATTGTCTCCCGCCCCGGTACAAATTTTATTTCCCGTTCCAGCGTCCGTCCGTCCCGTTCCCGTCCTTCTTTTCTTTTTCTCTCTCTTCTTTTTTCATTTTTCTTTTTCCTCTTGGATCACACAGATTCATACAAATTCACAATCACAGATTCATACAACAAGAATTTATCAAGAATTTCATACAACAAGATTCACAATCACAGATTCACAAATACAAGCAGACCACAATCACACGGATTCACAATTACACAGAATCATACAACAAGAATGTATCAAGAATTCATGCAAGAACGAATCACAATCACAATAGTCTTACAAGAAGAACAACAGTGCCGCGCCCGCGCTCGGCCTCCTGCGCCCAGCCGGCGGCGGCCCCGCGGCCTCCCACGCCTGGCCTCCGGCGCCTGGCCGGCCTCCCGTGCCCGCACGAGCCCCGCGGCCCCGTGCCCGGTCGGCGGTGGCCTCCCGCGCCCGCGCGAGGTCCCTGGTTGCGCCCGCGCCCGGCCTCCTGCGCCCGGCCGCCGGCGGCCTCCGCCGTGCTCTGCGGCTGGTGCCCTGTAGGAGGAGATAAGGATTGGAATTAGATGGGGAGAAAGAGATAGAAAAGAGAAGGAGTATGTGGATGAGACCGAGCTGGGTTGCATATTTCTAAGTGTTTGGTGGAAAACTTAGCTGGGGACGAGAGATCTACATTTGTACCGGGTTAGGTCACACCTCGGTACAAATGTCTGCACATTTATACTGGGGCGTATCCCCACCCGGTACAAATATGGCCTCACGGGATGCATCGGGGCCTCTCCCTTCCCACCCGGTACAAATGCCTCATTTGTACCGGGGCCAAAAATACCCGGTACAAATGAAAAATCGGCCCATGGACAAATACTCAGATTCTCTAGTAGTGAGTCGAGCAGATAAAATACGTACAACGGATCGGAGGACGGAAGCCCGGGGATCCATGCATCTCTTTCTTTGACCGACCGACGGACGGGTCAAAGCTCATCGCTAGCTCCTTACACAGTTCTCAAATCAAAGATACTAGATAGGTGGAACCACCGCCGCCCGAGAGTCTCCCCGGTTTCAGGGGCTCTCCTTCTTCTGGAAGGAAGGAAACCGCTCTCACCCTCTCCTCCGCCGCCCATCCGGCCCCATCCCATCCGCCTCCGGCGAGTTCGACGGAGCGCGTCGGGAGAGGGGCCGTCGCCTCTAATAGATTAGTTAGCCTATTTAGTTGTATGTTTTTATGGCTTTGCCCCTTCGTGGCTTGTCCTCCTGGATGGTGGTGTTCGTCATCCTCGTCGGTAAGCTCGCCACCGGCAACTTCGTCGTCGCCGTAGCCACCCTACAGGTATGCTTAAATAAAATAAACTCATCCCCTCAAGCTTCTCCGCCTCCGCCCTCCATTCTTCCCTGGTGCTTGAGGTTCCTTGCCGCCGCCCTAGATCCACCTAGGTTTGAGGTTGATTTGAGGACTGCACCTTTAGATCCGTCACCTGGTTGGGTGGATATGCTCCCAGGTGCTGGCCCTCACCTCATCCTCAAGCTAGTTTTCTCTTGCCCATCAGTGGTTGTTCCGACGTCCTCGTCTTCACCTGTTGAAGTGAGATCACCGTTGTTGAACGCATCGATGCACTTCCGCCCCCACCCAAGACTTGAAGCAGTCTTATGCTCAACGGCAGATCCACACCGCTCTCACAGCAGAACTCTGGTGGTTGTTCTGACGTCCCCACCTTCACCTGGGAAGAGACTTGGTGGCCCATCTTCTAACTCCAGCGACGGTGAACCTACTATACTTTGGTCGACTAGAGCGGTCTTCTTGGCCCCGTCACTCCTACTTCAACAGACGCATCGTGCGGTCCTCCATCCGGCTGCAAGAGCATTCGACGCCTCTGCGGCTCCCACGGGCGTCGAACGCATCGTTGTGTTTGTTGTTCTTATCCAGTCTGTGGACCTCTATGTAATTCCGGTCTTCTTTGAGGACCCTCTTGTAAAAGGGCTGCTTAATTTTTAATATATATGTTTGTTGTAAAAAAAAGTACTAGATAGGTAGCTTGCCAACAAAGCAAGCAAGGACACACTTCCTTTCCCTTTTCAATGGTGTACATACAGCAGCACACATGCATCCATCCATCGAGCTTGGGCAGCTGCGGCACGTGTAGAGAAAATGTTATAAACGATGGCCCATAATCGACGAAAGCAAATAAATCAAACCGCAAGGAGACACGAGATTTAACATGGAAAACCCTCCCAACACGAGAGGGAAAAACCACGGGCGCCAGCCAGCAAGGACTTCACTATAACTGGAGTCCAGTTACAACACCAACAGTGGCGGCTTATAATAACAGGGATATATGACCCGCACCGTACTGCGGGGGGCATTGCCCGCACCCCCAGTCGCGACCTGGGCAAAGGGGTTCAGCCCAATGGGCCAAGTTGACCTTTATCTTGTGCAACATAATTTGGATCATCATTCAACAGAAAAAAGAAAAAGGGTTGGGGCACCAACAGTGACATACCAGGATGGGGGCGTCACTGCAGTTGTGTTCCTAATAGAAGAGTAGGAGGAGCCAAGCAAACCAGAGGCGGTGAGCCTGTGACTGTGATCCCCCGTCAGCGTCAGGTCATTGTGCCTCGCAAGCCACCTGCTCAAGGGCGTAGCCAGGATTTAGACATAGAGGGACCATGTGAACAAATATAAATGTCTAACTTCAATTTAAGATTAATTCAATATGCTACGTATTTTCCCGTATCTTACCCACTGCACAAGTTACAAATAGATCAGTACAACTAATAATCATTAAATAAATAACTAGTTAGTGTGATTACCTACATGTTTGTTGGAACATTGGGGAGGGGGGCATGGCCCCTGGCAGCCCCCTGCGAATCAGGCAGCAGAGCGCACTGGGGAAGTAGGTGTTACTGTAAGTGCAATCAAGCCCCTAAGTGGGTTTTGGTGATGTTGACCACTTAATTAAAGGTCTAATGAGCTTTTAAGTATGAGTGACATGTTTAGTATTGAAGAAAGGTGAAAAGGAAACAAAGGTGACCCCTCTTTCTTTGAAGAGGCTTCCTAGGACTCAAGACAAGGTTTAAATTCATCTTCTATTTTGAATTTGAGTACAGGAAAAGCCGTACTATCAAGAGGGATACTAATAGTGGCATGGATGAAACCAAGTGCTTAAAGATCTTCTCTCAAACCAAAATCATCCCAGCCACAAATGACCTATCAGCTAGCTATCTTAACCACTTACACACTTTCCCGGAACCTCTGAGGTTTTTCCCGGAAGTTGCGAGCTGCTCCCAGATAGTCTGCTGTAGTTCTCCAGTTCCCGGAGGTTCTGAGATCTTGCCCGGAGGTTCCGGGTTTTCGAAAAGAGCTGTTGTTGTTCCAGATGTGAGGGTATTTATACCCCCTTGTCTCCAAACGGTTATCTTCTTCTTCCCTATGCTGAAACAGTAGTATTTGCTCCCCTCTCACCAAAGCATTGACTCCCACCTAGTTGAATCCAAATCCAACCCTAGCATTCAAGTGTGGAGTGATTCCTTGTGAGGAAAAGCAAATTCAAACCCCTTCTTGTGTCCTTGAGCACTTGGTGAACCCCTAGCTCCTTGGTGGATCTTTTACTCTTGGAGCTTGGCTCCTAGACGGCTAGAGGTTACTTGGAAGCTCTCCAATCGATTGTGGAAGCTCCAAGAAGTTTCTATTACCCTCACTTGCTTAGTGGAAACCCTCCATCTATTACCTTGGTGATAGGTGTGAGAGAGGAGTGGATCTAGAGAGATCCCATAGCCTTTGTGGCTAACCTCAACAACGTGAATGTAAGCCAATCTTTGTGGTGAGCTGAACCACGGGATAAATTGTTGTCTCTTGTGCTTTACCTTTCATATCTTGTTGCTTGCTTGTTCTAGGTTGTTTGCTCACTAGATCTGTTAGGGTTTGCTTAGTTTCTTGCTATCTCTTTAACCCAAAGGTTGCTAGTGTGGTTAGGCTCTATCTCTATGTATTTGTGACCAATTTCCTGCTCTTTATCTGCTCTCTAACCATTTTATCCGCATCAAATCTACAGAAGATTCATTTCCCAAAAGCTCCAGGAAAATACTCCTCGGAGCATTTTCCCGGAGATTCCAGGGAAAATCCCGGAGTTTTCGGGGTCTGGGCAGTATTTGACAGAAATTGGTTGAAATTGTTTTGCAGGCCTATTCACCCCCCTTTAGGCCACTTGCATTGATCCTTTCAATTGGTATCAAAGCTGGTTATCCTTGCTAACACTTAACCGTGTGAGGATATGGTAAGTGGTGATGACAAGCAAGAAGAAGAAGAGTTTGAAGACATACCAAGTGAGGTTGATGGTGATGCCTCAGAGGTTGGCAACACATCAGCCCAAGACAAGCTCGACAAGCTTAAGAAGGTAGTCAAGGAAAGCTCCAAAGACAACCGCAAGAAAAGCAAGAAAAAGGACAAGAAGAAAGAGAAAGAAGAAGAAAAGAAGAAAGAGGACAGTAAGCAAGAAAAGAAGAAGAAAAGGAAGAAGGAGGACAAGAGAAGAACAAAGAGGACACCTTCACCATCTCCATCACCGTCTTCATCATCCTCATCATCATCTTAGTCTAGTGAGAATGGAGATGGGGATGACGAGTACTA
The DNA here is from genome assembly GCA_036936925.1 of Cenchrus fungigraminus. Classification (NCBI taxonomy): domain Eukaryota; kingdom Viridiplantae; phylum Streptophyta; class Magnoliopsida; order Poales; family Poaceae; genus Cenchrus; species Cenchrus fungigraminus. The sequence continues at coordinate 56,669,780 of CM072768.1, read as the reverse complement.
CGGCACAAGAATCCCCAAGAGAACACTCAAGCCCAAGACCAAGTCCAAGAGTGATTATAGAAGTGTATCCTTTAACTATGATTCTTTGGATACTAAATCTAAGGATGATGTCACTATACCCGTTGGCAAGTTGCCCCAATTTGATGGGACCAACTTTGCTAAATGGAAGCATATGATGAAAGCTTATCTAACCGGTTTGAGTTTGGAGTCGTGGAACATTGTGTGTGTAGATTTTGATGATCCCGAAGACTTTGGAAACCTCACCCCACGTGATCGCCGCAACATCAAGAGAAATGCTCAAGCTACAAGCATACTCCTTAGTGCTATGAGTGCTCAAGAGTACAATCGGGTCAATGGACTAGAGATTGCCAAAGAGATTTGGGACACCCTCCTCATTGCTCATGAAGGTGTTGACAAGGTTAAGAAGTCTAAGATCAACATATTGATGGCCGAACTTAATAGGTTCACTATCTTTGATGGAGAAGGGCCACAAGAGATGTTTGATAGATTGATGGTCATAGTTGGGAAGATAAGAGGTTTAGGTGGTGATGAGTTGGATGACCACTATGTTGTGAAGGTGATGTTGGAGGCCTTTGCTCCAAGAAATCCTACTCTAGTCACCTTGATTAGAGAGAAGAAGAGATTTGAGGAGTTCTCCCCAAATGATGTTCTTGGGAGAATTCTTACTCATGAGCTTATGGACAAGGAAATTCAACATAGAAAGGAGATTGGTGAGCTAGAAGCTAAGTTGAATAATTTGAAAGTCAAAGATGTTGCTCTCTAAGCCAACAAGTCAAGCAAGTCTACTACTTCATCCAAGCACTCTACTTCATCCAAGTCCTCCATGTTAAAATCAAAAAAAGTGGAAGTAGAGAGCTCTACAAGTGACTCAAGTGAAGATGAACATGAAAGCCCTCATGTTGAGATTGGGGATATGGCCTTGTTCATGAAGACATATAAAAAGGGCTTGAAAAAGCAAGGTTACAAGTTTGCCAAGAGAAGGTTCCCCAACAAGAAAAAGAGAACTTGCTACAATTATGGAAGCACCGAACACTACATTGCGGATTGTCCCAATGAGAAGAGAGAGAACAAGAATAACAAAGGCAAGGGAAGCTACAAGAAAGATCAAAAGCCACATCACAAGAGAAGAAACTATGGTGGAGAAGCTCATATTGGTCATGAATGGAATTCCAGAGATGAGAGCTCTAGTGAAGGAGAAGGGAAGAAAGTTGCAACCGTGGCTATCAAGAAGCTTCCCTCTACCTCAAGGTTGTTTGACAACTTGACTGATGATGAAGAGAGCTCATCCATTCATTGCTTCATGGCCAAGGGTGAGAAGGTAAAAACAAACTCAAAACCCTCTCCTCCACCTAGTGATGAATCGAAAATGGGCTCTAGTGATGAATCTAGTGATGAAGAAATTAACCAACTTGTTAGCAACATGGATAAGCAATCTAGAGACTTTATGGCTAAGTTAGTAGTGGAACTAGAGAAAACCCAAGACACTCTTACATCTGAGAGAAGTGAGCTTGAGGCCTTGCGTTTGGAAGTGAGCCAAGCAGAGGGCATCATAGCTACTCTCAAGAAAGACCTTGCTGCCTCTCAAGCTTAGTGTAATCCTCTCAAGTCGAGGAATGAAGAGCTTGAGAAGCAATATAGTCTCCTTTGGTGTAGCACCTCACATCCTTCGAAGGTAAAAGGTGACTCTAGTGCTTCTACTAGCAAAGGCTGTGATAAATGCTACAATATTGATCTTGAATCATATGCTACTAATCTTGCTAACATGGAAGCTATGAAGAAGGAAATTGCTAGGCTCAACTCAATCATAGCAAGTGGATGCATGAATGAAATGGTAAAATTCAAGGAAGGAAAAATGCTCGGAAACTTGGATGGACTTGGTCATCATAGAAGTGGCAAGACTGGACAAAGGGGATATTATCAAAGGCCAAGAATGCATCAAGTTTGTGAGAAATGGTGAGCTCAAGGAAGATGAGTACATGTCTTCTGCCCGGAGTCCGAAGGTTCCGAGGTCTAAGCCGGGAGGTTCCGGAGTCTGGAAGCCTCGTGCCACACAGACAGGAGAACCCGGAGGTTCTGGGAAAATTCCCAGAGGTTCCGGGGTCTGCAAGGACAGAACTAAGAAGAAAGGCAAGACTCAACCCCAGCAAGTTTCCAAGGCATCTAACTCTTGTCTACAGGTTCACAACCATCCAATGATGCCCAAGAGGAACAAGGTTGCTTACAAGAACAAGGCTCATGCATCCATCGACATACCTCCTAGCTATGTATTGAGACGCAGCAACCTTGGTAAAGTTGTTGCCACGTATGTTAGAAATCTGCCCAACATATATGTGAAAAGATCGTTATGGGTTCCTAAGGTTTTGGTCGCTAACATGGAAGGCCCCAAGTCAAATTAGGGACCTAAAAGAAGGAACTAAATTATTTTGTAGGCATACTCCTCTGGTGGATAAAGTTGGGTGCTTGATAGCGGATGTACACATCATATGACCGGAGAAAGGAGTATGTTCTCATCCTACCTCCATTTGGAAGGACCAAGAGAAACTATTGCTTATGGAGGGGATACAAAAGGAGAAGTCATCGGTGTAGGTGATATCCCTATCTCTCAAAAATATTCAATTACCAATGTTCTTCATGTTGATCCGTTGGGTTACAATCTATTATCAGTTTCAAAACTTAGTGAGATTGGTTTTGACTGTCACTTTTCGGATAAGGGTGTGTCCATCATAAGAAGGGAGGATTCCTCTATTGTCCTTACGGGTCGCTTGAGGGGGAGGCTTTACCTAGTTGATCTTGACAAAAGCAAGGTTTCCCCCAAGACTTGTTTAGTGGAAAAATCTAGCATGGGTTGGCTATGGCATCGCCGACTAGCCCATGTTGGCATGAGGAACTTGTTGACGCGAAAATAGGACGTCACCTCCGCGCGTGACACTAGATATCCAGCTTATTCGATCCTTGTGCTTCCGTAGCTGCCACTATCAAGGAGGTTTCTCCTTGGACCACCTCCACTGAATCTCCGATCCATTGGATGATGCATTGGTGCATTGTAGACGGTATGCAGCAGTTGGCATGTATCCAATCCCGACCCAGCAGTAGATTATAAGATTCCCTTCCTTTAATGACAAAGAAAGCGGTTGGAAGGGTCTTACTGCCGATGGTGAGCTCCACGCAGATTGCTCCTTGAGCCGGAGAGACGTTACCTTCGAAGTCCACCAGCATCATGTCGGTTTGGGTCAAATCTTCAACGGATTTCCCAACCTTGCGCAGCATGGTGTATGGCATCAGGTTGACTGCTGCTCCTCCATCTACTAGCATTCTGGTGACTGGTTTCCCATTGACAAAGCCTTTGAGAAACAATGCCTTCAAATGCTGTCTCTTTTCATCATCTGGTTTCTCAAAGATAGCTTGTGTAGGTTCCAGTGTTAATTGAGCCGTGACAAGTTCTTCATCGGACACTTTCGAATCAACTGGAGCCATGAACTCTTTTGGCAGAAGGACAACCATATTTATATCAACTTGTGGTTTATCATCCTTCCCATCATCGGCCTTAGGCTTTGGACGCCATACTTTAGACCGAACCTTCTTCTTGTCCAGCACGTGTCTCTCTGCTTCTTCCTGCTGTTCTAGTTGGTGTAGGCACTGGACTCTTCTTTTCTGGGACTTGGTCAAGCCATCTGGACACCATTGGGGATTAGGCTTCTTGTACGTTTGGCTTGATCCTTCATCATCCAATTGTATGGTGCGTCGACGTTCAGGAGCTCGGCACATGATGTCTTCATCAGGGACCAGAGAATCGGCATCTCTTCCAGCCGATTATTCGACTCCTTATTGACTCGGCCTCCCAGCCGATCATGAATACTGGCCTTGCCCCCCAGCCGATCGTAGATGCTGGCTTTGCCCCCCAGCCGTTGATGAACTGGGATTCGTTGATTGCTGAATTCACGGTGATCCCCAGCTGTAGGTCTTCTGTCATTGAAGCAAACCCTCTTGGAGGAATTGTTATTGTTGTAGGCTCCATTGCACTCTGGACAATTCTCCGCCGTTGGCAGCTTGATCCCTTCTTCCCAGCAGTACTTGAAGAACGGACATCTCCAATGTCCTTCATTGTGTCGTGCCCACTCCTCTCTTCCCTTTGCTTTCTCTTGTCGTCGTTGAAATTTGTTAATCAGCATCTAGGACGTGACAGGTCGGCGCGGCTTCAAGTCTCCTTCTTCAAGTAGCAACCCTTTTCCTTTGACATCGGCAGCAGTTGCTTGCACCTTGGGATCGACAACTCCTTTATTTTGAGCTGAATCAGACGTCAGCAACTTAACTCGTGACGTGTCTTTGCTAGACACCTCAACTATATTAGTTGGAAAGGGGTGCTGATCAATCTTCATCGGCTTTTCAGCTTTGGCAGGTGTTTCAAATTTGAGTTTCCCTTGCTCAATAGCTGATTGGATCTGTTGTCTGAAGATCTTGCAATCATTGGTGTCGTGCAATGTTGCATTGTGCCACTTGCCATACTTCATTCTTTTGAGCTCTTCTGCAGATGGTATGGTGTGGAACTGTGATAGTTTGATCTGTCCTTGCTGAAGTAATAGATCAAATATCTTATCAGCCTTAGTGATATCAAAGCCGAATTTTTCTGGTTCCTTTTTACCAAAGGGACAAGACACTGTCTTTTTGCCTTTGACCCACTCTGCGAGTCCTATCATGTTATCTTCGTCTTCTGAGTCAGAGTAATCCACATAGGAGACCTTCTTTTGGAAGTTCCTTCTAGGCTCATAGGATTTTGCAGTTTCCTGACTCATCCTGCTGACCAATTGGCTGAGACTCTCGAAGTCATGAGATGCATATTTCTCCCTCAAGGTTGGCAAGAGACCTTGGAATGCCAACTCAGCCAGCTGCTTGTCTCCCAGGTTCAGACTATAGCATTTATTTCTGACCTCCCTGAATCTCTGAACGAATCCAGCAACTGTTTCATCATTCCTTTGCATGAGTCTGGTTAGATCAGTAATCTTCGTCTCATGAATGCCAGAGAAGAAATAATTGTGGAACTGTTGTTCCAAATCGGACCACTTGATGATAGAATTAGTTGGTAATGATGTAAACCATGAGAATGCTAGTCCTAATAGAGATGAAGAAAACAACCGTGAGTGCATCAACGTTTCCTGCTTCTCCACACTGTATGATGAACCGAGTGATGTGTTCCATTGTGGATGTATCATATTGACCAGAGAATTTTGTGAAATCTGGCACCTTGAATCTTGGAGGGAAAGGTATCTGATCATAGCCAGATGGATACGGCGTCCTATACATGCAGGATTGCTGCTTGGGTTTTATCCCATATTGCTTCTGCAGCATCTCTGAAAAGTGATCCATCAACTCCTGCTTCACGTGAGACTTCAATTCAGCAGATACTTATTCGATTGCATGTACTTCAACTGATGGAGTTTCTGGAAGCTGTCCTTCTGAGTTTCTTGGCTGTGGATTTGGTGCCATTCCTGCTCCAGAAGAACCTTGCGTGTTTGACTGACTCGTCACAGGTGGAATTTGTCCGATCAACTGACTAGCCGATGGGGCTGGCTGATGCAAATTCAATTGGCTCGAGATAGCCAATTGATTCAAAAGCATTTGCAGCACCTGTGCAGAATCCACCTGTGGTATTGCTGGCTGTCCTATCACCCCTTGGTTGATCGGCTGTTGAGGCGATGATCTGGTGTGAGCAACTGTATTAGCCGGGGTTAAGACAGGCTGCATTGAAGGGGACTGTTGAACTGGAGCAGTTTGCACAGGCATCCTTAGCATCGGCTGCTGAGCCGATTTCTAAGGCGGAACAGGAGCTCTCCTCTCTGCTGGTATGACCATATGAACATGAGCTGGACTGATCTTAACTCTTTCAAAGTTCTTGCTCCAGTGATTGAAGTAGACAAACTATATTCCATCATTGTTCATGTGCACAGACCTTGGAGTACCTCCAAACCTAGCTTGATAAGATTGCGGGTACTTCACTTCTGGAATTTCCTCGGGCTGAGGTTCAAAGAAATTTGAGATATCAGTCTCAAATTGATCACGAGGCAAATCCCATCCTGCAAGCTTTCCGTCCTGATCTCTCATCGTAGGATATCTCTGGTGATGATTCTGCACTGAGAAAGTCTGATCTTGGACGTTGGACTGTGTTGAATGTGTTTGGACCACTGGCATTGTGACAGTAGGATCTTTGGATTTATCTCCAACACTTTGATTCTGAATCGGCTGGGAATCCGATGAAGAACCAAGAGCAGTTGCTTTGATCTGTGGAGAAGGTGAAACCCCTACTGTTGGATCATCAAAGCCGATTGGTCTTTTTGGAACACTGGAGGAGTTCGATTTGGTTGGAAGTATGCAGGTCCCAGGTATCCTCCTTCTGCTCCTTTCTTGAGCGTTTCAGTCAGACAATTCTGAATGGTATTGGCGAGAACCTTAGCTTGATCAATCATTGTTTGATGCATCGCCTTATTCATCATGTCTTGAAGCCCTTCGGGATCGGCTGAGAAGGTGACTTGCTTAGACGTTGGCAGAGGATTCTTCTTGAAGACTCCACTCTTAGTTTGACCATATGATGCCAGACAAAGCTCTTCATAATGCTTCCTGTGAGCTTTGAACTTGGCTTTGTCTGTATCTTTCAGCTGATCCCTGGTGATTGTTTGGACGTTGTCCGGGTCAACCTCGAAAGTACCATTCTTCGTGTTCTTCGTCATTGTTGACTTTTTCGTGTCCCACTGGGTGTGCCAAAAGTGTGTTGACACGAAAATAGGACGTCACCTCCGCGCGCGACACACGTGACTCCCCGGTCTGTTGCGAGGCGTGCCAGCCAATCTGACCTGTTGATTGACAATGGAAAAATATTAAGGATCGGCTAGAGAACCGATGGCCTTTTAGCGACACGTGTATCAGCCAATCGGCCGATACGAACAAACGGGATCGGCCGGCTCGAGAGCAACCGAGGCGCTGGCAAGTAGACAGACAGATCGGCTGGATCGGCCAATTGTGACGTCAGCACTCAAACAGGTCGGAATCAGCTGCGGTGTTAGAAGCCGATAGGATCTAGATCGAGTGGGATATTGGGTGATAATAGCTAAAAACTACAAGAATTGGTACAAAAACTTGTAGATCTAGCTAATATCGGTAAGGGGTGAATAAAGAACTAGACGAAACCTCAGCGATGCGCCCGGAGGTTAAAGCCTAGGGTTATTCGGTAAAACGGTACTTACAAGCTTGCCGGAGATCGATCGATGCAGCCCGACGAACTCGAAGGACGGCGTTGTAGAAAAGAGGAAAAAACGCAATGGCGAAGTCACCGAAAAGTAGATGCAGTAAAGTAGATGCTGTAAAGTAAAGGGTTTGCCCGGAGGCGGTTTGTTTGATATTGGTGTGTACACTTTTTCCGACCACGCAGGGTCGCTATTTATGTCCTGAGGACAACCCGACTCCTAGCTGATTAAGACACCGTTTACTTGCATCTAAAGACAGATAAAATTACTAAAAATAGAAAAGGACTCTCGCAGGAGTCAAAACTCCTTAAAATTGACTCTTTGACCCGTTGCCAATCGTGGATTGACCCGCCTCCACCGTGCTTTCCTTCTGGCGTATCTCCTTGATTGCCGCCTTCCTTCTCTTCATCGGCCGATCCTTTGGTTGACCATCGACCGATTGGTTGACTCGCCAGTCCGTTTGATAGAGCTAAAACTCCTCTGACCATCGGCGAAACCTGTTGACCACCCTTTTCTCTCTCTTCAACCGGCCGATTGCACTCTGTTTTCATCAGCTGCTTCTCCTTATCCCTTTTGACCTGTTTTTCCAAAAAATGGTGTCAACAGAACTTGGCCAAACTTTTGAAAGATGAACACATCTTTGGACTAACAAATGTGCTTTTTAAGAAAGATAGGATATGCAAAGCATGCCAAGCCGGAAAGCAAGTAGGAGCACCTCACCCACCAAATAGCATCCTCACTACATCAAGCCCATTGGAGCTCATTCACATGGATCTATTTGGACCGGTGGCCTACATAAGTATTAGTGGTAACAAATATGGCTTGGTTATTGTTGATGATTATTCTCACTTCACGTGGGTGTTCTTTGTGTTTGACAAGATTGAAGTACAAGAGAAGGTGAAGACCTTCATAAGGAGAGCACAAAGGGAGTTCGAGTTACCAATCAAGAAAGTAAGAAGTGACAATGGTTCGGAATTCCGGAACACCAATGTTGAAGAGTTTCTTGATGAAAAGGGCATCAAGTATGAATTTTCAGCTCCATATACCCCTCAACAAAATGGGGTGGTTGAGAGGAAGAACCGGACTCTTATTGAGATGGCAAGAACCATGTTGGATGAGTACAAGACTCAAGACATCTTTTGGGCCGAAGCTATCAATACGGCTTGCCATGCCATCAACCGCCTCTATCTTCACAAGTTTCACAAGAAGACCTCCTATGAGCTTATCACCGGTAAAAAACCTAAGGTGTCTTACTTTAGAGTGTTTGGGTGCAAATGTTTCATTCTAAACAAGAGGCCCCGAACTTCTAAGTTTGCACCAAAGGTTGACGAAGGATTTCTTCTTGCTTATGGTCCTAATGAGCATGCTTACTGAGTCTTCAATCTAACCACCGGAAGGATTGAAGTCATGGTAGATTTGACCTTTGATGAATCTAATGGCTCTCAAGTAGAGCAAGTTGATTTAAATGTTGTAGGTAATAAGAAGCCACTTGTGAAGCAATCAAGCAATTGGCCATAGGTGATGTTAGACCAGTTGAAGCACAAGAAGAAGATGAAGAACAACTCCGAGCTTCAACACCACTCGAAGGGCCAAAGGTCACTGGTTCAGCAGAAGAGCAGACTCCGGAGGTTCTGAGGAAATCCCCGGAGGTTCCGGGAAATGCTGCTGAGACTCAACCTCTAGGAAATTCCCCGGAGGTTCTGGGGTCTGGGAACTCAGCACCACAAGACACTGTGAACCAGCAATCAGGTCAGCAAGAGGCTGCTCAAGCAAGTACATCTGAGCCTCAAGCTGATAAAAATGATGAAGACCAACCTCTACACCAACCTCTTGGGCCATCACATCCCCGTGTACATCAAGTCATACAACGGGATCATCCCCTTGACAATATCTTAAGAATTTTTGCGTATTTTACTCGTTTGTTTCCTCTCTTAAACCTATCAAGGTAGAGCAAGCTCTTGAGGATCCGGATTGGGTGGTGGCCATGCAAGAGGAGTTGAACAATTTTGAAAGAAATCAAGTGTGGGAGTTGGTAGAAAGACCGAAGACGAACATCATTGGCACCAAATGGGTCTTTCGAAACAAGCAAGATGAGTTTGAAATTGTGATTAGGAACAAAGCAAGATTGGTTGCCCAACGGTACACTCAAGTTGAAGGGCTAAACTTTGGAGAAACATATGCACCGGTAGCAAGACTTGAATCAATTCGATTCCTACTTGCCTTTGCTGTCCATCATGACTTCAAGCTATATCAAATGGATGTCAAGAGTGCATTTCTCAATGGACCACTCTCCGAAGAAGTCTATGTGGAGCAACCACCGGGTTTTGAAGATCTCAAGCGTCCTAATCATGTCTACAAACTCCGTAAGGCGCTCTATGGGCTCAAGCAAGCTCCAAGAGCATGGTATGAATGCCTTAAGGAATTCTTGCTCAAGCAAGGCTTTGAGATAGGCAAAGCCGATGCTACTCTCTTCACTAGAAAAGTTGATGGTCATATTTTTGTGTGCCAAATATATGTCGATGACATAATATTTGGTAGTACTAATGAAGCATTTTGTGAAGAGTTTAGTAGGGTGATGACAAAGAGGTTTGAGATGTCCATGATGGGTGAGCTCAAGTGCTTTCTTGGATTTCAAATCAAACAAGCAAAGGAAGGGACGTTCATATGTCAAACCAAGTACACAAGAGATATGCTCAAGAAGTTTGACATGGACAAGGCCAAGCCCATCAAGACTCCAATGCTTACCAATGGACACTTGGACCTCAATGAAGAAGGGAAATCCGTGGACCAAAAGGTATATCGCTCCATGATCGGCTCTCTTCTTTACATATGTGCATCTAGGTCGGATATTATGCTTAGTGTGTGCATGTGTGCTAGATTTTAAGCTAACTCGAAAGAGTGCCATCTCATGGCCGTAAAGAGAATCTTGAGATATCTATGCATACCCCTAACCTTGGCTTGTGGTATCCTAAGGGCTCCACTTTCGATCTACTTCGCTATTCGGATTCCGATTATGCCGGTTGCAAGGTAGATAGAAAGAGTACATCGGGGACTTGCCAATTCCTCGGTAGGTCTCTAGTGTCTTGGAGTTCTAAAAAGCAAAACTCAGTAGCCCTTTTGAAGAGGGGATAAACCAAGGGTAATCATCTTAACCCCTAAACCCCCAAATCAGGAAGACTAATGGTGGGCCGCATCAGCAGAGGCCCAATACCGACTGCCGGCAAGGCCAGGCCCAGCTCCTTTCCTTTAAAGAATAGCAGCTCGGCCCCCCACCACGAAATCATCTCCGACTCAAGCAACCAACCCGGTTACCTCGGCGGGAGGCTCCGCCGCGCACGACCAAAGGCTCCTTCCGCCGTAATCCGACGCCCGGGGCCCCCAAGGGCGGACCGCAACGTGGCGGAAGCTGCCCCGCGCCGCACGGGATGTGCAGCCGCAGCGGAGCACGCGGATCTGCTTTGTCAGAGGCTCAGGTAATGATGAGATTTCCCCCCGGCGTGGCAGGCGGACTGCCCCGGCGTCCCATCACCTGAGACTGAACAGTGGCCAAGGACACGCGAATCCTTCACCTGCAAGACATCGAACAAGGTGACCCGACCCATCAAGCATTAGAGGGAAGGTCGAGGCTTGCACTGGAAGCCCTGAACTAGCATGACCTGCATGCTCCAGGGTCGAAAAGAAGCCACCTCGGGACGGAGGCCGAAGCTATGCCGCCCTACGAAAGCTACCGATGCTGGGGCAGTGTACGGCGCCAACGGGAGACGAAGGCCCATGGCGTTGCACTGTTCCGGCACTGTTGCAGCACTGTAGCAGAATGGGTTTTTACCATTTTAACCTTTGTACGCCGGCCCTCCTTAAACTATAAAAGGGGAGGTTGGCATCACGAACGAGAAAGACGAACTCGGCAAGATGAAAAACAACACACCACACTCACCGAGCATCAGCTGCTCTCACTCACTTACAGAGACTTGGGACTTCTTCCCTCTCTCGACCTAAGCTTGTATCCCCTACTACAAGCCCCCCTGTGGGCATATAGAACACTTTCCCGAACAGGACGTAGGGCACCCCCTCGGCTCCTGAACCAGTATAATCCTGGTGTCTCTAAGCCCAACCATCCGGATCAGACGCACGATTCATACCAAAAAATTACTTGCCGGTGGTATCAAACCTCGACAGTTGGCACGCCAGGTAGGGGCACTTCGTGTGTCATGACGCCAAACAAGGGTCCGGATGGCCCATTCCGACAAACAGCCAGAGCGCACCACTGTGCTGCGCTTCGTCTCCCTGGACTTCGTCTTCGATGGTCCAGTCGAGTCGCCCGTTGGGGCCGTGTTCTCGCGGTCCCAGCCCGACGCGCCTGCACCACCTCAGGACCAGCCGCCTGAGGAGCCGTAGGTAGTGAAGTCTGCCGCCGACCGGGTTTGGAACCTGGTCGGCCGCAACATGGCAGTCGCTCTGGGGCCAAATCCATCCCAGGAGCTCTTTCGCTTTGCGGCGTTCGCCACCTCCACGCTCGTGTTCGGGCTGCATGAGGAGGAGACGCTGACCTGGGACGAGTTCAGGCTCTACTACGACTCCGTGTACCCTGAGGGGTAGGTGTGGCTCCCCTACGGCGGGGCGAAAGCTCCCTCCGCCATGGGAGACGCACGGTCGGTCCCCTCAGGGGCTTCTCAGGCGAGTTGCGACGAGGTCGAGAGCGCGCCTCCCGGCCAGAAGGCTCTGACGCCCCACGACCCGAGGCGCGATTGTTTCATCCTCCAGCAGCAGCCCGACGGAGTCCACTCTGACAACTCCGACGACAGCTCCGCAGAAGGTGAGCCCACATCGCCTGACATTTCCGCCAGCGCCGAACCTCTGCAGGACGAGTGCGACCGTGAGCGACAGCAAGCCCGCCTCGACAAGCCGGATGAGGCTCGGAAGGCTCTCGAGGACGAGTAGGCGAGGATCCACCACGCGCTCGGCACGGAGGCCGCGGCAACACCCGCACGTGAGCGTGCACAAGAGGTACGCCACTGCATCATCGACGATGTTCACGGGACTCCCGTCGCCAAATGGGCCTCCCAGAACCTCGCCGCGGTGGCCGTACTCCTCCAGGCTAGCCCCGAGCCAGCGACCCCGGAGGAAAAGAAGCTCCGTCAGCACCTCCAGATGCTCCTCAACGTGGCCGCCGAGCAGCAGGCGGAAAGTTCGGCATCCCGGCACCGCGAGGCGCAGGCCCCGGACAAAGAACGCTCGGTTCACCGCGGGTCGTCGTGCCCAACAGGGCAGCCGAACCGTGCGGAGAGCATACGCTCGCCCGCCGGTAGCAAGGCCGACTCCAACCACGGGGCCCGAGGCGCATCCTCGGCGCGTGGGAGGACGATGACCCGAGGCGGGTCGGACGGCGAACGCCGGCCGCGAAGGGAGTACAGCCAGAGGCGCGGGGGCCGCTACGACAATTGTGAGGATCGGAGCCGGACTCCGACGCCCGACCCCCGAGGTCCGCGGGCTTTCAGCACCAGCGTCCTCGCTGGAGCCCCCCAGCTCGATATCGTGCTCCGACCACCGTCATGAAGTATGATGGGGAAACCAACCCGAGCATATGGCTTGAGGACTATCGCCTTGCCTGCCACAACGGCGGCGCAACCAGCGATCTGTTCGTCATCAAGAGCATCCCATTGTACCTCGCCGACTCGGCACGTACCTGGCTCGAGCACCTCCCACGAGGGAGGATCAATAGCTGGGCCCAACTCCGGGACGCCTTCATAGGGCACTTCCAGGGTACCTACGCACGGCCTGGCAATGCGTGCGAACTTCGCCATTGCCGGCAAAAGAAGGGTGAAAGTCTTCGTGACTACATTCGCCGCTTCTCCAAGCGCTGCGCTGAGCTCCCCGACACAGTTGACAACCAGGTCATCACCGCTTTCCAAGATGGTACCACGTGCGAGACCCTTGTCCATCAGATAGGGCGAGTCAAGCTGAAAACCATCCGCAAGCTCCTTGACTTGGCCACTGACCACGCCGACGGGGAGGAAGCCGTCGCTTTCAGCAAGAGGAAGCCTGAAAAGGAGCAGGGTGAGGCTCCGGCTACCCGCCCGGAGAAGCAGAAGAAGAAAGAGCGCAAGCTCCGCAACAGCAACCTGGTGGCGGCGGCCGACGAATGACCGTCCAAGCCCAAGGTTGGTCCCCCGAGGGATCACTTCGAGAAGATGCTTGAGGCACCTTATCCTTACCACGAGACTCCGGTCAAGCATGCCATGAAGGACTGTAACCTCATGAAGAGATACCTCATCGGGAAGAACAAGCCGCAGGACATGGCCAACGCCGGTGTCGCCAAGAACGTCGAGCACGACGATTTCCCCAAAGAAGACGGTGCTGTCATGATGATCTTCGGCGGAACACCTACTCGCCCTCCGAGGTGCAAGCACAAGCGCATCTTGCAGGAAATCTACCACACTGAGCCGGCCGTGCCTTCGTACCTTCGGTGGTCCGAGATGGCCATCACGTACGACCGAGCGGATCACCCCGACCACATTCCACAGCCGGGGGCTTACCCCCTCATAGTGGCACCACTCTTCAGCACCAAGTGGGTGCACAAGGTACTCATGGATGGAGAAAGCGACCTCAACATCATCTACAAGTCCACCCTCGACAGTATGGGGATCCAGCGGTACCAGCTCCGCCCGTCTTCGACCCCATTCCACGGAGTCGTTCCCAGGATGGAGGCGGTCCCGCTTGGACAAATCGACCTATCGGTCACCTTCGGCGACGAGGGGAATTTCTGCAAGGAAACACTCACCTTCGAGGTCATCGGCTTCCCGGGAACGTATCACGCGATCCTCGGGAAGCCGGCATACGCGAAGTTCATGGCGGTCCCCAACTACACCTACCTCAAGCTGAAAATGCCCGGACCCAAGGGAGTCGTCACCATCGACACCAAGTACCAGCATGCTTTCGAGTGCGATGCTGAGTGCTTCCAGTTCGCAGAGGCCCTCATTCGCTCCGAGAAGATGGCCGCAGGAACTTCGGCTGGGAATCCCAACAACGACATCACGATGGTTGAATCGACCTAGACCAGCTACGTTGTCTCTACCCTTGCAATAGTATCGTGTACTGTTTTACACTTATGATGAATAAAAGTGCCCGCCCTTTTTTCGTTTTTTCATCATAAGCGCGACTTTTGCCAAAAAGGTCTCCTGATGCGAATGATCCTAAGCAACAAACCATTTTATGGTCCTCGACCTAAAAATCCTTCATTGCTCGGGGGCTCCATCTAGGGGCATCATGCCCCTCGAAAAAACAAAAAGTCTTTTTTCCGAAAAAGCTTTCTTCGAGAAACACTCCGCTAGCTCAAAGAGCAAAAAGGAAGGAACCTGCAACCATCTGTCTACGCTCGGCCAAGTACTGACACCCCCACGGCTATACGTGCAAGGTTCCACGAGCTACGTCTGGGATGGTTAGGTCAATCTCCTCGCACCTCTGAAAGTTCGGTGGCAGGTGTTACCTCGACGACTCTTTTCTTAAAAAGTAACTCGATAGCCGACCTACCCGACCCTTCCGAAGATAGCTCGGGGGCTTTGGACCTACGGGATACCCCGACGCAACTACGCCTGGTCGACGCTCTCGAGTCCCTACACTTCAGCAGCTACGGGACGGAGCAAGACCAACAACGTCTTAAGGGTAGCCCTACCGGCCTAGAGACCCCAAGTTTCCCGACGAAGAAGAAAGGAAGAGGAATCGAGTGTCAAACTTAAAAAGAAAAAGTCCCTCTGCTCAGGGAGGAAACCTGCAACTTATTCATGATAGTAAGCCGCCAGTGCTACTAAACGGTTTTCTCCTGATCAGTGCTCATCATCGAGCCATCCCAGGTCCTCCATGGCAGCGTCGGCTACCTTTCCGGCGAACTCAACACACCCTGCTGAGATCTGGGGTAACGGTGGTCCTCATACCCGGGGGCCCACCCCTCTCCGAGCAGCTCGCGGTCCAGGTCGGGATAGTGCGAAAGGAACATGGCCACAGCTCGGTGAACCAACTGCTGAGCCATAGCCATGCCCCGCGCGTGAGCGATGCCGCCGACCATCCCGAGGCGTTCGACCAGGGACGGCCCTTCGTCAACACCGATGCCCTCTAGAAGCTCCACGACGGCTTGGGTAAGAGCCCAGTGAGTTTCTTCCCGTTGCAGGAGAGTCACTCGGACCGCGGCTGTAGCCGGGGATGACAACTTGAGCGCGACAGCTCTCTCTCTGGAAGGACAAAAAGAATGAGAAAGGCACCAACAGAAGGCGCCTGTGGGACGAGTTGCAACCACGACTTACCCGTCAGGCCGTCAGCAAGCAACGACATGAGTGCCGTCAACTCCTCCTGCTTGGTGATGGCCTCGTTCATCCAGGTGGCATCGGCCGCCCGCTGATCCCGCAACGCCTGCAGCTCCGCGCAGGCAGCTACAACGACAAACAATCGTGGGTAATGACACTAACCCGCAGGTTGACCACCCAATCCGAAAAAGCCTGCCCCGGAGCACCAGCTTACCGGTCAGCTCCCTGTCGCGATCGGTGGCGACTGCCAGCAGCTGCCTCCGCTCGGCGACGGCAACATCGAGCTGGTCCCGCAGGGAAGCGTTCTGCTCCCGGGCGGACTCCAGGGCGCGGGCAGAGCCTGCTGCGGCAGCGGTAAGCTCGGCCACCCTCGTCTCCAGCTCGGCCTGCATCCGAGCAGCCTCGCCAGCAAAGGCGTCGAAGGCAGCTTGAGCGCTCTCCGCCTGACGCTGGGCCTCGGCCAGCCTCGTCACCGACGTCGCCCTCTCCTCCTCGACGGCCGCCAGACGCTCCGCCGATGATGCACGAAGTGAGGCCAGCTCCGCCTCCTTCCATCCCTCCTCCGCCTGAAGAGCTCCGATTGCCCTCCAGACCTCAGCCTGTTGGCAGATGAACTGGGACCGGGCATCGTAGCGTGCCGCGAACCCCTGTCCAAGAAGCAACTCAAGAAAGGACAACAATGAGAATAGTCAAGCGGGATCAGGCAAGAAGGAAGGCATAAGGCAAGGGACATACCATGGCAGCGGCGGCCACTTCCTCGGCCGAGGCCGCCTGACGGCGGATCGCGCGTCTGAGCCGTTCGGTCGAGGTATGCTCCTCCTTGTTGTCAATAACGAGCAGCACTCGGCCTAGGTTGTCGCGGGCGACCACCTGCAACCTGCGGCGGAACGCCTCACCACCAGACACAGACACCAACACCCCCTGGGGCTCGTCCGGCACGCCAGAGCCAGGTTGGGAGGACGACGCAACGGCGGGAGCCGAGCCGGAGGGCGGCGTGATCCCCGCGACCTCCGCGTTCCCCCCCTCGTTCGGCCGGTCGCCCTCCTCCTGGTGGGGAATCCCGTCGTCAAGCCCCTCGCTCTGGGCTTCAGAGGTCGGGAGGACTCCCGCGGCAGGCGTGGCCATCACCGGATCCTCCGGCGCGGACGCCGTCGGGAACGCTTCAGCAATGGTTGCACGTACCGCGACCTCCGAGGGCTCCGGCCCCCCAACGGAAGCAATGCCAGATGCCGCCGCGTGTTCGCCAGCCGCGGAGACCGAGAGCTGCTACCGCAACTCTGCTTCAAATGCCGTCAGCATCTCCGCGGATGGCAGAGCGCCGGACGTAGTAACACCAAGCTGACAGAAGCCATCGCTCGAGTTGTCGCTCTTCAGCGACGCCTCCCCGACACCCCGACCGGCAGAGTTTTTCTCCTCAGGCACCGCCACGGGAGGAGCCTCGGGAGCTGCCTGCGTCGTCTCCGCTGTCGCTGCGGTGATCTTCCGCACTGCCCGACGGAGAGACTTCTCCGGCGCCGGTGCGGGCGTCCGCCCACTCGGAAGCGCCCTGCAAAAGCAGAGAGCTCAGCGTCAGGGCCTCCAACCGATCGAACGTCAGGGGAAAATCAAAGCTCACCTCGTCGCAAGGACCCGAGCTCTCTTCGGTTCTGATGACGGTGGGCAGAATGAAGACCGTTTGCCGCATACCGCGGCCGGACGGTCATTCCGAGGAGAAATCGCCTCCTCATCTTGACGACGCCGCGAGTGGCAGAGACAGCGAGGAGCGCGCCTCCTCGGCCAACGACATCGGCATAGGAGGACAAAGCGTCTAGCGCTCCCGCGAAGACGACCACATCACGAGGGAGGCCGAGCCGCGGCTCCTCTCCTCTCGGGACGGGTCGCCGCGACTAGGCGCCGCCCCGCGATCGGCCCGCCCAGATCTTTCCGGCGGAGAATCACGGACGCGGTCCCCATGATGGTTGCTTTGGGAGGAAGGGCGCGGCGTCCTGTCACAAGCGTCATCCCCTCCCCGATGCACCTCGGCGGGCCCCTGGGTGGCGCCCCCGGCCACCGACGGGCGCGGCGGAGCCCCCGAGGTTGACGACGAGCAACCCTCCGTCGTTTCCCCCGCCAAGCGGACGGGGGCCACGGCCGTATCCTCTTCTTCGTCGTCCTCATCAGAGGAACTAGGCGGGGGCTCACGGTCCTCGTCAGAGGAAACATCCTCATCACCGGCGCGCCTTCATTTCGCCTGGGAATCATTCCGGTTACGCTTGGCGATCTTCGCCGCTTTCCACGCCTCGTGGCGGTCTTTCCGCCTCTTGAGCCTAGCCGCGGTGATGCGGTTCCGCGCCCTCTCCTCTGGCAGTGGCGCGCGGGCCACCGTCACGGACCAGCTCCCAGCCTGCAGAAACGACAAATCAGTTGCAAGAATGGAGAAAAGAGGACGGGGCAAGACTAAACAAAGCAATCAGAGGCGGACTCACCAAGACCACCGTGCCCGCATCTGGAAGCATGGGGAGCAGGTCGGTCGGCGGCCACTCCGGGCTGCTGGGGACAGCCTGCCGCACCCGCCTTCGGAAATCGCCCACAGAGGGCAGGGGATCGGCGGTCACGGTTCCCACGAATAGGGCCCGCTCGGCGGTCATCTCAAACAGGCGGAGGGAGCGCCGCCGCAACGGCATGATTCCGCTCGCCAGATAGCCTCCGATCACGGCCGCAAGGTCGATGCCGTGCCCCTGCAGCGCTTTAAGCGCCTCAAGACACCCAGAAAGCAGTTTCTGGTGGTCCTTCTTCGGGGGCCCGTCCGACTAGGCATCCGGGGTCGTGTCGTAATAGCCGCCGGTGTACGCCGGCAGCGGGCACTCGGAGTCGTTCTTCAGGTAGAACCACTCCGAATGACAGCCGCTGTTCGAACTGGTGAGGGGCCGACCTGGTACTCCGACGACTTGTTCCGCTCCAGCCGAAGGAAGGCGCACCCGATTGTCGTCGGCCTCCCCTCATCCTTCAGGCAGACGAACCCGAAGAAGTAGCGGAAGAGGTGCCAGTGCGCCTCCACCCCAAGGTATCCCTCACACAGCGCCTCGAAAGCCGCTAAATGTTGGACGCTGTTGGGATTAAGGTGCTGGAGCTCGAGGCCAAAGGTCCACAGAACGGCGCGGATGAACCGTCCCGCTGGCACCGAGAACCCACGTTCGTGGAAGGCGGCGAAGGAAACCACATATCCCGGCGGGGGCTGCGGGAAGTCCTCAAGCTTGGGCTTGATCCACTCCCGCGCGTCGGTCAAGCGCGGGAGCAGCTCCGCATCTGCAAGACTGGTCAGTTTTGCAAGAGAAACGGTGGAGAGCTGCCAGTTCGACATCGCCGCACGCGGAGAAGGCTGGGGACGGCGGCGGGAGACTTGAATCTGCTGAACCGGCGGCGCGCTGGGTCGGATGGCGGGTACACAAGGAGAAAGAGACGAAAGGGAAGGATGAGATGGCAATCAACCCCCGCCTTCCCGACTTAAATGGGGAAGCGCGGGCCGGTTGGGGGCAATTCACTACTCGGGCCCACTCATGGGTAGCAAGGGAGCGTCCCGCCCAAGCTCTCTCTCTCTCCCTTCCTTTTTTCTCCGTATACGTGAATCCTGCAAGGCCTGACATCCCAAGAAAAGCAACCTCCGCCCTGAGCGGCGTTCGGCACGCTGATCGGGGGTGGTTGACAGGACAGCACGAGGGATCGCGTAAGAAGAGAAGGATTCCCCGGCCTAACGCAATGTGCCCAACCTATCGTCATGGTAAAAAGGTAAAAGGCGCACCCCCAGCTCCGAGCCAAGGAGCGGCAATGTGCCTCGACCTAAGCACACGTCCCGGCCAGATGGCGGGATGGGCAGATCCATGTGCCAAGACGTCGTCAACGAGGTCCGGAATGACTAGTTGCAGCCATCCATCGCCCGTGCGAGCGAAAACGAGCCAACGACAAAGCAAAGGTGCGAATTAAAAGGCCTACGGCCAAGTTTCATTACAGAAAGGAAAAAAAAGATACAAGAAGGAGACGCCGATCATGAAGGGTCGGCGCATACGCCTCACTCCGCCGGGGGGTCTGCCTGGCCGGGGGAGTTCGCCTCCTCGGAGCCGCCCTCCGACTCGCTAGACTCGTCGAGGACAGCCGCGCCCCAAGATGTCGCCGTAGGCCCCCGGTTCTTGAGGAGGGTGTCGATGTCCACTGACGGGAGGATGGCGTCGGCGTTAGCGTTGAAGTACAAGGCCGACTCCTGACGCCTCCGCGGCCTCATTCCCCGGGGCCACCCCACGGGGACCGTGCTGATGAGCGGTCCAGGTCCTGGAGGTTCGCGCCGGCAAGACCGTATGTCGCCCCTTGGTGCACCCTCGCGATGACCGCCGCATGGACGCAGCCTGGGAGTGCGCGGAGCTGGTCGTGCAGCAGTATCGGCTCCAGCCGCACCGCCGTCACGGCGACACTAGCAGCGTCGCAGAGGTGGCCGTGGGTGATGCGAAGCTCCGCAAGCTCCTCCTGACCTGCCCAGCACCAAAAGAAGGGTGTCACGGACAACAATGACAATGCGACGAAGGAGGCATGAAGACAGGGCCGAGGCGCTCACCCATCGCCCGGGCGTGCGCGTGGTCCGCGGCGTCCTGCGCCGCCTTGAGCTCCCGCTCAGCCCCCTCGAAGGCGGCCCTGAAGGCGGTGGTTGCCTGCTGCGCGAGCTCCAGCTCGCCTTCCAGCAACGCAATGCGCTGCCGCGCGTCGTTCAGCTGGGCCTGGAGCTCAGCGGCAGGGTCAGCCCCGGCAGGGGCCCCGCCCTCGACGGCCACCGGAGGAACTGCCAGCGCGGACGGGCCCACACCGGCGTCTGGAGCCGTGAACATCCCAGCGCCGGCCACGTCGAGGGCCCTGATCCAGTACCCCACCGGCGCACCGTCGCCAGCGGCCTCCTGCTGCGTCGCCCGACGAAGCGCAGGTGGCGCCCTCGCTGACGAGTCGAGCGAACCCTCAGCCGAACGCTTCTCACCGGCCATACGAGTGTCGGGGGTTTCTCGGAAGGATGAGGCTTCCGGTTGAAATGAGGGGTGAAGAGGCAGGGAGGCAGTGCGAGTGGGAGGAAGAAGGAAGACAAGAGGTGCGTTCGCTCCGAGCCTTCCCCGGGTTTTATAGTCGTGCGGCGCCCCGTGCACAGCGGTTACCCGGAGGCGAGGAGGCGATCTCTCTTGCTCTTCGCCTTCTCTCTCTCTCCCTCTCTCTGCTCTTCAACTCCCCATCACTCCGCCGGCCTCGGGCCACGATGCCCACCAACCTTGAGAAACCCCAAGGGTTTTCCCCCGACCTAATGGACGAAGATTAATCACTTGGCGGGATTCGAAACGAGCGTCAAATACACAGAACGGGTGTCAACAATAAGAGGACAAGGGAACAGTTGCATTTATATGAAGCCCTGAGTTCTAAGGTACGAGAGGGCGGCCAGGCGGGCTGTGAACAAGTATCATAACATAAAACACCGCCGGCATGGCGGTGTTGCGTTTCCTGGCAGGTCAGAGTTGGAGGAGCACCTCGCTGAACTCCCACAAACATCTGACGCGGCCAGAGACTCCCTGCGGGGACCAGGGAGATGGCCGGTGCCTCCACCGCGACTACCAAAACCCAGGAAGAAGACCAAGTTCCTGGGGTCGCACCCGGACAAGCTGCCGACGAGGCATCGCTCCTACTGGAGCAGCCTCATCAGAGAAGCTTGTTCAGGGCTAACTTGGTGACCTGCTGCTTCGACAGCACTCAGGGAAGCGACCCCGAGAGCGCCATAACAGGCTACAGGACGCGGCGGTGGTGATGTGCCCCCTCCCCCAGCACTCGACCCCCATGTCGCCGCAGGGGCTCGAGACGCAGGGCAGGACAGGGTTGCCAAGAGCATGCCTCCCCATTCGCTGAACTCCCACCAACATCAGGAGGCTTGAAGGACGGCACTACACTCAGGGGGACAAACCCCCCACGACCGAAGAAGTAGCTGCTTTCTTTCCCTCTCCATATGGCAACCATGGAGTCTCACCGGGGCGAAGTGGAGCTCCTTTTATAGGGCAGCAATAGCCCAACCACGCGAGGGGCACGGTGGACGCGGCTTAGCTTACAAAACAAGCTAAAATGGCCACCCACCCCGCCAGGTGATGCATTGAAGACTCGCAGAGTCTCACCGTCACATCAGCAGAGGCCGGTCACAGTTCCCCGTGAGACCAGGTCAAATCCACCGTTCGGCCACGTCGGCCTCAAAAGGCGAGCCAGTACTCGCGGTGGCTAAAAAATCACCCCGTGGTAGAGTCCTCGACTCAACCACAGGCTCGGGGGCTACACTCGGCGAGTGCGCTCGCGCGCCCTCACCGGACTGAGGAAGAAAAACAAAAACTCAACCTCTCTGATCCTAAGGGAGAAATCCGTTTTCCCCATTAGGCTCGGGGGCTACTGAAGAGGGGATAAATCGGGGGTAATCGTCTTAACCCCTAAACCCCCAAATCAGGAAGACTAATGGTGGGCTGCTTCAGCAGAGGCCCAACACCGACTGCCGGCAAGGCCAGGCCCAGCTCCTTTCCTTTAAAGAATAGCAGCTCGGCCCCCCACCACGGAATCATCTCCGACTCAAGCAACCAACCCAGTTACCTTGGCGGGAGGCTCCGCCTCGCACGACCTAAGGGTCCTTCCGCCGTAATCCGACACCCGGGGCCCCCCAGGGGCGGACCGCAACATGGCGGAAGCTGCCCCGCGCCGCACGGGACGTGCAGCCGCAGCGGAGCACGCGGATCTGCTCTGTCAGAGGCTCAGGTAATGATGAGATTTCCCCCCGGCGTGGCAGGAGGACTGCCCCGGCGTCTCATCACCTGATACTGAACAGTGGCCAAGGACACGCGAATCCTTCGCCTGCAAGAAATCGAACAACGTGACCCGACCCATCAAGCATCAGAGGGAAGGTCGAGGCTTGCACGGGAAGCCCCGACCTAGCGTGACCCGCAGGCTCCTGGGTCGGAAAGAAGCCGCCTCGGGATGGAGGCCGAAGCTACGCCGCCCTACGAAAGCTACCGATGCTGGGGCAGTGTACGGTGCCAACGGGAGACGAACGCCCACGGCGTTGCACTGTTCCGGCACTGTTGCAGTACTGTAGGTTTTTACCATCTTAACCTTTGTACGCCGACCCTCCTTGAACTATAAAAGGGGAGGTTGGCATCACGAACGAGAAAGACGAACTCGGCAAGACGAAAAACAACACACCACACTCTTCCCTCTCTCGACCTAAGCTTGTATCCCCAACTACAAGCCCCCCTGTGGGCATATAGAACACTTTCCCGAACTGGACGTAGGGCACCCCCTCGGTGCCTAAACCAGTATAATCCCGGTGTCTCTAAGCCCAACCATCCGGATCAGACGCACCATTCATACCAAAAATTACTTGCCGGCGGTATCAAATCCCGACACCTTTCCACCGCCAAGGCCGAGTATGTTGCAGCCGGCGCTTGTTGTGCTCAACTACTTTGGATGAAGCAAACCCTAAAGGATTACGGATGTCACTTTACCCATATCCCACTTTTGTGTGACAATGAAAGTGCCATAAAGCTTGCAAACAACTCTGTAAGCCACTCCCGTACAGAACATATAGACATCCGTCATCACTTCTTGAGAGACCACGAAACCAAAGGAGATATCGCTCTAAGTCATGTGAGCACCGAAAAATAACTAGCCGATATCTTCACTAAACCTCTCGATGAGTCAAGGTTTTGCAGTTTGAGAAATGAGCCAAATATTCTTGATTCTCATTACGTGGTTTGAAATATAGCACATCTTGGTTGATATGATGCTTTGCTGAAAATCTTTTGAAAAACCTTCATACATGTGTTTCAAAATCTAATTTTATATCCCAACTTGTTCCAAAAGGCTATAGTTGTGTGTTGATTGTTTGTTGTCTAGCCAATTGGAACAAGGAGTCATGACCTAAGAGCTAAATCTAGAAAAAAGTGCCAAATCTTTGAAGAACAACAAGCTCTCTGTCTCTGGTTTCAGTCTCCGGAGGTTCCGGGAATTAACCCGGAGGTTCCAGACCCTCATCTGTCAAAGCAATCAGACTTCAGTCACAAGTTGCAAAGCTCGAAGGTTCCGGGTATGGACCCCGGAGGATCCGCACTTTAAGCAGTTGGCAGTCAACCGAAGTCAAAGGAGTATCTAAGAAGGAATATACCGTGGACCTTATCTTTTACCCCTAGGGTAACTTCTCGTTTCAACCTCATCCTTTCACCGCAGTAGATCTCATTCTTCACCGCTCGACCCTGCTAGCCTCTCTCCCTCACACTCACTCGCCCGCATCCATCCTCCGCCGTGCGCCGCCGCCGCCTTTGCCGTTGTTCATCGGTCAAGTTCCGGGGTGCGGCGCTGATCCTCCGTCCGTGGCTCCGCACTGAAAGTTGAAGAAGGGGGAGGCGCTCGGGCAGTGGCTGGATCTGCATCGTCGGTCGCTGCCGCCCGCGAACAAGGAGTGGGAGAAGGAGTCTGCACTCTTCGTCCTCAGCATCCCGACCTTCCTCCCTCTGTCTCGAATGACCTTGCTTTGTGAAGCAGGAGATCTGGCCATTGCACTCCAGATTCATTCTGGTAGGCTAACTCCAGCACCACTAGGTCACTTTGTGACCTAGAGAGGGCCTCTAGGCTACGTCCTCGATGTGAAAACCTTCATAAGCATCTCCTTTCTCTCCCTAATCTAAGGTAAAACCTAACCCTAAATCTGTCAGATCTATCGTTTCCCTTGGTTCTAGGAGCAAAATCTTGTGTAGATATACTTCTAGATGTCTTCCAGTATGAATGATTCAAGTACATTGTGGTAGAATTCATTTGAAAGTTGAATCAGATGCCATAGCTCTGAAGTTGTATGCAGCTCGGAGGTTCCAGGATTATCCCCGGAGGTTCCTGGCTCTGCAACAACAAATGTTGTGACTTTGATTCAAAGTTCAAATGAGTAATACCATAGCTGTTGCTTAGTCAGTTCATCATCTCTTTCTCACTATCTATCAAATCTGGTGGTCAGATGACCGGAGACTCCTCCAAGAGAAGGGACAAGAGGGCTATTCCCTATGAAGATTCAGAGGGTGAGGAGGCATTCAACATTGCTGTCAGGCAGGTTGCTCCCAAGAAATCAACACCAAAGAGGGCCAGAGGCTCAGGCAGTATCTCAGGGGGCAGAGGGTCATTGATTGGACAGCATCTTGATGACAATGGTGGCAGAGAAGGCAAGACCATTCCCATAGAGGTCACTGCTGCAGTTAAACCTGGTGAGGTCGACTCCTCATACTTAGTGCACTACACCCTCTTTCCCAAAAAGAAGCCTCCCACCAAATATGATAGTTCCTTGCACTTAGAGTACCAAAACTATGAGGGAACATCTGTCCAAGTCAAAATGGCTAGAGAAGAAAACCCCTACACACAGCCCAAGCTTGCAGCCATTGACAAAAGGTTCTAGTCTTTGTTTCACTACTACTTCTATTCAACTGTCTGTTTGAGCAACCCGAGGATGCGCAAGATGCAGTGGGTGGACTGGCAGCACTTTGAAAACTTTGACAAGCCCGAGGTGCAGGAGGTGCTTGAAGTGGTCAACAAGTACCAGGTGAAGGATCTGATGGAATGCAGAAATCATAGCTCAGTTTCATGTCACTTTCTTTTATGACAGTGATGTGGACACCATTCATTAGATGACTGAGGGGGTGCACTACAAGATAGATTTTGTGACTTTTGCTAGGCTGTTGGGCTTTGGAAAAGTGGATAGGGACAGGGACACAATCAATTAATTTTGAGAACCACATGAAGTCCCACCAGATTGCAGATGCCTACTTTTTGGATGGGATGGCTACAGGAACCACTTTGGGGTTGAAACCTGTCTACTATGTGCTGAACAACATGCTAAGGCATACCATCTATCCAAAGGGTGGCAGTGACTCCACTTCACTTAGGAGCTTTGCTACTAATCTGCTAGCTAGGATGCACCCTGATGCTATACCATTTTCAGTCAGTAGGTTCATTTGGCATGATCTCATCACAAGCATGGAAAATGGCGTTGATAATTTCCCTTATGCACCATATGTGATGTATATCATAGAGTTAGTCACCGGGTACATCTTCAAGAAAGATTGTGAGCATTGCTCTTATCAAGTCAAGCAATGGCAGCACCAAAAGACAGATGCAGCAGTCCAGGCTCATCTTGATTCAGCCAACAAATCTGCTACTCATGATGCTGAAGCTGGACCCAGCCAACCCAAGAAGAAGGAGTCCACCTTTAAGAAGATGAAGGAAATCATCAGGAACACTCTCTCCTTGTGCACCTACTCTGCTACTCAGGCTTATGAGGCCAGGAAGGATATCAACAGGCTTCTGACCCTTAATGGCCTATCTGCTCAGCCTCTTCCTCCTCCTCCAATCTTCTTTGTTGACTTCTCCTCTAGTGAAGAAGAAGCTCCACAGCTTGAGCCTAGTGATGATGAGGTGCCTCTCAGTGCCAAGCTCCAGAAGATGAAAACCAGGACCAAGGGTACTCCAAGTGGTGTCAGGAAGGGCTTCAAGGGCATTGCCATCCGTGGCAAGCGTCCACCATCTGATGAGGATGAAGACCTTAGTTCTGAGGACACTGATGAGGAGTGGATCGAGTGAAGCTGTTCAGGTCCAGAAGCTCTTATTCCTCTCTTTCTTCTTTCCTTTTTGTTAACATGTTGACAAAGGGGGAAAAGGAAAATTGAGATGTATGTATTCATGATCTGTTGGCTTTTGTGAGTTGTGAGAGAAGCTGTTGCTGCTGCTGCTATGGCTTTTATTTCATTTCAGCTGAACTCTCAATCTGGTCTGTAATATGTGGTAAAATTTGTGGCTTGCCTCTGTTGGCAAGTGATGGACATGGTCATGGAGGGATTTGAAAACTTTAAAAAAAATATGTGATGCTGTAATAGGACTAGTAATGCTTGCCATGATCGTTTATATCTAGTTCCTATTCAAATTTGTGTTATTTCTTGCCTGTGTTGATTGTCTAAGACTGTTGTGCTACCAGAGTCCGGAGGTTCTGGGATTTTCCCAGAGGTTCCGGGGCCTGGACCAGAACCTGGAGGTTTCGAGTTTTTTCCCGGAGGTTTCGGGGTCTGGACACAGCCAGTCTCCTATTTGAGTCTTTTATGTCATATGTATCACGTTTACATGCTACACCTTTCTTTGCACCCCACGATGACTTGAATACACTGCAGTTGCTACACATGCTCATAATGTATGTCTACTTGTCTTGAAGGGACATTCGCTCTCTATTCAAAAGGAGAAAGGCATACATTAAGGGGGAGCCTTGTATTCAAATCATCAAAAGCTCAATCATATCAATTAAATGTATGCTTTAATTAGGTTGTCAACATTTAACAAAAAGGGGGATATTGTAAGTGCAATCAAGCCCCTAAGTGGGTTTTGGAGATGTTGACCACTTAATTAAAGGTCTGATGAGCTTTTAAGTATGAGTGACAGGTTTAGTATTGAAGAAAGGTGAAAAGGAAAGAAAGGTGACCCCTCATTCTTTAAAGAGGCTTCCTAGGACTCAAGACAAGGTTTAAATTCATCTTCTATTTTGAATTTGAATATAGGAAAAGCCGTACTATCAAGAGGGATACTAATAGTGGCATGGATGAAACCAAGTGCTTAAAGATCTTCTCTCAAACCAAAATCATCCCAGCCACAAATAACCTATCAGCTAGCTGTCTTAACCACTTACACACTTTCCCAGAACCTCTGAGGTTTTTCCCGGAAGTTCCAAGCTGCTCCCAGATAGTCTGCTGTAGTTCTCCAGTTCCCGGAGGTTCCGGGATCTTGCCTGGAGGTTCCGGGTTTTCGAAAAGAGTCATTGTTGTTCCAGATCTGAGGGTATTTATACCCCCTTGTCTCCCAACAATTATCTTCTTCTTCCTTGCGCTGAAACAGTAGCATTTGCTCCCCTCTCACCCAAGCATTGACTCCCACCTACTTGAATCCAAATCCAACCCTAGCATTCAAGTGTGGAGTGATTCCTTGTGAGGAAAAGCAAATCCAAACCCCTTCTTGTGTCCTTGAGCACTTGGTGAACCCCTAGCTCCTTGGTGGATCTTTTACTCTTGGAGCTTGGCTCCTAGACGGGTAGAGGTTGCTTGGAAGCTCTCCAATCAATTGTGGAAGCTCCAAGAAGTTTGTATTACCCTCACTTGCTTAGTGGAAACCCTCCATCTATTACCTTGGCGATAGGTGTGAGAGAGGAGTGGATCTAGAGAGATCCCATAGCCTTTGTGGCTAACCTCAACAACGTGGATGTAAGCCAATCTTTGTGGTGAGCTGAACCACGGGATAAATTGTTGTCTCTTGTGCTTTACCTTTCATATCTTGTTACTTGCTTGTTCTAGGTTGTTTGCTCACTAGATCTATTAGGGTTTGCTTAGTTTCTTGCTATCTCTTTAACCCAAAGGTTGCTAGTGTGGTTAGGCTCTATCTCTATGTATTGGTGACCAATTTCCTGCTCTCTATCTGCTCTCTAACCATTTTATCCGCATCAAATCTATAGAAGATTCATTTCCTAAAAGCTCCAGGAAAATACTCAGAGCATTTTCCCGGAGGTTCCACGGAAAATCCCAGAGGTTCCGGGGTCTGGGCAGTATTTGGCAGAAATTGGTTGAAATTGTTTTGCAGGCCTATTCACCCACCCTCTAGGCCACTTGCATTGATCCTTTCAGTTACATGCGCGGTTTGAGGACAGTACAAACTTGACCGGATAAGGCTATCCGCACTAAGAGCTGTAAATCGAACGCAACGGGACACATTGGCATTTGGCGTCGCTCTGTACCGCGATTTTCCCCGCAGTGGGGGACAATAAAGGCACCAGCACCGTCGCGTTCAGCCACGGCGACGCCAAATCTAGCGTCCTTCCCATTCGGCCGGGACGTGCGGACGTGGCGGCGGGCCCACGTGCTCGCGCGCCATCCCAACCACCCGACGAGGCGGGAAGGGAGGCCGCCGTAGGACATCATGGAGGGAGAGGCCGCTGGAGTGGAGAGAGAAAGCGGGGGCCTGCGCCTGCTGCTTGCCGCGTCGGATCTCCGCAGGCCAGGGAAGGGGGCGCGACAACCAGGCCACCGCACCGTGACCAGCTCGACGCCACGCGGGTAGAGGACGTCACGCCCAACTCGATGTCGTCGCCAGATCGACCTCCGACTCCACCTCCACTGGAATCGACCGCGGGGCTCGCCGGTGTATGGACCAGGGGAGGACCGGGGAGGGAGCAAGGATCCTCGCAAGCTCCGCCAGCCCTTCATGGCGGTATCCGCCGGAGCGGAGGAGAGGGGTGGAGGAGGCCGACGCAGCAGCTCCTCGCCACGGATCCGCAACCGATGCAGAGCTCGTCGACGTCCGCGCGTCTCCGGCTCTGCCACACCGCGCCGCCGGCCTCACCTCCTCGGCAACACCAGATCCAGCCCTGAGCCAGCCCTCGATTCGGAGCTCGAAGTTGCGCGGCGTCGAGGAGGAGGTGCCGGGCCATCGGCGGAGAGGAGGCGCCGTGGGGAGGGGGACCGGGCGGAGCGGGCCAGGAAAGGAGAGAGGGGGAGAGAGAGGGAGAGAGAGGAGGGGGGACGGGGAGGGGAGGGGGCCCGGCGGGGGATAAAGAAAATATGACAAGTGGGCCCCATAGTGGGTAGTTGGTTTGGAGTTTGAGATATAGGGGATGACGGGTGCGGAGAAACTGAAAATAGACTGGAAAATTTGAATGACTAGGCGGGAATATTCCATTTAGGAGATGAGTTTGGAGTTTGACGAGTGCGAATAGCCTAAGGGGAGTGAAGTCTAGAATGAGTAATTTTCTCTCTAATCCTTTGAATCCACTTCTAATCCAAGCAAACCCTGCGTCTCAATCACCATCGATGAGGTATCGAAATATTTGTCATCATTGACTTTTTTACAACTTTGACCATTCGCCTTCTTAAAAAATTGTGCAAGTACAATTTATTTTGTTTGATATATATTTTACTATTGTATATTTTAAAATTTGACCTATCTTTTTACATGTTTGCAATAATGTTATGAATAAGTCGAATGTTTAAAATTGTAAGAAAAAGTAAACAGTGGCAAATATCCTGATACGAAGGGAGTAGTTGATTACCACGAGTGGGCCGGGCTTGCGTGCAATGCAATGCGTGCCCCATAATCCTATATATTGTTAATCAACCACTAGCACTGCTCATTGCCCGGCCGAGCGAGTGCTGACTGACCGACTGACTAACGAACAATTAGTACAACGCCACGCTGGTTTGGATAATGACACAGTGCATGATCAAGTTGATGCGTAGTACTACGGCTAGTAATAAAAAATTAGTACAGCTAAAACATTGCGGAGGAGCTCCGGCCCGGAAGCCCGGAACATCAACCACCACCCGGCCGCATGTGTGGGGCCCCACGCAGCGCACGGATCTCTGACCGTCCGTCCGGGTCAAACCTCCTTCTAAAAGCAAAGCGGAGCGAGGAAGCAAAGCGAGCTCGCGCGCATAGATCTGCGATTGCGATCTGGAGGGGCGCCCGCGTGATCTTGGAACCTCATTTCATTTCCTTCCATGTTCTTCTTCTTTTTTCCCCCACAAGCAAAATCCTTTGATCTTGTTGTCCCCCCGGCCTTTTTTCTTTCTGAATAGTAGTAGTAGTAGCAGTGCGCGGCACACTGCACACGTCCGTCACTCCCTCAGGGCAGGCAACGCTGCACGTGTGGGTGGTGAACGGGAAGAAGGCTCTCGGGGGCCGACAGCCAACTCGGGCCCCCACCGTTTCTCCTCTCTCTCTCGGCCTACTACGACGCGCGCACGGGCCCGGCCCATCACAGCCAGCCATGGCGCCCAGGCCCCCCTCCTCTCGACTAGTTTACCTCGGCGACCGTGCTGCCCCCTCCTCCCTTCCTCGCTCGGTCGCTCCCCTCTCTCTAATCTAATCTGGTCATCGAGCTCGTGCCTGCGTTGGGCTACCTAGCTAGCTAGTAGCTGTCCATCTGATTAATTAGAGTATTAGTTGGCTCGCTCGCTTTGGTTTGACCGCGGTCAAACCAGCTGGGAGCGGGGCCCTCCTCCTCCGCTTCGCTAATCCTGTGCTGCTCGCTCTCCCACGAATCACGCTAAGGCACCTCCTTCCTAATATGCGTCTCAAGTCTGGCCTAAAGGGAGAGAGATGCCTGATCGATCTCCCAGAGATTACGCCATGGCCCCGGGACGGGGCGTATTCGCATCTCATTCGCTCCTAGCTTCCGCCTCCGATCCCTTGCTCCCCGGCAGCAGGTGATCCATCGAAGGCGCGCGGGGGATATAATCTAGTAATCTGCTGCCTAGATTAGCTTCGGATGAGGATTACCGGTCAATCCCCTCCTCCGACGAATCCACGATTCCTCCGGATTGATTGATTGCTACCTCTTGTCCTCCGCCTAACTTGATGACCCCGACGAGCGACGAGGATGATACTCCACCACTCTCCACTCCACCGCCGCTAGCTTCCTTGCTCGCTCGCTTGTGTCTTTGACCCGTCACCACCGGATCGATCGCCGCCGCTCCGTTGCGCGACACCTGGACCAAAGCAGGATGCCCGCTGACGTCAGCTGCTCCGCAGTAATCCTGCCTGGATAGATGATGGTGGGGTATCGGGTACAGTATGATTAGATTAGGCTGTCGAAACATGGATTGGTCGGATTCCAATTCCCAAAGTTCCAATCCCACCACTACAGCCTGCTCGCTCGTCGGAGAAGACGAAGGAAAGGGATCACTCACTCCAAGTCTCCACTAGTTTGGGCGTGCTCTCGTCGCCAGCAGCAGGAGGAGGCACTCCACCAAACAGTGGGCGAGCACGCCGAGCAGAGCACACAGGAAACGTCGCAGAGTTTTTTTTTCTTTTCTTTTCGGGCATCGGAGTTAGCGAGCGGCTAGTGAGTGTGAGGCACGCGGGCGCGCACGCGGAACGGCGGAGGAAAATCTGTCGGCCACAATCACCAGTCTCGTCAGTCGTCACCACCAATTTCTACAGATTTCATTAGCACCAAAATTTTTGTTGCCTACCCCCTCCCTAATTACAAATCAGCCACGGCCGCCGCCGCGGCGGAACCAGCCAGCCACCGCCGCCGGCGTGGATCGGCTACCTAAGCTACAAGAACCGAGCCGACCATGCCTTAGCTAGCCGGAGCACGCGACGGCGCTGCCGCCGCTGCAGGCGCCGTCCCGCCGGCGGCGGCTGCCGAGGCGCCCGAGGAACGGCAGCGCGCGGCTCCTCCTGCTGCGCTCCGGGGTGGGTGTAGTCGCGGACGCGGACGCCGAGGCGGCGGCTGCGGCGGCTGCCACCACCACGACCTCCTCAATGGTCTCCAGCTTGGGCGCCCAGCGTCGGGACTTGCTGTACCCGACGAGCTCCTCGTAGTCCTTGGCGAGGCGCGCGTCCCCGCGCAGCACGCCGGGCGGCTTCGGCTTGGCCTCGTCCGCTCCGCCGCCGACGAGGAAGTCGTCGGAGAACTTGATCTGCAGCGTCCCCGACGCGGTGCGGTGGAGCTCGAACGGCCGTCCCTGCTGCTTGCCACCGGCTCCGCCGATGCCGGCGGCGGTGGTGGAGAGGAGGAGGAGAAGGGAGGACGCGAGGGAGACGAAGGAGAGGACGGAGCGGAAGAGGTGAGCGGGGAGGAGGAAGTAGGCCTGCCCTGGCTGGAGCTCCTCCCCCGGCGCGACGGCCGGGATCTTCTCCCCGATCAGCAGCGCGTCGGCGCGGCACACCAGGTGGCGCGGGTGCTGCTGCATCAGCTCCCGCGCCGTCACGGGGGGCGGGTACGCCCGCACCCGCCCGTCGCACCCCACCAGGCGCACCACCTCGGCCTTGCCGTCCTTCTGCTGCTGCTGCTGCTGCTCCGGCTTCGCCTCCTCCTCTCGGGGCGGCGAGGGGCAGGGCGACGGCGACGGCGGGTGCGGGAAGCAGGACGCCGCGGCGGCGGTGGGGACGTGCAGGTGCAGCGCGGGCACCAGCGACTTCCACTGCCTCATGGCTGTGGGCTGTGCGGCCGGCGAGCTGATGAGGACCTGAGGTCGATCCGAAGAGGAGATGCGAGGGGAAGAGGGAGACCAGGAGGAAGAAGTGGAGGTGGGGGCGACGAGTGGGGTGGTGGGTATAAGAGAGAGAGCGGGGGGGGGGCACTGGCAGGAAGCGAGCCGTGGGGGCACAAGGGGGGCCCACCGGCGTGGTGGCAGGTTTGACACTTTGACCGGCGGTTTTTTAAGGGCCTCGGCCTCGTCGTCTGGATCTAGCAGAGGAGCAGCTGGCTCGCTGGCTCTCCGTGACTTTGCCCTTTTCTTTTCCTTTTCCCCCCCTGCTCTCTCCTTTATTTTCTCTCTCTTTCCGGGGCACTCATCAGTCATCACTGTGTAGAGAGAGAAAGTGTAAGAGCGAGAGAGAGAAGAGAAGGGCCGAAGGGGAAGGATGGGGCGTGTGGGTTGTCGACGTCGTCCGTTCAAAGATGCGAGGCTGTCAGTGAGTCGGTGCCCACGTGCGGGTGGGGGGGATTGGAAACCTTCTTGGGCGGGCCAGTGTCAGTGGGTGACTGACTGGTGACCACGTAGAGTATGCGGAAATTTTCTTTTTTAGAAACGGCGGGTGGGCACATGAATGAAAGAGAGGAGACGGGGAAAAAGTTTGACCGGCTGACTGAGACGGCGGCCCGGGGCGGGAGGGATCGATCGGTGGTGGTGGACAGTGGACTGGTCGTCCGAGATCCCGGCCGCAGGCAAGGCACCCATCATCCGTCGATCGACGATCCGCGCCGTGCTGCAATTTTGAATTCTCCCCTCCGGGAGCGCCGTGGATGAGGATGAACCAACGAAGACCGGGAATCTTATCTATCGCTCAGCGACAGAATCCCCTTCTGCCGCTGAAGGCCGTGGGGGCGCGTGGGGGCTGCGGCTGGGGGTGGGGGCCGCGGTGGTTTTTTTTATTTTGTTTCTTTTTTATTTATGTTTCTTTTTTTTATTATTCTTTTCTTTTTCTTTTCTAGTTCTTTTTCCTTTTTTGTTTTTATTTTTTATTCAATTGCTTTTTCTATTTTTCTTTTTTTATTATTTCTTCTTGTTTTTCTTTTTATTTATATTTCCATTCTAATATTATTTTTTCTGTTTCATTTTTTCTTTCTTTCTTTTTATTCTTCTTTTTTATTTTATTTCTTATTTCACTTTTATTTCTCTTTTCTTTTTATTTATTCATTTTTAACTTTCTACTTTATTTTTTTGTTTTTGTTTCCATTTTTATATTCTTTCCTTTTTAATATTTTTCTCTCCATTAATATTTTTTATTGTTCGAGATTATATGTAAATTTGTTCTCGCTAGAATAATAAGTTGTTCTGGCTATAAGTATCTTATTCGGACTATAATAACAACTTGTTCTGATTTGTTCTGACACTACATTTGTTTTTGTTCGAGGTGACACACAAAATTGTTCCGACTATAATATGATTTTGTTCTAATAGTTGTTCTGACACTTTTTTTTGTTCGAGATGACATACAAACTTGTTCTGACTATAATAATAAGTTGTTCTATCTATAGTAATATCTTGTTCTGTCTATAATAATAACATGTGTCTGACCCTTGTTCTGATTTGTTCTGACACCACATTTGTTGTTCGGGATGACATATAAATTTGTTCTGACAGTTGTTCTCGTTTGTTCTGGCACTTCATTCGTTTTGTTCTAGCGATAACAGAATATATAACCGTAATTAAAAAATACGAATAAAAAAAGTTTGTCAAAATATAGTCAAATGAGATCTTGTTTCGAAGTTTTTATTGTCAGAAATCCAATGGTGCAATCGGAAATTAATTTTGATATTTGGTTTGTGATTTATAGATTTTTTTAGTTTAAATCAATGTTGCATGTGGCTGATGTCATCAATTTTGTTTTTTCTTTTGTATGCATGCACTCCTCCGCGGCCTTCAGCGACATGTTGCTGTTTTGTCGCTGAAGCGATAGGTAAGAGCTCCCAACGAAGACGTCGTTTTGCTTTAATCCTATCCTGCTCTAACACGGGTCCAGTCTAACTTTTTTTTCCACGCACGTACAGGGGAATGTTTGAGTTTGACGTCCCGCAAAGTTTGGCAAATGAATGAACAATGTGTTTTCGAAATGAGTTAGCCGCTAATCATATGCAATCATCTATAGAAACGCTTCCGACTATGTGTAAAAGAAGTAAGTTTTCCCGCCGGCAGCGGCGGCTTCGCCGGCCGAAGCTTACTCCTTTCATTCTCCCCATGGTTTCTTCTTACCGCCGCGGAGAACGCTCGTGGAATTCTGCGACTCTCGGAGGACGTTCTTTGCGAGCGACGTTTCTGATCAGAGGGGACCTTTACGGATGTATTTGTACTTAGCATGATGCGATGATGCATATCATTGCGGTAACACCCCCGTGTCTACTGGTGCTGTTCGGGCGTTAATGTCTGGCGGGAAAGGCGGAGGTCCGTTGCGGACCTTGCCTCTTTGCATTTTTCTTCGACCGTGTAGGAACTTCCCGCGTGCGGATCAAAGTGGCTTTTTTGTTCCCGACGCCACGCATAAGAACTGCCTATGCAATGATAGAGGTGGCTTTCTGTTGTACACGCAGTTTTTCATTGTGCATCGGGCCAAATGGCCATTTGTTAGTTTCCTTAACAAAAAGAAATTGTTTGTGTCGATCCAACCGGCTTTCAGTTGGCACGCATGAGAACTTTAGTATGTGTCGATCTCACTGCCTTTTTCTGCTGGCATGAACAGGAATGTTGTTGTCTTGATCTTGCTATCTTTTTTCTGTTAGCATGTATGTGGATATGAGAACTAGTAAGTTTTACTTTGTATGTATGCTAACAAGGATACCATGTCTTTGAAACTTTCATGATATGTAATCTAATGAAATGTCGCTAGGAAAATAAGTGACGTTTGCCTTATTTAGAAGCTTAGTATTCAAAATCTTAACACAAGATATTATATCCAACCTTCCTGTACTTTCCAAGTACCGTAACAAAGCTCAAACTGGCTTTCTATTGGCACTCACGAGAAGTGAGTACATTATGATCCTGATGGCTTTCAAGATGCATGTAGATGCGAAAATTGTCGAGTTCCTCTCACCGCGTGCTTGGTAATATTTATACAAGGTCTTTTGAATTTTAGACAAATAAACACATTTCATGTTATAAGATCCACGACAATATGTTCTGACTATTTTATGGCTATCTGCTGCCAAAAGAAAAAAAATGTTTTTTATAAAGTAAGTTTCCCCGAAAACGTGACCCTTTCTAATGCACTTATATATAATTACGTCACCGAACAATGCAATGAGGCTTTTGTAGTATGTTTATAGCCATTGGCCTCAATAAAAAAAGGTAAGTTTGTTTTTTTTTTTAAAAAAAAAGAAATTTTTGTAGCCATTACTCTAATCTAATCGGAGGGTGGTATAGTGCATTTTGCTAGGCCTTTGTCGGATCCAAGCTAAGTGAGGTTTTAGTGGTACTACATATACTTTGAGCTGTGTTGTGATGTTAGTTGGCCGCTAAAGAAAAGGCAGAGATTTGTTGCGGATCTTGCCTCTTTACGTTTTCCTTGGAGAATAATGAGGATCCAACAAGCTTTTGGTTGGCAGTGGCACGCACAGGACTTTCGTGCGTGTCGGTACAAACTCGTTTTTACGTTGGCGCGCATTGGAACTTCCTATGGGCCGATATATACTTTGTTTTGGACCGGTGCCACGCATATGAGAAGTTAATAACTCGCAAAAAGGTTAAAAAGAGAAAGAGACTAAATAATTTAGAAGTGGAACAAGTTTTTTTCTTAATTAATGACGACAACGACGTGCATGGCGTGCCAGGAATGTAAGTAGTACGTACGAGTACATTAGTGTACAAAACATATGCTAATGTTTACCATCATTATTCATTAGCACTGGATTGGGTAAACCCTTCTAGAACAACGGCGGATGATAGCTCCAACCCAAAAAGCAAACGAACAACCCCGCCGCACACTTCGCCGTCGACGACGCGAAATGCGCAACCGCCAACGCACGCGGGTCCAACTCCAACTCCAACCACAACCAGCAGCAACAGCAAAAGCAAAAGCCGACCGGCCCGACCGATCGATCGAGTGGTGTACTGTAGTACGTTGTGTAAAATGTGTGCTGTGACTGTGCGAGCCTGCATGCGGCTGACGACTGACCGCACCGGCGACCATGCGCTCGTGCTGCTGGTAGCAGCTCGGTCATGTCACCACCGTCTCACTCTGCACGCTTGCAGGTTGCAGGGTCCCACGCGCCGCTTGCTTCCAAAACATTCGTCAATGAGGTGAGGTTGTTTTTTGTTAGGTCGGCGTACGGTCGGTCGTAGTAGGGCCGGAGAGCCCGCCAATCATATTGCCTCTCGCCAGTCGTGAGGTCGGTACCAGCAGCCTAGATCGGGTGTGTGCGCGCGCGTGTGTTCAGCTTCAGCATAGGTGTACTGGTCGTGGTTGTATGTCACGGAAACTGGTGGAAGAGGCCGGTAGTTCACCCAAACCCAACCAGCCGTCTTGGCAAATGCCAAACCACTCTGACTCTGATCGCTGTCGAGTAGTAGCTCGATCGCCTCAGTGAGATCAAAGGTTAGTTGGCCGTATGTATTCAAAGAGGATCCAAGGTTTAGGTAGCGTTAGTGACAGAGGATAGTAGATACAGTAGTAGCTAGGAGTATGCTTAGTCATCAACGACGGAAGCGACACGATCGACCAAAAAGGTTAGCTATTTTTCCTTTTTAGAGAGCTTGTTTAGTCTGGCAAATTTGCTTCGATGTGACATGTAAATAGTAGCAATAATTTGCCGAACTAACGAAGACGGGTGGCTAGCTATTTGATTGACCATCAGTATACTGATTCAACACTCAGCTGCTGACGCAACAGTTGGTATCGGTATATATATGCACCTCCGGCACCTTGCTTCTATTATAAAAAATTGAGAATTAAAGGATAAGAGGTGAACAAGAACCAAACCGAGAATTTCTGTCTCTTTGCCCCCCACCCCCACCCCCCACCCCTCCCAACCATGCATAGTGGTCAAGTATTAATATAGCTGGCACCTATCCAACCGAATTTGTCCACTCAATTAACCTCCTAAACAAAATTTAGGCTCACTTTACATCTCTGAACTATTTCATTTCGTCAAATAATCTAACCACAATTAGATTTATCTGTTTTTTTTTCTCCACATATGAGTTGAATTTTGAGTCCTTTTTGTTAGTACATACAAAACATGATTGCTTATATATACTAAATTATACTAAGAACTTTTCGTGGCTATTTTCATAGGTTACGAACAATTAATACAAATTTGATCTTAGATACAGAAAACTGTTCAAAAAGTAATATAAAAATTGCCAATGTATTTTTCTAACGTAGAGTACGTATTTTTTTTCTAACACAAAGCATCATGCTATAAGTCAATTGAGAATATTTGAAATTAG
Organism: Cenchrus fungigraminus; assembly: GCA_036936925.1. Taxonomy (NCBI): domain Eukaryota; kingdom Viridiplantae; phylum Streptophyta; class Magnoliopsida; order Poales; family Poaceae; genus Cenchrus; species Cenchrus fungigraminus. The sequence goes on along the minus strand of CM072768.1, from coordinate 56,631,752 downwards.
AAATCAACTTGTGCGTGTAAAAAAAAGGGGAAATCTAATCACAAATAGATTGTTGAACCAAATGAAAGAGTTACTAAGGGACTGAAGTGCACCTAAATTTTGTTTAAAGGGTTAAGTATCGATCCGTGAAGATAATAATAGACTTTTTTTTTTTGCAAAACATAATGGCATGATGCGTTTATTGCCCACGAGGTTTGCTCCAACACACTCCCTCATCAACCGACGGAAAACCATCGATGGCCCCGCTTGTACAGTACTATCTTTTCTTCGTGGACGCCCTTTGCTTTTGCAATGGTCGTCGTCGTCATGTCACTTTACGTTCACCGGTCCCTTCAAAACGAGTCAACAAAAACAAAAAAAAAACACAAGGAGCAAAAAGCTTGGAAAGAAGTTTTTTTTTTCCAAACCACTGCACGGCGCTGCTGCTGCTTTCGTTCATTCAGCGCCTCGAGATCTCCCAAACCCTTCTCTCTCCGTTTGACCACCCGCCGCGCGCGCCGTGGATCGCCGTCGCCGGCCGGGAGGCCTTTCTTCCCCGGCGGCCCCGGTGCCGTTCCGATCCGCGCGCACGGCGGCGTCCCGGACCACGCGTCTTTTCGCGCCCGCATCGAGAAGCTAGCCGCGGTAAAAAGAATCTCTTTCTTCTTTTTTTTACGGCGCGGCGCGGCGTGTAGCACGAGGTGGTGAGTAGTGCCCAGATGAGAAGGGGGTGCCCAGACGCATGCATGGGTGTCCGTGACGGTAGCTGCGAGGAGCCTACGACGCGATCGACGTGACTGGGCGGGGGGACTGCCTGCACAAAACGAAAGGCCACATTTTTTTTACTGCGTCGAGAGAGAGAGGAGAGAGAGCAGAGGCAGGGAGCGCGAGAACCCACGCAAGCACGCGCGACGCAGGTGGAGAGGAGCGGTGGTGGTGGTGGCCGGCCGGCGCGCTCGCCGACGCCGCCGCGGTCTCCCCGGCCACAGCGCCCCTTTTGAACGCCTTTGTCCCCGGCCGGCGACGGCGACGACTAGCCTAGGACTAGTACTCCCTCCGTCCTTAAATATAAGCATTCTTCGATTTCCGTGATGCACGTTTGACCATTCGTCTTATTCAAAAATTTTGTGAAGATGTAAAAACAATTATGATACACTTAAAATATATACGATGATAAAACATGTCATAACAAAATAAATAATATTTTCATAAAATTTTTGAATAAGACGAATAGTCAAACGTGACCAGGAAAAGTCAATAAATACTTATATTTAGGGACAGAGGGAGTAGCTTTTTCCAAGACCCGGCGCGCCCACGGCCACAGCGCCCGCATCATACTATCCGCGCCGCGCCACGCCACGACACAGTGCGCGCGCGTGCGTGCTCCTACATACTCTTGCTCCAGGTGGTGGTGCCATGCTTCGCTTCAAAGCCATGCTCGCTAGTCGCTAGAGCTCGGATGCAAGCAGTTTATATCCATACTTATTTGGGTCACTGGATCCATCCAAAAAGAGTTGATAAAACGTCAAAACGAATTCGAATGGAGCTCCACGTGAATAATTTGAGAGGATTAATAAACTGGAGTGGCATATATCGTCGTAATTATCTCTATGCTATAAGGAGCGAAGACAATTGAAAACTTTTCTCACCCAAATCGGGTCCACCTTACCCCTCACGTCGGACCCACCCGTCATCTAATTGTTAGACCGAAAAGGTGGAACGACCATAGAAATCGCAATTCAGAGAGCGTTTCTGCCAAAAAAAACTAATGTTTTTGTTACCTGACGTTGTCTTACCCACCCACCTATACCCAGATTGGGCCCACCCGTGCACCCCGCGGCCCTTGGCTGTCCCGTTCTATCCGCACACACGTGCCCGAGAGTCCGCACACCAGCCGAGCCATCTATTTTTTCCATCCAGAACTCATAACAGCATGGAAAACAAACCATCAATCCGTGAACATGTCGCCATTATATATTCTATTAATTACTCCCAGCACTACACCATCGCGCCGTGACCTTAGCTACTAGAAGTTGAATGAGCATGATTATTAGCGTCAGAAAGGTAAAGCTCGATGCACAAAAAGTTCAATTTGGATTGTGCTGAGCTCACATACGGCGTCAAAGAAGGTCACAACGTGATTTTAATTTGGGTGGAATCTTGATTTGGATTGTTGCGAGTCTGCGACCCCGATTCTTGCTGCGCGATTTTGATTTGGGTGGTTCATTATGCGGGATCTCAGTTTTGGAGAGAACGAGTTTGATTCCTGCTATGGGAGATCTTAATTTAGGTCTTGTTTAGATCGCAAAGTTTTTATTATTTACCTATCACATAGGATGTTCGGACATTAATTAGAAGTACTAAATGTGAATTAATGACAAAATTTATTTCATGATCCGGGTAAAATCACGAGATGAATCTATTAAGATTGATTAGGTCATGATTTTACAATGTCGTGCTACATTAAACAATCTCTAATGAAATCTTAATTAGACTTAAAAAATTCGTCTCGCGAAAACCAATTTTGCAGAAGTAATAATTTTTTTTATTAGCATCTAATTTCCCTTTCGACGTCCCATTTCGATTCACAAAGTTTTTCACCGCTGCAACCTAAATAAAGCCTTAGGCAGAAATCGACAAGTTGGTACCTGGCATTTTGGTCAGCTATGTCGAGCAGGGTTCACAAAACTGTTGCTACCGGACCGGAATTCCACGAAAACTGGTTTTAGTCCTGTCCGGTAGTAAAATCGATCGGTTTTCTGACCCCTGACCGAACCTAAAAACTCTCCACTTCGGTTAACCGGCCAACCAATGACTTATCAAGCTGTGAGGTGTGAATTTGGGCTGTCTTGGCTATAGCAGGGAAGCGAATTAGTGACTTACATATATGCGGAGACACGGATCGGGATATGCAAGGGAGACATGCAAGCTGTAGCCCCCACGTGTCGTCGCGCCACGGCCCTCGCCTTCGCCGCGCGACTGGCCCCGCGCATCGCGGCCCCTGCCGCTCGCCAAGAGCTGCATCGCGGGAGAGCAATGACGGAGGTGGAGGTTGTGATGTGTTGTGGTTCGTCCAAAGAGGACACGAACAACGACATGATGGTGTGGTGCTAGGAGTAGAAGCACCTGTTGCGTGCCGCCGTGCAAGTGCGTCATGCGATGGCGAGGGCAAACGTGGGGTATGCTGCCGCACTCCGCAACATCGGGGCCGCACTCTCCGACTATGTAGGAACTTGCAAACGAGTCTCATAAATATTTGAATAAAAAATAATTTCATTATATTAAATTTTTAATTATTATCATATATGAACATGTAACACGCGCGTGTCGCGCGGGCATTATTGGTTTAATAAAAAAATCTTATTTTTAGCTATATAAATATTTGTTTAATAGGTTGTTTTCCATAAATATAAAGTTCTTTTAGTATGCATTTTTTAAACACCTAGGCTACTTCAAAAGCAAGCATAATGGTTTTATTCATCTAGAAGTGCACTTTGGCCATCGAGTTTTAACTTTGATTCGATAGCTCCCGCCTGCAAGGTTGCATTCACTCATTCCGTCATGCATCACGTTTCAAGAAATCTTATCCATCTTCCGAAAAATAGAAACATAAACATCTATAACCCACCAGAAGTCCAATAGCTGCCCATAACGCCCAAGCCCAACGCTCTTGAGCGCATCGTCGAGCTTGACGGAGGCGCAGCCGCACTTGCCGAAGGTGCTGTCGTGGGCCTTTAGGGTTCGGAGTTGAGGAGTTGGGGGTTTTCTGGTGCCTCGGGCCTTAGGAAGGAGGTCGAGTGCGTGGCCGGTTGGCCCCACGGTGCTGGTAGGCGAGATGGTGGTGGGAAACAATCAGATGGGCATGGTTGGTGGTAGGAGGCGACTCAATGTCTCTGTGTTGAAGGTGACACATGTTCAGGCGATGCGGCAGCGGGGACGCCGCCGGCCGTGGACGGTGGAGGATGGTAGCGGGTGCGTCACATCGCGGCTTGGTCATTGTGGCAGGGCAGCGGTGGCAGCCGCAGAAAACGGTGTGGTTGGCCGGCAGGGCGGGGGAGAGGCGTCGGAGAAGAGCTGGCGCAGACAGCGGCAGCAAGCGGGCGCATCAGGAGGAAGAAGATAAGTGTTGGACAGTGTTAGGCCGTGTATAGGAGCCCCCTACACAGATTTGAAAACCTGTCCTAAAGTGTGAACTAAAAATTTCTTCCGTTATTATCGAGTGCATGAAGGTGATAGGTGATTATCATACTTTATCTAGCAGCTACAGCACCATGCAGCACAAAATCAAGTCCTTTCTTTACTTTTTATTTATTTTATACGATATATATGCACCTTCTAATATATGGTGAGGTTGTGCTCTGCTAAATGACTGGACATGCCACTCATATTTTAATATAATTATTAGTTGATTTGTTATATATTTTTATTTTTTCAAAAAACGCATGCATGTGCATTTTTTAACAAATTTCTTTATTTAATATATTTTTTAAAACACGTGCGTGTCGCACGTGCATTTTACTAGTATTAATTAAGCAGCTGATGATTCGGAAAACACCATGAGTACCAATTTGCATCCTAACTTTCTTGCTCCGGTTTTCCAAAACAAAAAACTTTCTTGCTTTGGTTGTTTTTGCGTGACTGTTATTTGCATTAGGAAAAAGTTCAGATTACTCCCTCCAAGTACAACGAAAGTCCAAATAACCTCTGAACTATGTTTTGGTTCAATTTACCAATAAACTATGCTATCTACTTCAACTTACCTCATAATGCAATTTGACATTTTTGTTTCTCCAATCTCCATATGCAAGCAGGGTTCACAAAACCGGAACCGGTCCGATTTACCACGTCCGAAAAACTAGACCGGTTAACCGGTAAAACCGACCGGTTAGATGAGGTGGGGATTTTTTAGGTTCAGTTTGAGATCAGAAAACCGGTCTGTTTTCCTACCGGACCTATAAGACCGGCTATCGCGGTTAGCCGTTCGGTAGCAAATGATATTTAAAACCATGTACGAAAGTTGAATTTTAATTTGGGACTTTGCATGATGATAGTGGACATCATAATCTATATTAAAAAATATTTGACAAATTTTAGTCATTAGTTTTTATATAATTTTGTATCTTAAAGACAAATTTTATTATTAAATATTTTTGCCCTATCAAAATAGTGTTGAAAACTTCATGCTATATATTTTAAACATACACGTATTATGTTGTCTACTATAAACTTGCAAAATTTGAACTTAAAACCCCACTTGTATATGTAGAAAAAAGACAAATTATGTTAAAATGAATCAAAGGGTATAGTTTATGAGTAAACTGAATCAAAAAAATACTTTAGGAGTTTATTCAAACTTTAGTTATACATGTGATAATCTCGATGGTCGAATTCAACCCGGCCCTTTGCATCCATAGCAAGGAAAGGCAAACACAAAAACCCACACACGAGCTGAATGTCACCTTTTGACCCTCACACACCGACACACGTACGTATACGTACACACGCACGCACGCGCTGGTGGCTCGCTCTCGCTACCGGAAACCGTGCATTTTGCTCTCTCGAGCTCTGCAACCATGCACGCATCCTGCTTCTTGCTGCGTCACTCACAAGGAATCTATAGGTAAATCCACTCCCATCTTTCACACCATCGTGTGCACGTTCCTCGGCCCTCTAAACAAGTCTATCCTCTGCTTTTCAGATCCTCCTCCTCCTTGACCTTGCATTGGGCATATGCACACTGATCCGATTATTCAAACCCGAGTTGAGCCACACAAGGAGAGGCTGCTCCTCCCCAAGGTGGCAGGCCTTGCCAAGTCTCTAGGCACACACGCGCGCGCACACATCACAATGCCATGGCATGACCTCACCTCACCACGAAGAGGGTGAGAGCGTGTGTGTGTGTGCGCGCCAACCTTTTGTCTGTTTTGCCATTCCCTGTTTGCTCAAACCAAGGCCAAGGAATCTTTTGCGTTACCGGGGACAGATCAGAGAGGATGCATGTGGTGTGTGCCAGTGCCAGTCTCTCGGCTCAGAGTTTGAACACAGGGAAAAGGGTTTGATTGGGTACGTGTTGCATATAAAATTTTGGTTTGAGGTTTCGAGAGGTTTTTTAAACTAACGAGATGCTGCAGATGGGGGAAGATAAGGATAAGGGGATAGGACCTAGATAGAAGTAATTCTTTTTTTTTCTCACTCCCAGGTGTTGATAACCAAGTGCCATTAGTTGGGTTAATCTTAACGTAATCTTAATATGTTTTATATGAGTTTCATGAGCATTATATTTGTAGGCACATCAATTTTTTTTTTGCTGACTTGGCAATAATGCCATTGTAAGGGAGAGCTTCATCAGATTGTTAGTGACAGAGGCGGAGGGAAGGGGGGCTGGGGGTGCCTGGCACCCCTAATGCTCAATGAGATCGTTATTTAACTCTTCTAATTTAGCTCAATCAGATCATCATTAACTCTTCTAGTATCAACTGCAAAAACCGAAAATGCTTTTCAGCTATGAAACTTGTGAAGACATGTCTTAGATGTACAATGGAAGTTCAATTATTGCGAAATTGTTTGGAACTTTATATTGAGAAGTAATTGTCTGCATCAAACCCTATGATCTTGTTGTCAGTCGTAGAGCTAATTTTAAGTTGATACATATGCAATTTTATTTTGCTGAAGACTTTTGAAACATGACACTATTACATATGAGTAAAACCATGTGGCGTGACCTTAGTTATACCTTCTTTAATTTGTTCATAGCCCTCTTTTCTTAAATCCTTGCTGCGCCCCTGATTAGTGAGGAGTTTCAACCTCATGACACCTACTAGTAGGCACAATTACTAAATTCTTAATTAGTCTGGTAACGGTTTAATGAAATAAAAACTATGTATGGAGACTGGCCTCTCATAATGTGTGTCGATCTAAGAACGGGGGAACTTAACTAGTAGGAATTTTGACATGGACAGTTAAATTCCCGCAAAAGTTATAATGTGTTGCAAACATTGCCCTTTATCCGCCGTACACGGAAGGGTGCTTGAAAGAGTAACGTGTTCTTCCTTCTGAATTTGGTGGGGGAGTACATTATATCGGTTACTTGCATATAAAAAAATGGAGTCAACTTACTAGCTTTTAAGTATATCCATGTTGTTCCACTATGGGTCTGGTTGTGATGGCTCCAACTCTGGCCAGAGCTGCTCTACTCCAAAACTCTAGGTGGAGCTAGCTCTGTGGAGTCAGAGCTGCCCAAAGTGGGTGTTTGGCTACCAACTCCAGAAATGAAATGCAACACAGTACAATGACATGTGGGTCCTACCAGTCAGTCTCACAACTACCCTTTCTCCTCTCTATCCCTCCCAAGCAACAGAGCATAGCCGGTGAGGAGATGGGGACCCGGCAACGCAGGCGGCCAACAACAGGAGTTCTTCTTGGCGTCACGGGGCACGAGACGACGGCGCAATTGATGGAGGGCGGGCTCCGACGGGAAGGGCGCGGAGGGCGAGGAGATGGGTATGTGGAGGGCGCGGGGAGGCCGCGCTCCGGCGTCCGGTGGCAAGAAAGGTCGCGCGGCGGCGCAGAGGTCAGGGCCCGGCAACGGGAGGGTCAGGCGGCGACGGGAGGGCCAGGCGGCGGCGCGCGGCGTCTGACGGTGGGGAGGACGAGTGGCGGCATTGCGGTGGACCGGGGATCTACAGGGGACTGGCGGATGGGCGAATCGGAGGAGAAAGGGACCAGCGGAGGGGTGGCGGAAGAGAGAATTGGAGGAGAAGCGGCCCGTGGAGTGCTAGGGCGCTGGAGGGAGACCCGCCGTCTTGCACTGGCATAGGGGAGACGCCGACGCGCTGGAGGCAGGGGAGCCGCCGGAGGGAGGGAGGAGGGTCGTGGGTGGGTGAAAAGAACCGGTTGAAACATTATTTTTGTGTAATCAGTGGCATTACCCACCAACTCCACACCTAGGTCTGTATTGGGTGTTTTTGGAGCAGCAAAAGAGGTGCTCCAAAACTCCAGCTCCATTTGCACTACAGCTCCATGGAGTTTTGGAGTTAGGGTGTTTGGCTAGAAAGTTGGCTGGAGTTTTGATGGAGTTCAGCTCTAGAGCCATGCCAAACACCCCCTATATATAGGGTGTGCTTGGAATGGCTCCAGAGCCGAACTTCATGTCAGACTCGGGTGGAGCTAGCCAAACAGCCCGACTCCAGAACTCTAGGGAGCCGTCCAAACTCTGAAGCTCTAGTGCAAATGGAACTAGAGTTCTGGAGCACCTCCTTTACTACCAGACAATATGAAACTAGACATGGAGTTGGTGAGAAATTACCCACCACTACCATCGATAAGTGGAAAATAACAATTTGTTCTGTTCTGTTTTCCTCCCGACTCTCCTTCACCGACACCGCCCACACGCTCTCCTCCCCCGGCGCCGCCCGCACGCTCTACTCCCCGACGCTGACGGGAGCCCCTTCCCCCTGCCGCGAGCTTCCCCGACGCCACCCACGCGCTCCACCTCCCGGCGTTGCCACTAGATCCCCACCAGTCCTCGCGAGATCCCCACCGGTCCCCCCCCCCCGGCGCGAGATCCATGCGGTGGCCGCCCGGATGGAGGTGCTCCCCTGACACCGCCGGGAGCCCCCCTCCCCCCTGCCGCGAGCTCCCCCGACGCCGCCCACGCGCTCCACCTCCCGAGCGCCGCCACGAGATCCCGACCAGTCCCTCCTTCCCCCACGCGCGGAGATCCACGTGGGTGGCCGACTAGATGGAGCTGCTCCCCTGACACCGTTGGGAGCTCCCCTTCCCCCTGCCCATGAGCTCCACAGGCACCCTCGTCGCGCCGCCTCCCAACGCCGTCGCGAGCTGGAATTGGTGGGAAATCCACGCGGTGGCCGTCCGGATGGAGCTGCCGCTGGCGGCGGGCAAAGGGCAAGGGCGAGGGCAAGGTGTTGCCGGAGTTGCCTCGACTGTCAGCAGCGGGAGGAGCTCGAGCCCACGAGCATGAAGGAGGCGGGCGAGGACGCCGTGCAGGGAAGAAGAGGAAATTGTGTATGACAGGTGAGACCCAGAGTTGAGGATGGAGCTGGTAGCCAAACACCCCAATTTGAGTTTGGAGTTTTGGAGTGGAGTCAGCTCCACCTAGAGTTTTGGAGTGGAGCAGCTCCACCTGGATATGGAGTCATCCCAAACAGGCCCATAGATAGCTTCTCCAATGGTCGAACTATTTGCTAGCTCTAAGCTCCAATAAAATATTTTTCTATTGTGTCTGAACCCAGTGCTTTTTGCCCCTCTTTACTTAGCATTATATACCTTCTAGTTGCACCCTATATCTTGGCTCTTCTATAACTTGGTTGCGTGTATCATTTGGTTTATATATGAAATGATCCAAGGTAGTAATAATGAAGATTGGTTGGGTGAATTTTACAAATTTAATCAGGGTGAAGCCATATCCCACTTGATTAATTATTGTACTAGTAGGAGTGAACCATATGTACTACAAGTAAATTGGTTGAACCCTACCATCCAGCATCATCCATACATGCTTCATGTGATCCATGCAACCAAATACACTCATAGCACATGCAACCAAACATACTCATAGCTTTTCTTTATCTCTTTATTTTTCATTCCCCTCTTACACTAAATAAAATGCCATCGTCTCTTGTTTTCTTATAAGCATATGAAAAAACAAGGAACTATATATGCTATTTGTAGACTATTATACTCCCTCTCTGAAATTATAAGTCGTTTTGTTTTTTATAGATTCATAAAATTTGCTATGCATGCATATATATAGACATAGCACGTATCCAAGTGGATTCAAAATTTATAAATATGAAAAATGCAAAATGAAGTATAATATGGGATATCGATGGATGACTGAGAAAGTAATATGCACTTTAATTTCACTTTCCCTGACGTTTCAAACTGCTCCATTAGCTAGACTCACCAAACACACTGCTGCACACAACCACTACTCGGACTGCAAACTAAAACTACCATGCCATGTCCTTCTCGCCTCGTTGCCGTCTATCGGATCGATTGCTGCCAAGTCCCGGCACTTGTCCTGGCCACACAGTCACACTCACACGGACACGGGACACCAATCACTCCTTGGACCTCATCAGCTCGAGGGCGCTGCTATCTAGTGCTATAGTACCACGGAGGCACGAACGCACGCGAGCCATGCAACCGCCTGCAAGGTCTGCAACTGCGCGCGTGCTGCGGCCACCGCGGAAGACGACGGCGGCAAAACGCCAGTCAATTACCAAGGCGCACGCCACGCCACGCCACGCCGCAGTCAGTCGCTGCTGCCGGCATCGTCGTCGTCGTCGTCCGGCACGCCGACTATTCTTCCTTGGCACTGACAGAGACGCCGCCGGTGCCATTACCGCCGCCGGATGCAGCCGTCGTCGCCATCCGTGGATCCCCGTCGCTGTCACACTCCACGCATGGATAGCGGCTCTGACTGGATTGTCGTTAGACGTCGTTGCGTTCGTCTCCAACTCCCAGCTGTGGTCCACGTTCCACGGCATGTGCTTGGACTTGGAGTCAGAGAGACTCAGAGCTCACGATCTCTCGCTCTGAATTTTCAAAAAAAAAAAAGAAAAGAAAAACCTCTCGCTCTCCAGTAGTAACAGTTTATGGTACAGGGCCGGCCGCAGGACGAGAACGACGGCGTCCCTGCATGCTCTGCGTTCGGCCGGCGGCCAGGTCGCCGGTTAGCTTCCACCTGCGAGTCGTGTCGTTCAGCCTGGAGAGATCATCGTGTCGTTGAATACTGTCGCGGGATGGAATGGACTGGGTGCCTCGAATAATTGGCCGCTGCCTCTGTTGCGTTGGCATCCTCATGTCAGTTGCAGCCTACGCTCTGCAGTGTTTTGCCCCACTTTTTTTCCAGATGATTGTGGCCGGGCGCAGTGCCGTAGCTAGGATTTTACAGCGGGTATGCCATGATAATTTTTTCACATACACTTCAGTTTAAGTATATAAATGGTGTGATTCATAATATTTTACTTTGCGAATTATACATATATAATTTGGAAAAATAACATACAAGTCTTAAGCTCTTAATTTAACACTTGATTGCAAATGCTACATACACTATAATACAAATATATTAAAACCTAAATATGCATATAAGAAGCATGCATACCTCTAATAGTTCAAAGATCTGTATGTTTTTCAAAAAGAGATGCAATGTCTCTGTCCCTCTACATAATTCAACATTTTTTTAAAAATTGCATGCATCAATATTTATTTTAATTGCATGAATATAGATGGAAGAATGCAAGAATAAAGCGGCGTGCATACCTGAGCTGCAAATTGCAAGGAATACATAATTTTTTATTTTTATATTTTTTCGTGATTTTTCAAAGATATATGCCGGATCCAAAAATTTCAAAAGTAGCCCCCAAACGTCGTTTAAAAAGGCGGTTAGAGCAACTGTGGTTGTCGTGCTACAGTACCCCCCAAACACCTTTTACAATGGCGGTTGCTACAGTAACCCCGACATGGCGGCGGGCTGGCACTGTTGCTTGGCGGCGGCAGGCTGGCACTGCTGCTTGCACTACGTGAAAACCTCAAATAGGTCACGCAACATTTGTAATGGGCCCTTAACACCCGTTACATGCACCCACATCTGTAACGGTTATTGTCTGGCGCCCGTTACCCATAAGCGCGGCAGGCCGACCCCGGGGTTGGCCTCCACAACGCCCATTACCAATGTGGACTTCTGGTAACGGGCTTCTTAAACGCCCGTTACATGAATTCTTTGTAACGGACGTTAAATCGAGTTTGTTACACAAGTTGAACCTATCGGTAACGGGCTCGTAAAGTCCGTTACCGATCAATAACCTATCGGTAACGGGCTGTTTAAGTCCGTTACTGATCACTACCGTATTGGTAACAGGCTATAAAGTCCGTTACCGATGAGCATTTGACTCCCGTTACTAGACTGAGAGCTCAATAATTAAAGTCTAATAGCACTCTTCACTGCCGTGAAGCGGGAGCGCGGCGGCAGTGAACAAATGAGCCGGAGGTTTGTTAATCCGTGTCTCCTTTGTGAAGAAAGGAGACGGAGGTTTGTGAATCCTTGTCTCCTTTGAGTCTGTCTTCATTGACAGTTCAGCTCGTTCTCTCATTGCTTCCATTTCGACATACATGCACAATCAATACATATATCTTTTGAGATAAAACAGACATCATAAGAGAGATAACTTGTCCACAAAGATGAAGATAACTTGTCCACAGGAATAAAGATAATTATTACAAAAAGTTAACTTGTCCATCAGGCTAGGACTTAACTTGTCCATCACATTATTTACTATGGTCGTGCTATCTGACCATACACATCAACAAAAGCATGCCCCTTGAACATCCACAAAAGTATGGCTACTGACCCTGCACATCAACAAGCTTGAACTTCTTCATGCCCCATCAAGATTGGCTCTTTTTGCAACCTCTTCGTAAGCAACCAAGGATTCTTGAAGCCCTTCGAGCGCATCTTCAATGGGCTCGAGATTTTGTTCGGTGGTATAATTGTACCTTCTTATGTGCTTAGCCTTTTTGATGAGGATGTTCACTTCTTTCGTGATTTTTTCAAACTCAGGTTTCACATAATTCCAGACACTAAGGTTTAGAAGTAACTCAAGCTCTGCTCGCGACTCAATGAGTTTTGCCTGAAACAGGGTTAAACATGGTATAAGAATAACATAGTTAATCCAGAACTAATTTGCCTCAGAACATGGAGCAGTATAGGAATAGTAATCATCATAGGAAAATTATATAAGAACTTGAAAATTATCCTAGGCTTCATAGCAGGGTGTGACAAGTAAAAGCAGAAAATTATCCTAGGCTTCATAGTTCAGAACTGATTTGCCTCAAAACTTGGTATAAGATCATGACAAGCATGAAAGACATCATCATAGGCACTAACTTTATCAAGCTCAAGCTCAAGCTAGCTCAAGCTCCATCTATAGAATAAGTAAAAAGGCAGTGAGATTCAGAGAAACTTGCCTTGCCGTCGTCGTGGTCGTTGCCAGAGTCAGATGAGGTCCTCTACACCTTCACCGCTCCCTCGACCCCTCTTCGTCGTTGCCAGACACTTGTGCTCGCAAACGTGAGGCAGGCGCCTCGCCCACTTCGCTGCCCCCTCGCCGACACGCTCCTCCTTGCCGCTGCTTGGCCCCTTGTCGGAACCCGAGAGGATCCAGTCGAGGACCCTCGTCTCCGGCATTGGGTTCACTCCATCGCCGCTTGGCCCCTCTCCGGCGCTCATCGTCGTCTCCCTCTTCGCCGCCATCTCGCCGGCACGCGCGCAGATCCAGTTACGGCACCGCTTCGCGTTCCAGTTCTCCTCGATCCCGGGTGCGCGGGGTCGTCCGCTGCTTGGCCCCTCGTCAGCGCTCATCGTCGTCTCTGTCTCCACGTCTCCTCTCACGCCTCCTCTGCGTTTTTTAAGGAAAGTGCCGCGCTTATCCATTCAGAAAGAAGAAGGGGAGACGGAATGGGTCGGGGCGGTTGAATAGTCACTGCCGACGCGGGTTAGCAAACCCGCGTCACTTTGTTGGCTGGTGCGCGGGCGGGCAACGGTTACCTTCTTTATACTAGGCTGCTGACGCTGACGCGTGGGCCCGACACTTTTTTTTTGAAATGACACTTGCTTCCCTCAAAAATTAGGGCCCATAAAGCAGCACCTAAAAATTAATGAAAATACGAACAATTCATAGTTTTTTAAGAATCAAACAACTCATAGTTAGGCATTTGGTATTTTGAATAAAATATGAACAGTCACACGTCTCCTTGAGACCACATGTCTGTTTTGTGGCCAAGAGCTCTCCTGAGCGTACACGGGTTCCGAGGCGTGTGACCGGCCGCCTGACGGTTCACCGTCTTGTCAATATAAATCCCCGACCGGCCAAGAACTTGGTCAACCGCGGCACCAAGAAAACCCCAGCACCACCATCTCTGGTCACCAAGAAGTGAATCCAAGAGGTTCTTCTTCCTCAAGCGCGCGCATGGCATCGTCAAGTGAGCCATCCAGGAAGCGGGGGAGGGAGGAGGATGATGACGACGAAAGCCGCCGCTGTCGGCTCGTCAAGGAGGGGACGGCGCTGGCGCCCGACGAGCCTGAGGAGGTGCCGCCGCCCCCGCCTAACGAGCCCGAGGAGGTGCCGCCGCCCCCGCCCGAGGAGGCGCCGGCGCCGCAGCCCGTGGAGGCCGTTTCTGCTCCTGCACTAACTGCTGACGAAGCCACTTGGTCAGTCAACTTGTTCTGCGAAGCTTTCAACAGGCTTCGACAGGTGGCCGTTCATCTCGGGGTCCCAGCACCCAATGATCCGCTGCAGAGAACCGTGAAGGATTACGCCTTCAAGATCCATATCTTGGCTGGGGACCTTGAGAGAGGCGTGCTCGCCCCCGTCGACAACGACGGCGGTGACGATGGCAGCCTCGTTGACTCCGGCTCCGGCTCCGACTCCGACGGTGGGCCTCCTCCGGCGGCGACTACCTCTGCTTAATTAATGTGTTCCTCCTATGTTTTTGTTCCTCTATTCATATGTTCCTCCTGTGTGTTTGTTGAACTAGTAGATCTAAGAGACGCGGGTAGATCAATCCATGTCTCCTATAACGCATTGCAATGTCTATGGCAGCAGCTTACAATGAATTGCAATGTGTATGTCAGAAGTTTGTTACTTTGTTTGTGTCTATATATGGCAACAGTTTACAATAGATTGCAATGTGTATGCCAGAGTTATGCCAGAAGTTTGTTACTCTGTTTGTGTTAATCCGCGTCTCCTTTGCCTCGTGCTGCAATGAAATGTCAGCACAGATGAATTGATGAATTTTGTGATGTGTGACACATTAAGATTTGTGACCCAATTGTCATTCCATCCATTCTTCATTCATACATTTAAGTTTGTCATCTGTGATAAAATTTTCATTCTTCATCCACACAGATGAAGCAAAAGCACCACTTTTAACATCAAAATTACTTCTTTGCAGCATACATCCCCAGTAAACATCCAAATACTACACAAACAACAGCCACAATAATCAAGTTCATCTTCCAGATCACATTGTCCATCTTCTCCTCAAGTGCTTTCTTCCTCTGCTTGTCCTCCAGTGCTTGCCTCTGCTCGCCGCTCCCAATTTGAAATTCCACTGAATCAACTACTTCATCGACCGCGTCTGCCCAGTTCGATGGTCGAAAAACAATGACGCCAACATCCTTCAGCATCTGAAGATACTACTTGTGGAAACGATAAAATCCACAATTCTTGGTGTACTGCAGAATCAAAAGCACATAAGAACCCTAACTCAGATTTGGGAGACACAACAGACTACTCACCGAGTTCCTTGCACACTTGAAATAAAGACGACCGTGGTTTTCACCTTCCTTCTGCGTCCGCCCCTCCACCACCCGAGCCATACCACAGTCCGGGCAAGGGACCAGTGGAAAGCCGCTTAGCTCATCGACTGGATCCAAGCCGATGGAGTGATTGCGGCTGCTCCGGCAACCTTGAACCCTGCTCCTCGCACGTGCACCTCAAGACGAATTGGTGTAGTGCAACATGTGCGCGACGGCGGAGAAGGACGGGTGGGCGGCGGCGGTGGAGCTCAGATCGGGGAAGAAGAAGGGGGCCGGGGCGTATGGATATTCATTCGGCCAGGAGCATTTCGGACAATGGAGCACTTGTTGGCGACGAGGGTTAGTGTACCAGTGTTGCCGGGGCGGATGCATATTCATTCGGCTAGGGGCATTTCTGACAATGGAGCACTTGTTGGTGACGAGGGTTAGTGTACCAGCGTCGCCGGGGCGGATGCATATTCATTCGGCCAGGGGCATTTCGGATAATGGAGCACTTGTTGGCGACGATGGTTAGTCTACCCGCATCGCCTTTGTCGGTCGGGCAAGCAACGGTTATCTGACGCTGACGCGTGGGCCCAACACTATTTTTTCTGAATTGAAACTTGCTTCCCTCAAATATTAGAGAACATAAACAGCACCAAAAAATTCGTAAAAATACAAACAATTCATAGTTGGTAATTTAGAATTTGAATAAAATATCAACAGGCATACTTGTTTAACCAAATTTCTTAAAATTAGTTTTTTTAATCTCTTGTTTACGATATAATAATTATAATAACGTCTTAGTCTGTTCTAAAAATTCTACAAATTGACTTGGCAACATAATTTAGGTCCCTAAGCTTGTCTACAAAATTTCAAATGGTTTCGAAAACAGAAGATTATACTTGTGTACAAATGTCTACATCTCGCACATAGTTTCTTAGAATGTTACTTCAACATTGAAGTTTTCCACAGATTAAAACATGTTCGAACTCATATACATTTGAAATTTTAACATAACCTTATGTTCACCATAAGATTACGAAATGCAAACTTTCATTAGTAATGGTTGTGTAAAACAAATATTATTTCTATGTTGTACTTATAAGGAACAAGATAAGGCGTATAAACAACATCCTAGAAATGGAATTACATACGAAAAAAATGTTATAAATGAATAGATGTTGATTTTAGAAAAATTCAGAAACAAATATCATCAAATTTGGATTACGAATGACGGAGAAATACGTGATACAAAATTTGATTGCAGATTAAAAGGGGAAAAACAAACTGTTCTTCATTCGAATAGACCTGGCCCCGCCCCTTCATTGGCGACGGGTGGTTGTTAATCATCGTATCATTTGCGCATCCGAACCTTTTTAATAAACGCTCCGCCCCACCTTCCTCCTTCTATCCCCTTCTCCGGCTTCCGCCTTCATCGTCTCCGTCGCAGCCTCGTCTCTGTCGTAGGGATGGCCCGCGACTCTAGGGGGAGGTTCTGCAAGGAGGAGGCCCCGCGGCCACGTCCCCGTCCGTCTTCCTCGGTGCTGTCCGCCGCCCCCGCCAAGAGAATGAGGTTCCGCGGCGACGTAGAGGAGCCGTCCCAGCGCGCCGCCCCCGTGCGTCTTTCTCGGCGCTCCATGGAAGAGGCCGGTTCTTCGTCGGCCCGGGGGAGGAAGCCGTACACGCGCGCAAGGGCCAAGTTGGCGGACTCGAGCGACGCCCGCCATGGAGAGGCAGGGTTTATTCCTCAACGCGAAAGAAGAAGCGGTCCACGCGCATTGAGGTGAGCGCGGACTCCTCCGGCGACGACCTGGGCAGAAGAGTGGTGGTAGACCTCATCTCCTCCGGCGACTATTCCGGCAACAACTCCGGCGACGACTCTGGCAACAACTCCGGTGACGATTCTGAAGACCATGAGGCAAGTTCTGAAACCATCACGCACGATTTGTCCTTGTACCTTCATATCTTCACTGATCAATTGTTCTAATGCATCAATTTCCATTTGTTGTAGGAAGTTGCTGTACATGACATTGACAGGATTTGGACTGAAATCAACAAGCTCAAGAAATCGGCTGAAGAGAAGCAGGCAAGTTTTGAAACCAGTTAGAGCTAAACAACTTTCTTGTAAGTTACAACTGCTATGAAGCTTGCATCAATATAATTTTTTCCTTTGTTTCAGGAACATGCTGTTACTCGGGATGACATTGACTACATCTGAAAAGGAATCGACAAGCAGAACGAGCAGCTTAAAGCCGCACAAAAGAGGTAGGAGATTGAACTTCTAAAGAAGAATGATGAGCTGGCATAAAGAGTTGCAAAACTAGAGACAAGGCTAGCTGAACTTGAGGCAGCCGCACAAAAGAAGCCATCTAGCTAACTAGTTCCCTTACAGCTACAATCTAGTTTGGTGATGCGCCCAGCTGATGCAGTCTTATTTTGGTGATGTGCCCTGCTGATGCATGTCAGATGTGAATATGTTTGTTATGAGTTAGTTTGCTTAGATATGTGAACTTGTGATGCATGTCATATGTGAACATGTGATGCTATATCAACAGTCACACTTGTTTGCTTGGTGATGTGAACTTGTGATGCATGTCATATTAGAGCCCATAAACAACACCTAAAAATTCGTAAAAAAATACGAAAAATTCATAGTTGGTAATTTAGTATATGAATAAAATATCAACAGCCACACTTGTTTAACCAAATTTCTTAAAATTAGATTTTTTTATCTCATGTTTATGATATACTAGTAGCAGAGTAGTACTTGACTACATTACTCGTTTTAAGGCCCACACAAGCCCACTCGCGCTAGGTTAGTAGGGAAGGTCGCCTCCCTCACACAGCTCCTCCCACTCCCCCCTCGCGCCGCCGCCGCCGCTTTCTCCCCCTCGCCTCCCCCCCACGCCGCGACGCACGCTACACCCCTTTGCTGAGACACGCGCCACACCACGCTCAGCGCGACGCGCACCACACCTCTGACAGCGAGATCTCTGGAGGAGGAGGAACCCAGCAGCGGCGATGATGACGACGACTAGAGGAGGGATCCAGCGACGACGGTGACGACGACGACTAGGAGGAGGAGGAGGGATCCAGCCACGAGGTCGACGCGAGGACGAGGACGTGGCGGCGAGCAGGCAGTGACGAGGAGTAGAGATCCCTCCGCTCCGACAGTGACAAGGTCAGTGGCGAATCTAGGATTTGAGTTTATGGTATGCCGCTCTAAAAATGTCTTATATAATTCGGTAAATCCATTCTACCAACTCGGTAATAATTGTAAAATTAACAACAATTCAGTGGGAATTGCAGGGTATGCTGTGTCTCCTTTGTATAAGTACATGTGGACATACTTAGCTGTTGATGGTATACATACTTAGCATTTCCCTTTAAATTGACTCTTATATTTGGTTTTGCTCTTGTTCCTATGTACATGTGCACATTCTCTCCAAGTTGAATAAGTACCTCATCAGCAACAGAGACAGCCTGCATCTTCCTCTTTAAAATGGTAAGGTCGCATTGCCTGAACTAATTTTTTGGTTACTGAATTTTGCATTTATGTTAATGGTTTACCATAGAACCAATGATATTATAGTGGGCTAAAGTAGTTACTGTAATTGTTTTCTTATGTGTTTTCTCATGCTTAGCTGCTAAGCATGGTTAACTAAAAATGTGCTCTACTTGTCTCCTGTTGTAGCATGTCTCCTGGGAGAGCTAGCAGTATGGTCTGCTTTTTGTGCTATTCTTGGACACTGAGCTGACCTTTCTTAAAATCCCTTGACTATTAATTCACAGGATAAATCTGACGAGGGCTATAGACCTGGGCCACAAGATGAAGAAGAGGGTTATGGCACTGCTAGTGCACAACAAGACCAGGTGGGTGGGGATCAGCGCCGAGGCAAAGCGCCAAGGACATCCACAAAGTGGCCAAGTGACACAATGATAGTCACTGAGGTCGACATAGGGGGGATGCCAGTACCATTGACTCAAAAGCGCAGGTTCAGGGCGCTAGCTGGGCTCGTTGCTAGACAAAAGATACATTTGCACTTGCTAGAATTCAAAGAACTAAGCAATGATGAAAAGTGGGACTTGTTTGGTAAGCATGTGCAGAAACACTTGACGTTCCAGGAAGGTGTGAAACCGCAGGTATTCAAGCTTTTTTGAAAGACGGCAGCCAAGGCATGGAGACAATTCAGATTTCAACTTAGGCGAGATTTTATCAGAAAAGGACTTGAGCCATTTACAAGACACCCGTTTATTGTCCCGGAACAGTGGAAGGAGTTCATGAAACAGGAGGAAACCGAGCAAGCCTCATCTGCTAGTGTCAAGTTCAAAGAACTCCGAAGTCAGAACACAAGCGAGCACAGCATGGGTCCAGCTGGTTATACTGTGAAACTAGCACAATGGGAGGAAGAGGACAGACAATTAGCTGCAGCTAGGATCCCCAACCCACCTGACGATCGTTCCAAGAATTGGCTGCGAGCAAGGAGTAAGCTAGTGATTAAAGACCGTGTTGCCGTGATAGTGTTCAACAACAAAGAAACTGAAAAAGTGGCTGCAGACATCAAGGAGAAGAATGCATGTGCAGAATCTTCAGGAATGGCAGGGCAGAGGGAGTATGATGTGCTAAGTCAGTGCTTGGGCCGCCCTGAACAACCAGGTCGTGTGCGTGGTGTCTCCAGCTACCAGGGCTGGAAGTATGGATGGCCTCAGCATGCTTCCATGTACAGGAAGAGGAAGAGGATGAGACCGACGCATCAGTTGATACGGAAAAGATAAAGGAACAAATCAAGCAAGAACTGGTGGCTGAGATGTAGATGCAGAACATGCAGATGCAGAACAGTTTACTAAAGAGGTTGTGTTGTCACCAGTGTCCAATCGCGCAAGCCCTTCACCCGCCACACTGAAGAGCAGTTGTGCGTCCGTAGATAATATAGGTTTGATCGATGGCACTGCAGAGTTGATGATGGAGGTGCGCTGTGATGATCGTACACAGCAAGACCTTATAGGCATGTTGATTGAACCCACATACTGTGGCCTATGGATCACGTGGAATGGTCTTCAATGTGAGGCTACAATTGGTCTTGTTCATCCAGAGCAGACCACGCTACATACAGTCCCGATTCATGAAGACTGTGTTGTGGTTGAAGTGCTCTTTGTATATGATATCTTTGCGGATGAACTGGTGGAATACCCTCCTAATGACGAGGTGATGACACTCCGACAAGCTAAAGGACAGAGGTTACAGTGGAAAAGGTGTCGGATTCACATCAAGGGACCACCAATATATAAATCTCCTTCACAGGCTACAGTACAGATTCCTTGTAGTTCACAGAGTACGGGACAGGTTCCTTCCTCACATGGTTCCCCACATCCTCCTCCTCCTCCTCAATCCCCACATCCACAAGACGTTCCATTCGGACCTCCTCCTTGTCCTAAAAAACTTGCATCCCCACCTCCTCCTCGTCATCCTGAAAAACAGAAAAATTTGCATCCCACATCCGCAAGATACACCAAATATTCCATCCCTACCTCCTCCTCCTCCTTCTCCTCCTCATGAAACAATAAAACCTACACCCCCAAACGAAAGTGCTCAAAACAATCATGCCAAAGCAGGAGCCCAGATTGATATGTTGGCTCATGCTGATAAATCTGCCGACGACATTTCGAAGAAAGCTGCAGGTACATCTGGGCCCAATACCTCTGTAATAGCTCCTGGTGAGACACCACTAGGCAAGAAAGCCCTTGATAAATCTGCCGATGACATTTCGAAGAAAGCTGCAGGTACATCTGGGCCCAATACCTCTGTAATAGCTCCTGGTGAGACACCACTAGGCAAGAAAGCCCTTGAGAAACCTTCAGCCATTTCAAAGTAGCAAGGAAAGAAACTTGCCGAAAATAAAATCTCTACACCACGTACAGCAGGCAAGAAAGCCCTTGAGAAACCTTCAGCCATTTCAAAGCTGCAAGAAAAGAAACTTGCCAAAAATAAAAGCTCTACACCACCTACAGCAGGCAAGCAAGCCCTTAAGAAACCTTCTTCAGCCATCTCAAAGCAGCAGGAAAAGAAAATTGTTGTAAATAAAACCTCGAAGATGCCTACTAGAAAGCGATCTGAGAGAAACACCGAGAAGCATCCTTGGGCTATGACTAACCCAAAGCGATCCGAGAGAAACACCAAGAAGAATCATTGGTCTATGACTAACCCAAAGCGATCTGAGAGAAACACCCCAAAGAATCCTTGGTCTATGGTTAACCCAAATTACAAATTCGGAAAGAGCCTTCTCAGTGATGATGATCTCAAAATGGTGGCTGCTCCTTGTACCAGAGATCTCCACACATTCTACATAGAATGTGCTAAGTCAAATGATGAATCTCCGATTATGGTCGCACTTCGGCCCGGACCAATGCATGGCCTAAGAGAGGAGACGAATCGTCAAACGGACTCGAGCAGATACCTGTGCCACTCAGTGATTTGTACGATCTCTTCAACTTGGATGCTTTGGATCTGGTACTTCTCCGCTGCTTCATCTTGTAAGTTGCTTGAAAATTTAATCTGCTTCTCACTAATCATTCTCTATCGAAATGTGCTTTTTGCCTCACATCATCTTTACCATGTATTTTGCCTCCTTACACTTTGTTTTTCTTACTAATAGGAATATGGCTATAGAAGTTGAGAAGACGGGCGCTGCAGTTGACTTCCTTGATCCTGAATGCCTTTGCTCGACAACGTTGAACAGCAAGGATGACACTCTTGCTTTCTCTGTGTCCTATATGCGTCGTGCCTTCAAACTATATGCTAAAAAGAAACTCATCCTTACCGCTTATCTCAGTAGGAACCACTGGATTGCAGTGGCGATCGTTCCGAAGCAGCAAAAGGTCTACTATCTTGATTCATTGAAGAGAGTTAAGACTGATACTACCCCTTTCGAACTAATCGTTAATGAGTAAGTTATTTCTTTCTTAACCTGCGGACGTTCCTCAACAAACTGTGCAGAGTATATTAATTAATAGTTCCCTAACCATTGTTGCATATGTTTTGTTGTAGGGGTTGGGAACGTTACTGCTCCGACAAGAAGTTGCCCAGCAGCACCTTGGAACATGTCAAAGATGTTATGGTACATACCACATATTTCCTCCTGTGGAAGCTAGTACTAAAGCTTGAGTTTATTTCTTCTCGATCACCACTATTTTTCTTTGTACATTTATTGCAGTGCCACCAACAACCTGCTGAATCCAAACTCTGCGGCTTCTATTGTGCCTATCACATGCTTAAATTAAAATATGGAGGCCCAAATATGGAGGTACTTTCTTGGGATCTTCATTTGTAAAACCTGCAACTGAGCACAGTTCTTGCTTATTAGCACTGCACATGTTTGGTAACCACCTTTATATGTGTGCTGACTGGTGACATTGTTATATCCAGAGATTAGGGTTAGATGAGCATCCTCTCCACCACGACACACTGGTCTATGTTCGTGATAGAGTTGCCACATTCCTCATGGAACAGGTGATCGCAGTCGACGGAAAATTTTATGCTGATGAAACTGTGTGGGCTAATATTGTACATGGTGAATAGGAAATTTTTGCATTCCTCCTTGTCTCATGAATTTTGTGATATTGTTGTCAAGCTAGTTAACTATGGCTGTGATATTGTTGTCAAGCCAGTGATGCTTCTTTACTTGAGATGATGATGCTGAATTTTGTCATATGATGTATGTGAATTATGTGGATTTCTGTGAATTTGGATGCTAGATCTAATTTCTGTGAATTTAGTCATATCCTGGCTAGTTCCAGGATGCAGTCCCTGATGGCTGCCAAATCCTGGCTGGTTCCAGGATGCAGCCGGCAAGCAGGCAGCAGGTTACTGTAGGGGTGGCCTACGTATCTGTAACAGGCGTTAATTAAAGCTCGTTACAAACATGCCAACAATGTAACGGGCAGCGTAAAAGCCCGTTACCAATACTGACCAGTGGGCC
This sequence comes from Cenchrus fungigraminus, assembly GCA_036936925.1. NCBI lineage: Eukaryota > Viridiplantae > Streptophyta > Magnoliopsida > Poales > Poaceae > Cenchrus > Cenchrus fungigraminus. The sequence continues at coordinate 56,608,469 of CM072768.1, read as the reverse complement.
CCAGCTGCTGGCCCGTTCGTCGAGACAGAGGAGACGCAGGTTCACAGCACGCGTCTCCGATATTGAGTTCACAGTAACGGACTCTGTTTTGGTGCCCGTTACCAAAGTTCCCTATGGGCCCAAAGAAACAGCCATTTCACGTGACTGGTGACTAGTTGTGGTAACGGTTGTTGATTAATGCCAGTTACGAATCCTAGTTGTGCTGAGACGCGTGTGAAATAGACGCGTCTCATTTCGTCTAGATAGAGGAGACGCAGGTACACAGCACGCGTCTCCGGTGTTGAGCTACTGTAACGGGCTCTGTTTTGGTGCCCGTTACCAAAGTTCCCTGTGGGCCCAGAGAAACAGCCATTTCACGTGATCGGTGGCTAGTTGTGGTAACGGTCGTTGCTTGATGCCCGTTACGAATATTTGTTATCAGTAACGGGCATATGCCTGTTACCTTTCTTGGCTCATTTGTAACACTTGATCGGCAACGGGCGCTTTGCCCGTGACTAAAGGCAATCTATGCCCGTTACCAAAGTGAGTTTTTCACGTAGTGTTGGCGCCGGGCTGGCACTGCTGCTGGAGGTAACGAGCAGCTGCGGCTGGGCGGCGGGCGCCGGCAGTGAGGAGGCAGAGCTGCTACAGCTGGTCACGTGCGTCGTTGCGCTCTTTGACGACCTGGCGGATGAGGTCGGTGAGCTTGGCGATGCTCTGCTTCTTCCTCTTGAGCTCCTCCTTGGCCGCCTCCGGCTCCAGCGCGGTGGCCACCAGGCTCTGCTTCAGCTCCTTATCCACCCCGCGGCCCCTCCTCCTACCGGGCCCCTCTGTCGTGACGGAAGCGGCGGCGACGGGAGAAGCGCGGGAGCCAACTGCCCAGCAGCGATGCGCGAGGGATGCGCTTCCTCCGCTAGAGGCGACTCTCTTTTGCAGTAGCCTTTTCTCTCTCTCTCTCTCTCTCTCTTGTGCCCATAAGGCGTGTTTTGGGGATGCAGATCGGGATTGTTGCTGGAGATAGTCTTAGGTGTAGTCTGGCTGTTGGCCGTATGGTGTTGCACCTGGCGCTACCCCTGGCCGTTGCATATGCTGGTCGCCTTGGAAGCTCGGCTCTCGTCACGGTCTTGTTGTCAGCCAGACGGCAGACAACAAACGTCAGCGGTTGGATGCAGTGGCGAAGCTAGAGCAAATTAGAGAAGGGTGTATTTTCTTTGTGTGTGCATAAAATTGCCTTGTAGGTGCATAAAATTGAGTTATGAGGGGTGCATATATGGTGAAAATTTGTACATAATCACTTTTTTTATTTTTAGGGGTGCATTTGCACCCCCTAATCACAATATACATCTGCCCCTGGTTGGATGGGATCGTCGAATGGGATGCGAACGTCGCGAGGCGGCGGGGAGCACGGAGCGGTTAATTTTGCAGTAGGGCACCGATTCGCCATATACCTCTATTGGGCTGAAATCTACAGGGTATGCCACGGCCCACCCGACAAACCCTGTAGCTACGCCCTGGCAGGGCGGCGGGCGCGATTGGAAGGATGTTTAGACATTGTAGACGTTGAAGGGTGAGGGATTTTGTTGTGTATTTTGTTCATTTCAACTTTGAATCTGGTAATGAATCCGCATGAGCTATCATTTGCACTGGTTTGTTTCGTGGTTTTGGCCCCGTTTAGTTAGTGATGTGAAACTTTTGGGTCTTCTTTCAAGATCTATTAGGGGTATTGAACGTAGACTAGTTACAAAAATAATTACACGAATGGACCGGAAATTGCGAGACGAATCCATTAAGTCTAATTAATATATCATTAGAGATTGGTTATTATAGCACGACGTTGTCTAATCATGGTATAATTAGGCTCGTTAGATTCGTCTCGAAAATTAAGGTAGGGGTTGTGGAATGAGTTTTGTCATTAATTTACATTTAATACTTCGGAGATTTATGTGACAGATAGTTGGTGAAATTTTGAGAACTAAACTGGGCCGACAATTGCAGGAAATGAAGTTTAAGAGCCTCGCAGAACTGATCTTCTCACCCTCCAAAACAAAATACGAAGTCTGCTAGAAAACTACTGCCCACGAGAGCTGCTATATTCGGATGCCATCCTACATCTACTGATCTACTTGTCCGCAGCTGCACGAACAGCAACTCGAGTTCTTCGGGGAAGCGAACAACGGCAGACTGACAGAGGCAACACAAATGGTAGATAACTATAACATTGATTTGGTAAATGTCAACACGTGAATCTTTGTCAACGGATGGTATATGTCTAAATGTTGGTTCTTTTGATGCATATATGGATCCGATTTTTTCCCTATGCGATCGGAATGGATCCGCATGTTCAATTCGCCGTTATATTCATTTGAATTGTTTCCGTAGGATCTGTTGCGGAAAAAGAAGCCTACTTGCATATTGTTCACTGAGATATTTATTTTTCCTTTTTAAAAACTTGCGATCCCAGTTAAATTTCTTTTGCATGATTAAAATTGAGATATCTCAGTCGAATTTCACTCCGTCCGATCGGAGCCACGCACGATTCGTTTTTTTTAGAACCGCCACGCACGCGATTCGTGATTCGTACGCGCCGCCCTTTCTTCCGTTTCCGGATCCCTTTCTGGGCTTCATCCCCCCTTCGCAGACTACACACAAACTTTCCTGGGCTCAGGGCAAGCCCAGAAAGCACCTTTGCAGCCCAATAAACATATGGTCGGCTCATTCCAATTTTTACAAACTGGGTTGGGTCTGGTCGGCCCATCCCAATATTTTAGTCGTCAAAACAGGATTTAGGCCATTCATAAGCCCATCAGGGTAGGGGCCTTCTAATTTTCTGAATTCACATGCGACGGTACATCTGTTTTCAGCATGCCATGGAGTAGACTCACTTCACGAACAGGTTGCCCTACTACCTGTGTATGCCGTCATTCGGCCCCAGATCATCGATCGGCGGCCGCTGTTTGTTGTGATTGGTGACGGACTGGTAAGCCATCGCCAGCGCCAATGCCTGCGAGGAAGCAAATGGGAGTCAACATCAGAGTCACCGCTGCTGCTGCACCGACAGGTTTCTTGGTGTGTGTGTGACCATCAGATATGTTACCAAGAGGAAGAAACTCACAATGTGGTCATGGTCAGGGGGAGCATATATGCCCGTCGTCACGGTGGTTCTTCTCCTCGTGCCACCTTTCGGTGGGTCCTCGATGCTCTTCAAGCCCGTCGGCACAACTACTACCGGCATACCGACAAGGTTTCCGAGACAGACACGCTCCCAGTCGGTCACATTGCCGATGAACGCGTGGACAGTGAAGCTATCTCTGACTTCCCTGATCAACTTGCCCCGTGCTCGCTGCGCCTGTTCAAGGATGTCCAGGATAAAACAAAAACTTGGTCCCAATGAATAAGCACCAGCAAATCTAGGGTTACATTTGATTCATAAAGCACCTGTATGTAGTCAACTGCTGGGATCAACCGTGCACGACGAAGCTCCACTGGCCATTGGTCTTGCGCCTCGTAGTCATCATCATGCCCTTCCCGTTGCCAGTTGTCAAAATGCGTGAGCATATCGACATCCATCGTTATGTTCAGGATGGACTGAACTGATTCTACAGTGTAGTTTAACTTGAAAGGGACCAGCTTGACACCTTTAGAGGAAAGAACATCGACAACCTGGGTATAGTCACAACAACAACAACATGTATATTACTTCGCAAAAAAAAAAAACATGTATATCATGTTTGAGAAGTAGATCACGAATGACCAACCTACAAACCAGAGATCAATGAATAGACAAAAAAACTCTGTACTACCTCCTTTTCAGCGTCATCAAGATAGCCAACGGTGAGTTTTGTGATGTCGACATGAAATGGATCACCCAAAGCAACTTCACGAGATGACGGATCACTGGCATCCTTTCCACGAATCGCGTCTAGCACAATAGCACAATCTACTGCGCTCCTGCAGAAAGGACCAAGCTTATCCTGCAATTGTAGTTTCAGATCCTCATCACTACAAAGAGTGGCATGAAACGTATAAAGCCAGCAATGAGTTTTGCATGCAAATACCAAACTCTCAGAGATGCTCATGACGCCAGTCCGTGCAGTTGTTCCAAATGTTGGGCGCAATGCTGTTACTCCACATCTAGCAGCAGGGTATGTTATGGATCCTGCGGTTTCTGAACCAATTGCAAATGGAACCATTCCTAGCGTAGGGAAAAAATTATAGCTTTCAGAGTTCATTTTATAAGCTCCTAGTTCACAATATGCACATCATATACACTAACCTGCAGAGGTGCTAGCCGCTGGACCTGCTGATGAACCAGTAGAAAATTCCTCAATGTTCCAGGGGTTTCGTGTCCTCCCACCAAACCATATATCATCATAGGCAAGAGAGCCTGTAACAAGCTTGGCTACAAGGACGGCTCCAGCAGACTTCAGTCTGAAAGACAATGGCAGACATAAAAGATAGGTAATTACACTGATCTCACATGATAGCTTAAAACATGATGCATAACCTGAAAAATGAACAAACCTTTTGTACACGAATGCTTCCGTATTGATAACTTGGTTCTTAAATGTTCTTGAGCCCCAAGTGGCCTTGTAGTGTGGCACCGCAATTATATCTTTCAGGCCATATGGAATACCATGCAAAGGACCTGGTACCAAGATTTGTCAATTTTGACTTTTGAGCATGACATTTGGCAGAAAGTAAAAACTTGCAGAGTAAATACGGCAATAGGTCTACAGAGGAACCATGCATAGTTAGCCATATATGGAGAAAAAAAAGGCACTTGTTAACGTTTTTTCTCCAACAGATTCTCAGGCAGTCAGGCTAACAGTCACATGAGCATAAATGTGAAATCATGGACTCTGCAATGACATATACTGAGATAATACCCAAGCGACCATCAGTTGTTATGAGAAGCTACATACACCAGGTAATAATCCCAATGAGATCAAAGGGAAAAGGTAGAGCAAAGATACAGCCAATAGTGGAGATAATATTTCAAAACCGCAGGCTGATTAGTTATATACCAAGATATTTTCCTTGTGCCAGCAAGTCATCAGCCTCTTTTGCTTGTTTGTATGCTAAATCTTCAGTATAAGTAACAACAGATTCAAGAACAGGATTGTACCTAATAGATATATAAAACTGTTACAATATTAAAATAAGATACTTGTGAGCCACATGTTGTATTCATGCAAGTCCTATGAAGAATGCAGGGAAAATATGAACGCAGCTGGACCTCTTTAATCTCTTGAGAAATATATCCGTAAGTTCACATGATGTTATTTGCTTTGTCCTAATAAGCTCCCCAAGCTCAATTACCTGACATGAATATTCTTCATTTTGTTCAAGAAGGAATAAATTTGTATAACCAATGTGCGACAAGATGGTTCAGAAAACTGACCGACATAAAGGCAATATCTTCATCATTACTTGGACGATGTACTGCAGTCGCACGAGGATAGTCGAAAGTTCTAGTTTCACTAGTAATGTTCTCACCACTCCATGATGATTTGAAGAGTAGAACAGAAGGGTTATGCAATCCACCATTCTCCGAGGCGACCAATTTCCGATTTTCTCTAAATGCAGGTACATTAAATTCTTTTGCACCATCTTCCATCTCACGTAGCTACAAGAAGCAGAGCAGCATAGATTAAACACCAATATTAACATATCAACTTTATGTAAAGGCTACAAAGAGATCAATTCGAATTTACTTTTGAATCGTTGAAGAAATTTGCATCGAAGTACTTCATAGAATCCTTTAAAGCAATCACATCACTAACTGGTTCTTTCTTCAGAACTTCTGTTGTAGAAACAACTCCCTTTGTGTCCTGAAGATGGACAGATAAGATGGTCCAGCAGTTCAGAGTAGGGTACACTAACAGTAGTAGATTTAGGCATCTAACAGTAGAAAAAAGTCGTGCCTTCCAAATCTTGTGGTATCTGGAAACAAGAGTATATGAATGACATCTCCCATTGTTTGGTAAGGGCAACCATGTACATTTTGGTGGCCACGCCTGTGTTCCACAATGAATGAGCAATAAACTCAGTTATGGCCTTTTGCATATGAACATAAAAGATATAGCTATGTGCCCCTCGAACCCTGTAGCTAGAATTAGAAACTGCACAGAGCCTCTTGTCATCATCAGATTTGGCGCATGACTTCCGGAACACTGATTATTTAAAAAAATGTGCTCGCTTGACCGAAGTGGTAGCAACACTTGACTAGCAATATCAAACGGGTAATCACTCGCATGGAACTATGAAGTACATAGCACAGTTATTTTCCACCAACGGATGCCCCATTGTCTCAAAAAAAAATCATCAGTAAAAGTTTCAGGCAATGGATATACCATCGCATTTGGTTCCAATTTGTATCATCATGCTACTCGGCCGGCCCTGCATACCTCCAGTCCAGCTACTACTTATGAAAAGTATGCACCACTGATAGGAAAATTTAGCATATCAATTAAACTAAGCTACCAGGTCCAACAAATTAAGTTTATAATAGCCATTGTTGTGATCCATGGCACAGGTAACTTTGACCGCCGAGTTTGTCAGTTTCTGCGAATTCTAAAGCTACTATGCAGACACGAAGGTGCCAAAATGCCTATAGCTGGCACACCTCCAAGTGGCCTCCGCCGAGTAAGCAGCCATGAACGGCGCAATATCATTGCTAACTAATTGGAATCAATCATTAGTGCTAACATTATTGCAGGAACAAGGTCCAATCCATCTCAAGCTCTCAACCAAACACAGTCGAAACTCGAAAGTTTTCAGAGAGCCGAGAGAGCCCCCAAAGGCCGGCGGCCACTGGAATGAAAGCCCACAACTTTCCCGTTGAGGACACCAGGGGGGAAAAGAGAATTTTTTTTTTCAGGGCAATCAGAGAAGGATCGTTCACATGATGAAGCAGAGTCAGATGAGGTCGAGGACTGACGACGTACCATGGCGGGCCAGGCGACGGCGGCCCTGGTCCTGGTCCTGATGATGCCGCCTTCTCCGCCCGAATCGGCCCCTTCTGCTGCTCCTGGAGGTGCCCCGTCGTCGTCGGCGGCGGCGAGGGCTGGCGTCAGGATGGCGGAAGAAAGGAGTGGGGCGGCTACGAGGTAGTAGTAGATGAGGAGGAGGAGGCCGCGGCGGCGGCGGTGGGGCGGGGAGTGGAGACGTGGCGGCCGCATGCCTGACACCTGTCGTCCTCACGAGCGCGCTGGGTGGACGCGGAGGAGAGAGACAAGGGGAGAGGGCGGCAGGCGGTGGCCGGTCGGGATGGGGCTCGTTGCTCGCAAGCTTTGCTTTGCTGCTTCTTGGTTTGGTCTTCTGCAGTTGTGCTGCGGCCTGCGGGGAAATATTTGTTGGCCCGCCTCACGGCAGAGTTTGCAGCAGAAGCAGAGGACAGGGTGGATGCCACGTTCCGCACGAGCGGCGCAAATCATAACTTTGAGGCAATTTTTTTCTCATTAAAAAAACAGATTTGTTGGAGCACCCTTCACGTTAGTTATTTTTATTTCGTCTAATTTGAAAAAAACGGCAACTAACTCGAGATCGCAACGACGATTTTGTTCACATCTTCCACCTTCCTCCTCTTCGCTGTTGTGGACGCGCCAGCGGGGCGGGAGGGGGCACCAGTGGCGTTAGACGGCTTTTTTTTTTTAGAATTGTGGCGTTAGAGGGCTTGGGATGGCTCTCGGAACACAGCCGCTTGGGTGGCGATAAAAATGCGGTGAACGGGTCCTCCTCATGCGCCCTCATGCCAGTCTCGGTGGCGGGATCATCGATATTTAATGGACTGCCACATAGATTTTTTTTTGATGACATGACACCAAATAAATGAAGGAAGAGAAGATCTCAGGGTCATGGTGATGACTCCAGGTCGACACAGGTACCAATGCTCATGACCCTCCACTGAGAGTCCATGACTATGCATTTGATCACAACACATGCAAGATTTAAATGCTACATTCTATGTATGAAACTGTGCCCATGACCCCGTGTATTGAGAGTGACAGGGTCATCATGCTGAAATGCTGATGTGGCGGACTTGGTAAGTGTGCCCATGACACTGCCACTGAGACTGGCCTCACCGATGGAACATCGCCGTGCGGTCGCCGCCACCCGCCACCGTAATTTGCTGCCACTAGACACCGCTTACCGCGGTGGCGGCTTCCTACAACAATAGCTGTTGCATTCATCTCCCACAACACAGCTAGCGGTGGACATGAAGGAGAATACAGACACGATGTAGGCAGGTCCTCTCCTGCGTCATCCTAATCGTCAATAAGTGGCCGCACTCCCTTCTCTCCCACCGCCCAACTCGCTGTCACAGACAAGCACCTTCACGAGTAGGCGGAGGAGACTACCGCTGCAGCAGGCGCCGCGGCCGCGAAGGAGAGGAAAGAAGAGGAGCGGAGGAAGCAACGCAATGAGAAGGGTCTCTACTTGCTGACATTGTTGTTGCATTGTCGCTACCGCCACCATACCGCAATGGTGATGACGGCGCAGGCAAGTGGGGAGAAGTGGACGAAGGTTGAAAATGAGGGCAAAATAGTCATTGGTATCGAGAGAGAAAAATTGAGTGGCGTGAGAGGTGCTGAAAATTTTTAATAGCACACATATTGATTTGAGAAACTTTTTTAATGGATTGCCTCCATCACTTTCCGTCCCACGTCGGAGCACAAAGCAAAGTCATCAGCGCCTCCGATCCATTCACTGACTTGTGTGTCTCCAAACGGCAAATACCACGTCCACCTCATTGCCGCCGCCGCTTTCAACAGTACGCGCTTCCTAGAATAGTAGTCTCGTGATTATCAATTAATATGTGTAATTAATTTTATAATTAGCTCATATTTAGTTCTCTTAATTAGCATCGTAAATTTGATATGACATTTTCAGTAAGTTTTTTCATCTAACTAAACAAGGTCACAGACACTGAGATGGATAGAGAGCGCACGAGGCATGGTCACTACAGCGCGATGGTATAGTCCAAAAATCCTATCTTCTACTAGAAGATCTTTCAATATTTAAAATTCGTGCAAACATTCATATTTGTTGGATCCTGTTACTTAAACTGTAGCCTCATACTCTCTCCTACCCCTCCCTCCCTTACCTGTGCTGCAGCCTTCGCCAAAGCCCGCGCCACCATCGTTGTCACAACCGGCTCGCTGCCCCATGCCCGTGGCTGCCCGGTGCCGTTCGTTAGATTTGGAGAAGAAGTTTTAAAAAAATATTGGATTCAACTTTTTCGAAAGAAATGTTTGGCTCAACTTTTTTTTTTAAATGTTAGCTCAACATTTTTCAAGAAATGTTGCTCCATTTTTTTAATACAATATTTGTGTTATTAATCCAACTTTGATGGGCTGTGCTATATAATATTATTATAGGCAGTGGTGGGTTGAAAATTTCAACTCCTATCCCGTTCTACACAATCATTCAATCACACACACGTTTATTTCTTTTCCTAAAAGTTTTGGAGATAACTCCACACAGTCAAGTGAAATCTGTGATGGCACCAAATGTGAACGTTTTTGTAGTTGGATGGTAAGGTAAAAGATTTCTAATTTTGTAGTTGGATAGTTAAAATCAAACTTCGGGTGATAGCTAGTTTGATGGGTGAGAAATGGAGTTTTTCCAAAAGTAAAACATCTCTTTGTTGTCGCAAATATAGCATTGGCAGATAGGTTGTAAGAGGTCAGAAATTTTAATCTCATTCAAAGCACTTTTTAAATTACATTCATATAAAAAATGGTGCTAAGTATGGTTGGCAAATCATTTTCATTGTTAGGTTCATGGCCCTACAAATGTCCCAAGCAGACTGAAACGCTGTGTAAATTTCATTCATATAAAGAAACGGTGTAAAGTTCATTTTTGCTCTAGTTTCTTCTAATAAAAACATAGTTTTTTTCGAAAAAAACATTTTTACTTAGGATTCGGCTAGAATCAACTGTGCAAATTATTTATAATTTGTACTGTGTGGTTCCTATAGACTAGATTTTTTAAAAGAAATTCTAGAGCCTAGATAGTAGATTTTTTTATATTTATATGTTTTCTTTTTATGATTTACAAAAATATATAGCCTCCACAAAGATTGTCAAAACTAACCCTATACCACCAAATAAAATGATGGTTGGGTACTGTAACACCTCCAACCGCCATTTCATATGGCAGTTTGGTTGTACCACCGTTTCAAACGGCGGTAACTCCCTTCACATTTGAAAAAAAAGCATAACTATTTGAGGAACTCGGATGGAGAAAAGCTTTATATGAAAGTTGTAAATCCCGACAAGATGTACAACTTTGCAGTCATACCTTTTTTTATTTGGTGTCATCTTCATGCCCAAATATTTGATCCAATGTTCAAATCTAATGAATTCAAAAAATCATAACTATTCCATATGAACTTGGATGGATAAACGATTTATACAAAAGTTGTAGATCTCATTTGGAGTCATCTTTGTGCCTAAATATTCTATGTAATGTTCAGATCTAAAATTTGAATATTAGATCTGAGCGTTATGTCGATTATTTGGACACGAAAATAACTTGAAATGAGAAATGTTTGAACTGCAAAGTTGTAGATCCCGTCGAGGTCTACAGTTGTATAAAACTTTTCTCCATCCGAGTTAAAATGAAATATTTATAATTTTTTGAAAACGTGAAGGAGATACCACTATTTCAAATGGCGGTGCCTGGTATAGTAGACGCTATAGTACCCAACCGCTGTATGAAATGACGGTTGGAGGTGCTGCAGTACCCCAACCATCATTTCATTTGGCGGTATAGGGTTATTTTTGCAAAACTTTGTGGAGGTTATATACGTTTGCAAAATCATAAAAAATATATAAAATAAAAAAATTCTAGATATATGTACAAATAGTTACAAATGTTCAGGTTGGGTCTGTGCCTGGTTGGGCTTAGACTCGGCCTGGTTGAGCATGAGCCCGAGCCCAATAGAACATTAGGCCTGTGTCCCCCGGAGCCGATTCGGACTCTGTTTCTTCCTTCCACCTCTGCTTCCTTCTTGCGGACTCGGAAGTCAGAAGGGCTTCGCCTCCCCTCCTCGGTCCATAAATAAATCAAGCTAGGGTTCCATACCACACCGCGACGAACACACACAGCAAAGGCACATGGCCGGCGTGGAGGATCAAGTCATGGAACAGCACGCGCCGGAGGCTGTGGCCGCCGGTGTGAAAATTGAGGACGAGGGTGCGGCGCAGGGCGGCTCCTGCGAGGGAGCAAGGTCCGCCGCCGACACGACGTCCGGTGGCGAGGACGGGGCTCCTCCGGCCGTGAGGCTGGTCGAGATGCCCGAGGATGAGATCGAATGGATCCTGGCGCAGGTGAGGGGTCCCGCTCCGACCCTCCACGACCTCGACGACGAGTACCCGGGGCTTTTCCCCAGGGAGGTCACGGAGAAGTTCAGGTACCACCTGGCTCGCCTCAGCCGGCTTACGCAGGCATCCGGCGACGAGTTCTTCGCGTACCAGGCCTGGGTCCGCGAGGAGCTCGACAAGTCTGGCAGAGTGATGGTCCCGGAGAGCAACCTCGCGGAGCTGCAGGAGATCGTCGCCGATGAGTGGCGGAGGACGTTGGAGGAGGAGGGTTTCTTGTTTGCGCTCACTGACGACGAGGAAGAAGAAGAAGCACATGATTCCGGCGCCGAGGAGCCGTGTCAGGCAACTCAGGCAATTGAGGGTCTATGACGATGTACCTCCAATACTGATCTTTGCAAGATCAGTCCTTGGTCTCTTGTGCTTTGGGTCCATTGTGTTGGAACATCTCGGGCTTGCTTCACAAGGGAGGAGGATGGTTTCAGTGTCATTTTTTAATAATGGAAAATAGTTCCGACTTCAGAATCCTCATAAGTGAAAGGCTCAATAAAAATAGTCCTTACACTCATGAGGATTAATTAAACACAATGTGGCTTTTCATTTGTAATCGTGATTATTCAAGACTTAATATTAAACACAATGTGGTCTTTCATTTTGTAATCGTGATTATTAGACATATACTCCCCCGTCCCGTAAAGACTGTTCATATAGCTTTCAAAATTTGTCCCACAAAGAGTGTTCTTTTAGCTCGTATTTAATACTTTTCTCATTAAACTAACACCAAGTACCAAGGAAATATTGCATTGAGAAACACATGAAGCCAATGAAATGCTTATTTGATGACTCTTTTCAAGTTCCAATGCATGATTAATTAGGGGTAACAAGGTCATTTGTCACAACTACTTACATGTCTTAAATTTTCTAAACGAACGGTCTTTGTGGGACGGAAGGAGTAGGAAGAATGAAAGACCATTCATGAGGTGGAAAAAATGCATAGCTCAGACTCTAGAAACTGGAAAGCTTTGACGAGCTGCTCCTTTTGATCTTTAGTGCGCTGCGACAAAGCCCAGAACCGAAGCCAATGTGTCCGCCTAAATAGCACCCGACACATTGGCGGACACACAACCTGCAGCACACACAACCAAATGATAGCAGCTCGTAGACGCCGCACAACACATCTCCATCCAGCGCCCGCACACAGCACATCTTCGGCGTCGCCCTTCGCCCACCATGGCCCACGGTAGCAGCGGCCTCAGGGCCGACATCAGCCTGCACAGGCCAGGAGAGGCAGCCACCAGCAGCGCATAGGGCCGAACGGAGGAGGGACGCCAGATCGACCCCTAAGGACACCGGATCTGACGATCCCCTGCACACCGGCCGTTGTCGGCTAGCCCAGTAGGGCGAGACCTCCACCGCCGCCCAGCCCGGAGAAGCCCTGCCGGCGCCGAGATGTCGCACCTCGCCCAGGCTTGCCGTCGCTGCCTGGGCCCATCACTGCCGCCTCCAGGCCACCGCACCACGCGTAGGTCTGGCCGGCCGTCGCCACCTCGCCAGAAGATCTCGCCGCCCGCGCGATATCCGAGCCACCAGGGAGAAACAACCCCGCCACTGCCTTCTTCGAGGCCTACACAGATTCCTGGCGGCGACCCCTCGGGTAGCGATGAAAGGACCTTGATGCCGTCTAGAGGAGGGGTGAATAGGCGAGACGACCAAATAAAACTTTCCCCCTAAACTTGAGCGTTACTGGCACAGGCGGTTAGACCGCCCATGGTGCACCTAGCATAGGGGTGCGGTTCAACCGCGTCCTAGGGCGATTAGACCGCCTCCACGTAGTGAACCTGCAAACACAACTCAAATCTTCTATTGACTTCTAGCAAGAACCAAAGTTATTGAGTGGTTTCAGTAAATGATCACAAGCAGAGTAATGATCCCTGCACTCAAAGACAAGCACACCCAAATAGATCGAGCGGAAGCAAAGTAAATATGCTAGAAATCAAACAAGTGAGGCAAGCCACAAATGATAGACGAGGATTTGTTTCCCGAAGTTCACCTCCCACTAAGGAAAGGCTACGTCTCTGTTGAGGAGCTTGTAAGAGAATTATCCCACAACAAGCCGGGTCTCTTTCAACCGCTTTCCTCCTTTTCCACTAAGGCGATCTTTTCCACGAAGAGGTAAGATCACAGCCCTCACAAACTTGCCGCTGCTCACCACAACCTTGGGAGCTAGCCGGCGACGCCTAGCCGTCTAGGAGGCAAACCTCCAAGAGTAACAAATGCTTCAGTGGCTTTCCGACGCGAATCACAAGTGCTCAAGCTATGGGATGCTCTTGCTCAGCTCACACAAGCTCACAAAGGCTTAAACTCTCAACCCAACACTAGGATATGGCTTGAATCACAAATCTCACAAAGAGAGGGTTGGGGAGTGTTTCCTTGGCTTTGGCTTATGAAAAACAGCAGGGGGAGCACCTCAGCAACCCTAGAACCAGCAGCCCCAACAAGTGGAGCTCGTGGGGTACTTATACCCCTTTCAAGGAAAACTAGCCGTTAGAACTCTGGTCAGGGCGGTTAGACCGCCCGGTCAGGGCGGTTAGACCGCCTGCCTCTGGCTAGTTTGAAAAACTAGCCGTTGGCCTGCCTGGGGCGGTTAGACCGCCCTGGGCAGAGAGAGCCCAAAAACCCTTTTCTCTTCTCACAAGCACTCCAAGACGTGTTGAAGTGGCTAAGGTTGGCTTAGAGGTTTGTTAGATCACTCAAGGACTCTCTCAAGGCTAATTCTCACTTAGATCAACTAATGAGCACTTTTGATCTTTTGTCTTAGAGCTAATGTTGCATCCCTCTTGATAGTACAACATTCCTATACTCAAGAATAAATATAAAACCGAGTCAACCACTTGAGCTTGTAGATCTTCAATCTTGCCATACTTTTGCAATTCCAACTTGAGGGCTTCCAACATAGCCAATGTCTTGAGCAAATCCATACTTGAGCTAGTGACTTAGGATTTTTCCTTCTAGCATAAGAATGCTCACTTTAATCCTTAAGTCACTCCATATTGCCAATCATAACTTATAGATGTGTTGCATTGCTTCCCTCGGTTAAGGCTTGGATATGATACTTCGAGACCCCACGGATACTAGAACTTCACCTTAGCAAAACACTAATGGCGGCCGGGCCAGGACCCCAAAGATTGCTTAGTCCCTCACCCTAGTCATCTCGGTTGATCTCTTCATCACTTACTCAATCCACGTTGAGTTTGACTTTGCTTCATCCACAATTAACCTTCATTTGAAATCCCGCTTCAAATGCTTGTTCTTGATTCACAATGAATATGCAAGCTTCCAATTAAGGATCATGCATAAAGTCTATACTCATCCTTGTGTTCTCTTTCAATTACCACGTGAAGCCTTGCATTTAATTAGAGAGAATTACCAATTTCTCTTTTATGATCCCTTTTATTTTTAGTCAAGCTACCACAATTCTTGGAGACATGTAATTCATCTTTGCAAAATATCCCTAATATATAAATCCATTTATTGCTTGACATTAACCAATTTGCATACGGATCACACACATTTGCTTGTCTTCGATCAATGTGAGCCAAATAATATCCATTTAAATAACCAACAATTATAGCTCATGAATAATTAATAAAAACATGCTCACAATCTTAGACAAAGCAAGTTAGACCTTTAATCTCTTTGTCACTCAATTCACCAACATCGACTTAGGGGCTTAGATGCACTTTCAAGCGGCGAGGTAGAGGAGAGAGGGGAGGGCGGGGGCTAGTAGTGGCGGCACTAGGGTTCGCCCGAGTCGCCTACAGGGAGGCAACCCGAGCGGACCGGGGAATTTCTCCTAGATAGATTGTCTTTTGTAAGGATCACTCCCCTTTTCAAATACCACATATATATTTTTATTTTGAAAGGAATCTTCATAAGTCAAATTTCTTGTGCAACTTTGACTCTGTTATGGACTAGGTGCCTATACATTGAGTTTACCGTGAAAACTTCATTCTTATGTGCAATTTTAGTTTTTTAAGGACAGATTAGTAGAGGAATGAAAAGACTCTAATATCCTTATTTGTTTGCTAAATACAGTAAGTTTTTTCATGCAAATCAGATCTGACCACTTAATTAAGAAGGTAATTAGATCTATTTTCTATGATTGCATTCTTTGTGGGATTTTTTTTTCAAAAGTTAGGATTGCACTTTTTATGAGACGGAGGGAGTAGATTCTACACAAATATATCCATACCCTCAATCAGATCAATATGTGCTATTCTCGTGTCAAGGTTGTACCACTCAATTAACTTAACTCCAACTAAAGCTCTCCTGAATGAAATATTAACGGTGTTCGTATATTGAGCATTTCCGCCACCGTTGCGTGTTTTCTCTTCACTATATTAAGTAGATTAGGGTATTGGAATTTTAAAGCAGGTGTATTTAACCATTTGTCCTAGCAAAATCTTATTGGTTACCACTTTTTAGTCTGAACCTTCCTAGATTTAAGAATTGGTCTGTTACCCCATCAAGTTTGGAATTTTTTTATTTATACCCTTTTTAATCTAATTTTTTAATAATAACCCATTCCCAACTAAATTTCCAAGAAGTAAGCCTTTTAGTCGCGCCAAGCCTCGTGGCGTGATTAATAGTTGAGTCACGCCACATGAGGTGGCGCGACTAATGTACACGGTGGCATTAGAAAAAGTCATAGCTGACGTGGTGGACAGAGTCGCGCCCCACACAGCCCGGCGTGACTCACGAACGGGATCGGTCACCTGCCTGATCTGGAGTTCCAGGTCTCTCGTGTTTCATTCATCATTTTGATTAGCATATGAACTCCTAAATTTGTAAAATTCGAGGTATATGATCTATAGAGTGTATACGTTTCATTTTAACTATTTGCACTCCAAACCATGGTG
Source organism: Cenchrus fungigraminus (assembly GCA_036936925.1). Lineage (NCBI taxonomy): Eukaryota > Viridiplantae > Streptophyta > Magnoliopsida > Poales > Poaceae > Cenchrus > Cenchrus fungigraminus. The sequence continues at coordinate 56,592,244 of CM072768.1, read as the reverse complement.
TATAAAATGATAAATCTATTTTCGAAATAGTCTAAGTCCGAAAACAGTGCCAACTAGTTAACTTTGGGAGTTTTTTTACGGTACTTGTGAAGTATTAGGAAGTACTAGGAAGTACAAAGTGTTTTGATTTTTCCACCACCTAAGTAATTAAAAAAATAATCTAATTTAGAAAAAAGGCATTATGGTAATCTTCTTATCCTCATTTCCCTCTCCCTCTCCCTCTCCCTCCCCTAGCGTCGCCTCCATGTTTAAGTCAATGACTCCAGAAGCTGCCGAATCGATAAAGGTGGCGCCGTGGAGATCACGCACGACCAGAGACCAGTTCTATAGTATTGTCATTAACTCAACCCCCGATGCATCACGTCAGCGCAGAGTAGTGCTGGAGCTCCATGGAGATGACGACGACCGCCGCCCGCCGGTGTTAGTTACAGATGCGTGCCGGAAGTGGAAGATCCTGTGGCGGAGCCACGGCCACCGGCGAGGGAGGAGAGTCGGCGCCGTGGGGCACTTGTCGACGTTGGCTTGATGGCGCTCCTCGCGTTCTTCATCCTCGGCCGGGAGAGCGCGTCGGCGGTCTTGGAGCTAGCGGGCTGCTGGCGCTGGGGATGAACCGCAGGTCGTGCCAGAGCCCCCCACACGCCGTTGCCATACCTCCTCGAGAAGCTCCAGGCATACGATGCTCGCCACCGGCGGTGCGCCCCGGCACGCTGCTCTACGCCGAGGCTGTCGACCGGCTCAGGTCGGGCCGCAGCGCCGCCGCGGAGTGCCGCTACACGTCGTGTGGCTAGCGAAGTTACAGATTCGTGTCTGAGTCAGTGCATGCAAGTAAATCAAGTAACACGCGTTCTGAACATTATTCAGGATCAATGGATCATACTAGGAAACTAGCAAGAAATAAACATGAGCGTACGCTGGTTGATACTAGCTGGCCCGGCCGCCCGGATGCTAGAATGAATCGACGAACAATGGGGGGTTACACTGGTGAAAGAAAAATCCAAACTGAAGAACACTACCGAATCAATCCCAACGTTAACTACAGATACAGGGAATGGAACGCCAACAACACACACATTTGCTAGGCTGCTGAAGCTACAGCTACGGGTACCGCGGCGGCGGCAACGACCATGACGGAGGATATGGCCTTATATTGACCCGCGGAGTTCCCGGTCGCGGTCGCGGCGCCACCAGTTTCCTCAGGCCAAGTGGTCTCAACGGCGGCACCAGACTCTCGGCGAGGACCTTGGAGACCAAAACGTGGAGTCCCATCACCTGCGGGGCGCGTTGGCATCTTCGTCCTGCCTGTGGTCGGTGCTCCACAGCTCAGCGCTGGAACAGACCAGAGCTACCGCCAGGATCAGGAGAACGCCGGCAAGCAAGCGAGACGGGAGCCATGCGAAATTACACAGGTGCCCTTTCTGAATTAAAAAATATTAATTAAAATTTGTTGTGGGTTTCACTAATTTGGTACTTCCTAGTACTTCCTCATAGGAACTTCCTGATACTTCCTGGTACTTCCACCGTTAGATTTCGTCGGATGGACGGCTCATAAAAAAACAAGCACTCTAAAATTTCTCTAACTTTGGACCCACTTTTTGAGAAATTTTATACTAAGACCTTGGATAATTTTGGACTACAAGTGAATTTAGATGTTCATAAAGAATTTTGGATAAGATGTTGTTCAAGAAAAGCAAAGAATTTAAAATTTAAAGAAGTCTTAAAGTTTGAAAGTTGTGTTGTTTTTCCACACTTGGAAAGTTGTCTCTCTTTGTAAACCGGGAGGGCAATGAGGGCACTCCCAATGGAGTATTAATATGGTAGTTTCTATCCCTATTAAATAGCTTGTCAACTAAGTAAAACATTTATTGTGGCAGTCTAATTAATGAGGAAAGAGAGCACAAATCATAGAAATTGTTTCCTCATGGAGAAACCATATCTACTATCGACCCAATGCACAAGAAACCATGAATTTGCCTCTGTTTTTCTACTGTTGTAATTGTAACGTAATACAACGATTCTTCAGGCTCCCCACAAGCTTCGCAACAGTCCTTCCGTGTGATATGGCATCTTTTCAGTTCACCTTTCGTTGGTAGCAAATTGTTAATTGCTCTCCCCCAAAATATGTGTACCTTTGGCGGAACTTTGAGTTTCCACCACTTATTGTTATTTGAGGTGGTGGGGTCCCCCCCCCCCTCCGAAGTTGTTAATTGCTGTCCCCCAAAATATGTGTACCTTTGGCGGAACTTTGAGTTTCCACAGCTTCTTCCACCACTTATTGTTATTTGAGGTGGGGTCCCCCCCGCGAAGTTGTTCGAGGTACCAGTCTCGTTCCTATCATGCATTAACTGGAACACGGAGAACCATCTAAGAAAATATTGTGCAACCACAAGAATTATATGATTATGATCTTGGCTAATTAATTATAGACTCCATAATGAGGTAATTTTATGAGAAGGGCATGAAGAAGCGAGGCGTTGATAGGTATAACCCGACCCTCAAGCTGATTTGTTTTTGTTTTAAAATCGGGTGTGACTCAAAACTATGGTCTAATTAGCCATGTTTCTTTCACTGGTCATTACAAATATAAATCAATTCAAAATTTCATCACAAACATTATTACATATCTCCACGATTCAACATCACATACACATAAACAAGTTCAATTACACATCTCAGGTGCTAGATCAAGTTCCTCGTGTAGTGTTCAGGTGTACTGATGAAGAAATTGATCTTATCAATTTTTAGTTTTCTTTTAACGAAAAACGTGTTCAGACATATTTGTGAAAAAAAATCAGTTATGTTCTTGCTTTGTCACACTCACACAAGTATTTCACGGATCATGGTTCCATCAACTGTTCCATCAACTGTTGCCAGCTAAACTGATTCGCTTTAACAATAATAGTGTGCACAAGAGAGAAGAATTTATTATTATTATTATGAATTTAATTTATCCAGAAAAGAAGACGTGCATCGTTTTTGCTTCGGTACATTGCTGGCCGACTGCACCAATGACATTCCTTCTTATGTTCCCTTGTTTTCTTCCCATCAAAAAAGAAACATATCTTCTTCTGTTGGGTGTCAACTCACTCAATATTCCCCAAGAGCGCTCAGCTTTAATAATCGACTAGTAATAACTACTCCCTCCATTTTTGTTTATAAAGCGCACATGCCACATGCATATCAAAATTTAAGCTTTACAATAATCATAAATTTAAAACCATAAGCAATATAATATATAAGATAAATGAATGGTTAAACATATAAGTCAAATATAATCAGAGAGAGTACCCAGTAATCTGTCAACAACTTTAGTTAGTTGATGCGGCCAGCCATGCTCTTGCATCCCTTGTGCTCCCTGTGTTGGGGGGAAAGCGAACTTCTATTAGAATTCATTTGTATTTCTACTAGGACTAATACGATGTAATGATAACCTGTCTCCTAGACTATATAAAGGAGGATAGAGGCACCTAGATCGGCAGAGGCAACACATAAGGGCAAATCCTCATACCTCAGGCCAATACTAGCACCAAACTGTTAACACCCTGTTTCAAAATTTGCTTACAACGCAACTCCTCATTTGGAGTATAATTAGTTTTTTACTATAGGTAAAAATGTAATTAGCATCAATATATTATTTGCAAATGGAGATATGAGAGTAAAAGAAATGCAAATAAGATTACATATAAAAGATTTGATATATTACAACAATGTCATTTTGCATATTTAATTTTAATCATACCTCTATACTATACCCATAGTACCTATACATACTACTCATACTACAACTTAAAGTTGCAATAGTATTCAATTAATCTCAACCGTCAGATCTTTCTATATATATAAGTTCTTTTTTATTTCATATGAGTCCTTTTCAAATGCTAGTATATGGTAGTTTTGTGCACCATAATAGACCTCTTGGCGGAAAAGTATCTTGGCCTTCCTATGGACCTCGGAAGGTAAACTACAGATGCCTTTGAATATATGCCGACTCGTCTTAGGGGACTGATTGGAGGTTGGACTGGACAACAATAACAGTTGTGCGGGAAGTGAGGGAGGTTCTAATCAAGTCAGTGGCACAAACTGTACCGACCTACCGAGTTGTTTTCCACTACCAGCTGATACTGCATATGGCGAGGAACACGAGAAGGCATGGAAAAGAACCGATTCCCTTGGGGCAGTCAATTTTATGGGCCTGGGATACTGTATGATCTTTGGCAACTGACCAAGACCAAAGAGAAGAAACATTCTCCCCCAGCAGATGCCGAGGTGGCAAAGTTCGGAGCTAGGTTGGATAAATTTTAATACTGATGCAGCTTTCAAAGCGGAGAACCAACCATACCGGGGCAACTAGGAGCTTTACTGCTTTCTTTGTGGTTTATGCTTGCGCAGATCGTCGTGTAATAGGCTAGCTCATGAATGTGCAAAGCAAGTATCACATCATGTATCACCGGTGGTTGTGTGGCAATCTGAGTGGCCACCGGGATTACGTGATATTCATGCTGCTCATTGTAATCATATTCATGGTTAATTAATGAAGCTCTGCTGATGCTAAAAAAAACCATAGTAGTGAGGGGAAAGGGTGGTTAGCCCCCTTCGACTCCCCCGTTCCTATCACTACTACCTTAAACTAAAAATAAAAAACAGAACGAAGGCAAAGTAGAAGATGCAAGAAGAGTTCAATAACTTCGGATTAGTTTTCTTTTCAATTACACGTAGCATCCAATTTATAGAAAAACAAAACTGCATTGACAACATTCGAGGATGTTTATGAAGTGTGGGAATAGATTTGATATCACCAATAGTCCGATACATAAATGCATTTTATTTGTCGAAATCGAAAGAGGAAGGAATGAGAGAAATTGGGTCACATGAATTTCACTACAGGAATCTGAAGCTTTTGCCAAGTGCCTAAAGCACTCGACAAAGCCATGGAAACACTCGGCAAATGGTTTCCCGAGTGTAACACTCTTTATAGTAACTTGATACTTGGCAAAGAGTTTGCCATGTGTTAAACATACACTCAGCAAAGATTTTTCAAAAAAAATGTTGACCCCACCAGTTGGCCGTTGTTGCCACCACCGGCCCGTTGTCGCTACTGCCACCAGCCCACCGTCGTTGCCTGCCTCTAGCCTGATGTCCGCACCAGCTCGACGCTAGAGCACCCCACGGCGACTGGCGAAGGGAGGCGCGGAGGGAGGGAGGGAGGGATAGAGGGAGAGAGAGAGAGAGAGGGAGCAGATGTATTCTTCAATCCATCAAATCAAATTTTGGGTCCGGTTTGTCGAGTGGCGTATGGGAGCCAGTCGGCAAAGAATTTGTTTTCCGAGTGTTCTTTTTCAGCACTCGGCAAAATTCTTGTTTGCCGAATGATTTTTTTCTGAGTGTTTTTTCAACACTCGGCAAATAACTTGTTTGCAGAGTGTCCGATAGAAAGCACTCAGCAAAGTCCCGACACTCAGCAAACAACTGATTTTCGGTAGTATTTCATTGTTGCAACTCGGTGATTTGGTCACCTTTTTTTTACAACAAACATATACTCCCTCCGTTTCAGAATATAGCTGTCTTTAGCTTTTTTCAGACAGATTAAGAAGAGAGTTCAAATGTCTAATTTACCCTCACTTAATCAAGTGTTGCTGCAGGAGCTTGCAATCCGGTTCCCTGCCGTTTTTTATTTTCATCCAGCGTGAATAGTACCTCCCTGCCATTTTGTTTGCATGCATGGCAAGCCGGTGCTGTGCGGAAGGGAAGGAAAGACGCTGATTTTTTTTAATCTGATGTGAATATAACGATTCATTCAGGCTGGTGGGGACTGGGGAGGTATGCAACGGGGGCTATTTTGGTCTGTTTGTACGCAAAAGATGGGTTGACAACTCTAAAAGTAGTTATATTTGGTACAAATTTTGAACCTTTAAAGTAGTTATATTCTGAAACGAAGGGAGGATATTAATATGAAGCAGTCATTTTACATAAAGGTCCTCAAAGAAGACCAGAATTACAACAAGGTCCACAGACCTAAGAAACACAGCAAGAACACCGATGCGTTCAACGATAGAGAGCTCGCTGGCGGGGGGTCGAGGGTGCTTGCACCAGGGTGGAGGACCGCGCGAAGCGCCGATTGAAGGAGGAGCGACGGGGCCAGTAGAACCACTCCAATCGACCGAAGGATGTAGATATTATCGTCGCTGGAGATACAAGAAGGACCACCAAGTCGCAACCAAGGTGGAGGCGAGATCTTCGGAACAACCACCAGAAAACTGCTGCAGGGGTGATGTGGATCTGCTGAGGAGAACGGACTGCTTCACGACACAGGTGGAGGCGATGGCGGAGGCGGAGACAGGAGAACATCGGTGCGTTCAACAACGACATCACCGTCAGAACAACCACCAGTGTGCAGGTGACGGTCTCAGAGATCAGATCCACCCAAGGGTAGGCCCGATCTGTAGGCGGGATGCACGAATCGAACCCGGCTCCGGCCAGAACTAGATCGGTGGCGGGGGCGTGGTGGCTGAGGCTGAAGGGGATCGACACGTTCGACAACGTTGTGGACTCTGAAGCAGGGGCCAAGAACGCCGGAACAACCGTCGATGAGAACGCCAGTGGCAGCGGCGGAGCTGAACGCGGGGCCAGATCGATGTGTTCAACAACGGAAACTCGTCGGAACAACCACCGATTGAAAGCCACCAGGACCAAATCCACCGAAAGGGGAGCTGGATCCAGAGGCTTTTGCACCCAAAACGGCTCCACGCCGGCCAGACAGAGGCGAGGAGAAACCTCAAAACCAACCAGAGCATGAGCAGCAGCGGGGGAACTCTAGCAACAAGGTGAGGGAGGCGGAGGGGAAGAAGCTGGAGATGGTGACTTTATTGTACTACGACTCACCTGAGAAGAGAGCGCGACGGTAGCGTAGAGACTGGAGAGAGCTCCCGCGACTACAACGACGACGGCGACCTCCAGGCGGCGACTACCACAAAAGGAAAAAACCATACGACATAGGAGGAAAACTAAAAACCTACTACTACGAGAGGCCGGGGGGCCTCCTCCCTACCCGCTGCGGTGAGCTCGCCGGAGCCGGGAGGGAGGGGGTCGAGGGAAGGGGATCAGGGGAGACGTAGCGGAGGCTTCGGCTCCTAGCTCACGTGGTTTCCTCATAATCTGCCATGCTGGTCGAGTGGTCGTGCAATTTCCGAAATTCAGCTTTACTGCATAAAAGACTTTGATACCCGACGGTGAGGTTTGCTCCTGCTCCTAACGTGCAGTAAGCTCCATGATCACATATACTCCTTGATTCCGTAACCTCTGCTGATTATATATCTTGACCCTACGGTGTCCAGTCTGCTACAAAATTCGCCAAGTCGTGAGACTTAATTCCGTGTGTATGTGGCTGCGATGGATTTGTTTACACTTGGAGACAGAATCATATCTTCAAGAATCGCATTTTCTAATTCTAACTACCGAGCAGCGTCGTCGTCCCCGCGTTAACCACCTTACAGCTACAGACCGCGGTTTCTTGCCCCACCTCACCGCGCCCGCGCCACCACAGCAACTCAGCAATTCCCCCTCAGACGACCACACGCACCGCGCACGCTATAAAACTCGCTAGAGGGAAACCGTCAGGTAGAGCCTGTCCCTCTTGTCGATCGGGAGGTAATCATCACAGAGCTGCCGCCCGCCTCGTCGTGGACATCATGGACGCATCCTCGTCCGCGGCGAAGGGGCCGTCGTCAGGCGGGCAATGGCGGCGCGGCCCGCCGGGCACGAAGCGGTCCGGGCCGCGGAAGACCACGCGGTTCGCGGAGCCAGTGTCCGACGACACCTCCAGCAGTGACGGCGGCGGCGTGGAGATCACCCTCGACGTGCGCGACGACTCGGTAATCCACTTGGTGAGGCCGATCCTCAAGCCTGAAGAGCGGCCGTCGTCGTCGTCGTCGCGGAAGAGCACGCGGGTCCTGGTGGTGCGCTCCGACGACGGCGGCTGCAGGGAGATCACCCTCGCCGAGGCGAAGTCGCGGGTCAAGCAGGTGTCGGAGGAGCTCCGCCGCATCGCCTCCCTCAATCGGCCGGGCCAGCGCTTCCGCGACCGGTCCAAGACCAAGATCTCGGCCTTGCAAGCGCTCACCGAGCTCAGGTTCGTCAGCGGCGCCCACGGCGTCGCGAAGTGGAGCGACGTCGTGTATCGCTTCGACAAGATCACCGAGAACCAGGGCGGCGTCCTGCGCCGCGACCAGTTCGGACAGTGCATCGGTCGGACCAACCTTTTCCTAGCTAGTTGCTCATCACGGCCGCATATGATGACAGCTCAATCGATTGATCAATTGCGTGTTTGCAACCGCAGGGATGGAGCCGATGGAGGAGGAGAAGGACAAGAAGAAGGAGAAGGACAAGAAGGAGAAGGAGAAAGAGAAGGAGAAGGATAAGAAGGAGAAGGACAAGCAGGAGAGGAAGGACGGTAAGGAAATACTGGCAGAAAAGGCTGACGGGAAGAACGAAGCTAAGAAGACCCCGGAGACGGAGTTCGCCGGCCAGCTCTTCGACGCCCTGTCGCGCCGCCACGGCATCTACGGCGACACCATCAACAAGGCTGAGCTGCTCGAGTTCTGGGACCAAATCAACGACACCAGCTTCGACGGCCGCCTGCAAACCTTCTTCGACATGTAATTAACCTTCCCTTAATCACTGTCATAAGCTCACTAACAGCGTCCTGATCGGTTGACCAATCCAACAGGGTGGACAAGGACATGGACGGCAGGATCAGTGAGGAGGAGGTCAAAGAGGTAAATTTCATCGCACGGCATTTATTTCACAGCCTAGCTATAGCACGAAATGCGTTGCTGATCCGACCTGCCATGCATATAGCAGATCATCATCCTGAGCGCGTCGGTGAACAACCTGCCAAATGTCAAGAAGCATGCCCCGGAGTACGCCCGGGTGATCATGGAGGCCCTGGACACGCACGGGCTGGGGCACATCGAATTGTACCAGCTGCTGCAGGCTCCGGACAAGCTGGAGCACGGCGGCACCTCCGACTCCGACGATTACTCCCATCCGAGGCTGAGCCAGCAGCTGCGCAGCCAGTGGCGGCGGCTGACGCCGGAGCCCACTTTGCTCCGGCGGGCGCAGGGCTTCCTCGAGGACAACTGGAAGCGCGTGTGGGTCATGGCGCTGTGGCTCTCCCTCTGCGCGGGGCTCTTCACCTGGAAGTTCATCCAGTACCGCCGCCGCTACGTGTTCGAGGTGATGGGCTACTGCGTCTGCGTCGCCAAGGGCGGCGCCGAGACGCTCAAGTTCAACATGGCGCTCATCCTGCTCCCGGTGTGCCGGAACACCATCACCTGGATCCGCACCCGCACCGCCGCCGGCCGCGTCGTGCCCTTCGACGACAACCTCAACCTTCACATGGTGGTCGCCGCGGGGATCACCGTCGGCGCGGCCCTCCACATCATCTCCCACTTGACCTGCGACTTCCCGAGATTGTTGCACGCCACGGACGCTGAGTACGCGCCGCTGGGGCAGTACTTCGGGTTTCCCCGGCCGGACAACTACTGGTGGTTCGTGAAGGGGACGGAGGGGTGGACGGGGCTCGTGATGCTGGTGCTGATGGCGGTGGCGTTCACGCTGGCGACGCCGTCGTTCCGGCGAGGGACGGTGGCGCTACCCGAGCCGCTGAAGAAGCTGACGGGGTTCAACGCGTTCTGGTACACGCACCACTGCTTCGTGGTGGTGTACGCGTTGTTCATCGTGCACGGCCAATCCCTGTACCTGACCAAGGAATGGTACAAGAAGTCGACATGGATGTACCTGGCTGTGCCCGTGGTGGTGTACGCCGGCGAGCGGCTGACGCGGGCTCTGCGGTCTCGCGTACTGCCGGTGGAGCTCCTCAAGGTCGCCGTGTACCCCGGGAAAGTCCTGTCGCTGCACTTCTCCAAGCCCGAGGGGTTCCAGTACCAGAGCGGCCAGTACGTCTTTGTCAAGTGCGCCAAAGTGTCGCCGTTCGAGTGGTAAGTAACTAGTACTCCCTCAGTTTCAAAATGTAAGAAACTTAAATTTTCTTGATACACAAATTTGCTATGCATTTAGATATAACGTTATGTCTAGCATAAACTATCGTCGTGTTCGCTTGGCTTATCAGCCACCAACCAGCAGTACTTTTCTCTCATAACAAATCAGCACCAGTCACTAGTCACTAGCCAAACGAACATGCTCTATATGTCTAGCTAACTACTGCACATAAGCACCTGAACCAGTGTCTCCACATGCCGATGTCGATGACCCAAGACTGGCCGCTGAGAGGCGCGCTGATATGGCTGTGAACTTTGCTATGCAGGCACCCATTCTCTATCACATCGGCCCCACAAGATGACAATGTGAGCGTCCACATACGGGTGTTGGGCGACTGGACGGGGAAGTTCATGAAAACCTTTGCACCAGAGACGAAGGTCATTGACCAGGTCGAGGTGGTGTACGACCGCCATGACGCCATGACCAACTCGAGGTGAGTGAGCTTGTGAACATTATTCTTTGAGTGAAGTGCATGATCGGTTCTCAAACTTGTACGGCTATGTCACTTGGACCTCGTACTCTCAAAATGTACATTTGACTCTCTAAATTTATAGTGTCATTTAGACTCCCTCACACTATACAGTAATAGATCAACCTTCATAAACAACTGGTATATCCGGTATATCCATGTATCCATCGAACCTTGTTGACTAGTAGATTCAATAAGATGGAAACTTCTTGTTCCAGAGAACTGCTGATAAAAAATACCTGCAATCTGCTCTCACTACGTTTGATGATGAAATCCGCCAATTTGAGTGATGAAATCCATCAACTACTAGCCACACTTCAAAAAATCCCTTTTCTCACCCAAATTCACCATCTTCTCTCAGGCAACCACCGCCACCGGCGACTGTGCTGATCGATGGGCCCTACGGCGCGCCGGCGCAGGACTACAAGCAGTACGACGTGGTGCTGCTCGTCGGCCAGTCAATCGGCGGCACGCCCATGATCTCCATCATCAAGGACATCATCAACAACATGAAGCAGCAGCGAAACGCCGTCACCGACAACACCGGCGCGAGGCAGCAGCAGCAGCAGGACGGCGGCGACCTAGAGGCCGGCTACTCGCACGTGCGCCGGGCCTACTTCTACTGGACGACCCGGGAGCAAGGCACCTTCGCGTGGTTCCGCGGCGTCATGGACGAGGTGGCCGAGACCGACGAGGAGGGCGTCATCGAGCTCCACTGCCACTGCACCAGCGTGCACGAGGAAGGCGACGTCCGCTCCGCCCCAATCGCCATCCTCCAGTCGGTCAACCACGCCAAGCACGGCGTCGACGTAGTCTCCAAGAGCCGCGTGAAGGCTGGCTTCGGCCGTCCGAACTGGCGCAAAGTCTACGAGCGCATCGAGGGCAAACACCCCGGCAAGCGCATCGGTAATTCTCTCCCCGGCCTCCATGCTTCTCACCCTGGCTCAGCTCGCACCAGAAGTTGAATCCGCGAAGACCGCGAAAAGCTAATATCGGGGAATTTTTTTCCTGTTGCAGGAGTGTTCTACTGCGGTACCCCGCCTCTGAAAGAGCTGCTGCGCGACCTCGCGCTGGAGTTCTCGCAGAAGTCCTTAACAAACACCAAGTTCGAGTTCCATAAGGAGAACTTCTAGTTCTATAGTGAATGATGAGAATGTATGAGCCTCCTCTGCAGACTGCAGTACTGCAGAGGACTCATTTCCAGATGAGCATCATTATATTGCATATATATGTTCTGCCCCCATAGCGCAGTTGTAATTTGTGTTGCTGGTATAACTTCTTTATTCTGTTGTACTTTATCTGTAGAGCATCTATACAATCTTACTATTACTAATTCGAAATTCCTTTTGAAGCCTCTACGTGAAGCCACCTAGAAATCCTAGATGGACACTCTAAAAAGATAAGCCTCCACATGAAGTCACCTAGGGATCCTAGGTGAATATACTAGTAAAAATTATCATTGATTTTAATAGCCACTACTGGAAATAATTTTATTTCTGTGTGTCGTGATATTGTTTTGACGGGCTCGGTGAGTACTCACAGGGAAATTTGTTCTCCACCGGTCCTGAAAATTTTAATCCATTCGGATTTCACCCTCCTCACGTCCGCTGCCCCCGGCCTACTTGACCCTCTCTCTCCCTCACCTCGTCTGAGCACAACGCACGTCTGTCTCCTCTCTTCCCCAAGATTCAGATCCAGTTGCCCTCCCATGGTGATTTGGCGAGGGGGCCTCGCGCTCCTCCCACCCCTCCGACGCCTGTCAGGCAAGGCAATGCCATTCAGTTCGTCAGATACAAGCAGCAAAGAAAGAGCAAGCCGACGCTGAGGTGAACGCCTTGTCGACTTCTCCTCTACCGTCCATCTGGCGATCAACGTTGTGTACCGCCTGCAAATGGTGCTTACAAGAACAACTGCTTTACTTAGCTTAATTAAGTCATTTAGTGTAATGGCCGACCTCTGATAAAAGGATCGCGCCCTTCTGTAATGGACATGGGTTGTTGAATCGGGGATATCCCTAGTAGCTAGTAGGTAGTTAGTTGTTCTTCGCGGTCTCCCTAGCGGCGCTCGTGGTGAACTCTGTAAGTTGTTGGATCTTGTAGCTAATCTCTATTGGTTCCCGATTCCATCCCTTGTTGTTCTTGTGTTCGTGTTTCGATTCCCATCAAATCCCTTTTCCATTGTAGCCAGTTCCTAACAAGGGTATCCAAAGCTCGGCTTCCTTAGCCAGTTTTGCCCAATTCCAGAGCCAATCTCCCGAAATTTAACCATTGGTGCGGTGGATAGGTGGTTGCAGCTCATCCGTGGAAAATCCCACCCACCCACCCGATTCCGTGGAGAAAAACCCCAAATCCCCCCAATCTGCGGTTGATTCAAAGCCAGTGAAGGTTGCAAGGTGCTTGTCCTTGTGTAAAATTCCGTAGCTCCGTTTGGAATCAGATTCCGCAGTGGAGTTGGAGGGAGACACCCTTTGGCCAAAGGTTGCAAGCCAAGTGCTTGTGTGTAAAATCCCTAAAGCCAAATCTGTGTCTCAGGCGACTATAGACCTATCTTGTGAATCTGAAAGGGGAGAGCTTGCTCAAACCGTATTCACAAGGCTAGCAAGATGGTTCATGTTCCAAACAATGGAGATGATGTTCCACAGCTGCATGCAACCACAGTGGAAGTGGATGGTATAAGAAGAACACTCGATGATTTCATGAAGGTGCAAAAAGAATTAGAACAAGTCTATTAACATTAGTCTTGAGAAGCTCTTGAAGCTAGCCGAGAGCTCAGGAGCAAAACTGTAAGATACTTTGCCTGAAGACATAGGATCCAATACAAAGGATGGATGGTTGAGAAAAGCTGAGAAATACTTTGAGATGATTGGAGTCCCAAATGAAGAGAGGGTAAATATTGTTGTGATGTATGTGCAAGGAAAGGCTGAATATTGGTGGAGAGGTACTGGCTGCAATGCAAATACCCTGCCCTGACATCATTTTTGCAGGATGGTCACTGATAGATTCAATATGTCATCTGAATATGACATTGTGGGGCAGTTTCACAATTTGAAGCAAGTGGGAACTATAACTGACTATGTGGACAGGTTTGAAGAAATGGTGAATATGGTCAAAAGACACGATCCTTCATTGTCTGATAATTACCTCATCAGCAGATTCATCTTTGGGTTGAAGGATCAAATACAATACCATGTCCAATGTCATAAACCAACTGCCCTAGCCCAAGCTTATTGGTTTGCCAAAAGGTTAGAACAATCAACACCAAGCTTCAAGAAGTTCACCAACTTCATTCCACAACAGAAAATTCATAAGCAAGAAGCCAAGGAAATCAAGGAGAAAGATGTCAAAACTCCTTCTCTGGCTGAACTTAAAGCTACTGGAAAATGCTTCAAATGTAGGGAGCCTTGGACTCCTGGACATGGGAAAATATGTAAGGGCAAGCAAATTTATATTGTTATCTTAGTGGAGAATGAAGATGGCAAAGAAGAAGTTGTTGTGATTGAAGATGAGGTTACACCTGAACAACAGCAAGACACTGAAAAATTGTCATGTTCCAAATTTCAGTTCAGGCTTTTACAGGAACACATTATAAGGCTGGGACCTTTACATTGACTAGTAAAATGCACGTACGCCACATACGTATTTTTTAAAAAATATTAAATACATGTTTTATATTCGTAGAACACACATATAGTAAGGAACTTTTTATTAAATCAATACAAATGTCAAAACTAGTAATTTATCTGAACACATTATTAAAGTATATTGTTTACCGGTAGGCAAGCACGCATGCTGCAATTAGAAAAAAAAATATCTGTAAAGAGTAGGATAGGGCTACAAACTACTTATGACCCAAAATATAAATCTGATTAGACAATAACTATGAATGAGATGTTGCCATTTTGATTGTTCAGAACTTAGTAGCACAATTTGCCGAAGCGAGCTCCGTCAATTTTGACATTATCCAACAAAATTTCATCCCCATAGATTTCTACAACCTTTTATCTTCCAATCTCCAGTACCTTTTTCACTACATTCTATATATGCATAGCTCCAAACTCAGCACAATAGTTATCTATCACTTCTCACAGGCTTATGCACATGGCATCAAGCCAAAAAAATTAGAACTCTAAATGAATTATTAACATTTAATACACATTCTTTGCATTTATAGCACCTATTGCTATTGTGGTTTGCGAGTACAATAGTTGCTAGGTCGTATTTTAAAAGGGCAAATATTGTTCCAAGCATTATGGTGGAAATATTGCTCTATTTACGTATGACAACATATATACCATACCTTGCTTCCCTTTTCTTCTGCATAGGGTTCCATGTCCCATTGTCCCATAGGTGAGCTTCGAATCTACCCGTCCAACAATGCCTGATTTTGCATCAACGTTCAACACACGTTCAGATGGACATGAAAACCTACACAGCTTGTAGTTTGTAGTCAGATATGCAAATGAGCACATGTCATTTATTACATGCTTACACCTTTGAACCTTGAGCTCCTCTTGGCCGCATTGCTACAATTAACAGCTAGCTCCGCCATAATTAAGTTGATAATTAAGCTCTAGTATGTATAGCCTTTTCACACCGGCGATGTGATCCCACATCTTTGCATGGCACCGTCGACAACCCGCCGCCCCGCGTCGCAGGGGACCCGCAGCACCCCCGGCTGGCCATACCCGTAGTGTTGCACCGCCATGTCCAGCAGCTCCGCGACACACGGGTCGCTGAGCAGCATCACCGGCACCAGCACTCGCTTGCTGCCGGCGACCATGGGGACGTGTACTTATTGTGATTGGGACCACCCGTCGATTAGGCTGATTATGAACTTGTACTTCACCTTGACGTTGTTATAGCTGACGGCGGCAGAGAGGAAGAGGTAGACGGAGACCTTGTCAGCGCTCTCCTCTTTGTTGCCGTCGGGGTAGTACTTGATGTCCTAGCTGTGCCTCCGACGGTGAACGTTGTGGAGTCGTTGGCCTTGCCGACACCTCCCTTGGTCTTGGTGTAGCCGAGACACTTGCTCGTGCCACCCGGTCATCGTCTCGGCAGGGATGGTCGACGTGCTCCCGCCGCCACTGCCGCCGTTGCCATCGCTGGTAGCGGAAGAGGTGGAGATTGACATCAAGCACATGGGGGCGGCCGGTGCGATGTACTGCAATGCGATGGACCATGTCATACGGCCGAGAGATCGAGCGTGCCGCAACTATAGATCGATCAACTATGCATAGCGTAGGACACTTGGAGTCTTGGATCGGTGAGATTAGAGTTATACGTCTGGTCATGTACGCATAGCTAGGCAAGTCAAGAATCACGGAGGCCTCCGTATAGTGTCTTGTAAACGATGGGTGTGGGTATAGGTGCAACGAGTGAAAAAACAATTCGTTTTTGGCAGAAACGCTCTCCAAATTGCGTTTTTTTGGTCCTTCCATAGTCCTTCCACCCTATCCACTCCTAAAAACATATGACGGGTGGGTCCGACGTGAGGGGTACTGTGGACCCGATTTGGGTGAGAAAAGTTTTCAATTGTCTTCGCTCCTTATTTTACATTGATAGTGCAACTTGGCAACCACATGGTTATTGCATTAGTAGACAGTGGTAGTGATGTATCATTTATTAGCTCTAAAACTGCTATAAAAGCACATTGTGATATCTTTGAAGTTGATAAGGTGAAAGTAGCTACTGCTCAGGGCAAGGAAATGAGTAGCTCACTACGTGCAAAAATTATTCTTTTGTCATACAGGGACATGCCTTTGCCTCAGATCTTAGGCTGCTGGACCTTAAGGGTATGATATAATATTGGGAGCTGATTGGATCTACACCCATAGTCCAGTAGGACTTGATCTCAGGAAAAGAGAATTTACCATCACTAAAGATGGGAAGCAACTGGTGGCATTCAGTGAAACACTGACAACCAACAAAAATGTCATTGGAACAAAAAGGCTTTGCGAGTTATTGAGAAAAAAAGCAATTGGAGCAGTGGTGGTCCTTAACAACTCTGGCCCTAAGACTACAGTGGGGTATTCTGTTCCACCTGAGGAGATAACAACAGTCCTCCATGAATTTGCAGACATTTTTCAAGAACCCACTCAACTCCCTCCTTCAAGGGCAATTGACCATGCACTTCCCTTACTGCTAGATTCTCAGTCAATTAATAAAAGAGCTTACATACTTCATCACCATCAAAAAGAATGCTATGGAGACATTGATAAAACAATTATTGCAATCTGACATGATCAAACCAAGTGTGAGTCCATATTCTTCACTTGTCATATCGGTGAAAAAAAGATGGGATTTGGAGACTATATGTTGACTACAGGTGTCGGGGCTCTCTACCGCCGACAAGTATGATTTCTACGATCGCGTGTCTAGGGCTAGATGGTGACTCAAATGACACCCATGTTTATACTGGTTTGGGCCTCTGGAGAGTAATGCCTACATCCAGTTGTGTACTTAGTGTATTCGAGCCCAGATTCGAGTTCGTAGTAGGAGTTACAAACTAGTCGGGAGAGGGTACATGGCCCCAAGTCCCGAGATGAGTGTGAGTGTTCGGGGGTTGGATGCCTGGCAGCTGCCTAAGTGTGTTCCCCTCTGTGCGTCTGGGTTTCGATCGATCTCCCCCTGCCTACCTCCTTTGTCCCCCTTTTATAGTCGCAAGGGGAGCAAAGGAAGGGGGCAAGAAATAAATTACTGCTGGAATTATAGTGTCCCGATCCTCGCCGCCGCCTCAAAGTCTCGGCCGTACACGGTGAATAGGTGTTCGTTGTTGATGAGCCGGTGTTGATGGAATGAGTGGTGCTTTGACTGAGATGAATGTTCCCGAGTGGGTAGTCGAAGTAGCCACTCGGATGCCGGCGCCGAGTAGCTTTAGTAGCGTTTGACCCATACTATTCCCTCTTGACCACGACTGTTGTTGCTTGAGTGGTTGTACGTCTTTTCCCGAGGACTGTGGAGTTCCTGTTGGGACAAGATGGTTGCCGCTGTGGCTATCGTAGCTAGAGGAAGGTGCCCATCCTGTTCTGACACGCCCGAATTTGTATGCACCGGTTCTTTAATGACACGTCCTTCAATTTACATCATTATCATCACTGTAAATCACATTAGTATGACATATAAAAAAGTGTGAATGTGTATGCCTTCTGTTTAGTTGTTGTATGCTTTCTGATTTTGGCTCTTCCATCTTGACTTTGGTTGGCATTTAAATTAGATAATTTATTTAACTGAACTGGTGTCATAAATGGTTCAGATAATCATTTAGTGTCTTGTATTGTTATCCTGAAGTCATTGTCAATCCCATCAAATTACATTGTATCAATATTTACTTCTGAATGATTTTGTATGAACATGTCCCTATTGTTCAGATATAATTTACAATTGTGTGTGGATTAAATTTTTGTTGATATGTCATCTGTGATGCAGTTCTTGTGTTTAATATACTCAGTCATCATGCAAGTGTTCCTGTGAATCTAATCAGTGCGTGAAGATTATAACAACAGAAATTTAAACTCATATCTCATATGTTAAGTTCTCGAACTTGTTTTCTACTCTACTTTGTATGAAATGTTTTCTAAAACTTGTCTACTCTCATGGACATGTTTCTTTCTTTCTCTCAGTGTTTTTTGTTCATAATTGAAAATTTGATGGTGCTTTATTCTATTTTGATGTTGTTTTGTTCCAATATTGTTTGGGTGTCTTTTGTACCGTGTCAGTTATGTGTCAAATGTAGATTCCTAAGTTGTTAAAATTCAGGTGATAGATCACCACACAACACCTAATTTTTCTACGAACGGTAATGCTCGGGTCCGGGCATCCGACGCTTGGGAAAAAATATCGGACGCCCGCGCCCTGCCGCAACCACTCGATTTCTACCTTATCTCATTTTCTCTCTCCCTGCTCCTCCGTTGTTTTTTCTATTCCTCTCGCGAGTCTTCCAGCAGGGGCGCTGCCGCGAGCTCCCCAACGGCGTAGCTCCCGCATGTCGACCTTCCTCATGCGGCTGATCGAGTGCTCGCCGCTCCCCCACGGTGGCACCACTAGGTCGCTCAAGCGCGGGCCGACACTCCCCAGCGGCCGGGAGCAGGCGAGTCCCACCGGTAGCGCCGCCGCTCCTCCACGACCGACGGACTGGGGATGGGCGAGCCGCGATGGGCCGCCGCCCTCTCGCGGCCCTCTCCCCTCCCACGGCGTGGATCCCGTGGCGAAGCACACAAATCCTGGTGCGGCGGCGGCAGATCGAGCTAGAGCTCCGGCGCAATAGCCAGGGGGCGAACCTCTTGCTGGCCAGCGCCGCTCCCCGCCACGGCCAAGGGTGCGAACCGGGCGCAGGAGGCCGCTGGTGGTGCGGCCTCCACGAGCCTCCACGGCCAGGGACGCGCCCGAACGTGGGAGCTCGATGGTGGTGCTCGCTCCCTACGGCTTCTGAGCGTGCAAACCGCGCCGACCGCTGCTCCCTGCGGCTCGAGGGTGAGCGGCGCCCTCGTCGGGGCGAGCGAGCCGCGAGGGCCGCCGCTCCTCGATGGTCGGCGGGTGAGCCATGCCGGGCGTCACGTGGCCAGTAGAGGAGCTTCTCTGCTGGAGCGCGCTCGGGAGTCGGGCTCCGTCGTTAGAGATTGTTTTTTTATGTTGCAATTGTTGTATCGGTGTTCTAACAATGTTCTTGGCATGTTGCAATCGTTCGTCTTCATGATGTAATCATTTCTCGTTTATGTTGCAAATCGTTGTGCACATGTTGCATCTGTGTTCTTGACATGTTGCAAGTGTTCCATGCGAATGTTTCAAAATTAGGTCTACATTTTTCGATGTTGCAAACATTAATTTTCGATGCTACAGTTGTTGAGTCTCGATGTTACAGACACGTGTTGTTGGGTGTTGCAAACATTAAATTTTAATGTTGCGGATGTTGAGTTTCGATGTTGCAGACATGTGATGTTGGGATTTGTGTCGAGGAGGAGGGGAGGAGAGCTCCTGATGTTGGATGTTGCACGCAACATGGGTCGCAACATGGTCGTAACATGGATCGCTTGGGTGTTGTGCCAGGGGGAGGAGGGAGGAGGCCCGCTGATGTTTAGATGTTGCACGCAACATGCTCGCAACGGCTCGCAACATGGGTCGCTGCACTTTTCGATCTGACGACTGATGGGCTGAGTTGCTTTAAATCCAACAGCCACGAAGGTGTCCGATGCTAGCGCCCGGAACGGACGTCCGAGCGCTACCAGTTCCGTTCTATGAACCAATATCAGATGTTTGATCAACCCAGATTACCCAGGTGATAGGAACCAAAGAAATACCAAGTGACTAGTAGACACTCCCAACAAAAAGAAAGTCCTCTACCACCTCACAGCTTGGCACGGCGTTGAACCGCACGATCCAGATCCGACCGCCCACGTCCCCTCCGCCACGTCAGAACCGGCCCCGCTTTAATTGCCATCTCCGCGACTCCGCCGCCGCACGCACGCACGCCGTCGCCGTCCTCCCGGTCCAACTTCGCCGCGTACGCAGCTTCCCTCCCTCCCCAGCCAAACCAGCCAGGCAGCAGCAGCAGGGGGGCACGCGAGCGAACCGCACGCAGGCGCGGCTCGGTCGACCGGGGCTTCGGGCGGGGCGATGGCGGCGGCGGCGCGGCGGGGCAGGGGCTGGGCGCGCGGCGCGGCGGCGTTCGCGGCCGTGGCGCTGGCGGTGGGCGCGGGCCGGCGGTACGGGTGGGACGGGGCCTCCGCGGTGGCGGTGTTCCGCGAGGCCCGCGGCGCGCTGGGTCCCTGGGCGGCGCCGGCCTACGTGGCCGCGCACGCGCTCACGCTCGCGCTCTGCCCGCCCTACGCCATCTTCTTCGAGGGTGGCGCCGCGCTCGTCTTCGGCTTCCTGCCGGGCGTCGCCTGCGTCTTCTCCGCCAAGGTCCTCGGGGCATCCATCTCCTTCTGGATCGGCAGGTCGCGACGCCTCTCTTCTTCTCTTTCCCTTTCTTCCCGTGCTCTGCTGCGTTTCTGGGTTCCTTTTGTCTGTGCAATAGGAGTCGAGATCTGTTAATTCTGTTGCATTGAGCGCGCGATCTCAAAGTTGCTTGTGCGCGGCACCGATCGTGGGGGTCAGGACTTGTGGCAGGAAGCAAAGTAGATTTGGAACGTTTTCAGGACAAAAAGAAGTTACCACTTTTTCTCTTCTGGTTTTCCTTTTTTGTTGCCCTACTGAGACCATGGAATTTGGAATTATGCAGTATTTGGCCCTGTACTATTATAGTTTAATTGTGCAGAATTGGGGTCGCATAGATAAAATTTTGAGCTAATTGCTAATTAGCGAGATCTAGGTGCTAACTTCTGCATGGCTTTGTTTTCTCGGTATTTCTGGACAAGAGTAGTGAATAGTAGTATTCTAGTACTTGGCCCCTGTATAATTGTTTGGTTGTGCTGCATTTGGGTAACATAGCTGTGAGTTGATGCTGAGGAAAGGCTAATCCTTTAGCAGCAGTAGGAAAGTAAATCGAACTTGAAACAGAGGGCGAGGATAGAATGGACATCACTAGGGAGGGCAAGAGCATATCTTGGAACTAGGAAGAGAAGAACAGAATGTCACACTGGTTGATTGTAATTAAGCACTACTGCTCGTTACTACTGATAAATTCTGATGTGTGATAACACCACTTCCTTCATGATAACTATATTTTACTTCATCTTGCTTTATATGTAAAGTAAGCTGGTGTGCAGCTAGCTAATAAACGTATTCTCAAAAATTTTACTTGATTACATAATGTTCATGCATTAGACATCTTGATGCAAACCCATGCTAGTAACAATTGAATACATGGCAGATGGGCACATCAACCTAGTATGTATCATAATGAACAACATATTGGTTTTACGTATCACATGTATTTTGTACATAAATAATGGGCACAGATGCTTATGCTCATGCCCACAGATGGTTGATGATAGCTTAATGCAACTGTGCAACATCATGCCATTCTAGTAAAATGCAGTACTAAGTGAAATAAAATATGAAACTTGAGGTTTGTTACCTGTATCCTGTCATATTGAGCACTGCATGCATAAAGTCATGCAAAACGATTTGATAGATGAAATTGGCTGCACATAAATAACACTTAACCTTCTTGACCTTATGTACAACTCCTTTAATTCTTACTTTGTAGTCGGTGATGGTTGCTACTCGCGTTTTTTGTTAACCTGTTCGCGTCTTACACATGGCCATGATAAATTTTCCATAAGGCTAAGCTTCTTGAGTTGTCAAAGTATACACCGTTTTCTTGAGTTCATGGGTATCTTGATCATGCTTGTGCTTTGCAAAATATTTTTTTGGCTGCTGTTCATAAATAGAGATAGGCCAGACATCTAAAAAATGTAAAACAATCATATTCTAGATGTGTTGTGGCTTTAGGATAACTGAGAAATGCTCAGTTCAGGATCATTGCTACAGAAAACTCGGTTATGGATAGGAGTAGGCTTATCAAGATGAAAGAAGACACAAAGCATATTCATCATCTAACTATGGCTGATATGTATTTATTATTGTTATTGTTCTATCTACTTATATGAGGCTTTGTGTTATAGATCGCAGTGTCCATTCAGTATTGTTTGTCTTCACACTACTATAATTGTTCATCTTCTTTTGTTTTAGCTCTATTTGCTAACGAACTTTTTGTGAATTTCTTCAGGGCAGTTTTCAGATATTTCACTTCAGCAATGGAATGGCTAGAGAGAAACAAGTACTTCCATGTTGTGGTTAAAGGGGTTGAGCGGGATGGTTGGAAATTTGTATTGCTTGCTAGATTCTCGCCTCTGCCTTCCTACATCATCAACTATGCTCTATCTGCTACGAGTGTTGGATTTTTCAGAGATTTTCTCCTTCCAACAATTGTGGGCTGCTTACCAATGATACTGCAGAATGTGTCAATCGTAAGCCTTGCTGGTGCAGCAGTGGCCTCCACGACAGGATCTAAGAAGTCCAGTATCTACTCTTACCTTTTTCCAGCAATTGGCATTGTGTCCAGCATTCTAATTTCTTGGAGGATTAAGCAGTATTCTTCTGCACTTGCTATTCCTGATGAGCTTAAGAGTGCACCTTCTAATGGAAATTCCAACAGTGATGCTAAGCTGGCTTCGGCACCATCTACAAATACCAACTCTGGGAAAACTAAGAAGAGAAGATGACTTAACAGTATCTGCCATGTATCCACGATTTACTGCATTGCAATGACAGCCATGGAGTATCAAGTAGCTACACTCAGATGCTAGTTAAAGACTTAAACATTGGTGCACCACTGCAGTGCTATGTTCTGTTTCATGCCATGGTTTTTTGGGGGCATTTAACAGATGCTACCTTCTCGTTTCTGTCCTTTGAGCTTCGCTTGTTCTAGCGGATAGCAAGATGAATACAATAGAAGCTCACATGTTGTTCGACTGTATCTTGTACTGAACTCAATGTATATCCTGCTGAGGTAATATAAGATACTCTTCTGGATTCAGAATTTGAAGTTTGGAGAGATGGGACTGAGTGACAACAGCACTACTGGTTTGCCATGGGCATTCTGATTATGCGTTAAAACTCAACTTAGTGGTACGCTTTGGATGAAAATTGACTGTAGATGATTTGAAGTTAAGTGCCTAGTAAATGGATTCTTCTTCTTTGTGATGTAGTTAGCTGCTTGATTTCTGTGACGGTCTTTGATCTGAACAACAATCAAAGGCACCACACCACACAGATTAAGACCAGAGACTTCTCTGCCTTATCTCTGCGTGATTCTGATGTTGCAACCTCTGATGTCTCTCTTTTTTCTACCATTACACGGCCCTATTTCACTTTGCAAACTTATTGGATGATGCGAAAATTACGTCACATCGCGGTCGCCATCCTCTTCGCTTCATCATCGCCACTAAGTTTGGCATTCCCTGGACAGCACAGCCTCCCTTTGCCTTTTGCTTTACTCAGTGGGCCTTTCGTTGTTTAGCATTATCTCTCAGCTCCTCGAAGGTGAGATCTCTTTCTTTTCCACGCCTTCTCTTTCAAACTGAAAGCTCCTGCACCTGATAAGGTAGACTCCTAGCACCAGGGCCAATCCTATCACATTCACACAATCACACGCTGCTTTATCCAAGATGCTCTTGTAACTGAATGTGTTTAATCATTGATGTGCACTGCGAGAAATTGCTGCCCGGAGTCTAATTCCACGACTTGTTGGGTGATCAGGTTTGAATTGGATCGTCCCCGGTGTTCTTGTCAGATGTTCCTTTCTGTTGGTCTATTGCAGTACAAGTGTGCTGCTGATAGTGACCCCTTTGTAAAAGAGCTTGTGGAGCTATGCGTTTGCTTTTGGATTTGGCAGACACGGTTGCTCCATCCTTTTTGAGACGATTCCATCAATATTGCTGGAGGATTTCGAAACGTCTGTTCTTCAGCGACGTCTTTCCTCACTGATAGCAATGATTCATGAGAATGGCTTTCCCTCTTCTTACAAGGAAACAATTTAGGAATACTGGATATAGAACTTTTAACAAACTTGATGTCAGGACCAGACAATAATTGAATAGTCTTCAAGTTGATTCTGTGATTTGATCTGATCTTGTCTGACCAAGAATTTGTCAACAGAAAATCTGACAGTTCAAAAGCTTACCATGATGGGTGAGAAGCATTTATTGGCTTGACTGAAAATTCAGAGCCAAAGAACACAACATTTTCTCTCAAAGCTGTTACCAGTTGTGCTAGAGTTGTTTCGCTTTTGGCTCAGCACAGCAGCACCTTTTTCTGAATGAAATATCCTATAAATCCAGACGATTTGATGTCCACAAATCAGCGCTCTCCAAGCTGATCCTGGAAAAGCAGATGTTTCAGTTTGTATGTCATTCAACACGATTGGTATAATTACCCATACACTCAATCTTGGGCGTTATTACAAATCACGATGCATGATTCATTCATGGAAGTGACAACGAGAAACAATTCATCAAGCACGTATCCTGCATAGTCAACCTGCATAACTTTCTTGCAGGTTAAGATGGCTACATGTTACTTAAAATTATAAATTAATAAGTCTTGCGGGACTAGTACGCAATCCTTAACTTAAATCTATTTCGATTCAAAGATTACTTAACTGTCTTTACAAAATGTTGTGGTCATCACTTATTCCTGTTTTATGTTTGAATTTGATAATCACAGTTGAAACTTCTGAGACATGCTGGCAGAATAGGAGCATTTGGTAGCAAAACTGCAGAGGGAGAAATCGGAACCAGAGAAAAAAAAAACAGAATGGCCTGCTATTCAAGAATGTGGAGGTATTCTTGCCGTCCTACTATACACTGCACACAGCACAGTATACAATGTCTAGTTAACGATTGCGGCACTTGTACGCAATCCTTAACCCTGGCTGCTCTGTGGGCCAGGGCGTATGCAATCATGCATTCATGATAGTCATCCCCTTGAACCCTAACATGTTAGAACTCCTCTGTGGTTGAGGCCGTTCATGGTTGTTGCCCATCGGATGGTGCTCCAACACGAGAGAGATGTGGCCTGCAGTGCCAAAGCTGATAGCAGCCACAAAATGTGTGCACTCAGACAGTTTGATGGTGCTCCAACTTTCTTGAACTTGCCGGATCATACATTTTGATGCCTTAGATCTGATCAAGCTGTCTAGTCAAACTGTTCAAGTGACACGGTGTGTCTGAGAGAGAGGATCTGTACAAAGGCATTTGTATTATTGATTCTTCTAGCGTAAACAAAAAACTGATGGGATTTTGACCCAACTGGCCTGTCACAATCAAGCAATACCTACTTTGCTCTACTCTCCCTCCCTCTACATCCATATATACTCTACACATTCAAATACGGTATGTACCGAACTTGTCATGCGAAAACTTGTTTGATATGCTAAACGAATTAGAAGTTCTCCTTGTGGAAATCGAACTTGGTGTTGGTTTTCCGTGAGAAATCCTGCGCGAGCTCACGAAGCTCCTTTGTCAGCACCGGGGCACCGCAGTAGAACACTCCTGCAATATCCAACAGCAAAGATATCAGTGTTTGATTCAGGAATTCAATTATGAGAAGAAAAAAGAATTACATATAGTGTGCAGTAATTAGGATGATGCTGATTGGCCCCTGTTGTTAGTGTCATCCCTTTTCAGTTTCAGGTAAAGATTGAGCTGACAGGCACGCCTGATTTGACTTAGTTAGGCAAAGGCAGCACCGTACCTCTTGGGAATATGTTAAAGAATCTCATGCCTATCTGATTTGACTTTATAAATGTGAATTTTAGATACCCATGTATACATAACTCTTCATCCTTATCTATAATGACTATGCTGTGCTCTGCATTTTCTTATTTCTAATTGCAATTATAAGATTGGCTAGCCCCTAATCTGCAACCTAATTTCAGTTGCCAATGCAGTGCAAACTCTTGCATGTCTCATCATTTTACTTAATTGGTTGTGGCTATCATCAAGCAACAGTGATTGGGCAGTTGGCCCATAGGCAGTCAGGGTCCTATTCAACTTCAATCCTAGTCATGGCTAAAAGTTCAAATTGAGCACAGCAAGCATCACACACACTCTGGTGCTGGTCATCCATAATGTCTCTGTCAGCTATGTTCCGCGGCGAAAGTGGAGCCAGCCACATTGCGCTCTAAGACTGCTCACACCTAGACTAGACAGGTAGCAAAGCACCAATGTTTGGTAGGGTGCTTCTTTCACCGCGATCGAGTGAGAGATGCGTGGAGGCATGAATCACCTTCCTTTTTCACCGCCATGAGATTCTGACTCGATCTAACAACCGCCAATTTACCTATGGAAACTTTACCCTTTCTACCATGTTGACAATGAACGGACACTGGAGGATAGAGATATTTCAGGATGGGGAATCGATGGGGGACTCACCGACGCGCTGGTCGCGGTGGTTGAGCGCGATGCGCTTGTAGACGTTGCGCCAGTTGGGCCTGGCGAAGTGGGTCTTGACGCGGGTGCCGGACACGACGTCGACGCCGTGCTTGGCGTGGTTGAGCGACTGGAGCATGGCGATGAGCGCGGACCGGGCGTCCCCTTCCTCGTAGACGCTGGTGCAGTAGTTGTGGAGCTCGATGACGCCCTTCTTGTCGGTCTCGGCCACCTCGTCCATGACGCCGCGGAACCACTCGAAGGACCCTTGCTCCCTGGTGACCCAGTAGAAGTAGGCCCGGCGCGTGCGGAAGTTGGCGGCGGAGACGGAGCTGTCGGCGCCGGCGCCGGACTCCAGGTCGCCGTCCAGACGCTTCATGTTGTTGATGATGTCCTTGAGGATGGAGATCATGGGCGTGGCGCCGATGCCGAGGCCGACGAGGAGGACCACGTCGTACTGCTTGTAGTCCTGCGCCGGCGCGCCGTAGGGCCCGTCGATCAGCACCTTCGGGAAGCTGCCAAAAGGTAATCGGATTAGTTTTTTTTTGTTTAATCGCGTTAGTTACTGGCGTGCAAACTGCAACAATGTGAATGAAGAATAAAAGAAGTGATCGAGAATGTCAAGAGGTGGTGATGTGTTTGTCGGGAGAGTCAGAAGTCAACGGCGCCCCGGATTAACAAAAGTCGGAGAACCTAACCCACACTCACAAGCCACAAAGCCAGAGAATGAATGTCCTTTTGTCCCAGACGTTTCCTTTTGATCTTTAAATTTTTTTTAAAAAAAGATTTTTGGAAGAACAGGAATGTGTGTGTGTGGCAAATGGGCACGCATAGGCATGGACCATGGTCCTTGGACCCTTCACCTCGTCCCCAACGGCCCAACCACTCACTGGCCGCCGGGAATATCACCGGCGGCTACCAGCCTACCACCGGCCGTTCACCTCATCATTCCCAACGGCTGAACTATGCTACCATCACCACCATTGCTACCCATATACTATACTCGATGACAAAGATCCTGTACATGCAAGGGTCAACACCTGCTACGAGCCTACGATTCACCACACCCTACACGTCCCAACCGGAACCCCAGAACACTTTGCCATGTGTGCTGAACTGCTGACTGCCGGTGTGTGTGCACCAGTGCTAGCTGTTGTCTGGACTCTGGACCGTGATGCCAGCGATGAGGTCACACGTACGCTGCCACGCACACTTCTGTTGACCGGGGAAGAATGAAGAATAGTGTTTGGCAATTGGCACGAAGCTCTGGATATATGGAAGGTCAGAGAAGGTGGCGCTAGCTATACCACGGGCGTGTTTGGTTTTGGGTGCTAAACTTTAGCCGGACTAAATTAAAAAGTTTGACCATGAATTAGATGTATTAAATAAAGTCAGTTTACAAAACTACCTTCATAACCCTGGGGCTAAATCACAAGACGAGTCTAATGAGGTTTTTGACCGCACGATTAGAAGATGTTTACTGTAGCATTACTGTAGCAAATCATGGCTTAATTAGGCTCATTAGATTCATCACGTAAAGTTGCACTCATCTGTGAAAAGGTTTTGCAAATAAATTCTTTTTAATGCTTCATGCATGCAAGATTCTTTGGGACTAAAATTTAGCCCCTAGGAAACAAACAGGGCCCACCACCGTCTGGAACAGGAGCAGGAGCAGCCCATGCCGCATGGCTGTGGTTGACGTGTGTGCTGGAGAAATAAAACAGTGCTACATGGCCACACACCTACCCCCTGAGAGACCTGGTCAGGTCCAAACCATACCCGTATCGACCCCACTTGCGACTCGGCCGGCTCGAGACTCCGACCCGTCCACGTCCGCGCCCACCCACCCCGGCCCGCAGGCCCCACACCCGACGCGGCAACGGCGGCGAGCTCTACCTCCACGTGCGTTTTTGTCACCATCGTGGAAACGCGAGGAAGAAGAGAGAGTGCTTGCTCACCTGGGGTTGGTCATGGCGCTGCCGTCGCGGTCGTACTCCGCCCGGAGCAGCCCGCTCTTGCCCTCCGTCGGCGGCCGGCAAACCTGCAATGATCAACCCAACAATCAGCTTCGCATGTCAGCACAACGGAGTTCATCGTCACGAGCTTCAAGAGAGAATCCATGGAGATCGAGAGCACGGTGTGTACATACCCTTGAGAAGACGTTCTTGAGCTCGCGCGTCCAGTCGCCGAGCGTCCTGATGTGCACGCTCACGTAGTCGTCCTGCGGCGCCGACGTGATGGAGAACGGGTGCCTGTGTACGCGCGTTCACAAAAAGTCGTTAGCTAGCGTCTCGCCATTATTGCGTTGTTTACCTAAACACCTCGCTCCAATAAAAGCATCTCCACTTGACCAACCTCTTTGCTTAATCAAGCCCATCCTAGTAGCTATCTAATAGCATGAAAAAAAATGAAGAGAAAAAAACATTTTTGAGCAGAACGCTAGAGCTAGCTTACCACTGGAACGGCGAGACGGCGGCGCAGTTGACGAAGATGTACTGGCCGCTCTTGTACCGGAACCCCTGCGGCTTGGAGAAGTGCAGCGACAGGACGTTCCCGGGGTACACGGCGACCTTGAGGATCTTCACCGGCCGGACGCTGGACCTCAGCGCCCGCGTCAGCCGCTCGCACGCGTACATCACCAGCGGCACCGCCAGGTACATCCACGTCGACTTCTTCTGCCACTTCTTCGTCAGGTACAGGTAGTGCCCGTGCACGATCAGCAGCGCGTACACCACCACGAAGCAGTGGTGCGAGTACCAGAACGCGTTGAACCCCGTCAGCCGCTTCAGTGGCCCCGGGAGCTTCACCCTCCCGCGCCGGAACCACGGCGTCGCCAGCGTGAACGCCACCGCCATCAGCACCAGCATCACGAGCCCCGTCCACCCCTCCGTCCCCTTCACGAACCACCAGTAGTTGTTCGGTCTCGGGAACCCGAAGTACTGCCCCAGCGGCGCGTACTCGGCGTCCGTGACGTGCAGCAGCCTGGGGAAGTCGCAGGTCAAGTGGGAGATGATGTGGAGCGCGGCGCCGACGGTGATCCCCGCCGCGACCACCTTGTGGAAGTTGAGGTTGTCGTCGAACGGCACGACGCGCCCCGCGGCGGTGCGGTTGCGGATCCAGGTGATGGTGTTCCGGCACACGGGCAGCAGGATGAGCGCCATGTTGAACTTGAGCGTCTCGGCGCCGCCCTTGGCGACGCAGACGCAGTAGCCCATCACCTGGAACACGTAGCGGTGGCGGTACTGGATGAACTTCCAGGTGAAGAGCCCCGCGCAGATGGAGAGCCACAGGAGCATCACCCACACGCGCTTCCAGTTGTCCTCGAGGAAGTACTGCGCCCGGCGGTACCAGCGGCGGAGCGGGTTGGGCTCCGGCGTGGGGCGGAGGCTCTGGGAGAGCATCTGCGAGAGGTTGCGGCTGTTGGTGGTGCCGATGCGAACCGACTGGCTCGGAGCCTGCAGGAGGAGGGTCTCCAGGTTGTAGAGCTCGATGTAGCCGAGGTTGCCAGGGTCCAGCTCCTCCATGATCAGACGCGCGTACTCCTCCGCTTGCTCCTGGATCTTCGACAGCTTGTTCGCCGACGCGCTCAGCAGGATGATCTGTCAGGTTGCAGGCCCAGTGGAGGTTCCATCAGAAAAATTCAATCTTTTTTTTAAATAATTCTTCTCTTGGAAAAAGATGCAAATAAAACATGTGCATTGCTGTGGTTGGGAGTGACGGCGAAACGAGCTGGTTGGTGAAAGGGTGGCGGCGGAATTACCTCTTTGACCTCCTCCTCGGTGATCCTGCCGTCCGCGTCCTTGTCAACCCTGCGTGCGTTTAATGGAGAGAAGGTTTCGTTAATTACGGGGATTAATTAAGGGAGGGGTTACTGCTGCAGGAAGGAAATTGTAGCTATCAGTCGATCGATCGATGAGAAAGAAGTGAGAGTCACGCCGTACATGTCGAAGAAGGTCTGGAGGCGGCCGTCGAAGCTGGTGTCGGAGATTTGGTCCCAGAACTCGAGCAGCTCCGCCTTGCTGATGGTGTCGCCGGAGATGTTGCGGCGGCGCGACAGCGCGTCGAAGAGCTCGCCGGCGAACTCCGGCTCCCGCATCCCTGTCAATTGTCATGTCAGCCACCAGGTGGTTTGATTCCTAATTCAACTGGCGCGTGCAGCAAGTACGAGACAGTCGATTGAGGTGTAAACCGATGGATGAGGCAGAAACAAACGAAGAACAACAGCTCACCGATGCACTGGCCGAACTTGGAGCGGTGGAGGAGGCCGTTCTGGGCGAGCTTGTCGAAGCGCTCCTCGACGGCCTCCCATCCCTTGGCGCCCTCGGCCTTGCTGATGAACTTGAGCCCCTTGAGCGCGTGCGCCGCCGCGGACTTGGACCGGTCGAGCGTCCTCCCGGCGCCGCCGCGGCGGTTGACGGAGGCGAGGCGGCGGAGCTCCTGCGACACCTGCTTGATCCTCGACGAGGCGTTGCGGATGACGTTGTGGCCGTAGGACGAGGACCGCCGGTTCTCGAGCGTGCGCGCAAGCAGGGTGACGTCGGGGTCCTCGGCGCCGGCGCCGGCGCCGTGGGCCGCCGGCTTGACGCTGTGCACCGCCACCGAGTCGTCGCGCACGTCGAGGGTGATCTCGACGTAGTCGTCGTCGTCGCTCGGTGCGGACGGGGAGGCGCGGGGTGGGGGAGCGGAGAGCGGCGCGGACACGGACTCGGCGAAGCGCGCGCTCTTGCGGGCCCCCGTCTTCTTGCTCAGCGGGCCGCTGTGCGGGATCACCCGCTCCCTGTCCCGGCCCTCGTGCGGGGCGGCGGCGGACGACATCTCCACGATGTCGCCGGCGTCGCCGCCCGGCCTGTGGCTATGCATCGCCGCCGGCCGGCTCGGTCGTCCGAGGGACACGCGGCAGGTCCGTCAGCGGTGAGAAGCGAAACGCTTTTTCGCACGGAGCAGAGGAGGAGGAGGAGGGGGGTGTGCGCGTGGGAAACGCGGCGGCGGTTTCTGTAGTTTGTCGGGGGGTGAGGTGAGGAACGGTGGCGTTTGGGGAGGAGTGGGAGGAGGAGGCGAGGCTTTATAGCTGTGGAATCGCGGAGGGAGGGGATGGGGGGAGGCGCGTACGTTGGGGGTTCTACTAGTCGTCGGGTCGTCTCGGCGCCGTCGCCGGTGGGGGTTGTTGTGCTCGGTGGGGAAGGGGAGGGGAGGGAAGAATCCGCCCGGCGCCCGGGGGAGGGGAGGTCAAGGCGGCGGCGGCTGCTGACGACGCGGAAACGCAGCGGCTGCTTCGTCGCCTCTCGTGCGTGTCCGGCGTGCCCCGGCCCCACTCCGATCTCCTCCCTCCCCCGGCCCGTTCCGTCAGCGTCAGCGTCGCAACAGCTCGCGCCACCCCGTTCCCTTCCCCGTTCCAGCGTCGTGTACGGTGTTCGCGGGCCGGGTGTGCCTGCGCTGCGTAGTCTCGTCGTCGTATGCGGCGCGGCGCGTACGCACGTGTCCGCGTCCGGCGGGCGAGTGGGCCCGGGAGCCCGGCGGTGGGGCCGGTGCCGGCGCCAGAGGGGATGGGTGGGGGTCGCCGACGTGTGGTGTGTGGCTTCTACGGAGAGCTGTCGTCGAGCGTTTTCGTGGGCGCCGTTGGATGGATTGGGATGGCTGGATGACGCGCGCGCGGCGGGGGAGACATGGAAAAAAAATCTTCGGATTTGTCTGGATTGCCTGCAACACTGGAAATATACTGGTGTTCTTCGTGAAGGAAAACATAGAAAGTGTGCGTGAATCGTGCAGATATATAGATGTGGAGCTTGTAGCTAGAGACGTCCGTTTCCACGCTTCAAGAGAGATGAGATACTGATGACGGTTTTATTCAGGAAGCCATACAATGTCAGCGTTTGAACTTGTGCGAATCGTACTACGTCCGCTCTTAAATATATGATGACACTATCGACTTTTTCCGTTCGTTTGATTATTCGTCTTTTCTATAAATATTTTTGCAAATCGATAAGTCAACAATATAAATAAAGTATTTGATAACAGATATAATGATATACATTTTACTTTAGTTAACTAATTTGTTCAATGTATATTGGTAGTCAAAGTTGGGGTAAAAAAGTTAACGGTGTCATATATTTAAGAATAGAGGGAGTACGTGCCATTCTTCTTCTGTCGAGGCAAACAACCCTTCTCCGTGTAAACCGGATTCGACATCGACACGATGGACAAGGTGAGGTTTTGGCTAATGGGTTCTTTAAAAGTATGGCATTTTCAAATAAATGTAGGTTAAATAAT
Source organism: Cenchrus fungigraminus (assembly GCA_036936925.1). NCBI lineage: Eukaryota > Viridiplantae > Streptophyta > Magnoliopsida > Poales > Poaceae > Cenchrus > Cenchrus fungigraminus. Next base: position 56,559,584 of record CM072768.1, on the reverse strand, counting down.
AATACTACTACTCTACTTATTATTATTATTATTATTATTATTATTATTATTATTATTATTGCGAACAGTGGTAGTGCTCGTTGGTGTGAGGCTACCTACCACGGTTCGATCCTTGCTGGAATCAACCGGTGTCGTCGCACAAGAGATTTATTCCTCAGTAGACCGCACAACTAGCAAGGTAATTGTACCATGCCTCACAACTTTGATTCATGGACCGAACAACAGAAGCGTAGCAATCCCCGAACAACTATGGTCTGTATACCACTCAATTAGGAAGAAAACCGATGTGTTGGATTGATACATCAACACATATTGCTCTACTCAACTCAATCAGCTCCAAAGGCCTTCTCAACACAAAGCTTGACGCACAACTCAAGCTCAACTCTACATGCCAAGTCGGATTGGGACCTCGATCCGAGCCATCACAAACTCTGCCCCTGTTGGATTGGGATGTCGACACGAGGTAGTGGCAGACCCAAGGCCTGACCACCCTATCCATCTGCCCGGGCTCGTGGGTCGTAATTGTTATAAACGATGGCGTAAAATTGACGAGAAGCAAAGAAATCAAACCGTAAGGAGACACGAGATTTAATGTGAAAAACTCTCTCAACACGAGAGGGAAAATCACGGGCGCCAACCAGCAAGCACTTCACTGTGATCGGAGTCCGGTTACAAACGCCAACGACGGCGGCTTACAAGAAGTCGAGAGAATCAATATCCAATGAAAAACCCTAACAAGATTATATGACCCGTACCATACTGCGGGGGGAGGGGGTGGTGGTTTAAGCCCCTCCTGCCGCTAGAAATCCCATGGAGCCCCCCTTAGCCCCTCCTACAAATTCTGATCAAGGATGAAGAAGAGAAGAAAGAAAAGAGAGAGGAGGAGGAAGAAAACAAGGAAAGGAAGAAGAAGATGGGTGAATGAGCCCCTCCTTGCATCCAAACCTGGCTTCGCAACTGACGGAAGAAACCATCTTCAAAGCACCTCGCCTGAGAAGTCTAACATCACTGTTTGTCCCCGAGATGTCATGGAGTTGTTCCAACGAGAAAGCACTTCACTATGATCGAAATTCGGTTACAAACGCCAACGATCGCGGCTTACAAGAAGTCGAGAGAATCAATCTCCAATGAAAAACCCTAACAGGATTATATGACCTGTGCCGTATTGCGGTGGGGCGGGTGGGGCTCAAGCCCCCCCCCCCCCCCGCCTTTAAACCCCATGGAGCCCCCCTTAGCCCCTCCTACAAACTCTGATCAAGGATGAAGAAGAGAAGAAAGAAAAGAGAGAGGAGGAAGTAAGAAGAAGATGGGTGAATGAGCCCCTCCTTGCCTCCAAACCTGACTTTTCGCCACTGATGGAAGCAACCATCTCCAAAGCACCTCGCCTGAGAAGTCTAACATCACAGTTTGTCCCCGGCAGGAGCCAAGGCCCGCGCCTGAGAGGCTGAGATGGCCGACGACACCTTCAGGAAGGAAGAACATGACCATGACGCTATGGTAGATGCCATCGACATCGTTCGAACAAGAAATAGGTTTTCACCCACATTATCACCACAGTGAAAAAGACCAAAGAGACACGGCCAACACCATCAGGATCGCCACCATGCTGGATACTACCATTACATCAGTGGCATTCGACATTTTGGATGAAGCATGCAGGTCCTACCACAAGAATGCCGCATCATAATGGCCCTGATGAAATGAAGCTGACGTGGCCATGCTTAGATCAGATGCTTATACATCATGCATATATCCATGCACCCAACAAGCGGAGTAAAAAGGTAAAAACACGCTGTTTGTACGAGTACCACGTACTTTACTCACTCACCTTGGCTCTCATATATGGGTGTCAAGTGTGAACACACACGACTCGCCGCCGGCTCTCCTCCGCCGCCGTCCGTTTGCAGAGATCTCCTCGTGGCCGTTCATGCAGATCGACGGCTCGACGCCCAGCAATGCGGCGGACACGGCGAGTCACGGGAAGGCAGGCGGTAATGCGTTCGTAACGGCCTGCTGACCGGGGGGCAGTCAGGGTTTGAAACCTCCTACCTACCGTCGCCAATAACGGCCGGCGCGCGGCCGGCCAGGCTCCGTGGAAGACTCGAAACCGTGTCGCACAGCTAGCAGGCACACGCAGCAACTAGCTAGCTCCGATCCGATCCGATCCGTCCGTCCATCGCAGGCGCGCGCGCATTCACGAGCTCACCAACGCCGCTGCTGCTGGCCCCGCCGGGCCGCCGGGCGACCACCGTGGCTGCGGCGACGCGTTCTACACGGAGGGACGACGACGACGGCGACGTCGCGGTCGTCTCTGTTGCTCCCTCGTTTTTTGGGTTGGGGTTGGGCGGTGCTGGCTGGAGTGCTGGATGCATATGGGTACCTTTTCGCAGCCGCTTCTAGTCCTCGCGTTCTATAGCTCGTCCCTGATCGAGAAGGAGCGTACGGTGGCGGTCGATCAGGAGGCCGGCCGGGCGGGCGCCGCGGCGGCCGGATATTCCGAAGCGAAACCGCCACCACCGCCGGGCGCCGGCTCGGCGACGTTACTGACAGCTCCCCGGCGGCTGCATAGCGAGCGATGTTGACGAGGAGGACAGCGGTAGGTGGTGTGTGGACTGGGCCAGATGCATGCATCGCGTCGCCAGCTGGTACAGTACAGCAGTACCGATATATAGTGCCGATACTGAATTGCGGATGTCGCCGGAGGTACAGGCACCCCGGCCCGGGCTTGCGCAGCAGCGCAGGCGCCGCGCGGTTTAACTTGTGTGCATTCACCTCGTGCGCACGGCTCCGAGGAGACGACGACGACGACGGCAGCTCGGAACGGACGCGAACAGGAGTTGGTGTCGTTTGCGTCGACATGCCATGCTTGCTGCCGTGGATGTGGCAGAAGCTACCACCACACAGGCCACAAGGATAAGCATGTGCTGCTGTACAAAATATTTAATTTATGTTAGATATACGGACCTGGTCCACATAAATAATTCTGAATAAATCTCAAAGGCCCATTAGCGTTAAAGAGGTACACCATCTATTAGTTCAACATTGCTAATAGACAAGGGTGTTAGGAGTTTTTCTCCTAATAAATATGGACGAACCCCTCATGAAAAGGACGTATTATAGACTACCACACGGGAAGGCCTCAAGCAAGGGTATCCCTAAGGTGATCTATACGAGTTAGATTTTGCCTCTTCTCGTTGCTGTGCCGCCGTCGCCAAGACTCCAACCCGATCGTTCGCGTGCACCTGCGACCGGGTGAGCAGGTCTCCGGAATCATCGTCTTTGCGATCCTGCACCGGGAGAAGGCGAATAAGGTTTTTGGGAAGCGCTCTTCGCGCGACTGCTCCCAAACGACTACTTCATCTACATCTTGGTGACATCTACGTCCTGGTGACCGTTCGAGGGAGTTCACTGCGTACATCTTCCTGCATCGACATCGTACGACTACATCGACTGAGGTCCTCCCACGATTAGTATGGCTAATCCAGAGGATAACGGCGCATCGGTTGCCCCCGGCAACCGCCCCGCCTTTGGATACACTCTCATCTTGCTGTGGTTTTATTTGTTCATCATGATTTACCTTGTCTATCTAGTGTACGAATCGTACTTACACTAGTTGCTTTGATCTGTGATATGAGTTTTCTACACATGCTTAATCTAGTTGCTCAGTTCGTCATATTCTGGTTTTAATCTGGAAATTGCCTAAAATTCCAACAATCCAAAAACCTTATAATAGGTCTTTTCCAGTACCTATGGCTAGTTTTGTTGATGCGCAGAGGGCGGAGATATTCTCTGGTAAGCACTTTAAGAGGTGTTCTGTTAAGATCACAGATTGGCTTACTGCCATGGAAGTTTTCTGGGTCAAAGATGGCTTACCCGAGGGAGACAGCTCTGATAAAGATCAGAGTAAATTCCACAAAGCCAATGATATCTTTGTGGGAGTTGTGCGTAATGTGCTTTTGAATCATCTGTTTGATTCAATGATGCATATACGAGACGCAAATCCTTTATGGGATCATAGCGTCCACTTTGTCCAGAGAAATTTCAAAGGCAAAAACAAAGGAAAGGGGAAACAACAGTCTTTCAATGCTAAAGCAACTACTACCTTTAGGAAGAAGAAGAAAGATATGTCTGAGATGTCTTGTTTCACTTGTGGTGAACTAGGACATTTTGCTAAGGATTGTTGTGACGCCCCAGGTTTTTAATTAACATCATTAGTGCTAATGACCGAATCAACCGAGTCAAACACTGTTGACATTGGTCAAACCTTGGTCAACCTGGGTCATCACCTCGAAAACCTCGTCAACAATCCCTAATGACCCTCTTGATCAAGTCAACACACACTTGTGGTCAAACCTTGGTCAAAGGCACAGTCAAACCCTACTTAAACCCTAATGTCCTTGAGAATCCTCCGGAACTTTTGCCGCGTTCTCCAAATTTCCCCTAAACACTTCAAAATCTCCCAATATGAAAGTTGTCCAGTTTTTCGAGGGACACAACTTTGCTTTTGGGTGGCATTTCAAATTTTGAGTGGAAGAGGGTGAAAAACTTGGTCAACTGCAGCATTTACTATTCACCAGCGCCATGAAAACCAGCAACTTCGCCTGCCGTTCATGCTCAAACGGTTGATCAAAACATAGGTCGGCCTTTGAGAAAAATACTCTCCTATAGTTGCTATACAACTTTGGTATTCAAAGATTTTGGAGTTTGGTTGGAACTTTTTGAGTAACCAGTGGTCAAACAGGTGTAAACGGGATTTGACCCGACCCCTGTCGCGCTGCGCCCCGGCGCTCTAGAGCGCGCCCGCGCACGCCGAACGCGTGGCGCCTCCTTGCCTCGGCGTCCGGGTCCCCCAGGGCGCCCGCGCATCCCGAGGGCCGCGCTCCCGAGGCCGCACGCTCAACCATGCACCGGACCCCTCGCCGCTCTTCCTCCACGCGCGCCATGCGCCGCACGTCGACGCGCCGGCCCCTACGGCGCGCCCTTCACGGCCGCCGACCGCGCCCGGCCCCCTCGCCTCCCTCCTTCGCGTCACAGCACAGGTCTCCACCCCGCGCGCCCCTATAAAAGCCGCAGGCGGGTTCCCGCGCGTGCACGCACCTCGCCGCACTTCCTCCTCACGTGTGCCAGCCGTGCCACCGCCGTCATTACTGCCGCCGCGGCGAGCTGTCCTCCACACTCGTCCTGGCGCCGGCCAACCCCTCGCGCGCGTCCCCTAGGACCCACTGGAGCTCACACCGTCGTGTGTTGTCGAGGTTTCGCCGCAGCTTCGCCGGAGCAGGGACTCCAGCGGCCGCCGCCGCATGGCTCCGCCGTGCGGGCTCGCCGGCAACTCCTTCGCCCCGATCGAGCCCTCAGACCGAGCCTAGGAGACCCCCAGGCCACCCTCCGCCCGCTCCCGGCCGGCCACGGCCGCCGGCCTCACCGGAATTACGCCGGCTGCGCCGCCCACCTCCCTGAGGACCCAATTGCAGAGCCCAAGATCTTCCTAGGGGCCAAGCTGCAAAGTAAGGGCATTTCTGTAAGGAATCAAAACCTCCAGGGACCTCCATGCAAATCAGTTTCTTAAATAGTGATTTCAGTTTTGCTGAATCTTGGAAAATCTGTAGAAAATCATAGAGAAATCGGAAATATGCAAACTCAATTTTGTTGGATTCCTTGTGAGAAACACTACAACTTGTGTAAAGCATGACCATAGTTTTGTCTGATAGTTTTTGCTTGAAAAATAGAAGACTGTTAAACCTAGATCTGTTGTATCTCAAAATCTACGTGTGCTCTGTAGCTAAATTTTGGATATGTTGTGTGTTATGTCATGGATAGATTCTGTACCAAAAATTGCACAAAGTTACTAAGCAAATATTTTTATATGATTTATTTTGTATTTATGATAAATCTGTCCAAATGATTTTTGTAGCCAAAAATAAATAGATTTTTGTGCTCAACCTCTGCATGTGATCTTTTTATTCCTAAATTCACCTCTAGTTAATTAATCACAATTTCATTTCTACCAGAAATATTTATTCTTGATATATGCCTAATTTTCTTTGTAAATGCATAACTCAAGATCTAGAGTAGCTCTAGGTGTATATGTTGCATTACTAGCTTAGTTTTGGACCAGAGGACATGTGTGAGAAAGTTGGAATCATTTTGATGTGTATTTATTTTCATATGCATTTATCTTGCTTTAGTAGCTAGTTTTTGTTATTTTCGGTATATTTAGTTTCATAGCTCTCCTAAGTGTGCATGTGTGTGCAGTGGCTTTGTTTAGGTTTGTAGTGCTTCATGAAACACCCCACTGAATTTTATTAATTTATTTTGTGAATAAAAGCAATGGAAGCCAATTAAGCTTAATATTAAGTTAAATTGGAAAAATCACCACATCCACACTAAATGACCCTATGTATGTGATGTTAATCTTGCTAAAAAGCTAAGTGTCACCACCCTTTGCTGTTTTGTGAATTTTAAATTAATTTATTTACATAAATGTGTACACAGACACTATCAAATAGAATAATTAATAAAGAACCGCATATTGTTCCTTTATTGGAAGAGTATGCTGAATGTATGTTTATCTAGGTGAATGTGGTCAACCATGCACCCCATGGTTGTCATGTGTTATTTTATGATTAATTAAATGAAAACCCTCAATTAAATCTTGCTTTTGCATCCTCGTGTAGATCTTCCCGACGGTAGATATACGCTCGTGCCGGAAGGAGGAGACGAAGGTGCTGTCGGTGAGCTGCAGTACGTGGACGTAGCTCAGGACCTGAACCAAAGTCCAGAAGGGCCCAAGGCCAACCTTGCCAGTGAAGGCAAGCCCCGGATCATTAACCCTGTCTTTTTAAAATTATGCAATCACCTTTGCTATGATTGTGCATTTACGTTTCAGGAGTTGAATTGAAACCCTAGATGCATGATCCTTAGGTACCTATGCTCTATCACTAGTGTCGGTGTTAGGATTAGTCCCGACACTAACTAGTAAGTTACGCTGTGATCAGCTTCTCGATGGTCGGTGCAAATGGCAACACAGGGACACGGGTTTATCCTGGTTCCGACCGCAGGGTCGTACGTCCAGCAGATTTGCGCGTGCGCGCTGTATTGATTCGCACCAGTGGTGCCTGTAGAGGGGGACTACAAGCAAGGCGGGAGAGGAGGAGAGGCCTCCAAGTCCCTGCTAAGTGATTGAGGCAAAGTGCCAATATCGAAGGGAACGAGTATGCGGGTGAGTGTGGGTGTGAAGTGATGATCTCGTCCCCCTGCGGCCAGGGGACCGCCTCCTCCTTTTATAGACCAAGGGGAGACGGTTTACAGTCGTACCACATAGCTTTAGGCATGGTGTGGCGGCATGGCGCACAGTGCCGGCGATTCGATGGCCGTCCTGGCGAATCTTGCTCCTGTCAGGCGTCGTGGTGACTCCTATGTCCGTCCAGGAGCGACTTCGAGGGTAGTAGCGCTGGAGCTCTTCGTTTGTTCGTCGTCCGTACACCGGCTCGAGGGCCTGGCTGACGGAAGACCGGAGGCTGCATAGCGGCGGGCGTGGCGATGTCCTGTCAACCTGGATCCCTATAGTACGGGGGATGGCCCAGCAGTGCCCGGGATGGCGGCACAGTGGTGGGGATGGCCGCTCAGGGCTGGAGGTGATGGAGGTGACGCGCCCCGCCGGCCTTGCATCACGGCGTCGTCCCAGGCGGGCGGGGAATTAGTGGCCGTACCCCTTTCGAGGGTGCTGTCGTCCTCTTTCGAGGGGCGTGACGTGGAGGAGGTACGGGAGTAGGCGGCACAGTATCACGGAATGACACCGGCCTTCCCGCACAGCACCCGCACAGCACCGGGGATGGCTGCACAGTGCGGGTTGGTCGAACAGCGTCGGGATCTGATTCCCAGGCGGTGTCAGGGGGCCGGCGTGGTGTGGATTCGCCTTTGACCCGGGCGCCCGCGACGCACCAGGGCATTTAATGCTCCGGTCGTGGGAGCAGGTATGGTGTCGCGGCTCAGAGGAGGCCTCGAGCGAGGCGGAAACTCGCCCGAGGGGGCGTCAAGCCCTCGAGCGAGGCAGAGGGTTTCGCGGCACGGCGCCCGGCCCTCGAGCGAGGCGGGGGTCCGCTCGAGGGGTGCCGAGGCTGGCTATTTCGATGGGCCGCTGGGGCTTTTTGGGCCGTGGGTCCTTTTTCTGCCTTGGGCCGCGACATGCGGGACGTGATTTGCGGCTCGTGGGTTTGCTTGTTTGCTTTTGTTATTTTCGAAAAAGGGCGATTTCCCCCGTTATTAGGGGACCCCTGTGGCTGTCCTCGACAACTAGTATGCTAGGTCGATAGCTGCTATGCTATAGGACCGATACAAGTCGAGTGATGTTCGTCACTCGCGAGAATAGGTCCTTACGTTGGAATCATAAGATCTTTATAAATGGATTGCTCATGTGGTAAGAGCATGGGATTTGGGCTCCAGTCTAGTGACTTTCGTGGGCTAAGCTTTTAAACGTACTAAGCACTTGTCGGGAATGGGACCGGTAAGCCTAGTACCTTAATGAGACGGTGCGGGAACTTACTATTACTAATCTCGAGTAATCACCTGCCCGGCTAGCTACCGGGAGAGGGGGGTACCTGTGTGAAGCTGGGTGTCTTGCGGGGTATGCCAGATAGCCTTGTACCCGGGACAGTAAGATTCGATCCCAAGCCGAGGACTTTTGGGAACCGCCTGGTGGTTGTCCATGTGAGGGCACCCTACCGTGTGTTTAGGTTTACCTTGCAAGGTTTAAATCAATCGATTGTCGGCCTCTCACTGTTACCCGAGATTGCTTAATCAACTGGCCATGATATCCCTTAATAATGGAACTTCGTGAATATTACTGCTTGAATTAATTGTATTGTACAATTCTTGATTGAATTAGTTGGCACACTTAGAATTGGTACTTAACTAGAATTTGAGCTAAAATCTTGAAAGTAAGGACATACTCCTTGTTGCTTTTCAGCAAAAGAACTCCACCGGCCAAAAAGCCTCTCATGTCTAGAGTTTGGTGATGTAGTTATCACCCGACGGTTAAGTCTTGCTGAGTATTAGTATACTCAGCCTTGCTTTAAAAATGTTGTTGCAGGTGGTTTGGCCCGGTGAGTTTCCACCCGGCTGGAAGCTGGTATGGGTGGGTGGCGACGAGTGATGGCATCACGGACGGCCTCCTGTGGTGTTTATCGTTGCGCTAGTTTATTTTATTCCGCTGTTTTCGAACTTTGAACCTTTTCTTATCATGTCATGAACAATGGTTTGTAATAATTAAACCCTTAGGGGTAATTTGGATTTAATTTGTGTTTGTACTCTGGACTCGCCTTCGTGTGAGTTTTAATGCATATGTTCGATCCTCTGTGTGATTTCCAAGTGATTTACCGGACGTTAACCCGGCAACTAACGACAGGATGATACTTTACTGTCGCTTAATGGCCAAAGTGGATTGGTTTAGGCGATAGTACGGTATTTTCCTAGGCGGGTTGTCACAATTGTCCAAAGCATGCAGACCGTAAAGAGAAAAAGGTCAACCTCATGACTGCAACCAATACCGATGACGGGTACGGTAGTCTTCCTACCGTACTTTCGGTGTTTCAATCACCTAGTTGGTGGCTTGATACGGGTGCTAATATTCACGTGTGTGATGATGTCTCTTTATTTTCTTCTTACCAATTGCTCCAAGGTTCTTCCATTCTGATGGGGAACGGGACACATGCTTCTGTTCGTGGTGTTGGTACGGTAGATCTGAAGTTTACTTCGGGCAAGATCGTGCTGCTGAAGAACGTGCAGCATGTTCCTACTATTCGCAAGAATCTTGTTAGTGTTTCTCTTTTATTAAGAGATGGTTTTAAGGTGGTGTTAGAGTCTAATAAATAGTTATGTCTAAGCATGGACAATTTATTGGTAAAGGCTATGATTGCAGAGGCTTGTTCCGCCTAAGTTTAGCAGATTTTTGTAATAAGTCAGTCAATCATATTTGTGACACAATTAATGATAATTCAAGTTTTTGGCATTAACGTTTATGTCATGTGAATTTTGGTTTGATGTCACATTTGTCTAGCCTACGGTTAATACCATATTTCACCATTGCCAAAGGTTCTTAGTGTCATAGTTGTGTGCAATCTAAGCAACCTCGAAAGCCTCACAAGGCAGCGGAGGAGAGACACTTGGCACCTCTAGAACTCATTCATTCTGATCTATGCGAGATGAATGGTGTGTTGACTAAAGGTGGAAAGAGATATTTCATGACGTTAATTGATGATGCTTCTAGATATTGCTATGTTTACTTGCTGAAAACTAAAGATGAGGCTTTAGACTACTTTAAAATCTTTAAGACTGAGGCTGAAAATCAACTAGAAAGAAAGATTAAACGTCTAAGGTCAGATCGTGGTGGTGAATATTTTCCTATATTATTTGATGAGTTTTGTGCGGAACATGGTATTATTCACGAGAGGACACCTCCCTATTCTCCTGAATCCAACGGGATTGCCGAGAGGAAAAACCGCACATTGACTGACTTGGTGAACGCCATGTTAGATACTGCTGGTTTATCTAAGGCATGGTGGGGGGAAGCTATTTTTGACTGCAAGTCATGTCCTGAATAGAATTCCGAACAAAAGTAAAGAGACAACACCATATGAGATTTGGGTTGGAAGGAAACCATCACTTTCATATTTGCGCACGTGGGGATGTTTGGCGAAAGTCAATGTTCCAATTACAAAGAAGCGTAAGCTTAGACCAAAGACGGTAGATTGTGTCTTTCTAGGATATGCTCATAATAGCATTGCTTATAGATTTTTAGTAGTAAAATCTGAAGTTTCTGATATGCATGTTGATACAATTTTTGAATCTCGTGATGCTACATTTTTTGAGAATATTTTTCCTATGAAAGATATGCGTAGTAATGCTAAATTTTCTACTGAAATAGCTCCTGATAATACTATACCTATCGAGTCTCCTGTTGAGTCATTTGAGCAAACACTTGAGAAGGATGACAATGAAGTTCTTGTGAGGAACAAGAGACAAATGATTGCAAAATCTTTTGGTGATGATTTCATTGTGTACCTTGTGGATGATACTCCTACCTCTATTATAGAGGCATATGCATCTCCAGATGCAGATGATTGGAAAGAAGTAGTTCGTAGTGAGATGGACTCGATTCTTTCTAATGGAACTTGGGAGTTATCTGAATTACCATTCGGTTGTAAACCAATTGGTTGTAAGTGGGTGTTCAAAAAGAAGCTTAGGTCTGACGGTACTATTGACAAGTACAAGGCTCGACTTGTGGCTAAGGGTTATACTCAAAAGGAAGGCGAAGATTTCTTTGATACTTACTCACCTGTTGCTAGAATGACCACTATTAGAGTACTACTATCCTTGGCTGCCTCATATGGTCTGATCGTCCACCAGATGGATGTGAAGACAGCTTTTCTTAATGGAGAGTTGGATGAGGAGATTTATATGGATCAGCCTGATGAGTTTGTAGTAAAAGGTGAAGGGCAGAAGGTGTGTAAATTATTGAAATCTTTGTATGGCTTGAAACAAGCTCCTAAACAATGGCATGAGAAGTTTGACACTACTTTAACTAGTGCGGGCTATGTCGTTAATGAAGCTGATAGGTGTGTGTATTATCGACATGATGGGGGTCATTTTGTTATACTATGCTTATATGTAGATGATATTCTAATCTTTGGAACAAACATGGATATTATAAATGAAGTCAAGTCATTCTTGTCAAAGAGTTTTGACATGAAAGATCTAGGAAAAGCTGATGTAATTTTAAACATCAAGTTGATTAAGGAAGAGAGTGGAATTACTCTATTACAATCTCACTATGTTGAGAAGGTCTTGAGCCATTTTGGATATATGGACAGCAAGACTTCTCCAACACCTTATGATCCTAGTGTGACATTGTGAAAGAACAAGAAGGATAGCAGAGATCAATTGAAGTACTCTCAAATTGTTGGTTCACTCATGTATCTTGCTAGCGCAACTAGACCGGATATCTTTTTTGCTGTGAGCAAATTGAGTAGGTACATGTCCAACCCGGGTGATGATCATTGGCATGCACTAGAAAGGGTCTTGCGTTATCTTAAAGGTACGATGAGCTATGAGATTCACTATTCTGGGCACCCAGCAGTGCTAGAGGGATATAGTGATGCGAACTGGATTTCTGATATTGATCAAATCTACGCCACTAGTGGGTATGTCTTTACCCTTGGAGGTGGCGCAGTGTCATGGAGGTCTTGCAAACAGACTATTTTGACTAAATCAACCATGAAAGCTGAACTTACAGCTTTGGATACAGTATCTGCAGAGGCAGAGTGGTTGTGTGAGCTCTTGTCTGACTTGCCGATGGTTGAAAAACCAATACCGACTATCCTTATGAACTGTGATAATCAAACAGTAATCACTAAAGTGAATAGTGCTAAGGATAATGTGAAGTCAACAAGACACGTTAAAAGACGTTTGAAGACTGTCAGGAAGTTGAGAAACTCCGGAGTAATTACTGTATCTTATATACAGACAGACAAAAACCTAGCAGATCCCTTTACAAAAGGGCTATCACGGAATGTGATAGAAATTGCATCTAGGGAGATGGGTATGAGACCCATGTGAGTTTACAGTAGTAGTAACCCAACCTTTTTGATCGGAGATCTCGTGACTAAGAACCTGGGAAAATCAAGCTATTGGTAAACTGAGTAGAGTATATTGATAACCCTCTCTATGTGAAGATGCAATACTCTCAGAGCAATGAGGCACTGTGAGGTAGGTTGGCGAGAATGCTTTAATATGTTCTATTGACTTTAACAAGTGAAGATGCTGTCCTACAGAGCATTCTTGAAAGAACATATCTATATGAGTTTGACTGTTAAACGTCGCAGTCTATGAGACTTGGGTGATCTCTAGTAAACTCATGAAGAGACAAAGGAGTATGACGTATATGCTTCACCCACGGGGTAAGGCTACTAGCAGCCAAGTACTAGTTTGGCTTTAAGCAAAGCGTATTCGCACAAAACTTGCAATTCAAGGCGTAGTCCATTGTTCAAGTTGTGGATAAGTGTAGCTTGAAGTTCTAGGTGGAAGTTCAACTTAATAGTCTCTACCGAAACACTGGTATATGAAACAGTAGTGAGAATAGGCAAATATTTAAATGGGCATTTGAGATCTGGTGGGGGATTGTTAGATATATGGACCTGACCCATATAAATAATTCTGAATAAATCTCAAAGGCCCATTAGCGTTAAAGGGGTACACCATCTATTAGTTCCACATTGCTAATAGACAAGGGTGTTGGGAGTTTTTCTCCTAATAAATATGGACGAACCCCTCATGAAAAGGACGTATTATAGACTACCACACGGGAAGACCCCAAGTAAGGGTATCCCTAAGGTGATCTATATGAGTTAGATTTTGCCTCTTCTCGTTGCTGTGCCGCCGTCGCCAAGACTCCAACCCGATCGTTCACGTGCACCTGCGACCGGGTGAGCAGGTCTCCAGAACCGTTGTCTTTGCGATCCTGCACCGGGAGAAGGCGAATAAGGTTTTTGGGAAGCGCTCTTCGCGCGACTGCTCCCAAACGACTACTTCATCTACGTCTTGGTGACATCTACGTCCTGGTGACCGTTCGAGGGACTTCACTGCGTACATCTTCCTGCATCGACATCGTACGACTACATCGACTGAGGTCCTCCCACGATTAGTATAGCTAATCCAGAGGATAACGGCGCATCGGTTGCCCCCGGCAACCGCTCCGCCTTTGGGTACACTCTCATCTTGCTGTGGTTTTATTTGTTCATCATGATTTGCCTTGTCTGTCTAGTGTACGAATCGTGCTTACACTAGTTGCTTTGATCTGTGATATGAGTTTTCTACACATGCTTAATCTAGTTGCTCAGTTCGTCATATTCTGGTTTTAATCTGGAAATTGCCTAAAATTCCAACAATTTACACAGGCCGCGTGCCATATAAATATCTCAAATAAAAATGAAATTTGTGCGTAAATGAACTCAATGATTTATGCAAAAGATCGATGGAGCAGCCAAACGAACCACACGATGGGGGTGATGGGAGACGGAGAGTAGTGTATGTTTTTTTTATAATAGGGGCCAACGACCAGAGTAGCCCCTGCGTCACCTGGACACTAGGTACCAAGGTTCAAACCTCGGCTGGACCATCTTCTACTCTAACGAAGATGCGTCCGACGGGATTCGAACCCGGGTTGTCAAGCTCCACTCTAACTGAGCTGACCAACCCGGACCAACCCCCGCACCCGAGAGTAGTGTATGTACGTACGCGTTCCGGAAAGGTACGGGGTGGAGTACGTATCTCTCCCGTTCCGTCCCGGTTCCAGCCGGACGCAGGATTCATTCCAGAGGAATCAGCAGCATGCTCATGCACACGCATGCTGTGCGGATTTGACGTGGAATTCGTAATTGCGTCGCAAATAGACCGTGCAGTGTAACCTAGCTGCTACGATCCGTGCAACACAATAATCTTGCAACAAGCACTAAAAAAAACTACCGTACTTTTAACGGATATATAGGACGGATATGCCATATCTCCGTCGAGACAAGACCCTCGATCACGTCGTTGGCGCCGTCGCCGTCGCCGTCGACGCTGCCGCCCGGACATGACCACCACCACCACAGGATCGCGTCAAAGTGAGCAACCGGATCACGTACCACCATCACCCACCTATCTCGTCACCGTGCAGCACGCAGTAGCAGAGCTTCGATTCGATCCGATCCGATCCGAACTCCAAACTAATAATTAATGCCAGTCACTCTATACCCCACTTTGGGAACTTTGCTATAGGCGAGAACTAGCTTAGTGTTCGCTCCCCGGCCGGATCACATACTATGCCCTCTCGTCATCGTGCCACGATTGCACAGGTGGCGGATGTGGAGGTGCCCCGGTCCGGTGCGCGTACGTCTCCAGCACGAAGTGCGCGCCCCCGACCGGTCGTTATCCCTAGCTCCTCTCGATCTCCTCCTCCCGTCATCGCCGGCGCGCGCAGCGGCCGATGACGGCGACGCCGAGCATATCGATCGAGGTAGCGTTCGGCAGCGGCGGCGCCATCGTCGGATGCAAGCGTGCTCTGATTGCTTCATTCGTCGATCTCGTGCCCTGTGTCAAAACTCTCTCTTCGTTCTGTGAGATTATTCTCTGCTGTTCGCAAAAGCAATCGGGGCTTCTTGTACGTGTGCGGCTATCTAGTGGCTACGGTGGTTTCACGATATCCGGGCATTTCTGTGACTGTGAGATTATTCCGCTTGCTGAAAATTCGCAATTTTGAAAAGAAAATATATATTCTACGATGCTGGCCGGGACAACAAAGAAACAGATACTAGTACGCATTTGCGTTTGAGAGTTTTGGTGTTTGCGGATTTACGTATCCAGCACGGTCAAAAATTGACCAGGAGGAGGCTACGGTGTGGTTTCACGATATCCGGGCAATTTGCGTTTGAGAGTTTTCGTGTGTGCGGAGATAGATATATATATATATATATATATATATATATATTTCGCGAGCACTCACCACGAGTGACTCAGACACCCAAAATATACGTCACTTTCACCCAACTATTGGGCACTATGCAAGGCACCTTCTTTGCTTTTGTGGTGGATGGATGCAGAGTGATTAATAGAGCGGTGATTAGTGAATATGTGCGTGAATATGCAGAGTATGCGGATTATGCGTGCGTGTATATATATCAGGATCTTTTGCAGGCTGGCGAGACCAACAAATCCGCCGGTTGTGCGTGCAGATGGTTGTGTTGATCCTACTCGGTACTCACCGTACTTGTCACAGGTTCGCCTCTGAAGCAGCAGCTAATCCTATCCCTCTAACGCTAACCCCAAGACACTCTCGTGCGATACGTAGTGCGAGACGAGGCTTCTGTCGTCTCCCCAGGCAGTTCCACCCGAAGGGAACATTTCTCCGCGGACACAGGGTTCTCTACACACGCCGCTACCAGAGCTAACACGAGAACATCACACGCAGAGGTTTCTCCTATAGGGTCCCTAGCACAGAGACTCAGTCTATAACGATGGTGCTACGGGAAAGCCGGGATAATCAAAGCTAAAACTGCTCTATTAAAGCAAACAAGCTTACATACGGTTTTCCCTTTCGGGAAACCCCAAACACTTACACTAACATCGGTGATTACCTTACAAGCTCAGGAAGTCCGGCCACCTTCCTTTATTCCTTAATTTACAAGGGGTGGACTACTACTTCTACCGCTAGGAGTGGAGTGGAGTGGAGTGGAGGTGGCGATGGCGATGGCGATGTATGTGTTGCCAGTGTCGAATGCAGGCGACTGGCTTCTCCTTTTATAGCAAGAGTGGAGCCTTCGAGACTGCCTCCGTGTCTTCAAATTATTTGCTTTTACTGTTGCCTTGACAACTGGACGGTGCTGACAACTGGACGGTGCAGCAGGCTTCAATAATTGTTCTGGCTACAGTTGAAGTACTGTTTATTCCTTTTGCTCTGTCCTTTGTCTCGCACTGTCTGCCTGTGACTTTTGGATTTTATTGGGTAGGGTCATTCCCGCCCCAATAATTGATGTTGCAAAACATCAATTGAAATAAAAATATTCTGTCACACACTACCGTCCCACAATTCCACGCAGAACGCCAGATCGATAGGGTGTGGTGCCTCGCGCTCTAACCACACGAGTTCACTCTGTTCAGTGTTCACACGAGTGCCGAACCGATGAATAAAATCGCCGCGCTTTATTATTTCCACAGGTCTTTATTCACTGGCCGTGTCGTGTTCATGACGCGCAGGTGGTATATATTTGCAGGAAAAAAGTTCCCTTTTCTTGCTTGGGTTCAGGCGGTTTGTGCGCTCTGATTGCTGCCGCCTTTTTTGCTCCACTGCACTGCACATTGTTTGCTTGTAAAAAGCGATCGGGGGCATGTGGCAGCAACGAACTGGAGTATCTGTCACACCTGCCGCCCCGTAGTGGTTTCATGGTCCAGCCAGCAGCCCAGCACTCGACCTCTCGATCGATGCCTCACAAAGCACGTGTGCGTGTGAGTGTGGCTGGTGGTGGGTGATGCACGTCAGAGAGACACACAGAGACTCTCGGTTGGTCGGTCACCGCGAGATGTCCATGCGGCCCGTATACACATGCGTATAATTTGTCCTTGGATGTTAATGAAATTCATTAATGCAAAAGGTCTTTTTTTTTCTTGTATAACTTTAATTATTTGCCCCTTCTGAATCGAGTTTTCTGATGTTGTTTTTCCCCTAAGCTGACTTTTACCTAATAATGCAGTATGCCAGTATGTCGTCATAGTCTCTTATTACTCCTTCCGTGGTGACGGCATGTGATGGACATGTATGAATTCTTTTTTTATTTTCAGTGTGTTGAAATATATTAGGAGGACGAATAATGCGGCTTCAAATAAGAGAAAAAAGTGGGAAAAAAAGTTCATACTGCTGATGAGGTAAGCGAGACAGTGCGTTTCCGGACCAGACACTGCTGATGCCGAGATAGCTAGGCAGCGTAAAGGCGATGGCAAAGCGACCGTACGCTGGTCTCTTCACCTCTTCACAGTCCTCGATCTTACTCCGATCCAAACCATGTTAAAATCTCACAAAACATTTCGTTTTCTTTGACTGCATGCGCGAGACATGCAAAATTCATGTATGCCTTCCTGCTTGAAAACTTGAAGAATTCAGTTCTTACCATGGAAGGAATATATACTGCTCCAGAATTGTCGCCCTACGGGAGAAACATATATATTTTCTGAACATGACACCATAATAACTGATTTTTTTTGCTGGAACCTGTAGGTTAATTAAAGTTTCTTTAATTTGCCTTTGATAATTCAGTGGATGGTGATACATAGGGTAGTAGTTGGGGAGGCTGCTCACGTCCATGGGACTCTTTCAATAAATCTTTTTTTTACATGATCGAAGGACATTATTCGTATACTAGGAAAAATACTACAAGGATGATGTGTGAATCAAGAATGAGAGACTTGAATGTTGGAAATACAATGCAAGTCCCATCGACATATTAAATTAGGAACTTGATTTCTGATTGTTAGGTCGTTTGCCTACATCATCCTAATAATCCAAAGACCTTCTCTTGGTCAGAAGTTTTCCCACATGTTTTACTTCAAACTAGTGCCACCACTAGCTAGTTGGTCTGAGCTATCCGTTGTTTGGATCAAACAAGATTTTAAAATTGACAAGCTATATATATGCTCAGGTCAAACAACCACTAGATTTCCCCTCCCAGATCAGCTTGCTTATAAAGTTCTTTTTTTGACACGTTACTTTCTCTCTTCTGCAACACTTAATTATAAACTACCTACTGGTATTATTCTGTTCGCGCTGTCAGTATATGTTCTTAACTACTAGTGTTATCCTGCTTATCCAACTACCACCTGTGTGTCGTCAAATATCTGACAAGGTCTTCGCCTCTCAGCTAGGGCAGGTTCTTTCATGCAGTCACATACTGTAGATACATGGCCGCATGGGTGCTGGATTTTGTCAAACCGTCTGACCTGTTTGCAACTGAAGGTTCCTAGAAATGCCCTTGTCCTGCGTGTGCATTCATGCATGCGTGTGCTTAGCACTTGCAGGTTTCCTATTCAACAAGTCCTTTTCTAGCACATCTTCCCTTGACTCCATTCCTGATGAATATGTACAAGTCCATGTGTTTTATTTTTCCTTAATTAAGGCATGTGTGCAAGGCAGGCCACATGCTTCAATTCAAACTATTAGAAGGTTCTTAAATTTTGCACGAGCTTAAAAGTTTCCGTTCATGCATGCATGCATCTATATGGACAGCTCTCTGCTATTCAAGGTCGACACAGATGGCTTCAGAATTTTATGGGAAGACTACTTGTAGAAGTTAGTACTATATACATATGTTGGACTGATTTTTTTTTTGAATTAAGAAGTTAGACTGATTTTAGAAGTTATTTGTATGATAGAGCACTATTTTTTGTCGGTTAACCTTGTGTTTGCTCTTTCTTCTTCCGAAATTCCAGAGGCAATTACCTATGTAGTCAAAATTGTAGGTAAGCAAGTCTTTGGAAATCTCTATCCGTTTTCTTGAGCCCATTGAAACGCCTCCCCTGGTTTCTGACTCAGGCATGCTTACGTGAGGCCTGAAAGGTCTCTGGAGAAGTTTCAACTACCACGCAGTCGGGCCAATTTTGTAGTCGTAATTATTTCTAGTTGACTAGTTGCTCTTCTAACAAGCCAGCATATATAGTTGTATCTGATTTTTAGTAGTGAAGAAATTTGAAAGTGTTGAGATGCTAATCATGCTCCTTTGTTGGTTTGGACTAGGTCTATTGGTACTCTAGGACCACTGTTCACTGACTGCTTCTCGGGAGCAAGGGGGGAATTCAAACTGGATTTTCTTATATTGGACAGAACCAATAATGGTGGTTCAATTTGCATAGTTTTTAAGGGAAAGTGGTACTACAACGTTTCTAGTGACAAAAATATAAGCAAGGTGAGAGGGCGAGAAAGGAACCGGCCAGTCAGGCGACACTCGGTTAGTGGAGGCAAAGAACGACATTTTTCACCAACCTAGGTTCAAATTCTAAGTCATGCTGTCATGTTCTCACTTCTGCCTATCGATTAGCGTGGGTGTGAAAACGTTTCATATGAACTTTATATGAAATTGCTTGGTTTTTCAAACTAGAACCTCCGCCCCTTTCCACGCTTAACTTGGTGGCTTTACCCATGATCTTATGAGGGCCAAACGTAAGATCATGGGCTGGGTGCGACACCATCATAGGCATTCGTTTGGCTAAATTTTAACATGGTGAAAATTTGAATGTAATAAAAGACCACGTAGGCTAATCCACGCGACTGCAAGGACATTTTTATCCTGTGCCGCTCCTGCGCAATCTTCAACGGCGGAACGCTTCGTCCGCTCATGCTGGCCGGCCGGTCGCATCAGTCGTACGTCGTCGTTCATGATTGGCCAATCAACCGTCCTAATCTTTAAAAAATCGGCTAACCAATCGTTGGTTACCCGGTTAAGCTAAGTGAGGAAGCAAAGGACAGTGTCGTCAGATTATTAACGAGTCAGCTGGCTAGGGAATATGCTGACTTCAGTTTCTGACACGCTACTCGATTGGCTAAAGATGAGTACGCGTTGACCCCCAACAGGAAGCGCAAAATGAAATGTTTTTGTCTTTGGTGAGTACAGCAAGCTATTCTCAAAGCTAGAATCGTGCACGTTTTTTCCCCTGATGATAATGATTAAAATCAGACTGTGTTGATGATTAACAGTAAAATACTCCATCCGTATCGAAATACTTGTCGCCATTGACTTTTTTCTACAACTTTGACCATTCGTCTTATTCAAAAAATTGTGCAAGTACAATTTATTTTGTTTGCTATATGTTTTATTGTTGTGTGTATTTTAAACTTGACTTATCGTTTTACATGTTTGCGATAATTTTTGAATAAGACGAATGATCAAAGTTGCAAGAAAAAGTCAACAGCGACAAATATTTCGATATGGAGGGAGTATTCAAATTTGTGCCGGTCGAGGATGCTAGCTAGTATAGTAGTGGGGATGATGCATCGATCGGTTGTTTTCTAAAACCGCAGTTTTTGCATGCTTCTTTCGTCCCAGCGTGTTGATGTAAAGCTTACTCACTTAAGATGAGATTAACTTGTGAGCCTATACTTTTTTGGGAATGTTTCGAGCGATTAAATGCCAAAGTCTTATTCTCAACCTCCAATAGTGGAAGTCTGATTCTAACCCGCAACTACACAATTGGATAGGAAGGGTCATCTAACTGTCAAAACCGAACAAAATTTGACCCTGTGTGGTTTTGCATTTTCTAGAAATTTATAGAAAAGTTTATTTGATCAAAAAATTCATAAATCTCATTTCAGATCCAAAAAAATATGAAGTTGGCATCAAAAGTTTTCCAAAAATCTAGGTTATTTGTCGGGTACTCTATTTGGTGTTATTTAAGTCATATTTGTTACTATTTTTAGTATTTTATCGCTCATAATACAACACAAGGAACATGAACAACTAACAATCAAATAATTCCAAATATGACACCAGTATATAGGTTACATTTTTAGAAAATATTTGGCACCGATTTGATATTTTCTAATTAATTTGAAATGAATTAGTTATGAAATTTTCATTAAACCTAAACTTTTTATTTTTTTAGAAAATGAAAAAAAAAACACACTCTTTAAGCCCCCAAAGGTCCAAATCTGTCTGGTTTTGGCAGCTGGATGGTCCTTTGTGTCTGATTCTGTAGTTATAGGTTGAAAATCAGACCTATGCTATAATTGAGGGGGTGAAAATTGGACTTTTCCATTTTTAAAAAAATGAGAGGTGCCCGTTTAGAACAATCGCCCATAATATTTTTACGAGTATTCGAAGTTGTGTATCTCGTAAAGTGAACCTCGGATCGATTTCTAGAAGGAGCCCACTCGATTATACTACTACTCTCAAAGCACTGCACCAGCAGAATTGAGTCCAGCCATTTCGCACTGCAAGGTCCGATGTCGCGCACATTTCGCACGTGCCCCAGGAAAAGCCTTTTCACACTTATGAAGCGGCCGAACAGCGTTCAGGATAGAGATCACAAACAGTGGCGAAGCTAGGAATTAGGATTAGGGGCTCCTTCTTCTTCCTCTAAGCTTCAACCCCTTCTTTTCCTCTTGTTACCCTCAAATTTGTAGGAGGGGCTCAGGGGGCTCCCATGGAGCTGCAGGGGGTAGGAGGACCCCTCCCGCCCCACTGCTAGCTACGCCACTAATCACAAATTAGATAATACAGAAAGTTAAAATGTCTGTGCTCAATCTGAGTGTATTCTCTTTTTAATTAATATAATCGGCAGTTTGTTTTTAAAAAAAAATTGTCTGTGCTAGTGCGCATGCAGTAATCTGCCAGAGAGTGTCTACGTACACACTTTTAAAGGAAATACATATTTTCAAGAATAGTGTCTAAAGAACTTCCGTTTGATTTTTGCACTGATGATTGATTAGCTGGTTCTTTGCACACGCCTTGCAGCTGGACAGCGTGTTTCAGGCTTAGATAAACAGCAGCTAGCTTCATCTCGTGTTTTTTTTTGTTGTCGCTGTGTGACTGGGCAACTTCTTCGATGGGACGACAAATCAAGCATATCTGTCATTGCTAATTTTCGCAAGAACCTATAGTGGATTTATTTAATGGTCCCGTACCATTGACTCGATCGTAAGCAGAAAGTACTCTTGTGTCCTTTGTTTCAAGCACACTCTGCTAATTGCCGTAGGTTGGCGCACACACACACCAACGATCAACACAAGCTCCGATCCCCAGGCGTTTAGATTTTGCTTTCATCATGATGCAGTTATAGGTTATACCATCACTGGCAAAAGTAGGCGCGAAGCTGCATCGTCCTTATAATGCAGTCATCATTCGTGCTTAATTTGGTACTAGTGCATCATAGTAGCAAGAGAATTATGCTAGTTTTCCATAAATTATCTTGTCACATAAACTAACTGTGACACTGGATGGATGATTGATCGATTGAGACCATCATGACTGCTAATAAGTCATTATGCATTATTTACCACCATGCATGCTACTGAAGTGCTGGGATCCTCTGTTTACTATCCCTATCATTAGAGACTATATCTTTCAAAAAAAAATCATTAGCGACTAAACAATACATGTGCCCATACATCTCTCCGATGGCATGCACTAACAATATGTTGCTGTTGGAAAACAATCGAGAAAAGAAGTAAATTGATCTTTTATATACTAGGCAAAAGATGGAGAGCCGCCTTTAATTAGTTCGCTGATTATTTGTTTCAGTGACAAGTTCCATGTATGGTTTTCCTGACAAGCATGTTGAAAAGGCGCGAGACAGAAACAAGGACCTACTCCCTCCGTTTTCAAATTACCTGTCGTTTTGACTTTTGTAGATACATTTCTTTTGTTATATCTAAACACATAACAAAAAGAATTTATCTAAAAAAGCCAAAATGATAAGTATTTGGGACGGAGGGAGTATTAAAGTGCATCAGATCGATGATGGATCAGAAGATCCATATATGCATCATATAGAAATAGGGCCTAGAAATAGGACACAAAGTGAAGTGGGTCCTGTTTGTTTTCTCCTCTTTTTCCGTAGAGTAAGGCACACACTTTGGCCTAGCTAGAGAGTGAGGAGGCACCAAATTTGATAATTCAAAGCAGTTTGCTGAAAGCTTGTGTCGTTTCTTTTATAGTGCATACCACTTCGGAAAAGCAGATGACAAAGGAAGCTTCCAAGCAAAATGAAGAGCTTAGCTTGCTGGTATATTTGCAGAGTCTATCTACAACTGTACAGACACCCTGCTTGTCCAACCACCACCTGGCTCACGTATCTGACGAGGTCTTGCAGAGTCTCTCCACTAGCTAGTGCAGGCTCATCATGCAGCCGCACAGATGCATTGGAGCACGCTGGATTTCGTCAACCCATAGCTGTATATCTGACCTGATTCTAGCATGACAAACTGAAAATTCCTGCACTACTTGTGCTGCGTGAACCTTTCAGCTCGATTCTCCAATGTACAAGTGACAAGTCCATGTGTTTTGTTCATTTTACGTGCGAGGCAGTTGGGCACATGCCGTAGTTCAGGGCAGAATGAAGCTTCCTAAACATTTAGCACGAGCATAAAAGTCGATCTGGTTTGATTTCATGCTTGGTCGGCTGACAGTTATGCTGTTCAAGGTCGACGACGCACAAGTGGCAGACAACCTTGTATACGTTGTAAAAGTTTGTAGGTTCGTTGGACTGGCTAAAGAAGCTGGTATGTTGGCGGAACGCTAATTTTGTCGGTTAAACTTGTATATATGCGTTTGTTCCTTAGCTTCTTCCTCTCAAATTCCAGAGGCCTGACTCAGGAGACCTGAATAAGGAGAAGTTTCACCAACCATGCATCTGGGCCAACTTTTGTAATCATATATAGTTTGCGGTTGACTCGGTTGATCTGAAAAGCTAATCCGTTCAAGTTGCTTTATTGGTTCAGACTAGGTCTATGGACGCTGCTGCTATTCATGAGGACCAGTGTCATTTGACTCTTTCTTGGGAGAAAAAAACATTTGTAATGATAAAATTGAAGGGACCCATGCTGAATGCCCATGGATCGGATCATCTTTCCGCTCCACTTAGATTCGAGTCCTACGACTCTTGTAAAGTGCCCATTTCTCTTTTGTGATGTTCGGCACATTCAATGATTTGCCTATAATATATGTTCCTACGGGAATCAAAGTGTTTCCTTCGAATGTGCTGTCAGCTACTCCTTCAATCCCATGAAAAAAATGCAAAAAAAAAACCTAGCATTTTAAAAAACTCATAAAAATACAATCTTGACATTTTAAAAATGCAGCTAATAGAGTCTTTTGACATCATCAATAATCTCTTTGAAAAAAGAAATACAATTGCACTTTTCATGGGACGAAGTATACCCACCATTGGTTATTCAATCACGCATACCCTTTCCACACGCTTTGGTTGCCTCCAGGTCCGGTCCGAAACTCCGAACACCCTACTGTCGATCTTGCATTGGTATCGATCTAAAATTCCAAACAAGAACCCGTCCTTTGTCGTTCTTGCTGCTACGTACTGATGTGAGATCGCGCGCGATCGCTTTCAGGATCGGATTGGAACGACCGTACGCGATTCATCCAGATCACGCCTTCATCGCTGTCGAGGAACAGTCCAAATTGACAATCTGAATTGCGTGGCCGGCTCGAATAATACAGCAATGCTAGCAATGTCTTGATCAGAGGCAGGGCAGGTACAAGAGCAGAAGCACAGTGTGTGGGGAAAGCCGGAAAGGTACATAGACAGGCTATGGCGGCTAAGCGCTCGTCCATCTCTGTTCAAACCAAACCGGTTTGGCACAAGCCATTTGTCGTGGAGAGAGAGAGTAACACTGACCTTGGAATATCGTCCAGCACGTCACAATTATTACCGTCACGATTGCAAGTGCACTTCCGTCCCTCAACAGGTCAAGAGGGATGCTTCCTGCTTCGTCTTTATCTTTATCGTGATACCTCCTTGAAGGCGTTTTGGTGGGATGCTTCCTGCTTGGTCTTTGTTTTCAAGGTGAAAAATCTTTCTCCGGTTCTTCGGAGGAGCGACGGCGGCAGCTTCGACGTCGTTTCCTTCTTGTGGGCGTCGCTTTGGAAGTCTTGTGACCTGCTTCACTTGTGGCGGTTTGGCTTGACGAACATTGGAAGATTTGAATCTTGGTTGGAGAAAAAGATTGAAGCTTAGTCTTCATTTTCTTTGTCGTAGTATTTTTCTTTTCTTGTTTCTTTCTTTTCCTCGGTGCGAGGTTTAGAGTTTAAGCGCTCTGGTGTTATCTTTGACCGTGTATATCCACCTGTGGATATAGAGGTCAGATTTTACTTAATCTTAAAAACAGGCCAAGAGGGATTACCGGCTAACAGGGACGGTTGCTCCCAAATCTTCAACCGGTGGCGTCAGTAGTCCTTCATTACCACATGATTAAAATAACTAATTGTGGGTTACCGGCTAGTTAAGCGAGGAATCAAGGACGGTGGTGGAATTGTTAAATCAGTGGGCTGGGGAATATGCTGACTTTTGACTAGGTTGACCCCCAGCAGTAGGAAAACGGCGCCTTTTTTTTGCTTTTTTTTTGTGAAGAAAAGGGGATATAAAATGGGGATGGAAAGGAATATTGTTGGTTGAGTTGCGTAGCCCTTAATTAGTAGCTAGCCACGGCAAGCTACTCAAGCAAGAATCATGCACGTTTCTGGACGGTTAAAGCCAGCTGATCAATTATTAGAATCAGATCAGCATCAGTCTGATGAATTGAATTAGCCGGTGATATATCATATATCGTTGACGGAATATTTGCGGCGGTGCAGGATGCAACAACACATGACTAATTCATGCACAATGCGGGGTTCGTCGACGACACGTGTCACCGCAGAATTATGTCCCTTGGAGTTTTTTTATATAAAAAAGAAAAACAGAGTAATGTGTAGTAGTCATCACTAATCACTAATCAGTGATGATAAGCTATTCCATCGAACGGAAAATTAAGAAATCAAAATTTTAATATCTCATGAAGTGGTTGAGTAGGGTTTTTGATCACGTCGAGAAGATGAAAAGAGAAAACAGAGTCCAGAGTTTTCAACGGCTTCCAGAAGAAGCCTTACTCGACTATACTCCTCCTATAGACTATAGTACTACTCGAGATGGATTGCAAGAGTAATTAAGCTTTTCACACTGAGTGGCCTGATTATCTGGCGCACATTCTG
This sequence comes from Cenchrus fungigraminus, assembly GCA_036936925.1. NCBI lineage: Eukaryota > Viridiplantae > Streptophyta > Magnoliopsida > Poales > Poaceae > Cenchrus > Cenchrus fungigraminus. Next base: position 56,533,308 of record CM072768.1, on the reverse strand, counting down.
CACGTGCCATGGACGGCCCTTCGTTCAACAGTGATCAAGTAGATTACATTTTGCTGAAAACAAAATTGTACATTTGTTTCTTACTGTGTAAGCTACTTGATTAATTGATCAAGGAGTGATAGGAAAGTCTTGAGTGAGTGATGTCAACGTATTTTCTTTTCATTCTCGCTACCTGTCAGCTGACCGCAATAACGAGATTATGCCGTTGTCCGTTAGCCATCGGCTACATCAGGACAAGTGGACAGTGCTTCATCTACCATGTATTTTTTAGAAATGAGAATATATTGATATTTCAACCTCTACATGTATACGAGGTGACATGTACGTGTTGTGGCCGGCTAGCAACTTCTTTGCTGATATGGGACAAATCAAGCGTATCTGTCTGCATAGGTTGATGACACTATCATTGCCAGAGTGTAATTCTCAAGGGATAATCTGGTGGATTATGCATTTAATTATTAGTATTATATAAGGACACGATCCGGAGCAGTTACATTGACTCAAGCATATTTGTCCCATGTGCAGCAAACGTGTGTCGTCGTTGGTGCGTGTTCACATTCTGCTTTTCATCATAACCTGGTTATGTGATTACTATGTCATTATTAGTGCAAATAGCGAATCAGCATCCCCGAAAGTAGAGGTTAACCTAATTCTCTATGATTGACTTAATCATGTACGGTACTCTCTAGCTTACTCTGTGTGTGTGTGTGACCGATGGAAATAGTGAAATCATGCATGGATCCTCAATTGTGTATTTTACTATTTTGAGTCCACACAAGTTCTCCCACTTGATGCTCCCCTGCTCATCACCATATCATCATTAGTCACTAAACATCAATAATGCATGCTCCCATACTTATCCTTGATTCTTTTTTAAAAATATTGTTCGCAGTACTCATCAAGCAAATGATTTATGTTTTTCTCCACGAGGAAAAAAATAATTGAAGGAGTACCCTTCCCAACAATTTGTTAATGTCAAGTTACGCGCTTTCCTGGTATGTTCGTTGGAAAAAGTTGGGACAGAAACATGGACCTGTTGTGACCTGTGAAAGTGCAGAAGCTCCACGGAGATTGCATTATATATACTTTATGGAACGACAAATTCAAGTGGTGGATCCTCTTGTTTCCTCCAATTTCTCATATAGTAAGACATACTGGGCTAAAAGCGGGAAAAAAAATCAAAGTGAACTCAAAAGTAATTCTGAAACATATGCGCGTCGCATTTCGTTTTCTTTTTCCACAATGTATACCACTTCAGCAAAAAAAAAAAAAGCTTCCTAGCAAAGAAAGCATTATATTTGGGGGACTAGCTAGTCGGCTCCAAATGGACAGCCATATTTCCGCATGGTGCACGATAATTCCACGTATAATTTCCTCCTTAGTCCTAATAATCTAAAAGTAAAAAAAAAGCAGCTACAAAGTTGATGATAAAGTTGTTAGTAAATCTATTATTTCGTTTTATTAATAAAGAAAGTGAAGTACAATGTCATATATATTGGGCCAGGGCTTTGTTGCAGCTAGCTGGATTACCAAATAATCATGTTATATTATCACAAATTGCACTTTCTTTTGTCACTCATAAAGTTTTATAGTATATGTGCGAAGAAAATGGAGTGCCTGCCGAAACATAGATGAACAGGAGTACACCTCCACAACACTAGTAATTCCACTGCAAGTTCATGGTAGATTATTTCTTCGCCCAAGAAAGATCATGACGTGCATATATTGACCTAATTGAAGAATAACAATCTCGATTATTTCTTCACCCAAGAAAGAAAGAATATCTTTGGCGTCTTCTCTCCCTCCACTTGCATCATATGGTTTCTTCGCCGTCCACCTGACCTCTGCTTTCAGATTTGCTCGGTTCTTAACGCGGTTCCGACAAGCGATATATGGTGTATATTGTAATGCTGGTTGCTGGTATGTATTGCCCCCGAAATTCTATGACCAACCGTGGGTGGTCCTCCTAATAGCGAGAGACTTGCATCGCCGTCACCCCACGACGAGTTGCCGTTCTTGCTTGGTGCGTCCGTCTGGATTATCACCAACCCGTCAGCGGTATTTTCCTTCAGAACAAATCAACACTACCTACCAACCAGTCAGCGGTATTTCTCTCTTAGAACAAACCAGCAACATAGGCATTTCTCATTTAACTTGCTCCTTCTATCGATCTGGACCGTCAATCGGCATTCCCATCCAACGACATGTTGTTTCTCCTGCAGCTCACCCTTTCCTTGTGCTCTAGATAGTTAGTGCCTATAGTTGAACAGCTAGTGTCATTCTACTGGATCAATGACAGATTAATTCGGCTGAATAGATTCATTTCACGATTTTCCGTCCAATCCGTATAATTAGTTTTATAATTAGATCGTTTTTAGTCCTTCTGATTTTCGATTTACAATTGGTACAATAAATTTTTCGCAAGTTTCGCAACCAACTAGACAGGCCTATATTCTGGTAGGCGAAATCATGATGGTTTACCGTGTCCAATCCTTATGTGGCCGGTACGATGACGCTGCTCCTGGAAAGGAACGCGTAGATAAGCACACGCCAACTTGCATTGATCACACTCACATGCATACGTACACATAGTTCGATCGACGACCGACGAGGCCGGCCGGCCGTCAGCCATTTCTTCCCAGGGTTAGTTGGGCAGCAGACGCATTACCGCCGTGTCACATAAACCATGGGCGCTGATCACATGCGTGTGTGTGTGTGTCGTCGTATGCATAATCCAGCTGGAGGGCACAGAACGAAGGTGACATGGTTGAAACACGAGCACACGCACACGCACACGGCCGGCGACGAGCCGACGACGGCGATGTCACAAAGAATTAGTGTTGCCGTACGTGTCAAGAGAGCGTGGTCCAAACTCCAAAGGGCGACACACAATGCAAGAAGCAGTAGCTAGCTGCTATATATGCTTTGTGGTTTCAAGCTAGTATACGCATCTTTGTTTGTTCCTTCCTTCCTTCGAACGAGCTGAGCGTGTGGCCGCTGCTAGCTAATCACGAACGAAAAGGCATGCACATAGATCTCATCATAAATCTATATATTGATACTTAATTATTTCATACCATAAGTGTACGTAGTTTTTTCCCTATATTTTTTTACTTTAAAATAATTGACTTGGAACAATCCTTTTGAGACAGTGGGAGTGATCATTAGAAATGTGTCAATAAGACTCAGGTGGCCAATCCGTCCAATCCGTATAATTAGTTTTATAATTAGATCACATTCGGCTGAATAGTTTCGAGTTCTCAACTAGAGTAGTGGTGCCCAAAAGAAGCTGATTACGGCTGGTGGCCGGAAAGAATCGCATCGATCTCAGGCGGCGATAGGATTTTTGACCGGATCGGAGGAAGAAGAAACGAAGTAGGGTAGAGCTTGGCGTACGTGTCCGACGAACTCAGACCTAGAACGCCCAAAGGCGTGTGTCATGGCACCGCCTGATGATGACACGCGCCGGCCGGAACCGGCCGGCGAGTCGTCGGCGAGACGATGACGCCGCCGCCGCCGCTAGCTTCCCAGGTGCGAACCCGACCGGCGGCATGGGCGCATGGCAAGCCGCCGGACTGATTTTTCATTAAAAAGAAAAAAAATGGTTGTCTGCGTCAGATAAATAAGAAGGTGAACCAAGGACTTGTGTTTGACAAATTTTAACATGACTTATGTTGACAGATGGTTTGTTATAGAAGAAAAGTACTGCGTGTGTTAAGAAAGAAGGCGTACTGCTGCACAAACACGAAGGCGAACAGACTCGAACTTTTCGCATGCAGCCGGGCGGGCCTTCATTCCCCATCCGAATCTCGCTCCGAGTTACTTGCACGACACGAGCTCTCGTACGTCCTCTCCCACTTTGCCGACGACCTCGTCCATCCAGACCAGACTCCAGCTAGCGGTTGGTGAAACTCCACTACTCTGTTCTTGTGTCTAGGCTATAGCTAGCGCGGATCATATCACGGCGATAGATCTTCTCTCGTCTTATTCATTCCCAGCTCTCGATTCGTGATTCGTCGACTTGTCGGCTCCATTTCCACGACGTACGCGTGCAACACCCGCCTCCGGCGGCCCTGCTCAGCCGGCAAAGAATATAACGGCGCCTCGCCGGAAAGTGGTCGTTGCCGGCGGCGGCCGGAGTCCTAATAAGTTGACGGCGAACGACGCAGCTCCCTTCTTCACCGGTTCGGTCGCCGCCGTACTACTACGTAGAGAACTGTAGTCCTTGCTTGACGGTTTGCATTAGCCAACGTGTTTGATGTATTTCATTAGCCAACGTCGTCGTCATTGAAAAGATTCAAATCGTCATTGACTGTTTATTAGCCAATATAAGCAATTCATCGTTTCCATGCTTTGACGAAAAACACAGAAAAGGTTGGCCTTTTAGGCTTTAAAACACAAGAGAAGAACATGTTGCATTGGACTTTGATGAGTACTTTAATCGCAGTAAATAAAGTTCCCCTGCTTGCACATATTATGTGTTGGAATAGAGTGAGACAGGGAAAATAAGGCTGAGCTCTGAAAAGCAGAGATATTTCATTTTTGTTTCTTTAGTTTTGCCTTTTGTGTGTTACTTAATTAAAATAAAAGTTTTTTTGCGAATTAATTCAAATGAAAGTTAGAAATGATAAAAGAGACATAGGACGGACACGGACCTACATATGTATACCTCGATTACCATGAAATGAAAAATAAATAAAAACTATTTTCTTTGGAGCGGAGGTGAAGAAAAAAAATGAACACATGAATTTTCAAAGAGAGAAGGGGAGACAGGCACAAATGAATTTTCCATGAGGTTGACCATAATGTTAGAAAATCTCCAAGCTTCATATGGATCTAACGATTGCATGGGGCAAACACGGGAATTTCAGAGGTTCATTCAGGCGCCGTCTGGAATGTGAGAATCACACTGGAAATTCGAAAAAAATGGTGGTCCAACATTTTTTTTTTGAAAACAGCGTTTTATCGATTATTTGAGCACGAATATATATTTCCAAATGAAAAAATTTTTGAACTATGAAATTGTAGCTCGTCGAGATCTACAGTTTTCGTATAAAACTTTTTCCCATTTGATTTCATATGAAATAGTTACGAAAACGAGAAGGTAGCTACCGTCATTTCAAACTTTTTGAAGATCAGATATTTTATAATCGTAAAAATAAATAAATAAAAATAAAAATCACAAGATAGAAGAACTCGACACAAAATTTTGGAACGGGCCTGTATTTGTCACACAGAGCCCACACAGGCCTGTCAGTGTCCCCAATTTGGCCCACAGCCCGGTATGCTCTGTTGGATGGAGAAGTACTGCAACTTCTCGGGATGGATGGAAATTGGCAACATGCAAAGCACCCGACGGCGGCGAACAGGGGACGGCGGCATCATCCTCTGCTCTGCGCCTCTGCCCATCACCTCCAGCAGAGGTTGCAGATGGGATTCGAAGGCCTCAAGATGCCGGTGGCGGTGGCGATGGCGACCTGGCCCTCCTGTGCGGCGCGGCGCGGCGCGCCGACTGGTCTTTTCTCCCGCCGAACTCGAATCCTCTGGGACTCGACTCGCACCGTCACGTTACGGCTGGTGCCCGGTGCTCCTCAGGTCTCGTTCGATGACAGCCAGCCGGTGACACTGACACCGGCCGGGGAGCTGAGGAGGCGATCGCCTCATCATGCACGGGATCGATGGGGCCGTGTCTCAACGTAACCCTCCTCGCTCGATGTATCGCGGCCGGCAACCCGATCGATCGGTGAGGATAACGGCCAGCATTCATCAGGGCATCATGGGATGGATCCATGATCGGGGTCAGTTCATCTGATCTCCTAGCACAACAATGCTTATTCGTGCACCCGGGCGGCATGCTGGGATAATAATGGATCCATGATCGGATCAGTTCATCGTCTGATTTGCGCACTGCGCTGGTCGCCGGCCGGATGGGTGCGGCGGAGAGAGCCACAGGCATCAGGCAGGTTACGCCCTCGGGTCGTCCGGCGACGGCGAGAGTTCCGAGCTACCACGTGATGTTACCCTGTTTGGAGTTTGGGCACCGTCGTCACTAGAGTCATCCGGCTACAAAAACTTTGGCCGATCAGCCAACCACGCGTGGGCAGTGGGCACGCACACAGGTGCGGCGGCGGATCGGTAGCGAACATGGCTGCGTGCCTGGTACCGACCGACCCGGCCGCCGACAGCATGTGCCCGTGTGCCGCAGGGGTCGCCGTCGTCACGCATCCGCTCCATCTGGGCCATCACGAACCCGTCCCAACCCAACCCGCGCATGTTCTGGGGCCAGCGCCGCGCCATGCGCGGCTGCAGGCCTGCGAGTCTGCACCGCGCATGCATGCAGACATGCAGTGCAGATGCATGCTCCCGGCTCACATCAGACATCACCTCGCCGGAGCGGACACGCGTACCGGCCGGCGCACAGGGACCACCGCCATCCTCTTGCTTGTACATACACGTACGTGGCGGCTTCACATTGCACGCGCGCGCACCAGTACTAGCTTTTAAGTTTTAACCCTGCAGGCCGGATGGCCGGTGCAGCACTGGTATGGCTCGGTTCGTTCCCGGCGCCCTCTCGCGGGACACCTCACCGGCTCAACCCCCGCCGTGCGCCGTCGAAAGATTTCCCCTACGGCACAGAGTGTAGATAGTGTGGCACATGCCCCGCGCGCGCCGCGGACATCCGGCGATCCCCGTCGTGGGCCCGTGGCCGTGGCTCCAGCATGCCAAACCTAACCTAACATGGCCTGGCCTGTGCGGCCAGGCGTGGCGAAACTGAGGGCCAGCTATAGATGTCCAAAAGCCCACATCCCGACAGCCCGCCCGAATTACGGTTTTTTTAGCCCGGTCTGAACCCGGCCCGGCCCGACAAGCTTCGGGCCCGTGTTGGCCCGGCCCGTTGCCTCGTGCCGGGCGCGGGCCGCCACCCCAGCACGCCGGGCGGCCGAGCCCGTCACGCAGTTGAAGGTCTGGCTCGGCTGCGGTCCGTCTCCCCCTCACCACATACAGGCCGAACCCCATCCACGAATTCCCCATCCACCTTATCTTTTTCTACTGCGAGCCGAACCCCATCCCCCAATCCTCCCCGTGACCCCCAGTCCCCACCCATCTCCGCGGCTCCACACCACCCGGGAGGCGTTGCCGCCGCCTGCCTTGCTCCACCGCAGAGCCGGTCCGACGCGGTCGCCCCCTCCCAACGGCGCCATGCCCCTGCCCTGCAGCTGCGGCGGATATATAGCCACGGCCCCGGCCGGCGTCGCCACTGCCCCGCGGTGGATCCGCGGCTACCACCACGGCCGGCGCCGCCCCCTGCCCCACGGCGGATGCCGACACTGCCGGCGTCGCCTAGCGCCATCCCTGCACCACCTTCCCCAACACAGCAGGCACCGCTCCTGCTCTTCCTCTCCTTCCCTGCCAAGCTGCCCCGCGGCGGAGCCGCCGCGAGCGACGCCTGCCGTTCTCCTCCGGCCCTCCCCTCCCGACACCCTACCCCACCGCCGCCTATGTTTCTAGTGCAGCTGGCGTTGGGCCGTGTCCCTCTCCACGGCGGCCGACGCGGCTGGGACAGCTGCGGGCTTCGGGCCGCCCACGTGCATGTGTAGGGCCGGGCTGTCCCAGCACGAAACGGCACGACGGGCCCGTGCTTGGGCCGTTGGCACAGCCCGTGGCCTATGCCGACACGGCACGGTGGAACTAAGGGCCGGACTCGACACGACACGGAGTTGAGCGGGCCACCCCGGGCCCGGGCCGGGCGGCCTGAGTGGACATCTATAGGGCCAGCGGCGGCGACCAGTGGCCGAGTCGAGTCGGCGAGGCGCCGCAGCGCGGGCCCGTGCTCGTGTCGGTAGCAACTAGTAGCAAGACCCACCGAGAGACAGCCAGAGCCAGCCGCATGGCGACGGCCTCGGAGATTCGTTCGGTCCTATAGGTCCCGAAAGGGACCGGACGGCCCCTGAATCTGATGGGCGCTACTGTACCCTGCACGCCCATGTGACCGCCATTGACGCCTGCCTGACAGCTATCTAATTCTACCCCATCGCCGCACAGTGCCTCCGTGCTCTGTGTTGGCCATGGCCTGATGGCCAGCACATATCTCCCCCTCTATCATCGTCACGCTGCGTCGTCCTAATCGCCGTGATCAACTGGGGGGGCTCGAGATCATCTCCACCACGCACCGTCCGATCAAATCTTGCAAGTTGTGTGTGTGATCCATGACTCCATGAGCCCATGACTGACTGATTGATCGGCCAATCAGTGAGCGAGTCCTGGCTCTGTACTTGATTTTGCTTCCCACTGGGCCAACCTGACCCGTCGCGAGTAGGGATGGATTTCCGAATTATTCGTATTCGTATCCGCTAAAAACGTTAATATGGATATCCGTATTCGTATTCGTTTTTAATATGGATGTCAGATGGATGTATTCGAATCCGATTTTCAATATTATCCGTATTCGACATTATCCGAATTATCCGACAAAAATCCGACATTATTCGTATCCGCAAAAAATAAAGTACCCATAAAAACCATGTAAAATTTATTTATATTACTAAATCCTAATTACAAATTATGTTAATTTTAATATTGCTAGTAAAATAATTATTTACACCATTTTAACTATTAAAAATTATATTTATGACAACTAACTAATTATGCTAACCTACTATTACTAATAAAAGATGTTTATATATTTACAAAATTACTTATTTTATATTTATTGTGATATATTAATTAATTAATAAATATGTTATTTGCAATAAGATATCTATTTTTTTATAACGATCATAATTTACTCTCTACTTGTAACATGATTTGATCAATTATAAAACCATCGACAAATGAAATTGATACTCATTATGAGTCTATGCTATAAATCGAGTAAGTATTCGAATGCGAATCCGAATTCAAAATATCCGTTTTGTATTCGTATTCAATAATATTCGTATTCGTATCCGAATTCGAAATAAAATATGGTAAATAGTGACATCAGAATTCGTATCCGTGCGTATCCGATCCGAATCCATCCCTACTCGCGAGGGCGAGACAAGATCGCGCATCCGCGAGCGAGCTCGTCGGCGGCGTGCAATCCATGTGCTGCTCGACGACAGTGCACCGCGGAGGCTAGCTTATTACTAGCTTAGCTGTGGGAACTTAACGGATCGCAGATGATGGATCCATCAATTGATTAGTGCCAGCTACAAGCTCCATCAGCAGCGAGTTAATCACCCATTAAGTTGCCATCTAATCCCTATCCCTAGCCACTTTACTCAGCAGCTTCACTCACTCCAGAAGCTGGCCAGCTCGCCCCTATAAATACTCGAGCCACGCTCCGTATCCGCAGCATCCAGCATCCTCCCCACCCTCAGCTCAGCTCAACACATAGTACTGTAGGAGGTCAAACATGGCGACGGCGCGGTGGCTGCTTGCTGCCGCGGCGGCGCTGATGCTGGCGGCGTGTGCGAGGGCAGCGGCGCCGCGGAAGCCGGTGGACGTGCCGTTCCAGAAGAACTACGTGCCGACGTGGGCGGAGGACCACATCCACTACGCGGACGGCGGGCGGGAGGTGCAGCTCTACCTCGACCGCTCCACGGGGACGGGCTTCCAGACCCGGGGGTCCTACCTCTTCGGCCACTTCAGCATGCACATGAAGCTCGTCGGCGGCGACTCCGCCGGCACCGTCACCGCATTCTACGTACGTCTCTCTTTTTCGCCGGGTCAGCATTACTGTTCTGCTTTTGTTCCGCGACGATGGTATAGCTAATCGATCGATCTGCCTGGAACGCTCGCGTGCACGCATGCTTGCTGCAGCTGTCGTCGCAGAACTCGGAGCACGACGAGATCGACTTCGAGTTCCTGGGCAACCGGACGGGGCAGCCCTACATCCTGCAGACCAACGTGTTCACCGGCGGCAAGGGCGACCGTGAGCAGAGGATCTACCTCTGGTTCGACCCAACCAAGGAGTACCACTCCTACTCCGTCCTCTGGAATCTCTACATGATCGCGTAAGCACCAACATTCTCTCTGTTCCTTTTTTTTCAGTATATAAAATCATCAGCATTGTAAATTCGCCGGCTGACAGTTGCAACGACGTAGATTAATTACCGCCGTACTCTTAACTTAAACTTACCGCGGCAAAGAGCTGTAAAATTTCCAGTTCACATTGTGCCACTGGGGACGGTGGAGTAGGGCCGTAGGATGGCAGCACCACAGTCCTGAAAAGATGCTTTGAATCCCTGCATCTTAAAAGAAGTACGTGCAGGCAGCAAGATGGCACGCGTGCCTCCATGTGCAGTCGTCGATGCTCACTCATCACGGCCACTGTGCAGCTGTCTCTGCAACCCTGTGCACACCAGCACGAACGTACACTAGCTGCTGCAATGGCCCGCCCCCCGGCCGTCCATCCATATCCATCCCTCGTTCACCATGAACCCAATGCAACCTCACTGACTGTGCAGGTTCTTCGTGGACGACGTGCCGATCCGGGTGTTCAAGAACAGCAGCGGCGACCTGGGGGTCCGGTACCCGTTCAGCCAGCCGATGAAGCTCTACTCGAGCCTGTGGAACGCCGACGACTGGGCGACCCGCGGCGGCCGGGAGAAGACGGACTGGTCCAACGCGCCCTTCGTCGCCTCCTACCGGGGCTTCCACGTCGACGGCTGCGAGGCCTCCGCCGAGGCCCGGTTCTGCGCCACCCAGGGCGCGCGGTGGTGGGACCAGCCGGAGTTCCGGGACCTCGACGGCGCCCAGTACCGCAAGCTCCGGGACGTCCGCCAGCGCTACACCATCTACAACTACTGCACCGACCGCGACCGCTACGGCGCCGCGCCGCCGCCCGAGTGCGCCAAGGACCGCGACGTCTGAAATTTGTTGCTTGTGGGTTCTCATCCGTTCTCGCTAAGCTCGCTATAGCTGCTTTTGGTTTGGATTTAGCAGCTAGATAGCCTGCCTGTTCTGCTGTATTGGTTTGGTGTATTTTGTGTGTGTGCTGTGTCTGTGTGAGCAGGTACTACTACCTGTTGTGCTGTGTAACTGTATTGTATAACGGGCTCAGAGCAAGGTCACCAATTGATATTGGCATTGCGTATTCGCGTTTTGGTTTTGGAAAATCATCAGCTAGTTGGATCCTCTTTGTTCTTCCTTGTTCTTGATCAAGATCGAGGATTTGGTCGGAAGGCTTGTTCACACAACAAATCTGCCGCACAGCACAAATCTGTCAAAGACATGCGGAACGCTCTCATATTCGGCCATTGCTATTGTTTTTTCAGTTAACTGGAGATTCCTCTTGAAAAAAGGGCAAGAGCAGCAAAAGCATCTTGGGTTAGCTGCTCTCCGTTGTTCGGACGCGCGTGCGTGGCGACAAAAGGGAAAGGCCACCTGGGGTTCCGGGAAAACCCAATGCAATGCGGGTTCTGTACCGAGATTCTGGCAGGATCTCGTGCGCCGGCCGGGGATCCTCGCGGCGGCCGGTACACGCGTACGCCTCGCCGTCGTCGGCGCCGCCGCCCCTACGGCTAGGGATGAAACCAAAACATCCGAATTGTGTAATAGATTGATATTTTTAGATCATAATAAAATAAATTTGGTGCTAATTTTTTATGTATTATAACCAGCTAATTACTGGAAAAAATAAAAAAAATTAGCTACAATTTTTTTATGGATTATTTGCTTTCGATAGAGAAAAAGGTGAAAAAACATCCGTATCCGAATCCGAATAGATATCCGAATTTCTTTTCATCATTTGATCAAAATATAGCGCACATTTGAGGTTTATTTTGTATGAATCTTAACAAGCACAATGCCAAGAACAAGAATATAAATTTTGGATACAAAATATTATACCTAATTTAACTAAAATAAAAAAGAACGACTAAAATATGATATCCGAATTGATATCCGGTTCCATCCCTACCTACGGCCGCCGATAAATGAGCCGGCTACGTGCTGGCAGCCATGTTCGAATGTCTGCAGGCCGGCGCCAACCGCTACTGCATGCGTCGTAAGTTATCCTGTTGTTTAATGGGTCCGCACCACTACACGCCCAGGAATGAAGAAAGCCAGAAAACCGTATGCTAGTATATGCATGACCATGACCAGATAATCCTGTACCCGTGAATCGAATCGGTGTGTGACCCTGAAGATCACCGCATCGCCGGCCGGGACACGCTAGCTCGAACCTCGAATTCAATAGGAAGAGCTTTGGACGGCACCGCACCGCCGGCGGCCGGCGAGGAGGAGCTGCAGCCGTGTGAGACGAGGGGAGGCTGGCGGGTCGCCGAGGAGGGAATGCGCCCTCGGTAGGTTGCGTTGCCCTTGCCCCGGTGCACCGCGCCGCCACGCCTTGGCCGCTGGAGCCCGTATCAACGTTCACCCATGACACCAGGGGAGGTCACGCACCGTCGGATCTAGTCGCTCGACCATAGAATCCTGTTGTCCTATCCCACTGGCCCAAAAATTAGATAGACGTACGACACATCGCTCAAAAATCGGTTCGACTTATAATGATAATTATTCTCTTATAAAATTTGTTTATTAAGACATATGGCTGCATTACCATACATTCTTCTTAGCTTTGCAGCAGCACTCCATTGTTACAGCGTTCTCATGTTTCACACAGCGGGCACCTATACCCTTGTAGCCCAAGGATGCACATTTTTTAGAGCATATCGACATTTTACATAATTTTTGATGAAAGCATATGTCCCCCTGTGGTGGTGGTGGTACAAGCGATGGTGATGATGGCGGCGGTGACTGGACTTCATGGCTCCAACCTAACCATGGAACACAATATTGATCAGAGAAATATTGATCTGTTATCACACTTAGAAGAATTTGTCATAAGAGAAGTGTAGAGAAAGCAAAAGTAGCGGAGCCTACCGCTTCTAGCATTGCAAGTCATGAAGGTAGAAGACATGGTTTCAAGAAGCAGGAACAAAACAACCGCCTTGCACAAAATCCTCATCGTAGAGGTCTTGATGAGCGCCATGAACAAGAGAATCTTGCTGCACTCCTTTCTTTTTATGAATGGGATGATTGCTTATGTTTGTATCGTATTTCTATACTGGTGTGCAAGTGTTCACACAGAAAGCACACATATATAGACGAGTTCTCTCAGAATTTGTGCGCTCTACTGTATCTCCAACACTATCTAGCTAGTGTTTTGATATCTTTAAAAAGATACGGTATATCTTCTTGAACACTCCAATAAATATTTAATGTATCCAGACCAATCTACAGAAATAAATAGCCACATAATTTATATCCTTTTATATCCAACACTACTATTTTGGTATCTCAAAATTATGCTGCAATATTTTTTCTTTAATGCACATGCAGACGTATTTAAATTATTGCGGTGTGCTGTTTAATAGTTTTAGGCTTTTAATGCACATGCAGACAAGCTACACAATTTGTAAATCAGCAATGCTCTGGCACGGGCGTCTGTGTTTAGTTCGTCAAATTTGCATGAATGGATAGTGCATTAGGGAGGAAAAGTGTGCATTGGAGCGTGTGCTGTGAGAGAAGATGTGACTCGAGGTGACGAAAATGTGATGGGTGAACAAGGGCACTTACAGTGCAGACTCTACCCATAGTCTATATGTCGAAGAATCTAGTACACGGAACCATGACTCCCAATGCAGATTTTGTATCATGAAGTCTATCTAATATTTCTCCTGTGTTATTAAATAAACAGACACAACAAGCATGCGGCCACACAGGATCCGCACAGACCTTGTTTTGCACGTAAACTTATTAGTGTCTAACTTATATTAGGCCAGTCTCAGTGGCAGTTTCAAGAGCACAATTACCTACGCTGTTATGTCATCTTTTGAATATGACGAAACTGTCACTCTCAGTGCACAATTTCATAGACGTAGTTTCACAGACATGATGCAACATTTAATTCTTACATGTGTTGTGATCAAATGTGACATGAGAACTATGTAGACTTTTGTAAATAAACCAAGGTTGCATTTCAACTAGCTTCGATATTCCTACAATATTAAATATTTGCATATATGAAAATGATTACATATAGTTCTTGTTTCAAATGTGCTCCACCAAATCCTTCTTGAGTTGCATATGAGCCGAGCGATCTCGAAGTTCCTCGTTTCTGTCTAGCACCCTTTCAAATGGAACATAGTCTTCGGGGGAGAATTCAGGTGCTTCGACGACTAGGGTACCAACAACCTCATTTAGATCAAGAATCTCTTTGATGGCTTCTTTAGTTTTTTCATCTTCAACTATCATATTATGAAGTATAATGCAAGCTAGCACCACATTTTCAAGTTGACCACGATCATATAGGTGAGCTGGTAGTTTTAGAACACACCATCGACGTTTTAATACTCCAAATGCGGTTTTATATCCTTTCTCTTCCCTTCTTGTTTTTTTTTGCATATAATTTGTCCTTGTCAGAGATAGGCATGAATATTGCCTTCACAAATACATCCCATTCTGGATATATCCCATCAGTAAGGTATAATAACCCGTGTTGTATTGATTTCCATTGACCATGCATTGGACTCTAGGAGCTTGACCCTTTAATTCTTTGATAAATATATTAGATTGGTTAAGAATATTGATATCATTATTTGAACCTACAACTCCAAAGAAGGCATGCCATATCCAAAGATCATGTGATGCCACGACCTCAAAAATTATTGTAGGGACTTTCTCACCACCCCGAGTAAATAGGCCCTTCAATGCATTTGGACATCTTTCCCATGGCCAATGCATGCCTTCTACCAGGAAAACTTGGTATGTCACCAATTTTAAGAAGTCGCTCTGCATCTTCCACAGTGGGGCATGTCAAATATCGTCGACCAGTATTCCATTCACGTTCACATGGGATAGTTTCACATCGCCTGCTATCGACTGAACTCCCCCATGGAGCAGTTTCACATTGCTATCGTCTGAACTCCCCATGGAGCAGTTTCACATTCACATTCGCATTCACACAATAACAATACTAGATCATTGTAGTTTCACATTCGCATTCACACAACAATAATACCAGACCAAGCAGATTAAGGTTCACATTCTAAAATGTCCACTTACAACTAGAAATAGTATTGACAGATAATTGACCATAATAACTTAGATAAACATCACATGGATCAATTTCACATCCACATGAACTGAAAATGCCCACTAACTTAGACCATCAAAATGGACTATCAAAATAATATCAGTTTCACAGAGTGATCCCAAGCCTTCCATCTTCTGAAGCCTTCCACTGAAAATAGACTATCAAAATATTATCAGTAAAATATAGTTGCTAGCGACATCAGAGGAGCTAGAGAAATAACAGTAGAGATAGGTGCATGTCATGTCCCTCCATACCTGATAGAGTTGCCATGATCTCTAGTGCACACACCTACAATTGATTCATTGCCAATGATATTCACAATTAAGCATGGATAAGGTTTAGAAAAAGAATTGTAACAGATTGCTAACCTCATCAATCCTCATCAGTACCGAATATCTTCTTCTCAATCTTCTGCAATGTCTTCTCGAATCTACCCTTCACTTCTTCTGGCATATTGCTTGTATCATTAGCTAGCAACAAGTTATAAGATTTGACCCACTTTGCTTCCTTCTGATCCTTTGCAATCTGAAGGTGCGATTCTGTCATTTTTTACAATCCTTCTTACACTCTTGAGTAAGATCAATTATTTTGGTTACACTATCTCCAAGCTTGGAAATACCATCTAGAATTTGGTCTGCCTTCTGCTTGCCTGTGTGCTCTGCCTTGGCTGCTTCTCTCCTCATTGGATGTGGCACATCTTTGTCATTAGTAGCATCCACATCAATACTTTTGTTTTCCCTTTTTCTGATCGAGCAGCATGTGTACACCATTTTGGTTCGTTTCTCAGGATGTTCCATCAGTGGATCATTTGGAAAGGTTTGAAATACTTCTTCTTATACATCAGTGGATCCTTTATTTGGTCATCAGAGTATCCACTCTTGTTCATTTTGATGACTGAATTCCAATAACCATTGAACTCATTTATCGTCCTGCTTAGACGTGACCAATGGATCTTTAGTTGGTTCGTATCTCTAATATGATCTGGCTGACTACACTGAATGTTTGGATGTTTCAAGCTTCACCTAGTGCAATGGATTTTTGTATGTTTCATTTAGCAATTTTAAATGCGAAGACAACTGATTTGAAACATTTCAACTCTTATCTATGTTGTTGCAACATATAATTTGACTTTAAATGCTGCAATATCTCATTAGGAATAATGGAATATATCATTTGTTTTTTCTGAACTTTTGCAAAAGTCAATTAGATAATGTTCCATCCATTTTATTAATTTTTTAAAGAAAGATGGCTGCATTACCATACATGATCCTTAATTTTGCAGCAACATTGAATTGTTATTTTGTTGTGTTTCATACAGCGGGCACCTATACCCTTGTAGCCCAAGGATACACATTTTACAGTACACATCGACAATTTGCAGTCTTTTTCATCAAAGTAGATGTACAATTTATAGTCTTCTTGATGAAAGTAGATGCCCCCCTGTAGCGGTAAACGTCGTGGTGGTGGCAGTGACTGGACTTCATGGCTCCAACCTAACCTTGGATTTTGGAACACATTATTTATTAGAAAAAGATTGATCTTTTATCACACTTCATAGAATTTGTCAAAAGATCATCAAATTATAGAGAAAGCAAAAGTAGCGGAGCTACCACTTCCAGCATCGCATGACAGGAGGGTAGAAGACATGATTTTAAGAAACAAGAATAGAATAATAGCCTTGTATGCAATTCTTAGCTTAGAGGTCTTGATGAGCACCATGAACAAGTGAGTCTTGCTATACTCATTTCTTTTTATGAAGGGGATGATTACTTATGTTTGTATCGTATTTCTATACTGGTGTGCAAATGTTCACACAGAAAGCACTTATATACAAATCCTCTCAGAATTTGTGTGCTCTATCTATTATATATCCAACACTATTTATCTAGCGTTGGATATCTTAAAGGGTTTCGTATATCCTCTTGAACACTCCAATAAATATGTTAATGTATCCAAACCAATATCAAATAGAAATAAATAGCCCCATAATTTAGGTCCTTTCATATCCATGACTATTATTTTGGTATCTCAAAATTGGTGAAGACTTCGTTGAAACTACGTGTTTTTTCGACAAAAGCACAACCGCACTGATCCGTCAGACCATTTATGTGTGCATAGGCACCACAATCGCTAAACCTTAAACTTTTATTCCCCGTCTCTTTTATCTTCTATGCTGCAAGGAAATCGCTGGGGTAGCCGATGATTGAGTGGTGGTGGCCCATGTGGTGGCTCCCGGCACAGTGGAGGGTGGTGGCGGCGATCTCCAGCGAGATCTGTATTTCTCCTTTCCCTCTTCCTCTCTGTCCCTCGTGACCAAATCTTCCGACCTCTCTCTCTCTCTCTCTCTCTCCCCCTCCGAGGTTCAGCCGAGGCGGATTGTGGGCAGAGCGGCCAGCGGTGAGGTCGTCGTTGATCGAGCCGGTGGTTGAGGTCGCGACAGGGTTAGGGTTCATAGGGTGGGACCTTGGGGTTCCAATGGTGTCCGACCATAGAAGAGGAGAGGTGGGAGGGGTGGGGGCACCACCGGCTGGGCGGGGTCGGTCGATGGTTGTTGGGCCGATTACTGGCAGCGGGAGCACGACGACTATTAAGATTAGGAAAGGTGGAGTTGAGAGGGCTGCGGCAGTTTGTGAGCGGACGACGTGACATCATGGAAGCCACCGGCCAAGGAGGAGGAGGAGGACGATGACGAGGAAGAGGCAGAGTGGGTAGGTCACCAGAGAAGAAAGGATGGTAGGGGAAGGAAGAAGAACAAAAAGCTAGGGGAGAGAAGGATGACAACCAGCTACAATTTTGGCACAATTTTGCCAAAATTGCAGCCAGCTGTAAATTAGCCACATCCCTCAAAATTATGCTTCGATATCTTTTCTTATTCTGTAATAAATATGTGAGTATCTAAAGTGGTATTGCTGAATGGTTTTAGACTTTTAGTGTACATGCAGACAAGCTGCTAAGAAATACATTTCTAAGTTGGCACTACCGGGTGGCTCTATTCTTTCAGATCATGAACAAAGGCAGGTGCTTTGTGGACCTTCAGGGACAAACTTGGGGTTTTAGAATTCACAAACATCCACTACGACCTTGATAGCTTGCTGCAATAGGCTCTGCTCCCAGACCTGGATCTCTTTCACCACTGAGGAAATTATTGCTGTTATGAAGGATTTGCCTGCTGGTCATGCTCTAGGACCTGATGGTTTCAATGGTGTCTTTCTTAAGAAGTGTTGGCACATTATCAAGGAAGACTTTATCACACTCTGTAATGACTTTGCTCATGGTAACCTGGACATTTCTTCTATAAATGGATGCCTCATGATCCTCATCCCTAAGAAAGCCCCCCTCCCCCACTGTTAAAGATTACAAGCCCATTTATTTGCTGAATTACTCTATTAGATTCCTTACTAAGCTCTTGGCTAATAGACTTTAGCAAGTTATCCTTCAAGTGGTCCATACTAATTAATATGGTTTTATTAAGGGCAGAATTATTCAAGATTGCCTACCCTGGGCTTTTCAATTTCTTCATATCTACCATAAATCTAAGAGGGAGATTGTGAGAGACATGGGTACCCCTGGGTCCCCACCGACCAGGGTCTCAGCCATCCCCGACAAGCGGGCTTGACCTACCAGAAGACCCGCCGACCTGTCAGTGGGCCCTGCTCGACCTGACATGTGGGTCCAAGGACGTAAAGATACTTGGTGTACAAGACAAGACAGTCCAGCTCGGATAAGCTTTCCCTGTTGTAACCAACTAGGATAGATGGAAACTAACTTGTAACCCAAGGCACGCCAGCCAATATAAGGCGGCCTAGGGCGCCCCTCAAGGGCACGACGTCAACGGCTCCCTCCTCGGGGGCAGATCTCTCTCATAATTCCACCACCAAACTGGACGTAGGGTTTTACTCTCCGGAGGCCCGGACCAGTATAAATCGCCGTGTTCCTCGTGTCTCGCCGGGATTTCCGTGCTCGTCCTACGTGTAACCATCTACGCTCTTATTAGTTCCTTGATCCCTCCATTGACCTACAACCGCTTGGGTCGCCCCCTTGCGGATCTGTCCAGGTTTCACCCCCTGACAGTTGGCGCGTCAGGTAGGGGTGATCGGGAGCTCTTTGTGTAGCGTGATGGCAGTTCGCTCCGGCGACATCTTCGGCGACGACACGAAGGATATCTCCGCAGCGACCTGCTCGCTGCTACCCTCCGATCTATTCGCGAGGTCGGCGGCGCGCCAGAAATTTTTTCACGTACGGCCACCCACCCAACGATCTACGACGGCGTTGACAATGTCCGGTTGCATCTGCATGCGGCCGGGAGGAGTACGTCTAGGAAAGTTGAAGTCGGCGGCAGGCCTCAGCGTCCGCCCGCGTTAACTAGGCGTCCTTCACATGCACGTGACCAAAGAAAATCCATATAGGAAGCTTGCAGATACAGGGAAGCTTTTCCTTTTATTATTTTTCTTTCTTTCTTTCGTATCTGATCTTGCAACTGGTCGACAAGGCTATTCTAATCTTTTCTCGTGTATTGATGCATGCGAGTCCTCTGGTCAGCACTTGACAGCCGGCATGACAAGCACCAAGCAACCACAGGCCACAACAACCCGACCTGCTGATGTCACCTTGACGGATCGAAGCGACTCAAGGTCGCGCGGCCGGCTACTGCGACAGGTCGGCACGACCCGTACCACATCAGATCGGCATGTCTCTGACTCAGCGTCGACGGCCACGTCTCGACCGTGACCACGACGACCTCCTCAGCTATACCCAAGCTAAGTATTATTTGTAATTAAATATTTTATGACTTTCGTATATTTTCGTCGATCGTCTCGGATTCTCCGTGTCTCCGTGACCTTCGCCGACCTGCTTTACATGCTTTTTCTTGCTCCTTCTCCCCTCCCTCTCGACACGCTCGAGGGCTTGGCGTAGCCGACCTCGATACGCTCGGGGGCTTGGCTTTGCCAATTTCAGGGTCGTCAGACCTGAGGGACTTAATTAACTTCTGTGTGTTCTCCCTTTAAATGTCTTTTACGTATTATGTGCATTCTTAAGTCGTGTGGTTGCGAGACCTTGGGTCCAAGGCCCCCCTCCGCGCGCCGGTTGCACCTAAGCCTCCACGCTGAGCCGTGCAGTCGGTAAGCCGTTCCTCCACTGAGTTGGGTTAGCGGAGGGGACACGTTTTGCAGCTTCATAGCATTTGAGTTCGCATAATTTGCGCCTGGCATGATGAGGGGAATGCTTTCTCAAACAAAACACATCGCAAGCATGTCTTAGGCCCAGGCCAAATTTTCATCACATTTGTGCAGATTAATACACCGTCTTTGCATCTACTTTGTTTCACAGGGCCAGCTCCTTGTCCAGCTTCCGGAGTACTTCTGACCTATGGACGTGTCTCCTGTTGCCTAGCGGACCTCTCTGGCTCGCGGTGGGAGACGATTCGGCGCTTCCACGACTCATCCAGCTTCCACGCTCGGGGGCTGGTCGCTCTCTTGAGGTCTACGGTGACCCCATTAAAGCTTGACTTTGAGAAAGCCTTCGACAAGATTGAGCATGAGGTCATTTTTTAGTCATGAAACATAAAGATTTCTCTGAAAAGTGGCTCAATTGGATTCATGGCATCCTCAACACTGCTACCTCTTTTGTTCTTCTTAATGGGGTTCATGGAAAATCCTTCAAATGCAAAAGAGGGGTTAGATAAGGGGGATCCCTCGTCTGCTCTTCTTGTTGTTTTAGCTGCTAATTTGTTACAATAGGTTGTCAACCATGCAGTCGTAGATGGCTCACTCTCTCACCCCCTAGGTCCTGATTTTGGAGGAGATTTTCCTATCATCCAATATGCAGATGACACTTTACTCATTTTGACAGTTGATTGCTTCCAGTTATTGAATCTAAAATTCATTCTTGAGGCTTTTGCCACTTCCACTGGTCTTAAGGTGAACTTTGATAAATGCTTTCTGGCTCACATTAATGTGGATGGTGCAAAGATGGATGATCTTGCTGCTTACTTGAAATGTCAGATTACTTCCATACCCTTCACTTACGTGGGTCTCCCCTTAGGCACCACAAGACCAACAGTTTCATAATTCATGCTCTTTCTTTGCTAGGTACCCAAACATCTCTATCAACAAGTTTAAGTTCTTTGAGCATTCAAGGGATTACAGGTTACCTCTTTCAGTTGTGGCAGTTTCTCAACTTGCTTCTTTGACTGCTGGTATTAGGTCTTACTTCTAACCAGAATGATCTCTGGACTTATATTTGGGGCTCAACCTGCTTCTCTTTAAAACGAGACTATTCATCCTTGTGTGGTGTTGCTCCTACGTTCCCTCTCTTTAAATGATTTTGGAAATCTCAAGCACAAAATAAGCACAAATTCTTTTTTTTTACTCCTAAGGGACAAACTCAATACAAGGAATCTACTTCGAAGGAAAACAATGCATATTCAATCCTATAGTTGTGTGCTTTATGTAGAATCAATAGAAGATGACAGATGCTATTTGTTTTTTAGTTATCCTTTTGGCCACCCAATATTATGGGTACCCAAAGACAACAATTACGAGCGACTATCACAGCTACGGTGACCCCCGACATATTTTTTGGTGGCTTTCTGGATTTATTTTCATGAAGGAAAACAGCTCCAGATCAACTGGTATTCCGGGAATTATTTTTGTGAAGGAAAACGGCCAAAGACCACCTCCATCACCTCACGTACAAGCCACTTCATGCACCAGATGTCAAGGGCAATCACACGTGGCAACAGCAGCCAGCAGGAACCAAGAGCGGTGGGAGCCGTTGCATGGGAAAAGACCTCCCTTTTACAACTGTTGTGCATGCACAACCTCTCTCTGTCTTTCTCTCTCTTCACTAATATAGCCTGCCCCCTTGTCTGCTAAAGCGGAGAACAAGGGTCCTCTCGTGTGGGGGAGGGGGGGCTAGCTTTTTTACTTGGACTTCTTCCTTCTCCTCCCAGGACGAGCACTCCCTTTCTTCTTCTACCTCCAGCCATCCATGACTCTCACACTACAGAAACTTGAGACCGAGCTCCCTCTCTCACCCATTTGTACCCCCTACTACAAATCAGCGCAAATAACATAGCAACACAAACTGGACGTAGGGTGTTACTCTCCGGAGGCCCGAACCAGTATAAATCCTTGTGTACCCCCATTTGCGCAACCGTCCGAGGCCCAGCACGCAATCCGATACAATTTTACTGTCGGCGGTAGATAACCCCGACAGTTGACGCACCAGGTAGGGACCTTTTGTGTGTCACGACGTTTTTTCAGGTTTCGGACGGCCAACTACGACGACAACGGCAGCGACATAGGCACCGGCGGCTGCAGGGACGCCGGCAGCGACACCGGCGCCACCTACGACGACCGAGGCGAAAACCACTCGGGTGAATGATTAGAAGGGCGAACCAACGCTTGGACGGAACAACGAACTACTCGAACGATGCTGCACCAAGGCCCTAGCAACTCAACACGGCTTCTCGGCGGGAACTGCTGGCGTCTGCGTCACGCGGCCTCCCGGTTTTCTCTTCCTCCCGACGGCCTGCGAACGCCGACGGCGTTTTCCGACACGGGGCCCGCCAGCTGCAGCGACACGGCGCCTGCCTTCCCTTCGTCTCCGCGCAAGGCGGGTCGGCGTCCTCTTCCCCTGCATCGCAGCGCAGCAGGCCCGCGGTCTCCTCCTGGAGCCGCGGCCCTGCGCGGCGCCCGCGGCCTCTCCTCCGACCACCTCGACCAACGCGGCCCCGAATCCTCCTCGCGTCGCGGCGCCCTGCTTCCTCCACCTCGAAGCGGCTCGGCGCTGCGCGTCGCATCCCCCGCCTCGCTTCGGCTCGACGCGGCGCCTCGTCTCCTTCGCCTCGGCCCCACCTCAGCGACATGACGACCCGGCGCAGGATCCTCCGCGGCGGCCTCTCAACTTTTCTTCACAGGAGCGAACCATCGCCCACTTCAGAAATTCGGGCTTTGGTCTTCTTTTATTTTTTTCTCTCTCCCCTATTGATTCACGCAGGAAAGAAAAAAAATCAAATCAGCCTCTTCCCGTCGCAAAAGCCAGCAGCGGCAGGCAGCAAGCAGCGAGCCGTAAAATCCTCACGCAGCACGCCACCACCCGCCGTGGCCTGTGCCGCGCAGGCCCCGCCTCGTGGGTGCCGTCGGCCTGGCTAGCCCGCGCCTGGAGAAGAGCGGAGCTCGACGTGGGGAGGAGCCAGTCAAGATCCCGCGACGCCGAGCGCTGCCTCTCCTCCGGATCACCACTCCGTTGCTCTGCATCTCTCTGTTTCAGCCCGTGGATCCCAAGGGCTGTTGGATTGACTCGTACGTTTGCGCGAGATGGCCGACCGTGCGGCCCTCCGCCGCCTCCGCCACGCCGTGGCCGGCGACGCGGCTCACCGGCGCCTCCCGCCGCTGCGGCCAGCGCGCGAGCTTGCTCCATCACCACCCTCGGCGCTACGGCCTCCCGGCACGGCTGCAGATGACCAACGGGCCGCTGCGACCTCCTCGACGACTCCGCCGACGCGCCCTGCTCCGAGCCCGCACCGACGGCCGGCGGCCCTGCTCCACCGCGGCAGCACGACGTCCACCTCCCCGACTACGACACTGTAACGCGGCTTGCGGCGCGTCTCTTTCCAACAACCGGCGACGCGCGCGCGGCTCCGCGACGACCCCTCCGTCTTCACCACGGCGCGGCGGACGAAGTGGCGCCTCGACACGATGGCGGTCGGCCCCGGCGGTCGGGCGAGCGCCCGACGCCACCTCCCCCTCGCCGCCCGGTGGCCCCGCGCCGACGCCACCTCCGTCTTCCCCACCGCGCGGCGGAGCCCTGTCTCTTTCTTCACCGAGCGGCGGGCGGCACCCCACTTGCTTCACCACGCCGCGATACGGCTCCCGTCGCCTCCTCCTCGAACCACGACACGGCGTGGCATATGCGTCCATCCTCCTCGGGCTACAACGCGACACAGCGCACGCGGCCGTCTCCTTCTCGCCCGACGGTTCGGCGCGGCGTCTGTCGCCATTGCTTCCTTGCCCGGCGGCGCGGCGTGGCGGAACGTCTTCTCCTCGCCGTAGCGGGGCTCCCGCCACCTCCGACCCGCAGCGTGGCCGCTTCGGCCCGGCTCCCGTCGCCTCCCCCTCAGGGTGCGGCCGCCCGACGCGGCGCTCGCTTCCGCCTCCTCGTCCTGCACCCCCACGCGCCGCCTCCCGCTCGACGCGCGGCGTCCCGAAGCCCACCGCTCCGCGTCCCTGAGCACCCAGGCCGGAGAGGAGCGGGGCCCCGGCGGCAGGATGTGCAGAGCAGGGCTGCGGCGACGGGCCTCGGCGGCCTGGCGAGCTCGCACCTGCATCCCACTGCGGCGAGTCGACTTCCCCACGGGAGAGGTTCTTTTGTCTCTTTTTTGCAGGACTGATGCCCGGGCATCATGGCGAACCTACTCGGGAAAATTGCTGCGGACGTACTTCTCATGTGAGGCGGAAAGTCCTCGTGCGAGTCGCTCTTGGTCGGAGGTGGGAAGTTCTCGTGCAAGGCGGAAACTTCTCGGAAGGCCTTCTCGTGCGAGGTGGAGAGTACTCGTGCGAGGCGGAAGGAAGTCGTGCAAACGAGCCTACTCCGAGAAACTCTTCGGGGACGGAAAAACAACTCGAACAGATGAAGTTCCCGCTCGGGAACATCGCCTTTCTGACCTAAAAACATGATTTTCTCGTCTGTACCTAAGTTCTTGTGTATAGGTAATGAACTGTAACATCGGCCGTCCGCCACCCTGGCCTTCTCGTGCGAGGCGGAGAGTACTCGTGCGAGGCGGAAGGAAGTCGTGCAAACGAGTCTACTCCGAGAAACTCTTCGGGGACGGAAAAACAACTCGAACAGATGAAGTTCCCGCTCGGGAACATCGCCTTTCTGACCTAAAAACATGATTTTCTCGTCTGTACCCAAGTTCTTGTGTATAGGTAATGAACTGCAACATCGACCGTCCGCCACCCTGATGAGGACAAAGCCGTTTCGAGCACCGCGACGGGTGACGGCAAGCCGAGACCGACCGCTGCGTGATTGCTCGTCGTCGTACCCCATCCTACTTCGCATACCTCGCCGCGGCGACCCAGCTCGCACCTTCATCAGCTCACACCTTCATCGCTCACGAGCGCATCCCGACCGACCGCGGCGCCGCCATCAACAACAACGGTCAATGGCGCTGGCAGCCATCTGGCAACCGCCTCGAACGAACCCGAGACGTCTCCTGCACGAAACCAACGACGACCCCGACAAATCGCCGACCGCCTTGACAGTCGTCCGCTCGACCACCGCGGGCGTCACGAAGCTCGGAGGCTGGTCAGAACGGGCCTGGGAACGACACGCCGACTCCCCCGACTCGAACATAAATCGAGCTAAGCATACTCCTAGCACCACCGTTTTTTTCCAGCTATAACACACCCCGGCACACGTCGCCGAGACACATCAACACAATATCTTTTTCCTCTCACACAAGTCGTTAAAAGTACTCGGGGAGCACACGCCTTAAATCGTGAAACCTCAACCCCACACCTACACTTCCCACGTGTGCACACAGCCTGCTCCCTGCGCTACGGATGCGGCTGTTGGTGAATACAAAAAAGCACATGTACAGTCTGCATATGCAAAATGGTGAAAATATGTTTCCAAATCGTGCATGCACGAGCAACATACCAATTTATGCATGCATAAGATTTAATTCCTTCTCTGTTTTTTTTTACAAATTTTGAATGCCAAAACACCCCGGTACACACGTTACACGGAGTGAAAAATCAACGGTGTATTCAATTTGAAGACCTGTACAATCCACTTCATCTGAACATCAAGCACTTCACTTTATTTTGAGACTGACCATTTTCACAGCAAGAACATCGGAGCAATAATATTCTGTCTACGCATATTCCTTTTCTGCTGCTCATCTTATTTTGGGAGCAATAATAACATCAGAGCAATGATATTCATCTGAACGGGAGCAGCCAACCTATCTACTTATGGAATGCCATAGTGCAACTACAACGAATGGCTGCTACTGCGATATGAAACCCAGGATTAACGAGCTTAGCTGTTCAAGGCGATTGGCTCAGTGGCCTTTCGCAGCCATTCCTTTTCCTGCTTGTTCAGATAGGGTTCCAAGATGTTCCTGCAGTCAGAGTGGTATGTGTTTACCCATTCGATTTCAACTGGGGTCAGCAGGTTGGTGTCAATCAGTTTGGCCTGGTATGGAGCCTGCATAACAGATAAACAGAAGTGAGTCATCAATAGATTTTAAGACAAACTGTTATTGTCAAAGTTCGATGCCACTGACACGGAAGTGTAAGGATTACGCAAGTAATGCTTACCCATGTTATATGTTCAAATGCCAAATAACCCTTGTCTCCAAAATTGAACTTAGCATTGGCCTCTTTGCAAATAAGAACATTCTCCAATCTTACACCAAAGCTCCCATCTTCATAATAACCAGGTTCTACACGAAAGATCATATACAATTATGAATTTCCTAGAACTCTTAAGAATATTAACATTTGGCTACAATAGAAATTGACAGCAAATAGTAAATAATTGAAACAATCTCACAAAGCAATTTTGATGTAGGATATTCACTGACCATCTGTTACAGTCATTGATGCTTGCAATGGTACATTTCGAGCAGTAGGTCTGAAGCTAATTAGATGAGGACCTGGTTCAAAAGCAAGAAACGAACAGTTCATTTCGTGGAAGTCGTACAATTAGATGAGCTTAGATAGTATAAGGGGAACCCATCAATCAAACCTTCATGAACATTCAGATAAGATCCAATCCCATGGCCTGTGCCGTGCCGATAGTCAAGACCCTCCCTCCACAGTGGGGCTCGCGAAAGGATATCAAGAGCATGACCTGCAAGTATTATTGAGGTTCAGTACAACAAAATTAGTGAAGGAATTCCATCAAAAAGTTCAGTATAGATCATTATGACTTTTCATTAAAAAACATATAAAGCAAACTACAGCAAATACATTGGTCTTAGTAGTATATGATATAAAAGAGATTCCTGTGGTGTCCTGTGCAGTGTTCTGAATATAAGATCCTGTTTACAGCTGATATATTGTCACAGCTAACACTATCAAGGCTTTCCTTATAGGAGCAAATGGTAAGCATCAAGTCTGACCTATCTTCAAGAGAACAAATTTATTTGCAAAAATTGAATTCAATTTAAGGTCTTGTCTCACTTGAATGCTAATCCTAAGGTAATGGTTATTTTAAGTTTGGATCAAAGTGCTGAAACCATGGCAAAACAGCTATCAATAAGCGACTTCATCAACATTACAACAATGTTTCTCCATAATAATTTTGAACAGTTTGTACATAGAGATGACTAAAGAGCCAAACAATACTCACCTGTCGTCCCATTAGGAAATACAGCAATGTCTAGTGCGATGTGACCTTTCAAGACCTATTTTAAACGTGAAGAAATTCAGAATTAGAAATAAATCAACCACAGAGAGTGCAAATAAAAACCAAACTAGAAGTGATTCTAATGAGTTTTAATAAATTCAAAGTTTCATGATAAAGTTCATATAATGACAAATACATAAAATAGGTTTTTTAAAAAAATAAATACAAAAAATGTTAGCTGGTTGATTCATTCAGGCAGATTGCTAACTTTTTATAAAACACTAGAACAATGAAAGAGGCTTTCAGTGAGTAGTAATGTTAACCATTCATTTGTTATCACCCACTGAACTGACAGATTATCGAAACTGCTAGTTAAGTGAGAATAAAACAATTGTTGCAATAGGTGAAAATATATGGACTGGAGACAGAAGAAAATACCCTTCTAAAAATCAAGTGCCAGATGACAACAATATCCATCGTTTTAAAGTCTCAAGAAAATGTCACAACAAAAAAAAAAGAACTTACTGCTGTGTAGCACGACTTCTCATGCAATGAGGGTTTACCAAAATGTACAGTTCTTGTAATGTCTGTTGTACCATCCAGGTACTTCATGTACATGATATCGGAGGTCAGCAGATTCAAAGAGATGTCATAACATATAGCTACAGTTCAGTCCTAACTATACTAACCTGTGCACCAGAGTCGCAAAGATAAATTTTATCAGCATCCATTTCTGAACATGTGCTCGGTTCAGGTTTATAGTGAATAACTGCTGCATTTGGTCCCACAGATGAAATTGTAGGAAAACTCAAACCTCTAAAGTGCTGAAAAAATATCATAACTTGTCAGATGGATCTAAAAATGCTCTCTAGACTCTACGAAGGCATTTTAAATATTGCCATCCAACACGTCATAAGAAACGATAATAAACACAAAGGCATTGTCGTACTTTGCATTTCACTTGATTAAATAGCAAATATCAATAAGACACACAAATCCAATAAATCGTATTTTTTTGCAACTTATGGTCGACCCTAAACAGATACAGCCAAAGTAACTGGGAACCTAGCTTAAAGAATATTAATTACAGTAGTTCAAAGTGATATCAACAGCCACTCGAACTGTGACCAAGATAATTACAAGGAACTCAGTGCATTAGCAAATTCTGTAAATAACTACCACTAAAGTTTGCTGGGCCCACATCCAAGTTCCAAAATTGAGGTCTAGTAACAGGCTAACAGCAGCAATAGCAGATTTACTACAACTGAGATTTTAACGGGTGATGTTGCTGTACTGTACCTCTTTTGCTGCACGGAAGCCTTCAAGTTTATCACTGACAGAAACCTCAGTAAGTTTGGTTCCTCTGCCCAATAGAAAAAGAGATTCAAACATTAAAATAACAATAGATTTAGATTTGAGACTGACATGCAAAAAGGGAAATGTACATTGGAGTCTTATAAGCAAGTTTTTTTAAAAAAAAATAGTGCATAAAACAAGCAAATCTAGTTTTATGTATGCTTTTTGTAGGTAAGACTTCCATATCATAGATCACATGATCCCAAAACAAACTAACAGTACTCAACACTTACAGATTTTCCTTTTTATGTGATCCTTTTATCTCACTGAAATATCCAGAAGCTCCATAGTTCTCCTGCATCTGTATACGTATAGGGGAAAAAAGAACATAAGACCAAGTACTAAACAGCAACCAACTACTACTGACAATAATTAGTGAGCTTGCAAAATCAGCAAAGCAGACAAGGTTTTTTTGAAAATGCAAATAAAGCTGGTACTACCAGAAATGATTTTCCAGGTGTATATGAATTTCAAGTATAGGTTCAGCCGTGGTATGATGAGAAATTAATCTATGCTGACCTGATTATCCAGCCAAGCAAGGTATTGCACAACAGCTGCACCATCTCGAATATGTGCCTTCCTCAATCCATCCAGTTCAGTGGGATTCTACACATTTTTTTGCAGAGAAATTAAAAATCTAGGGAAACAAACATGCTGAATTCCAAGAATTGCAATTCCGTAAGCTATTGGAAACCATAAATATTTAATAGAAAAACAAGTACAGAACAAAAAAAATCATTGTGATGCATTTCTGGTGCAAATACTTTGTTCACATAGCATTGTTCTTTTTCTTAACAAGCATCAAAACACATCTTTAATACTACAGAATCTACATGATTTTCAAAAAGGTTTCCAAGGCTAGACTGCAAAAGTTCTAAAATGACATGTATTTGAGAATGTACTATGAGTGCGGAATTGTTACAATATAAGTGATTAAATAATCATTATTGACCCACCATTGATTACACAAGATCTAGCCAAGAGTTTCTAACAGTCCAAACATAAAACCTCCAGCGGTGCATCTTTTTTTCACAAAAAAAGAAAAGAAAAGATAGGCTGTTACCAATATCTCCAACCATAACTGGGCAGTATTAGTAGTTAGCCTTTCAGATTGGCACACAGTTTCTGTATAATTATAACATTTTACGAAGCCATATTCTGAATTAATATGTAGTTAAATTGCCCGGACATAATGTTTTTTTGTTCATTTCCATCCCCATATGCTCTAATCACTCTGATGTAAGAAGGAATAACAGATTTGTGCTAATTAATTAAACATATTCCACATCCAGGCAAAAGTACCATATTTACCAAGTTAAGGTTGTTCCCATGTTTTTATAAACTTTTTTGAAAGAATTAGATCTTGAGTGGCGCTAACATATCATAATAAAATATTGATTTACAGTTGATTTTCAATACAATTGGTATTAATGCTTGTACAAAGAGAGAAGAAATCAAGAAAGTAAATTCACCTTAACGGCCTTTGGAAGAGCGATTGGAGATTGCAGCGTCAAAACTTGATCCGGACTCAACTTTGAGTAAAGTGCGAGGCAACATGAACCAGAATCAATCCAAATTTTTAAGCTTTCCACCTCATTGATATCCTTTTCCCCATGCGCAGAACTTTTTAGCTTGCCTGATGAGAGCAGACTGGCATCTGATTGAACCGTTTCATACTCTCTTATATCAATACCATTTTCAGACATGTATTTCTGAACCTGTACAATAGAAGAATCACATAACAGAGATATTACATCACATGACCAACTAAGGATGAACATTTAATAAAAGGAAATGTGTCAAGTTGATTTACTGACCTCGACTGTTACTTTTCTCTTATCCACATAAAAGAAAGCACTGTGCAAGGTTACAATAGCATAAGAATGAACCACTGGGCTATAATCCACATCACTTCCTCGAATGTTGTACAACCAAGCAACCTAAACAACCATTGAAAAATAATGAAAATTACAAACAACCCAAATCCCACAGAAAAAATGAAACAACTTAAAAGAATATATCATACCTCATCAAGAGCAGTTATTATAATGGCACTAGCTTTTTCATGTACTAGCTTTTCTCTTAGCTCCTTGATCTTTTCAGATACACTACGCCCTGCAAATTCTACAGGGTGTACAATTACAGGCCTAGGTACAACTGGTGGGCGGTCCTTCCATACTTCATCCACCAAGTCGGAAGAAAGCTGAAACAAAGTCTGGTGCTTCTTGGAAAATGCATGCTCATATCTATGAGCAGAGTCAACTGAAATACACCATGAATTGATTCCAATGACAGCTTCATCTGCTAGATTCTGATACCACATCCACAAATATAATACAAATTAGCCAGCAGTATTCGATAAAGAAGCAAAATTTTACTTAATCTCCAAAATCCATTTAAAATGATGATAGTTATCTGAAAAACTTGAGTAGCTAGTTAAACTTCAACATGATGGGAATAAAGTTAAGGCTTTAACAGTCTTTTTTCCGACAACTCTGGGAGAGGTAACTAGCAGAAGTTTAAGTGCCAGAACATTTTCATTCACATAAAACAAAGAAGTTAGTTGGAATTCAAGTACAGCGCATCACCAACAAAAAATATCCTAGTGGTATCTTCACAAAAAAAAATGGCATACTACTGTATTAAAAGCAAGAGTGAACAAGGAAACCATTTTTTTATCACAACAGTAAGTTGTGGATGAATTCAAAACCAAAATATACCCAGTCATTGCTGTCTACAAGTTATGTTGACCAGTACATTTATGAACCTTAGAACGCTAAAGTCACAAATATGCTTCAGAAAGGAAGCCAGCGCTTACATCAGCGATCCAAGATTCAACTGGTGGGTCTTCTCCCATGCGCATAAGTCTCCAACGATTGCTCAGTTGCTGCGTTGCTTGCAAGAAGTAGCGTCCATCCGTCCACAACAAAGCCTCTTTCATGGTGATAAGAGCCAAACCTGTTTATAATTCAACATTCGCAGTAAATGAGAAACCAATGCAACAACCAGAAAACTGTTTTAAGACTTCAACCATATCATAAAGTACAAATGAGATATATAATATTGGACTAAAGGAGGTTGTTCCATGGTCAGGTCGAGCTAGAGACTTCTCATAGCCATAGACTGCGAGAGAGTACATTCTTGTTCAAAAATCGAAATAAATCATTAATTTGCTTTATTACTCCCCACAGTCACAAATAGTTGAGTTGGGACAATAATAGCATTCAAAGCAAAACTTTGACAACTATTCTATAATAAAAAGAATATATCTACAATATTCTATAAATTTAGACTATGGAAGTACTTTTCAAGCAAAATCTAAACATATAACTTTAATATTTTGCTAAAGATTTCGAAAGCTTGACTCTTGTGCAAACTGTCAATAATTCCTGTACAGAGGGAGTTTCTTTGCTGAAAGATTGAAGGAATACAAGCTTCACTTCAGGCGGCATTTGAATATAAATAAAATCATTCCACTTGTGTAGTTTGTGTTAATGCACAAGCCCACTACCCCCATCTACTTTCTGATCAATGTAAGACGAAGGCCAGAGATCAGTAACCATAAATGCATACAATATGCTTTCTCATTGGAAAAATTCCCCCTCCAATGTGGACAATGGTCCCTTGTGTTTGTGGACTGTAAACACAAGAGCCTCAAACTTATCATAACATGATCACATGATGAGGGAAAAAACTGCAATGGTTATCCATTGCATCTTCATTTTTCTGTATAGATGCTCAGGTTTTGCTTTTCCGTCTAATATGTAATACCAAAAAAATAGCCAATTGTCCTATTATTAATTCTGCCTCATTTAGTGACCAAAAAACTAAAACCATCCTAGATTGGTCCAAAGGTTTCATAGTATTGGTTGGACTGATGTTGCAAAAATTATTGGCCCCAAGCCCCCAACGTGGCCACATGGCGGCAGGGCTCCAGCAAATTGTAACGCTTCATCAGGAAACAGCTAACCGAACTAGAACACAGCGCAAGCGCCGACCAGACATAGCTTGTCGTGACGTGCTAACCATCCGACCGCCTCACTGCTTCCACAAACATCCACCCAGTAGTAGCAGCATGTAATGCGAAACACGCAATCGCCTAAATTCCTAATCGAACCATGCGTCCATGCCAAAATCACGGAAACCTAATATTAAGTAGAAACAGGGAGACCATAATTCGCTATAAAAATAAACTAGGACGGGTAAGGGATGAGTTCAGCACGCACCAGCGCTCCCAGTGAACCCGGAGATGAACTCCCGCCGCTTGTCCTGCTCCGACACGTACTCGCTCTGCAAGCACACACACAATCCACAGCCACGGTCAGTCCACGGGACAAGCGGATCGAACCCAACAAAACCCTAAGCCAGCGCATACAAGCCGACCCCGGCCGGAGATCGGGTCCCCCGATCTGCCCGGGACGGCGGCGGCGGCGGTAAGGTTAGGTACGGACGGACCTGGTGGGCGTCCTCGGAGGGGACGACCAGCGCGTGCAGTGGCGGCGAGTGTGCCGCCATCAGCGAGCGGATCGCGTCCAGGAGCTGGTCCTTCGCCGCCGCCATTATGCCCTCCGCCGGCGCCGCCGCAATCCCACCTCTCTCTGTCGCTCGCTTCCTCTGCTGGGAAGTGAGGAGGTGGGGAAGTTTGTTGGGTTTTCCGACGGGAAAGGTGGAAAATAATATCTCCTTCAGCCGTGCGTGGATTTTATCGGCGGCGAGGATTGCTTTTTTTCGGAGTGGGCGCACGAGTTAAGGGGGCTCTGTACGCCTTCCGGAAGACAGACAAGTCTACGAACTTCCAACCCACTAAAGCTCATCTAGATAATGTTTTTTTATTTTTTCACCAGCTCATTTCATGATTATTAAATTAAAAATGTTCCAACACTTTTAAAAAATGTTACAACATTTTTTCTTCAACATTTCTAGTATTTTTTCGTCAACATTTTATAAAATGTTCCAACTTTTTTGGGACCAACATTTTTGCAATCAACATTTTTTAAAAATGTTACAACATTTTCTCTCAACATTTCTAGTAATTTTTCGTGAACATTTTACAAAATGTTGCAACATTTTTTGGACCAACATTTTTTAATCAACATTTTTTTCTTCTTTCCAACATTTTTCCAGAAATGTTGATTTCATCAACTATTTTTTTGTCAACATTTTGCAAAATGTTGCAACATCTTTCAGAAATGTTGGAATTTTTTTAGTTTCTCCCACCGGCGACGGGCGACGGGCGGCGGGCGGCACGCCGGCGGCGGCAGAGCGAGCCGCGGCGAGGGCCGCCATGGCCGGCTGCGGCCGAGCTCGACGCACGTGGCAATGGTGGGTGCGGCGGAGCACGTGCCCGTGGCCATGGCCGGCGGCACGAGGCTCGGGCGCGGCGGGGGGGGGGGGGAGGGCGGCCGGGGCGGAGGACGGCGAGCGCTCCAGGAGGCCGGCCATGGCGGGTGGCGCGCGCGGGGGAGGCCGGCCATGGTGGTGGCGGCGGGTGGCGGCGGGGTCGGGCGGGTTCGGGAGGTAGAAGATGATGCGCTAGGGTTCACGTTGTTGGGCTAGGTGGGTTGATATTGGGCTTCTAGTGGATTATAGTTCGTTTGCTTACTACCTTCCGGAAGATATATAGGATTTACGACGAGTTAATTTCGCACACGTCTCGACAACGAATTGGCATCGGGCTGGCCCAACCCACGCTAGATTTCGACCTTTTGTAGAAAAAAAAGGTTTGGGTTTCACCCAAGCCCAAGTTGCCGGGGGAGCGGATAGCGCAACGGCCCAATGAGTGGCTCACGTTTTTACTTTTGCTTTCATTTTCAAAATTTTAAAAGCAAATTTAATATGAATTTGAATATCCTTGTAATACACAAATCAGATCCTTTAATATGAACACAGATATCTATATATTACACATTAAATATTTTAAATAGGTCACAATTCAATATTATTTTAATACCACCATGGCAAAAAGAATGAAAATCAATATTTTTTTATCAAATCACTGTTTAATGTTGCAACCATAAACCGAGTTACATGAATAAATATGAATACCATGTAGATAAGTTTTAATTTGATACTATTAGTCATATCAGTTAAATTAATATATAGTCATACAAAACTAATATGGCAAACAATTTTCATAGCCATATAATTCAAATATTTTCATTTTAAAAATATGTATAGTCTAAATTAATTTTCAAATAACTAATGGTAATACAATTATAGCCTAGGTGGTGCATGATTGTTGGACCTAGCCTCAGGGCATGGTCCCAATATGTGATTTATACTTTTGTAATGATGATTCTATCTTGTGTAAATTCAAAAATTTATCAACATACTAATTTTATTAAGGATATATACAAACTCATATACATGCATTTTAGAAAGAAATTCATGGATGCAAATACCATATTGTACCATTGTGCATTCCATCACCAGATTCATGAGACTTGTTAGAAAATTTAGATGCTATTCACTACCTTCCAAAATGAGGTCATTTGGATTTTTTTTCATTCATATTGTAGGCGCACCACCTTTTAACTATTGGTTGGTGTAATGGTGTTACCTTTAGTATCAGGTGAGGGAACCATTACTAAAACTCAAAACTTAGTCTCGGGTTTTTTAGTACTGATTGGAAAAGCGATGTTAAAGGTGATTTCTCAACCGGTACTGATGATGAGTTTTCTATTAGTGTTATATACATACATAGGATGATTATCGATCAATTTTACTAAACTATGAAAATATAATATGAAAATTTTTTAATGTAATATTCTGATGTAAGGCATCATGTTTTCCATTCGCTCATAAAATTTAAACATCAAACTCAACTTGTATGTGAAGTAATAAAAAAAATATAAGTCATGTTAGAGGGTAGATTGGACATACTCATCCTTTTTTTTTGTGAATATACAATTTTTTTGAGGTGTAAGTCAAACCTAAAATTTATTCAAGGTTTAAGCAGACAAATTAATTAGTAAGGGTAGTAAAATGGATCATTTCCTTATTATTTCTTGTTGTAGTAGTGGTCGATGGTGTTCAGGTATTGCTAGTAGTATGATAAATGAATCAGACATTATTACTGACCAAGAATCACACTAGTGGATAAAAATGCAAGAACCCTTTTATCCACTTATATTCTATTTGGAATCACTAGCTTTTTCTTCTCGACCATTGCATTATTCTCCGGCGATATACTTTTTAAGCACTTGCATTCTATTTAGAATCACCAACTTTTTATTCTCGACCAACACATTATTCACCGTAGCTTTAATAAAAAATTTAAGCCCTCCACGAAAATAGGCGTTTGTTTTTCGTGCTTGTACATCCACATGCTATCCATCTCTTTGAAAATATTACACAAGATGAAAATTAATCATCCATGTCATATACAATTATACCTGTAGTATTTCCTATTGAACAAATTAAAATATAGAAACATTGGGAAAAATAATAAATATTATTCATCAGCCATGTCAACTTGTTTTATCCCACAAAATCTTGGAAAAAATGAAACTCATATCAAGATGAAGTATGTTTCATACTTACCTTTGCCCTGAAATTAAGTTCAAGGTGAAATGCAACAAAGCATATGCGTTCTTATATGACTAAATTTAATTTATATGTTTTCGTCAAGAATGGATGGAAGAAGCACTAATAGACTTTCCTTTATTTTGATTTTATTTCTTGATTCTCATGTGCTCTTTTCCCCTTACGTGTATATAAGCAGAACTTGCAAGACTTTAGAACCATAATGTTGTGTGATATTTTGCTGAGGCAGGAACATTTCCATTTTCAGATGAAAAATATTACTATACCACTTGAGTGAAACACAATTACGGTAAACTATTAAAAAAATACTAACTATAAAGGCTAAATAGGCAAGATCGTCCCTCAACTTTCCAGAAAATGTCAAGTTGGTCTTGAAAATCTTTTGCTAATGTGGTGATGCATGGTGGCCTGGGACACATGTGAAATGTCCATTTTGCCCTTGTCTCATGCATAATGATAGGTAGGACCTACATGTGGAAAAATTATTTTTAAAATGGACGGAGTACATCTCAAGCCTTTAGAACCACGGACTGACCATAACTGATCAGAAATATGAACTTGTATAATCACCAACTCAAATCTTGAACAAAACCGAAAAAACTACAATTCAGATCAAAAAAACTGCACTGTTTTACTTGTACATGGTTAGATATATGCATACTATCAGTTACCAATTAGGAACGATTGCATGTATATCCGAGAATGAACTACCATCTCTCGTACAGGACGATCAATCGTACAGACAGCAATCGAGCAACCAATCAGACACAACAAGCCACCAGCCCAAACAATTATATAGGATGATCAAATCTGCAGACAAATAACAACTAGGAGTGTCCCGAAGGACCTGCTAATACCTACAGCTCAGCACAAATGGGAAAGAAAGTACAAAAAGTACAACAATCCTACAACATTGTGTTTTGTGGAGGGGCGGCCTACATGTTCGGTGGAGATGTGCAGGCTGCGATTTGACAACGGAAAAAGGAGTCGTAGGTTATGCATGAGACAAGAGCAAAAATGACATTTCATATTCGTGTCATGTCACTCTGCATCACTGCATCATCACAAGGACGCACTTGACCAAAAACGAGAATTGAGGGACTATATTGACCATTTTGAAAATCCAAGGACAAACTTGACCCCTTATGAAAAATTGGGGGACGATTTTGTCTATTTTGACAACTATAAATGTATTGCTTCCAAACTGCATATCCACACCCTTATTGTGTCACAACAATGCGCCGCCATTCTCTAAGAGACCCAGATCATTAATACTATGGCTAAGCTCGCGATAGTTCTAGAAGGAATGGGTCAAAGATATCCTTTGGGCTGCACGGGAGTCAAGGCTAGCCAAAACAGGTAGGTGGGAGATGTTTTCGGCCAATGAAAGAAAAATCCGAAAGATAGATATAGAGGATGCTACTCATTCAATAGTTCAGGAGGGTGTGAGAGGGCGAGGGATCGTGCAAGCCATGCAGTCTTGCTAGCAAGCCAAACATTAAATGCCAGCGCATTCTAGAATGCTTGGCCTATAAAAATACAACCTCTGAGACCCTTTCCTTCCATAAGTCATCTACCACTCAAAAATCAAAGATCATTTGTACGTTCTTGTAATGGAGGATGACATGGACACCACGTTCCCCAATGGCATCCGGACCTTGATCATCGATAATGACACCAGGTTCCTAAAATCGGCTATTGTGCTGCTCTCTGTCATGAATTTCGATGGTACGTGCATTCTGATGCTAGCTCGATCTAGCAATGTTTTAGTTGGCAAGTTCTAAACATGCGTTTTTGTAACTATTTGGTTGTAAAGTTCTTAATTTTGGCATGTAAGTATTTGTTTCTATGAAGTTAGATCGCCTTTGGAAAAAATTCTCCATGTCCTACGATTGTTTTCTAACGAAAGTAATTTTGTCCCAACTTTTAGGTGTTTTTTAAAACACCATCTCACTAACCTGCATCTTCTTTGTGCTTGTAGTGGTGATGACATGCGATAGAGTCGCCCTTGCTCTTAAGGCCCTAACAAGTGGCAACATCAAAGGCTTTGACGTCATCCTCGTTCATGCCGTGAAGGCCACCACCTGTGGCTTCGACTTCCGTGCCATCATGGAGGCTGACCTGCTCACCCCTGTCATCTACTATAAGTAACAACTAACCTATCAATACTGCGCTCCATGCATGGGATGTGGACCATGAATCTTGATAGTTTGGTGGCAGTCCTCCCACGGGATCACGAGGCCACTAGTGAAGAGGCGGAAGAGATGCTGCGTACGCTGCACGCGGGGACCTACCACTACGGGAGCCAGGGTCTTCCCCGGGTGCCAGATGCACTCGGGGTAGGACAGGGGCGGGCCCCATGTGTATCCAAAATTTTTGACAAAAAATTCATATACATAGTATATTACATGTATATGTATCAAAAAAATAGAAAAAAACACTGCAAAACAGACTTTTCAATCTCAATATTGCGAATTGGGCTCTGTGGCCCACAACCTCCCATCCGGCCCACCACTCCACAGCCGACCCACCACTCTTTCCTTTTCCCTCATCAGGCCTCAGCGGCTCAGCCGCGGTCCAGCCAGCCCAGGCCGCCACCCCGACCCCGATTTGTCGTCCCCGTCCCCGACCTGCTGTGCGGCGTGCGCAAGCGCAACGACAGCGCCGGATCCAGCGACACGCCACTGGCCACCCTGCTCCCTAGCGCGGCGCAGCATGCCAGCAAGCCAACACCGGCGGCGGCGGGCGGCTGGCCGGCGCCCGGCTGGGCGCATCTCGCTAGGCGGGCTTCACGACGGCGTGGCACCGCAGCGGGAGACCGGGACCGCTAGACCGGGCGAGCCGTGAGCGGCTGCGGGGGCCGAGGGGCAAACGCCGCAGCCCGCAGCGGCGCAGGCGGAGGTGGACTGGCGGAGTGCCGCGTCGGGCACAAACCCAGGCATCCAGCCGCGGTGGTCTCTAGCCCTCTTCTTCCTCTTCGATTGGAAATTCTGAAAAAAATGTTAACACAGATTACTTATTTACTTAATATTGCAATTTCGATTGATGATTGATTGTTAATTTGTGATAATTTTAGAGCAACGTAGTAACTTGAGTGATTGCAATTATGTGCTACAATTGCAATTATGTGATAATTATGAGCAACGTAGTTACATCTATTATCACTGTGTCAAACAATTTTAAGTTAGGATAGATAATTATGTGTTACAATTTGAACATTAGGTTGCCTAAAAAAATTTTAGGTTTTAAAAATTTTGAATACCCAAATCTCAAATCCTGGGCCCGCCCCTGGGGTAGGACCAGTTGCACTCAGGGAAGCCTTCCCCGAGTGCAACTCTCGGGGAAGGGGGTTCGGGGAAGAGCCTCACGGGGAAGCCGCCTTCCCCGAGAGCCGAAAATCGCACACTCGGGGAAGGCGTCACCGAGAAGCTTCAAAGCACTCGGGGAAGAATTTTTGTTCTTTTTTTTAAAAAAAACCAAAACCCAGCACTGTGGCCCCCTACGGCCGGCCGCCCGGCACTGTGGCCCACTCCGGCCGGCCGGCCGCCTCTGCGCCGTCCGCCCCTCCGCCGTCGCCGTTGTGGATCTCGCCCCTCCGCCGCCGCCTGCCTCTGCTCCGTCGCCGTCGCCTTCATAGGAGGTCGTAGGAGGTCGCCGCCGCGTTTGACCAGCGCCCTCGTAGATCCCGCCACGCCCGGAGGAGGGAGTGGATGCCGCCGCCGGGGAGGGAGTGGAGGAGGCCGCCACCGGGGAGGGAGTGGATGAGGCCGCCGTCGCGCCCGGAGTGGAGGAGGCCGCCGCCGCACCCGGAGTGGAGGAGGTCGCACCCGGAGTGGAGGAGGCCGCCGCCGCGCCTGGAGTAAGAGCCCGCCGTCGCGGGGAGAGTGGAGGCCGCCGTCGGGGAGGGAGTGGAGCTCGCCGGGCCGGGGAGAGTGGAGGTCGCCGCGGATCTGAGGAGAGGGATGAGGTGCGGCGGCGGATGTGGGGAGAGGGGGATGAGGCGCGGCGGCGCATCTGAGGAGAGGGGGCGGGGTGGGGCGCGGCGGCGCATCTGAGTAGAGGGGGCGGGGTGGGGCGCGGCGGCGCATCTGAGGAGGGGGCGGGGTGGGTTGCGCGGCAGCGCCTGAGGAAGAGGAAGGGGGTGGGGGTGTGCGGCGGCGCCTGAGGAAGAGGAAGGGGGTGGGGGGGGGGGTTGCGGGGCGCCCGGGGGGTCCTCTTTTATACGGTTAGGGTTTGTGTTTGGGCCGGCTTGATTATATGGGCCGGCCAGAAGAATATATGGGCCTGCGATGCCCTTCCCCGAGTGCCGTGTGCCTGGCACTCAGGGAATTAATTTTTTTTAGTTTTTTGCCTTATTTTTTTGTGAAGTCATCCCACATTATTTGGAACTCCTTGCTCAAATTTGGGGTTATTTTGAATTTTTTGGTATATTTCATTAATTTTTTTCATTTTGTTGACGCGGACACGTGGCGGGATCGCAGGGCTTGCGTCGGGAGGACGCGGACTGCGGCAAAGGCGTGGCCGTGCGATGAAGAGGAGTGCTACTTGACCTATTTGCCCCTGAGGGGTTTGTATCTCAACTTAAGTGCTAGGGGTAGCTTTTGTGGACCGTCCGCCGTGGTCCCGCGGACCGTCCGCCTGGCTCTTGCGGACTGTCCGCCCGGTCACCGCGGACCGTCCGCCCCAGGCACTGCAGATTGCCTAAGTCTCTTGCTTCTTGAGTTGCGCTTCTGTGTTGCTTTGAGTTGGGGTTTGTTCCTAGGGTTGGTAGGTCCGCTGTGACTACGCGACCTTGGCAAACTCGTGTGGGAATCCTTGGTTGTGAATTTGGGGCATAGGCCGAGTTCATCTTTCGGGAAGAATTTTTATCGGCTCCCATTCACTCCCCCCTCTCTGGTCGCCTAATCGGTCCTTCAATTGGTAGCACCGGGCACTCCTAATGGAGCATTAATGGTAGTTTCTATCCATATTAAATAGCTTGCCAACTAAGTAAAATAGTGATGTGACAGCTTAATTAACGAGGAAAGAGAGCACAAATCATAGAAATGGTTTCCTCATGGAGAAACCATAACTACTCTTGACCCAATGCACAAGAAATCATGAATTTGTCATTTGGAAGAAACCACTAGTTTCTATTGGGTTAGTGCAATGCTCACCATTGGTGAAATTGAGAGAGAGAAAGAGAAAATAATTATTACTCGAAGACACTTGAAAGGATCTTGATGTCGCCTAGAGGGGGGTGAATAGACGAACCCTGAAAATCGCTTCTCAAAAACAAATTTATCAGCGACTTCCGGAGTTTCCGGATCCTACTTCCGGAAACTCCGAAAATTCCGGAATCTCCGGAGAAATCTCCGGAATCTCCGAATATGAAAAAAGCACGCCTAACGCAGCGGAATAAAAGCTCTCTTTCTTAGAACCCGGAACTTCTGGATTGCAAATCCGGAACTTCCGGATTTGCCTGAGTCAGAGAGAAACCCCAAACCTTGAGGGATAAAACTGAGCTTAAGATCAAGCAACACTTGTGGTAGAGGCTCAGTAGGAGTTTTCAGCAGGATCACAGAGTTCCTGCACTCACAAACACTAACAACCAAATAGATCAACAATATCAACCAAAGATTGTAAGTGCTAGCAAATAAAAGCAAACTATAGAGGAGACACAAAGATTTGTTTTAACGAAGTTCAGATTCACCACTGTGTGAATCCTACATCTCCGTTGGGTGCTTCCAAGGAAGCCGAGTTGCACTCAACCCTTTCCCCACTTCACTAGTTAGCTTCTTCCCTTTCGAACACCTCCAAGAGTAACAAATGCTTCACTTGAAACTTGACAAGGCAAACCAGTGCTCAAGGATTAGAGTGCTCTTCTTGTGCTCACGAATGGCTCCCCTCTACCACCCAACTCACTAGATCTAACAAAGATCACACAACCTCACAAAGAGGGGTTGGGGAGAGCTAAGTTGGCTTTAGCTTG
Source organism: Cenchrus fungigraminus (assembly GCA_036936925.1). NCBI lineage: Eukaryota > Viridiplantae > Streptophyta > Magnoliopsida > Poales > Poaceae > Cenchrus > Cenchrus fungigraminus. The sequence continues at coordinate 56,490,991 of CM072768.1, read as the reverse complement.
GCTTAGAACAGGCAGGAAGCACACTAGCAACCGCAAAAGCAGCAACCAGCTAAAGGGGAGGTCGTGGGGTATAAATACACCACTTCCAAAAACTAGCCGTTAGAGAGTCAGAGCAAACCCGAAACTTCTGGATTCCCAAACCAAGAACTTCCGGATTTTCAAACCAACTAGCCGTTAGGGCCGCAAGGGCCAAACCCGGAACCTCCGGATTGTAAATCCGGAACTTCTGGATTCACTTAGGTAGAACCAGTCAGATGTGTTCGTGAGGCCTTAGTGTCTCTCATGTCTTACTTAGGATACTTGAGCACTGAGACTTTGTCAAATGACCATGTGATGCATCCCTCTTGATAGTACGACATACCTAAACTCAAGATCAAATATAAATTCAATATTCATTTACTTGAGCTTCATCTTCATAAACCTTGCCATACTTGATCAATATCTCCTCATGAGGACCGCATCCATTTTTGTCTCTTGATTTGAGCATTTCAACCTTGAGCTAGTGACTTGAAACCATTTTCCCATATACGAATGAAAGCCACTTTTAGATCCCAAGTCACTCTTTCATATGACTCCATAAACATTTGATGCCATCCCATTGCTATACTTGGTAAGGCTTGATTTGATACCTCGAAATCATCCAAGCACAAGCCACTTCACTCTAGCAAAGTTAATGACTCAAGTCACCTACTTGGCCACGCTTCGCTTAGTACCTCGTCGCTATCCCTTTGCTTGATTTCTTCATCCACTCACAGCCATATTAAGTTTAGCTTTGTTTTGACAAGAATGAGATCCGTTTGAGATCATATCTTCCATTAACCTCTATATCTCATTTGTTCATAATATACCATACATACGCTTCATGGGAGTACATAATAATCTTCGTCATGACATTTACCCTTTATTCAAGCAATCTTGCAATGTGAGGCTATCAACAAACCTCAACTCATCTTTGACACCGTTGCTTGCTTTTCTTGTACTATGTCATGTATCACACTTGTTATATTCATCAAATGAGCCATTAATACAATCTTTCACATAAAGATTATCCATCAATAAGATTACACCTGCTCACATGCTTAACAAGTTCATTAGACTTTTAATCTAGTTGTCATTCAATACACCAAAACCCACTATGGGACTAGATATCTTTCAACACTACCATTGTGAAGAATAGTTTCTATAGATGATTTCTTATGATATAAAAACCACGTTAATTTCCTCTGTTGAGACTGCCCTAATACTGCAGCAGCGTACTTGATGTGGAATTCGATTCCAGGTGACTTTGGAGCACCTCAGATTCACTCGAGATCCCAAACCACCTCCAGAAATCTTTACCTACGAGCAGGACTTTCTCTTGGCGCTCTCTCACTCAAAGAGCAATATGCGCGATCTTTGTTTGCTTTCGTCTCTTGCGTGTCTCATCTTTTGCTGGTTCTTTTCTTCTTTTCCTGCTTTGCTCCTCTCTTTTCCTTGTAGGCTGCGTAGCCGGGTGCTTCTCTCTGTTCCATTCGCCTGCTTTTTGCGCCAGGAAGCTTTGAAACTGCAATGGATAGATAAGCATAGAAACAGGGGATGACCTTTACTCTCTGTGGTCAGTACCACCATGGCTGCGCCGCCGCCGTGGTCGCCGGCCTTCTTGGCCTCCTCGTCGCCGTCGCCGTCGCCTTCGCTGCTCAGGTGTGTTTAAATAAAGTACTACCGCCCCTCCATCATGCAGATCTCCCCTCCTCTCCATCTCCACCGTCCCTTCCGCCTCGACCGGGAGATCTGCTCGTCATCGACTCCACATCACCGCCGCTCCCCTCCGCCACGCCGTCCACCAGGCAGCCTTTGTTACTGCAGATCCAGGCTCACTCCGGGCACTTCGTCACCGGATGCTGGCTCCACGACCTCGCCTCCCCCAGGGATCCGACTGCGAGCTTCGTCTTCTACCTCCAGCGACGGCAAGCAACCTATCCTTCGGTCGTCTGGAATACGCTACATCAGCTCGGTCGCCCCATCTACAACTGCCTTGAGCAGTCCTTCCGCCCCGCTGTAAGCGCCTCCGGCGCCCCTACAGCTCATCGCCGGCGATCTCGTCATAGTCACCACATCTGTTGTGTTTGTGCTTATCCGGACTTAAGACCTGCTTGTAATTTTGTCTTCTTTGGAGGACTTGTTTGTAACTTGGCTGCTTGATATATTATATTTGCAGTTGTCAAAAAAACAAAAAGCATAGAAACAGGGCAATGTTGATTTTACATTCGACCGGAGGTCCCGTTCCTACCGGTTGACACGTGCAGCCTCGTCCCCGTTCCCACCCACGAGAGAGGATAAGGCTCTCTCCCACCCGTACCCTAGTAACCCCAAAATTATCAATTTTTAAATATATATTTGATGTGTCTAGAGGACGGAGATATCATAGCGTCTTTACGCATTATCTTACATAATACATGGACGTGTTTTAAAATTTGCCTATACTCAAAAAAGACATTACATGTAGTGGCGCCTCTTGGGCACCAGGGCATTGCAAGTTTACTAGCGACCACATGTACGTAGGGGTGGTAACGGACCCTTCATTTTGTACTAAGAAATTTAAGGACCGAGCCCTATAAGAATTGGGTCATCATTCTATTCAATTTTGAACTAAAAAAATAAAAGAGCCTAATTGGATTGTGAAGTATGCATTAGGGTCATGACCACGCGTCCGTCCGGTCGAATCCATACAACTGTCAGCCAACTCCTTCCACCTCTTCCCAACTCCCGCCATGCCGTGCAAAATCATTCACGGAAAAAAAAGTTTGTCAACGAAAACGTTCACGAAACATTTGAAGAAAAAGTTTTTTGATAAAATTTTGTGAAACATTTGTGAACGGTAACTTTCGTGAAACATTTGAGGAAAAAGTTTTCTGAAAAATTTAGAAACAAGTTTGTAGACTAAAATTTCATACAAATTATTCACGCAAAAAAGTTTGTGAATGAAAACTTTTGTGAAACATTTTGGGGAAATGTTTTTTGAGAATATTTAGAAAGTTTTTGGAAAGAGTTTCTGAAAAACTTGTGAGGAAAAATAGGAGCAAAAAGATTTGAAAAAATTGTAAAGAAAAGTTTTGATTTTTTTTTTCAAAAAAGAAAATGAATAACAGCCTGTCGCCGTCGCTGCCGGCAGCAGGAGAGCTCACCCCGGCCCAGCATGGGAGCTCCCCACGGTGACCTGCGCGCCAGCCCTCCTAGGCGGAGGAGCTCACCGCACAGGCCCGCATGCCGCCTCCATCGGTGGGGGGAGCTCGCTCCTGGCCCACGCGCTGCCGCCAAGCAGACGCGACTGCCCGCACCGACCGTTGTCGCGGGAGGTTTGGGGGAGGGGACAGATTCGAATTTTTTTATATTTTTTCTTTGATTTTCGAAAAATAAATGGACGAATCAAAAAATTTGAGAAATATACATCTGCCGCCGTACCCCACGGGCACGGCGGTAGGGGTGCCGCCAACGGTCGACTGACCTGCCAGGTGGGGCCAGATTCCTACCGCCGTACCCCACGGCGGCAGGAGCCTGCCGCCGTGGGGTACGGCGGCAGCGTCACCCCTATATAAGGGGGCGACGGCTGCCGCCACCGCTCCTCCCTCCCTCGCTCTCTCCTCTAAATCTTCGGCTTTCAACCCTTCGGAGCACTTTTGACTAAGGTATGTTTCTAAATTTAGTTTAGTTTAGTTAGTGTAGTTAGTTTAGTTAACTTAGTTTAGTTAGTTTAGTTAACTTAGTTTAGTTTAGTTTAGTTAGTTTAGAAATTTCAAAAATTTTAGAAATAGTTATAATTCAAATAATTAGATTATATTAATATAAAAGTATTAAAAATTATTTTAATTAACATAATTCGTTTAAATTGGTTTTAAACTTCTAGAAAATGGTTATAATTCACATAATTAGATTAAATTGATATAAAATTCGTAGAAAATAGTTTAAATTCACATAATTCGTTTTAATTCATTTAAAATTCCTAGAAAATGGTTATAATTCACATAATTAGATTAAATTGATATAAAATTCGTAGAAAATATTTTTAATTCACATAATTCGTTTGAATTCATTTAAAATTCCTAGAAAATTGTTATAATTTACATAATTAGATTAAATTGATATAAAATTCGTAGAAAATAGTTTAAATTCACATAATTCGTTTTAATTCATTTAAAATTTCTAGAAAATGGTTATAATTAGATTAAATTTATGTAAAATTTTTAGAAAATATTTTTAATTCACATAATTCGTTTTAATTAGTATAATTCGACTAATTGATTAAATTATGTTATTTTTTTGCAGTTATGGTTGGGCCGTTGGAGTACGTACGGCCGGAGTTGTTCGACGAGGCGGTGGACCGGCACCACCGCTCGTACGTGTCGGCTGTTCTTGGACGTTCGCCCGGCAGTATACGTTTCCGGACCACCCGCACGTTGATGCCGATACACCAGCGGTGGATTACGAAGTACGTAAATCATTTTTATTATTTATTTCTGTTTCTTTACAATAGTAATTGCGTTAAGTAAATTAATTTTGTTTTTTTCAGGCTACGCGCTGCAGGACTTCTCCCTTTTGCGCGGTTGGTCGAGGGGGACAGGCTACGAGCTGAGGTTCCCCGGGCGGAGCGGTTGACGCGGTTCAGCTACGACGCCCCGCTGATCGCCGCGTTCATGGACCGGTGGCGACCAGAGACACACACATTCCACTTCCCCGTCGGCGAGATGACGCTCAGTCTGGAGGACGCCGTGATGTTGGGAGGACTGCCGTGTGCTGGCGAGGCGATGGGGCCGATCGACATCCCCGCGACGTGACACGCCGACTTCCTTGCTCGTTTCGCGAACGTTCCTCGGAACGATCGCGCGCCTCTGCCGTACGTGCCCTTCGCCAACACCCACGGGCCCACCTGGACTTGGATCCAGCAGTTCAGCGTACGTGATTCTAACTCTTATTTTCAACGTTTGTATGCATTTTAAACGAATGTGACGATGGACCTTTGTGTGTGTGCAGGCTGACTACATGGCGGACGAGGCCGACGACCCGACGTCAGACAGGTTTTTGGAGGTCTACCTGCTCTGGCTGTTCGGGTGGGTGCTGTTCTGCGAGTCAGCGGGAGACTCGGTGTCGAGGTACCTACTCCCCTGGGCTCAGAAGATCGCCGACGCACCCCTCGACCATATGCCCCAGATCAGCTGGGGCAGCGCTGTTCTGACAGCTACCTACAGGGGGCTGTGTTCGGCAGTGTCGAGGCCGGGGAGTAAGGAGGGGATCCTCCTGGGGTGCCCTCTCCTGCTGCAGATGTGGATCCATGAGCGGTTCGACATCGGTCGGCCCAAGGCCGACCTCTTGGAGTACCAGTAGCTGCCCGAAGACACCGACCCAGCGGACCTCCCCACCATGGGTTCTCTGTGGTGCCTCCGGAAGGTAATGACCTTCCTTATCGTTTTCTTCGCTTTATGAGTTCTTTAGTTCGATTCAATTAACTTTTCATGTTCTGTGCAGCACGTTTGGGCTAGGGAGCAGCCGAAGAAGGCGTACAAGGACTTCGTAGGTCAGATCGACCGGATTGTCGATGCCCAGGTCCGGTGGACGCCGTACGCTCCTGCCATGGTCGCTGCCCGCGCACCACAGGGACTCTCGTCCCTGTGCTACCGAGACCAGGCGTACTGGATGACGCGGCGACGATTGGTCTTCGACGTCTACGTCGAGGAGTACGCCGTCCACCGGGTGATGAGGCAGTTCGGCCTCTTCCAGGAGTCGCCAGTACCCGCTGCGCCACGTCTGCCGCCTACAGCGCACAGGTGAGCTACCATTTGCCAGTTATAATTATTTTCCGTTACAAATAGTCAGTTGCCAATAATTTTCTGTTTCATCTATGCTAGGTGGACGCGTAAGGGCGTGTCTGCGGCGACGTCGTTCGTCAACAAGCTGCAGCCGTACGTGGACGAGTGGGCGTCCGCGGCGCACGAGGAGAACGTCGTCACCGAGCACCGCCTACACGACGGCGCGGCCTGGGTAGCGTACCTTCAGTGGTACCTCCCGAGGACGCGGACGCGGGTGACGTACGTGCCTGCTACCCCGCCACCGCCATCGGTTCCGGACCACGACAGGATCCTGCCGGACACCACGTACCCGGTGCGCTGAGTCCAGACCGCCGATACAGTGGTAAGCTACGATACTGCAAACATATTTCATTCATATGACTTTTCATTATAACATGTGTTACTAATTTTGTGAGCAGCACGACGTGCTTGCTGAGATCGTGCGGCTCGCAGCGTCCGCGAGGGAGCAGTGCTTTACCTGGGGGCCTCAGCAGCACCAAAGCACGTACGACAGGATCGTCGATGCTGCCATGAGGTACTCCGCCGTCGTGAACTACGCCGGGGCCGCAGAGATTCCTCTCCTTCCGCGCCACCCAGCGTCGTCCTCGAGCTCCGCCTCGACAGCAGCTTCGCAGCCGATGCCTTCCACCCTTACCGGTGGCTTCTCGGCTCCGACGGCACAGCAGCAGTCACAGGCGCAGGGCCCGCACACCTACGTGCAGCGGTCGTTTGTTTCCCTCGGCGCAGGTACTTTCAGTGGACCTTATTTTCAACTAATACACGGAATTGTTGTGTGTTTGTGTTATACTATATTCTAATCGTACAGGGCGACCGCCGCTCTTTCCGACAGCCGGGCCTCGACAGCCGGAGACGACGGCACCTAGAGCGCCGATCTTTCCGCTAGGAGGTTTCAGACCGCCGGTCTTTCAGTTTGCGGCGGCAGATATTCCTTCCTCGTCCACTCCGCCTATGTTCCAGCCTGGTAACGACCTTAACTTTACAGTAAAATTCGTTAAGTACGATACGTTTTGGAGAACTAATACTATTCGTTGCAGCCGGTTTCGACGCGACCACCGAGGAGCACCTGGGCTGGGATGAGTTTGGGTACGGTGACATTCTCGCGACCATGGATGCCCCGCAGGCCGAGGAGGTTGGCCCGTCACAGTTCACACTGGCACCGTCTGTTGGGACTCAGCCGACACAGCCAGTGGGCGGAGCGACCCCGGCGGCCGGCGGAGCGACACCGGCTGCTGCAGGGTCGTCGTTAGCGGGCGGAGGGACACCGGCGGGCGGAGCGACACCGGCCGGCGGAGGGAAACCGGATGCTGCAGGCTCGTCGCAGGCGGCCATGGCGATACCGTCTCCCGACTAGCTCGGACCGCGGGTGGTCAGGGCACCTGACCCCTGGACGTACGCCCGGGACCACACCTGGGCTGGCGCTAGAGCTGTTAGGCCGAAGAGGCACCGGCGCATTTAGATGTAGTAGTACTTTTACCATGATTTTGTATAAACTATTTGCATATACTCGTTGATTATGATATGATCTTGTGATTATGCTTACACTTATCAGTTTGTTATTTTTTAAAAAGGTTAAAAGTGTTTTAAAAATGAAAAAAATTTTAAAAAATAAAAATGGCCTTACCGCCACGTGACACGGCGGTAGGGGTCTGCCGTCGTGGCGCACGGCGGCAGGGGCCTGGCGCCGTGCCACGCGGCCCTGCCGCCAGAGGTGATCTCCTGCCGTCGTACCCCACGGCGGCAGGATGCTGGGGTACGGCGGCAGATGTATATTTCTCGAAATTTTTGGTTCGTCCATTTATTTTTCGAAAATCAAAAAAAAAAATATAAAAAAATTTGACAGATTCAATGCCCTCCGCTCCACTGGATCTGGGTGAAACGGACACAAGAAGAGGTGAGGAAAGAGAAGGTACGGGTGGTAGAGAGCCTTATCCTCTCTCACGGGTGGGAACGGGAACGAGGCTGCACGTGTCGACCGGAACGAACGGGAGCTCCGATCGAGTGTAAAATCAACATTGCCGCTAGTCCTCAAACTCTAGGCGCGCGTCTTGCAAATAGACACAAGTGTATGGGCAATCTCTACTAGCTATTTCTCGAAGAAAAATAAAATCTCTGCTAGCTAAAACAAACTCAACCTTACACCATATGTTGATAATTGCATATCGTGTAACACCTTGAAATTTTTAGATTTCATGATGTTATTAGGAAGAATAATTAAAGAATGATTTTTCATATTTTTAAAATTTTTTCAACATTTATTTTTTTACAGGAAATTCAGTATGGAAAAAACCTTGGTTACTCTTCTTCTAAATTAAACAAAATGAATTTGTGTGGGCTGCATTCATATTTTGTTTGCATGGTTTTTGGTTGATGTATAGTTTTCAAAATCAAGAAAAGATCAAGTTCCTAAAATCACCTCAAACCTCTCCCTATCCCTCTCTTTCTCCTTCAGCCCAGTCGGCCTCCTTTTCTTTTTTTCTCCGTTGGCTCAGCAGCCGGCCAATATATCCCACCGGCCCAGTCACTCCCTATCTCTCCTCCTCTCGCTAACGTCTGGGACCCACCCATCAGGGTCGTCCCTAACCTCCACCCACTACCTTCCCATGGCTGCACCGTGCGCCGCCTGCCACCCCTGCGCTCGTCCCTCTCCCGCGCCCCTCCATCTCCTCCACCGAGCACGCCTTGAATGCTCAGTGGAGCAGTCACGCCGCCGCCTCCTCTCCCACTCGAAACTGCCTCCACCATCAGAGCTCCACAGCTAGAGCCGCCCACTCCCCTCCCCTCTTTGCCCTATAAAAGGCGACCCCGAGCCCCTGCTCCTCCCACACCTCCTCATCGATCTCTTTACCTCTCTCCAGAGTCACGCGCCCTCCTCCCATCGGAGCTTGGAGTACCGCCCAAAGGGAGCTCACCGAAGCTCTCCTGACGTCGATCTCCACCCCTGCTTCCTCTCCACCACCGTGCTCTTCACCGGAGCTTCGTGCGAAGGGGAGGAACATCCCTGTGCTTTCCTTTCTAGTTCTTAGGTCCTTTTAGCACCTATCGCCTCTCACCGGAGTTGCGCCGCCCGCCTTGCCGGCCGTGGTGCCTTGGCCGCCGCCATAGCCGCTTCCCTAACACTCTAGTCAAGTCAGCAAGCTCCCCAGGAACCTCTAGGGCCAACCCTTGAGTATTTTGGTGCCTGGAAGCTCGAGTTTGAGCATCACCAGCGAGTTCCGCTACCCGACGCTGCCGTGCCGTCTTCTCGCCGCCGACCACAGTTGTTAGCTGTTGTGAGCCACTTAATCTTGAGCCGACGACCCAGATGTGCCCCGCCCCAAGTCAATCCAGCCTCATACCGGTCAACACCTATGTCAGTTGTGGTCTTTTTGCTAAAGAGTCCCTGCAGTTTCTCCTTTTTGCACCTGTAGTCCAATCAGTTCAAAGATCCTTTCAGATAAGTTCAGTTTTTCTCTTCTAGGCCCCTGATCTTTCCAGTTTTCCCACTCGTCATCCTTAGCCGCCTGTTTTGCACCAAAGCCCCCTCGGTTCTTTTGTAGTTTTAGGTTTTAGCCCTTGGTTTCTTTGAGTTTATCCCCCAGTAGCTAGTTTCTCTCGCAATTTAGTCCTTGCAACCTTGTTTAGTCGATAGATCTCGCATTTTAACTCCGTTTCGATCGTTTCAAGTTGCGTTAGGTTCATATAAACTCAAAAGTACGTGTTAGGAGCAAGAGCAATGTTGATCATGTTTTTGTTTTATAATCTATTTAATATTTAAATATGATTAAATACTTATATACATGTTTTTCTAATTAAAATCTAATTAGAGTTCAACACGTGTTTTCATAAGAAAGTTATTAATTTGATTAAGACTTATTTAAACAATCCTTCCAATTAAAAGCTAATTAGAAATATACCTCGGTTTTCATAATCAAACTTAAATTGATTAATTTATTCAATTTTCTTTATAAATAAAAGTTAAATAAGTTATATCTTGAGTTTTTATAAGTTAAATGTTAATTTGACTAATATGAATATAAATGTGTTTTTGAATTATAATTTGATTAGTTCAACTCGAAATATAAAGATATACTTTAGATGTTATTATGTGCTTCTTTTGAAATTAAATGTTTAAATTGAATAAATTGTACTTAAATAATTAAAAATAAAACTGGATTAAGTTTACACTATCATTTTGTATATATATAAATATAAATTTGCTTAATTCTAACTCTGAAATAACCTATGGACATTGCCTTATTTAATTAAAATATATTAAGCACATAGTCTTTGTGTGTTAAAATCCAAATCTCTCGATAGTTTGTCGTTTCAAATTTCAATCATAGTTTTATTCTCAGCTTTTCTTGCATTTGCGTTCCTAGAACCAAACATTGTTCTCTTTTTAATCCTTTCTTGATTGGTATATTGTTCTTAGTTGTACTTGATTGTTGTTTTGCATGTTTGTGTTCAATGCTTGCTTCGAGTAGAAGAGCTACCGATCGGAAGTTTTCAAGACTAAGAGTTTCAAGAGAGCAAGAGCGGAAGAGCATAAGAGTAGCTTTTCATTGGAGCAAGTCAAGTGAGCCTAACCATCCTTCTACCTATGATTTAAATAAGGAACATGGAGAACCACCTAGGAAAACAGTATAAGCACAAGAACTATATGGCTCTGGTCTTGGCTAATTAATTAGGGAAGTCTTGTGTGGCTATTAGACATAATGGCTTGGGGTAAGGAGGATTGCTTTTATGACTCTTCTATAGAAGTGCGGAGGAATGCATTGGAACAGAAGTGCTCTTCTAGGCTGACCTGGTCCAAGGGTAGAAGGAGGGTACAAAAGATAGCCTCTATGGCATGCTATTATGGACCAATACACATAGGAGGACTCGTTGTAAAGGTCTCGTAGCGTCCCTATGCAACCACACCTCGGAAGTGTGGTATTGTGTCTACTTTCGCGCAACATGGTTGGGTTCAAAGTTCTTCGGAATTTTTACGCGACTTGTGGTGAAAGTTACCACCTCTGCAGAGTGTAAAACTATTATAACAGTCGTGCTCACGGTCAAGAGTGGTCTGGACCCTCACATGATTAATGAACTTAAAGATGGACTCAAATCACTTTCTAGTTATTTTGTGGCCTTGCTGAGTACCAACTATAAGTGTACTTACCCTTGCTAAACCACTGCTAAGAAGAAGAAGAAGGAGGTGTGTCCAAAAGATAGTGCTAGGCGTATGCAATCCCCAGTTGAAGTTTGGAGCCTTTGTTTCCCATGATTCTGATGTATATCTCTGATAATCTCTCTTTTCCTTTACTTGATACTATTTCTGTTATTCACATTCTTTTATTTTAGATAGAAGAAACAATATGTCACTATATGTATGAAAAATATCCTGGCATACATATAGCTATCACTTGGTTTTGTTTTAAAAACCGGATGTGACATATCGTGTGTATTTCTTACGAGTAGTTTGCTACAATGTGACTCAAGCACCTTGATATATTACTCCTTTTTCTTTGTTCTCACATCATGTCGTATATAAGTTGACATAAATGTGTACATATTAGAAAATAAATAATTAACATGTGTAAATTTTAAAAAAATTATGCTCATTCAGCCTTTTACCTCAACAAAAAAACATTTAAATACATCAAAAGTTCAAAACATGACTTGTTCTTCTCTAACTAAATCTTGGAGGAAAAAACTAACATGCATGTGTAGATCTAGAAAAAAAAACAAATCTTCTGGTCTCTCCTCCATGGATCGATCTAAGAAATTCCTCATTCATGATTGATGCTAAAAATATGGAACCGATGAGTAAAAATGATTAGAGAATCTTGTTATCCTACTTAATATTTAATCTAAGTTCATCAAAAAGTTTGGGCTAAAATGAGCTCCAAATGGTTAAACCACACCATGGATCTAATAAGATCTAGCTAGAGGTAAAATAAAATCATAATTGAGCCTTAACCAATGCAGCAAGCTTCAAAATAGACATAAGATTAGTCTAACCTACATCCCATATATAGCCCGTAATTCCGAGAAAATCAACTTGCTGGAAACCTTCCCCTCCACCTTTTCATGTTTTTAGAATTTTTAGCAGAACCTCCTCCTCTCCTATCCGTCCGGGAGAATTTCTTAATGATGGATCAAATCTATATCACCATCCATACTTGGGTTCAAATAAATAGTTGATCCAAATGTAAAACTTAAAAAGTCGATGCAATGTAATATTTGATATATGTGTATGTATAAGATGTTCATATATAATATTATCTCAAATGTAGCATATAGGACTAGTATACATAAAAGGAAACAAATACGAAATGCAAATATAGAATAAAGAAACAACCAAAACATAAACATTTGAGAAAAGAAAAAAGAAATCAGTCACGGCCACGGGCAACGTGGCAACCAATTTAGTACCAGTCAAGGTCACCAACCAGTACTAATAGATTCCTCCATTGAGTACTAGTTATTTTGCCCAGCACTAAAGGACCTCGGCCCTTTAGTACCAGTGTACCACCATAGCAGTATTGGTTGAATAACCGGTATAAAATGGAGATTTGGGACAGGTACTAAACGTAGATTCCCGAGCAGTGTGCTGCTATTGGGAGGAGCAAGAGTTGGGGGTGGGGTGGTAAAGGATTTGTGGGTAAGCTGTTCCTGAAAATATATTTGTAGGATAGGATGATTGGGTGAGCCGCCCTTCAAAATAGGGACCATTTGCAAATGTGGATGATGGGGTCAATTCACCTTTGGAAATGGTTTTTGCAAGAGCAGATCTGCACTTAGAAATGGTCCGTATTTTTAAGGGTGCCAACAGCTCTTCCCACGCCCCGCCCCTATAAAGGGAACTTGTCATCCAAGCTAAAAGAAGAGATGCTCCCCGTGTTCGATTTCTCATGAAAATGGATTTGCCAGGTTGATATTAAAAAAAAGAATCCCACATCAGCCTAGCCGGAGTTCAGAGTTTTTTTAGACTCGGGAACGTTACTTTTTTTTCACCCAAGGGATCTAGTTTTAAAAAAGAGATGCTCTTTAAAATTATCGGTAATGCTACGGTACTGATGTCCGTTGTGTTGGACGGACGTCTCGGGCCCAACTAATAGAAGTTTTATTGAGTAAATAAATGTCCACTGATGCTTCCTTTTTCAACATTATCCATCAGTTCCTCCTCTCCATCCGTTCTACTCTTCTGCTACAAGCTGTTCTGTTGACTTGCCATCCTCTGCCATGGCGAGCGTGCTCTACCACGCACGCGATTGGGCACGGGGCACCACAAGGCATGGTCGGCCACCGGCAGCAGCTCCCCTGCGACCGAGCGCAGGCCACTGATGCTCCCCCACGGCCAGACGCGGTGCCGCCCCACGGCAAGGCGCAGGCTCGCTACTTCGATGCGACAAGTGGTGCGGGGCTCGCTGGCGGCACAAGGCGAGCTGCGTTGACCCTCGACGACCGCGGGAGCTCCGGTGCAGCGCCACACGAGGCCTGTGGCAAACCACGCCCAGGCGGCATCATTCGAGGAGTAGCTCCGCGAGCATGAGGCCGGCGGCAAGCCGTCTCTCTCCTGTGCTCCACTGTTTACTTTATGTCTGAGTGTTCTTCCTGCCATATTTCCCTGCATGTTGCAAGTGTGCATTTCAGATGTTTTATATGTTCAAAATTAATGTTGCAAGTGTTTAAATCAGATGTTGCATTTTCACTAAGGTGTCTCATGTGGATTTTGAATGTTGAATGAAACATAAAACATATGTTGTGGTGGGTTTTTTCTCAACATCAATGGATGACTAATAATTTTTTTTTCAAAATGTATTGATGTTGCGAATGTTCACTTTCTATGATGCATATGTTATTTTCTGATGTTGCAACAGATTTATGTAGAGTCCATTGAAAAGCGCTCCCAACGGACGTCCGGACTGCTAGCACGTTCCTAAAATTAGGATGGGTTTGGCACAGCTGTAGCTGTGGCTGTGACTGTGGCAGCTCCAGCTGTGATTGTGTTGGTGGAGCGGATTCTCTGATGAATCTGAAATTGTTTTAAAGAACCGTTTGGCAAGACAACTTCACTTGGTAGTTTAAAATGAGAAAAAATATAAATTGTCCAAAATGCTCTTCTCTTCTTATCCATTCGGTCACACATCCATCCCTGTCCATTCACCCCAAACGCATTGCCATTCCCTCCGCAGCCGAACCACATATCCAGGTGAGCTCCTCCTCTACCGCCTCAGGCCCGCACCCTGCCTCCCCTCACCGCCGTCGACTGAGACCGCTGCGAGGAATGCTGCCATCCCTCTAAGCTCCACCTCGCTGTCCTCAGGGACCCCGCCGCCGGGGATGGAGCAGGGTGCCATCTTCCGCCTATCCATTCACCACCGTCGGCGGTCTCCAGCGCCCCCGGTCTCCATCTCGCCGTCGAACTTCAGCTCCTCCACCGGCAGCCTCCAGATCTCCCGCCGGTCTCCAGCTCACCTCGCGCGGAGCTCGCTCGTCGGCCATGGAGGCCGCCCGAGCGGAGCTCGCCGTCTGGCCATGGAGGCGGCTCACTCTCCACCGCCCATCTCCGCCTCCAACACACCCGCCGGTCTCCCAGCTGCGTCGGCCGGCGATGCCCTCCCGTCCTTCCCTGCGCGACTGGCTGGCTCTGCGCGTGCCGATCGCCCTGTGACAACCCGCCCAGGAAAATACCGTACTATCGCCTAAACCAATCCACTTTGGTCATTAAGCAATAATAAAGTATCATCCTGTCGTTAGTTGCCGGGTTAACGCCCGGTAAATCACTTACAAGGCAACAAGGATCGACATATATGCATTAAAACTCACGCGAAGGCGAGTCCAGAGAACCACATATGATTAACATCCAAATTTACCCCGAAGGGCTTAATTATTACAAACCTGAGTTTTTGACATGATAACGAAGTTCAGAGTTTTGAAAACAGCGGAATTAAACTAACGGCACGAGGAAACATCACGGGAGGCCTGCCATGATGCCTTCATTCATCGTCTTCAACCCACTCCAGCTCCCAGCCAGGCGGGATCTCTCCAGGCCACACATCAGCAAAGGTATTACCTGGAGCAACAGATTATAGCAAGACTGAGTATACTAATACTCAGCAAGACTTACCCGTCGGTGATAACTACTTCACCAACTCTAGACATGAAAGGCTTTTTGGTCACTGGGGTTTCTTTTGCTGAAAAGCAACAAAGAATATGTCCTTACTTTCAATATTTTAGCACAAGTTCTAGTTGATTATTCCCTTCTAAATTAGCAAGCTAGTGCAAGCATAAGTTGTGCAAACAATTAATCAAGCATAGATATTCATCAACTTCCACCATTAGGGATCTCATGGCCAGTGGAGTAAGTAGTCTCAGATAACGGTGACAGGCCGACAATCGATTGATTTAAACCTTGCAAGGTAGACCTAAACACACGGTAGGGTGCCCCCGCGAGGACAACCACCAGGCGGTTCCCAAAAATCTTCGGATTGGGATCAGATGTTACAGTCTTAAGTACAAGGCTTGCTAGGCTACGCCACCAAGGTCACCTAGCTTCACACATGTACTCAGGTGGCGAGCCCGGGGCCGCAACCCTAAGATTAGTAGCGCAAAGTTCCCGCACCGCCTCATTTAGGTACTAGGCTTACCGTACCCATTTCCGACAAGTGTTTAGTACGTTCAAACACTTAACCCACGAAAGCCATTGGACCGGAGCCCACATCCCATGCTCTTACCACATGAGCAATCCATTTAAGGAGATCTTACGATTCCAACATAAGAACCTATTCTCGCGAGTGACAAGCATCACTCGACTTGTAACGGTCCTATAGCATAGCAGCTACCGACCTATCATACTAGTAAGGACATAGGTACCTAGGGATCATGCATCTAGGGTTTCGTTTCAACTCCTGAACGTAAATGCACAATCATCCATAGATAGTTGCATAAGATTTCAAAAACACTTGGTTAATGCACCGGGGCTTGCCTTCGTCAGCAGGGTTAGCCTGAGGGTCCTCGGTGTTGTCGATCACCTCCACGTACTGCAGCTCCGCGTCAGCTCCTCCTTCCTCGGCTTCCGGCACGAGCGCGTAGTTACCGTCAGGAAGCTCTACACGGAATGCAATGCAGGGTTCAGGTGGAGTGATAGATTAATTATTTCATCCAACTCTTGTTGGCCACATTCACCTTCACAAACAATTAAACATTAATTCTTTTTCATTAAGGTTATTGTAGACAAAGGTTTATCTTTTTAATGAACAATTATTTATTGCTTACTTTTATCTTGGTGATTTCATGTGAGGATTTATGATTAATTCTTTTAATAGCAAAAGTGCACACATCTAGGTAAATAATTTCAATTCAATTTCTCAAACAGCAAGGGTGACATACAAGACCCTAAAATAAAGCTAGTTAATCATTTACAAGGTCATAAGGTTAAAGGATCTATTTTCTTAATTAAATTCTATTAACAAGCTCATGTGCACCCTAACTTTTAAAGACACACCCAAAACATATAAACAAGGACAGGGGGTCCCTGCTGGCCTAGTTACTCCTAAGCCTCCACTGGATTCAAGCTTTGAACATTAAAGAAGCTACACCATTTATATATGCATTGATACATTTCCTAGCCATTTGATATTAAAGGCAAGCATAAATAAATAAAAGTAAAGCTCCTGCAGCTAACAACCAGCCTACAGCCACTCTGACCCTAAACAAGATCAGAACACCCATGGGTTCATCTCAAACCAATTTGAAATATGAACCATGCATTTAAATATATATCTAAGCATAAAACAAGATTAAATATTTCTAACAGAGATAAATTCAGGAAAGTTGCATCTAGGCATAACATGAACATAGCCACAAGTTGAGCACAAAAGTAAATTTATATTTTGCTACAAAAATCAGTAAAGCAGAAATAGCATAAATACAAAGTAATTCATAATAACAGATCTGCTCAACAACTTTGTGCAATTTTTGGTCCAGAGTCTAAACATGACAATTCTAGCAACATATCCAAAATTCAGCTCCATAGCCTTTCTAGATTTTGAATTACAGCAAAAAGGTGTCAAACTGAATTTGAATTTTCATTCAAAATCTACAAGTCAAAACTATGGTCATGCTTTGTAGAAGTTTCAGATCTACTCTCACTGAGACCAACAAAATTGGGTTTGCATTTTTCTGAATTTTCTGTGAATTTCTAGGCTTTTTCTAAGGTGCTGGACCAAGCTGTAAAGAAACTAAGTTAACTTTCATTACAACCAAGCCCTCGGTTCACACATAGGTCCCTGGATGTTCACATCCATGCCCTCGGCGGCGGAGGTGAGGTCGCCGCCGGCGATGTGGGACCGGGGCAGATGAACAAGCGGCACGGGGATGCGATTGAGCTAACCCCGAGCTGATTGGTGGTGGGGGCGTGGCCGGAGGTGGCTCCGGCGAGCGGCGGCGCGCCCGCTGTGGCTCGGGTTCCGGCGAGGGTGAGTGCGATGGGGATCAATGCGCGGCCGTGGAAGCTACACAGGGGACTAGGGAGGAGTTTGGTAGGGTCGGCCGGCGATGGGAGCGAGCGGAGGGGGGTGCTCGCCTGCGGCGGCGACAATGGCGGGCGGCGGACGGCGGTGCTCTCGCGCGGAAGGAGCGGGGCAGCTATTTATAGCCGGGTGCGCACACGCAGGGGCGAGGTCGCTTCGCGGCTAAGGCTCCCCGGCACTTCAATGCGGGGTACGGTGGCCCTCGGCGTGCGTGCGCGGCGGGCGCAAGGCGTGGCGCGCGGCTCCACCGGCCGAGGCGGCGTCTAGGGGTGCGCGCGGATGCCGACGTAGGCCGAGGTCAGGCGCTGACTCCCAGGCGCGGTCGTGGTACGGCGGCGCACGGCGGCGGCGCGGCGGCGACGCGTGCGCGCGTGACGTCGCGCGGAGCGCGCTCTCGGCCCGGTCTATTCGGTGTGCCCCTGTTTGCTTGCACAAATCTCAAAAAGTTACAAGTAAACTTCAAAACCTGTAGATAGGAAAGTTTTAGATGGATTGATCCTCTGAATAATGGCTGAAACCGAATTTGAAAAGGATTCAAATTGAAAGAGAAATTCGAATGCCAAGTTGGGGGATTTTCATGTCTCGGTGAACAGTGACCCAGAGCTTGTTTGGCCATTTAGCACCTTTTCCACTCAAAACTAGCAATGCCACCCTGAAGATGAAATGTGTCCCGAGTGATTCTGCACAACTTTTGTATTGGTAGATTTTCAAGTGTTTAGACAAGATTTGGAGAACGTGGCCAAAGTTCCAGATTGACACAAGACATCAAAGGGTGTGTCCCCCTTAGCTAGGGTTTTGACCAAGGAGAGTGTGCTAGACTTGCTTAAGATGCTAATGGGTGAGTGTTGGAGAGGTTTTCGAGGTGATGACCCAGGTTGACCGTGCTTTGACCCTAGTCAACAAGTTTTGACCGGCAATTAAGGTTAATTAAAAACCTGGGGCGTCACACGCCCCCGCCGCCCTACGCCCTTCCCCGCGCGCCTCCCACCTCCCCGCAAGTGCGCCACCGCCATCCTCAGACCTTCCCGCAAGCGCGCTGCTGCAGTATGTTGTCTTGCACGCAAGCGCGCCCCAGGGGCAAGTTGGGGACTCGGGCCCCACTAAGGAGACAAAGCTGGGGTGTGTGTGTGTGTTTGGAGACAGTTTTTTTTGGCTCCGCCTCCTCTCATTTCCTCCAGAGAGCGGGAAACACGGGAGCTTCGACTCGGACCCCACGGAGGAGATGAAGCCGGGGGAGACAAGTTTTTTTGGCTCCGCCTCCTCTGATTTGCTTCAGAGAGCGGGAACGCAGGAGCTTCGGCGCTGGAGTAGTTTTGCGAAGGCCTTTGGCAGGGCTTCGGCTCCCGACGTCCGACGACCACGGAGCGAGAGTAGGAGTGGTGCCAAACGCACCCTTAGGTAGTGGTTACGACTCACGATTGAACATAGTTACGACTTGGCATTGAAAGACGTACGGAACTCTTGCACGCATGCATCTTGAAGCTGTTAAAAATCTAGGTAATATTCGGCATATTTTAATTTCATAATTTAGCAAGTAATTCATGATGTAAATGAGTGAAAATGTGATGACATGACATGTGCTCGTGTTCATGATTAACACACTGTAAAACATGCACGTCACAAATAACCAGATAAGTTTGAAGGTATACCAGGGGCGGGACCATTGCCGGGGGCAACGGTTGCGCCGTTAGCAGCTGGATTAACCATGTTAATCGTAGGCTACCCTCAATCGATGTAGTCGTATAAGTTGATGAAGCGAAGACGTCGATGCAGTGCAGACGGTTGTAGGGAATGGCCACCGGGAAGTAGTCGATCGCAGCAAGAAGAGGAAGATTGTTGAGCAGTCGCGCACTCGTTGCGCTACCCAAAAACCTGATTGCCTCGCTATTCCCGAGCAGGAACTCAAGCGCGGCGGGTTTCGGAGGCTCTGCTCTCCCAACAACGTGTGCACGCACGGAGTGGAATAGGGAAGCAACAAGGCAACAACAACAACAATCTGATTTTCGTCAACTCCCACTAGAGAGAAAAGGTTTTGTATAAATAGACGTGAGAGCATCAAATGACCATAACTCCCTAGCAAATGCACCATCGATCATCTATTCAGTATTTTCCATGCAATGACGCCATGAAGCCATGAACGGCTATTTGATTTCGGCCATCAACCACAATAACCACCCTGTCAAATTGTCAATTGTGCAATATCTCACGTCCTTTGAATTTCTAGCATTAATTGTGAGTCATGGGATATTATTGATTTAATTGAACATAAATCCAACAGAAGCAACCAATTGGTGTATGCGCGTCGATCCTCCTGGACTCCACTCTCTCGGCATCTCTCCGTCTGCAAAGCGCTTACTTTATGATTCTTACCTTCAGTACTGGAGTATTATGGAGTATCTTGGTTTCCGATCGATCTAATTAAAGCATGTTCTTGGCCTCTGGGTCAAGCATATGTTTCCTATTCTCTCTATATATATTTAGATCAAGTTTATTTGCCACCTACGTCTTCCGAGTACTGCACCTGCATGCCTTATCTAGGAATTAGGAAACCACAATATATCGTGACTCTCGTGAGGACTGAGGAGTTCATCTATCTAGTATGATGGCGTGGAATTTTGTAACTGGCCGTTCCGGCTCGAGCAGCAGCTGGATGGTGCAGATGGAGAGGATGCTCGCGGACGCCAATCCGGAGACGGAGATGGCGCGCTGGAACAAGCCCTCCATCTACCGCGTCCCGGAGTGGCTCAAGAACATGACCAACCGCGACGCCTACCGGCCGCAGCTGGTGTCGCTCGGCCCCTTCCACCACGGCGAGCCCGACCTGCACCCCATGGAGGAGCACAAGCGCCGGGCGGCGGCGCACGTGGCCCGGCGATCGCGGAGGCCCCTCCGGGAGTTCGTCGCCGCCGTCGAGAAGGTGGCGGACAAGCTCATGGACGCGTACGACAAACTGGACGAGGAATGGCGCCGTGGGGCGAGGAGGGGCCAGTTCGTGGAGATGATGGTCGTGGACGGGTGCTTCCTGCTGGAGATGGTGAAGGGGGTCTCGAGTGGAGAGGCGCCCCGCGATTACGCGCTCAACGACCCGGTGTTTAGCAAGCACAGCATGATTTATTTGTGGGGAGGCATACAGGTCGATATGCTCGCCATTGAGAACCAGCTGCCTCTGCTTGCGCTGTACACGATTGAGCAAATTTGGAATCCAGCGACGCCTCTGGTACATCGTCCTTTCTTTTGAATTAATACTGAAACTCTAGCAAATACTTCATTTGTCCCGAAATAAGTGCACTTTTACATTCAAAATTATTGCGCAAACAATGCATCTAATGCCGGCAGTCTGCATGGAAAGTTTCATGCGCATTAAAATCTAATCCATCCTTCCAAAATAAGTGATATTTTAGAAGATTCCAAGCATAATAGTAGTCATGACAAATGACCATGTTGAATGTAATTGTTATTGATAGTCGTGCTGTCTGTTTAGTTATTTTCTATACACTGAATAAATTTGCATGAATTAGAACTAGAAAGGTAACAACAATTAGCCATTTGATTGGTTTTACACACGTCTCCATATGCTCTTCTCTATTGGTGCATGTATTGTTTTAATTAGATGAGCCTCACAAGAAGCTAAATGTATATTCTTTGTGGGGACAAAATTTGAATGATAAAAGTACATTTGTTTTGGAATGGAGGGAGTATACCACATCACATCAGCAATTTTGTTAAATTGTCAATATCATTATTAGGAGAGAAAAGGGAGATTTTGTCCGACGAGGAGTTTCAACCTCGGCCCATCACAATTCACACCCACCAGCAGGCATAGTTATCAAGTTCTAAGTCTTGGTAATTGTGCAATGAAACTATCCACTAAGACTGGCCTAACTTTAGAACCCATTAGAGTTAATTACTTCATGCACATCTAAAAAAACTTTTTTCACATGCTCCTTTAATTGCCTTACTTTTTATTCATTCTCAAGTAGAGATGGCAATGGGCACCCAAAATTAAAGGCGAGTACCCAATTGGTTTCATTTTATCCAATAAGGAGGCAGCTATGGAAAAATATCTTTACGTGCGGATATACTAATGGGCAAAATTATCTACTCATCGGTTACTAACAAGCGGGTGCGGGTACATACTACTGATACTCGCACACCTATTGGTAAAATACACCCAACTATAATATGTCGTGAGCTTGTACATTACTATATTAGTGAAGAGTGACTTTGTATTGACAAAGAACTAACAATTTTATAATTATATTAGACTAACAATTGTTGAAAATTGTTAATTGTCTTTTCATTTACTTAGATTTGTTGTTGTGTGCTTTTTAGCATGTTTCATAATCATGATTTTAGTAGTTTGTAGTGGTTATGCTATTGGGTGCCTGATCGGTAAAAATACCCACACGGGTGCGGGGAAAGTAGAGTTAGGGTTGCCATGTGAGGATATGGAATGGTACTTCAACGGTGTTTTCAACATTGCCATCTCTATTCCCATGGTGTACACATATTGATTTTTTCCTTTGCAATGAATGGTTCAATAAGGTCTAGTATGCAAACTTAACAGTATTAATTAGGGGTAAATTAAAATTTTAATTACAAACACACATGTCCTCTCTTACCAATCCTGATATGACAGAGCGAGAAAGATGTGAACAAGTCGGTGCTTGATTTCACGTGGCAACCTCTCAACAAGGACAAGCGTGAAGGCGTCGTCCAAGACACCCTGTCCCTCCACCCCCTGGACATTTACCACAAGAACCTGTGCGGGCTCTCTCCAGCTCCCGAAGGATCAGGCAAGCACATATACGAGGAGAGCATGCGCTGCGCCGTGGGGCTGAAGGAGAAAGGGGTCCATTTCAAGAAGTGCGAGAGCACCCACGCCATCGACTTCAAGAACGGCGTGCTCAGCCTGCCTGAGGTCTCGGTCGGCGACGGCAACGAGAAGATCTTCCTGAACCTGATGGCGTTCGAGCAGCTGCACAAGGGCACGACGAGGAGCGACGCGACGGCGTACCTCATCTTCATGGACAACATCATCGACTCGGAGAGGGACGTGGCGCTGCTGAGGTCCAAGGGGATCATCAAGCACTCGCTGAGCAGCGACAGGGAGACGGCGAACCTGTTCAACATCCTGAGCAAGGGAGGGGCGGTCATGAGCCCGCACAGCAGGCTGCACGACGTGCGGCGGAAGGTGAACGATCACTGCAGGAAGCCCTGGAACAAGTGGATGGCCATCTTCCGGCACACCTACGCGAGCAACCCGTGGGTGGTCACCTCCCTCGTGGCGGCCATTATCCTGCTCGTCTGCACCATCCTGCAGACCATCTACTCGATCGTGCAGTTCCACACCAAGAGCTAGCTGCTAGCTACCAAGATCACACCATACATCTATGGTGTACTACTGTACTACCAAAACCAGAGCTCTTTTCTTCCGAAGCATGTCAGCAGTTACAATTATTTGTCAATCTCAAGATCTGTCAGCACAATCTCTTGGAATATTCATGTGAATACGATTAGGTGCATGTATTCATTAGAGTGAGTGTACATGCATGTATTTAATTTGAAAATCCTCTAATACACAAACAAAATCCCTTAATATGAATACAAATATCTACGTATATCTAACACATTAATAATTTTAAATAGGTCACAACTTAATATTTTTTAATACTACCATTAAAAAATGAAAATTAATATTTTTTATCAGATACCTTGGTTAACTTGAAACCATAAACGGATTTACATGAATAAATATAAATATCAGCTATATAAGTTCAAATTTGTACCATTAGTCATATGAGTTAAAGTAACATCTAGTCATATAAAAATTAATATAACAAGCAATTTTCATAGATAATTAAAATATTTTCATTTAAAAAATCTAATATCAGTATTCTAAATTAATTTTGAGACAATAAAAGGTAATACAACTATATATAGCCTAGATGCTGCATGATTTGTGGACTTAGCCAAGAGCATAGTCCCAATATGTGATTTATACTTTACAAATAATAATTATATGTTATATACATTGAAATTTGTATCAACCTAGCTACTAATTTTATTAAGGATATGAAATACAAATTAAATTTGGATACATGCATTTTAGAAATAAATGTAAGCATCTAGGCCCTCTCGCACCTTTGGTAAGGGTGTGTTTCGGTGATAAATGACAACCTCATACTTCTGACTAACAAATTGTTTTGAAGCGGAATAAATTCGGGTTATTGCCATGAGTTATATGTCGAAGGTTACCCCTCAATTTGAAAAATGCAAGTGGTAAATGGGCAAATGCTATAAGCTGAGGACTTTTATAGTTCCAAGTGTCACAAGGAGATGAAGGACCACATGTAACATCCCGGATTTTTCCGGAATGTTAATGTTTGCAAAAATGTGAATTTCAAAATTTTGATTTGAAATTCAGTGCTTAATTAAAATATAAGGATGTCTTCGTTGCTCCTTCCCTAAATTCTTAGATTTATTTTGAGCAAAATAATAAAATTTAGGAATTATAAAATGCTAGTGTGAGAACTTTGGAGTTTAATGAATATTGTTTGGATTTTATTTGAGTGGGGTTCAAATTCGAATTCAATTTCGAATTTGAATCATGTGTATGGTTTTTAGGAAATAGGAAAATGGGAAAAGCTCCCTAAGCTCTACTGGGCTTTAGCTTCGCCGGTGGAAGTCTGCCAGACGTCCCTAGGCATGTCTCAGAGTTCGCCGAGCCTCCCTTCTTGTCAGCCATCTAACCTTGCGGCCCACCGTAGCCCAGTTTCCACCACCTCTTCCACCGCCTGTGCCACTTCCATGTGGGGCCCGCTCGCCAGCGCCTCATCCGTTCCCCTTTTCTCCTTCCTCCGTGATGCACCGCGGTGGAGACAGGCGTCGCGGAGCACTCGAGCTCGCCGCGGCCACCGGGGCGCGGAAGCCGAGGATCCCCGCCGTTCCCTCCGGGCGCCCGAACCCTAGCTGCCACCTATAAATCCAATCGCCAGCCACAGTTCCCAATCCGCCGCCGCCTTGGGGATTTTACCCTTGTCCACCGCCGCCGCCTATGGGGAAGATGAGAGAGAGGGGGAAGAGAAGGGGGTGGAGGAGACGCATCCGCCGGAGTCATGCCGAGGAGCCGGAGCCCCCGTTCCGGAGCCGCGCACCTTGGGGACCTCGACACCGCCCGCGCCCGCTCTGCTTCCTTCGGTCCTGCGCCAAGACGCCATCGCCCCGGGCGCCGGGAACTTTAGCTACCGTCGCCGTGGGAGCCATCCCGGGGGCGCCCCGCTGCCGTAGCAGTGAAGGGGAAGAAGGCGTTGGGGGAGAGGAGAAGCACCGGAGGTCGCCGTGTCGAGAAGCCCGTTCCGGACGCCATGGACTTGGAGCTCCAGCGCCGCAGGAACATCGACGCCGCCGTACGGACCTGAAGTCGAGGCCGTCCGTAGAACCACCCGTGCGTGGACTGCGACGTCGACGCTGCTGCGAAGACCGGAGCCGCCCGAGCCAGGAGCCGGAGCTGTTCCAAACGAGAACCGCGACGCCCCTGTTCCGCCTCCTCTACTCCACCGCTTCGCCGCCGTCTCTGCTTGGCCCGTCTTCGCCGTCGTTTCACAGCCGACCCAAGACCCCCAGGTGAGCGCCGTGCCCCGCCTCTCCACTGTGGATGCCGGCCTTGTGCCGTGGGGGAAAAGAACCGGGCCATGCCTGAGGTAGCCATGACCTGTCTCTGCCTGCTTGCTCAGCGCCGCCGCGCGACCCACCGTCGTCTGGGAGCTGGCCATCGAGCCAAGCCGGTCGTCTTTGCAGGTGCCACTGCCGTCCGCGCGCGCGCTCCGCCGCTTGCCAGCCCCCCTTGTTCCGTTCCGTCGTCGTGCGCACGCCGTCGGGTTTGTCACCGCCATGGCTGCGCCACCGGCATCTTGCTCACGCACAACCGAGGGGCCAAGGCCCTGCCTTTCTTGGCCACTCACGTACACCCGCACACACACGCGCACGCAAGTCCGGGCGCCGGCGTCAGCGCATAGCCAGCGCCGCCGGGCCGTCCCTCGCCACCTGGAGCGTCGCTCCCGCCGTGCCGCCGTGTTCAGCCGGGGGCTCTGCCTCGCGGCCAGACACACGCGCGCACACGAGTCCGAGGCATCGCTTGGCCATCCTGTTCGAACCCGTGTCGCTTCGTTCGCGAGCCGGCAATCGCGTCACCCCTGTCGCGACCGCGCTGCCGTCCTACCTGCCCCGCCGGCGAGAGCGTCTCTTCCGCCTAGGCGCGTGAACGCCAGACCAATCCCGTGAGCACACGCACGCGCGCACACACCCACACTCGCGAGTGAACCACCTCACAGGCGCGGACACCCCAGTATCGCCGCCGTGGAGCTCGGCTCGCCGCGCCAAACCGAACCTCGTCGCCGCCAGGCCAGAGACCCGAACCAAAGCCTCCCCATTTCCTTGCCCAGAAGCCGGCCAAGGATCCACCTTTAACCGCCCTAAAACCATCCCGTCTTGCCTTAGCCACGCCCAGAGCGCCCTGCTTGCCCTTTCCTGTCTGTTTCGCCGTCGAGCGCTCTGCCGTGTCACGGCGTGACCTTCCACGCGTTAGTCATGCAAACGAAGCCAGGTCTGAACCTGAACCTTTGGCTACCCAGAACCCTGAGCGTCGTCCTGCCTAACCCTGATCGTCGTCGTGGCGTTTCGCTCCCTTGATGTTGCCAAACCTGCCGCCGTGGTCAAGCCACCGGCTTGCGCTCGCGTGCACGAGCAGAACCGAGCCGTCGATCTTTCCCAACTCGCCATCACGCGCATGCCGGGCAAGGTGCCGTTTTGGCCCGAGCACTATCTTGCACGCATGTGCATGAACAAAACCACCGCACGGCACCCCTTAGTCCGAAGCACACCGGTGTTCGCACGTTCACAGCTCGCCGCCGAGGGCTTTTCTTCGGCTTGCACGTGGGAGCGCCATCTTGAACCCGTGTTCACGCCTGTCCACACGCACGTACGTGAGCAAGTATGTCGGCACTGGCGCCCAAGCCAGCAACGCTGTCCTGCTTTTTCTTCGCCGCTCGGAAACCTGTTGTCGCTGATGTGCCGGATTCCGGCCGAAGGTTGCATCTTTCTACGCCTTGATCGAGCAACCCAATTCGCCGTCACAAGCTCTACGTGCGTACCATCATCAAACTCGCCGTCGAGGACATCTCGTCGGCTTTCATGCACACACCAGCTCAAACCATCGTCTTGCACACCCGAGCACAGTACCAACCTGTGCGCGTTTCTGGTGCACACACACGCCAGTGCGAGCACGCCGGCGACTCGACCGCGAGCGCACCTCCCTGGAGCCTCGTCGTCGTTTCTGTTCGCCAGCCACCAAAAAGGGGTCGACGCCGATGAGTCTTGCCTTTCCGCCGCTCTCTACTTGTCCCACTGGCGCGAGGTGTGCAGTGCCCTGAAGCTGGCAAATCCCGAATCATTAACCCTTCTAACCGAACCTCAAACTTTCCTAAACCCTTGCAGTCGTGTGCCGCCGCGAACTCACATTGTTGAGTGCAAACGTGTGTGCCGCAATTGTGTCCCAGCCGTGGGACACCACGTGACCGAGCACGTGCACCTAACCTCTGTTTTGCAAGCCGTCACCTTTAACCATCTCTAAGCATCGAACCCCTGCCGCGGGTGCACTCGCCATGAACTTGTACCTTACCTCACCTTGACAACACGCAGCCTTGGATCATCGGTTTGCTGCGATGCATGTCACGCCAAGCCCCCTCTTTTCTCCGCTCAAGTAAGCTATCAGACCGCCTGAGCTCGCCATCCTTGAAGCCTTCTTCTGTGCTAGTTGTGTAGTGCCCTGTACAATCTTGTAAGGTGGAACTGCATCAACCAGTACATGGTGGGTATAAATGCCTTGAACGTAAGACAGCTTGGTCGCTACTGGATGCTTTAGCTTCGGCTTATGAGTGTGTGCACGAAGCAAGTCAGCAGTGCTGCATCGCTGTGCAAATGCTCGCCCATCTAGCTACGCTAATGCACGCCTTGTCCCAGCTAAGCATCCTCAAAGAGGGGCCTTGCCCATGAACTCTAGACGGCCGTAACTATGGACGAATAGCCACAACAAGCAACAACCGACCATGCTTGGCTATAGTCGGCCATGCCTTGTGGCTGCTGGTCACAAGTGACAGCATTTCGCTTAGTGGCATGAAGCTAATGGTTTCTATGCTTCGCTTTTGACCAAGCCGCTGCAAGCTCTCTCCTTTTATCCCTAACCTACGGTCGGAACTCTTTCAAAGCATGAAGCTGCAATCCCATCTAGAGGATAGAGCTCCTACTTATGCCATCAGTCTAAGCTTAAGCCTTTGCCTTGTTCTGTTCTGTTCGAGAGCACAAGTTTTAGTCCCATGCTATGCTGATAGCTGGGGTGCTATGCAAAAGCAAGCAAGTGTAGCAACCGTATATATGTTGGGAGTATATGTACATGCTAATCCATCTCATGGGTTGCTTGCTAGCAACATCCTTTGCCCTTTTCACCAAACCTTAATATGTGAACCCGATGCCTGTTCGCAATCTTTCAAGTCCTGACCATACCTTTCGCCGCGGCTGTGACACGCCTTCGTCGTGTGCGACGCGTGCGCTATCTAAACCATTAGCCATATCCTCGATAAATCCATCCTCGCCATATCTTTGTCATGTATCAGCTTCAGACAAGTTTCGCGATCACCACATCGTTTCTAGCTAAGCTATCCCGCTTAATCTCTCTAATCTGACCTACGGGGCCCACAGGATGACTTGTGGGGTCCGGTTGACCTCTGACCTTCCTTTTTGACTTGGTCAACAAAGATCGTTGGCTAGTCAACTTACCATGCAGACCAACCCAAAACCTAGCTTATGGTTCTCTAGATTGCTGACTTGTGTATTATGTGCTTTATCACAATTAATTAAACTCATAAAATATTTCTTTATTTGAAAATCCATAATAAACTGTTACTACCTTATAAAAATATGAAATCAGTTTCTTTATTATTCTAAAATCATGAGGCACCCGTTAGACTAGCATTTGGAGTTTATTTGCTTCTTATTTGCTTCTCTTTGGAGTTATTTGCATCTAGACACCGTGTTTATTTATCTTTGCGAATCTAGGGATTTCCGAAGCTAAGGAGTCGAGCCAGAAGATCAAGTACGACTACGGAAACTACGACGACTACCTGCACACAGGTGTTCACGCCCGACTGATTCTGAATACCTATTAGGCATTGCTATGTAGTATGCTAGCGCTTTACTTTAAATGCATGTTGATGAACCTTGCACTGCATACTTTATTTACCCTATCCTTGATTGCCCTAGTACTACTATATATGTCTATAAGTGTGTATATACGCTGAGCTTCGCGATGCATGTGTTGGGATGGGAATAGTGGTTCTTGGCGTGAGTGGGATAAAACCGGCAGGAGAAGGCATTTTGGGTACTTTGGCGGGGGTGAGCTCGAAACAACTGATCTGGGATCGGGGATGGGGGTGCACTACTCAGTGTATCCCCACTTTTACGGTTTTTGGAGCACAGATGTTGGGGTTTCAACTGCGTATGGAGGACATGAGCTTGCCCCGGTCTGAAAGCGAGTGGATCAACTTGTCGATAGGACCTTCGTACACACCACCTCGCCGAGCGTGGGGTTAGGGCGGAGTTGAGCTCGGCAAGTGCGGAACCATACCTGCCAGTAGGATAGCAGGGTATCAGTGGGGGAGAGGTGGGAGAGAGACCACCTTCTCTCAGAGCGACTCCCGTGTGGCCACAGGGAGCATTTCACAGTTCCGGTGCAATTCCTTCCGAGGGGGGAATCATTTTGAGGGCCGGATGCAGGATGGGACTGTAACTATTGAGAGTTCGCACGGTAGGATGGGCTCGGTCGGTCAGCCACCGGCCGGGTTCCATTCCGAGTTGGGTACAGGTGTACACGCTCTGCAGAGTTTCTGATCTATACGTATAGCCGCGTCCTCGGTCATGGACAAACCTTGAAGACATGTTCGTTCCTCATGTTTTGGGATTTCTACCTCCCCCTGTAGTTGAGAGTGTGGTGAGTCGTGGTTGCAGTCGGGGAGAGGAGAGTTGCTCCCTCTACCTCGCAGATCCGATTGCAATCATTGAGGTGCGAGGAGAGGAAGTTCTCGCATCGACCCTAGACGGAGGTAGGTTGTGGAGACGGGTCCCTGGGGTACCAGGTGTTCCCGAGTTGTGATGAGAGTATGGATTGGGACTTATATGGAGATGATTTCTTTTTATGCTTCGCTGCTGCTGCATAGGAAACCTGAGCTTATACCTTGCCACTTTTCTTATCCTTTAGAGTTAGGCCACTTAAAGCTGCATACAGTCGGTGACGTGAACCTATCCCATTCCTTGGGGATAGTTTTGTGAGTGTGCAGGATTGGACTTGGAGTGAGAGTCTGAGTTTGAGGAATCCATGAAGGAAGGGTTGTGTTGCTTCGCTCAAGGATGCCTGTGGTGAAGATTGAAGATGAAGACTTGAAGGCCTAGCTACCGCTACGCAGGATTTCTACTTGTCGCTTAGCCCAAGGGGCTTGTCCTAAATTCGTATACCGAGTTGTTTCGGATGTAAATATTATGATTTGTACTCTGATTTCGTTGTATGGAAATGATATTACTCTGTAATGAGTTCTGTACGTGATAGCTACTGATCCAGGGACTATCACAAGGGTACAGGGAGTCGGGTTTTCCTCACCGAAAACCCGGGTCGTTACACCACACTAGTAGCTTGACCATGTCATACATTCCATGCAAAAAATGCACACTTAGCTATCATGGACTCACTGCATCTCAAAGTACTCTTGGAAGATCATAATAAGGTTCAAAGAAATCGAATGGAAGCTCAAAGGAGATTGAATTGGATGAGTTATCTGTGAAAACCCACCGTCGGAGCAACCGTTGCCATCATTTCTAGTTGCGCAAGGTCAATTCTGTGCATAGGAAAACAAGTCAAGCACCCGTCGGATCCACCGACGATGCATCATTGCAATTTCAGCAGGGTATCAGTGTAAGCATAATTCTAATTTTTCCTACCAGAGAGGTTTTGAGAATTTCACTATCAGCACCGAATCAACCGATAGGCATCAGATCAATTTCATCAAAAGCATCTCGGTGCAACCATATTTCTAATTTTTCCATACAGAGAGGTTTTGGGATTTTCCCCTTTATCACCGGATCAACCGCTGAGGCATCAGTTGAAGCACCAGGCCAATTTCTGGCTCCAGCTGTTCCAACAGCTATTTTCTTCATTGTGTGCTCTATTAGGATTCATCTTCTTCAAGTTTGGGATTCTTTCTTAGTGATGAAGTGTGACAAGTGTGCATAGCCATGGCATAGCTGAGTGCTTGGTCAAGTGATGGTGTGTGAGCTTGTTACTCTTAGAGATTGAAGGCTCCTAGATGGTCTTGGTGATTTTTGTGCTCTTGGTGAGCTATTTGTGATTGTGGGAACCCTAAGGACGATTTCTTGTACACAGCTTGAGACCCACCGTTTCAGAGATGGAGAATGGGTACTCTTAGTGAGCACTCGAGTCTTCGTGGCTTGAGAGGGAGCTATACCCTTAGTGAGTGCTCAATGTGGACTAGGGAGGAGTGTCAACTCCTCGATACCACAGGGAAAAAATCCGGTTGTCTCGTGTCCCCTCTCTTTACATTCTTGCACTTATTTTCAGCATTTACATTCTGCAATTAAGTTTCCTTGCTCTAGTTTTGCTTGTGTACTTTGCTTCCTTCATATCTTAACTAGGGTGCTTCATACTTGTGAGTGTGATTCTTGTTAAGGAACTTTCTTGCTAGTGTGCTTAGTTTGTAGAGAAAAACCTTTTTAGATGGGCAATACTAGAATCTAGGCTAAGGTTTGTTTACATGTTCTAGAAATTTGAAGAAGGCCTCTATTCAACCCACCTTTTACAGGCCATCGATCCTTTCAATAAATCCATGCATGCTAATACATATATATATTTATATTTGTGGATATCTGATATTTCAGATTATTACTATCCATTTTTCACAAGAGGTGCATGCATTATGCGCACCATACCATTATGCATTCCATTAGCAGATTCATGAGACTTGTTACAAAATTTAGATGCCACTCACTATCTTTCAAGATTAGGTTGTTTTGAATTTTCTAGGTGCATATAGTTTTCTATGCATCTAAATATAGAGTTATGTTTAGATACAAAGAAAAGTCAATTATACCTAATTAATAGCTAAAATAACATACATTTTTGAATAGAAGGAGTCCGTGCGAGTACAATAAATCGATACCATAAAGCAAATGAAGTATGCCTGCTTCTTATATCATGCTACATGCCTACTAGGCCATATGCATGCAGCCTTGTCTGTCACTACTTCCATAGATAACATCACCTGATGAAGTAAACAATCTTCTTTCTGAATAAGTCAATAGTATCTAATATTCATCCCCAATTACGTTTGTTTGTGTCATTATAGAATTTGTATCCTTCCCTAGCTTAAAATTGGACCTTTTTAACTCTAGGCTTTGCATTCAACTTAGGATTATGATCGTGGGGCCTGTTTAGTTCGCGAAGTGAAACTTTTGGGTTCCCTTTCGAGGTCTATTAGGAGTATTGAACGTAGATTATTTACAAAAATAATTACACGAATGGACCGAAAATTGCGAGACGAATCCATTAAGTCTAATTAATCTGTCATAATCATGACGTAATTAGGCTCGTTAGATTCGTCTCGAAAATTAAGGTAGGGGTCGTGGAATGGGTTTTGTCATTAATCTACATTTAATACCCCAAATTAGTGGAAAGAAGATTGATGTGACAGGTAGTTGGTGAAAATTCTGGGAACTAAACTGGACCAAGTGCATTGCTACGGGTAAAAGATCATAATGCTCTAATACAACACCCAATTTAAATAATCTGTGTCTCATGCAAAATCATGATCATGTCTTTTTCCTTTATGTGTTGAGGTTCTTCCTTCGACAATTTTAAATAATAACTAAATCTTGTGCATTTGGACCTCCAAAGACATCTTGTGACTAACATATGTTTTGAACAATTAATAGTAGATTAAGGTGATGTGGTTTTGGCACAATTAAGATTCATGAGGCAAATCAAGTTTTTTGCTAAAATAAATACAAACTCTATTATGGCTCTTTCTCGCAACAAAACAAGCAACAATCTCCTCTCCTCCACCTTGTCCTCAATAGGTATTGAATTAGACAAAAGAAATAAAATATATAAAAACCTGTTGAAGAAGAAAGCAATGGACCAACTGCAAACCATTCACAAAAAATCGCCAGAATTTTGTGAAAAATAGTGTTTTGCATACATCATATCTGAACATATATCTCTAAAAAGTATTTTTGCAAATCATTTAATTATCTAGTAGACCTGAGCTTTTGATGTCCACCATAATACAAATGAATCCCTTACACTAGGGTAGGAGCAATGACAATTAAAGCCAATGATGTGCATGCATGCGTATTCTAATTTAGTGAGAATTGAACAACATCACTATATGCTTCACCATGGCACCATCATGTTGCTAAATTGCAGCTCACCAGACCTCATCAATCTCATTGCAATAAGTGGCGGAACCAGGAATTTTGAGGGGGGGGGGGGGCGTTGAACCTGGCTACCAGCAGCATTGACAACTTGCTCAAAATATTTGCACTGTAGTATTATCAAAATATCAACGACTCCCTGATCACCAGTTGTTGACGGTGAATTTCCGTCAACCTAGCCATGAGTTTACCTTCGGTGTTGGCATGAATTTTATATCTCATCCATTGGTACTAACCCCCTTGATATAACAAGTTCGCTTGTGCATGTTTGTTTTGGAGTTTGATGTTTATGCAGGAATTAAGCGTTGAAAGCAAGACTTCTGGGTTAAGTTCATCAAGCACCTCGTGACAAGACCTTGAAGCCCAGCACAAGTCAAGCAATGAAGTGAACATGACTCCAAGAAGCCCAAGGACCAACCCGTGAAGACGGAAAACTCTGAGGACCTGAACAGAAAATGCTGAATCTTGCAAGACAAGGAGCTCTATCCAAACCGCGGAGAAACTGACGTCAAGGGCCCACATGCAGAAGGGAGAACACTCTAGAAGACTCGGGAAGCATCGTCCACGAAGGAGGCCACGAAGTGGGCCGAAATGGGCCCAGGCCGCCCGGCCCAGCCCATTTTGGGGCCCATTCGTGCCCCCCTTTGACCTAGACGCCTCTCGGACTATTTATAGCCCCTCTGCCAAGAGCCACGCATTAACTCATTCGTCATTCGCCGCCGAGGAGTAGAGAAGAGAGGGACACCATTCCGGAGAGGAGAGGGTCGAGCTAGTTGTCTAGGGTTTCCCTAGCCGACGTGGGAACCTTGCAAGGAAGACCACGTCGGAGTTCTAGGAGCTAGGAGCAAGATCAAGGTAGGATCCCGGTGGTGATCTTGTCCATGTACCTTTGAATATGTTGAATTATCAAGTTGCAATCTGATTTCTAGCGATCAAGTGCTTCTTCTACGACTTTGATTTCGATTGGCTTTTCTTACTTTAAGATCTATTCTCGAGATAGATCATAGAGGATGTTCATCTAGCCGTGGTGGCTAGAGGTGCATGCCTGACCTTCCAAGAGATTTCAACTTGTCTATTGGACTCACCCTAGGCTAACCCGCACGAATAGGAGTGCATTGTGACAGAACGGTGGCTCCAAAAGGTGGGCGTCTTCGGAGTTGGACGGGAAGCCGCGATTTAAAGAAGCTTTTTATGAGATTCGATTTGGTTATTCTTCTTTGCTTGGAACTTCAACAAGAGCTTGATCCAATCTCTCTAGATTGGTTTTACCTTTCCCTCTCTATCTCTTGCTACCTCCGGTTTTCATAGATTAGATTCGTTTCTTTTGATGTTCTCTAGATTAGATGCTAAAGCAACAACCTTTCGAAGATTAAAGTGTTTGTGGCTTTATTAGATTGATTCTTGCATCGCACATTTGTTCCACAGATTCGATACCTTGGGTTCACACTTAAGGGAAGAAGGTTCCCTTGGCTACGACGGAGGACTTGTCCGCTTGCAAGTCCAAACGAAGTTGGATACGCATATACACTGTCAACAAGCCCCTTTTTCTGGTGCCGTTGCCGGGGAACAAGTGATCAAGATTCGATCTTTTATTGCTTTTTGTGAATATTTTCAGTTTTCTTTTGGTTTTTCTTTTTGCATCTACTAACTTTTGATCATCCTCAAAATCAATCTAATCTAGTTTGACTAACCCTAGTTTTCTTAGATTTGTTTTTATTTTTGTATATATTTTGTTTATTGCTAACCCTAACATGAGATGGACGGCTACCTCTCCAACAAACCCGAAAATTTTGTGGATGATCCAGCAAAACTTTACAGGCTAAGGAGACGTGAAGCACAAGCTAAAAAGCTGGAATTTGCAGATCCAAAAGCGGAGGCCGGAGGATCGTCGGAGTCTCCAAAGGAATCACCACCTCCAAGCCCTTGTGAGAATCAACTTCCACCGCAACCGAGGGGAGAACAACCGCAGTCGGCGCGCAAGATCGGGGAGCTATGCACCCCGGACATCATCGACCTACCAATCTTGAACCTCGCAGAGATCGGAAGGCCGTTCGAGATCAAGACCTCAACAATCCGCATGGTGCAACATTCACCCTTCACCGGTAAAGAGGATCCGAACCTTCACCTCCAAGTGTTCATTCAACTTTGTCAGACATTCAACATGGAGGGGGTGACTCAAAACCAAATGAGGGCAAGGCTCTTTCCGTTCTCGCTACTTGGGAAGGCTTTGCAATGGTTCTACACTCAACCAACGGAGACGATGCAAAATTGGGATGCCTTGATGAGAGCCTTCATGAAGGAATACTACTCACCGGGTAAGACTCAAAGCTTGCGCAATAAGATTGCTACCTTTGCTCATTATCCTACGGAGACCATATCGGAAGTATTAGTGTGTTTCAATGAGTACACTCGGGCGGTGCCACATCACAAGTTCCCAAAGGAAGATCTCGTTCAAAAGTTCTATCAAGGACATACCATGGCGTCAAGGATGATCATCGATGCATCGGCGGGAGGATCCATCATCGAGCTTACACCGACCCAAGCTTTCACTCTATTCAAGAAGGTCGCGGATAATGGCATATGGGCGTCATCCGGACGCTTACTTCCAGTTGAACCCACGGGGAACGTCAAAGGAGTCTTGCAAGTGGAGAAGGAAGATCTACTCGAAGGCAAGATCGATTCGCTTATGCGGAGGTTGGAGAAGATGGAGATAGAGAAGAAAGAAGCTCAAGACTTAAAGGCTGCCGAAGCAAGATCCACATATGAAGAGTGCGGAGAATATGGCCATGTCCAGAAAGATTGCCCGAAGGAAGCCAAGATGCTCGACTACATGAGGAAGGGAGATTTGCCGAACTTCCGCTACGGGCAAGGTAGACCTCTGTAACATCCCTGAAATTTGGATGTTTTTTCTATGAGTGAATTTTCGCAAAATTTTAAAACTTTTTGATTGAACATGTGTGTCCCAAATTTTATCCCACAATTGCTAGCTCTCAACTCAAATTCCAAATAAAATAAAACCATATAAAAATTATTTTCAAATTATGGTATAAATGTGATTTGGTTTTTCTTGGATTTTATTTGAAGTTCAATTGAGTGTTGTTTGAATTTGAAAGTAATTCAAATTCAAATATAAATTCAAACTATATTTCAAAACCTATTTTAAATAACTAACAACTAACTTGGGCCGCATCCAAGAAGACAAAGTCCACATAGAGCCCTCAACGTTTCAGTTTAGACCAAGAAGGCCTGATCTTCAACCGGTCCAGCCCACCTAACCCCTCCTGGGCTTTGGATCCCATCTCTGATGCTGAAGTTCGTCGAAGGCCCCTCAGCTCTTCACACCGGACCGGGCCACCCCCTTTATCTCCCGCGCGCGAGTCCACCAACCAGCCCACGCCGCGGCCCATGTCAACCCACTGAAGCCGCCAACCTCTTCCCCTCTCTTCTTTCTCAGCCAGACCGGGCCGGCACGACGGAGTAACCGTGCCCCCCTTTTCTCCTACCTTCGGCCGTACTCAGCACGCACGCGCTCTGCGCGTGAGCGCCTGATGGGACGCGCTCACCACGCTGGCACGCAAACCGAGTCGCGCGGGCGCCCTAACCCCAGCCTCGGATGCTCCTCTAGGGGGGGATTGGACCCCTTTGCCCCCGAGCTCACCTCTGGAAACCTAGGGGCGGGCCGACAGATGCCGGCCACGTTGCCGCCATGGCCTAGACGCCATAGATGGCCGCGGGGAAAAATTGCCCTCGCGCCGAGTCTTCCACCGCCCTATAAGAGGCTGCCGAGCCCTGGCCGCCCTCTCTCCCGAGCCTTTTGTCCCTGCGCCGCCGCCGTCTTGGGGACTTTCCCCAAATCCTCCACCACCACGGGGAGGAAGGCCGTGCCGCGTCAGGAGAGTACGCCCTCGGCGCCAAGCACCATCAAGAGGGGGCAAGCCGCCCAAATACCTGCGCCGTGGCGCGCTGAAGGGGCTCCGCGCCGCGCTGAAGCCCTGGAGCGCGCCACGCCGACGCCTCGCCGCTGGTACGCGGAGGAGATGCACTGCGCCGAGCCCTCGCCGTCTTGCAGCATCTGCACCGGCGCACGCGGAGGAAGGACGCCGACGCCACGGGAGGACTCGAAGACGCCGTGCCGCGCTGTGAAGCCCGTCGCCGCGCCGCCGCCGCCGCCCAGGACAGCGAACCCGTCGCCACGAACCACACCATCACGCCGGCCGCTTCACCTCGCCACGGCATCGAGCACTTCCCTGCACCGCCGCACCTCCTCGAGCCCCTGGTGAGCATCACCTCAGGCCACCTCCTCTTGTTCCGTTCTTGTTCCCGTACTGGAATTCTTGGTCTCCGCGTCGTGACGCCATGAACGCCGCCGAAGTCTCTCTCTCTCACTCGTTAACCTGTTCTGGCTCGGCCTTCGCCGTGCCGTGATCCCCGCTGCGCTCTGTCCGGCCGTCGAGCCGCGCGTATCTGTGCAGGCGCCAAGCGCGTTGTCGCAGTCTTGCTGCCCCGACGCTCTGCCACGCGCACCCGCATCCCTCGCCGCCGCGCACGC
The DNA here is from genome assembly GCA_036936925.1 of Cenchrus fungigraminus. Taxonomy (NCBI): domain Eukaryota; kingdom Viridiplantae; phylum Streptophyta; class Magnoliopsida; order Poales; family Poaceae; genus Cenchrus; species Cenchrus fungigraminus. The sequence continues at coordinate 56,453,552 of CM072768.1, read as the reverse complement.
CTTCGCCGCGAGCGCACCGCCGTTGAGCCTCGTCGGGCCTTCCCCTTCACTGTCGCGCCGCTCTAGCCGCAGCTCTGCCTCGCTCGGCCGCCGCAACCTCGCCGCCCCGTCTGCCTCTCGCCGTGACGCGCGCCTCGCCCTGCTGAACCGCAGCCGTTCGCTCGACCCCGTCGCACGCCGGAAGTCGTCGCCACGTCGCCGTGGACGCCTGCGCGCCCGGGACCAGGCCCCGGACCCCGACTCCGTTTCACGCCGCGCCGCCTTGTCGCCTTGAGGACACCGTGACCATGGCCGCCGGCGACGAACTCGCGTGTGCCTTTATGATGTGGACCGGCCATCGAGCCGTGGACGTTTTCTCTGCAGGAAAAACGTGCCGCCGTGGCCGAACCTCACCGCCGGCCAAACCCCTTGCCGCGCCGACGCCCCCTTTCGGGCATTCTGCCGAATGTCTGGCGGGCGCCCTCTTTTTCGTGCCCCTTGGCTGGAGCCACACCGGCGCCTGCAAAGACGCCAGCCGCACCCGCCGCCGCCCGGATCCCGTGCGGCCAACCAATCCCCTCTCAGCCACACGCTTGCCCACGTCTCCTGTGCCGCAGAGGATCCCCCAGGATCCTGTGTGGCATGGCCACCTAAGCTGCCACCTCGCCCTATGGCTGGCTTATAGCTAGCTACGTGGCAGCCACTTGGATCGCTAAAGACAGCCTACAGCCGGCCTTGAGCTAACCTAAAGCCGCCTTGAGCTAACCTATAGTTAACATATAGTTAACCCTGTTGTAAATGCAGGATTTAATTTCAAAAATACTTTTAAACCTTTATATATCCTTCAAAATTACTTTTTAGCTTTAAAAATTCATAACTAATTATCTGGAGCTCCGAAAATTATGAAACCACTTGCGTTGGTTTCATAATTCTGAGATGCTCGCTACTACCCTATCCTTACCCGCTCTTGCCCTTGAATCGAACCTCTTTTGCCCACGTACTTGGAGGAGAATTCGTGGCCGCTGCCCGCCACTGCGCTAAGGTGGGTCCGGGACGCCGGATCCCCGCAACTAGCCACTGGCTTGCCACGGACAGGGATGACGTCCCCAAGATGCGTTCGCACTACCATTCTTGCTTGCACCGTTTCCACCGCCCTGTGCCGCAACCCGCATACCCGCTCTCTCTTTGCCTTGCATCGAGCTGTGTAGCACGCGACGTACCCAGCGTTAGTAACCCGGAAGGCCGCATGTGATGGACGGTCGTGCCTTGAGCAGAGGCCACTGCTTCAAAGCATGGCAACCCCGTGTTGCAACCTAGTTACTACACCATGGATATCGTCGTATTGCTAGCACTTGCTCCACTGTGCTCCCGAGCACGCCTTACTACATCACCATCATTTTATCGACCACGAGTCGATCCTTTCCTTCTCTCGGTGCTGCCACCGCACGCCTTGTTCTGGTAAAACCTTGTCTAACTCGTTTCGCCTTACTCCTCTCTCTTCATCCTCAGAGCTACCGCTTCGTCGCACCTATCTATTGCGCTAATGCCTTGCAGGCGCAATCACCAAGGCCCTTAGCCTTGATCGGCTACCCAACCTTGAACTAACCCTTCTCTCCAATTTGTTTTCTAGTATACAAAGCTAGTAGCTTAAAACTATTTTAATATAAAACTAATTACTTCGATTTCCTTAAATTAAACTAGTGCTGCTTGTAGCTAGTTTGGATTTATTTGGTTCTTTAATGCTTCTCTTTGGAGTTTATTTGCAAATAGATCCTCGTTGTTTATTTATATTTCCGAATCTAGGATTTCCCGGAGCCGAGGAGACAAGCCAGAAGATCAAGTACGGCTACGGAAACTATGACAACTACTTACACGCAGGTGTTCACGCCCGACCATTCTTTGAATGCCCATTAGGCATGGCTATTAGAACTGCTAGTGCTTTACTTACTGCATAGTGATGGATTTGATGAACCCGTGCATAGCCTCTTTTACATACTTGTCCTTGATTGACCTATTACTACTACTTTACATATGCGTGATGATACGCTGAGCTTGCTATGCATGTGTGGGATTATTGTGGTAGTTTCTTGGCGTGTGTGGGGAAAACCGGCAGGAGAAGGTGTTTTAGGATATTTTGGCGGGGGTGAGCTCGAGACAACCCGATCTGGGATCGGGGGCCAGGGATCGTCTTCTCAGACGTTGCCCAATGTGGTGCCTATGGCGGGTACATTGTTTTAGGAGCACAGGTGTTGGGGATTTCGTGATGACTTGGAGGATATGAGCTCGCCCCGGTCTGAAACCGAGTGGGTCGCCTGTTACACGGGACTTTCGTACACACCACCTCGCCGAGAGTGGGGATAGGGCCGTTCGACCCTAGCAAGTGCGGTACCATACCTGCCAGCAGGATAGCGAGGTATCAGTGGGGGAGAGGTGGGAGTGAGTCCACCCTCTCAGTGCGACCCCCGTGTGGCCACACGGGGGCATTTTCACAGTTCTGGGGTGGTCTTCTGCGGGGGACCGCATCGAGACCCGGATGCAGGATGGAACCGTAACTCCTAGATGTTCGTTCGGTAGGATGGGCTCAGTCGACTTGCTACCATCGGGTGCCATTCCAAGATGGGTACTGGTGTACACGCTCTGCAGAGTTTAGATCTATACGTATAGCCGCGTCCTCGGTTATGGACATGCCCGTTGTTTCTCCGACTCTTACGTTTTGGGATTTCTACCTTCCCCCTTATAGGATGAGTGTGATTGGTGAGCCGTGGTTGTATTCGGGGAGAGGAGAGTTGCTCCCTCTACCTCGCAGATCCGAGTGCAATCATTGAGGTGCGAGGAGTGGGAGTTCTCGCACCGACCCTAGATGGAGATAGGTGATGGTGTCGGTGATCTGGGTGACCAGGTGTAACCGTTTGCGGATGAGAGATATGGGATTTGGTGGGAATTGGAGATTCTATTCTTTATGAGATGCTGCTGCTGCTGCTTAGGAAACCCCAGCTCTTACCTCATACCTTTTTATACCATTAGAGGTAGGCCACTTAAAGCTTGCATACGGTTGGTGACGTGAACCTATCCCATTCCTTGGGGATAGATTGTGAGTGTGCAGGACTGGACTTGGAGCGAAAGTCCATCAAAGAAGAGTCCATGGAGGAAGGATTCGTCGCTTCGCTCAAGGATGCATGTGGTGAAGATCGAGGATGAAGCCCTGAAGCCTTAGCTACCGCTGCGGAGTTTCTTCTTGTCGTTTAGCCCAAGGGGCATGTACTTAAAATCGTATACCGAGTTGTAATCGGTTGTAAATACTATGTTTTGTACTCTGATTTCGTTGTATGACTGTGATATTTATCTGTGATGAATGCCTGTGCGTGATAGCGTCTGATCCAGGGACTATCACGAGACAGAATGCTGGGTTTTCTGTTTTTGAAAACCCAGGGCGTTACAGATGGTATCAGAGCCGTACTTGACCGTAGGACGAGCCCTAGCAATGGTCGATAGTTCAGGACAGCCTAAACATCCTTGATTGATTATATACTCCTTGAATTTTATATAAACTTCTTGAATTCTACTATTACCTCCTTGACTTTTCACTAACTAACTGACTCACTAACAACCCCTCTACGTGGTTGCTGACCTATGAAGAACAACAGCCGTCGCTTGATCAAGACCAAGCCATACTACAGAAGGATGCCTCGTACAAGACTAAGGCAACTACTACAATGACAGCTATGAAGATTGGGTACAGGGAAAAGATGAAGACGACTTTACAAGACTTAACTGGAATATCCCCTGTCCAACTCTCAATACAAGTTTACATCATCACAGCTGCCCTATAATGGAGTTCAGACTACCGAAGATGGAATAGACTGCCACCATGATGCCACATGAAGTCAGCATACAAGAGAAGCCACAAGAACAATAAGCACCCTTCCATCCCCCGTCTCCGCTCAGGACGAAGCTTGGATAACACCACTTTGAAGCTACTGATGAGATAAGATTCCAAGTGCGCCAACATAAGGAACTGGTGATCTACTACTTGGATTTGGCACACGTAAGCATGGTCGCAGGAGTCGGAACCCCTGAGATGCTCGTAGCTCAGCATTTGGATAAAGACCCGTCGACTTGAAGCTACACGAATAGCCGAGTCACAAAGGACTAAGATATTAAGATCAGCTGCAGCTACAAGAGGCAAATATTGGATTGAACAGCTACGACCACCCTGGGAGCAAGCATCAAATACTTGGAATCATGATTTGATAGGTATATGGAATTCCCCATTGACGAGAAGTGTGAAATTGGGATGCTTGAATCTGGATCTCCCCAACCGACCAGAGATGACGATGGATCAAGATCAACAAATGAGAAACACGGGGCATGGATAAAATGATAAACATGGAGCACCCCTTTGCAAGGATAAGCCACGAGGACTATGGACGAAGAAGAGTAGTCCAACTAAGTCAGAATGTCTGAACTTGAAGAATTGGACAAGAAGTGAAGGGTTAAGATCAAGAAGATTTTAGCTCCCTCCCACAGGAACCCATGATCCTCCTAGGCTACGAATGGAACCTCCTCAGTCGGAAAGATGATTTCAGTAATTGGACCCTAACCTGGAGGTTTGTGAAGGAAGCAATAGCTACAGGATGTAACATCAGAACTGTACGAGTCAGGTGGACGACAAAAAGTCGTGTGACCCAGAGAGGATTATGGAACACAACTTACGGGTCCTCGATCAAGCCAGCTCGGCGAAGACTTTCGCCAGTCTGCTTCAGAAAGTTCAACACCAAGAAGTCAAATGGAATGTATCCTTTTCTAGTGATGTAACTCTAACAATAGAGAAATCCCCCAAATACCCACGATATACTAGTAAGCTTCTACCTGGTGTAATCTCGGAGGTCATAGGAGTCAGCCTCGGGATACACATTTGTTTGGTGCGTTGCTTGAGTGATTGGATCTTTATGATCTTATGGTTGTTATGCCTCTTCATGCTTGTGTGAAATTGTACTGAGTGATATGCTTGCTCTTTAGATGACTCCTTTAGAAGCCTTAGCTTCCCACACTGCAAGACCAAGAGCTTGAAGAATGAAGACCGATGAGACAAGCTTGTTAACAAGACCGATCTTCAGTAGAAGAGAAGAACTTCTTGCAACCTCGACAAATCAGACCAAGGTTTTAGATGAGTTACCCGAAGATCACTGGAATCAAGTTCGCAAACTAGAGAATGAGTACCAGAGAATTTGAAACCTCGAAAGCTCAGAAATGCATGTACCTCTATGGAAGCATATATTGGTTAAGAGTAGACGAGTACCCTAAGATGTCAGCAACTACTAGACACAGATTATCTGTTCAACCTCGCAGTTGGAACCTACCTATTGGAGAATAAATAAGAAGAGATTGCTAAGCATACCAGAGTAAGGTAAGTGTGACATCCACGTGAAGATTCATCCCAAGAAATTTGAACCAAAATGACTAGCGTGAGATTTCGGATGGGAATAGTCACTCACATAGTCAAGGGTGTTGCAGATAACCCCTCTTAACATGGACTATCATGAATGGGAAGCAACCATTCATAGTGTTTACGACCAAGAGCTAATTGGACATGTCTGATGTTGCTAGCCCTCTGGCAAGAATCGTCGGAGACAAGATAAACCAACAGATGGATTACTATAAGAATGGCACCCAAAGAGTGATAGAGATTACTGAGCACTCAGAGATGTTCTGGGAGTTGAGAAATCACCCAGGAATTTTGAGGAATCGTTGATTAACCACACAAGACCCTATGATGGAATTCAAGTATTGCAATAGGGCCCACTTTTTGGATAAGCTTAAATGAATAAGCTGAGATATTTCCTAAGTCACGGGATGACTGACTACGTAAAGGAAGATGTGTTCACCTAAGTGTGACTAATTGCTGAGAGTGCACGCCGTAAGAGGTGCGACTGCACTAATGATTTGAGAAGATCAGTATATCTACCTTCAGAACAAGAGATAATATTGTATACCTTCTACATATCCGAGATGGATATGGCTTCAAGAAGATATCTTGGATAAACTAGGGAAACCTAGAGGAAATATGAGACCAGGGATGAAGAAAAGATACTTCTGAGACTCCACTTCTGCTAGGCGTACCTCTTTTGGATAAGCAATCAAATTTGGACCAAGATAATAATATACCTCTGGGTACGTTAAGAGTACAAGTTTCGGTATTTGACGACTTTGGATAAAAGCTTGCTATAGGCAAACCAGCTATTTACCTGCTGCAAGTTAGGCTCAGAGATACCGCCGGAGATACAGACCTCCGCTAGGCATAAAGTATACGACTTCCTCTTATGGAAAGAAGTAGGAGACTCGTGCCTAAGGGGAATAAAAGTACTTAATGGACGCCATGAGAATATGACCTTGTTCATATGGAATCATATTGGAATAAGCTTGGTTGATAAGAAGAATGTAACCTTGAGTGGGAAGACCGGAATAATATGAGACAGTCATGCTCTGACTTGTTCTAAGGTTACCAGACTTGCTTGGCACTGCTGGAAGAGATAGGTTGAGGTAGAGGAAGCTCTAGCCTATACTGGGGACTTGTCACGAGCTGGGACAAGAGCATAGCTCCCGAGATACCCGGATCGTACATCGCAAGTGCTTATGGGAGCTAGCGCACGAGAACCTGCAGTAGCACTCGGTTTCGAAAGCCCTCATGGTAGTAAAAGATGTGGGACCCAAGAATTTTTGTCGGCTAAACGTTACGACGTCAAGGACATCGGCAACTCGAAGATCTACCGGAGAGAAGACCCTCACCACCCCCGGAACGAGCTTAATCTCGAGGACGAGATTCTTTTGAGGGGGGGAGTCTGTAACATCCCTGAAATTTGGATGTTTTTTCTATGAGTGAATTTTCGAAAAATTTTAAAACTTTTTGATTGAACATGTGTGTCCCCAAATTTTATCCCACAATTGCTAGCTCTCAACTCAAATTCCAAATAAAATAAAACCATATAAAAATTATTTTCAAATTATGGTATAAATGTGATTTGGTTTTTCTTGGATTTTATTTGAAGTTCAATTGAGTGTTGTTTGAATTTGAAAGTAATTCAAATTCAAATATAAATTCAAACTATATTTCAAAACCTATTTTAAATAACTAACAACTAACTTGGGCCGCATCCAAGAAGACAAAGTCCACATAGAGCCCTCAACGTTTCAGTTTAGACCAAGAAGGCCTGATCTTCAACCGGTCCAGCCCACCTAACCCCTCCTGGGCTTTGGATCCCATCTCTGATGCTGAAGTTCGTCGAAGGCCCCTCAGCTCTTCACACCGGACCGGGCCACCCCCTTTATCTCCCGCGCGCGAGTCCACCAACCAGCCCACGCCACGGCCCATGTCAACCCACTGAAGCCGCCAACCTCTTCCCCTCTCTTCTTTCTCAGCCAGACCGGGCCGGCACGACGGAGTAACCGTGCCCCCCTTTTCTCCTACCTTCGGCCGTACTCAGCACGCACGCGCTCTGCGCGTGAGCGCCTGATGGGACGCGCTCACCGCGCTGGCACGCACGCCGAGTTGCGCAGGCGCCCTAACCCCAGCCTCGGATGCTCCTCTAGGGGGGGATTGGACCCCTTTGCCCCCGAGCTCACCTCTGGAAACCTAGGGGCGGGCCGACAGATGCCGGCCACGTTGCCGCCATGGCCTGGACGCCATGGATGGCCGCGGGGCAAAATTGCCCTCGCGCCGAGTCTTCCACCGCCCTATAAGAGGCTGCCGAGCCCTGGCCGCCCTCTCTCCCGAGCCCTTTGTCCCTGCGCCGCCGCCGTCTTGGGGACTTTCCCCAAATCCTCCACCACCACGGGGAGGAAGGCCGTGCCGCGTCAGGAGAGCACGCCCTCGGCGCCAAGCACCAGCAAGAGGGGGCAAGCCGCCCGAAGACCTGCGCCGTGGCGCGCTGAAGGGGCTCCGCGCCGCGCTGAAGCCCTGGAGCGCGCCACGCCGACGCCTCGCCGCCGGTACGCGGAGGAGATGCCCTGCGCTGAGCCCTCGCCGTCTTGCAGCATCTGCACCGGCGCACGCGGAGGAAGGACGCCGACACCACGGGAGGACTCGAAGACACCGTGCCGCGCTGTGAAGCCCGTCGCCGCGCCGCCGCCGCCGCCCAGGACAGCGAACCTGTCGCCACGAACCACGCCATCACGCCGGCCGCTTCACCTCGCCACGGCATCGAGCACTTCCCTGCACCGCCGCACCTCCTCGAGCCCCTGGTGAGCATCACCTCAGGCCACCTCCTCTTGTTCCGTTCTTGTTCCCGTACTGGAATTCTTGGTCTCCGCGTCGTGACGCCATGAACGCCGCCGAAGTCTCTCTCTCTCACTCGTTAACCTGTTCTGGCTCGGCCTTCGCCGTGCCGTGATCCCCGCTGCGCTCTGTCCGGCCGTCGAGCCGCGCATATCTGTGCAGGCGCCAAGCGCGTTGTCGCAGTCTTGCTGCCCCGACGCTCTGCCACGCGCACCCGCATCCCTCGCCGCCGCGCACGCCTTCGCCGCGAGCGCACCGCCGTTGAGCCTCGTCGGGCCTTCCCCTTCACTGTCGCGCCGCTCTCACCGCAGCTCTGCCTCGCTCGGCCGCCGCAACCTCGCCGCCGCGTCTACCTCTCGCCGTGATGCGCGCCTCGCCCTGCTGAACCGCAGCCGTTCGCTCGACCCCGTCGCACGCCGGAAGTCGTCGCCACATCGCCGTGGAAGCCTGCGCGCCCGGGACCAGGCCCCGGACCCCGACTCCGTTTCGCGCTGCGCCGCCTTGTCGCCTTGAGGACAGTGTGACCATGGCCGCCGGCGACGAACTCGCGTGTGCCTTTATGCTGTGGACCGGCCATCGAGCCGTGGACGTTTTCTCTGCAGGAAAAACGCGCCGCCGTGGCCGAACCTCGCCGCCGGCCAAACCCCTTGCCGCGCCGACGCCCCCTTTCGGGCATTCTGCCGAACGTCTGGTGGGTGCCCTCTTTTTCGTGCCCCTTGGCTGGAGCCACACCGGCACCTGCAAAGACGCCAGCCGCACCCGCCGCCGCCCGGATCCCGTGCGGCCAACCAATCCCCTCTCAGCCACACGCTTGCCCATGTCTCCTGTGTCGCAGAGGATCCCCTAGGATCCCGTGTGGCATGGCCACCTAAGCTGCCACCTCACCCTATGGCTGGCTTATAGCTAGCTACGTGGCAGCCACTTGGATCGCTAAAGACAGCCTACAGCCGGCCTTGAGCTAACCTAAAGCCGCCTTGAGCTAACCTATATTTAACATATAGTTAACCCTGTTGTAAATGCAGGATTTAATTTCAAAAATACTTTTAAACCTTTATATATCCTTCAAAATTACTTTTTAGCTTTAAAAATTCATAACTAATTATCTGGAGCTCCGAAAATTATGAAACCACTTGCGATGGTTTCATAATTCTGAGACACTCGCTACTACCCTATCCTTACCCGCTCTTGCCCTTGAATCCAACCTCTTTTGCCCACATACTTGGAGGAGAATTCGTGGCCGCTGCCCGCCACTGCGCTAAGGTGGGTCCGGGACGCCGGATCCCCGCAACTAGCCACTGGCTTGCCACGGACAGGGATGCCGTCCCCAAGATGCGTTCGCACTACCATCCTTGCTTGCACCGTTTCCACCGCCCTGTGCCGCAACCCGCATACCCGCTCTCTCTTTGCCTTGCATCGAGCTGTGTAGCACGCGACGTACCCAGCGTTAGTAACCCGGAAGGCCGCATGTGATGGACGGTCGTGCCTTGAGCAGAGGCCACTGCTTCAAAGCATGGCAACCCCGTGTTGCAACCTAGTTACTACACCATGGATATCGTCGTATTGCTAGCACTTGCTCCACTGTGCTCCCGAGCACGCCTTACTACATCACCATCCTTTTATCGACCACGAGTCGATCCTTTCCTTCTCTCGGTGCTGCCACCGCACGCCTTGTTCTGGTAAAACCTTGTCTAACTCGTTTCGCCTTACTCCTCTCTCTTCATCCTCAGAGCTACCGCTTCGTCGCACCTATCTATTGCGCTAATGCCTTGCAGGCGCAATCACCAAGGCCCTTAGCCTTGATCGGCTACCCAACCTTGAACTAACCCTTCTCTCCAATTTGTTTTCTAGTATACAAAGCTAGTAGCTTAAAACTATTTTAATATAAAACTAATTACTTCGATTTCCTTAAATTAAACTAGTGCTGCTTGTAGCTAGTTTGGATTTATTTGGTTCTTTAATGCTTCTCTTTGGAGTTTATTTGCAAATAGATCCTCGTTGTTTATTTATATTTCCGAATCTAGGATTTCCCGGAGCCGAGGAGACAAGCCAGAAGATCAAGTACGGCTATGGAAACTACGACAACTACTTACACGCAGGTGTTCACGCCCGACCATTCTTTGAATGCCCATTAGGCATGGCTATTAGAACTGCTAGTGCTTTACTTACTGCATAGTGATGGATTTGATGAACCCGTGCATAGCCTCTTTTACATACTTGTCCTTGATTGACCTATTACTACTACTTTACATATGCGTGATGATACGCTGAGCTTGCTATGCATGTGTGGGATTATTGTGGTAGTTTCTTGGCGTGTGTGGGGAAAACCGGCAGGAGAAGGTGTTTTGGGATATTTTGGCGGGGGTGAGCTCGAGACAACCCGATCTGGGATCGGGGGCCAGGGATCGTCTTCTCGGACGTTGCCCAATGTGGTGCCTATGGCGGGTACATTGTTTTAGGAGCACAGGTGTTGGGGATTTCGTGATGACTTGGAGGATATGAGCTCGCCCCGGTCTGAAACCGAGTGGGTCGCCTGTTACACGGGACTTTCGTACACACCACTTCGCCGAGAGTGGGGATAGGGCCGTTCGACCCTAGCAAGTGCGGTACCATACCTGCCAGCAGGATAGCGGGGTATCAGTGGGGGAGAGGTGGGAGTGAGTCCACCCTCTCAGTGCGACCCCCGTGTGGCCACACGGGGGCATTTTCACAGTTCTGGGGTGGTCTTCTGCGGGGGACCGCATCGAGACCCGGATGCAGGATGGAACCGTAACTCCTAGGTGTTCGTTCGGTAGGATGGGCTCAGTCGACTTGCTACCGTCGGGTGCCATTCCGAGATGGGTACTGGTGTACACGCTCTGCAGAGTTTAGATCTATACGTATAGCCGCGTCCTCGGTTATGGACATGCCCGTTGTTTCTCCGACTCTTACGTTTTGGGATTTCTACCTTCCCCCTTATAGGATGAGTGTGATTGGTGAGCCGTGGTTGTATTCGGGGAGAGGAGAGTTGCTCCCTCTACCTCGCGGATCCGAGTGCAATCATTGAGGTGCGAGGAGTGGGAGTTCTCGCACCGACCCTAGATGGAGATAGGTGATTGTGTCGGTGATCTGGGTGACCAGGTGTAACCGTTTGCGGATGAGAGATATGGGATTTGGTGGGGATTGGAGATTCTATTCTTTAGGAGATGCTGCTGCTGCTGCTTAGGAAACCCCAGCTCTTACCTCATACCTTTTTATACCATTAGAGGTAGGCCACTTAAAGCTTGCATACGGTTGGTGACGTGAACCTATCCCATTCCTTGGGGATAGATTGTGAGTGTGCAGGACTGGACTTGGAGCGAAAGTCCATCAAAGAAGAGTCCATGGAGGAAGGGTTCGTCGCTTCGCTCAAGGATGCCTGTGGTGAAGATCGAGGATGAAGCCCTGAAGCCTTAGCTACCGCTGCGGAGTTTCTTCTTGTCGTTTAGCCCAAGGGGCATGTACTTAAAATCGTATACCGAGTTGTAATCGGTTGTAAATACTATGTTTTGTGCTCTGATTTCGTTGTATGACTGTGATATTTATCTGTGATGAATGCCTGTGCGTGATAGCGTCTGATCCAGGGACTATCACGAGACAGAATGCTGGGTTTTCTATTTTTGAAAACCCAGGGCGTTACAACCTCAATTTAATGCAAGCTCATCCATTCCGAATTCAGTTCCTCTTCGTATGCAATTGAAGGACTTCATGGACGAGCAAGCTAAGATCAATAAGGACACCGTCACTAAGTTCAAGGCCATAGACAAGGTGTTGGAGAACATCGATAGCAAGGTGACAGAGGTCGGAAGCTCCAACCATCAAGTGCTCAACATGATGAAGATGCTCGAGACGCAAGTGGGACAACTTGCCGGGCGCCTATCCGCTAATGAAGGGAAGCTTCCGGGGCAACCTCAAGGTCCCGAGACGGCGAAGGCCATTCAAACTCGTTCGGGGAAGGAGACCGAAGATCCGGAACATTCCGCGGGAGCTAGAAAGCCTAAACCATCTACTGAGGCGGAGGAATTTGCTAAGGAGAAGGTTACCGAGATCATCACCGAAGAGCCCGAGTTTGAGATGCCGGGTGAAGACACAAAGATACCGCAACTCAAACCACGCTACTTCCGAGGTAAACTTGATAATCATTTTGAGAAGTTTGTGGAGGTTGTGCGTAGGTTGAGCATCAACATGCCTTTATTGGACGCCCTTCAAGTTCTACATATTCTCACTACTTCAAAGATATACTTGCAAACAAGTATGAGATAGCAACACTCGGGGTGGATCATGTCAAGATGTCCGAGCAATGTAGCGCCGATATTGCAAATGGACTAGAGAAGCAAGGAGACCCCCGATGCCTAACGATTCCGTGTTCTATTGGTTCATTCAAGTTCGAGAAGGCATTATGCGACCTTGGAGCAAGTGTGAGCGTCATGCCAAGAGATGTGTTCGAGAAGCTACGTATACCAGAGCCAGAGTCTACGGCCATGTGCTTGGAGTTGGGTGACAACTCCATTCGCTACCCTTTGGGCATCGCTGTGGATGTGCCCGTGAAGGTCGGACACCACTTCATCCCTGTTGACTTCGTGGTGCTCGAGATGGGAGAGAGGGAGAAGCCGCCACTCATCCTTGGGAGGCCTTTCCTCAAGACCGTGGGAGCTACCATCGACGTCGGGAAGGGGGAGATCAAGTTCGACATCAACAGCGAGAGAAGTTCCTTCAAGTTTCGACCACGCTTCGAGGTATGCAATATGATCAAAGTTAAATATCTTCTGCCTCATCGTTGCGTTAGTAAGGAAGAGCCAAGGAAGAAGGAAGATCCGGAGAAGAAGGAAGCGAAGGAAATCAAGGAAGTTGTTGCATCCATCAAGATCAAGGAACAAAAGCCGCCTGTGAAGAACAAAAAGATGACTAAGCCGGAGAATAAGCCTGCGCCCAAGATGGTGCGGAAGTGGGTACCCAAGATTGCAACGCCCACAAAGAGCGTTGATCTGAAGTAATCAAGTGATGAAGTCTGGCCATGGACTATAAACGAAGCACTAGGTGGGAGGCAACCCATTTCGTCGAGTCAAGAATAAGCTACCAGGAGGACAACCCGATCAAGATTTTTCGAGTCTTTCAAGTAAGTTAGTTTTTAAATTTTTGCTACGCAAGACATTCATAGACTTAAAGTGGTTGGATAATGTTTAGAGTTATAAATTTTGTTTGGATATTTTATTTGGATCATAAACCCGTTACATGAGCCATCCTATGAGTTATTTGCTTCTTTTCGAGAAACCAAAACCAAAAATTCAGAACCTACCTCAACCTTTCATCCTCTTCATGATGTTATGGTTGACTTGTTTTACATGCTAAAGACACACGAGTAGAGCCACGCCATGTACCTAGATGTTATTTAAATTTCAGCGCTTGGTAGGACTCACGTGAACCTATAAACTTAATTTTTGGTTTGTTCAAAATTTATACCCTTGGTTTCTCTAGAATTAGAATTTTTCTAAGCCTCATTTAATTTTATTTCATTCAAAATCTCTCTCATTTAACCAAAATTAGAACCTAAACCTATGCCCCCATGATCAAGCCGGGAAAAGCTTGCTCTCAACCAATGGAAGCAAACAATACCGGTGCGACCAAAATAAAAGTAGTCGGAAAACGTTTTCGACTCACATTTGTTTTTAATGCTTAAAAACTCCTCTAAATATATTTGAACTCATTGCAAGCTCTGAGTTTAATTTTATTTTTCAAAATTAGAGGGGTGCTTAGCATTAAAACATGCTTAGAGGGAGGCAATTGAGTTAACTTAACTATGCATGCACCATGACGCATCACGGGATGCCCCTCCAACATTTTTCATCAAACCACATGCAAAGGACAAGCATGGGGGGGGGCAGCCAAAGCTTTGTTTTGCAGGAATCTCATGGAGGCATGTGAGGCAAGGGAGCATGGAAGTGACTCAAAGCAAAACAATCAAGTGGAAGGATCAATCATGCAAGCAAAGGAGTGGACGAGAGCATCTGGGCGGTGCAACCCCGTGGAGCACGCGGTCACAAAGCAACAAAGCAAGCATGAGTGCACTGGAGAAAGCCGGAGCTGGGAGGAGCAGTAGACCACCCAGGCCGGTCGGCCCAGGCCGGCCGGCCTCCCCTCCTTTTAAGGCCCCCGGTGCCCGTCTTCCTCAGGTAAGTCACTCGTCCAGTTCATTGTTCGTGTTCATGAGCTCTTAGTCCAGAACCTCCAGAGACATAGCTTCCCTCTTCGAGTTTTGTTTCGTCCATCAAAATCCATCCTAAATCCACTCAAAGTCCATACTCCAAATAATATTTGTGTGCCTTGTTACCGGTTGAAAACCCCGGGTATGTAATTGTGAGGAGAGTGCAGCAACCATGTGGAAGAAAACTACAAGTCTTTTCACCAAGAAGAAGGGATCATCATCGTCCAAGCCATCATCGACAAGCTCTTCGAGGAGGCACTCGGTCTCCGAGTCTCCTCGGAGTATGGAGGAGGACACAGCACCACCGAGGAGGGATGACACTCTTCTCCTCGGTGGCATGAGGGCCACAAGAAGCTCGTCTATGCGGTTCACCGAACCGCAAGGACGCACGGAGGAGCCGCCCATCTGACCTCGCCGCTCGACACGATCATCCACTCCACCTCCATACACTCCGTGATATTCCAAGTATGGGTTTATTATCAAGACGGAGGAGGAGGAGAAGAATCTCACTTGCCTTGAGAAGAGGCTTTTGGCGAACGTCGACCTCGACGACCCAGCTCTCCAAATATTGGGTTTTCATACGGATATTTATTACATGTTGGGACACCTAGGTTGGGTGCAATTCTCCAATGGAGTGTCGGCAAACACCCACAAGGAATTCGCCTTGGAAATTCTCATGACCATGGCGCCTATACTTGATGAAGGAGTGCCGAGTCTCTCATTCCGTTTGGAGGGAGACGAGCAAGTGGTTCCCTATGAATATATTAGGGAGCTACTCGGTTTTCAAAAGGGAGCCCCCGAGCAAGTAGATGTGCATGGAGGCACATTGGAATGTTTTTGGGGAATGATCGCGGGAGAAGCTAACCGGCAAAGAAATAGTATCCGGAACCCCATCATCCGAGTGTTTCACTCATGGATGTGCAAGAGGATTTTGGGGAGAATGAAAGAGACCAAGATAACCGACATGGAGGTGAATTTACTTTACTCGGCTTTGATTGCCGGGCAGCCAATCGACCCCACTCACCTTATGATCAACCGGTGGTGTTGTGAAGTAACATCGGGATCGGGAGATATTAGTTCGGGGTGCTACCTCTCTATGTTGGCTATCTCATTGAGACCGGGAATTCCAAGAAACCCGGAGCATCTCCTAGTCGGGACTTCCCTAGGATTTGATTATTTGAAGTAAGGTAAATATATTAGTGGAGATGAGAGAGGAGGCTTCAAATTGGTCAAGGTGAATTTACCCCTACCGGATGCAAGACTAAGACTTTTTCTTGAGGGGAAAGAAGATTGGCTAGAGGAAGGACTTCTTGTGCCGGCGAAGAAAAACAAGAGAGGAAGGATTATAGAAGAAGGTTCTTCCGTAGCCCAAGAAGAAGGTGCGCCACAATATGAGCCACCATATGGAGGAATTCCGACACCACCGAGATACTATGGTGGTGTACCAATGCAAGCATGGGGGAGTGGTGCAGCCATGCCCCCACCAAATTTTGCGGTACCCAACGCGGCCTTTGCGGAGCAATATGCACACCTCCCTCAACCACAACAAAGTGTGGCCATCATTGGAGGATACGCTGCAAGAAACATGCAAAATATTGCAGCCATCCAAACCAATGCAAACCAAATGGGTGAAGGAAATGCAAACATCGCCTTTGAGCTTGGACGCCTCCACCTAGCACCGCCGGAACAATTCATAGGAGGAGCGGTGCAATCCTATTATGAGCAAGGGTATAACAATCAAGATTATCAATATCAACCACCGGCGGAAGATTAGAGAGAGGAGGAGCTTTAGTTTAATTTTTCCTTTTCCCTTTTCTTTAATTTTCAGCTTGTATGCGCCTATGTATGCGTAGTGTTTTCAGTTTTTATTTAATTTTCAGCATGTGTGTTAGTTTTTATTTTTCATCATGAATAAAATCACCACCTTGTTTTTACCATTGGCAAAGATAAAAAGTTTGTGCCATGTTGATATATGATGATAGTTGCCGCTTTGTTTATCTTTGTACTTGTTTTATGCATGATTAAGCTAATGCTCTCTTAAAATGCAAATCTGAAATTAATCTAAATGCTAGCTTAATCTCTTGCGGAGGATAAGATAAAAATAAGACCCATAGTGTTTTATATGCTCTCAAGTTTTGGATGGATTAAAGATGATTTATTTTTGTTCTTAAAAGTAATGCTAACCTTGTCATAAATACCCCTTGCATGTTGCTCTACCTATCCAGAGCCATATACATATTTGAGTGCAAAAACTTAGTATAACAAGGTTTATTTTTGGGTGAGTTATTTCAGAGCTTGATTTCTCTAGCCCGAGACTAAGAAGCTGGTCATTCCGTTTTTGCGTATCTATATTTTTGCTAGCCTTTCTATCTGTGCATTGTGTATCCCCACATCGGAGATTTCACAAACCTCGCCGGATATCCACCCTTAAAACCAAAAATATCATCTTTTGTGTTTACCTCCTTGACCACAACCTATCATTGAGTATGGATAGTTAATTCAAGGAAGATCGCAAGATGGTGCCAAGATTGAAGATTTCAAGTATCTCTCTAAAGGAAAAATATTTCTAGTACCTACCTTATCTCTATCACCTCTTTGCCCGAGGACGAGCAAACGTCTAAGCATGGGGGAGGAGGTAGGTACAATGCAATTTAGAGTTCAAGGGGAGCAAATAAAAAAAAAGGAAAAAGAAAGAGAGAAAGAAAAAGAGAAAAAAAATGAGTATAAAGAAAAAAAAGATAAAGAAAAAAATATGTATGAGAAAAAAATATGAGTGTGTATAAAATAAAATAAAGTGAACTCCCTGGTTCTCTAAATGCATTAGGAATTTCAAAAGTTTCAAGATTAAAGATCCAAACTCATCTTTCCAACCATGTGCAATCCGATAACGAGGACTTCCTTTGTGCCTCGGGATCACTCTTTGCCATTTGCACATGTCCACCTATCTCAAAGTGTGTGTATTTTTTTCTCCCCCTCATTGATATAACATTATTTTCCAATGAACTTTTTGACGAGTCTTGGTAAGACCATGAGAAGCTTGTCTTGTTTTGACAACATCTCATTTATAATATCTTGGTAGGACTAAACTTTCCCAAAAAGCTCCATATAAAGCCTACCACATATATATATATATGTTATGAGAGGGAAAGGAGTAGAAGAAATAAGCTTGAGAGACAAGATGAGATGAGAGTTCATGAGCAAGATGCAAGGTGGTTTAAATTTTTGAACTTGATTTAGCTCTTTTTCATCTTGTTCTTTATTTCTGAGATCCATATAAATTTTGGGAGCATGTTTAATACTTGTGGGATGAGCTTAATTAATATCCACCTTCCGTAGGGATGAAGGCTAGTACATTATGGAACTCTAACAAATTAAACTTTTGAGAGCATTATGTTTTCTCGTGTATGATCAAGTGCAGGGTTTGAGTAATGAAGGGCAACGCTGATATCCATCGAAGGCTTACTCGAGGACGAGCAAGGTTTAAGCATGGGGGAGATGTTGACGGTGAATTTCCGTCAACCTAGCCATGAGTTTACCTTCGGTGTTGGCATGAATTTATATCTTATCCATTGGTACTAACCCCCTTGATATAACAAGTTCGCTCGTGCATGTTGGTTTTGGAGTTTGATGTTTATGCAGGAATTTAGCATTGAAAGTAAGACTTCCGGGTTAAGTTCATCAAGCACCTCATGACAAGACCTTGAAGCCCGGCACAAGTCAAGCAATGAAGTGAACATGACTCCAAGAAGCCCAAGGACCAACCCGTGAAGACGGAAAACTCCGAGGACCTGAACAGAAAATGCTGAATCTTGCGAGACAAGGAGCTCTATCCAAACTGCGGAGAAACTGACGTCAAGGACCCACATGCAGAAGGGAGAACACTCTAGAAGACTCGGGAAGCATCGTCCACGAAGGAGGCCACGAAGTGGGCCGAAATGGGCCCAGGCCGCCCGACCCAGCCCATTTCGGGGCCCATTCGTGCCCCCTTTGACCTAGACGCCTCTCAGACTATTTATAGCCCCCCTGCCAAGAGCCACGTGTCAACTCATTTGTCATTCGCCGCCGAGGAGCAGAGAAGAGCGGGACACCATTCCGGAGAGGAGAGGGTCGAGCTAGTTGTCTAGGGTTTCCCTAGCCGACGTGGGAACCTTGCAAGGAAGACCACGTCGGAGTTCCAGGAGCTAGGAGCAAGATCAAGGTAGGATCCCGGTGGTGATCTTGTCCATGTACCTTTGAATACGTTGAATTATCAAGTTGCAATCCGATTTCTAGCGATCAAGTGCTTCTTCTACGACTTTGATTTCGATTGGCTTTTCTTACTTTAAGATCTATTCTCGAGATAGATCATAGAGGGTGTTCTTGTAGCCGTGGTGGCTAGAGGTGCATGCCTGACCTTCCAAGAGATTTCAACTTGTCCATTGGACTCACCCTAGGCTAACCCGCACGAATAGGAGTGCGTTGTGACAGAACGGTGGCTCCAAAAGGTGGGTGTCTTCGGAGTTGGACGGGAAGCCGCGATTTAAAGAAGCTTTTTATGAGATTCGATTTGGTTATTCTTCTTTGCTTGGAACTTCAACAAGAGCTTGATCCAACCTCTCTAGATTGGTTTTACCTTTCCCTCTCTATCTCTTGCTACCTCCGGTTTGCATAGATTAGATTCGTTTCTTTTGATGTTCTCTAGATTAGATGCTAAAGCAACAACCTTTCGAAGATTAAAGTGTTTGTGGCTTTATTAGATTGATTCTTGCATCGCACATTTGTTCCACGGATTTGATACCTTGGGTTCACACTTAAGGGAAGAAGGGTCCCTTGGCTACGACGGAGGACTTGTCCGCTTGCAAGTCCAAACGAAGTTGGATACGCATATACACCGTCAACACCAGTAGAATGGCAAATGATGCACAGAAATCAGCTAGCGAATTGCAAACTAAAGCAGGGGATTATTATTTTAGAGTTATAGGGCGGATCCCTGGTCTTATTAATCAAGACCAAACAGAAGGTTTACAACACCAGTTTGTTACAACAAAAGGGAAACATGAAACTGACATGGGGGAAAACAAACATTCAAACAGACAACATGATTGATTGATCCTACTACAGAAACTATTCTCAATCAACTGCCGAATTCTTCACCTCTAGGCTTTGTGCTTCTTCTTATTGGTTGCTCATTTTCTTTTGAGTCAAGTTGTCTGTACAATCTTCCCTTTAGATAGCAGATATGCCATCTTGTTTGATTGATGGATCCAACTATAGAAACTATTCTCAATCAACTGCGGAATTCTTCACCACTAGGCTTTGTGCTTCTTCTTGTTGGTTGCTCATTTTCTTTTGAGTCAAGTAGTCTGTACGATCTTCCCTTCATATAGCAGTGTGCCATCTTCTTTGGGACTTGGCTTTCCTCCCAGTCACCTCCATATTTCATCAGAAAGTTGAAGAGCTCATCTTTGATAGGGCCATCTAGCTTGCCAATCTGCCCGGTTGTTTTGCTAAGCAATTCAGTCTGCTCAGCCTTGATTCTAGCTCTGACATCTCCTGGCCAGGACATAGGAGCTTCCACTTGTGGGTCAAGTTTGCTATTTTCATCAGCACACCATTCACATCTTTCCATTGTCCATTCTGAAAACAAAGATGATTCCTTATCTTCCAAAGTCCCCCACAAGGCAGTAGAAGTAAAAATGTTAATAACAACATGCTTCATATTGCTAAGCTATAATTTTCCTATTGATTCAAAGCAATTACCACAACCTAAATCTAGGCAACCAGAAATGTTCAACCAGATCTATTCTTTTGGCCACTACACATTCAAAGAACAGGTGTTGTACATATTCAGTTTCAGTACAAAACAGACATCTACTATCTTGCACATGTTTTCTTTTACTAACATTGTCTCTAGTCAAGATCTTATTCTTGGTAAACAACCACATCAAAAAATGAACCCTTGGGGGGATTTTCAGACTCCAAACAACAAGGGTGTGAACAGGTTTTACCCCTCTAAAGTTAACAATCTTGCATAAGGATTGTGAGGAGTAAACACCATTTGAATTAAAGGTGCACACCATCTCATCCTGGTCACTACTAAAATTGATTGTTGAGGCTAGCTGTAAAATTAGCTCCCATTTTCTAAGCATAGACAAATCTACTGTTCTTCTAAAGGTACACTTCAAATTTGTGCCATCTCAAAGCTCATGTACAGTTTTGTTCTTCTCATTCAGAATGATGTACATGTTCCATAATTGGATGGCTAGGCTGGAAGTACCCAGCCAATTGTCTTCCCAAAAGTTGACTTTTCTGCCATCTCATATTTTCAACCTATACCCTACCTTGGCTGCTTTAGCAGCCCACATTACACCTTTAAAGAATTGGGAGCTACCATCAGTGTTACTATAGAAGATATTAGGTTTGTTGGTGTTATATTTGTCATTTACCATTTGCTTCCATAACTTCCCTTCATCTATTTGATACTTCTAAGTCAGGAACCTAAGAGACAGATATTGAGGTCTCTTAGATTATTATGGACCCTACCCCTCCGAACTCCTTGCACATACTAATGCTCTCCCAGTTAGCTAAGTGTCATATGTGCTTATCTTCATTATCATTCCATAGGCAAATTGCCATCTGGGAAGAGATTGTCTTATTAACTGTCCATTTATAAAATTTTATAAAGGATAAGAGGTAAACTGGGATTGAGGCTATACAGGTCTGGACCAGAGTCACTCTAGCTGCATAAGAAAGCAGCCTCCCTCTCCAGCCTGAGATCCTATTCAAGATTTTGTCCACTAGAGGACGAATATCCTCTCTTTTTAGCTTATTATGTCCAGCCATCAGCGGTCCAGCACGTTATGTCCTGCTGCTCAACAATGCTTCTATAGCTTATTGGTTAGAACTTGGAAGTCACATCTTCACATTACATGTATAGTTACTCTGTACGTCTAATCAGGTATGACTTTTTGGACTTGGATTGGAGGCTTCAGCTCCTGTTGCATATAATTCAAGGGAGATTGGTGATCTTGCCCCTGCTATGTAGTCTAATGGTGATTTTGCCCTATTTTTTTCAACTTTGCGAATTTGCCCCTGCTATTTGAAATCGAAGAGAGCTTCTACCCCTATTCTGTGAAGAGCAGTTAACAGCGTCAAGTTTGCTATGAAAAGACAAGACTGCCCTTGTGAATTTGCCCTTACTATTTTGACTTCCTTTTGATTTTACCCCTGTTTTGGAAAAAGAAAAATTGACCACACTTAGACATATTTTTCATACTTTGTTGCATCAAGCACAAAAAACAAAATTTTAACATATATTCACATGCTTCCAGAGACATATTGCATCGAGCACAAGAAACCCATTTCTATTTAGTCAATTCTAATCTCCATGAGCATGCATACAGATTCCACAGGATTCTACTCATAATCACTATCGACAATAGCAACATCAATGTGTATGATTCATTGAGAAAAGATCCCTCAGAATACCAAGACCTTCAAGATGTATTTCACGAGTAATAATTCTATCTATGACATTTTCTTTAATGCAATATATATATTTAGCTTTTATACTAACACATTGTATCTTTTATTATTTTGCCTCAGAGCTTGGACCATGTTCATTGCAAATCACCGAGGACCATTTCAAGAAAAAATTAGATGGGTCACTGATTTTCCGGTACGTATACAAATAACAACTTCAGATTGGGAATATTTAAAATGTATAACACTAGTATTTCATAATCTGTTCTCCTCTCCACTTTAGTGTTTGAGACAAGAACAAGGAAATAATTTATGCGGGTACTACGTCTGTGAGCACATACACCATTACAGTGGCAACATGGATGATGATAGTGTAAGTAAAATAAACCTATTAATAATACATCATTTTTATCCTATTTTGTATATTTAATCGCTTGGTGTATTATATCAACCTATTTGCAAATTACAGAGGATTATAAAAAGGGACGCACTCATTGAGAAGGATCGTCTCTTGGCAATTTAAGAAGCTCTCATGGGATTCCTCATGGACGAGGTGGTTAATCCACAAGGAAAACATTATTATGACAACCATCTAATTGACCGACTCACCTCCGAGGAAAGCTAATTGAGACTAGAAATTTGAACTGAATGATATTTTGATGTATACATACTATATGGGGTTTTGATGTATATATACTAGTTTAAGAAAATACTATTTATTTTCATGTGTATAAATTATTATGTGTATATACATTTATAAGTTTATATATGTAGATATATAGGGTTTAATTTATATATAAGTCTAATCTAAGTGCGTATATGATATATATAGACAGGTATACATATATACAAGTGCAAATACGTATACGGACATATACGGGTTAAACAACAATTAGAATATACGGTCAAATCGAAAACAGCAAAAAAAAGAGAGATGAGACCCTTTAGTCACTAAAGGGGGTGGGCGCAAGCGCTGGCGTGCCCCCCCTTTAGTCTCGGTTCGTATTACGAACCGGGACTAAAGGACCCCCTTAGTCCAGGTTGGTTCACCCGGGACTAAAGGGGGGGCCTTTTGTCTCTCATCATTAGTCCCGGTTGGACTTGAGAGACCTATACCCCTTACCAACCGGGACTAAAGCCCCTCTCCCTACCAGTGTCAGAACCCTCTGCACTACATGCATGCTCCAGAGCTACTAATTATTTGAGTGTTACCCGGCAGTCCATTCCCTAGTATTTGAATTATGGGAGATTGGTGATCTTACCCCTGCTATGTAGTGTAATTGTGATTTTACCTCTATTTTTTAACTTTGCGAATTTGCCCCTCCTTTTCGCAGATGAAGCTTCCGTCTACCCCTCTTTTTAACTCTGTTAGGTAATGAGCACTTGAAAAAAATAAAAGAAACAAGAAAAAGACTAAATACTATGCGAATAGACCAAACTACCCCTGTCACCTTATCCCCTCCTCCTCGCTCGTTTTTTCTCCTCTCCACCCGCGAAATCCTAGCGCCGGCGACTGAATCCAGGCGGGCGGGCGGACCTACGCCGGCCCGACGGTAGCGGAAAGAGGCGTGGCGCGAGGGGGCACGGCCCCGGACGTGCTGGAGACGCGGCCTCCACCAACCCCGACGCCGGCCGCGGGCCAAGCACGGATGCCGCCCGCCGGACGCGGGCGGGAGGCGCGGCCTCCAGTGGCATGGACGCCGACCGCAGTCCAAGTGCGGGAGGCGCGGCCTCCAGCGGCCCGGACGTCGGCCGCGGGTCAAGCGTGGGAGGTGCGGCCTCCTGCAGACCCGATCTGGTTAGTATATTTATATTCTACTTTGTGTTTGTCGTCCCTGCTTCTTCTTGTACATCCATCTCACTTGTTTATAGGATACAATCTTGCATAGATTTTCCATGTGGTAATTGCAGTTTGTTGCCTATTTTTATCACTGTCACCATCACAATACAAGACTGTTCGGTGACTTTTTATTGCATTGTTCAGTGCCAGAAGTTCAACATGGAGAACTCACAAGATGAATCAGACAGACAAAGTCACCGCGGTCATTAGCGCCAATGTTCCCAGCTCGTCAGGCTGGGTGCTCCAGTGAAGCCAACATCAAGCGTAGGTCCACAATTAGAAGCCGCAACACAGAGCTCGCCTCCTATCCATCCTCGTCAAACCCAAATAAATTGGTTGAAGAAATCATGATGATGTTTGATTCACTTCGGTGATCCGGAGCTAAGCATGTATTATGATGTGATCAGGAGCTTTTGTGCCCCATGTGTGATCTGGTGTCGAAGAATTAACAAGGATAATTAGATGACAATCGTACTTACCTGAAGTTGTAAGGTAGTAGTATAAGGTTCTTGTAATGAAACTCATTTAAGTGCCTATAAATTGTCTCGATTGTTGTTTTTCGTTGGTTCCGGATCTCCTGCTCGTTAACTTTTGATGGGTCCATGAAAGCAATTCTTGAATAACCCTTCCTTCGCATCTCAGTAAGTTGCAGGCTACACAAGAAGAAAGCCAAATGTTAATTAGTAGATCAACAAATGTAATAAATTTATTAATAAACATATGAAAATATGTCACTTACAGACACCAGGCCATCATAAGATCGGTATTCACGGCGTCTAGATGGTAAATTTCATAGATATCAATGAATTGGAGCCAGACCACCTTCTCGTTTTGAAGGGCAAAATCTCCAGGTCTCATGAGCATACCAAACATCTCCAGGCCCTCAGCTGACTTCTTCAAGTACCAGTCATGAAATCTGCGCATCTTAGTTGGGAGCTTGTTGACCAATTCTGGCTTCACTAGAGGTTGTCCTAGCTGAAAGCGCCATCTAGGTATGAAATTTTTATCCGCTGGTAGGTCTTCAAGGCCGAGAATACCACCAAAAGGCATCTTTGTTTGTTCATAAAAGTAAATGACCTGAGCCAGTTCTTCTGCAGACATGTTGTCAATTACTTTTTGTGCTTTTGCACTGAGGCCCGCAAACAAGTTAGTCCGATCGGTCGTGGATGCATCTATTTGCTTCTCCTTGTTCTTGTTTGTGGCGGTCCCCGACGTCGACGCAGGTATTTGCTCGATGTAACTATTCGGCGACCCTCGTTGTCTCTTCTTAGCATAAGACTTGTCCACCGAACGCTCATAGTCCGTTTTCAACGGCGGTTTCCTTCTCCTTATTGCTTCCTTCTCGTCTATGAAAGCCTTGAGTCTCTCCTTACGACCTTCATTTTTTTTGGCCTCCAGCTCTTCCTGTTTATTTTTTTCTCTCAAATTTGCAAAGAAGTCCGCGACTTCTTTATCTACAACCGCGTTTGTTTCTTCATCTGTCATCTCCCATGCTAGCTTCTTTGGCTCGGGCTTTTTCTTTGCTGGTCATTTTCGTTTTTTCTTTGGTGGTTGCACCGACTTGAAAGATTGCGCTCGAGACCTATGTGGCTCTGCGGCCGATGGTTGCTGAGGTGAATTGGGAGGGATGTCATCATCGTGATCGCTGGAGCTCGCTTCTCCCGAATTGTTGTATGGTTCTTGCGGAGAAGGTGAGCGAGCAGGTAGTGACGATGACGGCCCCAAAGATGATTGTAGAGACTCGCGAGCAGGTAGTGATGATGACGGCCTTGGAGACGATTGTAGAGGCTCTCGAGCAGGTAGTGACGATGACGGCCCCGGAGACGATTGTAGAGGCTCGCGAGCAGGTAGTGACGATGACGGCCCCGGCTCCAGGGGGTCTCTCGGAGATCCATCATTCTCAGGGATTATGATGATGTAACGTTTTGGCCATAATATGATACCGTGTAGCGCATCCTTAAGTGTCTTTTCCCCATCACCTCCTGGGATCTCTAGCTCTAGCTCCTCAAAATCAGGTTGACAGATCTTCTCTACGCTAACTGAGGCGTAGCCAGGTGGAATCGGCATGCCGTGGCTCGTCTGTCCAGGAAACTGTGCAAAAGCACTTCCGTCTGCCACCTGAGAAATAATAATTAATTAGTTATTATTAGCATGAATTATACCGTCATTGTGAATGCCTGTCCACAAAATTCAAAGTAATATATATGCATCAATTATTGAGCTAATAAAAGCATGAATTATACACACCTTCATTTTGATGTTGCCGAATGGCTTGTGAAGCTCACATGTGGTGCGCTGACAGATATCATCCACAGGGTACCGTTGGCTGTCCACTTGAACTCCTTCTATTGCCCTTTGCTCTTCGGGAACCGCTGCGGAAGCACAACTGCTTTTGTGAGCAGAAGGAACTTGTACTAGAGGCAGTCCTCCAGATGGGGCCATCTCATTTACTGCGGCGGCCACTCGCCGTTCAATATCTACCGTCACCTTTTCTCCGTGTTCTTTAAGTATTTTCTCTATCTCTTGACGTCGTTCCTCCTCTTCGCGCTCTCTTCTTCTTCTGCGGCTTCGATAGGTGGCAATGTCTCTCCTGAAGGCAAATTTCCATGGTACCACCCCGTAGTCCCTGCAACGTCCTGGGTGTTCTGGATTCTTGAGCGCCATAGTGAGCTCATCCATCTCTCTGTCAACCTTCACTCTGCCCGCTCTGACATCTTCAATTGTTTTCAATATTTCTAGTGCAGCCTCTCGTAATGGGGGTGGGTAATCAAGGGTACCATCTTCGGAGTTAATTGTACCTCCATGAGCATAATACCAATTCTTCACTCGCTCGGGCCAATCATAGACCGCTGGTATGGTACCTTATGCGAGAAGGTCTTCTTCCATCTTCCGCCACTTGGGAGCTGCAAATGTGTAACCACCTCGACCAAGATGATGGTCGTGCTCCTTCTTACCACGACTTTTCTTCCCTCGTGCACTCGCCTTGGCGAAATCTTCACTTTTCTTGTATTCCACAAAGGACGTCCAGTGTTCTTTTAACTTGGGATATTCAATCCAATTTGGAGTTCGATTCTTCTTGATATAATCTTTATCCAGCTACTGCTTGAACTTCTGAAATTGTGTTGCCATCCTCGTGAGAGTCCAACGCTTCACATTGTTTGGTTCAACACCTTCAGGAAGTGTGAAGTGTTTTAGGATTTCATCCCACAACAAATTTTTCACTGAGTCTAGAACCACGTGTGGATTATCTGCTTTTTTCCCTTCCATTCTCTGTAGCTGATGGGCACGTTGTCCCTTACAATGGCCCCGCACTGTGACACATACGTGTCCTTGATTTTTTTGGAGCACATGGTTGGCCAGCATCTGATACTTCTGTGATATGATACATGACATGGCCGGTGAGTACTTGTGTACGCCCTCTCTTTGTCTTTTTTGATGTGGAGCCTGAAGCCTACAAGTTGCAGATTCGTTATTTAATTAATTAGTACCTAAGAGTTGAGGTTAGAGAAATAAGAACTATGAAGTTAATGCATGATATATATATATACCTTGTGGGAACATTCAATACTTTCATTCACAAGACTTTCCTCATTGTTTCCAGTATTGTCCTCAATATTTGCTGCTGTGTCCTCGACAGGGGCGGCATCCTCCTCATTCGGAGGTATGTTCAAGTACATGTCCGCCTGACTACACTCCTCGTCGGTGAAGGTTGTATTTGTACCACTAGCAATAATGTCGGCCATAAAGTTGTCATGGTTATATCCATCTGGAATAAGCAAGAATTTTCTATGAATTTCTAAAATAAATAAGAATTTTCTAAGAATTTCTTGAATAAAAAAGAATTTTCTTTGAATTTCTAGAATAAGGAACAAGTTTTTTCTATGAATTTCTGGAATAAGCAACAAGTGTTTTCTATGAATTTATGGAATAATCAACAATTTCTAAAACTTTCTTGAATAAATAAGAATTTTCAAAGAATTTCTTTATTGAACAAGAATTTTTTTTGAATTTCTAGAATAAACAACAAGATTTTTCTATGAATTTCTGGAATAAGCAACAAGTTTTTTATATGAATTTCTGGAATAATCAACAATTTCTAAAACTTTCTAGAATAAACAAGAATTTACTAACAATTTCTTTATTGAACAAGAATTTTCTATGAATTTCTGGAATAAGCAACAAGTTTTTCCTATGAATTTCTGGAATAATCAACAATTTCTAAAACTTTTTAGAATAAACAAGAATTTACTAAGAATTTCTTTATTGAACAAGAACTTTCTTTGAATTTCTAGAATAAGCAACAAGTTTTTTCTATGAATTTCTGGAATAATCAACAATTTCTAAAACTTTCTAGAATAAATAAGTATTTACTACGAATTTTCTTGAATAAACAAAGTCGAAATATTTCTACTAACTTGTGGACGAACGATGCTTGTTGGTGGCGGTGCCGTGTGGGAGAATGACAGAGGTGACGGGAAGTCACTTGTTGGAGACGACGCGGCAGTCGTCGACTTCAGAACTATCAAACTATGAAATTGTATATTAGAAAACAATTAAGAACTCAAATACACAAATAAGATTTTGGTCCATAGTCGTTGGTGCTAATAAATTTATATGTATGACTGTATATACACACAAAAATATACAAAGCATTACAATTTATTTCTAATTAAATTTTCTTTCCATTCCTATAAATTTAAAAACTTTCATGCATATCTATGAATTTTTTATAACTACATATATATCAATTGATAAACTAAATCAAATAAATTTAATTAAAAATGCTTGCTGACACAAGCATTTCATGGGCTGGCGTCAGCAAGGCAAAACCCCAGCGCGCGGCCCGGCCGGCCATCAGGGCACACGCACGCCGGCCGGCGGCCGCACAGGGGGGCGGCAAGCGGCGGCGGTGCGGCATACCGGTCGGGCTGGCCGGCTGGTATGGTCCTGGATCCGGATCGAGGGGCGACGGCGCGCGTGGAGGAGGGGCCGGCGGGAGCAGGCGCCGCGGCAGGGAGAGGGCGGCGAGTCGGGGAGGAGATGCGCATCGGGGAGGGGCGGCACGTCGGGGAGGAGCCGTGCGGCGGCGCGTCGGGGTCGTACCACGCGCGGTGAGGGGCGGACGTCGGTGCGGCCGAGCTGGCCGGCGGCGGGAGACGGCGATGCACGCGTGTCGGGGAGGGGCGTCGCGTCGGGAGGAGCGGCGCGTCGGAGAGGGGCGGCGCGTCGGAGAGGGGCCTCTCGTCGGGGACGGGCGTGGCGGGGACGGGCGCGGCGAGGAGAGGCAGCGGCGACGACGGAGAAGCGAGGCGAGGCGGCGATTTGGGGGGAAAATGGCTAAGTGCCGATCTGGAAGGCGACGGGACTTATATAGAACCCCCTTTTGTCACGGGTGGTTTCACGACCCGTGACAATAGGGGTATTTCGCGCGGGAGCCCCCTAAAGGCAAATTTTCGCCTTTTAGTCCCGGGTGGTGTTACCACCCGAGACAAAAGGGGGTCCTTTTGTCTCGGGTGGTAACACCACCCGGGACTAAAGGGCAATTTTGCGCGGGAAGTTAACATTTCTCTTTTCCTTCCTCATTTATCTCATTCCTTTTTGCTTTGAACATTTAAAAAAATCATTAGTTAAAATATTTGTGCCATGCAAAATTATATTAAGTTAAGACCAAAAAATACCTACTTTTCTATGCACATATTATTTCAAGAGTTGAAACAATTATTTCTAATTTTCTTTTACAATTTGAAGGGGAAAATAAATTAAATTGAAAATATTAGTAAACCAACTCAGAAAAATCTCTGCTTCAAACACATTTATGAATTCGCGTATTGTCCTCGAATGATCAACATGCTCAGTCCTCCAGTTCTCATCATCCAGCTCAGAACGGAATATATCATCAAACTAACCCTTCTTCTCATCTTTGTCTTTGTTTACTTTTTGATATAATGATCCATATAACTAATTATCAATTTTACATTTACCTAATTTTTTACAATGACTTACGTATACATACAGAGGTCACCTGATAGCTATTACAAGGCACGACATTAATTAATACCAATGAGTACAAGTCCCAAGCTGAAGCTGGTCAGCTTCTAGCTTTTGAACCTCTGCTTCAAACACATTTATGAATTCGCATATTGTCTTCGAATGATCAACATGCTCAGGCCTCCAGTTCTCATCATCCAGCTCATAACGGAATATATCATCAAACTAACCCTTCTCCTCATCTTTGTCTTTGTTTACTTTTTGATATAATGATCCATAAAACTAATTATCAATTTTACATTTACCTAATTTTTTACAATGACTTACGTATACATACAGAGGTCACCTAATGGCTATTACAAGGCACGACATTAATTAATACCAATGAGTACAAGTCCCAAGCTGAAGCTGGTCAGCTTCTAGCTTTTGAACCTCTGCTTCAAAGACATTTATGAATTCGCGTATTATCTTCGAATGATCAACATGCTCAGGAAGAATGTTGGTAGGCCTCCAGTTCTCATCATCCAGCTCATAACGGAATATATATCATCAAACTCACCCTTCTTCTCATCTTTGTCTTTGTTTACTTTTTGATATAATGATCCATATAACTAATTATCAATTTTACATTTACCTAATTTTTTACAATGACTTACGTATACATACAGAGGTCATCTGATGGCTATTACAAGGCACGACATTAATTAATACCAATGAGTACAAGTCCCAAGCTGAAGTTGGTCAGCTTCTAGCTTTTGAACTTCTACTTCAAACACATTTATGAATTCGCGTATTGTCTTCGAATGATCAACATGCTCAGGAAGAATGTAGGTAGGCCTCTAGTTCTCATCATCCAGCTCATAACGGAATATATATCATCAAACTCACCCTTCTTCTCATCTTTGTCTTTGTTTACTTTTTGATATAATGATCCATATAACTAATTATCAATTTTACATTTACCTAATTTTTTACAATGACTTACGTATACATATATAGCGCACGTAACCTCCAGTACCGACGGAGCAAGCTGTTCAAGCAAGATGTCGACATTCTCTCTCTCACTCTCTGGAAAAGGTGTCTAAGAGCTAATATATATATATGCTGGAGCTGACATCCTGAGAGGTGTCACCGAAAACACTATGCTTGGGCAGCTTGCTCCTATCGGTACTGGTGGTAGTGCAATATATGTCTAAATGCATGGTACTGGAGGTGTCACCAAAAACACTATCGCTTACTAAACATGTTGAAGACAATACATGAATTCATAATAAAGTAGCTAATTAATAATAATTAATAATAAGTTCATAAAGGTTCACATAGCTAGCTAATTAATACAAGTTCATATAATAGGGTACGGTACAAAGCCTTATCCATACATGCATAATGTTACGGAGCAGCACGCGCTTGTAGATATGGAATATGATTAATATCTGCAATCCTCCAGCCTAGAACTCCCTCAAAATAAGCTAGAGCGCGTACTAGTGCACTCTCCTCCGCTTCTGGAGGAGTGTCACAAACAGCACTGCAGACATCAAACAATGGAGCCTCGGATTCTGCTGGCTTGTAAAAAGTTAGAATTGCTTGACTCTTTCAATTGTTGGTGAAAAACGGTTCCCCACCATAGTAATCCACCCCAACTCTTTCCATGACTTGATTAAGAATCGCACGGAAGCTAATTGAAGCATAGGTAGAATAAGAGGGATCCAACACAATCAGATGATGATGAGATATAATAACCTTATGAAAGTTCAAAATATATATGTAACTGAAACAAATTAATTAGGAATGAATAAAAATTCTTATATATATATATATATGTATGTATGTATATTATACCACAACTCGATGAGTCCTGCAAAGCCTCTCTGTAGTCTCAACTACATTGCCTTCACCCGCCTCGAGTTGCCTTAATTTAAAATAGGAAAGGTCCGACACGAAGCACCCAACATTATTCTGGAGCTGTTGTAGACAATTCTCCACGGCAGTCCTCTCTCGGGTTAACCGAATATGTGATGTTGAGCCAACTGTTGCAATAGCAACCATCGGATGTGGCGCGCCTACTGGCAACTGGCCGTAGTCTACATATCGAGTAGGTACGGTGAAAGAGATATACACTCTTGCCATGTGCTCATCAACGTGCTCAGTTTGCACTATAGGAGGAGTACCATTCATATCCCCGATAATGTCTCTGAGCCATCTGATCTGATATTGTTGATAACATACAATAATTATATATGTAACTAAAATTACATATTTTCCATGTGAAATGAAAAAAGTTCTATGTAAAGCAAATTAATTTCAATTCTTATATTACCACGTTAGCTACACGTCCCGGATCACCCATTTGCAAGGTAATCTCGCGGTGAAAGTGCAATCCTGGACGTAGAGGCAATGGGTCCTCCAAAACACCTCCACGGCCACCAAGACCTCCACGGCCAATGCCACGGCCTCCACACCTGCCACGGCGACGGACTATGCCACGGCCACGGGCGCCATTACCAACACCACTTGACGACGACATTGTTAGCTCAAACTATATCCAAATCAAAATAACACACATTATTCACAATAAATAGGATTAGTTTGCATATATAGATTGGATTCAATATATGCATAAATAGAAAAATAAAAGGGGATAGAATTCAACACTATTATTACTATACATAACCTTTACGAACCAGCGACTCAGAAGACCCAGATGCTCCGGGAACTACAACAGTCTCACCTCACCGTCATATAGACCTGGCTCTCCCACTTACAGTACTACACATGCCCTACACCTCCTATCTGGATACAGTCCAACATCACGGAGCTGCAGGCAGTCCCCACCTAGCTCGTGATGTTCGACTGTACCTAATTAGGACGTGGGGCTGTGTATCAAAAACAAGAAAAAAAAGAAAATACTTACATTTATTGTATATAAAAATAAAAAATACTTAATAAAAGAATTTAATCTTCTATTTCCTCCTATAACTACCTAGAAATAAAAGTATTTCTAAACAATGAAAGAATGGAAATACATACCTAGTACATTTACTGTATGTCTATTATTTTCTTTATGAGCATATATTTTATAAACTATATGTACAAGTAAAATTCAATTTTATGAAAAATGAGAAAATAAGAGAATGCTTACATTTATTCTACATAAAAATAAAAAACATACTTAACAAAAGAATTTAATCTTCTATTTCCTCCCATAGCTACCTAGAATAAAATCATTTCTAAACGATGAAAGAATGAAAATACCTAGTACATTTTCTGTATGTCTTCCTTTATGAGCATATATTTTATAAACTATATATATGTACAAGAAAAATTCAATATTATGAAAAATAAGAAAATAAGAGAATGCTTATTAATACAAATTTAATGAAAGAAGGAACAATGCAAGTACCATCCTAACTACATTTTCACGTGTATATACAAAATCTCATCTCTCTAATTTAAGCTCCTCCTACCTAGCTACAAATTAACATTTCTATTTTCTCCATCTCTAAACCATAAAACAAAATTTAATCACAACAAATGAAGGGAGGATGAAGATTCCAATCTTGACAACACTTTGGAGGAGAGAAATCTTCACAAACTAATGAAGAAAAAAATCGCAGCACCACCCTAGGCTTGAGTCGCCATGGAGGGGAGGAGCTTGAGCTCGCGGGTGAGTGGTATGGTGAATGGCTCGGGTGGCAGGAGGAAGGAGGTACGGTGCTTATATGGATGCCGGCCATTAGTCTCGGGTGGTGTTACGAGCCGAGACTAAAGGGTAACCCGGGACTAAAGACCGGGGGCAATTATTGCCGGATGGAGCCGTTGGGAGCCCCTTTTTGTCACGGTTGGTAATACCAACCGGGACTAAAGGGGGGACGGCTACAGCAGCCATTTCGGATCACGTCGACGAAAGGCCTTTAGTCCCGACTCCAAAGTTGAACCGGGACTAAAGGCCCGAACCAAAGCCTCGCTCTCTACCAGTGTGAGCTTTTCAGCAGGATAGGGGGGCCGTGGCCCCCGCAGCCCCCACCCCGGTTCCGCCCCTGATTGCAGTGCCTTGCAAAGAAAATCTTTTTGTAATAAACTGCTAAGTGAACTAAAAAAATGTGATTATACCTCTTTCTAATCATAAATGAATGCTGCAGGGAGAAAAAATATAAGTGCAACTGTTCCCTTGTGTAGAAGTACTGTTTTTCTGTCACAAGTGTACAAATAGAGAATTACTCAATACTATTAAGCCCAATGACTATGTTGTCATTAAATCACTAAAATCACAAACTATGGTCTAGTGGAGCCATGCATGTTCCTTACATCTATTTCCTGTACAGTTTCTGTCCATCTTGAACTTCTTTTAAAAAATGTGCATATCACATTTTTTATTAATAAGAGAGAGAAAGATTAATACAAAGTTGGACAACCAAGTAAGGCACAGCAGGCCCAAACAGGAGAGAAAAGAAAACACAGCCAAAGCTAGAATAACCGACAGCGGTTCTAGAGCAATCTTTGGGTCGAGAATGTGCCTAAGGCCAGCGAAGCCGGCTTGTGCCCAAAGCCGTGCCTCCTTCAGGATTACCAGCAGTGCCAAGGCCACCGGCTGCAATGGTCTGTCTTGATGAACCGACCGACCAGAGGTTATGTGCATGTTAAGGCCAGCATCTTGCACTCATCTCTCTTAACGCAAAGCGTCTTCTGATTCTTTTCTTCTGTCGCGCATCCGCGTACCTATTATCAGGGTAGTAAATTTTTATTAGTGCCTATTATATATGGCCAAAAAGCACGAGGCCCATGGGCCGGCCCAAAGCACGAATTTTTGGCCCGACACGAGCACAGACCCAGCATGATGATATCGGGCCTAGTCCGGCACGAGCACGACATTAGGTTGTGTTGGGCGCCTTTCTAAGCCCATAGTGCCAGCCCAGCACGACACGAAACATGCCGGCACGAGACCCAGTAGCCCAACTGGCCCGCATATATATATTCGTCTCCCTCCTCCACAAACCCTAGCCGCCTCCCACAGCTCCCCCCTACCGCCACCCCGCCCCCTCCTCTTCCCCCGCGTTCCCAACCCCTTCTCCGCTGTTGCCGCCACCTCCACCTCCGCCGTCCCCACCAAACCCTAGTCGGCCCTACCCCTGCTCCGCCGCTGCATCCTCTTCTCCCTTCTCTTTCCCGCTGGCTACCACCTCCGCCGCCGGTCAACACCTCCGGATCCTCAACGGTCACCTCCTCCGTTGCCGGCCCCTCCTCCTCCGCCGCCCCTCCTCGCCGCGCATGGAGCCACAGAGGTGGCGCGGCCAGATCCGTGGCCGGCCACCTCCGCCACCGCTGCCGACCCCTCCTCGCCGCGCATGGAGGTGGCGCGGCCCACCTCGCGTCATCTTCCCCTCTGACGGTCGCGTCGTCATCTCCTTCGGCGACCGCGAGTCCCCTCCGTCGGAGACGACAAGCTCCATGGCTTGGCGGCCTCCTTCATCTCCTCCGACTCCGGCGACCTTCTCTTCGTCGCCTCCGATGCCGGCGGCCTTCTCTTCCTCCCCTCCACCGCCAGTCGTCATGCTGTGGGCTGGCACGACACAAATGACCAGTCGTGCCTGTTGTCGTGCCTCGGGTCAGCACGCCACTAAAAAAGCACCTCGTGCTCGTGTTGTGCCTCGAGCACGGCACGTAGTGCCGGCACGGCACGAGCACGACAGCTGTCGTGCCGCGTCGTGCTCGTGCCCGTCGTGCCCGTGCCGCGTTGGGCTCGTGTCGTGCTGTGCTGGGCAGGCCAAATGGCCATCTATAGTCGCTATTTTATTTGGCTGTTAGAAGAACGGCTTGACTGAAGAATGCGTATAGTACAATCATGGTGAGGTTTACATAAGCGAAATTTAAAGCTTAGCGGTTCAAATCAACAAAAATGAGCCTAGAGTACAATGCATCGCTGCACGAGCACAAAAAAACTTGCGCGGTGGCTTCAATTTTTCCACATATGTTGAAACTTGAGCAAACCTGTAACAAGAGGGGCCAGAGACAGCTGATTACTTCTCTTCAGACGTCTAAGCACCACCGAGGAAGAGCAACAAGCCGGAGTTGCCTGCAAGCACCCACTCTGCCCCTTCCGCCCCAACTAGTCGCACGAGCCCAACCGGCTGCACTGCCTCTTGCTGGAAAACCCGTCTATTTCGTTCCTTCCACAAGCTCCAAGCGACCAACAGAACAAGTGAATCGAAGCCCTGACGCTGGGGTTTCGGGACACCCTTGCGGGAAGTCAACCACCAGAGAGGTAGCTCTGAATCCGGATGAGGAACTAGAGCAAACAACCCGTGCGGATTCAGAAGACGCAGCCAAAGATGACGACTGTACACACACCCGAGAACGAGGTGCTCGATCGTCTCTGTTTCCTGATCACAGAGGGCACACGGCCCAGAGCTCTGAAAGTTGTGTTGTTGCAGACGATCGGAGGTCCAGCAGCGTCCCGAGATTGCCAGCCAAAAGAAGTATTTAACGCGCGGAGGTGCCTTGGTCTTCCAAAGTTCTTTAGCGCCTAAGATGATAGGCTGCCTGTGAAAAAAGGCCCGATAAGCCATGGCCGAGGAGTGTTGCTGAGATGCCGACCAATGCCAGAGAGAGGAATCCTCCACAGGTGCGTTCAGCACAACCGAACGAAGACGATTCCAGACAAGCAGCAGACGGAGTTTCATCTCAACTGGAGCATGCAAATGTAACCTGTCAGTGTCAGGCATGCTGTCGGTGAATTGAATGTAGGCCTTCCTTGCAGATGCACTGGATATGAGGATGAGGAGAACAGTGGAGAATCCACTTGCAAACCCCAGCAACACAAACAGGTATGTCACCATATCAAAATGTGGATGAAGCTTATGGCGTCGATGCTTCGCGCTACTGCTATTGGGTAAACAAATTGTTGATAGAGGACGCCCACAGAGATTTACGTTTCCCAAGTATGAATCTTCAGCGAAAATAGCAAATTGGCGTTGCAATGGTATCTTCCCCGAGAGGTCGTTGTAGGATAAGTTCAGAATGCTCAAAAATTCCAGTGACGTCAAACTCTGAGGAATTGGGCCTGATAGATTGTTCCATGAGAGATCAAGGTACTCTAAGACGGTCAGTCTTCTCAATTCGCCAGGAATACTTCCTTCAATGCAGTTTCTTGAAAGATTCAACATACGCAATTTAGTTAAAAATCCTAGTCCACTGGGAATCTCACCAGTTAATTGATTATGTGAAAGATCAATGAAGTTCAGGATTTCTAACATTCTACTAAACTGTATTGTTCCACCCTTCCATGTTCCTTGTAGTTCATCAGTGTATACAGAAACGTAAGCACCCCCAACTCCATAAACCTTGAATTCAATAAAAGGTGATGCATCGGTCATCTGGGATGGATCGCCCAAGTAACCTGTTAAATTTCCAATGGAATGTGGTATAGGGCCAGATAGTTTGTTGAATTGTTGTTGCCAAAATCCAAAAATTGAAGAGCATGAAGCTGGAACAGTTTTTCAGGTATTTCACCAGAGAACTGATTGGACCTTAAACTCAGAAACTGCAGACTTTGTAGACCGACACCGATCCATTTTTGTATGTTTCCTGACAAATTATTCTCTCCAAGATCAAGTAGCACCAGTCTATTTAGTGACTGGAATGAGGTGGGCAAAGTCCCAGATATATCATTCTTGCCGAGGTGCAATGTCATGAGAGAATTTAGAGAACCCAAGGTTGATGGTATTTCTCCCCATAATTTATTGCTTGAAAAGTCTATGACTTGCAGGTTCAAATTCTTATTCCAACAATCAGGAAGCACCCCTGAAAGATTGTTGCTGGAGAGATCAATTACTTCCATCCCTACCAGCTTGCATAGATCTGTTGGGATTACTCCACTAAGAAAATTGTTTGAGAGAAGCAAGTATTGCAATGCATTGTCCCTAAAGCTCTGTGGCAATGATCCAGACAAGTAGTTGTGGGATAAATCCAACACTTGAAGACTAGTCGGCATATCAGGAAAGCTTCCGTCAAGTTGATTGTGCCTCATAATCAGAGTTAGCATTTTTGAATGAGCCATACCTTCCGGCAACTTTCCACTAATGTTGTTTGATGATACATTTAAGCTAGTAATTGTTGAAGAGAAGTTCCAGATCCAGTTAGGTAACAAACCACTGATGCCTGCACTGCCTATGTCAATCATCTCGATTCTAGTTTGCGATTGCAGCCATGCTGGAAATTGTGGTCCTACCATGCAAGCATGCATCCCCAGCTCTTTGAGCTGAAAGGGTGGAATCCAGCCGTGCTTCATTGCAATCTTCAAGAAATTCGATGACAAAATTAGAGTATCCAATCTTGACAAATTGACAAAGTGGAATTCTGATAACGTGCCTTCAAGTGAATTAAAGGAAATATCTAACTGTGCCAGATTTGATAGCTTGCCCATGCTGGCGGGCACATCTCCAGATATTGAGTTCTTACTGAGATCAAGAACTCTTAAGCTTGTCATTTGCTCAAGCCAGCCAGATAGATTTCCTTTTAATTTGTTGTCAGAAAGATTAAGGATTTGCAAACGCTTCATGCAGGGTGAAAGATTCTTTGCTACTTTCACGATATGTCCTGACAGAAGGTTTCGAGACAAATCAAAGTGTACTAAGTTGCACAGACTGCTTGCTGGTGCTGGTTGTGGTATTTCACCTTTCAACTGGTTGTCACTTAGTGCAAGAAACTTAAGTGATGTCAGTTTCCTCAGCTCATCAGGAATCTCACCATAAAGCCCACAACTAGTCAGGTCTAACTCGGAAACGGAGGATAGATTCCAAGATTATTACTCTTGAGGTTAAGTATTTTAAGGGTCGTGAAGTTGACGTGGGGAAGATAATTGAGATTGGTAACAGGAAGGCATGCATCATTCAAGCGAATCACCTCAAGCATAGGGAGCATATTCACAGCCTGCAGCCAATCCAAACAGGCAGCAAGATATAACCAACTGAGGTTAAGATACCTCAAGGAAGTCAGTTTTGAAACCCAGTGGAAGTTACCGACGGTTATATGAGAATCGGATAGGTCAAGATATCGAAGCCTTGTTAAATTACTTAGCTGAGGTGGGATTGGCCCGCCAAAACTGGCACCCGAAAGATCAAGATATCTCAACATGTTGAAAGAGCCTATGAATTCTGGGATGTTCATCCCGCCAAAGTAACTTTTGCTGAGGTTGAGGTATACTAAGTAGGTCAAACCAGCCAAAGATGGATTGATCTCACCTTCAAGAGCGTACCCGCCAAGGTCCAGCTGGACGACATGGCCAGTCTTGCTGCATCTGACACCGCTCCAGTTGCAACAGTTTTCACCTTGCCATGAACTTAACCTCCCATTAGGATCCTTGATGCTGGCGTTGAAGGAAACTAGAGCGTCCCTCTCTGCTGAGATGCACGCTGCTGTCGCCCTGGTATTGATCACCAGGCACCAAAGGGCCAGTGCTCTCAGCAGGAGCACTTTTTCCAGCAGAACTTTCATGATTTTATTTTTTTCAGATTGAGGAGTGTTGGTGGTTACTAAGCCCAAACAATAAAAGGAAAGGTGAGGCTCTTGAGCCGTACGGTCAGGACTCAGGAGAGCTACTAGGGGGCTAAGTGACTAGTGTATTAAATATAAAAACTGAATCTGGGATACATAAAGATAGCTCCCCTTTTATAGGTCTCGAGGGCCTTCTCTGGTACATTGTCCACTTTACTCTCGGTACGGCCCCGGTACGGATATGGGAGACCTCCCCGATTACAAAGGGGCAAACTTATATTTTCCCTACGGTACGACACTTCTTCATGTGTGTCTGTACTAGAGGCGGAGGCCCTTGTTACGTGGCCCATTTCTTGTCTTTGCGGTCCCATCGACTCCCGGGGATCTTCCGACAGGGACGTCCCGCGGGGACCTTACTCTGGTGGAGGGGGGGGACTTCCGGAATGGTCTTCCCGGGAGGATCTTGCCTTTCGGGGAGCCCTCCCACCTCCATAGGCCTCCGTTGTGAGGCGGCTACCACCACCATCCTCTCCACCAGGGGTGGGCCCAGGCGATGATTCATCTCCCCTGCCTTGGGGTGGCACACAGGGCGGGGTCCAATAAGGAGCTATTTCGTTCTTTGTTGTTGCCTCTGTTATTAAATCATTACTAGGAAAATGGATGCAGTGCATGTGGTCCCAAGAGATAAAAACAAAACTTGACCCTCGTCGTCTCCTTGGGCGGCACGGGGGGCGACACGCCGCCACCACCGAACCCCATCTTGACGCTCCCTCACGGCCGACGCTGGCCCCAAGCGGTGGCTTCGCATCTTGCTCCCTTGTTTTCCCCTTCCTCTTCCTAATTTCTTTCCTTGTTCTTCCATCTGCCATGGTCGTCGATTGGAGCTTCAGGTGGTCGATTCTGCGCACCAGCCACCGCATTTGCAACTCAGCAATGTGGATCTGGTAGTAGGCTGCATGGTGGTGGTTGTTGGACCACATCGCAGGCGGGTGGTATGTGTTGGGGCTCACGGGCAGTAGCGGTAGCGGCAGTCGCGCGCGGGCGTGAGGCTTGCAGCGTCGCGGGTCAGTGGTCGAGGTTCCTCACTGTCCTTGGCCTCATGCGATCTGACCACCGTCGGTCGTGGCATGGGGTGCGGCCCCCGCGCCTCCCCCTATGTTCAGCGCTGCGCGGGCGTCCGTCGGCCCCCTACGCGGCTGCCGGCGGTGCGACTTCCTACATGGGGTGCCCAGGTTGCTGCTCCCTGTGAGGACTCTGCAGCTCGACCCTTGTCCGGGCTCCCTGTGGCCGGCGTGCGACTCCCTGCGGTGATTTCCTCTTCAAGGTCACACCTTGGGTGTGCGCCATCCTTCTGGTCTTCTCCAGTTGCCGGATCAGCACCTTCCAGTGTCGAATCCATCTTCTCTAAGCCCAGATCGGAGGCCTCCCGGTACCTCCCGGTCTCTCCCGGTTCGACAACGTCCCCCACAATGACGTTGGACATTTTGCGGGTCCGGGCGCCCTCTCCCCCATCGCCTCCTCTGTCGTCGGCTGCCAACCACGTCGTCGTCACCCTTTGGTCGTCCTCTCCCCTGTTGCCAGCGGGGACCCCTCCGGTCCACCGGTCACTGGTTCTACACCTTTCAGTGTCGGATCCACCTTCTTGGGATCCGGATCTGGGGTGTCCCGGGTTGGAGCACTCCCTGTCGCGGTGGTGAGGCTCTTCCCTTGTGTGTTGTGGCTCACCGGCATTGGCCCCGACAAAGGCGTCTCCATCCTGCTCTCGACACCCTCTGGCGCGAGCTGGTCGCTGTTGGAGCTGTCATGGTCTGGTGTGGTAGCTTTTGCGCAGGTGCCGCCACCTTCCCCCTCTTCATCGTCGGCGCTCGCAGGGGGCTGGTTCCAGTCGGGGACTTCAAAGGCATATCCTTTCGGTTCTTTCATCACTACTAGTGGAGGTCGTTGGGTCGCTAGGTCATTGTCGTTGGATTCCGTGGAGCGCTCATGCTGTCTGCCGTTGGCTTGGAGGACGGTAGTCATCTTGCTCTCTACCCAGTTCTGTGTTGGCCAACAACGACGGCACCTGAGGGTGTCGTTTCCCTCCTGGAGGTGTTATTGTGAGCTCTCGGGAGATGAAACCTTTCTCCCTCTCCATTGGGTTGCATCATTCGTCGAGGGAGCCCCGGTTTCCTGGTCGTCTCCATTGGCCTACCTTACCGTTGCTGAGTTGGTTGTTGGATCTTGGTTGTCACTCAGGGGGATCTTGCCCCTCCAGTTGTCTTCTTCGCTGGCAGATTGGGAGGACGGGTCTTCGTCCTTCCCCTGATCCCTCGGGTTGTCACTCATCTTCAGAGAATCGGCGCAGTGGGTGGCGTTGGGTTGACTGGTCTGAGGGAGAGCTTTGGCTCCTTCCCTCTCCTAGTAGTTGTGGTCGCTCTTGGCCGCCTTTCCTGCTTGCAGAAGCTTACCATTGTCGCCATCAAGAGTTGCTTGCTGTCTTTCCATCCATTCCCCCCTCTAGACTTTGACGATTGACTATGTCAAGTTGGTTCTGGAGGCCTGCGAAAGTATAGTCCAGTTTCATCGGGCTGACATCGGTTGCGTTTCCAGAACGTATCTCACCTCGCTAGAGGCGTTGTTTCGGCCTCCGTCCATTTGTCTTGCCAGGTGAAAACATGGTCTACTCATTCATGAGCACACAGATGATGGCGACGTTGGTGTCGTTTCCCTCCTCGGAGGCGTCATCTTGCATGGCCTTCTCGCTCCTCTTCCGCTGGCGCCTAGTTGTGTGTCTATCAGTGATGTGTTTGCGCTCTCCATGTAATCTGTCGTGCAAGTATTAGGCGTTGCCGGTGCTATTGTTTTTTTTTTCTCGTGTTTGTGTTCCTCTGTCTGTGTTGGTTGTCGTTGTTGTTAACCTTTGGTGTCTGTGGTTGTACCTTATAACTTCGCGTCTTAGGGGTTCTCCTAAGATTGCTTTACTGTAATTCGCCCCTTCTTAACGAAAAGCGTGCAATGCACATCTTACAAAAAAAAAATGTAGTGCAGGTCAGCAAAAAACTTAGACCTTTAGTCCTCAGCGCGTTGCTCGCTCCCAGTCTCTCTGAATTATAAGATTTTGTTTTGGAAGTTATCCTTTCGCGTATTGAAGACGAGTAAAAAAGAAGTATCGCTTCTTCGTCATTCTGCATAAGGGCACTCACAATGCAGATTCTACGTAGTCTAAGACTATTTATTACCTCGAATGTATCATAGACTTGAAGTCTAAATAAGACTTGAAGTCTTGATTTTTCTCCCTCTCTCTTCTATAAATGTACTGCCACATAAGCGCCACATCAGCAAAATGTAATAAATATGAAGGTAATAAATAGGCTTACTCTCTATAGTAGAGTCTGCATTGTGAGTGCCCTAAGGCCAATCTCAATGGGAGGGTCATAGATATTAAATAGGGTGTCACATATGCAAAAGAGATGACATGACATGATATTTAATAGGAGAGAGAGGAAACAAGGGTCATCCTCATCACCCCGGGTCGGCACGGAGTCATAGGAATGACACCCCCATGACCCTCCCACTGAGACAAGTTGACACAATTTTTATAGCACAATTGACCAACAAACATGCAGCAATTAAATATTTACAGGAACTTATGAAACTGTGCTATGACCCTGTGCATTGAGAGAGGGTGTGTCATCCCGCAAACCAATACGGTAAAGATGATGTGTCATTCTTGAAAACTCCCTTATGACCCCTTCCACTGAGACTGGCCTAAGCATGCACGCGCTCGTTCTCTCTAACTGCGGAAAGGAATAAAAATGACATCATATATACCTTTTTAGTGTTATAGAAAATGTTAATTAGCTGGACTAACCTAACTTGAATTTTTTTTTGAGAAGAACCTAACTTGAAGTTGAAACTCTATCTACGCCACTGCCAAGGACCATGGTAGCGTATAGAACACGACGGCTTTCGATCTGTCCGCCCGCCGCGTTCGGCTGGCACACAGCGCGGAGGCGTACACATAAAGGCTGGGCCGCGTATTGGGGGTGATTTTCATGAGTATGCTGACCGGCATGTAGGTTTTTTAAGGCGCCTCAGGCCTCAGCAGTCAGCTCGACGTTGATGGACGACGTCATTGTATTTTTTTTTCAGAAGACCGGCATGTAGTCACGTACGTCGTCGTTCCCACAACGTTGACGCCAACCGATAACGGACAAAGGTCGCCGAGTAGTGCCCCTGCCGGCCTGCCGTCGGCCGTCGCATTCCCTGCTTGGAAGTTGGAACGAACGAGTGGGCGAGTGGCGCGGCCGGCGCCCCGGTCGTCACGGTTTTCGTCTAGTGGCGCGTAGGCGGACGGGGACCGGCAGTTGAGATCAAAATACACCTAGGCTGTGCAGTGTGCGCATGCAAAATAGGTCACACCAAGCGCCAGCCGTCTTGCCGTGCAGGATATATGCCCCGGCCGCGTATGACTTACGGCGGTGCGAGAATGAGAGACTCAGAGATGCTGTGACGACCGAGTGAGGACGTCTGGTGTGCAGTAGTAAGCGTTTTTTTAAAGGAGAGTTAACAACTACAACGGAGAACTAACTACAACGACCAACACCAACAAAGAGAGCGCCACCATGTGAAACCAAACTACCACCAACACCAATGACCAACACCACGGCCTACGACGCCTAAAACATGCAGGATAAAGGGACACCACGAGTACAAGCACGTCGCCGAAGACACGTAACCATCTACAGCGGAAGAAGAGTGAGAATGTCACACAAGACGATGTCTCCAGGGAGGGAACAACGCCAACGCCGCCATCATCTGTCTACTAATGAAGGAGCAGACCAAGCTTTCACTTGGCAAGACCAAATGCATGGAGGCCGAAACAATAACGAGGTAAGTGACATTAAGGAAACGCCACCGTCGACGAACGCCAGGCCATGCTTTCGCAAGGCCTCCAGAAACAACTTCACGCAGTCGACTGCCAAAGACGGAAGGTAGCCAATCGATGGAGAAACAGCGAGCAATCCATGATGACGACGAAGGTAAGCTTCTGCAGGCCAGCAAGACGACCAAGAGCGACAAGACGACCAGGGGAGCCAAAGCTCCTACACCACCCTACTCCACACGTTGAGAGGCT
Organism: Cenchrus fungigraminus; assembly: GCA_036936925.1. Classification (NCBI taxonomy): domain Eukaryota; kingdom Viridiplantae; phylum Streptophyta; class Magnoliopsida; order Poales; family Poaceae; genus Cenchrus; species Cenchrus fungigraminus. Next base: position 56,409,190 of record CM072768.1, on the reverse strand, counting down.
GCCAGACCAGCATCGCTTGCTGCATCGACTCTCTAGTGAAGATCGACAACCCGAGGGATCAGGGGAAGGACAAATACCCGGCCTCCCAAACTGCCAGCGAGGAAGACAACTGGAGGGAGCAAGATCCCTAGAGCGACAACCAACAACCCAAAAACCAACACAGTAGCTGCACGGCGTGGCAGCCTGACTTGCACCACCACCGCACGCGGCCACACGATAGGAAGCTCGCCGCTCCGCAGGGGCCGCACTCTGGAGAGCCCAACCCGATCCGCAGCCGTAGGCGGTCGAACGATGAGAGGCTGCCGCAAGCCGCCAACAACTAGGAGCGTGCAGATCCGCTGACACGTGATGGCAGAGAGCGAGCCTCGCTAGTGACGGAGGAGCAGTGACTGGCCACGGAGGACCACGACCCTTCGATAAGACGACCATGGCAACCTAGGGCTGGGGCATACGGAACAGGCCCCACCACAACCCCCTTTCCGTACGCTGGGCAACACAGCTTCTCCACAAGAGGGCGCACACCAGGGAGCCTGTCCCACGCTGCCGCAGCCAGGGGACAGGAGACCATTACGAGCCGCCTCTGACAAAAGAGCGCGTAGATCCGCGCCATGGAAGGCCGGATCCAATGCGTGACGGTCAGGTTGCGCCTCACCGGCGACGGAGGGGCTACAGCCGACCACGGAAAAACACTACCTTGGAGAAGAGAGCCATGGCTTCCTAGGGTTGGGGCCACATAGAGCAGACCCCGCCGCATCCCTCCTTGCCGCTCGCCGGACTTCCGGCTCGCGGCTCTGGCGGAGGAGGAGGAAGGGAGCGGGGGAGGCGGGATGACGGTGGGGAGGAGCGGTGGCCGCCCGTGTCGCCCAACTCGGGCGACGCGGGGGAGAGAGGGTTAGTTTTGGTGGGCAATGTTTTGCAGTAGCAAGCTTTTTGTCATAAAAAATGTACAAACTCCGTTCCAAATTTAAGATGTGTTTTAGCTCTCTCTGGAGGCTAATGAAGGTGAGAAACTAACGAGTTTCAAGCTAGCTCTCTAGAAAGACCAATCCTTATAACAAACTACTTAATACTCTAAGCTCGTATAGGTAAGTTATTTATACTTTGACCCTCCTTAATAGTAACGGCAAAAAATAAAATAAAGATATAAGCAAATTAGATTGTTTCTCATAGCAAAAACGGCTCACAAAACTAGCTCATCCTTTAATATTTGTATAAATATTTGCAGCATTCAATGAAATACGAAAAGAGTAAAATGCACCGTAGGTCCATTAACTTGTAAGAGTGTCATCTAGGTCCATCAACTCTGAAACTGCAGCTTTGAGTCCATAAATTTGTTAAGTGGTTCACCGTAGGTCCATACCCCTTCGTTTGAGTCTGACATTTATGTATAACCCCCTGTACATATTTTTTCTTACAAGTGAGTCCTCAAGACTATAAACCCCAACTCTTCTCTAGTTCCAGCTCTCTCTACACTCGCCTCTCTCTCTCTCTCTCTCTCTCTCTCTCTCAAGAAAAGACTAAAGAAAAGAGAGGGAAAAAAAGAGCTCTGTGTGCGTGTCTCTCTCGTGGCCTTCTTGCATGCCGTAAAGATACAAAGGTCTCCGTGTTCCAGAGGCGGGATCTGCTCTCACGAACTAACCAGTAAACAACTCCGCAGCGAGGGAGGAACCAAGGTGGGCCACGAAAGCTGCGTGTAACTGAAGAACAAATCGGGAACACTAGCACCTGCAATTTTAGTAGCCCGGTTTGGTGTTATCATGTCAGGTCAGAAACTATCCATGGTGGCTGTCACTCCCAGGTTCTAAACTTACATGGACAGAATTTAAGAACAAAAATGCACTGAACCCATTTGCTACTCGGCAGTGGTTTTTCCTGCTGAGTGCAGACCATATGCGGTACCCAAACGAAGGGGTATGGACCTACGGTTAATAACTTAAAAAGTTTATGGACCCAAAGATGCAGTTCCATAGTTGATGGACCTAGATGACACTTGCTTGCAAGTTAATGGATTTACGGTGCATTTTACTCTTACGAAAATGTAAAGAAGTGAGTTCAGAAGGATCACGTGGTATCAGTAATCAAAAGCCACTCGTAGTCCATGTTGGAGCTCCTCCAAGATTATGCTCCTGGTCACCAAGTTTCTCTCAGTCAAAGTCTTGGACTTGCCACAAAAGCCCTCACCAAGCCGGATCATGAGCTTGCCACAAAGGCAAGGGTCACAACTCTCTCTTATCCGGTCATGTAGACAACATCACCACTATGAAACTTCTGAACAAAAGAGAGGTCTTCTCATTGTTGGTATTTCTTAACGTCGCTGCTAAGTTTATGTGTTCCTAGCAATGGTGCCAGAAATGACCGGTGGTAATCCTAACGTCCACAAATGAATCCAAAAGCGCACAGATAAACCATTGTAGCATTTCTCTAAAGTAGTATTCCCAAATGTATCGAATCCAAGAAAGGTGGATAGGATAACAAGACTCATACTATTGAAATGAATATAAGTCTTGAGTAGGGGAAGAAACAACAACTCAAACACAGGTGCAAGGATAAAGATATGACAAGGGTAGTGTGACACACATGGTTCATCTCTAGTAACAACTACGACAAAGGGAGAAGCATACGAGTTAGCTGTACTAAACATACAAAGGCCAGCAGATACAAGAGAGATACATGAGCATTGCATGGACTATCAGTTCAGCACCCAGCTACAAACGGGGAGATAGCCGAATGTGGAGGAATACAAAGGGTCCAATGACTATCACTACCGCGGCCTACCTCTATCAAACAGTGGGGCACACTCATATCTAACGAAGCTATACAATCCAAGCACCTTGCATTGATAACTAGACTCCAACCCACCTAGGCTATTGTGACCTAGGTCGAAGCCACCAGATGACTGGCCACTTAGATCGAGTACCGTAGCATAAACTCGGATGCCACACAAGATCCCATGTGTCCATGCCACGTCATCGATCCAAGGGTAGCAACCCCCGACAAATCAGAGACCGCCACATGGACTTCACATGGATTAGAGGGCCCACGGGGACCCAAACCGACTCAACTTCTTACATCCACACCATATTGTACCATAGTGCATTCCATCACTAGATTCATGAGACTTGTTACAAAATTTAGATGTTATCCACTACATTCCAAAATGTAGGTCATTTTGGATCTTTTTTCATTCATTTTGTAGGCGCACCACCTTTTAACTATTGGTTGGTGTAATGGTGTTACCTTTAGTATCGGGTAAGGGAACCATTACTAAAACTCATAACTTAGTCTCGGGTTTTTTAAGTACCGATTGGAAAATCGATGTTAAAGGTGATTTCTCAACCGCTATTGATGATGAGTTTTCTAGTAGTGTTATATACATATATAGGATGATGATCGATCAAATTTACTAAACTATGAAAATATAACATGAAACAATTTTAATGTAATTTTCTGATGTAAGGCATCATGTTTTCCATTTGCTCATAAAATTTAAACTTCAAACTCAACTTGTATGTGAAGTAATAAAAAAATATAAGTCATGTTAGAGGGTAGACTGGACATACTCATCCATTTTTTATGTGAATATCCAATTTTTTTGAGGTGTAAGTCAAACCTAAAATTTATTCAAGGTTTAAGCAGATAAATTAATTAGTAAGGGTAGTAAAATGGACCGTTTCCTTATTATTTCTTGTTGTAGTAGTGGCCAATGGTGTTCAGGTATTGCTAGTAGTACGATAAATAAACCATACATTATTACTGACCAAGAATCACACTAGTGGATAAAAATACAAGAACCTTTTATCCACTTATATTCTATTTGGAATCACTAGTTTTTTCTTCTCAGCCATTGCATTATTCTCCGGCGAGATACTTTTTAAGCACTTGTATTCTATTTAGAATCACCAACTTTTTATTCTAGACCAACACATTATTCACCGTAGCTTTAATAAAAAGTTTAAGCCCTCCACGAAAATAGGCGTTCATTTTTCGTGCTTGTACATCCACATGCTATCCATCTCTTTGAAAATATTACACAAGATGAAAATTAATCATCCATGTCATATACAATTATACATGTAGTATTTCCTATTGGAAAAATAAAAATATATAAATATTGGGAAAAATAATAAATATTATTCATCAGCCATGTCAACTTGTTTTATCCCACAAAATCTTGGAAAAAAATGAAACTCATATGAAGATGAAATATGTATCATACTTACCTTTGCCCTGAAATTAAGTTCAAGGTGAAATGCAAAAAAGCATATGCGTTCTTATATGACTAAATTTAATTTATATGTATTCATCAAGAATGGATGTAAGAAGCACTAATAGACTTTCCTTTATTTTGATTTTATTTCTTTATTTTCATGTGCTCTTTCCCCCCTACGTGTATATAAGCAGAACTTGCAAGACTTTAGAACCATAATGTTGTGTGATATTTTGCTAAGGCAGGAACATTTCCATTTTCAAATGAAAAATATTACTATACCACTTGAGTGAAACACAATTATGGTAAACTATTAAAAAATACTAACTATAAAGGCTAAATAGGCAAGATCGTCCCTCAACTTTCCAGAAGAGGTCAAGTTCGTCTTGAACTTTCAAAAGGGTCAATATAGTCCCTCAAGTCTTATTTTTGAGTCAAACATAATCTTGTGCTGATGCACGGTGGCCTGGGACATATGTGAAATGTCCATTTTGCCCTTGTCTCATGCATAATGATAGGTGGGACCTACATGTTGATAAAATATTTTTAAAATAGATGGAGTACATCTCAAGCCTTTAAAACCACTGACTGGCCATAACTGATCAGAAATATGAACTTGTATAATCACCAACTCAAATCCTGAACAAAACCGAACAAACTACAATTCAGACAAAAAAACTGCACTGTTTTATTTGTACATGGTTAGATATATGCATACTATCAATTACCAATTGGGAACGGTTGCATATATATCCAAGAATGTATTACCATCTCTCTTACAGGACGATCAGTCACACAGACAACAATAATCGAGCAACCAATCAGACACTACAAGCCACCAACCCAAACAATTATACAGGATGATCAAATCTGCAGACAAATAACAGCTAGGAATGTCTCGAAGGACCTGCTAATACCTACAACTCGACACAAATGGGAATGAGAAAGTACAAAACTAAAACAATCCTACAACATTGTGTTTTGTGGAGGGGCTGCCTACATGTTCCGTGGAGATGTGCAGGCTGCGATTTGACAAGGGGAAAAAAGGAGCCGTAGGTTATGCATGAGACAAGAGCAAAAATGACATTTCATATTCGTGTCATGTCACTATGCATCACCGTATCATCACAAGGACGCACTTGACCAAAAACAAGAATTCAGGGACTATATTGACCATTTTGAAAGTTCAAGGACAAACTTGACCCCTTATGAAAAATTGGGGGACAATTTTGTCAATTTTGACAACTATAAATGTATTGCTTCCAAAGTGCCTATCTCCACACCCTTATTGTGTCACAACAATGCACCACCATTCTCTAAGAGACCCAGATCATTAATACTATGGCTAAGCTCGCGATAGTTCTAGAAGGAATGGGTCAAAGACACCCTTTGGGCTGCACGGGAATCAAGGCCAGCCAAAATAGGTAGGTGAGAGATGTTTTCGGCCAATGAAAGAGACATCCGAAAGATAGATACAGAGGATGCTACTCATTCAATAATTCAGGAGGGTGTGAGAGGGCGAGGGATCGTGCAAGCCATGCAGTCTTGCTAGCAAGCCAAACATTAAATAGTCGTGCATTCTAGAATGCTTGGCCTATAAAAATACAACCACTGAGTCCCTTTCCTTCCATAAGTCATCTACCACTCAAAAATCAAAGATCATTTGTACGTTCTTGTAATGGAGGATGACATGGCCACCATGTTCCCCAATGGCATCCGGACCTTGCTGGCTGGGTTCTTGCGTGGCAAGGGACAGTTGCTTTGGGACGTGATGATTGATACATCCTATGTTCGTCCCGTCACTTTCCATGCCCCAGGTTCGAGGGATATGTTCGAGGCCAATTACAAGGCTGTCAACTACATGTTTCGTGCTCTTTGTGCATCTGAATTCGATCGAGTGTACGGAGAGGACTTGGCTTGCAGGATATGGGATAAGCTGAAAGTGGCTCATGTTGGAAATCGTCAGGTTCAGGCTAGGTTGTTTGCGATTTACCGGAGAGAATACGAGAACTTCACTCATCTCCCCGGCGAGTCCATAGACACGATGTTCCAACGGTTCATGGTGATTGTGAACAACATGAGGGCCAATGTGATCGTGCTCCCGTACGATGATCATGACAGGGCTGTGAAGCTCTTGCACTCGCTAGATCGTACCGTGTGGAGCGCAAAGGTCGAGGCTATCATGGAGTCGAGCGGGTATGAGACCATTATGGTGGACGAGCTGTTCTCGAAGCTCAAGTCATTCGAGGTGCACCGTGGCTTGAGAGCAAAGATCGAGAGCCCGACTGACTCGCATAGTCTCGCTCTGGTCTCCGGCTCAGGTGCTAGGATTAACGCTAACCCATTCTCCAGGATGTACTCTCTGTCTTCTTTGGTATCTTTGCCAGACGAGGAGTTCAACGTGCTAGGTGAGGATGATATGGCGCTGCTGACATTAAGATTCGAGAGGATGCATGAGAACTGGGTGAACTCCAGGAGGAACTCACAGACATGTTTCCGGTGCGGTAAGCAGGGACACTTCATCACCGACTGTCCGGAGGAGATGGAGACCAGGAACAACTACAAGCATCAGATATTTTCCCAGCCAAAAGGAGTGTCCTCCCTGGCTTGCTTGCATGAAACCCCTGCTCTCTGGCTCAATTACCTCAAGCTAGTTGTGTCCATCCACCATTCTCTCTATCTCTCTATCCTTCTCTACCAGCGGTGGATCAAGGGGGCTGCAGCCCCCCTAGTACCTTGGCTCCCATGGTAGTCCCCCTAAGCTCCTCCTAGAAATTTTGAGGAGGAAGACTGAGGAGAAAGGAGGGAGGAAGAAGTGCCCCCTAGCTCTCCATCCTGCTTCGCCAATCTTGAAGCACGATCTGGACCAGGAGATGACGACAAACGACAAGGTGCATGTCTTTAATCCTCTTCCATGTTGCTCTATCTAAAAATCATGCTCCTTAACCTCCTAGATCTAGAATCTCTCTTTCTTTTTTGAATGAAATCTCCTCTTCTTTCTGTTTTTGCACGATGGATCTAGCATTCCTTCCGATGGAACGAAATGCCTCCTGGATGTTGCTGTCCTTCCAGTTATTTTCTTCTTTATCAGTTTCCATCTACATGCTCCTCGATTGCTAGAAATTTTTGGCCGTCCAACTTCACAACAAAGCCTCATTAACTTTGTAAATTACCTCGTTGTCTCCTAGATAGAAAAGTATAGAGCTAGCTCAAGCTCTTAGATCTAAGTAGCATAGTTGGTAGACAAAGGATGGCCCAGAACTTGAGACAATTCTTTACAACAAGTTGGGGGTAGTACCAGTGGTGGATCTTGGATGTATGGAGAGGGGGGCTCATTTTCTTCTTCCTCCTTCTCTCTTCCTTCTTTCTCTTCCCATCCATGGCTCAAAATTGCTAGGGTGTGCTTATAGGGGGGGCTGCAATGGACAACATGGGGGTGGGGGGGGGGGGCTCCAGCCCCCACGGCTAGATCTTCCCCTGGGTAGTACAACTTTTCATTCCTGTTTAGATCTTTAATTAAAATTTCATGTGAAATTTCTGTATAAGTCAATGCAACCTCCTGAAAGATCCCATGCAATTCTCATACTGAGTTAACTTTTTCTTCTTTTAGCCTGAGGAATGAATTCTAGATATTGAAACAAGCTAGTACCTGTCAGTTCCACCCTCTTCTTGTCTCTAGCACTTGCGCAAAATCATGGTCAGCAGAATAAGCAAGGTGTGTGTCTTCAATTTGACACAAAGGAAACTTTGATGGCATCTAATACCGTGTTAATAATATCTGCTCCACAATTTATAAGAAAATTATAGAAGTTTTTGGAGGGTAGTATAGCTTCTTTAAAATTCCTGCTCAGGGCTCTGAAATTCACATGGAAATTTTATTTATAATAAATGAAGCCCCATAAATAAAGTTGTCATGAAATTTTTATATTGTTTTCTTCTATTAGGTTGTTACTATTTGCTCCTTATTAGAGCTCGTAATAATCACGTGATCTATACTGACACACTGCTACCACCCGGCTAAAGTGTAGTGAACATGGCCCCATTTGCCATTTGTTCGAGTTGATTTTGGTGAGTTATGCTAACACAAGTAATGGGACTAACCACATTGTATAGCATGTCTTTGTAGGCATTCCTAGGTCCCATGGATATTAACACAAGTTAACATACCATGCCCAAGTTAACGTGTCATACCACAAGAGTTAACATACCATGCGCAAGTTAACATGTCATATATTTTGAGGCTATAGGTGATGGCATGTTAAGTAAGTGATGGTATGTTAAGTAAGTGATGGCATGTTAAGTAATGGCAAGTTGTAGACGCAAAGAATACAGCAAAAGTCACCGTCGGATGATCCGACGGTCCAATTTCTACATGCGTCGGATGATTGGAAGAAGCAAACCAGCAGAAGACAGTAGCACCGGATGAACCAACGGTCCGTTTGGTTCAACCATCGGTCTATCTGATGACTAGTTTTGAACAAGACAGAGACACGCCAAGACAGGAGCAGTAGCACCGGATGAACCGATGAGGAGGCAACGGTTCATCTGACGGCCCATGAAATCAAGACAGAGAGTCGCCAGCCGCAGAGTCTTAAGCATCGGATGAAATGATGGTCAAAAGGTTTCAAGCAGCGGTTCATCCGACGCCCACGAAATACAAGACAGTAAGGTTTTTGCCGCGGAGTCTTCAGCACCGAATGAACCCACAGTGCGTCTGTTGAAGCGTCGGATGATTTGTGTCAACGGTCATGTGCGGTGGAGGGCAACGGCTAGTAGCACCGGATGAACCGATGCCTAGAAAAGCATAGCGTCGGATCGTCTGATGGTACTACTTTATGTAGACTTTAGCCAACGGCTCTTTGGACGCCTTGGGCTATTTATACCCCCTCCACTCACCCATTTGAGGTTGCTGGATTGTGTGGAAGCGCAGAGGAGTGCAAGATACTTAGAAGATCATATCCAAGCCATCCAAGTGCTAAATTGCTCATCCATAGACTTGCACATGCTTTGTGTGTGTGTGCTTAGTGCTAGCTAGCTTAGCTTAGAGTTGAGTGAGTGCAAGGTGTGTCAACCTTGTGAGGTGATTCTTGAGTGAATCAAGTTGTACAAGGTGTGCCGGAAGTCTTGGGGCCTAAGTGGCTCACCGGCAATCATCTTCGACCCTCCGGCTTGGTGTGGAGTGGCGAGGACACTTTGTGCGGGGGACGTGGAGACCCCCTTCCTAAGTGGAGAAGCTCTTTAGTGGAGGCGGCATCAAGGTGACCAAGGGAGCTTGGCAAGTGTCTAAGTGGCAAGCCTTTGTGGCGAGTCAAGTGGTGCTCTTGGGAGAGACTTGGTGACCGGGAAGCAATACTCTTGTGTGAGTGCTTCAACAACGTGGACTAGGGGTGACTTAGTGCCTACCGATACCATGGGATAAATCACGTGTAAGAGTTTGCTTCCTCTCATCCCTCTTTACGTTTCCGCATTACTCTCTTGCAATCCTTGCTTGCCTTTACTTTCCTAGAGTAGTATCATGGTAGGATTGGCTATAGGTTGCAAAATTTGTTTTGGGATGAGGGTTTCACACTAGATTAACCTTAAATTGCACATCTAGATAGATTTGATCTAGTTTACTTTATGCAAAAGTAGTGAAGCCATAGGTTAAGGTTTTAAGTTGCCTAATTCACCCCCTCCCCCCTTAGGCTACGAGCATCCGATTCCTTACATAAAGTGCTTGCATATATTTATTAGTTATCAGTTACTTCTTCTAGGCGTGTTCCAATTTGATGCATAATTTCCTCAAAAAAAACTTGATGCATAATTGGGAGAGTCTATCATAATCAGTTACTGTGATGTTTTCATATCTTTGTTTTGCTTCACAACTGAGTAAAACAGAAGCACACAAGCAGTAGAACTACACCCTACTTTCAATTATATATATATATATATATATATATATGTGTGTGTTTACTTACACCCATTTTGTTTGATCTACGTGTTTAGCACTGAATTTTATTCTTGTTATCTTGTGTGTGTGTGTATTTGTCCACATGTATAAGTTATGTATCCAGAACCTTACTTTTAGTGGCCTTAAATGCATGCAGGCATTTAAATGTAATTGATGTTTTTTTTTTGAGCCAATCACGAGAACTTCATTAATTAACAGCAGAATTACAATCCGTCTCCATCACCCGAGCAAGGCGGAGAGGGAAAACGTTAAGCCACAACTCATCCAGATTAGACTCTGAAGCAAGGCTCGCACAAACGTGAGCTGCCTCATTGCCCTCCCGGTACACAAAGGAAAATTTAAAAGCCACAAAGTTCCTGCTAAGTTCTCTGATTAAATGTAATTGATGTTGAACCTGCCATATCAGCTCTGACAAACATGCCAAGCTGATATTTTCCCCACCCAACCTAGAAGCCTCCCTTGCCAATACAAAAAAAAAAACCAATCTCGACTGATTCTCCAAAAGCTTGCTGGGCTTCATTTGGAGCTCAACCAAAGCAACTCATGAGAATTTTCGTTTAGTACATGTCAAGATCCTAAAAGCACCCATGCAATTCTAATACTGTTTTCTTCTTCTTGTTCCAGGTAGAGGAACGAATCCTACATATTGACACAAGCAAGCACTTGTCGGTTCAATTCCATCCTGACAAGCTGAATAAGCAAAGTGAGTGTCTTCAATTTTCCACGGAGGACATTTTCTATGGCATCGAATGTCGTGTTAAAATGATTTCCTCTCCACAATTATGTTCTAAGTAATTTCAGAAAAAAATCATAGCAGTTGGGGATTGTATAGCTTCTTTCTCCTGCTAATGATACAAGCCCCATAAAGCTCGCACAAACCTCTTGCTCATTATTAGACCCCATAGAGATGCATAATTGGGAGAGACTATCATCATCAGTTACCGTGATATTTCATATCTTTATTTTACTCCCTAGCTAAGTAAGATATATTAGTAGCACACTATTAGTAGAACTAACAGCAGGTGAATGAAACCCTAGCACCCTACTTTCAGTTATATATGTCATTACTTAAATTCTTTGTTTGATCTAGGTGTTTAACACTAAATTGTTTATTCTCATTATCTGACACACACACACACACACACACAGGGAGAGAGAGAGAGAGAGAGAGAGATAAATGGAAAATCCATTCCACACGCGTGTGTAGCTACTCATTAAATTTAATTGATTCTTAACCTGCCATAGCTGTGACAAGCATGCCAAACTGATATTTTCCCCACCAAGCGTAGAAGCCTCCCTTGCCTATATGAAAAAAATCAATCTCAGCCCATTCTACAAAAACATGTTGCGCTTGATTTGGAGCTCAACAAAAGCAACTCTCTCTCTCTCTCTCTCTCTCTCTCTCTCAACCTAGGTAGCAAGGATCGAGGTTACGAAGAGCAATGTGTGTGTCTTTAATTTGGCTCTATAGCTCTAAATATTAACCTAGCTGAATGTCCTCGATCTAGATCCTTTCTTTCCTTTTGAATGAAATTTTCTCAATCTACCTTTTTTCCTTCTTTCTTTTTTTGTACGAAATGTGTCCTCGATCTAATAGCTCTCTCCTTCCACATTCTTTATTTGTTGAATAAAATCTTCTGGATTTGGCTCAGTTTCTAGTTTTGCACAAAATTCACAATTATGTTGCTCTGCTTCACAATTAATGCAGGAGAGAGTGTTAGATAAGTTTTGGGTCCCCATCCGAAAGATACATGAAGTATAATATGTAGCTGGAACTTTTTGGTATGATAAGCAAAGAAGTCAGTAACAAAAAAATATTGCCAAAAACTTAAGAGAATTCATCAAACTAATTTTGGGGTAGTACAATTATTCTATCTACCTATTGAGATCTTTGAAATTAATGTGAATTGATGTTAGTACATGTCAAGCTCCTAAAAGCACCCATGCAATTCTAATACTATTTTCATCTTATTGTCCACACAGAGGAATGAATAATCCTACATATTGACACCAGCAAGCACTTGTTGGTTCAATTCCGTCCTTCTTCTCTCTAGCAAAATCATGACATTTTCTACAAAAATGTCTTCAATTTTCCACAAAGGACATTTTATGGCATTGAATGTCGTGTTAAAATTATTTTCTCTCCACAATTTTGTTCTAAGAAATTTTAGGAAAAAAATCATAGCAGTTGGGGATAGTATAGCATCTTGTTCCTGCTGATGATCTCAACTTGACACACTGCTACCACCTTGCTTCTGTTTCTGCAAATTATGCATTCCAACTTGATGCATGATTGGGAGAGTGATCTACCATTGTTAGTTACTGTGATGTCTCATATTTTTATTTTACGCCATAACTGAGTAAGATATATTAGTAGCATGATGGCAGTAGAACTTGTAGCAGGTCAATTTAGACACGTTCTAGTAAGATCTTTAGTTTTTTCTCAGTTAAGAAATTCAATAGTTTGGTTTTACTAATCTATACACTTAAGAAACAATCATTAAAATATTATAATAATGTAATGTCATATTCTTCCTATTGAAGATTTTGGGCTTTCAACCATTTATCTTCATTAGCGAGCATGTCCTTAAGGTACTTCAACTACCTGAGACATTTTGTTCTTTCCAATGAAACCACATTGGGCATATGTCTGTCCATTTTGAAAGTAGATTGCTCCTGAAGTGCAGTTTCATCTTGTGATTTTGTAGCTATGAATTAATTCTTCATTTTGACCAGAAAAAAGTTTCATCTTCCTGTTTAGGTTCTATTTCCTTATATTATGCTATTGCTATTGAATGGAATGAGGACCAGTTTTTCTTTTGAAACACTCTTGTCATATTATCCAAAAAATAGTCTTTTTGGAACCAGATCAAGGATCTAATGTAGGACGGTTCCGTGATTGATGCAACAGAGAGGAAGGCGAGCTGAAGCAGCTTGATGGCGCTGATCGACAGATACAAGATGCTCAAGCTCTCTAGGCGAGGAAAGGAGAATCTAGGGGAAGAGGGGTTTTCCATGGCAATGAGGGCTGAAAGAAAGGCCATGAGGAGCGCCAGCTCGGTGATGGAGATATCTCAGGAAAAGATGTTGGAGCACTGTGGGTCAGCAAACAAGGAGCTGATTGAGGAGGTGCATGTTGGGGTATAAACCTTCCCCGAAGAGGGGCCAACAGCTATGAAAACTGGAATGCAAGAAAGTAAAAGGCACCGAAGACAAACTAAGAAATTTAACTTCGGTTGAGAGTGAAGAAACTCAACCTGCATCCCATCGCCCCTTTTTCCATTCCCACTGGGTCCCTTTTATAGACCCATAACAATTTCGATTTACATCATTGGCCCATACTTTTTCCACTACATGAAAAACTCACTTTGGTAACGGGCATAGATTATTGCCTTTAGTAACGGGCAAAGCGCCCGTTACCGATCAAGTGTTACAAATGAGTGAAGAAAGGTAACGGGCCGATGCCCGTTACTGATAACACATATTCGTAACGGGCATCAAATAATGACCGTTACCACAACTAGCCACCGGTCACGTGAAATGGCTGTTTCTCTGGGCCCACAGGCAACTTTGGTAACGGGCACCAAAACAGAGCCCGTTACAGGAACTCAACATCGGAGACGCGTGCTGTGTACCTACGTCTCCTCTGTCTCGACGAAATGAGACGCATCTATTTCAAGCGCGTCTCAGCACAACTAGGATTCGTAACGGGCATCAAACAACAACCGTTACCACAACTAGTCACCGGTCACGTGAAATGGCTGTTTCTCTAGGCCCACAGGGAACTTTGGTAACGGGCACTAAAATAGAGCCTGTTACAGGAATTCAACATCGGAGACGCGTGCTGTGAACCCGCGTCTTCTCTATCTTGACGAACGGTCCAAGTTCTGGGGCCCACCAGTCAGTATTGGTAACGGGCTTTTACGCTGCCCGTTACATTGTTGGCATGTTTGTAACGGGCGTTCCGAATGAAGCCCGTTACTCACTGATCAGTGTTTGTAACGAGATTTAATTAACGCCTGTTACAGATACGTAGGCCACCCTACAGTAACCTGCTGCCTGCTTGCCGGCTGCATCCTAGAACCAGCCAGGATTTGGCAGTCATCAGGGGCTGTATCCTGGAACCAACTAGGATATGACAAAATTCACAGAAATTAGATCCAGCATCCAAATTCACAGAAATCCACATAATTCACATGCATCATATGACAAAATTCAGCATCATCATCTCACGAGTAAAGAAGCATCACTGGCTTGACAACAATATCACAGCCATAGTTAACTAGCATGACAACAATATCACAAAATTCATGGGACAAGGAGGAATGCAAAAATTTCCTAAGAACCATATATAATATTAGCCCACACAGTTTCATCAACATGAAATTTTCCTTTGACTGCGATCACCTGTTCCATGAGGAATGTGGCATTCTATCACGAACATAGACCAGCGTGCTGTGGTGAAGAGGATGCTCATCTAGCCCTAATATCTGGATATAACAATGTCACCAGTCAGCACACATATATAGGTGGTTACCAAACATGTGCAGTGCTAATAAGCAAGAACTGTGCTCAGTTGCAGGTTTTACAAATGAAGATCCCAAGAAAGTACCTTATTTAAGCATTTATCTTTTAATTTAAGCATGTGATAGGCACAATAGAAGCCGCAGTCTGAAACCAGAAGGTTGTTGGTGGCACTGCAATAAATGTACAAAGAAAAATAGTGGTGATCGAGAAGAAATAAACTCAAGCTTTAGTACTAGCTTCCACAAGAAGGAGATAAGTGGTATGTACCTCATACTTTGTGACATGGTTCAAGGTGCTGTGGGGCATCTTCTTGTTGGAGCAGTAACGGTCCCAACCCCTACAACAAAACATGCAATAATGGTTAGGGCACTATTAATATACTCTGCAGAGTTTGTTGAGGAACGTCCGCAGGTTAATAAAGAAAGAACTTACTCATTAATGATTAGTGAGAAAAGGGAAATATCAGTGTTAAGGCTCTTCAATGAATCAAGATACAAGACCCTCTGCTACTTTGGAAGGATCGCCACTGCAATCCTGTCACACCTGTTTTTCCAAAGAAAACCAAGTGCATAACTATATGTATGCCAGGATCTATTTTCATACATATAGTGACATATAAGTGAATACAGAAATAATATCACGTAAGAAAAAGGGAGATTATCAGAGTATTTACGCTTTATCCTGGAAACGAAGGCTCGAAATATCACAGGCAGTCAGCTGGTGGTTGTGTACGCCTAGCACCACCAACATCTTCATACCAGATTCCTCTTTCTGAGCAACATTATTTATAGCAATGGTGAGCACTTGTCGTACTCAGCAAGTGTGGGGAAAGTATGAATGCAAAGGCTTAAACAAGGAAAGGCTGACAGGTTGACTGCATTAAGCACTTTTAGTTGGTCAAATTTTATTAGCACCTGATTACTAATAAATATAAGTATATACCATCCCACAATTAAGCATAAAGGTAAGAGATACACCATAAGAATATGGCAAGCATAGCCATAACCACAATTTAAGTCCATCTTCAAGTTCAATTATCATGTGAGGGTCCAGGCCGCTCCTGACCGTGAGCACGGCTAATCGATTAGTTTTACACTCTGCAGAGGTTGTACACTTTCACCACAAGCCACATAAAAGTCCCGAAGAACTTTGGACCCAACCATGCGATGCTAGCTAGGCATCATACCACACTACCGAGGTGTGATTGAATAGGGACGCTACGAGGCCTTTACAAAGATTCCCTAATGTGCAGCAACCCACTAGGTTTCAGGATGAAGCAGGGCATAAACCTCCCTAGTAGGTCAATACCCCGCCATAATAGAACAAACCCAACTCCCCGCTAGAGAAGGTCTATACCCCAACAACGCCTCCCCATTGGCCCCTTTCGGGTAAGATCACTACAACACCAAGGTTTCTAATTATTCGGCCAAGACAGAGCTATATGTCTTGTGGTTGTACGGTTTTCATGGGTGGTTGCTCCATATTCTGATTAATCATTGTGATCTTGTATTAAGCAACCAGAGATATATAACATAAAGATAAAGCATGTTTATCATTAAGTTCGTTTAAACCACCATAACCCAGGTAGAGCAACTAAGCATAGCTACCCAACAAAAATATGAACCAAGGTTGACAAGGAATGATAACAAAGACTAGGTTGAACCTTATTGGGACCCATCAAATTAAATGCAGGCATATGCAATAGTAATTAATAAAGTTATTAGGACAAAAGAACAAGGACACACTTGCCTTTAACCACAGAGTAGTTGCTCAGAATATCTTCACCTTCATGCTCTTCAAAGCTTCTCAGACAACGTTCATTCTACTCGCATCAATCATCGGCACAAGCATATACAAAGCAAACAAACAAGCAAACTAAGAACAATGCACCAATCAAAAGAAAAGATTTAAAAGAGCGTACTAAGGGATAGGCTCGATTCTATGGATCACTAAAGCACACAAACCGTGCTGAGAAAAGGAAAGGCTTGGTTAGCTTTATGGAAGACACTAGGCTTGAGCATGACCTAGGATCAAAAAGATCTAGCTCTATACAAGACTTGATGCACAAAAGAGACACTGAGATCGGACGGAGAACGTCTATCGAACTATTTGCATTTATGAACACAAAAGACTATAATCTTAGGTTCATTTTAATTAGTAAAAATATGTAAAGGATATTTCAAAAATAAAATACCCTAAGTTGGAATTAATGCAATATTATATTTTATTTGCAAAGACCGAAGTAAGAACCTAGTCAAATTTTATTTATAAAGATTCATGTATAAATTATACCAATTAAACATTTAACTTAGAAAAGTTAAACTATATGAATCATCTAAACATAACTTTATGATTCGAGTGGACCATATTATTATTAAAAACATCATGGCATTGTTATTATCAAATTAACATTTATTTAGAAAAGACGGTGTAAAGGCCTAATCAACTTTTAATTAGAAAAGGTTAATTAAATGTCATAAAGGAAGATTAACATTAGTTTAAGAAAACTGAGATGTGGCACTAATCATCTTTTACTAATAAAAGCATATGAAGTAGACACTAATCAAATTAACATTGATCATGAAAAACGGTGTAACACTATGTATCTTTTATTTAGAAAAGGCATGCTTAATAGATATTAACAAAATTAATATTAAATTTATTTTCAGAAAACATACATGGTGAAAACATCACTACTAACGTGTGCTTTGCATTATCATGGACCTAACGCAACTTGAACGAGTTAAAATGGATCTAAAACAAAAGATCTATGCATAAAACAAGATGGAAGGACCTATATGCGATTATCTATAGATTTCAGGGCTACTAGACAGGATTCACAAGACACATGGAACAGTGCTCGTGATAAGATAAAAGGTCGGGGTTAGATCTGAAAAAGGGTCTCGGGTTGGATCTAGATGCAAAGGATCTAAAGATTCGAGGGGGTTATGGCAAAGGTTTCAAGACACAAGAAGATGAGCTAAACATTACAGAATTCCTCAGGGGTCTAGATGCAAACCGGCCTGGGTCTCTTCTCCTACCTCTGTCCATGGCAGATAGGGAAGCCACTAGCCGGTGGGGTTGGGGTGCTCCGGCGGCTACAGCTCGATTGGATCGCGCAGGAGATAGAGGAGGGGTAGAGGAGCTCGTGGGAGTGCTCACCGTGGACGGAGATGAAGAGGGACGGCCGGAATCCGGTGGCGGGCGGAGTTCAGGCACACAGCAGCTCGGGGCGGCCAAATCGTCGGTGACCTGGGCATCAAGGGGCTCGGGTGAGCGGCGCACGGGGTAGAAGAGAGGAAGGGGACCACGAGAAGATGCTCACCGAGGTGGGGACGGAAAGGGAGCGGCTGGAATCGACCGGCGGTGGACGTCCACGGTGGCCGGCTCTGTCTTTAAGCGACGGCGGTGCTCCGGAGGTCCGGCAGTCGAGGGAGCCGGCGGGATACGCTCGAATAGACCTTGTGAAGTTCCTGGTGGTGCTCGATTATCCTGAAGGTCGACGGAGGCGACGAATCGAGCGAGCGGCCGGTGGCGGCGATCGGCCTCGGCGGTCTGGTTGGCCGCGGCGCAGAAAATGGTAGGGGCGAAAGGCGGCGGTGGTGGCTAGGGCGCGCGGAGGCTCCGCCTCACCTTAAATAGGCACGGGGCACGAGGATCCCCTGGTATGCACGCCAAGGAAGCTCGGCGGCGGTGCCCTGCCGTGCCCATGGCGGACTGCAGCGCCGGGCCTGGATGGGCTCCAGCGGGCTCGCGGTTGGGCCGGAGCGGGTCGGCGGTTTGGACCGGGTCGAGATGGGTCACTAGCTGGGCCGAAAGGCGAAACACAACAGAATGGAGAAGGAGTCTGGGGAGCATTGCCAGACTTCCAGTGTTGGGCCACAAAGAGAGATGGGCTGCGTGTGACTGCGGCAAGGTGGGCTGAGGAAAGGCGACGCGGGCGAAGCAAGGGAGAGTTCAGGGAGCAAAACAGAACTTCAGTTGCTGGGCTTCGAACACAGCTGGGCCAAAAGAGAGGAAAGCACGTTCGAGGGCGCCCCTGACCCTCTTGGGCACTCGTCCGGATCCCTTTCGAGGGGCCAGGCCTCGAACCCCTGTTTGATGGGACTTGAGAGGTCACCTTCTCTTGGAAGGAACCCCCGTCCTTCCGTCTCCAGCCGTGGACCCAACCTGACTGTTCACGCGCAGTGGTGGCGGACGTGGCGTTTCATGGACGTGACGGGCGCGCCTTTTCAGGCGGAGCCGTGCGGGTGATTGGCCCTTTGACGCGACGTGTGGCGGTTTGCGTTTTTACCGCGCCGTCATGATGGCACCCACGCTTGCGCGTGATGATTTCGGAGTAGTGGGGCCCGAGCGGCGTCTATCGCATTAACTGTGGCCGCCTGCCCCGGCCCCGGCCGTTCGATCCCCCCGCCCCTTTTATTATATATAAGGTGAAAAGTGAAGAGGAGGATTTTACCTTAGCCATTTGCTCGTGTCACTCCTGCCTTCTTCTTCCTCTTGCCCCTTTGAGCTTGCGCCCATTTGCTTTCGCCATCTCCGCTCTTGCTTTCTACCACACGTCCATCATGTCGAAGGTCGAGTACCTTGGGGCCCTGCCGTGGGGTCGGTCGAACGTGGATGCGCACACCCTCCAGGGGCTCGTCGCTGGCGAGCAGTTGACGGCCAACACCGACCCGAGCAGGCCGGCATGGATCATCCCACCGGCGTGGCACCAGGAGCCGCAGCCCCCAGAGGGGTATGTGGTGAGCTTCGCTTGCCTGCACGAGCGGGGGTTCAATGCCCCGGCCAACCAGTTCATGCGGGGGTTGTGCTACTACTATGACGTGGAGCTGCACAACTTCGCCCCCAACGCCATCTCGCAGGCGGCGACCTTTGTAGCCGTCTGCGAGGGGTTTCTGGGCGTTCCCGCTTCGTGGGACATGTGGCTTCACCTCTTCCGAGGCGAGCTCTTCACGATGCCTAACGGGTCGAAGGGCAAGCACCGGCCCATTCGCGCCGGTGGGCTCATGTTTGCGCTACGAGATAGGGGGAACAACACGTACCCGGCCTACAACATGACGACCAACAATGCGGACTGGGACAAATGGTGGTTCTATCTTCGCAACGATGGCGCCGGGCTTCCGCCTTACACCGGCAAGGTGCTGACCGACCGCCCGTTCAACTGGGCGCTCGGGGTGTCGGACTCCGTACGGCGGGCGAAGCTTGATCCCTACCTGAAGGCCCTGCGGACCTTGACGCAGGCGGGATTGACCGCGGCAGCCGTTATCGCGTAGTTCCACCGCCGGTGGGTGATCCCTCTCATGGTGAGGGCGCTCCCCATCTACGAGATGGCGGAGGGTGCGGACCCCGACGCGCTGGAGCGCTCGCGGCTGGTGGCCGAGCCCTTCGCCCCGGTGTACGCGGCCCAGAGGGTGAGGCGCGCGGTGGACACCAAGAAGGTGTTGTGCGAGCCCGACGAGGTGTTGTGGTCGCCCAAGATGCGTCCTGAGGACGGCTACATCCCGTTGGTAAGGAATCTTTGCCAACCTCGTTAATTTTGAGTTAATTTCGGTTTCGACGGTTAACCCCTAACGGTTATGGTGATGACAGCCGGAGATGGAGACGAGTGCCTACGGGTCAGACCCCCCTACGCCCAACTCCCACGTGGCCAACCGCGAGCGGCAGCAGGAGGGGAAGGCGAGGGCGAACGCCCGGAAAGCTAAGAAACAGAGGCACCAGGAGTGCCGCGGGGCGCACAGCCTGGTGTGGGTGCAGCGGGAGAAGGAGGGTCTTTCTCTCCCACCGACCCCTGAGAACACGAGCAGCGACAGCGACTGCAGTGGGGGTTGGTCCCCCGACGAGGATGAGGAGGAGGAGGAAGAAGCACCCTTGGCCCCGGGAGCCAAAGGCAAAGAGGTTATTGTCCAACCTGCGCCCTCGACGGCGCGGGCTCGTGCCGCGCCTGCCTCCGCGGCGGGCACGATGTCAGTTGTTGGAAGCACCCCTTCGGGGGGCGCATTTGATGCGAGGGGTGCGCCGCCCCTGAAGGCTTTGAAAAAACGCAAGCGTCAGGTGGCGTCCCGACGGTAAGCCTCGCGCCGGCTGTATCTTGCGTGATTGTGTTCAATCGAGACTCTGATGTTTTCCCCTTCCCTTTCTATCAGCCGTACTGGTGCCCTGATTGCACCTGTGCTGGTGCCAACCAAGGTGCTGAGCGTGGGGGCGCGCGACGCGGCCCACACGATGCGGCCCCCGCTCGGTGAGGGTGCCGCGATCGGCGGCGGCGACGGCGCCGTCTCCTCAGGCGGCGATGGCGCAGGGCGCCGCGCAGGAGGAGGAGCGGGCCCGGGCGGCCAGGTATGGGATGAGGGACAGCTCGAGGGGTGAGGCCCCTCGAGCCGGCGGCGTGAGGGAGGTTCCGCCCATGGCGGACGTGGCCCAGCGGGCGGACCCGGCCTGTGCTCAGGACGCGGTCCAGCCGGCGGGCGACGACGTGTGGGAGGATGTGACGCTCAGGTTCGCACCTGGGGCACCGCAGGCATGGCCTGGGGGCCCGCAGGGAGCAGGTGCGTCCTCCTCGCGCCAGCCCGCGCGCCGGCGGTTTTCCCGGAGGGTGGTGCACCGGGCTCGACCGGCCCGAAGTTCCGGGGGAAACGGTGGATTGCGCGATGGCGGAGTATGGCGACTGGCAGGAGTTCTACCGGGTCGGGTCTCTCGTGCAGAACCTGCTCCGCCAGGCCTCGGAGCTCCACTCCAATGATGCGGCGTGGCTCTTCCAGGTATGCGTGTTCGCTTTCGTCGCCTCTCGGCCCTTTTCTGCTCTCGTTCGTGTCTTGTCTAAATCCTTCCAGCCCTCTTCTTTTGGCAGCGGCTGCAGGGGGGTGCCGGGAAAAAGATCTCCAACATCACCGACCTGTACACCCAGCTGGAGGACGTGAACCAGGAAAATGAGCACTTGGGCCCGGTGGTGAACTGCCTTCGCGACGAGCTATACGAGGTGCGGGCGAGTGCCAACCTGAAGGAGGACGCCCTGCGCCGTGCACAGCAGGAGCGCGACACTCCTCGCGCCGCAGCGGAGCAAAAGGCCAAGGAGGCCGAGCAGCTCGGCGCCGTGCTACAGAGCAAGGAGGACGAGCTTCAATGCGAGCGCGTGGCGCTTGGCGAGGCGAGGTCCCAGCTTGCGCTAAGGGACACTGCCCTCGCCGAGGCGCAGGCTCGTGCTGAGCGTGAGCGCATGGCGCTGGAGGATGCGCAGGCACGCCTCGCTCAGGCCGAGCGAAAGGCTCAAGTGGTCGAGGGGCTCACCAGCGCTCTCAAGGAGAAGAGTGATGCGCTGGCGATGGTGGAGGGCCAGCTCCAGCAGGAGCGCACCGCGCGCGAGGGGGCGCAGTCTCAGCTCGCGCTGAAAGACACGGCCCTCGCTGAGGTGCAAACTCAGCTCGAGCGGGAGCGCAAGGCGCTCGAGGAGGTGCAAGCCCAGCTCTCCCAGGCCGCGCAGAGGGTCCAGGAAGCTGAGCAAGCGGGCGCTGCCCTCGAGGAGACACGGTCTCAGCTCCAGCTCACGCACGCGGAGCTCGAAGGGGCGATGTCCACGCTTTAGTAGTGGGACGCCTCGGTTCTCCAGCTACAAGGAGATACAGATGCCGCGCTCGAAGATGAGAAGAAGTGGGCCGAGGGTAAGTTGCACCCCCAACTGTTTTGGTTTTCTGTTGAATATTTTCGAGGCTTGATGTTTGTCTTTGTACCGCAAAGCTGCAAAGGGGTTCGGCGGATACCTCAGAGAAGGTACGGGCTCTCCAGGTCACCTACGATGAGGCCCAGGGTGATCTTAAGATCCTGGAGACAGCCGCTCTCGAGGTGTGCCAAGAGCTCGAGGGAGCCGAGGGTCAATCCTCGGGTAGCTCGATAGCGAGCCGCCTGTGGTCCCTGGGCGGCCGGGTTGTCGAGCGCCTGCGGGGCGCCCTTCGTCTTGGCGTCCAGAAGACCTTGGGGTTGACTTCGACTCATTACCTCGTAACCTTCGACCCGCTGCAGGACGGCTACGTTCTTCCTGAAGGGGTCGAGGGTGACGAAGCCGAGCTTGAGGCCATCAGGGCGATCGATGCCTCCTTCGCGGTCCTCGCCGACATGTTCGAGGTGGATCTGTTCCCTGAAGTAGCTGAAGGTGAAGCTACCGCCGCTCCAAGCCCCCGTGCTCCTCAAGCACTCGGGCCTCAAGGCCCGTTGGTATTTCGTTAGATCTTTTGTCCAAGTGCCGGTTTATTGTATGAACAATATGTTGTATTATGCACGAGTTTTATTTGCAAGTTTTATTTTGTATGTGATCGTGTTTTCCTCATGCCCTTGGGAGAATTTTGACCGGGAAATTCGTGTTCGCGAGCCAACTTAGTCGAAGAGTAGCGCGGGGATTGCCTTGTCCTCTCGGAGGCGTAGGCGGTCCTGCGGCTCGGCCGGCCCTAGACTTAGTCAGTTCGCCCCGGCTTCTACTCTCCTAAACGCTCGAGGCATAACATTCTAACATTTTTGAAAGAAAGAGCGTATTTTTGCGAAAAAAGTTGGGACATTTCGGGGGGGGGGAACCCCCGTTGTAGCCCCCGAGGAAACTTTGTTTATGTCGAGGCCCCGGCTGAGGGTAGGACCGAGTCGCCCTTTTATTTACGACTTTATTTATAGTTTTGAGTGCGAAATGTACATGGGAAGCTTGGAAATTTATAGGTAGAAGCGACATAGCTGTTGTATGTTCCAAGCATTGGCGAGGACTTCGCCCTTTTCGTTTGCGAGCTTGTACGTGCCGGGCTTGAGCACTTCGATGACGACATAGGGTCCTTCCCATGGCGGTGACAACTTGTGTCGACTCCGGTTGTCTTGTCGTAACCTCAGCACCAGGTGCCCTTGCTGAAGTCCCGACGTCGGATCTTTTGGGCTTGGTACCGCCGGAGCGACTGCTGGTATCTCACCGAGTGCAACATCTCCACGTCACGGGCCTCGTACACATGGTCCAGCGAGTCTTCGTGAGCTCGCTGGTTCGGGCCTTCCTGATAGGCCTTGAGCCTGGGGGACCCATATTCAAGGTCCGTGGGGAGGACGGCCTCCGTGCCGTAGACGAGGAAGAATGGCGTGAACCCTGTGGCTCTGCTCGGGGTAGTCCTGAGGCTCCAAATGACTAACAGCATCTCTTGGACCCACTTTCGGCCAAACTTGTTCAGTTTGTTGAAGATCCTGGGCTTGAGGCCTTGTAGGATCATGCCATTGGCACGCTCTACTTGCCCGTTAGGCTGTGGGTGTGCGACGGCTGCCCAGTCCACGCGGATGTGGTAGTTGTCGCAGAACTCCAGGAACTTCTTGCCGGTAAATTGGGTGTCGTTGTCAGTAATGATGGAGTTTGGTACCCCGAACCTGTGGACGATGTCCGTGAAAAACAGCACGGCCTGCTCGGATCTGAGGTTGGTGATGGGGCGTGCCTCAATCCATTTTGAAAACTTGTCGATCGCGACCAACAAGTGCATAAAGCCCCCGGGCGCCTTCCGCAGGGGCCCGACGAGGTCCAGTCCCCACACAGCGAACGGCAACATGATGGGGATGGTTTGGAGGGCGTGAGCTGGGAGATGCGTCTTGCGAGCGTAAAATTGGCACCCCTCGCAGGTGCGCACGACCTCGCTGGCGTCGGCAATCGCCATGGCCCAATAAAAGCCTTGGCGGAACGCGTTGCCTACGAGGGTGCGCGGCACCGCATGGTGGCCGCATACGCCTGCATGAATGTCTCGAATCAGCTCCCGACCCTCAGGTATGGGGACGCACCGCTGCAAAATCCCAGAAGCGCTGCATTTGTACAATTCTCCGCCGATCATGGTGAATGATTTGGCCTTTCTGGTGACACGCCTTGCCACGGTTTGGTCCGACGGTAGTTCCCCTCGGTCAATCCAGGCGAGGTACTTGCTCCGCCAGTCCTCAGAGGATGGAGCTCCATCGACCTCCATGGCCTCGGCTTCATCCGCCCCATACCTCTCGAGGAGGGAGACTTCGAATTCCTCGTTCGAGGGGTCCTCGTCCATGGGCTCAGCGCTCGCGGCCTTCGAGGGAGCCCCCGAGGATTTTTCAGGGTCCGGGGTCGCCTTGCTGAAATCGACAGATGGCTTGGCGAGGTCGCGGGCGAAGATGTTCGGGGGGACGGTGATCCGCCCCGACGTGATTTTTGCCAGCTCGTCCGCCTTCTCGTTGCACTTGCGCAGGATGTGATGGAGCTCGAGGCCATAGAACTTGTCCTCGAGCGCGCGCACGACATTGCAGTATGCCTCCATCTTCTCATTGTGGCAACTTGCATTCTTCATCACCTGATCGATCACCAGCTGAGAATCTCCTCTGATGCTGAGGCGTTTGACGCCAAGCTCAATGGCGATGCGGAGGCCACTGAGGAGGGCCTCGTACTCCACCATGTTATTTGACGCAGGGAAGTGCAAGCGCACCACATAGCGTATGTGTTCTCCAAGGGGCGAGACGAAGAGCAGGCCCGCACCCGCACCGGTCTTCATCACCGACCCATCGAAGTACAAGGTCCAGCACTCAGCCTAGATCTGCAGCGGGGGTAGCTGAGTGTCGGTCCATTCAGCAACGAAGTCCGCCAAGATCTGCGATTTGATCGCCTTGCGCGGCGCATAGGTGAGGATTTCACCCATGAGCTCTACTGACCATTTCGCGATCCTACCCGAGGCATCCAGGTTGCGGACTATCTCTCCCAGGGGGAAAGACGAGACCACTGTGACTGGGTGGGCCTCGAAGTAGTGCCGCAGCTTGCACCACGTAAGCACCACCTAGAACAGCTTTTGGATCTACGGATACCGTGCCTTGGTTTCGGACAGCACCTCGCTGATGTAGTACACTAGTCTCTGGACTGGCAGGGTGTGGCCTTCCTCTATTCTCTCCACAATGATGACCGCGCTAACCACCTGGGTGGTCGCTGTGACGTAGAGATACAGAGGCTCACCATCTTGAGGTGGCATAAGGATCGGCGCGCATGTGAGCGTCGCCTTTAGTTTGTCGAGGGCTTCCTGGGCCTCGATGGTCCAGGAAAAGTGTTCGTGCTTCTTCAGGAGTCGGTATAGGGGCAATCCCTTCTCGCCAAGGCGCGAGATGAAGCGACTCAAAGCCGTTAGGCAACCCAACACCTTCGCACCCCCTTCAGGTCCCGGATTGGCCCCATTCGATCGAGGGCAGAGACCTTCTCGGGGTTGGGCTCAATGCCTCGCTGGGAGACGATGAATCCCATTAACATGCCACGCGGCACCCCGTAGACGCACTTCTCGGGGTTTAACTTTACCCCGTTTGCCCGCAAGCAGTCGAATGCTGCGCGCAGGTCGTTAACCAGGTCATCCGCCTTCCTGGTCTTGACGACTATGTCATCTACGTAAGCCTCAACGGTCCTCCCGATGTGATCTCCGAAAACGTGTTGCATACATCGCTGGTATGTAGCACCGGCGTTTCGGAGACCAAATGGCATTGTGACGTAGCAGAACATGCCAAACGGTGTGATGAAGGAGGTCGCGAGCTGGTTGGACTGTTTCATCTTTATTTTGTGGTAACCGGAATAGGCATCAAGGAAACACAAGAGCTCACACCCCACGGTAGAGTCTACGATTTGATCGATTCGTGGCAAAGGAACTTTGGGACATGCTTTATTTAAACTAGTATAATCTACACACATCCGCCACTTCCCATTCTTTTTCTTAACTAGTACTGGATTAGCTAGCCACTCGGGGTGGAACACCTCCTTGATGAATCCGGCCTCTAAGAGCTTCTGCAGCTCCTCTCCAATCGCCCAGTGCCTTTCTTCGTCAAAGCGTCGCAGGCACTGCTGTACAGCCCTGGAGTGAGGTAGGATGTCAAGGGAGTGCTCGGCGACCTCCCTCGGAATGCCCGGCATATCCGAGGGGCTCCACGTAAAGATGTCTGCGTTGGCGCAGAGAAAGTCGACGAGCACCACTTCCTATTTCGGATCGAGGATGGAGCTGATCCTCAACGCCTTGCCCTCGGGGGCCGCAGGGTCGAGGGGTACCTCCTTGGTCTGTTCGGCAGCCTCGAAGCTACCCGCGTGCTTGTTGGGGGAGTCGAGGCCTTCATTGGCCAACCTCTCCATGTCCGCCACAAGCGACTCGTCGAGCACGAGCGCCTCGGTGTGCTCGACGCACTTGACATCGCAGTCGAATGCGTCTCGATCGATGAGCCCACCGTGATGACTCCTTTTGGCCCCGACATCTTCATCTTGAGGTAGGTATAGTTCGGGACCGCCATGAACTTGGCGTAGCTCGGACGCCCGAGAATGGCGTGGTATGCGGCCCGGAACCCCACCACCTCGAAGGTGAAGGTCTCCTTGCGGAATTTGTCCGGTGTGCCGAACCAAACCGGCAGATCGATCTGTCCGAGGGGCTGGACGCGTTTTCCCGGCGCAACGCCATGGAACGGCATCTTGCTGGGCCACAGCTTGTCCAGGCCGACCCCCATCAATCGCAAGGTGTGGGCGTACAGGATGTTGAGGCTGCTGCCCCCGTCCATCAGCACTTTGGAGAACCGTGAGTTGCCGATGACGGGGGCGACGACCAGCGGGTACTGGCCCGGATTCGGGATGCGGTTCGGGTGATCCTCACGGTTGAAGGTGATGGACTCCTCCGACCAGTCGAGGAAGGATGGTGTGGCCCTATCTGCGGCAAGGACCTCGTGCTGCTCGCGCTTGCGCTGGCTAGTGGACATGTCCACCGTCGGTCCTCCGAATATGAGGAAGACGTTCTCCACTGCTGGGAAACCGCCGGCGCCCCTGTCGCCCGCATCCTTCTTGGCCTCGTCGTCTTTCCCAGCGACGTGGCTATTGTACTTCTTGAGCATGTCGCACTGCTCGAGGGTGTGGGCGACCGGGGTCTTGTGGTACGGGCAGGGCTTCTTCAGCATGTCGTCGAACACACCAGGCCCTTGAGGGGGGCCTCGAGGACCCTTGCGCGTAGGGTCGACCGCATGAACCTCGTCATCATCGTCCTCGCCGCGCTCCTGTGCACGCACGAAGCGCTGGGGCTTCTTGCCTTTCTTGCCATCAAAGATCGCTCCAACTGCCTCTTCCCCAGAGGCAAAGCTGGTGGCGATGTCGAACAGCTCATTGGCGTCTACCGGTGGGCTCCTCCCAAGCTCGCGCACCAGGTCCCGGCAAGTCATTCCCTCGAGAAAGGTGTGCACGATCTCGAACTGAGCGACGCTTGGGAGCTCGGTGCAGTGCTTGGAGAAGCGCCGGATGAAGTCTCTGAGGGACTCGCCGGGCTTTTGGGTGCACCCTCGTAGGTCCGAGGAGTTCCCGGGGTGCACGTACGTGCCCTGGAAGTTTCCCACGAAGGTGCGGACCATGTCATCCCAGTTGTGGATCTGGCTGGTGGGCAGGTGCCTCGAGCCATGTCCGAGCGGAATCCGCGAGGTGCAGTGGTAAGTTACGGATTATCATGGCATCGTCGATGGCGCCGCCCAACTGGCAAGCCAGGCGGTAGTCGTTGAGCCAGACCCGGGTGTCCGTCTCCCCCGAGTACTTGATGATGGTAGTGGGGTGGTGGAAGCGCTGGGGGATGTTCGCCGTGCGGATCTCCCGGCTGAACACACGAGTTCCCGGTGGTTCTGGTGTCGGGGAGCGATCCTCCTGGCTGTCGTACCGGCTGCCGCATCAAGGGTGGTAGCCTTGTGCCACTCGTGCTGCCACGTCCTCCCTCCTCTTGGAGTTCAGGATGTTGCGGGCGTCCCCATCGTGGGCTTGGCCGCGCGTGTTGAGGATCCGCTCCCTGACAGGCGTCCTGCCCTGGTTCGCCGGGTGGCCTGCTGCGCCCCTGTGCGGAGCGTGGACCGATGCCTCCTGGTCCTACGCACTGCCACTAGCCCGTGTGATGGACTGGTTGCGCATGCGGGATGCGGAACTCTCGGCCTGCTGCACGGCAGCTTGCTCGATGAGAGCCTGCGCCTCACGGCGCAGGTCGCGTGCCTCAGGTGTCGACGGCTCGGGCATGGCCCGGAGCAGTGTCACCACCGCAATAAGCTCCTGGCTGGCTCGGGGCGGTGTTTGCGGGTCGTCCACATTGTAGTCGGTGTTGATGTGGTCATGGGCTCTGCATCCCGCCTCTCGGGCACGTTTGCCGCGTGCCGAGGCCTCGCCCGCGATGGTGGCATGTAGCAGCCGCACTTGCCGGTGCTCCTCCACAAGCTTAGCTTCCAGCTCGCGGACCTGAACCAGCTGTGCAGCAATATCCGCGTTGCCCGGCAGTGGTGGTGTCAGCGGCGGATTTGGCACGGGGTCGTGGGGGCATCTCCGTTGCCCGCTCCGCCTGCTCCGTCAGCGTGCTCGTTGATATCTACAACAAAGCACTCGCGCGTGGGGTCGTAGCTCCCCTCGCTGGAGTCATCAGAGCAGCCGAACCAGTAGTCCGTGGCGTCGAGGAACCACTGGAACTTCACAGGGTCTGGGACCCCGGAGAAGTCCCACTCCGTACCCCCATGTTGAGGTGGTGGCAGTTCGTTTCCGAGCCATGGTACGATTCGTCGTTCATGGTCGCGATGAGGTTCCGGATCGACAACAGGTGATGACCCGGAAGGTCCTCGTATGCGGCCACGTCCGTGCTGATCGACGAAGCGTACGTCGCAGCTGAGTTGCGCATCCCATGAGGAAACTACGGCCCTGCGGCCGTGCTGTCCCCGACAGGAGGCGGCGTCACGTCCGTCGGCGGGGGCGTGTCTCTTCGTGCCACGGCGCGTGCTGCGTGGCGCTGTTCCATGTGTGTCTGTCGCGAGCGCTGGCCTGAGCGTCTGCGGTGCCAGGATGTTGAGGCGGCCGCTGCTGTTGCTGGCGCTGGGGCCAGGGCCTCTGGCGCCGGTGCGGTGGGCACTGGGCCTGGCCCGGTTGAATGCCAGGGCTGGAGCTCGTGCCGGTTGGTGAGGCGCATGAGGTAACCGTTCCCTGTTTCCTAGAAGTTCAGGCTCCCGAACCGGATTTCGAATCCGGCTGGGAAGGGGTCAGAACTCCCCATGGCGTACCTCTGGGACGTCATCTCGGTGCGGATCACCATCGAGAATGCTGGTGGGGACTCGATCGCAGCGCGTGCCCCCTTCCTGGTGCGCCAACTGTCAGTGTTAGGACTAGTCCCGACACTAACTAGTGAGATACGCTGCGATCAGCCTCTCGATGGTTGGTGCTAAGCAACACAAGGACACGGGTTTTATCCTGGTTCCGGCCGGGGGGCCGTACGTCTAGCAGTTTGCGCGTGCGCACTGTATTGCGTTGCACCGGTGGTGCCTGTAGAGGGGGGCTATAAGCAAGGAGGGAGAGGAGGAGAAGCCTCCAAGTCCCTGCTAGATGATTGAGGCGAAGTGCCAATATCAGGGGATGTGCGTATGCGGGTGTGCGATTGTGAGCATGAAAGGTGATGCCCGTAGCTGGGCGGTCGCCTCCTCCTTTTATAGGCCAAGGGGAGGCAGCTTACAGACGTGCTGCGTGGTATTTTACATAGTACCGCGGTACCGGCATACAGTGCCCACGGTGTGATAGTTGTCCTGGTGAATCCCGTCTCCCGCGGGCGTCGTGGTGACTCCTGTGCCTGCCTAGAGGCGGTTTCGAGGGTGGTCTTGCCGGCGTGCATGTCTAGTCATCGTCTGTACGCCGGTTCGAGGGTCTTGCTGATGGGGGAGCTTGGGTTGCACAGAGGCCGGCGTGGTGACGTCCCGTCAGAACAAGACTCCGTAGTGCCGGGAATGGCTGCACAGCACTGGGGATGGCTACACAGGGCCGGAGGTGATGGAGGGGACGCCCGTTGCTCACCCTGCGTCACGACACCACCCCGGTCAGCGGTCGTACGCTCTTCGAGAGTGCCCCTATGCCCTTTCGAGGGGCTCGGTATGGGGGGAAGGACGGGAGCAGGCGGCATAGTGTTTTGGAACGACACCGGCCGCTCCGCATAGTGAGTATGCAGTGCCCGTATAGTGCCCGGGGTGGTTGCACAGCGGCGGACTGGCCGCATAGTGCCGGGGGCCAGATTCCCGGGTGGCGTCAGGGGATCGGTGTGGTGAGGATTTGCCTTTTTACTATGGCACTCGCGGCGTGACGGAGCAATTAATGCTCCTGTCGAGAGAGCAGGTGGGATGCCATGGGTAGAGGGGGGAGCCTCGAGCGAGGCACAGATCCGCTCGAGGGGCACTGGTCCCTCGAGCGAGGCGGAGATCTGCTCGAGGGGCACTGGACCCTCGAGCGAGACGGAGGTCCGCTCGTGGAATGGCCGACCCTCGAGCGAGGCGGAGGTTGGTGTTGGGTATTTTAGCATCACACGAATAAATCCGCAAGTGCACGGATATCGTTGTAGCTTTCACCTCAGAGTATTCCAAGGGTATCGAATCCAAGGGAACGTGTGTGTACTAACTTCGTACAGTCGGTCCAAGGACACACCCAGATAAGAGGTAAGGATAGAGAGGATTCATAAAGATAGCACTATATATGAGGTTAAAGGTCGATCTCTAGATAGAACTTGGCTTAAGGTACCGATAGCCCTGACTTAACAGGCGACTCCGGTACGCGGATCTATGTGGAACAAGCTCTGACTATATCCAGCCCTGAGGATCAACGAGGGCCAGAAGGGCTGTCACCACCTCCTGGACTGCCTCTACCTAACCTTGGGATAAGCCGAACGGATGATAACCGGTAGCGTGTCACAATGTCCACGCTGTGGTTACTGCCGTAGCCAACGGACTACGGCACCCTGTACTGATAGAACTACGACCACGGAAGAGAACTGATCTCACTCACTATAGGTACTACTAGCTTATGCTAAGGGCATACGAGAGAGCACTCGGTCCCGTACTAAGCTTCCAACGTATACGAACGACTTGCAACAGATGAACGTATAAACCCAGGATCTACGCACTAGCAGAGGAAGAAGGCTACTCATGCAACCTAGCATAAACTATTAGAAAGGAATCAAGAACACACTTTATTCTAATCAGAGCATGCAAGCATATCCACTTTAGTCTAAATGACGAACATGCATACAAACGGGTATGAGCACATGTGAACCTATGCTACAAGATCGAAAGGTTGTGTTTGTGAAGAACACAAGCCTCTAAATCAAGAACAAGCGAAGAACACAAGAATATATCACCTATGCATGAATGCTACTTTAGTCTAAATAGGAAATGCGGAAATACTTACTTTACTCTAATTGAAGAACAAGCATCCGTAGATACAACTCACTCTCTATTCTCAACTCTAATCTAGATACACACTAGGAGAGGCCTCTCCTTTGAAGGGAAGCACTCATCCTAGGATGAAGTGGTGAAGTGTGTCCTATTCTCTACCCCCTCCCCTCATATTTATAGGCCAAGAGGAGCTCCCTAGGCTGTGTTGGGCACCACCAAAGCACCAATGAGGTGGTGACACGTGGCGCAGAGGAGTGAGGGCCAAGTTACTTCTTGTGGGCCCAAGCATGATCCGGGAGTTTAAGGCGGTAACTGAGTGGATAACGCCCCAAACCGCCTCTAGGAGATCACCAGGAGTTGACACGTGGAAGCTGGGCTCGAATGGTGGCAAGCCCAGGTCGGCCGAACCAGGGGATCGGCCGAATCCCAGTTGCCGCCAAATGGCCCAACTTTCTCTGGGTCACTCCTTCATGGGTCCTTGGTCCTGTCCTAGGTGTACGCGCAAAAGCAAGGTGGTTTGCCTCCTCTGGTGGGCCCTTTGATCCGTGTGCTCTCTTCTGATTGGATGGAGTTGTGCTTCTTTGCTTGGTGGGTCCATGGATCCATGTGAAGCCTATGTGGCAACCTCTCATTGGTTGGTGCTAGGTTGCTTGGATCCATAGGGTGTGCTTTCTCTCATTTTAATGAGCTAAAACACCTGCATTCAAATATTCATCTGCACTCGTGGAATTTGTCAGATATAATCCTTATCCTAGTGTGGATGCTTAAATTTCATTTATTTATGCCGGAGTTGACGATATAAAAGTGGTACTTAACAGCCGTCAACAACACCCCCACACTTGACCTTTGCTCGTCCCGAGTGAAGGGAGAACAAATCAAGTGGGACATAAAATCCAAAGGTATGAAGCGAGCATAAGAGATATTCCAAACCATACCTTGTACTTGTGAACTTTGTGGAGTGGCTATCATGCCATCTTGGGTAGTTGAGGGACGGAACGATCATGAATCAAATCACCTCTGCTCATCATGTCAAGTAACTCAGGGTTTTGCAATAAGTTTTCAAAAACAAACTTTGCTTAGCTCCTCATTTTATTCTCTCAGATCGCTCAATGTGTATATGTCCTCCTTTCTTTCATTCTACTTCTAATGATGGCTATATGTGGAGCTCAGGGTAGGATAAAAGATAAAGCATACTTGCATCACATCTATTGCAAAGTCAAAAACCGGATCCACGGAGAAAAACAATTCATACAATCGGATCAAGATGTGCACGTGTATGGATGTGATGGATATGGTAAGGTGGATACTAGGCCCGGAATGGGTGCTAGATATTACCATATATATATGATGAATGTTGTGGTGATGATAAGGTGGACACTAGGCCCGGAGCGGGTGCTAGTTATTACCATCAAATTTATTGGGACTCCTTTTTGCATGATCACATCTCTCTTCTTTTCCTTCTTTATTTTAGACATGGGCTATCCTTCACTTTTTTTTATGCCTTAGGCATTTTTTCACTCATGCTTTGAGCATGGTGTTTTTTTTCTTTTTTTTCATAGCCCATGTCCTTTTTCATGGATACTTTGGAGAGAGAGGTCACACCACACATGGAGCTTTATTTTGTGGAATGGATGGATGATATAATGCTAACTTCCAGTGTAGAAGCATAGCAAGGGGAAAACGGAGTGCACATGAATCTTGATCGTGAAAGCATGAAAAGAATTCTCACAAGGGTCACAATAATTTGACAAAGCTCAATTCAATGACAAGCAGCATATGAGTATAAGGTTTCTAGGATAACTCATAATATGGCTTTGGTAGGACTTTGGCATATCAAATAGGAGCTTTGCAAAGGGTTTTCATATTTTCAAATAAAATTCCCAAGCACTCAAACAATTAGAGAGAAGATCATATCATCAAACCATATCTCAAACATCAACTACTTAGATGAGCATGAGTTCCCTAATGATATTTGTTCACAAGCATCAAGATAATAAGCACGGAATAAAACATCTGCGAGCCAACCATAGGAAACATGTAAAAC
Source organism: Cenchrus fungigraminus (assembly GCA_036936925.1). Classification (NCBI taxonomy): domain Eukaryota; kingdom Viridiplantae; phylum Streptophyta; class Magnoliopsida; order Poales; family Poaceae; genus Cenchrus; species Cenchrus fungigraminus. The sequence goes on along the minus strand of CM072768.1, from coordinate 56,375,287 downwards.
AGGTAGAGCACGATTCCAAGAGTTTGATTTAGCAGATAAGAATTGAAACTCATTCAAACTCATGAATCAAAGAGAGTGAGATAAAGGGGTGCACATACTATCGCTCTAGAAGAATATGAGAATCAAGGAGGACCAGTAGTGGTTCAGCTAACCCATGGGGTAGCCGGCTCACTCTAGTTTACCTTGTCCCTTGTCATGAAAGCATAGTCGATGTTGTGCAATGCCTGTGTGGGAGATCTCAAGTGTGTATGTCACTGATAAACTTGGGAGATCTCCCCCACCCTTGTTCTTGTACCTGGTGCTGTCTTCAAACAAAATGGGAAAAACAAAAGAGGGACTCTACTGGTTCAAGAACCAGGGAGCCTTTATTCAAATTCAAAATAAATTCACCATGAGACCTAGCTCAAACAAGGCTGACCTACCTTGGCTTACCTTCCCTTTTGAATCAAGCTAGCTCGATGACTTACCCCATTTGGATTCAAAATTCCTGCAAGGGTTAGTCCGCATATACAACCAATATCCATGCAAGCATTAACTATAAGGTTCATCGATCAAACTTGACACCATGTCTTGTTTGATTGAAGAAGACAGTTTTAACCTAAGCACCATGCTTAATTTAAAACAACCTATGAATGCACGTAGCTAAACATGCACTCAAACCATAGCATTATAAACATAGATAAAGGAAGCACGAAAGCATGATCAAACTATTCCAAAGGGACATAAACACGAGCATAAGATGGTGAACATCGGGCAACCTCCTGGAAGGGCTTTGTTTAAAGTCAAAAGCAGGACATACCTAACTGGGCAAGAGGCAAGAGATAACATCATCTTCAAACTAAGATAAGATTTGGTATGAGAGGAACTTTACTCGGGATGCTCACATACCTCCCCCACACTTAAAGTTTGCATTGCTAGGCAACAAAACTCAAGTGTGTGGAGATCAAGCTTCCTTTTGTAAATGTTCTCTCAACAAAAACTTATAAAGGTATTGTAGTGATGTAGCTCGCATGTTCTTAGGCATCACCTGTCCATCATTCTTTTCAATCTCCACCTGAGAGGTTAGCGACCAAAAATACCTGAAGGACAACCTTATCCTAAAAACATGCTCTTGCTTTGTATTTGGAAAGGGAAATGAAACTAACATAATCCAGGCTATCTCCTGGTAGTGCTTTGTTTACGGTCATAAGCTCGACCTTGGGAACTTCTTCCTGCAACTATCATTGGTGATGTCATTCCCGTCTCACCACCAATTGTTGATGTATCAGTGAAGCTTCAGCTGCAAGGTTAGTGCCACAGAGCATACACGAAATCTACAATGCTTATGGTAAACATATGCATCTACAACCATCCTTCTAAACTTTTTATAGGAGAGGACCATAAGGCGGTTGTAGTCCTCGTGCGTGCTCAGTGCATTAAGCATGGCTGACTCTGGAGAGGCATGATGCAAGCATGATTCACGTGGCATATCAAGAATGAAGCTACCATGCTCATCAATGGAATCCTTTCCATTGGACTCCAAAGTCGGCGCCTCATAGATTTCCATGGCCCATGATTTCTCCATCTCAAGAGATGCATCGTGGAAGCTCGATGTTGATTCTCGATCAAGGTCAAGAGCAACATGATATGGGCCAGTGGGAAGAGGCTCAAACTCGATCGAGGGTGATGAGGATCGTTCGCCTTCACAAAAGTGAAGAGGATCTTCAGAGTCATACTCTTGAGGAGTAGAAAATTCTACAACCTCAATAACAACAGGCTCGAAGGATGCGAATGGAGATACATGCCTCATCTCCTCGAGTGGGTTTTTCTTAGGAAGAGGCTTCGCCATAGAAGTTTCTGAGAACAAGGGAGTGGTGGCAGAAGCGGCTTCCCTAAGCTTTTCATCCAGGCTCCCTCGGGATGCATCGAAAAGTTTTTCTACAGGGGAGCCTAGGAGGAGATCAAGATCGAGGACATCAAAGATGTGGAAGTCTAGATTAACCTTGACCTTGTCTACTAGGAGCGGCACGGCACATGCAACCCCCCGACACTCAAGAATATGTCCGGAGGGACAACTCTTGAGGAGTTTGTCGGATGGTCTTAGCGTAACGTTGCCCAACAAAGTATACGCTATGTGCCATGGCATAATGTTAACCTCCATAGTGGGGTTAAGATGGGCTTCTACGATAATTCCCCTTATGGAACAAGAAATGATCGTAGAGGGTGAACAAATCCAAAGTGCTTCGGAAAAGTTTCCCACTCCAGTCGACCACTTCTTCTCCATGGCCGCCATGATAGATGTTTCATTTGGAGGATCGGGAGGCAAAGGAGGTACCGTAGGCCTGGGGAAAGGTTCTATCAAAAGATTTCTAGCTGGCTGGATTTGGACAGAAGAGGGCTCCTTCCCTAGTTGGACATCTAAGCAATTCGAGGTGTTTCTGAGATTTTCAAGAGGGTTATCCTCGAATTGATAGAGGAACTTTGGAGGCTGAATTTCTTCTTCCACCATTGTTCCTAGTTCGGGAGAGGGCTCAACGGTCGAAAATTGAGATGTGGAAACCGTAGGTTTAGGTTCAGCTGTTGAGAGACTCTCATGGATCGAATCTAATTCCTGGTGGGGTTCGTTATGGTCAGTAGGGAAGAAAGAGTTTTCTAAGAAGCTTTCTAGGATTGCTCTTCCTTCCACTAGAGTTTTGTGTGCAAACGAACCTCCAGCAGCGATGTCAAGATCTTGGGCAGTGTCCATGTCTATACTCATGCAAAATGCGTAAAGCAAGACATCATCGGGTAGAAATAAGTCGGGTCCAGATGCACAAAGGCGTCTGAACCTAGCCCACGCTGCTCCTATAGACTCCTCCTTTAATTGATCGAACTCGAGAATATCCCCTGGGAGAGAGGCCATATGAGTATACCATTGCACCGTCCTCTCCACGAGAGAGAAAGAGTTGCAAAAGTTATCTCGAAGTTTGCCCCAATCACCATTTACACTTTTTACAGTGTCAGTGTACCATTGCTCCGCCCTTTCTGACAGAGAGAGGGGGAACAACTTCCACCTTATGGATTCCTGTGTCATGCCTGGGAGAACCAGATGCGAACACAGTTCCTCGAATTCTTCCAAATGAAAGTAGGGGTCTTCATTGATCGCTCCAAAGAAGGGTCGATCCTGAACCATGCCCATAATGTGGAAATGCAGTTCATGATCGGATGTGGAAGTTGATGGATCATTGAACTCATAAGTTGAGGCGGAGAGGTCGTAAAAGGATGGCCTCTCCATGGGTAACGGGGGTAAAGGTAGAATAAAGGAAAGTGAAAAGATACGAGGACCACTGGGTACGAAGATAGATACAGCAACCATTCCCCGGCAACAGCACCAGAAAGCTTATTGGGTATTTTAGCATCACACGAATAAATCCGCAAGCGCACGGATACCGTTGTAGCTTTCACCTCAGAGTATTCCAAGGGTATCGAATCCAAGGGAACGTGTGTGTACTAACTTCGTACAGTCGGTCCAAGGACACACCCAGATAAGAGGTAAGGATAGAGAGGATTCCTAAAGATAGCACTATAGATGAGGTTAAAGGTCGATCTCTAGATAGAACTTGGCTTAGGGTACCGATAGCCCTGACTTAACAGGCGACTCCGGTACGCGGATCTATGTGGAACGAGCTCTGACTATATCTAGCCCTGAGGATCAACGAGGGCCAGAAGGGCTGTCACCACCTCCTGGACTACCTCTACCTAACCTTGGGATAAGTCGAACGGATGATAACCGGTAGCGTGTCACAACGTCCACGCTGTGGTTACTGCCGTAGCCAACGGACTACGGCACCCTGTACTGATAGAACTACGACCACGGAAGAGAACTGATCTCACTCACTATAGGTACTACTAGCTTATGCTAAAGGCATACGAGAGAGCACTCGGTCCTGTACTAAGCTTCCAACGTATACGAACGACTTTCAACGGACGAACGTATAAACCCAGGATCTACGCACTAGCAGAGGAAGAAGGCTACTCATGCAACCTAGCATAAACTATTAGAAAGGAATCAAGAACACACTTTATTCTAATCAGAGCATGCAAGCATATCCACTTTAGTCTAAATGACGAACATGCATACAAACGGGTATGAGCACATGTGAACCTATGCTACAAGATCGAAAGGTTGTGTTCGTGAAGAACACAAGCCTCTAAATCAAGAACAAGCGAAGAACACAAGAGCATATCACCTATGCATGAATGCTACTTTAGTTTAAATAGGAAATGCGGAAATACTTACTTTACTCTAATTGAAGAACAAGCATCCGTAGATACAACTCACTCTCTATTCTCAACTCTAATCTAGATACACACTAGGAGAGGCCTCTCCTTTGAAGGGAAGAGGATGAAGTGGTGAAGTGTGTCCTATTCTCTAACCCCTCCCCACATATTTATAGGCCAAGAGGAGCTCCCTAGCCTGCCGTGGGCGTCATCAAAGCACCAATGAGGTGGTGACATGTGGCGCAGAGGAGTGAGGGCCAAGTTGCTTCTTGTGGGCCCAAGCATGATCCGGGAGTTTAAGGCAGTAACTGAGTGGATAACGCCCCAAACCGCCTCTAGGAGATCACCAGGAGTTGACACGTGGAAGCTGGGCTTGAACGGTGGCAAGCCCAGGTCGGCCGAACCAGGGGATCGGCCGAATCCCAGTTGCCGCCAAATGGCCCCAACTTTCTCTGGGTCGCTCCTTGATGGGTCCTTGGTCCTGTCCTAGGTGTACGCGCAAAACCAAGGCGGTTTGCCTCCTCTGGTGGGCCCTTTGATCCGTGTGCTCTCTTCTGATTGGCTGGAGTTGTGCTTCTTTGCTTGGTGGGTCCATGGATCCATGTGAAGCCTATGTGGCAACCTCTCATTGGTTGGTGCTGGGTTGCTTGGATCCATAGGGTGTGCTTTCTCTCATTTTAATGAGCTAAAACACCTGCATTCAAATATTCATCTGCACTCGTGGAATTTGTCAGATATAATCCTTATCCTAGTGTGGATGCTTAAATTTCATTTATTTATGCAGGAGTTGACGACATAAAAGTGGTACTTAATAGCCGTCAACAGTTGGCTCGAGGGCGGCCGGTGGCCTTGTTAGATGGGCCCTGTGGGCCGCTGGGCCATAGCAGGCTGTGGGCTTTGCATGTGTTTAAGCCGTGGTTAGTTCGTGAGGTGTTTTCGTGGTTTGCGTTTTAAGAGGGTGATTTCCCCTTAGTTAGGGGACCCCTTATGGCTGTTCCCGACAACGCTCCATATAGGACACAGCGAAATGAACAGAGTAAGGCTTGCTGTTCAACATTGTCAAGTTAAAGCATTCAGGATCAAGGAAGCCAACTGCAGTGCCCATCTTCTCAACTTCTATAGCCATATTCCTATTAGTAAGAAAAAACAAAGTGTAAAGAGGCAAAATACATGGTAAAGATGATGTGAGGCAAAAAGCACATTTCGATAGAGAATGATTAGTGAGAAGTAGATTAAATTTTCAAGCAACTTACAGGATGAAGCAGCGGAGAAGTGTCAGATCCAAAGCATCCAACTTGAAGAGATTATACAAATCATTGAGTTGCACAGGTATCTGCTCGAGTCCGTTTGACGATTCTTCTCTCTTAGGCCACCAGCTGGTCCCGGGCCGAATTGCGATCGAAATCGGAGAATCATCTTCTACCTTACCACGTTGCATGTAGAATGTGTGGAGATCTCTGGTACAAGGAGCAGCCACATTGAGATCATCATTGAGAATGCTATCTCCAAATTTGTAATTTGGGTTAGTCATAGTCCAAGGATTCTTCTTGGTGTTTCTCTCAGATCACTTTCTAATAGGCATCTTAGAGGTTTTATTTTCAACAATTTTCTTTTCCTGCTGCTTTGAGATGGCTGAAGAAGGTTTCTTAAGGGCTTTCTTGCCTACTGTAGGTGGTGTAGAACTTTTATTTTTGGCAAGTTTCTTTTCTTGCAGCTTTGAAATGGCTGAAGGTTTCTCAAGGGCTTTCTTGCCTGCTGTAGGTGGTGTAGAGATTTTATTTTTGGCAAGTTTCTTTTCTTGCTGCTTTGAAATGGCTAAAGTTTTCTCAAGGGCTTTCTTGCTTGGTAATGGTGGTGTCTCACCAGGAGCTATTACAGAGGTATTGGGCCCAGATGTACCTACAACTTTCTTCGAAATGTCGTCGACAGATTTATCAGCACCAGCCAACACATCACTCTGGTTGCCAGGTAACGGTGGTGTCTCACCAGGAGCTATTATAGAGGTATTAGGCCTAGATGTACCTGCAGCTTTCTTCGAAATGTCGTCGGCAGATTTATCAGCATCAGCCAACATATCAATCAGGGCTCCTGCTTTGGCATGATTGTTTTGAGCACTTTCGTTTGGGGGTGGAGGTTTTGTTGTTTCATGAGGAGGAGAAGGAGGAGGAGGAGGAGGAGGAGGAGGAGGTGGTGGGGATGGAATATTTGGTGTCTCTTGCGGATGTGGGGATGCAAGTTTTTCTATTTTTTCAGGACGAGTAGTAGGAGGTGGGGATGGAATATTTGGTGTATCTTGCGGATGTGGGGATGCAAGTTTTTCTGTTTTTTCAGGATGACGAGGAGGAGAAGGAGGTGGGAATGGAACGTTTTGCGGATGTGGGGATTGAAGAGGAGGAGGAGGAGGAGGAGGAGGAGGAGGTGGTGGTGGGGAACCATGTGAGGAAGGAACATGTCCCGTACACTGTGAACTACAAGGAATTTGTACCGTAGCCTGTGAACGAGATTTATATGTTGGTGCTCCCTTGACGTGAATGCGACACCTTCTCCACTGTAACCTCTGTCCTTCAGCTTGTCCGAGTGTCATCACCTCGTCATTAGGAAGGTATTCCTCCAGCAGTTCATCTGCAAAGACAGTATATACATGAAGCACTTCGACCACAACACAGTCTTCATGAATCAGGACTGTTTGTAGTGTAGTCTGCTCTGGATGAACAAAACCAATTGCAGCCTCACATTCAAGACCCCTCAACATGATACATAGGCCACAGTGTGCGGGTTTAGTCAACATGCCTATAAGGTCTTCCTGTGTACGATCGTCACAGTGCACCTCCGTCAACTCTGCAGTGCCATTGATCAAACCTATATTATTTGTGGACGCACAACTGCTCTTCAGTGCGACGGGTGAAGGGCTTGCGCGATTGGACACTGGTGACAACACCACCTGGAAACCGGTGCCCAGAATGCCAAGCAAATTGTTCTGCATCTCAGCCTTAAGTTCTTGCTTGATTTCTTCCTTTATCTTTTCCTTATCAACTGATGCGTCGGTCTTCGTCCTCTTTCTCTTCCTGTATATGGAAGCATGTTGAGGCCATGCATACTTCCAGCCCTGGTAGCTGGAGACACCACGCACACGACCTGGTTGTTCGGGGCGGCCCAAGCACTGACTTAGCACATCATACTCCCTCTGCCCTGCCATTCCTGAAGATTCTGCACATGCATTCTCCTCCTTCATGTCTGCAGCCAAGTTTTCAATTTCTTTGTTGTTGAACACTATCACGGCAACACGGTCTTTAATCACTAGCTTACTCCTTGCTCGCAGCCAATTCTTGGAACGATCGTCAGGGTAGGCGTCATATGGGTTTGGGATCCCAGCTGCAGCTAATTATCTATCCTCTTCCTCCTATTGTTCTAGTTTCACAGTATAACCAGCTGGACCCATGATGTGCTCGCTTGTGTTCCAGCTTCGAAGTTCTTTGAACTTGACACTAACAGATGAGGCTTGCTCGGTTTCCTCCTGTTTCATGAACTCCTGCCACTGTTCCGGGTCGATGAACGGGTGCCTTGTAAATGGCTCAAGTCCTTTTCTGATAAAATCTCGCCTAAGCTGAAATCTGAATTGTCTCCATGCCTTGGCTGTCGTCTTCCAGAAAAGCTTGAATGCATGCGGTTTCACGCCTTCCAGGAACTTCAAATGTTTCTGCACATGCTTATCAAACAAGTTCCACATTTCATCATTGCTTAGTTCTTTGAATTCTGGCAAGTGCAAAGGTATCTTTTGTCTAGCAATCAGCCCCGCAAGCGCCCTGAACCTACGCTTTTGTGTCAATGGTACTGGCATCCCCCCTATGTCGACCTCAGTGACTATCATTGTGTCACTTGGCCACTTTGTGGATGTCCTTGGCACTCTGCCTCGGCGCGGAGCCCCACCCACCTGGTCTTGTTGTGCACTAGCAGTGCCATAACCCTCTTCTTCATCTTGTGGCCCAGGTCTATAGTCCTCGTCAGATTTATCCTAAGTCAAGGGATTTTGAGAAAGTTCAGCTCAGTGTCCAAGAATAGAACAAAAAGCAGACCATACTGCTAGCTCTCCCAAGAGACATGCTACAACAGGAGACAAGTAGAGCACATTTTTAGTTAACCATGCTTAGCAACTAAGCATGAGAAAACACAGAAGAAAACAATTACAATAACTACTTTAGCCCACTATAATATCATTGGTTCTACGGTAAACCATTAACATAAATGCAAAATTCAGTAACCAAAAAATTAGTTCAGGCAATGCGACCTTACCATTTTAAAGAGGAAGATGCTGACCGACTCTGTTGCTGATGAGGTACTTATTCAACTTGGAGAGAATGTGCACATGTACATAGGGAACAAGAGCAAAACCAAATATAAGAGTCAATCTAAAGGGAAATGCTAAGTATGTATACCATCAACAGATAAGTATGTCCACATGTACTTATACAAAGGAGCCACAGGGTATGCCAGGTATGCACCGGCATACCCTGCAATTCTCACAAGTACAAGTATATTTATACGCATTTATATAAAAAGAAAAGCATATGCACGCATATGTTGTATACTTGATTATCTGAACGCATGTGTGCTACAAACGCTCGCTTGGCCTAATTACATAAACTCGAGCAAATATACCAAATTACGTTGTTAATTTTATAGTTATTACTGAATTGTTGTTAATTTTACAATTATTACCGAATTGGTAGAATGGATTTACCTAATTGTATAAGATATTTTTAGAACGGCATACCCTAAACTCAAATCCTAGATTTGCCACTGACCTTGTCACTGTCGGAGCGGAGGGATCTCTACTCCTCGTCGCTGCCTGCTCGCCGCCACGTCCTCGTCCTCGCGTCGACCTCATGGCTGGATCCCTCCTTCTCCTCCTAGTCGTCGTCATTGCCGTCATCGCTGGATCCCTTCTCTAGTTGTCATCGTCATCACCGCTGCTGGGTCCCTCCTCCTCCAGATCTCGCTATCAGAGGTGTGGCGCGCGTCACGCCGAGCGTGGTGTGGCGCGCGTCTTAGCGAAGGGGTGTACCGTGTGTCGCAGCGTGGGGGGAGGTGAGGGGGACGAAGGCGAGGGGAGGAAGCGGCGGTGGCGGCACGAGGGGAGAGTGGGAGGAGACTGCGTGAGGGAGACGTCTTTCCCTACTAACTTAGCGCGAGTGGGCTTGTGTGGGCCTTAAAACGAGTAATGTAGTCAAGTACTACTCTGCTACTCCCTCTGTTCATTTATCCAAGGTATTTTTACTTGACTCAAAGACCAAGGAAAAGAAATTATGCCCCTCTTGTCATTAATATCCCAAAAATCATACGCATTTATTAAAAGGTTTCGGAGGCGCAAATGATACGCGGCTTAACAACCACGCGTCGCCAGTGAAGGGGCGGGGCCAGATCTATTCGAATGAAGAATATTTTGCTTTTCCCCTTTTAATCTGCAATCAAATTTTGTATCACGTATTTCTCCGTCATCCATAATCCAAATTTGATGATATTTGTTTCTGATTTTTTCTAAAATCAACATCTATTCATTTATGACATTTTTTCGTATGTAACTCCATTTCTTGGATGTTGTTTATACGCCTTATCTTGTTCCTTATAAGTACAACATAGAAATAATATTTGTTTTACACAACCATTACTAATGAAACTTTGCATTTCGTAATCTTATGGTGAACACAAGGTTATGTTAAAATTTCAAAAGCATATGAGTTCGAACATGTTTTTAAGTGTGGAAAACTTTAATGTTGAAGTAACATTCTAAGAAACTATGTGAGAGATGTAGACATTTGTACACAAGTATAATCTTCCGTTTTCAAAATCATTTGAATTTTTGTCGACAAGTTTAGGGACCTAACTTATGTTGCCAAGTCAATTTGTAGAATTTTTAGAACACACTAACACGTTATTATAATTATTATATTGTAAACAAGATATAAAAATCTAATTTTAAGAAATTTGGTTAAACAAGTGTGGCTGTTGATATTTTATTCAAATACTAAATTACCAACTATGAATTGTTCGTATTTTTTATGAACTTTGTGGTGCTGTTTATGGGCTCTAATATTTGAGGGAAGCAAGTTTCAATTTAGAAAAAATAGTGTCAAGCCCACGCGTCAGTGTCAGAAGCCTATATAAAAAAAGATAATCGTTGCCTGCCCGACCGACAAAGGCGATGCGGGTAGACTAACCCGCGTCACCAACAATTGCTCCATTGTCTGAAATGCCCCTGGCCGAATGAATATGCATCCGCCCCGACGACGCTGGTACACTAACCCGCGTCGCCAACAAGTGTTCCATTGTCTGAAATGCCCCTGGCCGAATAAATATCCATACGCCCCGGCCCCCTTCTTCTTCCCCGATCTGAGCTGCACCGCCGCCGCCCGCCCATCCTTCCCCGCCGTCGCGCACATGTCGCACTACACCGATTCATCTGGAGGTGCACGTGCGAGGAGCAGGGTTCAAGGTTGCCGGAGCAGCCGCAATCACTCAATCGGCTTGGATCCAGTTGGTGAGCTAAGCGGCTTTCCACTGGTCCCTTGCCCGGACTGTGGTATGGCTCAGGTGGTGGAGGGGCGGACGCAGAAGGAAGGTGAAAACCATGATTGTCTTTATTTCAAGTGTGCAAGGAACTCGGTGAGTAGTCTGTTGTATTTGCCAAATCTGAGTTAGGGTTCTTATGTGCTTTTGATTTGCAGTACACCAAGAATTGTGGATTTTATCGTTTCCACAAGGAGTATCTCCAGATGCTGAAGGATGCTGGCGTCATTGTTTTTTGACCGTCGAACTGGGCAGACACAGTCGATGAAGTAGTTGATTCGGTGGAATGTCAAATTGGGAGCGGCGAGCAGAGGCAAGCACTGGAGGACAAGCAGAGGAAGAAAGCACTAGAGGAGAAGATGAACAATGTGATCTGGAAGATGAACTTGATTATTTTGGTTGTTGTTTATGTAGTATTTGGATGTTTACTGGGGATGTATGCTGCAAAGAAGTAATTCTGATGTTAAAAGTGGTGCTTTTGCTTCATCTGTGTGGATGAAGAATGAAAAATTTGTCACAGATGACAAACTTAAATGTATGAATGAAGAATGGATGGAATGACAATTGGGTCACAAATCTTAATGTGTCACATATCACAAAATTTATCAATTCATCTGTGCTGATATTTCATTGCAGCACAAGGCAAAGGAGACGTGGATTAACACAAACAGAGTAGCAAACTTCTGGCATAACTCTGGCATACATATTGCAATTCATTGTAAACTGCTGCCATATATAGACACAAACAGGAGTAACAAACTTCTGGCATACACATTACAATTCATTGTAAGCTGCTGCCATAGACATTGCAATGCGTTATAGGAGACATGGATTGATCTACCCGCGTCTCTTAGATCTATTAGTTCATCACAAGTTCAACAAACACACAGGAGGAACACATTAACAGAGGAACAAATTAATTAAGCAGAGGTAGTCGCCGCCGGAGGAGCCCCACCGTCGGAGTCGGAGTCGAAGCCGGAGCCGTCGAAGCCGCCATCGTTGCCGCCGCCGAAGCCGCCATCGTCACCACCGTCATCGTCGAAGGGGCCGAGCATGGCTCTCTCAAGGTCCCCAGCCAAGGCAAGGATCTTGAAGGCGAAATCCTTCACGGTCCTCTGCAGCGGATCATTGGGTCTTGGGAGGCCGAGATGAACGGCCACCCGTCGAAGCCTCCTAAAAGCTTCGAGGAACAGGTTGACTGACCACATGGATTCCTCAACATTTAGTGCAGGAGCAGGGGCGGCCTCCACGGGTGAAGGCGCCGGCGCCTCCTCGGGCGGGGGCTGTGGCACCTCCTCGGGCTCCTCGGGCGGGGGCGGCGGCACCTCCTCGGGCTCCTCGGGTGCCGGCGCCGTCCCCTCCTTGATGAGCCGATGGTAGCGGCTTTCGTCGTCATCATCCTCCTCCCTCCCCCGCTTCCTGGACGGCTCGCTTGACGGACGATGCCATGCGCACGCTTGAGGAAGAAGAAGCTCTTGGATTCACTTCTTGATGACCGGAGACGGTGGTGCTGGGGTTTTCTTGGTGGCGCGGTTGACGAAGTTCTTGGCCGGCCGGGCATTTATAGTGAAAAGACAGGGAACCGTCAGGCGGCCGGTCACACGCCTCGGAACCCGTGTACACTCAGGAGAGCTCTTGGCCACAAAAGAGACGTGTGGTCACAAGGAGACGTGTGACTATTCATATTTTATTCAAATACCAAATGCCCAACTATGAGTTGTTCGATTCTAAAAAAACTATGATTTGTTCGTATTTTTATTAATTTTAGGTGTTGTTTTATGGGCCCTAATTTTTGAGGGAAGCAAGTGTCATTTCAAAAAAAAAGTGTCGGGCCCACACGTCAGAGTCAGTAGCCTAGTATAAAGAAGGTAACTGTTGCCCGCCCGCGCACCAGCCAACAAAGGCGACGCGGGTTAGCAAACCCGCGTCGACAGTGACTATCCATTTTGCAAAATGAATATTCATCCGACCTGGCCTATTCCGTCTCCCCTTCTTCTTTCCGAATGGATAAGCGCAGCACTTTCCTTCAAAAAAAAGCGCAGCACACGACGCTTTCCTCATTTCTCACTAGGGTGAAAGGAGGCGTGGAGACAGAGACGACGATGAGCGCCGGCGAGGGGCCAAGCAGCGGACGACCCCGCGCACCCGGGATCGAGGATAACCGGAATGCGAAGCGGTGCCGCAACTGGATCCGCGTGCGTGCCGGCAAGATGGCGGCGAAGAGGGAGACGACGATGAGCGCCAGAGAGGGGCCAAGCGGCGGTGGAGTGAACCCAATGCTGGAGACGAGGGTCCTCGACTGGATCCTCTCGGGTTCCGACGAGGGGCCAAGCAGCGGCAAGGAAGAGCGTGCCAGCGAGGGGGCAGCGAAGTGGGTTAGGCGCCTGCCTCATGTCTGTGAGCACAAGTGTCTGGCAACGATGAAGAGGGGTCGAGGGAGCGGCGAAGGTGTAGAGGACCTCATCTCTGACTCTGGCAACGACCACGACGACGGCGAGGCAAGTTTCTCTGAATCTCACTGCCTTTTACTTGTTCTATAGATGGAGCTTGAGCTTGAGCTTGATAAAGTTAGTGCCTATGATGATGTCTTCCATGCTTGTCGTGATCTTATACTAAGTTCTGAGGCAAATTAGTTCTGAACTAAGTTCTGCTTCTACTTGTCACCCTCCTATGAAGCCTAGGATAATTTTTAAGTTCTTATATAATTTTCATATGATGATTATTGTGCCTATACTGCTCCAAGTTCTGAGGCAAATTAGTTCTGAATTAACTATGTTATTCTTATACCATGTTTAACCCTGTTTCAGGCAAAACTCTATGAGTCGCGAGCAGAGCTTGAGTTACTTCTAAACCTTAATGTCTTGGATTATGTGAAACCTGAGTTTGAAAAAATCACGAAAGAAGTGAACATCATCATCAAAAAGGCTAAGCACATAAGGAGGTACAAGTATACTACTGAACAAAATCTCGAGCCCGTTGAAGATGCGCTCGAAGGGCTTCAAGAATCCTTGGTTGCTTACGAAGAGGCAGCAAAAAGAGCCAATCTTGATGGGGCATGAGGAATTTCAAGCTTGTTGATGTGTAGGGTCAGATAGCCATACTTTTGTGGATGTTCAAGGGGCATACTTTTGTTGATGTGTATTGTCAGATAGCACGACCATAGTAAATAATGTGATGGATAAGTTAAGTCCTAGCCAGATGGACAAGTTAACTGTTAGTAATAATTATCTTTATACCTATGGACAAGTTATCTTCATCTATGTGGACAAGTTATCTCTCTTATGATGTCTGTTTTGTCTCAAAAGATATATGTGTTGATTGTGCCTGTATGTCGTGGAAGCAATGAGAGATCGAGCTGACCTGTCAATGAAGACAGACACAAAGGAGACGCGGCTTCACAAACCTCCATCTCCTTTGTTCACAATGGAGACAAAATTTACAGTAGCACATATTCTATATATGCAGGATCGCCACCCCTGTGCATTGGAAACCCCCGGTTTGTCTAATAATCCCCTGCCACCGCGCTCCCGCTTCACGACAGTGAAGAGTGCTATTAGAGTTTAATTATTGAGCTCCCAGTCTAGTAACGAGCGTCAAATGGTCATCGGTAATGGACACTAAAGTCGGTTACCGATACAGCGATCAGTAACGGACTTAAAGAGCCCGTTACCGATAGGGCATTGATCGGTAACGGATTTTACGAGCCCATTACCGATAGGTTTAACTTTTGTAACGGACTCGCTTTAACATCCATTACAAAGAATTAATGTAACGGGCGTTTAAGAAGCCCATTACCAGAGCTCCACATTGGTAACGGGCATTGTGGAGGCCAACCCCGGGGTCGGCCTGCCACGCTTATGGGTAACGGGCGCCAAACAACAACCGTTACAGATGTAGGTGCATGTAACGGGTGTTAAGCGTCTGTTACAAATGCTACGTGACCTATTTGAGGTTTTCACGTAGTGTTCTCCTCGTGCGAAGCATCTGGAGGGTATTTCGGTAACCTTGCAAGGCCCGTACAAGACTCACTTTACAACTCGGCACTTTACACATCGTTGACCTAAGTGTCTATATCCACGTGGAGCATCGATCTTCATTCTGCCACCTTGAGGCCGTTACCCCCTTCTTCGGTTAATGAACGTCACACATTTTTGCCATTCTCAGCTCCGCTGAACTTGTCTCCGGACGAAGATCCACTCTTCGCATCAAGAGTTGGACCTCCTCTTCTCGTCAGAGCTTCACTCTTCAGCATCGCGCCCTGGCTTCGCATCATCGCGTCCCCACTCTGCATCTTCATGCATCCTTTCGTGAAGGGCACACCCCAAGCACTCGCGCGTCTCAGCTCTTCTTCGTCGAACGAAGGTCACTAGATCTTCGCCCACCATCTTCGGCCTCGTTCCTGAAAGCATCAGCGCAGGGACAAGCATAACATCTGCTCCTCTTCGATGAGCCGAGATGAAGGGAGGGGGTTATTCACGAAACATTTACCCCAACAGTGCCCGAATTCTTGAGAGCCAAGGAGAAGGATAGTTGCAGTTGGGTGGTGGAGATGGAGATGACCCAATGGAATCAAAAGTCCATATATCGTGTGCCAGATTTTATCAAGAAGATGAGCAATGGATGCCCAACTGCCCTAAATTGTTTCGTTGGGACCCTTTCACAATGGCGACCCCCACCTCATGCCCGTGGAGGAGCACAAGCACCGGGAAGTGCAACATCTGGTCAACCGTGTAGGGAAGCCTATCCAGGTGTTCATCGAGGCCATCAATGAAGTGGCGGATGAGCTTATGGCGGCCTACGATGGTGACCTTGATGAGAAACGGTGTGGAGCCAACAAGGAACACTTTGTGGAGATGATGGTCACTAACAGCTGCTTCATGTTGGAGCAATAAGGAAAGATGGGATTCAACTAGATTGGGGTGGGGGATAGATGATGATTATGCAGCCAATGATCCCATCTTCAGTGATCAAATAAATCTTTATTGATTTGTGGCCATTCATCCGGGATGACATGATCACCATGGAAAACCAACTGCCTCTAGTTGTTCTGCAGAGGTTCTCAGTAGCTATTCAGCGCGGCAACCTTTTTCCTAAATTTGTGGTATGTACTTTTGTTGCTTTCAATCTTTTATATGATATATATTTCGTTCACAAAGTAATATGTCATTGTTGTGGAGGAGGAACTTATGCCAATGATTATCTAGGGTTAGAGAATATTTAGAGTTTTAGACTCGTCTGTTCTTATTATGTTATTTGGTTGTTCAACTACGTGCAGAGCTCTTTGGAGATCAACTATATGGTTGCACGTCTTCTGGATATATATATTTATTCGAGTGTAGGATATACAAAAGGACTTTATTAATTTTGAAGCTATAGTCACATATTGTGTGTGGGATGATATTAAACCCCAGTCTAAAGATATGGCAACACTATTGTAAAATATGAATGAGAGGGCATAGAGATTATGACTAAGTGTGTGAAGATATCAAACGTACCCCAGCCTAAAGATATGGCAACACTAGTGGAGGATATAAATGAGAGGCATAGATTATGACTTTGATATATGTATATTTTCTTTTAGATAATGGATAAAAATCTGACATCTATATCCATGAATGGATATGACTACGATGTATGTACAATAAGTATGTTGTGCTTCTATATAAACACCGAGACGCTAAAACAAATATGGTAGATAACAAAGTAGTACACTGGTTCTCGCAAAAGCAAGAGAGTTGTTGCCCTACCTCTTCCCCATGGCTCTAGTTAGGATCAGTACGGTGAGGCTTGTGTCCTTGACGGCTGCTTTGTTCCTGGTTATGGCCATCATGTCCTGCACCTCATCACCCTGCCAAGCTGGAAACTGTATATACCATTTATACACTATCTACTTTTAATTTAATTATTTACTGTGCATTGTTTTATTTACGTACGGAAAGTATGTTGACATTAACAATATAACATATAAATTTGTTTGATTTATATATTTGATTCGGTTGGATGTGCAGGCGGGAGCAAGCCTTGCCCGTCAGAGCCAGAGCTGAAAATGCCATGCTTCGTACCTAAAGAACAAAGTCAGTGTTCAACTGTTGGGTGCCGAGGTGTCTGCCGAAAGCATAAAATTAAAAGCCCGGACGCCTACTGTGATAGAAAGGAAATTATATTCAAGTGCTGCTGCCCACATTATAAAGTGGTGTAATGATGAGTGCATCAGTTTGTCTGATATACAAAAATAATAAACAAGCTTTTCTACTATAAAGTGCATGCCACATATATATGGTGCATGGAAACACTCCATGTGTAGACGTTTTTTTTTAATGTCAACACACCAAAATGGACTGGATCGCACGAGGCTTTTATCCCTGGCCGGTCACACCGGCTTGCACATCAGCGACGTGCAAACCTAATATCACCCATCAGGGATGGTAGGGTTGCTTTGATTTGGACTTGCCACGCCCAGAGCTTCCTCATCCTCAAGACAAAGGATGAAGCAAAAATGGGTTGCAAAACATTAGAGTTAGAAACAAAAAGTAAGTTAATTGTATTTGGACATAGGGAGTAACAACCAACACTGATATACATTATCATATATGCAATACTCCACCATTTCCAAATTGTATGTCATTTTATCTTTTCTAGGTGCATTAGGATCGTACCCGTGCGTTGCTAAGGGGGAAATAAATTTATTTTATTCACATCAACTATTATTGTGTTAAATTAACTTCTACAAACTTACGTTGTAAAAAAAACTTCTACAAAATTAAAAATCAAGTGGCAGTGAAAGGAGCATCACAAACTGTTTGCATTGGTGATACCTATCACCACCGGCTCCTAATACGAACCGTTTAATTTGTGATAGGCATCTCTTGAATCAAAAATTTTATTTAGCATAGCTTGCCCCTGCCTACCTCATCCACTCGTCCACTCCTTCCCTCTCCACATTCTCTGCGCTCATCCACTCCCTCTCCGCCCCAACTCCTCTCCATCCGTCTTGTCCCTCCCATCGCCCTTCCGTGGTGGGCCTCTCACCGGCCTCATATTTTCCTGGGACGGCCCCGTGTACAAACTGTCTAATGTATGTGTGTGTTAAATAGATAGTGGCCATCTAAACAATTGTACATATCCGCCATGAAAGGGATGATGTCACGCAAGTGGACACCATGCTAATGCTGGAGCAGGCCGGGCCGGGGCTTACATTCCCTCTTCACGACCAATACCACATCATATCCATGCATGGCAAAGATTGTGAGGATCTATCAGATGGCATGCATGGTGATCGAGTATGGATAGATAGATTGTATAAGAACTGCCAACGACTTTTTTTTAAGGATTGATTTTTTTTTTCGGTTCAGATCCTTGGCGCGTGTACAACTCGTGCGTAACAAATCACTGTAAATCCTGCCGAGCCCGAGCTTTGGGAGCCTATATATTAACGGATGGTGCGGCGCGGCGCGGCGCGGCCTGGAAAGAAGGTGAGAGGGCTTCCACAAACCATAGATTAGTTTTATACCCGTGACAGCAAACCCAAGAACCTCATGGCGCCGGCGTTGCTCGCCGCCGGCCTCGTCCGTCGTACCACCACCGCCGCCTCCTCCTCGTTTCCCCTGACCACCATCGCCCGCTGCTGGGCACGTCGATCGTCCGCGCCTTCGCGCACAGCCGTGCTTCCTCCCGGTGGCCTCGCCGCTCACGCGTCTGCCTCGTCCCCGATCACAGCCCGCCGCTGCTTGGCGTCGCATGCTGCTGCTTCTTCCTCCGAGATCTCCGAGAAAGCGAACCTGTTGGAGCTCATTGACGAAGGGGTCCAGTCCGCCACGGATTATGTCTCCAAGAAGCCACCATCTTTCCACGTCTTCGCCAAACAATTGGTTCGCTCCCTTTCTTCAGTTCGCTCTATAATTCGTCATCAGCTCAAGTGGGGGCCTGCCAAATGTATCAGTATAATCTTCCGTTGAATTAATATTGGTTGCAATTTTTTCTGCATACTTCTAGGAATCTCTCTTTCTTTGCCATAGTATCACACTTATATGTTTGATTGCGTTGATTGTGCTTTGGAACAGCAACGAATATGTCATCCAGACGGACCAATTAGAGACTTCGCTTTTGATATAGTCAGTAACAATGGTCCTCATACCATAACCATCGAGAGAGAGTTTGATGAAGAGGAAATTACAGCTGTGGTCGACATTCACTATTATGGAACGGAGGTACCAGTACCTCACGGTCGTTGGAATTCTTATTCCATTTTTTATGAGTTAGAGCCAAAAGTTGGTCGGATGGTAATAATTGTTGAGAAAGCAGAAGGCTCAATCATAAAATTCCATTGTAAATTCTATCATCATGAAGATGATGATGGTGAATTCGGCAAAGAAATGGTAGTACAAAATTAAAGTGACACTGCTGAACTGTGGTGATTGTGATTCTGAGTATGTTTATAAGGGATCATCATTCTCATAAGTTATTTTTTCTCTATCCTTTTGCTATTGGACTCTACCACCAAGTGGTGGTATGCAGTATATGACTATTATTAGTAAGGTTAAATATGTAATTTTTGCAAATTTTAATAAATTTGACAACCTCCTAGTTACACTCGGCCCCCACTCCCATACCCCGCGTCTCCGTCGTTTCCCCTTCCACCATTTCCCCAATCCAACAGCCCCCTCCGTCATTTCATAGCCGCCGCCGCCGCCGCTGCCATTTCGTGGCGGCAACGCAAGATCGGTTAAGACAACAAATATGTTAAATTATTTAATTTGCTTGTTGTCTTTGTCCTTTTGAAATATGTAGTAGTGCACTAGTGCTGCTGCTATTTTGTTCTATAACATTGGGTATCATTTCCGTTTTGGTACACACCTTATTTTTACAAAGCCGAAGTTTACACTTAATTGAAATTTTACACTTTTACTCACACTATTTAATCAGCTCTATTTTTCTCTTTTTGCAGGGCACAACATGAAGATGAATCACAGGAGGCATTGCGCTACTATCTTCAAGTCAGGGGGGTCGATGAAGACCCGGACTACTGGTGCAAACTGTACGACTACGCGGATCAATTGGAAGATAACCGTGTGTTATGGTGGCAAAACTTGAAAGCATTCATTGAGAAGTAGTGCTTCTATCATAAACTTTAGAACGATAAGTTATAGGAAATTCCAATAATATTATGTTAGTGATTAGTACTTCTAGGACTGGAGTATGATGTGTACCGGAAGACTTCGAATCAGCTACTCTATATACATTGCCTTTTTTTTAATACTACTTCACTTTACTGTGAGGGTCAAAGGAGATCAAGAGGTGCTGTAGCCGTCAGATCGGTACTGCAGCTACCAGATTTATTTAAATGAAAAAAATCATCACAGCATTAAGTCATATGTTGCGTGCAACATGAAGAAAAATTCCACAACATACGAAAACAACATCCGCAACATTTGAAAAATAACATCTGCAACATTCGTAAACACATCTGCAACATCCGGCAACATTAAAACATCTAGATATACTTTTGCAACATCCGCACGAAACACTTGCAACAATCCTTAGAAACCTCTGAGGCACGTGGAACAAACCCTTGCAACATGCACCAAAACATGCCTCTTGCTCGCCATGGACGCCGCTCGGAGCTCCTCTAGTGGCCGGTGCGGGGAGCGGAAGCCCGCGGCTAGCCACCCACTAATGAGCTCCGCCCAGGGGCGTCGAGAGCGGTGGCCCGCCGTCCGGCCGCAGGGGAGACTACCACAAACCTCACCAAGGGGAGCCATGGAGGGAGTGGCGGCTCGCGGGACACCTCGACGCGGGGCGGCGGCCTAGACTGCCAGCAAATGCACCCTGGTGGAGTACGCACATGGAGCACCTCCACAGTGGCTGCGGCTCGCTTAGACCTCCTCCCTCGCGCGCAGGGTCTGGGTTTGGCGACGGGTCGAGACCCGAGCGAGGAGGCGCGACGGACGGGGCCAGGGCGGCCTTCTCCTCACCACCGCGGCCATGGCTGCCACGAGCTCGGCCCCTGGCCGTCGCGAGCTCCTCTCCGCCGTGGCCTCTCCTCGCCGCGGCCCACAGGGGCTCCGGGCGCGGGGGGAGTGCCTCCATCCGTGGGAGGGCACAGGCGGCCCCACCTCTATCTCCGACGGCGGCGCGACCGGGGCGCGCGGGCGGCGCCTCCGTGCGGAGCTCGCGGCGGAGCTCCCTGCGGCGCAGCTGAAGAGATGAGGGATAGGCGTCGCGTGGAGGAATGAGCGAGAGAGAGGGAATGAGTGGATAAGAATGAGCGGGGGCAGTGGCCGATACAGATGCAAGCGGGGCGGGTTGCGGCTGCCCACCCCGCATCCGCACGAGCCGCTAGTCTTGACGCGGGCATATGCGGTGGCCCGCATGGCGCCGCTTCGTTTTTGCCGCATACATCCGCGAGAGCGCGCGGCAGCTGTCGCGGGCTCACGGCCACTTCCTCGGAGATTGCGTATGCGATGGCCAAGAATAGCCATACATGTCACAAACTACAGCATGGTGAGGCGAAGTTCTGCACGGCGATGATCCTAGCGCTCGCCATGGCTTTCACACCAGCGTCAGACGGAGATGCCGGACGGTGGACGCTGCCGGATCACCGGCCTCGACGCAGGGGTTGCCGTGAGGGGAAGAGCTTGTCGTGGCCTCGCCGTTGAGAATGACCTTGCTGTTGGGCTATTGGCGTCTTGGCATGCCGTCGCTGAAGACGAAGGACACTGATTTATGACCTTCATCCCGTTGTGTAGCTGGAGCTTGCCATACGCACATGCAGCTGGTAGCCGAATCGTTCTTGAGCTCCACCGTCCCTCCGCTGGTGTCGAGAGTGCCGTCGTTGGCGTCAGAAAAGGCTAGAAGTTCCTTGTAGGCTTGCCATCGAACACCTTCCATGCACTCACCTCTCCCTGCGCCATGAAACGTCGCTTGGGTCCTTGAGAGAGCAGCTGCCGGTGGCCACCGCTCATGTGCTTCTTCTGTGTGCCGCGCATACAAATGCAATTGTGTCGCGCCGTCCCGTTGCCACCGGCGACCGCTAATGTCGCGCGCCGCAAGGGATGCGGGTGCGGGCTTGCGGTGCCGCTGGGCACTGCAGACGGAGCCGCGTTGTCCGCTTCTGCGATGCGGGATTGCGGCGCGGGCTTTGCGGGTTTGCGGTGCGGGTTGAGCCGACGGGTTCGCGGCAAAACCCGCCCCGCTTGCATCCCTAGTGGCCGACCAAGGGCCCGCCGACCTGGGCACATGCTCGGGCTCTATCGGTGCATGCACACTGTAAATACTGTGGCAAGCACAAACAACCAATCAAGTCACAAAGCAAGCACCGCAAGACATGTGCACAGGAGACGGTAACAAAATAATACATTGGTTTATTGCTCTCCAATTGTTTTAGAAAATGATTGAAACTTAGCAGTTAATTGAAATTACCTTGTTATGGGTTGGTATGTTCGGCCAGGCTCTACAAAATCTCTGGGTCAGCCACTGAGCCGGGGTACGGTGCGGACCCGGCGTCCGATATTTCCCCCGTCCGGACGCCCGGACGGGAGCATTACTGTTAGTTTATAACTTTATATACCCGTGACAGCAAACCCTAGAATCATGGCGCCGGCGTTGCTCGCCGCCAGGCTCGTCCCTCGCGCCACCACCGCCTGCTCTTCGTTCTCCCTCACCAGCATCGCCCGCTGCTGCGCACGTCGATCGCCTGCGCCTCCCGCCACGGCCGTGCTGCCTCCCGGTGGCCTCGCCGCTGACCCGTCCGCCTCGTCCCTGATCACCGCCCGCCGATGCTTGGCGTCGCATGCTGCCCCAGCTTCTTCTTCCTCCGAGACCTCCGAGAAAGGGAACTTGTTGAAGCTCCTCGACGACGAGATCCGCGAGACCGCCGTTCTTATTTCCGAGGTCTCGTCAATTCCTGAATATAACAGCACCTTGCTCATTTCCTTTTCCTGGTTCGTGCTATAATCGTGAGGCAGTCCATATAGTTCAACTAAATAAATTGTTTAAACCATATAGTTCACTGCCTTTAGTAGAATAGGCTTCATCCCCGATTAATTAGTACAAGTAATTCAACTAAAAAATGATCATCATAGATTGAATTATTTCATAGATGATCATAACAATGCATGCAACCAAACACAATTATTTATCATAATATATATTCAGGACAAATTATTTATATCTTTTTTGGCACAAATATCACCCTGATGTTTCATTCTGTTGATTATCCTTTCGAACAGGGAGATGCAGGTGATCCACCAAAAATGTTCCCTTTTGAGGTAACCAGTAGTAACCATGGCGCTCCTAAAGCAATCCTCAAGAGAGAGTTTGCTGGAGAGATAATTAAAGCTGTGGTGGACATTGACTATTTTTCAATATTGGAACCAGCTTGGTATTATTCTGATGGAGAATATGAACATGTTCTATATCCGAGGATGGATCAGATGGTCATAACAGTTGAGAAACCAGAAGGCTCGATCGTAAAATTCAATTGCATATTCTTTATCGATAGTAAAGCATCTGAACAAAAACATCAACTAAAAATGGTAGTACAAAAAGTGAGACTGCTGAACTGTGGTGATTATGGTTCTGAATATGTCTATAAGGGATCATCACGCTCGTAAGTTATTTTTTCTCATTATCCTTTAATTTGCTATTCCTTCGATCCTAGCATTTTAGGCTTCAAGCAAGAGCTGCCAAAATAAATTAAGAGTCTATTATGCAGATCTTCTATCAATTTGTAGGGCAGATTATTTATTCTGAGAGAAAAATATTGTGTGCTGATTTGATCGGTTGATTTGTTCTGAGAGAAAAATATTGTGGATGAAGTAGAAAGAGAAGCTGAACAGAACCTAAACTTTCTTATTATTGTGTTCTAAGTTCCCTCCATGTCTGTTCTTATTATTGTGTTCTAAGTTCCCTCCATGTATGGTAGTGGTGCCGTATTAATGGGTGGTATTATGTTAATTTTGTTGCCCACCTTAATCATAACTAAAAGGAAATTTTGCTCACTATTTTCTAACTCATTTTTCTCATATTCACCACAGTGCAAAACATGATGAATATTGGCGGGAGGCACAGCAGGATGAGTTACAGAAGGCATTGCGCAATTATCTAGGAGTGAGGGGCATCAAGGTTGAATGGGACTACTGGAGCTGGCTGTGCGAATACGCGGAGAGTTTGGAAGACTACGATTTGTCTTGGTGGCAAAACTTGAAAGCATTCATTGAGAAGTAGTGCTTCTATCATCGACTAGAATTTAAAAATAAAGGCATACGTGGAATATTACAGTAAGTAATGCTAGTACTTACTGTACTGAGACTTCAAATCGGACGACTACAGTATAATATATTGTCACGAATTTTGTTTCGTGTACTTCACTTTTGTGTAAAGGGGCTAGAGCAGTACGGAAACAGCCATTGTTGCCTTTTTGTATTAATTTATCTCCGTGCTTGTTGGCTTGCTGCCACGTTGAGTATCCTGATGAATTATGGGATGCCGTATATTACTTTGAATATGGATGGATTCTGAAGCCCAATGGGGAATACAGATGCATGATATCATATCAGTGCAATTTGCATCCCCACGTGCTGGTGGTATTTTATTTTGGGTCAACTTAGATATATATTGCCTTTTCTAAACAACTTAGAAAATTGCTTCTATGGCGTTGAAACACTAATACTCATATCTTATATGCCGTAAAAAATATAACGATTCCATTTTGCATCGTTGGGATGCATCCCATGCTGTTACGCAACATTTACTACTTTGGTTCATGTAGTTTGTCTAATGAGTCCAATGAGAGCAACTCTAGTCACTACGGGAAAGACGACGTTCGCCGTGGCGCACGGCGAAGGAAAGAAAGCGCACGGCAAAGCCTTTGCCGTGCATTTTCCTGGGAAACACACAGTAGAAATTTGCCCGGTAAAGAACGTTTGTCGTGCGCCTTATATCGTGAGGCACGGCAAATAGTCTTT
This sequence comes from Cenchrus fungigraminus, assembly GCA_036936925.1. Classification (NCBI taxonomy): domain Eukaryota; kingdom Viridiplantae; phylum Streptophyta; class Magnoliopsida; order Poales; family Poaceae; genus Cenchrus; species Cenchrus fungigraminus. The sequence continues at coordinate 56,350,520 of CM072768.1, read as the reverse complement.
GCCATGTGTTTCTCACAGCGCACGGCAAACAAAAGTTAACAGACGGAGCCAACGAGTTCACGGCAAGAGGTCCTGCTTTGCCGTGCGTCATATTCACATGCACGGCAAACATTTTTTTAAAAAACAAGAAAAACTGAGATCCGCCGCCGTCGGGCCCATGACCAGGCCGCCGCCACCACCCCCACCACCAGGTCGCCGCACCGGCGTCGGGGGAGGAGGCCCGCCGTAGCCAGTAGTCGAGGGAGAAGCCGGCCGCGCTGCACCGCGCCGTTGGGGGAGGCGCCGGCCGTCGAGGGAGCCACCACCGCGCCAGGCCGTCGGGGGAGGCGCCAGCCGTCGGGGGAGGAGGAGGCCTCCACGCGTCGTGCCATGGTAGAGGAGGCGGCCGCGCTTTATGGACGAAGAGGTGGGGCGTAGGGGAGAGGAGGTGACGGTGCCGACCGCCACTCGCCAGATTCGGCCGACGAGGAGGTGGGCCGTAGCCGCCGTCCAGGGAAGGAGGGGATGGGCGGTCGGAGAAGAAGGAGGGGATGGGGCGGTCAGAGACGAGGAGGTGGGCCACAGCCGCCGTCCTCAGGCCGCCTCCGCCGTCGGGAACCCCATCCTCAGGCCGCCACACGCGGATTCGGCCTCGCCGCCCGCTGGCCGGTCGGAGTGGAGGGAGGGGACGTCGGGCCGCCGTTCGCATCCCCGCGCGCCGTGAAGGAGGGCGCCGGGCCGCCGTCCGCCATCGTCGTGGTGAGATGGGGGAGAGATGGGGGCTGGGATGGAGAGGAGGAGGGCGACGGGATGAGGGAGCGGGTAGGCGACGTTGTGAGGGGTGGATGGGGTGGGGCGGCAGGTTGTTGGGGCGGCAGGAGGGAGAGGGAGAGGGAGGAAGGAAGGTTAGGGTTAGGGGGTGTCACACCCGTTTTTCCGAAGAAAACCGAATGCATCTCATATGTGTGCCAGGATCAGAATTTCACACATATGATAGACAAATGAGTGTAATATCACAAGACATTGCTCAAAACGTACAGAAAATGTTTATTAACTTTTATTACACTCACGAGGGTAGACACGAAGGTCTTTACACGAACAACGATAACTATGAAGACACGACTCCATCTTCATCTTCCACAGGCATCTGACTGGTTGATCGCATGCCTCAAAACTCCTCTCCAGGGTTCTCCTCTGAACAGCGTAAGCAAGGATGAGTACACTTATGGTTGGTACTCAGCAAGGCCACAGAAATAACCGGAAAGCAATATTAAGTCCATCTTTAAGTTCATTAATCATGTGAGGGTCCAGGCCGCTCTTGACCGTGAGCACGGCTGATCGATCAGTTTTACACTCTGCAGAGGTTGCACACTTTCACCACAGTTCGCGTAAAAGTCCCGAAGAACTTTAAACCCAACCACGCATGTGCTGATCAGGCACAATACCACACTTCCGAGGTGTGATTGCATAGGGACGCTACGAAGCCTTTACAAAGATATGCAAAAGCACCAACAACCCACGACAGTTACAGCTCAGGGCGGACCATAACCCTCCCTAGTGGTCAGCACCTTAGCAAAGGCTGCTACCCCAAAAGAACCGGGCTATACCCCTGCAACCCAGAGCCCCCTGTGTTCCTTTCGGATAAGGTCATCAGTACAATCGCACACCTAATTAATTGGCTAAGCCAGAGCCATGTGGACTGTGGTTGCACTGTATTCCTGGGTGGTTCTCCATGTTCCGATTAATTTATAATATTCTTGTATTAAAGCATTGGTAGAAGGGTGGTTAGAGTCACTTGCCTTTCTCCAACGATAAGTTACTCTCCTTTACTTCAAAGCTCTGCACTTGTTCTTCCTCGAACGGCCGTTGTCTACGATCATACAAGAAAACATGCAATAAATAAAACAGTGCATCAAACATTACCAAAAGACTAAAACAAGCTTCTAAAACTAACGTGCTTGCTGAGACGATCGCGAGGACACCAAGAACGCTTAAAACGGAGTTAGGACGGAAAAGATATGGCTTAAACAAGGTTCAGGGGCTTGATTGTGAGAAAACTTAGACTTCTAGGGGCTTATCTGCAAGAAACCAGGGACCTAAACCTAATTATGTATAAAAACAAGCGGGCTATGGTGCAAAAAAAGAGAGCTAAGGACGGCGGAAGGGATAACTAGAAAGATCAGGGGTCTATTCATAAAAGAAAGGACTTAACTGAAAGGCTTTTATATAGGTGGAAGGGCATTTATGTGATATTAAAAACCTCAGGGGCTTTTTAGCAAAACTGCCACAACTGGCTTGGTTGACCGTTATAAGGAGGTTTGACCTGGGGGGCTTTGGGCGGATCCGAGCCGTTCGCTCGCAGATGGACGGCTATCGGCGGCTGCTGGCGGACAGGCGGTGGTGGGCGGACGGCGCGCGGCGGCAGGCGGCGGCGGGTTCGTCGGAAGTTCGCTGGCGAACTCGAAATCGAGTTCCTGGGGGCCAAACGCTACGGGATCAACGCGAAAACAAAGCTAAGGAGCTTGTGAACTTACCTAGGGACTTGGGACGGCGGGATATGCTGCGGAGAAGGAGATAGAGGCGGCGGGGCTCCTGCGGGCGGACGGCGCTCCGGTCTTCGAGTAGGGCCAGCGCTGCGCGCGAGAGAGAGCGGGAGAAGGTGCGGGGAGAGACGGATGCTCGGGGCCGCCTTTTATAGGGCGGAAAGGGGAGGGGAGGGGACGGCTAAGGCGGTGGGGGAGGGCTCCGGCGGTGGGGCGCCATTAAGGCTCGTGGAGCTCAGTGGGGGGGGCGGTTTCGGGAGAAGAGGAGGCGGGCGGCGGCGGCAGCGCATTTACGGCGCCTATTGGAGGAGAGGGAGGGGCGGGAGCGAGAGGGACGCCCGGGAGAGGAGGTGGGTGGCGGCCATGGCTGGGATGGGAGCGGCCGGAGGTAGGTGGTGAAGCTGACAGGTGGGCCCCACCTGTCGGCGAGTGGGAGAGGGAGGAGAAGAGATGGGCCGGTGGGTTAGATTGGGCCAAGAGAGATGGATGGGCCGCGTGAGAAAAAAGAAAAAGGAGGGAGAGAAGAGAGGTGGGCCGCGCGGGATGGCGAAACGGGCCGGAGGGGAAACAGAAAGAAAGGAGGAAGCCGGGCTGGGCTGGAAGAGAGGAGGGAAAGAGAGATAGGGAGGGGAAGTTTGAGGGTGGTTTCCAGACTTTTGAACTTTTGTTTTTTTAAACCACGCAACAACAAACAAAACCAATGCAAAGGCATGTATGCATTCAAACACTCGGTGAATTCTAAATTTAATATTGTTTAATTTAATTAAAGGCAAATTTATTTATGCAAATTTATTTAATCCTTAGAAAATAAAATCTATACCATGTTGCTAGCATTATTTTATTGTGATGGAATTTTAGGGTGTTACAGGGGGTGGTGGATTTTGTATGGCGCATGGCAAAATTTCAGCCGTTGGAACATGAGATCGACAGCCGGAAGTAAAGCAGTTGGGAAGGATAAATGGGCCGCCGGCTGTTAAATGGGCCGGTTGCTGGGCCAATATGGCTTTGCCATGCGCCAGGGGTCAGCGGCGTACGGCAAATATTCTTTGCCGTGCGCCGGGTCCCATGGCGCACGACAAAGATACTTTGCCGTGCGCCTTGTACTCCTGGCGCACGGCAAAGACATTTTCCATTTATGTCTATTTCAACCTTATAATTAGAGTTAACGTGGTAAAATTATCAAATTGATCCGAAAAATTACCATAAATTAGAATGAGACAATATATGTTGTATATTGCCTAAATTTAAAATTTTGAATTCAATTCAAATTTGAACTTTACTACGGCTACAAAATTAATGAAGTGGCTCTCAACACTGAAACTTCTAGTGAGATACTTCGCTTTCTAAACACCATCCATGACAACTTGCTCAAAACACTATATGATTTATCACAAGATTCACATAGGATATCATGAACTCTTGACCAATCTCATGATTTTCAAACTTTGTTTGCATTTTATACAATTAAAAAACATTACAACCACATGTAGATTTTCATGATTCACGAATAAAATGTTCAAAATTTCATCTAATTTCATGAATAATGTCTTAAAAACAATTCAATTACATGAATACAATGTTTCCACAAATTTTACTACATTACTTTACGCACTTGCAGTTCGAATTTGATCTATACGGTAAAAATTCTTTAAGTGACAGATAATTGTTAAAAATAGTAAATTAATCGAGACATGTACCAAATTGAAATATAGAGTACAAAATAATGTTTTGGTAGTGTAGAAATAAAAAGAAGTACAAAAACTATTTTTTTAAAAAAACTTTGCCGTGCGCCTCCGTAAAACGCACGGCAAACACATATGTTTGTCGTGCGTCACGGGAGTGCGCTTCGGGAAAATGCACGACAAACATATATGTTTGCCGTGCACCTTGTCCTAGCGCACGACAAAGGGAACCAAAAAAAATCAACCTCTAACGGTAGGAGAAGATGGTAACGGCTAGCGGGAAAAAATAGTATGCCGTGCGCCAAGGGAAAAAAGCACGACAAAGTTGGTGTTTGTCGTGCGTCATGAAAAAACACACGGCAAAGTTTGTGTTTGCCGTGTGCCATGAGAAAAACGCACGGCAAACGTTTTTTTGCCGAGCGTTTTTTTTTTGCCGTGCGTCTTGGAAAAACTGCACGGCAAAGCACCTCTTTGTCGTGCGCCCGAAAAAATGCACACGGCAAACATCCGGGCACACGGCAAATTTGGAGTTTCCCGTAGTGAGTGCGGGTGAGGCCTCCAAACTCATTTGCAGGCCTAACTCAAAAGTATAGGACACTCAAATTAGACCCAAACTCCATTGGAAAATGAACTCAACCCTCTATTTTGTTGTGGAACCCATCTGTCAGTGTTAATTCCAATCTTGCGCCCGCCGCTCCACCCTCCGCCGCCGTGCTCGCCGTCTCGGGGCTCTGGTTGGCCGTCGCCATTCTCGACCCCTCCCCTTCCCCTCCCCCACCGACGGTCACCGTCTCGCGACTCTGTCGGCCCGGCGGCTCCGCAGCCGGCACGGTCTTTTGACGTCGAACCGTGTGTTTGGTTGGAGAGCCGCGGGAGCGGAGCGGAGTGGAGCCGACCCTCGTTTTGGGGACGGCTCCAACCCTTTCTAAGTTTGGTTCATGTTTTTGGGTTGGGGATGAGTTCGTTCCAATTTTTGTTTGGACGATGAACCGAAAATCAGGGATGGATGACAACATAACACCGTTAACATGGGCCCATCTATCACCCCGTTAACGTGGGCCCATCTATCACCCATGGACCCCACCTGTCATACTCTAATTTTTTCTCTAGCAAGCAGAGGAGAGCACGAGCTCCGTCGCGGGTGGGTTCCGGCGCCGCAGGCGCGCTCCGCCACCGCGGGCGGGCTCTGCCGGCCCCGGGTGAGCTCCCTCGCTGGCCGCACGCGAGCTCCCTCGCCCCGGGCGAGCTCTGCCGCCGCGCGCGAGCTTCGGCGCCGCGGGCGGGCTCCGGCGCCACGGGCGCGCTCCGCCGGACTCGGGCGTGCTCCGGGCCGCCGCCGCCCTCACGGACCCTGCAGATCAGCCGCCCGCCATGGAGATCCAGGCGCACTCCTCGCCATCCCCGTGCCCTACCGCTACCTCCGCTCCGCCGGCCCCAGGCAAGCTCCGCCGCCGCCACCACCCTCACAGGCGTGAGCTTGAGCTCAGTCGCTGCCCTCACGGGCTCCGCCCGCGGGAGAGCATTCCACCGGCGCCTTCACGGTCTTCACGAGACAAGAGACAGGAGACAGGAGAGAGGGAGACGGAGAGAAACGGGAGAGCACAAATGGGAGCGGAGCGGCTCCGTCCCTCGAATTCTGAGGGACGGAGCCAACCCACATCTCGCGAGAATATTCCACCGGGAGCCGCTCCACTCCCGCGGCTCTCCAACCAAACACGGGAAGGCGACGGCCTCGCCGGAGGCGGCGTCCCTGACGATGATGAAGACGCTCCCGCCGACACCGCTCGACATCGGGTCCACCACACCGAGGCAGAGCGTGGCGGCCATGACCACATGCTCGCGTGCCCGCAGGGCCGTCGCGCCCACCTCCAAGCACCGTGTTGTCCGCCACCACCGCGCCCACCACCGACTCCACCTCTGGTTGGCTCCACAACCACACGCCGCCGACCTCGGGAAGGCAGCCAGCGCCGGCGTCCCCAGGTGAGCTCAAGAACAATAGGATGCCGGCAAGGGCGAGGAGCCCCCCGGCGATGGCCAGCGCTGTCCACGGCCGCTGGCTGCTCCGACGACCGTGGTGAAGGCCTTCCTGGGAGACCGTTCCGGTGGCCTCGAGCAGAGGTCCATTGCGCTTAAGCTTCCTCACCTCCGGCGACCCGTATACAACGACTCCACCATCTCATTGGGTGGTGAGCTCGAATTTCACCTCTCTTTTCTTCTCCGTCTCCAATTTTGCCTCACGTTGAATTGGATGTCTGGTAAAAATTCTGGAAGTGCGAGTGCCCCGCCCGCGACGCATCTATGCGATCTCCGTCGGCAGCGGCGCGAGACAACGAGTTCGGCTGCAGGAGCAGGAAGAGTGAGTTGGAGGCGTCGTGGGTGCGGACTGCGGACGTCCCCACGCATGATGCAGACGTCGGTGCGGAGCACGGAGCGGTCGCAGCAGGCGGTGCCGTCGGCGACGACGTCAGCGCATCCCGGCACCACCTCCTCCGCGTAGGGCCGCGTCCTCCTACCGAGCTGCAGTAAGCTCGTCCATGGCGGCAGAGACGTGGCTGCCCGGGAGCAGAGTAGGAGGCAGGACACAAGCGCGAAGCCCGCGAGCATGTGAAGCAGCGCGTCGTGGCCGTGCTTCCGGTGGTGGCAGGTTCGCTCGAAGGTGGTTGACCCATCTCGATTCAATTCTCAACGAAAAACAGAGCAGGAAGCAGAGCAAGTTGGGGGTGACGAACTTGTGGAGCAGATTCCTTTCCTGGATCTGGATGGAGGGAGAGTGCTGGTAAAAATGGTGGGACCAACCTTTTGGAGGGAGAATTGGAGGCCGGTTGCGATTGACATTTCTCATTTATGGTAAGGCTGAAGTCTCACCGTCTCAGACAGAGCTGTGTCATTCAACTACCTGGTTATCCTAGCAACCTCCTTCCCATTGCCTTTTCGGATCTTGCAGCTTCTCCTCCCGAAGCTAAGCTACCCTGCACTCTGAAGCTAGGAGATTGGGCATCATGATCTGATAGGTGGTACATGACTACATCCAGATATGTGCACTTTTGACTACATGACTACATCCTGAATTCCAATGTCACCTTTGAAACTAACAGTCCATTAGCTTCTCCCTGAGCATGGCGACGGCCAACACACCCCACCTTCCCGAGCCAGATCCGCCACCACCATCACCGGCCCCCCTCAAAGCCCTCCTAGATCCGGACGCGCAAGACAACGAGCTCCCCATCCACCTCCCTCGCATCCCCAACAGTGCAGCGGCAGAGGAGATCGATGAAGTACAAGTTCCAGCGGACCTGCTACCAGTTCCGCCTCAGGAAGAGGACCTGCAAGATCAAGATGCCATCCAGCACCAGGTCGATCTACAAATCTATCCAATTCTTGACGCGGGAGAAGCGAGCATGGAGGAGATCATCCAAATCCAAGTATCGTCCTAGGGACCAACAGACGGCGCCGTCCTACGGGAACCGGCAGTATCGACGAACAAGCACCAAGGTGACAGCGCTCTCTCCCAACAGCAGCAGGCACAACTAGATGACATCGTCCTTCTAGAGCTCGTGCAAGATCTGCGTTTGCAGGCTGGCTTCGACTCAACACGGCCAGGTGCAGAGGTCACGGGTCTGGAGGTAGATCCTCTGGTGTCAGATCTTCTCCAATGACTGGTTGACAAGGAGACCCGACTGATTCCGCCGGCAGACATCACCATGGAACCGGAGCTTCGAGGTATGCGCGTCAAGGGGAGTGAAGTGAAGCAACCCACCTACTCTGAGAAGGGGAAAGATGAACTCCTGTCTGATTCAAGGCCATGCCAGCACCCAATTCGATCCACGGCGACAGAGAAGAGTAGTTCCATAAGCAGTTGGAGGTTCCAACGAGGTGATTGCTCTGGAGCATCTGAGTACTGCAGAAAATCTCCCGTCTACCAAGAGCATGAATGGTGCGACGAGCAGCTACCTCGGCACCAGGTGCCACCCAAGCAACCCGACAGCAGCAGGCAGTCAACAACCTGGAGGAATGAGCATGGATTCCAAATTGTCAAACCAGCTTACTGGTGGCGAAGGAGTGGAACTCGTTCAAGAGATGATTCAACACTCCACCAACTGGACCACGAAGATCAAAGGAAGAAGAACATGAAACTTGTCACAGGGGAATTGGAGGCGGACAGCCCACCTTTCAGGTGGCGAGGAGAGGGTGTGCATTCGAGAGGGTCCTCCATTGCTCATAAATCTGTGAGTTTCGATCAGAGAAGAGAGCAATACCTGCAGAGAATGAGAGGTCTTTGTTTCAACTGCTTCTCTAACAAACACCAAGTGCGAATCTGTTGTGAGCCTACAAGGTGCTTTCGCTGCTTGAGATCTGGTCATAGGGCCAGATGTTGCCCCATTCGCAAGCCTCGTTATGAACTTTTGTCGAACAACCAATCAGAGATTCCGAAGCCGAAGAACAACATAGGTTGTAAGCACGTATCCTTTGCAACTCCTTTGGTGCATATAATGGGAGAATCCTTAGCAGTTGAGGACCTCGGTTGTCGTGTTTTCTCAGCTTCCTTTTGCCAACCTGAGGTGTGTTCTGATTGGGTGGACCCGATGCGGGAGGAGTACCTCATCTCTCCTTCCCTCGCAAGACACACGACCAAGGAAGACCGCATTTTGGAGATGCTGACCTTACCCGCTAGATGGGTCCCTTGTGTTGATGATACTGGATTGGAGGATTTTGAAGTTGGCGAGATCCTTGAGTTGGAAAGTTTGACATTGGGGAAGGCAGTGCAGGGGGGCATCCAATCGACCCCTTCACAGGGGAATAGTGACGCTACTGGTTCAGCAAGCACTGCTTCTAAACCTTTGTTGGTTCCTAGCACTCCTGCTGATTTGCTACATACACCTGTCAGGAGCGAGTTTACTGTTTCCACTGAAACAAGCACTTGTGTGGCACAAGCTACTGAAACAACTACCTCTGAACAGAGCACTCACAACCATCAAGAGCAACAAACTCCTACAGTGCCAGGAACTAAACTAGTAGTTGATGATTTGACTCTTTTTTTGGATTTTGTCTCAGGTGATCCAAGTGCTCCTCTACTACACACACCTCCACGAGTTAATCCCATTCCCACATCTAATGTTTCAGCCCCTGCCACTAATGGGATGGCCTCACAGTCACAACAACGCAAGAGCACGAGGTTGGCGGATAAGGCCAAGACAAACCCAGCCAAAGGTAGCATCCAGCTTGCACAGCGGGTTCTGATGAATAAACTTGGGAAATTGCTTCCTGACTTGCAACAGAAAAATATTACAACCTTCGAATCTATGGCGCAACATCTCCCTCGCCCCTTTACCAAGGACACAATGGAGGCACTACAGACGCTGGTTGATGAGGGGAACAAACCCAGAAAAAAGAAAAAATCCAAGGTATTGCCTACTTCAGCTGGACAATAGATGCAAGCTCGACAGGAGTTGGCGTCGGTGGTCTAGATCTTGGTGAGGACAAGCAGGAGTGCATCAACAACAACTTTATTGTTGTGAGGTGAATGGCACAGTGGAGTTGGACCAATGGTTGGAACAAGAGGCGGCTTACCGTTAGTGAGATAAATCAACCAAGGTGATCCACCAAGATGAGAAGCCAAGTTGGGCAAAAAAAAAGTTGCAGGCACACATGACTTGGCATTGCAGAATCTTCTACTCAGGTGAATTGAGAAGGAATTAGTGGTTTTGGCAATAGTGGCAGTAGAGGCACGCCGCATGTGGAAAAAAGAAGGTTGACACCGTAGAGACAGGAACAGCTGGAACAGGGGAGCCATAGTTGTTTTGAGTTGAGTACAGTGGTGATTGTCGTTACTCTTTTTGTACCTACCTTTTTTTAATCTTAGTTGTATGGCCTAGTTTTTCAGACTTGTAGGTGAGTTTTCTACTTCTTTAGTGGTGTGGTCCGTAAATCGAAGTTGTGAGGGATGGTTGAGGTCTCTCTCTAGTTGTGTGGAGTTTGTAAGGTTTTAAGGCCCAGTTTTCCTTATAAACTGGGTCAATTCTCTTTTCGTCTAATAAAAATTCGGGAAAGCTTTTGCTTTCACTGTCCGTTCAAAAAAAAAATTGGAGGCCGGTTACCCTTTTATTTCGGGTCGGGTAATTCGGGTAACTGAACATTCAGGTAATGAAAACTGCTATTTGATATTAGCCTCAAAATAACACTACCCAAAATTTCGGGTACCCGATAATTCGGGTTCGGATTCCGGTATTACCCGATCTACCCAAATTTACAGAAAATGACAAACTACACAAAATTTTAGTAGAATTTTAACAAAAAATTCACCAGTAATTTGTGTTGAATTTCAACTACAAGTTGGGAAGAATAGTATATTATAGTCACTTGTTCAAATTAAGAGAATTATATTCTAATAAAGTGACAATTTCAAGTGTTCAACTAACAACACATGAATAAATACAAAGACAAAGGCAAATTTCGAATAGTTTGGGTACCGGAGTGTACTACCCGAATTACTCAAACTAATTTCGGGTAATCACAATCACTGTTCGAACTTGGGATCGGGTACCTCAGGTTCGGGTTCGGGTTCGGATAATTCGGGTACGTGTAATGGGTATCGAGTATTTTGCCCAGGCCTACCCTTCAGGAATAGAGGCTTAGACCAACTCCAATAATAGCCCCTATTTGGAGCTCCTACTTTATTGAGTAGAGGCTGCCCCAACTCTTTAGGGGGTTGAATTTATGCTCCAACTCCAGCAATAGCCCCAATTTTACAGCCCCTACTTGTATATGGCATACGAGATTCATCTGTCAGCTAGTCATCCCCTCCACCACAACCTTATCCTCTATCTCTCCACCATGGTCTTCCCTTCCTCTTCTCTCCCACGCTCTTCCCCCTCTCTGCCAAGCACGGTCTGCTCGTACTCGAGCTCCCCTTCTCCAAGCTCGCGTGCCCGTGCTGGAATAGGCCGTGCTTGAGCTCTGGGCGGTGGCATGGATCTCGCGGTGATGCGAGGGAGCGCGGGCTCTCACTGGGCGCACCGGCGACGGCGTGAGGGAGCTCGACTGGTTGGGCACGGATGCGACGGGCGGGGTCGCTCAGGCTCTAGCCATCGTGCGGCGCGAGGGAGCTTGAGCTCTAGCCGGGGAGCGACCGGGGAGCTCCTGCATCGTCTCCGGTCAAGCGAATCGAGCTCGAGGGCCGGCTAAGCGCGGAGGCAGAGACTGCAGAGCTCGCCATGGTGGCGCTAGGCGGCACCCGCGGAGCTCGCTTAGGGCACACACGAGCCAACGCATGTGGTCGTTGAGCGGCTTATCTACCCGAACTCGGACCAACGCCGGTGGGGTCAAGCTCCCGTAGGCTGCACGCGTTGGTGTCCGAGATCTGGCTGAGCACGGCGGCAACGGGTGAGCACGAACTCCGACTCGACGGCCCTGTAGCGAACATGGCCCCGTTTGCCATTTGTTCGAGTTGATTTTGGTGATTCATGCTAACACAAGCAATGGGACTAACCACATTGTCTAGCATGTCCTTGTAGGCATTCTTAGGTCCCATGGATATTGCCAAGTTAACATACCATGCATATGTTAAGTTACTCATAGCAAAAATGAGGACTTAGTATATATTTTGAGCCTATAAGTAATGGCATGTTAAGTATGTTAAGTTGAAGCAATGACAAGTTGAAGACGCGAAGAAAAGGAAGGAAAAAGACACCGTCGGATGAACTGACGGTACCCAAGGAAGAAGCGTCGGTGCACTTGGTACACTGTGCAGCAGGCCAAACGAAGTTGGCACCGTCGGATGAACCGACGGTCCATTTTGTAGATGTGTCGGATGATTGGAAGGAGAAGAGCTGCAGAAGACAGTAGCACCGGATGATCCGACGGTCCAAGTGGGGACACCGTCGGTCTATCCGACACTCAGTTTGAATCAAGACAGAGACGTGCCAAGACTGGAGCTTCAGCACCGGATGAATCGACGGTGGAGCAGCGGTTCATCCGATGGTCTCGAAGATGCGAACAGTAAGGTTTTGGCGAGAAGTCCTTCATCACCGGATGAACCGATGGTGCGTCGGTGCAAAGCGTCGGAACAGTTGTGTCAGCAAAGTTGCAACGACTAAGTGACGTGAAGGGCATCGGATGAACCGACGCCTAGGAAAAGCATAACAACGGTTCATCCGGCGCTATCTTTTTCAGTGGCCGTTAGCATAGATTGCTGGATTGGATACCTTGGGCTATTTATACCCCCTCCACTCACCCATTTGAGGTTGCTGGATTGTGTAGAAGTGCAGAGGAGTGCAAGACACCTAGAAGATCATATCCAATCCATCCAAGTGCTAAATTGCTCATCCATAGACTTGCACGTACTTTGTGTGTGTGCTTAGTGCTAGGCTTAGCTTAGAGCTGAGTGAGTGCAAGGTTGTGCCAACCTTGTGAGGTGATTCTCGAGTGAATCAAGTTGTACAAGGTGCGCCGGAAGCCTTGGGGCCTAAGTGGCTCACCAGCAATCGTCTTCGACCCTCCGGCTTGGTGTGGAGCGGCGAGGACACTTTGTGCGGGGGACGTGGAGACCCCCTTTCTAAGTGGAGAAGCTCCTTAGTGGAGGCGGCATCAAGGTGACCAAGGGAGCTTGGTGAGTGCCTAAGTGACGAGCCTTTGTGGCGAGTCAAGTGGTGCTCTTGGGAGAGACTTGGTGACCGGGAAACAATACTCTTGTGTGAGTGCTTCAACAACGTGGACTAGGGGTGGCTTAGTGCCTACCGATACCACGGGATGAATCGCGTGTCAAGAGTTTGCTTCCTCTCATCCCTCTTTACGTTTCCGCATTACTCTCTTGCAATCCTTTCTTGCCTTTACTTTCCTAGAGTAGTATCATGCTAAGATTGGCTATAGGTTGCAAAACTTGTTTTGGGATGGGAGTTTCACACTAGAACAACCGTAGTTGCACATCTAGGTAGTATGTTCTAGTTTTACTTTATGTAAAAGTAGTGAAGCCATAGGTTAAGGTTTTTAATAAGCCGCGAATGGACTTGTAGTCCAATGGTAGGACGGTCTAGTGGGACGCTACCCACTAGGGTTCAAATCCTGGTGCTCGCACCTTTCCTGGATTTATTCCGGGATTTTTCGGCGTTATGCATTAAGTGGTAAGCGACGTTCCCGTTGACGACGAGGCGCTAGTGGTGACTTCGAGAATCTCCAGATCTGTCGGTGCTCAGTCCTTCGGAGGTGCTCATAGGGGTAGGGTTTGCGTACGTGTATTCATAGGGGTGAGTGTGCGTGCGTGTTGTGAGCGTCTGCGTTGTACTGTGTAATTCTAAAAAAAAGGTTTTTAAGAAGCCTAATTCACCCCCTCCCCCTCTTAGGCTACGAGCATTCGATTCCTTACATGCCCCATCCCCATCCTGGTGTCCACAGCGTTGGTGGCGAGCCCAACCTCTGGTCGAGCGTAGAGCGGAGGAGCACGAGCTCCGCCGGGGCGCGGTGTAGGTGGCCTCGGTCTCGTCCCTAGGCGGCAGCGGCGCCGGCAGGAGGGAATCCGTGCGGGTGCGGGAGGGGCCAACTACTCACCGGTGGAGTAGGAGCTCCTCTCTCCACCCGCAGGAGAAGGGGTCGGAGGGGAGCATTTGGGTGCCCAGCTAAAATGGGTGCCCGAGTAGGAGGTCTGCTAGAGTGTGTTTTTTGGCTCTCGGCCCCTACTTTTTGAGTTAGGGCTCAAGTAGGGGGTCTGTTGGAGTTGCTCTTAGTGCTGAAGTTTGGAGGGCCGTGAAAAATGCAGGCCCATATAGAGATCATGTTGCAGTAGAATTTTTGCATTCAAACTCTAAATTTTATAGTAGAGGCCCACACTGGAGTTGCTCAAACACATGACCATACTTCCCAATTGGACACTTGGTGTCTTCATGGTTTTTTTTAAAACATAGCATGAGCGCTGCTTGTCATTTAAGAAAGGAGAGAATATGGTTTGTTACAATGTTGTGATTACAATATAACAAGAGAAGCTCTTGACGCATACGTGAAAGAAAAAATCACAGCGTGGTCTGAGCCAGGGGCTCTCCACAGGCAGTTGCTCGCATGACCAACTCGTCCTTGATCAGTTGCAGGATTCTTCTTGGCATTGCCAATCTCTTGTCAAACACTCTTCGATTCCTTTCCTTCCAAATATTCCAAGCTATGTAGATCATAATCGAAGCCTTCTTAGACTTTAGTTTCCTTGGAACTGGTAGCATAGAATTATTCCACCAATCTTCCATCGAGATGCCACGGGGAGGTATGCTGATCAGTCCTTCTGTCCATTGGGCAACAAGTAGCCACACTTCTTGCGCAAAAACACAGTGCAAACACAAGTGTTCAGCTGTCTCAGGTTCCTGGTCACACAGGGAGCAAATAGGATCACAGGGCTAATTCCTGCCCATGAGCTTATCTGCTGTGAGGATCTTGCGCTGCACCAACAACCATGCGAAGAATCTGTGCTTTCCTTCTGTCTTTGCCTTCCAAATTGCCATGCTGTCAAAAGAACAGTAAGATCCTGCTAGTTGCGCAGCATAGGTCTTCATGGTTTCCCGTAGCAAGACCGGAGGGTCTGAAAGGAGATGGAGGGTTCCGCGATCGAGGCAACCGAGTGGAGGACGAGTAGAAGTACTTTTAAAGCTACATGATGCCAAGCAATGAAGCTCTGGTAGCTACAACAGTTACAGAGTTTACATGACCCCGTCTATCAGAGAGGCAGTCTGTCACGAGTCGGGGGCACCGCCACACCAGCACCACCCGTCATCAGATCCCTCTCCCATCTCTTCTCCCCCGTAGCGCGGCAGCAGCAGTTGCTGCCATGGATCTGCTCCCGGCGCCGATGGACGCGTCGGCCGACCGGGGCTGCGGCGCGGGGTCAGGTTTCGGTCGCAGAAGCTGTCAGTGTCGCCATGGACGAGCCCCTGCCCGTCGACCCCGTCGGCGCCACCTACAGCCGCCTCTCCAACAGCCTGACCTACTACGTCCGCTCAACCCCAAGGCGCGCATGCGCGCCACGCTCTCGCTCTCGCTCTCGCTCGCCGACAAGGTCGGGTCAGTGCTGCTCACCTCCGTGGCTTGGTCACCTCCGTGACTATGATGCCCATGGCTTCCCGTCCGCCGTCGCCACCACGGCCCGGTGGCGATATGGACGCACCGAAGATATGAGGCCTGTGGTGCCCTGGATTGAGCTGCTTCTCCGCCTACTCCTTCATTCACGGCGCCATGTCTGCTGATGCTGAGGACAAGATTCCAATTCTTGACCTGGGATGATCAATGCTCCAATTTGCAACCTATTAGATATTGTGTCAAATATTTGTACAGTCTGATTACGATGAAAATTGAGTTGTATTTAGCAGTATAGGGTAGAGTTCGTGTCATACTCTGTAACTCTGTAACCCGGCTGCAACCATGACGACATAGTGACAGGCTCGCACGGGGAAGGCGGCACGATGTCGGGATCCTAAAGCGGCCGGTGTTGCGGTTGGGGAGGAGCACCCGTAGTCATGCCCCGGGGATGTAGGCTTCGGCTGAACCTCGTTAACAAAGATCGTGTATCCGTTGTCGTCTGTGATCGTGCAAGTTCGTCTCAGTAGATCCAACAATCATCGTTCCGCTGCGTGGAGATTAGCAGGCGGCTCGTCACCGCAGAGGGTAATTTCTTACAATTGGTATCAAGAGCTTTGGTTAGATTGGATCTAGAGGCTGTGCAAAATATCACTTGGAGATTCGAGGGTTATGCATCTACAAGGCTTCGTGCAACGTACGGTCGGTGCGATGCAGATACGACGCAAGGTGGAGTATGAACGTGGTGAAAGCTACGGTGGGTCGACACGAGTGTTGACGACCCTCTGGGAGTGCTCGTGATTCGACGGACGGCACCAAGTGTGGTGTGCCGTGCGGAGACGTGCATTGGATATGGTAAAGGCGTTGGTGTACGTGGTGTGTTGCTATGGCCCATGGAACCTGCCTAACTACGTGGTACATGGAGACAGAGTCCAAGGCAGAGACGTGACAGAGTCTAGCAGTAACGGACTCTCGTGCGGGGCTCGAGATCGATCGGCACCTATGTGTTGGAGTCCTGTTCTAGCAAGAAAAGTCAAAGAGGCCAGGGAGCTCACGGCATTGGGTGCATATTGGCTCGGAGGCATTTGACATATGAAGCTAGCAGGAGGGCGAGGGACTATGGGTGGTCTTCATGTGGCAGATTATATATGGGATAGGCACTTGTATGTCAGGCAGCGATGATGTGTGGTGTTTTCATGCAGGACGCTTTAAAGATGATGATAACGTGTGAGTTCGGTGATGAACTCAGACAGACTGATAGTCTGGCGATCGATAGCCAAGTCGGTCGGATCAGCTTATGGTGACAGGATCTGTCGTGCGGGAGTTAGCAGTGTTGTGTGCGCAACTGAGCTACAATGCACGACAGGATGTCGCATAAAGTTGATGGAGATTGCAACAGGCGATGAGGAGAGGTTGCGATTGGCAGACCAGACCTCATGCCGGGTGTTGCGGGCTCGTTGGCAACGAGCAGATGCAATCGACGGTGTTCAGTTGTGGCATGCAAGGCAACTGATAGGAGTTCGATGGCGGTTTAGTGGGTGCTCAAAAGCGACGGAGTCATGTGGCAGGCTGACAGGGTCGAGGTGGAGCAGCTCGTTGGGGTCTACCTGTGATGGATAGACTGAGCCAAACAGTTCGCGGGGCACATAGCGGACAATTCAGTATGGCTGGCGGACAGTTCACTTGGAGGGTGAACATACCGTGGTGCATGGCGGAGAGACTGGCGGCAACAGGCCAGTCAGACCGTGGTAAGAGGTGACGATAGTGGTAAGAGGCGACGATATCAGCGATAACGACATAGGAGCGTGGCGGCTGATGGGTTGTCGTTCTCTGTGGCGTGGCGACACGTGGCGTGAGCTCAGGATGCAGGTTTGCATAGGAAGAGTTTGCGTGCTTCCAAAATAGCAAGGGCGCGGATCGATTCGAGTTGCATGTGCAGGTTACTGAAGCGTGAATCGAAAGGCGTGGTGGTACCAAAGGGCTGAACTGGAAGGAAGTATAGACTGTGGTGTCTGTACTTGCAACTGGAGTAATCTGGTTGGACATGGCTGCAGGAGACTACAGTGTAAGACGTCCGGCCTAGTATGACAAGAGTAATGGAAGGACAATGCTAAGGTGACAATTCTGATATGTGACTCGATGGTGATTGTGTGGTTCTCAGCATCATGATGCAGTCTGGTAGAGCATGACATTAGATTCAGTTACTGTTTAGCTAGAGATGAATCTGATTTTGCTTGGTAGAGATTGTTGTGATTGAAGAGAAGGGTGCACAGTTGCAGGTGGAGTCATCGAGTCAGGAATTACAGGGATAGTAGTGTTTCTTCGGGCAGCTCTTGATAGAGTGGCAAAGGTGACTCAAGTCTGTGTACATGGAGGTTCGCACAAGACAACTTCAAGGTGGCGGAATATTCGCCAAGGTGGAGTTTGTTAGATATTGTGTTGAATATTTGTACAGTCCGGTTACGATGAGACTTGAGTTGTATTTAGCAATATAGGGTAGAGTCTGTGTCATACTTAACCTGAGCCTCCTCATAAATATGAGAAGGGGGTTGTTGTTGTAACCATGACGACATAGCGACAGACTCGCAGTGGGAAGGCGGCAAGATGTCGGGATCCTAAAGCAGTCGGTGTTGTGGTTGGGGAGGAGCGCCCGTAGTCATGCTCCGGAGATGTAGACTTTGGCTGAACCTCATTAACAAAGATCGTGTCTCTGTTATCGTCTGTGATCGTGCAACTTCGTCTCGGTAGATCCAACAATCGTCGTTCCGCTGCGTGGAGATTAGCAGGCAGCTCGTCGCCGCGGAGGGCTAATTTCTTACACAACCAACAAAGGATGGATGTTGCTTCCTGATCCTGGTCATCCTGGAGAGGTGGACAAGGCAACGCTGGAGTTGGAGAACCATCGGTGTCGCGCGACTAGGCATTGAGCACCGTGCGGCCAGGCCTGTCTTCGGCGCTAGGTGAAATCGTCGTCGGCTCTGGTTCGTGAAAATTTCAAGAAAAAATTTCAAGAACAGAGGAACTTGTGTCCTATGGGCGCTGTTGCGGGCATAGACGCCGCCCACGTCGGGTGCCCCTGCATTGCTCCACGTCCTGCGCCGCCACCGCCGCCGCTACCGCCGCTGTCAGGCGTGACGCAGAGCTCCACTTCTTGGAGGCTTGCTTCTACCGCCGCCCCGACGGGTCCGCCGCAATCGAAGGCCGCCACGACGCTGGGCGAGGCGGGAGCCGGGATATCTTCTACCGCTACCGCGCGCGTGATGAGATGCGCGACGACGCTGGCACCGGTCACGACTTCTTCTCGTGCCGGTTCAACGTCACAGATGAGCGCAGCGTCGAGTGCCCCCTGTGCGGGCGGCTGGACCACCGTGGAGGTCAAGTGCGTCGCCAAGGCCAGCGACAACGAGGGCTCCTCCACGGAGTGTCTAGTGCGCACTCTGCGGCGACGGTCGAGGGGCTGCCGCGCGGGGGAGGCCGCTGTGCTGAGCAGGTCGTGGCATCGCCGCGCTGCTGGCGGGGACGGCGAGGTCTGGTGCAGCTCTGTGGGTCGTTGCGGCGTGGCCATGCGGAGACCACTAGGTCCCGCAGAGAGGAGGAGAGAAAAAAAGAAAATAAAGAAACCAAAATAAAAATGGTGGGACTTGCACTTTGGAGGAAGAATTGGAGGTCCTCTAGGAATAGATGCTTCGAGTTGGAATTTTAAGGGTCATGAAATATGCAAGTTCATTTAGAGACCCTGCTGGAGTTGAGTTTTTTTAATCAAAACTCTAAATTTTATATTAGAGGCCCATTTGCAGGCCTCACTTGAATCAGAGAAATGAAAAGCTACTCTTGATTCTTGCGCTCCCCGCGTTCCACGGCTAAGGTGTCGCGCAGCCCTGCGTCCAACGCGCGTCGAAGGGAGTAGCACACGGGGGCAATGGAGGGCGCGAGTGCTCCACTCTAACCTTGGACTACGGCCACTGAACAGTGGGACGTGTTGCATATTGTGGCCCATTGTCAGTTGTTGTGGCTCGGTGTCCTGCTGTTTCGTGATGGTGTGGGCTGCTGTGGGCGCGCGTCCTTGGTCACCCTGGCCTTGGTTAACGGTGCCTCCCTGACTGGTGGGGCATGGACTGCTATGGGCTCACACTCAGTGGCGGGGCTCAGTGGTCAGGCGTTGGTGCCGGCAAAAGCACCAGCCCCGTGCTGGTGGAGCAGCCTAGTGGGGTGGCCGCTGATCCACCGTGCGATACTCAGAGCCGCTGGCTTGTGGGGTTGAGTCTGTGGTGGTCCTGATTGGCAGTGGGGGGGTGCTGACGTTCGCTCCCACCTCCGGCTGAGTCTGGATGGCAGAAGAAACCCTACCCTCTCTTCCAGGCGACCAATCATCTCACCACCCATCTCCTTCCCAAGCCGCGCCGCCACCTTGCCCCGCACTCTCCTCCCCACGTCGCCGCCCTCGCAGCCTACCCTCCCTGCTAGCCTCCATGGCCACACGGAGGCGGATCTGGACTCCCCTCGTCGTGCCGGTGCCGGCCGGGAGAGCGTCGCGTGCCGTCACCACCTCCCTGCGCGGCCATGCCCTGCTAACCCCGCGTCGTGCCTTCTTGGACCTCTTCACCACTGGCGACGGCACCATCGTCTACGTCCTCCGTCCTCCACCCGTGGCTCAAGAATCGCTGCATCCTCGACTCGCTCAACGGCCTCCAGCAACGCGACGGGGACACGGCTGCATCCTCGACTCGCTAGACGGCCTCCTGCAACGCGACAGGGACACAGTCGTCCATCTCTTCCGCCCGTTCTACCGCGACGTCACCGATTTTCCAGACATCCCCTACCAGCTGCACGAACTGGAGTGAGCTCACCGTCGACCCCTTATATCAAATGAGGTATGGATCCTGACCAGATCTAACCATATGGCTTGCCTCCCTCGCGCATGGTGGATCTACTTCCACAAATTAACGAAGGTGCTCCCGGCTTCACATGATAGATTGGACTATTGAA
This sequence comes from Cenchrus fungigraminus, assembly GCA_036936925.1. Classification (NCBI taxonomy): domain Eukaryota; kingdom Viridiplantae; phylum Streptophyta; class Magnoliopsida; order Poales; family Poaceae; genus Cenchrus; species Cenchrus fungigraminus. The sequence continues at coordinate 56,330,287 of CM072768.1, read as the reverse complement.
GGACTGACGGCGGTGGGCAGCACCCCAATGGCGGTGGCACAGCGAGGCGTACGACATCACTGGTGCTCCAATGTGGAGGTCAGGCATCTATGACCTGGTAGGTAGCCTCTAGACCTGCTGCAGATCCATCGGATGGTAGCTCCCTCCATTGCAGAAGTGGCAGCGTGGGTGGCACCGCCAGGGATGCGGTCACACTCTGACGGCAGCAGACTTGTATGCTGGACGTGCTCAAAGCTCTGCTTTTTTGTAGTTGCTGCTTGCTACTTGTCTTTTAGATGACTATCTGATTTTCGATCTGAAGAATGGACTGAATGCCATGTGCGCTTCAATGGTTTTTAGAAAGGCATAAATTCCATTTGTGATCTTGACATTTGTGATAAAATTCAAGTTTATCAATAGATCTTGACATGTGTGAATTGCAGTAGTATGCCAATATTGCCTATTTGCCTTTCAGCGTACAATCTGAAAAAGAATTAATGTGCTTGAAAGTATGTTTATTAATCTTTGCAAACAAATTGGAGTTGGAGGTCCAATCATTCATAATTTGTTGTTGTATGTGAGAATTTGGAGCTATAACACTTGTAAGAATGTATTTTGTCTGTTGCTTTGCTTCTTGGTATAGTTTATTAATTAGTGTTCTTCCCATATTTTTTTGCACAACATCTGTTTTCAGGGAACTGAATGACAATCTATTGAGTGGAACTGAATGACAATCTATTGAATGGGTTCATTCCTATTGATCTTAGAATGCTCAGAGAATTGTTTGACTTGTAAGTATAATTCTGTCCAGTGTTCAACATGTGGACGTTCGGCTCACAGAATGATCATAGAAATTTAATGTGAGTATCTTGGCCTAATTCCTCTATACTGAACTACTGATGTACCTGTTGCTGATGTGCAGGCGAGGACTATTATCTTTCCTATAGTAAGATCCTTGAAGCTCCTTCTAAAGTGAAAGTTTCACTGCTTTTCGAAATATTTGAGTGAGTATGCTTATGAAATCACATGTCTGATATGTTCTTGTCTTTGCTATTTATTTTTCAAGTTGAACAACACATTGAACCAGCCATGGTATGTCAACAATATGCTTCTCAATGATTTCACATGGATAGATTTTACAATGGATGCATATATTATCGGATTGTGTTCGTGTTTGTGCCCATAACAATAATTAATATTGCATACATATTAGTATACTCTGGTAAAATTGAGGAAATACTAAAACCGATTTGACATTTCAGTATGCTCTGGTTAGTTCTTAATCACATTCACTTTTATTTGACATTCCGGTCATGGATGTTGACTTGCGTGTCTTAAACATCAACTAAAAATGATTGGAGGACTACTTTTAAAAAATAATGATCTGTAATCTGGTTATTAGTAAATTGAAATGTAAAATGTAGTAGTTGGTCTGCAATATCAAGAACTTGGATCCTCAGTAATCTCGGATCTTAATTGAGCTGAGCATTGACCTTAATGTACAATATCCATACTTGCATTGTAGCATTTTCATTACTCACAACTTATGATAACCCTTTCCATGCTTTCTTTTATATTTGGTACTTTTACAGTGTACAAATTACATTTTATTTCCTATAGGTCTGATTACCCTTCCAATGCTGACATGGTGATATAAAACTGCACAGTACTAAAGTCCTGATATCCTTATTTGAGTTTATTTCATTATTTTGATTATGAGATAACTGGTGATTCATGGAGATGATTGATGGAAGGTCTTTGCTATGCACTAGCTGCATCAAAAAAATACATTAGAATGTACATGCCTCTTTGATTATGAAAGATCTCCAACGTATAGCCTTAAAAATATTCTAATTCTGCAATAACTTTGGTTATTGCAGAATTAGAATATTTGTAGCTTCCTGGTGTGGTGAACTTTATCTGATAGATAAAACCCTTGGAATGATAGCTTTGTAAATGTATTTTTTCCTGAACTATAATAGTAAATGCCATTTTATCAAACATGATGAAAAATCATGATAATAAGTTGACAATTTTTGGTTGCTTATGCATCTATGAAAGGATCTTGATGTCGTCTAGAGGGGGGTTGAATAGACGAATCTGCACTAATTAAAATTTCAACCCTCTGTTAGTACCAAAACTGGTCAGACCGGTTTCCAAAACCGGTCAGACCGGTTTTTGCTAGGCAGAAAACCAACAGACAAGTATATGCTCTCTACGAGTTCTAGCACAAACCAAACTTGGTGTAGGACTTCCACAGGTGTTTCCAAAAGTGTCAATGAAGTTTCTGCACACAGCACAAGCACACCAAAGTAGATCGAAGCGGAAGCACAAAGATTAAGCTAGAAACAACTTAAGGTAAATGCAAGCAAATGTAAAGCAAGTAAGAGCACAAAGACACCGGATTTATCCCGTGGTTCAGCTCGCCACTAAGGCTGGTCTACGTCCACGTTGTTGAGGTAAGCCACAAGGGCTTTGGGATCTCTTTCAATCCGCTCCTCCCTCACATCTATCGCCAAGGCAATAGATGGAGTGTTCCACTATCTTTGATTTGCAATTACAAACTTCTTGGAGCTGCCACACAACGATCGGGAGCTTCCAAGCGACTTCTAGCCGTCTAGGAGCCAAGGGCTCCAAGAGTAAAAGATGCTTCACAAGATATTCAACAAGATCAGCAGGTGCTCAAGTGTGGGATGCTCACTAGGCTTCACAAAGCTCTCTTAGCTCTCACACAAGTCACTCTCTCAACCCAACTCAAGAAAAGGGCACTAAAGGCTTTAATCTCACTTAGAGAGGTTAGGGAGAGCTCAGCTGGGGTTCTGGAAGGTGTTAGAAGTGTGGAGAACCAGTAGGCCCTCAAAGAGGAGCTCATGGGTATAAATACCGAACTTTCACGAAACTAGCCGTTAGTCTGTCAGACAAAACCGGTCAGACCGGTTTTCAAACCAACTAACCGTTGGACGGTGTCAGTGCCAAAACCTGTCAGACCGGTCAGACCGTTTAGATCTCAAGGGTTAGTCTCTCATGGGTTCACTTGAGCACTTTTTGATGTTTTGTTGTCCAACCAATGATTCATCCCTCTTGATAGAACGGCATACCTAAACTCAAGATAAAAGATAAACCCTAATTAATCTACTTGAGCTTGAACCACCAAGGTACGCCGGTATTTGATCTTCAATGATTCGAGGGCTTCCAAAGTTGTATATCAACTGAGCACATGTATTCGATAAGTAAATATATGTATGTGCTTGAGCATATCCACCTTGAGCGAGTGACTTAGAATTCCTCCATAGAGTAGAGAGTCAACCACTATGAATTCTAGAGCCACTCCAATTTATCAATCATGACACTAGATGCAATTCATTACTTTCCTCGGTAGACTTGGATATGATACTTCGAAATCCCTTTACGCTCTCAACTTCACCCTAGCAACTTTGCTCATGGTCGTTATCCATAGCTTTTGCTTAGTTCCTCGTTTTAGCCATCTTGATTTCTTCATCACTTATCCTTGCCATGCTTGAGTCAAGCCTTACACCATAGAGAGAATTCCATTTGAGATGCCACTCAAATAATTGTCCTTTGATTGATAAGAAATATCCTTGCCTTGCAAACTTCCATTTGTAGGTTCATCACAATAGAGATAACCACATGACATTTGTCAACGCTGTACTTGAAGTCTTGCAAATAGCTTCTTTGTACGAGTCAATATCCTCCATGATGTAAGAGTGAAATCCACTTGATATTATACTCGGTAAGCTAATAGTATAGTTCATCAAGTTCCATCTTGTATCAATAGTGAAATCCTCTTGATGCCATACTCAACTTTGACTTAGTTCTCCCATTTTCATAACACAAGCTTCTCCTTTCTACACAATCATGCTTTGCTTTGACATAGAGAGGCCAACCAAGTACCATAAGTAATCACGCCTCTATATTTGCTTTTCTTTAGCTTAGGATCACTTGTTGTATGACTTATATAGACTCCAATGGGAAGAATCAACATATAAATATCATTTATCAATAATCAACAACCTGCTCACATGCTTTACAAGAGTGTTAGTGATTAAATCAAGTTGTCACTCAACTCACCAAAACCCACTTAGGGCTTGATTGCACTTACAATCTCCCCCTTTTTGGTGATTGATGACAACCTTGATTAAAGTTTTACAAAGGATATGTAAATGAAGCTCATAAAGACTAAGATTTAGGCAAAGCTTCCCCTCAATGTGTGCAAATGAATGAAATTCATTAATTTGGCCTAAAAATGCCAATTTGCACATATTTAAGAAAAACATGGAGCTCCCTCTAAATCTCAGCAAAGTGGGGTGCAACAAGTGTATGTGACAAGACAAAACAAATGTGTGATGCATATGACAAGAGTTATCACAATCAAACGACGAAACACAACAGAGGTGTGTGCTGTCTGGAGCAAAACCGGTCAGACCGGTTTTGGAAACCGGTCAGACCGGTTTCACCCAGTCAACACACAAAACGAGGTAAGCTCGAGAAACAGCTCATACATCAGACAAACATGCATCACAATCTAACATTAAGTCACTTAGAATATTTAGAGTACATTACACACATTGTAGCACACAATACAAGAATTCTGAAGTCCAACACATAGATAAGGTTCAACATATAATTATTACAGATCCAAATCTCTCAACAGGTTTCTCAAACCAGTCTGACCGGTCAGACAGATAAGCTTTAATCTTCTTTTCTTCTCCCTCTTTGTCATCTATCACTAAAAACTTGGAGAAGAGGTGCTGCTGAGCTTCACTGACCACCATACTCCAGAGGAGCACCACAATGTGGAGGAGGGTAATTTAAGAGAGAATTTGTAAGGAATGGAGTTAAGAACTTGAAAAGAAATGGTTGATGCTAAAAAGTAAGAATTAGAGACCCATCATACCATCGATATTGCCAAAGAGTGATTGATAAGCTTGAGACACAGACTTTGACCACTAGTAGAAGGACCCATAGGAGTAGGTGGAGGAGGAGGCACTTCATATCCATAGTGATGAGCATTGAAACGAACCAGATTTCCAAAACTGGAAACCCGATCCTCTGCACTTCTGTGATAGTCCCACGAAGTGGCTATCACGTGCAAACCCTGTCTCAAGTGGTACAAATTCATACATCACAGGGATAGAGGAAATATTACATAATTTTATTAATACATCAGAGTACAACATTTCGGCACAAGCCGGGTACAAGACCAACTGGACTAAACAAGAAAGGTAAAACATCTACGCAGCGGATCTATCGAAGCGAAGCGTCTCCAGCTCCACAGGCAAACTTGAGTGTAGGACCAGCTCTAGTCTTCCCATCCTTCCTCGTCGTTGTCGTAGTCGATCACCAAGTCTGAAAGCATTGCCATCTACCCGATAAGCGGGTAGGTCATGTCAGCTTCCCAACAAAGAGCAAAAGCGGTGGATGAATTCTAATATGCATGGATAAACCTATATCTGGCTGTAGTAAGTTTATGCAAGCAGCGGTAGCAACATCAAGGTAAGCGGTATTGCAGAGAGGTCACCATCTCCGAGGAGATCCACACCTTTGAGGCCAACGCCTCCGGGGTCAACACCCCAAGCAAGGAAAGTACACCAAAGCACCGAATCTCAACCAAGACTCAGCATCCCACTCTCATCTGCGATGTGGGGTCACCAACTCCTATCCCCACATCTCAACGGCACGAAGCCGGGCTCACACACTCGGGAGAGAGAAGCAACACAAGAAATGTCTAGCCAGGTGAGAGATCGAAAGGGCTGTCCATACCAGTGGACACGGACTATAGCTATAGGTTTAACACTCTGTAGAGGTTGTACAACTGGACCCGCCGGATAGGGCAGAAACGGGGATCAGCCGTTCCACATCCCTACCTAACGGCCGGAGACCTAGCAGTGGGTGGCACTCTCCTGCCTCTTCGAGCCTGACTCGTCCTGAACTGGGGCGCGAAACTTGCCAGCAGGGTCTCGGAGCTGTGAAACCATCCCCGGAGGAGGCGGGGCGACGTCTACTCGGGGGGTATAACCCGTCCCCCTCACACGACCACACCGGTCCGCCTACAGGCTGGATGCCATCCACCTACTAGTTCTCGGATCGAACCCTGCCCATAACAAGGCGAACGGTTTGTACGAAAATAGCCCAAAGATCAAGGTCACACAGACGATCGGTCCTTAATTGCAAGGAGCGAGCACTCCACCAACTCCACCCGTCCGACACGCCGCTAGGGCGGGAGGCCAGGTCGCATCTCCCCTAGACAGGCGTTCACAAGTAACCAAGCGGCTCGCTCCCGCGGTAACACATCAAGGAGTCACACTCACCCAAAACACACACTAGAGTACACCAAGATATCCCAATCTCGGCCCAGCACCAGAGATCCAACCATATCACAAATCCAATAAAATATATGGATAGCAAGTATCGGGGACTAGCTAGGGGTCTGTAGCTAGTCCCAAAGGTAGGAAGTTCAAGGTACAGGATATATCAAAATCAAGGCAAGGCTAAAAGATTGTCTATGCATTTCAATCATCCAAAGTATAATAAATAAAGCACTAGCAACTAATAGCATGCATGGGATCTACATGGTTGGGAGTGACATGACACCTGCGCGGTAGTCGTTGTAGAGTAGTAGAGGTTGGGCCCTTCCTTCGGGTCAACGGTCTTCCCGATCGTCACAGCTCGGGTCGTCGTCGCAGCTCGAGTCTTCATACAAGGTTACAAGCCTACACGAGATGCGACGCGAAAATAAATAACGACAATCATCTAAGCATTAACTCCAAATAACATCAATTAGAAGAACCAAATAAATCCGAACTAGCTACAAGCAGCACTAGTTTAATTTAAGGAAATCAAAGTAATTAGTTTTATATTAAAATAGTTTTAAGCTACTAGCTTTATATACTAGAAAACAAGTTAGAGAGAAGGGTTAGTTCAAGGTTGGGTTTGCCGATCAAGGCTAGAGGTTTGGTGATTGCGCCTGCAAGGTATTAGCGCAACCGATAGGTGCAACGAAGCGAATGCTCAGAGGATGAGGAGGGATGAGAAAGGAGAAACGAGCTAGGCAAGGCATTATCAGAACAAGGTGTGCGGTAGCAGAGCAGAGAGGATGAATGGGGTTGACTTACGGTCGGCCAAAAAGGGTGGCGACACAGTATAGCGTGCTCAGGAGCACGGCGGAGCAAGTGTTAGCAATGCGACGATAACCACGGCGTAGTGGCTAGGTTGCAACGTGGGGTTGCCGTGCTTGTAGCAGTGGCCACTGCTCATGGCACGGCCGTCCATCACGTGCGGCCTCCTAGTTGCAAGCACCTGGTACTGCGCACGCTTCGCTGCACAAAACAAGGTAAAGCGAGAGCGGGTATGCGGGTTGCGGTGGAAGCGGTGTGAACAAGACTTGGAGAAGTTATTCATGTCCGCGGCAGACCAGTGGCTAGTTGCGGGGTTCCGGCGTCCCAGATCCACAAAAGCGTAGTGGCGGGCAGCGGCCACGAATCCTACTCCCAGTTCGCGGGCAAAAGAGGTTCGATTCAAGGGCAAGAGCGGATAAGGATAGGGTAGCAGCGAGAGTCTCGGAATTATGAAACCAACGCAAGTGGTTTCACAATATTCGGAGCTCCGGATAATTAGTTAAGAATTTTTAAAGATTAAAAGTATTTTTAAAGAATTTATAAAGGTTAAAAGTATTTTTGAAATTAATTCCTGCATTTACAACAGGGATAACTATATGTTAACTATAGGTTAGCTCTTGATGACTTTAGGTTAGCTTATAGCCGGCTAAATGCCAGCTGCAGAGGTCCAAGTGGCTGCCACAAAAGTGGCTAAAGCTAGCTACAAGGCATCTATAGGTGAGGTGGCAGCCCATGTGGCAGCTTAGGTGGCTGTGGCCACACAGGATCCTGGGGTGGATCCTCTGCGGCTGGGAGCGAAGCAGGCCGGCGTGTGGCGCGAACGGGACTGGTGTGGCACACGAGATCCAGGTAGCGGCGGTTGTGGCTGGTGACTCCGCAGGCCTCCGTGTGGCTTCGTTCAGAGTGCCAGAAAAACAAGGGCGCTCGCAAGGTGTTCGGTCGAACGTCAACAAGGAAGCGGCGGCGCGACAAGGGGCTCGCCGGCGACGGGGTTTGGCTGCTGCGGCTGCGGCTGCGCATGCACCTGCACAGTTTGGCTGCACGAAGGCCGGGCAGAAGTGGTTCGGCTCCCACGGCTCGATGGTCGGCTCACAAATCGACGGCGGACACAGGAACTGATCAGGACAGTGGCACGGCGGAACGAGCAACGGAGAACAGAGTAAGGCAGGACATGGATGTGCTCACCGTTGGGCTTGTTGTCATGGTTCAGGCGTTTCGACGAGCACGTCGAGGGCGAGCTAGACGGAGGCCGGTCGTCCGTGAAGGGTAGGACAGCAGCTCGGGGCAGCAGCAAGGGCATGCTCCTTCGTCTTTGGGCAGCATGGCTTCACACCAACAAACAGGGCATCAGCTTGGACGGCAAAGGTCAGCACAGGCAAGATGAAGGGGAGAGAGCTACTGGTACGTGCATCTCACCTCTCGAATAAAACATCGAGCAGGTCATAGGCGAGGCGAGGTAGACATCATGGGCACAACGGGGTGTTCGGCGTTGCCATGCTCAGCTCCGTCCTGGGCTTCACCGGAGCTGCTTCTCCTGGTGACAGCCTCCACGGTGCGCGGTCCCCAAGGGCGGTGATGTGCCCGGTGGTGAGGCCTTGGCTCGGTGCGCCCGGAGCTCCTGCAAGACGCAGTGCTCCGAGATGGCGATGGCGCGGCGTTCCCGGACGATGGCTGCGCGGAGCTTCTGGATGGCGATGGCATGGTGCTCCTTGATGGTGACGGTGAAGTCGTGGCCGGCTCTACGACGATGGCGCCTTCAGCTCGGCGTCGAGGCAAACGACATAGGCAGCCGGTCTCCTGCTCGGCGTGCTGCACAGACGGAGCTTCGTGCTCCACAGCGAGGTAAAGCAAAAGACGGACGCGGTGGCTTGACGAAGGTGTTCACGACTTGTCGCGGCTTCGACTTCTCCTCCACTCACGAACCGCGGCGGTAGCGACGAAGCTTGGAACAGGGGAGCAGGGGCGTCGGCGTTCCCGGCGTCGCAGGTGGCGGTTGTCTCGGTGGTTGCCACCTGGTGCGGCACGGGGCTCCTGGACGGTGGTGTCCTCGGCTCGAGGTTGCCGAGATGCGCAGCGCAGAGCAAAAAGCAGGGGAGCGGCGGCGCAAGGGAAAAGAAGGGGAGCAGCTGCGGGGGATTTTATATCCCGTGGGCTAGGGTTTGGAGCAGCCTGTAGGGTGAAACGAGCGGCGGCGATCCTCGGCGTCCGTGCCCTGGACGCGTGGCGAGCATCCGGTCGTGGAACGGGACCTCTGGCCGATCCGTTTTGTGGAACGGCGACCGGGGAGGGAGAACGGGGAAGAGGAACAGCGTCGGCTCCGCGTGAAGGCTACGCGCGAGGGGGCGCTGGCGTGGCATCCGTGGCATGCATCAGCGGTGGTGGTGTAGCTGGGCCGGCTGCAAAGAAGCTCCTGGGCCCGATGTCGCTGATGGCCAACGCAAAGGCCAGCAGGCCGGATAGCTTGTGCGGGCTGGATAGCTCGTGAAAACCAAGGGGCTGAGCTTTACGGTAGTGATCAGGATGATCAAGCAAGGCACATGTTTTGGTTGAAAAGTAATTAGGGAAGAAAAGATAGAGATTTAACATGAAGCCCACACGTCAAGCCAAGCTAATTGGCTAGAGTTAGCTCGGGTGTAAAGGTTAGAGTTAGTCACACAAGGTTAACATTTATAAATAGTTTGAATTTGAATAAAGTTCAAATTCAAACTCTCACACATGTTTAAACTCCAAATTAAAATCCAACAAGAATCAACTCAAATTTTTATACCATAACTTTGAAAGTAATTTTATATAATTTTAATTTATATGGAATTTGGGATGAGAGGCTAGCACATTGGTTTAAAATTCGGTAGCACACAAGTTCAAACAAAAAGTTTTAAATTTTTGCGAAAATTCACACATGGGAAAACATTCAAATTTCTAGGATGTTACATTCCTCCCCCCTCACAAGAATCTCGTCCCCGAGATTAAGCTCGTACCGGGTGTGGTGAGGGTCTTCTCTTCGGTGTGTCTCCAAGATGTTGATGTACTTGACGTTGTAGAGCTTTGTCGACAAGACTTCCTATCTTCCACTTCTCGTATTCCCATGAGAGCTCTCGAAGCCAGGTGCTATTGCATGTTCACTGGTGTTAGACTCCAGAAGCACTTACGATGTATGATCTCTATATCCCTTGATCTATACTCTTATTCCATCTCGCGACAAATTTTCAAGTATAGGTTAGATATCTCTTTTTCTTAATCCATATCAACTAGCCGTGCTACTTAAGCTGGGTAAGCTCATAGCAGTTTGGAGCTTGATAGCCTCATATTATTCCAATCCTCGAGCTCGAGGTTACATCCTTCTTATCAATTAATCTTATTCCAAAATTTACTCCGTATGAACTGGGCCATAGTCTCATGGAGTCCATTATGTACTTATAATCCAATTAGGCACGAGTCTCCCACTTCTTTCCATATGAGGGAGTCGTATGCTTTATGTCTAGCAGAGGTCTGCAAATCTGACGATATCCCTGAGCCTAACTTGCAGTAAGTAATTAGTCGGTATGCATATAGCAAGCTCTTATCCAAATGGGTTGCCATATACCAAAGTTCTTGTATTCCTTAGCGTACCCATAAGTTTATCTTTGTCCAAATTTGACTGCTTATCCAAAAGAGGTACGCTAAGCAGAAGTTGAGTCTCACAAATATCTTTTCCTCATCCATGTTTTCTCATATTCTCTAGGTTTCCCTAGTTTATCCAAGAAATCTTCTTGAAGCCATACCCATGTGGGATATGTTGAAGATATAAAATATTATCTCTTGATCCATAAGTAGATATACTGGTTTTTCCAAAACATCAGTGCAGTCGCACCTCTTGTGGCGTGCACTCTCAGCAACTAGCTGCACTTGGGTGATCATAACTTCCTTTTTACTTCCTTAGTCATCTCGAGGCTTAGGAAATACCTCTGCTTCTTGTATAAGCACATCCAAATAGTTTACCCTGCTGCAATACTTGTATTCCATCATAAAATCTTGTGTGGTTAATCAAGGTTCCTCAAATTTCAGGGCGATTTCTCATCTTCCAGAACTCCTCTGAGTGTCCAGTAATCTTTACCATTCTTCGTGTGCGGCTCTTATATCAATCCATCTGTTGGTTTATCACGTCGTCAATGATTCTCGTCAGAGTGCTAGCAACATCTGACATGTCCGATTAGCTCCTGGTCGTAAACACTATGAATGGTTACTTCCCATTCATGATAGTCCATGTTAAGAGGGGTCATCTGCAACACCCTCGACTATGCGAGTAATTCTCCCCATCCGAAATCTCACACTAGTCGATTTGGTTCCAATTTCTTGGGATGGATCTTCACGCGGAAGTCCAATCTACCTTACTCTTGTATGCTTAGCAAACTCTTCTGACTTATTTTCCAATAGGGTGGTAGGTCCCAACTGCTAGGTCAAACAGCTAACCTATGTCCGGTAGTTACCGAAGTAGTTCTTCTTCCCACTAGTTCAACATATGGTGTCCAGTAGAGCTTCTTTATTAATTGCTTATTCCAAAAGTGGGATCGACTGAACTTATCCAAAATGCATCGCTGACATCTTAGGGTACTCATCTGCCCTTAACCAATATATGCTTCCATAGAGGTACCTGCACTTCTGAGCTTTCGGTGTTTCAAATTCTCTGGTACTCGTTCTCTGGTTTGCGAACTCGGTTCCAATGATCTTCGGGTAACTCATCTGAAACCTTGGTCTGATCTGTCGAGGTTGCGAGAAGTTCTTCTCTTCTTCTGAAGATTGGTCTTGTTATTAAGCTTGACTCATCGGTCTCATTCTTCAAGCTCTTGATCTTGCAGGATGGGGAGCTAAGGTCTCTAAAAGGAGTCATCTAAGGATCTAGCAAGCATAGCACTCAGTACAATTTCACACAATCATGAAGAGGCATAACAACCATAAGACCATTAAAATCCAATCACTCAAGCAATCTACCAAACAATTGTGTATCTCGAGGCTGACTCCTAAGTCCTTCGAGAGTACACCCGGGAAAAGCATACTAGTATATCGTGGGCACTTGTGGGAGTTTCACTAATGTTAGTGTGGCATCACGTGAAAGGATACGTCCATCTGATGTCTCGGTGCTGAACTTTTCGAAACAGGCTGGTGAAGTTCTTATCCATGCTGGCTTGATTGAAAGCAGGTAAATTGTGTTCCATATCCCTCTTTGAGTCACATGGCTTATTGCTATCCATTGGACTCATATAGTACTGATGTTGTATCCTGTAAAAATTGCTACCTTCACGACCCTTCGGGTTAGGGTCTAATTACCAAAGCCATCCTTCTGACTGAAGGGATTCCATATGTAGCCCGAGAGGCGTAAGGGGTCCTGTGGGAGGAAGCTAAAATCTTCTTCATCTTAGTCTAATGCTTCTTGTCCAATTCTTCCAATTCAGATACTCCCTCTTAATTGGACTACTCTTCTTCGTCCGTGGTTCTCGTGGCTTTGTCCTTCCAAAGGGGGTGCTCTATATTACATTTGTGCCCCATGTTCCTCATATGTTCATTTTTAATCCATCGTCAACTTCGGTCGGTTAGGAGGATTCGATCCCAAGCATCCGAGTTTCACACTTCACGTCAATGGAAAATTCCATATAAACTTATCAAATCCTTATTCCAAGTATTTAATGCTTGCTTCCAGGGTGGTCGTAGCTGTTCAATCCATTATTTGCCTCCTATAGCTGCAGCTAGTTACATTATCTTAATCCAGTTTGACTTGGCTATTCTTGTAGCTTCAAGTCGATGGGTCTTTTATCCAAAAGCTGAGCTACGGGCACCTCAGGGGGTTTCGATTCCTGTATCCAAGCTTACATATGCCAAATCCATATAGTAGATAACCAGTTCCTTATGTTGGCGCACTTGAGTTTAGAATCTTAACTCCTTATTGTCTCCAGAGTGGCACTATCCTAGCTCCATCCTGAGCAAAGAGAGAAGGGCGCAGATTGTTCTTGTTGCTTCTCTTGTGTGCAGTCTTCATGCAGCATCATGGTGGCAGTCTATTCCATCTTTGGTAGTCTGAACTCCAATGTAGGGGAACTGTGATGGTGTAAACTTGTAGTGAGGGTCCAACAGGGGATAATCCAAGTAAGTCCTGTAGAGTTACCTTCATCTTTTCCCTGTACCCAATCTCCGTAGCTATCTTCATGATAATTGTCTTTGTCTTGTACGAGGCATCCTTCTGTAGTATGGCTTGATCTTGATCAAGTGACATTCGTTGTTATCCAAAGGTCAGCAAACACGTAGAGGGGTTGTTAGTAACTCAGTTAGTTAGTGAGAAATCAAGGATGTAATAGTAGAATTCAAGGGGTTTATATAAAAGTCAAGGAGTATATATTTAATCAAGGATGTTTAGGCTGTCCTAAACTATCGGCCATTGCTAGGGCTCGTCCTACAGTCAAGTACGGCTCTGATACCACCTGAAACGAACCAGATTTCCAAAACTGGAAACCCGATCCTCTGCACTTCTGTGATAGTCCCAGGAAGTGGCTATCACGTGCAAACCCTGTCTCAAGTGGTACAAATCCATACATCACAGGGATAGAGGAAATATTACATAATTTTATTAATACATCAGAGTACAACATTTCGGCACAAGCCGGGTACAAGTCCAACTGGAATAAACAAGAAAGGTAAAACATCTACGCAGCGGATCTATCGAAGCGAAGCGTCTCCAGCTCCACGGGCAAACTTGAGTGTAGGACCAGCTCTAGTCTTCCCATCCTTCCTCGTCGTTGTAGTAGTCGATCACCAAGTCTGAAAGCATTGCCATCTACCCGATAAGCGGGTAGGTCATGTCAGCTTCCCAACAAAGATCAAAAGCGGTGGATGAATTCTAATATGCATGGATAAACCTATATCTGGCTGTAGTAAGTTTATGCAAGCAGCGGTAGCAACATCAAGGTAAGCGGTATTGCAGAGAGGTCACCATCTCCGAGGAGATCCACACCTTTGAGGCCAACGCCTCCGGGGTCAACACCCCAAGCAAGGAAAGTACACAAAAGCACCGAATCTCAACCAAGACTCAGCATCCCACTCTCATCTGCGATGTGGGGTCACCAACTCCTATCCCCACATCTCAACGGTACGAAGTCGGGCTCACACACTCGGGAGAGAGAAGCAACACAAGAAATGTCTAGCCAGGTGAGAGATCGAAAGGGCTGTCCATATCAGTGGACACAGACTATAGCTATAGGTTTAACACTCTGCAGAGGTTGTACAACTGGACCCGCCGGATAGGGCAGAAACGGGGATCAGCCGTTCCACATCCCTACCTAACGGCCGGAGACCTAGCAGTGGGTGGCACTCTCCTGCCTCTCCGAGCCTGACTCGTCCTGAACTGGGGCGCGAAACTTGCCAGCAGGGCCTCGGAGCTGTGAAACCATCCCCGGAGGAGCCGGGGCGTTGTCTACTCGGGGGGTATAACCCGTCCCCCTCACACGACCACACCGGTCCGCTTACAGGCTAGATGCCATCCACCTACTAGTTCTCGGACCGAACCCCGCCCATAACAAGGCGAACGGTTTGTACCAAAATAGCCCAAAGATCAAGGTCACACAGACGATCGGTCCTTAATTGCAAGGAGCGAGCACTCCACCAACTCCACCCGTCCGACACGCCGCTAGGGCGGGAGGCTAGGTCGCATCTCCCCTAGACAGGCATTCACAAGTAACCAAGCGGCTCGCTCCCGCGGTAACACATCAAGGAGTCACACTCACCCAAAACACACGCTAGAGTACACCAAGATATCCCAATCTCGGCCCAGCACCAGAGATCCAACCATATCACAAATCCAATAAAATATATGGATAGCAAGTATCGGGGACTAGCTTGGGGTCTGTAGCTAGTCCCAAAGGTAGGAAGTTCAAGGTACAGGATATATCAAAATCAAGGCAAGGCTAAAAGATTGTCTATGCATTTCAATCATCCAAAGTATAATAAATAAAGCACTAGCAACTAATAGCATGCATGGGATCTACATGGTTGGGAGTGACATGACACCGGCGAGGTAGTCGTCGTAGAGTAGTAGAGGTTGGGCCCTTCCTTCGGGTCAACGGTCTTCCCGATCGTCACAGCTCGTGTCGTCGTCGCAGCTCGAGTCTTCATACAAGGTTACAAGCCTACACGAGATGCGACGCGAAAATAAATAACGGCAATCATCTAAGCATTAACTCCAAATAACATCAATTAGAAGAACCAAATAAATCCGAACTAGCTACAAGCAGCACTAGTTTAATTTAATGAAATCAAAGTAATTAGTTTTATATTAAAATAGTTTTAAGCTACTAGCTTTATATACTAGAAAACAAGTTAGAGAGAAGGGTTAGTTCAAGGTTGGGTTTGCCGATCAAGGCTAGAGGTTTGGTGATTGCGTCTGCAAGGTATTAGCGCAACCGATAGGTGCAACGAAGCGAATGCTCAGAGGATGAGGAGGGATGAGAAAGGAGAAACGAGCTAGGCAAGGCATTATCAGAACAAGGTGTGCGGTAGCAGAGCAGAGAGGATGAAAGGGGTTGACTTACGGTCGGCCAAAAAGGGTGGCGACACGGTATAGCGTGCTCAGGAGCACGGCGGAGCAAGTGCTAGCAATGCGACGATAACCACGGCGTAGTGGCTAGGTTGCAACGCGGGGTTGCCGTGCTTGTAGCAGTGGCCACTGCTCATGGCACGGCCGTCCATCACGCGCGGCCTCCTAGTTGCAAGCACCTGGTACTGCGCACGCTTCGCTGCACAAAACAAGGTAAAGCGAGAGTGGGTATGCGGGTTGCGGTGGAAGCGGTGTGAACAAGACTTGGAGAAGTTATTCATGTCCGCGGCAGACCAGTGGCTAGTTGCGGGGTTCCGGCGTCCCAGATCCACAAAAGCGCAGTGGTGGGCAGCGGCCACGAATCCTACTCCCAGTTCACGGGCAAAAGAGGTTCGATTCAAGGGCAAGAGCGGATAAGAATAGGGTAGCAGCGAGCGTCTCGGAATTATGAAACCGACGCAAGTGGTTTCACAATATTCGGAGCTCCGGATAATTAGTTAAGAATTTTTAAAGATTAAAAGTATTTTTAAAGAATTTATAAAGGTTAAAAGTATTTTTGAAATTAATTCCTGCATTTACAAAAGGGATAACTATATGTTAACTATAGGTTAGCTCTTGATGGCTTTAGGTTAGCTTATAGCCGGCTAAATGCCAGCTGCAGAGGTCCAAGTGGCTGCCACGCAAGTGGCTAAAGCTAGCTACAAGGCATCTATAGGTGAGGTGGCAGCCCATGTGGCAGCTTAGGTGGCTGTGGCCACACAGGATCCTGGGGTGGATCCTCTGCGGCTGGGAGCGAAGCAGGCCGGCGTGTGGCGCGAACGGGACTGGTGTGGCACACGAGATCCAGGTAGCAGCGGTTTGGCTGGTGACTCCGCAGGCCTCCGTGTGGCTTCGTTCAGAGTGCCAGAAAAACAAGGGCGCTCGCAAGGTGTTCGGTCGAACGTCAACAAGGAAGCGGCGGCGCGACAAGGTGCTCGCCGGCGACGGGGTTTGGCTGCTGCGGCTGCGCATGCACCTGCACAGTTTGGCGGCACGAAGGCCGGGCAGAAGTGGTTCGGCTCCCACGGCTCGATGGTCGGCTCACAAATCGACGGCGGACACAGGAACTGATCAGGACAGTGGCACGGCGGAACGAGCAACGGAGAACAGAGTAAGGCAGGACATGGATGTGCTCACCGTTGGGCTTGTTGTCATGGTTCAGGCGTTTCGACGAGCACGTCGAGGGCGAGGTAGACGGAGGCCGGTCGTCCGTGAAGGGTAGGACAGCAGCTCGGGGCAGTAGCAAGGGCATGCTCCTTCGTCTTTGGGCAGCATGGCTTCACACCAACAAACAGGGCATCAGCTTGGACGGCAAAGGTCAGCACAGGCAAGATGAAGGGGAGAGAGCTACTGGTACGTGCATCTCACCTCTCGAACAAAACACCGAGCAGGTCATAGGCGAGGCGAGGTAGACATCATGGGCACAACGGGGTGTTCGGCGTTGCCATGCTCAGCTTCGTCCTGGGCTTCACCGGAGCTGCTTCTCCTGGTGACGGCCTCCACGGTGCGCGGTCCCCAAGGGCGGCGATGTGCCCGGTGGTGAGGCCTTGGCTCGGTGCGCCCGGAGCTCCTGCACGACGCAGTGCTCCGAGATGGCGATGGCGCGGCGTTCCCGGACGATGGCTGCGTGGAGCTTCTGGATGGCGATGGCATGGTGCTCCTTGATGGTGACGGTGAAGTCGTGGCCGGCTCTACGACGATGGCGCCTTCAGCTCGGCGTCGAGGCAAACGACATAGGCAGCCGGTCTCCTGCTCGGCGTGCTGCACAGACGGGGCTTCGTGCTCCACGGCGAGGTAAAGCAAAAGACGGACGCGGTGGCTTGACGAAGGTGTTCACGACTTGTCGCGGCTTCGGCTTCTCCTCCACTCACGAACCGCGGCGGTAGCGACGAAGCTTGGAACAGGGGAGCAGGGGCGTCGGCGTTCCCGGCGTCGCAGGTGGCGGTTGTCTCGGTGGTTGCCTCCTGGTGCGGCACGGGGCTCCTGGACGGTGGTGACCTCGGCTCGAGGTTGCCGAGATGCGCAGCGCAGAGCAAAAAGCAGGGGAGCGGCGGCGCAAGGGAAAAGAAGGGGAGCAGCTGCGGGGGATTTTATATCCCGTGGACTAGGGTTTGGAGCAGCCTGTAGGGTGAAACGAGCGGCGGCGATCCTCGGCGTCCGTGCCCTGGACGCGTGGCGAGCATCCGGTCGTGGAACGGGACCTCTAGCCGATCCGTTTTGTGGAACGGCGACCGGGGAGGGAGAACGGGGAAGAGGAACAGCGTCGGCTCCGCGTGAAGGCTACGCGCGAGGGGGCGCTGGCGTGGCATCCGTGGCATGCATCAGCGGTGGTGGTGTAGCTGGGCCGGCTGCAAAGAAGCTCCTGGGCCCGATGTCGCTGATGGCCAACGCAAAGGCCAGCAGGCCGGATAGCTTGTGCGGGCTGGATAACTCCGGAAAACCAAGGGGCTGAGCTTTATGGTAGTGATCAGGATGATCAAGCAAGGCACATGTTTTGGTTGAAAAGTAATTAGGGAAGAAAAGATAGAGATTTAACATGAAGCCCACACGTCAAGCCAAGCTAATTGGCTAGAGTTAGCTCGGGTGTAAAGGTTAGAGTTAGTCACACAAGGTTAACATTTATAAATAGTTTGAATTTGAATAAAGTTCAAATTCAAACTCTCACACATGTTTAAACTCCAAATTAAAATCCAACAAGAACCAACTCAAATTTTTATACCATAACTTTGAAAGTAATTTTATATAATTTTAATTTATATGGAATTTGGGATGAGAGGCTAGCACATTAGTTTAAAATTCGGTAGCACACAAGTTCAAACAAAAAGTTTTAAATTTTTGCGAAAATTCACACATGGGAAAACATTCAAATTTCTGGGATGTTACAAGCATATTTTTGAAAGTAGCCTTCGGAACCCAGCTATGCCACCATGTTATCCACTGAGGGGATCTCGGGCTCCTCTGTCTCGGGAGAGGGTGGAGATCTAGGAGGTTCGAATCCATGATGGTTATGCAATAATTTGAGAGTGTCCTTCATTTGTTTCCTCTCTCTCCTAGACCTCTGTTGCTCGACCAATACATCCCTTTGACTCCTACACATAGATGTGAAAAAGTTCATGAGCCGGCGTATAGGAGAGGGAGGCTTGTCCCTTGGCTGACTGTTGCTGCCTGTCCAGTGGCTGCTGTTGGCTGGTGCTGCTCCTGCTGCTGCCCTTCTCCTTCCTCCATTTCTACCTCATCATATGTTCCAGGTGAGGGAGTCCTTATCCTCTTGGGTACCGGGACTTTGAAGGGCTCATGCTTAGCATCCTTTAGAAACTTTCTTTTTGCCACCTTTTCAATGATATGCATGATATAAGGTGCATAGCCACACAACATCTGGGGGCTCTCGCTAATGGTCTTGATCTCCTCCCAAATGAAATCACTCACTGAGAATGGAAGTCCGGGAGGCCTTGTATGAACGAGCAAGCCCTTAGCATAGTTGGAGATATCCGCCGGGTTTCCGCCCCTAGGTGCGAGTGTCAACTGAAACATGCGGTTAAGCATGCTATAGTAGGAGTAAAGCCCCGCTGCATAACCCACATTTCCTTGTTTGTTTCTTGGGTACATGAACATCATCTCTGTAGGCTCCATCGGACGAGTGCCACGGTGAATGTAAGGAAGAGTCACATCCGCCGGGCTAGCTCCAAGCAATCTAGCAAAGTGTGTGAACGTGACATTATATCTAGAGCCTTCGGTCATCCAATGCATTTTCCTTGTACCCTCATACTCCTCAAAAGCAACAGTGGCATAGAATTGTGCAATGATCTCCGTGTTCCAACTGTGCCTAAATCCCATAAAAGGCTTAATTCTCAGAGTAGTACAAACCTCAATGATATCTCTGAAAATTGCATTGTTTGTCTTCTCCATATATCCCCAATCTATCCAACGAGCCTCTACAACAATGCCCTTCTTCTTGGCTATGATAGCGGTGGAATAGTAGTCCTGCTGAAAGAAAGTGTGAAATCTGTAATCTATCCCACTAGCCATGTCCTTGGGCTCACCATAGGGCCACTCCCTTCTCTTCCTTCTATCTGCCTCAGTCTTACCCATGCCAAGATAATTCACTATGCGATAAGTTCCTGGATGACTGGCCTCCTAATCTCAAGCATAAGCTGCTCTTCTCCTTCTTCTTCTTCCTCTGCTCCTCTTTCCCTTCCACCATAATCCTCTTCATCATCGTCGTCATCATCTGCTGGTCCTTTCCCATGCCATTCCATTCTATAGTTCTCATCACTCTCTTGATCATCCTCACTAGAAGTCTCATGCCCTTCTTCCACAATCTCGTCCACAACATTTGACTGAGCTGCTCTAGGCATCCTAGGCCTCAAGATAGGGCCACTGGAGGTACCGGAGGGCTCAATCGAATCGGGATCATCTTCCGGCTCATCAACCCTCTTTTTCTTCCTTGACCTCGAGTAGGTCTTCGAGAAGTCCGAAATTTGATTCCTGACCACAAATATGTGATAAAATAGATATAAGGTCCATAGGAATTGAATCGAGACTCAACGAGAATTGAAAATGAAATTTTGGACAAAAAGATGGTTGCTGTCTAATAAAACCGGTCAGACCGGTTTCGCCGGCTGAAACCCTAGATTATGGAATTCAAAATGTAGCCATCCAAATTGATTCAAAATTTAGAGATAGCTTCCTGTGCATACTAGAAGATGATTGCTCAAAGGAATCCGAGAGATATGCATGGAGCTTAAGAGATCGGGCAAAGAGAACTTTTGAATACCTTGAGAGGATGGGAGAAGATGAGTTGAGCCTCAAAAACGGTCTCCAATCCGGTCAGGCTGAAGATTAGCACCTCAATCCCTTAAACTCCAAAGGGGAAGTCTTCTTCTTGGTCCAATATCAAGATTCCATGGTTGGGAGAGTGAGAGTGAGGTGGAGCTTGGGGAGAGGGAGATGAACATGACCCTGGACTGGTGGGGATGAAATGAGGTGAAGAGAGGGAATATTCCACATGAGATGCTCATAAAGAGGTGGACCTGAGGTAAACCGGTCAGACCGGTTTCAGAAACCGGTCAGACCGGTTTGCCTTAGGAAACCAGCTAAAGTTAAGAACCTGAGATTTGAAGCTTGATTTGAGAACTAATATGAGAATTGTGTTCAAGATATGTCCATATACTAGTTCCTTCTCTGAAAAACCTGAAGCTTCAACTCTTTATCCAAAAGCCTCTTTTACTCCGCGAGTGGTGATTAGAAAGAAGGATAAGATATTGAAAGAATTTTGCTCCTTTTCTTTTTGAGATAGATCTAGTGAGATAAAGAGATAAAGAGATGAACTTTAGTCACTAGATAACTCTCATAGAAAATTTTTTCCAATTAGGTCCAAAAGCTCCTTGATACTTCCAAGAAACTTAGAGAGATAGATAGATATGAAGAATATGTTAGACTTAAGAAAATCTCACCACTTGTGACTAGCCATCAATCAAGCAAGGTTAACTATAGTCACAAGTGGGTCAATCAGGTCATAAAGACCAAAAACTAAATATTTTTCAAAAATCACACATATCCTATCATGCTAGTTGAGTTTTTCAAAAATCTAACCTATGTCACGCGAACATGTGGCTTAACAAGTTTTAGGACCATATTGGGATGTTTAATTCATGCCTCTCACATTATAATAAGCATCTGATGTAAAGTCAATATAAAGGTAGGCATCAATTAAATATCCAATAGGCACACAAGAGAGAACCTTGAATAGACCACATGCTAAGAGAATGCACACACTAGCATGAATAAAATCTAGATGATAAAGGTAGAACAAGAGTGAGTGTGAACCATACCTTTGCCTCTAGCTTATCACATTTTCACATTGGTGAATTGTGATTTTCCTTTGACTTGTGCATTGCCATGTTAAGTTCAAGTTCTAGCTCTCATTTTGATAAACCTTTTAATCATAGCACTAGAGAGACACTTAAATAGCATAAGCACTAGTTTCAATCCTTAGTGACCTTTTGGGTTAGAGAGACAAGAGGTCCACTAAAAATTAAAACCTCACAATATAGATCAACCCTTTGTTTAT
Organism: Cenchrus fungigraminus; assembly: GCA_036936925.1. NCBI lineage: Eukaryota > Viridiplantae > Streptophyta > Magnoliopsida > Poales > Poaceae > Cenchrus > Cenchrus fungigraminus. The sequence goes on along the minus strand of CM072768.1, from coordinate 56,308,506 downwards.
GGAGCATATGAAATAATGTGAACGACTAAGGTCACATGCACCATTTTGGCACTTAAGTCCATCTCAAGGAATTTAAACTATATTGTGGTGAGTAGCTATGCTTAAGGTTAGTTTCATAATCCAAAGAGAAAGATTAGGTCTGTTTTACCACTTTGGACTCAAGGATCATAGCATACTCCATGGAAGAGAGACGAGCTCTCCTTTTTGAGACTACAAGAATCACTAGATGAAAGCATTAGTCTCAAAAACACAAATTGTAGAGTGATCTCCCCCTAAATAGGTGCATCATGGATTTGAGTTGCATGAAATGAGCACTTAGTCAATTTAATGAACTTGGAGAGGTCACTTCACAATTTGGTTATGGCACAAGAGAAAATAATTTCTAAATATTGAAATTGTGCCAAGTATACTTACTATCACCAAGAAAGTACGTACTTGTATGATGCTATAAAAGAGCTGAGGTTAATCATTTGAATTTCTTGAATCAATCTTGAAGTATATCACTCAGTTGGGCATCATTGGGCCAGAACCAGTCAGACCGGTTTGGCAAACCGGTCAGACCGGTTTTGCCAGTCAGTCAACCTAAAGCCTTTCTTCAAGACTCTATCAGCTCCCAATGCAGGTATATTTTCATGAATCTTCAATTGATGATAATCACCCTGATTCTTGATGCTCTATAGGTCTGAATTCCCAGATCCCGGAACCTCTGAGGAATTTCCTGGAGGTTGAGTTCCTGCAGCAATTTCCGGAACCTCCGGAGAATTACCCGAAACCTCTGGGGTCTGCACATCCAGTGAAGCAGGGATGTTTGGCCCTTGGAGTTGGTGTTGAAGCTCGGAAATTTTCTTCATCTTTTCTTGAGCTTCAACTTGGTCTAGCATTACCTTTGGCCAAACACTTGATTGACTTACAATTTTACTTCTTCTTTCACCTGCACCATTTAAACCAACTTGCTCTACTAGAGAGCGGTTACAAGCATCATATGATAAGAGGAGCATAAATGTACACCAAATTACTTAGTCAAGCCAAGTGCACAAAACCAAGGTCTTGAGCACAAGTATCCACTTAGGATCAATTGACTAAGATGAGATATAAAGCGTGTGTTACCGAGATGTCATTGGAATAGGGATATAAAAGTTTATTCTTGACACTTGACATTATTCTAGCTCATAGTCCTTTTCTTGAGTTTTGCCAAGCCTCCAATGCATCTCCATGCTCCTGCGATTCTAGCAAGCTCTTTTTGGTACCCAAACCATGTTGGGTCCTTTAGGGTTAGTCACAAGAGATTTGGGAATCCAAATGGCTCTTATGCTAGTTTGAGGTGAACTAATCACTCTAGTAGCATAGATACCATTCTTGTCATCCCTAAGTCTAGAAATGCATAATCGACGAGTTTTGACTTAGGAATGTTACCATTTGGACAATCATTACTCTCATGTCCCTTTAACCGACAAGTGTAGCAAATACGACTTTTGATCTTGTTTGCTGAAGCCTTGCTCTTGTTTTTGCTCACTTGTTGCTTCTTGGTCTTGTGGCTTGCTGTAGAAGCTTGATTGCACTTGATATGCTCTTGAGGCGTTGTTGTTGCCAAAACCGGTCTAACCGGTTTCTCAAACCAGTCAGACCGGTTTGGTGCAGACAGCACCCCAGTCACTTGTGGACATGCCTCAATGAAGTGTCCATGTTGCTTGCATTTGTAGCATATCCTTCTCCTTAGCTTCCTTTGCCTTTTCTTCTTGCCTTCGAGCTGAGGAGAGCACATGGATGCATAGTGCCCCATCTTTGAGCACTTGAAGCATTGTATGTGATCAAGCTTCTTTTTCTTGATTTCTTGAGCCTTGTGATTGTTGCCTTGCTTCTTCGGTCGGAGGGTTGAGCTAGCGCGGTTTGAACCCTTCTCAAGCTTCTTCACCATGTTGTCACGGTTATCTTGAGAAGGTTGCACTTGACTCTTTCCCTTCAACTTGCTCTAGTCTTCTTTAAGCTTTTCAACCTTTTGCATGAGTTGATCATTTTCTTTTGCAATGAGGTCATCACAAGTCTCTACAAGTACATGCTCAATACTAGATTGGCTTGCTTGAGAACAACAAAGTTTAGTACAAGACAATTCAATATTGACATGTGAGCATGTGCATGTGTGTGAGAGAGGTTGAGTGGATGTTACCGACGAAAGCACAACCTCATGAGCTACTTCTAGACAAGTATATGATTCTACAAGCCTATCATGAGAGCACTCAAGCTCCTTGTGACATGCTTGTAAAACCATATGCTCGCTAGTGAGCTTTTCAAGCTTATCATTGAGCACCTTCTTTTCTTGCTCCAAAGATGCTACACATGTAGACAAGTTAGTAGCACAAGCAACTTTATTAAGCAAGACATCGTATTTATTGACCAAGGTAGAGTGTGAGAGTTTGAAGGCTTCAAGCTTTTGAGTTAAAGACTTTATGGTGTCAACTTGATCTTCAACTCTCTTTGTCATTTGATCTTCCTTGGTTTCCTTGCTCTTCTTGGCCATCAAGCACTTGTGATCATCAACACTAGGAGTTGAGGACCTAGAAAACTCAGATGCTTGTCTTGATCGCCTTCTTGAACGCTTGTTACCCTTCACTGCGTTCATCCTGTGAAAACCGGTCAGACCGGTTTTGAAAACCGGTTTCCCACAGGGTCACCCGACTTGCTTTTCTTGTCTTGTTGATCCATGGGTGAGGTCACTAGAGGATTAATGTGTGCTTTGGAGGTGGAGCATTCTTCTAAGGATACACTTTCCACTTGATCCTCACTAGTTGACGGCTTGTCATGCTCAAACCTCAAATCTTCATTTTGGCTTTTGATTTCTCTTCTCTCATCTTTGGCCAAGATGTCATCATGAGTACATGAAGATGAGTGGTTTGCAGTTGTGGCTTCACTTTGCATGCTTGCTCTTTGATCTTGATCTTCGCATTTGGGCATATCGTAAAGATCTTGAAAAATCTCCCAAATATCATGTGCATCAATTATGTCATCACAAATTAATTCCTGCACATCACAACTCAAGGTACTACGAATGTAATTTGTAACTTAAGCGTTGAGTTGCCAACATTCTAACTCCTCTAGAGATAAGCTCAGACAAGTCAATGTTGTCTACTCTAGTGTGAGGAAAAAGAATACTAGCAACTACAACATGCTCAGCATGTGGACCAAAGGTCCTAATTCCATTAAGTACATGAGCTGACCAAGAATCGTAGTTTGAGCCACCTAGAGTCAATGGCTCAAAAGATACCTCATATGTTGTCGACATCTTTTCTCCAAGCGGTTAAGCTCGAATCGGAGTTCTTTGCTCTTATACCAATTGAAAGGATCTTGATGTCGTCTAAAGGGGGGTGAATAGACGAATCTGAACTAATTAAAACTTCAACCCTCTGTTAGTACCAAAACCGGTCAGACCGGTTTCCAAAACTGGTCAGACCGGTTTTTGCTAGGCAGAAAACCAACAAACAAGTATATGCCCTCTACGAGTCCTAGCACAAACCAAACTTGGTGTAGGACTTCCACAGGTGTTTCCAAGAGTGTTAATGAAGTCCCTGCACACAGCACAAGTACACCAAAGTAGATCGAAGCGGAAGCACAAAGATTAAGCTAGAAACAACTTAAGGTAAATGCAAGCAAATGTAAAGCAAGTAAGAGCACAAAGACACCGGATTTATCCCGTGGTTCAGCTCGCCACTAAGGCTGGCCTACGTCCACGTTGTTGAGGTAAGCCACAAGGGCTTTGGGATCTCTTTCAATCCGCTCCTACCTCACACATATCGCCAAGGCAATAGATGGAGTGTTCCACTATCTTTGATTTGCAATTGCAAACTTCTTGGAGCTGCCACACAACGATCAGGAGCTTCCAAGCGACTTCTAGCCGTCTAGGAGCCAAGGGCTCCAAGAGTAAAAGATGCTTCACAAGATATTTAACAAGATCAGCAGGTGCTCAAGTATGGGATGCTCACTAGGCTTCACAAAGCTCTCTAAGCTCTCACACAAGTCACTCTCTCAACCCAACTCAAGGATAGGGCACTAAAGGCTTTAATCTCACTTAGAGAGGTTGGGGAGAGCTCAGCTGGGGTTCTGGAAGGTGTTAGAAGTGTGGAGAACCAGCAGCCCCTCAAAGAGGAGCTCATGGGTATAAATACCCAACTTCCACGAAACTAGCCGTTAGTCTGTCAGACAAAACCGGTCAGACCGGTTTTCAAACCAACTAGCCGTTGGACGGTGTCAGTGCCAAAACCGGTCAGACCGGTTTGGGCCAGAGAGCCCTACTAAGGTTTAGATCTGACGGGTTAGTCTCTCATGGGTTCACTTGAGCACTTTTTGATGTTTTGTTGTCCAACCAATGATTCATCACTCTTGATAGTACGGCATACCTAAACTCAAGATAAAAGATAAACCCTAATTAATCTACTTGAGCTTGAACCACCAAGGTACGCCGGTATTTGATCTTCAATGATTCGAGGGCTTCCAAAGTTGTATATCAACTGAGCACATGTATTCGATAAGTAAATATATGTATGTGCTTGAGCATATCCACCTTGAGCTAGTGACTTAGAATTCTTCCATTGAGTAGAGTCAACCACTTTGAATTCTAGAGCCGCTCCAATTTATCAATCATGACACTAGATGCAATTCATTGCTTTCCTCGGTAGACTTGGATATGATACTTCGAAATCCCTTGACGCTCTCAACTTCACCCTAGCAACTTTGCTCATGGTCGCTATCCATAGCTTTTGCTTAGTTCCTCGGTTTAGCCATCTTGATTTCTTCATCACTTATCCTTGTCATGCTTGAGTCAAGCCTTGCACCATAGAGAGCAATGTTATCATAAACGCTAAACAGTAAACAGTCGGTCACCCTTCGTTTAGTGTTTAGACAGTTTAAACGGTGTTTGGACGGAATTGAATGGTCTAAACAGTTTTTGTACTTTATTACTAAATTATACATAAGCATGCTCATAAATGATCAAATATTCTAAGAAGTATACATACTTATACATACAAAAGAGCAACTACATATATTCATGCATGCAAAACATTAGATATAAATATTTATCTATGAAAAAACTTAAGTATATATATTTATCGTAGTAGGAATGCAAGTGGAATTGACAGTGTTCACCTAAACAGTGTGTTAAACAGCCGTTTAGCCCGTATAATAGCATTTAATTCCGTTTCGTTTAGTCCGTTTAGACCGTTTAATCCCGTTTTTTGACCGTTTAATCCCATTTTTGACCGTTTAATGGACCGTTTACAGCCTAAACAAAACAGTTCATCACCGTTTACCGTTTAAACACCGTTTAAATGGCCATTTAGGACCGTTTAGGCGAACACATAGAGAGAATTTCATTTGAGATGCCACTCAAATAATTGTCCTTTGATTGATAAGAAATATCCTTGCTTTGCAAATTTCTATTTGTAGGTTCATCACAATAGAGATAACCACATGACCTTTATTCAACGCTCTACTTGAAGTCTTGCAAATAGCTTCTTTGTACGAGTCAATATCCTCCATATGATGTAAGAGTGAAATCCACTTGATATTATACTTGGTAAGCTAATAGTATAGTTCATTAAGTTCCATCTTGTATCAATAGTGAAATCTCCTTGATGCCATACTCAACTTTGACTTAGTTCTCCCATTTTCATAACACAAGCTTCTCCTTTCTACACAATCATGCTTTGCTTTGACATAGAGAGGCCAACCAAGTACCATAAGTAATCACACCTCTATATTTGCTTTTCTTTAACTTAGGATCACTTGTTGTATGACTTATATAGACTCCAATGGGATGAATCAACATATAAATATCATTTATCAATAATCAACAACCTGCTCACATGTTTTACAAGAGTGTTAGTGATTTAATCAAGTTGTCACTCAACTCACCAAAACCCACTTAGGGCTTGATTGCACTTACAATCTATCATTTGGGCTGGAACAAGTGATTATTTACTTGTATTGGTTGTTGAAATGGTAGTGCGCATCACGCGCCATATGCAATTGTAATCAATAGTCGTTTAATCAATCAAATTAGTTGCCAATGCAATTGTAATTATACTTGAGAAGTCGAAGACAAATCAGTTCAAAAAAAAGTTGAGGACAAATACCATAATTTTAATTGATGTTATGCAGACTTTTTTCTATGACTTGCACATTTATTTTTATTGTTACATCGTGATATGACCCTCCTTTTGTATACCAGTTGATCTAATACTTGAGTGCACTTTCGGTAGGGCGCGCATCGCGCGCCGGATCGTTCTAGTTGCTCTAATATATGCTACCTGTATGCTCTTCCGTAGTGGTGGTGGTGTGGTGATCTTCTCTGTATTCCTCTTGTCGTCTGCTTTGTTTCTTGTTCGAGTTGTTGTTCTTATAGTTGTGCGCTTTGTAGGTTCTTCTAAAGTTGCCTCTTGTACAACTCTCCTCTTAATGAAAAACGTGCATTATATTGCACGTCTTAAAAAAATAAAAAATGCTACCTGCATGCGTTTACGAGCTGAGTAAAGTTGGGCAGGATGTCACAGCATGAAGCCCCTCCCGTTTCATCATCGAGACACACATGCAGTAATTTTCAGTGCAAGTGCAATGCCTGACGTGTAAACTATACTGCAGTCGTCGGAAAATAATGGTTTTGCAGTCGGAAAACGATGAACCAACGAAAGGAAGCAGCACAAGGAGATTTGAAAGGTACCGGTTTTAACCAGAGCACCGCCCCCAAAAGCCTCTAGAGCAGAACGTCGTCACAGCGTGCAGCCCAAGCCGCCAAGCACTACGGCAGCTACATGCTTCCCCGAGTGCCAAATGTGCTCGGGGAAGCCTTCCCCGAGTGCAACAATCGGGGAAGAGCTTCCGAGGATGCCTCTCACGGTGAAGCGACCTTCCCCGAGTACCAAAAATCGCGCACTCGGGGACGCCTTCCCCGAGTACCTTGCTAGCACTCGGCGAAGATTTAACGCCGTCGGCGCCATCCACCATTTTTTTTAAATCCTCTTCCCCGAGTGCTTGCCCTAGGCACTCGGGGAAGAAATTTGTTTTTTTAACCCTCTTTCCCGAGTGCAACACTCAGGGAAGAAATTTATTTTTTTTTAACCCTCTTCCTTGAGTGCAACACTCAGGGAAGAAATTCGATTTTTAAAAAAAGAAATCCTCTTCCTCGAGTGCCGCTGCCAAGGCACTCGGGGAAGAAAATCGCCGGTTTTACCCATCAGGGTTCAAATCCTGGTGCTCGCACCTTTTCCTGGATTTTCCAGGATTTACCAGCGTTATGCGTTAAGTGGTAAGCGACGTTCCTGTCGACGACGAGGCGCCATTGGTGACTTCGGGAATCTCCAGATCTACCGGTGCTCAGTCCTTCGGAGGTGCTCATAGGGGTAGGGTTTGCGTACGTGTATTCATAGGGGTGAGTGTGCGTGCGTGTTGTGAGTGTCTGCGTTGTACTGTGTAATTCTCAAAAAAAAACGTCTTCCCCGAGTGCCGCTGCCCAGACACTCGGGGAAGCCACCTCTTTTCTTTTTTTTGCTTTTCCGTGTGACCAACAAAGCATATATACACAAACCACAAATCAACATCAATATATCACAAACCACAAATCAACCTCAATATATCACAAACCACATTCATAAATCACAAACGACCAAATATGTCTGGAATCCACAATATATTACAAACCACACGTTCAAAAGTACACACTATTCCAAGTTCACAAGTGCAATACATAAAAACGACTCTGCGGGCGGCTCACGGCAACTGGGAGGGTTAGGATGTCCCAACGTGCGATCCCGACGATGCTCTAGCTGGGGATGGCCCGACGTGCGACACCGGTGACCCTCCGACATGGTTCGACGACGCCCCCGAGTGCCGCTGAAAAAAGAGAAGAAATTGCACGTGGGTGACAAGATAAAAATCTAAGTTGCAAAGAAAAGTTGAAAATTTCGACAGCACCTCCCCTGCATGGGGAGGTTTCCAAAACCTGCAAGAAGGTCGGCATGAAGGCCGACAGCCACATTTCTAGCACGAAGGCCGACAGATCAACAAATCCGGCACAAGGGCCGACACATCAACAAATCCGGCACGAAGGCCATCACTAGGTTTGACACTAAGCATGAGCACAGAAAGTAAAACAACCATACTCATACTCACCGGAGAGGACTCTCGACGATGTGGTGGTGGTGGTGCCAGCAGTTGTGCTGGGATCTCCCAACCTTGCTGCTCCCAAGTTGTTGCAGGAACTTGAGCAAACCTTGTTGTTGGGCCTCCAAAGCTTGTATCCTCTGACGCTCGGCCTCACGCTCGGCCCGCTCAGCCTCCAGCTCGGCCCGCTCAGCCTCTCGCTCAGCCTCCCACTCAGTGAGCAGGGCCTCCTGCCGGGCCCGAAGTTGCTGCAGCTCGGCCTGCAACATTTGACACCAATGTTCCAATAATGCAGAGCTAAGGAACGTAAAAGTCAAAGAACGACGAATGAAACTGAGAATGCTTACCTGGAGTGACGCCGTCGCTGTCGGTCGCTGGCTTATGGGTACACTAGAGCTCGTGCTCGCTGCTCGTAGGCGGTCGAGAGGAGTAGAGCCCGTCTCGAGGATGTCGTCGCCAATGTAGAACCGCCCATGCTTCTTGCCTTGCCCAATCCTCATCACCATCTCAGGATCAAGGTGCTCCTCGGTCCTCAGATCGTAGTCTGGCCCGTGGACTAACCTTGACGCCTCCGTGTACGAACTAAGGCGGGTGTGAATGCTGGAGTTGGTGTACGCCTCTGGCCTCGCATCCGGGTTGTACTCGATGTTGGACTTTGTCAGGCCCATGTGGGCCAGAGCATACGCCGCGAGTTGGCCAATTGGCCGGCCACCGTGCGTCGCCTCCTACAAAAAAGGCAACATGTGGTTAGGAATCATGCATAATTGAGCACAGCTAGATTAGACAAGTGGTGGCGACTTACATATGTCTTTTTGTATTTGCTGAGGCTGGCGCTGCCCTGATGGTGAGCTACATCTGGCATCAGCATACGGTGGTCTTTTTTCTCTTGGTGCACCTTCTGCCAGTCCGTGTCCAACCATTTCTCCACTATAGCAGCCCAGCAATCGCAAAAGGTGGCGCACCAGCTCGGAATCACCTACAAGCCATCAGAAGATCAAATTAGGCATAGTTAATCTGAAAAGAGATCAATAGGAGATGTTTTCTATTTACCTGGAGGTACTGCTCCCTTGTCAGAATCTCTATCTCACTTCTTGCCTGAGTTCTGTTGATTCTTCTATTACGGTAGGTGGCGTTGTAGTCAATGTGCGCCTGCAGGCGGGCCTCATAATACAAGTCAGAGACACACCTTTTAGAGGAAGCGTAAGCCACCTGATACGCCCTTTCCTCTTGTCCCGGCTAGCATCTGAAGAAGTCCTGCATAAAGACACGAGGTATCCATTATTTTATTTCAAGAATGTCCAATGAATGCAATGAAATGAGGGCCGTAGAGCGAGAAAGGCTTACCCATAACTCCATAATCACCTGATCCGCCAAGTTTTTGTACGGATCATCTGCGGGGAAGAGGGCGTACTGGTCGAACGAGGGTAACTCTCCCTCCACATCCTCCTCTGACTTGTACACCATGCCAGGGAAGTGTTCCCTACACAGAAGTCCCAAGATCCCATTGACATTGCGAGCCTCGACCCCCTCCTCAACAAGTATCCAGTTCCTGCACAAGTGGTTAACAATAGTTATTATTAGCTCTTATTATGATTTTTCTATGTATCAAATGAAGAACATATGAAGCTACTTACCTATCCCCCTCGGGTGCAATCAGTGGGCGGCGGTCAACAGGAATAGGTCGCTTCGGGAGCTGGCTGGGACCTCGCTTATAGGGTTTCGAGGCTGTATAGGAAGTCGAACTCCCTGCCCCCTCCTCGGATGCATGCGGAACCCCCTCGTCATACATCTGCGGAGGGACGTCGTCGTCCCTAGAAGAGCGAGAGGAGCCGAGGTCGTGGTCAATCGACGTCTCTAGCCTGGGCCTGCCCCTCGCCCTCCTCTGCCTCTCTGACGGCTCTGGCTCCGGCTCCCCAACCGCTAGCGGCTCCATCTCCCCAACCGCTGACGTGTCCCTTGGTCTCGAGTAAGCCGAGCGACACCTCCTAGTGGGCCCCATCACCTGCAATTAAACACATAAACCAGTATTAGTCTAGATAAACGAGAAGTGCTTAGCAAGGAAGCAAAACAAAGAAAATGTATTTACAAGTATTAAAACGAGAAGTATTACATGTATTTCTAATATTTACAAGTATTAAAATGAGAAGTATTACATGTATTTCTAATATTCTTCATGACCGGGTTATCTGGACGATAGGTATCGTCATCACTATCAAGAGGCTCCAAATCATCAACGGCCACATCCTCATCACTGTCATTGTCTAGTTATAGTTCGTCAAGCATTTTCAAGTTTCTCGGATCATGCACCTCATCTGCAGCTTCCTCGTCAACAACCCATTCCTCGTCTACTTCCATTTCAATATCTTCGGTTAAGTCTATCTCAAGCATCCCTGGTAGCCCCTCGTCTTGTTGATAGAACTCCCCGTCATGCTTGAGTGGGTTCAAGTTGTAATCATCAACGTTTGGGCGAGCACATTTACCATGTGATAACACCTTGTGCACAATATACCAACCTTGAAGACGTGGGTTGGTTTTGCAAGCATATGGACAATAATAAACTTGCATGGCTTGTTGAGCCACAATATAGACAACCACTCCTAGATAGAAGGAATCTTGTCTAATTTCGACTATCCCAAATTTAGGGGACTTTTTTGATACTTCAGGATCAAACCACTTGCATTTGAATATGACTGGCTTAGGTGCTTTTTCACCATGGAATTCGAGCTCGTATATTTCTTCAACTATGCCATAATAGTCCTCAGGCTCCTCATGCTCCTCGTCAGGCGTAAATACTCCGGTATTGGTGGTCCTTGGATTGGGCCGACTATTCTCGTAGCTTGTTGTGTGAAAGCGATATCCATTCACGTCATAAGCGTTAAATGACAAGACCTTGTAGTCAAAGCCTCTGGCCACTTGTCATAATTCAACATTTATAGACAAATCACTTTTGCACTGCAAGCTCAAGCAGGAGAGAAATGAAATTAGGCAACTATCAACACCAAACTTGGAACGACCTAAGTTGGCCAGAAGGTACCTTTCTTTGAAACCATGTAATGAAATCATGTTCAAGAAGAAGGTTCTCTCGTTCATGGTCAGTATGTGGCCTTGGATGATGCCAGTATTGATCAAAAAAATTCCTGCACCGACAAGCAACAAGGTTGTTGGATGCAAAAAATTTATGAAGTATGTAACAAGTTCGTTGAGAATTTACCTCTGATACTTGTCGACTTCGTCAAGGTTCGTCAACAAGTAGAGCATGATCTTGCGCCACTCTGGATTGGTCAAGAACTTTGTGGCTGCTCCACTTGATCTCCCACGTTTCCCTTTGAATAGGTTGAGGGTCGATTCATTTTCGTCCTCGTTGTAACGAGTGGATGGATTATGCACGCTTGGAAGGTTGTCACTATAGTATGTTGTTGTGAAGTTTGACACCTCACGAAGGAATGCCTCTGCTATGGAAGACTCAATCCTGTCTTTGTTTCCACATTTCTGGCGAACAGTCTTTAGCAATCTCTCGATTGGATAGAACCAACGGTTCTGCACGGGCCCCGCCAATCGTACCTCGTTCGGGAGGTGCAAAATCAAATGCTGCATCGACAAGAAAAAGCCGGTTGGAAAGATTTTCTCCAACTTACAGAGCAACTCGGGTGCCGTTTTTTCCAACTCCTCAACCACTTTTAGAGATATCTCCTTGGCACAAAGCTGGCGGAAGAAAAAGCTCAACTCTGCCAGCACCTTCCAGACATGCTCAGGGATGTAGCCTCTAACCATCGACGGAAGAAGCCGCTCAATCCATATGTGGAAGTCATGACTCTTCATCCCTAAGACTCGGCCAGTATTTGGGTTCGCTCCCCTCCTTAGATTCGCTGCAAACCCATCAGGGAAACTTAATGTCTGCATCCATTCTATCACTTCCGTCATGTGCTTCTTTTCCGAGACGTAATCGGCCTTAGGCCTTTTCCATGGTTTGCCAACTCTTGGAGGCATCATGTGTAGCTTTGGTCTGTCACATAGTGTTGCCATGTCTACTCTGGCCTTAGGGTTGTCCTTTGTCTTGTCAGGAAAGTCCATGAGTGTTGCCCAAAGTGCTTCGGCGACATTCTTCTCAGTGTGCATTACATCTATGTTATGTGGAAGGAGAAGGTCATCACAATAGGGAAGCCTCTCTAATCCCGGCTTATGAGTCCACATATGTTCCACACCATAGCCCACAAAGCGATCTTTGTCTGGCTTATCTTTCTTTGGATTAAGTTTCTTTCTTTTACCCTTCTTTGGATTACCTTTCTGCGTCGGTAGCACGAGAGCATCTATCTGAGCATGAACCTTAGCACTAGTCATCTTCTGAGGTACAAGGTCAGTCACTGTGACACCTTTTGTGAAGTTCTTGTGTCTCCTCTGAATGCATGGTCAAGAGGGAGGAACTGTCGATGCTTGTCCAACGATGAGAACTTGCCACCCTTCTTCAACCAAATGAACTCTAGAGCTACCTTGCATACCAGGCATGGAAACTTCCCGTGGACACACCAGCCGGCGAATATCCCATATGCCAGGAAGTCATGCATGGCGTACTGGTACCAAACATACATTCTGAAGTTCTTTGTAGTTCGGTCGTAAGTCAATACGCCTTCATTCCAAGCCTTGAACAATTCATCATAGACAGGTTGCATGTACACACCCATTTTGTTTCCCGGGTGTCCAGGAATTATCAACGTCAAGAATATGTTTTGCCGTTGAAGTAGGACCCCGGGAGGAAGATTTAGGGGGATAACGAACATGGGCCAACAAGTGTATGGGGCCGACATCATTCCATAAGGATTGAATCCATCCGTTGCCAACGCAACACGTACATTACAGGCCTCTTCATCTTTGCGACGATGGTTGGCATTAAACCTTTTCCATGCTTCACCATCTGCTGAATGTACCATCTTGTCAGGATTGTATCGAACGCCTTTCTTGTGCCATGTCATCTGTTTCGTAGACTCCTCGGACATGAATAGCCGTTGAAGCCTCGGTATGATCGGAAGATGTCTTAGGACTTTCATGGGGATGTTCTCATTCTGCTCCTTCATTCCATCACCCTTGTCTACCTCCACATACCTAGAGGATTTACACTTTGGACAGTACTTTGCATCCTTGTGTTCTTCCCTAAATAGGACGCACCCCTTCGGACAACAATGTATCTGATCATACGGCATCTTCAGTGCTCGAAGGAGTCTCGTTGACTCGTGCAAGCTGCTCGGAAGATGATGACCCTCCGGAAGCAGTCCCCCAATAATTGTCATCATAGCATCGAAGCAGGCTCGACGCATGTTGTGTTGGGACTTGAACCCCAGCAGGCACCCAATGGCATCAAGTTGAGAAACCGTTGTCTTCTCATGTAGGAGCTTTTGTGCCGACTCCAACATGGCCAATAATGCCTTAGCGCTCGGCTCTGGCTCCTCATCATCATCATCATACTGCTCGTCCTCTGTAGGCCTTTCAGCGAACATCGCATCCTCATAGTCACCTAACCATCCTGCTACCCCACCATCACCATCAAATGCCTCCAAGCGTCGTCTCACGGCCTCCTCTCTGGGACGATAGGCTTCACCATGGCACACCCACCGGGTATAGTTTGGCATAAATCCATACTTGCAAAGATCCTTCAACATGACTTCCCTTGTTTTTTTATTCTTGTTTTTACATTGGCTGCAGGGACAAAAACGTGTCTCCCGCTCCCTTAGCTACCTTAAACGCATGGTCCAAGAATTTCTCGGTCTTATCCATCCATTCACGGGTGACTTGAGCCTGACTTGGGCGTCCCGTGTACATCCACTCACGGTTATCCATTCTCTAGCATATACACATAATGCAGTAATATAACCACCAGTCGCATCTGCACGGCGTGCCTCCTGTCTAATAGGTAAGGATAGGTCCTAATCCCACCCGCGGATGCCTAGATGAGGTTAGTTTCCATGCTCTACTCTGATCCGAGACGAAATTTTGGCAGCACCTCCCCGCTGCTCTCCCGATACACGTCCTGGAAGGGAGAGTGTGTATCCGGAGAACAACAGGGAGGTGGTGCCAAAACTCCCTGGAACATGGAAACTAACACATCTACGCATCCGCAGGCTGTCCAAAAAATGTGGACAATCCGAAACAGATACGGTCATATAGATATACAAAGATTCGCATATCTCCAACCGTATCTGTTTCGGACGAGAGATGCCTAACTGGGCTACACCGATCTACGTACCACAACGGTAAGGAAAAGAGCTCAATTATACCTAGGGTGGCGGTGGAGATAGGCTAGCGGCGCAGTGGCGAGTGGGTGCACTGACGAGTCGGCGCTGTGCAGGCAGGACCGCAGTGCGGACGAAGACGATCGGGGTAGCTGAGGTGCTGCGGGTTCCCTCCGACAGGTCCTGCTCTGCAAAACAAGAAAAACAACACTATAAGTACAAAATTTCGGCAGAACCTCCACTGCACGGAGAGGTTTCCAAAACCTGCAAGAAAAAAGCCGGCTCAATGGCCGACAACCCATATAGGGCACGAAGACCACACATCCACAATTCCGGCACGAAGGCCCTCAACGACACATCCGACACTGAAGTTTGCTGTCTATTAGAGCTAGATTTTTTTTACTCCAGATGCTAGATCTGCATGTGTGGTGGTCACTTTGTTTCTAATTTCTTTTTATTTTTCACTGCTAGTAGGTGTTATTAGCAACACAAAAGGAGTGGAGATTCGACCTTGACATCTCCATGTGTGTGTTTGTACAAAGCAAAAGATCCTCACTTTTTAAGTTATATCTACCAGTGCTTGATTGTCACCTTTTTCTGTAAGCGCAGGAGGGGGAAAACAGGGCTGTTTTCTGTTCCCCCCTCTCTGATGAGTTCATCTATTGAAAATATTTCCCTTTTGGTTGTGCAATGAAAGAAACCATAGATTCAATCCATCGGTCAATCCACTAAAAATCCTTTCATGGACATGAAAGTTTTCACATTCAATCTCGAGCAATAAGTTATTAACTCCTTTACTGATGACGCTAACCAAAAGAGAGAACCAAAATTCATGCAACACAAATTAAAATTTGTTCATCCTCACTCAGCTAGCACCCCACCAAAAACATGTGCACAGACAGAAGATTTCACATGCTCAAGGATGGGCAGAAGCACTTACCTGAAATCGCCGCGTGGAAGGTCGCCGGCCGCGGCGGGGCCAGGCCGCGCCGGCGGGGCGGGACGCGCCGGAGGGGTGGCGGGGGCGGGACGGCGGGGCGGCGGGGGCGGGACTGCGTGGCGGTGGCGGGGAAGTACGTGGCGGCGGCGCCAACTCTCGTCTCTGGGAGAGTATAGGGTTGCGCGCGCCGTGTGTTGGCCTGTTGGGCCGGAAGTGGTTTGTTTTTTTAAAGTAAAATGCATGAATAGTCATCGTACCGGTGGGTGTGTTTCAGTACGGCGATTGTACTTAGAAAAGTGTAAATCATGAACATTAAAATTGGTCAACTCTGTCGATATGATCATTGGCTCTCTAATGATACGTATTCAGATGACTGATGACGTATCCATTTGCAAATTATCTTTTTACCCTCTCTTTTCTTAATTCTCTTGATTTCATCTATAAATGTATGTCCATCAGCTGTCTATTAGCTCACAGATGCATTATCATTAACATTATGCAGGTAAGATCGTGAATTAGCAGGTTGAAACTAACTTAACAATTACATTTTAATTTTGACTGAAAGCATCTATATGTAGCATTTTATATTACATAAAGTTCTTTTCAAAATGGTTGTTCAAAAAAGTTTTGACAGAAAATATAATTAGGACACCAATTAGAAAATTAGTTTTTTCTTTGCTTTCTGTGTACCTTGTGCCTGCTTCCTCGCATGAGCATCAGCTGCCCTTTTTGCAGCTGCTTGCTCTTTTTTTGCAACTGCTAATGTTTGTTTTTTTCTCTTTGGTTACAATCTTGTTGCCTCGATAACCGCTCCTCGTGTGGATGAGTGTTGTTGTTTCCTTGCCGTTGTTCCTCGTTGCCGCCAACGATAGTCACGATCTTACCTTCATAATAACGAAACATGGGCAACATAATGCATTTGTGAGCTAATGGACAGGTGATGGACAGGCGTTTATAGATGGAATGAAAATAATTAAGAAAAAAAGGGGTAAAAGAAAAAATTGCAAATGGATACACCATCCGAATACGTATCATTAGAGAGCCGATAACCGTATAAACAGAGTCAACCAACCTTAATGACCATGATTTACATTTTTCTAAATACGATGGCAAAACTGAAACACACCGACAAGTACGATGACCGTTCATGCATTTTACTCTTTTTTTAACTAGCAAAATGTACGTGCGACACGCACATATCTAAAAAATCACAATAATAAAAAATTATCTTTATAGTGTCGCACGTGTCTAAAAAATCAAGGCTGCAACGACAGCGTGGGGTGAAGAGAAAAATCCCTTTAAAAACACAAAGTAATTTGGCTTGCCAATTTATTCAAACGGTTGACGAAATGTGGTTGACGAAGTGTTTGAGCAAAGACTATTTCAATATTTTTTATAAAGAAAAAAGGATAGAATTCACTGTAGTACTATTGAAATAGACTATGTAATAATACACTGCTATTTAGTAGTACTGTACGTCGTTTGATAAAATTTTGCAAATTTAATCGCCACTTTCAGAAGAAGAATGGTGAGCTGTTAACATGTTCAGCTCATGCGAACATGTTGACCTTTTTTTAAGATGGACAATGCATTGATTTTCGCTCATTACACCGGTCTTTTTACAAACAGGACTCCAAAGAAAAGAAAATTTTCAAAAAAGTTCAAAACTCCTGTTCATCTTCCTTTAAGCTTTCAGAGATCCGTTTGTCACCGCCGCTGAAGCCGCTTCCAAATCGTCGCTGGGCACCAGAGCCAATCTCCACAAGGTGGAGGCCGCAAAGGAGGGCTTACTTCTAGGTGAATCAGCCGAGTACACTGCCTCCCAGGCGCATCGGTCAACTCCGATACCCACGACGCATCCTTCGATTCTACCGCCGGCAACCCGAGTAAAACTCAGATTTTCACCAAAGATCATCTTCCTTAAGATTAACAGGACCAACAACATCATCCCCTGAAGAAGACGATAATGCGCTAGCCCTCGACTCCTGGACAGGTCTCCCCAGCCTCTCCGTTGACGTTGGAGAGTAGATCGCCATCGGAGAACGGAAGAAGTTGGGAGAAATTATTCCGCTGCACCGTCGTTGCTTCCGCATCGCCGGCGTCGCCAGGAAAAGCAAGCCGCAGAGGAGCCGCGCTCCTCCGGCAAAACCTAACTCCACCGCCGAGCATCGACGGCGAGCAAACCCTAAACCTAGGTAGCCTCGACTAAGACCCTACGAAGACAGTAGAGATCTGTTGAAGAGACGGACTCCCACTCCTCGTCACCACCGACAGCGAGGCCGGAGGCGAGGGAGCGGGTAGAGGTTGCGGCGGCGGAGGAGTTGTCTCGGCCCTCGACGGCTTTCTTTCGCGAGAGGCAGTTTCCTAATGACATTTTAGAGAAACCTAACGGTGCGGCAGGGGCGGAAATTGGGCCTAAGGCCACTGGGGGCGTGGCCCAACTCACCCTCTGTACCATCTTCATTTTTCCCGGTCCAATCTATGTACTAGGTTTGTGGCCCAACAAGCCTACACAGCAGCAGAACGGGGCTAAGGCCCAGAAACGGGCAGCTTGTGGCTTGCCTGACCTCGGCCTCGTGCACGGCCTCCTGCATTTTTCACGCGGCGGCGCTCTCGACCTTTCGCATTCCCTTCTCTGTTTCTCCTTCAATCTCCAGGGTCGATCATTCTTAGCAAACCCAACTAATCAATAGCAATCGGCGAATGGCGGCGGCGGCATCGTTGGTGTTGCGCGAATCCGTCCCGAAACAGTGAAGACCCCAAGGCCAGACCGGCAGCGCCCGAACGCGTGGCCGCGTCCGCGTGTTGTGGTGGCGTGGCAGTGTGCAAATGTGTGGCGTTGCCGCAAATGTTTGGTGAGGCTGGGACCCGAGAGCAGCCGGCGCCCGGCCATCGGTACTCCCATGTGGTTTGGCAGCTGCAGGTGACAGATCGGTACTCCATCCTTCGTTTTCCCAATCCCGGTTATCATTTTTTTCACTAATCAATAATTGTATTTTGCATATTCCTTGTTTAGTTAATTCTTTTGAAATGTCCAACTCGTATTTAGTTTAAAAGTTTCAAGTCCACGTGCTATTATTGATGAAGATATGATAGGCGGAACATCAACCAAATAAGCACCGAATAAGTTTTTTTTTTTTCAAATTTTTTCGAGTTTTTGAACTATTAGGCTTGAAATTGGTTATTATTAAGAAAGGCTTAGAATTGACATACAACTTAAATAAAATAATGCATTGTATGCTTCCTTACTATGACTATCCCTACATCAATTAATTTGCGTGATTTAAGTGTTTAAGTGCTTGGATAAGTGGCCCTAGGCGTGGAAATCGGCCAGCTCCGCCACTGCGGTGCGGTGCGGACATGTTGACTTGTTAAGCCAGCATGCTTGCTATGCAGCGCCGCACTGTCATTGCTGAGCCTACGCTGTAAAATCTGCGTTGCTCTGTTCATCTTCGAAAATTTCGGCTCTGCGCAGTTGGGGTTATGGCTTTTTTTTAATGCGTTTTCTTTTGAGACAGCTGGGTTTATGGCTTCTTTCAGCTCCTAGTTCACTCCGCAGCTCCTAAGATTTGCTCCTTGCAGCAGAGAAGTTGCAGCCTTTGGAGGAACCGAGTAAGAAATCGTTGGAGCGAGCTGTTGATTTGTAGCTTCTCGGCGGAGCCCTAGCAACGCCAACCACCAGAGTCCCGCCGCCCGCCTGTCACATGAACACAGCCAGCACGTGCAGTCGCAAACCCTGCAGTTAATCGTACTTGTCGGTTTGTACGTGTTGACTTGCATTAGGCGTGTCCTTGCGACTCGGGGAGAGGGATTTGGTTGGAGTTGGACGGGGGTACGCCGTAGGTAGCTAATTGTACGCGACGCGTGATTTGGTAGGACACGAGTATACAGGGTGGGTAAGGTGAGGGTCAGGTAACAAAATAATTAACTTTTTAGTAGAAACACTCTCCGAATTGCGATTTTTTTATCCTTCCATAGTCCTTAGTAAAATGCACACGTGTTTTGTGTTTTTATTTTACTTTTACAGAAAGCCTATTTTACATGAATTTCCTAGGATGTTCTCCATAGGTTTATTCAACCGTTAGTTTAACAAAAAGATAAATAGAGAATATTATAGTAGGTAAGGATAATGGTTGTGGAGAAAAATCACTATTGCACTATTTATTCTTCGTTTATTGGCAACTCAATAAAATATGCACCTAAAAGCACCATCCTAAAAGTAGCTTTTTCAAACATGCATCAGTGTGGATCAATTATATATGTGTGCAGCTTCACAAATCTACACGGAATGAACTGCGGTGCATCCTTGTATGGTAGCATGCTATTTTTGCCCCTTATATAATAACTGGCTATTATATCAATGTATAATACAATTTATCAATGAAGATGCTGAAAATTATGTTCCATTTAGTTTATGATCAGATAATACAATTTCTTCTTTCACTAAAGGTACTTATTACTCCCTAACCGGATTCTTGTTTTACGTATTAACCGAACCAGATTTACATTCTTTAGCCTAATCTCTGGGTTTCTTTGTACTCAAAATATTCCAGCTTCCTTTGAAAAGGGTCTCCAGAAGCACCAGGCCATACCACAGAGCCATGTTGTTCACATTTAGAAATAATTATTTCAAACAACATTTAGAAATAATTATTTCAAAAAACATTTAGAAATAAGAGCCATAAAATAATCAAATATCAGTTATGCACCTAGAAAAAAAGCTAAAACGACCTATAAACTTATAAATTGGGATGAAGTAGATACAAATTAATCATGACACATGAATAACTAACACCAAAATAAAGGCAAGGAGATAATACATCAGATAGGAATTCAATGCAGAGGTGCCACCAGATTCACCAGCGTCACCTTTTTTCCTTGGCAAAGTACTCTTCTGCACCGGCTTGGTTCTTCTGATAATTATGAAAACCACATCAGGGCAATAGAGTTAGGTTGCAACCAGCTTCCTCGAGCTTTTACTTCAGAGATGCTGAGAATGTTCCAGCCTAAGCAGCCTTGATGGTCAACTTTACTGATACATCACACCATCTCCTAAAATCTACGAGCAGCAGATGAATAAAACGTAAGCATACAGGTCAAACAAAATAGGATCAGGCGATGGCGAGAACGAGTGCCGACTGTCAACATTATAGTTCGGTGCACACCATTTTAAAAGAAAAAAGATTTCAAACAAATAGAAAAGATTGAATACATAAATACCAAAAGACCTCCAACTGTACCCTCCATAGCAGCTGAGCTAGGAAAGGCAGCGTTCCCTCTCCATGCGGGAAGCAATGACTGTGCGGTGGCCTTTTTCCTATGTAAGATCTAAAACAATTAGATGCTTAGGATCTAAAACCTACTTATTAAGAAAAAAAACTGAATGGCATCATTGACCTATTTTATGAACTGACCTTCAAATATTTGTGGAAGCATAACCTGATTTCTTTAACTGAGGCCTTCTTACAAAATTTATGATGAGACCTAGAAATATGGTTAAGCTGAGCATGTAATAAGGAATCAAGCAAATACATCAACCTGCAACAAATGAGTATGAAGCTAAATCAATATCTAGGAAGCAAGCAACTCAAAGCAACTGAAGCTCCCTGTGTAAAACATGTGTGAAGCTAATTTTCCATCCAGTCCATTTTGTCACTTCATTAAGAAGGAGGAAATATATAATTTTTTATTGCTTTGAAGTCCAAACTAAAGTTACATCCTAACACCTAAAAAACCTCATGACACCTTTTTTTGGCAACGACACAGTAAATGAAACGAGGGTTCTCTCTTTCAGAAACAAAAGATTTCAACAAGAGGCAGATGCCTTATACAAGGTAGGTAATAACCCTACAATCTGTTCTGACGAAGCATTTCAAAAACTCAGAAACTACAATTTTTGTACAGGGTACCACAGTTTGTTACTGCTTAAACTAATTAGTGAGGTTATCGTACTGTTTTCTCACAAAATACTAACATACTTACTGACAATCTACATTCTGCTCTGATAATGCATCTCTAGCACTCGAAAGTGTCCTACTTTTGCTGGGATTGATCACAAAGAATCAACTTGAGATAGCACAGTAAAAAAATGAAACTCACAGTGTCTCTCATGCACAAAGAACAATAGGTGCCCTTCCACTTTGCCTCAGAATCATGTCATGCAATCGCCATTTGATTCGAGTATATTTGACAATGTTGCAACATCGGGATGATGGTGAGCATGGATCCCCATTTGCTGTTCTCTTTCTTCAGGCCAAGTAAGATTCTGCACATGCTGAAAATATAAATATTATCAGAAGTCAACAAACAAATAGGGAAAAAAACTGCATATCTCATCATAGTCACCACATCATATATGCTCCCACCACCTTCAAACCCAGCTTTTGGGGATATATTAGCTTCCTGGAAGAACACATTTCATAAGATATCTAGTAACTCTGCACTGAGAGAAATATTTATATATGGATATGTAAAAGAAAAAGGAAAAAAAGATGTGCAACCAAAATTTCAGGCGGAGGACAAATATCATCTCCCTTATATTTATATTTTTCCACAAATTCTAAGTTTAAATCATGTGTAATTTATCCCTCTTTTTTTGAACAGAATGTGTAATTTATCCTTCTCAGTCGATTGTGTGAATTGACTGTGAGTTCATTCAGATAAACTGTGGCTAAGGTGGTGTCGTTGGGTCCTAAGCCGCAACAGAATTTCGAATAATAATAATTCGACACAATTATTTGAATGGTTAATTTCATCTGATCAAAACACAATTCTTTCTATGGGTGATTTCATTGAGAACATGGCAGCAGTCACAACACAATTATTTCAATGGATAATTTCATCGAGCATCTGGAATGCATCTGCTAGAGGTGCCAACTGCCGAGAAGTTTGCAGTAAACATTGGTGAGAGCATATTGGGAAGGCCAAGGGCTTCACAGGAACTGCAAATCTAAAAAAAGTTTAAAATATAGTTCTTAACATTTCAAAAATGTATTTTCCAATAACTATGTAAAACCACACCCACAAAAAAATTGAATGCTCATTTCAGATATCAGCTCTCTGTCACCGTATTTTTGAAAAGCGTCGAGCAATTTAGAAATCTTACCGATCACGTGCTGTTGCTCATTCACAACTGGTATCCTGTGAATATTCTCCTTGAGCATTAGTGCAGTAGCCTCTTCTCAAATTAGCAGCAACGTTAGCAAAATGTCATTAAGATTATTCGTTTGACCCTGACGTCTAGTTAGGAGACCAAAGATTACCTAGGACAGTCTTCTCAAGTGTCAGAGGTATAGCAGGAGATGACATGACTTCACCAACAGTTGACTCCATCTGCATCAAGAGAACAAGTGATTTGAATAAGTCCAACCAGCCGGATGCGGGGAGGGTTGGGGTTGGCGTTGACGACAGCGGAGTCGAGGGAGAGGCGGAGTGCTCGCTGCCTCACGCGCCCAGATGGCCTCCATCCTGCAGATCCCGCCTCACCCTCCATCTTCTTGGGAGAGGGCGGCAGATCTGGGAGAGGGCGGCGCAGAGGAGAAGCAGACCAGCAGGATGTGAGGAGGGTTGGGGTTGGCGTTGATGGCGGCAGAGTCGAGGGAGAGGCGGAGTGCCCGCTGCCTCACGCGCCCAGATGGCCCTCTGTCCTGCAGATCCCACCACTCTAGTACGGGCGGTCGCCGGAGACGGGCTCTTCCCCTTCGACGACCTCTTGGACGCCTCGTGTAGCGCGTGTGGGAGCCGCCGCCGGCAGCGCGGGTGGGACTCGGCCACGACGCGGGTGGGAGTCGGGGCAACGACGCGTCTCCGCACGGGAGAGCCGCGGGCCATGGTGGATTGAAGGTACGGGTGCGTGGGCCCGACACGGGTATGAGGGGCGGGTAGGCGCCAGGTGGGTGAGAAAAGTAATTCGTTTTTGGCAGAAACGCTCTCCAAATTGCGATTTTTTGGTACTTCATAGTCCTTCCACCCTATCCACTTCCAAAAACATATGACGGGTGGGTCCGGCGTGAGGGGTAAGGTGGGTCCGAATTGGGTGAGAAAAGTTTTCAATTGTCTTCGCTCCTTATAGTATAGATAGATTTCTTCCCCGAGAGTCCTCTTCTTGCACTCGGGGAAGGGGGAGTCTTCCCCGAGTGCCTTTGTGTTTTTTTTTCGAAATTTCTTCCCCGAGAGCCCTGCCCTTGCACTCGGGGAAGGAGGCCTCTTCCCCGAGTGTCCCATATCTAGCACTCGGGGAAGGGTATCTTCCCCGAGAGCCAACAACGGTACTCGGGGAACTATTTTTTTTTAGTTTTTTTTTGCCCCATTTTTTGTGAGACCTTCCCACATTATTTGAAACTCCTTGATCAAATTTGGGCTAAGTTTGAATTTTTTTGGTATATTTTGTTAGTTTTTTCGTTTTATTGAATTTTTTTGCATACTTCAAATTTGAACTGCAAGTGCATTAAATAATATAATTTAGTGATTCAAAAAATGATATTCATGATATTTGGTGTATATTGAGGCCTTATCCAGGAACTCATATGAAATGTCGAGCATCTTGTTGTCGTAACATGACGAACAACTTACGGGAAAAGTGTTTCTAAATTACAGAAAATCCGAATGAAGTCCGAAAATCACGAAACTTGTCGGGGCGTCGTGTTATCATATATATATAGGTTGTGTGCAAGAACTGAGAAGATTTTGAGCAAGTTGGGACGTCGGATGCCAAAAAACCAGACACTTTTGACATGCACTTTGGAGGAAGAATTGGAGGTCCTCTAGGAACAGAGGCTTCGAGTTGGAATTTTAAGGGTCATGAAATATGCAGGTTCATTTAGAGACCCTGCTGGAGTTGAGTTTTTTTAATCAAAACTCTAAATTTTATATTAGAGGCCCATTTGCAGGCCTCACTTGAATTGCTCTAATATATGCTACCTGTATGCTCTTCAGTAGTGGTGGTGGTGTGGTGATCTTCTCTGTATTCCTCTTGTCGTGTGCTTTGTTTCTTGTTCGGGTTGTTGTTCTTGTAGTTGTGCGCTTTGTAAGTTCTTCTAAAGTTGCCTCTTGTACAACTCTCTTCTCTTAATGAAAAACGTGCATTGCACGTCTTAAAAAAATAAAAAATAAAAATAAAAAATGCTACCTGCATGCGTTTACCAGCTGAGTAAAGTTGGGCAGGATGTCACAGCATGAAGCCCCTCCCGTTTCATCACCGAGACACACATACAGTAATTTTCAGTGCAAGTGCAATGCCCTGGCGTGTAAACTATACTGCAGTCGTAGGAAAATAATGGTTTTGCAGCCGAAAAATTATGAACCAACCAAAGGAAGCAGCACACGGAGATTTGAAAGGTACGGGTTTTAACCGGAGCACCGCCCCCAAAAGCCTCTAGAGCAGAACGTCGTCACAGCGCGCACCCAAGCCGTCAGAATTCACCCAATTCCATTTCTAATCGCGTCCACCTTCAGCTCGCCGGCGCCACCAAGAGGGGAAGGCAAGCATAAGCAGCTTGGTGGCATTGATATGCTCGAGCTCTCTAGTCCGGGAAATGAGAAGCTAGGGGGAGGCAGGTTTTCCATGGCCAGGAGAGCTGAGAGTAAGGCCATTAGCAGCACCAGCTCGGTGATGGAGATATCTAAGGAGAATATGCTAGAGTACTCTGGGTCAGCCAAGAAGGAGATGATGGAGTAGGTGCTCGAGTTCTTGAGAGCCAAGGAGAAGGATATATAGTAGCAGCAGTTGGGTGTGGAGATGGAGATGTCCCGACGGAATCTGCACTACATCTGTCATGTTCCGCAAGAAGACAACCAAAATGGAGCTAGGACTGATCTTAGGGATGGTCTCTTCTCTTTGTTCCTCCAGCTTCCCGTTCACTTCTTATTCTTCCTCAAATTTGTAGAGAGCTCTATAAGATTCCAACCGGTATGGGGGCTAGAGCCCTCCTCCTCCCCGCCCACCTGACCCACTGCTGGCTCCGTCCAAATAGCGATTCATGATTTCTTTTCTTCTGTATGTGAATATTATCATGTATCATTGACAATGGGTGCTCATGTTGTGATTGTGATGTGGAAATGTTTCAAGATAAAAGAAAAAGCTATTAATCAACTATATGATATATATTTCATTCACAAAGTAGCATGTCATTGTGGAGGATGAAGTTATGCCAATGATCATTGAGGGCTGGAGAAGATATAGAGTTCTACACTCCTCTGTTATCATTATGTTGTTTGGTTCTTCAACTGCACGTAGAGCTCTTTGGATATCAACTATATGGTTGCACATCTTTTGGACGTTGCACCTTGCTTTGACGAAGGCATGGACAAACTAGGCCTCCACTTCTTGGACATTTTCACAAGAGCCATTGTGGCATCTCTCTGCCACATTGGGAAGGATCAGATAAGCA
Organism: Cenchrus fungigraminus; assembly: GCA_036936925.1. Taxonomy (NCBI): domain Eukaryota; kingdom Viridiplantae; phylum Streptophyta; class Magnoliopsida; order Poales; family Poaceae; genus Cenchrus; species Cenchrus fungigraminus. Next base: position 56,282,809 of record CM072768.1, on the reverse strand, counting down.
TGGTCCTCGGATTAAGTATTTGAAAATAAGAATTATTTTTTTCTACAAGAATCATTGGCAATGGGTGTTCACAGAGGCAGGGGCAGAGGGACGGGAGGGGCTCAAGCCCCCCCCCCCCACACACCACCACCACACGTCCCCGTCGCCTAGAGACTACAGCACATTGCTTCACTGCAGTACCACACACTATTTTCACCTCTGACATAATTCATTACTTCTTTCATGTGCATCTAAATCTTGTACTACTGAATTTTTTACTTTCATTTTCCCGCGACACATGAAACAGAAACAACAAAGACTCATGTCTATCTAGAACGGGCAATAGCCATATGAAGATTTAAATTAGCATCAAGCTAGGAAACATGAACAAGACTGCCAACAATTTGGATGCAAATAAAAGTGTATAGAAAATATGTCTGATGAAATCAAACATTCACCAAGGCAAAATAAAACAAATCAAAAGTGTACTAAAATTAGTTCATATTGAAGCATATAACCTTCTAGAGCTAGGTGTTGGTTGAGGAGTCTGATGCGTGCGGTTGAGAGGGGGGGAGGCAGTGGGCGAGGCGATTGTGGTGACAGATGTCAAGCCAAAGAGTGGAGATGCCTCTTCCAGCAGTTGGATGAGAGGGCTACTGGAGGGTAAGGCGACTGCGTTGGCGGTGGAGGTCGACGTAGGAATGGAGGATGACGGAGGCCACGACAGCGGAGGATGACGACGGGAGTTAGAGGTGGTTGTCGGCGAGGACGGGGTGGGGGCGTGCGGATTGCGATGGACCATAGCAGTGACGACGAACAATGGAGCATTCGTATGAGACGCAGGTGGCTTCAATAGAGAAGGCAAAAGGCCATATTACACTAACCAATGCTTTTAGTACCTTCTAGCGTTATGACCTGTAATAGAAGTCCTTCGAGGACAAAAATCTGGACTTGGTACGAATTCGGCGCATCGCTACTGTGACAACCCGCCCAGGAAAATACCGTACTATCGCCTAAACCAATCCACTTTGGTCATTAAGCGATAATAAAGTATCATCCTGTCGTTAGTTGCCGGGTTAACGCCCGGTAAATCACTTACAAGCAACAAGGATCGACATATATGCATTAAAACTCACGCGAAGGCGAGTCCAGAGAACAACATAAGATTAACATCCAAATTTACCCCGAAGGGTTTAATTATTACAAACTGAAGTCCTTGACATGATGACGGAGTTCAGAGTTTCGAAAACAGCGGAATTAAACTAAACGGCACGAGGAAACATCACGGGAGGCCTGCCATGATGCCTTCAGTCATCGTCTTCAACCCACTCCAGCTCCCAGCCAGGCGGGATCTCTCCAGGCCACACATCAGCAAAGGCATTACCTGAAGCAACAGATTATAGCAAGGCTGAGTATACTAATACTCAGCAAGACTTACCCGTCGGTGATAACTACTTTACCAACTCTAGACATGAAAGGCTTTTTGGCCACTGGGGTTTCTTTTGCTGAAAAGCAACAAAGAGTATGTCCTTACTTTCAATATTTTAGCACAAATTCTAGTTGATTATTCCTTTCTAAATTAGCAAGCTAGTGCAAGCATAAGTTGTGCAAACAATTAATCAAGCATAATATTCATCAACTTCCATCATTAGGGATCTCATGGCCAGTGGAGTAAGTAGTCTCAGATAACGGTGAGAGGCCGACAATCGATTGATTTAAAACCTTGCAAGGTAGACCTAAACACACGGTAGGGTGCCCCCGCGAGGACAACCACCAGGCGGTTCCCAAAAATCTTCGGATTGGGATCAGATGTTACAGTCTTAAGTACAAGGCTTGCTAGGCTACGCCACCAAGGTCACCTAGCCTCACACATGTACTCAGGTGGCGAGCCCGGGGCCGCAACCCTAAGATTAGTAGCGCAAAGTTCCCGCACTGCCTCATTTAGGTACTAGGCTTACCGTACCCATTTCCGACAAGTGTTTAGTACGTTCAAACACTTAACCCACGAAAGCCATTGGGCCGGAGCCCACATCCCATGCTCTTACCACATGAGCAATCCATTTAAGGAGATCTTATGATTCCAACATAAGAACCTATTCTCGCGAGTGACAAGCATCACTCGACTTGTAACGGTCCTATAGCATAGCAGCTATCGACCTATCATACTAGTAAAGACATAGGTACCTAGGGATCATGCATCTAGGGTTTCATTTCAACTCCTGAACATAAATGCACAATCATCCATAGATAGTTGCATAAAACTTCAAAAACACTTGGTCAATGCACCGGGGCTTGCCTTCGTCAGCAGGGTTAGCCTGAGGGTCTTCGGTGTCGTCGATCACCTCCACGTACTGCAGCTCCGCGTCAGCTCCTCCTTCCTCGGCTTCCGGCACGAGCGCGCAGTTACCGTCAGGAAGCTCTACACGGAATGCAATGCAGGGTTCAGGTGGAGTGATAGATTAATTATTTCATCCAACCCTAGTTGGCCACATTCACCTTAACAAATAATTAACTACAAATTCTTTTTCATTAAGGTTATTATGGACCAGGGTTTATCCTTTGACCAACAATTAATTAATGTTTACTTTCCTTATTGTTATTTCATGTGAGATTTATTATTTACTCCTTTAGTAGCAAAAGTGTGCACATCTATGTAAATAATTCCATTTAAATTCTTAAAACAGCAAGGGGTGTATTTATAGATCCTAGTAAGCTATGCAACCATTTAAAAAGGGTCACAAGGATAAAGGGCACATTTTCCTAATTAATTTAATATTAGACTTTCAATTGCCTCTAATGCTTTTATTCATACAATAAATTAATAAAATTCAGTGGAAGGGTTTACTAAGTACTAAACACCTATACCAAGCCACTGAACACACCTGCATGCTTAGGATAGCTAGGAAATTAAATATACTGAAAATAACAAAAGCTAGCTATCAAAACAAGATAAATCCATACAAAAATAAATAAGTATCAAAATGATTCCAACTTTCTCACACATGGTATCTGGTCCAAAACTAAGCTAGGCAGGCAACATATACACCTAGAACCACTATAGATCTTGAGTTATGCAATTACAAAGAAAATCAAGCATATTTCAAGAATAAATATTTCTGTCAGATATAAAATTGTGATTAATTCACCAGAGGTGCATTTTGGCATAAAAAGACAACATGCAGAAGTTGGGCACAAAAATCTAATTATTGTTAGCTACAAAAATCACTTAGACAGATTCTGCATAAATAGAAAACAATTCATAAAAAAAGATTTACAGCATAACTTTGCGCACTTTTTGGTACAGGATCTAGGCAAGACATAACACACATCATATCCAAAAATTAGCTACAGAAGACTGATAGATTTTGAGATACAACAGATCTAGGTTTTTCAGTTTCTTATTTTTCATGCAAAAACTACTAGGAAAAACTATAGATAAGCTTAACAAAAGTTGTAGGATGTTTCACAACGAATCCAACAAAATTGAGTTTGCATTTTTCTGAATTTTATACAATTTTCTATGCATTTTACGAGTATCAGCACAAAATCTACTACTATTCAAGATCTAGTTTACAAGTAGGCCCTCGGATTCATAAAACTATTCGCAGATCTGCCCCTGTTTTACAGCAAGGTCCCTGGAAAGGATAAATGCTCTGCAATTGGGTCCCTGGACCGCGGGGCGGCGCGGCCGGCCGGAATCCGGCGAGGCCGGCGGCGCCCTCGGCCGGGGAATAGGTGGGAAAGGTCAAGGGGGTCACCTTCGGTCGATTCGCGCCCGGAGTTGGGGTAGGGGTTGCTCTGGTGATGACGTGCGGCGGTAGCAGGCGGCGCCGGCCGCGGCGGCCTGATGTCCGGCGAAGCTCGGCGGGCTGCGGGGCAACACGCGATGCTCTGAGCTCCTATGGGACCTAGGCAAGGTGTTGGAAAGGTCATGCGGCCGAAGGAGTGAGCAAGAACAGGAGCTCGCCCAGGCGGCGTCCATGGCGGCTCGGCGGAGCTCGTGGAGCTGGCCAGGCGTGGGCGCGCGCGAGGCGGCTCGGCGGCCTTAAATAGGCGAGCTGGGCGTGCAGGGCGCGGAGGCTTAGCCTCGAAGCAATGGGCGGACGTGGGGGTCCTGACCGCGGCAGGCGGCATGCCCGGCGGGCAGCGCGGGCAGGGGTCCAGCGCGCGCGAACGGCGATGCGGCGCGTGGCATGCGGGACTTCAAGGCGCCTTGGAGTGCTCCCGGCCTCGGGGTGCGGGGCCTCGGGAAGGCGCGTGGCCTCGGGATGCGGCCGGGTGGGCCCGGACGCCGAGGACAGGCGCGGCGCGGGTGCGGCGTGCGCGGGTGACGTCGCGGCGCACGCTCGGTTCCGGCGCGACCGTTTCATCTTAGGCCACTTTGACCACGATTTCTCCCAATTTTTGAACTGAAGCGCACTAGGTGGTGAATAGAAAAGTTGTAGATCTCACTACCCTCTACAACTTTTACAAAGGCTCATAGGTGTTTTTCTCAACGGATTTTGCATAAACTGCTGCCAAACTTTGAATGCCACTTTATTCTGGTGAACAGTAGCTTCTGGCAGTTGACCAAGCTTTCCACCCTTTTCCACTCAAAATTTGAAATGCCATCCAAAATGAAAGTTGTGTCCCTCGAAAAACTGGACAACTTTTATATTGGGAGATTTTGAAGTGTTTAGGTGAAATTTGGAGAACGCGGCAAAAGTTCCGGAGGACGTTCAAAGGCAGCAGGGTTTAATTGGGGTTTGACCGTGCCTTTGACCAAGGGTTGACCACAAGCGTGTGTTGACTTGATCAAGAGGGTCATTAGGGTTTGTTGACGAGATTTTCAAGGTGATGACTCAGGTTGACCGAGGTTTGACCAATGTCAGCAGGTTTGACTCAGCTGATTCGGTCGTTAGCGTTAATGACGCTAATTAAAAACCTGGGGCGTCACAGCTACCTGACCAAAAGTCATCCAGTACCAATAATGTTATGGACGAATGCTCAGTTTTCTTATAGTGGTCCCTCAGGACAGCAAAGGGTTGAAATTCCCATCACAAATCCCTGCTAGAATCCAAGCAACGCACGTCCTGCGCTCTCGTCGCAAAATCTCCTTAGCAGGATACACAAACACTCTCTCAAGTTTATTCCCTCTTTCAAGCAGGTTCTGATCAAGAACGCACTCGATCTGTAAAAAAAATGTAGCACCAAACTCTAAACAGGCTTTGCTAATTCAGATATGGAGTGAGATGAGATGAGATGGAACACGCATGACTGCGTGGGAGTGATTGTGAATGAGAACCAGACCTGGTCCGGCCTATCGACGCACAGTTGTTGATAGCCCACGCAGAGGCCAGGTCAAGGTCGTCGGGGGCAACGAGTAATTCCAATTGATCTGGTGGGACGTCGCTGTAATTCAAATATTCAATGTGGTACCGTAAATGAACGGCTCGTCAACTCAATAAGCTCGGCGTATGTTCTCTGCAGTGCACTAGTCCAGGCGCAGCCACATCTAATCAGGAGCGTGCAGTCTCACCAAACTCACCTCACCATTGGACTATCGAAATAGAAATGCTAAACGCCTGTACGGCTCAACCATAATTTCCGCACTTGGGGCCTACATTGGAATGCCAATTGGCTGGCAGCAATTGCTGTACTACCAATCAAACAAGCCAAATTAAATAAAGAGCTTCGCACCGAGCCTGCGTGATCTTGTGCGAAACCATTCAGAAAGTACAATTCGCAAGTTTTATTAGTAGTGTAGACTGTAGACCACAAATCAAATAGAGCAGCGGAGGGGATGTTGAACAGTAGCAGTTTGGTGGAAGAGATCGAGATGGAAAAGATGCTCGAGCAAAGAGCCGAGGAGAAGGCCATTATCAGCGGTTCGGTGATGGAGATAGGCCAGGAGAGGTTGCTGGAGCACTATGGTGGAGCGAACGGCAAGCTCGTGGATGAGTCCGAGAATGGTAGTTGCAGCAGTTGGGTGGTGGATATCGAGAAAATGGTCGAGCAGGCTGACCCATCAGTGGAGATGGCGCGGTGGAAGCAGCGCTCCATCTACCGGGTACCGGAGTTTATCAAGAAGATCACCAATAGAGATGCATACCAGCCGCAGTTTGTGTCGTTGGGCCCTTACCACCATGGCGAGCCCCACCTCCTGCCCATGGAGGAGCACAAGCGCCGGGCGCTGGTGCACCTTGTTAAGCAGGCGGGGAAGCCTCTGGTGGAGTTTGTTGTGGCCATTGAGGAAGTGGTGGATGAGCTCCAGGCTGCCTACGTTGACCTTGATGGCAAATGGCGTGGAGAGAACAGAGGTAGCTTTGTGGAGATGATGGTCACCGACGGCTGTTTCTTGTTGGAATTGATAAGGGTGGATTCTATTATATGGGAGGATAAAATCGATGATGATTACGCAGCCGACGACCCGATCTTCAGTGAGCGCAGCTTTAAAATTTTGTGGGCAGCCATGCGTAACGACATGATCGCCATGGAAAACCAGCTGCCTCTAGTCGTATTGCAGAGGCTCTTAGCTGTTCAGCTTGGCACATCTCCGGTATGTACCCTTTACCTATATAAGTACAGTACGCGGCATGAACTTATGTGTAGCTAGCTTCACTGATATATCCTACTCAAAGATAGGGATGAAAGTGGTGTAGATAATTTCCGCATCCGATCCGAATCCGAATTATGCGAATATGGAGAAGAGTTTTTGTTATCCATACGGATGTGGATAATCCGAATCCGATTGTGCGCGGATGTTGTTAAAACTAACCGGACCACTGGCAGTAGATCTATGTGGATTAGGATACGGTGTTAGTGATATCCGACGGATATGGATTATCCGATAATTAAATGCGGATAATCCGAGGCCTATAATAGGCCTATAATTGAATGCCGATAATCCATACACTATGACCTTTACCTATACACAATTTTTTAGCTCACGAAATTTGAGCATGTGCATGTGCACCAAAAACCCTAACCGCAGTCCTGCGTAGAGCATCATTTGTCACCATTTGAAACTGAATATAAGCATGTATTATCCGACTATATTAATCTGCATCCGCTCCGGCACCAACCCGACTCTGCACCATATCCGACATCCGAAAAAATCCACATCCGTAACGACATCCGTGTAATATCCGCTCCGCTCCACATCAGACAAAAAAATATGGATGTGGATGTGGATGTGGTAAAGGTATTATCCGATCCGATCTGATCCGCTTTCATCCCATATATAGTTGTACTTATTGTAGTACTCGAGTAGGGGGTGAGCCGGGAGTGGGAGGAGAGATTTGCAAAACTATGATTAGAAATGGTCAAATGGACGGTTAAGTATAAAATTACCTAATCCTATACATCTTCTTGGATTAACATTATGTACGTGCACGAAATTAGAAGTTTCCATGGTTGCATGAAATTAAAGGTTCGTTTCAACCTGATATGTTTTTTTTTTCGGTTTCTTTTTTTTTCTTTTTCTTTCTTTTTTTTTTTTTGCATGTGGCGGTGAGCGGAGAGAGCCCATCCGCGTAGTTACGTTCCTTAAAAAAAATTGTTCCTATCTGGTTTATTTGACAAGTTGCTTGTGTGTATTGACTCTAAACACTGCTTTTGCTTCATTGATGTGCACAGGACGCTGAAGTGATAAATAACCTGGTGCGTCTTCTTGTTGCGGCCCGCCACAACCTTGACGAAGGCATGGACAACCTCGGCCTCCACTTCCTGGACATCTATCACAAATATTACAGTGGCATCCGTAAACCATGGACAAGATCGGATGACTACGAGCCTGGACATCCAGTTCAAGAAGAGCAACACTAAAAGCATTCATGATGTCGAGTTCAAAGATGGTGTGCTGACCATGCCGCTTTTCAATTTGGACGATGACACGGAGACAGTACTCCTCAACCTGATGGCGTTTGAGTGGCTACACCCTGATGCCAATGATGACGTGGTAGCGTACGTATCCTTTATGGATGATATTATCCAGTCAGAACGAGATGTGGAACTGCTAGGATCTGAAGGCATCCTTGTCGATATTACTGGAAGCAATAAGAAGATGGTGGAGATGTTCAACAGCCTCACCCGGTTAGGACGGACGAACGATGGCAATCGACTAGGCCACGTGCAGTGGAAGCTGAAGGCATACTGCAGGAAGCGCCGGAACAGGTGGCGGGGCAGCTTCGTGAACATCTACCTGAACAACCCCTGGGTGTTCATCTCCCTCGTTGCCGCTGCCATCTTGCTTGTTGCCTCACTCCTGCAGACCGTCTACACCATCGTTCAGTTCTACACAAAGGGCTAGCATATGCAAACACTCTGTGGCTATATGTGCCTCTGCCTGTAAGTTTCCACCTTGCCACTATGTATTATTTCACACTTTTGGCCCTAGGTATTTCAGAGTAACTTTAGTTTTGGTAATCGAGTAGGTTATAGTAGTATAGAGATCGGTAATTTTTTATCTTTGGTAATTTGAGGTATGCTTTTGGTAATATGCAGGCAGTAATATAGTGTTTAGTACTTTAATGTCTTTGCTAATTAGCTCTGGCAATCAAGTATGACAGTAATAATAGTGTTCAGTAATGTTAAGTAATGTTTAAACAATATACAGGTCCAATATATTTTGTTGTTCATTAGTAATTTTATTCTGTTTTTCATTGGCTCTGCCTGTCATTAAGTATTATTGATCTGAAAGAGGTTCGAGATCGATATCACCTCCAGTGTATCATCTTTATTTACTTTCAATTTTTCAGGCTTTTAGTAGTTCTCTATCTATTTGTAAAGTAGGCTGAATATATGGATTATTCAGTAATTTAGTAATTCATCAAATAGTCCCAGTAATTCATCTTTCAGTTCTACCCAAAGGGCTAGCATGCAAACACTCTGGCTATATCTCTGCCTCCGTCTTTAAGTTTCCACCTGGACATTATATATTATCTCACACTTTTGGCCCTTGGTAATTCAGAGTAATTTAAGTTTTGGTAATCAAGTAGGTTATAGTAGTATAGAGATCGGTAATTTTTATCTTTGGTAATTTGAGGTATGCTTTTGTAATCAAACAGGCAGTAATATAGTGTTTCGTACTTTATTGTCTTTGCTAATTAGCTTTGGCAATCAAGTATGACAGTAATAATAGTGTTCAGTAGAGTTAAGTAATGTTTAAACAATATATAGCTCATGTATATTTTGTTGTTCATTAGTAATTTTATTCTATTTTTCATTGGCCCTGCCTGTCATTAAGCATTAGTATTATTGGTCTGAAAGAGGTTGGAGATCGATATCACCTCCAGTGTGTCATCTTTATTTACTTTCAGTTTTTTCAGGCTTTTAGTTGCATCTCTATTTATCAAGTACACTTATTATAAGGATTATTTAGTAATTTAGTAATTCATCCAATAGTCCCAGTAATTCATCTTTTAGCATCATCTTTTAATTTTATCAGTAGTTTTGTCATTCATTTTTATAAGTAGTCCAGTAATTCGTTTTCGAGCATTTTCACTCAATTTTATCTAAGTATTTAACATGACTTTAGTAATTTAGTAATTCATTCAATTGTCTAGGACATTTTCTTCTTCAGTAAATTTCATTCTTTTTTCTTCAGTAATAGTAAATCAATTGCTTTTCGGTATGGAGTTACACAACCGATACACATAAGGTTCAGCGGTGTTTTTTAACGGTTTACTAAAGGCATGTTAACATATTTTTGCTTGTGGGGTTTACCATTTAACCCAGCACCCAAGCAGGTCCTCCCCAAATGACGATTGCAGATTATTTTTCCCATGATTGTTTCCAAAGTATTTATTCCTCTCACACAAGTCCTTTCATTTTGTAATTTCCTTTGCATTTTTGAAAATGCAGTTATTGGACCCAGGTATAGGTCTCAATTATAGACTACTTTTGCTCTAGAAGCTCATCAAGAAAGGACCTTACTACTAGTTGACAATTGAGCAACTAGCACTCCCGCCCAGCGCCCATGCTTCAACCCGTGTATAAGCTTCTTCCAACAAGTCAAAGACACAAACATCAAAAGCATGTGATGATGCAGAATGATGGGAACTTGGTGCTTTTTTAGCATAGGACATGTGGCCGAGTGGAGAATGGACATTGAAACAAATATGTATACTTTTAAAACTCCAGTGATTTGGTAATTGAAACCTCTGAAAACTTTTATGTGAACTCTGTGTTTTATCATCAGTTTCAGTAATACAGAGTTCCCAGTTTTCAGCAATATGTAAATTGATTCTTGTTATTTTTGGTATTTCAGTAATTTTGAATCATGTATACCCCTCCCATCGATAAATGTGTGGATCAATTTTATACGGCCACTGTGCATCTGTTTACCTTGTAGCTTGGAATATTTTTACACTCCTATTTTCTAAATGTGTTGATCATATGTTGCCAATAATTCGATAATTCAGTAACATGTCTTGTAATTTTGACAATTTCAGATAGTTAGTAATTCAGTAATTCTTCAAAATTTCAGCAACTAATCTTTGGATTTGGTGCCTCGAAACAATCAATTGGAGAGTACTGCTCTAGGAACAACAGTAGCTCAGTCAAATGCTGGATTATTTCAGCCTTCTCAACCGCCATCATGCACTGGTTTTTAGAATGAGATAAGTCAGCTAAAGCTGGCAAATTATGATACACACACACACGCAGAGAACCAAGCTCTAGGAAGAACACCTTTTTCTCTAGGCGCTGCACACCAGCACCTTCACGTTTTCTTCACCACAGCGCAACAACCTGAACACGGTGATTACAAAGACTTAAATAAACACTGACGCATGCACAGCTTAAGCCATGCTCAGATTAAGCCACCTCTGGCCGCACAACCGGGCCAGCACTTCCATGATTTATCCACTAATTAATCCTCTTCACTAACTACCTGCATGCTGGGCACCACTAACAACTCACACCATTTAACAGCAGGCTTCAGTCCACCACTCCCGACCTATGCATGCACCCATGCAACAAAAAGTCAAAAACTGACCACTACTCGTGCGCCACGGTTTGACCGGCCAAGCGCCTGACCGCCCACACACCTGACACTCCAACTCGATCACATCATGGCTGCCCTCCTGGCCACTAAGCCACGCGACACACCGAGAACACGTACACAAATAAACATAGACCCAACACTGTACTGAACACAAACAAACACCCAAGATTAAGTCTAACAATCGGGGTGTTTGAATCCCATAACTATTTTCTAACCCTCCTCTTTTTGCTCAAATAGCCCAAAAAGGAGCCAAACATATGGTTATTTCAGAGCTATTTACAACTAACCCACCCAAAAAAATTATCCCACCAAGAGGTGCTAATTTGAGCTATTTTGAGGTGAGACCCATTAAAAAGGCATGGAATTCGCGTCACACCCCCGTCCGCCTCCTCGCACTCGCTCGGGGCTCGCCCCCCATCCGCGCAGCCTTCCTAACCCACCTGCGCGGCCGTGCCGCCGATAGGGCCTCACCCGCGTCGCGGCCTCCCCTACTCGCGATGTCTCTTCCCACCCGCTGTGCCACAGCCCTTCCGCCGCCACCTCGCCATCTCGTTGTCGTGCCGAACGCGCCGCGGCCCAGCGGGCTACCGGAAGCCGCACGTCGCGTGCTCCAGCAGGCTCAGGGGCACCTAGTTCTCGTCCAAGGCCTCTAGGCCATCGACGTCCGCGTCCGCCAGGCGTCAGTGCGCGCCTCCTCCACACCCCTACCCGCGTCGCCCGCCTCCTCGCGCTCGACTCCCATCCGCGCCGCCGCCTCCTCCTCCACCCGCGCCGGTGCCGGGCTTCGCGCGCGCCGCTGCCTTCCCCACCCGCGTCATCTCCTCCCATCCACACCGCCACTTCCCATCTGCGACGGCGCTGTCCATGCGTCGCCCTCTACTGGACCGACCCGTCCGCCTCCCATCGGCGACGCCGGCCCTGATCCACGCTGCTCTTTGGTCACCGGATTTCGTCTCCATGGATGGTGTGGCGGCTTCGATTTCTTCTTCCAAGAGCATCCGACCGGCCTGTGCTCTTGAGCTATTTCCATCTGCAAATGGCGATTGCGCCGTGATGCGTGCTGTCGAGCCAGCCTGCCGTGAATGCGAGCACATCTACACGTCTCCATCCTCATATCATAGCACAGAGGTGTGCGACTATCTGCGCATAAGAGGAGGAAAGGCTACGGTGGCGGCGGCGCCAGGGTGTGTGCTGTGGAGGAGCTCGGGTCTGCTGGCAAGAGAGAGCTGAGGGGTAGTTTATTGAAAAATACATTAAATGTGAAATAGTTTTTCGATCCAAACATCTCAAGAGCTATTTATTAGAGAGCTATTTCTTTGAGCTAAACTTTAGCTCTTAAAATAGTCTTGGCTATTTCTCCAAACACGCCCAATGTTAATGAACTGAAAAATCTTTGCAGACAAACAAGGCTGCGTGTGGCCATTCAGAAAAAGAAGGCTGCTGAGGTGGATGCAACATGGGTGCCATTACTGCTATTGTGACCTTGATTATACATACGTTCATGCATGCTTGGGGTCTTTGCCTCACAGTAGCTAATGCCAAGTGATGAAATTGATATATAATAATGTAGTAGTGCTATTTGTTAATGAACCTTGGTTCTGTTTCTGTTGTGTGGAATTTGTCACTTGATTATGTTGGTGATCGAACTTCATATGTAATGTGGCATGTCTCACTTGTTGTGTGTGATCTACCATTTGGCTATGTTGAGTTGTGACAAATCTTATATGATGGTTTATATATTACACTTAATAGAACACAAATTTCTACAGGTGGACCGCTCATCGCCCGATCCTGAAAAAAAAATCAGAAGTGGGTGAAGCCGTCACCCACTCCGGGAAATGTGACCCATTTCAAAGGCTCGTCATCCTGTGGCCTACCCGTGGAAATGGCTTTCCGGGGAGCAGTGTTTGCTATAGTACGCCCCCATTTTGTAGGTTGAAATGTGACCCATTTCAAAGGCTCGTCATTTTGTGGCCTGCCCGTGGAAATGGCTCTCCGGGAAGCAGGGTTTGCTATAGTACACTTCCATTTTGTAGGTGCGAGTGGCAATTTTGCTCGTCATGTAAAAACCTACAAATTGTTTCTATAGTAGTGGAAGTATCCCATTGATATTATTACTTGGTACTAAGTGATCCAGGAGCCTTAGACCAACCCGCACTAACTACGGCATCCGACTCCTGGAGGAGCTGGATGTCGTTTTTCCCCGATAGCGGTCTCCTGGAGGAGACACAGGATTTTCCCGTCTCCTCGCTTCTCCTGGGAATCCAGGAGGCTCCGCTAGCGGTGTCGGCCCCACCACGCGCCCCGCTGCGGCGTGCGCCCAACAGCCTCGTGCCAGAAAGGAGGGGGAGAAGGGGAACCGCAGCCAGGAGCTCGTCGTTGTCGTCGTCCCTGCGTCGCCAGCCACAGGAGGAGCCATGCCGTCGTGGTCGCCAGAGACCCTCTCGCCGCCGCCGGAGCTCCGGCGGGTAGAGAGACAGATAGGAGCAGAACGGAGAAGAGGGAGGGAAGGCCGAGCTCGGAGGCGACGAGGTCCGCCGCCGGAGCTCCGCCCGCTTCTCCCGTAGGTGAGCTCCCCGCCGAGGCGACGACGGCTTCCCCTGCTCGCTCCGCCGCCTAGATCAGGGATGGGTGGCCGTTGACCTGCCACCACCGCCTGGATTCTCCGCCGCCGCACCCCGTCGCGCCACCGCAGAGGAGCAGCAGAGCCCCTGCACCTCGCCTCAGCATCGTCCACATCCATCGAATCGAGTCAATTCGTATCGAGGTCGTGTGTAGGGGAGGCGTGCGCAGGGGAGGGTAAGGAGAAGAGGGGAGGAGGACGCCGCCACCACGCCCCATCGCTGCCACCTCGAGGGCACCACCACCTCGTCAGCACACCGCCTTGGGAGACCGGGCCGTCGCGCCCCTGCTTCTCCGTCGTGGGAAGTTGCAGGGCCGCTGCTGCTGGCCCTTGCACATGAGGACGAATCTGTCGTCGGCGAGGCGCTCGTGCTTGACAACCTCGCCAACACACCCGACCTCAGCAGCCGAGCCGCCGGAGCCCGCTTCTTGCCTCACTTCTCACCACCATGGGAGGAGCTGGCCGGATCCCCTCTACTGCCGCTGCTGGGGAGGACGCCCACTGCCGGGAGGGAGGTCCGGCGGCCGAGGGAGCAGAGGAGCTCGTGGACCAGGTGCGCGCCGGGGAGGTGGACGCGGAGCACGAGGGAGCGAGGGAGGGAGGGGGCGGGGCGTTCACGGTGGGAGCAGGGGAGGGAGTGACGGCGGAGACGCGGAGTGGGTGGGTAGGTGGGGAGGGGGAGAGGAAAGGGAATGCGGGAGAAGTGAATATAAAGGAAAGAATCCCGCTGACCAGGCAGGAATATTCTGTTTCCAAGGAGGGAATAAAGGATGACGAGTGTGGATGGTCTTAGTATCGGGTCATTACACTAACTAATACTTTTAGCACCGGTCGGTATTTTGACCCATACTAAAAGGCCTTCGAGGACAAAAATCTGGACCTGGTACAAATTTTGCACATCATTACCTGACCAAAAGTGATTTAGTACTCCCAACACTACAGAAAACGTTTTTTGGAGCGGGCGGAATCGCATTTGTAGCTGCGGGCGGGAGACCCGCTCCTATCCGTCGCTTTTAGAAATTGATGTTTCCAGGAGCGGGTAAATGGCCCACACCTGGAAATCCATTTCAAAATAAATAGCAAAAAAAGTTTTTTTGGAAGGTCCCCGCTAGTCGAGACGCTACGCAGCCAACAGGGTTCGAACTCATGACCTCACCCTCACGCGAAGCCTCCTCTACCACTACACTACACACTCATATGCAGTCATATCCAGTTCTCATTCTACTCATATTGTACTACACCAAGTGTAAATTGCCTTTTTGAGACTTTAAACTGTGAGACATGGGTACCCCTGGGTCCCCACTGACCAGGCTCACGGCCACCCCCGACAAGTGCATCCGGCCCATCAAAAGACTCGCCGACCTGATAGTGGGCCCAACAGACCTGAACTGTGGCCCGAAGACCTTCCAGAAGATTCCTCCAGAAGACCTAGTCCGATACGAGACTTGGCGTGCACTCCAAGACGTCGGCCACGCTGCCAATTAGTCCGAAGATCACGGGATAATGTTGTAACCAACTAGAGATAGGTTTCCCTGTTGTAACCGACTTGGACTCTGAGTCCACCGACCTTGTCCGCCGGCCAATATAAGGCGGGCAAGGGCGTCCCCCAGGGACATCCCACATGCAATCTCTGACCAATACAACACCAACACCTGGACGTAGGGTTGTTTTACTCTCCGGAGGCCCGAACTAGTGTAAACTCACTGTGTCCTTTGTGTTCTGTGTGCTACGCTAGCATAACCATCGCGTTCTTAGATCTCGATCTCCTCCACCAAACAAATAAACCACCGGGGTTGACCCCCCTATGGACTGTGATCTCTATCGTCGTCGCGGTTGTCGCGACGATAAGGTCGGCGGTCGCGGTCATCACGCCAATTAGATCGGCGGTAGCGGTCATTATAGCGGCGGTTGTTGTTGTAGCGGCTATGGTAGCGCCCATCACCATTGTTGCTGCTCTTGGTCTTCTTGGGTTCTGGAGGGACGCCAAGGGAGCGTTTTAGTGGAACTGGCAAGTGTCGTCCAGCGTGTAGCGGAAGTCTTCTTCAAGGAAGGTAGACCTTCTCAGAGCATCAGTCACTCATGAAGACCTCGCCAGATCGCTTGCGCGGTCTGGCGGTAGTGTCGGACGGCAAGGCAGTGGAGGCATTGTCTTCTTTGTCGCTCTTTTAGTCATGGACGACGACATCTTGTGTGTCGATGAGTTTGTCGACGTAGGACATGAGGTCGGCAATGGTGGTTGCACCGGCCTCATGAATCTTCTCGAAGAGCTTGTGGTTGGTGATGCCTTTCTTGTAGTAGATGATAATATCTTCGTCCTTGACACCGGCAAGCTGGTTGTGGTTTTCAAAGAACCGGTTGGTGTAGTCTCGGAGACTTTCACCTTTCTTCATGGTCACCCTTGCAAGGTGATGAGTGTTGTCGGGGTGGTTGTAGGTGGCCTGGTAGTTCATAATGAACAACCGTGAGAGACTTGCCCACGAGGTGATACACTCTGCAGGGAGGTTATTCGGCCACAAGAGCGGCGTCGTGCCCATCACCAAGGGAAAGTAACCGGCCATGTGGTCTTCATTTCCACCCGCGGCCTGAGCTGCAATGGTGTACATCTTCAGCCAGATACTTGGGTCGGAGCGACCGTCGTATTTCTCGATGGCTGGCTTGAAGTTCTTCGAGTATCTCATTGTCCTGAGACGCCGTGAGAAAGCTAGGAAGTTGTTGGTCACTGCAGCGCCCGCGTTGTCCGCCGGCCCATATAAGGCGGGCAAGGGCGTCCCCTAGGGACATCCCACATGCAATCTCTGAGCAACACCAACAACTGGACGTAGGGTTTTACTCTTCGGAGGCCCGAACCAATATAAACTCGATGTGTCCTTTGTGTTCCGTGTGCGTATTCAAATCAAAAACTTGTCAACTACAAAGTTTCATCTTTCTGAGATCTATAACTTTCTGTAGTAGTGCAATGTTTTCCGTTTCAAAATACTTGTTATTCTGAATTTTCTAGATATAATCCCTTTGTTATGCATCTAGATATATATTATGTCCATAAACATAATAAAGAGAATGTATGTAAAACAGCCAGAATAACAAGTATTTTGAAACGCAGGGAGTACTTCATAACATGTTCTCTCTGAGATATATATAAGCTACATCAAACTAATGATTTGTTCCAAGAATTCCATATTGATCCAGATCCAATAGATGTTGTTACTCGAGTTGGAACTGAAAAACTCCATAATGTCAAGAACTATGAAGGATGTTGAATACCCCCTACATTAGGACAGCATAATCAGCATAATAGTTTAGCCATAGCAGCAGTCTGGAATATAAAGTGTTTCACCTCGAACCATGCCCTTCCTCTTACCGAAATAAGTCCTGGGCACCTTTGAACCTCCACATCCAAGCCTTCCCAGTTCTACTCTTCACAAAGCATGCACCTTAAAAATGTAAAAGAAAAACACACAGAATGAGGATTGAGGTACATATTAACTGGATTAGTGTAACTTGAAGCAAACATGGAGCAGTAGGTCTTTTTCAGACATCGTTCTTGTTGCATATGTTTAGGGCTCTCTACTTTTATATTTTTAACACATACCCTAAATAAAAGCCTGATCATTTATCTACAGTAAAATTTAGCCTCCCTAAGCATGCAAAATAGTCTGTTACACAATCTAAGGTATATCACTTTGGTATATAGCTTTTGATTAGGCATATACAACTTCTGATCAGACATGGGGTGCTCGGATCAGATCGAGAACTACAACATACATTAGGAAAAATCCACATCAATACAGAGCTGCAGCTATTTCGAACACTAATCATTGACAAGATGGCATTGGTAATACACTGGCACCAGGCACCTAATAATATTAGTAAGAACTTAGAAAAACAATGTATAAAGTTGTATATGTTACAAACCTTCAACAAATGATTAGTGAAAAAAGCCGGGCAAAGGAAGTACACGTATAGCTGAACATATGCTAGGTGCAGAGCAAAACCAATGGGCATATCTGAGACAGTCTGGGAATAGCAGGTCCATGCAGTATTGCTACAAAATGCAGAAACGATAGCCACTTAATAAGATATCAATTATTCTGCAGCAAACACTCAGATTCAAAAAGTGAAGAAGCCATACTGTTGTTCTCCCAACTGCAAAAGAATTAAGAAATTCATCAATCTAAATCACCATGTTATTCATAATTGTCTAAGATTAAGACATTCATATCCCCTATTTCTACACTTAAGAGATTCGCACGGAACTAACAGACTCTTCTCTCCTTCTTCCTCCAGCTAGCCTCTCCTTTCCTTCTTATTGTCTCAAATTTGTAGGGGGCTCCATGGTGTTCCAACCAGTAGGGGGCTCGAGCCCCCTTCTCTTCCTCCCACCCTATAGCTGGCTCGCTCTGTCCCTTGACAAAGAATCCCACCTACCCCAATTTCTTTCGCTAGGCCCCTTGCACCATTGTGAGGCCCCCTCCTGTCCGCGGAAGAGCACAAGCACCGGGTGGTGTAGCATTTGGTCATCATGCCGGAAGCCTATATAGGAGTTCATCACGGTCATCAATGAAGTTGATGAAGAACTTATGGTTTCCTACAATAGTCACCTGGAGGAGAAATGGTGTGGAGCCAACAAGGGACGCTTTGTGGAGCTGATGGTCACTAACGGCTGCTTATTTGTTAGAGTTGTTGATACAAATATATGGAATTCAAATAGATGGGGAGATAGATAATGATTTATGGCCAACCATGTTTTGGAGAGGCTCTTAGCTGATTGGTGGGGGGGCTCGAGCCCCCCCACCCCCACCCCCACCCACCCCGACCGAAAAAATAATGTGCATCACAACTGCAAAGTTTCGTCTATGCAGTCCTTCACCTAATGAACACCGCATGGCCACCCCAAACAAATCACGCCCCGCTCGGCTCTAGGCTCCAACTACAGGCAAACACGGCTCACGACCCTCGACTTGCGGGAGATTGGATTCCACATTTGTTATATTTTTGATCTGGCAGCCCATCATATGCCATAATTGTAACATCCCGGATTTTCCCGGAATGTTAATGTTTGCAAAAATGTGAATTTCAAAATTTCGATTTGAAATTTAGTGCTTGATTAAACTATGAGGTTGTCTTCTGTGATCCTTCCCTGAAAACCCTAGATTTATTTTGAGCGAAATAATAAAATTTAGGAAATATAAAATGTTAGTGTGAGAACTTTGGAGTTTATTGAATTTCATTTGGATTTTTCCTTGCTTGTGTTTCAAATTTGAATCTTAAATTCAAATTTGAATTGTGTTGAAATAAGGATGAAGGATATAGGAAAATAGGATAAACCCACAAACCAGCCTGGGCCGAATCCTCGCTTGCCAAGTCTGCCGGACCACCCCTACCTTTTCCCACCGACCTGCAAGCTCGTCGGCCCACCTGAACTCTCGGCCCAACAGCCTGCTTATCACCTACCACAACCCCCGCCGCCGCTTACAGGTGGACCCCGCGCGTCAGTCCTCATCTCCTCCCCTGCTTTTCTTCTTTCCCGTGACGAACGCACCTGCGCGATAGCGACCGGCGCCGTGGGGCACCGCTCCGCTCCGCCCCGCCGGATGCACGCCGCGTGGCCGTGGGCGCGGACGCCGAGGAATCCCCACCACTTGTGGGCACTCGCAAACCCTAGGGCGCCGCCGTATAAATTCCCTCCGCACCGGCCTCCCTGTTCCGCGCCGCCCCTGGGGAATTTTCCCCCAAATCCAGTTCGCCGCCTCCACCTTAATCAGAGGAGAAGAGGGGGAGAGAAGGGGGAGGAAGAAGGGATGAGTTTGGAGCCGCCGGGGGAAGGCCGTCCGTGGAGAAGCCCGAAGCTGCGCGTCATCACCGTCGACCGCCCGTGCGTGGACCGCGGTTTCGCCGCCGCTGCGAAGCCGGAGCAGCCCGAGCCAAGGACGCCGACGCCCTGAAGCCGGGGCCGTTCGTGGGAGCTGCTGTCGTCGAAAAGTCGGAGCCGGACCCGCCAAGGACGACGCCGCCCCCTGTTCTGCTTCTTCTTCACCTCCGTTCCGAGCCGCTCCCTCGTCGTACCTTCACCACCGCCTCGCCGTCGCGTCCCAGAGCACGAGGTGAGCACCACGACCCATTCACCGTGCTGTGGACCCGGCCATCGAGCCGTGGCTGGCCGAGCCTTGTGAGCTCGTGTGTTTGCCTGATGGACAGTGTCTGCCACGCGCCGCCGCGCAGACCCGCCGTCGCTTGAGAGCCGGCCATCGAGCCGAGCCGGCCGTTTTGCAGGTGCCGCTGCCGACCACGCGCGCGCTTCCCCGCTCGTTGTTCCCCTTCTTTGTTCCTTCGTCGTGTGCACACCGTCGATTTCGTGACGCCGCCATGGCCACGTCGCCGGCGTCTTGCATGCGCATGCACCCAAGGAGCCAAGCTCCTATCTTTTGGACAGGGGCTCCTGACCGGATCACACCCGTGCGCACGCGCACGCCTGCCGGGTCGCGACATTGTTTCACTGGCCGACCCAGTGCCCGCACGCACGCGCGCAAGGGACGCCGGTGCTTACGCAGGGGCCGCGCCGCCAAGCAGTCCTCGTCGCACAGGACTCTTTCCTCGACTGCGCCTCCATGCCCAACCGGGAGCGCTGCCACACGCCCACGTGCGCGCGCGCACGCGTCCGGGCCGCCGCTGGGTAGCCTAACCCTGACCGTGCCATCCAGACCGTGAGCACGCCGCCGGTGTCGCGTTGCCGCTCTTTTTCGCCGCCGGCATTCTACTCACGCACGCCCGCGCCCGAGGGGGTCGTGACCCTGCTCTCTCTGTCCAACCAATGCACACACGCGCGCTCGTGCACTCGCGAGCGAGAGATGCCGGCGCCGCCCAAGATCGTGCTGCCGACCCGTTCCTCCCAGCACAGACCTCTGCACTCGCGCGCACGCCGTGCGACCGAGGCCAAGGCCGACCTTTTGGGTCACCCCTGTGCCAAGGCGCATCCAGCCGGCCGTTCTTAGTCGAGCGCATACCCAGCGTGTTACCGCGGGGCTCGCCGCCATGGCCAAGCCATCGGCTCTCGCCCGCGCGCAACCGCACTGCGCCGCCACTTTGCGGCCGTTGCTCGACGCCAAGGAGCCCTGTTTGCATCTGCGCGACCGTGCGCACTCATGCGCACGCGTGCACACCCGCGCGCTCACAAGAGAGCCGCCTAGCCGGCGCGGACAATCCCGACGCCGTGAAGCTCGATCCGCCGCCGCCAGCCTCTCTTTGCCTCTGCTCTCTTTCCCCAATCCCCAGCTGCATTCCTTTCTGTTCTTTCTTTCCCCCGCCGAGCAAGCAAATCAAAGCAGCAAGCTTTCTCTTTGTGCCCAACAATCCACAGCCAGCAGCTATCCAGCCCTCACCTTTCTCCTTCAATCGAGCCAGCACAACTAGCAGATCCTCTCTCTAAATCGCAGGAGCAAGCTGCAGCCCCCCTTTCCCCTTCAGCAGGTCACGCATGAAGCAAAGCAGCAACAATATCTCTCCCCCTGCTCTTTATCCTCCACCAGAGATGCACGCCCGCTAGCAATTCATCGCCTTCTCCCTGATCTCTGTCCACCGGAAGCAAACCAGCAGCCCAGTTCCTTTTCTCTCTTCTCAAATCGATAGCTAGCAGCAGCCTGGACTTTTCCCTCCTCTTCCATGGCGAGCCTACCTAGATGGGAGTCCATCTTCCTCGATGCCACCGCCAACAAGCCCAGAAGTGTCTCTCCTCTCCTTTTTCCAAAAACAGCCAGCAATGATCTCTCATCTCTCCATCCTTTCCCTGCCGCCGCCGCCCATCTCTCTTTCTCAGCCGCTGCACGTCCTGCTCTTTTCTCTGATCTTCACGAAGAAGCAATGGGGCAGCTGCTATGTCCTTTGGTCCTTCCACCGCAAGAACAAGAAGCTGCTGCTTCCTCTCTCCAAATCTGCCGAACAACAATCTTCCTCTCTCTAGGCCAAAGCAATCAGGGCAGCACGCCTTCTGCTCCTTCATGCCTTGCTTCTTTCTCCAATCGGAAGAACATGCAGCAATCCCCCACCAGCAGTTGCTCCTCCCTGGTTTCTTTTCCCTCTCCACCGAAGGCAACAAGCAAGCAAGCTATCTGTTAATCTTGCTTTCTCTTTGATCTCTCATACGCCATGATAGCAAAGCACCTGTGCTCCTGTCGATCTCCCTGCTGCGTTCCAACCTCAAGCAAGCCAGCAGCTTGCTCTTTCTCTCCCCAAAATCAGAACCACCAGCAGCATAGCAAGCACAAGTGGAGCCTCTCCTCTTTTCCCCCAAATCGCTTGAGCAACCAACAGCATGGAGCACCTGCGCCCTTCAACTCCTAATGCCAGCAAGCAGCTCTAGCTCGAACCCTGCCCCTCGCCAAGCTTCTCTCACCCAAATCGACAACCAGTAGCACCTCTCTTCCTCCTTCGAGTCCAACTGCAACTGTCTTCCCCTCTTCCCTAATCGGCTAAACAAGCAGTAGCAGCAGGCCCCTTTGTTCCTCTGTATGTGCATCTCGCGCATCAGAAAAAGCATGGGCCTTGCTACTGTCGGCCACCAGTGGCAGCAATTCACTTGGCGGCATGAAGCTAATGGTTCCTGTGCTTGCTCTTGACCAAGAAGCTGCAGCACGTGCAAGGAGCTAGCAAACCTGATCAGCTCCTGTTTTGTTCTTAAATCATGAACGTGCTAGCCCAGCTTGAGCCTTTGCCTTGTTCTGTTTTGTTGGAGAACACAAGTTTCAGCCCCATGCTAGGCTACTCACAAGCTGACCACATCCACACAAGCAGAAGCTCCTGTTTGTGCTCACGAACACTAGGTGCAAGCTAACTAGCTTTGGTCCCTAATCTTGTGTGTTGCTTCCTTTTTAGCAACCCCTACCTTTTACTCCTAGGTTTAATTCTTTGTACCTAGTGACCGTTCTCAATCTTTCAAGACCCAACTATACCTTTCGCCGCGGTCGTGCCTCGCCTTCGTCGTGCATGACGCGTGCACTATCTAAACCATCAGCCATGACACACTTCTGCCATGTTCCAGCTTGAGCTAGGTTAGCCAAGTTTCTCAACCACACCATGTCGCTTATAGCGAAACCATCTTGCACAGCCTCTCCAATCTGAATAAAGGGGCCTACTAACTTACCGCTGGGTCCCACTAACATGTGAAGCCGCTAACTATCTAACCTGGTCCCATCTGACCTACGGGACCCACAAGCTGACTTGTGGGGTCCGGTTGACCTCTGACCTTTCTTTTTGACTTGGTCAACAAAGATCGTTGACTAGTCAACTTACCATGCAGACCAACCTGAAACCTTGTTTTTGGTTCTCTAACTTGCTGACTTGTGATTTCTGTGCTTTATCGCAATTAACTAAATTCATAAAATATTTCTTTATTTGAAAATCAATAATAAATTGTTTCTACCTTAGAAAAATATGAAATCAGTTTCTGTATTCTTCTAAAATCATGAAGCACCCGTTAGACTAGCGTTTGGAGTTATTTGGTTCTTTATTGCTTCTCTTTGGAGTTATTTGCATCTAGACACCGTGTTTATTTATATTTGCGAATCTAGGTTTTCCCGGAGTCGAGGAGTCAAGCCAGAAGATCGAGAACAACTACAGAAACTTCGACGACTACTTGAACACAGGTGTTCACGCCCGACCATCTTTGAATGCCTATTAGGCATGGCTATTTTAGAACTGCTAGTGCTTTATTTAATGCATAGAGATGAATATGATGAACCCATGCATAGCCTCTTTGACATACTTGTCCTTGATTGACCTACTACTACTGTTTACTTAAGCTAGATGTTGTGCTGAGCTTGCTATGCATGTGTTGGGATTATTGTGGTAGTTTCTTGGCGTGTGTTGGGAAAACCGGCAGGAGAAGGCATTTTGGGATATTTTGGCGGGGGTGAGCTCGAGACAACCTTATCTGGGATCGGGGGCCAGGGATCGTCTTCTCGGACGTTGCCCGAGTTGGTACCTATGGCGGGTACACCATTTTAGGAGCACAGGTGTTGGGGATTTTGTGATGACTTGGAGGATATGAGCTCGCCCCGGTCTGAAACCGAGTGGGTCGCCTGTTACACAGGACTTTCGTACACACCACCTCGCCGAGAGTGGGGATAGGGCCGTTCGACCCTAGCAAGTGCGGTACCATACCTGCCAGCAGGATAGCGGGGTATCAGTGGGGGAGAGGTGGGAGTGAGTCCACCCTCTCAGTGCGACTCCCGTGTGGCCACACGGGGGCATTTTCACAGTTCTGGGGTGGTCTTCTGCGGGGGACCGCATCGAGACCCGGATGCAGGATGGAATCGTAACTCCTAGGTGTTCGTCCAGTAGGATGGGCTTGGTTGGCTGATCACCGCCGGGTGCCATTCCGAGTTGGGTACAGGTACACACTCTGCAGAGTTTAGATCTATACGTATAGCCGTGTCCTCGGTTATGGACATGCCCGTTGTTTCTCCGACTCTTACATTTTGGGATTTCTACCTCCCCCTTATAGGATGAGTGTATGGTGAGTCGTGGTTGTACTCGGGGAGAGGAGAGTTGCTCCCTCTGCCTCGCGGATCCGGGTGCAATCATTGAGGTGCGAGGAGTGGGAGTTCTCGCACCGTCCCTAGATGGAGATAGGACTTGGTGACGGTGATCTGGGTGACCAGGTGTAACCGTTTGTGGATGAGTGATATGGGAATTGGTGGGAATTGGAGATATTATTCCATTTATGCTGCTACCACTGTTTAGGAAAACTCTTGCCTACTCCTTGACTACTTTTTATACCCTTAGCTTTAGGCCACTTAAAGCTTGCATACGGTTGGTGATGTGAACCTATCCCATTCCTTGGGGATAGTCTGTGAGTGTGCAGGATTGGACTTGGAGCGAAAGTCCAATTATGAAGGATCCATAGAGGAAGGGTTGCGTTGCTTCGCTCGAGGATGCCTGTGGTGAAGATCGAGGATGAAGACTTGAAGCCTTAGCTACCGCTGCGTAGAGTTTCTACTTGTCGTTTAGCCCAAAGGGGCTTGTACTTAAATCGTATACCGAGCTGTATTCGGATGTAAATACTTTGTTTTGTACTCTGATTTCATTGTATGGAAATGATATTATACTGTAATAAGTTCTGTACGTGATAGCTACTGATCCAGGGACTATCAGAAGGGTACAGGGAGTCGGGTTTTCCTCACCGAAAACCCGGGTCGTTACAGGTGGTATCAGAGCCGTACTTGACCGTAGCACGCAACCCTAGGTTGGTCGATAGCTTAGGAACAATTTATACGCTCTATTTCATATATACCCCCTTGAAATATTTGAAATATACCTTCCCTGCTTTGAAAAACTCTTATCTTTCCTTCGTTGATGCAACTTCTTACGTGGACTAGATAGGATGAGACAGAAGATAACTTTGATGGTATGAGAATACCTTGAACCACTAAAAGTAGAGCCTACCTTGTTTGACGTGCCGCGAAGTAATTAGACCGATTAGTGTGCGAGATCTCAACGGTCATGAGTCAACCTTGAGATAGCACTATCTTTAATGCTTTGAATGTCTGTGTGCTTGGTTCTTTATGGATCTTATTGGATCTTATGGTTCTTACTATTGCGTGTAGGATTATATATTAGCGAATATTTTCATATTTGTACTTGACTCCTAGAATAGGTAACCCGAGTGCTACCCATCATAGGAAGGACCACCACTTTGAAATGCTTTGGAGGTTGTTGGCCTAAGGATCACTGAGATAACCCAAAAGGAGGACAAATATAAGGAGTATCAGAGACGTGCCTACTCAACTGAAGAAGAAAAGGACGACACTGCAAAATGAGGTCAAGATTTTGGATAAGGCACCTCACGGATTTTGGAACCAAGTTACTAACCTGGATTAGAGAGTAATGGAGTTGGAACCACCCACTACCACGAAGCTGCCGGTGTTTGAGGAAACATACAAGGAGTAAAGAAAATTCACGATGAAAGACCCTCAAGTATACTCAAGCGAGGACATCAAGAATCACTATGCTATGGATCAAGAGATTGAGATCAAGATCAACCTTACCTCAGAACAATTTCTAAGCTCAGAGGTTGTAGTTGTGTGCACACTAATGGTAGTGACCAAAAAGCCACTATAATGAAGCCGAAGATGCTCGAAGCTCGCACGCAACGTGAAAATGATCGGTACCTCCAATGTACCCAGTGACGCTTCAATCTCGAGGACGAGATTCTTTTGAGGGGGGGAGTTCTGTAACATCCCGGATTTTCCCGGAATGTTAATGTTTGCAAAAATGTGAATTTCAAAATTTCGATTTGAAATTTAGTGCTTGATTAAACTATGAGGTTGTCTTCTGTGATCCTTCCCTGAAAACCCTAGATTTATTTTGAGCGAAATAATAAAATTTAGGAAATATAAAATGTTAGTGTGAGAACTTTGGAGTTTATTGAATTTCATTTGGATTTTTCCTTGCTTGTGTTTCAAATTTGAATCTTAAATTCAAATTTGAATTGTGTTGAAATAAGGATGAAGGATATAGGAAACTAGGATAAACCCACAAACCAGCCTGGGCCGAATCCTCACTTGCCAAGTCTGCCGGACCACCCCTACCTTTTCCCACCGACCTGCAAGCTCGTCGGCCCACCTGAACTCTCGGCCCAACAGCCTGCTTATCACCTACCACAACCCCCGCCACCGCTTACAGGTGGACCCCGCGCGTCAGTCCTCATCTCCTCCCCTGCTTTTCTTCTTTCCCGTGACGAACGTGCCTGCGCGATAGCGACCGACGCCGTGGGGCACCGCTCCGCTCCGCCCCGCCGGATGCGCGCCGTGTGGCCGTGGGCGCGGACGCCGAGGAATCCCCACCACTTGTGGGCACTCGCAAACCCTAGGGCGCCGCCTTATAAATTCCCTCCGCACCGGCCTCCCTATTCCGTGCCGCCCCTGGGGAATTTTCCCCCAAATCCAGTTCGCCGCCTCCACCTTAATCAGAGGAGAAGAGGGGGAGAGAAGGGGGAGGAAGAAGGGAGGAGTTTGGAGCCGCCGGGGGAAGGCCGTCCGTGGAGAAGCCCGAAGCTGCGCGTCATCACCGTCGACCGCCCGTGCGTGGACCGCGGTTTCGCCGCCGCTGCGAAGCCGGAGCAGCCCGAGCCAAGGACGCCGACGCCCTGAAGCCGGGGCCGTTCGTGGGAGCTGCTGTCGTCGAAAAGTCGGAGCCGGACCCGCCAAGGACGACGCCGCCCCCTGTTCTGCTTCTTCTTCACCTCCGTTCCGAGCCGCTCCCTCGTCGTACCTTCACCACCGCCTCGCCGTCGCGTCCCAGAGCACGAGGTGAGCACCACGACCCATTCACCGTGCTGTGGACCCGGCCATCGAGCCGTGGCTGGTCGAGCCTTGTGAGCTCGTGCGTTTGCCTGATGGATAGTGTCTGCCACGCGCCGCCGCGCAGACCCGCCGTCGCTTGAGAGCCGGCCATCGAGCCGAGCCAGCCGTTTTGCAGGTGCCGCTGCCGACCGCGCGCGCGCTTCCCCGCTCGTTGTTCCCCTTCTTTGTTCCTTCGTCGTGTGCACGCCGTCGATTTCGTGACGCCGCCATGGCCACGTCGCCGGCGTCTTGCATGCGCATGCACCCAAGGAGCCAAGCTCCTGTCTTTTGGACAGGGGCTCCTGACCGGATCACACTCGTGCGCACGCGCACGCCTGCCGGGTCGCGACCTTGTTTCACTAGCCGACCCAGTGCCCGCACGCGCGCGCGCAAGGGACGCCGGTGCTTACGCAGGGGCCGCGCTGCCGAGCAGTCCTCGTCGCACAGGACTCTTTCCTCGACTGCGCCTCCATGCCCGACCGGGAGCGCTGCCACACGCCCACGTGCGCGCGCGCACGCGACCGAGCCGCGGCTGGGTAGCCTAACCCTGACCGTGCCATCCAGACTGTGAGCACGCCGCTGGTGTCACGTTGCCGCTCTCTTTCGTCGCCGGCATTCTGCTCACGCACGCCCGCGCCAGAGGGGGTCGTGACCCTGCTCTCTCTGTCCAACAAATGCACGCACGCGCGCTCGCGCACTCGCGAGCGAGAGATGCCGGCGCCGCCCAAGATCGTGCTGCCGATCCGTTCCTCCCAGCACAGACCTCTGCACTCGCGCGCACGCCGTGCGACCGAGGCCAAGGCCGACCTTTTGGGTCACCCCTGTGCCAAGGCGCATCCAGCCGGCCGTTCTTAGTCGAGCGCATACCCAGCGTGTTACCGCGGGGCTCGCCGCCATGGCCAAGCCATCGGCTCTCGCCCGCGCGCAACCGCACTGCGCCGCCACTTTGCGGCTGTTGCTCGACGCCGAGGAGCCCTGTTTGCATCTGCGCGACCGTGCGCACTCATGCGCACGCGTGCACACCCGCGCGCTCACAAGGGAGCCGCCTAGCCGGCGCGGACAATCCCGACGCCGTGAAGCTCGATCCGCCACCGCCAGCCTCTCTTTGCCTCTGCTCTCTTTCCCCAATCCCCAGCTGCATTCCTTTCTGTTCTTTCTTTCCCCCGCCGAGCAAGCAAATCAAAGCAGCAAGCTTTCTCTTTGTGCCCAACAATCCACAGCCAGCAGCTATCCAGCCCTCACCTTTCTCCTTCAATCGAGCCAGCACAACTAGCAGATCCTCTCTCTAAATCGCAGGAGCAAGCTGCAGCCCCCCTTTCCCCTTCAGCAGGTCACGCATGAAGCAAAGCAGCAACAATATCTCTCCCCCTGCTCTTTATCCTCCACCAGAGATGCACGCCCGCTAGCAATTCATCACCTTCTCCCTGATCTCTGTCCACCGGAAGCAAACCAGCAGCCCAGTTCCTTTTCTCTCTTCTCAAATCGATAGCTAGCAGCAGCCTGGACTTTTCCCTCCTCTTCCATGGCGAGCCTACCTAGATGGGAGTCCATCTTCCTCGATGCCACCGCCAACAAGCCCAGAAGTGTCTCTCCTCTCCTTTTTCCAAAAACAGCCAGCAATGATCTCTCATCTCTCCATCCTTTCCCTGCCGCCGCCGCCCATCTCTCTTTCTCAGCCGCTGCACGTCCTGCTCTTTTCTCTGATCTTCACGAAGAAGCAATGGAGCAGCTGCTATGTCCTTTGGTCCTTCCACCGCAAGAACAAGAAGCTGCTGCTTCCTCTCTCCAAATCTGCCGAACAACAATCTTCCTCTCTCTAGGCCAAAGCAATCAGGGCAGCACGCCTTCTGCTCCTTCATGCCTTGCTTCTTTCTCCAATCGGAAGAACATGCAGCAATCCCCCACCAGCAGTTGCTCCTCCCTGGTTTCTTTTCCCTCTCCACCGAAGGCAACAAGCAAGCAAGCTATCTGTTAATCCTGCTTTCTCTTTGATCTCTCATACGCCATGATAGCAAAGCACCTGTGCTCCTGTCGATCTCCCTGCTGCGTTCCAACCTCAAGCAAGCCAGCAGCTTGCTCTTTCTCTCCCCAAAATCAGAACCACCAGCAGCATGAAGCTAATGGTTCCTGTGCTTGCTCTTGACCAAGAAGCTGCAGCACGTGCAAGGAGCTAGCAAACCTGATCAGCTCCTGTTTTGTTTTTAAATCATGAACGTGCTAGCCCAGCTTGAGCCTTTGCCTTGTTCTGTTTTGTTGGAGAACACAAGTTTCAGCCCCATGCTAGGCTACTCACAAGCTGACCACATCCACACAAGCAGAAGCTCCTGTTTGTGCTCACGAACACTAGGTGCAAGCTAACTAGCTTTGGTCCCTAATCTTGTGTGTTGCTTCCTTTTTAGCAACCCCTACCTTTTACTCCTAGGTTTAATTCTTTGTACCTAGTGACCGTTCTCAATCTTTCAAGACCCAACTATACCTTTCGCCGCGGTCGTGCCTCGCCTTCGTCGTGCATGACGCGTGCACTATCTAAACCATCAGCCATGACACACTTCTGCCATGTTCCAGCTTGAGCTAGGTTAGCCAAGTTTCTCAACCACACCATGTCGCTTATAGCGAAACCATCTTGCACAGCCTCTCCAATCTGAACAAAGGGGCCTACTAACTTACCGCTGGGTCCCACTAACATGTGAAGCCGCTAACTATCTAACCTGGTCCCATCTGACCTACGGGACCCACAAGCTGACTTGTGGGGTCCGGTTGACCTCTGACCTTTCTTTTTGACTTGGTCAACAAAGATCGTTGACTAGTCAACTTACCATGCAGACCAACCTGAAACCTAGTTTTTGGTTCTCTAACTTGCTGACTTGTGATTTCTGTGCTTTATCGCAATTAACTAAATTCATAAAATATTTCTTTATTTGAAAATCAATAATAAATTGTTTCTACCTTAGAAAAATATGAAATCAGTTTCTGTATTCTTCTAAAATCATGAAGCACCCGTTAGACTAGCATTTGGAGTTATTTGGTTCTTTATTGCTTCTCTTTGGAGTTATTTGCATCTAGACACCGTGTTTATTTATATTTGCGAATCTAGGTTTTCCCGGAGTCGAGGAGTCAAGCCAGAAGATCGAGAACAACTACAGAAACTTCGACGACTACTTGAACACAGGTGTTCACGCCCGACCATCTTTGAATGCCTATTAGGCATGGCTATTTTAGAACTGCTAGTGCTTTATTTAATGCATAGAGATGAATATGATGAACCCATGCATAGCCTCTTTGACATACTTGTCCTTGATTGACCTACTACTACTGTTTACTTAAGCTAGATGTTGTGCCGAGCTTGCTATGCATGTGTTGGGATTATTGTGGTAGTTTCTTGGCGTGTGTTGGGAAAACCGGCAGGAGAAGGTGTTTTGGGATATTTTGGCGGGGGTGAGCTCGAGACAACCTGATCTGGGATCGGGGGCCAGGGATCGTCTTCTCGGACGTTGCCCGAGTTGGTACCTATGGCGGGTACATCATTTTAGGAGCACAGGTGTTGGGGATTTTGTGATGACTTGGAGGATATGAGCTCGCCCCGGTCTGAAACCGAGTGGGTCGCCTGTTACACGGGACTTTCGTACACACCACCTCGCCGAGAGTGGGGATAGGGCCGTTCGACCCTAGCAAGTGTGGTACCATACCTGCTAGCAAGATTGCGGGGTATCAGTGGGGGAGAGGTGGGAGTGAGTCCACCCTCTCAGTGCGACTCCCGTGTGGCCACACGGGGGCATTTTCACAGTTCTGGGGTGGTCTTCTGCGGAGGACCGCATCGAGACCCGGATGCAGGATGGAATCGTAACTCCTAGGTGTTCGTCCGGTAGGATGGGCTTGGTTGGCTGATCACCGCCGGGTGCCATTCCGAGTTGGGTACAGGTGTACACGCTCTGCAGAGTTTAGATCTATATGTATAGCCGCGTCCTCGGTTATGGACATGCCCGTTGTTTCTCTGACTCTTACGTTTTGGGATTTCTACCTCCCCCTTATAGGATGAGTGTATGGTGAGTCGTGGTTGTACTCGGGGAGAGGAGAGTTGCTCCCTCTGCCTCGCGGATCCGGGTGCAATCATTGAGGTGCGAGGAGTGGGAGTTCTCGCACCGTCCCTAGATGGAGATAGGACTTGGTGACGGTGATCTGGGTGACCAGGTGTAACCGTTTGTGGATGAGTGATATGGGAATTGGTGGGAATTGGAGATATTATTCCATTTATGCTACTGCCGCTGTTTAGGAAAACTCTTGCCTACTCCTTGACTACTTTTTATACCCTTAGCTTTAGGCCACTTAAAGCTTGCATACGGTTGGTGACGTGAACCTATCCCATTCCTTGGGGATAGTCTGTGAGTGTGCAGGATTAGACTTGGAGCGAAAGTCCAATTATGAAGGATCCATGGAGGAAGGGTTGCGTTGCTTCGCTCGAGGATGCCTGTGGTGAAGATCGAGGATGAAGACTTGAAGCCTTAGCTACCGCTGCGTAGAGTTTCTACTTGTCGTTTAGCCCAAAGGGGCTTGTACTTAAATCGTATACCGAGCTGTATTCGGATGTAAATACTTTGTTTTGTACTCTGATTTCGTTGTATGGAAATGATATTATACTGTAATAAGTTCTGTACGTGATAGCTACTGATCCAGGGACTATCACAAGGGTACAGGGAGTCGGGTTTTCCTCACCGAAAACCCGGGTCGTTACAATAATCTCACGATTTCAACACGCACGCGTCAGTTAGGGTTAGCAGCCACCGGCGTTGCGACTCCTCTTCCATCATGCATCCGAATAGAACATCACCATCCCTTGTCGTTATTCTTCCAGAACTGCAGCATATTTCTTCACTACACACCATCTTCATTTCTAAAATAATTCATCACTCCTTTCATCTGCATCTAAATCTTGTACTACTGAATTCTGTACTTTCATTTTTTTTGTGAGAGATGAAATACAAACAAGAAAGACCCATGTATGTGAAAGATTGATTATGGTATGGACAATAGCCATATGGAGATTCAAATTAGCATGAAGCTAGGAAACATGAATAGGACCATCAATAATTTGGATGCACAAGTTTGTACAAAAAGTATGTCTGATGAAATCAAACATTCATCAGGGCCACATAGAACAAATCAAAAGGGTGCTAAAATTAGTTCATATTGAAGCATATAACCTTCTAGATCTAGGTGTAGGTTGAGGAGCCTGCTGATGCAGTTGCGAGAAGGGCGCCAATGAGTGAGGCGATTGCAGTGTTGGATGGCGAGCGAAGGAGTGGAGGTGCCTCTTCAAGCGAGCAGATGAGACGGCCACTGGTGGGTGAGGTGACTGTGTTGGTGGTAGAGGACGACGGAGGAATGGAGGAGGACGAAGGCCACGACAGTGGAGGACGACTACATGAGTTAGAGGTGGTTGTCGGCGAGGATGGGGTAGGGTGCACGGATTGGTGCCGACCATATGGTGGTGATGGCCGGCAACAGAGCGTTCATATGAGATGCAGGTGTCTTCAATAGGGAAGGCAAAAGGAAAGTATTCTTCTACCTCTGAGTCTAGCGCTACGAGTTGCATCTTGCACATGCAAGTTGAGCACTAGTTCCAAGTCGACCTGCGATTTCCAAGAATCATGTGAGCCAGGTGTGATTGATCTCTGCAGGAGGAGGCCTACATAGCAAGGCATCCGTTGCTTAGGGTGTCCACACGACAACCATTAGGAGTCAGATTGCGCAAAATCCCCCTACCACCATAGCTCACATGGAAGACCCTCAAGCCCCCCTACAGTTTTTTAGGAGGAGGAAGGAAGGGGAGTGATGAGGACATGGCACCATGTAATGTCCATGAGTGGTGCATGGAGTGGAGGAGTCTAACAAGAGTTTCCAAGTCAAGAAGGCGACTCATGGCTAATTCGGTTCGAGTCCCAAGCAACTCAAGTTCAAGAACAGTTTGGAGCCTAGGAGCAACACACACTAAAAAAGATGCCCATGCTCCATATAGAGTCCATTCTGGAAAATTTTATGTGGGGGAACCAAAATTTCACAGACCTTCCAATGCCATAGGTCTCAGGCCTAAACATGCTCAGATTCAATGGGAAGCATTAAAAAAAGTTGACATCCAGAATCTGCCAAGATGCTGCTATCAGGTTTTGAGGCCCGCACAGTCCTCAAGGGGGTTACCAAAGAAGTTGATTGTAGGTATAAGGGATCGCAGGACTAAGAACATTAATGGTTATGCAGGATGCACACATAACACAAGGGTTTATACAGGTTTGGGTCTCCGAAGAATAAAACCCTATGTCATGTTTGGTGGTTTGTATTGTTGTGTGCAGAGATCATATGCCCTCGAGAGGACGCCCTAGGCTCCTTATTTAGCATGGTGGCTAGAGTTAAAAGGTTAGTGGGTCTGTTTGCCAGGTCTGGTGGGCCCACCGTCAGGTTGGCAGGTCTTTTGCTGGTTGGTGGGCACCCATGGGGTATCCTTACCCCTCAGATGTGTCACCAGTTTTAAGCCAACTTGGCTCTGTACTATGTTGGGACTTAAGCCCAAGTTGTGGGCACCCCACCCCTTATCTTCCCGAACCCTAGGTCGCCCTCTCCTCATAAACTCAATAGCCGCCTTAAAAACTTGGCTTTTGTCTAGTCCTAGTTTGCCATTAAGAAATTGAGAATGATTCATTGTAGCTGTGGCGACAAGTCCTTCTATAGTAATTCGTGGCCCCTGATCCTATTCTTCTAAACGGTGTCAATTAGTCCTTTTGAATTGAGAGATGAATCTCATACTTATCTTTGCTTCATTCATACTTGCAATTTCAGATTACGTATTTACCCTTTCTTACTTGTGCTATTCGATTTGCTTGCGAGGAAACGATTTCTTGGCGAGGTCAATTGAGTTTCTCTTGGTTGATAACCAACAGAGCAGTGGTGTAACATTTGCAGGGTTTTAATCATGTACCCCATCAAATTTACCCTACCTCTTAGAAGATCAGGCCATTGTCTTTCATTAAAGAGGAGAGAAGAGGAAGGAGGAAGGAGGAGGAGGAGGAGGAGGAGCAGAAGAAGAAGAAGAAGAAGAAGGAGAAGGAGAAGAAGGAGAGCCTTTGCTACCTCTCAATCCTAGCTTCACCGCTAGATGCTTGTGTTGTGATGTGGAAAGCTTTCAAGATAAAACAAATAACTTTTAATCTATTATACATTTCGTTCACAAAGTAACATGTCTTTAGTTGTGGAGGGATGGTGAGTGTCCGATGACATGAAGGTAGCCCTTGGGGTTGTATGTGCTTGCTTGAATGTTATGTTTCTTCTTCTTAGTCTCTTTAGCCCATTTCTTCTCTTCATTCACCTCAGGGTCTCTGCATTCAAGACTTCACCATAACTTGTGGAGGTCCAGCTTGGTCCATCGACACCCCCAGCCACCTTGGCCTAGGCCATCGCCGCCCCCAGTCAGGCCTCTAGCCACAGGTTATTCCGGGCCAAGCTCTGCCCCAGTGAGGGGGTGGCTGGCGTAGGCCAGGCTATGGATGCCCCAGCTAGGCCACACTCGCCCCCTCCTCCCAGTCAGGGGTTCTTCTAGATTTAGGTGGTTGTTGCCAACCAAGGGGCGTCCTCCCCCAGCCAGGTCGTGCCTGCCCCTAGGAGCGGCACGTGGAATGGACTCCAGCCGGTAGAGGTGGCAGCACGAGTGGCATTGGCAGTGAGAAATATTCGGGCAATGTGGCTTAGGTCAAAATCGATTGATTGGGGAAGGGGAGGTGTAGTGGCAGAAGAGAAACAAGCGCTCGAGGGAGGAAAACTTTTTTCCTCCATGAAACAGTATGTGTAACCAATGTCATTGGTTGGTAATTTCCACTCAACTTCAACAGAAGGTTTGAAAATAGTGTTTCCGGATCACCTTTTGAGGTGCTCCAGAAAAACTTTGGAGTTGACCGCTAGATTCACCTTTTTTTGTAAAGTTGGTGCTAGTGGAGCTGCATGTGTTTGATAAGGTGAATCTGGAGCGGAGCCACAAAACTTGTAGTGAAGTAGTCTCAAACTCATCGTAAGACCCCTAGTCTTCCAAGCAGGATCCGGTCAAAGAAAGCATTCATCCGTAAAATGGATGCAAAAGCAAGCTCCAAACATGCTTTGCTAGTTGAGATATAGAGTGAGAAAAGATGAGAGATTTTTTAAAAATCGGGACAGCAGGAGAGGCTTTGCTATATTAATATAGAGGAAGGGCCCGATGGGTGCGAAGAACTGTACAAAAAAGAAAAACAAGAGCGGGCCATACAGGCCTAGCGGTCCAGCGCAAAACTCACGTGCCGGAACTAATGGAAGAAAACACAGGACAAAAACACTGCTCAAGTTGCTCCGGGTCCTCCAAGCAGAAGCTCAAGGTGCTTTGCAGTTGCACCCACCGCTATCCAATTTGAAACTTCTTAATTAGCCAACTATTTGGCTAAAGTTTTGTTCCTCTTGATCGAACATCCTAGTATTTCTCTGACACCATATGTCCCAGAGGGCACGTATGATGAGGCTGCGCAAACCTTCTCTGTCGACCGCCAAGCTCTCTGCTGACTCTGTCCACCACTAGTGGCAGAGACTGAGATGGACAATATGCTCGAGCACTCTGTCCATCCACGGGTGGATGAGATGGAACACACATTGATAGAATATAGGATCTACTAGGTGCGGATCTACTCGGGTAGGAACTGTAACAGTGTGTATACGAGGATGTAATGCATGAACAACAGAGAGAGGGGAGGGGAGAGGTGTACCGTCTCCGGCAGGGGCGCTGCCGGAACCGCTAGCCATGTAGGAGATCTGCGCGAGGGCAGCGACGCGAAGTGCAGTTCTGCGCACGGGCAGCGACGGTTGGGGAAGTGGCGGCGGCGGCGGAGCTTCCCGTCACTGCTGCGCTCCCTGTAGATCGGCTAGGGAATGTAGGTGGGGGGTGAGTGGCTGGCGGCGAACCTCGTATCACGAGCCTGTGGCCCCCACTTCCTTTATATAGCGCAGTGTGACAGGGACCCACCAACCAATCTAGGGTTGGGCGCCCCCGATCAGGGCGCGAGACTAAGGGGCCCAGTGGGCCGTTGGGCCCACTGATGAGATCATTCTAACACAATATGCTCGAGCACTCTGTCCATCCACGGGTGGATGAGATGGAACACACATTATAGTGACCGAGTGAAAACGAGGCCTGACCCTTGGACTGATCAAGCGTACTAGAGAGTTGCAGTGCATTATTGTGCAGTGAAAACAAAGATGGTGCGGGTACTATCGCTGCATCTTACAGTTGCTGACAGAATAGTTAAGGCAGGTTTTTCCACGCAGAGGCCAGGTCAAGGCCATCGGGGGATAACGAGTGATACCAGCTGATCCACGCTCGCTGCAATTCAATGTCACACCACAAACGAACCACGCGCTCGTCCACCCAATCCGCTCGGCGTACAACCACAGTTTGAACGGATGGGAGCAACGGAGCATGCGCCAGTCGCTGGCAACCTGCAGTCCACTAGGCCAGGCACAGCGACGTCAGGAGAGTGCAGTCACCTCACCGTTATCTGAACAATACCGATTGGCAGGCAGCAGCTGGACTACCAATCACACAAGCCAAATTAAAATGCTGACTATGCATAAAGAGCTTCGCATCCCTGCGTGGATCTTGTGCGAAGCCATTCAGAAACTACCATACCTAGGTTTTAGTAGTAAACAACAAATCAAATAGACCGAGCAGCCGACGGGATGTCGAGCAGTACCAGCTTGGTGCCAGAGATCGAGATGGACAAGATGATCGAGCACTCTGTGCCAGGATGTGAGAAGCGGGGGAGCCAGGGATCCGTGGCAGCGCCAAGGAAAGCCGAGAGGAGTAAGTTCATTTGTATCAAGGATGGAGCCATGGGTATTACCAGCGTGCCGGCGATGAAGATAGGCCAGGAGAAGTTTCTGGAGCACTCTGGTGGAACGAACGCCAAGCTCGTGGATGAGTCCGAGACCTTGAGAGCCGAAGAGAATGGTAGTTGCAGAAGTTGGGTGGTGGATATCGAAAAAATGGTCGAGCAGGCCGACCCATCAGTGGAGATGGCACGGTGGAAGCAGCGCTCCATCTATCGAGTGCCGGAGTTTATCAAGACGATGACCAAAAGCGACGCCTACCGGCCGAAGTTCGTGTCGCTGGGCCCCTACCACCATGGCGAGCCCCACCTCCTGTCAATGGAGGAGCACAAGCGCCGGGCGTTGGTGCACCTGGTTAAGCGGGCTGGGAAGCCTATGGCGGAGTTCGTTGAGGCCATTGAAGAAGTGGTGGATGAGCTCCATTCTGCCTACGTTGACCTTGATGACAAATGGCGTGGAGCAAAAAGAGCTAGCTTTGTGAAGATGATGGTCACGGACGGCTGCTTCTTGTTGGAATGGATAAGGGTGGGAATTAACTACGCAGCCGACGACTCCAGTGATTACGCGGCCGACGACCCCATCTTCAGTGAGCGCAGCTTTTCAATTTTGTGGCCAATCATGCGTAACGACATGATCGCCATGGAAAACCAGCTGCCTCTGGTCGTATTGCAGAGGCTCTTAGCTGTTCAGCAAGGCACATCATCCAGGGTATGTACCCTTCACCTATGCGACATGAACTTATGTGTAGCCAGCTTGACAGATATATGGTTGTATTTATTGTAGTACTCGAGTAGCTATAATCATATTGGCATTCTATCTCTGATGAACGTCATAAGGTCTAATTATGTTTCAAATATTTGAAACCGATTTATATTTTCTATCGTCATTTTAGGCACTTGGGTCAATTTCAAACATTCATCATCCAATATTCTTGGATCAAAATCCAACAAAATAGTTTATCTGATGTTGCCACGGCCTTAGGATGGACAGGATGGCGAAACAGTCTTTAATCTGTGGATTATATTATGGAACATTTACAATCAACGATTAGTCATCTTGTGTTACGGATATGCCAAATATTTCCGATATAATAAAAAAAGAAATATAAGATTCACAGGAGTCTATATGCCAATGCGCAAGATTACATACTGTTTTGTTGGTTCTGTGAATTTGAATGGAATAATGTACTTACTCTGTACTGCTCTGTTTTCTCAATGGTGAACTACTGTACTACATACTAGAGCGCTGGAAGGGTAAACTGTTCTGTGGTATTTATTCTGCTGGGCTGCGGCCACCTTGATGAAGGCATGGACAACAACCTAGGCCTCCACTTCCTTGACATCTATCACAAAAGCTACTGTGCTGGCACTCGTCCACATTTGGAAGGATCGGATGACTACGAGCTTCGCACGCCCTGTGCTGTTGAACTGAGTGAGGCGGGAATCCAGTTCAAGAGGAGCGACACTGACAACATCCATGACGTCGACTTCCAGAATGGCGTCTTGAGCATGCCATCGTTCATGTTCTACGATGATACGGAGATGGCACTCCTCAACTTATGGCATTTGAGTGGCTGCACCCGGAGACCAATGACGACGTGGTGGCCTACATATCCTTTGTCGACAAAATTATCGAATCGGAAAAAGATGTGGCACTTTTAAGATCCAAAGGGTTGTTTCTAAACATGTCAGGTAGCGATAAGAAAGCGGTAAAGATGTTCAACACCCTGACCAACTTAGCAGGGCCACGCAGATACAACGACAGGCTGGGGCACGTGAAATGGAAAGTGTGCGACCACTATAGGAAGAGCCGAAACAAATGGTGGGCCACCTTCGTGAACGCCTACCTGAGCACACCCTGGGGGTTCATGTCTCTCGTGGCCGCTGTCATCTTGCTTGTTGCCACACTCCTACAGACCGTCTACACCGTTGTGCCATTCTACACCAAGGGCTAGAAAGGATTCCTTTCTGTGGATATATATATATATATATATATATATATATATATATATATATATATATACATACATACATATATATATATATACATATATATATATTGTTTTGCTATAATGCACCTGGGTGCATTCTGTATAGAGAATGATTGTAATTAAATTTTTGCACAGTTGCAACTGGACTTACTCTAGTTGCAATTGGTTCGCGTCGGGTTGCAATTGGGTGGTCTAGTTACAATTGGTTCGTTTCTAGTTGGAACAGGCCAGATTTGTTGTAATTTATTCCGTCGAGTTGCAATTAGTATAGTGTCATGGTTGCAATTGATCTAGTCTCACTGTTGCAATTGGTTTACACGCAGTGAGCGCCTAGTTGCAACTACTTGGGTCTGATTGCAATTGGTCCGCATCCAATTGCAACTGGTCCGTCTAGTTGCAATTAGTATAGTTGCACATTCCTTACTGCGGGAGTATGTACAATTGTTGTGCAAAATATTTTTCCGTTGAGTTGCAATTGATATGGTGTTACAGTTGCAAGTGCTCTAGTCAACCTGTTGCAATTGGTTGAATCTACAGGATCTGTGTATCTGCTGTACATATTGCACCTTATTACATTTTAGCCGCATATATATACTTCTCCGTTATGTTGTCTGCAATTTGGAGAGAAATATGTTACTGAAAATTTCAGTTCTAGATATGTGTCTCCGTATGTATGGAGACCGCTTTACTAGCTTTTTTTATCTATTCTCCAATAATTATATTGTTTCTCCATGATGTTGCCTGCAATTTTGAGAGAAATTATCTTTATGCAAGTTTCGACTCACTGGTAGGGAGAGGGCTTTCAGTCTCGGTTGGTAGAGGCCTTAGGTCTCTCCAATCCAACCAGGACTAATGATGAGAGACACAAAGACCCCATTTAGTCTCGGGTGAACGAACCTGGATTAAAAGGGGTCTTTAGTCACGGTTGGTAATACCAACCGGGACTAAGGGGGACTAATGATGAAAGACAAAAGGACCCCCTAGTCCAGAGGCCTTTAGGGGGGGGGGGACGCCAGAGTCAAAAAATATCTGAAAATCCCTGAGAGGCCCTCACACAAGTCGCAAGTCACAAGTCACGTGATTTTTCATGCGAAATATACACGTGCACGGTGCGGAGATTCGAACTCGTGACATCAAGTCTCGTGCGTAGCTTCCTTACCATCTCACCCACAACACATCTGATTGAGTAGAAGATGCAATCCTCTTATAGTAACTCGTGGGAGACCCTTTAGTCTCGGTTGGTAGCACCAACCCAGACTAAAGGCCATACTCTAGGTTCGTGTTACGAATCGAGACAAAAGGGTCACCCCTTTAGTCTAACACGAACCTAGACTAAAGGGAGGTCTTTCGTCTGGGTTGGTGTTACCAACCGAGACTAAAGGAGTGAGCACTCCTGGCATTAGTGGCCACGTCGATGTAACCCCGTTAGTTCCGACTCCAAAATTAAACCGGGACTAAAGGGGGCGTACCAAAGGCTCCTTCTCTACCGGTGGCTCTAGATTTCTATCTCCACAATTATTACAAGGAAAAAGTTTGAAGGCGAGATGGTGAAAAAATTGAACCTTTGCCGAGTGTTTAACTTATACACTCGTCACAGCGGTTTAGTCGTCGAGTGTCTGCTCCAAACACTCGGCGTAGCCCTTGACGCCGAGTGTGGGGACCCCGACACTCGGCGAATATATAACGGCGTCTCTCCACTAACGGTGGCACGAGTGGAGGGTCACGTGGGACGTCGTATATGCCGAGTGTTTTATGTTCCCGAGTGCCACGGTCGCCTTCGCCGAGTGTTTTTTGGGCAGCACTCGGTGAAGAGCTCTGTACGCCAAGTGTTTTCTTTACACCGAGTTTTGGCTTGTTGGCACTCGGCCCAGAGGTATGTCGCCGAATGCTCGACAGAAGACACTCGGCGTACAAAAAAACACTCGGAGTCTAGCCGGTTTCCTGTAGTGGTACTAATGCTCTCAATAGTACTTAGCCGAAAAGCAAGCAGTACTAAAAAGGCTAAATGTTCAATTTTTTCAGTAGTGTTCATTAACATGCTTTGCCTCGATTGAGATGTGGTGTGTGGATCGATGCCAGTGTGAGTTTTTCCGTAGAGACGTACGCATCATCTCCAAAAGTACATAATATGTTCTTCCTAAAAATATAAAGCTTTACGATTCCTAAAAACTATTGAAAGGAATAAAGAAAACCATCCTCAAAAGTTTCTGATTATTCATTCCTAAAATATAGAAGACAATTTTATATCAAGAATCATATACTATTTCTAAATTATAGTCACTTTTATGTATTAGCTATATTACAACCGACTGTAAAATAAATAAACTTACAGCCGGCTACTTTTTTTGCTACACGACAAAATCAGTTGACCCCACCATTCCTTTTTTAGTTAGACTGTCCCATCGGACTTTAGGCGGAAAAAAAGGTGTGCAGTTGGCAGGCGGGCTCCTTCCTTCTGCCGGCCCCACATCAATTTATGGCGCCAAAAAACACAACCTAGGTCTAGGGACGCATCAGATCCAGTGCCACAAATAAAAAACCAACTAGGTTCGTACCCGTGCGTTGCTACGGGCATCCAATTATCTATAACGCAATACATAAAACATACAATAAAACTTGTATAGTACAACATTGTATTTCTCAATTTAAGACATCATAGGATCGTAGGTGTTACGGGCTACAAAATATATAATATGTGAAGCATCCAACAAGATAAAAATAGTGTGAATGTAAACATGGATAATAAAAAATATATTCCAAGTGTGTAGTTACTGAATTAAACAAAGCTACATATGTCATGGTATTACACAGATGTGATGTGTGTCTGTATAAGAAGCAATCGGCACAGCAATCATGATTAATTCAAGTGCCTTAAGGCCTAACCTATTTCCTAAACCAGCTACATTGCTTGCATGACAGCTTCTGATGTCCACCATACAAAGGAATCACCTGCACTAACAGAATCAAGACAACTAAAGATGAAACCTACATGAACATTTATCTTAATTCAGTCGCACTTAGCCCCTCTTGTGCTGCCAAATAAATCTTGCCATCTAGGCATACTATCCTCACTTTACGAAAATTATATTAGAGGCCAAATCGCAATTATCTTACCACTGAACTGCAGGAAGATGAGAGTCATTTTACTTTTTGTGATCTAACAAACCTTACTTCAGTTTGTATATGAGGACAGCATCCTAATGCAGCAAGGAACTCATATGCATGAAGCAAGAGATAAACTGATGTAAGAGGAAACAAACCAGGGAACCCGTGTGCTGAGACTGTCATCACCCTTGGGCTTCCAGTGTCAGGTGCGGATGGAGTAGCCAACCAGCAGGGTCCTGCAGAGCATGGTGGCCCTGATTATCACAAAGAGGTCTGTAGCAAATGTGAGCAGATCACCGTGTAAAGTGACGAAAAGTCTATCAAAAAGAGGGAGAGGAGTAAAATATAACATTTGATTGGCTAAGAATTCTAGCATTCTATAAGACTCTGGCTCAAATGGCAAAAGAAACTAAACTGATACAAATCAAAATACCTTTCCTCCTTCTTTACTCATCGAAGTCTTGTGAATAGTATGAATGTTCTACAATTTTTTTTCCGAAACAATTCGGGGGGGGGGGAGATCCCCACCTACTTTTCATTGATCGAAAGACCCCGAGCAGGGGCAGTAACATGAACTTACAGATCATCTCGGAAGCCAGAGGAGAAATACATGAGATCGACAAAGTCGAAGAAGATAAGATTAC
Source organism: Cenchrus fungigraminus (assembly GCA_036936925.1). Classification (NCBI taxonomy): domain Eukaryota; kingdom Viridiplantae; phylum Streptophyta; class Magnoliopsida; order Poales; family Poaceae; genus Cenchrus; species Cenchrus fungigraminus. Next base: position 56,240,259 of record CM072768.1, on the reverse strand, counting down.
AACAAAAGAAAAAGGAAAGGGGGAACACCTCCTCAAAGAACCACTCAGAGAGTAAACAACTGATCACCGGATTGCCCAATCACTAAGAGACTCACTTGCCGAATTTGCACTAACCATTCATGACCTTCAACCCCCATCATCATCTAACCAAGGTGGGTAATACCACCTTAGCCGTCTGGTCGCCACTCTTCTTGATGCCCTCCAACGCCCGTCGAGAGAAAGGTGAGAGCTTGAAGGGGGGAGGAACACCATGAAAAGAATGAGTCCCCTATCCTCGCTAACCCGGCTTCAGACAGGAGAAGCAAACCATAAAAGCAAGCACTTTATCGTACACGAAAACAACCCATCTGCAAAGAGATGCACATAGACACCAAAAGGTCCTCAATCTGCAGCCAACTGCCGCGCCACTGAGTTGCCGATGGTATCCACGGGCTACCTGCAACAAGCCAGAAAGGGGCAGGCTTCTCAATTTGCCAACAAGTCAAAGTCCCTCCAACGCCCAGTGGGGGAAGGAAGCCCCAAAGGAGGGAGGTTCTTCAATGAATGCAGCCACCATCAGCTATGCAGATAGGATGAAGAAGAAGGAAGACGCCGAGCAAAGGAGCTTTCCGGTTACTGGCTGTAACAACCCGAGTTGATTGAAGCAGGGACCAAGGGGAGGAGGCCGGGGTGAGAGGAAGAGATAGGGTGAGGTAAAAAGCACCGCGGGTGGTGAGGCCGGAAGTGTCCGCACAAAGGAGGCACTTAGTCTGGGAGGGGGAGGGAACACCAATATTCTACAATTTGGATCTTACACTGCTAAATATTATGCATAATGCGCCAGATGGTCCATGAAAGTTCAGAATTCCTTGAAAAATGGTTCCGTCAATCTGAAGGAACGAAGGGATAGAAAACGTAGGAATTGTAGGAATCGTAGGAATGAAGGAAAGATGAATGAGGAAAACAGAGGAATGAAAAACATAGGAAATGAATACGAATGTGTGTTTGGAACGCAGGAACCAGTAGCATACAAATCAGGATAACATAAGAATAAAGAAATCATTTGCATGTAAGGATGGATTAATTAACAAATACACATGATCACATTCTATTTTTATATCTTATAAATGACCCTACGTGATGAGCCAGTTCGCTTACACGTGGGACCATTATATTTATTTTTTCAATTCACCATCCTTATCCTCTCAAGCTACCCTTCATCTTCATCCGTGAGTGACCCCAGAACCACCACAAGCGCATGTGCAGCCGGCCGGGAGTCGCAGGGAGTCAATGGCTTAGCCGGCCAGTTGACGGCAGCGCGGCCAGCCTCCCCTTTCTATTTTCTATTTCTCCGTCGCCGCACTCCACCCACGGCCCCTGCCAACTGCCATCGAGCTCCACCTGCGACCCATGGCGGAGGACCTCCTCGCGCCGCGCGGCCTCGGCCCTTGCCTCCTTGCGCGGCCTCCTCCTCCAGACCGACGATGGCAGCTTTGGTGGATGCGGTCGTCACCATCGCCGGGGAGGGTGGCGGAGGCAGCGCGGGATACGCGGTGCTCGAGGGCTCCGGCGAGGCCATCCTGCTAGCGCCTTCACCCGCATCGAGTGCGCTCGCAGCCAAAGAGAAAACACAGGATTGGAGTGGATTTTCTGGTTCCTGTGAAATCAGCGTCTATCTACAGTATTCCGGAGGAAACTCTCCCTTGATTCCTTTGTTCCAGACGACAATTTTGTTTTCATTCCGGAGGAATCACTTCCTGTACTTTTTCCTTTGGTTTTCCCGTGTTCCAGACGGGGCCTTAAGGTGGTGGTTGAATTTCTATCAGAGCATCAGCAACTATAGTTCTGACACAATGTACCACATGTCTGATCCTGAGATAAATATCCTTGTCCAACTGTTTCATTGGCCCCGTTGACAGTTCAGCTGGTCAATCATTGTCCGAAAAAGAAAAAAGGTTGGAAAAGAGAGCCGGTCATGCATGACAACTTAAGTGAACAAAGATTGTGAAGTAATCTACTATCTGCAAATTTTACCAGTCTTCCATATTAAAAATACATCATAATACAGCCAAATTACATGCTATATCACATAACAGATTAGGAATATGATTTCTTGGTAATCATATTATACATGATTGATGGTTGCATAATTTTAAATATAAACTCAATAAATGTTTTGATTACCTCCTCTTTGAAACTCTAGTTGGATTTCCCCCAACATACGAAAATCATTTCCCAGTCGTATGGACTTCACAAATTTCACAAATCCCCTGCTGCTTTCATCACTCATTATTTCTTTCTACATGTGAATAGAAAAAAGATTATTTAACACGAAAATAAAAAGGCACAGAGCTAACTCTACATCAAAGATAATTTGTTAATCAAGAAGCACATAACTGACTCTGCATGAAAAAATTGAGAGCCAGGAGCTCAAGTAAAATAAAGAGAGACTAAATAGAAATGTCTAGTGGAACAAACTGGGAAGTGAAATAAAGATTAAAAAAATATCCATGAGCTGAACAAAAGAGCTTCAATCATTGACCTGATGATGTTGGCTCACACAAAAATACAGTAGGTTCATCACCGCAATTATCTGATTGAACTTAATCATATATTATCAATAGGAGATGGTACATGTGCAGAGGCAAATTATCCTAAGCTTCAGCCACTGATGTTTACCCTGGCCAAGATTGTATGGTTATGCCTCGAGAAATATGCTTATATCAGATTAGAATACACCGCAAGCACATATGGTTGGCTTACGTGCAGACTGCAAAGCACAAACAATTCATTGTCGTTTATGTGGATTGCTATGAACTTTCTTAATGTGTGTGCGCGACCATGCAGAAGCACCATCCGTTTTAAAATTAAACTAATGTCTGACCATAGTCACCGCGAACGCGGGACGACACGTGGTTCCTCGTTCCGCGGAACGTCATTCCGGAACGCGGATCGGGAACGAAGTGGAACACTGCATGGATCGTGGCTGGTACGCAATCCAGCGAGTGCATGGACGTCGTGGTTCTGGTGGGCTTTATGGCCGGCGGAGGGCTACTTGGCCTTTAAGTTTGCTACCTCTGGGTCATTCATTTGCTCACGGTATGGGCTGTTCACATAGTTAGCCCATTTAACTGTTATTTATATACATGCAATACAACATCAGGGCTAAATTATCAATGGAAGTGTGTATTGATTAGGCTATCGTTCCACGGATCGTTCCGGATTTGATGGGATCTCGTTCCCTGTCCAAAATAATCATTACGAAGAGGTATACCCCTATCGTACCATATGTTTTCAGAGTAGCGTCCCACGTTCCATGTTCCCGTCCCTCGTTCCCATCGACCCGGGAACCTGGTGACTATGTGTCTGACCATTCTTACCTTAGGCAAGGATAGTAGCCTGAGTTTCCTTGCTTCCTGTTTGCTTCTTTCATCAGTCGGATCCACTTCCATTCTTGTTTCTGCAGAAACTTGAACATGACAGGTGTTAAAATTAGCCACCGATATTATTACAATAAGATTGATTTTAAAATGGAGCAGGAAGCCCATAGTCTAATCAACTACACTGAAGCCTCATAGGATACAAGATGATCTAGGATGGGAATGAAATGCAGAAACATGCATAATTCATTAATGAAAGAAATGAGTACTGGAACTGAGAAGGAAATAAAATCCTCACCTTTCAGCCATGGTTATTATCCAGTGTTGGCAATGCCCATGGTAGCTGCATCCATAGAAGACGAAGACCATCCTGTACTACTGCACCTGTGGTCATGGCATCCAAGTTACTGAATTATGCTATGCAAATCTGGATCCTTTGGATAAAAGAAACTATATTACAAAACAAGTACCATCGATGATCATGGACATTAGAATGTGCATTGTTTGCATCAAATCCCCTAATTACCTGATTAAGCAAAATCCGTTGTGATCCCATATCAAATACAGATGATCCCCTAATCATTACTAATCAATAGGCACTCGAAGCTTGAAACATTCACCACCTAATGCAACCAAAGCAAGGGAATCTGGATCCCTTAAGAAAACTATATTGATTGACATGGATAACTCTGAGAATTATCTCATGCAACCTATTTGCCAGAAGCTATAGAAACAACCGGAGAAAGTTTTGCTTCCTCGCGAACTACTAATGCAGAGAGTTGCTTCCTCGCTAATATTTACTTGTCTGGAGATCTGAACAAAAATAACTACATCGCTTATGCTTACCAACTCTACCCTCTCATTCCTGTATAACAGAACCACACTCTCCTACTCTCTTGGCAATTCATAACTCATCTAGCGCTGAGGTGAACAAGCGATGCGGTGAACAGATAGAGGATGTTCCCTATAGTTGAACCGGCCAATTACCTGGGCGACGACGAATGTGATCGCCAGCGACGACAGAGATCACGACCGCCAGCGGGATGTGGCTGGAGGCGGCGGCGGCTTCCACAGGTGCTGGCGAATGGGATTGGGCGACGACATATGGGATCAGCATCAACAGGATACATGGAGTGCGAGCAGAAGGCGCGAAGGTGGAGGGCACGACGGACGGCGAACGGAGCACGACGAACGGCGCAAAGGCAGAGGGCGCGGCAGACGATGCGAAGGCGGAGGGCCAACATGCGCCAGCCATCACTACGTCTCGCGCCGACAGACCCCACCGCCGAATCGAGTGTCGGTCGTCGTCGTCGGATCCCGCACGTGCCGGTCGTGCTCACTGCCGGACCCGCGCTCACCAAATCTGAAGGCGCGCCCACCCTCCCCGATGCGGAGGCGGACGGCGGACATGGTAGAGGAAACGGGTGAGGTGGCGGCGGGAGTGGACCGGCAAGAGGGCATTGAGAGAGGAGGGGCCGGAGGGCAGCCATGATGGGGACTGAGAAGGAGGCGGCGAGAGGATGGGGGTGGCGAGATTGACGGCGGCGGCGGCGGTGGCGGACGTGTAGGGTTTTGAAAAAAAAACTCGGCGAGACGACTGACCCAGGGGCAAAAATGGGATGCGCGAGGAGCGGGGCGCGGGGTGGGCGGACGTGCTGGGCTGGGGGGCGGACGCGCGGACGACCGGCAAAATGACGTACCAAGTTTTTCTCGTAAGTTCATTCTTTTTAGGAGTAGAGACTAGAGAATGAGTACAAATCAAGATCTGACTAGAAGCAAAAATATGCGTGTAAAAAAATCCACATCAATTTATTGATGAATTCACCACATTCGAAATGGAACCACCAGGTAGAGATCACCAACATGTTTATCAGATTTGTGAACCATAGAATGAGATCTGAATATAGAAACTAGCTAAACAATCATCCAAATTACCAAACTGTGCATACATAGCAGCAACATGATATATTTTTGTTGTCTGCGTGATTTGTATGTGTTGTAGTTTTGACTCCTGGTATGTAAGATATGTACATCATCTGCATCCTCTTGTGTCCCCCTAGCTGACTTTGTATTAAAAGTTATTCTACCTGCAAAATCAAAAGAAAAGGAGAGTTAGTGCACACACTGTTGCAAAAAAGGGGAAAAAGATGGTAACGGCTGCAAACAGAAAAAAGAGAACACTATATAGTTTGCTAAGATTACTATACTAATGTGCCTTCATGTTTTTATTTTTTGTTTCTTAAACTAAATTAAGTTTCATGTCAGTATGTCACTAGGTACAGTTGGCTGTATCAGGCATCATGGACTTGATTTTGATTTCCTAAATGTCGAGGTAGCAGCAAATCCTAATATGCACACAGAAACCAAGTGGTCCTTCAATCATACAACAATTGAAAAATGCTATGTTTGGAGGATCTAGCTTCTACTAAATTGGTGATAAAATGCTTCTAATTTGATTACTGGATAAATGCTAAGTTGCTGTTTTAGGAAGATGATAAATGTACCTCATGCCAAGCCTAATTTTTGCTCCCAATCCGTGTCCATTTCTTTTTGCGTGAGCCATTTATAAGCTAGCAACTTTTGGAGCTTGGGCATGTCTTTCTTCTGCAAATTATAGATTATGCAGCCATATCAGTGTTCAACATGCATTAGCATATGGAACCCATTAGCATATGGAACCCACAGTCCGCAATCATGATTGCATTGAAAATCAATTGGTAAAAAATGAATGATGATTAGAAAAGACCAATAAGCAAGCAGAAACATTTTAGACATATTGCTATATACTTTTTCTTTTTTCAGGTTTATTGAGTTGGTTTTAGAAGAAGCTAAATTGATGGCTAATTGCTGCTAATTTGATAACTGAAGAATGTTAAGTTGCTGTTCAAATTATTTGAGAGAGGGTGACAAAAGAAAATGAAACAAGATAAAAGGAAAAAGCCAAGTGCAAAACCACTATGATAAAAGGAAGTGACAAATGACCTAGGTTGTCTGATGTAAAAATGAACTGAGCAGAATTAATGCAATTACGAAACTTAATTTGCATAGCCACTAGAAGAAACAATTTCATGAAAAATACGAGCAAATCATTAGTTGGAAACACCCAACATGGATAATTAAAATTTGATTAATGTTCCGCTAACTTTGGAGGGAGGGAATGCTTCAACATGTTTGCCTTCTCCACATCAAAGATGCAGGAGTACAAGTACTTGGAGTAGCGCACCTTGAACTACACGACATCTTTGCTTCTCTTGATTTTCACAGAGGGAGCATCCTTCCTTCTAGCAGTTTGCCGGAAGTCCTTGATCTCATGGATTTGCTTCGACTGCAGCAACAAGAAGAATATGATCAGAGGATGGCGCACACTAGTAACCATTCAGACAACAGAGTGCAAGTAAGTAAGCGCAATTGAGCACAGGCTAATATCCAATATAGTGCATAAAATCGAAGAATAAATGATAGCAATAGCAATACATTTAGTATATGATTGCATTTCAATGCATGTAAAATTGCTAAGATCAGAACACAAAAATGTTGAACCACAATGAATAAATTTCTTGTTGATCTAGTATAAGTTGGCTACATAAAAAATGTCGACTTATCTTTATGTTCTGGAGGGAAGTGCAATAAATAACAACAAAAATAAAGAGAAATACATGTAGATTTATAGGGACTGCAATATCTACAAAAGGAGATGACATGAATGATCTATTATTGAGAGCAAACGGAAACAATATCATTCACCACCTCTACACTATACTGGCGTATGTTATACTTTAGAGCTCTATAATATTCTTAGCACTAGCTAGTCAAGTACTGATATTACCAACACAAATGTTACTTTTCAAATGCTTTTATTCCAGCCTAAATCACTGATGCTTAACAACAGCAATACTGATACATTCTGGTGACTAATTAATTCACCAACCAAAACCAAGTAAGACATGATTAAATAATTGAATCGATCAGTAGTTGCATGTACATGACATTTGAAACCTTGCTGGATTGTTGAGCTGCTTACCTGCCAAAGTTGATGATAGTCGTTGTTATTGTTGCGGCTGAAAAATAGCTATTGCCACTGCCGCTGTTGTGCAAACCTAATTAAAGAAGAGGCGATGAGCTCATGTTATCCATGTCAGCATTCAGTAGAGAGTAGAAACTATGACAAATGTAGGCAATCCCAACCAAGATAAACAGAGCAGTATGGTGTCGCTCCTGCATAGAAACCCAACACGATGGATGGTGCATAGAGGTGGGCAGCTAGAAGTGGCCTTCTGCGCGAGCAGGGCTCAAGCGGCAGCAGTAGCGCATCACGGGCACGACCATGACCTACAAACAGTGGCAGCGTGAGGGCCGGGCAAACATCGCTAGAGCACAAGGGAATGAGAGGTTGTGGCGTGTCTCACCGTGACGGCTCGAGGTGGTCGTTTAGGCATTTCCTCGAACAGGTTATGGTCGAGGTAGAGGCCGGCATAGCACGGGTTGTGGCCACGCTCGGAGTACAATATGCGCATCGGGTGTATCTGGTGAGTTTTATCTGGTGACCATCAGGTTTGCGACAGATGGAAATTAGGTAATCACACAAGGCAAAAAAAATAAAAGAAACATGGGTAAGGTGCTGCAGTTGCGTGCATCGAGAGGAACCACTGCATCGGGAATTACAGGGAAAAAAAGACAGACATTAAAACTAGTGGTTGGAAAAAATGGGTCAAGTTATATCTGAATTTTATACCTAAACTCATATCATTGCCTATCTATAACCATATTATTCGCAAATTCCTAACAAATTGTTGCCTAAATACGTCGAGTTGTATAATAAGTTGGAAAAAATATATGCATGAAGCCATAAACAACTCTGAGAACTTAACACTGTCACATTGATTGCAACGCCTAAGTCACCGATCGCAGTTCAGATCACAAAACGCAACCAACATCACAATTAGCATCAACACAGACTAATTGATGTCACGCAAAATGTATTGATTGTGGATGAGGTCAACAGTTGAAACAAAAATCATCTAATGAAATATTTATAAATAAAAAAGAGGGGATAAGGAGTTGTTCGGTAACTCAAGCCAGAATAGAAACATAAGGAGTTGTTGAGACAATACGGGAGCATACAGATTGCTTTGCATCATTTAGTTTTATGTGGGGCTACAAATCAGGAGCTCAAATCAGTTTGCAAAAACATGACAGAACATCAAAACTAAACTAAATGGTTGGAAAAAATGTGTCAAGTTGTATCAAAATTTTATACCTAAACCCATGTCATTGCCTGTCTATAACCATATTATTGGCAAATTCCTAACAAATTGTTGCCTAAGTTCTAACAAACTGTTGCCTAAATACGTCAAGTTGTATAAGAAGTTGGAAAAAATGGTGAACATGAAAATTCAGTCGGGTAGTGGTATCTGCAGGTTGCTAAGTTTGACCCAATGGTTAACTTTGAAAAAGGACCCAATGGTTAACTTTGAAAAAGGACTCATATGAAAAGGGATGAGTGTTTTCCTGATTATTATTCAAGCCCCTATCATCATACGGGTTAACCAGACTAAGAAAGAAGTATGAAAGGAACTAACCAGATAGAATTCCAGAAATTATTTTAAAGAAATTGCTAGAGACATCTAATGGATCTGTACAATTGGGAGAAGACCAGAGCTGTGGGTATCAATTTCCCCTGCAGAAATGAAAATTTGGGTACAAAACTTTAAGAGCAGAAAACAGAGAAAATATCATTACCAATGTAAACATCTGGATATCTAATCAGATATACTAATTAGAATTATGTGAACAGGTATGCATTATTTTCAGTTGAAATGTAAATCTATGGGTCAAATAAGGAAAGTAACAATAGTTTCTTGTTGTGAGTATCATATGACATATGCTACACCCAAGATTCAAAGAGAAACCAACTCAATGATCAATCAATACTTGTAACACCAAAGTGACCCCAAAAAAACCTAATTTGTTCATTTGCATGGGAAATAACTAGGTTGCACTTGTACTTAGGGCCTGATTGGTTGAAAGCCAAATGTGCTCTACTAAAATTGGGGCATGCCAAAATTAAAGTTGCACTTGTTTAAGTGCTAAATGCAATTGCCAAAATGTTGGCACTCAATTGGTTTGATGCCAAAGCACATTTGCCAAAAATATTAAGCATGCCCTCATTTTGGTTTGATGATTTTGGCACCCAACCAATCAAGTCCTTAATGGCTGTCAAAAAGCTCCACTGAAACAGAGGGAGAAGCCTCTCTGTCTCTCTGAAGATCATAAAAAATGCTATAGGCAAACTCACCATGATTCTGCATGACCAGGCACATCAATTTCTGCCATTACATTGGTGCCTGCGAATGAAAAGTAAAGGATAGTAAAAACAACAAATCTTTTTAGAGCACTCCATGATATACGTGAGCAATCTATGATGCAGTTCCCCAAGCTGAAAGTATTCTGAAGAAATGGTTCAGAAACCAGCTTAGTTCGACATAACCACATAGTAGCATTGGAATGGAACATAGTATGGAAACTGCTCAATTTGCTGTTGAGACATGCATACACATCGCTAGAAACTGTCTACTCTATTAACAATGTCACAAAAAAAATATTGCCTAGACATGAATCAAATTAATAGATATGTACAGTATATGTGTGGATTAAGTTGTTTTTTCCAATCAGCTAAATTGGAACCTTAATGGTGCTAATTTGAGTACTGAACAATGCTAAGTTGTATATCTATTTTGAGTACTGCTTGTTAACATGAATAACCCATGCATACCAAATGAAAAAGGGTAAAACCTACAAATTACACTACTGTGTTAAAATTGAATAGCAACAAAGCAGCTGGAGGCTATCTGTAAAAAAATATTCAAGTATGTGTATTTAAACAACAGTTCAGAATGCTAGAGCTAGTATAGCATTTATAATGCATTTAATAGTACCACCTTAAATGGGAAAAAAGACTTACAACATTTGTCCTAGGTGGGAGTCCCAGATCTTGCTTCTGTCATCTAAGCATTGCATGAGATTTTCCAGATAGAGGGGAAGGCTGCTGAAAAAAGGGAGAAATACCCTGAATAAAAATACTGTAAAAAAGGTTCACCCTTGACCTGAACAAAATGAAAAGTATGTAGATAAAAAGTTCAGTCCAACTTAAAAAGGATGTATACTCGGTTACTGGTTACTAATATCTTATAAAAATGCATGGAGAAATCATAGTAGACAGTATATTTGGCTAATTGAGAATAATGTATGACATCCTAGTTAAATGGTTGCTATCATCTTGTAAAAGTGCATGAACAAATCATAACTACGTGTGGAAGTATTTTAGGCAATGTCGTAAAATAAAAAATTATATCCTAAATTCAATTGTGAGGAGCTCCAGCTCATGAATTCACTAAATTCAATGGATGTCTTCTGGTTACAAGAAAAGGGCAAATACGAGACAGTACGAACCTAAAATGCAGCAATATGTGCACCATCTGACTAAAAGCTATTATGAACCCAGGATGAGCATCAACGGTGTGACTAAAAAACTATGCTGAATGATACTAGCTACAGACATTATCCTGAAAATAACAGTAAAGCTATTCTAAATGTTACATAGTGATTTACTTCTGTGAGTGTTCTTCCGCACCTCCTCTACACCCATGTATCCTGCAACAATCGCCTGGGACCAGACATGCACCACACGAACCCCCAAAATCCCCCATAAAACATCAAGGAATCGAGCATAAGTGATTTCACCTCCGTGTGTATCATCCGAGCCCCCTAAACCCCTGTGTTTCCTGCAAAAAAATCGCTCCCCCCCCCCCCGAGATTCATGAAGAAATGGAGCATAAATAGGCAAGCAAATTAAAACTCACCTCCCGTGACAGATCCATCAAATTCCACCCGCTCGGGAGTACATCACAGCAAATCCGCGCCCCTGGACCACGGAGGAAGAAGAGGAGTATTAGGAGGAGGGGAATGGGGTGGGGGAGCCGAGCAGGCCTCTCCTTTGTCGGCGCAGTGGCTGCGGGGGAGCCGCTGCCGTCGGAGCGCTTCCTCGTCGGGGGGAGGGGGATGCTGTTGGGGGACGCCAGGGGATGCCGTGCTGGGGGTTAGCGCTGCAGCGCGCCCTCACGGGGGCAGCCGCGCCCCTTGCCGGGGTCTGCCGCCGGGGGATGCCGTGCTGGGGCAGTCGCTGCCGCGCCCCTCGCCAGCGTCGCGCACGCCGCCTCCCGTCGTCGAAACCCTAGGCGCGATTGCGCGAGAGGCGAGACAGAGGGAGGCAGGTGAGGGAGGAGAGAGAAATGAAATCAGCGGGAGAAAGTGAGAGACTAGAGAGAGTAGGGAGGGGGCCCACTGACCCACCTGCTCCAAAACTCAGCGGCGGGCCGGCTGCCCTGTTGGATAAATTTGCAATCAGTTGGAAAGAAGTTATTGGGTTATTTCTTTCATGTACATTTACATCCGGAATCATTTTCTCGAAACTGCGTAACTTTACGCGAAACAAAGTGACTTTTCTCAAGTTCTAAAAGCATGTGAGGATTGACTAGAAGTTGTTGGAGAGATTTTTTTCACATCTTGCTCGAAATTAAGAATTAGGAAGAGATTTAGGCAACTCTCAGAGATGCTTGGCTCTCATATATGTGCGTCCTGAATGATCAAGTTATGTGGAGTCAGTGGTTATATCAGCATCTTGCATGTGCCCCCCGTCTCTCTTTACGCAAAGCGTCTCCTGAGTGATGTGCTTGTTACGTTCTGGTGTATGAGTGCCAGCATCTGATCAAAGCGATAAAAGCACCGTGCTCCTTTGTTCCTGGCTCCCGACCAAAGCTTGCATATGTTCTGTCTTTTTAATGACGTATTTTCCGAGCTGCCTATATCTTCATTCGTGTATAGTACTACAGAAGCTGAGTACGTGTATAGTACTCCGAGAGCGAGAACAACTACCTGATGGAGCGGAAGCCTGCTGATGCTAGTTCTAGCTCTAGCTGGGTGGTGAACATGGAGAAGATGATCGAGCAGGCCAACCCATCGGTGGAGAGGGTGCGGTGGAAGCAGCGCTCCATCTATCGGGTGCCCGAGTTTATCAAGAAGATGACCAGAAGCGACGCCTACCGGCCGCAGTTCGTGTCACTGGGCCCCTACCACCACGGCGAGCCCCACCTCCTTCCCATGGAGGAGCACAAGCGCCGGGCGTTGGTGCATCTGGTTAAGCGGGCCGGGAAGCCTCTGGTGGAGTTTGTTGTGGCCTTTGAGGAAGTGGTGGATGAGCTTCAGGCTGCTTATGGTGACCTTGATGACAAATGGCGTGGAGCAAACAGGAGCAGCTTTGTGGAGATGATGGTCACGGACGGCTGCTGCTTGTTGGAGTCGATAAGGATGGCTTCGATTATTCTGCTCACGGACGAAATCGATGATGATTACGCGGCCAACGACCCCATCTTCAGTAAGCGCAGCTTTTTAACTTTGTGGTTAACCATGCGCAACGACATGATCGCGATGGAAAACCAGCTGCCTCTAGTCGTATTGGAGAGGCTCTTTGCTGTTCAGTGTGGCAGACCTCCGGTACGTACCCTTTACCTAGTACGCGACATGAACTTATGTGTAGCTGCTAAAAAAAACTTTTGTGTAGCTACCTTGACTGATATCCTACTCAAAGATACAGTGTAGCTGTACTTATTGTAGTACTGGAGTAGCTATAATCATATTGACATTATTTATCTCTGATGAACGCCATGAACTCTAATTTTGTTTCAATTTGAAAATGATTTATCTTTTTCAAAACCACAATTCTTTTATCCAACAAAATAGTTTATTTTATGTTGCAAGGGCCTTACTCTACATACTGCTCTGTTTTCTCAATAGAGCGCTGGAGAGGTGAACTGTTCTGTGCTACTTCTGGAGTGTAGCCACCTCGAGGAAGGCATGGAAGACAACCTGGGCCTCCACTTCCTTGACATCTATCACAAAAGCTACTGTGGCACCCGTCCACATTGGCAAGGATCGGAATCGGATCGCTACGAGTACGAGCGTCGCACCCCCTGTGCTGTTGTGCTGAGCGAGGCCGGAATCAAGTTCAAGAAGAGCGACACTGACAACATCCACGACATCGACTTCCAGAATGGCGTCCTGACCATGCCGCTGTTCGGGTTCGGCGATGAAACGGAGATGGAACTCCTCAACCTGATGGCATTTGAATGGCTGCACCCGGATGCAGGGGGCGACGTGGTGGAATACATAGACTTTGTCGACAAGATCATCGAGTCGGAGAAAGATGTGGCGCTTTTAAGTTCCAGAGGGATGTTTGTAAACATGAGTGGTAGCGACAAGAAGGCGGTTCAGATGTTCAACACCCTCACCAAGTTAACAGGATCAATCAACGAGGACAACAGGCTGGGACACGTGAAAGGGAAAGTGAACGCCCACTGCAGGAAGCGCCGGAACAAGTGGCGGGCAAACTTCGTGAACACCTACCTGAGTAACCCCTGGGTGTTCATCTCTCTTGTGGCTGCCATCGTCTTGCTAGTTGCCACCCTCCTACAGACCGTCTACACCATTGTACCATTCTACACCAAGGGCTAGAAAGAATTCCTTTTGTGGCTATTTTTGCCTCTACATATATCTCAGTCGTACGTGTGAGACCACTATTGTATCTAATTCTCTCAATTATCATAGCATGCAGTTTGGAGAGAAATTGTATTTTTCGAGTTTCAGCCCTAGATCTTTGCATGTATGTATATCAAAGTAGCGTGTGGACTACTTCTCCTTTATGTTTTCTGCAATTTGGAGAGAAATATGTTACTGCAAGTTTCAGCTCTACATATGTGTCTGTACCTATATGCAGACCGCTTCTATTCTCCAATAATTATTGTTTTTTAGAACATCCAATAATTATGTTGTCTACAATTTTGAGAGAAATTATCTTAATGCAAGATTCGGCTCTAGATATCTGTCTCCATTTTCTGGTGGGCTGTTGTTGTCCAAGTTCCTTTCTAATAGCCCTCCCTGTCGCGGGCGGGCCTCACGGAGCAAACAAACGGGTCCGGGATTGGCCCATTGTGCACTCCTGATTATTACCTCATTCTTTAATAAATATCATTTAAGACAAGTAAATTAGTTCAAAAATGAGCTAATTTATTTGTCCTAAGAGCAACTCCAACAGCCTCTGTAAATAGATTTGATTAGCTAAATTTTTGAAAAAAACTCAGAAAACAACCATACAATAGCCTCTTCATCTTGGCAACTCGCCATCCGAATCGGCAAAACGCAACCCTCGCTCATTATCTTTGGCTAGCTGCGCCGCTCGGGATATTGCCCCGCCCGCGTGCCTTCCCTCCCTCCAGCATCCCTCGCGGCAATTTTCGGGGAGCCGCTGGGAGGGTTGGAGGGGGAGGGTCATTGACCAGGAGCTCGCGGTTGCGCGCGTCAGGGAGGCAGAGTTACCAGGGAGGAGAGGAGCATCATGGATGAGCCGCGTGCTGCCAGGCCAGCCCCACCACGCACAGGCTAGGTCACCTGCGCCACCTGGCTACACGCCGGCCACCCGCGTCGTCGTGGAGAGGCCACCGGGGAGGGGGCAGCGAAGGGGTGTGGTGGCAGCAGATGGCCCTGCCTGGCCGGCCTGTCGACTTCTGGCCGCCCGCCGCGCCTGACAGGGAGATCGGAGAGAGAAGGGAGGTAGAGATGGAGGGTGCGGTGGAGGAGAGGTGGAGATAACGGTGAGGGAAGTAAGGAGGAGGACTCATGGGTCCCACATGTCATTGTGTGGAAACAAAAAGTTGAAAGTGGTTGTTGGGATTTGGGGACTGAAAAATAGAGTCTCTTGGATTTTACATCTCAGTATGGAGAAAACTTATTCTGTAAACTCATTTAGAGAGCTAAATGGAGAGTAAAAAATAAAAATGCTGTTGGAGTTGCTCTAAATGTCGTATGTTTAACGGAGTTAGTACGTAGCTACAACAAGGCGATGGTGATTTTTTTATGAACTACGGTGATAGTGATTAACTAGCAATTTGCAAAATTAAATGGACTATTGTTGCTAGTGACATTTTGCATGAACTCAACTGAGCTGAGATGCAAAACATTCAGCACAAAAAGAACGTACTAGCAACAGTGTGTTAGCAATCGGGATTGAAACGGATCGGATTAGCATGGAATCGGATTAGGATAACACATTTTACCATATTTTTACTCGAATACGAATATGGATTCAAATGTTCTCGAATACAAATACAAAATGGATGTCTTGAATTCAGAAACACATTCGGATATTTACTCGATTTGGAAGACAACATTTACCAATTTTCTTTATTGATAATTTACAATTACAAAATCATTTAAGGACTAAAGTATTAGTACATAACAGAGATCGCTCATTAAGAATATCACATTCTTCCATATTTATTTTAATAATTAATCATATAATAAATAAAACTATTAATAAATACATATTTTTAATATATATGCATTTATCATACAAATAATAAACAATATATGAAAAATATTTTCATCAATACATAAATAAGATAGAGTAATTAAAATTAAACTTTATATTAATGTATTTTTATTAAAATTAATTATATTAGTCAATAAATTTAAATATAACTTTTAAATTGTTTTATGGATGCAATATTTTTAATATTGAAATTAATGTCATAATCATTAGTTATGGATAATATTATCATTATTAGTGTTCTATTGAACATAATTTACCATTAGTTATAGAGATAACTTACAATTTTATATAGTCGAATACAGATGATGACAAATATTGCCAAATACGGATGGAATCGGATAGAGAAAAAATCGATAAAAACGAATTCGGATGTATCCACTTTACTACCACATTTGAATTCGAATACGGATACGGATATCCATATTAATATTTTAGCAGATACGGATATCAGATAATTCGGATTTCATTTCAATATTTCTACCCTAGTTAGCAAGCAAGCCAGAACACTTGATTGGCAGCTAATAAGAGCTCAGAAACAGCACACATGCGAGACAAGCAGCCGCAAGTTTGCTGTCGTTCTATATCCGTTGATACTTGGATAGATTCTGCCGACACTCGACAACCCAACTTTCCCTGTTCGCCAAGTACTCCCTCCGTTCCTTTATATAAGCATTCCTAGGGTTCAAAATTTTTGTCAAAATATAATCATTCCTAGGGATAGGACAAAATGAAATGAGGTTGGTGGGTGGGTGGAGAGTTGGTGGGTAGTGTAAAATGAGGGGTATAGATATCATTTCCTTCCACTGTTGTTTGTTGAGTTTGAATGCTTGAAATGCTTATATAAAGGAACGGAGGGAGTAGCTCGCATGTGCCGTCCCCAGCGGGATAACGACAAGTGTCGCCCTGTTGGCCACTTGTTTCTCGCCCTAACTAATACGACGCCATTATGTCAAAAATATCTCCTGATTCTATCAAATCTACTGTCTTTTACTCAAAAGACATTGAAATGTTGATGTTGGCCCCAAAACGAAAATGCGCAGTACTCAAGAACCACAAGAAATGTCCTTGCCGACATTACATCGCTTTAGGGGCAGATATTATCTGCATCGTCATCCAAATCGCACCATGTACACAAAGTAGTGGCTCTCAGTCTCACTACGACACTGCCCAGCCCGCCTATAAAGGCAAGACTCGCTGCGGTTTCGAAGCCAAGAAGATCTGAGGAATAGAGTAAAGAAGAAGAAGCTCCCCAATAATGGCAGAGGGCAAAGGCTCCGGAGACCTTTTCTCCAGCGGCAAGCTGGTGGTGGAGGCCGCGTCGTCAGTGTTCCAGCAGAAGAGCGCCGACAACGTCGACAAGAAGCAGGTCGCCGGCGCGGCCGCGGACCTCCTCGGCGCGGCGTCCTCTTACGGCAAGTTAGAGGACAAGCCGGCCGGGCAGTACATCGAGAAGGCCGAGGGGTACCTGAAGGAGTACAGCTCAGGGCCGGCCGCCGGCGCAGAGAAGCCTGCTGGCGACGCCCCGGCACCCGCAGGCGACGTCGACGCGCCCAAACCTGCAGAGCCGGCCCCTGCGCCTGCGCCTGCGCCTGCCGCGGAGGAAAGCAAGTCGTCGGAGGGATTCGGTCTCGACGACGTCGTCAAGGGCGCTGAGCAGCTGGTGGAGAAGCAAGGGGGCGGCGGAGGGGAGAGCGCCGGCGGCGGCGCCGGTGGGCTCTTTAACATGGCCAAGGGATTCCTGAAGTAGATCAGCTCACATGCATGCACAGGACAGCCGCACTGCTTTCAGCTTAATTTCGTAATTTGTCTTGGTATCTTTGGTGTGTTTGGTTTGTAATTAACTGCTAATAAAGCCACGTTGCCTCCAGCCAGTCGGTATGGTCAATTCAGAAAGTGTATTGGCAATGTTTGTAAACTTGTCATCGAAACTCCGCCGTTCTTAAAAGTTGCGAAACGTTTGTGACTTTGTGTTAAGCATCGTGTTGTTGGCACAACTGCTAGGTGCTAGTTTGTGGATTATTCACTCTTCGGTGTAGTTTGCCTTTAATTTTTTTTAGAACAGTTGTTGCCTTTAATTAAACTTGATGAGTTCCTCGAAAAAAATCAATCTTGATGAGTACTCCCATGTTGATCTCATGTTGATGTGTGTTCCATTTTTCGTATATAGGAATGACCTCGCAATGATGAATGACGTCTTTATTATGTGTTGAGTACCACAAAGTCTACGGGAAATTATGCTAAATTGTCCGCCATTCCAGTGGGAAAGTGAACCGACTTTTTTTCGAGAATACGTAGGAGAGATACGTATCTTTGTATTAAGAAGAAAAAATGTCACATTTTACAACGTGAGCTATTAACCGGGCAAACTCACTTGGTGTACAAGAGGCTTAGCGGATTATACAGTGCATGATCACCCTAAGAGAAATGAAGAAGAAACATGCTATCATATTGTCCTACTGATCTACTAGCTACAGACACGTTGTTGGGGGAATGGAAGCATGTCAAATACTACCTTGGACATTAAACTTAGGCTCGCTCAAGTGTCTGTGGTGAACCACGGGTAGCAAAAGAGGTTTTGCCGGCGGAAACACATGGCAGGGAGCACGACGACGCCGCCTCGAGCACGAGAGGGAGAGGATTTAGGTTTTGCGTTTAGCTACAGTGATGTTACTTGTCCTCCTTCGGTGATCCTCTGGGTTCACTTATACAGCAATACTCGATACATGGGCTCGCTGGCCCGTCTCGGCACACAGGCCGGCAAGGTAAATGGCCTTTGGCCCACTATCGCCTCATGGGCTTAGCTTCAAGGCTGAGGGTCTTGACATCCCCTCCTCCTTAAGCAGCAACACGTCCTGAATTGCCGAATCACAGATCAGGATAAACAACAGATAATACATCATGTTTCTCCCAGGTAGACCATGCAGCAGGGGTACCCTTGCAGTGAACCAAGGCAAAAGGAACAGAAGAATTGCCTACTAGCTGGAGTCGAGTGGCCAGTACCTTACCGGGTGGAGGTAAAGAATCTATTGTCATGAAGAGTACCTCTTCATCCTTGTTAACGGAGGTACCCGATGGAATTTCTTTCTTCAATTGAGATACATGCACAACTGGATGGATCTTGCTAGATGCTGGAAGTTGTAGCTTGTAAGCGACCTTACCTAACTTTTGAAGAACAAGGTAAGGCCCAAAATATTTGTATGCCAGTTTGTTGTTGGATCTACGCATCACAGAATGTTGAGTGTACGGCTGCAGTTTGAGATATACCTGGTCACCCACTGCAAACTCCCTTTCTTGTTGATGCTTATCGGCTTGTACCTTCATCCTCTGCTGAGCTCTTGAGAGATTGTGTTGTATCACTTGCATCATAGTTCTTTCTTTCAACCACTCGTCCAGATTAACGGATGTGCAGGTGTTAGTAGCAGAGATACCAAAATGTCGTGGTGAATGGCCATAAGGACCTCAAAAGGAGTTTTGCCATGTGCAAAATGATGTGTGGTGTTATACCAGTACTCAGCTAAAGATAGTCAAGATGCCCATTTGGTAGGACAGTTGTTAACCATGCACCTAAGATAGGTTTCAAGACACCGGTTTCATCTTTCAGTTTGGCCGTCAGTCTGGGGGTGATAGGCTGAACTCATGTTCAAAGTGGTGTGAGCTAACCTAAACATTTCTTGCCACAAGGTGCTTGTAAAAATTTTGTCCCTATCTGAGATGATGAATGTGGGTAACCCATGCAACTTATAAATGTGATTGTGGAATGCTGGGCAACTGATAGTGTTGTGTATGGATGGACCAGAGGTATAAAATGTGCATATTTAGTGAGCTTGTCTATGACTACCAATATAGTGTTATATGCTTTGGACTTAGGCAACCCCTCAATAAAATCAAGGCTTATGGTATGCCAAGCATGTGCAAGTATTGGTAAAGGATATAGGAGTCCTGGCAGCCTAGAGTGCTCAGACTTAGCTTTTGCACATACTTCACACTTTCCCACATAGTTCTTCACATCTTCTTTCATGTTTGGCCAAGCAAACATGGCCTTGATCGTGTTATAGGTGGCAGTGATTCC
Source organism: Cenchrus fungigraminus (assembly GCA_036936925.1). Taxonomy (NCBI): domain Eukaryota; kingdom Viridiplantae; phylum Streptophyta; class Magnoliopsida; order Poales; family Poaceae; genus Cenchrus; species Cenchrus fungigraminus. The sequence continues at coordinate 56,220,392 of CM072768.1, read as the reverse complement.
ATTGTGGCCTCCAAGCCCTAACATGATTGCTTGGTGGGCTTCCACATGATTGCCTAACCACACTTGCCTTTTAAATTTGATGACCCCATCCACTAGCTAGTTCATAGCCTTTTTCATTCTGACCAGTTATGGCCAATTCAGTAAGCAATGCTTTGGCTTCTTCATCTTGGGTGTACCCTTCAATTACAATTCCCATCCATTCGGGCTTGCTGACAGATACTGCTGACAATTCTTCATTGTGATCTTGTCTGGACAGTGCATCAACAACCTTGTTCGGTGCACCCTTTTTATAGGCCACTTTATATCAAAGGCCAAGCAATTTAATGAATGCTTTTTGTTGCATGCCTTGTTGCAGTTTTTGTTCTCCTAGATGCACCATACTTTTGTGATCAGTTAGTATGGTGAATTTCTTATGCTAAAGGTAGGGCTTCCAATTTGTGACAGCCATGATGACAATAAGACACTCCTTTTCATATGTGGATAGTGCTTGAGCCTTCACTCCCAGAGACTTGCTAAGGCGTGCAATTGGGTGTGTTGCTGCATGAGTACTTCGGAAATCTCCATATCCGCCGAGTGCTCAGTCCTTCGGAGGTAGGAGGTAGGATTTGTGTACGTGTGTTCATAGAGGTAAGTGTGCGTGCGTGTTGTGAGTCTGTGTTGTTTTGTTGTATACTGTGTTATTTAAAAAAGAGTAAAATGCACCAGTGGTCCTCAAACTTGCGCGCATGTGTTATCCCGGTCCACGAACTCACAAAGTGTGTCATCCCGGTCCCTAAACGCTGTTCAGGTCTCATTGCAGGTCCAAATGGGTCTAGACCCGTGACCCGCGATGACGTGGCATGCTTATGTGGCACTCGTCTCCATCAAGTAGCACCTGCGCGCCGCCGACGGGGGCGCAGGCCGACGCGGTCGAGCTCCGGCGCGGGGGGGGGCTCCGTCGCGCGAAGGCCGGCGCGGGCGAGCACCACCGCGGTCGATTGCCGGCGCGGGCGAGCTCCACCGCTGGAGCCTGTAGGCGCACCACCACCGGGAGAGCAGGACGGTCATCGACAGCTGCCTCCGCCGAGGCTGCCCCTAGAGCTCCGCTGCCCGTCGGCCCCCTTCGCCCTCACCGGAGCCGATGATGCTTCCTCTCCGCCGGCCGGCGGTGCCGAGCAGCGCCCTTGGCGCGCTGCTCGCCGGGCTCTGCGAGTGACGGCCTTGCCCTGCAGCCGCGCTCCCACTTCCCCGCGTCGTGCCCCCGCCGGCCCTCAATGCGGTCGCGCCTCCGCTGGCCATGGAGCCCGTGCGGTCGTGCAGCGTCAAAGCTCACCCTTCCGGTGACTGCCTTCCAGCAACCCAAACCCGCGCCCAGACCTCGCGTTGCCGGCGAAGGAGCTCACACCGTGCCCGGACCTCACCCGCTCCGGTGGCTGCCTCCTCGCCGTCCGAGCTCGCGCCTCACCGGTGGCCGTCCGAGCTAAGGCGGCGATAGAAAATCGAGCCGCTGCGCTCTCCACCCTTTCCGCCAGTCGTCGCTGCATCCAGGTCCGCGCGAAACGGTCAGCCCTCGCCACGGTGGCCGGTGGGGGATACCCACGCTGCCGTCCCCAGCGCGGCTGCGCCCGGTCGCGTCGGCCAAGGAGGCTCGCGTCGGCAGGCCGCGACCCCGACCGCGGCGTCGAGTAGGACGCCGGCGACGGAGCTCCCCTACCTCCGCACAACCCCATGAGCTACTTGTTGGGTCTACGGCGCCCGCGGTAGCCTGCTGGCGAGGCCGCCTATGGCGGCGCCCACAGTGGTCAGCCTACGATGCACCAGCGGGGACGAGATTCGATTTGTTGTCCATGTCACTGTCCACGCTGGCGTTTCATGTCAGCACAAATGACCTTTTAAGTTGCCATTGGACCTTAATGAGACCCATTTGGACCTTAGTGAGACCCGAACAACGATTATGGACCGGGATGACACACTTTGTGAGTTTGTGGACCGGGATGAAAGGGTGTGCAAGTTTGAGAACCGCGGGTGCATTTTACTTTAAAAAAAGAGTTAATTAGATTTGTGCCATTATAATTTTCACGTTTTTGAAGAACGCCATTAATATTCAACTTACTATGTCAGTGCTATTACAACTTCGCACTTGTTTGAAGAATGCCATTATGTACGCCCGACGCCGTTCGTGGCCCACCTGCAGGTGTATTGGAAGGGGTCATATATTCGTATGGACAAGATTGCCCTTGCTCATTCCATCTCTCATTTCACTGATGTGCGGGACCCACGTGTCAGGGTCTTCTTCAACCATTGAGGGATCTGCCACACATCACCGGGATTGGACCGCGCCGGCACTCCAGCAAGCGTCCGCATGCTCCCCAGGGAGGTCTCCCCGCGCCGGCTCTCCCGCATGCAGTCAGCTCGCTGTGGAGGTCGCCCGGGCCTCCGTTCGCATTCTCGCCTACTCTCCACTGCTGCTCTCCGCGCCACTGGATCCCGCCACCGCCGCGCAAGGGATCCGGCGGGCAGGACGACATCTAACTCTCCGCCCTCCCGGCGGCGGCGCCTCCCTCTTCGAGCCCCGGGGGCGCGGCCCCCTCATCTCGGATTCGGTGCCGACGCAGCTTGGGAGGAGAGTGGCGGGAACGACAAGATGGTCCGCTCACGCCGCCACCTCCCCAGCTTGGCGGTGCTGGCACCCGCGCTAGACAACGACGACATCCTATCCGAGATCCTCCGGCGCCTCCCGCCGCTGCCGTCCTCCCTCCCTCGCGCCTCGCTCGTCTGCAAGCAGTGGCACCGCCTCATCTCGGACCCCATTTTCTCCGCCGCTTCAGCGAGCACCACCGCGAGCCGCCCCTCCTCGACTTCTTCTCCCAGGACAAGGACCACAACATCGAGTTCACCTCCACGCTGAATCCACCGGACAACATCCCCGCATCGCGCTTCTTCCTGCGGGTCGAAAACGCAGCAGCGGGGGAGGTTGAAGAAGAACCTGACATGTGGGACCCGCACGTCAGTGAAATGAGAGGTGGAATGAGCGAGGGCAATCTTATCCATACAAATATACGACCTCCTCCAATACGCCTACAGGTGGGCCATGGACAGCGTCGGGCGTACATAATAGCATTTTTCAAACAAGTGCGAAAATGTAATGGACTGGAATAGTAAATTGAATAGTAATAACATTCTTCAAAAAACATAAAAATTATAATGACATAGATCTAATTAACCCTTAAAAAAATTACAGAGTCTTTACCATAACATTTTCCCCCTAAGACGACGAGTCACGTTGTTCGTTACTCCCTCTTGCTGCCTCGCATAGACCTCCCCCTCGCCGTCGCCGGAGGGAACCACCGGAGGCTCGTGCGGCTCCCTGGCAAAGCGACTGCAGGACCCTTCGCCCTTCGCTGAGTTGGTCGCCGTGCCCCGCGCGGTGGTGCACGGCAGCCCCCCTGTTCCTCCCGGCGGCGGCATGCTCCCGGCCGCCGGTGCGTAGATTCAGGGCCCCGACGGCCGGATCTGGCGAGGACGGGGGCGGATCTGAAGGGAGCGCAGCGGCCGTGTCCGGGTGAGCGCGGAGGCGGAGCGTCGCGAGCTCGGCGGTGCCTAAGCGCGCAAGGAGGTTGGACGGGAGGAGAGGGCGTGCGCGCGGCCGGCAGTGGTGTTGGCCGGCAGCGGCCCGGCGACGTGGAGGAAAGGGAGCGTCGACCGACGCGGGGCGTGTGGCGACGGTTCCGGTGCGATTACAGCCTTCAGCCATGAAGGGATCTAGTGCATCGGCCGTTCCTACTATCACCTTCGAGGATGCTCTTCGGAGAGAGATGGAGTATCGTAAGAGATTGGAGAGGACTCACCCTCATCTGCTGATTGCCCTCAGTGGAGCCCTTGAGGGGCAGAAAGTAAGTTTTTTTGGGGTTTGTTATGACCTCTCTGTTATGCAGTAGTACAACAGTTATTTTCTCATTGGTCCTGAATTGTTTTCAATTGGAAGTAGATTAATTTATGCCATAAACCCAACATACGTGAATATTATCCAACAGTCAATATGATAGTTTGTGTATCATACAAAGACAGGTTCTCAATAGATGTTCGCTTTCTATTTTCTGTTTTTCTTTCCTTCTCAACCATGACATTTGGAACTACCTAGAACACATTGATAGGGCTTGGATGATACATGCTTTGTCAACAATTTTGCTCTGTAGTTTATCTTTCGTATTTCTTTTCATGTCCTTGTTCTATTTCTGTGATGTGAGCCAGCAATGTCAAATAATAATTCTTACACTTGGACATTTGCTTGTTCAAAGGCAAAACTTTGATTATTAATAGAAGGGCCAGTTCCTACTATGGATTTGCTTAAAATAAGCTTGGTTGCTGACTCCTTAGCTGTTTCTTTCACCTTCTGATTCTGAGTATTTTACATTTGATTTTCTTCAGATCATGAGATTTTGTTATCTTGTCATTTTGTGTAATCCATAGTTGTCAGTCATTTGTTTCTTCTCTAGGATTGTACTGTTTATGTGCTATTCATTGCTTTGCATTACATAGATAATTTAATGTGCAAAAAATGTTTATTACTAATTCTGGTTATGTAAACGAATATTTTTTTATATCAGGAGGTCGGTACAGATTCAATACCAGATGATTTAAAGAGAAAGTTAGCGCCAGAGGGCACTGTGTCTCAACAGCAGTCTAGTTTCAGTTGCCCCTCTGTACAGAGACAGACAGCTAATTGGTATCCCATGAAGAAAAAGGTTAAAGTACCACATACTCCTTCCCAGATTCTGCAATGTCCCAGACCAAACGTAGTGCCTTCTTTTTGGTGTAAAATTTGCAAGGTTGATTGTGTTACTGAATTCAATTTCGGTGCCCACATTGGAGGGAAAAAACATAAGGCTAAAAAGCTGGAGATCCTTGGAAATAGGAACACTGGAAGACCCGGTGGTCAATGTTCAGGTAACAGGAATCCTGTACAAAATAGCCATACAGTCTCGGGAACCAGAAACACTGAATCAAATGTGTCTAGTGGCATGGTTTCTGCAAGCTGTGATATTTCTTCTGATAGCGGAATTAATGGAACAGAAGAAAGTGGATGCACTGCCCCACCAATGAGCAGCATGGATATCATTGAAATCTGATGTCTAAATGTGTTTTCCTCTGAAATGTAGAGTAATTTCTTTAGTTCTCAGACAATCAGAGCACTACGGAAATTTCATCTGATGGTGGTGTACCATGCAACAATAATCAGTAGATAAGTTGAAAAAGGTTGCAGTGCCCTCTTTGTGAGAAGTAATGCCAGTCAGTTTTCATCCTTCTTGCTTAGGACTAGGAGGTAAAAGCTCAGAAGTCAGTGCTGATAAAATACTAATCATTTTGACTCAAGGCATGAATGTACATAATACAGACTACTATTAATCTGGTGAGCCATATCCTAGCATTTGCAGCTTATTGGTTTGTTATGTTGGCCCACACACTATTGAAGATACACACAAACACACTTGTTTCACACAGAAACATGCATTAGGTGCTGCAGCAACCTATTTTGAACTAATCCACTTGAGCTCCTTTCTCAGTGTCTATATTTGAACTCTTACTCTGCACTCTAGGCAGTCCTATACGGCAACCTGCCAGTTGCCAGCCAGCCACACACTCTACTCTTGAGTGTGGAGCCTAGCCCTTCGCCTCTCTATTTAGCACTACTACACAGCCATAGTGGTTTGACTTGACTAGACTTACACAGCACAATTACATGCCAAGGCAAAAGCTTGACTTAACTAGACTTGGTCCCTAAGGACTTCCCCAAGGCAAAGACTAGACTAGACTTGGACCTTAAGTAATTTACATTTTGCTACTCAGCACTACTAGTCAAGATTATTGCTAACATATTATTCTGTAGAAGTTAACTGTAAACTAGCAAATGACCATGGTAATAGAAAAATATTAGTCTTATTACATCCAAAGAAGCAATGTTCTTTTCTATTTTCACATTTCTCGTAATACTCAATGCAGATAAACATGCTCAGATGACACTGTGTGTGTATATAGTATGTACCGTAAATTTTATTCTCTTTGATGTGGGCTAGATCTCTGATTCCCACTACTAATAACAAGCACTAATTTTTATTAGTGTGACAGTTTTTGATGTGACAATTTGAGTCTGTGTTTCTGTTTATCCTGTTTGCCAGGCATTGCTAATTATCTTGTTATTATTTGTGATGCAGGCAATCCTATGTTTAAACAAGTTTCGTAAGTATTGGAGGTTTTGAAAAAAATGAGGAAAAAAGCTCCAGTATCTGAATCTGATTACCATTGTCCTCGACCCTGTTAGGTGTTTGAGCTTATGCTAATCCTTAACTTTTTTTTGGGTTTGCATGGTATTTTGGTGGGCTCCAGTTATTTATTATGTTGTCATGACACGTGACATACTTTTGGTGCTACGTTGGGAGGTTTACCATCATATCTTTCTGTTTTTTTCAATGTATCTAGCATGCTCGAGCATGAATTGCTTCGTGAATTATGTTTCAAGTGTTTTTTCTATTTGTCGTGTTGCACTCATGACAGCGCGTCGCTGCTAGTGCTAGGTATGGGTCTATCTTCCGTAATAATATATGGCCTTTCCATCCTGAATGTAAATTAGTGCCGGCCATTTTTACAGTTGTTAACAGGCTAGCTGCTGTGCCTTACCTGACTGTTTTTGTCTTGTGACAACACGAGGTAAAAATATACCATAGCAAACAAGGGCTTGTCGATGTGGACATATATTCGCCTCTGAAACTGTTTCTAAAAACTAAATGTTCTTAAGCTCATTAGATCATCGCAAACCACGTGAAGTTTTCCATCAGCAACATGTGCATTTATCCAACTACTGCAGGCTCTCGATGTTCATTCATTCCATGTGCTGATCAAAAGGAAATAACCGAAGTGTTTGAGAAAAATAATAAGCGTAGATTGGAGGCCAACGGCAGTGGATCAAGGTCGCCATTGCAGAAACAGTCCCCAACGTTGCACATGAGAAATATAATCTCAGCAATTTATCTTGGTCTATTTTTTTAAGACGTGCATAACACATTTTTCATTAAGAAGAAGAGAATTACAACAAAAACAACTTTAGGAGAACCCTCAAAGTAGAGTTACAAAGCAAATGTACAACTTCCCAGGAACACACGCCCACAGGCCACAGCCATCAGCAAGGCTGGTCTCCCAGCAAGGCGTGCTCCAAGCTCCACGGCAGATGTCAATTTACAACGACCATAACAATTAATTGTACGCTGAGGCTACCCTGACGCGCAACACCGGAGTGTGCCGGCTACGGGCTACCTGGCGCCTCAAACATCTTTCCATACTTGATCTCTAGTTCTCTACCCAAGATCAACTTGCATTTTAAATGGGGCAGCCACGGCCATCACATTTGCGTAAAGAAAAATCAGTGTCTCAGAAATACCAATCGCTAGCACATAGCAAACATAGTACGCCAGATTGAGATTAGAACAAAGAATCTAATCACAACCTAAGGAGCTAGTGAACAAAGAATCAGCCACCGCACTCGGATACCAGCTCAATTTACATGTCAACGCCGGCTTTTGCCTAGTAATCTCAGCTCATTAGCTCTCTCTTCTTCCTCCTCCATTTTCTTTCTGCGTAAAGCTTCTTCTCTTTGCTTCTGTATCCTTTCCAGCTCCAAATATCGCTCCATCTCTTTCTGCTGCTGCTCAAGAGCCACTTTTCTTTGAGCCTCCTCCACTTTGCGCCTGTTCTCTTCAAGCATTCTATCCAGCTCCTCCCTCTCTCTTCTTTCTTGCTCCTGTGAAGTTCGATTGAAATAAAATTTTAAGAGGGATGATGGATGATTTGCATGCTTCTTTTAATAGTAAATGATAAATGAGTTTATAATGCCTCAAGAAAAACAAAATGTTTGAATCATGTTTAAGACATTGACTACAATCTGAGGGACAAGTATTCTTTATGCATAGACAACTACATCCTTTAGTTATAAAGTAGGAATTATGACGACATTGAATCTGTAACAATAGAACTAGTAAAACACTCTGTTGCTCCAAGCAAAAAAGGATCCCCAGTCTCCAGTATAGCCTATATGGGTTAAGACCAAGGTCAATATATTTAAACTGGATATTTTGTCTTTGACAATTTACTAGCTCTTTCAGTTAAATAAAATTCTAATGGTGTTCTTATGAACAATGATCAGCAATAGAAAGCATCACAGATGCATAACACTTACTGCTTTCTGCCTTGCTTCATGAAGAGCTGCTGCTTTTTCTTTCTGTAGCTGAGCATCAACCTCATCAAATAACTTTCTAATACCCTCCTCAATTCGGCGTTCTATGTCAAATTTCACCTCGTCAGAGTTTAGACGCTCCTCGACATTTTTCCTTATAGCTTCTTCAACTCTTCTAGCAAGCTCCTCTTCCAATAACTTAAATTCAGCTTCCTTTTGACGCCTAGAAATCAATACCATGATATATAAGGGACTGGTTGTTACATGCTATCACCAACGGCATGTATAAACTACTAGCATAATACTACAAATGGAAGTAGCTGACTTGATATAGAATTATGCCAGGCAATCAATTCCAAAACAAATGTGCAACAATATTGCTGAACCAAATGAGCAAAAATAATCTATTTGAAGCAAATGATGGCCAGAACTATGAAAATGTGTATGATAAGTAAAACCAGAACATGCAAACTGAGTTTCCAACAGAGCAAAAACATCTACATTATGTAAAAAATAGTGTAATGTCTGGTAGGGAGGAGGCAGAGCCAGACAAAGAAGCAACAAGCATGGTAGAAACTTTCCGAGGTACCAGACTTCACTTCAATATTCTTTGCTTGATTAAAGAAGGTACAATCTATCCCTATAACTAATGCATATTCCAAAAACCGATATGACATGAATTATAGATAGGTGTTCAGGCACCTAATACTGTTCATGTGCTACAGTCAGGTGGCCCCGGCCTAGCTGTCCCACTACAGTAACAGTTAAATGGAAGAATAAGTCCTTATTATGTCAAGATTTGGCTATAAAAGATTAAGAGGGAACAAAAGCAGGACATGCAAATACAACAATATGTCAACAGGTGCCAAGACAAGAAGATGGTGTACCTTTTCTTTTCTTCTTCTTCCATCTTTTGTTTTTCAGGTAAATTTACTTGCTCAGATCCACGACTTGGACTGCGTGAGTTATTTACAAATGAACTTGTAGTGCTCCGACTTCTCCGTCTTCTGTGTCTCCTTGGAGATGGACTTCTATGCCTTCTAGGAGCTGGTGAGTTGCTCCTATCCCATAGTGGAGAAGGAGACCGGGTTTTTCGCCTAAAAATGAAGAATGTAACTTTAAGACAAAAATGTAACGATAGGAATAGCAACAGATAAGGTTTTGGTAACTATATTAAAATAAAAGTCAGCATGGATCCATTAAAAAAATGTATTCAGATCGCATCCCAGCTAGCCATATCAGCATGAATGTTTAAAAAAGCACAAACAGTCCATTCAGATTAAAAAGTTGATCTTGGTTCAGGGAGTTGACAGCACAAAAGACTACCCCCCCCCCCATCCCATTAATTTTATAAGGCAGGTTTGACTGACCATGTTGATGATTTGACCAACAATTAGTCCAATAATAAGTTAGTTATGTGCCACAAAATAATTGGTATCGTATTTAAAAACATTTCTGATGATTATGGTTTTGTGGTTTTGTATTGCACCTTGTAAAATTTAACAGAGAGAATATGTTCTCAGTGCTCTACAGAAGGCCATAACAATATTCAAAATTGTATTGTTGATCCCATGGTGAAAATTATTAAGCATTGATAGACAAGAAACTTAACAAAAAATATTGGCAAATATCAAAAAGTAACTAATGCGGAACAGAAAGGAAGATCAAAACGGTCAGTGTCAGCACCTTATCACATGAACTGCCTTCGATTCACAACAATGATCCATCTAGTTGCAACCATCGTTTCAAAAATTTCAACTAAGGAAAACAAAACTGTAGTTGTTTCTGTATTTCCAATATTTATCACATATTAATTCTGTGATGTGATGTGGTCATTTCTAATCACCTTTTCGTGGAAATGGTACTTCCTTGTTTCTTGCAAACAGGAATCCGAAAGAAGGATGAACTCTTACTTAATCAACATAGGCATCGGGTCCTAAATATGGTATTTAGATCTATATGGAGTCGCAATAGATTTAGGATACTGCACCACCACTTGCACATAAAACAGGTCGCCAGCAAAGAATATTGTGCCCTTCTTAGTAATGCACAGTCATACATATTTCAATCTAGAGACTTGACAAAACAACTCTAGAAGCAAGTATTGGATACTATTACTGTTGCAACTATGAGTAATGCTCTTTATTGTTCTGCATTCATTCATATAGCAGCCTTCGTTCAAAGAGGTGGGATTGCGAAGAAGAAAAGGCAATATGTACTGCTCATCACCGTCCAACACATGTGATAGATCCTGAAAAGAGCATTCTCAGATAGCATGTCCTGTTCATGTATCTAAACAGATGCTGTTTGTTTATTCTTGGATGGTAAACAGATGGCATCATTCTACTTACATATGAAATATCTGCCTCACATTTAACAAGGTTGAGTGTAAGCACTAAGATTCATGTTTCAATGTTTCAAGCGCAACACCGCCTCCAAGAAAAATCCGCGGAAAACATCACAGCTAGTAGTCAAACTAACACGGTGACAGAGGACGAAACATCGAAGCAGCAAGCAGAAAAAAAGAATCCAATCTAAGATCTAAAGAAAACCTAGGGAGGGAGGAAGAGGGGGTTTGGAGGCGCGAGTACCGGGAGGAGTAGGGGGAGCGGCTGCGATCTCGTCGGTGTCTCCGGCTGGTGTACCGTGGAGAAGGGGAGCGCCGCCGGCGGAAGGGCGGAGGCGACCGGGACACCGTGCGAGGCATACACGACCTTGTGCCTTGTTCTCCAGGCTGGGCTTGGCTTGGCGGCGCACAGCGCGGGTCGAGGAGGCGAACGGGAGACGGAAGGCCGACCGCCCCGCACGTATGGAAGCCGGCGGCGTCGAGGCTGTGGTACCGTCGTACGGAGACAGGGAACTGGCGGCGGCGTACCTCCAATTTTCGGTCACGGCGGGGACGGGGACACTCAGCGCGCAAGTGAGGAACTGAGGATTCGAGTTTGGGCCTGTGTTTGGGCTTCCAACCCAAGCTGCAATGTTTTTTCAATTTTTTTTACTTTTATACTTACTTTTTTACAATTTTTCAAAAATAAATTTCTATTTGAAATTTTACAAAACTATACCTATACCACCATTTCAAATGGCAATATCCTAAAAAACACTGTTTGAACCGGCGGCAGGGTGCTACAGTGCACCTACCATCGTTTGATACAACAGTTGCTGCAGTGTTCCTCGTCTGTAGGCGGGCGGTATGTGCCGGTTCATCTTCAACAAATCATGATTTTTTCATATGAAGATGAAATTTATACGAAAATTGTAACTTTCACCTAGACCTATAACTTTGTAATTCAAATTGTTTTCATTTGAAATCATCTTGATGCTCAAATAATCGATATAATATTTTCTTTCTCTTGACAGCACATATTTAAAAAAATCATAGTTCTTTCGTGTGACTCTAATTGAGATAAAAGTTATACGAAATTGGTATCTTTCGTCGAGATCTAAAACTTATATAGTTCAAACCTTCTACATTTAAAGTCATCTTAATGTTCAAATAAGTGACACTATATTCAGAACCAAAATTCACTAAATTTTCTCTCTCTCGATAACATATTAACATATCTTCAAAAAAATCTTAACTTCTTCATATAAATTCGAATTGAGATAAGCTCTACACCAAAATTATATATCTTGACGAGATCTACAACTTTGTAGTTCAATCTATGTCTATTTGAAATAGTTTTTGTGCTCAAATGATTGACACGAAATTTTGATTTAACATTCAAATTTTAAATCTGAATAGTATGTCGATTATTTGAGCATCAATATAATTTCAAATGAAAATTTTGAACTACAGAATTGTATGTCTCGATGAAAGATCGTCATCGGGGTTCATATGAGAAAGTTATGACTTTTGGAAGATGAACTAACAAGTAACACCTACCACCATTTGAATCGGCGGTAGGTGTGCTATGACAAAAATATGAATTATTTTTTAATATAAAGTTTTTAGATCACTAAACAAGTTTGGGGACTGAGGTGATACAACTGAAGAAGTTTGAGGACCTAAACGGGTGATTGCAAGGTTACGGATCGAGATGACACAGTCGAACAATTAGGGTGCATTTGGTAGGGATTCTAGTGCAGCTTCGAAATCAGTTTTTTGTGAAGCCCTACCTAGAAAAACAACTCCCAACTCGAATCGGTCGGAATTCACGCTCTCTAGAGCGCAAAGCGGGCGACGGAGCCGAAAAACACAGCTCCCCCCTAGAGATGGCAACAGGCAGAAACCCGTCGAGTAGTGTCGTTCCATACCCGCACCCGCCAACTCTAACTCTACCCGCTAAAAAACCCATACCTGCATGCGGGTTCAAGTTCTTACCCATACCCGTACCCGCGCGGGTTTTTTACCTGTCGTGTAACCCATACCCGATAGCATATCCGTTGTAAACTAATATATTTGTGAGAACATAACACGTGATAAAAGTGCATACATCAATGAATTTAATTGATAAAAAAGATAAATGATAATTGTGAACCAATTAATAGTCTAATAAAGCATAAAAATTTTTGTTGGTTATCAATATTAAGTTATCCTTCACTAATAATGTACAATTTTACACGTTTATCACATATTGTAGATGGGTTTATTTTACCCGTGGGTATGCGGGTATGGGTAGTATGTACCCACACCCGCTTACCCGATGGGTACATGATGTTGCCCATTTATGTACCCGCGGGTAAAAATATAATTCCATACCCGTCTCCTTATCGGGTAAAACCCGTCGGGTACTCGGGTTTCAGGTACCCATTGCCATCTCTACTCCTCCCCGCTCCGTCTGCAGGCCCGCGCGCATCGTTACGAAATTGCCCTCTGTGCAGCCCTCGTGTGGTGGGTGGGGTACGTGAGGGGGTCTCGTGGATGGCGATCGCGTCCTCCGGCCGCTAGCTCGGGGGCGGTGTCGCTAAGGGACTAGCCGATCCAAACGGGACGGGCCCCCCTCCGGTCGACCGCGCCTCCGCCTCCACCGACTCTGCCACCGCCAACGCCTCCGCTGCACGCTGTGTCGTGTCGTAGAAGTCTTCCATCATCGTCGCGTGCTGCTCCCGCGTCGGCTGGGTCCTGACGAGCGGGGCTCCTGTCAGCTGTGTAGCACCGATCTCGTCAGCAGCGTCGCGGAAGAAGTTGTCAAAGTGAAACTCGTTGCCCGGACCCACTGGTGGTGTCTCGCCACTGATGTAGTCCGAAGGAGGTGGATCAAACACCGGCTGCGGAACCGGTGAAGCTGCCCAAGACGAAGACCCCGGTCCCGTAGGTATCGGTGGTCTCTCTATAAAAATATAAGTCAGGCATGAACAAAAAACATGTCGTGCAAACTAAGATGAAAAAACATGTACCTGCGGCGTAGAAAGGACTCGGTCGCGGCACGTACGGAGCGGATGCAGTGGGCGCAAATGGTGGACGCATTGAGGACGAGGGCGCGAACGGTGGACGTGTCGAGGACGAGGGTGCCTGGTACGAAGTTGAGGTGGAGGCACAGCTGCTGGAGGACGAGGGGTTGCGTGGAAGGAGGAACCCCTCGTCGTCGCAGAAGTTCACCGCGTGCATCAACCGCCGGCTGAGGCCCACCATCTTCTGCATCTCCATCCGGATCCCGTCCAACGTCATGTGGTCCATCGTCGTGCCCACGTGCTGAGCCAACAGGTACATCTCCCGAGCTGTGTCATACTATCAAGATCGGACAGATTATTAGTACGAACGAACATTAGCAAACGTGACTTAATTTGATGTAACGAAAATGAACTTACTAAGATGTTGTGGGTCTGATCCCGTCGGTAGGGGTACACCGACGTTGACACGTGGTCGAGGCGAGGGTTCGGTGGTCCGGGGCGGTGGTGTTCGCCCACGCGTCCAGGTATGGCTGCAGCTTTGCCAAAAAAGGGGGCCGAAGTCTCCGACCCCTTCCTCGTCCACCTACAACAAAAAACACCGAATCGGTCAGCAAATTAACTTCCGTTACTCGTCAACGGAAACTAATGAACTTACTGGTGCACGGCCGGGTCGACGGTGTGTGCGACGGGCACAGGCGAAGCCTGGTAGAGGCTGAACTGCCTCATCACGCGCTCGACGTGGTACTCCTCGACGTACATGTCGTGGACGAGCGGCGTCTTCATCATCCAGAACTCATGGTCCCGAAAGCATAGGGACGACAGACCCTGCGGTGCACGCGCGGCGACCAAGGCATCAGTGAACAGCAGCCAGATAACCTCAACGTCCGCGAGGTTGTCGATCTGCCCGACGAAGTCCAGGTACGACCTCCTAGTCTGCTCCGTCCAAGAGAGCTGCATACAAGAGAATAAGTTAGCTCAACGATAGCTAACTAACAAAGTTAGCTCGAAGTACGAACATGGCGGTGGCACCACATCGACCCCATGGTCGGCCTGTCTGCTGGGTCGTGCCCATCCTCCAGCGCCCGGTACGCTGATCGGTTGACCGATGGCCGATCGACGGGAAGCCGCTCGTAGCTCCACAAGTGCAGCAGAAGCGGACATCCGAGGAGGATCGACCAGGTGCCCGTCTTGGTGCACCCGGCGCACAGGCCCCTGTACGTCGCGGCCAAAACTACAGCACCCCAGTTGATCAGGGGCATCTCCTCCACGATGGCGTCGGCGATCCTCCGTGCGTGGGGGATCAGGAACCTCGACAACGCGTCCCCCTGGGACCCACAGAACATCACGTAGCCGAACAGCCACAACAGGTACGCCTCCAAGTGCATGTTGCTCGTCGGCGTCTTCTCTCATGTACGAGGCTTGCAAACATTCAAATTTCAATCGATACTTGCGATAGTATGAAAAATGATAGATCGAGGTACGTACGCTATACTTGCGCAACCAAGCGCTCGTGGGGCCATGGGGGTTGGTGAAGTCTGCCACCTCTGGCGCGTCGGGACGGCGCACCACTCCGGTGAACCTCGCCAGGATATCGTTGCGCCACCCGTCGGGGGGGGGTCAACAGCCCCCATGGGCTCCCCTGAGCACGGTAGCCCGAAGAGGAGGGCCACGTCCTCCAAAGTCAGCGTCATCTCCCCCTAGGGGAAATGAAAGCTATACGTCTCGGGGCGCCTGAAAGAACCTTGATGCTGCCTAGAGGGGGGTGAATAGGCGAGACGACCAAATAAAACTTTTCCCCCAAAAACTTGAGCTTCTATGGCTAGGCGGTTTGACCGCCCCTGGTGCACCTAGCACTAGAGGGCCGGTTCAACCGGCTCTGGGGACGGTTAGATCGCCTCCACGCAGTGAACCTACAAAACACAACTCAAAGCTTCTCTTGACTTCTAACACGAACCAAGGTTCTTGAGTGGCTTCAGTGGATGATCACAAGCAGAGTAATGATCCCTGCACTCAAAGACAAGCACACCCAAGTAGATCGAGCAGAAGCAAAGTAAATATGCTAGAAATCAAACAAGTAAGGCAAACCACAAAGGAGAGACGAGGATTTGTTTTCTGAAGTTCACCTCCCACTAAGGAAAGGCTATGTCTCCGTCGAGGAGCTTGTAAGGGAAACTTCTCACAACAAGCTGGGTTTCTTTCAACCACTTTCCTCCTTTTCCACTAAGGCGGTCTTTTCCACGAAGAGGCAAGATCACAGCCCTCACAACTTGCCGCTGCTCACCACAACCTTGGGAGCTAGCCGGTGACGCCTAGCCGTCTAGGAGGCGAACCTCTAAGAGTAACAAATGCTTTAAAGGCTTTCCGACGCAAATCACAAGTGCTCAAGCTATGGAATGCTCTTGCTCAGCTCACAAAGGCTTAAACTCTCAACCCAACATAACGATATGGCTTGAATCACAAATCTCACAAAGAGAGGGTTGGGGAGTGTTTCTATGGCTTTGGCTTATGAAAAACAACAGGGGGAGCACCTCAGCAACCCTAGAACCAGCAGCCCCAACAAGTGGAGCTCGTGGGGTACTTATACCCCTCACAAGGAAAACTAGCGTTAGAACTCTGGCCAGGGCGGTTAGACCGCCTGGTCAGGGCGGTTAGACCGCCTGCCTCCGGCCAGTTTGAAAAACTAGCCGTTAGCCTGCCAGGGGTGGTTAGACCGTCCCCCTGGGGCAGTTAGACCGCCCTAGACAGAGAGAGCCCAAAAACCCTTCTCTCTTCTCACAAGCACTCTAAGATGAGTTGAAGTGGATAAGGTTGGGTTAGAGGTTTGTAGATCACTCAGGGACTCTCTCAAGGTTAATTCTCACTTAGGTCAACTAATGAGCACTTTTGATCTTTTTCTTGGAGCTAATGTTGCATCCCTCTTGATAGTACGGCGTTCCTATACTCAAGGATAAATATAAAACCGAGTCAACCACTTGAGCTTGTCGATCTTCAATCTTGCCATACTTTTGCAATTCCAGCTTGAGGGCTTGCAACATAGCCTATGTCTTGAGCAAATCCATACTTAAGCTAGTGACTTAGGATTTTCCATCTAGTGTAAGAATGCTCACTTTAATCCTTAAGTCACTCCATATTGCCAATCATAACTTATAGATGCGTTACATTGCTTCCCTCGGTTAAGGCTTGGATATGATACTTCGAGACCCTACGAATGCTAGAACTTCACCTTAGCAAAATACTAATGGCGGCCGGGACAGGACCCCAAAGATTGCTTAATCCCTCACCCTAGTCATCTCGGTTGATCTCTTCATCACTTACCCAATCCATGTTGAGTTTGGCTTTGCTTCATCAACAATTAACCTTCATTTGAAATCCCACTTCAAATGATTGTTCTTAATTGACAACGAATATGCAAGCTTCCAATTGAGGACCATAAACTCTATACTCATCCTTGTGTCCTCTTTCAGTTACCATATGAAGCCTTGCATTTAATTTGAGAGAATTACCAATTTCTATTTTTATGATCCTTTTATTTTTAGCCAAGCTACCACAATCCTTGGAGACATGAAATTTATCTTTGCAAAATATCCCCAATATATAAATTCATTTATTGCTTGACATTCACCAATTTGCATAAGGATCACACACTTGCTTGCCTTCAATCATTGTGAGCCAAATAATATCCATTTAAATAATCAACAATTATAGCTCATGAATAATTAATGAAAACATGCTCACAATCTCTAGACAAACGAGTTAGACCTTTAATCGCTTTGTAACTCAATTCACCAAAATCCACTTAGGAGCCTAGATGCACTTTCAGCGCCACCGGTCCAGGTGCGCGCAGACCAGCTGGTAGTCGAACCCAAAGCGCGATCTGCAGTCCGTCGGGCGCATAGCGGCCCGCATCAGGTCCCCCTCGACCAAACGCGCAAGAGGAAGAAGCCCTGCTGTGCGTAGCCTGCACCACAAAATGAAAATAAATATTAGTTACCAAATTAAATGAGCAAATAAAAAGAAACCAAGGTATCGTATTACATACTTCGGACACCAACGGGGGTGAAGCGGCATGTAGTACCCCGGGCCTCTAAAACGCACAGTGCCTAGCTCTGCCCCGCAGATCGCGGAGTGGTAAGACCGGTGCGACCTGTCTGTGGCCTCGTCGTAGAGCTCCGGCAGCACGTACGGCAGCGGCTCCCGAGGAGGACAAACACTACCAATCGGCGGCTGCGGAAGCAGCGGCGCCTGCTGCTGAGCCATAGCTGCAAAAAAAATTAGAAACATAAAGTGACACACAATTTTTATAGTGTTTCTAGTAATTTTTTAAAAAAGAACTAGTATTTCTAAAGTATTTAGAAGAAAAACTAGTATTTCTAAAGTATTTCTAGGATTTTTAAAGTATTTCTAGGAATTTCTAAAAAAGAAATAATATCTCCAAAGTATTTCTAGGATTTCTAAAAAAATTCTAGAATTTCTAAAGTAGTTCTAGAATTTGTAAAGTATTTCTAGGATTTCTAAAGTATTTCTACAAATTCTAAAGTATTTATAGGAATTTCTAAAAAAAAATAATATCTCCAAAGTATATCTAGGAATTTCTAAAGTATATCTAGGAATTTCTAGAATTTCTAAAGTATTTCTAAAATTTCTAAATTATTTCTAGGAATTCTAAAAAATAAATAATATCTCCAAAGTATTTCTAGGATTTTATAAAAAAGAAATAATATCTCCAAAGTATTTCTAGGATTTCTAAAGAATTTGTAGAATTTGTAAAGTATTTCTAGGAATTTCTAAAGAATTTCTAGAATTTTTGAACTATTTCTAGGATTTCTAAACTATTTCTAAAATTTCTAAGCTATTTCTAGAATTTCTAAACTAAATATACAAGGAAAGTATTAGAGACATACCTGATGTGGAGAATCTACACCGAAGAAGGCAACGGAGAGCTACGTGGGGGAGAAGGAAAGGAATGGGGGGAGGCGCAGCCGCCTGGCGGCAGGACCGCGGCCCCTTATATAGGCGGGGTCCTGCCGCCGTTTCAAAGGGCGGTAGGGCCTACCGCCTTTTGAAATGGCGGTAGGTCTGCAACGGTCGGTCAACCGTCTTTTGGCGCGGCGGTTGGCCTCCTGCCGCCGTTGGCCCCAGCGGTAGGTGCCAAACCGGCGTGCCACATAGCAGATGAGCCAACCGCCGTTGCCAACGGCGGTAGGTCCCTACCACTGCTTGAAACGGCGGCAGGAGCCCAACCGCCGTGGCAAACGGCGGTTGAGGCTATTTGTGCAAATGTTGAATCCGACTATTTACTTTCGTAAAATCAAAGAAAAAAATATAGATTTCGTGTTGATCTTGTTTTGAATTTCCCTCCAAATTACTTGTAGATGCTCTTTGTTTTATCAATCGACCTGGTGGTGCTCGAGGAATCACCTGCATTTAATTCTTCAGAACCATATCGCAATAAAGAATATCTACTCTCTGCATCCAAATTATAGGCCATTTTGGTTTTTTTAAGTTCATAGCTTTTGATATTCATCTAGATATAACATATGTCAAGAACTCAAGATGCATATTAAATTTATGAATCTTAAAATGCCAAAATGACCTAAAATTTAGGATGGAGAGAGTGTTTCTATAGTCCTCATTCCTGCACTAGCACTTTAGTAGTCAATTTTCTTCTTCTTCTGCATATATACGCATGTGCTCTCGTCATTTTGTCATTTAGAGGTTGAAATGTCTAGCATTAGATCTGTTTAGCTAATTGTTGACTTTGATGAGTTTGATCATTTCACAAAAAATCCATCTTTAATTTATATGAGCATGGTAGTATTGATGCCTCATTGATGACAAACGGTAGTGCCCGTGAGGAGATAATCTAGTTCCTGAAGCTTATGCAACTAGGTGATTACCCGCGTGTTGCTGCGGGATTTGAGAGACTTTTCGATAAACTATGACCAATATGATTGTCCAATTGTTTGTATAAATGGTACACTTGTAGAGATTACGTTAAAAGCTATATGAACGATGTCTTGACAAAAATCTAAACTTTTGAATTGCTCTTTGATTAATTAAATGGATGGGGAGTAGTGAGTATTTGCACTATTTGTTGTTTTCTATAAAAAAATTTATTATAATGCACTAATAAAAAGTAGGTAAATAATTAAGAAGGTTTAGTGCATTGCAGACGGTCAGGATGTGAAGCTTTTCAGATCGAACAGTGCAAACAATTACTTCCTACTAACCTCAAAGTTCATATTTTTTTTACCCAACCTACACACATTTTACGCCCACATTCGTACTAAGATTAAACTTTTTTCTGGAGCAAGCCTTTACTTCGGCTGTTTTGTAGTAATGTGGCGTAGGAATCTCAGTGCTAAGTTCAACTAAGACAGTGTAAGAAGAAGAGAAGGCGTTCATACCAGGCCAATACGCGTTGACATCGCCGCCCAGCTCGATGAGCACCGTAGCGACGCCGAGCAGATTGGGCCGCATGCAGGCGACCATCAGAGGCATCTTCCCCTCCTTGTCAATCCATTGCAAAACAAGCATGCAAATGTTTCGCTCACTGTTGGGGAATTGGGTAAAAACCTTTCACTCTCGAAACTTCGGAGATGACGCGACTCCTGCGAATTCGGAGAAGCGGGCAGGAAAGAACCAAGTAAAGTGTTCATTTTCGTGGTTTTTAAGGAATTCGCTAGCCTGCTGCTTTCGGGCGAAAAGATCACCGAAAGAGCGTGAGATCGCAAATCTGTTTATTGTTTCAGGACAGTGGAAATTTCGGAGATCATTGCAGATTCGGGAAACTCCGCTTCAGCAATGGAAACTTCGGAGATGGTTGCAGATTCGGGAAACACTACTTCGGTGATGTCTTCGGGGATTCGAATTGGGAGTCAGTGCAGCTAATGATTCTCGCGAATGATGGTCGAAAACTATGAGAAGACCAAGTCAAAGACGAGGCTTCAAAAGTCCGGGTTTAAAGTGTGAACGAGTGGCCGGCTTGTAAATTTATGAAATTAGCTCCGCAAATCACGGGGTGTAAAAGACATTCATGTACGCATTCACATTAGGAATATTCTCTAGATTCGAGGGCCGTTTCGGAATGTAAAAGTCCCTTCATCTCCTATAAAAGGGGACCCGAGGGCACGTGTAAAGGGGTTCACAACTTTTGAGGCGAATACAGGCTTTCGGAGATTCTTTGTCTCCCTGTTCTGGAGCTCTTTCGTGTGTCTGTTCGGGAATCTCTTTCCATTCGTGTTCGGGGGTCCCGTCCGATTTTCTGACCCCCCAACACCCACAACAACAGCAAAGAAAGCAGTGAGCTGAGGGTTCCTGTGGTGGTAACATTAAGGCCTTCATGGTGTAAAATTTGTTGTCCTGCCTAAGTGGCTGTCCTCGGCTGGGTGGCTGACCTCAAGGCCTGTGCCCTGTCCGCGGAGGGTCTGAATACCGTCAGTGTTGCCGTAGTGTAGCGAACATGGCCTCATATGCCATTAGTTCGATTATAATTTTGGTGATTTATGACAACATGATCAATGGGACTAACCATATTATTTAGCATGTCCTTGTAGACATTTCTAGGTCCCATAGATGCAAAAATACCACATGCTAAAATGAGAAGATATTATATTTTTCAAGGGTCAAAACCAATTTCTACATGCGTCGGATGAATGGAAGAGACGGAGCAGCAGAAGACAATAGCACTGGATGAACCGACTGTCTGGTTGGTTCGACTGTCGGTCTATCCGATGATCAGTTTGAACAAGACAGAGACGCGTCAAGACAAAAGCAGTAGCACCGGATGAACCGACGAGGAGGCAGTGGTTCATCCGACGGCCCATGAAGTCAAGACAGAGAGCAGTGAGCTGCAGAGGCTTAAGCACCGGATGAACCGACGGTGGTAGCAGCAGTTCATCTGATGGCCTTGAAGAAGCTAACAGAGAGGTTTTGGCTGCGGAGTCTTCAGCACCGGATGAACCGACGATGCGTCAGTTGGAGCGTCGGATGAATTGTGTCAACGTTCATGTGCAGTGGAAGGCAACGGCTAGTAGCACCGGATGAATCGACGCCCGGAAAAAGCATAGCGTTGGATCATCTGGTGGTACTACTTTCTGCAGCTAGTTTGATGCCTTAGCCTATTTATACCCCTTCCACCCTGCTATTTGAGGTTGCTGGATAGTGTGTAAGTGCAGAGGAGTTTGAGACACATACAAGATCATATCCAAGCCATACAAGTGCTAATTTGCTCATCCAAAGTCTTGCTGGATAGGCTTAGCTTAGAGCTGAGTGAGTGCAAGGTTGTACCAAGTTTGTGAGATGATTCTTGAGTGAATCAAGTTGTACAAGGTGCGCCGGAAGCCTTGGCGCCTAAGTGGCTCACCGGCAATCGTCTTCGACCCTCCGGCTTGGTGTGTAGTGGCGAGGACACTTCGTGCGGGGGACGTGGAGACTCCCTTCCTAAGTGGAGAAGCTCCTTAGTGGAGGCGGCATCAAGGTGACCAAGGGAGCTTGGCGAGTGCCTAAGTGGCGAGCCTTTGTGGCGAGTCAAGTGGTGCTCTTGGGAGAGACTTGGTGACCGGGAAGCAATACTCTTGTGTGAGTGCTTCAACAACGTAGACTAGGGGTGGCTAAGTGCCTACCGATACCACAGGATAAATCACGTGTCCAGAGTTTGCTTCCTCTCATCCCTCTTTACGTTTCCGTATTACTCTCTTACAATCCTTGCTTGCCTTCACTTTCCAAGAGTAGTATCATGCTAGGATTGACTATAGGTTGCAAAACTTGTTTTGGGATGAGGGTTTCACACTAGATCAACCTTAGATTGCACATCTAGATAGATTTGATCTAGTTTACTTTATGCAAAGTAGTGAAGCCATAGGTTAAGGTTTTAAGTTGCCTAATTCACCTCCTCCCCCTCTTAGGCTACGAGCATCCGATTCCTTACACTTAGTTGATCCACTGATACAACAGCTTCTCCTTGACTGTTGTAGGCCCATTCCAGCCCACGAAATAGTCCAAGCAGAGGATCCTTCGATTCGTGCCGTCTCGGTGAGGCAGGCGGCGATTTGGGGGAATCAGATTGGAGATCCTCGACGCTGGAGGTAGCGGGGGAGAGCGGGTGGTTCACGGGGAGGCGGAGGGGGTTGGATTTGGGACCTTGGGGGGCTCTGGCCGACGTTGCAAATCTCTCACATCTGTCGTGGTGAGTAAAAAGAAGAGGGGAGGTACGGGAGGTTGAGGGCTGGGAGGCTGCCGCAGCCTCTTGGTCTACTGAGGCGGCTGCGGTGGGGAGGCGAGGGGGCAGCAACGGTGAGGAGGCGAGGGGGTGGCGGCGGGCTTCCGAGACGCACGGGTGGATGCAGACGGTGTGACGGGGGAGTAAATGTCACATGAGTGGATGAGGTAAGCGGATGATGTGACGCGTTGTGGGGTGAGAGAAATCTATCTGTGATTTGTAGTGGGTTCCATTTATATAGTTGTTATAGATGACACACTTCTGACCATGACAACTCTGAACAAATGATTTCTTATTATATCAGTAATTGGATTGATATATATCGTCACTCCGTAAATTCCATCATCATATAATTAATAGGAAACGAGGAAAAGATATGGGCACTACCGCACTAGACTGAGGCTAAGCCAACCAAACCAAAAAACAATTCGTGAGAGGAAACGCTAGATATAATGATATTAAAAATCTCAACAATCAGCTGATGCTAGCCTGATGATGTATCCTTAAAATGGTAAAATATATGTGTAGTGGAGGCTACTACCTCGTGGAATTTCTTTTGGTTTAGGGCGGCGTGGACCAGACACTACCTATATATAGTGCGTAATTGTTATTCTTCTGAAATAAAATGTATAAATACTCCTTCCGTAGCTTTTCTGGATTCATAGATCTAGACATATACACTATATCTAAGTCTATAGAAAAACTGTGCATCTATAAAAGCTAAACCAACATACAATTTGAACCGAAGTGAGTAGCAGGTACTATACATCTCTGCATGCATGTGCAACATATAAAAATAAATGCACTAAAAAGTATATAATAATGTCATTCAAAAGTGGATTAGTCATTACCACTACTCTTTGAGAATGTATAATATAATCATGGATGCATCTTGCTAACTCTGGCAGAATGAGACCGCATCATGTGATTGAATAATTGAGAACCAACAATGCCGGTGGCAGCTTGCTTTGGTTCTCCAACATATATATAACTGGTAATAATTAACTAATGAATCATTGGATTGACCTGATTGCTCCTGTTTTCTACCATATTTTCCCCCCTAACCTTGTGTTGGTTAGAGATTGGGAAGTGTTGACGCAAAAATCCCGACGGCGGCGGACTCCGCATCAGCACATGAGGACCTGGGAGATCTGTTTAGCTCCAGTGCAGGATCCGAATCGGCACGCGTGGTGTGCGCGGCGTGCCAGTCAGCTTGACCCTTCAACTGACGAGGTAATGTCATCATATCGGCTGATTAACATAATCATTGCACTGAAGCCGATACGAATAAAATAAAAAATATATATCAGTCCATAGGCTGTACGATGATAGAACCAGAAGACTTGTAGCCGACGGACGATAGCCGATACAATACAATTATTGAAGCACGTATCAGCTTTTGAGTGAATTTAGTATATGAGCAATTACTAGAAATAACGATAGCAATTACTAGAAATAACGATACTCATAATATAACATGTAAATACCCTCGGCTGCTTTTGATAGCCGATGGAGAATAATGGACCAAGACTTAAGAACACATCAGGCTATTAAAAATAGATCTATCGTCTATTCTAACAGATAGGAGCTAATTAAAGCAATAAATAAGAGACGATAGATTAAAGGAATATTAGCCGATGCAATCTTAATCAAAGCAAGATAACTGTGATTCTACCACATCTAGCAAGAGATCAAACGATGTAGCCTTACGAGATATGATAAAACCGATAACTGGTGAGTACCGTAGATCGAGACAGAAGCAATGCGCCGTAAGTCGAAGATCCGTGATACTCGGTTCCAAAAATTCCTTTGGACTTACCCCTCTGTCGGAGATCAAGATAATGCAGCTCCACGTCAGGTGCCAAAGGTTCCGTCAATGATTTAAAGTAAATGCATTGCGGAAAGGTAAAGTATTGAAAGGTAAAAGGGGTGGTGATGCGCCGAGTTTGTTTGATTGTTGTATAGATATATTTAATACAATGACCCTGGGTACATATTTATACCCCGAACTACTGACTTCTAACTAACTAGGACTATGACTCGTACAAGACTTGCCTAATACACAATATCTAAATTAAAGGAAATATTACAATATATGGACTCCACTTTCCCTTCCGCAGAACCCTTGCTAATTACGCTAGCTTCTGTGTTTGATCTGCACGTGGACTCCTTTGCTGCATGCTTGCCGACAATAAGGCCATATTCCTCCTTTCTTTAATCAATTATACTATCATAGGATCTTGCCCGTGCGTTGCTACGAGCTATAAAACTTTTTTAACATGAAACCATGACATTAACAATATTTTAGTATAATAAAGTTCACCATTATTCATAAGTATTAACTTTTACATAAGAGAATAACATGGACACCTGATTCAAGCAAAAAAAATGCAAATTCACTCACATAATCAATAAAAGAAAAGGCTAGAAGAACTCTGTTGTTCCCTTTCACGTCCTTGGAGCTACCAAGGACAGTGCCAATGCCATAGAAGGACCCATTGTCGGCACGCTGGAAGAACTCTGTTGGGTACTTGGGTTCCCTTTCACGTCCTTGGAGCTACCAAGGACAGTGCCACACTAAGCAAATACGTAAGTTGTTGCTAGTTTTTCCATTGCAATGACAGGAATGCGTAACTCAGTGGCAACCTTGCATCGATAATCAAAACAAAACAAATCAGAAGAAATCCATAAACACTCTCTGCGACCAGTATTGAAAATGATGCATCATAACTATGAAAAAAACTTCAAATTTCCTACTGGATTAATACTGCTCACCTCAAAAAGATTCATGGTTGCACCCAGTTCCCCTATACTGTAGCCCCTAACTGAATGAGGTCCTCCAAGGGCAAATGCATCATAGCTTCAAAGATCTCCTACACAACCTGCGTAACGACCATGAAGGGCCATAACAGCTGGTGGTGGCTTGCCAGGACCTTTCTCTTGCTTGTTCAAATGAATGAACTTTGTCAAAGAAAGCTGATGAAGGTTGAACAATGGGTTTTTAATTCCAACTCCTAGATTTTGATCCACCTGCGGCATACAAGAAATCTGACTGAGAGCCTCCACGATTTACCAATATGTCAATAAACTTGCTCACCTGCAAAGAAATTAAAAGACAAACGGCCCGTGCACATTTTCTAGAACAAATGTCCATACTGTAATGCAAAGTTATATATAGCCTAAAATGTGCTGAAACTTCAATCAAATGATGAACAATATGAAAAAAAATCATACGAATCAATCATATTAAGGGCTGTCAGCGTTCTTCTCACAAAAAAGAGGTAGTCAATCCTACTTGGTTCAGTGCCACCAGACTGACAAATGAATAAAGGTTCATGTGTATAAGGGGCACCAGGTAGGTACAAACCAGCATACTGCATACCTGGAAGATACATCTGTCCCCAATAGTCGCACCATTTACAAATTCTGTATTATCTCGAGTCATATTAGCTTGTAGAAATGCTATTTGATCAACACCAGTACCACTGAAGGTTGTGGTAGGTCCATCCATCATTATGGCGTCATTAGGCAATATCCGAGAACCATGTGTACATATGTTATTGTGCTCATCGTGTGTTGTAATCTTTTCTAGCACGAGGCCATATGTAAATTTGCTCTGATCTGTGAATTTCTGGAAAAAAATCAAACTGTCCAGTTTCCACATTTTACATATCTTGATTCTTGAAGCAGCTATAGCAAATTAAAAGGTCATGTCAATCGATGCAAACCTATGTTATATTGGCTTTTAGTCCAACTCTGTCAATCCATATTGGTGGAGCTGCATCCATGCTGGGACCAGCAACAAAAATAGGACTTAATTTCCTGGAGTTGAAGAATCTAGTTTTGAAGGTGTGGTTTCTACTAAAGTTCTCCAAACCATCCAGATAAGGATGCTCATACTCAAAATTGAAGGAGAGATCATCCTAATATTACCCCAAAATAAAGACATGGGTAAGTGAATGCACATTTGAACTCTGAGGATTACAATTATTGTAGCTGCAAAAAATGCTAGAGAATCATCTCATCTCAGAATAAAGAAAGTTTGGTTATGTGTATTAGAAAGGAATAGTACTCAGTAAAATAGGAAGTAATTTTATTAATCTAATTATTGTACAAAGATTTATCAGTGGCACGTAAATTAAACAAGTATATTTTGCAAAACAAGACTTTTTTCATAAAACAAAAGGCATGGTGTCTTATATTTTCCATGCAGAAGGTACTCAAGCAATAATTCCTCATTTGAGGTGACAGTTGTATACAGTGATATACTTTCCTTTCAGGTGATTTTACAATAGATGCAACAGAGAAAGCAGCACACATCAACGTTACAAAAAAAATAAACCTCACTACTAACTCACCTTAGGGTTGAGTAGGTTTACGGAAGACAGAACTAACATAACCCGCAAGAGACCTATTTAAACCAGAGATGTTGTTGTGCCCAAATGAGAGTTCCTCCAGGATGCCTAAGGGGGGAAAGTTGCCATGAGAAAACCATGTCAGCAATGTTGGCTTGCATTCTAAGCACAGATCCTGTAGAGAACAGAAGGAAGCAAATCAGTGGTACATTACAAGAGTTGGTTGCCCTTCATCCCCAGGCACTATGCTCCATTGTGTGCTTACTCCTTCCAACTTAGGTTTCACCTCTTTTAGCTTAATTTGAAGAACCACACCGCCTTCTTTCATCTCATCAGGGCAATGGATCAATTCTGTATCAACGAATAGACCGAGCGAATCAATATGTTGTTTAGCTTGCCTCACCGCACCAGTGTTGTAGATATGTCCAGGTCGAAGCTGCAGTAGATCAAGACAGGCAAATGTTGAATTGTTAAATAACAGAGTACAGATCATATTCATATATACTGTTCTACCAGAGAATCAGAGTCATAAGTCATAACTGAATGCGAAGAATCAAGTAGTTCATTCACATTAAAGAAAACAACTTTTCAGAGTAATGTACAAATGAAAGCAGGTAAAATTAACCATGAAGCTCAAGCACTGAAGTTTGTGGGAGTGATGGCATCAAGATGGTATACGATATACCTGCTCGGGAAGCTCTTGTTCAATGACAGGGATCCTAGTGTTCCCGTCAACGACGTTGCCGAGCTCGTCCACGAACTTGTACTCCACCCTTGTGATGTCTCCCTCACGCACCCCGCACGCAACCTCGCCGAACCTGGGGTCCCCACGAAGCCCTCGCCATGGTACTACCTCTCGACGCGGTCGGCGACCCTCCGCTGCAGCCCGGCGGTCACCACGCCATGATCCCTCACCATCTCCTCCACGTCCTCCCGCATGGCCGGACGACGCTGCCGCTCACGCGCTGCTGGTGCTCACGCTCCTGCTGCCAGTGGCGCTCCATCCTCTTCCACTCCGTCATGTAGTCGCTGGGGTTACCATCGGCGGCGGCGTCACGGGGTGGCGCCATGCGTAGCGGAATCGGTCGACAGGATGGCAAGTACGTGCCTCGCCGCCATGGCTGTGTTGCCGGGAGCGGTGCCGGCGTGCTGGCGGCGGTAGGGAGAGGGAGCCCGTGCGCGTCTTGGCGGCGCCAGGCCATACTCCACCGTGGTGGTTACTCCGGGAGCGGCCGGGTGTGGTGGTGGAGGAGGAGGCGGCGGTATTGACGGCGGAGTCCAGGGATCGGTCAGGGGAAGAAGAGGACGTGAGTACGGGACAGAGGTCGAATCGAAGATAAATCAAAGTTGGGATAGAGGATGGCGCCGGATTGGAGGAGACCTCAATGCTGATCCCCCGGCATTGACGGTGATGGAGGAGGCGGGGGCGCGGCGCGGTGCGGAGGAAGGTGGCCGCAGGGTGCCCGGCGACTGGCGTGGCGTCGAGCGGAGGAGGAGGAGCGGACGCCGCGGGATTCGGGGAGGCGGACGCGGACAGACGGCGCGTGATCGAGGGAGGCAGGGGCTGGTGCGCGGATCCGCGGGATTGGGGCAGAGGGTTCGCGACGCCAATTGGGAAGGAGGCGTCGAGCAGAATGCGGACGCACGGGAGAGCGGAAAAAAGTAGGAACAAATTTTCGTCTCCACTTCGTACTTCTTAGTAGTAGAGATACGTGTCGCTCCTTACTTCTTTCAAATAGTTCACATGACGTATGCAGCACGTACTCTTCTCTATGGCATATATCACGCACGTCTATAGACTTCACACCAACAGAATTATCAGCAAGTGCTTCTCTTAGCATGTGTATGTAGATCAGCCGATTATCGTCCTGTTTGTCTTGCCGATTGCTCCTTTAATGATTATTGTCCTTGCAGATTGCTCCTGCTTTGCCGATTCTACCAATACTTGTTAAATCTGGTGTCAACACAGGCCCTCCAGTTTCGGAGTACGAAGGATTCATGCTTCGAAACTAATTACACTTGTCGAAACACAGGCCCCCAGTCTGATGCTCATCTGATGATCTCGTCAGCAATCCTTAATTAAATCAGTATGTTGACACCAAAACTTGGCGCAATGACCGGCAAATTTGTGCTGTCAACCCGTACAGGCCCCCCAGTTCGAAGTATGAATTTTCATGCTTCGAACTTTCATAAGCTCATTACCATTAAATCTCTCATAGCCGATGTTGCTCTTCAAGTTCAGAATCAAATCAATTTCACTTCTAATAGATTAGCCAACACCTCCAGTACGACAAACATAACTTCAATAACTAACAGATGAATCTAGACGAAACGACAGCGATGCGCCCGGAAGTTAAAGCCTAGAACACCTGACAGATGAAGATCGTAGCGAACTTAGAGATGAATCAGCTGCACTGTATTTGGACCATCGGCTCCTCGCATTATAAAAAATGGTATCTTTGGTCACCATGCCATTTTTACTATTTTGATCTTGTATGCTTCGGTTAAGTTTGCTTCATCGGCCACTCAATCGATCAACCTTGCTATGCCTCAATCGGCTGATAGTGTTGTGCCTCCATGAGTTGGGATTGCTGTTCCTCTGTCGGCCCATCAACAATTTATTCGGCTCAAGATTCTCCTTCCTTTCCTTGTAGCAGCCACGTATGGAGTATCGACTGCAATAACCCTTGTATCTTCAAGATGCCCATGATGCTCTGTGATGCTGCCATAATGTGTCGACATGGGCTGCTAGCAGTATATTAGCTTCTTCTTGGTTGGAGATCTTGCATGCTTAATAGCCGATGGTGGAGCATACTCCTGATCTTGAGACCTGTTGATCGGTTCGGTCTTTTATTTTCCATCGGCTGCTTGCGCCCTTTGTATTTTCCTCATCGACTGAGCAGCCGATGGAGACACCTGCTCCATTATGAGTTTAATCTACTCTCCAACAGTTAGCAAAACTATTAGTGGCCTTGCAGCTGATTGTTAAATTATTGACCACTTAGCCGATATATCTTCGGCTTTCAGAAATAGTGCCTCCAGACGATATAATAATAGGGATTTAATATTGTGTCCCACCGGGCGTGTCAAAATGTGTTGACGCAAAAATCCTGATGGCGGCGGACTCCGCATCAGCACATGAGGACCTGGGAGATCTGTTTAGCTCCAGTGCAGGATCCGAATCGGCGCGCATGGTGTGCGCGGCGTGCCAGTCAGCTTGACCCTTCAACTGACGAGGTAATGTCATCATATCGGCTGATTAACATAATCATTGCACTGAAGCCGATACGAATAAAATAAAATATATATATCAGTCCATAGGCTGTACGATGATAGAACCAGAAGACTTGTAGCTGACGGACGATAGCCGATACAATACAATTATTGAAGCACGTATCAGCTTTTGAGTGATTTTAGTATATGAGCAATTACTAGAAATAACGATAGCAATTACTAGAAATAACGATACTCATAATATAACATGTAAATACCCTCGGCTGCTTTTGATAGCCGATGGAGAATAATGGACCAAGATTTAAGAACGCATCAGGCTATTAAAAATAGATCTATCGTCTATTCTAACAGATAGGAGCTAATTAAAGCAATAAATAAGAGACGATAGATTAAAGGAATATTAGCCGATGCAATCTTAATCAAAGCAAGATAACTGTCATTCTACCACATCTAGCAAGAGATCAAACGATGCAGCCTTACGAGATATGATAAAACCAATAACTGGTGAGTACCGTTGATCGAGACAGAAGCGATGCGCCGTAAGTCGAAGATCCGCGATACTCGGTTCCAAAAATTCCTTTGGACTTACCCCTCTGTCGGAGATCAAGATAATGCAGCTCCACGTCAGGTACCAAAGGTTCCGTCAATGATTTAAAGTAAATGCATTGCGGAAAGGTAAAGTATTGAAAGGTAAAAGGGGTGGCGATGCGCCGAGTTTGTTTGATTGCTGTATAGATATATTTAATACAATGACCCTGGGTACATATTTATACCCCGAACTAATGACTTCTAACTAGCTAGGACTATGACTCGTACAAGACTTGCCTAATACACAATATCTAAATTAAAGGAAATATTACAATATATGGACTCCACTTTCCCTTCTGTAGAACCCTTGCTAATTACGCTAGCTTCTGTGTTTGATCTGCACGTGGACTCCTTTGCTGCATGCTTGCCGACAATAAGGCCATATTCCTCCTTTCTTTAATCAACTAGTAAAATGCACGTGCAGCACGCACGTGTTCTGAAAAAACATAGTAAGCTATAAGTCAAAAACTTATATTTAAGTCAAGATATACACCTAAAAAGATGAAATTTTTCAAAAAAAAATATCAAAGCACGTTTTTAATTCAGTAACCAACAATGTAATATTAAAATTCTTCTAATTACAAAAAACATAACACATGCCCAAAAAAACCGTACAAATGTAGCTTATAACCAATGATGACGTCATTTAAGTGTGACTCATCCTCACCACATTATTTGATATAGCAACTCATAAAAAAATATTTTCACCAGTCATTTGGTCTCTCAAGTAACTCTACCCTTACATACATATTTGTATAATGAACTAACTAATACCGGCAAACTAATGCTCATGTAAAAAAATTAGTTATCGATTAACTGATGTATTACATACCCAAAATCATTGTCTTAACATCAGAAAAGACATCATTCCACCGTGTCAAGCTCAATTTTGCAACTACAAGAACAAACATGCCCATTTGCATCATCAGCATTTCAGGGTCCCCTTATTAGTATCCTTGAGTGTCGCCAAAAATTATAGCAAGTTGTTGCTGCGATCAAAATGATACAGAACCTGAAAGACAATAGCTTGCAGCTAGCTGTTGCCGACCAGCAAGCAGAGAAATGCAGGTACAACTGTAGAAGGATAATTCAGTTTGCTCCAATTTCCTAACTTTTCTTCTCACATGAACTGAACTATCTTTTTTCGAATGAACTGAACTTTAATATGAATAAATTGTTATCATGAACTTTTTAATTTCCCGTAGAGATTGAGAGAATGACTCATAAGTTATTGCATAGCATGGAAGTAAATTTCAAGTGAATGTGTTCATTGCAATAAATAAGAATTGCAGACCCACCTAGGTCCTGAAGGTCGACAGTTTCAAATGTCGGATTATTCCAGTACTAATTAGCAGTCCCAATTGCAGGTAAGAAGTTGTACACTGTGCAAACTGTGGGTGGATGAGGTCATGAGGACTAATACAAGGAAACCATATAGATTGTATCTCTGTAGATTGTAGCGCATGCGCGCGGCTTGGTCGCCGGCGAGTTCGGCAATGGCATCACCGTACTGGTACTGCATGAAGCATGGTCGCCGCCTGTCCTCGGCGACGATGCAGGTGAACTTGCCCACGCCGACCTTTTTGTTTGCGGCGAAATACCATTCTGGGCGACGAATTGAAGGCCGCGGGCCTACGGCGGTCATTGCAATATCTGTCAGACTGCCAGTGCCACCAGCCACCACAACGCTCCAGCTCCTCCCGTCGATGGTAGGGCGGTGCGAACTGGAGGGGTGGCAAAGCCGCTAGCCCACTAGGCACTGTGATGAAACAGCCACCAGCGACACCTACGCATCTATGCGTATTGTCCATCCAAGGCATCTACGTCTCCGCCTTCTCCCTGATGCCCTGCTTAGGAAGGTGCATCGCCGCCGCTGCAAATAAGGATCAGGTTGTGCGTCCTGTTCGTGAAGCTCCCGACAGTGGCGAGGACGAACGGGAGCGACTCTTCTGCCACGTTGGGTTTTTCGCGGGCGTTGCCGACCAGATGCCGAGCTTGGTCACCGTGACGCTGAACCCGTCCAGTGCCACCTTGCCGTCCTCCTGCTTCGCCGCCGCTGCCGCGGCGGCGCGGGGCGGTCGGAACGCTCGGCGGTGCCGGGTGGGGAGGCGCGGCAGGACGCAGCCCGCGCCGCCGGTCACCTGCAGGGCCCTCGATGTGGTGTGTGTAGCGCGGGCTCGCGGTGGATTCGTCAAGGGTTTCTAACGCGTGGTCTGGTGGCGGGGAGACACGGGTTTGTTTGGCCAGAGGAATCGTAGCGTAGGGAGATGGAAGAAAAAAACTTGCGCATGCGCGAAAGCTTTGCGCGGGTACACCAGGCGGGTAAGGGGCGCCTGCGGTGAGAAAAAAAATTCGTTTTTGGCAGAAACGCTTTTCAAATTGCGATTTTTTTAGTACTACATAATCCTTCCACCCTATTCACTTCTAAAAACATATGACGGGTGGATCCGACGTGAGGGGTAAGACGGGTCCGAATTGGGTGAGAAAAATTTTCAATTGTCTTCGCGTCTTATCTATACTATAAGGAGCGAAGACAATTGAAAACTTTTCTCACCCAATTCGGGCCCGCCTTACCCCTCACGCCGGACCCACCCGTCATCTAATTGTTGGACCGAAAAGGTGGAACGACCATAAAAATCGCAATTTGGAGAGCGTTTCTGTAAAAAACGTAATGTTTTTGTCACCGGCCCCTATCGTACCCGCCCGCTGTGTACCCGCTGGGCGGGCCCATCCACATTTCTGTTTCTCTTTCTCTGTATCGCATCACATCGGGAAAAAAACTTCACCTCGCTCCTCCTCGCGGCGTCGTCCGGCTCGCCGCACAGCTCGGCCAGCCCGAAGCGGAATGAGATCCTCTAACATTGCTCCCCCTGCCATTGAGTGACCGCCATGTGGGCCCAGGGGTTGTGGGTCCCTCGTGTCTGTGACTCAATGGCAGAGGTTGAATGTTAGAGGATCCAGTTCCCCGAAAGCAGGGGAGGGAGGGAATGGCGCCATGGCCGTGCCCGCCGCGTCGGAGGGAGAAGGGGAGGAGAGGAAGCTTCATCGGGCGCTCACCGCTGAGCTCCACCTCGCCGTCGAGATCTGGACCGAATCGCGTGTGAGAGAGAGAGAACTCCACCTCGCCGGATAGGGAGCCACCGCGTCGCCGTCGTTTCGAGCCGGTCGCAAGGAAGTCCCTCCGGCTGCCGCGAGGAGGGAGGGAGGGGTGCACGGGCCGGGGAGTAGCTGTGACCTGCGCAGGAGCCCAGCCGCGCTGAATCCGGAAGAGGGCAGAGGGGCTCGATGGGAGCCCTGCCGACGGCCGCGCGCTCGAGACCTCTGCCCCGACACGTGTGTAGAAGCGCCGCCGCGGGCCGCGACCGCCCGTTCAAGCGCAGGGAGGACGGGGCGGCCACCGACCGGCTAGAGCCGGAGCAGTGCGCTGCCGGTCGTCGCCGTTTCGAGTCTCCCCGGAGCAACCCGAAGCCAACTGGAGCACCTCCTCGTCGAGCCGCAGCTCCACCACTGCCCACCACTGCTCGCTCCTCACCGGAGCACCACCGGCCACAGGTACCCGAGACGGCCTTCTTCATCAGCCGCCGTCTCTGCCTGCCTCTGATTCCGGTTAGAGCACCACCTTCCCTCCGCCGGTGAACCATCTTGTGAGTTCCCCTTCATCTCCTCTCTGTGTTCTGCTTTTCGCCCAAGCTTCTAGGCCGCCTGATAGCCAGGATTTTGGACGGCCATGGCTTCTCTGTCCGCTGGCCATGTCCATTCACAAAACAAGACATCGACGCGACAGAGTAGATAAGATAGTTTTCCCTTTTGGTCCCCAAAGTATCCACGTACCATAGTTTCATTATAGTATAGATATACTCCTCTGCCAAAGAAAACAGACACAACACAAATCATATTATGCTAAATGTTATTCATTTTTTAGACATGTGACAATGCTTTGAAACTGCTCTTCTGGAGATGTATGCAAGAATTAGTGATGTGGAATCGTTCAAAAATGCATATATTTAATAATCAAATAAATAGACAAAACTTTGTTGTCATGGAATAATATGATTTCTGTGCAAACCCTAAATTAAAATTGATGTACTTACGAAAATGTCATATATGGATAAAAAAAGGTATGTGAAAATCCTGTCTCATGGTTTATGGTTTATATACATAGATATATAATTTTATTTAATAATAATATGCAAAAGGTATTCTACATCTAATAATACTTTTTATGGATTCCTGAAATTAATGTTTTTGCATTTGTGTTTTATAAAAAGAAAGAAAGAAAGAAAACATTAGCAAGAATTATGTGTAAACTTTAGTAGTTCATTTTGGGGGTGGCCGCGTTGGAGACTAGAGATTTCATAGATGGCGAGTAGTTTAGTCACTGCTGGTTTCCATTGCTTCCATCAGAAAAGCTCTGCTATGTGCTATTAGTCTATTACATCATCACTTGACCTTAATAATAATATGCAAAAGGTATTCTACATCTAATAATACTTTTTATTGATTCCTGAAATTAATGTTTTTGCATTTGTGTTTTATAAAAAGAAAGAAAGAAAGAAAACATTAGCAAGAATTATGTGTAAACTTTAGTAGTTCATTTTGGGGGTGGCCGCGTTGGAGACTAGAGATTTCATAGATGGCGAGTAGTTTAGTCACTGCTGGTTTCCATTGCTTCCATCAGAAAAGCTCTGCTATGTGCTATTAGTCTATTACAGCATCACTTGACCTTATGGGTACATTTTTCAGAAGCCTTGTGGTCAGAGACTCGGATATACCATTTTTTTTCTTTACCAGCGAGTTGCATTCTCTGAGATTGTGAATGCAGACCTTAGGCAGCCAGCCTGGTATAACATATATAAGAGCATGCGCTGAAAAGATTGTTTTCTGGTCCGCTTTGCTCTTCAGAGTCATTATCATTGTTTTAACCTGTGTCAACTCACACTGATCATTGTTATGTTGTGGTATGTGGACATTCTGCCAGCTGAGGTTCAGATCCACAGAGTACAGGACATCACCGAATCAGCTTGTTCGGCAGCCATTATCCTGCCAGTCTTTGAATTGATTGTGTTTAGCTCAGATGAGAAGTACATGCAACCCAACTGCAGCCAACCTTCCTCTGAAACTGGCAAAACTACAGACATTTTGTTGCTGTACCAATGTACCATCCCCTGGTCCTGATGACGGCAAATGCCTGTTACTGTTGAAGCAAATAGCAAGTTTTTGTTACTTCACTCCAGTATGTTCTGTAGTGCAAGCGAATCTCTTAATGACTGAATTTTCTTAACTCATAGGCGAATGCAACATCATGGATGGCCGTGGACAATGAGTGCAAACTCCGGTTCCTGGAGTTGAAGGCCAAGAGGACCCACCGCTTCATCATCTATAAGATAAAACACTTCCATGCAATGAGTGCAAACTCCGGTTCCTGGAGTTGAAGGCCAAGAGGACCCACCGCTTCATCATCTATAAGATAAACGAGAAGAAGATGGTTGTTGTGGAGAAAGTTGGCGAACCCATGCTGAACTATGATGATTTCGCTGCAACCCTCCCCACGAATGAGTGCAGATACACCATCTTCGACTACGATTTCGTGGCTGAGGAGAACTGCCAGAAGAGCAAGATTTTCTTCATCGCATGGTATGTACTTCCTCACTTGGCGTTTTGACTGTTGTGTTCTGTTCTCAGTGTGGCTGGCTGCTGATGTGCTTGAAAATGATGTTCTGCAATGGTGAAGGTCTCCTGATACCGTGTGCGTGAGGATCAAGATGATCTATGCGAGGTCCAAGGAGAGGTTCAAGCGGGAGCTGGACGGTATCCAGGTGGAGCTTCAGGATAACAATTCCGCTGAGGTTGGTCTTGACGTGATCCAAGGCCGTGCAAACTGAGCATGCCAATAATCAACTTCTGCCTGAGTATGAGCATCAGATGAGGACTTAGTGCTCCACTGAGATGAAGGTTATGAGTGCTTGTCATGTGCTACTTAAGGGACTATGTAAGCTACATCCATTGCATCGCAGCAGTGGTAAATCCATCCCTTTCTGCGTGCTTGTTCATCATGTTCTGGGTATCTTGGTTGTGCTTGCCACGACCAACAACATTTTGATGATACAAATTCTATTCACAACGAGCTACTACATACTGTTATCTTGTGGTTTATCAAATCTTGGTTGGAAGCTCTAAAACTGAAATTGATAAAACATTTGGCTTCCATGCTCGTGCTGTGATGCATGAGATCCATGATCACACAGTTTCACATCCTCATGTTTACGAGATAGTCTAAAACACATATTCAATAATCTTTTGAGATAGTCTATAAAACACATATTCAATAATCTTTTAAGAAAAGCACGTGCGTGTCGCACGTGCACTTTACTAGTAGTATATAAGATATAGATTATACAATATACGTGTCGCTCCTTACTTCTTTCAAATAGTTCACATGACGTATGCAGCACGTACTCTTCTCTATGGCATGTATCACGCACGTCTATAGACTTCACACCAACAGAATTATCGGCAAGTGCTTCTCTTAGCATGTGTATGTAGATCAGCCGATTATCGTCCTGTTTGTCTTGCCGATTGCTCCTTTAATGATTATTGTCCTTGCAGATTGCTCCTGCTTTGCCGATTCTACCAATACTTGTTAAATCTGGTGTCAACAGGAAGATTGAAGAATCTCTTGCCAGCGCCAGATAGATGAATCAGAATCGTATGACACATCTTCTGTCCGAGATCCATCGCTAGCTAGCAGAATTTTCATGTGACTATCTATCATCACACGACGAGGCGCCAGTGGTGACTTCGAGAATCTCCAGATCTGTCGGTGCTCGGTCCTTCGGATGTGCTCATAGGGTTTAAGCGTGACCAAAAGAAAGCCATGCAGGACAATCTACCCTCGCATATCTATACTATAAGGAGCGAAGACAATTGAAAACTTTTCTCACTCAATTCGGGTCCACCTTACCCCTCACGCCGGACCCGCCCGTCAGGTTGCATGATGACCAAAAAGGTGGAACGACTATACAAATCGCAATTTGAGGAGCGTTTCTGCCAAAATCATAATATTTTTGTCACCCGACGTCCTCTTACCCACCAACTGTCCTTATGTCGGGCCCACCTGGCCACCCGCCCTGCGCCAGCTCCCCGCCACACAGCCGCGCGACCTCCTCTCCCGCGTGCGCGCAGCGCTGGCTCCCCCACGAACGGCACTGCGCCGACACCGTGCTCGCAGTAGAGGTCGGTGTAGCGGCGCAGGTGCTTCTGGCGCGCGCCCAGCCAGCTGAGGAGCACGACCAGCGTCGTCGGCGCCGCCGCCGCCGAGCGGCGAGGCGGCAGAGTCCCCCGGGGGCGGGCCCTACTAGATGAAGGGCTCGGAGCCTCTGGGTATCGGCGGCAGCCGTCCTGCCCACTCGCCGACGGGGGCGTTCGCTGCCGGCCTGTCGCGGCCGCTCCGCTGGGTTGTTACCCCTCCCCGCCTTTCGCTCTGCCCACCGCCTGCCGCTGCCGCCCCGATAGGTTGTTACCCCTCCCCGCCTTTCCCTCCGCCCGGAGTGCCTACCTCGTCACCGGCTCGCCGCCGGTTCACCATTAACATCTTCGTTCCGAAGGCTCGAGACCTCGCCTGCTTCGCCTCGCAGAGCGCCGTCTTTCCCGTCTGCCTCTCGCTCTCGCACATCCATCCAGTCGCTTCGTGCTTCGCCCTGCAAAGCACACGGGCACGACCACATTGCTGCAATCTCATCTTCTCGTGCAACTGTGTTTTTTCTCTCATCTTCCTCCGTGTACAAGACGAATAGATGGTGAAGGTGGTGTCTCCCTTCGGCGGATTGCACACAGGAGGGATCCTCAGCTAATTTATTGGCCAAGGACAGTGAGAAGGACCATGTAAGCTCACCAACCCATTGCTTGTCGTGGATTCAGATGATTGTATTTTGTTTGATTACTATGATTTCCAGGATGAGCTTGAGGAGCAGCTGGATTGGCTGCTCCGCATCTCTGAAGCTTTCTTTACTTGATTGAGTTTATTTATGTGAACAGATTTTTCGTTTGTAAATGAAACTGCATGGCAGAATGCAGAGTCGTTAGCTGCACCAATCGCCACCCGTGAATTAGTCCACACTTCGCAAGCCACGAGGTCTCCATCAAGAATGCTCCTGAACTCTAAATACATTGAGTTTCCGCAGCCAGTTTAGCATAGCAGCAGGGGTCAATCAACAATCAATGGTATGGGATCAGTTAAGCTTGATCCTTGGTGTTAAGTTTGCTATTCATGTACAAAACATCATATGTGGATACCTGATCCGGACTGAATCATCTCAAAACAATTAGATAGCTTTGGGAATTTAGTAATGCAATTTCTAACCAATGGTTCATCCAGTTGATGAATGTTTTGTGTTACATATATGTAGTTCAGGTCCAAAATAGCACAATTGCTGCATAATCAGCTTAGGTTCAGGATCATGTAAACTATGCCCCCCAATCTCTATGTTGAATTTGCAGGGTTTGGTG
Organism: Cenchrus fungigraminus; assembly: GCA_036936925.1. Taxonomy (NCBI): domain Eukaryota; kingdom Viridiplantae; phylum Streptophyta; class Magnoliopsida; order Poales; family Poaceae; genus Cenchrus; species Cenchrus fungigraminus. Next base: position 56,180,953 of record CM072768.1, on the reverse strand, counting down.
CTATTCCTATCGTTGAGATAGGTGGCAAGCACATGGCTTCCTACTGCTGAGTTTGGACACCTGAACAAAATTGTTTGAACATATTTTTTTCCCTCACCCTTTTGTTCAAAGGGCTACAATGTGTGCACATTTTGATGCACTCTCCGTTTAAGATCATTACATACATTGGGTTGTAGCTATGGTACTTGGTTTAATTACCCAGCTAATATCTGTGGGTGGTGTTATATAGTTTGATAGTTTGGGAACAAAGGCCCCTTTCTTATATCAAGAAGACAGTGCCTTCTACTTATTTTCCCTATTCATGTTGGCTCTTTTTCCATGTGTCAATTATCTGAATGTTCTTTTCCTAATTTTTTTTATTTTCCTTCCAGATTGAAGGTTAAGTCTCTGTGCAGTTTTCCTGCGGCCGATAGTACCAGTCTACCAGGTAAGTCAATGCCTGCACATTTAACTTCCTTGTATTAATTCAATTGTTAGATATCCCCACAATTTGTTTTCACAAATACAATCTTAAAAATTCAACCTGTTCTTTCCTAGCTACATATGTCTTTATATGTCCCATTGAGGTGAACTACTGCGTACAACTGCTATTGCTAACACAACTGTATGGCTAATTTCCGAGTTTCATCTTTTGCAATTTTTCACCTTTCCGGATATTGGTAAAATGTTTAGATACTAATGTGCCAAACCAGCCATCTATACATATTCACATCACCTATTTTGTTAGAAGCTTATATAATATAAACTCCCTCTATACATTGTTGAAACTATCACTGTTGTGCCAAACCAGCCATCCCTCATCCCGGCTGCTGTTGTGGACTGTGGGATGGCGTGGGCATTGATGATGGATCATGTCGTCTCCAAAAGGGAATCGGCCGGGCTGACGCACTCCATCAATGAGGTGGCTCACGGCGATGCAGTGGTTCTTCTCCGAGATCCATGTTGACACCATTATTGTTCTTGAGCACGTTGTCCACGAAAGGGGGTCGAGCATCTAGAACCCCATGGTGCTAGGTATGTCTTCACCCCTCCTCCCCCCCCTCTCTCTCTCTCTCTGCAGAGGCAATGAGGTGAAAACGGAATAATATAGAAATATGCCATTGTTTTTTGAAGTAAATTATGCCATTATTTCAGACATGGAAATTGTTGCTGCCCTTTGTTGAACCTCGATGCCATTTTCAGTCTACCCCTTATGTAGACTGAAGTGCACTATTGTTTCCAACACACTAACAACTATAAATTTGTTATTTCTTCACACAACAACGAGGCTTTGCCTGATAATGCGAATCCTCACTCAGTCAGATACTCATCAACATGGCACTTCTGGCTTTAGCTTTGTTGAGTTCAGTTGCATCGATGTTGAATTGAACAACAATAGCAGCTGGGTCCATGAAGTAGAAAGATTCAAGTTTGTCTCATTCGATGATTCAGATTGGTATCTTTGCGAGAATGGTTTATTTTTATCATGAGTTGTCTAAACTCTGAACTGCAGTGGGGTTTCTCTGTTCGGATGGCGTGCTTGTGCACCTATTGTACTACTAGAACCATCAAAAACACAAATGTTTGTGTTTGCCTCATTGTCATACCTTTTCAGCATTTTAAAGTTTACTTTATATTCTTTGGCTGTACACGCAAATGGTTTTCCCAGATATATTTGTTTTGAAGAATCACTTGTGGTTTATTGGTCATAATTCAGAGAGCTTCATGAGTACAACAGAGCTATTTATATTTAAATCTCTGTAGACAATTCATTATGTTAAAACGCATGAATTCATAATTTATTCTGCGGGGTGCTGATTGTGATGGGTGTGAGTATTTGAACTGCTGAGATAACACGTTAACATATGTGTGATTGAATAAAAAATTGAGTGATGTCACATTACTGATACTTAATAAGTTATTTACACGTGTGTGTCGCACGTGCACCTTAGTGTTAACAAACTCTTCAATCAGTCGCGTGAAGGCACGCGCGATTTATTCGTCCGTTACTATACGTGCTCGTCGTGCGTCTATTTCAGATCAGCTATACCTAGCTAGCTCGAACAAATTAAGGCCGCAACTCGCTCTCGTCAGATCTCAGTTAATTATATATAATCGACGAAGACGTACAATTCCAACTTTACTAGCTTGGCGCATCACTCGTGACGCCGCCGTTGTCTCTTCTTCCTCGGCCGGCGAGCTGCTCTCGATCGAGATGACCAAGCTCGTTTTTGTTTGTCTGGTTCGCCGAAGCCATAACAACGGCGGCGGCGGCGCCGCAGACATATGTATATATATGCATATGGAAACTTCCGTCGTCGTGTTGATCTGAATCGTCGTCGGTGTACCTTATCCTGTAGGCATCGTTTTTGTTCGTGTGCGTGCATATATGGTCGTCGGACGCGATCAGCACGTACGAAAGTGGCGCCAAGAGAAGATCGGACTGGTGGGCCGATCGAGAAGAAACTAGACGATTATATATCTCTCCATCGGACTCCGACATTTCGTGTGCGTTTGGCCGGGAAAAGGGACCGTCAATGGTTGCGTTGGCCGTATTGTTAGGCAGCCGTGTTGACACGATGGAATAACTTTTTTTAAAACGTGCATAACATATTAAAAAGAAGAGAAAAAACTCTTAAAATACAAGAGATGCGATCACTCACAGACAACACAAACACGAAGTCACGAAAACATGACGGAAGGAATAATGAAAACCCCCAGTCGCAAACAATGCCTACTCCCTCCGTATCGAAATATTTGTCGCTGTTGACTTTTTCTTACAACTTGGACCATTCGTCTTATTCAAAAAATTATCGCAAACATGTAAAATGATAAGTTAAGCTTAAATACATACAACAATAAAACATATAGCAAACAAAATAAATTGTACTTGCACAATTTTTTTAATAAGACGAAGTCAATAGCGACATGTATTTCGATACGGAGGGAGTACTATGTTTTACGGCAGCACAGGGATTACTCCATGTATTTCTAGCTTGTCAGACTGTCTGTCGTCTCCAAGACGGAAATCCTATATATCTTCCGGAAGTTTTTAAGCAAACGAACTATAAAGCCCAATAACAGCCCACGAGCCCAACAACGTGAACCCTAGCACCACCATCTTCTTCCTCCCGACCCCGACCCCCGAAGCCGCCGCCCGGCGCCGGCCTCCCCGTGCGCGCCGCCCGCCATGGCCGGCCTCCCGGAGCGCGCGCCGGCCTCCGCCGCCGCCGGCGCGGCCCTCCGCGGCCTCCCGCGCGCCCGCCGCGGCTCCTCGCGAGCCCTGCGCGCGGCCATGGCCCCTGCTCTGCGGCGCGCAATGGCCGGCGGGCTGTGCCTCCGGGGGAGCTCGCACGGCTGCCGAGCCGTCGGGGCTGGGCATCGCCGGAGCTCGGCTCGACGGCCGCCGGCCCGGCGCTACCGCGCCCCCGCGCACTGGCGCGGTCGCCGCCTCTGATTTTTTTTCCAAAAAATGTTGCAATATTTTCAAAAATGTTGGTGCCAAAATTGATGCAACAGTTTACAAAAATGTTGACGAAAAATGACTAAAAATGTTGAATTTTTTCTAGAAAAAGTGTTGTCCGACATTTCTAAAACATATTGCAACATTTTCAAAATGATGACAAAAAATAGTTGACGAACCAACATTTCTTAAAAATGTTGGAACATTTCTGAAAAATGTTGGAAGAAACCTAAAAAAAGATGGAGAAAAATGTTGTCCAGCATTTTAAAAAATGTTGTCCAACATTTTAAAAAATGTTGACAAAAAATAGTTGACGAAACCAACATTTCTTAAAAATGTTGGAACAAGCAAAGAAATGTTGATTAAAAAAATGTTGGTCCCGAAAAATGTTGACGAGAAAAAATGTAGCCAACACTCCTAAAAATGTTGACGAAAAAATGTTGGCAACACTTCCGAAAAATGTTGACGAAAAAATACTGGTAACACTTCCAAAAAATGTTGATGAGAAAAAATGTTGGCAAACTTCCGAAAAAATGTTGGCAACACTTCCGAAAAATGTTGACGGGAAAAAATGTAGCCAACACTCCTAAAAATGTTGACGAAAAAATGTTGGCAACACTTCCAAAAAATGTTGATGAGAAAAAATGTTGGCAAACTTCCGAAAAAATGTTGAGAAAAAATGTTGGCAACACTTCCGAAAAATGTTGACGAAAAAATGTTGGTAACACTTCCGAAAAATGTTGATGAGAAAAAATGTCGGCAAACTTCCGAAAAATGTCGACGAGAAAAAAATGTTGGCAACAATTCTGGAAAATATTGACAAAAAATATGGGCAACACTCCTAAAAATGTTGACGAAAAAATATCGACAACACTTAAAAAAATGTTGACGAAAAATATTCGCAACCTGATCGATCGATCATTCCATCGCCTAGCTAGCAGCAGCAGCTCTCCTAATCTTCATTCCTTGGTGGCCATTACTGCGTAGCGACGACGCGCCTGCATGGTCTGGTCCCGCAAAAAGATACGGCGGAGTAGCACGCTTTAGTTTCTCCGAAAGGGGGCGGCCGGCCGGCCGGGGAGACTGGGAGACAAGGTGCCACCCTGCCCAGCGCGCACACGCACTAGCTTAGCTGCTAGTAGCTAGTGGTACGTGAAAAGAAGAAAGCGGCCGAGGAAGAGTAAAGCGGGCGGGAACACAATGCAAAAGGGTGAAGAGATCAAAAGCGCACTTCTACTCCTACTCCGTACTCGTATCTCGTAAATCTGCGCCCATGAATAAAGGAAGAAATAAAAAAGAAGTAACAGATCGAAAAGAGAGAACTAAGGCCTTGTTTAGTTGGTTGAAAATTTTGTCTTTTTAACTGCTGGAACTCCTGTAGCACACTGTAGCACGTTTCGTTTGTTTGTGGTAAATATTATCCTACCATAGCCTAACTAGGCTCAAAAGATTCGTGTCGCAAAGGACATCCAAACTGTGTAATTAGTTATTTTTTTACCTATATTTAATACTCCGAACATATGTCTTTTGGCGTATTTAATGTGATGTGATTGAGAGAGTGAAAAAAAGTTTAGAAACTTTAGCCATCTAAACCAGGCCGAAATAAAAAAAGAAGGAACATATAGAAAAGAGAGAACTAAGACTGGTCGCACTGGGTACTCCACCCGGTGCGGCACGGCGTGCTCCAGTACGCGATAGAGCACGGAGAGGCCGCACCGGGGTACTGCAGTACCAGCGCTACGTCCCGTTCGCAGCCCGGATTCCCCAAATCGAGCGTAGTACGGGCCGTGCGCTACGCCCTGTGCTGGCCCCACCTCGCGTCCGGTCGTTGGCGCAGCGCCGGGAGGGAGAAAGGAAGCCGCCACTACCTCCGCCATGGCCCGCCGCCGCCGTGACCCGGACGGAGCAGAGGAGCACCACCTCGCCGTCGCCGCTGAACCGCCGATCAGGGGAGAGGAAGGGCCCGGTCGCGCGCGCAAGCATAGAGAGCAGGGAGGGGGCGGCACGCCATGGATCCCAGGAGCTCCGCGGCTGGGACGGCGGACGGCGGATCCGGCGGGGAGTTGAGGCCGCTCCGTGGGGAGGGCGGGCGGAGTGACCGGGGACCACGGGCAGGGACGCGGATTTGGCCGGCCGCGCCACGCCGCACTGCCCCACCTCCCCGCCGGGACGCTTGCTCGAGTACGGGGATGTTGAGGTCGGGCCGCCGCGCAGGAGCTCGCCACCTCCTCCTCTTCCATCGCCGTGCGAGATCCTGCAGGCCGGGCCGCCGCGCCGGCAGGCGTCGGCGCTCGAGGGATCCCGCTGCTCGACCACCGCCGTCGGGGCAGCGCCGGAGGAGGGGACAACGGGCTGCCGCCGGCGGCGGCCAGAGCTCGAGGCCCCGAGCTCAACGTGGGGAGAGATGGAGATGGAGAGCGCCGGAGGTGGGGGAATATGGGAATGGAGAGAGAAGAATGGGGAGGGGAAAGGGAGAAAAGGAGTATGACACATGGGGCCCGCGGGTGTTGGTTGGTATGGAGTAGGAGATATAAGGGATGACGGGTGCGGGAAAATTGGTGCTGTACTGGAGAATCTTGATGACCGAGCAGAATATTCTGTTTTAGGGTACGCAAATAGAGTACGACGAGTGCAACCAGTCTAAGGAACGGTGCGCGCCAATCCAGCGAGGGCCTGTGCTAGCTAGCTAGCTACTATAGCTAGTGCGATCGATGATGTCGCGTGCCAAAGTGAAAGTGCGGTGGCATGCAGATCGGTAGAGGTAGCAGTACGAAAGAAAGAAGAACGAGGTGAACGGAAAGAGAGAAAGCCTGGTGCCATCTTTATGTCGTTGCCTCGTTGGGCAACTGGGCATGCAATAATCTGCTACTCCCTCCGTTCTAAAATAACTGTTTCTTCGCTTTCAGATAAACAACTTTAACTAGTATATACTGTATAACAATTGTTAATATTTATGATACGAAATTTATATCATTACAAAGATATTTTAATCTAGTTTTTTAATAAATTTATTTAAAGATACAAACGTTGCACGTACTTTCTACAGGTCGAGTCAAACTTCCGCAAAAAAACGACTAATAACATGGGAAAGAGATAGTACTACTCTGGGTTTCCCACTTGGAAAAAAAAGAAGCAAAGTGTTATCTCTCTATCGGTTTCCCAACGAAGCTGCAGCCATTGTGGGTGCGCGACTGCGCGTACAAAGGATATCTGCGGTGTGTGCTGCCGCTGCTACTCTCACTAGTCCGGAGAATAAAGCAGCAGAGGTAGTACGGTACCGAACGCACCCAACGAGGACCAACATTACTACGCGCTTCAAAGGAATCATCATCAGCAGCACCGTCACCTTTGTTTCCTTTCCAACGGCCGGCCGCGTGGCCCCCAACCCAAAGCAAAAGAAACGGGTGACGGGAGAGGCTGACGAGCGACGACGACCCCCTCCTCCTCCCAAAGCAAAAGGGGAAGAGAAAGCTACGAGCGACGCGACGCGGCGCGGCTTGTTCCTGATGCCTTGCACGCGTCCTTTCCCAGCTGCCCAGACCCCCGCACGGCGCACGCGACAATGCCACGGCAATGCGGCGATGCCTGCCACTGCCAGTAGCAGCTGCTGCACCATCATCTGGTGCGCCATGCAGCCACCACCACCAGCAGTTCAGAGCACTGGCTCGTCAGTCCTCAGTGGATGCGCTGCTGCTGCTGCTGCTGCGGGCACCGACGCGGCAGGTCGCGCCATGCATGCACCAGCAGTGCAAGCATCTGCAAACAATCGCGTCGCATCGCATCGCATCGCAAGCAAGCCACCACCACCAAAGCTGCTGCTGACTCGACCAGTGCACTGGAGCTACGATCCTGATCCTGCTGCTGTTCTCGCGTGCGTGTCTGCTTACCTGCTTCTGTGCCATGATGACACCGCCACCTCGTGAAACGTGGCCGATCCATTCGCTCGCTGCAGCGATCTGTTCAACTCGGCACGAGAAGCAGTTCGTCAACGTCGACTCTTGAGAGTTTGAGGCACGAAAGAATAGCAGGAATAACTTGCGGTACTTGACGAACTCCATTTTTAACATCATGTAATTTCGCGAAATAAATTTACTGAACCTAATTAGATCATGACTAGAAAGGCAGGCGCGGACTTGCCGCGCCCAAACTGGAGTGAGCCAGTATATTACTCTGGTGGATGCTGCTTGAATAATTTGCTTTGGAAGATCAACATATCAACGGATGGATTGAGTAGTGCTGTTTTTCTAAGGCTTCCAATAAAAGCATAAAATTAGATATCAGAGCCCAAGATTGAAATAGAAAGATAAACTTTTTTAAGGTGATGAAATTGGATATCGCAGCCCAAGGTTCAATAGAGATTGGAAACAAAGACTTTTTTTGCAGTATCTTTTGGTCAAGTGGTATTGAAAGAACCATGTCCACGATGGCTATCCAATACATAATAAGTTACATAACGAAAAGTTATGAGATATATGGGCATTGGACATCAGGTGATAATTAATTTGACGACAGTATCACTGGGGATGTGATCCTTTAATGAAACAGGGGGGATTTAAAGAAATTGCTAATATAGTCTTCTGCAATATTGAGTGCTACGTTTGTGCAGGTGATAGTCATACAAAATTTGGAAAGCACTGATCAAACCAAATATACAATGTTGAATGGATTAGCATGTGGTCGTGTCATATTGAATTTGAGCGTAACCTGTTACAATGTAGTCTAAGTAGATTCAGAGATTGTCTTCTCTAAAACATAAATGAGTGCATCAAAAAGTAGTACAGTTTGAGAACAAGCAATAGGAAACATTACAGTTGATTTAATGCCCATTTTACAAAAAAGAAAAAACAGTCTACCTCACTGTATTGGTGAAAACCCATATGTCAACTTTTGATGAGCTTAACAATATGCAGCTGATTTGAAATAGTAAAGGTATGGGTGTGCACCTCTGCACAAAGCAATGACAATGTAAAATGCAGAGGCACAGAGGAAAATGAAGTTAGGAAAATTGAAAATTGTACTCCTTCCTAGATGGAGTCATGAGTATGATCCAGATGAATATGAGAATAGGAAACTAAGCTAAACAACAGTTTGACTTTATACTGTGTATTGATACAGTGTTCTCATTATGTTTTGTGCATGTGTAGTTATGATATAATGAAATTATTTCTGTTCCTGAATTGTAAATGACCGATTTTTATACTTTTCCATTCTTTGTATTGCTAAAAAAAGAGTGGGAGGTTAGATGAAACCAAGTATTATAGAACTGCCAATGTAGCTAGTTCTTGACTCCAATCTTGGGACTCTGATATACAAATTATAATGTGAACAAAGTATTCAATGCTGCAGGTGCTGAATTTCAGTGAAATGGGCTGGACGTATTTGTGTTGGGCACTAAATTTATCATGACAGTTCTGTGTCTTATTAATTTCCTTAATTGCTTTACAGTTGTAGTGTTCTTGTTTAAAAGTGGTGCATCAAGATAAAAGGAACATAAGTAATTTTTTCAGGAATGTTCTTAGCCGTAAAGGAGACATTAACATTAGAACAAGATTAATTGGACCTCAAAACTTTGTAGTAATACTAATGGGCTACTTTTTAGTAAAATCTATCTTTAAGAAACTGTTATAAGCTCAATAATAGCTAGTAAGTTGTGGTGTGCAAGTTTAATAGTAGGTCTAGACAATATAACTTTAAGAATGAGCCATTGCTATTTATTTTTTAAAAAAGCAATCTAGATCTTTTAGCAAGTACACGGAAAAAATATAGGTTATTGGACTATCTTATATACTCTCTCCTTTTTTCTCCTGCCCGCATTATAATGGATCAAAGCACTGTCACTCCAAATTAGGTGGATGTTTTTGCTCCGCTCCAACTCAGGGATGTGTGGCCCCTCATCCATCGAGCTACTGCCATTTGTAGAATCGAGCTACATACACAATTGTGTCAAAATTTTAGATCACGTACCTTGTCACCAGCAACGTGGGTGAGGAACCGTGAGAAAGCTGTCGTGCCAGAGAGCAGGCAGAGGCACAGAGGCGGAACTGAGGGAGTTGGAGTTACAGACTTACAGTGTTCTGTATGGCATTTCATCGAACATCATAGGGGAGTCTCTCGAGACACTACTACAGCGGGGGAGAAACAGATGTGATGCACTTCGTTGAGCGGTTGCGGATCGGGCGTCACACGTCTCCTTCAGCGACGCGCCAGTGTCGCGGCTATCTTGCTGTGCACAGCTTGGGCGGTGGAGGTGACGATGTGGTGAGGGGGAAGATTCAGCAGGTGGGAGCGCCGCGGCTGGCGGAGAAAGGCGAGGGCGGTGAGGCAGGTGGAGGACCGAGGCGGGCGAACGGTGGGCTAAGCTGCGGCCGGAGGAAGGCGTGGGCAGCGGGCGGCGGGAGGATGAGCTCGGGGCATCCGCGGCGTCTGTGGCGGCCGGAGTCTGGACTCCGGAGCGGGGCGGTTGGCCTTTCGCGAAGCTTCGCAAGCACCGGGCTTGTGGGTTCATGGGCGAGAGACCCGCACACACGCTAATCGGACGATTGACATCGTGAGCCAGGCCGATCCGACGGCTCGAGGGCTAACGGGCGACGTGAACCCGCTAACCGCCCGCGATATTCGCCGGGTTTCGTATTGTAAAGATTAGACAATATGATGTTAAGTAAACATCTTCTATTGATAGCTTAATTAAATTTAACAGATTCATCTCACAATCTTAAATCCATTTGTATAATTAGTTTTATAATCATACAATGTTTAACGATTCTAATTAGCATCAATTCGATAAGTTTTCTCGCTCAACTAAAAGTTGTAAAAAGCAGAGCAAGAAGTTAAGAACAGAGGACGGGGAAACAGATAGAGATGGCACCCCCGATCAAGAGATGAATAAACAGCAAAGGGTAAATTTCCTTTCATTTACATCAGAACTGGAGTGAAGATCATTCACCAGCCAAAAGAACAGAACGAACGGGGTTAATCGGCGTAATCTACGGACCGGCTAAATTGTACTCTGGTGGGGGGTTGGTTGGCGAGATCGCCGGAGCCGGAGCGGACTCGCTCGCGCGCCGTGCACGACGACGCCAGCGGCTACGGGATCACGCGGTCAGTTGGCGGCGACGTGGATGGCGCCGTTCTTGGCGGCGAGGCAGACGGGGCAGCAGTCCGCCCGGGGCTCGCAGGCTTTGCACAGGCACAGGTGACGGCACGGCAGCAGCAGCACGGACGCCTCGCCCGCGCCGCACGCCCTGCACGCCCACCTGCTGATCGCCGCCCCCGGGAACGACGACGCGGCCGCGCACGCGCCGGCGCGACCGTCCTCGGCATCCACGAAGCAGCGGGACTCCGCGTCGTCCGCTGCGGTGGCGAAGTTGCAGGGGTCGGCGGAGTCCCCGAAGCCCTCCTCCTCGGCGGGCTGAATCGCCGGGGCAGCAGCGACGGCGCCGCCGCGGAGGAGGAGGGTGTCGAGCGCGGCGCGGAGGCCCGACGCGACGGCCTCGTTGCTGCGCGCCACGCCGCACCACGCCTGGGTCTCGGCGGCCGCCTGCCGGAGCCGCTCCTCGAGCTCCGCCGCGCGGCAGCGCGCGGCGTCCAGCTCGGCATCCTTGGCGCGCAGCAGCCGCGCCGCGCCGGCCGCCGCGGCGCGCGCCAGCTCCTGGCGCTGCCGCTTGTGCGCCCGCTCCAGCTCGGCGCGCAGGCGGTCGCACTCGCCACGCACCAGCGCGTCCACCTCCGCCGCGCCCTGCCGGCACAGCTCCGACACCAGCGCGTCCGCCACCGACACCGACGCCTCGCCCGCGGTGGCCGCCCGCCCGCTCGTTGACGCCGCCGCGAACTCCACCGCCCCCAGCCGGTTCGCGATCGCCGCCGGCGAGGGCGATCGATGCGCGACGAGAGAAGCCTCCTGCATCCCCGGGATCGGAGGCAGCAGCGCCGCCGACCAGGACGCCGCCACGTACTGCTCCAACTCATCGTCCCTGCCGCGCTTCCGCGACGGCAGCGCCACGCCGCCGCCGTTGCACGTCAGCTCGCTCTGCGCGGCGCTAACCACGCCGCCGCCGGCGCAGTTGTACTGGTACGCCTTGTTGCCCACGGCGGCTGACAGGAGCGCGCGCATCTGCTCGTCGGCCAACCCGCCGCCGCCGCCGCCGCCGCCGCCGCCGTAGGGCGGCAGGCAGCCGGCGAGGCCGGCGAACTGCGCTTGCACGGCCATGTCGCCGAGTCTTCTTCGTATGAGGGGGACCAAGAGAGAAAGGGAGAGGCGACGAGATCAAGGCTCACGAGATGGCCGGAGTGATGGGATGAGGAGGAGGGGCCTGGAGCTATATAAAGCGGCGGAGGTGGCGACGCGCAGTTACCGCAATAATGGCGCGCCTGCCGCAACGGCCGAGACAAGTTCGCCGTGGTGGGTCCCACCACGCCTCGGCAGCTCGGAATGCGGATAGCCGGATACTCTAGTGCTGCCGCTGCCGCAGTCTACAGGTGGGAATGGATATGCACACGCCAATTTTTTTTTTTTGTGATCAATCTAATAATAACTAAACATAGTTGTTCTGACATTTTTTTTCTTCAAATTGCTCACTATATAAGTCGAGCTCGCTAAGAGTTGAATTTGACCATCTCACAATGTCTATGAAAAGCATCTTTAAACTGAAAAAAAATATGTCGCTGAATTTGCAGTTGTCTGATGACAGCCAGCACTTCTGACCATGAGGAGATTATCTAATTCGAATAGCTTATCTACTACTTAAACAATCAACAAATAAAAAATAGTACTCTAGTTTTTTTAAAAAAAGAATAGTATTCAACTTGGTCAGATGGATCTGCAAATCTGCCATCTATTCAATAGTATATTCGGCTCAAGGAATCAAGTACTCCCTCCGTCTTAAAATAAATGCAATTCTAAAATTCAAATTTTGTCTCACAAAGAATGCAATTTTGACTAACCAACTATAAAAGACAAGAGACTCTAGAACCTTTTAACACAAAAGACAAGCTCATACCTAGATTTTTCTTATATAAGACAAGGGGTAATTTGGTCATTTTACTCCTGTATTGATTTGCGTGCTTAGTCCTAGAATTGCATTTATTTTGGGACAGGGGAGTAAAACAACAGGGACATGCATGGATGGTCTTGAAAGACTCTTTTGATTTGAATATAATATATGTGGATTTATTCTATGCATAGTGCCAGTATTTTATATTTATAAATTAATATAATAAGTGCATTGTGATCTCCTCCAATACAATGATCTAGTATCAGCCTAGCTGGGAGGCACAAGTTGGATTCAACGTTGGCAGGACATGTGCATGTGTGATAGTGGCTAGCCAACCGAACCCAAAACGATCTGTCAGAGGCAGAGCTAGCAAATGACAAATCTTATCTAGCTAAACAAATCCGGCTAGCAATGATGCTTGATGTGATTCCTTAAAATGGGTATAGATATATGTGAAGCACTTTCCTCGCAAAAAAAAAAAACTCCTATGTGAAGCACTTTTCTTGTGTCTGCTTGCTGTTGAAGTACCTTTACATACCACTAATCTGCATATATAATCACTTTTTTTGAAACTTAATAACTCGCCATCTAATTTCCCCTACAAGCTCCTCCATGCACGATCCAAGAAATACATATACATTTATTTATGCCTTTGATGGTCATCACATAGTTGGCGAATCAATGCAATAATTCGGACCATGATTTGGACCGGTGCAATAATCTTCTGGTCCCAAAAGTCTACTGATATATTTATGATGTCTATGGGTTCTAATTGGTGAAAACTCCAAGACATACTAACATTTTTTTAGTGAAGTTTGTGGACAAGTAATATTCCAATGTGGGTATTTATGCATAAAGGTTAGTCCCTGCCCGAATTCCAAGGTTTCTAGATTTTTTTTTAAAAAAAATCAATGCTATCCTCTTCTTGTATTTCTCGATTGTTCACTACAGAGTAAACATCCCAAATTAGAGCTATTAGTAGATTTAATGGGTTTTAGAAATAAGTAGATTTATTAACACATAAAAGCATCACATATAATTACAAGATTGAAAACATAGCAAACCTACAGATATATTAGCATGCAAGACATTACAAAACTACTCCAACGTATATGAGTGAGCTGGGGGATTACGAAATCTTCTAGTAAATACTCCCCCGTCCCATAAAAAATGCAATTTTTTAGGGTAGATTAGTAGTGACGCGAAAAGACTCTAATACCCCTATTTTTTTTAGCCACACGCAGTAAGTTTTGGCATGCAGATATGATGTGATTACTTAATTAGGCAGATAATTAGATCTATTTTCTAAGATTGCACTCTTTGTGAGAATTTTTTCGAATGCTAGGATTGCATTCTTTACACGACGAAGGGCGTATGCTCTAAAAAATCTTCTAGTAAATATGCTCTAAAAAAAGGAGAATAATCTTCTATAGTAAATATTACTTAGCACCAGAAAAGGGATTCTCCCTGTATGAAATATTGCACTTTCATCATGTTAGACACCACCATGCATGTCATTATTGGAATCAGCACAAGTGGGGAAAAAAAGATGTCTGGAATCTATAAACTCCTCATTAAGGACATCACTGGCAGACCATTTTAGCTTTTCCACATCCTCAGAATAGACAATCAAAATCTCCACATCCTTAGAATAGACAAGTCAAGTAGTTGCAATCAATCCTTAATTAACCAGATCGAAAAATTCCCACCTTTCTCTGTCGCCAAGATGTCACTGGTGGGGGCAAATATTGTGCTGCCTGTCTGCATCACAAATGCATTGGAGACCTCCCTATAGTTCAATTCAACCACTAAACTTTTCATGTGTCTTGCTGTCGAAGTACCTTTATGCTCCACTAATCTACACATATAATCACTTAACTACTCGCCACCCAATTTGACCAGAAAGCTCCTCCACGCATCGTGATCCAAGAATTAAAAAAAGTATAATGTAGACACACACATATATGGCTTTTATACTCATCATAGTTGGCGAATCGATCGATTCGTGTACGAACTAGCAAAGGCCCCATTTTTAGGAAATTTCCTAACACCCACTGTCATCGTCGTCGCTGTCGTGTGTACAGGGACCTGAACGCACGTTATCACAAATATTCTTGATTTGAGTATCAACCAAAAAATAGCTTATGTTCGTCAGTGCGTGCATGTGCATACCTGCACAAAGTCCCAAAACTCTTTTTTTTTTCAATCTTATTCTGCAAGGTTGGATTAGTTGTGTTGGCACTGATATGATCTTTGGGGTGACGACACAACACATCAATTATATCGAGTACAAAATGGTAGTCCATCCCTTATCGACAGCACCATGAGAGGTGACCATGACCCTGACCTAGTGACCTGCACCTGCTGCTGCGACTTAATTTAATGAGCATGCAAATATAGATATATATATATTTTTGTATATAGGCCAGGCCTGCTTATTCGTAAGGAGATTGAGACGTGCTTCATGCCGCATGTGGGTTGAATAATTGAGAAAACGGCAATGCCGGTGGCAGCTAGCTTGCTCTGAAGCTTCAACGTAACGGTACTTTTTAGAACAAGATTTGGAAGTATTAGCTATCAGAAAATGAAGTAGTAGCTCGGAATGATCGTGAGACGCCACCGCTACTGCACGTCTACACACACGCACAAATGTCAGCATTTTGGAGGAACAGCCAGGATGAAAGCGAAGTATATATGGAGAGGCGGGCTACTAGGTCATCGCCTCCTATTCTAAGAACGTGTGGAAGATGAGGTTGTGAAAAAGACGAGATATAGCAAGCATGCAATCGTCAACACAAGAGCTAGAGAACACACGAAGTTTCTGAAAAAAAAACATGTTTGGTAGAGGTGCTGAGTTAGTAAAAAAAAAGTGTAAATAAATGCTATTTGTGCAGTGGGATTATATATTATGAACACAATGCAAGCTCTTCCTTTAGCGGATTATAGTTGGGAAAAGTCTAATTTTCACCCTTGAACTAGGAAACAAGTCTGGTTTTCAACCTTAAACTACAAAACCAGACATAAAAGGTCATCCAACTATCGAAACCGGACAAATTCGAGTGGTTTTGAAGGTGGTTTCCATTTTGTGAAAATTTTAAAAAATGGTCACATGCAACATCCTCGAAGAAATTAAAATTACATTAATTTACTGTATCAATTGTAAATCGAAGATTAGGAGGACTAAACATGATCTAATTATAAAATTCATTACACAGATGGACGAAAAATTACAAGATGAGTCTATTAAGCCTAATTAATTCGTCATTAGAGATTGTTTACTATATCACGACATTGTCTAATCATGGCCTAATTAAGCTCAATAGGTTCGTCTTCTAATTTCACTTGGAGTTATGAAATGAGTTTTTGTCATTAATACATGTTTAATACTCCTAATTAGTATCCGTAGATTTGATGTGATAGGTGAATAGTGAAAAGTTGCGAAATTTACCCAACTAAATAAGGCCTAAAGAAAACTCAAGTAATGCTCTTACTCACGCATCATACAGTTCCAAATCTCAATCTCCAACTTGTATAAAGATTCATATAGAAGGTCACACCACTACGAAAGAATGACAACCAACATCCTTGTAGGGTGGACCAAGTAGAATTTTCTTCTTTCTCCTTACGTCTTTCTTCTTCCTCTTTCTGCCACTGATGAAGAAGAGAGTATCTAATCCCAATCTATACCCAACTCAAGACAGATCAATATCACCACCAAGAGCAGAACTACTCTCCAAAACCTTTCATTGTGGTTGGAACTAGGCACGACAAAGCAAAGAAGAGGTTGGAGAAAATTATTCCACAACAACATCATCATCCCCGCCTTGATGCCGCTATTCGGAAACTTAATTATCTATGTTGTCATATTGAGGAAGCTGCTGATGGTTACACCGCCATCATCTTCATCAGAGTCATCATACATAGATCAAATGCACTCTACCTTCTCACGGTTGCCGGAAAATAGAAAGAGGAAACAAATCGCAATACCACAAACTGCGAGATGAAGAAACATAAATTGTAAAACTGGACTCGATCTACTAAAACCTATTAGAGGGATGGATCATCAACCCCTGCAGCCTCCGGTAAGATGTCGGAGGTGAGAATAAGGGGACCAACAGTGTACAGTGATGGAGGCAGAAGACAGACATGTTTTAAAAGTTATGATGCCGATCGTTAGAGCAACTCCAGCAGTAACCCTCTAAATCAAGTCCCTACTTTTCTGAGTAGGGTCTCCCCTTACTTTCTAGGGCTATAATTTTTACCTCCAACTCCAGCAACAGCCCCTACTTCAGAGCTCCTACTTACATTATGACAGACGGACCCCACCTATAAGTGTCTATAATTTCCTTTCTATTTTTTACCTTATCTCTTCTCACCTTTTCTCCCTCACATCTTCTTCTGCCCGACAACCCCATCTCTCTCATGCTTCTTCTCTCCCACGGCCACCCACCTCTCTCCGTGCTCCCAGCTGCCCGACGCCCGGCCCGATGGCGGCGGCGGCAGAGCCCGGGCTCCGGCGGCCCCTCCTCTCCTTCATCCCCATCCCACTCCTCCAGCTCGTGGTGGCGGCACGGATCTACGTGTGCTGGAGCTTTAAGTGGCTGCATGACTGGTCGACGCGGAGGTAGATCCACACCGGTGAGCTCGACCCTCGTGGCCCTACGCCCAGATGCATCCCTTGGCAGAGGAGCCGGAGCTCGTGGTCGGCCTGTGCGTCGCTGACAACAGCGGCGAGCCCGAGTTCTGACGCAGATCCACCGGGCGTGGAGGTAGTGGTGGAGGAGCTCGAGGTCCAGCTCGGGCCGGCCAGGACAGAGACCTCCGCCGAGGCACGGTGCGTGGGGAGCTTGACCTCCAGCCCGTTGCGACAGGAGGGAGCTCTAGGCGGCCACGGAGGGGGGCTCCTGGCGGCGCTCTTTGGGAGCTCGGTGGCGCACGGGGGCAAACGGCCAACCACCGAGTATGAGCGCCTTCTCTCTCCACCCATAGGAGAAGGGGCCAGAGGGAGCAAGCAGGGGTTGTGAGCAGTGGTAGGGGCTGGAGTTCGGGCTCTGCTGGAGTTCATTTTTTTTGCACTGAGCCTCTCTTTTTTGAGCTGGGTCTCAAGTAGGGAGACTGCTGGAGTTGCTTAGTTACACACTTACACCTACCGCGTGATTGTATCATCACAGCATGCACTGTCAGCTGGTATCTGCCCTCCTCCCCCGATCGAATGGATCTCACCTGGTGTTCCATGTCAATGATGTGGGCGCACTAGATGATGATGGGCCATATATATGTCATATGTGTACACGTGGACGATTCCACACTACAATGTTTTATTTTGCGGACAGGATTGGAGGGGATCATAAAATGACCTATATGTTTCGAGAACCTATCAAGGGTGGACTACATCACCCCCTCAAATATGAAACCGGGTATTTAAACCCCCCCCCCCCACACACACACCTTTGTGAAACGGTTTAAATGACCCCCTATGGTGGTTTTACATGGTGGTTTTGCCATGTTGGCGTGCTGAGGTGGGATAGAGATGATGACACGGACTGCCTGACACATGGGACCCCCTTGTAAGTGTGTAGCCCCCTTTCTTCTCTGTACTCCACATACATCGTCTTTGCTCGTTGTTGTGCCGCATCGATCCATGAGTCGCGGGCCACATCAAGGAGCAGAGGCAAGCGAGGAGGATGAAATCAAAAAAGGTGAGAAGGAATTGGTGGCGGCATGGGTGGAATCGGCACCAGCGAGATGGAATCGGCGGTGGTGAGATGGAATCATCGCTGAGAGCTTGAGCTGCTGCTAGTGCTTGCTTGTACAGGTCAGGAATACGAAGAAGTATTTTACAGTGCACAATACGACCCTGCGGTATGGTAGTATTACCAGTTTCTTACTATGGGTAAAATGGTAATTTTTGTAAAATATATTATTTGGAAAATTTCCCCCCGCTGTCCGTTCAGCCGAGACGCGCCCGATTCATGTATTTTATTTCCTATATTACAACAATACCATTTTACATTTCCGATAATACCCTTATACTACTCATACGACCTATGAATACTACTGTACTACAGAAAAAAACGGTAGTATAGAATTAATCTCAACCGTCGGGTCCTTACATATAGGTCATTTTTCTATTACATACGAGTCCTTTTTTCAATCGATAGTACAAGTCGTATTGTGCGCCGTAAAAGACCTCAATACGAATCTCCTGCATAAGTGTTGAAGGACAGTTAGCCCACTCTTAATTTGGAGAAGCAACAATTTTGACCGTGAGCAAGGAAGGGATCGAAGGCTAAGAAATTATAATTTATCTTTGGAAGCTAGTGCAGTGAGCCGCAAGTTTACTCGATCGAGAACACACATATAAGACCACCACCATCACAGATGATTTTTTTTTGAGATCCAGATGAAATTTTGTTGAAAGAGGATCGGAATGGTCGACTAGAATCAAGGCTTAGCCAAGGCGCCTAACTGTTGGTGAAACAAGACCAAACCAAACCGTGTACTCCCTCTGTCCCTAGAAAACAGTCGTCCGAGCTGCAGTATTCTGTCTCAGAATAAATGTCGTTCGCTACTTGCCTCTAGACTCCTAGCTGCTCTGCACCATGGCGCCTGCTCCCTTTGTGTGTGAGATGAGTCTTTCCTTTGATTTGTTTAGTGCCTGTACAGCATCTTTTCTAGGGGTAGCAGAGTCCTTTCTCCAGTTGCATTGGTAACTGACTTTTTCACCGGACGACTCTTTATTTGGGACAGAGGGAGTACGTATGTAGCACGGACATGTAATGTATACTCCCTTCGTCTCAAAATATTAGAAGGGTTCAAATTTTATATCAAAATATAAGGTTTTGAAAAGATAGGACAAAACTAAATGAGGTTGGTGGGTGGGTGGAGAGTTGATAGGTAGTGTAAACTAAGGGATATATAGGTCATTTCCTCTCATTGTTGTTCCTTGAGTTTGAACTCTTCAAGACATTATATTTCGGGACGGAGGGAGTAGCTTGGTGAATGGTGATCGAGTGGGTCGCGAAAGGCAGCCTCATCAGTTTGATTGACGGTGACTACACGCTGCAGGCCATGGGGGCATCATATATCAACGCATCATCCATGCGGCAAGAAGCCAAGAAAGGTAGAAAGGGACGACGGCCGGTGGTCAGTCGTCGGTCGTCACTCACTGATCGTCGATATGTATGCAGCGGCGATGCGACATGCACTCGATTTGCTTGCAAAACGTATCCATCTATCGGTCGTTCTCTGCAGGGCACGGGTTGTCAGCTTAAGCTTATGTCTCGGTTGGGTTCACGCGTGTACTACGTCGATTTCACCGCACAGATGGAGCGAGAGATCCACTAGCAGAGCGCAACTTTTTCAATCTCTCAATGTCAAAAGGATGGAGAAAGATGGTGAAAAATAAAGGATGATGCATGGAAAAGATGAAAAGCTAGCAAGAAGAAAGAGCAGATAAAAGACATACATGTATGGTGCCATATGCACATTGTACGCTGATCGAGAAAGGGCTAATGATGCACGGATATAAATAAAACTAAAAGGTTTGATCGAATCGAGAAATGACGCGGTGAAAGAGATACGGGAACAAATTAACTAAAGGGAAAGAAACACAAAGGAAGAATAAAAAGCGCTTGGCTTTTGCATAGTTGCGCGTACAAGCTGTGCGTCCGTATGTTATAATGACACATTTGATGGGCATTGAAGGATATATATAGAACAGGATGACCAGAGAGGGAGAAGTGAATTGGAAGTGTTTAAAAAAATTTCAAAGAACAAGGGTTAAATCTCAAATCACACAACAAGCCTCTCTTTTAGCAATAGTCAAGATCTCGTAGTCACATTAGACCTACTGATCCTAGGAACAATGCTAGAAAGCTCAAAAGCAACACAGAAACAAGCTCAAAAAGACTAAGACAAAAATTGAGCCCTCTTGAAACTTCTGACCTTGTATCAGAACTTTTGAACACTGCTCTCTGTCTGACCTCGAAACATCTGGTCGGGTATCGGAACTTACGACCATCAGAATTTCCTACACATTGTCGGAACTTCCGACAATCGGATCTTCCTACACTGTATCGGATCTTCCTACAGCACAGAAAAAGCAACTCACAAAAGGGAAGGAAAATCCAAACAGCAAATACATTTCAACAAGTTTTGACATAATTTTCCCTAACATGTCTTGGTTCAGGTTCTCCGTGCAAGAAACAATGGGATCGGCATACTGGTTTCAGAGACGAGTAAGAAGACGAGCACCTTCTTTTCACTTAAATACCCTCGCGAGGTGACTTTTCTAATCTAGGTGTGTTGCAGTAACAGTAACCTTTGAGTTGCACGTGATATTTATATATGGTTGCCTTCAGGTTATGGAATTCCTTAAGCCTTCTCGTGAGTTGGAAGCAGGAACTAGAAAATGGTATGTATATGTCTGCTGCATTGTCTAAATTTATTCAAAAATTAGTTGTACACATATTCATCCATAGGAATCTGATTCTATATTCACTGGTAAGGAGAGGGCTTTTAGTCCCGGTTGGTAGAAGCCTTAAGTCTCTGCAGTCCAACTGGGACTAATGGTGAGAGACAAAAGGACCCCCCCTCCTTTAGTCCCGGGTGAACGAACCTGGACTAAAGGGGGCACGCCAACGTCAAAAAAATATTTGAAAATCCCTGCGAGGCCCTCACACATGCGCACGTCGCAAGTCACAAGTCACACGATTTTTCACGCGAAATATACACGTGTGTGGTGCGGGGATTCAAACTCATGACCTCTAGCCTCGCGCATAGCTTCATTACCATCTCACCTGCACAACACATCTAACTAAGTAGAGGATGCAATACTCTTATAGTAACTCGTGGAAGACTCTTTAGTCTCGTTTGGTAACACCAACCTAGACTAAAGGGGGTGACCATTTTGTCTCGGTTCGTAACACCAGCCTAGACTAAAGGGGGGCCTTTAGTCTGGGTTGGTGTTACCAACCGATACTAAAGGGGGTGAGCACTCCTGGCATTAGTGGCCACGTCGATGCAACCTCTTCAGTCACAACTCCAAATTTTAACTAGGACTAAAGATGCGTACCAAAGGCTCCTTCTCTACCCGTGATTGTCTCAGTGGACAGAAACTTGAGCATGCATGGAGTCGAGAGGAGGAAGGCAGCACAACAGAAAAGTTGTTTCTATTTCAGGAGCTGTTTGATGAGCCATTGATGGTCCAGCCTAGAGCTACATGTATTATTATTAGATAAAGTGTTATGGAATTAGTGTTTATTGCATGGTGTGGAGGGGCATATGCCCCACCCCTACTCAACTCTGCCTAGGTTATTCCCTCACTCAACAGTACTGGTCGTCGTGCAATACCTAAGGATATGGGATCTTCTTGGTGATCAACATCTAAGTGCGCAACCAAACAAATTCATATGGAAGTGGTCACCCTCGGGGGAGTCTATTCGGCTACGTCTTATTGTGCCCTCTTCTTGGGTCGTTCAGCTCTTTTAGGAGCCGCACAACTATGGAAAGTTCAAGCTCCTTGGAGATGTTGTTTTTTCGGATGACTAGTTCTTAATGGTTCTTGTTGGACTTCCAACAGGTTGTGTCGCCACGGTCATGTGATAGGGATGACTGTGCAGAGTGTTAATAGCCGCGAAACATGGTTTAGGATTCTGCGCTACTTCGGCCTTCAATGGTTGGCTCCTCAAAATGAGCAGCCATTCCATGTTTGGTGGATGGAGGCTAGAAGAAATGTGGTGAAGGCGCAAAGAAAGGGTTTCAAATTGCTCATCTGATTAGTCGCCTGGTCCCAGTGGAAAGAGTAGAACCATCGGGTTCATGAAAGGGTCGCACTTCAACCTTTGGCTTTGGTCCCATTGGTCTTAGAGGAAGCTCGACATGGGGGTCATGCGGGCTTCGTAGAGATTAGTTCTCTATTTAGTCTTAGGTTGTGTAGTTCTTTGTTTAGAGGTTGTGTTTGTTTTCGTTCCGCCTATCTGCATATATGGGCACATGTAAACGAACTTCTTCTCCTCTTCTTAATGAAAAATGTTCTTTGCACATCTTATGAAAAGGTTACTCCCTCTGATCTGGAGTAGTGGCACTGCACGATGAGGAGATTGTGTTGAAGACTTTGACGAGACTGATATGTGCCTTGGTCAAGTTGAAGACTGATGTGTGCCCTGGTGTTCATACCAACATACAATGTACTGTAGCCATCGGTGACATTGTGTACTTCTTGAGCAAAGAACGCATAGAGATAGCTTCAGGCTGGTCGCATTGGGTGCGGTATGCCGAACGGCACGGCGTGCTGCAGTAGGCGTTTAGGGTATTTTGCTCTGCACCGGGGGACGCCATCGGCTACGGGACGTCCCGTTCGGATCCCGCATGCGCCAAATAGAGCGCATTCCAGTACGTGCGCTACGCTCCGCGTGGCCCCACCTCGCGGCCGGCAGTTGCTGCTCCGCGCCATCGCAGCGAGGAGAGGAAGGAAGAGATGACGCCGGGAGCAGCAGAGGGAGAGGAAGATGGCGCCGGCGACGTCGACGGAGAGGAGCGCAGGGAGGGAGATGGGACGGTGGCCGGAGAGCCCAAGTTCGAGGCCGCCGTCGGAACTCGAGGAGAGGGGAGGAAGGGGTCCCGCCGTCGGATCTCCCTGTCCGCGACGCGCCCTGACTCCGTCGGCGGGGGGAGCACCGACCTTCCAGATCCGCCATGGGAGGAGCACCGGCGCACCCTCCGCACGGCCGCTACCTCCACGAGCACTGGGGAGCGGGTCTGAGGCTGTCGCTGGCTTGCCGGCGGAGGGAGGAAGGAAGGGGGCGGGGCGGCCGCGGAGGCCGTCGCCGGCGCGAGGACCCTCCTCGGCGGCGCAGCCACGCGGCCGGAGCCAGCCCGGCCACCCCTGCTCCGCGGCCGTCCGAGAGAGGGAGGTGGAGCTTGTCCTGGCCGCGTCCTCCGCGGACGCCGGCGTGGCCGCCTGGGACCTCCGCACCGGCGCGAAGGAAATCCGCCACCGCCCCTGCGCCTCCCGCCCACGCGCGCTCGCCTCGGTCGCCGGCCGCTTCCTCGCCGCCGCCCAGGCCCCTCAGCGTGGGGAAGGTAGAGCGCGCGCCGCCGGAAGAGGAGGCCCGCCGGCGTGGGGGAGGTGGAGCGCACGCCGCGAGGATGGGGAAGGAGGGGCGGCTGGCGGAGAGAGCGAGGCGGTCGCCGGCGTGAGATCCACGGTCGTGGATGAGTGGAGGGGAGAAGGAGAGAGAATGTGAGGGAGGGGAGACCGGTGGGGGGTAACAAAATAGATAAACGTGGGTCCCACGGGTGGGGAGTTGGTATGGAGTATGTGATATAGCGGACGACGGGTGCGGGAAAATTGGTGTTGTACTGGAAAAACTTGATGACTGGACAGAATATTCCCTTTTAGGGGATGCATTTGGAGTATGACGAGTGCTACCAGTCTCATAACCAAATAGAAGAGTGGAGGGTGACTATACGATATACCACTGCTAGTTTGGTGTTAGAACCAGTGAATTGAGTAGTTCTAGAATCGAGCCAGAACCAGTAGTGAGCAACCTCTACTCTTCTCCAGTGAACAACCATCTATTGGGTTCACCCTCAACATTTGCCTTATTCAACTGCTTAGTTGTGGTCGACCAGACAATCAAACAACTTATAACAACATGCATCTACTCAGGCTTAATAGATTGATCTCGTGAATTTACTCAGGATTATGAAATGGGTTTGTCATTAATATATGTTTAATACTCCTAATTAACATCCGAACATCCAATGTGATGGGTGAATAGTAAACAAACCTCTCTCTCAATCTCGCAATGTCAAAAAGATGGAGAAAGATGTGCGTGGGAAAATAAAAGGAGATGGAAAAGATGTAAAAAAGGTAGCAAGAAGAAAGAGCAAAAATAGAAGACGTGCACATATGTATGGTGCCATATGCATGATGTACATTGATCGAGACAGGGCTAATGAGATATGGTTCCATAACGACGCATGCATGACTTAGTATATGTTTTTCCACCTAACATGCATGGATAAAACTAAAAGGTTTGATCGAATTGAATGGAGAAATGACGCGGTGAAAGAGGTACCACAGGCCGGGGAACAAACACAAAGGAATAAAAAGCGCTTGGCTTTGCGTAATTTGATTGTGCGCACAATATTTGAAGTTTCAGACATGTTTGCCAAAATTAAGGAATGCAACGCCTTGACTATTTTGCCCCTCCTTCCATTACATCTTCCATCTCCATTCGCTGCGCGTCTTGCCGGTGACAGCAGGCCATCGGTGCGGCGATGCAGGTGGCGGCCGCAGCCACACCATGTTCCACAGACCACAGGAAGCACCACCGACGAGCTCCCCGCGGCTACCACCCTTGGCCTAGTAGCGATGGAGTAAGATCAGGAAGAAAAGATCCAATAGACGAACAGCTAGGCCAAGTCCAATTACTTGGAGAATGCCAAGGCCATCTGTGTTCTTCCTTCCACCGCGATAAATCGAAGTTGGAGTACAATCAGGAGGTTAGCGATAAGGGTGACGGCCAAAGGTAACCAAGGCGGCGAGGCAAACGGATCGATTTCACTAAGGCTCGCGGCCGTGGAGCTAGGCGGAGGCACAGAAGCCACTAGCGTCGCATGTTCTTATGCGTGAAATAGATGAGGGCAAGAATGGAAAACTGGATATAAATGATGAACTCCGGCGTCAACTGTATTTCGAGTCCTCTTTTGACTTGCAAGCGTTAAGTAAAACGATACAAAGGGAGTATTTCTCATGACACATTTGATGGGCACATTGCCACTTGGCCGGCACTGAGCACTGCTAAAGAATCGGTCATCTGTACCAATTGTAAACCCTAAACCCTTATTAGTACCGGGTATTAAACCGATATTATCCATATCCGGTACTGATGGACCTGAATTGACATTGTGTATACGAGCTATGCATCCATCGTTCCATCGCTATCGTGCAGCAGGAAAATAGCAATCAGAAATGGCACGGCAAGGAAACGAGAGCAGACGAAATAAAACCCAAAGGCGATAAACTTTGAAAGGTATACGACGACGAGTAGCAGCAGACACGTACGTACAGTGCAAACCTCCTATATACTCATCCTCGACGTCACGTCAACTCTCGTCCCGTAGTCCTCTCTTCCAAGGTTGTTGTCGTCACCGCGGGATATCACTCAACTCAAAGATGGGTCCGTCCGGTCCGTCCACGTCCGCCTGCAGGCCGGCATGCATGTTGACATCATCACGCGCGGTGTCGTCGTCGTCTTCGTCGTGCAGCTCGCGCGCGTACTCCGCTTCGATGTCATCGTTATCTCGTAGCGATGACTATCTAGCTCGATCGTTTGTCCGGCTCGATGGAGCCAGCAGAGGCAGCTAGGACGTGATCCTTTGGAGTTCAACACACGGGACGTGCGACAGATGGAGCACGGAAAACTTGGTCGGACGTATGCATATGCATTTAGATTGGTCCAAAAACTTTTTCGGTGACATTAAATGTAGGAAATCTTGCATGCATGAAATACTAAATGAAGTCTATTCGCAAAACCTTTTCACGGATGGGTGCAACTTTGCGTGACGAATCTAATGAGCATAATTAATTCATGATTTGCTACAGTAATTCTACAGTAACCATCCTCTAATTGTTCTATAATCGCGTGGTCAAAGACCTCATTAGATTCGTTTCGAGAATTTACCTAAGGTCGTGGAGGTAGTTTTGTAAACTGTCTTTATTTAATACCCTAATTATTGGTCAAAAGTGCATTTATTACCTCAAAAAGTTTTTAGGGTCCTATCTAAACACGGGCGTAGCAGCAGTCAGGGCGAGGAATCTGCTGGCAACGATCCACAGGTAGCAGCGTGCAGTTTCAGACTCGCTCGCTACGTACGTGACGTGCAGTGAGAGGAAATTTTGGCCAGCAGTGTGCGAAAAGATAGCCGGCTAGCTGTTGGCGACGATGACAGATACATTGCCGTACAGGAACAAACGTCGGCTCGTTCTCTGGTCACGAGTCGCGACGTCGACGTACGATACAATTTACAATCCCTGTTCGTGAGCGCGGGACCAGATGATCATGACCTATGCCTACATCATCTTTTCTTTCTTATCTGATGGATAATAATTCTGGCTAAGGCTGACCCCAACAGCATAGGCAAAGCCATTTTTACCTCTTCGATCGACACTGTGCATCACGTTTTTGTTCTCCAACAGATGAGGCAACCGGATGATGTATTTTGCCTTCGAGGAGAGAGGAGTGGTAAAAATATATCTCCTCTCTCCTCCAATGCATTTTGGTCAGCTGCGCGGGGCGAGTGCAAGAGAGGAGCAGCAGCAGGAGACGAGCGCGGCGGAGGACCACCAGCGGGAGGCGAGCGCGGCGGAGGGTAGCGCCGACGGGATCTGAGCGCGGCGGAGGGGAGCGACGACAGAGGCGAGCGCGGAGGGATCTGAGCGCGGCGAAGGGGAGCGCGGCGGAGGCCAGCGCCGGCGGTAGCGAGCGCGGCGGAGGGGAGCGCCGGCAGGATTTGAGCTCGACCCCACTGCCGCTGCCGCGGGCGCGTGCGCGGGGGAGCTTGACCGCCGGCCGCTGCGGGCGCATGCTCTGCGTCGTGCCTAGCTGAGGACCGACGGAGAGGTGATTTTTTTGCATGCCCTATTGGAGACGAAGACTTTTGCAACGGTGAGGCAATCACTGTACACGAGGCAAACCCACATATGCCTCTCTCATTTTGCATTGCATTGTTGGAGTCGGTCCAAAGGCCCTCCGGGGAGGAGCTTTTTATCCCTTGGGTAAAATTTTTTGAATGTCACATGGGATGTTTCATGTAACATTGGAAGGGGTGTTCGGATATTAATGAAAAATAATAATTTTAGAACTCGCCTACAAACCGCGTGATGAATTTTTCAAACCTTATTAATCTGTCAGCAGCACACACATATTGCTGTAGCACTTTATTATTGAATCACGATTAATTAGACATAAAGATTTGTCTCGCAATATATAGTCAATCTGTGCAATTAGTTATCTTTTAGTTGTATGCGATTTTCTTCTATTTTAACCCTTTTTAATCTAAAATTTTGAAAATAGCTCCTCCCGAACTAAAATTTCAAGTAGCCATTTTGATCGCGTCAACATTCGTGACGCGACTAATACTTGAGTTTTTTTAGCCTCACGCCACATGATATGGCGCGACTAATATACACGGTGGCGTTAGAAAATGAACTACTAAATTTATACAACTCGAGATGTATGTAGAGATGGCAACGGGTAGAAACCTGTTGGGTAGTGCCGTTCCATACCTGCACCCGCAAACTCTAACTCTACCCGCTAAAAAACCCATACCCGCATGCGGGTTCAAGTTCTTACCCATACCCGTACCCCCGCGGGTTTTTTTACCCGTCGGGTAACCCATACCCGATAGCATACCCGTTGTAAACTAATATATTTGAGAACATAACACGTGATAAAGTGCATACATCAACGGATTTAATTGATAAAAAAGATAAATGATAATTGTTAACCAATTAATAGTCTAATAAAGCATAAAATTTTTTGTTAGTTATCAATATTAAGTTATCCTTCACTAACAATGTACAATTTTACACGTTTATCACATATTGTAGATGGGTTTATTTTACCCGCGGGTATGCGGGTATGGGTAGTATGTACCCACACCCACACCCGCTTACCCGATGGGTACATGATGTTGCCCATTGATGTACCCGCGGGTAGAAATATAATTCTATACCCGTCTCCTTATCGGGTAAAACCCGTCGGGTACTCGGGTTTCGGGTGCCCATTCCATCTCTAGATGTATGATCTATAAAGTGCATACACTCCATCTTAACCATTTGCACTAAACCATGGTGTATAAAATGAAAAATCTAATTTTGAAATAGCCTAAGTATTATTGGATCAACACATCAAATTTGCTAAGTCTGAAAACAAAGTTAACTTGTCAACTTTGGTCCTACTTTTTTTTGAGAAATTTTACACTGAGATCTTAGACATTTTTTTAATACAACTGAATTTGGATGTCCATAGAGAATTTTGGATAAGTTATTTTTTAAAAAAAATTCAAAGAATTTATAGTTTGAAGGAGGTTTAAAATTGACAAATTATGATGTTTTGTAAGTCTGTCAGCTAATCTCGCCGGCACACACTTGTAACGACACGACACACGCGTCGATCCACCACACTGGTTCTTATGGATGGAAACATATCAAATTCGCATGGAATCGGATCCGAATAACACCTTTTACCACATTTTTTCTTGAATACGAATACGGATTCGAATGTTCTTGAATACGAATACAAAATGGATATCTCGAATTCGGATACACATTCAAATATTTACTCGATTTGGATGATAACATTTACCAATTTTATTTACTGATAATTTACATTTACAAAATCATGTAGAGACTAAAGTATTAGTGCATAACAAGTCTAGATAGAGATTGCTAGTTAAGAATAACAAATTCATCCATATTTATTTTAACAATTAATCATATAATAAATAAAACTATTATTAGATACTTATTTTCAATATATATTTTCTCAAATAAATAATAAAAAATTCATGAAAAATATTTTCATCAAATACATAAATAAGCTAGAGTAATTAAAATTAAACTTTATATTAATATATTTTTATTATTAAAATTAATGATATTGATCATTAAATTTAAATATAACTTTTAAAATGTTTCATGGATGCAATATTTTTAATAGTAAAATTAATGTCATAATCATTAGCTATGGATATAATTTTTTTAATTATACACTATCATTATTAGTATTTTATTGATAATTTGCCATTAGTTATAAAAATAACTGACAATTTTATATAGTGGAATACAGATAGTGTCGGATATTGCTGAATGTGAATGTAGAATCGGATATAGAAAATCAGCAAAAATGAATTCAGATGCATCCACTTTACTACCACATTTGAATTTGAATACAAATACGGATATCCATATTTATATTTTAGCAGATACGGATATCAGATAATTTTGATTCTGTTTTCATATTTCCATCCCTACTAGTTCTTCCGCTCCTTGTCACGCCCAACCCAGCCCCCTTCGTGACGCATCATCTCGTACTTAATTGTACGTAGACACTGGACCCACTTGTGGGCAGGGTTATTTTTACCGACCAGAATGGTCAAACCGCTGGGGTCCGGTTCTGGTTTACCGGTCCAGTTTGACCGAAAACCGAAAAAACTAGCCAAATTCAAATTTCGAACCAAAACTCGTAGTGCAATCGGTTTCCAGCGGTTTACTGAGCGGTTTGACCAGTAAGCCGAGTTTGACCGGTAACTAGTAGTAGAACAAAAAAACCGAATCAGTGAAGAAGCTGACGTATTTTCAAATTTGAATTTAAAAATTAGACAATAAAAGAAAAATTTCTAAAAATATTTGAAGGTGTGTAGAATTTAATGGTGTCAAATTTTTTCAAATATTAGTGCATTTAGTATTTTTTTGCGGGCATTAGAAGTTGAACCGGCCAATTTTTTTCCTTTTTCATTTTTGGTTCAACTTCTAATGCCGTCAAAGTATATATACGAAATGAACAAATATTTAAAAATTTTAACTCCATTAGATTCGTCGCAACTTGAAGTACTTTTGGGATTTTTTTGAGATTTTTTCATTTTTTAAATTTAAATTTAAAAATTATTATTTGGGCGGTTGGGAACCAACCAGAACCGGACCGGACCGGTTTGACTGGTAACTGCGGTTTCCGGACTGGTTCCGGTCGGTAAAAATAACCCTGCTTTGTGTGTGCTAGCATGCCGCTAGTACGTGTGTGTCGGGGTTTGATACCGCCGGCAAGTAATTTTTGGTATGAATCGTGCGTCTGATCCGGATGGTTGGGCTTAGAGACACCGGGATTATACTGGTTCTGGTACCGAGGGGATGCCCTACGTCCAGTTCGGGAAAGTGTTCTATATGCCCACAGGGGGGCTTGTAGTAGGAGATACAAGCTTAGGTCGAGAGAGGGAAGAAGTCCCAAGTCTCTGTATGTGAGTGAGAGCAGCTGATGCTTGGTGAGTGTGGTGTGCTGTTTTTCATCTTGCCGAGTTCGTATATCCTATTCGTCTCTCTTGTTCGCGAGGCCAACCTCCCCTTTTATAGTTCAAGGAGGGACGGCGTACAAAGGTTAAGATGGTAACAACCCGTTCTGCTATAGTGCTGCAACAGTGCCAGAACAGTGCCACGCCGTGGGCTTTCGTCTCCCGTTGGCGTCGTACGATCGGTAGCCTTCGTAGGGCGGCGTAGCCTCGGCCTCCGTCCCGAGACGGCTTCTTTCCGACCCAGGAGCCTGCTGGTCACGCTAGGTCAGGGCTTCCCGTGCAAGCCTCGACCTTCCCTCTGATGCTTGATGGGTCGGGTCAAGTTGTTTGATGTCTTGCAGGCGAAGGATTCGCGTGTCCTTGGCCACTATTCAGTATCAGGTGATGGGACGCCGGGACAGTCCGTCTCCCACGCCGGGCGTCGGATTACGGCGGAAGGAGCCTTAGGTCGTGCGTGTAAGTGCAATCAAGCCCTAAGTGGGTTTTGGTGAGTTGAGTGACAACTTGATTAAATCACTAACACTCTTGTAAAGCATGTGAGTAGGTTGTTGATTATTGATAAATGATGTTTATGTGTAAGATCATGCATTTGGCTCATATTGCAAAGAAGACAAGGGTGGATCATGACATTATACATGGAATGTATGCAAGCATACTAAAGATGAATGTCATGATGTGGATAGGTTGTTCTTCCCATTGGAGTTTATATAAGTCATACAACAAGTGATCCTAAGCTAAAGAAAAGCAAATATAGAGGCATGATTACATATGGTACTTGGTTGGCCTCTCTATGTCAAAGCAAAGCATATTGTGAAGATAGGAGAAGCTTGTGATATATTTATGGAAGAACTAAGTAAAAAATGAGTATGGTATCAAGGGGATTTCATTATTGATAAAACATGGAACTTGATGAACTATACAATGAGTTTACCGAGTACAATATCAAATGGATTTCACTCTTACATCAGTGGAGGATATTGACTTGTACAAAGAAGCTAGTTGCAAGACTTCAAGTAGAGCGTTGACAAAGGTCATGTGGTTATCTCTATTGTGATGGACCTATAAATGGAAGTTTGCAAAGCAAGGATATTTCTGATCAATCAAAGGTCAATTTTTTGAGTGCATCTCAAATGGAATTCTCTCTATGGTGCAAGGCTTGACTCAATAGTGACAAGGGTAAGTGATGAAGAGATCAAGATGGCTAAAACGAGGAACTAAGCAAAAGCTATGGATAGCGACCATAAGCAAAGTTTCTAGGGTGAAGTTGAGAGCGTCAAGGATTTCGAAGTATCATATCCAAGTCTACCGAGGAAAGCAATAAATTGCATCTAGTGTCATGGTTGATAAATTGGAGTGGCTTTGGAATTCAAAGTGGTTGACTCTCTACTCTAAGGAAGAATTCTAAGTCACTAGCTCAAGGTGGATATGCTCGAGCACATGCATCTATTTATATCTATAACATGTGCTCAGTTGGTATACAACATTGGAAGCCCTCGAATCATTGAAGATCAATTACCGACATACCTTGGTGGTTCAAGCTCAAGTAGATTAATTAGGGTTTATCCTTTATCTTGAGTTTAGGTATGCCGTACTATCAAGAGGGATGAATCTTTGGTTGGACAACAAATATCAAAAAGTGCTCAAGTGATCCCATGAGAGACTAACCCGTGAGATCTAAACCTTAGTAGAGCTCTCTGGCCCAAACCAGTCAGACCGGTTTGGGCACTGACACCGTCCAACGGCTAGTTGGTTTGAAAACTGGTCTGACCGGTTTGGCAAACCGGTCTGACCAGTTTTGTCTGACAGACTAACGGCTAGTTTCGTGGAAGTTGGGTATTTATACCCATGAGCTCGTCTTTGAGGGGCGGCTGGTTCTCCACACTTCTAACACCTTCCAGAACCCCAACTGAGCTCTCCCCAACCTCTCTAAGTGAGATTCAAGCCTTTAGAGCCCTATCCTTGAGTTGGGTTGAGAGAGTGTCTTGTGTGAGAGCTTTAGAGATCTTAGAGAAGCCTAGTGAGCATCTCACACTTGAGCACCTGCTGATTTCGTTGAATATCTTGTGAAGCATCTTTTACTCTTGGAGCCCTTGGCTCCTAGACGGCTAGAAGTCGCTTGGAAGCTCCCGATCGTTGTGTGGCAGCTCCAAGAAGTTTGTAATTGCAAATCAAAGATAGTGGAACACTCCATCTATTGCCTTGGCGGTAGGTGTGAGGGAGGAGCGGATTGAAAGAGATCCCAAAGCCCTTGTGGCTTACCTCAATAATGTGGACGTAGGCCAGCCTTAGTGGCGAGCTGAACCACGAGATAAATCCGGTGTCTTTGTGCTCTTACTTCCTTTACATTTGCTTGCGTTACCTTGAGTTATTTCTAGCTTAATCTTTGTGCTTCCGCTTCGATCTACTTTGGTGTACTTGTTGTTGACGGTCCTTACAACAAACTTTTGACCGTCAACATCTCGGCTACGGTAGCACTTTATAACAAATTTCATGCATGTTTTAGGTGCTAACAAGGTTCCACGAGTTGTGTTGAGTTTTTATCCGCAGGATCAAGATTAGGGGGCAATCCCGGAGCACCGAGCCACATATGGTAGGCACGGCCGCACCTAGTGGTACGGCCGGCCCTACCTTGCACTACTACTCAGGCTCTCACCAAGTATAGTTCCATGCACCGGCTCCCAAAAGACCAAACTCGACGCGATCGTGTTGGATCAAGCAAACACACCATAGGAGAGATGCACCGGGGCCAGGAGGTAGGGCCGGCCGCACCACCAGGGCCGGCCGAACCTCCAGGTGCGGTCGCACCACTAGGACCGGCCGCACCTGCCCAACTCGCCCAAACGTGCTACCAAGCCTCGGTCACTCCAGGGAACACAGCTACGAACGATCCTGATCAAAGGAATAAGGTCGGTTTGATCCAGAGGTTGAGATTAGCCTCACTTGGACTCATGGACCCACAAGCCAGTGAACAACTGACGTGGGGCAACGTCCAAGACTTCATCTACACATTAGAGCATGATCCGGAGTGGATGACAAGAGGGCCCAGGGCCGGCCGCACCAAGAGGACCGTCCGCACCTCCTTTCCTCAGTGAACCGACCCACAACCGCCTTCAAACCGCCTCAGGGACCAAATCACAGACGCACGATCAAAGGTGGTGGAAATCACAGGGCCGGCCGCACCTGGAGATACGGCCGTACCTCCTTACCGGGCACTGCAGTTCCCTCTCACCTACAAGTACCCCCTCCTGCAGCCACCGACCTATTGGGGCTATAAATTGAGCCAGGCACCTCGGGGAACAACACAAGTGATTAGAAGCAAGTGGCGGAGCCCTCCAGAAGTTAGTATTCAGAGAGTAGGGTGAGAGAGTTGAGTGTTGGAGTAGAAGCCGGAGTCGGTTTTCCTCTTGTACCTCGGCGGGTGCGGTACTACTTCGGTCGTCCACACTCGGGATACTTTGTAAGTTCGGATTCGTGAGTAACTAAGTCTCAAGTCATTTCATTGTTCGCTCTTAGGTTCCTCGATTGTGGTTTAAGTAGTTTCTACTTATCGTGATTGCTTTGCTCTAGCGCGGGGTAAAGTAGTGCTTGGTTAGTGTAGACGTGGTGTCTAGACTTTCCGGTACCTTGGAATGCTTACCCGGTTCAACGGAATAGTTGTGGTACCCTAGGGAGGTGACAGCTTCAGACGGGCTCTGTAGTCCACCACATTAGTTCCGGCGAGTAGGAGTTACGACATCAGAGCCCCCTTCTCATCCCTTTCTGTGGCTCTTTTCCCTCTAGCCCCGACGAGCGACAAGTTGTGCCTTGATTCTACCCGTGAACCTCACGAGTCCCAAACTTCATTAGTTATCCCCTCTCTACCCGAAATCTACCCTTGCCTTTCTATCCTTCGTCACCATATCCCCCGGACGAATTGGTTCAGGTTCTCAACACTTCTCGTTCCCCGTGGAAATCGATACCTTGGAATACTCCCGGGTGAATGCTACAGCGGTATCCGTGCGCTTGCGGATTTATCTGTAATCGTGTAGTATACCAACAGGCTTTCTAGCGCCGTTGCCGGGGATATAAACCTGGTGCGACGCTAGTGAGCATCAACACTTGTGCTGTGTGCAGTGACTTCATCGACACTCTTGGAAACACCTGTGGAAGTCCTACACCAAGTTTGGTTGGTGCTAGAACTCGTAGAGGGCTTTTACTTAGACTGTCGGTTTGCTGCCTAGCAAAACCGGTCTGACCGGTTTTGGAAACCGATCTGATCGGTTTCTGTACTGACAGCGGGTTGAAGTTTTTATTAAGTGCAGATTCATCTATTCACCCCCCTCTAGACGACAATCAAGATCCTTTCAGTGCGAGGCGGAGCCTCCCGCCGAGGTAACCGGGTTGGTTGCTTGAGTTGGAGGTGGCTCTGCGATGGGGGCCCGAGCTGCTATTCTTAAAAGGAAAGGAGCTGGGCCTAGCCTTGCCGGCAGTCGGTGTTGGGCCTCTGCTGACGCGGCCCACCATTAGTCTTCTTGATTTGGGGTTTAGGGGTTAAGATGATTACCCCCGGTTCATCCCCTCTTCAGTAGCCCCCGAGCCTAAGGGGGAAAAGAAACGGTTTTCTCCCTTAGGAACAGAGAGGTTGAGGTTTTGTTTTTCTTCCTCAGTTCGGTGAGGGCGCGCGAGCGCACTCGCCGAATGTAGCCCCCGAGCCTGTGGTAGAGTCGAGGACTCTACCACGGGGTGATTTTTTAGCCACCGCGAGTACTGGCTCGCCTTTTGAGGCTGATGTGGCCGGACGGTGGATTTGACCCAGCCTCACGGGGAACTATGGCTGGCCTCTGCTGATGTGACGGTGAGGCTCTGCAAGTCTTCAATGCGTCGCCTGGCGGGGTGGGTGGCTATTTTAGCTTGTTTTGTAAGCTAGGCCGCGTCCATCGTGCCCCTCGCGTGGTTGGGCCGCCGCTGCCCTATAAAAGGAGCTCCACTTCGCCCCGGTGAGACTCCATGGTTGCCATATGGAGAGGGAAAGAAAGCAGCTACTTCTCCGGTCGTGGGGGGTTCGTCCCCCTGTGTAGTGCCGTCCTTCAAGCCTCCTGATGTTGGTGGGAGTTCAGCGAACGGGGAGGCATGCTCTTGGCAACCCTTTCCTGCCCTGTGTCTCGTGTCCCTGCGGCAACATGGGGGTCGAGTGCTAGGGGAGGGGGCGCCGAGACGAGCCGCCACTCCTGAAGGACCGGAATGGCGAACCAGAGAGGGGGGAGTGAATGGGAGCCGATAAAAATTCTACTCAAGAATTCGGCCTATGAACCCAATTTCACTCGGACACCTCCGCAAGCTTTTCTTGCCAAGTCCACGTAGCCACTGGAGTGCTACTGAACCTAGGAGGAAGATCCAACCAACAGCCACTCGAAACACGCAGCGGAAAACAACTTGAAACTGCTGCTGGCAACCAAAACCGGTCAGGCCGGTTTCTGAAACCGGTCAGACCGATTCTCTGGGACTTAGCCTCTCACAGGCAGGGGAAACCGGTCAGGCCGGTTTGGCAAACCGGTCAGGCCGGTTTTGTCCAGGAAATCCCCGAAAGACCTTCGAGGCCAAAACTGCCCCAAAACACCTCAAGAACCTCTCCACCTTTGAACCAGAAAAGCCATAGCCAGAACAAGACTCTCCTGCTCAAAATCCTCATGACAGCCCACTGGGGCTAAACCGGTCAGGCCGGTTTTGCCTGGACAGTCGGGAAGAACTCAGCCCGCGGGAAAAACCTAGCCTTCACCTCGATCGATCTCCCGGTTCGTTCCACGGATTCAAGTGAGACTTTGGGGATAGCTGGGGTACCTCGTGGGCTACCTTTGGCTAGAAGCTCGATCCCCAAAACCTACTCAATCAAGAGGAATCGGAAGTCAACCCTCAAGAGCAACTTCCCATGGATTCCACCGAAAACCACCAAATTGAAGCCGTTTCGGAGGGTTTGTTGGAGCAAGATCACCAAGCAAAGAGGCACAAGGTCCTCATACGTGACATCCAACAAAAATCCCTCAAAGAAACGCCCCCAAAACTTCCCCACGGAAAATCCAAGAAAAGGCTCCGAAAATCACCAAAAAGGGAAAACGGGAAGAACACAATCAAGCCTTGAGGAACCACGCCGAATCATCTATACATACCATGAAGGTTCATACAAGGTCTAGCTTCCGCCCGATCATCCTTCCCTCTCACAAGATCTCACCATGAAGCTCTCAAGCTAGTCCTAGAAATCCTAAGGAAAATAGGAAGGAAAATAGCAAAGGAAAAATGAGCTAGGGTTCCAAGAGATGGCTGCCATCCTCTCACCACTTGGGTTATATGGAGGCAAGCCGAAAGACTAAAATACCCCTAAAGCCTAAACTAGGATACACGCCCACTAAGGGCACTTTGGGAATTTGTCTTCGTAGCACCATCGGACGGATGCCCGGCGACCGCACTTCGCTTAGCCTCGACGCAAGCCTTGCGATCCCGACGCGTGTCCTCCGCTTCGAAGCTTCCGGCGCCCTGCGACCCCAAACCGGTCAGACCGGTTTCCCAAACCGGTCAGGCCGGTTTTGGCCTGACAGCCATGCCCTGTCTTCGGCCTCGTCTTTGTGGCTCAGCCGAGTAACCCGGTGGTTTTCTGGTGAACCACCGCAAACCCCGCGAACTTGATGTAGCCTCCGCCAATCACCACTCATGACTCGGCTCCCACGAAGTCCCGGCTCGACCTTGGTTTTGAGGCTCAACCAAGAAACCGCCCACCGACTTCATCCTGCTGTTCATGCCACCATGCGGCCCGCACTTGACCCCGCTGGCCACCGGGTCCCTCGAACCAAGCCTACTTGTCTTCTCCACACCTGGAGGCCTCACCGGCGACGACCTTTCGCGCTTGTTCTTCACCTGCACCAACACCAGTCAAGCCGCAACCTGCACCTGCAATACTTAGCCAAGAATCAGTCCACACAACGTTGTCAATCACTCATCACACCAGGAAGCGACCATCCACCGGTCCTCGAACCACACATGGTCCTCAATCTCCCCCTTGATGAGTGCATTGACAACACACACTTTTGGTAACCAAAGAGAAAAGGAAAAGAAAAGAGACGACTAAAAGAAACTCAAACAAGCGATCGAAAGCCAAGCAAAGGCAAAGAGCAAGATCACTTGAAAGAGGAAAGACTCGGTCCCCTTAGGCAAGGGCAACGGCTCGACACAACCAAGTCAAAGACAAGCTCAAGCAAAGAGCACAAACCACCAAAGCATACAAGAGCTCCCCCTGCACATATGCATACTCCCCCTGAACATGTGCCAACACTGGGCACAAACCGGTCAGACCGGTTTCCCAAACCGGTCAGGCCGGTTCCACCAAACCGGTCAGGCCGGTTCCCAAAACCGGTCAGACCGATTTAACTCAGCAGATCACACCCCCAAAAGCCAAAAATGCAAAAGAAATGCACAAGCTCCCCCTTGACTGTTGGGATAGGTTCTAGGGATGCAATGCAACTTTTCTCAGCCGTTCTTTCTCCCCCTTGTTGCCAATGCATGAATCAAGGCTCAAATTTTGAAAAGATGCAACTAGAGCTTCTCAAATAGACAAAATTCATCACAAGATGCTACACATGATCAAATGAGCAAGCTAGATACTCTACAGCATCGTATGAACATCAACTACAAGATCACCAAGTTTCACAGCCATTGGATAAAGCTAAGAGAGAATTGAACAGTTTTGCGAAAAATTTCCTTCCCATGAGCAAAGTCCTAAACATGAGCAAAACATGTCAAAATGGGAAAGCCACACAAACTTCATGCTAGGACAACCATTCTAAGCATAAGACCATCATAAACACCCACAAGCACCTCATGTCATGTCAAAGCCACCGAGCCATGTGCTTACTTCTAAATATGAGACTTCTCATTGGTAAGCAACATGCAACGGTTTAGCACCCAAAAGCAAGTAAATTAAGCATATATGACATGGGAGCACATTTTCCAAGTAATTTACATTTCATTTTCAGATTTGAATTGGTACATGAAATGTCTTTGCGACAAAAAGGAACTTATGCCCCTCCACAAGATGAAGCATGGGGGCTAAACATTCATGATGGCAAATGAGCCTTTGGCCCCATATGATCAAAATAAGCTATCCAACCACAAATTAAGCATAGCCAAGCCACAATAACATGTCAAGATCATATAAAGGCATTTACTCACAAGAGAGCATACATATGACGTTTTTCAAAAACATAGCTATCAACCATGGATATAATTAAGATCATCAAGAGCTAAGCCACACTAAGCCATATCATACCAAACTAGCTCACAAGATCATATATAGCATAGCATGGTGAACAATGTATATAGGAGAAGCTTTTCCTACACAATGCATATGATACAAAATGCATACAACCTAAGATACAAATATGCCTATACATCATGTTACATATGCCATGCAAGATGCAAGAAATGCACAAGGGGAACTATACATATGCTACAAAGGAGCTCCCACACACCCAACTCAAGAAATCAAACAAACACCAAGCTCCCCCCGCAAACGAGTGAAAGTTGCCTGATCTAGGGGTTTGGTGAAAATATCGGCTAGCTGGTCATGTGTGGGTACATGGATCAAAGCGATTTTTCCTTTCTCTACATTGTCTCTCAGGAAATGATACCTCACTTCTATGTGCTTGGTTTTGGAATGGAGCACTGGGTTCTTTGCAACACTTATGGCACTTGTGCTATCACATTGAAGTGGGACATGGGTATACTCCTCACCAAAGTCACTCATGGTGTATGTGATCCAAAGGAGCTGAGAGCAACAACTAGCTGCGGCCACGTACTCTGCCTCGGTAGTGGATTGAGCAACACTCGACTATTTGCGGGAAGACCAAGACACCAAAGAAGAACCCAAGAACTGGCAAGTCCCAGAAATGGACTTCCTATCCAACCGACACCCGGTAAAATCCGCGTCCGAAAATCCATGAAGAGCCAAAGAAGAAGACGCGGAGTACCAAAGGCCGAAGTCGAGAGTGAGTCGTAAATACCTGAATATGCGCTTGACTGCCTGCCGATGCGAAGTCCTCGGAGACGCTTGAAAACGAGCGCACAGACATACCGAGAACTGGATGTCCGGCCTCGTCGCCATCAAGTAGAGTGACCCGATCATGCTCCGGTACTCCTTCTGGTCCACGTGTTCACCTTCCTCGTCCGCGTCAAGAGCTGTAGTCGTACTCATAGGTGTCGCCATGACCTTGGAGTCCTCCATCTTGAACTTCCTCACAATGTCCTTGGTGTACTTAGCTTGGTGCACAAATGTTCCTTCCTTTGATTGCTTGATCTGTAGCCCGAGGAAGAACTGCAACTCACCCATCATGCTCATCTCAAATTCCCTGCTCATGTCTTCTGCAAACCTTGCAACAAGAGAGTTAGACGAGCCACCAAACACAATATGATCCACGTATACCTGCACAATCAGGATATCTCTGCCCTGCCTGAGGAGAAACAAGGTCTGATCGACCTTCCCCATCTCAAACCCTCTCTCAAACAGGAACCCCCTCAACCTACCGTACCAAGCTCTAGGCGCCTGCTTCAACCCATACAACGCCTTCCTCAACTTGTACACCCGGTGGGGGTACTTCTCACTCTCAAACCCCGGTGGTTGCCTCACATACACTACTTCCTCCAAAACACCATTTAGGAAAGCACTCTTGACATCCATCTGGTACAACTTGAATCCTTTAGCCACGGAAAAGGCTAGAAGGATCCTGATCGCCTCCAAACGAGCTACGGGAGCAAAGGTCTCCTCGTAGTCAATCCCTTCTTTCTGTGAGTACCCCTGAGCAACAAGTCTTGACTTGTTCCTCACCACTTCTCCTTTCTCTCCCTCTTTGTTCTTCCACACCCATTTCATCCCAATCGGCTTACACCCTGGGGGAGGGTCAACCAATTCCCAAACTTGGTTCCTCTCAAAATTCTCCAACTCCTCATGCATCGAGTTAACCCAATTGTGATTAGATAGCGCGTGTCCAATGTCCTTGGGCTCAAAGGTGGCAACAAAAGCAGCATGAGCGAAATGAGAATTGTTCCGAACCCTCGACCGTGTAGTACGTTCATTCATGTCGCCGATGATTGTCGAAGCTGGGTGATCCACTTGCACTTGCCGGGGAGGTTCTCACCTTGATGCTACCTCCCCATCAACAGCAGCTTCGCCTTGATCTGGGTTTGTCATTGTAGGTGTGGGAGAGGGCCCGTTCTCGATCGTCGTCGAAGTAGTAGGTACATGTTCAGCCGCGAGCACCACACCGCCATCTTCATCCTCTCCATGTTCATGCTCCTCCTCCTGAAAGATCTCCTCGCCAAGTTCGTCGTCACCTGCACACTCAAAAACAAGCTGACTACGTGGCTGTGTCTCGTCGAAGGTTACCTCGCAAGTCTCCACGATTTGGTTAGTTTCAAGATTGAGCACACGAAATGCTCTAGAATGAGATGCGTAACCAAAGAAAATGCCATCGACAGACCTAGCCTCGAACTTGTCCAACTTCTTCCCTTTCTTCAGAATGAAGCACTTGCAACCAAAGACATGGAAGTGACTCACCTTGGGTGTTCTACCATGCATCAACTCGTAACAGGTTTTCTTCTTGTGCACTCTGAGGTAAATCCTGTTCGACACATAACACGCGGTATTCACCGCCTCAGCCCAGAACCTTCTCGGAGTCTTATGCTCATCAAGCATCGTCCGAGCCATCTCGCACAAGGTTCTGTTTTTCCTTTCCACCACGCCGTTCTGGGGAGGCGTATATGGACTCGAAAACTGGTGCTCAAGACCCAAGTCATGACAAAAGGTTTCGAAGCGAGAGTTTTTAAATTCCGAGCCATTGTCACTGCGAATCGCTCGTATGGCATCTCTGTGCCTCTCGTTTCGTAACCTCAAGACAAGATCTCGAACAAAACCAAACGTCTCCCCTTTCTCCTCAAGAAAGAAAACCCACGCATACCGAGAGTAGTCGTCCACCACAACCAGGACGTACCACTTCCCACCCACAGATCGCACTCGAGCTGGGCCAACAAGGTCCATATGGAGCAGCTCGCATGGACGCTCTGTCATCACATCGGTGAGGGGCGAATGGAAAGCAGCTACCATCTTAGCATGCCGACATGGCGCACAAACCAACTCTTTCTCAAACCTCAGCCGTGGCAATCCTCGGACCAAATTGAGTTTACTCAAGCGAGACAAAAGGTCAAAGCTTAAGTGACCCAACTTCCTATGCCACTTCCACAACTCACTCGAAGAACCAGCCAATAAACAACGAGCCACACCAGAAGACTAAGAGAAATCCGCTCGGAACACCTGACCCTCGGGAACGACCATACAAACAAGGTCCCCTCGAGAGTCCAAAATCCGAGAACCACCAGGACGAAACAACACCTCAAAACCCTCATCTAATAGCTGAGACACGGAAAGCAAATTGTATCCAAGCGATTGAACAAGAGCAACACGCCTGAGAGTGATCTTGTCACTTACCTTAATCTCACCTTCTGAAAGCACACGCCCTCGCCCATTGTCCCCAAAGTTGATGTATGTCTTTGACACCACCGGGACGAGACTTGAGAACCACCCCTTGTCTCCGGTCATGTGCCTTGAGCAACCGGAGTCAATCAACCAAATGTTCTTCAAGTCTCCCACCTGAAATTCAAAAACGAGCACGTGAGTGGACAAACGACTCTGCACTGGGGTTAGTACCAAATGAGTAAAACTAGTGCCGAGCCATTTGCTCCAAAGTGGGGTTAGCACAAACCAAATCATCACGCCTATCAAAGCTACCACCACGAAAGCCACCACAGGAACCACCATTAGGGAACCACCCCTGTCTCGCTGGAGGAGAACGAAAACCACGAAAGGAAGACCGTGGACCGTTCCTCCTCTCCATCTCAAAGCTACGACTCCTCCCACCATCGTATTGAGCACGAGGTGGAGAATGTCTAGCAAACCGACCACCACCAGACTCTCCATGCCAAACACCTAGACCACGACCAAAGAACCTGAACCGAGCCTCATCCCGAGCACGAAAACCAAACTGGTCACCCTGCTGTCTCCAAACCGGTCTGACTGGTTCTGGAACCGGTCTGACCGGTTTCGCTGTCCGATCAGCCCAAACCGGTCTGACCGGTTTCCAAACCGGTCTGGCCGGTTTAACTCCTCCAGCAAGGTTCCTTCCACCCAAAGCACTCTTTTCTCCCCAAGCTGGAACTGTGCGAACAATGGCCTTACCCCTAGGCAGTGGCATACGAGACTCAGGCACACCATGAGATGGGTTGTACCTGTCCTTGTTTGCCCACTCCTTTGCCATTCTCTCCTCTCGCTTCTTGAAGCAAAACTCCCCTTTGTGACCATCTCTTTCACAATAGTCACAATGAAACCGGATTGGTTTTGGCTTTGGTTTTGGTTGGGGTTGCTCACTCGGTTTCTCCTCACTTGCCTTCTCACCCTTCTTCTCTCCAATCTCACTCTCCTTGGAGCTCACAAACTTCACCGGTCTTTGGAAATCATTTGTTGGGCGAGGAAATATGGGTAGATCTGGAGTAGTGTCAAGTTTGTTTCTGAGATGGTTAGGCTTGGGCTCAAACTTGTTCTTGTGTCTGTTTAGTGGTGGGATAGGGATCTCTCCAACTCTCTCAACTCCCTCACCACTGTTTTCTCCAAGCTTGTCAGCCCCAAGTGCCTGACCATCATAGCGTTTAAAAGCCACTATCATGATACCAAGCTGAGGCTCCTGACCCGACAACCAACTCATACATTTCCTCAGCTCATCATTCTCATCTTGCAAGCGATCAACATAATGCACAAGCTCCAAATTCTTAACCGCATGCAATTCACAAGTAGAGCAAGAAGTGGGAATAGGCTCTTTCAACTTAGCCTCAAGCGAAACAGTGTAAGCATGCATCTCATCAATCTTTCCATGCAAAACAGGGCAAGAAGTGTAGGCACCTAGCAAAACAGGTCTAGACTTAAGCTCAGCCACTTCAACCCTAAGCATATCTAGTTCATCACAAGTGGAAGCATGCTTATGCTTGAGACTAGTAAGATCAGCTAGGTACACAGAGCAATCAACACAATCAACATCATCAGAAACCACAGGAGAAGCCTTAAGCGAATCAATCTCAAGCTTAGCATCTAGGTTCTGGGTTTCTAGCTCAGCCACACGGTTCCTAGCATCTTCTAGTGAGGCCCTAAGCTCTTTCCTCATCTTCTTGGCCTCTCTAAGCATGTCATCACGATTATCAAGCAACTTGCCAAGACGCTCGTTCTCCTCACGCAAGAAGGGAAGCTCGTCACGTACCTCATCCTTGGAGTCGGAGTCCGAGTCGCTCTGGTAACTCTTCTTGCTGCCAGAGCTACGAGCCATGCCGCAGAAGCCATCTCGTGCGAAGCAACTCAGCCCACTCAAGTTCCTAGATGACTTCTTGCTCTTGCGCCGATCACCTTCGTCTTCACTGCTACTCGAGCTCGAGGAAGAGTAGGCGGAGCTGGAGTCGACGTCGCTCGCTCTGACCATCGCTCGGGCCTTCCTGCCGCGGCCGTCCTTCTTCCTCGACCGTCGCTTGTCCTTGTGCTTGTTCTTGTGCTTGTGATCGCGCCCTGATCTGTACTTGCCGTCCTTGCTTGACCGGTGCCTATAGCCATCGTTGTAGCCGTCCTTGTTCTCCGTCT
Source organism: Cenchrus fungigraminus (assembly GCA_036936925.1). Classification (NCBI taxonomy): domain Eukaryota; kingdom Viridiplantae; phylum Streptophyta; class Magnoliopsida; order Poales; family Poaceae; genus Cenchrus; species Cenchrus fungigraminus. The sequence goes on along the minus strand of CM072768.1, from coordinate 56,136,753 downwards.
TCTCTGGGCAGTCGGCGACGAAGTGTCCTGGCTTGCCACACTGAAAGCACGTCCGTGCTGTCCTCCTCGTGTTCACCCGGTTCTCGTGCAACCTCTCGAACCGCCTGGTCAGCAGCGCCAGCTCGTCCTCTCCAAGCACGTCGAACTCCTCATCTGGCAAAGACATCAAAGAGGAGAGAGAGTACATCCTGGAGGATGCGTTAGCGTTAGACTTAGCTCCTTTGCCTCCAACGAGAGCAAGACTATGAGAATCATTCGGGCTCTCGATCTTGGCTGTCATACCACGGTCCAACTCAGCCGACTTGAGCTTCGAGAACAGCTCATTCACGGTCAAGGTGTCATACTTCTCGGACTCAAGAATAGCCTCGACCTTCCCGTCCCATACGGTACGATCCAACGAGTGCAAGAGCTTCACGGCTCTATCATGATCATCGTATGGGAGCACGGCCACATTGGCTCTCATGTTGTTCACCACGATCATAAATCGCTGGAAAAGGGCATCGACGGACTCGCCGGGGAGATGAGTGAAGTTCTCGTACTCTCTCCGGTAAGTCGCGTACATCCGAGCCTGAACCTGAGCATTCCCAGCATGTGCATCCTTCAACTGCTCCAAAATCCTACAAGCTAAGTCCTCTGTCTGAACCCGATCGAATTCAGGCTGACACAGAGCACGAAACAAGTAGTCGACCACCTTGTTGTTGGCGTCGAACATATCCCTCGATCCTGGAGCAAGGAAGTTAATCGGATGAACATAAGCTGTGTTCACCGTAACGTCCCAAAGGATCTGACCCTTTCCGCGGAGGAACGCCGCCATCCGCCTCTGCCACATCTGGTAGTTCTTCCCATCGAAGTGCGGAGGACCGGAACGGCGAACCAGAGAGGGGGGAGTGAATGGGAGCCGATAAAAATTTTACTCAAGAATTCGGCCTAGGAACCCAATTTCACTCGGACACCTCCGCAAGCTTTTCTTGCCAAGTCCACGTAGCCACTGGAGTGCTACTGAACCTAGGAGCAAGATCCAACCAACAGCCACTCGAAACACGCAGCGGAAAACAACTTGAAACTGCTGCTGGGAACAAAAACCGGTCAGGCCGGTTTCTGAAACCGGTCAGACCGATTCTCCGGGACTTAGCCTCTCACAGGTAGGGGAAACCGGTCAGGCCGGTTTGGCAAACCGGTCAGGCCGGTTTTGTCCAGGAAATCCCCGAAAGACCTTCGAGGCCAAAACTGCCCCAAAACACCTCAAGAACCTCTCCACCTTTGAACCAGAAAAGCCATAGCCAGAACAAGACTCTCCTGCTCAAAATCCTCACGACAGCCCACTGGGGCTAAACCGGTCAGACCGGTTTGGGAAACCGGTCAGGCCGGTTTTGCCTGGACAGTCGGGAAGAACTCAGCCCACGGGAAAAACCTAGCCTTCACCTCGATCGATCTCCCGGTTCGTTCCACGGATTCAAGTGAGACTTTAGGGATAGCTGGGGTACCTCATGGGCTACCTTTGGCTAGAAGCTCGGTCCCCAAAACCTACTCAATCAAGAGGAATCGGAAGTCAACCCTCAAGAGCAACTTCCCATGGATTCCACCGAAAACCACCAAATTGAAGCCGTTTCGGAGGGTTTGTTGGAGCAAGATCACCAAGCAAAGAGGCACAAGGTCCTCATACGTGACATCCAACAAGAATCCCTCAAAGAAATGCCCCCAAAACTTCCCCACGGAAAATCCATGAAAAGGCTCCGAAAATCACCAAAAAGGGAAAACGGGAAGAACACAATCAAGCCTTGAGGAACCACGCCGAATCATCTATACATACCATGAAGGTTCATACAAGGTCTAGCTTCCGCCCGATCATCCTTCCCTCTCACAAGATCTCACCATGAAGCTCTCAAGCTAGTCCTAGAAATCCTAAGGAAAATAGGAAGGAAAATAGCAAAGGGAAAATGAGCTAGGGTTCCAAGAGATGGCTGCCATCCTCTCACCACTTGGGTTATATGGAGGCAAGCCGAAAGACTAAAATACCCCTAAAGCCTAAACTAGGATACACGCCCACCAAGGGTACTTTGGGAATTTGTCTTCGTAGCACCATCGGACGGATGCCCGGCGACCGCACTTCGCTTAGCCTCGACGCAAGCCTTGCGATCCCGATGCGTGTCCTCCACTTCGAAGCTTTCGGCGCCCTGTGACCCCAAACCGGTCAGACCGGTTTCCCAAACCGGTCAGGCCGGTTTTGGCCTGACAGCCACGCCCGGTCTTCGGCCTCGGCTTTGTGGCTCAGCCGAGTAACCCGATGGTTTTCTGGTGAACCACCGCAAACTCCGCGAACTTGATGTAGCCTCCGCCAATCACCACTCATGACTCGGCTCCCACGAAGTCCCGGCTCGACCTTGGTTTTGAGGCTCAACCAAGAAACCGTCCACCGAATTCATCCTACTGTTCATGCCACCATGCGGCCTGCACTTGACCCCGTTGGCCACCGGGTCCCTCGAACCAAGCCTACTTGTCTTCTCCACACCTGGAGGCCTCACCGGTGACAACCTTTCGCGCTTGTTCTTCACCTGCACCAACACCAGTCAAGCCGCAACCTGCACTTGTAATACTTAGCCAAGAATCAGTCCACACAACGTTGTCAATCACTCATCACACCAGGAAGCGACCATCCACCGGTCCTCGAACCACACATGGTCCTCAACTCCGCGTCCGTGTCACCACCGCCGCTTCCTGCTGTTTGTTGCAGCACACCCGGGGTCGCCTCCCTGAGTGCTGTCGAAGCAGCAGGTCACCAAGTTAGCCCTGAACAAGCTTCTCTAATGAGGCTGCTCTGGTAGGAGTGATGCTTCGTCGGCAGCTTGTTCTAGTGCGACCCCAGGAACTTGGTCTTCTTCCTGGGTCTTGGTAGTCACGGTGGAGGCGCGGACCATCTCCCTGGTCCCTGCAGGGAGTCTCCGGCCGCATCAGATGTTTGCGGGAGTCCAGCGAGGTGCTCCTCCAACTCTGACCTGCCGGGAAACGCAACACCGCCATGCCGGTGGTGTTTTATGTTACGATAATTGTTTACGGCCCGTCCGGCCGCCTTCTTGTACCTTAGAACTCAGGGCTTCACATAAATGCAGTTGTCCCCTTGTTCTCTGAATGTTGATGCCTCTTTTGGTTGGCCGACGCCCCTTTCGAACCCCGCCAAACGATTCGCCTTCATTTGTTAAGTCGGGGGAAAACCCTTGGGGTTCCCCAGGGTTGGTGGGCATCGTGCCCCGAGACTGGCGGAGTGATGGGGAGTTGAAGAGCAGCAGAGCGAACGCACTTCTCGTCTTTCTTCTTCCTCCCTCACACGCTGCCTCTTTGCTTCCTCGCTCCTCATCTCGCCAGAGTCCTCGTTCTCCAATCCCCCGACGTTCGTATGGCCGGCGAGAAGCGTTCGGTGGAGGGTTCGCTTGACTCCTCGGCGAGGGCGCCACCCGCGCTCCGTCAGGCGGCGCAGCAAGGGGCCGCGGGCGACGGTGCATCAGTGGGGTGCTGGATCAGGACCCTCAGCGTGGCCGGCCCTGGGATGTTCACAGCTCCGGACTCCGGTGCGGGCCCGTTCGCGCCGGCCGTTCCTCCGGTGGACGTCGAGGGCGAGACCCCTGCTGGGGCTGACCCTGCCGCTGAGCTCCAGGCCCAGCTGAACGATGTGCGGCAGCGCATTGTGTTGCTGGAAAGCGAGCTGGAGCTCACGCAGCAGGCAGCCACCGCCTTCAGGGCCGCCTTCGAGGGGGCCGAGTGGGAGCTCAAGGCGGCGCAGGATGCCGCGGACCATGCGCACGCCCGAGCGATGGGTGAGCCCTTCGGCCCTATTTTCATTCCTCTTTCGTCGCATTGTCGTTGTTGTCCGTGACACCCTTCTTTTGGTGTTGGGCAGGTCAGGAGGAGCTTGCGGGCCTGCACGCCGCGGAGGAGGAAAAGGTGAGGAAGGAGCTCGACGAGTTTCGCGTCGTCCACGGCCACCTCCGCGACGCCGCCAGCGCCGCCTTGAAGGTGGTGTGTCTGGAGCCGACGCTGCTGTACGACCAGCTCCGCGCACTCCCGGGCCACGTCCGCGCGGCGGTCACCGCGGGGGTGCACCAAGGGGTGACATACGGTCTTACCGCCGCGAACCTCCAGGACCTGGACCGCACCATCAGCACGGTCCCCGTGGGGTGGCCCCGGGGAACGAGGCTGCGGAGGCGTCAGGAGTCGGCCTTGTACTTCAATGCCAACGCCGACGCCATCCTCCCGTCGGTGGACATCGACGCCCTCCTCGAGAACCAGGGGCCTGCGGCGACGACCTGGGGCGCTGTTGTCCTGGACGAGTCCAGCGAGTCGGAGGGCGGCTCCGAGGAGGCGAACTCCCCCGGCCAGGCAGACTCCCCGGCGGAGTGAGGCGTATGCCTCGAAGCGGGCGCTGATCCTTCGTGATCGGCGTCTCCTTCTTGTATGTTTCTTTTCTTTTCTGTAATTGAAACTTGGCCGTAAACTTCTTTAAGTCGTACCTCTGTCTTGTCGACTTGTTCTTACTCACGCGGGTGATGGATGGCTGCAACGAGTCACTCCAGACCTCACCGCGGATGTCTTGCGTATGAACCCGATCGTCCCACCGCCCAGCCCGGGCGCTTACTTTGGCCGGGACACACAGCCGCTTCCTGACTCGAAGCTGGGGGGCATGCTTTTTACCATTTTCACCGAGATGGTAGGTCGGGCATCTTGCGTTAGGTCGGGGAATCCCTCTTCCCTGACGCGATCCTCTGCGTCGTCTTGTCAACCGGCCCTGGTCAGCGTGCCGGACGCCGCCTGGGCGGGGCTCGCTTTTCCTGGGATGTCAAACCTGACATGATTCGCGTACGAGAGAGGGGGAAGAGAGAGAAAGGAAGGATAGCTTGAGTGGGACGCTCCCCTACGGCCCTTTTGTGGGCCCGAGCAGTTAATCGCCCTCAACCGACCCGCATTTCCCCATTTAAGTCAGGAGGGCAGGGGTTGATCGCCATCTCCTTCTCGTCTTTCGCCCCTTTCTCCTCGCGTACCCACCGTTCGATCCAACGCGCCGCCGATTTAGCAGTTTTGAGTCTTCCGTCGTCGTCCTTGGCCCTTTCACCGCGCAGTGATGTCGAACTGGCAGCGCTCCGCCGTCTGTCTCGCGAAGCTGACCGGCCTTGCAGATGCGGGACAGCTCCCGCGCCTAACCGACACACGGGAGTGGATCAAGCCTAAGATGGAGGACTTCCCACTGCCCCCGCTGGGGTATGTGGTTTCCTTCGTCACCTTCCACGAACACGGGTTCTCAGTGCCGGCGGGTCGATTCATCCGCGCCGTCCTGTGGACCGTCGGCCTCGAGCTCCAGCACCTCAACCCCAACGGCATACAACATCTAGCAGCGTTCGAGGCGTTGTGCGAAGGGTACCTTGGGGTGGAGGCGCACTGGCACCTCTTCCATTACTTCTTCGGGTTCGTCTTCCTTAAGGACGAGGGGAGGCCAGCGACGATCGGGTGTGCCGCCCTTCGTCTGAAGCGGTGCAGGTCGCCCGAGTACCTGGCCGGCCCCCTCACCAGTTCAAACAATGGCTGGCATTCAGAATGGTTCTACCTGAAGAACGACTCCGAGTGCCCACTGCCGGCGTACACCGGCGGCTATTACGACACGACCCCGGATGCCTGGTCGGACGGGCCCCCGAAGAAGGACCACCAGAAACTGCTTTCTGGGTGTCTTGAGGCGCTTAACGCACTGCAGGGGCACGGCGTCGACCTTGCGGCTACCTGGCGAGGGGGATCGTGCCTTTGCGGCGGCGTGCCCTTCGCTTGTTCGAGATGACCGCCGACCGGGCCCCGTTCGTGGGGACCGTGACCGCCGATCCCCTGCCCTCGGTGGGCGAGGTCCGGAGGCGGGTTCGGCAAGCCGTCCCCGGTGTGCCTGAATGGCCACCGACCGACTTGCTCCCTATGCTCCCGGACGCAGGCACGGTGGTCTTGGTGAATTTCCATCTGATTGCCCTGTCCGGTATTGCCCCATCCTCTTTTCTCCCTTCTTGCAGCTGATTTGTTGTTTCTGCAGGCTGGGAGCTGGCCCGTGATGGTGGCCCACACACCGCTGCTGGAGCAGAGGGTGCGGAACCGCATCACCGTGGCCAGGCTCAAGAGGCGGAAAGACCGCCACGAGGCGTGGAAAGCGGCGGAGATCGCCAAGCGCAACCGGAACGATGCCCGAGTGAAACGGAGGCGCGCTGGTGATGAGGATGTTTCCTCTGACGAGGACCGTGAGCCTTCGCCTGGTTCCTCTGATGAGGACGACAGAGAAGAGGAAATGGCCGTGGCCACCGTCCGCTTGGTGGGAGAAATGACAGAGGGTTGCTTGTCGTCAACCTCGGGGGCTCCGCCGCGTCCGTCGGGGGCTGGCAGCGCCACGCAGGGGCCCGCTGAGGTATGTCGGGGAGGGGATGGTGCTCGTGACATGACGCCACGCCCTTCCTCCCGGAGCGACTGTCATGGGGACCGCGTCCATGATTCTCCGCTGGAAAGATCTGGGCGGGCCGACCGCGGGGCGGCACCCGGTCGCGGTGACCCGTCCCGAGAGGAGAGGAGCCGCGGCTCGGCCTCCCCCGTGCTGTGGTCGTCTTCGCGGGAGCGCCAGACGCTCTGTCCCCCACGCCGACATTGTTGACCGAGGGGGCGTGCTCCTCGCTGTCTCGGCCACTCGCGGCCGCGAGGGCCGCATCCGAGCGACGTCGAGATGAGGATGCGATTTCTCCTCGGAATGACCGTCCGGCCACGGCATGTGGCAAACGGTCTTCGTTCTAGCCACCGTAATAGGAACTGAAGAGAGCTCGGGTCCTTGTGACGAGGTGAGCTTTGATTTTCCCCTGATGTTCGATCGGTTGGAGACCCTGACGCTGAGCTCTCTGCTTTTGCAGGGCGCTTCCGAGCGGGCAGACGCCTGTACTGGCGCCGGAGAAGTCTCCTCGTCGCACGGTGCGGAAGATCGTCGCGCCGACGGCGGAGACGACGCAGGCGGCTCCCGAGACTCCTCCCGTGGTGGTGCCTGAGGAGAAAAACTCTGCCGGTCGGGGTGCCGGGGAGGCGTCGCGGAAGAGCGACAGCTCGAGCGATGGCTTCCGTCAGCTTGGCGTTACAGTGTCCAGCGTTCCACCATCCGCGGAGATGATGGCGGCGTTTGAAGCGGAGCTGCGGCAGCAGCTCTCGGTCCCCGCGGCTGGTAAACACGCGGCGGCGTCAGGCGTCGCTTCTGTCGGGGGGCCGGAGCTCTCGGAGGTCGCGTTGCGCGCAACCGTTGCTGAAGCGGTCCCGACGGCGTCCGCGCCGGAGGATCCGGTGATGGCTACGCCTGCCGCGGGAGTCCTCCCGACCTCTGAAGCCCAGAGCGAGGGATTTGACGACGGGATTCCCCACCAGGAGGAGGGCGACCGGCCGAACGAGGGGGGAACGCGGAGGTCGCGGGGATCGTGCCGCTCTCCGGCTCGGCTCCCGCCGTTGCGTCATCCTCCCAACCTGGCTCCGGCACGCCGGACGAGCCCTAGGAGGCGTTGGTGTCTATTTCCGGTGGTGAGGCATTCCGCCGCAGGTTGCAGGTGGTCGCCCGCGATAACCCGGGCCGAGTGATGCTCGTTATTGACGACGAGGAGGAGCACACCTTGGCCGAACGGCTCAGACGCGCGATCAGCCGTCAGGCGGCCTCCGCCGAGGAAGTGGCCGCCGCTGCCATGGTATGTTCCTTGCCTTACGCCTTCCTTCTCGCTTGATCCCGCTTGACTTTTCTCATTGTTGTCCTTTCTTGAGTTGCTTCTTGGACAGGGGTTCGCGGCGCGCTGCGATGCCCAGTCCCAGTTCATCTGCCAGCAGGCTGAGGTCTAGAGGGCGATCGGAGCTCTTTAGGCGGAGGTGGGACGGAAGGAGGCGGAGCTGGCTTCGCTTCGTGCATCATTGGCGGAGCATCTGGCGGCTGTCAAGGAGGAGAGAGCGATGTCGGCGACGAAGCTGGCCGAGGCCCAGCATCAGGCGGAGAGTGCTCAGGCTGCCTTCGACGTCTTTGCTGGCGAGGCGGCTCGGAAGCAGGCCGAGCTGGAGACGCGGGTGGCCGAGCTTACCGTTGCCGCGGCAAGCTCTGCCCACGCCCTGGAGTCCGCCCGGGAGCAGAACACCTCCCTGCAGGACCAGCTCGATGCTGCCGTCGCCAAGCGGAGGCAGCTGCTGGCAGTCACCACCGATCGCGACAGGGAGCTGACCCGGGCGGGCTCTTTCGGATTGGGTGGTCAACCTGCGGGTTAGTGTGCTTACCCGCGATTGTTTGTCATTGTAGCTGCCTGCGCGGAGCTACAGGCGTTGCGGGATCGGCGGGCAGCCGACGCCGCCTGGATGAACGAGGCCATCACCAAGCAGGAGGAGTTGACGGCACTCGTGTCGTTGCTTGCTGACGGCTTGACGGGTAAGTCGTGGTTGCGACTCATCCCACTGGCGCCTTCTGTTGGTGCCTTTCTCATTCTTTTGTCCTTCCGCAGAGAGGGCTGCCACGCTCAAGCTGTCATCCTCGGCTGCAGCCGCGGCCCGGGCGACTCTCCTGCAACGGGAAGAGACTCATCGGGCTCTTACCCAGGGCGCCGTGGAGCTTCTGGAGGGCATTGGCATTGACGAAGGGCCGTCCCTGGTCGAACGCCTCGAGATGGACAGTGGCGTTGCGCGCGCGCGGGGTGTGGCTATGGCTCGGCAGTTGGTTCACCGAGCTGTGGCCATTTTCCTTTCGCATTATCCTGAGTTGAATCGTGAGCTGCTCGGAGAGGGATGGGCCCCCGGGTATGAGGACCACCATTACCCCCAGATCTCGGCGGGGTGTGTTGAGTTCGCCGGGAGGGTAGCCGACGCTGCCATGGAAGACCTAGGATGGCTCGATGATGAGCACTGATCAGGAGAAAACAGTTTAGTAGCACTAGCGGCTTACTGTTATAAATAACCTGCTGGTTCCCCTCCTTAGGCAGAGGGTCTACTTTCTTTTTAAGTTTTACACCCGATCCCTTTTCCTTTCCCTTTCGTCAGGAGGCTAGGGGTCTCCGAGCCAATAGGGCTTCCCTTAGGACGTTGCTGGTCTTGCTCCTTCCCGTAGCTGCCGGAGCGTAGGGACTCGAGAGCGTGGACCGGACGCAGTCACGTCGGGGTATCCCGTAGGGCCAAAGCCCCCGAGCTACCTTCGGAAGGGTTGGGTAGGTGAGAGCCAGGTGTGGTTCGAGGACCGGTGGATGGTCGCTTCCTGGTGTGATGAGTGATTGACAACGTGGTGTGGACTGATTCTTGGCTAAGTATTGCAGGTGCAGGTTGCGGCTTGACTGGTGCAGGTGCAGGTGAAGAACAAGCGCGAAAGGTCGTTGCCGGTGAGGCCTCCAGGTGTGGAGAAGACAAGTAGGCTTGGTTCGAGGGACCCGGTGGCCAGCGGGGTCAAGTGCGGGCCGCATGGTGGCAAGAACGGCAAGATGAATTCATGGACGGTTTCTTGGTTGAGCCTCAAAACCAGGGTCGAGCCGGGACTACGTGGGAGCCGAGTCATGAGTGGTGATTGGCGGAGGCTACACCGAGTTCGCGAGGTTTCCGGTGGTTCACCAGAAAACCACTGGGTTCCTTGGTTGATCCACAAAGCCAAGACCGAAGAACCGAAGACGGAGGTGCAGCAGCTCCAGACCGGTCTGACCGGTGAGGAGCACCGGTCTGACCGGTGTGCGACGACGCAGTCCGGAATCTTCGAAGCGGAGGACACGCGTCGGGATCGCAAGGCTTGCGTCGAGGCTAAGCAAGTTTGCGGTCGCTGGGCATCCGTCCGATGGAGCGAAGACAAAGATTTCCGAATTCGCCCTTGAGGGGCATGTATCCCTAGTTAGCTAGTAAGGGTATTTTCGTCTTTCGGTTGCCTCCATATAACCCAAGTGGTGAGAGGATGGCAGCCATCTCTTGGAACCCTAGCTCATTTGCTTTCCTATTTTCTCTTCCTATTTTCCTTAGGATTTTCTTAGGACTAGCTTGAGAGCTTCATGGTGAGATCTTGTGAGAGAGAAGGATGATCGGGCGGCAAGCTAGACCTTGTATGAACCTCTTTGGTATGTATAGATGATTCGGCGTGGTTCCTCAAGGCTTGGATGTGTCTTTCCCGTTTCTCCTTTTTGGTGATTTTCGGAGCCCTTTCTTGGCGATTTTCTTGGAGCGATTTCGAGGCCTTTCTCTTTGGGATTTGGTGGGGGATGTATGCATGAACCCTTCGTGGTTCTTTTCCCTTTGATTCCCCTCCCAAATCCGTGAGCAAAGGGGCTCGATTTTGGGGTTTTCGTGGCTCTAGGGTTAGAGGCATTCTTGGTGGGATTTCTTCGATTCCTCTTGATTTAGCAAGTTTTGGTGGACCAAATCTTGGCTATGGAGTGCCCATGAGGTGTTCCTACTATCCCCAAAGTCTTGCACAAATCCGTGGAGCGATTCGGGAGATCGGGAGTTGGATTTGGGGGAGTTGACCCGCGGGTGCTGTTCATCCCCGAGCGGCCCAGCCTGACCGGTCTGACCGGTGCTGCTCACCGGTCTGACCGGTGCAGAGGCTCTGTGGGTTTTGCCTTGGGTGAACGTTCTGGTGAGTTCGTTGTAGTCCCGTGTTGCTGCTGTTTCGAGTTTGGGTCAGTTTGGAGCTCGGTAGGCCTGTTTGGTGGATTTGGGGTTTCCTGGCTTGAACCGGTCTGACCGGTGAGCTACATCGGCCTGACCGGTGTAGGGGCCTTCTGTGGAAGTTCCCAGGTTTTACCAGCAGGGACCGGTCTGACCGGTGCTGCTCACCGGCCTGACCGGTGTAGGTCAGTGGTGCTCGAGTTGGTGTTCCGCTGCGTTCTCGAGTCCGTGAAGGTGGTTGTTGGTTCCTAGGACCAGTAGCACTCCAGTGGCTGCGTGGTCTTGGCCAACTTGGGTAGTTGAGTCGGAGACGTGATTTGGAAGCCGTGTTCGTCTTGTTGGAGTTCTCATCTCCTTCGAGAAGAATTTTTATCGGCTCCCATTCACTCCCCCCCTCTCTGGTTCGCCTAATCGGTCCTTCAGTAGGTCGGGCGTCGAGCTACTTTTTAAGAAAAGAGACGCCGAGGTAACATCTGCCGCCGATACTTTTTAGAGGCGTGGGGAGATCGACCTAACCATCCTGGACATAGCTCGCGGAACCTTGCACGTATAGCCGCGGGGGCGTCAGTACTCGGCCGAGCGTGGTCAGATAGTTACAGATTCCTTCCCTCTTGCTCTTTGAGTTGGCGGAGTGTTTCTCGAAAAAGGCTTTTTTGGAAAAAAAGACTTTGGTTTTTCGAGGGGCACGTTGCCCCTGGATGGATCCCCCGAGCAACAAAGGAATTTTAGGTCGAGGACCGTAAAATGGTTTGTTGCTTAGGATCGCTCGCATCAAGAGACCTTTTTGGTAAAAGTCGCGCTTATGATGGAAAAACGGAAAAAGGGCGGGCACTTTTATTCATCATAAGCATAAAACGGTACACAGTACAATTGCAAGGGTAGAGACAACGTAGCTGGTCTAGGTCGTTTCGACCATCATGATGTCGTTGTTGGGATTCCCAGCCGAAGTTCCTGCAGCCATCCTCTCGGAGCGGATGAGGGCCTCTGCGAACTGGAAGTACTCAGCGTCGCACTCAAAAGCATGTTGGAACTTGGTGTCGATGGTGATGACTCCCTTGGGTCCGGGCATCTTCAGCTTGAGGTAGGTGTAGTTGAGGACCGCCATGAACTTTGCGTATGTCGGCCTCCCGAGGATCGCGTGATACGTTCCCGAGAAGCCGACAACCTCGAAGGTGAGCGTTTCCTTGCGGAAATTCCCCTCGTCGCTGAAGGTGACTGGTAGGTCGATTTGTCCAAGCGGGACCGCCTCCATCCCGGGAACGACTCCGTGGAATGGGGTCGAAGACGGGCGGAGCTAAGACCGCTGGAACCCTATGCTGTCGAGGGTGGTCATGTTGACGATGTTGAGGCCGCTTCCTCCGTCCATGAGCACCTTGTGCACCCACTTGGTGCCGAAGTGCGGTGCCACCACGAGGGGGTAAGCCCCCGGCTGTGGAATGTGGTCGGGGTGATCCGCCCGGTCATACGTGACGGCCGTCTCGGACCACCGGAGGTACGAAGGCACGACCGGCTCGGTGTGGTAGATCTCCTGCAGGATGCGCTTATGCTTACGCCTCAGAGGGCGAGCGGGCGTCCCGCCGAAAATCATCATGACAGCGCCATCTTCCTTGGGGAAATCGTCGCGCTCGGCATTCTTGGTGGCGCCGGTATCGGCCGCGTCTTGCGGTTAATTCTTCCCTCCGAGGTATCTCTTCATGAGGTTGCAGTCCTTCATGGCGTGCTTGACCGGGGTCTCGTGGTAAGGACAAGGTGCCTCAAGCATCTTCTCGAAGTGATCCCTCGGGGGACCAACCTTGGGCTTGGACGGTCGTTTGTCGGCCGCCGCCACCAGGTTGCTGTTGCGGAGCTTGCGCTCTTTCTTCTTTTTCTTCTCCGGGCGAGCGGCCGGAGCCTCACCCTGCTCCTCCTCGGGCTTCCTCTTGCTGAAAGCGACGGCTTCCTCCCCGTCGGCGTGGTCAGTGGCCAGGTCAAGGAGCTTGCGGATGGTTTTCGGCTTGACTCGCCCTATCCGATGGACAAGGGTCTCGCACGTGGTACCATCTTGGAAAGCGGTGATGACCTGGTTGTCGGTCGTGTCGGGGAGCTCAGCGCAACGCTTGGAGAACCGGCGAATGTAGTCACGGAGACTCTCACCCTTCTTTTGCCGGCAATGGCGAAGTTCGCACGCATTGCCAGGCCGCGCGTAGGTACCTTGGAAGTGCCCTATGAAGGCGTCCCGGAGCTAGGCCCAGCTGTTGATCCTCCCTCGTGGGTGGTGCTCAAGCCAGGTACGCGCCGAGTCGGCAAGGTACAGCGGGATGCTCTTGATGATGAACAGATCGCTGGTTGCGCCGCCGTTGTGGCAGGCAAGGTGATAGTCCTCAAGCCATACGACCAGGTTGGTATCCCCATCGTACTTTGCGACGGTGATCGGAGCACGATACCGAGCTGGAGGGGCTGCAGTGAGGACGTTGGTGCCGAAAGCCCGCGGACCTCGGGGGTCGGGCGTCGGACTCCGGCTTCGATCCTCACTGCTGTCGTAGCGGCCCCCGCGCCTCCGGCTGTAATCCCTTCACGGCCGGCGTTCGCCGTCCGACCCGCCTCGGGTCATCGTCCTCCCACGCGCCGAGGATGCGTCTCGGGCCTTGTGGATGGAGTCGGCCTTGCGGCCGGTGGGCGAGCGTACGCTCTCCGCGCGGTCCGGCTGCCCTGTTGGGCATGGGGACCCGCGGTGAACCGAGCGTTCTTTGTCCGGGGCCCGCGCCTCGCGGCGCCGGGACGCCGAACTTTCCGCCTGCTGCTCGGCGGCCACGTTGAGGAGCGTCTGGTGGTGCTGACGGAGCTTCTTTTCCTCTGGGGTCGTTGGCTCGGGGCCAGCCCAGAGGAGTACGGCTGCCGCGGCGAGGTTCTGGGAGGCCCGTTTAGCGACGGGAGTCCCATGAACGTCGCCGACGATGCAGCGGCGTACATCTCGTGCGCGGTCGCGCGCGGGCATTGCCACGGCCTCCGTGCCGAGCGCGTGGTGGAGCTTCGCCTGCTCGTCCTTGAGAGCCTTCTGAGCCTCGTCGAGCTCGTCGAGGCGCGCCTGCTACCGCTCGCGGCCGTACTCGTCCTGCAGAGGGTCGCCGCAAGCGGAAACGTCAGGCGATGTGGGCTCACCTTCCGCGGAGCTGTCGTCGGAGTTGTCGGAGTGGTCCGCGTCGGGCTACTGCTGAAGGATGAAACACTCGCGCCTCGGGTCGTGGGGCGTCGACGCCTTCTCGGCGGGAGGCGCGCTCTCGGCCTCATCGCAGCTCGCCTGAGAAGCCCCCGAGGGGACAGGTCGTGCATTTCCCGTGGCGGCGGGAGCTTTCGCCCCACCGTAGGGGAGTCATGTCTGTCCCTCCGGCTACACGGAGTCGTAGCAGAGCCTGAACTCATCCCAGGTCAGCGTCTCCTCTTCCTGCTGCCCGAACACGAGCATGGAGGTGGTGAACGCCGCGAAGCGGAAGAGCTCCTGGGACGGCTTTGGGCCCAAAGCGACCGCCATGTTACGGCCGACCAGGTCCCAGACCCGATATGCGGCAGACTTCACCGCCCGCGGCTCCTCAGGCGGCTGCCCCTGAGGCGGCGCAGGCATGTCGGGTTGGGACCAGGAGAAGACGGCCCCAACGGGCGACTCGACTGGACCATCGAAGATGAAGTCCAGGGAGCCGAAACGCAGCACGGTGGTGCGCGCCGGCTGTTCGTCGGAATGGGCCATCCGGACCCTTGTTTGGCGTCGTGACACACGAAGTGCCCCTACCTGGCGCGCCAACTGTCGGGGTTTGATACCGCCGGCAAGTAATTTTTGGTATGAATCGTGCGTCTGATCCGGATGGTTGGGCTTAGAGACACCGGGATTATACTGGTTCAGGCACCGAGGGGATGCCCTATGTCCAGTTCGGGAAAGTGTTCTATATGCCCACAGGGGGGCTTGTAGTAGGGGATACAAGCTTAGGGAGGGAGGGAAGAAGTCCCAAGTCTCTGTATGTGAGTGAGAGCAGCTGATGCTCGGTGATTGTGGTGTGTTGTTTTTCGTCTTGCCGAGTTCGTATATCCTATTTGTCTCTCTTGTTCCCGAGGCCAACCTCTGCTTTTATAGTTCAAGGAGGGCCGGCGTACAAAGGTTAAGATGGTAAAAACTCATTCTGCTACAGTGCTGCAACAGTGCCGGAACAGTGCCACACCGTGGGCCTTCGTCTCCCGTTGGCGCCGTACGCTGCCCCAGCATCGGTAGCCTTCGTAGGGCGGTGTAGCCTCGGCCTCTGTCCCGAGGCGGCTTCTTTCCGACCCAGGAGCCTGCTGGTCACACTAGGTCGGTGCTTCCCGTGCAAACCTCGACCTTCCCTCTGATGCTTGATGGGTCGGGTCACGTTGTTCGATGTCTTGCAGGCGAAGGATTCGTGTGTCCTTGGCCACTGTTCAGTATCAGGTGATGGGACGCCGGGACAGTCCGTCTCCCACGCCGGGGAAAATCTCATCATTACCTGATCCTCTGACAGAGCAGATCCGCGTGCTCCGCTGCAGTTGCACGTCCCGCGTGACGCGGGGCAGCTTCCGCCACGTTGCGGTCCGCCCCTGGGGGGGCCGGGCGTCAGATTACGGCGGAAGGAGCCTAGGTCGTGCGAGGCGGAGCCTCCCGCCGAGGTAACCGGGTTGGTTGCTTGAGTCGGAGGTGGCTCTGCGATGGGGGGCCGAGCTGTTATTCTTAAAAGGAAAGGAGCTGAGCCTGGCCTTACCAGCAGTCGGTGTTGGGCCTCTGCTGACACGGCCCACCATTAGTCTTCCTGATTTGGGGTTTAGGGGTTAAAATGATTACCCCCGGTTCATCCCCTCTTCAGTGTGTGCCACACACACGCGGCGCCGGCCTACTAGGAGTACTAGGCTACTAAACACACACATGATGCGACACTGTACACACGGTTAGGGCAATCCTAATGGGACATTTATGATGGTTTTTATGTCTATTAATTATCTTGCCAACTAAGCAAAATGTTGATGTGGCAGCCTAATTAATTAAGAAAGAGAGCACAAATCATAGAAATCATTTTCTGATGGAGAAACCATGTCTACTCTTGACCAAATGCATAAGAAACCTTGAATTTGTCATTGGGAAGAAACCACTAGTTTCTATGGGATTAATACAACACTCCCCATTGGTCAAATTGGGAGAGAAAAAGAGAAAATAATTATTACTTGAAGGCATTACAACTGTGAAGTATAGTTTCTATAGATAATTTCTTATGCTATGAAAACCGTGTCAGTTTCCTCCATTGAGACTGTCCTTATATGCTGGGATACAGAGCCGTAACGCGCATCACAAAGCATTCCAAACGCTAGTGCCACCACTACGGGAAAATCGATGTTTGCCGTGCGTTTCGATCTTTCCCGTACGCATTTTTTCGGGCGCACGGCAAATAAAAAACACCCGATAAACAAATAGTTTCCCGTGCGTTTTGCCTTGACGCACGCCAAACATTTTTCCCACCGCACGTTACCCCCGTTAGCTTGTTCGTTGCCTTTGCCGTGCTCCAGGACAAGACGCACGGCAAAGACATTACCTTTCTCGTGTGTCGTAGGAAAACGCACGGCAAACTTATATGTTTGCCATACGTTTCCACCTGGCGCACGACAAATATATACGTTTGCCTTGCTTTTTCCCACAGCGCATGACAAAGTATTTTTTAAAAAATTTGATTTTTGTACTTTTTTTATTTCTCCACTTCAAGAACATTATTTTGTACTCTATATTTCAATTTTATACATGTCTCAATTAATTTACTATTTTTAATAATTATGTGTCACTTAAAGAATATTTGTCGTATACGTCAAATTTGAACTGCAAGTGCATAAAGTAATGTAGTAAAGTTTGTGGAAAAATCATATTCATGTAATTGAATCATTTTTAAGACCTTATCGATGAAATTGGATGAAATTTTGATCATTTTATTCCCGAATCATGAAAACCCACATGTGGTTGCAATGTTTTTTAATTGTATAAATGCAAATAAAGTTTGAAAATCATGAGATTCGTCGAGGGCTCATGGTATCCTATGTGAAGCTTGTGATAAATCATATAGAGTGTTTTGACCAAGTTGTCATGGATGGTGTTTAGAAACCGAAGTATCTCGCTAGAAGTTTCAGAGTGTTTTATAGAGTTACGAAAGATATGGTTGGATTTATAGGTGAAATGACATTCAAATTGAGTTTTGACTTCAAATCTTGTTTCTATAAACAATAGACAACATAACTTAATTTGTGTTATTTTTTAAAGTTTTTTCAAATTTATTTGATAATTTTTATGAATCTTATAAAATTGGTTTGTCGTGCGCCTGGCCAAAAGCGCACGGCAACGCACGGCAAAGAATATTCTTTGCTGTGCGCCATTAATACAACGCACGGCAAAGGCCAAAGCGGCCCACTCGATACCGAGGCCCTTATTGGGCCAGCCGGCCCACTCCACCCCCCAAATCCTATGTATAAAACAACCAACCCCTCCCCCACCCCACCCATCCTGCCCCCCACCGACGCCGCCGCCTCCCTCTTCTCTCTCGTCCGCTGCGCCTCCCTTTCTCTGCCTCCCTCCTCTCCCTCGGCGGCCACCGGCGCCCGGCCCCCCTCCCGTCGCTCGGCCCCCTCCTCTCCCTCGGCGGCCACCGTCGCCTGGCACCCCTCCTCTCCCTCGGCGGCCACGATGGCGCATCCCCCTCCCTCTCCCTCTCTCTTGCGCGGATCTGGCGGCGCCCGGTGCGGTGGAGGCCTGCTCCGATGCCTTGGAGGCCCGGCGGCCCCCACACGGTGGCCCTCCGGAGCCGCGGCCCCGTCCCCTCCCCTCCCTCCAGCACGGTGGCGGTCGGATCCAGCGCGAGGAGGTCGGATCCGGCGACCGGCTCCCCTGCGGCCGGCACGAGGAGGCCGGATACAGTCGTCCCCTCCCCTGCGGCCGACGCGGCGACGTGGTGGAGGTTGCGGTGGAGGCGACGCGGTGGAGGCCCGGCGTCAGCCCCGACGCGGTAGAGGACCGGCGGCGGCCCCGGCCGCATCGCGCGCTACCTCAAGACGGGCAAGTCGCCGAGCGCGTCGGCGGCGGAGCTCCCGTCTACCTCTCCACCGTCCTCCAGTACCTCGCCGCCGAGGTACACCTTGTCCTCCCTCTCTCCTCGTTATTGTTCCCCC
Source organism: Cenchrus fungigraminus (assembly GCA_036936925.1). Classification (NCBI taxonomy): domain Eukaryota; kingdom Viridiplantae; phylum Streptophyta; class Magnoliopsida; order Poales; family Poaceae; genus Cenchrus; species Cenchrus fungigraminus. The sequence continues at coordinate 56,118,933 of CM072768.1, read as the reverse complement.
GCCCCTTCCTCGGTGGATTCGTCTCTGAACCCGCTTCTTCCCCATTTCGTTGCAGGTGCTGGAGCTCGTCGGCAACGCAGCACGCGACAACGAGGAGGAGGAGCACGACACGGTGGAGGCCCGGCGGCGTTCCCGGCGCGGCGGAGGCCGGCGGGAGTTGGGGCGGCGTCCCCGACGCAGTGGTGGCCCGCCGGTGGTGGGCCCGGCCTGTGTTAGGGGTTTTTTCTTTTTTTAGTTTCGTTTGCCATGCGTTCATGGTGCAGGCGCACGACAAAGAACTCACAAATCCGTCGGCCGCCGTCTCAGACGGCCGCGCCGTTAGGCTACTTTTTTTTTCGCCGTGCGTCGTCCCCGACACACGGCAAAGGTCCATTACCGTGCGTGTGACGAAAAACACACGGCAAAGGTCCGTTGCTGTGCAAATATGTGTCGTGCGGCCGTTGCCGTGCGTCCGAAACACACGGCAAACGCTAGTTTATCCATAGTGCGCCTACTACAAACGTCGTATCGTCTGCACAAACTCTATGGTTGGTTGCATTTGGTGGGAGGAGACCGAGCGCGGTGTTGATGAGCAGCTAGCAGCCTACGTATACGGTTATAGTACGCGCGCCTGCTAGGTCCCTCGCTTGCGTTGCGTGCGTAATCCCGTGCGTATATACATACGGTCCCATACACGCCATCCCTGCCTGCTTCCATGTGCGCGTACGATGGGATCGCGTGTCGATCACGTACGCCTCGTGCACGTACCTAGTACTCCTACGCTTTACAGGACAGAGAAAGAGACACGTACTGCTGTCCACACGACGGGGTACAAGCGGATGCACAAGGGATCGAAGGGTGCAAATGCGACTATGCGAGGAGAGCCGAGGATCGATGTACGTACGATTGCAGATGGCGGAATGGCCGAATCCATCCTGAACTATCGGCAAAAACTCAGTTTCGTCCCTAAATTATAAAAAGGGTTAATTCAGTCGTCGAACTATCTAAATTGGTCCAATTTGGATCCCACACTCACACCGTTTGTCGTCCGTCTCTCCCCGTCTTCCACACGTGAGGAAGAGCAAGCAGAGGAAGTAGAGGGCTGTTGATGTGCGCCACCAACGCCAGTGCCTGGCTGTGCGCTTCGGCGGGGGCATCAACGCGCGCGGTCGTTGACCCCCACCGCCACCGGCGTGGTCGTCGATCCCCACCACCGCCGGCACGGGGATGCAGAGCAACACCATCTCGTCGGCACGTAGCATGGACGCGGCCGCGCACCCGCCGAGGCGGAACTCGAAGTCAGCGCCAGATCTGGGCCAAGCTTCCCTCCCGCCACCACCGGCTCCCTCCCCTGCGTCTCCTGCCGTGTTGCTCGTCGCCAACTTCGGCGGTCCTCACTTCATCCCTGCATCGCCTGCCGCGCTGGGTGCGCAACCTCCACCGAGGCGCGGCGCGAAATGGTGTGGGTCGGCGCCGACCCCCGCGCGTGACGAAGCTTCTCGCTGCCCTCCGTCGACCACGCCAAGAACGAGGCGCTCCCAGCGAGGGCGTGGCGACGAAGCGGCCTGTGAAGCCCCGTACGCCGACGCTAACGCCGCCCAACGAGCCCGAGTGATCAACACCTGGGAGCTCATGGCTGGGCTCGAGGACGACGACGCGCCGACGCCACGCGCCGTGCACCAGAGCTTGTCCTTCAACGAGTCGTGCGCGGGTGGGTCGTGGAGGTGCCGACGATGGAGGCGCAGTGGATGCAAGATGACATGGACATGCCGCCCTAGGCCTTGGAGTTTAATCCTGAGATACTGTTCGGATTTCGGGAGGCTCTAGAGGACGCGCCGCCGTCGCAGCCGACGGTTATCTCATCGGCCGAAGAGGAAACAGAGACACCAAGGCAGTAGAGGAAGAGCAGGCAGACGCAGATGCCAGCTGCGACACGCCAATATCCCCGGCCGCCAGCGACATGCCACAGCCCTCCGGCATCGTCCGTGCCCACATCAACGCATTCCAGGAGTGGATCGAGCGAAGGTGGAGCAAGGGTCGTGACGCCAAAGGTTTCGCCGCTGTGGCCGCTTGGTGGCGAGTGTAAGGCGGTGGTGTACTTCACGAGCCTCAGCCCCTGCGTCGCCTGCCACGCTGCTCGTCGGCTCGTCGCCAACTCCGGCGATCGCACCCAGCGATAGCCGCGCACCACGGCCCCGGCTTCCTCCGGCGGCGGCGCCCGGGTTTGCAAGGACGGCGTGGTTCGGCCGGCCGCCGGCGCCTCGTCTCGTATATTTTGTAAGCAGGCACATGGCAGCTGGATTTTGACCTGAACGGCGACCGGTGACGACGTGTGCATACGAGGAGTGACGGACGGGAACGGTGTGAGCCTGAGGACGAAATTGGACCGATTTGGATAGTTTAGGGACTAAATTGACCCTTTTTGTAGTTCAGGGACGAAATTGAGCTTTCGTCGATAGTTCAGGGACGGATTCGGCTATTCCCCCATTGCAGATTGCAGAGGGTACGTGTCCTGCCGTCTTGGCACCGTACTGCATGCGAAGTGTCCCCACGGGCTACGGCCACGTACTGTCCGTCGTCGTGTTTGGTTCCCTAGTCTGTTTTCCTAGTCTGCACCCCTCCGGCCAGACTCTGAGCATGCAGAGTGTCGTTGTTTGGTTGCCAGGACATCCAGAGTCAGGCTAGAAAGAGCAGATATTTGGTTGCTTATACGAGATAAGTCGCATGAGATAAAAAAATATTATTTTTATTTTGTACAAATACAGTTTTAAAGGACTTATTTTATCTAATCATGTCTTAATTATCCATAAAATACATTAATATCACTTGAGATTTACTAATTATACACTAATACATCATTAGTGGGAGAAACAACTGCATCACCCGAGCCTGGCTCCGCAGAAACGGCCGATTCGAGCGTTTCTGGGGATGCAGGCAGCGAGGGTGAAAATGCATGTGGAGAGCTGACTCTGGGGGCGGTACTAGTGGCGGAGCTGGCCCAGCCCAGTGACAGTGTAGAAAATGGGTCTAATTCTTCGTTACACTAGCTGCTAGTGTACAAAATATGGGCCGGCGACTAGGGCCCAGGCCTGGGCCGCAGCTCCGCAACTGGGCGGTACAGGCAATCAAACGCCGCTCGTCTGCACCCGTGAGCCTGGTTGGCCCATAAACAGCGAACCAAACGCACCCCATACGATTTACGAGTAGTATATACGTACGTGTGAAGATAGAACGCACTGCACGATGCCATCTAAACATAATCCTCGTGAGGAGGCGGCCGGCACAGAGAACGTACTACTATACTGTATTACTGTACACTGCTACGTACATACTCCGCCGTACTCCCGTAATTAGGAGTACTAGTTAATAACTATTACTATAGTACAGTACGTAGCATGCAGCACAGCAGCAGTACCGTCCGGGCAAAGGTGCACGCATGCAGTGCAGTGGGACTCTGCACCTGGCCTGGCCTGCAGCTAGTGCATCTCGCGCGTGCGTCGTCGTCCGGGTCTGGTGGGCGATGACGATGATGATCCAGTCCCCGCGGTCTTGGCGTAGCGAGGTTCCCTGCGTCCCTTTCCCTGCAGCAGCAGCCTCGAGCTTGCAGTAGGGCCACGTGCTGTCCCTCATGGTCGATGACAGCAAGTGCGCCCGGTGGCACACTAGCAGCAGAAGCAGCATCATCATCATCATCATTTTGTTAACTAACCAAACGTAATCCTTGGGCGCCCGATCGCTGACAGCTTTGATTTTGTCCGTGGATGCCGCCACGGGCCCGGTCCCTGGGCCACGCACGCGCTTCAGCCAGCGGCAGATTAGATTAGAGACCAGATTACTATACGCGATCGATCGACCAGATCCTGGTAGGTAGTTCATACTTAAGCTAAACACAAGGAGGTGGATTAGTTATTCTAACTACTATAATTAACAACTGCTAGTACTATAGTAGTCTGCAGGCGGCGCCGGCGGCACACGCACCTGGTCTGGCCCGGAGCGCGTCGTGCATGAGTGCATCCATCCATCCCGGCGCTTTGACCGGCGGCCCGGCGCGCCGCGGGCGTGGCGTGCTCCACCCACCGTGCGTCCCGCTAACTGCCGCGCTGCCGACGTGTAACGCCGGGGAGGCGTCCCCACGTGCCCCCGCGTGCGTGCGTGCGTGGCCGCAGCAACCAAACGCCAAGCCAAGACGACCCACCATTTAAAAAAGATGGGAACAGGAAATCCGAAATCCGGAGGGGATGGACGTTGTACGGGATCCGCCTGTCTGGGCCGGCCGGCCGTTGGGGTTGGGGGCATCCCCGCCATTATCGCGCTGCTCGATCTCGCGGCGCTACCTGCCAACCCTAATTTAACTCCGTGTCTCGTACGTACTCCTCCACTGCTGACCGCATTGATTTCCGGCAACCGTACATGCACGCCCGCATGCGTGCGTGCTCCGTCCTCGTCGTCCGCTTCCCCCACCGCCGCGAACCCCGCGCGCCCTCCTTTTGTCGTTGCCTCCCACCACCACCGCCAGTCCGCCACTGCATGCCCACCGCGCCCCACTCGCCGTCGCCCACCCTCCGCGTTACATAAAACCAACACACCCCTTCCTTCCCCTGCATACCTAGAACCTAGTATTTACCTATACCTTCCTCTCACCCTCCTTCGTTCCTCAGATCGAGTGCCAACTGCCAAGCCATCTCGATCCCTTCGAGACATGCTTCAAGGCGTAACCATGGCGGCCGTGCAGCAGCCGCACTTCGCCGCCGGCCTCGCGGCGGGGTACCTTGTTCCGCCCTGCGACGCCGGTGAGCAGATGGTGTGGGCACTCAAGGACCATGCAGGCAATGACGGCTGCTACCCGAATTATTACGACTACGCCGCCGCCCAGAGCGACGTGACGTGCAACGGCGGCGGCGGCGGCGATAAGGTGGTCGTGCGGCCTTCGCTGAAGCGCGGCAGGGAGCACGACGACCTCGCGCGGTACTGTGCGGCGCCGGCGCCCTCGTCGTCGGCGCTCCTGCCGATCCCGGGGATGGAGCAGTCGGCGACGGCGTCAACCAGCGGCCGGCCGGCCACCCCGATCGCGGCGGCGGGGTCGGTGGAGGACGCGCTGGTGGCCGAGATGTGCGGCCGGCAGGGCGAGGAGATCGACGCGGTCGTGCGCGCCGAGTGCGACCGCCTCCGCGCCGGGCTGGAGCGGGCGCGCAAGCGGCGGTGCGTCGCGCTAGTGCGCGCCGCCGCGGCCGGCGCGGCGCGCGCGCTGCGCGACAGGGAGGTCGAGCTGAATGTCGCGCGCAGGCGCGCGGCGGAGCTCGAGGAGCGGCTGCGGCAGGCGGCGGCCGAGGGCCAGGCGTGGCGCGACGTCGCGCGCGGCAACGAGGCCGTCGCGGCGGGGCTACGCGCCACGCTCGAGACGCTCCTCCTCGGCGGCGCCGGCGCCGGCACCCTGGCATTGCCGACCACCACCACGGTCCTCGAGGAGGGCTTCGGCGACTCCGGCGACCCGGCCGCCGCGGCGGCGGACGACGCGTGGTCGTGCTGCTTCGTCGAGGCCGAGGCCGGCGCCGGCGCCGCCGCGGCCACGTCGTCAGCAGCGGGGCCGAGCATGTGGGAGTGCCGGGCGTGCGGCGGCGGCGAGGCGTCGGTGCTGCTGCTGCCGTGCCGTCACCTGTGCCTCTGCAAGGCGTGCGAGCCCCGGGTCGACGTCTGCCCCGTCTGCCTCGCCGCCAAGACTGGTGCCATCCACGTCGCCGCCGGCTGATGACCAAGACCAATTGACCACTCGCCGTGGCGCCACCACCAGTTGGCTCCGGTGGTCTCGTGCTCGCCAACTAACTCTCGAGACGTGTAGTGATGGTGTAATTAGTAGGCTGTTATATTAGATGAGCATGAGCTTGATCGATCCCGTTCCTTTGTTCTTTCCGGCGGATATATAGTTTAATTTTGTTCATCGTTTCGTCGTCGATTTTGCTGAGCGATGACGAACGAGGAATTCCACATGGTTCCACTCTCCAGGCCTGATGCGAATGCAGATGTGCATTTTCTCATACGGGTGCGCCTTTAAAGCGTTTTTTTAAGATGTGTTCTTAGCGCGAGCTATCGAAATCGTTCGCACCCGTTGGTCGAGATTTTGTTTAAAAAGCATGATACCAAAAATAACGCTGTTGTATAATAGCACGCCGCCATGGTTTTTAATGTCATGCTATGTACCCACAGTGCCGTGCTAGGAAAATCTGAGCCGCCGATTCAGCAAGGCAATGGACAACCATGATAGTTCGTGCTGAGAACTATGTATTTTCGGTGCAACTTCTCTGTTTCTGCCCTGTTTTTTTTTTTCCTTAATTCAGCTGAGTCGCTGTTGCTCTGCTTTCCCTCGCTCCAGATGTGCATCAAGATTGTCCGGTAATAATTTTGTTGCTTCCGTTGGAAACGGTTCTCCAATTATGTCCCCACTACAGTTCGGACTCGATCTTGCAAGTTCTAGTAGGACTCCTACTTATATGGATTGCAATAGAGGTTTTTTAAAGCGCACAATACAACTCTGCGGTATTACGGTAATATTACCGGTTTTTTACTATGGGTAAATGATAATTTCCTCAAAATATATTATTTGGAAAACTTTTCCCTGCTGCCCATTCAGCCGAGACCCACCCGATTAATATATTTTATTTCCTATATTACAACAATAGCATTTTACATTTCCGGTAATACTCTTATACTACCCATATCACTACCGGATTCAGCTTAGTTGCCGTGAGCCGGTTACTCACGGCAAAGGACGGTCTACCGACGGCAACACCTTTGCCGTGAGTTGCCGCCGGCAAAGGGCTCACGGCACAGTTCTGCCGGCAAACAGCATAGTTGCCGTGAGCCTACCGGTTGACTCACGGCAAACGTGTGCCGTGAGTGGTCAATAGCGCATGACAAAGGTCTTTAACGGGACTCACGGGAGGCGTCTTAACGACTCATTGTGCCGTGAACGTGACGGCAAGCTCACGGCAAAGGAGCAACACGTGGCAGCTTCCTAGGTGAGGTCTGAGGTGAAAGAACCGTGTTGCCGTGAGCCGAAAATCCAGCTCACGGCACAGCAGCTGGTTGCCGTGAGCCGCTCCTCAGCTCACGGCACAGAGTCCACACGTGGCAGCTTCCCAGGTGAGGTGACGTCACGTGGTTGCCGTGAGCCGGCCGTCCAGCTCACGGCACAGAGCAGCTGGTTGCCGTGAGCCACTCCTCTGCTCACGGCACAGAGGCCACACGTGGCAGCTTCCCAGGTGAGGTGACGTCACGTGGTTGCCGTGAGCCGGCCGTCCAGCTCACGGCATAGAGAAGCTGGTTGCCGTGAGCCGAGCCCTTTGCTCATGGCGTAGGGGCTATCCCCCAGCTGCCAGGTTTCACACCTTTGCCGTGAGCACAAGCCGAAGCTCACGGCATAGGTGCAATAGCTCAAGGTAAAGTACCCGCTTTGTTTTTTTATTTTTTCCCAGAACCATATATGGCACCTCACATTCGATACAACATCACAGGCAGTTCAAATATCACCATAACCATCACAAGCAGTTCAAATATCATCATAATCATCACAGGCAGTTTAAAATATCATCATAACCATCACAGACAGTTCAAATATCACCATAACCATCACATAAGTTCACATAGGCATCACATAAGTTCACATAAGCATCACAAACAGTTTAAAGTCCATAAGTCCACAAATGCAACATAAGTCCAAATGCATGTAAAGTCCATAACTCACTCTTGCAGCGACTGCCTTGGCTGCGGCGAGTGCTCCGGTGGCTGCTGCGGCGACGTAGTCGCCGACTCTCCAGTTGTCGGCGGCGGCCATGTGTAACCTGGTGAGCCGGTTGGCGGCAGCCCCATGCCCGACGGAACATGCGGCCACGACGGCCACGTGTAAGTAGACCCGTGAGGCGCTTGCCCCCACGGTCCAGTCCCGGGGACCAACAGAGGCTGCTGAGACGGCGACACGTCATGTGCAGCCGGGCTATCATTCGATGCCGCCGGCATATTCTACACAAAATTTTAAGCCAAAAACATGGAAGTACAACATTCTAAGTATGTCACTATGAGAATGAAAGTTCTATATGAATATGAGAATAAAACTACATTTCTATGTCATTCTAGGTTTCTAAGTCATTTTAGGTTGCTTAGCTCTCTAAGTCACTACCAGAAATGGAAAGACAAGTGGGAAACAAACTCACCGAAGTACTCAGAGTCGGTCTAGCAGGAAGTACGAGCCCAGGTGGAGAAGGGAGTTGCACTTGTGGTTGTGTTTGAGCAATCACCGAAGTTAGACCTTGGATGTACTGAAGCACCTGCTGCATCTGCTGCGTATTGGCCTCGACATACTGCTGCATCTGCTGGTGGTCCCTCTGCCGTTCGGCCTTCTCTTCTGCAAGCTTGGACTACAATTTTTGTTCCCAACATTAGAATACAAAGCAAAAATATATGAAGCATGGTCAATGAACGACGGATATAGACATCTAATTACCGTGACTATCTCCAACAAGGACTCAGCAACGGTCGGTCGTCGCTGTATGGGCGGGGCTGAGCTCGTGCTCCGAGCTTTCACCACCGGGAGACTGGGAACCTCAGCCGGGTCGAGGATGCTGTCGCCCACAAAGTATCGACCATGCTGCTTGCCGTGTCCGATCCTCATTATGACTTCTCCATCAAGGGGCGCCATCCTCGGATCGAACTCTGGCCCATGGACCTCCCTTGCCATTGTGTTGTACCGAACAATGCGGGGCTGGATCGTCGGGTTGATGTACGCCTCGGGCGGGTCTGCCTCGTTGTAGGTGATGTCCGACGTCGCCTTGCCCTTGTGAGACAAAGCATATGCCTCGAGCTGGGAGCAAGGCTGGCCACCATGTGCCCGAGACTGCGACAAACAACAAGATTGTCACAAATAATGCAAAATTGTGAACATTGCAATAAAGAAATAAATTCATGTACCCATCTAGCCGCAAAATGCCTTAGGTTTAGGTTGCCTTGATGGTGTGCCAGACCTGACATCTTCAAACGCCGCTCCCGGCGCTTGAGGTGCATCTTGTCCCACTCTGGGTCAAGCCACCTGTCCACCAGCCTTGCCCAAGCCCGCCGATTGCCGCTACACCATCATGGAGGCACCTGCACGTCATCAAGTGCATGCCATATCAAATTGATCATACATGAACGATGAGAAGTTAATATTGCAGTGAGATGTTCATTACCCTCAACCATTCATCTCTGGGCAGCTTCTCGTTTCTTGCCTGCTCTTTGGTGATTTTCTGTTTCTTGTGCTTTGCGAAGTAGAACACAACGGCGCCCACACGCGCCTCGTAAATCATATCATGCACCAGCTTTTGACAGGCATTCCTCGCCACCTCATTCGCCCTTTCCAGAGAGCCCTCCTCACATCTGTAGAAATCCTGCATATACAAGTGTTGTCAATACTTTAGGAATATGCAAAGTAAAACCGATGTATTGAGATTAGCAATGTTTTGCGAGGAAGACTTACCCATAGTTCGTTTACCACACGCCCGGCCTTGGTATTGAAATTCCTGTCGTCTCAATCATCTTGATCGGTCGTCGTGACGTAGTGGTCAAACATCTCTGCTAGCTCCTCTCGGTCCCCAACCTCCACCAACCCAGGCTAGTGAATCTTGCACAAAATACCGAGGATGCCATTGGGAAGACGTGAGTGACGACCTGGAGCGACTACCCTCCATCCCCTGCAAAATTGATTCAGACAAATTAATAATTTCAATTGTGAAAGTTCAAAGTAACCAATGAAAAAGGATTGGTAAATTACCTTTTCCCATCAGGTGCAATCATCAGTCGTTCCGCAAGAGGTACGGGACGTGTCGGAAGCGTCGATGGGCCTCGCAACCAGATTTTCCCAGCCCCCTGCTCCCCACCCCCCTCCTCCTCTCCCTCTCCCTCTCCCTCTCCAGATCCTCCTCACTATGCCTCAGCCTCTCCGCCTCCCTCTCCTCCCTCTGATCCGCAGACTGTGGCACCATAGGAGAGGGACGCGATTTGTGACCCGCCCTCCCTCCAGACAACGAAGAACCAAGGGGGGAGGGTGACCTCCGGCGACCAACCCTCCCTCCTCCTCCTCCTCCAGACGGAGGTGCATGCTCCGGAGTGGGTGACCTCCTGCGACCCCTCCTACCACCTGCCCCGGAGCCCTCAGCCGTCTCGGAGCCGTCAAGGGCGCTACGAGGGTAGAACTCGTTGAGGTTCCTCGTCACCCCGCGACCACCGCGGCCGCCTCCGCCTCTGCCGCCGCGTGCCCTAGGCATCTTCGTTCAATCAACTGCAAAAAAAAGAGTGAAGCAAGTATTAGTACATGTATTAGACAGCAAAGAGTACAAGTACTAAATAAAAAAAATTAATGTAGTAAGTACAACTATTAAATTAATGTCATAATTGGTACGGTTCTTACATGTTTTAGAAATACTCATCATGATTCGTATTAGCTGGATCATATGTCTCATCATCACTATCACGCATGTTCATATCCTCAACACCGTGCTCCAAAGGAGGAAAGACGTCATCATCACTATCACTTCCCAAACCTAATCGCTGCAGTAATTGTAAGTCATCCTCATCATGAACATCTTCTCCGGCATCGTCCATCTCTACTTCCATTCCGATCGCTTCGGTTAAGTCTATCTCAGAACTCCCTTCTAGCCCATCTTCTTGAAAGAACTCGCCAACATATGTGTTTGGGTCTAGTAGGTTGTAATCTTCGTTGACAGGGGTAGGTAGTTTACTATGTGGCGAAACCTTGTACACAACATCCCAACCCTGGAGACGCTTGTCTTTTTTGCAAGGGTATGATAGATAATAAACTTGTGTGTCATGTTGAGCCATGACATAGACATCGTCTCCTGTGTACACAGTTGACTGACAAATTTCGACTAGCCCAAGATTCGGGTTCCGCCTCATAGCCTGAGGCTCAACGGTAGGGAGATTGTGTATCCAGAGAACAACGAGGAGGTGCTGCCGAAATTCTGTCTAGGATCGGAGTAGACCATAGGAACCGATCACCCCATCTACGCATCCACGGGCTGTCCAAAAAACGTGGACAATTCGGAACAGATACAACCTTAAATATGCAAAGTTCTGCATATGTCCAACTGTATCTCTTCTGAATGGGAGACGCCTAACTAGGTTTCGTGATCTACAACATCAACTGGAAAGAGAGAGAAATGTGCCTCACCTTGCTGGCCTGAAGAATGACGAAGGGGTCTGCGGACCGGTGGCAGAGGAAGGCGGCTGATTCCTGCAAACAAATGAACATAACAGTGTAAGTTGCAATTATGGGCAGCACCTCCCCTACAAGGTGAGGTTCTAAAAACCTGCAAGAAAACAACAGTACGATGGCCGACAACCACAGTCCAAATTTATAGAAACAGAAATTTGCCTCAGATATTTTTTTTCTTGCATGGACCTTGAACTTAGAGCATAGATAATCAAAAGAGGGTTCATGACAGCCATGGAACCATGTGAGAGACATCCAGCCCAACCAAGTTGTTGCTTGGGCATGGATGTCTCACATGGTTTGATGACAACCATGAGAAACATATAATTGAACAACAGAAGCTCAAGGTCATTATATGTTACCCAACATGAAATTTGGGTAAGTTTTGATATCATCATAGGCATGAGTAAAGTTGAATTTAAAATGAAACAAAATTTCAATAGAACCTCCCCTACATGGAGATGTGGTCAAAACCTACAACAAAACAACGGCACGATGGCCGACAACCACAGTCCAAAATAGTAATTTGCCTCAGATATTTTTTTTCTTGCATGAACCTTGAACTTAGAGCATAGATAATCAAAAGAGGGTTCATGACAGCCATGGAACCGTGAGAGACACCCATCCCAACCAAGTTGTTGCTTGGGAATGGATGTCTCACACGGTTTTATGACAACCATGAGAAGCATATAACCGGTACAACACAAGCTCAAGGTCATCATATGAAATTTGAGTAAGTTTTGATATCATCATAGGCATGAGTAAAGTTGAATTTAAAATGAAACAAAATTTCAATAGAACCTCCCCTACATGGAGATGTGGTCAAAACCTACAACAAAACAACGGCACCATGGCCGACAACCACAGTCCAAAATAGTAATTTGCCTCAGATATTTTTTTTCTTGCATGAACCTTGAACTTAGAGCATAGATAATCAAAAGAGGGTTCATGACAGCCATGGAACCGTGAGAGACACCCATCCCAACCAAGTTGTTGCTTGGGAATGGATGTCTCACACGGTTTGATGACAACCATGAGAAGCATATAACCGGTACAACACAAGCTCAAGGTCATCATATGAAATTTGGGTAAGTTTTGATATCATCATAGGCATGAGTAAAGTTGAATTTAAAATGAAACAAAATTTCAATAGAACCTCCCCTACATGGAGATGTGGTCAAAACCTACAACAAAACAACGGCACCATGGCCGACAACCACAGTCCAAAATAGTAATTTGCCTCAGATATTTTTTTTCTTGCATGAACCTTGAACTTAGAGCATAGATAATCAAAAGAGGGTTCATGACAGCCATGGAACCGTGAGAGACACCCATCCCAACCAAGTTGTTGCTTGGGAATGGATGTCTCACACGGTTTGATGACAACCATGAGAAGCATATAACCGGTACAACACAAGCTCAAGGTCATCATATGAAATTTGGGTAAGTTTTGATATCATCATAGGCATGAGTAAAGTTGAATTTAAAATGAAACAAAATTTCAATAGAACCTCCCCTACATGGAGATGTGGTCAAAACCTACAACAAAACAACGGCACGATGGCCGACAACCACAGTCCAAAATAGTAATTTGCCTCAGATATTTTTTTTCTTGCATGAACCTTGAACTTAGAGCATAGATAATCAAAAGAGGGTTCATGATAGCCATGGAACCGTGAGAGACACCCATCCCAACCAAGTTGTTGCTTGGGAATGGATGTCTCACACGGTTTTATGACAACCATGAGAAGCATATAACCGGTACAACACAAGCTCAAGGTCATCATATGTTACCCAACATGAAATTTGGGTAAGTTTTGATATCATCATAGGCATGAGTAAAGTTGAATTTAAAATCAAACAAAATTTCAACAGAACCTCCCCTACATGGAGAGGTGGTCAAAACCTACAACAAAACAACGGCACGATGACCGACAACCACAGTCCAAAATAGTAATTTGCCTCAGATTTTTTTTCTTGCATGAACCTTGAACTTAGAGCATAGATAATCAAAAGAGGGTTCATGACAGCCATGGAACCGTGAGAGACACCCATCCCAACCAAGTTGTTGCTTGGGAATGGATGTCTCTCACGGTTTGATGACAACCATGAGAAGCATATAACCGGTACAACACAAGCTCAAGGTCAACATATGTTACCCAGCAAGAACACTAGGTACAATTCATATCATCATCGGCATATGAGAAGTTAAATTTCATATCATGCAAAATCTAAGTAACAAACTAAATCCATTTCCTAACTAAATTTCCTAACTAAAATCAAACAAAACTGCATGCTCAGCAACTAAAACTTGACAAAGTGCATGTTCCTCACCTTAACAGGGGCGCGAGCTAGGGCCGACGAAGCTCACGGCGAGGGGCCCCGGCGGTTGCAGCGGCCGGGGCCGGCCTCTCCCCCGGCGGCGGTGGCGAGGCACGGGCCGGCCTCTCCCCCGGGCCGCGGAGGTGGTGGGGAGGCACAAGCCGGGAGAGGAGGGGGCCGCGGCCGGATCGTGCACGCCGGGGGAGAGGAGGTGGAGGAGCGACGGGTGGCGAGGCTCACAGCGAGGGGCCCCGGCGGTAAGGGAAGCGGCCAGGGCCGGCCTCTCCCCCGACGGCGGTGGAGAGGCACGGGCCGGCCTCTCCCCCGTGCCGTGGCGGTGGTGGGGAGGCACAGGCTGGGAGAGGAGGTGGTCGCGGCCGGATCTTGCACGCCGGGGGAGAGGAGGTGGAGGAGCGACGGAGCGGCGGCCGGTGTCGGGGACCACGGACGGCGCGGCCGGCATCGGGGGCGGTCGTAGTGGGGACCGCGCGGTCAGCGTTGGGGAGGACGGCGGCTGCGCAGACGGGAGTCGCGGTGGGGACGGGGCGCTCGGCGGAGGGGACGACGGCGCTCGGCGGAGGGGATGACGGTGCGTGGTAGGCGGCGGCGGTTGTGTGTGTGCGCGTGTGTGTGTCTGGTGCGTGTGTGGAGTGTGTAGCATGTGGAGTAGAGAAGTGTGGTGCGTGTGTGAAGTGTGCGCGTGTGCGGCTGACGAGTGGGGCCATGGAACCTTTGCCGTGACCTAGATCTGGGGCTCACGGCAAAGAACCGGTGGGCCCACACATCAACCGCAAGTAATCTAGGGTTCCAGGACATATGTTTGCCGTGAGCTAGATCTACAGCTCACGTCAAAGGTACCGCCTTGCCGTGAGCCAGATCCACGACTCACGGCAACCAGGAGGCAGCCGTGTGTATTGGTTGTGTGCCGTGAGCTACACACGGTAAACTGTCAGTTCACAAATTTTGTTTATTTCCCTCTTGTTTTTTTATTGATTTTCCTTAATAACAAGTTGAGTGCATTATGATTTTTACCTGCTAAGCTAACTCTACAATGTCAATTTTAAACTTTGATGAATTAAAACATTAGTTTGATTGTACTTTCAACTAAAATTCTATCATTTCATGCGGTCCGATAATGTTCGAAATTATAAAACTACACAAAAATTTTGCCATTAACCAACATAAGACACGCAAAGTTGTTTAATGATCCTAGGGAAAGTTCCAAGGTCAAATTTGAATCAAAACATCACAAAGACCACCAAATCTAGTCACATGAGTCAACATCTCAAAAACTTCCAGTGAGATGCTTCAGTTTGTAAACAGTGTATAAGTTGGGTAATTCGAAATCATCTCAATTCTTCACCACTGCCTCCATACATGATATCAAGATGTCCATACAAATTTCATGATGTTTTAAATTTGTATGGATTTTATACAATTAAAATACTATTGGACGAAACCTTCATAATCATGTGTCGAGTCTAAATGTTTGAAATTCTCTCTCATTTCATGGTATATGTATGAAAAAGGAATGAAGAACACGAAATATCATTATTGCACTAACTTTAGTCTATGATTTTATGCACTTCCAGTTCAAATCCGACGTATCTGAAAAAATACGAAGAAAGAAAAAAATTACTAAGTATATGAAACTGAGTTATAATTGCCCCAAATTTGAATATGTAGTTTGTAGAGATGTGGTTTAAGGGTGGAAAACTTTTGGAGGGCAAAGACCAATTTTTTTTGGTCTATTTGCCGTGAGCCATGGACCTAACTCACGGCAAACAAGCAAAACACACGGCTTCAGGTGGTGTTGCCGTGAGCTGCCACGGGCTCACGACAAAGAGGCTGCCACACGTCTGTGTTTCTGTGCCACGTTGATGTTACAAGGCTGCCACGCGGCTGCTACATGTTTGCCGTGAGCCGCAGATCTGGCTCACGGCACACGCGTGACGTGCACCGTGTGTCCCACACTGTGCCGTGAGCAGTGGATCTGGCTCACGACAAAACTAACGGCCCAGGCCGACGGACGTGACGGGTCAGGTTGTCAACGTGCGTCTTTTCTGTGTCGTGAGCCAGGTCTGTCTGCTCACGGCAAAGAGCAGCCCTCGCCGTGTGTGTTGTGTGTGCCGTGAGCCCAGTCAACCTGCTCATGGCAAAGAGCGGCCCTCGCCGTGTGCTTTTTATCTGCCGTGAGTCCGGTCAACCTGCTCACGGCATAGAGACTTGGCACCGTGTGTGTTATGTCTGCCGTGAGCCGCCTTGGAAGCTCACGGCAAACAAGCCTGTATGCCGTGAGCCCGATGTTTGGCTCACGGCAGCCTTGCGATTTCCGGTAATGATACGACATATGAATACTACCGTATTACAACTAAAAAAACTGGTAGTATAGAACTAATCTCAACCGTCGGATCCTTACATATATGTCACTTTCTATTACATACAAGTCATTTTTCAATCGGTAGTACAGGCCGTGTTGTGCGCAAGACCTGGCCGCATCTCATCATCGAGATACAGATCTACTGGTCCTCATCGATCGCCTGCCCGACCACCATGTTTGGTTTCTCTTCTTCATCCACTATTTTTATTTAAGAACAAATTAGTCGTACAAATTAGCAGAAGATCCACTGAACAGTGTTGATACTCTCTACGTGTTGATACTCTCTACGTTGTGTTGTGCATTATGCCAACTAACTGTATATGCATTAGGCTCGTGTTGGCACAAGTGTACGGCCAACAACAACGCGGAGGGGCTCGCTGCAGCACCTCTGCGTAGACACCGGTCAGACTGGTGTGAGTCACCGGTCAGACCTTTGCCCATTGGTCGGACCGGTGAAGGTCACCGGTCAGACCTTTGCCGAGGTGAACCGACGAAAGACCTCCGAACGTCGTCCGGGCAGGATCCCGTCGGGGCGGCGCACGTAGGGTTGCTCTAGGGTCGGCAAGGCCACCTAGAACGCCCTCAATCGACGTAGAGACGAAGGAGGAACATCAAGTAATAGATTGGAAAAGTATAAGGCAAAGGGAAAAAGTAAAAATATAAAAGTAGATTGATTTGATCGATTGGATACCTCAATCGGCCGTGGCCCTTTATATTTATAGGGTGGGGAGGTCTTGCCCCGCAAGGAAATCCTTTTACAAGCTTAAATCTATCAGGACTCCTTGTTTTGGTCCGGACAGGGGGGCACCGGTCAGACCGGTCAGGGCCACCGGTCAGACCGGTGCACTCGGCGTGTAGATCTTGTATAAGCCATATCTCCCTCATCCGGACTCTGATTTGGATGTTCCACATATGAATCTTGATCTACTCGATGAGACCTATCCAATGGTGAAGTCCAAATTGTATTTTATGGTCTTTGACCACACCGGTCTGATCGGTGGGACTCACAGGTCTGACCGGTCAGACAAGACTTGCCAATTTTGGGTGCGAACATATGCCCCCCTGTTTTCTGGTAGAGCTTGCATGCCAGAAAACATTCAGAAATATCAAAATTGGCTAAAGACGATGATCAACAATGCATCACCCATATTTTGCTCCTAAGGGCGATAATCGCTTTATCGGCCATAAACTTGCTCTCAACTCACGGAACAACTTGTTTCGGTCTCCATACCTGTTTAGTAGTTGCTGACCTTGCCGGTATCACCGCCGCTCGTTGCTCCATTGATCCTTGCTTCCGCATCCGTTGCAATCTTCTTTTTTGTGTATGAGTTAAGCCTGAGGGACACCACCTCGGCTGTGAGTATTTTGATTCATTGCTGTAATTATGACCTCCTTTAGAGTTAATGGATGCACTTCCGACCAGATTATTATCCCGAACAATCGGTCTTTGCATTGAACCATGATTTACATATGTAGGAGGTTATTGAATCATATATGAACGCATATGTAAATTAACATAATCCAAAGGTGAATAATAGCAAGGATATGACCAGGACCATGGTGAGGTCGGTCCAGCATATGAATAAGGTGCAGCAACATAATTTTCTTGAGATTTGCAAGAACAAGATATATTTTGATTTTTTGGTGAAAGTTTCGAATTTTTACCTTTACTTGGCCGACTCCCTTGCTTTTGGCTTGCTCCTTTCTTCTTGTACTTGGCCAAAAGCTCCTCGAAGGTCGGCTTCACCTTTTTCTTGAGCTTGGGACATCTCTGGGGGCATCGGTCCGACCGGTCTAGGACACCGGTCAGACCGGTTGACGTGCTGACGGTCTTGTTTGTCTTGCCTTGCCCCCCAAGCGTTGAAGCCTTCACTGCAACCTTGGGGTATCCTCCAGTAGCTTGTCCTGCACCTTTATTTCAGACCTTCGCTCACCAATGATTACATTTTTTCCTTTAGCTTTTTCGGCTTGATCCGGCTGAATTAGCACTTTTGGATTGTTTAACTCAAGAGTATTCATCGGAAAGGGATTATGATCGACTTGCATAGCATGAAAAGTCAAACAACCTTCATTAATGGCCGATTGCACTTGCCGACGAAATACATTGCAATCATTAGTTGCATGAGAATAAGAATTATGAAATTTACAATAAGCACGTCTTTTCAACTCTTCTAGTGGCGGTATAGTATGAGTTATTTTAATTTTCCCAGCTTTCAACAACTCATCAAAAATCCTATCGCACTTGGCTACATCAAAAGTGTATTTAATTTCATCTTGCCGATTCTTACGGACCGACTTTAAAGATTCACAAGTGCTAGGTTTATCTTTATTTAGCCATACAAATTCAGCAGTTAAAACATCATTGCCTTCATCATTCGAATAATCAGATGCATAGTAAATAGGACGATTAGACTTTTCATTGGTTTTTTGTGAATTCTTAGATTCCTTAAGTCGGTTTTCATTAGCTAAAGCTTTTTGTAACAACCGACTAACATCTAAGAAATCTTGACCATCTAGCTTCTCTTTATGGATATCAAGCAAACCAGAATAAGCAAGATCAGCTAGGTCTCTATCAGAAATTGTCAAACTATAGCATCGGTTTCTAGTGTCTCTAAATCTTCTAATGTACTCAGAAACAGATTCATTAGATTTTTGCCTAACCGATACAAGATGTGACAATTTAAACTCAGTTTCACCAGTAAAGAAATAATCATAAAACTTATTTTCTATATCAAAAAAAGTGTAAACTGAGTTGGGTGGCAAAGAAATAAACCATGTAAATGCAGCACCCGATAGAGATAAAGGAAACAATCTCATCTTACAAATATCATTAGAAGCAGCTGCACCACATTGTATAGTAAATTGGCCTATATGCTCTAATGTACTTCTACCATCATCCCCACTAAATTTAGTAAACTCTGGTATTTTAAATCCCTGTGGGTATGAGATATACTCATAATTTTCAGGATACGGTCTTTGATACGACCGACTCTTAGTTTTAGGCTCTGTACCAAAAGTTTGCCTAAATATCTCGAGCATCTCTTCTCTAAATCCCTCCATCCCCAAAGCGGTTCTAGGTCTAGCCGATCCAGGATGTGGTGCTCGATTTATAGTAGGTTGTGGTGTGCTATATGTTGATGTTTGGTTCGGCAATGTGTTAGGAACATGCTGCAACGAACTATTAGGAACATATGCACCTAGCTCGCTATATACAACCGTATGCGGCATCATTGCATTAGTAGCGTCCATTGTACTCCCTCCACCAGCTGAAGCACCAATAGTGGTCCGGCTTTGTATGTGGTGGATTGGAGGTACACCAATGGGGACTTTAGGTATATGCAAGTCTGAAAAATCATCTAGTGTGCTATCTTTAGAATTTTCGGTATTAGAAGTAGATGCATTAATATCATTACCAGAAAATTGTTTACCAAATTTGGCCTCTATACAATCTAAACGAGAATTAATCGTAGATTCAAATTTTTCACTCATGGCAACAAATTTGTTATTTAAGCTAGCACTAACTGCCCCATCAATCATATTAGCAATATCTGAATTATCTTCAGGAGGAGCATCAGATTGTACCTTGAGCGCGGGAATATTGATGATGACATCCTTATCCTTCTTGACGTTCCCTTGTCGATCCACGGAGAAGTGCGAGATGTATTGCTTCATGGCTTCTTCCAACTCCAGGATCTCCCGCTCCTTTTGTTCACGAATCTTCCTCCTGACTTCAGCAAGTGCTTTCTGCTCTTCAGCCGATGTTTGCTCAACATTCGGCCTTGCAATGTTTTGGGGGTCAACCTCAGAGGGTATAGGTAGTTTACCGGCCATGGCAGCCGATTGATCTTCCTTCTTCCCCAGCGGAGTCGCCAATTTGTTGGCACAAGTGTACGGCCAACAACAACGCGGAGGGGCTCGCTGCAGCACCTCTGCGTAGGCACCGGTCAGACCGGTGTGAGTCACCGGTCAGACCTTTGCCCACCGGTCAGACCGGTGAAGGTCACCGGTCAGACCTTTGCCGGGGTGAACCGACGAAAGACCTCCGAATGTCGCCCGGGCAGGATCCTGTCAGGACGGCGCACGTAGGGTTGCTCTAGGGTCGGCAAGGCCACCTAGAACGCCCTCAATCGACGTAGAGACGAAGGAGGAACAACAAGTAATAGATTGGAAAAGTATAAGGCAAAAGGAAAAAGTAAAAATATAAAAGTAGATTGATTTGATCTATTGGATACCTCAATCGGCCGTGGCCCTTTATATTTATAGGGTGGGGAGGTCTTGCCCCGCAAGGAAATCCTTTTACAAGCCTAAATCTATCAGAACTCCTTATTTTGGTTCGGACAGGGGGGCACCGGTCAGGGGCACCGGTCAGACTGGTGCACTCGGCGTGTGGATCTTGTATAAACCATATGTCCCTCATCCGGACTCCGATTTGGACGTTCCACATATGAATCTTGATCTACTCGACGAGACCTATCCAATGGTGAAGTCCAAATTGTATTTTATGGTCTTTGACCACACCAGTCTGACTGGTGGGACCCACAGGTCTGACCGGTCAGACAAGACTTGCCAATTTTGGGTGCGAACAGCTCGGTTTGCCACGACGTGGGAGGGATGTCCCCACTAGAGTTTGGAATTGGAATCGATCTCGCAGAGTTCCAAAACAACTCAAATTACAGTCTTGACTCTTCAGGAACATATCGATATAATATAATGCGTGCACAACCCGTTTCATGTTGTGCGAGTTTTGCGACCACGCCATCGAGATACAGATCCGCCTCATCCTCATCGTGGATCGCCTCTGCCTAACCACCATGCTGCCTATCTTATTCTTTAGGGAAATTTTGCTCCGACATCAAACTTCCTTCAAATTGGCTGAAACACACCGCAAACGGCAAAATTGGCCCAGGCACATTACAAAATTGTGATCCTTGCTGGAACACACCGCAACAATTATAATACTAATTTCTCTGATTTAAGGAGAGAGATGAGATATGAAATGTCTATTCTGCCCTCCACTGTTGTGGGGTCCATGTGTCAGCTCTATCTTCTTCCTTTTATCTTATCCTCTCGGTCACTCTCATCTCTGGCTCTCTCCTCTATCGTCGCCTTGTCAGAGGCCTCACATATCCTGGCACCCCTCCGACTCCGAGCGCCCGCCGCCGGCCCCTCCCCATCCCCGCGCCCACTTCGGCCCCTCCCCGCGTTCACCACCGGCCCTCCCCGTCCCCAGCGCCTCCACCAGGCCGCCCCGTGTGGCAGGCTACTACTCGCTTCCCCGCCTCGAGCGGCTGGCTCCTCCCCGCCAGCCTCTCACCACTCTGGGAGACAGCATGGCATCCTGTGGCTACGAAGGTGGCGACACGACAGAGCTCCAGGAGCAACAGTGGAATGGCAGACGGAGCTCGCCGACGAGCGCCCTGCACAACGGAGGAGGAAGAAATGTGAGGGGGAAAAACGGATGCGCGAGCTCGAGTGGGTACTATGGCGGCTTGGGTGCGGTTCGACTGAACAAGGAGGAGATGACGAGGTGAATTTTGACTTCGCTTGCTAGAATTTGGAATGGGGCGGGGGGGATGCCCGACTTGGGAGGCGCGGCCAGCAAGCCGGCGAGGGTGCGAGCTGAGCTCCGGCGGGTTGGGGGCAAGGGCCGCGACCTGAGCTACAAGGAGGAAGAAGACAGGGGCAAAAATGACATTTGACCCACCTTCTCTCTCTTGAAATTAGAGATATTCATACTATAATCGCTGCGGTGTGTTACAGCAAAGGATCGCGTTTTTTCAATGTGTCTGGGCCAATTGTGCTGTTTGCGGTGTATTTCAGCCAATTTGAAAGAAGTTCGATGTCCAGCAGCAAAATTTCCCTATTATTTACGTCCAGCTCCAGGAGGTGCCGCTGCGAGCCTCAGGAGGCGGCGGCTTGGCGGAGGCGTCTGCTAGACTGGAGGCTTCGTCTGTTAAATTGGCGGAGGCGTCTGTTAAATTGGAGGAGGCGATGGAGACACTTGCAGGAGTATTAAGAAAAAAGGCAAAGGCGATGGAAGCAGAGAAGGCAAACAAAGCAGTGGAAAAGGCATCACCGCCACCGGCATCTTGATCGATCGAGCTGCGACGTCGTCGATCTGCAACTTTAGTTGGGTTCTTAATTAGGCTGTAATAGCAAATATGAGGTCGCATTCTAATAAACAATGATTATTGTTTCTGTTTGTGGTCTCTCGTATTGTTTATATATATTCTAATGTAATATTCATGTAAATATCTTCTATAGTTATCCAGTTTTGACATGTTGACTTCAGTCACCGATTAGTCTGTTTGTTTTTTTTCATCCGCTTGCATATAGATGTACATGCACCACACACGTGTTATAAATTTTTGATAAGATTTAGAAAATTCAGAAACCAATGGTTTTAAAGATTTAGCTGTTTTCCCAAAAAAAAAGGATTACTCATACATTGACGTATTGACATAATGATATGCAACACTTGTACACTCATAAGTTATTATTGACTACAATAATCACATCTAACAAACGACTGCAGGATGATGGTTTAGACATACGACTTATAGTTGGACACATCTATATATACTGAAGAGAACAAAATAAATATATAATTACCATGGGCACATCAAGATCACAAGGGATGTACATATTCTTGAAATTGTAATATTCCTCCTCCACATCATATGACAAATTTACATATTGTGCCTTCTCCTTTAATTACTTTAATTTTCTTCATTTGACCAAAAGTTCAAAGCCAAAATACACATTCACAAAGGACGACGGATCCACGCCGGCACCGTGTAGATCCAACGTCACTGCAGGCTGCTGTCGCCGGCGACGGTGGTGGCTGCAACCAGGCTGGGGTTTGGGGGAGCTCGTGAGCACACGGACAGGAGCCCCACCACCGCCATCCTTGTCGTCGCATGGACTTCCGTCAGCCTGCTTGGGTGGCGGCGAGGTGAGGGGCGCAGGTCAGGGCTGGAGGTACGGGGCGGCGAAGGTCGGAGCTTGTTTTTTTTTTGGCCTCAAATGCAGTTCATATGAGGGAGGAGACTCAGCATGTAAAATTGAAAGACGATGTTGTGTACATACATGTAAAATTGCCTTCTATATTTTAGGAGATGCTGTGTAAATGCATGTAAAATTTTCTTCTATATTCTAGAAGTCGATTATTTGAAATTTTTGAAGATATCCTCTCTTTATTCCTTGAAATATTTTTTCCGTGTATATTTCTGTATGGGGAGGTGAGTTTTGACAAGTTTCTATTTTTCCAAGTTGATTTTGCTAAACTATAAAGGATTTTTGTTATTTTGCCAAAATTAGGTGGATGTCAAGTTAGTTTCCAATGCAAACTGCTGGAGATGCTCTGAGCTTGTGTCTATACTTATAATACTTGTATATATACGTGTGCGCAGCCCGTTTCATGTTATACGGTTTACCAAAAACCATGTTTTTTTTATTTCTAGCACATCATCGAGATCCTTTGCTCGTCTTCTCACCACGATCGGCTGCCTGACCATCATGTTGCTGCTTTTGTTCCTCTCTATTATGTCGAGCAGGCGCAGCGCGCCTCGTTCGACGGCCGCGGCGGTGCCGGCGGAAGCAGCGGCGGAGGTGGCGGCTACATGGACGGAGGGCTTTGAAATTAGATCTCAACTCCAGTAGAGTTGATAACTCAGGCCTCTATTTTGATGTAGACCTCATTTGTCATACGGAGGTGCCACATTCCCCCCGACCCCTCCGCACGGCCGCTCCGCGAGGCCGTGGCACCATACGAGGCCGCGACACCGGCAAGGCCGCGCGCAACATGTCCAGGGTGCTCGAGGTCGACATCACCGCTGCCGAGCTCTTGCTGACGTAGTGCTTTATGAGCAGCTTGGCCATGACCTTCTCGCGGCTGTGGGGATGGGTAGAGGTCGACATTGGCACGCGCTCCAGGGTTTATTTCGACCACGGCCCGGTTCCTCACATCCATTGCCATAGAGGAGGCGGCCGGGACGGGTTGTTGGTGAGGTAGTCAAATATGGGATCGTATCGTATTAACGAACTATGGTTGTTTACCGTTACACGGTTTTTTTTGTTTGTTCATATATTGTAACGTAGCAGTCACAGATATGAATATTTTCTATCGTTATCCAATTTTGACCGACCACTCAGTTTGGTTTTCATCTTTGTTTATTTTCTCCTCCATGTCCACGAGATTTTAGCATAATTTTCTTTAGCTGAAAGATTATCTTGGGCTTTACCTCGTGACGATATGGAGCATGTTTGGATGATTGTAGTGAAAAATATTTGCTCCAAAGCAAATTGACCTCTTGGGGTGTTTGATTGAGGGGAAAATGTTGGTGGACTAAGTAATTGCACCTTTTTTTTGGACCACACCACAAATTTGTCCCAATTTGACACTCTTGAGGGGCAAATATAATTGGGGCTACACATTTGCTCAGCCTCATTTGCCCCTGCATATTTGGCACTCTTGGGGTTAATTTGGGGGTAAATTTGCTCCATTAGCCCCATTTGCCTCTCCATCCAAACATGCCCATGATGTTAGAAAATTAGGCAAATTCTTGTTAAATTTAATCCATGAATATAGCAGCAATATTGTGATGATATATATATATATATATTTTATTTTATTACTGGTTAACCAAACTAGAAAACCAGTAAATAAAAAGAGGAATACGAAGGTATACCCTGCGGAGTGACCGGTGCCGGAGGCACCAGCGGCTCAATTCTCATCATTCATCATGATGAGTTGTTCGATGTAGTCGTTCACAGTTGATACAGGAAGATGTTCGCAGTGCCGTTGCGTCCACCGGGAAGTAGTCGTACTCCAATCGCTCGCCGCCGGGAAGTAGTCGTACAACGAGCAACCGGAGGAAGATCGTTGAGCAGTCGCGCACTTGTTGCGCTACCCAAAAACCTGATTGCCTTGCTATCCCGAGCAGGATCTCTAGCGGTGCCGGTTTCGGAGGCTCTGCTCTTCCAGCAGCGTGTGCGCGCACGGAGTGGAATGGGAATGCTCTTGTTTTCAGCAACTAGTGAGGTGAAAATGTATCTTCTTTTATAAGCGCAGCGCATGGATACTAATGTTCACCATGCACCCCGTATGATCTTTCATACGTGCAACGGAAACATTAACCCACTCATGCATCAGTTATCACTTTGTGTGTTGCATGCACCTCATGGGCAAATGGAGCAAATAGCATTTAGTGCATTAACTATGCATGGACTCATGCAATACATGCACCATGGTGCTGCATGCATCTTATGACTTCCGCTATACATATTAGTGCCACCAGCCATTAAATGGATTTAAAATTTGCATGCTAACGCATATACACTTTACTCTCAGCATTGAAATGGACTTTTGGAATTCATGGATTAATTGTATTTATCAAAGAATAAATCTCAATTAAATCCAACAATTCCCACTGAATTCCAAAGGTACATGAAAAATGCTCTCTGTTTCACGTAGTTTTGATATACCAGAATTTTGATGGAGACTGTTAAGTTGAACATCCATCTAGAACAAGAGTTACACTCAGTTGCAACTAAACAAAGGACTATGCCTTGAATTGACAGTTTTGTGCTAAGTGAGTTTCACTCAAGTTCTTTTCTAGTACTAGGCTGCTGTAAGCATCCCCGCGGTTTGGAGCGTATAAGTCATACTCCGAGCCTTTCATAAGTATCTAGAGATTACCCAATCTCATAGACCGTGACTAGCAGTCTGACTCATATAGGTGTATTCCTCAAAAGATATCCTGTAGGATGATATCTTAGCTTCTCTTAAGCTCTTTGGAACACATTAAGGAAAAACCATCCTGCCATACAGTATAGAAAAGAAGTACATCTGAGATGAACCAACAAGGGTCTTTTCTCTTAGACTAAAAACTAGTTTGTTTTGCCATTCTAATTCACGGGATCTCCGATCACATAGAACAGGTTACCACTAGAGTAGTCCATCATGTGGGTCTCATGCCCATCTCACTCAATGCACTGTTAATCACATTTCGTGACAACCCCTTTGTAAATTGATCTGCCAGATTTTTAGCAGTAGAAACATAATCCAATGCTATCACTCCGGAGTTTCTCAATTTTCTGGCAGACTTTAACCACCTTTTAACATGCCTTGAAGACTTCATATTATCCTTAGAACTGTTCACTTTGACTATCACAGTCTGATTGTCACAGTTCATAGAAATAGACGGTATAGGTTTTTCAACCACCGGTAAATCCATAAGGAATTCACGAAGCCATTCAGCCTCAATGCTAGCGGTGTCTAATGCTGTGAGTTCTGCTTCCATTGTTGACCTTGTTAAAATGGTCTGCTTGCAAGACTTCCAGGAAACAGCTCCACCACCAAGTAGAAATACATATCCACTTGTGGCATACATTTCATCAGCATCAGAAATCCAATTGGCATCACAATAACCCTCTAGTACCCTCGGATACCCGGTATAGTGAATACCATAGCTCACAGTACCTTTTAGATAACGCATCACTCTTTCAAGATCTTGCCAATGATCATCTCCCGGATTTGAAACAAACCGGCTCAATTTGCTCACAGCAAAAGAGATGTCAGGCCTCGTAGCGCCAGCTAAATACTGTAATGAACCAATAATTTGGGAATATCTCAATTGATACTTTGCTATTCTCCGATTTTTCCTTAATAGCACACTCAGATCATAAGGTGTTGGAGCAGGTTGACAATCGCTATATCCAAAGCGACTTAAAACCTTTTCCACATAGTGGGACTGCAAAAGAGTTACCCCACCATTACCTTCTCTTTTCAGCTTGATATTAAGAATAATATCGGCTTCTCCCAAATCTTCCATCTCAAAATTATTTGATAGAAAATCTTTTACTTCCTTGATCACATCAAGGCTAGTCCCAAAGATTAAAATTTCATCAACATATAAACACAAGATTACTCCCTCGCCCCCACCAAACCGATAATAAACACATTTGTTAGCTTCGTTCACAACAAAGCCGGTTGATATCAAAGTTCTTTCGAACTTCTCATGTCATTGCTTAGGAGCTTGTTTGAGTCCGTACAAGGATTTCAACAATTTACACACCAGTTCTCTTTGACCCTCTATTACAAACCCATCAGGCTGCTGCATGTAGATTTCCTCATCTAACTCTCCATGTAGGAAAGCAGTTTTAACGTCCATTTGATGAACGATTAAACCATGTGAGGCAGCCAGGGAAAGTAACACTCGAATTGTGGTCAAACGAGCAACAGGTGAATAGGTGTCGAAATAATCTCCACCCTCTTTTCTGAATACCCCTTGACTACAAGCCTTGCCTTGTACCTCTCAATAGTACCATCAGGCCTAAGCTTTTTCTTGAACACCCACTTACATCCTATAGGTTTGCACCCATATGGACGTTCAACGACTTCCCAAGTTCCATTAGACATAATAGAATCCATCTCACTCCTTATTGCTTCCTTCCACAAGTCAGCATCAGGAGAGGAAAATGCCTCTTCAATGGTTCTTGGTGCATCATCCATGAGGTACACAATGAAGTTATCACCAAAAGACTTTGCAGTCCTTTGCCTCTTACTCTTTCGAGTCACTACATTGTCATCCTCCTCAGGATTATGCGCATGAGGTTCCTCAATTTGTTCAATCGGAATTATATGCTCATGAGGAATAACAGAATCATGACTAGATGCGCTAGGAATATTTTTCATGGGAAAATTAGTCTCAAAAAATGTAGCATCTCTGGACTCAAAAATTGTACCAACCTCCATGTCAGATACTCCAGATTTTACAATTAAAAATCTATAACCCACAATGTTCATAGCATAACCCAGGAAAACGCAATCAACAGTTTTAGGTCCTAATTTGCGCTTCTTGTTAATTGGCACATTCACCATGGCCAAACAACCCTAGGTGCACAAGTATGAGAGATTTACTTTCTTTTTAAACCATTCCTCAAACGGTGTGATTTCTTTGTTCTTTGTAGGAACTCTATTCAGGACATGACATGCAGTCAAAATAGCCTCACCCCACCATTCCTTAGATAGACCAGCGGTCTCTAACATGGCATCAACCAAATCAGTTAGAGTGCGGTTCTTTCTTTCGGCAATCCCATTGGATTCAGGTGAGTATGGAGGTGTCCTCTCATAAATAATCTCATGTTCCGCACAAAACTCAGAAAACTTATTAGAAAAATATTCTCCACCTCGATCAGACCGTACCCGTTTAATTTTCCTCTCAAGTTGGTTTTCTATTTCAGCTTTATAGATTTTAAAATAATGGAACGCTTCATCTTTTGATTTCAACAAATAAACAAAGCAAAATCTTGTGCAATCGTCTATGAGAGTCATAAAGTATCTTTTGCCACCTTTAGTCAAAACACCATTCATTTCGCTCAAATCAGTATGAATGAGTTCTAATGCCGCTAACTTCCTCGCCTCCGCAGCCTTGTGAGGCTTGCGAGGTTGCTTAGATTGCACACATGCATGACATTTCGAACCTTTGACTAACTCAAAATTCGGAATTAAATTTAGTTTTGCTAACCGCGACATACAACCGAAATTAACATGACATAACTGTGAATGTCAAATGTTTGAATTATCAGGAATTAAAACATTGTTCACAACCTTATTACAAACATCATCAAGCAAAGAAAGGCGGAACAATCCTCTACTCACATAGCCTTTTCCGACAAATGTCCCATACTTAGAAAGTATACATTTATTTGACTCAAGCATAATTTTAAAACCATCTCTACACAGTAGAGAGCCACTAACAAGATTCTTTTTGATAGATGGGACATGCTGCACGTGCTTTAATAGTACCATCTTTCCCGAAGTAAACTTCAGATTGACCGTACCAACACCAAGAACACGCGCATGTGATCCGTTTCCCATCAACAACAACCCTGTCACGCCGGCCTGATAAGAAAAAACAAAGAAATATCAGCACACACATGAACATTAGCACCAG
The DNA here is from genome assembly GCA_036936925.1 of Cenchrus fungigraminus. Lineage (NCBI taxonomy): Eukaryota > Viridiplantae > Streptophyta > Magnoliopsida > Poales > Poaceae > Cenchrus > Cenchrus fungigraminus. Next base: position 56,090,039 of record CM072768.1, on the reverse strand, counting down.
TATCAAGCCACCACTCAGGTGACTTACAAACTGAAAGAACTGTAGGTAATAAATTACCGTACCCCGATGTTTCTCCAGCTTCGCTAATAATCATGTTCACTGATTTCTTCTCCGGTTTAAATTTGCGGTCTGGGCATTGACTCGCCCAATGCTCCATGCTCCCGCAAACAAAACAGCCCTGTGATTCTTTTCCCTTTTTCTTCTTAAAATTGGTTGTCTGCTTTGGCCTCTCTTTCTTTTCCTTTTTCTTCTTATGAGATGCATTGAAATTGGAATTTTTCTTCTGTACCGCATTGGTACTAGAAGACTCAATGCCCTTTCCATGTGTATCTTTTACTCTCGCCCTCTCCTCAACATCAAGAGTCCCAATGAGATCAGCCATGCTGAACCGTTGTCTCTTGTGTTTTAGAGAAGTAGCAAGATCCTACCAAGAAGGTGGTAACTTGGCGATAATACCGCCAGCCACAAACTTGTCATGCAACACACAAGGAAATTGTTCGTGTTCTTTTGCCAGTGACTGTACTTCATGAGCTTGTTCAACCACAGAACGGTCTTCTACCATTTTGTAGTCATACAATTGTTCCATGAGATACAACTCACTCCCAGCATCAGAAACACCGAATTTAGCATCCAATGCATCCCACAACTCCTTTGCAGTAACGTGCATGATATAGGAATCAATATACTTGGCATGAAGAGCGCTAATCACAGCACCACGAAACAGGTTATCAGCCGTCTCGAACAAGCTCTCCTCCTCTGGAGTAAACTGTTCCAGCTTTCCCTGTGCAGCGTGATAGCAGTCAACCACAATATCATCCTAGCACGCCACCTCTTGTAAAAAGTGCCATTGAACGGTTCCGGTTTTAATGTAGCAGCAAAACCTCTAACAGAAAATTGCCTATCGGGTTTTTGGATTGTTAGAAAATTAGGCAAATTCTTGTTAAATTTAATCCATGAATATAGCAGCAATATTGTGATGACATATATATATATATTCCATTTTATTACGGGTTAACCAAACTAGAAAATTAGTAAATAAAAAGAGGAATACGAAGGTATACCCTGCGGAGGGACCGGTGCCAGAGGCACCAGCGGCTCCATTCTCATCATTCATCATGATGAGTTGTTCGATGTAGTCGTTCACAGTTGATGCAGGAAGATGTTCGCAGTGCCGTTGCGTCCACCGGGAAGTAGTCGTACTCCAATCGCTCGCCGCCGGGAAGTAGTCGTACAACGAGCAACCGGAGGAAGATCGTTGAGCAGTTGCGCACTTGTTGCGCTACCCAAAAACCTGATTGCCTCGCTATCCCGAGCAGGATCTCTAGCGGTGCCGGTTTCGGAGGCTCTGCTCTTCCAGTAGCGTGTGCGCGCACGGAGTGGAATGTGAATGCTCTTGTTTTCAGCAACTAGTGAGGTGAAAATGTATCCTCTTTTATTAGCGCAGCGCATGGATACTAATGTTCACCATGCACCCCGTTTGATCTTTCATGTGTGTAACGGAAACATTAACCCATTCATGCATCAGTTAGCACTTTGTGTGTTGCATGCACCTCATGGGCAAATGGAGCAAATAGCATTTAGTGCATTAACCATGGTGTTGCATGCATCTTATGACTTCCTTTATACATATTAGTGCCACCAGCCATTAAATGGATTTAAAATTTGCATGCTAACGCATATACACTATACTCTCAGCATTGAAATGGACTTTTGGAATTCATGGATTAATTGTATTTATCAAAGAATAAATCTCAATTAAATCCAACACACATGATACTTAAATCCAGAAATTTCTCCACATTATCTAAAAATGTGGAAGTAGGTAATTATAGATATGAATTTATTGATCAGTTATAAATTCAAATTCTTCGACGTTAACACGCAAAGATACTTTCACCTTCTTGTGTGTTACCTACAACTGAACTATATATGGTTCTCATTATCAAAAGAAAAAAACACTATGGTTCCTCCAATACACGTGGGTGGCTGAAAGTGCAATCTATATCCATGGCGATCACCAATCAGTATCGTGATATAACCGTAGTGTAGTTGTGGACTTGGTTGGGGTTGCCGGCAAATAGGTGTGCGGGTACATGCAAGTCTTATTGCCAATGCCTCACTACTAGCGGAAGAACCATCCGAGATGTCCAATCACCGCCGGTTTTCGACAACAATCCGGGGGTGAAAACTCATCACCGCCAGTTTTTTACATGAGCCGGTGGTAACCTATATCATTGGCGATTTGTGTTACCAGCTGGTGACGTTAACTTTCACAACCGGACCATATTAAAAACTACCAATAGTTAGAGTCACAGACCCAAAACTAGGAATTGACTAGATTGAAGCCCATGCTTGGATCCGCTCCTCTCTCTCACCCCTGACCCCCCTGCAATTCCCACCACCACTCGTCTCCCTCTCTCCCTCACCCTGGGCAAAAAGAACCGGAAACCGAGAACCGAACCGAAAGAATCGGGAACCAGAACCGAAACAACTGAAACCGAGAAAATCGGTTCCTGTTCGGTTCCTGATTCTCTGGTTAGTTCGGTTCGGTTCCCGATTAACTGAAAGAACCACGAAAGAACCGAGGTGTTCAACATTTAGCCCACGATGGCCCATTTGGCCCAACTAAAACACAATAACCCTAGCGACTCCCATCCACCCACCACTCCACCTCCCAGCCGCCCCACACCCCCCGCTCAGCCAGTCCCCCGCTGCCGTGCCTAGCGCCCTCCTGCCTCCTGCAGTCCTGCTCACCGGCGCCCCGGCCAGCACTCGACAGCCACGCTACCGTTTGCGCCGCGCCTAGCACCCACCCTCGGTGATGGGAGTGGAGGCAACACGTGGGTCGGTGATGGGAGTGATGATGGGAGGCGAGACGGCGAGCCACGCCGGTGCGAGGGGGAAAGGATGGTGGCTCGGTGCCTAGTGGATCTTTCCTTAGGGCACCCCTCTCTCTCTGTAGGGTCTTGAAGAAGAAAAGACGACAGATCTCAAACCTGGAGGGATACGGGGTGGCTACGATAGCGCAAAACAAAATTTTCCCCGCAAAACAAGAACTGCTACTGTCAGAGATCATGAGATCACCACTAGATGCGCAGATGCAGCGGAACCGTCTCGACGTAGACGAATGCGTCGAGTGTAGCAGTGCCGTGCAGTTGCTCACGTCCTTCTTGCACTTCATGGCTCGTCCAAGTGCTCCAGATGTAGCACCTCCAAGGTATCCACACGTACGGGGAAGGAACACCGATCATAGATGTACTAGCACCTCATGAACGACCACGATCCATAGGATATAGATGGAGGAGAGGAGGGGCTGCAGGAATTACTGTACACTACGTGAAAAACTCACTTTGGTAACGGGCATAGATTGCCTTTAGTAACGGGCAAAGCGCCCGTTACCGATCAAGTGTTACAAATGAGCCAAGAAAGGTAACGGGCAGATGCCCGTTACTGATAACACATATTCGTAACGGGCATCAAACAATGACCGTTACCACAACTAGCCACCGGTCACGTGAAATGGCTGTTTCTCTGGGCCCACAGGGAACTTTGGTAACAGGCACCAAAACAGAGCCCGTTACAGTAACTCAATATCGAAGACGCGTGCTGTGTACCTGTGTCTCCTCTATCTCGATGAAATGAGACGCGTCTATTCCACGCGCGTCTCAGCACAACTAGGATTCGTAACGGGCATCAAACAACAACCGTTACCACAACTTGTCACCGGTCACGTGAAAATAACTATTTCTCTGGGCCCACAGGGAACTTTGGTAACGGGCACCAAAACAGAGCCCGTTAATGTGAACTCAACATCGGAGACGCGTGCTATGAACCTGCGTCTCCTCTGTCTCGACGAAATGAGACGCATCTGTTTCCACGCGCGTCTGCTGTCTCTCGACTAAAGGAGACGCGTGCTTTAAACCCGCGTCTCGTCTATCTCGACGAACGGGCCAGGTCCTGGGGCCCACCGGTCAGTACTGGTAACAGGCTTTTACACTGCCCATTACATTGTTGGCATGTTTGTAACAGGCTTTCCGAATGAAGCTCGTTACTCACTGATCAGTGTTTGTAACGAGCTTTAATTAACGCCCGTTACAGATACGTAGGCCACCCCTACAGTAACCTGCCTGCTTGCTGGCTGCATCCTGGAACCAGCCAGGATTTGGCAGCCATCAGGGGCTGCATCCTGCCATCCTGGAACCAGCCAGGATAAGTCAGCCACCACAGCAAGCAGACATCACAAACACATTCTCACATCACAGATATAGGCAAAGCAAGATCACATTTATAGGCAAGCAAGATCACATTTATAGACAAGCTAGGATCACATCAAATTTCAAGTTACTCTCATCAGGGCTTGTTTGGATGGAGTCATGAGAAAACTGCCTGAACCAGACAGCATCTTACCCCAACCAAGCAAGCCAAGCAGGTTTCTCATGCAACAACACCTGACTAAAGAAGACTGAATGAGTTTCAAGTTTCTGGCTACAATGAACTCACGGTGCACCATTATAGAAGTTGCCCTTTCGGTCGATGGTCTCCTTAAGAATGTACTCGCACAACATCTCCCTGGCTTCAAATGATCGCCCTTTGGAGTGGTAAAATCGAAAAGGGTTGGATTGGAATCCATGTGATAAATGGGGTGATACACGGACGAACTAGGTTCGGAACTAGAATAGCTACCGTTCCCCGGCAACGGTGCCAGAAAGCTTGTTGGCACTTCTTATGTCCTTACTAGATTTGCAACGGCGCCAGAAAGCCTGTTGGTATACTACACGATCACTGATAGATCCGCAAGCGCACGGATTCTGGCGTAGCTTTCACCCGGGAGTATTCCAAGGTATCGATTTCCACGGGGAACGAGAAGTACTCTAGTCCTAAGCTGATTTGTCTGGGGGGAAGTGCGGATAAAAGGATGACGACGAAGAGAAGAGAGATGAACGATAGGAGGGTAGAGAGGGTACTTGATACGGGAACTTCGGTTCTCTCAACTAATCAAGCGATTAGGATATTACTTGCACTTGTCTTGATCGGGGGACGCACACTCCGGCTACGGAAAGGGATGAGAAGGGAGCCGTTACGTACACCAATCTTACAATGCCTACAGAACTAGCTACTCTCATGTGGTGGAATACAGAGGCCGGATAGGGCTGTCACTACCCGCCGGCTACCAGAAGCAGTCCATGGTGCTAGGTGTATTTCAAGGTAACCTCAAGTCTAGGCACCGCGCCTACACTATCGATCACTACTTCACTCAGCGCTCAAGCAAAGCAATCACTCAGAGCAAGATAAACTTACTATGATATGAACGAGAAATGATAAGACAAAGACAAGTAATAATTAATGCTTAATTAATTAGAGGGGACCAGAGTTACCGAACAAGACCCGGATGTAGCTACTAGAAGAGGAGCTGCATCCGCCGTGGCGCGAGATAGAGGAGGGGCCGACACTCCGGCTCCTCCCGGAAACTCTCACCTCAACTCTCTTCCTATTTTCTAACCATAATAGTGGCAGCGCTTCGCTTCTTCAAAGCTCTTCTCTTGTGTGTTCTTCAATGAAGTGCCGGAGTCTATTTATAGCCCCAATGGGTCGGTGGCTACAGGAGGGGGTACTTGTAGGCGAGAGGGAGCTGCAGTGACGAGCAAGGAGGTGCAGTCGTATCTCCATGTGCGGCCGGCCCTGTGGTCCACCGCCTATGGACTTGGACGACCCTGATCACTGATCCTTGGTCGGTTGCACGTCGGTTCCCAGCTCGGATTCGCCTGATTCACCGGTTCATAGGTGCGGCCGTACCTAGAGGTGCGGCCGGCCCTACCCAGTGGCTTTGTGATGCACCGACGGTGTTGAGGGACGTCCAGGATCACTCCTTGATGGCGGTTGTGGCGGTTAAGTGTGGGTCCATCGATCCAAGTGCTTCCAACCATAGCCTTTTCATCAAACCGACCATTCACTGGTGTATCTCATCCATCCAAGGTGTGTTTGTGGGATTGTTGGTGTCGTGGACCCGAGAGGGGGATTTTGGGTGGTGCGGCCGGACCTCGTTGGTGCGGCCGGACCTAGGAGGTGCGGCCGGACCAACTTTTGTGGTGTCTGGCCCATGGACTTGGTCTCCTTGGATATTATACTAAGTGTAGAGGCATTTGGCAACGTTTGGTGTTGATCGGAGGAGGTTGATAGGTCCAGCCAAACCTACTAGGTTCGGCCGCACCTACCCCTCGACATGCCTCGTGTCACAATCTTTCGTGAGGCATAATTTCTGCATCCGGACTCCGAATTGGGTGAACCAAAACTCCATTTCGATCATCTCAACATGAACTTCACAATGGTGCTATCAAACTAAGCATTTGATGTTGTTTGTCAAGATGCTTTATTTGTGCTATGATGTCTCATTATGACCTGCATCCAAATATTCACCAAAGCTCGTGAAATCCGTTAGTTTATAACCCCACAGCTATGATGCAAGCTTTGATGGAGTGAAATTTGTTTAAAGTTGAGGGTCGAAAATAGGGACTTAACGACCGTCAACACACCCCCACACTTGGCCCTTTGCTCGTCCTCGAGCAAAGGTTAAGGACCAAGGTGAAAACAAAAATTCCTATGGTATGAAGCGAGCATAAGAGATATTCCGAACCATACCTTGCACTTGTGAACTTTGAAGTGTCTATCATGCCATCTTGGGTAGTTGAGGAATGGAACGATCTTGAATCAAATCACTTCTACTCCTCATGTCAAGTAGCTTGGGATTTTTTTCAATAAGTTTTCAAAATAAACCTTGCTTGGCACCTCATTTGATTCTCTCAAATCGCTCAATGTGTATAGTCCTCACCAAGGCATTAGATTGCCTTTCCTTATCCTACTTCTAATGATGGCTATATATGGATCTTGGGGTAGGGTATAAAGATGAGGCATACTTGCATCACATGTATTGCAAAGTCAAAAACCGGATGCAAGGAGAAAATCAAATCATACAATCAGATCAAGATGTGCATGTGTAGGGATATGATAGATATGGTAAGGTGGATACTAGGCCCAAAATGAGTGCTAGATATTACCATATGTATAATGAACGTTGTGATGATGGTAGGGTGTACACTAGGCCCGGAATGGGTGCTAGTTATTACCATCTGATTTGTTGTAACTCCATTTTGCATGATCCTCTCTCTCTACTTTAACTCTTTTGTGGACATGGCTATCTTTTCTTTTCTTTTTTTTCTTGGACCTTCATGTGTCCAACTTTTTTTTTCTTTTTTTTCACTTGGACCTTCATGTGTCCATATTTTTTATAGCCATGTCTCTTTTGTAATATTAACTTGGAGAGAGAGAGAGATCAACACATAGTGTGGAACTTTATTTTGTGGAATAGATAGATGATACAATGCTAGCTCTCAACTGAGCATAGCAAGGAGGATGTTGGCGTGTACATGTATCTTGATCATGAAAGCATGAAAAGAATTCTCACAAGGGTCATAACAATTTGACAAAGCTCAATGCAACGACAAGTAGCATATGTGTATGAGGTTTTCAAGATGTCTCATCTTATGGCTCTAGTAGGACTTGGCATATCAAAGAGGAGCTTCACAAAGGGTTTTCAAAATTTTCAAATAAATTTCCCAATCACTTAAACATTTGGAACAAAGATCATTTCATCGGACCATATCTCAAACATCAACTACTTAGATGGGCATGGTTTCCTAAAGATATGTTGTTCACAAGCATCAAGATAATAAGTATGGAATAAAGCTTATGCAAGCCAACCATATGAAACATGTCGAGCATTGGGAGCATGTGGATTCAATTGAGTTTGATTTATATGATCGGATTTAAAGCTCATTTAAACTCATGATTTCCAAAAGTAGAGAGGTAGGGGTGCACATACCATCACTCTTGGAGAAAGTGGGGAATGAGGTAGACAAATGGTGATTCGGCCAAATCACAGGGGCGACCGACTTGCTCTAGTGCACTTACCTCATCCCTCGTCGATTAGCGTAGTTGGTGTTGTGCGGCACCATGGCGGGAGATCTCAATTTTGTGTTTCGACGAGCCTGAGAAATCTCCCCCACACTTGCTCTTGTACCTGGTGTTATTATTCAAAGAAAAAGATGAAAACAAAAAGGGAGGCTCTGCTAGCTGAAGAGCTAGGAAGCCTTTATTCAAATTCAAATATTTTTGTGTTTTTTTAAGAGAGCAAGATGCAAGAACCAACACCATCTTCAAACCAAAATAAGATTTAGTATGAGAGAAACTTACTCGGGATACTCACATATCTCCACCACACTTGGAGTTTGTATTGCTAGGCAACACAACTCAAGTGTGCGGAGTTCAAGCTTCCTTCGTAATACTTTCTCTCCCTGAATTACCTTGGTGTTGTAGTTGGTGTAGCTCTCATGTTTTTAGGCATTGCCTATCCATCGGTCCTTTCAATCTCCACCTGAAACGTTAGCGACCAAAAATACCCGAAGGACGACTAATCCTAAAGAGATGCTCTTGCTTTTATTTGAAAAGGAAATCTAAATGATTATTTGGGCTATCTCCTGATAGTGCTTTGTTTTGTGTCATAAGCTCGACCACTGGAGATCTTCATCTTGCAGCCAATCGAGATGATTAAACCATCATAGCTCTAGCTGCAAGGTTAGTACAAAAAAAATGACCACGAAATTTGTAATGTTTATGGTAAACAAAGGCATCTACAACCTTCCTTTCAAAGTTAGCATGCACAAGGAAAATGAGGAGGTTGTAGGTTTCGTAAAGGTCATTGGTAAAGGGGCTTGATAACTCTGGAAACTTTTGATGTGAGCATGGGATTTGTGATCCCTCTAGTGTAAAATCTTCATGCTCGAGTCTGTTTTGAGAATCCAGTGTCGACGCCTCAAGAATGTCCATAGACCACACATGTTCTTTCTTAACCTCAGGTCTATGACATTGGAGATGTGTATCTCGAACCTCAAGATGATATGGCTGCTTTTCATGGTCGAGCACACTACTCAGTACCCATTCAATGGGTCTTCCGATGAGAATGAAGGGTGAATCTCCTTTTGGGATGTCAAAGATATGATAATCTAGGAAGATCCCATACTCTCCAATCTTTGTTTGGACGACTCTAAGGATTCCCTCCGTCTCTATGGTTTGACCCGAAATCCATTGGAGACGCTTCTGAGAGAAAGAGAGGGGTTCGTCGGGAAAGGCCTCTAATACTAAGGATTTAGGAATGATATTGATACCGACCCTAGGGTCATAGAACACATCCTGGTAAGAGAGGTTTCCTACTTGGCATGAGAGTGACTTTAGCTCGGGATATAGCTGGATTACTTGATCCATGCCTTCTGCTTCTCTCAACTCTTCCCGACTACTGATTGCGGAGATGTATTCCAACTTTTCTCTCCGTCTTTTTACTTCTTCTGGGTTGGGTAAGTTGACTTCTTCTCTCTCGTGTGTTGAGTCTCCTTCCCTTCTCGGGAAGGATTTCTCCGTCCAATGTTTATCAAATAACTCATCATAGTATTCATAGACGAAGTCACACGAGGGGTGATCGAACTCTCGATAAGGTTGGAATGGTTCCCCTGTGAACCATGTTTTGGTAAGAGGAGGATGGGTGTCTGTGGATATGAATTTTTCTAGGATAGATTCCTCCTCTATAAACTCTGTTTTAGAGAGTGAATCGGAGTATGTTGATTCCTCGTCGAAGTCATACGAGTAATCAGCTGGGTAAACACGGGGATAGAGGAGTGGTTCTTCATGCAAAAAGGTGCTAGTGGGTTTCTCCTCTATGGGTTTCGGTTCTGAGAGAGTGTTTGGCATGTGCTCCTCCTAAGTGATCTCTTCCTCATTCGGGAATTCATCATAAACTCCCGTGTAAGGGGTATTTTGAAGGATTTTTGTTAGAATGTCCTTACACTCAGACAAGGTGAGATGAGTGAAAGATCCTCCGGAAGAAGAGTCTAAGAAAATTGCTGACTCTGGTCCAAGACCATCGCGAAAATGTTGCAAAAGAGCGGGCTCTGCGATACCAAGGTCTGGACCAGAATCTACGATTTTTGTAAATCTTGCCCATGCGGCTCCTAGAGATTCGGTCTTCTGTTGCTCAAAACAGATGACCTCTCATCGGAGTTTCACTACTTGGGGAGTCGGGAAGAATGTTAGGCAAAAAGCCTTTCGTAAACTTTCCCAATCCCCCTCCATACTTCTCACACTGAGCGAATACCATTGTTTTGCTCTCTCCGTTAATGAAAACGGAAAGAGTTTCCATTTCAAGGTATCTTGACTTATTCCTGCGATCACAAGACATGAACAAAGTTGTTCGAACTCACGCAGGTGGGAATAAGGACTTTCATCCTTATCTCCGGAGAAGCTTTGCTCTCGGACCATAGCTATGAAGCCGGGACGTAGCTCATAGCTAGATGTTTCAATGGAATGTGATGAAGGTGGAGGCTCCAAATGATCGCCCTTTGGAGCGGTAAAATCGAAAAGGGTTGGATTGGAATCCATGTGATAAATGGGGTGATACACGGACGAACTAGGTTCGGAACTAGAATAGCTACCGCTCCCCGGCAACGGCGCCAGAAAGCTTGTTGGCACTTCTTACGTCCTTACTAGATTTGCAACGGTGCCAGAAAGCCTGTTGGTATACTACACGATCACAGATAGATCCGCAAGCGCACGAATACCGATGTAGCTTTCACCCGGGAGTATTCCAAGGTATCGATTTCCACGGGGAACGAGAAGTACTCTAGTCCTAAGCTGATTCGTCTGGGGGGAAGTGCGGATAAAAGGATGACGACGAAGAGAAGAGAGATGAACAATAGGAGGGTAGAGAGGGTACTTGATACGGGAACTTCGGCTCTCTCAACTAATCAAGCGATTAGGATATTACTTGCACTTGTCTTGATCAGGGGATGCACACTCCGGCTACGGAAAGGGACGAGAAGGGAGCCGTTACATACACCACTCTTACGATGCCTACAGAACTAGCCACTCTCACATGGTGGAATACAGAGGCCGGACAGGGCTGTCACTACCCGCCGGCTACCACAAGCAGTCCGTGGGGCTAGGTGTATTTCAAGGTAACCTCAAGTCTAGGCACCGCGCCTACACTATCGATCACTACTTCACTCAACGCTCAAGCAAAGCAATCACTCAGAGCAAGATAAACTTACTATGATATGAACGAGAAACGATAAGACAAAGACAAGTAATAATTAATGCTTAATTAATTAGAGGGGACCAGAGTTACCGAACAAGACCCGGATGTAGCTACTAGAAGAGGAGTTGCATCCGCCGTGGCGCGAGATAGAGGAGGGGCTGACACTCCGGCTCCTCCCGGAAACTCTCACCTCAACTCTCTCCCTATTTTCTAACCATAATAGTGGCAGCGCTTCGCTTCTTCAAAGCTCTTCTCTTGTGTGTTCTTCAATGAAGTGCCGGGGTCTATTTATAGCCCCAATGGGTCAGTGGCTGTAGGAGGGGGTACTTGTAGGCGAGAGGGAGCTGCAGTGACAAGCAAGGAGGTGCGGCCGTATCTCCAGGTGCGGCCGGCCCTGTGATCCACCACCTATGGACTTGGACGACCCTGATCACTGATCCTTGGTCGGTTGCACGTCGGTTCCCAGCTCGGATTCGCCTGATTCACCGGTTCATAGGTGCGGCCATACCTAGAGGTGCGGCCGGCCCTACCTAGTGGCTTTGTGATGCACCGACGGTGTTGAGGGACGTCCAGGATCACTCCTTGATGGCGGTTGTGGCGGTTAAGTGTGGGTCCATCGATCCAAGTCCTTCCAACCATAGCCTTTTGATCAAACCGACCATTTACCGGTGTATCTCATCTATCCAAGGTGTGTTTGTGGGATTGTTGGTGCCGTGGACCCGAGAGGGGGATTTTTGGTGGTGCGGCCGGACCTAGTAGGTGCGGCCGGACCTCGTTGGTGCGGCCGGACCTAGGAGGTGCGGCCGGACCAACTTTTGTGGTGTCTGACCCATGGACTTGGTCTCCTTGGATATTTTGCTAAGTGTAGAGGCATTTGGCAAAGTTTGGTGTTGATCGGAGGAGGTTGATAGGTCCGGCCGAACCTACTAGGTTCGGCCGCACCTACGCCCCGACATGCCTCGTGTCACAATCTTCCGTGAGGCATAATTTCTGCATTCGGACTCCGAATTGGGTGAACCAAAACTCCATTTCGATCATCTCGACATGAACTTTGCAATGGTACTATCAAACTAAGCATTTGATGTTATTTGTCAAGATGCTTTATTTGTGCTATGATGTCTCATTATGACCTGCATCCAAATATTTACCAAAGCTCGTGGAATCCGTTAGTTTATAACCCCACAACAATGATGCAAGCTTTGATGGAGTGAGATTTGTTCAAAGTTGAGGCCCGAAAATAGGGACTTAATGACCGTCAACGTTCACCAAACCCTTTACCCCAGCCAAGTGAACTAGACACGCCTCGAACCCGACCTCGATGCTCTGGAGTCTCAAGTGCTGCAGTGAGGATATCATCCTCCCTAACCCTAGAGAAAGAACCATCGCTACCCTGAGCTGCAAGTATTTTCACCTTATCTGCTACCCCCACCACCGCAGGGTTACTGAATGTTATGCCCCCGCTTCCTTCACTAGTATTCTTCCTCTTCTTCCCTACCCTTGCCCGCAGATAAGGTCTCGAACATCCAGGAAATTGGTCCCAAGGGTTCTGTTTTCCTTCTGCAGCTAGCTTTGCATCCTCCTCCTCCCACTCTTTCCTTTTACCACGATAAACTTTTCTGCCCATCTTGTGTGGCTTATTATGCAATGCTCTCTTTTGTTTCATCTCCTGGCTCAATTGCTGAAATGAAGGAGAATTGGTTTCCTGCACAAATATGTCCCAGTCTTGTTGCTGCAAAAAGGCATGCTTCACAAAGGGAGTCTCCTCTTCGCTCACATATTTTTTTCTTAAATGGGCCTTGAACCGCCGTTGCAAGGTTCCAATCTCTGATATAGCTGCCTTAACTACCTTCTTGCGAACAGATTCTTCCAGATTAGCTGGGTAATCTAGCTTTTCCTCTAAAACTATGAATAGATGTTCCTTCTCAATTGGTGAGAGATCATCAACCGCCTTGTTGATTGACACCCTCTCCCGAGCAATGAGGCCACCGACCAATACAAATCTATCCCTCACAGCATCTGGGGTAGGTCAAAAATTGGCATCAAGTCCAGTTGCAGTCAACTTGTCTTCTAGCCATTTGGTTTGTGTCCTTGACCCGCGAGATCGAGTACTACTCGCAGCAGTCTGTGCTGAGTGACCCTGTGAAGAAGGTTCACCACCGATGGGCTGTGATGGTGCACTGGAGGTAGAGGAGTTTGTTATTGTGGGAGACTACATAGATGATATGTCAGGTTATCAGTAGAGCAACATAAGCAAGACTGAAAATCTAAACAAAATTCTTATTAGATAAATTCGTTTTCTCTGACAGGCAAAATAGCTGATATTACACTAGAAATCATTACAAGTCATAAATAAAATCAGCATAGACATACACAGTTCATATTTTACTTAATTAGCATACAGGGATAGGTGCTAACCATTTTGACAGGGACACAACAATATGCTTATATGTCAAAGCAGAGAATAAATTCCTTCATCTGCTTCCTTGTCAAACTTCAGCAACGATGGATTGTGTGTTCCATGTGTACATGCAACAAGAGGATAAAGCAATGATCATGACATTATATATGACAGTAGTGAAACAACACATCATGACACCAACAATAACAATATATATGACAGTAGTGAAACAATTAACACTCACAACAAAGCATAGGACAGTCTAGTTATCACTATATTATAAACCACTGCGATGCAATTCCCACTGACATTATGTGGCCATCAGGATTAAAGTATGCTAACAGGTCCAAAGCATAACTGTTGATCTGGTACATTCAAAGCATAGCAGAATTAAAGTATGCTAACATCCTCAATGCTTTTCATGAATTTATAGTGCAAAAATTGTAGCACCAGGAACATGAAAATGAATTTCAACAGTTCATATAACTTCATCTGTTTGCAACAATTTATTCAAACAGACTTGGAGCAACAAAATCCATCCATCAAATCCACAGTCAATCAATTAAAAATGAACTATTAAGTCATGTCTCCCTAATCCACCTTGACATGAATACATAGCAGATTGGGTGGACTACATTATAAACCACTGCGATGCAATTCCCACTGACATTATGTGGCCATCAGAATTAAAGTATGCTAACAGATCCAAAGCATAACTGTCGATCTGGTACATTCAAAGCATAGCAGAATTAAAGTATGCTAACAGGTCCAAAGCATAACTGTCGATCTGGTACATTCAAAGCATAGCAGAATTAAAGTATGCATTAATCCTCAATGCTTTTCATGAATTTACAGTGCAAAAATTGTAGCATCAGGAACATGAAAATGAATTTCAACAGTTCATATAACTTCATTTGTTAGCAACAATTTATTCAAATAGACTTGGAGCAACAAAATCCATCCATCAAATCCACAGTCAATCAATTAAAAATGAACTATCAAGGCATGTCTCCCTAATCCACATTGACATGAATATATAGCAGATTTGGTGGCCGAGCAGAGAGAGGGCGTTGTTGGGGGTTCAAGCAGGACTAACCTCTGTCGCGAATGAAGTAGTTGTTCTCGTGATGGTCGGAGGGGCCGGATCCACGTCGGCTCGTGGCCTGAGGTGGCCGGCTCGTCGTCGTGGCCGGGGATGACGGATCTGCGTCAACCGTCTTTAGGTTGGCCGGGAAGCCGTCCGCACGCCAGTAACCGCGTCCTCGTCACCGTCGTCACGCAGGGAGCGGTGGGGCTGGAGAAGAGCAGGGCTGCGGTGGGGAAAGAGCGGCGAAGGCGAGCGGGGAGAGTGGCGGCGGCGGTGGGGAGAGTGCGGGCATTGTGGATCTGTCTAGCGAGGAGCCGAATATGCCCCTGAGGAACTACGCGCGTAACTGTGTTTAAGGAAATTACTGGCGTGCCCTTGACGGCTCTCTGGTGGAATTGGAATTCCATGGGCATTATAGTCAATATAGGTGGAAAATTTTGAGCAGCCCACGCACGGTTTGCCTGCTGACGCTAACGCGTGGGCTAGTGTCATTGGCGACGATGGTTAGTGAACCCGCATCGCCTTTGTTGGCAGTTGGGTCCGGCGGGCGGGCATCGGTTATCTTTTTATTTTGGCTGCTGATGCTGACGCATGGGCCAGCCACTATTTTTTTCGAATGAAACGTGCTTCCCTAAAATATTAGAGCCCATAAAACAGCACCTAAAAAATCATAAAAATACGAACAATTTCGTATTTGGACATTTAGTATTTGAATAAAATATCAACAGTCACACTTGTGTGCCCAAGATTCTTAGAATTCGTTTTTACATCCCATGTTAATGATGTAATAATTCTAATAACATGTAGTGTGCTCTAAAAAATCTACAAATTGACTTGGCAACATAATTTGGGTACCTAGACTTGTCTTCAAAATTTCAAATGGTTTCGATGAAGGAACAATATACTTGTGTACAAATATCTACATCTCTCACATAGTTTCCTAGAATGTTCCTTGAACATTGAAGTTTTCCACATACACTTTGCAACATGTTCGAACTCATATGCATTTGAAAATTTAACAAAACCTTGTGTTCACCTTAAGATTACGAAAATGCAAAGTTTCATTACAGGAGGTGTGGAAAACAAATATTATTTATACGTTGTACTTACATAGAACAAGATAAGGCATATAAACATTGTTCAAGAAACGGAATATACACTAAACAATGAAATTAATGAAAACACGGTGATTTTAGAAAACTGTAGAAAAAAATAATCAAATTTGGACAAATTACGACGGAGAAATACATGTTACAAAATTTGATTGCAGATTAAAAAGAGAAATACCGTCGGCGACGCGGGACGGATAAACTATTCTTCATTCTCCAATAGAACAAAGGAGGAAGCAGAGGGCACCACCGCCCGCCGCCGCCCCCGCTTCGGCGGTTTTGACACCCAAGAGGGCATCCTAGGCCTCGTCGGCGGCAAATGAGACCACCGCAACCTTCGATTTGACTCACAAACGTGACAAATCAAATCTTGTCTATCAAAAACCGATTAAAAACCGACATCCTGATAAAATCAAATCCGCATTTAGTAATATCTAATAATTTACATTCAAGATAGATAATGTTCATTGATGCTTGCGCCTACATCCCGATGTTCATCCTGCTGACGGTGTACTCCATGGCGGCGCTGAAGTTACGCGTCCAGAGGTCGAACTCATGACGGATGCGACACTCGGCGCTGCAGTAGTGGATGATCTCTGAGGTCTCCAGCCCGTAGCGCCTACATCCTGCTACCCAAATGCAGATGTGGGGATTCTGGTCGGGCAGCAACAGAATGTCGTCGTCACCGTCACCAAGCCAGTACCACCACGCAATGTTTTCGAGATCCCGTTTGACGAGGTAGCGCAGCCGCCGCAGGTTGTGGTTCTTCCACCGCCCGTCAGGGGGCGACGGGCCACCGCTGATTTCCTGGAGCGGTTCCATGGCTTCGGGGTCCGCAGGGTTGCAACGGTACTTCAGCATCGCTAAGAAGTACTTGGCACCAGAGTCTTCAGCAGCAGCATCTCCGACGAGCTTCAGACCCTTATCGGGATTCCGCCGCCTCATCAACCTCTCCATCCCCTCGAAGCATAATGCCTCCGGATGATTGGCCTCACGGAAGCGCCGCTCAAAGCACGACCTGACGTAGCGATTCTTGCACACCTGACGAAGATCACGCAGCGACACGTGCAGTAGTACCTCATCGGAGTCGCAGATGCGCTGGAAGGTGCCGCAGATTTTATTACGAAGGTTCAGAAAATAGATGACGGGCTCATCCTTGATGGAGTGGATGATGATCTGGGTGACAAGATCATCTGGCAGCAGCTGCATCAAGCACACCGCGGCCATCAAGGAGAAGGGGAGGAAATAGAAAAACGACTGGGTTTGGAAATTGAAAGGCGACGAGGGTTGAAGTTGAAGGCGACAAGGGTTGAAGTTGAAGAAGGCGACGAGGCCATCTAAAATAAAAAATGGAAATTGAAAAGGCGCCGCAGTTTGGCTGCTGCCGCTGATGAGTGGGCCCGACAACATTGCCCCTGCCCCTTCACCTTCCCGCGTAATTGAAAGGCGACGCGTGGTTTTGGACGGTTTTGCACCCGAAACGGAGCCCGATGCGCAATTGAGTGGCACGTACTGGCAGTAGTGGAGTAGTGGGTGGGGGCAGAGGTGCCGGACGGTTCCGCGTCTTGTCAATATAACTCCCCTGCCTCCCCCTGCTTTCCCCTGCTTCTTCCATAAGCTTATCTCACTTCTTCTTCCTCTGCGCAATCCACCACTACAAAATCTTCAGTCACTGAGAGATCACGAAGGAGGAGATGGCGTCGAAGGGCCCGCCGCCGGTGAAGCGGGGACGAAGGGAGGACGACGACGACGAAAGCCGCCGTCGGAGGAAGTTGGAGAAGGGGAAGGAGCCGGCGACCAAGGATGCCGACGAGGAACCGTTCTTCGACGACACTAAGTTCGCCGTCGACCTGCTTAGGAGCGCGTTCAGAAAGCTTCAAGATGTTGGCGAGGCCTTCGACGTCAAGGCGCCTCATGAAGTGGACAAGGACCCGAGCGTGAAGGGTCTCGCCTTCAGGATCCACGGGTTGGCTGAGAGGCTCGAGAAGCTCCCCGTGGTCAAGCGGGCTGGCCGCCACTTCGTCTTCGACGACGGCGGCTGCGACAGCGATGACGGCTCTGACGGCAGCCACGGCGGCGACGACGGCGGGACCCCGACGGCGGCGACCGACTAATTGATAGACTCCTCTACCAATTAGTAATAATGTGTGTGTGCTTTTGTGTCTTCGTCAGGGTGTTGGACATGAACTGCTTAGTTTGTCTGTCGATCATGAACTGCTTAGTTAATTAGTTTGGTTGTTAGATTTTGTATGTTATGAACTCGATCTAATAGGCGCGAGTAGATCCATCCGCGTCTCCTTTAGTATGTGTTCTGTTGTGATAAACTGGAGATCTGTTGTGATGAACTGGAGATCTGTTGTGATGAATGACAATGGATAGTCATTGCCGACGCGGGTTAGCCTGCTGACGCTGACACGTGGGCCAGTGTCATTGGCGACGATGGTTAGTGAACCCGCATCGCCTTTGTTGGCAGTTGGGTCCGGACGGGCAGGCAACGGTTATCTTTTTTATATTGGCTGCTGACGCTAACGTGTGGGCCCGTCACTATTTTTTTTGGAATGAAACTTGCTTCCCTAAAATATTAGAGCCCATAAAACAGCACCTAAAAATCAAAAAAATACGAACAATTCATATTTGGACATTTAGTATTTGAATAAAATATCAATAGTCACACTTGTGTGCCCAAAATTCTTATATTTCGTTTTTACACCCCATGGTAATTATATAATAATTCTAATAACATCAGATTTGCTCTAAAAAATCTAAAAAAATTGACTTGGCAACATGATTTGGGTACCTAAACTTGTCTTCAAAATTTCAAATGGTATCGATGAAGGAATAATATACTTGTGTACAAATGTCTACATCTCTCACATAGTTTCCTAGAATGTTGCTTGAACATTGAAGTTTTCCACACTTTGCAACATGTTCGAACTCATATGCATTTGAAAACTTAAAAAAACCTTGTGTTCACCTTAAGCTTACGAAATGCAAAGTTTCATCACTAATGGTTGTGTAAAACAAATATTATTTATATGTTGTACTTACAAAGAACAAAATAAGGCATATAAACATTATTCAAGAAACGGAATATACACTAAACAATAAAATTAATGAAAAGATGGTGATTTTAGAAAAATTTAGAAAAAAAATATCAAATTTGGACTAATTACGACGAAGAAATACTTGTTACAACATTTAATTGCAGATTAAAAGGAGAAATGCGAACTGTTCTTCATTCGAATAGAACTGGGCCCCACAGTCATTAGCGACACGGGACTGATAACCCGCGTCGGCTTTGCTGCTCTTCCAAAATTTTACACAGATAATACGAGCAACATACAAAAACTAATCCACTACTGATTTCCTATTCTAATACTATGTTCGAACTTCACCATTTCGCAGCAGAGCCTACAGTCTTCGCTGCAAAACAGAGAAATTCCAAGCCATCCTTTATCCACGCCGCAGCAGCCGCCGTTGCCTGCGCACGACTGATCGCCGCGCACCTGTGCCGGAGGCGGCAGCGGTTCACCCCAAATGCACCAAGTCAAGGAGTGGATCGCACGCGCGGCCTTCTCGCGCAAAGGCAGACACCCCTCGTTGCTCAGCCATCTCGACGTCGTACTGCCACCGCCCGCGACTCGCCTCATGTACCGCTTCGCGGTGTCGGCGGCGGCGGCACCGCCATTGTCCCTGTAGAGCAAGATGGCGTATAGATAGTCTGCCGCATCGTGCCCACCCTCGGCGGCGCGCCGGAGATCATTGCATCCCCTGTTTTCCATGAAGACGGCTTTGATCCCGAAGAAGAAGCAAGCCTCTGGATTCCTGAGATCAGTCAGCATAGCAAGGAAGGCTTTGTAGGCGGTGGGGTCCCACACCCAAGAAATCTCATCTCTTATCCCCTCTATCGACAAACGCCGGCCGACATCGCCGTGGCCGCACACGCGGCGCATGGTCGAGCAAGTACCGCGTAGGCTGCGGAGGTCAGCCAAGGGCCGCTCCGAGATCGCACCGACGTGCGCCGTAATCTCAATGTGGAGGTGTTGAGGGAGGTCCAGTAGCGACGACGGCTGGTGCCGCCTGCTTCTTCCCGGCATGCTATTCATCTCCGGCCGGGAATGGTGACGATGAGGAGTAGGCAGTTGCTGTTTTTTCGCGGGTAGATGAAGGGGCAGGGGATCTAAATTATTTTGGAAGGAGAAGATATAGGAGATTTGTTTCTAAACACGGTTTAAGTATGCAATGGAGACGATAATTAATCCGCGTATCCTTTAATTCTCCATTGCAGACGACGTTTGGCTAATCCATGTACTATCCTTTAATTCTACATTAGAGACGACGTTTGGTTAATCCACGTATCATTTAATTCTACATTGGAATCACTGCCTCTGCTCTCAGCCATTGACTGGGCAACTGTTTCCCCATTGACCGGATCTGACATCAATTTCTTGGGAACCTTCCCGTTTCCTGTGCTCTTGATCTTATCCCTTCCTCTTTTTTTTTTGACAACCGATCTTATCCCTTCCTTGTTTTTGCTATAAAAAGGCACTGACGCCTATCGGTCCTCCTCACTTGCTTCCTTCTTCTCTAGATCTAGATCTAGCTATGGCACAAAGAATAGATCTTGTAGGGCGCAAGCTTTTGCTTTTCTCTCTTCTTCCTCCTCGTTCTCTCAGTTGCTAGAAGAATTCTTGTGATATGGGTGACTGGGTTGCTCATCCCTCTAGCACAGCTGCTAGAAAAATCCTTGTGATATATCAGCTGTCGGGGGAAGGTAGCCCAGAACATCCTGGCATCAGGAAGACCAAGCCGAGAACAAGGGATATGTTTCCTGCTGCAGAACCATCCTGCTGCAGCTTTCTCGTCAAACTTGCGCTTCCTTTTGCTTTCCCTCCTCCAGGAGGAGGATTTTTGAAGGGATATGTTTCCACCCTGTGCTGTATCTTTCTCTTGTGCTCACTTGTAAGCATGAAGAAGAAGCCAGAATCTGGAGCATATCTCGTCATGAAGAACAAGCTGATGGCGGCCTCCTTTCTCTTCACCTCCGACAATCGACCGACGGGCAGGGAAGGAGCAAGATCAAACTTTGAGCCTCAACATCGCCAAGTCAGCACCCACCACCACAGTGGTCTTCTACCTTTGGCCGGCCGGAGATTCAGCTGGAGCCGGACGCGAGTTCGAGGCTGCCGAGCTGGCCAAGATCCCGAGGCCTCCCTATCTGATGTACCAATGATGACTGTAATCTGTGTGTGTGATTTTGCATCTCAAGAGACATGCTTGTGTGATTATCTGTGTGCAGTCCAATTTTTTGTATGATTTACCTACTCTCTTGCAAGCATGAAGAAGAACAAACCGACAGAAGTATATCTCTTTTGCTTAGTTTATATCTATGTTCCTCATCCTGGTAGTGCCTAGTGATGATGAACATAGATGGCCGCTTTGTAAACTTCTGATGTATCAATGATGACTGTAATCTGTGTGTGTGATTTTGCATCTCAAGAGACATACTTGTGTGATTATCTGTGTGCAGTACAATTTTTTGTATGATTTACCTACTCACTTGCAAGCATGAAGAAGAACAAGCTGACGGGGGCTGGCTAATCCGCGTCTCTTTTGATGTAATCTGTGTGTGATTTCGCATCTCTTGCCCATAACAAAGGCGACGCGGGTTGGCTAATCCTCGTCTCTTTTATATTAACGCTCGTTACTGAACTGAAGCTACTTACTGAACTGAAGCAGAATATAAACAGAATATATATAATATCTTAGGTAGAATATATTACAAAAAGGATTCAAATTCCACCACATCCTATATATTACAAAAAAGGATTCAAATTCCACCAATACATCACATCCTTTATATTACAAAACGGATTCCATTTCCACCAATAGACACATCCTGCATTACAAAAAGGATTCAGCAGAAATCAGGCTTGCTTTTTCTTCCTTGATTTTTGTATATGGATTTTTTCACTATGGTCGCTTCGCAAGTACGGTGTTTTGTTAGTTCCCAAGAGTCGGGGCTTGTATGAAGTGTCAAAGGATGGAATTTCGTCAAACTGGTTGTATTCCTCCTCAACAACATTTTCAACCCCAACAATCCTTTTTTTCCAGGCATAACCAAAGACCAGTTCTTCTTTGAAAGGTCAGGTACATAGAACACTTGCTCAACATCATTGGCGAAGACAAACGGTTCGTTTTTGTAACCAAAGACCCGGAGATAAACACTAACATAACCATATTTGTCCTTCCTCACAGCTCTCTTCCCATTGGTGACCCATCTACACCGAAACAAGGCTACCTTCAATCCTACATAATCAAGCTCCCATATCTCCTCTATTTGACCATAATATGTGTCTGTCTCCATGTCATCATCATCATGACTGTCGTCGACGACGGCCCATACACGCACACCACTATTTTGATAGACGCTCTTTTTATCCTGGGCCATGGTGTAGAACGTGTATCCATTGATATCCATTGCTTGGTATTTTGTAACAGTGAACAATGGCCCCACTGCTAGATTCCTTATCTCGTCGGTTATTACAGCATTGCTGCATGTCTCGACATAATCTCGGAGCCACCTGCTGAAACCTTGCATGTGCATCTTTGCAAGCCAAGCCCTACCACGGTCAGGGTTGTCTTGACGTAGTTGTCGCTTGTGCTCATTGGCAAACGGTGTAATTAGGTGCAGCGGTTGTATGTAGGGGTGAAAACAGTTACGGAAATTCCCGATCGACCGAGCTTCGTTTCCGAAAAATATGAGAAATGGTGAAATGGAAATGGTAGGAGCTGGAAATGGTATGGAAATAGGAAAAGGTTGGTGGAAATGAAAATGGAAATGGTAGTGGCTTTGTTCCGCCGAATACATGTATCGACCGTTTTTTCTTGGAAAATTCCGTCGGAATTCCGAATTGTCAACGAATGGCCCATAAGCCTAGGTAACACTGAGGCCCAACATGGTCCAATAACACAACCCTACGTATATAACTTCAGTCTACACTCGCAGTGTCCAGCTCGCGGACACGACCGTCGCCAGCAAGCTAGCCGGCAGGTTGGCTGCTGTGACAGAAACTTGTTGGCTGCAGAATTTAGTAATTGTGAGTCACAGGTGGTTATAGTATGGGCATATATGGTGTAATAATATTCATGTTGGATTGTTGGTCACTCATTTGGTTGTAAACATGTTGCATATATGTCCATTCATGGTTTCGGTGTTTTCGATTTGAGGTACCGTTATCGATCGATATCGACATATTTTCGATCTGATGGTTTCGTTTTGGATGTATCGAGTTTTCGTTATCGGTATCGTTTTCGAGCGTATCATTTCCGTATCGTTTCCGAGTAAAAAGTATATGATAGGAAATGATAATGCATATTTTCGATCGTTTTTGACCGATTTCATCCCTAGTTGTATCACGGTGAAATGAGCCGTTTGGAAGGCATCTGGTTCCGGAGTGACTGACTTTTTCCCCAGGGTCCCAACACCTGAAAGCCTACCTTCATGCCGTGAGCGAGGCACACCAATGGGATTTTGGGGGTCCATATAACCCATGGCCCACTCCACTGCTTCGATGGTCTCGTAGCCACGAACAATGGCTCCCTCCGGAAATAACCGGTTATGTACCAATGATTTCAGGAATCCATAGAACCTCTCATATAGAAACATCTGATGAAGGTAAGATGGGCCAAGGAACCAGATTTCCCTCGCGAGGTGTGCTGTTAGATGCAGCATGAGATCAAAGAATGATGGTGGGAAGGTAGCTTCAAGCAGGCATAGAGTCTTGAAATGCCTCCTCTCTAAGTCCAATAGTTTTTCCTCATCAATCACCTTCTGTTCTATTGCATTGAAGAATAAACACAAGCTCGTGACAGCGTCGCGAACCAGTTCTGTCTTGATACCTCTAAGTGCAACAGGAAGAAGAGTTGTCATCAACACATGGCAATCATGAGATTTCATCAAGTTGAAATTCATTTTCATGTCCTTCACCGACACTAGCCTCTTGAAGTTTGATGAGTAGCCTGAAGGTACTTTAAAATCATGCAAAAACTAACAGAATTCTTTTCTCTCTGCCTTTGACAAGGTGGTTGCAGCAACGGGAAGGTCCGTCCCCGTCTCTGTTTCCTCTGCATAGAGCTCCGGCCTAATGCCCAGTTCTTTAAGATCCTCCCTTGCATTTTTATGATCTTTTCCTTTGGACTTCTGTTGTAGCAATGTTCCACAAGTAGCTTCACACACATTCTTCTTGACGTGCATGTTGTCAATCGAATGATGCACATCCAACATCGGCCAATACTCTAGCTCCCATAGAATTGATTTCTTGTTCCACATTTCTTCTTCTTCTTCTTCACCATCTCATTTCTTTCTTTTGCCAAGGGTTTTTTCAGTCAGTTTGGGTAACTCCTCGATAGTTTTGACGTCCTTGACTTTCAAGTGGACCCGATCTCCAGTCACATGCAACGGCGCCTCTCGATTCTCCTTTTCCCCATTAAACTGACAATCCATGGCCCGGTATGGATGTTTCTTGCCGAGGAAATGACGGTGCCCCATAAATACGTATTTCTTTGAATGACTTAGCCATACTGCGCAAGTATCTTCCAAGCAGTGTGGGCAAGCTGCACCTTTCCTTTTACTCTGGCCAGAGAGGTTGCGATGAGTCGGGTTGTCGTTGATGGTGGTGAACAACATGGCACGCATTGTGAACTCCTCACGCTTGTACTCATCCCAAACCTCCTTCACACCAGGGTTCCACAGTATCTTCAAGTCATCAACTAGTGGCCTCAAGTAGACATCAATACGGTCGCCAGGTTGCTTTGGCCCGGAGACCAATATTGTCAGCATCATATATTTCTGTTTCTTGCATAGCCAGGGTGGAAGGTTGTACAACTACAGCACAACAGGGCAGGTGCTATGTGTTGAGCTCTGATTACCGAATGGGTTCACGCCATCTGTGCTCATAGCAAACCGTATGCTCCTTACGTCTTCGTCAAACCACGAAAAGTGGTTATTAATGTTACCCTATTGTGCTGCATCTGCGGGGTGCCTAAACTTGCCATCTTGCTTAAGCTCCTTTCGGCCTTCGTCATGCCAACTCAAGAGTTGGGCCTCCTTTCGTGTTGCGAACCATCTTCTCAGCCGAGGAATGATGCAAAAATACCATGCCACCCTCACAGGAGTCCCTCTGTTAGCCTTCTTCTTGCCTCTGATCTCGCCGAGCTCGTTCTCGTCATCAGCATTATTATCATCTCCACCATCCTTTTTCCTCTTGTACCGATCATAGCCACACTTGGGGCACTTGTCAAGGTCTGCATAATCTCCACGGAACAATACATAATTGTTCTTGCATGCATGGATTTTTTCAACCTCTATTCCCAGATGACAGATTATCTTCTTCGCCTCATAGACAGACTCTGCTATTTGGTTTCCTTCAGGTAGCATATCTCTAAGAACATCCAATAGATGTTTGAAACTTTTGTTGCTCCAACCATGATCTGCCTTAAGCTGCAAAAGTTTTAGATCACCAGAAAGGCGAGAGTACTTCTGGCAATCAGGATACAGGGGTTTCTTTGAATCGTCAATGAACTGCTTCAGTCTCGCTAATTCAGAAGGTGTGTACACTCGTTGAAACTCAACATCTCGCAATATTTGATCAACATTGTGCACACGTTGCAACACCTCACCATCATCGAAGCCCCTAACTTCTTTATCAGTGATATCCTCAGGCCTCATCACATTTGGTGGGAATAATGGTTCATTTTCCTCAAAAACTCCACCGTCATCAAGGTCATCATCATGGTCGGTAGCATAGTGTCGCACTTCACCTTCACTTAGGTAGCATGCTTCGAGTTCATTAAGGCCTTCCTCACCATGTTTATTCCAACACGTGTAATTTTTTGTGAAACCACGTGTGACCAAATGATGAAAAATGATTTCCTGTTGTGTGAATTTCTTCTGGTTGAGACAATCTATACAGGGGCAAAGCATTGCCTGAACACTACGGTTTCTCATATCCGCCTCTGCTTGATTTAGAAAACCATTGACCCCGCTTAAGAAATTCTCCCAATCTTCTTGGGGCTGTCTGTACATCCAAGCCCGTGCAGCAGCTGCCATCTGCATTCCATACACCAAATGAGCATAATTCCTCACACAAAAAAAATGATAACATAAGAGGATTAGGACAGCTGAAGAATTTCACTAAAAGGGGCCAATTAATTTCCACCTTGACGAGGACTTTCTACGAGGCGAGCGCGGTCGAGGAGGAGGACCGGAGGCGGCGGCGTGGCGGTGGCGACAGCGCGGAGGACGGCGCCGAGCCCCAGGGGGAGGGGACACAGAGGCGTCTGCTTTGGATGACACCGCGGTCGACGTCCGCTGGCCCCTTTCGCCGTCGCGCACGCGGCCGGCCGCCCTGCAGCAGCTCCGGCTTTCTAAGGAGAGAGAGCGCGATCCTCAGAGCGCGCGCTGCTGGCGGCGGCGAACGGGGCAGCCCGGCGGGGACTTCTGAGGAGAGAGAGCGAGTGTTGTTGTCGGAACGGGAGTGACCTTCTGAGGAGAGAGAAACGAGTGGTGTCGGAAGGAGAAGACAGAGACGAGCAATAACAACGTGCGTCTCCGATGTGAGAAAAAAGGCGACCCTGGGTGGCAATCAAAGGAGACGAGTCATAAGAAACGAGCGTATCCAATTGGGTCGCGAGCAAAGGAGACGCATCCGAACTTGAACAGCCCGTTACCGATAGGGTATTGATCAGCAACGGACTTTATAGACCGTTACCAATACGGCAGTGATCAGTAACGGACTTAAACAGCCCGTTACCGATAGGGTATTGATCGGTAACGGACTTTACCAGCCCGTTACCGATAGGTTTACATTTTGTAACGGACTCGATTTAACGTCCGTTACAACGAATTCATGTAACGGGCGTTTAAGAAGCCCGTTACCGAAAGTCCACATTGGTAACGGGCGTTGTGGAGGCTAACCCCGGGGTCGGCCTGCCTCGTTTATGGGTAACGGGCGCCAAACAACAACCGTTACAGATGTGGGTGCATGTAACGGGTGTTAAGAGCCCGTTACAAATGTTACGTGACCTATTTGAGGTTTTCACGTAATGGTAGTGCGCGATACTGTTCACTCGTGGTACTGCGGCGGCTACAGTTCGCACGTGGTTACTGTAGTGGGTGGTACTGTAGGGTTTTCCCCTCCCTCCACCTTTGTATATATACAGAGGTTACTAATGGGCCTTTCAACCTTTGCGCCCCATTAAGACTCTAGTACCCTAATGGATCAAATTCATCAAGCCATTAGTGGATCCAATCCAATCCAATCCAATTGGCACTAGCGCATATATCCAACAAAACCGGCAGTGAACAAGGCCAGTTTGTAGTCGGGAGTGATAATCCTTTGACGAGTAGTGCTTGAATTGCATCGTGCGCTTGTTTGCTTGGCACTTGACCATATATAGCTGCCTGATGCAAGCAGCTAGCGCGAGCTCCCAAACGTTCGATCTCCATCCGTCGCCTGGGGCTTCGGCAACATGCTACTAATTGCCTAGTCTTGCATTGCCAGGCTAGGCTAACTTTGTGTTGATAGCCTAGCGGTCTAGCGGACTACGACCAAATTAAACATTACGTTGTCCCGTGTGTTCAACACCAAATGGCGGCATGCATATACTTTATTTCCTGCTGTCTGCGCTCACGAACCGGCCGGACACATCAAACGAGCGCTATAGTCATGCTTCGAAATGATACCGATCGACATAATTAAAATCTCTGTAAAAAACGAAAGAATTGAGTTCAATATCAAGATTAGGCTCACTCTCCTCCTCACAGAGGCCCCACTTTTCAGGTACAGGACGATCAACCAAAAGGGGGGAGATTGATTTGGTCGTCGTTTCGTAGTGTAAATTGGCTCCCGGGCGCCCCCCACCCAAAACTTTTTTCACCAAAACTTCTACCCACCGGACCCACCCTACCTGCCGGGCCGCGTCGCACATGTCAATGACGTCTACGTAATCGCGTTTGAATTGTGTGCATGTAATCACGCGGCCCATTAGCATGCACAAATTTTCCCTTCCTTTTAATTAAAGGCTTCATTTAGTTTGCCATGTATTCACCAGCGCCTATTGATTCCTTGCTTATCACGCGTTGCGGTGGGCTGTCGTCACGCGCCTGTTGTATCCTTTATTCATTCTTTTTTCAAGGATAGAGAAATTAATTGGCGCCATTGATGGCATGACTCAAAAGGAAATACTAAGGAACTCAAAAGGAAAGAGATATTATTGTATAAAGTAAAGAAAAATTGATTGGTGTGATTGATGACTCATCAAGGAAAGGAAAAACAATGAAAGAATCACTGCATGATTAGATGAACTAAGGAAAGAATTGCTGCGTCATTTTGCCAATGGTAGATGCGTCATTCATGAATAGTTAGCAAGGAAAGGGAAAACAAAAAAAGATCAAGTAAGGAAGACCCGCCCCGTCAATCATGACCGTTGTTTCCTTTTTTCATTCTTTTTTCAAACGTCGGAGGCAATCACGGCTGTTGTTTCCTTTCTTCATTCTTTTTTCAGGGCAAGAAAAATTGATTTGTGTGATTGATGGCATAACTAAAAAGGAAATACTCAGGAACTCAAAAGGAAAGAGATATTGATGTACAAAGTAAAAAAAATTGATTGGTGTGACTGATGACACATCAAGAAAAGGAAAAAAAAAAGGAAAGAATCACTGCATGATTAGATGTACTAAGGAAAGAATTGTTGCGTCATTTTGTCAATGATAGCCATGTCATTTATAAATAGTTAGCAAGGAAAGAGAAAACAAGGAAAGATCAAGTAAGGAAAGAATCACCGCGTGATGAGGTCAACAATATTTAAATACAATTAGATGGATGGCATTTATATGTAAATGCTGTTTTGAGTCCCAGAATATTTCTTTTTGAGTTCAATGCTCTAAATCACGCCAATCAATACTCCTTTTTTACACCCGTGTTCCCTATAAAACTCAATTCACTCCACTCTCATTCCCATATCCACGAGCCCCTAGCGCCACCACCGCCTCCTCGCGGGCGTTGACCCCTCCTCCCGCAGGTCTCCTTCTCCCCGTTGGCCTCGTCTTCCCTGCCAGCTGGTGGCGAGCTCCCCCGTCGAGGATTGAGCACGCGGGGCAGGTGAGCTCCCCCACCGGGGTGCGGGCCCTCATCCCCGCCTTGAAGGTGGCGGCGGTGACGCGCCGCCCTCCCCGGACAGTCTCCTTCAAAGCCGCCTTGAAGGTGGTGGCGGTGATGCGGCACGGTGCGGAGATGACGCGGAAGCCAGCAGTGTAGATGGTTGATGAACGCCGGCTTCCCTGGGGACCAGAGGCGGGCGCAGGATTTGAATCATGGGTTTTCAAAAATTCATGTGGCAAAAAAAATTTTGGCAACCTAAATTATTATAGTCTCATAACACAGAATTTAGTTCCAGACTGACAGCATCATTGATTAATAAAACTGATCATAACATTAAAATATGCAACTACTAAATGATAAACATATGAAAGTGACATCATTGCAAGATGGGGTAGCACTCTCCCGTTCAGATTGTCTCTTCTTTGCAGCTTTTTTGCCAAGAAATACCTCAAATCAGTGGTGGCATTGTTCCTCCTTTTCATGTTTCAGACCTACAATTATTCAATTAAGATCCTAAGTATCACTGCTATTGTCATCACAAATTCACAAGTCACCAGCAAATTGCTATGCAATGCTCTGAATCCCATTTCCCAAATTCCCAATTCTACAGACAATACACAACAGAAATGCTCAATTGCTCACGGCTCATTGGCTCACCTGAGAGGTTCAGAAGCAGAGAAGAGAGATTGGGACTTGGAGGAGCCGAAGGAGCACTGGAATGGAGCACTGGCCGGCGGCCGCCGCGGCGCCCCGCCCGCCGCCTCAGGCCACAGCAACGCCACCGCCGCCGGGCTGCGCGCAACGGCTCAAGCTTCGCAAGCCGCCGGCGTGACGCCGCGAGTCGCTCCTAGCCGGTCGCCGCAATCCCTGCGGCCTAGCCGTCGCCCGTCGCGGTCTTGCCGGAATCCCCTCGAGGCGCTGCCGTCCGGCTCCGACCTGGCGACCTGCTCGCTGCCTCGCTAGGGTTAGGAAGCAAGTCGCCGTAGCAGGCAGATGATTGATTGGAGCTGGAGTCGATTCAGGCTTGGGTGGGTGGAATTTGGCTGATTGGGCCATGGCCCAGCAACAGGTAAACTGGAAATGGCCCAGGTAGATGTTAAGTTGGGCTGTTTTGTCTTTGAATTCAATTTGAGCGTGTATATTTTATTTTTTTATATATATATACCTAAGATACACTATAAATATAAAAAAATTTTGTAAAAATAATGGGTATTCAACTGAATACCCATGAATACATATGGGCCCGCCCCTGCTGGGGACTATTCCCCAGGTGTGAAGGCTGAATTGATGCGTTTTGTAATTAGATTTAATTTAATATCATTTTATTTTCTACATACATACTAATTAAACATTTTATGTAATTTTTTTATATCACGTGCGTGCCGCATGTGCCCTTCCACTAGTATACGAACGGGATGAACGAACGGTGCCGTGATGTCCGACGGATAGGCATGCGTGCATGTATACGGTATGCATGCGTGACGTCGATCTCGAAGCAGGACTACTTGCTCCTGAATGAAGAGTTTGCACGCATCTGTCTTTCAACTTTCAAAGCTAATCGCTTTGAACGGAGTTGCCTCGTCAACTACTGTGAGATCGAGAGCAGCCTGCGCCCTGCAGTGATCCAAGTAACAGGGTGCGTGCACATGGTTAGCTAGAATTGTCGTGCAATGTGATAGGGAAAGCGATGGTGTTCAATGTCACTGATCGATAAGCAGCTGGTCCACCCCCCACTTGCCGTGTGTCCACTACTGTACAGAGTATACTAGCTCCTGCATGCCGTGCTCTTACAAGCATTGAAATTGCAATTTGTTGCAACGATCCATCCACACCTGTTTGGTGTTTGCTGGTCCAAATTATTGAACGTACCCTATCCGGCCCCAGCATGCAGTGGCACACGACGATAGCAGCCCAGGCCGTACTGTGGGCTCCCGCGCGTTCATACTACGCGTCGCGTCATTCAACAAGCTTCTTTTTCAGAAAAGCACAACTGGGGCATATGCACAAGGCCGAATGAAAGCAGTCGGCGTACAGTGGTAACAGTTGCCACTGCACCGGCGTCGTTTGTTCTTTTCCTTGCCGTGACATTTCTGGTTCGATCGCTAGCAAGGTCCTATATGCAAGACACTGCATGATCGATCGACAGGGATAGATGCTATGCTAGCAGCACAGATCATGATCATGTACAACGTCAATTCACGAGTCGTCCCTGTGTGCCGGCCAAGTGGGAATAACGCTACCCGTCGACTACACGTCAACACATGGATGATGGATGGCCGCTCGCTCGTACACGTGGATCGGAATCGTCTGGTCCTTGTAAGTCTTTCTCTCCTTTGTCGTCTTCGTAGTGACCTGTAGTGTACCCTTTCCGCCTCATTTGATTAGGACTTTATTAGTGTTACCTTACCCGTGTCGTTATATATATTATATATATTAGCCTGCTAATAACCCTACAAATCCATTCTGAATAAATGCTTGACAGCGTAGGGGATCATGCACATTATTTTAGCCTAGCCCTATCTCCATCAGTCTACTCGCTCCCACATGTTCTTCCCGTCCTGCTACTATAGATTGCTAGTATACTTTTACACATCCTTTTCCAGCCTTTATTTTCCGCCCAACTTCTTCTCCGTCCTTTTGACATTTCCATCGAGATTGAAACAGTTGGGACCTGCCATCAGCGCGTGAGCCGTGTGAATCCAACCGAGCCATAACCTGACAATCCGTGTGTCCTAGCGGATGGCGACCACACCACTGATATACATGGATACGTTTTCGCAAGCATCATGTCACATCCGCTAGCTACACGTCGTCGATGATCGACCAGAGGCAGTGCGTGAGTGAGTGACTGACTGACCACCGCCGGCGGCCGTCGTCGTCGTCGGCGGCGTCGTCTCTTTCTTCGACCGATCGATCATTAATTAATTTATGCCCCCATGGACGACGACGCATTTGATGCCTCATGACTAATGGAGTCATGGGCTGCTGCGATCGACCTCGATCGAGCGTGCAGTCCCCGTCAGTCAAACTGGTGATGAGCCTGCCTTTTGCGACCCGATCGACCGCCGTCGATCGATCGACACGCATGTGTCTCGCATGGTTTTGGACTTTTGGTCTTTTGCATTTGATGGTTGATGAAAGATGGGGGGTGATGGGGACTCTACGTGTTGCTGCTGTACCGTGCCCGTTTGGCCAAGGCAAGTTTGATGGAAAGAGTACATTCATGAATCATGATGATGGATTGGAGTGGAAATGCTGGTGGTGGGGAGCTGCAAACATAGTTTCCAAAAGTTTAGGGTTATCTGTAAAAATCCGTGGACTGCGAGGCTTTCGAATGAATTGTAACCAAGTTGGAGGTCCTTTTGGAAAATCGTGATCTGTAAACATATTTTTCTGAAAATGTAAGATCGCATCTGTAAAATCCACGTACTGCAGGATTGATTTCCGGGTAAATGGAAGAACTTTTTTCCGAAATAGTCGTTGCTCAACAGATTCGGACCGTCCGCACAGTCAATCCGACAGCCGGGAAAAGCAGGCGGTGACGTGGCTTACTTCGCCGGCCTCGGAATTGGTCAGGTTTCGTATTGTAAAGATCCTGATCATAAGTTCTTAACATGGACCAATATAATCCCTCATTTAGCAAATTATATACAGATCGTTTTGATTTTTTTACTTCATAGATTGCAATGCACATAGATCTATACTATACCTAGTAATATAGATATATGCATAGGAAAACCTATATACGATCTACAAATTTGGGATGGAGGGAGTACCATATATTAGCCCTCTATGCTGTGTCGGCAGACATACACCATTTATTTAACAAAACTTACACCGTTTTACTGCCATATGTCGGCACTATAAAGAATGGTGAATCGTCCACGCGACGGAGCCCATATCTCCAAAACTCCAATACACACGTCGTCGTCCACACGCATCAACATGGTGTATCCTAAATCCATGGAAAAATAATGGAACCGACAACCGACAATAACATGTCGTGGCGGTGTACGCAGGACGACGCGTAGGTACACGCGCGGTGTTTCATCAGTTGGTCACGGGTTTCGTGTGCACAAGCACGGCCGGGAAACAAGTCATGTCATCCCTCCACCATCATCGCCATGCCATGGGTGATTGGCCACGTACGTACGTGTGCGCTGTAGCTGCATGGGCCATGCATATATACGTACGACAAGGCGGCCTTTTAATTAATTTTCTACTGAGAGAGGGAAAGAGGGCAAACGCGCGCCAACGTCGCCTACAGTATTTGATTCAAGCTTCACACCTAGCTAGGCAATCAACGCCACCACTGGGGGAGTCTGGGACATCTGCCATTACTGCGTGTAAGACTTAGCTTCAATTTATAGTATTAATCATGCAGGCCTTAGACTAAAATAATGTTTGCCACAGGGGTTGGCCTTATCTGTTTGATTTGACCCGAAACTAGCTTCAACGTTTCAATTTTCTTGACAATTTTACGGATACAAACAAAACAAGAAGAGCTTGTCAAAATCGCATACTAATTCCATTTCAAATCGAATCGGACATCTCTCGGTGTAATAATATTCACAACTACTAGAATCATATTATATATACAGTAGGTAGTTCTACTGATCGATGAGATATAGAACCGGGCTATAGTCAATTAGATAGAGTCATCAAGACTCAAATAAGTGCCGTGTGCAGCGGTGGCGTCTCGTTATCATTCCTACTTCGTTTTCTAATCCCCTAATGCTCTCTTCCAAATCTTGTTCTAAAAAAGTGCCGTTGAAGCTTCAAATAAAAGCAAGCTGCCACACCGGCATCGCCGCTTTCTCAATTATTCAATCCAGATGCGTGTGATGCGGTCTCGATCTGCTTGATCAGGCACCAAATGTATATACAAATATGTTCATGCACAATAAAGTATATCATGATCAGCAGCAGCAGGTCTGGTCACCTCTCATGGTGCTGTCGATAAGCATTATCGTCGTCGTTTGGCCATATAATTGATGTGTGTGTCGTCACTGAAAGTGTGCCAGCAACTAATCCAACCTTGCACAATACAATGTCTTGTGGAATTGAGGAAAAGATTGGGACTTTGTGCAGGTGTGCACATGCACGCACACATATAGGTCATTTTCGTTGATACTGCTCTCAACTAGAGAATATTTCCCGTAACGTGCGTTCAGGTCCCGTATGCACGACAGCGATGATGACAGTGCGGTGTGAGGAAATTTCCTAAAAATGGAGAGCATTTGCTGGTTCGTACACGAATCAACTGATTCGCCAAACTATGATGGCTGTGTCAAAGCAAAAACATATATTCCTTTTTTCTTTCTCCCGTGGATTACGATGAGTGGGGGAGCTTTCAGGTCAAATTAGATGATGGGTATATTAAGCTATGATTGTGCGTAGCATAATTTGTAAAAGCTAAGCTACATCGACAGCAAGACTCAGGGCAAATATATAGTTTAGTGGCTCGGATGCTGGTGATGTTCAATGCATTTAAGGCGGTAGAAAATTGAACACAATGACATCTTGTCAGTAGAAAAAGATAGGAATTTTTCGATCTGACTAATTAAGTTTGATTCCTAAATGCAATGGTCCATCATAAGGATGTGGAGATTTGGTTGTCCTGCTTTCGTGTGAAAAAGGCAAAATGGTCTGCCATTGATGTTCTTTAATTTGATGAGGAGATTATGGATTCCAAACATCTTTTCCCAGTTTGGTATTTGTCCTCATAGTGACATGATTATTGGATCTTTATGATTTGACATAACGATTCCCAATTGATGCTAAATACTAATACTACTTATTAAAGGATGATCAGCAGGTTAAAGGATGATCAGCAGGCTAGGTAAAGTGAGCATTTTAAGGATGCAAATTACTATATACTAACATACTATGCAATAAGATATCAGTAATATGAAGAGACACAATAATTTCACATGTTATACAATTTTAGGATACATCTTGTTAAATTTGTATTTTTCAATTATTTTGACAAACTAACTATATATTTGTCGAGTTTACTACGTATTGATTGAGCAGATTATAGCATTCATATTGGTTAGATTCATAAATTAAAAATCTAAAAACTTTAGAAAATAGTTGAAATATCGAATTTCTAAAATAATTACTTGAAATATTATTGGGAATATATACACACTCAATACAAAAGCATCCACATCAGTATATATAATGATCTATATATGCAAACCTAAGTAATTCAAAAATGTTGACAATCAATTCTTCCAGTTTCCGCCAATCAAATTGTATAAATTGCACCGGTTTGGGATCATTAGAATATGTTTCATTATGTTCTTAACTATACCCATATTTTTATTTCAAGCAGAAAAATATTATGCAATGCGGTTTGACCGGTCCACCATGGGCTAAATAATTGCACGCGAGGCAGCTCTACCCCAGTGCCCCACATACACATATATCTATATATGCGTTTTAAGGAAACAAAAACAGCAGCATCATTGCTAGCTGGATTTGTTTAGCTACTAGATCACATCTGCCATTTTGCCCTGACAAATCGTATTGGTTCGGTTGGCTAGCAGCCACCACCATCACATGCATGACCATCTCAACCAAAAGTCTGCACCGGTCAGACCGGTGAGAGGCACCGGTCAGGCCGGTGTGACCTGAGCAATCGGGATGAACAGCGCCCGCGGGTCAACACCTCCAAATCCAACTCTCGATCTCCCGAATCGCTCCACAGATTTGCACAAGACTTTGGGGATTGTAGGAATACCTCATGGGCACTCCATAGCCAAGATTTGGTCCACCAAAACTTACTAAATCGAGAGGAATCGAAGAAATCCCACCAAGAACACCTCTAACCCTAGAGATGAGAAAACCCCAAAATCGAGCCTCTTTGCTCACGGATTTGAGAGGGGAATCAAAGGGAAAAGAACCACGAAGAATTCAACATACATCCCCCACCAAATTCCAAAGAGAAATGCCTCGAATCAACCACAAGAAAATCGTCAAGAAAGGGCTCCGAAAATCACCAAAAAGGAGAAACGGGAAAGACACATCTAAGTCTTGAGGAACCACGCCGAATCATCTATACATACCAAAGAGGTTCATACAAGGTCTAGCTTGCCGCCCGATCATCCTTCCCTCTCACAAGATCTCACCATGAAGCTCTCAAGCTAGTCCTAAAAATTCCAAAAGAAAAATGGAAGAGGAAAATAGCAAAACAAAATGAGCTAGAGTTCCAAGAGATGGCTGCCATCCTCTCACCACTTGGGTTATATGGAGGCAACCGAAAGACGAAACTACCCCTAAGTCCTAACACTAGGATACACGCCCCCGAAGGGCACTTTGGGAAACGTTGTCTTCGCACCATCGGACGGATGCCCAGCGACCGCAAACTTGCTTAGCCTCGACGCAAGCCTTGCGATCCCGACGCGTGTCCTCCGCTTTGAAGTCTCCGAACTGCGTCGTCGCACACCGGTCAGACCGGTGTCCTCCACCGGTCAGACCCACCGGTCAGACCGATCCGATGCTGCTGCACCTCCGTCTTCAGTTCTTCGGTCTTGGCTTTGTGGATCAACCAAGGAACCCAGTGGTTTTCTGGTGAACCACTGGAAACCCCGCGAACTCGGTGTAGCCTCCGCCAATCACCACTCATGATTCGGCTCCCACGTAGTCCCGGCTCGATCTTGGCTTTGTGGCTCAACCAAGGAACCGTCCACGACTTCATCTCGCTGTTCTTGCCACCATGCGGCCCACACTTGACCCCGCTGGCCACCGGGTCCCTCGAGCCAAGCCTACTTGTCTTCTCCACACCTGGAGGCCTACCCGGCAACGACCTTTCGCGCTTGCTCTTCACCTGCACCAACACCAGTCAAGCCGCAACCTGCTCCTGCAATACTTAGCCAAGAATCAGTCCACACAACATTGTCAATCACTCATCACACCAGGAAGCAACCATCCACCGGTCCTCGAACCACACAGGTCCTCAGAGCGCCGGCGCTGGGTTGTCGAGGTAGAACCACCCCTGCTTCCAGCCAATGGTGTTGTCGGGCAGCACCAGGTCGATGTACTCTGGCTTCATGTACCGGCGCAGCATGAACCCGACGCTCCCCACGACGTCGGATTTGCCCGTCTTCTTCAGCTCAAAGAAATGCCGCCACAAATGGAAGTGCGGTGGTATCCCGAGGTAGGCCTCGCAGAGGTGGATGAAGAATGAGATGATGGTGATGGCGTTGGGGACGAGATGTACTAGCTCGATCCTGTAGAAGTACTGGAGCCCGCGGAAGAAGTCGCCGGCTGGGACCTCGAACCCACGTTCGATGTGTGCCAGGAAGACGACGGCCTCCCCGGTCCCCTCGGTAGGGAACGCCTCGCCCGCCGCCGACCTCCAGGCCACCTCCGCCTTGGGCCTTAGCAACCCGCGGGTCGCCAAGGCCTGGATCTGCTCCTCCGTCACCACGGACGGCTCCCAGACGGTCTCCGGCGCTGGCATATGCGCAGGCTCCATCTTATAGGTTAATTGGAGGGGATCGGGAACTAAGAGCGTAGGTGGTAGTTCGCGTGTGGAACTCGGAACACGGCAAGAATGGCGATGAACACGGTGGTTTAGACTAGTTCGGGCCTCCGGAGAGTAAAACCCTACGTCCAGTATGGGGTGGAATTATGCGTGGAAGGGAAGTCCCCCCGAATGGAGCTCTAGGCCGCCTTATATGGCCAGCGGGCTAGGGCTTCCATTCGAGGTCGGTGGACCCTCATCGGGGTCAGTTACAAATCAGGAAGGCCATCTGCCTTGATTACAGGATGAATCCCGCGATCCGCGGACCTACTGGCGGCGCCGAGCCGCGATCTAGTAGCTCGCCTTGTGCCCCAAGCCCGGCGGATCCTCCGGGATCTGGATAAGGTCTTCCGGAGTCTTCCAAGGTCGCCGGGGTTGTAGATAAGGTCTTCGGGCCCACTTGCAGATCGGCGGAGCTTCTGACAGGTCGGGTCCACTTGACAGGGTCCTCTGAGACCCTAGTCGGTGGGGACCCATGGGTACCCATGTCTCTCATCGCCCACGCTGCTCTGGCCGGCAAGCGCCGCCTGCATGTGTGTCGCCTGCTGCGACACGTTGAATAGGTAGCTGCCAGTGCTCGGCAGGAGCGCGTTGTTGTACTCGCCGCCGCTGTTGCAGGTGAGCTCGCTGCGCGCGGCACCGCCGAAACACGGTGGCGTCGACGAGCCCTGTAGCCATCGCCACCGGAGCGCACCCGGCGATGCCGAGCTCGTCCAGGAACCTGCCACCGGCGCCGACCGCCAGCCCGACCGCGACAAGCCCGTCCGCATATCCGCCCGACCGTCGCTCTGCTTCGCACGGCGGGGCCGGCGGGCAGGGCGGCGAGGTCGGAGGGCGCGGGTTCGGCTGCCGTGGCGGTGGGGGGGGGCGGGTTCCAGCAGCCGTACGGCCGTGGCGCCGGGGGCAGGCATCCGTCGGACCGCCGCTCGGGCGCAGGGAGGGCAGAGTTGGGCCGTGTCCGCACCGATTCGTGAGAGGAGAGAGAGGCACAGATGAGTACTACAGGAAAATGGATGAAAAAATGGTGGGACACACAATTTGGGGCGCGCGGGGGGGGGGGAGTAGAGGGTCTCCATGGAATGGACGGTTGGAGGAGAAATTTGGAGGGGTATGCAAAATGGAGGCCTATTTGAAAGCTCTGCTGGAGTTGAGTTTTTCACCAAAACTCCAAATTTTAGAGTAGAGGTCCATTTAGAGGCTCTTGCTGAAGTTGCTCTTAGTAGTATGTTTTTCCTCCACATGCATGGATAAAACTAAATTGTTTGATCGAATGGAATGGAGAAATGACGCGGTGAAAGAGGTACCAATAAGGCCCTGTTCGTTTTGCCCCCAAACCAACCAAGGGGTTGAGAGGGATTGAGGTTACGCAGGAAACGAACAAACCCTAAAGTAGAAGAATTAAACACAATGGAATAAAAAGCGCTTGGCTTTAATTTGCGTAATTTTATTGTGCGTACAAGCTGTCCTCCGTGCATTTGAGAGGCACAATGCTACTTGGCCGGCACACAGGGACGTGAATTGACGTTGTGTATGCCCCCTCCGTTTCATATTATTACTTGTTATTTTGATTTTTCTACATTTTGTTATATATCTAGATATGTTATGTCTAGATACATAATAAAAGTGATGTATTCAGAAAAGTCTGGACAAGTAATACAAAACGGATGGACGGAGTATGAGCTATGCATCCATCACTATCGACGTGCAGCAGGACAATAGCAACCAGAATTAATTGGCACGGCAAGGAAACGAGAGCAGACGAAAACCCAAAGACGAAGATGTACGACGACGAGTAGCAGCAGACACACGTACGTACAGTGCAAACCTCCTATATATCCTCGACGTCACGTCAACTCTCGTCCCGTAGTCCTCTCTCCCAATGCAAGGTTGTTGTCGTCACCGCGGGATATCACTCAACTCAAAGATATGGGTCCTTCTCCTTCCACGTACGTCCGCCTGCAGGCCGGCGTACATGTAGACATCATCACGCGCGGTGTTGTCGTCGTCGTCTTCGTCGTGCAGCTCGCGCGCGTACTACTCCCCTTCGATGTCATCGTCGTCTCGTAGCGATGACTATCTAGCTCGATCGTTTGTCCGGCTCGATGGAGCCAGCAGAGGCAGCTAGGACGTGATCCGTGAGCCCTTTGGAGTTCAACACACGGGACGTGCGACAGATGGAGCACGGAAAACATGGTCGGGCGTATGCACACGCATGGTACGTAGCATACCGTATGTACCGGAACCGCAGTGAGAGGAAATTTTGGCCAGCAGTGCCAGTGCGAAAAGAGATCGAGCCGGCTAGCTGTTGGCGACGATGACAAATACATCATACATTATTGCCGTACAGGAACAAACGTCGGCTCGTTCTCTGGTCACGAGTCGCGACGTATACGATACAATTTACAATCCCTGTTCGTGAGCGCGGGACCAGATGATCATGACCCATGCCTACATCATCTTTCTTATCTGATGGATAATAATTCTGGCTAAAGGCCCTCCGGGGAGGAGCTTTTTAGCCCTTGGGTAAAATTTTTTGAATGTCACTTGGGATGTTTCGTGTAACATTGGAAGGGGTGTTCGGATATTAATGAAAAATAATAATTTTAGAACTCGCCTACATACCGCGAGATGAATTTTTTAGACATAATTAATCTGTCAGCAGCACACACACATATTACTGTAGCACTTTATTATTGAATCACGATTAATTAGACATAAAAGATTTGTCTCGCAATATATAGTCAATCTGTGCAATTAGTTATCTTCTAGTTGTATGCGATTTTTTCTATTTTAGCCCTTTTTAATCTAAAATTTTGAAAATAGCTCCTCCCGAACTAAAATTCCAAGAAGTAGTCATTTTGATCACGTCAACATTCGCGACGCGACTAATACTTGAGTCCTTTTTTTAAGCCTCACGCCACATGATGTGGCGCGACTAATATGCACGGTGACGTTAGAAAATGAACTACTAAATTTATGAAACTCGAGATGTATGATCTATAAAGTGCATACGCTCCATCTTAACCATTTGCACTCAAACCATGGTGTATAAAATGAAAAATCTAATTTCGAAATAGCCTAAGTATTATTGGATCAACACATCAAATTTGCTAAGTCTCAAAACAGAGTTAACTTGTCAACTTTGGTCCTACTTTTTTTTGAGAAATTTTACACTGGGATGTTAGACATTTTTTTAATACAATTGAATTTGGATGTCCATAGAGAATTTTGGATAAGTTTTTGTTCCAAAAAAAAGCAAAGAATGTATAGTTTGAAGGAGGTTTAAAGTTGACAAATTATGATGTTTTGTAAGTCTGTTAGCTAATCTCGTCGGCACACAGTTGTAACGACATGACACACACGTCGATCCACCACACTGGTTCTTATGGATGGAAACAGATCGAATTCGCATGGAATCGGATTCGAATAACGCCTTTTACCACATTTTTTTGAATACGAATACGGATTTGAATGTTATCGAATACGAATACAAAACGGATATCTCGAATTCGGATACGCATTTGGATATTTACTCGATTTGGATGACATCATTTACCAACTTTCTTTATTGATAATTTACAATTACAAAATCATGTAGAGACTAAAGTATTAGTACATAACAAGTCTAGATAGAGAACACTAGTTAAGAATAACAAATTCATCCTTATTTATTTTAATAATTAATCATATAATAAAAAACTATAAATAAATACATATTTTAATATATATTTTCCTCAAACAAATAATAAAAAATTCATGAAAAATATTTTCATCAAATACATAAATAAACTAGAGTAATTAAAATTAAACTTTATATTAATGCATTTTTATTATTAAAGTTAATGATATTGATCATTAAATTTAAATTAAACTTTTAAAAATTTTCATGGATGCAATATTTTTAATATTAAAATTAATGTCACAATCATTAGTGGAGGATATAATTTTTTTAATCATACAATATCATTATTAGTATTCTATTGAACATAATTTGCCATTAGTTATAAAAATAACTGATAGTTTTATACTGTGGAATATAGAAAATCGGCAAAAATGAATTCGGATCCATCCACTTTACTACCACATTTGAATTCGAATACAAATACGAATATCCATATTTATATTTTAGTGGATATGGATATCGGATAATTTGGATTCCGTTTTCATATTTCCATCCCTACTGGTTCTTCCGCTCCTTGTCACGCCCAACCCGGCCCCCTTCGTGACGCATCATATCGGCATGCAACAAATGCGAGTAAAGATTCAGTTCTCGTACTTAACTGTACATAGACATCAGACCCACTTGTGTGTAGGGTTATTATTACCGACCGGAATGCTCAAACCGCCGGGGTCCGGTTCCAGTTTACCGGTCCAGTTTGACCGAAAACCAAAAAATCGGCCAAATTCAAATTTCAAACCAAAACTAGTAGTGCAATCGATTTCCAGCGGTTTACTTAGCGGTTTGACCATTTGCCGAGTTTGACCGGTAACCGGTAGTTGAAAAAAAAACCGAATCAGTGAAGAATTTGGCGTGTTTTCAAATTTGAATTTAAAAATTGGAAAATAAAAGAAAAAATTCTAAAAATATTCCAAGGAACATGTGTGTGTTTAGTATTGTGGCAAAGCATTCCAAACGAGAAGGCAGAGCTCTCAGTAGTATCGTGGCAACTTGTCGTGTTCCCCTTCCCTTCCTCCTCTCCTCTGCCTCTCGCTAGATCTCATCGCCGTCGCCGTCAAATCCTCTCTTCTCCGGCCTCGTCTCACCCCGCCGCCACCACAGCCGCTCCTTACACCTCCGCTGGCCCCTTCCCTCGCTCCGGCGCTCGCTCCAGAAGGGAAAGGGGCCACTTTCCTTCCTGGTTCTAGTAGTAGTAGGAGCCCTATATGGAGGTTCCCCTGCCCGTGCTCCTCTTCGCCGTCGTCACGGCGGCGGCAATCGCTCCCATCACTGTTCATGGAGGACCGGTCAAGATATGGTTAAATAAAATCCCTTCCCCTCTTCCTCCCCTGCTCGGATCTATCCCCTTCTTCCCCTGCTTCGCCGGATCCGAGCAATCCCCCACCTCCCCCCCGGCCCTCTGCCTTCCATTCTGTCGTCGATGTTGTTGTTGGTGTCGCCGTCGTCGGTGGTCCTGCGGCCCCTGTGCAGTATCTCCGCGGTTGTTCCAAACTTCCGATAGCCCCGCTCCCTCCTGGGTTAAAGCAGCCCTGCTGTTGTTGAATGTGCTGAGAAGTTGCGCCATCGACTTCGCTGGTGCTGGCGCTGTCTTGGATCTCAAGTGCTCCTTGACCCCGGGCTTGGGTCGACCTCGACGTTGTTGAACGCGTGGAAGCTCTCCTGCAGTCGTCTACGACTCTGCTTGCGCCTGGACTTCCTCGACTCGCCATCGCCATCCACCTCTCTAGAGCAGCCCCAGATCCGGTTGAACTCAACATCCACAGAGCAGATCTTCAATCGATGAAGCCTCGACGACCTCGTTCCCCCTAGATCTCGACTTTGAGCTTTTTCTTCCCTCCGGTGAC
Source organism: Cenchrus fungigraminus (assembly GCA_036936925.1). NCBI lineage: Eukaryota > Viridiplantae > Streptophyta > Magnoliopsida > Poales > Poaceae > Cenchrus > Cenchrus fungigraminus. The sequence continues at coordinate 56,047,089 of CM072768.1, read as the reverse complement.
GGCGATCTACTTATCTCTCGGTCGCCCGGTGCGCGCCGCTTCGACTTCGTCGATCCGTCTACAACCGATGCTATGCACGGTCTTCCACCCGGATGTACGCGCCATGGGTGCTCCTACTGCCTTTCCCCGGCGAGCTCGTCGTCGTCTGCGTCGCCATAGCCTCTGCCGTTCATGTTTGGTCAAAGGACCTGGTTGTAATTCGTCTTCCTCAGAGGACTTTTATGTAAAATTGGCTGCTTAATGTAATGTGTCGAAGTTGTCAAAAAAAAAGCATTCCAAACGCTAGTGCCGCCTACTACAAACGTCGTCGTCTGCACAAACTCTATACGGTTGGTTGCATTTGGTGCGAGGAGACCGAGCGCGGTGTTGATGAGCAGCTAGCAGCCTACGTATACGGCTATAGTACGCGCGCCTAGGTCGCTCGCTTGCGTTGCGTGCGTAATCCCGTGCGTATTTACGTACGGTCCCATACGCGCCATCCGGCCCATCCCTGCCTGCTTCCATGTGCGCGTACGATGGGATCGCGTGTCGATCACGCCTCGTGCACGTACCTAGTACTACGATTCACAGGACAGAGAAAGAGACACGTACTGCTGTCCACACGACGGGGTACAAGCGGATGCACAAGGGATCGAAGGGTGCAAATGCGACTATGCGAGGAGAGCCGAGGATCGATGTACGTACGATTGCAGATTGCAGAGGGTACGTGTCCTGCCGTCCTGGCACCGTACTGCAGGCGAAGTGTCCCCACGGGCCACGGCCACGTACTGTCCGTCGTCGGTATTACTACGATTTACGAGTAGTATATACGTACGTGTGAAGATAGAACGCACTGCACGATGCCATCTAAACATAATCCTCGTGAGGAGGCGGCCGGCACAGAGAACGTACTACTATACTGTATTACTGTACACTGCTACGTACATACTCCGCCGTACTCCCGTAATTAGGAGTACTAGTTAATAACTATTACTATAGTACAGTACGTAGCATGCAGCACAGCAGCAGTACCGTCCGGGCAAAGGTGCACGCATGCAGTGCAGTGGGACTCTGCACCTGGCCTGGCCTGCAGCTAGTGCATCTCGCGCGTGCGTCGTCGTCCGGGTCTGGTGGGCGATGACGATGATGATCCAGTCCCCGCGGTCTTGGCGTAGCGAGGTTCCCTGCGTCCCTTTCCCTGCAGCAGCAGCCTCGAGCTTGCAGTAGGGCCACGTGCTGTCCCTCATGGTCGATGACAGCAAGTGCGCCCGGTGGCACACTAGCAGCAGAAGCAGCATCATCATCATCATCATTTTGTTAACTAACCAAACGTAATCCTTGGGCGCCCGATCGCTGACAGCTTTGATTTTGTCCGTGGATGCCGCCACGGGCCCGGTCCCTGGGCCACGCACGCGCTTCAGCCAGCGGCAGATTAGATTAGAGACCAGATTACTATACGCGATCGATCGACCAGATCCTGGTAGGTAGTTCATACTTAAGCTAAACACAAGGAGGTGGATTAGTTATTCTAACTACTATAATTAACAACTGCTAGTACTATAGTAGTCTGCAGGCGGCGCCGGCGGCACACGCACCTGGTCTGGCCCGGAGCGCGTCGTGCATGAGTGCATCCATCCATCCCGGCGCTTTGACCGGCGGCCCGGCGCGCCGCGGGCGTGGCGTGCTCCACCCACCGTGCGTCCCGCTAACTGCCGCGCTGCCGACGTGTAACGCCGGGGAGGCGTCCCCACGTGCCCCCGCGTGCGTGCGTGCGTGGCCGCAGCAACCAAACGCCAAGCCAAGACGACCCACCATTTAAAAAAGATGGGAACAGGAAATCCGAAATCCGGAGGGGATGGACGTTGTACGGGATCCGCCTGTCTGGGCCGGCCGGCCGTTGGGGTTGGGGGCATCCCCGCCATTATCGCGCTGCTCGATCTCGCGGCGCTACCTGCCAACCCTAATTTAACTCCGTGTCTCGTACGTACTCCTCCACTGCTGACCGCATTGATTTCCGGCAACCGTACATGCACGCCCGCATGCGTGCGTGCTCCGTCCTCGTCGTCCGCTTCCCCCACCGCCGCGAACCCCGCGCGCCCTCCTTTTGTCGTTGCCTCCCACCACCACCGCCAGTCCGCCACTGCATGCCCACCGCGCCCCACTCGCCGTCGCCCACCCTCCGCGTTACATAAAACCAACACACCCCTTCCTTCCCCTGCATACCTAGAACCTAGTATTTACCTATACCTTCCTCTCACCCTCCTTCGTTCCTCAGATCGAGTGCCAACTGCCAAGCCATCTCGATCCCTTCGAGACATGCTTCAAGGCGTAACCATGGCGGCCGTGCAGCAGCCGCACTTCGCCGCCGGCCTCGCGGCGGGGTACCTTGTTCCGCCCTGCGACGCCGGTGAGCAGATGGTGTGGGCACTCAAGGACCATGCAGGCAATGACGGCTGCTACCCGAATTATTACGACTACGCCGCCGCCCAGAGCGACGTGACGTGCAACGGCGGCGGCGGCGGCGATAAGGTGGTCGTGCGGCCTTCGCTGAAGCGCGGCAGGGAGCACGACGACCTCGCGCGGTACTGTGCGGCGCCGGCGCCCTCGTCGTCGGCGCTCCTGCCGATCCCGGGGATGGAGCAGTCGGCGACGGCGTCAACCAGCGGCCGGCCGGCCACCCCGATCGCGGCGGCGGGGTCGGTGGAGGACGCGCTGGTGGCCGAGATGTGCGGCCGGCAGGGCGAGGAGATCGACGCGGTCGTGCGCGCCGAGTGCGACCGCCTCCGCGCCGGGCTGGAGCGGGCGCGCAAGCGGCGGTGCGTCGCGCTAGTGCGCGCCGCCGCGGCCGGCGCGGCGCGCGCGCTGCGCGACAGGGAGGTCGAGCTGAATGTCGCGCGCAGGCGCGCGGCGGAGCTCGAGGAGCGGCTGCGGCAGGCGGCGGCCGAGGGCCAGGCGTGGCGCGACGTCGCGCGCGGCAACGAGGCCGTCGCGGCGGGGCTACGCGCCACGCTCGAGACGCTCCTCCTCGGCGGCGCCGGCGCCGGCACCCTGGCATTGCCGACCACCACCACGGTCCTCGAGGAGGGCTTCGGCGACTCCGGCGACCCGGCCGCCGCGGCGGCGGACGACGCGTGGTCGTGCTGCTTCGTCGAGGCCGAGGCCGGCGCCGGCGCCGCCGCGGCCACGTCGTCAGCAGCGGGGCCGAGCATGTGGGAGTGCCGGGCGTGCGGCGGCGGCGAGGCGTCGGTGCTGCTGCTGCCGTGCCGTCACCTGTGCCTCTGCAAGGCGTGCGAGCCCCGGGTCGACGTCTGCCCCGTCTGCCTCGCCGCCAAGACTGGTGCCATCCACGTCGCCGCCGGCTGATGACCAAGACCAATTGACCACTCGCCGTGGCGCCACCACCAGTTGGCTCCGGTGGTCTCGTGCTCGCCAACTAACTCTCGAGACGTGTAGTGATGGTGTAATTAGTAGGCTGTTATATTAGATGAGCATGAGCTTGATCGATCCCGTTCCTTTGTTCTTTCCGGCGGATATATAGTTTAATTTTGTTCATCGTTTCGTCGTCGATTTTGCTGAGCGATGACGAACGAGGAATTCCACATGGTTCCACTCTCCAGGCCTGATGCGAATGCAGATGTGCATTTTCTCATACGGGTGCGCCTTTAAAGCGTTTTTTTAAGATGTGTTCTTAGCGCGAGCTATCGAAATCGTTCGCACCCGTTGGTCGAGATTTTGTTTAAAAAGCATGATACCAAAAATAACGCTGTTGTATAATAGCACGCCGCCATGGTTTTTAATGTCATGCTATGTACCCACAGTGCCGTGCTAGGAAAATCTGAGCCGCCGATTCAGCAAGGCAATGGACAACCATGATAGTTCGTGCTGAGAACTATGTATTTTCGGTGCAACTTCTCTGTTTCTGCCCTGTTTTTTTTTTTCCTTAATTCAGCTGAGTCGCTGTTGCTCTGCTTTCCCTCGCTCCAGATGTGCATCAAGATTGTCCGGTAATAATTTTGTTGCTTCCGTTGGAAACGGTTCTCCAATTATGTCCCCACTACAGTTCGGACTCGATCTTGCAAGTTCTAGTAGGACTCCTACTTATATGGATTGCAATAGAGGTTTTTTAAAGCGCACAATACAACTCTGCGGTATTACGGTAATATTACCGGTTTTTTACTATGGGTAAATGATAATTTCCTCAAAATATATTATTTGGAAAACTTTTCCCTGCTGCCCATTCAGCCGAGACCCACCCGATTAATATATTTTATTTCCTATATTACAACAATAGCATTTTACATTTCCGGTAATACTCTTATACTACCCATATCACTACCGGATTCAGCTTAGTTGCCGTGAGCCGGTTACTCACGGCAAAGGACGGTCTACCGACGGCAACACCTTTGCCGTGAGTTGCCGCCGGCAAAGGGCTCACGGCACAGTTCTGCCGGCAAACAGCATAGTTGCCGTGAGCCTACCGGTTGACTCACGGCAAACGTGTGCCGTGAGTGGTCAATAGCGCATGACAAAGGTCTTTAACGGGACTCACGGGAGGCGTCTTAACGACTCATTGTGCCGTGAACGTGACGGCAAGCTCACGGCAAAGGAGCAACACGTGGCAGCTTCCTAGGTGAGGTCTGAGGTGAAAGAACCGTGTTGCCGTGAGCCGAAAATCCAGCTCACGGCACAGCAGCTGGTTGCCGTGAGCCGCTCCTCAGCTCACGGCACAGAGTCCACACGTGGCAGCTTCCCAGGTGAGGTGACGTCACGTGGTTGCCGTGAGCCGGCTTTCCAGCTCACGGCACATAGCAGCTGGTTGCCGTGAGCCACTCCTCTGCTCACGGCACAGAGGCCACACGTGGCAGCTTCCCAGGTGAGGTGACGTCACGTGGTTGCCGTGAGCCGGCCGTCCAGCTCACGGCATAGAGAAGCTGGTTGCCGTGAGCCGAGCCCTTTGCTCATGGCGTAGGGGCTATCCCCCAGCTGCCAGGTTTCACACCTTTGCCGTGAGCACAAGCCGAAGCTCACGGCATAGGTGCAATAGCTCAAGGTAAAGTACCCGCTTTGTTTTTTTATTTTTTCCCAGAACCATATATGGCACCTCACATTCGATACAACATCACAGGCAGTTCAAATATCACCATAACCATCACAAGCAGTTCAAATATCATCATAATCATCACAGGCAGTTTAAAATATCATCATAACCATCACAGACAGTTCAAATATCACCATAACCATCACATAAGTTCACATAGGCATCACATAAGTTCACATAAGCATCACAAACAGTTTAAAGTCCATAAGTCCACAAATGCAACATAAGTCCAAATGCATGTAAAGTCCATAACTCACTCTTGCAGCGACTGCCTTGGCTGCGGCGAGTGCTCCGGTGGCTGCTGCGGCGACGTAGTCGCCGACTCTCCAGTTGTCGGCGGCGGCCATGTGTAACCTGGTGAGCCGGTTGGCGGCAGCCCCATGCCCGACGGAACATGCGGCCACGACGGCCACGTGTAAGTAGACCCGTGAGGCGCTTGCCCCCACGGTCCAGTCCCGGGGACCAACAGAGGCTGCTGAGACGGCGACACGTCATGTGCAGCCGGGCTATCATTCGATGCCGCCGGCATATTCTACACAAAATTTTAAGCCAAAAACATGGAAGTACAACATTCTAAGTATGTCACTATGAGAATGAAAGTTCTATATGAATATGAGAATAAAACTACATTTCTATGTCATTCTAGGTTTCTAAGTCATTTTAGGTTGCTTAGCTCTCTAAGTCACTACCAGAAATGGAAAGACAAGTGGGAAACAAACTCACCGAAGTACTCAGAGTCGGTCTAGCAGGAAGTACGAGCCCAGGTGGAGAAGGGAGTTGCACTTGTGGTTGTGTTTGAGCAATCACCGAAGTTAGACCTTGGATGTACTGAAGCACCTGCTGCATCTGCTGCGTATTGGCCTCGACATACTGCTGCATCTGCTGGTGGTCCCTCTGCCGTTCGGCCTTCTCTTCTGCAAGCTTGGACTACAATTTTTGTTCCCAACATTAGAATACAAAGCAAAAATATATGAAGCATGGTCAATGAACGACGGATATAGACATCTAATTACCGTGACTATCTCCAACAAGGACTCAGCAACGGTCGGTCGTCGCTGTATGGGCGGGGCTGAGCTCGTGCTCCGAGCTTTCACCACCGGGAGACTGGGAACCTCAGCCGGGTCGAGGATGCTGTCGCCCACAAAGTATCGACCATGCTGCTTGCCGTGTCCGATCCTCATTATGACTTCTCCATCAAGGGGCGCCATCCTCGGATCGAACTCTGGCCCATGGACCTCCCTTGCCATTGTGTTGTACCGAACAATGCGGGGCTGGATCGTCGGGTTGATGTACGCCTCGGGCGGGTCTGCCTCGTTGTAGGTGATGTCCGACGTCGCCTTGCCCTTGTGAGACAAAGCATATGCCTCGAGCTGGGAGCAAGGCTGGCCACCATGTGCCCGAGACTGCGACAAACAACAAGATTGTCACAAATAATGCAAAATTGTGAACATTGCAATAAAGAAATAAATTCATGTACCCATCTAGCCGCAAAATGCCTTAGGTTTAGGTTGCCTTGATGGTGTGCCAGACCTGACATCTTCAAACGCCGCTCCCGGCGCTTGAGGTGCATCTTGTCCCACTCTGGGTCAAGCCACCTGTCCACCAGCCTTGCCCAAGCCCGCCGATTGCCGCTACACCATCATGGAGGCACCTGCACGTCATCAAGTGCATGCCATATCAAATTGATCATACATGAACGATGAGAAGTTAATATTGCAGTGAGATGTTCATTACCCTCAACCATTCATCTCTGGGCAGCTTCTCGTTTCTTGCCTGCTCTTTGGTGATTTTCTGTTTCTTGTGCTTTGCGAAGTAGAACACAACGGCGCCCACACGCGCCTCGTAAATCATATCATGCACCAGCTTTTGACAGGCATTCCTCGCCACCTCATTCGCCCTTTCCAGAGAGCCCTCCTCACATCTGTAGAAATCCTGCATATACAAGTGTTGTCAATACTTTAGGAATATGCAAAGTAAAACCGTTGTATTGAGATTAGCAATGTTTTGCGAGGAAGACTTACCCATAGTTCGTTTACCACACGCCCGGCCTTGGTATTGAAATTCCTGTCGTCTCAATCATCTTGATCGGTCGTCGTGACGTAGTGGTCAAACATCTCTGCTAGCTCCTCTCGGTCCCCAACCTCCACCAACCCAGGCTAGTGAATCTTGCACAAAATACCGAGGATGCCATTGGGAAGACGTGAGTGACGACCTGGAGCGACTACCCTCCATCCCCTGCAAAATTGATTCAGACAAATTAATAATTTCAATTGTGAAAGTTCAAAGTAACCAATGAAAAAGGATTGGTAAATTACCTTTTCCCATCAGGTGCAATCATCAGTCGTTCCGCAAGAGGTACGGGACGTGTCGGAAGCGTCGATGGGCCTCGCAACCAGATTTTCCCAGCCCCCTGCTCCCCACCCCCCTCCTCCTCTCCCTCTCCCTCTCCCTCTCCAGATCCTCCTCACTATGCCTCAGCCTCTCCGCCTCCCTCTCCTCCCTCTGATCCGCAGACTGTGGCACCATAGGAGAGGGACGCGATTTGTGACCCGCCCTCCCTCCAGACAACGAAGAACCAAGGGGGGAGGGTGACCTCCGGCGACCAACCCTCCCTCCTCCTCCTCCTCCAGACGGAGGTGCATGCTCCGGAGTGGGTGACCTCCTGCGACCCCTCCTACCACCTGCCCCGGAGCCCTCAGCCGTCTCGGAGCCGTCAAGGGCGCTACGAGGGTAGAACTCGTTGAGGTTCCTCGTCACCCCGCGACCACCGCGGCCGCCTCCGCCTCTGCCGCCGCGTGCCCTAGGCATCTTCGTTCAATCAACTGCAAAAAAAAGAGTGAAGCAAGTATTAGTACATGTATTAGACAGCAAAGAGTACAAGTACTAAATAAAAAAAATTAATGTAGTAAGTACAACTATTAAATTAATGTCATAATTGGTACGGTTCTTACATGTTTTAGAAATACTCATCATGATTCGTATTAGCTGGATCATATGTCTCATCATCACTATCACGCATGTTCATATCCTCAACACCGTGCTCCAAAGGAGGAAAGACGTCATCATCACTATCACTTCCCAAACCTAATCGCTGCAGTAATTGTAAGTCATCCTCATCATGAACATCTTCTCCGGCATCGTCCATCTCTACTTCCATTCCGATCGCTTCGGTTAAGTCTATCTCAGAACTCCCTTCTAGCCCATCTTCTTGAAAGAACTCGCCAACATATGTGTTTGGGTCTAGTAGGTTGTAATCTTCGTTGACAGGGGTAGGTAGTTTACTATGTGGCGAAACCTTGTACACAACATCCCAACCCTGGAGACGCTTGTCTTTTTTGCAAGGGTATGATAGATAATAAACTTGTGTGTCATGTTGAGCCATGACATAGACATCGTCTCCTGTGTACACAGTTGACTGACAAATTTCGACTAGCCCAAGATTCGGGTTCCGCCTCATAGCCTGAGGCTCAACGGTAGGGAGATTGTGTATCCAGAGAACAACGAGGAGGTGCTGCCGAAATTCTGTCTAGGATCGGAGTAGACCATAGGAACCGATCACCCCATCTACGCATCCACGGGCTGTCCAAAAAACGTGGACAATTCGGAACAGATACAACCTTAAATATGCAAAGTTCTGCATATGTCCAACTGTATCTCTTCTGAATGGGAGACGCCTAACTAGGTTTCGTGATCTACAACATCAACTGGAAAGAGAGAGAAATGTGCCTCACCTTGCTGGCCTGAAGAATGACGAAGGGGTCTGCGGACCGGTGGCAGAGGAAGGCGGCTGATTCCTGCAAACAAATGAACATAACAGTGTAAGTTGCAATTATGGGCAGCACCTCCCCTACAAGGTGAGGTTCTAAAAACCTGCAAGAAAACAACAGTACGATGGCCGACAACCACAGTCCAAATTTATAGAAACAGAAATTTGCCTCAGATATTTTTTTTCTTGCATGGACCTTGAACTTAGAGCATAGATAATCAAAAGAGGGTTCATGACAGCCATGGAACCATGTGAGAGACATCCAGCCCAACCAAGTTGTTGCTTGGGCATGGATGTCTCACATGGTTTGATGACAACCATGAGAAACATATAATTGAACAACAGAAGCTCAAGGTCATTATATGTTACCCAACATGAAATTTGGGTAAGTTTTGATATCATCATAGGCATGAGTAAAGTTGAATTTAAAATGAAACAAAATTTCAATAGAACCTCCCCTACATGGAGATGTGGTCAAAACCTACAACAAAACAACGGCACGATGGCCGACAACCACAGTCCAAAATAGTAATTTGCCTCAGATATTTTTTTTCTTGCATGAACCTTGAACTTAGAGCATAGATAATCAAAAGAGGGTTCATGACAGCCATGGAACCGTGAGAGACACCCATCCCAACCAAGTTGTTGCTTGGGAATGGATGTCTCACACGGTTTTATGACAACCATGAGAAGCATATAACCGGTACAACACAAGCTCAAGGTCATCATATGAAATTTGAGTAAGTTTTGATATCATCATAGGCATGAGTAAAGTTGAATTTAAAATGAAACAAAATTTCAATAGAACCTCCCCTACATGGAGATGTGGTCAAAACCTACAACAAAACAACGGCACCATGGCCGACAACCACAGTCCAAAATAGTAATTTGCCTCAGATATTTTTTTTCTTGCATGAACCTTGAACTTAGAGCATAGATAATCAAAAGAGGGTTCATGACAGCCATGGAACCGTGAGAGACACCCATCCCAACCAAGTTGTTGCTTGGGAATGGATGTCTCACACGGTTTGATGACAACCATGAGAAGCATATAACCGGTACAACACAAGCTCAAGGTCATCATATGAAATTTGGGTAAGTTTTGATATCATCATAGGCATGAGTAAAGTTGAATTTAAAATGAAACAAAATTTCAATAGAACCTCCCCTACATGGAGATGTGGTCAAAACCTACAACAAAACAACGGCACCATGGCCGACAACCACAGTCCAAAATAGTAATTTGCCTCAGATATTTTTTTTCTTGCATGAACCTTGAACTTAGAGCATAGATAATCAAAAGAGGGTTCATGACAGCCATGGAACCGTGAGAGACACCCATCCCAACCAAGTTGTTGCTTGGGAATGGATGTCTCACACGGTTTGATGACAACCATGAGAAGCATATAACCGGTACAACACAAGCTCAAGGTCATCATATGAAATTTGGGTAAGTTTTGATATCATCATAGGCATGAGTAAAGTTGAATTTAAAATGAAACAAAATTTCAATAGAACCTCCCCTACATGGAGATGTGGTCAAAACCTACAACAAAACAACGGCACGATGGCCGACAACCACAGTCCAAAATAGTAATTTGCCTCAGATATTTTTTTTCTTGCATGAACCTTGAACTTAGAGCATAGATAATCAAAAGAGGGTTCATGACAGCCATGGAACCGTGAGAGACACCCATCCCAACCAAGTTGTTGCTTGGGAATGGATGTCTCACACGGTTTTATGACAACCATGAGAAGCATATAACCGGTACAACACAAGCTCAAGGTCATCATATGTTACCCAACATGAAATTTGGGTAAGTTTTGATATCATCATAGGCATGAGTAAAGTTGAATTTAAAATCAAACAAAATTTCAACCGAACCTCCCCTACATGGAGAGGTGGTCAAAACCTACAACAAAACAACGGCACGATGACCGACAACCACAGTCCAAAATAGTAATTTGCCTCAGATTTTTTTTCTTGCATGAACCTTGAACTTAGAGCATAGATAATCAAAAGAGGGTTCATGACAGCCATGGAACCGTGAGAGACACCCATCCCAACCAAGTTGTTGCTTGGGAATGGATGTCTCTCACGGTTTGATGACAACCATGAGAAGCATATAACCGGTACAACACAAGCTCAAGGTCAACATATGTTACCCAGCAAGAACACTAGGTACAATTCATATCATCATCGGCATATGAGAAGTTAAATTTCATATCATGCAAAATCTAAGTAACAAACTAAATCCATTTCCTAACTAAATTTCCTAACTAAAATCAAACAAAACTGCATGCTCAGCAACTAAAACTTGACAAAGTGCATGTTCCTCACCTTAACAGGGGCGCGAGCTAGGGCCGACGAAGCTCACGGCGAGGGGCCCCGGCGGTTGCAGCGGCCGGGGCCGGCCTCTCCCCCGGCGGCGGTGGCGAGGCACGGGCCGGCCTCTCCCCCGGGCCGCGGAGGTGGTGGGGAGGCACAAGCCGGGAGAGGAGGGGGCCGCGGCCGGATCGTGCACGCCGGGGGAGAGGAGGTGGAGGAGCGACGGGTGGCGAGGCTCACAGCGAGGGGCCCCGGCGGTAAGGGAAGCGGCCAGGGCCGGCCTCTCCCCCGACGGCGGTGGAGAGGCACGGGCCGGCCTCTCCCCCGTGCCGTGGCGGTGGTGGGGAGGCACAGGCTGGGAGAGGAGGTGGTCGCGGCCGGATCTTGCACGCCGGGGGAGAGGAGGTGGAGGAGCGACGGAGCGGCGGCCGGTGTCGGGGACCACGGACGGCGCGGCCGGCATCGGGGGCGGTCGTAGTGGGGACCGCGCGGTCAGCGTTGGGGAGGACGGCGGCTGCGCAGACGGGAGTCGCGGTGGGGACGGGGCGCTCGGCGGAGGGGACGACGGCGCTCGGCGGAGGGGATGACGGTGCGTGGTAGGCGGCGGCGGTTGTGTGTGTGCGCGTGTGTGTGTCTGGTGCGTGTGTGGAGTGTGTAGCATGTGGAGTAGAGAAGTGTGGTGCGTGTGTGAAGTGTGCGCGTGTGCGGCTGACGAGTGGGGCCATGGAACCTTTGCCGTGACCTAGATCTGGGGCTCACGGCAAAGAACCGGTGGGCCCACACATCAACCGCAAGTAATCTAGGGTTCCAGGACATATGTTTGCCGTGAGCTAGATCTACAGCTCACGTCAAAGGTACCGCCTTGCCGTGAGCCAGATCCACGACTCACGGCAACCAGGAGGCAGCCGTGTGTATTGGTTGTGTGCCGTGAGCTACACACGGTAAACTGTCAGTTCACAAATTTTGTTTATTTCCCTCTTGTTTTTTTATTGATTTTCCTTAATAACAAGTTGAGTGCATTATGATTTTTACCTGCTAAGCTAACTCTACAATGTCAATTTTAAACTTTGATGAATTAAAACATTAGTTTGATTGTACTTTCAACTAAAATTCTATCATTTCATGCGGTCCGATAATGTTCGAAATTATAAAACTACACAAAAATTTTGCCATTAACCAACATAAGACACGCAAAGTTGTTTAATGATCCTAGGGAAAGTTCCAAGGTCAAATTTGAATCAAAACATCACAAAGACCACCAAATCTAGTCACATGAGTCAACATCTCAAAAACTTCCAGTGAGATGCTTCAGTTTGTAAACAGTGTATAAGTTGGGTAATTCGAAATCATCTCAATTCTTCACCACTGCCTCCATACATGATATCAAGATGTCCATACAAATTTCATGATGTTTTAAATTTGTATGGATTTTATACAATTAAAATACTATTGGACGAAACCTTCATAATCATGTGTCGAGTCTAAATGTTTGAAATTCTCTCTCATTTCATGGTATATGTATGAAAAAGGAATGAAGAACACGAAATATCATTATTGCACTAACTTTAGTCTATGATTTTATGCACTTCCAGTTCAAATCCGACGTATCTGAAAAAATACGAAGAAAGAAAAAAATTACTAAGTATATGAAACTGAGTTATAATTGCCCCAAATTTGAATATGTAGTTTGTAGAGATGTGGTTTAAGGGTGGAAAACTTTTGGAGGGCAAAGACCAATTTTTTTTGGTCTATTTGCCGTGAGCCATGGACCTAACTCACGGCAAACAAGCAAAACACACGGCTTCAGGTGGTGTTGCCGTGAGCTGCCACGGGCTCACGACAAAGAGGCTGCCACACGTCTGTGTTTCTGTGCCACGTTGATGTTACAAGGCTGCCACGCGGCTGCTACATGTTTGCCGTGAGCCGCAGATCTGGCTCACGGCACACGCGTGACATGCACCGTGTGTCCCCTGTGCCGTGAGCGGTGGATCTGGCTCACGGCAAAACTAATGGCCCAGGCCGACGGACGTGACGGGTCAGGTTGTCAACGTGCGTCTTTTCTATGCCGTGAGCCAGGTCTGTCTGCTCACGGCAAAGAGCAGCCCTCGCCGTGTGTGTTGTGTGTGCCGTGAGCCTAGTCAACCTGCTCACGACAAAGAGCGGCCCTCGCCGTGTGCTTTTTATCTGCCGTGAGTCCGGTCAACCTGCTCACGGCATAGAGACTTGGCGCCGTGTGTGTTATGTCTGCCGTGAGCCGCCTTGGAAGCTCACGGCAAACAAGCCTGTATGCCGTGAGCCCGATGTTTGGCTCACGGCAGCCTTGCGATTTCCGGTAATGATACGACATATGAATACTACCGTATTACAACTAAAAAAACTGGTAGTATAGAACTAATCTCAACCGTCGGATCCTTACATATATGTCACTTTCTATTACATACAAGTCATTTTTCAATCGGTAGTACAGGCCGTGTTGTGCGCAAGACCTGGCCGCATCTCATCATCGAGATACAGATCTACTGGTCCTCATCGATCGCCTGCCCGACCACCATGTTTGGTTTCTCTTCTTCATCCACTATTTTTATTTAAGAACAAATTAGTCGTACAAATTAGCAGAAGATCCACTGAACAGTGTTGATACTCTCTACGTGTTGATACTCTCTACGTTGTGTTGTGCATTATGCCAACTAACTGTATATGCATTAGGCTCGTGTTGGCACAAGTGTACGGCCAACAACAACGCGGAGGGGCTCGCTGCAGCACCTCTGCGTAGACACCGGTCAGACTGGTGTGAGTCACCGGTCAGACCTTTGCCCATTGGTCGGACCGGTGAAGGTCACCGGTCAGACCTTTGCCGAGGTGAACCGACGAAAGACCTCCGAACGTCGTCCGGGCAGGATCCCGTCGGGGCGGCGCACGTAGGGTTGCTCTAGGGTCGGCAAGGCCACCTAGAACGCCCTCAATCGACGTAGAGACGAAGGAGGAACATCAAGTAATAGATTGGAAAAGTATAAGGCAAAGGGAAAAAGTAAAAATATAAAAGTAGATTGATTTGATCGATTGGATACCTCAATCGGCCGTGGCCCTTTATATTTATAGGGTGGGGAGGTCTTGCCCCGCAAGGAAATCCTTTTACAAGCTTAAATCTATCAGGACTCCTTGTTTTGGTCCGGACAGGGGGGCACCGGTCAGACCGGTCAGGGCCACCGGTCAGACCGGTGCACTCGGCGTGTAGATCTTGTATAAGCCATATCTCCCTCATCCGGACTCTGATTTGGATGTTCCACATATGAATCTTGATCTACTCGATGAGACCTATCCAATGGTGAAGTCCAAATTGTATTTTATGGTCTTTGACCACACCGGTCTGATCGGTGGGACTCACAGGTCTGACCGGTCAGACAAGACTTGCCAATTTTGGGTGCGAACATATGCCCCCCTGTTTTCTGGTAGAGCTTGCATGCCAGAAAACATTCAGAAATATCAAAATTGGCTAAAGACGATGATCAACAATGCATCACCCATATTTTGCTCCTAAGGGCGATAATCGCTTTATCGGCCATAAACTTGCTCTCAACTCACGGAACAACTTGTTTCGGTCTCCATACCTGTTTAGTAGTTGCTGACCTTGCCGGTATCACCGCCGCTCGTTGCTCCATTGATCCTTGCTTCCGCATCCGTTGCAATCTTCTTTTTTGTGTATGAGTTAAGCCTGAGGGACACCACCTCGGCTGTGAGTATTTTGATTCATTGCTGTAATTATGACCTCCTTTAGAGTTAATGGATGCACTTCCGACCAGATTATTATCCCGAACAATCGGTCTTTGCATTGAACCATGATTTACATATGTAGGAGGTTATTGAATCATATATGAACGCATATGTAAATTAACATAATCCAAAGGTGAATAATAGCAAGGATATGACCAGGACCATGGTGAGGTCGGTCCAGCATATGAATAAGGTGCAGCAACATAATTTTCTTGAGATTTGCAAGAACAAGATATATTTTGATTTTTTGGTGAAAGTTTCGAATTTTTACCTTTACTTGGCCGACTCCCTTGCTTTTGGCTTGCTCCTTTCTTCTTGTACTTGGCCAAAAGCTCCTCGAAGGTCGGCTTCACCTTTTTCTTGAGCTTGGGACATCTCTGGGGGCATCGGTCCGACCGGTCTAGGACACCGGTCAGACCGGTTGACGTGCTGACGGTCTTGTTTGTCTTGCCTTGCCCCCCAAGCGTTGAAGCCTTCACTGCAACCTTGGGGTATCCTCCAGTAGCTTGTCCTGCACCTTTATTTCAGACCTTCGCTCACCAATGATTACATTTTTTCCTTTAGCTTTTTCGGCTTGATCCGGCTGAATTAGCACTTTTGGATTGTTTAACTCAAGAGTATTCATCGGAAAGGGATTATGATCGACTTGCATAGCATGAAAAGTCAAACAACCTTCATTAATGGCCGATTGCACTTGCCGACGAAATACATTGCAATCATTAGTTGCATGAGAATAAGAATTATGAAATTTACAATAAGCACGTCTTTTCAACTCTTCTAGTGGCGGTATAGTATGAGTTATTTTAATTTTCCCAGCTTTCAACAACTCATCAAAAATCCTATCGCACTTGGCTACATCAAAAGTGTATTTAATTTCATCTTGCCGATTCTTACGGACCGACTTTAAAGATTCACAAGTGCTAGGTTTATCTTTATTTAGCCATACAAATTCAGCAGTTAAAACATCATTGCCTTCATCATTCGAATAATCAGATGCATAGTAAATAGGACGATTAGACTTTTCATTGGTTTTTTGTGAATTCTTAGATTCCTTAAGTCGGTTTTCATTAGCTAAAGCTTTTTGTAACAACCGACTAACATCTAAGAAATCTTGACCATCTAGCTTCTCTTTATGGATATCAAGCAAACCAGAATAAGCAAGATCAGCTAGGTCTCTATCAGAAATTGTCAAACTATAGCATCGGTTTCTAGTGTCTCTAAATCTTCTAATGTACTCAGAAACAGATTCATTAGATTTTTGCCTAACCGATACAAGATGTGACAATTTAAACTCAGTTTCACCAGTAAAGAAATAATCATAAAACTTATTTTCTATATCAAAAAAAGTGTAAACTGAGTTGGGTGGCAAAGAAATAAACCATGTAAATGCAGCACCCGATAGAGATAAAGGAAACAATCTCATCTTACAAATATCATTAGAAGCAGCTGCACCACATTGTATAGTAAATTGGCCTATATGCTCTAATGTACTTCTACCATCATCCCCACTAAATTTAGTAAACTCTGGTATTTTAAATCCCTGTGGGTATGAGATATACTCATAATTTTCAGGATACGGTCTTTGATACGACCGACTCTTAGTTTTAGGCTCTGTACCAAAAGTTTGCCTAAATATCTCGAGCATCTCTTCTCTAAATCCCTCCATCCCCAAAGCGGTTCTAGGTCTAGCCGATCCAGGATGTGGTGCTCGATTTATAGTAGGTTGTGGTGTGCTATATGTTGATGTTTGGTTCGGCAATGTGTTAGGAACATGCTGCAACGAACTATTAGGAACATATGCACCTAGCTCGCTATATACAACCGTATGCGGCATCATTGCATTAGTAGCGTCCATTGTACTCCCTCCACCAGCTGAAGCACCAATAGTGGTCCGGCTTTGTATGTGGTGGATTGGAGGTACACCAATGGGGACTTTAGGTATATGCAAGTCTGAAAAATCATCTAGTGTGCTATCTTTAGAATTTTCGGTATTAGAAGTAGATGCATTAATATCATTACCAGAAAATTGTTTACCAAATTTGGCCTCTATACAATCTAAACGAGAATTAATCGTAGATTCAAATTTTTCACTCATGGCAACAAATTTGTTATTTAAGCTAGCACTAACTGCCCCATCAATCATATTAGCAATATCTGAATTATCTTCAGGAGGAGCATCAGATTGTACCTTGAGCGCGGGAATATTGATGATGACATCCTTATCCTTCTTGACGTTCCCTTGTCGATCCACGGAGAAGTGCGAGATGTATTGCTTCATGGCTTCTTCCAACTCCAGGATCTCCCGCTCCTTTTGTTCACGAATCTTCCTCCTGACTTCAGCAAGTGCTTTCTGCTCTTCAGCCGATGTTTGCTCAACATTCGGCCTTGCAATGTTTTGGGGGTCAACCTCAGAGGGTATAGGTAGTTTACCGGCCATGGCAGCCGATTGATCTTCCTTCTTCCCCAGCGGAGTCGCCAATTTGTTGGCACAAGTGTACGGCCAACAACAACGCGGAGGGGCTCGCTGCAGCACCTCTGCGTAGGCACCGGTCAGACCGGTGTGAGTCACCGGTCAGACCTTTGCCCACCGGTCAGACCGGTGAAGGTCACCGGTCAGACCTTTGCCGGGGTGAACCGACGAAAGACCTCCGAATGTCGCCCGGGCAGGATCCTGTCAGGACGGCGCACGTAGGGTTGCTCTAGGGTCGGCAAGGCCACCTAGAACGCCCTCAATCGACGTAGAGACGAAGGAGGAACAACAAGTAATAGATTGGAAAAGTATAAGGCAAAAGGAAAAAGTAAAAATATAAAAGTAGATTGATTTGATCTATTGGATACCTCAATCGGCCGTGGCCCTTTATATTTATAGGGTGGGGAGGTCTTGCCCCGCAAGGAAATCCTTTTACAAGCCTAAATCTATCAGAACTCCTTATTTTGGTTCGGACAGGGGGGCACCGGTCAGGGGCACCGGTCAGACTGGTGCACTCGGCGTGTGGATCTTGTATAAACCATATGTCCCTCATCCGGACTCCGATTTGGACGTTCCACATATGAATCTTGATCTACTCGACGAGACCTATCCAATGGTGAAGTCCAAATTGTATTTTATGGTCTTTGACCACACCAGTCTGACTGGTGGGACCCACAGGTCTGACCGGTCAGACAAGACTTGCCAATTTTGGGTGCGAACAGCTCGGTTTGCCACGACGTGGGAGGGATGTCCCCACTAGAGTTTGGAATTGGAATCGATCTCGCAGAGTTCCAAAACAACTCAAATTACAGTCTTGACTCTTCAGGAACATATCGATATAATATAATGCGTGCACAACCCGTTTCATGTTGTGCGAGTTTTGCGACCACGCCATCGAGATACAGATCCGCCTCATCCTCATCGTGGATCGCCTCTGCCTAACCACCATGCTGCCTATCTTATTCTTTAGGGAAATTTTGCTCCGACATCAAACTTCCTTCAAATTGGCTGAAACACACCGCAAACGGCAAAATTGGCCCAGGCACATTACAAAATTGTGATCCTTGCTGGAACACACCGCAACAATTATAATACTAATTTCTCTGATTTAAGGAGAGAGATGAGATATGAAATGTCTATTCTGCCCTCCACTGTTGTGGGGTCCATGTGTCAGCTCTATCTTCTTCCTTTTATCTTATCCTCTCGGTCACTCTCATCTCTGGCTCTCTCCTCTATCGTCGCCTTGTCAGAGGCCTCACATATCCTGGCACCCCTCCGACTCCGAGCGCCCGCCGCCGGCCCCTCCCCATCCCCGCGCCCACTTCGGCCCCTCCCCGCGTTCACCACCGGCCCTCCCCGTCCCCAGCGCCTCCACCAGGCCGCCCCGTGTGGCGGGCTACTACTCGCTTCCCCGCCTCGAGCGGCTGGCTCCTCCCCGCCAGCCTCTCACCACTCTGGGAGACAGCATGGCATCCTGTGGCTACGAAGGTGGCGACACGACAGAGCTCCAGGAGCAACAGTGGAATGGCAGACGGAGCTCGCCGGCGAGCGCCCTGCACGACGGAGGAGGAAGAAATGTGAGGGGGGAAAACGGATGCGCGAGCTCGAGTGGGTACTATGGCGGTGTGGGTGCGGTTCGACAGAACGAGGAGGAGATGACGAGGTGAATTTTGACTTCGCTTGCTAGAATTTGGAATGTGGCGGGGGGGATGCCCGACCTGGGAGGCGCGGCCAGCAAGCCGGCGAGGGTGCGAGCTGAGCTCCGGCGGGTTGGGGCCAAGGGCCGCGACCTGAGCTACAAGGAGGAAGAAGACAGGGGCAAAAATGACATTTGACCCACCTTCTCTCTCTTGAAATTAGAGATATTCATACTATAATCGCTGCGGTGTGTTACAGCAAAGGATCGCGTTTTTTCAATGTGTCTGGGCCAATTGTGCTGTTTGCGGTGTATTTCAGCCAATTTGAAAGAAGTTCGATGTCCAGCAGCAAAATTTCCCTATTATTTACGTCCAGCTCCAGGAGGTGCCGCTGCGAGCCTCAGGAGGCGGCGGCTTGGCGGAGGCGTCTGCTAGACTGGAGGCTTCGTCTGTTAAATTGGCGGAGGCGTCTGTTAAATTGGAGGAGGCGATGGAGACACTTGCAGGAGTATTAAGAAAAAAGGCAAAGGCGATGGAAGCAGAGAAGGCAAACAAAGCAGTGGAAAAGGCATCACCGCCACCGGCATCTTGATCGATCGAGCTGCGACGTCGTCGATCTGCAACTTTAGTTGGGTTCTTAATTAGGCTGTAATAGCAAATATGAGGTCGCATTCTAATAAACAATGATTATTGTTTCTGTTTGTGGTCTCTCGTATTGTTTATATATATTCTAATGTAATATTCATGTAAATATCTTCTATAGTTATCCAGTTTTGACATGTTGACTTCAGTCACCGATTAGTCTGTTTGTTTTTTTTCATCCGCTTGCATATAGATGTACATGCACCACACACGTGTTATAAATTTTTGATAAGATTTAGAAAATTCAGAAACCAATGGTTTTAAAGATTTAGCTGTTTTCCCAAAAAAAAAGGATTACTCATACATTGACGTATTGACATAATGATATGCAACACTTGTACACTCATAAGTTATTATTGACTACAATAATCACATCTAACAAACGACTGCAGGATGATGGTTTAGACATACGACTTATAGTTGGACACATCTATATATACTGAAGAGAACAAAATAAATATATAATTACCATGGGCACATCAAGATCACAAGGGATGTACATATTCTTGAAATTGTAATATTCCTCCTCCACATCATATGACAAATTTACATATTGTGCCTTCTCCTTTAATTACTTTAATTTTCTTCATTTGACCAAAAGTTCAAAGCCAAAATACACATTCACAAAGGACGACGGATCCACGCCGGCACCGTGTAGATCCAACGTCACTGCAGGCTGCTGTCGCCGGCGACGGTGGTGGCTGCAACCAGGCTGGGGTTTGGGGGAGCTCGTGAGCACACGGACAGGAGCCCCACCACCGCCATCCTTGTCGTCGCATGGACTTCCGTCAGCCTGCTTGGGTGGCGGCGAGGTGAGGGGCGCAGGTCAGGGCTGGAGGTACGGGGCGGCGAAGGTCGGAGCTTGTTTTTTTTTTGGCCTCAAATGCAGTTCATATGAGGGAGGAGACTCAGCATGTAAAATTGAAAGACGATGTTGTGTACATACATGTAAAATTGCCTTCTATATTTTAGGAGATGCTGTGTAAATGCATGTAAAATTTTCTTCTATATTCTAGAAGTCGATTATTTGAAATTTTTGAAGATATCCTCTCTTTATTCCTTGAAATATTTTTTCCGTGTATATTTCTGTATGGGGAGGTGAGTTTTGACAAGTTTCTATTTTTCCAAGTTGATTTTGCTAAACTATAAAGGATTTTTGTTATTTTGCCAAAATTAGGTGGATGTCAAGTTAGTTTCCAATGCAAACTGCTGGAGATGCTCTGAGCTTGTGTCTATACTTATAATACTTGTATATATACGTGTGCGCAGCCCGTTTCATGTTATACGGTTTACCAAAAACCATGTTTTTTTTATTTCTAGCACATCATCGAGATCCTTTGCTCGTCTTCTCACCACGATCGGCTGCCTGACCATCATGTTGCTGCTTTTGTTCCTCTCTATTATGTCGAGCAGGCGCAGCGCGCCTCGTTCGACGGCCGCGGCGGTGCCGGCGGAAGCAGCGGCGGAGGTGGCGGCTACATGGACGGAGGGCTTTGAAATTAGATCTCAACTCCAGTAGAGTTGATAACTCAGGCCTCTATTTTGATGTAGACCTCATTTGTCATACGGAGGTGCCACATTCCCCCCGACCCCTCCGCACGGCCGCTCCGCGAGGCCGTGGCACCATACGAGGCCGCGACACCGGCAAGGCCGCGCGCAACATGTCCAGGGTGCTCGAGGTCGACATCACCGCTGCCGAGCTCTTGCTGACGTAGTGCTTTATGAGCAGCTTGGCCATGACCTTCTCGCGGCTGTGGGGATGGGTAGAGGTCGACATTGGCACGCGCTCCAGGGTTTATTTCGACCACGGCCCGGTTCCTCACATCCATTGCCATAGAGGAGGCGGCCGGGACGGGTTGTTGGTGAGGTAGTCAAATATGGGATCGTATCGTATTAACGAACTATGGTTGTTTACCGTTACACGGTTTTTTTTGTTTGTTCATATATTGTAACGTAGCAGTCACAGATATGAATATTTTCTATCGTTATCCAATTTTGACCGACCACTCAGTTTGGTTTTCATCTTTGTTTATTTTCTCCTCCATGTCCACGAGATTTTAGCATAATTTTCTTTAGCTGAAAGATTATCTTGGGCTTTACCTCGTGACGATATGGAGCATGTTTGGATGATTGTAGTGAAAAATATTTGCTCCAAAGCAAATTGACCTCTTGGGGTGTTTGATTGAGGGGAAAATGTTGGTGGACTAAGTAATTGCACCTTTTTTTTGGACCACACCACAAATTTGTCCCAATTTGACACTCTTGAGGGGCAAATATAATTGGGGCTACACATTTGCTCAGCCTCATTTGCCCCTGCATATTTGGCACTCTTGGGGTTAATTTGGGGGTAAATTTGCTCCATTAGCCCCATTTGCCTCTCCATCCAAACATGCCCATGATGTTAGAAAATTAGGCAAATTCTTGTTAAATTTAATCCATGAATATAGCAGCAATATTGTGATGATATATATATATATATATATATATTTTATTTTATTACTGGTTAACCAAACTAGAAAACCAGTAAATAAAAAGAGGAATACGAAGGTATACCCTGCGGAGTGACCGGTGCCGGAGGCACCAGCGGCTCAATTCTCATCATTCATCATGATGAGTTGTTCGATGTAGTCGTTCACAGTTGATACAGGAAGATGTTCGCAGTGCCGTTGCGTCCACCGGGAAGTAGTCGTACTCCAATCGCTCGCCGCCGGGAAGTAGTCGTACAACGAGCAACCGGAGGAAGATCGTTGAGCAGTCGCGCACTTGTTGCGCTACCCAAAAACCTGATTGCCTTGCTATCCCGAGCAGGATCTCTAGCGGTGCCGGTTTCGGAGGCTCTGCTCTTCCAGCAGCGTGTGCGCGCACGGAGTGGAATGGGAATGCTCTTGTTTTCAGCAACTAGTGAGGTGAAAATGTATCTTCTTTTATAAGCGCAGCGCATGGATACTAATGTTCACCATGCACCCCGTATGATCTTTCATACGTGCAACGGAAACATTAACCCACTCATGCATCAGTTATCACTTTGTGTGTTGCATGCACCTCATGGGCAAATGGAGCAAATAGCATTTAGTGCATTAACTATGCATGGACTCATGCAATACATGCACCATGGTGCTGCATGCATCTTATGACTTCCGCTATACATATTAGTGCCACCAGCCATTAAATGGATTTAAAATTTGCATGCTAACGCATATACACTTTACTCTCAGCATTGAAATGGACTTTTGGAATTCATGGATTAATTGTATTTATCAAAGAATAAATCTCAATTAAATCCAACAATTCCCACTGAATTCCAAAGGTACATGAAAAATGCTCTCTGTTTCACGTAGTTTTGATATACCAGAATTTTGATGGAGACTGTTAAGTTGAACATCCATCTAGAACAAGAGTTACACTCAGTTGCAACTAAACAAAGGACTATGCCTTGAATTGACAGTTTTGTGCTAAGTGAGTTTCACTCAAGTTCTTTTCTAGTACTAGGCTGCTGTAAGCATCCCCGCGGTTTGGAGCGTATAAGTCATACTCCGAGCCTTTCATAAGTATCTAGAGATTACCCAATCTCATAGACCGTGACTAGCAGTCTGACTCATATAGGTGTATTCCTCAAAAGATATCCTGTAGGATGATATCTTAGCTTCTCTTAAGCTCTTTGGAACACATTAAGGAAAAACCATCCTGCCATACAGTATAGAAAAGAAGTACATCTGAGATGAACCAACAAGGGTCTTTTCTCTTAGACTAAAAACTAGTTTGTTTTGCCATTCTAATTCACGGGATCTCCGATCACATAGAACAGGTTACCACTAGAGTAGTCCATCATGTGGGTCTCATGCCCATCTCACTCAATGCACTGTTAATCACATTTCGTGACAACCCCTTTGTAAATTGATCTGCCAGATTTTTAGCAGTAGAAACATAATCCAATGCTATCACTCCGGAGTTTCTCAATTTTCTGGCAGACTTTAACCACCTTTTAACATGCCTTGAAGACTTCATATTATCCTTAGAACTGTTCACTTTGACTATCACAGTCTGATTGTCACAGTTCATAGAAATAGACGGTATAGGTTTTTCAACCACCGGTAAATCCATAAGGAATTCACGAAGCCATTCAGCCTCAATGCTAGCGGTGTCTAATGCTGTGAGTTCTGCTTCCATTGTTGACCTTGTTAAAATGGTCTGCTTGCAAGACTTCCAGGAAACAGCTCCACCACCAAGTAGAAATACATATCCACTTGTGGCATACATTTCATCAGCATCAGAAATCCAATTGGCATCACAATAACCCTCTAGTACCCTCGGATACCCGGTATAGTGAATACCATAGCTCACAGTACCTTTTAGATAACGCATCACTCTTTCAAGATCTTGCCAATGATCATCTCCCGGATTTGAAACAAACCGGCTCAATTTGCTCACAGCAAAAGAGATGTCAGGCCTCGTAGCGCCAGCTAAATACTGTAATGAACCAATAATTTGGGAATATCTCAATTGATACTTTGCTATTCTCCGATTTTTCCTTAATAGCACACTCAGATCATAAGGTGTTGGAGCAGGTTGACAATCGCTATATCCAAAGCGACTTAAAACCTTTTCCACATAGTGGGACTGCAAAAGAGTTACCCCACCATTACCTTCTCTTTTCAGCTTGATATTAAGAATAATATCGGCTTCTCCCAAATCTTCCATCTCAAAATTATTTGATAGAAAATCTTTTACTTCCTTGATCACATCAAGGCTAGTCCCAAAGATTAAAATTTCATCAACATATAAACACAAGATTACTCCCTCGCCCCCACCAAACCGATAATAAACACATTTGTTAGCTTCGTTCACAACAAAGCCGGTTGATATCAAAGTTCTTTCGAACTTCTCATGTCATTGCTTAGGAGCTTGTTTGAGTCCGTACAAGGATTTCAACAATTTACACACCAGTTCTCTTTGACCCTCTATTACAAACCCATCAGGCTGCTGCATGTAGATTTCCTCATCTAACTCTCCATGTAGGAAAGCAGTTTTAACGTCCATTTGATGAACGATTAAACCATGTGAGGCAGCCAGGGAAAGTAACACTCGAATTGTGGTCAAACGAGCAACAGGTGAATAGGTGTCGAAATAATCTCCACCCTCTTTTCTGAATACCCCTTGACTACAAGCCTTGCCTTGTACCTCTCAATAGTACCATCAGGCCTAAGCTTTTTCTTGAACACCCACTTACATCCTATAGGTTTGCACCCATATGGACGTTCAACGACTTCCCAAGTTCCATTAGACATAATAGAATCCATCTCACTCCTTATTGCTTCCTTCCACAAGTCAGCATCAGGAGAGGAAA
This sequence comes from Cenchrus fungigraminus, assembly GCA_036936925.1. Lineage (NCBI taxonomy): Eukaryota > Viridiplantae > Streptophyta > Magnoliopsida > Poales > Poaceae > Cenchrus > Cenchrus fungigraminus. The sequence continues at coordinate 56,022,053 of CM072768.1, read as the reverse complement.
ATGCCTCTTCAATGGTTCTTGGTGCATCATCCATGAGGTACACAATGAAGTCATCACCAAAAGACTTTGCAGTCCTTTGCCTCTTACTCTTTCGAGTCACTACATTGTCATCCTCCTCAGGATTATGCGCATGAGGTTCCTCAATTTGTTCAATCGGAATTATATGCTCATGAGGAATAACAGAATCATGACTAGATGCGCTAGGAATATTTTTCATGGGAAAATTAGTCTCAAAAAATGTAGCATCTCTGGACTCAAAAATTGTACCAACCTCCATGTCAGATACTCCAGATTTTACAATTAAAAATCTATAACCCACAATGTTCATAGCATAACCCAGGAAAACGCAATCAACAGTTTTAGGTCCTAATTTGCGCTTCTTGTTAATTGGCACATTCACCATGGCCAAACAACCCTAGGTGCACAAGTATGAGAGATTTACTTTCTTTTTAAACCATTCCTCAAACGGTGTGATTTCTTTGTTCTTTGTAGGAACTCTATTCAGGACATGACATGCAGTCAAAATAGCCTCACCCCACCATTCCTTAGATAGACCAGCGGTCTCTAACATGGCATCAACCAAATCAGTTAGAGTGCGGTTCTTTCTTTCGGCAATCCCATTGGATTCAGGTGAGTATGGAGGTGTCCTCTCATAAATAATCTCATGTTCCGCACAAAACTCAGAAAACTTATTAGAAAAATATTCTCCACCTCGATCAGACCGTACCCGTTTAATTTTCCTCTCAAGTTGGTTTTCTATTTCAGCTTTATAGATTTTAAAATAATGGAACGCTTCATCTTTTGATTTCAACAAATAAACAAAGCAAAATCTTGTGCAATCGTCTATGAGAGTCATAAAGTATCTTTTGCCACCTTTAGTCAAAACACCATTCATTTCGCTCAAATCAGTATGAATGAGTTCTAATGCCGCTAACTTCCTCGCCTCCGCAGCCTTGTGAGGCTTGCGAGGTTGCTTAGATTGCACACATGCATGACATTTCGAACCTTTGACTAACTCAAAATTCGGAATTAAATTTAGTTTTGCTAACCGCGACATACAACCGAAATTAACATGACATAACTGTGAATGTCAAATGTTTGAATTATCAGGAATTAAAACATTGTTCACAACCTTATTACAAACATCATCAAGCAAAGAAAGGCGGAACAATCCTCTACTCACATAGCCTTTTCCGACAAATGTCCCATACTTAGAAAGTATACATTTATTTGACTCAAGCATAATTTTAAAACCATCTCTACACAGTAGAGAGCCACTAACAAGATTCTTTTTGATAGATGGGACATGCTGCACGTGCTTTAATAGTACCGTCTTTCCCGAAGTAAACTTCAGATTGACCGTACCAACACCAAGAACACGCGCATGTGATCCGTTTCCCATCAACAACAACCCTGTCACGCCGGCCTGATAAGAAAAAACAAAGAAATATCAGCACACACATGAACATTAGCACCAGTATCAAGCCACCACTCAGGTGACTTACAAACTGAAAGAACTGTAGGTAATAAATTACCGTACCCCGATGTTTCTCCAGCTTCGCTAATAATCATGTTCACTGATTTCTTCTCCGGTTTAAATTTGCGGTCTGGGCATTGACTCGCCCAATGCTCCATGCTCCCGCAAACAAAACAGCCCTGTGATTCTTTTCCCTTTTTCTTCTTAAAATTGGTTGTCTGCTTTGGCCTCTCTTTCTTTTCCTTTTTCTTCTTATGAGATGCATTGAAATTGGAATTTTTCTTCTGTACCGCATTGGTACTAGAAGACTCAATGCCCTTTCCATGTGTATCTTTTACTCTCGCCCTCTCCTCAACATCAAGAGTCCCAATGAGATCAGCCATGCTGAACCGTTGTCTCTTGTGTTTTAGAGAAGTAGCAAGATCCTACCAAGAAGGTGGTAACTTGGCGATAATACCGCCAGCCACAAACTTGTCATGCAACACACAAGGAAATTGTTCGTGTTCTTTTGCCAGTGACTGTACTTCATGAGCTTGTTCAACCACAGAACGGTCTTCTACCATTTTGTAGTCATACAATTGTTCCATGAGATACAACTCACTCCCAGCATCAGAAACACCGAATTTAGCATCCAATGCATCCCACAACTCCTTTGCAGTAACGTGCATGATATAGGAATCAATATACTTGGCATGAAGAGCGCTAATCACAGCACCACGAAACAGGTTATCAGCCGTCTCGAACAAGCTCTCCTCCTCTGGAGTAAACTGTTCCAGCTTTCCCTGTGCAGCGTGATAGCAGTCAACCACAATATCATCCTAGCACGCCACCTCTTGTAAAAAGTGCCATTGAACGGTTCCGGTTTTAATGTAGCAGCAAAACCTCTAACAGAAAATTGCCTATCGGGTTTTTGGATTGTTAGAAAATTAGGCAAATTCTTGTTAAATTTAATCCATGAATATAGCAGCAATATTGTGATGACATATATATATATATTCCATTTTATTACGGGTTAACCAAACTAGAAAATTAGTAAATAAAAAGAGGAATACGAAGGTATACCCTGCGGAGGGACCGGTGCCAGAGGCACCAGCGGCTCCATTCTCATCATTCATCATGATGAGTTGTTCGATGTAGTCGTTCACAGTTGATGCAGGAAGATGTTCGCAGTGCCGTTGCGTCCACCGGGAAGTAGTCGTACTCCAATCGCTCGCCGCCGGGAAGTAGTCGTACAACGAGCAACCGGAGGAAGATCGTTGAGCAGTTGCGCACTTGTTGCGCTACCCAAAAACCTGATTGCCTCGCTATCCCGAGCAGGATCTCTAGCGGTGCCGGTTTCGGAGGCTCTGCTCTTCCAGTAGCGTGTGCGCGCACGGAGTGGAATGTGAATGCTCTTGTTTTCAGCAACTAGTGAGGTGAAAATGTATCCTCTTTTATTAGCGCAGCGCATGGATACTAATGTTCACCATGCACCCCGTTTGATCTTTCATGTGTGTAACGGAAACATTAACCCATTCATGCATCAGTTAGCACTTTGTGTGTTGCATGCACCTCATGGGCAAATGGAGCAAATAGCATTTAGTGCATTAACCATGGTGTTGCATGCATCTTATGACTTCCTTTATACATATTAGTGCCACCAGCCATTAAATGGATTTAAAATTTGCATGCTAACGCATATACACTATACTCTCAGCATTGAAATGGACTTTTGGAATTCATGGATTAATTGTATTTATCAAAGAATAAATCTCAATTAAATCCAACACACATGATACTTAAATCCAGAAATTTCTCCACATTATCTAAAAATGTGGAAGTAGGTAATTATAGATATGAATTTATTGATCAGTTATAAATTCAAATTCTTCGACGTTAACACGCAAAGATACTTTCACCTTCTTGTGTGTTACCTACAACTGAACTATATATGGTTCTCATTATCAAAAGAAAAAAACACTATGGTTCCTCCAATACACGTGGGTGGCTGAAAGTGCAATCTATATCCATGGCGATCACCAATCAGTATCGTGATATAACCGTAGTGTAGTTGTGGACTTGGTTGGGGTTGCCGGCAAATAGGTGTGCGGGTACATGCAAGTCTTATTGCCAATGCCTCACTACTAGCGGAAGAACCATCCGAGATGTCCAATCACCGCCGGTTTTCGACAACAATCCGGGGGTGAAAACTCATCACCGCCAGTTTTTTACATGAGCCGGTGGTAACCTATATCATTGGCGATTTGTGTTACCAGCTGGTGACGTTAACTTTCACAACCGGACCATATTAAAAACTACCAATAGTTAGAGTCACAGACCCAAAACTAGGAATTGACTAGATTGAAGCCCATGCTTGGATCCGCTCCTCTCTCTCACCCCTGACCCCCCTGCAATTCCCACCACCACTCGTCTCCCTCTCTCCCTCACCCTGGGCAAAAAGAACCGGAAACCGAGAACCGAACCGAAAGAATCGGGAACCAGAACCGAAACAACTGAAACCGAGAAAATCGGTTCCTGTTCGGTTCCTGATTCTCTGGTTAGTTCGGTTCGGTTCCCGATTAACTGAAAGAACCACGAAAGAACCGAGGTGTTCAACATTTAGCCCACGATGGCCCATTTGGCCCAACTAAAACACAATAACCCTAGCGACTCCCATCCACCCACCACTCCACCTCCCAGCCGCCCCACACCCCCCGCTCAGCCAGTCCCCCGCTGCCGTGCCTAGCGCCCTCCTGCCTCCTGCAGTCCTGCTCACCGGCGCCCCGGCCAGCACTCGACAGCCACGCTACCGTTTGCGCCGCGCCTAGCACCCACCCTCGGTGATGGGAGTGGAGGCAACACGTGGGTCGGTGATGGGAGTGATGATGGGAGGCGAGACGGCGAGCCACGCCGGTGCGAGGGGGAAAGGATGGTGGCTCGGTGCCTAGTGGATCTTTCCTTAGGGCACCCCTCTCTCTCTGTAGGGTCTTGAAGAAGAAAAGACGACAGATCTCAAACCTGGAGGGATACGGGGTGGCTACGATAGCGCAAAACAAAATTTTCCCCGCAAAACAAGAACTGCTACTGTCAGAGATCATGAGATCACCACTAGATGCGCAGATGCAGCGGAACCGTCTCGACGTAGACGAATGCGTCGAGTGTAGCAGTGCCGTGCAGTTGCTCACGTCCTTCTTGCACTTCATGGCTCGTCCAAGTGCTCCAGATGTAGCACCTCCAAGGTATCCACACGTACGGGGAAGGAACACCGATCATAGATGTACTAGCACCTCATGAACGACCACGATCCATAGGATATAGATGGAGGAGAGGAGGGGCTGCAGGAATTACTGTACACTACGTGAAAAACTCACTTTGGTAACGGGCATAGATTGCCTTTAGTAACGGGCAAAGCGCCCGTTACCGATCAAGTGTTACAAATGAGCCAAGAAAGGTAACGGGCAGATGCCCGTTACTGATAACACATATTCGTAACGGGCATCAAACAATGACCGTTACCACAACTAGCCACCGGTCACGTGAAATGGCTGTTTCTCTGGGCCCACAGGGAACTTTGGTAACAGGCACCAAAACAGAGCCCGTTACAGTAACTCAATATCGAAGACGCGTGCTGTGTACCTGTGTCTCCTCTATCTCGATGAAATGAGACGCGTCTATTCCACGCGCGTCTCAGCACAACTAGGATTCGTAACGGGCATCAAACAACAACCGTTACCACAACTTGTCACCGGTCACGTGAAAATAACTATTTCTCTGGGCCCACAGGGAACTTTGGTAACGGGCACCAAAACAGAGCCCGTTAATGTGAACTCAACATCGGAGACGCGTGCTATGAACCTGCGTCTCCTCTGTCTCGACGAAATGAGACGCATCTGTTTCCACGCGCGTCTGCTGTCTCTCGACTAAAGGAGACGCGTGCTTTAAACCCGCGTCTCGTCTATCTCGACGAACGGGCCAGGTCCTGGGGCCCACCGGTCAGTACTGGTAACAGGCTTTTACACTGCCCATTACATTGTTGGCATGTTTGTAACAGGCTTTCCGAATGAAGCTCGTTACTCACTGATCAGTGTTTGTAACGAGCTTTAATTAACGCCCGTTACAGATACGTAGGCCACCCCTACAGTAACCTGCCTGCTTGCTGGCTGCATCCTGGAACCAGCCAGGATTTGGCAGCCATCAGGGGCTGCATCCTGCCATCCTGGAACCAGCCAGGATAAGTCAGCCACCACAGCAAGCAGACATCACAAACACATTCTCACATCACAGATATAGGCAAAGCAAGATCACATTTATAGGCAAGCAAGATCACATTTATAGACAAGCTAGGATCACATCAAATTTCAAGTTACTCTCATCAGGGCTTGTTTGGATGGAGTCATGAGAAAACTGCCTGAACCAGACAGCATCTTACCCCAACCAAGCAAGCCAAGCAGGTTTCTCATGCAACAACACCTGACTAAAGAAGACTGAATGAGTTTCAAGTTTCTGGCTACAATGAACTCACGGTGCACCATTATAGAAGTTGCCCTTTCGGTCGATGGTCTCCTTAAGAATGTACTCGCACAACATCTCCCTGGCTTCAAATGATCGCCCTTTGGAGTGGTAAAATCGAAAAGGGTTGGATTGGAATCCATGTGATAAATGGGGTGATACACGGACGAACTAGGTTCGGAACTAGAATAGCTACCGTTCCCCGGCAACGGTGCCAGAAAGCTTGTTGGCACTTCTTATGTCCTTACTAGATTTGCAACGGCGCCAGAAAGCCTGTTGGTATACTACACGATCACTGATAGATCCGCAAGCGCACGGATTCTGGCGTAGCTTTCACCCGGGAGTATTCCAAGGTATCGATTTCCACGGGGAACGAGAAGTACTCTAGTCCTAAGCTGATTTGTCTGGGGGGAAGTGCGGATAAAAGGATGACGACGAAGAGAAGAGAGATGAACGATAGGAGGGTAGAGAGGGTACTTGATACGGGAACTTCGGTTCTCTCAACTAATCAAGCGATTAGGATATTACTTGCACTTGTCTTGATCGGGGGACGCACACTCCGGCTACGGAAAGGGATGAGAAGGGAGCCGTTACGTACACCAATCTTACGATGCCTACAGAACTAGCTACTCTCATGTGGTGGAATACAGAGGCCGGATAGGGCTGTCACTACCCGCCGGCTACCAGAAGCAGTCCATGGTGCTAGGTGTATTTCAAGGTAACCTCAAGTCTAGGCACCGCGCCTACACTATCGATCACTACTTCACTCAGCGCTCAAGCAAAGCAATCACTCAGAGCAAGATAAACTTACTATGATATGAACGAGAAATGATAAGACAAAGACAAGTAATAATTAATGCTTAATTAATTAGAGGGGACCAGAGTTACCGAACAAGACCCGGATGTAGCTACTAGAAGAGGAGCTGCATCCGCCGTGGCGCGAGATAGAGGAGGGGCCGACACTCCGGCTCCTCCCGGAAACTCTCACCTCAACTCTCTTCCTATTTTCTAACCATAATAGTGGCAGCGCTTCGCTTCTTCAAAGCTCTTCTCTTGTGTGTTCTTCAATGAAGTGCCGGAGTCTATTTATAGCCCCAATGGGTCGGTGGCTACAGGAGGGGGTACTTGTAGGCGAGAGGGAGCTGCAGTGACGAGCAAGGAGGTGCAGTCGTATCTCCATGTGCGGCCGGCCCTGTGGTCCACCGCCTATGGACTTGGACGACCCTGATCACTGATCCTTGGTCGGTTGCACGTCGGTTCCCAGCTCGGATTCGCCTGATTCACCGGTTCATAGGTGCGGCCGTACCTAGAGGTGCGGCCGGCCCTACCCAGTGGCTTTGTGATGCACCGACGGTGTTGAGGGACGTCCAGGATCACTCCTTGATGGCGGTTGTGGCGGTTAAGTGTGGGTCCATCGATCCAAGTGCTTCCAACCATAGCCTTTTCATCAAACCGACCATTCACTGGTGTATCTCATCCATCCAAGGTGTGTTTGTGGGATTGTTGGTGTCGTGGACCCGAGAGGGGGATTTTGGGTGGTGCGGCCGGACCTCGTTGGTGCGGCCGGACCTAGGAGGTGCGGCCGGACCAACTTTTGTGGTGTCTGGCCCATGGACTTGGTCTCCTTGGATATTATACTAAGTGTAGAGGCATTTGGCAACGTTTGGTGTTGATCGGAGGAGGTTGATAGGTCCAGCCAAACCTACTAGGTTCGGCCGCACCTACCCCTCGACATGCCTCGTGTCACAATCTTTCGTGAGGCATAATTTCTGCATCCGGACTCCGAATTGGGTGAACCAAAACTCCATTTCGATCATCTCAACATGAACTTCACAATGGTGCTATCAAACTAAGCATTTGATGTTGTTTGTCAAGATGCTTTATTTGTGCTATGATGTCTCATTATGACCTGCATCCAAATATTCACCAAAGCTCGTGAAATCCGTTAGTTTATAACCCCACAGCTATGATGCAAGCTTTGATGGAGTGAAATTTGTTTAAAGTTGAGGGTCGAAAATAGGGACTTAACGACCGTCAACACACCCCCACACTTGGCCCTTTGCTCGTCCTCGAGCAAAGGTTAAGGACCAAGGTGAAAACAAAAATTCCTATGGTATGAAGCGAGCATAAGAGATATTCCGAACCATACCTTGCACTTGTGAACTTTGAAGTGTCTATCATGCCATCTTGGGTAGTTGAGGAATGGAACGATCTTGAATCAAATCACTTCTACTCCTCATGTCAAGTAGCTTGGGATTTTTTTCAATAAGTTTTCAAAATAAACCTTGCTTGGCACCTCATTTGATTCTCTCAAATCGCTCAATGTGTATAGTCCTCACCAAGGCATTAGATTGCCTTTCCTTATCCTACTTCTAATGATGGCTATATATGGATCTTGGGGTAGGGTATAAAGATGAGGCATACTTGCATCACATGTATTGCAAAGTCAAAAACCGGATGCAAGGAGAAAATCAAATCATACAATCAGATCAAGATGTGCATGTGTAGGGATATGATAGATATGGTAAGGTGGATACTAGGCCCAAAATGAGTGCTAGATATTACCATATGTATAATGAACGTTGTGATGATGGTAGGGTGTACACTAGGCCCGGAATGGGTGCTAGTTATTACCATCTGATTTGTTGTAACTCCATTTTGCATGATCCTCTCTCTCTACTTTAACTCTTTTGTGGACATGGCTATCTTTTCTTTTCTTTTTTTTCTTGGACCTTCATGTGTCCAACTTTTTTTTTCTTTTTTTTCACTTGGACCTTCATGTGTCCATATTTTTTATAGCCATGTCTCTTTTGTAATATTAACTTGGAGAGAGAGAGAGATCAACACATAGTGTGGAACTTTATTTTGTGGAATAGATAGATGATACAATGCTAGCTCTCAACTGAGCATAGCAAGGAGGATGTTGGCGTGTACATGTATCTTGATCATGAAAGCATGAAAAGAATTCTCACAAGGGTCATAACAATTTGACAAAGCTCAATGCAACGACAAGTAGCATATGTGTATGAGGTTTTCAAGATGTCTCATCTTATGGCTCTAGTAGGACTTGGCATATCAAAGAGGAGCTTCACAAAGGGTTTTCAAAATTTTCAAATAAATTTCCCAATCACTTAAACATTTGGAACAAAGATCATTTCATCGGACCATATCTCAAACATCAACTACTTAGATGGGCATGGTTTCCTAAAGATATGTTGTTCACAAGCATCAAGATAATAAGTATGGAATAAAGCTTATGCAAGCCAACCATATGAAACATGTCGAGCATTGGGAGCATGTGGATTCAATTGAGTTTGATTTATATGATCGGATTTAAAGCTCATTTAAACTCATGATTTCCAAAAGTAGAGAGGTAGGGGTGCACATACCATCACTCTTGGAGAAAGTGGGGAATGAGGTAGACAAATGGTGATTCGGCCAAATCACAGGGGCGACCGACTTGCTCTAGTGCACTTACCTCATCCCTCGTCGATTAGCGTAGTTGGTGTTGTGCGGCACCATGGCGGGAGATCTCAATTTTGTGTTTCGACGAGCCTGAGAAATCTCCCCCACACTTGCTCTTGTACCTGGTGTTATTATTCAAAGAAAAAGATGAAAACAAAAAGGGAGGCTCTGCTAGCTGAAGAGCTAGGAAGCCTTTATTCAAATTCAAATATTTTTGTGTTTTTTTAAGAGAGCAAGATGCAAGAACCAACACCATCTTCAAACCAAAATAAGATTTAGTATGAGAGAAACTTACTCGGGATACTCACATATCTCCACCACACTTGGAGTTTGTATTGCTAGGCAACACAACTCAAGTGTGCGGAGTTCAAGCTTCCTTCGTAATACTTTCTCTCCCTGAATTACCTTGGTGTTGTAGTTGGTGTAGCTCTCATGTTTTTAGGCATTGCCTATCCATCGGTCCTTTCAATCTCCACCTGAAACGTTAGCGACCAAAAATACCCGAAGGACGACTAATCCTAAAGAGATGCTCTTGCTTTTATTTGAAAAGGAAATCTAAATGATTATTTGGGCTATCTCCTGATAGTGCTTTGTTTTGTGTCATAAGCTCGACCACTGGAGATCTTCATCTTGCAGCCAATCGAGATGATTAAACCATCATAGCTCTAGCTGCAAGGTTAGTACAAAAAAAATGACCACGAAATTTGTAATGTTTATGGTAAACAAAGGCATCTACAACCTTCCTTTCAAAGTTAGCATGCACAAGGAAAATGAGGAGGTTGTAGGTTTCGTAAAGGTCATTGGTAAAGGGGCTTGATAACTCTGGAAACTTTTGATGTGAGCATGGGATTTGTGATCCCTCTAGTGTAAAATCTTCATGCTCGAGTCTGTTTTGAGAATCCAGTGTCGACGCCTCAAGAATGTCCATAGACCACACATGTTCTTTCTTAACCTCAGGTCTATGACATTGGAGATGTGTATCTCGAACCTCAAGATGATATGGCTGCTTTTCATGGTCGAGCACACTACTCAGTACCCATTCAATGGGTCTTCCGATGAGAATGAAGGGTGAATCTCCTTTTGGGATGTCAAAGATATGATAATCTAGGAAGATCCCATACTCTCCAATCTTTGTTTGGACGACTCTAAGGATTCCCTCCGTCTCTATGGTTTGACCCGAAATCCATTGGAGACGCTTCTGAGAGAAAGAGAGGGGTTCGTCGGGAAAGGCCTCTAATACTAAGGATTTAGGAATGATATTGATACCGACCCTAGGGTCATAGAACACATCCTGGTAAGAGAGGTTTCCTACTTGGCATGAGAGTGACTTTAGCTCGGGATATAGCTGGATTACTTGATCCATGCCTTCTGCTTCTCTCAACTCTTCCCGACTACTGATTGCGGAGATGTATTCCAACTTTTCTCTCCGTCTTTTTACTTCTTCTGGGTTGGGTAAGTTGACTTCTTCTCTCTCGTGTGTTGAGTCTCCTTCCCTTCTCGGGAAGGATTTCTCCGTCCAATGTTTATCAAATAACTCATCATAGTATTCATAGACGAAGTCACACGAGGGGTGATCGAACTCTCGATAAGGTTGGAATGGTTCCCCTGTGAACCATGTTTTGGTAAGAGGAGGATGGGTGTCTGTGGATATGAATTTTTCTAGGATAGATTCCTCCTCTATAAACTCTGTTTTAGAGAGTGAATCGGAGTATGTTGATTCCTCGTCGAAGTCATACGAGTAATCAGCTGGGTAAACACGGGGATAGAGGAGTGGTTCTTCATGCAAAAAGGTGCTAGTGGGTTTCTCCTCTATGGGTTTCGGTTCTGAGAGAGTGTTTGGCATGTGCTCCTCCTAAGTGATCTCTTCCTCATTCGGGAATTCATCATAAACTCCCGTGTAAGGGGTATTTTGAAGGATTTTTGTTAGAATGTCCTTACACTCAGACAAGGTGAGATGAGTGAAAGATCCTCCGGAAGAAGAGTCTAAGAAAATTGCTGACTCTGGTCCAAGACCATCGCGAAAATGTTGCAAAAGAGCGGGCTCTGCGATACCAAGGTCTGGACCAGAATCTACGATTTTTGTAAATCTTGCCCATGCGGCTCCTAGAGATTCGGTCTTCTGTTGCTCAAAACAGATGACCTCTCATCGGAGTTTCACTACTTGGGGAGTCGGGAAGAATGTTAGGCAAAAAGCCTTTCGTAAACTTTCCCAATCCCCCTCCATACTTCTCACACTGAGCGAATACCATTGTTTTGCTCTCTCCGTTAATGAAAACGGAAAGAGTTTCCATTTCAAGGTATCTTGACTTATTCCTGCGATCACAAGACATGAACAAAGTTGTTCGAACTCACGCAGGTGGGAATAAGGACTTTCATCCTTATCTCCGGAGAAGCTTTGCTCTCGGACCATAGCTATGAAGCCGGGACGTAGCTCATAGCTAGATGTTTCAATGGAATGTGATGAAGGTGGAGGCTCCAAATGATCGCCCTTTGGAGCGGTAAAATCGAAAAGGGTTGGATTGGAATCCATGTGATAAATGGGGTGATACACGGACGAACTAGGTTCGGAACTAGAATAGCTACCGCTCCCCGGCAACGGCGCCAGAAAGCTTGTTGGCACTTCTTACGTCCTTACTAGATTTGCAACGGTGCCAGAAAGCCTGTTGGTATACTACACGATCACAGATAGATCCGCAAGCGCACGAATACCGATGTAGCTTTCACCCGGGAGTATTCCAAGGTATCGATTTCCACGGGGAACGAGAAGTACTCTAGTCCTAAGCTGATTCGTCTGGGGGGAAGTGCGGATAAAAGGATGACGACGAAGAGAAGAGAGATGAACAATAGGAGGGTAGAGAGGGTACTTGATACGGGAACTTCGGCTCTCTCAACTAATCAAGCGATTAGGATATTACTTGCACTTGTCTTGATCAGGGGATGCACACTCCGGCTACGGAAAGGGACGAGAAGGGAGCCGTTACATACACCACTCTTACGATGCCTACAGAACTAGCCACTCTCACATGGTGGAATACAGAGGCCGGACAGGGCTGTCACTACCCGCCGGCTACCACAAGCAGTCCGTGGGGCTAGGTGTATTTCAAGGTAACCTCAAGTCTAGGCACCGCGCCTACACTATCGATCACTACTTCACTCAACGCTCAAGCAAAGCAATCACTCAGAGCAAGATAAACTTACTATGATATGAACGAGAAACGATAAGACAAAGACAAGTAATAATTAATGCTTAATTAATTAGAGGGGACCAGAGTTACCGAACAAGACCCGGATGTAGCTACTAGAAGAGGAGTTGCATCCGCCGTGGCGCGAGATAGAGGAGGGGCTGACACTCCGGCTCCTCCCGGAAACTCTCACCTCAACTCTCTCCCTATTTTCTAACCATAATAGTGGCAGCGCTTCGCTTCTTCAAAGCTCTTCTCTTGTGTGTTCTTCAATGAAGTGCCGGGGTCTATTTATAGCCCCAATGGGTCAGTGGCTGTAGGAGGGGGTACTTGTAGGCGAGAGGGAGCTGCAGTGACAAGCAAGGAGGTGCGGCCGTATCTCCAGGTGCGGCCGGCCCTGTGATCCACCACCTATGGACTTGGACGACCCTGATCACTGATCCTTGGTCGGTTGCACGTCGGTTCCCAGCTCGGATTCGCCTGATTCACCGGTTCATAGGTGCGGCCATACCTAGAGGTGCGGCCGGCCCTACCTAGTGGCTTTGTGATGCACCGACGGTGTTGAGGGACGTCCAGGATCACTCCTTGATGGCGGTTGTGGCGGTTAAGTGTGGGTCCATCGATCCAAGTCCTTCCAACCATAGCCTTTTGATCAAACCGACCATTTACCGGTGTATCTCATCCATCCAAGGTGTGTTTGTGGGATTGTTGGTGCCGTGGACCCGAGAGGGGGATTTTTGGTGGTGCGGCCGGACCTAGTAGGTGCGGCCGGACCTCGTTGGTGCGGCCGGACCTAGGAGGTGCGGCCGGACCAACTTTTGTGGTGTCTGACCCATGGACTTGGTCTCCTTGGATATTTTGCTAAGTGTAGAGGCATTTGGCAAAGTTTGGTGTTGATCGGAGGAGGTTGATAGGTCCGGCCGAACCTACTAGGTTCGGCCGCACCTACGCCCCGACATGCCTCGTGTCACAATCTTCCGTGAGGCATAATTTCTGCATTCGGACTCCGAATTGGGTGAACCAAAACTCCATTTCGATCATCTCGACATGAACTTTGCAATGGTACTATCAAACTAAGCATTTGATGTTATTTGTCAAGATGCTTTATTTGTGCTATGATGTCTCATTATGACCTGCATCCAAATATTTACCAAAGCTCGTGGAATCCGTTAGTTTATAACCCCACAACAATGATGCAAGCTTTGATGGAGTGAGATTTGTTCAAAGTTGAGGCCCGAAAATAGGGACTTAATGACCGTCAACGTTCACCAAACCCTTTACCCCAGCCAAGTGAACTAGACACGCCTCGAACCCGACCTCGATGCTCTGGAGTCTCAAGTGCTGCAGTGAGGATATCATCCTCCCTAACCCTAGAGAAAGAACCATCGCTACCCTGAGCTGCAAGTATTTTCACCTTATCTGCTACCCCCACCACCGCAGGGTTACTGAATGTTATGCCCCCGCTTCCTTCACTAGTATTCTTCCTCTTCTTCCCTACCCTTGCCCGCAGATAAGGTCTCGAACATCCAGGAAATTGGTCCCAAGGGTTCTGTTTTCCTTCTGCAGCTAGCTTTGCATCCTCCTCCTCCCACTCTTTCCTTTTACCACGATAAACTTTTCTGCCCATCTTGTGTGGCTTATTATGCAATGCTCTCTTTTGTTTCATCTCCTGGCTCAATTGCTGAAATGAAGGAGAATTGGTTTCCTGCACAAATATGTCCCAGTCTTGTTGCTGCAAAAAGGCATGCTTCACAAAGGGAGTCTCCTCTTCGCTCACATATTTTTTTCTTAAATGGGCCTTGAACCGCCGTTGCAAGGTTCCAATCTCTGATATAGCTGCCTTAACTACCTTCTTGCGAACAGATTCTTCCAGATTAGCTGGGTAATCTAGCTTTTCCTCTAAAACTATGAATAGATGTTCCTTCTCAATTGGTGAGAGATCATCAACCGCCTTGTTGATTGACACCCTCTCCCGAGCAATGAGGCCACCGACCAATACAAATCTATCCCTCACAGCATCTGGGGTAGGTCAAAAATTGGCATCAAGTCCAGTTGCAGTCAACTTGTCTTCTAGCCATTTGGTTTGTGTCCTTGACCCGCGAGATCGAGTACTACTCGCAGCAGTCTGTGCTGAGTGACCCTGTGAAGAAGGTTCACCACCGATGGGCTGTGATGGTGCACTGGAGGTAGAGGAGTTTGTTATTGTGGGAGACTACATAGATGATATGTCAGGTTATCAGTAGAGCAACATAAGCAAGACTGAAAATCTAAACAAAATTCTTATTAGATAAATTCGTTTTCTCTGACAGGCAAAATAGCTGATATTACACTAGAAATCATTACAAGTCATAAATAAAATCAGCATAGACATACACAGTTCATATTTTACTTAATTAGCATACAGGGATAGGTGCTAACCATTTTGACAGGGACACAACAATATGCTTATATGTCAAAGCAGAGAATAAATTCCTTCATCTGCTTCCTTGTCAAACTTCAGCAACGATGGATTGTGTGTTCCATGTGTACATGCAACAAGAGGATAAAGCAATGATCATGACATTATATATGACAGTAGTGAAACAACACATCATGACACCAACAATAACAATATATATGACAGTAGTGAAACAATTAACACTCACAACAAAGCATAGGACAGTCTAGTTATCACTATATTATAAACCACTGCGATGCAATTCCCACTGACATTATGTGGCCATCAGGATTAAAGTATGCTAACAGGTCCAAAGCATAACTGTTGATCTGGTACATTCAAAGCATAGCAGAATTAAAGTATGCTAACATCCTCAATGCTTTTCATGAATTTATAGTGCAAAAATTGTAGCACCAGGAACATGAAAATGAATTTCAACAGTTCATATAACTTCATCTGTTTGCAACAATTTATTCAAACAGACTTGGAGCAACAAAATCCATCCATCAAATCCACAGTCAATCAATTAAAAATGAACTATTAAGTCATGTCTCCCTAATCCACCTTGACATGAATACATAGCAGATTGGGTGGACTACATTATAAACCACTGCGATGCAATTCCCACTGACATTATGTGGCCATCAGAATTAAAGTATGCTAACAGATCCAAAGCATAACTGTCGATCTGGTACATTCAAAGCATAGCAGAATTAAAGTATGCTAACAGGTCCAAAGCATAACTGTCGATCTGGTACATTCAAAGCATAGCAGAATTAAAGTATGCATTAATCCTCAATGCTTTTCATGAATTTACAGTGCAAAAATTGTAGCATCAGGAACATGAAAATGAATTTCAACAGTTCATATAACTTCATTTGTTAGCAACAATTTATTCAAATAGACTTGGAGCAACAAAATCCATCCATCAAATCCACAGTCAATCAATTAAAAATGAACTATCAAGGCATGTCTCCCTAATCCACATTGACATGAATATATAGCAGATTTGGTGGCCGAGCAGAGAGAGGGCGTTGTTGGGGGTTCAAGCAGGACTAACCTCTGTCGCGAATGAAGTAGTTGTTCTCGTGATGGTCGGAGGGGCCGGATCCACGTCGGCTCGTGGCCTGAGGTGGCCGGCTCGTCGTCGTGGCCGGGGATGACGGATCTGCGTCAACCGTCTTTAGGTTGGCCGGGAAGCCGTCCGCACGCCAGTAACCGCGTCCTCGTCACCGTCGTCACGCAGGGAGCGGTGGGGCTGGAGAAGAGCAGGGCTGCGGTGGGGAAAGAGCGGCGAAGGCGAGCGGGGAGAGTGGCGGCGGCGGTGGGGAGAGTGCGGGCATTGTGGATCTGTCTAGCGAGGAGCCGAATATGCCCCTGAGGAACTACGCGCGTAACTGTGTTTAAGGAAATTACTGGCGTGCCCTTGACGGCTCTCTGGTGGAATTGGAATTCCATGGGCATTATAGTCAATATAGGTGGAAAATTTTGAGCAGCCCACGCACGGTTTGCCTGCTGACGCTAACGCGTGGGCTAGTGTCATTGGCGACGATGGTTAGTGAACCCGCATCGCCTTTGTTGGCAGTTGGGTCCGGCGGGCGGGCATCGGTTATCTTTTTATTTTGGCTGCTGATGCTGACGCATGGGCCAGCCACTATTTTTTCGAATGAAACGTGCTTCCCTAAAATATTAGAGCCCATAAAACAGCACCTAAAAAATCATAAAAATACGAACAATTTCGTATTTGGACATTTAGTATTTGAATAAAATATCAACAGTCACACTTGTGTGCCCAAGATTCTTAGAATTCGTTTTTACATCCCATGTTAATGATGTAATAATTCTAATAACATGTAGTGTGCTCTAAAAAATCTACAAATTGACTTGGCAACATAATTTGGGTACCTAGACTTGTCTTCAAAATTTCAAATGGTTTCGATGAAGGAACAATATACTTGTGTACAAATATCTACATCTCTCACATAGTTTCCTAGAATGTTCCTTGAACATTGAAGTTTTCCACATACACTTTGCAACATGTTCGAACTCATATGCATTTGAAAATTTAACAAAACCTTGTGTTCACCTTAAGATTACGAAAATGCAAAGTTTCATTACAGGAGGTGTGGAAAACAAATATTATTTATACGTTGTACTTACATAGAACAAGATAAGGCATATAAACATTGTTCAAGAAACGGAATATACACTAAACAATGAAATTAATGAAAACACGGTGATTTTAGAAAACTGTAGAAAAAAATAATCAAATTTGGACAAATTACGACGGAGAAATACATGTTACAAAATTTGATTGCAGATTAAAAAGAGAAATACCGTCGGCGACGCGGGACGGATAAACTATTCTTCATTCTCCAATAGAACAAAGGAGGAAGCAGAGGGCACCACCGCCCGCCGCCGCCCCCGCTTCGGCGGTTTTGACACCCAAGAGGGCATCCTAGGCCTCGTCGGCGGCAAATGAGACCACCGCAACCTTCGATTTGACTCACAAACGTGACAAATCAAATCTTGTCTATCAAAAACCGATTAAAAACCGACATCCTGATAAAATCAAATCCGCATTTAGTAATATCTAATAATTTACATTCAAGATAGATAATGTTCATTGATGCTTGCGCCTACATCCCGATGTTCATCCTGCTGACGGTGTACTCCATGGCGGCGCTGAAGTTACGCGTCCAGAGGTCGAACTCATGACGGATGCGACACTCGGCGCTGCAGTAGTGGATGATCTCTGAGGTCTCCAGCCCGTAGCGCCTACATCCTGCTACCCAAATGCAGATGTGGGGATTCTGGTCGGGCAGCAACAGAATGTCGTCGTCACCGTCACCAAGCCAGTACCACCACGCAATGTTTTCGAGATCCCGTTTGACGAGGTAGCGCAGCCGCCGCAGGTTGTGGTTCTTCCACCGCCCGTCAGGGGGCGACGGGCCACCGCTGATTTCCTGGAGCGGTTCCATGGCTTCGGGGTCCGCAGGGTTGCAACGGTACTTCAGCATCGCTAAGAAGTACTTGGCACCAGAGTCTTCAGCAGCAGCATCTCCGACGAGCTTCAGACCCTTATCGGGATTCCGCCGCCTCATCAACCTCTCCATCCCCTCGAAGCATAATGCCTCCGGATGATTGGCCTCACGGAAGCGCCGCTCAAAGCACGACCTGACGTAGCGATTCTTGCACACCTGACGAAGATCACGCAGCGACACGTGCAGTAGTACCTCATCGGAGTCGCAGATGCGCTGGAAGGTGCCGCAGATTTTATTACGAAGGTTCAGAAAATAGATGACGGGCTCATCCTTGATGGAGTGGATGATGATCTGGGTGACAAGATCATCTGGCAGCAGCTGCATCAAGCACACCGCGGCCATCAAGGAGAAGGGGAGGAAATAGAAAAACGACTGGGTTTGGAAATTGAAAGGCGACGAGGGTTGAAGTTGAAGGCGACAAGGGTTGAAGTTGAAGAAGGCGACGAGGCCATCTAAAATAAAAAATGGAAATTGAAAAGGCGCCGCAGTTTGGCTGCTGCCGCTGATGAGTGGGCCCGACAACATTGCCCCTGCCCCTTCACCTTCCCGCGTAATTGAAAGGCGACGCGTGGTTTTGGACGGTTTTGCACCCGAAACGGAGCCCGATGCGCAATTGAGTGGCACGTACTGGCAGTAGTGGAGTAGTGGGTGGGGGCAGAGGTGCCGGACGGTTCCGCGTCTTGTCAATATAACTCCCCTGCCTCCCCCTGCTTTCCCCTGCTTCTTCCATAAGCTTATCTCACTTCTTCTTCCTCTGCGCAATCCACCACTACAAAATCTTCAGTCACTGAGAGATCACGAAGGAGGAGATGGCGTCGAAGGGCCCGCCGCCGGTGAAGCGGGGACGAAGGGAGGACGACGACGACGAAAGCCGCCGTCGGAGGAAGTTGGAGAAGGGGAAGGAGCCGGCGACCAAGGATGCCGACGAGGAACCGTTCTTCGACGACACTAAGTTCGCCGTCGACCTGCTTAGGAGCGCGTTCAGAAAGCTTCAAGATGTTGGCGAGGCCTTCGACGTCAAGGCGCCTCATGAAGTGGACAAGGACCCGAGCGTGAAGGGTCTCGCCTTCAGGATCCACGGGTTGGCTGAGAGGCTCGAGAAGCTCCCCGTGGTCAAGCGGGCTGGCCGCCACTTCGTCTTCGACGACGGCGGCTGCGACAGCGATGACGGCTCTGACGGCAGCCACGGCGGCGACGACGGCGGGACCCCGACGGCGGCGACCGACTAATTGATAGACTCCTCTACCAATTAGTAATAATGTGTGTGTGCTTTTGTGTCTTCGTCAGGGTGTTGGACATGAACTGCTTAGTTTGTCTGTCGATCATGAACTGCTTAGTTAATTAGTTTGGTTGTTAGATTTTGTATGTTATGAACTCGATCTAATAGGCGCGAGTAGATCCATCCGCGTCTCCTTTAGTATGTGTTCTGTTGTGATAAACTGGAGATCTGTTGTGATGAACTGGAGATCTGTTGTGATGAATGACAATGGATAGTCATTGCCGACGCGGGTTAGCCTGCTGACGCTGACACGTGGGCCAGTGTCATTGGCGACGATGGTTAGTGAACCCGCATCGCCTTTGTTGGCAGTTGGGTCCGGACGGGCAGGCAACGATTATCTTTTTTATATTGGCTGCTGACGCTAACGTGTGGGCCCGTCACTATTTTTTTTGGAATGAAACTTGCTTCCCTAAAATATTAGAGCCCATAAAACAGCACCTAAAAATCAAAAAAATACGAACAATTCATATTTGGACATTTAGTATTTGAATAAAATATCAATAGTCACACTTGTGTGCCCAAAATTCTTATATTTCGTTTTTACACCCCATGGTAATTATATAATAATTCTAATAACATCAGATTTGCTCTAAAAAATCTAAAAAAATTGACTTGGCAACATGATTTGGGTACCTAAACTTGTCTTCAAAATTTCAAATGGTATCGATGAAGGAATAATATACTTGTGTACAAATGTCTACATCTCTCACATAGTTTCCTAGAATGTTGCTTGAACATTGAAGTTTTCCACACTTTGCAACATGTTCGAACTCATATGCATTTGAAAACTTAAAAAAACCTTGTGTTCACCTTAAGCTTACGAAATGCAAAGTTTCATCACTAATGGTTGTGTAAAACAAATATTATTTATATGTTGTACTTACAAAGAACAAAATAAGGCATATAAACATTATTCAAGAAACGGAATATACACTAAACAATAAAATTAATGAAAAGATGGTGATTTTAGAAAAATTTAGAAAAAAAATATCAAATTTGGACTAATTACGACGAAGAAATACTTGTTACAACATTTAATTGCAGATTAAAAGGAGAAATGCGAACTGTTCTTCATTCGAATAGAACTGGGCCCCACAGTCATTAGCGACACGGGACTGATAACCCGCGTCGGCTTTGCTGCTCTTCCAAAATTTTACACAGATAATACGAGCAACATACAAAAACTAATCCACTACTGATTTCCTATTCTAATACTATGTTCGAACTTCACCATTTCGCAGCAGAGCCTACAGTCTTCGCTGCAAAACAGAGAAATTCCAAGCCATCCTTTATCCACGCCGCAGCAGCCGCCGTTGCCTGCGCACGACTGATCGCCGCGCACCTGTGCCGGAGGCGGCAGCGGTTCACCCCAAATGCACCAAGTCAAGGAGTGGATCGCACGCGCGGCCTTCTCGCGCAAAGGCAGACACCCCTCGTTGCTCAGCCATCTCGACGTCGTACTGCCACCGCCCGCGACTCGCCTCATGTACCGCTTCGCGGTGTCGGCGGCGGCGGCACCGCCATTGTCCCTGTAGAGCAAGATGGCGTATAGATAGTCTGCCGCATCGTGCCCACCCTCGGCGGCGCGCCGGAGATCATTGCATCCCCTGTTTTCCATGAAGACGGCTTTGATCCCGAAGAAGAAGCAAGCCTCTGGATTCCTGAGATCAGTCAGCATAGCAAGGAAGGCTTTGTAGGCGGTGGGGTCCCACACCCAAGAAATCTCATCTCTTATCCCCTCTATCGACAAACGCCGGCCGACATCGCCGTGGCCGCACACGCGGCGCATGGTCGAGCAAGTACCGCGTAGGCTGCGGAGGTCAGCCAAGGGCCGCTCCGAGATCGCACCGACGTGCGCCGTAATCTCAATGTGGAGGTGTTGAGGGAGGTCCAGTAGCGACGACGGCTGGTGCCGCCTGCTTCTTCCCGGCATGCTATTCATCTCCGGCCGGGAATGGTGACGATGAGGAGTAGGCAGTTGCTGTTTTTTCGCGGGTAGATGAAGGGGCAGGGGATCTAAATTATTTTGGAAGGAGAAGATATAGGAGATTTGTTTCTAAACACGGTTTAAGTATGCAATGGAGACGATAATTAATCCGCGTATCCTTTAATTCTCCATTGCAGACGACGTTTGGCTAATCCATGTACTATCCTTTAATTCTACATTAGAGACGACGTTTGGTTAATCCACGTATCATTTAATTCTACATTGGAATCACTGCCTCTGCTCTCAGCCATTGACTGGGCAACTGTTTCCCCATTGACCGGATCTGACATCAATTTCTTGGGAACCTTCCCGTTTCCTGTGCTCTTGATCTTATCCCTTCCTCTTTTTTTTTTGACAACCGATCTTATCCCTTCCTTGTTTTTGCTATAAAAAGGCACTGACGCCTATCGGTCCTCCTCACTTGCTTCCTTCTTCTCTAGATCTAGATCTAGCTATGGCACAAAGAATAGATCTTGTAGGGCGCAAGCTTTTGCTTTTCTCTCTTCTTCCTCCTCGTTCTCTCAGTTGCTAGAAGAATTCTTGTGATATGGGTGACTGGGTTGCTCATCCCTCTAGCACAGCTGCTAGAAAAATCCTTGTGATATATCAGCTGTCGGGGGAAGGTAGCCCAGAACATCCTGGCATCAGGAAGACCAAGCCGAGAACAAGGGATATGTTTCCTGCTGCAGAACCATCCTGCTGCAGCTTTCTCGTCAAACTTGCGCTTCCTTTTGCTTTCCCTCCTCCAGGAGGAGGATTTTTGAAGGGATATGTTTCCACCCTGTGCTGTATCTTTCTCTTGTGCTCACTTGTAAGCATGAAGAAGAAGCCAGAATCTGGAGCATATCTCGTCATGAAGAACAAGCTGATGGCGGCCTCCTTTCTCTTCACCTCCGACAATCGACCGACGGGCAGGGAAGGAGCAAGATCAAACTTTGAGCCTCAACATCGCCAAGTCAGCACCCACCACCACAGTGGTCTTCTACCTTTGGCCGGCCGGAGATTCAGCTGGAGCCGGACGCGAGTTCGAGGCTGCCGAGCTGGCCAAGATCCCGAGGCCTCCCTATCTGATGTACCAATGATGACTGTAATCTGTGTGTGTGATTTTGCATCTCAAGAGACATGCTTGTGTGATTATCTGTGTGCAGTCCAATTTTTTGTATGATTTACCTACTCTCTTGCAAGCATGAAGAAGAACAAACCGACAGAAGTATATCTCTTTTGCTTAGTTTATATCTATGTTCCTCATCCTGGTAGTGCCTAGTGATGATGAACATAGATGGCCGCTTTGTAAACTTCTGATGTATCAATGATGACTGTAATCTGTGTGTGTGATTTTGCATCTCAAGAGACATACTTGTGTGATTATCTGTGTGCAGTACAATTTTTTGTATGATTTACCTACTCACTTGCAAGCATGAAGAAGAACAAGCTGACGGGGGCTGGCTAATCCGCGTCTCTTTTGATGTAATCTGTGTGTGATTTCGCATCTCTTGCCCATAACAAAGGCGACGCGGGTTGGCTAATCCTCGTCTCTTTTATATTAACGCTCGTTACTGAACTGAAGCTACTTACTGAACTGAAGCAGAATATAAACAGAATATATATAATATCTTAGGTAGAATATATTACAAAAAGGATTCAAATTCCACCACATCCTATATATTACAAAAAAGGATTCAAATTCCACCAATACATCACATCCTTTATATTACAAAACGGATTCCATTTCCACCAATAGACACATCCTGCATTACAAAAAGGATTCAGCAGAAATCAGGCTTGCTTTTTCTTCCTTGATTTTTGTATATGGATTTTTTCACTATGGTCGCTTCGCAAGTACGGTGTTTTGTTAGTTCCCAAGAGTCGGGGCTTGTATGAAGTGTCAAAGGATGGAATTTCGTCAAACTGGTTGTATTCCTCCTCAACAACATTTTCAACCCCAACAATCCTTTTTTTCCAGGCATAACCAAAGACCAGTTCTTCTTTGAAAGGTCAGGTACATAGAACACTTGCTCAACATCATTGGCGAAGACAAACGGTTCGTTTTTGTAACCAAAGACCCGGAGATAAACACTAACATAACCATATTTGTCCTTCCTCACAGCTCTCTTCCCATTGGTGACCCATCTACACCGAAACAAGGCTACCTTCAATCCTACATAATCAAGCTCCCATATCTCCTCTATTTGACCATAATATGTGTCTGTCTCCATGTCATCATCATCATGACTGTCGTCGACGACGGCCCATACACGCACACCA
Organism: Cenchrus fungigraminus; assembly: GCA_036936925.1. Classification (NCBI taxonomy): domain Eukaryota; kingdom Viridiplantae; phylum Streptophyta; class Magnoliopsida; order Poales; family Poaceae; genus Cenchrus; species Cenchrus fungigraminus. The sequence goes on along the minus strand of CM072768.1, from coordinate 55,998,429 downwards.
CTATTTTGATAGACGCTCTTTTTATCCTGGGCCATGGTGTAGAACGTGTATCCATTGATATCCATTGCTTGGTATTTTGTAACAGTGAACAATGGCCCCACTGCTAGATTCCTTATCTCGTCGGTTATTACAGCATTGCTGCATGTCTCGACATAATCTCGGAGCCACCTGCTGAAACCTTGCATGTGCATCTTTGCAAGCCAAGCCCTACCACGGTCAGGGTTGTCTTGACGTAGTTGTCGCTTGTGCTCATTGGCAAACGGTGTAATTAGGTGCAGCGGTTGTATGTAGGGGTGAAAACAGTTACGGAAATTCCCGATCGACCGAGCTTCGTTTCCGAAAAATATGAGAAATGGTGAAATGGAAATGGTAGGAGCTGGAAATGGTATGGAAATAGGAAAAGGTTGGTGGAAATGAAAATGGAAATGGTAGTGGCTTTGTTCCGCCGAATACATGTATCGACCGTTTTTTCTTGGAAAATTCCGTCGGAATTCCGAATTGTCAACGAATGGCCCATAAGCCTAGGTAACACTGAGGCCCAACATGGTCCAATAACACAACCCTACGTATATAACTTCAGTCTACACTCGCAGTGTCCAGCTCGCGGACACGACCGTCGCCAGCAAGCTAGCCGGCAGGTTGGCTGCTGTGACAGAAACTTGTTGGCTGCAGAATTTAGTAATTGTGAGTCACAGGTGGTTATAGTATGGGCATATATGGTGTAATAATATTCATGTTGGATTGTTGGTCACTCATTTGGTTGTAAACATGTTGCATATATGTCCATTCATGGTTTCGGTGTTTTCGATTTGAGGTACCGTTATCGATCGATATCGACATATTTTCGATCTGATGGTTTCGTTTTGGATGTATCGAGTTTTCGTTATCGGTATCGTTTTCGAGCGTATCATTTCCGTATCGTTTCCGAGTAAAAAGTATATGATAGGAAATGATAATGCATATTTTCGATCGTTTTTGACCGATTTCATCCCTAGTTGTATCACGGTGAAATGAGCCGTTTGGAAGGCATCTGGTTCCGGAGTGACTGACTTTTTCCCCAGGGTCCCAACACCTGAAAGCCTACCTTCATGCCGTGAGCGAGGCACACCAATGGGATTTTGGGGGTCCATATAACCCATGGCCCACTCCACTGCTTCGATGGTCTCGTAGCCACGAACAATGGCTCCCTCCGGAAATAACCGGTTATGTACCAATGATTTCAGGAATCCATAGAACCTCTCATATAGAAACATCTGATGAAGGTAAGATGGGCCAAGGAACCAGATTTCCCTCGCGAGGTGTGCTGTTAGATGCAGCATGAGATCAAAGAATGATGGTGGGAAGGTAGCTTCAAGCAGGCATAGAGTCTTGAAATGCCTCCTCTCTAAGTCCAATAGTTTTTCCTCATCAATCACCTTCTGTTCTATTGCATTGAAGAATAAACACAAGCTCGTGACAGCGTCGCGAACCAGTTCTGTCTTGATACCTCTAAGTGCAACAGGAAGAAGAGTTGTCATCAACACATGGCAATCATGAGATTTCATCAAGTTGAAATTCATTTTCATGTCCTTCACCGACACTAGCCTCTTGAAGTTTGATGAGTAGCCTGAAGGTACTTTAAAATCATGCAAAAACTAACAGAATTCTTTTCTCTCTGCCTTTGACAAGGTGGTTGCAGCAACGGGAAGGTCCGTCCCCGTCTCTGTTTCCTCTGCATAGAGCTCCGGCCTAATGCCCAGTTCTTTAAGATCCTCCCTTGCATTTTTATGATCTTTTCCTTTGGACTTCTGTTGTAGCAATGTTCCACAAGTAGCTTCACACACATTCTTCTTGACGTGCATGTTGTCAATCGAATGATGCACATCCAACATCGGCCAATACTCTAGCTCCCATAGAATTGATTTCTTGTTCCACATTTCTTCTTCTTCTTCTTCACCATCTCATTTCTTTCTTTTGCCAAGGGTTTTTTCAGTCAGTTTGGGTAACTCCTCGATAGTTTTGACGTCCTTGACTTTCAAGTGGACCCGATCTCCAGTCACATGCAACGGCGCCTCTCGATTCTCCTTTTCCCCATTAAACTGACAATCCATGGCCCGGTATGGATGTTTCTTGCCGAGGAAATGACGGTGCCCCATAAATACGTATTTCTTTGAATGACTTAGCCATACTGCGCAAGTATCTTCCAAGCAGTGTGGGCAAGCTGCACCTTTCCTTTTACTCTGGCCAGAGAGGTTGCGATGAGTCGGGTTGTCGTTGATGGTGGTGAACAACATGGCACGCATTGTGAACTCCTCACGCTTGTACTCATCCCAAACCTCCTTCACACCAGGGTTCCACAGTATCTTCAAGTCATCAACTAGTGGCCTCAAGTAGACATCAATACGGTCGCCAGGTTGCTTTGGCCCGGAGACCAATATTGTCAGCATCATATATTTCTGTTTCTTGCATAGCCAGGGTGGAAGGTTGTACAACTACAGCACAACAGGGCAGGTGCTATGTGTTGAGCTCTGATTACCGAATGGGTTCACGCCATCTGTGCTCATAGCAAACCGTATGCTCCTTACGTCTTCGTCAAACCACGAAAAGTGGTTATTAATGTTACCCTATTGTGCTGCATCTGCGGGGTGCCTAAACTTGCCATCTTGCTTAAGCTCCTTTCGGCCTTCGTCATGCCAACTCAAGAGTTGGGCCTCCTTTCGTGTTGCGAACCATCTTCTCAGCCGAGGAATGATGCAAAAATACCATGCCACCCTCACAGGAGTCCCTCTGTTAGCCTTCTTCTTGCCTCTGATCTCGCCGAGCTCGTTCTCGTCATCAGCATTATTATCATCTCCACCATCCTTTTTCCTCTTGTACCGATCATAGCCACACTTGGGGCACTTGTCAAGGTCTGCATAATCTCCACGGAACAATACATAATTGTTCTTGCATGCATGGATTTTTTCAACCTCTATTCCCAGATGACAGATTATCTTCTTCGCCTCATAGACAGACTCTGCTATTTGGTTTCCTTCAGGTAGCATATCTCTAAGAACATCCAATAGATGTTTGAAACTTTTGTTGCTCCAACCATGATCTGCCTTAAGCTGCAAAAGTTTTAGATCACCAGAAAGGCGAGAGTACTTCTGGCAATCAGGATACAGGGGTTTCTTTGAATCGTCAATGAACTGCTTCAGCCTCGCTAATTCAGAAGGTGTGTACACTCGTTGAAACTCAACATCTCGCAATATTTGATCAACATTGTGCACACGTTGCAACACCTCACCATCATCGAAGCCCCTAACTTCTTTATCAGTGATATCCTCAGGCCTCATCACATTTGGTGGGAATAATGGTTCATTTTCCTCAAAAACTCCACCGTCATCAAGGTCATCATCATGGTCGGTAGCATAGTGTCGCACTTCACCTTCACTTAGGTAGCATGCTTCGAGTTCATTAAGGCCTTCCTCACCATGTTTATTCCAACACGTGTAATTTTTTGTGAAACCACGTGTGACCAAATGATGAAAAATGATTTCCTGTTGTGTGAATTTCTTCTGGTTGAGACAATCTATACAGGGGCAAAGCATTGCCTGAACACTACGGTTTCTCATATCCGCCTCTGCTTGATTTAGAAAACCATTGACCCCGCTTAAGAAATTCTCCCAATCTTCTTGGGGCTGTCTGTACATCCAAGCCCGTGCAGCAGCTGCCATCTGCATTCCATACACCAAATGAGCATAATTCCTCACACAAAAAAAATGATAACATAAGAGGATTAGGACAGCTGAAGAATTTCACTAAAAGGGGCCAATTAATTTCCACCTTGACGAGGACTTTCTACGAGGCGAGCGCGGTCGAGGAGGAGGACCGGAGGCGGCGGCGTGGCGGTGGCGACAGCGCGGAGGACGGCGCCGAGCCCCAGGGGGAGGGGACACAGAGGCGTCTGCTTTGGATGACACCGCGGTCGACGTCCGCTGGCCCCTTTCGCCGTCGCGCACGCGGCCGGCCGCCCTGCAGCAGCTCCGGCTTTCTAAGGAGAGAGAGCGCGATCCTCAGAGCGCGCGCTGCTGGCGGCGGCGAACGGGGCAGCCCGGCGGGGACTTCTGAGGAGAGAGAGCGAGTGTTGTTGTCGGAACGGGAGTGACCTTCTGAGGAGAGAGAAACGAGTGGTGTCGGAAGGAGAAGACAGAGACGAGCAATAACAACGTGCGTCTCCGATGTGAGAAAAAAGGCGACCCTGGGTGGCAATCAAAGGAGACGAGTCATAAGAAACGAGCGTATCCAATTGGGTCGCGAGCAAAGGAGACGCATCCGAACTTGAACAGCCCGTTACCGATAGGGTATTGATCAGCAACGGACTTTATAGACCGTTACCAATACGGCAGTGATCAGTAACGGACTTAAACAGCCCGTTACCGATAGGGTATTGATCGGTAACGGACTTTACCAGCCCGTTACCGATAGGTTTACATTTTGTAACGGACTCGATTTAACGTCCGTTACAACGAATTCATGTAACGGGCGTTTAAGAAGCCCGTTACCGAAAGTCCACATTGGTAACGGGCGTTGTGGAGGCTAACCCCGGGGTCGGCCTGCCTCGTTTATGGGTAACGGGCGCCAAACAACAACCGTTACAGATGTGGGTGCATGTAACGGGTGTTAAGAGCCCGTTACAAATGTTACGTGACCTATTTGAGGTTTTCACGTAATGGTAGTGCGCGATACTGTTCACTCGTGGTACTGCGGCGGCTACAGTTCGCACGTGGTTACTGTAGTGGGTGGTACTGTAGGGTTTTCCCCTCCCTCCACCTTTGTATATATACAGAGGTTACTAATGGGCCTTTCAACCTTTGCGCCCCATTAAGACTCTAGTACCCTAATGGATCAAATTCATCAAGCCATTAGTGGATCCAATCCAATCCAATCCAATTGGCACTAGCGCATATATCCAACAAAACCGGCAGTGAACAAGGCCAGTTTGTAGTCGGGAGTGATAATCCTTTGACGAGTAGTGCTTGAATTGCATCGTGCGCTTGTTTGCTTGGCACTTGACCATATATAGCTGCCTGATGCAAGCAGCTAGCGCGAGCTCCCAAACGTTCGATCTCCATCCGTCGCCTGGGGCTTCGGCAACATGCTACTAATTGCCTAGTCTTGCATTGCCAGGCTAGGCTAACTTTGTGTTGATAGCCTAGCGGTCTAGCGGACTACGACCAAATTAAACATTACGTTGTCCCGTGTGTTCAACACCAAATGGCGGCATGCATATACTTTATTTCCTGCTGTCTGCGCTCACGAACCGGCCGGACACATCAAACGAGCGCTATAGTCATGCTTCGAAATGATACCGATCGACATAATTAAAATCTCTGTAAAAAACGAAAGAATTGAGTTCAATATCAAGATTAGGCTCACTCTCCTCCTCACAGAGGCCCCACTTTTCAGGTACAGGACGATCAACCAAAAGGGGGGAGATTGATTTGGTCGTCGTTTCGTAGTGTAAATTGGCTCCCGGGCGCCCCCCACCCAAAACTTTTTTCACCAAAACTTCTACCCACCGGACCCACCCTACCTGCCGGGCCGCGTCGCACATGTCAATGACGTCTACGTAATCGCGTTTGAATTGTGTGCATGTAATCACGCGGCCCATTAGCATGCACAAATTTTCCCTTCCTTTTAATTAAAGGCTTCATTTAGTTTGCCATGTATTCACCAGCGCCTATTGATTCCTTGCTTATCACGCGTTGCGGTGGGCTGTCGTCACGCGCCTGTTGTATCCTTTATTCATTCTTTTTTCAAGGATAGAGAAATTAATTGGCGCCATTGATGGCATGACTCAAAAGGAAATACTAAGGAACTCAAAAGGAAAGAGATATTATTGTATAAAGTAAAGAAAAATTGATTGGTGTGATTGATGACTCATCAAGGAAAGGAAAAACAATGAAAGAATCACTGCATGATTAGATGAACTAAGGAAAGAATTGCTGCGTCATTTTGCCAATGGTAGATGCGTCATTCATGAATAGTTAGCAAGGAAAGGGAAAACAAAAAAAGATCAAGTAAGGAAGACCCGCCCCGTCAATCATGACCGTTGTTTCCTTTTTTCATTCTTTTTTCAAACGTCGGAGGCAATCACGGCTGTTGTTTCCTTTCTTCATTCTTTTTTCAGGGCAAGAAAAATTGATTTGTGTGATTGATGGCATAACTAAAAAGGAAATACTCAGGAACTCAAAAGGAAAGAGATATTGATGTACAAAGTAAAAAAAATTGATTGGTGTGACTGATGACACATCAAGAAAAGGAAAAAAAAAAGGAAAGAATCACTGCATGATTAGATGTACTAAGGAAAGAATTGTTGCGTCATTTTGTCAATGATAGCCATGTCATTTATAAATAGTTAGCAAGGAAAGAGAAAACAAGGAAAGATCAAGTAAGGAAAGAATCACCGCGTGATGAGGTCAACAATATTTAAATACAATTAGATGGATGGCATTTATATGTAAATGCTGTTTTGAGTCCCAGAATATTTCTTTTTGAGTTCAATGCTCTAAATCACGCCAATCAATACTCCTTTTTTACACCCGTGTTCCCTATAAAACTCAATTCACTCCACTCTCATTCCCATATCCACGAGCCCCTAGCGCCACCACCGCCTCCTCGCGGGCGTTGACCCCTCCTCCCGCAGGTCTCCTTCTCCCCGTTGGCCTCGTCTTCCCTGCCAGCTGGTGGCGAGCTCCCCCGTCGAGGATTGAGCACGCGGGGCAGGTGAGCTCCCCCACCGGGGTGCGGGCCCTCATCCCCGCCTTGAAGGTGGCGGCGGTGACGCGCCGCCCTCCCCGGACAGTCTCCTTCAAAGCCGCCTTGAAGGTGGTGGCGGTGATGCGGCACGGTGCGGAGATGACGCGGAAGCCAGCAGTGTAGATGGTTGATGAACGCCGGCTTCCCTGGGGACCAGAGGCGGGCGCAGGATTTGAATCATGGGTTTTCAAAAATTCATGTGGCAAAAAAAATTTTGGCAACCTAAATTATTATAGTCTCATAACACAGAATTTAGTTCCAGACTGACAGCATCATTGATTAATAAAACTGATCATAACATTAAAATATGCAACTACTAAATGATAAACATATGAAAGTGACATCATTGCAAGATGGGGTAGCACTCTCCCGTTCAGATTGTCTCTTCTTTGCAGCTTTTTTGCCAAGAAATACCTCAAATCAGTGGTGGCATTGTTCCTCCTTTTCATGTTTCAGACCTACAATTATTCAATTAAGATCCTAAGTATCACTGCTATTGTCATCACAAATTCACAAGTCACCAGCAAATTGCTATGCAATGCTCTGAATCCCATTTCCCAAATTCCCAATTCTACAGACAATACACAACAGAAATGCTCAATTGCTCACGGCTCATTGGCTCACCTGAGAGGTTCAGAAGCAGAGAAGAGAGATTGGGACTTGGAGGAGCCGAAGGAGCACTGGAATGGAGCACTGGCCGGCGGCCGCCGCGGCGCCCCGCCCGCCGCCTCAGGCCACAGCAACGCCACCGCCGCCGGGCTGCGCGCAACGGCTCAAGCTTCGCAAGCCGCCGGCGTGACGCCGCGAGTCGCTCCTAGCCGGTCGCCGCAATCCCTGCGGCCTAGCCGTCGCCCGTCGCGGTCTTGCCGGAATCCCCTCGAGGCGCTGCCGTCCGGCTCCGACCTGGCGACCTGCTCGCTGCCTCGCTAGGGTTAGGAAGCAAGTCGCCGTAGCAGGCAGATGATTGATTGGAGCTGGAGTCGATTCAGGCTTGGGTGGGTGGAATTTGGCTGATTGGGCCATGGCCCAGCAACAGGTAAACTGGAAATGGCCCAGGTAGATGTTAAGTTGGGCTGTTTTGTCTTTGAATTCAATTTGAGCGTGTATATTTTATTTTTTTATATATATATACCTAAGATACACTATAAATATAAAAAAATTTTGTAAAAATAATGGGTATTCAACTGAATACCCATGAATACATATGGGCCCGCCCCTGCTGGGGACTATTCCCCAGGTGTGAAGGCTGAATTGATGCGTTTTGTAATTAGATTTAATTTAATATCATTTTATTTTCTACATACATACTAATTAAACATTTTATGTAATTTTTTTATATCACGTGCGTGCCGCATGTGCCCTTCCACTAGTATACGAACGGGATGAACGAACGGTGCCGTGATGTCCGACGGATAGGCATGCGTGCATGTATACGGTATGCATGCGTGACGTCGATCTCGAAGCAGGACTACTTGCTCCTGAATGAAGAGTTTGCACGCATCTGTCTTTCAACTTTCAAAGCTAATCGCTTTGAACGGAGTTGCCTCGTCAACTACTGTGAGATCGAGAGCAGCCTGCGCCCTGCAGTGATCCAAGTAACAGGGTGCGTGCACATGGTTAGCTAGAATTGTCGTGCAATGTGATAGGGAAAGCGATGGTGTTCAATGTCACTGATCGATAAGCAGCTGGTCCACCCCCCACTTGCCGTGTGTCCACTACTGTACAGAGTATACTAGCTCCTGCATGCCGTGCTCTTACAAGCATTGAAATTGCAATTTGTTGCAACGATCCATCCACACCTGTTTGGTGTTTGCTGGTCCAAATTATTGAACGTACCCTATCCGGCCCCAGCATGCAGTGGCACACGACGATAGCAGCCCAGGCCGTACTGTGGGCTCCCGCGCGTTCATACTACGCGTCGCGTCATTCAACAAGCTTCTTTTTCAGAAAAGCACAACTGGGGCATATGCACAAGGCCGAATGAAAGCAGTCGGCGTACAGTGGTAACAGTTGCCACTGCACCGGCGTCGTTTGTTCTTTTCCTTGCCGTGACATTTCTGGTTCGATCGCTAGCAAGGTCCTATATGCAAGACACTGCATGATCGATCGACAGGGATAGATGCTATGCTAGCAGCACAGATCATGATCATGTACAACGTCAATTCACGAGTCGTCCCTGTGTGCCGGCCAAGTGGGAATAACGCTACCCGTCGACTACACGTCAACACATGGATGATGGATGGCCGCTCGCTCGTACACGTGGATCGGAATCGTCTGGTCCTTGTAAGTCTTTCTCTCCTTTGTCGTCTTCGTAGTGACCTGTAGTGTACCCTTTCCGCCTCATTTGATTAGGACTTTATTAGTGTTACCTTACCCGTGTCGTTATATATATTATATATATTAGCCTGCTAATAACCCTACAAATCCATTCTGAATAAATGCTTGACAGCGTAGGGGATCATGCACATTATTTTAGCCTAGCCCTATCTCCATCAGTCTACTCGCTCCCACATGTTCTTCCCGTCCTGCTACTATAGATTGCTAGTATACTTTTACACATCCTTTTCCAGCCTTTATTTTCCGCCCAACTTCTTCTCCGTCCTTTTGACATTTCCATCGAGATTGAAACAGTTGGGACCTGCCATCAGCGCGTGAGCCGTGTGAATCCAACCGAGCCATAACCTGACAATCCGTGTGTCCTAGCGGATGGCGACCACACCACTGATATACATGGATACGTTTTCGCAAGCATCATGTCACATCCGCTAGCTACACGTCGTCGATGATCGACCAGAGGCAGTGCGTGAGTGAGTGACTGACTGACCACCGCCGGCGGCCGTCGTCGTCGTCGGCGGCGTCGTCTCTTTCTTCGACCGATCGATCATTAATTAATTTATGCCCCCATGGACGACGACGCATTTGATGCCTCATGACTAATGGAGTCATGGGCTGCTGCGATCGACCTCGATCGAGCGTGCAGTCCCCGTCAGTCAAACTGGTGATGAGCCTGCCTTTTGCGACCCGATCGACCGCCGTCGATCGATCGACACGCATGTGTCTCGCATGGTTTTGGACTTTTGGTCTTTTGCATTTGATGGTTGATGAAAGATGGGGGGTGATGGGGACTCTACGTGTTGCTGCTGTACCGTGCCCGTTTGGCCAAGGCAAGTTTGATGGAAAGAGTACATTCATGAATCATGATGATGGATTGGAGTGGAAATGCTGGTGGTGGGGAGCTGCAAACATAGTTTCCAAAAGTTTAGGGTTATCTGTAAAAATCCGTGGACTGCGAGGCTTTCGAATGAATTGTAACCAAGTTGGAGGTCCTTTTGGAAAATCGTGATCTGTAAACATATTTTTCTGAAAATGTAAGATCGCATCTGTAAAATCCACGTACTGCAGGATTGATTTCCGGGTAAATGGAAGAACTTTTTTCCGAAATAGTCGTTGCTCAACAGATTCGGACCGTCCGCACAGTCAATCCGACAGCCGGGAAAAGCAGGCGGTGACGTGGCTTACTTCGCCGGCCTCGGAATTGGTCAGGTTTCGTATTGTAAAGATCCTGATCATAAGTTCTTAACATGGACCAATATAATCCCTCATTTAGCAAATTATATACAGATCGTTTTGATTTTTTTACTTCATAGATTGCAATGCACATAGATCTATACTATACCTAGTAATATAGATATATGCATAGGAAAACCTATATACGATCTACAAATTTGGGATGGAGGGAGTACCATATATTAGCCCTCTATGCTGTGTCGGCAGACATACACCATTTATTTAACAAAACTTACACCGTTTTACTGCCATATGTCGGCACTATAAAGAATGGTGAATCGTCCACGCGACGGAGCCCATATCTCCAAAACTCCAATACACACGTCGTCGTCCACACGCATCAACATGGTGTATCCTAAATCCATGGAAAAATAATGGAACCGACAACCGACAATAACATGTCGTGGCGGTGTACGCAGGACGACGCGTAGGTACACGCGCGGTGTTTCATCAGTTGGTCACGGGTTTCGTGTGCACAAGCACGGCCGGGAAACAAGTCATGTCATCCCTCCACCATCATCGCCATGCCATGGGTGATTGGCCACGTACGTACGTGTGCGCTGTAGCTGCATGGGCCATGCATATATACGTACGACAAGGCGGCCTTTTAATTAATTTTCTACTGAGAGAGGGAAAGAGGGCAAACGCGCGCCAACGTCGCCTACAGTATTTGATTCAAGCTTCACACCTAGCTAGGCAATCAACGCCACCACTGGGGGAGTCTGGGACATCTGCCATTACTGCGTGTAAGACTTAGCTTCAATTTATAGTATTAATCATGCAGGCCTTAGACTAAAATAATGTTTGCCACAGGGGTTGGCCTTATCTGTTTGATTTGACCCGAAACTAGCTTCAACGTTTCAATTTTCTTGACAATTTTACGGATACAAACAAAACAAGAAGAGCTTGTCAAAATCGCATACTAATTCCATTTCAAATCGAATCGGACATCTCTCGGTGTAATAATATTCACAACTACTAGAATCATATTATATATACAGTAGGTAGTTCTACTGATCGATGAGATATAGAACCGGGCTATAGTCAATTAGATAGAGTCATCAAGACTCAAATAAGTGCCGTGTGCAGCGGTGGCGTCTCGTTATCATTCCTACTTCGTTTTCTAATCCCCTAATGCTCTCTTCCAAATCTTGTTCTAAAAAAGTGCCGTTGAAGCTTCAAATAAAAGCAAGCTGCCACACCGGCATCGCCGCTTTCTCAATTATTCAATCCAGATGCGTGTGATGCGGTCTCGATCTGCTTGATCAGGCACCAAATGTATATACAAATATGTTCATGCACAATAAAGTATATCATGATCAGCAGCAGCAGGTCTGGTCACCTCTCATGGTGCTGTCGATAAGCATTATCGTCGTCGTTTGGCCATATAATTGATGTGTGTGTCGTCACTGAAAGTGTGCCAGCAACTAATCCAACCTTGCACAATACAATGTCTTGTGGAATTGAGGAAAAGATTGGGACTTTGTGCAGGTGTGCACATGCACGCACACATATAGGTCATTTTCGTTGATACTGCTCTCAACTAGAGAATATTTCCCGTAACGTGCGTTCAGGTCCCGTATGCACGACAGCGATGATGACAGTGCGGTGTGAGGAAATTTCCTAAAAATGGAGAGCATTTGCTGGTTCGTACACGAATCAACTGATTCGCCAAACTATGATGGCTGTGTCAAAGCAAAAACATATATTCCTTTTTTCTTTCTCCCGTGGATTACGATGAGTGGGGGAGCTTTCAGGTCAAATTAGATGATGGGTATATTAAGCTATGATTGTGCGTAGCATAATTTGTAAAAGCTAAGCTACATCGACAGCAAGACTCAGGGCAAATATATAGTTTAGTGGCTCGGATGCTGGTGATGTTCAATGCATTTAAGGCGGTAGAAAATTGAACACAATGACATCTTGTCAGTAGAAAAAGATAGGAATTTTTCGATCTGACTAATTAAGTTTGATTCCTAAATGCAATGGTCCATCATAAGGATGTGGAGATTTGGTTGTCCTGCTTTCGTGTGAAAAAGGCAAAATGGTCTGCCATTGATGTTCTTTAATTTGATGAGGAGATTATGGATTCCAAACATCTTTTCCCAGTTTGGTATTTGTCCTCATAGTGACATGATTATTGGATCTTTATGATTTGACATAACGATTCCCAATTGATGCTAAATACTAATACTACTTATTAAAGGATGATCAGCAGGTTAAAGGATGATCAGCAGGCTAGGTAAAGTGAGCATTTTAAGGATGCAAATTACTATATACTAACATACTATGCAATAAGATATCAGTAATATGAAGAGACACAATAATTTCACATGTTATACAATTTTAGGATACATCTTGTTAAATTTGTATTTTTCAATTATTTTGACAAACTAACTATATATTTGTCGAGTTTACTACGTATTGATTGAGCAGATTATAGCATTCATATTGGTTAGATTCATAAATTAAAAATCTAAAAACTTTAGAAAATAGTTGAAATATCGAATTTCTAAAATAATTACTTGAAATATTATTGGGAATATATACACACTCAATACAAAAGCATCCACATCAGTATATATAATGATCTATATATGCAAACCTAAGTAATTCAAAAATGTTGACAATCAATTCTTCCAGTTTCCGCCAATCAAATTGTATAAATTGCACCGGTTTGGGATCATTAGAATATGTTTCATTATGTTCTTAACTATACCCATATTTTTATTTCAAGCAGAAAAATATTATGCAATGCGGTTTGACCGGTCCACCATGGGCTAAATAATTGCACGCGAGGCAGCTCTACCCCAGTGCCCCACATACACATATATCTATATATGCGTTTTAAGGAAACAAAAACAGCAGCATCATTGCTAGCTGGATTTGTTTAGCTACTAGATCACATCTGCCATTTTGCCCTGACAAATCGTATTGGTTCGGTTGGCTAGCAGCCACCACCATCACATGCATGACCATCTCAACCAAAAGTCTGCACCGGTCAGACCGGTGAGAGGCACCGGTCAGGCCGGTGTGACCTGAGCAATCGGGATGAACAGCGCCCGCGGGTCAACACCTCCAAATCCAACTCTCGATCTCCCGAATCGCTCCACAGATTTGCACAAGACTTTGGGGATTGTAGGAATACCTCATGGGCACTCCATAGCCAAGATTTGGTCCACCAAAACTTACTAAATCGAGAGGAATCGAAGAAATCCCACCAAGAACACCTCTAACCCTAGAGATGAGAAAACCCCAAAATCGAGCCTCTTTGCTCACGGATTTGAGAGGGGAATCAAAGGGAAAAGAACCACGAAGAATTCAACATACATCCCCCACCAAATTCCAAAGAGAAATGCCTCGAATCAACCACAAGAAAATCGTCAAGAAAGGGCTCCGAAAATCACCAAAAAGGAGAAACGGGAAAGACACATCTAAGTCTTGAGGAACCACGCCGAATCATCTATACATACCAAAGAGGTTCATACAAGGTCTAGCTTGCCGCCCGATCATCCTTCCCTCTCACAAGATCTCACCATGAAGCTCTCAAGCTAGTCCTAAAAATTCCAAAAGAAAAATGGAAGAGGAAAATAGCAAAACAAAATGAGCTAGAGTTCCAAGAGATGGCTGCCATCCTCTCACCACTTGGGTTATATGGAGGCAACCGAAAGACGAAACTACCCCTAAGTCCTAACACTAGGATACACGCCCCCGAAGGGCACTTTGGGAAACGTTGTCTTCGCACCATCGGACGGATGCCCAGCGACCGCAAACTTGCTTAGCCTCGACGCAAGCCTTGCGATCCCGACGCGTGTCCTCCGCTTTGAAGTCTCCGAACTGCGTCGTCGCACACCGGTCAGACCGGTGTCCTCCACCGGTCAGACCCACCGGTCAGACCGATCCGATGCTGCTGCACCTCCGTCTTCAGTTCTTCGGTCTTGGCTTTGTGGATCAACCAAGGAACCCAGTGGTTTTCTGGTGAACCACTGGAAACCCCGCGAACTCGGTGTAGCCTCCGCCAATCACCACTCATGATTCGGCTCCCACGTAGTCCCGGCTCGATCTTGGCTTTGTGGCTCAACCAAGGAACCGTCCACGACTTCATCTCGCTGTTCTTGCCACCATGCGGCCCACACTTGACCCCGCTGGCCACCGGGTCCCTCGAGCCAAGCCTACTTGTCTTCTCCACACCTGGAGGCCTACCCGGCAACGACCTTTCGCGCTTGCTCTTCACCTGCACCAACACCAGTCAAGCCGCAACCTGCTCCTGCAATACTTAGCCAAGAATCAGTCCACACAACATTGTCAATCACTCATCACACCAGGAAGCAACCATCCACCGGTCCTCGAACCACACAGGTCCTCAGAGCGCCGGCGCTGGGTTGTCGAGGTAGAACCACCCCTGCTTCCAGCCAATGGTGTTGTCGGGCAGCACCAGGTCGATGTACTCTGGCTTCATGTACCGGCGCAGCATGAACCCGACGCTCCCCACGACGTCGGATTTGCCCGTCTTCTTCAGCTCAAAGAAATGCCGCCACAAATGGAAGTGCGGTGGTATCCCGAGGTAGGCCTCGCAGAGGTGGATGAAGAATGAGATGATGGTGATGGCGTTGGGGACGAGATGTACTAGCTCGATCCTGTAGAAGTACTGGAGCCCGCGGAAGAAGTCGCCGGCTGGGACCTCGAACCCACGTTCGATGTGTGCCAGGAAGACGACGGCCTCCCCGGTCCCCTCGGTAGGGAACGCCTCGCCCGCCGCCGACCTCCAGGCCACCTCCGCCTTGGGCCTTAGCAACCCGCGGGTCGCCAAGGCCTGGATCTGCTCCTCCGTCACCACGGACGGCTCCCAGACGGTCTCCGGCGCTGGCATATGCGCAGGCTCCATCTTATAGGTTAATTGGAGGGGATCGGGAACTAAGAGCGTAGGTGGTAGTTCGCGTGTGGAACTCGGAACACGGCAAGAATGGCGATGAACACGGTGGTTTAGACTAGTTCGGGCCTCCGGAGAGTAAAACCCTACGTCCAGTATGGGGTGGAATTATGCGTGGAAGGGAAGTCCCCCCGAATGGAGCTCTAGGCCGCCTTATATGGCCAGCGGGCTAGGGCTTCCATTCGAGGTCGGTGGACCCTCATCGGGGTCAGTTACAAATCAGGAAGGCCATCTGCCTTGATTACAGGATGAATCCCGCGATCCGCGGACCTACTGGCGGCGCCGAGCCGCGATCTAGTAGCTCGCCTTGTGCCCCAAGCCCGGCGGATCCTCCGGGATCTGGATAAGGTCTTCCGGAGTCTTCCAAGGTCGCCGGGGTTGTAGATAAGGTCTTCGGGCCCACTTGCAGATCGGCGGAGCTTCTGACAGGTCGGGTCCACTTGACAGGGTCCTCTGAGACCCTAGTCGGTGGGGACCCATGGGTACCCATGTCTCTCATCGCCCACGCTGCTCTGGCCGGCAAGCGCCGCCTGCATGTGTGTCGCCTGCTGCGACACGTTGAATAGGTAGCTGCCAGTGCTCGGCAGGAGCGCGTTGTTGTACTCGCCGCCGCTGTTGCAGGTGAGCTCGCTGCGCGCGGCACCGCCGAAACACGGTGGCGTCGACGAGCCCTGTAGCCATCGCCACCGGAGCGCACCCGGCGATGCCGAGCTCGTCCAGGAACCTGCCACCGGCGCCGACCGCCAGCCCGACCGCGACAAGCCCGTCCGCATATCCGCCCGACCGTCGCTCTGCTTCGCACGGCGGGGCCGGCGGGCAGGGCGGCGAGGTCGGAGGGCGCGGGTTCGGCTGCCGTGGCGGTGGGGGGGGGCGGGTTCCAGCAGCCGTACGGCCGTGGCGCCGGGGGCAGGCATCCGTCGGACCGCCGCTCGGGCGCAGGGAGGGCAGAGTTGGGCCGTGTCCGCACCGATTCGGGAGAGGAGAGAGAGGCACAGATGAGTACTACAGGAAAATGGATGAAAAAATGGTGGGACACACAATTTGGGGCGCGCGGGGGGGGGAGTAGAGGGTCTCCATGGAATGGACGGTTGGAGGAGAAATTTGGAGGGGTATGCAAAATGGAGGCCTATTTGAAAGCTCTGCTGGAGTTGAGTTTTTCACCAAAACTCCAAATTTTAGAGTAGAGGTCCATTTAGAGGCCCTTGCTGAAGTTGCTCTTAGTAGTATGTTTTTCCTCCACATGCATGGATAAAACTAAATTGTTTGATCGAATGGAATGGAGAAATGACGCGGTGAAAGAGGTACCAATAAGGCCCTGTTCGTTTTGCCCCCAAACCAACCAAGGGGTTGAGAGGGATTGAGGTTACGCAGGAAACGAACAAACCCTAAAGTAGAAGAATTAAACACAATGGAATAAAAAGCGCTTGGCTTTAATTTGCGTAATTTTATTGTGCGTACAAGCTGTCCTCCGTGCATTTGAGAGGCACAATGCTACTTGGCCGGCACACAGGGACGTGAATTGACGTTGTGTATGCCCCCTCCGTTTCATATTATTACTTGTTATTTTGATTTTTCTACATTTTGTTATATATCTAGATATGTTATGTCTAGATACATAATAAAAGTGATGTATTCAGAAAAGTCTGGACAAGTAATACAAAACGGATGGACGGAGTATGAGCTATGCATCCATCACTATCGACGTGCAGCAGGACAATAGCAACCAGAATTAATTGGCACGGCAAGGAAACGAGAGCAGACGAAAACCCAAAGACGAAGATGTACGACGACGAGTAGCAGCAGACACACGTACGTACAGTGCAAACCTCCTATATATCCTCGACGTCACGTCAACTCTCGTCCCGTAGTCCTCTCTCCCAATGCAAGGTTGTTGTCGTCACCGCGGGATATCACTCAACTCAAAGATATGGGTCCTTCTCCTTCCACGTACGTCCGCCTGCAGGCCGGCGTACATGTAGACATCATCACGCGCGGTGTTGTCGTCGTCGTCTTCGTCGTGCAGCTCGCGCGCGTACTACTCCCCTTCGATGTCATCGTCGTCTCGTAGCGATGACTATCTAGCTCGATCGTTTGTCCGGCTCGATGGAGCCAGCAGAGGCAGCTAGGACGTGATCCGTGAGCCCTTTGGAGTTCAACACACGGGACGTGCGACAGATGGAGCACGGAAAACATGGTCGGGCGTATGCACACGCATGGTACGTAGCATACCGTATGTACCGGAACCGCAGTGAGAGGAAATTTTGGCCAGCAGTGCCAGTGCGAAAAGAGATCGAGCCGGCTAGCTGTTGGCGACGATGACAAATACATCATACATTATTGCCGTACAGGAACAAACGTCGGCTCGTTCTCTGGTCACGAGTCGCGACGTATACGATACAATTTACAATCCCTGTTCGTGAGCGCGGGACCAGATGATCATGACCCATGCCTACATCATCTTTCTTATCTGATGGATAATAATTCTGGCTAAAGGCCCTCCGGGGAGGAGCTTTTTAGCCCTTGGGTAAAATTTTTTGAATGTCACTTGGGATGTTTCGTGTAACATTGGAAGGGGTGTTCGGATATTAATGAAAAATAATAATTTTAGAACTCGCCTACATACCGCGAGATGAATTTTTTAGACATAATTAATCTGTCAGCAGCACACACACATATTACTGTAGCACTTTATTATTGAATCACGATTAATTAGACATAAAAGATTTGTCTCGCAATATATAGTCAATCTGTGCAATTAGTTATCTTCTAGTTGTATGCGATTTTTTCTATTTTAGCCCTTTTTAATCTAAAATTTTGAAAATAGCTCCTCCCGAACTAAAATTCCAAGAAGTAGTCATTTTGATCACGTCAACATTCGCGACGCGACTAATACTTGAGTCCTTTTTTTAAGCCTCACGCCACATGATGTGGCGCGACTAATATGCACGGTGACGTTAGAAAATGAACTACTAAATTTATGAAACTCGAGATGTATGATCTATAAAGTGCATACGCTCCATCTTAACCATTTGCACTCAAACCATGGTGTATAAAATGAAAAATCTAATTTCGAAATAGCCTAAGTATTATTGGATCAACACATCAAATTTGCTAAGTCTCAAAACAGAGTTAACTTGTCAACTTTGGTCCTACTTTTTTTTGAGAAATTTTACACTGGGATGTTAGACATTTTTTTAATACAATTGAATTTGGATGTCCATAGAGAATTTTGGATAAGTTTTTGTTCCAAAAAAAAGCAAAGAATGTATAGTTTGAAGGAGGTTTAAAGTTGACAAATTATGATGTTTTGTAAGTCTGTTAGCTAATCTCGTCGGCACACAGTTGTAACGACATGACACACACGTCGATCCACCACACTGGTTCTTATGGATGGAAACAGATCGAATTCGCATGGAATCGGATTCGAATAACGCCTTTTACCACATTTTTTTGAATACGAATACGGATTTGAATGTTATCGAATACGAATACAAAACGGATATCTCGAATTCGGATACGCATTTGGATATTTACTCGATTTGGATGACATCATTTACCAACTTTCTTTATTGATAATTTACAATTACAAAATCATGTAGAGACTAAAGTATTAGTACATAACAAGTCTAGATAGAGAACACTAGTTAAGAATAACAAATTCATCCTTATTTATTTTAATAATTAATCATATAATAAAAAACTATAAATAAATACATATTTTAATATATATTTTCCTCAAACAAATAATAAAAAATTCATGAAAAATATTTTCATCAAATACATAAATAAACTAGAGTAATTAAAATTAAACTTTATATTAATGCATTTTTATTATTAAAGTTAATGATATTGATCATTAAATTTAAATTAAACTTTTAAAAATTTTCATGGATGCAATATTTTTAATATTAAAATTAATGTCACAATCATTAGTGGAGGATATAATTTTTTTAATCATACAATATCATTATTAGTATTCTATTGAACATAATTTGCCATTAGTTATAAAAATAACTGATAGTTTTATACTGTGGAATATAGAAAATCGGCAAAAATGAATTCGGATCCATCCACTTTACTACCACATTTGAATTCGAATACAAATACGAATATCCATATTTATATTTTAGTGGATATGGATATCGGATAATTTGGATTCCGTTTTCATATTTCCATCCCTACTGGTTCTTCCGCTCCTTGTCACGCCCAACCCGGCCCCCTTCGTGACGCATCATATCGGCATGCAACAAATGCGAGTAAAGATTCAGTTCTCGTACTTAACTGTACATAGACATCAGACCCACTTGTGTGTAGGGTTATTATTACCGACCGGAATGCTCAAACCGCCGGGGTCCGGTTCCAGTTTACCGGTCCAGTTTGACCGAAAACCAAAAAATCGGCCAAATTCAAATTTCAAACCAAAACTAGTAGTGCAATCGATTTCCAGCGGTTTACTTAGCGGTTTGACCATTTGCCGAGTTTGACCGGTAACCGGTAGTTGAAAAAAAAACCGAATCAGTGAAGAATTTGGCGTGTTTTCAAATTTGAATTTAAAAATTGGAAAATAAAAGAAAAAATTCTAAAAATATTCCAAGGAACATGTGTGTGTTTAGTATTGTGGCAAAGCATTCCAAACGAGAAGGCAGAGCTCTCAGTAGTATCGTGGCAACTTGTCGTGTTCCCCTTCCCTTCCTCCTCTCCTCTGCCTCTCGCTAGATCTCATCGCCGTCGCCGTCAAATCCTCTCTTCTCCGGCCTCGTCTCACCCCGCCGCCACCACAGCCGCTCCTTACACCTCCGCTGGCCCCTTCCCTCGCTCCGGCGCTCGCTCCAGAAGGGAAAGGGGCCACTTTCCTTCCTGGTTCTAGTAGTAGTAGGAGCCCTATATGGAGGTTCCCCTGCCCGTGCTCCTCTTCGCCGTCGTCACGGCGGCGGCAATCGCTCCCATCACTGTTCATGGAGGACCGGTCAAGATATGGTTAAATAAAATCCCTTCCCCTCTTCCTCCCCTGCTCGGATCTATCCCCTTCTTCCCCTGCTTCGCCGGATCCGAGCAATCCCCCACCTCCCCCCCGGCCCTCTGCCTTCCATTCTGTCGTCGATGTTGTTGTTGGTGTCGCCGTCGTCGGTGGTCCTGCGGCCCCTGTGCAGTATCTCCGCGGTTGTTCCAAACTTCCGATAGCCCCGCTCCCTCCTGGGTTAAAGCAGCCCTGCTGTTGTTGAATGTGCTGAGAAGTTGCGCCATCGACTTCGCTGGTGCTGGCGCTGTCTTGGATCTCAAGTGCTCCTTGACCCCGGGCTTGGGTCGACCTCGACGTTGTTGAACGCGTGGAAGCTCTCCTGCAGTCGTCTACGACTCTGCTTGCGCCTGGACTTCCTCGACTCGCCATCGCCATCCACCTCTCTAGAGCAGCCCCAGATCCGGTTGAACTCAACATCCACAGAGCAGATCTGCAATTGATGAAGACTCGACGATCTCGTTCCCCCCGGATCTCGACTTGGACCGTCTTCTTCCCTCCGGCGACGGCAATCTACTTATCTCTCGGTCGCCCGGTGCGCGCCTCGTCGACTCCGTCGATCCATCTACAACCGTTGCTATGCACGGTCTTCCACCCGGCTGTACGCGCCATGGGCGCTCCTACTGCCTTTCCCCGGCGAGCTCGTCGTCGTCCACGTCGCCATAGCCTCTGCAGTTCCTGTTTGGTCAAAGGACCTGGTTGTAATTCGTCTTCCTCAGAGGACTTTTATGTAAAATTGGCTGCTTAATGTAATGTGTCGAAGTTGTCAAAAAAAAAAGCATTCCAAACGCTAGTGCCGCCTACTACAAACGTCGTCGTCTGCACAAACTCTATACGGTTGGTTGCATTTGGTGCGAGGAGACCGAGCGCGGTGTTGATGAGCAGCTAGCAGCCTACGTATACGGCTATAGTACGCGCGCCTAGGTCGCTCGCTTGCGTTGCGTGCGTAATCCCGTGCGTATTTACGTACGGTCCCATACGCGCCATCCGGCCCATCCCTGCCTGCTTCCATGTGCGCGTACGATGGGATCGCGTGTCGATCACGCCTCGTGCACGTACCTAGTACTACGATTCACAGGACAGAGAAAGAGACACGTACTGCTGTCCACACGACGGGGTACAAGCGGATGCACAAGGGATCGAAGGGTGCAAATGCGACTATGCGAGGAGAGCCGAGGATCGATGTACGTACGATTGCAGATTGCAGAGGGTACGTGTCCTGCCGTCCTGGCACCGTACTGCAGGCGAAGTGTCCCCACGGGCCACGGCCACGTACTGTCCGTCGTCGGTATTACTACGATTTACGAGTAGTATATACGTACGTGTGAAGATAGAACGCACTGCACGATGCCATCTAAACATAATCCTCGTGAGGAGGCGGCCGGCACAGAGAACGTACTACTATACTGTATTACTGTACACTGCTACGTACATACTCCGCCGTACTCCCGTAATTAGGAGTACTAGTTAATAACTATTACTATAGTACAGTACGTAGCATGCAGCACAGCAGCAGTACCGTCCGGGCAAAGGTGCACGCATGCAGTGCAGTGGGACTCTGCACCTGGCCTGGCCTGCAGCTAGTGCATCTCGCGCGTGCGTCGTCGTCCGGGTCTGGTGGGCGATGACGATGATGATCCAGTCCCCGCGGTCTTGGCGTAGCGAGGTTCCCTGCGTCCCTTTCCCTGCAGCAGCAGCCTCGAGCTTGCAGTAGGGCCACGTGCTGTCCCTCATGGTCGATGACAGCAAGTGCGCCCGGTGGCACACTAGCAGCAGAAGCAGCATCATCATCATCATCATTTTGTTAACTAACCAAACGTAATCCTTGGGCGCCCGATCGCTGACAGCTTTGATTTTGTCCGTGGATGCCGCCACGGGCCCGGTCCCTGGGCCACGCACGCGCTTCAGCCAGCGGCAGATTAGATTAGAGACCAGATTACTATACGCGATCGATCGACCAGATCCTGGTAGGTAGTTCATACTTAAGCTAAACACAAGGAGGTGGATTAGTTATTCTAACTACTATAATTAACAACTGCTAGTACTATAGTAGTCTGCAGGCGGCGCCGGCGGCACACGCACCTGGTCTGGCCCGGAGCGCGTCGTGCATGAGTGCATCCATCCATCCCGGCGCTTTGACCGGCGGCCCGGCGCGCCGCGGGCGTGGCGTGCTCCACCCACCGTGCGTCCCGCTAACTGCCGCGCTGCCGACGTGTAACGCCGGGGAGGCGTCCCCACGTGCCCCCGCGTGCGTGCGTGCGTGGCCGCAGCAACCAAACGCCAAGCCAAGACGACCCACCATTTAAAAAAGATGGGAACAGGAAATCCGAAATCCGGAGGGGATGGACGTTGTACGGGATCCGCCTGTCTGGGCCGGCCGGCCGTTGGGGTTGGGGGCATCCCCGCCATTATCGCGCTGCTCGATCTCGCGGCGCTACCTGCCAACCCTAATTTAACTCCGTGTCTCGTACGTACTCCTCCACTGCTGACCGCATTGATTTCCGGCAACCGTACATGCACGCCCGCATGCGTGCGTGCTCCGTCCTCGTCGTCCGCTTCCCCCACCGCCGCGAACCCCGCGCGCCCTCCTTTTGTCGTTGCCTCCCACCACCACCGCCAGTCCGCCACTGCATGCCCACCGCGCCCCACTCGCCGTCGCCCACCCTCCGCGTTACATAAAACCAACACACCCCTTCCTTCCCCTGCATACCTAGAACCTAGTATTTACCTATACCTTCCTCTCACCCTCCTTCGTTCCTCAGATCGAGTGCCAACTGCCAAGCCATCTCGATCCCTTCGAGACATGCTTCAAGGCGTAACCATGGCGGCCGTGCAGCAGCCGCACTTCGCCGCCGGCCTCGCGGCGGGGTACCTTGTTCCGCCCTGCGACGCCGGTGAGCAGATGGTGTGGGCACTCAAGGACCATGCAGGCAATGACGGCTGCTACCCGAATTATTACGACTACGCCGCCGCCCAGAGCGACGTGACGTGCAACGGCGGCGGCGGCGGCGATAAGGTGGTCGTGCGGCCTTCGCTGAAGCGCGGCAGGGAGCACGACGACCTCGCGCGGTACTGTGCGGCGCCGGCGCCCTCGTCGTCGGCGCTCCTGCCGATCCCGGGGATGGAGCAGTCGGCGACGGCGTCAACCAGCGGCCGGCCGGCCACCCCGATCGCGGCGGCGGGGTCGGTGGAGGACGCGCTGGTGGCCGAGATGTGCGGCCGGCAGGGCGAGGAGATCGACGCGGTCGTGCGCGCCGAGTGCGACCGCCTCCGCGCCGGGCTGGAGCGGGCGCGCAAGCGGCGGTGCGTCGCGCTAGTGCGCGCCGCCGCGGCCGGCGCGGCGCGCGCGCTGCGCGACAGGGAGGTCGAGCTGAATGTCGCGCGCAGGCGCGCGGCGGAGCTCGAGGAGCGGCTGCGGCAGGCGGCGGCCGAGGGCCAGGCGTGGCGCGACGTCGCGCGCGGCAACGAGGCCGTCGCGGCGGGGCTACGCGCCACGCTCGAGACGCTCCTCCTCGGCGGCGCCGGCACCCTGGCATTGCCGACCACCACCACGGTCCTCGAGGAGGGCTTCGGCGACTCCGGCGACCCGGCCGCCGCCGCGGCGGACGACGCGCGGTCGTGCTGCTTCGTCGAGGCCGAGGCCGGCGCCGGCGCCGCCGCGGCCACGTCGTCAGCAGCGGTGCCGAGCATGTGGGAGTGCCGGGCGTGCGGCGGCGGCGAGGCGTCGGTGCTGCTGCTGCCGTGCCGTCACCTGTGCCTCTGCAAGGCGTGCGAGCCCCGGGTCGACGTCTGCCCCGTCTGCCTCGCCGCCAAGACTGGTGCCATCCACGTCGCCGCCGGCTGATGACCAAGACCAATTGACCACTCGCCGTGGCGCCACCACCAGTTGGCTCCGGTGGTCTCGTGCTCGCCAACTAACTCTCGAGACGTGTAGTGATGGTGTAATTAGTAGGCTGTTATATTAGATGAGCATGAGCTTGATCGATCCCGTTCCTTTGTTCTTTCCGGCGGATATATAGTTTAATTTTGTTCATCGTTTCGTCATCTATTTTGCTGAGGGATGACGAACGAGGAATTCCACACGGTTCCACTCTCCAGGCCTGATGTGTATGCAGATGTGCATTTTCTCATACGGGTGCAACTTTAAAGCGTTTTTTTAGATGTGTTCTTAGCACGAGCTATAGAAACCGTTCATCCACCCAGTGTCGCATCCGTTGGTCGAGATTTTGTTTCAAAAGGCACGATACCAAAAATAGCCCTGTTGTATAATAGGACGACACCATGATCTTTAATGTCATGCTATGTACCCACAGTGCCGTGCTAGGAAAATCCCATTCAGCAAAGCAATGGACGGTCATGATAGTTCGTGCTGAGAACTATGTATTTTCGGTGCAACTTCTCTGTTTCTGCCCTGTTTTTTTTTTCTTAATTCAGCTGAGTCGCTGTTGCTCTGCTTTCCCTCGCTCCAGATGTGCATCAAGATTGTCCGGTAATAATTTTGTTGCTTTCATTGGAAACGGTTCTCCAATTATGTCCCCACTACAGTTCGGACTCGATCTTGCAAGTTCTAGTAGAACCCTACTTATACGATTACAAGGGAAGTTTTTTACAGCGCACAATACGACCCTGCGGTAGTACGATAATATTACTAGTTTTTATTATGAGTAAAATGGTAATTTTCTCAAAATATATTATTTGAAAAAAATTCCCGCTGCCCATTCAGTCGAGACGCACTCAATTCATATATTTTATTTCCTATATTACAACAATATCATTTTACATTTCCGATAATGGGAGCGTATCAGGTGGAAACCACCCCACCGGTGGAAACTATGGAAACCACGATCGGGGCCGCCAGATCTGGATCGGATGGCTCGCGAGTGAGGTGGTGGCGATTTGCAAAGAACCGCCCGCAGCCCCCTCCGTGTCCCAGGTATTTTTGCAAAACCCCCCCTCCCCTCTATCCCCAAGCCCCCCCTCCCGGAACCCCCTCCCTCGACTCTGCCGCGCGACGCCCCCACACGCGCCCCCCACGCGAAGTCGCGAGTCCCTGTCGCCCCGGACGCCTCGTTCTCCGGCCGCCGCCTTCCGTGATCGCCGCCGCCGGCCAGAGGACGCCCAGACGCCATGAAATCCGGCGCCCACCAGACGCCGGAGGGGATTCACGGCTTGGGCTCGGCCGCCCGGACGTCGTTGCCCGTCGTTCATCCCCAGGAGGCCGCCAATCACGCCCGGACAACGCTGGAGGCCGCCGATCACGCCCGGACAACGCTGGAGGCCGCCGTTCACGCCCGGACGCCGCTGGAGGCCGCCGTTCATGCACGCCAGCCCTCAGCGCCTGCTGTTCAGGCGCTCCATCCCTCGGCGCCCGCCGTTCAGGAGCGCCAGCCCTCGTCGCCCGCCGTTCTGGAGCTCCAGCTGTTGCCCGCTGTTCATGCCATGAACTCCGAGAGTCCATCACGTGGTTAGTATTTCAGCCATGGACCCCACGACGCCATTTTCTTTTCATTTTTCTCACTAGACGGTGAACTTGCAGTAGCCATGGAGCCCGACGCTCGCGAATTGCTGCCCACCCGCTTGGCCGTGGTCTCCGGCGCCCATCCTGTATTCTCCCGTGAGTCGCCGGACGCTCGTGAGTCCCCGGAAGCCCGCGACGTGGACTCCGGCAGCCCTGTACGCCGTGGTGAGTTTTTCCCATACCACTGTCATTGCAACTTTTAACCTGCCGAGGAATGTTGAAATTTTGAACCAGTAGTGACTCCTGAATACTATACATGCACAAGAGCACACAAACCATTTGTTTTTACCCCTGTGATTTTAATGTAGTGCAGTCATCATTACCTTCATCATGTGTGTTCATCATTACTTCCATCTTGAATGTTTTGATGATCAACCCTTCATTGATTATTTTTTATGCAGTGGACAGTGAATGTTTGAAGCCTAAGGTTGGAATGATATTTGATTCACTCGCAGATGTGGAGAGATTTTACAAATCGTATGCACACGAAAATGGTTTCGGTGTTCGTGTTGGTCAGCACAAAAAGGGGAATGAGGAAATATTATTCAAGCGGTATTATTGTGCAAGGGAAGGGTACAGAAAAGAGAGTGTAAAAGATGTGACAGTTGAATCCGGAAAAAAAGGAAGACACCAAATGTGTTGGAAACCAGATGTGGTTGTCCGGCACATATTGTTGTGAAACTTGAGAGTGACAAGAAGTATCGAATATTATCAATAGTTGACGAGCACAACCATGGTTTTGTATCGCCGGATAAGAGGCACTTGCTAAGATCCAACCGTAATGTCAGTGAGAGGGCAAAGAGTACTCTGTTTAATTGTCATAAGGCTAGCATTGGCACGTCCATGGCATTTCGACTTCTTCAAGTTAGTGACGGTGGTGCTGCGAATGTTGGTTGCACGCGGAGAGATTTGCAGAACTACTATCGTGACCTGAGGAGCAAAATCAAGGATGCTGATGCACAGATGTTTGTTGGACAGCTTGAGCGAAAAAAGGAAGTAAATCCTGCCTTCTTTTATGACTTCATGGTGGATGAACAAGGCCGACTTCTTCATGTATTTTGGGCAGATGTCACAAGCAGGAAAAACTATAGTCTATTTGGTGATGTGCTTTCGGTAGATGCAACATATACCACTAACCAATATAATATGAAGTTCGTGCCATTTACTGGAGTCAATCATCACTTGCAAAGTGTTTTCCTTGGGGCAGCATTCTTGTCTGATGAAAAGATCGAGTCATATGTGTGGTTGTTTCAGATCTTTCTTAAGGCTATGGGTCAAGTACCACCTCATCTAATCATAACAGATGAAGATGCGAGCATGAAAGCTGCTATTGCTCAAGTTCTACCAAATACAGTTCATAGATTTTGCATGTGGCATATAATGGAAAAGGTACCCGAGAAGGTCGGTCCCTCCATAAGAGAGCACAAGGAGTTCTGGGAACGATTGGGCAAGTGTGTATGGGGCTCAGAGGATCCTGATGAATTTGTCTCAGTGGAATGCTATCATGACAGAATATGGGCTCACGGGAAATGAGTGGTTTTCCACAAAGTTTGATATGTGACAATCATGGATTCCAGCATACTTAATGGACGTGCCTCTAGCAGGAATCCTTAGGACCACATCACGATCGGAGAGTGCAAATTCCTTTTTTAACCATTTCATTCATCGAAAATTGACCTTTGTTGAGTTTTGGCTAAAGTTTGACACAGCTTTGGAGTGCCAGCGGGAAGAGGAGTTGAAAGCCGACAATGCAAGTCTTCACAGCAATCCTAAATTGCTAACACCATGGCCCATGGAGAAGCAATGCAGTTTCATATATACACATGAAGTTTTCAGTAAGTTTCAGGAACAACTCGTAGTTGCAAGGGACCATTGCATTATTCAACGGATTTCTGAGTCTGAAGATATGAAAATTGTCACCATCAGCAGCATATCTGGAAAAGAGCGAGTGGTTCAGATGAACAAGTCAAACATGTTTGGTACATGCTCCTGTAAATTTTATGAGTCCTATGGCATCCCGTGTCATCATGTCATACAAGTGCTTAGAGTTGAGAAGCAAATTGAGATACGATTGATTTATATTATGAAGAGATGGGAGAAAAGATGTAAAAGGTGAGTTTACAAGGATTTTTTTGTATGGCTGTTTTCTTTTCTATGTGGGCAAGTATTGATTTCAAACCTTTGATTTCGCAGAGAAGTGTTCTTTGATGACGAAGGCAACCTCTTGGATGAAAAGGCTAAAGATCCTATGGAGGTGGCTATGCGGAAGAAAATTTCAGATTCACGCAACAAGTTCGAAGATCTAATCCAAATGGCCAAGAACTCTGAACCAGGGATGGAGCTTTTATATTCTAGTTTATGCAACCTTGAAGAACCTCTAAAAAAAATAATTCCTGCTGCTACAGTTAACAAACAAGATGAGTTTGAATCATTCCTTGGTAGCAAAATTCCAAATGAAGTTGAGATACATCCACCAACTGACATCGTGTCTAAAGGGCGATGCAAAAGAATTAGGAAGAGCAAGGAGAAGAAGGAACCAAAAAAAAGGAACTGTTCACGATGCAAGCAATTAGTGGATCATGACGCACGAAATTGCCCACTAAACCGTGTTGGTGTTGCCTGATTGTAAAAAACCTATTTTTAGTGTATCACTGAATTTTCTGTCAATGTATTATTTTCAGTGTGTCTGAATTATTGTGCACTAGAGATGGCTGTAATGTGGCTGGAGATAATTTATGTCTGGTTTAATCTTATTTAGATCTGTCATTCATGGTCATTTGTGTCTCCTCATTTTCAATTCAGTTCTCCCTTCATTTGTTTGACAGCTTACCAAATAGCTTACCAAAGGGCACTAAAGCTCCAGGATATTCTGATTCCTCAATCTATAGTGTTACACTCAATTTATCTTTGAGAATTGAGATGCCTAAAATTGCAGCTTGTAATGACCTCCACTTTTATGTGCTGGACAGTTTTCATATGGTATTTTGCCACTGAAATGTAGAAACTTCAAATTTGAATTCAAATACCCTGATTTTTACCATTACATCTGGAAAGTTTCAGCGATGAATTTAGGATGTTGTAGCTTCTTTCTTTCTTTTTAGATAAAGGAATAGTTCTAATTCTTTTGGGGCTGCTGACATTTTCACTAGAAATTGAGCATGAAAGACCATCAACATTGAGGTCTGATGAGCAATTGAGATTGACATTTTCACTAGAAATTGAGCATGAAAGACCATCAGCATTGAGGTCTGATGAGCAATTGAACAATCTTCATTTCATTCATTTCAGAGATGAGCACAACAGCAGGCCTGAAGTCGACACAATTCATTTCAGAGGTGGGCACAACAACAGAAAGGTCTTGCATTTTCAGGCTCCAGACATAATTGAACACAAAATTCAACAATCTTCATTTCATTCATTTTCAGTCTCCACACACAAATACATTACATAGGAGGCACAATTGCCATTACCATTGCAACCATTACAATTGGCATTGCTGGAGCTCATGCGGTTCACACACAATTACAACATTGCACACCTACAGACATGATCACAACAGCAGGTTACAACATTGCACACCTACAGACATGAGCACTGCAGGCCTGAAGTCAACACAATTTTGCATTACAGAAGCTCATGCAATTGGCACAACAGCAGCACAGAAACTGCCGGCGCGCGCTTCCTGGAGCTGCCGGGCCTGACCTTGCGTAGGTGACCATGGCCGCTGTCTTCTCCAAGGATAGTGTCTGCACAGAACTAGGCCAATAGCTCGTCCTCCAGGCATAGGTTGAATGCTGCACAAATTCAACGTTTTCTTCTGAAATTCAGTCTCTGTCCTTTGCAAGAACATCATTTTGCAATAGAAAGATGCATAAGACCTGCAATCGTTGAAGAGCTTCATCCTTCCCAGGGCCGGCGGCGGGACGGGACCCTCCTAGGCCAGCACCTGCGGCATCTCCACGAGCTGTTCCTCCGCTTCAACCTCGACGGCGACGGGAGCCTCACGAAGCTGGAGATGGCAGCGCTTCTCCGCGGCTCCCTGGGCCTCCGCCCGGCCGCGGGCGACGAGATCCACACGCCCCAAGGGCGGCGGCGGGAGCGTATCAGGGGGGCGGCGGGAGCGGCCCCAGGCGGCGGCGGGAAGGGCCCCAGGGCCGGCGGCGGGAGGGCCCCCAGGGGCGGCGGTGCTAACCACCCAGGGGCGGCGGCGCTATAGGAGGCAGGGATCTCGCGACTTCGCTTGGGTGTCGCGCGGCAGAGTCGAGGGAGGGGGTTCCGGGAGGGGGGCCTTGGGGGTTCCGGGAGGGGGGGCTTAGGGATAGAGGGGAGGGGGGTTTTGCAAAAATACCTGGGACACGGAGGGGGCTGCGGGCGGTTCTTTGCAAATCACCACCACCTCACTCGCGAGCCATCCGATCCAGATCTGGCGGCCCCGATCGTGGTTTCCATAGTTTCCACCGGTGGGGTGGTTTCCACCTGATACGCTCCCTCCGATAATACCCTTATATTATCATACGACCTATGAATACTACCGTACTACAGCTAAAAAACCGGTAGTATAGAATTAATCTCAACCGTCGGATCCTTACATATAGGTCATTTTCTATTACATATGAGTCATTTTTCAATCGGTAGTTTAGGTCGTGTTGTGCGTCGTAAAAGACCTCTTACAAGGCCACATCTCATCATCGAGATACAGATCTGCTCGTCCTCATCGATTGCCTGCTCGACCACCATGTTTGGTTTCTCTTCTTCATCCACTATTTTTCTTTAAGAACAAATCAGTCGTACAAATTAGCAGAAGATCCACTGAGCAGTGTTCATACTCCCTACGTTGTGTTGTGCATTATGCCAACTAACTGTATATGCATTAGGCTCGGTTTGCCACGACGTGGGAGGGATGTCCCCACTAGAGTTTGGAATTGGAATCGATCTCGCAGAGTTCGTCCAAAACAACTCAAATTACAGTCTTGACTCTTCAGGAACAGATCGATATAATATAATGCGTGCCCAGCCCGTTTCATGTTGTGCGCATTACTACCAAATTCCTTTCATTGTGTATGCGAGTTTCGCGACCACGCCATCGAGATACAGATCCGCCTCATCCTCATTGTCGATCGCCTCTGCCTAACCACCGTGCTCCCTATCTTATTCTTTACGTCCAGCTCCCAGGAGGTGCCGCTGCGAGCCTCAGGAGGCGCCGGCTGCTAGACAGGAGGCTTCGTCTGTTAAATTGGAGGAGGCGTCTGTTAAATTGGCGGAGGCGATGGAGACACTTGCAGCAGTGTTAAGAGAAAAGGCAAAGGCGATGGAAGCAGAGAAGGCAAACAAAGCAGTGGAAAATGCATCACCGCCACCGGCATCTTGATCGATCGAGCTGCGACGTCGTCTGCAACTTTAGTTGGGTTCTTAATTAGGCTGTAATAGCAAATGTGAGGTCGCATTCTAATAAACAATGATTACTGTTTCTGTTGATGGTCTCTCGTATTGTTTATATATATTCTGATGTAATATTCATATAAATATTTTCTATATATAGTTATATCCAGTTTTGACACATTTAGTTCAGTCACCCATTACTCTGTTTGTTTTTCTTCATCTATATGTACATGCGCCACACACGTGTTATAAATTTTTTGATAAGATTTAGAAAATTCAGTAACCAATCGTTTCTAAAGATTTAGTTGTTGTCATAAAAAGGATTCCACATACATTCACGTATTGACATAGAGATTTTTTACGTGCGTGTGAAGTATTAGGAAGTACTAGGTGTTTTAATTTTCCCACCACTTGATTAATTAAAAAATTAAAGTAATTGGGAAAAGGGTATTATGGGAACTTATTCTCTCCTCTTTCTCTCCCCCTGAGAAGTTAATCCTTCTTCGCTCCCTGATCCATTGTTTGGAAGAAAATTCTCCACCGCCGCACTGGAGTCTGGTGCGACACCACCGCCGGCCAGATTGCTGACGCATGTACACAGACCTTTCCATCAGCTATCGAACGACCCGAGCCTGCATTTCCTCGGCTAGCAGATCAAGCTGACTTGGGACATCGAACTTTGTTTCTAAGCCGAGTGCTGGTGGAGCCAAATCAAATCCCACAGAAGCAGTTCAAACATTCAGAAACTATTTTAGCATTCAATTCATCTTTTGCTATGCCTTTGAAAACTTACTCCATAGTATAATCTCACTACAACAGATGAAGTCCGAAGACGACAGTATTCCTTAGCCTTTCCCTTGATTTGCATCTACGACGGTTTGCCCGGGAACATGAGGATATGATGTCATGGCTGCCGGAGCGGGTCACTGTAGAGGCGGCTGCCAACGACCGGATGAAGCTGACGAGGCTGACGGGATTGGACAACGCGCTCTTAGCCTCTGAATCGGTGATGTTCTGCTTGATCTGCATGCCTCGACCGCACAAGAACTACTCAACTGCACTTACTCCAAGAAGCTAGAGTCCATGCGCATCCACGACATCAAGTTCGACGGCCGGAGGTGCCGCGCTGACCGTCGGCGATGAACGCATGAGGACATGGGCAGCACGATCTGTTTTTGTTCAGAGAGCCGATTCGATTATTGTGTTTCTAATGACTTGCGGCTCCATAGCGGAAGTCAGCTCGATTTGCTCGTGGACGCAGAGGAGACCACGGGAACTACTCATATGCCCTTTCTGAGTTTTAAAACAATAATTAAAATTTGTTGTGGGTCCCACTAAATTGGTACTTCCTAGTACTTCCGCATCGGAACTTCCTTGGATTTGGTCGGATGGACGACTCATAAAAAAACAAGCACTCTAAAATCTCTCATTGATGTAATGATATGCAACACTTATACACTCATAAGTTATTATTGACCGCAATAATCACATCTAACATACAACTGCAGGATGATGGTTTAGACATACGAATTATAGTTTTACACACATATATATATATTGAAAAGAACGAAATAAATATATAATTACCATGAGCACATCAAGATCACAAGGGAGGTACATATTCTTGAAATTGTAATATCCCTCCTCCTCATCATATGACAAATTTACATATTGTGCCTTCTCCTTTAATTACTGTAATTTTCTTCATTTGACCAAAATTTCACACATTCACAGTGAAGGACGACGGATCCACGCCGGTGACGTGCAGGTCCAACGCCGCTGCAGGCTGCTGGTGCGGGCGACGGTGCTGGTGGCGGCTGCAACCAGGCTAGGGTTTGGGGAGCTCGTGAGCACGCGGACAGGAGCCCCACCACCGTTCCGTCAGCCCGCTAACTTGGGCGGAAGCGAGGCGAGGGGGCGCAGGTCAGGGCTGGATGTACGAGGCGGCGAAGGACAGAGCTTCTTTTTTTTTTTTTATCTCAAATGAAGTTCATATGAGGGAGGAGACTCGGCATGTAAAACTGAAAGACAATGTTGTGTACATACATGTAAAATTGTCTTCTATATTTTATGAGATGCTGTGTAAATGCATGTAAAATTTTCTTTATATATTTTAGAAGTTGATTATTAGAAAATCTTGAAGATATCCTCTCTTTATTCCTTAAAATATTTTTTTGGAGTTGTAAAACTTCATATATTCTAAAAAAAGAAAATATTCGATACTCTTGAAGATGTTTAAGTGAGACGTTGATCCTCCCTATCTGATTATCACATATTCACATCTGAACTGGATCTTACAAAACCTGGTCTAACTAATCCCTGAGCATCCTCAAGAGTTTGCCAAATTTTATTTGGAAAATCTTCTGTTTTGCCAACTTCTAAAAAGATATGTCAAGTAAAAAAAACTCATCTCCAACAATTTGACATAATTTACTTGTCAAACTTAGATCTAACTTACATTAGGAATAATGAGAGAGAAATAAAATTATGTTTATCTCCTTCCATCTATTGAAAACTTACATTTGAACATTTTTCTATTCTTTATTTCTTTTTTCACCCTCTCACCTGGATTGGCACGTGGGAGAAGCGCCGATGCCCACCCGAATCGGCCCGCATATATTTCCGTGTGGAGAGATGAGTTTTGCCAAGTTTTTATTTGTGCTAAGTTGATTGGCCAAACTATATTTAGAGCTGATTTTTTATTTTGTCAAAATTAGGTGGATGTTAAGTTAGTTTGCCAAACTGCTGGAGATGCTCTGATCATGCTATACAATTTGGATCGACACGATTATTACAGTCAGGTTCTTTACGTATACTTTTTTTTTTGAGAATTCTTTACGTATACTTATAATACTTGTATATATACGTGTGCGCAGCCCGTGTGATGTTTTACAGTTTACGAAAACCCCTTCTTTTTTTTTTATTTCGACCACATCATCGAGATCCTTTGCTCGTCTTCTCACCACACGATCGGCTGCCTGACCATCATGTTTGCTGCCTTTGTTCCTCTCTATCATGTCGAGCAGGCGCAGCTAGCGTGCCTCCTTCGAGGGCTGCGGCGGTGCCGGCGGAAGCAGCGGCGGAGAGATAGCGGCTACATGGGCGGAGACAGCCGCTACATGGACGGAGGTGCAGGCTAGATGGACGGAGGTGGCAGAGGCAATTGCAGCAGTATCAGGAGAGAGTGCAAAAGAAGCGGCGGCAAAGGCAAATGAAATGAAGCAGCGGTGAAGGCAAAAGTAGCCGCGGAAGGGGCAAGAGGAGCAGCGACGGCGATGGAGGCATGGGTCGCCGCGAATCATATCTATATCGATCATGGCGCACACAGGCACCTTGATCGAGCTGCGACATATACGTCGTCTGCAGCTAGCTTTAGTTAGGTTGTTGGTGAGGTATAGTCAAATATGCATGGGATCGCAGCGTATTAACGAACTATGGTTGGTTACCATTACACGTTCTTTTTTGTTTGTTCATATATTGTAATAACGTAACAGTCACAGATATGAATATTTTCTATCGTTATCCAGTTTTGACCGACCACTCAGTTTGGTTTTCATCTTTGTTTTTATTTATTTTTTCCTCCAAGTCCACGAGATTTTAGCATAATTTTTTTTAGTTGAAATCTTTACCTCGTGACGATATGTAGCATGTTTGGGTTGTTGTGAAAAATATTTGCTCCAAAGCAAATTGACCTCTTGGGGTGTCTTAATGAGGGGCAAAGTTGGTGGGCTAAGTAATTGCATCTTTTTTTGGACCACACCACAAATTTGCCCCAATTTGACACTCTTTGAGGGGCAAATATAATTAGGGGCTACACATTTGCTCAACCTCGTCAACGCCAGATTTTTACACACTACCGGAAACGGAGTCTTCGCCGAGAGTAATAATCTTTGGCGAGAGCATACCCTAGGGCTCTCGGCGAAGAGTTCTTCGCCGAGAGTCAA
Source organism: Cenchrus fungigraminus (assembly GCA_036936925.1). Lineage (NCBI taxonomy): Eukaryota > Viridiplantae > Streptophyta > Magnoliopsida > Poales > Poaceae > Cenchrus > Cenchrus fungigraminus. The sequence goes on along the minus strand of CM072768.1, from coordinate 55,963,294 downwards.
AAAAAATTCTCGGCAAAGACCAAAACTCTCGGCGAAGAAATTTTTCGCCGAGAGCAAAAAAAAAACTCGCGGCGAAGAATTCTTCGCCGAGAGTTTTTTTTCTCTCGGCGAAGAAATTTTTTAAAAAAATCACTTTTTCACCTTCAAACTTTTTTTATCATCAACATGCACTTATGCAAAGGATATGTTCAAATTTGACGCAATTTTATCTCTGTTTGCTATATTTAAAATTTTTACTTCATTCTAGGTAATTTTTTCGAATACGACCGATATGAACTGCAAGTGCATGAAATCATAGAGTAAAGTTGTTGGAAAAATGAGATTCATGTTCATGAGACATCTCTAAGACCATGTACACGAAATGAAACTAAATTTCAAACATTTTGTTCTCTGATCATGATGAAGATCGTGTCGCGGAAAGGTTTTAAAATTGTATAAAATTCAAATGAAGTTTGAAAATCACGAATTTTGTCGAGCGCTCATTATATTTTATGTCGAGGTTGTGGTAAAAAGTTGAAAACATTTTGAGCACTTTGACACGTACGTTGTTTAGAAACCGGAACATCTCACGAGAAGTTTCAGAGAATTTGAACTAATGTCACTAGGGTTTGGTACATTAGAGAAATTTAAATTTGAGTTTGACCACAACAACTTTTTTTATAAGCAATACACAACATATCTAGTGTTATGTTAAGTTTTTGAGATTTTTTACATTTATTTACTATTTTTAACTAATTTAGAAAAAATTTAGATAAATATCTTCGCCGAGAGCCCAATAAATGGCTCTCGGCGAAGCAGCCCAACCCCCTCCACAGCCCACCACAGCCGGCGGCCCAGTTTACGCCGGCGGCCCACCACAGCCCAACCCACTCCTATATAACCGCCCGCCCCCCACCCAGAAACCCTAACCCTACCCCCTCCCCCTCCCTATCCGGCCGCCTCCCGCCGTCGCCGCCTCGTCCTCTCTCCCACCGCCGCCACCACCTCCTCCTCCGTCTCCCCTGCAGATCCGCCGCCTCCCCCACCTCTTCTTTCCTCCAGATCCGCAAATCACCGCCGGGCACAGACGCGCCGTCCCCCACCTCCCCCCTCCGCTCGCCCCTCACCTCGTGGCGAGGAGCGGCGGCGGGGCGAGGTGGCGGCGGATCCGGCCCCGTCTCCTCGTCCGACTTCCCCCGGCGCGGCTCCTCCTCTTCCCTCTGTGAAGAATCCCGACGCGGCGTCCTTCTTCCTCGGCGCGGCGTCCTTCTTCCCCCGGCGCGGCTCCTCTTCCCCCGGCTTCAATCCCGGCGCGGTGTCCTTCTTCCCCCGGCGCGGCCCCTCGCCGGAGGTTCCAGGTTCTTCCCCCCTTCCCCGCCCTTCTATCCCTCCTCTCTGTTGCTTCCACAGGTGGCGGCGGCGACGGCCGGGTGGTGGTGGACGGCGGAGCGGTGGCGGGCAGCTCTGGTGGTAGTGGCGTTGTGGTGTCGGTGGTTGTTGTGGTGGTGGTGGCGCTACTGGTGGCAGCGGCGGGCGGTGGTGGTGGTGGCACTATTGGTGGCAGCGGCGGGCGATGGTGGTGGTGGCGCTGCTGGTGGCAGCGGGGGGCAGTGGTGGTGGGTGGTGGGGCTAGGGCGGCGGTGGATTTGCTTTTTTTTTGTTTTATGAAAATCTCTTCGCCGAGAGGGGTCCCGCCTGCTCTCGGCGAAGGCGTCTTCGCCGGTACACGTGCGCCGAGAGGCCTTCGCCGAGAGCAAACTCTCGGCGAAGCCTTCACCGAGAGGAAAGGGCCCTTCGCCGAGAGGAACCACGCTCTCGGCGAAGGCCCAGAATCCGGTAGTGACATGAGCCGGTGGTAACCTATCATCAGCTATTTGTGTTACAAGCTGGTGACGTTAACTACCACAACCGGACTATATTAAAAACTGCCAATGATAACTAGAGTCACAGAATCAAAACTAGGAATTGACTAGATTGAAGTTCATGCTTTGATCCGCTCCTCTCTCTTACCCCTAACCCCCTACAATTCCTACCACCGGTCGTCTCCCTCTCTCCTTTAGTCTCCCCTACCCACTCTCTCTCACTCTCGACGGTCTCCCTTCTCCTCCTCCTCCGGATCCGGCCCTCCCACGTTTCGCTCCACCCTTTGCTGCCCCTCCTTCCCTACTCTGTTTGAGGAGTGGAAGCAGACAAGACACCAAGTAGTAGTGCATGCGTGACGTCGTCGATCTCGAAGCTGGGACTACTTGCTCCTGAATGAAGAGTTTGCACGCATCTGTCTTTCAAATTTCAAAGCTAATCGCTTTGAATGGTGTACGTTGCCTCGTCAACTACATACTGTGAGATGGAGCAGCAGGCTGCAGTGATCCAAGTGACAGGTGCGTGCACATGGTTTGAGCTAATTAGTAGTAGTAGCTAGAATTGTCGTGCAATGTGATAGGGAATGCGCGCGATGGTGTTCAATGTCACTGATCGATAAGCAGCTGGTCCACACCCACTTGCCGAGAGTCCACTACTGTACAGTATACTAGCTCCTGCATGCCGTGCTCTTGCAAGCTACTCCCTCCGTCATAAAATAAGTGTCGCTAGAAATTTGTGTTCTCCTCACAAGTACGGTTTCCGAACGACTCTTATTTTAGGATAGAGGGTGTAGCATTGAAATTGCAATCAACAACGATCCATCCACACCTGTTTGGTGTCTGCTGGTCCAAATAATTGAACGCACCCTATCCGGCCCCAGCAAGGAGTGGCACACGCGACGAGAGCAGCCCAGGGCGTGTGGGCTCGCGCGCGTTCGTACTAACGCGTCATTCAACAAGCTTTTTCAGAAAAGCACAACTGCGGCATATATGCACAAGGCCGAAAGCAGTCGGCGTACAGTGGTAACAGTTGCCACCGGCCGGCGTCGTTTGTTCTTTTCCTTGCCGTGACATTTCTGGTTGGATCGCTAGCAAGGTCCTACTCCTGCAAGTCACTGCATCTGCATGATTGACAGGGAATCAGGGATAGATGTCCAACGATGATCATGATCATGTACAACGTCAATTCACGTCGTCCCTGTGTGCCGGCCAAGTGGGAATAACGCTACACGTCAACACATGGATGACGGATGGCCGCTCGTACATACACGTGGATCGGAATCGTCTGGTCCTTGTAAGTCTTTCTCTCCTTTGTCGTCTTCGTAGTGACCTGTAGTGTACCCTTTCCGCCTCATTTGATTAGGACTTTATTAGTGTTACCTTACCCGTGTCGTTATATATATTATATATATTAGCCTGCTAATAACCCTACAAATCCATTCTGAATAAATGCTTGACAGCGTAGGGGATCATGCACATTATTTTAGCCTAGCCCTATCTCCATCAGTCTACTCGCTCCCACATGTTCTTCCCGTCCTGCTACTATAGATTGCTAGTATACTTTTACACATCCTTTTCCAGCCTTTATTTTCCGCCCAACTTCTTCTCCGTCCTTTTGACATTTCCATCGAGATTGAAACAGTTGGGACCTGCCATCAGCGCGTGAGCCGTGTGAATCCAGCCGAGCCATAACCTGACAATCCGTGTGTCCTAGCAGATGGCGACCACACCACTGATATACATGGATACGTTTTCGCAAGCATCAATGTCACATCCGCTAGCTACACGTCGCCGATGATATATACGAGTGACTGACTGACCACCGCCGGCCGCCGCCGTCTTTGTCGGCGTCGTCTCTTTCTTCGACCGGTGGTCGATCATTAATTTCTGCCCCCATGGACGACGCATTTTTTATGCCTCATGACTCATGGAGTCATGGGCTGCTGCGATCGATCGATCGACCGCGAGCGTGCAGTCCCCGTCAGTCAAACTGGTGAGCCTGCCTTTTGCGACCCGATCGAACGCCGTCGATCGACACGCATGTGTCTCGCATGGTTTTTGGACTTTTGGTCTTTTGCATTTGATGGTTGATGAAAGATGGGGGGTGATGGGGACTCTACGTGTTGCTGCTGTACCGTGCCCGTTCGGCCAAGGCAAGTTTGATGGAAAGAGTACATTCATGATGATGGATTGGAGTGGAAATGCTGGTGGTGGGGATCTACCATAATTAGGCGCCATGGATAGCTAGCTAAGCCGGAGTGTCATCATTCTCTGACCACAATCCCTATCAGCAAAATGTTAGCCCTTTGAACGAATCACTTTGGCTCTCAAGTCTAAGTAGATGATGCGTGTCCCCTTTCCTGATTCCGACCTCTTCTTACGTGGAGGAAGAAAGGGTATCTATACTTCTTTGTAGAGAAATAAATTAACTAGAAAGTCAAGGCCAGTGCTTTTCATTTATTGGCCTTTTTTAAAATCGAGAAATTGTAACTATAGGAGTCTTCATAAAAATGTATGGGCTCCATATTGACTATTGGGAATAGTTTAGATTTATGAGGTAGGAGTATTTGTTAAAGGTTTGGGATATTTTTTCATAATGGTGGGCAACAGATTAATTTGTGTGAAGTTAAGGGGTTAGTTTGGAAGCATATGATCATTTCATAGAAATGGATGGACTATGTGTAAAATCATGAATGGGTAGCTTTTTTCCTCAAAAATTTTGGGGATGATATGTAGAAATTTGTGGAGTGCGGAATTGATTTTCAGTAATCGAAGAATCTTTTTGCAAGATTGTTGTTGTCTGGTTAATCTGGCAGTCTGGGTAGTCCACGTTGAAGTACTTGTTGGAAGGGGGTTTCTTAATGGTGGGTTACAAATTAATTTTATTGAAGTTGAGAGGCTAGTTTGTGAGGGAATGCGATACTCAACTATGGTAGAGTTGTATTTGCTAGGAAGTATTGGGTATTTTCATAAAAATGTCAGGGAAGTAGGTTTTTATAGAAGTTTCGAGGCTCTTTTTTGTAAGAAAATGTGGACTATAGGACCATTTAATGGTAAATGGGATTTTTTTACAACGGGCTTAGCTTTTATGGTAGCGTGAAGTATGGAGTGGTCGTTGTTGTAAAGTTTAAGGTTGTTTCAATAAGTTTTTGGTGTTTTGTCGATTTGTGGGAAATCATAGGTCTTTTTCATATAAGTATGGGGCTGTCGGGTGGATTGTTTTGAAATTCAATGTCTTTTTTTGAAAAATTGTGCGCTGCAAACATAGTTTCCGAAAGGTTAGGGGTTATCTGTAAAAATCTGTGGACTGCGAGGCTTTCGAATGAATTGTAACAAAGTTCGTGGTCCTTTTGGAAAATCGTGATCTGTAAACATATTTTTCTGAAAATGTAAGATCGCATCTGTAAAATCCACGTACTGCAGGATTGATTTCCGGGCAAATGGAAGAACTTTTTTCCAAAATAGTCGTTGCTCAACAGATCCGGACCATCCGCACAACCGATCCGACAGCCGGGAAAAGCAGGCGACATGGCTTACTTATTGGCCAGGTTTTGTATGGTAAAGATCCTGATCATAAGTTCTTTACATGGACCAATATAATATAATCCCTTCTTTAGCAAATTATATACAGATCGTTTTGATTTTTTTTACTTCATAGATTGCAATGCACATAGATATATACTATACCTAGTAATCTAGATATATGCATAGGAAAACCTATATACGATCTACAAATTTGGAATGAAGGGAGTACCATATTAATTAGCCCTCTATGTGTCGGCATACATACACCATTTTTTTAACAAAACTTACACCGTTTTACTGCCATATGTCGGCACTATAAAGAATGGTGAATTGTCCACACGATGGAGCCCATATCTTCAAGACTCCAACACACGTCGTCGTCCACACGCATCAACAGGGGTGTATCCTGTATCCATGGAAAAATAATGGAACCGACAGCCGACAATAACACGTCGTGGCGGTGTATGCAGGACGACGCGTAGGTACATGAGCGGTGTAACTGCATGCGTGTTTCATCAGTTGGTCATGAGTTTCGTGTGCACAAGCACGGCCGGGAACAAGTCATGCCATGGGTGATTGGCCACGTACGTACGTGTGCTGTAGCTGCATGGGCCATGCATATATACGTACGACACGGCGGCCTTTTAATTAATTTTCTACTGATTGCTGCTGCATGCGTAGACCAGAGAGAAAGAGGCCGGCAAACGCGCGCCAACGCCGCCTACAGTATTTGATTCAAGCTTCACACCTAGCTAGGCAATCAACGCCACCACTGGGGGAGTCTGGGACCATCTGCCATTAGCTTCAATTTATAGTATTAATCATGCAGGCCTTAGACTAAAATAATGTTTGCCACAGGGGTACGGTTGGCCTTATCTGTTTGATTTGACCCGAAACTATAGCTTCAACGTTTCAATTTTCTTGACAATTTTACGGATACAAACAAAACAAGAAGAGGTTGTCAAAAATCAAAATCGCATATTAATTATATTTCAAGTCGAATCGGAGATTGAACCGGGCTATAGTCAATAACTAGATAGAGTCAAGACTCAAATAACTATCCAATAATAATGCTTTCACATAACGAAACCATACATGTACAACAATCCCGTAAGGGACAAATTAACAAACCCGCCAATCAACGACATCTTCATAGTCTCGTAATGCTTGTCATGTTCGAGAGTCACCATTGTTGATTAATTCTTTCTGTTCTTGCCTCAGCACCTTTGAAACCGGACATTGCTTTCACAAACTGTTTGTGCATGTCCTGGCTCTTTTAGACGATCATTGCTGTCTCGTGTTTTCGCCTCATCTTCCACCCACTACATGTGCTTGATAATATATGTTAGAAAACAATATATGAGAGAGGCGATGAGCTAGTCGCCTCTCCGTACCTCGCTTTCATCCCCGCCCGTCGTCTTCTCCAAAATATCGACATTTGTGTGGCGTGTGCAGAGGTGGCGTCTCGTTATCATTCCTACTTCGTTTTCTAATACCCTCTTCCAAATCTTGTTCTAAAAAAGTGCCGTTGAAGCTTCAAATAAAAGCAAGCTGCCACACCGGCATCGCCGCTTTCTCAATTATTCAATCTAGATGCGTGTGATGCGGTCTCGATCTGCTTGATCAGGCACCAAATGTATATACAAATATGTTCATGCACAATAAAGTATATCATGATCAGCAGCAGGTCTGGTCACCTCTCATGGTGCTGTCGATAAGCATTATCGTCGTGTTTGGCCATATAATTGATGTGTGTGTCGTCACTGAAAGTGTGCCAGCAACTAATCCAACCTTGCACAATACAATATCTTGTGGAATTGAGGAAAAGATTGGGACTTTGTGCAGGTGTGCACACGCACGCACACACATATAGGTCATTTTCGTTGCTCTCAACCAGAGAATATTTCCCATAACGTGCGTTCAGGTCCCGTATGCACGACAGCGATGATGACAGTGGGGTGTTAGGAAATTTCCTAAAAATGGAGAGCATTTGCTGGTTCGTACACGAATCAACTGATTCGCCAACTATGATGGTTGTGTCAAAGCAAAAACATATATTCTTTTTTTTTCTCCCCTGGATTACGATGAGTGGGGGGAGCTTTCAGGTCAAATTAGATGATGGGTATATTAAGCGATGATTGTGCGTAGCATAATTTGTAAAAGCTAAGCTACATCGACAGCAAGACTCAGGGCAAATATATAGTTTAGTAGTAGCTCGGATACTGGTGATGTTCAATGCATTTAAGGTGGTAGAAAATTGAACGCAATGACATCTTGTCAGTAGAAAAAGATAGGAATTTTTCGATCTGACTAATTAAGTTTGATTCCTAAATGCATGGTCCATCATAAGGATGTGGAGATTTGGTTGTCCTGCTTTCCTGTGAAAAAGGCAAAATGGTCTGCCATTGATGTTCTTTAATTTGATGAGGAGATTATGGATTCCAAACATCTTTTCCCAGTTTGGTATTTGTCCTCATAGTGACATGATTATTGGATCTTTATGATTTGACATAGCGATTCCCAATTGATGCTAAATACTAATACTACTTATTAAAGGATGATCAGCAGGCTAGGTAAAGTGAGCATTTTAAGGGTGCAAATTACTATCTACTAACATACTAATGCAAAAAGATATCAGTAAATTTTTCTATGAAGAGACACAATAATTTCACATGTTATAAAATTTTAGGATACATATTGTTAATTTTGTATTTATCAATAAATATGACAAACTAACTATATATTTGTTGAGTTTACTACGTATTGATTGAGCAGATTATAGCATTCATACTGGTTAGATTCATAAATTAAAAATCTAAAATCTGTAGAAAGTAGTTGAAATATCGAATTTCTAAAATAATTACTTGAAATATTATTGGGAATATATACACACTCAATACAAAAGCATCCACATCAGTATGTATAATGATATATATATATATGCAAACCTAAGTAATTCAAAAATGTTGACAATCATTTCTTCCAGTTTCCGCCAATCAAATGCCATAAAATGCACCGGTTTGGGATCATTAGAATATGTTTTATTATGTTCTTAACTATACCCATATTTTTATTTAATTCAAAAAAATGTTATGCACTGCGGTTTGACTGGTCCACCATGGGCTAAATAATTGCACGCGAGGCAGCTCTACCCCAGTGCCCCACATACACATATATCTATATATGCGTTTTAAGGAAACAAAAACAGCAGCATCATTGCTAGCTGGATTTGTTTAGCTACTAGATCAGATCTGCCATTTTGCCCTGACAAATCGTATTGGTTCGGTTGGCTAGCAGCCACCACCATCACATGCATGCATGCGCATCATGTCCTCCTCGATCGACAATATTCAGTAGACGACGCCCGGCCAAGCTGCTGCTGATAGATCATGTGGAATGCAGATCACAACGCACCCACTGATAAAGAACTGAAATACCCATAAAATAAATCCATGTGTCCAGAAGAGTCTCTGAGGAGCATCCAGCAACACTGCTGTTTGCTTTGATTCCATGCATGATGACCTAGCTGAATTATTGAGTATGTTAAAGGTGCGTAGATCTATCTGAACGAGTTGAGTACCCCAGCTACACTAGTCTTTTCTTTATTGATTAATTAGATAGTACTACTCCTAGCTTACAAGTTCTTGGAATTAGATAATCTCCTCATGGTCAGAGCTGCTGGCTGTCATCATTCAGACACACCTGCAATGCATCAACCTGTTTTCTAACGTGAAGATGCTTTTTTCATAGACATTGTGGTACGGTCAAATTCAACGTACACTTAGCCAGCTCGATTTAATTAATATATAAATATATGAGAAATAAATAAATAAATATATACTGTAGTAGTACAACTCAAGTTTGATTACGTAAAGATCGCAAATAATTTGGCGTATATGAATATTAATTTGCATTCACACATGCAGACTGTACGAGCGCGTACCACCCATCCGTTCCGAGCTGTGGTGGAGGCGTGGGTGGGCCCCACCACGGCCGGGGCTTTGTCGCGGCCGTTGCGGCAGGCGCGCCATTATTGGCGGTGATCGCCCGATTAATCGGCGTGGTAATTTTCCACGTGGCGTCGCCTCCTCCAGCCAGCTTTTATATAGAGATCTTCCTCCGCGTGCCTTCACCATTCACCACCCGTGGCGTCGTCTCCACTCGCTTCTCTCTCCCTTCCTTCCGCTGCTCTCTCTCCCTCTCGCCTGGAGGAAGACTTCGTAGACATGGCCGTGCAGGCGCAGTTCGGCGGCCTCGCCGGGTGCATGCCGCCCTTCGGCGGCGCTGGATTGGCCGAGGACCAGATGCTGGCGCTCCTGTCAGCCGCGGCGGCGGGCAACAAGGCGGCGTACCAGTTGTACAACTGCCCGGCCGGCGGCGTGGTCAGCGGCGCGCAGAGCGAGCTGACGTGCAACGGCGGTGGCGTGGTGGTGGTGCCGTCGCGGAAGCGTGGCAGGGAGGACGAGCTCGAGCAGTACGTGACGTCCTCGTCGGCGGCGCTGCTGCCGATCCCGGGGATGCGTCAGCAGGCGGCGCCTGCGTCGATCGCGAACCGGGCGGTGGAATCCGCGGCGGCGTCGACGAGCGGCCGGTCGGCCGCGGTGCCGGCGGCGGACGCGGTGGTGTCGGAGCTCTTCCGGCAGGGCGCCGCGGAGGTGGACGCGCTGGTGCGCGCCGAGTGCGACCGCCTGCGCGCCGGGCTGGAGCAGGCGCGGAAGCGGCAGTGCCAGGCGCTGGCGCGCGCCGCCGCGGCGGGCGCGGCGCGGCTGCTCCGTGCCAAGGAGGCCGAGCTGTGCGCCGCGCGCCGGCGCGCGGCGGAGCTCGAGGACCGGCTGCGCCAGGCGGCCGCCGAGAGCCAGGCGTGGTGCGGCGTGGCGCGCAGCAACGAGGCCGTCGCGTCGGGGCTCCGCGCCGCGCTCGACGCCCTCCTCCTCCGCGGCGGCGTCGGTGCCGGTGTCGGTGTCCCGGCTCCACTCGCCGAGGAGGGCTTCGGCGAATCGGCGGCGGCGGACGACGCGGAGTCCCGCTGCTTCGTAGAGGCCGAGGACGCCGCCGCCGGAGGGTGCGCGGCGGCCACGTCGTCGTCCCCGGCGGCGGCGAGCAGCAGGTGGGCGTGCAGGGCGTGCGGCGGCGGCGAGGCGTCGGTGCTGCTGCTGCCGTGCCGGCACCTGTGCCTGTGCAAGTCCTGCGAGCCCCGGGCGGACGCCTGCCCCGTCTGCCTTGCCGCCAAGAACGGCGCCATCCACGTCGCCGCCGACTACTGATCGCGCCGGCTCCGGCGATGTTGCCGCCAACTAACTTCTCCATCAGCTCAGTAAAACCAGCCAGATACAGTAGATGGTCATCAGATTAGGCCAGCGAGCGGATCCCGCTCGTTCCGTTCTTTTGTGAAAAGAAGAAGAAAAATTAGTGCATGGTGAAAAGTCCATATTACTTCTGATTGTGGTAATGGGGATTAACCTTTTTGGAATACTACTAGTAATTCACCGTGGAATTTTTATCGTACGTACAATATGCTCTGTTCCTTCTCCGAGCCTCTCTCTGTTTTTTTTGTTGGAAAAAGTCGCTCGCATCGAGGAGGCAACCGGCCACGTTTCCCGAGGTGTCAGTTTTTCAGTGTCCTTCCGCATCCAGTGGGGTGCCAAAAGTGGCATCATGGCACTGATGATCCACACATGAATGCAAGGGACGAAAAAGATACCACTGCGACCTTGTCTGTAAAAAGACATTTTCGGACTCCGTTTTTTTTTTCTGAACTTGAAGCCTTGGATTCTTGCTTGACTGCCGCGTGCATGATGATATCTCGAAGGAGTTCTGCTTGCGATGCAACGCTAGTTGCACCTGCAGCGTGCTTGCAGATGCCATGGGTACGTAACACTGCTTGGTTTCCGTTAGTTCAGTGCACCTGCATGCAGCATGCTCGAGTGCTCGGCGCTTGCCCGTGCGGTCGCCTCAGGTGCTCGGCGATCCGGCGCACATTATGGAGGAGGTCAAGTTACGAGCACGGCCGAGCTTCTTTCTCTTGGCCACTCCGTTGGACATTAGAATTCGTTAAGATCTCAACCCACCGTGTACTCTTTTGTTTTTACTTTCACTATCTCAAACTGGATTTACCTTGGCGGTTAAGAGTTTTCTTGGCGGCCAAAATCGAGCCGCCAAGGTATATACCGTTTCCTTGGCGGTGGAAGAAAACCGCTAAGAGCAACTCCAACAGCCTCTCTAAAAGGAACTTGCTAGCTGAATTTTGGAAAAAATCCCAGAAACTTCCTTCCAACAGACTCGGTATCTTCGACATCGCTATCCCGGCTCGCGAAATCGCCCTCCTCGCTCGTCAAACTCCCGGCCCGGCACTCCCGCGTCCTCCGGCTACCCCCTCTTGTTCACGCGCCTGCAAGAAGACGTCACCGCCGTGAGCAGGAAGCAGTCTGAGGCGACGTTGGAGGACGGAAGTCGGCGGCGTCGGCGTCGGATTGGCGGCCGAGGCGACGATGGAGGCTGTGGCGCGGCGGAAACGGCGGCAACCGCGGTGAATCGGCTGTGCGGCGGCGCATTGACGGAGGTGCCGGTGGCGGTAGGAGGTGCTGCCGCCATCAAGGGTCGTCCGCGCGGAGAAGAGCTCGGGGGACTCCGGCGGAGAGCAGCTCGGGGGAGCTTGGGGGAGAGAGCCGAGCTCCGCCGTGGCCTTCGACAGGCTGACGCCAGTGGGGTGTCGCCTCCGAGCTTTTGCCGGCGAGCTCATCCTGGCTGCCTCGTCCACGGAGAAATCCCCATCGGAGCGGGCGGCCAGGGCGGCGGAGTGCGGCCGCTCGTGCGGGTAGGGACGCCTGCGGCCGGCGAGGACGGGCGGACGCTTCTCCTCCCTCCGCGCGGCGGCGGAGGTCCTACCCGGGCGCGGCGGCGGAGCTCCTGCGCGTCCTCTGCGCCGCCCCCTACCTCTCCGGGGTCCGCCGCCTCGTCTCCTCCCTTTCATAGCTCCGGGATCCGGCTGGTGCTTGCCTCTCCGGGCCAGCGCCGGCGGCTTCTTCAACTTGGTTGCGGCCGGCGCGGGGAGGTGCCGGGTGGGTGTTGTGGGAAGCAGAGGGCAGAGGAGAAAGAAAGAAGAAGATAAGCATCTGACACGTGGGGCCCACTAGATAGATAATTTAATTTAAAGAGGCTGTTGGATTACTCAATAGAATTATGAAGTTTTCTATTTTTACAAAGGCTTAAAACTTCAAATTTAGCTAGTAAAAATAAAGAGGCTGTTGGAGTTGCTCTAAGAAAAATGTAATTCCTTGTTGTTACTATTGGAAACCGCCAAGAAAAAATATGAGTTTCCTTGGCTGTTTACGCAAGCCGCTAAGTAAATGACTGATTAACTTGGACTGATTAATTTGTTAAAACTTTTGCTTCAACAATGCTGTATGATCTTTTTTCTTAATGAAAATATGAATTGCACGTCTTAAAAAAAAATTGATGTCGCCACAATATATATCCCGCATCATGGTCCTAGAAATCTCTTTGTGCTGTAGCAATCCATCCGCACCTAGAAATCGATTTTATAACTGGGTGCCACTCCGACAAATTAATACCGTTTCAATCGTTCATAAAATTTTTTTTAGCATCTGAGTTCGTGATCTATCCTGAAAATGGGCGTAGTAGGGGCGGATGACCACATTTGCTGGGATGGATGACCAGCGGTCGCTTGGTCCACCTCTGAAAATGGCCACCCGCTCCTCTGCAAACCGTGCCGTTCGAAGGTGAGAGTAACTTGTGGGATCGAGCACGGGAGAAGATAGTGGAATGCATGGGCGATGTAGGCGAGTTCCTGGAAGGGAAACAAAAGGCCCGTCGCGCCCTGCTTCGTTTTCCTCCTTCTGCCCACTAGCTATAGCTAGACCTTTCTTGCATATATCGCCGGCTCTCGAGATCGGGGTCATTGAGCCGTCCCACTTTCTCTCGCTTTTCCTTTCTGCTCGTTCGGTTTGGGACGGGAAAAGTTGGCGGTTTCTGGTGATCCCTTTCGAGGCAACAAGGACGGGGCCGGGGGTACTCCGCGTGATCGAGAGTTCGTTCCTCCGGAGCGCGCGCGGCCCCCTTCATTCCGGTCACGGGCTTTGGAATAACACGGACGCGCGGCCAACCCACTTTCCAGTTGGAAGTTGAGAGAGCACGCGCGCGTGCACTTTTTCCAGCCATTGCATCGATCGATCGAACCAGCGCCGCCCGTTTTGTTTGCCACCTGATGATGACCACCTCCGATCCGATCCTCTTTACACTTGACACCGTCGTCATTACGAGTGGTACGAGCGAGGACTACCCGAAAATGCTTATGCGCTCCTACGTAGGAGTACACCACACGCCACTTGCATTCGAGCTGGCTGATGATTGATTGGTTGTATTGTACGGCGTACTAGGTTGGCAAACGCCGCAAGTAGCTCGGCAGCACACACACGCGATGAACACGCACGTACGGTGCCATGATCGACGACGGCAGTGCACTAGCACTACAAACTATCACTGCCGACCTCATCCCAAATCTGGTATCACCACCGGATAAACGTAATTCATGTCACATCCTGTGACGTGCTTGGCTGCATAGCGCCGCCATCTCCTCCACGGCCCAACAACCATCCCTCATCCTCACCGACCACAACTCGGTGTCACCTGTCGCTCCGCCTCCCTTCGCCGGCTAGAGGGATCCAAGCGCGCCAGTGTCGCCATCTCTGTTAGAGTATAAGTGAATATTACCCACCTTTCCTCGTTAGTTTAAGCTTTTGGTTGAACTGGTTGGTGCATGCAACTCAATATGGTATCAGGGCTAGAGGTCTCGAGTTCGAGTTGTGACGGACGCGTTAATTAAAATGATTTCAGCCCACTCCAATATCCACGTATGCGGCTTGGGGGAGCCTGCACGTGAGGGGGAGTGGTAGAGTATAAGTGAATTGCCCACCTTTCCTCATTAGCTTAAGCTTTTGGGTTGAACGGGTTGGTGCATGCAACTCAATATCCTCCTTCGACGCCGCCCAGGTCCGTAGGAGCTGCTAGGCATCGCTTCGGTGACAAAAAGACATGCTGTCACCGAAGGCCTTGCATGCCGCGGTAGCATCTAGAGGTTGGAGTGCATGCATGCAAAAGAAAACAAAACTGATGCCAGCAGTCACATGCAACATTGATTGAAACTAAAAAAAATCTATAGATCACAAACCAAACATCAAAATTAAATTCCGATCGCACCATTGGATTTCTGACAATAAAAACTTCGAAACAAGATCCCACTTGACTATATTTTGACAAAAAAAATTTAATCGTATTTTTTAATTAAGGTTATATATTCTATTATCGCTAGAACAAAACGAATAAAGTGCCAGAACAAACGAGAACAACTGTCAGAACAAGTTTATATGTCATCTCGAACAACAAATATGGTGTCAGAACAAATCAGAACAAGGGTCAGAACATGTTATTATTATAGACAGAACAAGATTTTACTACAGCCAGAACAAGATATTACTATAGCCAGAACAACTTATTATTATAGTCAGAACAAGTTTGTATGTCATCTCGAAAAAAACAGTGTCAGAACAAATGAGAACAACTGTTAGAACAAAACCCTATTATAGTTGGAACAATTTTGTGTGTCATCTTGAACAAAAACGAATGTAGTGTCAGAACAAGGGTCAGCACAAGTTGTTATTATAGCCCGAACAAGATACTTATAACCAGAACAACTTATTATTATAGCGAGAACAAACTTACATCTCATCTCGAACAATAAAAATATTAATAGAGGGAAAATATTAAAAAGGAAAGAATATAAAAAAGGAAATAGAAAAACAATAAAGTAGAAAGTAAAAAATAAATAAATAAATAAAAAGTGAAATAAGAAAAATAAAAGAAATAGAATAAAAAGAAAGAAGAATAAAAAGAAAGGAAGAAAAAATGAAACAGAAAAAATAATATTAGAAAGGAAATATAAATAAAAAAGAAAAACAAGAAGAAAAAAGAAAAAAGAAAAAGAAAAACAGAAAAGCGTTCCATAAAAATATGAATAAAAAAGAAAAAGAAATAGAAAAGGAAAAGTAAAGAATAATAAAAAGAAAGAAACATAAAAAAGAAAGAAAGAAAAAGCACCGCCCCAGCCCCGCAGCCCCCACGACCTTCGGTGACGGGAGTGCACCTCTACCGACACGGGGGTTGCGGCTATGTCACCTCTTCGGATAGCAGCGTCGTCCTTTTTATTCCTCTCCGCTGTTGCAACTTCATCACTGTCGACAACGTCCTCGACATCGTCTACGACTACGTCAGTGCGCGCCTTGTGCGCATGGTCTTCATCACGCTGTTCGAGTTCTTCATCGTCTCCTTTGAGCTTCACCGCCGCGTCATCCGGATCATCTGGCCTTGCGCCAGATTGTCCGGGTCCACCTCTTCACTTCATCCAGCACCACCTCGTCGCCAGTGTCACCGTCTTGTTCTACTCCTTTGTCTACTACGACAATTGCAGGCTGCATTGACATCTTCTACCTCGCCGTTGTGCGCCTGCGACCATCGCAGAGGCCTTCTCTACTGGTCCCTCAGATGACAGTGCCTAGTGGTGCCACCCTTCATCGCACGTCTGGTATTGGCAACACCGGTGCGTGCCATAGTCCCCGAGGTGTTTCCGAGCATGGCAAACTCGGGAATGTCTCGCCCGTCGGCTCTTGACTGCATCGACTTCGGCATCGACCGCCTCTTCACCTACCTCGATGCGTCGTCGTCTTCGTCCTTGGTGGCTTCCCCCTCGCGCCACCATCCACCATGGTGCCTCCTTGTGCGCCCGTGGCTTCATGTGCGGATCCTTACCGCGGCGACCTCGATAGCTCCACGTCGACCACGGCTACCCTACACACGGCATCATCAACCACGACTATTCACCCTCCAGTTCGGCTTCCTCAACGTCGGCACAGAGGGCTACCATCCGCATGAGTTACTCACCGGTTTTCTCTCCAGTTGCAGCATCTGCACCGCACGACGTTCCAACTGTGGGGGAATGTCAATCTGTCGGCTCTCGCCTTCGGCTTCTTCTCCAGTCTCACTGTCTGCGGTGCTCCAGCTGTGACTGCGGGGGATGTTAGAGTATATTTGGTATTTATAGATATCTATCATAGACTACCATATGTATCTGGGGTTGCCTTGCACCCCAAGCATTGTACTCTCATATATAACGACTGAGGTCTGAATGCAATACAATCAACCAATCCATTATACCAATTCTATCTCTCTATAGTCCAAGAAAACCTTGGCAACTGTTTGTGCTATGAAAGGATGTTTAAGTGGTATAAAGTGGTTGTATTTGGTGAACCTGTCCACTACCACAAGTATAGCATTGTTGTCTTCAGATAATGGAAGGCCCTCGAGGAAGTCCATAGACAAATCCTGCCAAGCACCCTGAGGAATTGGGAGTCGTTGTAATAATCTAGCAGGATGGCTCAGTTTATGCTTGGCCTGTTGGCAAATTTGGCACTGCTTCACAAAGCTATCAACATCTTGTTTCATTCCTTTCCAGTGAAATAAGTGCTTGAGTCTATAATATGTTGCATTCACCCCAGAATGCTAACCAATAGCAGTGGCATGCATTGCACTGATCAATTTAGTTTGTAGAGTAGTGTTCTGAGCTATCCAAATCTTCTGGTTGTGTTTAATGAGGCCTTTATCCAAAGAAAATCACATTTCATTGGGGTTGTGCAATGCTAGAGAAGCAGTAACTTCTGTGCCTGAGGATCAGTGGAATAAGAATCGAGCACTTCTTGCATCCCATCAACACAGGTTGCACTTCAGAGACAGCAACACAAATAGATGATTGATCCTGGAAAGTGCAGCAACAACTACATTCTCCTTGCTTTTTTTATAGACCACCTTAAACTGAAGCCCCATTAATCTTGTCATTGCTTTTCTTTGTATCTCAGAGTGTAGACTTTGTTCACATAAGTAAGACAAACTTTTGCGGTCAGTTCTAATTATGATGTCCTATCTCTGTAAGTATGGCATTCATTCTCATATATAGACAACTTGTTATGAAGAGGACCCAATGCTTTACTCAAAAATGTCACTGGCTTTTCTTTCTGCATAAAAATCGATCCCACCCCCAATCAGTTTCCACCACAAAAGGTTTTTTTGAAATCAGGCAAAGCTAACACAGGAGTAGATATCATGGCTTAAGGGCTTCAAATGCGTTTTGAGCTTCCACAGACCACTGAAACTGCTTTTTCTTCAACAGTCGAGTCAAGGGTTTAGAAATTTGCCCATAGTTTCTGATAAACTTTCCATAATAGCCAGTAAGGCCAAGAAATCCTCTTGAAGTCTTTCACAGTGGAAGTTTTACTTGGATCAGTAGCTACTCCGTCATCAGAGATTATATGGCCTAAGTATTCCAATTTATTTTGTGCAAAAGAACACTTACTGAGCTTCATGAATAGTTGATGCTCCTTGAGTTTAGCCATAACTTGCAAGTGACCAATGTGACTTCCCAGTGTGGGACTGTAAACTAGGATATCATCTTAGAAAACTAGGACAAACTTCCTCAAGAAGGGCCCCAAGATATCATTCATAATGCATTGAAATGTGGTAGGTGCATTAGTCAACCCAAATGACATTACTCTGAATTGGAAATGACCATGGTGGGTTTTGAAAGCTGTTTTGTGCTCATCTTGATGCTTCATCCTCACTTGATGGTACCCAGATTTCATATCTAGCTTAGAGAAATATTTGGTTCCAGCCAACTCATTAAGAATTTCATCAATTAATGGCATTGGGAAGCTATTCTTGATAGCAATGTCATTTAATCTCCGGTAATCTACACAGAATCAACATGTACCTTCTTTCTTTTGAACTAACAACACTGGTGAAGCATAAGGACTAGTGCTAGGAACAATAAGACCAATAGTTCTTTCACTTGTCTTTCAATTTCGTCTTTGTGTAAAGGGGAGTACCTGTATGGTTTATAATTAACATGTGTACCACTAGGCAGTGTAGGAATATCATGGTCATATGGTCTCTCAGGAGGGAGCCCTTTTGGTTCATCAAAGACATCCCTTCTGTATTGCTGGATGTACTGGAGGCTTTAGACCTTTTTGTGCATTATTAGAGATATTGTAGATATCCTAGTAGTGCTGTTTATAGCTTACCTTGTATATCTGATAGACTTGCCTTGTACACTTGATTGTATCCTTGTATTGCAAGCCTTCTAAGCTATATAATGAAGGCCACCCCCTCATTAGGGTTGTGGCCTTGTGCCCCTGTCTGGCTCCGACGTGCTCCTTCCGCGTGCTGGTGGGCGTGGCCCCGTGCCCCGCCAGTAGCTCCACAGGATGTTGCTAGCCTGGTGCCCAGTCTCCCACACTTCTACACGCGACGTCCTATTGCGCCGGCCTCATCCACCGCGACGACCGTACCATTGGCCGCCTCCCCTCTGGCCTCGGCACCTGTTGACTCGCCTGCTGCGGCACGACCTATGACCCGAACACAGACCGGGACCATACCGCGCGTGCAGTACAAGGGCCTGATCACCGCCACAATTCCGTCACTGGTCCCCTCTAACTAATGTAGTGGGCCAATTGACCCGAACTAGCGTGCAACAATGGCTAAGGAGTACAAGGCTCTCATCGACAACAGCACATGGCGTCTTGTCCCTCGACCTCCTAGTGCCAATATTGTGATGGGCAAGTGGATCTTCACGCTTAAGTACCACTCTGATGATACTCTTGCCCATCACAAGGCCCGCTGGGTTGTCCGCGGCAACAAACAACAAGCTGGTATCAACTACGAAGAGACCTTCAGTCCGGTTGTCAAACCGGCGACCATTCGGACCATCCTGAGTATTGCCGCATCTCATGGATGTCTTCACCAGCTCGACGTGAAGAATTCTTTTCTTCATGGTCACCTCGAGGAAACTGTCTACTTCCAGCAGCCGCCTGGTTTCGTCGACCCTGCCGCTCCCAACCATGTTTGCCTGCTCCAGAAGTCCTTGTATGGGCTCAAGAAGGCTCCCCGGGCGTGGTACCAACGGTTCGCCACGTTCCTTTGACAACTTGGATTTGTCGCCTCCACTTCCGACACCTCCATCTTTGTTTACAAGGAGGGGGCTCAGATTGCCTACTTGCTAGTCTACGTTGACGACATCATCCTCACCACTTCGTCTTCGGCTCTTCTCCAGCACATCATGGCCAAACTCAGTTCTGAGTTCGCCATGACTGACCTCAGTGACCTCCACCACTTCCTTAGCATCGCAGTCACCCGCTCCACCGATGATCTACTTCTGTCCCAGCGAAAATATGTTGTGTACTTTCTGCAGCATGCCGGCATGGCTGAGTGTCACTCTACAGCGACTCCTGTTGACACTCATGCCAAGCTCTCAGCCTGTGACGGTGCACTTCTCTCCGCAGCTAACGGCTCTCACTACCGAAGTATAGTGGGTGCACTCCAGTACCTCACTTTGACTCGGCCCGACCTGTAGTATGCCGTTCAACATGTGTGCCTCTTCATGCATGCCCCGTGTGAGCCTCACCTAGAGCTGGTCAAGCGTATTCTTCGCTATGTCAAGGGCGCGTTCTCCTCCGACCTCCACATCGGCACTGGTCTTGTTCAGTCCCAGACCGCATATTCAGATGCATATTGGCTGGGTGTCCGAACTCTCAACGCCTGACCTCCGGCTTCTGCATTTTTCTTGGTGACAACCTGATTTATTGGTCCTCCAAGCGCCAGACCATGGTCTCCAGGTCTAGTGCTGAGGTCGAGTATTGGGCTGTTGCTCACGATGTTGCCGAGTGCCGCTGGATCCGCCAGCTACTGCAGGAACTCCGCGTTCCCCTCACTTCAGCCATGGTTGTCTTCTGTGACAACGTGAGTGCCGTCTACATGATGGCAAATCCAGTTCACCATCAACGCATGAAGCATATCGAGATCGACATTCACTTCGTCCGTGAGAAGGTGGCACTGGGACAGTTTCGGGTTCTTCATGTCCCGTCATCTCACCAATTCGCGAACATCATGACCAAGAGACTTCCGTTTCAGCTCTTCACCGAATTTCGGTCCAGTCTTTGCGTCCGCTTTCCTCCCGCTGCGATTGCGGGCGAGTATTAGAGATATTGTAGATATCCTAGCAGTGTTGTTTATAGCTTACCTTGTATAGCTGATAGACTTGTCTTGTACACTTGATTGTATCCTTCTATTGCAAGCCTTCTAGGCTACATAATGAAGGTCACCCCCCCTCATTAGGGTTGAGGTATTTTCCCTAAATCCTGTCCGCATTTACTTGAGTGGGAAGCATCATAGGGCTCTCTGCAATAGTAGCATAACCCATTGGCTCTATATGCTAAAAAAAACCTATTGGCTCTGCAGAAATCTCTGAGTTGTCTTTCCTTGTTAAGCTGAGTAGTGAGAGCTTTGGGTCTTGTTCATACACACCCACACGGACTCCCGTTCACGCACACCACACTGGTGACACGTCGATGGCGCCTTCTTCAAATTCCGTCTTTCGCTACAGTCATTACAGGAAGTTCCACCGCAAGGGCCCAAACGTCAATTAGGAGGTTTGCTTTTACTCAAAAAAAAATTAGGAGATTTGCTTTGTTTCAGATTTGGTTCTAGATTCAATTTGTTAGCTCTGGATCAGGATTAGTTAAGCTGCACCTCAAAGGGTTGTTAGGGAGCTTAGAGCAATATATGTACTAGGACACGGGATTCATCTAGGGGTTAAGCAGAAGATAAACCTCTAAGCTCAGAGCCTCCTAGGGAGGGCAAGGAGGTTGTTTATCAATCTGCTCATTGTGTTCCTATGCAATAAACTAACCATATCAGGTGAGCATTTGGCAAATGTGCAGTTTTTTATAGGCTCTTATTGGACAAAAGCTTCTCATCCGAATTGCAGTAAATTAATGCTTGATTGAATTCCTAACTGAATCATTTTTAGGTGCCCTCAACAACAACAACATAGCCTTTCAGTCCCAAGCAAGTTGGGGTAGGCTAGAGTTGAAACCCAACAAGAGCTGCAAATCAGGGTTTAAGTACATGAATAGGTGAATCATTTTAGGTGCCCTAAAAATTAAAATTGAATCATTTTTAGGTTAACTGATGTTTCATTAGCATGGAAATTATGTTAGATTTCATATTTTCTGTGTTTAAGTGCTGTGTGGTGCAAGGTTCTAAATAGCCGGCTATAGCTGCCGCCATAGCTGGATATAGCTTTTGGAAAGGGCCGCCGCTATGGCATTTAGCCCGCTATTTGATTGCCTTGTATTTGGCTAGCATTTGGTCAACATCTGATTGCCTTGTATTTGGCTAGTATTTGGTAGACAAGCAGGATTGTTGTGATGCATCAGTTTAATGCTCACAAGCCATAGTTTATCTGTTGGCCAAAATGTTGACTGCAGAAAATCTGGTTTCACGAGCAAAAGTTGGTTAGTAAAAGGGCAAAATTGGTTGCTAGTTAGCATTCTATATTTCAAAATCAGATTCTACTTGAGCATTTCAAGTTTATCAACGTACCACAACTTCTTATGCTACTGCCTAGGAATTAATCTTCCATGAGATATTTTTTGTTTCTATAATTGCGTTTACATGATGCAATTTTTGGAGGATTTCGTGAATGTGGGTGAGGTAACGTCATTCTTGGACAGCATCAGGCTTACAGCTGGACCTTTGCTTGCCCTTATATTGCAATTCGCCCTGCAAAAATGTCCTGTGACAACTACAAGTTACAGTTCTGTACCAAAGCGAAATATCTTTCTTCCGGGCACAGGGGGCACCAGAAAATGACTCATCATCAGCTCCTATGCAAAATGTGTCGCGGGCCCTTCAGCTGCCCATACTATGCAAAATGTGTCTGCCCCACCGAGCCCTTCAGCAGCCCATTCTAACAATCTGCAGAGTTCCGTCTACAGGGTGGGCTGGGCCTGGGTTAGTTCCCAGCCCATCATTACCTTTTGATGTTACTGTTGTGCTACGTGGTCCGTATTGGATACGCATTATTTATCGCAAGATTTTCTCTGTGGACATACGCTGCCTCCAAAGGGTGGACCTTCAGTTGGTGGATCTTTACCTTGCCCACAATTTCGACCTTTCATAATGGAGCATGTTGCTCAGGGTCTAAATGCTTTTGAATCCAGTTATATGAGTGCTAGGCATAGTGGTGCACAATTGAAAGTCAATGTCAACACGGCTTCTGGAAGTCAGCAATCAGCTCCTGCTCTGAACTGCTTTCATGCTGCATGCTCATGGTGTAGCTATTTCTAGGCCAACTACAAATGTTGGTAACCAGGTGGCACCTAGTTTCACTCTGACAGGCAGTGCCATTAAATACCTTGGAGTTCTATGGTTGTTCTCACAGTTTCCTGAACTTCTGAAAGAGATACTAGGATCAGTTTTGAATGAGAATGAAGGAGCACTTTTAAATTTGGATCAGGAGCAGCCAGCACTGCGTTTTTTTGTGGGGTAAGAAGCGATTTATTTATAACATATGGTGGTTTTACCTTCAGAATCGTACTAAATAAAGCCAAAATACCCATCCTTTTGAATATGCTAATATAAATGCAATAGGGGTTTACACATGTTTCGATAGGGGTTTACACATGTTTAGATGTGCACCCAATTAATAAGGGAACACAGCATATTTGAACTCCCTTTGGCTGAGCATGTTTTAAAGTCATTGTTTTATACAGTTAGCTTTTGGTATTGTTTTCTTCATTGGTTTTGTGTGATACTGTCATATCTTTGGTGCATGTTTGACCGTACTTTTCCGTATTTTAAGAATGCAGGTGATACTCATTTTTAGCGCATGCCAAACATTCCTTTCTATTTGTCGTTTACAATAATGTTTTATGTTGGGACATCATTTTATATAATTATTTCTTAGAAAAAAATGGTGAAAGCATAATAAATTGAAATATCCTTTCATGACTTTTCCCCTGATACCATTTTCATTTGTCTAGTCAAACAGTTTTGTGTTTATTAGCGGTCAAAGTTTTGGAGGTTTGACAACAGATTCTGAAACCACATCTTATTTATTTACTGAATATATGTGCTTTGTGTTATTATTATTATTTGTTTCCGGTGACCATTGTAGATTGAACTAAATTTAATTTCTCACAAATCTGAAAGCAGTTCCAGCTTCCTGATTGAACTTCCAGCAAGATCCTGGTATTGAAATATGCATTTGTGTACTCACAGCTGAAGATATGTCTTATATTCCTTTTTCTAAAGAAAAACCCGTATATTTCTAAGCGAACATTGTATTGCATCTGATCATGCTTTTTTTCCTGTTCATGTCTTGCGGTGGTTATGTCTTTGCAGTTAGTGTTCAACAAGCTCAAACAGCAGCAGCAGCAAACTCAGAGCCCTGCTCAGGAAGAGCTAGCAACATCTGAGATAACTAAAATATGTTACTATTTCAGCAGGCGTGTCGCCTGTGAACCATTTGATGCTTCTAGGGTTGCTTCTTTTATCACTTTGCTTACATTGCCCATTTCAGTTCTGCGAGACTTCATAAGTCTAATTGCATGGAAGAAAAGTCAATCCCAGGCACATGGGGAAATTGCCAGTGCACACAGGGTTTCGGGTTGAACTCTGTTTGGAGAAGCATGGATCTGACTCAAATGACCACACTGAGAGTTCATCTTCGTCAAAGAGCAACATTAAGCATGACCGAGCTAACCGTTCAGTGGATTTTGGCCTAACATTTGTACTTGAACATGCTGTTAAACATCATACGAACATTGGTGGAGCTACTTGGTTGCCGTATTGTGTGTCTGTGAGACTGAGGTACAATTTTGGGGACAATGGACATGTCATATTCCTTGCAATGGAGGGGAGCCATGGTGGCAAAGCTTGCTGGTTGCAATATGAAGACTGGGAAAGGTGCAAACTAGTGGTTGCCAGGGCAGTGAGTGGAGTCTGCAAATGGGTCCCTTGCCACTGGAGGGATAGGCATCTAAGAGCAACTCCAACAGTTTGGCAAATCAACTTGACATCCATCTAATTTTGGCAAAACAAGAAAAAATGGCCTCCAACAGTTTGGCAAACCAACTTGACAAAAATAGAAACTTGGCAAAACTCACCTCTCCGCGCGCATTTATGCGCACGCGGATCGTGGTTGCCATCGTCGTTTCCCTGTAGGTGGGAGGGTGAAAAAGAATTAAAGAATAGAGAAGGATTCCTGATGTAAGTTTTCAAGAGGTGGAAGGGTACAAACATAATTTTATTTTTCTCAGGATTCCTGATGTAAGTTAGATCTGAGTTTGACAAGTGAATTATGCCAAACTGTTGGAGATGAACTCTTTTTTTACTTGACATCTCTTTTTAGGAGTTGGCGAAACACAAGATTTGTCAAGTAAAATTTGGCAAACTCTTGGAGATGCTCTAACCTATCCATAATATGATCATTTGCATTTTGAAAGGACTTCATGGAAGCACCAACAAGTGTTGAGGCAGCTCCGCAGCTGAAATTTTGAGCGTTTCTTGAGGTATTTGCAGGGGGCCAGGGGGGTACCGAACTAGCTTTATTTGAAAGTGAGTTTAAGAAGGGCTTTGGATATGGCTCTGGCCTCTGGATATGTATTGTATTGCAGAGTTGAGATCATGAACCAGAATGTATATTTTCAGAAGATTGCTGGTAGTGTTCCTGGTACATTTTTTATACAGGTTTAGGCAGGATATATAATGGTGTAAATGTGTAATATGCGAGGGAAGTGTTCAACCAGATGCAGCACTATTGTCTTAACACATAGTGTCCGTTTGTCTAATCAAAACGTTGATGTTATACTGATTTCAAAAGGATACAAAATCATCCGGGTGGTATCAATATATTACTCGAAGAGTTGAAATTAGCGTTGGGACAGAGAACCCCGGGGGCGAGCAACCGTTGCAGATCACGCGCTCACAACCAGCTGTCCGGGAGGCCGATGTGCTGGAACCTGAATGAGCAGTCGTCCGAGTCCTTGCTGAGCACAATCTCAGGACCGTCGCCGTCGAACGCGATCTCGTCGGAGGACGCCTCGCCATCCACAGCCTGCGCCGGCAGCATGACCGCCACCGCCGCTGATGGCCTGCTGGAGCCCGCGCTCCTGAGGAGCGCGGCGGCGCTGTTGTCCTCCCACATGAGGAAGCCGAGCGTGACAGGGCGCAGCGCGTGGCGGTGCAGCGAAAGCAGCTGGCTGAGCGACACGGTGTCAGCGCACCGGACGTCGCCGGCGGCCGATACGGCCCAGGGGAGCACCTTGTCGCGCCCCACCCTCGAGACGACCAGGAGCCTGGAGGCACGGCGCGCGCGGCGGTAGAGCTCCAGCAGGCCGGAGCGCGTGGATGCCACACCTGGCGTGCTCTCGTCGGCCACGGAGGAGACGTAGATGAAGCCCTGCGTGGACGGCAAAAGCAATAATTAATTCCGTGACTACACAATGCAACAACAGCCTCAGCCTATTAGAGCAGTCCCAATAGACCAAACTAACACGGTATCCATAGCATAAGAAATCACCTATAGAAACTATTTTTCACAGTGGTAATGTTTTCGAGTAATAATTATTTTTCTTTATCTCTCCCAATTTCACCAATGAGGAGCATTGCATTATCTCATATGATTTCTCCATGAGGAAACCATTTCTATGATTTGTGCTCTCTTTTCTCATTAATTAGGATGTCACATCATCATTTTACTTAGTTGACAAGCTATTTAACAGGGATAGAAACTATCATTAATACTCCATTAGGAGTGCTCTTACCTCTTCTACAAAGGTTTAGAACCTTAGAACAAATTAAAGAACTGGTGGTGACTTCTTTAGCTGAATTATTTTCTTGATCAACCCAAGTTTAGGAAACTAATTACACCAGGAATTTAAATGGAACAAGTCCAAATTAACCCCCTTCAAGGATAACCAAAGTCTGAATAACCCGCTAAACTATGTTTTAGTTCAATTTACCTCCTAAACTATGTTATTTGGTTCAACTTACCCCATAATACAAGTTGAATTTTAATTTGACACTTTGCAAGATGGTAGTGGACATTATAATCTATATTTACAAAATATTTTACGAATTTTCAACATTACTTTGTACATAATTTTGTACATTAGAGATGAATTTTATTATCTTACCCTATCAAAATAGTTATGAAAAAAATCATGATATATTTTTAACATACCATATGTTGTCTACTATAAACTTAAAATTTGAACTTACAACTCCACTTGATGGAGAGATAAAAAAGGCAAATTGCGTTAAGAGGTAAATAGAACTAAATGACATAGTTTTGGGAGTAAACTGAATTAAGAAATACTCTACGCGGTTATTCAGACTTTGGTTATACTTGAGGGGAGTAATTTATTTTTCGAATTTAAATTGATTATAATAGTCACGCATGAGGAATGGATATGTATGGACTGACGGTCCAAACTATTACAAATCAATAAAACATCGGCAGTTCAGAGTGTACTATGCAACGAACTGGGATTATCTGAAAACTGAGTAATTGTGTGTGGCTGAGTGCTCACCTCTTCAGTCCGACTTATAGCGAAGCCTAGCCTGGTGTCACCTGCTTGCAGCTTGATCTCTAGCGCCAGCTCCCCTGCCACCGGAGCATACCACAGGCGAACCGCCCTGACCACGCCTATGTCCACGCCGTGGTAGTCCTCAAATCCATAGAGGCTCATGGTGGCCACGTCTGCAAGGTCGCATAGGGATCCCATGTTTACCGTTGACAATGCAGTGTCTCCAGATATCTGGAGCAGATCAAGGATAATAAAGCGTTTTCAATTTGTCTCGACTACCATCACTGTTAGAATAAAGCTAAATATCATGTTCAAAACATTTATGTTACTGAAACCCTCATAATTCTAGCTAGGAGACTCGAATCGTTGGAGAAGACAAGATGCACCATACTAGCAAATTATTACCCCGGTTGATGTTTTTTATTTTTTATCATAAAGGCAAATTATTGTGTCATGTTTAGCTCATTGTTTAGATAAGGGTTGGTATAAGGTCATGGGGGGCTATGAAATCCGAGTTATTTCCCTTTCAAATCAATTTTTGTATCAGTTGAAAACAGAAACCGGCCCTCATCCACCTGATCTAGCTAGCGGATTAAAAGTTTGATCAAACAAAAGAGAGATTGCTACAATCTTCCGATCAGTATGCATTTTTTTTGGCGGTACATATATAAGTAAATTAAAATTTGGCAGAGTTTCTAGCAAAATTTTGTTTATCTGACGTACCTTTGTAAGTAGTGGCTCAATCTGCACGTTCTTGTGCACAACGGGGACACCAGAGCTCTGGGAGGACACGAGCCAGGCGTTTGCCCGGGCCAGCGTGTCCTCCAGGCAGAGGTACCTGGTCTGCGACTCATCGGCCGCCTGCGGCAGCATCAGCAGGGAGAGGAAGCTGCTCGAGTTGGGCACCGGCAGCAGGTCCGCCATCTTCCTCTCCCACGGGAACGCCTCATAGGAGGATCCGATCTTGGCATTGCGCAGCGCTGCTGCTGCCTTGGCGTTCTTGGATCCTTTGGGAGTATTGTTGAATTGCATATATGTCAGGGGACCAAGCGAAATTATACGGTCAAAGTACGTGCAAAGATGCAGATGTGTGACGGGTTTCTAGAATTCTAGTGGTAGTAGTAT
The DNA here is from genome assembly GCA_036936925.1 of Cenchrus fungigraminus. Taxonomy (NCBI): domain Eukaryota; kingdom Viridiplantae; phylum Streptophyta; class Magnoliopsida; order Poales; family Poaceae; genus Cenchrus; species Cenchrus fungigraminus. The sequence continues at coordinate 55,935,315 of CM072768.1, read as the reverse complement.
ATTGCAACTCTGGAGAGTTGAAGAGCTTATGCAGCTTATGATTTAATCTAAAAAAATGCAGCTTATATATGATACTGCTAATTGGCTCCTTGATCTGAATGCTGGGCAATCTTATAAGTGAGAAGGCGGTTGCAAGTTGCGAGATAGGAAATGTGTTATGAACTATCTTGTAACCTTTGGATCCTGGAATAAAAGTAAAAGTAGTGGAATTATTGGATGAGTTAGAATGATGCAGCCTTGAACTCTGTTTCTTTGACCTTCCCAAGGTCACAAAACCCAAGGCATATATTTGCAGGTGGTCCTCTTGACCTTTTCTGTTTCATATATTATTACATGGAAATGCGAAATCATGACAGCTCCCCGCTCCCGCGCATGAATCTGTTGGGATCCAACAGAATAACTAGGGCTTATTCACCATCTGTGCAAACTATGCAAACTGCAATCATACACGTTCGATCTAGATTCAATGGAGCGCAAGAGAGGTGGGAGTATTTTTATAGAAAACCACTCGCCAGCCCCTACTAATCTCAACATTTTAGCAAAACACCCCCTGCCGCACACAGCAGACTCCATGGGCGTGGGCGAGCGCTCCTCCTAGGTCGTCGACGTTGGGCGAACTGCCGGGGAGGAGGGGGCCGCTGGGTTTGCCGGCGTCGGGCGAGCTGCTGGGGAGGAGAAGGCCGCGGGCGCCGCCGCGAGCTCACCGTGGCGTCTTCCTTCCCTCCTCTCCACCCATCGTCTTCCTCCTTCCTCAGATCCGGCGCCATGCCCTGTCAAGAGCCGCCATGGCTGCGGCGGCGGAGAGAAGGAGGAGTTCCGCGACCGAAGGTGGGGCTCGGGGGCAGCGGTAGGGTGGGGGCCGTCGGCCACGGGACGAAGGGGCCGCCAGCGGTGGCAGCACCGAGTGGAAGAAAAGCGATTTGGATGCAGAGGCCGACGATTGCAGCAAGCCTCGTCCTGGGTGCCGGTGAGCCCTCCTCAACGGCGCCGCGGGCGACGCGGCTTTCAATGTCGGGGAGGAGCCACCCCTAGAATCCCTGTCCCCGTCCGCGCGTCGCCGCTTTTGGATTCCCCGTCCGTGCGCCGCCCCTGGAGTCCCTGCTCGCGCCCATGTATTGTGCTTCATTCACATGGCTTGGAAAGCAGAGCGCTACGCCGTCGTTCAAGTGCAGGCCGCCGTTCAAGATGCCATGGTGAGGTCCCGACGGCACCCGCGGCCTTCTCCTCCCCAGTAGCTCGCCAAACGCCAGCGACCCAACGGCCCCCTCCTCCCCGGCAGCTCGTCCAATGCCGACGACCCAGGAGGAGCGTTCGCCCACGCCCATGGAGTCTGTTGTGTGCAGTAGGGGGTGTTTTGCAAAAATGCTGAGATTAGCAGGGGGCTGGCGGGTAGTTTTCTATAAAATGCTCTCACCTCTCTTGCCCTCCATCGGATCTAGATCGAGCGTCTAAGATCACAGTTTGCATAGTTTACACAGGCGGGTTGGTTTCCACCTGATACGCTCCCTATTGGGTGATTGTTTTTTTCTGTTCCCTGGGGCTGAGTTAGTCAAATGAAAGGTGGTGGCACAGGAGTTAAGGAGCAACCAACCCATGCATATTGCAGTTCAGCCAAAATCGAGGGGCAAGACCATAGGCCAGTCTCAGTGGGGGTTTCATAAACATTAAATAGGCTGTGACGTGAGCACTTTTGATGATGTGGCAGTGTATTAATGAAGAGAGAGGTAAAACGAGTTTCATGAGGATGACACCCCCTATACACAGTTACCTAGACAACTTGTGTCTTGCATGCAACCTAGATAACAACAATCGATGAAATTATGCATTGAGAGTGAGGTGTTTCATTATTGTTTCAAATATTTTTAGATGATGTGTCACTCTAGGTAATCGTGTTCATGACATCTGCACTGAGACTGGCCTAATGCACGATAGAACTGTCACTACGATGTCAACTACAAGTTTTCAGGAAGAAAATAATGCCAATTATGAAACCTTTGCCTTTTCCTCTTGTATGTGTTAGAAATTCAGATCTATTTGTGCTAGTCTTAAATAATATTTATACTGTATCTAGAAATGTCCTTACAATTAATTGAAGAAGTAAATGTCTTCATCACTAAGTATGTGGTCTTTTTTTACATGGCCATGATTGTCATAATATTTGCAGTTTTGCACCTGTAGAATTTCAGGATATGAACAGGAAAAGGTCTAAATTAAATTCAATTGATGTATTATCTTTCTAGTTTTTAGATTATGTACTTGAAATGATATTCTATATTCCTAAAAGATTGTCATGGTGCAGTAAGCTTATAGATACATAGCATTATTTCTAAAAATAAACTGGTACTTTTTATATCCAAAATAGCATTGTTCTATTGCTTGCGATATATAGTTACTAATAAGATTAACAAATAATTTAATTTTACTATAAAAGTATTACCAATAGCCCAATACCAACCCAGTACAGCGTGTTCGTTTGGCTGGTGACTGGTTGCTGGTGCTGATTTATTCTAGGAGAAAAGTATTACTGACTAGGGGTTGGTTTATTCTGAGAGAAAAATATTATTGATTGGTGACTGCTGCGACGAACAAGACATTTCTAATAGAATGTCAACCTTTTGTTAGTTTGACCACATCTACATGTAGCAGCGGTACCATATTTAGCGATGCACAAAGGAGGTAAAGAACCTAATTAAGCTTAGATTTTATTCTTACCCTACAGTTTTATTTCTGAAACCACATGGCACAACCCTTGAAACTAATAAATATTTGTATTATTTTCAGACTAACATGCAAAGCATACTGTAGCATAAATACATCCCCAGTTGTTTACACTTGCAAAGCTGGTCTATTTGCATGTTCCTTTGTATAGTTAATTAAAAGCGGAAGAGAAGAGGAATTGGGTTCTTAATATTTTATTTCTGTTGGTCAATGCTAAGTCCCCACACCTACATTAAAATTTAGGATTGTATAATCAAGTACATTCAAATGGATCTGCAAAAGGAAATAAACATTCACATGATGCTGAGATCGATTGAAGAACATCCCTACTTGGAGAAAAATAATTGTGTTGGTATTCCAGCCTACTGTTCTTCATGTGCCAATGTGGTCATGTATATGCGAGCGAGGACAACAGAAATTAAACATTACAAGGTTACAACTATACATAATCATAAATGCATGATGGCACTACGCATAATACAGTAGCACAGTTTCCAATCTAGAAAATAACAAATTAAAAAAAGAATATTAGCCCAATATATTCCATGTTGGTCACCTCATAATGTAATTGTAATGAGTAATATTTCAATAGCATTATAAAAAAATCCCACAAAGAATGCAATTTTAGAAAATAGATCTAATTACATGTTTAATTAAGTAATCATATCTGATCTGCATGTCAAAACTTACTATACGTGACAAAAAAATACGAGTACTAGAGTCTTTTCACACCACCACTAATAATATATCCTAGAAAAACTAGAATTTCACGACGGAGTCTTTGTAGTGATATGCCGGACCATGTATTTCTGTTTGCACCAATTCTTTTGTCCCGCATAATGCAGTAGTAACGTGCATGCGTGTATTGAGACATTATGAGCAACACAGCAAGTGCACCTTCGAGGTCGAGGCTATCATGGTCATGGCTGGAGCGTTCGCCGTCTGCGGAGCCATCGTCCCCGCCGCCTCCGTTCCTGCGGCCCTTCCTCCCGCTGCTCCCGCCGGCGGACGACGACGAGGACCGGCTGAGGTCCTGCGCCGCCGCTAAGCAGGCATCCTCTCCCGCGTAGCCTCCCGACGCGGTGGCGGAGCCGCCGGACGACGACGCGCCCGGCGCGTGCTCGCCGCGCTTGAACGCCGACTTGAGGAGCTTCTGCACGCCGCGCTTCTTGGCCGCCGCGGCCTTGCCGTCGCTGCCCCCGTCCGCGGCACACGTGGTTGCAGCCGGCGGCGCGCTTGGTGGCAGCGCGAGCGGCGGATGCTGCGACTGGGAAGCAGCAAAGGCATGCGCATGTGGGCGCCGCGCCGGCTGCCCGTGGCGTTCTGCCGGCGGAGGTGGCGATGGCGTCGGGCGGTTGCGGCACGGGCTTGTCTTGCTCTTGGCCACCGGTGTTAGGGAATGCATGGCGATCGAGGAGGGGAGGAGGGAGGAGGTGGGTGGCACGTGTGTTCTGGCCGCCGCGAGCGCGCGGTTTATTTATGGCGGCGCGCCGTGTACGCGCGTGCGTGGCGACGAGCTCGCACAGGGGACGGGGATCCAACGGATGAAATAAAATGTATCGCGTCGGCACCCGCGTAGCACTGTGATTCGTTCGCTAATGAAATAAAATGCACCTAACGGCGTGGGCGTGCAGAAAACAAGTGCAAGTTGTTTATACTTGTATCTATACTATAAGGAGCGAAGACAATTGAAACTTTTCTCTCCCAAATCGGGCTCACCTTACCCCTCACGCTGGACCCACCCGTCATATGTTTTTTTGGAAGTGGACAGGGTGGAAGGACTATGAAGTACAAAAAAATCGTAATTTGGAGAGCGTTTCTGCCAAAAACGAAATTTTTTTCTCACTCCACCCACGCATACCCGCCCGCCTGTACCCGCGACGGGCCCACCACCTGCACCCCGCGCCCACCCGTACTCTGTCGCGTTGGGTCCACCCACCCGCACCCCCACCCCTGCAGTCCCGCACCGTCGGCTCCCCCACGCGTCGTGGCGCGATGCGTCGCCGCCGGCATCACTCACCGCGCCACCACCTGTCCACCTCCATCCAACACCTCCTCCTCCCCGCCCCGCGATGTGGAAATTGCGGGCGCACAGAGCCGGTGGCCTGGTTGTAGGCCGCCGCCATCTCCATGGCCGTCAGCGCTCTCGGGAGCCGGCACCCCGCGATGCAGAGATTCGGCGGGCGCATGGCACCGACGGCCTGGTTGTAGGCCGCCACCGTCTTCTGGGCCATCGCAGCGCTGAAGTCGCCACCGACGCCCTCGGGGACTGTAGCGGGCGAACCATCGGCGGGAGGCGGGCGAGAGATCGGAGCTGGCCATGTCGGAGGAGCGGTTCCTCGCCGTGGCGGAGGAAGCCGCCAAGAACGCCGGCGAGGTTCCCTCCTCATCTCTCATCTCCGTGGATTCGTTGCCTTGTCTTTTCTTTCTTCCTGTGTCGCATCCTTACAGGTTCTTGATTTCCTGAGCAGCCTGCGGGGACCTCATCTTCAACCACCTCCGCAAGCGCTACTCAGACCACAAGTTCATCGGGGAGGAGACGTCGGCGGCGCTCAGCGCTACCGCCGACCTCACCGATGATCCCACCTGGATCGTCGACCCACTCGACGGCACCACCAATTTTGTCCATGGGTCGTAGGCTCACTGCACAATGTTTTTCTTCTCATGTCAATTTTATCTGCATTTTCAGAAATTGCAGCTTGCCCTTTGTGTGTGTCTCGATTGGTCTCACCATTAGGAAAATTCCCACAGTTGGAGTTCTCTACAAATGCGGTATCTAATGAAGTTTCCTTCAAGTGTTCATATGTGTTGTGTTGCATTGAGTGAAGGATGCTATAGAATCTATCCTGATACAGATTTAGTAGTCATGTAACGTAAAAATAAGAAGGTTATTTTATTTGTATCAGATTTATATTGTTATTTAAAGTCCTAACTTTAACAGTATGCTATATTTGGCTCACTGCATTTGAAAAGATTGTTAGTCTAATCTCATTGTTCCATTTAGCTTTTCACAACAGTTCGTGGAAAAGGTGCTTTTCTAAATGGTTCTCCAATCAAAGGTATACCCAGATTTGGTGACAATCAAATGAAGTAACATGTTGGCGCTTCGGGTACTTGCACACTGTTATCCTCTAACTGCTTATTCTAATTTGAACATGTGCATTTCCATATGCAGCATTATCTCAAGATGAGTTAGTGAAGGCTCTTCTGGTAACAGAGGTAGGCAACTTATACAATGAAGTTTACACACCAGACCAGGAATATAGTCATATGTTTCTCCATTAAAGTTTGTTGGTCACGAGAGGTTGATAAATTGATTAGTATATGTAGGAACTATATTTGCTGCTCTCTTAGGATTTCATGATTTTATCAGGAAAATCTAATTTTGAAAAGAAAATGTACTTCTACCAGATGAGTAGAAATTGCAATCTAAATAACTGAACAAACTAACTTCATTTGTGCAATCATGGATAAGACATGTGAATAATTTAAGAAAGATAATTCATGTATGCTCCTTATATTTTGACACCTAACATTCTCAATACATTCATATCATTAACTTGATTTTTTGTTTGAACGACAAATGCTCCCATGTAATTGCATACAATACAACTTTCTGAACCACAGCTGACAATTTACATCCTGGAACCTCTTACTCAAAAGAACTTAATGGAAATATTGAACTGATAATAATTATACTGATTGATCAGGTTGGAACTAAAAGAGACAAGACTACTCTTGATGATACAACCAATAGAATCAACAAGCTACTGTACAAGGTAAACCTCGTAAAGTAACATCAGGTGTATGGAATATAAATACAGTATGACACATTAACATTCTTAACTCGGTTTTCTTTTTTCTTTTCTTTATTTTTTTCATATTCGCTCCCTAAGGATGTGTGGCTCCTTGACGCTAAACATGTGCACTGTTCCCTATGGTAGGCTTGATCTGTGTTACGAGATGGGATTTGGTGGCCCCTGGTACAGTTAACCAAATTAATAGCAGTAGCTTATATCATCTGCTTGTGCATCTCAATCGAATTGCTAATTTTCCTCTAGGGATGTTGCTGCTGGAGCTGTGATCCTTCAGGAAGTTGGGGGCCATGTGTTTGATAGCGTAGTGCTTCGCCTATTATTTGAAGCCTAGACAAGCTTAAAACTATTACTAATCTGCTTGTTTTCCTTTTCTATCAAGTTACTATATTAATAATTTGTTAATCCTTGTTTCGGAATGGAAATGTGGAATTTGGACAGGGCGCCATAAAGAGCATTGGTTTGGACCTGATTGCTGATCCTCCATAATCAACGTCTCGCATTGGAATTTGAGAAGAAACATCAGGAGATCTTGAGCTTGACATGCCCAAGTGGTCTTGTTACTATACAAGGTATAAAATGACCATATGAAAATCCTACTTTAGAAGGTTTTGGCAGGTTATGGTTCTTAGGTTAGAGGATTGGGTTAGGAATCCTAAAAGAGTTTGGGCATCATTCAGCTTAGAAAGAGAGTGCCCAAGGATGGCAGTTCTTAGAAACTTGCATTGCAGCACTGCTTCAAGCAACAACATATTCAGTTATGTGCAAATGTTCACACTTTGCTAAATGTCTATCAGGCAATTTGATATTTTTGAACTAGGATAACCTTTTAAAAAAAGAGATGTTGTGTGTTAACTATCTCTCACTGATGTCATATTTTCCTGCAAAGAATTCCTTCTGAACATATGCTAGCAGCATGTTTAAAAATTCATATACTTTCTTGTTTACTCCATTCATTGGGCATTTTAGTTGATGTATACCCCATAAGGTATCAATTTTTCCATATGCAGTCCTCACAGACAGGTTACTTCCTGATATCTAAACATAAGATCCATACTTTCTATCAATGTTTTGGTGCGTACCATAAGTTAGTACTATTCTTTTGATTCTTTTTCTGAATTTTATCTGATGTCCTTGATTACAGTTCTCTGAACTTGGCAGGAACATATATAACCTCTACTACTTCTGCACTGGGAGTGGGAGATGACTACTTGAGCGTGCAGAAGGTAGCTGCTTTGATGTTTGTCAGATAATCACCAACGATGGAAGTGGGGATTATTGTTTGTTTGATCTTGGCAAACAAGTGAGGCAAGGAAGTGCTTTCAATTCTTTTGGCATGCACTCTTCTGAACGTAGCTTGCATCTCAATGTATGCTGAGCAAGGACAACAGAACCTCTGGTGGTGGGATCAGGAGTTGGGTAAATGTAAGCCTTATCATTTTTTTGTTTGTTTTATTTGGAATTAAGCACGTTGTTGGAGAAAATCGCATTTTCTCCTGTCGATGAGGTTGTTTTCTCTGGAAATAAAATTATTGTGCTATTTAGTATTCTATATATCTATTCAATCTTCTATATCTATACTATAAAGCACGAGTTCTTTTAAAAAAATTCCCACCAGGAAATCTACTCTCTTACCCCTCATAGGAGGTCCCACATATCAGTTTTAGGCCCACTTTTTCCGTAAAAATTGACAGCGAAAGAGAGGGCACGTTTTCGACATTTAGAAAATACTTTTCGCGAAAAGCTTCTTTTTTTACCTCGGTTTGTTTTACTCGCCCGCGGTACCATTTTCGACGTTCAGAAAATACTTTTCGCAAAAAACTTCTTTTTTTCACCTCAGTATGTTTTGCCCGCCCGCGGTACCCACTGACCTTATTTTCCGCGTCACTGATTTCCCTTTCCAAGACACAATTTTTCTACATTTGAATTATTCCCAAATGATAGCCTTTCCATATTCTCTATTTTAACAACGCAATGGAATGTCCATGTTCGATGAGCATTTTTTGATATTTTTTAGACACGTGCGTGCCGCACGTGAGTTTGTAATGAAGACCAAAGGACAGAATGTATAATTTGATTGACATGCACTTCTTGATCTCACAGTTATGGATTGACACACACACACACACATATATAAGCATACGGAAAGTGAGAAGGACAATTCCAGGATATAAGAACTTGGACAGTAAGAAAGAAATTGGAATCTACTGTAGGTGCATACTGCTGTCTGTCTGCAATAAGAAAGAAGGGACTCATGTGAAAATATCAAAAAAAAAACTAATCATGCCAGGATGTCACATACACAGAAATTATATCTGCAGGTCGATTGTCGTTTTTTCAAATTGCAGCTCTAAAACTAGAAGTTCAGTGGCATTTTTAAAAGTAACTAAACTGAATAAAGAACAGGCGCTATATACAATATCTTATTTTTTCGGTTTTACTTCCTGGCCTGGCGATAGCGAAGCCATGGGCTCCTGCAGCCGCACAACTAATGCCTGTCACCGCGCGCTTGCCAGCAATGGCCGTCGGAGCTCCTCCTCTTGGCTGTCCACACCTCGAGCACAGCGCTTCGCCCAATCGAGTGTTGTTTCGCACTTCTGCCAAGCCCTGTTGAACCTGACACCGCAACTCAAGCACCACACCCGATGGGGAGGGGAAGAAGACTCTGCGCCATCTTCTGCGCCGAGGCGCATCGCGCCGCCGCTCGTCGGGAGAGTCGGCGCAGACGCGAGCTCGTGTCGCCGCCCGTCGGGAGGAACCTGTCTTCCTCCTCCAAGTGGCCGCCGGTCTGCCATGGAGGAGAGCTCCGCCGGGCGGCAGGAGCTTGGGGAGAGAGGAGGCGCCTAGCGAGCGCGGAGACGAAGTCTGCCCGCTGTCACGCCCCTGCTACCCAGGCCGCCGCGCTCGTTCTCCAGCGTGGATGAGAACTTGTGATAATTTTTGATTTTCTCATGTCTTGTGGTTAAAGTAGAAGAACATGACAAGCAATGGATTGGCCGGAGAAGCAGTGAAGCAATGTTTGACAGTTTTCCATATGCCAATGATAAGTTATATGCAAAGATGATGTCAAATTCAAGAAGATATGGATGTATCATTAGTATTGGTAAGGCTGCATTTTTCCACGACGATGCAATATGTTAATCGAGAGTATTTTGTGTTTATCAACTATGCTATTCACCATATCATAGACAGTTTCTATTTAAAAATAATAATATGTGTGCTGCGGAATACATACGAAAATATTGTAGAACACGTGCGTGTCGCACGTGCACCTTACTAGTTTTTTTAGAAAAAGAAAAGACTACTGTTAGCGCTTGTACGTCCGTTCTGGGTGCTAGCATCGGACGTCTCTGTGACCGTTGGATTTAAAGCAACTCAGCCCATCAGCCGTCGGAAAAAGTGCAGCGACCCATGTTGCGAGCCATTGCGAGCCATGTTGCAAGCGTGTTGCGTGCAACATCCAACATCAGGGGGCTTCTCCCTCCCCCTGGCACAACACCTAAGCGACCCATATTGCGACCATGTTGCGACCCGTGTTGCGTGCAACATCTAATATCCCAACATCACATGTCTACAACATCGAAACTCAACATCCACAACATTAAAATTTAATGTTTGCAACATCAAAATATTTAGATCTAATTTTGAAACATTCAACGGAACACTTGCAACATGTCAAGAACGCGGATGCAATATGTTCACAACGATTACAACATGAATGACAAACAATTGTGCCATGAAGGTGACCAATTGCAACATGTCAAAAACATTGTTGCAACACTGATATACAACAATTGCAATATAAAAACAAAAAAAACACAAAACGGGAGGAGGCAGTAGCTCCCCACTGCGTATGCACCCCGCGGCGGCGGCAGGAGCTCCTCCCCGCCCCAACGACGGTGGTCGGGGTTGAGCTCCGCTGCGCGCGCCCCGCCGCGGCGACAGCCGGGGTCGACCTCCCCCACGCGCGCTCACGCCCGCGACGGCGGCAGCGGCCGGGGTCGACCTCCCCCGCGCGCGCCCTTGCCCTCGACGACGGCGGCGGCAGGGGTCAACCTCCCCGGCACTGGATCCACGCCGGGGGTACGGGAGAGGAGCCGGGGTCGCCCGCCGTCCGCCGGATCTGCACTGAGGAGATTTGCCGACGGCACCCGCTCCCGCATCGCACCGAGGGCGAGCTCACCGAGGTCGACAGCGCGCGGAGCAGAGCACGGGGCGCTGGCGGTACGCGGCACGGCGAACAACGCTGGTAGCACGGAGAGCTCCCTCGCCGGGAAGCACCAGCGCTGGCGGCAGCGGAGCTCCCATGCCGGGGAGCACCTGCGTTGCGGGCGCGTGGGGCAGGGGGAGGAGCCAGCCAGCCAACCAACCACCAGATCCAGGCCGTGGGAGGGAGGAAGGAGCCACCCGAGCGCCGGAGTCGCACCGCCGCCCCGCGCAGGCTCCACACCGCCGTCTGCACCGGAGGGGAAGGAGAGAGGAGGGCAGGAGAATGAGAGGGGTGACCTGTGTGCTGACTTGCGGTAGGAGGAATGGGGACAGTTTGGTCACTGGAGTGGATAGAGGCGTCCGATATTTCCTACACGTCCGGACGTATGTAGTGAAGCATTACTGAAAAGAAAATTGTTTTCTACCTCTGATAGCGCACAACAAAATTTTTACATCATTTTCAGCATTAAAACTGATAATTAATCAGGGAAAGGAGAACACACATAATAGGAAAAATCAAAATCAGAGTTTATTACTGCTTCTTCATCCAGTTTGTGTAAAAATATCCAAAGCGACAATTTTTAGTGCTTTGGTTGCCGAATGGATGACCTCTCTTGTGTCATCACGCTGCAGTAGGGACCAAAACCGCAATCAATATGCTCCTCCGAAAATAGCATGCATAAAAGGATGAAAATGTTTTTTTTTGAAAAATAATGTCGTTACGTGTACACTAAATAGCCCACATAACAGCTGCAACCCCCACTAGGCCACAAACGATTTGTCCTGGCGGCTAAAACTGGTCTTTGCTGGTGGGCGCGGTAACCGCCAATAACTTTGAGCCAGTAAAAATGGCTCTTTGTGCTAGCGGGTGTCTGCCTACTAGCACAGAGGCTATCTGGCTGGCGGGTGCTTATGCCGCCCGCCAACACTGAGGCTTTCTGTGCTGGCGGATGCTTATGCCGCCCAGCGAAAGATTTTTTCATTTTGCTATATAATTCCCCACAATTATTTATTATTTGTACATAATTCACTATTTTTGTTTATTATTTGTATTTGTTTGCTAAATTCACTCGCATTTATTATAATTGGTATTTGCAGGTCAAATTCACTTGAATTTATTATTATTATTTGTATTTGACCGTCAAATTCAAATATATCTATCAACCACATAATCCAAACTAGCATATAATAAATACATAAGTCACATTACTAAAAAAACATCCTACATAATAGATAATCCTAGGACACCTGTCTACGTAACTTTTCCAACTCGTCCAAAATCAACACTCCTTCGTCATTGAGTAATTCTCCATCCTCATGAAAAATCTCACATTGGATGAACCTCTCCATGTCCGCACAAATGTTGTCGAATTGCTTGCCACCCAGCTTCCCCTCCATGTCCGCACAAATGTTGTCGAATTGCTTGCCAACCAGCTTCCCCATGATCCCTCGATGGTAGGCATCGTCAGCACGTACACACAATAAATGAAGATTACTATGCATTACCATTAGTACGATAATTAGCACATGGTTGTGTATAAACAATAGGCTAACATCTTCAGTATTCGTCCGGTACCTCTCATTATTTCTCAAGGTCTCGCACACATAATATCCACACAGTACACTGCCGGGAGGTTGCTTGTAGCACTGCAAACAAATAAAAAATGATAAGTAGTTATTAAAAAAAGTGTACAACTCTGATAAAAACCAAGTTGTTATCACTACAAGAAAAACGTTGACTAGTGACGCAACTATATTTTAACATCATTGATTTATGACGTTCCTGGCTAATCTCGTCATAACATTTCACTTCCGAGCAATTTTATTGAGAAAAAAAACTATCATCATAACGGTTGCTACTGTAGCCGGGCATTTTCTGTTCCATGTTGGTTTTGTGATGCCATAAGCTCTTCAAGAATGTCATAAACCAACATCGGTCCCACATGTAAGTTGAAGTAGCAGTATAAATCAACCTTGGTCCCACATGTAAGCATGGGGGGATTGTTGACGCTCATTTATGACACCCCTAGAGCATTTGTTACATATAGATTTCAGCTTTGATTTGAAACTAACCAACCACTAGGCATACTAATGATGTTACAAGTTCACTTTTGCATGTGCTTTTGGAAGTGTTATGTTTATGTAGGAAATTACACGCTTAATGGATAAGTTCGCATTGAGTTCCGAGGAGGCTATGCAAGAGGATCAAGGAGCTTCGTTCGTATGCGAATACAAGATGAACTTACTTCCAAAGGTGGCAAGGACCAAGATGCAATGACAACATGTTGACGGTTAATAGTTGTATCAAAGTTCGTTTGGACTTGCAAGCGGACAAATCCTCCGTTGTAGTCAAGGGACCCTTCTTCCCTTAAGTGTGAACCCAAGGTATCGAATCCATGGAACAATGTGTAACGCAAGATCCAATCTAATAAAACTAAGAACACTTTGATCATCAAAAGGAGTACTTTCGCATCTAATCTAGAAAACATCAAGAAAACGAATCTAATCTACTAAACACCAGAGGTAGCAAGAGAAAGAGAGGGGAGAACCAATCTAGAGGTTGGATCGGGTCTTTTGTTGAAGTTCCAAAACCAAGAAGAATAAAGCAAACGAATCTCATTAAAAGCTTCTTTAAATCGTGGCTTCCGTTCCAACTCTGAAGACGCCCGCCTTTTGGAGCCACCGTCCTGTCACAACACACTCCTATTCGTGAGGGTTAGCCTAGGGCGAGTCCAAGAAGAACAAGATGAAAACGCTCAGTAGATCGGGTATGCACCTCTAGCCACCATGGCTACAAGAACAACCTATGCAATCTATCTGCGGAATAGATTGGAGAATAAGAAAACCCAAGCGAAGACAAAGTCGTAGTGAAAGCACTTGATCGCTAGAAATCAGATTCAATCTTGCAAATTCAACATGAGAGTATAATACATGGACAAGATCACCACCGTGATCCTACCTTGATCTTGATCCTAGCTCCGGGAACTCCGACGTGGTCTTCCTTGTAAGGTTCCCACGTCGGCTAGGGAAACCCTAGCCAACTTTTACGGGTGCATCTTCGGCGATTCTCACGGGATAGAGAATAGAGTTGTCTCCCAACTCTAGACACATGGCCATAGGCTTGAGCTCCGGTAGGCATAGCTTCTCGAACACGTCTCTTGGCATGACTCCCACACTTGCTCCAATGTCGCATATTGCCATCTCGTGCTTGTTGGCAAGCATGTCTCGGAAGTAGCATGGAGGCATCTTCATGTATTGGCTTGGCATCTCAAACTCCAGTCCTTCGGTTGTGATCTTCGTGGTCTCCTTAGTGTGATCCTCCATCTCCCCCGAATGAGTTTGAATAGCCATCACCGTCTCGGGACCTTAGGGTCGTCTCGGCAAGTTGTTTCACTCGCGTCTCTAGCATCTTCATCATGTTGAACACTTGACGGATAGAGCTTCCGACCTCTGTGACCTTGCCATCTATATTCTCCAATATTTTTTTCATAGCCTTGAACTTAGTGACGGTGTCCTTGTTGATCTTAGCTTGCTCATCCATGAAGTCCTTCAATTGCATACAAAGCGGAACCAGATTTTCAATGGACGAACTCGCATTAAATTGAGGTTTACCTTGCCCGTAGCGGAAGTTTGGTGAATCTCCTTTCCTCATGTAGTCGAGCACCATTGCTTCCTCCAGACAATCTCCTTGGACATGGTCGTACTCCCCACACTCCTCGCATGTGGATCTTGCCTTGGCCGCCTTTAGGTCTTGAGCTTCTCTCTCTATCTCTATCTTCTCCATCCTCCTCTTAAGTAAACTGATATGACATTCAAGGAGTTCGGCTCGCATGTATTCATTGAAACACTCCAAAGCTTCTGCAATCGTCTCCGTTGGAAATTGAGCAAATGTATCAATCTTGTTGCGCAAACTCCGAGTCTTGGTCGGCGAATAAAATTCCTTCATAAAGTTCCTCATCAACGCTTCCCAATCTTGTTTCAACTCCGCCGGTAGAGTGTGGAACCAACGCAAAGCTTTTCCAAGTAGTGAGAACGGAAAAAGCCTTGCCCTCACTTGATCTTGAGTCACCCCATCCTCATCGAAAGTATGACATAGTTGAACAAATGTATGGAGGTGAAGGTTCGGATCCTCTTTACCGGTGAAAGGCGGGTGTTGCACCATGCGGATAGTTGAGACCTTGATCTTGAACGGCCTTCTGGCATCTTGAAGGTTTATGATAGGTAGATCAACAATGTCCGGGGTGCATAGCTCGATCTTGCGCTCCGGTTGCGGTTGTTCTCCCATGGGTGGCGGTTGAGGTTGATCTTCCTTTGGACTTGGAGGTTGAGGTTCCTTTGGAGATTCCGGCGATCCTTTGGCCTTGGCTTTTAGATCTAGGGTTTCCAGTCCCTTAGCTTGTGTTGCACGTCTCCTTTGCCTGTAAAGTTTTCCTGGATCATCCACAAAAGAAATTTTGGGTTTCTTGGAGAAGAAGCCATCCATCTCCGGTTAGGGTTAGCGAAAAAACAAAAATCTAAAAAGAAAAATTAGGGTTAATCAAAAACTAGATTATATTGATTTTTTTTTCTTTTTGAGGATGATCAAAGTTAAGAGATGCAAAAGAAAAATCAAAAGAAAAACTAAAAAATATTCACAAGAACGCGATACTAGATTGGATCTTGATTGCTTGTTCCCCGGCAACGGCGCCAGAAAAAGGGGCTTGTTGACGGTTGACTGTCGTATCAAAGTTCGTTTGGATTTGCAAGCGGGCAAATCCCCCGTCGTAGTCAAGGGACCCTTCTTCCCTTAAGTGTGAGAACCCAAGGTATCAAATCCGTGGAACAATGTGCAACGCAAGGATTCAATCTAGTAAGGCAAAGAAACTCTTTCTTTTGAAGAACCAAGTTGCATCTAATCTAAGAGATCATCAAGAAAACACATCTAATCTAATCTAATCTACTAAAGAGGTAGCAAGAGAAAGCAAAGAGATAACCGATCTAGAGAGCCTAGATCATGCTTATGTTGTAGCTCCAAACAAGATAGATGAAGATAGAAAAGCGAATCTCATAAAAAGCATCTTTAAACCGTGGCCTCTGATCCGATTCTGAAGATGCCCGCCTTTTGGAGCCACCGTTCTGTCACAACGCACTCCTATTCGTGCGGGTTAGCCTAGGGCGGGTTCGAGAAGAACAAGTTGAAAACACTTGGTCGGTCCGGTATGCACCTCTAGACACCGCGGCTACAAGAGCACCCTATGCAATCTATCTTAAGTATAGATTGGGGAAGAAGCAAAACCAAGGGAGAACAAAATCATAGAGAAGGCACTTGATCGCTAGAAATCGGATTCACTTAAAGACTTCACCATGAATGATTACATGAACAAGATCACCACCGGGATCCTACCTCGATCTTGATCCTTGCTCCGGAGCTCCGACGTGGTCTTCCATGCAAGGTTCCCACGTCGGCTAGGGAAACCCTAGACAACTAGCACGACCCTCCTCTCCAAGGTGGTGTCCCTCTAGCTTCTTTGCTCCTCGGCGGCGGATGACGAATGAATTCATGCGTGGCTCTTGGCAGGGGTCCTATAAATAGCCCAAGGAGCAACTAGGTCAAAGGGGGCGTCGAACCGGGCCCGGAATGGGTTGGGCCGGCCGGCCTGGGCCCATCTCGGCCCAGTTCGGCCCCGGTTTCCTCCCGGTCGCTTCTCGTGTCTTCTAGAACTTTCCACCTTCTGCATGTGGGCCCTTGGCGTCAGCTTCTCCGCGGTTTGGATAGGGCTCCTTGTCGCGCAAGCTTCAGCATTTTCTGTCCAGGTCCTCGGAGTTTTCTGTCTTCACGGTTTGGTCCTTGGGCCACTTGGAGTCATGTTCACTTCGTGTCTTGACTTGTGACGGGCTTCATGATCTTGTCACAAAGTGCTTGATGAACTTTCCCGGGAAGTCTCCCTTTTAGCTTTAAAACCCTGCATAAACAATAAACTCCAAAAACCACATGCGAGTGTGAACATGACATATCATGAGGGTTAGGATCGTTAGTTAGGATATCAAATCAATACCAACACCGAAGGTAAACTCATGGCTAGGTTGACGGAAATTCACCGTCAACAGTGTTCTTCGTGACACGACCCTTTGATCTTGTTGACTAGATGAATAATTTTGCATTCCATTTGTATGGCTGCTAGTCAATTAGAATATAGTGAGTCTCCTGCATATCTGAATTAGACCAAAGTGTCATTCATATCTCTTTGTATCGTCTTGATTTTGTGATGGGCAAGGTCTAGCTGTGCTCGCGGGTTCGTCGCTCCGTATTCCTACGGAGTGCTGTAGTGTTGCTACGGGACGTCAGACGTAGCCGTGCTATAGTAGTAGTCGGTAGTGCAGACGTGGTGTCTGGACTACGGGTTATCCTTCGATTGCCTTGTATCCCACGGTTTGTTTTGGGGTAGGCCGCAGTGGTGACAGCCGTTGGACCCTTTCGGAATCCCCCACGTTCGGATACAGGTGTAGGCAACCATTTGCCGTGAACCGACTGTTATAGCCAGGAGGGTCCGGTGTCCGAAGCGAGATCCTTTGCAGCTAGCACCCCCTAGAACCAAGTACCAACAAGAGATACCATACCTCTCTCCTACCTCAATACCAACATTGAAGGTAAACTCATAGCTAGGTTGACGGAAATTCACCGTCAACATCTCCCCCATGCTTAAACCTTGCTCGTCCTCGAGTAAGCCTTCGATGGATATCAGTGTTGCCTTTCATTGTTTAAACCCTGCACTTGATCATACACGAGAAAACATAATGCTCTCAAAAATTTAATTTGTTAAAGTTCCATAGTGTACTAGCCTTCATCCCTACGGAGGGTGGATATCAATTAAGCTCTTCCCACAAGTAATTAGTCATGCTCCCAAATTTCAAATGAACAGAAATTTTGAAATAAAGTACAAGATGAAGAAAAGAGCTAAACCAAGTTCAAAAATTTAAACCACCTTGCATCTTGCTCATGAACTCTCATCTCATCTTGTCCCTTAAGCCTATTTATTCTACTCCTTTCTCCTCTCAAAAATATATATAAGTGGAAGGCTTTATATGGAGCTTTTGGGAAAAGTTTAGTCCTACCAAGATATTATAATTGAGATATTATCAAAACAAGACAAACTTCTCATGGTCTTACCGAGACTCGTCAAAAAGGTCATTGGAAAAATAATGTTACAAGGAGGAGGGGGGAGAGATGAACACACACTTTTTGAGATAAGTGTACATGTGCAAATGGCAAAGAGTGATCCCGAGGCACAAATAAAGTCCTCGTTATCGGATTGCACATGGTTGGAAAGATGAGTATGGGTCTTGATCTTCAATCCTCTTGAAACTCCTAATGCATCTAGAGAGCCGAGGAGCTTTATTTATTTATTTATTTATTTATTTTCTTTCTCATATATATTTTTTCCTTCTCTACTTTTTCTTTCTCTTTCTTCTCCTTTTTTTCTTTCATACTTTTTCTTTCTCTCTATTTTTTTCTTTTTTTATATACCCCCTTGAACTCTAGATTACATTGTACCTACCACCTTGGCAGCTCCCCCCCATGCTTAGATGATTGCACGTCCTCGAGCAAAGAGGAGGCAAACTTTTTGTGCCAAGGTAGGTACTAAAAGTTCTATGTTTTCCTCGAGAGAAACACTTGAAATCTTCTAGGGATCCTTCACGCAACCTTCATGTCGTCTTGGAGGTCTCCCAAAATTATACTTCAAGCCTTGGCACCTTCATTCTTGTGATCTTCCTTGAAATATTCATCCATACTCAAATGATAGGTTGTGGTCAAGGAGGTAAACACAAAAAGATATATTGGGTTTTATGGGTGGATATCCGACGATGTTTGTGAAATTTCTGATGTGGAGATTCACAATGCACGGATAGAAAAGGCTAGCAACAAGATAGGTATGCAAAAACGGAATGACCAGCTTCTTAGTCTCGGGCCAGAGAAATCAAGCCCTGAATTAACTCACCCAAAAATAAATCTTGTATACTAAGTTTTTGCACTCAAATAAATATAAGGCTTTGGATAGGTAGAGCAACATGCAAGAGGTATTAATGACAAGGTTAGCATAGTTTTAAGAACAAAAAATAAATCATCTTTAACCCATCCAAAATTGAGAGAATGAAAAGAAAACTATGGGTCTTATCTTTATCATAACCTGCGCAAAGGATTAAGCTAGCATTTAATTTAATTTCAGATTTGCATTTATAGAGAGCATTAGCTTAATCATGCATAAAACAAGTACAAAGATAAGCAAAGCGGCAACTTTCATCATATATCAACATGGCATCAACTTATTATCTTCACTAAAGGTGATAATCATGGTGGCAAACTTTATTCATGTTGATTTAAAGCAAACTCTACTACTAACGCACATGCTGAAAATAAATAAAAAACAGAAAATGCTAGGCACACACAAATTTGCATAAAAGCTGAAAATAAAGAGAAGAGAAAAGAAAAAATCAAACCGAAGTTGAAGGCGTCATTATTATTTTTCTTTTTCCTCCTTCTCCATTCTTCATCTTTCGGTGGTTGATATTGATGGTCTTAAGCGGTGTATCCTTGCTTGTAGTGTGATTGAGCCGGTTCCTTCTTTGACTTGCATTGGTTTGGATGAGGCGCCATGAAAGCTTCGTTGGGCGCCATGTATGGTGGAGGAGGCGGCGGCATGGCTGCCCCACTCCCCCCATGCTTGCATCGGCACACTTCATAAGATGGTGGAGGCATTGGTATTCCTCCATAAGGTGGTGGCATCGGGATCCCTCCATGTGGTTGTTTATTAGCTTGATGTGCAGCCCCTCCTTCATCTTGGGCTACGGAGGATGATCCTTCTTCAACAATTCTTCCTTTTTATTCTTCTTCGCCGGCACAAGAAGTCCTTCCTCTAACCAATTTTTGTCTCCCTTCAACAAATAATCTCAGCCCCATGTTGGAAAGAGGAACATCAACTTGCACCCTCTTCTCTCATCTCCACTAATATATTTTCCTTGCTTCATGTACTCGACCCCCAAGAAAATCCAGACGACGAGAAATTTTGGGTTTCTTGTATCCTTCTCCCGAAATCATTCCCCAAAAATCCTTCTAACATATTTTCTTGAACTTCAACTTGCTCTGGGGCTTTCTTCTTGGGACCGAGCAGCTCTCTAATATATCCACAAGGAACTAGTTGCTCTTCATATTCAAGGCGAAATGAGAGGCACGACACTCCTTCATCAATGACCGGTGCTGATGTATAAGAATTTCCAACGCAAGTTCCTTGTGAGTGCATAGACCAACTCCATTAAAGAATTTCACCCATCCAAGGTTGCTCAAGATTTGATAATTATCCGAGTAGAATCCCAACACTTGAAGGGAGTCATCAAAGTTAGCATTTGGCACGAGCCTCCTCTCAAGACGGACAAACCTCTCCTCCTCCTCCTCCTTCTTCATGATGAATCCATTGGAACGCTTCGGAGTGTATGGTGGTGGAGAGGATGAACGAGTTGAGCATCATGGTGGAACGGGTGGCTCTTCTGTGTGTCCTCATGGTTCGGTGTACCGCATGGACAAACTTTCTGTACTCCTCATGCCACCAAGGGGCATCATGTTGCTCCTCGGTGGTGCCACGTCTTCCTCCATGCTTCGGGGAGACTCGGAAATCGAGTGCCTCCTCGAAGAGCTTGATAATGGCACCTTTGATGATGATGAACGTGTCTTCTTGGTGAAGACATTGGTGGCTATCTTCCACATTGTTGCTGCACTAACTCACAACGAGTACACCGGGGGTTGCTTGCCGGTGGGAGAAACACACAAGGAAAGCAAATGAAGTGATGGAAACTATGGTGAATTTTGGAGAGGTTTTGGAGGGTGGTGTGTGTGGTGCACAAGATAGGATGGATATTAGCCCATAGGGTTTGTGGATGCTTGAACATGCAACCGCCTATCATGGTGAGGCTAAACTAATTTATTGAGGTGTGAACATGAGGCCACTTTAGCTAAACCTACAAATGATATGTTGATGGGATCTACGGGAGTAGTGAGATCCATACTCCCGAAAAGCATGGTAGCTAGCCTTAGGCATCAAAGCATTATCAACATAAACAAAAGATTGAAACAAAAGAATCGGCGATAACATGACAAGATCCTCATCCCCATGGAACTCAAATATTTCTAGGTTATTTCTGGAACTTATGGGCTATGAACTCAAGAACACAAATTAACAAATGCATAAAATACTTACCAGGCGAAGGGGAGCACCAGGGGCCATAAGTGGAGGCTAGGTCGGCCCGCCTAGGCTGATCGGTCTAGGGGCCCTCCTACTCCATTTGTTCTGAGATACTTCTTGCTCCCTTCTTGCCTTGTGTCTGCGTGATCCACGAGATTCCTCCACCCAAATGTTCACAACCACTCCTTTGCTTGCGCGATTAAGGGTTCCATTTCCATTGTTTTACATCTTGTCCCCTTTCCTCCGCCAATTTCCTACAAAACAAAGCCCTTGCTCCCCCCCATGCTTGTCCTTTGCATGTGCCCAAGATGCCAAATGATGGATACGTGATGCATCATGGGGCACTATATGTTAATCAAGCTCAAAACCTCCCTTAATCATGTTTAGATGCTAATCACTTCTCTAATTTTGAAACTTTAAAAATTAACTCAGCGCTAGCGATGAGTCCAAATATATCATTAGAGGAGCTTTTAGGCATCAAAAACAATTTTAGATTTATTTTGGTTGCACCGGGATCGATTGCTTTCATTAATTGATAGCAAGTTCCTCCGGCTTGACCGTAGGGGTATAGGTTTAGGTTCTAATTTTAGCCAAACATGAGAGAGATATTTTGAATAAAAATAAAGTCAATGGGGCTTAGAAAAATTCTAAATCTAGAGAAATCGGTGGATGTCAAGTTGAATGAAACCAAAAATCAAGTTCCTTAGGTTCACGCGAGTCCTACCATGTGTCCAAGATTAATTAAGAAACATAGCAAGGCTCCACTCGTGTGTTTTTATCATGTAAAACAAACCAACCTTAACACCATGGAGAGGATGAAAGGTTGGGGTAGGTTCTGAATTTTTGGTACTAATTTCTCAAAAATAAGCAAACAAAACTTGGGATGTCTCAAGTCATCGATTTATGATCAATATAAAACTCAAATAAAATGGCCGAGCAATTATAATGTCTCCAAAAATTATTCAACCACATAGGAATTTATAATATGTAATGCGTAGCAAATTCTAAGACCAATCTTACTTGAAAAAACTTGAAAAAATTCTTTGGGTTGCCCTCCTGGTAGCTTGACTCTTCAACGGGTTGTCCTCCCGGTAGCTTATTCTTGACTCGACGATCGGGTTGCCTCCCGCAAGCGCTTCGTTTATAGTCCATAGCTAGACTTCTTCTCTTCTTCACTTCGGATCAACGCTCTTTGCGGGCATTGCAATCTTGGGGACCCCACTTCTACACCATCATTATCTTTGGTGTAGGTTTATTCTTCGGCTTAGTCATCTTTTTGGTCTTCACAAGCGGGCGTTGATTCTTGGTCTTGACGGTTGCAACAACTTTTGTGCCTTCTTCGCTTCATTCTCCCTTGACTCCTCCCTTCCGATGCGACGATGAGGTAGAATGTATTTAATATTGACCACTTTACATACCTCGAATCATGGTTGACTTGAATGCACTCCTCATGCCATCGATGCAAAACTTGATCTCCCCCTTGCCGACGTCGATTGCTCTGACGGTCTTGAGGAACGATCTCCCTAGGATGAGTGGCGGATGAGGTTGATCTCCTTTTGATCTTGGAGGTGGAGTTTCTCTTGGAGATTCCGACGATCTTCGGCCTCCGCTTTTAGATCTTCTCGACTCGTGTTGCACGTCACCTTTTCTTGCAAAGTTTTTTTCTAGACCATCCACAAAATATATGTTTTCTTTTGTTGGAGATGTAGCCGTCCATCTCCGATTAGGGTTAGCAATAAACAAAATAAAGAAAACTAAAAGAAAACTATGGTTTAGCAAAACCCTAGATTAGATTGATTTTTTTTCGAGGTTGGTTGAAATCAAGAGATGCAAAAGAAAAATCAAGAGAAAAACTGAAAACATTCAGAAACGCAATACTAGATTGAATCTTGATTACTTGTTCCCTGGCAACGGCGCCAGAAAAAGGGGCTTGGTGACGGTTAATACTTGTATCAAAGTTCATTTGGACTTGCAAGCGGACAAATCCTCCGTCGTAGTCAAGAGACCCTTCTTCCCTTAAGTGTGAACCCAAGGTATCGAATCCGTGGAACAATGTGTAACGCAAGATCCAATCTAATAAAGCTAAGAACACTTTGATCATCAAAAGGAGTACTTTTGCATCTAATCTAGAAAACATCAAGAAAACGAATCTAATCTACTAAACACCGGAGGTAGCAAGAGAAAGAGAGGGGAGAACCAATCTAGAGGTTAGATCGGGTCTTTTGTTGAAGTTCCGAAACCAAGAAGAATAAAGCAAACAAATCTCATTAAAAGCTTCTTTAAATCGTGGCTTCCGTTCCAACTCCGAAGACACCCTCCTTTTGGAGCCACTGTCCTGTCACAACGCACTCCTATTCGTGCGGGTTAGCCTAGGGCGAGTCCAAGAAAAACAAGATGAAAACGCTCGGTAGATCTGGTATTGAAGAGGGGAAGAAACCGGGGGTAATCATCTTAACCTCTAAACCCCCGAAATCAAGAAGGCTAATGATGGGCCGCATCAGCGAAGGCCCAACACCGACTGCCAGCAAGGCCAGGCCCAGCTCCCTTTCCTTAGGGACAGCAGTCCGGCCTCCCTCCGCAGAGCCACCTCCGACTCAGGCAGCCACCCAGGCTACCTCGACAGGCGGCTTCGCCTCGCACGACCTAAGGCTCCTTCCGCCGTAATCCATCGGCCGGGACCCCCCCAGGGGGTGGGCTACAACGTGGTGGAAGCTGCCCACGCCGCATGGGACGTGCAGCTGCAGCGGGGCACGCGGATCTGCCCAGTCAGGAGGTCAGGCAATGATGAGATTTTCTCCAACGTGGAAGGCGGACTGCCCCGGCGTCCCATCACCTGGATACTGAACAGTGGCCAAGGACACGCGAATCCTTCGCCTGTAAGACATCGAACAACGAGACCCGACCCAGTAGGTATCGGAGAGAAGGTCGAGGCTTGCTAGGGAAGCCCCGACCTAACATGACTAGCGCGCTCCCGGGTCGGGAGAATCCGCCTTGGGACGGAGGCCGAAGCTACGTCGCCCTACGAAGGCTACCATGACTGGTGCAGTGTACGACGCCAACGGGAGACGGAGGCCCACGGCGTGGCACTGTTCCAGCACTATTGCAGCACTGTAGCAAAACATTATTTTACCATCTTAGCCCTTGTACACCGGCCCTCCTTGAACTATAAAAGGGGAGGTTGGCACCGTAAACAGGCAGACGAAACACACCTGGAAAAAAGAGATCGAACAACACGCACCACACCCACTAATCGAGCACCGGCTGCTCCCATCCACGCACAGGGACTCTTTCCCTCTCTCGTCCTAAGCTTGTATCCCCTACTACAAGCCCCTGTGGGCATATAGAACATCTTCCCGAACTGGACGTAGGGCACCCCCTCGGAGCCTGAACCAGTATAATCCCGGTGTCTCTAAGCCCAACCATCCGGATCAGACACACGAATCATACCAAAAATTACTTGCCGGCGGTATCAAACCCCGACAGTTGGCGCGCCAGGTAGGGGCACTTCATGTGTCACGACGCCAAACAAGGGTCCGGATGGCCCATGCCGACGAACGGCCGGTGCGCACCACCGTGTTGCGCTTCGGCTCCCTGGACTTTGTCTTCGATGGTCCAGTCGAGTCACCCGCTGGGGTCGTGTTCTCACGATCCCAGCCCGACGCGCCTGCGCCACCTCAGGACCAGCCACCTGAGGAGCCGCAGGCGGGGAAGTCTGCCGCCGACCGAGTTTGAGACCTGGTCGGCCGCAACATGGCAGTCGCTCTAGGGCTGAACTCGTCCCTGGAACTCTTCCGCTTCGCGGCGTTCGTCACGTCCATGCTCGTGTTCGGGTTGCAGGAGGAGGAGACGCTGACCTGGGACGAATTCAAGCTCTGCTACGACTCCGTGTACCCTGAGAGGCAGGCGTGGCTCCCCTGCGGCAGGGCGAATGCTCCCACCGCCACGGGAGACGCACGGCCGGTCCCCTCGAGGGCTTCTCAGGCAAGTTGCGACGAGGCCGAAAGCGCGCCTCCCGACAACTCCCGAGGCGCGAGTGTTTCGTCCTCCAGCAGGAGCCCGACGCAGTCCACTCCACCAACTCTGACGACAGCTCCACGGAAGGTGAGCCCACTTCGCCTGACGCTTTCGCTAGTGAGGAACCCCCGCAGGACGAGTTCGACCGCGAGCGGCAGCAGGCGCGCCTCGACAAACTTGACGAGGCTCAGAAGGCTCTTGAGGACGAGCATGCGAGGCTCCACCACGCGCTCAGCGCGGAGGCTGTTG
Source organism: Cenchrus fungigraminus (assembly GCA_036936925.1). Taxonomy (NCBI): domain Eukaryota; kingdom Viridiplantae; phylum Streptophyta; class Magnoliopsida; order Poales; family Poaceae; genus Cenchrus; species Cenchrus fungigraminus. Next base: position 55,910,099 of record CM072768.1, on the reverse strand, counting down.
CAACGCCCGCGCGTGAGCGCGCACAAGAGGTACGCCACCGCATCATCAGCGATGTTCACGGGACTCCCGTTGCCAAACGGGCCTCTCAGAACCTCGCCGCAGCGGCCGTACTCCTCCGGGCTGGCCCCGAGCCAACGACCCCGGAGGAAAAGAAGCTCCATCAGCACCTCCAGGCACTCCTCAACGTAGCCGCTGAGCAGCAGGCGGAAAGTTCGGCGTCTCAGCGCCGCGAGGCACGGGGCCCGGACAAGGAATGCTCGGTTCACCGTGGGTCCTCACGCCCGTCGGGGCAGCCGGATCGCGCGGAGAGCGTACGTTCGCCTGCCGGCCGCAAGGTCGACTCTAACCACGGGGCCCGAGGCACATCCTCGGCGCGTGGGAGGACGATGACCCGAGGCAGGTCAGACGACGAATGACGGCCGCGAAGGGAGTACAGCCGGAGGCGCGGGGGCCGCTACGAGAGCAGTGAGGACCGGAGCCGGAGTCCGACGCCTGACCCCTGAGGTCCGCGGGCTTTCGCCACCAACGTTCTCGCTGCAGCCCCCCCAGCTCGGTATCGCGCCCCGACCACCGTCGCGAAGTACGACGAGGAGACCAACCCGAGCGTATGGCTTGAGAACTATCGCCTTGCCTGCCACAATGGCGGCGCGACCAACGATCTGTTCATCATCAAAAGCATCCCGCTGTACCTCGCCGACTCGGCACGTACCTGGCTCGAGCACCTCCCTCGAGGGAGGATCAACAGCTGGGCCCAGCTCTGGGACGCCTTCATAGGGCACTTCCAGGGTACCTACACGCGGCCTGGCAATGCGTGCGAACTTCGCCATTGCCGGCAAAAGAAGGGTGAGAGTCTCTGTGACTACATTCGCCGCTTCTCCAAGCGCTCCGCTGAACTCCCCGACATGACCGACAACCATGTCATCACCGCTTTCCAATATGGTACCACATGCGAGACCCTTGTCCACCGAATAGGGTGAGTCAAGCCGAAAACCATCCGCAAGCTCCTTGACCTGGACACTGATCACGCCGACGGGGAAGAAGCCGTCGCTTTCAGCAAGAGGAAGCCCGAGGAGGAGCAGGGTGAGGCTCCGGCTACCCGCCCGGAAAAGAAAAAGAAGAAAGAGCGCAAGCTCCGCAACAGCAACCTGGTGGAGGCGGCCGACAAACGACCGTCCAAGCCAAAGGCTGGTCCCCCGAGGGACTACTTCGAGAAGATGCTTGAGGCACCTTCTCCTTACCACGAGACTCCAGTCAAACATGCCATGAAGGACTGTAACCTCATGAAGAGATACCTCGGCGGGAAGAATAAGCCACAAGACGCGGCCAACACCGGCGCCGCCAAGAACGTCGAGCATGACGATTTCCCCAAGTAGGACGGCGCTGTCATGATGATCTTCGGTGGAACCCCTACTCGCCCTCTGAGGCGCAAGCATAAGCGCATCCTGCAGGAGATCTACCACACCAAGCCGGCAGTGCCTTCATACCTCCGGTGGTCCGAGACGGCCGTCATGTACGACCGGGTGAATGACCCCGACCACAATCCACAGCCGGGGGCTTACCTCCTCGTGGTGGCACCACTCTTCGGCACCAAGCGGGTGCACAAGGTGCTCATGGATGGAGGAAGCGGCCTCAACATCGTCTACATGTCCACCCTCGACAGCATGGGGATCCAGCGGTCTCAACTCCGCCCGTCATCGACCCCGTTCCACGGAGTCATTCCCGGGATGGAGGCAGTCCCACTCGGACAAATCGACCTACCGGTCACTTTCGGCGACGAGGGGAATTTTCGCAAGGAAACGCTCACCTTTGAGGTGGTTGGCTTTCCGGGAACGTACCACGCGATCCCCGGGAGGCCGGCATACGCGAAGTTCATGGCGGTCCCCAACTACACCTACCTCAAGCTGAAGATGCCCGGACCCAAGGGAGTGATCACCGTCAGCACCAAGCTTCAGCATGCATACGAATGCGACGCTGAGTGTTTCCACTTCGCGGATTCTCTCATCCGCTCCAACGAGCTTGTCGAGGAGCCAGTTCTGGAAGTGCTCGACATCTCGGAAACCGCCAAACAGGCGGCGTGCTCGTTCGAGCCCGCAAAGGATGCCAAGGAGGTACTTGTGTCCGACGATGGCCGCACCCTCCGCATCGGCTCAACACTTGAGCCAGAGCAAGAGGAAGCGCTCGTGCGTTTCTTGAAGGCGAATCTTGGATGTCTTCGCGTGGAAGCCGTCCAACATGCCAGGAATTCCAAGGGAAGTCGCCGAGCATAAGCTCAACATTAAGCCAAGTGCCAAGCCGGTCAAGCAGAAGCTGCGCTGTTTCGACGGCGACAAGTGCAAGGCCATACGGGAGGAGATCAAGAAACTCCTTGCGGCGGGTTTCATCAGGGAGGTTTACCACCCCGAGTGGTTGGCCAACCCTGTGTTGGTGAAGAAGAAGAACGACAAATGGAGGATGTGCGTCGACTACACCGGTCTCAACAAAGCGTGCCCGAAGGATCCTTTCCCTCTGCCGCGCATAGATCAGGTTGTGGATTCGACCACAGGGTGCGAAACCCTCTGCTTCCTCGACACCTACTCCGGGTACCATCAGATTGCGATGGACTCAGATGATCAGCTCGCCACGGCATTCATCACTCCTTTCAGCTGTTTCTGCTACTCTTCCATGCTTTTCGGGTTGAAGAACACAGGCGCTACCTTTCAGAGGTGCATGCAGCGCGTCTTCGGCGAACTCATCGGTCAGTTGGTCGAGGCATATGTCGACAACATCGTGGTGAAATCCAGGCAAACGGGAGATCTGGTCCCCGACCTAACGGCCGTCTTCGAGAAGCTAAGGAAATTCTAGGTCCGAATCAACCCTGAGAAGTGCGTCTTCGGGGTCCCGCGGGGGATGCTCCTCAGCTTTGTCGTATCAGAGCAGGACATAGAGGCCAATCCGGAAAAAATCACGGCCATCATCAGCATGGGCCGATTCAAAACATCAAGGGAGTCCAACGAGTAACCAGGTGCCTGGCGGCCCTTAACCGATTCATCACCCGGTTGGGCGAGTGAAGCCTACCTCTCTATCAACTGCTGAAGAAGTCAGAGCACTTAGCCTGGACCGCGGAGGCCCAGGAGGCACTAGAGTGCCTCAAGAGGCTGCTCGAGAAAACACCAATCCTCACGGCGCCAACGCCGGGGGAACCGATGTTGCTATACATCGCTGCCACGACTCAGGTCATCAGCACGGCTCTGGTGGTCGAGCGCGACGAGCCCGACAAAGTGCTGAAAGTGCAGCGGCCCGTCTACTTTGTCAGCGAGGTACTTTCTGACTCCAAGACCTGCTACCCGCAGATCCAGAAGCTCATCTATGCCGTGTTGATTTCCAAAAGAAAGCTCAGGCACTATTTCGACGCACACCCAATCACGGTGGTTTCGAAATACCCGCTCAAAGAGGTGATCCAGAGCCCGGAAGCAGAAGGGAGGATTGCTAAATGGGCCTTGGAGCTGATGGGGCAGAGCATCGCTTACGCTCCACGCACCACCATCAAGTCCCAGGTCCTGGCCGACTTTGTTGCCGAATGGACGGAGATCCAAACGCCTGCGGCCCCGATCGAGCACGAGACGTGGGCCATGTACTTCGATGGATCCCTCACGAAGGAGGGGGGAGGAGCCGGGCTCGTCTTCATCTCGCCTCTGGCGTGCGCATGGAGTATATGATCCGGCTCCACTTCCCAGTATCCAACAATGTTGCGGAGTATGAGGCTCTCCTCAGCGGGCTCAAGATCGCCCTCGAAATAGGGGTTCGGTGCCTCGAGATACGAGGGGATTCCGAGCTCGTTGTCAACCAGGTGATGAAAGAAGCCAACTACGTCAACCCGAAGATGGCAGTTTACTGCAAGGCTGTCTGGGAGCCCGAGGATAAGTTCCATGGGCTCGAGCTCAAGCATGTACTGCGGAAGTACAACGAAGCGGCCGACACTCTCGCAAAGGCGGCCTCGAACCGAACGCTAGTCCCAAATGGCGTTTTCGCAAGTGACCTGCGGGAGCCATCCGTCTGCTACGAGGAAGACGACCATCCCTCACCGCCAGATCTTCAGGAGGTCATGGCGTTGGGAGAGGCTTCAGAGCCCAATCTTGAGGACCCCGACTGGAGGACCCCAATCCTGGAGTGGATGGTGGAGGGGAAACTCCCGAGTGACAGCACCAAGGCCTGACACATCACGCGACGGGCCAAATCCTTTAGGCTCATCGATGGGGATCTCTACCGACAGGGCGCGGCTGGAATACTCATGCGTTGCATCCTCGGGGATCAAGGACGCCAGCTACTGCAGGACATCCACGTGGGGGCTTGCGGCCACCACGCGGCCCCCAGAGCGATCGTCGGAAGCGCGTTCTGACGGGGCTTCTACTGGCCCACAGTGGTCGTTGACGCCAAGAACATCGTGCGAAGCTGCGAAGGTTGCCAGTTCCACACTCGGCAAACGCACCTTCTGGCGCACGCGCTCTAGACCATCCCCCTCACCTGGCCTTTCACTGTGTGGGGACTCGACATGGTCGGACCGCTGAGGAAGGCACCCGGGGGCTTCACGCACCTACTTGTGGCAATCGACACGTTCTCTAAATGGATCGAAGCGCGACCTATCTGCAGCGTTAGGTCGGAGGAGGCTGTTGAATTCTTCACCGACATCAACTACCGTTTCGGGATCCCGAATGCCATCATCAGTGACAACGGATCAAACTTCACCGACAACAAGTTCCTCTGCTTGTGCGACAACAACAACATCTGGATAGACTGGGCCACGGTCAGTCACCCGAGGACCAACGGACAGGTCGAGAGGGCGAATGGAATGATCCTGCAGGGGCTAAAGCCGTGCATCTTCAAGAGACTCGAGAAGTTTAAAGCGAGATGGGTAGCCGAGCTGCCCTCGGTGCTCTGGAGCCTGCGAACTGCACCGACGCGCGGCACCGGATACACACCATTCTTCATGGTTCATGGGTCGGAGGCGGTCCTCTCGACTGACATCGACTACGAAAGCCCAAGGGTGCGAGCTTACACTGATGAAGGAAACCAAGTCTCCCTTGAAGACGCTATCGACCAGCTCGACAAGGCGCGGGACGTGGCACTACTACACTCGGCCCGGTGCCAACAGGCGATGTGGCGTTACCACGGCCGCACCGTTCGAGAAAGGGAGTTCCAAGTCGGGGATCTGGTGCTACGCCGGGTCCAGAGCAACAAAGATCGCCACAAGCTATCACCGCCATGGGAAGGCCCCTTCATCGTCGACCAAGTCCTGCGTCCCGGCACCTACAAGCTTAAAGACGAAGACGGCCGACCCATCACCAACGCCTGGAACATCGAACAGCTACGTCGTTTCTACTCTTAAAAGAAAGGAAAGCTTTCGTACTTCCGATAGGAAAATAGCCTAGTTTTCGTTTTCCCGTCCAGCTACAAGGCGTTTCTTTATCACCCAACAAATCCCTTGTAGCTTGGGGGCCCCTGCTCGGGAAAACGACGTTTTTCTTTCTTTTTTCTCTCTCCCCCAAAACCCAAGAAAATGCTCAGACGCAACAAGGGAAGGAAGAGAGACAGGAAGGAAAACACTTCATCAAGATCTTTAAAGAGAAGGGGGTCCAATATGGCGGACGCGGCCACGGTGTACATCGGTGGACTCAACCTACGACGCCTACACACCACCGGCTCCACCAGCACCACCGCCGTGAAGGATCTCGTCGACATCGACCCCATCGGAGATGGCATTGGCAGCTGTGGTGAACTCCAGCAAATCAAGGCGACGGTGCTCCGTGTCATAGCCCTCGGGCCATCCCGGCGGAACAAAGGTGAGCCACGGTTCGTCCGACTGTGCTTCGGCCGCGCCCAAGGCTTCCGACACCCCTCGGTGCACCACGGCGCGCACCGGCCCCCTGACACGGTCAGGCAGCGCTCGAAGCTGGTCCACCAACAGGGCTGGAGGAGAAGCCACAACGTCGACGGCTGCCTGCGCCGTAGTGGTAAGAATGTCGAGACGCGTCTCCGCATCGAATTCTCGGCGCCGCAGGACCCCCATCTCCCGCCAGAGCTCCAGCATCCTGTCCACCATGTCTGCAAAGCAATGGCAATTAGGGGATCCCTTCCCAGGCAACCGTGGAACAGGGATCGTCCAAAGAACATACCAACTCGGCGAGCCTCCACCCCATCGGCGGCAACACGAGCCGCCTCGGCCTCCGCCTCGATGGCGTCAAGCGCCGCACGAGCAGCCTTTAGCGCCTCCACGAGACGGTGGCGATCGCGCAGGGCCTCCTCCAGGCGGCTCCCCGTCTCCGCCACCTACGTCGTCAGGTAGAGGACCTCCTCCCGGGACGCCCCAACTGCGGGAGCCGCACCAATGGGCTGGGGCTCAACACTTGAGGCCGCTGCGCCCCCAGAGCCACTGCGCGCAAAGAAAGGAGGCAAAGACGATGAGAAACACGAAGAGGCCAGAGCAGGACGACTGACACCACCCAAGGGACGATACGTACCTCCGGCGGCGCGGCGACGGCGGCTGCGGCAAGTCACCTGACACGGCGCGCTTCCCCCTTTCCATCGCAGAAGAAAAGGCCGAGGTAACACTTTTCCGAGTCCCCCGCCTAAGTTTTCTTTTTCCACCGCAAACGCTTCTGCAGGAGCTGGTGAGGAGAATGAGGCTGAAACCTCCAAGAAGGAGGGGGCTTTAAAGGGTCGTCAGTAGGGAGAGCACGACCGATGCACTCCCCCACGATCGCCACGACCTGCCTCGATCGAAGGCACGACCGTCCGAGTCGTTTGGAATCTCTCCATCGGAGAAGTAGTCACTAGGACGCAAACCGCCATTAGCCCCTAGGGGCCCAAGGCCGACACGCGGTTCGAAGGCTGGCCCAGCAAAGGGTTTCGAATAGTCACCATAGTCATCAGACCAAGGGACGAAAAGGGATGGGCCCACTAGCGGCTGAAACCCGGGCGCATGAGCGCCGCAGGCATCCTGAATCGTGTTCGAGCCCCAGACGAAAGGTCTCATGGAATCCCCATCGGAGGGGAGGCAACGAGCCGCCAAGGTCAATCGAACGACCTTGGAGATAAATGAGATATTCGGAGGGGTTGATAAGATCTATCACCAGCTGATCCTGTCGGGACCCCGCGAACGGGACTCGGGTCTTACTCGAACTACCCGCTAGTAGCTCAACAAGCGCCACGCCTCAACCATCGAGGTAAGCCGTGGTACGGCTCATCCCTCCTTCCCTAACGTAAGGAATGTGCGAGGAGAACCAAACGGGCGCTAAGCTCAAGGGGCCAACTAAACACCCCGAAAGAACAACGCACGTCGCCCGGTCAGACAGACAGCGACAAAACTTAAACAAAAGGGACAAAACACGGTGAAACACCTTACTCAAAGGTCCCAACAGCGAATTTTCTTCTGCGTAAATACATAAGCAAAAAGCTAGAATAATCGAAAGGTTGGGAGATAAAAGGAAACAAGGCAAGTGGGATGCCCCAACAAACAGCGCCCCTGTTCTTGAGCAATGCCACCACAAAGGGTGCGGGGGAGCGGTTGCCCAAGAGTAGACTGGGCACAAGACGACAAGCCAGGACTCTCGGAGATCCAATGCCCGCCGTTCTCCCGTCGTCGGCCGCCAAGCGCAGGACACTCGGCGACCCCCAGGGCTGAGCAGTCGTTGGCGCGCTCACGCTCTTGACGATGAAGCATCCTCCTCAAAACAAAAGGAGGAGGCTTCAAGCGGGGACGCGGGCGGCCGAAACAAACTCAGGAGGGATCTATGCCCCCAAGGCATAAGAGCAGGAAGTTCTGATCCCGAGCGGATAGACCTGGACTACGACAGGGTGAACCGCTCCGGGGATCCGAACGCCTAACCCTAGCATGCCTCCCCATTCGCTGAACTCCCACCAACATCAGGAGGCCTGAAGGACGGCACTACACTCAGGGGGATGAACCCCCCACGACAAGAGAAGTAGCTGTTTTCTTTCCCTCCCCATGTGGCAACCATGGAGTCTCACCGGGATGAAGCGGAGCTCCTTTTATAGGGCAGCAACAGCCCAGCCGCGTGAGGGGCTCAGTGGACGCAGCATAGCTTAAAAAACAAGCTGGAACGACCACCTACCCCACCAGGTGGTGCATTGAAGGCCCGCTGAGCCTCGCCGTCACATCGGCAGAAGCCAGCCACAGTTCCCCGTGAGGCTGGGTCAAATCCACCGTCCGGCCACGTCGGCCTCAAAAGGCGAGCCAGTACTCGTGGTGGCTAAAATAATCACCCTGTGGGCAGAGTCTTCAACTCTACCACGGGCTCGGGGGCTACACTCGGTGAGTGCGCTCGCGCGCCCCCACTGGACTGAAGAAGAGAAACAGAAGATCGACCTCTCTGGTCCTAAGGGAGAAATTCGTTCTCCCCCCCACCCCTTAGGCTCGGGGGGTACTGAAGAGGGGAAGAAAACGGGGGTAATCATCTTAACCCCTAAACCCCCGAAATCAGGAAGGCTAATGATGGGACGCATCAGCGAAGGCCCAATACCGACCGCCAGCAAGGCCAGGCCTAGCTCCCTTTCCTTAGGGACAGCAGTCTGGCCTCCCTCCGCAGAGCCACCTACGACTCAGGCAGCCACCCTGGCTACCTCAATAGGTGGCTCTGCCTCACACGGCCTAAGGCTCCTTCCGCCGTAATCCATCGGCTGGGACCCCCTAGGGGGTGGGCTGCAATGTGGCAGAAGCTGCCCCGCGCCGCGCCGGACGTGCAGCTGCAGCGGGGCACGCGGATCTGCCCTGTCAGGAGGTCAGGTAATGACGAGATTTTCCCCGGCGTGGAAGGCGGACTGCCCCGGCGTCTCATCACCTGGATACTGAACAGTGGCCAAGGACACGCGAATCCTTCGCCTGTAAGACATCGAACAACGAGACCCGACCCAGCAGGTATCAGAGAGAAGGTCGAGGCTTGCAAGGGAAGCCCCGACCTAACGTGACTAGCGCGCTCCCAGGTCGGGAGAAGCCGCCTCAGGACGGAGGTCGAAGCTACGCCGCCCTACGAAGGCTACCACGACTGGTGCAGTGTACGACGCCAATGGGAGATGAAGGCCCACAGCATGGCACTATTCCAACACTGTTGCAGCACTGTAGCAGAACGTTATTTTACCATCTTAGCCCTTGTACACCGACCCTCCTTGAACTATAAAGGGGAGGTTGGCACCGTAAATAGGCAGACGAAACACAACGGGAAAAAAGGGATCGAACAACACGCACCACACCCACTAATCAAGCACCGGCTGCTCCCATCCACGCATAGAGACTTGGGACTCTTTCCCTCTCTCGACCTAAGCTTGTATCCCCTACTACAAGCCCCTGTGGGCATATAGAACATCTTCCCAAACTGGACGTAGGGCACCCCCTCGGAGCCTGAACCAGCATAATCCCGGTGTCTCTAAGACCAACCATCCGGATCAGACGCACGAATCATACCAAAAATTACTTGCCGGTGGTATGAAACCCCGACAGGTATGCACCTCTAGCCACCATGGCTACAAGAACAACCTATGCAATCTATCCGCAGAATAGATTGGAGAATAAGAAAACCCAAGCGAAGACAAGACCGTAGTGAAAGCACTTGATCGCTAGAAATCGGATTCAATCTTGCAAATTCAACATGAGAGTATAATACATGGTCAAGATCAACACCGGGTTCCTACCTTGATCTTGATCCTAGGTTCGGGAACTCCGACGTGGTCTTCCATGCAAGGTTCCCTCTTCGGCTAGGGAAACCCTAGTCAACCATCTCGACCCTCTCCTCTCCGGAATGGTGTCCCTCCCTTCTCTGCTCCTCGGCGGCGGATGACGAATGAATTGATGCGTGGCTTTTTGCACCGTGGCTTTAAATAGACCGAAGAGGGGCTAGGTCAAAGGGGAGCCCGAACCGGGCCGAAAATGGGCTAGGCCGATCCGACCATGCTGGTCGGCCCAGGGCCTTTTTGGCCCGGTTCGGCCCCACTCTTCGCGGGCGAGCTTCTTGCATTTTTCCCTATTTGCACCCTCCTGCATGTGGGTCCTTGACGTTGTTTCCTTCGCGATTAAGTTGATGAGGCTTGCCATCCAAGTTTCCCCATCTTCTGTCTGGGTCCCTGGGGTTTTGTACGTTGACGGTTCGGTCCTCGGACCATTTGGAGTCAAGTTCATCGCATGTCTTGACTCTTGTCGGGCTTCATGATCTTCTTCCAAAGTGCTTGATGAACTTATCCTGAAAGTCTCCTCTTTATCGTTGATTCCCTGCGTAAATAATAGACTCCAAAATCGACATGCAAAGGTGAACTTGACATATCATGAGGGTTAGGATCGTTAGTTTGGATACTAAATCAATACCAACATTGAAGGTAAACTCATGGCTAGGTTGATGGAAATTCACCGTCAACACAAGATATTCCCAAGGACCAAGATAAAAGACTGGAGTTCATGCGACAAGACCCCCTATCTTGATCACGGGGATAATGACGTCTAAAGCCCACATGCAAAGGAGCAGAAGGTCCAATCGACAAAAGAAGCGTACATGAGGAATATGGGCCCGAGGTGGGCCAAAAAGGGCCTAGACCAGTTGGCCCACCCTGTTTTTTCATCGGTTCGGCCTCCCCTTCGAACTTGGGTTGCATCGATCAATAAGTAGTCCCTAGCCCCGACAGCTGCCACATCCATCCACCAGAATTCGGCGAAACCTAGAAGCAAGCACCAGAGGAAGACCACGGCCGCCGCAAGTCCTTGAAGTTGTTTAGAAGATGGCCTAGGCCTACCCTAGGTGCCATGGCCCCCTGCGTGGTTGTGCCATAGAGGAGTTCAGGAGTTACGCATTCATCATCATAGGTATGGCCTCGGTGGTGATGGTGTAATGCATACTTTCATGTGAGCAATAATAATCTTGTCATCCAATCTATTAGCAATTCCATGTCGCTGTCTATGCTTTCCACCTATCGTGAATGTTCTTGTTCCTTAGTCTAATGCTAGGTTAGACTACATAGCATACTCTATATAATCGTGGTGATTAGATCTAGTATGTCGACTGTTGACGGCCGTTAAGTGCTTACTTTAGCCGTCAATTTACTCATGAATAAAGGAGCAAGAGGCATTTCTTACACGCATTTTAGTTAAGAATAATGTAGTTCCACTTGTCCTTGGAGATTATGTGATTGCAGGAAAATAAGCATAAAAGAAGTGGCAAACTCACCTTCTATGATTCATGCCACGTCACCTCAAGGAGCGGCTGCCACCTCAGGTGCCATGCATGCAAGCTAAGCCACCTCAGGTGCCACGCATGCATGCCATGTCACCAATCTAAGGGAGGCAAGCCCCGACGAATCAGAGAGTGACACGTGGACTTCACATGGATCCATGGGCCCACCAGAGAGCCTAAACCGCCTTAAGAACACGTGTACACCGGGGACCGACTTAAGGGCCCACAGGACAGCCACCCCGAGGAAGCACACCCCGAGTGGGGCCCACCTGGGGTCGGCCGACCCTAGGATCGGCCGAACCGACCTTGGGTCGGCTGATCCTGGGCTTCCACGTGGCGCTTGTCCATTGGTCCTAGAGGCCATCCCTGGGGTGTTTCACTCCTTCTTGCGCCGGTGCTCTGGCCTATAAATAGAAGGGGAGGGGGTTCATTTCTAACCAACACACCTTACTCCTCCTCTCTCACTTTTGGTTTTTAAGGCTAGGAGGTAGGATAGAGTAGTTCTACTTGAGGTTCCAAGTCTACTTTGGGATCTAGGTATGAGTCCTCTTGTATCTTTATTTTATTGTATGACTTTGATCTACTTCAGTTATTCAGCTATTCCATATAAAGTTGTGCTCATATACATGGGTGATTTGTTCATGTGTTCTTCACTCGTTCATCATTTAGAGGCTCATGTTGTTGATGAACAAGGCCTTTCGATCCAGTTGACGAGTGACTTATACATGTTTTCGGTGTTTGTTCATAAGTTAGAGGCTCGTGTTCATCACGAACACGACCCTTTGATCTTTTTGAATAGACATAGGAAGGCACAAATCCGTTTGTGTACTTAGCCTAGTTTGATTTAGTTAGATCCCATGTTCATGTTGTATGAAGTTCGAGCTCAAGCTACGGTACTCGGTGTAATTGGCCGGTTTATCTGGCGGCTCTGAACTGGGTCACAATAGCCCGGGCCAGTTAGGGTCCTGCTAACAATGTAAGCGTGGTGCTTGGGTTGCGTAGCTACGTTGCTTATGAGTGTATCCCACGATTTGTCTTGGGGTAGGCCGCGGTGGTGACAGCCGTTGGACCCTTCTGCAACCCCCCACGTTCGGATACGCTGTAGCAGTCTAAAGTCTAACAACCGGAGTCGTGCGTAAGCGACGCGGGAGGTTAGCTCCCCATTTGTACCTGGGTGCTTGAGCCAGCAATCATGCGATGCTAGTGTGCGTCTAACTCGTCTGACTGACTTTGTATGCTTAGTACCTTAGAACCTAGAACTAACTCGTATGTTGCCTCCTAAGCCTAGGACCTTTAGAGGGAGTGTGTTTGTGTGTTCACACTACTATCTTATCCATCATATCTCACCCCTGTACTTGAGTGTCTGGTTCGTTCCCGTCCATGATTTATACTCCTTGCAATAGAGTTGAACTTGTTAATCCGCCCAGCCTTCCTTGGATTCGATACCCTTTGGAATACACCTTTGGGGAAATGCTACAATGGTAATTCCGTGCGCTTGCGGACTCTTGTAATCGTTAGGATTACCATCTGGTCATTAATGGCATCGTTGCTAGGAACTCATAACTTAGCATCGACGTTAAGAAATACCAACATCGACCCTTCATGGTTTGTAGACATGTTCACTCGTGGACGTGCCGTTAGACTCCCCGCGCTGATAGGGCACTGTTGACGGTGCAAAACCGTGCTCAAGTTCACCGCAAGCGTACGGGTGACTTGGTGCCTTTTTCACCAAGGAGGGTCCTCCCTAGATTTGTCAATCCAAGGATCGGAAGCAAACTCCTAAGGCTATCCATCTAATCTAATGATCTAACCTATCATGAAGCGTTGATTGCATAAAGGTAACATACAAACACGAAGGGATGTATGGATCTCATCCACCTAGCCATAAAGGTAAACACCAAAGGGTAACCCTAGCCTATCGTCTTCTTGTTGCCATTCCGGCCAAGGTGACAAACCAATCTAAACCTATACTATGATAAGGAGTACACTCGATATGGAGTAACCCGATATGGAGTGGTCCGATACACGTTCATTCGCCGCTTTCTCCTCCACCGTACTGTCACTACACAAGGATATTCATCACCGAACGACAACCTTGGTCCGTGCACTACAACGATGTATCCGCAAGAGATAGACTAACCACCACGATTAGACCTATTCCTACTAAAATCATATGCTAGCTACACATATGGATAAAACACTCATCGATGTAGATCAAAGTAGGACAAGATATGATTACATCACCATCGAATGTTGAAGGTACAAATGACTTGACGAATTCAAGTCGTGGCTCCGGAACTCCACCATGGCTTCACCACGCAGGGCCAACCATGGCGGCTAGGGCATGACCTAGGCCATCTCCTAAGCAACTCGAGGACTTGCGGCGGCCGTCGGCTTCCTCCTGGTGCTTCTCCTTCGTGTCGGCGGCTCTCTGATGAATGGATGGATGTGGCGGCCGGCGGAGGCAGAGGTAATTTATAGAAGAGCACCTAGGTCAAAGGGCGTCGCGAACCACCACAAAAAGGTGCTGGGCCGGCTGGCCTGGGCCGACCGGCCTGGGCCCGTTTCGGCCCGGTTCGGCCCCGGTTCGCTCCCCGACGCTTCTCGGTCAATTGTTGACTTGCTCCCTTATGCATGTGGGCCCTTGACGTCGTCTTCTCCACGGTTTAGATAGAGCTCCTTGTCGCGCAAGCTTCAGCATCTTCTGTTCAGGTCCCTGGAGTTTTACGGCTTCATGCTTCGGTCCCTGGCCATTTGGAGTCATGTTCATCATGTGTCTTGACTTGTGCCGGGCTTCATGATCTTCTCTTGAAGTGCTTGATGAACTTATCCCGAAAGTCTCCTCTTTAACGTTAGTTTCCTACGTAAACAACAAACTCCAAAATCGACATGCAAGAGTGAACTTGATACCTCCGGGGGGTTAGTACCATTAGTTAGAATATCAAATATGTGCAAATGTTGACGGTAAACTCATAGCTAGGTGTACCAAAATCGACCGTCAACATACCCCCATGCTTAAACCTTGCTCGTCCTCGAGCAAGTCCAAGATCTTTGCTTACCCTTGGAAATCAGCGTTGCCTTTCAATGTCTTCCCTGCACTTAGTTATACACAACAAGAAATATTGCTCTCTCAAGTATTTAGCATTTAAGGTTCATGTTTTGACCGGCTACTTCATTATGGAAGATAGACTATCATTAAAGAACATGCCACAATAAAACAAATATAGTGCTCTCGAACTTAAGCAAACTTCAAACCTTTACCTTGCTGCATCGTGAAGAGTTTTCAAAAAGTTGCACATCTAACATAAGTGAGTTTCTCTTGCAAAAACTCATGGAAACACTCATCTCGTCAAGTCACTCAAGCCTACACTAGATTATTCTCAACCTATTCTACTTATATATGAAAGTGGAAAGCTTATGTGGAGCTTGGTAGGTAAGAACAATCCTAGCAAAACATTATACTTGAAATATTGTCAAACTAAGAGAGAGATCTATTGGAATTACCGAGACTAGTCAAAAAGGTTATGGAAAATAAATGTTGGAAAGGGAGAGAGATGGAACACACGCATTTAGAAAGGTGGACATGTGCAAGTGGCAAATGGGTGATCTCGAGACACGAATAAAGTTCTCGTTATCGGATTGCACATGGTTGGAAAAGATTGAGTATGGACTTGTCTTCAAAGCTCTCTAAGATTTAAATGAAGCTAAAAAGAACTGAGGAGCATTTTTATTTTTCTCTCTTTTGTTTTTTTTTCTTTTCTTTTCTTTTTCTTTTTTTTCTTTCTTTCCTTCATTTTTTTCTTCTCTTTTTTTTCATCATTTTTTATGCTCCTCCGAACTTTTAAGCAACATAGTACTTGCTATAGCAGTCCTCCCCCATGCTTAAATGATTGCTCGTACTCGAGCATAGAAGTGAGGGGACCTATGGCTGCTAGAGAAGTACGAAATCCTTGTGTTCCTCTATAAATCTTTTAAAATCTTCAGGGGCATCCTCCATGTCAAAACTCCGCATAACTTAGTTGCATTGATGAGTCCCTCCATATGTTATATGTCTTGAAATCTTGCCAGAAAATCTTCAGAAAATTCGTCAAAAGATCATCCATACTCAATTTGGGTTGTGGTCAAGGAGGTAATCACAAAAAGATGTTTTGGTTTAGGGTGGATGCCCAGCAAAGTTTGTGAAATTTCCAATGTAGCAACTCACAATGCATGGACAAAAATGGCTAGCATGAAAAAGATACGCAAAGGAATGACCAGCTTCTTAGTCTCGTACCACAGAAATCAATCCTAATCCAACTCATCAAGATATAAGTTTGCAACCTAAGGGTTACATCACGAAAGTACTTGTATGTGTATAGGCTTTGGTAGGTAGAACTTTGCAAGAGATTCACAAATGTAGATAGCATAATAATTTTAAATAATACAAGTACAAGGCATAGGTCATCGGTAAACTTATATCAAAGAGCAACATAAAGTACGTGGGTCTAAAAATTAGTCATTTAACCTCCACAAACGAAAGAGCCGGTATTAATCAATTTAAGTTCCTTTTAATAGAGAGCAAAAAGTCATGTCATATAAAACATCATGCAAGTAAAACAAAGCGGCAACTTTCATCACTTTTCCATAAGCAAGACATACAAATGATATCATCGTGGTAAGCTCAAAAGAGATGGTGATTCATTTATTGAAAAATAAAACTAACAAACCTAGGTTGTCCTCCTAGTAGCCATGTTATTGATCGAGAGATAAATACAAAGTTTGTTTATGATTGAAAGCATATATGTGCAAGTATTTAGAAGGTGATGAACAAAGATAAAGTTAAGGGCGAGTTACCGTCCTTTTCAATGCTCATAATGAAGTGCAGCGTGGCCTCCCCCATGCTTAAGCATTGTGCTTAGCATGGTAAAAGAATGATGAGCATCTTGTGGTGAAGGTGATCCTTATACTCCATGTGGCTCTTTTTCCCTTTCGTCCTTCAAATCCTCCCCCATGCTTAGCATGTTGCTAAGTGTGGAAGAACTTGAATCGCTCGTAATTCCCTATTGCCATGTGTTTGAAAATCATCTTCACTCTTCTTTGCCTTTGTTGCTCAGTTGTCCTTCAACTTCTTCTTATTATCATCAAACCATGGTTCCAATCCTTCATCATATCGTCATCACCGACTTCCATCCCGTCCTTGTCGCTGCCTCATCTTCCACAGTTTTTCTTTTACTTCCAGAACAGAACATGTACTGAAACACCCCTCCAAGTTGAAGTTCATGAAATTATCTTTCCAACGAGCTATCATTCGCATGAAACGGGTTCCGAACAAGAGAGTTGTGCCGTTTTTACTCCGGCGATGCAATCTGTAATTTTCAGAATGTGCAGCGCTTAATGTTTCTGCCATATCTCCTTGTACGGGTCTTCAAAATTGATGATCCTTGATGCGTTGGAAAGAGGGTTTGAAGGAGCTTCTGAATATTAACTTTTCTTCCATTGTACATCTCTGAACATGTGCTCAAACATAATGGAAACAGCGACTTCCCTCTCAAGCCTTGTAGATGACTAGTGACAATCGGTCAAGAACTCATGGGAATACTTCACCATGTCTGCAAAACAAATCAAATGCACATTCTACCCCCGGGGTGATGGTCGGGAGTAGAAACAATTGCCAACAAACAAAATGCATCCCTAAGATCTTAACTTGTGGCATAGCTTACCTAGTAAAAAGAAAAGTAAGAACCTAATGAGTGTACGTGCGTGTAGGTGAAAAATGCAAATGAAAGGAAGGGATATAAACAATGACAATGTTTGCACCAAGTTCTAAACACCATGTTTACAAAGTGGTTGCCAAACTTCTCCACCGCCATAAAGATTTATTAACCAAGGTCAAAACACCATGTTTATCCCAAGATTAACAATTCTTTAGTGTAAGAGAGGTTGGGCACATTGTGAAGTTTATAAACCAACCAATGCAATATAATTTAACAAGGCTTTAAAAACTCAAATGATGATTGTCCGCAATCAAGTCTAAACACCACGTTTACACAAGATTACAAAAGAAAATGCCTCGCGCGCGAAGCACCATTATGGAAATAAAGCATTCATCAAAAAGTTTCGCGAAGAAGCCAAGCTAACCTATGCATGATAGAACAAAGGGGGTGATGCAAAATGCAAATGCAAAGGAGTTAGTAAAAGGGGCAGCAATATTTGAAAAAGGCTTTCGATGTTGTTCCTTAATAATGACAAGCAAGTCACTTTATGAGAGGTGAAGTCTTGTCAACAAAATCTTTATCAAAAGACCTAACCAAACATGCTAACAAGGTTTTAAGGTAAGGCTTATGGGTATCCTACATTTTTGGCTTAAGATAAGAATTTTGAAAAGATAAGTCGGGTGAAGAAATTCTATCTAAGGTGGTTTTGGAAGAGAAGAAAAGAAAACAAGGGTTGGATTTTCAGATGAAAAACAAACCTATGGTTTTAGGATTACTAAAGGTATGAGAGGTTTTCCCTAAGGGTTTAGGATGAGGCTAGTCAAAATTTTAATTAGAAAAGGGATAGAGATAGACTTTGTCGACTTGACATAAGTCTATTCCCCCTTTTGTTGGCTTGGGTTAGGTGTGGTTTGATAGGAAGGTTTAGGCAAAGATGGTTTTTTTTCAAAAAGGGTTTTAAATATGGTATGCATCATGCAACAAAATGCAAAGGTGGAGAATAAAGTGGAATGAAGTGCAACATGATATGAATGAACAAAAAGATATGACATGATATGGTGGTGATCTAAACCAAAAACAAAAGTTAGCCTATGTTAACTAGCCACAAGTTTATAATCAAAAGGGATCATGCTTCATATTTCTCTCTAAAAAGACACAAATAAAAAGACTCTAAATACTAATAAGCACACAAAAATAAGGGGTCTACAAGTTTTCCAAAATCAATTAGCAAAGTGCTCACTCAATATCTATATTAAAGCATACAACATGTGGTTGTGACATTTATTTGAGCAATGGTACGATGTTACTTGAAGTTTTAAAAGAAAGGGCACAATGTAGACTGTCATAGTTTAAATAGATATATAAAAAGATCGGGTTGCCTCCCGCAAAGTGCTTCATTTAAAGTCATAGAGCTCGACTTTCTCACGTACCTTTCTATTGTCGTGAAACCATGGTTACTTGTGCGAGAATCCAAAGTAGCCATGCAGCTTGATGTTGCCTTCTGGAAATCCGTCGTGGTTCGCTTCCAACATCATCATGTGTTGAGTGGTGCCTCTTGTGTCTTCATTCATCCAAGCTCTAGAGGGTTTGTTTTAGTCCTTAGCTTCTGAATTTCATCATGTACGTGTTGTGGAACCGTTGCCCCATCTTCTCTTTATTGACACCATGTCCATCTCCTCTATCTTGTCGTCATCGCCTTGTTGCTGCCTCTTCTTCATGGATTTACCTCTGCATCCAGAACAGAACATATACCAAAATATAGTTCTATGGAAAAATTTATAAAATTACCTTTCCAACGGGTACACATTCGTCTTGATCGGAGTCCGAATGAGGGAGCTATGGCTGTTTCACTTCAGCATTGCTTGCTGTCCAGAATTTCAGCATGTGCAACCTTCGGTGATTCGGCCATATCCGCTTGTAGGAACCTCCGATTGCCTTGTCGCTTGATTCGTTGGAACGTAGACTTCATGGGGCTTCTGAAAATCCAAATTTATCTAATGCTTTCTGTTGAGGCTCATGCAAACATCGTGATGACATCGTTATCCTTTCGTCCATCGATCCGGAGATGTACGCGTGGTCTTCATCTTGAAGTCTTTTAGGGCACCATGTCACGCATCCCTTGGCTTCAAAAGTCATTACCATAGCTGCATGAGCATGATGGTAATGGAATCCTTCTCCATCGTTCTTGACATGGTCGTTTCCGAAACCTATAGCTCTAACATACAAACCTCTAAAAGAAATTAGTCTTAAAAACTTAATTGACACACATAGGCATACCTTGTTCATCTTTGTTTGCTTTGGGTGGAGGCTCAATAGCGGATGTTGGGCCACTAACCAAGGTTAGCACCTACCACTAAAGAGCAATTCTTTGCGTAGCCATCAACTTGGTTGAGCGAGGTTGGACTTGTTGAAGTCCGAATGTTAAAAACTTCTCGATCGCTTTGTGTCTAGAGTTTTACCTGCATTCAAGGACACAAACAAGAAATACAGGGTATATGCAATAATAAAATTAGGGTTAGTTAAAAAGAAAGATAGATCGCCCTAGGGTTCGAGTTGCCAATCCCCGGCAACGGTGCCAGAAAAAGGGGCTTGTTGATGGTGCAAAACCGTGCTCAAGTTCACCGCAAGCGTACGGGTGACTTGGTGCCTTTTTCACCAAGGAGGGTCCTCCCTAGATTTGTCAATCCAAGGATCGGAAGCAAACTCCTAAGGCTATCCATCTAATCTAATGATCTAACCTATCATGAAGTGTTGATTGCATAAAGGTAACATACAAACACGAAGGGATGTATGGATCTCATCCACCTAGCCATAAAGGTAAACACCAAAGGGTAACCCTAGCCTATCGTCTTCTTGTTGCCGTTCCGGCCAAGGTGACAAACCAATCTAAACCTATACTATGATAAGGAGTACACTCGATATGGAGTAACCCGATATGGAGTGGTCCGATACACGTTCATTCGCCGCTTTCTCCTCCACCGTACTGTCACTACGCAAGGATATTCATCACCGAACGACAACCTTGGTCCGTGCACTACAACGATGTATCCGCAAGAGATAGACTAACCACCATGATTAGACCTATTCCTACTAAAATCATATGCTAGCTACACATATGGATAAAACACTCATCGATGTAGATCAAAGTAGGACAAGATATGATTACATCACCATCGAATGTTGAAGGTACAAATGACTTGACGAATTCAAGTCGTGGCTCCGGAACTCCACCATGGATTCACCACGCAGGGCCAACCATGGCAGCTAGGGCATGGCCTAGGACATCTCCTAAGCAACTCGAGGACTTGCGGCGGCCGTCGGCTTCCCCCGGTGCTTCTCCTTCGTGTCGGCGGCTCTCTGATGAATGGATGGATGTGGCGGCCGGCGGAGGCAGAGGCAATTTATAGAAGAGCACCTAGGTCAAAGGGCGTCGCGAACCGCCACAAAAAGGGGCTGGGCCGGCCGGCTTGGGCCGACCGGCCTAGGCCCGTTTCGGCCCGGTTCGGCCCCGGTTCACTCCCTGACGCTTCTCGGTCAATTGTTGACTTGCTCCCTTATGCATGTGGGCCCTTGACGTCGTCTTCTCCACGGTTTAGATAGAGCTCCTTGTCGCGCAAGCTTCAGCATCTTCTGTTCAGGTCCCTGGAGTTTTACGGCTTCATGCTTCGGTCCCTGGGCCATTTGGAGTCATGTTCATCATGTGTCTTGACTTGTGCCGGGCTTCATGATCTTCTCTTGAAGTGCTTGATGAACTTATCCCGAAAGTCTCCTCTTTAACGTTAGTTTCCTACGTAAACAACAAACTCCAAAATCGACATGCAAGAGTGAACTTGATACCTCCGGGGGGTTAGTACCATTAGTTAGAATATCAAATATGTGCAAATGTTGACGGTAAACTCATAGCTAGGTGTACCAAAATCGACCGTCAACAGGCACACCGTGACAGGATGTTGCCCCGTGTAGGGTGGGTGTTTTCAGGAGATTGGCCAGAGGTAGATGCTTTAGATGAGATGACTGTTGCAGCGAACATGGCCCCAATTGCCATTTGTTCGAGTTGATTTTGGTGATTCATGCTAACACAAGTAATGGGACTAACCACATTGTCTAGCATGTCTTTGTAGGCATTCCTAGGTCCCATGGATGCTACCACAAGTTAACATACCATGCCCAAGTTAACATGTCATACCACAAGTTAACATACCATGCACATGTTAAGTTACTCATAGCAAAAATGAGGACTTAGTATATATTTTGAGGCTATAAGTGATGGCATGTTAAGTATGTCAAGTTGAAGCAATGTCAAGTTGCAGGCGCGAAGGAAAAGAAGAAAAAGGGCAGCGTCGGATGAACCAACGGTACATAAGAAGAAGCACCGGTGCAAGCGTCGGTGTAGTTGGTACACTGCGCAGAAGGCCAAAATGAATTGGCACCGTCGGATGATCCGACGGTCCAGTTTCTAGTTGCGTCGGACGAATTGCAGAGATGAAGCCGCGAAGACAGAAGCGTCGGATGAACCGACGGTCCATTGGAGGGAACCGTCAGTCTATCCGGGACCAAGTTTGAACAAGACAGAGATGTGCCAAGACTGGAGCAGTAGCACCGAATGAACCCACAGTGGAGCAGCGGTTCATCCGACGGTCTCGAAGAAGCTAACAGTAAGGTTTTGGCTGCGAGTCCTTTAGCACCAGACGAACTGACACACCGCCGGTGTATAGCGTCGGATCATTTGTGTCAGAAAACTGCAACGACCAAGTGACGTAGAGGGGGGCACCGGATGAACCGATGGCCCTGAAAAGTAAGCGTCGGTTCATCCGACGGTGTACTTTTCAGTGAGCCGTTAGCCAACGGCTAGCTGAGTGCCTTGGGCTATTTATACCCCCTCCACTCACCCATTTGAGGTTGTTGGATTGTGTGGAAGTGCAGAGGAGTGCAAGACACCTAGAAGATCATCTCCAATCCATCCAAGTGCTAAATTGCTCATCCATAGACTTGCACATGCTTTGTGTGTGTGCTTAGTGCTAGGCTTAGCTTAGAGCTGAGTGAGTGCAAGATTGTGCCAACCTTGTGAGGTGATTCTTGAGTGAATCAAGTTGTACAAGGTGCGCCGGAAGCCTTGGGGCCTAAGTGGCTCACCAGCAATCGTCTTCGACCCTCCGGCTTGGTGTGGAGTGGCGAGGACACTTTGTGCGGGGGACGTGGAGACCCCCTTCCTTGGTGGAGAAGCTCCTTAGTGGATGCGGCATCAAGGTGACCAAGGGAGCTTGGCGAGTACCTAAGTGGCAAGCCTTTGTGGCGAGTCAAGTGGTGCTCTTAGGAGAGACTTGGTGACCGGGAAGCAATACTCTTGTGTGAGTGCTTCAACAACGTGGACTAGGGGTGGCTTAGTGCCTACCGATACCACGGGATAAATCGCGTGTCAAGAGTTTGCTTCCTCTCATCCCTCTTTACATTTCTGCATTACTCTCTTGCAATCCTAGCTTGCCTTTACTTTCCTAGAGTAGTATCATGCTAGGATTGGCTATAGGTTGCAAAACTTGTTTTGGGATGGGAGTTTCACACTAGAACAACCGTAGTTGCACATCTAGATAGTATGTTCTAGTTTTACTTTATGCAAAAGTAGTGAAGCCATAGGTTAAGGTTTTTAAGTTGCCTAATTCACCCCCTCCCCCCTCTTAGGCTACGAGCATCCGATTCCTAACAACTGTTTGTTTGCTTGTTTAGCTAGAACTACAACTAGAAGACAATATGCCTAGTTACCCCTTCGGTGGAGCTTTACCTTTGCTGTGGATGTGATCAACCTATACGCTTCACTCATATCTATTAGGTTTACCTTCATATGTAATCAATGCTTCATGTTAGGATAAATCGATTAGATTAGATGGAAAACCTTAGGTAGTTCGTTGTCGATCCACGGATTGATAACCTTGGATGAATATTCTAAGGGAAAAGCTACAGTGATCCGTGCGCTTGCGGTGAAACTTGGTGCGTTATTGAACCGTCAACAGCCGGCTGCCCCCACCACACTAGTTGCGGCCTATGCCACGTGGTCGGATGCTCGCGTCAGGTCACCGGACATGTCTGCCCCAACCACAACACAGAGCGGTTCTGGTAAGTGTGCGGGAGAAAAGCCCACGCTGCAGCCCGCTGCCCCGAAAGGTGAAATAGGAGAACGAAGAGGCGACTAGGCGACCAGAACGGATCATTTCGGCAGAGATTTGCGCCTTCCAACGACGGCACACTACTATGGGCGCAACATTGGTGATACTTCCTGCAGCGGCACGTCAATCTAGTAAATAATTATGTGTTAAATCCAGAAAATTTCATTTCACAAAATGTTTTTTCGATTCATCCTGTGGTCTGTAATTTTGAGTTAGATTCGCCAAAAACTTTCCAGATGGATAGACGCTGGATAATCGGTTGTACTGGTTTACCACTAAGCATGAGAGAGGGGTTCAATATTTCTTGGCTTTTCTTCGGACTAGATATGCTGAGGACGATGAAGAAATATTATGCCAGTGTCGTCGATGCCTCAATAACTCTATAGGGACTGTAGAGCAAATTGGAGTTCACTCACTTATGAGTGGGATGACAACCACTTACACTAGGTGGATCCATCGTGGAGAAGCTTTAGAGGATATGGTTGACGAAGATGCAAATGTTTAGGATAATGGGGTTCAGCAAAATGCAATTCTGCAGGTTGATGGGGTTGAGAAAACTGTAATTCCGCCGGATGCAGAGGGAGTTGTGGATAATGCAGCTCCACGGGATGGTGGTGATCAGGAAACGGTCCAGGAAAACCAATACATATCGGGTATGGAGGAGGATGAAGGCCCTGGAGATGGAATTTTTTAATTGATTGCTGACTTGAGCAAGGGTGAGGTGCTCGGTGAGAAAATGTATGAATTTGTAAAGGAACATCTAAACTGTAAGGTGTCATTGACATCTACATATGCACAATTTAAAGTCTTTCAATCGGATGAGCAATGCCGCATTCATTGCAATGATGAAGTTGTTACGAAAAGGATTCCCAGTAGCGTGTCTTCCAAAACTTTTCGATGAGGCAATGAAGTACATACGTGCCATGGGACTCAGCTATGAAAAAATCCATGTTTGCAAAAATAATTGTGTATCGTTTTGCAAGGAGAAGTATGTCAAACTTGATGTGTGCCCAGTATGTTGTGAAGCGGATTCAAGATGGAAGGATGTAGACACCAACAAGCGCGTTCCTCAAAAGGTATTGAGGCATTTCCCACTGATTCCCAGACTGAAGAGGATGTTTCTTTCATAAAGAACCACAAAGGATTAACGATGGCATAAGTTGAAGCGAAAACGGTGGAGAATGAGCTTAACCAAGGAGAATGAGCTTAACCAACCAGCTAATGGTGAGGTATGGAAACACTTCCATCAAACTTGGCCAGAATTTGAAAAAGATGCTAGGAACATTACACTTGGTTTTGCAACTAATGGTTTCAATCCATTTAGCAACATGACCAACTCATATAATATGTGGCTAGTATTTGTTGTGCCATATACATGCCACAATAGGGTCCACAAACAGTGTTTTTAGCCCTGGTTTCTGGTGTTATTGTCTGCTTCGTCCGATCGGGCGCGCTTGCTTTCCGATCGGATAATTGGAAGCAGCGCGCGGGTCACTTTTGCATTGGATGGGGCCTGACGTTGCGCACGCACGCCCTATGCTGTTTCACACTGTGAAGACACGGCTTTGGCGATGGCGATCAATTATTGATGGTGACCACTGCTGCTGCTGCTGCTTATCAGGAACACGAAAAGTGATTGGACTCGCGACGCGCTCGGCCAGCGCCTGCCGTGGACGACCTGCGACTGCGAGCCATCATCATCATCGTCCTTTTGATCCTTGATAATTTCCACTACTTGGAGTAGTACTGCTAGCTACTCGCTTTATGTTTTTTTTCAATAATCGAAGAAGCTAGCTAGCTACTCTCTTTAGTGTATGAACGCCGTCTTAAACGCCATTTGGTTTCCAAATAAGGCTTATGATAATCCATAAGCTAGCCCCTCTTATAGAGATGCTTATAATAAGTTCAAGAGGTGTTTGGTTCCATGTGCTTATTAGAAACCTCTTTATTAATTAGTAGACAATGATCTTTTTATCTCTTACTTAGTACTATACATGCATGGGTATGATAATAAGTTGGAGGGAGGGCTACTGGGTGAAAAGAAGATGAGTTATTGTAGTGGAGCCCCACGAGAAACAGGGGTTTACGGCCTGGTAAGCATCCTTTCAGAAGCTTATGAGCATATGGAGAATATAAGCTCCAATAAAACTCCTTGTGTAAGGTAAAAAAACTCATAAGCTCCTAACAAGCACTATGTAACTAAACAAATCCTTAGTAGTGCACAACTGATCCATAAAGCTAGTAGGTTAGCTTTGATTCGATCATTTAGTTCCTAGCTAGCTACTCTCTTCAAGTCATTTTTATTATTTTTAAGTTTATAGACTTTACTATTTATTTAGATATAAATTATGTATATATCAAGATACCTAATAAACTTTTAATTTTTTTGAGATAAGTAAACTTTTAATTTAGTACGGAGGAGTAAAAGAGACCAATACCTGTAGTGGCGACTAGTCAAATAATGGGTAATTTGGATTCATGCCATTACAATTTTTTAAGTTTGGAGATACACCACTACAATTCGTCTTTTTTAAAATTTGCCATTACAGATCTTCTTCTACCCGATCTTTGCCATTTTCTACCTCTTCCAGCTGTATGGGCCCACATTTCAGTCTGTACTTGTATGGAAATGACCGTATTTGGAAAAAACATCTCTACTAATTCTCTCTCCACTCGTTGATGTGTGGGCCCCACACGTCAACTTCTCCTTCAACCTCCAGCCAGCCAGATGGGGAATGGGAGGGGCTGGCGGACACTACAGGAGCATGCCCGGGCCGCCGCGCAACACTGGCCATCTGCCAGTGACGCTGTGCCATGCCTCCAATCGTCCATCCCCGCCGCTGGGGAGGCCCTGCCGCATGGGGGTCAACGTTGGCCTAGTCATTGATGATGGGGAGGGAGAGCTGTGCGTGGGCGCGCTGGCCTGAATTGGCTGCCACCTCTGCCGCCACCGGGAAGGGCCAGCCACAGGGGCACGCTGGCCGCTGCCACCGCCGCTGGGGGAGAGCATGCTGCATGGAGGAGGAGTGGAGCTGGTGATGGGGAGGGTCGTGGGGGCACGCTGGTTGCTGGCCGCCGCCGCGACCACTACTGGGATTGTCGTCTGTCGGTCCCTTCCATCTCCCATTTGTGAGGTTGAGAAGCTGACGTGTGGGGCCTGCACGTGAGCGAGTGGTGAGAGAATCCGGTGATTTTGTCCAAATACAATTATTCCTATACAAATATATTCTGCCTTGTGGGCCCATTTGGCTGGAAAGACGTAAAAATAGCAAAAATCAGGTAGAAGAAGAATTGCAATAGCAAATTTCAAACTAGATGAGTTGTAGTGGTATATCTTCAAAGTCGAAAAATTGTAAAGGCATGAATCCAAATAACCCTCAAATAGTTGTGGCTGCTCGTCTTTATTAAGGATAGATTTGGATCGGACACCCATGAAATCAGATTCGGATGTCACTTTTTACCAAATTTTAATTCAAATTCAAATTGTATACGAATCTTATCAGATATGTACGGAAACAAATCTTATGGAATACGAATACAAAATGGATAGATTTGATTTATCAATGATTTTATGGTTGGTAAAAAATATGTTACTAGTAGTGAGTAAACTATGAATAAGACATCTTATTGAAAATATATATTTATTAATAAAAATTTAAGTAATTTAATATATCAACATAAATATAAAAATAAATATTTTCATAGATATACATCATTTAAAACTGAAATAAATTTATTAATACATATAAATATAATTTATTCTTTAAAAATAATAAAGTAGACTAATCTGCAGGCAAAACGCCGTAGTGTATTTATGCTTGCTGCGTGTGGGCCGTACACGGTTCTGTGGGCTCTCTTTCTAAATCGGACATGCGGCCCGACCGCCGCACAAGATACGGCCCACGGGTCATGCAGCAGCATGGGAGACCGACAATGAGAAACATCTGCCATCGATTATGGCAAATGTTATATGTCGCTTAAGCGACAAAAAAACATCCCATCGCGCCGCGGACCCCACCTGTCAGGTGGTTCTTCTACCTCCAGCCCGCCGGTTGTGCTACAGCCCCGAGCTCCCCGCCCGAGCCGGGTTAGTGTGGCGGTGGGTGGCGGCGGCGGATGCGGCGGCGGGAGCCACCGCAGACGCTGGAGGAGGGCGGCGCGGGGGCTCGCCGCCGACGAGGTTAGGGTTAGGGTTCGGGGTTTGGGGCTTCGGGGTTCGGGGTTGCTGTCTCCCGTGCCGGCGACCTTAGAAAGGGGGTGGGGGCCGGAGGGAAGCCCGGCGGTGGAGGTGGGTTGCGGGGCGGGGCGGTCGCCGGCGGGTACGGCCAGGGACCGGGGCGGGGGCGACGACGACCTTCCTCCGGTGACGGCTCGCCGGATTAGCGCGCGGGGGGTAGCGGCCGCCGGATCCGGCGGCGGGAGCCGCCGGAGACGGGGGAGGAGGGCGGTGCGGGGGAGCGGCGGCCTTCTGCGATGCTTGGCGATTTTGTCGCCGAAGCGACATCTAAGAGCGCCCATCGATTATCGTCGTCCGGTGGACTGTGATCTATTAATTGTTGTTTATTATTTTGATGAAAAATCAATTTTCTATACAATCGTGTAAATAGACTAAAGTAGTAACTAGCCTTCTAAATCTGTCTCCAAATTATGAGCATATTTTAGATTGCTTTTATTCCTTTGGTGACATTGCGTGGACCGTAGAAATGAGTTGTTATGTTTTGTAAGGGGCTCCTATATGCCTACTGGAAGGTGAATACGGATGTGAACTTCCAGCCCACCAAAGCCCATCTAAATGTATGTTTTTTATTTTCCCACCAGCCTATCTCATTACTATACATTACAAAATGTTTCAACATTTTTCAACAAAAATGTTGAACCATTTTTCGTAAAAAGTTGAACCAACATTTTCCGGAAAGAGTTGTATCAACATTTTTCGGGAGAAAACGTTAGATTCAGCATTTTTCCGAAACGTTTCATCAACATTCTTCATGAAAATCTTGACCAACATTTTCTCAAAATGTTCCAATATTTTTCAGAAAAAAATCAACATTTTTGTTTTGGGGCTTCTTCCACCTCCGGACCGCCGGCGAGCCGGCCGGCCGCGGCGTCGCGAGGCGGCGAGCTCGCGCGGGGGCGGGGTGGCGGTGGCGGGGTGGGTCACGGGAGGGAGAGTAGGAGAGAGAGGGTGAGGTTAGGGTTTAGATGTGGATCAAAGGGTTATGGTTGGTTGCACGAATCTCAAACATTGGAAGTTGGTTTGCGAAAAATCTTCCGGAAGACATATATAATTGGCGTGTTTTGCATGCTGCTGGTCTGGCTGGGCCGGCTTGACCCAAGGCACAGGGTCCGTGCCCAATTCATATTTATTTTGTGCATGTTGCATTTATATTACTACATGGTGGTATGTTAGAGTTTGCTTCAATCTATTTGCAACTAGATTTTATCTACATAGCAATAGTAATGGTTTACATGTACAATGTACCTCAAGTCAATTTCGTGCCTATTTGGCTAAGTGTAATGTTGATGATACCCTCTGACTTACCCTGCATACATTACAAACCTCAACTTATCCTCCCTTTCCCAGGCATGATAGATCTCAAAGGAGTCAACACCTATGCAAGCTAATCCCTAGCAAAGGTTCACTCGTAGAGAACCAACCTATGATCCAATCTCTTTAATCCTGGTTGTTTTTGGACCTGTGACTAAAGACTTTTAATCCTGGGTCGGAAAACCACGCTAGACTAAAGACCAATGAGGAGGCTAGCTACCAACAATGAAATTTTTAGTCTCAGATCATGTTCCCACCCGAGATTAAAGGTCCCCTTTAGTCCTGGTTAGAAAGACCACCCAAGAATAAAAATGTAGTCTCGGGTGATGTTTCCATCCGAGAATAAAGGAGGACCTTTAATCCCGCGGGTGGAAACACCACCCGGAATTAAAGCCCCCTTGCCACCCACCGCCGGCCCCCTCCCTCCCTCTCCATTATATTATCTTTTTTCCTCTCATACACCCCACTCCGTGGCGACACGTCTCCTCCAATATTCTCTTTCTTTCTTTCTTACCCATCCTTATCTCTTCTTCTCTCATTGGGCAGGTACATTGGCGTGCGGCGTTGAGGGCCTCCCGCTTAGGCCGGCCAGCACGAGGCGCGGAAAGCACGCGGCGGCAAGGGCCTCCCGAATGTCACAAGGTGCGGCGGCGGCTACCTGGCATGCAGGCGGCCGCGGCGAGAGCCCGGATGTAGGCGAGCTTTTTTTAATTCACTGGTTGATTTCACTTGTTGAATGAAATCAAACTTACATGTTGTGTGTTCTTGCTTGTGTGATGATTATGTATGTGAGACGAACCTTTTCTTTTGTGGAAATATGAATTTGAAGCTTATGTAATGTCATGAATGTGAGATGATCTTTTGTGAATTTTGGACCAGGTGGAGCTCCAAGGAGGTGGCTTGGCCTCCGACGGGGCAGACATGAAGGGGTGATTTTTTTGTTTTGTAGAACTGTTTAGTCTCGGTTGGTAATACCAATCAGATTAAAGTTTTTCCTTCAGTCCTGAGTGAATAGTAGAGACTAAAGAGGGGGCTTTCGTCTCTACAGATATATCCTGATTGGTCTATAGAGATCTAAAGATCTTACCAACAGAGACAAAAGCATGGTTCTCCAGCAGTTGTTGGCCAACTTCACACTTTATCAGGATATGGGCGGAAATGAATCAGGATGGGCTATGGTCGAAATGACACAGATCAAATGGTTTCATCATGTCGATACGGTGGATCCACGTACCTCGACGCGCCGCCGAAACCCACAAATGGAGTACGCTGCAGGTGCAGGACATTAGCCCATTTTGTTATGTTTGCTTGCTAATAGTTAGACAACAGCTCTGCATCCTACAAAATGGTTGAACGACGAGACTAGAACCAATTGTTTTCTTTGTTTGGAGAACGACGAGAACATGTCGTAAACAGTGGAGCAAATTTCGTGGAGAAACGCAGCGCCATCATGAACACAGGAACACAAATTTGGTGCAGCAAGTGCTGCGTTTTCTGACTCTGTATTTTCTTCTCTGAATATAGTGACGCAACTACAGACACGCGCCGTGATCCTTCTCCACCTCTTGTGCCATCCCACAAGTCCGGATCAGCCGCACACGACACACTCACTCCCACGCGAACAAGCAACGACGATAGCAACATCATACACGACCGAGCAAACAGGGCTACGGCCAGGCACACCACACGACTCAAACCGAATCGAAAAGAAATGCAGAAAAGCTAACAGACTCAAACTGTGACTGACAGACACACACCTAGTTTTATTATCCCAACAAAACAGAACAGGAGAGACAAGTAAGGTAATGACACTGACATGGAACTACTAGCACGCAGCATCTCGTCTTTTGATCAGACCCCATAGGCAGTACTGAAGTAGCTCTTGGTGGTGCTGCTGCAGAGTATCTGCAGGACCTTGGTGTTCATCGGGTAGACGAACCGAGGCGTCTTGAACTGGCTCGGAGCGCAGCCGAGGCGCACGAAGTGATCCAGGATCTCCTTGAAGGTTCCCTTCCTCAGGATCCGGAGCTCCAGTGGTCCAATGGCGCCGGTCTTCCTCGAACCCAGGTAGCCCCCGTCGACGAAGGCTAGGTCCAAGCAGTTGGCGCAGCTCTGCAGGACGTGCTCGCTCGCGTCGTCGGAGCTCAGCTCCCAGAAGATGACGTAGCGGCCGGGGTCGCTCGACTTCTCCACGGAGCTGGTGAAATCCATTACTTCCAGCTTCTCAGCTTCCAGGAGCTTTGCTGCAACCTCAACGGCCAGCTGGAGGTCCTTCTCGGTGTTCTTGTCGATGTTGATGCTCAGGACCAGGCTCCTGCGGCAGACGAACTGGAGCTCGGGTGTTGAGTTGTGGAAGCCCACTACCTTCACAACATCTCCTAACCTGTAGCGGTACAGACCTGCAACAACATAGCCAAAAAGGGATTGTGATGATACTGATATTCAGAGATATGATATTTTCTGCATTTGTAATCCACATTGAATCTAAATTTAGAATAGTATGAGAAGTTGAGAACAGAGAAGAAATGTGCACCTCCATAGGTAGTCATTACAACTTCATAGATTTTGCCAATCTCAACTTCAGTGAGGCCAACTGGATCTGACTCTATGTAATGAACAGATGCACTGCTCTCCGTCTCCTCTGCATCTGGTTTCTCCAAAGGAATGAACTCGAAGTAACCAATCTGAGGGAGCACAGCATAAGTCACCTCTTCAGGTGGCACTGTGGGGTTTATGTTGGAGCCAACCCATCCTTCGGAAGCACCGTAATCCGCACTTATCAGAGGTAAGTGCCCAGCATAATGCCTTAATTTCTTGACATACGGCTCCATGGATCCTGTCATGATACCGTAGACATACTTTGCAGTTGGCCAGAGCGTAGGGATTAATCCATACCAGTTGCTCAAGCTTGTACACTTCTTGTGGATCGAGTCAGCAAGTTCAGGGTTGGGCTTCAGGACCTTTGCGACGGCTTCACGGATCGATGGCGCTGTAACTCTCTCTGAGAGAACACCAGCCCTTATGTCAGCGCACAAATCTTCCCAAACCTCCTCAAATGTTTGGAATGCACGGACTAGGCTGTGAGCAAATGGTGCGAACACCTGGCAGATCTCGTCAGAGTATATCAACCCGTAGAGCAAGTGGCAGTACAAGGACTGGTTGAAGTCAGGGCCAAACACAACTTCGTCAGGGCTGCAGCACTGAGTCTGCATATCCTTCATCCCTTCCTTGTAGCGTGGCCTCCTGTACAGGTTTGTCGTCGCAGTGGTAGCAAGGACGCCACCTTTTGTAACCATTTGCTTGCTGCTATACACAAACTGCAAGGCCTTTCCTTTTCCTATGGGATATTCTCTGCAAAGAAACAAATTGGTTTTTAAAAATGCGTATCCCACAAACCAAGCAAAAGTTTAATCAGTAACCAATTTATAAATTAACACAACTTGAAGTTGCTCACCTGTTCCTAAATGCATAAGAAGTCTGGCTTATTTGAAGTGTGTTCTCAAGCAATTCATCATTGAATGGCACGAACTTTGGCTTTCCCCCTGTTGTACCAGAACTGGAGCCAAAGACAGATGACATAAGGTTACAAACATGGGCATTGGTAGACCAATGTAGTATACAATTTCCAGGCAAGAAAATTAATACCTGAGAGACAGGGAGATGACTGGCTTCCCAGTGAGCAGTGGGGAGGTATCACCATCAGCGATCCTTTGGATATACGGCTCAAGATCACTGTGAACACACAGCGGGATGCAGGATTTGTAGCTCTGCACATCCGTCCTCCCGTTGAGCCCAAAGTGGTTCAGATATTCGGCACCAGCATTCGACTCGAGGATCCTTTTCAGTGTATCTTGCTGCACGCGTCCAGCATCGCGTGTTAACGTCTCGAACTCGTTGATAGCCTCTTCACAGCTAAAGGTCGGCATGTGTACTGCCAGAATCTTGGCTCCATGTCCACAGAAGAACAAATTAAAAAAATTGTATGAAGATCCAAAAAGCAAGAAAAATGTTGGCTACTTAAATAGAGACATTGCTATTGTAAATTTATACCAAAGTAGTTGCATGTTAAGATAGAGTAGTGCATGCCAAAAGATACAGAGGTTTGCAATCCCTAATCGAGCTGGAACCAATCCTGCAGTGTCTAGCGTACACGATGTAATAATACTTGGCCAAGAATTTTTTGCAAAATAAAACAGTACGCTATATAAAACCGATGGAATTGACTTTCTGAGAGCTCAAAAGCAAAGCTAAAAGGTATTCTTACTTTAAGAAGCCAAAGTACGTCTGATATTCTCTTTTTTATTTTTTTCGTGTGAAGACATTTGATCTTTTCAATCATAAGAAACAATTGTTCATGAATTAATATTGACCACTGCCCATTAATTTCATAAATCAAGTGCATTAAAAGTATGTTTTCAGAGTATATGGATACAACTTTTTCACTAAAATATTTCTAATTTTCAAAAGAATGACACCCTACAACAGGTGGATCTAGCTATTGTGCCATGGGGGCTACACATTTTAGAGGGATTCCTGCCCAAGAGGCAGCCGAGGGAGGGGGGGGGGCTGGAGCCCCCCAACCACCTCAGATGCCATGGCAGCCCCCAAGTCTCCCCTTTAAATTTTAGAAAGAGAAGGGAAGGGTGCCTTGAGGAGGAAGAAGAACAGGAGGGTCCTCCCTGGGTCAACATCTTGCATTCGCTATTGCTTGCCCCCAAGCCGGACCTACTCTTGTCTAGAACTATTTAAATGGAGTACTTGCAAAAGGAGGGCATGGTAACCACTCTACTATCACTATAGAAAACATCAACCCTTTACCCTCCAAAGACCAAAAAAAATGAAGTGAATAACTCACCGTGGCGTCGTCAATTGATTTATTATACAGGTGTGCCTAGGTTTTTCCTGGCAGGGCGAAAGGAGTAGATTGTTTTTATGGTGCAATAGCACAATAAGAATCAACCAACCATCATCAGGAGATGTCTAATGTTGAAAGGAATTGGATGAAACAAATCCCTGCTCCTTCCTGCCATTTTATAGGCTCATCTGAGAGACTGCGCCGAAGAACCAACTAATTTGTTTATTACATTTATATCTTTATCACTATCTTTTTATGTGCATATCTGCAAAGATATTGTTCTTCAAGATATTATTTCTTACCATGTCTGCAACAGCTAATGCTGCCCATATTTACAATAATGGAGATAATTTCATCATATCTATAAGAATCGTTGTTGATTATTTTGTTAAAATAATAATCAATAGAGATTTCAACATAAATGTGGTGACTTGTTGACATCCTATTTTTCTTTCTTCAAGATGTTATGGCTCACCGTGTATGAGCAAATGTTTTCATGTTTTCCACGGTCGGATACAATGTATATTAAGTTGCATGGATACAAGATGTAGATGATTTCAATTTTCATATCTGCATGAGATATTGAAGATTTTTTTGTTACAAATGATATTTATAGTGATATCAACATTAACTCAATGACATGTTTACACCGCTTTTATTCTTCAAGACATGATGAGTCATAATATCTTGAAGATATTGTAGATATGTTGTCAATTTGCGCTCATTTTTTACATCTAGGGGGGAAAGAGATGAAAAGGAGGAAAAGATGTAGAAGAGGAAGAAGAAGCAAGAGCCTCCCGATTTAATCCTGCCTCCAGCAGCACCACACCATGTATGCATCACTCTCACAGCCTCAAATAATAACATTAGAGACAATATTGCTTGTGAGGGCTGTAGTCGTACAAGCTTGTACATATTTGTTCGTTTGGTACTTTTGTTACCTCCTAGTGCTCATCATCTACACTTGAAGGAATAGAACATAAGACTTGTACATTACCGTGGTGCCATTCAGACATGGGAATTAAGTGTTGATAACGACACAACCACTGATGGATCAATTCTTAGAATAATACACCCCTTGTTATGCGCAACATCCCACTGATCTTGAAAGGATATTTAGAGTACAACATGAGCTTGCACCGTGTCAGGAACAACATAAATGAATCTTGTAGAAAACCTTAAATGACGACATTGAGGCAACCACGTGATAAGAGAACATGATTTAGTGAAGCAGATCACAAATTCTTTAAGCACAAATCCAAAAGAGTGCAAGTAATTGTCGATTTGTTGCTGCCTCACAACCCTACTTGACCCTCAGGACCCTCTAATTCTTGCCCTATAAAAGAATCTAGTGCTATAGGACTTTCTAGCCTATCCCTCTTGAGCGCTCCTAATTGCCTCTCACAAGTTTTGGATGAGACATTGGTGTTTGTCTTTGGCTTCGTTGATTCCTAGAGGCTCCACTCCCTTGATTAAGTCCCCTCCAAAACCATATGTGCAGGTAGATTGGAGTTCTAAACCTAGTAGGATTCAATGCTAAGTCCTAATAGAATTATAAGTCATAGCACACCTCTATATATTGAATCCTTACCAAGTAGGGTTTGAGTCACTATACAACATCAATGACCAATAGGATTAAGGGAGTGATTCCAATGATTAATTTTGCAACCCCAACCCCTAACCAACACATACACAACACAAACACAGACATTTTCCTCTTATACTTGTTGTCCCTTCTCAACCATTTTTATGGTAAGACCGTAAGAGACTAGGATCCAACTACTTGATACAACGATCTATTAGATCCCTGACGAGAGAGAGAGAGAGAGAGAGAGAGAGATGACGTGAAGTAGGTTGACATAGGTGCCACTGTAGCGAACATGACCATCTAGCCATTTGTTCGAGTATGATTTTGGTGATTCATGGCAACATGATCAATGGGACTAGCCATTGCGTGGTTGAGCATGTCTTTGTAGGCATTATAGGTCCCATGGATGAAACCACAATCAAATCTAACATACCACCACTTAAATATAGCAAAAAAAATATTTTGAAGCTCTAAATGGTGGTAAGTTAACTCTAAGTGATGGCAAGTTAAAGACGAATCAAAGCAGCCAAAAGGACATAGTCGGGTGAACCAACGGTATCCTGGAAGAAGCATCGGTGCAAGCAACAGATGAAGTGGTCTACTGCGGAAGGACTCAAGTCAAGTTGGACTATCAGATGAACCGACGGCCCTAATTTTAGATGTATCAGATGAATACTGCGGGCAAAGAAACTGCGAAGAAGACCGTCGGATGAACCGATGGTGCATTGGATGATAGCATTTGTTCATCCATTAATTTTCAGCGCCAAGACAGAGAGGTTTTGGAGACTCATCCATCAGCACCGGATGAACCACGGTGGATGTGTCAGATGAATGAAGTCAGCAGAATTGTAACGGCTACCTGATGTGGAGGAGGCACCGGATGAACTGATGACCTAGAAAAGCAAGCATTGGTTCATCCCGACGGTATACTTTTTAGTAGTTGTTAGCCAACGGCTAGCTTGATGCCTTGTGCTATTTATACCCCCTCCACTCACCCATATGAGGTTGCTGGAGTGACTGAGTGAGCTAAAGTGTGGAGGAGTTCAAGACTCATTGAAGATGATATCCAAGCCATAAGTTCTTATCCAAAGGCTTTGCACATGCTTACAGAGTGTGTAGTGCAAGCATAGGCTTAGTGCTGAGTTGTGTGCAAGGTGTGCCAACCTTGTGAGGTGATTCTTGAGTGGATCAAGTTGTACAAGGTGCACCAGAAGCCTTGGGGTCTTAATGGCTCTCCAGCAAGTGCAAACACTTTGTGTGGGGGACGTGGAGACCCCCTCCCATGGTGGTATGTCTCCTTAGTGGAGGCGACATTAAGGTGACCAAGAGAGCTTGGCGAGTGCCTTCATGGCGAGCCTTTGTGGCAAGTCAAGTAGTGCTCTTGGGAGAGACTTGGTGACCAGTAAGCAATACTCTTGTGTGGAGTGCTTCAACAACGTGAACTAGGGGTGGCTTAATGCTTACCGATACCATGGGATAAATCGTGTGTCAAGAGTTTGCTTCCTCTCATCCCTCTTTACGTTTCTGCATTTCATACTTGCAATCATTGCTTGCCTTTACTTTCAAAGAGTATTATCTTGATAGGATTGACTATAGGTTGCAAAACTCTTTGGGATGGGTGTTTCTGCATCTAGATAACATGTTCTAGTTTATGTTTTGAGCAAATAGTGATAACCCTAGGCTTAAGGTTTTAAGTTTGCCTAATTCACCCCCTCCCCCTCTTAATCTACGAGAGCATCCGATTCCTTACAGCCACCCAGCGGGGTAGTGGTACATACCATGCCAAGATGGCCTAGAAGAGTCTGGGGCAAGTGTCATAGACTCGTAGTGTGCACTGACAAGTTCACAACGATTTTGCATGGGAGAGGCTGTGGGAGGTGGCTTCATTGACCGGGGACAATCAAAGCTTGAAGTGGCACTGATGGAAATTTTTGAGGAAGAAAGGAGTGAAATAAAGAAAGAGGAGAGTGGAGGAATTTTTGCTGGCAAGAAGCGGAGCCACGGAGGCCAGTTGCAGAGAACAAGAGCTCTTTTACAATACACAATATATACCACTATTTAATGACATTTATTATATATAAGATTTAACTTCTCGTTACTATGTACAATTTAGTAATTATTATATTGTGAAATGTGATATTTCAAATTAAATGTAATAATCTTTAGATTTTTCGCTAGTATTTTCGACCACCTGAGATGGGTTTGGTGATGAACCCAAACAGGCATGATAGTCTTGTAAGCCATGGATCAGTGAGCGTGGCAACCCGGATCGAGTCTTGATTTTGTTTTTACCTTTTCTTTCCATTCTCATCGGAATTCAGTATCACCAAAATTCGTAAAATTTCAGCTGACATTCAGGTTAAAATGAGGGCCTTTCAGTGAAGAGCACCAAAATTTCGGTGAACACTAATTTTGGTCACCATTGGAAATAACGAAATCTCGTGAAATTCATGAAATTTTGGCTGAAGTTTTAATCATAGATGGATGAATCACATCCCAATCCAAACATGAGGAAAATGACACACTTATATTGACAATAACCTGAAACAAGATAAATATAGATAGTTTGTTATTTTTAGGCTTTTACAGACTGCTGCCTCAAACGGTCGGGACGGTGCCCCGGACGCATGACTCCTGTGCAAAGAAAACCTTGTTTTCTTTTAACAAACCTCGTATCCACCTACTGGAATGTGCTGATGACGGTCCGGGGTCGTGGCACCATGGCGAGCCACGCAATCTGCCCTGCTTTTTTGTCATCCATCATCAAGAACATCTGCTTCGGCGAGATCACCAGCGTCGCTTCCTCCTTGGTGAAATGGAGTGACAGGGATTGGAGGCTCCCCTTGATCGCCTCCGTCGTCCGGAAGCAGAGCCCGTAGCCAGCCTGCTCCACTAGCGCTGCGCCATGGTGCTCAAGGTTCGACCATATGACATCCTCCACGATGCTGTACGCCTCCTCCACCATCTCCGTCAGTGGCGTGCCGAGGTCGATGCTTGATCCCCCTTGCCCGTCGTCCTTGCGGCGCGCGAACATCTCCGGGTGAACCTCGCCGAGCCTACGCCCGCCGATGCTGACTCCGACGAGGCTCACATAGTATGCTGAGTCCTCGTGCGCGTCGTCGTCTCATTCGCTGGCAGTATCCTGGTGGTCTAGTGCGGCTTGTGGGGGATGTCGGCTTCAGTTCCGAACCGGAGAAACCGAGGAAGCCCTGCCGGTTTGTTTCCCGAAAGAGGCAGTAGGTTGATCGAGTCAGCCTGCTGGCCTGCGACGCAAATCTCCTGTACGCGAAAGCGCCGACGAATGTATTGATGTTACTGAAGTCGTTGTGGGTCTCATGGGTGCAGCCGAAGAAGAATTTTGGGAACACATGGCCATCTATCCTCTCTTGTGTATTGGTCGACTAAGAGCAACTCCAACAGCTCTTTTAAATGATTTTGCATCACTAAAATATAAAAAAAAGAAACAAAACCACGTTTCCAACAGTCTCGTCATTCTTCCTCCTCACTTTCCGGCTCGCCAATCTCCCCCCGCGGCTAGCTTCCTGTGGCGAGCGCCTCCGCCTCGCCAAACCGCGGGATGGTCCTCCCTCCATCCTCGACGCGTGATGCATTGTCCAGACACATGGGCGGGCGGCGGCTCGACCCAGGCCGCCAGTGAGGAGCA
This sequence comes from Cenchrus fungigraminus, assembly GCA_036936925.1. Lineage (NCBI taxonomy): Eukaryota > Viridiplantae > Streptophyta > Magnoliopsida > Poales > Poaceae > Cenchrus > Cenchrus fungigraminus. The sequence continues at coordinate 55,871,386 of CM072768.1, read as the reverse complement.
GCACCATGCGTCCAGCGCAGGCAGCCTTGACGACGAGCCAGCGGCGGGGTGATGCTTGTAGTCGCTGGGGCGAGAAGATGAGGGCTAGGAGCTTCGTGGGAAGGTTAGGGGCGTGGTCCTCTGGCCGTCCGGCGGCTTCGACGGTGGATGCTTGGAGCAGCGAGGCTGCAGAGATGCGGCAGATGAATCAAAGAGAGAGAGGGCAAGCTACTGGATAAACTTGGTGGGACGGTGAAGGCTTGCAGACAAGGTTGGAACACAGGTCAATAGATAAGCGATGGCTGTTGTCATGTGTGGTTGAGGTTGGAACACGTGCTATCACGTGGCGTCAGACACGCTGTGTCTGCTCCGGACGCTTGGTGACGCTGGGATCCGGTGGAACGCCCTGCGTCGCGGGGGCGGTGCATGGCTGCAAGAAGGATGGAGGCGGCGCATTGAGCTAGGCGGATCTCAGCGAGCAAGTTGCTTCCCAAGCCACATCGTCGGACGGAACGACGATAAAAGAGATTATTTGAACGAGAAAAGAGATTATTTGAATATAGATAATCGTTTTGAAGAGTCTGTTGGTTTACTCGGTGATTTTAAAGCTCTCTATTTTTTACGGGCTCTCTAAAACTCTAAATTTAGCTAGACTCTTGGGGAAAAATTGCTCTAAGGGGAGGCCTCGGACAAAGAGGCACATCCTATTAGAGGCCCCGATCTGCAGGGTTGGGGATGAAGGGCTGTGTGCAAACGCTGGAGTCATGTTGGAAGGTCGGCGAGAGCTCGCTGTCGAATAGAGGGCCCATCTAGGTGGCCACCGGGTGACACGGTATGCACTGAATCCATGTCAAGGGGGCCGTGGCGTCAAGCTCGAGGAGGTGCTTCCGTCGGCCACTGCCGGTACCAAAGTGGACTTCCGTGAGGTGTAGGCGGTCGTTCACCTGGCCAATGGTGGTGATGTTGGCCGCCGAGGTGCTGAGGCTGTGCTGCAAATCAGTGCCGGCCCTTGGATTTCGTGCTAGTCGCTCTAAAGTCTAGATGTTATATAAAATTTTATAATATACATATATATGCACATTAATTTTTCTTGCAAAGCGAAAACAAATATATTATCCATTCAAACAACAATATATTCGTACTTCGAGGATTATTGTGATTACCTTATATTTTACTCTATAATATCCAATCATCCATTGTTTCTCATAAAAAGATACTTCTTCGAGTGTTTCTTAATGCAAAATCATCAAGGATGGTATTGAGATCAATTGTGTCCAATATAGCCCTCTCGATGGTGTACATAGCCAAGCCATTTAATAGTTCTTGTGACATAGTTGATCTCAAATAGTTCTTCAACAACTTCAATTTTGAGAAACTTCTTTCAGCTGAAGCTATAGTCACAAGTACAGTTGAGAGGATTCGATAGGCAATTGAAACATTTGGATAGCAATCTACAGCCATAACAAACTCCAGGATCTCAAGTGCTGACATCAAAGAATCTGACAAAGTTACCTGCAACACCTTTAATTCTTCAAAAAAAATATCATTGATCTCAACATCTGGTGACTTATCATGAGAAAATGTTTCCACAAAAACCTTGCAGTGCACCAAAAGATCAATTTCATCCAAAGATTTTAAATTTTCTGAGTTGAACAAGAACCCAAAAATATTATCAAATTATTTCATATGTTCAAATCTAGTAGTCAATGAAGCAATTGTAATATCAATCATAACATTGAAGTACTCCACTCTAAATGAATCCACAACAAACCGTTAAATTGATCATATTGTTCATCAAACTGTTTATTTCTCTTTTGTACGAAATTTTGGTTCTATATCCATTTCAGATGCAATGTTTTTCGCTATATCCATACTTGAAGTGAAACCTTCATCTCTATACTTCTTAAAATATGATATGACACCTTCAATATGTTTAAGAGTAGCATCTATACTCACAATTTTAGATTGCAACTTCTTGCTCACCTTATTTACAGAGAATAAAATGTCGTGCCAAATAGCCAAACCAACAAAAAATTCAAAATTCTCAAGTGCAGTCACCAAAGATTGACATTCACTAACTGTCATTGAGTCACGATCAAGTGCTGACCTTATTTGAATAGTTTGGAACCTGATAGCTTGAATACTTTTTATTCGGCTTTCCTAGCGTGTATTAGACCATGACTTAACTGTCAATCTTGCGACATTGTCCACAAAAATCTTCCACCTTTTGGTAGACTTTGCAAATAATGTGTATATTCGTTGGATGATACTAATGAAAGAAATACCATGCATGCAAGATTAATAAATAGTAAGTATCATACTTTTGCCAAATCAATGTATAATAGAAATAAAAATTTACCTGCATGTCATAATCTGAATCTTACTCTATGTGATATGTGATCAAATTCACCCATCATTTCAACTGTACCCAAAAAATTATCATTATTATCTTGATATAGTTTCTCATTTTTTCCTCGAAAATCCAAATTATGTTTAGCAAGAAACTTGACGGCAGAAACGATTCTTACTAAAACTTGTCTCCAACCATTTTCTATCAACCACCTCATCATTGCTTAACTTTCTGGAGTAATAATCATATGAAAAATGTCTATTTGGAGCATCTAAAGGGAACTCAAGATTCAATTCTCTCACCTGCCCTTTTTCAATCAAAATATCTCTACTATTAGTATCGAGATTCTCCCATGTATTAGGATCAAAGACATCATGAAGAGAAGCCTCTTGCACATCATCAACTGAATTTGTGGGTTCAGGAAGGCTATAAATTTTCAATATCTCTTGCATCTAGTGGACTATCATCAATTTCTTGCTGCACTTCTTCACTATCAGGTGCATCTACTACATTACCAGCAGGTACATCACTACTTGATGTTGGAAAAAATTTATGCAAAGCACCTTTTTGTGATTGAATAAGTTGTTCTTGTTGTTTTTGTCTTTTCCTTTTCCTTTTCTGAACCCCTAACAAATGTTTCTTAGGTAGCATTCTTAAATTCTGACACCTAAATTAGAAGAATAATACGACCACATAAGTACTAGATTAGAGTATGAAATATTATACAACAATTTAAAAATTTACAATACCCGGACTCTGCAGATTGGAGAATTGGAGTTGGAGACTGGAGAACTGGAGAAGTGGATTCGTGGACCTAATATTTGATCTCCTAGCCTCCTGCTTCCTGGTCGCCGTCGCCCTCTACCCTCTGGCCGGTGGCTGCTAGCGTGCTGCAATGGGAATCACGCGAGATGCAATCGCTCTGGTGCCATCGTCGCTCGTCCCTTCATGACCCGCGACTCCGCGAGACGGCACCGCGTAACTCTTGGCCTTTCTGCTGTGTTTTGGGCCATCTCCCTCCCTATGTATCTATAGAAATTTGTGTACATGTACTATATACATACATGGGCTTGGGTCCCCTTCCTGCTTGGGCCCTCGACGGTCGCACATGGTCGCCCATGCTTAGGGTAAGCCCTGCTGCAAATACAGGAAGCCATCGGTGCCGCGACGGATGGTGCGGTCAGGGCTCTGCTTGGCGAAGAGCGGGAGCTGAAACCAGCCGAGCTATTGGAGGATGCTCTTGTGTGTTCGGCAATGGTGAGGGAGAGGTGGTGTAAGATTAGGGTAGTGATGATAGCAAGAGCGGTCATGAGCTTTATCTCCATATTGATGATTGTATAGTTGAATGATAGATGCTGGCAATTGGCACCGCAGTTGATGGTTATATAGTGATCTTGGACTTATGGATTCTATCTTGAAGATATAGTTAGGATACGTGTAGAATGTAACGCAGTCGTCAAGAGATTTTCGTATCCTCTTATGCACTCCAATAAATCTGTAAGTATCCAATCAATCCCAAGTAATACATATCATAGGCGGATGGAGGGGGGGGGGGGCTGGGGGTGCCTAGCACCCCCAATGCTCTACTAATTCCTCTAATATACCCCTACTATCTATATATCATATAGTTATTTTCTCTTAATTTAGCTCAATCAGATCATTATTAACTCCTCTAGTGTCAACTGCAACCACCAAAGTTGAATTATTGCGAGATTGTTTGGAATTTTGTATTAAGAAGGAATTGTCTGCATCAACTAGTACTGATGAAATTATTGAACCCTATGATCTTGCTGCTAGTCGTAGAGCTAATTTTAAGATGATAAGTATGTAATTTTGTTTTGATTAAGACTTGTGAAACATGACACTATTACATATGAGTAAACCCATGTGGCGTGACCGTTAGTCCTACCTTCTTTTGTTCATGGCCCCCCTATTCTTAAATCCTAGCTCCACCCCTGATATATATCTATCCTCACAGAATTTATGTTCTCTCATGACTCATATTGAAAGCTAATGTTTTATATCCTCTAACAGATAAAACAAATATGTGAGCGTACAAGTAACAAATTATATCATTTGATTAAAAAAGATCTTGTGTTGATATCTCAAGACTTGGTTTGATGTAATTTAGCACTCGAATAATACATATTAGCAACCAATTGCTAAAAACTAACAAATGATGCCATCATGGAAGGGAGGGGGTGGTGGAGAATTGGGTTTTCTACAAAACTAAGGCTCCAAGCCTCCAAGGACATATAAAAACCTATTCCGATTTTTATCTAGATGTGCACTAAGTTTTTCTATGAGTTCCTATCCCTACCAAAGAAGTTTTGCACCCTAGAATCCAATCCTATATAAAATACACATGAGAATTCTAAGAAAGGTAAACGCGGAATGTAAATTATCCAATAAGAAATGTAGAAGGTAAATGAGGTTGAGAAGGCATCTCGGCATGATGGAACATTGATTATTACAAATGTTTCAGAAAGCAAAGCTTTCCACTAGTCCTCATTGTTGGATCTCTTCTCAAGCAATGCCCACATAAACGAATAAGCTCCCCGGTCTAGTAACTCCATAAGATAATTGTTAGTCTTTCCCCACGCCCAAGTGGGTCTCCATCTAGCCTCTTCCAAATGCTCCTTATTACTATTCACTTGGTAGAGTGTTGACAAAATGCAAGGGACTCTCTTACCTTTCCAATAATCGTGTTTCCCAAGATTTACAAGACCCATATTTACAATTCATGGTGCACACAAACACCAATGATAAGAATGTGTGCAAATCTCACCAAACTCTAGAAAAAGTACTCTAAATCCATTCACAAATATGCCTAAACTACCACTAATCAAGACTTAAGCCTTATGCTCATTACTTTAATATTCTTTTGAGCACTTTGGTGGATAGAGCACTTATGTATGTGTGGAAATTAAGTATATAGCTTCTGAAAGCTCCAACACCCTTCAAATGACCATGAAATTATGGGATATTTAAAGTGCCAATGCAAGTGATCCACGACATGAAAAAATTGTTGCTCCAACGATCACAGAATCCACAGTCACTGGCTGGTTTGGTGCACCTCAGTGTGCATCACTGAATGAATCGGTGATCCAAATACAACTACCATTGAGCCATTGACGCCAGAATCATGTATCATCAACTAATTCGGCAATACCTCTTGAATATCACAGAATAGTCTAGTGAGTCATTGCCTTCCTTCGCCGATCATCACAGACTCACATGTTGCCCTGGATCATGTTCCCAATGTATGTTGTCCACCCGATACTAAAAGGGGCTTCAGTACCATGTAAAATAACTGGTATTGAAAGTACCCTTCTGTCAACCCCGCCAGCCATCAGTTCACCGTCCACCGTCCGTCATCTCCGTCGCCATTCCTTTTCTCGTTTTTTCTTTTCTTTTCCTTTTACTTTTATCAAATCTTCTTTTAGAATCATAATCACAATCATAGTATATCACAATCCAATGGCACTCCAACTTGACTTGCACGTCTTGGAGATGGACTCGAAGTCAACTTGAGTTGGACCTCCAACTTGACTTGCACATCCCTTGCTGGTCCTCTATGCCTTCATGGCCATCTCTATGGTCCCTAAATATATTAATATTATTAGGTAGCAATCTATTCTTAAAATTATGAAAAGTATCAACTTATTAGTTTGAATGGTCAGATCTATGCGATTCTTGTCCTCATCAATAGTCTTCCAAAAAAAAAGTTCCCCAAAAGTGTATTAGGGGTTCTACTAATTTTTTCTCTAAAATTATATCATCCCACCATAGATCATGACCAATAATAAACTTCTCAATAATTCGAAAGGATCCAGGGCCCACGTGTAGTGACAGCTGCACTCTACAATCGACTGCAGAGGAGCTAGCGTCTCCCACTTCAAAACTTACCACATTAGCATGTGTAGATCCCTCAATTGGGCTACCACCCCTCCTCAAATATGTGGGGGATCGGAGCTTGGATGCGGGTTACAATGATGGCGAAGCTTTTGGAGCATGAAAATTTCCCTTTTCTTCCTACATTTGGTTTTCCAGTTATTTTAAGGGGGATTTGGAGTTGTTCTAACCAGTCATGGGAATGAGATTTTGGGAATGGGTATTCAAAAAATTAAAAACCCAAAGGGTGGGGAATGTTTTGGGACAGCTACAGTACTGATTAATGACACATGATCTAGAAATTGTTCAACACATATATAGATACTGCCACTCTTCTTCTTCTTCTTCTTCTTCTTCTTCTTCTTCTTCTTCTTCTTCTTCTTCTTCTTCTCCTCCTCCTTCATTTTTCAAGCCTAAAAATAAAAATCTGCTCAAGTTTCAGGGTACAATTTCAAGTAATGCTCACTTGCTCTGTCCAATCTTTACAAATTCATACAATTTCTTGAAGTACAAATCACATAATCACTAATGTGTTGAAATTTGATGCCAATGTACCAAAACTATCTTACCAATTCCTATTTAGCCGCCTTGCTCGCTTGTTGTTGCCCCTGCCGCCGCCCTAGTTCCCCTAGCCTCCTTGGCTGCCTAGCGCTCGGTCGCGCCAGCGGCCAGCCGTCCAACCACCGGCTGTCAGCCACCAACCGCATGCGTGGCTTGCTGGCTGCTCGCCGCAGCTCAACACGAATGTCATAGCCTCCTTTGACCTCCACGAATGTCATAGCCCCTCAATCCTGCCGCACGGACAACATATGAATGCCTCCTACCGCCCTTTAGATCCCACCATCACAATCGCTAGGATTGAATGGGGATGAGAAGAGGGCTTAAGGAAGGCAGGGATTCGGGCGGCACTAGTGGAGTGGTGGCGTTTGGGGCCTTGTGGGGGCAAGAATGCGTATAGATTGAGGAAGAGTCGAAAAGGAGGACTCGAACCGTTGAACGGAACGACAAAACGAGGCATCTCCTGTCCTCTTGCTCAGAGAGGAGGAACGGGTGAATGGGCCAATTTGTCTATTGGGCTAGCACCGTTGTACAGAGAAGAAAGGAAGAGCTTACTAGATGAGTTTTTTCTTTTGTTTGGGTTTAACTATAGCTTGTTTATTTTTGTTTTCGATACATATACATAGGATACATTACATATACAAAAACTTAGTAAAAACTGAATACCCACAAAAACAAGTGGGTGCGCCTCTGGTTATAACTGTATGGAATATATCGTTCTGAAATGGGCATCTCGATCCCTCATCTCATCAAATTACCCTGCCTCACCTCACAATCACGTGGCCCTGAAACCTAGCATTTCACAAGCCATTGATCAGTGGGTCCTATACTACTTTCCTCCCAAAAGTAGATGGGGCTTCAGAAGTGTCAGATTTCAAGCTGATTTCTCCTTTGAAGTCCCCAATGTAGCTTCTACTTAAGCTCCTAGCTAATATAGACTATAGAAAGTCATCAAGGTCATTGTTCATAAAAATTGATATGATTTATCAAATCAAGAAATATTCAGGGCTGCTTGTCCTAGGCATGTGAATACCTACACTTATGCCACAAATCAAAGAAACAGATTGTTATTCTTAAGCTGGATTTTGAGAAATCTTATGGCTGAGCTTGAGGTCGTGGCAACTGTCATGAAGTATAAAGGATTTAGCACAGTTTGCCTGAAATGGCTGCAAAACATTTTAGTTCGAGCACCTCCTCCATTTTGTTGAGTGGAGTTCGTGGGAAAACATTCCCCTACAAAAGGGGAGTGAGGCAAGGAGATCCCCTCTCACCTCTCCTCCTTGTCTTGTTGACTAATATGTTTCAATCCTTTCTGAATGATGCTAGAAGGCAGGGGCTCCTACAGTTACCAATCACCCCTCTTATATATCCATTCAACATGTTGCTATCCTTCAACATGTAGATGACACACTCATCATTTTGGAAGGTTGTTCTTTACAACTACAAATGCTCAAAGGTTTCAGTAGGGGGCTTGCCCCCTCCTGTTTCTTTCAAAAAACAGTGCTCAAAGATATCTTTCATTCCTTTTCTTTATCCACATGCCTCAAATCTAATTACTCGAAGTCAATGATGGTGCCAATAAATGTTTCACAAGAAGGTTACAAATATTGTCTCAGTTCTTTGGTTGTGCTATGGGACTTTACCTTTCACATATTTGGATTTGTCTATGGGCCTAAGAAAGCCAAGAGTGGAGGAATTTCTACCATCATCACCTCAAGATTTCGGTCCCAAGTCGGAAGACTGGAATTAACCAATTCAGTGTTTACAGCTCTGACCATGTTCTATATCTTTCTTTTGCATAAGTATTTACAAGGAAGTGGAAAAATACAGGAAGCATTGCCTTTGGCGAGGCTCTGACGTTAACAACAATTTTCCACCAAAATCAGCTTGGGAGATGTTCTGTTTACCAAATCAAGAGGGAGGATTGGGTGTCCTTATATTGCAAACCCAGAATGAGGCTTTGTTAATGCAATTTTTGCATATGTTCTTTAATAGAGAAGACATTCCTTGGGCCCACCTGATATGGAAGAAATATTCTGCTAATGGTAAGTTTCGAAATCATGCCAAGAAGGGATCCTTTTGGTGGAAGGATGTACTAAAATTGTTAGATAAATTCAAGGGCATGGCAGTGGTATCCATTAACAATGGTCAAACATGTTTTCTGAAGAATATTTTATGGAAGGGTAGAGTACCTGCTCAAGCCTATCCTCAGCTCTTCTCATTCACCAAAAGACAGCATATCTTTGTTCAGAAATTTCAGGACATCGAGAAGATACATCAGTTATTTCATCTCCCTTTATCAGCTCAATCTCTTCATCAACTTGTAGATCTTTTGTCATGGGCTACAACCATATGGACTGGAGGCCATGTAATACCCTATAGTAATGGGCTTGTGTACTGATGTTGGGCTAGTGAGCCCATATACCCAAGAAGGTTGTTTAACTATGCTACCCTGACTAGTGCAGAGGGAAATCAATATCAGAACCCTATTAAACGCTACCTCTTCCTTCTCCTAGCTGCTGCTCGAGGCAGCACCACCATCCTCCTTGCTGTGCGTGACACTAGCGACCACCTTTCTTCTACCTAGCATCACGACATCTAGTATCAGAGCTGCTCGCCACGCACTTCACTGATGATATGCTGCCAAACTCGCCAAACACCGGCCTAACACCACCACCTAGTAAACGGGGGCTGCGGTGGCACTGTGCATCCTACTAATTCCGCATGTTAGTACCGAACGTCATCGACAAATGCTCACTTCTCCAGTAGTGCACACTAACGTGGGAAAATAAATAGTTTTGAAGACATAATCCAAATGACCATCATATCATAATATAGATGGATTGCCAATTATGTTATGACATTTCTCAGTGTCCATAGATATCTATCTAATTATACAAAATAGAAATCAAAACTACATTTTGACTACCCTTTTGAATTCGAATTGTCCAATACATTTTCTTGTGGAGAAGGCATTTTCTTTTTTTGGTACATTTTACCCTACAAAGCCCAGTTGGGTGGGTTTTGATCACAGCTTCTATACAAAAAAACTGGACCGACACTTAATTTTTATTTTTCTTTATAATAATAAAGTTTATAACAAAGCTTGTAGTACCCTTTCGGGAAAAAACAACACTAGAAACATGTCAGTGCCTGTCACAAATTAATGTTTTATGTCATAATAATTTTGCTTAGTACACCCCTCTGACAGTTGTCATATTCTCAAAATCTCCCAACAGATAGAGCAATTTTTTTCCCTGCGGGATTCACCATAGGAACTAGAAGTACTCCCTTCCATTTCAGGACGTGTAGTACAAACCTGGGTACAACTGACAAAAAATTGCAAGATGCTTAAATTTGCCAAATCTATGAATCTTTATAATCCCAACTTTTCAGGATTGAAATATTTACTGTCTACCACGTAAACTCATTTTCATCCATGTTCATGTTCCCAATGGTTGACAGATCACATGATTCACGTGCAACAGGAACTTCCTTTGTTGATATTCCTCCTACATATCACATCCTGGAAAGCCAAAGAGAGCAATCATCAAGATACCTCCCCTGCCCTCTACTCTATCCTCTTATAGCACCCAACTTTCTCCTACATGCTCACACCATTCCCAACACCACCCAGCAGAAAGCCAACCTGTTACATATTCCTCGCTTCGTCAGTGCTCCGGACAGCTAGAAACGAAACCCCAATCAGGAGTGCATTACACTCAAGCTTTCCGTACCAGAATCTTGATCTTTTCACGTAAATTAAAGCCTGCAAATGCGGTAATATATAACTATCATTCTTCTGAATTCTCCGGTCATCTTTCCGCTGTAAAAGCATGCACGGATCAGCTTGCAATGGCCATGACATTCACTACTGGTCGATCTTCGTAGACAGTCTTAGATTTATATAATGACGACTGTAATGCATGACCGCGATCAACATGTTTAGAGTATGTGCCTTGTTCGCTTGGCTTTTCAGCCACCAGCAAGCAGAATTTTTTTCTCACACCAAATCAGCACACTACTACATAAAACGTTTTTTAGCAGCAGGCGGATTAGCATTTCTAGGTGCGGGCGCCAAACCTGTTCCTAGCTGTCGCTTTTAGAAATAGCGGTTTTTAGGAGTGGGTAAGCGACCGCACCTGGAAAAGCAATTTCCAGGTGCGGTTTCCAGGTGCGGTTTAAACTTTGGTCAATTTGTAGAAAAATGTTCCTGCCAATTTTTTCACACCAAATTTCTGAAATGCAATTTTCTCAATTTTCAAAAGAATTAACCCCTTCAAATTGAACACGACAATGGTAATTGACTAGTGATACATCAACCACTACTACTCTATAAGTCCAAGTTCATACATCAACCATACTACTACTTATAAATATGTTCATACATCAACCACTACTTATAAATAAGTTCATACATCAACCACTACTATTTTTAAATAAGTTTCTACATCAACCACCAGCTAAGGCATCTGTGGTATTACTCCGGCACGTATTTGTAGAAACGGAACATAGTTAATGTCTTCATGGTCCAGCCTAGAACCCCGTCAAAATAAGATAAAGCATGTGCTAATGCGCTCAACTCTGCTTCTGGACAAGTGTCACACACAGCACTGCAAATATCAAACATTGGTGGAGCGTCGGGTTGGTCTGTCCTGCGGAAGGTTAGTGTTGCTTGATGCTTCCAATCTCTGGTGATGCACGGCTGCCCATCATAGTAATCCAACCCAATTTTTTCCACAACTTGATTAAGAATCGCACGGAAGCTCATTGAGGCATAGGTTGAACCAGACATATAATCCTATACAATAAGATGATGTGATGAGATAATAAACATATGAAAGTTAACAATATATGTAACACAAACAAATTAATTAAGAATGAATAAAAAAGATATATTTTATACCACATCTGGATGAGCCCTGCAAAGCCTCTCAACAGTCTGAACCACGGTGCTTTCGCCCATCTGGTGCTGCTTTATTTTGAAATATGAAAAGTCTGGCACGAAGCACCCGATATTCTGAAGCGCCTCTAGACATCTCTCCACAGTGGTCCTCTCTTGGGTAATCCTATAAAATGCTACATCACCCGATACTGCAATGGGCACCATTGGATGTGGCACTCCTATTGGCAAATACTGGTAATCTACACCTCAAGCAGGTAGAGAGAAAAGGATATGCAATCTTTTGGAGTTATTCCCAAGTTCCTCCGTTTGCACTACAGGAGGAGTACCACCCATATTGTCGAGAATATCTTTTAAGTCATCTAACATTTTTGATAATCTACACTAATTTATATGTAACTACAATTAGAGATTTGCATGTCAAGTGTTAAAACATATATAAATATAAAGGAAATGGCGATCATTACCACGTTGGCTATTGTTCCACGTGTCTGATTACCAAGTACGGCCATCTCACGGTGACAGTGAAGGCCTGGATGGCGAGCCAACGGGTCCTCCAAGCCACCTCCATCAACACCGCCGCCAAGGCCACGACCAAGAACAACACCCCGAAGGCCACGACCACGACTACGGCCACTGCGGCCACGACCACCACCAACACCACTTGACGACGACATTGTTAGCTCAAACTACTATATGCAGAGATCGAATACCTCACATCATTATTCACATTTCACCGAGAGACATCATATACACACCATGCATTTGACCAAAACAAAGTAAAATAGACATGAAAACCTATATATAAATCTCAACATACAAGGTACGTAAGTACGTGATGGATGCATGCTTTCAGGAGATCGAGGCGCGCGGCGACCAGCGGCGGGGACAGATGATGGCAGGGCGGGAGGACGGCGGGGACAGATGACGCCGGCAGGGCACGAGGATGGCAGGGCGCGAGGACGACCGGGGCACGAGGACGGTGGGGTGACCGGCGCGACCGGAGTGCGAGGACGGCGGGGCGCCGACGAGCGCGGGGACGTACAGCGGGGCGCGTGGATCAGCGGCGCGACCCGAGCGCGAGGACAGTGGGGCGCAGGATGGCGAAGCGCGTGGACAGCGGGGCACTGACGAGTGTGAGGACGTACGGCGGGGCGCGCGGACCGGCGCGACCGGAGCCCGAGGACGGCGGGGCGCGCGGACGGCTGGAGGACGGTGGTGCGTGGAGGACGCCGGAGCACGTGGACGGCCGAAGGACGGCGATGCGCGGAGGACGGCGGCGCGTGGAAAATGTTGGCAGCCTGCCGGCGTCCTCTCCGCACGTCGCTGAAAAAATGGTCTAAGTCCTCGAAGAAGGAAGAGATGTAGGTGAAGGTATTTCTAGGTGCGGGTGACGCCAATACCCGCACCTGAAAACCATTTCTAGGTGCGGGTGTTGGCGTCACCTGCACCTAGAAATGATTTTCAGGCGTGGGTGTTATGGCCATCCGCACCTGAAAATTCATACCCCTATTTTCTTTTTGAAGGAAAATATTTTTTCGACATACTAAATGACCTCAAAATAAAAACTTCATAACTTCAATTTTGTATGTCTCATTGAGGCCTGCAATTTGGTATTAGTTTTGTATGCATATGAAATGAAATGGAAAAGTTAGTACGTAAAACATACATCCACGAAGACATGCACCTATAACTCCATGTCACCCTAATGCTCTAAGAACTATTAATGACATATCATGCACATTTAATGATGATAATGCAGACACATAATAGAGTTCAATACATCCACAAACACATCCACAAATATATGATGCATTATTATACATATAATAGATCGAGTACAATATACATATGATAGAGTTGAATACGTAGATAATGCATTATTATACATATAAGAGAGCTCAATACGTAGATACTTAATTAAAATCTAGGATCATTCACTTCATGACCGTGAATCATCTGGAAGTACAAAGTATAATTAATATCGATAATGTTGATTCCAAAGAACCTATCAACATAATCTGGTGCATATATGTATGCACTGTCTCTAGCCATGTACGGCGTGAGGAATGTCTCTCCAAATATTTGCAAATCCATAGATGATGATAGGGTAATGCCAGCTTGCCAACCCTCATGTACTGGACCTGACCTGGGTGTGGTATAGTGAATGACCATCCAATTTTTTGGAGAATTTGATGTAAGACCTCTTTCATACCTTGATCAGTGTGCATGAAACTATTATACACTGCGTCATGATTCAATTGGCAAGCAAAATATAACGTGTTAGTGTACAATTCATAAAAAACAAATAAAAAGTAAGTTGTAGTTACATACAATGGGCAATTGATATGATGGTGATATCCGTTTAGGCATTTCAGTAACGGGCAGGTTATGTCGTAAGGCTTTAATCTTAAAGTAACTATAGTCTGGGAATACATGTCTTGTTTCAGCTTCTATTTGGATAAGTGCCTTCCTCACGACATCAGCAGTGGCAATACGTGGCAGTATGGCGGTAGAAGAATTGACATGGATAACAATTGTATCACCATGTCATTGCTCTCGCATGCCCGCAGCATTAATGGATAGTGAAATAATATAGCTTCCACGTGACGGAGTCGCTTCTTTATAATTCACCATTGGAGCTTGTTCGGTCGCAACATATATAACTCGTTGCAACCATTGGATGGGTGAATTAAGAAATTTCATAAAAAAACAAATACTAAACATTATTGTCATCATTATAAAAAATTACAAATTCATGAAATAGACTATCAAAGTACATACCACATTCCGGCGTAACTCGCTCTGGGTAATGGGCATGGGTTCTTGACCAACGGGGAAGGAAGCACCAACAGGTTGCGCTGGGGGTGGTGGCGGGGGGTCTGGGATAGGGTGACGTCGGCCACGACCACGACCACCTCCACGGCCGCCGTCACACCAAAAAAATGCATATCTTGGCATTCCCTAAAATTTGCACCATATTTTATTCAAAATTTTCTACACAATCTCAAGTCTAGTTTATCAGAATAAAGTATTTTTAATTTCTACCGTCTCTCTAATCTAACAAAATTTGGCATTATATTTCACAAGTGTAATATTTATCCAATAATATTCGCAATTCATAAATATAACTAATAACTCTCTAGCTAGTCTAACAAAATTTAGTATATGAAATTATTTGTACAATCTCTAATCTACACATAATCCTAATCCACATACATAATCCTAGATTATTGAGGAATAAATTAATTAAAAAATAAACCTGATCTGCGCAGGCGGCACTCGTCGGGCAGGTGGGCACTACGCGCCCTGGCCGGTGCGGTGCGGCACCGGCGTGGCCGGACGCGCGCGGCGCGCGCGCCGGGCCGGGGCAGGGGTGGCCGGCCGGGGGCGCGAGATGCTCGCGCGCGAGCGCGGCGGCCGGCGCGCGCGCGGTCGGAGGCAGCGCGAGCGGCGAAGGAGCGGCGCGCACGCGGTCCGAGGCGGCGCTTGGCCAGCCTGCCGGCGTCTCCCTTCACTTTAATGGCTCGTTGTTGCAGCCCCAGCCTTAACGGTTATTTAACTGTTCAAACAATTTCCAGGAGCGGGTGACGCCATCACCCGCTCCTGTAAATGGCAACAATTTTCAGGTGCGGGTGAGGGCGTCACCCGCTCCTGGAAATGAGCATTTCCCGTCACCCGCACCTGAAAATGGCAACCCCTTTTCAGGTGCGGGTGACCCCGTCACCCGCTCCTAAAAACCCTTTAACAGGTGCGGGTCGCATTGCTACAGTGCCTCATGTTTTTACTGGATCGGGCGGGGATTTAGCCCGCTCCTTAAAAAAAGGGTCGCTCCTACAAATATTTTCTGTAGTAGTGGCATCACCCACCTGTTTCAACCAGCTAGCACTTTAGCAGTACTTTTCTCCACAACAATTCACTTGTGTTGTGATAAGACACCGTAATTCGAAATGAAGTCTTATATTAGACACTAGGACAAATTAAAGTTGGACACCGAGCACGCACGCCGCGGCATACGACGCAAGTAACCGCATATGCCTATATATGGCAAGCCTAGAATTCTAGGCTATATTAGTTGCTAGTAGCCTCAGTTCATGAAAGTCTATATCTAGATAAATAGCTAACCCTCGAGAAATAAAATCAGACAACTCACTACGACATCTAAATTTCTCCATGGCTGCTGCCGCCGGCGCGAGCAGAAGAAGGGCGTGGGTGGTGGACGTGGAGAAGACGCTGGAGGAGGCCGACGCGTCGGTGGAGGTCTCCCTGTGGCAGCGCCACAGCATCTACCGCGTGCCTGCGTGCATCAAGGACCTCAAGCCCAAGGCGTACCGCCCCCAGGTGGTGTCGCTGGGCCCCATCCACCACGGCGATAAGGAGCTCCGGCCCATGGAGGAGCACAAGCAGCGCGCGCTGCGGCACCTGCTCCGGCGGGCCAGGCGGCCGCTGGAGGCGTTCGCCGCCGCCGTGGAGGAGGTCGCCGGGCAGCTGGAGAGCGCGTACATGGACCTCGGCGACCAGTGGCGCGGCGAGGAAGGGAGGGAGAAGTTCCTGGAGATGATGATCGTCGACGGGTGCTTCCTGCTGGAGGTGATGAGGGCCGCCGGCCGCGACGGGAAGAGCACCGGTGACTACGCGCCCAACGACCCGATTTTTAGTCACCATGGGGTGCTTTACATGGTGCCCTACATCCGCCGGGACATGCTCATGCTCGAGAACCAGCTGCCGTTGCTCCTGCTGCAGAAGCTCGTCGCCGTCGAGGGTGACAATGCCCCGGTAAATATATGATTTACTACCTTAATTGTCTACCCATTTTTTTGTTGCATGTAGTCTTTTTATCATCTCGATCGGTATGTCGTCCTGAATATATTCAATTAATTGAACTTTTGGAAATGGGATGCGTTACGTTTTCTCTTGAAAAAGTAGTTTGGAAGCAAAATGGAATTGATGTATTTATCTATTTTTAGTAGTGTTCTCTTTATGCTTTGCTTTATCCTTGCATCAAATCAAAAGCAATAGCAATGCTAGACAGAACTATCGATCTATATATAGCATCATCGTCTTTAAGTTCTTTTCTGTTTACAACACACGTCACACTCGGAGATCACAACTTTACGATTTTCTTAATTTGGATTATAATAACTATATCTCCAACTCAAGCTAACTAATCAAAATAATTCAATCTGCATGGATTACGGGTGCCACCACGCAGAACGACGATGCGATCAACAGGATGGTGCTGAAGTTCATGTCCCCGTCGTCGCGGCTGCCACAGGCCGGCGGCAGTCTTGGGCTCCACCCGCTTGACGTGCGCCGCCGGAGCATGCTCCTCGGCCCGTACCAGGTCTCACGGGGACCCAAGGACCCGGTGGCGGAGACGGA
Organism: Cenchrus fungigraminus; assembly: GCA_036936925.1. Taxonomy (NCBI): domain Eukaryota; kingdom Viridiplantae; phylum Streptophyta; class Magnoliopsida; order Poales; family Poaceae; genus Cenchrus; species Cenchrus fungigraminus. Next base: position 55,854,320 of record CM072768.1, on the reverse strand, counting down.
CATCATCCGGTCGGCGGTGGAGCTCTACGAAGCCGGCATCCGATTCAAGAAGAGCAACTCGGACAGCCTCCACAACATCCGGTTCCGGCACGGCGTGCTCACCATGCCGGCGGTGTCCGTCGACGACTCCACCGAGTACATGTTCCTGAACATGATGGCGTTCGAGCGGCTGCACGTCGGCGCCGGCAACGACGTCACGGCGTACATCTTCTTCATGGACAACATCATCGACTCGGCGAAAGACGTGGCGCTGCTGAGCACCAGTGGGATCATCCAGAACGCCGTCGGCAGCGACAAGGCGGTGGCGCAGCTGTTCAACAGCATCTCCAAGGACGTCGTCCTCGAGCCGGAGAGCGCGCTGGACGCCGTGCACCGGCAGGTGAACGCCTACTGCGGGAAGCCATGGAACATGTGGCGCGCCAACTTGATCCACACCTACTTCCGTAGCCCCTGGGCGTTCATGTCCCTCGCCGCCGCCGTCTTCCTCCTCGTCATGACCATCATGCAGACCGTCTACACCGTGCTGCCATTTTACCAGAACAACGGCAGCGACAGCTCATCTGCGGCACCGGCTCCAATGTGATCTTGCAGCACGTGCCGGCTCTATGTACATGGGAGTGCTTGAGTTTGTTTTGCACTTTGTGCCTTGACTTTTCTTGAGTTGTTGTGCTGCGCATTTTGGATTCCATTTGTTTGAGATCCTGGGAGTGCTTTGTTTGAGTTGTTCGACCCAGGATTTTGAATTTTGGAAAAGAGTGGTGATATTGTTCAAAACTGAAATAAACTTGCTACTTCCATACAATGGCACATTTATACTTTTATAGTTATCTATATGCCGGTATAATAACACCAACATGCACACATCTTATCTACGCCAATGCTTCCTATAAATGGTTGTCTGATGAGGTGTTTGTAAGGTTTCAGTCCACCATTTGCTTCTTATAGGTCATCATAGTCCGTGAATCTTCAACTGATTTATTGTATGCGAAAACATTCAGTGCAAACCCTCTTCAGTAAAAACGTGAAAACTCCCCCTAAAAACATTTTTAGAAGTTTAAAAAATCTAAAATATTGTGCATTAATAGTGCATAAATATGTAGTACTTTTTGCAAAAGTGCAGATGCGAATTCATTCTAGAAAAAAATTCATGGGAAGTTGTATTCTAATTCACATGCACCTTTAATTGTCATTTTCGTATGCTTAAAAAATGAGTTTGCATATCCACTTTTACAACAAACACTACTGGAAAACGAAATTTCCCTATGTGTTTCACATTTCCATGTCGGTATTTGCGAAAACACACAGGGAAATTCATTTTTCCCTGACGGTTTTAAAAAACACACAGGGAAATACCAAAACACACAGGGAAATTAACATGGCACACGAGAAAATTTCTCTTTTCCCTGTGTGTTAGATAACCCACACAGGGAAATTCATGCTTGACACACCAGGAAATTCTCGGACCCGAAATTTTTATGGACTCCTGTTAAAACTGCTCTCGCGTGTGGCACCAACCTTATCCCTCCACACGGACCCACCAACCTTATCCTTCCCCCGGCAGCTGCAGACCGGCCCTCCTCGACCTCGTGCCCCGCCGCGCCCGCCGACGGCTCCTCCTCGACCTCGCGCCCGCCGCTGGTCTCCCCTCCCCCGAGCTCGCGCCCGCCGCCGGCTCCTCCTCGACCTCGCGCCCGCCGCTGGTCTCCCCTCCCCCGAGCTCGCGCTCGCCGCCGAATCCTCCCCGCCGGACGGCTCGTCCCCGCGCCTGCACCCGCGTCTAGGTGCCGGCTGTTCCTCCCCGCTGGTGGGTGGCTGCTTCTCTCTCTCTCTCTCTCTCTCAGATCTGAATACTCCAATTCATGGTTCCTCTTCTCAGATCCGCAAGCAGCTGGAGACGTTGTGGAGGAGGCACTGCAGCATGATTATCGATAAGGCTTTTTTTTGTTGCAGGATCCACTGCTCGTTGGTGTTGGACCGGACGTTGAGGAAGTGGAGCAGCGTCGGCTCCTGGTAATACCTTGTCCCTCACTCATCTCCACTCCAAGGCATATATTACTTTGACAAAAATTAAATAATCTAGCTAGATAGCTCGTTGGTTGCTGCATGTCTAAGATAGAATTGCAAAACCAAACAAACTTGGCAAGGTGTATATTGCTTTGGCCAAAATTAAGCAATCTAGCTAGTTGGTTGCTACATGTCTAGGATACAATTGCATCGATAGATTGCTGATGCCTCAAGTTCTATGACTAGGAAGGTCAACAAATGAAAACAAGGATATTGACTCTCTTCCTCTACCAGTTTGCACGACATCAGTTGCAGTTAATCAATCTCCTTCCATATGTATTCTAAATTGCAATAAGCAAGTGATTATTTTGATGAATTGTGTGAGTTTTATCTTCCAAGGAGTCTCTTTTCTTATCCGCAAAAAAAAAAAAAAGAGTCTCTTGTCTTAGAAGTTTAATCTGTGAATTCCCAGCCTTTCTGGCAGTGTTACATGCATGACGCAACCATAGCAAGGCAAGCATTGGTTCATTTGCATTACTGCTTTGTGTCGTACCCCACATCTTGCCATTGTTACTGCTTTTGTTGGATGATGACTGCACTGCTCGCTAGTCTCGCTTTTCATTTCATTGTATTAATCTGCTAGTCGCTTTTCATTTCATTGTATTAATCGCTTTTCATGTCCTTGCTCGAAACCTGCAGAGACTTTATCAAGACTTTGGAGAAGAAATCCTAGAGCAAGCTCTTCAACATCGATCAGCTGGCCAACCAATTGTAAGTTTGTCCTTTCTTTTATCAGCCTTTTTTCAGCATAGAAGTTCAGTAATTGTGAAAATTGTTGAAGTGTATACAACACTTGGAGTACCTTATACTTGCCTAAGGCAACAATCTTGGTGTACATGTATAGGTTTCTATTTTTTTGTTAATCTGCTTATAGATTAGCAATGTGCTTGTGCAATTAGCAAATCTTAAAAATGAACAATACTCACTGCAGATCTACTTCTCTCTAATTGACTGACTCTATAAGAATGCTATTAGGAAAATATAGTTGATCTGCTCCCCTTCTACATGTGCTGCCATGTTTGAAACCTAAAACTGAAATAAGTTTGGCTGTCAACTTTAGTAAAGATTGCAAAGTGTATTACCATAACTTCACAAGTGTGCTTGAAGGTTGGCTCTACAGCAATAAGATTCGTTGTGTCTTGGGGCATAAATACTAATGTTCTCTATCTGTCAGCGCCATATGTTTGTGCTCTATCATTCACTACTGTTATGTGTATATTGTTTTAAGGCATGGAGGGAGCTACCAGATGGCCAAATGACAAGATTAGGATATGATTTCCAGACCTGTGTATGCATGTTTGTTCTTTCTAGTTGACACATTTGTGTATTGTGATGCAAGGACTTGTAATGATTGTATTTGTGTGGGAAACAATGTGCAGTATAAATGCATGTGAGCGAAATATTAATGATTTCAATTGTGGTTCTATTTTATTTTTTTGTAACTGATATGTATTTCCCCGTCGGTAAATAAAAGTGACAGTAAAATAGGACCTGCGGGGAAACATGTTCTCCCTGTCGGTGAATAGTATTTTCCTTGGCGGTGAATGTTTGACAGGGAAATGATTTTAAAACTGACGGTGAATAATTTTCTTGTGCGTGAGCAACTGATAGGGAAATGGGAAAACCGACGGGCAATTTTTTATTTCCCTGTCGTTTTATCCCTGACGGTTATTCCCTGTCGGTTAACCGACGGGAAAATTATTTTTGCATTTCCCTGTCGGTATATTTAATTTCCCTGACGGTAATGGCGCACACAGAGAAATTTCGCAATTTTTATTTCCCTGTCGTTTTATCCCTGACGGTTATTCCCTGTCGGTTAACCGACGGGGAAATTATTTTTACATTTCCCTGTCGGTATATTTAATTTCCCTGACGGTAATGGCGCACACAGGGAAATTTCGTTTTCCAGTAGTGAAAAGTACATATATATGATGTCTCTATGGAGGTGCATTGTTATATTTTAAAAATAATTTATTGGTACATTAATTAGAGGGGTTTTGACATTTTTACCGAAGACGTGGTAGCTGCAATATTTAGAGCATGTGTGATTCTAATTCTCTATTGAAGCGATTCTATGACTAAAATTGATTCCCTTTGATTCTCCAGCATAAACTCTTAATTTCAGGATGGAGAACCACTTCAACTACCTTTTTACAGCTCATAGCCTCTTTGTTCATTTCAGATAATCACTTCACCGAACCAACAGAGAATCACTTCTCTAAAATACTGTTCGGTAGAGTTCCTACTAGATTCAACCGAGAATCAGCTCTAGGATAATCTCGTATCGTGATTGACATCTTTTAGTAGATTCATTTTAGTATTCTTCTGCCCCTTCTTCATGTTCATTATCTTTGTCCCAACCAAACATTTTGTGGGAGGATAATCTTGCTCCATTCCCATTAAAATATTTTTGGGCGGCACTTTAATTTCTCTTGGATCTTCACATGCCATTTTATTTATCACTAGGCCTCCTCTCTTTAAGCTGTTCATGTCAACCACCACTGGTAGAAAATCTGGCTTATTTAGTCCCATTTGCTAAGGGGCTAATATTAATATCCCAAAAACCAATTGGGGCTAATCGATCGAGACTAAAGATATATACCCCTTTAATCCTCATTGAAATAACTGGGACTAAAGAGCCCTCTTTAGTCCTGGTTGGGCGCATGCGTGGCGGCCCTTTTAGTCTCAGTTGGTAATACCAAACGGGACTAAAGGATCTTCTTTTTCACCCGAATTATTTTCCATATGAATTTTAATTGTTGCTTCACTTATCTATATACCTATATGTATACATCCTTAGTGTACTTACATGTATTGCTTGTATTGTATGCATGACATCGTATTAATTATAACTACTACATATACAATTTTCTATTATGTTTACACACATCAAACTAGCTAGCTAGTATTTTTTACAATTACTATATACACAATAAATTATCCTCTTCACTCATATGATCCTCCCATGGCGGAGTTGCTCCGTTTGTCAACAAGTGGATGTCCATCTTAATAAAAAGTTTCTTGAGGATTTATCACCATGTCCACAAGAAATCCTATGAGACCTTCTTAGACTGCTAAAAGTCTAACCATCTCATCTAGGAGTTCTTCTTTAATCCATAACATATGTAATTTTTCAATGTGTTTCTTAAATAAATAAGTGAAAGGAATCAGATGCTCGTAGCATAAGAGGGAGAAGGGGTGATTTAGACAACTTAAAAACCTTAAGCCTAAGGCTTCCACTACTTTGCATAAAACATAAAATAGAACCTACTCTTTGTATGTGCAACTAGAGCTTATTCTAATGTGAAACTCTCGTCCCAAAGAGTTTTGCAACTTATAACCAATCCTATCAAGGTACCACTCTATGGAAGTAAAGACACACAAAGATTGCAAGTAAGAAATGTGGAAATGTAAAGAGAGGAGGAGGAGGAAGCAAACTGACACAAGATTTATCCCTTGGTATCGGTAGACGCTAAGGCACACCACTAGTCCACATTGTTGAAGCACTCACACAAGAGTATTGCTTCCCGGTCATCAAGTCTTTCTCAAGCCGCAACTTGACTTGCCAATTAGACTCAGCCACAAAGGCACTCTCCAAGCTCCTGGTGATCTTGATGCCATGTATACTAAGGAGCTTCTTTACCAAGGGAGGGGGGTCTCCACTCCCCCCGTACACAATCATCAACATCGCTCCACACTAAGTCGGAGGGTTCAAGACTTGCCAGAGAGCCACTAAGGCCCCAAGCAGACTTTGGCAGCAGCTTGTACACCTTGATTCACTCTAGAATCACCTCACAAGGTTGGCTACCTTGCATACACTCAGCTCTAGGCCTATGCTTGCACTAAACACTCTCACAAAGCATGTGCTAAGCCTTTAGATGAACACTTAAGCACTTTAGTGGCTTGGATGTTATTTCCATGTGTCTTGCACTCCAATGGACTCCAACACACTTAAACACTATCAAATGGGTGGGTAGAAGAGGCATAAATACCTCATGAGGTCAATAGAGCAGTTGGCTAACGACTAGCCAAAGTTGTACCATCGAATGAACTGATAGTATACTTTTGGTAGCGTTGGTTCATCCAGTGCTACTAGACGTTGCCTCACCACATCTGAAATTCTACTTAGAAATTGCACCAATGCATCTCATCGATTGGTCAGATGCACCACAGGATTATCCGGTGCGGCCATCTCCTCATCAAAAACTCTCTGGAACCTCTCTGATGTAATTATGCTTCGACCGACGCCTCACCAACCTAACCAATCAATTCATCAGGTGCTTAAGGATTTTTCTCTTCTTCTAGCCAACTACAATGACGGTGAGACCGACTCCTCAATAATGCACCGACACAACTAGATTTGAGGCCATCGATTCATCCAGTGGTCTATGCATATTTCACTTCTCTATGCTTGATGCACTGACTCATCCGGTGGCTATATTAGTGACTTCACCATATGAGTCGGTGATTTAAGTCACCACAAGGCATCTTAGGCCACCGACTATTTTGGTGACCCCGCTCAATGTGTGGCGGTGCATTGTGTCGGTGCTCAATGTTTCATGATTTCTTCATTTATAGCCTTATCCTTTCTCTAGATTTTTGTTATGGTTTGCTTTACATTGTTTGTGGTTGCATCCATAGGACGTAAAAGTGACTACAAAGACATGCTCAAACACTATGGTTAGTCCCATTGATCATGTTGCCATGAATCGCCAAAATCATAATGAAAAAATGGCTTTGGTGACCATGTTCACTACAATAAGGAGCTTGAAAATGATGAATTATTGAATAGGTTTATTATATGTACATTAAAATTGTATGTGGTCTTTGCACATGTGAAACAGTGTATGTGCATAGTATCCACATAAATTAAAATAATATAAAGTAAATGCCTAAATTTGAGTCTAATTATCTTCATGTGCATCATATAGAAATGTTCCAAAGTAAAGTAATATATGATTTTAAAATACCTATTTATATTATTATCAATATAGAAATACCAAGGTAAGGTATATACAAAACATAATGTACATAGGTGTGATACAAAACAAAAAAAGCGTGTGAATGTGGTTGAAAAATTGTATAGAGTAATTACTAATTAAGAATCAATCAGAACTAGACAAACATAAGTACATATTTATACGAGTATTATGTTAAAATATTTAAAAATGATATAGTAGTAGGCAAACAATATTGATTATTAGCTAGGAGTTTAATTTCAAATAAATAATTTTTTAATACAATAGTTTTCCGAAAACATTATCTTGTGTAGGAGCACGGGTTGGTTGTTATGAATGGTTAAAATGATAGAATTCTAACTACTAAAACTATATGTCATGTACTTCCAATCAGAGGTAGTATCCTGCATGCTGAACAAATTGGATTTGCTCTGTTGCATACTTAAAATTCGGTGCTGGCCAGTAAAACTGGCTAAAGAAATTCCAGCCCTTTCATAATTATAACAAAAAATTAAATGAAAATTTAAATCTGTGAACTGAAATCATGCATCCTGAAACGCAAACTATGTGAAACTTTGGATTTTTTACAAAAAATATTTAACTTTGGCCAGAAAAGACTGACTAGACCTTGCCTTTTACAAAAAAATATTTAAATAAGAATTTCGGATCGATTTTTTCCACGGGAGCCAACCAGGTCCAGATAGGTGCAACTTTTTCTTTGGCTGCACACTATGAATCATGTAAGTCACTTGTACTTGGAGCTTCCTTTCTTGATTCCTCCCTCTCAATGTTTGATAGAAAACTATAGAGGGCGATGATCAAGATACCTCTCCTGCCCTCTAGTCAATCCTCTTACCACCCAACGACGACGGCTAGCAGGCCGCCTTTTACATATTCCTCGCTTCCTCAGTGTGGTGTTCCAGGCCAGCTAACTCAGATGACACACTAACATAAGTCACACTTGCGTCTTGATATGTTTACATATTGTAAAACCTGTACCTGAACATGGTAGTAATGTTATTATGCCTCTTCTTAAATTAAGTCACTGCTGTAAAAGCGTACAACTGCAAAGTTTAGAACTCGTTTAGTAGCCATATGCATTCACATGACAGCGACCTCTTTCTCAGCACTTAGCACGCAAGAGGTGGCATGCAACGCAAGCTACCCGATACGCCTATGTGGCTAATTGCAACCTCGATATATCTTGAACACATATACTACATCGCTATATATAAATTTAGGTTTCTGTTGTCAACATTAGTGTCTAGCTTCCCTTCATGAAAGTCTCTAATGTGTAGCAACATATCTATATAGCTATAGCAGTCGAATCACAAGTTATAGTAGCTCAAGCATCTTCTACACAAATTGCTCGCCGGATCAATGGCGTCGTCGGCCGGTGGCGGCAGGAGGGTATGGGTGGTGGACGTGGAGAAGAAGCTTGATGAGGCCGACGCGTCGGTTGAGGTGTCCCGGTGGCAGCGCCACTGCATCTACCGCGTGCCGGCGTGCATCAAGGACCTCAAGCCCAAGGCGTACCGACCCCAGGTGGTGTCGCTGGGCCCCTTCCACCACGGCGACCCCGAGCTGATCCCCATGGAGGAGCACAAGCGCCGGGCGCTCCGGCACCTGCTGCGCCGGGCCAAACGACCGCTGGAGGAGTTCGCCGCCGCCGTGGAGGAGATCGCCGATCAGGTGGCGAGCGCGTACCTCGACCTCGGCGCCGAGTGGTGCGACGGCGACGGGAGGGAGCGGTTCCTGGAGATGATGATCGTCGACGGGTGCTTCCTGCTGGAGGTGATGAGGGCCGCCGGCCTCGACGCCGTCGGGAAGAGTAATACTGTGGACTACGCGCCCAACGACCCCATCTTCAGCCACCACGGGGTGCTCTACATGGTGCCCTACATCCGCCGCGACATGCTCATGCTCGAGAACCAGCTGCCGCTGCTCCTGCTGGAGAGGCTCGTCGCCGTCGAGACTGGCAAGCCTACGGTAATTAAATTACTGCGTTCTATGAAATTTCGATATGAAAAAATTTTCGGAGGTCACCGATAAAAGCGAAATTTCGCAATTTTTTCGCAGTTTTCGATGACCACTGTAGCATTTATTTTTTAAAAATTAATTAATTTTGCATTAAAAAACAAAATTTTATCGCATATCTATTTTTTTGCTACCCACCGATAAGAGCGAAATTTCGGAAATTTCGTCGAAATTTTTTTTCCTGTTCTATGCTCATTAGTTTCCCAACGCCATGTGTAGACATGATTCGCTTTATGAAGACATGGAAGCCAAATAAAGCAAAAGGCAATGCTAGATCATGTAGCAGTGTAGCACCATGGCATCGGATCTTGACTTCTCTTCTTTTCACATCGTATCACATCTTGGAACTGAACTCCAACTAACCAAAGCATCTTTTGCATGTGCGCGCAACGCGGCAGAATGGCGACGTCATCAACAGGATGGTGCTGAGGTTCATGTCCCCGTCGCCGCGGCTTCCGCCGCTGGGCGCCACTCTGGGCCTCCACCCGCTCGACGTGCACCGCCGGAACATGCTCTACGGCAACTACCAGGCGCCGCACTGGAGCTCGCGCGACGTGCCGGAGGCGGACATCATCCGGTCGGCGGTGGAGCTGTACGAGGCCGGGATCCGGTTCAAGAAGAGCCACTCGGCGAGCCTCCACGACATCCGGTTCCGGCACGGCGTACTGAGCATGCCGGCGGTGACCGTCGACGACTCCACCGAGTACATGTTCCTCAACATGATGGCGTTCGAGCGGCTGCACGTCGGCGCCGGCAACGACGTCACGGCGTACGTCTTCTTCATGGACAACATCATCGACTCGGCCAAGGACGTGGCGCTGCTGAGCTCCAGGGGTGTCATCCAGAACGCCGTCGGCAGCGACAAGGCGGTGGCGAAGCTGTTCAACAGCATCTCCAAGGACGTCGTCCTCGAGCAGGACAGCGCGCTCGACGCCGTGCACCGGGAGGTGAACGCCTACTGCCGGAAGCCGTGGAACATGTGGCGCGCCAACCTCGTCCACACCTACTTCCGGAGCCCATGGGCGTTCCTCTCCCTCGCCGCCGCCATCTTCCTCCTCGTCATGACCATCATGCAGACCGTCTACACCGTGCTGCAATTCTACCAGAGCAACGGCAGTAGCGGCAGCTCGTCGGCGGCACCGGCTCCGATGTGAGCCCTGCGCGGCGGTTCAGCTTTTGCATTCCTTTCCATGCTACATTGTGATCAGTTTGGGTTGGCTTTACGTTTGATTTTGATTGAGATGTTGCGAATTTCATTTGTTGATGATGTGTGCTTTTTGGGTCTTCTGCGTGCCCCTGTTGAGTTTGTTTCAACTCAAGGTTTCGAAGCAATGGAAAAAGGATCGTTGATTGGGTGAAATTATTGGAGGAAGTAGACTGCAACACTCGATTCTTCTGAGATAAACTAAAATATGAAAAGAATAAAGCAACCCAGAATATAGTGAACATAATTGATTTCCATTTTTGCTAGTTGAAATTTCTGCGTGTATTGGACCGATTTGAAACTTAGCATAGGGTCCCAAAATTCTAAGACACGCTCCTGCTACAGCCGTGTGTTACAGAAAGCTGGTGCTCTATGCTGTGTGTTATTGTTCTCTCTAAAATCTTGAACGTCACTGAGAAGATATTCATTCAGTCAGCCTCCAGTTCCTATAAATTTCAACTGTCCAAACACAAATGCCACCAATATTTTTAACATGATTTGGAATATGGAAGGAAGAAATTTAAAACAAATAACCAAACATAGTTATATGTCTTACAATGTTGTTCTGCGGTTCCCTCCAATAGAAGCCATGCACCAGGATTGGGGCGATGTTGCATGCCACTAGAACAAAAATGATGAGAGCATGCTTTCCCACCCACTCCATAGGGAAAAGTGGCTTCTTGTAACCATAAACATCCACCTGAAAGGACATACCATATCTATGACATCAAGAATCCATGTAGCGCAAACCATTGCCATAGTTGTTGGCGTAAACTGTATATATCATCTAGTACTATGTCAAATTGTTAATTGAACATGGACGTATTTTTTTTGAAAAACCGGCCCTTTGGTTTGTTCACACATGAGCATAATGTAAAAAAATTGTATGCTGAAAAAATTTTAGATATATTTTTCCCTTTCTACTGGTTTGCATTGGCTTAGTTATTCAGGTATGTATCTATATTTCATTATTACTTTTATCAAATGAGCGGCAGAGCTCATGTGATTTGTTTTTTAAAGGGAAGCCACCAACCAGCAAATAGATTCCTGCAAAGAAGAGACCCGCGGTGCCTGTGGTGAGGCAGGTGTAACTCAGACTATATAGCGACTTGTTCAAGTGCAAGCCTGCATGTTAACCAAAATAAAATGATAAGCATACTACACCATTGAATTACAAAAAACAAAATTAAGTTTTTTTAGTGTACAATATTATCTTATACTACTGTATGAAAAGGTCATATTAAAGGCTCTGATGGTTGAGATTAATAGTATATTACTAATAACTTAAGGTGTTGGTGCTCCACCCCACTCTAATACCCAAATGGATAGCTAGTGTACTGCTCGCACCCCTTCTTATTAATTCTGACTTGTTTGCCCACATCTTAAGCTGTAGTATATGTATAGTATGCATAGTAATATATGTGGTATATAGGTATAATTGGAAACATGTAAAATGACAGAGTATTGAAATAAATCAAATCTTTCTTACATATAGGATGTGGGCATATATAATTCGTACAAGTTATAAGTTGTCCCATACCAAAAAAAAAAATTGGTTATACTCTACTACTACCACTTGGTACTACTGTGCACCGTAAAAAACCTCAAATTAATTTTAGTATATTTAGTGTTGATCGACGATGTTGACTAGTTGACTAGTGAGGGTCCATTACAGAACCTAGCGTATGTCACTGAACCTAGCGTCATGTTGAGTAATGACTGTAAATTCATCATGTTCGGTAGTTAATTTACGGTGTCTTTTTCGGCAGTATACGATAGGTGCTGGATATTATTGTAGCCTAGGTCTAGGGTGAGAGATGTGCCCACCATACTACACAATTATTATTATTATGACAGTAAAGTACTTAGCTAACTAATTATTTCATTACCAAACAAGTCAAGCAAGAAGCCAAGAATCAGCAAGCCTAGTGATGGAATTGACCACCGCATTATTCGCTCCCAATGCTCCTGCAGCAACAAAATTTCAACAACAAAACAGCAATCGCAATAAGTTAAACATATAAACACTGACAGCAACATATTATTAGCTTATCAAGGAATAATACAAACTCCCATTGACAGAGAAACAAATAATGGAGAGAAGCAACATTTTGAGGGAAAAAAATTATTTCCGTATAGATACCTTGAAGTGCACAATGACATGCCCGATTTGGAGCCCGATCAAACAGGTCAAAATTGCCATCAGGGAACTACAAATGGCAAAAAAATCACATATTTTAACAGTGAGTCTCAAAAATTCAGCTAGTTTACGCCAAAAATTACCTGAGGAGGCCTTCAGGTTCAAAGGGAGCTTCACACCATGTCGGAGCGTCTGGTGGAAGTGGCCCATTTCGTGGGGAGTTGATGCTACATTGCTTCAAAACAAGTATAAATGACAGAAGTTCATAAACAATAGCTGTAATATGTATCCGCATAGAATAAAAAAACGCTGATATATACTTGAAGTGTGCATTTATTTTAGAAAATTAATCCAGGTTCAAATTTCAAGAGTCAAGATTCAAATATGCATAAAGTTGTCTTCTAGCACACAGTGCATTTTCTGCATACCGCTGCCTTGAGGTAAACGGGGTGTCTGTATAGATGTTGGACTCCAAGAACACGTCGATCAATCATGCCCACAGCATTGCAGCCAGGCCCTATATCACCCTTCACCCCACATTTCACCTAGATGCGGCAAAATAATAACTCATAAGCAGAAAGCTAGTAAAATCAAGAAGGAATTTTTCATAAAAAAGAAAGCCAAATAAAATTTGACCACATGTATAATATATAATTACCTTAAAATGCTTCAAACTGGTGTCTGGATATGTGACATCAAATTCCCAGTCTGGCACATAAATGCCATACAAAAACGTCATGTATGTGATCGTGAGAACCAAACCCACAAACCTTTGAAAGATATTGGTAATTAATACACGGTGATGCAATGTAAATTTAGAACTAATTAGATTATCTAACCCACCACTAGCTGCTAGTACTTTTCTATTTGAAGTGTCTGTTAAAGAAGTAGCATGCTTACAGCTGATGACGGTATCTTCTGATCAATGCATAGCCTCCAATGTCACTTTCACCACCTCGTAGCCATATTTCGCAAAGCGCCACTGCTAAGTACGCTATTGCAATTCTCTACAACCAGTGGATACTCTTAATAGTGTTTGTTGGATGCAGTGCCCTCCACATTATATTGTAATCACTCAGAAAATAGTGGTGTCTGGTTTGTGCAAGGCCGATTCCTAGAATGTGGATAGAAAATAGATACAGATTTAGAACTAGATATACCTGAAGTACGCCCATTAACCGTATCTCACGAATATCAACTCCATAAGTAAGATCGTGGATGCCATGAAAGAAGCCACCTTCAAATTAAAGAAAATATCAACATACTGTTATTTCAGTAATTTCGCTGCTATTTGAAAATGTATAGATGCTGAACAAATCGATGAACCAAAGGAATAAATCCTACAACCACCAGTGTTATACCTTGAAGTATTAACCCTAGAAGGAAGAGCTTTGAAGCCCGGACAATAGCCTTCTTGGTTGCCTGCGCTCTGTTGGGCACTCTCTATACATAAATAAACTTTATTATCCATATCAGAATTTTTTTTCAATATACTAAAAAATATACAAAGTCTATCGCAATTAAGCCTTGGATGTTAAGTAATATAATTGTTGCATTGCATATTTTTCTGAACAACCTTGAACGCAAAGGCCAAGGAGACTCCAACGATGAAGAGGAAGAAGGGGAACACAAAGTCTGCAAGCGTGACGCCGTCCCATGGTGAGTGGCTGATAGCAGGGACGAGGCCACCAACATCATCCACAATGATCATAATCTGTCATATATATTTCCACGGTAATCATATATCGAGCATTCTTTGTTCAGCAAAGAAATATAGAAACTAAGACATACTAAAGCACAAGGAACTTTGTAATGTGTCTGAATTATCTTCTCAGTACTAGAAAGCTTCTAATTTGTAACACCAAAAATTGCAATATTTATGTTGCTATAAAATTAAATACATAGGATGAACAAATATGTTTTGATAATGCCAAATATGCATGTCAAATAACGCTTTTACGGCCGTGAAATTTTGAAATAACACATGTTATTTCAACGACGAATCATTTTGAATAATGAATTTGATTTTATTACAGGCCTGTCCTTCATTGCCACGTATGTAGTACATACTTGAAAAAGATATGACGTTGAAAAGTCAAGCAACAAGACGAAAAGTCCTCCGGCAGTCGTCTCTATCACTGGGGAGGACCAGGCACAGGCAGGGCCGCCGTAGATACCCATGCCAATTAGCTAGTAGGAATACTCCTTTAGTGAAATCTTCTGAAGACTCCAGGTCAGTCGTGAAGGCGACGACTCAACTCGTTGCCCTTGTTCTTTTCTTTACGTGCATGCATGTGTGGATGTGTCTTAACCTGTTGCTTCGCTTTTTTTTTTGGAAAGGATATATTTTTATTTGTAGCTAGTGTCACGTACGTCACACGAGATACTGATCACTCAACATGCACGCGTGCTACTTGATTTACTCGCGACACTAGCAGTGGCCACTAGTGACATGTGGTCGTCGCCGTTAGGACTTGGAAGTCGTCGTCCAACGAAACGATCAGAAACTCCGCGAAATTAAGTCCAAATAGTTACTACCGATTTCACGCGTGTTTGTCAGCAATCTCTGCGAAATTGCAAAGCTCAACTGCTGCAGGGAGGATGAATGAATGAATTCACTCGGCTCATCGCGCGAATCCGGGCCAAGCCAGCCGTGCGCCAGTGGGTGTTAATCCGGCCGGCCGTTTTCTGATGGCGCACATGGAGCCACACCGTTGCCTCTTGCAGTGAGCAAGCAAGCAGATGCCAAGCCGATACGTATTTGTTTCTTGTTTGTGTGACGGGGAAGCCGTGCGCCAACCGGTGGTCACCCACCGCGGCAGGTTCCTTATCGCCACCTTCTCTCGCCACTACATACCATGGCAGCAGGCCTCCAAGCAAGCAAGCAAGCATATTCCTCTCCGATATTCTCCTCCATGGCGACCGACAAAGACTACCCATCCATGGCGAGATTAGCTACAGCTAGACCCGTGCCACCACGCACGCATATGGCAGTCATAAAAAACTAAAGAACATGCGTGCATTTAGGAAGGAACGTATAGCTAGCTGAGCTCTTATACTGACCACGACGGTGATTCCCCTGAAGACGTCGAGCGAGGCGAGGCGCCGTCCCTTGGGCGTCGGCGGTGACGTCGCCGGGGCTGGAGCGCTCGTGCTGCCGCCGCCAGCCTCGATGTCGCGGTGGCCGTCGCCCTCATTCATGTCCGACGCCAAGCCGCCGCCGCCGCAGCCGGGGGCGCCAGCGGGAAAGTCGACGCTCTTCGCCGTCGCCATGGATCGACACTGATGTACAAAGATAGCTAGCTCTCGGGCCGTGGATTATTGCAGCAGGAAGTTCTCGTGGCGGGCGAGGAGCGCGACGACTCTGATACCCTGAGCCGCGTATTTGTACCGCGTGCTGCGAGCCGGCGACCGAGCTCACCAGCGCGGCTCAGGGAGTGCCCAGAAGTCGCGCGCCAAGCCTTTGGCTGTACGTCGCCATCTACGAATCCGTCACGCACACGGCCATCACCAGCTGAGGTGTCGATTTCTCCGGCGGTTCCACATTGAGCAACGATCCAAGCTCAAAGGGATCGCAGCACCGACCGATCGACACTGCTGGGCCACACTTGCTAAATGCAGTCAAGGATATAAATAGCTTTAATTTGGCAAGTACTCGGTAACAGGGTTCACAAAACCGTTACCGGTCTGGTTTTTTTTGCCCAAAAACCGGACCGGTTAACTGGTGAACCGGACCGGTTAACCGAGAATCGCATTTTTTAGTTCGGTTGGGGGACGGTAAACCGGCCGGTTTTGCTACCGGGCCGGACCGGTAACACCGGTTACCGCGGTAAACTGGCCGGTTACCAACGGTTTTGTAAACCCTAGTTGGTACAACTACAAGGGATCAAAAAATATTTACGGCGAATTCTTCACATGCCAGCATGCACGGTAGTTCGACTACTCCAAAATTCTTATGCGTGCCGGCTCTATTAATTAACTCGTGTTGTCTGTGCTCGTTTACTAAGGCGGCCAAAATTCTAGTCAAGATTTATTATCAAAATTGGAACAAAATTAAATATTTCAAAATGTTATTAAATTATGTAGACAATTGATATTCGCAAAAAAAACTCATAGCTTCACTTCACTGAGAATTTTAGAAGCAGAGAGGAAAACCATGCATATATCAGCACATCTATCTATCTATCTATCTATCTATCTATCTATAACAACTATATAAGTGAGACCCACTACAACTCATGGATAGATTTCTCTCAACATGCAAGCATTCCACGTCACCATCCACTATACGTCATGTCACCATCCACTACACGCCATGTCATGATCCACCAAACCATCTATTTATGTCTTCAAGCGATTTTCTGTGATTAATAGCATGTATTTGTGAGTAGCACACACAAAATTCTTGCAGTTGAAATACATCTATGATCAATCATTTAAGAATGGTTTCACTCTCAACAAAAAACATGCTTTCATATATAATGTTGTTTACAAATGAATGTTGTCATGTAATCACTTTTGTGTTTCTACTTTCACATTTTACCTTAAAATTTTGTTTAACAAATTTCCGCAGCAACACGCGGGGTATCACCTAGTTATTACTTGATATTTGAGCTAGTATATTTTTGTATCCATCCAATGGCGGACCCAGAAATCCGATGGAGCATGGGCCAAACAAAAGAATCGTTTTTCTATCTCCAATGTACGAAGGTTACAACTACGTTGAAGGTTGAAGGTTGATTCGAACACTAGCTACTCTAATAACAATGTAGTCTGAGCCTGGGCGGGTGGTTGGGCTTGCCCCCACTTAGGTCCGTCAATGTTTCCATCAAACTATAGCAACTAGTTCATACCCCGCATGTTGCAGCGAAAATTTTAAGTAAATTTTAAGGTGAACTTTAAAGGAAAAACTAAGATGACTGCAAGGCGACATTCTTTTTCAAACGACATTATACATGCAAATATTTTATTAAGAGAGAACTACTCATAAATTATTGATTATCCAGGTATTCTACTTAACTAGTTCATCAACCCGTGCCTTTGCACGGGCTAGTACGTTTTATTATTATTTGAAGTTGTAATTAATTTTATTATTAATATCATAATATATATTAATCGGCATTTTGTCAGCATAATTGGGGAGAGAGATCAATATAATATAATTATAATATTATGTTGTATACTATTCTTGAAAAATGATAAGTATAATTAACTTTATTTGTATTGAAAGAACCACCACAATAAGAAAGCGCAAATCCCGGTGTTATATCTGTATTTAAAATGGCAACGGTTAGTTTATCATATGTTAATAATGAATAATTATTTACTAAGAGTTGTTTACATCATTACCTGTAAAGGCTCCACCATAGTGCATTGTTTGTTTTATGTGTCTCAAGATTTGCTTCATTTTTTCTTGAACCATGGTACCCGTTGATGGTAGGTATCTCCGGTGATATTTTCCGATCTTCTGCTTCCTCAATGACGTTGCACATAAATCACACAGATGGGTTAGGGTAACCAACCAAATAACATGTCATCATAGCATCTTGGTTATTTTTCCTTGTAATTTGTGCATCCTTGAAAAGAAGATGTTAATATTATCCTCTTTCAAACCCGGCCAGCTCTTGTATCCCTCATCATTTCACTAGGACAACGCTTCCTTATCAGTTGTTCTCATATTGCTTGATATATGTGTTGAATGGAATTGATTTAAAATCGATGCAATATGGAAAGAGGTTATATATATGAAGAATTTAAGGTGTAATAGTGAAATGAAAATGTATCTAAGGAATCTTGCATATATTTGAATTCTGAAAAAGAGCACACCTCCTATAGTAGTTTTGTGCTAATCCTATCAAATATTCAAATATAGTAGTATTATCGTATTTTCATATTAATCTAGGTTGGTCGGGTCCTATAGACCTATAACTAATCCACATGTTCTTTAGATTATATACAAAAGGGTAGGGTAATTAGTATGTTACCTATGATATGTGCAACATCATTGTAACTCTGTAGGTTGGTGCGATGAAGATGTTGATGCCTTCCAACTATTTGGACTAGATGATCTTCAGTTGATTTGCCGTCAAATGTCATCCCCAGTGAGCATGATCAAATGCCATCTGTCAAATAGCTTTTAGATGGACTCTATGAAATGTGTGAGGGATTGGTTGTGAGATTTAAATAGATTTTTTTCTGTTTGTTGCTTTAGAGATAGACATTTAAAAAAATTGCAATACTTGTCATTACTAGGGACAATTTGTTTTCTTGTCTAAGTTAGGTTAATTTAGGGCCTCGTATTATCTCTATAGATGGCTACCTATATTTAAAATTATGGATGGACGGTGTTTATATAAGGTTTTGTTATATTACAATTTTGTATTTCTCTTTAGAAGTTTAGTGAAGTGCATCGAGTAATGTGTATCCTCTCGAGTTGAGTTCGTGAATTTTAATAGGCCTTACCTATCTTCAATTATTTTTTATTAGTGTGTAGTCATGCTCTTTTATCCATCTTGTTTTTTAAGCTAGAGATAGTGCACGCACGGATCTAGTATGTTTGTTGTGTTAGCTAAAGATTCTTTTAGGATAGATTTTTTTCTGATTTAAATATGTGAGAGAAATAATTAAAGTTAAGGGCTTAATTACATGGCTGCACGTGACAGGTGCATGAGGATAGTTAGAATATTATTTATTTGAAATAAAGAGATTAATAGATAATTTTAGAAACAAAGTAAATCCAATGGCTATTAAAATCACTCTATTTTTTTAGAGTGTCCACCTAGGATTCCTAGGTGGCTTCATGTGGAGTCTTTCATAAGTTTTCTCTGTTTTTAGAGCGTCCACCTAGGATTCCTAGGTGGCTTCATGTGGAGGCTTAGAGTGTCCACCTAGGAATTCTAGGTGGCTTCATGTGGAGTCTTTTCATAAGTTTTCTCTGTTTTTAGAGCGTCCACCTAGGATTCCTAGGTGGCTTCATGTGGAGGCTTCAAAAGGAGCCTCTAATTAGTAATAGTAAGTATTTTTAGAGCGTCCACCTAGGATTCCTAGGTGGCTTCATGTGAAGGCTTCAAAAGGAGCCTTTAATTAGTAATAGTAAGATTTTGTAGCGTGTACTCGCAAAGTAGTATAGAAAATCGATATGAGACATAAATAAATGATCCTAGTCGAGATAGCTTGCATGCTGAGATAAATGAAGTTAATGATGTTTAGTATGGTGCATCTATATATAGGTTATATTGATTCACAAAGAAACTGAATTCATCTAACACGAGAGCAGAAAAAAGGGGGTTAAGAGCAACTCCAAGAGCCTCTTTAAAAATCACTAGCTAAAATCCTGATTTAGCTAGTATGTAAAATGAAATAGCTAGCAAAAAGTTGTTAACATCCGACAGCCTCTCTAAACTGAACTCTCTATATACTCCACCGCTTGTTGGTCCTGCCTGTCATACTCATGAAAATCAGGATAGCTAGTCACTAGCCACTAGCCAAAGATAGCTAGCGGGGCAACGAATTTAGCTAGTCAGGATAGCTAGTTGGGTAGATAGCTAGTCTGTTGGAAGAGTGTTTTTGATATTTTTTCCAAAATTTAGCTAGCCAAGTCATTTTAGCTAGTCTCTTAGAGTTGCTCCAAGTCACATACTCTACTATACTTCGCTATTGGAAAAAACAAATAAATGACAAGTGACAAGAGAAGCAAGATATAAAATAAATTGCGCAGATTTATAGGCGCTAGATTCCATTCTAATACTTGTTCTAAACGGATTAAAGGAAATATAATGTATTCATTTGAAGATCAATGTACATTCATTTAAAGACAAATGCTTTGTCTACCACCCACTTAGAGCAGGTATCAAATAGTAGTAAATATATAAATGCATTTTGTAATAATTATTTTGCCAGCAGTTGATCATCAAGAGCGCATGCAATGGATCTATGGCTTGCTTCAGTATATTAGTTTAGACTAACAAAATTTCATAAGACCAAAAAGCAAATATATAGCACATTCATGAATAAAGAAAAATGTGCATGCATGTCTTTCTTACATGCTTACAATTGTTCCCGCCCTCCTGAAACTTGATCATATATATCTTTCTTGCATGTATTCCTTATTACATTCTTACAATTGTTACATTCATCAAGAGGGTGGATCTATTACTTCACCATGAATGATTGTACATCACCAGATCTCCACTGGGATCCTACCTTGATATGTTGATCTTAGCAGCAAAATTCTGACACGGATGTTCCTTGCAGGGTTACCAACTAGGACTTAGCTATGCTAATTCCTAGACAACTTCATAGCTCTCGGCTCTCCAAAGTGGTGTCCCTCGGGCTCCTTCTGCTTCTCTATCCCTTGGACTCCTGCTTCTCTGCTGCTTAACATTGATTACGTCGAAAAGGATTGACCGTGGCATTGGAGAATCGAGGTATGTATAGCCTGGAGGACCTATGGTAGAAATGGGAACGTTGAGGGGAGGCAGGATTGGTCCAGGATGATCGGCCTACGTGAGTGCATGCCCATCGTCCTGTCCCTTCCTTTTGGCCTCTCACGCCTCCCTTTGTTTCCAAGTTTTCTTTGATGTTTGTTCTGAATTTTTTTTTCTCTTGTATATATATGGGCCTGGCTCCACAATAACCTCAGGATAATAATAGCTTTATAACCTTCTAAATCTTCTTTTGATGCAGTTTGATCCTCAGATAACTTGCCTCATCTTCGGAGACAGAGCCCTTAAGTCTTTCTAGAGGATTGCTCGCCAAGAATGAGTATGAATGGGTACCTCTTGCTGAGGCCCTGGACCGATCAGCAAGGCCCTTAATATTTGGTTGTCTTCTTCAGAGTTGTCCAATTATGCTCCATAATAGTCTAAAATCCTGTGAAAACAAAATGTTCTCCAAAATACAATGCATATATGAAAATACCTTGATTATTAGGTATCATCAATAGTAATGGTATTAAAAATTTTGGCATTATTAATGATAAATAGGGGTAAAAAGGTGTCATTGAGAAGAGCCAACAGGGACTACTGAATAAAATTGCATACAAATACTATCAAATACTGACAACTACTTCATCAAGCTATTGGAAAATACTGATAAATAGAGAGGTAAAATGAATTAATGGAAGGGTTTTCGTTTCACACACGCATTCATGTCAAATGCAAGAGCATGCATGTGGTAAATAGTGTTATTTGAATAAAGCTTAAAGCAATTAAAATTGAGGAGTCCTATCCATCTCAAATCCAGAAGAACGAAAGAGAAACAGTTAGATTGGAGAATCTGAAAATAAAGGAAAATTAGCATAAGCCAAATATATGGGTCACCACCTTTGCTACGAGAGGCATTTCGGGACGATTAACGTGGGTTTATGGCTATGTTTATTGGACTAATTGTGATGATTTTTCTCGAGTTGCAACACACAAACATATTTGCTAGTTTAATAAAAAAAGGGCAAAAACATGGTGCAAATAAAAATGAAAAACTCTCCATAGTCAATTCTAGTCTGGCATCTTCATATTTGTCTTTCAGCATTTGGTCACATGTACTGCTAACACATCAAAGCACTGGCAAGAAACAAAGTTTGTAATTAACATGCATTTTGGGCAAGGTTCAGAGTAGCGACGTATACCTATTGATAAGAAGGAAGGTGGTGGTGACGAAGGCTAGCTTTTTAGTACGTTTATATAATCCTGTGGGATATCTGAAGGTTAGATGCCTCAACTTGACATGAGAAAATAAGTTATCCATGATGTTCACCTGGACAAAATCCCACGCAGTTCGCAAAAGTGATTTATACAGTGAATCTGTGACGTCTAGAGAGCATGATGCAGTTAGACCTTACGTGGACTGTCAACATCCAAAGTGGCTTAAGCCAACTAACACACAACTACGTTGTATCGCAGACGTCGTCCTTATAAAATACAGCTCGATCGATCAATTAATGCCCATGCAAGCTCAAGATCAAGGACAAATTTGCGAAGTTAATTAGTTGGCCATTGGCTACAAACTGCAGAGGCACACGATCAAGCTTTGTTTAAACATGACACGTATTTTAAACATGAGAACCCACAAACTTTAGGATGTGCAGAATGACACGGCCATATAATGTTGGAAGCACCGGCCGGCCCCCAACTGAAAGTGCACACCGGTGGCCTTGGTTTGCATGCCTTGGACGCTCTGCTCTGCGCTGGTGGCACCACGCCCTGCTCCGCGCCACTCAGGGGATTGCGTGGTGCACGCATTATGAAACGGTTGGCGCGCATGTGTCCGAGAGCGTGAGAGCCACATGCTTATATGTTTCGGGCGTGGCTAACCGGTGGAGGCTGCAATCGATCATCGTCGTCGTGTATAGGCCGGCCGTGCCGCCGCCGCCGCCGTGGCGGCGGCGGGTCGTCACGGGAGGAATTAGCTGTTGCGAGCGATGACCAAATGAGCGGAGGTGCTTTCATTTATGGCCTTTGGGTGCAGGTTAAGGAGCTTCGTCAGTCGATCTAGTCGTCACAAGAGGCACTTCATTGGTCGACCTGACTCTGTCGATTTTTCGCCTTTCGGCTTCCATTTGGCCTTTTCGGCAACGGAAGAGGTGCACTACAGGGATGGACGGGGCACGTATACTCCAGTCTAGCTCCTCCTTCCATCACATCACATACTCCCATCCCATGAAGAGTGTGATCCTTAATTTGTATTATTGGTGACATAAAAAGACTTCATATATTGTTGGCCACATGCAATTAATTTTATTAGCATCTAAATTGAATGGGACTACTTAGTTATGTAGGTAGTTACTCCCTCCATCCACTTTTATAAGGTGCACACACATATCAAGATTCAAACTTTGCAATCTTTAACCACTAATTTGACTATCAATTTTTGTTATTTTTATGATGTAAATTTATATGGTTCGATTTGTAATAAAATATAATTTATTGTGATTACAAGTTTATAACCACAAGAGATATAATATATGATAACTGAAAGTACAAAGTATTATATGGAAGACTGTAAAATTTTACTGTCTTATAAAAATGGAAGGAGGGAATATGATTTGTAGCGAACATGGCCTCAAATAGGCCATTAGTTTGTAATTTTTGTGATTAAAGTGACAACATGATCATTCGGACTAACAATATCTTGTGAACATACCTTGAATGTAGTCTAGGTCCTAAGGAAGCAACCATAACCAAAGACAAGCAAAAAAATGAAGAAATCCTGGAAACAAGCACCATCGGATGTTCCGATGGCCATAAGAAAAGCATCGTAACAAGCATCAAAGCAACTGTTAGGCTGAGAAGAATAGACCATTAGATGTTCCAATGACCACTTTCTAGTAGCGTCAGATAGATTCGGTGGAGAAGGAATGGAAGATGAAGAAAACACTAAAGCATGATCCAATGGTAGGGTCAAGAGTAGGCATAGGATATTTACTTTGTGAAGTTTCAGAGAGGTTTTGACCAGAAGTTCTTCAGCACCGGACGATCTAATGGTAGGCATAGAGGCGTCGGACGAAGCAAATTTAATTAATTCAGAGAGTTCCACAGAGGTTTTCATTAGAAACTCTTCAACACAGGATGTTTTGATTGTGCAATCGGTTGAAGCGGCAGATGAATTTTTGGATATCGATGTGTCATTGAAGAACTTGGGCACGCAGGGAGGTCAACAGCTAGTTGTACCAGATGTTCTAATGCTACGAAAAACATACCATCAAAACATCTGATGGTGCAGTTTAACTAGCTGTTGGAGCAACAGCTCTATGGATCCCTTGAGCTATTTATATCATCTCCACTTGCCCATTTGAAGTAGCTGGATTGTGTATATGTCCATTGAGTACTCATCAAGAACACATCCAACCAACAAAACGTGAGTAATTAAGTAATTCATCGAAGACTTAACACAAGCTTAGGAGAGTGATTATATTAATGCTAGGATAGGCCTAGAAATAGAAAGAGTGTAGGGTGGGCCTGCCTTGTGATCGATTCAAGAGTGAACCTCAAGTTGCACAAGGTGTGTCGGCACCTAGGAGCCTTGGTGGCTCGTCGGCAAGTCTTCAACCCTTTGGCTTTGTGTAGAGTGGCATCGACGACCGTGTGCATGGGACGTGTAGAACACCTTCCTTCGTGGAGATGCCCTTTAAGTGAAGACAGCATCAAGGTGATCAAGCAACTTGGTGCGTACCTTAGTGACCAAGCCTTTGTGGCAAGTCAAGGGGTGCCTTGGGAGAGACTTAGTGACTAGGAAGTAATACTCTTGTGCGAGTGCTTCATCAAAGTGGATCAGTGGTAGCTTAGTGCATATCGATACCACATGACAAATCATCATATAAAGAGTTTGCTTTCCCTCATCCTCTCCTTTATGTTTCTGCAATTCATTTTTGTAACTCATGTTTATCTTGATAGTATTTTCTATAGGTTGCAAACCTATTTTGGGCACATCTAAATAGCATGATTTAGTTTACTTAACTTCAAGTAGTAGTGGAAGTCATAGGCTAAAGTTTTTATATTACCTAATTCACCTGTCCCCAATCTTAGGCTATGAGCACTGATTATTTACATGATCATTTTCCTAGGATTGCATCATTTTATAGGGTTTTTTCAAGCACTATAATTGCACTTATCATAGGATAGATGGAGTAGACACTACTAGAAATATGAGCATTCACCATTGACATAGTACCGGATAGAGCTTTTTGTTCGGTACATGCTAACACTACTAGAGAATGGACTTTATATCTTGGGCATCGAATTCCATTAGTACCAAGTTTTTTACACCCGGTACTAATGTGTGCATTAGTACCGGGTGGGGAGGGAGGACTCCAACGTGGCTCCACGTGAGCCCCGTTAGTACAGGGTGGAGGCTAGATCCGGTACTAATGGGTCATGCCACCATTAGTACAGGGTGGGGAGAAACCTCGGTACTAAAAGGGGGCACATCGATACCGGATAGGGAGGAGCACTAGTACTAATTCTCATCCACCCACCGACACGCGCTCTTTTTTCGCGCGGTCTGCCTTTTATCTCCTGCCACCATCGCACGCCCACCACCCATCCCAACCTTATCTCTCTCCCATATCCTATTCTTTCCTATCTCTCCCTCATCTCTAACTCTGCTTTCTCTCTTCTTCTGGGCGGTGGCGGCGGCGGCGGCGGCCTGGGGCCTCCCCTGGCACGCGATGTCGAGGCCGATGGCTGGCGCCCGACGGCCAGCAGCACGGAGGCCGGAGACCTAAGGCGCGCCGCCGTCTTGCGCCGGCCAGGGGCACGAAGGCTGGAGACCTAGGGCCCGCCACCGTCCTACGCCAGCAGCACGGAATAGTGTATTATGAATCTTGTGATATGGGACTTGTTGGAATCGTGTAGTATGAATCTTGTGATTTGCACTGAATTGGGATGTGATGAGATGCATGAGATTGAGAATATGCATGGATAGATGATTGATAAGAAGTGGAAAAAAAGAAAAGGAAAAGAAAATGAGAAAAAAGAAATGGATGGCGGACGGATGGAGGATGACGGCTGGCGGTGGGGAGGATTGAGTACCGGGTGAGTATCTAGTACAAATGCCTTCATTAGTACCGATTGATCCACCTGGTACAAATACCCTCCTTTCTTTAGTACCGACATGGCTATACCGGCCGGTTCAATAGGGGGGGGGGGGGGGTTGGAGCCGGTACAAAAAGTCCGTTCCATAGCAGTGTAACACACGAAATTAGTACTGCGCAATAACACCAAACGATAGCAAATAGTGACATTTACTACCGGTCAAAATGGCCTCGACCATTTTGAACTGGTAATAGCACCAATACCCTGTCGGGTACCATTAATTTATTATCGACCGATACTAAAGTGTCAGTGTTATTGACCATTACAAAAGGCTACTTCAAAAGAAAAATATATCTAACTTAATCACATATACTGTGTAGGTAAGATAATAAGGAAGGTTCATGCGAGGCTTGAAGTTGTGAGAATGCAAGTCAACCTCCTGCCAGTTCGTCAAATTTTTTCTTTATTTTTGGGCGCAAATCTGTTTAACACCGGCAACATCAACCGGTACCTAATGGCGTGTCATTTTGTATTAAACAAGCGGTGTCAGTCACGTGTATGGTACTGAAACGGTTACTGACCGATACGGTATTAAATGTCACTTTCCTAGTAGTGAATAATAATTTGGTAACCATAATAGTGAGATAGTAACCATAATTCAGAGCAAGTTTAAATGTTTCTTGCTTTTGTTCTTTCGTTATAACCAATGCAATCGGTTGTTAATTAACTGAATGTGATGTTTTTCGGGCCTTTGGTAAGGTTCCGGCTCCGCTCCTCTCGTGGCTCTAGCTAAAGCTCTACCAAATAATTTGGTTAAAAATAGCTCCACCCTTAGAGTACTAAAGGAGCCAGAACTAAGTCGAAGCCATTTTATATAGAGAAGCTGGAGCAACTACTTTTTTCTTTGGCCCTACCAAATTTGTAAGAGCTGAAGTTCAAGAAAACAGTTTGGAGAAAAAAGAGGGCTCAGAGCAACTCCAAGAGCCTCTTCATTCAGCCTCAATTTGGTAAAAATAGCAAAAACTGAAAAAAAAATCTCAATCCAACAGCCTCGCCATCCTCCGCCGCTCGTGATGAGCCCATCACTCGGTACTTTTGGCTAGGCAATCCACTCGCTAGCCGCTCCCATCTCACGGGACCCCTCCGCTGTCGCCACCACCGCTGACGTGGAGGAGGAGCGAAGATGGGAGGGAGCGTAGTGTAGTGGAGCTCACGACGGCGAAGAGGGTGTAGGACGGCGGATCTTGCGACGGCGGAATGGCGCATGGCAGAGCAAAGCACAGAAGGGAGGGAGGGTCGCCGACGCTTGGAGTGGAGCTCTTGAGCTCGTGCCTGCCGGACCTTGCGTCGACGGAGCGGGCGAACGGCGACAACTCTTGCGACAGCGGTACGGGTGCATGGCGGAGGAAGCAGAGAAGGGAGGGAGGGTCGCCGGTGCACGAAGTGGAGCTCCCGACGGCGAACCTTGCGGCGGCGGAGCGGCGAAGTGGAGAACGGAGGGAGAGAGGCTGGCTGGCGCAGCGGATTTCAAGGAAGGGTCGCCGACGCGCTCGGGGGAGGGGGCTGCGGCGGATCTTCTATTTGGTGAGCCAGAACTTCGATTTGTCGCCCGGAGCTTCAATTTGGCGAGCCGAAACCTCGATTCGTTGGCCGGAGCTTCGATTTGGCGAGCGGAGGATGAGTTGCAAGCGGGGCGGAGGCGAACCGGAGACGACGCGGTTGCTAGCAGCACCGCCAGGCAGCGATGCGGTGGGCTGTGGCAGTCGGGCAGCGAGGAGACAGGCTGGGGCGGCGAGACAAGGTGATGCGACGGTGGAGCAGCGCAGCGACGCGCAACGCAACAAGGTGTGGAGCAGCTCGCACTAGCAGGCAGCTACCAGCGGGTGGCTAGCTGCTCCCTGCTCGCGTGCGTTTGAGGATGGATGAGGAGCAGAGAGCTGGGCCGGGAGAAGATAAGAAGGGAATAGGATGAGTGGACCCGGTAGAGGTGGTTTTGAATATAAACATCAAGTTTTACCTAGTCTCTTGGATTATCTCACAAAATTAGAGGTTTTTTATGGTACACAATACCACTCTGTACCACCGGTTGAAAAGGACTCGTATGTAATAGAAAAGGACCTATAGGTAATGATCCGACGGTTGAGATTAATTTTGTACCACCGGTTTTTTTAGTGTGGTATGGGTGGTATTTATATGTGGTATGGGTAGTATATGGGTATTATCGAAAATATACAAAATAATATTATTATAATATATGAAATCAATTTTTTTATGTAACCTTGGCAGCAGGGAAAATTTTTCCAAATAATATACATCGAGCAAATTACCACTTTACCCATAGTAAAAAAATTGAAAAAAAACCGATTATACTACCATACTACCGATGGGTAGTATTGTGTACCGTAAAAGACCTCCAAAATTAGGTGATTTACTATTTTTATAAAGATGTAAAATCTCTAAATTTAACTATAAAAATACAGAGTCTGTTGGAGTTGCCGTCACTAAGAGGAGGAATAGATCGTGCTGTCCTCGAGAACGAATCATTGTTTTAAAATTAATGTTGGAAAAGTTTTAAAATTATGACAAAATCATTGTTTAATTGTTCCCGTAAAGAAAATAAATGTTGGAAAAGTTTTAAAATTATGACAAAATCATTGTTTAATTGTTCTTCTTATTCACATCCTGAAATTGAGAAATTTCAGGGTGTGACATAGTCACTAGCCACTAGCCAAAGATAGCTAGCAGGGCAACGAATTTAGCTAGTCAGGATAGCTAGTTGGGTAGATAGCTAGTCTGTTGGAAGAGTGTTTTTGATATTTTTTCCAAAATTTAGCTAGCCAAATCATTTTAGCTAGTCTCTTAGAGTTGCTCCAAGTCACATACTCTACTATACTTCGCTATTGGAAAAAACAAATAAATGACAAGTGACAAGAGAAGCAAGATATAAAATAAATTGCGCAGATTTATAGGCGCTAGATTCCATTCTAATACTTGTTCTAAACGGATTAAAGGAAATATAATGTATTCATTTGAAGATCAATGTACATTCATTTAAAGACAAATGCTTTGTCTACCACCCACTTAGAGCAGGTATCAAATAGTAGTAAATATATAAATGCATTTTGTAATAATTATTTTGCCAGCAGTTGATCATCAAGAGCGCATGCAATGGATCTATGGCTTGCTTCAGTATATTAGTTTAGACTAACAAAATTTCATAAGACCAAAAAGCAAATATATAGCACATTCATGAATAAAGAAAAATGTGCATGCATGTCTTTCTTACATGCTTACAATTGTTCCCACCCTCCTGAAACTTGATCATATATATCTTTCTTGCATGTATTCCTTATTACATTCTTACAATTATTACATTCATCAAGAGGGTGGATCTATTACTTCACCATGAATGATTGTACATCACCAGATCTCCACTGGGATCCTACCTTGATATGTTGATCTTAGCAGCAAAATTCTGACACGGATGTTCCTTGCAGGGTTACCAACTAGGACTTAGCTATGCTAATTCCTAGACAACTTCATAGCTCTCGGCTCTCCAAAGTGGTGTCCCTCGGGCTCCTTCTGCTTCTCTATCCCTTGGACTCCTGCTTCTCTGCTGCTTAACATTGATTACGTCGAAAAGGATTGACCGTGGCATTGGAGAATCGAGGTATGTATAGCCTGGAGGACCTATGGTAGAAATGGGAACGTTGAGGGGAGGCAGGATTGGTCCAGGATGATCGGCCTACGTGAGTGCATGCCCATCGTCCTGTCCCTTCCTTTTGGCCTCTCACGCCTCCCTTTGTTTCCAAGTTTTCTTTGATGTTTGTTCTGAATTTTTTTTTCTCTTGTATATATATGGGCCTGGCTCCACAATAACCTCAGGATAATAATAGCTTTATAACCTTCTAAATCTTCTTTTGATGCAGTTTGATCCTCAGATAACTTGCCTCATCTTCGGAGACAGAGCCCTTAAGTCTTTCTAGAGGATTGCTCGCCAAGAATGAGTATGAATGGGTACCTCTTGCTGAGGCCCTGGACCGATCAGCAAGGCCCTTAATATTTGGTTGTCTTCTTCAGAGTTGTCCAATTATGCTCCATAATAGTCTAAAATCCTGTGAAAACAAAATGTTCTCCAAAATACAATGCATATATGAAAATACCTTGATTATTAGGTATCATCAATAGTAATGGTATTAAAAATTTTGGCATTATTAATGATAAATAGGGGTAAAAAGGTGTCATTGAGAAGAGCCAACAGGGACTACTGAATAAAATTGCATACAAATACTATCAAATACTGACAACTACTTCATCAAGCTATTGGAAAATACTGATAAATAGAGAGGTAAAATGAATTAATGGAAGGGTTTTCGTTTCACACACGCATTCATGTCAAATGCAAGAGCATGCATGTGGTAAATAGTGTTATTTGAATAAAGCTTAAAGCAATTAAAATTGAGGAGTCCTATCCATCTCAAATCCAGAAGAACGAAAGAGAAACAGTTAGATTGGAGAATCTGAAAATAAAGGAAAATTAGCATAAGCCAAATATATGGGTCACCACCTTTGCTACGAGAGGCATTTCGGGACGATTAACGTGGGTTTATGGCTATGTTTATTGGACTAATTGTGATGATTTTTCTCGAGTTGCAACACACAAACATATTTGCTAGTTTAATAAAAAAAGGGCAAAAACATGGTGCAAATAAAAATGAAAAACTCTCCATAGTCAATTCTAGTCTGGCATCTTCATATTTGTCTTTCAGCATTTGGTCACATGTACTGCTAACACATCAAAGCACTGGCAAGAAACAAAGTTTGTAATTAACATGCATTTTGGGCAAGGTTCAGAGTAGCGACGTATACCTATTGATAAGAAGGAAGGTGGTGGTGACGAAGGCTAGCTTTTTAGTACGTTTATATAATCCTGTGGGATATCTGAAGGTTAGATGCCTCAACTTGACATGAGAAAATAAGTTATCCATGATGTTCACCTGGACAAAATCCCACGCAGTTCGCAAAAGTGATTTATACAGTGAATCTGTGACGTCTAGAGAGCATGATGCAGTTAGACCTTACGTGGACTGTCAACATCCAAAGTGGCTTAAGCCAACTAACACACAACTACGTTGTATCGCAGACGTCGTCCTTATAAAATACAGCTCGATCGATCAATTAATGCCCATGCAAGCTCAAGATCAAGGACAAATTTGCGAAGTTAATTAGTTGGCCATTGGCTACAAACTGCAGAGGCACACGATCAAGCTTTGTTTAAACATGACACGTATTTTAAACATGAGAACCCACAAACTTTAGGATGTGCAGAATGACACGGCCATATAATGTTGGAAGCACCGGCCGGCCCCCAACTGAAAGTGCACACCGGTGGCCTTGGTTTGCATGCCTTGGACGCTCTGCTCTGCGCTGGTGGCACCACGCCCTGCTCCGCGCCACTCAGGGGATTGCGTGGTGCACGCATTATGAAACGGTTGGCGCGCATGTGTCCGAGAGCGTGAGAGCCACATGCTTATATGTTTCGGGCGTGGCTAACCGGTGGAGGCTGCAATCGATCATCGTCGTCGTGTATAGGCCGGCCGTGCCGCCGCCGCCGCCGTGGCGGCGGCGGGTCGTCACGGGAGGAATTAGCTGTTGCGAGCGATGACCAAATGAGCGGAGGTGCTTTCATTTATGGCCTTTGGGTGCAGGTTAAGGAGCTTCGTCAGTCGATCTAGTCGTCACAAGAGGCACTTCATTGGTCGACCTGACTCTGTCGATTTTTCGCCTTTCGGCTTCCATTTGGCCTTTTCGGCAACGGAAGAGGTGCACTACAGGGATGGACGGGGCACGTATACTCCAGTCTAGCTCCTCCTTCCATCACATCACATACTCCCATCCCATGAAGAGTGTGATCCTTAATTTGTATTATTGGTGACATAAAAAGACTTCATATATTGTTGGCCACATGCAATTAATTTTATTAGCATCTAAATTGAATGGGACTACTTAGTTATGTAGGTAGTTACTCCCTCCATCCACTTTTATAAGGTGCACACACATATCAAGATTCAAACTTTGCAATCTTTAACCACTAATTTGACTATCAATTTTTGTTATTTTTATGATGTAAATTTATATGGTTCGATTTGTAATAAAATATAATTTATTGTGATTACAAGTTTATAACCACAAGAGATATAATATATGATAACTGAAAGTACAAAGTATTATATGGAAGACTGTAAAATTTTACTGTCTTATAAAAATGGAAGGAGGGAATATGATTTGTAGCGAACATGGCCTCAAATAGGCCATTAGTTTGTAATTTTTGTGATTAAAGTGACAACATGATCATTCGGACTAACAATATCTTGTGAACATACCTTGAATGTAGTCTAGGTCCTAAGGAAGCAACCATAACCAAAGACAAGCAAAAAAATGAAGAAATCCTGGAAACAAGCACCATCGGATGTTCCGATGGCCATAAGAAAAGCATCGTAACAAGCATCAAAGCAACTGTTAGGCTGAGAAGAATAGACCATTAGATGTTCCAATGACCACTTTCTAGTAGCGTCAGATAGATTCGGTGGAGAAGGAATGGAAGATGAAGAAAACACTAAAGCATGATCCAATGGTAGGGTCAAGAGTAGGCATAGGATATTTACTTTGTGAAGTTTCAGAGAGGTTTTGACCAGAAGTTCTTCAGCACCGGACGATCTAATGGTAGGCATAGAGGCGTCGGACGAAGCAAATTTAATTAATTCAGAGAGTTCCACAGAGGTTTTCATTAGAAACTCTTCAACACAGGATGTTTTGATTGTGCAATCGGTTGAAGCGGCAGATGAATTTTTGGATATCGATGTGTCATTGAAGAACTTGGGCACGCAGGGAGGTCAACAGCTAGTTGTACCAGATGTTCTAATGCTACGAAAAACATACCATCAAAACATCTGATGGTGCAGTTTAACTAGCTGTTGGAGCAACAGCTCTATGGATCCCTTGAGCTATTTATATCATCTCCACTTGCCCATTTGAAGTAGCTGGATTGTGTATATGTCCATTGAGTACTCATCAAGAACACATCCAACCAACAAAACGTGAGTAATTAAGTAATTCATCGAAGACTTAACACAAGCTTAGGAGAGTGATTATATTAATGCTAGGATAGGCCTAGAAATAGAAAGAGTGTAGGGTGGGCCTGCCTTGTGATCGATTCAAGAGTGAACCTCAAGTTGCACAAGGTGTGTCGGCACCTAGGAGCCTTGGTGGCTCGTCGGCAAGTCTTCAACCCTTTGGCTTTGTGTAGAGTGGCATCGACGACCGTGTGCATGGGACGTGTAGAACACCTTCCTTCGTGGAGATGCCCTTTAAGTGAAGACAGCATCAAGGTGATCAAGCAACTTGGTGCGTACCTTAGTGACCAAGCCTTTGTGGCAAGTCAAGGGGTGCCTTGGGAGAGACTTAGTGACTAGGAAGTAATACTCTTGTGCGAGTGCTTCATCAAAGTGGATCAGTGGTAGCTTAGTGCATATCGATACCACATGACAAATCATCATATAAAGAGTTTGCTTTCCCTCATCCTCTCCTTTATGTTTCTGCAATTCATTTTTGTAACTCATGTTTATCTTGATAGTATTTTCTATAGGTTGCAAACCTATTTTGGGCACATCTAAATAGCATGATTTAGTTTACTTAACTTCAAGTAGTAGTGGAAGTCATAGGCTAAAGTTTTTATATT
Organism: Cenchrus fungigraminus; assembly: GCA_036936925.1. Lineage (NCBI taxonomy): Eukaryota > Viridiplantae > Streptophyta > Magnoliopsida > Poales > Poaceae > Cenchrus > Cenchrus fungigraminus. Next base: position 55,820,650 of record CM072768.1, on the reverse strand, counting down.
ACCTAATTCACCTGTCCCCAATCTTAGGCTATGAGCACTGATTATTTACATGATCATTTTCCTAGGATTGCATCATTTTATAGGGTTTTTTCAAGCACTATAATTGCACTTATCATAGGATAGATGGAGTAGACACTACTAGAAATATGAGCATTCACCATTGACATAGTACCGGATAGAGCTTTTTGTTCGGTACATGCTAACACTACTAGAGAATGGACTTTATATCTTGGGCATCGAATTCCATTAGTACCAAGTTTTTTACACCCGGTACTAATGTGTGCATTAGTACCGGGTGGGGAGGGAGGACTCCAACGTGGCTCCGCGTGAGCCCCGTTAGTACAGGGTGGAGGCTAGATCCGGTACTAATGGGTCATGCCACCATTAGTACAGGGTGGGGAGAAACCTCGGTACTAAAAGGGGGCACATCGATACCGGATAGGGAGGAGCACTAGTACTAATTCTCATCCACCCACCGACACGCGCTCTTTTTTCGCGCGGTCTGCCTTTTATCTCCTGCCACCATCGCACGCCCACCACCCATCCCAACCTTATCTCTCTCCCATATCCTATTCTTTCCTATCTCTCCCTCATCTCTAACTCTGCTTTCTCTCTTCTTCTGGGCGGTGGCGGCGGCGGCGGCGGCCTGGGGCCTCCCCTGGCACGCGATGTCGAGGCCGATGGCTGGCGCCCGACGGCCAGCAGCACGGAGGCCGGAGACCTAAGGCGCGCCGCCGTCTTGCGCCGGCCAGGGGCACGAAGGCTGGAGACCTAGGGCCCGCCACCGTCCTACGCCAGCAGCACGGAATAGTGTATTATGAATCTTGTGATATGGGACTTGTTGGAATCGTGTAGTATGAATCTTGTGATTTGCACTGAATTGGGATGTGATGAGATGCATGAGATTGAGAATATGCATGGATAGATGATTGATAAGAAGTGGAAAAAAAGAAAAGGAAAAGAAAATGAGAAAAAAGAAATGGATGGCGGACGGATGGAGGATGACGGCTGGCGGTGGGGAGGATTGAGTACCGGGTGAGTATCTAGTACAAATGCCTTCATTAGTACCGATTGATCCACCTGGTACAAATACCCTCCTTTCTTTAGTACCGACATGGCTATACCGGCCGGTTCAATAGGGGGGGGGGTTGGAGCCGGTACAAAAAGTCCGTTCCATAGCAGTGTAACACACGAAATTAGTACTGCGCAATAACACCAAACGATAGCAAATAGTGACATTTACTACCGGTCAAAATGGCCTCGACCATTTTGAACTGGTAATAGCACCAATACCCTGTCGGGTACCATTAATTTATTATCGACCGATACTAAAGTGTCAGTGTTATTGACCATTACAAAAGGCTACTTCAAAAGAAAAATATATCTAACTTAATCACATATACTGTGTAGGTAAGATAATAAGGAAGGTTCATGCGAGGCTTGAAGTTGTGAGAATGCAAGTCAACCTCCTGCCAGTTCGTCAAATTTTTTCTTTATTTTTGGGCGCAAATCTGTTTAACACCGGCAACATCAACCGGTACCTAATGGCGTGTCATTTTGTATTAAACAAGCGGTGTCAGTCACGTGTATGGTACTGAAACGGTTACTGACCGATACGGTATTAAATGTCACTTTCCTAGTAGTGAATAATAATTTGGTAACCATAATAGTGAGATAGTAACCATAATTCAGAGCAAGTTTAAATGTTTCTTGCTTTTGTTCTTTCGTTATAACCAATGCAATCGGTTGTTAATTAACTGAATGTGATGTTTTTCGGGCCTTTGGTAAGGTTCCGGCTCCGCTCCTCTCGTGGCTCTAGCTAAAGCTCTACCAAATAATTTGGTTAAAAATAGCTCCACCCTTAGAGTACTAAAGGAGCCAGAACTAAGTCGAAGCCATTTTATATAGAGAAGCTGGAGCAACTACTTTTTTCTTTGGCCCTACCAAATTTGTAAGAGCTGAAGTTCAAGAAAACAGTTTGGAGAAAAAAGAGGGCTCAGAGCAACTCCAAGAGCCTCTTCATTCAGCCTCAATTTGGTAAAAATAGCAAAAACTGAAAAAAAAATCTCAATCCAACAGCCTCGCCATCCTCCGCCGCTCGTGATGAGCCCATCACTCGGTACTTTTGGCTAGGCAATCCACTCGCTAGCCGCTCCCATCTCACGGGACCCCTCCGCTGTCGCCACCACCGCTGACGTGGAGGAGGAGCGAAGATGGGAGGGAGCGTAGTGTAGTGGAGCTCACGACGGCGAAGAGGGTGTAGGACGGCGGATCTTGCGACGGCGGAATGGCGCATGGCAGAGCAAAGCACAGAAGGGAGGGAGGGTCGCCGACGCTTGGAGTGGAGCTCTTGAGCTCGTGCCTGCCGGACCTTGCGTCGACGGAGCGGGCGAACGGCGACAACTCTTGCGACAGCGGTACGGGTGCATGGCGGAGGAAGCAGAGAAGGGAGGGAGGGTCGCCGGTGCACGAAGTGGAGCTCCCGACGGCGAACCTTGCGGCGGCGGAGCGGCGAAGTGGAGAACGGAGGGAGAGAGGCTGGCTGGCGCAGCGGATTTCAAGGAAGGGTCGCCGACGCGCTCGGGGGAGGGGGCTGCGGCGGATCTTCTATTTGGTGAGCCAGAACTTCGATTTGTCGCCCGGAGCTTCAATTTGGCGAGCCGAAACCTCGATTCGTTGGCCGGAGCTTCGATTTGGCGAGCGGAGGATGAGTTGCAAGCGGGGCGGAGGCGAACCGGAGACGACGCGGTTGCTAGCAGCACCGCCAGGCAGCGATGCGGTGGGCTGTGGCAGTCGGGCAGCGAGGAGACAGGCTGGGGCGGCGAGACAAGGTGATGCGACGGTGGAGCAGCGCAGCGACGCGCAACGCAACAAGGTGTGGAGCAGCTCGCACTAGCAGGCAGCTACCAGCGGGTGGCTAGCTGCTCCCTGCTCGCGTGCGTTTGAGGATGGATGAGGAGCAGAGAGCTGGGCCGGGAGAAGATAAGAAGGGAATAGGATGAGTGGACCCGGTAGAGGTGGTTTTGAATATAAACATCAAGTTTTACCTAGTCTCTTGGATTATCTCACAAAATTAGAGGTTTTTTATGGTACACAATACCACTCTGTACCACCGGTTGAAAAGGACTCGTATGTAATAGAAAAGGACCTATAGGTAATGATCCGACGGTTGAGATTAATTTTGTACCACCGGTTTTTTTAGTGTGGTATGGGTGGTATTTATATGTGGTATGGGTAGTATATGGGTATTATCGAAAATATACAAAATAATATTATTATAATATATGAAATCAATTTTTTTATGTAACCTTGGCAGCAGGGAAAATTTTTCCAAATAATATACATCGAGCAAATTACCACTTTACCCATAGTAAAAAAATTGAAAAAAAACCGATTATACTACCATACTACCGATGGGTAGTATTGTGTACCGTAAAAGACCTCCAAAATTAGGTGATTTACTATTTTTATAAAGATGTAAAATCTCTAAATTTAACTATAAAAATACAGAGTCTGTTGGAGTTGCCGTCACTAAGAGGAGGAATAGATCGTGCTGTCCTCGAGAACGAATCATTGTTTTAAAATTAATGTTGGAAAAGTTTTAAAATTATGACAAAATCATTGTTTAATTGTTCCCGTAAAGAAAATAAATGTTGGAAAAGTTTTAAAATTATGACAAAATCATTGTTTAATTGTTCTTCTTATTCACATCCTGAAATTGAGAAATTTCAGGGTGTGACATAGTCACTAGCCACTAGCCAAAGATAGCTAGCAGGGCAACGAATTTAGCTAGTCAGGATAGCTAGTTGGGTAGATAGCTAGTCTGTTGGAAGAGTGTTTTTGATATTTTTTCCAAAATTTAGCTAGCCAAATCATTTTAGCTAGTCTCTTAGAGTTGCTCCAAGTCACATACTCTACTATACTTCGCTATTGGAAAAAACAAATAAATGACAAGTGACAAGAGAAGCAAGATATAAAATAAATTGCGCAGATTTATAGGCGCTAGATTCCATTCTAATACTTGTTCTAAACGGATTAAAGGAAATATAATGTATTCATTTGAAGATCAATGTACATTCATTTAAAGACAAATGCTTTGTCTACCACCCACTTAGAGCAGGTATCAAATAGTAGTAAATATATAAATGCATTTTGTAATAATTATTTTGCCAGCAGTTGATCATCAAGAGCGCATGCAATGGATCTATGGCTTGCTTCAGTATATTAGTTTAGACTAACAAAATTTCATAAGACCAAAAAGCAAATATATAGCACATTCATGAATAAAGAAAAATGTGCATGCATGTCTTTCTTACATGCTTACAATTGTTCCCACCCTCCTGAAACTTGATCATATATATCTTTCTTGCATGTATTCCTTATTACATTCTTACAATTATTACATTCATCAAGAGGGTGGATCTATTACTTCACCATGAATGATTGTACATCACCAGATCTCCACTGGGATCCTACCTTGATATGTTGATCTTAGCAGCAAAATTCTGACACGGATGTTCCTTGCAGGGTTACCAACTAGGACTTAGCTATGCTAATTCCTAGACAACTTCATAGCTCTCGGCTCTCCAAAGTGGTGTCCCTCGGGCTCCTTCTGCTTCTCTATCCCTTGGACTCCTGCTTCTCTGCTGCTTAACATTGATTACGTCGAAAAGGATTGACCGTGGCATTGGAGAATCGAGGTATGTATAGCCTGGAGGACCTATGGTAGAAATGGGAACGTTGAGGGGAGGCAGGATTGGTCCAGGATGATCGGCCTACGTGAGTGCATGCCCATCGTCCTGTCCCTTCCTTTTGGCCTCTCACGCCTCCCTTTGTTTCCAAGTTTTCTTTGATGTTTGTTCTGAATTTTTTTTTCTCTTGTATATATATGGGCCTGGCTCCACAATAACCTCAGGATAATAATAGCTTTATAACCTTCTAAATCTTCTTTTGATGCAGTTTGATCCTCAGATAACTTGCCTCATCTTCGGAGACAGAGCCCTTAAGTCTTTCTAGAGGATTGCTCGCCAAGAATGAGTATGAATGGGTACCTCTTGCTGAGGCCCTGGACCGATCAGCAAGGCCCTTAATATTTGGTTGTCTTCTTCAGAGTTGTCCAATTATGCTCCATAATAGTCTAAAATCCTGTGAAAACAAAATGTTCTCCAAAATACAATGCATATATGAAAATACCTTGATTATTAGGTATCATCAATAGTAATGGTATTAAAAATTTTGGCATTATTAATGATAAATAGGGGTAAAAAGGTGTCATTGAGAAGAGCCAACAGGGACTACTGAATAAAATTGCATACAAATACTATCAAATACTGACAACTACTTCATCAAGCTATTGGAAAATACTGATAAATAGAGAGGTAAAATGAATTAATGGAAGGGTTTTCGTTTCACACACGCATTCATGTCAAATGCAAGAGCATGCATGTGGTAAATAGTGTTATTTGAATAAAGCTTAAAGCAATTAAAATTGAGGAGTCCTATCCATCTCAAATCCAGAAGAACGAAAGAGAAACAGTTAGATTGGAGAATCTGAAAATAAAGGAAAATTAGCATAAGCCAAATATATGGGTCACCACCTTTGCTACGAGAGGCATTTCGGGACGATTAACGTGGGTTTATGGCTATGTTTATTGGACTAATTGTGATGATTTTTCTCGAGTTGCAACACACAAACATATTTGCTAGTTTAATAAAAAAAGGGCAAAAACATGGTGCAAATAAAAATGAAAAACTCTCCATAGTCAATTCTAGTCTGGCATCTTCATATTTGTCTTTCAGCATTTGGTCACATGTACTGCTAACACATCAAAGCACTGGCAAGAAACAAAGTTTGTAATTAACATGCATTTTGGGCAAGGTTCAGAGTAGCGACGTATACCTATTGATAAGAAGGAAGGTGGTGGTGACGAAGGCTAGCTTTTTAGTACGTTTATATAATCCTGTGGGATATCTGAAGGTTAGATGCCTCAACTTGACATGAGAAAATAAGTTATCCATGATGTTCACCTGGACAAAATCCCACGCAGTTCGCAAAAGTGATTTATACAGTGAATCTGTGACGTCTAGAGAGCATGATGCAGTTAGACCTTACGTGGACTGTCAACATCCAAAGTGGCTTAAGCCAACTAACACACAACTACGTTGTATCGCAGACGTCGTCCTTATAAAATACAGCTCGATCGATCAATTAATGCCCATGCAAGCTCAAGATCAAGGACAAATTTGCGAAGTTAATTAGTTGGCCATTGGCTACAAACTGCAGAGGCACACGATCAAGCTTTGTTTAAACATGACACGTATTTTAAACATGAGAACCCACAAACTTTAGGATGTGCAGAATGACACGGCCATATAATGTTGGAAGCACCGGCCGGCCCCCAACTGAAAGTGCACACCGGTGGCCTTGGTTTGCATGCCTTGGACGCTCTGCTCTGCGCTGGTGGCACCACGCCCTGCTCCGCGCCACTCAGGGGATTGCGTGGTGCACGCATTATGAAACGGTTGGCGCGCATGTGTCCGAGAGCGTGAGAGCCACATGCTTATATGTTTCGGGCGTGGCTAACCGGTGGAGGCTGCAATCGATCATCGTCGTCGTGTATAGGCCGGCCGTGCCGCCGCCGCCGCCGTGGCGGCGGCGGGTCGTCACGGGAGGAATTAGCTGTTGCGAGCGATGACCAAATGAGCGGAGGTGCTTTCATTTATGGCCTTTGGGTGCAGGTTAAGGAGCTTCGTCAGTCGATCTAGTCGTCACAAGAGGCACTTCATTGGTCGACCTGACTCTGTCGATTTTTCGCCTTTCGGCTTCCATTTGGCCTTTTCGGCAACGGAAGAGGTGCACTACAGGGATGGACGGGGCACGTATACTCCAGTCTAGCTCCTCCTTCCATCACATCACATACTCCCATCCCATGAAGAGTGTGATCCTTAATTTGTATTATTGGTGACATAAAAAGACTTCATATATTGTTGGCCACATGCAATTAATTTTATTAGCATCTAAATTGAATGGGACTACTTAGTTATGTAGGTAGTTACTCCCTCCATCCACTTTTATAAGGTGCACACACATATCAAGATTCAAACTTTGCAATCTTTAACCACTAATTTGACTATCAATTTTTGTTATTTTTATGATGTAAATTTATATGGTTCGATTTGTAATAAAATATAATTTATTGTGATTACAAGTTTATAACCACAAGAGATATAATATATGATAACTGAAAGTACAAAGTATTATATGGAAGACTGTAAAATTTTACTGTCTTATAAAAATGGAAGGAGGGAATATGATTTGTAGCGAACATGGCCTCAAATAGGCCATTAGTTTGTAATTTTTGTGATTAAAGTGACAACATGATCATTCGGACTAACAATATCTTGTGAACATACCTTGAATGTAGTCTAGGTCCTAAGGAAGCAACCATAACCAAAGACAAGCAAAAAAATGAAGAAATCCTGGAAACAAGCACCATCGGATGTTCCGATGGCCATAAGAAAAGCATCGTAACAAGCATCAAAGCAACTGTTAGGCTGAGAAGAATAGACCATTAGATGTTCCAATGACCACTTTCTAGTAGCGTCAGATAGATTCGGTGGAGAAGGAATGGAAGATGAAGAAAACACTAAAGCATGATCCAATGGTAGGGTCAAGAGTAGGCATAGGATATTTACTTTGTGAAGTTTCAGAGAGGTTTTGACCAGAAGTTCTTCAGCACCGGACGATCTAATGGTAGGCATAGAGGCATCGGACGAAGCAAATTTAATTAATTCAGAGAGTTCCACAGAGGTTTTCATTAGAAACTCTTCAACACAGGATGTTTTGATTGTGCAATCGGTTGAAGCGGCAGATGAATTTTTGGATATCGATGTGTCATTGAAGAACTTGGGCACGCAGGGAGGTCAACAGCTAGTTGTACCAGATGTTCTAATGCTACGAAAAACATACCATCAAAACATCTGATGGTGCAGTTTAACTAGCTGTTGGAGCAACAGCTCTATGGATCCCTTGAGCTATTTATATCATCTCCACTTGCCCATTTGAAGTAGCTGGATTGTGTATATGTCCATTGAGTACTCATCAAGAACACATCCAACCAACAAAACGTGAGTAATTAAGTAATTCATCGAAGACTTAACACAAGCTTAGGAGAGTGATTATATTAATGCTAGGATAGGCCTAGAAATAGAAAGAGTGTAGGGTGGGCCTGCCTTGTGATCGATTCAAGAGTGAACCTCAAGTTGCACAAGGTGTGTCGGCACCTAGGAGCCTTGGTGGCTCGTCGGCAAGTCTTCAACCCTTTGGCTTTGTGTAGAGTGGCATCGACGACCGTGTGCATGGGACGTGTAGAACACCTTCCTTCGTGGAGATGCCCTTTAAGTGAAGACAGCATCAAGGTGATCAAGCAACTTGGTGCGTACCTTAGTGACCAAGCCTTTGTGGCAAGTCAAGGGGTGCCTTGGGAGAGACTTAGTGACTAGGAAGTAATACTCTTGTGCGAGTGCTTCATCAAAGTGGATCAGTGGTAGCTTAGTGCATATCGATACCACATGACAAATCATCATATAAAGAGTTTGCTTTCCCTCATCCTCTCCTTTATGTTTCTGCAATTCATTTTTGTAACTCATGTTTATCTTGATAGTATTTTCTATAGGTTGCAAACCTATTTTGGGCACATCTAAATAGCATGATTTAGTTTACTTAACTTCAAGTAGTAGTGGAAGTCATAGGCTAAAGTTTTTATATTACCTAATTCACCTGTCCCCAATCTTAGGCTATGAGCACTGATTATTTACATGATCATTTTCCTAGGATTGCATCATTTTATAGGGTTTTTTCAAGCACTATAATTGCACTTATCATAGGATAGATGGAGTAGACACTACTAGAAATATGAGCATTCACCATTGACATAGTACCGGATAGAGCTTTTTGTTCGGTACATGCTAACACTACTAGAGAATGGACTTTATATCTTGGGCATCGAATTCCATTAGTACCAAGTTTTTTACACCCGGTACTAATGTGTGCATTAGTACCGGGTGGGGAGGGAGGACTCCAACGTGGCTCCGCGTGAGCCCCGTTAGTACAGGGTGGAGGCTAGATCCGGTACTAATGGGTCATGCCACCATTAGTACAGGGTGGGGAGAAACCTCGGTACTAAAAGGGGGCACATCGATACCGGATAGGGAGGAGCACTAGTACTAATTCTCATCCACCCACCGACACGCGCTCTTTTTTCGCGCGGTCTGCCTTTTATCTCCTGCCACCATCGCACGCCCACCACCCATCCCAACCTTATCTCTCTCCCATATCCTATTCTTTCCTATCTCTCCCTCATCTCTAACTCTGCTTTCTCTCTTCTTCTGGGCGGTGGCGGCGGCGGCGGCGGCCTGGGGCCTCCCCTGGCACGCGATGTCGAGGCCGATGGCTGGCGCCCGACGGCCAGCAGCACGGAGGCCGGAGACCTAAGGCGCGCCGCCGTCTTGCGCCGGCCAGGGGCACGAAGGCTGGAGACCTAGGGCCCGCCACCGTCCTACGCCAGCAGCACGGAATAGTGTATTATGAATCTTGTGATATGGGACTTGTTGGAATCGTGTAGTATGAATCTTGTGATTTGCACTGAATTGGGATGTGATGAGATGCATGAGATTGAGAATATGCATGGATAGATGATTGATAAGAAGTGGAAAAAAAGAAAAGGAAAAGAAAATGAGAAAAAAGAAATGGATGGCGGACGGATGGAGGATGACGGCTGGCGGTGGGGAGGATTGAGTACCGGGTGAGTATCTAGTACAAATGCCTTCATTAGTACCGATTGATCCACCTGGTACAAATACCCTCCTTTCTTTAGTACCGACATGGCTATACCGGCCGGTTCAATAGGGGGGGGGGGTTGGAGCCGGTACAAAAAGTCCGTTCCATAGCAGTGTAACACACGAAATTAGTACTGCGCAATAACACCAAACGATAGCAAATAGTGACATTTACTACCGGTCAAAATGGCCTCGACCATTTTGAACTGGTAATAGCACCAATACCCTGTCGGGTACCATTAATTTATTATCGACCGATACTAAAGTGTCAGTGTTATTGACCATTACAAAAGGCTACTTCAAAAGAAAAATATATCTAACTTAATCACATATACTGTGTAGGTAAGATAATAAGGAAGGTTCATGCGAGGCTTGAAGTTGTGAGAATGCAAGTCAACCTCCTGCCAGTTCGTCAAATTTTTTCTTTATTTTTGGGCGCAAATCTGTTTAACACCGGCAACATCAACCGGTACCTAATGGCGTGTCATTTTGTATTAAACAAGCGGTGTCAGTCACGTGTATGGTACTGAAACGGTTACTGACCGATACGGTATTAAATGTCACTTTCCTAGTAGTGAATAATAATTTGGTAACCATAATAGTGAGATAGTAACCATAATTCAGAGCAAGTTTAAATGTTTCTTGCTTTTGTTCTTTCGTTATAACCAATGCAATCGGTTGTTAATTAACTGAATGTGATGTTTTTCGGGCCTTTGGTAAGGTTCCGGCTCCGCTCCTCTCGTGGCTCTAGCTAAAGCTCTACCAAATAATTTGGTTAAAAATAGCTCCACCCTTAGAGTACTAAAGGAGCCAGAACTAAGTCGAAGCCATTTTATATAGAGAAGCTGGAGCAACTACTTTTTTCTTTGGCCCTACCAAATTTGTAAGAGCTGAAGTTCAAGAAAACAGTTTGGAGAAAAAAGAGGGCTCAGAGCAACTCCAAGAGCCTCTTCATTCAGCCTCAATTTGGTAAAAATAGCAAAAACTGAAAAAAAAATCTCAATCCAACAGCCTCGCCATCCTCCGCCGCTCGTGATGAGCCCATCACTCGGTACTTTTGGCTAGGCAATCCACTCGCTAGCCGCTCCCATCTCACGGGACCCCTCCGCTGTCGCCACCACCGCTGACGTGGAGGAGGAGCGAAGATGGGAGGGAGCGTAGTGTAGTGGAGCTCACGACGGCGAAGAGGGTGTAGGACGGCGGATCTTGCGACGGCGGAATGGCGCATGGCAGAGCAAAGCACAGAAGGGAGGGAGGGTCGCCGACGCTTGGAGTGGAGCTCTTGAGCTCGTGCCTGCCGGACCTTGCGTCGACGGAGCGGGCGAACGGCGACAACTCTTGCGACAGCGGTACGGGTGCATGGCGGAGGAAGCAGAGAAGGGAGGGAGGGTCGCCGGTGCACGAAGTGGAGCTCCCGACGGCGAACCTTGCGGCGGCGGAGCGGCGAAGTGGAGAACGGAGGGAGAGAGGCTGGCTGGCGCAGCGGATTTCAAGGAAGGGTCGCCGACGCGCTCGGGGGAGGGGGCTGCGGCGGATCTTCTATTTGGTGAGCCAGAACTTCGATTTGTCGCCCGGAGCTTCAATTTGGCGAGCCGAAACCTCGATTCGTTGGCCGGAGCTTCGATTTGGCGAGCGGAGGATGAGTTGCAAGCGGGGCGGAGGCGAACCGGAGACGACGCGGTTGCTAGCAGCACCGCCAGGCAGCGATGCGGTGGGCTGTGGCAGTCGGGCAGCGAGGAGACAGGCTGGGGCGGCGAGACAAGGTGATGCGACGGTGGAGCAGCGCAGCGACGCGCAACGCAACAAGGTGTGGAGCAGCTCGCACTAGCAGGCAGCTACCAGCGGGTGGCTAGCTGCTCCCTGCTCGCGTGCGTTTGAGGATGGATGAGGAGCAGAGAGCTGGGCCGGGAGAAGATAAGAAGGGAATAGGATGAGTGGACCCGGTAGAGGTGGTTTTGAATATAAACATCAAGTTTTACCTAGTCTCTTGGATTATCTCACAAAATTAGAGGTTTTTTATGGTACACAATACCACTCTGTACCACCGGTTGAAAAGGACTCGTATGTAATAGAAAAGGACCTATAGGTAATGATCCGACGGTTGAGATTAATTTTGTACCACCGGTTTTTTTAGTGTGGTATGGGTGGTATTTATATGTGGTATGGGTAGTATATGGGTATTATCGAAAATATACAAAATAATATTATTATAATATATGAAATCAATTTTTTTATGTAACCTTGGCAGCAGGGAAAATTTTTCCAAATAATATACATCGAGCAAATTACCACTTTACCCATAGTAAAAAAATTGAAAAAAAACCGATTATACTACCATACTACCGATGGGTAGTATTGTGTACCGTAAAAGACCTCCAAAATTAGGTGATTTACTATTTTTATAAAGATGTAAAATCTCTAAATTTAACTATAAAAATACAGAGTCTGTTGGAGTTGCCGTCACTAAGAGGAGGAATAGATCGTGCTGTCCTCGAGAACGAATCTCAAACACCGCCGGATGGGTTCTGGGAAATTTCAATTGTTTTAGTGTCAAACTTCAAACTGTTTGACCAGACTGTGTTAAATGATGAGCCCAGGCCAATGTAATCGTTTCGGCCCATTTCCCTGGCTTAGGTGCAATTCTCTTCGTTCCAATTTGTAGATTGTTTGGACATTTCAAGATTCATAAATGTTGTTATGCATCTAGATATATATTTACATCTAGATACATACTTTAATTATGAATCTAGATTTGTAAAACGACCTACAATCTAGAACTGAGGAAGTATATAATATATTCAAATGATCCCCCTCCGACCAGGGTAACCATGCACCGGACCAAGCGGCTAAGTGTCGTCTAGTTTAAAGAGAAAAGTTAGGGCGTGATATAAGCTTCATTCAGTAAGCTAATGGCATGTGCAGTGAGGGATCGCAGATGCTTACTTTCCTTGTTACCGAGGCTAATAATCAGGTTCAAAGGTGCAAATGTTCTACCATATTCTAGTTGATAATGTTGCCTAACCTCTGCAGATCGAGATAAGGCATCTAATGTTGTGCTTTACATGCTGGTCGGGCGCTCTACAACGGGCATCTTGTCATCTACTAGTGACTTACCCAAAGGTGCAAGCATATGTGCTTGTTGAGTTGAATATACTATACTATATAAATTAATATATATTTGTACACATGTGAAGCCGTGATGAGACAGCTACCGGCATATACTATAGCCACTGTACCTTTATTCCTATATTAGGCATGTATTTCCTCTTTTTGGAACAATAATGTTATGGCGTCCTAGCTAACTTGCTGAGCCCACCACAACTTAAGGTGTGTCTGCCTTAAGAGGATCCTTCTGGGTGGGCGTCCGTTGGTTTCTTCGTTGGGTTCACATGCAAAACCGGTCTGACTTACCATCATACCGATCTAATCGGTGTATGCAGAGAAGCAGCAAGGAGTTCCTTCGTGCGCGAACGTTCAAATGCATTCATGTGTTGATCCAAAAAACGTCAACACTGTATAATTGTTTATGTGATCTAGATAGTATTTTTACGTCCTCTTGCTTGATCAATTATTTTTCGACATACAGATCCGTTTCGACACACTTACATACAAAATTAGATAAAAACGTGTTTCCTAACTCAACAAATATTTGCAAAATCAGATAAAAATATGTTTACAGATGTGGGAGGCACAATACAAGGTGAAATACAGCGTATCAGAAGGACTTCCTGAAGTGTTGCTACTTGTGCAGGGATTTCAACTAATAAAGTGATAAAAAAAGAAAGACAAGCTATGCATAGCATTTCTATGGTGAAATATTCAGCCTTAATAAGAATGGAGGACAATGGAGAGATTAATTCCCCTCCAAGTCCTGGAATTATTCCCCTCCGATCCAGTGACTTGGAACAAACACACAAGCTTTTACACGTGGCAATCGCTAAGCTCGCTTCTTTGGGTCGTACGACAAGACCGCGTACGCGGTCTGCGTAACGTCGGTGACGAGGAGGAAGATGCCGACGAGGAGGGCGATGAACGCCCAGGGGCTCGACAGGTAGTTGCTTTTGAACGCAGCCCACGACTCGAAGGTGTAGACCACCCAGCTTATCCTGCAGTAGTCCTCCACCGCGTCGTGGACGGCGCACAGCTCGCTCCGCCGTGTCTTGGCCACGTCCTTGGTCAGGCTGTTGAACAGGCCCACCACCTCCGAGTCGTCGCCGGCGAGCTCGTTCCGGAGGATCCCGCGCCGGGCCAGCAGGTCGACGTCGGCGGCGGACTCCACCATGTCCCTCATGAACAGCACGAACGCCGTCACGTCGTTGCCCGTGCCGGCGTGCAGCGCCTCGAAGGCCATCACGTTGCGGTAGGCGTACTCGGTGGAGTCGTCCAGCACCACCCGGGGCATCCTCACCTCGCGCCGGCGGCCGTGGAAGCCCACGTCGTCGAGGAAGCCCGTCGCGCTGGGCCGGAAGCGGATGCCTGCCTCCCAGAGCTTCTGCGCCGAGCGCGGCGCCCTCCGTCTATCTTGCTCGTCTGAGGATCTTCTTGGTCGAAAGCAGCGGCTGCACATACTTTGGTCATCTCGATTGAGTACGCTTGGTTTCTCTTTCCTCCGACGGAGAAGGCTCCTGCGGTAGAGTTCGAGAGGGTGGAGCCCAAGCCCGGCGCCGACATGGGCAGCAGGATCAATGTCCACGCCCAGGAAGTCGAGCACAAGCTTGTTGATCGAGGCGTCGTCCTGGAAATCACGAACAACAAAAGGATCTCTCAGACTGAAATAGCCTATATGGGCAGATCATGGGATGTGTGTGCTCAGCTCACCGAAGGCCCACCCTCGACGGCGACGATCTTCTGGAGCAGGCGTAGCGGCAGCTGGTTCTCGATCATGAGCATGTCCCGCTGAAGGAACGCCGCGATGTGCACGACGGCGTGGGGGCTGAAGACGGGGTCGCTCGGCGTGTAGTCATTGGAATTCTTCAGAGCAGAAACTTAATTAGGCTGTATTAGCGTTACTAGCTACTAGCATCCAAAACAATGTGATGAAAGATTGTGTTCAATCTTCATCATATATTCTTCATTTTGTTACAAAGTAGTATTACCAAATAAAAGGTCACCTTTCTGTTCGTTTCTATTGCGTAATTCCGGATCACCTCCAGCAGGAAGCACCCGTCGGCGATCATCATCTCCAGGAACCTGCCCCTGTTCCGGCCGCGCCACTCGGCTCCGAGCCCGGCGTACGCGTCCTCCAGATCCTCGGCCACCTCCTCCACGGCCGCCGCGAGCTCGCGCAGCGTCTTGCCGGCGCGCCGGAGCAGGTGCCGGACGGCCCTGCGCTTGTGCCCCTCCATGACGGCGTGTTCGTCGCGGTCGTGGTGCAAGGGGCCGAGGGTCACCGCCTGCGGCTTGAAGGCGTTGTCGTGGACCATCTTGAAGTGAGGCGGCACGCGGAAGATGCAGTGGTTCCGCCATTCCTCCACCGGAGCCGGCACAGGGGCTTCGTCGAGCATCCTCTCAATGTCCACAACCCACATCTTCGAAATTCTAGGTCGGTTTCAGTGAGGCCTACGAACCAGAGTTAGCACTAAAAACTGCAGGATGATCAGCTAGTGCTCGTACGTACTCTTCCATGGCTATATAATGTAGGCCATGGAATGATCAGGCATAGTACTCCACGACGTTGGCCTGTAGCTGCACGTGCAGCACGTGAGCTCTGCATATGCGATAAGAGAGAGGGGCAACGTCAACGTGTGCCAAGGTTAACAAGGAATCGAGGGAAACTTACTTGCCTTGTTGCCTAGGACAATTAGGTTCAAAGGTCACCCGCAAAAAAAAAAAAAGGTTCAAAGGTGTAAAGGTTTTAGTTGACAATGTTTTGCCTAACCCTGCACGGAAATGGCCGCTAATGTGCTTTACAGTACTATAATAACCATGTCGATGCCGTGCCATGGGCATTAGACTTTATACGAAAGGACGGTAGGATCCCCACTGACCCAACTAGCACGGGGTTGATGGCCTATCCATGCATGCCGGCCGGGACGACCCTCCTAACTAATAAGTAATTCCTCCGTACCTAATTATACTATTCATTTTAACTTTTCTATATTTATAACTTTAAAGACATACTCCATCCGTATCGAAATATTTGTCGCTATTGACTTTTTCGTGCAACTTTGACCATTCGTCTTATTCAAAAAATTATTGCAAATGTGTAAACGGATAAGTCAAGCTTAAAGTGCCTACAACAATAAAGCGTGCATCAAATAAAATAGATGAAACTTGCATATTTTTTTTGAATAAGACGAATGGTCAAAGTTGTAAAAAAAGTCAATGGCGACAAGTATTTCGATACGGAGGGAGTAATATATATTGTGTGAATACCAAAGATTTTGTAGCAAGAAAATCTCGAACGAATAGTAATTTAGGACGGAGGAAGTAGTAAATTGGCCCACCATCACTTATTCTCAGCTTCTTATGGGCCTTGGCCTGCTACCTCCCCAGCATTCAGCCAGCATCCCTACAGCCGCGTGCTCGTGCCTGTAGCAAAACACCTGCTGCGGTTGTGCGTGGTGGCGGTCTGGCTGGCTCTTAGTATGTAGCTTGAAATGTGGAACGTGGGCATGTACCGTGTTCTACGAACTTCATCACGGGACGAGAAACGGGGATGGACGGGAACTGCGTCTCCAAAATGTACGGAACATCGATCCAATTCAGATGGGACATGAAGATTCTTCGCAAAGGAGTCAAGTCAAGTTTCTAGAAGTCAATACCTCAAGGGACATGAAGGGCGTCGGGTGGCAGGCACCACCGTCAAGGTTTGGGGCTCTGGGCTCCGGCACTTCGCAGTTCGCACCACCACCACAGGTAGGTGGGATTGGGCGCGAGCTTCCAGAGCATCTCGCGCACGAGCCCCTCCTACCACTGACTTATAAGTCAGTACAACCAAATAGGACTAACTTAAATCCAACCGACTTATAAGTCACTGACTTAATAAGTCAAGTGACTTATAGAAACAAAATAGGACCTAATTAACAGATGGATATGAGTCGTTGCCATCTAACGGACAAAAATTACCATGACTTAACCAGCAAAGAAAAATAGCCCAAGGAAGGATTCAAACACATGACCATAGCATTTCTGCGTTGTGAAGATGAATACATTTCGAAGCAACATTTTGATCACATTGGAACGTGTTTCATGCCTGATAGAAACATACATAATAGGTATACTTCTTTTGTTCCATGATTTTACAAAATGGTGTACCACGTCCCACGTTTCCGTCCCTTGCTAAGGGCTGGCTCTGGCGAGCTGCCAAGGTGACCGGTGGCTTGCAAGCAGATGCAGCAACACAGCTGATGAAATAATGGGCATAGCCCATTGGGTATTTCAGTAATTACCAAATGAATCTCACTCAAAGGCCCAAGTGAGCATGAGCAAATGGTGGGAGTGCCACATTACTAGTGGAAGGGGAGGATGACCAACTTAAATATGGAGATGGCCTTCGCTCCTCCAAGCTATCTGTGTAGGGAGGGAAGGAAAGATCCACACGCGCGCTCTCTCGCCTCGCCGGGTGTGGCTGAGGGCGCAGACGCACGACGTCCACGTGAATGGTACACCGAAATCCATTGCCGTTATAATTTTTGTTACAGATCGTGGGCTCTCCTACATATACGACCTATTGACCTCTCCAAAAAACACATCTATTTGAGCTAGGGTTTTGGCTCTTCTCACAGCTGCGCTGCCACCATAGTCTACTCCATCCCGAGCATCAGCATGCACCGGCAAACGGGAGAGTAGGTCTCTGGAACCTCTCTCTCTTGTGATCCTGCACCGGGAGAGAGCGAATAAGGTTTTTGGGAAGCGCTCTGCACGACTACTAAAGGGTCTGCATCGCGCCTCGTCCTTCGTCTACCACAGAGACTGTGAATCAATGTTGTCTTCAATGTCGTCTGCAGCGCACCGTCCGCAACACTGTCGTTGTCCTGTTGGTGCTGCTCATCATCCCAGCTGCACCTGCTGCGTGTGTATACTGGAATTTGATCTGTTATTTCAGTTTTCTGAAATCATATGGATGTGTTTTTTGTTACCTAGTATGACAGAGAATTGCATGCTAGGTTGTGTTCTTGTCATGATAAATCTAGTTCGAAATTTAATCATGTGATTGTCTAATTTGCAACAATCCAAAAACATTATTATTGGCAATTTGTTGATTTTGGTATGGCTGGTTTTATTGACTCAATGAAGCCGGAAAAGTTCAATGACAAGAACTTCAAGAGGTGGAGTTCTAAGGTCCGTCTCTAGTTTGATGCTATGAACATCTGGGACACGAGGCTTGGCAAACCTGAAGGTGAACTTACAGCTGAAAAGCATAAAAGTTTGATGATGCCAATAAGCTCTTCGTGGGATGTATCATGAGCATTATCGGAGACAGCATTGTCGATGTCTACATAGACATGACAGATGCGAAGGTGTTGACGCAAAAATTCGACGGTGATGAACTCTGCATCAGCACATGAGGACCTGGGAGATCTGCTTAACTCCAGTGCAGGATCCGAATCGGCGCGTGATGAGTGCGCGGGCGTGCCAGTCAGCTTGACCCTTCAACTGACGAGGAGTATGTATTGGCTAGTCAAGCCGAATTAATATAGTAGATTAATTATGAAATACAAATGTCATGTATGGCATGTGAAGTATCAGCTATTCCAAGCCGATAGTCACGAAGCGACAACCACAAATTATGATAAAGTGTTGAGGCCATCGGCTATCAAAAGCCGATAGAGAACAAAGCTTTGTTAAGTAACGAAGCTTATAATAGACCAAGAATAAATATGCACCAGGCTATTAAGAACAAATCTATCGTCTACTTTAATAATTATAACAAACTAAATAGGAGACGATAGATTAAGAGAATATCAGCGGTGCAATCTTAATCAAGGTAAGATAATTGTGATTCTACCACATCTAGCAAGAGATCAAACGATGCAGCCTTACGAGATATGATAAAACTGATAACTGGGAGTACCGTAGATCAAGACAGAAGTGATGCGCCGTAAGTCGAAGATCCGCGATACTTGGTTCCAAAAATCCCTTGGACTTACCCCTCAGTCAGAGATCAAGATGATGTAGCCCCACGTCAGGCGCCAAGGTTCCGTCAATGATTTAATGTAAATGCATTGCGGAAAGGTAAAGTAGTAAAAAGGTAAAAAGGGTGGTGATGCGCCGAGTTTGTTTGATTGTTGTATGATGATATTACAATAGCCGGGGGCTTATATTTATACCCTGGGCTTCCCTAGACTCCGACGGCCGGAAGGGCCTAAAGCTTCCTAATTACAAGACTTCAAACACGTTACGCCAACCATCTATTACAAACTCTCCTAATTTAAAATAAAGAAACTGCACTACGATACAGTGACTCCTCCTTCCATACGTGGAGCCTTTACTAATTAAGCTTCCTTGTTTCGGTCAAAGCAGTTGGATTAGGAATATTATAATCTTTGAAGGCCGAACATCGTCACGTGGTGCTTCAAATATTTCCATAAGCTTCCATGTACCTTTCCTCTTTCTTCTTTATTCTTGATGCACACGTAGACTCATTTTCATCCCATGTGTAACTAGGCACATATCAAAAGATATAATATTTCAATTTCAGTTTTGGTGTCAACAGAAGGTGATCAGGGATGTTCTTACTGGGAGGTATGATACAGCAGATGCATGCAATGAACTGTACCTCATGGAGAGCTTCCATGACTACAAGATGGTGAACAACCATTCTGTAGTGGAGCAGGCTCATGAGGTGCAGTGCATTGTGAGAGATCTTGAGCTCCTTAAGTGTGCTTTGCCTGACAAGTTTGTGGTTGGATCCATTGTTGCAAAGTTGCCCTCTTCTTAGAGTAATTTTGCCACTACTCTGAAACATCAGAGACATGAGATATCAGTTGAAAATTTGATAGGATCCCTTGATGTTGAAGAGAAAGCTTGGAAAAAGGACATTGCTGAGAAAGGGGATCAAGGTCAGTCCAACGCCAACAAGGTCCAAAAATTTTCACATGGCAAGAGCAAAGGGAACAACAAGGTCATCAATACTACTACCTTCAAGGAGAAGAAGAAAACAAGGCTGAGGTGAACTACTTCACTTGTGGTGGGCCTAGAAACTTCTCCAAATTGTCCAGATCATGCAGATCACGAAGGCAAAAGGGTTCATGGTTCCAAGAAAGAAGGCAGTGAATGGCTCGCGCTTTTGGGCGCTCGCCGGAGTTGAGAGCGACGATGAGGAGTCGTCCATGGACAAGGCTTCCTCCTCCGTCGTGAAGACGTATACTGTCCAGTCAAGGTCGACGTCTTCTGGACGTGGAGAGGCTCTGTCGAGTGAAGAACAGGGAAAGGCAAAGGTGGCGTCGCCGATTCTATCGGGGATTGAGCACAAGACCACAGCCAGGAAAGCACCGAGAGCACATCCTAAGCCGATGCAGAGGAGTTGTAACACTACCCGGCCATGGAATGGGCCCTTGCCACCGACGAGAAAGGCCCAGGTATGGTCACTAGGTGACCTCTGGGTGGATGACCGCCGGTGTGGCAGGAAGGGCGTGAAAGCTAAGTTCTCGGAAGTGGCTAACGGGGATGGCTCGTCGCCGCCGCTTGTAGAGCTGTCGGAGGCGAGGAAGTTGAAGGGTCACCGGCTAGATCCAGTTTCAAATTTTGAATTGATGTTGGCGTTGACAGCTAAGTCTACTGGGTCGAAGTCAAAGGCTAGTTCGGGCCAAAAGGGGGCCCAAAGAATGTTTCGTTTTCCTGCCGAACTAGGGCATCTCATTCTCAGGGGAGGCAGACCGATTCATCTCCCATCCTGTGTTTCAATCAGCCGCCATGCACAGCGCACCCAGGTCAGTGAGGCGGCATGCTCGGAGGTGATGGCGGAGCGGCGACGCGAGGGATGGGAGGGCTGGGTCGGTGGAGGCCGGCCGGAGAGGGATCACTTCCTCAGAAGGCCGAGTCAGGCTCAGTTCGGGGCGGCGCACCCTGACGCTGGTTACCACAGCTTCCGAGGGCCGCTGCCAAGCAGGGACTTCATGGCTAGCGATGACGGGGCCAGAAGGGTAGTGGGAGGAGCTGGCTTTCAACAGAATTTCGAGGGAAGAGGAGCATGTGGTTTTGTTGGCCGTGGCAGGGGTTTTCATCATGGTCGAGGTGGAAGGGGTGGAGGTCGTGGGCTGCATGGTCGTGGTCGCCATTATAGCGGGCTTGATTGTGCTCATGGTAGTCATGAAGGTGCTGCAGCACCGGTGAACCAGAGAGATGCACGTAGGGATAGCAATGAGGTTGATGCTAAGAAGGAGGAGGAGCAGATGAGGGAGCAACAACAAGTTTTGGAGGGAGGGGATGTAGTGATGAGAGAGGCTGGAGGAGGTGTTGAAGGTGATACAGGAGAGGTGAAGTCGGGGCCAAAGTGCTCCCGATGCACAAAGAGGGGTCACGTCGCAGCTAATTGCATGACGGAAATCTACCGTGTTATTTGTGACAAGCATGGTGATCATGTGAACTATATATGCCCTATTCTGAAGATGCCTAGGCTTGTGGTTCATGCTGTTCATGGTCTGGGCTTCTATCATATCACGCGACCTCCTTTGCACAGGTCGAGAAGGGACTCGAGGACAGTGGTTATCTCTGTGGAAGGGGGACAACTGTCGAGAGAAGAGGTGCAGAAGCAGTTGGAGAGGCTCTTTCCGGGAAAGTGTGTGTGGGAGCTTAAGGCTCATGAGGAAAACACATTCCTTGCCAAATTCTCGTCAAAGGTGGGATTGCAGCGGGCAGTGGCTTTTGGGGGAGTGGACATTAAGGGGACAAATGCCCCAGCTGGTGCTAGGATTAAGTTTGAGGAATGGCATGAGAAGGAGGCAGGCTTCCTTCTACCAAAGGTTTGGATCCGGGTTTTCAAGTTGAGGAAGGAGCTTAGAGAGTTCTTAGAACTTTGGGCAGTCGGGTCTATGCTCGGATCAACCCAAATGGTGGATATGGAAGCTACTAGAAAGAATGAATACGGGCGCATTTTAGTGGCTGTCCTAAATTCGAGTTTAATTCCTGAAGAACTTGATGTGGTGATTGGAGATCATTACTTTGAGCTAGAATTTGAGGTGGAGAAGTGGGGTTTCGATGAGAATGGGGAGGAGCCAGAGTTTGAGTGGAGTGGTGGTGATATGGGGTCGGGGGAGGAGGAGGAGGAGAGAGGGGCAGCAGGGTGAAGAAGAGGGACAAGAGAGGGTCGCGAAGAAGCAAAAGAAGGAGGGGGACGCCGGTGAGGGCAGTGGGAAAACCATGGCCTTTGAGGGGGACTTGGATGGGCTTGTTTCTGGGAAGGAGCAAGTTATGAAGATGTCCAAGGGTGAGTTTGAGAATTTTCTGAGGTAGAAAGCAAATGAGATATCGAACAAAGCTGCAGATGAGATTATTGATGAGTTGGTGAAAAAAGTGATGGGAGAGGAGGAGGAAGGACAGCAGGAGACGCTTATGGATGGGGGGCTGTCCGTAGGGGGCAAGGAGGAGGTTTTGGAGAAGAATTTGAAGGAGGCAACAGCCGTCCTAGATGCAAAGCAAGCAGCAGATACGTGCAAGCCCAAGGCTTCATCGGTCTAAGGATGAGAAGGTCCTGACTAAGGCCCAGGAGAGGGTGGCTAGGAAGAATCTCGAGTTTCGTGGAGGTAATCCTTGTCCTTTCTCTTTGCTTTCTATTGATAAAGACAAAACTTTGGAATATATGCAGCAAATAGGAATCAACCTACACAACACTAGCATGGATAGAGATGATAATTTTCAGATTCTAATGAACTCAGAATTAGAGAGAGATGAGGTTGATTTTGGGGGTTTTGAGGAGGAGTGGTTGAGCAGCGATAGTGACAATGATGAGGAGAACATTGACACTTTAGAAAAGAATACTTTGAAAAGCTTGTGTGGTGAAATGATGGAAGAAGTTTTTGACGAATCAAGTTTCCCTTTAAACAGCGAGCTTGATGGTTATAGGCGCAAAGGCAAGTCTCATGCTAAGTCGTGTTTGAGAAAAACTTGCAAAATTAGGAGGGCTAAATTTTCTAACAAGGGTTACAAATGAAAGGAATATTTTGGAATAGCAGAGGTCTTAGTGACTTGGCTAGAACAAAATTTTTGAGGGATACATCCAGAGAGAAAAACTTAGATTTTATCGCTCTTTTGGAAACATTTAAGAAGGATTTTTCCCACGACACACTAAATAATTTTAGTGGTGGGAGAAATTTCATTTGGCATTGGACAACACCGCATGGGAGGTCTGGTGGTATCCTGCTAGGTGTTAATTTTGATGTGATGGATACAGGAGGCATAGATGTGGGAGATTTCTTTGTCAAGTTTAGGTTGAGAGATAGAAGGAACGATTTCAAGTGGGTGTTGGTGGCTGTGTATGGAGCAGCTCAACCCGAATTTAAGGAATCTTTCCTTACGGAATTGGTGCGATCTTGCAGGAACGAGATGCTGCCTTTGTGCATTGGGGGAGATTTTAACATTATCTGTAATAGTTCGGAGAAGAACAATGATAGATTCGATGAGAGGTGGCCTTTCTTGTTCAATGCCGTCATTGATAGCCTGGACTTGCGTGAGATTGAAATGTCGGGCAAACTCTCGTACGGTACCTACATATGAGAAATTGGACAAGGTGCTTGTTAGCACCGAATGGGAACAAAACTTCCCGTTGGCGACGGTACAGGCACTTAGTAGAGAGATTTCAGATCACACCCCGCTTTTGCTTAGCTGTTGACGATGAATTTCCGTCAACCTAGCCATGAGTTTACCTTCGATGTTGACATTGATTTAATATCCAAACTAACGATCTTAACCCTCATGGTATATAAAGTTCGCATTCACATGTGGTTTTTGGATTTTATTATTTACGCAAGGTTTTAACGCTAAAAGGGTTTTAACACATGATTTTATTGTTTACGCAGGGTTTTAACGCAGTGTACAACCTCTGCAGAGTGTAAAACTAACTAGTTAGCCGTGCTCACGGTCAAGAGCGGCCTGGACCCTCACATGATTAACTTTATGGAAGATGGAACTTATAAACTTGTGCATTACATCTTATGGTTCTTATGCATCTTTTAAGTGGGTTTTGGTATATACTTACACTTGTTAGTAATAGTTGCTTAATAAAACTTGACCAACTAAAACGCTGAACCGCTTTGCAACCACAAGCCTTCCACCATAAAGCCTTGCATGTTGTTATAGTGTCTTTCCCTTGTTGAGTACGACATGTGCTCATGCTTGTTGTTTTATATTGCATCTACACAACCCGGCTGCTGCTCAGACGGACGTTTTGAGGATTTCCCTAGTGGTTTCGACGAGTTCTAGGCGTTCGCTCCTTCAGTCAGCTGCCTGTGGAGGACTTTCGCGTTTACTTTTTCCGCTGTTAGCTACTCAGTGTGTTAGATTAAAGACTTTCGGTCATGTAATAAAGTTATAATACTTCCTTTACGCTTTTGGCACTATTTTTGGTATTCACTGAGTCGACGCATGTGTGTAACTTGATCCTGGCGCACATGTGTTTTATGCATTCGGATTTGTCCTTAAATCCGGTGTGACAGCCGGCCGCTGGCCCCCGCACTGGGAGGCCACGCCGGCCGCCGCCTGGCCCCGCCCCGACCTGGCTTCGTGCCAGCCTGCACAGGAAGAGAGGAGAGAGGTGAGGATAGAGATGGAGAATTGGAGAGAGATAAGAATGAGAGGGTAAAGAGGATGAGAGGATAAGAAAGAGGGGGGAGAGACAAGGAGGTCAGAAGTTTTCTAAGCGTCGAGGAGGAGAGACGACGTGTGGGTGGGAGGTGTTTTTGTACCGGGCTGAATGCAGCCCCGATATAAATGTCCTCTCACAGAGGCTCGTCGCCGTCTGATCCAACTCACCCGGTACAAATGCCTCACATTTGTACCGGTTGGTGGCTCCGCCCGGTACAAATGTGATGTCCTCACATTTGTACCTGGGATATATGTGCGATTCTCTAGTAGTGATAACAGTATAACACCAACATGCACACATCTTATAATGTGTTTGTAAGGTTTCAGTCCACCATTTGCTTCTTATAGGTCATCATAGTCCATGAATCTCCAACTGATTTATTGTCCGCAGAAACATTCAGTGCAAACCCTCTTCAGTAAAAACGTGAAAACTCCCCCTAAAACATTTTTAGAAGTTTAAAAAATTAAAATATTGTGCATTAATAGTGCATAAATATGTAGTACTTTTTGCAAAAGTGCAGATGTGAATTCATTTTAGAAATAAAAAATCATGGGAATTTGTATTCTAATTCACATGCACCTGTAATTTGTCATTTTCGTATGCTTAAAAAATGAGTTTGCATATCCACTTTTACAACAAATGTACGTATATATGATGTCTCTATGGATGTGCATTGTTATATTTAAAAAAACTTATTGGTATATTTATTAGAGGGGTTTTGACATTTCTACCGAAGAGGTGGTAGCTGCAATATTTAGAGCATGTGTGGTAGAGCTCCATCCGATTCTAATTCTCTATTGAAGCAGATTCTCTATTGAAGCAATTCTATGAGTAAAATTGATTCTCTAGCAATTTCAGGCTGGAGAATCACTTCAACTACCTTTTTACAGCTCCAGCCTCTTTGTTCATTTCAGATAATCTTCACAGAATCAATAGAGAATCACTTCTCTAAAAAACTTTCCGGTAGAGCTCCTACTAGATTCAACTGAGAATCAGCTCTAGGATGATCTCGTATCGTGATTGACGTCTTTTAGTAGATTCATTTTAGTATTCCTCTGCTTTGTCCCAACGCAACCAAAAATTTTGTGGGAAGATAATCTTGCTCCCTTCCCATTAAAATATTTTTGGGCGGCACTTTAATTTCTCTTGGATCTTCATGTGCCATTTTATTTATCACTAGGCCTCCTCTCTCTTTAAGCTGTTCATGTCAATCAGCACTGGTAGAAAATCTGGCTTATTTAGTCCCATTTGCTAAGGGGCTATTAAGAATATCCCAAAAACCAATTGGGGCTAATTGATCGAGACTAAAGATACCCCTTTTAATCCTCAATGAAATAACTTGGACTAAAGAGCCCTCTTTAGTCCCGGTTGGGCACATGCGTGGTGGCTTGTTTTGTCTCAGTTGGTAATATGAAACGGGACTAAAGGATCTTCTTTTTCTCCCGAATTATTTTCCATGTTAATTTTAATTGCTGCTTCACTTATCTATTACCTATATGTATACATCCTTAGTGTACTTACACGTATTACTCGTATTGTATGCATGACATCATATAAATTATAACTACTACATATACAATTTTGTAATATGTTTACACACATCAAACTAGCTAGCTAGTATTTTTAGAATTACTATACACACAATAAATTATCCTCTTCATTCTTATGATCCTCCCATGGCGGAGTTGCTCCGTTTGTCAAGTGGATGTCCATCATAATAAAAAGTTTATTTAGGATTTATCACCATGTCCACAAGAGATCCTATGAGACATTCTTAGACTGCCAAAAGTCTATCCATCTCTAGGAGTTCTTCTTTAATCCATAACATCTGTATTTTTTCAATGTGTTGCTATTTCACCTAATAATTAAATAAATAAGTGAAAGGAATCAAATGCTCGTAGCATAAAGAGGGAGAGGGGGTGATTTAGGCAACTTAAAAACCTTAATCCTAAGGCTTCCACTACTTTTCATAAAACATAAAATAAAACCTACTCTTTGTATGTGCAACTAGAGCTTGTTCTAATGTGAAACCCTCATCCCAAAGAGTTTCGCAACCTATAGTCAATCCTATCAAGGTGCTACTCTATGGAAGTAAAGACACACAAAGATTGCAAGTAAGAATTGTGGAAATGTAAAGAGGGGCTGAGGAGGAAGCAAACTCTTGACACAAGATTTATCCATTGGTATTGGTATACACGAAGCCACACCACTAATCCATGTTGTGAAGCACCGACACAAGAGTATTGCTTCCCGGTCATCAAGTCTTTCTCAAGGCGCAACTTGACTTGTGAATTAAACTCGGCCACAAAGGCATCCAAGCTCGTAGTGATCTTGATGTCATCTATGCTAAGGAGCTTTTCTACCATGGGAGGGGGTTTCCACTTCCCCTGTACACAATCATCAATGTCAAGTTAATTTTAACACTGGTGGAAGTGTTGGAGGAGTACAAAGATCTTTCAGTCACTAAATGGAATTTTAGAGTTTTGTTCAGGGGTAAATACGCCTCTATCTTGAGATAGCAACAAATCTATTGGAAGTAGAGAGGCACTATTAGATGGGTAAAATGTGGTGATGAGGGCACCAAATTCTTTCATGCAAATGCAACAATCAAGCAGAGAAAGAACTTCATCACAACCTTGGAAGATGCCTCTAGACAAGCACAGTCTAATCATTTTACAAAGGCATCGATCATATGGGATGCTTTTTTAAAAAAGGTTGGGGACAACTGACTCTCCTTTGATGCACTTTAATTTGGAGGAGCTCATCCAAAGGTCACAGGATCTTGGCTGTTATTTAGAACCTTTTTCAACTGATGAGATTGACGATGTCATTAGACATTTGCCCAGTGATAAATCCCTAGGGCCTGATGGCTTTAACATAGACTTCATTAAGAGATGATGGCCAATTATAAAACAAGATTTCTATGATCTGTGTGCTGATTTTCAAGCTAGCAATATTTGTCTATAAAGTATTAATGGCTCTCATATCATTCTTTTACCAAAAGTGGATGGTCCCACTAAAGTTTCAGACTACAGGCCAATTTCTCTCCTAAACACCTCTATAAAAATTATTACCAAGCTACTGGCAAACATGCTCCAGAGAGTAATCATGGATCTGATTCACAGGAACCAATATGCTTTCATACAGTCTAGAACAATACATGATTGCTTAGCATGGTCTTTTGAGTATATACACCTCTGTCACAAATCAAGGAAGGATCTCATTATTCTGAAGTTGGATTTTGAAAAAGCTTTTGACAAAATAGAGCACAATGCAATGTTACAACTTATGGAATATAAGGGCTTTGATAGCACTTGGTTGAATTGGATGAAATCTATCTTTAATCCAGGGACTTCTTCTGTTCTCTTGAATGGTGTACCAGGCAAGACCTTCCATTGCAGAAAGGGAGTTAGACAGGGTGACCCTCTCTCACCACTACTATTTGTTCTAGCAGCAGATTTCTTGCAAACACTGTTGAATAAAGCAAAGGACCAAAATTTGTTGCAACTTCCTATACTGCAAGGTTTCACTTCAGATTTCCCAATCATCCAATATAATGGAGGGATGTCCTAATCAACGTTTCTTCCTGAAGGGTCTCTTACAAACCTTTGCCTCCTCAACAGGTCTTAAAGTGAATTTTGCAAAATCAATGATGGTGCCAATTAACATTGAAACAGAAAAGTTGCAAATCCTGGCTAATACTTTTGGTTGTTCAATAGGCTCTATGCCTTTCACTTACCTTGGTCTTCCCTTGGGTGTTTCAAAACCAACAGTTCAAGAATATCTCCCACTAATCACAAAGTGTGAGAGAAGGTTGGTTTGCACTGCAAATTTTCTATCTCAAGCTGGTCGTCTACAAATGACAAATGCAGTCCTTTTAGCCTTGCCAACCTTCTACATGTGCACCTTCAAAATCCACAAGACTGTCTTCAAGCAGATAGACAAGTACAGGAAACACGGCCTCTGGAGAGGTGCTGATATTAATGCTAGAATACCCCTAAAGCAGCCTAGGAAATGGTATGCTTACCAAAGGCAGAAGGAGGTTTGGGAGTAATTAACTTGGAGACACATAATTATGCCCTGCTGCTAAAGAACTTTCATAAATTTTTCAATAAGGCTGACATACCTTGGATTCATCTCATTTGGGACAAATATTACAATAATGGTAAATTGCCCAATCATACTTTGAAAGGATTTTTTTGGTGGAGGGACATCTAAGATTGCTTCCAAAATTCAAAAGTCTGGGATCTTTCATTCCTAAAAGAGGTGATTCCTGTTTTTTGTGGCTGGATTTGTGGAATAACTTGGTCCCTAGTCCAATTTTCCCCGAACTTTTTTCCTTTGCAAAGAACAAGTCAATAACCATTCAGAGGGCTAAAGGAATGCTAAATATTGGTGATCTGTTCAACATACCACTTTCACAAGAAGCTTTTAATCAGTTGATCCAACCTGCTGACATGCTACAGAATTTGCAAGAAGAGGACGAAGATGACATTTGGCACTATATCTGGGGATCACCTTATTTTGTTCCAGTAAAAGCTTACAAGCATCAATTGGGTTATAGTTTTGTTCATCCATGCTTTAATTGGTTATTATGGAAGTCAGCTACTCAAAAGAAACATAAGGCATTTTTCTAGCTCCTACTCAAGGATAGACTGAGCACGAGAAACATTCAACGGAGAAAGAACAGGGTGTTACCATCATATGACTGCGTTCTTTGCTCTGTAACTTAGGAAGAGATGGTGGAGCATCTCTTTCTGAACTGTGTCTTTGCCCAAGCCTGTTGGTCTTTACTCCACTTGATCATCTCTCCAGGAGACCCTTTCCAACTTCTCTTCTCTCTTAGGGACCAATTACGTGTGAGCGTTTTCATGGACATTATTATCATCATGAGCTGGTGCATTTGGATGGCACAAAATGATCTGATTTTTAGAGGAATTTTGCCAGACATGATGGCTGTCAAGAATTGCTTTCGGTCAGAGTTTGCCTTGGTTATTCTAAAAGCAAAAAAATCTCGTAAAACCGCAATGTCTACATGGTTATCAACACACATGTAATTGATTTTTCTTTGTATTTTTTTGTTTCTTGATGTATTTTTGGGTACCTGTAAACTTTTATATATATATATCCATTTGGAGCACAAAGCGTTGTGCTCCTCCTGTTTCCTCAAAAAAAAACCAAGTCGGAGGGTTGAAGACTTGCCGGAGAGCCACTAAGGCCCCAAGACTCTGGCAGCAACTTGTACACCTTGATTCACTCTAGAATCACCTCACAAGGTTGGCACACCTTGCATTCACTCAGCTCTAGGCCTATGATTGCACTAAACACTCTCACAAAGCATGTGCTAAGCCTTTAGATGAACACTTAAGCACTTTATTGGCTTGGATGTGATTTCAATGTGTCTTGCACTCCAATGGACTCCAACACACTTAAACACTATCAAATGGGTGCGTGGAAGAGGTATAAATAGCTCATGAGGTCCATAGAGCCCTTGGCTAATGGCTAAAGTTGTACCATCGGATGAACTGACAATATACTTTCTGTAGCATTGGTTCATCCGGTGCTACTAGATGTTGCCTCACCACGTCTGAAATTCTACTTAGAAATTGCACCAACGCATCTCATCGATTGGTCAGGTGCACCACCAGATTATCCGGTGTGGCTTTCTCCTCTTCAGAAACTCTCCGGAACCTTTTTGATGTAATTATGCTTCGACCGATGCCTCACCAACCTAACCAATCGGTTGATCGGGTGCTTAAAGATTTTTCCTCTTCTTCTAGCCAACTACAATGACAGTGAGACTGACTCCTCAATAATGCACCGACACAACTAGAATTGAGGCCAATGGTTCATCTTGTGGTCTCTGCATCTTTCACTTCTCTACGCTTGATGCACCGACTCATCCGATGGCTAGAGTAGTCACTTCACCATATGAGTTGGTGATTTAAGTCACCACAAGGCATCTCAGGCCACCGACTATTTTGGTGAGCCCGCTCGATGTGTGGAGGTGCATTGTGTTGGTGCTCAATGTTTCCTGAGTTCTTCATTTAGAACCTTTAGAATTATCATTTCTCTGGATTTTTCTATGGTTTGCTTTGCATTGTTTGTGGTTGCATCCATATGACCTAAAATGGCTAAAAACACATGCTCAAACACTATGGTTAGTCCCATTGATCATGTTGCCATGAATCACCAAAATCATAATGAACAAATTTCTTTAATGACCATGTTCACTAGAATAAGGAGGTTGAAAATGATGAATTATTAAATAGGTTTATTATATGTACATTAAAATCATATGTGGCCTTTACACATGTGAGACAGTGTCTGTGCGTAGTATCTGTTGACACTCTCTAGCGTCGCTACTAAATATGCAACGACGCCAGAAGGCCTGTTGGTATATTATACGATCACAGATAAATCCGCAAGCGCACGGATACCGATGTAGCTTTCACCTGGGAGTATTCCAAGGTATCGATTTCCACGGGGAACGAGAAGTACTCTAGTCCTAAGCTGATTCGTCTGGGGAAAGTGCGGATAGAAGGATGACGATGAAGAGAAGAGAGATGAACGATAGGAGGGTAGAGAGGGTACTTGATATGGGAACTTCGGTTCTCTCAACTAATCAAGCGGTTAGGATATTACTTGCACTTGTCTTGATCGGGGGATGCACACTCCGGCTACGGAAAGGGATGAGAAGGGAGCCGTTACGTACACCACTCTTACGATGCCTACAGGACTAGCCACTCTCACGTGGTGGAATACAGAGGCCGGACGGGGCTGTCACTACCCGTCGGCTACCACAAGCAGTCCGTGGGGCTAGGTGTATTTCAAGGTAACCTCAAGTCTAGGCACCGCGCCTACACTATCGATCACTACTTCACTCAGCGCTCAAGCAAAGCAATCACTCAGAGCAAGATAAACTTACTATGATATGAACGAGAAACGATAAGACAAAGACAAGGAATAAATAATGCTTAATTAATTAGAGGAGACCAGAGTTACCGAACAAGACCTGGATGTAGCTACTAGAAGAGGAGCTGCATCCACCGAGGTGCGAGCTAGAGGAGGGGCCGACACTCCGGCTCCTCCCGGAAACTCTCACCTCAACTCTCTCCCTATTTTCTGGTAGCGCTTCGCTTCTTCAAAGCTCTTCTCTTGTGTCTTTTGAAGTGAGGAGAGGGGTCTCTATTTATAGGGGAGGAAACTTGGAGAAGTGGAGGACCTCCCCCTCTTTCCTGGGGCCAAACCGACCTCCCCAGGGGCGGTTCGCGCGTGAACAGTGCGGGGCACGTCTCCCCAAGTCGGTGGAGCAAAGAACCGGGCGAAAACCGGACTCTAAGTGCGTGAACCGGAGCTAAACCGGAGTCTGGGTCGCTGAACCGGAGCAGAAAAAGGAAAACCAGGGGGCAGCCGGCCGGGCCGGGGAACCGACCTCGCGCGGGCTAATCTCCGAGCGCCACGTCGCCCCGGACGGCCGGGCCGGCTCGATCCCGCGGGGGCATCCGCCTCGCCCATTGGTCGGCTGCCGCGTGGCCCTGGCACCCGCCCAGGCGCACGCGCGCACGACACGCCGCGGTGCGGCCTGCGGCCAGTGGCTGCCCGCCACGTGGCGCCGCCTGAAGCCTTCCCGCGCGGGTGCTGTACGGTGGTGGGATGCTGACGTCATCATGACGTCAGCATCCCCTAATATATATTGTTCCTTTAATATCTTTTGCATCCGAACTCCAAAGTTGTCGAATGATATGTCCATTTCGATCGTCTCGACGAGCCCATCGCAATGGTGTAGTCCAAACTGGCATTTGATGTTGTTTGTGATAATGCCATATTTTATTCTATAATTGCTCCTTTGCACCTGCGACCAAATATATACCAAAGCTTGTGGAATTTGTTAGATTATAACCCTATAGCTATGGTGCATACTTCATGGAGTAACTTTTATCCGAAGTTGACAGTCGAAAATAGGGACTTAGCGACCGTCAACAGTATCCACATGAATTAAGATAATATAAAGTAGACACCTAAATTTGAGTCAAATTATTTTCATGTGCATCATATAGAAAATTTCAAAAGTAGCGTAATATATGATTTTAAATTACCTATTTATATTATTATCAATATAGAAATACCAAGGTACGCATGATGTGTCACTATGTAGACAATCCCTACATGTATGGGAGGATGTGATAAAAGATATTGATTTTTATGATAAACATAATGTATGTAGGTGTGATCCAAAATTAAAAAAAAAGCGTGTGAATGTGGTTGAAAATTTGTATAGAGTAATTACTAATTAAGAATCAATCAGAACTAGACAAACATAAGTACATATTTATATGAGTATTTTGTTAAAATATTTAAAATGATAGAGCAATAGGCAAACAATATTGATTATTAGCTAAGTTTAATTTCAAATAATTTTTTAATATAATTGTTTTCTGAAAACATTATCCTGTACAGGAGCACGGGTTGGTTGTTACGAATGGTTAAAATGATAGAATCCTAACTACTAAAACTATATGTTATGTACTTCCAATCAGAGGTAGTATCATGCATGCTGAACAAATTGGATTTGCTTTGTTGCATACTTAAAATTCGGTGCTGGCCAGTAAAACTGGCTAAAGAAATTCCAGCCCTTTCATAATTATAACAAAAATTTTAATGAAAATTTATATCTGTGTGAAACTTTGGAATTTTTACAAAAAATATTTAACTTTGGCTAAAGAAATTTTAATGATTTCGATTTTTCACGGGAGCCAACCAGGCCAGGTCCAGATAGGTGCAACTATTTCTTTGGCTGCACACTATGAATCATGTAAGTCACTTGTACTTGGAGCTTCCTTTCTTGATTCCTCCTTCTCAATGCATGATAGAAAACTATAGAGAGCGATGATCAAGATACCTCTCCTGACCTCTAGTCAATCCTCTTACCACCCAACGACGACGGCCAGCAGGCCGCCTTTTACATATTCCTCGCTTCCTCAGTGGTGTTCCAGGCCAGCTAATAACCACTCAGATGACACACTAACATAAGTCACACTTGCGTCTTGATCTGTTTACATATTGTAAAACCTGTACCTGAACATGGTAGTAATGTTATTATGCCTCTTCTTAAATTAAGTCACTGCTGTAAAAGCGTACAACTGCAAAGTTTAGAACTCGTTTAGTAGCCATATGCATTCACATGACAGCTACATCTTTCTCAGCCCTTAGCACGCAAGAGGTGGCATGCAACGCAAGCTACCCGATACGCCTATGTGGCTAATTGCAACCTCGATAATATCTCTTGAACACATATACTACATCGCTATATATATAAATTTAGGTTTCTGTTGTCAACATTAGTGTCTAGCTCCCCTTCATGAAAGTCTAGATGTGTAGCAACATATCTATAGCTATAGCAATCGAATCACAAGTCATAGTAGCTCAAGCATCTTCTACACAAATTGCTCGCCGGATCAATGGCGTCGTCGGCCGGTGGCGGCAGGAGGGTATGGGTGGTGGACGTGGAGAAGAAGCTTGATGAGGCCGACGCGTCGGTTGAGGTGTCTCGGTGGCAGCGCCACTGCATCTACCGCGTGCCGGCGTGCATCAAGGACCTCAAGCCCAAGGCGTACCGACCCCAGGTGGTGTCGCTGGGACCCTTCCACCACGGCGACCCCGAGCTGGTCCCCATGGAGGAGCACAAGCGCCGGGCGCTCCGGCACCTGCTGCGCCGGGCCAAACGACCGCTGGAGGAGTTCGCCGCCGCCGTGGAGGAGATCGCCGATCAGGTGGCGAGCGCGTACCTCGACCTCGGCGCCGAGTGGCGCGACGGCGACGGGAGGGAGCGGTTTTTGGAGATGATGATCGTCGACGGGTGCTTCCTGCTGGAGGTGATGAGGGCCGCCGGCCTCGACGCCGTCGGGAAGAGTAATACTGTGGACTACGCGCCCAACGACCCCATCTTCAGCCACCACGGGGTGCTCTACATGGTGCCCTACATCCGCCGCGACATGCTCATGCTCGAGAACCAGCTGCCGCTGCTCTTACTGGAGAGGCTCATCGCCGTCGAGACTGGCAAGCCTACGGTAATTAAATTACTGCGTTCTATGCTCATTATTTTCCCCAACGCCATGTGCAGAGACATGATTCGCTTTATGAAGACATGGAAGCCAAATAAAGCAAAAGGCAAAGCTAGATCATGTAGCCATAGTTTTTTTTCTCGGAAATTTTTTTTTATCGGGGGTCAAAGATAAAGAGGAAAAGCAAGATATATCAGAAATATCGGACCAAATTCAAATTAATTCAAATTAATTTTAAAATTTTTTGTAGAATTTGACTTGAAACTAATAGTAGACTATTAAACATCACTTGTTCATAGATAAAATTAAGAATAAAACGTTATGAGTATGGGATTATTGCGCGGCTGAATTTGAGTCGTTAGTGTAAAGTAGGAAAAACAGGAAAAATTTAGCAGATATCTAATTTTATCGGACCCTACGGATATAAGGGAAATTTCGGAAATATCGGTGATTTTCGGCTGATAAAAAAAACCATGCATGTAGTACCATGGCATCGGATCTTGACTTCTCTTCTTTTCACGTCGTATGACATCTTGCAACTGAACTCTGAACTAACCAAAGCATCCTTTTGCATGTGCGTGCAACGCGGCAGAATGGCGATGTCATCAACAGGATGGTGCTGAGGTTCATGTCCCCGTCGCCGCGGCTTCCGCCGCTCGGCGCCAGTCTGGGCCTCAACCCGCTCGACGTGCACCGCCGGAACATGCTCTACGGCCACTACCAGGCGCCGCACTGGAGCTCGCGCGACGTGCCGGAGGCGGACATCATCCGGTCGGCGGTGGAGCTGTACGAGGCCGGGATCCGGTTCAAGAAGAGCCACTCGGCGAGCCTCCACGACATCCGGTTCCGGCACGGCGTGCTGAGCATGCCGGCGGTGACCGTCGACGACTCCACCGAGTACATGTTCCTCAACATGATGGCGTTCGAGCGGCTGCACGTCGGCGCCGGCAACGACGTCACGGCGTACGTCTTCTTCATGGACAACATCATCGACTCGGCCAAGGACGTGGCGCTGCTGAGCTCCAGGGGCGTCATCCAGAACGCCGTCGGCAGCGACAAGGCGGTGGCGAAGCTGTTCAACAGCATCTCCAAGGACGTTGTGCTCGAGCCGGACAGCGCGCTCGACGCCGTGCACCGGAAGGTGAACGCCTACTGCCGGAAGCCCTGGAACATGTGGCGCGCCAACCTCGTCCACACCTACTTCCGGAGCCCATGGGCATTCCTGTCCCTCGCCGCCGCCATCTTCCTCCTCGTCATGACCATCATGCAGACCGTCTACACCGTGCTGCCATTCTACCAGAACAACGGCAGTAGCGGCAGCTCGTCTGCGGCACCAGCTCCGATGTGACCGCTGCGGCGCGCGGTTCAGCTTTTGCATTCATCTCCATGCTACATTGATGATCTGTTTGGGTTGGTTTTGCGTTGACTTTCCTTGCTTGAGATGTTGCGAATTTCATTTGTTTATGAGTGTTTTCTTGGGTGTTTTGCGTGCCCTGTTGAGTTTGTTTCAACTCAAGGTTTCGAACCAATGGAAAAAGGATCATTGATTGGGTAAAATTATTGGAGACTGCAACACTCGATTCTTCTGAGATAAACTAAAATATGAAAAGAATAAAGCAACTCAGAATACAGTGAACATAATTGATTTTCATTTTTGCTGGTTGAAATTTCCGCGTGTTACAGAAAGCTGGTGTTCTATGCTGTGTGTTATTGTTCTCTCTAAAATCTTGAACGTCATTGAGAAGATATTCATTCAGTCAGCCTCCAGTTCCTATAAATTTCAACTGTCCAAACACAAATGCCACCAGTATTTAACAAGTATACCTCATGATTTGGAATATGGAAGGAAGAAATTTAAAACAAACCAAACATAGTTATATCTCTTACAATGTTGTTCTGCGGTTCCCTCCAATAGAAGCCATGCACCAGGATTGGGGCGATGTTGCATGCCACTAGAACAAAAATGATGAGGGCATGCTTTCCCACCCACTCCATAGGGAAAAGTGGCTTCTTGTAACCATAAACATCCACCTGAAAGTACATACCATATCTATGACATCACGAATCCATGTAGCCGTAGTTGGCGTAAAGTGCATATTTTTTCAGATAAAGGATGAAGATCATCTGGCCTCTACGTTCTAAGATGTACACAGCCTGTTTATTACATAGTTTAACAAAATTTAAGGGAAACAACCAAGGTCCAAAAGGAACAAGCACTAAAGCAAACGAAGGTTATGCTTCCACCCTCCATTAACTTGCTCTAAAGCTACTATCTCTAATTTTTTGCTCATCAATGTTGGCGTAAACTGCATATATCTTCTAGTAGTATGTCAAATTGTTAATTGAACATGGACGTTTTTTTTGGTTGAAAAACCGACCCTTTGGTTTGTTGGCACATGAACATATATAATGGGAAAAAATTGTATGTTGAAAAATTTTAGATATACTTTGCCCTTCTACTGGTTTGGCTTAGTTATTAATTAGGTATCTATATTTCATTACTTTTATCAAATGAGCGGCAGAGCTCATGTGATTTGTTTTTTAAAGGAAAGCCACCAACCAGCAAATATATTCCTGCAAAGAAGAGACCCGCGGTGCCCGTGGTGAGGCAGGTGTAGCTCAGACTATATAGCGACTTGTTCAAGTGCAAGCCTGCATGTTAACCAAAATAAAGATGATAAGCATACTACACCATTAAATTAAAAAACAAAAATAGATCTTTTACGGTGCACAATACTAATTATTACTGCTGCATGAAAAGAATCCGTATGAAAAAATTCGATGGTTGAGATTAATTGTACTGTACTAATAACTTAAGGTGCTAGTG
Source organism: Cenchrus fungigraminus (assembly GCA_036936925.1). Classification (NCBI taxonomy): domain Eukaryota; kingdom Viridiplantae; phylum Streptophyta; class Magnoliopsida; order Poales; family Poaceae; genus Cenchrus; species Cenchrus fungigraminus. The sequence continues at coordinate 55,783,179 of CM072768.1, read as the reverse complement.
CTCCACCCCAGTCCAATAAGTATGACTGTGATTTGCCAATACCCAAATGGGTAGTGTACTGTTCGCACCCCTTCTTATTAATTCTGACTTGTTTGCCCACATCTTAAGCTGTAGTATATATGCAGTATGCATAGTAGTATATCTGGTACAGGGGTATAATTGATATTATTGAAATAAATCAAATCTTTCTTAAATATATGGTGCGGCTATGAGGAAAAAATCCAAATAGGATAACTCATACAAATTATAATTTTACTCATACTAAAAAACTGGTTATACTCTATACAACCACTTGGTACTACTGTGCACCGTAAAAAACCTCAAATTTCAGTCTTTAGTGTTGATGATGTTGACTAGTTGACTACTGAGGATCCATTACAGAACCTAGCGCATCTCACTGAACCTGCGTCATGTTAATTTGAGTAATGACCGTAAATTCATCATGTTTGGTACTTAATTTAAGGTGTCTTTTCGACAATATATATGATAGGTGCTGGATATATATTATTGTAGCCTAGGCCTAGGGTGAGAGCTGTGCTCACCATATGACATGCCCGATTTGGAGCCCGATCAAGCAGGTCAAAATTGCCATCAGGGAACTACAAATGGCAAAAACAATATTTTAACAGTAAGTCAGTCTCAGAAATTCAGCTAGTTTACACCACTAATTACCTGAGGAGGCCTTCAGGTTCAAAGAGAGCTTCACACCATGTCGGAGCGTCTGGTGGAAGTGGCCCATTTCGTGGGGAGTTGATGCTACATTGCTTCAAAACAAGTATAAATGATAGTTCATAAGCAATAGCTGGTAATATATATAAAAACGCTTATACTTGGAGTGTGCATTTTAGAAAATCCAAGTTCAAATTTCAAGGGCCAAGATTCAAATATGCATAAAGCTGTCTTCTAGAACACAGTGCATTTTCTGCATACCGCTGCCTTGAGGTAAACGGGGTGTCTATAGAGATGTTGGACTCCAAGAACACGTCGATCAATCATGCCAGCAGCATTGCAGCCAGGCCCTATATCACCCTTCACCCCACATTTCACCTAGACGCAGCAAAATAAAAACTCATAAGAAGAAAGCTAGTAAAATCTAGAAGGATTTTTTCATAAAAAAAAGAATGCCAAATAAACTTGAACACATGTATAATTACCTTAAAATGCTTCAGAGTGGTGTCTGGATATGTGACCTCAAATTCCCAGTCTGGCACATAAATGCCATACGAAAACGTCATGTATGTGATCGTGAGAACCAAACCCACAAACCTTTGAAAGATATTGGTAGTTAATACACGGTGATGCAATGTAAATTTAGAACTAATTAGATTATCTAACCCACCACTAGCTGCTAGTATTTTTCTATTTGAAGTGCCTGTTAAAGAAGTAGCATGCTTACAGCTGATGACGGTATCTTCTGATCAATGCATAGCCTCCAATGTCACTTTCACCACCTCGTAGCCATATTACGCAAAGCGCCACCGCTAAGTACGCTATTGCAATTCTCTACAACCAGTGGATACTTTTAATCGTGTTTGTTGGATGCAGTGTCCTCCACATTGTAATTCACTTAGAAAATAAAAAATGGTGTGTGCAAGGCCGATTCCTAGAATTAGGCCTGGTTTAGTTGGCAAATTTTTTGCCAAAATTTTGTTACTTTTTCAACTCTCTCTCCATCACATCACATTAAATACACCAAAAGACATATGTTCGGAGCAGTAAATGTAGGTAAAAAAATTACTAATCACACAGTTCTGTTGTATATCACGAGAGGAATCTTTTGAGCCTAATTACCTCATGGTAGGATAATATTTACCACAAACAAACGAAACGTGCTACAGAAGTGCTACAGGAGTTGGAACAGTTACTTTTGCTAGTTTTTAGCCATCTAAACAAGGCCTTAATGTGGATAGAAAATAGATACAGATTAGAACTAGATACCTGAAGTACGCCCATCAACCGTATCTCACGAATATCAACTCCATAAGTAAGATCGTGGATGCTATGAAAGAAGCCGCCTTCAAATTAAAGAAAATATCAAGATACTGTTATTTCAGTAATTTCGCTGCTATTTGAAAATGTATAGATGCTGAACAAATCGATCAACCAAAGGAATAAATCCAACAACCACCAGTGTTATATATACCTTGAAGTATTAGGCCTAGAAGGAAGAGCTTTGAAGCCCGGACCATAGCCTTCTTGGTTGCCAGCGCTCTGTTTGGCACTCTCTATACATAAATAAACTTTATTATCTCTATATCAGAATTTTTTTCAATATACTAAAAAAATACAAAATCTATGGTAATTAAGCCTTGGATGTTAAGTAATTAATAATAATTGTTGCATTGCATATTTTTCTGAACAACCTTGAACGCAAAGGCCAAGGAGACTCCAACGATGAAGAGGAAGAAGGGGAACACAAAGTCTGCAAGCGTGACGCCGTCCCATGGTGAGTGGCTGATAGCAGGGACAAGGCCACCAACATCATCCACAATGATCATAAGCTGTCATATATATATTTCCACGGTAATCATATATTGAGCATTCTTTGTTCAGCAAAGAAATATAGAAACTAAGACATACTAAAGCACAAGGAACTTTGTAATGTGTCTGAATTATCCTCTCAGTACTAGAAAGCTTCTAATTTGGAACACCAAAAATTGCAATATTTAAGTTTCTATAAAATTAAGTACTAGGATGAAAAAATGTTTTGATAATGCCAAATATGTCAAATAATGCTTTTACGGCCGTGAAATTTTGAAATAACACATGTTATTTCAACGACGAATCATTTTGAATAATAACGAATTTGATTTTATTACAAGCCTGTCCTTCATTGCCACGTATGTAGTACATACTTGAAAAAGATATGACGTTGAAAAGTCAAGCAACAAGACGAAAAGTCCTCCGGCAGTCGTCTCTATCACTGGGGAGGACCAGGCACAGGCAGGGCCGCCATAGATACCCATGCCAATTAGCTAGTAGGAATACTCCTTTAGTGAAATCTTCTGAAGACTCCAGGTCAGTCGTGAAGGCGACGACTCAACTCGTTGCCCTTGTTCTTTTCTTTACGTGCATGCATGTGTGGATGTGTCTTAACCTGTTGCTTCGCTTTTTTTTTGGAAAGGATATATTTTTATTTGTAGCTAGTGTCACGTACGTCACACGAGATACTGATCACTCAACATGCACGCGTGCTACTTGATTTACTCGCGACACTAGCAGTGGCCACTAGTGACATGTGGTCGTCGCCGTTAGGACTTGGAAGTCGTCGTCCAACGAAACGATCAGAAACTCCGCGAAATTAAGTCCAAATAGTTACTACCGATTTCACGCGTGTTTATCAGCAATCTCTGCGAAATTGCAAAGCTCAACTGCTGCAGGGAGGATGAATGAATGAATTCACTCGGCTCATCGCGCGAATCCGGGCCAAGCCCTGCGCCAGTGGGTGTTAATCCGGCCGGCCGTTCTCTGATGGCGCACATGGAGCCACCGTTGCCTCTTGCAGTGAGCAAGCAAGATGCCAAGCCGATACGTTTGTTTCTTGTTTGTGTGATGGGGAAGCCGTGCGCCAACCGGTGGTCACCCACCGCGGCAGGTTCCTTATCGCCAGCGTGTAGCCTTCTCTCGCCACTACATACCATGGCAGCAGGCCTCCAAGCAAGCAAGCATATTCCTCTCCGATATTCTCCTCCATGGCGACCGACAAAGACTACCCATCCATGGCGTGGCGAGGTTAGCATCACGCACGCATATGGCGGCCATAAAAAACTAAAGAACATGCGTGCATTTAAGAAGGAACGCGTATAGGTACAGGGGAGAGAGGCCGGCAGCTAGCTAGCTGAGCTCATTTACTGACCACGACGGTGATTCCCCTGAAGACGTCGAGCGAGGCGAGGCGCCGTCCCTTGGGCGTCGGCGGCGACGTCGCCGGGGCAGGAGCGATCGTGCTGCCGCCGCCAGCCTCTATGTCGCGGTGGCCGTCGCCCTCATTCATGTCCGACGCCAAGCCGCCGCCGCCGCCGGGGGCGCCAGCGGGAAAGTCGACGCTCTTCGCCGTCGCCATGGATCGACACTAGTACTAATTAAGATAGCTAGCTCTCGGGCCGTGGATTGCAGCAGGAAGTTCTCGTGGCGGCCGAGCTGCGCGACGACTCTAGCTACCCTGAGCCGCGTATTTGTACCGCGCGTGCTGCGAGCCTGCGACCGAGCTCACCACCAGCGCGCGGGCTCAGGGAATGCCCAGAAGTCGCCAAGCCTTTGCTGTACTATGTCGCCATCTACGAATCCGTCACGCACACGGCCATCACCAGCTGAGGTGTCGAGTTCACCGGCGGTTCCACATTGAGCAACGATCCAAGCTCAAAGGGCCACACTTGCTAAATGCAGTCAAGGATATAAATAGCTTTAATTTGGCACAAGTACTCAGTACAACTACAGGGATCCAAAATTCTTATCCGTGCCGGCTCAGTTAATTAACTCGCGTTGTCTGTGCTCGTTACTAAGCCGGCCAAAATTCTAGTTAAGATATATTATAAAAACTGAAAAAATTAAATACAGAAATGATATTAAAATATGTAGACAATTGATATTCGCAAAAAAGCTCATAGCCTCCCTTCACTGAGAATTTTAGAAGCAGAGAGGAAAACGATCCAAGGACATAGCACTATAACCACGCATATATCAGCACATTATTACTTGATATTTGAGCTAGTATCTTTGTATCCATCAAACTACAGTAACTAGTTGATACTCTGCGTGCTGCTGCGAAAATTTGAAGCAAAATTTTAAGGTGAACATTGAAAGTAGAAAACTAAGATGACTGCAAGGCCACATTCTTTTACATATGACATTATACATGCAAATATTTTATTAAGAGAGAACTCACTGGTAGGGAGAGGGGCTTTAGTCCCGGTTGGTAAAGGGAATAGGTCTCTCATGTCCAACCGGGACTAATGATGAGAGACAAAAGGCCCCCCTTTAGTCCCGGGTGAGTGAACCTGGACTAAAGGGGTCCTTTAGTCCCGGTTCGTATTACGAACCGAGACTAAAGGGGGGGGGGCACGCCAGCGCCAGCGCCCACCCCCTTTAGTCTCGGTTGGTAATACCAACCGTGACTAAAGGGTCTCGTCTCTTTTTTTTTGCTGTTTTCGATTTGAGCGTATATTCTAATTGTTGTCTAACCCGTATATGTACGTATACGTCTTTGCACTTGTATATATGTATACCTGTCTATATATATACCATATACGCACTTAGACTTATATATAAACCCTATATATCTACATATATAAACTTATAAATGTATATACACATAATAATTTATATATACACATCAAAATATATAGTATATATACATCAAAATCCTAAACCCTATAGTATATATGCATCAAAATATCATTCAGTTCAAATTTCTAGTCTCAATTAACTTTCCTCGGAGGTGAGTCAGTCAATTGGATGGTTGTCACAAAAATGTTTTCCTTTTGGATCAACCACCTCGTCCATGATGAATCCCATGAGAGCTTCTTGAATTGCCAAGAGACGATCCTTCTCAATGAGTGCATCCCTTTTTATAATCTTCTGTAATTTGCAAATAGGTTAATATATTACACCGAACGATTAAATATACAAAAGTGGATAAAAATGATGTATTATTAATAGATTTATTTTACTTACACTATCATCATCCGAGTTGCCACAAAAAGTGTGTATGTGCTCACAGACGTAGTACCCGCATAAATTATTTCCTAGTTCTTGTCTCAAACATTAAAGTGGAGAGGAGAACAGATTATGAAATACTAGTGTTATACATTTTAAATATTCCCAATCTGAAGTTGTTATTTGGTATACGTACCGGAAAATTAGTGACCCATCTAATTGTTTTTCGAAATGGTCCTCGGTGTTTTGCAATGAACATGGTCCAAGCTCTGAGGGAAAATAATAAAAGATACAGTGTTACTATAAAAGCTAAATATATATATTGCATTAAAGAAAATATCATAGATAGAATTGTTATTACTTGTGAAATACTTCTTGAAGGTCTTGGTATTGTGAGGGATCTTTTCTCAATGAATCATACACATTCATGTTGCTTTTGTCGACAGTGATTATGAGTAGAATCCAGTGGAATCTGTATGCATGCTCACAAAGATTAGAATTGACTAAATAGAATTAACAAGGATAATTAGATGACAATCGTACTTACTTGAAGTTGTAAGGCAGTAGTATACAATCCTTGTAATGAAACTCATCTAAGTGCCTAAAAATTGTCTCGATTGTTGTTTTTCGTTGGTCCCGGATCTCCTGTTCGTTAACTTTTCATGGGTCCATGAAAGCAACTCTTGAATAACCCTTTCTTCGCATCTCAGTAAGTTGCAGGCTACACAAGAAGAAAGCCAAATGTTAATTACACTACGTGAAAGCCTCAAATAGGTCACACAGCATTTGTAACGGGCCCTTAACACCCGTTACATGCACCCACATCTGTAATGGTTGTTTGACGCCCGTTACCCATAAACGCGGCAGGCCGACCCCGGGCTTTGCCTCCACTACGCCCGTTACCAATGTGGACTTCTGGTAACGGGCATCTTAAACGCCTGTTACATAAATTCGTTGTAACAGACATTAAATCGAGTCCGTTACGAAAGATAAACCTATCGGTAATGGGCTTGTAAAGTCCGTTACCGATCAATGCCCTATTGGTAACGGGCTGCTTAAGTCCGTTACTGATCACTACCGTATTGGTAACGGGTTATAAAGTCCGTTACCAATAACTTTCGTACTGGAGACGCATGTTTGTTAGGATGTGTCTCCTTTGCTGGCGACCCAATTGGATACGCTCGTTTCTTAGGACTCGTCTCCTTTGATTGCCACCTAGGGTCGCCTTTTTTCTCACATCGGATACACACGTTGTTATTGCTCGTCTGTGTCTTCTCCTTCCGACACCACTCGCTCTCTCTCCTCAGAAGGCCACTCCCGTTCCGACAACAACACTCGCTCTCTCTCCTCAGAAGGTCACTCGCTCGATCTCTCTGCTCAGAAGTCCCTGCTGGCCTGCCCTGTTCGCCGCCGCCAGCTGTGCACGCTCTGAGGATCGCGCTTTCTCTCCTCAGAAAGCTGGCGCTGCAGCAGGCCGGACGACCATGTGCGCGACGTCGAAAGGGGCCAGCAGACGTCGACCGCAGCGTCATCCAAAGTAGACGCCTCCGTGTCCCCTCCCCTGGGGCTCGGCGCCGTCATCCGCGCTGTCGCCGCGGCCGCGATGCCGCCTCCGATCCTCCTCCTCAGCCGCGCTCGCCTCGTAGAAAGTCCTCGTCAAGGTGGAAATTGATTGCCCCCTTTTATTGAAATTCTTCAGTTGTCCTAATCCTCTTATGTTATCGGTTTTTTTGTGTGATGAATTATGCTCATTTGGTGTATGGAATGCAGATGGCGGCTGCTGCTCGGGCTTGGATGTATAGACAGTCCCAAGAAGATTAGGAGAATTTCTTAAGCGGGGTCAATGGTTTTCTAAATCAAGCAGAGGCGGATATGAGAAACCGTGGTGTTCAGGCAATGCTTTGCCCCTGTATAGATTGTCTCAACTAGAAGAAATTCGAACAACGGGAAATCATTTTTCATCATTTGGTCACACGTGGTTTCACAAAAAATTACATGTGTTGGAATAAACATGGTGAGGAAGGCCTTAATGAACTCGAAGCAGGCTGCCTAAATGAAGGTGAAGTGCGACTCCATGCTACCGACCATGATGAAGACCTTGATGATGGTGGAGTTTTTGAGGAAAATGAACCATTATTCCCACCAAATGTGATGAGGCCTGAGGATATCACTGATCAAGAAGTTAGGGGCTTCGATGATGGTGAGGTGTTGCAACGTGTGCACAATGTTGATCAAATGTTGCGGGATGTTGAGTTTCAACGAGTGTACACACCTTCTGAATTAGCGAGGCTGAAGCAGTTCATTGAAGATTCAAAGAAACCCCTCTATCCTGATTGCCAGAAGTACTCTCGCCTTTCGGGTGATCTAAAACTTCTGCAGCTTAAGGCAGATCATGGTTGGAGCAACAAAAGTTTCAAACATCTATTGGATGTGCTTAGAGACATGCTACCTGAAGGAAACCAAATAGCAGAGTCTGTCTATGAGGCGAAGAAGATAATCTGTCCTCTGGGAATAGAGGTTGAAAAAATCTATGCATGCAAGAACAGTTGTGTATTGTTCCGTGGAGATTATACAGACCTTGACAAGTGCCCCAAGTGTGGCTATGATCGGTACAAGAGGAAAAAGGATGGTGGAGATGATAATAATGCTAATGACGAGACGAGCCCGGTGAGATCAGAGACAAGAAGAAGAAGGCTAACAGAGGGGCTCCTGTGAGGGTGGCATGGTATTTTTGCATCATTCCTCGGCTGAGAAGATGGTTCGCAACACGAAAGGAGGCCGAGCTCTTGCGTTGGCATGACGACCCATCAACAACAACCCGGCTCATCGCAACCTCTCTGGCCAGAGTAAAAGGAAAGGTGCAGCTTGCCCACACTGCTTGGAAGATACTTGCGCAGTGTGGCTAAGACATTCAAAGAAATACATATTTATGGGGTACTGTCGTTTTCTCGGCAAGAAACATCCATACAGGGCCATGGATTGTCAGTTTAATGGGGAAAAGAAGAATTGAGAGGCGCCGTTGCATGTGAATAGAGATCTGGTCCACTTGAAAGTCAAGGATGCCAAAGCTATCAAGGAGTTACCCAAACTGACTGAAAAAACCCTTGGCAAAAGAAAGAAACGAGATGGTGAAGAAGAAGAAGAAGAAGAAGAAGAAGAAGAAGAAGAAGAAGAAGAAGAAGAAGAAGGAATGTGGAACAAGAAATCAATTCTGTGGGAGCTAGAGTATTGGCCGATGTTGGATGTGCGTCATTCGATTGACAACATGCACGTCAAGAAGAATGTGTGTGAAGCTACTTGTGGAACATTGCTACAACAGAAGTCCAAAGGAAAAGATCATAAAAATACAAGGGAGGATCTTAAAGATCTAGGCATTAGGCCGGAGCTCTATGCAGAGGAAACAGAGACGGGGACGGACCTTCCTGTTGCTGCAACCACGTTGTCAAAGGCAAAGAGAAAAGAATTCTGTCAGTTTTTGCATGATTTGAAAGTAGCTTCAGGCTACTCATCAAACTTCAAGAGGCTAGTGTCGGTGAAGGACATGAAAATGAATTTCAACTTGATGAAATCTCATGATTGCCATGTGTTGATGACAGCTCTTCTTCCTGTTGCACTTAGAGGTATCAAGACAGAACTGGTTCGCAACGCGGTCACGAGCTTGTGTTTATTCTTCAATGCAATAGAACAGAAGGTGATTGATGAGGAAAAACTATTGGACTTAGAGAGGAGGCATTTCGAGACTCTATGCCTGCTTGAAGCTACCTTCCCACCATCATTCTTTGATCTCATGCTGCATCTAACAGCACACCTCACGAGGGAGATCTGGTTCCTTGGCCCATCTTACCTTCATCAGATGTTTCCATATGAGAGGTTCTATGGATTCCTGAAATCATTGGTACATAACCGGTTATTTCCGGAGGGAGCCATTGTTCGTGGCTACGAGACCATCGAAGCAGTGGAGTGGGCCATGGGTTATATGGACCCCCCAAAACCCCATTGGTGTGCCTCGCTCACGGCATGAAGGTAGGCTTTCAGGTGTTAGGACCTTGGGGAAAAAGTCAGTCACTCCGGAACCAGATGCCTTCCAAAAGGCTCATTTCACCGTGATACAACAACTGCATCTGACTACACCGTTTGCCAATGAGCACAAGCGACAACTACGTCAAGACAACCCTGACCGTGGTAGGGCTTGGCTTGCAAAGAAGCACATGCAAGGTTTCAGCATGTGGCTCTGAGATTATGTCGAGACATGCAGCAATGCTATAATAACCGACGAGATAAGGAATCTAGCAGCGGGGCCATTATTCACTGTTACAAAATATCAAGCAATGGATATCAATAGATACACGGTGTACACCATGGCCCAGGATAAAAAGAGCGTCTATCAAAATAGTGGTGTGCGTGTACGGGCCGTCGTCGACGACAGTGATGATGATGATGACATGGAGACAGACACATATTATGGTCAAATAGAGGAGATATGGGAGCTTGATTATGTAGGATTGAAGGTAGCCTTATTTCGATGTAGATGGGTCACCAATGGGAATAGAGCTGTGAGCAAGGACAAATATGGTTATGTTAGTGTTGATCTCCGGGTCATTGGTTACAAAAACGAACCGTTTGTCTTCGCCAACGATGTTGAGCAAGTGTTCTATGTACCTGACCTTGCAAAGAAGATCTGGTTTGTGGTTCTGCTTGGAAAAAAAGGATTGTTGGGGTTGAAAATGTTGTTGAGGAGGAGGAATACAACCATTTTGATGAAATTCCATCCTTCGACACTTCATACAAGCCCCGACTCTTGGGAACTAACAAAACACCATACTTGCGAAGCGACCATAGTGAAAAAATCCATATACAAAAATCAAGGAAGAAAAAGCAAGCCTAATTTCTGCTGAATCCTTTTTGTAATGCAGGATGTGTCTATTGGTGGAAATGGAATCTGTTTTGTAATATAAAGGATGTGATGTGTTGGTGGAATTTGAATCCTTTTTGTAATGTATAAGATGTGGTGGAATTTGAATCCTTTTTGTAATATATAGGATGTGGTGGAATTTGAATCCTTTTTGTAATATATTCTGCCTAAGATACCATATATATTCTATTTATATTCTGCTTCAATTCAGTAAGTATGTTGCAGGTTGCTGACATTATTATGATCAGTAACGGGCGTTAATATAAAAGAGACGAGGATTAGCCAACCCGCGTCACCTTTGTTATGGGCAAGAGACGAGGATTTGCCAACCCGCGTCGCCTTTGTTGTGGGCAAGAGATGCGAAATCACACACTCAGATTACATCAAAAGAGACGCGACCATCTATGTTCATCATCACTAGGCACTACCAGGATGAGGAACATAGATCTAAACTAAGCAAAAGAGATATACTTCCGTCGGCTTGTTCTTCTTCATGCTTGCAAGTGAGTAGGTAAATCATACAAAAAATTGGATTGCACACAGATAATCACACAAGCATGTCTCTTGAGATGCAAAATCACACACAGATTACAGTCATCATTGATACATCAGAAGGTTACAAAGCGGCCATCTATGTTCATCATCAATAGGCACTACCAGGATGAGGAACATATATAGATCTAAACTAAGCAAAAGAGATGCTCCCGGCGGCTTGTTCTTCTTCATGCTTACAAGTGAGGAAAATACAACAGAAGGGGAGAACATATCCCTTCAAAAGGAAACGAAAGTTTGACGAGATATGCTCCAGATTCTGCGACCTTCCCGTCCGCTTGCTCTTCTTCATGCTTACAAGTGAGCACAAGAGAAAGATACAGGAGAGGGTGGAAACATATCCCTTCAAAAATCCTCCTCCTGGAGGAGAAGGGAAAGCAAAAGGAAGAGCAAATTTGACGAGAAAGATGTAGTGGGGTTGGGATTCTCTCCCGAGACCTGATCTTTCCGTCAGCTTGTTCTTCCTGGTGCCAGGAGATTCAGGGCTACTTTCCCCCGATAGCTGATATATCACAAGGATTTTTCTAGCAGTTGTGCTAGAGGGATGAGCAACCCAATCACCCATATCACAAGAATTCTTCTAGCAACTGAGAGAACGAGGAGGAGGAAGAAGAGAGAAAAGCAAAAGCTTGCGCCCTACAAGATCTATTCTTTGTGCCATAGCTAGATCTAGATCTAGAGAAGAACGAAGCAAGTGAGGAGGACCGATAGGCGTCGGTCCCTTTTTATAGCAAAAACAAGGAAGGGATAAGATCGGTTGTCAAAAAAAAGAGGAAGGGATAAGATCAAGAGCACAGGAAACGGGAAGGTTCCCAAGAAATTGATGCCAGATCCGGTCAATGGGGAAACAGTTGCCCAGTTAATGGCTGAGAGCGGAGGTAGTGATTCCAATGTAGAATTAAAGGATATGCGGATTAACCAAACGTCGTCTCCAATGTAGAATTAAAGGATACGTGGATTAGCTAAACGTCGTCTACAATAGAGAATTAAAGGATACGCGGATTAGCCAAACGTCGTCTCCATTGCATACTTAAACCGTGTTTGGAAACAAATCTCCTGTATCTTCTCCTTCCAAAATAATTTAGATCCCCTACCCCTTCATCTACCCGCGAAAAAACAACAACTGCCTACTCCTCATCGTCACCATTCCCGGCCGGAGATGAGTAGCATGCCGGGGAGAAGCAGGCGGCACCAACCGTCGTCGCTGCTGGACCTCCCTCAACACCTCCGCATTGAGATTGCAGCGCGCGTCGGTGCGACCTCAGAGCGGCCCTTGGCTGACCTCCGCAGCCTACGCGGTACTTGCTCGACCATGCGCCGCGTGTGCGGCCACCGCGATGTCGGCCGACATTTGTCGATAGAGGGGATAAGAGATGAGATTTCTTGGGTGTGGGACCCCACCGCCTACAAAGCCTTCCTTGCTATGCTGACCGATCTCGGGAATCCGGAGGCTTGCTTCTTCTCCGGGATCAAAGCCGTGTTCATGGAAAATAGGGAAAGCAATGATCTCCGGCGCACTGCCGTGGGTGGGCACGATGCGGCGGCCTATCTATACGCCATCTTGCTCTACAGGGTCAATGGCGGTGCCGCCACTGACGACACCGCGAAGCAGTACATGAGGCGATCACGGGCGGTGGCAGTACGACGTCGAGATGGCTGAGCAATGAGGGGTGTCTGCCTTTGCGCGAGATGGCCGCGCGTGCGATCCACTCCTCGACTTGGCGCATTTCGGGTGAACCGCTGCCGCCTCTGGCACAGATGCACGGCTGATCGCCATGCGCAGGCAACGGCGGCGGCTGTGGCATGGATAAAGGATGGCTTGGAATTTCTCTGTTTTGCAGCGAAGACTGTTGGCTCCACCGCGAAATGGTGAAGTTCGAATGGAGTTTTGGAATAGGAAATCAGTAGTGGATTAGCTTTTGTATGTTGCTCGTATTATCTGTGTAAATTTTTGGAAGAGCAGCAAAGTCAACGTGGGTTATCAGTCCCGTGTCGCTAATGTCTGTGGGGCCCAGTTCTATTCGAATGAAGAACAGTTCGCATTTCTCCTTTTAATCTGCAATCAAATGTTGTAACATGTATTTCTTCGTCGTAATGAGTTCAAATTTGATATTTTTTCTAAAATCACCATATTTTCATTAATTTTATTGTTTAGTGTATATTCCGTTTCTTGAATAATATTTATATGCCTTATTTTGTTCTTTGTAAGTACAACAACATATAAATAATATTTGTTTTACACAACCATTAGTGATGAAACTTTGCATTTCGTAAGCTTAAGGTGAACACAAGGTTTTGTTAAGTTTTCAAATGCATATGAGTTCGAACATGTTGCAAAGTGTAGAAAACTTCAATGTTCAAGCAACATTCTAGGAAATTATGTGAGAGATGTAGACATTTGTACATAAGTATATTATTCCTTCATCGAGACCATTTGAAAATTTGAAGACAAGTTTAGGTACCCAAATTATGTTGCCAAGTCAATTATTAGATTTTTTAGAGTAGATTTGATGTTATTAGAATTATTATATCATTACCATGGGGTGTAAAAATGAATTATAAGAATTTTGGGCACACAAGTTTGACGGTTGATATTTTATTCAAATACTAAATGTCCAATTATGAATTGTTCGTATTTTTATGATTTTTTAGGTCCTGTTTTATGAGCTCTAATATTTTAGGGAAGCAAGTTTCATTCCAAAAAAAATAGTGACGGGCCCACGCATCAGCGTCAGTAGCCAATATAAAAAAGATAACCAGACCTCCATTGTCTCTAACCCGCGTCGGCAATGACTATCTAATGTCTCTAAGATCTAATTCATCACAACAGATCTCCAGTTCATCACAACAGAACACATATTATAGGAGACGCGGATGGATCTACTCGCATCTATTAGATCGAGTTCATGACATACAAAATCCAACAACCAAACTAATTAACTAAGCAGTTCATGATGGACAAACAAACTAAGCAGATCATGTCCAACAACCTGACAAAGACACAAACACACACACACACACATTATTACTATACATGGTAGAGGAGTCTATCAATTAGTCAGTCGCCGTCGTCGGAGTCCCGCCGTCGTCGCCACCGTGGCTGCCGTCGGAGCTGTCGTCGCCGTCGGAGCTGCCGTCATCGAAGTCGAAGTGGCGGCCAGCCCGCTTGACCACAGGGAGGTTCTCGAGCTTCTTAGCCAACCCATGGATCCTGAAGGCGAGACCCTTCACGCTCGGGTCCTTGTCCACTTCATGAGCCGCCTTGATGTCGAAGGCCTCGCCAACATCTTGAAGCTTCCTAAACGCGCTCCTGAGCAGGTCGACTGCGAACTTAGTGTCGTCGACGAACGGTTCCTCGTCGGCGTCCTTGGTCGCCGGCTCCTTCCTCTTCTACAATTTCCTCCGACGGCGGATTTCATCGTCGTTGTCCTCCCTTCATCCCCGCTTCGCCAGCGACGAGGCACTCGACGCCATCTCCTCCTTCGTGATCTCTCGGTGACCAAAGATTTGTAGTGGTGGATCGCGAGGAGGAAGAAGAAGCGAAAGAGATGATAAGCTTATGGAAGAAGCAGGGGAAAGTAGGGGAAGGCAGGGGAGTTATATTGACAAGATACGGAACCGTCAGGCGCCTCTGCCCCCACCCACTACGCCACTGGTGCCACTACGGCGTCTCGGGCTCCATTTCAGGTGCAAAACCGTCCAAAACCATGCGTCGCCTTTCAATTACGCAGGAAGGTGAAGGGGCAGGGGCAATGATGTTGGGCCTACTCGTCAGCGGCAACAGCCAAACTACGACGCCTTTTCAATTTCCACTTATTGTTTTAGATGGCCGAGTCGCCTTTTTCTATTTCCAAACCCTGTCGCCTTCAATTTCAACCCTCGTCGCCTTTCAATTTCCAAATCCCGTCGCTTTTCCACTTCCTCCCCTTCTCCTTGATGGCCGCAGTGTGCTTGATGCTGTTGCTGCCAGATGATCTTATCACCCAGATCATCATCCACTCCATCAAGGATGAGCTCGTCATTCGTTTTCTGATCCTTCGTAATCAAATCTGCGGCACCTTCCGGCGCATCTGCGACTCCAATGAGGTACTACTGCACATGTCATTGCGTGAGCTTCATCAGGTGCGCAAGAATTGCTACGTCAGGTCGTGCTTTGAGCAACGCTTCCACGAGGCCAATCATCCAGAGGCATTATGCTTCGAAGGGATGGAGAGGTTGATGAGGCGGCGGAATCCCGATAAGGGTCTGAAGCTCGTCGGAGATGCCGCTACTGAAGACTCCGGTGTGAAGTACTTCTTAGCGATGCTGAAGTACTGTTGCAACCCTGCGGACCCCGAAGCCATGGCACTGCTCCACGAAATCAGCGGTGGCCCATCGCCCCCTGACGGGCGGTGGAAGAACCACAACCTACGGCGGCTGCGCTACCTCGTCAACCGGGATCTCGAGAACATTGCGTGGTGGTACTGGCTTGGTGACGGCGACGACGACATTCTGTTGCTACCCGTCCAAAATCCCCACGTGTGCATTTGGGCAGCGGGATGTAGGCGCTACGGGCCGAAGACCTCAGAGATCATCCACTACTGCAGCGCCGAGTGTCGCATCCGTCATGAGTTCGACCTCTGGATGCGTAACTTCAGCGTCGCCGTGGAGTACGCCGTCAGCAGGATGAACATCGGGATGTAGGCGCAAGCATCAATGAACATTATCTATCTTGAATGTAAATTATTGTGAGTCAAATCGAAGCTCGTGGTGGTCTCATTTGCCGCCGATGAGGCCTAGGGTGCCCTCTTGGGTGTCAAAACCACCGAAGCAGGCACGGCGGGGGCGGCGGCAGGCGGCGGTGCCCTCTGCTTCCTCCTTTGTTCTGTTGGAGAATGAAGAACAGTTTATCCGTCCCGTGTCGCCAACGGCATTTCTCTTTTAATGTGCAATCAAATTTTGTAACATGTATTTCTCCGTCGTAATTAGTCCAAATTTGATTATTTTTCTCTAAAGTTTTCTAAAATCACCGTATTTTCATTAATTTCATTGTTTCGTGTATATTCCGTTTCTTGAACAATGTTTATATGCCTTATCTTGTTCTATGTAAGTACAACATATAAATAATATTTGTTTTCCACACCTGTAATGAAACTTTGCATTTTCATTATCTTAAGGTGAACACAAGGTTTTGTTAAGTTTTCAAATGCATATGAGTTCGAACATGTTGCAAAGTGTGGAAAACTTTAATGTTCAAGGAACATTCTAGGAAACTATGTGAGAGATGTAGATATTTGTACACAAGTATATTATTCCTTCATCGAAACCATTTGAAATTATGAAGACAAGTCTAGGTACCCAAATTATGTTGCCAAGTCAATTTGTAGATTTTTTAGAGCACACTAGATGTTATTAGAATTATTACATCATTAACATGGGATGTAAAAACGAATTCTAAGAATCTTGGGCACACAAGTGTGACTGTTGATATTTTATTCAAATACGAAATGTCCAAATACGAATTGTTCGTATTTTTATGATTTTTAGGTGCTGTTTTATGGGCTCTAATATTTTAGGGAAGCACGTTTCATTCGAAAAAAATAGTGGTTGGCCCACGCGTCAGCGTCAGCAGCCAAACTAAAAAGATAACCGCTACCTGCCCGCCGGACCCAACTGTCAGCAAAGGCGATGCGGGTTCACTAACCATCGTTGCCAATGACAATGGCCCACACGTCAGCGTCAGCAGGCAAACCGTGCGCGGGCTGCTCAAAATTTCCCACCTATATTGACTATAATGCCCATGGAATTCCAATTCCACCAGAGAGCCGTTCAAGGGCACGCCAGTAATTTCCTTAAACACAGTTACGTGCGCAGTTCCTCAGGGGACATATTCGGCTCCTCACTAGACAGATCCACAACGCCCGCACTCTCCCCACCGCCGCCGCCACTCTCCCCGCTCACCTTCGCCGCTCTCTCCCCGCCGTAGTCCTACTCTTCTCCAGCCCCACCGCTCCCTGCGTGACGATGGTGATGAGGATACGGTTACTGGCGTGTGGACGGCTTCCCGGCCAACCTAAAGATGGTTGACGCGGATCCGTCATCCCCGGCCACGACGACGATCCGGCCACCTCAGGCCATGAGCCGACGTGGATCCGGCCCCTCCGACCATTACGAGAACAACTACTTCATTCGCGACAGAGGTTAGTCCTACTTGAACCGCCAACGCCCTCTCTCTACTCGGCCCCCAAATCTACTATATATTCATGTCAATGTGGATTAGGGAGACATGCCTTGATAGTTCATTTTTAATTGATTGACTGTGGATTTGATGGATGGATTTTGTTGCTCCAAGTCTGTTTGAATAAATTGTTGCTAACAGATGAAGTTATATGAACTGTTGAAATTCATTTTCATGTTCCTGGTGCTACAATTTTTGCACTGTAAATTCATGAAAAGCATTGAGGATTAATGCATACTTTAATTCTGCTATGCTTTGAATGTACCAGATCGACAGTTATGCTTTGGACCTGTTAGCATACTTTAATTCTGCTATGCTTTGAATGTACCAGATCGAAATGTCAATGGGAATTGCATCGCAGTGGTTTATAATGTAGTCCACCCAATCTGCTATATATTCATGTCAAGGTGGATTAGGGAGACATGCCTTAATAGTTCATTTTTAATTGATTGACTCTGGATTTGATGGATAGATTTTGTTGCTCCAAGTCTGTTTGAATAAATTATTGCAAACAGATGAAGTTATATGAACTGTTGAAATTCATTTTCATGTTCCTGGTGCTACAATTTTTGCACTGTAAATTCATGAAAAGCATTAAGGATGTTAGCATACTTTAATTCTGCTATGCTTTGAATGTACCAGATCGACAGTTATGCTTTGGACCTGTTAGCATACTTTAATTCTGATGGCCACATAATGTCAGTGGGAGTTGCATCGTAGTGGTTTATAATGTAGTGATAACTAGACTGTCCTATGCTTTGTTGTGAGTGTTAATTGTTTCACTACAGTCATATATATTGTTATTGTTGGTGTCATGATGTGTTGTGAGTGTTGTTTCACTACTATCATATATAATGTCATGATTGCTTTATCCTCTTGTTGCATGTACACATGGAACACACAATCCATCGCTGCTGAAGTTGGACAAGGAAGCAGTTGAAGGAATTTATTCTCTACTTTGATATATAAGAATATTGTTGTGTCCCTGTCAAAATGGTTAG
This sequence comes from Cenchrus fungigraminus, assembly GCA_036936925.1. NCBI lineage: Eukaryota > Viridiplantae > Streptophyta > Magnoliopsida > Poales > Poaceae > Cenchrus > Cenchrus fungigraminus. Next base: position 55,764,842 of record CM072768.1, on the reverse strand, counting down.
CACCTATCCCTGTATGCTAATTAAGTAAAATATGAACTGTGTATATCTATGCTGATTTTATTTACGACTTGTAATGATTTCTAGTCTAATACCAGCTATTTTGCCTGTCAGAGAAAACAAATTTATCTAATAAGAATTTTGTTTAGATTTTCAGTCTTGCTTATGTTGCTCTACTGACAACCTGACATATCATCTATGCAGTCTCCCACAACAACAAACTCCTCTACCTCCAGTGCACCATCACAGCCCTTCGGCGGTGAACCTTCTTCACAGGGTCACTCAGCACAGACTGCTGCGAGTAGTACTCGATCCCGCGGGTCAAGGACACAAACCAAATGGCCAGAAGACAAGTTGACTGCAACTGGACTTGATGCCAATTTTTGGCCTACCCCAGATGCTGCGAGGGATAGATTTGTATTGGTCTGTGGCCTCATTGCTCGGGAGAGGGTGTCAATCAACAAGGCGGTTGATGATCTCTCACCAATTGAGAAGGAATATCTGTTCACAGTTTTAGAGGAAAAGCTAGATTACCCAGCCAATCTGGAAGAATCTATTCGCAAGAAGGCAGTTAAGGCAACTATATTAGAGATTGGAACCTTGCAACAGCGGTTCAAGGCCTATTTAAGAAAAAAATATATGAGCGAAGAGGAGACTCCCTTTGTGAAAGCATGCCTTTTTGCAGCAACAAGAATGGGACATGTTTGTGCAGGAAACTAATTCTCCTTCATTTCAGCAATTGAGCCAGGAGATGAAACAAAAGAGAGCATTGCATAATAAGCCACACAAGACGGACAACAGGTTATCATGGTAAAAGGAAAGAGTGGGAGGAGGAGGATTCAAAGCTAGCTGCAGAAGGAAAACAGAACCCTTGGGACCAATTTGCTGGACGTTCAAGACCTTATCTGCGGGTAAGGGTAGGGAAGAAGAGGAAGAATACTAGTGAAGGAAGTAGGGGCATAACATTCAGTAACCCTGCGGTGGTGGGGGTAGCAGATAGGGTGAAAACACTTGCAGCTCAGGGTAGCGATGGTTCTTTCTCTGGGGTTAGGGAGAATGATATCCTCACCGCAGCACTTGAGACTCCAGAGCATCGAGGTCGGGTCCGAGGCGTGTCCAGTTCAGTTGGCTGGGGTAAAGGGTTTGGGGAAGAGTTTGCTGGAATGTACAGTAAGAAGAGGAGGAACAAGAGGTCTGATGATATGATGGACATAACATTTAAAACAGTTGTCCATGCTCTAAGACTATAAGGCATCGAAATACCGAAAAATGTACTTCTTCCTTCCCAATTACCAGTGCCTGTCAGTAGTAGCGAGGAAGAAGACATGCATGGCAGCGAGGAAGAAGATGCACATGACCGCGAGGAAGAACATGCGCATGACAGCGAGGAAGATGCGCGTGGCAGAGAGCAAGACCATTGGAATTTCAACGAGGATGAAGCGAATCAAGTGCACAGTGATAGTCGATCACCTATGCTGGACACAATAGATAAGCTGACAGAGCCAACCGCATGCAGCCTTTTGGATGGCACCGGGATTAATGTGGAACTCGCACTAGCGAAAGTCTTTCCATTTCAGAAGGCTTGCCATGCAGTACCGGTGCAGGATGGGTATGTTGTGGTGCAACCTACTTATGTGTGGGCCAATGCGGGTCACTACCCTCTGCCCGTACCAATTGATGGGGGTGACATAGCAACCCTAGCTGAGGCTCTCGTTCAAATGATCCAATGGCCAAAGGACAGGATCCTTATACCACCCATGATGAGACATCCCAACCCTGAAGCCGCAACAGGTAGCAGGGGTACAACATCAGATGGAGGTACTACAGCTCAGTGTCAGCAAGAGAAGGCTCAACAACAGCAGCAGTAGATCAGCAAAACTATGCAGCAGGAGGGTCGACAACAGCCGGAGGAGCCCAGGCAAACTCCGCCTAAAGCAGCAGCTGCAACATGAGGATAAGCAATAGACGAAACAGCAGCCTCTGCAGTAGCAGGAGGAGGAGCCCAGGCAATCTCCCCCTAAGCAGCAGATGCAACATGTACAGCAGCCTCTGCAACAGGAGGAGGAGCCCAGGCAATCTCCACTGCAGAAGGGGAACCAGGCCAGGAAACCTCTATCTAAAGATGAGATTCTTAACTGTTTTATTGGGACAGAACAGGAATGACCAAAATACAAGCCTGGTGCACCTATGTTGTCAGAAGCAAACTTAGAGGCTGCTGGACCAAATTGTGCCAGGTTGCATGCTTACGTCATGGAACACAGTAAGGATAAACTTGCCTTTCCAGCAAAGGTGGATCAACACTACTTTCAAGGTGGTGGTGCTTTAATGTTAAGCATTGCATTCAGTAGCGTGTATAACCTTATAACCCTGGCTTCTCTGGATGTTACCTTCTTGAGGTTGTGGACATTGTAAGTCCCTTAAAACCTAAAAAAATATTTCTTTAATTTTGACCACAAAGTTCATGCATGCTAACAATTTGATTTTCTGTAGGAAAATGATGGACAAAGCAACGGAGATGCAGATCAGTGTGGGGTTTTTAGATCTAGATTTTTTTACTTCCACAAATATTTCTCAGCATTCTGGCCTTGTAATAAAAGCAATCGCAAATGCCATGAACAACGACTACGTGGTGGGTGCCTACTACACTGGCCACTGGGTAACTCTGATCATCTGTATGAAGTTCAAAGAGGTTTGGTATCTAGATTCTTCTAAACAACATCCCGCGCTAAAGTTCGCAGACCTCAAAGCTGTTGTGGACTGGTCAGTATCTTGTAGGTTTTGTTCACAAAAATTCAATCTCTTAGTGTTTCTAATCGGTATTGCTGATCATGCAGGGCCTTTGGTACAGTATCTTGTAGGTTTTGTTCACAAAAATTCAATCTCTTAGTGTTTCTAATCGGTATTGCTGATCATGCAGGGCCTTTGCTGATCATGCACAGGACGGAGTGATGAAAGGAAAGAGAAAAAAGCCAAAAGCCACAACACTCAAGCACAAACCAAATCTTGATGTAAGACCGAGGTTTTTTTATGGTCCCTTCTTACCTATTTGGTACTGCATTAACTTGTAATTTTGGTACCTCGATGCAGTGTGCTCAGCAGCCATGGCGGTCCTCTTTGTGTGGATTCCATGTGGCATTCAATATGTTAAGACTACTCGATGACATACCTGACATCAAGAAGGCTGCTGTAAGTAGATAATAATGCTCAACCTTGTCTCTGCTCATATTCTCCATCTGATTTTAGAAACTGATTTCTACTTGTATTCTCATAAGTGATTGTATTTTGCAGGATTTCAAAGCTACCGTAGATGTTTCCACAGAAGATCTAAAGCGGGTCTGGGAGATGCTGTGTGAGAACATTCTTAAGGAGACCATCGACCGAAAGGGCAACTTCTATAATGGTGCACCGTGAGTTCATTGTAGCCAGAAACTTGAAACTTGCGGCATTCAGTCTTCTTTAGTCATGTGTTGTTGCCTGAGAAACCTACTTGGCTTGCTTGGTTGGGGTCAGATGCTGCCTGGTTCAGGCAGTTTTCTCATGACTCCATCCAAACAAGCCCTGATGAGTAACTTGAAACTTTATGTGATCTTGCTTGTCTATAAATGTGATCTTGCTTTTGTGTTTGTGATGTCTCCTTGCTGTGGTGGCTACCATATCCTGGCTGGTTCCAGGATGGCAGGATGCAGCCCCTGATGGCTGCCAAATCCTGGCCGGTTCCAGGATGCAGCCGGCAAGCAGGCAGGTTACTGTAAGGTTGGCCTACATATCTGTAACGGGTGTTAATTAAAGCTCGTTACAAACATTGATCAGTGATTAACGGGCTTCATTCGAAACGCCCGTTACAAACATGCCAACAATGTAACGGGCAGCGTAAAAGCCTGTTACCAATACTGACCGGTGGGCCCCAGAACTTGGCCCGTTCGTTGAGATAGAGGAGACGCGGGTTGATAGAACGCGTCTCCTTTAGTCGAGAGACAGCAAACGCGCTTGAAAATAGATGTGTTTCATTTCGTCGAGACAGAGGAGACGCAGGTTCACAGCACGCGTCTCCAATGTGGAGTTCACAGTAACGGGCTCTGTTTTGGTGCCCGTTACCAAAGTTCCCTGTGGGCCCAGAGAAACAGCCATTTCACGTGACCAGTGACTAGTTGTGGTAACGGTCGTTGTTTGATGCCCGTTACTAATCCTAGCTGTGCTGAGACGCGCGTGAAATAGATGCGTCTCATTTGGTCGAGACAGAGGAGATGCATGTTTACAGCACGGCTCTCCGATGTTGACTTGATGTAACGGGCTTTGTGTTGGTGCCCGTTACTAAAGTTCCCTGTGGGCCTAGAGAAACAGCCATTTCACGTGATCGGTGGCTAAGTTGTGGTAACAGTCGTTGTTTGATGCCCGTTACGAATATGTGTTATCAGTAATGGGATGAGCCCATTACCTTTTTTTGCTCATTTGTAACACTTGATCGGTAATGGGCGCTTTGCCCGTTACTAAAGGCAATCTATGCCCGTTACCAAAGTGAGTTTTTCACGTAGTGTTAGTAGATCGACAAATGTAATAAATTTGTTAATAAACATATGAAAATATGTCACTTATAGACACCAGGCCATCATAAGATCGGTATTCACAGCCTCCAGATGGTAAAATTCATAGATATCATTGAATCGGAGTCAGACCACCTTCTCGTTTTGAAGGGCAAAATCTCCAGGCCTCACGAGCATACCAAACATCTCTGAGCCATTAGCTGACTTCTTCAAGTACCAATCATGAAATCTGCGCATCTTAGTTGGGAGCTTGATGACCAATTTCGGCTTCACTAAAGGTTGTCCTAGCTCAAAGCGCCATCTAAGTACGAAATTTTTATCCGCTGGTAGGTCTTGAAGGCCGAGAATACCACCAACAGGCATCCCTGTTTGTTCATAAAAGTCAATGACATGAGCCAGTTCTTCTGCAGACATGTTTTCAATTGCTGCTTGTGCTTCTGCACTGAGGCCCGCAAACAAGTTAGTCGTATTGGTCGTCGATGCATCTATTTGCTTCTCCTTGTTCTTGTTTGTGGCAGTCCCCGACGTTGATGCAGGTATTTGCTCAATGTAACTATTTAGCGACCCTTGTCGTCTCTTCTTTTGATAAGACTTGTCCACCAAACGTTCATAGTCCATTTTCAACTCTACCCTTCTCTTGTTTTCTTCCATCTCGTGTATGAAAGCCTAGAGTCTCTGCTTACGACCTTCATTTTTTTTGGCGTCCAACATTTCCTATTGAGTATCTTCTCTCACTTTTGCAAACTAGTCCGCGACTTCTTTTGTTACAATCGTGTCTGTTTCTTCTTCTGTCCTCTCCCATGGTAGCTTCGTTGGGCTTTTTCTTCGCTGGTCGTTTTCATTTTTTCTTTGGTGGTTGCGCCGACTTGAAAGATTGTTCTCGAGACCTCTGTGGCACGTGCTCTGCGGCCGATTGTTGCTGAGGTGAATTGGGAGGGATGTTGAAGGACCGGATTGGCGACCAGAGAGAGGGGGTGTGAATGGGAGCTGATAAAATTCTTCTCCATGAACTCGGCCTATACCCCAAAATCACTTCCGAAGAATCCCGCACACACTTGCCAAGATCACGTAGTCACAACGGACCTACTGACCCTAGGAACAAGTTAGAACAAGCCTAGGAACAAAGCGGAAGCAAGCACAAAAGGAATCGAGAGAAAAAGCTAGCACATGACAATCTGTAGCAGAAATTGTCGGAACTACCGGCCCCAGGTCGGTACTACCGATATGGGCTTACTGGCATCTTAAAACCAGGTTATCGGTACTACCGACCCCGGGTCGGTACTACTGATAAAGACTCTCTGGCAGCTGAAAATCAGGTTATCGGTACTACCTGGACAGGGTCGGTAGTACCGCCCCCTTCAAAAATCAGTCCGCGAAACAGCCCCAAACTTTCGATCGATGGATCTCCCAAACCACTTGGAGTCTTGAGATGAAATTTTGCGGAGATGATGAACACCCCAAAGGGAAGATATGCCCCAAAAATTTCAACCTCTAACTCCCTACAACTCCCGGAATCGCAAATCGTGTGCCTCTACCTCAAGAGCACGAAGAACACGAAAATAACCAAAATCGAAGGCATTCCTACGGGATTTGAGGGGCAAGATCACCAAGAAAAGAGGCACACCAACCTCATGTGTGATTCCCAAAACAAATCCCGCAAAAAAATGCCTCCAAAAGCTTCCCACGAAAATCCCAAGAAAAAGCTCCAAAAATCACCAAAAAGGAGAAACGTCGGGAGACAAAGAGACAATAGATGAACCACGCCGAATCTTCTATACATACCATGAATGGTTCATACAAGGTCTAGAAAGCCGCCCGAACATCCAACCCTCTCTCAAGATGAATCATGAAGCTCTCATGCTAGCCTAGGGAAAACCTAAGGGAAAGGGAAAACTAGGAAGCAAATGAATTAGGGTTCCAAGTGGTGGCTGCCATCCTCTCTCCTCTAAGTTTATATGGAGGCAACCGAAAGACGAAACTACCCCTATTACATGAAAGTAAGATACACACCCCCAAAGGGCACTTTGGGAATTCTCGTCGTAGCACCATCAGACGGAAGCCCGGCGACCGCACACCGTTTAGCCTCGACGCAAGCCTTACGATCCCGACGCGTGTCCTCCGCTTCGAAGTCTCTCGGTGCGCCCAGATCCCGTCTCCATCTGCCGAGTCTTCGGTCTTGTCTTTGTGGCTCAACCAAGGAACCCCGACGGTTTTGTGGTGAACCGCCGCAAACCCCGCGGACTCGGTGCAGCCTCCACGCCAATCCCACTCATGACTTGGCCACCACGTCGTCTCGGCTCGACCTTGGTTTTGAGGCTCAACCAAGAAACCGTACTTGACTTCGTCTTGCTTTTCTTGCCACCATGCGGCCCGCACTTGATCCCGTTCGGCTGCCGGGTCCATCAAGCCGAGCCTACTTGTCTCTCCACTCCTCAGAGGCCGCACAGGCTAAGACCTTTCGCGCCCGCTCTTCACCTGCACCAACGCAAATCAAGCCGCAACCTGCACCTACAATACTCGGCCAAGAGTCAGTCCACACCACGTTGTCAATCACTCATCACACCATGGAGCGACCATCCACCGGTCCTCGAACGCTCCGGTCCTCAGATGTCATAATCATGATCGTTGGAGCTTGCTTCTCTCGGATTGTATGGTTCTTGCAGAGAAGGTGAACGAGCAGGTAGTGATGACAGACTCGGAGATGATTGTGGAGGGTCTAGGGGATCTCTCGGAGATCCATCATTCACGGGGATTATGACGATGTAACATTTTGGCCATAATATGATACCATGTAGTGCATCCTTAAGTGTCTTTTCTCCATCACCTCCTAGGATATCTAGCTCTAGCTCCTCAAAAGCAGGTTGTTGACGGTACAAAACCGTGATCAAGTTCACCGCAAGCGTACGGGTGACTTGGTGCCTTTTTCACCAAGGAGGGTTCCCCAAGGTTTGTCAATCCAAGGATCGGAAGCAAACTGCTAAGGTTCTCTATCTAACCTACCGGTCTAACCCTATGTGAAGCGTTGATTGCATAAAGGTTAAACATACATGAAAGGATGTATGGATCACATCCACCTAGCCATAAAGGTAAACATCAAAGGTAACCCTAGCCTATCGTCTTTGTGTTGCTGTTCCAGCCAAGGTGACAAACCAATCTAATCCTACAACATGAGAATGAGTCATCGACTCAACATTACATGTTCGCTCGCCGCTTTCTCCTCCACCGTACTGTCACTACGCAAGGATATTCATCACCGAACGATAAACCTCGGCCCGTGCACTACTACGATGTATCCGCAAGAGATAGACTAACCACCATGATTACTCTATTCCTACTAAGGGCATATGCTAGCTACACATATGAATAAACACGCATCGAAGTAACTCAAAGTAAGGAAAAGACATGATTTATATCACCATCGAATGTCGAGTGTACAATTGACTTGATGGAATCAAGGCTTGGGCTCCGGAACTCCACCATGGCTTCACCATGTAGGGCCAACCATGGCGACTAGGGCATGGCCTAGGCCATCTCCTAGGCAACTCGAGGACTTGCGGCGGCTGACGACTTCCTCCAGATGCTTCTCATTCGTGTCGGCGGCTCTCTGATGAATGGATGGATGTGGCGGCCGACGGAGGCAGAGACAATTTATCGAGGAGCACCTAGGTCAAAGGGCGTCGCGAACCGGGCTCAGAACAGGCTAGGCCGACCGGCCTGGGCTGACCGGCCTAGGCTCGGTTCGGCCCCGTTTCGCTCCCCGATGCTTCTCGGTCAATTGTTGAATTGCCCCCTTCTGCATGTGGGCCCTTGACGTCGTCTTCTCCACGGTTTAGATAGAGCTCCTTGTCGCGCAAGCTTCAGCATCTTCTGTTCAGGTCCCTGGAGTTTTGCGGCTTCATGCTTCGGTCCCTGGGCCATTTGGAGTCATGTTCATCATGTGTCTTGACTTGTGTCGGGCTTCATGATCTTCTCTTGAAGTGCTTGATGAACTTATCTCGAAAGTCTCCTCTTTAACATTAGTTTCCTACGTAAACAATAAACTCCAAAATCGACATGCAAGAGTGAACTTGATACCTCCGGGGGGTTAGTACCATTAGTTAGAATATCAAATATGTGCAAATGTTGACGGTAAACTCATAGCTGGGTGTACCAAAATCGACTGTCAACATACCCCCATGCTTAAACCTTGGTCGTCCTCGAGCAAGTCCAAGATCTTTGCTTAACCTGGAAATCAGCATTGCCCTTCAATGTCTTCCCTGCACTTAGTTATACACAACAAGACATATTGCTCTCGCATGTATTTAGCATTTAAGGTTCAAGTTTTGACTGGCTACTTCATTATGGAAGATAGACTATCATTAAAGAACATGCCACAATAAAACAAATTTAGTGCTCTCAAACTTAAGCAAACTTCAAACCTTTACCTTGTTGCATCGTGAAGAGTTTTCAAAAAGTTGCATATCTAACACAAGTGAGGTTCTCTTACAAAAGCTCATGGAAACACTCATCTCGTCAAGTCACTCCGGCCTACACTAGATTATTCTCAACCTATTCTACTCATATACGAAAGTGGAAAGCTTATGTGGAGCTTGGTAGGTAAAAACAATCCTAGCAAAACATTATACTTGAAATATTGTCAAACTAAGAGAGAGATCTATTGGAATTACCGAGACTAGTCAAAAAGGCCATGGAAAATAAATGTTGGAAAGAGAGAGAGAGATGGAACACACGCATTTAGAAAGGTGGACATGTGCAAGTGGCAAATGGTTGATCCCGAGACACGACTGAAGTTCTCGTTATCGGATTGCACATGGTTGGATTGAGTATGAACTTGTCTTCAAAGCTCTCTAAGATTTTAATGAAAGCGAAAAGAATCGAGGAGCATTTTTATTTTTCTTCTTTTTTGTTTTTTCTTTTCTTATTTTTTTCTTTCTTCTTCTTCTTCTTTTTTCTTTTTTTTCTTCATTCATTTTTTCTCTCTTTTTTTATTCATCATTTTTTTATGCTCCTCCGAACTTTTAAGCAACATAGTACTTGCTATAACAGTCCTCCCCTATGCTTAAATGATTGCTCGTCCTTGAGCATAGAAGTGAGGGGACTATGGCTGCTAGAGAAGTACAAAATCCTTGTGTTCCTTTATAAATCTTTTGAAATCTTCAAGGGCATCCTCCATGTCGAAACTCTGCATGACTTAGTTGCATCGATGAGTCCCTCCATATGTTATATGTCTTGAAATCTTGCCAGAAAATCTTCAGAAAATTCATCAAAAGATCATCCATACTCAATTTGGGTTGTGGTCAAGGAGGTAATCACAAAAAGATGTTTTGGGTTTAGGGTGGATGCCCAGTGAAGGTTGTGAAATTTCCAGTGTAGAAACTCACAATGCATGGACAAAAATGGCTAGCATGAAAAAGATACGCAAAGGAATGACCAGCTTCTTAGTCTCGTACCACAGAAATCAATCCTAATCCAACTCATCAAGATATAAGTTTGCAAACTAAAGGTTATATCATGAAAGAACTTGTATGTGTATAGGCTTTGGTAGGTAGAGCCTTGCAAGAGATTCACAAATGTAGATAGCATAATAATTTTAAATAAAAACAAGTACAAGGCATAGGTCATCGGTAAACTTAAATCAAAGAGCAACATAAAGTATGTGGCTCTTAAAAATTAGTCATTTAACCTCCACAAAAGAAAGAGCCGGTATTTAGTCAATTTAAGTTCCTTTTAATAGAGAGCAAAAAGCCATGTCATATAAAATATCATGCAAGTAAAACAAGGCAGCAACTTTCATCATTTTTCCATAAGCAAGGCATACAAATGATATCATCGTGGTAAGCTCAAAAGAGATGGTGATTCATTTATTGAAAAGTAAAACTAACAAACCTAGGTTGTCTTCCTAGTAGCCATGTTATTGATCGAGAGATAGATACAAAGGTTGTTTTTGGTTGAAAGCATATATGTGCAAGCATTTAGAAGAAGCTGAACAAAGATAAAGTTAAGGGCGAGTTACCGTCCTTTTTGATGCTCGTAGTGAAGTGCAGTGTGTCCTCCCCCATGCTTAAGCATTGTGCTTAGCATGGAAAAAGAATGAAGAGCATCTTGTGGTGAAAGTGATCCTTGAACTCCATGTGGCCTTTTCCCTTTCGTCCTTCAAATCCTCCCCCATGCTTAGCATGTTGCTAAGTGTGGAAGAACTTGAATCGCTTATAATTCCCTATTGCCATGTGTTTGAGAATCATCTTCACTTCTTGCCTTTGTTTCCTCAGTTATCCTTCAACTTCTTCTTATCATCATCAAGACATGGTTCCAATCCTTCATCATATCGTCATCACCGATTTCCATCCTGTCCTTGTTGCTGCCTCATCTTCCACAGATTTTCTTTTACTTCCAGAACAGAACATGTACTGAAACACCCCTCCAAGTTGAAGTTCATGAAATTATCTTTCCAACGAGCTATCATTCGCATGAAACGGTTTCCGAACAAGAGAGTTGTGCCTTTTTTTACTCCGGCGATGCAATCTGTCCAAGGCTGATTTCAGACCGCGCAGCGCTCAATGTTTCTGCCATATCTCCTTGTACGGGTCTTCAAAATTGATGATCCTTGATGTGTTGGAAAGAAGGTTTGAAGGAGCTTCTGAAAATTACTTTTCTTCTATTGTACATCTCTGAACATGTGCTCAAACTTTGATGGAAACAACGACTTCCCTCTCAAGCCTTGTAGATTACTAACGATCTTAATTGCATGGTCAAGAACTCATGGGAACACTTCGTCATCCCTGCAAAACAAATCAAATGCATATTCTACCCCCGGGGTGATGGTCAGGAGTACAAACAATTGCCAACAAACCAAATGCATCCCTAAGATCTTAACTTATGGCATAGCTTACTTAGTAAAAAGAAAAGTAAGAACCTAATGTGTGTACGTGCGTGTAGGTGAAAAAAAATGCAAATGAACGGAAGGGATATAAACAAATCAATGTTTGCACCAAGTTCTAAACACCATGTTTACAACTAGATTGCTTTATTTTCTATATAACCATAAAAATTTAACCAAGGTCAAAACACCATGTTCATTCCAAGGTTAATAATTCTTCAGGCCGCAAGAAAGTTAAAGCGCATTGCAAAGCTTATAAACCAACCTATGCAACGTGAAAGCAAGGTCCATAAAACTGAATGATGGTGGTCTCCAATCCTGTCTAAACACCATGTTTACACAAGATTGCAAAAGTAGATATGCTTGATCAAAGCATTATCGTAAACATGAAAGCATCTATCATAAAGCTTCACGAAAGGACCTAGCTAACATAAGGTGGATGATGAAAATGAGGTGGATGCAAAAATGCAAATGCAAAAAGTTAGCACAAACAAACATTAGCAAGGTTTGAAAAAAACACTTTCGATGTGGTCTATAATAAGCAAAGGACAAAGCTTGATCTCACACTTCATACGAAGTAAGCATTCTCAACAAGGAAGTCACCCATCGAAAAGAATCAATCAACCAAACTAACATGGTCTAAGGGTAAGTTATGGGTATCCTATATTTTGGCTCAAACAAGGATTTTGAAGAGAGGAAGTCAAGTATAGAAATTCTAACTAAGGTGGTTTTGGAAGAGAGGAAAAGAAAACAAGGGTTAGATTTTCGGATGAAAAACAAACCTATGGTTTTGGATTACTAAAGGTATGAGGGGTTTTCCCTAAGGGTTTAGGATGAGGCTAGTCAAAATTTTAGTTAGAAAAAGGATAGAGATAGACTTGGTCGAATTGACACAAGTCGATCCCCCCTTTTGTTGGCTTGGGTTATAGGTGTGGTTTGATAGGAAGGTTTAGGCAAAGATGTTTTTTTTCACAAAAAGGATTTAAATATGGTATGCATCATGCAACAAAATGTAAGGGTGGAGAATCAAAGTGGAATGAAGTGCAACATTATATGAATGAACAAAAAGACATGACATGGTGGTGATCTAAACCAAAAGCAAAAGTTTGCCTAAGTTAACTAGCCACAAGTTTAGAATCAAGAGGGATCATGCTTCATATTTCTCTCTAAAAAGACACAAATAAAAATACTCTAAACACTAATAAGCACACAAAAAAGGTCTACAAGTTTTCCAAAATCAAGTAGCAAAGTGCTCACTCAATATCTATGTTAAAGCATACAACATGTGGTTGTGACATTTATTAGAGGAATGGTACAATGTTACTTGAAGTTTTCAAATAAAGAGCACAATGTAGACTGTCATAGATTATATAGATATATAAAAAGATCGGGTTGCCTCCCGCAAAGTGCTTCTTTTTAAGTCATAGAGCTCGACTTTCTCACGCACCTTTTTATTGTTGTGAAGCCATGGTTCTTTGTGCGAGAATCCAAAGTAGCCATGCAGCTTGATGTTGCCTTATGAAATCGGTCGTGGTTCGCTTCCAACATCATCATGTGTTGAGTGGTGCCTCTTGTGTCTTCATTCATCCAAGCTCCAGAGGGTTTGTTTTAGTCCTTAGGTTCTGAATTCCATCTTGTACGTGTTGTGGAACCGTTGCCACATCTTCTCTTTATTGACACCATGTCCATCTCCTCTATCTTGTCGTCATCGCCTTGTTGCTGCCTCTTCTCCATGGATTTACCCCTGCATCCAGAACAGAACATATACCAAAATATTGTTCTATTGAAAGATTTATAAAATTACCTTTCCAAGGGGTACTCATTCGTCTTAATCAGAGTCCGAATGAGGGAGTTATGGCTGTTTCACTTCATCATTGCTTGCTGTCCAGAATTTCAGCACGTGCAACCTTCGGTGATTCGGCCATATCCGCTTGTAGGAACCTCCGATTGCCTTGTTGCTTGATTCGTTGGAACGTAGACTTCGTGGGGCTTCTGAAAATCCAAATATATCTAATGCTTTCTGCTGAAGCTCATGCAAACATCGTGATGACGTCGTTATCCTTTCGTCCATCGATCCAGAGATGTACGTGTGGTCTTTATCTTGAAGTTTTTTAGGGCACCATGTCACGCATCCCTTGGCTTCAAAAATCATTACCACCACTGCATAAGCATGATGGCAATGGGATCCTTCTATATCATGCTTGACATGGTCATTTCCGAAACCTATAGCTCGAACATACAAACCTCCAAAAGAAGTTAGTCTTAAAAACTTAATTGACACACGTAGGCATACCTTGTTCATCTTCGTTTGCTTTGTGTGGGGGCTCGATAGCAGATCTTGGGCCACTAACCAAGGTTAGCACCTACCACTAAAGAGCAAATCTTTGTGTAGCGATCAACTTGGTTGAAAGAGGTTGGACTTGGCGAAGTCCGAATGTTGAAAACTTCTCGATCGCTTTGTGTCTAGGGTTTTACCTGCATTCAAGGACACAAACAAGAAACATAGGATATATGCAATAATAAAATTAGGGTTAGTTAAAAAGAAAGATAGATCTCCTTAGGGTTCGAGTTGCCGATCCCCGGCAACGGCGCCAGAAAACGGGGCTTGTTGACGGTACAAAACCGTGATCAAGTTCACCGCAAGCGTACGGGTGACTTGGTGCCCTTTTCACCAAGGAGGGTTCCCCAAGGTTTGGCAATCCAAGGATCGGAAGCAAACCGCTAAGGTTCTCTATCTAACCTACCGGTCTAACCCTATGTGAAGCGTTGATTGCATAAAGGTTAAACATACATGAAAGGATGTTTGGATCACATCCACCTAGCCATAAAAGTAAACATCAAAGGTAATCCTAGCCTATCGTCTTCTTGTTGCCGTTTCGGCCAAGGTGACAAACCAATCTAATCCTACAACATGAGAATGAGTCATCGACTCAACATTACACGTTCGCTTGCCGCTTTCTCCTCCACCGTACTGTCACTACGCAAGGATATTCATCACCGAACGATAAACCTCGGTCCGTGCACTACTATGATGTATCCGCAAGAGATAGACTAACCACCATGATTACTCTATTCCAACCAAGGGTATATGCTAGCTACACATATGAATAAACACACATCGAAGTAACTCAAAGTAAGGAAAAGACATGATTTATATCACCATCGAATGTCGAGTGTACAATTGCCTTGATGGAATCAAGGCTTGGGATCCGAAACTCCACCATGGTTTCACCACGCAGGGCCAACCATGGCAGCACTAGGCCATCTCCTAGGCAACTCGAGGACTTGCGACGGCCGACGCCTTCCTCCCGGTGCTTCTCCTTCGTGTCGGCAGCTCTCTGATGAATGGATGGATGTGGCGGATGACGGAGGCAGGGGCAATTTATCGAGGAGCACCTAGGACAAAGGGCGTCGCGAATCGGGCTCAGAACAGGCCAGGTCGGCCGGCCTAGGCCGACCGGCCCAGGCCCATTTCGGCCCGATTCGGCCTCGTTTCGCTCCCTGACGCTTCTCGGTCAATTGTTGAATTGCCCCTTCTGCATGTGGGCCCTTGACGTCGTCTTCTCCACGATTTAGATAGAGCTCCTTGTCGCGCAAGCTTCAGCATCTTCTGTTCAGGTCCCTGGAGTTTTACGGCTTCATGCTTCGGTCCCTTGGCCATTTGGAGTCATGTTCATCATGTGTCTTGACTTGTGTCTGGCTTCATGATCTTCTCTTGAAGTGCTTGATGAACTTATCCCAAAAGTCTCCTCTTTAATGTTAGTTTCCTACGTAAATAATAAACTCCAAAATCAACATGCAAGAGTGAACTTGATACCTCCAGGGGGTTAGTACCATTAGTTAGAATATCAAATATGTGCAAATGTTGACGGTAAACTCATAGCTAGGTGTACCAAAATCGACCGTCAACACAGGTTGATAGATGTTCTCTACGCTAACTGAGGCATAGCTAGGTGGAATCGGCATGCCGTGGCTTGTCTGTCCAGGAAAATGCGCAAAAGCACTTCTGTCCACCACCTGTATATATGTAGAGAAATAATAATTAATTAGTTATTATTAGCATGAATTATACCGTCATTGTGAATGTCTGTCCAGAAATTTCAAAGTAATATGCATCAATTATTGAGCTAATAAAAGCATGAATTATACATACCTTCATTTTGATGTTGCCGAACGGCTTGTGTAGCTCACAAGGGGTGCGCCGACAGATGTTATCCACAGGGTACCGTTGGCTGTCGTCCACTTGAACTCCTTCTATTTCCCTTTGCTCTTCGGGGACCGTTGCGGAAGCACAACTACTTTTGCGAGCAGAAGGATCCACTTGTACTAGGGGCAGTCCTCCAGATGGGGCCATCTCATTTATTGCGGCGGACACTCGCCGTTCAATCTCTGCCATCATGTTTTCTTCGTGTTCTTTAAGTCTTTGCTCTATCGCTTGGCGTCGTTCCTCCTCTTCGCGCTCTCTTCTTCTTCTGCGGCTTCGATAGATGGCAAAGTCTCCCCTGAAGGCAAATTTCCATGGTACCACCCCATAGCCCTTGCAACGTCCGGGGCATTTTGGATTCTTGAGCACCATAGTGAGCTCATCCATCTCTCTGTCAACCTTCACTCTGCCCTGCTCTGACATCTTCAATTGTTTTCAATATTTCAAGTGCAGCCTCTCATAACGAGGGTGGGAAATCAAAGGTACCATCTTCGGAGTTAATTGTGCCTCCATGAGCATAATACCAATTCTTCACTCGCTCGGGCCACTCATAGACTGCTGGTATGGTACCTTGTGCGAGAAGGTCTTCTTCCATCTTCCGCCACTTGGGAACTACAAGTGCGTAACCACCTCGACCAAGATGATGGTCGTGCTCCTTCTTACCACGACTTTTCTTCCCTCGTGCACTCGCCTTGGTGAAATCTTCACTTTTCTTGTATTCCACAAAGGACATCCAGTGTTCTTTTAACTTGGGATATTCGATCCAATTTGGAGTTCGATTCTTCTTGATATAATCTTTATCCAGTTGCTGCTTGAACTTCTGAAATTGTGTTGCCATCCTCGTGAGAGTCCAACACTTCACATCGTTTGGTTCAACACCTTCAGGAAGTGTGAAGTGTTTTAGGATTTCATCCCACAACAAATTTTTCACTGAGTCTGGAACCACGTGTGGATTATCTGCTTTTCCCTTCCATTCTCTGTAGCTGATGGGCACGTTGTCCCTTACAATGGCCCCGCACTGCGACACATACGTGTCCTTGATCTTTTTTGGAGCACATGGTTGGCCAACCTCTGACACTTCTGTGATATGATACATGACATGGCCGGTGAGTACTTGTGTATGCCCTCTCTTTGTCTGTTTTGATGTTGAGCATGAAGCCTACAAGTTGTAGATTCGTTATTTAATTAATTATGTAAGAATTGAGGTTGAAGAAATAAGAATTATGAACTTAATGCATGATGAGAGCCATGTGTGGTTCGAGGACCGGTGGATGGTCGCTTCCTGGTGTGATGAGTGATTGACAACGTGGTGTGGACTGATTCTTGGCTAAGTATTGCAGGTGCAGGTTGCGGCTTGACTGGTGTTGGTGCAGGTGAAGAACAAGCACGAAAGGTCGTTGCTGGTGAGGCCTCCAGGTGTGGAGAAGACAAGTAGGCTTGGTTCGAGGGACCCGGTGGCCAGCGCAGTCAAGTGCGGGCTGCATGGTGGTAAGAACAGCAAGATGAAGTCGTGGATGGTTTCTTGGTTGAGCCTCAAAACCAAGGTCGAGCCGGGACTACGTGGGAGCCGAGTCATGAGTGGTGATTGGCGGAGGCTACACCGAGTTCGCGGGGTTTCTAGTGGTTCACCAGAAAACCACTAGGTTCCTTGGTTGACCCACAAAGCCAAGACCGAAGACCGAAGACGGAGGTGCAGCAGCATCAGACTGGTCTGACCGGTGGGTCTGACCGGTCTGACCGGTGTGCGACGACGCAGTTCGGAGACTTCGAAGCGGAGGACACACGTCGAGATCGCAAGGCTTGCGTCGAGGCTAAGCAAGTTTGCGGTTGCTGGGCATCCGTCCGATGGTGCGAAGACAAAGTTTCCCAAAGTGCCCCTCAGGGGTGTGTATCCTAGTATTAGGCCTTAGGGGTATTTTAGTCTTTCGGTTAGCCTCCATATAACCCAAGTGGTGAGAGGATGGCAGCTATCTCTTAGAACCCTAGCTCATTTTGTTTTGCTATTTTCCTCTTCCATTTTTCCTTTGGAATTTCTAGGACTAGCTTAAGAGCTTCATGGTGAGATCTTGTGAGAGGGAAGGATGATCGGGCAGAAGCTAGACCTTGTATGAACCTTCATGGTATGTATAGATGATTCGGCGTGGTTCCTCAAGGCTTGATTGTGTTCTTTCTGTTTTCCCTTTTTGGTGATTTTCAGAGCCTTTTCTTGGCGATTTTCTTGTAGCGGTTTTGAGACCTTTCTCTTTGGGATTTGGTGGGGGATGTATGCATGAACCCTTCGTGGTTCTTTTCCCTTTGATTCCCCTCCCAAATCCGTGAGTAAAGGGGCTCAATTTTGGGGTTTTCTTAGCTCTAGGGTTAGAGGTGTTCTTGGTGGAAATCCTTCGATTCCTCTCATTCTAGCAAGTTTTGGTGGACCAAATCTTAGCTATGGAGTGCCCATGAGGTGCTCCTACTATCCCCAAAGTCTTGTGCGAATCTGTGGAGTGAATCGGGAGATCGGGAGTTGGATTTGGGGAAGTTGACCCGCGGGCGCTGTTCATCCCGAGAGCTCAGGTCACACCGGCCTGACCGGTGCCTCTCACCAGTCTGACCGTTGCAGACTCTTTGTTGAGTTTTCCTCGGGTGAACATCTTGGTGTGTTCTCTGTTGTCTCGTGTTGCTGTTGTTTCGAGTTTGGTCAGTTTTGGAGCTTGGTAGGTCTGTTTGGTGGATTTGGGATTTCCTGGCTTGGACCAGTCTAACCGGCGAGCTACACCGGCCTGACCGGTGTAGGAGCCTTCTGTGTTCTCAGATTTTGCCAGGTTTCTCCAGCAGGGACCGGTCTGACCGGTGCAGTCCAGTGGTGCTCGAGTTGCTTTCTCCGCTGCGTTCTCGAGTAGATCTAGGTGGTTGTTGGTTCCTAGGACCAGTAGCACTCCAGTGGCTGCGGGGTCTTGGCCAACTTGGGTAGTTGAGTCGGAGACGTATTTTGGAAGCCGTGTTCGTCTTGTCGGAGTTCTCATCTCCTTCGAGAAGAATTTTTATCGGCTCCCATTCACTCCCCCCCTCTCTGGTCGCCAGTTTCGGTCCTCCACATTGTATATATATACCTCGTGGGAACATTCAGTACTATCATTCACAATACTTTCCTCATTGTTTCCAGCATTGTCCTCATTATTTGTTGTTGTGTCCTCGACGGGGGCGGCATCCTCCTCAGTCGGAGGTATGTTCAAGTACATGTCCACCTGACTACACTCCTCGTCGGTGAAGGTTGCAATGGTATTTGTACCACTAGCAATAATGTTGGCCATAAAGTTATCATTGTTGTCATCCATCTGGAATAAAAAGAATTTTCTAAGAATTTCTTCAATAAACAAGAATTTTCTTTGAATTTCTACAATAAACAACAAGATTTTTCTATGAATTTCTGTAATAAACAACAAGATTTTTCAATGAATTTCTGGAATAATCAACAATTTTGTAAGACTTTCTAGAATAAACAAGAACTTACTATGAATTTCTTCAATAAACAAGAATTTTTTTTGCATTTCTAGAATAAACAACAAGATTTTTCTATGAATTTCTGGAATAAACAACAAGATTTTTCTATGAATTTCTAGAATAATCAACAATTTTGTAAGACTTTCTAGAATAAACAAGAATTTACTATGAATTTCTTCAATAAACAAGAATTTTGTTTGCATTTCTAGAATAAACAATAAAATTTTTCTATGAATTTCTGGAATAAACAACAAGATTTTTCTATGAATTTTTAGAATAATCAACAATTTACTATGAATTTCTAGAATAGACAAGAATTTACTATGAATTTCTAGAATAAACAACAAATTTCTAAGAATTTCTGGAATAATCAAGATGCCTCTATAAATTTGTTCAATAAACAAGAATTTTCTTTGTATTTTCTAGAATAAACAACAATATTGTTTGAATTTTTGGAATAAACTAAGTCGAAATATTTCTATTAACTTGTGAACGAACGATGCTTGTTGGTGGCGGTGCTGTGTGGGAGAATGACAGAGGTGATGTGAAGTCACTTGTTCGAGCCGACGCGGCGGTCGTCAGCTTCGGAACTATCAAACTATAAAATTGTATATTAGAAAACAATTAATAACTCAAATACACAAATAAGAATTTGGTACATAGTTGTAGGTGCTAATAAATTTATATGTATGACTGTATATAAACAAAAAAATATACAAAGCATTACAATTTATTTCTAATTAAATTTTCTTTCCATTTCTATAAATTTAAAATTTTTCATGCATATCTACGAAATTTTATAACTATACATATGTATATCAATTGATAAACAAAATCAAATAAATTTAAATATAATTAAAAATGCTTGCTGACGCAAGCATTTCACGGGCTTGCGTCAGCAAGGCAAAACCCCAGCGTGCGCGCGGCCCGGCCGGCCATCGGGGCACGCACGCACGCCGCCATCGGCCGCACGGGGGCCCGGCAAGCGGCGGTGGCGCGACATACCGGTCGGGCTGGCCGGCTCGTACGCTTCGGGGGATCCGGAGGGGCGGTGGCGCGCGTGGAGGAGAGGGGCGGGCCGGGCACCGCGGCGGGGAGGGCGGCGCGTCGGGGAGGAGCCGCGCGGCGGTACATCAGGGTCGGCCTGCGCTGGGAGGGCGGACGTCGCGGCGGCCCAGCCGGCCGGCGGCAGGAGAGGACGGCGAGGCGCGCGCGTCGTGGAGGGGTGGCACATCGGGGAGGGGTGGCGCGTCGGAGCGTCGGAGAGGGGTGGCACGTCAGGGTGGGGCCGCTCGTCGGGGAGGGGCGCGGCGAGGAGGGGCTGCGGCGGCCGACGACGGAGACGAGGCCAGGCGGCGATTTGGGGGAGAAATGCGGCTAAGTGTCGATCTGGAAGGCGACGGAGCTTATATACCCCCTACCCCTTTTGTCACGGGTCTAATTCCCAACCGAGACAAAAGCCCCTTTAGTCCCAGGTTGTGTGACGACCCGAGACTAAAGGCCCCCCTTTTGTCACGGTGTATTTCGCGCGGGAGCCCCTTAAAGGCAAATTTTCGCCTTTTAGTCCCGGGTGGTGTTACCAAATGGCTAAAAATTTGACATACAGAGGTCACGTACAATGACATACAGAGGTCACGTACCCGGGAGCCCCTTAAAGGCAAATTTTCGCCTTTTAGTCCCGGGTGTTGTTGCGAAAATTTGCCTTTAAGGGGCTCCCGCGCGAAATACTCCTTTTGTCACGGGTCGTGAAATCACCCGTGACAAAAGGGGGGCCTTTAGTCTCGGGTCGTCACACAACCCGGGACTAAAGGGGCTTTTGTCTCGGTTGGGAATTCGACAAATGGCTAAAGGCAAAAGGACCTCTGTATATCATTGTATGTCCTAAAAAAATAGCCATCAGGTACGTGACCTCTGTATGTCATTGTATCACAACAAATGGCTAGATGTCTGTAGTTCACATAGGATCCAATGATTGTTGCGGTTGTGGTACAATGACTTACATACAGAGGTCACCTGATGGCTATTATACGGCACAACATTAATTAATACCAATGAGTACAAGTCCCAAGCTGAAACTGGTCAGCTTCTAGCTTTTGAACCTCTGCTTCAAACACATTTATGAATTCACGTATTGTCTTGCAATGATCAACATGCTCAGGAAGAATGTAGGTAGGTCTCCAGTTCTCATCATCTAGTTCATAACAGAATATATCATCAAACGCACCCTTCTTTACCTTTGTCTTTGTTTACTTTTTGATATAATGATCAATAGAACTAATTATTAATTTCACATTTAGCTAATTTTTTAGAAATTAGTTTATAAAAAATATGGTCATTAATAATGGAGATAAAAAAATAGCCATCAGGTACATGACCTCTGTATGTCATTGTATCACAACAAATGGCCAGATGTCTGTAGTTCACATAGGATCCAATGATTATCGCGGTTGTGGTACAATGACTTACATACAGAGGTCACCTGATGGCTATTACAAGGCACGACATTAATTAACACCAATGAGTACAAGTCCCAAGCTGAAACTGGTTAGCTTCTAACTTTTGAACCTCTGCTTCAAACACATTTATGAATTCGCGTATTATCTTAGAATGATCAACATGCTCAGGAAGAATGTAGGTAGACCTCCAGTTCTCATCATCCAGTTCATAACGGAATATATCATCAAACTCACCCTTCTTCACCTTTGTCTTTGTTTACTTTTTGAAATAATGATCAATAGAACTAATTATTAATTTTACATTTAGCTATTTTTTTTAGAAATTAGTTTATAAAAAATATGGTCATTAATAATGGAGATAAAAAAATAGACATTAGGTACGTGACCTCTGTATGTCATTGTATCACAACAAATGGCCAGATGTCTGTAGTTCATATAGGATCCAATGATTGTCGCGGTTGTGGTACAATGACTTACATACAGAAGTCACTTGATGGCTATTACAAGACACGACATTAATTAATACCAATGAGTACAAGTCCCATGCTGAAACTGGTCAGCTTCTAGCTTTTGAACCTCTGCTTCAAACACATTGAAAATAGTACCAAACCAACTTAAAATGATAAACATGCATGCTTACTGAACATGTTGATGATTTGAAGACAATATGTGAATTCATAGATATGTGTTTCAAGTACTGGTTTAAATGCTACAAGCTGACATATATAGCGCACATAACCTCCAGTACCGACGGAGCAAGCTATTCAAGCAATATGTCGATATTCTCTCTGTCACTCTCTGGAAAAGGTGTCTAAGAGCTAGTATATTTATGCTGGAGCTGACCTCCTGAGAGGTGTCACCAAAAACACTATGCTTGGGCAGCTTGCTCCTATCGGTACTGGAGGTAGTGCAACATATGTCTGAATGCATGGTATTCATCAGAATCCCTCTAAGCGCAAATTCAGTTAAATTAAAAATAGTACCAAACCAATTTAAAATAATAAACATGCTTACTAAACATGTTGAAGACAATACATGAATTCATAATAAAGTAACTAATTAATAATAAGTTCATAAAGGTTCACATAGCTAGCTAATTAATATAAGATCATATAATAGGGTACGGTACAAAGCCTGATCCATGCATGCATAATGTCACTGAGCAGCACACGCTTGTAGATATAAAATATAGTTAATGTCTGCAATCCTCCAGCCTAGAACTCCCTCAAAATAAGTTAGAGCGCGTACTAGTGCACTCTCCTCCACTTCCGGAGGAGTGTCACAAACAGCACTGCAAACATCAAATAATGGAGCCTCGGGTTCTGCTGCCTTGTAGAAAGTTAGAATTGCTTGACTCTTCCAATTATTGGTGAAAAACTGCTCCCCACCATAGTAATCCACCCCAACTCTTTCCATGACTTGATTAAGAATCGCACGTAAGCTAATTGAAGCATAGGTAGAACCAGATTAATCCTGCACACAATCAGATGATGATGAGATATAATAACCTTATGAAAGTTTAAAATATATATGTACCAGAAACAAATTAATTAAGAATGAATAAAAAATCTTATATATATATATATATGTATATTATACCAAAACTCGATGAGCCCTGCAAAGCCTCTCTGTAGTCTGAACCACATTGCCTTCACCCGCCTCGAGTTGCCTTAATTTAAAATAGGAAAGGTCGGGCACGAAGCACCCAACATACAACTGGAGCTGTTGTAGACAATTCTCCACAGCAGTCCTCTCTCGAGTTAACCGAATAGGTGATGTTGAGCCAACTGTTGCAATGGGAACCATTGGGTGTGGCACGCCTACTGGCAACTGGCCGTAGTTTACATTTCGAGCAGGTACGGTGAAAGAGATATGCACTATTGCCATGTTCTCATCAACACGCTCAGTTTGCACTCTAGGAGGAGTACCACTCATATCATCGATAATGTCTCTGAGCCATCTGATATTGTTGATAACCTACAATAAGTATATATGTAACTAAAATTATAGATTTTCCATGTGAAATGAAAAAAAGTTCTATGTAAAGCAAATTAATTTCAATTCTTATATTACCATGTTGGCTACACGTCCCGGATCACCTATTTTCAAGGTAATCTCACGGTGAAAATGCAATCCTGGACGTCGAGGCAACGGGTCCTCCCAAACACCTCCACGGCCACCAAGACCTCCACGGCCAAGGCCACGACCACCACGCTCGCCACGGCGACGTACTATGCCACGGCCACAGGCGCCATTACCAACGCCACTTGACGACGACATTTTTAGCTCAAACTATATCCAAATCAAAATAACACACATTATTCACAATAAATATGATTAGTTTACATATATAGATTGGATTCAATATATGCATAAATAGAAAAACAAAAGGGGATAGAATTCAATACTATTATTACTGTACATAACCTTTATGAACCAGCGACTCAGACGACCCAGATGCTCCGGGAACTACAACAGTCTCACCTCACCATCATATACACCTGGCTCTCCCACTTACAGTACTACATCACCATGCCCTACATCTCCTATCTAGCTACAGCCCAACTTCTCTGAGCTGCAGTCCCCACCCAGCCAGAGAAGTTCGGCTGCAGCTAATTAAGACGTCGAGCTGTGTATCAAAAACAAGAAAAATAAGAAAATGCTTACATTTATTCTATATAAAAATAAAAAAAATACTTAACAAAAGAATTTAATCTTCTATTTCCTCCTATAGCTACCTAGAAATAAAATCATTTCTAAACGATGAAAGAATGGAAATACCTAGTATATTTTCTGTATGTCTATTATTTTCTTTATGAGCATATATTTGATAAACTATATGTACAAGTAAAATTCAATTTTCTCTCCATATGAAAAACAAGAAAATAAGAGAATGTTTAATACAAATTTAATGAAAGAAGGAACAATGCAAGTACCATCCTAACTACATTTTCACGTATATATACAAAATCTCATCTCTCTAAGCTCCTCCTACCTAGCTACAAATTAACATTTCTATTTTCTCCATCTCTAAACTATAAAACAAAATTTAATCACAACAAATGAAGGGAGGATGAAGATTCCAACCTTGACAACACTTTGGAGGAGAGAAATCTCCACAAATTAATGAAGAAAAAAAACGCAGCAACACCCTAGGCTTGAGTCGCCATGGAGAGGAGAGCTTGAGCTCGCGGGTGAGTACGGTGAACAATGGCTCGGGTGGCAGGAGGAAGGAGGTACGATGTATATATGGAGGCCGGTCTTTAGTCCCAGGTGGTGTTACGAGGCGAGACTAAAGGGCCCTTTAGTCTCGCCTCGTAGCACCACCCGGGACTAAAGACCGGGGGTAATAATTGCCGGATGGAGCCGTTGGGAGCCCCCCCTTTTGTCACGGTTGGTAATACCAACCAGGACTAAAGGGGGGCCAGCTACAACACCCATTTCGGGCCACGTCAACGAAAGGCTCTTAGTCCCGGCTCCAAAGTTGAACCGGGACTAACGGACCGTACCAAAGCCTCGCTCTCTACCAGTGACTGCTCACAAATTATTGATTATCCATGTATTCTACTTAATTTTGTAGTGTGTACTCGCAAAGTAGTCATAGAAAATCGATATGAGACATAAATAAATGATCCTTGTGGATGGTGACGTGTCGTTGATGTGGATAGCTTGCATGCTGAGATAAATGAAGTTAATGATGTTTAGTATGGTGCATCTATACATAGGTTATATCGATTCACAAAGAAACTGAATTTAGCTAACTCGAGAGCAGAAAAAAGGGGGTTAGCTCACATACTCTACTACTTCGTTATTGGAAAAAAACAAATAAATAACAAGTGACAAGAGAAGCACGATATAAATAAACTGCACAGATTTATACGCGTCGGATTCCATTCTAATACTTGTTCTAACGGATTAAAGGAAATATAATGTATTCATTTGGAGATTGTTGGGGAATCAACCAATTTGAATCACCCTCGAACTGTCGAAGGAAACATGGTTTTTCTAAACACTGTTGGTTACGTCATTTCCGAAGTTGCGACGTAGATTTTTTCGATCGGATTGGGGGTAAATCTCTCCTTCGGACCAACGAATTGTTGAGAATCGAGTGAATTACTGAAACCAGTTTCCTGGGAACAAGGCTAAAGAGGTTTTTAGGTGTGAAAGTTGGGATTCTAGGGGAAACCTGAAAAGTTGAAGTATGTGAGTAAATGTATTTTTAAAATTTCCCAAACTCGTGTCTACTTTGGAATAGCAAAGGTCGCCTCCTTTCTGTAGTAAGCGGAAGTGACGTCATTCTATTTTAAAGTTACCAGAACCCTGAATTTCGGCTAACACTCACAAGGAGCGAAGTCTCCCAAGTTTCTGTCTCTTCACATGATTTCAGGGTGCGAAGGTGTAAGAGGTGTGAACCACCCAGATGACTTTTAAGGCAAAGGGGTGATGACACAAGTCACCGGAATCTGAAGAAACGAGGAAAAGAGAATCACCGGAAACGACATAAGCATCCTCGGAGGCAACATCATCACGGGCGAAGTACCTGGCGAGAGAGTTGATTGAATTCTGGGAATTTAGGTGAACCTCGGAGTTGAACTCGGTCAATAGTGTGCCGATGAAGCTAGGAAGTTAAGGTGTAAAAGTAGGGTAAAGTTGTAATAAAGTAAGAGAGTCACGTCGGTGTGTGACCACTTTAGACATTTCAGTCAAAATATTGTGGGAAAATTCCTAGTGTCCGAGGGTAGTTTCGAGATCCCTGCTTTACACGAGGGAGCCCCTGCCCCCGTGTAAAGCAGGGATCTCTTTTTCTTGAATACAATGACACTTTTCCACTTTCTACTTTTTGTCTTGGTGTTTGAATTTTTCGAATACCCAACAAAGATCAATGTACATTCATTTAGACAAGTGCCTTTTCTACCACCCACTTAGAGCAGGTATCAAATAGTAGTAAATATATAAGAACTTCGTTTCGGTG
The DNA here is from genome assembly GCA_036936925.1 of Cenchrus fungigraminus. Taxonomy (NCBI): domain Eukaryota; kingdom Viridiplantae; phylum Streptophyta; class Magnoliopsida; order Poales; family Poaceae; genus Cenchrus; species Cenchrus fungigraminus. Next base: position 55,738,312 of record CM072768.1, on the reverse strand, counting down.
CTTGGATAGTACCGGTTAGTACCTTGTACTAATACTTTTTCACCAACAAATTTAATTAGGTAGTACCAGGTAGTACTAGGCAATACCAATAGGGTTTGTAGCAGATAGTACCAGTACCGGGTCCACCAAAATGGCACTACCCATTGGTACTATGTGGTACTACCACCGTTAGATTTCACTGGATGGATGGCTCACATTAATTACAAACATCCTAAAAATTTCCAATATATAAATGCATTTTCTAATAATTATTTTGCCAGCAGTTGATCATCAAGACCGCGTGCAATGGATCTATGGTTTCCTTCAGTATATTAGTTTAGACTAACAAAGATTGATAAGACCAAAAACCAAATATATAGCACATTCATGACTAGAAAAATGTGCATGTCTTTCTTACATGCTTACAATTGTTCCCACCCTCCTGAAACTTGATCATATCTTTCTTGCATATATTTCTTACATGTATTCCTTATTACATTCTTACAATTGTTACATTCATCAAGAGGGTGGATCTATTACTTCACCATGAATGATTGTACTTCACCAGATCTCCACTGGGATCCTACCTTGATATGTTGATATTAGCTCCAGAATTCTTACATGGATGTTCCTCGCAGGGTTACCTACTAGGACTTAGCTTTTTTTTAGATAAAGGAAAGAGTTCCGGCCTCTGCAACCGCACACAGCCAAGTTTTTACATCATTCTCAGCTTAGAAGCCGAACACAAATAATAGGGAAACGAGTACACATTGGCATATACAATTCAAAAGCATATTCTATTATTACTTCTCCATCCATTCTTGATGACTATATCCAAAGCGACAATCTCTAGTGCTTTGCTTGCCGAACAGATGATCTCCCTTGTGTCCTCATGCTGCAACAAAGACCAAAATCGCAGCCAATATGCTCCCCTAAAAATGACCTGCATACTGGTGTCCCTCGGGCTCTCGTCTCTCCATACTAATTCCTAGACAATTCCATAGCTCTCGGCTCTCCATAGTGGTGTCCCTCGGGCTCCTGCTTCTCTATCGCTTGGACTCCTGCTTCTCTGCTGCTTAACATTGAATGAATACGTCCAAAAGGATTGGTCGTGGCATTGGAGAATCGAGGTATGTATAGCCTGTAGGACCTGGTAGAAATGGGAAAGTTGAGGGGAGGCAAGAATGGTCCAGGAAGATAGGCCTACGTGAATCCATGTCGATCGTCCTGTCCCTTCCTCTTGGCTTCTCACTCCTCCCTTTGTTTCCATGTTTTCTTTGATGTTCGTTCTGAACTTTTTTTTGCGCTTAATCTCAGGATAATAATGTCTTGATAACCTTCTAAATCTTCTTTTGATGCAGTTTGATCCTAAGATCAACTTGCCTCATCTTCAGAGACATAGCCCTTAGAGCAACTCCAACAGGCTAGGTATAATCTTAACTAAATTTAGAGTTTTACAACAAGCTCTATAAAAAATAAAAAACTTCATATGAGGTGGGGAAACCAACAGACTCTCCAAATATTAACTCTTCATTTTACAATTAACTCGAGTTCTCGCAGAAAGGTCCCTAGATTTTTCCAGAAAGCACCCTAGAAGTTTTTGCAATCAAAGCAATCAGGTCCCTAGTCCCCTGTTCATGGCAGGGGAGGCTCTATCCAGACGGAATCCGGCGAGCGAGGGCGGATAGGGTGATGGAGGAGCAAGAGGGTGCCGAGGGCCACCTTCGGGTGGGTTTTTGTGGGTCGGGATGGTCGGGGTAGGGGCGCAATGGAGGCCAGAGCTCCGGCGGCGGGGAGCTCGGCTCCGGCGATGGTCCGGCGAGGAAGAGGTGGTAGAGATGAGTCAGGGAGCTTCAGGGGACCTTGTGGAGTCTATTCAGAGGCTTAGACCGGGTGGAGGATGGCTGGGACGAGGGTGTTGGTGTTAATGGCGGGCGGAGGTGGTGCTTGGCGCAAGTCCGGTTGGGGCCATCACCGATCGACTCGTTGCTTGGGGCAGGCGCCGACGCCTTCGCCAGCTCGCTGAGGAGCAACTTGCTACTTGCCGCTCGAGGAAGTTCCCACTGGATGCCACAAGGCGTGCTCTGAGTCCGCCCCAAGCAGAAGAGCTTCAAACTCCGCGGATCAGATGCAGGGAGAGAGGGCACCTGCCGCCGTCGCCGATTCCACCCCGCACGCTGCGGCGCCTGCTTCCTGCTCATGACGATGGCACTTGATTCTTGCTCACGCGGGAAGAAGAAGGGGAGGGCGGGCGCTGCTGCTCGCGTGGGAAGAGGAGGGGGGAGGGGGCCAACGGGATTCGCGGGTTATTGCGAGCAGAGGCCGCTCGGCATAGATGACGAGCGAGGAGCCGGTTATTGCGAGCGGGATCGCGAGGTGTCCAACTTACCGAGATTGTTGGAATTAGAAATATCGGTTTTTTTTTTTACCGATGCAAAATGATTTAGAATAGCTGTTGGAGTTGCTCTTAAGTCTTTCTAGATGATTGCTCGCCAACAATTATGCTCCATTAATATTTGGTTGTCACTTCTTCAGAGTTGTCCAATTATGCTCCATTATAGTCTAAAATCCGGCGAAAACAAAATGTTCTCCAAAATACAATGCATATATGAAAATATTTTGATTATTATGTATTATCAACAGTAATGGTACTAAAATTCTGTCATTATTAATGATAAATAGGGGCAAAAAGGTGTCATTGAGAAGAGCCAACATGGACTACTACTGAATAAAATTTCATACAAATACTATAAAATACTGACAACTACTTAATCAAGCTATTGGAAAATACTGATAAATATAAAGGTGAAAGGAATTTATGGAAGGGTTTGCGTTTCACACACGCATTCATGTCAAATGCAAGAGCATGCAAGTGGTAAATAGTGTGATTTGAATAAAGCTAAAAGCAATTAAAATTGAGGAGTCCTTCCTATCCATCTCAAATCCAAAAGAACGAAAGAGAAACAGTCAGATCGGAGAATCTGAAAATAAAGGAAAATTAGCATAAGCCAAATATATGGGTCACCACCTTTATCACTTGAGCTTATTTGGGCTATGTTTATTGGACTAATTGCGATGATTTTTCTCTAGTCTCAACACACGGATATATTTGCTAGTTTAATAAAAAAAGGGCAAAAATGTGGTCCAAATAATAATGAGAAACTCTCCATAATCAATTCTAGTCTGGCATCCTCGTATTTGTCTTTCAGCATTTGGTCACATGTACTCTGCTAACACATCAAAGCACTGGCAAGAAACAAAGTTTGTAATTAACATGCATTTTGGGCAAATTTCAGAGTAGCGACGTACCTATTGACAAGAAGGAAGGTGGTGGTGACGAAGGCTAGCTTTTTAGTACGTTTATATATAATCCTGTGGGATATCTGAAGGTTAGATGCCTCAACTTGACATGAGAAGATAAGTTATCCACGATGTCGTAAGTTCACGGTTCACCTGGACAAAATCCCACGCAGTTCGCAAAAGGTAATTGATTTATACAGTGAATCTGTGACGTCTACAGAGCATGATGCAGTTAGACCTTAAGTGGACTGTCAACATCCAAAGTGGCTTAAGACAACTAACACACAACTACGTTGTATCGCAGACGTCGTCGTTATAATAAAATACAGCTCGATCGATCAGTGCCCATGCAATCACAAGATCAACGACAAATTTGCGAAGTTAGTTAGTTGGCCATTGGCTACAAACTGCAGAGAGGCACACGATCAAGCTCCACACCGTACCACCACTTGACACGTATTTTAAACATGAGAACCCACAAACTTTAGGATGTGCAGAATGACACGGCCATATAGTGTTGGCACCGGCCGGCCCCCAACTGAAAGTGCACACCGGTGGCCTTGGTTTGCATGCCTTGGACGCTCTGCTCTGCGCTGGTGTGGCACCACGCCCTGCTCAGCGCCACTCAGGGGATTGCGTGGTGGACGCATTATGAAACGGTTGGCGCGCATGTGTCCGAGAGCGTGAGAGCCACATGCTTATATGTTTCGGGCGTGGCTAACCGGTGGAGGCTGCAATCGATCATCGTCGTCGTGTATAGGCCGGTCGTGCCGCCACCGCCGCCTCGGCGGCGGCGGGTCGTCACCGGAAGAATTAGCTAGCTGATGCGAGCGATGATCAAATGAGCGGAGGTGCTTTCATTTGTGGCCTTTGGGTGCAGGTTAAGGAGCTTCATCGGTCTATCTAGTCGTCACAAGAGGCACTTCATTGATCGACCTGACTCTGTCGATTTTTTTCGCCTTTCGGCTTCCATTTGGCCTTTTCGGCAACGGAAGAGGTGCAGTGCAGGGATGGACGGCCACGTAATCTAGTCTAGCTACTCCTTCCATCATATCACATCCATTAAGAGTGCGATCCTTAATTTTTATTATTAGTGACACTTGATAGTGTAAGGAATTGGATGCTCGTAGTCTAAGTAGGGGAGGAGGTGAATTAGACAACTTAAAATCTTAACATATGGTTTCCACTACTTTGCATAAAGTAACTAAATCATTCCTATCTAGTGTGGAACTCTCATACAAAACAAGTTTTACAACCTATAGCCAATCCTAACAAGATACTACTCTAGGAAGGTAAAGGCAAGCAAGGATTGCAAGAACGTAATGCGGAAATGTAAAGAGGGATGAGAGGAAGCAAACTCCTGACAAGTGATTTATCCCTTGGTATCAGTAGGCACTAAGCCACCACTAGTCTACGTTGTTGAAGCACTTCACACAAGAGTATTGCTTCTCGGTCAGCAAGTCTCTCCCAAGAGTATCACTTGACTTGCCACAAAGGCACTGCCAAGCTCCCTTGGTCACCTTGATGTCGTCTCCACTAAGGAGCTTCTCCACCAAGAGAGGGGTCTCCACGTCCCCCGAACAAAGTGTCTTCACTACACCACACCAAGCAAGAGGGTCGAAGACGTTCGCTGGAGAGCCACCATGGCCCCAAGGCTCCAGCGCACCTTGTACATCTTGATTCACTCGAGAATCACCTCACAAGATTGGCACACCTTACACTCACTCAGCTCTAAGCTAAGCCTAACACTAAACGCACACACAAAGCATGTGCAACACTTATGGATGAACACTTGAGCACTTGTATGGCTTGGATATGATCTTCAAAGTGTCTTCGACTCCACTGCACTTCCACACAATCCAGCAACCTCAAATGATGGGGTGGAAGGGGTATAAATAGCCTAAGGCATCCATAGAGCCATTTCTCCAACGACTAGTCTTTTTTAGTGTATCGTCGGATGAACCGACGCTATATATTTTCTGGGCATTGGTTCATCTGGTGCTACTAGCCGTTGCCTTCCACCACAGACTTTTGTTGACGTCAATCATCCGACGCATACACCGATGGCTCCAAACTGACCGTCGGTTCATCCAGTGCTGAAGGCAGGATCCATAGCTGCTCTCTGTCTTGGACCACATAATTTATCGAATGAACCGACACATTCATCTGATGCCTCTAGCGATTCATCTGGTGCTGCTGACAATTTTTTCCTCTGTGGCTAACGAGGGCCTGGATTAGGGCCCCTTAAGCGGCAAGATAATCACTCTCGGGGTGGAGTCATCTGACACCATTGACAACGTCAAGGCTAAGATCCAGGACAGGGAGGACTACAGATCCTTGTCAAGACCATCACTGGCAAGACGCCTTGTCTCCGACTAGTAGGTGGCTTCCACGACAAGTCTCCGCCTCGCACGACAAGTCTCCGCCTCGCACGACAAGTTTCCGTCCCGTACGAGGAGTCTCCGCCTCGCCCGAGGAGTCTCCGCCTCGCACGACAAGTTTCCATCCCGCACGAGGAGTCTCTGCCTCGCACGACAAGCCTTCGCCTCGCCCGAGGAGTTTCCGCCTCGCACCCGACAACTTGCTCGCACGAGGAGTCTCCGCCTCCGACTACTCGTTCGCACAAGTAGTTTCCGTCTCCGACTAAGACGGGGCCCACGCATGGAGGTCGGAGCGGGGGATCATGGGCCCCACACGAACGTGGTGCTGCCCCGGCGCTCGAGCTCCCCCGCAGCGACACGCAAGGCACCAGTTCCCCACGCCATGCAAACACCCCAGCTGGCGGCACACGCGGCCGGCCGGCTCTGACAGGAGCCGTAATGCTGCACTGTTCGCTCGCGCAGCCCCCAACACGCCGTCCCGTCCAACCTCTGCGGCACGCCAACCCCGTCAGAAACACTCAAGTACCCTCTACAAACGGCACCTATCTACATTTAGGCCCTAACGTGGCGGGCCTAACACACACCGGGTTGAGTCACCCACGAAAGAGCTTGGGGGAGGCGCCAGGTACTCGGAATGAACAGCGCCACCTGGACACGCGGCAGCCCCAAGCTCTACTACAGCTCAACCCCCCTTCAATGCTCCCTGGCAGACATCGACGTGGGAAAAGACCTCCCAGTTCTACGGCACTGTAGCACATATTTGTGTTCCTCTTTTACCCCTCGCCCTTGCGGCTATAAAAGGGAGAGGAGGGCAACCATCATAGAGACTGACGAACCGATCAACCAACACCTCACAGGGACTTGGGCTCGATACCCTCTCCCGACCAGTTTGTAACCCCTACTACAAACACACCTGGCATAAGAACACAGCTGCTCGACACTGGACGTAGGGTATTACTCCTCGGAGGCCCGAACCAGTCTAAACCCTCTGTGTCTCCTGTGCTAACCATCCGTGTCGGACACACGATCCGATACAAATTTACTGCCGGCGGTAGAGAACCCTGATAGTTGGCGCGCCAGGTAGGGGCACATCGTGTGTCTCGCCAAACTTCACCAACGATCCAGATGGAGGGCCGCGGGGTTTCGCTAACTCCTGGGGCCACCATGCTCTTTGGCTCTCTCGGCTTCGTCTACACCGGGCCGGCAGAGTCCGTCGTCGAGCGCACCTTCGCCCGACCTGCTCACCCACCGCCTTGACGGCGGGGGCGGGGCGCGCAGCATTCGTCCGAGGCTTCTCAGGCGAGACGATCATGGCCATGTTAGGGCCATGTTGATGGTGTATTTTGGTACACCAAACATGTTCATTACACTTTGGTTTGGAGTTGATTATGAAACTAACCCGCCACTAGGCACACTAATGGTATAACAAGTTCATCTTTGTATGTGCATTTGGAAGTGTTATGTTTTTGCAGGAAAACATGGACATAAAGGACGGAGTCACAACAAGTTCAAAGGAGCAAATGAGGAGTCCCGTTCGTGTTTGAGAGCATGATGAAATCACTCCCAAAGGTGGCAAGGACCAAGGTGTTACAAAGGAACATCCCCGAGGATTAAAGCGTAAAAGACCGAACTTCATGCGAGAAGACCCTCCATCTTGGACGAGAGGATGACATCGTCAAAATGATGCAATTGAAGGGGGCAAAGTGCAAAATGTCAAGAGGACCCACGTGCGCGAAGGGGCGACCGAACCGGGCCAAAATGGGCCTGGGCCGGCCGGCCCAACCTGTTCCAGCGTCGGTTCGGCCCCCCATTTCTTGAGCGTGAAGATGATTCAACCCTAAGTACGTGGAGGCGCCGCCATTCGCAGAGAGAGAGCCATTCGCCCGAGAGGCCGTCCACAAGCTAGAGAGGAAGGAGAGGGGAGAGATCATTCGCAAGGAGGATCGCTCTACTCGAAGGAAGCAACCACAAGTGGTGGAGGACGTCGAGGCCCTGCCAAGACACCCCCGGAGGAGAAGGAAGACACCGTCGGAAGCGTCACCATGATCAACGGTGCTATGCCTAGCACCTTGATGGGGTAATCTTCTCATTTGTCCATGGGTTGTAATCGATCTTGAGATGTAATTGTAGCTTTTATGGTTTCAATCTATCATCTAGTGTTGAAGATGCTTTCTTATTTAAGGTTAGCTACCATGCCATGTTGGGAGTATAGATCTCACTTCTCCCTTAGAACCCTTCAATACGCTGTGATCATCATAGGTCTAGTCATGAATACCTCCGCGTAGTGACAGTACGGGGGGAGGGAAAGGGCGAAACCGTGGTCACAATCCCCGGTAGATTAGATCGGTTTTGTATCTCTTAGCGGTTGCATGTTCAAGTATCGTAGACCCTTGGGCAAGTGTCTTTTACATATCTTGTGAGTTCAATCGTTCTCTCTAGTGTAGCGTAGTAGTTCTCTAGATTAACCATAGATTAGGGTTTGGTTAAGGTAGTTAGTAGTGCTAGATCAAACGCTTTAATCCCCTTGCTCCGCGGATTGATAAGAACCTAGGGAATCCCCGTGGTGAAAAAGGTGTAGGTCCGTACGCTTGCGGATCGTAGGTGGATACAAGTTTTATCCGTCAACAGGCCAAACCCAACACAGGAGCGTTTTAGGCTCACCGCCTACTACCTCACCGACCTCGCCTTCCAGGCCAGTGGGTCCGAGCCGCTGACTTGGGGCGAGTTCATGGAGCGGTACACCGTCATGTACCCCCACGGACAGCAAGGCCTCCCGGACGACCCGGGCTCCGCGGCGGCCCAACGAGCACCACCAGCACCCGTGCATGACTTCACGCGCGAGTGCTTCGTCTGCGAGGTAGGGAGCGCCAGCAGCTCCACAGACGCGAAACCGACACCGCGCCACCGCGCCGCGGACGCCCAGCGTCGGGCACGGCTCGACGAGCTCGCCGAGGCCAGGCGCCAGCTCGATGAGGAGGTGGCGAACCTCCACCGCACCCTCGGGGAAGAGCAGGAGCCGCGCGACCCCCAACACGCCCCGCGGCGAGAGGGGGAGAGGCCGCGCGATCCACAGCAAGCCCCGCAGCAAGTCCCGGTGCGGGAATAGCGCAGCGAGGGAGACGGCGAGCACCGGGAGCGTCGCCCGGCTCCCGCGCAGTCCAGGGCCTGCGCCCCGACACCACCAACTCGCGCCCGCCACGCAACGTCAACCGACACATCAACGAGGACGCCGACGTCGACAGCGGTGAGCCTCCGATCTTCAAGCGCGCATCACAGAACTTGGCAGCCGCAACCATGCTTTTGTGCGGCTGCCCCGAGGCGGCCACCCCTGAGGAGAGGAGGGTGTGACAGCAACTCAAAACGCTCCTCGAGACGGTAGTGGCACAACAGGCGGAAAGCTCCTCCTCCCACCAGCGGTCGGCGCGTGACGCGAGAGCGGCACAGTCCGTGCACCGCCAGAACCCGTCCCCCTCGCGGCATCGGAGCCGCGGTGAGGAGGCCGGTGGATCTGCGGTCAAGTAACATCTCGGACCAAACCGTGATGCCCGCGACACCATCGGGGCACGCCGCCGTGCTGCCGACGACGACAGCTACGACTACGGCAACAGTGATGACTGCGACCACTGCGACGAGCGCCGCCCGCGTCAATAGGACGACCGAAGGTGCTATGGGCGCTACGATAGCGATGATGACCGGGACTGCAGTTGGTCACCCAACTAGAGGGGGCCGCGTGCTTTCGGGCTGGGGGTACGTGACGCGTAGTTCCCCCACGGTTCCGGGCTCCGACGAACGTCCCCAGATACGACGGGGAGACCAACCCTAGCGTGTGGTTGGAGGATTACAGACTCGCGTGCCATGTGGGGGGAGCGACGGACGACCTGTTCATCATCAAGAACTTACTGCTCTACCTCGGAGACTTCACGCAGACCTGGCTCGAGCACCTGCCCCGCGGCAGGATCAATGACTGGACGGAGCTGCGCCGAACCTTCATCGACAACTTCCAGGGCACGTACACCCACCCCGGCAAGCACTGGGAGCTACGCAACTGCAAGCAGAAACCAGGGGAAAGTCTGCGCGACTACATCCGGCGCTTCTCCAAGTGCTGCACTGAGCTCCCTGGTGCGACGGACAATGACGCCATCTCGGCGTTCCAAAATGGCACGACCTGCACCACCCTCATCCACCGTCTAGGGCGGAGGACCCCCCGAACTACTCGGGAGCTCCTCGACATTGCGACCAACCACGCGGATGGCGAGGAAGCAGTAGCAGCCACCCTCAACACCCCTCAGGGCAAGGGGAAGCAGGTCATGGACGACGACGAGGGGCCGTCCTCGCGCTTCAAGAAGAAGAAGAACGACAAGCGTCGTCGTGACGACACCCTCGTCATGGCGGTCGAGCGCAAGGCCACGCGTCCCAAGAGCAATCCACCCAAGGCCGGTCCCCCGAAGGACCACTTCGAGAAGCTCCTCGAGGCGCCATGCACCCACCACGAGGTGCCCATCAAGCACGTGCTCAAGGACTACCACTTGATGAAGAATTACGTCAACGGCACACTCAAGCCAAATGCGGTAGATCCACAGAAGAAGGCCGCGCTGCTCCCCGACAACGACGACGATGACGTGGGGGCTCAATACCTGGGCGAGGAAGGGGCGGTCCACATGATCTTTGGCGGGTCCTCGACGCGACCCTCAAGGCGCCAAGAGAAGCTGATCCGGCGTGGGGTCTACAACACCGAGTCTGCAACGCCGTCGTACCTCAAGTGGTCGGAGGTTTCGATCACCTTCGACCTCACGGACCACCCTGACCGTGTGCCGCAGCCGGGATGCTACCCTCTTGTGGTGGCTCCTTTGTTCAAGACGAAGCAGATCCACAAGGTCTTGATGGACGGAGGGAGCGGCATCAACGTGCTCTACGCGTCGACGCTCGACGACATGGGCATCCTGCGGTCCCAGCTGCGGCCATCGCCTACACCGTTCCATGGGGTCGTCCCTGGAATGGAGGCACTCCCAATCGGGCAGATCGATCTGCCTGTTATGTTTGGGACATTGCGGAACTTCTGCACGGAAACTCTCACCTTCGAAGTGGTGGGGTTCTCGGGGACGTACCACGCCATCCTTGGGAGGCTGGCCTACGCGAAGTTTATGGTCGTGCCCAACTATACGTACCTCAAGCTGAAGATTCTCGGTCCGAAGGGGATCATCACGGTGGGGACCACGTTCCAGCACGCATTCGAATGCGATGCTGAGTGCTTCCAGTTCGCTGAAGCGCTCATCCGGTCTAAGAGGCTCCACGCCGAGCCTCCGTCCGAGGACCAAGACATCCCCGAGTCGTCCAAGCGAGCGGCCTGCTCTTTCGAGCCCGCCAAGGACGTCAAGGATGCGGCCGTCTCCGATGATGGCCGCACGCTCCATATCGGGACGGCGCTCGATCCTAAATAGGAAAGCGCGCTCGTCGACTTCCTCAAAGTGAACCTCGACGTGTTCGCGTGGAAACCCTCCGACATGAAGGGGATCCCGAGAGAGGTTGCCGAGCACAAACTGAACATCAAGCCAGGATTGAAGCCGGTGAAACAACGCCTCTGCCGCTTCAACGACGACAAGTGCAAGGCGATCGGCGAGGAAATCAAGAAACTTCTTAGTTCAGGGTTCATCCGAGAAGTATTCCACCCCGAGTGGCTTGCTAACCCTGTACTTGTAAAGAAGAAGAATAAGAAATGGTGGATGTGTGTTGACTATACGGGCCTTAACAAGGCATGTCCCAAGGACCCGTTCCCTTTGCCTTGCATAGATCAGGTAGTCGATTCGACAGCTGGGTGTGAAACCCTCTGTTTTCTCGATGCGTACTCCGGGTACCACCAGATAGCGATGTGCATAGCGGACCAACTCGCGACCTCATTCATCACTCCGTTTGGCGCCTACTGCTACAAGATGATGCCCTTCGGGCTCAAAAACGTGGGTGCCACATTCCAGAGATGCATGCGACGCGTCTTTGGAGATCTTATAGGGCGAATCATCGAGGCATATGTCGATGACATTGTGGTCAAATCAAAAAAGATTGGCGATCTAGTCCAAGACCTTAAGGAGGTGTTCGTGAAGCTGAGAGAGCACGGGGTAAAGCTTAACCCTGAGAAGTGCGTTTTCGGGATTCCGGGGGGTATGCTCCTCGGCTTTGTCGTGTCGGAACACGGCATTGAAGCTAATCCCGAAAAGATCTCAGCCATCACTGACATGGGGCCGATCCAGAATCTGAAGGGTGTGCAGCGCGTCACGGGCTGTCTCGCGGCTCTCAGCCGTCTCATTGCTCGACTCAGAGAGCGCAGCCTGCCGCTGTACTGCCTGATGAAGAAATCCGACCATTTCACATGGACGCCTGAAGCTCAGGAAGTGGTTGACTCACTCAAAAATCTACTGAAGAGCCCATCTATTCTTACGGCCCCGGCACCCGAGGAGCCGATGCTCCTGTACATTACCACGACGACCCAGGTGGTCAGTGCTGCGTTAGTGGTCGAGTGAGAAGAGCCCGGAAGATCACTCAAGGTGCAGCGGCCAGTTTATTTCGTGAGCGAGGTACTCTCCGTCTCAAAAACCCGCTACTCGCAAATGCAAAAACTGGTGTATGCTGTCCTGATCACCAAGCGCAAGCTTCGCCACTACTTCGATGCGCACCCCATCACGGTGGTATCCAAGTACCCGCTCGGAGAAGTGATCCAGAACCCCAAGGCTGAGGGGAGGATAGCCAAGTGGTCCCTCGAGTTGATGGGGCACAACATAACCTACGCACCGCACCGTGCCATCAAGTCGCAGGTGCTGGTAGACTTTGTCGTGGAATGGACAGAAATCCAAACTCTGCTGGCGCCCATCGAGCAAGAGACATGGATAATGTACTTCGACGGCTCTGTCATGAAGGAAGGAGCGGGCGTAGGCCTTGTCTTCATCTCGCCCCTAGGCGTGCGCATGGAGTACATGGTCCGACTACATTTCCCCGCCTCCAACAATGTCGCCGAGTACGAAGCACTTGTCAACGGCCTGCGAATCGCAATCGAGCTCGGGATCCGTCGTCTCGAGATCAGAGGGGACTCAGAGCTTGTCGTGGATCAAGTCATGAAAGAGAAAAATTGTGTTGATCCGAAGAAGGCGGCGTACTGTCGTGCCGTACGCGAGTTGGAGGACAAGTTCCATGGGCTCGAGCTTCATCATGTGCTGCGTGACTACAACAAGGCTGCGGACATTGTTGACGGTCCTTACAACAAACTTTTGACCATCAACATCTCGGCTACGGTAGCGCTTTATAACAAATTTCATGCATGTTTTAGGTGCTAACAAGGTTCCACGAGTTGTGTTGAGTTTTTATCTGCAGGATCAAGATTAGGGGGCAATTCCGGAGCACCGAGCCACATAAGGTAGGCACGGCCGCACCTAGTGGTACGGCCAGCCCTACCTTGCACCACTATGCAGGTTCACACCGAGTAAAGTCCCATGCATCAGCTCCCAAAAGACCGAACTCATCACGATCGTGCTGGATGAAGCAAACACACCACAGGCGAGCAACACAGGAGCCAGGAGGCAGGGTCGGCCGCACCACCAGGGCCGGCCGCACCTGCCCAACTCGCCCAAACGTGCCACCAAGCCTCCGTCACTCAAGGGAACACAGCTGTGAACGATCCTGATCGAAGGAATAAGGTCGGTTTGATCCAGAGGTTGAGATTAGCCTCACTTGGATCCATGGACCCACAAGTCAGCGAACAACCGACGTGTGACAACATCCAAGGCTTCATCTACCCACTAGAGCACGATCCGGAGTGGATGACAAGGGGGCCCAGGGCCGGCTGCACCAAGAGGGCCGGCCGCACCTCCATCCCTCAGCAAACCGACACACAACCGCCTTCAAACCGCCTCAGGGACCAAATCACAGATGCACGATCGAAGGCGGTGGAAATCACAGGGCCGACCGCACCTGGAGATACGGCCGCACCTCCTTGCCCGGCACTGCAGCTCCCTCTCGCCTACAAGTACCCCCTCCTGCAGCCACCGACCCATGGGGCTATAAATTGAGCCTAGCACCTCATGGAAGAGTACAAGTGATTAGAAGCAAGTGGCGGAGCCCTGCAGAAGTTAGTATTAAGAGAGTAGGGAGAGAGAGAGAGTTGAGTGTTGGAGTAGAAGCCGGAGTCGGTCTGCTTCTTGTACCTCGGCGGGTGCGGTACAACTTCGGTCGTCCACACCCGGGATACTTTGTAAGTTCGGATTCGTGAGTAACTAAGTCTCAAGTCATTTCATTGTTTGCTCTTAAGTTCCTCGATTATGGTTTAAGTAGTTTCTACTTATCGTGATTGCTTTGCTCTAGCGCGGGGTAAAGTAGTGCTTGGTTAGTGTAGACGCGGTGTCTAGACTCTCCGGTACCTTGGATTGCTTCCCGGTTCAATGGAATAGTTGTGGTACCCTAGGGAGGTGACAACTCCGGACGGGCTCTGTAGTCCACCACGTTAGTTCCGGCAGGTAGGAGTTACGACATCAGAGCCCCCTTCTCATCCCTTTTTGTGGCTCTTTTCCCTTTGGCCCCGACGAGCGACAAGTTGTGCCTTGATTCTATCTGTGACCCTCACGAGTCCCAAACTTCATCAGCTATCCTATCTCTACCCGAAATCTACCCTTGTCTTTCTATCCTTCATCACCATTTCCCCCGGACAAATTAGTTCAGGTTCTCTACACTTCTCGTTCCCCGTGGAAATCGATACCTTGGAATACTCCCGGGTGAAAGCTACAGCGGTATCCGTGCGCTTGTGGATTTATCTGTGATTGTGTAGTATACCAACAGGCTTTCAAGCGCCGTTGCAAATCTAGTAGCGACGTAAGAAGTGCCAACAAGCTTTCTGGCGCCGTTGCCGGGGAACGGTAGCTGTTTTGATTCTGAACCCAGTTTGTCCGTGTATCACCCCATTTATCACATGAATTCCGATCCAACCCTTTTTTATTTTTTCGCTCCAAAGGGCGATCATTTGGAGCCTCCACCTTCATCACATTCCATTGAAACACCTAGCTATGAGCTACGTCCTGGCTTCATAGCTATGGTCCGAGAGCAAAGCTTCTCTAGAGATAAGGATGAAAGTCCTTATTCCCACCTGCGTGAGTTCGAACAACTTTGTTTGTGTCTTGTGATCGCAGGAATGAGTCAAGATACCTTGAAATGGAAACTCTTTCTGTTTTCATTAACGGGGAGAGCAAAACAATGGTATTTGCTCAGTGTGAGAAGTATGGAGGGGGACTGGGAATGTTTACGAAAGGCTTTTTGCATAACATTCTTCCTGACTCCCCAAGTAGTGAAACTCCGATGAGAGGTCATCTGTTCTGAGCAACGGAAGACCGAATCTCTAGGAGCCGCATGGGCGAGATTTACGAAAACCGTAGACTCTGGTCCAGACCTTGGTATCGCAGAGCCCATTCTTTTGCAACATTTTCGCGATGGTCTTGAACCAGAGTCAGCAATTTTCTTAGACTCTTCTTCCGGAGGATCTTTCACTCATCTCACCTTGTCTGAGTGTAAGGACATTCTAACAAAAAATCCTTCAAAATACCCCTTACACGGGTGTTTATGATGAATTCCCGGATGAGGAAGAGATCACTCAGGAGGAGCACATGCCAAACACTCTCTCGGAACCAAAACCCATAGAGGAGGAACCCACTTTCCCAACTATCCAATCCATAGAGGATTGCACTCCTCTAACAAAAACATGGTTCACCGATGAACCATTTCAACCATATAGAGAGTTTGACGACCCCTCGTGCGATTTCGTCTACGAGTTTTACGATGAGCTATTTGCTGACTTTGGGAATATTTGGAATTACCAAAGAGTAGAGAGACCAAAAGCACAAGAGGAGCCGGAAACTCCTATCTCTTGCTCAGAGGAACGAGCCGAGCATTTTAGGCTCATTACAAATCTTTCGGCCATCATGAGTAGAGAATGGTTGGATGAGGCGGAAGCCTCGACCGATGTCATAAAACTCCCAACCAAAATGCGGCACACTAGATGTGAACTCATGGGGAATAAGCATGATGTCGGGTATGAACCTAGCCTAGGGGTCAACATTATCAGTTCATCCTTAGCAAAATCCCTAGCAGCCGTATCTTCTCTCTCAAGATCTTCGAAACTCCTTAACATTCCCTCAGGAGAGACATTAGGTTGCCAGGGCATTCTTCGGGTGTTTCCCGTAAAAATTACGGAACACGGGCTTTATCTTGATTTTCATCTCTTTGATCTACCTTGTCATCACACCCATTCAATCATCATCGGTAGACCTATCATGAAAATCTTAGAGCAATCCCCAAGGAAACCAGAGTTGGAGCTAAAGATCGGTGATGACTTCCTACCGGTGTCTTACCTTAGAACCGAAAACACCCCGGTAGAAGCCGAACCCAAACCGGACTTACTAGAGGAGGTGATGGCCGCTTCCCTAGCAGAGCTAGCTCAACCAAACTTTGAAGAGGAAATCCCGTTCTTCACAGAGGAGGATGAGGCCCCAGTCTCATTTAAGCTTGACCCAACCGAGAAACCGGAGCGACCACCAATAGAGCTCAAACCTCTTCCTCCGGGATTAAAGTATGCGTTTCTCCATGGGAATCAAGAAACTCCAGTGATCATCAGGGATAAGCTATCTGAGGTGGAAACTCAGCAGCTCATCACTATTCTTGAAACCCATCGATCAGTACTAGGATATTCTCTTCAAGATCTCAAGGGAATTAGCCCCAATCTTTGCACACATAGGATTCCCATCGAACCCGACGCAACCCCTTCAAGAGAACCTCAACGTCGACTCAACAACAATATGAGGGAGGTAGTGAAAAAGGAAGTCTTAAAACTCCTTCATGCTGGGATTATCTACCCCGTACCCAATAGTGAATGGGTTAGCCCCGTTCAAGTTGTGCCAAAGAAGGGAGGCATGACGGTGGTGCACAATGATAAGAATGAGCTCATCCCTCAGCGCACCGTCACAGGATGGCGTATGTGCATAGACTATCGCAAGCTTAACAAGGCCACCAAGAAAGACCACTTTCCCCTTCATTTCATTGATGAGATGTTGGTACGGTTAGCGAAGCATTCCTTCTTTTGCTTCCTAGACGGCTATTCTGGTTATCACCAAATTCCTATCCATCCCGATGACCAAGATAAAACCACTTTTACATGCCCTTATGGAACTTACGCCTACCGACGAATGTCCTTTTGGCTATGTAATGCTCCAGCCTCTTTTCAATGTTGCATGATGTCAATCTTCTCAGATATGATCGAACAAATCATGGAAGTATTCGTGGATAATTTCTCGGTTTATGGAAAGACCTTCTCGGAATGCCTTAAAAATCTTGATAAAGTCCTTAGAAGGTGTGTCAAGAAGGATCTTGTCCTCAACTGGGAAAAGTGCCATTTCATGGTAAGAGAAGGGATTGTCCTCGGACACAGGGTGTCCGAACGAGGGATAGAGGTGGATAGAGCTAAGATAGAAGTTATTGAACAACTTCCATCTCTAGCCAATGTCAAAGGCATCCGTAGTTTCCTAGGCTACGCAGGATTCTACCGTAGGTTCATCAAAAACTTTTCAGAAATTGCTCGTCCCTTGACCAAACTCTTAGCTAAGGACACCCCTTTCGTTTTCGATGAAGAATGCCTCATTGCATTCCATACCCTCAAGAAAGCCTTGATCTCAGCCCCGATTATCCAACCTCCTGATTGGAGTTTGCCTTTTGAGATCATGTGCGATGCTAGCGATTATGCCGTTGGGGCGGTCCTAGGACAAACTAAGGACAAGAAA
This sequence comes from Cenchrus fungigraminus, assembly GCA_036936925.1. NCBI lineage: Eukaryota > Viridiplantae > Streptophyta > Magnoliopsida > Poales > Poaceae > Cenchrus > Cenchrus fungigraminus. The sequence continues at coordinate 55,720,854 of CM072768.1, read as the reverse complement.
CACCATGCTATAGCTTATGCTAGCAAGACTCTCAACGGTGCTCAGCTGAATTATGCTACCACCGAGAAAGAGCTCTTAGCTGTGGTCTTTGCAATAGACAAGTTTAGGTCCTACCTAGTGGGGGCCAAGGTGATTGTCTTTACAGATCACGTCACTCTCAAGTATCTCCTCACGAAGAAAGATGCAAAGCCAAGATTGATCCGATGGATTCTACTACTCCAAGAGTTTGACATAGAAATCAAGGATAAACCAGGAGTAGAAAATTCAGTAGCAGATCGCTTATCAAGGCTTCATCTAGAGCATGACTCATCACTGCCAATCAATGATTTCTTGAGGGACGACACACTCCTCAGGGTAGACAACAATGATCCTTGGTATGCAGACATTGTCAATTTTATGGCATCAGGATATGTGCCACCCGGGGGAGATAAGAGGAAGTTAATATACGAGAGTAGACTCCATATGTGGGACGAGCCCTATCTATTCCGCATATGCGCAGACAGTCTCTTATGACGCTGCAAACCATCATGGGAAGTGAATGGCATCTTAGAAAGGTGTCACTCATCAGAATATGGAGGACACTATGGAGCATTTCGCACCAATGCGAAAGTTTGGCAGTGTGGATCTTTTGGCCCACTATGTACCAAGATGCCAAGGATTTTGTGAGAAGGTGCCCATGATGTCAGAAGCATGGTAACATCAGTACAAGAGATGCCATGCCCCTCACCACCAATCTTCAAGTCAAAATCTTCGATGTCTGGGGGATTGCCTACATGGGACCTTTTCCAATGTCAGGGAATTGTGAATACATACTAGTGGTAGTGGATTATGTGTCAAAATGGGTAGAAGCAATACCTTGTCACACAGTAGCTGCTCGAAGCTTGAAGAAAATGTTCCATGACATAATATTCCCTAGATTCGGAGTACTGAAGGTAGTCATCAGTGACGAGGGATCACATTTCATTGATGGGAACTTCAGAAGATACTTGAAAACTCAAGGAGTGGAGCACCGAGTCGCTACTCCATATCATCCCCAAACAAGTGGTCAAGTTGAAACATCAAACAAGCAAATCAAGAACATCCTTCAGAAGACCGTCCACGAGATGGGAAGAGGATGGAAAGATAAACTTCCCGAAGCATTGTGGGCATATCGCACGGCCTACAAAACTCCCATTGGTATGACACCATACCAATTGGTCTATGGGAAGATATGTCACTTGCCCGTGGAACTGGAGTACAAATCACATTGGGCTATCAAGAAATGGCATATGGATCTTCCCACCGCCGGGATTAAAAGACAAATGCAATTGGGAGAACTCGAGGAATGGAGGGAAAAGGCATATCACAATGCAAAGATGTATAAGGAGAAAACCAAGAGGTGGCACGACAAGAGGATCATGAAGAAATCTTTTGAACCAGGAGATAAGGTACTACTCTTCAACTCTCGCTTTAAACTTTTTGGTCGTGGAAAGCTTAGAAGTAAATGGGATGGCCCTTTTACGGTTTTAAATTCTGCTTCGCATGGGGCCGTAACCCTACAAGATTCAGAAGGAAACACTTTTAAAGTAAATGGGCAAAGACTTAAAATCTTCCTTGAACCAAACATGCCTAACCTCGAAGAATTTGACGTTATCGAGGTCCTTAACTTGGATTGAATGGAGTCTTGCTTGTCTTGTGTATATAGAGTGTTTCTTGTTTGTTTTCCTGCTTCTTTTTGCTCTCTTTTCTTAGTTGCCACGAAGCCAGCCTTTTGGGGGAATAGGCTAGGGCCAGCCGCACCTCCTCCATCTGGCTCTCGGCTGCGCGTGAGCTAGGGTATCTAGTATCTCCCCGTGTGCTATCCAGATAACCCCTGAAATCCTCGCGTAACGAGTTCTTCTCCAAGAACCCATCTCCTTTCCAAAAACCCTCGCCTTCTCGCCATCTCCTAGCAACCCATGGGTGGTGACGGCCCTAGCAACCTCTCCAAGATGTCGGCACCCACTACCCCTGGCGGTGCGTCCTCGAAAGCGCTCGCAGGAGGTTCCGGGGTGGGATCAAGCCAAAACTCGCCGCGCCAAGGGTCCCTGGCCCTTGCTCAGGCATCCCAGGAGGCAACCCTAGGAGGGGGTAGGACCGGCCGCACCACCCAGGTCCGGCCGCACCTGGCCCGTTCGGCCAGCCCGACCGATGTGCACAGGAGGTCCTTGTCCCCCAGGAGAACGATCGGAAAAGGAAAGCCCCGACGTTCAGAGTCACCGGCACGCCCTACAACGGGCCAGTTGAACCTAAAGGAGCCGGAGACGCCAATCTCTAGGTGACTCTTCAATGAGTCACCAACGGAGAACATCTTCGCCATAAAGACAGCTGGGGCAGAATTCTTCAAGCCCCCAACAGAGGGGAAATACAAGATCATTGGGCGCAAGACTCCCTGTGGGTATGAGAAGCAGTTGATCCCTCGTTTGGATAGGGATGATCTGGAACCCGATGAATCCATCTTCTCCACCCCTACTAGAGGGATGCGCCACCGCAAGCCTCCACCAATCCGTGGTCCTCCCGGCTAGTTTGAAGATTCGGATGAGGATTCCGAGGACGCGGATCCTTATGAGGGTCTTCGTAATGAGATCGCCGAGCTAAAGATGAAGAACAACTTGCTGGAGGAGCGCATAGCCGAGGCCGAGCTCGGGCGGATGGACATGGATGACAAGATGGAAATTCTCTGCAAAGCCCTCTGCAGCAAGTTTAGGCGCCTGTTAAAGGAGCTAGGGCGTCTAGATCTCTACGACTGCGTTTTACCTTAGATCTCTAGCGTATGATCCATGTAGCATCTCGTTAGTTTCGTTTCCTTCCTTGTGTGTTAGTTTTGCTTTTCAGAAACTTGTTTGCTTTAATTAGTTTATGTTTGCCTGAATAAAGAGATGCTGCAAACACCTTGTGGTCAAGTGACCACCTTATAAATCTCTGGTCAATTTGCTGCTCTGGCCGGTGATTTGAGCCAGCCAGAGATTCTTTTTTCACCCGGTTTACGAGTGCGCAGGAAAAACGAAAGGAGGTAGGGCCGGCCGCACCTAGAGGGCCGGGCGCACCTACCTTCGTCACACAAATACGAAAACAACGACGTGTAGGTAACCGAGGTGCACCAGAGACAGCTCGCGAAGCATGACACAAAATTTGGAGGGTCGGCCGCACCACCTAGGGCCGGCTGCACCTGTCATTTCTTCACGAACCGAACATCTTCATGCCGAGTCATGCTGGTTTGACCCCCTAACTCATCTCGTGATGTTATCTTATGACTATCTTATTTATCTTGCTTAGTATCAAAACTGCATTATCATGCTTTTGAAAATGTTGCCTACCCATCCTCACTTCGGGAATGAGGAATAATCGCTAAGTTAAACCTTTGCAAGAACCTAGTATACAATTTTATACTCTATAGGCTTGATGAATTTGTTGGTTCTCTTCGAAACATGAGCCTGAATTAAAACTTTGTGGGATGCAAATACTTATGACCAAACCTAAGGTGTTGACTAGTATGATATGGTGCGATAATGTTAATCTTGCTCTATCTCATAGTATGGTGAAAATCTCAGATGAATTTCTTTTGAAAATAAAACAAGACAAGTTCCTCAATGGTCATATTACCTACCAAAGCCATATGTTGCTATCAAAGTTAAACCTTCTACATATGCTTGCTTGCGACCCGTTGAGTTTTGCTAAATTGTTGTGACCCTTGGTAGAATCTTTTCATGCTTCCATGATCGAGATCACGTACAGCCACATATACATGCTAACTCCTACACCGGGAGTTACGCAAGACATGCCATCCATCCACCAAAAATAAATACTCCAAGTTCCAAAGAGATTTCTCTTCTTGAGAGAGAGGGGTCATTGCAAAAAAAAGGAAAAAAATGCTCAAAGAAGCATAGAAAAAAAAATGTGCTCCAATCAAAGAGCATAGAAAAAAATATATGAAGCATAACCCCCCTCCAAAAGCAAGAGGAGAATCTCAAAACAAGGAGTGTCTAGAAAACCAAGAAAAAGTTCTCCACACACTTGCACATATCGATCAAGTTGCATGACTAGTTTCTTCTTGGATCCGGTCTTTGGCTCAGCAACATTATGTGGCACAAGTGAGTCTCATGCTTATCCTACCCAAAGCTCCACATACAAGCCATAGAGTAGGAAGTTGAGGCTCGTTCAAAAGCCTTTGGTGAGGTAACAAACACCACTTGAGTGATCGAGGGAACCATCCGAGGAACTTTGTCTCTCTTTGCAAAATTTTCAAAACTCCGAGATAGAATCCAGAAAAAGAGAAGAGTGAGTGATGCAAAATCAAAACCGTTCTACTCTTCAACCTCCGAAGGCAAGGTGAAAAGTTACGAGCCCCACAGGTAAGCAAGGCAAAGTTTCTTTGGTGCCAATACTTTCAAATAGCCAGTAGGGCATGGAATTGTGCACTAGTACTTGCAGGGGGGTAACACGAAGCAATGTCTGATCCACCTTTCAAGACTAGGCTTTGCTCGAGGACGAGCAAACGTCTAGTGTGGGGGAGTTTGTTGACGGTCCTTACAACAAACTTTTGACCATCAACATCTCGGCTACGTTAGCGCTTTATAACGAATTTCATGCATGTTTTAGGTGCTAACAAGGTTCCACGAGTTGTGTTGAGTTTTTATCTGTAGGATCAAGATTAGGGGGCAATTCCGGAGCACCGAGCCACATAAGGTAGCCACGGCCGCACCTAGTGGTACGGCCGGCCCTACCTTGCACCACTGTGCAGGTTCACATCGAATAAAGTCCCATGCATCAGCTTCCAAAAGACCGAACTCATCACGATCGTGCTGGATCAAGCAAACACACCACAGGCGAGCAACACAGGAGCCAGGAGGCAGGGTCGGCCGCACCACCAGGGCCGGCCGAACCTCCAGGGCCGGCCGCACCACTAGGGCCGGCCGCACCTGCCCAACTCGCCCAAACGTGCCACCAAGCCTCGGTCACTCAAGGGAACACAGCTGCGAACGATCCTAATCGAAGGAATAAGGTCGGTTTGATCCAGAGGTTGAGATTAGCCTCACTTGGATCCATGGACCCACAAGCCAGTGAACAACCGACGTGTGACAACATCCAAGGCTTCATCTACCCACTAGAGCACGATCCGGAGTGGATGACAAGGGGGCCCAGGGCCGGCCGCACCAAGAGGGCCGGCCGCACCTCCTTCCCTCAGCAAACTGACCCACAACCGCCTTCAAACCGCCTCAGGGACCAAATCACAGATGCACGATCGAAGGCGGTGGAAATCACAGGGCCGGCCGCACCTGGAGATACGGCCGCACCTCCTTGCCCGGCACTGCAGCTCCCTCTCACCTACAAGTACCCCCTCCTGCAGCCACCGACCCATGGGGGCTATAAATTGCGCCTGGCACCTCGTGGAAGAGTACAAGTGATTAGAAGCAAGTGGCGGAGCCCTACAGAAGTTAGTATTCAGAGAGTAGGGAGAGAGAGTTGAGTGTTGGAGTAGAAGCCGGAGTCGGTCTTCTTCTTGTACCTCGGCGGGTGCGGTACAACTTCGGTCGTCCACACCCGGGATACTTTTTAAGTTCGGATTCGTGAGTAACTAAGTCTCAAGTCATTTCATTATTCGCTCTTAGGTTCCTCGATTATGGTTTAAGTAGTTTCTACTTATCGTGATTGCTTTGCTCTAGCGCGGGGTAAAGTAGTGCTTGGTTAGTGTAGACGCGGTGTCTAGACTCTCCGGTACCTTGGAATGCTTCCCGGTTCAACAGAATAGTTGTGGTACCCTAGGGAGGTAACAGCTCCAGATGGGCTCTGTAGTCCACCACGTTAGTTCTGGCAGGTAGGAGTTACGACATCAGAGCCCCCTTCTCATCCCTTTCTGTGGCTCTTTTCCCTCTGGCCTCGACGAGCGACAAGTTGTGTCTTGATTCTATCTGTGACCCTCACAAGTCCCAAACTTCATCAGGTATCCCCTCTCTACCCGAAATCTACCCTTGCCTTTCTATCCTTCGTCACCATATCCCCCGGACGAATTAGTTCAGGTTCTCTACACTTCTCGTTCCCCGTGGAAATCGATACCTTGGAATACTCCCGGGTGAAAGCTACAGCGGTATCCGTGCGCTTGCGGATTTATCTGTGATCGTGTCGTATACCAACAGGCTTTCTAGCGCCGTTGCAAATCTAGTAGCGACATAAGAAGTGTCAACAGACATCCTCACCAAGGCAGCGTCAAGCCGCAAGCCAGTACCACACGGGGTGTTTCCCAGCGACCAGCACACGCCGTCCGTGCGGGTCGAGAGAGAGCAGCCACAACAACCCGAGGGGCCGGAGGTCATGGAGATTGATCAGCAGCCCGAGCCAAACCTCGAAGATCCAGACTGACGCTTTCCTATCCTCGAGTGGCTGGTCGAAGGGAAGCTGCCCTCCGACCAGATGGAGGCGTGTCGCATCTCTCGACGAGCCAAGGCATTCGTCCTCATCGAGGGCGAGCTCTACAAGCGAGGTGCTGCGGGCGTACTCATGCACTGCATCTTGAGGGATCAAGGCAAGGAGCTGCTCCAAGAGATCCACGTCGGAACGTGCGGGCACCACGGCGGTCCGAGGACTCTTGTCGGGAAAGCCTTCCGACAAGGGTTTTACTGGCCAACAGCGGTGGCGGACTCCAAGGACATCGTGCGACGCTGCGAGGGACACCAGTTCTACGCACGACAAACCCACCTCCCGGCGCAAGCGCTCCAAACCATACCGATCATGTGGCCCTTCGCTGTATGGGGCCTAGACATGGTGGGGCCACTCCGACAAGCGCCCGGGGGCTTCACGCATCTACTTGTCGCCATCGACAAGTTCTCAAAGTGGATCGAGGCCCGACCAATAGTGAAGGACGCTCCGAGGAGGTCGTAGCGTTCTTCACTGACATCATTTATCGTTTCGGCATCCCAAATACAATCATCACCGACAATGGCACCCAGTTCACGGGGAAAAAGTTCCTCAATTTCTGCGATGACAACAACATCTGTGTGGACTGGTCTGCCGTGGCGCACCCGAAGACGAACGGACAAGTTGAGAGGGCCAACGACATGCTCCTGCAAGGACTGAAGCCCCGTATCTTCAAACGCCTCGAGACGTTTCGCGCAAGATGGGTTGCCGAGCTGCCGTCCGTCCTCTGGAGCCTGCGCACCACGCCTAGTCGAGCTACAAGCTTCACGCCGTTCTTCATGATACACGGGTCAGAAGTTGTCTCCCCACGGACATCGACTACGGCAGTCCGAGGGTCCAGGCGTACACCGAGGAAGGGAACCAAGTCGCGCTTGAAGATGCAATCGACCAGCTCGACGAAGCGCGTGACGTGGCACTCCTGCACTCAGCACGGTACCAGCAAGCCTTGCGGTGCTACCACGAACGCAACGTGCGTAGCCGTGAGTTCCAGGTCGGGGACCTGGTCCTCCGACGAGTCCAAGGCAGCAAGGATCGACACAAGCTCGCACCCCCATGGGAGGGGCCGTTCATCATCGATCAAGTGCTCAGACCCGGGACGTTCAAGATCCGATACGAAGACGGCAGGGTCGTCTCCAACGCGTGGAACATAGAACACCTGGGGCCATTTTACCCTTGAGTAATGTTCCCGTTTTATCTTATGAATCAATGAATGAATGCCGCGTTCCTTTGTTCATACATCCATGAGTTCGTAAGCTTTCACGTTTGGCATCTTCTTTATGTGCTGCAACGTTTCTTAAGGCTGAGCGGCGAGCGTCCCTGCACCTTTGCAGAAACGCTCACTGCTCGGGGGCTACCCAGGGCATGATGCCCTCCTTTCGTTCTTCTATTTTTAAAACAGAACTCATTGACAACCATGTCGCAACCGATCGCACACGCGAGAGGTTTTTTGGCGGAACGCTCATACTTGCGAAAGGAAAAAGTGGTGATCTGTGAGTGACTTGGCGCTGCTGCTCGTTCAAAAGCTCCTAGCACCTACGCCTCCACGGCTACGGTGCGAAGACTTGCGAGCACAGTCCAGGTCCACAGGTCTCCATTTGGCCTCTTTTAAAAGTACTCGGGTAACCGCTCGGGCTCCTACCTAAAATGATTTTGACAAAAAAATACGCGAGTTACTTTTCAAATTTCTCCGAGTGCTCAGGGGCTGCGAACACGTCACATCACTTGGTGGCTTGGGTTGGCTAGGCTTTCCGACTCCTACGCCCCCGCGGCTCCAGAGTGAAGCTCGGTTAGCTCGAGTCTCTAAGTTCTACTACTCGGTTCCGCAGTCATCCCCTAGTGCTCGAGAATGTTTGAGTGGTAACATGTTTGGACAAGTTTTTAGCGATATGAAACTGTTCTGAGGCAATATACACATGAGCTTGTTCTTAGTTGTCTACGACATGACATGATACATCTAATTTGAAGGCCTGGAGTTGTCTTGGACTTCTGGTGTGTCTTGTGGAATCAAGTCCAGGTCCTTTATTGCTACGTCGGCCATGGCACGGGCGAAGGTGGCGCAGTCCTCCTCGAGCTGGTCACAGTGGTCGTCAGAGCAGCCAGGAGCCCAGCCGCCGCTCAGTGCTGTGTGGTCCAGCCCCTGGTAGTGCGAGTCAAACATGGCCAACACACGGTGCACCACCTTCCGAGCAGTCGATAGTTCTCGATCCTTGACCACGCCCGGAAGAAGTCCTAACCGATCTTCGAGTGCCCCGGGAAGTGGCTGGAGAAGGGGAACGCCAAGCTCCGACAAGATCCGGTCGACAAACCGCCCGAACTTGACGCGATCCTGGATGTCCTTTTGGCGTGACGCCTCTGCCTCACGCTAGGCCCTCCTGGATTCCTCGAGCTCGGTCTTGATTTCTTGCTGGGCTTTCCGGGACTCCTCGAGCTCGACCTTGACCCCTGAAGAGGGACAGGGAGTCGTAAAAATAGTTGCAACGCGAGCAAGCAAGAAGAAAAACAAAGATAAAGCCAAGGGATCGTACTCTCGAGCTGCTCCGACAACCTCTTAGCCACCCCGCCCATCTCGAGGATCTTCAGCTCGACGTCATTCACCTTCTTCGCCTCCTCCGTGAGCCGCACGACTATCGCGGCGCGGGCCACACGCAGCCCTGTCCCCACGAGGAGACAAGTCAGCGCTGCCAAAAACCAACAAAAAGAAAGAAGCCTGCAGCAACCAGAGGCGTTCAAGTTTACTCACCGTCGACGTCCTGCTCCAATTTGGCATTGGCGTTCCAGAGCCGGATCCCCTCGTCGGTGGCATCCTGGAGCTTGGCGGCTAGGTCGGAGACCTGCTTGTTGGCCATCCTGAGGTCCACCCCGGTGTTGACCAGGTCCTGCTCTAGCCCGGCCACTTTCGACTCGAGCACCGTCTTCTCCTGGGCGGCGGCATCAGTGGCAGCAGCGGCGGCAGTGGCCCTCTCGGCGGCCTTGTTGGCAGTTGTTGCGGCAGCCCTCAGCTCCGCAGCTGTCGCCTCCGCTTGGGCCAACCTCGCCTCAACGGTCTCCCACTCCGTCGCGGCGACAGCCCCGGCTGACTGCGCATCCGTGGCGCGATCCTCTGCAAACTTCACAGTGGCCTCGAGCGCGGTCCTCAATGACACCTCGTTCGCCACCGCCCCAGCGGCGGCCAGACGAGCGACTGCCAGCTGCATCTCCAGCTGGAACCGCTCCGCCCGGAACTCCTCGTTGACGCGCGCCTTCTTGGCACCGCACTCCATGAGCGTCTGTTCCCGACGAGGAGTCATCTACCGCAACACTTGCAAAGACAGGGAAAACAATCCAATGTTGGACTCGACAGGACTCACCGTCGTCGCGGGGAGGATGAGCTCGTCGAACGCCCGCTGCCCCCACCCGAGGCCTCGTTCGAGGCGGCGACGGGCTACGACCTCTTCGTCTTCATCATCATGCGGGTCCACTTCGCAGGCTGCGGTCCACGTGGAGCGCACGAGGTCAGAGATCCACGCTCCTCCCTCTGCCGGCTCCGTCAATAGCCCTGCGCCCGAGAAGAGGCGGCTGCCCAAGCTCTCCCCGACCTCCTGGATCTCCGGGGAGGCACCGCCTATTGCATCCACGGGAACAACGCGTTCTTGCGGGTCTGAGTGAGGTGGGCTTGCGGTGGGTGCTGCTTCGACGTCAGGTGTGGTGAGCCGGGGCGACGACAACTCCGATGCGCTCACGACGGGCGTCTCCACGACCGCGATGGGGGTTGGGGATGCAGCGACAGCCAGCTTCACCGCGGCCGCTCTGACCAGGGGCTCCTCGAGATTGACCTCGACCACCCCGGCTGTGGCTGTGGTCTCAAGGGCCCCGGCCGCTCCAACCGAGATCAACCCGGACCGCTCCGTCTCGGCCACCTCAACCGCGGGCTCCTTGGGGTCAGACCCGGCCGCTTTGACCGCGGCTGCGGCCTCGAGGGCGGACGTTCCAGATGCTTCGATCGCTGGCGCCTCTGGTCCCGCCAGGCACCGCTATAGCTCGGCCTCAAAGGCGGCCGTGTCGCCGCCCGAGAGGTTGGAGTCGTCAAGGTCGGCGATCTCCTGGGGTCGGACAGACGCCTCGGGAGCCATCGGCACCTCCGTCGCGCCTCCACCCGCCTGTGGTGCCGTAGGCACGGTCACCTCAACCACCGCCGGCGTCTCGGACTCGTTCCCCCCGGCCGGTAGCGCTGGGGGTACGTTCTCCTCGGAAGCCGCCAATGGAGCATCGCCGCCCTCGGCAGCAGACGCCACCAGGGGCTCATTCACCTCGGAGGCTGCTTGCCCCCTGACCGAGCCGCCAGCTTCCGACACCGACGGAGGCGCCACCGTCTCGACGACTTCGGCCACCTTGGTGGGCCCGCTCCCGGCCTGCGCCGCCGATGACGCGGCGGGAGGAGATGTCGGGCGGGGCCCGGGCTGAGGATCACGTGCGCCCAGCGCGTTTCTGCGGCGCGAGGCTGAGCACGCCGGTGTCGGCGCGGCTGAGATGAGAACAGAAGTAAGAAGCGAGCGAAGACGAAGAACAGTAAAACGACAAGGTATAGCGCGTGGATACTTACATGGAGGATCTCATCCAGGCCCGCTTGATGGTCGGGGGTTGGCTCATACGCCCGACTCGGGGACTGACCTCTTGGCTCCCGCCGGGTCGGGGGTTGGCTGTTGGCTCCTCGATGGCTCGGGGGCTGACTTCCCATCCCCCGACGACCTAGGAGCCGCTCTCTGACTCCCCGATAGCTCGGGGGCTGCCTTCTTGCCCTCTGCCGTGTCGGCGGACGGCTTCCGGCCACCACCTGTGGTAAGGGCGACCTGCACAGCCGGGGCCCCGCCGCCCCGGATCACCAAAGATTGGAGGTGCCGCGGGGGAGTGCTTGAACTTCCCCCCTGCGGCGCGCCCTGCGCAGATGTCGGCGGCGTCGACCTCGCCTTCGGCCGCGACTGTCTCCTCGGAGAGTCCGGCCTCCGGCGCAGAGCATCACTGGAGGAGCGGCGGGAGGAAGAATCATGGCCCGCCGACCGTCTGGGTGGTTGGTCTTGTCGCGGGGGGTCCCTCCGCTCCCCAGCGGCCAGATGGCCACCGGTGACCACCTGGGAGCGGGACGCTCCCCGATCTCCTTGGGCGGGACGAGCTTTCGGGTGCCCGCTGGAGCTCGCTCCCTGCTCGGAGGTGGCCGACACCGTCCGCTGCCTCGAGCTGACCTCTGCGGTCTGGCGCGGCGAAGATGTGGGCGACCCGGACAAGGCACTCCAATCGACGTCCGCGCTCGTATCATCGCCACTCCACGGCGGCGACGGTGATGGATCTTCGTCCAAGGAGATGGCGGCCTCCCTCGTTTTGCGGTGCTTGGCGCAGTGGTCGTTCCGCTCGCACTTCGCAATCTCTGCCTCTTTGCGCCTGGCCTTCCGCTCGGCCCTCCACCTCTCCCCGGTGGCCCTGGCACGATTGAGGATCACATCCTGCGGGAGAGGAGGCTTCGCGGGCACGAGGTCGAAGCACTTCAGCTGAGGACAAAGAGGCAAAGAAAATCGTTAACAATCAAAAGTCTCCGAGAAGATGCAAATCAAGACGAGACCCCGAGCTAGATGGAAGGCAAGTCGGAAGGGGGAAACGCTTACAAGTTTTTTAGTCTTCTCATTGGGGAGCATGGGCAAGAGCTGCAGCGGCGGCCACGCGAATGACGCCTTCCCGATGGCCAGCGAAACACGACGCTGGATCTCGTCTAGCGACGGCAGTTCGGGTGCCGTCACAGACCCCACGAAGGGCGCCCTGTCCGCCGTCATCTCACAGAGGCGAAAGGGGCACCTCCGGAGCGGGACGACTCCCCGTGCGTGGTACTACCTAATGACGGCCGCCAGGTCAACCCCGGCATTGCGAAGCCGGGTCAGGACGGCCCAGTGCTCCTTGAGCAGCTTCTCCTGCTCCACCGACGGGGGACCGACGCTCCACTTCTTCGGCGCCTCAGAGATAGCGGCGCCGGTGAACTCCGGCAGCGCATGCTCGGGGTCATTCTTGAGATAGAACCAGCCCTTGTGACATCCGCTGTTGGAGCTCGTCAGCGAGGAGGGGATATACGCATCTCACCCCTGCCCTGCTTCATCCTGAGGTTGGCGCACCCGATCGTCGCCTGAAGCTGGCCGTCCTTCAGGCGGGCGAACATGAGGAAGTACCGGAAAAGGTGCCAGTGGGCACTTATTCCTAGGTACCCCTCACACATCGCCTCGAACGCCACCATCTGGTGGATGCTGTTCGGGTTGAGGTGCTGAAGCTGCAACCCATACTCGAAGAGCACGGCGCGGATGAACCGCCCGGCGGGGACGGAGAAGTCGTGCTCATGGAACGCCACGAACAAGATGACGTAGCCCTTCGGCGGGCGCGGCACGGATTCATCCTTGGGCACCCTCCACTCCTCAGCGTCGCTGAGTGCGGGTAGCTGCCCGGCGGTGACGAGGCGATGGAGCATCGAGCGAGACACGTTGGAGCGAGACCAGTTTGACATGGTGACGGCAAGTTCTTGGGCGCGGCGTGGATGGAGGAAGCAGCGGCACTGTGGGTGTGAAGAACGGAGGGAGCAGGCGGCGCTGGCAATGGTGGAGATTGGAAGCAAATGATTTGAATCCTAACCGGCACAAGGTTAATAAGGAGAAGGCATGGATGCCGGCCTTAAATGTTGGCCCCACCACGCTGGAGAGCTGCCCACTCGGTGCGCGCACGTCCCGAGGCAACTGGCGCCCGTCAGCGTGACGGTTCGATGCCTGGTGGGCTCAAGAATCTGAACTGACTGTACGTCGTCTCTTCAACCTGTCAAGTCAGCCACGCCTGCCACGTCCTCCACAACAGACACGTCCCCCACAACCGCCACGCTCACCTCGACCGAAGATTTCGAAGCGGCAATAGCATTTTCGAGATTAAAACCCCACAAGCGAGTCTACAACTCACTGGTGGGCTTGGGGGCTACATCCGGCGGATGCGCTCGCGCGCACCCACCGGGAAAACCAAAGGAAAAACTACCCCGACACTTCTTCTCTGAGACTGTGAGCGAGTTCCTGACTCCCACCCAGGCTCGGGGGCTACTGACGAGGGCCTGGATTAGGGCCCCTTAAGCGGCAAGATAATCACTCTCGAGGTGGAGTCAACTGACACCATTGACAACGTCAAGGCTAAGATCCAGGGTAGGGAGGACTACAGATCCTTGATAAGACCATCACTGGCAAGACGCCTTGTCTCTGACCAGTAGGTGGCTTCCACGACAAGTCTCCACCTCGCACGACAAGTCTCCACCTCGCACGACAAGTTTCCGTCCCGCACGAGGTGTCTCCGCCTCGCACGACAAGTTTCCGTCCCACACGAGGAGTCTCCGCCTCGCCTGAGGAGTCTCCGCCTCGCATGACAAGCCTCCGCCTCGCCCGAGGAGTTTCCGCCTCACGCCCGACAACTTGCTCGCACGAGGAGTCTCCGCCTCCGACTACTCGTTCGCACGAGTAGTTTCTGTCTCCGACTAAGACGGGGCCCACGCATGGAGGTCGGAGCGGGGGATCATGGGCCCCACACGAATGTGGCGCTGCCCCGGTGCTCGAGCTCCCCCGCAGCGACACGCAAGGCACCAGTTCCCCACGCCATGCAAACACCCCAGCTGGCGGCACGCGCGGCTGGCCGGCTCTGACAGGAGCCGTAATGCTGCACTGTTCGCTCGCGCAGCCCCCAACGTGTCGTCCCGTCCAACCTCTGCGGCACGCCAACCCCGTCAGAAACACTCAAGTACCCTCTAAAAATGGTGCCTATCTACATTTAGGCCCTAATGTGGCGGGCCTAACACACACCGGGTTGAGTCACCCACGAAAGAGCTCGGGGGAGACGCCAGGTACTCGGAATGAACAGCGCCACCTGGACACGCGGCGGCCCCAAGCTCTACTACAGCTCAATGCTCCCTGGCAGACATCGACGTGGGAAAAGACCTCCCAGTTCTACGGCACTGTAGCACATATTTGTATTCCTCTTTTACCCCTCGCCCTTGCGGCTATAAAAAGGAGAGGAGGGCAACTGTCATAGAGATTGACGAACCTATCAACCAACACCTCACAGGGACTTGGGCTCGATACCCTCTCCCGACCAGTTTGTAACCCCTACTACAAACACACCTGGCATAAGAACACAGCTGCTCGACACTGGACGTAGGGTATTACTCCTCGGAGACCCGAACCAGTCTAAACCCTCTGTGTCTCCTGTGCTAACCATCCGGGTCGGACACACGATCCGATACAAATTTACTGCCGGCGGTAGAGAACCCCGACAATGGCTCCATTCAACTGGCACTTGCACCAACCCTCAGGCAATCATCTGGTGCAACTAAAAACCCCATCGCCGGTTCATCCGACGATCTATGTTGACCGAGCATTCTTAACAGTGTACCAGTTCCTCCGATAATTGCACCGACGCCTGCTTCTAGGTACCGTCGGTTCATCCGACTGTGTCATTTTGATGTTTCTTTGCGTTTGGATTTTTTCTATGTTTAATCCGTGGATTGTTAACTTTAATTGTGGTTCAATCCATGGGACCTATAAAGCCTACAAAGACATGCTCAACCACAATGGTTAGTCCCACTGACTATGTTGTCATGAATCACCAAAATCATACTCGAACAAATGGCTGGACGGCCATGTTCGCTACATATATATTGTTGGCCACATGCAATTAATTTTATTAGCATCTAAATTGAATGGGACTACTTATTTAGGTTGGTAGTTACTCCCTCCCCTTTTATAAGGTGCACACACATATCAAGATTCAAACTTTGCAATCTTTAACCACTAATTTGACTATCTATTTTTTTTTATTTTTATGATGTAAATTTATATGGTTTGATCTGTAATCAAATATATTTTATTGTGACTATAAGTTTATAACCACAAGAGATCTAATATATGACAACTAAAAGTACAAAGTATTATATGGAAGACTGTCAAATTTTACTATGTCTTATAAAAATGGAAGGACGGAGGGAGTATGATTTGTAGCGAACATGGCCTCAAATAGGCCATTAGTTTGTAATTTTTGGGATTAAAGTGACAACATGATCAATTGGACTAACAATATCTTGTGAACATACCTTGAATGTAGTCTAGGTCCTAAGGAAGCAACCATAACCGAAGACAAGAAAAATCGAAGAAATCCAGGAAACAAGCACCAACAGATGTTTCGATGGCCACCAGAAAAGCATCGTAACAAGCATCGGAGCGACTGGTAGGCTGAGAAGAACAGGCCATTGGATGTTCCAATGACCCAATTCTAGTAGTGTTAGATAGATTCGGTGGAGAAGGAATGGAAGACGAAGAAAACACTAAAGCATGATCCAGTGGTAGGGTCAAGAGTACACATAGAATATTTACTTTGCGAAATTTCAGAGAGGTTTTGACTAGAAGTTCTTCAGCTCCGGATTATCCGATGGTAGTCATAGAGGCGTCGGACGAAGCAAATTTAATTAATTCAGAGAGTTCCACATAGGTTTTCGTTAGAAACTCTTCAACACACAGCGAGCCAGCGACGGGGAGCTCTGGTGAATCCGGCGTCGGCGGAACTAAAGCTTCCCTGTCGCGGTCGTGCTCCGCGACAGCTCCTCTCCTACTGGCGTAGGGGCAACCAGGGGCAGCGGCCGCGGGTTCGCCCGGACCTGTGCCTGGGCCAGCGGCGGTGGATCTGCGAGGTCACGGCGGTGTGGAGCTCGTGGACAGCGACGACGACGGCGTCCAGCAGGCAGCGGTGCAGCGCCGCCTCCCTCTCCTCCACGTCCTCTTCCTCCTCCACCAGCGGCCCCGACCCTCTTTCTCCCCCGGCGGGCGGGCCTTCCCACGACAGCGGCGGGGCTCCAGCTCGCGCGCCGGCGGTGGCGGAGCTCCAGGCTGCGGCGAGCTGTTGGCGGTTGAAAAAATAGCGGGGAACTCCTGCGCGCGGGCCGTTGTAGGATTTGAGGCGGGGCGTGGGGTATCCATGTGCCGACGCAGGGGATCCCTGGCGACGGACGATGGGAGAAGACGAGCTGTACAACGCTCTGGACTCCGTCGGTTTGGCCTCGGGCAACGGGGTGAATGCGTTGCCTCGCCAGGCGACACGGAGGCCGTAGATGGCCAGATGCGGGAGCGTTTTTGCCAAATGGGCGCTCAATCGACAGGCCCAACCGACGGGCTGTACATGAGGGTTACTGACCGGTACGGTATTAAATGTCACTTGCTTGGTAGATACAGAGCAAGTTTAAATGTTTCTTGCTTTTGTTCTTTCTTTAACCAATGCAATCGGTTGTTAATTAACTGAATGTCATGTTTTTCGGGCCTTTGGTAAGGTTCCGGCTCCGCTCCTCTCGTGGCTCCTGAATGCAATCGGTTGTTATATAGAGAAGCTGGAGCAACCACTTTTTTCTTTGGCTCTACCAAATTTGTAAGAGCCGAAGTCAAAGAAAACAGTTTGGAGAAAAAGAGGGCTCACTCGCACTGAGAGGAGGAATAGATCGTGCTGTCCTCGAGAACGAATCTCAAACACCGCCGGCCGGATAGGTTTCGGAAATTTCAATTGTTTTGGTGGCAAACTTCAAACTGTTTGACCTGACTGTGTTAATTATTAAGTGATGAGCCCAGGCCAATGTAATCGCTTCGGCCCATTTCCCTGGCTTAGGTGCTACTCTCTTCGTTCCGATTTGTAGATCGTTTTGGCATTTCAGGATTCATAAATTTTGTTATGTATCTAGATATATATTTCAAGATACATACTACTAACTATGAATCTAGAATTGCCAAAACGACCTACAATTTGGAACTGAGGAAGTATATAATATATTGAAATGATCCCCCTCGCGACCGTGGGGTAACCATGCATTGGACCAAGCGGCTAAGTGTCGTCTAGTTTAAAGAGAAATGTTAGGGCGTGATATAAGCTTCATTCAGTAAGCTAATGGCATGTGCAGTGAGGGATCGCAGATGCTTACTTTCCTTGTTGAAGAGGCTAATAATCAGGTTCAAAGGTGCAAATGTTCTATACCATATTCTAGTGGATAATAATGTTGCCTAACCTCTGGCCCTCTGCAGATCCAGATATGGCATCTAATGTTGTGCTTTGCGTGCGTGTAGCGTCCTGGTCGGGCGCTCTACAACGGGCATCTAGTCATCTACTAGAGGCTTATCCAAAGGAGCAAGCAATCATTTGTGCTTGTTGAGTTGAATACTATACTATATAAATTAATATATATTTGTACACGTGAAGCCGTGATGAGGCAGCTACCGGCATATACTATAGCCACTGTACTTTTATTCCTATATTAGGCATGTAGCTCCACTTCTTGGAACAATAATGTTACAATGTCCTAGCTGACTTGCCGAGCCTACGGCAACTTAAGCTGCGTCTGCGTTAAGAGGATCCCTCTGGGTGGACGGCTGTTGGTTTCTTCGATGGGTTCACCGGCGAAACCGGTCTAACCTGCCATCATACCGATATAATCGGTCTATACAGAGAAGCAGCAAGGAGCTCCTTCGTGCGCGAACATTCGAGCGCATTCATGTGTTGATCCAAAAAAAAACATCAACACTGTATAATTGTTTATGTGATCTAGATAGTGTTTTTACGTCCTCTTGCTTGATCAATTATTCTTGGACATATAGATCAGTTTCGACACACTTACATACAAAATTAGATAAAAACATGTTTCCTAACTCAACAAATATTTACAAAATCAGATAAAAATATGTTTACAGATGTGGGAGGCACAATACAAGGTGAAATACATCGATATCAGAAGGACTTCTTGCTACTTGTGCAGGGATTTCAACTAATAAAGTGATAAAAAAAAAGAAAGACAAGCTGTGCATAGCATTTCTATGGTGAAATATCCAGCCTTATATTATTATAGGTAAATCCTCCTCTCAAACAAAGAATTAATTCCCCTACAAGTCCTGGAATTATTCCCCTTCGATCCAGTGACTTGGAACAAACACACAAGCTTTTACGTACACGTGGCAATCGCTAAGCTCGCTTCTTTGGGTCGTACGACAAGACCGCGTACGCGGTCTGCGTAACGTCGGTGACGAGGAGGAAGATGCCGACGAGGAGGGCGATGAACGCCCAGGGGCTCGACAGGTAGTTGCTCTTGAACGCAGCCCACGACTCGAATGTGTAGACCACCCAGCTTATCCTGCAGTAGTCCTCCACCGCGTCGTGGACGGCGCACAGCTCGCTCCGCCGTGTCTTGGCCACGTCCTTGGTCAGGCTGTTGAACAGGCCCACCACCTCCGAGTCGTCGCCGGCGAGCTCGTTCCGGAGGATCCCGCGCCGGGCCAGCAGGTCGACGTCGGCGGCGGACTCCACCATGTCCCTCATGAACAGCACGAACGCCGTCACGTCGTTGCCCGTGCCGGCGTGCAGCGCCTCGAAGGCCATCACGTTGCGGTAGGCGTACTCGGTGGAGTCGTCCAGCACCACCCGGGGCATCCGCACCTCGCGCCGGCGGCCGTGGAAGCCCACGTCGTCGAGGAAGCCCGTCGCGCTGGGCCGGAAGCGGATGCCTGCCTCCCAGAGCTTCTGCGCCGAGCGCGGCGCCCTCCGTCTATCTTGCTCGTCTTCTCGCTTGCTTACTGAGGATCTTCTTGGTCGAAAGCAGCGGCTGCACATACTTTGGTCATCTCGATTGAGTACGCTTGGTTTCTCTTTCCTCGGATGGAGAAGGCTCCTGCGGTAGAGTTCGAGAGGGTGGAGCCCGAGTCCGGCGCCGACATGGGCAGCAGGATCAATGTCCACGCCCAGGAAGTCGAGCACAAGCTTGTTGATCGAGGCGTCGTCCTGGCAATTACGAACAACAAAAGGATCTCTCAGACTGAAATAGCATATATGGACAGATCATGGGATGTGTGTGTGCTCAGCTCACCGAAGGCCCACCCTCGACGGCGACGATCTTCTGGAGCAGGCGTAGCGGCAGCTGGTTCTCGATCATGAGCATGTCCCGCTGAAGGAACGCCGCGATGTGCACGACGGCGTGGGGGCTGAAGACGGGGTCGCTCGGCGTGTAGTCATTGGAATTCTTCGGAGCAGAAACTTAGGCTGTATTAGCGTTGTTAGCTAATAATTAACTAGTAGCTACTAGCATCCAAAAAAATGTGATGAAAGATTGTGTTCAATCTTCATCATATATTCCTCATTTTGTTACAAAGTAGTATTACCAAATAAAAAGCTCACCTTTCTGTTCGTTTCTATTGCGTAATTCCGGATCACCTCCAGCAGGAAGCACCCGTCGGCGATCATCATCTCCAGGAACCTGCCCCTGTTCCGGCCGCGCCACTCGGCTCCGAGTCCGGCGTACGCGTCCTCCAGCTCCTCGGCCACCTCCTCCACGGCCGCCGCGAGGTCGCGCAGCGCCTTGCCGGCGCGCCGGAGCAGGTGGTGGACGGCCCTGCGCTTGTGCCCCTCCATGACGGCGTGTTCGTTGCGGTCGTGGTGCAAGGGGCCGAGGGTCACCGCCTGCGGCTTGAAGGCGTTGTCGTGGACCATCTTGAAGTGCGGCGGCACGCGGAAGATGCAGTGGTTCCGCCATTCCTCCACCGGAGCCGGCACATCGGCTTCGTCGAGCATCCTCTCAATGTCCACAACCCACATCTTTCTAGGTCGGTTTCAGTGAGGCCTACGAACCAGCAGGTACCTGCTTTTTTTATTGTACCAGCTAGGAGTTAGCACTAAACTGCAGGATGATCAGCTAGTGCTCGTACTCTTACACGGCTATATAATGTAGGCCAGGAATGATCAGGCATAGTACTCCACGACGTTGGCCTGTAGCTGCACGTGCACCACGTGAGCTCTGCATATGCGATAAGAGAGAGGCAACGTGTGCCAAGGTTAACTAGGAATCGAGGGAAACTTACTTGCCTTGTTGCCTAGGTCAATTAGGTTCAAAGGTGTAAAGGTTTTAGTGGACAATGTTTTGCTTAACCCTGCACGGAAATGGCCGATAATGTGCTTTACAGTACTATAATAACCATGTCGATGCCCTGCCATGGGCTTTTTTTTTTTTTTTTGAGGGCCCCTGCCATGCCCCTGCCATGGGCATTAGGCTTTATACGAAAGGAAGGTAGGATCCCACTGACCCAACTAGCACGGGGTTGATGGCCCGCCGGCCGGGACGAAGTAATTCCTCCATACCAAATTATACTATTCATTTTAACTTTTCTATATATTTATAACTTTAGTTATCTATAGACATAATATATATTGTGTTAATACAAAAATTTTGTAGCTAGAAAATCTCAAACGAATAGTAATTTGGGCCCACCATCGCTTATTCTCAACTTCCTACGGGCCTTGGCCTGCTACCAACCTACCACCCCAGCATTCACCATCCCTACAGCCACGTGCTCGCGCCGTTTTTTTTTTTTTGATCCAGATTAAAACTGGTGATGATTTGGTCTTAAACCGGTTTTAGTCGTTTGGTTTTCCAAATTAGTGTAGGTTGGTTTGGTTGATAATAGGGTGACATACATAATATATAATGGCTAAGGGTGCCTTTGGTTGGGCTTTTACCCAAAAGTCAAAAGCCCAACCAAAAGGGTTAGCTGCCAGCCAAAGTCAAAGCTAAAAGCAGCTTTTGCGTAGTTCATTTGCAAAAGCAGGGGCTGCTTTCAAGTGCTTTGGGTCAAATATATTACCCACCTGCCACTGGTTACGTTGTCTACCGGTTCATTCTTTTCTTCTTTCTATCCACCCGACCTCACACCGCCGCACGAGCTCCGACTGGAGCAGCGAATCCCACCGGCCGCGGGGGCCACGGGCGAGTTCCGCCGGACGCCGACGGGCTACGCCGGCGCGGGTGAGCTCCGCCGGACGCCGACGGGCTTCGCCGGGCACGGGCGAGCTTTGCCGGCCACGGGTGAATCCCACTGTCAGGGGCGCGGACGAGCAGCGAATTCCACCGGCTGCGGGGGCCACGGGCGAGCTCCACCAGACGCTGACGAGCTCCGCTGAATGCCGACGAGCTTCGCCAGCCACGGGCGCGAGGTAGCCCCAGCGAGCCCATCCCCTCCCCCTGGCTCTTGAGCGAGCGCCTCCTCCCTCCGTCCCAGGCTCTGGTGCGGGCGGCCGGCGAGCCCCATCCCTCCTCCGGCCAGGTCGAGCAGGAGCGGGAGCTCGAGGTAGCCGAGCGCGCGGGATCCGCCGCGGGCGCTCTGCCGCCGCTGCCGCACGCGAGATCCGCCCCGGGCGTGCGAGCTCCATCCCTGTTGGCGGCGGGCTCCGACGGGCGGCTGGCCAAGGATCCCGACCCCTCCAGCGAAGTTGGTGCCCAGCTCAAGCCCCTCCCATGCGCGATGAAGGCACTGGAAGAAGAGAGAAGAAGATGACATGTGGGGCACACTTGTCAATGATAGCAAAGTTTCAAAAGCCACAGCTGCTCAACCAAAGGGGCTTTTAACTGTCTCACAGCTACTTTTACAAAGCTACTTTTTCCATAGTCACAGCTCACAGCAGCTTTTTCAAAAGCCACAGCCCAACCAAACACACCCTGATTTTGATTTGGTTTAGCGATGGTATAGTTTAGGTTGGATGGAATTGGTTCTGTAATTCAAAATATAAAATATTAATAAAAGTAGTATGTCTATATGTGTTCTAGTCAAAACCAGACTCTAAAATTCAAATCTCGCATTTACACTTGAAAATTTTGACGAGATTGTAAAATTTGTTGAAGATGTCTCAGAATCACAACAAACAACTACTTTGTGCAGATTATCATGGCTAGATCTACACCTTGGTCTCACGTCGAAAACTGAACCCTAAAGGCTAAAACCTCACGTTCACGCATTGAAATTTGAGCGAATTTGACTGAAATTATTGGAGATTCTCTTTACGTTTACATTATCTTAGCACGAACCAAACACTACTTGTAACTATGACAAGCTTCTTGAACTTGCTGAGCTTGCGATACGTCTCGCATCATCGATGAACTACTTGTAACTATGACAAACTACTTCTCATGAAACGTGATCCTTATTTCTCAAATTGTGTGGATATTTCGTACTCTTGTTGTCCATGTTGGTTTGAACTAAGAGAGCACAAATGTTTTAACATTCAATCCAAAATTCCAATTGATAAATTGAACATAAACTTGAAAGGATGGGAATTAGCTAGAGAGAAGGGAAGCACTTCAGATCTCTGAAGAGCAGAGTTTTGTTATCTGTGGATGCTTGGAGGAGTGGCTGCCGCCCTGCAGGTGCAGTCTGCGGCCTATAGCAAAACACCTGTCGCGGTTGTGCGTGCTGGCGGCCTGGCTGGCTCTTAGTAGCTTGGAACGCGGAACGTGGGCATGTACCGTGTTCTACGAACTTCATCACAGGACGAGAAACGGGGACGGACGGGAACTGCGTGTCCAAAATGTATGGAACATCGACCCGGTTCAGCTGGGACATGAAGATGCTTCGCAAAGGAGTCAAGTCAAGTTTCTGGAAGTCAATACCTCAAGGGACATGAAGGGCGTCGGGTGGCAGGCACCACTGTCAAGGTTTGGGGCTCTGGGCTACGACACTAAGCAGTTCGCACCAGGCTGGGCCGTTGGGATTGGGCGCGAGCTTCCAGAGCATCTCGCGCGCGAGCCACTCCTACTCACTGACTTATAAGCAGTACAACCAAACAGGACTGACTTAAATCCAATCGACTTAAAAGTCACTAACTTAATAAGTCAAGTGACTTATAGAAATGAAATAGGACCTAATTAACAGATGGATTTGAGTCGTTGCCATCTAACGGACAAAAATTACCATGACTTAACCAGCAAAGAAAAATAGCCCAAGCAAGGATTCAAACACATGACCATAGCATTTCTGCGTTGTGAAGATGAATATGTTTTGAAGCAACATTTTGATCACAATTGGAACGTGTTTCATGCCTGATAGGAACATACATAATAGGTATACTTCTTTCGTTCCGTGATTTTACAAAATGGTGTTCCACATTCCACGTTTCTGCCCCTCGTTCCCAATATTCATAGAACATGGCCGCTAAGGGCTGGCTCTGGCGAGCTGCCAAGGAGACCGGTGGCTTGCAAGCAGATGCAACAACACAGCTGATGAAATAATGGGCATAGCCCATTTGGTATTTCAGTAATTTCCAAATAAATCTCAAAGGCCCAAGTGAGCATGAGCAAATGGTGGGAGTGCCACATTACTAGTGGAAGGGGAGGATGACCAACATAAATATGGAGATGGTCTTCACTCCTCCAAGCTATCTGTGTAGGGAGGGAAGGAAAGATCCACACGTGTGCTCGCTCGCCTCGCTGGGTGTGGCTGATCAGGGTGCAGGCGCACGACGTCCACATGAATGATTCACCGAAATCCATCGTCGTTATAATTTTTGTTACGGATCGTGGGCTCTCCTATATATACAACCTATTGACCTCTCCAAAAAAAAACACATCTATTTGAGCTAGGGTTTTGGCTCTTCTCGCAGCTGCGCTGCCACCATAGTCTACTCCATCCCGAGCATTGGCGTGCACCGGTGAACGGGAGAGTAGGTCTCCGAAACCTCTCGCTCTTGTGATCCTGCACCGGGAGAGAGCGAATAAGGTTTTTGGGAAGCGCTCTGCACGACTACTAAAGGGTCTGCACCACACCACGTCCTTCGTCTACCACAGAGACTGCGAATCAACGTCGTCTGCAGCGCACCGTCCGCAACACCGTCGTTGTCCTATCGGCGCTGCTCATCATCCCAGCTGCACATGCTGCGTATGTATACTGGAATTTGATCTATTATTTTAGTTTTCTGAAATCACATGGATGTGTTTTTTGTTACCTAGTACGATAGAGAATTGCATGCTAGGTTGTGTTCTTGTCATGATAAATCTAGTTCGGAATTTAATCATGTGATTGTCTAATTTCCAACAATCCGAAAACATTATTATAGGCAATTTATTGATTTTGGTATGGCTGGTTTTATTGACTCAATGAGGCCGGAAAAGTTCAACGACAAGAACTTCAAGAGGTGGAGTTCTAAGGTCCGTCTCTATTTGATGCAATGAACATCTGGGACACGAGGCTTGGCAAACCTGAAGGTGAACTTTCGGCTGAAGAGCATAAAAGTTCGATGATGCAAATAAGCTCTTCGTGGTATGTATCATGAGCATTATTGGAGACAGCATTGCAGATGTCTACATAGACATGACAGATGCGAAATAGATCTGGGTTGTTCTTACTGCAAGGTATCATGCAGTAGACGCATGCAATGAACTGTACCTCATGGAGAGCTTCCATGACTACAGGATGGTGAGCAACCATTCCATAGTGGAGCAGGCTCATGAGGTGCAGTGCATTGTGAGAGATCTTGAGCTGCTTAAGTGTGCTTTTGCCTGACAAGTTTGTGGTTGGATGCATTGTTGCAAAGTTGCCTTCTTCTTGGAGTAATTTTGCCACTACTCTGAAACATCAGAGACATGAGATATCCGTTGAAAATTTGATAGGACCCCTTGGTGTTGAAGAGAAAGCTCGGAAAAGGGACATTGTTGAGAAAGGGGATCAAGGTCAGTCCAATGCCAACAAGATCCAAAAATTTTCACATGGCAAGAGCAAATGGAACACCAAGGTCATCAATACTACTACCTTCAAGAAGAAGAAGAAAAACAAGGCTGAGGTGAACTACTTCACTTGTGGTGGGCCTAGACACTTCTCCAAATTGTCCAGATCATGCAGACCGCGAAGGCAAAAGGATTCATGGTTCCAAGAATGTCATCACAATGACAGCAGGTCATGCTGGAGACGGGTATGGTAATTTACCTACTGTTCTTTTAGTTTTTCATTCCACGACTTGATGGCTTGATACGAGTGCTAATATCCATGTGTGTGCTGGCATCTCTATGTTTTCTTCTTACCAGGTCATTTGGGATTCCTTTGTGTTGATGGGGAATGGGTCACATGCTGTTGTTCATGGTGTTGGTACGATAGATCTGAAGTTTACTTCGTCGGGAAAGATTGTGCAAATGAGGAATGTGCGTCATGTCCCTACTATAAACAAGAATGTCGTTAGTGGTTCGATCCTATGCAAGGACAACTTTAAGGTAGAGCTAGAGTCCAATAAATTAGTCATGTCGAAACATGGACAATTCATTGGTAAAGGTTATGATTGCGGAGGCTTGTTCCGCTTTGCTCTTGATGATTTTAGTAATAAGTCTGTGAACCATATTTGTGGCAACATTAGTGATGATGCGAGTGTTTGGCATTAACCTTTGTGTCATATTAATTTCGGTTTAATGTCTCGGCATTCCAGCCTGTGTTTAATTCTAAACATCACCATTGCCAAAGGTTCTAAGTGCCATAGTTGTGTGCAATCGAAGCAACCTCGGAAGACTCACAAGGCAGCCAAGGACAGAGACTTGGCACCTCTAGAACTCATACATTCTGATCTGTGAGAGATGAATGGTGTCTTGACAAAAGGTGGAAAGAATGTAAGGAATCAGATGCTCGTAACCTAAGAGGGGGAGGGGGTGAATTAGGCAACTTAAAAACTTAACCTATGGCTTCCACTACTTTGCATAAAGTAAACTAGATCAAATCTATCTAGATGTGCAATCTAAGATTGATCTAGTGTGAAAGCCTCATCCCAAAACAAGTTTTGCAACCTATAGCCAATCCTAGCATGATACTACTCTAGGAAAGTAAAGGCAAGCAACGATTGCAAGAGAGTAATGCGGAAACGTAAAGAGGGATGAGAGGAAGCAAACTCTTGACACACGGTTTATCCCGTGGTATCGGTAGGCACTTAGCCACCCCTAGTCCACGTTGTTGAAGCACTCCACACAAGAGTATTGCTTCCCGGTCACCAAGTCTCTCCCAAGAGCACTACTTGACTTACCACAAAGGCTAGCCACGAAGGCACTCGCCAAGCTCCCTTGGTCACCTTGATGCCACCTCCACTAAGGAGCTTCTCCACCAAGGAAGGGGGTCTCCACATCCCCGCACAAAGTGTCCTCGCCACTCCACACCAAGCCGGAGGGTCGAAGACGATTGCCGGTGAGCCACTTAGGCCCCAAGGCTTCCGGTGCACCTTGTACAACTTGATTCACTCAAGAATCACCTCACAAGGTAGGCACACCTTGCACTCACTCAGCTCTAAGCTAAGCCTAGCACTAAGCACACACACAAAGCATGTGCAAGTCTATGGATGAGCAATTTAGCACTTGTATGGCTTGGATATGATCTTGTATGTGTCTCACACTCCTCTGCACTTCCACACAATCCAGCAACCTCAAATGGGTGAGTGGAGGGGGTATAAATAGCCCAAGGCGTCCAAAGAGTCATTGGCTAAAAGCTGCAGAAACCCATAGCGTCGGATGAACCGATGGTCCCTTTTTCCCACCGTTGGTTCATCCGGTGCCCCTCCACGTCACGTTAGCTGTTGCAAATCTGCTGACACAATTTATCCGACGCTTCATCCGATGGTGCATCGGTTCATCCGGTGCTGAAGACTTCGCGGCCAAAACCTTTCTGTTAGCAAATACATGGTCGTCGGATGAACCGCTGCTTGGTCCGTCAGTTCATCCGGTGCTACTAGCCGTTGCGCCAGTGCCTCTCTGTCTTGCGCCAGTGAACCACCGGATAGACCGACGGTGCCCTCCAATGGACCGTCGGTTTATCCGACACCTTCATCTTCACTGCTTCTCTTCTGGCAAATCATCCGACGCATCTAAAAAATGTACGTCGGTTTTTTTACGATCTGTGTACACTGAGCCTTCTTCACGCACTGTACTAGTTCATCCGGCCATTGCACCGACGCCTTCTTCTAGGGTACCGTCGGTTCATCCGACGGTGTCATTTCTCTTCCTTTTCTTCTTTGGTTTTGACCCTTGAAAAATATACTATATTCTCATTTTGGCATGTGGTATTTTTGCATCCTTGGGACCTAGAAATGTCTGCAAAGACATGCTCAACAATATGGTTAGTCCCATTGATCATGTTGTCATGAATCACCAAAATCATACTCGAACTAATGGCACATGAGGCCATGTTTGCTACAAAGAGATACTTCGTGACTTTGATTGATGATGTGACTAGATATTGCTATGATTACTTGTTGCGCACTAAGTTGAAGTGTTAGACTACTTTAAAATTTATAAGGCCGAATTTTAGAACCAACTTGAGAGAAAGATCAGGTGTCTCAAGTCTGATCCTGGTGACGAGTATTTTCCCAAAATCTTTGATGAATTTGGTGAAGAACGCGGTATTATTCATGAGAGGATGCCTCCCTATTCCCACGAGTCAAATGGGATTGCTGAGAGGAAAAACTGCACGTTGACTGACTTGGTTAACTCCATGTTAGATAATGCTGGTTTATCTAAAGCATGGTGGGGGGAGGTTGTGTTGACTTCATGTCATATCCTGAATAGAGTTCCGAACAAGAACAAAGATCAAACTCCATATGAGATGTGGATGGGGAGAAAATCATCACTTTTTTACTTGCGCACTTGGGGGTGCTTTGCGAAAGTTAATGTACCCATTTCAAATAAGCACAAGTTGGGACCTAAGACAGTGGATTGTCTCTTTCTTGGATATGCTTAGAGGAGGACTGCTTATAGATTTTTAGTGGTTAAATCTGAGGTCCTTGATATGCATGTTGATACTATTATGGAATCTCATGATGCAACATTTTTTGAGAATATAGAAAGATATGCATTTTCTAGACTTTCTGCTGAAATAATTGTAACACCCCAGGTTTTTAATTAGTGCTAATTACCTTCTTAACTAAGTCAACCATCATTAGCATGGTCAAAACCCTAGTCAACGTGGTCAAACCCCCTAGTGTCCATACCCTTTCCTAGAACTTTTGCCACGTTCTCCAAATTTCATCTAAACACTCAAAAATCGGCCAATACAAAAGTTGTTCGTCTTTTTGAGGGACACACTTTTCATAATTGGCGGCATTTGAGATTTTGAGTGGATGACGTGCTAAAACTTGGTCAACACCAGCATCTGCATTGTTGCCGAGCCAAGAAAGACATCAACTTTGCCAGCAGTTCATGCTCAAACCATTCATCAAACACCCTATGGCCCTTTGTAAATATTGTAGCTGGATGTTTCCTCTACAACTTTGCTATTGGGTGGATTTGAACTTGTATTCGAAAATTTGGAGTTTGGTTCAGTCAAAGTTGGGTAAATCGAATTAAACCGGCGTCCCGGCGCTCTGGACGGCGCCCTCGCGCCGAGCGCGTCGTGGCCGCGCCGCCACGTGGCACTGCCGCCCCTCGACGTCCGGACCCCTCCCGACCCACAGTCCGGCGAGGACGGGGACCGCATCATCATGCGCCCTCGCCCCTGACCGAATCGCTCGAGGAGGGATTCTCCCGCCACGTGGACGCGACGGGCGCATTGCCGCCGAGCTCTGCCACGCCCCGGTCGGCCGGCCGGCAGCCAACACAACTCCGCTGCCTCCGGGCCTCTCCTCCCGCACGCGTGCCTTCGAGGCGAAGGCTTCGGTTCCCCGCCTCGCTCTCTCGCTTATAAAAGGGAGCCCCGTTCTCTTCACGCACGCCAGACGCTCTGCCGAGCCGCCATTACCGCCACCGCCGCGAGCTCGCCCCTCCGCTAGCTCCCGCCACCAGGCAACCCCTCGAACCACTCCTCTAGGTCCCAGTCGAACTCCCACTGCCGCCCTTTGTCCCACATTCCCCCGGGCCTCGCCGGAATCCGAGCTGCGGCGGCCGCACCGCCGGTGCTCACCGGAGTCTCTTCCACACCAGGCAACTCCTCCAATCAACCCACGGTGAGCTTCTACTCCACCCCGTGTGGTCACACGGCCGAGTCCGGCGACCTTCGCCGCCGGCGAGCCGCCCCTGTGCCGCCGGGGGTACGGCTGTGAGGATTGGGATCTTTGTAGGGTCCTTAGTGTGAACTGAGGGCATACGTGTGATATCCAAAACCTTTTCAGGGGCCTGTTAGTAAAAAGATTCTTTACCCTTTGGTAGTTTTGGCCAGATCTTAGAAAATTCGTAGAAAATTATATAAAAATCATAAAAATGTCAAACTAATTTTGTTGATTTCCTTGTGGCTAGATCTACAACTTTTACAAAGCATAACCATACTTTTGACTGGTAGTTTTTGAATTAAAATTCAAACTCTGTTTGACCTATTTTTGCTGTAGTTCAAAATCTATATAAGATATGGAGCTAACCTTTGGATATATTGTTAGAGATGCCATATGTAGACTCTGGACCAAAAATTGCACAAAGTTACTAACTAGATCTTTTACTATGATTTATTTTGTATTTATGCTATATCTGCCTTCATGATTTTTGTAACTATATATAAAAATATTTTTGTGCTAAATTTCTGGATATAGTCTTAAAATGCCTAGATTCACCTTTTATGAATTTACTATGATTTTAGGACTGTTAGAAGTATTTATTCCTGATTTATGCTTAGATTTAATATAATTGCCTAGTTCAAAATCTAGAGTAGCCCTCGATATAATTGTTGGGTGCATAGCCTAGTTTTAGGTCAGAGATGATGTGGGAGGAAGTGTGGCTCCGGAAGTTGTCTATTTATTTTTATATGCATTTATCATATTTGTGGTAGCTAGAAATTGTCATTTTTAGTATAATTATTTTATAGCTCAATTAAATGTGAAAATCTTGCTCAGTGGCATTATTTAGGTCTATAGAGCTTCAGAAACACCACTCACTATATTTTATGATTTAATTTATGGTTAAAAACATTAGAAGCAAATTAAGCTTAACAATAGGTTTAAAAGGAAAAGCACCAATTGCCACACCTAGTGACCCTATGGATGTGTTGTGTAGCATGAGTAGGAGCTGAGGACCACCTTGCTGTTTTTGTAATTTTAAATTAATTTATTTGTATAAATGTGTACACAGTCACTATAAAAGGAATAAATAATAAAGCACCACATGACATTACTTTAATAGAAAGAATATACTAAATATATGTTTGTCAAGGTGAATATGGCCAATCATACACTCCATGTTTGTATGTGTTGCATAGCTTTGTGTTTAATTAATTCCACCACATTAAATGTTGCATATGCATCCCGTGTAGAACTTCCCGACAGTAACTACTCGCTCGTGCTGGAAGTTGAGGAAGGAGGATCTGACGGGGAGCTGCACTTCGTGGAGGTGAACCAGGACACCGAGGAGCCCCAGGCTAGCGTTGCTGACAAAGGCAAGCACCAGAGCATTAACCTAAGTGTTTTTGAAATTATGCAACTATCTATGTATGTTTGTGCATTTACGTTCAGGAGTTGAAATGAAACCGTAGATGCATGATCCCTAGGTACCTATGCTATCTTACTAGCATGCTAGGTCGATAGTTGCTATGCCCTAAGGATCCGGTACAAGTCGGGTGATGTTCGTCACTCGCGAGGATAGGTTTTATCTTTGGAATCACCAGATTCGTTAAATGGATTGCTCATGTGGTAAGAGCACAGGATTTGGGCTCCGGTCCAATGGCTTTCGTGGGTTAAGTGTTTGAACATACTAAGCACTTGTCGGGAATGGGACTGGTAAGCCTAGTACCTTAATGAGGCGGTAAGGGATTTTACCGTCACTAATCTTGGGATGTGTCCCACGGCTAGCTACCGGTGGTGCATGTGTGAGGCTGGACGCTAGTGTGAGGCGTACCAGATAGCCTTGTACCAAGGATTGTGATCTTTTATCCTGAACCGAGGAATTCTGGGAACCGCTTGGTTGGTGAACTCTGTGTGAGGGCACCGTTCCGTGTGTTTAGGTCCACCTTGCAAGGTTATAAATCAATCGGTTGTCGGCCTCTCACTGTTATCTGAGACTACTTAACCAACTGGCCATGATATACCTTATGATGGAATATTGTTAATATTGATGTTTGATTAATTGTATTGCACAACTTATGCTTGCAGTAGCTTGCTCATTTAGAAAAGGGTAATCAACTAGAACTTGAGCTAAAATATTGAAAGTAAGGACATACTCTTTGTTGCTTTTCAGCAAAAGAACCCACCGGCCAAAAAGCCTCTCATGTCTAGAGTTTGGTGATGTAGTTATCACCCGACGGGTAAGACTTGCTGAGTATTAGTATACTCAGCCTTGCTATATTTTGTTGATTTCAGGTAATGCTTTTAGTGATGTGTGGCCTGGAGAGATTCCACCCGGCTGGGAGCTGGAATGGGTGGAAGACGACGAGTGAAGGCATCATGGATGGCCTCCTGTGATGCTATTCATACCGCTTAGTTGAATTCCGCTGTTTTCGAACTCTGAACCTCTTTTATCATGTCAAGCACTATGGTTTGTAATAATTAAACCCTTCGGGGCAAGTTTGGATTGAATTTATGTAATGTACTCTGGACTCGCCTTCGTGTGAGTTTTAATGTATATTGTCGATCCTTTGTTGCTATGTAAGTGATTTCACCGGGCTTGACCCGGTAACTTACGACGGGATGATAATTTATTATCGCTTAATGACCAAAGTGGATTGGTTTAGGCGATAGTACGGTATTTTCTCGGGCGGGTTGTCACAATAATTCATGAATCTATTATACCTGTTGAGACTTCCGAACAACTTAATGAGCATGAGCGTGAGGACATCCTAGAGAAGGGTGACAATGAAGCTTCGAAGAGGAGCAAGAGACAGAGGATTGAAAAATCTTTAGGTGATGATTTTATTGTGTACCTTATGGACAACACTCCCACGTTCGCTAAGGCATTTGCATCAACAGATGCAGATGATTGGAAAGAAGTTGTCCAAATTGAGATGTACTCGAATGGGACATTGGAGCTCACTGATCAACCTTATGGTTGCAATCTTGTGGGTTGTAAATGCATGTTCAAGAAGAAGCTTAGGCTCGATGGTACTATTGACAAGTACAAGGTGTGGCTTGTGGCTAAAGGTTACACACAAAAAGAAGGAGATAACTTCTTTCATACTTATTCACCTATTGCTAGACCTCTATTCGACCACTACTTTCCTTGGCAGCCTCGCATGGTCTTATTATCCATCAGATGGGTTATGCGCTACTTGGTTGGTACTATGAGTTTTGGGATTCGTTATTTTGGGCACCATGTTGTGCTTGAGGGATATATATAGTGATTCAAACTGGATTTTTGATGCTGATGACCTATATACCATGAGTGGATATGTGTTTACCCTTGGAGGTGGTGCGATATCATGGAGGTCTTGCAAACAGACCATTTTGATGAGATCAACCATCGAAACCTGCACATCAAGAGTAATGAGATACACACATATGAATTTATATAAAATGATGCCTATCAATATATTATGTACATACCCGCGTTTGAAATAAATGTGTCCATACGAAGGATCATCTGAAAAATAATGTCCATACAACCTTTAGTTATGAGAACATTTTCCTCCACTATTACCTATTGGCAAAGACACAACAAAATGGGTCGAGTGGCCCAGTTGTAATCTGGCAGTGATAGTGTGAGTCTCATAATCCCACTTTGCTTAGCTTGGGAGGAGGAAACCATCTTAAAAGGGAGAGCCACCCTTCCCCCATCAGACTAGTCTTTTAGGGCGATTTGGCCTTTCCCCGAGGGGTGCACCGGAGTGCGGTGCTAAGATTGCAGAGGAATATGGTGCTAAAATTGCCAAGGCGCAACAAGAGGCCCTAGTGGCGTTGTAGCCGGATCGGTGTGTTGAAATTCGGCTGCCGGTGCTAAGATTGTGTTTTTCGAGGAATCCGGATCGGTGTGTCGGGCTTTCCATCCAACCCCACCTGGGCCGGACTCATCATTTGGTGTCCTGCTTGTTGGACTCACAAAGTACCCTTGGATAGAACCACGACATTTTGTTTCATCATCAGACTCATCCGCATTCATGGACACATGAGTAACAACAAGGAAGAATTCATCATCATCATCATCTAACGACAAATCCAGCACCATCTGCATGGAAAGGCTTCATCGACTCATAGCAAATCCGTTTCAGCTATCTCCAATTCAATTTGTAGAAGGCAACAACAGGTTATACGGGGAGGAGGCGCAGCACAGGGAAGGCGATGGCGCAAGGAGGGCGATGGGGCAGCAGGAAGCGTGCGTGAGGGAGAGGAGGCCGATTGATGGCCCATTAGGAGGATGTGGACTTTGAAAATTTGGGAGGTAATTATTGGAAAATTGCTGGGGAAAGAAAGATTTTGGGACAACTTAATTTTTGACTAACCACTAATATTGGCATAGTTTTTTCACATTCTCTTGGAGATTCTTGCCTCGAAATAAAAGGACTACCGGACCAGATTACAAGCAATGGAAAGTAGCTAGACGTTACACAAACCAGCGGTGTCCCTTTTATTTCCTGCTGTTGGAAAAAAATCATTTCCTGTCGTCTCCATTATGATTTCGTCGATCCTCCTTGCTTTTTTTTTCTTTTAAGTGGAGATCGATCCTCCTATTTACTGATGATCCCGATGATTTTTTGGCCAGTTCGTAGGACATGATGGCATACACGTTACACGGTCTGTATGGCATCGGTGGCGAGGAAGAAGACGGAGACGGCGAGGGCAATGAACGCCCACGGGCTCGTAAAATAGGTGTTCTTCAGCTTGGACCAGGACTCGAAGATGAAGACACGCCAGCTGTCCTCATCGCAGTACGTCTCCACCTTCCTGCGGATGCGACACAGACGGCTCTTGCCGATCTTGGCCACGTCCTTGGTAAGGCGCTCGAACAGCCGCACCACCACGGCGTCGCCGCCGGCGAGGTCGTGCACTCGTGCTTGAGGATCCGCTTCCTCGATCCCCAGCAGCACCACGTCGTCGGCCACCGAGTCGATCATGTCCCTCACGAACAGCACGAACGCCGTGACGTCGTTGCCGGTGCCGGCGTGCAGCGCCGCGAACGCCATCACGTTCTGGTACCTGTACTCGGTGGAGTCGTCGACTATGATGCGCGGATACTTGTGAAAACCCTCGTATCAGATAGTGGATACTCATCGGATACTGTCAGGACACTGATAATCACTCGATAGTTGTCGGACAAGTATCGAACATTTTTAAATAATTTTAAAAAATAAAATAATTTCCATAATTTGTTGACACCTTCCCGATTCTATCTCGACACTTAAAAACCCTAACCCCTCATTCGGTGTATAAATACGCCCTCTATGCACGTAGGACCCTCTCAACACGCATCCTCACGTCGTTGTTATTTTAGTTTGCTTCCATGTTCAAACTGACAGTAAGAGTCACTAGTGAGGGTGAATAACAGAAGACATAATGAAATACAAAATAACAAAGAATCAGGTACTCTAATAACTTTTAAGTGGCTTTTTTGAATTGTGTATTTATTTATATTTCTATTAAATATAAATATTCGCGTATCCCGTATCTATATTTTTCAAAAATGGCGTATCGGAGTATCGACGTATCGCGTATCTGTATCCGTATCCAAGTATCTGTGCAACGTAGGTCGTCGAGCATCACCTCCGGCATGCTGAGGACGCGCGTGCCCATGTCGAAGTGGACGTCGTCGAGGCAGGGCGTCACGCTGGGCTTCAACCGGATGCCCGACTCCCGGAGCTGCTGTGCCGAGCGCGGAGGGGCGCGGCGCCGGGGCGTGTCCGCTGCGCCTATGGTGCAGGGACGAAGAGCCAAAGCTCTTCTTCTTGGTTGTTCTGCGAGTGGAAGACAATAGACAACCGTAGATTGTTCGCTGCCCGACGGCCCTGACCTGTTGGCAACTCATCTTTCGTGGTGTATCTTGTTCTTGACCGGCGATCTCCGGCGTGCAGCTGGGGTTCTGGAATAGACTCCTGCGGTAGAGGTCGAGAGGGTGAAGGCCCAGCACTGGCGGAACGTGGACCCTGGCAGCACAGTCATCGTCGATGCACAGGAACTCGAGCACTTGCTTGTTGATCGAACGCTCGTCCTGGCTCCGAGTCCAACTCTCCAGGCTCTCCCGTCACCATGTGACTCGGAGATGTTTTCCCAGGTTTTTCCGTTATCCATACGTTCACAGGCTCTCACGTCACCATGTGACCCGGAGATGTTTTCCCACGTTTTTCTGTTATCCAGGTCTCGAGTCCAACTCTCCAGTCACAACCATCTGTATGTGAGGTTTTTCCGTTATCCAGATCTCGAGTCCAACTCTCCAGTCACAACCATCTGTATGTGACTCGGTCTCAGGTTTTTCCGTTATCCAGGCCCCGAGTCCAACTCTCCAGTCACAACCATATGTATGTATGTGACCCGGAGATGTTTTCCTAGGTTTTTCCGTTATCCAGATGTTCACAGGCTCCCCCGTCACCACGTTCACAGGCTCCCCCGTCACCATGTGACCCGGAGATGTTTTCCCAGGTTTTTCCGTTATCCAGGCCTCGAGTCCAACTATCCAGTCACAATCATCTATATGTGAGGTTTTTCCGTTATCCAGGCCCCGAGTCCAACTCTCCAGTCACAACCATCTGTATGTGAGGTTTTTCCGTTATCCAGGCCTCGGAGATGTTTTCCCAGGTTTTTCCGTTATCCAGGCCCCGAGTCCAACCGAAGATGTTTTCCCAGGTTTTTCCGACCTTCGACTCTGATACCACTTGTTAGAGTGTGCAGCGGAATCCGGCCCGACCCGCTATACCCACGAGCTAGCGCCCCACCAGGGCCTCCGGTCCACCGGAGCCCACAACAATAAGACCTTGGACCTAACTCAACCCAAAAAACTAGTCTGATGGGTGAGGATTGCGCTCCCCCACCATCAATTTCCGATGTGGGACTAAACCCAACACTCTAGGTGATGGAGGAGATCCTGTGGAGCCGCAGCAGCGGCAGCTGGTTCTCGACCATGAGCATGTCACGCTGGACGAACGACTTGATGTGCCTGACGGCGTGCTCGCCGAACACGGGGTCGGCCGGCAGGTAGTCGCCGGACCTGCCGCGCATCACCTCCAGCAGGAAGCAGCCATCGGCGACCATCATCTCCAGGAACCTACCCCTGTTCTCCTCGCCGCTGCGCCACTCGGGGCCGAGCCCCGCGTACGCGTCCTCGAGGTCCCCGGCGACGTCCTCCAAGGCGGCGGCGAGCTCGGCCAGCGACCTGCCCGCCCGTCTCAGCAGGTGCCACACAGCCCTGCGCTTGTGCTCCTCCATGGGGACCAGGTCCGGGTCCCGGTGGTGGAAGGGGCCGAGCGCCACCGTCTGCGGCTTGAACGCGCTGCCGCGCGTCGTCCTGAAGCGCGGCGGTACGCGGAAGATGCAGTGCTTGGGCCATTTCTTCCACGCCGCCGGCGTCTCGGCGCCGTCGAGCTTCTTCTCCATCTCCGCCACCCACATGCTGCAAACTGAGATCGATCAGGGCACACAGGATGACACCTGCGTCGGCAGGTGTGTACATGTGTGTGGCATAATTATTAGGTTCAAAAGTAGGAAGGTTTTTGGATGATAATGTTTCATAAGAAAGCACGCGAGTATGGCCATTACTGTAATTTACAGATATACCAAAAGCTGGTGTTGTGCAACGTGCCAACGTGCATTCTTGGACTTTACCAAAAGGAGAGATATATGCAAGCAGCATTCAAGCTTGCTAGCTAGTAGCTTTTTGTGAGTCAGCCAGCCTGCACTGAGGTGAGTTGCTGCTATGGCTAACAATATAAGACTACTGTGTAGCTTAAGCTTAAGCCCATATACCAGATCACTCGATAAGGGCATCAACAATGGTTATAGTAAACTTGCTCTCTATACCAGGTACAACTCAAGGTATAGAGAGAATTATAGACAACCCACCCAACAGATGTATTATAGCATTTATGTCTTTGTGGGACCCACGTTCATCTTCCTCATCTTTCCCCTCTCTCTCCTCCCGCGGTCCCGCCGCATCTTCCATATTCTTCCCCGAGCCAGTAGGCTCCTTCGCCTGACCGCACCCCTCCTCCGCCCAGGGTGGGATTTGACAGCCTGCCGGCCACCGCGGCTCGCTACTAGCCGCGCCGGCTGCCGGCCTCCGGCCTCCACCCCTCTTGCTTCCACCACGCTCCATGCATTGGCCCGACTACCAACCGCCCGCGAAGCTCGGACGCACCGCCGGCCATGCCGCGCTCGCCCGCGGAGTTCAACCACGCCACGAGTACTCTCTGTAACCAAAGCCGACGGCTACACCCCCACGCCGATGGGCGGCCGTGCGCGCGCACCGGCGACCACACTTGTGGCCGGCCTCCTCCCGCGGCGGTCGAGCTCTGTATGCCCACGACGGCAACCTCACTGCGCTGTCCCGAATCCTTCACGACGAGGCCGGGCTCTGCCAGACCAAGCCGTAGGAGCTCGGGGGCAGCCGCAAGCTCCGGCGGCCTCGCCTCTGAGTGGCTCTAATGTCCCTGAGTGTTGCGCCGGCAACCAACATCCTCCTCCATGAGCTCTAGATATCTGCGACCGCACTGGCCACCGCCACCCACCTTTGAGCTTGCTCGCCGCCGCGAGTGACCATCTCCTCCTACCGTGCTGCCCGCCGCGCGCCCCCAGCCTACGCGCTCCTCCGCGTCAACCGAAGCCGTAGTCCTGCGCTCCGGCGACGACCACACCTTGTTGTCTGTCGCCGTCATCCCCGAGCGAGCAAAGACGAAGAAATGGGTGCGAACACTGCGCATGAAAGATGCACGTGTGTGGGACCCGCTTGTCTTCGTGTTCTGTGCTATCGTCTCACGCCAGCCGTAGCGACATTTTTTCTCTCTCCTCCTCTCTCTCCTACCTGGACTGCTATCGAGGGCATATCGACACCCACTGCGGGTGCCCTAAGATGCACGTGGGAAGTTATGTCGTTCAGTCGGTTAGGTTCCTCACGATGGAACCGTGTCGGTGTCTCATCCGGTGGTGGCCACCCGTAACCACCGTAGTGGCCATCTGTGTGTATATATGGGCCCGATACGTGCAGGATTTACATGGAGGCGTGAAAACTACTCCCTCCGTCCCAGAATATAACTTCGTTTAGACTTTTTCAAAGTCAAACTTTTTCAATTTTGACCATGAATAACGAAATGATCATAAATGCTAATAACATAAAAATGATATCAGTAGATTTATCATGAAACGAACTATCAAAATATGTAATCTTTTCTATTTGATATAAATTATTTTAAGAGTTATCGTTGGTCAAAGTTGAAAAAGTTTGACTTTGAAAAATTCTAAACGAAGCTATATTCTGGGACGGAGGGAGTATCTAGGACCAGCTGGAGATTTGATTAGTTACAACACACCTATCTCAATAGAAGAAACCTCCAACCGTCCAAGATTGACTTGTTGCATAATGTTACAATACCATACAAACACAATATCTCTAATAGCCACCCTCAATCACAACTTCCTTAAGTTGAGTTTGTTCTTAAATTCTTCTAGCTTGCGCTGAGTCAATGCTTTTGTAAATCGGTCTGCCCCATTTGATCTTACCGAACCTTCTTAACACCATGGGCATGTTTGGATGCAAGGGGTAAATGTTTACCCCAAGACAAATGTTTTGCCCCTTCCATTTGCCTCTAATAATATTTACTCCTTGGGGTGTTTGGATTGAGGGGTAAATGTGGATGTGAATGAGAGAGAGGGGGCCGGAGTCCACCACAATTTTGCTCCTATTTGCTACTTTTTAAGGGTAAATGGAATTAGGGGGGCAAAACATTTGCCCCACCACATTTACCCCACATGTTTGGCACCTTAGAGGTAAATTTGGGGTAAATTTGCCCCATTTGCCCCATTTACCCCACCATCCAAACACCCCCCATATCCCTTACAAAATGAAAGTCAACTTCAATGTGTGCATGAAAAAACAGATTAGAAAACAATGCAAATATTTTGCTTCCATGTTGTCAAATCGAGTTGCCATTCTTGACTTTTGGCAAAAACGTTAAAAATACTCCTCCAACAGTTTGGCAAAAGACCTGGCAATTTTTGGCAACAGTTTGGCAAAAGGGCGGCTCGCGGTTGGCATCGTCGTTTCTAGACAGGTGGGAGGGTGGAGAAATAAATAAATGACAGAGAAGGGTTCCTGATGTAAGTTTTCAAGAGGTGGAAGAGCATAGACATAATTTTGTTTCTCTCTCAAGATTCCTGATGTAAGTTAGATTTGGATTTGGCAAATGAATTATGCCAAACGGTTGGAGATGAGCTCTTTATTTAATTGGCATATCTTTTTAAAAGTTGACAAAATACAAGATTTGCCAAATAAAATTTAGCAAACTCTTGGAGATGCTCTCACACCATAACCGAGCACTCTTAGGACATGGTATTCTTAATTCTTCCATCAGGATCTGAATCCACATTATTACTTCTGCAGTCGCATTTGCCATTGCTTTATACTCGGCCTTTGTGCTAGATCTTGATATTGTCGCTTGTTTCCTGGCAGTCCAAGATATCAGATTCGAGCCCAAGTAAACAGCAAAGCCTCTGGTGGACTTTCTATTATCAGAGCATCCAGCCCAATCAGCTAGCATCAGAGAAGGCACTTACTAGTTACTAGCAAAGAAAAGACTTGCGAATTTGTATCCCCAGATCCAAAGTATACTTCATAAATCTGAGAATCCTCTCTTAACTGTTGTTCAATGTTGAGTAGTCAGCGCATGCAAGTGCTGGCAGACTTTGTTAACTGAAACAGAAATATCTGGTTTTGTTAATGTCAGGTATTGCAGCGCCCCTACTATGCTTCTATACCTTGTTGCATCTTCTGGACTAATAAGATCACCAACATATGCTGATAATTTTTCGCTAGCTGAAAGAGGCGTAGCCACAGGCTTGCAATTTTCCATACCAACTCTTTTGAGTAAATCATTGGCATATTTACTCTGTGAGAGAAGAATGTCGTGATTTACTTTCTTTACCTCAATACCAAGGAAGTAATGCATCTCTCCCAGATCTTTCAGAGCAAAAATCCATCTTGAGATCTGGCAGAAGTGCTTCAACTGCTTTTGAACTAACAACAATTATATCATCGACATAAACTAGCAGATATATAAAAATTGATCCTTTCATATAGAAGGACAGAGATGTATCAGCCTTAGAGGAACAGAAAGCAAGTAACTGCAACTTTTCACTAAGGTGAGCTTACCAAGCTCGAGGAGCCCATATAACATCTTGTCTAGTTTGCAAACATAATAACGAGTATGAGTGTTATCTTCATACCTAGGAGGTTGCTTCATGTATACGTCTTCCTCAAAAACAACATGAACAAATGTGTTATGCACATCCAACTGTCTGAGAGTCCATCCTTTTGATACTTCAGTCAAGACTAATTTGATAGTGACAGAATAGGACTATATGTGTCCTCATAATCTATGCCAAACCTTTGCTTGTACCCATTTGCCACTAAGTTGTCATTGTAGCGATCAATAGTGTTGTCTGCATGTCTTTTGATCTTGAACACCCATTTACAATCAATCAATTTCCCCCTTTAGCTGGTGGAACAAGATGCCATATACTCAATATTCATTGCATTTTTCCAATCTTTATTAGACAAAGCTTCATGCAAATCATTGGGTTCACCAGCAGTAGTCAAACACCCATACCTTACCGTACTGTAGGTGTATACCTTAGGTTTCCAAATACCATGTTGTAGCCATGTGCGTTGAGGTTTAGGTGTCGGATCAGATGCTGGAGGAGTTGGGGCTTGAGAAGATGCATGAGCGACTACAGCAGATCTTGGGGCCATAGACCATCCCACGGGTGAGGATCAAGACAACGAATTGCCGTCGAATGTTGTG
The DNA here is from genome assembly GCA_036936925.1 of Cenchrus fungigraminus. Lineage (NCBI taxonomy): Eukaryota > Viridiplantae > Streptophyta > Magnoliopsida > Poales > Poaceae > Cenchrus > Cenchrus fungigraminus. The sequence continues at coordinate 55,679,749 of CM072768.1, read as the reverse complement.
TTGCCCCCCCTCCCAAGTCCAGCAGGTGGAAGGCGCGTGTCCAGGCGGTCAGGCGCCGACATGTCTGCGTCTTATGATTGGGCTACCGGCGATGCGGTGTGATCTGGAATGGATCCTGAAAATGATGGCGCATCGGAGTCTCACGGAAGAGCACCTGTAACACCCTAATTTTCACTCTTTGTGTTTAATAAAAATTTGCTTAGCAACAATTACTCTTGTCTAAGGATTTTAAGGTGCTTTATGATTTTCTAGGCATTTAATCATTTTTATTAATTAAATAAATGAAATATAGGAGTTCATTGTTGCATGCATGCTGGAGCATCAATTTTGGTCGCTTGAGTTCAATTTGAAGTTAAATCCTTGTTTGAACCTTTTTAAAAAAAACACCAAATCCCATTTCTTTCTTTCTTCCTCCCTAGCTTCCTTTCTGGTTCGTCAGCCCAAGGCGCTAAGTCCAGCCATGCCCCCTGAACTCCGTCGCTCGGTCGTCGTCGCCCCTCCGCTTCGCAGCCCAGCTCCGTTTCCGGCCCAGCGCGGCCCGCTCCGCACCCCGCTGCTCGCAGCCGCTGACGGGCGGGCCCCGCCCGTCATCCCTCTCCTCCCACCGCCGCCCAAGCCGGACTCGGGGTCCGACTCCGACCCGAGTGCGCGCCGCTTTCCCTTGGGCCCGCACGCCTAGGCGCGTCTCCCTGGCCTTTATAACCTCGCCGCCTCACGCCCGTGGGTCCCACGTTCCTAAACCCTAGCGCCTTTGAGCTCCGCGCGCCGCCGCCGAACCCTAGTTGTGTCGCCGCTTTCGATCCGCGCCGTCGCCGCCTTCCCGCCACCAAGAAGCTGCTCCAGAGAACCGCAAGGACGAGGGGAAGTCGCCAGTGCCACTTGTTCGCATCGCCGACCTCTCCGCTGCCCGTACGATCTCACCGGAGTTGGCCGCCGTGAAGCTCCGCCCCGTCGAGCCGTGCATCACCGTCGTCAATCCTAAGGTTGCTCCGTTGCTCCCTTTGAGTTCGTTTCGCCACGCGCTTCGCTTTGGTGCAACCCGTGCACGAAATCGAGTACCCTAACTCGATTTTGGCTCGCGCCGGCGAGCTCCGCCGTCGCGCGCTGCCGTTCGCCGCCGCCCGTCGCCCTGACGCCGCCTGCGCGCGTTCGTGGCCGTCAGATCAAGATTCGACGGACAGGATCTGTTCGGGCCGGTCAAGCATACCGGTCAAACCGGCTGTGCGCAGTGCTTTTGCACAAAAGCCCCTAGGGTTTTCAGTTTAACAGATGTATCCTTCCGCAGTGTAAAGATCTTTACGGATAGGTCCTTTTCTTTACGGTTTAAGCCCTAGGCTTCCTGGTTTTAGCGCCCGAGGTCCAAGCTTAATGTTTTGCACCGTAGCCCCTGAGTTTTTATATATAATTAGGTTTTAGCCCTTAGTTTCTTGCTGTTTAGCCCCTGGAAGTTTAGATTTTCTGCAGTTTAGTCCTTGCACCTTGTTTTGGCCGTAGAATACACGTTTTAGCTCCATTTTTAGCGTTCTTTATATCCACGCGATCGTATCGAAGAGTAGAATAGTTTTATGCCTCTGTTTTGTTCTGTTAATACTGTTTGGTGCTTGTTTCTTATTTAGTTCCATTGTATGCTTGTATGTGAATGTGTGGAGCGTAGAGTACGAGCCATTCGAGGAGTACGCTGTTGTTGAAGACTTTCAAGACTCTGAGCAGTTTCCGAAACTTGTGGAAGGCAAGTCCTTGCTGCATCCCCATTTATCCTATTACAACATGCGTTTTAATTACATTGTTATTTATTTATCGCTTTGCATTAATGTGATGGGACCTATACTTTAAGGTTTGACTAGTGTTGTTTATCTTATGCCTTGATCAACCTGGGTTGACTTTATGTTGGGTAGCACTTGCTAGAGCATTACCTTGGTTTTGGGTGGTTTAATGAACAATCATTAATTTGGATTTATTTCTACTATACCTCTTGTAACGCAAGAACACTTTGTATCTGTTAATTGGAACATGGAGAACCACCCAGGAAAACAGTACAACCACAAGACATATGGCTCTGTCTTGGCCAACTAATTAGAAACTTTAGCATGTGGTATGTTTTACCTGAAAGGGGTTGGGGGCTGATGGTAGATGGTGCATAGCCCGGCCCTCAGACTGATCTGCTCTATGATAGCTTCGCAGCTGAGAGAGGTTTATGCGCTGCACTGATCAGGTAACCTAGCGAGCAGCCCGTGCTAGGGAATCTTTGTAAAGGCCTCGTAGCGTCCCTATGCAGCCACACCTCGGTAGTGTGGTATTGTGCCTACTTTTGCACAGTGTGGTTGGGTCTAAAGTTCCTAGAACTTTTACGCGACTTTTGGGTAAAGATGTACAACCTCTGCAGAGTGTAAAACTGACTAGTTAGCCGTGCGCACGGTCAAGGGCAGCCTGGACGCTCACATGAGTAACTTTATGGAAGATGGAACTTTAAACTTGTGCATTGCATTCTATGGTCTGTTGCATTTATTAATGGGGTTTTGGTATACACTTATACTTGCTAGTAATATCTGCTTAATAAAACTTGACCAACTAAAATGCTGACCTGCTATGCAACCACAAGCTCTCCACCATAAAGCCTTTGCATGTTGTTATAGTGTTTTCCCTTGTTGAGTACGATATGTGCTCATGCTTGTGTTTTATATTACATCTACACAACCCGGCTGCTACTCAGACGGACGCTTTGAGGATTTCCCTGGAGAATTCGACGAGTTCTAGGCGTTCGCTCCCTCAGTCAGCTGCATGTGGTGGACGTCCGTGTTTATCTTTCCGCTGTTAGCTACTCGAACGTGTGTTAGTTTAAAGACATTCGGTCATGTAATAATGTTACTACTTTATTTTCGTTATGCACTGTCTTTTGGTTATCACTATGTTGATGCATGTGTGTAAACTTGATCCTGGCGCACATGTATTCAATGCATTTGGATTTGCCCTTAAATCCGGGTGTGACAAAGTGGTATCAGAGCCGTGTTGACTGTAGGACGTTAGCCTAGTTAGAACCGGTCGAAAATTAAGGATTATATAATATTAGAAGCCACACACTGTTTAGTTTGCTTTAATCTATTTATTATACTCACCCTTGATTTTTTCTCACCCTTGATTATCTTTTTGTTATCTTAGCTTGATTTTGTCATCTCTAGTTTACTCAGCACTTGTCTCCTCTAATCTCTAGATGGTTCGCCGACTAAAGACTACCCGTGCTGGCTCCTACCGCTTTCCAAGGTACCTGGAGGACCAGGACTACTACTGCTACTCCACAGAGAGTGATGGACATGAAGGCGACACTGAGGAGGGGAGTGGGGCAGGCTCTGCGCCTTTATCAGTGCAAGCTTCACCACCCGCCTCGGTCATTGAGATATCAGATGGTGAGCCAGAGGGAGAGCAAGCTGAAGGTCTGGAGCAGGGAGGAGGTGACCCAAATGGCCATTTGGATCCTGAGGGTTCAGACCCTGAGGAAGGGGACGCTGATGATCAACCTGCTGAGCCCGAGAAGTGGAAGGTGGTCGTCTTTCACCATGATGGGGGGTATGCACGCTTCCCGTCAAGGCTGAGGAGGCTTTTCCACCATCTCCACCTTCCTGTGAAGATCGACTACATTGGGCAAAGGAGGACACACCCTCGCTACCCAGCGCAGTGGAAGGTGTCGGTGCACATTCTGCTGGATGAACCATATGAGGGTGGAGAATATGAGGTTGCAGTTCACTTCGCCTTAGCCACCAGGGCTACCTTCGCTGCTGGGAGAGATGATGATGCCAGGAGAGCTCTTTCTACATGGTGTCATGAGGAGGCTCACAATCTCACTAGCACCGTGTGGGGTGACTTTCCTCGTCGACCTATTGGAGCTGTGGGCAGCGTAATCCCTGAGATTGACGTGGACATGGGACCCCGCTATGCAGCTCAAGTGGGACTTGTTGCAGCCCTCAACACCACACTGGATGACACCAACATGGAGCTACAAGACCTCCGTGACCAGTATACCTGAGCATTTTTGGCCCGGCCCGGCCCGGCCCGGCCCGGCCCGCTGGCCCGGCCCGCCCCGGCCCGCCCACGGACCTTACTGGACGGGCGTGGGCAGAGATCTTGAAGCCCGCGAAAAAAAATCTTGGCCCGAGCCCGGCCCGACATGCTGTTTTTAGCTATTTTACAGTGTAAAATACGCGGGCGGCCTGCCCAAGCCCGGGCCCGGCCCGAGCCCGGCCCGAAAACTGAGGCCCGACACGTCCCATGGGACGGTCATGGGCAGGATTTTCTCGGCCCGAAAAAACTGAATTTTTTTTCGACCCGGCCCGAACCCGGCCCGGCCCGTGAAATGCTCAGTTCTAGTGACCAGCAAGTTGCGGACCGAAAGGAGATCAAAAGGCTTGAGGCCATGGTTGCTGGGCAGAATCATGAAGAGGTGGAAGCAGATGGAGAAAGATGGCCCGCACTGTCACCAAAGCCCAAGAGGACTAGATATGGGTCCCCAAGCTCCCGCACTTGGATCACTTGGCCTTAGGAGTTAGGTGTCTTTTTGTTTTCAGGTTTAGAGTCTGTAATCGTTAGATCAAAATGTTGGATCGGTGTGCTTAGCTAGTGGTGTGTTTGGATGTTTGAGTTGTGATCATGCGTGAGTTGGATTTTTGATTGATTGCAATGTGTTGTGGATTGATGCCACAATGACATTGGTTTAGTAATAAAGTTTGATTAGTTGGGTTTAAGTTCTGTTCCAATCATCTTTCATCTTGCATTATCATGATTCTTTATCTATCTTGTTTCTCTATCATGAGGATTATCTTGATACAAAATCTGTTCACGTCACTATCAGACACAGTAGTAGTGGTTTATTTTTATCTCGAGCTACAGAACTCCAAATGCAGTGAAACTAGTTGGGTTAGTTCACAAATTTCATATGTGATTTTCTGTCAAAAATTCAGTATCAACCAATATATATTCTGGGAGTTATGTACGAAATACTAAGCTATCAGAATCTGTCAAATTCTGCTGACACAGTTGACTTCATTATTTAATATCTCGAGTTATAGACCTCCGATTGAGGCAAATCCAATTGGAGTAGTTCAATAATTTGATACACCATTTCTCGGGAAACATTCGTGATTTTTGGGTACTTGTACAGCGAGATATACCTATTTCTTTACAGTCATCAGAATCTGTCTTAATCTGGAAGTCTGCATTGTTTACCTTTTGAGCTTTTCTCTCAGTGCAATAATCTAAATCAATATTTCTAACGCTCAGATGGTGAACACCAGGTCGGGATCAAGAGTTGACCAGCCCCCAGTGACACGTCCAGGGAGAGGCAGCAGCTCAGGCAGTGCACAGCAACCAGGACAGATGGATCCAGCTATGCAGCAGTTCATCGAGGCTCAGACCCAGCTTCTTCAGAACCTGTCCAACATTGTGGCCAACCTGCAGGCTCAAGTCAACAATCCACCTCTGCAGCAGCAGGCGCCCAGGGACAAGCATAGGGAGTTCATGAGCCATCGTCCGCCAGTGTTCACACATGCTGCAGATCCGTTGGAGGCTGATGACTGGCTGAAGACTGTGGGCAAGATGCTCACTACTGCTCAGTGTGATGACAGGGAGAAGGTTCTGTATGCTGCAGGATGACTTCAGGGGATAGCAGGAGCATGGTGGGATGCCTATGTTGCCGCTCATGCTACACCAGACACCATCACTTGGCAGGAGTTCACCAACAGCTTCAGGAGCCATCACATTCCTGCAGGGCTGATGAAGCTGAAGAAGAAGAAGTTCCTCTCTCTCAAACAGGGGAGAATGTTAGTTGCAGAGTTCCGGGACAAGTTCATAGAGTTGTCTCACTATGCGCCAGAGGAGGTGTCAGATGATGGGAAGAAGCAAGAGCGCTTCATGGAGGGGTTAGTTGGACCGCTTCAGTACCAGCTGATGTCTCACACCTTCCCGTCCTTCCAGCACCTACTAGACAAGGCCATCTGCTTGGAGTCCAAGCGCAGAGAGTTGGGGGAGCTGAAGAGGAAGGCCACCACTCCAGGACAGTCCGGGAGCAACACTCGCCCCCGCTTTACTTCACCGCTGGGTGCACCACTTCGTCCAGGAGGCCCGACTGGGAGTTATGGCCAGCAGCAGCAGCAGTTTCAGCACTCCGCCTAGCAGTTCCAGCGCCCCGGACAGCAGACTCCGCGTCCTGCCTTCCAGCAGAACCATCAGATGACTCCGGTTGGCACGCCCGTGAGGCCCAGCGCACCTCATACCCCCGCGGGCAACAGTTGCTACAAGTGTGGGGAGGTTGGCCATTATGCCAACAATTGCCCCAAGAGGACCGCTCCTAACACCCCCGTGCAGAACCAGCAGATGCAGCAGATGAGGAATGGGAACCAGACCCCGCAGAGCAACAAGGGACAACAGAGCCAGGCACGTAGCAGGGTGAACCACGTGAGTGCTGAGACCGCTCAGGAGAATCCACAGGTGGTGCTTGGTATGTTCCTTGTCAACACCACCCCCGCATCAGTCCTATTTGATTCTGGAGCATCTCATTCTTTTATATCTGCTCAATTTGTGGCCAAACATAGTATACCGATGTGTCCTATGAAACAAACCATGCTAGTTAACTCACTAGGGGGGAGATGAAAGCTTTATACATGTGTCCTAATGTTAATCTAAAGATCATGGGAGTAGACTTTTGGGCAAGGTTGATAGTTTTGGAATCAAAGGATCTCGATATCATTCTGGGTATGGATTGGTTGGGCATGCATGATGCAACAATTCAGTGTGCAAAGAGGACAGTTCTTCTTACCAGTCCTAAGGGAGACAAGGTTGAGCTAGTGGCTACTACATCGTCAGGTGCAGGAGGTTCAGTGCAGCAGTTGGATGGCAAACCTTTGGAATATATCAGGGTGGTCTGTGAGTATCCGGATGTGTTCCCAGAGGAGTTACCAGGTATGCCGCCTGACCGAGATGTTGAGTTTGTTATTGATCTATTGCCTAGTACTGCTCCTATTTCAAAACGTCCATATAGAATGTCTAGTACTCAACTGTTAGAACTTAAGAAATAGATTAAGGAATTGTTGGAAAAAGGGTTTATTCGTCCTAGTTCATCACCTTGGGGGGCACCAGTTATCTTTGTAGAGAAGAAGGATGGTACTCAGAGGATGTGTGTGGATTATCGATTGCTTAATGAGGTTACTATCAAGAACAAGTATCCATTGCCCTGCATTGAGGATTTGTTTGATCAGATGAGGGGTGCTAAAGTGTTCTCCAAGATTGATTTGTGCTCTGGTTATCATCAGATGAAGATCAGGTGGTCGGATATTCCTAAAACTGCATTCACCACTAGGTATGGGCTTTATGAGTATACTGTTATGTCTTTTGGATTGACCAATGCACCTGCCTACTTCATGTATCTGATGAACAAGGTGTTTATGGAGTACTTGGATAAGTTTGTTGTGGTATTCATTGATGATATTCTGATTTACTCCAAGACTGAGGAGGAGCATGAGGAGCATCTGAGGCTTGTGTTGCAGAAGCTGAGAGAGCATCAGTTGTATGCCAAGTTCAGTAAGTGTGATTTCTGGCTGAAGGAAGTCTCTTTTCTTGGGCATATCATCACCGATGGAGGTATTTCAGTCGATCCAGCCAAGGTCAATGGTGTGTTGAAGTGGGAACCGCCGAGGACAGTTAAGGAGATCAGGAGCTTCCTTGGACTTGCAGGGTACTATCAACGGTTCATTGAGGGATTCTCCAAGATTGTGAAGCCCCTCACCACATTATTGGAGAAGGATAGGGAATTCAAGTGGACAGATGCATGTCAGGCCAGTTTTAAGGAGTTGAAGAAGAGATTGACTACAGCTCTAGTGCTTGTGATGCTAGATCTGCAGAAAGGCTTTGACATCTACTGTGTTGCATCTCGACAGGGCTTGGGTTGTGTTCTTATGCAGGAGGGACATGTTATAGTCTATGCATCGAGGCAGTTGAGGAAGCATGAGCAGAACTATCCTACACATGATCTCGAGTTGGCAGCTGTGGTTCATGCTTTGAAGATTTGGAGGCATTACATCATGGGAACCAAGTGCCAGATTTACACTGATCACAAGAGTCTGAAGTACATCTTCACTCAGAAGGACCTTAATCTGAGACAACGCCGATGGTTGGAGCTGATCAAGGACTATGATCTGGAGATACAGTATCATCCTGGGAAGGCAAATCTGGTTGCAGATGCCTTGAGTCGGAAGGGACAGGCCAACATGGCGTTGGCATTCCAACTGCCTGAAGAGTTGATGAAGGAGTTTGAGAAGCTCAATCTGGGGATGGTTGCTCATACGGAGGGAGTTACCTTGGAGGTAGAGTCTACTCTAGAGCAGTAGATACGCAAGACGCAGTTGGAGGATGTGGAGATTAGAGAGATCAGGGAGACCATGGAGAGGGGCAAGGCCCCGGATTTCACTAAGGATGATCAGGGAACGATATGGTTCAAGAATAGGATCTGTGTGCCTGATGTGGGAGATCTTCGGAAGACCATCTTGAGAGAGGCTCATGATTCAGCTTATTCCATTCACCCAGGCAGTACTAAGATGTACCAGGATCTTAAGCAGAGGTATTGGTGGTATGGGATGAAGAGAGATGTGGCCGCTCATGTAGCACTGTGCGACACATGCCATAGAGTTAAGCAGAGCATCAGAGGCCAGCAGGATTGCTTCAGCCATTGAAGGTGCCAGAGTGGAAGTGGGAAGAGATAGGCATGGATTTCATTGTTGGGTTGCCCCGTACTCGCGATGGTTATGATTCGATATGGGTTATAGTGGATCGTTTAACAAAGGTTGCTCACTTCATACCGGTGTGTACCACCTATACGGGGGCAAAGCTTGCGGAGTTATACATGTCTAGGATCGTGTGCTTGCATGGTGTACCTAAGAAGATAGTGTCTAATAGGGGTACTCAGTTCACGTCTCGTTTTTGGGAGAAGCTTCATGAGTCCATGGATACAAAGTTGAACTTCAGCTCAGCCTATCACCCGCAGACCGACGGACAGACTGAGAGGACAAATCAGATTCTGGAGGACATGTTGAGAGCTTGTGCTCTAAAGCATGGAGGTAGCTGGGATAAGAGTTTGCCTTATGCTGAGTTCTCTTATAACAACAGCTATCAGACTAGTCTGAAGATGGCACCCTTCGAGGAATTATATGGGAGAAAGTGCAGAACACCTTTATACTGGAGTCAGACAGGAGAGAGTCAGTTGTTTGGGACTGATATCATTAAGAAGGAAGAGAGGCAAGTTCAGATCATAAGGGAGAACTTGAGGATCACGCAATCCCGGCAGAAAAGTTATGCAGACGGGAAGAGGAGAGATGTAGCTTTCCAGGAAGGCAATTATGTGTACTTGAAAGTGTCACCCATCAGAGGATTACGCAGGTTTAAAGTGAAGGGAAAGTTGTCACCTCGCTTTATCGGACCCTTCCAGATCTTGGAGAGAGTAGGAGAGGTAGCATACAGGCTGGAGTTGCCTAATCAGCTTTCAGATGTGCATGATGTGTTCCATATCTCTCAGTTGAAAAAGGGTCTCAAACCTCATGATAAAGAGCCACTGCCTATAGATGGATTGGATGTTAAGGAGGACCTCACCATTACTGAACGGCCTATCAAGATCTTGGATACTTTGACACGGGTTACGAGGAATCGGGTTATTAAAATGTGCAAGGTGCAATGGAGTAATCATGCAGAGGATGAGGCGACTTGGGAAAGAGAGGAGGAGTTGAAGGAAGATTATCCCCATCTCTTTTATCCATCCGAATCTCGAGGACGGGATTCGTCTTAAGGGGGTAGGATTTGTAACACCCTAATTTTCACTCTTTGTGTTTAATAAAAATTTGCTTAGCAACAATTACTCTTATCTAAGGATTTTAAGGTGCTTTATGATTTTCTAGGCATTTAATCATTTTTATTAATTAAATTAATGAAATATAGGAGTTCATTGTTGCATGCATGCTGGAGCATCAATTTTGGTTGCTTGAGTTCAATTTGAAGTTAAATCCTTGTTTGAACCTTTTTTAAAAAAACACCAAATCCCTTTTCTTTCTTTCTCCCTCCCTAGCTTCCTTTCTGGTTCGTCAGCCTAAGGCGCTAAGTCCAGCCATGCCCCCAGAACTCCGTCGCTCGGTCGCCGTCGCCCCTCCGCTTCGCAGCCCAACTCCGTTTCCGGCCCAGCGCGGCCCGCTCCGCGCCCCGCCGCTCGCAGCCACTGACGGGCGGGCCCCGCCCGTCATCCCTCTCCTCCCGCTGCCGCCCGAGCCGAACTCGGGGTCCGACTCCGACCCGAGCGCGCGCCGCTTTCCCTTGGGCCTGCATGCCTAGGCGCGTCTCCCTGGCCTTTATAACCTCACCGCCTCACACCCGTGGGTCCCACGTTCCTAAACCCTAGCGCCTTCGAGCTCCGCGCGCCGCCACCGAACCCTAGTTGCGCCGCCGCTTTCGATCCACACCGTCACCGCCTTCCCGCCACCAAGAAGCTGCTCCGGAGAACCGCAAGGACGAGGAGAAGTCGCCGGTGCCGCTTGTTCGCGTCGCCAACCTCTCCGCCGCCCGTACAATCTCACCGGAGTTCGCCGCCGTGAAGCTCCGCCCCTTCGAGCCGTGCATCGCCGTCGTCAATCCTAAGGTTGCTTCGTTGCTCCCTTTGAGTTTGTTTCACCATGCGCTTCACTTTGGTGCAACCCGCGCACGAAATCGAGTACCCTAACTCGATTTTGGCTCGCGCCGGCGAGCTCCGCTGCCGCGCGCCGCCGTTCGCCGCCGCCCGTCGCCCTGACGCCGCCTGCGCGCGTTCGTGGCCGTCAGATCAAGATCCGACGGACGGGATCTGTTCGGGCCGGTCAAGCATACCGGTCAAACCGGCTGTGCGCAGCGCTTTTGCACAAAAGCCCCTAGGGTTTCCAGTTTAACAGATGTATCCTTCCGCAGTGTAAAGATCTTTACGGATAGGTCCTTTTCTTTACAGTTTAGGCCCTAGGCTTCCTGGTTTAGCACCCGAGGTCCAAGCTTAATGTTTTGCACCGTAGCCCCTGAGTTTTTATATATAATTAGGTTTTAGCCCTTAGTTTCTTGCTGTTTATTCCCTGGAAGTTTAGATTTTCTGCAGTTTAGTCCTTGCACCTTGTTTTGGCCGTAGAATACACGTTTTAGCTCCATTTTTAGCGTTCTTTATACCCACGCGATCATATCAAAGAGTAGAACAGTTTTATGCCCTTGTTTTGTTCTGTTAATACTGTTTGGTGCTTGTTTCTTATTTTGTTCCATTGTATGCTTGTATGTGAATGTGTGGAGCGTAGAGTACGAGCCATTCGAGGAGTACGCTGTTGTTGAAGACTTTCAAGACTCTGAGCAGTTTCCGGAACTTGTGGAAGGCAAGTCCTTGCTGCATCCCCATTTATCCTATTACAACATGCATTTTAATTACATCATTATTTATTTATCGCTTTGCATTAATGTGATGGGACCTATACTTTAAGGTTTGACTAGTGTTGTTTATCCTATGCCTTGATCAACCTGGGTTTACTTTATGTTGGGTAGCACTTGCTAGAGCATTACCTTGGTTTTGGGTGGTTTAATGAACAATCATTAATTTGGATTTATTTCTGCTATACCTCATGTAACGCAAGAACACTTTGTATCTGTTAATCGGAACATGGAGAACCACCCAGGAAAACAGTACAACCACAAGACATATGGCTCAGTCTTGGCCAACTAATTAGAAACTTTAGCATGTGGTATGTTTTACCTGAAAGGGGTTGGGGGCTGACGGTAGATGGTGCATAGCCCGGCCCTCAGACTGATCTGCTCTATGGTAGCTTCGCAGTTGAGAGAGGTTTATGCGCTGCACTGATCAGGTAACCTAGCGAGCAGCCCGTGCTAGGGAATCTTTGTAAAGGCCTCGTAGCGTCCCTATGCAGCCACACCTCGGTAGTGTGGTATTGTGCCTACTTTTGCACAGCGTGGTTGGGTCTAAAGTTCCTAGAACTTTTACGCGACTTGTGGGTAAAGATGTACAACCTCTGCAGAGTGTAAAACTGACTAGTTACCCGTGCCCACGGTCAAGGGCGGCTTGGACCCTCACATGAGTAACTTTATGGAAGATGGAACTTTAAACTTGTGCATTGCATTCTATGGTCTGTTGCATTTATTAATGGGGTTTTGGTATACACTTATACTTGCTAGTAATATCTGCTTAATAAAACTTGACCAACTAAAATGCTGACCTGCTATGCAACCACAAGCTCTCCACCATAAAGCCTTTGCATGTTGTTATAGTGTTTTCCCTTGTTGAGTACGATATGTGCTCATGCTTGTGTTTTATATTGCATCTACACAACCCGGCTGCTGCTCAGACGGACGCTTTGAGGATTTCCATGGAGAATTCGACGAGTTCTAGGCGTTCGCTCCCTCAGTCAGCTGCCTGTGGTGGACGTTCGTGTTTATCTTTCCGCTGTTAGCTACTCGAACGTGTGTTAGTTTAAAGACATTCGGTCATGTAATAATGTTACTACTTTATTTTCGTTATGCACTGTCTTTTGGTTATCTCTATGTCGATGCATGTGTGTAAATTTGATCCTGGCGCACATGTATTCAATGCATTCGGATTTGCCCTTAAATCCGGGTGTGACAACACCTGAATCAACCTCGAGCGTCAGTTGGTGCATGGAACTCAATACGTACGGGAAGCTCTTGCTGACCTTCCAACATGTCCACTCCAGCGTTTGCATGTCGCCCGCCCTTTGTCACGACTCCACCAGACATCGGATGGGCCTCTTGATCCAAGGCCTCCTCTTTGAGCAACTCCAATAGCTTATGTAAAATGTTAGCTAAATATAGAGTTTTTCCTCCTTTGTAAAATATATAAAATCTCCTAAAACACTGCGAAATCCAATAGCCTCTTCAAATTGTGATGTCCATAATTCAAATGAGGTCCATATCAGCACCAAAACGCCATTGACGAGCGGACCCCACCAATAGAGTCATGCAGGTCAAAATCAGCCAGCTGCCGCTTTGATCGGCTGATTCCTCGATGGCGGTGAGGTTCCGACGAGGGAGAAGAGACCCCTGAGCATCCTCAACGTGTGGGGAATCCATACCACACCTAGGATCGATGGATGGGCGACCGGAGGTGGCTGGCGGCATGCATCGACGGATGGCAAGGTTGGGCGGTGGCGGTGGCGCGTCTGGAAGCGACGAGGGTGGTGATAGGAGGCTGGGGAGGTAGGGCGAGTGGAGGAGGTGGTGCGAGCAGTGCTAAATTAGGCCGAGGTGAGTTCCTCCCCGGAGCTCCTCCTTGCGTGTGCCCCGAGATGCTTCCTTGGTCTCGGACGGCGGCGCCCTCTTCCTCCGCACCCGGCTGGCGGTGCGATTTGAGGAGGGGAGGCGGAGGCTGCTCGACGCCTACGGAGGTCGCTCAACACCGGTGAAGCACTCCCCCCCCCCCTCTCCCTCTCTCTCTACGTTGCTGCTGCTCCCAATTGGTCGGGCCCATTGCGGGAGGCGCGCGAGTCACAGGAGAGGATTGAGTTGGCGAGTGCGCTGCAATAGGTAAATTTGATGAGGGAGGACGAGGGAATAGCGAGCCAGGATAGAAGATGGGATCAATGTCGATTCTGTTGGATCATGTTTTTTACTCTATTTTCTTTTTTTTTTTACCGAACAGAGGTAAGATACAAGAGCTCTTGGAGTTGCTCTTAGTCGACCAATAACACAAGAGAAGGTGGCCATATGTGCCCAAACTTCTTCGGTTGCGCCCACGAGACCCATAACTTCCACAACATCAACACATTCTCTGACATTTTCGCATACATGAAGTTTGCAGCATAGTGCATACCGTGGCTAACAGCCTAACCTGCTCATCCTACTTCCTCTTTCGGGAAACAAACCGCCAGGGCTTCCTCCGGTTTGGTACCGAAGTCGACCTCCCTGTTAGGGTTTTCAATTTTGTTTTCACTTTTTCGGTCCCTATTGAAATCACCAAAATTCATGAAATTTTCATTGAAATCCGAGTTAAAACGGTTACATTTCAGTGAACACTATCAAAATTTCAGTGAACTATTTTGGTTGCCACTGAAAAGACTGATTTCACCCGGAAGTTTTTTCTCTACTACACAAGCCGCACTACCACACCACTAGGAATTTAGGATCCTGCCGACAAATGAGGACAGGCACAAGTCAACATACTACATGAGCCTCACTGGAGTCAACATCAGTGGGCCATGGCTCAATGGGGTACGAGATGCTCGCGCACCGCGAGGACAACGGACAACGGGGTTCCATCATTGACCTTGACACTAGGGATGAAACCGGATCGGATACGGACGGATACTGCGGATACAGATACAGATAATTTTTCTTTTTCGGACTGAATTCTCGGATCGAATACGGATACGGACAGTATATTTTTTGTCGAATAGTGATATTCATCATATTTGGATCATAGAAATTCAACTTTGAATTTTTGGATACTAATACGGTACGGATAGTTACGGATATTAAATGTCCGGATTCGAATACGGTCTTACCATTTGAGTGTCTCACCTTTTCGGTCGGTCGGTCGGTCGGACGGATAATATCCGTACCACTTTCATCCCTACTTGACACGCCTATGACATGGCACATGACAAACAAGATGGCAAAGGCTCATGACTGTCACTGAACGGCTCGTTTGACATGTGCCATTAGGCCAGTCTCAGTGGGGGTTTCATGAACATTAAATAGGTTGTCATGTGAGCACTTTTGATGATGTGGCAGTGTATTAATGAAGAGAGAGGTAAAATGAGTTTTATGAGGATGACACTCTCTGTACACAGTTACCTAGACAACTTGTGTCTTGCATGCAACCTAGAAAACATCAATAGATGAAATTATGCATTAAGAGGGATGTGTTTCATTATTGTTTCAAACGTTTTTAGATGATGTGTCACTATAGGTAATCGTATCCATGACATCTCCACTGAGAATGACCTTATGTTTGCCGTGTGTTTCACTGCGCAACACTAGGCAAATAGTTGATACACTCTGTGTGTCCGAATAAAAGCACACGGCAAAACAGTTTGACACACGGCATACAGGCTGTTTTCGGTAGTGGCTCACATGATTAATTCATAACCCAACGGAAATTCTATTTTTTGTTGTTAATTGATCGGATTGCCAATTGGAATTTTTGGGTAAAAAAACGACACTGGAAATGATCCCCAAGTTCCAGTGGAACGAAACTAAATTTAGACTTGGTTACTCACAAATAATTAGTTTTGTACACAGCTTCTATGAAAATGTTAACAAGGTTTGAATGGACAAAGAAACATTAACAATCAAATTTATCTCAAACCACTTTGTTTCAGTAGACCAGTAAAATTAGACCAACAGTTTTTCCAAATTGCCACATGGCATTTAATTATTCTCTCCATCATTATCAGCTTATTGCACTGCTAGTAGAAGATCATGTTGGCTGACTTGTTGAGCACCCACCCTGTGATCTCTTCCATCAGTTTGTTCTGGATGAACAGCGGGCCTGGTGGAAACTCACAGTAAATCTCGTCAACAACCCGGGCGTTACAGAGAAAGAACTTGGCGAGCATCCTCTGCGCGGCGCCGCCCTGGTAGTACACCAAGTTGATCTCCCTCGTGGTCTCCCTCAGGCACGCAATCCCAGCGCCCTCCGGCGCGGCGAGCGCAGCATACCGGTCGTACCTGAGCTTGTGCCCGTCCTCGTTGTAGCAGCAGTAATTTGAAACCTCGGGATCCGGCATGATGAATTGCCCGTCCTCGTTGTAGCAGGTGTAATCTGAATCCTCGGGATTAGGCAGTGGCGGACCTAGCCGAAAATTTTAGCTGGGGCGGATTTGCAGAACATAAGTGCTAAGCCAAACTAGTATGGAAATGACAATGAATTTTAATTTCCTCAAGGAAGGTGAAGGACATCATCCAAAAATTCACGTCTTTCACATGAATCACTACTTTGACAAAAATAAATGCCGGAGCTGTGGTATCAATCATCAAATTTCATAAGTGGCAAAACCACACATGCTTTTGGGAGCTATGAGTACAGAAGCATTCAAGAGAATTGCCGCTGTGTGATATGCCCCTCTAATTACAGAAATAGTCATAGCTACTAGTAGCCTCGAAGGTAGACGCTATCAAGTTAGACCAGGTCCAGAGAAGCCCGTTCAGGTAGTTAATGTACTGATTAACTCAGGACCTCACTATGCCAAAATATTAATCAGAATACAAAACGACGCTAATCCAACTCCGCAAGTAGGAACCTCAGTGCCGTTCCATGATCGATTAAGCTGAGAATTGCAGCGAGGGAGCAGGAGTTCCTTTACCGAAGGGAGCTAGAGAGGGAGCAACTTCCTTGACCAGTTGACCTCCTGCTCGAGCGAGGCGGAGGCCCCTTTTTCACGGCCGCGCCAAGCGGCGGCGACGGCATCTACGCCGCAGCCGGGGCTGCCGCTCCTCCCCTGCTCTCCCGCTCGCATCCCCTCCTCCATAGCCCTCCCGACTCTCGCGACGGTGGCTGCGTCCGATGGTCAGGGACTACGCGTCTACGCCGGCAGCCTTGCGGCCGGCGCCAAGCAGCGGAGGGCGGCCGGGAACTGCTGGACCAAAGGCCGATGCTAATTGGGCCTCTCCACTTAGACCTGCTAGCCGGCCCACGACGGCCTTTTTTATCCCTTCTTCCTCCTCCGACATCGGACACCAGAACGCCGCCGCCGCCGCTCGCCTCCGAACCCCAAATCCGTGCTCCGGCCTCCAAAACAACTCTATGGAGATGTGATTCTACTCCAGCGGTAGCTGGGGCAGCTGCCCCACCCTGCTGTGTGGGTAGGTCCGCCTCTAGGATCAGGCATGAAGAATTGCCCGTCCTCGTTGTAGCAGTAATCTGAATCCTCGGGATCCGGCATGAAGAAGAGCGACAGTGTCTCTAAGATAGGGGTCCCCTCCAGCATCTTGGCCACCCCGGCGACGGTGGCAGCGTCGTCTTCCGGCAGCATCCCGGTCAGCTCGAGGTGGCGGAGCGCATGGAACTCCAGCGTCGAGGACAACACGCCGTGTCCAACGTTGGCGCCAAGGCGGGCGGACTTCATTTGCAGGCTCGCCGCGCCGGAGAAGGGGACAAGGAATTCCACGAGCCACGCCAGGTCCGCCGGGTCCGCAGCCTCCTCGCCGCAAAAGTTCACCGTGCATGACGAGATCCGGCGAGGTCGGTGCGCGGTCTGGAATGAGGGCCCTGGCATGGGCCCACTGTACTCCAAGGTCTGCAGCTCCGATGAGTCGGCAGCGGCAACGGCGGCGAGGCCGTGGCAGCAGCGCAGGGCCAGCCTGCGAAGCAATGTTTTAAATAGCGGGCTAAGCCTTTTAGCTGATGGTCTCTAAAAAAGCTAAGAGAAGCTATAGCTCAGTTATAACCGTAGCTAAATCATTTAGCGGAATTGTAAAAAAATAAAAAAACTTTCTTACATGACACAACAATTGAATCACTGATTCACTGGTTACCACCAAAGCACATTACCATGTCATCAACTCAACACTCATCACACCTACGCCTCACCATCACAAGAGTACATCACAAGAGCGATACACTACAAAATACCATATCATCAGACCATTGCTCTACTACTAAGAATCAGAGACACATAGAGACTTATCAGAATCAGAGGATATAGCTGGCTAGAAGTAGGCCCATTTAGCGGATATAGCCGGCTAAAGGCAGCTATTAGCCCTGAAGCTAACATTGTGGCTAAAAGTGTGATCTCCTAGCGGCAACGCTTTCCAACAGACTATATCCGGCTATAGCTGCAGCTATAACCAGCTATTTAAATCATTGCTGCGGAGGCGTGGGCTGAGGACGGAGAGCTCGGTTAAGTCGCCGCAGGCCTCCAGCGTTAGGTCGGCGAGGCGCGGACACGCCGAGACCAGCCGCTGCATGGCGGCGGCGCTGCCGTCGGCGACGCATGTCAGGTGCAGCGTGTGGAGGGACGGCAAGGCAACGGCTGACTGCGTGTCCAGCCGGCAGAAGCCGAGGTGGAGGCTGCGCAACGCTGCGCAGCGGAGGAGGCTCCCCGGCGGGGCGTACGGCGACGGCTGCCAGTCGCAAGCCAGCGGCGGCTCGAGGGGGATGCGCTGGCGAGGCGGCGGCGGCGGGGAGCGGCGGCGGATACGGTACTCGCGGGCGTGGAGCTCGCTGCCGGGGGGCGGCCTGGCGAGCGGCATAGTGGAGCGACCCGTCGACCGCCGCGGCGGAGGCGGAGGCGGCACCCTCGCCGCCACCGAACTCGACGCGGAGCCCGCGCAGCGGCGCCGGCGCGGCGGTGCCGTGGCGGGCATGAAGCGCGGCACTGACGGCGTCGACGAAGGGCAGGGCGGCGACGCGGGGTGGGTGCCGGCCGGAGCCAGACGCGTAATAATCCTCTTCGTAGTCGTCGGGGTTGCTAATCCAGCCACTGTCGCAGTAGCCGTCGTCGTAGGGGCGGCGCTTCGGCTCCTCCTTGAAGGAGAGGGTGTGCACTGCGAGGAAGACGTGGCGCCACCGCCGCGCGCCGCCTCGGCGGCGGGAAGGAAGGAGAGGATGTGGCCAATCATGGCGTCGCCGAGCCTGCTCAGCCTGTCGGCGGCGAGGACGCTACTGGGCTCCGCGTCCATGTCCATGATCGATCGCCGCGTGGAACCCTAGGTATCTGACGGCGGGCGATAGTTGTGCTCAGAACTCAGATTATATAGTACTCCGAGTCGA
This sequence comes from Cenchrus fungigraminus, assembly GCA_036936925.1. NCBI lineage: Eukaryota > Viridiplantae > Streptophyta > Magnoliopsida > Poales > Poaceae > Cenchrus > Cenchrus fungigraminus. Next base: position 55,660,983 of record CM072768.1, on the reverse strand, counting down.
GTTGGAGACCTGTTATAGTAGTACAAGGGTAAAAGACTCGAATTCGCAGCCCACACGAGTTTACACTTTGCAGCCCATACGTCCTTACCTCTATATAAGTTACTACCTAATTAGATCCCCATGCACCCTCCGTGTTTTGGTTTGTCGGAGCCCTAGACGAGATCTGCTCCGCGCCGCCACCGTCGGCGACTTCAATAATGGCCGCCGCTACCGAACTGTCCGACTTACCCGACCTCCTGCTCAGCCACATCCTCTACTTCGCGCCGGCCAAGGAGGCCGCGTCCACCACCGTGCTCGCGCGGCGGTGGCGCTCGCTCTGGCTCGCCTCTGGCACCGTCAACCTCGACTCCCGCTCGTACGACCGCTCGTACGACCGCCAGCGCCCATACGGCCTCGACGACGTCACCGGCAAGGCCGAGGCCTTCAACCGCGGCATGGAGGCGGCGCTCTCCGCCGCCGCCGCCGCCGCCAAGCCTGTCAGGAAGCTCACCCTGCACGTGGACGAGTGCTGCTACGATACGCACTTCTCCACGGCCTACAGCGCGCACGGCTGGCGCGGACACGACATGGTCCCCGTCCTGCTCGCCAGCCCGGCGGCGAGGGCCGCCGAGGAGCTCGCCGTCGTTATCGCGCCGCACCGCGATTACCCCGCTGACAACGACCACCACGGGAACTGGTCCCAATGATGCTATAGCTGCAGATATAGCCGGATATAGTCTGTTGGGAAGCGTTGCCGCTAGGAGACCACACTTTTAGCCACAATGTTAGCTTCAGGGCTAATAGCTGCCTTTAGCCGGCTATATCCGCTAAATGGGCCTACTTCTAGCCAGCTATATCCTCTGATTCCGATAAGTCCCTATGTGTCTCTGATTCTTAGTAGTAGAGCAATGATAAAAGAAGGGAGGAGAGAGACGGAGAGGAATCAGAAATGAGTGGATGAGAATTGGTGGGCGGTGTGGTGCGGACCCGCGTCCGATTTTTTTCACCTGTCCGGACGACTGGTCCGTAACATTACCGTATGAACTAACCACGTCATATATTTATGGAAGGAGGGAGTAGTTCTTTAATAAGCTCCTTCCCGTACACCACAAGCTGCATGTGTCGTCACCGTCACCATCACCGTCACTATATTTCCTGCTTCGAGGGAACTTGTTTATTCCATCCTCATCAGCCATTCAGCCGCACATCATATCGAATATCTGTACTCTTGAAGTGGGGCTATAAAAAAACAGTAGAAATTAGGTGAAGCCTGCCGCTTTGTCCGATAGCAGTGACAGAAAGGTGGGAAATTCGGTATCAATCAGACTTCAGAGTTCAGAGCATGCCGGCACTCGACGATGCCGACCGGCTCATCAGCAGGGCAGCTGCACCGGCGAAATAATTAAACTGTTTTCCGGTTCCAGTCCTAGCTGATTTGCTGTCACTTGCGTCCTCCAACTCCTTGCCATGGACGCGGCGTCCTCAGCGTAGTCCCCGCCATCGCAGCCGCTGCGGATCGTGCTCTGCCCGTGGCTGGCGTTCGGCCACCTCCTCCCGCACCTGGAGCTTGCCGAGCGCCTGGCGTCGCGGGGCCACCACGTGTCCTACACTCCTACGTCTCCACGCCGCGCAACCTCGCGCGCCTCCCGCCGCGGCGCAACGCCGCCGGCGCCATCGACCTCGTGCCGCCCCCTCTACCGCGCGTCGAGGGTCTCCCCGACGGCGCCGAGTCCACCAACGACGTCCCCGGCGACAGGCTCGAGCCGCTCTGGGAGGCCTTCGACGGCCTCGCCGCGCCGTTCGCGGAATATCTAGGCGCCGCGTGCTTTCCCGACGGCGCCGGGAGGACGAGACCCGACTGGGTCCTCGCCGACGTGTTCCACCACTGGGCCCCCGTCGTGGCCCTCGAGCACGGGGTGCCGTGCGCGATGCTGATGTCGAGCCCGTGTATGGTCGCCGAACTGGCCTGCGGGGCACGGGAGCACGCGGAGCTCACCGCCGCCTCCGTGTTCGAGCAGCCGATCGCCTTGGGCGGCGGCGGACCGCCGGCCGGTATGCCGCGCTACGAGTGGGAGGGGAACGCGCCGCTGTTCGCCGCCCGTGGCGCGTCGGGCATGTCCATCATCCGGCGTGCCTCCCTCACGCTCCAGCGGTGCACGATCGTGGCCATGCGGAGCTGCCACGAGTGGGAGCCCGAGGCCTTCTCGCTGGCGGCGAAGCTCCTCGGCAGGCCGCTCATCCCGCTCGGCCTCCTGCTACCGTCGCCCGACGTGCACAGGGACGTCGACGTCGACACCACCGCCGTGCACTGGCTGGACGCGCAGCCGCCCAAGTCCGTCGTGTACGTCGCGCTGGGAAGCGAGGTGCCCCTGCACTTGGAGCTGGTGCACGAGCTGGCTCACGGGCAATGATTTAAATAGCTAGCTATAGCTGCAGCAATATAGTCTGTTGGGAAGCGTTGCCGCTAGGAGATCACACTTTTAGCCACAATGTTAGCTTCAGGGCTAATAGCTGCCTTTAGTCGGCTATATCCGCTAAATGGGCCTACTTCTAGCCAGCTATATCCTCTGATTCCAAGAAGTCTCTATGTGTCTCTGATTCTTAGTAGTAGAGCAATGGTCTGATGATATGGTATTTTGTAGTGTATCGCTCTTGTGATATACTCTTGTGATGGTGAGGCGTAGGTGTGATGATTGTTGAGTTGATGACATGGTAATGTGCTTTGGTGGTAACCAGTGAATCAGTGATTCAATTGTTGTGTCATATAAGAAAGTTTTTTTTATTTTTTTACAATTCCGCTAAATGATTTAGCTGCAGCTATAACTGAGCTATAGCTTCTCTTAGCTTTTTCAGAGACCATCAGCTAAGAGGCTTAGCCCGCTATTTAAAACATTAACTGGTCCTCGGCCTCACTCAGCTTCGGCTCCCTTCCGTCCGAGACCCTCCGCGCGCTGCACGCCGCCAACGTTGGCAGCCTGGTGGCGCCGCCGCCCGCCTCCGTGTTCCCACGGCTGGCCGAACTCCGGTTGCGGAGGTGCGGCATGTCCGTCGCCGACCTCCAGCGCGTCATCGACGCCGCCCCGCAGCTCGCCACACTGCACCTCGAGCGCTACTCCTTCGGTGAAAGAGAATATGGCATTGCGACTGCGACGACTTACCAGAAGAATCCCGGCGGCCGCCTGGTTTGCCCGGCGGTGACCGCCCTAGTGCTCAAAGATTGCAGCTGGCCATGGATTGAGCAAGGGAGGGTAGAGCTGGACGTGCCGAGGCTGCAATACTTCAGGTACAAGGGGAGAGTTGGCCTCGTGATGGAACGAGTGTTCCTGAAGCTGTCCGCAGCATCGCCAAGCGTCGTTGGGGTGGATTTGCACTTCGATGCAGAATTTTGGCGAAACGCACGAGCCCGGGTGTTTTTCTGGCAGTTCCTTCAGAGTTTCAACACGGCAAAGGTCTAGAAGCTGAAGATGGACTTGACGGCGGATCATGTTGCTCTCGCCGACAAGCATCGACAGGATGAACTCGTCCTTAGCAATAGATTGTTTCATATCCTGGAGCGCCTTGAGGTAGAAGTGCCACTTGAGCATGCAGGCGAGAGCGAGACATTGGCGCTGTTTATAGCAAACTTGCTCTGTTGTTGCCCGGTGCTTCGCGATCTCCATCTCAAGTTGACCACCAAGGCGTCTAACCAAACAGGACTAGGAGCTTGGGCAGAGTTTGACAAGTCCATCGATAACTTTAGGCACCATCGTAAAAGCCCAAAGATTTTGTTGAATGCAGATGATGATGAGAGCTATAAGGTGTCAGATACATAGTTTTTTTTCTCGGAAATTTTTTTTTATCGGGGGCCAAAGATAAAGAGGAAAAGAAAGATATATCGGAAATATCGGACCAAATTCAAAAAAAATCAAAATAATTTTAAAAAATTTTGTAGAATTTGACTTGAAACTAATAGTAGACTATTAAACATCACTTGTTCATAGATAAAATTAAGAATAAAACGTTATGAGTATGGGATTATTGCGCGGCTGAATTTGAGTCGTTAGTGTAAAGTAGGAAAAACAGGAAAAATTTAGCAGATATCTAATTTTATCGGACCCTACGGATATAAGGAAAATTTCGGAAATATCGGTGATTTTCGGCCGATAAAAAAAACCATGGTCAGATATCCCTGGCTTGAGCGACCATTCCTTCGACTGCTTGAAGAGTAGCTTAAGAACAGTGATCTTACAATTTTGGATGGAAGGGCCAATGAACTGCTTTGAAGTCCAGCTAGCCAAATTCTTCGCTGAAAACGCAATGGTCCTTCAGGAAATTTCTATTCATGATGGGAACCATAAGCTGCACGAGCACATGATTCGCATGCTTAGAAGGTGGATCGCAGCTGGTTCATCCACACGTAAGAACTCGCCAACTACAACAGCCTTCAGAGAGTCCTGCCCTAGCAAACCTCAAAGATAGGATTGGCAATATCTGGCTGTAATTTGAGCTCAATTTGTCACAGAATATAATTCATTGATTCTATCCATGCGCACAAGGACGTGGATAGATTGAACATGCATGCGAAAAAGACGAAAGGCGAAGCAAGAAAAGTAGTTGTCTCTAGTTTCACTCTGATCAATGTGTTTGAGCATATCCTAATATTTACCATTGATTTATTTTCCTTGTCTCTGATTTTTGGGCAATTCACGAGATGAACAGTATACTGAGATAAATATTCCAACTGTTTGAACAGATTGTTGCTTCACTGTGTATCATACGGATAAAATGTAATCTATACCATTGGTGTATTATTCCAGTTTGCCTTTTTGATCTTTTTTTGGCGTCTTTAGGTTCCAGGTGATATGTTGTGATTTTTGTATATGTGTTTTTTTCTAGTTACAAGACATGTCACCGCCATTTCATATGAGGGATTATCTCTGATAATAGAATTATCATTGGCAGTTTTTGGTTGGGACTTAGGGTAATAATACTGGATGTTCTAGCCAAGCACCCGTGTTGAGTGGTTTTGGAACCGACAGCCCAAAACTGGGCGCAACTTAAAATCCTTTGGAACTGCCACCAATTTGCCTTTTTTTAGTTTCTCAGAAATATAGAGAGACTTAAATATGTTGTAAATTTTCGTACAATAAAGATAGATAGAATGACTTATATATACTCAATAAGACAAAAGATATTTTATAATATACACTTTAAAATTAGACCATGTTGAACAACATGATTCGAACGCAAATAAACAGCTTTGTCAAATTGCCATCCAATAATATGGTGTATGCTCAGTTGCTCACATCCTTACGAGTCTGGCCGGCTAGCTACTGACGATCCAGCGGGAAGTCTGTTGGCCATCAAGGATCCCATCTTAGAAAATGCAATCATTTCATTTTTTTTCTAGTTTTGTTGTCGATTGGTTGACTTCTGATTGCCTTTAATTTCTTTGTAAGTAAAAGGACACTAAAACGATGCCCAAATTCTAGTTCGACAAACTAAATCTGGACCCATCTTGGTTAATCACACATTAGTTTTGTAACCTAGAGGCTGCAAGTTCTATAATAGCGTTAACAAGTTTTGAATTAATGGATAACAATCGAATTTCTCTCAAACCACATAGTTCGGAGCTCCAAATTTGTGAATGATACTAATAATAGTATAATTGAGCTCTAGGTGAAAACTTTGCAAGACACCAGAGATATTCAGTACAGTTATACCATCCCTACCAGAAATCAGTAGTTTACCTGCATTTTGCCGTGTGTTTTATCATGGGCACACGGCAAAATGTCACTTTGCCGTGTGCCACGATGAAAACACATGGTAAAATGCAGGGCACATGGCAAAATAGGACGTTGTCGTGTGTTTTGGGTCCGGTGCATGGTAAAGATGTATTTTGCCGTGTGTTTTTTTCCTAATGGCAAATCCCTATTTTGTTGTGTGTTTTTTTACGACGGCAAATTAATAAGATTTTTTTTCTCTTCTCACCTCAAAAAGTTTTCATAACTTTTTCATACGACTTCGGATGAAGAAAAACTTTATATCACAATCGTATGTTTCAAAAAGATCTATAACTTTTAGTAAGGAAGTTTTCTAAAATTTCAATCTAAATATGTGTTTTCTTTTTTTCGATTGAATATAGAAGGGGCACTTGTGAAGAAACCCATAGCTATATTTATTTTTGTACCTTCAAACAATTTGACATGCACTGGACTACTAATATGGTGTTTTATAAGATTTTAAAGAATATTCGGACTTATATACTATTTTTTGTGCTTTAAATGAATTTCTACGTGGTTACCAAAGTAATTCTAAATTGAACTAAATATACTTCTGATAAATTTCAGAAAATATCATAAAAATATATTTAGGAGCAAAATTTTCTTTCTATCCATTGTTCCAAAGATAGATGAAAAACTCATTTGCTTGTGCCTGATAGTTCCATACTACATATCTAAACTAACACAATAATTATAATGATATCAAAAATTTGCCACAAAAAATCTAAAAATCTGCGTGACAACATATTTTTGATGTATTATATTAACATCAAATTTTGAGATGCATATGAGTTCGAAATTGTTATGAGGTGTTCAAATCGCAAAGCTCTACTTTAGTTATTTGAAACTATGTTAGTGATGTGTCCAATTGTGAACAATATATAATACTATTTTCTTTAAATTGTTTGAAATTTTTTATGACAAGTTTTTTCTACTCTCCATGTACAACATGTTAAAATTTGGTATATTTTTGTGTTTATTTGCTATATATAACTAACTAAATGAATTCCAAGCAATTTTTGAAAAAAAAATAAAACTTTACCCTGGGCCGAATAATGGGCACACAACAAACCCAATCCACTAATTCTGCCACCCTTCCCATGTGAAACCCTAAATATATAAACCCCCCTCTCCGCCCACCTTCGTGCCCCCTACAGTCTCTCGCCCCTACCCCATCGTCTCCGTTCCCGCGGCGGCGGCCCCCTCCTCCTTCATGCCCCCGCCGCCTCCCTCCCTTCAGATCCATTGCCACCCCCACATCTCCCTCCCCTCCAAGCCTAGGCGGCAGCGGCGCATGGATGGCGGTGCGGCCGATGTAGTGAGGGGGTGGCGGTGGTGGTGGAGAGCCACGACGGTCATCCAGTGGAGGTAGGGGTTCCCGGCCTGTGCGGGCACTTCGATGCGGAATCTTGGCGAAACACACAAACCTCGGTGTTTTTCTATGAGTTCCTTCAGAGTTTCTGTTGATGCCCAAAAGTGGCACCGAGCCAGATCAGGCTAGCTCCACTTGTCACACCGATAGCTATGGACGGTCTGACCAGTCAGGCTCTGTAACCGGTCTGGCAATGGGCCATCGGTCTGACCAGTAGGCCCGACCAGTCAGATCGGTCCTTCCGAATCCGAATGTGAATGTTTACGACCACAAAGAAACAAATTTGATCACATAGCCAAAAACTACACAAGCTTAGACTCCAACCCTCAAAGCAAAGAATAAAAGATAGGAAAGAAAAAATTAAGAACGAAAGCTTGAAAGACTAAGTTTCGAACTTCTTCCACACGTCCTTCCTTCAACCTTGCTTGTCTTTACGCAGTAGCACATGCTCACATCAGTTGTTTTTTTAGAAACTTTTAGTGTTAGGATTTTGATGTTGCCTGGTAATCCTTGTTATCTTCAAACTGCACTGAGTCGATTTTCGTTTTGAAACCAATCAATCAGAAGAGCTGCCAATTATATTAAAAAGAAGATGAAAATCCAGACTGGGAAGTACAACCAAAGGAAAAAAAGTACGACAGCAGCAAGACACCTAGTCGGATTGGGACTTCAACAAGCACCGCACACAACACCTCTCAACAAACTCCTCCGACCGGTCGGATTGGGCCATCGACACACGCCAAACTTCACAACTCTGCTCGGTCAGATTGGGCCATTGACACGAGCTTCCCGAAACTCTATCGAGTCAGATTAGGACCTCAACCCGATCTCCACCCAAGAACTTCACAACTTTTTTTACTTATTCTTTTTTTCTATACTAAGAAAAACGAGGAAAAAAAGAGAGAAAGAATAGAGCGCCCTGTCGGTAGCAACCAAAGCCGAAGGCCGAAGCACCATGCCGGAAAAGCCAGCTCACCAACAACCCTAGGAGTCAAGGCCCGCATCAGAGATGCCCGGTCGCCTTCAGGAAGGAAATGATGCTAGAGACGCCATCGATGTCGTCCCAATAAGGGATGAATTTTCACCCGCATTGTCCCTGTGGAGCAAAGAGACGGTCTGACACCACCAATCACACCACCAAAGCGTCTCTGATGAGCCATTGCACGAGCGTAGCCAACAACACCACCACAACGTCGTTGGCAAACATCCATGCAAACCATCGTCAACCATGCCACCACGACATCGCTGACACACCACAGCTAGAGATAGACGACTTGGAACAACCTGTAACACCACCATGGTGTCTCTCATGCGCCGACGATTGGCCACCGCCAGCCACGCCACCGCGGTGCAGCTAGCACACGCCCAAGCTAGCTGCCGCCGGCCGTGCCACCATGATGCCACCGACACGCCTCCAAACAAGGATGGTCATCCTCCAAAGTAGCCGCCGAAGTGATGCATGACGAACTCGTCGCTGTCGCTGGACCCCATAGCGCTTCCTGCAGGATACACTGTGGCCAACACACAATGGGCCGTAGGAGACCGAGGGCACCGCCACCGCAACCCACTGACGCCTTGGCCGCACGCGGCCGCTGGCTGGTGCCGACGCCACCGACCGTGGGCTATGTGTGCCAGCAAATAGCAGAGTCAGGGGGCTGGTCATCACCACGACGCTTTAGCCTGGACGCCCACTGTCACCGCTCGCCCGGCCACCACTGAGGCTGGAGCCGTTCTCGTCGGAGTCGGCCAAGACGAGCCCGCATAGCGCAGATCCGGTCCTCCATCGTGGAGATCCGGCCGCCCTCGGAGCGGATCCGGCCGTCAGCCATGGCCATGGCCTAGGGGAAGAAGATGCCGAGGGGGGAGTTGAGGGAGGGAGGGAGAGAAGATGCGGGGAAATGCCCCGCCACCACCCTCCTCACTGTGCACAAAACTTAGGGTGGGCGGCTCCGGTGACGGCGTAGGCTGGTGGTGAAGGCGGAGGGGAGGTAGGGCGGGACGATGGGGAGCCACCCAAGTCGCCCGAGGACGACACGGGGCATTGTCCACTGAGTCGATCTCTACCCCGAAAAACAGGTCGAGCAACGCATCATTCCAAGTTGACCATTGTGTTTTCATCAAGAACTCCAAGACAACAACAGAGGGAAGCAACATCAAGATGATGTCTCTACTCAAACCAGCGAGCCGGTTTTTTTGGTTTTCAACTAGATTTGTTCCAAAATTTTAAATTAAGATCGTTTTGACTTTTATTAGATTCATAGACTTTGTTGCACTTAGATTTATCCTATGTCTAGATGCATAATATCCAAAAAGCCAAAACGATCTATAATTAGGAGTCGAGGGAGTAGATTTTTTTTAGAAACTAGATTAAAAAATCCGACCTCCACATCCCCTAGAGAATGTGCACAACCAAAGAAATTCCGGTCCATTACGGTAGCAAAGGCATGCCTCTTTAGGCAACATCGACCAACACCTTGCCCAATATGCCCCCCCTGCAAATTACCTACACAAATGAGTTAGGATTTGTATTTCGAAATACTACCTCATTTCTATTCAACCAAATAGCCCAACAAAGCGCAATTGCCCCAACAGTACATTGGTTTTTCAGCGACTTTGAGAACCCTCTTAGCCAAGAGCCAAGTATATGAGAAAAGCTACTTGGTGGTTGAATTCCAAAGGTAATAAAAATCAAATTCCAGATGTTCCTTGCTACATGGCAGTCAAAAAACAAATGTTGAATTGTTTCATCCGCATTACAGAAACAACACATAAGACTTCCTCTCCAATTTCTCTTGGCCAGATTATCTTTTGTAAGGATTACTCTTTTACATAAATACCAAGAAAATTTTTTAATTTTCAGTGGAACTCTCAGTTTCCAAAAGGCACAATTGGAAGGTACACCGTATTGTTTCATTATATCTGAATACATAGACTTTACTAAAAACTTCTGCCCCTACCTAATCCTCAAATGAACACATCTTTTTGATCTTTTAGATTCACATCTATAATTTCAGTCACCAATTCCAACCATTTGTTTAAGACACTCCCTCTTAGTGCCCTTCTAAAGGACACCTTCAAAGGGACTGTGCTTAGCACATTTGCCACTGTATCATTTTTCCTTCTTACAATGTTATATAGGCAGGTGTTGATGGTTGAAACGCGTAACGAACTTCGATCCGCAAGCGTACGGACCACTTGTAGCCTTTTTCACTACGGGGTGATTCCCTAGGTTCTTGTCAATCTGTGGAGCAAGGGGATCGGATTACTAGCGTTTGATCTAGCACTAATCTAGTTAGCTAAGCAAACCTTTAAACTAGAGATTAAACTAAAATCAAACTATTATACACTAATGAAGGGTGTGAGGTGCACAAGATATGAAGGACACTTGCCCATAGGGTCTATGGATACTTGATCATGCAACCGCCAAGAGATACAAAACCAATCTAATCTATCGGAGGGTGTGACCATGGTTTCACCCTTTCCCTTCCCTCGTACTGTCACTACGCGAAGGTAATCATGGTAAAACCTACGAATGATCACGGTATGTTGAAGGGGTCTACGGGAGTAGTGAGATCTATACACCCGAAAAGCATGGTAGCTAGCCTTAAACATCAAAGCATCATCAACACAAAATCGATAGATTGAAACCATAAAAGAGTTGGTGATTACATAACAAGATCCTTTACAACCCCATGGACAAATGAGAAGTTTACCCCCATCAAGGTGCTAAGCATGGCGCCGTTGATCATGGTGACGCTTCCGACGATGTCTTCCTTCAACTCCGGGGGCGCCGTGGCAGGGCCTCGACATCCTCCTCCTCTTGTGGTCGCCTCCTTGGACTAGATGAATATCTCATGAATGATCTCTTCAATTCTCTCCCTGTCCAACCTCTCTGTCTTGTGGACGACCTCTAGGTATTTAACTCTGTCCCTTCCGAATGGCAGCGCCCGTCGCAACTTAGGGTTGAAGCATCTTCACGCTCAAGAAACGAGGGGCCGAATCGACGCTGGAAATGGGGTGGGCCGGCCGGCCTGGGCCAACCAACCTGGGCCCACTTCGGCCGGTTCGGTCGCCCCTTCCTCCGTGTGGGTCCTCTCATCATTTTGGATGTAATCCCCTTTAATTGTGTCATTTTGGCGTCATCATCCCCGCGATCAAGATAGGGGGTCTTCTCGCATGAAGTCCAGTCTTTACGTCTTGGTCCTCGGGGATGATCTGTCGTAGCACATTGGTCCTTGTCACCTTTAGAAGTGAATTCGCCTTGCACTTGAACACGAACGGAACTCCTCATTTACTCCTTTGAACTCGTTGTGACTCCATCCCTTTAGTCCATGTTTTCCTGCAAAAACACTACACTTTCAAATGCACATACAAAATTGAACTTGTTATATCATTAGTGTGCCTAGTGGCGGGTTAGTTTCATAATCAAGGTCAAACCAAAGTGTAACGAATATGTTTGGAGCACCAAAATTCACCGTCAACAGTAGGAATACCTATCTTTTAACTTTTGGTTACCCAACCAAACATCCTCCCAAAATTTAATTTGTTCTCCATTATGAACCAGGAACCTGCCTCTCGACAAAAACTGATCTTTGATGTCCATCAGCCCAGACCAAAAATGGGAATCACCTGGTTTCTTTGTTACTTGGGATAATGTTTTATTCTTTAAAAATTTTCGTCTAATTAATTTCTGCCACATCCCATCTTCATTCAACAGCTTGAATAACCACTTGCTTAGCAAGCACACATTCTTAGCCTCTAGATTTAAAATTCCCAAACCACCCAAACTCTTGGTTTGACACAGGATACTCCACTTCGCTAATCTATATTTCTTCTTGTGTTCATCACACTGCCAGATAAACCTTGATCTAAAGTAGTCCAATTTTTCTAGCACTCCTTTAGGAATTCTAAAAAAGACATCATATACATTGGCAGGCTAGAAAGGACTGAGTTTATTAAAACTAGTCTCCCTCCCACAGAAAGTAGCTTGCTCTTCCAGCTACTTAATTTTTTTTTGAACCTTTCTTCCACATCCCTCCAATCTTTATTCGAAATCCCACGAAAGTGCATCGGAATGCCCAAGTATTTAATGGAAGGTTCCCTTCTTTACAACAAAAAAGACTCACATAGTCACCAACCTTGCCTTTAGCTGCCCCAAAACAAAACAGTTCACTCTTACGATAGTTAATCTTTAGGCCAGCCACTTTCTCAAAAGTACTAAGCACTAATAATTTCAAATTATTTGCTTGCTGTAAATCATCTTCGATGAAAAGAATTGTATCATCAGCGTATTGAAGGATGGACAATCCTCCATCTACCAAATGAGGAACTAGCCCCTTAAATTGTTCATCAACAGTAGCTCGCTTGATTAGAACCGCCAACATATCAGCCACCAAGTTAAATAGCACTGGTGACAACGGATCACCTTGTCTAAGCCCTTTCTTGGTTTGGAAAAACTGACCCATATCATCATTAATTTTCACTCCTACACTTCCCCCAAAAATAATGCTTACTATCCAACTGCACCACTTAGGGGAAAACCCTTTCATTCTCATTGCTTGCTGCAAAAAAGCCCAATTAACTTTGTCATAAGCCTTCTCAAAATCTAGTTTGAGAATAATCCCACTTTGCTTTTTTCTTTGTATTTCATGAATTGACTCATGCAAAATTACCACACCCTCCATAATGTTTCTACCTGGGAGAAAGGCTGTTTGAGTTGGTCCTATCAATTTGTTCACAACCAACTTGAGTCTGTTAGCTAAAACCTTGGTAACAATTTTAAAGCTAACATTTAGCATGCATATGGGTCTATACTGCTGCACCATCTTTACCTCTTTTAGCTTTGGTAACAAAGTTATGATACCAAAATTAAGGCTAAAAAGAGATAACTTGCCATCATGGAAATCCTTAAACATAGCCATTAGGTCATCTTTAATTAGACTCCAAAAAACCTGGTAGAACTCCATGGGGAAACCATTAGGCCCAGGTGCTTTATTGTGCTTCATTTGAAAAACAGCCTCTCTCACTTCTTTTTCTGTAAACTCCCCGGTCAGCAACTCATTTTCTAAACCTGAAACCTAAGGGATATCCCCCGTCCTAGATTCATCCAACGAGAAATTGCAACCCTTTTGTGGCCCGAACAGACCCTTATAGTAATTTGTAATATACCTTTTAAGATTTTCTTCCCCCTCGATGATACCTTCATCTTGTTCAAGTCGAAAAATTCTAGTTTTTTGGTGCTTGCCGTTAGCTACTAACTGAAAGTATCGAGTATTAACATCTCCTTGCAAAATTTCATTGGTTTTAGCTCTTTGGAACCAATTAAGTTCCTCTTCTCTTAAAAGTTAAAGCCAATCTGTTTTTGACACTTTGCTTCAAGTCTATTTCTTGTTGCGTTAGCAACATAGACTCTGCTTTTTTGTCTAACTCATCTGCTTTTTTATCAGTTCCTATTTTTCTTTTTTATACGTCCATTTCATATTCTTTGCCCATCCTCTAAGAAATTGTCTTAATCGTCGAATTTTATTTTGCCAAAGTTGCATTGAAGTGCCCCCTTTTTTTCTCCTTCCTCCAAACCTCAGCCACTAAATCAAAGAAATCAACCCTTAACAGCCAACCTAGTTCAAATTTGAACATCGGTTGCTTTGAAACCTTTGAACCCTCCCCGTGTTAACCAATAAAGGTGTGTGATCTCCAGATCATTCTATCACTACTTCTTCTCCATTTTCGTCAGTCCCCACCTTCTCCACTTCAAATTCTAGCTCGAAGTAGTGATCTCCAATCACTGCATCAAGATGTGCAGGAATGAGAGAAGGATTCAGGACAGCAACCGAGATTCTTCCAAACTTACTCTTCCTTGTCATTTCCATATCCACCACTTGAGTCGATCCCAACATGGACCCAACAGCCCACAGCAAAAGAAATTCCCTTAATTCCTTCCTGATCCCATAAACTCTTACCCAGACCTTTGGAAGCAAAAAACCTTCCTCCTTTTCATGCCAAACCTCAAATTGCAGTCTTAGCCTCGACGAAACACCACCTTCCTTCACATCTGCACCACCAAAAGCAACTGCTCTCTGTAGCTAAGATTTTGTAGGGAATTTTGTGATGAATGAGCCATCCTCACGCACCACAAGATACCACTGCCATTTGCCAGGAAAAATCCTCTGCAATTGCGATCGGACCTGCTCATTCAGTTCTCCTCCCACCACCTTAATCAGCGCAGCTTTGGTGTCTTTCATCTTTCTAGACAGAGGCGGATGAGGAATATGATAGAACCCTAAACCATGGACAGCATACCCAACAGCATGTGCCACTGGCCTTGGTTGTTTGAGAATCGGGCATCTGTGATTCAAAATGATCATGGCAATGACAAATGACACAATATAATTCAGTCATACACCTTGCAGCCAAATGCCCCTTCTTAGAACACCTAGTGCATTTAGTTCCCACCCTCAAGTCGTCATCTCTGCTCTCTTCACCACCAGCAACATCCTCCATATCAAGACATCCCCCTGTGACTTTCCCTTCAACTTTTCGATCTGGCTCACTGTCTCCTCCCCCTTTTCTCTCAACATTGAATGTCTCTGCAGCAAAATCCCTTTCTGTTCTTTCAAGCATCCCAGCCTGCACCCTCTCCTGCTCCTGACTCCTACGCCATTCATTTTGGCCATGATTTCTCTCAAAAGAGCCATAAGCTCCCCGGGTACCCCGCCTACTGCCACTGCTCCGGCGTGGCCCTCTCCCGCGCCTGCCTCCAAAGCGATTGTGCCATGGGCCAAAGCTTCTCTCTTGGAATCTCCCCTCTCCTTGTTGCCTCCCTCCACTACCTCTGCCACCCTCTCTCTGATCGCTTCCATGAAAACCCTGAAAACCATCACCAACACCTCTCCCGCTTCCATTACTGCTACCCCCTTGCGCTCCACCCTCCCAGCCGTGAGGAGCTCGGCCATCTCGTCCGGCCTGAAATCAATGTTTTAAATAGCGGGCTAAGCCTCTTAGCTGATGGTCTCTGAAAAAGTTAAGAGAAGCTATAGCTCAGTTATAGCCGCAACTAAATCATTTAGCGGAATTGTAAAAAAATAAAAAAAAACTTTCTTACATGACACAACAATTGAATCACTGATTCACTGGTTACCACCAAAGCACATTACCATGTCATCAACTCAACAATCATCACACCTACGCCTCACCATCACAAGAGTACATCACAAGAGCGATACACTACAAAATACCATATTATCAGACCATTGCTCTACTACTAAGAATCAGAGACACATAGAGACTTATCGGAATCAGAGGATATAGCTGGTTAGAAGTAGGCCCATTTAGCGGATATAGCCGGCTAAAGGCAGCTATTAGCCCTGAAGCTAACATTGTGGCTAAAAGTGTGATCTCCTAACGGTAACGCTTCCCAACAGACTATATCCGGCTATAGCTGCAGCTATAGCCAGCTATTTAAATCATTGCCTGAAATCCAGAACCGAACGCCATCTTCCCCTTGCTTCTCACCGCTGTCTCACGCCTTTCGCTGGAATGGGGAACTGAATCGCACGATTGGGCGGTGGGAGGATAGCGAGGCATCAGCCCCTTGGGCTTCCCTCCGCGCAAAAAAAAAAAAAACTTGCTTGGGCCCCAACTCTCACCCGTCGCGAAACACCAGCCCAAGCCGGCCCATGGAGGTGAAGCGTTTGCTGCTTACGAAAATCAAAATTTCCCCGGACAGGTTCTGCCGGCGCCGGCCGAGGGAGTAGATACATAGTGGTACACTGCTCGTATCTCCAAAATCTTTATTTGCTATATGATTAATTTTTGCATATATTGGCTTGGCATTGGCAATAATCACTAAGAAAGTTCACAAAACGGAAACACGTAAACTCAACACAAAACTAAGTCTCAGCTCTTGGATAGATGTGGGGCAGCTGGAGTAGTAGAGGAGTTGCCGTCAGTGACGTAAGATCTAAGTTGCTGAACAAATCCATCGATGTATCTCTCGTGGAGCTCCTTATCGGCTACAATCTGTTGGATCTTCATGGCATTAGCTACAAAGATGCTCCTGGTATCTTCGTCTACCATGACAGCCCGCACCGCACTCGCGATGCCATGGCGGTCAAAAGACCCGTCGTCTTCATTCCTTGCCACCTGCAACCCAACCTTCCTCCCCTCCATGACGCGCGCATTTGGCCCTTGGTCGCCGAAGATGGGCAGCATGATCAGAGGATGCCCAAAGAGAAGCCCTTCGACGAGGGAGCTCCGGCCAGAGTGCGTCAAGAATCCACCAACGGCGCCGTGCGCCCAGTATGGTGATTTGTGGAGCCCACCCCATGGTCACCAGCCCATGGCCGTGGGTGCGCTCCACGAAGTCGTCAGGGAGGGCATCTGCGTCAGCAACGCCTCTGGGTTTCCTCAGAACCCAGAGGAATCGTGTCCCGGCGAGCTCCAACCCGTGCCGTGAGCCAGCTCGTGCACCAGCTCCAAGTGCAGGGGCACCTCGCTTCCCAGCGCGACGTACACGACGGACTTGGGCGGCTGCGCGTCCAGCCAGTGCACGGCGGTGGTGTCGACGTCGACGTCCCTGTGCACGTCGGGCGACGGTAGCAGGAGGCCGAGCGGGATGAGCGGCCTGCCGAGGAGCTTCGCGGCCAGCGAGAAGGCCTCGGGCTCCCACTCGTGGCAGCTCCGCATGGCCACGATCGTGCACCGCTGGAGCGTGAGGGAGGCACGCCGGATGATGGACATGCCCGACGCGCCACGGGCGGCGAACAGCGGCGCGTTCCCCTCCCACTCGTAGCGCGGCATACCGGCCGGCGGTCCGCCGCCGCCCAAGGCGATCGGCTGCTCGAACACGGAGGCGGCGGTGAGCTCCGCGTGCTCCCGTGCCCCGCAGGCCAGTTCGGCGACCATACACGGGCTCGACATCAGCATCGCGCACGGCACCCCGTGCTCGAGGGCCACGACGGGGGCCCAGTGGTGGAACACGTCGGCGAGGACCCAGTCGGGTCTCGTCCTCCCGGCGCCGTCGGGAGCGCACGCGGCGCCTAGATATTCCGCGAACGGCGCGGCGAGGCCGTCGAAGGCCTCCCAGAGCGGCTCGAGCCTGTCGCCGGGGACGTCGTTGGTGGACTCGGCGCCGTCGGGGAGACCCTCGACGCGCGGTAGAGGGGGCGGCACGAGGTCGATGGCGCCGGCGGCGTTGCGCCGCGGCGGGAGGCGCGCGAGGTTGCGCGGCGTGGAGACGTAGGAGTGTAGGACACGTGGTGGCCCCGCGACGCCAGGCGCTCGGCAAGCTCCAGGTGCGGGAGGAGGTGGCCGAACGCCAGCCACGGGCAGAGCACGATCCGCAGCGGCTGCGATGGCGGGGACTACGCTGAGGACGCCGCGTCCATGGCAAGGAGTTGGAGGACGCAAGTGACAGCAAATCAGCTAGGACTGGAACCGGAAAACAGTTTAATCATTTCGCCGGTGCAGCTGCCCTGCTGATGAGCCGGTCGGCATCGTCGAGTGCCGGCATGCTCTGAACTCTGAAGTCTGATTGATACCGAATTTCCCACCTTTCTGTCACTGCTATCGGACAAAGCGGCAGGCTTCACCTAATTTCTACTGTTTTTTTATAGCCCCACTTCAAGAGTACAGATATTCGATATGATGTGCGGCTGAATGGCTGATGAGGATGGAATAAACAAGTTCCCTCGAAGCAGGAAATATAGTGACGGTGATGGTGACGGTGACGACACATGCAGCTTGTGGTGTACGGGAAGGAGCTTATTAAAGAACTACTCCCTCCTTCCATAAATATATGACGTGGTTAGTTCATACGGTAATGTTACGGAACAGTCGTTCGGACAGGTGAAAAAAATCGGACGCGGGGTCCGCACCACACCGCCCACCAATTCTCATCCACTCATTTCTGATTCCTCTCCGTCTCTCTCCTCCCTTCTTTTATCTCCGCGGCCCACGCCCCTCTCTGGCTCTCTCTCCGCCTCCCTCTCTCGTGCTGGTGGGGGAGGACCCGTCCACCGCCGCCGTCCGGGGCTGAGGGGCGGGCGAGATGCGCCGGGCCGCCGCCCTCCCGCTCGCCTGGTGTGCTGGGGCGTGAGCCCGCGCGGGCCGCCGGAGCAGATCCAGGCGGTAGCCATGGCGAGGGATCCCGTGCGAGAGCTCTGTGCACGCCATCAGCGGCCATCGTCTCCATGTGCCGCTGTCGTACGGACATCCCTAGGCCCACTACTCAGGTGGGTACTGGGACCGACTACTCCGTAGGCCCCTGGGACTACCCGACTTGAGCTGCACGGCACCTGTTGGCGTGAAGCACAAGGCAAGCGGAGGATTAGTACTCGGTTAGGAAGCTGTACATGTCCGGATCCATGTAGAGTACTCCTAACCGCACACGACTAGTACTCCTCTGGCAAACCGACTTGTAACCCTGCCTCCCGGACTATATAAGGCGAGGCAGGGACCCCTATCTCATAAATCCGCATCATCTTGTAAACACACACAATCAATCTAGAGCTACGCAGCATACAGGACGTAGGGTATTACGCACCTCGCGGCCCGAACCTGTCTAAATTGTGTGCCACGTGTCTCTCCTTCGAGTTACCGATCTCGGCGAGACCACATTCATCTACCTCGGGTACTCCCCTTGGTAGGTTGCCGGTCCAAAACACCGACAGCTGGCGCGCCAAGTAGGGGTACTCGCCGAAGATCACATGGTGAACTCGACGACTTCCATCGTCATGAAGCCAACCGCCGCTTTCAATCGCGGTGACACCTTCGTCTTCGGCTCCTGGGTCTGCACCGCTGACGGCGCTGGATCGTTCCAGCGCTACCTCACCATGACTCCGGATCCGGAGACCGGGCTCGTGACGCTTCCCGAAGCCGTCACGGGTCAACTCGTCGAAAAATTCGACGAATTTTCACTCTGCCAACAAGTCGCCGACTTCGAGCTTGGATCTGCCTCCAACTCGAACTCGATGTCGCCCTGGATCGTTTCATGCGAGCCGGCTCCCGAGCCATCGTGTGAGACAGTCCCCCTTCACGAGCACTTCCCATACGGTCTCTGCAACGCTAGCAGGGTCCACGCGGAAGCCCTCGCTGCACGCCGGGCCGGTAAGGAGATCGCCTCCGAGTACTCCTCGGACTCCAACACCGCAACCGGCTACTACTCGGACTCTTCCTACGATTTCGACTTCGGATCGGACCCAATCGGGTCCGAATCCGAGTTCAACATGACTGAGGA
This sequence comes from Cenchrus fungigraminus, assembly GCA_036936925.1. Lineage (NCBI taxonomy): Eukaryota > Viridiplantae > Streptophyta > Magnoliopsida > Poales > Poaceae > Cenchrus > Cenchrus fungigraminus. The sequence continues at coordinate 55,641,635 of CM072768.1, read as the reverse complement.
ACCGTTGTCAGGTCCTGCCACTAGCCTGGTCATTACATCTACTCCCGCCGGCAGATTCGTCTACTGGCCCGACTGTAAGCCCGCAGACCTGACGGACGACAACTCACACTGCGTCGCCTACCTCGATTCACTCCCCTTCCAGGAGGGGACCCCGCTGGCTCTAAACGACGAGCACACCCCCACCGAGGTGGCGACCACCGACTCTAGTCTCTCCACTCCCGACCGTGAAGTCTTCATGACGATCGGAGATGCTGGGACCTCGGAAAACCGACCCGACTGGTACCTTGACGACATCTCAGAGGATGAGTTGTCCGCCAACGCACCTCCAAACGAGACCCCCGAAGACAAGAACGCTCGGTGTGACCGCAACAGGAAGCAGAACGATCGACGCAGACGTCTCCGGGAAACTCTCCCCATCCGGAACCTCAATGAGGCTCTGGAGCAAGTTGCCAACCGGGTACACACCACTTCTGAGCAATGCCTCATGTCTATCACCACGATAGCATGACAAGCCCACGGGATCCGTGCAGGTGAAGTCATCGCTAAGCTCGCTGAAGATGCCTACTTCATGCGGGTCGACAACAGGGTCGCCCAAGTACCCCCCGCCGGAAACCACGAAGCCACTAGCCGCAGCCCGGCAGACGGCGGACGCAACCGTGTCCGTGGTGAACACCAGCCAAATCTCAACCGCTCTAGGGCCTCGGCTGGAGGACCCTCACAGGGCGGCATCAGCCAGGGTGGCACCGGAGGTAGTCGCGGTGGCGGCGGTGGTGGCGGCAGCAGTGGCGAAAGTTCATCCCATGACGCCGGCAGAAAAGCTGGTGGCGGTGGCGATCGCGGAGGCCGAGGCCACGCGACTAGCCACGCCACCGGCAATGCACGTGGCGGCTACGACGCACGCCACAGGATCGACGAGATCCACCGCAAGAAGGCTACTGAAACAAGCGACAGCGACGGCTTCCCCGCCTACTTTGCACGGCTTCGCAATCTGCTCCTTCCTGAGAAATTCAAACCTCTCGGGATCACCAAGTATGACGCGAAGCAAGACCCAGTTCAGTGGCTCAGGTGCTACGCCTTGGCCATCGAAAACGCTGGTGGCAACAACGATGCAAAGTGCCTCTTTTTCCCTTTCTACCTGGATCAAGCCCCACTCACGTGGCTCGAGTCACTCGAAAAGAACTCGATCCACAAGTGGGACCAGCTGAAAGCGCAGTTCACCAGCAACTTCGCGGGCGCCATGGGGCACTCGGGTACCCACATGGACCTCGCAATGGTCAAGCAAGAACAAGGCGAGACACTCCGCCAGTACATGCGGCGCTTCTTCGACAAGCGCGCGACCGTAGTCGACGTCACCGACAAAGAAGTCATCGACCTCTTCCAAGACGGGCTCTATCACCGTCGCACCTTCGAAGACTTCGGTCGCCGCCGCCCGAGCTCCATCACCAAGCTCAAGGACATGATCACGTCATGGGCCGACGAAGAGGACAAGGCGAACACCAAGTACGACTCCATTCGCGGCAAGAACAAGAGCAACACGGGCAACAACAACAACAACAAGGATCAAGGGGGTCGCCATAACAACAACTACTCGAGCTCCAACCGCAAGCGCAAGCCAGACAATACAGTCGCGGCTATACAGCGCGCTGCGAAGGACAACTCGAAAAAGACCTCAGGCGGCTTCAGAGACTTGCTCAAAGAGAAGTGCCCGTGGCATCTGGATGGCAATCACACCACCGAGCAGTGCTACCAGCTCCCGCGAGCACTCAAGGATACTCCCGACCCACAACCTCCTCACGACAAGAAGGGCAAGAAAAAAGTTGACGAGGGCAACGGCGACTTCCAAGAACCCGACAAGACGGTGAATGTCCTCTTCGGCGGACTACCCACCAGACGGTCTCAGAAGGCCACCCGACGGGAAGTCTTGAACATTGAACCAGCGGTGCCGACACCTCTAAGGTGGTCGGAGGTACCCATTACCTTCTCCCACGCAGACCAATGGACGAGCTTCTCCGAGCCAGGACGTTTTCCACTCGTCCTGAAACCTGTGGTCGCGGGCTCCAGACTCAACAAGGTACTCATCGACGGCGGGAGCGGACTCAATGTCCTCTTCACCAAGACCTTGAAGAAAATGAAGCTCGACATCATCGACATGCTCACTAAGAGCGCGTCACCCTTCTACGGCATTGTCCCCGGTAACGCGGCTATTCCACTAGGCTCAGTGGACCTGCCAGTTACCTTCGGGGAGACAAGGGAGAACTACCGCACCGAGTACATCAAGTTCGAGGTTGCGGACTTCGAAACCTCCTACCATGCCATTCTCGGCAGACCAGCTATCGCCAAATTCATGGCGGTACCCCACTACACCTACTTGGTACTCAAGATGCCAAGTCCTGCCGGAGTACTCACGCTACAAGGGGACTTGAAGATCTCTTTCGACTGTGACACCGAAGCCGTGGAACTCGCAGTAACCAACCAAGTACCCAATGCAATGATGGAGATCTTCGCTGCGTCCAAGAGGCTCGCCCCAACCGAACTCGAGATACCCGAGAAGACCGACACTGCGAACAAGCCTCAACCGTCGGAGGAAGTGCAGGTGAAGGCCATTGACCTCGGGACGGGCGACAGCAGCAAGACCACCATGATCAGCACAGGGCTCGACTCGAAATAGTAAGACGCGCTCGTCAGCTTCCTTCGGGCTAACCGAGACATCTTCGCGTGGAAGCCAGCGGACATGCCAGGGGTGCCCAGGAGGCTGATAGAGCACTCACTCAACGTCGACCCTAAAGCTACTCCCAAACGACAACACCTTCGCCATTTCGCCGACGACCGACGGGATGCCATCAAGAAGGAACTCGCCAAACTACTCGCGGTGGGCTTCATCCGTGAAGTCTTCCATCCCGAGTGGCTCACCAACCCCGTCCTCGTCCGCAAGAAGAACACGAACGAGTGGAGGATGTGCGTCGACTACACCGATCTCAACAAGCATTGCCCCAAGGACCCCTTCGGGTTGCCGCTGATCGACCAAGTCATCGATTCCACGGCGGGCTGCGACCTGCTCTGCTTCCTCGACTGCTACTCCGGGTACCACCAGATCGCTATCAAGGAAGAAGACCAGGAGAAGACCGCGTTCATCACCCCGTTCGGCGCTTACTGCTATACGACAATGTCGTTCGGGTTGAAGAACGCCGGCGCTACATACCAGCGAGCTATCCAGGCCTGCTTCAAGAAGCAGCTCAACAAGAATGTCGAAGCCTATGTGGATGACGTGGTCGTCAAGACCAGAAACTCCGATACGCTCATCGCCGATCTTGAAGAGACTTTCGCATCTCTGCGAGAGTACCAATGGAAGCTCAATCCCAACAAGTGCGTCTTCGGCGTACCATCTGGGAAACAACTCGGCTTCATCATCAGCCATCGCGGCATCGAAGCCAACCCTGAGAAGATCTCCGCCATCACCAATATGAAAGCTCCAACCTGCATCAAGGATGTTCAGAAGCTGACCGGGTGCATGGCGGCCCCGAACAGATTTATCTCGAAGCTTGGCGAACGGGGATTACCCTTCTTCAAACTACTCAAGCATCAAGAGAAGTTTGTATGGACCGCGGAGGCTGATCAGGCTCTGGCGCAGCTCAAAGACTTCTTGTCAAAGCCACCGGTCCTCACGGCTCCTCGCAAAAAGGAGCAGCTACTGCTCTACCTCGCTGCGACTACTCATGTGATCAGTACTGCCATCGTCGTCGAGCGGCAGGAAGAAGGCCACGCTTACCCAGTCCAGCGACTAGTCTACTTCGTCAGTGAGGTTCTGTCAGAGTCCAAGGCACGGTACCAACCGGTCCAGAAGCTACTCTATGCAGTGCTCATCACCTCGCGGAAGCTACGACACTACTTCCAGGAGTACTCGATTGTCGTCATCACCGACTACCCGCTCGGTGACATACTCCGCAATCAGGATGCTACTGGAAGAATCTCCAAGTGGACAGTCGAACTCAGCACCCTCAACATCGACTTCAAGCCACGTACTGCTATCAAGTCTCAGGCACTAGTCGACTTCATGGCAGAGTGGCGGGAGAATCAGCTACCAACTCCAACCGAGCGGCCAGAACACTGGGTGATGTACTTTGACAGTTCACTCAAGCTTGAAGGCGCAATTGCAGGAGTACTCCTGATCTCTCCAAAGGGTGAACAACTCAAGTACGTCCTTCAGATCTTCTGGAAGGTCTCAAACAATGAAGCTGAGTGCGAAGCCCTACTCCATGGGCTCCGCCTCGCAATCTCATTGGGCATCAAGCGGCTACTAGTCTACGGCGACTCCGCAGTGGTCATCAACCAAGTCAACAAGTCTTGGGATCGCAACAAGGAGAACATGGACGCCTACTGTCTGGAAGTCCGCAAGCTCGAGAACAAGTTCTACAGTCTCGAGTTCCACCACGTCGTCCGCGACAACAACATTGCAGCGGACGTCCTGTCGAAGCTTGGTTCTACTCGCGCGCAAGTACCTGTCGGAGTCTTCGTCCACGAGCTTCATGCACCATCTATCCTGGAGCCGGCACCAACGACCACTGATCCTGTGCCACTGCAGTCCGGTCAGGAGGTCATGATGATCGACGTGGACTGGAGACAACCTTTCATCGACTACATCCGCGAGCAGAAGGTTCCTTCCGACAAGAACATGGCCGAACAACTCGTCTGTCGAGCCAAGACCTACGTACTAGTCGGAGACAAGCTCTACAGGCGGGGTGCCACTTCTGGAGTACTCATGAAGTGCATACCTCGGGATGAAGGCAAGGACATCTTGGAGGAGATGCATAAGGGCGTCTGCGGCAACCACGCGTCTTCTCGCACGCTAGTGAGCAAGGCTTTCCGATGAGCTTTCTACTGGCCCACAGCTCCGGCCGACGCTGAAGAACTCGTCAGAAAGTGCCAAGGATGTCAATTCTTCGCCAAGCAGCAACACGTCCCGGCCTACAAGCTAGTTACCATACCACCAACCTGGCCCTTTGCCTGCTGGGGGCTCGACATGATTGGACCTCTACCAACTGCACCAGGAGGATTCAACAGAGTCTTGGTGGCCATCGACAAGTTCACCAAGTGGATCGAAGTCAAGCCGGTCACCTGCCCAAAGGCCGACAGAGTACTCGACTTCTTGGATGAGCTCGTGCATCGCTACGGGCTGCCCCATCGCATCATCACAGACTTGGGTTCCAATTTCAACAACCACCAGTTCTAGGAGTACTGCGAGAACAGCGGGATTAACGTCCGGTATGTCTTAGTCGCCCACCCCCGCGCCAACGGTCAAGTTGAGCGTGCCAACGGGATGGTACTCGACGCCGTCAAAAAGCGATTGCACGATGCAGCTAACACCAAAGGAGGCAAGTGGATCAAGGAATTACCCAATGCACTCTGGGGGCTTCGTACTCAACCTACCAAGCCAACGGGGCAGTCGCCCTACTTCCTGGTCTATGGCTCTGAAGCTATTCTACCAGCTGACGTGATGTGGGAATCCCCGGCAGTAGAACAATATGACGAAGGCATCTCAGAAGACAGCAGACGGGTTGATATCGACAGCCTCAAAGAAGCCCGCTGCGCCGCTCTCATCCAATCAGCAAGGTACCTTGAGGGTATCCGACGCTACCATGATCGCAACATCAAGGAACGCTCCTTCAACGTCGGTGACCTAGTCCTCCGTCGCATCCAGAACACGGACGGACTACACAAGCTCAGCTCGCCGTGGGAAGGTCCCTTCTCAGTCTCCAAGGTGACCGGACCAGGCTCCTATCGCCTCCAAACACTTGAAGGCGACGACATCAGCAACTCGTGGAACGTCGACCAGCTATGTCGCTTCTACGCATAGTCGCTCGACTACTCATCTACAGGTCCAGTCTATACGACTACTCATGGACTCTTTGCTGTAAGCGGCCTCTCGGTTCTAGCACTAGTCTCTGGACTACTCTTCTCCAAGATCCAGCGTCAATGGCTACTAACGGATCTTGGGCTGCTCTGAGCATTGAGGACTCTAGCGGCGGTCAACAGACCATGTACTCTAGATCCAGCCTATACGGCTACTAACGGATCTGCAGCTGTAAGCGGCCCAAGGGTCCTAGCACCACCTAGCCGTAGGCGGCCTACAGGTCCTGGCAACTACACTTGTAAACGGCCCTGGCCATCCAGGTGTACTTCTTCATCAGTAATAGAGATTGATTCTATTCAACTTTTTTACTGTGCCTTCCAGTCAGGCAAACTCTACCGAGTACTACTACTCACAACTCTTCCACGGTTTGGTACTCCGCGCACTTCGCTGCAAGTGGCGGCCACGAGTACTCATTTCACATACAAAGCGTGGACAACTTTCATTGATAATTCAAACAAGTCACTGACTACTTTGTTTGTTTTACAATTACTACTCTAGCTACCTCTACAGGTACATCTACTGGAGATTAAGCTTCTCCGCCACCTGCTCAGCAATGGGTGCCATCTCCTCGAGAAGGGTCTTGTACTGATCATCGCTACAGTTAGCCGCAAGACCGCCGGCTACCACATCCACCGGTGCCTTCGGGAAGTATGACTTCATGTACGCCAGCACCTGGTTTGGGATAGACTTCGCCAGATGCTTGACATACGTCACCAACCGTCCGGGGGCTTCCTTCAACCGGTCCACCAGTGGAGCTATCTTGGGTCCACCCGGATGCGGCACCAGCAACCTTGCGATGGGCAGTGCGGCTTCCTCAAGCTCTTTCAGCTGGCCTCGAAGCTTCTCGCAGTCTTCATTGAGCTTCTGCAGAGATTTATAACAATTGACAAGGTCACGATCTGAGGCTTCACGGAGCCCCATGTGCTTGATACACTCATGGCGCAACTGAGCGTACTCATACTCAAGTACCTCTCTTTTGTCGGTCTCATGATACATGATGTTCTTGAGGTCCATCTCCGATGCCTTCAGCTGGTCAACCATTGCCTCAAGCTCTGCAGACAACTCAATTCAAGGTCAGACTACTCGCAAGTGCTTCAGTAAGTACTCAGCACTCCGGTGGAAGACATACCTTTGTTCTTCTGGCGTAGCGACTTGTTCTTCCGGATCAAGTCGTCCCTCTTCGCCTGCATCTCCTGCACCTCGTTATGGTACTGGGCGAAGGCACCATCCAGCTTGGATTAGAGTAGAGCCGCATGCTTCTTCGACTTGTCTAGCTCCTTCTCCAGGCCTTCGGCGTGAAGAACTGTGTCACCATACCCCTTCAGAAGATCAGACTTCTGTCGGGACCGTTCCACCATGTCCTGCACAAGATGTAATCAGTCCATAGGTACACAATGCCCTACACAAGCAAGACTAGTCAGGGTACCTGCAACGTACCTTGACCCATTGTTGGGTGCAGCGCCATGACTCCATGCTCAGAGCGACAACGGCTGGGTCGATAAGGTTGTCTTCCAGCAGCTCGAGACCCCCACGGCTTGATGATGCCGCCTCTGGCATGGGTGCCGAACGAATCGGCGCAGCTTCTTCTATAATGGGCTCACGGACGACTACGTCCGTGCTCACCCCGGGGAGTGGATCGACCCGTGCCTCCGCACTCAGCCCGGGGGCTATCGTAGTCCCCAGCCCGGGGGCTGTTCCTTCCGTCGTCTCGGCAACTGATTCTGTGGGCTCCGTCTCCACAGTAGCCGTCTCCAACACCACGGCTTCTGGGATCGCGGCTCCCTCAGCTTGTGCTCCTGCCAAGATGAGTACAAGAAGTCAATTTCAACGACTACGACTACTACACATGATGACTACCAATTATGACGGGACACATACCTTCGACTAAGGTGGCCTCCTCCAACGTCGACTCCACCACAGCTTCAGCTTGTGGTGGTGGCGTGGGTTCGCGTACCTCCGTCGAGCGGTCCTCTCCATCGACCAGAGTGCTGGTCTCCCCGCCATCCCACGACAGGTCCGTAGATTTCCTGCGTCACAAAGTCTCCAGTCAGCAATGCGAGTTTGCCGTCTACACGACTACTCGAGAGTTCAGAGAACTTACAGTGTTGACCGCACCACGGTCACGGTCGGGGCGCCTAGTATACTGGCAATGTCAACTATGCCAGCTTCGTCGGTAGCTTCGGCCTCGACAGAAGCCTCCTCTGGCTGCTCTACAGCTGCAACCGGCGGAGGGTTTCGTCCTTCTTCAACCGACGACTGCGGCTCCGCAGTGCCGGTCTCTTGTTGTGCCGCCACTGGTACGGCTTCTTCAGTGGTTGGAGGCGGGCTGACACTCCTCTCAGCTGCCGCCCCCACCATTTCCCAGACGTCCTCGTCGCCCTGTTCTACGGGGTCCGAGGAGGGGATGTCCTGCAACAGTCCAGCTGGGCTTGTCAGCACACGACTACTTATCGGCTATACTCGACTACTTTAGTCGTGGTATTCATCTCTTGGCTGGTGGTTTTGGAAATCTTCAACTTCTTGATGGCGCGTTTCCACACCACGTTGCGCGGCTTCCTGGGCGGCGCCAGCAAATTAGCCTCGAGGCTAGATGGCTTCTCGACGACGGGGACGTTGGGCATCCCAGCCCGGCTGAACCTTGAGCGGAGCTGGAACTGCTGCTACAGCGTCTCTTCATCCTCGTCATCAGAGCTGTCCTCGATGACGACGACATTACTGCCTTCACTGACTTCGCGGCACTCTTTCCCCTTGGGCTCCGTTTTCCCCTGCGCCTGTCCTTCGAGACGCGGAGGGGCGGGCGGGACGGAGATGTATTTCACCACATCATCCTACAACATACAGCACATGTGAGTACGACTACCTCAAGCTAATCAGTACTCGGGGGCTTCTGTCATGACTACTGACCTGGCTTGGCGGCCGAGCTGCGGAGTACTCGGGAACTGGGCAAGGAGTGTACGGCGGCATGTCCTTGAAGATCTTGCCCAGCCTCTCGACGATGACATCATCCTCGACTTCAAAGCCAGGCATCCGGGACGTATCCTCATCGCCGGTGTACTGGTACCTGAGGGTGTCTCGCGCCATCAGTGGTTGCACCCTCCTCTTCATGAAACTGAAGGCCACATGCTCGGCCCTCAGTCCGGCCTCCCGCAAGGCCTTGATCTTTTTCAGCAACAGGGGTAGTTGGATGCCCTCCTGCATGGTGGGCTCCGTGTTCCACCACGGCGCATGCTTCGGTTGACGCCCGCTCGGCTTCGGTAGCTCCGGATGGTGGTTGCAGATGTAGAACCACTTTGCCTTCCAGTCCTGGTTGGAGTCTATCAGCTTGTACGGCAGGTACTGGCCGGCGACGTCTTCGCGCATCTGAATCCCAGCGCCTCCGACGACTCGCGGGTCATCAGTGCTTGGCTACGGCTTCACTCGGAAGAACTTCCGGAACAAAATCCAGTGGGGTTTGATCCCTAGAAAGGCTTCGCAGAAGTGCACAAAGATGGAGGTGTGGAAGATTCTGTTGGGGTTAAGGTTGAGGTACTCGATGCCATAGTACCTGAGAAGCCCTTTGAAGAAGTCACTGGCCGGCAGCGTAAGTCCACGCTCCACGAACCGGGCGAACATCAGGATCTCGTCTGGATTTTTCTCCATCGGATACGGATCGCCAGTGGCGGTGTGCCAAAGATCCATCTCCTTCTCGCGGAGGAATCCGCTATTGACCAAGGCAAGAAGGTCCTCGGTCTTCAACTTTGCCTTCTTCCATTCCTTCGCCGGATTGGGGCGAGGGGACGAGGGCGGCGACGACAATGACTGGCCGGCATCTCCGGCTTCATCACGGCTCCTCTTCTTCGACGCGCCAGTTTTCTTGCTCTTTGCTGGAGATGCCTTCATCCTCCAAGTCACCGGAGTCTTCACTCGCATTCGCTCGGGGGCTAAGGAGGGGGCAGACTGCGGCGGCGGGCTCAAGTAGATCCAATCTACTTTGTGGCGGCGGCGGCAGTGGCGGAGCAGAGAGGGCAGTCTCTCAGATTCAATCTGTGAGAATGCTGTTGCTAAGGGTGAAAAAACCTAAGGGGCTAACTGGTTATTTATAACCGGCCAGGCGGCTCAGTTCTAAACGGGCAGATAAGGCGCCAGACGGGTGACTCAGCAGCAGCTGCCTGACTCTTCGAATTCCAGTACTCGATGCTCTCAGTCTCAGGGGCTCGACTACGTCAGATGGACTCAGTGGGCTACAACCAGATCCCAGACCCACTCAGGACACATTCTACAGTCAAGATGATCCTTCAATTCGAGAGACAGTACTCGACTCAAGGCTCGGGGGCTCGGTGCCACGTGTCCTTCGGTTTTTTCTCCAGATTTTTCGGGATAAGATTGGCAGAACTTCAGATTGACCCTCAGCTTGAATCTACGATTCGACCTAAGGCTCGGGGGCTACATTCCATATGGAATGCGATTCTCCGAATCGCATTTTCCATATGGTTTCTTCATCAAGACAACACGAGTACTATTGAAGACCTTCGAGAGAAGCACTCGGGGACGCTTGGGGACTACTCGAGAAGACTTCAAGACTACTCAAAGATCAGCTGGAGTACCTTCCAGCCTCGAGATGATTCAGGCATTCTTGAGGACTTTCGGCTTGTGGAACTCGGGGATGCTCAAGGACTACTCGCCAAGGCCATCAAGACTACTCGAAGACATCCTGCTCGACTACAAAGTACTCGGGGGCTTGTCATACGGACATCCCTGGGCCCACTACTCAGGTGGGTACTGGGACCGACTACTCCGTAGGCCCCTGGGACTACCCGACTTGAGCTGCACGGCACCTGTTGGCGTGAAGCACAAGGCAAGCGGAGGATTAGTACTCGGTTAGGAAGCCGTACATGTCCGGATCCGTGTAGAGTACTCCTAACCGCACACGACTAGTACTCCTCTGGCAAACCGACTTGTAACCCTACCTCCCGGACTATATAAGGCGAGGCAGGGACCCCTATCTCATGAATCCGCATCATCTTGTAAACACACCCAATCAATCCAGAGCTACACAGCATACAGGACGTAGGGTATTACGCACCTCGCGGCCCGAACCTGTCTAAATTGTGTGCCACGTGTCTCTCCTTCGAGTTACCGATCTCGGCGAGGCCACATTCATCTACCTCGGGTACTCCCCTTGGTAGGTTGCCGGTCTAAAACACCGACAGCCGCCGCCCAGGAAGCACCAACTGTCGCTCCCTCGTCTTCGTGTCGTCCCTTTGCTCCCCGGTGCTCGTCCGCCTTAGCCGCCTCGACACCGCACCACGTGCCCATCCTCCGCTGGTTGCCACGGCCGCCACCTTGGACCACCCCTTCGCCGACGTGATCCCACTCGGCGCCGCGGCCGTGGGCACAGACGGCTGCCCGCTCCTCTCGGCCTTCGGGTGGAGCCTCCCCGAGGTAGAGCACTGCAGCCCCACACGGCGAACCACGACCGAGCGCGCGGGCGTGCCGGTGGCTGCCTCCGCGCATAGCTCCCCGAGGCCAGGCGTCGAGCTCCTCGCGGCTCGGGTGGAGCACATCGACAGCCAGAGGCCCAGGTCACCGACCAGATCCAGTGTATGTTCCAAGTATATGTTTTGGGTGTTTCGGAGATTTCAAAGACATGTTGCAAGTGTTTCATGTTGCTGTTGCAAAAGTAGATCTAGATGTTGCGATGTTGCAAATGTTTTAAACACATGTTGCAAGTTCATTTTTTGAATGTTCCACGCAACATCAAGATCTCCTGGGATGTATTTTTGATGTATCAATCGTTCTATTCTGATGTTGCAGATGAAAAATTTCAATGTTGCAACCGGTGATGTTGCATATGAAAATGTTGCATGAAACATGCTCTTGATGTTCCGGTGGGATTTTTTTTATCAAAAGAGATGTTTCCATCGATCATTTTGTTGTCTATTTTTAATGTTGCAACCTCATCATTTTGATGTTGCAGATATTATGTTGTGATGTTTCAAAGAACGCGATTTTTATTAGTGTGTAATCATCATGGTGTCACTGTAGTCGTCCGATTAAAATAGATGGTGATGAATGCATCCGACGAGAGGTGCTCCCGCTGGACGTCCGGGCGCTAGCACGCCCCTAGTTCATATATTTGTGGAAGGAGGGAGTAGACATCTTATTCGGCTTCCGTCTTGATTCAGCTCCTCTTATTCGGCTTCTTATGCAGTATTTTTCTCTCAAAATAAATCTATTATAAAATCTATGTGTCGTATTTTTCTTTCATAACAGATCTGTTGTACAAATTTGCCGAAGATCTATCGAACTGTGTCTATTGATTTGCAATAATCTATGTTAGGGATAACATATGTGTGTCCTCGACGCCTCATCAACACCAATCAAGGCACCTTACGTATGTTTCTTAATGTCTAATCAATTATGTTTTTTAGCTTTTTTCGAGCTCCTCTTGAGATAAGCTACAAATGAAAGTGTTGAATTGTAAAAGTGTGGAATGACAGTAACATGAGGCAAATGGAATTGATTGATTGATTGATGTTGGGGATCCTTGTTTGTATACAAATTGAAGGGGGATGGAGACACCCTTTCGGGATGGTTTGGCCTCTTCTGGATGGCCCTTTGGTGAAAGGGTAATTACCAACTAATTGCATCTCTAATTATTTACTAATCACATGTACATTTAATTACATAATTAGAGTGATTGATCACTAATCCTGTGTTTCACAACACTCTCCCTTGATCAATTGCTCCATGGGATCTTGATGTAATTCTTCTTCAATCATCTTTGATTATCATATTGTAAAACTCATCCAAAAACCCTATGGGAAAAATATTGAGGAGAAACCAATTTGTATGTGCATACGCCAATAAAACTCCTTTAAAACCTAGTGGGAAAATATGAGAAAATGATATGGTATATAGGATTATTGTCTCATTGAAGACTTATGTGAGAAAAACCTTGAAAAGGAAAAACTCATAAAGAAGTTTAGAGTCAATAATGTTATGATCTGAGGATCACATTCCAACCAATATCCTTCCCAAAAAACCCAATGGGAAAATATGAGAAGGTATTATTATATCTTCTTAAAAACTCTTGTAGAGAAAACAAAAGATATGATATATAATGTATCTTTACCACCCTTAAAACCTTAGTGGGAAAATTTGGTGATACGAGATATGTTCTTGTATTAATATTGCCTCAATAAAACCTTTTATGAGAAACCTTGTAAGGAAAACTCATATAGGACAAAGAGTACAACATTCATAATCAGATGATTATGTATAGGTTATATCAAATGGTGTCTCCCTCCTATTCTTCCAAATCTTTGAGTTGTCTCATACCAATTCCAAAAACATATTTCCAGAACATTGATGTTTGTAATGACTTTTGTGAATAAATCTGCAAGATTATCACATAATTTGGTTTGCAAAATTGCTATCTCTACTTTCTTATGTAAATCATAACGAGGAAAGAATAATTTAGGAGCCATATATTTTGTAAGATTGCTCTTTATATAACATGTTCTCAGTTGTGCAATACAAGCAACATTATCTTCATACATAATGGTAGGATTCATGATTGAACCTATACCACATGACTGTTGTATGTGATTAATCATTCTGCGAAGCCACACACATTCACGTGAAGCTTCAAATAATGTAATTATTTCAGAATGATTTGTGGATGTGACTACAAGAGTCTGTTTTGATGACCTCCATGAAATAGACGTTCCACCATGTAAAAATACAAAGCCTATTTGAGATCTGGTATTATGGGGATTAGATAAATAGCCAACATCTGAATATCCAATCAATGTTTTATCTTGGTTAAATTTGTAAAATAAGCCAAGATCCATAGTGCCAATGAGATATCTGAAGATATTCTTAAATCCCGCCCAATGACATTTTGTTGGAGCAGTGTTGTATCTAGATAGCAAGTTTACCGCAAATGCAATGTCAGGCCTTATGCATTTGCGATATACATTAGCACTCCAATGGCACTGAGATATGAAACCTCTGGTCCTAATAACTCTTAATTTTCACCTTTAGGTTTGAATGGATCTTTATCAATATTAAGAGATCGAACGACCATAGGTGTTTTGGATGGATATGATTTATCCATATTGAATTTTTGCATAACTTTTTAGATATAAGCACACTGATGTATTGAAATCCCTGTTGGGAGATGCTCAAGTTGTAAACCTAAGAAAAATTTGGTTTTACCCAAATCTTTCATTTCAAATTCCGTCTTAAGATGGTTGCGTGCTTCATCTATATCTTGTGTAGTTCCAATGATATTGAGATCATCAACATACACATATATAATACAAAATCCAGTTGATGATTTCTTGATGAATACACATGGGCAATCATCACTATTGAAAAAACCCTTCTGCAGAAGGAATTCCTTTAGTCGGTTGTACCACATTCTTCCCGACTGTTTTAAACCATACATATAATGACTTTTGAAGTTTTACACAATACATGTTGTGTGAATGATTCTTGTTCGGGATATCAATTCCTTCTAGAACTTTCGTGTAGATATCCGAATCTAGTGACCCGTAAAGATATGTGTAAAAGAGGTGGAGGGGGTGGTTAGGGTCCCCACCCCCAACCATCCGCCCCATAACCACCGCCGCCACCGCCAATGGTCTGGCCGACCGGATAGCCGGCGAGGATCCTCGCCACCGTCAGCAGTAGATCTGTTTCTACTCCCCTTCTCCTTCTTCTTCTTCTTAGTGCCCGCTGCCCCAGTTTGCCGGCTTGCGCCGGTCGCCGACCGTTGGCCGGCCAACAGTTCTCGAAGGAGAGCCCCAGCGAAGCAGGACTCCAGGTGTCGCGCTGAATGCCAGGGTAGTGGTCCACGGCCACGACACAGTTGAGGGGGATGGGTGTGGCGGTTGCCGCCTCCTGGGTCATCATCGAGGATGCGGACGAAGGCCCGCCGGTGTTGTTGAAGAAGGGTGGTGCGCCTCGGTGAGCCACCATTGTCCCAATCGTGAAGCTCAAGTGCACCACCATGGACGGTCCGGTGAGGCCAGATGTGAAGTTGGCGGCAGTGAAGGAGTGGATGGGGGGAGGGTCAGCCTGAGGACCGAAGCCGATGATGCTACCGCCGCCTTTATCGCTGTCGTTGGCGCATTCATGTTGGGGATGACCCCGATTCCTTCAACATTGCTCCCTGGGCTACGGAGGCGCAGTACCAGAGGACGGCGAGGCGGTTCCTATAGTGGTGTTGGCATCAGAAGATGTTGCACCGCCGGTGAGGAGCCACATCCAAGGCGAACAAGTCCAGTGGTGTTGCAGTGTGAGTGCGCTAGGAGGAGGTGCTGGAGTGGTTGTTGCTTGCCACTGGAGATGGTGCAGGTCATAAAGGACCAGACCACTGGCCTCAACTCAGTGGTGGAGTGAGACGCAGAGGCATCTAGTGTTCCGACGGCCATGGCGTGCGCCTCTGGTGCAGAAGCAACAGCGACCATGCCGACCATCAAACGGGAAGAACAAGGAAACCAGAAGGGATGGTGACAAAACGTAAGTGTGCTGGGTCCACTGCTTACCCAACAATGGTGACTGGTTAGGCCCTCTGGCCTCTGCTTCTACCTGTGCACTTAGAGGAAGAGCGAGTGCATGAAAACATGTTGAATTGTAAAAGTGTGGAATGATAATGAAAGAAGGCAAATGGAATTGATTGATTGATGTTGGGGAAACCTGTTGTTTATATACCAACGGAAGGGGCATAGAGGCACCCTTTCGGGATGGTTTGGCCTCTTCGGGATGGCCCTTTGGTGAAAGGGTAGTTACTAACTAATTACATCTCTAGTTACATCACTAATTACTTACTAATCACATGTACACTTAATTACATGATTAGAGTGATTGATCACTAATCCTGTGTTTTACAACAGAAGATTGGCTACGTAGTGCGAAGTCTTATTACCATACCACCCAACAATACAATGATTTTCTTACACCAGCACAAATCATTTATGGTGTAGTGTATACACAGCCAAATTCAAGTTATCGATTTCATACCACCTGAATCGAGGTACCCACGACTTCTTCAACATTGCCGCACCTAGAGCTCCATACCAACAAATATCTCTCAAAACAACACCATGTCAGTCTGTATCCATCCAGATCGACCTCACACTCCTCGAAACAAACTTCTACTTGACCAAATCATGTTTTTGTCTTTTGGATTTGGGCTCTTCCCGAAGGTTCTCCCTCACGATTTGGGAGATGAGGAGGAAAGAGAAGGGACAGATAGAACTTTTATTTCCGAGCAAGGCGGGGCAAGAGAGTGCGGCAAGGCTAACCTTGCCGGCCACTCTTTAGCAACTAGATAATACCCCGTGCATTGCTATGGGAATTTCTTAAACAAGATTTTATGGTGAAATTTGAAAGTAGAAACACTAATGTGATTGCATGAAAACATTCTTTTTGCAAACAACATTATATATGAAAACATGTCCATAATAGAGAAAGACTTTAAAAAATTGACCCTCCATGTATTTCTACTATGAGAATTTTGTAATGTGGTACTCTTAAAGATTAATAAATTGTATGCATGGATGCTAGTAGTCGCAGAGAATCGATGGAAGGCATAAATAGATTATCCTAATGTATGGTGATGTGACATGTGATGTAGTGGGTTTCTAGATGAGATGGATAGCTTGAATGTTGAGAGAAATAGAATTAATGACTCTTAGTGGGTGCATCTATATAGGTTTTTGTCGGTGTTAGGATTAGTCCCGACACTAACTAGTAAGATACACTGTGATCAGCCTCTCGATGGTTGGTGCTAAACAACACGAGGACACGGGTTTATCCTGATTCCGGCCGCGGGGCCGTACGTCTAGCAGATTGCGCGTGTGCGCTGTATTGCGTTGCACCGGTGGTGCCTGTAGAGGGGGGCTACAAGCGAGGTGGGAGAGGAGAGAAACCTCCAAGTCCCTGCTAGATGATTGAGGCGAAGTGCCAATATTAGGGGGTGCGTGTGAGCGAATGACTGTGAGTGAGTAAAGGCGATTGAGAAGCGATCTAAAAGTGATGCCCGTGGCTGGGCGACCACCTCCTCCTTTTATAGGCCAAGGGGAGGCAGCTTACAAACGTGCTGCATGGAGTTTTGCATAGTGCTATTGTACCGGCGTACAGTGTTCGCGGTGTGATGGTTGTCCTGCGAATCCCGGCTTCCGCAGGCGACGTGGCGATTCCTGTGCATGCCCGTGAATGGTTTCGAGGGTGGTCTTGCCGGCGTCCGCGTCTGGTCGTCGTCCGTACGCCGGTTCGAGGGTGTTGATGATGGGAGTACATGGGTCGCACAGGGGGCGGCGTGGCCACGTCCCATCAGAATAGGATTCCACAGTGCCGGGCGTGGCTCCACAGCGCCGGGGATGACCGTACAGGGCCGGGGATGGCCGCACAACACCGGGGAGGAGGTGACGGAAAAGACGTGCTCCGCTCATCCCGCGTCACGGCGCCGCCCCGGCCGCGCGCCCGGTCAGCGGTCGTACACCCTTCGAGGGTGTCCCCATGACCTTTCCAGGGGCTCGGCGTGGGGAAAGGACGGGAGCAGGTGGCATAGTGCCCTGGAATGACACCGGCCTCTCTGCACAGCGAGTGTGCAGTGCCCGTACAGCGCCCGGGATGGCTGCACAGCGGCGGCCTGGCCGCACAGTGCCGGGGCCAGATTCCCGGGCGGCGTCAGGGGATCGGCGTGGCGAGGATTCACCTTTTGACTATGGTGCCCGTGGCGTGATGGGGCAATTAATGCCCCTGTCGGGAGGAGCAGGTGAGGTGTCGCGGGTCGAGGGGGAGCCTCGAGCGAGGCGGAAACCTACTCGAGTGGCGCGGGTCCCTCGAGCGAGGCGGAAATCAGCTCGAGGGGTGCTGGACCCTCGAGCGAGGCGAAGATCCGCTCGCTGGACGTTCGACCCTCGGGCGAAGCGGAGTTTGGCTCGAGGGCGATTGGTGCCCTTGTGTGATGGGCCGCGGGGGCCGCTGGGCCGTGGCAGGCCGTGGGCTTTGTACGTGTTTAAGCCGTGATTGGTTTGCGAGGTGTTTTTGCGATTCGCGTTTTAAGAGGGTGGTTTCCCCCTTAGTTAGGGGACCCCTTATGGCTGTCTCCGACAGGAGCCCCCGAGCCTTTGCTGAAATGGTGGAAAAGTTTTGCAAAGGCTGGAAGCTTCCTGTAGGACCTTTCTTCCCCTTGAGTGTGTGCGACGTTGCGTGGGGGCGCGCTAGCACACCCGCGGGTGTAGCCCCCGAAGCCTTGGAGGAGTGCGCGCACTCGTGCAAGGCTTTATAAATGTTGAGCGACGGGCTCGTGGCGCGTTTGTTTCAGCTGGCCTCAGCACTATTTCAACCGACCTCGGCGATCTACGCGTGCCAGGCAGCGTCGACCTCGTCTAGAGCGAGCTCTAGAGGGTTTGACTCATTGTTTTTATGGAGGAGGAACAACCCTTCGCGGATTTCTGCAGTTGTGCGACATGCTCAGAGGGTGTAGCCGTGCGAGGAGCCCCCGAGCCCGGATCGGGGCGATCGGGGTGAGCTCTTCGGCTTAGCTTTGCGACCCTCGCCGCCCTTCCACAGGGAGGAGGGGTGAGGCGGTCCATGCTTCCCATCGAGTGGGCCGCGAGTCATAGACGCCTCGTTGAGCTGTTAGCGGGTAGTTCAAGTGGACGTCCGTGCCCCGTTCGATAAGGGTCGGCTCGTGGTCCGGAGACACGTCCATAAGAGTGCTCGCATAGGTTTGCTAGGCAGGGCTCGGTCCCGTTCGATAGGGACCGAGGGCGCGGAAGATCTCCCTCGGTGGGATCCCTCGACTAGCTGCCTTTGTCTGGCCTTGAACACGAACTATGGGGCGCCCCCGAACTTTGCATCCGGGGATCGGCTCGATCGCGCACGCCCTGGTCGTCCCTGACTCTGTTGATCTGAGACGCCTATTCGAACCTTTCGCAGGTTAGGGCTCGAATCTCTGATCAGTAGGGCCTTGCGGGGTGCGCCGTGCGCCCCCGTCTTTGTTGATCTGCGGCACTTGTCGAACCCTCGTTGGGTCAGGCTTCGAACCGCTGATCAGTAAAGGCCTCGTTAGGAGGTGCATCTGCGGCGCCTATCGTACCCTCGGCGGGCTGGGCCTCGAGCCGCTGATCAGTAAGAGTCTCGGGGCGAGGCGCCAGGCGTCCCTCGAACCACGCTTTCGAGGGCTATCTCGAGCAAGCGCATTCGAGGGCACCTCTGGCCCCCCTGAGTACCCGTCGGGTTCCCCTCGAGGGGTTAGGCCTCGAGCCCCTGTTTGATGGGACATCGGGGGTCACCTTCTCTCGGAAGGAATCCCCCCGCCCTTTTGTTTCCGGCCGTGGACCCGGTCTGACCGGTCGCGCGTAGTCGTCGCCGACGTGGCATTTTATGAGAGTAATGGGCGCGCCTTTTCAGGCGGATTGACAGACCGTTCATGGCGACGTGCGGCGGTTCGCATTTTTACCACGCCATCATGATGGCGCCTGCGCGTGTGCGTGGTGATTTCGGAGTAGTGGGGCCCGGGTAACGTCTATCGCATTAACTGCGGCCGCCCGTCCCGGCCCCGTCCGTTCGATCCCCCCGCCCCCATTCATTCTATATAAGGTGAGGAGTGGAGGGGAGGATTTTTACCTTAGCCATTTGCTCACACTGCACTTGCCTTCTTCTCTCTCGCCCTTTGAGCTCGCGCCCACTCGCCTTCTCCATCTCCGCACTTGCTTCTAACTCCACGTCCGTCATGTCGAGGGTTGAGTACCTTGAGGTCGGGCCGTGGATCCGGTCCAACATGGATGCGCACACCCTCCAGGGGCTCGTTGCCGGCGGGCAGCTGACGGCCAACACCGACCGAAGTAGGTCGGTGTGGATCATCCCGCCGGCGCGGCACCAGTAGCCGCAGCCCCCGGAGGGGTACGTGGTGAGCTTCACTCGCCTGCACGAGTGGGGATTCAACGCCCCGACCAGCAGGTTCATGCGGGGATTATGCTACCACTACGGTGTGGAGTTGCATAACTTCACCCCCAACGCCATTTCG
Source organism: Cenchrus fungigraminus (assembly GCA_036936925.1). Classification (NCBI taxonomy): domain Eukaryota; kingdom Viridiplantae; phylum Streptophyta; class Magnoliopsida; order Poales; family Poaceae; genus Cenchrus; species Cenchrus fungigraminus. The sequence continues at coordinate 55,621,698 of CM072768.1, read as the reverse complement.
CAGGCGGTGACCTTCGTAGGCGTCTGCGAGGGGTTTCTGGGTGTCCCCGTTTCATGGGACTTGTGGCTCCACTTCTTCCGGGGTGAGCTCTTCACGATGCCCACCGGATCGAAGGGCAAGTGCCGGCCCGTTCGCGCCGGTGGGCTTACATTCGCACTGCGGGACAAGGGGAACGGCGTGTACCCGGCCTGCAACATGACGACCAACAACACGAATTGGGACAAAGGGTGGTTCTACCTCCGCAACGACGGCGTCGGGCTTCCGCCCTACACTGGCAAGGTGCTGGACGGCCGCCCGTTCAACTGGGGGCTCGGGGTGTCGGACCCTGTGCGGCGGATGAAGCTCGACCCCTACATGAAGGCCCCGCGGACCTTGACGCAGGCGGGATTGACCGCGGCGGCCGTCCTCACACAGTGCCACCGACGGCGGGTGATCCCCCTCATGGAGAGGGCGCTTCCCATCTACGGGATGGCGGAGGGCGCGGATCCTGACGCGCTGGCGCGCTCGTGGCAGTTGGCCGAACCCTTCGCCCCGGCGTACGCAGCCCAGAGGGTGAGACGCGCGGTGGACACCAAGAAGACGGTGTGCGATCCCGACGAGGTGTTGTGGTCGCCCAAGATGCGTCCCGACGATGGGTACATCGAGCTCGTAAGGAACTTTTACCAATCTTGTTGATTTTGAGTTGATTTTGATCTCGACAGTTGACCCTTTGACGATTATGGTGATGGCAGTCGGAGATGGAGACGAGCGCTTACGGCTCGGATCCCCCCACACCCCACTCCCACGCGGCCAACCACGAGTGGCAGCAGGAGGAGAAGGCAAGGGCGGACACCAAGAAGGAGAAGGAGCAGAGGCGCCGGGAGCGCCGTGAGGCACACCGCCTGGAGTGGGTGCAGCGGGAGAAGGCACGCCTCTCTCTGTCGCTGACCCCAGAGAACACGAGCAGCGACAGCGATGGTGGCGGGGGTTGGTCCGACTTGGACGAGGAGGAAGAGGAAGAAGCGCCTTTGGCCCCGAGGGGCAAAGGCAAAGAGGTTGTTGTTCAACCCGCGCCATCAGCGGCACGGGCTCGTGCCGTACCCACCTCCGCAGCGGGCGCGGCTTCGGCTGGCGAGGGCACCCCGATGGGGGGTGCGCCTGACGTGGGGGGCGCGCCGCCCCCAAAGGCCTCGACGAAGTGCAAGCGTCAGGTGGCGCCCCGACGGTAAGCCTCGCATCGGCTGTACTTTGCGTAATTGCATTCAGTCGAGATTCTAATGCCTTCCCTTCCCTTTCTGTCAGCCGTACTGGCGCCTCTATCGCACCTGCACTGGCGCCGACCAAGGTGCTGAGGACGGGGGCGCACGACGCGGCCCGCACGATGCGGCCTCGCTCGGCGAGGGCACCGCTGTCGGGGGCGGCGACGACGTCGTCCTCTCAGGCGATGACGGCGCAGGGCGCTGCGCAGGAGGAGGAGCGGGCTCGTGCGGCCAGACCCGGGATGAGGGACGGTTCGAGGGGCGAGGCCCCTCGAACCGGTGGAATGAGGGGGCCTCCGCCCGTAGCGGATGTGGACCCGCCGGCGGACCCGACCCGCGCCCAGGACGCGGTCCTGGCGGCGGGTGACGATGTGTGGGAGGATGCGACGCTCAGGTTCACACCTGAGGCGCCGCAGGCGTGGCCTGGGGGCCCGCAGGGAGCCGGTGCGTCTTCCTCGTGCTAGCCCGACGGCGGCGGCTTTCCCGTCGATTGGTGTACTAGGCTCGAACGGCCCGAGGTTCCGTGGGAGACGGTGGACCGTGTGGCAGTGGAGTTCAGCGACTGGCAGGAGTTCTTCCGGGTCGGGGCCCAAGTGGAGGGCCTGCTTCGCCAGGCCTCGGAGCTTCACTCTAACAAAGCGGCGCCACTCTTCGAGGTGCGTGTGTTTGCTTTGGTCGCCTCTCGCTTTCTTTTCCGCTCCTGCTTGTGTCCTGTCTGAGTCTCTCCACCCTTTTTCTCTTGGCAGCGGCTGCGGGATGATGCTGGGGAGAAGATCTCCTACATCGCCGACCTGCACACCAAGCTGGAGGAGGTGTGCAGGGAAAACGAGCAACTGGGCCCGGCAGTGGATTGCCTCCACGATGAGCTGTACGAGGTGCGAGCGAGCGCCAGCCTGAAGGAGGGCGCCTTGCGCCGCACAGACCAGGAGCGCGATGTTCATCACGCCGCGGCAGAGCAGAAGGCCAAGGAGGCCGAGCAGCTTGGTGCCGCGTTGCAGACTAAGGAGGATGAGCTTTAATGGGAGCGCGCGGCGTTTGGCGAGGCGAGGTCTCAGCTCGCACTGAGGGACACCGCCCTTGCCGAGGCACAGGCTCGTGCTGAGTGTGAGCGCATGGCACTGGAGGACGTGCAGGCACGCCTTGCACAGGCTGAGCAAAGGGCTCAAGAGGTCGAGGGGCTCGCCACCGCCCTTAAGGAGAAGAGCGATGCACTAGTGGTGGTGGAGGGCCAGCTTCAGGAGGAGCGCACCGCTCGCGAGGGGGCGTAGTCTCAGCTCGCACTGAAAGACATGGCCCTCGCGGAGGTGCAGACCCAGCTCGAGCGGGAGTGCAAGGCGCTCGAGGAGACACAAGCCCAGCTCTCCCATGCCACGCAGAAGATTCAGGAGGCTGAGCAGGTGGGCGCCACCCTCGAGGAGACACGGTCTCAGCTCCAGCTCGCACATGGAGAGCTTGAAGGGGCAAGGTCCGCGCTTCAGCAGTGGGACGCCTCGATCCTCCAGCTCCAACAAGATGCAGACGCCGCGCGTGCCGCGCTCGAGGGTGAAAGGAAGCGGGTCGAGGGTAAGTCTTATCCCTTAGCCGCTTTTTGCTTTTGGTTAAGTCTTTTGGGACTTAAAGTTTGTCTTCGCATTGCAGAGCTGCAGGGGGGTTCAGCGGATCCTTCAGAGGAGATGCGGGCTCTCCAGGTCGCCTACGATGAGGCCCAAGGCGAGCTCAAGACCCTGGAGATGACCGCTCTCGAGGTGTGCGAGGAGCTTGAGGGGGCCGAGGGCCAGTCCTCGGGCAGCTCGGTGGCGAGCCGCCTACGGTCCTTGGGCGGCCGGGTCATCGAGCGCCTTCGAGGCGCCCTTCGTCTCGGCGTCTAGAAGACTTTGGGGCTTGCCTCGACTCACTACATTCTCAACCTCGGCCTGCTGCAGGATGGCTATGTTATTCCCGAGGGGGTTGAGGGAGATGAAGCCGAGCTTGAAGCCATTAGGGCGATTGACACCTCCATGGCGGAGCCTGCCACGGTCCTCGCCGATATGTTCGAGGTGGACCTCTTCCCTGAGGCGGCTGAAGGTGAGGCTGCCGCCACTCCAAGCCCCCGCACTCCCTGAGGATTTGGGCCTCGAGGCCCATTAGTTTGTAGTTAGATTTTTGGCCAGGTGCCAGTTATTGTATAAACAGTTTAACGTATGATGCACACGTTTTGTTTGCACGTTGGTTTTAGCATGCCATCACATTTTCCCATGGCTTAGAGAAATTTCGGCCAGGAAGTTCACGTACATGAACAACCTAGGTGTGGGGTGGTGAGGGGGATGTCGTATCCTCTCGGAGGCGTAAGCGGTCCCGCGACTCGGCCGACCCTAGCCCTAGTCAGTTCACGCCCGACTTCTATCTCTCTAAGCGCTCGAGGTGTAACGTGTCGACATTTGTTGAAAAAAGAAAAGTTAATTTGCGAAAAAATTTGGGACACTTCGAGGGGGGGTGCCCCCCGTTGTAGCCCCCGAGGGGGACTCGGTTTGTGTCGAGACCCTGGTTGAGGGTAAACCGAGTCACCCTGTTTTATTCACAAATTAACATTTACAATTTCAAGTATGAGATGCCCTATATGCACAAAAGAGCTTGGAAACTTATGGATAGAAGCGACGTAGCTGTTGGATGTTCCAAGCGTTGGTGAGGATTTCGCCTTCCTCGTTCGCGAGCTTGTACGTGCCGGGCTTGAGCACCTCGGCGATGATGTAGAGCCCTTCCCACGGCGGCGAAAGCTTGTGTCACCCCCGGTTGTCTTGCCGCAACCTCAGCACCAGGTCGCCCTCGCTGAAGTCCCAACATCGAATCTTTTGGGCTTGGTATCGCCGGAGTGACTGCTGGTATCTCGCTGAGTGCAGCATCGCCAGATCACGGGCCTCGTCCACATGGTCCAGCGAGTCTTCGCGAGCTCACTAGTTCTGATTTTCCTGATAAGCCTTGAGCCTGGGGGACCCATACTCCAAGTCCGTGGGGAGGACGGCCTCCGCACCGTAGACGAGGAAGAACGGGGTGAACCCCGTGGCTCTGCTCGGGGTGGTCCTGAGGCTCCAAATGACTGACGACAGTTCTTGGATCCACTTCCGGCCAAACTTGTTCAGTTTGTCGAAGATCCTGGGCATGAGGCCCTGTAGGATCATGCTGTTGGCACGCTCCACTTGGCCATTAGTTTGTGGGTGTGCGACAGCTGCCCAATCCACATGGATGTGGTAGTTGTCGCAGAATTCTAGGAACTTTTTGCCGGTGAATTGAGTGCTGTTGTCGGTAATGATGGAGTTTGGTACCCCGAACCTGTGGACGATGTCTGTGAAGAATTGCACAGCCTGCTCGGATCTGAGGTTGGTGATGGGGCGTGCCTCAATCCACTTTGAGAACTTGTCGATTGCAACCAACAAGTGCGTGAAGCCCCCGGGCGCCTTCCGCAGGGGCCCGACGAGGTCCAGCCCCCACACGGTGAACGGCCATGTGATGGGGATGGTTTGGAGGGCGTGAGCTGGGAGATGCATCTTGCGAGCGTAAAATTGGCATCCTTCACAGGTGCGCACGACCTCGCTGGTGTCGGCGACTGCCGTGGGCCAATAAAAGCCTTGGCACAACGCATTTCCCACGAGGGTGCGCGGTGCCGCGTGGTGGCCGCATATGCCCGCATGAATGTCCCGAATCAACTCCCGACCCTCGGTATGGGGATGCATCATTGCAAAACCCCAGATGCGCTGCGCTTGTACAATTCCCCGCCGATCATGGCGAACGATTTGGCTTTTCTGGCGATGCGCCTTGCCTCGGTTCGATCCGAGGGTAGCTCCCCTCAGTCGATCCAGGCGAGGTATTTGCTCCGCCAATCCTCAGCAGAAGGAGCTCCGTCGATCTCCATGGCCTCGTCTTCGTACGCCCCGTATCCCTCGAGGAGGGAAAGCACGAACTCCTCGTTCGAGGGGTCTTCATCCATGGGCTCAGCGCCCGTGGCCCTCGAGGGAGCCCCCGAGGATTTTTCGGAGTCCGGGGCTGCCTTGCTGAAGTCGACAGAGGGTTTGGCGAGGTCACGGGTGAAGATGTTCGGGGGGACGGTGATCCGCCCCGACGCGATCTTCGCCAGCTCGTCCGCCTCCTCGTTGTACTTGCGTAGGATGTGATTGAGCTCGAGGCCGTAGAACATGTCCTCGAGCACGCGAACGGCATTGCAGTATGCCTCCATCTTCTTGTTGTGGCAGCTTGCATTCTTCATCACCTGGTCGATCACCAGCTGAGAGTCTCCCCTGACGTCGAGGCGTTTGACGCCGAGCTCGATGGCGATGCGGAGGCCGCCGAGGACGGCCTCGTACTCCACCATGTTGTTCGACACAGGGAAGTGCAGGCGTACCACGTACCGTATGTGTTCTCCGAGGGGCGAGACGAAGAGCAGGCCCGCGCCTTCGCCTGTTTTCATCACCGACCCGTCGAAGTGCAGGGTCCAGCACTCAGCCTGGATCTGCAGCGGGGGCAGCTGAGTGTCGGTCCATTCAGCGACGAAGTCCGCCAAGATCTGTGATTTGATCACCTTGCGTGGCGCGTAGGTGAGGGTTTCACCCATGAGCTCCACCGACCACTTCGCTATCCTACCCGAGGCATCCGGGTTGCGGACTATCTCTCCCAGGGGGAAAGACGAGACCACAGTGACCGGGTGGGCCTTGAAGTAGTGCCACAGCTTGCATCGCGCGAGCACTATCGTGTAGAGCAGCTTTTGGATCTGTGGGTACTGCGCCTTGGTCTCGGACAGCACCTCGCTGATGTAATACACCGGCCTTTGGACTGGTAGGGCGTGGCCCTCCTCTGTTTTCTCCATGACAATGACCGCGCTGACCACCTGGGTGGTCGCTGCGTCGTAGAGGTACAGAGGCTCACCGTCCTAGGGCGGCGTAAGAATCGACGCGCGTGCGAGCGTCACCTTTCATTTGTCGAGGGCTTCCTGGGCCTCGATGGTCTAGGAAAAACACTCGTGCTTCTTCAGGAGTCGGTAGATGGGTAAGCCCTTCTCGCCAAGACGCGAGATGAAGCGGCTTAAGGCCGCCAGGCATCCCAACACCTTTTGCACCCCCTTCAGGTCCCGGATTGGCCCCATGCGATCGAGGGCCGAGACCTTCTCGGGGTTGGGCTCGATGCCTCGCTGGGAGATGATGAAACCCAACAGCATGCCGCGCGGCACCCCGAAGATGCACTTTTCAGGGTTTAACTTCACCCCTTTCGCGCGCAAGTAATCGAATGCTGCGCGCAAATCGTTAACCAGGTCGTCCGCCTTCCTGGTCTTGACGACAATGTCATCTACGTAAGCCTCAATGGTTCGCCCGATGTGATCTCCGAAAACGTGCTGCATACACCGTTGGTACGTAGCCCCGACATTTCGGAGACCAAATGGCATCGTTACGTAGCAGAACATGCCGAATGGTGTGATAAAAGAAGTTGCGAGCTGGTCAGACTCTTTCATCTTTATTTGGTGGTAACCGGAATAGGCATCAAGGAAACACAAGAGCTCACACCCCGCGGTAGAATCTACAATTTGATTGATTCGTGGCAAAGGAAAAGGAACTTTGGGACATGCTTTATTCAAACCGGTATAGTCCACGCACATCCGCCACTTCCCATTCTTTTTCTTAACTAATACAGGATTAGCCAGCCACTCGTGGTGGAACACCTCCTTGATGAATCCGGCCTCTAAGAGCTTCCGCAGCTCCTCTCCAATAGCCCAGCGCCGCTCTTCGTCAAAGCGGCGCAGGCGCTGCATCACAGCTCTGGAGTGAGGTAGCATGTCAAGGGAGTGCTTGGTGATCTCCCTCGAAATGCCCGGCATGTCCGAGGGGCTCCACGCAAAGATGTTTGCGTTGGCGCGGAGAAAGTCGATGAGCACCACTTCCTATTTCGGGTCGAGGGTGGAACTAACCCTCAACGTCTTGCCCTGGGGGGCGGCAGGGTTGAGGGGCACCTCCTTGGTCTGCTCGACAGCCTCGAAGCTGCCGGCATGCTTGGCGGGGGAGTCGAGGCCCTCGTTGGCCAACCTCTCCATGTCCGCCACTAGTGACTCATCGAGCGCGAGCGCCTCGGCGTGCTCGACGCACTCGACGTCGCAGTCGAATGCGTGCTCGATCGACGAGCCCTCGCCTTTTGGCCCCGGCATCTTCATCTTGAGGTAGGTGTAGTTCGGGGCCGCCATGAACTTGGCGTAACACGGACGCCCGAGAATGGCGTGGTACGCGCCCTGGAACCCCACCACCTCGAAGGTGAGGGTATCCTTGCGGAAGTTGTCCGGCGTGCTGAACCAAACAGGCAGATCGATCTGCCCGAGAGGTTAGACGCGCTTGCCCGGCGCAACGCCATGAAACGACGTCTTGCTGGGCCGCAGCTTGTCCAGGCCGATCCCCATCAACCGCAAGGTGTGGGCGTACAAGATGTTGAGGCTGCTGCCCCCGTCCATTAGCACCTTGGAGAACCGCGAGTTGCTGATGACGGGATCGACGACCAGCGGGTACTGGCCCGGATTGGAGACGCGGTTCGGGTGATCCTCGCGGCTGAAGGTGATAGACTCCTCCGACCAGTCGAGGAAGGATGGCACGGCCCTATCCGCAGCAAGGACCTCGTGCCGCTCGCGCTTGCGCTGGCTGGTGGACATATCCATCGTTGGTCCCCCGAAGATGAGGAAGATGTTCTCCACGTCAGGGAAACCGTCAGCACCCCCATCGCCCGCATCCTTCTTGGCCTCGTCCTCCTTCGCGGCGACGCGACTGTAGTACTTCTTGAGCATGTCGCACTGCTCAAGGGTGTGGGCGACTGGGGTCTTGTGGTACGGGCAGGACTTCTTCAGCATGTCGTCGAACATGTCGGGCCCTCGAGGGGGGCCTCGAGGACCCTTGCGCGCAGGATCGACCGCGAGGGCCTCGTCGTCATCCTTGCTGTGCTCCTGCATGCGCGCCACGCTGGGGCTTCTTGCCCTTCTTGCCCCACTTCTGCTTTTTCGCGGAGTCCTTGGACTTGCTGCCCTCCGCGGGCGCAACCTCTGCGCATTTGCCTTTCTTGCCATCGAAGATGGCCCCAACTGCCTCTTCTCCAGAGGCGAAGCTGGTGGCGATGTCGAACAGCTCATTGGAATCTACCGGCGGGCTCCTCCCAAGCTCGCGCACTAGGTCCCGGCAGGTCATACCCTCGAGAAAGGCGTGCACGATCTCGGACTGGGCAACGCTCGGGAGCTCGGTGCAGCGCTTGGAGAAGCGCCAGATGTAGTCTCTGAGAGACTCGCCAGATTTCTGAATGCACCCTCGTAGGTCCCAGGAGTTCCCGGGGTGCACGTATGTGCCCTGGAAGTTCCCCACGAAGGTGCGAACCAGGTCGTCCCAACTGTGGATCTGGCTGGCGGGCAAGTGCTCGAGCCATGTCCAAGCGGAATCCGCGAGGTGTAGTGGTAGGTTGCGGATGATCATGGTGTCGTCAGTTGCGCCGCCCAACTGGCAAGCCAGGCGGTAATCGTTGAGCCATACCCGAGGGTCCGTCTCCCCCGAGTACTTGACGATGGTGGTGGGCTGACGGAAGCGCTGGGGGATGTTCGCCGTGCGGATCTCCCGGCTGAACACTCGGGTTCCCGGTGGTTCCGGCGTCGGAGAGCGATCCTCTCGGCTATCGTACCTGCCACCTCGTCGAGGGTGGTAGCCTTGGGCTGCCCGCGCTACCGCGTCCTCTCTCCTCTTGGAGTTCAGGACGTTGCGGGCGTCCCCGTCGTGGGCTTGGCCGCGCGTGTCAAGGATCTGCTCCCTGACAGGCGTCCTGCCTTGATTCGCTGGCTGGCCCGCCGCACCCCCTTGCGGGGCGTGAACCGATGCCTCCTGGTCCTGCGCACCACCACCAGCCCGTCCGCTGGACTGGTTGCGCATGCGGGACACGGAGCTTTCGGCCTGTTGCACGGCGGCCTGCTCGATGAGGGCCTGCGCCTCGCGGCGTAGGTTGCGTGCCTCTGGCGTCGACGGCTCGGGCATAGCCCAGAGTAGTGTCACCACCACAATGAGCTTCTGGCTGGCCCGTGGCGGTGTCTGCGGGTCATCCACGTTGTAGTCGGCGTTGATGCAGTCGCAGGCCCGGCGTCCTGCCCCTCGGGTGCGTTCCCCGCGCGCCGAGGCCTCGCCTGCGATCGTGGCCCACAGCAACCGTACTTGCTGGTGCTCTTCCGCGAGCTTCGCCTCCAGCTCGCGTACTTGCGCCAGCTGTGCTGCGAGCGTCGCGGCGCTCGGCGGTGGTGGCGCCGGTTGTCGGTTCGGCGCAGGGTTGATGGGGACTTCCTCGTCGCCTACCCCGCCCGGTCCGCCTGCTTCGCCTGCTCCGTCGCCTTGCTCAACGATGGCAACAACGAAGCACTCGCACGTGGGGTCGTAGCTCCCCTCGCTGGAGTCGTCAGAGTAGCCGAAGCAGTATTCTGCCGCGGCTAGGAACTGCCGGAATGCCTCGGGCTCTTGGAGTCCGGAGTAATCCCACCCCGGATCCTCGTATCCGTAGGTGTACCCCTTGCCGTCGGAGTCACGGTATGACCCGTCACGCGTGGGGGTAATGAGGTTCTGGGTCGACAGGAGGTGGTGACCCGGAAGGTCGTCGTACGCGGCTAGGTCCGTACTGACCGACGAGGCGTATGTCGCTGCTGCATTGCGCATCCCGTGGGGAAATCGTGACGGTGTGGCTGTGCTGCTCCTGACGGGACGTGCCGCTGGGTTCGCGGGCAGAGGTGTGACTCCTCACGTGGCGGCGCCGGGCTGTGGCGCACCGGCTTCGACCCGCTGGGGGGAGCCAGCGCGCGCCGCCCGATGGCGCTCCGTGCGTGCTTGTCGCGAACGCTGCCCCGAGCGCCTGCGGTGCTGGGGTGGCGTTGGAAGTGTTGGCGCCGGTCCCCCGAGCGCTGGTGCCCCTGGCATCGGTCCGGGCCCGGTCGAACGCCAAGGGTGGAGATCGTCCCGGTTGAGGAGATGCATGTGGTAGCCGTTGCCGGTTGCCTCGAACTGCAGGCTCCCGAACCAGATCACGAACCCGGCTGGGAGGGGATCGGAACTCCCCATGGCGTACCTCTGGGACGTCATCTCAGTGTGGATCACCATCGAGAATGCTGGTGGCTGGGGAAACGATCACAGCGCGTGGCCCCCTACCTGGCACGCCAACTGTCGGTGTTAGGATTAGTCCCGACACTAACTAGTAAGATACGCTGTGATCAGCCTCTCGATGGTTGGTGCTAAGCAACACGGGGATACGGGTTTATCCTGGTTCCGGCCGCAGGGCCGTACGTCCAGCAGATTGCGCGTGTGCGCTGTATTGCGTTGCACCGGTGGTGCCTGTAGAGGGGGGCTACAAGCGAGGCGGGAGAGGAGGAGAAACCTCCAAGTCCCTGCTAGATGATTGAGGCGAAGTGCCAATATCAGGGGGTGTGTGTGAGTGAATGACTGTGAGTGAGTAAAGGCGATTGAGAAGCGATCTAAAAGTGATGCCCGCGGCTAGGCGACCACCTCCTCCTTTTATAGGCCAAGGGGAGGCAGCTTACAAACGTGCTGCATGGAGTTTTGCATAGTGCTATTGTACCGGCGTACAGTGTTCGCGGTGTGATGGTTGTCCTGGCGAATCCCGGCTTTCGCGGGCGACGTGGCGATTCCTATGCCTGCCCGTGAATGGTTTCGAGGGTGGTCTTGCCAGCGTCCGCGTCTGGTCGTCGTCCGTACGCCGGTTCGAGGGTGTTGATGATGGGAGTACTTGGGTCGCACAGGGGGCGGCGTGGCCATGTCCCATCGGAATAGGATTCCACAGCGCCGGGCGTGGCTCCACAGCGCCGGGGATGGCCGCACAGGGCCGGGGATGGCCGCACAGCACCGGGGAGGAGGTGACGGAAAAGACGTGCTCCGCTCATCCCACGTCACAGTGCCGCCCCGGCCGCGCGCCCGGTCAGCGGTCGTACACCCTTCGAGGGTGTCCCCATGCCCTTTCGAGGGGCTCGGCGTGGGGAAAGGACGGGAGCAGGTGGCATAGTGCCCTGGAATGACACCGGCCTCTCCGCATAGCAAGTGTGCAGTGCCCGTACAGCGCCCGGGATGGCTGCACAGCGGCGGCCTGGCCGCACAGTGCCGGGGCCAGATTCTCGGGCGGCGTCAGGGGATTGGCGTGGCGAGGATTCGCCTTTTGACTATGGCGCCCGTGGCGTGACGGGGTAATTAATGCCCCTGTCGGGAGGAGCAGGTGAGTTACCGCGGGTCGAGGGGGAGCCTCGAGCGAGGCGGAAACCTACTCGAGGGGCGCGGGTCCCTCGAGCGAGGCGGAAATCCGCTCGAGGGGTGCTGGACCCTCGAGCGAGGCGGAGATCCGCTCGCTGGACGTTCGACCCTCGGGCGAAGCGGAGTAAGGCTCGAGGGCGGTTGGTGCCCTTGTGTGATGGGCCGCTGGGCCGTGGCAGGCCATGGGCTTTGTACGTGTTTAAGCCGTGATTTGTTTGCGAGGTGTTTTTGCGATTCGCGTTTTAAGAGGGTGGTTTTCCCCTTAGTTAGGGGACCCCTTATGGCTGTCCCCGATAGTTTTATATATATGCATCTATATAGGATGAGACTAAAATGCAACAAGGTGCATTATGTATAAAAAAATACATAGACCCCCGCAATTGCAACAGCGCAGCTGAACCAATTGAAACTCGATTGACCAATTGCGCAGGTGAATTTTTTTAATTTATTGATCATGAGGAAATGTTGAAATGCAATGTGGGTCGGATTATGACGAAATTGGCGCAACGTCATAGTGTTTGGACTTCATATCGGGCTTCATATCCAACACTGCTAATCTATGACTAAATCTGACTGTTGTCATGGATGCAGTATGATTTATGACGAAATCTATGACGAAATTGGCACAACGTCATAGTGTTTGGACTTCATATCAGGCTTCATATCCAGCACTGCGAATCTATGACGAAATCTGACTGTTTGTCGTGGATGCAGTGTGATCTATGACGAAATCAAAAAACGTTATGGAAATTTCGTCATGGATCAAAGGATTTCTTGTAGTGTGCAACTAGGTGTGAACCAGTTGCAATTGAACCCAACTGGTTGCAACTAGGCTCGAACCAATTGCAACCGTGACACTAGACCAATTGCAACTATGACACTATACTTATTGCAACACGATGGAAATAATTGCAACAGATCGGACTCGTTACAGCTAGATACAAACCAATTGCAACCCGCCACGAACCAATTGCAACTAGAGTCGATCCCATTGCAATTGGGCAATCAGGGTGACTATATCAAAACACTCACTGTGTGTGTGAGCACAGTTAGAGACATGTTTTCTTATAGCTGCTGAAATTTTCAGTTGAAGGCTCAATCAGAGGCATGTTTTTTACTTTTTTTGTAACTTCTACAATTATAAGTAGAACCAATACACTAGGACATAAATCTATACTCTTATGGTGTCGAACCGAACAAAGTCTATAATTAGTGATACCTGCTCTAATTCCCTTGTAATCTAATTATATTTGCGTTTGTGTTACCACTTGTTGAACCAAAAAAATAACTCTGAGCAATTAGAAATAAGAACCAAGTTGGGGAGCTGTGGAAAGCCAGACAAGCAGCAAGATATTGTAGTATCATGTTTAGCAGCCATTTATTCCAGCGCGTCTGGACACATGCACAAAAAAGACCCAAGCCCCCAGGTGCGCACCTTATCGGTGGAGGAATTGAATGATGATACCTTGCTTGCTTCAGCTTGAGCTCATGCTTTCGGATGCTTTTCACCCAGGAGCTTTTACATCTATCCTTGAATGTGATTTCCAGCCAAATCCATGCACTACAGGGAACCAGGTAGACGCCTAGTGTTGTTCTGTACGCCAAGTGTTCTGTCGGGCACTCGACGACAAACCTGTGGGCCGAGTGCCAACACGACAATACTCGGCGTAAATAAAACACTCGGCGTACAGAGCTGTTCACCGAGTGCTAGCCACAAAACACTCGGTGAAGGCGACCGAGACACTCGGGAACCTATAACACTCGGCATAGACGACGCCCATGTGGCCCTCCATCCGAACTGCCGTCTATGGAGAGACGCCGTTATATGTTCGTCGAGTGTCAGGGTCCCAACACTTGGCGTCAAGCGCTACACCGAGTGTTTGGAGCAGACACTCGGCGACTAAAACGCTGTGCCGAGTGTATAAATGAAACACTCGGCAAAGTTTCAATTTTTTTCACCATCTCGTCTTCAAACTTTTTCCTTGGTTCTCATACACTACTTTGTACTCCATACTCAATTTCACACATTTCTTGGTCAGTTTGCAATATTTAAGCCATTAATTTCATTTAAAGGAATTTTTAGGAATTAGTGAAATTTGAACCGGAAGTGATTACAATAATGAAGATATATACTATCAGACTAAAAGGTCTGATCGAGAATCAAACCATGTTAACGTCCAGTAGCTTTGTGAGTACAACATTAAAATGAAGTTAGGTACTACAGTACACTACACCATTGCCTCCTCCACCCGCGCTCAAGGTAAGGTGTCACTCTGGCTATTGAGTAACAAGTACGTGTACGTGCCCAAATTTGAATGGTGGATTTAAGGACACATTTCAAACTGGCATGAGGGCGGTTGAGTTGCATGTCTATGCTGTTAGTTTAGGCTATGACTGGCTGAAGCATAGGAGCCATATGTACTGTCACTTGGAGAACAAAACCATAGCTTGGCTAGAGAGAAGTACAGAAGATCAAGCTGCAAGGAATGCTTACACTACAGCAACCCTCCCTATAGGTAATAACAGAGGATTAACTTATGAAATGAACAAAGGGGGACAGTATAGGGGCTGTGGTATTTTTTAAGAGAAATATTATTAATTTCTAAGGTTTCATATCCATTAGAGTGGTTGATTTTGTTGCTGGTTCGCCAGACCTAAGGCACCCTCCTTTACCTAGGCTTGAAATTGGCTATGTTGAGATGACTCAAGAAAGTTTGGATAGAGTAGGAGATGAGGTGCCAAGAGCATCCGCTACAGTACCATCTTGTATCGAAATACGTTATGTAACCTTGGATATACTCCCGTAGGGTTGTGTTTCCTGGCCATTTATCTTCTCGGAACTTAAGTTATGATCATTTTGTAATTATGAAAGTGTCAAAATGGAGATACTCTTCCTTCACCTTCTAAGGCTACCCCAAGTGTGAGTTCCCATTTACACATTGTGTTTGTGAAAACAGCTTGGGGACTTGGGGTGGAGGTATTTACTCCATAAAATCTGTTGTCATGTTCCATGTATCCTTGTCGGTAGTTTGAGGAGGCATGTTTCTAATACCCAAATCATGGGTTCCTGGACCCCTTGGCCTTTAAGTTGGAGGATGCTTCATTTAGCGAGATGGTACTTTCATTTCTAATCATGGCTCTTCTGAAAAAACTGAGAGCGAAAACAACAACATCCAAAACCTCAACCACCAGCCAAAACGGAGGGACATTATGTACAGATAAGCAGTTTTGGTGAAAAGTAGATCACCCAGGGCGGTGAAAGAGAAAGGAAAGACAACAGAAAGATTTCTTTTTAGATACATTATGAATTGTAATTATTCTGGCCTCTACATCGCAGTATATATATCCGTTTATTATTACAAAATAAGGTACATTTCTTCCACGCAAAACCAAACAAGGTGGACACAGGTTAGAAGAGACAGGAAGGTTATTAGCAGCCATTTTCCTTCTTAATTGAAATCCAATTCTTGCCTAACCCAAATCGATCAGCCACATACAGACGCCTAACAGAATAAGTGAGTAGTCAAAACAAATGCGTTCGATCAACTGTGGAGGCCCAGATCACACATACACAACACACATATATTTCACATGGTTATAAATGTACATATATAGATAGGACACACTACATTGCATTACATGTATATAAACACAAAGCAAACCATGATAGAGTTTACACACAAGGCATGCATCGAGCTTAGTTAGACGCACACTTTACCGTGCAGCCCAGCATGCATTTTATTATTACAAGCAAGCACAAAGACACACAGGCAGCACAACATATCATTTTTAACTTACTGCTTCACATCGACGACGACAGTTCCTGCACCTTCGCACACCTTGTCTGGAAATGGGTACCTGAAGGAAGGATGACTTTCCAGTGCTGCAATGGTTTCCTTCAACTCCATGAGCTGCGCCAGCTGGTGCGAGTGTGCGACGAGCAGTCTCCGTTGAGCCTAATTAAGCTCGATCACTTTCAGCATCTGAAGGTGTTCGAGTCCAGATAATGGGTCGCCATTCAGGACTGTCCTCTTCAAGACAATCTTCTCGAGGCTCGGGGCTACACCGGCTCCGGCAAAGACGATCCTAGCGATGTTATCGCCCTCGACCACCAGGAACTTGAGGGCGTTGAACTCGTCCTGGTCCTGATGGAAGGTGAGGTCCTGCTCGATGTACGAGTTGCGACCGAGCCTGAGGCTGCGCAAGCTTGGGAGCTTCCCAAGCATCCGTAGTTCTTCATCTTTCAGCTGGGTGTCAATTAGAGTGACATTGGCGAGAAGCTTGAAGTCCGCGATCCAGGACGGGAGGCAGATCTGTCCCTTGATTTCCAGGTTCTCAAGAACCATACTGGAAGCTGGGAATGTGGACCAAGAGAACATGTCAAGAGACACTCCGCTGCTGCTCACCCAAATGGACAGAGAGCGCAGGCATTTGGCCAGCTCTATAATTACGTTACGCAAACTTCTGCAGTTAGCATTATGGTTATTCCCATGGAGGACCAAACCGAGCTTCCTTAACTGCATCAGCTTGCAAACGTGTGCCAGCTCGTCTCCGTCCTCCGAGACTTGGACATGGGAAAGTGTCTCCATCTCCCTCATCCTTGCAATCTGGAGAGGCATCCGCACGGTGTTGAGAGAACACTCCTTGCGGTCGCGGTTGCCCGCGAGCAGATGCTTCAAATGGGGTAGGAAGATGTTCTTCGTGTCGGAGGGTGGCACTTTGGTCTCCCGAATGTCCAGCGTCTCCAACAGCCTGAGCGCCTCAATGTAGCGCGCTGGCAGCCGGGAAACATCAGTCTTCCGAAGGCACAGGTACTTGAGCGAAATGGCCACCTTGCAAATGCTCTTCAGGTGGTGCTTCCTCACGCCTTGGCAACCTCCCAGATCAAGAACATTCAACCGATACAGTTTAGGGAGATCTTTGAGGAAATCCACAAGTTTATCCATTGGCTCCTGGATATCTTGTGCAGCTATGCTGCTTGTGTCACCAGCCACGATGGGATCAGACACCGACTGTGGGTCTCCTGAAGCTCCACCGTTGCAAATGTTACAGCTCCAACTGCTGGCTTGTGGTTTCTCCGGTCGTGGCCCTTGAACTATCTTCCGGATCTGAAGCTGGCGAGCCAGGTGACTCGGCATGTCAGACACAAAGTTCTCCTTCTTGGAGATGTCCACAATGAACTCCATGACGAACTTGTCCATGATACAGCTCTTGACGGTGCCAGAGTCGCCAATGGCCTTGGGACGAACGAACCGTCGAAGAAGGAGCTCCTGGAAGCAGCGCTCGCCTGCTTCTTCGGACCCCTCTCTTCCAAGGAGGTTTTCGGCAACCCATCTCCTGACGATGCTCGTCCTGCTGATACTGCTTTCCTCAAGGAAAGCAGTCAGGTACTGCAGGCAGCTCTTCTGCTGCGTAGACAGCTTGCTATAGCAGAAGACCATCACTTCTTCCTTGGTGCGTCCAGCCTTCAATTTCTTCTCCACCAGGTCCTTCAGATCATGTAGCGTCGCATATGGTCCTATGGATACCTTGACAGGGCACAGAGGAACATTTCGATGATGTCGAAATCAACAACATCCTTCTGGCACTTGTCAAGAACGGTCCATATGTTGCCCTCAGCATCTTCGTCAGATGCAAGAATAGAGGGAAGCTTGTTGATCACATTGCTGAATAGCTCTTTTGCATTCTCATCAGGTACAGGGACTGCGGCACGCATGGATGCGGCAGCAACTTCCAGGGCACATTGGAAATCCTCCAACCTCTTCTCTTCTACCTTGTCGTTCTGGCCAGGCTGCTTAACAGCCTCCTTTCAGGCGGCTTTTTCTGGGACCTTCACGTCGTAGCGCATGCGCCTCTCTCCGACCTCGCGCACGCGTTCCTTGAGCTCGCTGATCTCCTTTGCGAGGCGGTGGCGTGCAGGTATCGTCTGGAGGTAGACGGGCAGGTGGCGCAGGCGGGCAAGGAGGCCCCCTCCGTGATGCGCCGGCATGAGGTCGCGGCGGTAGAGCTCGATGCAGTCCCCGGCGATGTAGGCGATGTCGCGGACCTGCTTCATCCACGCACGTAGCTGGTCGTCGTGGTCGCCCTCCATCTTGGTCAGGTGCATCAGGAAGCCGTTCATGCTGTCCATCTCATCCTTGATGAACTGCACGTCGCGGTGCACGCCGCCGAGAAGCCGCGCCTCGTCCTTCACCGCCGTCGACAGGACGCCCAGCAGCGAGTCCACTGCACTATAGGTGAGGTCGGCCATCTCAAGCTTGACCTCTCAACGATGTCAATAATTAATGGTTGTTGGAATGGATATGATCTTTTAATGCATGAGGGTGGTGGGAGGCCACTCAAGGTTGATGGAAATGGTTAAATGAACTGAGTAGTTCAGCTGCGAGAATGTGGGCTAATCTAGTCCTCGGATTGTATGTATATTTGGTGCTACCAACTTGGCACCGGTAACCCCTTCCTTGGGTTCCAAGAATTAGCATCCAGTGCTATACCTCGTGGAGCAAGCAAGGAAAAACAAGGCTTGCAGGAGACCTAGCGTCGAATATATATGTTCCTTTCCCCTTTTTGTAAAGAACAGTGAACCGAACTTTTGTATGCACGGCATCCTAGCTTTTTCCTTTAGTTGTCCTCTCTTTATTCTTCTTCGGTCAATTTTTATTAACAAGATAAGTAACTGACATAACAAAGTTGAAACATGAAGAAAGAAGTCCAACAAAATATCTAGCAATTCATCGAACACATGGTGTGCAAGAAGTAAATAACCCACACAGCCATTTGTTTTTCGAAAGGTCATGTGCATCAGGAATCTCATCTAGGCCATTGTTGAGTGTGTACTGAAAGGTCATAAAGGAATCCTCATCCAACACGCAGCATATATGCACACAAATTAAAGTGAAAACTGATGTGTAGACAGGAAAAGCTGGACCTGGTAATTCGTAGGAAGCTAGCAGTGTTGATGATTGTGGCGCTGAGGTGCCTTCCAAGGTGAACACAGTTCGTTCTCGGCGACGATGTGACCGCAGCCCCCAGGGCAGCGGCGAGGCAGCAGATCCAACGCAGTGCAGCCTCGATGTTTTTTTAGAACTGGCAACATGATGGGCCGTCGGCGCTGCTTCGCACCAGTCGCGAGAACTTGCGGCGAGGTAAGGACCACGTCGAGGTCTCGTGGGTTAGCAGTGCGGCGAGGATCATGGATGTCGAGGTCGCGTACTGGTGTTGAGGCGAGTAGATCGGCCCCGGGGCTCTCTGGAGAACTGGCGGGCGGTTCGTGTGCCATCGGCACCGAGATCTTGGTGACGTAGGTTTTATGTGAAAAAATTGTTATTTTTTAATAATATATAGGTAATTTAGGTTAAGATTAAGGAGTTTTAGTTTTTTCATAATAACATTGGATAATTTTGATGTAGATTCAGGGTTACTTCAGACTAATTTCATGATACAAATAGTTTGAAAACATTTTCTTAGGATTTCTAGGATTTAATTTTTTCAAACGTGAATCTCGAGTAATTTGGTGGACCGGTGATGAGGCGCGGGGCGGAGGGAAGACTGAGCGGCCGGCACGACGAATTGGATTCAAAGCTAATAAAGGAAAGGGGCTAGAGATTGGGTGTCACACAAGGCGATAGAATCTCGAGATGTCCCCCTTCAGCTCACTAGCATCCCTTGAAGATGGATCGAGAGCTTGGAATCACTGCTGATGTCATCTACATTCAAGAAAACTAAAATTAAAAGTCATGGAAAGAAAACTAAGCGATAAAATTAAACTTAGATTGCACCATCATGTTTCTTACAACAAGATCTTCAAAATAAGATAATGCTTGTATTTGGAAGATATTTTTTAACAATATTTTTCATAGTTCTAAATAGCCCGCTAATTAATCCGCTATAGTGTGGCTATAGCTCTGCTATAACATTTTTAAAAAGCTGACGATACGCTATTTCTAATTGTTCCGCTATGACCACTAAGGATGCTTAGGGACTTGATGATCTATTTAGCACCCCTAATCCTATTTTCCACTATAGGACTTGATGGTGCTTTATTTTTTCGACATTGGACACCCAAAAGCTATCATGTGCTAAAAAAACTATAGTAACAGTACAAAATACTAACTGTGATCTTTATTTTTGAAGTGATATTGGACACTCCTGTAGCGGTGGATACTTACAGTATTCATAAAATTTTCTGAGGTCCACGTTTCTTTGCATGATTGGCTTACAATTTCATATTTTTTTGATAAAAACGCTAAATGAAATAGCTTTCATTATATCCCGCTATAGCTTGTTATAGCTTTTGGAAGAGGCCACTGTTAAATAGCTTAGCCCGCTATTTAAAAAAATTATTTTTGATCAAGTTTGAACATTTATTTTACTATAGCGATCAAATATGTGAACATCGTGAACAAATGAGTGTTTTCTGCAAATAAAATATTAAACATTGCGCACAAAGTTCACTGCAAATAGAAGATTGGAGTGAATATATTTCCTTGTATAGGACGAATGGTAGAAACTGAATGACACAAACAAACTACTCAATGTATAAACAAATGATTATATGCAACAAACAACATATTAAATATCTGGAGCAAATGGTTATGCAATGCAAAAAAAAAGATTGAAAATCCGGACAAAATTATTGTACATAACGAACAAGTATTAAACATTAGGAACATATCACTACAAGAAAATCGTTGATTAGTGACGCAATCACATTTTAACGTCATTGATTTATAACGTTCCTGGCTGATCTCGTCATAATATTTCACTTCCGAGCAAATTTAGTGACAAAAAAAACTTTCGTCATAACGGTTGGTACTGTAGCCGAGCATTCCCTGTTCCAAGCCAGTTTTGTGACGCCATAAGCTCCGCAACAGCGTCATAAACCAACTTTGATCCCACATGTAAGCATTATTTTAAAAATAGAGTGTTCCAAGTCGTCATAAGATTCGGAAGAGTCCCACATGTAAGCATTCTTTCGAAAATAGAGTGTTCCAACTCGTCATAAAATTTTACAGGGTCCCACATGTAAGCATTTTCATCAGGTCAGCGGCGTCATAAACCAATTTTGGTCCCACATGTAAGCATTATTTTAAAAATAGAGTATTCCAAGTCATCATAAAATTCAATTAGGTCCCACATGTAAGCATTTTTTTCGAATCTTTGATAAAAATCAGTAATTCGCAGGCGAAACGCTTCACTACCTTCGCAAAGACTCTCGACTTTTGCTACGCGCAGATCTGCAACGGCTCGTGGTAGGAATGGCGGATTCTGGCGGTGATGAGAGGGTGGTTTATGCGCCACCTCCCGGCGACGAGTTCATGAAACAGGATGACAAGGTCAGTCCTCTGGTTTGAGCCACTATATTTTCCCCTATCGACCTAGGGATGGGGATTTCTAGATTTGGGGATCTAGAGGATGGATGACCATATACAATAGATTCAGATTTCATCGTAGACTCAGATTTGAATTGCAATTGGTGTTAGAAGTTGATTCAGTTAGTTTTCAGTTTGCATCGTTTGATGGATTGATAGGTTCTTGTATTTTTCTAGCTTCTGGAGGTGCTTGAATCCACTGAAGCTGAGGTAATTTCATCGTACACTCAGATTTGAATTGCAATTGGTGTTAGAAGTTGATTCAGTTAGTTTTCAGTTTGCATAGTTTGATAGATTGATAGGTTCTTGTATTTTTCTAGCTTCTGGAGGTGCTTGAATCCACTAAAGCTGAGCTGCAGAAGGTGAAGAGAGACCTGCAAGAACAACAAGTCAGCGACCTCAAGTCACTGCAAAAGGCTCTAAATTACAAGCACTTGTATGAGCAATTGTTACAGCAGCAGAATGACCAGCTGAAAGAGATGAAGAAATGCATGGAAGAGTGTTATCAATTGCTGCAATAGGAGCATGCCCGGTTGAATGAAATGGCATTGTTACGACAGGAGAATATTGCCCTAATGGAAGAGCTGACCAAATGCAGGGACCATGTTTATCAATTGTTACGGCAGGAGAATGACCAGCTGAAAGAGATTCAGCAATTGTTAGCGGAGAATGCCATGTTGAAAGAAAGAGCAATCAAACTCTGACTGAGCTGCAGACAATCGATAAAACATGTCTGGTGTTACTGCTAGCTAGACGGTTCATAGGTGGTGTGTACTTTGTGGTGATGAATTGTTTGTATTTTTGTGTTTGCTACTTGCTGGTGCTGTGAACTTTGTGGTGATGAGTGCTATGAGATGCCATCTTATTATGCCGATTTGGTTTAATCTATTTCAAATTGAGTCGAGCATACTCACCATGCTAAATTAATTTTGCTGATGTTTTGCTAGTCCGTTCTGTTGATGTTTTGCTGGAAGGACCTTCCTGAGTAACGATTGCGAAACTGCTTGTTTCCTACTGTCGGTCACGAAATGTTGCAAAAACAATTTGCCATAGCAAGGGTTCGAACTAGAGACCTATAGGAACAAGACTACACTATCTACCACTACACCACCTCTTGGTTGTGTCAATTTAATGGGAAACACTTTCCGCCCCAACCACAACACGAAGCGGTTCTGATAAGTTGGTGGGAGAAAAGCCTGCGCTGTAGCCAAAAATAGTTTTCCCGCAGCCCGCTGCCCCGAAACGGGAAAACGGAGAACGGAGAGACGAGTAGGCTACCAAAACGGATCATTCCGGCGGTGATTTGCGACTTCCAACGGCTGCTCACTCCTACAGGCGCAACCTGGGTGATACTTGCTGCAGCGGTGTGTCAATCTGGTAAGTAATTTTGTGTTCAATCCGAAAAATTTCATTTCGCAGAATGTTCTCCTTTTCGATTCGTTTTGTGGTCAGTAATTTTGAGTTGGATTCGCCAAAAACTTTCCAAGTGGATAGACGCTGGATAACCTGTTGTACTGGTTTTACCACCGATCATGAGAAAGGGGTCCAAGATTTCTTGGCATTTCTTCGGACAAGATATGCTGAGGACGAAGAAATACTATGCCCGTGTCGTCGATGCCTCAATAATTCTACAGGGACTATAGAGTGAATTGGAGTTCACTTAATTGTGAGTGGGATGGCAACCACTTACACTAGGTGGATCCATCATGGAGAAGCTTTGGAGGATATGGTTGACGATGATGCAAATGTTCAGGATAGCGCAATTCTGTCGGATGCAGAGGGGGATGTGGATAATGCAGCTCCACGGGATGGTGGTGATCAGGAAACGGTCCAGGAAAACCAATACATATCGGGTATGGAGGAGGATGAAGGCCCTGGAGATGATGGAATTTCTGAATTGATTGCTGACTTGGGCAAGGGTCAGGTGCTAGGTGAGAAAATATATGAATTTCTAAAGGAACATCTGAACCGTAAGGTGTCACCGACATCTTCATATGCACAATTTACATTTGTTGTGAAGTTACTTCGTATAAAGTCTTTCAGTCGGATGAGCAATGTCGCATTCAATGCAACGATGAAGTTGTTACAAAAAGGATTCCCAGAAGCGTGTCTTCCAGACTCTTTCGATGAGGCAATGATGTACATACGTTCCATGGGACTCGGTTATGAAAAAAATCCATGTTTGCAAAAATAATTGTATATTATTTCGCAAGAAGAAGTATGTCAAACTTGATGTGTACCCAGTATGTTGTGAAGCGGATTCAAGATGGAAGGATGCAGACACCAACAAGCGCATTCCTCAAAAGGTATTGAGGCATTTTCCGCTGATTTCCAGGCAGAAGAGGATGTTTCTTTCATCAAAAACAGCAAAGGATGCACAATGGCACAAGTCGAAGCGAAAACTGGTGAAGAATGAGCTTAGCCATCCAGCTGATGGTGAGGCATGGAAACAATTCAATAAAAGTTGGCCAGAATTTGCAGAAGATGCTAGGAACCATAGACTTGGTCTTGCAACCGATGGTTTCAATCCATTTGGCAACATGACCAACTCATATAGTATGTGGCCAGTATTTGTTGTGCCGTATAACATGCCACCATGGGTATGCATGGAAGAATCAAACTTCATGATGGCCTTATTGATCCATGGGCTGAGTTCTCCATCAAAGGATTTTGATATCTTCATGGAACCTCTCGTTGAAGAGCTGCAACAACTTTGGAAGGGTGTCTGGGCAATCGATGCTGTTGAGGGTAAAGAATTTAAACTGCGTGTTGCGGTTCTTTGGTGCATACATGATTATCCAGCATTGAGCAAGTTGTCTGGGCGAGTCACGAAAGGCTATTTTGCCTGTGTGTGTTGCGACAAGGATCCTTGCTCAAGGAGATTGAAGAACAAGATATGTTACATTGGGCATCGTCATTTCCTTCCAACTGACCATCCATGGAGAAGAAAGAGAGCAGATTTTGATGGTACTATTGAAAACTGAGAAAAGCCAGGGCAGTTTACCCATGAGGAGCTGAAGCAGCAACTGGAGAAGGTTAAAGACGTTAGACCAGGAAAGCATCCTCTACCTCAAGGAAAGAAAAAGGAAGCGGGAATCCGGACAGTGCTGGAGCCGAAGGGTTGGTTTGTGGGACTTGCCGTACTAGTCATCTCTGAAGCTGGCACATAACCTTGATGTGATGCACATTGAGAAAAACATATGCGAAAACCTTATTGGAACGTTGCTTAAAATTGCTGGGAAGACAAAGGACACCATCAAAGCTAGGGTTGATTTGGAAGAGATGGGCGTAAGATCAAATCTACACATGGTGGCAACTGAGGATGGTGAGTCATGCAAAATGCCAAAAGCTCCGTATGTACTTTCAAAAAAGAAACAGAAGCTGTTTTGTGATTTTATAAGTTCGGTGAAGTTCCCAGATGGATATGCTTCAAACTTAGCTAGGTGTATTGCTGTAGATGGATGCAAACTACAAAGACTGAAAACTCATGATTGTCATATCCTACTCCAAAGGGTTTTGCTGGCTTGTCTTCACGGTTTAGTAGACAAAGAGATATACACAGCTATTGCAGAATTAGGAAACTTCTTTCGGCAACGTGCTCATAATCTTCTAATAGTATGCGAATCGAATCGACGAAGGAAGGGATGTGTTGATCTCCAATGTGGACATGATCGAGGAGTATGCAACGTGACGTGCTTATGATCATGTAGTACTAGGCGAATCGAATCGACAAAGGAAGGGATGTGTTGATCTCTAATGTGGGCATGATCGAGGAGTATGCAACGTGACGTGCTCATAATCTGTAGTACTAGGCGAATCGAATCGACGAAGGAAGGGATGTGTTGACCTCCAATGTTGGCATGATCGAGGAGTATGGAACGTGACATGCTCATAATCTTGTAGTACCAAGCGAATCGAATCGACGAAGGAAGGGATGTGTTGATCTCCAATGTGGGCATGATCGAGGAGTATGCAACGTGACGTGCTCATGATCAATTTAAGGGGAGAAGTACATAAACGAAATGAGTAGTTCCTAATAAAGGAATATCCTTTGTAGTAGTATCTTGATAAGAGGAACATCCTTTGCCGCCAGTATATAGCGCTGACCAGCCCCCAGAACAAACCGGCGCACTATTCAAATTTTCAGAATTTCGGACGCCCGGGTAAAGCAGATGTTAAATGTCCTTTTTCCTTCCCCTTCCCAATGCACCCCATTTCAGTCACCACCATAATGAAAGGGTATATTGGTAATCTGACAAGGTCCTCAACCGAAATGGATAAATTACCCCCGCCCCCGTCCCTTTCCTCCCTTCTGCTCCTCGCCATCTCAAATCTTTCCACCCCCATTTCACCTTCCCTCCTCGCCGCCAGCCCAAATCTTCACCTCCTCTCCTTCATCGTCCCAAATCTACCGCTCATAGCTTCAACCCCTTTCCCATCTGCCTCTGTAGTACTAGCAGTGACGACACAATGGCACCAGGAGGGAAGGTCGTACGAAGGAAATATCCAGAACAAGGTATAATGTTTTCCTCCTCGGTTCAGCTTCCCCGGTGGATTCGTACTTACGTGTTTTCCCATGTGGCAGATCTCATGTGTGCACTAGTTTTTTTTTTGATCAGGTAGATCTCATGTCTACACTAGTTCTTTTTAGGATCTTGTTTTGACTAGGAACATCCTTTCAGGATCTTGTTCGGCTAGGAACATCCTACTGGTTCTTATAAAAGTTTTTAGATCTGACAGATCCCATGTCTACACTAGTTCTTCTCAGGATCTTGTTTTGACTAGGAACATCTTTTTCAGGATCTTGTTTCGGCTAGGAACATCCTACTAGTTCTTATAGAAGTGTTTAGATCTAGTTTTATTTACAGTGGTAGGCCAACCTTACAGAAGTTTCTCTGCTTTCCTAACAGAAGTAGACGAGAGCTGCGATTACGAGCAGCGGAGGGACATTAATGTCTTGAGGAATCACACATTCTTCTCTAGTCTTGGCATCGAGAAAATGAAATCACTTTTACTACCTGACCGACCAAGCAGAAAGGGTACCAACAATACAAGAATACAAGATTCGGATCCGGAGTACAACCCATCTGATGAACATGAACCTGACCCAGAGACATGTCAACAAGAGGTAATCTTATCATGAACTCATTTCATGTACTAGTTATGCAGGATTGCTTCTGATCTTTCGAATGTCCTAATTACCAACCGAATAATTATTAACTTGTATGGCTGTAACAAACTTGTTAGGTGATGCACGCCCTTCCAGAGCAAAACAGGGGTCGCGGGATTCAAGAAGATTGGGCAGAGATCTGGACCGAATTAGTCGAGGCTTAAATGGCAAGATCCCTATACACATTCAAGAAGGGCTCAAACGCCCAGAGGCACCAATGCACGCTGCAAAGTTTGCATCAGAAGGTGGGATCATAGTGCGTGGGCACATACCAATCCTTCCTTGCTGGAAGGACTACAAGTCAAAGAAGAACCAGCAAGATGGTGAAAAGAATGAAGACCATCTCAAGAACTACATGGGCAAACTAGCGGTGTGCATATGTCCACTCATCTACTACCATAGTTCTTTGCATCCATTCTTGTCATCCATTTTTCTGATAATTGTGTTGTGCTAGGGGCAATTCGACATTGACACCACCAGTGAGCCTGTAAGGGTGGCATGCACTGACATGCTGAAGTCGATACAGAGACAGGTGAGGTATCGCCTGAAGCAAAAGTACTTCAATGATGTTCCAGCAAATGCAGTCCTAACTAAATCTCCTGTGACCAATCTGACCGACGCCCAATGGAAGGCACTGGTTAACATGTGGTCTTCCCCTGAGCACAGGGTATGATAGAACTTCAACTTGCCACTACCACATTTTCATGTACTTATATATTGTTCTTAATCTTATTTCTTACACGAGTTCTTATTATTGTAAAGGCGAGGTGTAGTACAAACACCGGTAATCGAGGAAAGGTCAAGTACCATCAGCGCACGGGATCTCGAAGCTACATTGTACAAGCTAATCTTGTGGTAAGCAGATGAACAAGTCATGTTTTTGCTCTGTAGTTCATTTCATGAACCATTTTACAATGCTAGCACTTTAATAATTATGCCTGTTTTCGAAACATATTTAGAGGCAGAAGTATACTGCTGAAGGAGAAGGGCTAAGTCCACTTGATTATTTCAAGTCCTTCCACTATAGCAAGAATGGCTTCACCGCTCCAGTACAGGCAGCCATTGTAAGTACTTGTCTGCTTTTGCATTCTTCTTTGCAACAATACTAGAAACATGTGTGAGTATTTTATTTTAAACCTTTCATTTTATTTTCTTTTTTAGGCTCGCATGGAACAAATTGTCACTAAACCTCAAGGTGACCAACCAAGAAAGACTGCTGCTGAAGTAGTGGCGGAAGTTGTCCAATCTAGGACTTTTCGAGAGGTTGCTAGCATTCGCCGCCCTCCATGAAAAAGACTAGGGTTACTACTGCACTTCAGGTTTAGGAAATACGAGCTGGACTTAACAATGAGAAGCAAGGGGGGCACAACTGCGGCAGAAGATTATTGAACAGGAGGCCGAGATGAGCGAACTAAGATTGAAGGCTTAAGAACAGGAGACAACATTGAAGTCTCAAACAGAAGCGCTTGAAGCTTTGAAGAAGAGCACAACTGACATGCATAATCTGATCCAAGGCTTGATAAATTTCAGCCAGGTTTATCCTCCTCTCAATTGAAGTGTGGTCCTGGTGAACTTGTGTTGCTAATGACTTGTTGTATGTTGATTCGATTCGATGCTAACTTGATGTATGTTGCACAATTGTACTGGTTGAACTATTCCCTGAATGTGGTGTAAATTATATGGAAGTGGGAAATGTTTTGTTTTGTTGTCTGATTATGTGCCGGCGATCAGCAGCAGCCAGAACAGTATACAGTGCCCTGCGAAATGCAATATGGGCTGATCTCAAAAAAATGCAATATGGGCCGAGGCTCAGGAAAGGCATGTGGATAATTGCCCAAAATCAAATGTTCCTGCATAATGCAATATGGGCCAAGTTCGTTAGATTGACTAGGGCCCAAAATAAAATAGCCCAATATAGCGTGCAACAAACATTTAGGGAATGGCAAAAAAATAACACGAAAGCCTGAAACGGGCTAAAATTGGCCCAACAATATTTGGCGCACAAAGGCTCTTACATGGACCGGGCCTCAATTTGTGACGAACCGAAATCGTCATAACCCCCTGCCACGTCGGCGCCACGATGGATCTCGGTCCGACGTGGCATGTAGCTTATGACGCCTTAGTGTTATGAATTTATACGCGTCATTAAACTCATGACGCCGCGAAATAAGGTCTCGTCATTAATCACGGTTTGTGACGCTCGATTAATGATGGAGCGTTTTCGTAACAACCGGCATCATTAATCGCGGTTTATGACGAGAAACGGCCTCAGGAAGCCATTCATGCTGTCCATCTCATCCTTGATGAACTGCACGTCGCGGTGCACACTGCCGAGAAGCTGTGCCTCGTCCTTCACCGCCGCCGACAGGACACCCAGCAGCGAGTCCACTGCACAATAGGTGAGGTCGGCCATCTCAATTAATGGTTGTTTGAATGGATATGATCTTTTAATGCATGAGGATGGTGGGAGGCCAGCTCAAGGTTGATGGAAATGGTTAAATGAACTGAGTAGTTCAGCTGCGAGAATGTGGGCTAATCTAGTCCTTGGATTGTATGTATATTTGGTGCTACCAACTTGGCACCGGTAACCCCTTCCTTGGGTTCCAAGAATTAGCATCCAGTGCTATACCTCGTGGAGCAAGCAAGGAAAAACAAGGTGTTGATGGTTTTACTGGTCAACACACACGAGCGCTAGATCGCGCAGCAGTCAAAATCCTGAACTCGCCGAGCCTCTGTCCTGACGGGTCTGACCGGTCAGGGGCACCGGTCTGACCGGTGTGCGCAGGGGAACGGTGAAAACCTAAGATCGCCACCTCGGGAGGGACCCCGTTGGAGATGGCGCGCCTAGGGTTGTTCTGAGGTCGGCAAGGCCACTCAGAACGTCCTTGATCGCCGTCGAGACAAACAAGGAAAGCACAAGGGTTGGAAAAGCTAGGGTTTGGAGATAAAAGTTGTAGAAAGTAAATGATCGATTGGGTGATAGCCCTCAACCGGCTGTGGCCCTTTATTTTTATAGGGTGGGGAGGTCTTGCCCTGCAAAGAAACCCTTTACAAGTCGAAAATCGCTAGGATTCCTCAATTCTACTCGGACTCGGGGTCCACCGGTCAGACCGTTCAGGCCCACCGGTCAGACCGGTGTGCCCGTTGCCGGATCGGCTACAGGACCCGACCGGTCAGACCGTCCAGGGACACTGGTCTGACCAGTGGTGTCAGCCTGATCGGCTTTGTGCCAATTTTGGGTGTGAACATATGCCCCCCTATTTTTTAGTAAAGCTTGCTGTCTAAAAAAATAATTCTAAGGTCGATGTAACACTTCACCAGCCATTTTTTGGTCTAAGGGCGATTCTTATTTTTTTAAATCAGCCATATCATATCAACCATCTTGCCAAACACTTGGATGAAATTTTTTCAAGTATCTCCCGTTGAGAGCTCTTGGAAGCTGCTGTCCTTGCAAATTTTCCACCATATAAGAATTTCCAGAACAAACCTTGACAATCTTGTATGGACCTTCCCAACTTGGAGACCACTTGCCGAACTTGTTGCTCTTAGTCCCAATAGGCAAAATTGTCTTCCAAACCAAATCACCTACTTGAAAAGATTTGGCTTTTACCTTTTTGTTGTATGCTCTAGCAACTCGCCTTTTGTCTTTTTCAATTTCTTCCAAAGCCTCCATACGCTTGTAGGTCACTTCATCAATGTTGTCCATCATCAAAGCACAATATGTCCCAACATCAAGATTATTTTGCTTTGCAAGTCTATATGCGCCTAGATTCACCTCAACAGGTAAAATGGCTTATTGACCATACACAAGCTCAAAAGGAGTAACTTTAGTAGCACCATGTTTAGAAATACGATGAGCCCACAAAGCTTCAGATAATACCTCATGCCATCTTCTAGGATTGTCTTCTATCTTCTTCTTGATGAGCTCCACCAAAGTTTTGTTGCTAGACTCGGCTTAACCATTGGCCTGAGCATAATATGGAGATGAATTGAGCAATTTAATACCATAAGAATTGACAAACTCACGCACCTCTTTAGATATAAATGAAGTCCCTTGATCCGTAGTCAAAGTTTGTGGAATGCCAAATCTATGTATAATGTGTCCAGTAATAAAATCAATCACCTCTCTATGTGTCATATTCTTCAAAGGAATAGCTTCAGTCCACTTGGTGAAGTAATCAGTAGCCACAATCACAAAACAATGTCCCTTTGACGAAGGAGGGTGAATCTTGCCAATAAAATCCAATCCCCATCCCCTAAAAGGCCAAGGCTTGATAATTGGATGCATCAATGCAGCAGGCACCAACTGAACATCTCCATGCTTTTGACACTCTTCACAACCTTTGTAGTACCGAAAACAATCAGCTATCATAGTAGGCCAATAAAAGTAAGCTCGCCTGAGGAGCCACTTCATCTTGGGAGCCGATTGATGAGTACCACAAATACCTTCATGAATCTCTATCATAGCCAACCTAGCTTGATCAGGACCCAAGCATTTAAAAAGCAAATCATCCGTGGTCCGACGATATAATTCACCATCATCAAGAATAAACTTAAGAGCCCATCGTCGAACTTTTCTATCAACTGAACTGCTAGGATTTTGTAAATAATCAACCAGAGGATTTCTCCAATCCTCCACTTCATTTTTGTCACAAAAAACCGAAGAGGATTTTTTACCAGGGGACCGATCAGACCGGTCGGGGACAACGGTCAGACTGGTGTCACCGGTTAGACCGGGCGGCTGCGTCGGCCTGACCGGTGCCTCCAGAGCAAAGCACTCGGCTGTAAGCAACGGTTTGTGTTCTTGAAAATTTCTTTTTTGAACATTATAACCAGATGCTTGCTGAGCCAGAGCGTTAGCTCTAGGATTTTCCTCTTGTGGCACATGATAGATAACAAATTCATCCATACAAGATATGATGTCTAAACATTTATCAAGATAAGCATTTAAAAAACCATTTAGACATTGACATACCTTGGAAACTTGCTGCACCACTAATAAAGAATCTCCATATGCTTCCACATGTTTTAGTCCCATGTCATGTAAAATTTCCAACCCAAATAGAAGAGCCTCATATTCGGTTTGATTATTAGTACAATCATGATCCAATCGGTTAAGAGCTTCAAAAACAGCCCCGTTTGGCGAAATAATAACAACTCCAACACCACAACCATCTTTGCAAACCGATCCATCAAAATGCAACTTCCATGGAGTAAAAGTAATATAACCGACATTTAAATCAAGTTGCTTATCTACTCTATGTCCAACAATAAAGTCGGCAACAATTTGACCTTTCATTGAATTTAATGGCTCACAATGTAAATCATACTCAACTAAACCATAAGCCCATTTGCCGACTCTACCACTTAAAATTGGTTTATGCAACATGTATTTAATTATGTCGGTTTGACATGCTACTATGCAAGTACTTGGTAATAAATAATGCGTCAACTTGGTACAAGTATGATATAGTGATAAACACAACTTTTCAATAAAAGTGTACTTTGTTTCGGCGTCCAATAATCTTCTACTCTCATATGCAACAATGTACTCCTTGCCTTCGGTCTCTTGAGTCAAAACACCTCCAATGACATCTCTCTCAGCCGCTACATACAACTTGAAAGGAATACCACTCTTGGGCGCTTGAAGAATGGGTGGCGAAGTCAAATAGCTCTTAATCTCATCAAATGCCTCTTGTTGCTTTGCCCCCCAAGTGAAGTCAATATCATTTTTCAACCGAAGTAAAGGAGTAAAAGCATTTACCTTCCCAGACAAGTTACAAATGAATCTCCTCAAATAATTTACCTTGCCCAAGAACTTTTGCAAATCCTTTTTACAAGTAGGCGCTTTAACATTCCGGATTGCCTCAATCTTTTTAGGATCTATCTCTATGCCTTTCTCATGCACAATGAAGCCCAAAAACTTCCCAACCGATACACCAAAAGCACATTTGAGTGGGTTCATCTTTAATTTGTACCGACGTATTTTTTCAAATGTAAGTCTTAAATCAGCTAAATGAGAACTCTCTCCAGCCGATTTGACAACAATGTCGTCGATATAAACCTCTACTATGATGCCAAGCAAATCATGAAAGATTAAATTCATAGCCCTTTGATAAGTAGCTCCCGCATTTTTTAATCCAAAGGTCATAACAACCCACTCAAATAAGCCAACAAAACCCGGACAAATGAAAGCCGTTTTGGATATATCCTCTTCGGCCATAAAGATTTGATTATAACCAGCATTACCATCAAGAAAGCTAAGAATTCTATGTCCGGATGCAGCATTAACAAGAAAATCAGCTATAGGCATAGGATATTGATCTTTAGGAGTAGCTCTATTAAGATCTCTAAAATCAATGCAAACACAAAGCTTTTTTGTTCCTTTTTTCTCAACAGGCACAATATTAGAGATCCAATCAACATAACGACAAGGTCTAATAAACTTAGCATCAAGCAACTGATTGACTTTTTCTTTCACTCGGTCATAAATATCAGGATTAAAATTTCTACGAGGTTGTTTATAAGGCCTAAAACCAGGTTTAATAGGCAAACGATGCTCAACTAAATCACGACTTAAACCAGGCATTTCATTGTAATTTCATGCAAAACAATCAACATACTCCTTTAACAACTTTATTAACTCAGATTTAAACAAAGGATCAAGATTCTTGTTTACAAATGTCGGCCTAGGTACAGTGCCATTACCAATATCATCAAAATAACTTGCTCAAATCATCAAAATCTTCGATAGCCTCACACATATCATTCTTATGCGCCCGATAGTGCTCTCGCCTTTGTTGCAACCACTCCAGATTTGCATCCATCAAACCAAAAGAGAGGTTCTAGCCTGATCGATGATCGGCTTCATAACAACAGTGGCAAAGCCATCTTTGGTAGAATCAATAAGCCTTAAATCAGATAAATCTAAACCAGTTAAGCACTTAAGATTCTCATGATTATCTATGGTAGAACTATCAGCCACTGCAACACAAGCCGACGTATCACCATGAACAATCTCTACCGCGTCGCCTATCCATTGAATGAAGAATTGATGCAAGGTAGAAGGCACACATTGATTTGCATGAATCCAATCACGACCAAGGATTAAGCTGAAGTTACCTTGTGTCTCAGCGACGAAGAATGCCGTAGCCAACGTCTTGCTCCCAACGGTGAGCTCCAAAGAGATGACGCCTTTAGCTCCCATCGGCTTGCCTCCTCCCACACCGCTGACGGTCATGTTGGTCTTGATCAGCTCATCATCTGAACCTCCCAGCTTTTTGAACAAAAAATACGGCATCAAGTTGACGATCGCTCCTCCGTCCACCAGCATGCGAGAGATAGGCTTCCCATTGATGTGACCCCTCATGTACAAAGCCTTCAGATGATTTTTAGTAGCTTTAGGCTTCTGGAAAATAGCTTCCTTTGGCCCAAAGTCGAGATGTGTGACATCTTCCTCCGAGAGCAAATAACCATCCATAGACATATGGATCACATTAATGTCTAAGTTCATGTGCTCGGGTGAAGAACTGTAATCAACAAGCTCCTCATCGTCTTCTGGTGCAGGTTCCAATGTGGACTTGTCATCACAAACCATAGGAGCCGAAGAAGGGAAATCGGGTGGCGTCTCTGGGTCATCGGTCTGGCCGACGCCCACCACCGGTCTGACCGGTGTGACCGGTCTGACCGACTCCTCCACCGGTCTGACCGGCTCTGTCTGGGAGTTGGTCTTGACTCTCCACTCTTTTCCTTGAGGTACCATGGGCCTGTACTGGTTGAAAGCTTCATCCCTCTGCTTCTCTAGCTCCTTCTCCTTCTTCTCTTGGAATCTCAGGCGTTGAAGCTTCCTCCTTTGTGTGCGAGTCAAACCGGGAGGACACCACCTTGGCAAGAAGTACTTGGAGTTGGAACCACTCCCACTGGCCTCATGGTCATTAGTAGCAGTAAATACCCCTAGAGTTGATGTCACAACCTTATTGTTTGGAACAATCGGTCTTTTGCCATCTTCTCCAATGGGAACATCTATTGATCCAATCTGAATAATATCTTGATTTGTAGTCCTCTCTGGATCAATATCCATCTTCTGCACCTCCTCCTTTTGCTTTGGCCTCTAGACTTGCTTCAAGGGAGGTGGCACAGCCTGTCTGGCTACACCGGTCTGACCGGTGCCAGCGACCGGTCTGACCGGTCGGGTCTGGTGACCCTGACCAGAACGGTGAGGAGCCAATCGGTCTTGGATAGGCCTAGAGATTCTGTCCAAAGCTGATCTTGGTCCTCCCCATCCAGGATGAAAGGCTTGTTGATGTGGCACCCACATCACTCCATTGTCATCATATATCGGGCGAGGTGCATTTGAACTTGATGACGCCCAAGGTGGAGTAAAGCATTGCCCTTGCTGTGATGATTCACCCTTGAGTTGTGTAGCAGCCCTTGGAGGTGAAGACGACCCTCCTTGGTGTGTAGGTGACCTCATCCTTTTTTTAACGGTCGATCACTTGTAAAGGCCTTTTGCTTGGAATACTTGTCAAATAGCATGTCGAAAGTGACCTTTGGCTTAGGACCACTCCCCTGATTTTTTGCTACATCAAACTTCCAGTTTCCAATCTCTGGACGGCTTGGTTTGATCATCCTCAGATGACCCAGGGGCGCACCGGTCTGACCGGTCACCTCCACCGGTCTGGCCAGAGACGGCTCAGACGGTCGTGGATCAGCGGGTGTGGACGACTCTTGCCCCCCATGTCCAGAGGCACTCACAGTAACCTTGAAGGTCTCTTTACCATCAGGAGTCTTCTCACACTCAACTTTATGAACAAGCTCCTTTCCTCTCAAATCTGGCTTAGCTTCCCCAATCACCACATTCTTGCCCTTAGTTGCTTCAGCTTGATGCGGCTGAACCAATACCTTAGGCTGCTGTAAATCCATGGTGTTGATTGGAAAAAGAGTTTTATCCACTTGCATCTCATGAAAAGTCAAACGACCTTTGTTTATGGCCGATTGAACCTGTCGACGAAACACATTGCAATCATTAGTGGCATGAGAAAAAGAATTATGGAACTTGCAATATGCACACCTTTTCAACTCATCAAGTGGAGGAATAGTATGAGGTAATTTGATATTTCCATATTTAAGCAATTCATCAAATATACGATCACATTTGGAAACATCAAAAGTAAATTTAATTTCTTCTTGCCGACCTTTACTAGCCGGCTTAAGAGATGAGCAAGAATAAGCTTTTTCTTTAGACGGCCAAATAAATTAGCAGCATAAACTTCTTTATCACTATCGTTCGAACTATCAGAATCATAATCAATAATATGCACATTAGAATGAGGTGACTTAAAGTTATCCTTTTCTTTATTCATTCGGTTTTCAACAACTAAAGCTCTTACTTGAACTTGTGCAACTGAAAGAAAATCGGTACCCTCTATTTTATCCCTAATAGATGACCTTAAACCCTTTAAACAAATGTCTGCAAGGTCCATATCAGTGATTGACAAATTAAAGCAATGGTTTTTAGTTTCTTTAAACCTTTTAATGTAGGCAGAGACAGTCTCATCTCTTCCTTGCCTAACCGATGTTAAATCTGTCAATTTTAATTGCATGCTCCCACTATAAAAGTGATCATGAAAATTACGCTCTAACATATCCCAAGATATAATAGAACTAGGAGCAAGCGAAGAAAACCAAGCAAAAGCGGTGCCAGTTAAAGATAAAGAAAACAAGCGCACTTTTAAAGCATTATAAACACCAGCTTCACCTAGTTGTGCAGTGTATTGACTAATATGCTCCCATGTGGTTCGGTCATCACCACCACTAAATTTAATTAAATCAGGCATACGCCAACCACGTGGGAGAGGAAATCTATCAAACTAAGGATCATATGGCTTTTGATACAAATTAGTATTACCAATATCAATACCAAGTTTGGTTTTTACCACATTAGCCAAATCTTCCTTAAATCTATTAAATTCCGCCCAATTAGGATTATTTGGCTGTGGTGGCTGAGGATTCTCCAAATTCATCTTTTTTAAATAGGGAGCTATCTTAGCTTGAGCTAGCCTATAACTTTCAAACACATCGTCCGGAATAATGTTTTTGGGGGCCGATGTGTTTATTGTCGTACTATAATGCGGTCCAGTGTTACTAATTATATTAGAAAAAGTAGGAATCACTGGATTTGGCATGACAGAAAGTGGCATAGGCTGATCGGGCACCATCTCCAGTGCACCGGTCTGACCGGTACCCTGCACTGGTTCAACCGGTGCGGCCATATTTGGCCTGTGCGGTTGAAACTGCGGGTATTGACCAGATGCAGGATTTGGTGGCATGCCATATGCATAATTTGCAGTATTAACAACAGGCAAAGGTGCTAAGCTAGGATAGGACCCATGAGGATTAGCTTTAGGAGTACTACTATTAGTTTCATTATTATTGTAGCCTAAACTCCTATCTTTTTCAAGATCCACTAAACGTTCTAAACGAGCAATATACGAATCAAGTAATTCATCACTGTCCACTGTAGATTTCATAGGAGAAGATTCAGGCGGGGGTTTCTTGCTTACAGTGGGAATTACCTCAACGTTGTTGTCGTTTAGCTTGATCGCTGGCAGCTCGAACTCTTTCAATCTTGCCACCTTGCCGGAATGATCCTTCTTGACGCCAGCTAGGAATTGTACTTGCATGTACTCTTGTAGCGCCTTGAACTTCTGCTGCTCCTCTGGAGGGAGATCTTCCAGCGACGCGGTGACGATGTTGTTCATGTCGAGTTCGCACCGAGCACCCATCTGGCTGAGGTTAGATTGAACGGTTTTAGCAACCTGATCTTTCTTCCCCAGCGGAGTCGCCAAAGTATGTTGACGGTTTTACTGGTCAACACAAACGAGCGCTAGATCGCGCAGTAGTCGAAATCCTGAACTTGTCGAGCCTCTGTCCTGACGGGTCTGACCGGTCAGGGGCACCGGTCTGACCGGTGTGCGCAGAGGAACGGTGAAAACCTAAGATCGCCGCCTCGGGAGGGACCCCGTCGGAGATGGTGCGCCTAGGATTGTTCTGAGGTCGGCAAGGCCACTCAGAACGTCCTTGATCGCCGTCGAGACAAACAAGGAAAGAACAAGAGTTGGAAAAGCTAGGGTTTGGAGATAAAAGTTGTAGAAAGTAAATGATCGATTGGGTGATAGCCCTCAACCGGCTGTGGCCCTTTATATTTATAGGGTGGGGAGGTCTTGCCCCGCAAGGAAACCCTTTACAAGTCGAAATTCGCTAGGATTCCTCAATTCTACTCGGACTCAGGACCCACCGGTCAGACCGGTGTGGCCGTTGCCGGATCGGCTACAGGACCCGACCGGTCAGACCGTCCAGGGACACCAGTCCGACCGGTGGCGTCAGCCTGATCGGCTTTGTGCCAATTTTGGGTGCGAACACAAGGCTTGCAGGAGACCTAGCGTCGAATGTATATGTTCCTTTCCCCTTTTTGTAAAGAACAGTGAATCGAACTTTTCTATGCATGGCATCCTAGCTTTCCTCTTTAGTTGTCCTCTCTTTATTCTTCTTGGGTCAATTTTTATTAACAAGATAAGTAACTGACATAACAAAGTTGAAACATGAAGAAAGAAGTCCAACAAAATATCTAGCAATTCATCGAACACATGGTGTGCAAGAAGTAAAGAACCCCCACAGCCATTTGTTTTTCGAAAGGTCATGTGCATCAGGAATCTCATCTAGGCCATTGTTGAGTGTGTACTCAAAGGTCTTAAAGGAATCCACATCCAACACGCAGCATATATGCACACAAATTAAAGTCAAAACTGATGTGTAGACAGGAAAAGCTGGACCTGGTAATTCGTAGGAAGCTAGCAGTGTTGATGATTGTGGCGCTGAGGTGCCTTCCAAGGTGAACACAGTTCGTTCTCGGCGACGATGTGACCGCAGCCCACAGGGCAGCGGCGAGGCAGCAGATCCAGCGCAGTGCAGCCTCGATGGTTTTTTAGAACTGGCAAGATGATGGGTCGTCGGCGCGGCTTCCCACCACTCGCGAGAACTTGCGGTGAGGTAAGGACCACGTCGAGGTCTCGTGGGTTAGCAGTGCGGCGAGGATCATGGATGTCGAGGTCGCGTACTGGTGTTGAGGCGAGTAGATCGGCCCCGGGGCTCTCTGGAGAACTGGCGGGCGGTTAGTGTGCCATCGGCACCGAGATCTTGGTGACGTAGGTTTTATGTGAAAAAATTGTTAGTTTTTAATAATATCTAGGTAATTTAGGCTAAGATTAAGGAGTTTTAGTTTTTTCATAATAACATTGGATAATTTTGATGTAGATTCAGGGTTACTTCAGACTAATTTCATGATACAAATAGTTTGAAAACATTTTCTTAGGATTTCTAGGATTTCATTTTTTTCAAACGTGAATCTCGAGTAATTTGGTGGACCGGTGATGAGGCGCGGGGCGGAGGGAAGACTGAGCTGCCGGCACGACGAATTGGATTCAAAGCTAATAAAGGAAAGGGGCTAGAGATTGGGTGTCACACAAGGGCGATAGAATCTCGAGATGTCCCCCTTCAGTTCACTAGCATCCCTTGAAGATGGATCGAGAGCTTGGAATCACTGCTGATGTCATCTACATTCAAGAAAACTAAAATTAAAAGTCATGGAAAGAAAACTAAGGAATAAAATTAAACTTAGATTGCACCATCATGTTTCTTACAACAAGATCTTCAAAATAAGATAATGCTTGTATTTGGAAGATATTTTTTAACAATATTTTTCATAGTTCTAAATAGCCCGCTAATTAATCCGCTATAGTGTGGCTATAGCTCTGCTATAACATTTTTAAAAAGCTGACGATACGCTATTTCTAATTGTTCCGCTATGACCACTAAGGATGCTTAGGGACTTGATGATCTATTTAGCACCCCTAATCCTATTTTCCACTATAGGACTTGATGGTGCTTTATTTTTTCGACATTGGACACCCAAAAGCTATCATGTGCTAAAAAAAACTATGGTAACAATACAAAATACTAACTGTGATCTTTATTTTTGAAGTGATATTGGACACTCCTGTAGCGGTGGATACTTACCGTATTCATAAAATTTTCTGAGGTCCACATTTCTTATCGTGAACAAATGAGTGTTTTCTGCAAATAAAATATTAAACATTGCGCACAAAGTTTACTGCAAATAGAAGATTGGAGTGAATATATTTCCTTGTATAGGACGAATGGTAGAAACTGAATGACACAAACAAACTACTTAATGTATAAACAAATGATTATATGCAACAAACAACATATTAAATATCTGGAGCAAATGGTTATGCAATGCAAAAAAAAAGATTGAAAATCCTGACAAAATTATTGTACGTAACCAACAAGTATTAAACATTAGGAACATATCACTACAAGAAAATCGTTGATTAGTGACGCAACCACATTTTAGCGTCATTGATTTATGACGTTCCCGGCTGATCTCATCATAATATTTCACTTCCGAGCAAATTTAGTGACAAAAAAAACTTTCGTCATAACGGTTGGTACTGTAGCCGAGCATTCCCTGTTCCAAGCCAGTTTTGTGACGCCATAAGCTCCGCAACAGCGTCATAAACCAACTTTGGTCCCACATGTAAGTATTATTTTAAAAATAGAGTGTTCCAAGTCGTCATAAAATTCGGAAGAGTCCCACATGTAAGCATTCTTTCGAAAATAGAGTGTTCCAACTCATCATAAAATTTTGCAGGGTCCCACATGTAAGTATTTTCGCCAGGTCAGCGGCGTCATAAACCAACTTTGGTCCCACATGTAAGCATTATTTTAAAAATAGAGTGTTCCAAGTCGTCATAAAATTCAATTGGGTCCCACATATAAGCATTTTTTTCGAATCTTTGATATAAATCAGTAATTCACAGGCGAAACGCTTCATTGTCTTTGCAAAGACTCTCGACTTTTGCTACGCGCAGATCTGCAACGGCTCGTGGTAGGAATGGCGGATTATGGCGGTGATGAGAGGGTGGTTTATGCGCCACCTCCCGGCGACGAGTTCATGAAACAGGACGACAAGGTCAGTCCTCTGGTTTGAGCCACTATATTTTCCCCTATCGACCTAGGGATGGGGATTTCTAGATTTAGGGATCTAGAGGATGGATGACCATATACAATAGATTTAGATTTCATCGTAGACTCATATTTGAATTGCAATTGGTGTTAGAAGTTGATTCAGTTAGTTTTCAGTTTGCATCGTTTGATGGATTGATAGGTTCTTGTATTTTTCTAGCTTCTGAAGGTGCTTGAATCCACTGAAGCTGAGCTGATTTCATCGTACACTCAGATTTGAATTGCAATTGGTGTTAGAAGTTGATTCAGTTAGTTTCCAGTTTGCATAGTTTGATAGATTGATAGGTTCTTGTATTTTTCTAGCTTCTGGAGGTGCTTGAATCCACTAAAGCTGAGCTGCAGAAGGTGAAGAGAGACCTGCAAGAACAACATGTCAGCGAGCTCAAGTCACTGCAAAAGGCTCTAAATTACAAGCACCTGTATGAGCAATCGTTACAGCAGCAGAATGACCAACTGAAAGAGATGAAGAAATGCATGGAAGAGTGTTATCAATTGCTGCAACAGGAGCATGCCCGGTTGAATGAAATGGCATTGTTACGGCAGGAGAACATTACCCTGATGGAAGAGCTGACCAAATGCAGGGACCATGTTTATCAATTGTTACGGCAGGAGAATGACCAGCTGAAAGAGATTCAGCAATTGTTAGCGGAGAATGCCCTGTTGAAAGAAAGAGCAATCGAACTCTGACTGAGCTGCAGACAATCGATAAAACATGTCTGGTGTTACTGCTAGCTAGACGGTTCATAGGTGGTGTGTACTTTGTGGTGATGAATTGTTTGTATTTTTGTGTTTGCTACTTGCTGGTGGTGTGAACTTTGTGGTGATGAGTGCTATGAGATTCCATCTTATTATGCCGATTTGGTTTAATCTATTTCAAATTGAGTCGAGCATACTCACCATTCTGAATTAATTTTGCTGATGTTTTGCTGGTCCATTCTGTTGATGTTTTGCTGGAAGGACCTTCCTGAGTAACGATCGTGAAACTGGTTGTTTCCTACTGTCGGTCACGAAATGTTGCAAAAACAATTTGCCATAGCAAGGGTTCGAACTAGAGACCTATAGGAACAAGACAGCACTATCTACCACTACACCACCTCTTGGTTGTGTCAATTTAATGGGAAACACTTTCCGCCCCAACCACAGCACGGAGCAGTTCTGATAAGTTGGCCAGAGAAAAGCCCGCGCTGTAGCCAAAAATAGTTTTCCCACAGCCCGCTGCCCCGAAACGGGAAAACGGAGAACTGAGAGGCGAGTAGGCTACCAAAACGGATCATTCCGACGGTGATTTGCGACTTCCAACGGCTGCTCACTCCTACATGCGCAACCTGGGTGATACTTGTTGCAGCGGCGTGTCAATCTGGTAAGTAATTTTGTGTTCAATCCGGAAAATTTCATTTCGCAGAATGTTCTCTTTTTCGATTCGTTCTGTGGTCAGTAATTTTGAGTTGGATTCGCCAAAAACTTTCCAGATGGATAGAGGCTGGATAACCGGTTGTACTGGTTTTACCACCGATCATGAGAAAGGGGTCCAGGATATCTTGGCATTTCTTCGGACAAGATACGCTGAGGACGAAGAAATACTGTGCCCATGTCATCAATGCCTCAATAACTCTACAGGGACTATAGAGCGAATTGGAGTTCACTTAC
Source organism: Cenchrus fungigraminus (assembly GCA_036936925.1). Lineage (NCBI taxonomy): Eukaryota > Viridiplantae > Streptophyta > Magnoliopsida > Poales > Poaceae > Cenchrus > Cenchrus fungigraminus. The sequence goes on along the minus strand of CM072768.1, from coordinate 55,579,904 downwards.
TTGTGAGTGGGATGGCAACCACTTACACTAGGTGGATCCATCATGGAGAAGCTTTGGAGGATATGGTTGACGATGACGCAAATGTTCAGGATAACGCAATTCTGCCGGATGCAGAGGGGGATGTGGATAATGTAGCTCCACGGGATGGTGGTGATCAGGAAACGGTCCAGGAAAACCAATACATATCGGGTATGGAGGAGGATGAAGGCCCTGGAGATGATGGAATTTCTGAATTGATTGCTGACTTGGGCAAGAGTCAGGTGCTCGGTGAGAAAATGTATGAATTTCTAAAGGAACATCTGAACCGTAAGGTGTCACCGACATCTTCATATGCACAATTTACATTTGTTGTGAAGTTACTTCATATAAAGTCTTTCAGTCAGATGAGCAATGTCGCATTTAATGCAACGATGAAGTTGTTAAAAAAAGGATTCCCAGAAGCGTGTCTTCCAGACTCTTTCGATGAGGCAATGAAGTACATACGTTCCATGGGACTCGGCTATGAAAAAATCCATGTTTGCAAAAATAATTGTATATTGTTTTGCAAAAAGTATGTCAAACTTGATGTGTGCCCAGTATGTTGTGAAGCGGATTCAAGATGGAAGGATGCAGATACCAACAAGTGCGTTCCTCAAAAGGTATTGAGGCATTTTCCACTGATTTCCAAGCTGAAGAGGTTGTTTCTTTCATCAAAAACAGCAAAGGATGCACGATGGCACAAGTTGAAGTGAAAACTGGTGAAGAATGAGCTTAGACAACCAGCTGATGGTGAGGCATGGAAACAATTCAATAAAAGTTGGCTAGAATTTGCAGAAGATGCTAGGAACCTTAGACTTGGTCTTGCAACCGATGGTTTCAATCCATTTGGCAACATGACCAACTCATATAATATGTGGCCAGTATTTGTTGTGCCGTGTAACATGCCACCATGGGTATGCATGGAAGAATCAAACTTCATGATGGCCTTATTGATCCATGGCTTGAGTTCTCCATCAAAGGATTTTGATATCTTCATGGAACCTCTCGTCGAAGAGCTGCAGCAACTTTGGAAGGGTGTCTGGGCAATTGATGCTGTTGAGGGTAAAGAATTTAAACTACGTGCTGTGGTTCTTTGGTGCATACATGATTATCCAGCATTGAGCACATTGTCTAGGCGAGTCACGAAAGGCTATTTTGCCTGTGTGTGTTGCGACAAGGATCCTTGCTCAAGGAGATTGAAGAACAAGATATGTTACATTGGGCATCGTCATTTCCTTCCAACTGACCATCCATGGAGAAGAAAGAGAGCAGATTTTGATGGTACTATTGAAAACTGAGAAAAGCCAGGGCAGTTTACCCATGAGGAGCTGAAGCAGCAACTGGAGAAGGTTAAAGACATTAGACCAGGAAAGCATCCTCTACCTCAAGGAAAGAAAAGGAAGCGGGAATCCAGACAGTGCTGGAGCCGAAGGGTTGGTTTGTGGGACTTGCCGTACTGGTCATCTCTAAAGCTAGCACATAACCTTGATGTGATGCACATTGAGAAAAACATACACGAAAACCTTATTGGAACGTTGCTTAAAATTGCTGGGAAGACAAAGGACACCATCAATGCTAGGGTTGATTTGGAAGAGATGGGCGTAAGATCAAATCTACACATGGTGGCAACTGAGGATGGTGAGTCATGCAAAATGCCAGAAGCTCCGTATGTACTTTCAAAAAAGAAACATAACCTATTTTGTGATTTTATAAGTTCGGTGAAGTTCCCAGATGGATATGCTTCAAACTTAGCTAGGTGTATTGCTGCAGATGGATGCAAACTACAAAGACTGAAAACTCATGATTGTCATATCCTACTCCAAAGGGTTTTGCCGGCTTGTCTTCGCGGTTTAGTGGACAAAGAGATATACACAACTATTGTGGAATTAGGAAACTTCTTTCGGCAACTATGTTGCAAAACTCTAAAGTTGGATGTCTTGCAAAAACTGAAAACAGATATCCTAATAATTCTGTGCAAGCTTGAGAAAATTTTCCCTCCTGCCTTCTTTGATGTTATGGTCCACTTGGCTGTCCATTTGCCTGAGGAAGCAATCCTGAGAGGTCCAGTACAATATGGATGGATGTATCCCGTCGAAAGAAGGCTATGCACATTGAAGCGTTCAGTGAGAAACCAAGCTAGGCCTGAAAGATCCATTGCAGAAGCATATGTTGCTAATGAGGCCATGACATTTTGCTCTAGGTACTTCGTGGCTAATGATGTGGCCACACGATTCAATCAGGTTGGAAGGAACAGAGAGAATGCTGATTTGTCTGTAGATGTTACAACCTGTTTCGATCACAATGTTCAAGTACTTGGAGCAGGGACCACTAATTGGCTTGGGTCAAAGTACGACAAGGTGGTTTGGTATGTGCTAAACAATTGCGAAGAGGTGAAGCCATACATCAAGTAAGTAAATCACCATTGCAATGATAGAACTATAATTATTTCGTACTAACTTTGAGATGGTATTGCTTTGCAGAGTGTTCAAGAATGAATTAAAAGCGAAAGGTGTGTCGGACGAGGATATTGATCGTCGAATTGTTACAGAATTTCGCCACTGGTTTAGATCGCATGTTAGTATTCATTTTTTTTTTGTTTGGTAATTAGCTTATATTACCTGGTAAGGACCTTTACACAAGACTATATTAAAAAAACTATGGCTCTTCTATACAGATTACAAACAATCCAGTGAGCGACGACACCCTATATGCATTATCAGCTGAACCAGACTGGCGAGCAAAAACTTATACAGCATGTATTGTAGGCGGTGTCCGGTACCACACCAAGGCCCGAGAGGCAAATAGGAAGACACAGAATAGTGAAATCATGACTACAGGATCACATAAAGACATTGAAGAAATTGAGTTTTATGGTTCACTAAGAGACATTATTGAGCTGCGGTACAACTCGGGGCTTGACAGAGATCGAACTGTTCTTTTATTCCAGGTTGACTGGTATGACCTGGAAGGGACCAAGAAGGAACCGAAGATTACAAATGATGGTTACTTCACAAGCGTCAATACTGGAAATTACTGGTACCAAGATGATCCCTACATTCTTGCTGAACAAGCAAAGAAGGTCTTTTACTTGCCAGACACCCTACTACAACACCCATGGAGAGTGGTGCAAAAATTTGAGCACAGGCATTTGTGGAGCTATAATGAAAATGAGGAGGACATAGCTCCCACTGGCATGGTACTTGCATATCAAGATGATGAAATTGACCAAACCTTGCATGATGTTATACTTGATGATGGTCTCGGTGATGGTTCGGAGGTTCCGGTGCCTATTACTGGCGAGGAGACTATGGTTGCAGTCGCTGAAGTTGACGCAATTCGCCAGCAGGAGCTATCTAATGTGGATGGATTCAATTCTGAAGATGAGGACGACGACACTCTATGGCAATACGTCGATGAAGATGAAAATGCTGCCGATGAAAGTGACAACGACTAGGATATCAAATCAGTAAATGTTTAAGTCGATCCGATCTGAAATCATGTGGACCTTATGATTTGTATGTAATTTATATGTAGTTGAAGTCGCACTTTCCTGAATATTAAACCTGCCATAGGTGCCTACTATCCGGTTCACTGTATTATGTAGCATCAGAACTTCCTGTAGCGACTTATACAAAATATACGATCGCGCATGGGAATGACGGATTATCCGGTACGTTGTATTATAAAACAACGGAACATCATGTATGGGCTACGTGAATGGTAGGTTAGATAATATCCATTTCTTATCCTCTCCAATGTGGCCATGATCGAGTAGTATGCAACGTGCTCATAATCTTCTAATAGTATGCGAATCGAATCGACAAAGGAATGGATGTGTTGATCTCCAATGTGGGCATGATCGAGGAGTATGCAACGTGACGTGCTCATGATCATGTAGTACTAGGCGAATCGAATCGACGAAGGAAGGGATGTGTTGATCTCCATGTGGGCATGATCGAGGAGTATACAACGTGACGTGCTCATAATCTGTAGTACTAGGCGAATCGAATCGACGAAGGAAGGGATGTGTTGACCTCCAATGTTGGCATGATCGAGGAGTATGGAACGTGACATGCTCATAATCTTGTAGTACCAAGTGAATCGAATCAACGAAGGAAGTGATGTGTTGATCTCCAATGTGGGCATGATCGAGGAGTATGCAACGTGACGTGCTCATAATCTGTAGTACTAGACGAATCGAAATGTTACAGAGCAAGGGATGTGTTGATCTCTAATGTGGGCATGATCGACTAAGTATGCGAATGGATTGTCCGGTTCTTTGTATTATGTAGTACAGGACCATCCTGTGATGACTTTCATACTCATCGACATACGTCCGGAGGATGATCCGGTGTGGTATACATCGGAACAGAGGAACTTCCTTGCCACAGGTAGGAAAGGCGCTTCCCATTTCCTGGCCACAGGGTGCCAACAGCGCACTACACACACCTTTATGGCTTTATCCAATGGCGTGTCACTCGTGCTGACCCGCCACCCCCCCCCCATTTACTGCCTCCTCACTTGCGGCACAACCCCTTCGTAGGGTTCCACCGCCGCTGCCGCCGCCGCCTGCAGCAGCCTCCAGCGGATACCTCAATCCATCGCTGAAATCAAAGGTATGCATCCGCCTCCAGGCTCCAGCGAATACCGCAATCCGGCGTCGAATTCTTGGAATGGCACTAATTCGAGAAATTTATTGCAGATGGGCCGAGATGGTGGCAAGAGAGATGGAAAGGCGTTTGATCCTCCTCTGGTGAAGCGACAACAAAAGTCGCAACCGACTATTGCAGGCACGTCTGGTCCTCAGACGAGGCAAAGGTGCAGGCCTGCGGCACGGGATTCTTCCTCTGCCCCTACACGCCGCACACAGGGTGGGTCAACCTCGGTGCCTTCCTACCGCACACGGGGTGGGTCAAGCTCGGCGCCTTCCTGCCGCACACGGGGTGGGTCAAGCACGGCACCTTCCTACCGCACACGAGGTGGGTCAACCGCGGGCCGTCGCCCGCCCCACCCTTCAGAGTTTCCTGCGCCAGATCCCAGGAAGCAGAAAGAGGTACAACTTCACCCTCTACCAGAAGAGCCACTTAAGATGATGGACCTGCGCAACCGCACCTACCAAATGATTAAAGGTCTTAGATGGGTGACTGAGAATCAGTGGTGGGCAAAAAACCAAGGACAAATGGGTCGAACCAAGATTTATGAATGTCGTTCAGCAAACTTTCTATTACAACTACAAATACCTGCCCATGAAACCGTATCAGCACAGGGTTATAAATTGGGATCATATGAACTTGGCCGCAGGAGGGGATATTAAGGTATACTTCGATGATCATCCCAGATTGGCTGATTTGGTCTCATTGCATCATCAGTATGTTGAGGATTGGGTGAGAGTTTTTTATGCTACTGTGTACATTGCTGATACTAGGGAGTACATCATGTTCATGTTTCAGGGAAGCCAGTATACTCTTTTCCGACACCATATTGCTGCCACTCTTTGATTGAGGGATTGTGAATTAGGAAAGTACGAGCATAAGCCATCCCTACATAATATTGCCTACGGGGATCGTGAACCACCTCGGCGTAGTTTGCTCGGTGGGTCGTTCCCATCCGACGAGGAGATGGTCGGACTTTTTGTTGGTTCGTTCACAGGTAGGCGAGCATATCGCACGCCTGACATGCCTACCCCTGAGGCAAATGTGGTTCACCGGGCACTACGGAAGACACTGTTACCACAGATTGGCAATGCAGAGTCGATCACTAGTCTTCAGCAGTGGCTTCTCCTTCACGTCATGACTGGCCGGCCCTTCGACATCGTGGACTTCATTTTATGTGAGATTGAAGATGTTATCCTTGATGGGTTGACCGTGGCCCGACATATGCCGTATGCTCACTGGATCTCTTTCATTCTGAGTCGTGTTACCAGAGTAGATGAAGATGGGGAAAGGGTGCGAACCGGACCCAAAGATTGGCGTACCGAATACATGAAGTCCAAGACACAATTCAAGGAATACAGGCCTGCGAGACCAGGAGACAGACGTCATGGCCTAAGGGCTACAATTGAGCCATCTCCAGATGACATTTGTTCCTCAGACAGCGAAGATAATGAGGCATCTCCAGTGAGACATCTCCGAGTACATGATGGTGCGTCGCTACCCACTACAAAAACAGAAATAGTTCCAGTCACTCCAGCAACAACCAGTGAGCCAATGGACTCTTCCTTCTTTCTGAAACTGATCCTTGAAAATCAGCACGAGCAGACCAAGTTCCAGTCAATGATGGAGAAGAGGATGGCACACCAGGAGGAGTTAAACCGCGCACACTCGGAGCAGATAGTACAAATGGTAACACAGCAGCAGCGCACTATGGAGAATTTTGTGAATGCTTCACTCAGTCACCTTCACCAAGTTAACGGCTTACCACCACCGCCCGCTCTACTCACACCTATTGGTCAGATCCCCTTGCAACTCATGCCTCCTGCTAACTTGGGTAAATCATCTGAACTCTATGAGATGCCTCACAGTTCAGCAATTGGTTCACAATGGATGACAGAAAAGGATTCCAAAGAAGAAAAGGAAGCAGATGCAATAATACTCAAGGTTCTATCTGATATTGCAGCAGAGGAAATGAATAAGGAAGATCCTTTTGCGGCAACAGCAAATGATCCGGATGGTCGTGCTATCTCTGCCGGTAGTAGTGCAGAACATCCTCGTCACTCTACTTTGCAAGTTCCGGAAGATCCTGCTCCAGCTACCTCGGAAGGCTCTCCTGCAGCTGATCCTGCTCCAGCTCCTGCTACGTTGGAAGGCTCTCCTGCTCCTGCTCCTGCTACCTCAGAAGGCTCTCCTGCTCCTGCTACCTCAGAAGGCTCTCCTGCTCTAGCTCCTGCTCCTACTACCTCAAAAGGCTCTCCTGCTCCTGCTACCTCAAAAGGCTCTCCTGCTCCTGCTACCTCAGAAGGCTCTCCTGCTCCTGCTCCAGCTCCTGATGACCCTCTTCACAATCCAGTTATATCGGCTCCTTCGAACACTGACGAAAAAGAGGTAGAATGTTAAACATTCCTTTTATTGTCATGGATTCCATTTGATTGTTGTATTCGAGTTGAACAATACATTTTTCTTCATGTGTGCGAACCAACCATAAATAATCATTTTGCCTGGGCTTTGTGCTCAGGTCTTCACAATTGCTGACCAAGATGAAATTGTACCAGAGTCGGAAGACTCCCAATACTCTTGTACCGGGTTGCAGAATCAGTTAGAGGTACCAGCACTTCGTTTTCAGAATAGAACATCGTACTTGTGTCGTGACATTGAAGACTCCGACTTCCATACGATTGAATTCTCTGATTGGATTAATGGGATCAATGCGGGATTCCTACAACTAAAACGGAGAGTTCTACGACCTCGACATCACGCAAAGCATGTGTCGTGCTATGCATAAAACGAACCCAACACTCCCTACGCATGCTTTTGTTTGTAAGTTTCGATGTAATCCTTGAATCATGTCACAGTACTGATGTTTGATGAGAGGAAGGGAAGTGTTGATCTCCAATGTGGGTATGATCGAGGAGTATGCAACGTGACGTGCTCATGATCATGTAGTACTAAGCGAATCGAATCGACGAAGGAAGGGATGTGTTGATCTCTAATGTGGGCATGATCGAGGAGTATGCAACGTGACGTGCTCATAATCTTGTAGTACTAAGCGAATCGAATCGACGAAGGAAGGGATGTGTTGATCTCCAATGTGGGCATGATCGAGGAGTATGCAACGTGACATGCTCATGATCATGTAGTACTAAGCGAATCTAATTGACGAGTGAAGGGATGTGTTGATCTCCAATGTGGGTATATGATCGAGGAGTATGCAACGTGACGTGCTCATGATCATGTAGTACTAGGCAAATCGAATCGACGAAGGAAGGGATGTCTTGATCTCCAATGTGGGCATGATCGAGGAGTATGCAACGTGACGTGCTCATGATCATGTAGTACTAGGCGAATCGAATCGACGAAGGAAGGGATGTGTTGATCTCCAATGTGGGCATGATCGAGGAGTATGCAACGTGATGTGCTTATCATCTTGTAGTACTAAGCGAATCGAATCGATGAAGGAAGGGATGTGTTGATCTCCAATGTGGGCATGATCGAGGAGTATGCAATGTGACGTGCTCATGATCATGTAGTACTAAGCGAATCATATCGATGAAGGAAGGGATGTGTTGATCTCCAATGTGGGTATGATCGAGGAGTATGCAACGTGACGTGCTCATGATCATGTAGTACTAGGCGAATCGAATCGACGAAGGAAGGGAAGTGTTGATCTCCAATGTGGGCATGATCGAGGAGTATGCAACGTGACGTGCTCATGATCATGTAGTACTAAGCGAATCGAATCGACGAAGGAAGGGATGTGTTGATCTCCAATGTGGGCATGATCGAGGAGTATGCAACGTGACGTGCTCATGATCATGTAGTACCAAGCGAATCGAATCAACGAAGGAAGGGATGTGTTGATCTCCAATGTGGGCATGATCGAGGAGTATGCAACGTGACGTGCTCATAATCTTGTAGTACTAAGCGAATCGAATCGACGAAGGAAGGGATGTGTTGATCTCCAATGTGGGCATGATCGAGGAGTATGCAACGTGACGTACTCATGATCATGTAGTGCTAAGCGAATCGAATCGACGAAGGTATGGATGTGTTGATCTCCAATGTGGGTATGATCAAGGAGTATGCAACGTGACGTGCTCATGATCATGTAGTACTAGGCGAATCGAATCAACGAAGGAAGGGATGTTTTGATCTCCAATGTGGGCATGATCGAGGAGTATGCAATGTGACGTGCTCCTGATCATGTAGTACTAGGCGAATTCGAATCGATAAAGGAAGGGATGTGTTGATCTCCAATGTGGGCATGATCGATGAGTATGCAACGTGACGTGCTCCTGATCATGTAGTACTAAGCGAAATGAATCGACGAAGGAAGGGATGTGTTGATCTCCAATGTGGGCATGATCGAGGAGTATGCAACGTGACGTGCTCATGATCAAGTTAAGGGGAGAAGTACATAAACGAAATGAGTAGTTCCTAATAAAGGAATATCCTTTGTAGTAGTATCTTGATAAGAGGAACATCCTTTGCTGCCAGTATATAGCGCTGACCAGCCCCCAGAACAAATCGGCACGCTATTCAAATATTCAGAATTTCGGACGCCCGGGCAAAGCAGATGTTAAATGTCCTTTTTGCTTCCCCCTTCCCAATGCACCCTGTTTCAGTCACCACCGTAATGAAAGGGTATATTGGTAATCTGACAAGGCCCTCCACCGAAATGGATAAATTACCCCCGCCCCCGTCCCTTCCCTCCCTTCTACTCCTCGCCATCTCAAATCTTTCCGCCCCCATTTCACCTTCCCTCCTCGCCGCCAGCCCAAATCTTCACCTCCTCTCCTCCATCGTCCCAAATCTACCGCTCATAGCTTCAGCCCCTTTCCCATCTGCCTCTGTAGTACCAGCGGCGACGACACAATGGCACCAGGAGGGAAGGCCGTACGAAGGAAATATCCAGAACAAGGTACAATGTTTTCCTCCTCGGTTCAGCTTCCCCAGTGGATTCGTACTTGCGTGTTTTCCCATGTGGTAGATCCCATGTGTGCACTAGTTTTTTTTTGATCAGGTAGATCCTACGTCTACACTAGTTCTTTTTAGGATCTTGTTTTGACTAGGAACATCCTTTCAGGATCTTGTTCGGCTAGGAACATCATACTGGTTCTTATAGAAGTTTTTAGATCTGACAGATCCCATGTCTACACTAGTTCTTCTCAGGATCTTGTTTTGACTAGGAACATCTTTTTCAGGATCTTGTTTCGGCTAGGAACATCCTACTGGTTCTTATAGAAGTGTTTAGATCTAGTTTTATTTACAGTGATAGGCCAACCTTACAGAAGTTTCTTTGCTTTCCTAACAGAAGTAGACGAGCGCTGCGATTACGAGCGGCGGAGGGACATTAATGCCTTGAGGAATCACACATTCTTCTCTAGTCCTGCCATCGAGAAAATGAAATCACTTTTACCACCTGACCGACCAAGTAGAAAGGGTACCAATGATACAAGAATACAAGATTCGGATCCGGAGTACAACCCATCTGATGAACATGAACCTGACCCAGAGACATGTCAACAAGAGGTAATATTATCATGAACTCATTTCATGTACTAGTTATGCAGGATTGCTTCTGATCTTCACTTTTTTTGTTGAATTTTGTGTAATCAGGTCACTCATAGCATACCTGTCAGTGGAGGAAGAGGGACCAAGAGAATTCGGGCATCGGATGACCCTACCAGAATGCCTCCTAGACTGACTAGGACCAAGGCAAGGGAATTGGCTTTAGCTGATGGGAGTGGGACAACTCTTGATACACAAGAATTGCCCACTGAAGGCCAAGCAACAACAACAACCCATGATGAGAACATCATCAACATGACGACTGCAGAAGGCAAGTCATTTGATCTCATATTCGAATGTCCTAGTTACCAACCGAATAATTATTAACTTGTATGGCTGTAACAAACTTGCTAGGTGATGCACGCCCTTCCAGAGCACAACGGGGGCCGCGGGATTCAAGAAGATTGGGCAGAGATCTGGACCGAATTAGCCGAGGCTTAAATGGCAAGATCCCTATACACATTCAAGAAGAGCTCAAACGCCCAGAGGCACCAATGCAAGCTGCAAAGTTTGCATCAGAAGGTGGGATCATAGTGCGTGGGCACATACCGATCCTTCCTTGCTGGAAGGACTACAAGTCAAAGAAGAACCAGCAAGATGGTGAAAAGACTGAAGACCATTTCAAGAACTACATGAGCAAACTAGTGGTGTGCATATGTCCACTCATCTACTACCATAGTTCTTTGCATCCATTCTTGTCATCCATTTTTCTGATAATTGTGTTGTGCTAGGGGCAATTCGACATTGACACCACCAGTGAGCCTGTAAGGGTGGCATGCACTGACATGCTGAAGTCGATACAGAGACAGGCGAGGTATCGCCTGAAGCAAAAGTACTTCAATGATGTTCCAGCAAATGCAGTCCCAACTAAATCTCCTGTGACCAATCTGACCGACGCCCAATGGAAGGCACTGGTTAACATGTGGTCTTCCCCTGAGCACAGGGTATGATAGAACTTCAACTTGCCACTACCACATTTTCATGTACTTATATATTGTTCTTAATCTTATTTCTTACACGAGTTCTTATTATTGTAAAGGCGAGGTGTAGTACAAACACCGGTAATCGAGGAAAGGTCAAGTACCATCAGCGCACGGGATCTCGAAGCTACATTGTACAAGCTAATCTTGTGGTAAGCAGATGAACAAGTCATGTTTTTGCTCTGTAGTTCATTTCATGAACCATTTTACAATGCTAGCACTTTAATAATTATGCCTGTTTTCGAAACATATTTAGAGGCAGAAGTATACTGCTGAAGGAGAAGGGCTAAGTCCACTTGATTATTTCAAGTCCTTCCACTGCAGCAAGAATGGCTTCACCGCTCCAGTACAGGCAGCCATTGTAAGTACTTGTCTGCTTTTGCATTCTTCTTTGCAACAAAACTAGAAACATGTGTGAGTATTTTATTTTAAACCTTTCATTTTATTTCCTTTTTTAGGCTCGCATGGAACAAATTGTCGCTGAACCTCAAGGCGACCAACCAAGAAAGACTGCTGCTGAAGCAGTGGCGGAAGTTGTCCAATCTAGGACTTTTCGGGAGGTTGCTGGCATTCGCCCGCCCTCCATGAAAAGACTAGGGTTACTACTGCACTTCAGGTTCAGGAAATACGAGCTGGACTTAACAATGAGAAGCAAGGGGGGCACAACGGCGGCAGAAGATTGTTGAACAGGAGGCCGAGATGAGCAAACTGAGATTGAAGGCTCAAGAATAGGAGACAACATTGAAGTCTCAAACAGAAGCGCTTGAAGCTTTGAAGAAGAGCACAACTGACATGCATAATCTGATCCAAGGCTTGATAAATTTCAGCCAGGTTTATCCTCCTCTCAATTGAAGTGTGGTCCTGGTGAACTTGTGTTGCTGATGACTTGTTGTATGTTGATTCGATTCGATGCTAACTTGATGTATGTTGCACAATTGTACTGGTTGAACTATTCCCTGAATGTGGTGTAAATTATATGGAAGTGGAAAATATTTTGTTTTGTTGTCTGATTATGTGCTGGCGATCAGCAGCAGCCAGAACAGTATACAGTGCCCTGCGAAATGCAATATGTGCTGATCTCAAAAAAAAATGCAATATGGGCCGAGGCCCAGGAAAGGCCTGTGGATAATTGCCCAAAATCAAATATCCCTGCATAATGCAATATGGGCCAAGTTCGTTAGATTGACTAGGGCCCAAAATAAAATAGCTCAATATAGCGTGCAACAAACATTTAGGGAATGGCAAAAAAATAACACGAAAATCTGAAACGGGCTAAAATTGGCCCAACAATATTAGGCGCACAAAGGCTCTTACATGAACCGGACCTCAATTTGTGACGAACCGAAATCGTCATAACCCCCGTCACGTCGGAGCCACGATGGATCTCGGTCCGACGTGGCATGTAGCTTATGACGTCTTAGTGTTACGAATTTATACACGTCATTAAACTCATGACGCCGCGAAATAAGGTCTCGTTATTAATCGCGATTTGTGACGCTCGATTAATTACGAAGCGTTTTCGTAACAACCGGCGTCATTAATCGCGGTTTATGACGAGAAACGGTCTTTTTTTTCGTCACTAGTCGGCGTTTTTCTTGGTCAGGTGCATCAAGAAGCCGTTCATGCTGTCCATCTCATCCTTGATGAACTGCACGTCGCGGTGCACGCCGCCGAGAAGCCGCGCCTCGTCCTTCACCGCCGTCGACAGGACGCCCAGCAGCGAGTCCACTGCACTATAGGTGAGGTCGGCCATCTCAATTAATGGTTGTTTGAATGGATATGATCTTTTAATGCATGAGGATGGTGGGAGGCCAACTCAAGGTTGATGGAAATGGTTAAATGAACTGAGTAGTTCAGCTGCGAGAATGTGGGCTAATCTAGTCCTCGGATTGTATGTATATTTGGTGCTACCAACTTGGCACCGGTAACCCCTTCCTTGGGTTCCAAGAATTAGCATCCAGTGCTATACCTCGTGGAGCAAACAAGGAAAAACAAGGCTTGCAGGAGACCTAGCGTCGAATATATATATGTTCCTTTCCCCTTTTTGTAAAGAACAGTGAATCAAACTTTTCTATGCATGGCATCCTAGCTTTCCTCTTTAGTTGTCCTCTCTTTATTCTTCTTGGGTCAATTTTTATTAACAAGATAAGTAACTGACATAACAAAGTTGAAACATGAAGAAAGAAGTCCACAAAATATCTAGCAATTTCATCGAACACATGGTGTGCAAGTAAAGAACCCACACAGCCATTTGTTTTTCGAAAGGTCATGTGCATCAGGAATCTCATCTAGGCCGTTGTTGAGTGTGTACTGAAAGGTCTTAAAGGAATCCTCATCCAACACGCAGCATATATGCACACAAATTAAAGTCAAAACTGATGTGTAGACAGGAAAAGCTGGACCTGGTAATTCGTAGGAAGCTAGCAGTGTTGATGATCGTGGCGCTGAGGTGCCTTCCAAGGTGAACACAGTTCGTTCTCGGTGACGATGTGACCGCAGCCCCCAGGGCACCGGCGAGGCTGCAGATCCAGCGCAGTGCAGCCTCGATGTTTTTTAGAACTGGCAACATGATGGGTCGTCGGCGCGGCTTCCCACCACTCGCGAGAACTTGCGGCGAGGTAAGGACCACGTCGAGGTCTCGTGGGTTAGCAGTGCGGTGAGGATCATGGATGTCGAGGTCGCGTACTGGTGTTGAGGCGAGTAGATCGGCCCGGGGCTTCTCTGGAGAACTGGCGGGCGGTTCGTGTGCCATCGGCACCGAGAGGGCGTGACTAATCAACGAGCGCGCGTTCCGAACGGTCGCTTTCGGACAACAGTGTGTATTACTGCTTTATGATTTTTCCTCCTCCGCACAACTCCCCACCGAGGGCCGTCGCTACGCACACACTGGGAGTCTGGGAGAGGGCACACAACACTCGTACGTACCCACTTCCCTCCATTTCACTTTCCATTTTGGGAAAATTTTACTTCCACATTTTTTCATTTTCAGAATATATACACATAAATTCCATACATATTTTTTTCCTACGATAATTTACACATATAATTTTTTCATAACGATATTTTATGCACATAATTTTTCCCTAACAAAAAGTTATGTACATAACTTTTTTTCCGATGACAAGTTATGCAGATAACTTTTTCCCTGATGACAAAGTTATGCAGATAACTTTTTTTCTAAGAACGAGTTATGCATTTAACTTTTTCCCTGACGATAAGTTATGCACATAACGTTGATCCTGACGATGATTTATGCACATAACTTTTTTCTAATGACGAGTTATGCACATAACTTTTTTTTCTAACGAGTTATGAGCATAACTTTTTCCCTAACAACAAGTTATGCATAATTTTTTTAACAATAAGTTGTGCACATAACTTTTTTCCTAGACTGAGTTATGAGCATATTTTTTCCTACATAACTTTTCCTATAATAAAAATATACATATAATGTTTTCTAGATAAAAGTTATATACATAAGTTTTCCTATAATAAAAATTATATACATAACTTTTTTATAAAATGTTATACGTGTAACATCCGTACAGAAGCTGCTTTTTTGAATTAAAATGGAAAATGAAAAAAAATGGAGAGAGAGGTGGGCACACGGCGGCGGTGTGTGAACGGAAGGAATGGTAATAACGCTAGTTGGGGGGTGGGGGCAGTGGGGGGTTCGCCCCACGTGAAGCGCGCGGCGCCCAGTCGGACCGATCGCGCGAAGCGATCGACCGCAGAATTGGTTTTTCGGCACCGAGATCTTGGTGACATAGGTTTTATGTGAAAAATTTGTTAGTTTTTAATAATATCTGGGTAATTTAGGCTAAGATTAAGGAGTTTTAGTTTTTTCATAATAACATTGGATAATTTTGATGTAGATTCAGGGTTACTTTAGACTAATTTCATGATACAAATAGTTTGAAAACATTTTCTTAGGATTTCTAGGATTTAATTTTTTCAAACGTGAATCTCGAGTAATTTGGTGGACCGGTGATGAGGCGCGGGGCGGAGGGAGGACTGAGCTGCCGGCACGACGAATTAGATTCAAAGCTAATAAATGAAAGGGGCTAGAACAAGGGAGCAATTGGGTGTTACACAAGGCGATAGAATCTCGGGATGTCCCCCTTCAGTCCACTAGCATCCCGTGAAGATGGATCGAGTGCTTGGAATCACTGCTGATGTCATCTACATTCAAGAAAACTAAAATTAAAAGTCATGGAAAGAAAACTAGGCAATAAAATTAAACTTAGATTGCACCATCATGTTTCTTACAACAAGATCTTCAAAATAAGATAATGCTTGTATTTGGAAGATATTTTTTAACAATATTTTTCATAGTTCTAAATAGCCCGCTAATCCGCTATAGTGTGGCTATAGCTCTGCTATAACATTTTAAAAAAGCTAATGATACGCTAATTCCAATTGTTCCTCTATGACCACTAAGGATGCTTAGGGACTTGATGATCTATTTAGCACCCCTAATCCTATTTTCCACTATAGGACTTGATGGTGCTTTATTTTTTCGACATTGGACACCCAAAAGCTATCATGTGCTAAAAAAAACTATGGTAACAGTACAAAATACTAACTGTAATCTTTATTTTTGAAGTGACATTGGACACTCCTGTAGCGGTGGATACTTACAGTATTCATAAAATTTTCTGAGGTCAACGTTTCTTTGCATGATTGGTTTACAATTTCATATTTTTTGATAAAAACGCTAAATGAATTAGCTTTCTTTATATCCCGCTATAGCTTGTTATAGCTTTTGGAAGAGGCCACTGTTAAATAGCTTAGCCTGCTATTTAAAAAATTATTTTTGATCAAGTTTCAACATTTATTTTACTATAGCGAACAAATATGTGAACATCGTGAACAAATGAGTGTTTTCTGCAAATAAAATATTAAACATTGCGCACAAAGTTTACTGCAAATAGAAGATTGGAGTGAATATATTTCCATGTATAGGACGAATGGTAGAAACTGAATGACACAAACAAACTACTTAATGTATAAACAAATGATTATATGCAACAAACAAAATATTAAATATCTGGAGCAAATGGTTATGCAATGCAAAAAAAAAAGATTGAAAATCCGGAAAAAAAATATTGTACATAACGAGCAAGTATTAAACATTAGGAACATATAGTCATAATAAATGGATATAAGATTTAACACCACAAAAACTAATTATATGTTAGGAGGGAAATATCTATAAAAAATGTAGGAATTAAAAAGAGAAGGAAAATGAAAAAGGAGGGAAATAGGAAAAAATCTATATCACCCCGTCACCTATGAGTAGTGGACTACATAACCCCCAACCTATGAAACGGTCTATATCACCCCCCTAAACTTTCGAAAACCGATCAAATTACCCCCTAGAGCAGTTTTTAAAAAATCATAGTAAATCACAGAAAAATCATAAAATAGAAAATCTAATTGTGTTGGACTCCAAATGAGTAGGTCTACATGATAAACATATAATATGGAATGATTTAGTACATTTTTTTGTTGTAGCTTTAGCCTTTAGATCTATACTTTTCTTCATAGTTGTAAAAAAATGTACTAAAGTATACTATATTATATGTTCACTGTGTAGATATACTCATTTAGAGTCCAACACAGTTGGATTTTTCATTTTATGATTTTTCTGTGATTTACTATGATTTTTCAAAATTTCTTTAGGGGGTATTTTGATTAGTTTTGGAAAGTTTAGGGGTGATATAGACCGTTTCATACGTTGGGAGGTTATGTAGTCCAACCCTCATAGGTGAGGGGGTGATCTAGACTTTTTCTGAGAGAAATAAATGGAAAAAAGTGAAAAGGCATCTAGCCTAGTGGTTAAAATACCTGAGTATGTAGCACCTAGCAAACTTGGGGTGGAAGCCAATTAATCTGATCTGGATTAAAAGGTACAAAATAAGGAGCTTCTCCTGTTGGCTTCATTCTCGGGTGAAAAGATTGCTACTAAGCCAGTTTAGTTTACTCCAACGGTCCACCTTTTATGTTCTTCACTTCTTCCGGTGAAGGTATAGTTGTTTGGAAAATGTAGTTTTTGTCATTGCTGATTTGACACAAAATAATATCTAAGAACTATTTGAATATATGAACCTTATTGTACGATTTTGCCACACCTTGATTCTATTCCATCTTTTGCCAAACACCGTCATTGGATGGGAAGGCAAATTGTGAAATTTGATTCTTTTCCAATCCTTTTCCACAAGGATGGACTAAGAATTGACGTTTGAAGGCAAGGAATGGAATTTGATTCTATTCCATATTTCCATCCGTTGCCACAAGGATGGAATAAATCGAGGTTTGGCTATGAACAAGCTGTATGGCGCTTCTAAAAAGAAGTTGAGCTCTCAAAATGGTCGTCAAGATGAGGTGCGGGCGCTTATATCAAGGGTATTCAATTATACGTATTATTTTTTCAAACAATTTTTATGTGTGTTGAACACTTTAAAATTATGATCTCAAGCCTATGAGAATACATAATTTTTCTTATAATACATTTTTAATATAATTAGTATTTTTACGATGATGCAATGCTAAAATATAAACTTACGCCATTTGAAATTTCGAATACTCGCTGCAAATCCTGTGCTCAAGATAAAAATACAACAACAAAGGAAAGAAACATAAGAAAGAAAAATAAGATAGCTAGTGAGAATGGCTCAGACGCGCGGCCTCCCTCCCGTATCTACAGAGGCAGACGGGAGGGGAACTACCGTACACAGGGGGACCGCCTCCTCCCGACACTCCTCGCCCGTCGCCGTCGCTGAACCTGCTTGCGTGGCGGCAGCGGCGGCGGGCCTAACGCAACCACAACAACACCCCCATGCCCCCGAGCTCCTCTCCTTCCTCCCCTCTTTTGTCTGCTCCATTCAAATCCAGATCTAGATTCACAAGACTCCCCTCCGTCCATTGGCGTTCCCCCAACGCTCGGCTGGGCCCTGGGCGTTGCCGGTGCTGGGGCAGAGGGTGTCGTTGGGCTGGCTGCTCATGCAAGCAGGCCTCCTCTGTCACGGCTTCTTCCCTCCGCCTCTCCTGTCATCCTCGGCGTCGACGGCAGGCATCGAAGTGGGGCTCATCGCGAGAGCTACCCCTCTGCCCCTGGAGGGGCGTCGTGCTCCTGCTTCCTCGGCGGAAAGTGCTGGCATGGGCCTTCGCTGTGGGGTGCCGCATGTCGTCATCGATGTCCTCGACCCTGTTGTCTCCGCAGTCGCGCCACATCGGGGATTTTGTCCCTGTGCGCGGGTTTGCCTCATCGTGGCTGCGACATCACACCACCCTATGTCGTGTTGCTGCTTCGGTGGGCGCGCGCCCCCACCGCTGTCGGTTCCCAATTTGGAGGTGGCTTGTGCTTCCATAGTTCTTCACCGACGGCGGCCCAGCAACTCCCCGGCTACCCCCCCCCCCCACACACACACACTTCTTTGACGCATTTTTGGATGCAGCGGCACTTCGATCGCTGGGAGGGCCGGTGGTTATGGTCTTTGGACACCGGTGGTCATGCAGCGAGAGCGTCGTGCTCGATGTGCGGGAAGGTGCTCCACCTCCGCTCGACCCTGGTCTTTGGTGTCTGCTGTCGTGCAACGAAAGTGTCATGCTCGACACGCAGGGAAGTGCTTCACTTCTGCACGGTTTGCCCATCAAACGACCTCCGCCTTGCTCTGTTGCAGTTATGCCTATGCTAGTTCTTGCTTGCCTCCGCCTATCCCAACTTGGTTGGCCTTGGTCGCTAATTTTCTGATGCCCTCCCCTATGGGGTTTCCCCCCCCCCCCCCGCCCCAGTGCGTGTTGTAGTGCACTGAATTGGTTGGCTTCCTGTTTACTTGCGGGCAGCCATGTCCAACCTTCGATGTAGAGTACCAGTCGGTTCTCCAGCTTGTGGTGAGGAGTGATTCAGGTCGAGGTTCATCCTTACCCGTCGCCAGCCTCCATTGTTGTGAACCGGGCTTCCTCAGGTGCTTCGCGTAATTGTATGCAAAGATGGTGTTGTTGGCGGGCATGATCGTCACGTGGCGGTTCTCCTTGATGCTTCCTCGGCTTTTGTTTGTTGGAGTCTGGAGTGGCTAGGCCCGTGTGCCCTCTACTTTCTAGTTTTTATCCAGTATGGTGGGGTTGTACTGCAATTTGTAATCTCTTGTGGCTCTCTTTCCTTTTTGGGTTGAACAATGTATCCTCATCACCATCCTTGACGACAAGGATGTACGCCTGATCTTGTGTTCTCGCTTTGAAGAAATGAAAATGTTTAGTAAACTTTCTTAACCCTTCGTTGACTCTTAAAAAAAAGATACTACCTCCGTTTTCTTTTATTTGACACCGGCTAATTTAAAGTTGAGCTAATGGACGTCAAATAATCAAGAACAGAGGGAGTAGCTAGCTGCAATTAGTACAATTAGTACTTGCTTGCGTGTCCGCTCTAGCCGTGCCGATGCTTTGTAAGCTCGTAACTCATGACGGCGTACGCTGTCTGCATGACGTCGGTGATGAGGAGGAAGACGGAGACGGTGAGGGCGACGGTCCCCCAGAGGCTGGTGAAGTAGGTGTTCCTGAGATTGGCCCACGACTCGAAGACGAAGACGCGCCAGCTGGCCCTGCAGTGGCGCTCCACCTCGTCCCGGACGGTGCACAGCCTGCTCTCCCCGATCTTGGCCACGTCCTTGGTGAGGCCGTGGAGCAGCCTCACCACCGCCCGGTCGCTGCCGGCGAGGTTGTGCCTGAGGACCCCCGCCGCGCGCAGCCGCGCCACGTCAGCCACGGAGTCGACCATGTCCTTCATGAACAGCACGAACGCCGTCACGTCGTTGCCCGTGCCGCCGCCGGTGTGTAGCGCCTCGAACGCCATCATGTTCCGGAATTTGTGCTCGGTGGAGTCGTCCAGCCACACCCTGGGCATGTCCAGCCAGCGCTTGCCGACGCCGTCGAAGTCGACGTCGTCGAGGAGGTCTGTCCGGCTGCGCCGGAACGGGATGCCGGCCTCCCAGAGCTTCTGCGCTGAGCGCGGGGCGTCGAGCTCGTCGTCGTTGTTCAGTGGAGTCACGTGAGAGCGTCCTCGAGGGGCGCTGCCGAGAAGGCTCCTGCGGTAGATGTCGAGAGGGTGGAGACCGAGTCGCCCGGCGGCCGCCCCTGCATGGTTTACTCCCAGGAAATTGAGCACGTCCTTGTTGATCGAGGCCTCGTTCTGAGCATGCATCCAAGATTTTTCAGATCGTCGTGTTCGCGACAAGCCGGCAACCAGCTCGATCAGCATCTGAAACAAATACAAAGAGATGTGCGAGCTTTATTACCGGCGTAGGGACGACGACGACGGAGGCGATCTTGAGGAGTACAAGCAGCGGCAGCTGGTTCTCGACCATGAGCATGTCGCGCTGGACGAACGCCGCGATGTGGGCGGCGGCGTGGCGGCTGAAGATGGGGTCGCCCGGCGCGTAGTCGTCGAACCGCCGCCACATCACCTCCAGCAGGAAGCAGCCGTCGGTGACCATCAGCTCCAGGAACCTGCCCCTACTCTCCACGCCGCCGCGCCACTCGCTGCCGAGCCCCTCCTCGTCGTACATGTCCTCGAGCTCCCCGGCGACGACCTCCACGGCCGCGGCGAGGTCGCGCGCCGTCTTGCCGTTGCCGGCCCGCCGGAGCAGGTGCCGGACGGCCCTGCGCTTGTGCTCCTCCATGGAGCGTAGGGCGGCGCTGCGCCCGTGGTGGAAGGGGCCGAGGGACACCGTCTGCGGCGTGAAGACGTTGCCGTGGATCACCTTGAAGTGCGGCGGCACGCGGAAGATGCAGTGCCTCCGCCACTTATCCTCCACTGTCGCTGGCGGCGACTCCACGCCGCCGTCGAGCTTCTTCTCCATGTCAACCACCCACATTATTATTAGTTCTTGAACCTGCAACAAGGCTGCAAACTTCTGTCACTAGAAATTAATGCACTAGCAGAATGTAATCGGTGGCAAGGAAGAGCAAAGCTGATGTGCATTGCTGGCACTGACTGTCCAGGTTAAGAGAGAAATGTCAGGGCTTTGATCATTTCCACGAATCTGATAATTAAATAAGCTCAAAGCCATATGCTTACTTGCCTTGTCGCATAGGTTAATCACCATTCCCAAATCTCATGTGCTCCATCGTCCAAAGCGTACGTCCATTTTAATTTTCTTTTCTTTTCTTTCTCCGTTTCCGTGTGATTCAAGATATTTGTGTTCTTTTCCTACATTTTTTTTTCTCGTTCATGCGTTTCTAAATTAATGCGTTCCCGAGTGGCCCTTAGACTGTCCGCAGCAGACTCTCGTCGCACATCTGCAATATGCAGCAGGAGAAAGCACACTCCTGTGCTGTAAAAGGGAAGGGTCTCCAGCAGTTTCCCTGTTGCCTTCGCGCAACCACGAGGCAGTTGCGGCTCCCCCGGGTGTTGGGATCGAGCGGAGACAGCGCTCGGGGGCGATGGGCGGGGGAGGAGCGGCTCGGGCGACGCCTCCCCTGCTCCGCCGCTGCCTGAGATCCAAGCCCCGAGCCCGTGTCGGCGCCCAGCCGCGCCAATCGACGGCTGCACCGGCGGATTTCGCCGGATCGGGGGGCGGCGCGTTGAACCCGAAGGTCAACGTTGTCGTGGATGGGAGGACAGCGGAGCGGAGGCGCGTCGAGGAGCGAGTTGCGCCGGCTTGGGCTCCAGCTCCGCCAGCGCGCGGTCCAGGTCGTCGGCGAGGGCGGAGCGGTCAACGGACTTGATGGAGAAGGGCTCGCCCGTGGCACGGGAGGTGCAGCGGTGGACCACGCTGAAGCGGCCGCGGCCAATCTCCTCGCCGATCTCGTAGTCGCGCTCCCCGGATCCGGCGCTTCACGGCGCATGCGGCGCAGGAGTGGCTCGGGTGACGCCTCCCCTGCTCCGCCGTCGCGGCCCCGAGGCCGCCGCTGCCTGAGCTCCAAGCCTCGAGCCCGTGCCGGTGCCCAACAGCGTCAATCGACGGCCGCGCCGGCGGATTTCGGCGAAGGGAGGAGGGCGACAGAGGAGGGAGCGGTTCGGCGGAGGGAGGAGGCCAGGAGGGTGACGGTTGGTTTGCAAAAAGCCGGAAAGTCCCTAGGAATGCGGTCGCAGGGGGGCTTCGCTCATTTTGCAGCTGTCGTTGCGGCAGCTGCTGGAGCCGGCACAGTAACCTTTCTTTCTTCATTTTGCGCTAGTGGGGTGCTTTGGGGAATCCGCTGGAGTCAGTCTAAGACCGTCTCCAGCAGCTGCTGGAGCGGCATCTGCATCTCCAAAATGCAGAACAAGACGCTACTGTAGCTCGTCCAACGGCTGCTGCATCCGTCGCTGCAAAATGAGCGGAGGCCTCCGGCATGCCACATTCCCGGGGGGTCGGGGCCTTCTGCATCCCTGCCGCACTACAACCGCCGCGCCTCCAGTCGAAAAAAAGCAAAAAAAAAACACCTCGCCTCCCTCCGTCCCCGCACCCAAGCCCGCACCCATGCCGCACTCCGACCGCCCGCCTCGCCTCCTCTTCCCGCGGCGGAGGGAGCGAGGAGCAGGGGCAGGGCCCTCCACCCGGCCGCCTCCACCCAAGCGAGGCGGAGCAGGCGAGCCCCGGCAGCAGAAGTGAAGCGCGATGGAGGGAGCAGCTAGATCTGCGGCGCGGCGCTCCTCCGCCTCGGCTTCCTCGCGGCGGAGCTCGGCGGTCGAGGACACCTCCTCTCCACCCTCGGCGTCCCCGCCGCTCCCTTCCCCGGTAGATCCGGCCGCCCGCGATGGCTTCCCTTCCCTCCTCAACACGCGGCGAGCTCCCTTTCCTCAGCGCGGTGAGCTGCTCGAGGTCGAGGTCGCCGCAGCCGCTCCACCCCGCCGTCACCTCCTCTTCCTCCGGTCGATGGTGGAGGAGCTCCGGCCGCTGGTAGAGAGCCCCGAGCTGCTCGAGCTCCGCACGCCCGCTCGCCGGCGGCCCCCCTCTCTCCTCCTCCTCGCGGTCGCGAGAACCAACTGCCGGGGTGGCTGCGCGAGGGGATGCGGCAAGCTGCTGGTACGCCCACGCCCCCCTCTCTCCCTAAAGAATATATAAAAGCGGTTAGGATAATTTAGAAATAGTATAAGATTTCTTATGTAAAATTGTCTTCTATATTTTAGGAGTTGATTATTAGGAATTCTTGAAGATGATCATCTTTATTCCTTCCAACACTTTCTTAGGAGTTGTAAAACTTCATGTTTTACCGCATGAAGTTGAGGTAAGATCTCTAAGTTTTCTTTAACAATTTATTTATCAATCTGTTTTTTCTTTCCTTTTGTTATAATTTTTATAGATTTTATAAAAATGGTCTACCACTGGGAGAAAATTCCTTACTTTTCACTCGAATTTGTAACGTTTATTATTTCCTATTGTAGAACTTTTTCTTTCCTATATGCCGTCGTCTCAAATTTACATTATCTATCTCACTATGTGTCATTATCGTCCATTTGAGGGGATAACGATGTTACGTTAGACATAAAAAGATGATTTTGCCCTCATGCTATATTTTACTTTCTGCATCTTCTTCGTCTTCGTCTGGTCCATCCAGAACCAGAGGACAGCCGCGCCTGCTCTACCGTTGCGCCTAGAGCTGGGACTTGGGCCGTGCTATTTATAGACCGCACGAGGCACGACATTTTAGCACGACCCAAAGCACGGCACGGCACGATAAATTTTGGGCCGTGCCGGCACGACACGAATGCGAGGGCCGTGCCGTGCCTAGGATCTCGGCACGATGAGCGGCACGACACGACACGTATTTTGGGCTGTGCTTGGGCCGGCACGGCACGAAAATGGCACATTTGCAAATCCGTAGGTTATTCCTTCCTGATAGCATGCGTTATATGCATTATATAACCTAATGTAACTAATAGTATAGAAATAGATCACAAAATCTATCTTACATGTATGAAATTGTGTTAATCATCATTCATATCATAATAGAGTTGTGTTCTCGTATGATCAGAAGTAGTCACATCACGAGGGTCGTGCTTAGGCCGGCACGGTACGAAGACGTGCCGCCGTGTCACGGGCCGTGCTTGGGCCTAGTAAAAAATTTGTCGTGCCATGCCGGCACGGCACGACGTGCCTCGCGTGCCTAGAAGTCTATGCACGAGGCGGCACGAGGCACGAGAGTGCCGGGCCGGGCCGGCACGGCACGGCCCAAGTCCCAGCTCTAGTTGCGCCTGCGCCTCGTCCACACCGGCCAATGCAGTTCTTGCCCCCCGCCGCCGCCCACGCCAGCTGCAGCACTCCTTGCCCCAGTCGATGCCGTACGTTGCGCCCCTCATATGCGCCGGCGGCCACGGGTCGCCTCCCCCGGCCGACTCCGCGCTGGTAGCCCAGTGGCCGCGGGGCTGGTCGAGCTCCGCGCGCCTCGCCCGTGACGGCGGTGTCTGCTCCTCACACCGTGCCGCATCGCTCCACCCGCGCACTCTCTGCCGAGTGCCGACCCCGTCTCACTGGGCCATGCCGGTTCCGCGCCCGCGGCGGCGCTGACGTCCGTCTGCAGCCTCGCCTCAGTGCCGCCGGCCCCATCAATCGTGGTCGCGCCAATTCCGCGCCGCTAGCGGAACTCCGCCGCTCGCGCTCGTCGGTCCTCATGCGGCCTCGCTCGCGCTCGCCAGCCACCTCGCCTGCGTGCCACCGGCCCCATCGGCCACGGCCACGCCGCCTTTGCCTGCTCCGGCCTAAGAAGAGCTTAGCCTCGCCATCGGCCACAGCTCCGTTACGCAAAGAGGGGCGGCGTGGATTAAATACTCCTATATGTTAAGGTGTTGTTACCGATCAATATCCTACGGTGAAATCTAGAGTTCACAGAAACACTCCACGGCCGGACCGGAGCAGTACTCGTTGACACCGTTTTTTTTAAAAAAACAAGTCACGAAGGATAAGAATGAGCAGCTGATGGATAATAGTATAATCGGTCGATTGAAGAAAGAGAAGATGGTCAACAGAAGCTCGCCGATGGGCAAAGTAATCCAACTAGGGTTAAATCGATCGGTCGATGGTCGACCAGGGAATCGGCTGATAGAGAGAGTGAAGGCGATGATCAAGAATACGCCAAATGCAAGACATGGTGGAGGCGGGTCAATCCACGATTAGCAACGGGTCAGAGTCAGTTTTAGGGGAGTTTGACTCTTGCTTGAGTCTTTTTCTATTTTTAGTAGTGTTTGTTTTCTTTATTATATGCAAGTAAACAGTGCTGTAATCGGTTAGGAGTCGAGTTGTCCTTAGGACATAAATAGCGACCCTGCGTGGTCGGGAAATTTTGTACACACCAATATCAAACAAACCACCTTCGGGCAAACCCTTTAAAATTTACAGCATCTACTTTACAACATCTACTTTTTCGACGACTTCGCCATTGCGTTTTTTCCTTTTTGTTCAACATCGTCCTTCAAGTTCGTCGGGCTGCATCGATCGATCTCCGACAAGCTTGTGAGTACCGTTTTACCGAATAACCCTAGGCTTTAACCTCCGTGCGCATTGCTGAGGTTTCGTCTAGTTCTTTATTCACCCCTTACCGATATTAGCTAGATCCGCAAATTTTCGTACCAATTCCTATGGTTTTAGCTATTATCATCATTTTTTTTCTCGAACACGCAGGAGAGCTGCGTATCAATATATTAAGAAGAAAAAATGGTGAAACACCCATACATCAATCCAAGGTTTTACTTTAAAAGGAGGAAAACCCCCCTCACACAAACTAAGCTAAATCACCCTTAGAAAACAAAAGACAACCCGTGACCAGAAGACCTCCATACTTAACCATTAGGCTGCATGGCAAGGAGATGAGCAACTCCTCGAGCCCCGGCTAACTCCCACACATGCTGTTCATCCTTGATGGTAGAGAGAAGCGTACTTAGATTAGGCTGCACACCATCAAAAACACATAGGTTCCTGTGATTCCTGAGGGACCATGCCACCAGGATAACAATTGAGTTCAGGCCTTTACTGACTTGGTCAGGAACCCTTCGGCTCACCTGATCCCACCATTCCTCGAAGGAGTGTTCATCAGGTTGTGGAGCAAGAGCTTGCAAACCGAATTTCTCCAGAACATAAAACCAAATTTGGCGCGAGAAGACACAGGACAGCAGTAAATGATCGATTGTCTCCTCTTCTTGATCGCAAAGTGGGCAATGCTCCGGATGTGCTAATCCTCTCTTGGCAAGCCTATCAGCTGTCCAGCACTTATTATGTGTTGCCAGCCACATGAAGAATTTACACTTCCCCGGCGGCCAACTTTTCCAGATCCTCTCCCAAGGATTGAACTGGACAGCTCCAATAAACATAGCTTCATAAGCTGATTTTGCTGAATACTGCCATGTTTGCGTGAATTGTCAAATGTGAGAATCCTCAATTTCTGGCTGCAGCACCACCTCGGCAAGTAAGTCCCAAAGGTCAAGGTATTCTGTCAAAACAGCCACAGTAAGTGCTCCTCTAATATCAGCAACCCATCTTAAATCAGTAAGGGCGGCATCTGAAACTGTTCGTTTCTTGGCTCGGCTTGGAATTGACCCAAAAAGATGTGGCACAAGCTTGTCAAGACTTTGCCCATGCAGCCATCTATCGCTCCAAAAAAGTGTATTCTTGCCGTTGCCCACCTCTGAGACTATAGCTACTGGGAAGAACGCCCTGGCCGACGGATGCACTTGAATAGGGAAAAAACTCCATGATTTCTCCGGATCAGTTTTTTCAGCCAGAGCCATCGCAATCTGAGGGCCCAACCCAATTGCTACAGGTTTGATATGCCAAGTCCTCCCAAATCTGGTGGTCGAGTAACTTTAGGCCAAGCTATCACACAATGCCCTCCCTTCACATCTCTTCTTCCTTTCCACAAAAAACCCCTCCTAACTTTATCAATGGCTTTAAGGGCCCATTGAGGCCTTGTTCGGTTAAGCCCTTCCCGGCCGGGAATGTGGCCCAACCCACGGGGGACACCCGGCCCGGGAAGAATTCCACCTCAAAAAAATTTCTTCGTTCGGTTATGCCCCCCGAGAAACCCGATACCGACCCAAATCCCAACTTTCCCCTCACCCTAGCCTTGTGGACGCCGGGAACAGAACATCGAGCTCGAGGTCTGGGAAAAATCCCAGCGGCGACGCGCGTGAGGGGGAGGTGACGCGCGCGCGAGGCTCCACGGGTGGCAGCGGCGGCGGCAGAGCGGGTGAGGAAGGAAGGACGGCGACGACGGCGTCTACGACGACCCCTTCCCTACAGCGACCACCGACGGCCGCGACGGCAGATACCTGCAAGGCGCAGGGCAGGCCGGCGGCGACGGCGACGTGGTCTTCTCCCTTGAAGCGCTCATTCCCTTCGGTGGCCGTCTTCTCGCCGGTGAGTCACCAATCATTCCCTTCACTTCACCTCTTCTCTCTCGTACGTGCTAGAGTTCTTGATGCACATGGCCGGATCTAGAATCCAATTGTTAATATGCGGTTCTTGTTCTTGATTTATCCCATCTGCGTCGCTGCTGCAGCGTCGGCGGGCCGCGTCGCTGCTGCCGCTCGGCCCTTCGGATTGGGTGGCAATGGGAACCAATGTAGAAGTAGGTGTAAGCAAAGTAGTGTCAAGTTTTGGTAAAGTCGCGCTGGGATCCAGTGGCACTGATGTCAAGAACAAAACCTGGCAAATGTGGAATGGGCGAATCCAGTACTTTTTCCAGTGCTGAATGCTGATGCTTTCCTCTCTCCTTTGTCAAGTTTAACAAATTCGTCGCCTCATGTATACTACTGCTCATCACTTACTACGGACAATTGGAAATCTGCTACTGCTATCCTGTATTCCTGTCTAGTAGTGTTCATCGTCAGCAGGATATGCAATGGCTGTGATTAGCTACTAGTTGCAGTGTTCATCGTCAGCAGGATATGCAGTCAGTCAGTGAAGTATCCGTTCTGCATGACGAATCTATTGCCATGTGCCTGTTTGCAACAAGTAGAGTTGGATTGAATGAAATAAACCTGTTAATCTTTCTTCGTGAGCTCTAGCTCTAAGTGTTTATCAATTGGGGCCGTTTGATCGGCGACCTGACAGGCACTTTTGCCATTGCTTAAAGCGCAATACTAACTACCCTTTTGAGTTGATTGAAAGAGTTTGTTTTTCCCATGGTGGCAGCATAGAAATGATCAGGATGCAAATTTTAGCTTGGAGTGTGGATGCATATATGCGATCTTTTGATCATGAATTTCAGTTCAACATAACATTTGCAATGTGTACTCTGTACTCCATGGATCTAGCTGGGTTTGCTGCGCTACTGAAGCCATGCATTTCTAGAAGATAGGGGGTAGATGAAAACAGTCTGCTGTTGTCTGTACGTGCTGTTGCCTGCTGCTTTTGTGAGCAGGATCTGAAGCCTGTTGATGAGTTAAGATTATCACTCATTCCACTATATAGCCAAAACAGTAAGGTTACCGTGTTTCACTGTCTTATACCCTTTTTATTTACTGATAATGCGTACACTTACAGTATTCCCCTATCGATTGAATCCATTTGCGTCTCTTCTATATTGTTATTTTCTCGCATGCATTTCTTTAGAGCTATTTTCTCATGCATGTGTTACTAAGACAACAAATCACATGTCAGTTTACTGCCATGCCTATTAGACCAATGTTACCACTGGCTGCTGCTTTCATTGACAAGCTTTATGCCAATCTGGAATATTTCTTTGTCCCCAATCTGGAATTGTAACTGCTGAGTGGGCATGTTGGATGCAATTATGTAAATGCAGGAATTTTGTATAAAGTACTATTCATCAAAATGTTTGCTAGTAACTTCTGGCCGTAGTTCATGGTATCACTTGCTTGTATTCATAATTTGCTCGAGTGCCAAAGTTTTGTGTATTTGGCTGTTAACTATATGACTTGCTGTTCTGCAAATGTTTTGACCATGCCTGCTTGTTAACTCTGAATGAATTTTGTTGGCTTCCTATTGTTTTTCTTGCATCTCAATTCAATGATGAAAACGTCATGGCAGAGACCATTTGTCTCTCACCTGTAGGCTGTAGCTCATCCTACCGTTTTTGATGGTGTCTGAACCCAGAAAGGAGTAGATCAGGAGCAGCAGGGAGGACCCAGAAGTTGCATTCATCTGGTTGAAAAGCGAGATGGCTTAGGAGGTATGCTCCCTTCCCCTCTCATCTCCTACCTGTCCCTGTACTATTCAGCAACTATGTTTTGTTGAATAGGCTTTCAGATCCCTCTGTACATATAAGCTACTGTTTGTTCTAATGATATGTTAGTTGTATTTTCCTTGCTTCTAATACTAGCCAATGATAGTTGCCTTGTCAGTTAGTTTGTAGATCGCCTCAATTCTCTGAATTTCAGGAAATGAGATATCTGGGCTTTCTCTGAATCTGTACAGAGGGATCTCCCTATGTTGGTTAATAATTCTGTCATGTTAACTGATGAATTGGACCCACCTAGTTTGTACAGAGACCACACCTGCTTGTAGATGAATTGGACCCACCCAGTTGCTGCAACTGAGGTGCTATTGTTCACTCATGTATCTCTGAATCTCTCACTGGCTGCACTGCTGTGCATAGTATGCATATGATATAGCCTTTCTTCTTTCTCCATCATCAGTGTGGTGGTAACAATAATGAAGGCTTTGCCCTGGTTTCTTTTTGGATGTACATGCTACTACATAACATGCCTGAATGTGAGTGTCCTCTTGTGGGACTTGTGTTGGACTGCTGTTCCTGCTGTATTATTCTGTGGAGCAGATGTTGGTGTTACATTAGTTTATTCATATTGAAAAAAGAAAAGGCCTTGGCTTTCCTCAATCTGATCATTAACTAGTGCCTCTATACCATATGAAAATTATTCTGTCATGTTAACTGATGAACCACCACGTGTCTATGAACAGTGGCTGTAAGCCTGTAAAAGAAGCCTTTATGCAACTTCAGGTTCAATATACTTTTTATTGATCTGTACTGAGCATGTCTGTTGATCTGAGCATGTTTAGTTATTGTTATAAGGTTCATTATACCTTCAGATTCAATATAGCTTCAGGTGTAAAAGAAGCCACATGTTTGTTGATCTGAGCATGTTTAGTGATTGTTATAAGTGCTGCCAATATGTTCTGCATAATTTTTTAGCTAAACATTCTGCTTGTTCTTCTTCTAGATGTTTAGTGAATTTTGTTATAAGACCTGTCAATATATTCTGCACAACTTCTTGTCTTATGATGTCATCTACATTCTATAATGCATCAGGCTATTTCCTGGGATAAGGAGGTGGTGTTGGTGGCCTGTTGCTGGTGAAGAAGAGGGAGCACAAACTGTCATTGCAGAAGCATGGACTGCTTTTAAATAAGATATTTAAATTTTGTGTAAACTGAAATCAGAGTTGTTGCATTATATTCTCATATACTTGTCTGTTGGAATTTTGTATGGCTTGGTATATATTGCATAATTAAACATCAAGTCACTGTTGTTTTGTATACTAAGCTTTCCTGGATGTTGTACTGTCTCCTAATGCTCATACGGTAGGGGTGCTTTGTGTGGTAGTACTACACTGGCCACGTGCATTGTTGAGATGATAAATCCCAGCCACAACCGAAGACATGGTTTCAAGAAGGGGATTAGATTCAGAAGGTATTTATCCCCCACAGGGTTTGGGTGGCAGGAGGGGGTCCACTTAATCCTCCTTGTATTAAAACCTCCTGGGGGTTGAACCCCTGCCTACCGAACAAGGCCTGAGGGAGATCCATGGCCATTGCCAAGTATATAAGCATGGAAGTGAGAACATACTGCACTAGCACTTTTCTTCCTGCCCTTGTTAGCAAATCCGCCTTCCACCCTGGGAGCTGGTCTACCACTTTGTCAATTATCGACTGAATCTGGGCCTTAGTTAACTTATGCAGAGATAGTGGCAAGCCAAGATACCTGCAAGGAAATTCCAGTAATTGGCATGGAAGAAGTGTTTCTATAGTCTGTCGATCCTCCTCCTGACACTGGATGGGAAGCACACTGCTCTTCTGAACATTGGTTTTTAAACCACTGGCCTGTCCAAATAACTGTAGCATGTCCAGCAAAATGCTGATGTCCCCAGCAGTAGGCTTCAAGAAGATTACCACATCATCCGCATAGATAGAAATTCGATGTGGCAAAGCCCGTCTAGCCAAAGGCTGTAACAGATCCTCCTCCACAGCTCTTTTAATCATGAAACCCAGAACATCCATAACCAAAATAAAGAGCATAGGTGACAGCGGGTCGCCTTGCCTCAGGCCCCTTTGATATTCTATTCTTTCACCCGGGTTTCCATTTAGGATCACCTGCGTGGAAGATGATCGAAGAAGTCCGCTAATGATATCGCACCAAATCCGCCCAAAACCCAAATGATGTAGCACTTCCAGCAAAAAGGCCCATGAGACAGAGTCGAATGCCTTTGTTATGTCCAGTTTTAGCATAATCCTAGCTTGCTTTTGCTGATGGAGAAATCGAGCCGTTTGCTGAACCAACATAAAGTTATCCTGGATAAATCGACCTTTAATGAAAGAACTTTGGACAGGAGAAACCAACTCATTGAGGCGACCGGCTAAGCGGTTGGCAAGTATTTTTGTGATGAGTTTGGCAAAGGAATGGACCAAACTAATGGGTCTGTAGTCTCTAATGCTTATGGCATCCTCTTTCTTTGGCACAAGAGTGATATAGGCCGAATTAAGTTGCTGAAAGCTGCCAAATTTTCTACTCCAAATAGCTGAAACTGCTGCCATAATATCCACTTTAATTATAGGCCAGCAGGTCTTATAAAAGTTTCCAGTGAAGCCATCCGGCCCTGGAGCTTTGTCTGAAGGGAGAGAGCAAATAGTCTT
Source organism: Cenchrus fungigraminus (assembly GCA_036936925.1). Lineage (NCBI taxonomy): Eukaryota > Viridiplantae > Streptophyta > Magnoliopsida > Poales > Poaceae > Cenchrus > Cenchrus fungigraminus. The sequence goes on along the minus strand of CM072768.1, from coordinate 55,547,876 downwards.
CCAAACTTCCTCTTCTGAGATTGGTGTTTCCAGCTCAGATTGGTCGTGTTGGGGTATGCCCAAAGCCTCCAAGTTAACTGTGACATCCCGTTCCGGTGCTTCCCCCAGAAGGCTATTATAGAAATTGAAGATGTTTTTCTCCTTATCTTCATGGCTGGAGAGTAGTTGCCCATCATCCGAAGTGAGGTGGCCGATAAAATTCTTCTGTTTCCGATGTCTAGCATATAAATGGAACAATGCAGTAATGGCATCCCCTTCAGCCATCCAGTAAATACGGGAGCGGCTGCGAGCAATTGTGCGCTGCAGAGATGACAAAGCCAGTGAATGCTTCTTAAGTTGATTCCGCAACCAGAGCTCCTGGTTGGACAATTGTCGATTATCCTGGGCAATTTCCAGCTGGTGAAGGATCTCTCTAGCCAACCCAAGTTGAGAATTGACATGCCCCACTTTCTTGTGGCTCCAACTTTGAAGGCTCTTAACTGTGGCTCTGAATTTTTTTGCCAGGGTGTCAAAAGGGCAACTAGAAGCAGGAACAGAAGACCATGCTACCTCTACTGTCTCCTGGAAACCATCAAGCTTCGACCAGAAAGCTTCAAAATGGAATCTGGGCTTGCCAGGCTTGATTGCATTGAGGCTGAAAAGAAGAGGGCAATGGTCTGAACCATCCGTAGCAGCACTTTGCAGCAAACTGTTTGGGTGCATTTGATCCCAGTCCGTGGAGCATAAAGCTCGGTCCAGCCTGACCAGCGTAGGTGCATCCTGCTGGTTCGACCAGGTAAATTGTCTCCCTTTCATGGGCACGTCATGTAATTCAAGGTCATTAATTAAGCGGCGAAATATGCCCATCATAGCTCTATTTAGGTTGTCATTGTTCTTGTCTTTTGCCTTAACAATAAGATTAACGTCCCCCATAACTAACCAAGGGCCTTGACATGCAGCTCGTGCATCTCTCAGTTCTTGCAAGAACAGCAGCTTATTATCATCACCTTGAGGTCCATATACCCCAGTAAACCACCAAGCATGACCATCAGATGGGTTGAACTGAACTGAGATGCAATGATTGTCAATCCGGACAGTGGTTGCAGGACCAAGATTGTGCTTCCATGCTAGAAAAATCCCACCACTTGCTCCAACTGAAGGCAGTTGAGCAAAATGTGAGAAATCAGAGCCAAGCACAGAGAGAATTGTGCCCCTAGAAATCTCAGTCATTTTGGTTTCTTGTAAACAAACCACATCCACCCTTGAAGAGTTAACAAGAGTGCGTACAGAGTCTTGACGCGCTGATTTGAAACCGAGGCCATCTGGTTTGAAACACCAGACTCCTGTGAGGCTGCCGCCGGGGGCACACCGGAAAGGAGGACCTCCAAGAATGACAGAGGGGTGTCGCCACCCGTCTTCCCGGAGGGAGGGGAACAAGGTCAAGCACGGCGGGAGGGGATCCTGGCACCGGGGAAGAAAAGGCCGCCGGCCGGCAGACAGCTGCGGCCCTGAGGGTGGCCGCCAGGTCCGGAGTGGACGCCGACATGGGGCTGGTGGACGGGGAGGCGCCGGGGAGGGGGAGACGAGAGACATCTTCCAATTATCCTACTCGATCTAGATCCTGTCGGCTTCTAACACTACAGCCGATTCAGACCTGCTCGAGTGCTGACGTCACGATCGGCCGATCTCTTTATTTACGTATTCGCGCTTCGGTCACTTTCGAGTCGGCCGATCTTGCTTCTCTGTATCAGCCGATTAGCAGATACACATGTCACTGAAGACCCATCGGTTCTCTAACCGATCCTTAATATTTTTCCATTGTCAATCAACAGGTCAGATTGGCTGGCACGCCTCGCTACAGACCAGAGAGTCACCTGTGCTGCGCGCGAAGGTGACGTCCTATTTTCGCGTCAACACTACTAATGAAAAAAATATCAGTACAATACTACAATTCATTCATTCACTTGGGCTATCAATGTCTCCAGCTCGGAGTTTTCTCTAGGTGAACCTTCAACTCCGAACGCTTGACCTAAGTTGCAGGGCACTACGGTGAAGTAACAGATATATACATTTGGAGTTAACTTGACATGGTAGCAATCATCTCAAATGCCACCAAAATTGCCCATGTAAGCTCAAAAGTTGAGCATGGACAAAGAAGGTTTTGTACATTGCGCTAATCGCAAAAGAATGATATATACAGTTTTTGCATTCACCTCTTCCACCATCTCTGTTAGCATCCAGTATACCCAAATGTTCCAATATGCTGCTCATGGCCCATGGAGAAGCAAAACTTTGGACTTCAAACCTTGAAAAGGACCATTAAACACATTGGAACATGGGGTTTCTGGTTCATTCCGAGTAAGCCTGGTTTGACAACTTGCTCCACTTCTGCCCTTTGGTGACTTGCTATACAGAGGAAGACAAAACTCCGAAGTCCCAGCCAGGTCACTAGAAAAGTAGCCCATTTTCCGACTTAAAGATTTGTATATGGAAGAAAAACCCTAGGATCAACACGAACCACGCACTCCAATATCAGGACTGATGAAATCAGTTCCATCCACATATCATGAAGGGCAAGGGGTTGGGGCATTTCGATGGCTTTCCGCAAAATCCCTGATTATGCGTTTAAGTGTTCTACCACCCTTCCCTTGCATGTATCCTTGATGATTTCTGATATTGTCACCAGTCCTACTGTGAAGATAGTCAGAACCTGCATCCTCAAGCACCTTCAGCCACTGTGGAATTATCATTTCAGCTTCCCCTTGCTTTAGATACTCTGGGGGCAATGATTTCACCTAAAAAAGATTGGAAATAATTCAGTAACTTTGCAGGATAGATGTTGGATATGAGAATGAACTGTCAAATCTCTCTACATGTATGAATCCAGAATTCCAGATCTGGTATCTGATCTTGATGTAAACAAATGAAGGGAAAGCCTGAATGATTTTCAATCTATGTTTTAAATCCAGTTTCCATGTTTCTAGTTCAATAATAGAAGCAGTTATGCCAGACAGTTGCTAAAAATATGATCGTCAAAGCATTACTAGCCCTTGATCACTTTACGTATACATAATAACACATGTCAATGTTCTAAAAGTTAAATGATAGACTTAGACTACCAGAGCCAATAATCGCAAACACAATTACACAAAAGTTGAGGACTCAAATAAAGACAATAGATTGGCATTATTGGGTATGTCTAGGACTGGAACAATGACAATTAACACAGTGGCTAAAAGAATACCGTTGATTGTAGCCACCCACAAAGAGAACTCCAACTAAGAACAGCCTTCCATGTTGTTCTCTCACAAAAACCACACATTGCAGCCAGTTGTTGCAATATTGTGGCAGATTTATGTACCTGCACGGAAAAAAGTAATGTAAAATTTTTGCAAGATTGTCTAATCACATAACTGACACCATGAGCAGAACAAATAGAACCGGAGCAAACTTGCAACAGTATAAAATAGTACACCAGTAGTATGTTAAGCATTCATCAGTCAACTTATCCCAGCATAAGCATTAGTATACTAGCAAAAATCAGATGAAATCAAAAGCTTAGTAAAAAGGCTTAGAACACAGTTACAATGCACTAGCTAGTTTAGATGTCTCAGATAACAGATTGTTGAGTATCCAGAAAAAACATATGTGAACCAATAGTAATAAATACTATGAAATTGTACTTTAATTTGCACCCACCCTTGATAAGGCTGATACACCAAGTAGAGCATAAAGTACATTAGACAATAAACCTTCACCACAGCGTGCCAAGATTTGAATTAGGACCACACCAGATGATCCATCAGGGATGGACTCTGGAGATTCTAGCACAGCGGCAAAAACAACCTCAAGAAAACCTGCAGATGGCATATAACTTTGGAATTATTTAGTTGGAAATGGTCATGTGAGTGCAACAACAGGGGTTAAGCGCAATAGCTTGAGCAGATGCTTGACAGTGGTAGGTTGTATAATGTATCCATACGCCAAAGGTCACCAAATATTAGTATAAAGTGATCAGCAAGGACAGATATGTTTTAAACACTCCCCTAAAACATAGAAACACAAACTAGAAAATCACGACACTTTGTCACCAACGTACTCTAGTGTTGTAGAAAGACCTTTAGTAAACACATGCTAAACGGTCGTAATTATATAGAAAACTTACCAAGCCTAATAAACCGATGCCAAGGTTTTGCCACACAAACTGCCTTTGTTGTCCAGAAACTAGATGAAAATACATCCATGCATTTGCAGTAAAATTAATAGCTTCCTTCAATTTGTGTTCCTTTATTAATGATGTCTCAAAAGTGGAAAGTAAGAAAATAGTTCTACATGATCTCAAGAAGGAACAGAACTACATTTTCCTAAACTGCACCTAGTTTAACTAATTTATGCTAAAGCTGTTTAAGACTACAAGGTCCAGCCTGTTCGTTCGCCAAAGATCAGCTTCCAAGACCAATGACACTAATCGGGTGAGAAGAGACAGTAAAGATAGGCATCCAATTATACTATATTTTCTAAAGTAATCATGCACTGAAAAATCAAACACGCCATTCAGAAAAGACTAGCGCAAGTATTTTGCTGTGTATAAAGATCCATCTTATGAGATAAAGAAAAATATCATAAATGTAAAGCCAAGCAGGCCAATAGTTTTTAGGATCCAACATTTTTCTGGCATATATTTTCACTTCAATTCCAACTTTCAAGGTAAAAGTTTACCCATTGTATGACTATTCAAAGAATGAGAGGACAATACACAGAAGTGAATAGATAGCACTCACATGATATATATGACATTGATGCAAGTGCTGCTCCTCGATGCATTGCTGTAGAACATATAGCTGCCTTTTGAAATGATAGCTCAAGCAGGGAGCTAGATGCAACAATAGCTTCCTGATGATTTATGCAATCAACAAAGAACTAGTGTCAAATACGCCAATCCATATCATGCCAAGCTACTGAGCTCAAATATGTTACAAAATATAGATCTGTTGAACATGAGAAAAAAGAACCTTTGGACAGCAGCGGATAAACATAGATGTAAAGTTGGTATAGGCTTCAACTAGATCTGGTTCTTGATCACACACATAAGAAGAATTAAGAGTTGATATTGAGGATGCAGAGCTAAGAGTTTCAAAAGTCCTAACACACAAAGCTCCATATTCTTCCATGTGACCAAATTCTTCAACAACGTTGGCAGCTGAAAATTTGAATGAGGTCAATTAGAGTCCACAAATTCATTGAATAGTATATTGAATTGTTCCACGGATACATGAACCTATGATTCTATGAGCTAGTTCAGAAAATAATCTGGTACAACTGTATAGCAAAAGTACATAGATAAGGCAGTTAAGTATTCCAAAATGCCCTAAGAGTAAGTTGAGTTTAGTGCAACATAAACTCGTACATATTTGCACATGTATAGCATATCAACAGCAGCCAAACCTCTTGATCACACCATGATCAAGTACTAACCATTTTAATGACGAAGTACAGAGAATAATTTATTTTGAAATGAATTTCAGTAAGCAAAATTTATTTGTGCAATAAAAGTATAGCTTGTTACCTGTTCTCAAGAAGCAGTCATGCCTTTGAAAAAGTAAGAAATTTGTAGATAAGCACTCCAGAACTTTAGGTAACAAGATATGAAAGTGATGTCCTGTAAAGGTACAGATGCCAGATCAGATAACTGATGCATTTGCTATACAGCTTCAAATTTCTCAGTTTAGAAACCCATTTAACTTACCACAAGAATGTATAGCTGAAGAAAGAGAACGGCATGCAGCTGCAGATAAACTAGTGTTCTCCATATGAGATGATCGGAAAAGTTTTTCAAGAAGTGGCCAAAATATTCCAAGAAGACATAAAATTATATCATCGTCGACCAGGTCAGATGTTATTGCCGTAGACAAATGACCAAACAGAGCGCTCATTCTGTAAAAGAAATGATGCTTATATTGTAGATAAAATCAGACTTCCAATAACTTAACCAACACGTGAATAGCCCAAATGTAAAAAGCAGACTATATGTATGCCTTATGCACACACACAAAATTAATAATAGATCCAACTAGTTGACGGATTCTAGCATGTCGATGAGACATGAAAATCCAATCAATTGCTAATAGCATCACCCGATAGTGCAGCAATCCTCGAAGAAAAAATATCAAACTTTTTTCGCAAATACACAGGACAGCTGTATATCGATGCATTAAGAGATAAAAGAAGTCACACAACCCGCGTGAAGAATACAAAAACTATCAACATACCTGTAAAGACCACGGACAGCAAGGTCCAAGGATTGCGTATAAGTAGCTGGATTTTGCCTAAGTGAGTGATCTCTGTCTATGTCAATCTTAGCAATGGAAGGAAAAAAACAATTTAGATGTTGTCAGTCATTAACAGTTCACATATGAATTTTGAAAGAACGGCTGCACAAGGGAAAGAGAACATACAATCTTTTCCACTGCTGAGTAGCTGGAACAAAGTAACCTAGCCAGCAAAGTTTTCCTCAACTCTTTATCACGAACAGAACTCAAAACATGCGTAATTGCACTAACTATCTCTTCCTCATCCTCTAGCCGCAGTTTCCCTTTATCCATGCCCTACAAGAACACTGTTTTTCAATATTACATTGCATACAATGCCAAAAGGAACATTTGCCAAGGTATACTTGAAAGAGCATATAATTGTTAATTAACTGATGGCATGCAACGCTAAAACATTAATTCAGACCATATGTGAGTTTATAGCAACCATAGAAAAACCAAAACCAGCTTTCTTTTCTTTTATAGATAAGCAATCTAAACTTTTCTAACTTGTCAAGTATAGACGAGGGCTGTCCCTATGATCAAATCTTGTAGGGGAAGGATACATTCAAACATGATGGTATCAATGAAAATATTTCCAGCAATCTTTTCAATACCGAGTTGTTATATCAGAAGTATAATTTGATATAGGTCAAGTGCCATCTTCAATATATTGCCTCCTTAGTAATGACCAGTACTATTTAGAAAAATTGTGGTAGAATGAATTTGGTAAAGTATAAGAGATGACGTTACCTCACTAATCCAGAAAAGAATTTCAAGATTCTGAGGTTCGTGGATGAATGAAGAAGCATCCTCGCAAAGTTTGCGCAAGGCTAAGGAGCAAGCATTTGATGATACGGGTTGTGAAATTCCTGATGCGCAAAATAGGCTGAACATAATGATAAAATAAATATTAAAGAGCAATAGTGAATAAAAATGATCTTTAAACTTCACAAACATTCAAAATACTTACAGTAAAGGTTTAATGTTACTTTGGCAAGATGATAGCCACTTTGAGTAAGAACCAATGACATCGCCAAAAGATTTGTATACCTTGACATTTAGGAAAAATACAGAGAAAGAAGTTTAGCATCACAAATTAAAAATAAAGAAAAACTGAATATATTATAGAAGTCATTGGAAGCATATTGCGGAATCCTTACCAAGAACAGACTTCCATTCAGTTCAACTGGAGTTCTGCTGGACAGAATGTTCACAAAATGCATTATCATTGAAAAATCGAAGGAGTTCTCAACTTGTAAAATTGTATCAGCAACCTGAAATTCAACAATTTATGCATATTGATCAAACACGCTCTCAATGGCATGCTTACGTCCAAACATACAAAGATATGGCCATGTGTCACATGTCTCAGAAAAAACAAAATGAGAAAGAAAATGAAAGGAGGAAATTAGAATTTGCAGAACACATATATAACAGAATTGTAGTGTGCAAATTGAAAAACACACATAATGTCATTCACTGGGAAACATCCTCTTGAGTGGTTCAAAAACCAACTCTAGATCGAATTTTATCAGAACTATGGCCCATTTAAATTGATATTACACAATCCATTGACTGCAAGAAGTTCCGACAGAAGTTAGAAGTGCCAGATTGACATTAAGTGATTATAGGCTTTTTCAGAGATGGAAACAATCTGAAAAAATCTTAAAGAAGGCCTGGCAGGCAGTAATCAGATACAGAATAGTGGGAACAAGCGGATAAGCAGCAATAAAATTAATATCAGACATGAGATTCAAATGCTATATATATCTTATGACAGTAACTAGCAATTTTTACCAAGTGGTTTTTTTCTCTCTATTTAATTTATGAAATGACGCGCAGCTCTCCTGCGTAGTTCAAGAAACAAAAATTTACCAAGAGGTAGAATAAGCTTACCATGCTAAGTGCATACATCCTAACTTCTACCTCCTTCCAAGGAACTGATTGGCTTGAGAAGTCCCATCCATGAGAAAAGAGCTGCATCGCACAGGTAGAACACAGTTTTAAGCACAATAACCTCACCAAATGTGCAGAAGAAAAATGTAAAAATAATTGTTGGCAGGAAAGATTTAAAATGATGTCAATTATCAATAACAGAAGCTGTACTTCATGCCCATGACATAAAAAATCAAAATTAAATAAAATACATAATTGGCATAAAGGTGTCTGTTTTGTCAGTAACTAATCGGAACAGATTATCTTTAGCAACTAAGTCTCTCTTCGTTCATAAACATATTAATTCATGCATTTTCCCCCTTTTTAGCTCACATTAGCTAAGTCAGTTTTTCCTAAAATCTACCATCTAGTACACACTTTTTTGCTAACAATGGGCATTTCTTGGATCCACATACAAACTGTAACTAGAGTTCTTACATCATGCTAATCCTAAAAAGAGTTCCAAGTAACAGAAGGGAAAGAAACACGTTAAAACATTTATTAATAGGGCATATCAGGTGCAAACTAGACATCCTGTGCAAATTTGGAAACTCTCATCCAAGGGAGAGAGGGGAGGAGGGTTATTTTGCACATAACCAACCTCCACCAGCATCTCCAATGAAATTTTGCGACAACACCCCCCCCCCCCTCCCCCCTTGGAACATCTTGTGGCCTTGATCGAAAAAGTTTGCACAGGGTGTCTGGTTTGCACCTGATGTGTTCCCTTATTAATAAACCATAAACAAGTAACCACTCGTGTGCATAGCGATGGGTCATGAGCAATCTTTCAGCAAACACCATATACCTTGTTTATATATGCAGGGGCACCTAGAAGCAAACAAATATCAACAAGAAGCTCCTCCAAATTCATTCTGAACTGTGCTAGTCCATCAGGTATACAAGTTGCTTCATCAGTGCCATGCTCATCAGTGTCAATCTACAAATGGGCAAATGTCAAGGTAAGACAACTGGATTTACAAATCCTCTGTTCCTACAAGCAAAATGAGGACAATGTGCAATTTATGATTTAGTTAGATGAATGGAAATACGATTACATGAAGTAGATATAAACCCAAGGATGACGATATCTATGCACATAAAATTAGCAAAACATAAAGGTAAAACAGACAAACCTGAGCACGAAATAAAAGAGCATCTAGCAGTGAAGAAAACACAGGCAAAAACAACTCTTCTGCCGCATTTCTTTTGGCCGTCTTCACATCAATACCAAGAATAAAATGTGCCAAAGTGCACCTGCAGAGTGTTGGGTTTCAACATAAAAGATACAAATAATTATATCCCGAACATGCACATTAATACCATGGAAATCTCAACTCCATTTCAATAGAAAAATATCGGAAAGATGTTCTAGCTTACACACTTTAATAACGTCACATGCATCTTATATCAAATTATCAATAATAGTCGTAGAAAATACTATAAGGTGCTGACCACAATGGAATTGAAATTAGTGAAATATCACAACATGAGAAGTTGAAGTGGTCATTCCAAAAAAAAGAAGTTGAAGTGGTCAATAAAGCTTTTATGTGATATGGACCACAAACTAGTAAGAAAACACAGCTTTGTCAGAAGACGCCAATTGAAGATCAAGTCCCTGTATCACACCTATGCCTACTAGACCACAACAATGACAACATAGGAGATGCTAACCAGTCATCAATCTGGCCCATCCTAAATTAGTACACGCGGACAAAAGACTGACAACACCTCAATACAAACCAACAAAAGGACAGCATCCACTAATTGTTATTTAATAATGCAAAGAAGATATTCTCATGAACGAAAATGAATGGGAAAAAGGAAAGCAGCACTACCAAAATTGCAAGGTTGAATCCGCAATTTCCCAATCGTCACTCGTAAAAGCTACACATCTGCAAATGAGGTAAGCATTTCAGCAAAATGGTAAAATGAAATGAGCTGCAGTATAACAACATATGAGAACTGCAGTATAACAACATTTGCGAGCCTTGAATGTAAGCATTAAAACTCAAGGAAAAGTACCACATAAACAATGCAATAAATTGACCTCAAAAGTGCATCGGCGAGAGCAAGTGCTTGGCTACCGCCTTCTGCAACCAAAGCAGGTGCCTAAAAAAGTTCGACAGCTGTCAGGTTGTGTCTCAGGAGGAATAAAAATGCTTTCTGAAAATGAGTTAAATGGCAATACATCCTTCCATATAGAACTCACTTCCGACCTTTCTGCTAATTGTAGGAGCATCTTATAGATAACAGAGTGCTAGCATAGTAGCATGATTGCATTAGTGTGTTCCAGTTACTCATCTTCTTAACTACCTTGAAATGGCCAATTATTAGTTACAATATTACATTTTTCACTATATGAAGAATCACATACTCATTCTAACACACTATTATGTCTTCAGATTTTTTCTTATAATAAAGACATTGCAAGACACCATACTATATAAAGTATAAAGAAACAAATCTTACTGCCTGGCCAACTTCGCACATCAAACACGCAAGACCTGCAATGATCTTCTCACTTCTGTTGGCTAGAGCTGGTAGAAGGAGAACTTCCCTTATATAAGGCATTTTACTTAGAAAGGCCTCAGGTAACTCCTGCAACCAGATTGCAGCACAAATCAAATAACTTATTATAAGTTAAAATAAGCTTGTAGTTTTTAGTACTTAAGATACCCAAAAGTTCACCGGGAAAATGAAAATTTTCAGAAATCATCGAGGATTCTATTTATGGTAGTAATCATCGCATGATAAAGAAGATGACTCCTAAACAGGTCAATTCAATACACATCAACATACAGTGCAACAATAAAAAGAAATGCCAACTTCATATCATACCACTGGAGTTTACGACTCCACCAAATTGCATTAGTTAGTGCTTGTCAAACAAATAAAACCTTTTATAATGGCACACCCTGGATCACAGCTTATATAGAGAAAAATGTCACACCTGTTAAGGAGTAATGAAATAAGAATATGTGTGCACATGATTGGGAGGAAAACCACTCAAACATTGAGGATGGATTTTTCTGTTGGACGCCTTGAGGCTAGAGCAGAAGATAAACGAAACACTAAAGATTGGGTACTGCTTAAGAAGACAATAACTGCCAAAGGAATTCGTGAGACAGTTTGACCAAGAAAATGGGGATGCATTTTGATTTACATTGCTGTTTCCTGGTTTTTTTAGTAGATGGCTTATGTGCATTTAAGCTAGGCCATATACACTCTGAAATGTATAATTCTAAGACCTGGACCTGTGACTGCTTTGATTTTATTTTGTAAAATTTGAAACAGGGTATGCCCCTCTGTTTGTAGAAAGAAGATACAGAGATGGACTTTACTCATAGCAACACGTCCAGGTATTAATTTTCATGTCGCATAAATATCTGTGGCAAATAGACTTCAATGTCTACCTGAAGTTCTGAACATTGCAAAATGTAAGCTCAAAGAAGATCTAGGACCATTTGGTCAACAAAATCCAATTCAACTACTACTTCATACAAAAACGTAAACGATTTGATTGGGGGGTGTTTGGTTTCCAGGTAAGTAAGAAGCCATGTCACAACGAATGTTTTGATGCCATTTAGGAGGACTAAATGCAATTTAATTATAAAACTAATTGCATAAGTACTAGGCTTTTTGGCGAGATGAATCTAATGAGCTTAATTAATCCATTATTAGCACGTGTTTACTGTAGCATCACGTTGTCTAAGCATGGCCTGATTAGACTTAATAGATTCTTGCGAAAAAAACCTAGGATTATGTAATTTGTTTTTATCATTGGTCTACATTTAATACTCCTAATCAGCCTCCAAACATCCAATGGGATGGGACTTGTACTTATTACTGCATGAAGCAAACAGGGCCGCAGCAAAGTAGCATGAATCAGAAGAACGGAACAACTTACTTGGTGCTGGCTAACAAGCTCAGTCATAACCTCTATGGCCACATCAAACGAAAAGGACACCTTCATTAGCCAAACAGCAACAAAACAGTATGTGAGTTGTGAGCACGTGGAAATGTGAATGTACAATTAATTCCTCAATGTACACTTTTCAGCACTCATAAGGTCCGCATTTTTCGCACCTGCAGCGAGTTGAATGCAAAAGTGAGAAGTGGGTGCATGGCAACCGTGGTGGCCGATGCCTCCGAGAAGCATCCCACACGAACCTGCATTGTCGTTTTATGTCAGTGATCGAGCAAGCTAGAGAAGAACGCAGCTGAACGCGGAGAGAAGCAAAGGGCAGTGCACGTACATACGTACCCAGCTCAGTAGGCACCGAAGGATTCTACGGTTGCGCTCGTGGAGGGGCACCCCGTCGTCGGCAGCCGGCACTTTCTCTGACTGAGAGTGGAGGAACTCGATGACCGCGGGCGCGTGGGCGAGCACCTCGCGGGTGAACCGGCACCGCGCGGCGGCGTCGACCCCCGTGTCGCCGCCCTGGTCCTGCGCTGCCTCCTCCGGGAGCACCGTGAGCAGCTCCAGCACGGCGGGCGCCGGCAGGTGCGGCATCCGCACGAAGAGGCCGTCGACGCCGCCCTCGGCACGGAGCGCGAGCGCGGAGAGGGCCAGGCAGATCTGCGTGAGCAGCTGGCGCGGGGCCGGGGCGGCGGAGAACCGCCGCGCGGCGTGGAGCAGCGCGTCGAGCAGCTGCGGCGCGAGGCCGGCCCCGGGGAGCGCGGGGCCGGGGGACTGGATCTTCCGGCGGAGCATCTGCGCGGCGAAGAATAGGAGGTCGGCGGGCGGTGGCGGGTCCGGGGCGGCCAGGAGGGCGGTGGCCACCGCCCACCCCTGGGGCGAGCGCTGCAGCGCGAGGAGCCACTGGTTGGCGGCGAGGCGCGCCGCGGGGTTCGCGTCGTGGTTGAGCGCGTGCACGGCCGCGGCCAGCCGCGCCTGGAGCTCCGACGCCTCGCCGGCGTCCATCGCGGCGGCGGCGGCGGGCGGCGGAGCGGGGTGGGTGGATTCGTGTGAGGGAGGCGAGGGGACGGAGGGGATTGGGCCGAGTGGCACTGGCACGCACTCACCGCACGGACGAGGATGCGGGGTTTTTTTTCTTTTTATTTATTTATTTATATATGCTACTAGTAAGGAATCTGCAAGCCTACAGCATTTTTGTTTTGGATCTAGCTGCTCCTTCAATTCGGGGTTTTACTACTGTATAAGAAATTTCATTATTGAACTCAAATTTGAACTTTAGAATCAGAGCAGGGTTTTCTTGTACGCATTTGTTCTTTCGAGCTACCGCCACGGAAACAAGTTGCTTCACCTTTGATCAATCTTTTATGGAACACATTTCAAATTTGGGGAAATAAGAAAACTAATCAATTGTTACCCAAAGTATATGTTCTTTGCAATTTACACCTATACAAACTATCAAATTCATGATTGTTCCAAACAATAATCATAAGAGCAAATACAATATAAACGATAATGGTAGTGCGGCTCTAAGCAGACGACTCATCGAGAGTCAATGTGAATTGAGAGAGTAAATGAGAGATAGAAAGAGAACTCTCGTGGATAGCGTCACTGGGTAATTTGCCGTTACACGACTATCTTGTTGATTTGTGGGGCCCTTCATGTGACAAGCCGAACAAAAGCGTCGAATGGAGCAATTGGACGGACGTGCATTGTCAGCACCAAGCGAGTGAGAACAAGTGGCATTTGGATTCGTCATCTCTAGAGCATGATGATGGGATAACTCGAGCTAGAACAAATGGTGACTTAGGGGACAATGTCGTTGCATGAAGACCTCCCTCTAGTAGAGTGGGTGAGCTAAGCCGACAAGGCCCCACGAATGAGACAAGTGGCGATGTTGGGTACGAATAGGAGGCTGACAAGGTCAGAGCATGTATGACCTGAACATAAGTGGAAAAGTATAAGATGGATTGATCTTAATTATGGATCTATATAAATAGATAATGAAGAGATAATTTGTTGTATGGCTAATTTGGTTTGGTTATAACACAATGCTGCCGAAGTTCCTCCACAAAATGAGCAGTGGCATGGTGGCATTTCATTATCCTAGGGTTGTGGTACATTTTTCCTAAATAAGTTCCTTTTGAGGATGGCTGCTTTACATCACAGTTCGGATGAAGGTACCACTCGAACAGTGACGTAGGCAGCGGTGGGGCCTACCGCTGGTTCTGCCATGTAGCCCCCCCCCAGCCCTCCCTTCCATTTTAAGAAGAAGAGAGAAACGAGAAAGGGAGGGAAGAGCCCCTCCTAAGAGTTAAATCAGCTTCGCCACTACACTCGAAGAATGTGGTGACTGGTGATGGGATTTCCTTTGCCTCGCGGTCACTTATTTGACATGTACCTGCTCCGGCAATAAAACTTTCCATTTTTTTGACAAGCTCTGATCATTTTTCTTGAAGTATTAAGTAAAAGTGTCGTTTAAATGGTTATTAGTTTAGAAACACAAACGCATATGTGCATATTTATCTTAAAAGTACTAACATAGTCTAAATATATTATATCTTTTGAAAACAAAAGTAGCAATAATCAACGTCACATCACAAGGATCCTAAGAAAGATGAAAAAACATAAGTATTGTTTACCAGGGCAGTAGTACAAATGCCAACTAAAAAACTTTTCCAATTTATCATGTAAACCAAACCATGCTAAAATGTTCGGGAACAAGGCTCATAAAAAGCCTAGCAAAACTAAACATCATAGGCTATTTTGGTCGGTTTCATATCAGTAATAGAAAAACTGCTCTTTAATCGGGTAGGTTAAAAAACCGGTAACTCACCCGTGACTACAATGGTGTCTTTAGAGCTTTAGGCTAAAAGTTGTCACACGATTTTTCACTCGCGCACGATGCGTGGGATTAACCCGCGACCTATTGCCTCACATGTCTTTTTTGTCATTTCACCGACACAACATATGTCATTAAGTAAGGGATGATTTTCTTTTGAAGTCATCTGACCGTGACTAAAGGGTCTCTGCGGACTACAAAATTTATGATCTGGAACTAATTCCCCATGTCTAATTCATATCGAGATTTTCATTAGGACCCAATACTAGTTTTGTATTTACAAGTGATATTACATCTCTATCGCCATGAGTACTAGCCTCACCATATTCACATTCCATAGCTACATGTTGGCATTTCTTAACGTCGCTGCTAGTTTATGTGTTCCTAGCAATGACACTAGAAATGACTGATGGTAATCCGCGAGCGCACAGATATACCATTATACATTTTCCCAAAAGAGTATTCCAAATGGTATCGAATATATGGATGGTGGGTAGGATAACAATACTATTGCAATGAGTATAGATCATGAGTAGGGAAAGAGGCAACAAACTTAAACACAGGGGTAGGGATAAAGATAATGATAAGGGTAGTGTGACACACACCGACTCATCTCAAGTAATACTACGACATACGGAGCAACATACGTGTTAGTTCTATGTTCCAATGTACTAATCATACAGAGGTCAGAGATAGAAGAGAGACACACAAGCATCACAGAGACTATGATTCAACACCCAGGTACAAACAGGAAAATAACCCCGCGTCACTCCTACAGCAATACCCGAATGCACAGGAATACAAAGGATCTGACAACTGTCACTCCTACTGCTTTTATCTATGATGTGACATACCTACACTTTTGGCACTTTGCATACTGACCTTTTCTTACACAAAATCAGTGTGAAATAATCGATTTTAATGTTTTGGGCCAGGTCTCTTCCTTTAATCGTTAGCAGAATTTTGTCATTTGGTAACATTCCGTCATGACCGTGTGCCAATATGTTAGTTTATCCCCATGACCCCATGACTCCACCCGTTGCGAAGTCAGACTACAAGGCAAGGGGGGATCATCCACCCTTCCTTCTTCTTCCCCCTCTTCTTCCTCCTCTTTCTCCAAAAACTCAAACAAACATACCCTCAACGTGCCCGCCTGAATATTTTTGTGTAGTTTAGACGAGCCCACATTTATCTGGGTAACTAAAGCTTACACAATTGAGTGTAGCTCAACTTGTAAGGTTCCTTACGGTAGAACATACCCACCAAAGTTCGAGCCTTTGATTCGACACTGAAGCTCGCTTTTTTTTAATTATTCAGGATTTAATCGCTACTATTATTTCAATAGTAGACAACGTGTCCGTGAGACATCCGTGGTGATTTCATCAATCTTGATGATTTACCAACACAGTTTTTCAAAAGTGTTCATAAAGGTATGATTGTATGCGTGCATTCGTAGTGACGAATATGCATACAACATACATACATGTATGTGAGCATCTACATCTGTGCTACCCGATTCCAAAAAAAACTTTGCGTCGAGTCAGGTGCCCTGCACGGACCTTCAAACTCAACCGCACAAATAAAAACCTCCATTTCCCCATTTTTGAAAGGAAAGAGCATTAAAATTGGAATGTTACACGCAATGGACCGGGCTGCCACCTACGACTGTGAGTCTGTGAGGTGCAACCCACACTCTCAGCCCATGCTGATGACAGTCGGCTTCTCTTCCTCGTGAAGACGTTGTCATCCCACTTCCCTTCCAAGCTAAAAAAAACGTCGTCATGCTCGACCATTATCGCGTCAGCTCCGGTTTTTGGGATAGGGAGCGAGAGGCGCCCGCGCCACCCGAAACTATCTAAAACTATCTCCGCCGCGGCTCCCATCCCAATCCCATGGTATACCATGCTGCCGGCGGCTACCACCGCTGCATCGCCGGACCCCTCGTGCTCCCCTTTCCCCTCCTCCTGCCGCGCTCCTAGCTTCGTCCTCGCGGGGAGGAGGAGAGCCACCGGCACCGGCACCGGCGTCAGCTCGGGCGGCGGCCTCTCGCTCCGGTGCCAGAGCCTCCCCTCCTCCCGCTGCACCTGCCCCTGCCGCGCCTGGTGGAGCAATGGGCGCGCGCGCCGGGGCGGTGGCGCCAGCCGCGTCCGCCATTGCCGGTGCGTATGCCTGGTAGGTAGCAGTCGTAGCACTCTTCGTGGAGCAACCGGGTGACCGCTTGATGTTTTGATGCAGGGCCGTCGCGTCGGCGCCGGACCACATGGACGAGCTGCCGGGGAAGGGGAGGTACCACCCGTTCGAGGAGATCCCCGAGGCAGCGACGCTGGACGACGGCGAGCCGGCCCACCTGACCGACACCGAGTCTGCCCGCACAATCGTCGAGGTCGCCACCCGACACGAACCCATACGCCATACCTCTGTTTTCCCACTCGCTCGCCGACGAAGAAATGCTAAAAAGGGAATCCGTGCAGGTGAACAACAAGGCGACGGTGATGATCTCCACGCTCGTCGGCGACGGCGTCCACGAGCGGATCATCCTGCCGGAGTTCCCTTACCTCACCGACGAGAACGGAGGTACGCCAAGTCGCCAACAGGGCTCCCTAGCTAGCTGATGCACAATCTTGTCTCCCTTCTTGAAGCTGTTTGTTGCCTCTCAGATATCTACTTCGAGGTCGACAACGAGGACGCGCTGCTGGAGAGCATCATGGGGGAGGACAAGATCGCGGTGCCGACTCTGTTCATCCCTTCTGCTCCCCTGTTTCTCTGTCAGCATGAATTTCTCAGTATGACACTGATGAACTTGTTCGTGCATGTTGCTGAATCATGGATGCAGCATGTCATCATTGGGCTGGACAACACACAGGTCTTCGCCGACCTGGATCTTGCAGCAGCCTCCGGTACAGATCAGTTTGCACAAGACGACGACGACGATGAGGAGGAGGAGGATGACGGCTCGGATGATGATGAGGAAAGCGACTTTGATGATGACTTCAACGACGTGGTGAGAACAATTCTCAAGCTGCTGATTGCACCTGTCCAGGCTCTAGAGAGGTTGTTGATTAAGGGCCTGTTTAGTTCGCGAACTGAAAATTTTGGGTCCCTTTTAAGGTTTATTAGGAGTATTACACATAGATTATTTACAAAAATAATTACACGAATGGACTGAAAATTGCGAGACGAATCCATTAAGTCTAATTAATCCGTCATTAGAGAATGTTTACTGTAGCACGATATTGTCTAATCATGATATACTTAGGCTCGTTAGATTCGTCTCGAAAATTAAGGTAGGGGTCGTGGAATGGGTTTTGTTATTAATCTACATTTAATACTCCAAATTAGTGGAAAAAAGATTGATGTGACGGGTTGTTAGTGAAAATTTGGTGAACTAAATGGGGCCTTAACCTACATGATGGGCAGGAGGGTGTTTTCGCTATTGATGACGACGAGGATGAGGACGACGATGGTGAGGACGATGAAGATGATGACCTACCAAGCTAGTCCAATCTTGAGACAGTGAATTCTTGCCATCCATTGTACTTCGCAAGGATGATTGTAGAGGTACACACGGTTTAATTTTAGAAATATGTCAGTTGTGTATTATGTTTACAAACAATTCTCTTAATTTCTTTCCAGACGGCAACGAAGTCCAATATAGACTGGCTGGACCGACCACCTGCAAGCCTTGTTGTTGAGGGTCAGCTGAGGCCTGCCTTTGCTGAGGAGAGCACCATGGTTGCCAAGCACTCGTCAAGTAGCGACCGCGATAAACCCAGAAATCAGCATTATTCCGAAGATGTAGACATTTTACAGGAATACTGCAGTGATTCTTACCAGCTTCTAAATATGGCGCAGGTGATGAGCCGCAGGAAGATAAAAAGGAAAGTGGTGCCACCTTCTTCAAGGTTGAGGTCCTCAGCATTGAGTTGATCACTGCATATGGAACTGAGGCATGTTCCCTTCAGCTGACATGTCCTTCTAATACTCCTACAAGTTCTCTGCAATTGTAACTTCACAATATGAGTTGTTATCAAAATTTAGTGCTGATATTGTGCATTTGCTGACAATATTTTAAAGTCTCAATCTGTAGCCAAAGGTAAAGATAGAAGAATACCGTAAAGCTAGGCCAGACATCATCGCACATTCAGCTCCGAACGTAATATCGCGCCTGAGAGCTGGTGGAGACAAGATCACACAGGCTTTGAAATCACTCTGCTGGAGGTGCAAGGCCATTCAAGTAGAGGTACATTGATTTCAGATTCATTGCAAGCACCCTCTCAAAACTGAACATTAGGGAACTGAGCACATTCCATCTTATTACTGAAACACTGCCTGGTTATATTTTGCAGGAAGCAGCGGTGATTGGAGTGGACTGCCTTGGATTTGACTTGAGAGTGTGCTCAGGAACTCAAGTGCAGACATTGAGATTTGCTTTCCCAACAAAGGTCTGTGCTGCTCCTTACATTCTGAATCTATGAATCCATGTCATAATCAGTAAATACACATTTCTGCATCTTTTTAACTGCAGGCCACTTCAGAGTTCAGTGCAGAGAAACAAATACATGAGCTTCTGTTTCCTAGGAATACACATCAAGAAGGACAATCACCACAGGCTCGACATAAATCTTGATGTAATTCGATGTTATAATTCATTTGGTAGGAAATCAATTTAGTGAAATAAATTCTTGGCCATGTCCCAGAACGGGCACAAGCTCAAGACCTCAAGGTTGTAGCTCAAACCAAGCACATGAATCTGATGGGAATTTCATAGGAAACAATTGTTGCACCTCATGAAGCAATTGCAGAGACTATAATGCCTTCAAAATATTGCTTAAATGAAAACAACATAGGACAGGTTTGATATAAAGAAAAAAATCCAAACACTAGCATGAGTTCGTACCACATCGTTTTACAATTCATGTAAGGTAGCAATGCAATACCAATTTAGCAACAAAGGAGAAATACACCAGTGTAAGTCAGAACTCAGTACAGATGCCACAACAGAAACCCTTCTAAAAAAAGAGTCTTAACTAATAATACTCTTCACTGCACCAACTTCAGGATCAACACAAGAGGTCTATGGGCACATTTGTTAAACTATCCTTCAAAAAAGATATAGTACACGAACATGATGTCTGCACTTGGGTAAGTGTTTTAGCAGCAGGAGCTAAAGCTACCAACTTGTCCAAGACATATGTGCATACATATGGCTGTCATTTCAATCCAGGATCTTGGTCCTTATCCATGGCTGTGAACTCACAACAGGCTACTCAACGCGACCATCTGATGATGCTTCTGAAGAGGTCACAAACTCTGCTATCAGCAGCGAAATTTCCTCAGAGGCATCCTCCTGAGCAAAGCAATGAAAATAATAAAATTATCATCTTAGCTTGGCACTTCTGCTAACTAAGAGTGCAAATACTACATCAGCAATGCCTACTTGAAAATGTAGAAGTGCCCAAGGGCTAAGGTGGGGTATGATTCGTGATTGTAGTTTTAACATAACCATTATGAAAACCTGACAACAAGGAGCACTCTGTGGAAAAAATGGAAAAACAAGAAGAACATGGGCGGTCAATTCTGTGGAGAAGGGAATGGCTTGCTATGTTGAACCTAGAATTTAGCAATGGGATTCACCATTGCCAAGTGCCACCTATTTTTGGAATGATTAGTATCTTTTGCCAATTCGCACAAGATGAAAAACGCTACTGAAACTGTCTTAATGAAATTTAAAGGAAAAATCATAACAAGCGGGCAAAGGTCAGTCTAGGGCAGGTCACGGAGTGCCCAATGTTGATTATCTCCTACTCCCTCTGTCCCTTATTGATGGTCGCTAGGAAAGCATGCGTGTGAGGGGAATCACTGTTTTTTGGCGACCAACAAAAAGGACGGAGGGAGTAAACTTTAGAAAGTTATTTGCTGTAGAACATCTTGTTCAATGCTCAATTCAATCTAAGCACACACTCCCTAAAAGATGAAATTGATAAGTACGCGTAAGTCATCACACTGACCTGAGGCCATCGGCCACCGGAATGGTAGACAAATCTGGCATCCGGCAGTGCAGCCGCCACCTTCTTACCCTCATCAATCCACATATCTGACCAAGTACCTGACCACAGCACCATCATCGGCAAGGTCCTCACCTCGTCTGAAGAACCCCTCCATTCACCCAACTGAAAGCTGTGATTCATCGCCTTCCAAGCTTCAATGACCCCATGTGTCCTCCCCTCCCCCCGCATCGCCGCCCGATGCGCCTCCGCCTCCTCAGCCCCCATCCCCCGCACGCAGCACAGCCGCACCAGCCCACGGAACAGCGCCGGCACTCGCAGCACCAGCCTCCCCAGCACGGGCACGTCGAAGACCGCGGCCGGGAACGCCGGCAGGGATGCAGTGGCGTCGATCAGAGTCAAGCTCCGGACGGCGCCCGGGTTGGCCGACGCGAACGCTGCTCCGGCCGCGAGCGCGGAATCGTGGAGCACGAGGTGGACGGGACCCACGCCGAGCGCCTCCACGGCGCGGGCGACGGCCGCGGCCGCCTCGGCGGGCGCGTGCGGGGAATGCGCCGGCGGGGCGGCCGTTTCCTCCTCCTGGTACGGGACCTCGCCGGTCTGGACGAGGTGCTCGAAGGCGTGGAATATGCCGCGGTCCATTATCTCCCGGAGGACGCTGGTCCGCACGGGCGCGGGCGCGGCGGGCGGCGCCGGGGAGAGGCCCAGGCCGGGGAGGTCGAGCGCCGCGGCGAGGATGCCGCGGGAGGAGAGCGCCGAGAGGACGCGGCGGAAGGAGAAGGATCCCGCGGCGAGGCCCGGGAGGATGAGGACGCGGTGCGCGGGGGAGCCGGCGGCGGGGCGGGAGGTCACGGCGAAGAGGCCGGGGGTGGGATCGAGCTTGAGGACGCTGCCGGAAGCGAGGTGTCCGCGGAGGAGGGGTGGGAGAGGTGCGGGGGAAGAGGAGGAAGGGGAGATGCGGGGGAGGAGGATCGCGAGGAGGGAGACGGCGGCGGCGAGGTAGAACCAGAAGGGGAGGGCGGAGGCGAGGGAGAGCGGCGGGCGGGGTGGAGGCGGCGGCGGGGGTGCGTGGGCAGGCGCGCCTTCGTCGGGCGCCGCGTCCGCAGCGGCGGGGGGGTCGGCCGCCGGCATTGCTGGATTGGTTTGCTCGCCGGCGCGGCGTGGTGGTGGGAGTGTTCGGAGTGCGGGGAACCGGACAGTGTGGAAAGCTGCTCGCTTGCTCGGGAAAGTGATGAGTATTTGCGCGTGCTGAGGCTGCGGGCCCCACTGCCTCTGTCCCACCTCAACCGGAGCAGGCGTGGGACCCGGCTGCAGTGAGAAGTAGGCATGTACAGGGAAGCGGACCCTCGCTTGCGGCTTGCCATTTCCTCCCTGGGAGTTCCCCAGCTCAGGTTTTCCAAGGAGATAATCCAAGAGGTATCCAATCCCTCCGTCCGTTATTTCTCCGTTTATAAATGATGCTGATTAGCTCAAAATTGAGGAAATGTGTAATAAAAGTGAAAGGATGGAGATAATTTTACAAATACTCTAAGTACCCTTGCCAACAGAGTCTATCTTGCATGCTGAAATGCAAAATTTCTAGGAAGTACTTTCTAGACCGTAAGATCTTTTGAATCTCAACTTTCAAGTAATTGAATGTCGTCAATCAACTATACCCTTATACACCAAAAAATTGAGGCAGTTTTCTCCCAAGGAGCGGGTGAAGAATATTATGCACCATGACAGTATGAGACAGCACCTCAAGGAGCAGATGAAGAACATTTAGCACATTGCAATTGTCTGCGGAACACACTGGCGGTTTCATACAGAGATACACGGTTACAGAAAATAAACTAAATGCTAGTTTCACTTCTGTGAACCAGATGCTACCAGCTACTTCATTCCAAGAGCGAACGACAGTTTTGGCCGCGACTTGTTCTTGCCCAGCAGCTTCATCTGGTTCTGCCTCTGCTGCTCTTCCTCCATCTGTTTCCGCTTCATGGCCTCCTCCCTTTCTTTCTGAAGCTTCTCCAGCTCCTGATACCGCTCTAGCTCTTTCTGCTGCTGTTCCATTGCTTCTTTCATCAATGCCTCTTCAGCCTTCTTTCGTTCTTCTTCGAGCTTCTTCTCCTGCTCCTCCCGCTCCTGTTTTTCACGTTCCTGCAATCACAAACCGCCAGTGAACAAATGCCCTTGACTGGGTCTCTGCATCATGTTGCAACATGAATAAAGTAATCTAGCAGCAGGAACATAACAAAGACTATTCCCAGTTCCATGCATTGATCAAAACAAAAATGTCAATAACTTTCTTTTCCCAAATTTGTTCAATGACAAATATGATAAAGAAAGCCAGAGAGAAACAGAGGGCTAAAGTTAGCTTACCACTTTCTGCTTGGCTTCATTTAAAGCTGCCTCCTTTTCTTTCTCAATCAGGACCACTACCTCCTCAAGTATCCTTTTACGCCCTTCCTCAATTCGTCGTTGTATCTCATGCTTAATTTCCTCACGGTTCAAACTCTCCTCAACCTTTTTCCTAATAGCTTGCTCAACTCTTTTTGCTGTTTCCTCCTCTAATAGTCTCAGTTCAACTTCTTTTTGTCGCCTGCAGGTGATATAGCAAGTTAACGAAACGAACTATGGAAGCATTCGCATGACCAATGCCGTTTTTATTCAACTTCTGAAGGCCCTAAAAGCAGCCAAAAACAAAGCACATGATTTAATATCTTAACACTATCTATGATCTACTATGCCTTTCATCAGCATAGTTTTGACTACAAGCTAATGCATTTCAGGCATACCTCTAGTACGTTCCAGATCCAAAAACGAATTATCAAAACTGGTCAAGAGTAGATAAAGGATCACCAATTGCATCATCAAATATAACAAGTGGAACTATAGCAGTAGCTTCCTTCGGAAAAGCCTGTAGAGAAGAATGTCAAGTAACTTGTGGCACTTTTAGAGCTTATCATGAAGTATTTCAATATTCCAGCTAAATCATATTCTTACATGCTACATACCCAATCAATGTCAATGTTCAAACTTCAGCAATAAAACAAGAAATTACACACTACAGTAGTGGAAATGCAGAAGTAAGAATGATTCTTGGACACTTTGAAATGACATGTTGTCGCATACGACATGGGATGGCTTAAGTCACAGAAACAAGTTAATCTCACTGCATTACAGAAGAACACGGAAAATAAGTGAACTGAGATGACACCATGGTAGATAGTTGTAATGCAGCCCTTTTGGTTTACTTGCCTTCTACAAGCATCAGCCCGTTTGGTTTACGTGTCCTCTAAAAATATTATTACATCACAGTGATCAAACCAAGTCAGACATACTCAGACTATTGTACTACTGCCTAGCTAATATGAACATCATCTTTACAGAGAAGTCTAGCACACAGCAAGTGAAGCCAAAAACAACGGGCACAAGCTAAATAATGTACTTGTAATGCTAAGTAAATTATCCCTAACACAACTGAACATATCTGTCTGATGGCATTAAAATAGACATAAACAGACAACTCAACTTATTTTCTATAATAAATTAGTTACAGTTACATAGCAAAAGCAAACAAAAATGAAAAGTTACAACCCTAAGTTTTCTTTCAAAGTAACATAATATGTAATCCTGGCAATAGCCCATCTCTGCTCAAATGTCAATAAAAAAATTCATGCAGTATTTTTACTGTCGCTAGATAAAAAATCATTCCAAAATTTAATGGTTTCACAGGCAATGAGAATGAATAGCAACTATAACCCGCAACAGAAACAATAGTACCATATCCTTTTTTTAATTTCTTTCATAAATCTATTAAGGCAAGCTCAGCATTAAACAACAACTAACTTCCAGGGATAGAAATATTTTGATTTGCAACTCTTGGAAACACAGTATCAATTGAACATACCATAATTTAAGACCAAAACAAACTGCAAGGTTACCAATCAAATGTGCTAAAAGTAGGCAGTAGAAAGGACATGAACATGAGATACCACAAGGAAAATACTAGCTTACTCAGAAACAACTTAAATTTGTGGACAGAGTTATACACCATTTTCTAACATCCAACATATTTTCCCCAGAACAGCCACTTAATTTTTGACAGGAAAGTCACAGTGTATTTCTTTAATCACAGATGATTTCTTTGGGGATAGCCACACCCAAAGCCACAATTTCAAGGACAACGGGCGCTCCTACCGAATTCAAAATTTGGAAGTGCAATCATCTCATAAAAACCAAAGTGATCCTCATCCAATAGTCAATTTTTTCAAGTATTTTTTTTTGTAATTACTTCAAAATGCAATAGTACAAATGTAAAATTGCTGCAGAGGTAACGTGGAAAATAGACAGACAACATATTGTCAAATAGAGCTGACCTTGCGATATATTCTGGTGCAAACAGCAGCTAAATTAGTACAAATTCATTGTCAACATTGCAGAGGAGATACAGGAAAGGGTGCAAAAGTAAACAGTTTGGTCTGTAGTAGGAATAATCTAGACTCTGTAGCAAAGCAGATACTTCCCACCTTTTCTTTTCTTCTTCTAGCCTTTGCTTATCAGTAGCATTCTTATTCTCTGCCAACCCAAGGTGGGAACTTTGTGATGCGGTGATTGGAGAGCTAGTGACACTCGGACTTCTCTTTCTTCTGTAACGCTTTTGTGATGGAGACTGACTCTTGCGCTTCCTAGGAGACGGAGAACGGCTCTTGCGCCTTCTCGGGGAAGGCGAAGGGCTCCTCCTTCTGCGGTACAAAGATTGGCACTGTGAGGATAAATATAGGGGCATAACAACATTAAACAAGGAATTACCGTCAGCTTCTGAAGCCCTAAAACGTGCCGGAAGCAGTTACCTCAGACACTGTTACAATAACCTTTGGGGGTGGAGCATTCCACAGCAATACAGTACAGAGTAAAATCTTTGTGGATGCCATGCTTTTTGCGACAGCAACTCTCGTTAGTCCATACAGGCAAGTAATGCAAAACATGGCATAACTATATCTAAGCATTATCCGCTCTTTACATGCTGTTTTCTACTCTGTACAACAAGGAAACCAAAGAATTTGTTTTCCTTGAAAATCTGTATAGTTCTAAATTGTTGGGAATGCTGTACATTTTCATAAACATGAATTGAAATAATCAGCGTAACATACTGCGACACTTGCTAGTTCAAACGACACCAAGCAACACCTCATACAGATCCAATTCCAACAAATATAAGCAGAACGTACGCCCCATTTTCCATCAAACAAGTTTTGTACAAAAGTTCTATAAGCCGATTAGCATCACCACGTATCTTTTTACAGTACACAACCAGAAAAAAATAATAGTAGTAGAAAAATAAGAGTCGCCAGATTTCTGTGGTGTGCGACAGGGTAGCTGAGGTCACCTATACGAGGGGCGATATGGGGATCTGCTACGGACGGGGCTCGGGCTTCGGTCCCTGCGGCCCCTCCGGCCGCGGTACCGCGCGGGGGACGGCGACCGCCGCCGCCGGCGCGGCGGCGAACGCGACCGCGACAGGTCGCGCGGCATCGCGCGCGCGACGCGATCTAGAGCCTCCGCAGAGCCCGGAAGCCCACGGATCTGGCCGTGATCCGACGATCGGAGAGGCACGGCGGCTGGATTGCTGGCTGGGAAAGCGGGCGGTCGGCCGCAGGACCAGGTCAGGTGGAGTCGTCACCGCCGCCGCACGGAGGAGGAAGATGAGGCGGAGGGGTTCCGTGCTCGCGCAATATATCTAATGGCAAGCAATCGTAATTAACCGGCAAGGGCAGGCCCAGGTGCGTAAGCTGGTTGGGTGCACTGGGAGAAGCAGCCGGGCTGGCTGGGCCACCATTCTAATCTATACGTGACCTGCTCGGCCCGGCTCGGCCCGGCCCAGCCCAACGTGACCCCCGACCCCTCAAATCACCCGGCAGCCGCCGTGGTGCTCGGCGTGTTCCTCCTGCGCCGAGACCGAAACGGCAGCAGTAAATTTCAATCAGCGCGAGAGCGAGCGACGGGGACAGCAGCAGCAGCAGCCGCAGGCGGCGGCCACCACCGGGCACTGCATGGGCTCCGACGCCGACGCCGCCGCGGGGGCGGCGCCGCGGGAGAGGGAGGCGGAGATCGAGAAGGCCATGCGCGCCCGCGTCCCCGACTTCAAGAAGCAGGCCGAGTGAGCTCACACCTCCTCCCCTCCCTCCACCTTCTCGTGCTGGTGGTGTGGCCGTCCCGTCCCTCCCTCTAGGGTTTTGCGCGCCGTAGGGTTCTGGTCTGTTGCTGCTGCTGGCTGGCGCCTGGAATTGCGGCGCTTCTCGGTGTGTCGGTTTGTTGGCGTTGCTTGCCTCGGAGACGGCCGTGTCCTGGAGGAGGGTTTTGAGCATTTGGTCAGGATGTACGGGGCGGCGTTTCTTGTTATGCCGCCGTGGTGGCCGGATGGGTAGGAAAGAAGTCGAGCAGTGGTGATGAATCCTGAACCATGGGTGTTGCTCGCCCAGCTGCAGGGGAAGCTCCTAGGGTTTTAGAGGTTAGGGGAAAATGGAAATTTTAGGATTTCAACTGTCAAGATAAGAGGCTGCTGAATTTTGAATCGCTTCGACGGTGGGGATCTCTACTTACTGATTCGTTTATGAGAATCCAATGGCGGCCAGTTGGTGGGCCGTTTCGCTGTGGCGCGAAGTCGTTTTCCGTTTTTATTGTCGCGTCCAGCTCACCTTTTCCTGCAATTTTGTCGTTTCGTCTGTAAAACTTGATTAGTACACTGTTAAGGTGTACTCGTATATAATGGATTAATGGCCTACCTGTTGTAATCCTAGATATGCCGTGATTGTGAAGTTATCCTGTTCTCTAGTAGAACACGAATTGGAAGTTTTGCCCTTTTTGTCTTCAATTATTGCTGATTTTTTCCATTTTATCCCAAACTTCCTGAATCCGTGTTTCAGTTCTTCACATGAAGCCATATATTTCACTGATAAGTGTTGTCAATGCTTCAAGAACTGATAGGCTGTCAGGCATTACCTAGGCGCCGGCTTAGGCACTTGTACTTTTGCAGATGGCTAAAAAAATACCACGTTAAGTAGACAAGAATTTGCATATTAAAATAAAAAACGGTCTTTATCTTGCATTCATGACTGTTCCATGATCATATTTGATCTTTGTCCATCTCCGATTAGTCAAAGCCTCCTGCATCCTTACAAAGATGAAATGTTAAACCACTCTAGGCAGAAAAATGCCTAGATGCTAGGCAACACAGTGCTCCTCCTCCTTGTTCCTAGCCTCTGCTTTTCAAACAGAGGGCATTGTTGTTTTCTGTAGGGTGATGAATGCTTGGTGTATTACTTTGTCTTGTGCCTTTTGTTGTGGGCTTGGCTGTGTTGGCTCTGTGTGAATCTAGGAAAGAGTAAGAGGATGATATCATATTCTTCTTTCACTATTACTAGTGCATTGCTGATGTTCTCTATGGGAGAATTAATGGACTTTTTCCTACCATCTTTGAACAAATCTGAAGTATTTACATAATTTTCTATGTGTGCCATATATAGAATCATGCTGCATTTTCATAGTATATACAATGTTGCAAAAATTAAATCACTACATGAAGTAAATTATTAAAGGTTCAATAGAAACATGCCTTTTCACTAAAGGCTGAAAGGGTGTCTTTTCAAGTTTTCATGATAGGATGTGCGGTTTTAAAAACTTCCACCATTTGGGTGTCTACCTGAAAACCTTGTCACGTAGATCAGATCTAATGGTTAATATTTTGTTTGAGTTTGATGTGCTAGCTATAGTTTTAGAGTATGGATTAATGTTGATTTTTTTACTAAGTCAGTTTTAGAGTGGAGAGGGATATGTATTTTAACTTTTCAGCTTTAACAAAGAGGAGTGTGACACTTACACAAGATATTTTCCTTTTCAGTTCCTTGACCCTTGAAGGAGTTAGGAGAGCACTGGAGAAGGACCTAGGTTTGGAGATATATTCACTTGATGCACACAAAAAGTTCATAAAGCAATGTGTAGACAAGGTATGTTCAGCATTTTACAGAACTATCCTTCTAAAATGTTGCAATGGTTTTTCTATGCATTCAGATTTTCATAGATGGTGTTTATTGAAGTGTTAGAAACTAAAATTGAGCATTGTGCATACTGGTTAGTTCTACAGATTTACTAAATGGTGTTGTAAAATATTTATTACATCACCTCTGATAGAACCAGATAAATCTGATAGTAGATAAATATAGTCTACTACGCCCTCTATCTGACAATAGGGAATTTGTCCATGGTTATTTGGGCCTACTGCTGACAGCGAAAATGCGAAATATATTGAATCCATCGATTTTTCCTTGTAAGAAGTTCATTCAGATCATTATCAACTAACAGGCGTAGAATGGTGCTCGGACATATTATGCTCTGCAGAGTAAATTCAAAATTAAGGAAAATGTGACGGATTACTACAATTAAACAGCTAATGTTATGGTATAATCTTAAATTCCAGCCTCTAATTTTGCATTTAAATTAAAGTTAGTCCTTAGGAGCTCTGAAAATTCATGCTGTTGTTTCCATAAACTAGGAATAAGGTTCTCCGGATATATCCATATTTGAAATAGTGGCGGTTTTACGTGTATAGATACCTTGTTCCCTTGGTTTTTAATCTGGAAATTCATTAGATCTTGAGGCTACCTGCAACTTCAATTCCCAGCTGGAACCTGTTACCTTTTGTGTTGGTAGATCCAGTCAATCTTTTTTCTTTTTCATTTTTTAAATTCTTTTTTGTATCACTCTTGCTTGCTTTTTTCCCTAACTTGGCCAAGTATTATAACAGGTATTTGCTGAATCTGATGATGAAAACACAAATGATAATGCATCAGAGGATGCTGAAGCGAAAGATGATCATTTATCCAAAGAAGGATCAGATGATGCTAAACCAACTCCCGCTTCAAACAAAACAACCTCTGGTGCTGCTGATGCTCAAGTTGTAAAATCTAGTGAGACAGGAAAAGATCCTGAGGAAGAAAAGGATAAAATTTCCAGCAGTGATATTAGTGAAGACATGATAAAAGAAGCCATTGAAAAGAGGGCTTCTTATTTCAGAAAGAACTCTGAGTATGTGTTCTCAACTACTTGTTGCTAATGTATGATTATTATAAATTGGTACATATCTCCATTGTCACCATGTGTTAGTTTATTAAACTTTTCAACCCTTGTAAATTAATGTATATGAAACATTGGGACAAGAACATGACATCAACAGATACACCACCAAATGCACTGTCATGATGCCATATCTTTGAGGGCATGAAAAGCAGAGAACTGGGGATGCTTAGTGGTCAGAGTGATTATTTTTGTTGGAA
The DNA here is from genome assembly GCA_036936925.1 of Cenchrus fungigraminus. NCBI lineage: Eukaryota > Viridiplantae > Streptophyta > Magnoliopsida > Poales > Poaceae > Cenchrus > Cenchrus fungigraminus. The sequence continues at coordinate 55,517,574 of CM072768.1, read as the reverse complement.
TGCTTTCTGCATATCCTGCTTAGTATTTGGAGAGTTAGCAATGAGGGAGTGTTTGTTAGGATCTACTTTGTGTTTATCTTATTCTGTTCTAAAAAGTTTTCCCTAGAACATAGTGATTTAGTGTTGTGTTTTATTCATTGTGGTTTGAAGTTTGAACACTAGATTTTTGGACCATAATAATACCTTTGCTGAAACAGAAAAGAGTCTGTGATCAGTTTTTGGGGTATACCCGATGCCTTTGTTTTTACATGCCTTTTGTGTATTTCACTATTCAGTATGTATTCACAAAATGAAATAAATGCAGAACTCTTACTTTGCAAGGAGTACGCCGTACTTTAGAAGAAGATCTCAAGCTTCAGAAGAAAGCTTTAGATGTCTACAAGAACTTTATCACTACACAATTAGACAAGGTCAGTTTTATATATGCATGAGTAACATGTACCTCTTTAATTGAATACACTTTGAACCTTTCTATATGAATTAATTCGAGGATATGAAATTTGGTTCTGTTTCTTTTCTTTTTCTGTGTGGCAGGTTTTGCAAGAACCTGCCAATGGAACAAAGAAAAAAGGTAAAAAGGGACCTCCCATGGATACTGACCACAAAGCAAGTAAAGGCTCTAAAAGGGCCCGTGCAGACTCAGATAGCTCTGAGTTAGAAAATAGCCAGAGTGAGATGGAAGATAGCGATGAAGATACAAGGCCAAGAAAGAAAAGGGCAGAAAAGGCTAAAGTCGTCAAAAAGCAGAAAAAAGTTCCTGATGAGAAGAAATTGTCAACCCCAAAGGCTCAAAAAGTTGCAAAGAAAAATTCAGATAGAAGTGGTGACGAAGAGGGTGGCAGCTCAGCGGAAGAAGATAATTCACATTCATCTTCTGAGGAAGATAACAAGGTGAAAGCTGAACTTTCGACACACTTAATTCCTTGTCATGTGACTGATGTGAGCATGTGTTTACTCATGTATCTTTCACGTTTGCTGTGCAGAGAAAACGACAACAGGCTCCAGCTCCAGCTTACGGGAAACATGTAGAGCATCTAAAGTCGATAATCAAGTCCTGTGGGATGACGTACTACCTCATACTTGATTTAACATACGGAGTCATGGATTTTAGAATGATAATTTTACTAATACATGTTTCCTTTAATCTAGTATTCCACCTACTGTGTATCGGAAAGCCAAGCAAGCTCCTGAGCACAAACGGGAGGCATGTTTGATAAAGGAGTTAGAGGATATGCTTGAAAAGGAAGGATTGTCAAAAAATCCTTCTGAAAAAGGTGTGTTTTATGTTTCCTTTCATTTTTTCTTATCGAGTATGATTTATCGATACCAGTAACCTATATCTTGCTCTCAAATTTTGAATACTAAGTTGTTGGTTCTGTATGGTATTAAAATGAACCACATGATCCACATTGGGATTATTCCACTTTCTTCTAACATGCCTTTGAACGCTATGTGCAGAAATCAAAGCAGTGAAGAAAAGAAAAGAAAGAGCAAAAGAACTTGAGGGCATAGACACGAGTAATATCATCACTAGTTCTCGTCGCCGAAGTACATCAAGCTTCATACCCCTGCCACCACCACCTAAAATAGAAGATGATAGTGATGATGATGAAGATGATGTTGCGAAAGATGATGATGAAGATGATGAGGAGAATCTAGAGGATGAAGATGCAGGTGATAATGATGATGCGGAAGCTGGTGATGGTTCTGCTGATGGTATGATTCAATCATCTGCTACGTGATTTTCTTTAAGCAGCTTACAATTTTTTAATGCTGAGATAAGTACACTTTTAAGTATATGCTCATGATGTATCTTTCTTTAAATTACTATTGTTCAGTTCAGCCCCCTGAGTTATTTCCCTTAGACTTGCCCTGTTGAACACACCAAACTTACCCAAAAGGGGTATCCTTCTGAGGCTAGAGTTTTGACATTTTTGTAATCTTGGGGATTGTGTGAAAGCACCATCGTTTCTCATTCTCTGCACAAGTTTGGATAATGGCCAGCAGGTTAAGAATTTCGACCATGATGTTCTATGATTATCATAGATTCATAATATATTTGATTCATCGCACTCTTTTGTACCTTGTATGCTGCTGACCTTGTTTTTTATTGCATCTATTTCTTGCAATTGTTTCATGTAAAGTTTATTAAACACTACCGCAGCAGTTAGCAGTCTGATGACTGAGTGTGCGTCACACTTCCATTCCATATTTAAAGAATCCTACAATGTGCAATGATTCTGAAATTAACTTAAAGTTAACTACTGGTTGAATTTCCTGCTAGTTGTCTATTTCCTTCTTGTTCATGAAAAGTTTCTGCTTGTTGCATTCAATGTTTTTATGCCTTTGGTGTGCCAGCCATCTGAACACCATGCGAAAATAATGCCTTCTGAATAACCTTTCTGTACACTTGCAGATGCTGCAAAGGATAGCGATTAATTCCTGCGCCAGATAGTGGAATCAGTTCTGACCATACAGGTTCAGCTTCATCTTGGCTTTGGGCGAGTTGGCTGGGTTTGGTGGATGCCTGTGGATTTAACTAGTTGTTCAGGAGCTTTGTCTTCTGATGTTTATTCATGTGTGTGATTGGAACAGTTGCTAGCTTCAGCTTCAGTGAGACATCAGGGAACAGATTGTTCATGTAGTTATGTACAACTCGCAGCATCTTGTTTATCGTGTGGATGCAAGCGTCACAGAACATTTAAGTTAGCGATAATTAAGTATTTTATTGACTTATTAGTTCTAATGAATAAAGTTTTGTAGATGACTAGATGAGGGATTGCAGTCTCTATTGGCTTCATTCTTTGCTTGTTTTGTAGTTATGATTTGATTTCGAATAAAACCTCTTTGAAACCCGTAGAATTCTATCTTTAGACTTGAGTTTACATTTTCTTTTGGGTTTCTTTTGATTTGATATTGCAAAAGGTTATGGATCAACATGTTTTACAAATGGTTTCTGTTTACGCAAAGTTTGGTCGCATCCTCTTTACGTGTTCTTTTGACCCGCTTGGATTCAACCGGATTCTCAAGATCCGGGTCGGGTAAGTTCTCCGAATTTTGAGGTCCGGAAGGCACATTCTCAAATTCTATTAGACCCCTTTTAGTTTGTGAGGTGAAACTTTTGGGTTCTCTTTCAAAATCTATTAGAACTTAGAAGTCTTGAACGTAGACTAGTTACAAAAATAATTATATGAATGGACCAGAAATTGTGAGACGAATCCATTAAGTCTAATTAATCCGTCATTAGAGCTTTGTTATTGTAGCGTGATGTTGTCTAATCATGACATAATTAAACTTGTTAGATTCGTCTCAAAAATTAAGGTAGGGGTTGTGGAATGAGTTTTGTCATTAATCTATATTTAATACTTCTAATTAGTGTCCGGAGATTGATGTGATGGGTAGTTGATGAAAATTCTGGGAACTAAACTGAGCCCCAGTGGAGTTAGTTAGCTTTTGCTACATTTTGATGACCAAGCAAGAAAGAAGATAGAATATGTAGATTTAAACAATCACCTTGATGACCAAGCAAGAAAAAAAGATAGGATCGGTAGATTTGAACAATCAAGTGCACCTAAAATCTAGTAGCTTTCAGAAATTATCTCCAACCAAATCTAGCTTTTTGAGAACTCAAAAGCTAATCCAAGGGCCTGTTTGGCAGGGCTCCGGCTCCTCCAAAAACGGCTCCGGCTCTTCCGGTGGAGCGGCTCTTTTGATGGAGCTGAAACCGTTTTGGAAAACGTTTGGCAAAACGGCTTTACCTAGTGGATTGAGGTTGTAAAATGTCTAAATTACCCTTTCTTTTTTTTCTTTTTTTTCCTTTTCCCCCTTTTCTTTTTTCCCTTTTTCCTCTTCTTTTTTTCCTCTCCCTTTTTCCCCTCCTCTCCTTCTTATCCATTCACCTTCCCTCTTATCCATTCACCACCACCGCATCTGCCCGAGAGCTCCCGCACGACGGCACGAGCGCCGCGCGCCCGCACCCCGCCGGCTGCCGAGCTCCCGCCCGCCGGCGCCTTCGCCCCGCCCTGCCGCGCCGGCGCCGGCACCTCCGCCCCGTCGCGCCCCGCCGCGCCTCCGCCCCGCGGTGCCTCCGTCCCGCCCCGCTGCGCCTCCGCTCCGCCCCGCCCCGCCGCGCTGCGACTCCGTCCCGCCTCCGCCTCGCCCAGTCGGCGCCTCCGCCTGGTCCAGGGCGCTCCGGCCGGCCCCTGCACTGGGGGCAAAGGGGTAAAGGGGGAGGCGGAGCCGGATGGAGCCACGTTTTCGTGGCTCCGCCTCCCAGTGGAAGCCGGTTGCGGCTTCACCACCAGCTCCATGGTCGGAGCCGCGCTGCCGCACCCTGTTTGGGAGGGCTCCACCTGGAGCCGCTCGTGGAGCCGGAGCCGGAGCCCTCCCAAACAGGCCCCAAATGTTCGCTCTTCGGGGGCTCCTTTGTCACGTGGATGATGGCTAAGGGTTGAAACTTTTAGCCCGTGAAAGCCAAACTAGACTTGTTGGTTATTAGTTTCCAACCATCTCCGGTGCGAGCTGTTATTGGACTACCGGTGGCTAAAGGTTGAAACCAACATTTTTTGAAAACAGTTACACCAACATTTGTTCAGAGAGAACGTTAGATCCAACATTTTTCCTCCTCTCCATCTCCGGTGGCCGCGACGGCACTGAGCAGCACGTCCTGCGGGGCCGGATGTGGTCGTGGGCGCACGGGGACGGGTGCAGCTAGGTTCGCACGAGGACGGACAGTAGTGGGGCCGGGACCGGTCGCGACGGCGGGCGCACCGCGGCATCCGCACGGGGCAGTGGCAGGCAAGAGGTGGAGGACGGAGATGACTAGGGTTTGATGTTGTTGGGTTGTGTGAGCAATTAGACTAGGCATGGGCGTTCGGTTCTAACCGAACCGATCGGTTCATTTTTTCGGTTCTCTTGAAAATTCGATTCCCAGAAAGTCAGAACCGAAGAGAGAACCAGCTATTCCGGTTCTACCGCGCCCCCGTGCTGCAGGTGGGAAGAAGTTGGGAGGCGCAACCACGACTGCGCGCCGCTCATATGCCGCATCGCCCAAGATTTCGAGGAGGGGGCTGCCGTCGAGGGGTCTTGGCCGCCTGGGCGCGCCCGGTGCGGCAGGTGCTGGCCGGCCGGAGACCCCGGAGTCGGCGAGCGCCGGCCGAGGGAGTCGACGCGGGGCGGAGGCGGGGGTTAGTCGCCGCGGGGGCTGGGGCAGCCGGGCGTCGGCGGCAGTGGGGGTTGGGGGTTGGTCACCGCGGGGGCTGGGGCAGCCGGGCGTGGGCGGCAGTGGGGGTTGGCTACTTGGCTTGGCCGATTGGGACTTGGGATCTAGGGTTTGTGTTTCCTACTAGGCTTTTGGTTAGTTGGGTCGTAGGAATGTAGGATTATTAGGCTCAGGGTTGTTTCTTCGGTTCTCGGTGCACCGAACCGAAAGAATTGCTATTTCAGTTCCATAGAATCATGAACCGAACAGGAACCGATTTTCTCGGTTCCGGTTCCCAGTTCTTTCGGTTTGGTTCTCAGTTTTTTTGCCCAGGGCTAAATTAGACTACTGGTGGCTGTCTTTCGGAAGATAAGTATATAGGATTTTCCGCTGGGGCTCCTACATGACTATTGGAAGGTGGATAATGGTATGAACTTCCAGCACACCAAAGCCCATCCAAATGTATGTTTTTTATTTTCCAACCATCCCAACTTATAACTTTTAAATGAAAAATGTTAGAATATTTTTCAAAAACATCACAACATTTTTTCTTCAACATTTTTAGTCATTTTCATCAACATTTTACAAAATGTTAAAGCATTTTTTGAAAATGTTGAAAAAAATTTAACATTTTTTAGAACCCCTTCTTCTCCATCTCCGGCACCGGCGGCGGTGGCGGCACACCGGCCGGCCGCGACGCCGCGCTGGTAAGGCGGAGCTTGAGCTGCGCGGGGCCGGGTGTTGACAGTGAATTTTGGTACCCCAAACATGTTCGTTACACTTTGGTTTGAGCTTGATTATGGAATTAACCTGCCACTAGGCACACTAATGATATGACAAGTTCGACTTTGTATGTGCATTTGGAAGTGTTGTGTTTTTACAGGAAAACATGGACTAAAGGGACGGAGTCACAACGAGTTCAAAGGAACAATTGAGGAGTCCAGTTCGTGTTTAAGTGCAAGGTGAAATCACTCCCAAAGGTGGCAAGGACCAATGTGTTACAACGGAGCATCCCCGAGGACTAAAGCGTAAAGGTCGGACTTCATGCGAGAAGACCCTCCTATCTTAAGAGCGGGAATGACGTCGCCAAAATAATGCAATTAAAGGGGTTCAAGTCCAAAATGATGAGAAGACCCACATGGAGGAAGGGGCGACCGAACCGGGCTGAAGTGGGCCTGGGCCGGTCGCCCACCCATTTCCGGCGTCGGTTCGGCCCCCCATTTCTTGAGCGTGAAGATGATGCAACCCTAAGCCATTGTGGGCGTCGTCATTCGCAGAGGAGAGAGCCATTCGCCCGAGAGGTCGCCCACAAGGGAGAGAGGTTGGAGAGGAGAGAGATCATTCGCGAGAAGGATCGATCGAGTCCAAGGAAGCGAGCACAAGTGGAGGAGGACGTCGAGGTCCTGCCACGGCACCCTCGGAGTTGAAGGAAGACATCGTCGGAAGCGTCACAATGATCAACGGCGCCATGCTTAGCGTATTGATGGGGTAAACTTCTCATTTGTCCATGGGGTTGTAAACGATCTTGTTATGTAATCGCTACTCATTTATGGTTTCAATCTATCAATCTAGTGTTGATGATGCTTTGATGTTCAAGGTTAGGTACCGTGCTCTTCAGGAGTATAGATCTCACTACTCCCATAGAACCCTTCAATACGCCGTGATCATCATAGGTCTAGTCGTGAATACCTCCGCGTAGTGATAGTACGAGGGGAGGGAAAGAGCGAAACCATGGTCACACCCCCGATAGATTAGATTGGTTTTGTACCTCTTGGCGGTTGCATGCTCAAGTATCGTAGACCCTATGGGCAAGTGCCTTTTATATCTTGTGCACCTCACAACCCTTTCTAGTGTAGAGTAGTTTGTCTTTAGTTTAGTCTTTAGTTTAAGGTTTGTTTAGTCAGGGGCGGAGCCAGGGGGCGCGCAGGGGCTAGTCCCCTGACGCTGCCGCACACCCAGGCTGCCGGGCACCACCGCACCAACATGTGAGAGCTAGCTTCTAAATTATTGTTTCACTATAATCAAAACTGGATGCAATTATGCAAACAGCCCGGCCTACGGCCCATGAGTCAGTACAATTGGTGTTTTAGTCTGATCTCCTATGCAATGGTGAGGGTCATCTCCATAGTTAAATAACTAGCTAGTTAGTACTTACTCTTATGTATAACGATTTAATATCACTTACTCTTAATTCTTTAGAACACTGGCATAAAGAAATAGAAAACAATTGGTTCAAATAAGTGTGGCCGTGTATTCTTAGAAAACAATAAATTATCATTTAGCTTTAATTTCTTCTATTTTTTCAAGTTTTATGTGCTAGTTTGAAGCAAGATCAACCCAAAAACAATTTTCTTTCTGTTATCACCAAACCCATCTATACGCAATCAATTATCACAATTGATAGCATTATTATGTAATTATTTTATATATCTTTGCGTTATACAACCTATCCACTATTACATGGCAACGTGACGGGACCCAATATTATGGGTACCCTAAGACAGCGATTACGAGCGACTCTCATGACCACGATGGCCCCCGGAGTATTTTTTGGTGGCTTTCTGGATTTATTTTCATGGAGGAAAACAGGCTTTCTGGATTTATTTTCATGGAGGAAAACGGCTCCAAGTCAACTGGTATTCCGAGAATTATTTTTGTGAGGGAAAACGGCCAAAAACCAAAGCAACCACCTCACGTGCTCACCAACGAGCCACTTCCGACTAGCTGGCAGTCCTCCCAAGCCATCATGTGGAGAACATAGGCCAAGGACATCGGCACCCACAACATGGGAGAGGGCTTTCCTCCCTACACCTGTTGAGCATGCACACTCCCCACCTCTCTCTTTTTCTCTCTCTCCCTCTCCTGGCTCAACCCACCGCATTGATGTAACCTGCTCCCATTGTCTGATAAAAGGGAGAGCAGGGGTCCCTTCCCAAGGGAGCTCTCTGGCTTTTACTTTTTGCCTTCTCCACCTCCTCTCGTGAGGAGCGCTCTCTTTTCTTCTTCTACCTCCAGCCATCCATGGCTCTCAAAAACTACAGACTTGGGACCGAGCTCCCTCTCTCGCCCATTTGTACCCCTACTACAAATCAGCGCAAATAACACAGCAACACAAACTGGACGTAGGGTGTTACTCTTCGGAGGCCCGAATCAGTATAAATCTCTGTGTACCCCCCATTTGCGCAACCGTCCGAGGCCCGACACGCAATCCGATATAAATTTACTGCCGGTGGTAGAGAACCCCGTCACAACGTGTGGGAGAAATTGTGTATGAATACAATCAAATATAGGGTTGGACGATAGGCCCATTTCTAGGATATATATACTGGAGTTCATGAAGAAAAAATGAGATTGTTTTCTATACTCGATGCCTCGCCCCCCTATCTTCGAATCCTGGCTACGCCCCTGTGTTTAGTTAACTAGATTAGTGCTAGATCAAATGCTTGTAACCCCCTTGCTCCGCGGAATGACAAGAACCTAGGGATTCCCCGTGGTGAAAAAGTTGTAGGTCCGTACGCTTGCGGATCGAAGGTTGTTATGTGTTTCAACCATCAACAAGCTCCTTTTTCTGACGTCGTCGCTAGGGAGCAAGCCAGTTTACATCGTTTGATTTTGCGTTGATTTTGTTAATTACTAACATCTAACCCTTATTACCTAGAAAACCCCTTCATTTTGTTTTTTTATTTTTTATTTTTGTTGTCTACATGGCGTTCGTCAACCACACTTTGGAAGAACCAGAGAAATCACTACGGGATTACGCTAGCCCGCGATGTGAAGACATCAAAGTACAAGAGTCGGATTCAAAGCTCGAAGCAACAAAGTATGAGATCAAGGCTAGGATCATCGAGATGGCGGCGACAACCCCATTTGGAGGGATGGAGACGGAGAACCCGTATAGACACATTCGGCATTTCACGACGCTATACAACACAGTGCGTCAAGAAGGAGTTCCCGACGAATGGTACAAGTGGAATCTCTTCCCCTACTTACTTGCTAGCGAAGCAAAGACATGGTACTCGTTTGTGTCTTTCGAAGTTGGAGGAAATTGGAACAAATTGACGAGAAAATTTTGCGAGAAATTTTTCCCCATAAGCAAGGTCCAACATCGAAGGAGGCAAGTGATAAATTTCACGCAAGAAGAAGAGGAAGGGATAGACCAAGCTTGGAATAGATTTGACGAGTTGATTGAACAAGGACCAAGACTTGGCTTCTCCGGTGATGTACTTTTGAATACATTTTTCTTTCCCTAACCCCTAGTTGCATGGAATATGTTCAAATGTGTGCAGGTGGGGATCTCATGGAGAAAACACTGACGGAAGCCGCTCAACTTTTGCAAAAGATTAGCAAAGCGGCCGCCATGCGAAGAGATTGGAAAACACGACTTTCAGGAAGGCCAGAACACGATTCAAGCATGAAGACGCATGCTGAAATTTCCAAAGAGGCAGCCCCGGAAGACAAGAAAGAGGAGCCAATCTCGGAAAAGCCTGAAGAAGTACACACCGAGACAAGAACTACCCCGAGCATTGACTTCGCCAAGTCAAGTAAAACAAATGAAAAGAGTATGTCAAGCGCAAAGCCATTAAGGGAGTTCGAGCAAATGGATTGGGTTCCAATTGATTATGGTGAAGTATTCGACAAGAGAAGACCGTACCCTAACCAAAAGGGGATGGCAAAAGCCTTGGAAGTGGACTTCCCACCAGAAAAGCAAGCGGAAAACTCATATGATCTTGAAACCACCAGTGAGATCTTTCGAAAACTCTTTAGTGAAGATGAAGTGGATCCGGATCATATAGCCGAGGTGAAAAGAATCATGGGAATTAAACCCGAAGCATCGTCATACGCTCTCCTCGCCGAAGTTTATGCAATAGGATCCAATCAAGAGGAGAAGGCAACACCACACTTGAGTTGTGAGATTAATGGAATTCAATGCAAGGCATTATGCAACATCGGAGCACAAGTAAGTGTCCTATCCTCTAAAATTTATGACAAAGTTCAAGACCATAACTTAGACTTAGTCCCAACTTCAACAAAATTAATTATGGGAGATAGTAGAACTATTAAACCTCTTGGTATTGCTTGCAACCTTAATGTAGTCATCACTGAAAAATGCATACCAACCGACTTCTTTGTTATAGATGCCTATCATGATAAACATGACCACATAATCTTAGGTAGGCATTTCCTTAAGTTGGTTGACGCCGGAGAAGGCAAAGTGACAATAAATCTTAATGGTGACAAATACACATATAATTTTCTTCGCGCTTCTAGTTTTGCTTCGCCCCTTCCTCCTGAGGAAGAAGAAGAAGAAGAGGTAGGGAGTCTTTGTTTTGTTGAAACTCTTAGAGATCCACGACAAAAAGCAATTGAGAACCAACCTAATGATCAACAAGACGAGGAATTGGAGGAAGCAACGAAAGGACTTGAACCACAAGCTGGAAGCATGGAGGACGAGAAATTCGAAGATATCAGAGACACTAAACCCGAAGAACCACAAGTGCCTGAGGTGGATCTCAAACCTTTGCCCAAGGGATTGAAGTACGAATTTTTAGGGCCGGACAAGACTTATACTGTCATCGTGAGCGACGAATTGAGTCCCGAAGAAAACGAGAAGTTGTTGATGAATTTATTAAAGAAGCACAAGAAGGTGATCGGATATTCAATCAATGATCTCAAGGGGTTTAGCCCAGCCTTTTGCACTCATCGTATACCAATGGAAGACCAATGCAAGCCCGTAGTGGACCATCAAAGGAGGCCAACCCATGCCATGCGAGAGGTAGTGAAGAAGGAGGTTATCAAGCTATTGGATGCTGGAATCATCTACCCAGTGCCGCATAGCGAGTGGGTGAGCCCCGTACATTGTGTGCCGAAGAAAGGAGGTTTGACCGTGGTGAAGAATGAGAAGGATGAATTTATACCACAAAGAACCGTGACCGGATGGCGGATGTGCATCGACTACCGAAAATTGAACAAGGCAACGAAGAAAGGTCACTTCCCCTTACCGTTCATTGACGAGATGCTTGAGAGGTTAGCAAATCATGCATATTTTTGCTTTCTCGATGGATACTTGGGGTTCATGCTAATTCCTATTCACCCGGATGATCAACATAAGACAACTTTTACTTGTCCGTATGGAACATTTACTTATAGAAGGATGCCCTTCAGTTTATGCAACGCTCCGGCTTCTTTTCAACGTTGCATGATGGTGGTTTTCTCGGAATTCATCGAGGAAATTGTCGAGGTGTTCATGGATGATTTTTCCGTCTATGGGAAAACTTTTGTGGGTTGCTTGGCAAACTTGGACAAGGTTCTCACAAGGTGTGCAGAGGTCGATTTAGTGCTAAATTGGGAAAAATGCCACTTCATGGTAAAGCAAGGTATAGTGTTGGGACACGTTATATCCGAGAGAGGAATTGAAGTGGATAAAGCTAAAGTCGAGACGGTTGAGCAACTCCCACCACCTACGGATGTAAAGTCTTTGAGAAGCTTTTTGGGCCATGCCGAATTCTATACAAGATTCATCAAGGATTTCTCAAAGATCACTAAGCCTTTGACTCAGCTTCTTCAAAAGGATGTGGCATTCAACTTCGATGATAAGTGCTTAGCGGCATTCCGGACTTTGAAGAACACTTTAATAAGTGCCCCTATCATTCAACCTCCGGATTGGAGTCAACCCTTCAAAATCATGTGTGATGCAAGTGATTATGTCGTAGGGGCAGTTTTGGGGCAAAGAAAGGAAGGCCGGGTACATGCTACATATTACACTACTAAAACTCTTAATGAAGCTCAATTCAATTATGCCACAATGGAAAAAGAGTTGTTAGCGGTTGTTTTCACCTTTGAGAAAATCAGATCTTATATTGTGAACTAAAAGGTCATTGTTTACACCGATCACGCGGCGATCAAGTATCTTTTGTCTAAGAAGGATGCTAAACCAAGATTGATTCGATAGATCCTTCTTCTCCGAGAGTTTGATGTTGAGATCCGGGATAAAAACGGGGTGGAAAATGTTGTGGCCGATCCTTTGTCGAGGATGAATCGTGGACAAGATGATAAAGAGCCCATCGAAGATAAAATGAGAGATGACCACCTCTATCGGATAATCGACAAAGATACTTGGATGATCGACATCATTCGGGCAATTCGGAGGATGCCTCTTGATCACCTAGATAAGAACGCTCAAAGGAGGGTAATATCCGAAAGTCGAAAATATTTTTGGGATTCACCTTACCTCTTTAAGCTTGGGAATGATGGAGTGATGAGGAGATGTGTACCAAGAGATGAGAGGCAAGAAATCTTGAGAAAGTGTCATTCGGCGGAATACGATGGACATTAGAGTCATTTTCGAACACAAGAAAAGGTATGGTCCAGCAGATTTTATTGGACAGAGATGCATGAAGACGCTAGAAGGTATGTTGCCTCATGCCCCGAATGCCAAAGAACCGGAAACATATCTCAAAGGAATGCTATGCCGTTGAATTACAATCTACAAATTAATTTATTCGATGTTTGAGGGATTGACTTTATGGGACCTTTCAAAAACTCACATGGATATGAGCATATCCTAGTCATGGTTGATTATGGATCCAAGTGGGTAGAAGCCATCCCATGTCGTAAAGCCTCTAAGGAAGAGTCCATTACAATGATTAAGAGTGTGATTTTCCCTCGTTACGGTACACCAAGAATCTTGATAAGCGATGGAGGGACTCACTTCACCGGAAAGAACTTTAAGAAGTTCTTATCCAAGTTGGGGGTTGAACATAGAGTGGCCACGACATATCACCCACAAACCAACGGACAAGCGGAAACATCGAATAGGCAACTAAAGAGCATCCTCAACACTACGTGAAAGCCTCAAATAGGTCACACAACATTTGTAACGGGCCCTTAACACCCGTTACATGAACCCACATCTGTAACGGTTGTTGTTTGGCGCCCGTTACCCATAAGTGCAGCAGGCTGACCCCGGGGTTCGCCACCACAACGCCCGTTACCAATGAGGACTTATGGTAACGGGCTTCTTAAACGCCCGTTACATAAATTCTTTGTAACGGACGTTAAAGCGAGTCCGTTACGAAAGTTAAACCTATCGGTAACGGGCTCGTAAAATTTGTTACTGATCAATGCCCTATCAGTAACTGGCTCTTTAAATCTGTTACTGATCACTGCCGTATCGGTAACCGACTTTAGTGTCCGTTATCGATGACCATTTGACGCCCGTTACTAGACTGGGAGCTCAATAATTGAAGTCTAATAGCACTCTTCACTGCCGTGAAGCAGGAGCGTGACGACAGGGGATTATTAGACAAACCGGGGGTCTCCAATGCACGGGGGCGGCGATCCTGCATATATAGAATCTGTGATGCTATAAATTTTGTCTCCTTTGTGAACAAAGCAGACGCATGTTTGTGAATCCGCGTCTCCTTTGTGTCTGTCTTCATTGACAGGTCAGCTCGATCTCTCATTGCTTCCATTTCGACATACAGTCACAATCAACACATATATCTTTTGGGACAAAACAGACATCATAAGAGAGATAAGTTGTCCACATAGATAAAGGTAACTTGTCCACAGGAATAAAGATAATTATTACAAACTGTAACATCCCAGAATTTTGAATGTTTTCCCACGTGTAAATTTTCGCTAAAATTTAAAACTTTTTGTTTGAACTTGTGCTACCAAATTTCGAACCAAAATGCTAGCCTCTCATCTATATTCTCATATAAATTAAAACCGAATATAAAATTACTTTCAAATTATGGTATAAATAGTGATTTGGATTTCTTGGATTTTATTTGGATCTCAAAGGTGAGTTTGTATATTTGGATTAAATCCAAAATACAAACTAAAGCTAGCATTTAAAAAGAATCTTTAAACCTTGTGTGACTAACTCTAACTTTGCACCCGAGCTAACACTAGCCAATTAGCTCGGCTTGATCTGCTAACCTCTACCTCAGCTCAATCTGCTAATCTCTAAGTACACAACCTTTTTCCGATTCTTCCAAAGTGCTCTGGGAATTCTTAAAGAATTATGGAATTATTTTCTGACTCTTCGGATTAATCCTTTGCAATTGATTCGATTTCGGAGAATAAACTGTAATTCATGTGGACTTAATTCCCTAGAATTCATTTGAATTATGACCAAGTTTTCCGGCTTCTCGAATTAATACTTTGCTATTTAATTCACTCCCGGAAAAACTAGTCTAAATTCATTTGTTCTAATTCTACAAAATAAATTGTTACCAATTTATTTTGCGGGATTAATTTGTCTGAGCCCAAATATTCGGACCCATCTAAACCCATCTATCTAACCCTAACTCCTTCCCTTAAATACCCTTCACCTCTCTCACTCATCCCTTCTCTCCCAAGCCACCGCCGCCGGCCTCTTCCTTTTCCTCTCTTTTCTGCTGACTGCCGACGCATCCCCCTCTCCTCTTTTCTTTTCCCAGCCGCTGCTCTCCCTTCTCTTGGTCTTGCCGGCGCAAGAATATGGAGCAGCAGGCCAGAGTCACCTCCGTGCTCTCCCCATGGATCGGCTAGCAGCAGAGCACCGCACAATCCAAGGTACTAAGCCTTTTCCCTTTTTATTTTCCATCGAGCAAATCAGCAACCGCAGCTCCAATCCTTTACCTCCCTTTGTTCTTTTCCTTCCAATGACTCGATCACCTGCCGCTCCCCTGCAGCAACCGCATGTGCCACCTCCTCCCTGTTCTCCAAGCACACCAGCAGCAGATCGATCCCCGAAGCAAGCCGCCCAGGTGTTCTTCCTGCTGCGCGCCACCAGATCGTTGACGAAGAGAAAACGAGAAGAGGGAGTCCGCAAGGAGGAGGACACATGCTGCACCGTCGGCCTGGAGTATGTTGTTGCGGTCACCAAGCTGGAGCCGCACGTGCCGTGGGTCGCGAACTCCTGGCCACCGAAGTCGTCGCCGCCGTCCTGAAGCTGCCGGGAACGGTCGACGCGAGCATGCCGGGAACCGTCGACGCGAGCAACTGCCTTGGACGCCCACAACATGTTCGACAAGATGCCCGAGCAGCTCACTTCCACCTCGCCTTGTACCTGCTCGATGAATCGCTGCATCAACATCATCGGCACCGCGCCCACCATCGTTCGCGTCGACCTGCAACCACGCCGACCGATGTGCCCGCACCAACGCCGAGCAGGAGATCGGCCGCCTACGTCGTCTGCCCCGACGCCGAGCTGAAGACGCCGTCGTCGTCGAGCCGGCCACGTCTTCACTCTTGCCGCTCCGGAACCACGACCAGGCCTGCCTGCACTGCGCCAAGCCGCCACAGCCTCGACCTCTTCCTGCTACGCCTAGATCTCCCGCGAGCCCACCGGTGAGCCGAACACCCAGGCCAACTCCCTTTTCCCCTTGCTCGATCTCGCATCCCTGTTTGTGATCGCCGGCCTTCGTGCCGCGCCTGCTCTGTTTCTCCGCCGCACATCCCGCCGTGCCGCGCTGTCCGTACCCTGAATGAACTGTGAACCGGCCTTCGCGCCGTAGGTGCCGAATCGTGCGCGCCGCCCTTGTGCCCTGACCAACCTTCGTGCCGCACTTCTGCTTTGAGCTGCATCGCCGCTCTTGTCGTCGCGCCGTGCCGCCCTGTCGCTCCGCGGGTTCGCACCGCCGCCAACCGCCCAGCGCGCCGCACCGCGCTGCTCTGCTGCTAAACGTCGCCGCTGCAGCCGCACCGCTTTGCCTTGCGCCGCTTTGCCCTGCAATCGTGCCGCTCTGACTTGTGCTGCCGCAGCTCGCCGCTCCACCTTGCGCTGTGCTGCTCTGCTAGTCGCGTCGCTCTGCTGTTTTGCGCCGCGCCGTCATGCAGCCACCGTCGTCGCTGCGCCGCGCTTCGGAAGCCAGCCAACCAACCAGCACCTCGCTGACGCCGAGCTGTGACACTCTGACACCGTGTCGAACACCTGGTGCGCACACAACCGAAGGAAGGACCTCCTTCGTGCCCCAGAGGAGTTCAAGGAGCAAACCCGGACTCCCCCGCGTGAACTCTGTGTGGACTTCGGCCCACGGAAGCCTGCTTAGCCCAACAAGTTAACCAGGCCGAACCAAGCAGTTGGAGGACTTTTTCTAGACTTGCTGAACCTTGGGCTGATATGGGCCGGCCCAATGGGCCACTAATACTTTGGGCCCACTTACGGCCCACTAACCCGCTGATCGCTGACGTCATGTTGACGTCAGCATTATTTTAATAAAATTATTTTCTGATTTAATAAAAGGATTTAATAAATGTTTTATAAATTCCTTTTCCTTTAAAAATTCATAACTAATTATCCGGAGCTCCGAAAATTATAAAACCACTTGCGTTGGTTTCATAATTCCGAACCGCTCGCTGCTACCCTATCCTTTTCGGCTCTTGCCCATGAACCAAGCTCCTTTTGCCCATGTTCTTGGTGTAGAATTCGTAGCCGCTGCCCGCCACTGCGCTATTGTGGGTCTGGGACGCCGGAGCCCCGCAACTAGCCACTAGTGTGCCGCGGACAGGAATGACTTCCCCACGCCGTGTTCATACCGCCTTTCTTGCTTGCGCCGCTTCCGCCGCCTTGTGCCGCAACCCGCATACCCGCTCTCACTCTACCTTGTTCCGTGCTGCACCGTGCGCCATACCAGGTGCTTGCAACTAGGGTGCCGCACGAGAAGGACAGCCATGTCATGAGCAGTGGCCACTGCTACAAGCACGGCAACCTCATGTTGCAACCTAGCTACTACATCATGGTAATCGTCGCATCGCTAGCACTTGCTCCATTATGCTCTCGAGCACGCTTTACCGCATCATCACCCTTTTATCGACCACAAGTCGAACCTTTCCTTCTCTCTGTGCTGCCACCGCACACCTTATTCTGATAATGCCTTGCCTAACTCGTTTCGCCTTACTTCTCTCTCTTCATCCTCTGAGCTTCCGCTTCGCTGCACCTATCAGTCGCGCTCATGCCTTGCCGGCGCGATCACCAGACCATCAGCCTTTGTTTGGCAACCCAACCTTGAACTAACTTTTCTCCCTAACTTATTTTCTAAAATATATAGAGCTAGTAGCTTAAAACTACTTTTATTATAAAACTAATTACCTTAATTTCCTTAAATTAATTAGTGCTGCTTGTAACTAGTTCGGATTTATTTTGGTTCTTCTAAATTGATGTTATTTGGAGTTATTGCCTAGATGATTGTCGTTATTTATTTCCGCGTCGCATCTCGTGTAGGCTTGTAACCTTGTTTGAAGACCCGAGCTGCGACGACAACCCGAGCTATGACGATTGGAGAGACCTTTGACCCGAAGGAAGGGCCCAACCTCTACTACTCTACGACGACTACCGCGCAGGTGTCATGTCACTCCCGACCACGTAGATCCCATGCATGCTATTTAGTTGCTAGTGCTTTATTTATGATGCTTTGGATGATTGAAATGCATAGACAAACTTTTAGCCATGCCTTGATTTGTTATATCCTGTACCTTGAACTTCCTACCTTTGGGACTAGCTACAGACCCCTAGCTAGTCCCCGATATTTACTACCCATACATTTTACCTGTTTCGTGATATGGATGGATCTCTGGTTGGGACTGAGATTGGGATATCTCGGTGTTCTAGCGTGTGTTTTGGGTGAGTGTGTATCCTTGACGTGTTACCGCGGGAGCGAGCCGCTTTGGTTACTTGTGAACGCCTGTCTAGGGGAGATGCGACCTGGCCTCTCGCCCTAGCGGCGTGTCGGACCGTTGGAGTTGGTGAGTGCTTGCTCTTGCAATTAAGGACCGATCGACAGTTTAACCATGATCTTTGGGCTATTTTCGTACAAACCGTTCACCTTGTTATGGGCGGGGTTCGGTCCGAGAACTAGTAGGTGGATGGCATCCAGCCTGTAGGCGGACCGGTGTGGTCGTGTGAGGGGGACGGGTTATACCCCCCGAGTAGACGTCGCCCCGGCTCCTCCGGGGATGGTTTCACAGCTTCGAGGCCCTGCTGGCAAGTTTCGCGCCCCAGTCAGGACGAGTCAGGCTCGGAGAGGCAGGAGAGTGCCGTCCACCGCTAGGTCTCCGGTCGTTAGGTAGAGAGGTGGATCGGGGGCACCCGATTCTGCTCTACTCGGCGGGTCCAGTTGTACAACCTCTGCAGAGTGTTAAACCTATAGCTATAGTCCGTGTCCACTGGTATGGACAGCCCACGGGTCTGTTACTCTGGCTAGACTTTTCTTGTGCTGCTTCTCTCCCCCGAGTGTGTGAGCCCGGCTTGGTGCCGTTGAGATGTGGGGTAGGAGTTGGTGACCTCACATCGCAGATGAGAGTGGGATGCTGTGTCTCGGTTGAGATCCAGTGTGTTGGTGTTCTTTTCTTGGTTGGGGTGTTGACCCCGGAGGCGTTGGCCTCGGAGGTGTGGATCTCCTCGGAGATGGTGACCTCTCTGCATTACCGCTTACCTTGATGTTGCTACCGCTGCTTGCATAAACTTACTACAACCAGATATAGGTTTATCCATGCATACTAGAATTCATCCACCGCTTTTGCTCTTTGTTGGGAAGCTGACATGACCTACCCGCTTATCGGGTAGATGGCGATGCTTTCAGACTTGGTGATCGACTACGATATCGACGATGAAGGATGGGAAGACTAGAGCTGGTCCTACACTCAAGTTTGCCTGTGGAGCTGGAGACGCTTCGCTTCGATAGATCCGCTGCGTAGATATTTTACCTTTCTTGTTTAGTCCAGTTGGACTTGTACCCGGCTTATGTTGAAATGTTGTACTCTGATGTATTAATAAAATTATGTAATTTTCCCTCTATTCCTGTGTTGTATGGATTTGTACCACTTGAGATAGGGTTTGCACGTGATAGCCACTTCCTGGGACTATCACAGAGGTGCAGAGGATCGGGTTTCCAGTTTTGGAAATCTGGTTCGTTTCACAAACAGTTAACTTGTCCATCTGGCTAGGACTTAACTTGTCCATCACATTTTTTTACTATGGTCATGCTATCTGACAATACACATCAACAAAAGCATGCCCCTTGAACATCCACAAAAGTATGGCTATCTGACCCTGCATATCAACAAGCTTGAACTTCCTCATGTCCCTTCAAGATTGGCTCCTTTTGCAGCCTCTTTATAAGCAACCAAGGTTTCTTGAAGCCCTTCGAGTGCATCTTCAATGGGCTCGAGATTTTGTTCAGTCGTATACTTGTACCTCCTTATGTGCTTAGCCTTTTTGATGAGGTTGTCCATTTCTTTCGTGATTTTTCAACCTCAGGTTTCACATAATCCCAGATTTTAAGGTTTAGAAGTAACTCAAGCTCTGCTCGCGACTCATAGAGTTTTTCCTAAACAGGGTTAAACATGGTATAAGAATAACATAGTTAATTCAGAACTAATTTGCCTCAGAACTTGGAGCAGTATAGGCACAGTAATCATCATAGGAAAATTATATAAGAACTTGAAAATTATACTAGGCTTCATAGCAGGGTGACAAGTAAAAGCAGAACTTAGTTGAGAACTGATTTGCCTCAGAACTTAGTATAAGATCATGACAAGCATGGAAGACATCATCATAGGCACTAACTTTATCAAGCTCAAGCTCAAGCTCCATCTATAGAACAAGTAAAAGGCAGTGAGATTCAGAGAAACTTGCCTCGCCGTCATCGTGGTCGTTGCCAGAGTCGGAGATGAGGTCCTCTACACCTTCGCCGCTCCCTCGACCCCTCTTCGTCGTTGCCAGACACTTGTGGTCGCTGACGTGAGGCAGGCACCTCGCCCACTTCACTACCCCCTCGCCGGCACGCTCCTCCTTGCCGCAGCTTGGCCCCTCATCGGAACCCGAGAGGATCCAGTCGAGGACCCTTATCTCCAACTTCGGGTCCGCTCCACCGCCACTTGGCACCTCTCCGGCACTCATCGTCGTCTCCCTCTTCACCGCCATCTCGCCGGCACGCACGCGGCTCCAATTGTGGCACCACTTCGCATTCTGGTTCTCCTCCTCGAAATAGGGTGCGCAGGGTCGTCCACTGCTTGGCCCCTCACCGGCGCTCATCATCGTCTTCCCGCCTCCGCTCACCTCTGCTAACCCTAGTGAGAAATGAGCAAAGCGTCATGTGCTGTGCTTATCCATTCGGAAAGAAGAAGGGGAGACAGAATGGGGTTGGGGCGGATGAATATTCATTTTGCAAAATGGATAGTCATTGGCGATGCGGGTTAGCGAACCCGCGTCTCCTTTGTTGGCTGGTGCGCGGGCGAGCAACAGTTATCTTCTTCATAGTTGGGCATTTGGTATTTGAATAAAATATCAACAGTTAAACGTCTCCTTGTGACCACACATCTCCTTTGTGGCCAAGAGTCTCCTGAGCGTATACGGGTTCCGAGGCGCGTGACCGGCTGCCTGACGGTTCCCCTTCTAGTCACTATATGGCCGGCCAAGAACTTCGTCAAGCGCGCCACCAAGAAAACCCCAGCACCACTGTCTCTGGTCGCCAAGAAGTGAATCCAAAAGCTTATTCTTCCTCAAGCGCGCACATGACATCATCAAGCGAGCCATCCAGGAAGCGGGGAAGGGAGGAGGATGACGACGACAAAAGCCGCCGCCATCGGCTCATCAAGGTGGGGACGGCACCGACGCCCGAGGAGCCCGAGGAGGTGCCGCCGTCACCGCCCGAGGAGCCTGAGGAGGTGCCGCCGCCGCCGCCCGAGGAGGCGCCGGCACCGCCGCGCGTGAAGGCCGCCCCTCTTCCTCAACTACATCCTGTGGACATTTGGTCAGTCAACATGTTCCTCGAAGCTTTCAGGAGGCTTTGACGGGTGGCCGTTGAGCTCGGCCTCCCATGACCCAATGAACTGCTGTAGAGGACCGTGAGGGATTTCGCCTTCAAGATCCATGACTTGGCTAGGGACCTTGAGAGAGTCGTGGTCGGCCCCCACGACGACGACGACAGCGACGATGGCAGCCTCGACGGCTCTAGCTCCGACTCCAACTCCGTCGGTGGGGCTCCTCCGGCGGCGACTACCTCTGCTTAATTAATTTGTTCCTCCTTTGTTTGTCGTTCTCTGCTTCTTTGTCATGAACATGTTCCTCTGTTAATGTGTTCCTCTGTTCCTCCTGTGTGTTTGTTGAACTTGTGATGAACTAGTAGATCTAAGAGACGCGGGTAGATTTATCCGTGTCTCCTATAACGCATTGCAATGTCTATGGTAGCAGTTTGCAATGAATTGCAATGTGTATGCCAGAAGTTTGTTACTCTGTTTGTGTCTATATATGGCAATAGTTTATAATGAATTGCAATGTGTATGCCAGAAGTATGCCAAAAGTTTGTTACTCTGTTTGTGTTAATCCGCGTTTCCTTTTCCTCGTGCTGCAATGAAATGTCAGCACACATGAATTGATGAATTTCGTGATATGTGACATGTTAAGATTTGTGACCCAATTGTCATTCCATCCATTCTTCATTCTTACATTTATTTTTGTCATCTGTGACAATTTTTTTCATTCTTCATCCACACAGATGAAGCAAAAGCACCACTTTTCACATCAAAATTACTTATTTGCAGCATACATCCCTAATAAACATCCAAATACTACACAAAGTGCAGCCACAATAATCAAGTTCATCTTCAAGATCACATTGTCCATCTTCTCCTCCAGTGCATTCTTCCTCTGCTTGTCCTCCAGTGCTTGCCTTTGCTCGCCGCTCCCAATTTGACAATCCACTTAATCAACTACTTCATCGACCGCGTCTGCCTAGTTCGACGGTCAAAAAACAATGACGCCATCATCCTTCAGCATCTGGAGATACTCCTTGTGGAAACGATAATATCCACAATTATTGGTGTACTGCAAATCAAAAGAACATAAGAACCCTAACTCAGATTTGGGAAACACAGCACAAACTACTCACTGAATTCCTTGCACACTTGAAATAAAGACGACCGTGATTTTCACCTTCCTTCTGCGTCTGCTCCTCCACCACCCGAGCCATACCACAGTCCGCGCAAGGGACCAGTGGAAAGCCGCTTAGCTCACCGACTGGATCCAAGCCGATGGAGTGAATGCGGCTGCTCCGGCCACCTTGAACCCTGCTCTTGGCACGTGCACCTCCAGACTAATCGGCGTAGTGCGACATGTGCACGACGGCGGGGAAGGACGGGCGGGCGGCGGCGGTGGAGCTCAGATCGGGGAAGAAGAAGGGGGCCGGGGCGGATGGATATTCGTTCGGCCAGGGGCATTTCAGACAATGGAGCACTTGTTGGCGGCGTAGGTTAGTGTACCCGCGTCGCCGAGGCGGATGGATATTCATTCGGCCAGAGGCATTTCGGACAACGGAGCACTTGTTGGCGACGCGGGTTAGTGTACCCGCATCGCTTTTTTCGGCCGGGCAGGCAACAGTTATCTTTTTTATATAAGAGTCTGACGCTGACGCGTGGGCCCGACACTATATTTTCTGAATTAAAACTTGCTTCCCTCAAATATTAGAGCCCATAAACAGCACCTAAAAATTCATAAAAAATACAAACAATTCATTGTTGGTAATTTAGTATTTGAATAAAATATCAATAGCCACACTTTTTAACCAAATTTCTTAAAATTAGATTTTTTATATCATGTTTATGATATAATAATTATAATAATGTCTTATTGTGTTCTAAAAATTCTACAAATTGACTTGGCAACATAATTTGGGTCCCTAAACTTGTCGAAAAAATTCAAATGGTTTTGATAAAGGAAGATTATACTTGTGTACAAATGTATACATCTCTCACATAGTTTCCTAGAATGTTGCTTTAACATTGAAGTTTTCCACACTTAACAACCTGTTCGAACTCATATGCATTTGAAATTTTAATATAACCTTGTGTTCACCATAAGATTACGAAATACAAAGTTTCATTAGTAATGGTTGTGTAAAACAAATATTATTTATAAGTTGTACTTATAAGGAACAAGATAAGGCGTATAAACAGCATCCAAGAATTGGAATTACACAGGAAAAAATATCATAAATGAATAGATGTTGATTTTATAAAAATTCAGAAACAAATATCATCAAATTTGGATTACGGATGACGGAGAAATACGTGATACAAAATTTAATTGCTGATTAAAAGGGGAAAAGCAAACTGTTCTTCATTCGAATAGATCTGGCCCCGCCCCTTCATTGGCGACGCATGGTTGTTAATCTGTGTATCATTTGCGCCTCCGAACCTTTTTAATAAACGCTCAGCCCCGCCTTCCGCCTTCTATCCCCTTCTCCGGCTTCTGCCTTTCTCGTCTCCGTCGTAGGGATGGCCCGCGCCTCTAGGGGGAGGTTCTGCAAGGAAGAGGCCCCGCGGCCACGTCCCCATCTGTCTTCCTCGGTGCTGTCCGCCGCCCCCGCCAGGAGAGTGAGGTTCCGTGGCGACGAAGAGGAGCCGTCCCCACACGCCACCCCTGTGCGTCTTCTTCGGCGCTCCATGGAAGAGGCTGGTTCTTCGTCGGCCCGGGGGAGGAAGCCGTACACGTGCGCAAGGGCCAAGTTGGCAGACTCCAGCGACGCCCGCCATGGAGAGGTAGGGTTTTTTTCCTCGACGTGAAGGAAGAAGCGGTCCACGCGCATTGAGGTGAGCGCGGACTCCTCCGGCGACGATTCGGGCAGAAGAGTGGTGGTAGACCTCATCTCTTCCGGCGACGACTTCGACGACGACTCCGGCAACAACTCCAACGACGACTCCGACAACAACTCTGGCGACGATTCTGTAGACCATGAGGCAAGTTCTGAAACCATCACGCACAATTTGTCCTTGTACCTTCACACCTTCACTGATCAATTGTTCTAATGCATAAATTTCCATTTGTTGTAGGAATTTGCTACACATGACATTGACAGGATTTGGACTGAAATTAACAAGCTCAACGAATCGGCTGAAGAGAAGCAGGCAAGTTTTGAAACCAGTTAGAACTAAACAGCTTTCTTGTAAGAAGTTACAACTGCTATGAAACTTGCATCAATATAATTTGCCTTTGTTTTAGGAACATGCTGTTACTCGGGATGACATTGACTACATCCGGAAAGGAATCGACAAGCAGGATGAGCAGCTTAAAGCTGCACAAAAGAGGCTGGAGATTGAACTTCTAAAGAAGAATGCTGAGCTGGCATAAAGAGTTGCAAAACTAGAGACAAGGATAGCTGAACTTGAGGCAGCAGCACAAAATAAGCCATCTAGCTAACTAGTTCCCTTGCAGATACAATCTAGTTTGGTGATGCGCCCTGCTGATGCAGTCTTATTTTGGTGATGTGCCCTGCTGATGCATGTCAGATGTGAATATGTTTGTTATGAGTTAGTTTGCTTGGTGATGTGAACTTGTGATGCATGTCATATGTGAACATGTGATGCTATATATGCATATATCTTAAAATATGTAGAATATGCTCCTTTGACTATATGTGTTTCTCTAGAATTTTTTCCTGTTGTCTTATAAAAACATCACAGTATTCCTTACACCAATTTCGGACAATGGAGCACTTGTTGGCGATGCAGGTTAGTGTACCCGCGTCGCCTTTGTCGGCCGGGCAGGCAACGG
Source organism: Cenchrus fungigraminus (assembly GCA_036936925.1). Lineage (NCBI taxonomy): Eukaryota > Viridiplantae > Streptophyta > Magnoliopsida > Poales > Poaceae > Cenchrus > Cenchrus fungigraminus. The sequence continues at coordinate 55,492,837 of CM072768.1, read as the reverse complement.
TAATCGTTTTTTATATAGGCTTCTGACGCTGACGCGTGGGCCCGACACTATTTTTTCTGAATTGAAACTTGCTTCCCTCAAATATTAGAGCACATAAACAACACCTAAAAATTCATAAAAAATACAAACAATTCATAGTTGGTAATTTAGTATATGAATAAAATATCAACAACCACACTTGTTTAACCAAATTTCTTAAAATTATATTTTTATCTCATGTTTATGATATAATAATTATAATAACGTCTTAGTGTGTTCTAAAAATTCTACAATTTGACTTGGCAACATAATTTGGGTCCCTAAACTTGTCAAAAAAATTCAAATGGTTTCGATAAAGGAATATACTTGTGTACAAATGTCTACATCTCTCACATAGTTTCCTAGAATGTTACTTCAACATTGAAGTTTTCCACACTTAACAATATGTTCGAAGTCATATGCATTTGAAATTTTAACATAACCTTGTGTTCACTATAAGATTACGAAATGCAAAGTTTCATTAGTAATGGTTGTGTAAAATAAATATTATTTCTATGTTGTACTTATAAGGAACAAGATAAGACGTATAAACAACATCCAAAAAATGGAATTATATACAAAAAAATGTCATAAATGAATAGATGTTGATTTTAGAAAAAATCAGAAACAAATATCATTAAATTTGGATTACGGATGATGGAGAAATACGCGATACAAAATTTGATTGCTGATTAAAAGGGGAAAAGCAACATGTTCTTCATTCGAATAGATCTGGTCGCGCCCCTTCATTGGCGACGCGTGGTTGTTAATCCGTGTATCATTTGCGCCTCCGAAACCTTTTAATAAACACGTATGATTTTTGGGAGATTAATGACAGGAGGGGCTTAATTTCTTTTCCTTGGTCTTTGAGTCAAGTAAAAATAGGCCTTTGATAAATGAACGGAGGGAGTAGCAGAGTACTTGACTACATTAATGTATAGGTGATGCGTTTTAAGGCCCACACAAGCCCACTCGCGCTAGGGTTAGTAGGGAAAGACGCCTCCCTCACGCAGTTGCCTCCCAGTCTCCCCTCGCGCCGCCGCCGCTTCCTCCCCCTCACCTCCACCCCACGCCGCAAAGCACGCTACACCCCTTCAATAAGATGTGCGCCACACCACACTCAGCACGACGCACGCCACACCTCTGACAGCGATTTGGAGGAGGAGGGACACAGCGGCGGCGACGAAGACGGCGACTAGAGGAGGGATCCAGCGACGACAATTGGGAGGAGGAGGGACACAACAGCGGCGGTGACGACGACGACTAGGAGGAGGAGGAGGGGTCCAGCCACGATGTCGATGTGAGGACGAGGGCGTGGCGGCGAGCAGGCAGCGACGAGGAGTAGAGATCCCTCCGCTCCGACAGTGACAAGGTGATCCTTTGTATAATTACATGTGGACATACTTAGCTGTTGATGGTATACATACTTAGCATTTCCCTTTAGATTGACTCTTATATTTGATTTTGCTCTTGTTCCCTATGTACATGGGCACATTCTTTCCAAGTTGAATAACTACCTCATCGGCAACAGAGGCAGACAACATCTTCCTCTTTAAAATGGTAAGGTCGCATTGCCTGAACTAATTTTTTGGTTACTGAATTTTGCATTTATGTTAATGGTTTATCATAGAACCAATGACATTATAGTGGGCTAAAGTAGTTACTGTAATTGTTTTCTTATGTGTTTTCTCATGCTTAGCTGTTACACATGGTTAACTAAAAATGTGCTCTACTTGTCTTCTGTTGTAGCATGTCTCCCGGGAGAGTGTTGACGGTGAATTTCCGTCAACCTAGCCATGAGTTTACCTTCAGTGTTGGCATTGATTTAATATCTTCTACATTGGTACTAACCCCCTTGATATAACAAGTTCGCTCTTGCATATCGTTTTTGGAGTTTATTGTTTATGCAGGACTTTAGCGCTAAATACAAGACTTCTGGGTAAAGTTCATCAAGCACCTCATGAGAAGACCATGAAGCCCAGCATCAGTCAAGACATGAAGTGAACACGACTCCAAGTGGCCCAAGGACCGAACTGTGAAGGCAGAAAATTCCGAGGACCTAGACAGAAAATGTTGAAGCTTGCGCGACAAGGAGCCCTATCCAAACCGCAGAGAAACTGACGCCAAGGGCCCGCATGCAGAAGGGGGAAAGTTTCAGAAGACACGAGAAGCATCACCGACGAAGGGGGCCGCGAACCGGGCCGAAGTGGGCCCAGGCCGGCTGGCTCAGCCCATTTCGAGCCCCATTCGCTGCCCCCTTTGACCTAGACGACCCCCGGACTATTTATAGTCCCCCTGCCAAGAGTCACGGAGGAATTCATTCGCCATTCGCTGCCGAGGAGCAGAGAAGAGAGGGACACCATTCCGAAGAGGAGAGGGTCGAGATAGTTGACTAGGGTTTCCCTAGCCGGCGTGGGAACCTTGCAAGGAAGACCACGTCGGAGTTCCAGGAGCTAGGAGCAAGATCAAGGTAGGATCCCGTTGGTGATCTTGTCCATGTATCATTCGTTATGTTGAATTATCAAATTGCAATCCGATTCTTAGCGATCAAGTGCTTTCTCTACAATTTTGTCTTCGTTTGGGTTTTCTTCCTCCCTGATCTATTATCGAGATAGATCGCATAGGGTGTTCTTGTAGCCGTGGTGGCTAGAGGTGCATGCTTGACCTACCAAACGTTCTCATCTTGTCCTTTGGACTCGCCCTAGGCTAACCTGAATGAATAGGGGCACATCGTGACATGAAGAAGGTTCCAAAAGGCGGGCGTCTTCGGAGTTGCAACAGAAGCCATGATTTAAAGAGGCTTTTTATGAGATTCGATTTGCTATCTTCTTCTTTGATTAGAACTTCAACAAGAACTCGATCCAATCTCTCTAGATTGGTTTTATCTCTCCCTCTCTATCTCTTGCTACCTCCGGTGTTCTTTAGATTAGATGTGTTTTTGTTGACGGTTGATTGTCGTATCAAAGTTCGTTTGGATATGCAAGCAGACAAATCCCCCGTTGTAGTCAAGGGACCCTTCTTCCCTTAAGTGTGAGAACCCAAGGTATCGAATCCGTGGAACAATGTGCAACGCGAAGATTCAATCTAGTAAGGCAACGAAACTCCTTCTTTTGAAGAACCAGGTTGCATCTAATCTAAGAAATCATTAAGAAAACACATCTAATCTAATCTAATCTACTAAACTCAAGAGGTAGCAAGAGAAAGCATAGAGATAACCGATCTAGAGAGTCTAGATCATGCTTATGTTATAGCTCCAAACAAGATAGATGAAGATAGCAAAACGAATCTCATTAAAAGCATCTTTAAACTATGGCCTCCGTTCCGATTTCGAAGACGCCCGCCTTTTGGTGCCACCGTCCTGTCACGACGCACCCCTATTCGTGCGGGTTAGCCTAGGGCGAGTTCAAGAAGAACAAGTTGAAAACACTTGGTCAGTCCGGTATGCACCTCTAGCAACCGCGGCTACAAGAGCACCCTATGCAATCTATCTTAAGTATAGATTGAGGAAGAGGCAAAACCAAGAGAGAACAAAATCATAGAGAAGGCACTTGATCGCTAGAAATCGGATGCACTATAAAACTTGACCATGAATGATTACATGAACAAGATCACCACCGAGATCCTACCTCGATCTTGATCCTTGCTCCGGAGCTCCAACATGGTCTTCCATGCAAGGTTCCCACGTTGGCTAGGGAAACCCTAGACAACTAGCACGACCCTCCTCTCCGAGATGGTGTCCCTCTAGCTTCTCTGCTCCTCGGCGGCGGATGACGAATGAATTGATGTGTGACTCTTGGCAGGGGGGGCCATAAATAGCCCGAGGGTCGTCTAGGTGAAAGGGGGCAGCGAATGGGCCCCGAAATGGGCTGGGCTGACTGGCCTGGGCCCATTTCGGCTCAGTTCGGCCCCGGCTTCCTCCCGGTCGCTTCTCGTGTCTTCTGGAACTTTCCACCTTCTGCATGTGGGCCCTTGGCGTCAGTTTCTCTGCGGTTTGGATAGGGCTCCTTGTCCCGCAAGCTTCAGCATTTTCTGTTTAGGTCCTCGGAGTTTTCAGCCTTCACGGTTCGGTCCTTCGGCCACTTGGAGTCATGTTCACTTCATGTCTTGACTTGTGCCAGGCTTCATGATCTTCTCACAAAGCGCTTGATGAACTTTCCCGGGAAGTCTCCCTTTTAGTGTTAAAACCATGCGTAAACAATAAACTCCAAAAGCACATGCGAGTGCGAACTTGATATATGATGAGGGTTAGGATCGTTAGTTTGGATATCAGATCAATGCCAACACCGAAGGTAAACTCATGGCTAGGTTGACGGAAATTCACCGTCAACAGCTCCCCCATGCTTAAACCTTGCTCATCCTCGAGTAAGCCTTCGATGGATATCAATATTGCCCTTCATTGTTCAAACCCTGCACTTGATCATACATGATAAAACATAATGCTCTCTAAATTTATATTTGTTAAAGCTCCATAATGAAGCCAGCCTTCATCCCTACGGAGGGTGGATATCAATTAAGCTCTTCCCACAAGTAATTAATCATGCTCCCAAATCTCAAATGAATCTCAGAAATTTTGAAATAAAGTACAAGATGAAGAAAAGAGCTAAACCAAGTTCAAAAATCTAAACCACCTTGCATCTTGCTCATGTACTCTCATCTCATCTTGTCTCTCAAGCCTATTTGTTCTACTCCTTTCCCCTCTCAAAATATATATAAGTGGAAGGCTTTATCTTGAGCTTTGGGAAAAGTTCAGTCCTACCAAGATATTATAATCGAGATATTATCAAAACAAGACAAGCTTCTCATGGACTTACCGAGACTCGTCAAAAAGGTCATTGGAAAAATAATGTTACAAGGAGGGGAGAGAGATGAACACACACTTTTTGAGATAAGTGGACATGTGCAAATGGTAAAGAGTGATCCCGAGGCACAAACAATGTCCTCGTTATCGGATTGCACATGGTTGGAAAGATGAGTATGGGTCTTGATCTTGAATCCTCTTAAAACTCCTCATGCATCTAGAGAGCCGGGGAGCTTTATTTTATTATTATTTTTTTCTTTCTCTCTTTTTTTCTTTACATATATACATATATTTTTTCTTTCCTTTTTCTTTCTTTCTTCTCCCTTTTTTTTCTTTTTTTCCTTTTTCTCTCTCTTTTTTTAATATACCCCCCTTGAACTCTAGATTACATTGTACCTACCTCCTTGGCAGCTCCCCCCCAAGCTTAGACGATTGCACATCCTCGGGCAAAGAGGTGGAAAAAAATTGTGTGCCAAGGTAGGTACTAAAAGTTATATGGTTTCCTGGAGAGAAACACTTGAAAGCTTCTAGGGATCCTTCACACAACCTTTATGTCGTCTTGGAGGTCTCCCAAAATTATACTTCAATCCTTGGCACTGTTGACGGTTGATTGTCGTATCAAAGTTCATTTGGATTTGCAAGCGAACAAATATCCCGTCGTAGTCAAGGGACCCTTCTTCCCTTAAGTGTGAGAACCCAAGGTATCGAATCCGTGGAACAATGTGCAACGCAGGGATTCAATCTAGTAAGGCAAGGAAACTCTTTCTTTCGAAGAACCAAGTTGTATCTAATCTAAGAGATCATCGAGAAAACACATCTAATCTAATCTACTAAACCAAGAGGTAGCGAGAGAAAGCAAAGAGATAACCGATCTAGAGAGTCTAGATCATGCATATGTTGTAGCTCCAAACAAGATAGATGAAGATAGAAAAGCGAATCTCATTAAAAGCATCTTTAAACTGTGGCCTCCGTTCCGATTCCGAAGACACCCGCCTTTTGGAGCCACCATCCTGTCACAACGCACTCCTATTTGTGCAGGTTAGCCTAGGGTGAGTTCGAGAAGAACAAGTTCAAAACACTTGGTCGGTCCGGTATGCACCTCTAGCCACCGCGGCTACAAGAGCACCCTATGCAATCTATCTTAAGTATAGATTGAGGAAGAAGCAAAACCAAGGGAGAACAAAATCATCGAGAAGGCACTTGATCGCTAGAAATCGGATTCACTATAAAAACTTCACCATGAATAATTACATGAACAAGATCACCACCGGGATCCTACCTCGATCTTGATCCTTGCTCCGGAGCTCCGACGTGGTCTTCCATGCAAGGTTCCCACGTCGGCTAGGGAAACCCTAGACAACTAGTACGACCCTCCTCTCCGAGATGGTGTCCCTCTAGCTTCTCTGCTCCTCGGCGGTGGATGACGAATGAATTGATGTGTGGCTCTAGGCGAGGGGACTACAAATAGTCCGAGGGGCGTCTAGGTCAAAGGGGGCGCCGAACCGGGCCCGGAATGGGCTGGGCCGGCCGGCCTGGGCCCATTTCGGCCCCGGTTTCCTCCCGGTCGCTTCTCGTGTCTTCTAGAACTTTCCACTTCCTACGTGTGGGCCCTTGGCGTCAGTTTCTCTGCGGTTTGGATAGGGCTCCTTGTCGCGCAAGCTTTAGCATTTTCTGTCTAGGTCCTCGGAGTTTCACGGCTTCACGCTTCGGTCCTTGGGCCACTTGGAGTCATGTTCACTTCGTGTCTTGACTTGTACCGGGCTTCATGATCTTCTCACAAAGTGCTTGATGAACCTTCCCGGGAAGTCTCCCTTTTAGCGTTAAAACCCTGCGTAAACAATAAACTCCAAAAATCACATGCGAGTGCGAACTTGACATATCATGAGGGTTAGGATCGTTAGTTTGGATATTAAATCAATGCCAACACCGAAGGTATACTCATGGCTATGTTGACGGAAATTCACTGTCAACAGGCACCATCATTCTTGTGATCTTCCTCGAATTAATTATCCATACTCAAATATTAGGTTGTGGTCAAGGAGGTAAACACAAAAAGATATATTGGTTTTGTGGGTGGATATCCGGCGAGGTTTGCAAAATTTCTAATGTGGAAACTTACAATGCACGGATAGAAAAGGCTAGCAATAAGATAGGTACGCAAAAATAGAATGACCAGCTTCTTAGTCTCGGACCAGAGAAATCAAGCCCTGAATTAACTCACCCAAAAATAAATCTTGTATACTAAGTTTTTGCACTCAAATAAGTATAAGGCTTTGGATAGGTAGAGCACATGCAAGGGGTATTAATGACAAGGTTAGCATTACTTTTAAGAACAAAAATAAATCATCTTTAACCCATCCAAAATTGAGAGTATGAGAAAAACTATAGGTCTCATCTTTATCATAACCTCCGCAAAGGATTAAGCTAGCATTTAGAATAATTTCAGATTTGTATTTTAAGAGAGCATTAGCTTAATCATGCATAAAACAAGTACAAAGATGAGCAAATATGCAACAGTCATCATATATCAACTTGTCACAATTTTCCATACATATTAATTATCATAAAATGGTGGTGAAATTTATTCATGGTGATGGAAAACAAAAACTACTACTACCACACACATGCTGAAAATAAAAACTGAAGATGCTACGCACACACAAATTTCACACATAACTGAAAAATAAAGAAAAGAAGAAAAATCAAACCGAATTGGAAGCATTATTTCTTCTTCCTTCCTTCACTCTTCCCCGATGGTTGATCCCTCATCTTTATGATGAAAACAAGCTTGGAGTGCCTCGGAGTATATGGTGGCAGAGCGGATGAACGAGTTTAGCGTCGAGGTTGAATGGGTGGCTCCTCCGTGCACCCTTGCGGTTTGTCCCACATGGACAAGCTTCGTGTACTCCTCATGCCTCCAAGGAGCAGTGTGTCGCTCCTCGATGGTGCCACGTCCTCCTCCATGCTTCGCGGGGACTCGAAAATAGAGTCCCTCTGCAAAGAGCTAGATGGTGCTTCCGATGATGATCATCATGTCCTCCTTCCGAGGATGATGTTCATGGCCTTTCTCATCGTGCCTTGCTGCACAAATTCACAAACAACTCTCCCAGGGGTTTCTTGCCGGTAGAAAAACGCACAAAGAAAGTATATGGAAGGGCAAGAATTTTAACGAATTTTCGGGGCTTTTTAGAGAAGGAAGTAAGGCATGAATTTTTCTGAGTGGTTCGTAAGGTCTCTGGACTATGAGCTCTGGAGCATGAACTTGCAATTGAATGAGAGGCTTACCTAAGGAAGATGGACGCCGGGGGCCATGAAAAGAGGCCAGGCCGACCAGCCTGGGATCTCTGCTGCCCCATTTGCCTTGATTTTTCCCTGAGATGCCCCTTGGTCCCTTGTTGCCTTGTGTTCTCATGCTCCATAAGAATCCACCGCCCAAACATCCTCGGCCACTCCTTCCTTTTGGATGATGAGATCAATGCCTCCCTCCTTAACTTCGTGTCACTTCTTGTCTTCCATGGTTCATGTGCTTTCACTTATTTCCTGCAAAACAAAGTCATGTTGCCCTCCCCCATGCTTGTCCTTTACATGTGCCCAAGATGTTTTGATGATAAAGCCTTCCCGTGATGCATCATCGAGCACAAGGTGTTAAATAAACCTCAAATCCTTCCCTTGATCATGTTTAGATGCTAATTACTCCTCTAAATTTCATAAATTAAAGATTAACTCAGAGCAAGCAATGAGTCCAAATATATCATTAGAGGAGTTTTTAAACATCAAAAACAATTTGTAAGTCGAAAACTTTCTGACTACCTTTATTTTGGTTGCACCGGGATCGTTTGCATTCATTAATTGATAGCAAGGTCCTCCGGCTTGACCGTGGGGTTATGGGTTTAGGTTCAAAGTTTGGCCAAACATGAGAGAGAGATTTTGAATAAATAAAAACAATGGGTCTTGGAAAAACTCTAGCTCTAGAGAAATCGGTAGATGTTAAGTGAAATCAAACCAAAAATCGAATTCCCTAGGTTCACGTGAGTCCTAGCATGCGTCAAAAGATTTAAAAACATTAAGGAATAAAGCGAGGCTCTACTCGTGTGTTTTTAACATGCAAAACAAAACTGAACCTACCATCATGGAGAGGATGGAAGGCTCAAATAGGATTTGAAATTTTGGTTCTAGTTTCTCGAAAAGAGGTAAATAAAACATGGGATGGCTCATGTCATTGGTTTAAGATAGAAAAATTTAAATCTAATGACCGAGCAAATAAAAGGTATTCTAAAAACTTGTTCAACCACTTAAGAGTTAATAAAATGTCTTGCATAGCAAATTCTATGATCAACTTACTTGGAATTAGGAAATTTTCCGGGTTGCCCTCTCGGTAGCTTTTATTCTTGATCGGGTTGTCCTCCTGGTAGCTTATTCTTGACTCGACGAACGGGTTGCCTCCCGCAAAGTGCTTCGTTTATAGTCCATAGCCAGACTTCTTCTCTTCTTCACTTCGGATCAACGCTCTTTGTGGGCGTTGCAATCTTGGGTACCCACTTCCGCACCATCTTGGGTGCGGGCTTATTCTTCAGCTAAGTCATTTTTTTGGTCTTCACAGGCTGGCTTTGTTCCTTGGTCTTGACGGATGCAATAACTTCCTTGATCTTTGTCTCCTCCTTCTCCATCTCTTCCTTCTTCTTTGGCTCTTCCTTGATAAAGCGACGATGAGGCGGAATACATTTAACATTGAACATGTTGCATACCTAGAAACGTGGTTGAAACTTGAATGCACTTTCCTCATCGTAGATGTTGAACCTGATCTCTCCAACTTTTACGGGTGCATCTTCGGTGATTCCCACGGGATAGTGAATAAAGTTGTCCCCCAACTCTAGACACATGGTCATAGGCTTGAGCGGTAGGCGTAGCTTATCGAACACGTATCTTGGCATGACTCCCACACTTGCTCCAAGGTCGCATAATGTCATCTCGTGCTTGTTGGCAAGCATGTCTCGGAAGTAGCATTGAGGCATCTTTATATCTTGGCTCGGCATCTCAACTCCGGTCCTTCGGTCGTGGTCTCCTTAGTGTGATCCTCCATCTCTCCCGAATGAGTTTGAATAGCCTTCGCCATCTCGGAACCTTGGGGTTGTCCCGGCGATCTTCCTTCATTACCCATCGGGAGCCCGACAAGTTGTTCCAATTGCGTCTCTAGAATCTTTATCATGTTGAGCACTTGATGGATAGAGCTTTCGACCTCCGTCACCTTGCCATCTATATTCTCCAATACTTTATCCATAGCCTTGAACTTAGTGACGGCGTCCTTGTTGATCTTAGCTTGCTCGTCCATGAAGTCCTTCAATTGTATACAAAGAGGAACCAAATTTTGAATGGACGAACTTGCATTAAATTGGGGTTTACCTTGCCCGTAGTGGAAGTTTGGCAAATCTCCTTTCATGTAGTCGAGCACCATTGCTTCCTCTGGACAATCTCCTTGGACAAGGTCATACTCCTCACACTCCTCGCATGTGGATCTTGCCTTGGCAACCTTTAGGTCTTGAGCCTCTTTCTCCATCTCCATCTTCTCGATCCTCCTCATGAGTAAGTCGACCTTCCCTTCAAGGATATCGGCTCGCATGTATTCATTGAAACACTCCAAAGCTTCCGCAATCGTCTCCGTTGGGAATTGAGCAAATGTATCAATCTTGTTGCGCAAACTCTGAGTCTTGGTCGGCGAATAAAATTCCTTCATGAAGTTCCTTATCAACGCTTCCCAATCTTGTTTCGACTCCGCCGGTAGAGTGTGGAACCAACGCAAAGCTTTTCCAAGTAGTGGGAACAGAAAAAGCCTTGCCCTCATTTGATCTTGAGTCACCCCATCCTCATCGAAAGTTTGACATAGTTGAACAAATGCTTGGAGGTGAAGGTTCGGATCCTCTTTACCGGTGAAAGGCGAGTGTTGCACCATGCGGATAGTTGAGACCTTGATCTTGAACGGCCTTCCGGCACCTTGAAGTTTTATGATAGGTAGACCAACGATGTCTGGGTGCATAGCTCCCTGATCTTGTGCTTCGCCTGCGGTTGTTCTCCCATCAGTGGTTGTTGATGTTGATCTCTCTTCGGACTTGGAGGTGGAGTTTCCTTTGGAGATTCTGGCGATCCTTCAGCCTCCGCTTTTGGATCTAGGGTTTCTAATCCTTTAGCTTGTGTTGCATGTCTCCTTCGCCTGTAAAATTTTCCTGGATCATCCACAAAAGAAAGTTTGGGTTTCTTGGAGAGGTAGCCGTCCATCTTCGGTTAGGGTTAGCAAAAAAACAAAAATCTAAAAAAAATTAGGGTTAGTCAGAAACTAGATTAGATTGATTTTTTTTCTTTTAGGATGATCAAAGTTAAGAGATGCAAAAGAAAAACTGAAAAATATTCACAAGAAAGCGATACTAGATTGGATCTTGATTGCTTGTTCCCCGGCAACAACGCCAGAAAAAGGGGCTTGTTGACGGTTGATTGTCGTATCAAAGTTCGTTTGGATTTGCAAGCGGACAAATCCCCCGTCATAGTCAAGATACCCTTCTTCCCTTAAGTGTGAGAACCCAAGGTATCGAATCCGTGGAACAATGTGTAACGCAAGGATTCAATCTAGTAAGACAAAGAAACTCCTTCTTTTGAAGAACCAGGTTGCATCTAATCTAAGAAATCATCAAGAAAACACATCTAATCTAATCTAATCTACTAAACTCAAGAGGTAGCAAGAGAAAGCATAGAGATAACCGATCTAGAGAGTCTAGATCATGCTTATGTTGTAGCTCCAAACAAGACAGATGAAGATAGCAAAGCGAATCTCATTAAAAGCATCTTTAAACCGTGGCCTCCGTTCCGATTCCGAAGGCACCTGCCTTTTGGAGCCACCGTCCTGTCACGACGCACCCCTATTCGTGCGGGTTAGCCTAGGGTGAGTTCACCATGAATGATTACATGAACAAGATCACCACCGGGATCCTACCTCGATCTTGATCCTTGCTCCGGAGCTCTGACGTGGTCTTCCATGCAAGGTTCCCACGTCAGCTAGGGAAACCCTAGACAACTAGCACGACCCTCCTCTCCGAGATGGTGTCCCTCTAGCTTCTCTGCTCCTCGGCGGCGGATGACGAATGAATTGATGCGTGACTCTTGGCAGGGGGGCTATAAATAGCCCGAGGGTCGTCTAGGTCAAAGGGGGCAGCGAATGGGCCCCGAAATGGGCTGGGCCGACCAGCCTGGCCCATTTTAGCCCAGTTCGACCCCAGCTTCCTCCAGTCGCTTCTCGTGTCTTCTGGAACTTTCCACCTCTGCATGTGGTCCCTTGGCGTCAGTTTCTCCGCGGTTTGGATAGGACTCCTTGTCCCGCAAGCTTCAGCATTTTCTGTTCAGGTCCTCGGAGTTTTCTGCGTTCACAGTTCGGTCCTTGGGCCACTTGGAGTCATGTTCACTTCGTGTCTTGACTTGTGCCGGGCTTCATGATCTTCTCACAAAGCGCTTGATGAACTTTCCCGGGAAGTCTCCTTTTAGCATTAAAACCCTACGTAAACAATTAACTCCAAAAACCACATGCGAGTGCGAACTTGATATATGATGATGGTTAGGATCGTCAATTTGGATATCAAATCAATGCCAACACCGAAGGTAAACTCATGGATAGGTTGATGGAAATTCACCGTCAACAGCTTTCTTAGATTGGATGCAAAAGCAACATCTTTCGAAGACTAAGTGTTCTCGGCTTTATTAGATTGGTTCTTGCATCACACATTTGTTCCACGGATTCGATACCTTGGGTTCACACTTAAGGGAAGAAGGGTCCCTTGACTACGACGGAGGATTTGTCCACTTGCAATCCAAACGAACATTGATACACATATAGACCGTCAACAGAGAGCTAGCAGTATGGTCCGCTTTTTGTGCTATTCTTAGACACTGAGCTCACCTTTCTCATAATCCCTTGACTATTAATTCATAGGATAAATCTGACGAGGACTATAGACATGGGCCACAAGATGAAGAAGAGGGTTATGACACTGCTAGTGAAGAACAAGACCAGGTAGGTGGGGCTCCGCACCGAGGTAGAGCGTCAAGGACAGCCACAAAGTGGCCAAGTGACACAATGATAGTCACTAAGGTCGAGATGGGGGGATGCCAGTACCATTGACACAAAAGCGCAGGTTCAGGGCACTTGCGGGGCTCATTGCTAGACAAAAGGTACCTTTGCATTTGCCAGAAATCAAAGAACTAAGCAATGATGAAAAGTGGGACTTGTTTGATAAGCATCTGCAGAAACACTTGAAGTTCCAGGAAGGCGTGAAACGGCAGGCATTCAAGCTTTTCTGGAAGATGGCAGCCAAGGCATGGAGACAATTCAGATTTCAGCTTAGGCGAGATTTTATTAGAAAAGGACTTGAGAGCCATTTACAAGGCACCCGTTTATCGACCCGGAACAGTGGAAGGAGTTCGTGAAATAGCAGGAAACTGAGAAAGCTTCATCTGTTAGTGTCAGGTTCAAAGAACTTCGAAGCCGGAACACAAGCGAGCACAGTATGGGTCCAGCTGGTTATACTGTGAAACTACCACAATGGGAGGAAGAGGACAGACAATTAGCTGCAGTTGGGATCCCCAACCCATATGACGCCTACCCTGACGATCGTTCCAAGAATTGGATGCGAGCAAGGAGTAAGCTAGTGATTAAAGACCGTGTTGTCGTGATAGTGTTCAACAACGAAGCAATTGAAAAATTGGCTACAGACATCAAGGAGAAGAATGCATGTGCAGAATCTTCAGGAATGGCAGGGCAGAGGGAGTATGATGTGCTAAGTCAGTGCTTGGGCCGCCCCGAACAACCAGGTCGCGTGCATGGTGTCTCCAGCTACCAGGGCTGGAAGTATGCTTGGCCTCAGCACGCTTCCATGTACAGGAAGAGGAAGAGGACGAGGACCAACACATCAGTTGATAAGGAAAAGATAAAGGAAGAAATCAAGCAAGAACTCAAGGCTGAGATGCAGAACGATTTGCTTGCCATGCTGGGAGAAGGGTACTAGGTGGTGTTGTCACCAGTGTCCAATTGCACAAGCCCTTCACCCGCTGCACTGAAGAGCAGCTGTGCGTCCGCAGATAATATAGGTTTGATCAATGGCACTACAGAGTTGACGGAGGTGCATTGTGACGATCCTACACAGGAAGACCTTATAGGCATGTTGATTAAACCCGCACATTGTGGCCTATGTATCATGTGGATGGGTGTTGAATGTGAGGCTGCAATTAGGGTTGGTTCATCTAGATCAGACTACGCTACAAATAGTCTCGATTCATGAAGACCGTGTTGTGGTCGAAGTGCTGCATGTATATACTGTCTTTGTGGATGAAGCGCTGGAATACCCTCCTAATGACGAGGTGACGACACTCGAACAAGCTGTAGGACAGAGGATACAGTGGAGAAGGTGTCGCATTCACGTCAAGGGAGCACCAAAATATAAATCTCATTCACAGGCTACGGTACAGATTCCTTGTAGTTCACAGAGTACGGGACAGGTTCCTTCCTCACATGGTTCCCCACCTCCTCCTCCTCCTCAATCCCCACATCTGCAAGACGTTCCATTCCCACCTCCTTCTCCTTCTCGTTCTGAAAAACTTGCATCCCCACACCCGCAAGATTCACCAAAGATTGTTCCATCCCCACCTTCTTCTCCTCCTCGTCGTCCTGAAAAAACAGAAAAACTTGCATCCCCACATCCATAAGATACACCAAATATTCCATCCCCACTTCCTCCTCCTTCTCCTCCTCATGAAACATCAAAACCTACACCCCCAAACGAAAGTGCTCAAAACAATCATGCCAAAGCAGGAGCCCAGAGTGATGTGTTGGCTGATGCTGATAAATCTGTCAATGACATTTCGAAGAAAGCTGCAGGTACATCTGGGCCCAATACATCTGTAATAGCTCCTGGTGAGACACCACCGTTACCAGGCAACCAAAGTGATGTGTTGGCTGATGCTGATAAATCTGTCGACGACATTTTGAAGAAAGTTGTAGGTACATCTGGACCCAATACCTCTGTAATAGCTCCTGGTGAGACACCACCGTTACCAGGCAAGAAAGCCCTTGAGAAACCTTCAGCAATTTCAAAGCAGCAAAAAAAGAAACTAGCTAAAAATAAAAGCTCTACACCACCTACAGTAGGCAAGAAAGCCCTTGAGAAACCTTCTTCAGCCATCTCAAAGCAGCAGAAAAAGAAAATCACCGAAAATAAAAGCTCTAAGAAGCCTACTAGAAAGCGATCTGAGAGAAACACCAAGAAGAATCCTTGGACTATGACTAACCCAAATTACAAATTTGGAAAGATCATTCTCAGTGATGCTGTACTCAATGTGGTTGCTCCTTGTACCAGAGATCTCCACACATTCTTCATGGAACGTTGTACGACAGAAGATAATTATCCATTATGGTCGCACTTCGGCCCGGGAGCAGCTGGTGGCCTAAGAGAGAAGAATCGTCAAACAAAGTCCAGTAGATACCTGTGCAACTCAGTGATTTGTACAATTTCTTCATGTTGGATGCTTTGGATGTGACACATCTCCGCTGCTTCATCTTGTAAGTTGCTTGAAAATTTAATCTGCTTCTCACTAATCATTCTCTATCGAAATGTGCTTTTCGCCTCACATCATCTTTACCATGTATTTTGCCTCCTTACACTTTGTTTTTTCTTAATAATAGGAATATGGCTGTAGAAGTTGAGAAGACAGGCGTTGAAGTTGGCTTCCTTGATCCTGAATGCTTTAACTTGACAATGTTGAGCAATGGTCCATCTTTTGGTTTCGCTGCGTCCTATATGAAGCGCTCCTTCCAACTATATGCTAAAAAGAGACTCATCATTTCCGCTTATTTTAGTGACAACCACTGGATTGCAGTGCCGATCCTTCCAAAGCAGAAGAGGGTCTTGTGTCTTGATTCATTGAAGAGCCTTAGGACTGATATTTCCCTTTTGACAAAATGCATTGATGAGTAAGTTCTTTCTTTCTTAACCTGCAAACTTCCTCAACAAACTCTACAGAGTATATTAATAGTGCCCTAACCATTGTTGCATGTTTCGTTGTAGGGGTTGGGATAGTTACTGCATCGACAAGAAGTTGCCCCGCAACACCTTGGAACATGACAATGAGGTTAAGGTACATATCACTTATTACCTTCCTATGGAAGCTAGTACTAAAGCTTGAGTTTATTTCTTCTCGATCACCACTATTTTTCTTTGTACATTTATTGCAGTGCCACCAACAACCTTCTCATTCCAGACTCTGCGGCTTCTATTGTGTCTATCACATGCTTAAAGTAAAAGATAAATTGAGGGAACGTCAGGTACTTTCTTGGGATCTGCATTTGTAACACCTGCAATAGAGCACAGTCCTTGCTTATTAGCACCGCACATGTTTGATAACCACCTATATATGTGTGCTGACTGGTGACATTGTTATATCTGAGCAACCGGAGCATGGTCTCCACAAAAACACACTGGTCTATATTCGTGATAGAACTGCCACATTCCTCATGGAACAGGTGATCACAGTCGGAGAAAAATTTCATGCTGATGATACTGTGTGGGCTCATATTATAGCTAATTCTTAGGAAATTTTTGCATTCCTCCTTGTCCCATGAATTTTGTGATATTGTTGTCAAGCTAGTGGCCTATGGCTGTGATATTGTTATCAAGCTAGTGATGCTTCTTTACTTGTGAGATGATGATGCTGAATGTTGTCATATGATGCATGTGAATTATGTGGATTTCTGTGAATTTGGATGCTGGATCTAATTTTTGTGATTTTTGTCATATCCTGGCTGGTTCCAGGATGGCAGGATGCAGCCCCTGATGGCTGCCAAATCCTGGCTGGTTCCAGGATGCAGCCGGCAAGCAGGCAGGTTACTATAGGGGTGGCCTACGTATCTGTAACGTGCGTTAATTAAAGATCGTTACAAAAACTTATCAGTGAGTAACGAGCTTCATTTAGAACACCCGTTACAAACATGGCACCAATTTAATGGGCAATATAAAAGTCTGTTACCAACACTGACTGGTGGGCCCCAGAACTTGGCCCTTTCGTCGAGATAGAGGAGACGCGGGTTCACATCAAGCGTCTCCTTTAGTTGCGACAGAGGAGACGCGCGTACACAGCACGCGTCTCCTTTAGTCGAGAGACAAGAGACACGCGTGAAATAGACGTGTCTCATTTCGTTGAGACAGAGGAGATGCAGGTTCACAGCACGCGTCCCCGATGTTGAGTTCATGTAACGGGCTCTGCTTTGGTGCCTGTTACCAAAGTCCCCTGTGGGCCCAGAGAAACAGCCATTTCATGTGACCGGTGACTAGTTGTGGTAACGGTCGTTGTTTGATGTCCGTTACGAATACGTGTTATCAGTAACGGACATCTTCCCGTTACCTTTCTTCGCTCATTTTTAACACTTGATCGGTAACGGGCGCTTTGGCCGTTACTAAAGGCCATTTATGCCCGTTACCAAAGTGAGTTTTTCACGTAGTGCAATAAGACTATAGAAAAGGGAGGCAAGGATTGGTCAAAGAAATTGGATGGAGCATTATGGGCATATCAGACGGCATTCAAGACGCTAATAGGTATGACTCCATATCAATTTGTTTATGGCAAAGCTTGTCATCTTCCAGTTGAGCTAGAACACAAGGCATATTGGGCAATAAAAGAGATAAATCTCGACTTAGACGCTGCAAGAATAAAAAGGAGGATTCAAATTAGCGAGCTAGAGGAGATGAGGTTGAAGGCCTATGAGAATGCAAGCATTTACAAAGAAAGAATCAAGAGATGGTATGATAAGAGGCTTAAAAAGAAAGAATTCAAGGAAGGAGATAAGGTCCTCCTCTATAATCCAAGGTTTAAAACCTTTGGAAGAGGAAAATTGCAAAGCAAATGGGACGGACCTTATGTCGTTCACTCGGTGCTATCCAATGGAGTGGTCACAATCATGGACGCAAAAGGAGATCAATTCATGGTGAATGGTCAGCGGCTCAAGGTGTATCTCGAACCCGATGTTGTGCCCCTTAACTATGTTGACATTGTTATCATGGAGGATGAGCCCGAACGTCAAGCCTAGGACGTAAAACAAGGTATGCAATCTGTAAATAGCTTTTGTTTTTATTTTTTGTAGTTTTTCGCAAGTTTTTGCCAGGTCATCTTTTCTATATGGGCTAATAATCAAATAATAGTGAGATTCGCAAAAAGTTGGACCGAACCGGCCCGCGAACCAGGGCAGGCCGGCCGGCCCGGTCCAATTGGCCCAGGGGCCTAGTGCGTCAGTTCGTGCCCATTTCTCTCTGGGACGCGTCTCGTTGACTTCCAAGTTTAGACCGACGATTTTCAGGAAGTCAAAGATAGGAAAGTTTGGGTTATAGGGCATTCTTTCTCGGGCTACTTAAAGGAACGAGGAGGGAGCTCGGGAATCCATCCCAAGTTGCATTCTTTCACCTCCACAATAGCTAGAGCGGCAGCCATGGCATCCCCAGGAGCGAGGAGGTAAAGCTAGGAGTTGAGAAGCCTATGGAGTCGGAGGAGGTGCGGCGGTGCGAGCTTAAGACCAAGCTAGAGATCAAGAGGACCGCCCGCATTCGTTGCGGAGGCTGTGTCCCGACCGGGCAAATCGCAAGCTGTCACCACATCAAGGAGGAGAGGATCGCAGCTCCCATCCGGCGATCGGAGCT
Organism: Cenchrus fungigraminus; assembly: GCA_036936925.1. Lineage (NCBI taxonomy): Eukaryota > Viridiplantae > Streptophyta > Magnoliopsida > Poales > Poaceae > Cenchrus > Cenchrus fungigraminus. The sequence goes on along the minus strand of CM072768.1, from coordinate 55,474,306 downwards.
CCTTCGAGGGATGAAAAGGAAGAATTACAAAGAGAAGACGCCTGAGCCAAAGGATTATGGAGATAGCGACTTCTCTGACGACCGCAGCCCGAGTTCATGGGCAGCCGCCGAGAGAGAGGATAATGACCTTTATTTTTGGGACGAGGTCCCCAAGGAACCAACTCCCAAAGATCCCAATGGTGGTGGCGATCCCGACGACGGCGGCGATGACAGTGCTGACCCCGACGGCAACGATCCTTTTGGCGAGCACCCCATGTGTTGCGCGGCATGTCGTCATGCCATCTCGGACCTCTTCGCGTCCGTCGACTAGTGCTTTCAAGCCATGGAAGCAATGCGGCAATTGATGGAAGACTTGGAGCATGTGGTCAGGGACGACTACAAATTCCTTAACCGGAACATATGGAAGCTCTTCGGGATGCATGGGAACTTAAAGAAGAAGTGGTGCTCGGAGTGTGGAAAATTCCACTAGATTAGTTAGGGTTCTTCCCCTCTATGTTTTTTGTAAAATACGACGAGGACGTTGTATGATCTAAGCGTGGGGGAGAGCTAGCTGGCTAGTTTTTAAATTTTTGCCTTAGTAATTTGGTTTGGTTTGGCTTAGAGCTTGCTAGTTTAAATTTTGGTGTGTGTTTAAATTTTTAGTTTGAAAGTGTGTTAAATTAGTGTTGAGACAGAAATTCAAATAAAAAGTGTCTCTATACCTTTTTGTCTCATGTGATGTTATTTTTTTCATTACTTGTATGTCTTTCTTTCATCTTTGATTTGTGAGCATGAGCAATTGATTTGAAAAGTTTACCGTGGTGCTTAGTGGAGTTTTCACCTCTAAAAGTCCCATACTATACTTTGATCTAGAACCTTGTTTCGGTTATGTTAAGTGCAATGCTAAAATTGGAGGTATTTGTTTCTGAAAATTATGAGAAAACTCTTGTAATAAAGGTTAGCAAAATCTTCTTTTCCAAGTTGAGAGACAAAGAAAAATCCTATACAAAGCCGACTCAATATCCGCTCCACCATAAGTGCGGTTAGCATAATGAGTTGGGCTAGGATCTTTCTCTCTTGGAAGTTTTAATTTCGAGCAATGATCATGTTCTTATCTTGTATCTTTTATTGCTAGCCTCGTCATGTATTCAGTAACGAGACTCTCACATTGAAAGTCCCGTACATCACCGGATTCCATACCCAACCCATAATATCTCTTTGGTACATCTTATTCCTTGTACACAACCCATGTTTGAAGATTCGTCTCGTTCCTAGCATGGTTTTTATTTAAAATTCAGATTGTGTTTATGCAAAGAAGACGAGCGAAGAACTTCGGAAAAAAAATGTGTGTATGGAAAAGAAAAGAAAAGAAAGAGAAGAGGAAAAGCAAGAAAGGTATGAGGAGGGATGAATCAAGTGGAGATCAAATGAAGTGCAAGGAAGGGCGCCACGTTGTTGGAAGACGAATCTTCTATTTTTCCCAACCATGTGCAATCCGACAATGAGGACATCATCGGTGCCTCGGAGTCTTATTTTCTTTTACCTTTGCACATGTCCACTATTCTATATCTTCTTATCCTTGACACCCTCACATCATGGTTTAATTCTCATGATCATTGGCTCGAAAGGTGAACGACCATTAGAGGGATTTCTTAGCTTGACAATATTTGTGTTGATCTCACTAACCATACTTATAGCTCCACCTTAAATAATAAATGAGAGACTTGTGGAAGGTAAGAGTTTATGAATTGTTTAGGATAGCCACTTCAATGAGTGACATGTGAGGACTTGGAGAAAGGTTTTTGTCTAATACTTGTTGCAGGAATTTTATTTTGAAAAATCATGAAAACCCTCCGATTGAGGTAAAGAAGTAAAGCATGGATGGAGTTGAGGACCTCTAGTGAAAGGTATGAGGTGTGGGGTAAATCTTGAATTGGTAAAATTCTAAACGTCCATGTTTATGTATCATGATCATTGTTTTCATGTTTATTAAAGATAAAGGATTGACTAACTTGTATAGAAAGATTTAGCGGAGCAGGTTTTCAACACCATGGACAAGTGTTCTTTTTGCAAGGAACTTGCTCGAGGACGAGAAAGATCTAAGCGTGGGGGAGATGTTGACGGTGAATTTTGGTACACCAAACATGTTCGTTACACTTTGGTTTGAGCTTGATTATGGAACTAATCCGCCACTAGGCACACTAATGATATGACAAGTTCAACTTTGTATGTGTATTTGGAAGTGTTGTGTTTTTGCAGAAAAACATGGACTAAAGGGACAGAGTCACAACGAGTTTAAAGAAACAATTGAGGAATCCCGTTCGTGTTTAAGTGCAAGGTGAAATCACTCCCAAAGGTGACAAGGACCAATGTGTTACAACGGAGCATCCCCGAGGACTAAAGCGTAAAGGTCGGACTTCATGCGAGAGGACCCCTATCTTAAGCGTGGAGATGACGTCGCCAAAATGATGCAATTAAAGGGGTTCAAGTCTAAAATGATGAGGGGACCCACATGGAGGAAGGGGCGACCGAACCGGGCCGAAGTGGGCCTGGGCCGGTCGGCCCAGGCCGGCCGGCCCACCCATTTTCGGTGTCGGTTCGGCCCCCCATTTCTTGAGCGTGAAGATGATGCAACCTTAAGTTATTGTGGGCGTCGTCATTCGCAGAGGAGAGAGCCATTCGCCCGAGAGGTCGTCCACTAGGGAGAGAGGTTGGAGAGGAGAGAGATTATTCGCGACAAGGATCGATCGAGTCCAAGGAGGCGACCACAAGTGGAGGAGGACGTCGAGGTCCTGCCACGACACCCTCGGAGTTGAAAGAAGACACCGTCGGGAGCGTCACAATGATCAACAGCGCCATGCTTAGCGCCTTGATGGGGGTAAACTTCTCATTTGTCCATGGGGTTGTAAACGATCTTGTTATGTAATCGCTACTCTTTTATGGTTTCAATCTATGAATCTAGTGTTTATATGCTTTGATGTTCAAGGTTAGCTACCGTGCTCTTCGGGAGTATAGATCTCACTACTCCCATAGAACCCTTCAATACATCGTGATCATCATAGGTCTATTTATGAATACCTCTGCGTAGTGACAGTACGAGGGGAGGGAAAGGGCGAAACCGTGGTCACACCCCCCGATAGATTAGATTGGTTTTGTATCTCTTGGTAGTTGCATGTTCAAGTATCGTAGACCCTATGGGCAAGTGTCTTTTATATCTTGTGCACCTCACAACCCTCTCTAGTGTAAAGTAGTTTGCCTTTAGTTTAGTCTTTAGTTTAAAGGTTTGTTTAGTTAACTAGATTAGTGCTAGATCAAACACTTGTAATCCCCTTACTCCGCGGATTGACAAGAACTTAGGAATCCCCGTGGTGAAAAAGGTGTAGGTCCGTACGATTGCGGATCGAAGGTTGTTCGTGTTTCAACCATCAACACGGGGTGTGGTGGGTGGGGAGGAGGCGTGTTCACGCGGGCAGCCAAGGAGGTGTGGGCCGTTCACGGCGACGAAGCTCGGCTCGCGCGATCATGGCAGGTGTCGGCCCCTAACTCCCTGTGCGAGGCATGCGGGAGTCGTGGGTCGACGGGAGGCGGCGCGGGGTCGCGGCGGCCCGACAGGGAGGCGGCGTGGGGTCGCAGGGCCAATCGGCAAGGAGGCGGGGGGCCGGAGGTGTACCGGCAGCGTGCCGCGCCAGTGAGGTCCATTGGGGGCGAGGTGCAGCGCCATGGCCGACATCCCGAGGTCGCCTCTGGGTGGCAGCGGCGCTAGTGAGGGAGCGCGTGCGGGATGAGGGTGTGAGGGTTAGGGTTGTGTGAGATCCAACGGTGGAAAATGTTGACACAAATCTCAAACAGTGAAATTTTGCTTCCTTTCCTGCCTTCCGTAATATATATATTGGATTTCCCATTTTCCGCTTTCTTACACCTTGGGCCCAGTAGATTTGGGCCCAAACAGATAGCATGGCCCAAACCGTCCGCCTCCCGTGATGTGATGTGGTGCGAGCACGAGCTCCTCGGGATGGCGACGCCGTCACGGTCACGTCGTCGTGGTGCGCCTGCGTGCGTTCAACTTGCCTCGCTCTCGTCTCTCGTGGAAGCGAGCGACGCCAAAAGAAGAAAAGAGACCCCAAGCCAGGGAGAAGCTCCTCTGCAGTCGACTGCAGAGTGCAGCTCTCACTGCACGCGGGCCCTGGCGTCCGTCGGGCCCACGCGCCAGCCTCTGCAGCCGACTGCAGAGGATCTGAATCCCCAAGCCAAGCCTCACAAAAAAGAAAAAAAATTAAAAAGAGAGAGAGAGAGAGGAGTAAACTACGATAGCGTCCGTCGAGCCGGAGGCGAGGCGGCGGCGGCGGCGAAGATGAGGAAGAAGCTCGGCACCCGGTTCCCCGCGGTTCGTGGTCCCTCCTCCGTCTCTCTCCCCCCTCTGCGTACGTATGTCTGCGGCTCTGATCTGCCACCGCGCGCGCGATCCGATCCACGCGGCCGTGCGCGTTGCGGATCTCCGCGTCCGCGGCCGGGATCCGGTGGCGGCGGCCGCCGTTGACCTCCCCGCGGCGTCGTTGTTTTACTGCGTTGTGCGTGGAGGCGAGGCGAAGGGCGCAGATCGGGGAGGCGGCCGGCTCCTCTGCTCGCTCTCGTGCGCGCGCGCGCACGGGAAAATTATTTCATTTTGGATTTTTTTTCGATTTTTATTTTTTAAAATTTTATTTTTCGAGGTCCGTCCTGCCTCTCTCGGTGGTGGTGAACTTGAGGGGTTCTGGGAATTTTCTGCGGCTGGTTCTCTAATCGTGATGTGTGGGTGAGGGAGGGCTGGCGTTGGATGGAGAGATTTGTGTCGCAGCCCACTGATTCAGTTCTGCTGGCTTGTGGTGACTGGCAGCTTGGGGTGATCTCGACCCGCTACAGGACTGTGCTCTGTCGCATGGCGTCCTGGGTACATGGGATGAGTCAGAATCGTGATCTGGCGCCACTGTTCCTACGTGAGGTTTTGGTCACGAGATCTTGGACCATGCGACCATGTATTGCTGGGATGCACAGCATGTGATCTGATGAGCATCAGAGCATGTGTCTTGTGCCAGCATGCGATCTGGTGATGTAGTGATTATGCTGCGCAGATCGACATGTGCATTCAATGGGTTTTATTATTTGGAGGGATGTTTCAGGCGATGGTGGCATCCTCTTCTGTTCTAATATTCTTGTCAGTTGCTTTGTAATTGTTGTGTTGAGTTAGGTCTAGTACAAACCTTTTGCACTGGCCCATAACTAACAAGTAATTTGCTCTTGTTAGTGCAAATTCATAATAGAAGGAAATACCTAGTCTGATGTTGCAGTGCTGTAGGTTCAAATGCTCTTGCTTGGTTGGCTTTCATTCCAAGGAGCAAAAGGTGCACTGTATTTGTGGTATAATATTCTGTTCTCATGCTTATTCCCAATGTCTACTGAACTGAACATGCAAGCACCGATTTATGGAATCTGCAATGTAGTGCTGACAGCAGAATTTGTTGTGGGTTTTTGTGTTGGTTTTAAATCTTGTAAAAGTTCCAAGATCGCAGACCTGTATGGTTTTTTCTGTAGGAGCGAGCCTCGTTTATTGTATTTACCTGGCTAATGTTTCTGAGTTGCATCATTTGCTATATTTTTCATGAGACAAAATATGATTTTTACAACTTCTTTGGTGTCTATCAATGTGTTGATTACTGAAAGTTTTGGGGTTCACCTTTTCGGATACCCTTCTTAGATAATCTTGAGCATTTGCCTTAGTGGTTTCACTGTATGTGGTGCACTAATTCTGTCTTATACCGCATGTTTGAGGAATGTTTGAAATAATGGTTCCCCTAATTATTTTCTCTGTTATCGTAGGCTCGTATCAAAAAGATAATGCAAGCAGATGAGGACGTTGGCAAGATTGCACAGGCAGTGCCTGTTTTAGTTTGTAAGTTTCACAAGAATTGTGCTTTGATATAATTTGCAATAAAGGTTGATCTTTTTCTATTGTCTGAGGTCTGGCTCTGGCCATCTGGTGTCTACAAAAGCTGATTTTGGGTTTGACATGAATTATAGAATAGAGTGACCTTATAAGTTTACAGGAGGTTATGCACAGTATATTCACTTTTTTTTTCCGAGTTTCTTTGCTATGTTTCATCTGTTGTTCTGGATATGCTGCAAACTGTATTTGAAAATCATGTCGAAGCATATAAGCTGAGTTTCTGACATTCTTTTTTGCATGCAGCAAGGGCTCTTGAATTGTTTTTGCAAGATTTAATTGACCGGACCTATGAAATTACTCTTCAAAGTGGTGCAAAGACTCTGAATTCCTTCCACCTGTGAGTACCACGAGACATTTTGATTCAGTAGTGTTATATATTACATCTGGGGACTCAACAAGCTCTTAGTGGTTGAACTTTGAAGTATGATATACGCTGTACTGTTTACTTACCATTTTTTATAACGTGGACATTTTTCTTAAAAAGTTTCTTGTTGAAGATGAGAGTTTTATTTTCTTCTTTGACCGTAGATATGCTTCACTATCTTTTTTTCTGAACACGTTGAAGTTTGGCTTCCTTCACTGTACAAAGAGGACACCTTTGTTTATGTCTTTGAAACACATTGCACATAACTTTGCGGACAAGTTCCATAATTTGTTGAATATACCTCATGCCTCATATAACTATGGCACTTGCATATGGCGTTTTGTGTGAATTGATTGATTTAAAAGAGTGCACTGTTTAAAAAATAGCTGCTATCTAAGTTAATGTTTATAATATCTGTAGGTGGGGTTCGAGAACTGGTCGGTCCCTGCCTATGGCCAACTAATTTGTATAGGGAAAACATAAGGTACTCAAGTTAGATCCAACTAATTTTTTGTCTGACCTCTGAAGGAAGCGATGGACTGATCGCTTTCAGCGGAAGTCTCACTTCAAATAAGATCTGAGTTTTGAACATGAAAGCAGGTTGGTTTGGTAACCACTAACCAATTTGTATAAGATCTGAGTTTTGTTTACTTGGCGTGAGTAAGGGAGGCAAACAAGAAGCGAAAGACACCTGGTGGTGGAATGATGAGGTGCAAAGGGCTATTAAGGAGAAGGAGGAGTGTTTCAAGCGCCTCCACCTTGACAAGAGTGCAGCCAACATCGAGAGCTATAAAACAGCGAAGAGGGTTGCAAAGCGAGCTGTGAGTGTAGCCAAGGGCCAGGCGTATGAGGACCTTTATCAGCGGCTAGGCACGAAGGAAGGGGAGAAGGACATTTATCGGTTGGCTAGGACCCGAGAGAGGAAGACAAGGGACATAAACCAAATCAAGTGCATCAAGGATGGGACAAATCACCTTCTGGTGAAGGATGAAGAGATCAAGGATAGATGGCGAGAGTACTTCGATAAGTTGTTTAATGGGGAGGATGAGAGTCCTGTCGTGAAGTTGGACGACTCATTTGACGATACCAACATACGTTTTGTGAGGAGAATTCAGGAGGCAGAGATTGAGGAGGCTTTGAAGAGAATGAAGAGGGGTAAAGCGATGGGTCCAGATGGTATCCCCATTGAGGTGTGGAGATGTCTTGGTGCTAGAGCAGTAGTTTGGTTAACTAAGCTTTTTAACCTTATTTTTCAGTCAAACAAGATGCCTGATGAATGGAGGAGAAGTATATTAGTACCGATCTTCAAGAACAAGGGAGATGTTCAGAGTTGTACCAACTACCGAGGGATTAAGCTAATGAGCCATACAATGAAGCTCTGGGAGAGGGTTATCGAGCACCGCCTCAGAAGAGGGACAAGTGTGACCCAAAACCAGTTTGGGTTCATGCCTGGGAGGTCGACTATGGAGGCGATTTACTTAATACGGCAATTAATGGAGAGATATAGGGAACAGAAGAAGGACTTGCATATGGTCTTTATTGACCTTGAGAAGGCGTACGACAAAGTACCAAGGAATGTCATGTGGTGGGCCTTGGAAAAGCACAAAGTCCCAACTAAGTACATTACCCTCATCAAGGATATGTACAATGATGCGAGGACGGTTGTCCGAACATGTGATGGTGACACTAGTGACTTTCCAATTAAAATTGGACTACATCAGGGATCAGCATTGAGCCCGTATATTTTTGCTTTGGTGATGGATGAGGTCACAAGGGATATACAAGATGATATCCCGTGGTGTATGCTCTTTGCTGATGATGTAGTGTTAGTTGACGAGACTAGAGCAGGGGTTAATCGGAAGCTTGAGTTGTGGAGAGACTCGCTAGAGTCAAAAGGTTTCAGACTCAGTAGGACCAAGACTGAGTACATGAGGTGCGATTTCAGCGCGACTGGACATGAGATTGGAGATGTTAGCCTCGATGGGCAAGTGGTGGCCAAGAAGGATACTTTTCGGTACCTAGGATCGATGCTACAGAAGGATGGCGACATTGATGAAGACGTTAGGCATAGGATCTCAGCCGGTTGGTTGAAATGGCGTCAAGCTTCTGGCGTCCTATGTGACAAGAGGGTGCCCCAAAAGCTAAAAGGCAAGTTCTACAGGATGGCGATTCGTCCGGCGATGTTGTACGGTGCCGAGTGTTGGCCTACAAAAAGGCGACATATCCAGCAACTGAGTGTAGCAGAGATGCGTATGTTGCGTTGGCTCTGTGGGCATACAAGAAGGGATAGAGTCCGCAATGAAGATATTCGAGATAGGGTTGGAGTGGCACCGATTGAGGAAAAATTGATTCAACATCGGTTGAGATTGTTTGGTCATGTCCAAAGGAGGCCTCCTGAGGCGCCGGTGCGTAGTGGGGTTCTAGAGTGGGTCGATAACGTGAAGAGAGGTAGAGGTCGACCTAGACTGACCTGGGACGAGGCGGTTAAAAGAGACCTTAAGGAGTGGAACATCCCCAAGGAGTTAGCTATGAATAGGAGTGCTTGGAGACTAGCCATCAGTGTGCCTGAACCATGACCTCTGTTTCACCCTTTGTTTACCCTTAACACTTCGTGTGTGTGTGTGTTTGTTTCGCCTTTCATGGTTTCCTTTGGGTTTCATCTCTAGCCTACCCCAACTTGCTTGGGACAAAAGGCTTTGTTGTTGTTGTTGTTGTATAGTGCTATAGTGTGGTTTTTCGAAATTGAGCTCGAGGAAATTTGTTATCCTCTGAAGCTGAGCAGAACCTCATCTCATAGGCAAATATGGGTTCTTCTGAATTCTTATCAGTTAATTCCGTCTTTTAAATGTATATCTAGATGTTTGATCGAACTTCTTTTCCTTAAAACTTTGTTGTGTTGTGGCTTACAATGTCACCTGTTCCTTCAGTTAGATTTTGTTTCTGCTTTATCTCTGTGTTCACGATTACTTTATGCTTGATGTTTAAAATTTGAGTGATTAGTACCTAACAATATATTTTCTTTTTTTAAAAAAAATATTCAGGAAGCAATGTGTGAAGAGGTACAGTTCTTTTGATTTCCTAACAGAAGTTGTGACCAAGGTACCAGACCTTGGTGGTGCAGAATCTTGTGGGGATGAAAGAGGGTTACCTAGAAGAAGGTAAATTCAATTTTTATAATCAGCTATTCATGTCTCACTGCAACAAGTGCCTTATTAGTGCTTGATTGAGATTCTCTTTACAGAAAGTCAAATGGCAGTGACCCAGAGAATGATGAATCAAGATCCAGCAAAATGGTATGCCTACATCAACCGTCACAGACCATGGTGATTAATAATGTTATGAATGGCTATGTGGTAATGGATCTTCATTTTTTCAGGCCATAAGAAGCGCGAACATCAGCCCTAGAGGACGAGGGAGAGGTCGAGGCAGGGGGCGAGGACGGCCACCAACCAAGAAAAAGGAAGTTGGTTATGTACAATTTGAGGATGAGAGCAGCATGTTTGCTGAACAAGGTGAACCTTTACCAGGAGAGGAAGCAGTTCCAGAGAGCAACCATAACAACGAGAACATACCCCAAAGTGCACAACCTCCACTAGAGGCTCCCGCGCCAGCAGCTGTGCCAGACACAAGTTCTAAGGTGGAAGAAGCCAACACTGACCATCAGTCAGATTGGCCAATGCCAGATGCTGCCATTGGAAACATTGGCGTCGGGCCATCTGGTTTTGGACATCTGACGGTGCAGGTTGATGAGGATGAGGACTATGACAACGAGGATTAGTCATGGTCGTCCTCTCATTGTATGCACTAACAGGACAGTTTGGTGTTGTAAAATGTAAATATAGTTTGAAAGTAGTTTCTGCAGCTTAGCTGTGATGGGCTGCTGACGTGATGCAGTTATGTAGTTGTCCTGTGTAACTTTTTGTTTCCCAAATAATTGCTTGGTAGTTACCTCTTATTTTACATGATTGAATATTTAAGTGTTTTGTCATATTAAACTTGGTATTTTAGCAGTGGACTTTTTATATATTGTCATGTTTTCAATGATTCCCTGTTGTATGACGTCGTAACCTGCAGTTTTTGCTGTCTTCTGGATTGTGCGTGAACCTTATTTCTCTCTAAATGTGCGAACATTTTGGTTCCAAAAAAAAATATATTATATGTTACAGATGGAAATTTAAACCAAGATGGAGATTGTCAATGACACTACTACAAAATCCATTCAAGGCATTTCCATCTTCTTGTTGTATGACGTCGTAACCTGCAGTTTTTGCTGTCATCTGGATTGTGCGTGAACTTTATTTCTCTCTAAATGTGCGAACATTTTGGTTCCAAAAAAATATATATTATATGTTACAGATGAAAATTTAAACCAAGATGGAGATTGTCAATGACACTACTACAAAATCCATTTAAGCCATTTCCATCTTCATTGTGCGATGGAGCTTGCACAAGATACAACGGATACTCTTCCTTTTCAAATTAGCTAGATGCGTAATGTGAACTGGACATTTACAAAATCCATAAGGAAAAGAAAGAGCTAATCACATTCTGAATTTCATGGAGCAGTGTTCAACTTCCAGGCCCAAATAAGGGATTTCCTAAAATTATCATTCTGGGCTTTCACCCAATGTCACGCTTGTTAATCCAGGTGAGGTCAAAACAAACTAATTGGCATTTAACTTTTCTCCAAGGATTTTATTCAACAAAACAGGGTTGGCCTTACCCTTAGATGCTTTCATAACCTGCAATCAATTGAAACAATACGATCACCAACCTGGTTTTCAAGCTGCAGAGTCAAACATTTTGCTAGTGTTCAAAATCGACAAACCTGGCCTGCGAAAAATCCTTGCAACTTGGTTTTCCCAGCACGGTACTGCTCAAGTTGCTTTGGATTGTCAGCAATAACTTTGTCTACCATTGCCTCAATTGCTGCTGGATCTGCTATCTGCCATTTCATGTAACAAATTTTTTGTGTCATCAAATCTATCAGAAATTAAAATAATGAAATTGCATCAAGTACAGTAGAGTAGAGTAGAGTGCAGCAATGGCCCAAACTATTCTCATGAAAGTACAAGAATATACAAAAGACAATACAAACAAGGGCATGCCAATGTTTTTATTCCAGTCTTTTCTCCTGACTATTGTTAACAGAAATATACATTGCTCCTGACCAACGGAAAAGGTTGAAAGCTGAAAGATGGTGCATAACTATGTATCACAGAATCGTTTAGATTCTCAAACTACCATATTTCAAAATAGTAACTAATCTGAGAGCAGTTACCTGAACTAAATCTTTCTCCTCTATCACGCCCTTAACTGTTCCACCTTTGGCGATAAGCTCAACCAGTATCTGCAAGGACAGATTTATCATGGAAGACCCTACAGGCTCTAATGGTCTAACCAAGACATCGAAGACATGGATCCCAAAATGGGTTGGAGGAAGAAAAAACAAAGTAGTTTAGCAAAGTTACCTCCTTGCCAATTTTCCCACTGATAGTTCCATTCTTGATGGATGCAATAAGTTCAGAAAGCTCCAGAGGTGTTAATTTAGTTTCATTAATGGAGAGCTTTTCATTTTTTAGATAAGCAGCAATGTCACCCATGATCCAGTTGCAAGCCAGCTTTGCATCAGCACCATGCTCAAGAGTAGAATCAAAGAAATGAGCAACCTGGGAAGGTTTATACCGATCAGATTACTTAAGCTATTCTGAACAATAAAGGAAATGCACTATCTTGTCTAGGACAAAAAATTCTGGTATGTCACTGCATTATAAGGTCCATGCATTAGGTCGCCAGGTAAATATGTGATATTTACAAGCAGAATGAAATAGAATCTCTCAATCAAATCTGTGGACACAAACATGCATAGGAAAGAGAAAACAATGCAGAAGATAATTACATTATCGTCATTAGCAAGGAACAGAACATCTTGCATGCTAAGTCCCATATTCTCATAACGCCTGCGCTTTGCTTCTGGAAGCTCTGGCATAGACTTGCTGATTTCATCAATATAGTCAGTAGTGAGAACAACTTCAGGAAGATCAGGCTCAGGAAAATATCTGTAATCCGCAAGTCCCTCTTTTTTTCGCATTGTAAAAGTTTTCTGACCACGCAGACAAAAAAATAATTAGAAATGGTAGTAAAAGGCGACCAAAATAAAAAGCTTAAGGCTAGGGCCAGCAACCTGAGAAGATTCATCCCATAGACGGGTTTCTTGCACAATTTGATCAGCCTGGCCTTCTTTATGGAGCAGAATTTGCCGGGAGATCTCATAATCAATTGCCCTATTGATCTCAGAAAATGAGTTCATATTTTTTATTTCTACCTGTCAGAATTGAAAGAAGAGTGTGATGCCATGTATCATGGTGGATAAACAGTCAAATACTATTTAACTTATTTTCCCTGAAAATAATGTGCAAGGATGCATGTTCCTGGGAATAATTAGCATTACATGCCACCAAATAGCTACTTTTTTTTTTTTGATGAATTATGAGTATTCCCGGATATAACTAGCCCACAATGCGATTTTTTTTCCTTTGCACGGTGAAAATTCAAGAAAAAACATTGTAGATTTGTCAGGACTCAGGACAATGTAGACCCTACTATATTTTGCCTGTATAGCTTAGTTTACTGATGAAACAGCAAGTCATAACACTGAACAAATGTTGCTAACATAGAATGTATCCAAACAATCAGTTAGGGAAGTCTCAAAGATATGGGCATTACCTTTGTACCAAATTCTGATTGTCCAACAGGTCGGACAGAAACATTCACATCACAACGAAGGGAACCTTCCTGCATGTTACCATTACTCACTCCAAGGTACCTAACGATCCTTTGCAGCTCAGCACCATACTCAGCAGCCTCTATCCCTGTTCTCATGTCTGGCTCTGAGACAATTTCAAGCAAAGGTACGCCAGCCCGGTTTAGGTCAACCTAGACAGCCAGAATAGAAACCACAGATTAATAACTGAAGTTGTTGCCGAAGTGATGACCTGCTGTGTAATTCTTTGATGAGGAATTAGCTTTCTTTTCTTTTCTTTTCATTATCGCTTGGTGTTCCTGTAAATATCAGAGCAGTGCTAAGGTTTATTTATCTGTATCAATGTATGTCCTTTCGTGAATCATACTTGCAAGAAATCTAATTCCTTGTGTTCCATCGCATGTGTTTATAGTCAAAGGATTCAAAATTTCAAATAATTCTTCTCTGCGAGAAGAAGGTAATGGCTCTTTTTACCACTCAGCTTAGCCATCTAAGCTATAGCTGGCAAAAGCAAGGATTATTGTTTGGCTGTATTATGAATGGTGGTTGCCGTCAGTTTTTTCACCACAGTGCTCATTTGCTCTCGAGCCGACCTGGCTCTCCCCCTCAGGTATCGAGCTTTGCTGGTTGTTATGGGTTATATTAACCTCAAAATCAAGTTTTTCCCTGTCCTACCAAACTCAAATCCTTTCTCAGCGTGGCTAGGATTCCCCTTGCCTAAGATCCAAATGCTCGCCTAACTCCATTAATGTATATTTCTATGGTTCTACTCCGTGTACATTAATCTAGGAGTTTTACAGTTTTACTATTGCTATGGTAATGTTAAAAGTGATATTGCAGTTCCATAGCTGTTACGCCAGACTAATGTGATAAGCATGTCAAACTACCAGGAAAACTAATAGGAGTACAGATCACTAACAGAACTTAGTCAGGGCAAACCTGAGAATAACTCCCGGATTCAGAATGAAGCAGCTTGCCAGCATCTTCTTCCATGTGAACCCTCGTGATCCCAAATTTCCTATGTCCGCCGCCAAATTCCACCGGAAGATCCAAATCGACGTAGCCCTTCTTGGCAATGGGAATGTCAAACTGGGAAATCTGGTACCCCTTGGGGAGGTCCGGGTAGAAATACTGCTTCCGATCAAACTTGGAGGTCATCGAGATCTCACAGTTGAGAGCAAGGCCCAGCTTGACGGCACACTCAACAACCTTCTCGTTCAGAACCGGCAGCGTCCCCGGGTGGCCCATGCAGGTGGGGCAGATTGTGCTATTGGGCTGGGAGCCGTAGTTGTACGGGCAAGAACAGAACGCCTTTGTGACGGTCGAGAGCTGGACATGGGTCTCGATTCCAATCACAGCTTCAAAACCCTGTGTCTTCTGCTCCGCCGCCTCCTTGGTCGCCAGCTGAATCGACTTGGGCGCCGCTTTGGGCTCGGTAGCCTGCGCACTCTCCGCCCTGGTCGTGAAGCGGGACAGCCGAGGTCGTAGGACAGTGAACAGCAGGCCGGAATCCGATCTGAATGAGATCGGCGTCCTCATCCCTCGGAGGAGGGTCAGAGCCATCGTGTGTGTGGCCAATGCGCCTCTCGCAAATCGCAATCAGTTGCGCCCGCTCACAGCCTGTAAGTTGGAGAATGGAAATCATGAGCGCGCTGGGATTACATGATGATCGCAGAAGGATCCTACAATTTCATGAACACGCTAAGATTCCGTATAGACTGCGCCTCACCTGATCATTCCGCCGCCTCGGCTGAAGCTAGCGGCAATGGAGCAGCGGCGGGCGGGGTGAGGAGAAGTCCGGCGAAGGGTTGAGCGCTCGGCGCTGCTGGTGAGGGCCGGTGCGGAGCGGGAGAGCTGGGAGCGGCGGAGGGCGAGCCGCGGCTGCGAGTGGCGGAGCGGGAGGGGATTGGGTGCGGGCGGCGGAGCGGAGGGGATTGCTTGGGTTTGGGTGAGAGAAAGAGAGTGCTGTGCCGTTGTTGGGTGGGCCTGACCCATTCAGACATCAATTTATGCCCATAGAAATTTCATTCGAGTTTTATCTGCGTTTTGCGCTTTTTTTATGTAAATCGTGTGATATGCTTTTCTTTTCGTAGGCATGCGAAAATTTTGCTTCCAAGCAATGACAGATGGAAATGTTTCTAACAATCTATATGTCATGTCATGGTGTGAATTGTGATTCAAATGTTTGACCAAGGAAACATAAATAGCATGCACATTTGTTAGTTTTAACTCGTCAGTTAAAGCAGTTGGGTGAGTGTTGAACTGGGGGGGTCAGATATGACAAGTACTCCCTTCACTTCATACTAATTATCGTTTTCACTTTTCTAGATACATTTTTTTTACTATACATACATAAATATATCTCTAAGTGCATAGCAAAATGAATGTATCTGAAAAGTCAAAACGAACCGGAGGGAGTATTCTTTAGTAGAAAAAAAATAAACTCGCATGCCAATTAATACTCACTAAATTGTGTACAAGAAAAAAAGGGAAAATAAAAATTAACCCGTAAAAAATAAATGTGTTGTTTCCGCATCCTATGCTGGTGTCCTAACGATCCATCCCAAGCACTCCTTCCTGAGAGGCGAGTCGGCAAATATTGCTTTGATAAAATTTTGCACCTGCACAGGATTAACAAATAGATTGGTTTAAACCAGAAAAGAGACTTGGAATTTAGGATACTTGTTCGACATGGTTAACTTCGGAAAGTCACACGGCAGTTTTGGAGTCCCCGAACACAGGTTGAGATACACAGGAACATATGAGGACATAAATCTTGCCGGATACAGGCAGAACATGTAGACTATAACTACGAACAATCAAAGGACCTATGAGATAAGGCAATGCCCACAAAGAAAATGCTAAACCTCTGAAACTGCACACCAAATACTACGCGAAAGTTAAAATAAAAAGTGTGGGACTGGGCTTGCTCACCTCAGATGATGTGAAACCACAGCTAACTAGGTCACCACTTTCCCAAGCAGCTGTGATGGACTTCAATGACATATCAAGCAACTCTGAACATTACCATTATTTTCAGTGTTATTTTGAGTGAATGCAAAAACCAAATTTAGCTCAGTCATAGATCAAAAAATCCCATAATTAGAATCAACAAAATGTACCTGCTAGCTTACGGAACTTTTTCAATGATGGTACAATTCCATCCAATTGAATCCAAGTGTCATGGTCTAAGAACTTTGTGTTGCCATCACCATTCTCAACCAGAGAAAGAAATAGTGAAGAGAGGTTTTCAAGAGCCAAATGGATAAGGCCTTGCAGCTGTAAGCATACCATATTAGTAAGGATCAAGATTTGATCACCTAAAACATTATGGCATAACATGTATCACCTGCAGTGTCTCTTCTGCTGCCATGTCATCTATCAGAAGCATATCTCTTGTAATTCTAGAGAAAACGGACCCAAGGACATGACACATACTTTTCCTGTAAGTTGATTTTGGCAGTATCGATTCCCACATGATGCGTATCTTTTCCAAAATGAACACAGCCTAAATTGAATATATAGATCATTAGAGTGAAACAATGGTGTTCAATCGATAATTGGCTGCTGAGGATTTGGCACAGGATGAAAAAGACCAATTTAATTCTAGTGGAGGTACAGGAAAGATTCAAGTTAAAATATTCATTGGATGTGTTACGAGATTGCTGATATATTTTTCCCTGAAACCCTGTTAGAACAGTGGCTGAGTAGTTTCTAATTTGGTTTGATAGCTTAGGATCAATTTTTGGTCAGAGATTTCTGTAACTGTACATAATATCTTTTTACCCATATATAGAAAATAGGTAGGGGTCTCCCCTATTAATTTCGTTATAAAAACGTCCTGAAGTTTCATCAAAAGGTGTAGCAACAGGGCACAAGGCTTTTGCATGCATCACAATATAATATTTATAGCAGTTCCAAATCAAGTAGAAGAAAATGAAACACCACTCATTTTGCATAGCGAAGCATGATTTCACCAATTCAACAATCATAAATAAAACAATTCTCTTGCTACTTTCATTGCTAAATATGTGGATTTGACTTAAAACCCATGGTTGTGTTGTTTTTTCTCTCCATTGTGTAGGTGATGTTAAATTGGGACTACGAGCTCGATGAACAAGTGAAAAGCATGTACGAATATTGCCCCCACCCATTCTTCAAAGTTCGAACAGCTCATATTCTTTAACAATGAAACAAACCTGCTCAATACTAAATTTTGCTGACTCATAATGCTGAGGTTGGTGTGTATTCTGAAAACCATCAGCACCATCTATAGCCTGAAAAGCAATGTAATGAACAAGAAAATTTAAATAAGAGTTAACAAGTAGAAGTAATTATGTGTGTGGAAAAGATATATAAAGATCTAGTGACCTCGCTTATGGTGTCAATAGCAAGTTGTATTTGTCGTCTCAACACAACATCTGCCATATGGGAGAAGATTGGTGCTAAATCAACAAAAACAACCTGCTTCTGTAGATCAATAGGAAAATCTGCACGGTACTGCACAAAGCATCCAAAGGTTAGTTAAATGCATTACATTTTGCAAACACATAAAATGTCTAAAAAAATGTTCAATTTGGTTTCCCAAAAATGTGTTTATTGTCTTAACTAAACATATGAATCATTTATTTTTCATGCATACACTAGATTTTCTTACCACACAACAAATGTTGTCCCATCAACCATAGCAAAATTTAGTGAGCAAAGCAAATGGTGGCACAACTTGGACAGTTCAAGGCTTTAAGCTTGTCTTGGGGTTCACAAGTTCCCTGACAAGTGGTGGGTAGCGGTCCTGCTGCGGTGCTGCCTGCAAACGCACCAGAAGGATGGTTGAGGCTGGAGACCGCAGTACATGAGGAGCCCAGACAACCTTGGCACTGGTTGCAGGAAGGGAGGTGTTATCACAGGAAGGTGAGGGAGTAGTGGTAACAAGGGATGCCAGCATGCCAGAGACACAGTAAATGGAGCTGTTGTGGTGGTGGTTGACTGTTGAGGTCACGGGTGATGCATAGCTAAGTGTTACCCAGTGCAATCCTAAGGCCATCACTAGTACTAGTACCAAACTCATAAACAAAACTGATTTCAATGACTAGAGACTAGGACAGTATGGCACAACCTTATACATGAATACAAAAATTGTCACAGATCTGCAGTTTTCAGCGTGAATTCTCACAAAAACACATTAACATAAATCAACCAAATCCCAAATAAAGCATAATAATGGACAGCAAAAGGTTGGATTTGCACACCTGAAATGCGAGGCCGAGAATTTCTTGGGACAAATGGTAGAAGTCATTGTGAACAATAGCAGCCACTTGGCTAATGCTATCAAGTTGCTTCTCTAGCTTCAGGAAAAAAATTGGCAAAGGTCAATTACTCTGAAACAATATTAGTGCCTGAAAGAGAACTGAAACTAGAATATCCTGTGACTTACTTAAGTACAAATGGCATGGCATAATGTGGAAGACTAAAACAATCATTCAAAGTTTGTACACACGAACCTGAACTGGCACAATAGCCTTATACAGGAGTAAGACATCCCTAGCGGCAAAGCAAAACTCCTTAGCAACTCTTGCGGATGACAACGATGCATCCTGCTCTGGTTATTCAACAAGAAAAATGGATGTACATCAAACCCTCATCAATAAGAACTAGCTCAAGAACACTGAAAGCTGGAAGAGTTAATTTGCATGGGAGTAAACACACGACACATTGGCTGATACATGAAACTATGGTAAGAATACATGCTATGTTGAACAGAACAATAGTTATTATGGTCTGTGATAATAGCTGTGTAGAACCCACCAACAGAAAAGGAATGTGGCAGCAGGCATACCTTGAGGGCTCCGTGAACCAGTTCCATTAATAGAAGTGCTGACTTAGACGTAAAACATTTCTCCGGCAGGAAAAGTAGATCAACAACAGAATCACCTCGATCACCAGATTCCTGCAATGATAAGCCTCTTTAGTATGCATGCAAAAACAATGAACCCTACATTATCCTGCTCAGTAGCTTGCCGATGAAAACCCTTGGGTTAACCAAAGCAACTCACCAGAGGGTTATCATAATCATATTGTACAAGAATTTTCCTTGCTTTCACCAAGATCTCACTTCTTTTCCGTACAGCAAAATGAACTTCGACATCATCAACAAATTGGGTCAACTTGCCGTCCTTTCTATCAGGCAAAAGAAACATCATGCTCCTAAGTTTGTTCTCGAATTCAGCTGTACTTCGCACAACATCCTGGAACTCAATTAGCTTGGATGCCTCATTGGGTACAGCCTGAGAAGACACAAATGAAGGATCAGTCCAAAACAATCTGAAACAGCAACTACCGGCATGCAATGCAAATGTCTACTAACAAGAAAACTTAAACGCGGAAGTTCATAGAACCCTAAGATTCTTGTGGTCAATAAGAATAGTTCGTAAGTTAGTTCAGGTCACCCTATACCCTGTGGTCAATTATGGAACTACAAAGATATACTTGAGTCAAACTTTTTCGATTGTTGTAAGTTTGACAATATAACATGCAAATTAGAAGGACAAAATAAGTTTTAGGTATTCAATATCTACATTTCCTGAACCAAGTACTATTAAATTAATGAGAATATATGCAGCAAAGCTAAGACCATTAGAGTGTATCTCTCCCTCTTTCATCTCTCTGGGATAGCAATTGGCTAACCATGCAAATGTCTACAGACATGAGAACTGAAAATGGGAATCTCGTAAAATCCAAACGGTCGTTTGTACTCCCCCATTTCAAATTGTAGGTCGCTTTGGCTTTTCTAGATACATAATTTTTGCTATGCATCTAGACATGCGTTATATCTAATCTTTGAGACAAGCATATGACTACTGGCAGGATCTTTGATCCGCTCAATAAAAAGACTTGTCGTGGTTTTAACTCACTGGTTGTTCTAGGAGCATGGATTCTTTGGAGGACAAGGAATGATATAGTTTTTGTGTCTCGCCCAGGATTGATCAGGTCCTCCTCCTTGCACAGGAAGAGGCCAATCTTTGGATGCTTGCAGGTGCCAAGGGCCTGAGTGGTTTGGTTGCTGCTCGACCTGGTGGTTAGCAGCGACCTTGGTTGTTGGGTGTGGTTGTTATGGGAGTGGGCCAGCTAGGCCTGGGCCCATGATCTACTGTAGCACGTGAACAGGACGCGCGTGAACAGGACCCGAGTCAAGGGATAGGATCAATTAGAGATAAGATTAGGTTAGTTCCTTAAGGGTCAAGTTGATTAGTTTCTTCAGGGTCAAGTCTTCTCATCTATATAAGGATGGGATTGTATCTCCTTTGGGGCAATCAAGAAATCAATGAAGAAGTATTATTCCCAAAATCCCCCAAAAGTCTAGTCTCCCTCCAAGCCGACTTTGCCCGGCTATCTTCCCGGCGGTGGTTATCCTTAATGGACCTCGGTCCATAACATCTGGTATCAGTTAGCTTCGGTTTCGATCTGATTCCATGGCTTCTGCTGCCCTCGCGTCGTTAGCGGACTCATGCGCCTCGATAGTGGACTTGTGCCGCGATGCACGGGCGGACTGCGAAAAGCTGCTCGACGTCTTCGCAAGATTCCAGCGAAAGGAGGCAGCAGTGCGCCTTCAGGCTAGGGCGCGTGGGCTGCTTGCCCGGCGTAGAGCGGCGGCGCTGCGGCTGCAGCGGCAGGAGGGGGCGGTGCGCCTCCAGGCTGGGGCTCGCGTGCTGCTAGCACGGCGCAGGGCGGCCGCGCTGCGGTTAGGGGCGGCGGCGCGTGGCTTCCTCGCGCGGCGCCGAACACAAGTGCTGCGCGTGACGAGGACGACGGTGCGCAAGCAGTCTGCTACGGCGTTACGGCTGCAGGCGGTAGCGCCTGCCTTTCGTGTGAGGTCCCGGGCCTGGGCGGCGCGGGCGCTGCCAGCTGCGGCGGTGCACAACCTAGCGAGGAAGACGGCGAGGTCGCTGCGTGCATCGCGGGGCAGCTCCTATCTTTCTCCACGGGCGGCGCACGGTACGGCGCGATCTTCGACGCCAAGGAGGGGTTCGGCTGCGGCGGGTGGCTCCTCTGCTCTGCGACTGGGCGTTGGCCTCTGGTGGTCTGCGTGGGTTGCGACGAGCAAAAATCTGGTGGGCTCCTTCGGCCGTTT
This sequence comes from Cenchrus fungigraminus, assembly GCA_036936925.1. Lineage (NCBI taxonomy): Eukaryota > Viridiplantae > Streptophyta > Magnoliopsida > Poales > Poaceae > Cenchrus > Cenchrus fungigraminus. The sequence goes on along the minus strand of CM072768.1, from coordinate 55,453,092 downwards.
GTTTTCAGCCCACGTACATCCGCATGTTGGGCTGCTAATTCCATGGGACCCAGGCGGTGAGCAAGTGATTCTATATTCGTGTGCTTCAGATTGGCGTGCTCCTGCAGTTGAAGATGGGCCTCCATATCGGTTTCGTCTCTTTGTCAAGAATAATAAACTTAGGCCGAGATGTAAAAGGCTTAAGGGTCTGTCGTGTGTCAAGTTAGTCATAGTAGTCGTTCTGGTGCAGCTCGAGGGCGAGCTGCTCAATAAGGGCGGGGGAGTGTTATGGGAGTGGGCCAGCTAGGCCTGGGCCCATGATCTACTGTAGCACGTGAACAGGACGCGCGTGAACAGGACGCGCGTCAAGGGATAGGATCAATTAGAGATAAGATTAGGTTAGTTCCTTAAGGGTCAAGTTGATTAGTTTCTTCAAGGTCAAGTCTTCTCATCTATATAAGGATGGGATTGTATCTCCTTTGGGGCAATCAAGAAATCAATGAAGAAGTATTATTCCCAAAATCCCCCAAAAGTCTAGTCTCCCTCCAAGCCGACTCTGCCCGGCTATCTTCCCGGCGGTGGTTATCCTTAATGGACCTCGGTCCATAACAGTGGTTGCCTCTCAAGAAGAACAGGCGCGAATGTAATGTGTGGTGTGGGTTTGTATGGCCATTTTGGCCTTTTTCTCCTATCTTAATGCAATGATACGCAGCTCTCCTGCGTATTCAAGAAAACAAATACGTTATATCTAGGTGCATAGCTAGGGGCAGACCTTGCCCAAAATCTGAGAGATAGCAAAATACTTAGAGCACAAAAGGGTGAAAATTTGTTGCTTAGCTTAGCTCAAAAACTTTGTAAGGATAGTAACTGAGTTTAGTTCCGCCCCTGTGCATAAGTAAAAACTATGTATCTAGAAAAGCCAAAACGAACTACAACTTGGAATGTAGGGAGTAATTTTGTAAGGATAATAACTGAGTTTAGTTCCTTTCCTTTTTCTTAAAAATGTTTTTTTTCTATTTCAGGACTCCGTTCAATTGGTGAAGGATAACATAACTTAGTTCACTAAAGCTATTAAACAATATACACAGGCTGATGAATGCAAATCAGATCATCAGCATATGTTCTAGCAGAAGTAGATGTTTGATGAAGATTATGCAAGTTCAGATATAGTAGCTTTGTCTAACATTATAGACAGCGAAGCTATTCACAATGGCATTACTGCAGTGATAGTGATAAGAACAAAGCATGCTTCTAAAAAAGGCTGGTCATGAATAGCAGCAAGGAAATTGGGCAGTTCTTAAGCATTTCCTTTCTCTGATAAATAAGGACCATACCTTGGAGAGAAAGTGTGTGATAACCAGGTCAGCAATTCTTGGCCAAGTTAACTTTGCAAAAGACTGAACCCACTTGCTATTTTCCATGCAAATGAACTTGCAACTGAACTTGATGGCATCAATTATTCTTGAATATAGATTCGAACCATCTTTGTTGTCCTTCAACAATAACAACCAGTAACATAAGTCAAAGAAATAAGTTTACTTAGTCAGCAGAGAGTATAAAACGAATAGTGGTTTGTGCTTCCAGATGTACTAATATCTATTCCCCTGCTAAATATTGCTACAAACCAGATATATTTATTTGTTGAATTGTTTCTTCAAAGGAAGATACAGTTTAGGACAAGCTAATTAGTTTATTTTTAACAAAATTAGCTTCTCTTAAACATTATATTTAAAAACAGTGGGAATGTATTTAATGTCTTGAAAAACCATGGCAAAGGCACACAACTGACAATTGAACTATGTCAATATAGATCTCAAAAACAGGCATCTACAAACACTTTCCTCTATAAATCAGGAAACAATATGAAATGCTTACTTTTAGCTCCTGTGAAGGGACTATGCTCAAGACTGATACAGGGTGTTTTGGATCACCTTCCGCAAATACTTCTACAGAAACTGCAACATTTGTGTTACTGATTGCTGGAACCAGAATATTTTTCATCATCAAATCTGCAATCTTTGCCATCCCATAGTCTAGGGCATCAATGATCTGCATAAAAATAATGAATGACAAAGTGATACATTTGGAGAAGCTCAATATTACCATATAATGTGGGGTCAACACAATGCAAGGCTATCATTGCATGGCAGTACCTGCCATCCAACAAATTCTAGAAGGGATGGCACCTATTGTCTTATCCCCTAAGTAAGTTAAGTTAGAGATACGGAAATATTAAAAATAAGAGCGAAATGCAGGTTCTCATTTTCATCTGGGTCCATAAACCCTCAAAGTGATCATCCAGGTTCTTCAATTTTTAAGTGATCCATTCCATGTGTGAATCCAGATCTATGGTTGGACCTCGAGCGAACTTAGAATGATCCACTTGAAAAGTTTAAGGACCTAAATGGTCACTTTGAGAGTTCTAGAGACCTAGAGTGCATTTCACTTCAAAATAATGTGCAGCCAAGTATATTCAAAACCGTGATACGTAGATTATAAAAATATGTTCGAGAAGAAAGAGGAATGGAAATTTAATTTACAAATTAGTTGCCTTTAAGGACATATCATTCTATCAGTTGCTTGTCAGGAAAACTCATCTCTGTTCACAGGAGTGAAATTATCAATACATGACAAACATGGAGTAGATCCTTCTTACTTTGAGCTACACAGCCACACTGGTCTACCCACCCTAACCACACCACCGCTTTCTTCACAGACCCAGTGAGCCACCAGGGCACATAACATCAACATACTATCTATTCCGTACGATTCGCAGCAATTGTTGTTTTAGCCTCTTCTACTATATGTATCCAAAATAACTGTTACTCCACAACTTCAAGATAGCTTTGAACCATTTTTCAAAATTTTATCCATTGATTCCTTCATTATTTACCTCATTAGTTCTTGTGCCCCAAGGCTAAAACTATAAGTATTGTAACCAGGAGGTCCTTAGCTAGAAATCCAATCTAGTCTGCAACATATCGAAAGAAGATCCAACATATGAACACAGGGGGCTGGGCCGGCTGGCTTAGGCTAATGTACAATTTGTGTTCTGCTTGTTGTCCATCAAACCTCCCAATAAGTTTCATTACCAAAATCGCATGTATTGTTTACAAGTATAGGGTTATGGTATTCACTGGAGCTCTCAAACCATAATGCAGTAGCACTGAATGGATTTTTGCAGTACAACTCACCTCCAACGCCTGCAGCGCAACAGAAAGCTCAACACCATGTGTTTGACTGGAACAGCATCTTGGAGTAGCACTCACCACCACCTTACCTCCCTCCGATGCAAACTCCATGCACTCCTCCACATTCTTTGCAAGCCCCACTTGCAGCTGCATCATCACCATAACAACAATTCGGAAACAACAAACAGCATAAGCTCAATCACTACAAAGCAGAAGCTCCTCCTCACCTCGTCGACAAGCTGCTCCCAGTCGTTCCTGAGCAGCCCAAACACTACCGGATCGTCTTCACTGGATCCAGATCGCTCGGGATTGATCAGGAGAGGCTTCAGTTCGGCAGCAGCAGCGGCGGTGTCAAGGGGGTTCGCTGCCGCACGGGCCTCGCGAAGGCGGGCAGCAAGGGAAGCAATTGTGGAGGCGGCGGCGAGATGCTCCTGACGCTCGGCAAGCTCTTGACGGGCGGCGAGGAGGCGGTCGGCGAGGGCCTTGAGGTCGGAGAGGTCGGGCGAGGAAGCGAGAGGGGCGAGCGCGGAGTCGAGGGAGGACTCGAGAGAGGCGGAGGAGTCGACGGCGGAGGCAGCGCGGGCAAGTGAGGAGGCAAGGGCCCCGCGGTGGGAGGCGGCGAAGGAGAGTGCGGAGGCGTGGAGGCGGTCGGAGCGGAGGCGGAGGCGGTCGATGAGAAGGCGGAGGTCGGGCGCGGAGAGGGGCGTGGAGGGGTCCGAGGCGTCGGCGGTGGTGGAGAGGAGGAGCTCGCGCACGTCGTCGGCGGCCATCGCCGCCGGCGGCCAGTGGCGGCGACGGAGTGCTCGGCGGCCGCGTGGATCCAAATCCAAACGGACGGGGACTTCGGTCGACTGTCTGCGCTGCGGGAAGGAATTGAGCTCGTGCTGAGATCTACTCTGCCGGAATTACCTCATTGCCCTTAACCATTTCGTTTTGTTCAATTCAATTGCATATACATTTTTTTTTAAATACAATTTGATTTTTGTTTGGCTTACTTCTCACATTTTAAATTTCTTTAAAGATTTCTTGCATGTGCGAATAGAGGAGGCAAGAAGATGTAGACAAGTTTGTCGGATCCAAGATGGGCAAATTTGAGGAAAATACATGACCGAGTGGGTTACCAGCTACTCCGTAGCACTCTATACAATTTATCTTTGCCCAATTTATGTTTCTGATCAACATACAACTGAAAATATTTACAAATACTCATTCAAAGGCAATCAACCAAGACCAATTTAGTTTCAAATTTAACAGTCATTGTGCATTAACTTCTCCTTCGCGCTACACTTATATTATGTGGAATTATGAGGCACCATTCTTCACGTCAAAGAGAATTTCAGGTCAATTTTGGACATTTTCCAACAAAAAAAGTCATGTTTGTAGGAACAAATGTGCATTACGTAACACTTGGCAAAACAAAGTCAAAGAATGTGCATTATCTTGGCCAACCTGTTTTTACTATGTTTCGCATAAGAAAATTACTGTGCCACCACAGACTTCACCCAATAGGCAAACATATAGGATAACTTAAGGACAGGTGATAAATCATCAAGAAATAACTGGTGAGACATATACTCCGTACATATTTAACTGTACAAAAGGAATTTATTCTGATTCAGATATCAGTTTTACATATAGAAGCGCAGCAAACATAGACACCAAGCACTGATCATGTACAACACTAGCCTGATCAGATCACAGGCGATGGATCCGTTTCTTATTAGCTGGCAAAATCATACATTTCCACCAAATAAATGAATGAACACTATACACTGCATGTAACCCTGATGCATCACAAAAGGCATCCAGTTTTATCTCTTATTCTGTTTAATTTACATCCCCCTCACTCGAGGGGTGTTACCATTTTGTTCTATAATTCTCTTCATATAGATGCAGATTCAGCACCTTAGCTTCTTTCCACTGTATATCTGTGCACCTGTGCAGTATGATTGGATAATTAGTCTGAAACATGTCGTTCCGCAGTCCGCGGATGGCACGTCAGTCAGTCCTCGCAGTACTCATAAATTGCACCAGTATGATTGAAGCCACATGATACATGGACTGCTCTTGCATTCTTGCCAAATGGCACCATCATAGGTTCAAAATAATCTACATCGTTTCCATGCCCCTGGTAGAAAGGTAGTGTAAGCATATAACCAGTGATTGGTGGGGATTACACATGCAGTACATCGCCATTATGAAAAACAATCAGTTGTAGTGACAGCAAATAACCCACCAGTTGTCCACCAGAAGAATGGCCTTCTTCGAAAAAAGTGCCATTAGCACCTCCCCAACCCCAGGTGTAGATGTCATCACCTGGATGTTTTCAGATGATTAGATCACAAAAACACTATGCAACGAAATATGGCCAGAATAACTTCTTTTAACAAGGGCTCCAATTATCCAATATATAACACAGGTACTTTTGTCTTGTTGCCATCCATTTCAGCTTAACAAGCCAGAGCGAAAGAAGAAGAAAAAACTTCACTCCATGCTCATGCCCCAAAAACCTTCCATCATCCATATTGGTATCAGTATGGGCCACTACCCAGAATCCTGCTAGAGCCCTTTTTAAAAAAAATGTAGTCTTTTTTTAGAACCAGAGCTGCAGAAAATACAGTACTGATTTTTTGAAGATGCATAGCTAATCTGATTCAATCTGCAAATGGCCTTTAGAGACTGTTTGGAAAGGGGATCAGGATGAAAACCTTTGGGATGTATTTCAATTCTGAGAAGTTCCTAGATCGATTCTTATCTTCCAAATGAACACATTGATATTCTGACTCTATCAAAGTTGAGTGTACAGATATACAGAATAGAGGAACACCCATTTATTTGCATGTAAGCACAGATAGCTTAGAGCTTAGTTTCACCATTGGCAATGACAAGCACGGAAGCACCTGATATACTTATACTATAACAGATAACAGAATTCAACTCATAAGTCGTAAGTGTTTGTCACTTTAAAGTATAGCCTAGCCTACTGTTCTATATTCTTGTTGCTAGAACTTTTCACACAAATATTCCAACCTACAAGATTATCAGCAAACCAAAGTGTGTATTGAGCCTTAATTGAGAAAGGAGTTACCGATAAGAACTAACATACTGGTGAAAAGGAAGTATAATTAGCATACCTGAAATTACAGCAGTGTGCTTCCAACCACAAGACACCTACAGAGGGCATTTCAAGGACTCGATATCCAACATAAGATATACATAAAATGCTTTAAGCGATGCATCAATACAAGAATTATCTTTAAGTTATGCAATACACAAAAAAAGATTGAAATAAGTAACAAGAAGTACAAACCTTAGTCACAGGAAGCTTAAATACTGAGCTTTTCAAAATTTCTGGAGAGCGAACCATATCGGTACCTCTGGTGAGAGATAGATGATTATGTAAGAATATAACTTTGACACTTAATACACACTAAAAAAGGTATGATACAGGTTAAAATAGGAAATGTTTATTATTGAAAATTTAATAGATGAAATACCCCAGACCAAGGCAGCCATTTTCATTTGAACCCCAAGAATACAGATCACCACTATCTGCAAAACAACACCTTAAATATTTCAAAATTGTATGGAAAGTCACAACTAAAAAATTGATAGTTTATATTAACAAAATACAAAACAAAGACTGCATCAAACACCAATACCTGCTACTACACAAGTATGGTAACCTCCACATGCAACTTCTTCTGAAAACGGTATCTCGTCAACAATAACTGGTCTGAATGCTTCATTTGATCTTCCAAATCCCTAAAACTTTATGTTAAATCGAAGGAAATGATGGGAATATAAATTATTTCGGTGAGGGTAGCGAAAAATAAAATGACAATGTGGCCTGATTGGACACCACCTTTTCAGTCTTCTGCCCAAATATGAACAAAGTACCTTTTTCTGCAATTTTGACATAGGGAAATCATAAGATTGGGCAATAGTAATTTGTATAATTGATTATTGCTTTTCTGTAAGCTTACCATCAATGCAAGCAGAGTGCAACATTCCAGCAGCTATCTTTTTAATCTAGCCAATGCATTCAAAAAACAGAAAGAGAAGAGAATCACCACATGACAATAATATAAACAATACTTTTTGATTAAGAGGGATATTGAGTTTCAAAGCAAATACCTTGATACCGTCAAGGTTTTTGATCAACCTTGGAGTATATTCACTGCACAAATAAAGATATAGTTACCAATTTATTATCCTTCTAACAATTCAGCACCATATAGTGCAAACACTCAGAATTGTGAGACCTATTTTAGCCTAAAATATCAGGCAGAATCCTTCCAACTTTCAAACTTTCTATATGTCACCAAGCATATTACTCAAAACCTCACACTACATGATCTAGCAACCTTGTTCATTTTAAGAAAACCACATACAATGCCCATATCTGCCACATCAAATTCATAAGCCACAAGCTTAAGATATGTACAAGTCCCATCCCTATTAAAATCAAAAAACTTTTATGTGTACTTAGGCAGGACAGCTTGTACTTGAAAATTTTCATCACTTATGGGTTTTTTTTCTTATCTTATTTTCTGAATAGAAGACAATAAATGATTCTGTAACATGAGTACATACACAATTAAGTGCCCAACAATTTTTTTTACAGATTAAGTATTTATGAAACAAACAGTACCATACATTGAGGTAAGGGAGAATCCCAGTATGCTAGATTGAGGCCCATGTCCAAGCCTACCGGAACCACCAGCTCCCCAACTTAAGACTTCACCTCCGTCTTGAGAAGCAAAAGCAAGAGAGAATTAGACTCTTCAAGCCTCAAGGTAGCAACACTTAAATACATTGTTATGGAACATCGATTTGCTAGTCACCTGTAACAGCAATTGAATGCTCTGATCCCAAAGCAACCATTTTCACTCTGAAGTCAGTCAAACAATCAACCTTTGTTGGGGTTGAAACTACTTTGCCTGCCCCTAATTCAAATCAAGAAAAAACAAATGCACCTCAGAAACTAAAGCTGATGTTGATATATAACTTTACTGCAAAAAGGATAATTAGGAAAATTATAGAAGCATGATTATGCTCCATGCAAAATAACATAAAAACATGTACGGCAAGCTCTGTGCTCAAGCAATATCTAAGAGCTATATGAATTTCCCAACCTCGTGCAGAGATTTTATTATATTTTTTCATGGGACCAAGTGACGCCAGATGCCACACTCGTCAATACCAATCAGTTACCGTTGATAGTTCCAAAGTATATGCACCAGAACATTCACCTGTAAGAAAGTGAAGAATCGGGATGGTGTGATTTAATTACCTTTTCCAAGGCCAAGCTGGCCACCTGAGTTTCTGCCCCAAACAAAGAGTTTACCATCCGCTGATCAAGAGAGTCAAGCAATTTTTTTAGTGCAAATTGGTAATACAATTATTATGATGCACACATGCGCAGTACAAAGCAATTTGGTAAATTAATATAGGAGGTGGTAATCACATTTCCTTGTATGTTCTCATTATTTCCAATATCTGTAAAAAAAAGTGAACAGATGGGCAATAACATGTCATTTAAGGTGTGAATGCACAACTTTAGGCCCAAGAAAAGGGCACAATTCCATATAGCCCTTTCTTAAAACAAAATAAATGCATCCTACCCAAAATGTAATTTTGATTTTATCAAATCTACTTTACATATTTAATAGAATAATAAGGATTTTGATTTTATGAAATGTACTTTCAATATCTATTGGAGTAATGAGAAGCATAGCAACAATCTTATAATGAATGTATAACAGCAACAGACCCGCATGTCCCGCATGTAGCTTCATAAGCGACAACTGGCGATATCACCTTGTTTTGTTGAATCAAAATATGCACATAACATAATCTAATTATTTTCTCTTACCAGTAATTGCACAAGAATGATGGTTGCCAGCTGAAACTTCTACAACTCTCTCGTGAAATCCAGAAACTTCAACAGGCTCCTGTACATGACAAGAGAAGAACTGATTTCTATTGACAAAGATAGAACATAGTATGTGGAGTGATAAGATTCATAGGTCTCATCATTCAAATTACAGATAGGAAAACCAATGCTAACTGAATTTTTTTACACAATAAAAGGTCCATAAATGCTGTAAACAATAACCAATTACGTATGTTTTGTTTTTTAAGCCCAATATATCTAACATCTAGGTGCAAAATGTGGCTTTGACAAGGACCAGTTTACTTCTTTTTTTTACATACCAGTTAAATAATATTGCCTACCTCCAAGGATTGATATATGTGCCTTCAAGGTAATATAAAAGTTACTTCACTGGAGTACATAATCATATGGTAGACTGTTTTTTATTACATGAATTAGGACTTATAATTGCCCCCTAATTTGTCTCCTAGATCATTTTTTTCCCACCAGAGTTAGGAGGATATAGCCAAAGTTCTGTTAATAGGCAATGTAGAAGCATACACATAAGACTACGAAGGTCAAGAAATGATACCAGCGTATGCGTAACAGAGGATCCTATCCCGAGCTGCCCAAAGTCGTTTAGCCCGGTGGCAAACACACGCCCGCTCTCTGCACAAAACACAAGGGCAAACCTCGCCCACATTACAACGCAATTCAAACAGAAAATGGGAAAATGATAGTTTGACGAGAGCATTAAATGCTGATCGTTCACTCACATGTGCTAATTTCAGTCTGGAAGAGCGTGACATTGTGTAGTATCTATTACTAGTACAGCTATGATTACACCTACTTAGAGCAAAATTGTCAAAATCAAGCGCCTAACATATCTCGTAATGTTAAGTCTGGTGCGTAAACACAAGTAGTTCAACTACATGAACCAAGCCGCTGAATCAGCTCAAGCATGATCTCTCGAATTACCACACAAGTAGATGGTTATGCTAAAGAGAAGATGAGGATGGAGGAGGAGAACGGGGGGAGCGTACGGGTGAGGAAGAGGGTGTGCGCGCCGCCGCAGGAGAGCGAGGCGGGCGGGTCGGCGGCGCGGGATAGAAAGAAGGGGCAGGTCGTGGGGCTCCACCGCGACTCCAGCGCGCCCAGCCCCAGCCTCCCGTAGTCCCCGTTCCCCCAAAGCGCCGCCACCCTCTGCCGCGGCGCCCCGGAGGCGGCGGCGTCAGACGAGAGACACCGCAGCAGCAGCGGCGGCGGCAACCGCCTCGTCGCCCGCCACATCGCGCTCGGGCTGCAATGGTGGCGGAGTGGAGAGGAAGGTGGAGCACGCGGCGACGGTGAGCCCACGTGGGCGAGGAGACGGCGTTCGCTGAAGAGAGAGAGAGAGAGAGAGAGAGGCGGAACGGAAACGGGGCGAGCCCAAATGTGTTCATTTGTTGCGCAGAGGGCCCAATGTAATTACGGCCCAAGGCTTCAGACACAGTAGGCCGTAATTCAGTTGTTGGGTCTCAATTTTGCGAGCGTTCAGATAAAAAAACTTTGGATCTTTTTTTTTTGCAACTTTATTAGTCTGATGAACAATGTTCTTTTTAAAAATAGACCGTCTTCTATTTTTTCATCAAGGTTAACACTTGTCTGGTTTTTTTTAACCTTGATGAGTTTGCCTCTACACAGCAGTTTTACATTCACTTTTATTTATAGGAAAATTTTGGAACTATACCAGAAAATTTGGCCGACTAATGTATTTCCAAACCATGAGGCGGTTTACTTTCAAAAACAAAACCATGAGGCGGTAGTTAGCAAAATGGCTGCCCCTTTTGTATCGGCTTGACCTTTCCATGCATGGCTGAGGTTGCAGAGCTTAGATTGGCGAGGAATCGATATATCCAATGTTCCGATTGTATGATAAACACCATTCAAGTTGTTTTATTCACTAAATCTGCACATGATAAACCAGTATATTCTCTCTAATTAAATCCATATGATATAATAAGACTAGCATTATTAGCCATGTTTTGATGGTTAGTGCAATTTACACGCACGATCCATTTTTTGCCATGGTAGAAGTTCAAAACACTCTGAAGTTTCAGCTAGCCATGCCTTTTCATTTTGGCCTCGACCAATTTACAGTTTGGCTAAGTGTTAGATGAAATCATTTCAAATGTCACCGGAAAATGCCATATAACCCTCCAAATGACAGACAGCTCCCGGTTCCCTTGGTTAATAAAACACACGTTTATTTCTTACTCCGGTCAACGCTCACATTCACATGCTTGGTTCTTGAGTCAAGCGCCCATTTATAACATGGGTAACCAAACATTAGGACAAGCACAATTTCATTGCACACTCAGTCTCAATGGATTTCATGAAGAGTTTCTTACATCAATTTTTGCTGATGTGACAGTGAGAGAAAATAAGGAAGTTTTATGAGATGTGAGGAGTGTTTTATCCCTCATGAAACTCTACTGGCATAGTTACCTAGTTTTCAGTCTAGGTAATTGTACAATGAAACTGTACAGTGAGACTAGCCGTACTAGATTGGAAACTAGGTAATTGTGTCAGTACAGTTTCATGTGGATGAAACTCTCCACACATCTCATGAAACTCTCTCATTCTCTCTCATCATAGCAACAAAATGGTGATATGTATCATGTGCAAACCAACCTTTTCATGCAAACCTGCAAACTTCTAATATGGATCACATGATATTGATCCAATAGAGCGCATGTGACTATGTCATTTTACACTTACCGCTCACTTATAATCACACTTTTGCAAATCCACCATTTCACCTCCCCAATACGGCATACGTCTTCTTAGATCAACATTATGTGGCGCAGATAAAAAGTTTGCAAATTTACACGGAGAGCGAGTTGATTTGCACTAGATATATGTTCTCGAATTTAATACCATGAAACTATCCGTAAAACCTACGTTGAGACTAACATTATTTGGACTCAATTTTATCAGATTTTTGTTCGGTAATCCCTCTACTAGTAAAAGAAAACGTAACTGAATCGGAGCCCATTTCCATTTCGGCACCGACGAGAAAGAGCCTCGATCCAGTTCTTCCGTTCAAGATCTGCCGACGAGAAAGAGGCTGGAGTTCTTTTTTCTGACAGGCAAAAAGATCCTAAAGCAACTTTGTAAATTACCCCGACAACGGCAAAAACGCCTCTCTCTTTCACGCTCATCACCTCTGCCATCTCCGACCTGATTTAACCTGGAGTAGTTTTTACCAATGCAACTTTGTGTACTATTCCTCCAACAGACCAACACCATATGGCACAAGCTGCTCCCAAGTTCAGAGTAAACTATGCTAAAAAAAAAGTTCAGAGTAAACTGCACAAAGTCTCCCTAGTACTTCCGATAAGAAAAATGCACGACGAGGCCTTCTCGAATCTGCAGGCTGCTGCAGTGCAGCGTGCTCGATCGCAACGGCAGCACCGACCCCCAGATCCCAGAGAGATAAAAGAATCCCCCGCCAACCAACTGGTTCGCCGATCCCTAGCCGCGTCGCGCGGCGAGCCCCAAGCCGGCGCCGAGCACCTCACGTGACCCATCGATCGCCGGGGGTCGCATCGCTACCTCTCTGTGCGTCGCAGTCGTCGCAGCCTCGCGCTTTGATCTCCGCGCAGCTGCCGTGCACACCACTCCTCCTCAGTCCTCACTCGCTCCGGGATCCACGCTCTCTCGCCTCTCCTAGTATGGCCTCGTCGTCGGAGGCCGCCGCAACAGCGGCGAGCAGTAAGAAGGGCGCCGCAGCGCCACCGATCAGGCCGCGCTGCGCGCGCGACGCGCTCGTGTTCGCGGCCGGCGTGGCGGCGGCCGTGCTGGCGCTCCTGGGCCCGGCGACGTCCGTGCTCGCGCCGCCCGGGTGGGGCAGCCGCGGCGGCCTCGTCGCCTTCCCCGTCCCGGGCCCGGGGGACGGGCCGCGCACGTTCTACGACGACCCGGACCTGTCCTACGCCGTGGTCGGCGGCCGCCGCGTCACCGGGTGGGATGCCAAGCGCGCGGCGTGGCTGCGTTCGCGCGGGCTTGCTGTCGGCGGCCGCCGGGAGCGCGTGGTGATGGTGTCGGGTTCCCAGCCGGAGCCGTGCCGTGGCGCCGGCGGCGACCACCTGCTCCTCCGCTTCCTCAAGAACAAGGTCGACTACTGCCGGCTCCACGGGATCGAGCTCCTCTACAACAACGCGCTGCTGGAGCCGTCCATGGTGGCGTACTGGGCCAAGATCCCCGCCGTGCGCGCCGCCATGCTGGCGCACCCGGACGCCGAGTGGGTGTGGTGGGTCGACGCCGACGCCGTCTTCACCGACATGGACTTCTCCCTGCCCCTCGCCACCAAGTACGCCGCCTACAACCTCGTCCTCTACGGCTGGCCCAAGGAGGTGTACGAGAACAGGCGGTGGCTTGGGGTCAACGCCGGCGTGTTCCTCATCCGCAACTGCCAGTGGTCGCTCGACTTCCTCGACGAGTGGGCGCGGATGGGGCCCGCGTACCCGGAACACGCCGCGTGGGGGAAGAAGGTGAAGGCCGCGCTCACCGACAGGGACTCCGACGTGGCGTGCGACCAGTCGGCGCTCGCGTATCTGCTCATCACCGGCCGGGACCGGTGGGGGGACAAGGTCCACCTCGGCGCCGACTACTACTTCCAGGGCTACTTTGCGGAGATCGTGGGGAAGCTCGCCGGCGTCGCGGCGCGGTACAAGGCGGCGGAGCGGGGGGACGTCCACGCGGGGATCCGGAGGCGGCACGCCGAGAGGGAGCACCTGCGGTACGCGGCGGCGCGGAACGCGGCCGTGAGGGCCGCCGTCCCGGGCCCCGACGGCGGCGGGCAGTCCGGGTGGCGCCGGCCGCTGATCACGCACTTCACGGGGTGCAACCCCTGCGGCGGGAGGCGGAACCCGATGTACTCGAGGGAGCTCTGCGAGGGCGGGATGCGCCGCGCGCTGGGGTTCGCCGACGACCAGGTGCTCCGCGCCTACGGGTTCCGCCACGCCGGCCTGCTCAACGACACCGTGCTGCCGCTGCCGTTCGATTTCCCCGCCGCGCGGCGCAACAAATGAGGCATCCATCGTCCGCCGCCGCAGTAAAGGAATTGGGCCTATCTGGGCCTGAATTGTATCCATCTTTTTGGTTGGCCTGTCCAAAGTTGGGCAACCCATCCATCTTGGCCTATCTAGGAAACTCCAAGAATTCCGAGTTTCCAACAGAAATTACACTATTTCTAGTAGATGTTTGCAAAACTTTGGTACTCTGATATGATCTTAGATTGTCAATGCCTTTTGAATTCTTGGTACAATCTACAAATTTTTCTCAGATTTGTATATGAATCTACAAAATCAGAAGTGCAATCAAACAATTAATCTGCTCTCCGCATGCATATGCAGCTTCCGAACTGTCACCACAAATGACAAATGAGCACATAGCCAACTCCAAAAAATGTAGAAAACGGGGGAAAGGCTTCAAAAAGAATGCAACCGAGCACGTTTGAAAAAAAATACAAGCAAGCAGGCGCGCGCAAAACCCGCGCGTACTCTACGGCTGGTTTGCATTTAATTTGGGTTATGTCTACGGACAAGCGCGCGCACAAAAAATATTTCGGAGTCAAAGGGAGCAAGAGCAACTACTAGGAGAGAGATATCTAAAAAAACTACTAGGAGAGAGATTCTCCGGCTATAAAAATAAAACCGACAGATTAGTTGTGACAGAAAAATACTACGTAAGAAGTTATACGGCAGATTAATTGTGAGAAAAAAACTATTGTGCAATAATCCAAAACAAGACGCTGTCAAACCCAAACCTGCAAATCTGCAGCGAAACGTGCGGTGCACCTGCGCATTTTGCGTGCACCGACGACACATGCACACGTACCCCCAACACATGGAGTAAACTGTACGACGCTTGTAGTATATGCTCGCTAGCTAGCTCGTCGGTGGCAGCGATCGAGCTAATTAACGTACTAGTTAATTAACGTGACTCGGCACGTTCATGTAACATTGAGTCCAACAACCTGGGTTTTTTTACCAACCGGTATGTTATTACCGCCGGCCAGCGGTAAGGGTATACCGCAGCGGTATAAATGGTAACCGCTATTTACCGTTCGAATTCAAATTTCCAAACGAAAAGCGTAGTGCAATCGGTTTTTTTGGGTATACCGAGCGGTAAGAGCGGTAACCGTAGCGGTATAAATGGTAACCGTTTTTACCGCTGCGTTTTTTTGTTTTTTTGTTTTGGCTAAGAAACATCAAAATTTTAGCATGACCTATGCACATATTAATGTAAAAAGATCACATCAAAGCAACAATAATTAGTCCCATACAAATACCATAGTCACTACCACAATAGCCTCGTACACAAACTCACAACTAAATAAAATCCTACCTATAGATAAAATGACATAAATAAAATGCAGGTAACTAAGTGGCTAATTCACAAACTCACAACTAAATAAAATCCTACCTATAGAAAATATATCTAAATCTGAAACAAATCCTACCTAAAATTGGATCCTACCACAAATCCTACGCAGGTTTTTTTTACCAACCGGTATGTTATTACCGCCGGCCAGCGGTAAGGGTATACCTATAATCCTAAATCCAACCTAAAATCCTAAATCCTAAAGCAAAATAAACCTAAATCCTAACACAAACCCTACCTAAATCCTAATGCAAATGGTACCCGCATCCTACAACTAATTTCTACTAAATCCTAAAGCTACCTACCTAAAACCTAAGTCTCATACACTCCATTAAAAAAAAGCCTTACCTGCACAGCAGCGGCTACCGCCGCCTCCCGTCGCGGTATACCGCCCTCCCGGGGCGGGATACCTCTCCTACCGCGCGGGAGCGGACGGATCCGGCCGCGCCGCGGTATACCGCAGCTCCCACGCGGCTTACCGCCGTCCAGGCGCGGTTTACCGCCGGCGGCGAAGCGGACGGGCAGCAGACCGAGCGGGTTGACCTGCGGTCGAGCGGGGGAGAGTTCTGGGCGACGAGGGCGACGCGCTCCAGCCAAGAGGAATTTGGATAGGGTTCCTTTGTGCCGGTTGGGCCTGATGGGCCTTAACGGGCCGACGCCTATTTTTTCTTTTTCTTTTTTTCTGTAACTTCTAAAGCTCAAAATAAATACTAAATGCACTCAAATTTGAAAACTTTTGACACCATCAGATTCTACAAATCATGAACTATTTTTTAGGGATTTTTATAGATTTTTTCATTTTTTTGAATTCAAATTTGAATTTTTTGAACCCTAGCGGTTTTAACCGGACGGTACCGTTACCGCACCGGAGCGGTAAAAACAGTTACCGCGGCAACCGGTGCGGTAACGGTGGGTAAAAAAACCCGGCCAACAACACAATGCAAATGCATATATGCATCTCTATGGACACTGTGCCTCACCAAATTGTCCAACAGACTATGCAAAGGAGGAGGCATTTTGCATTCCCAGGAGAGAGGCGATGCAAAAATACATCACCTCCCTCCTCAAATGCATTCGCGGCAGCGCAGGGTGAGCTGCGCGCATGCAGAAGGGCGGCGCGGCGAGCGGTGCGCGGGCGAGCGGAGGTAGCGGGCTGGGCGAGCGATCGGCGGGGGAGGGCAGGAGAAACGGTGTTGCGCGCGGCTCACCGAGCTCGCGACGGCGAGGCTTGGGTCCGAAGGAGACGAAGCACAATGGCATGCCGAGCTGGCCCTTTCTTCCCCGACACTCATTTTCCTCGAATTCGAGAAATTGGCCACACAAACAACGAAATTGGCAACGGAGTGCTCGACGGCGTCGACGGTGTTCGTCGTGGCCGCGTTGACGACGAGGCAGTCGGCCTTGGTGGTGGCCCGCACCGCCTCGAACACCTCCTGCATGACGCGCGTGGCGATTGACACCACCAGCACGTCCACGAGCGACACCTTGGCGCGGAGCTCCTCTGAGGCTCCGCCGTGAGCCGAGGGGCAATGCCGCGCGATGATGGAAGCTGCTCCGGCGGCATACGGGGCCGATGCGGGGCGAGCACCCAGGCGAGCGAGCTGCTCCGGCGGCGTATGTGGCAGAGGCGCAAGGCGAGCACGCGCGGGCTGCAGGGTCACGGCAAGCGCCCAGGGGAGGTGAGCCGCTCCGTCACCTTTTGCCTCTCCCCTGTTGGAGACGGCAGCTTTTCCCTTCTCTCCTCTGCACTGTTCACAAGATGCAAACATGGTTTTGCCCCTTAAAATTGCAACACCCTGTTGGAGTCAGCCTAAACAGGCTAACACGTTAGGGTTTAGAATTTAGAGATGAGCTTTTCGTTCTTTAGTTTTTGTTAGGATTGCATGGGTTTTGTTGGGATTTGGTTGGGCAACTGATGCAAAAAAAAAAAGTTTGGTCATCCACTAAAAGGTTATCCTACGTACATCTCGTGTCTTGGGGTTTGTATAAAATAGCTGAGGATGAGGTCAGTCTCAAATCTCAATGGAGGGTGCCATAAAAATGTCACGGGCTTATATCACGACACGTCAACAATTTTATGAGAAGCGAGGAGGGAGATCGAGTGTCATGGGATGAGAGAGAAGTGTCATCACCATGACACTCTGCTAGCACAATTCTCAAGTTTGTAGTTTTGATAACTGTGTGATGACACTTCCTACTGAAACTGATCGCCCCCGCTATTTTTGTCTACTAGACCGTTCTTGTCACACTGATTGTTTCTCAGAGATTGTTCCTTGCTGATTCACAATTTACCCTCGGGAATGACTTGCACTGCAACACCGTCGGCTGGTAGTAAAAGGAGAGGGGTAAAGAAAGCAATCCATCGCCCATCTAAAAAAAGAAAAAGCTCTGCAGTCGCTTTGCTCCATGTGGTTCATCTTTTAGACTGTCAGGGTTTTGTTTCGACTGCTACTCCGTTGCTTTCTTGGTCCCACAAAAGTTGCTCGTTTAGTTTTTATACTAGTAAAGTGCAGGTGCGACACGCACGTATTTCTGATTTTTTTTTTGAAATATATATTTAATATATCAAAACGATATTCAAATTTTTCATATTTTGAAAGACATCACAAAAATAGAATAAATTATCTAAAATTCACTTCTACCCTAACTCTTTCAATTCTTTGTGTTCTGTTTTGCATCCTTGCGAAGCTTCTGGACCGGGTCTATGTGCATTTCTTGTCGTTGTGGAGATGGCTTCGCGCTTGTTTGAATCAATACTGCTCTTGAAAATTTCTTTGTAACCAGACGCCAATTGTTTTAGCTCAACTCTTCCTATGTAATAACCTCCATTAAGGGCAACTCCAACTGATCTCCTAAATTCGGACCCCTACTTCTTCATACGAGGACCTCTCATATGGATATAGGGCTTTCATTTTCCTTCCAACTCCAACCCAACTCTCATATACCCCCTTACTTGCACCTAATTTTCTTTTTTTATTCCTTTCTTACGCGCGGACCCTACCTGTCAGCAACTGTTTTTAACCCCACCCTCCCTCTCCTCCCAACCCTCCTCCTCTGTCTCTTTCTCGCGGTCTCTGCTCCCCCTCTCTCACATCGTCGTCGCCCCCATCCCCACCCTCCCCGCCAATGGCCTCCATGGGCGCGGCCTCCTGGGCGGACGGCCGCTGGATCCACGGGCGCGCGCCTCCGAGGCGGACCGCCGCCGGCCACGGGCGCGGCCGCGAGGCAGGGAGCCGGGTGGATCTCCACCGAGCCCCCATGGGCGCGGCCACGGGCGGTTCTCCGCCGGCCCCCATGGGCGCCTCCGTGGGACGGCGGCCACGGACGCGGCCGCGGGGAGGGTCTCCGCCGGCCCCCATGGCCTCGGCCGGAGGACGTGCCGCCATCGACTGGAGGGGCGCAGCCGCGGGCACCTCGCCGCCGCCTGGGAGGTCTAAAACTCTGTTAGAAGTGGAGCTCTAAAACTCTGTTATAGAATAAAAAAACACATCTGAAACAGACATTACTGCACAAATGTAGCAACTGCTTAAAATATGGTAAAAGATCAGAGTTACCACATCGGAGAAACACACAAATGTTCAGAGAAACACACAATGTTCATTTATGCAATTGAAAGAAATTCAGTTGATCAGATATCATAATCACACACATGTACAGAGTGTAGTAAAGGACACTTTCCAGAAACCAGCATTGGCCGGTGATGATGAGTTGAGCGAAGACAATGAATCGAAAGAAGCAATTGCATCGATAACCTAATCCCTGCATTATCCAAAACACCATTACATGGCAAAAATACCAACTCTGACATAAGCCTAAAAACCATCAGAAAGAGCCAGTTACTGCAGAAATGTAAACCACTGTCTAATCAGATCCAAAAACTGCATAAACCCATCAGAGAAGACGCGATCGTTCTCAAAGAATCGAAGGCACCTAAAGAAAGTAGCCAGCGCATGCGAAACATGTGATGCCGTAGACATTGCGGCAGGCATACCACAGGAAGACATGCCTCCGTGGTTGAGGTTTCACCGGCGCCAGAAATAACCGCAGCCCGAGTAGGGCCACGCCGGCCTCTGCCGCGGCGGGCGCATACGGCGGCCTCATGGAGGCACCCAACGGCCAGAGTCGGATGCCGGCCTCCCCCGCAACGGGTGAATCCGGTGTCAGCAAGCGCCGGATCGGCGACCATCACGGCCACCGCCGGCTCGCGCCGCGCCGATGGGGCCCATCGGCGGACCGTCCTGGCCGCGCGGGGAGGTGTTCCCTTAGGTGGCCCCCTCGCGCAGCGCCGGTGGCGTCGCCTACCGTGGCCGCGTCGATCGGGGCCGACGGCGGCTCGTTTTGCGCGCGCTGATGGAGGCACCCGCAGCCAGCATACCCCTAACGTCAATGCAGCCGCCACTCGCCTGCCGTGGCCGCTCCGTGCGAAGGCATTGAGGAGGCAGTAACAGCTCCAGCATACAGCGCGCAGGAAACGGTCTGCCGGCGGCGCGACGCTTTCGCTCTAGCCTCCCAACGGCAACCAGCGGTGAGGCAACCCCACGCGCCCCACGCGACTATAGAATTCCAAATGGGCCGTCCGTGCCTAGCCCGATCTGGCCCGGCCCTATGCGGCCCGACACTATGCGGCCCGATGGAATCTTCGTGCCGGGCCGTGTCGGGCGTCGGGCCCAACTGGCGGCCCAGGCACGGCCCTATGGCCTGTTTTTCGGGCCGGGCCAGCACGACACCGAAAACGGCCCGATGGGCCGGCGCCCGGCCCGGCACTACAACACAGCAAACACAGCAGAGGAGCGTCAGCCGCCGGGGCAGGGGCGCAGGGCGTCGGCCGCCGGGGCCGGGGGCAGCGGCACAGCCCGCCACCGCGGGAGGGGAGGGAGCGGCGGCGCAGGCGTGGCCACCGCGGAGAGGGGAGAGGGCGGCGGCGCAGGCCACCGGCGGGGCCACCACGGACGGGAGGAGGCGGCGGTGCAGCACAACAGCCACTGCAGAGAGGAGAGGGGTCGGCGGCGCGGCGCGACGGCCACCACAGGAGAGGAGGGCTGGCGCCGCGGGCCGCCGGTGGGGAGGCGTCGCGGCCACCGCGGGAGAGGAGGGCTGGCGCCGCGGGCCGCCGGTGGGGAGGCACCGCGGCCACCGCCTGGCACGGCCGGAGCACCAGCCCTGGGCGCCGGTGTGGGATTGAGATCGAGAGGGAGTTTTTTTAGGTAGATCGGGAGGGAGTTGAGGAGGCAGGGTGGTGCGGCTAGAGGTGGGAGGGGATGAGGAACAGGGAGGGGCGGCTGGAGACGGGAGTTGGGGATGAGAAAATTAGGGTTCCTAGTATTTATATGGAAGATGTAAAATTGTTATCGGGCCACTCATCGGGCCGGCGAAAATCGGGCCGTGCCTCGGGCCGGCACTATGGGCCGAAGTGGCGGCCCAGGCACTATCAACCTATCGTGCCGGGCCGGCACTAAGCACTATTGGTCGTGCCTCAGGCCGTGCTTTTTAGGGTCGTGCCTCGTGCTGCCAATCGTGCCCGGCCCCTTTGGAATACTATACACGCGACACCGCTAGAAGTCCGCACCCGGGGTCATTTTTTTAATGTCACGGTCAAAGGGCGGGTGGTGGGCCCGGCGGGTGGGTAGATGCGGGGTGGGTGATAAAAAAATTATGTTTTTGGCAGAAACGCTCCCCAAATTGCGATTTTTACGGTCGTTTCACCTTTTTGGTCATCACACAACCTGACGGGTGGGTCCGGCGTGAGGGGTAAGGCGGACCCGAATTATGTGAGAAAAGTTTTCAATTGTCTTCGCTCCTTATAGTATAGATAGAAAAATTGTTTAGTTTTAAAATTTTGTTTCACAAAAAATATTCTTTTAGCCCATGGTAAAGAAGTACGTACGGAGTAGTTCGACTTGTTTCCTCTGCATGCAGTCTCGTTGGAATGAAGAAGAACGTTTGTTTTTTTTTGCGTGCTGTGATGTTTTGATTGTGATTGAACGGCGCTGAGATGCATCGTCTGAGAGAAAAGGGTGAAATCATCCATGCATCTTAATTTTATAACATACTCCCTCCGTCTCCGAAAGAGTGTCGCTGTTAGTTTCCGTGTCACAAGTTTGACCGGATTTGTAAAAAATATATATAACATTTTAATCTTTAAATAAATTTGTTAAAAAATTAAATTCAAATATCTATCTAACTATATTAATTTTGTACCATAAATATTAATATATTTATATATATATTTAGTCAAAGTTGTTTCTCAGGAAGAAAAACGATACTGTTTTGGAGACGGAAGGAGTACTAGTTTTGTTTTCTGAATAAACTTCTTGCTCGCTTTTTGTCGCGCTTGAGATCTCGACTGCGTACGCACATTGTAACTGTACACTTGTTACAGCACGAGCACGAGGCCCAAAGAAAAAGGAAAGAAAAGGGTAAAAAAAAAAAGCTAATGATCCGCGTCGCGCGTCGACACCTCACGTGATCGATCATCCCGAGCTCCAACGACGACGGCAAGGCCGGCCGGCCACACCCACACCCGGACCAGGAGACGGCAGTAGTTTTATAAGTCAATCCTCTACCTTGTACCCGGCCACCCCCACGGCGAGCCGTCTCCCCCACGCCGGCACGCCACGCGAACACGGTAGTCACGAATGGCCGCGCAGTCGTCGGAGGCCGCGCCGTTCCGCGTCGTCTCCGAGTTCCCGGAGGCGTGCGACAAGCAGCACGGCGGCGCGGCGCCGAGGCCGGCCGGCCGCGCGCGCGACGCGCTCGTGTTCGCGGCCGTGCTCGCCATCCTCGGCTCGGCGTCGCTCCTCGGCGCGCCCGGCATAGTGGCGTCCCCCGTCCCCGGGCCGGAGGACGGGCCGCGCACGTTCTACGACGACCCGGAGCTCTCCTACGACGCCGTCGACGGCCGCCGCCTCACCGGGTGGGACGCCAAGCGTGCGGCGTGGCTGCGGTCGCGCGGGCTCGGCCGGCGGCATGCGCCGGAGCGCGTGGTGATGGTGTCCGGTTCGCAGCCGGAGCCGTGCCCCGGCGACGCCGGCGACCACCTGCTCCTGCGCTTTCTCAAGAACAAGGTCGACTACTGCCGCCTCCACGGGATCGAGCTGCTCTACAACAGGGACGTTCTGCAGCCGGCCATGAAAGGCTACTGGGCCAAGATCCCCATCGTGCGCGCCGCCATGCTCGCCCACCCGGAGGCGGAGTGGGTTTGGTGGGTGGACTCCGACGCCGTCTTCACCGACATGGACTTCTCCCTCCCGCTCGCCACGCGCTACGCCGGCCGCAACTTCGTCGCCTACGGCTGGCCCAACAAGATCGCGAGGAAGTCGTGGCTGGCCATTAACGCCGGCGTGTTCCTCATCCGCAACTGCCAGTGGTCGCTCGACTTCATGGACGAGTGGGCGCGCATGGGCCCCTCCTACCCGGAGCACGCCCGGTGGGGCGAGGTGGTCCGGGACGCGCTCGCCGACAAGGGCGACGATGCGTGGTGCGACGACCAATCGGCGCTCGTCTACCTGCTGCTCCACAACTGGGAGAGGCTGGGGAAGAAGGCGTTCGTCGAGACCGAGTACTTCTTCCAGGGCTACTGGCTGGAGATCGTGGACCGGCTCGACGGCGTCGCGGCGAGGTACGAGGCCGTGGAGTGGCGCGCGCCGGGGCTCCGGCGGCGCCACGCAGAGCGGGAGCACCGGAGGTACGCGGCGGCGCGGAACGCCGCGGTGAGTGGCGCCGTCCCGGGCCCGGCGGGCGGCGGGGAGAAGGGGTGGCGGCGGCCGCTCATCACGCACTTCGTGGGCTGCCAGCCCTGCAGCGGTGGGAGGAACCCGATGTACTCGAGGGAGAGCTGCGAAGACGGGATGCGCCGCGCGCTGGGTTTCGCCGACGACCAGGTGCTCCGCGCGTACGGGTTCCGGCACGCCGCGCCGCTCAACGACACCGTGCGGCCGCTGCCGTTCGACTACCCCACCGCGCCAGCGCGCAGGTGACCGTATTTGTGATGAGTTGGGCCTATTTGGGCCTTATTTGCACCGTGATCACCATTCACCACCTATAAAAACCTTTTAGGAAAAAGTCCTTTCACCGTCCCTCAACTATCACCAAAGTTAGATTTTGGTCCCTCATTCAGAAAACCGGGTATGCTAGGTCCCTCAACTATCTAAACCGTTTATTTTTGGTCCCTCACTGGTTTTGACAGTGGTTTATGATGATGTGGCAATGGACCCCACATGTCAGGGGTGGGCCCACCGTCTTTCTTCTCCTCTATCCTCTCTCCCCTCTTCCTCTTCCCTTCTCCCGTCCTATCCGGTCAACAACTCCGTCGGCTCCTCCACCACGCCGTCGCCGGCCGTCTCCTCTCCTCCTCCTCCACCACGGCGCCACCACCTCTCCTCATCTCCGAGCTCCACCCGCTCTCCCCGCGCCACCCCTGCTTTCCACGGATCGAGAAGCTCGCCGGCCGTGGCCTTGCCTCTGCGCGGCGCCAGCCCCGAGCTCGGGCACCACCGGCGGGGGCGAGCGGCCTCTGGGCTCTGGCCCGCGGCCTCCTGAGCTGGACGTGGATCCACGATCTGAATCGCCGCCGGAGCCGAACGCGGGTCGGAGTAGGTGGAGGCGGAGCGGCCGGACCCCGACCTCCGGCGGCGCACCCGCGCCCGCTATCCCTTCTCGCCCCTGCGCCGGCCGGAGAGGAGCCGCCCCGGAGCACGGTCGCGGCAGGGGAGCTCCGGATCCGCCTTGCCACCATGCCGCCGCCGGGTCCTAGGGGAGGTATAGGGCCTCCCTCCTTCTCCCTCCTGCCACGGGCACCTCCTCATCGAGCTCGCCATTTACCTGGATCCGACTACCGCCGCCAGAGATGCCGCTGGGCGCTCCTCCTCCGTCGCGACAGGGCAGGAGAGCAGAGGCCGCTGGCGCCCCTCCGCCGCCGCGGCACATCCTCGATTGGCTGGCGGAGCTTGACGATGCGTGGAGCAGCGGCGAGGACGTGTCCTCGCGCCGGCCACCGGGGAGAAACACCGCGGCCGGCACCTCCATTGCCGCTACCTCGAGGCCTCCGCGTTGACCTGGATAGAGAGAGAGGCAGCCTTGGAGAGAGAGGCACCTGGCATGTGGGCCCCACCGCAAACTGTCGTGTGGGTCCTAGATCCACGTCATGCAGAAGCACCTCAAAACAGCCGAGGGACTGAAAACAGACGGTTTTTGAAGTTAAGGGACGACCAACATCTAGTTTTAGAGATGAGGGACGAGGGTCAGACTTCAATGATAGTTGAAGGATGGCAAAAGGACTTTTTCCAACCTTTTATAGTTTGGTCGTCAAACTTCCTCCCTTTTAGATGTCCTATATATACTAGTTTTATGCTAAATTAATCTTCTTTTAACTTCAACTAATTTACCGAATAATATTAATATTTGCAGTACAATATAAAATGCATTAACAAGTAACAATACATATTTCTTGCTGAACTTAACATGTCGATGTTTCATGAGTAAACCTGATGAAATTTAGAGAAGTTTTACTTATGATAAAGTTAAAATGATTATATTTCCAAACATCTTGGATTATTTTTTTTGAAACGGAACCTCTTGAAGTTATACTGTTCTTACTCCCTCTTTTTTTAAAAAAAATAGAGGAAGCACATATCTACAAATTTGGGGGCACTAATTTGACCTCAGTTTGTCAATGTTGACTATCCCTTGTGGAGGTTTAGTCAACTCCACTGTATGTTGAACAATTAGGTCACATGATCGAAATCAGTCTAAGCTGGTTTACCATGAGTAATTAATCTTCTTTTAACTTCAACTAATTTATAGAAAAATTATTAATATTGATAGTACAATATAAAATGCACTAACAAGCAACGATACATATTTCTTTGCTGAATTTAACATATCAATGTTTCATGCACAAACCTGATGAAATTTAGAGAAGTATTAGTTATGATAAAATTAAAATGATTATATTTCTGAACATCTTGAAATTACTTTTTTTAACGGAGCCTGTTGAAATTATACTATTCTTACTTCCTCCTTTTTTTTAAAAAAAAAGAGGAAGCACATCTCTACAATTTTTTGTGCACTAATTTATCTCAGTTTGTCAATTTTGACAATACCTTGTGGAGGTTTAGGCAGCTCCGTTGTATGTTGAACAAGTAGGTCACATAATTGAAAAATCAATCTAAGCTGGTTTACCATGAGTAATGTTTCATATATGTCTCGAGATTGGAACCCTTTCCTAAGAAAATGAAAGTTGCTTCGTCGGAATCAATATAAGCTGCTTTACCATGAGTAATACTTCATATATGTTTTAGCTTGGGATATTGGAATGTACTACCTCCGTTCCGGTTTAGATGTCGTTTCGGACACACAAAATAGCCTGCAGCTAGTACCTGTTTCATGTCCGAAACGTCAAACAAATAAAAACGGAGGGAGTAGGCTTTACACAATCAGAAGCTGAAAAGAAACAAGTGGGTTTCACCATGGACTTTGATATCCACAAAGGTTGCAACAATCTACAAACTGAATTGCTACAATGAAACAATATGCTCTCCGCAGTATATGAGCTAAACCAATCAACCTTAACAGCTAATTCTCTAAAAAACGAATATATACCTTTCAGCCTACGTTTGGCAGATTATCGGACCTCTCAGATTATGTGTTATTTTACTTAGATCAGAAATTTACATTGCGCGACAGAAAAAAAATAAAAATAATCTTCATATTCAATCAACATATGATGGGTTATTTTTGTTCGAGCAAAATATAACAAATGGGAACATATTCAGATGCAAAATATAGAAAACCATTAGCATTGTTAGCACATGGGCGCTAGATCGGTAACACTGAAATCATGTGTTTCATATGATATTACTAGAAAAAAAAGGGCTTGATTGAGCATGCTTCATTGAGGTTCTTTAATTACAATACTAACTATAATTAGCCTTCTCCATACTGAAATCAGCCTAAAGGAGTACTTACTAAGTACTGTCTCATCTCAATCCACCAGCTATAGTGACAATACTGTAACTCTGTTATTACGGAATACGGAGTATAATCCGATTAATTGGCAAATCGATGCAAGCAAGCAGTAAGCGCAAAACCGCTTCCACATTATTGGGGCCTATTTCTAATTTTCTACAAGATTCTCTTGCTAACCTAACCTACAAATCTGCAACAAAACGTGCATTGCACCCGACACGCACCCCGAACATAGCGCAAAGTCTATGGTGACTTTGGTAGAAAATTGGCTCAGCACGTCTGTCTAACACAAGCTAAGATATTAGCTCCGTCGTTGTGCTCATTATTTTGAGCTTGCTAATAAACCCTATATTTTGAGACCTATACCCTGTACAATATCGTCATTGCACGCTTAACGTTGCAAGGGTAGTGATGACTGGAGACAAACATAACATGAGTGGTTGGTGGCGTCAAGCCACACCGCCTTTCTCGCACACGCCACCGGAAATAACAATCGCTACGTACTAGGAGTGTGCGTCGGGGCGCTGGCCCCTCACGTGCTGAACCGAACTCCAACGGCACTACGGCAGCTAGGCCGGCCAGGAGTAGTTTACAAGTCACAGGCGAGAGCGCGCGCGACCTGCCTGCAGTGTGCACCCTGCAGCGGCGAACCACCGGCGAGGCGGCAAGCCGATCGAGCGCGAACGCTAACGCTGAATGGCCGGGTCTGAGGCCACGCCGCTCCGCGTGACGGCAGCGGGCAAGCAGCACGGCGGCGCGCCGCCGCCGATGCTGGCGGGACGCGCGCGCGACGCGCTCGTGTTCGCGGCCGGCGTGGCCGTGGCCGTGCTCGCCCTCCTCGGCTCGGCGTCGTTCCTCGGCGCGCCTGGTAGCAGGCTGCTTGTGGCCTTCCCCGTCCCGGGGCCGGAGGACGGGCCGCGCACGTTCTACGACGACCCGGAGCTCTCGTACGACGCCGTCGACGGCCGCCGCCTCACCGGGTGGGACGCCAAGCGCGCGGAGTGGCTGCGATCGCGCGGGCTCGCTCGACGCCAGCGGAGCGCGCCGGAGCGCGTTGTGATGGTGTCCGGATCGCAGCCGGAGCCGTGCCCCGGCGACGCGGGTGACCACCTCTTGCTGCGGTTCCTCAAGAACAAGCTCGACTACTGCCGCCTCCACCGGATCCAGCTCCTGTACAACAGAGATTTCCTGCAGCCGGCCATGACGAGCTACTGGGCCAAGATCCCCATCGTGCGCGCCGCCATGCTCGCCCACCCGGAGGCGGAATGGATTTGGTGGGTGGACTCCGACGCCGTCTTCACCGACATGGACTTCTCCCTCCCTCTCGCCACCAGGTACGCCAGCCACAACTTCATCGCCTACGGCGTCCCCAAGAACATCAAGAGGAAGTCATGGCTGTCCATCAACGCCGGCGTGTTCCTCATCCGCAACTGCCAGTGGTCGCTCGACTTCCTCGACGAGTGGGCGCGCATGGGCCCCGCCTACCTGGAGCACGCCCGGTGGGGGAAGGTGTTCCGGAACGAGCTCAGCGACAAGGACTCCGACGTGGCGTGCGACCAGTCCGCGCTCGTCTACCTGCTGCTCAACAACTGGGAGAGGCTGGGGAAGAAGACCTTCATCGAGACCGAGTACTACTTCATGGGCTACTGGGGGGAGATCATGGACCGGCTCGACGGCGTCGAGGCGAGGTACGAGGCCGTGGAGCGGCGCGCACCGGGGCTCCGGCGGCGCCACGCGTAGAGGGAGCACCTGCGGTACGCCGCGGCGCGGAACGCGGCGGTGAGCGGCGCCGTGCCGGGCCCGGCGGGCGGCGGGGAGAAGGGGTGGCGGCGGCCGCTCATCACGCACTTTACGGGCTGCCAGCCCTGCAGCGGTGGGAGGAACCCCACGTACTCGAGGGAGAGCTGCGATGACGGGATGCGCCGCGCGCTGGGGTTCGCCGACGACCAGGTGCTCCGCGCGTACGGCTTCCGGCACGCCGCACCGCTCAACGACACCGTGCGGCCGCTGCCGTTCGACTACCCCGCCGCGCCAGCGCGCAGATGACCGTCTCTGTAATGAGTTGGGCCTATTTGGGCCTTAATTGCACCGTGATCACCATTCACCACCTTATAGTTTGGGGCACATCAAATTTACGGGCGACCGGGAGTTTCCTCCGGTGCGGTCGATTTCCGACAGTACATTTTCTTTTTTTTATTTATAGTGCGTGGTCTCTCTCACTCACGTCCCGCTGCCTATCTCTCACTGTCACTGGTGCTCAAAATCCGTTCGGTCGTTTCTTTGAGGGAAGCAATGGAGCAAAAAGATGAGAAAAAATCGAAACCAAAACTTTTAACAAAATGTTTAAATAAATATTTTTGAAAAAGTTTCGTAAAACTTTTTGTAAAAAAGTTTTTAAAAAGTTCGAAAAACAGAAACAAAAATTTTGGAAGACAAAAAATAAAAAACAAAAAAGCTATATAGAAAAACTGGAAGGAGAGAAAAAAATTCGAAAACAAACTTTTTAAACAAATTTCTAAATAAATATTTTTGAAAAAGTTTCGTAAAACTTTTTGTAAAAAAACTTTTTAAAAATCTCGAAAAAACAGAAACAAAAATAATAAAAGTTTCAAAAACAAAAATTTTAGAAAGAAAAATATATAAAAAAAGGTTCAGGCAAAAACTTTGGAAGCAAAAAATCTAACGCAAAAAAGTTACAGAGAAAAACATTTTGAGGAAGAGAAAATTTCGAAAAAAAGATCTGGGAGAAAATATCATGAATCAAACTATATTTCGGAGAAAACTTTGGAAACAAAAATCGAGAGAAAAGTTTCTGGAAAAAGTTTTGGAGAAAAACGCCGATGAGTGGCGCCTTCCCGCACTGACTTACTTGCCGCCGCCGCCTCAGGAGCTCGCCGGGGCTGCCGCTGCACCCTCCGTGGAGCTCGCCGGGGCCGGAGCTTCTCCCTTCATGGACGTCGCTGTGGCCGCCCGGGAGCAGCTTGTCGAGGACGTGAGCTCAGCGCGCCGGTCGGGAGCAGCTCACAGGAATCCGGCGGAGCTTGCCGTGCTGGTGGAGAGCAGCTCGTCGGGGACCCCGGACCCGCAGAGCTCGCCGCGCTGGTTGGGAGCATCTCGCCGAGGGGCCTGACGGCCGGCTGGATCTAGAAGGATAAAAGGAGAAGAACAGCTACCGTGGGTCCCACCCACGTGTTCCACAGAAGCGCGTGAGTCGTGACCGCTTGGAGCGCTACGCGCGGTCGATCTGAGACTCAACATCGGGTATAGTTTGGTTGTCAAACCGGCAAATCCTATCTATGTCTTCCGGAAGGTAGTATGGAGTAGCAACTTCCAATCGGCATACAGCCATAGCCGTTGGATCACAGAGACCCTTCCCTCACCTGCCGCCTCCTTCACGGCCTCACCTTGCTCACGTGCGCCGCCCCTGCCTGCCGCCGTCGCCCACAGCATCCCTGCGCGCCCGGATGGGAGGTGGGGGTGGGTGGTCGAGGCGGCGGTGGGTTAGGTTAGGGTTCGGGGTTGCCGGGTGGGGGCTCCAATGGCGAGGAAGGCGAGCAGGCAGACAATGGGGGGAGCGGCCGGCAGCGAGGTCGCCGCCGGCCGGGGTGGTGGTGGAGACGGCGGACCTTAGGGTTAGGGTTTCAGGGTTTGGGGTTCGCGTTCGGAGGTCCTCCATGTCCGGCGGATCTAGAAGGGGGATGTGGGGGGAGCCGGAGGACCAGCGGCGGAGGCGAGGCGGCGCGGTAGCGCTGCCGGTCGGGCGGGGTCGGACTGGCAGTGGTCCGGTGACCGGCGACGGGGGCGGCGAGGCGCGCCGGGTTAGGAAGGGCGGGGTCGCCAGCGGCGGTGGATCGCGGGCGGGCGGGCGGCGCGGCGGCGGGGAGCCGCCGACCGGGGTTGGTGGAGTAGGCGGCGGGGGGGGGGGGTCGGCATGAAGAAGAAGGAGGAGGGGTGGTAGGGAAGAAGGTGGGAGGAAGAAGAAGGAGTTGATGGGCCTTGATGGGTTTATAGTTTGCTGCCTTATCCATGTTGCGGAAGGTATATAGGCCCCCCGGTCAAACCTGCCTGCTCCAATATACTAGTTTTATGCTAAATTAATGTTCTTTTAACTTCAACTAATTTACCGAATAATATTAATATTTGCAGTACAATATAAAAGGCATTAACAAGTAACAATACATAATTCTTGCTGAATTTAACAAGTCGATGTTTCATGAGTAAACCTTATGAAATTTAGAGAAGTTTTACTTATGATAAAGTTAAAATGATTATATTTCCAAACATCTTCGATTAATTTTTTTTTCAAACGGAACCTCTTGAAGTTATATTGTTCTTACTTCCTCTTTTTTTTTAAAAAAATGAGGAAGCACATATCTACAAATTTTGGGGCACTAATTTGACCTCAGTTTGTCAATGTTTATTATCTCTTGTGGAGGTTTAGTCAACTCCACCGTATGTTGAACAATTAGATCACATAATTGATTTCAGTCCAAGCTGGTTTACCATGAGTAATTAATCTTCTTTTAACTTCAACTAATTTATAGAAAAAATATTAATATTGATAGTACAATATAAAATGCACTAACAAGCAACAATACATATTTCTTTGCTGAACTTACTATTTCTGAACATCTTGGAATTACTTTTTTTTAACGGAACCTGTTGAAATTATACTATTCTTACTTCCTCCCTTTAAAAACAATAGAGGAAGCACATCTCTACAAATTTTGGTGCACCAATTTGATCTCAGTTTGTAAATGTTGACTATCCGTTGTGGAGGTTTACTCAACTCCACTGTATGTTGAACAATTAGGTCACATAATCGAAATCAGTCTAAGCTGGTTTACCATGAGTAATTAATCTTCTTTTAACTTCATCTAATTTATAGAAAATTATTAATATTGATAGTACAATATAAAATGCACTAACAAGTAGCAATACACATTTCTTATTAACATATCAATGTTTCATGCGCAAACCTGATGAAATTTAGAGAAGTTTTACTTATGATAACATTAAAATGATTATTTTTCTGAACATCTTGGAATTACCGTATTTTACTGAACCTCTTGAAATTATACTATTCTTACGTCCCCCTTTTCTTCTTGTATACTATAAAGATCGAATAATTTGAAAAATCTTTCTCACCCAATTCAGAGCCGTCTTACCCCTCATGCCGGACCCACCCGTCATATATTTGGAGGAGTAGATAGGGTGGAAGACCTATAGAATCGCAATTTGGAGAGCGTTTCTGCCAAAAACGAATTATTTTTCTCACCCATACCCGTCGTACCCACCCATGGTACCCGCTGGGCCCAATTTTTTATTCCGCTCATATACGTAACTAGACGAGTACTTCGTTTGGTATTCTCCGAACCCCCCCTATGCTTGAGTCCTTTTACAATTGCATATACGTAACTAGAGAGACATTGAAATACAATTTTGCATGCATCCCATGTCGATCAGTGGAGTCCCCTACTAGCGTGCTCGATCGAGGAGATGCCCACCATGGCCGCAACCCTCCCGGACGACGCCAACGTGATCAGCGATTTCCATGACTTGCTCTAGCGAATCCTGAGCTTCTTACCGGCTGCGAGCGAAGTCGGCCGGACCTCCGTCCAGGTGGTGGCGCCACCTCTGGCCCAACGCCGCCGCCCTCCGTTTCACCGTCAGCAACGAACCCAAGAAGTACTGGTACACACCCAGGCTGGCAGGGACGAAGCCCGCAGGCTCATAATCGTCGTCGCCGCCGTCCTCGCATCACACGCTGATGGCCCTGACGTCGAGGACCTAGAGGTGTCCTTCATCTGCAGCTCTGAGCACAAAGGATCATATAAATCGACGACCCCAGCCCGCGCCGAAGTTGTCACTTGCGTTCCACGGTCTCAAGTGGGCAACTTCGGCGCAGGACGATTCGAGAAGGGTAGTAGAGTGATATCGTTGTGTGTTCCGCTGCTGCATTAAACTTAAAAACTTTATGATAATATTTTCATAGTTTCCTGAATACAGAAATTTCTATTTCACCTTATTATCATGATATCTTTATTTGTTTCCTTAATTCTACATATATACTAACTGCATGCTCTAAGAGCAACTCCAACAGTCTCTCTAAACCCATTTTCTATTGGTAAAAAAAGAAAACAACCTCGAAACGTTATTCCAACAGCCTCGGGAAAACATCAGCTCGCAATCATGTTCGCCATCCGCCGGCCTCCGCTCGCAATGTTTGGAGAAGTTGTCCGCCTCGCAATCTCGCGGATTCCGCAGCGAATCTATCCCTCCCGCCCTGCTTCCCACGCAAAATCGCCCGCGTCGGGAGGCCGAGCCCATCCTCGCGTCGGCGCCGTCGCGCCTTCTCGCGCCTGCGCCGCCCCCTACGTCGTCGCACCCTACCAGCGTGGAGCTCAGATGACCAGGACCACGCGCTGGAGGTCTCGCTCGCGCTAGGGAAGGGGAGGAGGATGCGAGGGGCGCCGCCGCCGACCGCTAGGAGAGAAGGAGAGGGACGCTGCTGGCGTCAGCCAGGAGAGGAGGAGGCCCATCGCGGCCGGGAGCAGAAGAGATGAGATGCGCCGCGTCCGCCGCGTTCGGCAGAGGAGGAGGGTCACATGCGTCGCCGCACCTGCAGAGGTGCGGGCCGCCGCCGGGGGCAGGAGGACTAAGAGGAAGATAGGACGGGGTGAGGGCTCTCGGCGAAGTCCCCGAGCGGGAACGACTTGGCGACGGGGCCAATGTAGAAGCTGAGGCTGTTGCCGGCGCGGTCGACGTTGCCGACGCCGAGCCAGAGGAACACCACCTTGAAGATGATCCCCTGCAGCGCCATCATCGAGCCGACGACCATCGAGCCGGAGACGCGCGCCTCGTAGCGGACCCGCCACCGCCTCGCCAACAGGAACTCGCACGGCCGTGGGAAGTACACCTCGAAGGTGCCGTCCGGGTGGAGCGTGTACCCCTGCACGCCCACCGGCAGGATGCCCCGCGGGAAGTTGTACCGCTCCAGCATCTTGTACGCCGTCGGAGTCGTCGTCCCGTTGACGCCAGCGGTGGCAGACGCCTTGGCCGTCGTGGCTGCGAGGAGGAGCAGGAGCAGGAGCAGGAGGGGGTAGGTGGTGGTGGTGGCCATGGAGGAGGAGGAGGGGTGGGATTGGATAAGGTTGGGAGGGGGAAAGACTGAGATGTGAGGTCCACTCAGATGGAACGTTCAGTTTTAAAGATGTTGTTGGATCATCCTATAGAAATATGGAGTCTTCTATTTTTACAAATAGCTAAAACTCTAAATTTAACTAACAAAAATAAAGAGGTTGTTGGAGTTGCTCTAAGGATACAAAGTCCGAAGAGGACATCAATAGAGCTATGCTCTTCCCACCCGAATTATAGAATCCCACCTTAAATCTATGTCAATGTGAAGCAGCTTATTGAATAATCTTTCTAGAATCTAGGAACTCTTTCACAACATTAGAATCATTTTCCTAGCCTCTATTTATATGGATGTGTGCTGATAAAGAAAAGAATTCTATAGATGCTCATGATATGGGTCAGAGGTGCACCTCACAAATTTCCGCAGGCACTCTATCTCACTGATCGTCATGCACATTATATGAAAGTATAGTTGTACTTTGTATCCTGAACCCATTATATTTTGTTTCATTATATCAGAATTTTAATTATTATCATACAAACATGTAGCACGCACGTGTCGCGCGGGCATTGTTGCTAGTTAAAAAAATAGAAGAAGCACATGTCTACAAATTTCTGTGCACTAGTTTTATCCCAGTTTGTCAATTTTGACTATACCTTGTGGACGTTTAGTCAGCGCCGTTGTATGTTGAACAATTAAATCACATAATCGGAATCAATCTAAGCTGGTTTACCATTAGTAATACTTCATATATGTTTGTTTTAGCTTGGGATATTGGAATGTAGGCTTTACAATCAGAAGCTGAAAAGAAACAAGTGGATTTCACCTCAGACTTTGATATCCACAAAGCAATCTACAAACTGAATTGCTATAATGAAACAATACGCTCTCCCCAGGCCCAGCTTGTAGATTGTCAGAAATATGCTTTTTATGAGCTAAAACAAACAACCTTAATAGCTAACTCTCTATAAAAATAATATATACCTTTCAGCCTACCTTGGCAGATTATCGGACCTCATATTATGTGTTATTTTACTTAGATGATCAGAAATTTACATTGCACGACAGAAAAATAAAATAAAATAAGATCTTCATATTCAATCAACATATGACAGATTATTTTTGTTCGAGCAAAATATAACAAATGAGAACATATTTAGATGCAAAATATAGAAAACAGTTAGCACTGTTAGCACATGGGCGCTAGGTCGGTAACACTGAAATCATGTTTTATATGATATTATTAGAAAAAATAACTCCATTGAGCATGCTTCATCGAGGTTCTTTAATTACAATACTAATAACTATAATTAGCCTTCTCTATGCTAGTTACTAAGTACCGTCTCAACTCAATCCACCAGCTATAGTGAAGTAAATCTGTTATTATAATCCAATTAATTGGCAAATCGATGCAAGCAAGCAGTAAGCGCAGAACCCGCATCCACATTGGAGCCTATTTCTAATTTTCTACAAGGTTCTCTTGCTAACCTAACCTACAAATCTGCAACAAAACGTGCATTGCACCCGACAAGCACCCTAAACATAGCGCAAAGTCTATGGTGACTTTGGTAGAAAATTGGCTCAGCACGCTGCACGCCTGTCTAACACAAGCTAAAGTATTAGCTCCGTTCTGCTCATTAATTTGAGCTTACTAATAAACTCTATATTTTGAGATCTACCCTATACAATATCACTGCACGCTTAACATTGCAAGGGTAGTGATGACCGGTGACAAACATAACATGAGTGGTTGGTGCCGTCAAGCCACACCATCTTGCTCGCATACGCCATCTTGCTCGTTCTATGAAAGAAAGCGAGAGCCACCACCAGTTTACTATGGTTCAAAAATTTCGGTGAGTTTAATGGTTTTCCGTCGGTCAAATAAATACAATTATTTCTTCAATTTTGATTTTTATTGAGATCTCATGCGGGGATTTTATTGAGATTATGCAAGTTTTTGGTAATTAATAAGGTCAAGTGAAGAATGTTTAGCAACTTGTACTGCAATGGAGGAAGCTCAGGAGGTCCTATATGAATTCAATAGTAATTTAGGATTTCGGCTAGCAAAATTTTGTCCGGTCAGATCAAGAGGCAACACCATTATCCTCTTCGGTTCATGATTTCCTCTTCGCAGGGGCGGGGCGGATATAGAGAAGAATAAAGGGGGGTGTCAAACACTCAAACCTTCATAGCATATGTATATATTGAGGTAAACATGGTGAAAATTTAGGTCTCCTTTGGAATGTAGGATTCTCAAAACATAGGAATAGGAAAAATGTAGGATTCAAGTTGGTTGCCAACTACAATCCTATAATAATTCATAATATAGGAAACTTTCCTATGGAATGTTTGGATGCAACGTAAGGGAAAACATAGGAATTTGAGGACAGATTGACACAAAGGAAATTTTCTAAGAGGTCGGACCTCATGTTAGATATCCTCCAAAATTCCTTTGGATCCAAACATTTCCTAGGAATTTTATAGGATTCTCAGATGTCCAATCCTTTGTTCCGAAGGCACATGAAGGAAAAAGTTTTGTAGGAACTAAATCCTACAAAATTACTTCACCAATCCTTTATTCAAAAGGAGCCCTTCGGGTGGTAAGGGACTACAATTTTTTTCTAGATGTGGCTGCATCCGGTGGCTACAACGTAGCTCCATCTGCATCTTCATCTTTTAGGCCATTGGGCTTTGTTGGTTGCTAAATCGACGTAGTTTTAAACTTTGTGATTTTCTCTTTGCACAATTCCTAGCTAGACTACAAAGGTTCTAATTTAAGTTAAAATTGAGATTTTTCTGATGATGTGTATGAATGTTGGAGTTCCAAGTCACCAACAAACTCCTTTTGTTAGGGTTCCAAAAGAGGTTATCGGAATTGAGTTGTAGGAGTTAGGACGCGGGCTTGTGAGGTAGTTGGCAAAGCGGAGTTAGTAGGCGGTCGGCCGAGCAGCGAGGCATGTGACGCTTGTTGTGGGTGGTGGAGGACAACCGACAAGACAAGAGAAGAGAGGGTGAGAAAAAAATGTAGAACGATTAGCGCTATGATGTGTGGTAAGCATGGACTCACGGGGGGACAAAGGGGTGGTCTGAAGAAGATGAACAGTTTGGATACTATGATGTTTGGGTGGAAATTGAATGGCTGAATTAGGAGAAGTAAAAAATAATGCATCTGAATTTAACCTTTTTTCTTAAAACTTCATGCTAGACTTTTTGTAGTATGAGATCTTCGAAGCTCTAAACTACGCACTGCCATGGGCAGTGTTCGGTTCCTGGTTGAAAATTTGTCACTCAGGGAATCTTGTACGCATGGAGTACTAAATAACATCTATTTGCAAAATATTTTCACATATGAGTGTAACTTTACGCGACGAATCTAATGAGGGTAATTAATCTATGATTTGCTACAGTAATACTGCAATAACCATTCTCTAATCATGGAATCAAAGATCTCATTAGATTTGTCTCGCGATTTTACTCGGGTCCTGCAGGTAGTTTTGCAAATTGACTTTATTTAATACCCATAATTAGCAGTGTGGGTGATTTTTTTCCCCACATTAGCACGAGCCCCAAAAGGGAGAAAAAAACTATGACCCCGGACAATTTTCCACGTCGTCGGGGTGCTGGCCCCTCACGTTCTGACCCGTACTCCAACGGCAGCTAGGCCGGCCACATCAGGACCAGGAATATACAAGTCAAAGGCGAGAGCGCGCGCGGCCTGCCTGCAGTGCACCCTGCAGCCGTGCAGCGGCGTACAACCGGCGAGGCGGCGAGCCGATCGAGCGCGAACGCTAACGCTGAATGGCCGGTTCTGAGTCCGCGCCGCTCCGCGTGACGGCAGCGGGCCAGCAGCACGGCGACGCGCCGCCGCCGATCCTGGCGGGACAAGCGCGCGACGCGCTCGTGTTCGCGGCCGGCGTGGCCGCGGCCGTGCTCGCCATCCTCGGCTCGGCGTCATTCCTCGGCGCGCCTGGGAGCAGGCTGCTGGTGTCCTTCCCCGTCCCGGGGCCGGAGGACGGACCGCGCACGTTCTACGACGACCCGGAGCTCTCGTACGACGCCGTCGACGGCCGCCGCCTCACCGGGTGGGACGCCAAGCGCGCTGAGTGGCTGCGGTCGCGCGGGCTCGGCCTCCGCCGGAGCGCGCCGGAGCGCGTGGTGATGGTGTCCGGGTCACAGCCGGAGCCGTGCCCTGGCGACGCGGGTGACCACCTGTTGCTGCGGTTCCTCAAGAACAAGCTCGACTACTGCCGCCTCCACCGGATCCAGCTCCTGTACAACAGAGATTTCCTGCAGCCGGCCATGACGAGCTACTGGGCCAAGATCCCCATCGTGCGCGCCGCCATGCTCGCCCACCCGGAGGCGGAATGGATTTGGTGGGTGGACTCCGACGCCGTCTTCACCGACATGGACTTCTCCCTCCCTCTCGCCACCAGGTACGCCAGCCACAACTTCATCGCCTACGGCGTCCCCAAGAACATCAAGAGGAAGTCATGGCTGTCCATCAACGCCGGCGTGTTCCTCATCCGCAACTGCCAGTGGTCGCTCGACTTCCTCGACGAGTGGGCGCGCATGGGCCCCGCCTACCCGGAGAACGCCCGGTGGGGGAAGGTGTTCCGGAACGAGCTCAGCGACAAGGACTCCGACGTGGCGTGCGACCAGTCCGCGCTCGTCTACCTGCTGCTCAACAACTGGGAGAGGCTGGGGAAGAAGACCTTCATCGAGACCGAGTACTACTTCATGGGCTACTGGGGAGAGATCATGGACCGGCTCGACGGCGTCGCGGCGAGGTACGAGGATGTGGAGCGGCGCGAACCGGGGCTCCGGCGGCGCCACGCGGAGCGGGAGCACCTGCGGTACGCCTTGGCGCGGAACGCGGCGGTGAGCGGCGCCGTGCCGGGCCCGGCGGGCGGCGGGGAGAAGGGGTGGCGCCGGCCGCTCATCACGCACTTTACGGGCTGCCAGCCCTGCAGCGGTGGGAGGAACCCCACGTACTCGAGGGAGAGCTGCGATGACGGGATGCGCCGCGCGCTGGGGTTCGCCGACGACCAGGTGCTCCGCGCCTACGGGTTCCGTCACGCCGCGCCGCTCAACGACACCGTGCGGCCGCTGCCGTTCGACTACCCCGCCGCACCCGCGCCCGCGCGCGACGATTGACCACGCACGAGCGAGCACGACTGGCGAGGTGGGAACTGTGCGGTTAGGCCAGTCTCAATGGAGGAGGTCATCACACGGTAAGACTGGAACCTTAAGAATCGTGCCAGTGGAGGGTCATGGTGATGACCCTCCTCTCTCATTCTATGACATTTTTCATTCTCTCTCCTCATAAATTTACGGTTGTAGCAAGAAATTTAATGTTCATGACCCTCTCATGACACTTCCCACTGAGACTGGCCTTATAGCCGTGTATTACTGTATGTCCACGCGAAGGAAATGGGCCTACATGAGCCTTAATTGTATCCTGTTTCTAGATCTTATTTATCTTCCAATTCTGATCAACTCTCATCATATTGGCTGCTTAGTCCTTAGGGTATGTACAACAGTGTAGACAACTGCTGTCTATTTGACATAGATAAACAGACAACTTATACAACGTGTTATTTATTTAGATGTCTACATGATATTTAATGGATCCCTGGACACAAGAAACTATAATGATCTATTACGTATTGGATGGTTGTAGCTATTCTTGTAGTTACATGATCATATCAAATGATTGAAATGTTATTTATATGTTGTTTATATCCTTCTTTATCTAGAGGATTTTGTTTCAAAATAGTTTTTAAAAAGGAATCCAATGCCTAACGCAAAATGGGAAGGTCAATTATGAAAATACGCTAGGCCTCACGTGAGGCATTCATCTAGCTGTTCTTATCCTCTCCCGAATCAACTCGACCTCCCATCTCTATCTCAAATAAAAAAAAAAGGAAAACTGGTCTCATAGCATCGAAAGGTCGTCAAAATCTGGAAATACCATTGAAAGATTGTGCCTCCGTAAAATACCATCGAAAGTGTGAACCGTTCCCGTAAAGTAGCATTCTGTCACGGTAGCCGTTAACTCGTCCGTGTGCTCACGGTTCCTCTTTTTCTCTCCCCTTTCTACCTCGTCTGATCGTCTCTTCCCCATCTCCTCGTCCGCTTCATGCCCGGAGCAGGCAGCAGGCCAGCGGACCTCGAGCACCATGGCCTTTGGGCGAACGATGAGCGGCGCACCGGGCGGAATCAGGCGGGGTGTGGACCCGAGGAGCGGCGGCACGGGCAGAGTCGGCTTCGGTTGGGGCGGGTTTGCCAGCTGCCGCGCCCAGATCCTTCCCTAATCCCTAGCCATGGCGGCACGACGACACTCCACCCGTGTCATGGTCGCCTCCCACCATGGCCAAGCTGCCGGTCACAACTGGACGCGCAGGAAGAGAGGGAGGAGACGGATGGGCGGCGCGGTGTCGAGCTACCGCTTGACGCGGCGGCGACGGGCTTCGACACCTCGTGCTGCTTCTGAGGCCAAAGTCGGCGATTTGCGGTGATGCCGGGCGCGCGACCGCGCGCGCAAGGCGCAGCTGGGCGAGCGGCGCAGCCTGTAGCTCGGCGAGTGCTGCCCCCTGCGGGGCGTGGGCCCCTGTGAACATCCAGCACTAGAGCTCCGACTCCTGCACTAATGGCATCCTTGGCTTGGAGCTCCGAATCATGCACAAGTGGTGACGGAATTGGCCTGGAGCTCCGTATCCTTGGCCTGGAGCTCCGCATCCTTGGCCTAGAGGAACGAAGATAGGAGCTCAGCGTGGCCTGGAACTCCGGGCATGAAGCAGAGATGGGGGAAGAGACGAGGTAGAGAGGGGACCCGTGAGTCCGTGAGCTAAACGGAGGAGTTAGACCATCCGTACTGGGACCTTTATCCGTCTCCTGAAGGAGACGGATGAAGGAGTTCCCCTCTGCAGCGGCGTCCTGGAGGAGGTCCTCCATTCTCCCGTCGACCCCAGGCGACGCCAAATCTAGCGCCATCCGGGGGAATGGAGGAGCAACGGCATCAGCGCGGGGCCCACGCGTCCAACGCCTCGCGCCATCCCTCGGAGGCGGACCCGCGCCGTCGGAAGCAGAGGAGGTGTGCCGGGCCGAGGAGCAGAGGAGGGAGCAGGGGCGCCGCCGCTGCTTGACATCGGAGAGGGAGAGGGATAGCTGCAGCCTCGCCGTGGAGCTCCGCCTGCCGCCGCCTACACCGCCGCCGTGGAGCACCTCGAGACACGCGCCTCGTCCTCCGCTCCTCCTCGAGCTCGCCCCCGAGGCTCCCTGGATCCAGAGCGCCGGGGAGAGGAGAAGCGGGCGGAGCTCGCCCCGAATCGACGGTGCTTCCGTCGGCGTGCCGAGGAGGAGGGTGTGGGGGCGGCGCGGACCTTTCGGAGGAGCAGGCTGGGGAGCTCAACGCCCGAGCGAGCAGGGGCGAAGGGAGCAGGTCGGCCTCCGCCGTGGGCGAGCTCAAGGAATCGCAGATCCGCCGCGGGGGCTGCCTCCGGGCTCCGGCCGCGCTCCATGGCGAGCTGGCACCGGAGTCGCCCAAGATGTGGAGCAGAGGAGGGGGTGCCGGCACCTGCGCATCCGCCGCGGCGGCGCCCAAGATGTGGGGCACCGGCACCTGCGCATCCGTCGCGGCGGCGCGAAGATGTGGGGCACCGGCACCCCGCACGCCCAAGATGTGGGGCACCGGCACCTGCGCATCCGCCGCCGTGGCGCCCGTGTGGCCGCTGCCTCGGCCCCGCCACGTGTGGGTGCCGCGAGGTGGAGGTCCTGGCGGCAGGATGGCGGCGCTGTCGGGGCGCGCGGGGTCCGCCGAAGCCGGAGCCGAGGGTGGGCGGCGGGTTGCGAGGATGGGCGGCGGGCGGAAGGAGCGAGGATGGGTACGGCGAGGGTGGGGGGTTGAGGGTGATAAATATTACTGACAGGTGGGTCCCGCTGTGGGTAGTTGGAGTGGAGGAGAAATATAAAGGAAGATGGATGCGGAAGAAAGTTATATAAAGGAGGGAATCTCGATGATTAGGATGGTATATTCCATTTTGAAGGAGGAAATGAAGGTGAACAAGTGTGGATGGTCTTAATGGTGCATTCACGGAATGCTACACTTTTGATGGTATTTTACGGAGCTACAATCTTTCAATGGTATTTTCAGATTTTGGTGATCTTTCGGTGCTATGAGACCAATTTTCCCAATAAAAAATACTACACGGCGGAGCTTCAGGCGGCCAGGGCGGAGCAATCCGCAGCGGCGCTCGCGACGGCCGCGGCGGAGGCCGAGCGAGCTCCCCCACAGGCGCGACGGTCACGGCACATGGGTGGGTACCTCCTCCCCGCCAGCGCTCTCTCTCTCCATCTCCTCTCTTAAGGCCGGCCGGTCGGCGGGCAATGGAGGGCTGTAGCGGCGTCGAAGCGCAGTGTCCTCTCGTCTGCAGTCGCCCGGCTGCTGCTCCCACACGCGCTTCCCGTCGCCCCGCCGCTGCTCCATCACCAGCCCACCATCGCTCGGCCGTTGCTCCCTCGCGTGGATTCTTGGCGCTAAAGCTCGGTGCCGCACGAGATTGACCTCTACCGTCGGTCGGGCGTACAACGGTGCTGGGGCTGGCGGTAAGGCCTGGGAGCACGAGCCCTGTCGTCCTTTCGCGAGACGACGGCACGCTCATCGCCTGGCCGACGGGAGGGTATTTTTACAAAAATGCCGGCTCGCATACGGCTCGCAGTCGGGCAATATAATTATTTGCCACCCTTGCCAATGACACCTCTTCAAATGCCAACTTTAGAAATGTAACTACATATTTGCCCTATTCGTTGCACATTGGTTACATTTTTGCCACTTTGTCCCACGTGGCACACCAACTCACTCGTGCCAGCGGGGATCTGGACGTGAAAAGACCAAAATGTCCCCGGCGGACGTGCTCTCTCCACCACTGACATGTGGGACCCACATGTCAGGGTCATCTTCAACCTCACCACATCTCTCTCCTCTCCTCTCACAGTCCCTCACTTCCTCTCCACCGAGCTTGCAGGGCCGCTGCTGCCGCTCCCCCGGGCGAAGCTCGCCAGGGGCGCCACCGCTGCTCCCCCTGGGAGGAGCTCGTCGTGCCTCTACCGCAACTCCCCCATGAGGCGGAGCTCGATGGGGAGCGGCCGGCACTGGCCCCGCAGCCACTCGCCGGACCGCCGCTGCCGCCGCTCCCCCAAGTGCAGCTCGTCGGGCCGCCGCCGTTGGCCCCCCCGGGCGAAGCACGCCAGGGCCGTCGCCGCTGCTCCCCATGGGCGAGCTCGCCGGGGCTGGCACCATCGCCGCTTTGCCGCCCCCCATGGGCAGAGCTCGCTGGGCCGGCCGGCCAGTTCGTTGGCGGACGGAGCCGAAGCAACAGGACGGGCTCCTCCCCACGCCGAAGATTGAAGAAGACCCGGAGATTGAAGAAGACCTGACGTGTGGGCCCACACGTCAAGGACATGAGAGG
Organism: Cenchrus fungigraminus; assembly: GCA_036936925.1. Taxonomy (NCBI): domain Eukaryota; kingdom Viridiplantae; phylum Streptophyta; class Magnoliopsida; order Poales; family Poaceae; genus Cenchrus; species Cenchrus fungigraminus. The sequence continues at coordinate 55,410,045 of CM072768.1, read as the reverse complement.
GGAAATAGGGAGAGCAAGGCAAGGGCAGTAGGGTCTTTTCGCGTGGTCTTGACATGCTAGCGTGCGCAGGTGGCGTGCCACGTAGGACAAAGTGGCAAAAATGTAAGCAATGTGCAACGAGTAGGGTAAATGTGTAGTTACATTTCTAAAGTTGGCATTTGAAGGTGTGACATTGGTAAGAGCGGCAAATAATTATATTGCCCCTCGCAGTCACCCGTATGCCCTTATAAAAAAATCTCGGCTGTAGTCACTCGAGCTGTGTATGCCCTAAACGGTTTGTTGGATCACTAAAGCCAGTTAAACCGTTAAAATGTGTCTACACACACTAAATATATTGTTGGGGTAAAAAACGTTCCCGAAGCCCAGAAACAAAGCTCAGGAAATAACAACTCACAAGAGAACACCGAAGGAAACCCGAACTAACGACTTCGGCCGCCCGAAGAAGCTCGTCCTCCGTCCAATCGCCTTTTTCATTCGTCAACGATCCAATTGATAGGTCCGAAACATTTTCACTTTACAAATGATTACCCTTACCCTTACGTTTTCCCCTCGTGCGAAGCATCCCAAGGGCATTACTAATCCCGTTACGTTCGTACAAGTCACACTTTACAATTCATCACTTTACAGGCTTACAGCGTGTCTACTTCGTCTACGTCAGCTTGCTATTCGATCCTAACGTGCTGACTCCGCCTCCCTGTTTCTTCGGCTTCACTCCACGCGCGGTCATCGCACCTCTTTCTCATCCATCGAAGTGATCGCCGTGCTTTTATTATCGGCTTAGACCTTCGTCTCCTCCTCGACCGCTTTACGAAGGTCCGCTACTTCTCCAAAGACGTTGGGATCTCCCGTTGAAGTCCCCGCATCTTCATCCCGAGTTCTCACCACGAAGCCCGTGGCTTTGTCATGCACCTGCAAAACCCGTACCGAAGAACGAAGAGCTTCTCCATCTCATCCGGAGCCGAAATGGGTTAAGGGGTTAGGTGTGAAAAGTTTTCCCCAACATAGAGTTGAGTTAAACATGATTAAATGAATTAAACAACCATTCAATTTAATATTTTAGTTAAGAATAAAATTAAAACTAATAAATTTAGCACCAAACTAATTAATACTACAAGTGTATGAGGTTGAGTGAGATTTATTTTTCTTCTAAAAAGTATTCGGTAGATAACTTATTCCTTACATGCATAAATGTATACTACTTTAAAGCATATTTGACTTTTATATACATAAATGTGTATAATTCATAATTTACTCTTAGCCTAATGGTAGGACGGTCCAGTGGGACGCTACCGACTAGGATTCAAATCTCAGGGCTCACACCTTTTTCTGAAATTTTCCCAAGATTTACCAGCGTTGTGCGTTAAGTGGTAAGAAATATTCCCGTCGACAACGATGCGTCAATAGTGACTTCGGGAATCTCATGTTACATGCTAATGAATTCGGTAACAATTCATATCACACACACACACAGAGAGGTTTTGTTTGCTCGAATATTTTTCGAGCCAGCAAAATGGGCGCCTACCTGGCCGTATAAAGTCCATGGGACGGGCTTTAGCCTAAGAGGATCGGCTCGGGTGGAGCCGAATTCACTCAGGTCTAATTAGTATACTTCATTAGCTTTCATGACTCAAAATTTACAAGAGTACGAGGGGATCGATTGGGGGGGGGGCATGTGCTCCAACCGGGGTGTTCGTGAACTTTTAATCAAAGGCTTCTACATGTACTAAAGATAACACCTAAGATGGATGAGCGTAAGGTTGTTAACTTCATAATATCCAAGCAGCAGGCACCAGAGCGGCGCATTGCTGCACAAGTGGAGGATGTCAACGGAAGTAAGCAAAAGTATTAACGTCCTCGGTGTTTTTGCACAATTTTGCCTAATATAGAGGGTCTGAGTCTGACATTGCCTTAACAAGTGTATCCTCATCCCAAGCTTCTCATGCCGCTTCTCCAAAGTGATCGTACGCTCGTCGTGTCCAGGACTAGCTTAGGGAGTAACTCTGGCACAAACACCACCAAGTAGGCGCAATACTTGGACAGAGGATTGTACGCTCGTGTGGTGTCCAGGACCAGCTCAGGGGACAGAGGATTGTACGCTCGTGTCGTGTCCAGGACCAGCTCAGGAAGTAACTCTAGCACAAACACCACCAAGTAGGCGCAATACTTGGACAAATGATTTGTTTAGGGGGCATGTGCTCGCACCGGGGTGTTCATGAACTTTAACAAAGGTTTCTACATGTACCAAAAAAGACACACAAAGATGGGTGAGTGAAAGGTTGTTAGCTTCATAATATTTTGTGAATACTTATGCTCATTTAAAACAAAAGAATTATTGTGTAGACTTTAAATATCGTTGGGTTCTTTTAGGATACATAACACTATATACTCATGTGTTCTCATGCTCTCATTGAAGAAAACATAAGGAGATGCACGTGAAAATTTGCATAAAAAATGAATGAAAAAAAAGAAAAAACATCTATCATCATGTGAAATTTGAGTTGTAACTAATTCTTGTGCGAGGAAAAACAAAAAGGTATGAAAAAAGCATTACAAACCACACTCTTCATATGTGAGAGTTTCCTTATTTTCCACAGAGAAACTTGTAAATTCTCATATGCTATCAATGTGTCTATGACACGTGGGGCTCTCCATATTTACTAACAATGGTATATAATGAATTTCAAGTTTAATCAGTGGCATGTGATGAATTGTCACTTTCTCTTTTTATTTTCCCGTCATAAAGTTTTTGTTCAACACCAATTTTTTCCTTACATCATGGATTTTTTGTTTGATTTTTATGTACTTTGTTTTGAGCTTTTTTAAGTACGGGAGCAGCTGAACTTCTCTCCCTCCCATAGGCGGTTTCAATTATTTTTTTTAAAACAAATCAGCCACCAATCAATAATAATTTTCTCTTAACGTGAATGAGCACTGGCCACCCGCCGCTGGTTACCAAACGAAACAGGCTCCTAGTCTCCACCAAACCGGGTCCGGTCGCACCAGGAGCCCGGGCCGGGGAATAAGAACCAGGACGGCAACCGAGCCTAGGGTTTGGTCTGCCCCTCCGCCGCGCGCACGTGTCCGCCACACTCCCGAAGGGATACCCCTCCCCATCTCCCACCGCCGCCGCTCGCTTTCGGCTCCATCACCACCCCTCTTCCTCCTCGGAGCCTTCCTCCCGGCGGCGGCGGAAGAAAGAAGAGATGGCGGACCGGCTGACCCGTATCGCGATCGTCAGCGAGGACAAGTGCAAGCCCAAGAAGTGCCGACAGGAGTGCAAGAAGAGCTGCCCCGTTGTCAAGACCGGTAAAAATCCCCGCCCCCCCTCCGTATCTTGGGCGATTTGGAGTCTAGGTTTAGATCCCGGAGCCTCGCCTTTCCCGCGGGGAATCCGTTCGTTCGTCGCGAATTCGGTTCTAGAACGGGCGCTGGCTGATTCGTCATTGTTGGTTGCAAGATCCGGGAATCTGAGCAGCTTGCGTGCGCAGGCATCGTTTTTTTCTCAGCCGTGGTTAGGAACTCTAGTTTGGTGATGAATTAAATGAATTCTCGTACATGATGCTAGATGTGTAGGTGTTTCATACTGTAATATGTGAAGATCCATGGGTCCAAATACAAGAACATCCATTTTTTAGGCTACAAGCTAGAATTGTTCTCTTTCCTATATGTTTCCTTGTGTTAACAAGTTTTCTGGCATGTCATGGACTGTGGTTGTGATGATAATACTGTTTTGGTGTACAGGGAAGCTTTGCATTGAAGTGACTTCGGCGTCCAAACTCGCTTTCATTTCTGAGGAGCTGTGCATTGGTTGTGGTATTTGCGTTAAGGTGGGCTGCCAACGCATACAGATAATTGTCAATGACATGTCTATGTCATGGAATTCATGCCTCTCATTCCTGCTGTAATCTCTGTTGCAGAAATGCCCATTTGACGCCATTGAAATCATCAACCTTCCCAAGGATTTGGAAAAAGATACCACTCACCGATATGGTCCCAATACCTTCAAGTTGCACAGGTACGATTGTTTGATTATCATGCTGGGTGTGTTTGTCTAATTTTGCATTGTTTGTTATTTGGAGAGGGATATCTGGCTTGAAGCTTGCTTGCCCCTTTTGGATTTCTACTGATTTAGCCACCTGCAGGTTGCCTGTCCCAAGGCCTGGTCAGGTTTTGGGCCTTGTTGGAACAAATGGAATTGGAAAGTCGACTGCACTCAAAGTTTTGGCTGGCAAGCTGAAACCTAATCTGGGACGCTTCAAAGTATATTCAATACCTTACTCCCACCTAATTTCTTTTCCTGTTTACTGGTTCCATATTAGTTTTTTTATACTCTCTTTCCTCTTATATGGACCTCACAAAATAATACATTTTACCTGTGCAACTGTGCAGAACCCACCTGATTGGCAGGAAATCCTTACATACTTCCGTGGGTCTGAACTTCAAAACTATTTCACACGCATATTGGAAGATAACCTGAAGGTGCTGTTTTGACACTTCTGGAATCTACTTCATGTAAATTATATTGGTATGTTAGACTGTAACAGTGAGAGCCGATTTCCTGTTTACTATCACTATATGCTCTGGTTATGGCTACTAACACATACTAAATGGTGTACATTTTTCTGCCCTGTAGTATATTGGATTATGTCAATATTTTAACAATGTTTGTCTAAAGTTGTGAAGCAATGAATGATTGCACAATTAAGAAGACTCACCATCGTTTTTGTCTCACATTTAACTTAGCCTCATATCTGTGTATAATCTACATTTTTTATTCTTAGTTGCTATAACTTAGTGAATAGCAACACGCAAAGAACAGATAATATGACATATGCGACTGTTGTATAGCAACACTCAAAGAACAGATAATTTGTAGTGGTTTCCTGCTGTTTTTAACTTTTCACGACTGTTGAATTGTTTTGATCTGACACCTTGAATTCCCTTCTTGTTTCCATAGGCAATCATCAAACCTCAGTATGTCGACCACATTCCAAAAGCTGTTCAAGGAAATGTAGGAGAAGTACTTGAACAGAAGGATGAGAGGGATATGAAAGCTGAGCTGTGTGTTGACCTTGAATTAAACCAAGTTATTGACCGAAATGTAGGGGATCTGTCTGGTGGTGAGCTCCAGAGATTTGCAATAGCAGTTGTTGCTGTACAAAATGCAGAAATCTACATGTTTGATGAGCCATCAAGTTACCTTGATGTTAGGCAGAGGCTTAAAGCTGCACAAGTCATTAGGTCTTTACTTAGGCCCAACAGGTAATACACATTTGCTACATTATTTTTTGTTGAATAAAGTTTGCTAGCAATTTGTTATTGACAGCTATTTCCCTCTATTCCAGCTATGTCATTGTTGTTGAACATGACTTGAGTGTCTTGGATTACTTGTCCGACTTCATTTGCTGCTTATACGGAAAACCAGGTGCTTATGGTGTGGTTACCTTGCCATTCTCAGTTCGAGAAGGCATCAATATTTTCTTGGCTGGATTTGTTCCAACAGAGAATCTCCGGTTCCGAGATGAATCTCTTACATTTAAGGTAACATGTGCCCATGCTACATGAGGTCCTTATCTTGTTATGTGGCTTTAGCCTTACATTAGGGTTATACATTTAGATTGCAGAGACTCAAGAAAGTGCTGAGGAGATCGAGACATATCAGCGGTACAAGTACCCTACCATGAGCAAAACACAGGGAAATTTCAAGCTAACTGTTGTTGAGGGTGAATTTACTGATTCCCAGATTGTTGTGATGCTTGGTGAAAACGGTACAGGGAAAACTACGTTCATCAGAATGCTGGTAATTCCACCCCTCTTGTCCTACTCCAGTACATTTTTTGTAAGGTCATTGTGAGTCTCTTTTTAATACTGTTTTTATCCAAAATGATAAAAGAAGAAAACTTGAGGTTCTTGCTTTGCCCACTGTTATGGTACTAGGATCTTGATGTAATGCATACCCCCCTCACCCAGGTCACACCCACCCAGTTAATGATCCATGTATGGTTAGGGTATGATTTACTTGGAACAGTTTGATTCTTTCAATTTCCTGATGCTGATCAGAAAATTAATCTTGTTGCCGGTTGTTATTTGCCAATTTGTCGGGCCTTTGTTATCAACTTTGTACTGTTTAGTTTGCTTTATAGTGGTGATATGCAGTTATGCACTTTGTTTGTGTTTCTTTTGCCAATTGAATTTGTTGGTGCTGGAAAACTTAATGTAGTTGCAGTTTTGGTTGATAGTGTTGATCTATGTTGGGTTTAGTTTAATTTTGTTGGTTACTCCAGAGACAAAAATCTTGTTCAATTTGACAATATGAGAGGTTATAAGACTTTGCTAATCATCCTTTGATGTTAATTGTGCATTGGTTTCTTCTGATAGTTGATAAAATCTGTTTGTCCTTCTCGGAAAATAGAAAAGAAATGCAGAGTGTTCAGCGCCAAGTGTATGCATCATTTGTCATCTTATTCTCCCTGTTTATTATGTCTGGACAGGCTGGGTTGTTGAAGCCCGACACAGTGGAAGGAACTGATATTGAAATTCCTGAATTCAATGTGTCGTACAAGCCCCAAAAGATTAGTCCAAAATTCCAGAATACCGTGAGGCATTTGCTTCATCAGAAAATACGTGATTCTTATATGCACCCTCAGTTTGTGTCTGATGTCATGAAACCACTACAAATTGAGCAACTCATGGACCAAGAAGTTATTAATTTATCAGGTGGAGAGCTCCAAAGAGTGGCTATATGTCTCTGCCTGGGAAAGGTAATATTATTGTTTCTTTTAATACGAAGCGTTTGTTTTATTTGCTTTTTTTCTTGATTGGCCATAGAATGTCTGGAGATAATAATTGTTCAATGTTTAAATAGTTTCAAAATTTTGTATGTAGGTTGTAGGATATACTATCTTCACATTTCAATTGTATAAATGTCCATGTCCTTTTCTGCTCTCCCATTTATTTGGACCTTGCAGGTCTGCCGCATCCATGTTCTGCTAATACCGCCTTAGATCGGAAAATAAGTTGTTTAGGACAGTGATGCTCGCTGCAAGTTTATCATTTGGCTAGTGATTATATGAACATATGTAGTTTTAGATCATGATGGCTCTAGTAGCATTAGTATTTTGATTTCAATCTGTTGATCATCAAAGCTCAAGTTGTTTAGCTGACAGTTTCTAAAAATGGCTTTATATGTATGATCAAGTATATTTTGAATTTTGTGTGAGGTGTGGTCAAATGTTGTACTATTTACCTGAGTGACATCTACAACATGATTTTGCTGAACACTAAATTCATGTTTAAATTTCTACAAAGGCTAATCATATATTGTTTTGAGTGGTCAAGTTCAATAGACGATCTGTTTTTATGATTGCATACCTGTACACATTTTACCTTGGTATACAGAGACTTGAGCGTGCATGATGTTCCTTGTCCGTTGGTAGGTATGGGGATGACTGGAAGGCGATGAGTGGGAGCACACTCAAAGGGTTTTTAGGCTTCAGGTTTAAGGGTTTAGGGTGATTCTGCAAGCTTAAGCTGAGCAGTGTAGTTCATATGTAGCAACCGGGGTGCTTTTGTCATCCTTTTGTTTTTCTGTCTTGCGATTAATAATATCGTCTAATCCTATTAACGATGATGCATGCTACCATGTCTAGTCTAAGCGTTTAATACCATGTTCATATGTTATTGACTATTGGCTTCTTGATGCTTATACTGCTGTGTACGTTCAGCCTGCAGATATCTATTTGATTGATGAGCCAAGTGCTTATCTTGATTCAGAGCAGCGTATTGTTGCCTCAAAGGTTATCAAAAGATTCATTCTTCATGCGAAGAAAACTGCATTTATTGTTGAGCACGATTTCATCATGGCAACCTACTTGGCTGACAAGGTCATTGTTTATGAGGGGCGACCTTCCATAGACTGTACTGCCAATGCACCACAGTCTTTGGTATCTGGAATGAATAAGTTCTTATCGGTAAGTTATGAATAACTTATATGACCTGTTATTGAAACGTAGGACTACTTTTTCAACTTACTTTGTTGGTGCAATCGTATGTGGTCCTTATAGATTAATTTTCAGTAGTATAGTAATCAGAGATTTGCACTTAAACTTGTAGAGTCTAGATACCCATAACATGGTTTCTTACTGTCTTAACCTATAATTTCATCTGCTAATTTTCCGTCTTTTCACTTTTTGGTAGCATCTTGGTGTTACTTTCAAAAGAGACCCACTCAACTATAGGCTTCGTTTAAACAGATCGGGCTCTTCAATACTTTCCTACCACCTTCATAACTAATTCTATATTTGTACATGGGTGTTTGGTTTGGATCCCAAATATGTCCAAGCTTGCCAAGCCACATTTTGGTTTTTTGACAACTTTGCCCATTATTTGGTTGTGCCAAAACTTGGTTTGGTACTTGATAGCCTTCCTATGTGGCAATATTAAATAATATTTTTGGCCAAAGTAGGCATAATTCAGGGCTACCAAATTGGTAACCAAAATGTACCGTGGCAAATTTGGGAGCAAACCAAAGAGCCCCAAATATTCCTTTATTGTGTAGACATATTACCTCTTCATTGCGGACTACATTTCCTTGCACTAACTCTCATTTGTGTCTCTTTTGCTAGCATCTTGACATTACCTTTAGAAGAGACCCGACCAACTACAGGCCCCGGATAAACAAGCTGGAGTCCACAAAGGACAGGGAGCAGAAGTCAGCTGGATCCTACTACTACCTCGATGACTAATCAGCAAGTACAGGTTACACCTGATTTTGTCCATTCTTGGCTTCTGCTACCCATATGTTCATTTACTGACTCTGGTTTCGTTTGTGTTCAGAAGCTTCTCAGAGAGCTTTCCGCGCATGATCTTTCCAGGCTATGGGAAAGCTGAGGCTAGATTGAAGCTGCCAACTACATCACGGCATGAGACTTGTTGAATAATTTGCTGCAAGGAGTAAAGGGCACCGATTAACTTATAAAGCAGAGCATGCTGTGTTGATAGTTTGATACCGAGTTTTTTGTTGGCTTGATCTATCAATATGACAAAGGAGATCAGTGTTAAAGTTGAGCTTTGCCAGGAGAGATTATGGCTAGTAGTTTCTGTTTATTTTGCTATACATTACTGTCGATTTGCCATGGAGTAACTAAAATCCCAGATTTTATAGATGACATTAAAGTTTTCGAGCAACAAGTGAAACAAAACTCTGTTCTTCTCTGTGCGTGCTGATTTCTTGAATCCTCGAGAATCCGTCTACGATGAGCAACGGGTTGATAACCTTACCTCTTTTTAGAGGAAAAAAATATATGCAAGAAAAACTATGCATTCATTCTGGCTCGATGCAACTAGTAGGCCTGGCCCACAAGCAGTTATCGTGCCAACATTCTCGCTGCCACAACCCCGTCCCCGAAACGGCAACGGGCTGCTGCAACTGACCAGCGGGCCCCACCGGCACCCTTCCCCTTCCACGCCGCGCTTCGCTTCTCCGGTGACAAGCGAGTGACTGATCTACCACTACCACCACCGGCCCACGCCCCACCCCCACCCACCGCCCCCCGCACCGCGCGAGCGAGATCTCCCGCGCCCTCCGCCCCGCGCGCCCATGGATCTGCGCCGCCTCGCGGTGCTCGCGGCGGCGCTCGCCGCCCTCTGGTGGGGCCGCGGCGCGGAGGCGTCGATCCACACCTACGACCGGGAGCCCTTCCGCGAGGTGGGCAACGCCTTCCTCCTCTCCGGCGGCAGCGAGGGCATCGTCGCCGACGGGGCCGACCTGGCCGCCCCTCCTTCGTCCTTCATCAAGTGAGTATACTGAATAAGCACTGAGGCAAGCACACGCCCACGCCCACTCCCTTCCCCCCTCCCTCTTCCTCGTCTGTGATTGCAGAACGCAGTGCTAGGGAGTAGTTTCCGTAGAAGCTGGCGCGAAGCTAGGAATTCAGGGTGCATATTTTTCCATTCGAATCTCGGGGGAGCTAGAGCCTGTTACTGGAAATGGGAATCGGTTGCTGGAGCTGGCGTTGCTTTGCTTGCTTGGTGGCTGGCAATTTGGTGGAAGGTTTTGGTCCTGAGCCATGATCAGTTTGATCACCGTCTGGTTCGTGGTGAAATGCGCAAATGGTTGCCGGTTGTGCTATTTGAATTCGGGGCTTAGTACTGAGGTGGTTGCAGGTGCCGGACTGCCGGGTGGTGATTCGGCTTGCTTGGATGTGCTTAGCCTTTTTGAACTTACTGCGAGTAGCAGTGCCCATGTTAGTCTGAGAGTGAGATTCTGCAGTTTCTGTGCTCAGTTTGTGTTAAGACAGTATTTTTTTTTTGTTGTGCTTTATGGCCGCCTTGGTAAACGGTAGTTCTTGCTGAACTCTTCGTATACCATATTGAACAAGTGCGGGTTTAGCTAGCCACCTAATGGGAGAAAATGGCTCTAATTTATGCAAGCGATTTTACAAGTTGGCTGCTTTTTATTTTTTGAACGAACAGGCACAAGATAGTTTCTATTTCATTGATAAAGATGGGAAAATACAGCTGGCTAGCCGGCAAAATTGTAGGAAAAAATTGTCATGGCTTACTTTTTTTTTAGTATTCAATTGTGTGGTGTGGTGCTGAGTTTGATATTAACTACATGTCATGGCTTACTATCTCAGGTTTGTGAATGTTACATTCTGGAGAACCCCAGAAGCTGCGGAATCACACGCAAAAATGGCACATAGTACAGGCTTGGTACAGGCTATTCTGTTTGAAGCTGCAGACAGGGATAACATTGGGGGATCTGCCTATGGGGGACAGAGGTCCATATGTTGTACACCAGACCTTGCTAAACTAGAGGGCTGTAAGCAAGGAGAAGTAATCAGAAGGCCATCTTCTGATGATCCAGATTGGCCCTATGTACTAGACACACACTTCAGCGCTAATCACCTTTCAGTGAAGCTAGAAGATGACCAGGTGCGTGTTACAAAGACAGGCATGTACAACTTGTTCTTCATTTCCTGTGATCCAAAATTGAGGGGCCTTACGATGAGTGGGAAGACTATCTGGAGAAATCCTGTTGGATATCTACCTGGGAGAATGGCTCCTTTGATGAAGTTTTATGTTCTCATGTCGCTGGCGTATCTGTTGGTAATGATTGTTTGGTTTAGCCAGTACATAAGGTTTTGGAGGGATATCTTGCCCATCCAGAATTGGATCACACTAGTCATTGCACTTGGCCTGTTTGAGATGACACTATGGTACTTTGAATACTTAAACTTCAACAGCAGTGGTGTGCGGCCAGTTGGAATCACAACTTGGGTGGTCACTGTTGGAGCCATCAGAAAAACAATTTCGCGGCTATTGATCCTTTCTATCTCAATGGGATATGGTGTTGTTCGCCCAACTTTGGGAGGTCTCACTTCCAAGGTGTTGCTCCTTGGACTCACATATTTCCTGGCATCTGAGATGCTGGACATTGCAGAAAATGTTGGAACAATTAATGATATATCAGGCAAAGCAAGGCTTTTCCTGGTCCTTCCTGATGCATTTTTGGATGCTTTTCTCATACTTTGGATATTTACTTCTCTCTCGCGCACTCTAGAGAAGCTACAGGTAAGTTAAATATAATATAATTGTTCATGTACTTTATTTTCTTTGTGTAAATTAATGTGATCTGATATTAACTTCACACGTTTCTGCAAATGCTAAAACTTTGCTAGTTAGATGTGGTGAGTGAGGTGACACAGCAATTACTTTAAGGAAATATGGCTAATTTAGATCTGCTGGAGTGATCAGTTTGCTACAAACCCCTAATAGCAGTATTAAGCATAAAACTACATGGGTCCATTTGTTCAGAAAGAAGGCTTGCTGGAGTGGCGTCTAAGCAGTTAGAATAATTTTCAAGCCTATGGGATCCTGGATATAGAGATGTGTATTTGTATTGTTTCCTAAACTTGTTACTTTTCTCTTTCAACAGGCAAGGAGGAGTTCCGTGAAATTGGATATCTACAGGAAATTTACAAATGCACTGGCTATTTCTGTGATAGCTTCAGTTGCCTGGATTGGTTATGAGGTATATCGATTTATCTAAATACATCCATAATGAACCTTTTTATCAATAAAACAGTAATGTGCTGAATTCCTTCTAACTACATAAGATCATGTTGCTGCCTTTTGGTCCATTATAAGTTTCTGCAAGGTTAATGAATATCCAAGTTTTTCATTATCTTCATATGGTTCTTAAGTACCTTCAATTTTTTAAAAAGACAACCAATGGACATGAGCTCTTTCCTTATTCATGTATATAGGGTTATATTTGCTCATTACATTTCCACTGAATCCAAAGTAAAGTTTTCTTTATTTGGTTCCAAATATTTTATCAAAGAAACGCCTCTTCTATTTTAAAGGAAAATATCATTATCAACATGTCTCTGTTACACTTGCTGTTCTATCCCATCTTGACACATCACCTTCTACTCAATCTTGAAGATGTTACTTTTAGCAGACTTATGTTTCAGTTCTGACTATTTTTCCTAAACTAGTGATTGTGCTTCAACCATTGTCCACAATATTGCAAATTTGCAACAAAAGTTGTCAGATGATGTTAGTCTTATGCACTGGATCCAATTATTTATGAGAATGAATGATTTTGCTAATATTGGATAGAAAATTGTATGTATGTCAACGTGTTTCCTTGGCTGTAGTAATCAGTTTACTCGTCTTTTTTTTTTTTTACGAATTCCACTTTAGCCAAGGATCCCTTTTCTAATTAAGATGCATTAGGAGCTGATGATCCTCTTTTTAATTGACATCAACAATTTTACATTGGTGAGTTTTCACTCAAAATTAACATACTCAGTAGGCTTGTTGCTATCACCATCTAAGGCATGAAACCGGTTGATGAATGACATGCAGTTTTTATCCTATGCATGTGTCAGGTACTATTTAAATGATAATAGATTTGGCTGAAGTTATTCAGATTCATGAGCATCTGTCATCAAATCAAAATCTTTTTCTGCATATGTACAAAGATGAAGTTTTTGTGCATGAAGATAACAATTTCAGCTGGTTTACTCATACAAAATTTCTCAGAGATTATTCAGTTTTGGAACCTTAGATTTGAATATCCTGTTTTGTTTACCAGTGTTAGGGGACGTGAGTAGAGCTTAGTGGACCTGGGCAGCCCATTAGTGGGACCCTCTCTATATAAGGAGGGGAGGTGTATGAGTTTAGGGAGGCATAGCTCTACTCACGTCCCCTAACAACCATGGCTTCATTTTCCAGGTCTACTTCAAAGCAACAGACCCCTTTAGCGAGAGGTGGCAGAGCGCCTGGATCATAACTGCCTTCTGGGATGTTCTTGCATTCGTGTTGCTTGTTGTGATCTGTTATCTGTGGGCACCATCACAAAGCTCGCAAAGGTAATTCTCTTCCCTTTTGAATGCAGTGTGTAATCAAGATGTTTGTCGGTTGCTTCTCGTACACTTCAAATTGGTCATCCATGTGCCAAAATCTTACCAACTTCATTAGAAAATTGCAGTTCTATCTGTCTAGGAAATGCACCATAATACATGTCTGTCCTTTGTCCAGATATGCATATTCTGGTGAAGCTGCTGATGATGACGATGAGGAAGCTCAATCCCTGACAAAGGGAGATGGTGAAGTAGGGATGGTAAAGATTGACAAGGACAGGAACGTTGGTGGTAGCAACGCTTTCAGTTTAGAAGATGAGGCTGAGGAGGACAAGCGGGAATAGCATTTTCTTGTTTCTTTTGGCTAATGCCCAGGCCCCAGAAGATAAGTGATTTATTGGAGCAACAATGTTCCAAAGTTACTTTGATAATTTTTGGTGGTTCAGTGCTCCTGTTACAAGGTTACATAAGGCTGTTGTAGAAGTTTGTGATTTTATCCGTTGCCACAGGAGTAATGTTTGGGTTTGATGTAGACTTCAGATAGGAGGCTGAGATGGTACAAATTATTTATGACAATGTACATATCTGTTTTGTTTGGTGGTTGCATATTCTCTGGTGCATCGACAGACTGGTTCCCCTAACTGAGTTGAAGGATGCAAGTTTTCGTCAAGAATCACAAACTTGGACATTAACTAGTGAATCAATAAGAAAGGAAAATTTGAATATCATAGTAACAAGTTAGGTTTTGAAAGTTGTTTTTGCTGGAGTTGTCTGCCCCCAAGGCACAGACATCACTACCCCTGTACCATGGCTATACCTCGTTGCCTATAATATATATATATATACATTTGATTATGCTGATCACTCTGTAAACCCTAATACCAACTTGCCCTCCAGTACCATTGTCACGCCTAGTGAGTAGTGACAGGTGCCTTTTCATGTGCTTCTCCCAAACAAATCCATGGAATCCAATGCGGTACATTGCCACCTTCATTCTTGATAGACAAAGTGAGTATATAGAACTAAAGGTACTTGATCTCTTGATTCAATCAACGGCAAGAGGTTGATCATTTTTTGAAGTCGACTCAGTAGAATTCTGCTCAGCCCATACAGCTGCATCCCTATACCCAAGCTCATAAAACTTGTCGAGAATTTCATCTTCCGCCGGTTCCAGAGCCCAGTTAAACAGCTGCAGTTGGTTTCAGATAATAAGAGCAAAAGATGTATGCAATGGAAGAAGGTACATGCTGGGAAAAAAATTAGTAACCTGTCTTGGACTAGCCCTGTTCTCTGGGTTGCAGTCTGGACTAATCCCAATCCCTTGCAAACCAAGTCGGCTGGCTGGAAAAGCACATATTCGGACCTATAATGACAGGTAGAGATGTAGAGTGCTACAATGAGCATTACAATGTGAACATAAAGGACGGTACATAACACCTACTCATGATTTTTTTTTTTGGTGGGAAACAAACAAGATTCATAGATATTAAGTTGATAGACTAGTGCTGTTTTGTGCTTCCTTTTGTATGTATTTTTTATATTTTCTAAGATTTAGTGGGTACGTGTCATGACTCATGGCTCAGTATAAACATAATATCTACAGGTCAAAATAGAAAAACAGAGCATACGTACTGTTTCAGAAGCAGAAGTGGGTGGCATAAATAATGTAAGCCCCCCATCAATGCACAGCCTATTACGGAAGAAAGTTGCCGGTCTGGGAGCTAAGTATCTGAAATAAGAACAAACCAATCATTTAACTGTTGTAAGCAAAAGATAACTGAAGACACATAGTGTTAGGAATGAGCAGTGTAGCTCAACCTTACCCAGGAATAAAAGAGGATGTAATGACAGCATTAATGACATCTTCTTTTGAGTCAAATTGGTCAACTAGTAAGCCCCTAGGCCTCCAGGATAGCTGAGTAATAGCAACTGCATGAGAAGAATATAAATATTCTTTACTTACTGAGAACAAAATGCCATATGAATGCGTAGTCAATATGGAGAGTCAACACTAGCACAATATGAACCTTACCACGAATCCTTCCATTGCATCTGATGTGTAAATCATCTGGTAGAAACTTGTCAAGGACATCCCTGAGTACAGCCTACACAAGTGAATAGGATTACAAGGTGTGAGGAAAATCCAATCAAATTCAGTCAGCTTAACAAATAGGCTTAAAAACCAAATGACATATGTCTATGATGCTCAATTATTTTGCAGAGGAAGTTTATGGTTATGCCAGTTTAAAAGGTTTAGTTAAATCATAAATGATTACAGTAAGCACTAATTATCCAACAGTTCTTAGAAACTACGGTACTACAATGGTAAATATAAATGACAAAAATTTACCACAGTTGAGTATAATGCAATAATGCTTGGTGTGATTAAAATAAGACTTTATTTGGGGAAAGAAGAAAAGAAGAGGAAAAACATACCCCAAGTCGAAATGCAGTCCCATTACTCCGGCAGTTGTCAGCTAGATCTTTGGTCACTTGCAGAGCATCTTGCATTGTGTTCCCGGATGCAATCACTGCACAGATTATGGCACCAGCTGATGAGCCAGCTAACGGGGTTCTCTCCTAATATATGTTATGGAGAAAGAAACAATTATAAGAAGTGCTGCACAATAGCCAACAGAACAAATAAAATATGATAATAATGCATCATAGATAAGTTGTGAATGCCATAGACATGAGCTCCCATGCATGCATATAGCACATAGAAACAAAGTGGGATGATACGAAGAGCTATCGCGGGAACTAACAAGCCAGTAAGCTAAATAACCCAGGCAAACTCGACCATTAGTCATGTATACTATACTGAGTTTTTTTTGCTACAGATTTATAATAAACCTACTAATCCAGAACATTGGCACATATCACAATTGAGTTCATTCAACACATGTAAAGCTAGGTTGGTTCCACAATTCTACATGGCAGGTTGAGAACATTGTGATGGGGGGCAGGGAAGCCGGGCAGCAGGCGCACGTACAGTGATGTAGCCTTTATCCATGAGGCACTGCGCGGCGCCGAGGTGGTAGGGGAAGAGCAACCCGGCCGCGGAGAAGCTGAACCCGGGGCTGGTGAGCTCCCGCCGCCGATTCTCTGCCTCCACGTCCTCGGTCCGCTGCTCCCACACCACCCCGTCCCTCGCCTCCACCTCCTCCACCGCCGCGCCGCCGCCGCCCCCGCGCCTCGCCCCGGTCCCGCGTAGCAGCAGCGCGGCCAGCCCCAGGAACAGCTCCCCCGTCCTCACCGCCAGCGACCTCCTCTCCTCGACCGCCGGGACGGCGGCATCCGGAGGCGCCTCCGCCGGAGCCGGCGAAGGCTCAGGGTCGCGCCGCGCGGCGGCGCGCGGGAACAGGAAGCGGAGCCGGGACGGGCGCGCCGCGCCGGCGGCGGGAGCGGGAGCGGGAGGGGTTGGCGGCAGCTGGGGGGGTTTGGGAGGGCGATGGGAGGAGGAGAAGGAGGAGGAAGGCTGGAAGGAGATGAGGGAGGCCATGAGGCTTCCTCCTTGCCGGCCGCCGCCGCCGCCGACTCGCGTGCACGCGCGAAGCATACGGGTGGGCCTCGTCGGATTCGCCTCTGTCGTTTTGCGCGTGGAGAAATCTAAGTGTAAAAAAATTAAAAAAAATGACGGGAGTTATAGTATTTGAGGGAATTCATTTGACGCGTGTCGGTGTCGGGCAGGGGTCACACGTTTATGGGTGCTTACGTGGCACGGCCACGGGCCGTAAGTTCAGTTGTTGCCATATACTCCATATGTGGAAAAAGTCTACTTCACCCAAACTTATGAGGATTGGAACACATCACCCCGAACCTATGAAAATGGATTGCGAGAAAAAAACCCTTCATCCCCCGCGTCGCCTCCAGGCGACACGGGCGGACCGCCCCCTGCGCCAGCGGCTGCGGCCGCCGCTGCCACCAGCTCTGGCCCCCGTTCCTCCTTGTCTCCGGCCTTCTAGCCGGTGGCAAGGGGAGCGGGGGTCCATCCTTTTAGTAGATCGAGTCCTAATCGAGTTCATCTAGGTCTAGGGTTTGCTCGCCGTCGATGCTCGGCGGTGGAGTTAGGTTTTGCCGGAGGAGCGTGGCTTCTCTGCGGCTTGGTTTTCCTGGTGGCGTCGGCGATGCGGAAGCGACGACATTGCAGAGGAATAATTTCTCCCAGCTTCTTCCGTTCTCCGATGGCGATCTACTCCGACGTCAACGGAGAGGCTGAGGATACCTGTCCAGGAGTCGAGGGCCGGCGCATCGTCGTCTTCTTCAGGCGATGATGTTGTTGATCCTGTTAATCTCAAGGAAGATGATCTTTGGAAGAAATCTGAGCATTGCTCGGGTTGTCGGCGGTGGAAATGAAGGATGCGTCGTGGGTACTGGAGTTGGCCGATGCGCTTGGGAGGCAGCGTACTCGGCTGATTTGCCTAGCAGTAAGCCCTCCTCGGCGGCCTCCACTTTGTGGAGTTTGACTCTGGTGCCCAGCGACGATTGGGAAGCGACCTCGACGGCGGCGACGAACGGATCGCTGAAGGCTTCAAGGAAGATGAACAGGAGTTTTGAACTTCTTTGTAATTTTCCTTTTATTTCAGGTCCTGTTTGTAAACGGGCCGGTGTAATGGGCCAAGATCAATACATGTTCCTTCTAAAAAAACCTATGAAAATGGATTTTTTACTCCCTTAACTTTGTAAAACAGGACAAATCACCCTCTGAAGCAGTTATGAAAAGTCATAGTAAATCACAGAAAAATCATAAAATGAAAAATACAATTGTGTTTCATGCTCTCTGAACCATTTTCATGCTTCCATGTATAATGTTGTTTAGAAAAGAATGTTGTCATGAAATCACTTTGGTGTTTCTACTTTCACATTACACCTTAAATTTTTGTTTAAGAAATTTCCGCAACATCGCGCGAAGTATCACCTAATATATACTTAGGTTTAGATACATAATAAAAATATATATATTAAAAAAAGTCAGAACTACAAATGTTATGGAACGGAGGGAGCAATGCACCAAGCACGTCCACGACTACCGGCATGACCCCGTGATCTCCTGCTCATCGCCGTGGCCTCACCTCACTCACACCAAAAGACAAAGCCAAAGCCAGTCGCCGACGACTCAGATCGAGACCCCACCGATCCCGGTCCGGGTCTAGCGGTAGGATGGGGATCAAGAACATGGAGGGGCGGCAATGGGTCCGACGGCCTCTTCGTAGAGACTTGCAGCGGTGCTGTCCCAAACTCCGACAGGCCCCGCCGCCCCGGAACGGGAGATGGGGACGGACGCCGACGCGACTGCCGCACCGACGCCACCGGCAAACCACGGCGACACCGCCCTCTCGTTTCTCGCTGTAGAGAGTAGAGATCGATCAGGACCCTGCTATTTTTAGTCTTGTGCCAGTAAACAAGAATAGATTTTACTACGCCTGGAACATTATGAGGACTTTACTACGCCAGTAATCTCACTCGATCAGTGCTCTGCAAAGTCGACGGTTCAGAGTTCAAACTATCCTAAAACAATAAGCTGGGTTTTTATTTTTTAATCAAAAAAATAAGACGGGTTTTTAAAAATATCCTAATGAACATTATAAGAATTTGGAGCTGTAGATGATATATCTCATCTTGGAATGAGATCCTCTAGGTTTCATTTCATCCCTTCAAATCCACTCGTTCGCTAAAAGAGGCCCAAAGCCAAATCTCCATTCTCCTCTCCGAAAACACGGGGACGGGCCCCCCAAATCCTCACAGTGATTATTGATCACTGCGATTTTTAGCACCCAAACAAAATGTACAGCACACTGACGATTTCCATTTCCATTCATAAAGTATCACCCGCCGCCGCCGCCGCCGCGCGCCATCAATTCAATCACCGCGCAGCGGCGGGGTAGTCGAACGGCAGCGGCACGACGCTGTCGCTGAGCGGCGCGGCGTGGCGGAACCCGTAGGCGCGGAGCACCTGGTCGTCCGCGAACGCCAGCGCGCGCCGGATCCCCTCGGCGCACCGCCGACGCGTGTACTTGCGGTCCGGCGCGCCGCCGCAGGGCTGGCACCCCGTGAAGTGCGTCACGAACGGCCGCCGCCACCCCTTCTGCCCGCCGCCCACCGGTCCGGGGACGGCGCCCGGCCTCCCCACAGCCGCGTCCCGCGCCGCCGCGTACCGGAGGTGCTCCCGCTCCGCGTGTCGCCGCCGGAGCACGGACCCCGCCTTCCCCCCGCCGCGCTCCACGGCCTCGTAGCGCTTGGCGACGCCGTCGAGCCGGTCGACGATCTCCGCCCAGTACCCCTGGAAGTAGTACCCGGTCTCGAGGAGCGTCCGGTTGCCCCACCTCGCCGGGTTCTTGGACAGCAGGTACACGAGCGCCGACTGATCGTCGGACTCGTCGTTGGGCTTCCCCTCGAGCTCCTCCCGCATCGTCTTCCCCCACCGCGCGTACTCCGGGAACGCCGGCCCCATCCGCGCCCACGCGTCCATGAGGTCCATGGACCACTGGCAGTTCCGGATGAGGAAGACGCCGGCGTTGAGCCCCACCCACGACCGCTCCTCGTACACCTCCGCGTCCCACCCGTACACCACCAGGTCGTGGCCGGCGTACCGGTCCAGCGGCAGGGAGAAGTCCATGTCGGTGAAGACGGCGTCGGCGTCGACCCACCACACCCACTCGGCGTCCGGGTGCGCCAGCATGGCGGCGCGCACGGCGGGGATCTTGGCCCAGTACGCCACCATGGACGGCTCCAGCAGCGCCGTGTTGTAGAGGAGCTCGACCCCGTGGAGCCGGCAGTAGTCGAGCTTGTTCTTGAGGAAGCGGAGCAGCGCGTGGTCGCCGCCGGCGCCCTTGCAGGGCTCCGGCTGCGACCCCGTCACCATCATCACGCGGCGGGTGACGGTCGGGGAGGACGGGTCGAGCCCGCGCGTGCGCAGCCACGACGCGCGCTTCGCGTCCCAGCCCGTGAGGCGGCCGTGGACGGAGTAGGACAGGGACGGGTCGTCGTAGAAGGTGCGCGGGCCCTTGCCGAGAGCTGCGGCGGCGGCGGCGGTTGGGGTGGAGGTGGTGGCGGCGTGGGAGTGGGAGGAGGTGGTGGAGGATAGGGGGATGGAGACGACGGCGTTGGGCACGGGAGTGGGGGCGAGGACGGAGGCGGAGCAGAGGAGCACGAGGGCGGCCGCCACGGCGCCCGCCGCGAACGCCAGCGCCTCGCGGGTGGCGCGGCCCGCCGGGAGCACGAGGTGGCCGTGTGGCCGCGGGCCGCCGCACGCCCCCGCCGCGGCGGCGCTCCCGCCCTTGACGCAGAAGGATGCGGACTCCGACGCGGCCATGGATGGACCCTGCAGAGCGCTCAGTCAGAAGTGTGTGGGCTAGGCGAACTGCCGAACTGGGAAGCCGGGCGCCGAGGTCGCTCGCGTTTCTAGGCGGGGAAAAGGGCGGGCGAAAGCCAAAGGCCAAAGCGGGATGGCGCGAGGTGGCTCGTGGCTGCTCGCTCTTTTGACGGAGGAGATGCCGCCGAGCCGAAACAGCGGGTTCGGCCGGGTCGGGAGCAGCGGCCGAGAAAGCGGAGGAATACTCGGAGGCGAGCACGGGGTTGGGGGACCTGGCGCGGCGCGGGCTGGGCCGCTGGGGGAAGGGCAGGGCACGTCAGCCTCAGCCTCGGCCAGTGTCGGCCGCACGTGACATGTGCGTGGTCAGCGGTCAGAGCATGGCGCGGGACGGTGTCCGTGAGGCCGTGACGGTGCGTGGTATCGAGTACTACGTAATACGTATTGGATGGCTGTATACAGTATACGGAGTATCGTATTCCGTATAGTTATACACGATGCTCGTGCAGTCTAGAGCGGAATGCACGCTGCTGCAGCCCTGCACAACACCACAAGGGCTATAGGATGGACATATAGATGTAATAGAATAGCTAAAACGTCGTGCATACACCCGGTTTTAATACAGATTTTTTTTGTATTTGGTTTTAATACAGATATTAAAAGTATAATCTTTATTTTTTTGTGACTTTATGGACATATAGATGTAATAGAATAGCTAAAACGTCGTGCATACACCCGGTTTTAATACATATTTTTTTGTATTTGGTTTTAATACATATATTAAAAGTATAATCTTTATTTTTTTTTACTTTTCTCTATCAAACTAAATAATGAAAGTGGAATACCGTATAATTTTATCTGTGAAAACTGAAGTAGCTTATCTCTAGAGCACCTCCGAAGGACTGAGCACCGACAGATCTGGAGATTCTCGAAGTCACCACTGGCGCCGAGACCACTGACGCCTCGTCGTCGACGAGAACGTCGCTTACCACTTAACGCACCTCCGAAGGACTGAGCACCGACAGATCTGGAGATTCTCGAAGTCACCACTGGCGCCGAGACCACCGACGCCTCGTCGTCGACGGGAACGTCGCTTACCACTTAACGCACCTAAGTCACCACTGGCACCGAGACCACTGGCGCCTCGTCGTCGACGGGAACGTCGCTTACCACTTAACGCACAACGCCGGAAAATCCCGGATTAAATCTAGGAAAAGGTGCGAGCACCAGGATTTGAACTCTGGTGGGTAGCGTCCTACCGGACCGTCCTATCATTGGACTACAAGTCCATTCGCGATATGACTAATTAATACGATGACAATATTGATTAATTAAATATTACTATTGGTGTGCAAATTACTTATAGCTTATTTGGGTATAAAAGTATTGGAATTGAATGAAGGGGCTTGAGTGGATCATGAGCTAATTTCCCGTCCAATCCCTTCATTCCACCCCATTACTCTTCTACCCAAACAAACTATTAAATGTTAGTTTATCCACCAAAAGCCATCTAAAAGGTTATTTGTATGGATGGACAATGGCTATTGATATATCATGCCTTGTTTAGTTCGTGGGAAAATTTACCTTTTCAACGTTTGGAACTCCTGTAGTACACTGTAGCACTTTCGTTTGTTTGTGGTAAATATTATCCTACCATGACCTAACTAGGCTCAAAAGATTCGTGTCGCGAAGTACATCAAAACTGTGTAGTTAGTTATTTTTTTACCTATATTTAATACTCCGAACTTATGTCTTTTGGCGTATTTAATGTGATGTGATGGAGAGAGAGTGGAGAAAACGTTAGAATTTTTAGCAAACTAAACAAGGCCTCAATCTAACATCATTAAAGAAACGTGAAGATTAAGGTTGTACGACTGAATTAAAGGTATTCGAATTGCATTCGTATTCTATAGTGTATTTAAATAAAATTAAAATACGATGAATGACACTGTCTGAATTAAGGTCAATTACGGTCAAGAAAAATCCTCTGAAAAGCTGTACTTGTAGCCGTGGAAGTCGGCTGGACGCCTGGACCTGGACTGCTAAGCGGCACGGGGCCAGTGTACTTCCTGTTTGGATTCAATGGGAAGAGGCATAACTGCACAGGGGTGGTTGCTAGTTGGAGGGAGGGCCCGGGCTGTGATCAAATGGATGTGTTCGGTGATCTGATCACATTGAAAGTTTGAAACATGTGTTGCGGTTATAGGTGTCCAGATGGACCGCACGACACTAATCGACACGAACACGACTAAACACGACACGAATGAGCACGACACGAGTCAGCACGACTACTCAATCGTGTCGTGTCGTGCTAGCACTGCGTGCCGACTCCTTGGCCCAGACACGACACAGAACACTCTTATTCGTGTCGTGCCGGCACGTCGGCACGGTCGGCACGACGTGTCGTGTCTAGCACGGCACAAGCACTTTTCACACACAACAAAACCCAGAAAACAGAGACATAATCAAAAGTTTGAGCTGGTGCAATGACTGCCTCGTTAAAAACCTATCTAGGTAAAACTCACACCTCGTGAGAAACCCTAGATATGAAAAGAGTACAGCCCAGCTCAATCAAAATATAAAAGGTTCCATATTACAAAGTTCAAATGTTCAACAGAAATACAAGACAAATACAAATTTCACTAATCAATAAACAGATCTTCAAAAGCTGCTTCCAGGTCCTTGTCCTCCACTGCATGCTGAGCTCTTGCTTCACCAGCCTCCCAATCTTTGATGTAGGCTAGCATCTCCACCATCTCTGGGCTTAGACGCCGACGGTGCTCCTCGATGATCCTGCCAGTAAGACTGAAAGCAGATTTCGAAGATATGGTAGACACAGGCACAGATAAAACATCTTTAGCTTGGATTGAAAGCACTGGATACGTTCTTTTGTGCTCATGCCACCAAGTTATGATGTTGAAATCATCATCAAATTAGTTGACAGTGTCACTATCCAAGTAGGCAGAAAGCTCAGAACCAAGAGCAGCAGCACCAGTGTTTGCTGCTTGCAGCAATGCTGTGGCTGAAGTTCTTCTAGATAGAGGGGGTGGCATGAGGGTGGAGGAAGAAGTACCAGAGCCAAAACTGGATGAAGTAGAACCAGTAGCATTATTAGCAAAGATCTTACCCCAAGCAGTTAATTTCTTACCAGAACTCACTGGTTGTTCAGGTCTCTGCAATCTCACTGCACCAAACTTGTCATTGTATTTGTTAAACATGATAGTAAGTTCAGCTCTTACCTCAGTTAAATAAGGGGAGTAATCAGTAGCAGATAAGTTAGATAACAGAACCAAAGCATTGGTTAAACCTCGCATTTTAGCTCTAGGATCCATGATGAAAGCAATTGAGTAGAGCATAGGAATGTCCCTCCAGTACTTAAAGAATTTATCTTTCATAGGGACAACTACTGATCTAAGCAAGTTATCATTTTCATAACTGTTTAAGTGACCAGCTATCTCAATTATATTGTGCAAGATTAAAGGAGATGTAGGATAATACACACCAGACAATGCAACAATTGAGTCATAAAAAAGCTCAAGAAATGTCAAGATGTGTTTAGCAACATACCAATGTGCATCAGTCAACAGATGAGGTTCATTTGCAGCCCTGGGGTAGTGAGCTTGGATAAACACACCAAAACTCTTCCTATGAGGGACAAGATGCTTGAGCATGAGGTAGGTGGAGTTCCACCTCACATCCATGTCAAGTCCAAACTTCCTAGGACGCTCACCGACTGCCACACAATAACTCTTATATGCTGCAATTCACTGGTTAGAAGAGTTTAAGAAAGCAATAGCAGTTCTAAAAGCTTCAAGGTAAGGTTTAAGCCTCTTCAAGCCAGATTTAACAATTAGATTGATTATGTGACAAGCACATCTCTGATGCAAGAGCTTAATACCTTCCATCTCTTTCTCCAAAGTTTCTGGTGTGAGTGGTGGTGCATTTGCACCTCTATGATAACCAATAATATTAGGAGACAAAGAGACCATAGCAGTAGTGTTAGATGATGCATTATCCAAAGTAACAGAAAACACTTTATCAGCTAATCCAAACTCTTCCAACACTGTCAGAACACGACTAGCAATGTTATCACCGGTATGAGACTCATCAATGAGCCTCAACCCGAGGATACGCTTCTCTAATTGCCAATCAGAACTCACAAAGTGAGCCACCACACTAAGGTAGTCTTCCTTAGCATTACCAGACCATATATCAGATGTGAGTGCAACAGAGGAAACAGATTTCAAAGACTCCATAAGCTCAGATCGACGATCAGTGTAGTACTTCACAAAATCTCTACTAGTGCTTTGTCTAGACACAGAAACAAACTGAGGATTATGGGCAATCTTAATATACTCCTCAAAAGCATCAGACTCACCAATGGACAGAGGAAGGTCTAGACGAGCAATCAAGCGACATAACTGTGTGCGTGCAACCTCAGGACTGTAATCCCATTGAGCAACACTACCATCAGGCTTAAAACGGATTAGGGACTGAGTCACACCACACATTTTCTGATTCCTAATAGCACATTTACTCCTATGACGAATGAGGGAACCAGTGCTGATAGTGGACTGAGCAGCATAGACTTGACCGCAATGATTGCATTTAGCTCTGAAGCGAATTCTCTTACCATTCACTACCTTGAAGATCTTTTCGAAGTCGTCCCAGACATCAGAGGTGCAGGATCTGGTCCTCTTGTTGCCAGCGGTGCTCTGCGTCTCATGTTCATCTCCATCTCCAGCAGCTGCATCGCCTTCCTCGACATCGATGGGAATGGAATCATCTTGTGCGGCGCCGGCGCGACCGAAGAGTTCTTCCTGCCCCCCATCACGTCCTCTTCATCGTCTCCAGTTTGCCCATACATCCGAAGCTCATCATTGTGGGACACAGCGACTTCGTCGGCGGCGTCGTCCCTTGCCGGCCTCTGGTTCCTCGACCTAGAGGTGTCGTCGGTGTCCCTCGTCGGCCTCTGGTTCCTCGACGACCTAGCCATGTCCTGCATCAGGAAGAAACAAATTCAAGAAATCAAGATCTAGGAAAGATTCAAGAAGAAAGAAGCAAGATGCAGGAAGAAAGAAGCAAGATCTATGAAGAAGAAAGCAAGAAACATACCTGGCTGGAAGAGTCGCCGACGAGACGCAGAGAAAGAGATCAGGAGAGAGATGCGTCGGCCATCGGTCGTGGCGGCGGATGCTGGATGAGCACCGGAGACGAGAGATCGGAGAAGAGGGAGGGGAACTGGGGCTGGCTGGGCGGGTGGAGACGGCGAGGCGGGCGGGTGGAGACGGCGAGGCGGGCGGCGGCCAGCGGGGGGAGGAAATGAAGCTAGGGTTCCTCCCGACCCCAGCGCCGTGGCTTATATAGCCGGCCGGTTGCGGTGATGTGGGCAGATAGTGGGCCGGCAACGGCTAGTAGGCCAACGGCTAGTTGCTAGCTAGGCTGTTGGGCTGAATTTAGTCGTGTTAAATGGGCCACCCCCCTTTTCGTGTCGTGTTCGTGCTAACATTACGTGTCGAGATCTCGGCCCAGACACGGTCCATCATCGTGTCGTGCCGACACTGACACTACGACCATCGTGTTAGTGTCGTGTTTTTAGTGTCGTGCGTCATGCCGCCCATCGTGTCTGGCCCATCTGGACATCTATAGGTGCGGTGACAATCTGTCGCACAACACGAAGTTCTTCCTGTTGACTATTGTGGAGCCTTCTGCGGCAACACAATTTAGACTAAGTCCAACAGCAAAATGCAAATTGAGGGAGGCATTCTCAGATTTGCATCGCGCACAACACAGGCAAAATTTCTCATCTCCAACAGCGCAGCGCAACAACACAGGCAAATCCCCTCTGCTCCCCTCCCCTCCCCTTTCTTCCCCTTCGCCGGAGGTTGCGGGGCCAGGCCCGTTCCCCTCTCCTCCCCTCTACCATTAGAACCACTCCACCACCAGCGACTTGGCGAGCTGCTCCCCTTCTCCACCGCATCCGTCCGCTGGATCTGAGCGCCGCCACCATGGCCCATGGGTACCTCACCGGCGGTGGGCGATGGCGGGGCCGCGCACGACGCTGCCGGAGCTCCTCAACGCCGTCGCCGTCGCTCAGGAGGCGGTAGCAGCATCCGCCGTGCGCCGTGGGGGAGGAAGAGGAGGGCGCCGTGCCTCAGAGGGGCGGCTAGCCGACGAAGGAAGGGAGGGCGGGCGGGCACCGATTTCTTCGCCGCTCAAGGACGCCGTTGGACCTCGACCGGCTGCCGACGGCGTCGCCTAGCCTCGCGCGGCCGCTCCTGCAGTCCTACTCGCCTGCCCGCGGACGCATATGCATTCGGGGAGAGAGGGAGTGTAAATTTGCATCCCCTCTCTCTCAGTTTGCATTTTGCCTTCTGGTTTGCATCATCTGTTGGAGGGGATGCATCCATGAACAGTAGACTGGCGAGAGGCAAAAAATGCGTTTGCCATGGCTGTTGGAGTCTTAGGGGCTGATTGGTTGCCTGGCTCAAGATTGCCCAGGCTCGCGGTATGCAGCATCTTTCACTTTATAGCAAGGGCCATGTTTGTTTGGGGGTAGCTAAACTTTAGCCGCCGTGTTTGGTTTCCACGAGACTAAAGACTAAATTTTAGTCTCATTTAGTCCCTAAATTACCAAACATGGGGACTAAAAGAGGGACTAGTGGTCCCATTTAGTCTCTATTAGTCCAATTTTAGCCCGGCTAAAGTTTAGCCGCCCCGAAACAAACACGGCCCAGGCTAAAATTAGACTAATAGGGACTAAATGGAACTACTAGTCCCTCTTTTAGTCCCCATGTTTGGTAATTTAGGGACTAAATGAGACTAAAATTTAGTCTCTAGTCTTTAGTCTCATGGAAACCAAACAGACCCAAGTTTGGTTATCTGCATCAATCTTTTCAGCCAGGCTCACACGAACCCCAAAGCGCCTTCAGCCACGCCACGTAGAAACACAGGAGGAGTTTGTGTCTCTTGAGCCAGGCCAGCGCGGTGCTCAAAACACTACTTACATGTGGGCCAAATCGACCACTTTACTTTTTAGGGTAGTCCCAACCCACCACGTCAGCTGGTGTCCTAAACATTTATTAAGTTGCCAAGTAAGCAAAAATCTGATGTGACGTAGCAACTAAAGAGGTGAGAGAAGAAAAATCGGCGACACTGGGTCGCATGCACGAAACGGCGTCGACGCTCCTGCCAAGACGCACGAAACGACGTAGTTTTGCGTTGGGGACGAGTCCTCGTTTCTTCCGCTCATGCTTTCTTCTTCCTCCAGATCCGCTGCGCACATGCTCCCGACCATCCATGCTCCAGGCTGCGGAACTCGCTGGTCCTCCAGGCGGTTTTGGTGGCAGTAGCACCGCAACAGGGCTTCAGGCGCAGGCGGCGACAGCGGCGGCCTTCCTGCATTGCCCGGTGGGGTGTGCCAGTGAAGTGCGACTACAGAAATCGCAGCAAGATCGACGCTCAACAGCGAAATCTCTGAGTCCCTGACGATGGTGAAATCGGGTGCCGCTGCATATCGTGCAAGCCGTGTGGATCTCTGAAGTCTGAATCGGGTGTTGCTGCAAGCAATTTTTGCAGTTCGTATTGACGACATCCACTTGGTTTCTTTGCTTGCTTAGATCCCTGGTAGCATGCTTTTCATTGAATCATTGGACTTTACATGGTTGCTTGCTTGTGTTTGGGGAAGAGTGGAAAAGGATTGGGAAAAGACTTCCGTTCTTTTTTTTTTGATAAGGAAAAAAAGGACTTCCGTTCAGTGCTTGGTGAATGGTATGACAGCTTCTCCAAAACCTGCATCTTTTGTCCATGTGTGAAGTTTGATTTTCTGATGAGAATAGAACTCATTTTACTTGGTGCTTTGAAGTTGAAATATAGGAATGAAAAGCTACTGCCACTGCTTTTAGTCTCAGGCTCGATAGCATTTGATCTGACCTTGCAATGGAGTAGAAATATACTGCTACTACTTTTAGTGAAGCATCATGTCTGCAACAATTTTTTTGTGTCGATCTTTG
Source organism: Cenchrus fungigraminus (assembly GCA_036936925.1). NCBI lineage: Eukaryota > Viridiplantae > Streptophyta > Magnoliopsida > Poales > Poaceae > Cenchrus > Cenchrus fungigraminus. Next base: position 55,381,351 of record CM072768.1, on the reverse strand, counting down.
GGTGTATAGAATGGATGCCACACTTGATCCTTCTCCATTTGCAAAGTGAAATTAAATGTGGAAACTAGTCTTAACGTTATGGGTTGGGAAGGTAGTGGCTAGATGTACAATAATTACTCTCTCTCTTCTTTGGACATTGCTCCAAGATACTGTGGGTTGAGACTGCCCTTATGCATGCAGAATCTTTGTTTTTGCGGTTGATTGGTTTGGTGCATGAACTCATACTCAACTAATGCACGCAACCGAAAAGAGTGTGCTTTTGTAATTTTGGCTCAACGCAGCCTGTCTCTCACGAGCCTGTATAATAAGAGTCTGCTTGGGAAAAATGATGCAACCAACCAATCACAACCTTAAGGGCGCGTTTGACCGCGCTTCGTGCTTAGGACGGCGTCGGAGCTGATTTTTTCAGCTCCGCCAACTCCGTTTGTCCGTGGGCAAAAGCAGCTCTCTCTCTCTATCGAACTCAGCCATTTGATGCGACTCCACCTCTAGCTGCCGACGGATCAGAGCGGCTGCTGGAGCCGCGCCAAACAAGCCCGAGGTTGTTTGGAGTGACGAGTGCATACCAATAGATTTTCAACAACACAAGTATAGCAATTGGAGACGTTCAAGAGAAAAATGTCACTCGACATCTTTTGCTGATTTATGTTAATGAAAAAATTCAAACTAATTATTTAATGATTGTAAATACTTAATAGAAAGAATCTGGTGACTAAAAACATAACTTTATAGCATCTCCTGTAGTTTTCTAATTTCCAATCCAACTATCACGTTGAGAGAGTTGATATATGCAAAAATTGTGCTCCAACAGACTCATTTTTTTAATAATTATTGGAACAATCCAATAATTAATCCCAACTCCCTAAATGAAGGTGAAGTTGTGACTCTTCCAATACACTAGTTGGATTGGGATGTGATTATCACGGAATTGCAAGAGTAACTCTTTCGATAACAATGAGGACATTGGGATATCCTTACAAACTAGTTATTAAAAAACATATATTGCAAGGGGGACTGGTGGAGATGCTATCCTTAATATGCTCTTTATTTTTACATCCAAAAGGGCCCCGCGTAGCCCATGGAACCTCCAAAACCCTCCTTAAAAATTCAGTCATATACGTATCGAAATATTTGTCGTCATTGATTTTTTTCGCAACTTTGACCGTTCGTCTCATTCAAAAAATTATGCAAGTATCATTTACTTTGCTTGCTACATGCTTTATTATTATATGTATTTTAAGCTTGACTTATCCTTTTATACATTTGCAATAATTTTTTGAAAAAGACGAATGGTCGAAGTTGAAATAAACAGTCAACAACGACAAGTATTTCGATACGGAGGGAGTATAAAGAGAAGAAAGAAGAAAATGAGGAGGAAGGGGAATAAACAGAGAGGGGAAAGAAAGGAGGAGCAGGAGAAGAGGATGAGGAAATGAGACTGCCAGTTTCTGGATTAGCTAGTGGATTGAAAGATCACTGATCGAGATAGCTTTGGACCTCTGTGCGAGGCATTCTTGAGTTTTGTCACTTGCATTCTTGAGTAAGCCACTTGCAAGGCAATCACTTGAATTTTGTCATGATCATGTACCCCTTCAAAGACAATAATCTTGATGTGTCAAACATAAAGTTATTGGTTGAAGTGTTTCGTGATAACAAACCTAAGCTTCATATCAATCACACTTTCACCATTTAAATGATTTTAGGTTGCACGGTATGATTTGGGTCACGTGCTTATTTTTTGAGCACCCGACGATGAAGAAAATGTTGTTGTATCCCATAAAAGTTTAGCACTTATTTCTTTAGGGTCGTTCAAAGTCTTCTTCTAGGATCGATTCAATTGGGTCCTCAGAGCAACCTAGCCAGTTCCAATGGAAGATTTCATGAGTTTCATTCGCATTAATTTGTATGACACGTTTCAATTAGTTTAGCGGTTCATATCCATCCATAACCCGCACTGTTCTTATGCTGATTTCTTTTTTTCTCCTTACGTAAAAATTTGTTCATCCTAAAACTTTGCATGAATGTAGATTTTTTTTTTGAAATGGCATGAATGTAGATCTTTGCATCCTCTATCCATTCATTTTTTTGGCTAAATTTATCATGCACAATTTGATGTGTATCCACTCTGCATAAGAGTGTGGGCTCCGACGCGACACGCTCCCAAAATTGGCCCAGTAATTTAGCAAGCCCAATAAGCCCAGACTACCTCACAAGCCTCACCACGCGGCACGCTCCTTCTCCGTTTGACCGTTTCCCTTGCCCCCACCAGGCCACCACGGCACCACCCCCGCTCCCCGCTCACACCCAAAAATTCAAATCCACCTCCCAAATCACCGCGGACCAAGAGCCGACCGACCCCCGCTGCGCTCGTCGCGTTTCCGCCGCCGCCGCCGCCGCATCCCATGGAGAAGATCTCCGTCGCCGTCCGCTTCCGCCCTCCCAACCCGGCCGCCGCCGACCCCTCCCCCGCCGGCGCCGGCGGGGGCGGCGACCGCGAGTGGCGCATCGATGACAACCGCGTCACCCTCGTCCATCGCTCCGCCGGCCCCGTCCCCGGCGCACCCTTCGTCTTCGGTACGGATCCCGCCTCCTCCGACCTCCCTCTCCCTCCCTCCCGCTCCCGCTCCCTGTCCCTAACGCCGCGCGCACGTGCCTCCTTCCTTGGGCTGATTCGTCGGTTGTTGCCTCCGCAGACCACGTGTTCGACAGGGCGGCGACCAACGAGCGGGTCTACGGCACGGTCGTCCGGGACCTCATCGGCGCCGTCGTCGACGGGTTCAACGCCACCGCCTTCGCCTACGGGCAGACCAGCAGTGGCAAGACGTTCACCATGAACGGCTCCGACGCCGATCCAGGAATCATCCCGCGCGCCGTCCGCGACGTCTTCGACACCGTGCGTCAGGTGAGTTGTTTGTTCGATTAACTTCTGCCCGAACATGATGATGCACTTGTTAGATTGGTTTGCTGTGGTTGCTATTGCTGCGGGGGATTGATTGGTTGGGTTTGGGTATCTTGGGCAGACCGACGACCGCGAGTTTCTAGTCAGGGTGTCCTACATGGAGATCTACAATGAGGAGATTAACGATCTCCTGACACTTGAGGGCCAGAAGCTGGCGATCAAAGAGAGCCTGGAGGTAAATGCAATGAGTTTTTGAGGATTATCCTCAAATTTTCAGACAAGTTTTTGTAACAGGGAACATTTGTTGTTTGTCTATAGCGTGGAGTCTATGTAGCTGGTTTGCGGGAGGATATTGTGAACAGCGCAGAACAAGTATTTGAGCTCCTCCAGCTTGGAGAAGGTACATTTTTGTCCACATGCTTTATTTTCAGCAATTTAGAATCAGACTCATTTTCTTTTTGTTTCCAGCAAACAGGCATTTTGGAGAGACGAACATGAATATCCGAAGCAGTCGGTCCCACACTATTTTTAGAATGGTATTGAATATTGAATCCCCAACTTATTCTAGAATTGAAGCAGTTTCAAGACATAACTTAGAACATATAACTTTATTTGTTCTGTTGGTCTCAGGTCATTGAAAGCAGTGCTAAGAACCAGATAGACTCTGGGGATCCTATTCGCGTCTCTGTCTTGGTGTGTGTGCTGCCCACTCTATACCCATGTACCGTATGTATTGAAAGCAATTCTGTCAAGAATATGTGATTAACCCTGTTGTTTACTATTAGAATTTGGTGGACTTAGCTGGTTCGGAAAGAAACAACAAGACAGGAACTGAAGGGGTGCGCTTGAATGAGGCGGGGTATATTAACAAGAGCTTGTTGATGCTTGGGAATGTCATCAATAAGTTAAGTGAGAATGGAAAGCAAAGGTATGTCTATTGAGGATTGTGTCCCAAATTTACCACCTTTTTGCATGGCTGTATTGAGTTAAAATGCAAATCAATCAAAGTTACATGTACTTGATTATATCTCATTTTCGATGATTCAATTGCTGCTGTGTAATGGTCAATCCTGAGTTCACCTTCTGAGTTCTGACTCAAGTGTTAGGATGAATTAGTTCATCATGGTGTATAATTGAAGTCATAAATTCATTATCCAAGTAGAAGTTGGCACTTTCTTTTCTACATTCGGATATTTTTGAACTATGTCAGTGTCCTGAGTGAAAAAGATGTACCTTTACTAGGTAAAAAAACACTCTTTGCCTTTTTGGTACTGTGCATTGTCACTGCTCTACTGCAATCAAACCGCTTTAGAGAATATTCTTTCAATGACTCCATTATTGCCTTTGATGTTCTTGGAGTTATCTCCTATGGAGAATGTTAAATCACTGACTATCTTATGCAAGAAAGGGATTATTCATATTGCCTTTACTCTGTGGACAGAATGATAGGATTATATGAAACTTTGTAAGATTGATAATTCCATGGCACTTAGTTGACAATTTTTTGACGCAGAGGGCACATTCCCTATCGTGATAGTAAGTTGACTCGCATTCTTCAACCTGCACTTGGAGGCAATGCAAAAACGTCCATCATCTGCACTGCTGCACCTGAAGAGGTTTTTATGTACATTTATAGTTGCATACTTTGAGTACTATACCTTCCTGTACTAACTATGACTTTCTTTGCTCTTGCGCATTCTAAACAAAATTACCATTTAACCTGCAGATGCACATCGAGGAAACTCGAGGAACTCTTAAATTTGCTAGTAGAGCAAAATGTGTCAGCAACTGTGCCCAAGTAAATGAGGTATGTATTAAAGCTTCTAAATAAAATTCTTGAGTTGTCTCATGTCCAACATTGAAGTACATGAACTTGTGTTCTGCGTTGTGAAAAATTTAGTAAGATTGTTGGATTTTATTCGTGTAAATTCTCTGAGGCTAATCCAAACGTCGACCCTGCCTATATCTTATTGAAACAAGTATAATTTTTAAATTTTAATTTGTTATTATGGTTTTTAAAGAGTAACAGAACCTAATGTGGTCGCCTGTATGACAGATTCTAACAGATGCTGCTCTGCTGAAGAGGCAAAAACGAGAAATAGAAGAGCTTCGTAAAAAGCTGCAGGTAGTTGCTCCTAGTTTGGTATCTCACTCTATAATAGCAGGTATGATATTGTTACTTGTCTTGATGCATTTTTCATGAATTTCAGGGTTCGCATTCTGAAGGGTTGGAGCAGGTTGTACTAAAACTTCGGAATGATATGCACAAGGTGTGTAAACACTAGTGTCCAGAACCTATGTTTCTCTTTTATTTCGTGGTGCAGCACATAACTTCTTGTTTAAGTTTAACTCATCTACAATTAGTTAAAGTTATCTGTGTTCTTGTCATGTAGTCTGAGCTTGAGCGTGATCGTTTAGCAATGGAACTTGAAGAGGAAAGGAAGTTGCGGATGACCCTAGAGCACCATTTGACTGAGCAACAGAAGAAGCTAGAGGGTCTCGATAATACCGGCATATTAGCAGATCAGTTTACTGATTCGACCCAGGTATAATTGATGGAATAGAGACCTGGTAACAAACAATTTCAATCTTCCAGTATCCCATTTCACATGTACATGCTATTATGGAAAGCTAAAAGCTCTCCACACAGCATATTTATTTATGTCCATCTCATCGCCACATTCATCCTCTTCCTTTCCAGATAACTTGTAATAAGAAAGTTCTGAATATTAATAGACTATTTGCTTTTTCCTACTGCAGCTGGATGCGCTGAAAACTCCAGATTCTAAGTATACACCAGATGGCTTTGTTGCATGTCGCTCACGCTATTCAAATGATGTTGAGTTCAGCCCGATTCCTGAAAATGTGGATAATATCGCAGACGAAGATCTATGGACACGCCTGAACAAAGGTTGTGTTACTGATCTTGACATGCTGGAGATGACCCCTGGTCTGAAACGCGAGGCATCCTTGCTACAAGATGCAACATCGGTATGTTACTCCGCCAGCCTTATTCTATGATTTTTTTCTGACATTGCTGCATCATTGGCCCTAATATGTTTGTCTACAACTGTTTAAGGTGGTATATATATAACTTCCCAGGTTTTGTGGATTTTATATCAGGAAAGTGATTAAGGCATAGCTTATTACAAAAATTTACACTAGCAAGGAAGAAATAGATAAATTTGTGTTACCCAAATTTGAGGTGAGTAGGGATAGAACTTGGGAGGTGGAGGTTTAACACCCATATCTCCCGTGAACCTACTGGTACAGTTATGACACATTAAAAGCAGACCTACAAGGGTACACAAACCTTGGATCCAAATTTCTGATTATGCTAAGCTGTCTTAAGTGTGGATGAATTAGATAGCTTTGCTTCAAGAAAAGCTACAATCGATAGCAAAGTGCAATATAGTTGGGGCCAAGCTACACTCAGTCACTTCTAAATTGCAATGGGAGTAAATTGCTTAATTGTAGCTACTAAGTACTGTCACCTGGTTCTTTTTCTAACTCCATATACTTCTGAGCCTTTAGTATCACAAGAATACAAGATTGAGAAGCTATAGTTCATCTTGTGGTGAAAGAAAGGAAGAACAGGGTGATGAGGATGGTTTTCTGGGCGTATTCACTTATGCACCCTTCTGTTTCGATACAAAATATGCTGAACTGAGAAATGACTTCCTATTTCTCCACCATTCCTTGTGCTCTTCTCTCAGGCTGCACGATTGGAGGAGCCTACTGACGCAAGGTGCCAGAGGTTAGAAAAGGACTGTATCTCTGACCGACAACAGCTGGAGGAATCAAATGCGAGACGTGAAACCCTCGAGAAGGGGTGTGACCAGCTGAGGGACAATAACTCATCCCTGCAGCAGGAGCTCTTCGCGTCCAAGCGGGAGGCTGACCGTCTCATCGCTGAGAAGCAGGCAGAGTCGGAGGACTTAAAGGCTAGGTGCGCTTTGCTTGAGAGGGAGCTCTCCAAGTCTATGCAGGATGCCGAGCGCCTTGCCTCCGAGAAGCAAGAGTTGGCCGGGGAGCTCGGCGTGGAGAGGCAGAAGATGGATGAGCTGAAGCAGGACATCCTGTTGATCAGATGTGCCTTCTCGCAGCGGGAAGGGCAGCTCGCTTCGCTGTACACCAAGTCCAAGGCGATCCGGGAAAACTTGCAGGCCTCGCAAGTCCCTACCCTTCGTTGATGACTGAGTTGAGACGCGTGCACACTACTGCCTGGTAAGAAATGTCTCTGCACAGACTGCATCTATGCGTTGGCTATAGGTGCGCTGGATCTCTGTTGTGTGAAAAGTTTCAGTGGGATACGTGTCAAAGTGTGTGCAAGTGATGTGTGAGTTGCGTGCAAGCCTGAAGGAAACATAGGCTGCCTTTGCCACTAGTGTTTTGTTAGCGTCAAATGTATTTGACCTGTGAGGGTGATCTGTTAAGTAATAATGTTTCTAAACCAGTAAGATTGCCATGAGTGTACAAACATTCTGCTCTCTCTCTCCTCTTCCAATGTTTTCCTCCTAACGAGTGTCGTGCTTGCTCGAACAATGTAGTCACTTGATGGAATGCAAAAATTTCAGGTGGGCTTCTTGCCCCCCTTTGATTCCTAAAAAAAAAAGTGTACAAACATTCACAAAATGTACTGTCTGGAAAGAGAAAAGGTCATCTGTTGCTGTGACCACTAGTCGGTGCTCAATTCTTTTGGGTAGGGAAAACAAACAAAAATGTATATCTTTTCGAAAAAAAATTTGCTGTTACCATTTGAGGCATTGGTCTCGAGGATACGCGCTGCGGTTCTCTGTGTCTCCTCTTGTGGAAGTGACACTCAAATGATGGTTCCTGATAGAGCGGTACAATTTATGATACAATTTTCATAATGTAACTTCTTAGACATCAAAAGCATATATATATATTTCTATATGAAGTTGTTCAATCATAGAGCTTGTTCGGCTTACCTCGGCTGGGCTTATCACGACTTATTTCCTCTAGCACAACACTATTTAGTCTACCATCTGAACACTACTCTTTGTACCAGCCAAACATGCTCATAAAACGGTTTGACTTAGGACAAGACCAAAGAGACACAAAGAATAGTCAACTGGACAGCCTACATGGTTGCGTTGGTTTATTAGGGCACCCGCAATGGGTGCCTTTAAGCTCTCTACAAGGTGCCACATAGGAAAGAAAAGGTAGGAAAGAGAAAAGAACGTCACTACGTCTGGCGAGTGCCACTACGCGGCTTGCCACACGTGAGCGGGTCCCACCACAATCGTGCTTCCTCTGTCTCCGGTCTCCCCCTTCGGCCTCCTCTCGATCTCCTTTGCCAGAGAGCGCGTGGGCGAGGCGACGGTGGAGCGGCCGGCGAGTGCGGTGGTGGGACCCGGGAGGCGTCGTCGGCATGCGCAGCACCGCCGTGGTCTTGGGGATGACGAGCCGACGCGACCGCTGTTGAGGACGTGTAGACGACGGTCGGGCCGAGCACAGGCACGGCTACGGGCGAGGCGCTGGGGCGGAGCAGGGCCGCTGCCATGGGCGTCCTCCGTCAGAGGCGGAGCGCGGTAGCGGCATGGGGAGGCGCGGCGTGGATGCCTGCTTGGGGAGGAGCTCACGGTGCACACACCAACATTGGAGACCGGGCACACGACCACCGTTCTGGGCATTGACGAGTAGACCTGAGCATTCCACGGGCCGGGCCGGGTTCGGGCCGGGCCGAAAAAAAACCCAGGTTTTTCGGGCCGAGAAAATCCTGCTCATGACCGTCCCATGGGACGTGTCGGGCCTCAGTTTTCGGGCCGGGCTCGGGCCGCCCGCGCATTTTATAGTGTAAAGTAACTAAAAACAGCATTTCGGGCCGGGCTCAGGCCAAAAAAAATTTTCGCGGGCTTCAAGATCTCTGCCCACGCCCGTCCAGTAAGGTTCGTGGGCGGGCCTGGCCCGGGCCGGGCCCGGGCCGGGCCAGCGGGCCGGGTCGGGTCGGGCAAAAAATGCTCAGGTATATTGACGAGGTGCCTGGACCCTAGGAGCGCGGCGGCGCCATCGGAGGCGGGGTGCGGCGGCCAGCGTGGGGCGGGTGGGGAGGCCGTCGAGCAGGACAACTCACGGCCGCCAGAGCACATGGAGGAGGGGAGCTCGCCGCCGTCAGCGAGCATGCAGATGAGGAGGCCATTGGGCGTGGGCGAACCAGTTCGCCGCCGCCGACGAGCACGCGGTTGGGGCTCGGCCGCTGGACCGCATGGAGGAGGGGTGCTCGGCCGTCGTGGACGAAGGAGAGAGGGGTGCCGATCCGACTGGTGGTGGTCTGGTGGGCAGCTCGGACATGGCTGGGCGCAGCGTCCGCCTGTGTGTGCGAGATGGAGAATAGGGAGGAGAGGAGAGAGGGAGAGAGGGGAGACAAATGGGGGAAAGTTCTTTCACGTGGGGTCCATAAAGTATAACAATAAATGTTATAGACACTCTGTTCATCACTACTAGAAAAACCCCCTTTAGATACACCAGATTTAGAGTTAGACACACTTTATTTCGTCTCTATGACGTTGTAGATACATTTTCAAAAAGCATGTTAGAAGCGTCTTCGCATGGACCGCGTCAAGCTTCGTAGAGACGAATCCGTTAAACGTGTCAACAAATGAAAATAACGTTTCATTGACACATTTGATCCATGTCTTCCCGCATTGATACAATTTTAGAGACACATTTATAACATGCTTAGTGGTGTAGTTACGTAGTATAGTAATGCTTTATTGCGTGTTAACAAAGTATAGAGACAAACTTCTAGATACATTTATAAAACATGTCTTCTAATTTATGAAAAATCAAAAAAGTAATTCAAATTGAAGGACACCTATACATGATTATTTATGTGTAATATGTGCGATGCGTAGGATTCGAACCCAAGATCTCTTACCTCAAACATAACTTCCTTACCATCTCACCTACACAACAAATCTAACTTACATAAGCATGTTTTACTTTTGAGTTTGCCCATGAAGAACCATCAGTACACTTATTTGATACGCTTTATGACGTTCCTACATGCTAGTCATGATTCAAAGTATGTCTAACCATGTATCATTTTGAAATATTTTTTACGATCATGTCAAAAAGTATCTTTATGTGACTATAGACATTATTTGATACATTTTGTAGCGTGTCTAGATAATAATGACGCATTAAATCACATCCAACTTCGTGTTTTTTTAGATGATTTCAATAGTGTGATAAAAAATATCTCTATAAGACTACTAACGATGTAAGCGTGTCTAATATCATGACAATTTGATATGTTAAATCGTGTCAAAAAACATCTTTATGTACTAGCGTAGAAACGCTTTCAGTGTGCGTTACTACTATAACGTAGCTTGGGGGGGTTGGGTTATAAGTCTTACTAAAATGTCTATAGATGACATGGACATGTTATAGAGAGCAAAATCTCTATAACTATTGTGGGTGCCCTTACTAGCTAGGCTAGGCACGCACCTTCTCTGAACTTCATGTAGTGCAGGGTGTCAGGATGAAAGTGCTCACTCTTAAGTTTTTGTGCAGCATAATTAGACACTGATGGTCACACCACGCACATTGATATCAAGGTCGAACATTAATATATACTACTACTAATAATAATACATGGAGATAAGCCGAATCACACAGCTGGTATGGAGATAACACAAGCTCAGATGTCCAATGTTCCATTATCTTCCAACAACTAAATCTTCTTCCCCCAAGTTCCATTGTCTATTTTTTTTAACGAATGATTAACTAAATTTACAAGAAATTCATCCATTCAAACCCACTGCAATTTGAACTAAGTTTCAACTAAATTTTAACAAATTTTCAACCATTCGATATGTGGAGGAAGGAAGGGGTGGCTGCTGATTGCTTTCACTGGTCTTGGTGGAGACGAATCGACGATGGTGACCTATGTATGTGGTTCATGCAGTGTAGGGACTAGAGACTGAATATTGATACCCTGGCCCCAGGTACGAATTTTGGTACCTCTCAAGCTGACACATCAGCCCTTCCTTCGAATTTAATCATACCCAGAGTTTGAAGTGATATAACAACACTTTCCGAATATGGATTAAGTTAACTTCGTAAACCCATTTACACACTCGATGAAAATTTGATTATGTGGAGGAGCTACTATATATACACATATCACTTTCCTCGCAAAAAAAAAACACATATTACTTTCAAGATATGTATATGGTAGCTCAAAATTTCAACCTGGCGACTATGTACTTCACAATCCCATACTAGAATAACTTCTTTTAAGATACTGAAAAGAGAATGTTATCAGGTTTTCAGTGGATGTATTGTTAATAAATTGTCAATTCGTTGAATAACAGGCTTGCAATCACGATACCTGGTATAGTTTGTTGCAGAATGCAGATCGGCTTATATGTTGAAGATGGTCATGAACTGCAATATAATTAGGCACTCGAGCACCACAATGATCTCAAAATCGAGTATATGCATATAGTACATGGGGATAAGGCCTGGTTCCCATGCTTTCAAGAGCAATATTTTTGGGGGAGTTATTTTTAGTCTCCCGGTGATTAATTTCATCCTAATCCAACTGTTTTATTAGGAGATTCACAACTCGTTTATTCACGAGAGTTGGGGTGAATTATTGGGTTGTCACAATAATTATTGGGAAAAGGGAACATTAAAGAGAGTTTGCTGGAGCATTATTTTTTCAGCAACTCTCCTTATATGGTAGTTGGATTGGAGAATGAGGTTGTATGCTATTTCACCATACAAACCCATAGTAATGGAGATCAGGATGCCTCATGGTACCCTTCACAGGAGATTCTTTATTTTTCTCGCTGTTTTGCCCACTCTAAAATAGACCTGGTCATTTGTCGGGTCAAGTCGGATTCGGGTTGGGTTCTTTCAGATTGTTGGGTCGGAATTTTTGGCCCGCACCCGACCCGTCACATGGTTGGGTCTTATAGAGTTCGGATTTGTGTGTGTAATTTTCACGTTGGATCGAGAGTGTTTTCAGGTTCTGGGTCAAAAATTTAGCCTACATCCGACCCGTCACATGGTCGGGTCGGATTAGGTTTGTCGTGTCGGAAGGCCCATAATCTGAAACAGTAAGTTTTTTTTCAAAATTGAGATATAAAAAGAGGTGAAAGAGAAATTAATTTACTCGAGACCAAAGAGGATTTTATTTTATGAGAAGAGGCAATTATTTAACGGTTTGATTGTAGATAGGTAAAATGATCATATTGCACTAGTTGAAATAGATTGCATTTAATAAACACAATTTTCTATACGAGACACAACAAATTTAGAAACCATTTTATCATGAGAACCGAAGCATGTAAAGTAAACATAACCAATACCATACATATCTTACTCAAATGTTTATGTCCAAAACAAAAACCTTATAAACCGCTCCTAGCTAGCACGCCGAACATGTATTGGTATTTGCAACATATACAAGACATCAATATGAAAGCAAAAAAATCAACTAAAACAAGATAGAATTTTATCATGAGGAACTGGCAATACATGTAAATATATCGACGCAATAAATTACAAACAAGTGGTGCATATACAAACTAAACAATGGCAACCAAGGGGACATGATAGCAACAGTAATCTGCCAAAGCTTGCAGACTCACTCACGTACAAATACAGGCATGCTATTGTTTAAACGAAAATCGAAATCAATCCATCAACGAATCAACGTATATATATTGTGTCGTCTCTGTTAATGGCCGCCTTTGATGACGTCGCCGGCATCACCAATGGGGGCCTTCCACGCTGCCAGCACCGCCCAGCACCAGCAGCTCCAGGGATGACATCCCCGGCGCCGGCACCGCCAAGGGAGCCAGTGACGCCATCAAGGCTGCTTGGCGCCGCCGCTGTTAGAACCACTAACAACGTTGCTAGCGACGCCGTTGAGACCACCGGCACCGGCACCGGCACTGGCACCGGCACCACCAGTGCTGCCTTTAGAGCCAACAAAACCACCACTGCCAATGGCCCGACCAGCACCCGTGATGACTTCACCGACCCATGCAACAACGCTGCTGGCAGCATCACTGGCACCACCAAGGCTGTCATCGCCACTAACGGGTAGATTTGGTAGGTTGACGAGAACCACCCTACGGCTACGGGCCGCCGCCGCAGGAGGAACTACAGAGCACAGCAGCACGGCGGTGGCGACCGGGACTAGGAGCAAGACGGCGTTCCTGGCCATGACGACTGCCATCAACGAACGACTTGTGGAGCTATATGTATGTGGTGTGTGCCACAAGAAAGCTAATCACTAATCAGAGATCAACCTGCTTGATTTGTGGTGCTGGAGAGAGTTGATGGTTCTTGAAGTGGCACCCATGGCCGCTATATATAGGGAAGAAGGGCCGGGCCGGGGGTGGAGCTGGACATTGAAAATCCCCATCAGGTTCGCGTGGATGCATTGTTAAGTTACCAGATCGTCGCTTGACAGGCTTGCGATCTGGATGCATATCGTGCATGGATTACTAGTAGGAGTAGTTTGTTATAGGCTAGTCAACTGGACAGAGCTTTTGCACGGTTGTGTCGTTAATTATTATAATACTACTAGGTCAGGCACACACGTTCTCTTATGAGAAATTCCTGTAGTGCAGGTGTCATGTTGAAGGCGTGCATGCTTTGTGTAGCATAATTAGACACAGAAGACATGCACGCACATTGATATCAAGATGACAAGATCGAACATTTACATAAACTACATGTGGAGATAAGCCGAATCACACAGCTGGTGTGGAGATATCACACAGCTAGTGTGGAGATAGCAAAAGCTCAGATGTCTCCATTGTTTTATATATTGTCCTTCAGAAACAAAATCTTGTTCCCCAAAGTTCCATTGTCTGCAATTTTAAATTTCAACAAAGAAACATGCAACTCACGACTAACTAAATTTACAAGAAATTCACCCATTCACACCCACTGCAATTTGAACTAAGTTTCAACTAAATTTTAACAAAATTTCAAACATTCCATGTGAGAAGGAAGGAAAGGGGGTGGCTGCTGATTGGTTGCACTGCGATTGGTGGAGTCCAATTGACGATGGTGACTTGTATATGTTGTTCACGAGACTAGGGACTGATGATGACCCACTTGATGATAACCCATGTTGGATCAAAATTTTTCGAAAAAGATGGACTAACATTTTCTTTAAAAAAGAGTTAAGCCAACATTTTGGAAAAAAGTTGGATCACCATTTCGATAGAAAAAGTTGAAACACCATTTTTCAAGAAAACGGTGATCAACATTTTCTGATAAAATTGTTTCGACAATTTTTTAAAACAATTTTCAACATTTTTTTGAGCTTCTTCACTAGCTCCGACGACTAGTTAAAGGGAAATCCTAATACCCCTTTCAATATTTTTTGGGAGAGTTACTTTTGTAGTCTCCCAACAGTCTCATCACAATCCAATCACCATATTAGAGCATCTCCAAGAGACTCTCTATATTATTTCTAAATGGTAGAAATAGAGATTTTGGTGAAAAATGCGTTCCAAGAGCTTATCTAAATGGTCATTTAAATATAACCATCTTCTAATCTGGATTTTTTGCTAGTCAAATATAGAATATGAGAATGGCTCTCAAGAGTGCACATAAGAAATAGAAAAGCTATTGAAAAGTGAAAAGATATAGAAATGATTTTTATGCAAATGACTCTCTAAATGATGATTTAAAGAGTAAAATTTAGAAAGACTCTTGGAGATGCTCTGGAGACTCACAACTCCTCCTTTCTTTATGAGAGTTGCGTTGTTTTATTGGATGCCCCAATAATCAATAGGAATTGGAAAAATTAAAGAGAGTTTGCTGGAGCATTATTTTTTCACCATCTCTCCTTAATAGTAAGAGCTTTATTTCGGTGCTTGGATATAGTACCCCCCTTCACAAGAGATCCTTTACTTTTCTCCCTGTTTTACTCACTCTAAACAGTAAGGTTTTCTTTTTAAGATTGAGATATGAAAAGAGGTGAAAAGAAATTTACTCGAGATCAATAAGAGGATTTTTTGTTAGTTTTTGAATCGAGGGCACTCCCCCATTTCTATTTCATTAACGGAAATACCATAAGTCTTACAAGAACATAAAAGAAGGGGGGGGGGGGCAAAAGTGCCCTGATTAGTCCTATCCTCCCTAACCTGTCTCAAGCAAGGTAGGATACTAGGGGCGTGTTTGAAGGGGTGGCCCGTGGGCTCGGCTGCGCTCCCGAGAGCCCATCTTCGTGTTTGGCCCCCTTTTCCCCTTCCCCGGCCTGGCCCGCTAGAGGCAAAACCGTCCCCTCCGCCTGGCTCCTCTTGTACGCCATTTTCCACTGTAGCTGGAGGGCTCGACTCCGCGCGGCGCTGGGCGGGCGATTTTGGGGCAATTTGCGCCGGCGGCAGGTGGCCTTGGCGGGCTCGCGCGGGAGAAGGGAAAGTTCCTCCCGCCCTTCTCCGTCGCGAAATCCATGGCCTATAAAGGCGACCGCCGTCGCCTCCTCTCTTCTTTCCCCCTCGCTCCCGTGAGACACCAGCTAGGGTTTCGTGGTGGTGTGCGGCGAGCTCTAGTCCGCGACCGGCGGGCTTCCTCTCCATTCTCCCGCTGCGGATCTGCTCCGACTCGCCGATGCGCCTCACTTCCTTGCTGGGACTCCGGGTGGTGCGGTTCTTCTTCCTCGGTGCCGGCGTTGACCTAGGGTTTGCTGTCGACCGGATCTGCTTCCTCTGCTTCCTCTTCCGCCTGGTCTTCTGCTCTGCTTCCTGTGCCTCCTCCGAGCTCCCCAAGGTGAAATCGACCCCCGAATCCCCATCCTTGTTATGGATTTCTGTTGTGCGTTCATTCTTGTTTCGATGTGATGCGGATATTCTTGTTCTGATGCGGTGCGGTTGTTCTTGTCTCGATGTGGTCCAGTTGTTCTTGTTTCGATTCGATGAGGTTGTTCTTGTTTCGATTCGGTGCAGTTGTTCTTGTTTCGATGCAGTGCGGTTATTCTTGTGGTCGATGATGATGTCCTTTGCGCTGGGAGGCTTGTTGAATCAAGCAGCCGTGCAAAAACATTATTAAGCATGCATTTCTTTGTTGATGCTAGTCAGGGCTACCTTACTTAGATATTCTTTGAATTACTATGCATGTAGATGGATGTTCCTGAGACCCGTGAAATGATGGTGAGGCAAGCTACTGGCATGATAGTGTCCATGGTGTCTGTTGTTGTCTCTACTCTAAAGAGATTGAGGGATGAACCTGAGCCTGATACAGAGCCAAACCCTCTCCTATATAGCCTTAGAGCTGATGTTGAGCAGCATAGACAGAGAACCCTGCAGGCCATCTATAATTCCACAGATGTAGAATGTGTCTCTATGTTAAGAATGAGGAGGAAACCTTTTTTTTTATTTGTGTGAGACATTTAGATCCAGGGGGCTTTTGCATGACAATGCTGGTGTTAGTGTTGAGGAACAGGTTGCAATGTTCCTTCATGTTGTTGGGCACAATCAGAGATTTAGGGTGGTGCACCAGTCTTTTAGGAGGTCCATTGAGACAGTTCATAGACACTTCCACCAAGTTCTGTTTGCTGTTGGTGAGCTTAGGTCTGAGATGATCAAGCCTCCTTCTACCACTACCCATCCAAAAATCCTTGGGAGCCACAGATGGAACCCATACTTGCAGGTAACCACACATGAACAATAGTAGTAGAGAGTGTGGTTGTCCTGACTTGTTCTAACTACACATGCACATTTTTTTAGGACTGTGTTGGTGCAATAGATGGAACTCATGTGTTGGCAAGGGTTCCTAGAAGCAGACAACAACCATTCAGGGGTAGGCACAAAGACCCCACACAAAATGTCATGGCTGCTGTGGACTTTGACATGAAGTTCACCTATGTCCTAGCTGGTTGGGAGGGCTCAGCACATGATGCCCTCATACTTGCTGATGCACTTGAGAGGAATGATGGGTTTGTTGTACCTGAAGGTAAGAAGCCAACATTTCCAATGTAGTTGTTCACTGTCCTATTATAATTTAGAGGCCTTAGGATTCATTTGATGTCCCTGTAGGTAAATTCTACCTTGTAGATGCTGGGTATGGGTGCCGTAATGGTTTCCTTCCTCCCTACAGGGGGTGAGGTACCATCTATCAGAGTATGGCCCAAGGAACATACCAACCAATGCAAGGGAGATGTTCAACCTGAGACACTCTTCACTTAGGGTCACAATTGAAAGGGCTTTTGGTGCACTGAAGAACAGGTTCAGGATCCTAGACAACAAGCCATTCCACCCATTTAAAACACAAGCTTGTCCTTGCTTGTTGCATCTTGCACAACTGGATCATAGGCTTTGGGTTAGATGAAGTTGTGCCTAATGAAAATTGGGTACCACCTATGGACCAGGACACTTCACATATTGATGAGATGTTCTCCCAAGATTCTCATGCCATGACAGCCAAGAGGGACAGCATCTGCAATGCTATGTGGGATGGGAGGGGTGTTCATAGGACTTGATGCATGAGTAGTTGTTCATTGTATTATCTAATTTGGTAGCCCTGATCTAGAACTCTTGGATTTGTGATGCTGTTGTAATAATTGCTGGACAAAGCTGAGACCTATTTTATCCTATATGTATTATTTATTTGTTGTTCATGAGTGTTATTTCTGTGTTATTTATATTTTATCCTCAATGTATTATTTCTTGGCTGCAACTATACTAGGATGGCATCTGCTAGTGTTGAGGAGGTTGTGGGTGGTGTTGCTGTTGGTGTTGAGGCTGGTCCTGCTGTTGCTCCAGCAGCAGCTCCAGCACCAGCACTTGCAGCAGCACCTGCTGGTCCTATGAGGTGGAACAATGCAACATCTGGCTTTGTGCTTAGGAGGATGGCACAGCTAGTGAGTGATGGTAGTAGTCCTGACAAAGTCTTCAAGGACAAGGATGTGAACTTGGTTGCCAAGCAACTATTTGAGTTCAGTGGTGAGGTTGTCAGCCCCACTCAGGTGTACAACCACCTAAGGAAGTGGAGGCAGAAGTGGTCAAAGGTTGCTAAGCTCAAAGATTTGAGTGGGGCTCTTTGAGATACTAACCTTAGTGCCATCATGTTGGATGTGGAGCACTACTCTAACTACATCAAGGTAGAAATCATATCCTACTCTCTTTACTTAGGTTCCATATCCAGTTTAGTTTATGTGAGTGAGCCAACCTTGTTACCCTTGTGCAGGACCACCCTAAGGATGCTGAGTTCCTTAACTGTCCCATTAGGTTCTACACTGAGATGGAAGCCATCTTTGGCCATTCTATGGCCACTGGGAAGTATGCTGTAGGGTCTGGTGAAGCACTTGGTGCAGCTGTAAAGACTGAAGGGGCTGGTGAGACCATTGACATACCCAGCAGCATCACCAAGCCAACTGAGCTCATAACCAACTCTGTAGGTTGTGGGAAAAGGAAGAGGGGAGCCTTTAGTGAGGATGAGAAGTTGCTGTTGACTAATATGTCTGATGCTGTCAACAATGTGGCCAATGCCCTTAGAGAGACTGGCCCTGCCCATATTGATGCAAACTTGTATCTGGCTGTGATGGAGACCCCTGGTTTTAGTGAGGAGGCACTGATTGTTGCCTACACTTACCTGCTGGACAACAAGGCCCAGGGCAGGGGCTTTGTTGGTATGAGTGACAACCATAGAGGCCTTTGACTCAGGACCTTCCTCTCCAAAAACTTCTATGACTAGATGAGCACTAGAGCTGCCTCCTCCACTCTCTTCTTTTGACTACAGTTGACACACTGGGCTGTAGAGCATGTGCAGGTAGTTTGGCTAACTTTCTGCTGTCCTTTTGGGGTTTTGTTTTGCTGAGAGGGTGGCTAACTATTTGATATACAATTGCTGTGTTGTAAGACTATTTGTAGCCTCTGTTGGCTGCATGAACAACTAAATGCAATGTTGTCTCTTATGTTTCACTTATTCTGTTGCATTTCTGTTAATTACTTGGTGGATAGGGATTACAACTGGCCTATGATGCAACATATACTTGAGGTTGCTGCTGTTTTCATATGTTTACTGCTTCTTATGAGTGCCAAAAAACTTTGGTGAGCCATCACTCAGTTGCAACATAAAGCTGTTGCTTCAGATGATGGCACTGAATGATGGTTCTGTTGATTTCTGAATTGATTGTTCTTGGATGTTTTGTTCTGTCTTCTTTATTCATTTGCTAGAAGCCACCAATGATAGAAAACATGCAGTGAGTCCACCCAATCACATAAAGCTGAGGCCTCATTTCATATATATGTCTTGCCTATGATGATTCAATTTGAGCTCTATACATTGACTGATTCTGCTTTTCATGTCTCCCATCAAAACACGTGAGACATCCATGCCCATGCTTTCAAACATGGGATGGATGCCTCACATGTTTCCATGGTTGCCATGAACTCTGACTTGTTGCCATGAATCTGAGGCTACCTCTTCCAATATGTTACTTGTAGTGATACAAATTATTTATCTGAGGCAAACTGTAATTGTGATGATGAACTTATGATATTGTAATTGTGAGACAAATTATTCTTCGATATGAACAATTGTAAGATTTTATAATTGTGATGATGAAATCATATATGAAATTGTGTATGTCAAATTGTTGGTTTTGATCTTGTGTGTGTGATATTGGATGGAACCTGGGTGCTTTGGCGGCCTGGCCTGGCGCCAAACACCATCCCGCTTCAGCGGTTGGTGGCAGTTGGGCTGCCAGCCCGGCTCCCAGGTGGTGCCCAAACACCAGCTCGGCGCGACCTGGCTGGGTTGGGCCAATCACCCAAACAAGAGGGGGTGGCCCGTTTTAACCGGCCTAAGTCTGGCCATGGCCTGGATGCTGGGCCGGGCTGGCCACAGCCACGTTTCCAAACACGCCCTAGAAGAAGGGATCCCAGGTCTCCCAGGGATTATAGACATGGTTTAAACACAGTTATTCGGCACTTTCTTATGGTATTACAACATGCATTTTCTCGCGCAACACCACTTAGCCCTTTTTCCTCATCCATTTGTCGTTCAGTGTCTTCATCAGGCGTCTTCTCCTTCTTCAGTTGGGTCCTCCTGTGGCACCGGAAGCATCCTGATCACCGGGGGGTTCTTCTGCTGAGCCAGAAGCCTTTGCGCGATGGCAAGCATCATCTTAACTCCTTCGGTCAATGAGAAGAAGCAATTTAATGGATTGATAATAATTGTAGACACTAAAATGATCATATTGCACCACTTTAATTAGATTGCATTTCGTAAACACAATTTTCTAAATGAGACACAAAAAATTTACAAACCATTTTATCATGATGAGAACACAAGAATGTAAAGTAAACATAACAAAAGTCATACATATCTTTCAAATGTTTATGTTCAAACAAAAACCTAATAAACCACTCGCTACAACACCGAACATGCATATAGGTATCCGCAACATATACACGATACCAATATAAAAGAAAAAAATTCAACTAAAACAAGGTAGTATTTTATCATGAGGAATATTTGGCAGTATGCATGTAAATATATGGATGCAACAAATTACAAACACAAGTGGTGCAGATACAAACTAAACAAGGGCAACCAGATAGATGGCAACAGTAAGCTGCCAAAGCTTGCAGACGACACACTCCCTCTCACGTAGAAATACAGACATGCATGCATATGCATAGTGCACAACCACGAATCAACTTATGTGGACCAGTTCAGTTGCGTCTCTGTTAATGGGCTTTGCGGACGATGCTGTTGGCGCCAGCACCACCAATGGCGCCTCCATCGCTGCCGGCACCCGCACCGCCGGAGCCAGCTGTGACGCCACCAAGGCTTTTGGCGACGCCACCGGCCACACCAGTGTTGCTAGCGATGCCGCTGAGACCTTTGGCGGCACCGGTACCACCAGTGCTGCCTTGAGAGCCCCCAAGGCCGCCCTTGGTGACGTCACTGGCATTATCGCCAGGGATGGCAGCAGCATCCGCCCCATTGGCACCATCGGTGGCTGCTTGCGACTGTGGGCCGACAAGATTCTTACGGGCCGCCGCTGCAGGAGGCACGACGGAGCACAGAAGAACGGCGGTGGCGACCAGGACGAGGAGCAAGACGGTGTTCCTGGCCATGACTGCCATCAGCGAACTTGTGTAGTGTGCCACAAGAAAGCTAATCAAAGATCAACGTGCTTGATTTGTGTGGTGCTCGATCCAGTTGATGGTTCTTGAAGTGGCGTCCATGGCCGCTATATATAGGGAAGCACTGGGGTTGGAGCTGACATTGAAAATGTCCATCAGGTTCGCGTAGATGCATTGTTAAGTTACCAGATCGTCGCTTGACAGGCTTGCGATCTGGATGCATATCATGGATTACTAGTAGTTTGTTATAATAGGCTAGTCAATTGGACAGCCTGCACTTTTGCGTTGGCTAGGCTAGGCACGCACGTTCTCTTATGAACTTCATGTAGTGCAGTGACGAACGTGCTTACTCCTAAGTGTGTGCAGCATAATTAATTAGACACTGATGGTCGCACCGCCACATTGATATGAAGATCGAACATGGAGATAAGCCGAATCACGCAGCTGGTATGGAGATAGCACAAGCTCAGATGTCCATTGTTCCATTGTCTTCCCACAACTAAATCTTCTTCCCCCAAGTTCCATTGTCTGTTGCAATTTGAAATTTTAACTAAGAAATTAAACATGTAATTTGGTTATGTAATTAAACATGTCCCCATCAGCCCTTCCTTGGAATTTAATCTTGTCCAGAGTTTGAAGTGATATAACAACACTTTCCGAATGGTTTTAGTTAACTTCATAATATAAACGCATTTTCACTCGGTGAAAATTTGGTTATGTGGATGAGCTACAATACACATATCTTATGGTTGCAATTTAGTAGAAACTTCCTAGAGATGCATATGGTAGCTCAAAATTTCAACCTGGCCGGCGACCATACTTCACAATCCCATCCCAGAACAACTCCTTTTAAGATACTGATAAAATAATAATGTTCATGATCAGGTTTTCACATGGTGGATGTATTGTTAATAAATTGTCAGGTCGTTGAATAACTTAACAGGCTTGCAATAATCAGGATATATGCCTATAGTATATAGTTTGTCGCAGAATGCAGATCGGCTTATGGTCAGGAAATCTCTACCTAATATTAAAGCAAGAATTGTTTCTGCCCAAATTTTTGGTACGTTGCCCAGAATTGAGGAGGATACGGTAGAAAACCGGATAAAAACCGGACGGAAACCGCTCATGCAGCCAAAAACCTAAGAAAACCGGCACACCGAGCCGGCCCCCACCCCTCACCGCTGAACCGGCAAGAAACTGAGTCAACCCGAGCTTCCCACCCCCTCAGCGCCTAAACAAATCCCGGCCAAACCAAGCCTCCCGCCCCCATTGCACCTAATAAAAAAAATTCATAGGGCATGTGCCGTAATTAGGGTTCGAACCCAAAACTATATACTCCCATGGAGAATGGAGCCCACTCAGACTCCATTTCTTTTGTGACGAAACTGCACATTGTACTTTATTTAGAAGTTTCGTGCACACTGTACTTTATTTTGAAGGTGCATGTTGCAAATCAAAACACCCCTAAAATTTGTCATATGTCATGTTCCTTTTAATATCTTGGTATATATATAAAAAATCTTGACTCACAAATGATACGCATGCATCCACACATGCCGTTATTTTTTTCGCTACATGTTTAATTTTCAAACTTCAAGGATTGAATGAATATAACATGTTTAGAGAATCTAATCAGATGGAGTAGAAAGTTACAAAAGAAAGTAAAAAAATATCGCATGCTAAGCTACTATGTTATTGAGGATGGCTAAGCGCTACTCACTTGCATTGAGAAATAAGTTCACGCATACTAATTTATGTACAGTGTACTTAGCTAGCAATTGCTAGGTTAGACCATATATGAAGGTTGCATTTAGTAGGCTCCGGCTTAAGCTTCTCCGCTGGTCGGAGCCAAATCCCTACCAAACGCTCCAAAATGAAACAGCTCCGATGACAAAGTTCTGAAAATCCCAATAACTGGAGCCATCAGAGGGAGGGGAGCCAAAAAAAGTGGTTCTCCGCTGCTTCTGCATGCCGGATACCACCTTTGCCCTCGAGTTGGGAGGGTCCACGAGCGGAGGCGGCAACGGTCAGTAGAGATGACCGATGATGGGGGCACGCGGTTGGAGGAGGTGGCGGAGACGGATGACAACGGGGGAGAGCCAGCCGACGGATGGGCGTGGTGGTGGAGTAGAGGTGCCGAGCATGGCTGGAGGCCGGCGATGCGGGCGTGGGGGAGATGGAGGCCAACGACGCAGGCTGAAGGATTATCATTTTACCGTAGCAACGCACGGGCATTTTGCTAGTACAATATAAATAGGAACTCGAGCACAACAATGATCTCAAGATCGAGTATAAGCATATAGTACATGGGGATAAGTCCAATCATTAACACAGATAGATGGTTTTGGTTCCAAATCCTTTGGAGATTAGAGCAGGCGTTGCCGGTTCCCATGCTTCAGGTGAAGACGCATGGCCATGGTCCTTGGACCTTCTGCCGGCGGGTGAATTAATGGATCCAAGATGATGCATACACGGTGCATATATATAGGGAGGAATGGAGTATGCAATGTAATGCATATACACGGACCTTCACCTGGTTCCTTCCCCTTCTCCACAAAGGTCTTATACAACGCACAATACGACCCTGCGGTAGTACGGTAGTATTACCGGTTTTTTACTATGGGTAAAATGGTAATTTCCTTAAAATATATTATTTGGAAATTTTTCTCCCGCTGCCCATTCAGCCGAGACGCGCCCAATTCATATGTTTTATTTCCTATATTACAACAATGTCATTTTACATTTTTGATAATACCCTTATACTACCCATACGACCTATGAATACTACCGTACTACAGCTAAAAAAACTGGTAGTATAGAATTAATCTCAACCGTCGGATCCTTACATATAGGTCCTTTTCTATTACATACGAGTCATTTTTTAATCGGTAGTACACGTCGTATTGTGTGCCTTTAGCGAAAGAAGTTTCAAAAGCCATTGTTTAGCGCTTATGGTGAAAGAAAAAGGAAGTAGAAGATGTTGTTTGGTCAAATGGAGAGGGAAAATCTGACCATTAATATATAGGAAATATTACTCGTCAGAAACAGCAGACAGAGTGAGATGGGCTTTAGAGAGGCCAAGGGACATCTCTACTGCACTGTATAATGAATTAACCTTCTCAGGTTTAATTTCTAAGGTGGCCACAAGTAGAATTATAAGAATAGCACAAAAATAAATCAGACAATCCCAAACAGTCTTCCTTCAATGATAATATGAAGAGAGCAGTCATTCTACATGAAAAAGTTCATAAGTTACATACAAAGAAGCAAGATGGTATTATCTTTAGAATTGATTTTGAGAAAGCCTATGATAAAATAAGTGGGATTTCCTGCAACAAACTTTAAGGATAAAAGGGTTCATCAAAACTTGGATACAATCATTTACTGAAGGAGGAAATGTGGGGATAAAGGTTACTGAGAAAATGTGCTCATACTTTCAAACTATAAAAGGTCTTTTTTTTGAGACTAACTATAAAAGGTCTTCGACTTGGTGATCCACTATCACCGTTACTATTTAACATAGTGGTGGATATGCTGGTTATCATCATCGCTGGAGCAAAGGAGGATGGGTAAGTGCATTGTACCACACTTGGTAGAAGATAGCTTGTCTATACTGCAACATGCAGATGACACTGATTTTCATGGACCATGATATTGAAAAGGCAAAAAATAAGTGGAAAAAGTCCATTTTTTACCATCCAACTCTGTTGAGGACATCGCCATGCTGGACACGCACACGCCATGGTCTTTCCCAAGTTGTACTTCGTCCCCAACTCAGCTGCCACATCCAGTTCGGATTCAGCCTACACCCCGCACGATTACGGCGATATCTCCATCATACGATATCGAAACGAGACATATAAGGATGTGTTGGAATGGGGACGATGACGCTGTCAATTGGGTTCTGGTCCTAGCTCCAGAACATTCGTGGATAATGCTATGTAACCACAAAAAGGTGATGTGTCAACTATTTTTGAGCCAACCTAGCCTTGTATCGAGTCGGGTCCGTGGCCCATATTGTGGACGCCCCCTGGTACACCTCCAACCCTAGGTCGCCCCCTTGGTTATTAAATCTCATTATTTACTGCCAATTAGACTTGGGTTTTGCTTTAAATTTTTCTGTCTTCGAACAGTTGCCGTTTTCGGTTTGTGAAACCTCAACTTTGTGTGATTGCATCATTCATCTGCAGATCATCAATATTATTTGAGAGATGCGTTCTTTTCGAGTTCTTCCTTGTGTTCTTCGTTTCACAGGTAGGGATTAGCCTTCGCAGTGAGGTCAACCAGATTGTGAGATAGTTGATAACAAAAGGAGTTGTGGTGCTAAGATTGTAGGAATTCAGGTCTTTGGATCTTAAACCAGATTGGTGCGTCATGCTCTGCCCAAAACGAAAGTTATCCTTCACCTAACGGAAGATCAGGCCGTCTAGTTCCCATCAAACTCTTACCTCAGTTTGATTTTGGCCATCGAACTCTAAAACCAGATATCTTTGGTCATCCAACTATCAAAATTGTTAAATTTGACCATCAGGTTGTTTTAATAGGTGGTTTTAATTTTCTATTTACAATTCAGTCCTTATATATTAAAATGATTATTACCTTTTGCCCATACCTCCTATTTAAGTGATTATTATGGTCATGCCTTCACAACGATGATGTTTATCTTTTAAAATGTTCGTTATACTATTTTATCACTATTTGTTATACTATTCTAATGTTAATGTGTAAAAACAACAATATAAAAAAGTAACCATTGCCGAAGGCGGGAAGGGGAGGTGGTGGAGGGTGGGGCCAAGTTGTCATCTTGGATTCTATTGGTTGCCGGTCACTCGGTGCGAGGTCCGGATATGGTGAGTTTATTGGTTAGGGTTTGGGGTTGGGATTATGATTTTTGGGGTTTGGGATTTGGGTTGGGGGGTTTTGCACTTTCCGGGTTTAAAAGGGTTCTTCAAGGAGGTCGGTTGACCAGTGGTGGTGGTCGATGAGACGACGGCGAGGCGGGGTGGCGGGTGCGCCTGACGGTTGGAGAGGCCCGTTGGGCCATGGATATTGCTGGGGTGTTGGCCAGATAAGTTGCATCAGCCTGGATTAGCGTTGCCCACGATGGTGGACAGTGGCAGAGGCGGCGGTTTGCCGCTAGAGTTGGGAAGGGGGCGACGATTCACCGCTGGAGTCTGGAACATAGAGAGGAGGAAAAGAAAAGGGAAGCGAACGAGTGCATGGCTCTATGGTGAGTGCTGGCTGGCTAGGCCACCCTAGGTTGGATTCCCGTTGGGATCGACCTGGGTGCTCTAGGTGACTCTTCTTGTGGAAGTGACACTCTCAAATGATGATTCCCTATGAAACGGTAAATTAGGATGAAATTAGTAGGCAACTGATACTTATGAGTTGCATACATCAATCAATTCACCCTGAAAAAGAGAGAAATTCACACCGCATAAAGTTAGAGCACATCTAAACTGTTTTGATACAGATTTATGTTGTGTTCTTTTTCGGAGTCTTTTTTTAGAGCATCTCCAACAGTCCCACAATAATTATTTCCCAATGACTAGTTAAAGAGGTATCCTAATGTCCTTTCATTATTTTTGGGACATATATCTAGATTTTTTTGGCAAAATGATGAGCATAAAAAGAAATATAGGCTAACTAAATGGAGCGTGATTTGTACTCCGAAAGATCAAGGAGGGTTGGGGATTTTAAATTTAAACATTCACAATCGATGTTTGCTTAGCAAGTGGCTCTACAAATTAATTAATGAGGATGGGGTCTGACAGAATTTATTAAGAAGAAAATATTTGAAGGATAGA
Source organism: Cenchrus fungigraminus (assembly GCA_036936925.1). NCBI lineage: Eukaryota > Viridiplantae > Streptophyta > Magnoliopsida > Poales > Poaceae > Cenchrus > Cenchrus fungigraminus. The sequence goes on along the minus strand of CM072768.1, from coordinate 55,354,547 downwards.
ACCATCACACAGGTGCAACACATGCCTGAAGACTCATAGTTTTGGACTGGCCTTATGAAGGTCAGAGATGAGTTTTCCTCAGTATGGGAAGTTTCTCACTAGGTCATGGGTCACAAATACGGTTCTGGGAGGACTCTTGGGTTAGATCCCATCATTGTAAAAGTTTTATATCCCTTGTTATACAATATTGTTAGAAAAAGGAGTGCTATGATACAATCTGTGTTGTCCACAACACCGATGAACGCAGCATTTAGATGGTCTCTCACAAGTAGTAACTTGCAGGCCTGGCATCAAACAGTGTCCATGGTAATGAATGTTCAGTTATCTAATCAGAGGGACCGATTTATTTGGGGTCTACATCAAAATGGAAGATTTACTGTGCACTCTATGTACAGTTCTCTATTACTAACCCAAGCCTTGCCTTTTAATAATGTGATTTGGAAGCTGAAGATCCCCTTAAAATAAAAGTGTTTGCGTGGTACTTGATTAAAGGGGTAGTGTTAACAAAAGATAATCTGACTCGCAAGCAATGGCATGGAAATATGTCTGGCTCTTTTTGCGCATGTAGTGAGACCATTCAACATTTGTTCTTTGATTGTGATCTTGCTAAGTTCATTTGGAGATTAGTTCAAGTTTCCTTCAATTTATCACAGCCAACTAGTTTGCATCACTTGTTTAATGACTGGTTGGGTGGGGTGAATAGAAAACTGAAACGTCAGATACTAGCAGGAGCAATTGCTTATGTGTTGGGCAATTTGGATATCCAGAAATGATATTATTTTTTGACAAGGGCATAATGCCTTCATACTTACAGGTACTCTCTTCAAGGGGACGCACAGGATTCGATTCTGGTCACTGCTTCATAAGGAGCAGGATCGTCCGTCATTCAAGGCGGGTTGTAGACTGCTTGAGTCTGCAGCCATGGAGGTCTTTGCCGCTCATGGTTGGAGTTTCAGAAACATAATTGCCTTTTGATTTGCCATATTAGTGAAGATGGAGAGTTTTATTTATTTGTGACCCAACTCTTCGTGTTTTTTCTTCCTGTGGATTTGTTTGCTTAAGAATGTAATAAGAAACAACTATATGCATTGGTTGATGCAGAGGCTGAGACATTAATATATATTCCCTTTTCTAAAAAAACAATCTCATCCCAATCTAATAGTCGTATTAGGAGAGTCACAAACTCCTCCTTTATTTAAGAGAGTTGGGGGGTTAATTATTGGGTTTTCTCAATAATTATTGGAAAAAAGAAAAAAAGAGTGTTGGAGTATTATTTTCTCACCAACCCTTCTTATATGGTAGTTGGATCGGGGAATGAGGTTACTAGATACAACCCCAAATTAAAGGAGACCAGGAAGCCACTTGCCACATGACCTTCCCTCTCACAAGAGCTCCTTTATTTTTCTCCATGTTTACTCACTCTAAAATAGACCTGATCATTTGTCGGTCCGATCGGGTTCTTTCGAATTGTCGGCTTGGAATTTTTGGCCCGCACCCGACCCGTCACGTGGTTGGGTCTGGTTAGGTTCGGATTTTGTGTGTATTTTTTTTGGGTTGGGTCAGGGCTTTTCGGGTGTTGGGTAAACAATTGGACTCGCGCCTGATCCGTCACATGGTCGGGTCGGGAGGTCTATGATCCCGATTCGTCACATGGTCAGGTCTACTCTAAAACAGTAAGGATTTCTTTTTAAGATTGAGATATGAAAAGAGGTGAAAGAAACTTACTCGAGATCAAAGAGGATTTTTTTTATTAGCTTACACGGGATAGAATCACAGAACCATTAGCGACCCAATTGAGAAGAAGCAAGTTGATGGTTTAATTGTAGATAAGTAAAATTAGATTGCTAATAAGCACAATTTTCTGTACGAGACACAAAAAAATTAGAAACCATTTTAACATGAGAACAGAAGCTTGTAAAGTAAACATAACCAAAATCATACATATCTTTACCAAATGTTTATGTTCGAACAAAAACCTTATAAACCACTCGCTAGAACGCCGAACATGCATGCGTATCCTCAACATATACAAGACATCAATATAAAAGCAAAAAACAAAAAAAAACTAAAACAGGGTAGAATTTTATCATGACACACATGTAAATATATCGATGCTTAAATTACAAACAAGTGGTACAGATACCAAATAAACAATGGCAATCAGAGGACTGATAGATGGCAACAGTAACCTGCCAAAGGTTGTGGACACACTCCCTGTCACGTACAAAGACAGACATGCATGCATACGCAAATTGCACAACCAAACATATGCATGCTATGCTTGAACCGTAAATCGAAATTAGTCCAACCACGAATCAACGTATATGGACGGATCAGTTGCGTCTCTATTAAAAGCAGCCGCCGTCGTCGCAGCCGTCGTCACCATGATCATCGGTGCCGGCACGAGCAGCTCCAGGTATGCCATTAGGAACATCCACGGCACCGGCACCACCGTTGCTGACGTCACCGGCACCGGCACCACCAGTGCTGCCTTGAGAACCGGCAGCACCAGCAGCACCGCCAAGGATGGCAGTAGCTCGAGAGGTGGCGGCAGCAGCATTCGCCCCATTATTGCCAACATTGGTTGCTTGTGGGTCGACGAGAACCCTACGGGCCGCCGCCGCAGGAGGCACGACGGAGCACAGCAGCACGGCCGTGGCGAAAAGGACGAGGAGCAAGACGGTGTTCCTGGCCATGACTGCCATCAACGAACTTGTGGAGCTATATGTATGATGTGGTGTGCCACAAGAAAGCTAATCAAAGATCAACGTGCTTGATTTGTGGTGCTCAATCCAGTTGATGGTTCTTGAAGTGGAGTCCATGGCCGCTATATATAGGGAAGCACTGGGGTTGGAGCTGACATTGAAAATGTCCATCAGGTTCGCGTGGATGCATTGTTAAGTTACCAGATCGTCGCTTGACAGGGTTAGTTGCAATATGGATGCATATCGTGGATTACTGCTAGTTTGTTATAGGCTAGTAGTCAACTTAACAGGACAGAGCTTGCACGGTTGCGTACTTGCGTACTGGATTACTAGTTTGTTATAGGCTAGGCACGCACGTTCTCTCATGTAGTGCAGTTGTCATGATGAACGTGCTTATTACTCCTAAGTATTTGTGCAGCATAATTAGACACTGATGCTCGCACCACGCACATTGATATCAAGATCGAACATTTACATAAACTACATGTGGAGATAATAAGCCCAATCACACAGCTGGTGTGGAGATATCACACAGCTGGTATGGAGATAGCAAAAGCTCAGATGTCCATTGTTTTATATATTGTCCTTCAAAAACAAAATCTTCTTCCCCAAAGTTCCATTGTCTGCAATTTTAAATTTCAACTAAGAAACATGCAACTCACGACTAACTAAATTTACAAGAAATTTCACCCATTCACACCCACTGCAATTTGAACTAAGTTGCAACTGAGTTTTAACATAATTTCAAAACCATTCGATATGCAGAGTAAGGAATGGAGGTGGCTGCTGATTGGTTGCACTGGGATTGGTGGAGACCAATTGACGATTGTGACTTGTGTATGTTGTTCACGAGACTAGGGATTGATGATGACCTACTTGATGATAACCCAAATGTTGGATCAACATTTTTCGAAAAAGGTGGACCAACATTTTCAAAAAAAAAAGTTAAGCCAACATTTTGGAAAAACTTGGATCATCGTTTCTATAGAAAAAGTTGCAACACCATTTTTCAAGAAAATGGTGATCAACATTTTCTGATAAAACTGTTTCAACAACTTTTAAAAATAAATTTGAACATTTTTTTGGAGCTTCTTCACTGGCTCCGACGACTAGTTAAAGGGAAATCCTAATACCCCTTTCAATATTTTTGGGAGAGTTATTTTTGTGGCCTGCTGGTGCTCAGTCCTTCGGAGGTGCTCATAGGGGTATGGTTTGCGTACGCGTATTCATAGGGGTGAGTGTGCGTGCGTGTTGTGAGCGTCTGCGTTGTACTGTGTAATTCTCAAAAAAAAAAATCTCATCACAATCCAACCACCATATTAGGAGACATACAACTCCTCCTTTCTTTATGAGAGTTGCGGTGTTTTATTGGATGCCCCAATAATCATTAGGAACGGGGAAAATTAAAGAGAGTTTGCTGGAGCATTATTTTTTCACCAACTCTCCTCAATAGTATGAGCTTTGTTTCAGTGCTTGGGTAGTACACCGGTGGGAGACATGGGTACCCCTAGGTCCCCACCGACCAGGCTCACAGCCGTCCCCGACAAGTGGGTCCGGCCTACTAGAAGACCCTCCGACCTGACAGTGGGCCCAACCGACCTGGTTGGTGGCCCACACGACTTCCTGAAGACCTTACAGAAGATTCCCCAGACGACCTTATCCGATCTGGTTGGGTAACTTGGCGTGCAAGACAAGGCAGAAGACGTCGGCTACGCCTCCAGACAGTCCAAAGATTATGGGATTATGTTGTAACTTTCCTTAAATTGGTTTCCCTGTTGTAACCGACCTGGACTCTGGGTCCACCGACCTTGTCCGTCAGCCAATATAAGGTGGGCAAGGCCGAACCCCAGATCAAGTCGCCCCAAGTCATCCCCATCCACTAGGTCAGTAACGATTTGTCCTGGCACAAGCAAATTAGCGTGCTGGCAGGTGTAATTGGCACTCGCCAGCACAGTGGTGCGCAGGGGCGCCGGGCCAGCAACTGCCAGTATTGAAGGCTTAGTGCTGGTGGGCGACATAAGCCACCCGCCAGCACAAATGGTCCCATTTCTGCTGGCGGTTGGCTTATGTCGCCTGCCAGCATTGACCTTTACTACTGGCGGCTGGCATAAGCGCCCGCTAGCACAGTGAATCTGTAAGAAGTTGCAAATAGAGCATGTTATTTCTGTCACCAATAGTTCAACATGGACAGCACCAACAAGTCAAATTGATTCACCAACAAGTCAAATTCAAACTGAAATATCAACACAAACAACACCTTAGAAAGGTTTATTTCACACAAACAACATGATCGGAAATGTTTCAAAGCACACTTAACCAACACAAATTAAAGTACATTACAATAGGGGCCTCACTCACAAGTCAGAACTACAACTTGCCTCGCTCAGCTCCTAGACAGTCCGCCATTGATATAACCACCAAGCACTACACCTATTATCAAGATCACAAAAGCGAGGATGGTGCCTTGCATGCATAATCCTTTATTTTTCTTGGGCTTCTTCTGCCCACAACCATTCTTCGTCAAATGTTCAGTAAACTGCCCTTGTAGATTTGCAAGGTCCATCCTCGTTTCATTTTGCTACATCTTCATATCACTAAACCCCATCTTCAAATCAGAAAAGACAAGCTTTAGCTGATTCAATTGCTCCATAATTTCAGCCACGGGTTGCACCTGCCCCGGCGGATACACTACACTAGACTGTGGATGGCCAGCACCACCCGGTTGTGGTGCCGCTTGCGGTGGTGCAGCAACACTGATGTACATCTGATAGTTTGCCGGCACCAAATTTGGGTAATTTGATCTCAAATGCTGGAGGTATTGAGCTTCCCACCAAACTTCCGGATATGAATTAGGGTCGTCCTACAAGAATAATCAACAAATGCAACTATGTTATTAGGGTAGTAACAAATGTAACTATGGCAAGATTGATTTCGGAGTAACATCATCTACAAGAATAATCAAAAAATCATAAGGTGGCTGTCATCAATAAAATAGTGGATAATTATCTAGACATAAACTGAATCAACCGAATCACTAATATTATATCAACCGAATCACTAATATTATATCAACTGAATCACCAATAATTAACAAATCCTAAGGTGACTACTAATATAATATCAACCGAATCAACACGGTTTCTTCTAGCTATTAGGGAAGTGCTGGCGGGTTGAATTAGGGCAGGATATGAAATCAAACCTGGTGGTTGTTCGGGCACTTGTAGATGATGTTATTTGACTTGCTCTTGAACCAAACCACCCGGATCCGGCAGTACACTTGCATTCCACCAGGGGGAGAGGCACGAACTGGCTAAGGTTCGGCGCGGAGCTGCTCGCCATGCGGCGCTTATGGATCTCGACGTCCGTCAAGGAACTTGAGGTAGAAGATTGGGTCGACAGCTTGCCTCCGAGCTCCGTCTCCACCGCAAGCAGTGACAGCGGCAGCGGCGCACGAGTGCTGGTGCGCGCGGTGGCGGGGCTCAGGTGACTGCTTGCGGTGGCGGCGGCGGCGCGCGGGCGAAGCTCACGAGCGGCGGTGGCGGGGCACGGGCGGTTGCGGCTGCGGCGGGGCTTGCGGCTGCTTGCGGTGGCGGCTAGGGTTGGGAGCAAAGCAGCGAGTGTGTGAGTGAGTGTGAGTCAAACCGTTCCGACCGGGAGTTATTTCGACCAGTGTGCTGGCGGGTGGCTTAAGTGCCCGCCAGGAGAGATATTAGTGCTGGCGGGTGACTTAAGACGCCCGCCAGCATAAAGGCACACAGTGCTGGCGGTCCACATAAGGCACCGCCAGCACAGAGCTTATTGCTGGCGGTTGGCTTATGTCACCCGCCAGCACTGTGCCTTCTATAAATATCCAACAGCTCCTTCTTCCCAGCAACCTTCCATTGGCGCTTTGCCCGAGAGGAGCTCGGGAAAAGCTCCAAAAACACCAAATCTAGGGGGGAAGGTTTTGCTCTTGATTTTCTTAGAGGAGGTGGCTATATAAGGTGAGTTTGTGCTATTTTAACCTTAGTTTTCTCCTTTTATCCATGATTTGTATGTAGATAGAGATCTAGATCTAGACCTAGAGTTAGCTAGGAGAGAGAGGGGAGTGAAGAGAGATATTGAATTAGAGATTTATTTTTTAAATAGCTTTATATTTTCGTAATATAATCATTGCAATTATAGAAGTAAGTTTACATATTAAATTATTTAAATTATTAGTTTGTCATTGCAAAATCTAGGAGAGAGACCAATGATATGTTTGTCATTTAAATTATTAGTTTCATAAATTAAACTTATAGAATTTAGTTTTGTTTCCGTTTTTTACATATTAATTGAAGCAAGTTTACACAATTGAGTTTAAAATTGTAGAATTCAGTTTAGATTATACGTGAGTTTATAATAGAATTATATTTTATAGGTTATTTAAGATGGAACATAGAGCTTGGATGTATGGCATACGGAGACATTTGTCTACATTCTTGACAGAGTTAACAAACTTTCTCAAGGTTGCGCAGAAGCATGCTCAAATTTCTAGGACAAAGCAAATACGTTGTCCATGTTGTGATTGTTGCAACAAACTTGTGTGGGAAGATATTAATGCCATCAAGATGCATTTGATAAAGCGCGGTTTTGTGAAAGGATACAAAACTTGGTCACACCATGGTGAAGCAGAAAGTACTTTCAACAATGCAGACATCGGCACCAGGTATGATGAAGTGGGTGATGAAGATGCAGATGAAAATGATCATGTCATGATGGATGATGCTTTTGGCTGTGAAGATCTAAATGATGATCAAACAGATGCACCACAGGTGGACGAGGAATGTGATGTTGATATGGAAGAAATGTTGCGCCACATTGAACCGAAGGTGTTGCTAGGGAGTGCTAAAGGGTTAGAAAATTTCGAGACACTAAAGAAGGCAGCAAAGGACCGTATGTATGAGGGTTGTGGGAAGGAGTGGACCGTGTTGCGTTTCCTGCTCCATCTTCTGATTGTGAAGGCAAAATTCGGATGGTCGGACAATAGTTTTAATGAACTTCTTACTCTGTTGGCCAATCTACTCCCGAAGCCTAACTTGGTCCCAAGAAACACATATGAAGTAAAGAAGATTATCAACCCATTGAAGATGCGAGTGCAAAGAATACACACGAGTAGGAACCATTGCATATTGTACCGTGGTGACTATACAGAACTGGAGAAGTGTCCAAATTGCGATGCTAGTCGTTACAAAAGTAATGCCGATTTTGCTGTGGAACGGGTCATTTCATCTAAAGGCGCGAAGAGGAAGGTGGGTGGAAAGAAAAGTGCATTTTCTCAAGTTGAGGAGGAGTATAGTATTGGTACTGACACTGCTAGTCAACGTAAAGTCCCTGCCTTGGTGATGTGGTACTTGCCGGTGGAGGACCGTCTGAAGCGATTGTTCTCGAACCCAAAGACCGCTGAACTAATGACTTGGCACGCCGATCGCCCAGAGAAGTCTGATGGGAAGCTTCGACATCCTTCTGATGCTCGGCAGTGGAGGACCTTTGATTCCAACCACAAAGAGTTTAGAGATGAAAAAAGAAATATACGATTCGGGTTAAGTACAAATGGCATGAATCCATTTGGTGAAAGAAGCAGCACGCACAACACATGGCCAGTGTTGATGACCATATACAACCTTCCCCCTGGCTATGTCACAAGAGAAAGTTCCTTTTGCTTACCATTCTAATCCAAGGACCGAAGCAACCTGGTATCGACATAGATGTTTTCCTGGAGCCATTGATGGAAGAAATGGAGAAGTTTTGGAAACATGGGGTTGAGATGTGGGATGAGTACAGAAGGGAGACATTCACACTTAAGGCAATTATCTTTGTTACCATTAATGATTACCCTGCCCTATTTTCTTTGTCTGGTCAGAAAAAAGAAAAAAGAGGTTGTGTAGTTTGTTTGAATGGTACAATATTTGTGTACCTGAAAGGATCTAAGAAGACAGTGTATATGGGGCACAGACGCTGGCTAATAAGGACTCACAAGTACCGCAAGATGGCAGACTCTTTTGATGGAAAGATTGAGAAAGACTCTTTTGCCCCACAACTGGCCACCGGTAGAACCGTATTTGAAATGTGTCAGAAGGTCAAGTCCAAACTTGGTAAGAAGTCAAAAGGTGATGTTGATGATAATTCAAAAAGGGGAAGGAAGGAGGCTGAAACTACAGAAAACATTGACGTGCCTTTCAAGAAGATGTCTATATTTTTCAAGTACTTGCCATACTGGGAAGAACTGGCAGTGTGCCATGCCATCGATGGGATGCATCTTCAGAAGAATGTGTTTGAAAGCACAATCGGATTCTTAGGCTTAATAGGAAAGGTAAAGGACGGACTGAAGTCATGTAAGGATCTTGTTGACCTAAAAATTAGGCCAAAACTCCACCCGCAACAACGTCCTAATGGTAAGCAGTACCTTCCACCTGCTAGCTACAACTTAACACAACATGAGAGGTTGGCTATCTGCAAATGCTTGTGTGGGCTGAAAGTGCCTACCGGATTCTCATCCAACATCTGATCACTGGTCTCGTTGAAGGACATGACGCTTACTGGTTGTAACTCTCATGATTGTCATGTGATGGTCACTGTTTTTCTCACGATTGCGATCCGAGCTGTCAAACCAGTATTCCTTAAGATGGTTATCACAAGGATGTGCTACTTTTTCAACGTCATTTCGCAGAAAGTGGTAGATTGTGTAGAGTTGGCAAGGCTTCAGCTATTTATGTCAGAAACTCAAGCCCAGCTCGAGATGTGCTTCCCTCCGTCATTTTTTGATATCATGGAACATCTAATGATCCACATGGTCGAGCAAATTACTGAACTAGGACCTATGTACTTTCATCAGATGTGGACGTACGAACGGTTCATGTCGATTCTCAATGGATACATGAGAAACAAGGCATTTCCAGAGGGAAGCATGATCGAGAGCTACCATACAGAAGAGAGTGTTGATTGTTGCATAGATTACATAAATGATAAGAGAGCGATCGGTTTACCGGAATCTCGACACGAAGGCAGATTGTCAGGGAAAGGGACCATTGGAAGGAAAAGATTCATTGACGAGGACAACCAACAACTAGAGAAAGCACATGCAAGTGTTCTACAACAACTTGCAATAGTGGAGCCATTTATCGTGCAACACGAAAATGAGATTCGTGAAGAAAATGATAGTCGGTCCGAGGATTGGGTCATCAAAGAGCAAACCAGATCATAGAAGAAGAAACCAGATCCCTGAAAGAGGACAACTTGTGATAGAACAGTTGGGTGACAAAGGTGAGCCCGTCGAACCTAAGGGGACAGCTGCTAGGTTTCGGAACATCGTTGGTGCAATTGTCAGAGACCAATTGGGGTCTTGGATCACAACTAGTAACTGGAAGAATGTGCCGGCTACGAAGGATGTATTATGGGCCAAAGTGAAAGAAAATTTGCTTATCTGGAAGGAACAAAAAATGCAGGTAGAACTTTTGCTGAGGGCCTCTGTGGAAGAGCTTTTAGGAATTGGAGGTCTTCACTTAATACTGAATTTGTCCAGCAAGGCAAGGATGCTAGGGATGTGTATGGTAACATTCCGCTAGCAGTGTGGGAAGAATTCGTAGAACAGAAGAAGACGACAGAAGCACTAGCTCTGAGTGTCCAACAAAAGGAGAAGGCTATGAAAGCTACTGAGAACCCCCATCACTTGGGTTCGGGAGGATATGCTGCCAAAATGGCAAAATGGAGGCAGGAGGAAGAAGAAAGGAGGGTAGCTAGTTTACCAGCTTTGTTTGAAGGCATGGATGAGCGTAGCAGGAATTGGTGCCTTGCTCGAGTTCCGGCTATAGCACCTGACGGCATGGTTAAATTCCAGAAGCCCACAACAGAACAAATTTATGAGAAGCTGGAAGGACTTGCGGAAATGCAAAAGAATGGTCTTTTCATGCCCGACAGGGATAAAGATATGCTAACCGCCGCGATCGGAATGCCTGAGCACTGTGGCCGTGTTCGAGGGATTTCATCTACATTGCCCTGGGGTAAAGCATTTCGTGAACACCGAGCAAGTTATAAGAAGCGGGAACATTATAAGAAGCACCTTGAAGACAAGATGAGAGAAATCACCAAGCTAGAGTTGATAGGCTTCTTCATACAACAAGAACAAGTTCCTGTTGGGCCTAGTGCAGAGAATGCAATATCTGGTGGTTCTGGACAGGTCTTTCCAAACTTGCTGCTTGCCCAGATCGGAACCATCCCGACTCCAAGTAGTGCTGGTTCTATTGCTAACGCCAAGCATCCTGTAGATGACATTGTAGAGGATACACCATGCAAGTTGGTTATTCCATATGGAAGAAAACAAGATAAGTTTCGAGAAGTTGGGACAACCATGGCACTAACGGGTCATGTGTTTCCGAATCCACCACCGCCTGAGTACGCATGGGTTCAAGTTGTTTCGGTGTCTGATGAGTCGTGCGAGATTGATATCCCTACTGAGGATGGGATCAAGCTTCTCGGTGATGCGAGGAACCAATACATACTATGGCATCGTCGAGATATCATTCTTAATGCATCACCAAATCCCTTAAAACCTAGCCAAGAACGAGTACCCCCCCAAGATTCAGATGTTGCAATGGTCGAGTACACGGAACAACCTACGATGGGTGGGGAGCATGGAGGTAACAATGACAACAACATGACCCTCCAAGATGTTGTAGTCGTCAAGAACACAGAACAACCTACGATGGGTGGGGAGCATGGAGGTAACAATGACAACAACATGACCCTCCAAGATGTTGCAGTCGTCGAGAACACGGAACAACCTACGATGGGTGGGGAGCAGGGAGTTAACAATAATGACAACAACATGCCACAAGCACCCCTCCAAGCAGTCGTCGAGAACATTGAACAACCTACGATGGGTGGGGAGCAGGGAGGTAACAATGAGAACAAATCACCCGTCCAACAAACTCTCGATGAAGGGGGCATCAACACCGAAATCTATTCCAAGACCACCATCTCCTCCGCCATCTCCACCAACCAAGACGCCGGCAATACACCGGATGATAAACTCATATGAACCAAAGACGAAATCATCTGATGTTGACTTGTTCTTGAAAGTACTGAAGAATAAACCTAAACGGGCTCCAACATCCGGTAAAGAATCATATGATGTTCAAGTACTCAAGAAGGTACTGTCGGTGTTTTAGACCGGCAACCTACCAAGGGGAGTACCCGAGGTAGATGAATGTGGCCTCGCCGAGATCGGGAACTCGAAGGAGAGACACGTGGCACACAATTTAGACAGGTTCGGGCCGCGGTGTGCGTAATACCCTACGTCCTATATGCTGCATAGCTCTAGATTGATTAGGTGTGTTTACAAGATGATGCTGATGAAGAGATAGGGGTCCCTGCCTCGCCTTATATAGTCCGGGAGGCAGGGTTACAAGTCGGTTTGATTGGAGAGTTCTAGTCACCTGCGGCTAGGAGTACTCTACATGGATCCGGACATGTCTAGCTTGCTAACCGAGTACTAGCCCTCTGTATGCCTTGCGCTCCACGCCATCAGGTGCCGTGCAGCCCAAGTCGAGTAGTCCCAAGGGCCCACGGAGTAGTCGGTCCCAGTACGCACCTGAGTAGTGGGCCCAGGGATGTCTGTACGACAAGCCCCCGAGTACTTTGTAGTCGAGCAGGATATCTTCAAGTAGTCTTGATGGCCTTGGCGAGTAGTCCTTGAGCGTCCCTGAGTTCCACAAGCCAAAAGTCCTCAAGAATGCTTGAATTATCCCGAGGCTGGAAGGTACTCCAGCTGATCTCTGAGTAGTCTTGAAGTCTTCTCGAGTAGTCCCCAAGCGTCCCCGAGTGCTTCTCTCGAAGGTTTTCAATAGTACTCGTGTTGTCTTGATGGAAAACCATATGGAAAATGCGATTCGAAGAATCGCATTCAATATGGAATGTAGCCCCCGAGCCTTAGGTCGAATCATAGATTCAAGCTGAGGGTCAATCTGAAGTTCTGCCAATCTTATCCCGAAAAATCCAGAGAAAAAACCGAAGAACACATGGCACGGAGCCCCTGAGCCTTGAGTCGAGTACTTTCTCTCGAATTGAAGGGTCATCTTGACTGTAGAATGTGTCTTGAGTGGGATCTTGATCTGGTGTAGCCTACTGAGTTCGCCAGATGTAGTCGAGCCCCCGAGACTGAGAGCGTCGAGTAGTGGAATATGAAGAGTTAGACTGCTGTCGCTGAGTCACCCGCCTGGCGCTTATCCGCCCGTTCGAAACTGATCCGCCCGATGGCTTATAAATAAGCGGTGAGCCCCTTAGGGTTTTTGCACTCCCAACAGTTGCATTCACAGATTAGATCTGCGCCCCTGCTCCTCTGTCGCCACCGCCGTCGCTAAGTAGATTGGATCTACACCAGCGCGCTGCCATAGTCCACCCACCTCCGTAGCCCCCGAGCGAATGCGAGTGAAGACACCCGTGACTTTGAGGATGAAGGGATCCCCGGCGAAGAGCTCGAAGACCAGCACGTCGAAGAAAAGGAGCCGCGATGAGGCCGGAGACGCCGGCCAGTCGTCGTCGTCGCCGCCCTCCTCCCCTCGCCCCAATCCGGTGAAGGAGTAGAAGAAGGCGAAGTTGAAGACCGAGGACCTCCTCGCCCTGGTCAACAGTGGGTTCCTCCGCGAAAAGGAGATGGATCTGTGGCGCACTGCTACCGGCGACCCATACCCGATGGAGAAGAACCCGGACGAGATCCCGATGTTCGCGCGGTTCGTGGAGCGTGGACTCACACTGCCGGCCAGCGATTTCTTCAAGGGGATGCTCAGGTACTATGGCATCGAGTACCTCAACCTCAACCCCAACGGTATCTTCCACGTCTCCATCTTCGTACATTTCTGCGAAGCGTTCGTGGGGATCAAGCCCCACTGGATCTTGTTCCGGAAGTTCTTCCGGGTGAAGCCGCAGCCGAGCACCGATGATCCGCGAGTACTCGGAGGTGTCGGGATTCAGATACGTGAAGACACCACCGGCCAGTACTTGCCATACAAGCTTATTGACTCCAATCAAGACTGGAAGCCGAGCGGGCGTCAACCGAAGCACGCCCCGTGGTGGAACACGGAGCCCACCGTGCAGGAAGGTAACCAGCTACCTCCCCTGCTGAAGAAGATCAAGGCCCTGCGGGAGGTCGGACTGTGGGCCGAGCACATGGCCTTAAGTTTCATGAAGAGGAGGGTGCAGGTGCTGATGGCGCGAGACACCCTCGGGTACCAGTACACCGGCGACGAGGATACGTCCCGGATGCCTAGCGAGGAGATTGATGATGATGTCATCATCGAGAGGCTGGGCAGGATCTTCAAGGATATGCCCCCGTACACGCCGTGTCCGGTGCCAGAGTACTCCGCGGCACGACCGCCAAACCAGGTCAGTAGTCGTGGCGCTAGCCCCCGAGTACTAATTTGCTTCATGTAGTTGTACTCATGCTTGCTTGATGCTGTAGGAAGACTTGAAGAAGTACATCTCTATCCCGCCCTCCCGTCCACGACTTGAGGGACAAGCACAGGGGAAGGCGGAGCCCAAAGCGAAGGAGCGCCGTGAAGTTGGCGAAGGCGACGATGCCGTCATCATTGAAGACAGCTCCGACGACGAGGATGAAGAGACGCTGCAGCAACGGTTCCAACTCCGCTCGCGATTCAGCCGTGCTAGGATGCCTCACATCCCGGTCATCAAGAAGCCATCTAGCCTAGAGGCTAGCTTGCCGGCGTCGCCCAGGAAGCCGCGCAACGTGGCGCGGAAGCGTGCCGTGAAGAAGTTGAAGCTGTCTAAAGCCAGCAGACAAGAGGTGAGTACTGCGACTAGTCTAGTCGAGTACCGACGATAAGTAGGCCGTTTGCTGACTATTTTGACTTGTAATGTTGCAGGACGTCCCCTCTTCGGACCCCGCCAACCTGGGTGAGGACGATATCTAGGACACTGTGGGGGCGGGAGCTGAGAGAAGTATCAGCCCACCTCCAGCCACTGAAGACACCGTGCCAGAAGAGGCAAAGCAGCAGATCGGCGCCGTGGAGCCGCAGGCGTCGGTTGAAGAAGGATAGGGCCCTCCTCCAGCTGCGACCGTAGCTGTAGAGCAGCCAGAGGAGGCTCCTGTGGAGGCCGGAGCCACAAGCGAGGCCGGCATAGTTGATATTGCCAGGATACTGGGCGCTCCGACCGTGACCGTCGTGCGGTCAACTCTGTAAGTTCTCTGAACTCTTGAGTAGTCGCGTAGTTGTCAAGCGTATGTTGTTGACTGGATACTTCATGGTGTAGGAAATCCACGGACTTGTCGTGGGATGGAGGGGAAACTAGCACTCCGACCGATGGAGAAGACCGCTCGGTGGAGGTGCGAGAACCCACGCCACCACCACGAGCCGATGCCGCGGTGGAGCTAACGCTCGAAGAAGTGACGTTGGTTGAAGGTATGCTTCCTGCCACCATGAGGAGCTGTTGTGGAGGGTAGTCATAGCCGTAACTGACTTGTTGAACTGATCCTGACAGGAGCACAAGCCGAGGGAGCCACGATCCCTGAAGCAGTAGCCATTGAGACAGCTACGGTGGAAACGATGGCCGCAGAGCCAGTCGTTGAGGTGGCGACAGCAACAGCCCCCGGGTTGGGAACAACGGTAGCCCCTGAGCCAAGCACGGAAACACGGGTAGATCCGCTCCCTGAGGCGAGCACCGACGTCGTCGTCCGCGAGGCGATCATAGAAGAAGCTGCGCCGCTTCGCTCGGCGCCCATGCCAGAGGCGGGATCCTCAAGCCGCGGGGGTCTTGAGTTACTGGAGGACAATCTGATTGACCCAGCCGTTGTCGCTCTGAGCACGGAGTCGTGGCGCTGCACCGAGCAGTGGGTCAAGGTGCGTTGTGAGTACCCTGAGTAGTCTTGCCTTGATGAGTACTGGTTACTCATTGAACGTTCTGTCTTGCGCAGGACGTGGTTGAAAGGTCCCGCCAGAAGTCCGAACTTCTGAAGGGGTATGGCGACACGGTTCTTCGTGCCGAGGGCTTGGAGAAGGAGCTGGACAAGTCGAGGAAGCATGCAGCCTTGCTCTAGTCCAAGCTTGATGGCGCCTTCGCCCAGTACCACAATGAGGTACAAGAGATGCAGGCGAAGAGGGACAACTTGATCCGGAAGAACAAGTCGTTACGCCAGAAGAACAAAGGTATGTCTTCCGCCGAGACACCGAGTACTTATTGTAGTACTTGTGAGTAGTCTGACCTTGAAATGAGTTGTCTGCAGAGCTTGAGGCAAAGGTTGACCAGCTGAAGGCGTCAGAGACGGACCTCAACAACATCGTGTACCGTGAGACCGACAAGAGAGAGGTACTTGAGTACGACTACGCCCAGTTGCGTCATGAGTGTATCATGCACATGGAGCTTCATGAAGCCTCAGATCGTGACCTTGTCAATTGCTACAAATCTCTGCAGAAGCTCAATGAAGACTGCGAGAAGCTTCGAGGCCAGCTGAAAGAGCTTGAGGAAGCCACGCTGCCCATTGCGAGGCTGCTGGTGCCACATCCGGGCGGGCCGAAGATAGCGCCACTGGTAGACAGGCTAAAGGAAGCCCCCGGGAGCTTGGCGACATACGTCAAGCATCTGGCGAAGTCAATCCCAAACCAGGTGTTGGCGTACATGAAGTCGTACTTCCCAAAGGCACCGATAGATGTGGTGGCTGGTGGCCTTGCGGCGAACTGCAGCGATGAGCAGTACAAGGCTCTTCTGGAAGAGATGGCACCCATCGCTGAGCAGGTGGCAGAGAAGCTCAATCTCCAGTAGATGTACCTGTAGAGGTAGCTTAGAGTAGTAGATGTAAAACAAACAGAGTAGTCAGATACTTGTTTCAAATATCAATGAGATTTATCCACTGCTTGTATTTGTAATGGGTACTCGTTGCTGCCACTTGCAGCGAAGTGTGCGGAGTGCCAAGCCGTGGGAGAAGTAATGAGTAGTAGTACTCAGTAGAATCAGCCTAGTTAGAAGGCACAGTAAACAAGTTGAGTAGAATCAAGCTTTATTACTGATGAAGAAGTACACCTGGATGGCCAGGGCCGTTATAAGTGTGTAGTCGCCAGCACCCTTAGGCCGCCTACGGCTAAGTGATTGCTAGGGCCCTTGAGCCGCTTACAGCTGGAGATCCGTTAGTAGCCGTATAGGCTGGATCTAGAGAGTACATGGTCCGTAGACCGCCGCCAAAGTCCTTATTGCTCTGTGTGGCCCAGGATCCGTTGGTAGCCGTTGACGCTGGATCTTGGATAAGGGTAGTCCGGAGACTTGTGCTAGGATCGAGAGGCCGCTTACAGCGAAGAGTCCATGAGTAGCCGTATAGGCTGGACCCGTAGATGAGTAGTCGAGCGACTACGCGTAGAAGCGACACAGCTGGTCGACGTTCCACGAGTTGCTGATGTCATCGTCTTCAAGTGTTTGGAGGCGATATGAGCTTGGTCCGGTCACCTTGGAGACTGAGAAGGGACCTTCCCATGGCAAGCTGAGCTTGTGTAGTCCGTCCATGTTCTGGATGCGACGGAGGACTAGATCGCCAACGTTGAAGGACCGTTCCTTGACGTTGCGATCGATGAGTACCTTGTTGAGTCTGGAGCCACTAGTTTCAGGACGAGTGGAAACGTCCTGGCTCAAAGAAGCTTGTCCATTGATCTGCGTGGGAGAAGGTGATGGGTACCTCCGACCACCTCAGAGGTGTCAGTACCGCTGGTTCAATGTTCAAGACTTCCCGTCGAGTGAGCTTCTGCGATCGTCTGGTGGGTAGTCCGCCGAAGAGGACATTCACCATCTTGTCAGGTTCTTGGAAGTCGCCGTTGCCTTCGTCGACTTTCTTCTTGCCCTTCTTGTCGTGAGGAGGCCGTGGCTCGGGAATATCCTTGAGTGCTCGCCAGAGTTGGTAGCACTGGTCGGTCGTGTGGTTGCCATCCAGATGCCACGGGCACTTCTCTTTGAGCAAGTCTCTGAAGCCGCCTGATGTCTTTTTGGAGTTGTCCTTCGCAGGGTGCTGTATAGCCGCGACTGTGTTGTCTGGCTTGCTCTTGTGGTTAGGACCCGAGTAGTTATTGTTGCTGCGACCCCCTTGATCCTTGTTGTTGTTGTTGCCGCCCGTGTTGTTTTTGCTCTTGCCGCGAATGGAGTCGTACTTGGTGTTTGCCTTGTCCTCTTCGTCGGCCCATGAAGTGATCATGTCTTTAAGCTTAGTGATAGATCTCGGGCGGCGGCGACCGAAGTCTTTGAAGGTGCGACGATGGTAGAGTCCATCTTGGAAGAGGTCGATGACTTCTTTGTCGGTGACGTCGACTACGGTCGCGCGCTTGTCGAAGAAGCGACGCATGTACTGGCAGACCGTCTCGCCTTGTTCCTGCTTGACCATCACTAAGTCCATGCAGGTACCCGAGTGCCCCATGGCGCCCGTGAAGTTGCTGGTGAGCGGAGCCTTCAGCTGGTCCCACTCGTCGATCGAGTTCTTCTCGAGTGACTCGAGCCATGTGAGTGGAGCTTGGTCCAGACAGAAGGGGAAGTAGAGGCACTTTGCATCGTTGTCGCCACCAGCATTTTCGATGGCCAGGGCGTAGCACCTGAGCCACTAAACTGGGTCTTGCTTCGCGTCGTACTTGGTGATCCCGAGAGGTTTGAACTTCTCGGGAAGGAGCAGATTGCGAAGTCGTGCAGAGTAAGCGGGGAAGCCATCGCTGTCACTAACTTCGGTAGTCTTCTTGGCACGGTGGATCTCGTCGATCCTGTGGCGGGCGTCGTAGCCGCCGCATGTGTTGCCGGTGGTGTGGCTGTTCACGTGGCCTCTGCCTCCGTGATCGCCGCCGCCGCCAGCTCTTCTGCCGCCGTCGTGGGAGGAACTGGCAGCGCTGCTACCGCTGCCGCCGCCACCACCGCTGTTGGCACCACCGCGACCACAAACGTCCCCGCTGCTATTGCCACCATGCGAGAGACCTCCTGCATAGGCTCTAGAGCGGTTGGGGTTTGGCTCGTGTTCGCCACGGACGTGGTTGCGTCTACCGTCTGCTGGGCTGCGACTAGTGGCTTCGTGGTTTCCGGCTCCGGCGGTTCTGGCGTTGACCCGCATGAAGTAAGCATCCTGAGCAAGCTTGGCGATGAGTTCGCCTGTGCGGTGCCCCTGAGCTATTTGTGCTATCGCGGTGATAGACATGAGGCATTGCTCAGGGGTGGCGTGTACCTGGTTTTTGACTTAATCCAGAGCCTCTGTGAGGTTCCGGATGGGGAAGGCTTCTCGAAGGCGCTTGCGTCGATCAACTCGCTTTTTGTTGTGGTCGCGCCGGGCATTCTTGGCCTCAGGAGTTTCATCTGTGGGTGCATTGGCTGATTCCTCATCTGCTGAGATGTCTTCAAGGTACCGATCAACTCGGTTGCCTGAGGTTCCAGTTTCCCCGGCCGCCATGAATACTTCACGATCGGGCGTGCAGAGTCCGGAGTCAGTAGTCGCCACCTCGGTAGGAGTGTGCTCTTCCTCAGTCGGAGTGAGCGGTGTCCTCTCCTGGAAGGGGAGTGTCTCGTGGTAGGCGACGCAACATGAGTTGTCGTTGATCAGGTCTGCGGGCTTGCGGTCAGGCCAGTAGATGAATCTGCCAGCAGGAGTAGACATGATGACCAAGCCAGCAGCAGGACCTGATAACGGCTCCTCAATGGGGTTGAGCTCGGACTCGGACTCGATCGGATCGAGACCGAAGTCAAACTCGTATGAGGAGTCCGAGCTGTAGTCGGGGACGGTGTTGGAGTCCGAGGAGTACTCGGAGGCGATCTCCTTGCCGGCCCGACGCGAGGTGAGGGCTTCCGCGTGGGCTTTGCTAGAGTTGCAGAGACCGTACGGGAAGTGCTCGTGAGAGAGGACCGGTTCGCACGATGGCTCAGGAGCCAGCTCGCACAGTTCGATCTAGGGCAACGTCGAGTTCGAGTTGGAGGCGGATCTAAGCTCGAAGTCGGCGACTTGGTTACAGAGCGAAAATTCGTCGAATTTCTCGATGAGTTGGCCCATGACAGCTTCAGGAAGCGTCATGAGTCCAGTCTCTGGGTCCGGGATCATGGTGAGGTAGCGCTGGAACGATCCAGTGCCGTCAGCGGTGCAGACCCAAGAGCCAAAAACGAAGGTGTCGCCGCGGTTGAAGGCAGCGGTTGGCTTGATGACGATTGAAGCCGTCGAGTTCGCCATGAGATCTTCAGCGAGATCCCCTACCTGGCGCGCCAGCTGTCGGTGTTTTAGACCGGCAACCTACAAGGGGAGTACCCGAGGTAGATTAATGTGGCCTCGCCGAGATCGGGAACTCGAAGGAGAGACACGTGGCACACAATTTAGACAGGTTCGGGCCGCGGTGTGCGTAATACCCTACGTCCTGTATGTTGCGTAGCTCTGGATTGATTAGGTGTGTTTACAAGATGATGCGGATGAAGAGATAGGGGTCCCTGCCTCGCCTTATATAGTCCGGGAGGCAGGGTTACAAGTCGGTTTGATAGGAGAGTTCTAGTCGCCTGCGGCTAGGAGTACTCTACATGGATCCGGACATGTCTAGCTTGCTAACCGAGTACTAGCCCTCTGTATGCCTTGCGCTCCACGCCATCAGGTGTCGTGCAGCCCAAGTCGAGTAGTCCCAAGGGCCCACAGAGTAGTCGGTCCCAGTACCCACCTGAGTAGTGGGTCCAGGGATGTCTGTACGACAGGTACCAGATGAAAAATCTTTAACCCACACCTCTTTTCGAAAGCAAAAGGAGGAGCAAATAAATATGTTTTTGTCGGATGAGGTGCCCGACAAGTATGAGCATGGCAAACCATTCTGTTATTGGTGGCAACTGAACGAAGGGCCGTCAAAATTGATGAGGCTGCATTGATGGATCATGCACGCCATGAAGCAAGGCATTCACACTTTCACCGTGAATGTCCCGACATGGGTGTTCAGTACCACTTTACCACGGAAGCTTGTAATCGATGTCAACGATTTGCATGCGATGTACCGTCGTGAAAAACTCGACGTCAATCTCGTCACCGTTTGGTCCATGTAACTCAACATCCCTATACCACATACAAATCTATTCAAATCCATATGTATTGTTATTACCATCCTAAGTAAATTTTTTTGCAGGATGCAAGCGTTGGATGAAAGGAAGATAAAAGGGAGGTGGAAGGTAGCATACCTGGACCCGCAACAAATAAGCAAGCTGCAACACATGTTCATAATGTCGGATAATCTAAGACAGCAAATAGATGAACAAGCAAAGACACCACATGAGAAAGCTGAATTAACAAAGAGTTACGAGAAAGCTAATATCATGAGGTGGCTGTATACATTGCAAGGGTAATGGAGAAAAACCAAGATAAGGATTCTATGAAGTGTGCTTACAATTTTGAGTAAGATCCTTTAAATAACTACACACACACACACACACACATATATATATGAATAGATATATTATGTGGTCTATTTATATTAATTATTTTAATTTTATGCAGCGACCATTTCATTTGCTTTCACATGTGCCTGAAGTTTGGAACTATGGGGGTCTACGGCTCATTACACTATTCAGAGGATTCTTACCGGAAAATCATTGAGATTATAAGAAAGTAAGACAACTCAGTGCAATATATAATCACTATTGCGTGTATCGGCTATAGTTTAAATTGTATTACTAACTTATGTCTTTGTATCCTTAAAGTGCGTATAGGCTATACACAGTCAATGGTGGGCAACACCCTCCAAAGAAGAAAAAATTGGTGGTACGACATACCAAATGGGTAAGAACACTTCTGTTAATAAGTACCAATCATTTTTATCAGATTTGTACACTTCTGTTAATAAGTACCGATCATTTTTTATTTGTTTGCAGTGCTACAAACAACCTCCTGGCAGTGTGCTATGTGGATATTATGTGTGCAAGGTTTTGAGAAATAATGGGAGGTACCGGACGAATCCTAAAGACGTAAACCTCTTGTTTGTACACAACCATGCATGTGCTAATTATGGTCTTAATGGTAATGCATAACAATCTTTATTTATTGTGTTTACGTGCAGATGCCTACCATCGAGGGGTCGTGGAGGCAACTTCGTGACTGTGAAATCACCAACATTTGTGCGGACATGGCGAGATTCATCCTATGTGAGATTTGCCACGAGGATGGAGAATTCTTCGATAAAGAAGGAGTCTTGACTTTAGACGATGCGCAAAGGTTATGTAGATGGGTGTCCTAGTGTTATCTATTATGTACGATGTTTTTTTTGTAATGTGACCTATGTATACATTTTTATATTTTAGTTTGGATTATGTGTTTGACAGACATATTTGGATTTGGCGGTTAAATACAAATTACAATAAATTAAAGTGAATTTGGCCTACAAATGCAAATATGAAAAAAATACGGGTGAATATAGTGGCCAAATACAAATAATAAACGAAAATGACAAACTATATATATACAAATAATAAACGATTATTGGGAATTATATAGCAAAATGGGAAAAATGCTTTCTCTGGCGGGCGGCCCAAGCAACCGCCAGCACAGATGGCCTTTGTGCTGTCGGGCTGCTTAAGAAACCGTCAGCACTGATGACGTTTGTGCTGGCGGGCTTCTTAAGTAACCGCCAGCACTGATGGCCCTTTGTGCTGGTGGGCGTTTAAGCCACCCGCCAGCACAGATTACTCTGTGCTGGCAGGCGGGGCACCCGCCAGCACAAAGGGCCATTTCTACTGGCTCAAAGTTGCTGGCGAGTGATGCGCCCGCCAGCAAAGACCAGTTTTAGCCATCAGGACAAATCATTTATGGTCTAGTGATCAATACAATCAAGAACTAGACGTAGGGTTTTACTCTCCGGGGGCCTGAACCAGTATAAACTCACCGTGTCCTTTGTGTTCCGTGTGCTCATGCGCAACCTTCGAGTTCTTAGCCCTAGATTTCACCCCGCCGAACAAATAAACCACTGGGGTTGACACCCTTGTGGGTTGTGCAGATCTAAACATCTGACAGTTGGCGCGCTAGGTAGGGGTAAATCCAAGGTTCTTCGTGCAACTTGATGGCTTCACCAAGCGGCGGCGTCGTCTTCCCTGAAAGCATGGCGGACTTCCTCGCCAATCCCGTCGACATCTGCTTCGACTCAATGCTGGCGGAATCCACCACTCTAGCCGCCTGTCTCATCATCGAGAGCACTGCGGTCACCTCCTACCAGCAAGTCGAATCCGACCTGCTGGCAGAAACCCACCCACCCACTCCTCGCGACCTGATCGCGGGGCTTGATCGCGTCGAGAGCATGCTCTCCGACACGATCAAGGTCTGTGAGCGCGTCAAGCGCCCTCGTAGGACCACTCCACCTTCACCCCGCATGCCTCTTGGCCTGCGGAACGCAGCTCATGCGGCGTCTCGCCACATGAAGAAGAAGATCCATATCAAATATGGGTCCAACACCCCATCTCGTGGAAACTGCAGAGGTCATCTCGACGATCTCTGCCCTGTCCATGGGAACTCCAAACACACGGCTCGCTAGTGCCATGTGCTGAAGAAGCTTCGCCGACCTCTAATCGTGACTCATGGTCGCCAGATCAACCGTGCACCGTCCTCGGACTGCGGCACGTTCCAGATCGCCCGTACGACCATCTCCCCCAACAACCCGGATAATATGTTCAAAGTCCCAGATCGTGAGGTCCTCGCGATCTCCGACGATGTGCCTCCTCAAGTCAGCAAGACAGATGAACAGCGCCAACAGTGAGAGAATGCTAACGCTGCGTGAGCTGTGCGCCGTCAGCACGAGGTAGATGCAGCAGCAGCAGCTGCCCAACAACAGGCCCCGGGTCAACCCGCGGGCAACGTCGTACCTGGTGCCGGTGGCCAACCCGCAGGCAACGTCGCCCAGAACGCCGACGGAGGCCCACACCCTGCGGACCCAGCTGCTGTCCAGCAGTAGCAGAATCAAGACAAGCCTCGTCGACACCGCCTACGTGCCAGAGACCTCCTGAGGGACTTTGAGCGGGATGGCTACGAATTCTAGAACTCGCCTCAAGCTAACATAGGCGCGGCCCTAGCCGAGCTGGGATAGCTTGGAGACACTCCTGCGACTCGACGTCTACAAGCTCACATCCGCGTTGCCACCACCCAGGTTGAAGAAAGAGGTCAAGGATACAGCAGATCGGCCTCGGGTTCCTACTCCAGGAGTAGGTGGGAGCGACCTTGTCGTCGTCACCATAACAACAACGCTCCTCTTCCGCCCGTGGCTGAAGAGGGGGGTGGCGAGAACGAAGTCGTGCAGCCGCCCAACACCGCTGCCAATGCCGCCACCAATCCCACCGGTAACGCTGCCAACGCCGCCGCCAATCCCACTGGTAACGCTTCCAACATCGTCGCCAACAATGCCGCTAATGCCGCTGGCAACCAGCAGTAGAATGCCGCTGGCAACGCAGGACAAAACGCTGGAGCTCAGCCTCCATCAGCACAAGCTATGCGCGTCCTCCGGAGCAACCAGCGTCAACCCATACGAGATGAAGCGGAGATCGAGCGCCGTGCTAACTATGACCGTGACAATGGGGTCCCTGACCCCCTTGACGCTAATAACCCCATCCAAGCAGCAGAACTCCGCGAGATGCACGACACCGAACTCCGACGTCGTGCCCAGTACGACCAAGATAACGGTGCTTCCGACGACCTCTACGTCGTCCCGTCAACCCACGCCCCAGGATCTAGTTCTGGAGCAATCAATAACTTACCAGCATTCTCGCGACATCTCAAGACGATCAGATACCCGAAAGATTTCAAGCCAGCCATCAAAAAATACGAGGTCGCTCGGACCCGAGTATTTGGCTCAAGATGTACAGCATCACCGCCCGGGCGTCAAGAGGCAACGAAGACCATATGGTAGGATACTTTCCTCTCGTGATGGGCCAGGCACCACTCTTGTGGCTCGACAATCTCCCTGCGGAGTGCATCACTTCGTGGGCAACCCTATCACAGCTCTTCACGACCAACTACCAAGCGACCTACAACCGCCCTGGCAACACACACCACCTCGCCAAAGTGCAGATGAGGAAAGATGAAACTCTCCGAGAATACACCAACCGCTTCTTCGAGAACCGCAACACCCTCACTGGTGTCAAGGATGAAGACGTCATAGCCTACTACAAGAAGGAGGTCACCAACCTCAAGCTCTTCGAGAAGATCCATGAAGCTGGCGCTAACTCTATTGCTAACCTCATGGCTTACGTCGACAAGCTCGTCGATACCCAAGATGCGGTGGTTCACGACTTCAAAGGAGACGACCACATGGACACCGACGG
The DNA here is from genome assembly GCA_036936925.1 of Cenchrus fungigraminus. Taxonomy (NCBI): domain Eukaryota; kingdom Viridiplantae; phylum Streptophyta; class Magnoliopsida; order Poales; family Poaceae; genus Cenchrus; species Cenchrus fungigraminus. The sequence continues at coordinate 55,329,552 of CM072768.1, read as the reverse complement.
TGGCGGCAGGTCGCGCAAGCGATCTGGTGAGGTCTACGCAACTGATCCACCAAGACCCTCCACCTTCCTTGAAGGTGACTTCAACTGTACACTGGATGACCAGTGTCAATTCCATCGCAACGCCAAGCACACCATGAGGGAGTGCGAGCAATTGAAGCGCACCCTAGGCGTACCCCCAGAGCCAAAGAAGACCAGGAGCGGCAACAATGATGATCAGAACAATGGCCACCGGTATGACAACCACAATCGTCGACCTGATCGACGCGACTACTGCGACCGGTGACCTTACCATCGCAATGACGATAGGGATCACCGTGACTATCATCGCGACTATCGCCGTGATGACTATCGCCGCGATGAACGCTGCAACGACCGTCACGATGACCGCCACGAGGAGCGACCTAACTACCGTCACTATGACGACCATAACAATGATGGAAACCATCGAAAGGAGCCTTCTCCTCCACCTCCACCTAAAGCGGGCAACCCCAACGGTGTATTCCAGAATGCCAACCGGCAGATCAACTTCATCATCGGTGGCCGCCAAGCAGCCAAGAGCAACAGACAACAGCGATCAAATGCAAGGGACATCGGCCAAGTCAACATCAAAACTCCACAACCGCTGCGGTGGTCGGAGTTCCCCATTATTTTCTCTAGGAAAGACCACTGGGTACACATACCTGAACCCGGGACCTACCTGCTGGTCGTTAACCCCATAGTGGACGGAGCCTTCCTGCCTAGGACCCTCATCGATGGAGGCAGCAGCCTAAACATCATCTTCACCGAAATGCTGAAGAAGATGGATTTCGATTTCTCCAAGATGACTGCCAGCGACGAACCCTTCTATAGGGTCGTGCCCGGCAAGGTTGCATACCCCATAGGTCGTGTATGCCTACCGATCACGTTCGGCAAAGAGGACAACTTTCAGACGGAGTACCTAACATTCGAGGTTGCGGACTTCTGATCCTCCTACCACACCATCCTTGGTCGACCTATGTTGGCCAAGTTCATGGCCATCCCACATCACACCTACCTCGTCATGAAGATGCCAGCGCCAAATGGAATCCTTTCCGTCTATGGTGACATCCTCGTCTCCTACAAATGCGAGAGCGACACCGTCGACCTCGCCAAGACATCTGCGTGCAAAGCCGCAACTATGGTCATGGTTGCTCAGGCCGCCAAAATCGACCAAACTACTTTGGAGGTGCCAGAACAGAAGCGCACAACCACTGCCTTAGACGCAAGTCCTGTAGTGAAGAAAGTTTGCCTCGGCCTGCCCGACGCAACCAAGGAAGTCACCATTGGGGCTGACCTTGATCCCAAATAGGAACTCGCGCTCACCAGTTACCTCCGGGACAACATCGACATCTTCGCATGGAGTCCATCCGACATGCCCGATGTCCCTAGGGAGCTGGCTGAGCACGCCCTTGAAGTAAGCCAGACAACAAGACCCAGATCGGTGCTACTTACCAGAAGGCGATACAGAAGTGCTTGAAGTCCCAGATCGGGAAGAACGTAGAAGCCTACGTTGATGATGTGGTCGTCAAGACCACCGAAGGGGATCAGCTCATCAACGACCTTGCCGAAACCTTCGCCAATCTACGCACTTATCAGTGGAAGCTCAACCCGACCAAGTGTGTCTTCGGTGTCCCCTCTAGGTTGCTCCTGGGCTTCATGGTGGGGCACCGATGCATCGAAGCCAATCCTACCAAGATCGACGCGATTCGCAACATGGCCAGACCATCTTGCAAGAAAGACATCACGAAACTCACTGGCATGATGGCGACTCTAGGTCGTTTCATCAGCAAGCTCGGCAAGAAAGGTCTGCCTTTCTTCAAGCTATTGAAGAAGGCAGATAACGTCGTGTGGGATGAAGATGCGCAGAAGGCTTTCGAGGCTCTAAAGGAATCCTTGACCACGCCTCCAATCATGACACCTTCAATCCCGAAGGAAACACTCCTTCTCTACATCTCCGCCACCACTAATGTGGTCAGCACGATTCTTGTCGCCGAACGAGAAGAAGAAGGACAGGTCTACCCTGTTCAATGACCTGTGTATTACATGAGCGAGGTCCTGGCCAACGCCAAAACATGTTATTCACAGCCTCAAAAGTTGCTCTATGCACTCCTAATCACATCAAGAAAGCTCCGGCACTACTTCCAAGCTCACAAGATCAAGGTGCCTTCGTCCTTCCTGCCAGGGGAGATCATCTGCAACCGCGATGCTAACGGCCACATCGTCAAGTGGTTGATTGAGTTGGGCGAGTTTGACATTGAGTTCTGCCCCCGGCAGGCGATCAAGTCGCAAATCCTAGCTGATTTTGTGTCAGAGTGGACAGAAATCCAGGTGCCCCCTCCCAAGGAGCGGCCTGAACACTGGATCATGTACTTCGACGGTGCCCTTAACCCCGAGAGTGCCGGAGCAGGCGTGCTATTCATCTCTCCTCAGGGACAACAACTTAAATATGTCCTGCAGATACACTACAAGGCCTCCAACAATGGAGCAGAGTACGAAGCTCAAATCCATGGGCTCCGAATCGCAGTGTCCCTTAGCATCAAGCGACTACTGGCGTATGGCGATTCTAAGGTCGTCATCGAGCAAGTCAACAAGGAGTGGGATTGTGTGAAAGACACAATGGACACTTACTACGCTGAGATCCGAAAGCTCGAAGGCCACTTTGAGGGGATCGAGTTCCAGCATGTGCCACGCAACAACAACATGGCTGCCAACATTCTATCCAAACTAGGCTCCAAGAGAGCTCTTGTCCCGGCGGGTGTGTTCGTCCAGGACCTACGCAAGTCGTCGATCAAGCTGCTGGATCCGGACAACCCGGACCAAAATCAGCCCGACCTAATTCCAGCACCTCCCCACGATGTGCTGATGACAGAAAAAGAGGATGATTGGCGTGAACCATTCCTAGCCTTCCTACTTGATCAACGAGCTCCAGAAGAAAACGCAGAGTGAGAATGCATCACGCGACGTAGTGCTAACTACGTCATGATCGGCAACGACCTCTACAGAAAAGCCGCCTGTACTGGTGTGTTGATGAAGTGTATCTTGCGATCAGAGGGTCTTCAGCTCCTGGCTGAGACTCATGGCGGCGAGTGTGGCTGCCACGCAGTGTCTGCCAATCTGGTCGGCAAGGCCTACCGATCTGGCTTCTACTAGCCCACGGCCATGACCGATGCCAAAGACCTCGTGAAGAGGTGCAAGGGATGCCAATTCTTTGCCAAACAGCAGCATCTGCCAGCTCAAACCCTGCGCACGATTCCCCCATCATGGCCCTTTGCCATGCGGGGCCTTGACTCCCTAGGGCCATTTAGAACTGCTCCTGGTGGCTACAAGCACATCCTGGTGGCCGTCGACAAATTCACCAAGTGGATTGAAGTCTGACCTGTTCCCAAGGTCACATTGGAGGAAGCGGCAAAATTCATCCAGGAGATAACACATCGCTTCGGTGTGCCTAACAGAATCATCACCGACCTCGGGCCGGCCTTCATAGGATTTGCCATCTGGGATTTTTGCTAGGATAGCATGATTGATGTCTACTACTCATCAGTCGCCCACCCTCGGTGCAACGGCCAGGTCGAGCGTGCCAATGGCATGGTTCTTCAAGCTCTCAAAGATCGTATCTTTGATGATGCTTCCAACTACGCTTCTAGGTGGATAGCTGAGCTACCACACGTAATCTGGGGTCTACGGACCCAAGTTAGTTCCGCCATGGGCTTCTCGCCCTTCTTCCTGGTCTACGGCTCAGAGGCCATCCTACCTACCGACGTCACCTTTGGAGCTCCACGTATACAGTTCTACAAGGAGAGGCCGAGCAAACTCGTCGCGTCAACCTCAACAACCTTGAGGAACAAAGACTGGCAGCCGTCATGAGGCAAGCTCGCCACGATCAGCAGCTTCGTCGATACCACGATCGCAACGTCAATGAGTGCTCCTTCAACGTTGGCGACCTAGTCTTAAGGCGCATCTAGAAGACCGACGACATGCACAAGTTGTCCGCCCCTTGGGAAGGACCTTTCATCGTCACAGAAGTCATCAGCCCATCTACATATCGCCTCCAATGGGGCGATGGCCAAGGGGTCCCCAACCCATGGAACGTGGAGCACCTCCGCCGATTCTATCATAGAATAGTTTTCATTATAGCTATGTATTCTTCGTCTTTGTATTTTCAGTCAAATAAATATTAGTTTTGAGCAGTCATCTGTTGTGTCTCGAGTTCTATCCTCTTTTCTTCCATGTCATGTACCCTCCCCATCGACATGCTCAGGGGCTTGGCAAAAGCCAATACAGGGGTCGAAAGAACTGAGGGTGAAGGTTTCTGTTCCTCCCCCTCGACATGCTCGGGGGCTTGGCTATGCCAACTCAAGGGTCGTTCGATCTGAGGACGTCGTCTCTCATGATTGTTTACTTTATGTTGTTGCAAGCCTGCTTGGTCGTGTGGTTGCAAAACTAGAGTCCTAGACTCTCCCCGCGCATCGATCACACGTAAGTCTCCCTGCTAAGCTGTGGTGGTTGGTAAGCCAGCCTCTCCATGAGTACTGGTCAGCAGGGCATAATAAAACACAGTGCCTCAGGGCAACCAAGCTTGTACAAACATAAACTAAGCATGACATGTGAGCCAAAAGTGTATCATCATCGTTATTTACAAGACTGGAGGAAGAGAGGGTACAACTTGGAGGCTACAACTACTCATCACCATCATCACCCTCGTAATCGATGGCGTCCATTATCCTCTCAGCAGCTGGCTGCACCTCCGCCTCTATGGCCTTGAGGTCCTTCGATGCATCCGGGCCTTCCCCGACCTTGGCCATGTCGACCTCGGGGAAGTGCGACTTCACGCGCACCAGGGACTCCATAGTTGCCGTCAAGCTCGTCGCCCTCAAGAGATCCACTAGCTTCTGAGGAGCACCAATAAGTCGGTCAATGGCTGGCTTGGGCTCCTCCCCGGCGACCTGTGGCTCCACCATGTCCATGACAAGGTCGGCAGCATTCTTCAGGTCGGTGACTTCCACCTCAAGCCCTGCAATGGTCATCTGATCATTCTGCAACGATTGCAAACCTACCATGAGACTGACCTCAAGGTCCTTTCATGCTCGTTTCTCATAAGCTTCTGGCACACAGCATACTCACTATCCACGGCAGCCTTCATTATTTTCTTCAGCTCCTCACCCCCCGCATCAGCCGCCTGCAGGTCTATCTCAAGGCTTCGGATTCTTTCCTTGGCAACCTTGAGGTCATCCTTGAGCTTATCCTTTTCTCTGTGAAATTCTGCGACGCAAAGACATCGTCAGATACAGGACCCAGTTTTAGCAGTTCAGATGCACAAGGTCGTGGGTCGTTGGCCTTACCAGCGTTCACAGTCGTCAGCAGTTCGTCGACGTTCCGGTTTTTGCGCCTTTCCTCTTCCAACTCTTCCAGGAGTTTCTTCTTTTCAACGGCGGCCTCCTCCCTGGCCTGCTTGAGCTCTTGCTCAAGCTACTCCGCTCGCAGCTGCATGGCTGATGCGTTCTTACATTGGTCGGCACTGCTCTTGGCACGGTCCGCCTGTGACTGCTTCAAAAACAAAATATAGGTCGTCAATGACACCTACATGTTAAATGAAACACCAACTCAGAGTGCAGCCACTCACCGTAAACGCTTGATTAAGCGTCAAGATGGCCCAGCGAACATCCTTCATGTCTTCATCATCCTCGAAGATGTCTTCCTCCCAGGGGGAGCCCCTTCAGACGATCTCCCGCCTCTTCAACTCTGGCCCCGTCGACGTTGAACCTGGTACCTCTCCACCGATTGTTTCTGGGCCCTGTTGTGGCTGCTCGATCTGAGCTTGGTCCACCACCGGGTTTTGAGCCGACGTGGTTGGTATTGTGTTGATCGGGTCTATGTCAATGACAGGCGGGGGAGTCGACATCCCCAAGTCACCAACGGAACTCTGAGTTCCGACCTCCTGCTCGGACGTCGTTGTCTTCGAGGGAGAACCTTGGGCACTCGAAGTGCTCTGAGGTCCGGCGTCCGACCTGTGGTAGTTTCTTCATTAGCATGCTTCGACCTCATGACTATAATCGATGTAATAAATCGTGGTATTAGGGTCTTACCTCACGACCACCGTCACACGTGATTTCGGCTTCAACAGCCGACCTTGCACCTTCACAGGCATCTTAGCCTGAATGCCGGCTGCAGCCAGTTGTGCCTCCTTTATGCGGCGGATGTCCTCATCCGTCGTCCTCTTCTCCAGCTCCCGCTGCCTCTTGGTCACAGGGCTCGACAACCTTGGTGCTGCACGGTTATCCGTGTTAGGCAGCTCATCCATGGCTTAATCCTCCTCCTCGACGTCCTGCGACGTCGGGGTGGGGTCCGTCTTCCTCTTCCTCTTCTTTTTCTCGGCCTCGAGCTTGGCAGTCTTTGCTGCCTCGACCGTTGCGCTAGCCTTTGACCTTAACTGCTTCGCAGTCGCCGCTCTTGTCCGGCGTGCTGGCTTCGCGGCACTTGATGCTTCAGGCCGGCTTGTTATGTTGTCATTGACCTCCGGGTCGCTGTCCTCATCAGCTCCCACAGGCAAATCAGACAAATAATTCTCCAGTAGAGTAGCTGCTGGAGGCTGGTAGTCCTGCGACCTCAACTTCCGATGTGGCTCCTCGCCAGTCGGTAGAGGTGCAGGATACCAGTACTGCATTTCACGAGCCCGCAAAGACAAGAAACAAGGTCTAAGAGGTCTTCCTCTAAGGCACAATAACAGTAAATACTTCAAAATGAGCTAGTTGTCTCAGGACTTACTGGATCAGCTGGTCGGGTCAGGGAGTGTGCCTTTGGGCACTTCTTGTTCCGGATCCGCTCGGTGTAAAGTTGAGTGACTCTGGTCGCCATTTCATCTTTGGAGACCTTACGGTTGACTTCGCGAGTAGGTTCTGACTGACCCCAGTACTCGTAGGCCGGATGCACCAGGTCCTTGATTGGCTGGATCAGGCGACGACAAAATGACATCGCCACCGAGCCCCTCGTCAAACCTTTCTTCTTGAGGTTGGTGAGGAGGGCGAGCAACTCCTTGAGGTATTCCGTCTCACGGGAGGAGAGGGGCATATCCACTCAGTTATCTTCTCGGGCTTGTGCCCAGTTCGCTTTGGGAGCGCCGGCTTCTGGTCGGCGATGTAGAACCACTCCGACCTCCACCCGAAGGTGTCGTCTGGCAGATCCATGTCAATACATTCTGCCTTAAGACCTGGTCTTAAGCAGAACATCACCGAGCCTACGATGCCAGTATGCTTGCCGGTGGTCTTAACGTTGAAGAAGTAGCGCCACAACAAAAAATGGGGCGGTATCCCTAGATACGCCTCGCACAAGTGGATGAATGACGATACTACGATGGTGTTGGGAACGAGGTGTACCAGCTCCAGCTTGTAGTAGTACAGAAGACCTCTGAAGAAGTCGCTGGCGGGCACGTTGAACCCGCGCTCGAAGAAGGACGTGAAGACGACCTACTCCTTGTCGTCCTCCGTTGAAAACGCCTCGCCGGTGGGCGCCTTCCACTCCACTTCCGCCTTAGACCTTAGCAGCCTGCACTCTACCAGCGCCTGGATCTTCTCCTCGGTCATCACCGAGGGATCCCAGACCGTCTGCGGATCGGGGATTTGAGAAGAAGCAGTCTCCATTTCTTTGGGATCTATGGATTTGGATCTAAATGTCACTAGGGTTTTCACGCGCATGCGGAGCGGTGTGGATCTGGGCTCTTGGCAGCGGTGGGTGGATTGCTGTAGGCGGTGGCGAGCTCCGGCTTCGAATGCGGCAGGGTGGATGCGCAAGAGCAGCGGCTATGGCAAGGAGGGTTCCGGCGGAGGCGGCGGGATGAAGAAGACGATGGTAGGGGAGGGTCAACGCCCGTCCCCGCGGCCGTATTTATATGGGCCCCGCCACGGACGCCCGTTGTGGATCTATCGCCGCAATGGCTCTGTGCCGCTAATTTCGCGAGACGATCTCGTCGGATTTCACGCCAACGGCTATATACGCAACTGATAGATTGGCGACCTAACACCCCGAGTTTAGGTCGTACATACATTGATGCTACCAGGTCGTCCTGATAGTAAATTTGATCTCCACGAGGTCGACAAGCCCCCAAACCAAACTATTTTAGGTCTTTGATGAATAATTTCCTCAAAGCGACAAATACATGACAGAAGAGAGCGAACATTACATGAGAACTTCGAAGGTACACAGGTCGCCTGCGACCTCATTGGATCTAGAACCTGTTACAAGATACAAACATATTTGAAGACCTGATTTACCTAGAGCAATCTTTGCCATGTGCTCTGCTATAGCAGAGCACATCGCAAGAATTCTTCTAGCTTCAGACCCCCAATGGCGGCCTTGCGGTGAACTTCAACACAACACAACACTGCACCTAGCAGGTCGTGCTTTGTGCCTGACTATGGAATGCAGACACAGACTTCCCAGGGGGTGGGTGCCGCAAGCCCTCGACGAGCATCTACTACTCACCAAGAACCTGCAGCATCACCTCGGGCCTCTACAGCATCACCTCCAAACTCTCTTGGATTCCTCGCTTGGAGAGGGCGCAGAGATTGGTGGAGACACCTATACTTCGCAAGTATTCTTCTAGCTCCAAGCTTCTAATTTTGCAACCTATGATCTGGTGGACGAACACATGCCCACGGCATGGCTAAAATTCTACTCTGTGGCTTCATAGCTCAGCAATGCTCGATGCTTGCCTCCTTCAGTCTTATGGTGCTATTTACAGCCAGAACTAGGCCTTGAGCAGCTGGTGAAGTGATGACACTGTTACCATGTGATCGAGAGGCACTGTAGACATGTGGACAATTAAAAGCGATGATCTTTTCTCCTACCTCACGACGAATTTGTCGTTTGTGCATCAATGATGCCCGAGGCTGTTGCAGCATCACATGGCTACAGTACACCTTTTGGTCAGTGGACAATTTGTCATTTTCTGGGTGGCAAGAGAATCTCAGACCACTGTTGACCTGTGACCCTGCACTCTACGGAAAAGACAAGACTGACTCAATGTCAGATGGCCCCGTGCCTCACTACAGCTACGGATGACAACGATGATTAAACACAACTTTTACGGCTCTACGTCTTCATTGCACCCGTTAGGCTCTGCGCCCTGGTGCACCCACTATGGCTCTGCATGTAAATGGACCTATTCCAATCAGCCTATATTTCTTTTTCCTGAGCAGAATGGTCGTAGGTTCGATTGAAAACCTTCCGGGGTAGGCGTCCCTCGCTGCTCTGTCAGATCTGTCTGGGCGTCGGAAGATCAGAAGCTTCACGTCTGCAATATTCGTTGGGCCCCCGAGGTCGGTGTACCCGCTACTTAGGTCGTCAATACCTTTGTACCATGGCTCCGCTGGATGGCTGGCAGCTATGCTGGTCGTTTGGGCACCAAAACGACCTCCTTGAGGTCGGCGTGTCTTAATACCTAGGTCTTGCAATACCTCGGTATGTCTACGGCTCTGCCAACCTAGTTGGGCGCTCTGGATGCGTGACCTTCCTGAGGTCGGTGTGCTTTTTTAAGCCCTGCTAGCCTGATCTGGACACCCGGGATTTTGCGTAGGGAATGAAGGCCTCCCTGTGGGGTGCGTGCCTAATTGGCCCTGCCAAGTGTTTCTGGATGCTTGGGCGTTGTTAGCGTAAGACCTTCCTTAGGTCGGTATGCCTCGAGTGACCCTGCTAGACTCTTTACAGCTATGCAGGATATTTGGGTGTCTCCACTCCATTCATTCCAAAAATTTTTCTAGCTTCATCGTCGACAGTTCTGGACGTTACAACTTCAGCTATGACATTACTGATGACATCTTCATATGATATGCATTTAAAAGACCTTGATGGGTATCCTCGGATTATGGGCATTGATGATTTGAGGCCTCTTCGAGGTCGGCACGCCTACAAGGCCTCCTTGAGGTTGGCTCTGCCAGACTCCTTGTAGCCATACTAGGAGATCTGGGTGTCTCTACACTTTGTTTGATCAAGACCATGACTCAGTTTTCTTCTCTTTTTTGAGCATCAAACCAGCCATTCTGCCTGCTTCAATGCTCGGGGACTACTCTACGAGAGTGTCTTCGACGCCCTCTTGTATTCTTCGTCGTACCGACTTGATGAGAAACCTGTTTCTCATCAAGTTGTTACTCAACCTACTTTTTCTTTTCTTTCTTTTTTGGATCATCATACCGGCCATCCTGCCTGCCATGATGCTCGGATACTACTCTATGAGTGCGTCCTTGAGGCCCTCTGAAATTTTTTCATCGTCGTTTCAATCTATTGGAAGCCTGCTTCCTATAGGTCGTCACTCGACCTCTCTTCGTTTGGCCAGACTTCAAACAGGTTGGCTGCTAAGCTGATTTTCTTTTTTCTTTTGGACCGACGTGCATGCTATTTGACCCGTCGATGGCTTCAAGACTTCGTCATGACCCTCTCGAGGTCGCTATGCCTACACATCGCTCGGGGGCTTGTGAGACATGGGTACCCCTGGGTCCCCACCGACCAGGCTCATGGCCGTCCCCAACAAGTGGGTCCGGCCTACTAGAAGATTCGCCGACCTGACAGTGGGCCCAACTGACCTGGTTGGTGGCCCACACGACTTCCTGAAGACCTTCCAGAAGATTCCCCAGACGACCTATCCGATCCGGTCGGGTAACTTGGCGTGCAAGACAAGGCAGAAGACGTCGGCTGCGCCTCCAGACGGTCCGAAGATTACGGGATTATGTTGTAACTTTCCTTAGATTGGTTTCCCTATTGTAATCGACCTGGACTCTGGGTCCACCGACCTTGTCCGTCAGCCAATATAAGGCGGGCAAAATCGAACCCCAAATCAAGTCGCCCCAAGTCATCCCCATCAATACAATCAAGAACTGGACGTAGGGTTTTACTCTCCGGAGGCCTGAACCAGTATAAACTCGCCGTGTCCTTTGTGTTCCGTGTGTTCATGCGCAACCTTCGAGTTCTTAGCCCTAGATTTCATCCCGCCGAACAAATAAACCACCGGGTTGACACCCCTGTGGGCTGCGCAGATCTAAACATCTGACAACCGGTAGTACCATGTAATACCTTGTACTGATATTTTGCCACCATCTAATTTAATTAGGTAGTACCAGGCAGTACCTAGCTTAGTACTGGGTCCATCTTTATGGTACTACCCTATTGGTACTACCTCGTACTACCGGGTACTACCACCATTAAATTTCACCGGATGGATAGCTCACATTAATTACAAGCACGTTAAAATTTCCCTATATAGTAATTGGATTGGGGAATGGGGTTGTATCCTAATTCAGGACACAACCCCATAAACAGTGGAGATCAGGATGCCACATGGCCCCCTTCACAAGAGATCTTTTACTTTTCTCCCTGTTTTACTCACTCTAAACAGTAATGTTTTCCTTTTAAGATAGAGATATGAAAAGAGGTGAAAAGAAATTTACTCGAGACCATTAAGGGGGTGTTTTTTTTGTTAGTTTGCACCAGAGGAATCATAGAACCATTAGTGACCCAATTGAGAAGAAGCAATTTGACGGATTAATTGTAGGAGCTAGGAACTAAAATGATCATATTGCACTACTTTAATTAGATTGCATTTCTTAAACACAATTTTCTAAACGAGACACAAAAAATTTAGAAACCATTTTATCATGACGAGAACACAAGAATGTAAAGTTAAGTAAACATAACCAAAGTCATACATATCTTTCTCAAATGTTTATGTTCAAACAAAAACCTTATAAACCACTCGCTAGAACACCGAACATGCATAGGTATCGGCAACATATACAACATATCAATATAAAAGAAAAAAAATTCAACTAAAACAAGGTAGTATTTTATCATGAGGAATATTTGGCAATATGCATGTAAATATATGGATGCAATAAATTACAAACACAAGTGGTGCAGATACAAACTAAACAATGGCAACCAGGTGACTGATAATGGCAACAGTAAGCTGCCAAAGCTTGCAGACGACACACTCCCTCTCATGTACAAATACAGACATGCATGCATATGCACAGTGCACAACCACGAATCAACTTATGTGGACCAGTTCAGTTGTGTCTCTGTTAATGGGCTTTGCGGACGATGCTGTTGGCGCCAGCGCCACCAATGGCGCCTCCATCGCTGCCGGCACCCGCACCGCCGGAGCCAGCTGTGACGCCACCTAGGCTTTTGGTGACGCCACCGGCCACACCAGCAACATCGTTGTTGCTAGAGATGCCTTGAGAGCCCCCAAGGCCGCCCTTGGTGACGTCACTGGCATTATCGCCAGGGATGCCAGCAGCATCCGCCCCATTGGTGGCTGCTTGCGACTGTGGGCCGACAAGATTCTTGGGACGACGGAGCACAGAAGAACGGCGGTGGCGACCAGGACGAGGAGCAAGACGGTGTTCCTGGCCAGGACGAGGAGCAAGACGGTGTGCCACAAGATAGCTAATCAAAGATGGACGTGCTTGATTTGTGTGGTTCTTGAAGTGGCGTCCATTTGGCCGGTATATATAGGGAAGCACTGGGGTTGGAGCTGACATTGAAAATGTCCATCAGGTTCGCGTAGATGCATTGTTAAGTTACCAGATCGATATCGTCACTTGACAGGCTTGCGATCTGGATGCATATCAAGGATTACTACTAGTTTTATTATAATAGGCTAGTCAATTGGACAGCCTGCACTTTTGCGTTGGCTAGGCTAGGCACGCACGTTCTCTTATGAACTTCATGTACTGCAGTGTCATGACGATCGTGCTTACTCCTAAGTGTGTGGAGCGTATTAATTAGACACTGATGGTCGCACCGCCACATTGATATGAAGATCGTCGAACATGGAGATAATCCGAATCACGCAGCTGGTATGGAGATAGCACGAGCTCAGATGTCCATTGTTCCATAATCAGGTCGTTGTATTGTTAATAAATTGTCAGGTCGTTGAATAACTTAACAGGCTTGCAATAATCAGGATATATACCTAGTATATAGTTTGTTGCAGAATGCAGATCGGCTTATGGTCAGGAAATACAATATAATTAGGAGCTCGAGCACAACAATGATCTCAAGATCGAGTATATGCATATAGTACATAGGGATAAGGCCAATCATTAACACAGATGGTTTTGGTTCCAAATCCTTTGGAGATTAGAGCAGGCGTTGCCGGTTCCCATGCTTCAGGTGAAGACGCATGGCCATGGTCCTTGGACCTTCTGCCGGCGGGTGAATTAATGGATGCAAGATGATGCATACACGGTGCATATAGGGAGGAATGGAGTATGCAATGTAATGCATATACATGGACCTTCACCTGGTTCCTTCCCCTTCTCCATATACTTCTGAGCCTTTAGCGATAGAAGTTTCAGAAGCCATTGTTCAGCGCTTATGGTGAAAGAAAAAGGAAGTAGAAGATGCTGTTTGGTCAAATAGAGAAGGGAAAAATCTGACCATTAATATATAAGAAATATTACTCTCTGTCAGAAACAGCAGACACAGTGAGATGGCCTTAAAAAAGGCCAAGGGACTTCTCTACTGCACTGTATAATGAATTAACCTTCTCAGGTTTAATTTCTAAGGTGGCCACAAGTAGAATTATAAGAGTAGCACAAAAATTAATCAGACAATCCCAAACAGTCTTCCTTCCATGTAGAAATAATATGAAGAGAGCAGTCATTCTACATGAAACAGTTCACAAGTTACATACAAAGAAGCAAGATGGTATTATCTTTAGAATTGATTTTGAGAAAGCCTATGATAAAATAAGTGGGATTTCTTGCAACAAACTTTAAGGATAAAAGGGTTCATCAAAACTTGATGTAATTGGATACGAGCATTTACTGAAGGAGGAAATGTAGGAATAAAGGTTACTGAACAAAATGCGCTCATACTTCCAAACTATAAAAGGTCTTCGACTAGGTTATCCACTATCACCATTACTATTTAACATAGTGGTGGATATGCTGGCTATCATCATCGCTGGAGCAAAGGAGGATGGGTAAGTGCATTGTACCACACTTGGTAGAAGACAGCTTGTCTATACTGCAACATGCAGATGACGTTGTGATTTTCATGGACCATGATATTGAAAAGGCAAAAAAAAATAAGAGGAAAAGTCCATTTTTTACCATCCAAATCTAATGAGGACATTGCCATGCTGGACACGCACACGCCATGGCCTTTCCCAAGTTGTACTTCGTCCCCAACTCAGCTGCCACGTCCAGTTCGGATTCAGCCTACACCTCGCATGATTTCGACGATATCACCATCATACGATATCGAAATGAGGCATATAAGGATGTGTTGGAATGGGGACGATGATGCCGTCAATTGGGTTCTGGTCCTAGCTCCAGAACATTTGTGGATAATGCTATGTAACCAAAAAAAGGTGATGTGTCAACTATTTTTGAGCCAACCTAGCCTTATATCGAGTCAGGTCCATGGCCCCATATTGCGGACGCTCCCCTAGTACGACTCCAACCCTAGGTCGTCCCCCTTGATTATTAAATCTCATTATTTACTGCCAATTAGACTTGGGTTTTGCTTTAAAATTTTCCGTCTTCGAACAGTTGCCGTTTTCGGTTTGTGAAACCCCAACTTCGTGTGATTACATCATTCATCTGCAGATCGTCACTATTATTTGAGAGATGCGTTCTTTTCAAGTTCTTCCTTGTGTTCTTCGTTTCGCAGGCAGGGATTAGCCTTCGCGGTGAGGTCAACCAGATTGTGACATAGTTGATAACCAAAGGAGTTGTGGTGCTAAGATTGTAAGGATTCGGGTCTTTGGATCTTAAACCGGATTGGTGCGTCATGCTCTGCCCAAAACGAAAGTTATCCTTCACCTAACGGAAGATCCGGCCCTCTAGTTCCCATTAAACTCTTACTTCAGTTTGATTTTGGCCATCGAACTCCAAAACCAGGTATCTTTGGTCATCCAACTATCAAAATTGTTAAATTTGACAATCAGGTTGTTTTGATGGGTGGTTTTATTTTTTATTTACAATTCAGTCCTTATATATTAAAATGATTATTACATTTTGCCCATACCTCCTATTTAGGTGATTATTATGGTCATGCCTTCACAACGGTGATCTTTATCTTTTAAAATGTTCGTTATACTATTTTATCACTATTTGTTATATTATACTAATGTTAATGTGTAAAAACAACAATATAAAAAAGTAACCATTGCCGAAGGCGGGAAGGGGAGGTGGTGGAGGGTGGGGCCAAGTTGTCATCTCGGATTCTGTTGGTTGCTGGTCAACCGGAGCGAGGTCCGGCTATGGTGAGTTTATTGGTTAGGGTTTGGGGTTGGGATTATGATTTTTGGGGTTTGGGATTTGGGTTGGGGGTTTTGCACATTCCGGGTTTGAAAGGGTTCTTCAAGGAGGTCGGTTGACCAGTGGTGGTGGTCGATGAGACGACGGCGAGGCGGGGTGGCGGGTGCGCCCATAAGTTGGAGAGGCCCGTTGGGCCATGGATATTGCTGGGGTGTTGGCCAGATAAGTTGCATCAGCCCCCGAGCATCCCCGGTGGCGCGGTGGAGACCGCGTGGAGCGGAGGCGACTGATCGACGACACCTGTGGGCAGATCGAAGGAGAAGCGCGCAGCAGGGGACGACAGCCTCTACCTCGCGTGCTTTTGTCCTCCTCCACGGTTGCGGTACCCGGGATCTTGGGCGACCTCGAGCTCGGCAGCGGACGGGTCCTCCTCTCGGCTCCCTGCCTCGCTCTCTCTCCTCCCTATGCGCACGGCCTCGTGGGTAAAGCGATTAGAGGGTGGGTCCACATATATGGGTACGGTGGGTGGGTAGGGGCGAGGCGTGTAACAAAAATATTACGATTTTGGCAGAAATGCTCTCCAAAATGCGATTTTATGGGTCTACCACCTTATCCACACTCCTAATTAATTGACAGGTGGGACCAATGTGAGGGGTATGGTGAACACAAATTGGCTGAGAAAGGTTTTTCAAATTATCGATCTTTGTAGATGTTACCATCACAACATGCATATCAATTGTCATATAATGCACACTAACTTGTTCCAATGCTAATACAGCTTAGTTCAATATTAGAAGATATATTGTTTGTGATAACAACTAGACTGCAGATGCATCAATTTGGACATTAAGTTAACCATTTATACCAATTTGCAACAACCTATCAAGTTATGTTACTGTACTAAATTGAGCACTTTACAATTTGTTGGACCAATCCGCACCCACCTGACAAGTTAATGTACTAGATTGAGCATATTACAAGTTATTGGACTAATCTGCATCCACCAGACAAGTTGTTGTATGATGAGCGCAATTTAATCATTACTAAATGCCAGGCATCTTTCATAAAAGAGAGATATTGCAAATGGCATAATGTGTCTACATGAAATTCTTCATGACACCAAAATTAAGAATAAAGAAGGGCTTGTATTAAAACTGGATTTTGGAAAGGTATATGACAAAATAAATTGGGATTTTTAAACAATTTTTTGGTGCAATGAGGTTTTAGTGAAAAATGGTGCAAGTGGATGAAAGTTGTAGTCACAAGTGGGACCTTAAGAGCATCGACAAGAGTCTCCGTAAAACAAGTTGACTAGCTAAATTAATAGAATTGAGACAAAAATTAGATCCAACGGTCTCTCCAAACACCTCCGCTCGGTATCTGGTTGCCCTCCGCTATCCATAGTTCACGATCCCCATGCACTTTGTCCATCTCCCGCATGCCAGGTCCTCCTCTCGCGCGCCCAGTTTGTCCTCCCGTGCAGTGCTTGTTGACGGTCGATTTTGGTACACCTAGCTATGAGTTTACCATCAACATTTGCACGTATTTCATATTCTAACTAATGATACTAACCCCCCGGAGGTATCAAGTTCACTCTTGCATGTCGATTTTGGAGTTTGTTGTTTACGTAGGAAACTAGCGCTTAAAGGGAGACTTTCGGGATAAGTTCATCAAGCACTTCAAGAGAAAATCATGAAGCCCGGCACAAGTCAAGACACATGATGAACATGACTCCAAATGGCCCAGGGACCGAAGCATGAAGCCGTAAAACTCCAGGGACCTGAACTGAAGATGCTGAAGCTTGCGCGACAAGGAGCTCTATCTAAACCGTGGAGAAGACAACGTCAAGGGCCCACATGCATAAGGGAGCAAGTCAGCAATTGACCGAGAAGCATCGGGGAGCGAGACGGGGCCGAACCGGGCCAAAACGGGCCTGGGCCGGTCGGCCTGGCCTATTCTGAGCCTGGTTCGCGCCCCCCCTTTGACCTAGGTGCTCCTCTATATATTGCCTCTGCCTCCGCCGGCCGCCACATCCATCCATTCATCAGAGAGCTGCCGACACAAAGGAGAAGCACCGGGAGGAAGCCGACGGCCGCCGCAAGTCCTCGAGTTCCCTAGGAGATGGCCTAGGCCATGCCCTAGCCACCATGGTTGGCCCTGTGTAGTGAAGCCATGGTGGAGTTCCGGAGCCGCGACTTGAATTCATCAAGTCGTTTGTACCTTCAACATTAATGGTGATGTAATCATATCTTGTCCTACTTTGATCTACATCGATGAGTGTTTTTTAGTAGGAATAGATCTAATCGTGGTGGTTAGTCTATCTCTTGTAGATACGTCGTTGTAGTGCACAGACCGAGGTTGTCGTTCGATGATGATTATCCTTGCGTAGTGACAGTACGGTGGAGGAGAAAGCGGCGAATGAACGTGTATCGGACCACTCCATATCGGGTTACTCCATATCGAGTGTACTCCTTATCATAGTATAGGTTTAGATTGGTTTGTCATCTTGGCCGGAACAGCAACAAGAAGACGATACGCTAGGGTTATCCTTTGGTGTTTACCTTTATGGCTAGGTGGATGAGATCCATACATCCCTTTGTGTTTGTATGTTACCTTTATGCAATAAACGCTTCATGATAGGTTAGATCATTAGATTAGATGGATAGCCTTAGGAGTTTGCTTCCGATCCTTGGATTGACAAATCTAGGGAGGACCCTCCTTGGTGAAAAAGGCACCAAGTCACCCGTAGGCTTGCGGTGAACTTGAGCACGGTTTTGCACCGTCAACAAGCCCCTTTTTCTGACGCTGTTGCCGGGGATCGGCAACTCGAACCCTAGGGTGATCTATCTATCTATTTGACTAACCCTAATTCCTAGTAGTGCATATACGCTTGTTTTCTTGTTTGTGTCCTTGAAAGCAGGTGAAAAGCTAGACACAAGACGTTCGAGAAGTTCTCAACATCCGCACCCCAACAAGATGATCGCAACATCAAGATTCGCTCTTTAGTGGTAGGTGCTAACTTTTGTTGGTGGCCCATCATCCGCTATCGAGTCCACACCCTACATGAGAGATGATAAACAAGGTAAGTCAACGTGTCAATTAAAATTTTAAGACTAATATTTTGTGGAGAATCGTTTGTTCGAGCAATAGGCATTGGAAGCAATCACGGTGCCCCCAAGATCACGTGATCAAGCCCATCAACATCTTCGAATTTCCTGTTCGCATCAAGTTTTGCATAGCCTCATGGGATGAACAACAGAATATACTTGGATATTTAGAAGCTCTATGAAATTATGCTTCCAACGAGTCAAGAATCAAGTCAATCGGAGGTTCCTACAAGCGGATATGGCCAAATCACCGATGGTTGCACGTCCTGATTTGGACAGCAAGCAAAGCTGAAGTGAAACAGTCATAACTCCCTCATATGAACTCCGGTTAAGATGAACGAGTACCCGTTGGAAAGGTAATTTTATAAATTTTTAAATAGAATTATATTTTGGTATATGTTCTGTTATGTATATAAGGGAAAATCCATGAGGAAGAGGCAGCAGCAACATGATGAGAACAAGAGAGTGGAGATGAGGACGACAACAACGAAGATAAGTTTGGGCAATGCTTCCACTAGACCACACATGAAGAAATTCAGAGGCTTGAAACAAAACAAAGACCCCTGGAGCATTGGCAAATGAAGACACATGTTGGCGACATCCGACGCAAGGAGATGTTTGGAGCAAACCACGAAGGATTACACACAAAGGACAACATCCAATGGCGTAACACTTTGGGCTCTCACACGAAGGCTCATGGAGTTAGATGAAGACACTTAAGAGATGTGTGAGCCCACAAATGAAGAGGAGTGATCCTACATAAAGTAACCTTGACGACATGTGGCACGAAGGGAGAGATTGAAGAAGTCTACGCGAGCCACCTCCGATCATCAAGGATTGTTCGCTTTCAACTCCAAAGGACCACTCACGATGAAAAGCTTGAAGGCTAAGGTACACATTAAACTCTCAAGGTACTTTTGGATATGATAACTTTCTTTTGAAACATTCATGTTCATGTCCAATAGTATGTTTGATTCTATGCCTTACACTTTTATCATGATAGGCTAGAATTTCTTGAGATTGATAAAGAGGCTATGTTGTGCTTTAACTTTGTTATTTCCATGCCTAATGAACCCATGCCTAATGAGAGCCTTAGCACTAAGCAAGAAACTTATGCAACCTTTAATCATATTTTGTTAATCTAACTTTTAAATTGTGGTTACAATTGCATATGTCTATATTATGTTTTGCAAATCCTAGAACTTGCTTTGTGCTTGGTCAAGCTCGTGACCTTAAAAGAGCGTGTGTCAGGAGAAAACCCGAGTTTCACTAACCATGCCGGTCATTAAACCATAATAAAGAGGGGAGAAGCCATGCCCCAAAGGAATTGTAAGCTTGTGCATCGCCATCACCGAACCTCGAAGACAACGTTGCTGTTTTCATCAGTTTTGAGCACCTGATCAGATATGTAGAAGAAGGATAAAGTTGAAAATCAGAAGCTCTATCAAGTGCTGATTCCAACGCCTCTGAGATCGACAAATTTGAAGACCCGTACAAGGAGATATGGCGAAAATATTAGGCGCTGCGCAGTCTGAAATCTTTGGACAGATTGCAGCGTTGGAGTAAAACGGGCGTAACTCACTCGTTCGGAGTCCGTTGGGGGTCAACAAAGACTTGATGGAAAGATTATTTCATGCGCCACGCGTGGAAGTTATTATTTGCTACATGATCTGATCTGGACAGAGAGTAAAATTCATGAAAAGAGAGGCAGCGACGAAGAGCAAAGGAGAAGGAGGGGATGATGATGCAAGAGACGATCGGGCAAGCCTCTCATCAAGCAAAATAATCATGTCAAGCATGGAGAGTGGATCAAAGCTGCATGGACATCTTCAAATCTTACATGAAGGACCATGGCTTCACGACCACGAGTAGGTACGTAAGAAAGTCAAGCTCTATGACTCTAAATGAAGCGCTTTGCGGGAGGCAACCTGTTTTCTTTTGTTTATGTTTATATATATTATGACCGTCTACATTGTGATCTCAAAAAGAAACATCAAATAACATTGTACCATTGCTCTAATAAATACCACAACACCATGTTGTTTAATTTAATTGCTATTGAGGGAGCACTTTGTTATTTGATCTTGGAAAGCTTGTAGACCCTTTTTCTGTGCCTATTAGTGTTTAGAGTCATTTTTTCTTTTGTGTCTTTTTAGAGAGAAATATGAAGTTGGCACCATCCTTTAATTCCAAACCTTGTGGCTAGTTAATTTAGGCTAACTTTTGTTTTTGCTTTAGACAACCACCATATCATGTTGTTTTGTTCATCCATGTTATATTGCATTGCATGTTGTGTTGATCTAACTCTTTGCCAACCAACCTAGGCCTTCCCATAGCCCCACCAAAAACCATAGCCAATAGAGGTAGGTTTGCTTGTGATTGACTGTTTGCCGTCACCATCTGGATTGGACAAGTCTATCCCTTTCCTCTTTTCTAACTAAAAACTTTGACTAGCCTTCCCATAAAATCCTTAGGAAAACCTGTCACACCTTTAGCCATCCTAAACCATAGATTTGTTTTTCATTAAAAGACTCGTAGCACCACCTTAGTTAGAATTTCTATACTTGACTTCCTCTCTTCAAAATCCTTGTTTGAGCCAAAAATATAGGATACCCATAACCTACCCTTAACCCTTGTTAGTTTGGTTGATTGATTCTTTTCGATGGGTGACTTCCTTGTTGACAATGCTTACTTCGTATGAAGTGTGAGATCAAGCTTTGTCCTTTGCTTATTATAGACCACATCGAAAGTGTTTTTTTCAAACCTTGCTAATGTTTGTTTGTGCTACGTTTTGCATTTGCATTATGCATCCACCTCTTTGTCATCTTCCTCTTAATGTTAGCTTGGTCTTCATGAAACTTTATGATGAATGCTATCTTGTTTATGTTAAATGCTTGGTACGGCATTTTCCCTTGCAATCTTGTGTAAACGTGGTGTTTAGACATGATTGGAGACCACCATCATTCAGTTTTATATACCTTGCTATCATGTTGCATTGGTTGGTTTATAAACATAGCAATGCGCCCTACTTATCTTACACTATAAAGAATTATTAATCTTGGGATAAGCATGGTGTTTTGACCTTGGCTAATAAATCTTTATGGCGATGGAGAAGTTTGGCAACCACTTTGTAATCATGGAGCTTAGAATTTGGCGTAAACATTATTTTGTTTTTATACCATCCTCTCATTTGCATACACACTTGCACACACGTACACCCTTTAGGTTTTAATTTTTCTTTCACTAGCTTAACTATGCCACAAGTTAAGATCTTAGGGGATGTCTTTGGTTTGTTAGCATAGAGTGAGTATTCCCGACCGTCACCTCGGGGGTACTTTGTGCTTTAGAGTTGTTTTGTAGGCATGTTGAATCGCTCCCATGAGTTAGCGATGAAAGATGAAAATAAGATCGTCAACAGCTCCAAAATCCCAGAAGAAACACCGCTGCCTTCATCAAGATTAGGCGCATGTTCAGAGATGTACAAAATAGGAAAATTTGGATATTCAGGAGCTCCACTAAGTCTTCTTTCCAACGCATCGAGATTCAACATTTTAGGAGACCCGTGCAAGGAGTTACAACCGAATCATTGGGCGTCACACATTCTGAAATCAGCCGGAACAGTTTGCATTGATGGAGTAAAAAGGGTGTAACTCTCCTGTTCGAAGTCCGATTGGGGTGAATGACCACTCATTGGAAAGATAATTTCAAGAACTTTACAATGGAGCAATGGTTCAGTATATGTTCTGTTCTGGAAGTTGAAGAAAAATTGGTGGAAGTTGAAGCAGTGATAAAGGACAACATAGAAGGAGGTGAAGACGAGTTGACAGACGATTGGGACTAAGGCTTGTGACAAAGGGTGAACGTTGAAGGATGATCAAGGCAACAAAAGTGAAGAGTACGATGATGACCTCCACATATGGCGGTAGGACTTCAATGAATATATGATGATTCATCATCTTCCATGCCTAGCAACATGCTAAGCATGGGGGAGGACTTGGTGGACGTAAGAAGACCGCATGGAGAACAAAGATCATGGTTGCCACGGGATGCTAATTTTCTTCTTCCATGTTAAGCACAATGCTTAAGCATGGGGGAGGCCACGCTACAGTTCAAGCATCAAAGGACGGTAACAATTCTTCAACTCTTTTTTGTTCTTGTCTTTTCTATATGTCTGCATTTATGTATGTGCTTTCCACAACCTTAGATACAACCTTTGTATATCTCTCTTTAGAATAACATGGCTACTAGGAGTACAACCTAGGTTTGTTTTTATTTTTAATAATAATCACCGTTACCTTGAGCTCACCATGATGATATCACGTATGCTCTTACTTATGGATATATGATGATCGTTGCCACCTTACTCATTCTTGTGCTTGGTTTGTATATGATTAAGCTAGTTCTCTCTTTAAATATGATCTGAAAATTTAATTAATGCTAGCCTAATCTTTTGTGGAGGTTATGATGACTTGAGACCCATAGTATTTTTCGTTGCTCTCACTTTTGAATGAATCAAAGATCATTTATTTTTGTTCTTAAAAGATATGCTAACCTTGTCTTTGATACCACTTGCATTTTGTTCAACCTATCCAAAGCCTTATATTCAATGAGTGCAAAAACATTAGTATACAAGATTTATTTTTGGGTGCATTGATTCAAGGCTTGATTTCTCTGGCTCAAGACTAAGAAGCTGGTCATTCCGTTTTTGCGTATCTATCTTTATGCTAGCCTTTTCTATCCGTGCATTGTGAGTTTCCACATCGGGAATTTCGCAAACCTCGCCGGATATCCACCCACAAACCCAAAATATCTTTTTGTGTATACCTCCTTGACCACAACCCAAAACTTTGAGTATGGATGAATGTTTCGAAGAAGATTACAAGGAAGGTGTCGTCAAGTGGAACAAGATTTTGGGAGACCTCCATAAAAGGATCCCTAGAAGGTTTCAAGTATCTCTCTTCATGAAAATACAAGAATTTCAGCACTTACCTTGGCACAATCATCACCTCTTTGCTTCGGGACGAACAATGTCTAAGCATGGGGGGGTTGCCAAGGAAGTACTAGTGTAGTCTAGAGTTCAAGGGGAGTAAAAAAAGAGAGAAAAAAAAAGAGAAAAAAGTGATGAAAGAAAAAAATATATATATAAAGAAGGAAAAGTATGATGAGAAAAGGAAGAAAAGAAAAAAAGGAAGAAGTGAAAAATAATAATAAAGCTCCCCGGTTCTCTAGCTACATTTGGAAATTTCAAAAGGATTTCAAGATCAAGACCCATACTCATCTTTCCAACCATGTGCAATCCGATAACGAGGACTTCGTTTGTGCCTCGGGATCACTCTTTGCCATTTGCACATGTCCACCTATCTAAAAAGTGTGTGTTTTTCTCTCCCCCCTCCGCGGAACATTATTTTCCAATGACCTTTTTGACGAGTCTTGGTAAGTCCATGAGAAGCTTGTCTTGTTTTGATAATATCTCAACTATAATATCTTGGTACGACTAAACTTTCCCATAGCTCCATATAAAGCCTTCCACCAAATATTTGAGAGAGGAAAGGAGTAGAACAAGTAGGCTTGGGAGACAAGATGAGATGAGAGTTCATGAGCAAGATGCAAGGAGGTTTATTATTGATCTTGGTAAAGCAATTTTTCTTCATCCCGCTCTTTATTTTCAAAATTTCTGAGATTTGTTTAAAATTTGAGAGCAAGATTAATTACTTGTGGAAAGAGCTTAAAAGATATCTACCCTCCATAGAGATGAAAGCTAGCTACATTATGGAACTTTAACAAATATAAACTTGGAGAGCATTATGTTTTCTCATGTATGATCAAGTGTAAGGTATGAACATTGAAAGGCAATACTGATGTCCATTAAAGGCTTACTCGAGGATGAGTAAGGTTTAAGCATGGGGGTATGTTGACGGTCGATTTTGGTACACGTAGCTATGAGTTTACCGTCAACATTTGCACGTATTTGATATTCTAACTAATGGTACTAACCCCCCGGAGGTATCAAGTTCACTCTTGCATGTCGATTTTGGAGTTTGTTGTTTACGTAGGAAACTAGCGCTTAAAGGGAGACTTTCGGGATAAGTTCATCAAGCACTTCAAGAGAAGATCATGAAGCCCGGCACAAGTCATGACACATGATGAACATGACTCCAAATGGCCCAGGGACCGAAGCATGAAGCCGTAAAACTCCAAGGACCTGAACTGAAGATGCTGAAGCTTGCGCAACAAGGAGCTCTATCTAAACCGTAGAGAAGACGACGTCAAGGGCCCACATGCAGAAGGGAGCAAGTCAGCAATTGACCGAGAAGCATCGGGGAGCGAGACGGGGCCGAACCGGGCCGAAACGGGCCTGGGCCGGTCGGCCCAGGCCGTCCGGCCTGGCCTGTTCTGAGCCCGGTTCGCACCCCCCTTTGACCTAGGTGCTCCTCTATATATTGCCTCTGCCTCCGCCAGCCGCCACATCCATCCATTCATCAGAGAGCCGCCGACACGAAGGAGAAGTGCCGGGAGGAAGCCGACGGCCGCCGCAAGTCCTCGAGTTGCCTAGGAGATGGCCTAGGCCATGCCCTAGCCGCCATGGTTGGCCCTGCGTGGTGAAGCCATGGTGGAGTTCCGGAGCCGTGACTTGAATTTGTCAAGTCGTTTGTACCTTCAACATTAATGGTGATGTAATCATATCTTGTCCTACTTTGATCTACATCGATGAGTGTTTTATTCATATGTATAGCTAGCATATGCTTTTAGTAGGAATAGATCTAATCGTGGTGGTTAGTCTATCTCTTGCGGATACGTCATTGTAGTGCACGGACCGAGGTTGTCGTTCGGTGATGATTATCCTTGCGTAGTGACAGTACGGTGGAGGAGAAAGCGGCGAATGAATGTGTATCGGACCACTCCATATCGGGTTACTCCATATCAAGTGTACTCCTTATCATAGTATAGGTTTAGATTGGTTTGTCATCTTGGCCGGAACGGCAACAAGAAGACGATAGGCTAGGGTTATCCTTTGGTGTTTACCTTTATGGCTAGGTGGATGAGATCCATACATCCCTTCGTGTTTGTATGTTACCTTTATGCAATAAACGCTTCATGATAGGTTAGATCATTAGATTAGATGGATAGCCTTAGGAGTTTGCTTCCGATCCTTGGATTGACAAATCTAGGGAGGACCCTCCTTGGTGAAAAAGGCACCAAGTCACCCGTAGGCTTGCGGTGAACTTGAGCACGGTTTTGCACCGTCAACAGTGCTGGAGGTTGTGGCGGAGCCAAATCTACGGCGAAGGCAACACTGGAGGCGACGGTGGGGCAAAATCCGCGGCAGCGGCACTAGAAGCGACGGTCGAGCTAAATCCACGGCGGCGGGGACAAATCGGCGGCAGCGGCGGTGCTAGAGGGGACAGTCAGCTCCAAATCTGCGACGGCGGGACAAATCAACGACACCGACAGCGAGACAAATCAGCGGCAGTAGTGGCGGCGGTGGGAGCTCTAGGCTGGACTACCTAGACTACCTCGAGGCCTACACATGTTAGTAATCAAGAAGTAGAGGAGAATATAGGTGCAGTAGAATCAGAGAACAGGGATGGGTACAAATGGATTCTAGATGCAGCAGCGGCCCGACGAGGACCCTGCTCGAGAGTAATGAAGAAGAACAGTGAGATTTGTTTCAGATACAAATTAATCGATACCCCTCACCACACTCACACACTAGCATAAGTAGTCACTCAACCTATTACATGGGTTGGGCCCAATTCGACGGGATCACTTGGACCATTCTGGGCCGGAGACACGAGGGTTCTCTTTCCTGGGCCTTGTACTCTTCTTCCTCCCATTGCCATCTTCCTGGATATGGTTGCTCCTAGCATTCCCCCATCTTGAGACGCTGCTTGACCGCAAGCAGGCACAGAGGGGTATACATGTTGAAGGGTGACATCATCTTCCCACGTTGCCATCTCTAATGGCCACTTAGACCATTGCACCAACACTTGCTGGACTGGGTGAATACCTCTTGTGATAATACGACACTGCAAGATTTTCTCAGGAACCCGAGGAGCATCAACATCTGAAGGAACAACTAGGGTTACCTCAATGTCTTGAGAAACGGTTGGTTTGAGTTGGCTAACATGGAAAACTGGGTGAATGGATGATGATTCTGGAAGCAACAGTTTATAAGCAACCTTCCCAACTCTGGAGATTACCTTGAATGGACCATAATACTTGAATGCGAGCTTCTGATTGGCTCTAGTGGCCAGCAAAGACTGAACATATGGCTGCATTTTGAGATACACCATATCCCCAACGGCAAACACCCATTTAGAATGATGCTTATCTTATTGACGCTTCATCCTCAAACGTGATTGAGTAAGGTGCTGCTTAATAAGTGCATTCATGAGCTCTCTATTTTGTAGCCAAGATGATAGATCAAGAACAGAGACTGCTGAATCCTCCTTGAGGCCAAAATCTCTAGGCTCATAACCATATAATGCCTAGAAAGGAGATCTTCCAATTGCAGAATGGAAACAACAGTTGTACCAAGATTCTGCTAATGATAGCCATTCTGTCCACTTGGAAGGGAATGCATTCACAAAACATCTTAGATAAGTCTCCATTGTTTGGTTAAGCCTCTCAGTTTGGCCATCAGACTGAGGGTGGTATGAGGTACTCAATCTTAGAGATACATCAGCCAATCGGAATAGTTCCTTCCACCAGGCACTTGTGAATATGCGATCACGGTCAATGACAATGAAGATGGTAAACCATGAAGCTTGTACACATTTGTCATAAATTACTTGGCCACTATTGTAGCAGTAAAAGGATGATGAAGTGGAATGAAATGCCAATACTTGGTGAAATAATCAACAATGACTAAAATGCAATTGGCACGGCCAGAAGTTGGCAAACCTTCCACGAAGTCCATTGATATAGTCTGCCATGCTTCAGATGGAATGTCTAGAGCGAGGTTGAAGGAGCCCTGGCAACTTACTACAGTCAGGCTTAGCTTGTTGGCAAATAACACATTGTTTGACAAACTTAGTGATGTCCTTCTTCATTCCCTTCCAAGCAAAAATCTTTTTCATCCGCATGTGAGTGACAGAGATTCCTGAATGACCACCCAATGCGCTACTATGGCAAGCAGTGAGAAGCTTCTACGGTAAGGTTGGATTAGGTCCAATCCATACTCTGCCCTTGAATCTCAACAATCCACCATTCAAGGGAAAATCAGGCTTAGCTTGTGGCAAATAACACATTGTTTGACAAACTTGGTGATGTCCTTCATTCCCTTCAAAGCAAAAATATCCTTCATCCACATGTGGGATTACTGAATGACCACCCAATGCGCTACTATGGCAAGCAGCGAGAAGCTTCTGCTACAAGGTTGGATTAGCTCCAATCCATACCCTACCCTTGAATCTCAACAGTCCACCATTCAAGGAAAAATTGGGCACTGCCTGAGGACCAATAGCCAATTTGGTCAACAATGACAGAGAATGCTCATCAGCCTGGTAACCAGACAACACTTCTGTAATCCACTGAGGGCTGACAGTAGATATGGCAACACAAGACATCTCATGAGTAGTTTTTCTTGATAGGGCATCAACCACCCAATTTTCCACACCCTGCCTGTACACCACCCTTTATTGAAGTCCAAGCAACTTAGAGAACACCTTCTACTGCCAATGTGTGTGGAGTTTTTGATCACTGAGTTTAGTTAATGAGTTAAACTTTTCTGATCAGTGAATATAGTAAATTCATTATGTTGCAGACAAGCTCTCCAATGTTGAATAGCCATGAGAATTGCCATGTGTTCTTTTTCATATGTGGATAAGCCTTGAGATTTAGGGCCAAGTGCTTTACTAATATATGTAATTGGGTGACCTTCTTGTAACAGGACTGCACCTATGCCAGTACCAGAAGCATGAGTTTCCAAGGAGAATGGCTTAGAGAAATTGGGAAGAGCTAAGACAGGAGCACTGCCTATAGCTTGTTTGAGAGCCAGAAATGACTTTTCATGCACTGGGGTGCACACAAATAACACATTCTTCTTCAACAGTTCAGTTAGGGGCTTGCTTATCAGACCAAAGTTCTTGACAAATTTTTTGTAGTAACCTGCAAGACCCAGAAAACTCCTCAATTGCTTAGCAGAACTGGGAGTTGGCCATTGAGATATAGCAGAGACTTTGGTTGGGTCAGTACCCACCCCTTTCTC
Organism: Cenchrus fungigraminus; assembly: GCA_036936925.1. Lineage (NCBI taxonomy): Eukaryota > Viridiplantae > Streptophyta > Magnoliopsida > Poales > Poaceae > Cenchrus > Cenchrus fungigraminus. The sequence continues at coordinate 55,300,960 of CM072768.1, read as the reverse complement.
ACTGATTGTGTGACCCAACTATGTAATCTGCCTTTGAGCAAATGTACACTTAGACAATTTAACTTTCCACTGATCTTTGGCCAACAACTCAAACACCAGCCTAATATGGATCAGATGTTCTTGATAAGAAGCATTATAGATGAGTATATCCTCAAAGAAAACCAAAACAAATATCCTGAGATAGGGAGCTAAGGTGGTATTCATATCTTCTTGGAAAGTTCCTGGGGCACCAGTGAGGCCAAAGTCCGTGACTTTGAACTCGTAATGGCCACAGTGTGTTTGAAAAGCTGTCCTAAATTCCTCTCTAGGTTTCAACCGAATCTGGTGAAATCCAACTCTGAGATCTAAACAAGTGAACCATGAGTCCCCGACGAGCTCATCCAAGAACTCATCAATGATGGGCACAAGGTATTTGCCTTTAAGAGTAATAGTGTTAAGATGTCTGTAATCAACGCAAAATCGCCAAGTATTATCCTTCTTCTTAACCAATAATACAGAAGAATAAAAAGGGCTTGAGCTTTTCTGGATAAGTCCATTCCTGAGCATTTCCTTGATCTGCCGCTCAATTTCGTCTTTCAGAGCTGGAGCAAATCTATAAGGGCGAACTTGCACAGGTGCTGCTCCCTCAATCAGTGGTATAGCATGGTCACAAGATCTTGTAGGAGGAAGATCAATAGGGACCTCAAATAGCTCAGCAAACTCATGTATAAGTTGATCAATTTCTGGTGGCATAGAGACCTGCACCTGATCATTCTCCAGTGATGCCTCAATTGAACATACATGAATGACTGTGCCTTCTGGAGTCTCAGGCATGTTCCCATAGAGAATTGATGTGGAGTTATCATAGGGAATAGCAATCCATTTCTGTTTCCAATGGATTTTCATTGGACTATAAAGCTCCAACCAATCCATACCCAAAATAATATCATAGGCAGACAAGTTGATAACCTTCAAATCAGTGGTGAATCCATAGTTGGTCACAGTCCACTTGGCTTGAGGTAGCTGGGAAGAACAAGTCAGCTTCTCCCCATTTGCAACTTGAACATGCATAGGATGCAGAATAGGAACAACTCCTTTAAGTTCATGTGCCAATTTATCACTAATGAAGGAATGTGAACTCCCAAAATCAACAAACATCCTCACTTTCTGTCCTTGAATTTCATCAGCAAGACAGAGTGTCTTGGCAGCAGGAATACCAGAGATAGCAGCTAATGATAGAGCAAGGAATAGGTGATTATCATCTGCCTGGAATTCCTCAGAGGATAATTCTTCCTCACTCTCAATACTGAATAAATCCATCATTTCTTGCACCACATGAAGATGAACTGAATCTGCACATCTTTTGACCATTTCTCATCACAGAATTAGCAGAGCCCTTTAGGTCTTCTGAAAACACTTAGAGCTTTCCACTTGTCATCAGAGGAAGAAGCTCGAGCAGCTTCAGTTGATCTTCTATCTTCAGCTGAGCTCAGTAGCTTGTTTTGTCTACCTTGATTTGAGCACAAGAAACAAGCTTGAAGAAGGATTTGCTTGCAAACTCTGACTTCTTGTACTCCTTTTTACTGGAATCCAACAGGTCCTCCTGCAATTGAGCAAGAATATAGGCAGTACCAAGATCTTTTGGACGTTGGATAAGAACAACAGCTTTTACATCTTCTTTTAACCCATCAATAAATCTCATGGTATAATGCAAAGGGTTGCCCATTCCCTCATATGCAATTAACTGATCAATGAGACCAGCAAATTTTTCTATATATTCCCCCACAAAGCTAGACTATTTGATGTTTATGAGCTTCCTCACAAGCAATTCATGTTGGTCCCTCCTAAATCTATCTAGTAACATGGAAGTGAACACCAACCAAGAACATGACCGTAACTTAAATTCCACAGAAGGTAACCAATGGATGCAGGTGGAACAAAATGCATTGTGGTGACCATAATCCAGCGTGGCCCATCCACATCATACAATTCAAAGTAATCAAGACACCTACTCAACCACAGTTTTGGATCAGTGCCATCAAATGTGGGGAAATTGAGCTTAGGAAGCCTACCCATGCCTACTCCTACATGATTACCAGATCTAGCACTATGATCACGATTAACAACACTAGAATTCATGGGTCTAGGAGGGGGAGTGGGTAAATGATACGCACCCTTGACCAGGGAATGAACTACGTTAGTGACCGTACCATAGCCACCCTCCCGGTGAATGTTGTCCATGTTGTGCCTGTCGGCCATGTCCGCAGCAGATGGGTGCTTGGACGCCGAAGATGACTTGAGATTGCCAGACGGCGGCGGCGGTGTACCGGCCGTGAGAGTCGGCTTGGGGTCGACCAGAATAGGAGAGCTCATCGGAATCAGTGGCGATGACTTGTCCCAAAATGCCCACTCCCAGTGCTTGGACATCTTCCCGACCTCCAGCTTGATATCGTCCACTGTGCCCTCAATGCTAGTGCTCCAGTCTTCGAATGTCGAGGCCGCGCGCTCCAGCGCACGCATCCTTGTGTCATGGGATAATTCCAGGTCTGCAAAACGCCTCTCCCAGGAATCCTCATAGCAGGAGAACCTGGCGTTGAGCTTCTCATCGAGTTCCTTGTAGCTGTTCGGTCTGAGACTTGATTTCATCAAATTTTTGGTCAATCACATTAATGATGGCTTGGATCTCAGGATTCATTGTGGGAAACTATGTAGGAATTGTGATGTAATATTTGGGGGAACATTGGTGCTCGGATCAGGCAGCTGGATCAGAATTATAGGGCACAGCTCGAGGAAAAGTGGATCTCGAGCTGGTGCACTCCAACCAAATCCGTAGTCGCCCAATTGACGAGATCCACAACAAATTCGATAGAATTTCCACATCAACGATGTTCTGAGGATCAATTCGGCCACGATGAATCGCGCTCACCGAGATCAATCCAAACAAAGCACAAATCAGAGGGGAAATCAAACTGCGCGGGACACCAGAATCGTACTAGAATGATATCAACTGTTAGCAATCAAGAAGCAGAGAAGAATATAGATGCAGTAGAATCAGAGAACAGGATGGGTACAGATGGATTCTAGATGCAGCAGCGGCCCGACGAGGACCCTTCTCGAGAGGAAGGAAGAAGAACAGTGAGATCTGTTTTAGATACAAATTAATCGATACCGGCCCTCACCACGCTCACACACTAGCATAAGTAGCCACTCAGCCTATTACATGGGTTGGGCCCAATTCGACGGGATCACTTAGACCATTCGGGGCCGGAGATGCGAGGGTTCTCTTTCCTGGGCCTTGTACTCTACTTCCTCCCATTTCCATCTTCTTGGATATGGTTGCTCCTAGCAACACGGCGCGGGCCGGCGTCGAGCGCGAGCTCCGCTTCACCCAGGTCATCACCTCGGTGTGCTACGCTGCCGCCGCGGGACTCTGGCAAGTGCGCGTCAAGGATGTCTCCGCCTCCAGGACGCTGATGCCGCAACCGAGTACATCGATCGTTCGCTCGTCGTGCCTGACTTCGACGACGTCTTCGCCAGGCCAGTCTCCCATGTCTCCGAGTACAAAGTCCGGCAAAACCTATCGCGGCAAGCGCATCCTCGTTGTCGACTGAGGCAACTCCAGCATGTAGCTCTGCCTCGACCTCTACATGGGATCCGTGCTGGAGGCTGCGCTCTTCAAGGCCTGCGGGCTCTGCAAGTGTGGCCTAGCGTCGACGAGCCAGAGCACCAATGAAGAACCACTTGGATTTGATAATAAAGAAATAAATGTTTGAACAGTATTTTAAAAGTATATGAAGAGCATTTGGCTAGGCTGCCGGAGTGTACTCAAATATAAAGAGGAAATCTTAGCTAAATGAATAGCTAAATAGGAATATAGAGAGTGAGATTTAGCTATACTCTTGGAGATGCTCTAAGTGTTAGAGCTAATGATCTGATGAGAAGTTATTTTGAGAGTGGAAAGGAAGAAAGGCAAGGATATCCTCTTCTTTCTCCCCTCCTTTTCAATCTAGCAGCTGATAACCTTGCTAAAATGGTTAATAAGGTACATAAAAGTGGACTGATTCAGGGTTTGGTACCTAATATGTCACGAATAGGATACCTATCTTACAAGGGCTCTTTTACGGTGGACCATACCACCCTATATCACTGTTGGAAAAGAACTAGTATGAAAGGATCTAACGGTTGAGATTAATTGTATACCACCACAACTTGCACCTGTCGTATAGGGTGGTATACATAGGTGGTATAGGTGGTATAGGGGTATTATTGGAAGTTTTATCTTGGTGGCATAAACAAAATATATGATTTCTTCATTTCAAATTTTTTTCATTTCCCTCTGGTGATATGACCAATTTTTTTCAAATTTCAAACGGAAATTTTCATTTCAAATTTCAAAAATGAAACATTTCAAAATTATTCATTTCAAATTTTAGAAAATGAAAATTTTCAAATTTTTCATTCAAATTTTTCATTCAAATTTTCGTGGTATATTTCAATTTTTCGTGGTATATTTCAATTTTTTTCATTTTCCTCTTGTGGTATGGCCAAATTTTTTTTCAAATTCCAATTCAAATTTCAAAATCGATTTTTTTCAATTTTTTCCATTTTCCTCTGGTGGTATGGCCAATTTTTTTTTCAAATTTCAAAAACAAAATTTTTTCATTTCAAAATTTCCTTGTGGAATAAACGAATTTTTTTTCTTGGCCTAAGGTTGCCAAATTTATTTAAAAATTGCAAAAATTACATATTTACCCTTACCAAAAATAGTCGTATACTACATATGACACAATACTTACAATATCCATATGACACAATACTGTAAAAGAGCCCATCTTACAATATCCATATGACACAATACTTTGCTTGCAAGATGATGAGGAGAATGCTCGGAACATGAATTTACGTTTATACTTATATGAACAAATGTCCGTATTGAAAATAAACTTTGAAAAAAAGTGAAATCCTCATGATTTCACAAGATGAACATAAATCTGTAGATTACTCAGAGATCTTTAATTATGCTATAGGAACTTGGCCAATCAAAGATCTGAAGAAAATGAATGAGTCTTTTTTGCAGACGGTGGTGGAAGCTTGAGAATGGGGATGGGCTTTGGCAATCAATTGTCAGGAAAAAGTACATAAAACAGGGAACTATTTTCAAACTGAGATGGAAAAGTACCAAATCCCCTCTGTGGAATGGACTGCTTGAGGTGAAAGACATTTATTTGAAAGGAAGAGATCTAAGAATAGGTAATGGAGAGGATACTGATTTTTGGAGAGATCCTTAGTGTGGTAATTTACCACTTAAAGAAAAATTTCATGAATTATTTGTGATCTGTAATAACAACAAGGGAAAGTAGCTGATATGGCAGCCAGTGGCTAGGCTTTAACTTTTAGTTCGTGAAGTGAAACTTTTGGGTCCCCTTCCAAAGTCTATTAGGAGTATTGAACGTAGACTAGTTGCAAAAATAATTACACGAATGGACCGGAAATTGCGAGACGAATCCATTAAGTCTAATTAATCCGTCATTAGAGATTGGTTACTGTAGCACGATGTTGTCTAATCATGACATAATTAGGCTCGTTAGATTCGTCTCGAAAATTAAGGTAGGGGTCGTGGAATGGGTTTTGTCAGTAATCCACATTTAATACTCCTAATTAGTGTCCGGAGATTGATGTGACGGGTAGTTGGTGAAACGTTGGGAACTAAACAGGGCCGACTAAGAGACATTCTGTTGAGCTACCCTTTGTCAACTGAAAAAGATGCTCCTAAGTGGAAATGGGAGAAGACTGATATTTTCTCTGTAAAATTTTTATATTCACATTTGTGTGCTGCTCAAACTGAAAACACTCAAACGAATCTGGAAAGAAAAAATTCCTTTGAAGATTAAAGTGTTCAGGTGGCTGTTAAATTACAATGTAATTCTAACTAAAGATAACATTTTAAAGAAGAATTTGGCAGGGAAATAAAGATGTCTCTTCTGTACTGAGGATGAAAACATTCTGCATATTTTCTTCGAGTACCTCTATCTAAATATGTATGGATTTTGGTGGCCATGGTTTTGGGAGCTAATTGTAGACCAACCTTTTAATTTTTGATCAATATTGGGTGTGGATAGATTTCTTTTTGCCCAACTTTCGGCATTTTCTCATGGTTGGTTTGGCAGCAGTCTGCTGGATTCTATGGACTACTAGAAACAAAACTTGTTTTGAAGCAAAGATAATCAAATCTCCCACTGAGTCAAATCTCCCAGAGGTTTTATGATCAACATTGGTTTTACTCTCTTATTGGGCAGCACTGAAAAAGCAGGTGATGAGGACATGACACTGATGCATATGTCCATGAGTGGTGCATGGAGCGGAGAAGGATACCAACGAGAGTTTTCATGTCAAGAAGGAGGCCCGTGGCTAATTCGGTTTGAATCCCCAGGGTGGAGGGCCAAAAAAACTCAAGTTCGAGCCCAGTTCGGAATCCAGGAGGAACACACTAAAAACGACGCACAAGTCACATACGAAGCCCGTTTTGGATGCTCTTTATATGGGTGTAACCGCAATTTCACGTAGCTTCCAATGGCACTAGGGTCACACCTCAGAATTCTTTCTGAGTCGTTGTGAATCGTCAAAACAACTGGACATCCAGAATCTGTTAGGATGATGCATTGCCGTCTTTTGGGTTGTTGGCATGTATATCGCGTTGGAGCCCATAGGGCGTGACTAGGCGGTCATCACGACCTGACCATCATATATTCAGTAGTCGTCACCATATTAGGGTTTAGGGTTTTACTTTAGATTATTATATCTTCGAACAATCATTGTTTTTAGTTTGTGAAATCCCAACTTCGTGTGCTTAATCATTCATGTGCATATTGTCACTATAAGAGTGTTGCGTACTTTTGAGTTCTTGCTTGTGTTCTTCATATCACAGGCATGGATTAGCCTTCTAGGCGAGGTCAACCGGATTGTGAAACAGTTGATAACCATAGGAGTTGTGGTGCTAAGATTGCAGGGTTTGGATCTCCTAATCTGAAGTCGGATTGGTTTATCGTGCTCCACCAAAACAAGAGTTATCCTCACCTGATGGAAGAAAAATAAGGGTTATTTGTGAAGGGAACGATTGTGTCAAATGAGGAATCCAAAAGTTTAGTAAGGACCAAGAAATGAAGTAAAATTTATTACGGACCAAAGAAGGAACCAATCATTTGTTTAGGGCAAGAAAGGAATTCTCTCTTAAAAAAACTGGACCCACCAGCGACGCCTCGTCGGCGTTGGCTGGTCCTCCACTGCACCGTGCCGGCCAGGCTCGACAGGGGCGGCTGATGTCGACGAGGTAGCCGAGCGCGCCTGCCATGATGCAACATGAGAGAGAACACTACAAGAGTTTGCTTAACTCATGTTTGGTTCCCGAGTGAATTTTTTTCACCCAGGAAATCTTACATGTATGGAGTGTTAATAAAGACTATTTGCAAAAACTTCTTTTTACAAATGAGTGCAACTTTGTACGATGAATCTAATGAGCATAATTAATCTATGATTTGCTACAGTAATACAGCTGCGAGAGGGAAACATATAGAGAAAAACAGAGAGAAGCGGAGGGAAGTGTGAACGAGTGGTTCGGAGGAGGCGCGATGGAATAGATAAGACAGATGCTTGTGGGGTCTCCGTCCGACTTTTCCGGGGGCATCGGACGTCCGCCCTATAGCATTATACTGTTATAAAAAACCAAGAAAAATGCTAGGATATTTGCGAAGTGCTAAATGCAAACTCTCAATTTGTAAGGGCTTAGCGGTAATTTGGGGAAGTGGAGTGGGGCTCCGTATACAAATTTCCCAGTCTTCATTGACTTTGCGGTGACTTTCGTCCTGACGTCCTGTACAGTTGTACGTTGACTTCTCTGGAAACAAGACGAATGGACGAGAGATACCATCCTCAAATCAATGGCGAGTGGGCTACTATCGCCTCTCCTGTCGTCCGCGAGGAAGCTGCTTGACCTCCTATGGTGCCCGGCGGCAGCCCCTCGTGGCGATGGCGAGCGATCTACCTTTTCCGCGGATCTGCAGCGGCTGGAGCGGCTGCTGAGGAGGATCCAGGCCACGCTCGACGACGTCGGGGAGCGAGAGGTCCAGGAGAGCTACGTCAAGCTGTGGATCGAGGAGCTCACGGTTTTGGCCCGCGACGCGGAGGACGTCCTCGATGACTACCGCTACGAGATGCTACGGCGCCGTGCTCAGAAACTCCAAGGCTCCACCGCAGCCGCCGCTGCCTCCTCGTCCTCTGCCTCACGCAAGAGGATTCACGAGGAGGACGAGGGCGGTAGCATCAGCGAGGTGACATACTCCCTGCATATTCATTGACTTTTTTCTACACTTTCGATCATTGTCTTATTATTAAAAAAAATTACATAATAATTATCTACTTTGTCTGCGACATGCTCTCGTTTTAAGTGTAACTTAACTTTTTTTTCTTATGTTTGTAATAATTTGTTAATAAGACGAATACTTAAAGTTTTGAAAAAATCAACAGGGATAAATATTTTGACACAAAAGGGAGCTGAGTTTCCCCCCAAATGCTTGCCTGCCTGCAACTAACCATCAGTCCCGTATGCAGAGAATTAGGAAGATCACACGCCGGTTCCAGATAACTACAGATCGAGCCGCTTTGCCGCTGAGGCCAGATGAGGAGGACGGTGGTGGCACCAGTGAGGTAAAATGGATTCTTGCCTCGTTTCCTCCCAATCGCTTTGACTTGTCTGCTTGCAAATAACCATCATTTAAAACCTTCAGAGAATTGGAGAGATCATACGCCGCTTTGAGGAGATCTCCCGAGATCGAGCTGCTCTGCATCTTGGACCAGATGATGGCATAAGGAACGCAGGGAGGGACTCCCATTGGGAATCAAGAACGAGTAGCCATCTTTTTGATGAATCCCTTGTTTTCGGGAGGACTGATGAAAAAGAGCGTATCATACAGTTAGTGTTGTCTTGCAGCCAGGACAACAAAACTCATGTTTTGCCAGTCGTTGGGATGGGGGGCATTGGCAAGACCACGATGGCACAGATGGTTTATAACGATGGCCGGGTTCAGGAATGTTTTGATCTGATGGGCTGGGTTCATGTTTCCGAAACATTTGACTTACGCAGGCTAACAATTGCAATCTATGAGTCCTTGACAAGGAGGCCATGCGAATACAGTGAACTAAGCTCTGTTCATGATGTCTTCAAGGAAAAATTATATAGGAAGAGCGTTTTCATGGTGCTGGATGATCTATGGAACGAACGGCATAGCTTCTGGCAAGATTTGATGTGTCCACTAAAGTATGCTGAAAGTGTGATGGTCCTGGTGACTACCAGGAGTAAAGAGGTAGCACGTATTGTGCAAACTTTCGAACCCATTGTGCTCTGCTCATTGTCTGAAGAGCATTGTTGGTTGTTGTTCAAACACTATGCTTTTGGTGACAGAATCATTGATGAACGATCCAGTTTACTTCAGGTTGGTAGGAAAATTATGCAAAAGTGTGGTGGATTACCATTAGCAGTGAAGTCAATAGGTTGCTTGTTACGTTGCAAGAGGGACATGCAGACTTGGTTGGAAATATCAAAAAGTGAATTTTGGGAATATTCAGATGATAACGAAGAGATCTTCTGTGCTCTAAGATTAAGCTTTTATCGACTGCCTGCAAGGCTCAAACCTTGTTTCTTGCTTTGTGCTTTATATCCCAAAGGTCAGCCTTTTGCCAAGGACGACATGATTCACTTGTGGATTGCTCATGGTTTTATACAGAATACAGGATGCAAAACAATAGAGAAACTTGCTGGTGAGTACTTTGATGAGTTGACTGAAAGATCACTGATTGAAACAGATTTAGTCCGTTTGAGAATTCATGAGAGACGCCAATACTGGAAAATGACACCTTCAAGGCCACATGCAAGGTCACCAGTTCGAATTTCGATTGGTGAGATCTTCAACACTAGCCATAACATTTATGAGTTACACATAAGGTCATTGGTTGACACTTTCCGTGAAAAAATGACCGAGGCTTCATTAGCATTTCAAAGGTTTAGATTGCATGACATGACTTGGGACCTTGCAAAGTCTCTGTCCAGCTGTCAGCTTTCTGCAATAGCTTTTGATGAAGGTAGCCTTTACCTGGGGAAAAAAAATCAGCGCTTATCTTTTCGGTTAAGTAGGGACACGTCCATGCAGTCACATCAAAGAATTGAGTTGATTGATTATATGGAGGATCGTGTGCATTTTGTGAGGAAACTGCCATGTTTGCCAGCAAACAAATATGAAAACATTCTTACCATACAAAATCGAGTTTCCCAGATGCACAACATGAACTATTTACGTACCTTAGTGTTGAAACAATACGCATTTTTCCATATCGGCATACATGAGTTCAGATACCTGAGGGCTCTTGTACTAGATTCATGTAAATATAGTTATTGCATATCTGCTACACAATATCTGAAGCTCTTGCGCTATCTCCATGTAAGTAATTGTGATGCATTGTTTGGCAAAAATCTGAAGCGCCTGACAGAATCAATATGTCATCTCTACAGCCTTGAGAAGTTAATTGTGTCATCTTGTCGGAAAGAGTTCTCCATGAAGTCGTGCAATCTTTTTAGTTTAAGATATCTTCAACTCTCTGTCCGATTCAAAGACTGGTCCCTGCATCCATTTTGTCAGTTTGATAACTTGGACACACTTTGCTTGCAGAACTGTGATAGCATTGCAGAGCTCCCCATATGTATAGGAAATCTCTCGAACCTGAGACGTCTTCAGCTTTTTCAAATTTCAAAGATAAATAAGTTGAATCATTATTGTTTCCGATGTCATATTAATAACAATGGATACGGCCTAACAGATGTAATATTTCCTGCCCTTGAGGAGTTAGAATTTGATGGTTTGTGTGATCTACAGGAGTGGTGTAAATTGCAGGATTCAGATTACCCAAAGATGCAAAGTATCACTATAAGAAACTGCTACAAACTTAGAAGAATCCCTTATTTTGGTTCTCTCAGAAATCTAATAATTACAAAGTCAGCTCTCATCGATCTCCAACTTTCGGTATATAATAAACAGTCTCGGCTGCAGTTTCTTGATATTAGAGATTGTTGGGACCTCAAATCCTTGATGGGGCTGAAAAATCTTTGCTCTCTTGGGAGCTTATATATCGCGCACTGTCCTAAGCTCATTGTTTTGCGTAAAGAGAATCTTCGGTTTAGGCCTCAGCATGTATGCATTGATGATTGCCCTGGACTGAAGGAGTGGTGTGATGAACAAGATCTCTGCTATCAGGTGAGGTTCTTCTTGATATTTTAACATTTTTCCATTAAACTGAGCTCAGGCACTGGTTAGCAGTTATAAGAGACATAAGCAGTATTTTGAAAATGATGTAAGTATTAGACATTTGTGGATAAATTGGAGGCACATAAATAATTTCTTATTTTAGCTCTCTCTCATTATTTATTTATAACATGATGTCCACATAGATAGTCTATATCTTTGTCTTCTTGTGATAGATTTTGATTATGAATTATCCTTTGTTCTTTTCCACCACCATGCATAAATTCACCCTTGTATCACACCACACTACTGTATGTGTTTGCCATGTGTTTTGCTGAAAACTTAGTTTGAGCTATACCACCTCTCCATTGTCATCACTTCATTAATCTTGATTTTGGCTTCCCAACCTTGATCTTACCTGCTGCAAATTGTAAGAATTGTTTTTCCTCTATATGATAAGTTGAGACCTTACCGCTTGTTTTGCAAGTTATTCCCGATCCACCATTTGGATTGTTTATAAGAATATAGATTATAGGTCCTAGAGTGCACTTTTTAGTTACTCTAATGGTATAACCACTTAAAAGGTGTTTCAGACTGCCCTGCAGTATCCTGGGTCAAAAACTATGAGTGTTGTCTTTGTCTAATATGTTTGTAAAATAATTGGAGTGTTTAGTTAAACTATCAATGTAGATATGCTATAATGTTTGAGTCAAAATATAATAGATTTACCTAAAGTGACAATTAATTTAGTGCAGTCTTAATAATTCATGATTGAATTGCACTCATGTTAGTACTAGTCTTCCAGATAGATCTTTAAGGTTGATTTCCTGTTGCTTTCTTACTAATTCATGAGAAACTGTTGACCATTAGAAGTAACATTAAAGTCCCGTCACCCTGTTTCTTATCGTTCAACAGGTCCCCAAAATGGTGAAGATTTCAGATATAAAACGGGCAAAGGAGAATGGCATTGCTTATTTACAATCCTGTGAGCATATCTGTCTCGACATTTGCCCTGAGCAGGGCCCAGAATTGATTTTGTCACCCGATAATTGGTTGCCATCTGAATTGCGGCTCTTAAAGTTTGGTTTTGAAAGTTCTGATGGTTTTCCATTGTACTATCGAGGTCTTTCTACACTTGGCAAACTGGAGATCAGAGGATGCCCAAAGCTTGAAGCACTGATGGATTTGGAAGAACTGTACCTCCTCCACAGCTTGGTTATAGCAGACTGCCCATTGCTTTATATACTTCCTGAAACGAAGTTTCCGCCTCTGTTGACATCTTTGATAGTTGAAGGGTGCCATAAGCTTCTATCTTTGTACTTAAATATATCCGATCCTTCAACGTTCACTGAACTTGAGGTATCTAATTGCCAAGGACTCATTCACATTGGAGGCCTTGGGTGTTTGAGCAAACTAGAAAGTTTGGTACTACTTCACTGCCGTCTTTTGGAGCTCAAGGAACGGTTGCCAGTCATTCCTGAATCAGTTGCTGTTTTTCTCTGCCCAAAATTGAAGAAATGGTGTGAAATCCAAAGTATTGAATATATGGTAATTAAGCTTGTTCTGGGATTAGTGCAGTCATCGACTAGTTGATTCTTCTTTTCCCCTGTTTTTAGTTGACGTGTTGTTTATGTTGCATTCAGGAAAGTCTGCCTGATCTGTCTCATGAAGAGAATGTTTGATCACGTCGGGATACCATGACGAGGCTGACGAAATCATCTGGACAGGTACTTGTTTGTTTGTTAGGAATTACTAGGAAAGTGACTATGTGTTGCTGCGGGCAAAATAAAAACTGAATTACACTATGTAAGACTGAAAAATAACATCTTGTTATTATACATTTCATCGATATAGATATTTCTTTAGCATGTTGTTGGTAATGCACGATGCAAAGGAGAGATGGCATTGGAATCGATCTTTTGTGCCAAATACACTCAAATCTTCATGCAAGATCGTCGGGCGAAAGCTTGCAACGATGACGCCTATAGGCATCATATCCCTTCCTGAAGGCGTTGCGGAAGTATTCTTGCATTGCATACCATGCCCTTGTTGCAGCACCTCACGCCGCTCGCGCATAAGCGGCAAGCGGGGGTGCCCAAGGATCGAGGAGGTCGAGGAGGAGAGGATGGGGTCGCAGATCCAGTGGTGACTACCTGTCTTCGCCGCCACGACGATGGCACCCATTCCTCACGCATTCTAACAGTGAGCAACGACCTCTCTTTCGCTGGGGGCAGATGCTTTTCCATTGGCGACAATATTTGGCGTCGCGATGCACCTCAGCGACCCGGGAATGCACAGAGTCGGTGGATCGAAGACAGTTCAGGGTCTTCCTCCCGCACAAAAGATCGATGGTGGCTATTTCGAACGCCACCGATACATCGAGGTGGAGGGACAATGGTGAGGGCACACGATTTCAAGCGTGGGACGATTTGCCAGCTGTAGTGGGGGCTGTCTACATCCAATGAGTTCCTTTCAAGTTCATTTTGGTGCACATTGTTCAAGACGTGGTGGTTGCTTCGAAGACCGTCATGAAGCGACATCGATATCTTTAGCACTGTCTTGAGTAGTAAACTCAATTCTTTTTTGGATGTAGGAGATCTTTAGTACATATATCTTCATGTACTAATAAAGTTTTTTTTATTCTTAGTTTTTGTAATAAGTTTGGCTATGTGTGGTTGTGTGTGTTACCGCAGAGGCCTGAATGTTAATTCCATTATTAAAAAACACTCAAATCTTCAGTTTAAAAATTAAAACAAGTATGAACATCCTGTGATCCTTCGACCACCACGACCGGTCCCTGGCAAATTGAACATGCCCCCGCCATACGGGCCACCGCCTTGCACTCTATGCCAAACATCATACTGTGTGTCAGCAGTGGTGACACCATCATCCTGATCAAAGAAAAAATGTTTGCTTCCATGCGGTTAATAACATTGGTTAATTCACGTGGAGACAATTCAATTCAACAAGAAAGTAATCATCTGATATAGTGGCTTTTGCACCTAATCAGCTGCTACTGTTGTGACATTTCTGAGGCAGAAGCCATTCTCTCTACTACAGTTACAATAATATTTAAGAAATAGCATTGGATTAAACACGAACACTACTAACTTGTATAAGATCCTGACTGCTTCACAACCTAATGATGACAGAGTGAAGTAGGATCAGGGTAACAGAGTGAAGCAAACTGAGAGATGGAAAGAAGTATAACAAAGTGAAAGTGCTTAAGCAAGGAATATTAACCTGCAAGGATAATATCAAGAAGATCATGCCAAAATGAACGTACGTATTTCCACGTAATTAACCTTTCGCATCTAATGAACCCTACCCACAGATGTGTTCTCCTGGATCACAACAAAAAAAAGTGGGTACCAATAAGGATATGTAGTCCAAACTCCATATTACATGATCATAAACAAGAATTTTTAGCAGAAATGGCTAATACTTGTTCGCGGGAGTCTCTACCTTATTTAATTGGTGGAGATTTCAATATTATGCGACATCCACAGGACGAGTTCTGGGACTTTTAATTTCAAATGGCCAAATCTGTTTAACTCTGTAATTGAATCTCTAGACCTTAAGGAGATTGTCATGTCTGGACGTAGATATACTTGGACTGGTCCAGGTGATGATCCTTTACTAGAAAAGCTTGATCGGGTTCTAGTTAGTACGGACTGGGAAGATAAGTTCCCTTTGTCATCTGTAGAGGCTAGAGATAGGAATACTTCTGATCATACTCCCCTTATTCTGAACACGGGTTCGAATACGCATCACAATAACCAGAGACCTTTCAAATTTGAAAGAGGATGGTTAATTCGTGATGGTTTCTACGATATGGTTGCTCATTTATGGCAATCAGTCACCGAGGGTAGCACACCATTGGAGAGATGGCAGAATAAAATTCGCGGACTTAGACAATATCTTCGTGGATGGGCCCAACATATCTCTGGGACCTATCGAAAAGAAAAGAAGAAATTGTTGTCTCTTTTAGAAGGCCTAGATAAAAAGGCTGAAAGTGTTGCTCTTTCCGATCAAGAGATTAATTTTAAACACTTTCTAAGAGGGAGGTTGGCACTCCTCTTAAGGGAGGAAGAGCTAAAATGGTATGAAAGAGCTAAAGTCAATACATTACTAGAAGGAGATGATAATACCAGATTTTTCCATCTAGTAGTGAATGGCAAACCTAGGAAGCAACACATCTACCAACATGAAAACGATCAAGGTGTGATAGTTGGAGATGAGCAGCTCAAAACCCATATCACTCAATACTACAAAAATCTTTTTGGGACACCAGAGGAGACTCATATCTCTCTCATGGAACATCAAACCCATGATATTCCTCAAGTGTCCCAAGAGGAGAATGATGTGTTAGTGTCAGAATTCACAGAGGCAGAGGTTCGTGAGGCGGTGTTCCAAATGGAACATAATAAGGCACCCGGACCAGATGGCTTTCCTGCTGAATTCTATCAAGTCTTTTGGTCTATAATTAAAGAGGACCTTATGGCTTTATTTTCAGACTTTCATAAAGAGGATTTAAATCTCTTTAGCTTGAATTTTGGGATAATAACTCTGATCCCGAAAACTGATGAAGCCAATAAAATACAACAGTACCGACCTATTTGTGTTCTTAATGTCAGCTTTAAGATATTTACAAAAGTTGGCACAAATAGGCTCAATAAAGTAGCTCAAACAGTTGTAAGTCCGACTCAAACAGCCTTTATGCAAGGCAAGAACATCATGGAAGGCGTTGTTATTTTACATGAGACTATCCATGAGTTACATACCAAAAAAAGGAATGGGGTTATTTTCAAAATTGATTTTGAAAAGGCCTATGATAAAGCTAAGTGGTCTTTCCTTCAACAAACTCTGCGCATGAAAGGCTTTTCGCCAAAGTGGTGTAGGTGGATTGAAGGAATGATCGCAGGTGGTAGTGTGGGGATTAAAGTCAATGATGACATAAGTCCCTATTTCCAAACTAAAAGGGGTTTACGCCAGGGAGATCCAATGTCTCCAATCTTATTTAACATCGTCGCTGATATGCTTGCTCTCATTATAAACAGAGCGAAAGCCGATGGACAAATAAGTGGTGTGATTCCACATTTAGTGGATGACGGCTTATCAATTTTACAATATGTCGATGACACTATCATCTTCCTGGATCATGATCTAGAACAAGCAAAAAATATGAAACTTTTGCTTACTGCTTTTGAGCAGTTATCTGGTTTGAAGATCAATTTCCATAAGAGTGAAATCTTCTGCTATGGAGAGGCCAAGGAGATGGAACATGAATATACATGTCTCCTTGGTTGTAATGCTGGGGAATACCCATTTCGTTATCTCGGCATTCCTATGCATCATAGACAGCTACTAAATTCTGAGTGGCACAAGGTAGAAGAAAGATTTGAAAAAAAAACTCTCTTGTTGGAAAGCTAAACACCTGTCATATGGAGGAAGATTAGTCCTTCTAAATTCAGTGCTTAGTAGTCTACCTATGTTCATGATGTCCTTTTTTGAAATTCTGAAAGGAGTCATTAAAAATCTAGATCAGTTCCGTTCTAGATTTTTTTGGCACGGGTCTTCAAATAAACATAAGTATAGACTAACCAAATGGGACATCCTTTGTCGACCCAAAGATCAGGGTGGATTGGGTATTCTGGACCTGGAGTTACAAAATAAATGTCTATTAGCTAAATGGATAGTTAACCTGCTAAATACTGATGGCATGTGGCAAGATTTGCTTAAGAACAAGTATCTCAGGTCCAAATCCCTAACGCAGGTTAAGGCTAAACCATATGACTCTCATTTTTGGAGAGGACTTATGAAAATTAAAGATGAAGTCTTAACAAATGGCTCCTTTATAATTAGAGATGGGAGTACAACGCGTTTCTGGGAGGACAAGTGGGCAGGTAATGTGTCTCTCAGGGAAAGATATCCTTCACTTTTTAATATTGTAAGGGACCCTCATGCATCGGTGGCAAAATTTTTGGCTACTCATCCGTTAAATATCTCTTTTCGGAGGACTTTGCAGGGGTCTAAGCTGACAGACTAGTCGAATCTCGTAGCTCAGATATCACCCTTTAGTCTGGTGGATGGTTCAGATACTTTTAGATGGAACCTAACCAATTCTGGTTTATTTACTGTTCGATCTATGTATCTACATTTACTTGACTCGCATCCACCTTTCAGACATAAAAAAATCTGGAAGTTTAAAGTTCCTCTAAAAATTAAAATCTTCCTTTGGTTTTTACAAAAGGAAGTGGTTTTAACTAAAGACAGTCTCGCTCGGAAAAATTGGAATGGTAGCCAAAAATGCGTTGGCTATAACCTTAATGAGATGGTCCAACATTTATTTATGGACTGTCATTATGCGAGAATGGTCTGGAGGATGGTATATCTAGCTACAGGTTTAACTCAACCCAAGTCGATACGACATACTCCCTCCGTCCCAAAAAGAATGACGTTTTAGGATTCAAAATTTGTCTCAAAAAGAATGACGTTTTACTTAATTTGGCATGTGTGCATGCGCATGTAGGCATACAACAATCAATCAGCACCTAATATGGCAAATAAATAGGCGCAATCGAGGTCATTTCACCTCCTTGATAATCTGTCCTAAAATTTCTAAAATGACATTCTTTTTGGGACAGAGGGAGTATGTTCGGTTCTTGGCTTTCTAATCAAAATAGCAAGATTAGAGCCTTGATTTGGGTGGGGATTGCGGCGTTATGTTGGGCAATATGGAAAACCCGTAATAATATTATCTTTCAAAAAATTAAATATAACTCGATTCTGCAGGTTATTTTCAGGGGGACGTATTGGCTACGTTTCTGGGCGCAGCTGCAGCGTGATGAGCACAACAAGAACTTACTCTCTTCGTTGAGCACAAAGCTAGAGATGGTGTCTTTAGAACAGGCCAACGGAGGATGGAAGCATTTATATCGTTTGCTTTAATTCTTGTCTCTATATTTTGAGATGATGTGCTTTTTTATACCAAACTTTGTAATAATGGGCTGTGTACGTTTATGGACGTAGAGGCCGGATATTGTATCCATTATCTAAAAAAAATATTGCACGCCTTTGTACCATTTCAGGAAAATGTGTGATATCTTCAACTTTTGTTACATTGACTCCAGCAGCTTCCAGGATGGATGCCGTTGCACCACTGGAAGCAATAAGAGTACCTATAGAATAATAGAAAATGCCAATAAGATGCTCCATTGCTGAGCTATATGATAATTCTTGAGTTTTCGTCCATTTTTTTAATTATACATCATCTGAAGGAACAAATTTATCCACGGACCATGGTAGGTCATATAGTACCAAGACTCTAACTGACCGATTCAGGAAAAGTGGCACACATATCACTGCTTATCTACCGTTCCGTCACCAAATTTACCAAATTTGGTTGTACGCATCATAATGGAAAGTTAGGAAACGCATATACAAAAATGGAAATTAGCAAAGTTACAGTCTCTGCCCAACATTCAATTATAAAATGACAAATGAAATACCTTCGTTTTTTTAGCACAAGATTGGCAACACGATTAAACAGACAACAGTTGCATGCCAAAATAAATAAGCAGGAATGCAGGACCTGTTTGTTACTTCCTTGAGCTAGAGCTTTTTTTAAGACGTGCAAAGCACATTTTTCATTAAGAAAAGAGTCCTTGATCTAGAGCTATAGTCAGTTTGGCAAATTTGCGTCCCTCCTTCAAAAAGAAACTTCTTAGATTTCATAATTTGATCAAAACTCTATTTGTTCTATTGATGTTTTTTCTTATCTTTTTTAGTGCATCAAGGTTACGACAACAAGAACTATAGCAATTGCAATTAATTAAAAATGATCAAACACAATCTTTTGAAAGAGCATGATGAAGAAAACGACCGTTGATAAGACCAAACCTCAAAATATCAAGTCAAGATCAGGCTTCAGTAGGCTTGAACATATCTATACTATAAAGATCGAAAACTTTTGATGTTAGATACGTCTATCCTTCCATATTCCACCCCGAATGATAAATGGTAACCTCTCTTATCCTTCCATCTCTGCCTGCGACCGCAGGTGTTAAATGATAACCTCTCTGATCTTTCCGTCGACCTTCCATCTATGCCTGCATGCCTCTCTATCAATCACGTTGTCGATCTCTTCCTTTTAGATTCCCTCTTGGTCTCTCCTTCCTTCTTTGCGGACTCGAAAACAATTGAAAAAAATTCTCACTCAGAAAGCACGATCAATCTTAATTATTGCCTTCCATCATCTTTGATCCCACCTATGTGTGCATTCAGGTGTCTTTTTCGAATTCATACTAGTGTCATTAATCATGGATTGCATCATGCATGTGTCATTCTACATATACAAATTCATTCGGCTACCATGTGTGATAATTTTAGGCCAGATTGTACAATTCCCTTTATTTCAGATTTCTTTCCTATCTTTGGTTCTACCTTAATTGCTAATTCGTAGTGCCCCTAATTATGATTCTCTAACTGGTACATATCCATACTTCCTCCCACACGATCAAACTCCCTAGGTAAGCTCTACGACATCGCGAAGTAGCTCGCTCCATTTTCACACACCACCCTCGCCAGCAGGAACTTCATATCCATCTCTTTCAGTACTAGGTATAGCTTCCTTCTCTATGTATTGTACCACAACAGACATCAAAAGCAACGACCGTCTGCACATTGTTTTGTACAGCAGGTAGGTATAACCATGGATATTAATATATGGCACGCGCGTGCCGCGCGGGCATTGTTACTAGTTTATAGAAGATGATGATGAAATTATATGACTAAAGGGCACCTCCAACTCGTGAGAGTTAGGGAGGATCAGCAATCACTTTTTTCCAACTTTTTAGAGATAGTCTCTTAGTTTCTTACTCTTAGAGGTAGTCCCCGTTCTCCAAGCTTCGAGATAAATCTGTTCAGGGCCGTCAAGCACCCGGTCAGCTTCTGGACATCCTTGATGCAGGTTGGAGCTTTCATATTGGTGATGGCGGAGATCTTCTCGGGGTTGGCTTCGATGCCGCGATGGCTGATGATGAAGCCGAGTAGTTTCCCAGATGGTACGCCTGTCACACCCTGAAATCCCCTAATTTCAGGATGTGAATAGAAAGAATAATTAAACAAGAATTTTCTCATAATTTTAAAATTTTTCTCAACATTTATTTTCTTTACAGGAAATATAGCATAGGAAAATGCCTTTGTTTGATTTTCTAAATTAAATAAATGCTTCAGTGTCAGTGTTGCATTCATGCCGATGCATCTTGGTGTTTGTTGAGTGTAAAAGGTTTTAAAATGCGTCTAGGTGCTGACCAAATCCTCCTCAGAATTTTCCAGCTTTTTCTGGAATTTATTCTCTTCTCTCTTGAGCTAATTCTATTTATTAGAAGGCTCTATAATCTTTTTCAGGTGCTTCAAATATTTTATCTGAACTCCTCCATCCATCTTTTGTTTACTATGTCATCTGAGCATATTTGCTACCTTGTCAAAATCCCTATCTGGTGTTGTCCCCTTCTTATTTCTTTTACTCTGTTTTTCTTTTCTTTATTTCAATCCTCGTGAGACGTCGAGAGTGCTATGCAGTTGCCAGGCCAGGCCCACTTGCAATCAGCTTGCTGCCTCCACCAGATGAAAGGTCCAACTCGAGGTCGACCTGGACTCCGACACTACCCACAGTTTCGATCGGGGAATTAAGCATGCCCAACCGGCCCAAAACGGAGCCATGCATGCTCTCTTCTTTTGCCTAGTTTCGCACGACAGTAACCTGTGCCCTAGCGCAGTACCTCCTATCCCTGAGCTGCCGCGTGCCGCCGCCGTCGTGACAAACTCCGTGCCTGGTATGCTGCCAAGGCCAGGTCTACCAGCCTATAAATCCATCGATCACAGCCGCCTCCACAAGATCCTTATGCCCTAACTCCCTTGCAAACCGCATCCACCAGACCTTTGTTCTGCATCTAATCGCAGAACCCCCCATGCCCTAGCTCATGCCGTGCGCCGCCACGAGCCGTCAAGCTTGCTGGACGGAGCTCTGCGCCGCCGCCGGCCTCTCCACCGGATTCTCGACGCCGACGACGTGAAGGGCGGAGGCTGAGCTGCCGTCCATCTATTCCATGCATCCTGATCCCTGCTCTGACTCATGTTCATCTCGGTGAGAATATCTGTCCGTCTTTTCCCTCCGGTTTCTCTCTCGTTTCTCCATGATGATCGTTGTTGCCGAACTATGACACCGCTATCCGCAGATCAACCATGCCGCCGCTGCAGGCAACGATCACCGTCTCCAAGAGTTTCACTGTGGACTCACGATGATCTTACTCGTGATCGGCCGCCGTCTCGATCTGCTGTCGAACGCGTCCACGCCATGGTCGAACAGCAGCCGTCCTCGTCCAGTTCGATCTTCGCCGCCATCGCCGTTCGTCCGTCGTCATCGGGGGTTGTAGCCATACGTGAGCATACCATCGTGTCCCTTGTTCAGCTTTCTTCCCGTTTTGCTGCTCACCTGTATCCCGACCTGCCTGGTGGTGCCTTGCAGCGCTGCCCTCTGATCTTTCCCTGGCAACAACTACAAGGTATACTGCTCTCTCTACGTGCATGTGCATGTGGCACGTGCGTCGTGTGTGCGTCGACCGCCGGCGAGGGCAGCAAGCACCAGAAGGAACCCGGCAGCCGGCACCCCTGCGCCGCCGTGTCGGTCGATTTCGCAGCCTGAGTTCGGTGCCGGAGAAAGCCAGCATCTCCTGAAGCCTCGCGACGATCGGCCGAGAGAAGCCCGTCCGCCTGGACACGGTCGTCTTCTCATCGTCCTCGGAACACCTCGTCCGCATGAAGCCGATCTACACATCCCCGGCCCTCTGATATGTTCGTTCGGTGCCAGCTTCTTTTTGCATCTATAGGTGAGCACACCGTCATCTTCTCTTATCTTTGGTCTCCTGCCTTGTTTTTTTTCTGTGTCGCTGGATCCATGCAAGTACTGCAGGCCGTTGTCATACCCCGTCCATTGTCCCTGCTGCCCTAGCTACATCTGCTGAACCGCCTTCCCTGTCTCTACAGCAGATAGCGCAAGCCATCAGGAGCTAATCACCAGCCATGAAGTCCAAGAAAGAGGGTTACGTTCTTGTACAGAAGCAACCAAGCCATGCATCCTCGTTCATACTTGCTCTTGCCGGTGATGACATCATGGTGGCATCATGCTTATGTGGTAATTAGGACTTTTCCTTTACCAAATAATCAGCACTTTTCATACACTTCTTTTAGGTAATGTGAAACTTCGTTGATCATTAGGCCTTACAAATCTTTGATCTATGGAATAATTATTTATTCATCTGTAAAATCCTTGCTCACATCAGCCAATCTATCTATCATTTAATTTCTTTTCTCGATTATTTCTCATGGTGACATCATCTTTATGTCATATTCAATCAGTTATCTTTTTCTTGTTGTTAAAATTCATATCTTATTCTATTCAATTCCGATCTCAGTAATTCTTTCACCGACATGTTCCTCCTAACGCGTAGATTAGTTTTGTACCGTTATAGTACGTTTGTGCCGTTGTATAGTTTGTTTCACCATAACTTGTGCGTTAGCATGTGTATCACTTGTTATTTGTTTTAATATTAAAGTTGCATGTTAATCTTGACTAATTCTCATTTAATTGGTTTTCTAAATAAAAGTGATTAGATTATACCCCGAATTTCTTGAGTTAAGATTTAATTGGTTAATTCTCATTTATAACTAGCTTTTGTTAAATAAAAGATGCTTAGTGTTAAACGTCGTTTTTCATAATAAAGTTAATCTGCTTAATGATATTATAAATGCCCTTTTCAATATTAATATGTTTAGTTGAACACGAGATACAAATGTATTCGATTAGATGTCTTATACATGCCTTGTGTTTCTAATGTTAATTGTTAATTGGATATAACTTGTACTTAAATATATGCAAATAAAATATGATTAGTCTTATCGTGTTTTCTTAATTAAATATAACTTGCTTTGAAATATTCTTGCCACATGATTTTCTAATTAAAACATATGAAGCACGTAGTCTCTTCTTGTTGTTTGATAATAATCTCTCGATAGCTTTGTCTTTTCGATCGTAGTTTCATTTTCAGCGTTCTTTCGTCGTTGCGTAACCATAGAATCAAGCCTATCCTTTAGTGCGCTCTTTTAAAGTTTTTCTTTGCTTGGTGCATTATTCTTAGTTATACTTGTTGCTTTGTATGTTGTGCCCGATGTTTGCTTCGAGTAGAAGAAGGATCGTTATTCGTTTGCTTTGAAGATGAAGAGTTCCAAGGAAGCAAGAGATGAAGAGAGAGCAGTAAGAGTAGCTTTTCGTTGGAGAAAGGCAAGTGTCCCTAACCACCTTCTACCTATGCTTTATTACAAGAATACTTTGCATTAATCGGAACATGGAGCGACAACCCAGGAAAACAGTGCAACCACAAGACATATAGCTCTGTCTTGGCTAATTAATTAGAAACCTTAGTGTTTGGTATGCTTTACCTGAAAGGGGTTAGGGGGTGCCGGTAGTTGGTGTATAGCCCGGCCCTCAGACTGATCTGCTCTATGGTAGCTTCGCAGTCTCGAGAGAGGTTTATGCATTGCGCTGTCATATAACCTAGCGAGCAGCCTACATTAGGGAATCTTTGTAAAGGCCTCGTAGCGTCCCTATGCAATCACACCTCGGTAGTGTGGTATGGTGCCTAGCTAGCATCGCATGGTTGGGTTTAAAGTTCCTAGAACTTTTACGCGACTTGTGGGTAAAGATGTACAACCT
This sequence comes from Cenchrus fungigraminus, assembly GCA_036936925.1. NCBI lineage: Eukaryota > Viridiplantae > Streptophyta > Magnoliopsida > Poales > Poaceae > Cenchrus > Cenchrus fungigraminus. Next base: position 55,276,921 of record CM072768.1, on the reverse strand, counting down.
CTGCAGAGTGTAAAACTAATCGATTAGCCGTGCTCACGGTCAAGAGCGGCCTGGACCCTCACATGATTAATAAACTTAAAGATGGACTTTAAATCATCTCTGGTTATTTCTTGTGGCCTTGCTGAGTACCAACCATAAGTGTACTCATCCTTGCTTACTGCTGCTCAGAAGCAAAAGGTGTGAAGCTGTTGAAGATGGTGTTGATGCTAGGCGTACGCAGCCCCCAGTCGATTGCTTGTGGAGTTGGTGCCTCCATTTCCAGCATTGAGCTGTATAACTCTGATAGAATAGTAAATTTGTTTATGTTTATTTACGTGATACTGTCACTGTTATTCACTTTTGTCTACTATATGTATGAAACTTGATCCTGGCATACATATAGGTATGCACTTGGTTTGTTTTTCTAAAACCAGGTGTGACAACGCCGAAGACGCACTTGTTGGGATTGAGCTTCCATTGGTACTCTCGCAGAGATGCGAAAGTCTCTTCAAGATCGGCGATGAGCGTATCGGAGTTTCTGGTCTTGACGACCACGTCATCCACATAGGCTTCGACATTCTTGTTGAGCTGCTTCTTGAAGCAGGCCTGGATAGCTCGCTGGTATGTAGCACCGGTGTTCTTCAACCCGAACGACATTGTCATGTAGCAATAGGCGCTGAACGGAGTGATGAACGCGGTCTTCTCCTGGTCTTCTTCCTTGATAGCGATCTGGTGGTACCCGGAGTAGCAGTCGAGGAAGCAGAGCAGGTCGCAGCCCGCCGTGGAATCGATGACTTGGTCGATCCGCGGCAACCCAAAGGGGTCCTTGGGGCAATGCTTGTTGAGATCGGTGTAGTCGACACACATCCTCCACTCGTTCGTGTTCTTCTTGCGGACGAGGACGGGGTTGGCGAGCCACTCAGGATGGAAGACTTCACGGATGAAGCCCACCACGAGTAGTTTGGCGAGTTCCTTCTTGATGGCATCCCGTCGGTCGTCGGCGAAACGGCGAAGGTGTTGTCATTTGGGAGTAGCTTTAGGGTCGACGTTTAGTGAGTGCTCTATCAGCCTCCTGGGCACCCCTGGCATGTCCGCTGGATTCCACGCGAAGATGTCTCGTTTAGCCCGAAGGAAGCTGACGAGCGCGTCTTCCTATTTCGGATCGAGCCCTGCGCCGATCATGGTAGTCTTGCTGCTGTCGCCCGTCCTGAGGTCGATGGCCTTCACCTGCACTTCCTCTGACGGTTGAGGCTTGTTTGCGGTGTCGGTCCTCTCAGGTATCTCGAGTTCGGTTGGGGCAAGCCTCTTGGACGCAGTGAAGATCTCCATCATTGCATTGGGTACTTGGTTGGTCGCTGTGAGTTCCACGACTTCGGTGTCGCAGTCGAAAGAGATCTTCAAGTCCCCTTGTAGCGTGAGTACTCCGGCAGGACTTGGCATCTTGAGTACCAAGTAGGTGTAGTGGGGTACCGCCATGAACTTGGCGATAGCTGGTCTGCCGAGAATGGCATGATAGGAGGTTTCGAAGTCCGCAACCTCGAACTTGATGTACTCGGTGCGGTAGTTCTCCCTTGTCTCCCCGAAGGTAACTGGCAGGACCACTGAGCCTAGTGGAATAGCCGCGTTATCGGGGACAATATCGTAGAAGGGTGACGCGCTCTTGGTGAGCATGTCGGTGATGTCGAGCTTCATTTTCTTCAAGGTCTTGGTGAAGAGGACATTGAGTCCGCTCCCGCCGTCGATGAGTACCTTGTTGAGTCTGGAGCCCGCGACTACAGGTTTCAGGACGAGTGGAAAACGTCCTGGCTCGGAGAAGCTTGTCCATTGGTCCACGTTAGAGGTGGGTACCTCCGACCACCTTAGAGGTGTCGGTACCGCTGGTTCAATGTTCAAGACTTCCCGTCGGGTGGCCTTCTGGGACCGCTTGGTGGGTAGTCCGCCGAATAGGACATTCACCGTCTTGTCAGGTTCCTGGAAGTCGCCGTTGCCCTCGTCGACTTTTTTCTTGCCCTTCTTGTCGTGAGGAGGCCGTGGGTCGGGAGTATCCTTGAGTGCTCGCCGGAGCTGGTAGCACTGCTCGGTGGTGTGATTGCCATCCAGATGCCACGGGCACTTCTCTTTGAGCAAGTCTCTGAAGCCGCCTGAGGTCTTTTTCGAGTTGTCCTTCGCAGGGCGCTGTATAGCCGCGACTGTATTGTCTAGCTTGCGCTTGCGGTTGGAGCTCGAGTAGTTGTTGTTGTCGCGACCCCCTTGATCTTTGTTGTTGTTGTTGTTGCCGCTCGTGTTGCTCTTGTTCTTGCCGCGAATGGAGTCGTACTTGGCGTTCGCCTTGTCCTCTTCGTCGGCCCATGACGTGATCATGTCTTTGAGCTTGGTGATGGAGCTCGGGCGGCGGCGACCGAAGTCTTTGAAGGTGCGACGGTGATAGAGCCTGTCTTGGAAGAGGTCGATGACTTCTTTGTCGGTGACGTCGACTACAGTTGCGCACTTGTCGAAGAAGCGCCACATGTACTTTGCTTAACCATTGCCAGATCCATGCGGGTACCCGAGCGCCCCATGGCGCCCACGAAGTTGCTGGTGAACTGTGCTTTCAGCTGGTCCCACTCGTCGATCGAGTTCTTTTCGAGTGACTCGAGCCATCCGAGTGGGGCTTGATCCAGGCAGAAAGGGAAGAAGAGGCACTTTGTGTCGTTGTTGCCACCAGTATTTTCGATGGCCAAGGCGTAGCACCTGAGCCACTGAACTGGGTCTTGCTTCGCGTCATACTTGGAAATCCTGAGAGGTTTGAATTTCTCAGGGAGAAGCAAGTTGCGAAGTCTTGCAGAGTAGGCGGGGAAGCCGTCGCTGTCGCTTGTTTCAGTAGCCTTCTTGCGGTGGATCTCGTCGATCCTGTGGCGTGCGTCGTAGCCGCCACATGCATTCCCAGTGGTGTGGCTATTCGCGTGGCCTCGGCCTCGGCCTCCTCAATCGCCGCCGCCACCAGCTCTTCTGCCGGCGCCGTGGGATTAACTTCCGCCGCTGCTGCCACCACCGCCGCCGCCACCGCGACTACCTTCGGCACCGCCCTGGCTGTTGCCGCCCTGTGAGGGTCCTCCAGCCGAGGCCCTAGAGCGGTTGGGATTTGGCTGGTGTTCACCACGGACACGGTTGCGTCCGCCATCTACCGGGCTGCGACTAGTGGCTTCGTGGTTTCCGGCGGGGGTACTTGGGCAACCCTGTTGTCGACCCGCATGAAGTAGGCATCTTCAGCGAGCTTAGCGATGACTTCGCCTGCACGGATCCCCTGGGCTTGTCGTGCTATCGTGGTGATAGACATGAGGCATTGCTCAGGAGTGGTGTGTACCCGGTTGGCAACTTGATTCAGAGCCTCATTGAGGTTCCGGATGGGGAGAGTTTCCCGGAGACGTCTGCGTCGATCGTTCCGCTTCCTGTTGTGGTCACGTCGGGTGTTCTTGTCTTCGGTGGTCTCGTTGGGAGGTGCGTTGGCAGACAACTCATCCTCTGAGATATCGTCAAGGTACCGGTCGGGTCGATTTTTCGAGGTCCCAGCATCTCCGGTTGTCATGAAGACTTCACGGTTGGGAGTGCAGAGACTGGAGTCAGTAGTCGCCACCTCGGTGGGTGTGTGCTCGTCGTTTGGAGCCAGCGGGGTCCCCTCCTGGAAGGGGAGTGAATCGAGGTAGGCGACGCAGCGTGAATTGTCGTCCGTCAGGTCTGCGGGTTTGCGGTCGGGCGAATCTGCCGGCGGGAGTAGATGTAATGACCAGGCCAGTGGCAGGACATGACAGCGGTTCCTCAGTCATGTTGAGCTCGGACTCGGACTCGATTGGGTCCGATCCGAAGTCGAACTCGTAGGGAGATTCCGAGTAGTAGCCGGTTGCGGTGTTGGAGTCCGAGGAGTACTCGGAGGTGATCTCCTTGCCGGCCCAGCGTGCGGCGAGGGCTTCCGCGTGGACCCTGCTAGAGTTGCAGAGACCGTATGGGAAGTGCTCGTGGAGGGGGACCGCTTCACACGATGGCTCAGGAGCCGGCTCGCATGAAACGATCTAAGGCGACGTCGAGTTCGAGGTGGAAGCGGATCCAAACTCGAAATCGGCGACTTGATGGCAGAGCGAAAATTCATCGAATTTTTCGACGAGTTGACCGGTGATGACTTCGGGAAGCGTCATGAGCCCGGTCTCCAGATCCGGAGTCATGGTGAGGTAGCGCTGGAACGATCTAGCGCCGTCAGCGGTGCAGACCCAGGAGCCGAAGACGAAGGTGTCGCCGCAATTGAAAACGGCGGTTGGCTTGATGACGATTGAAGCCGTCGAGTTCGCCATGTGATCTTCGGCGAGAGCCCCTACCTGGCGCGCCAGCTGTCGGTATTTTAGACCGGCAACCTACCAAGGGGAGTACCCGAGGTAGATGAATGTGGCCTCGCCGAGATCGGTAACTCAAAGGAGAGATACGTGGCACACAATTTAGACAGGTTCGGGCCGCGAGGTGCGCAATACCCTACGTCCTGTATGCTGCGTAGCTCTGGATTGATTGGGTGTGTTTACAAGATGATGCGGATGATCAGATAGGGGTCCCTGCCTCGCCTTATATAGTCCGGGAGGCAGGGTTACAAGTCGGTTTGCCAGAGGAGTACTAGTCGTGTACGGCTAGGAGTACTCTACATGGATCCGGACATGTCTAGCTTCCTAACTGAGTACTAATCCTCTGTAAGTCTTGCGCTCCACGCCAACAAGTGCCGTGTAGCCCAAGTCGAGTAGTCCCAGGGGTCCACGGAGTAGTCGGTCCCAGTACCCACCTGAGTAGTGGGCCCAGGGATGTCTGTACGACATATTCTACCCCTGCTTTGTAAGTATTACTCTTCTTTTCTATAATGGAAAATGATTTTGTTGTGGGGATCTCCCCCACAGTCGTTTGCTAAAAAAAGGCTTGTACTGTGCATGATGCAAGAGTTGTAAAGTTTCATCTTGGATTTCAAACAAAGCAACACACAAGGATTATTTCTAAAAACATACACCGAAAATTTCTTGTTATATGGCATTAATTGCAAGTATGGAAATTATTGTGAACGGGCCTGAGAACATCAACAATTAATATACTACCACATAAGCTTTTTTGATGACATGGCATCAACTTAATGAAGGGAGAGAAGATCACAGGGTGATGACCCTAGATGGGTACAGTTTACTAATACTTATACCCCTGCATTGGGAGAAGATCACAGGGTCATGTGATGACAAATGCAAGATTTAAATGCTGCATCCTATCTATGAAACTATGCCCATGTACATGTGTATTGAGAGTGATAGGGTCATCATGCTGAAAAGCTAATATGGCAACTTGGTAATTATGCCCATGACACTGCCATTGAGATTGACCTTAGGTTGGAACCCCTTCAGAAGCGGATTTCGAAAAGATTTTTTTTAGAAATAGTATGTACAAAAATTATCAATTAATGTCTAGGTTGGATCTGCATGCCTACGTATTCACGCAAAATATTTTATATTTCTAATTAGATCTAGCACAAATTGTGTTGTATGGCCAATAACTAAAAAAACACACATACTATATACCTCGCACTACTGCATAAAAGATTTGTAAAAGCAGTCGGATTTGCATTTCGGGGTGCGGACGTCAAAACCGCTCTTAGCTGTCGCTTGTAGAACTCCCGCACCTGAAAATCTATTTTTCAAGTGCGGGTGATGGCGTCACCCGCTCCTGGAAATACTTTTCCAGGTGCGGGTGACAACATCACTCGCTTCAGGAAATGCTATTTCCAGGTGCGGGTGAAAGCTTCATCTGTTCCTAGAAATATTATTCCTGCCAAATTTTTTACGCCAAATTTCTAAAATGCAGTTCAGTTCTCAAATAATTAATCCCTTCAAATTGAACACGACAATGTTAATTGACTAGTGAAGAGTATATACAATAGTGCAAGTTCAAACATCAACAACTACTACTTATAAATAAGTTCATACATCAACCACTAGTACTTATAAATTAGTTCATACATCAACCGTACCACTACTACTTATAAATAAGTTCGTACATCAACCACCAGTTGATTCATAGGGTCGTAATCCGGCACGCTCTTGTCGAAACGGAACATAGTTAATGTCTCCAATGGTCCAGCCTAGAACTCCATCAAAACAAGATAAAGCGCGTACTAGTGCACTCTGCTCTGCTTCCGGATGACTCTCACACATAGCACTGCAAATATCAAACATTGGATCGTCGGGTTAGCCTGTCCTGTAGAAAGTTAGAGTTGCTTGGTGCTTCCAATTTCTGGTGAAGAACGACTGCCCACCATAGTAATCCAAACCATTTTCCACAACTTGATTAAGAATTGCACGAAAGCTTATTGAGGCATAGGTTGAACTAGAGATATAATCCTACACAATAAGATGATGATGAGATAATAAACATATGAAAATTAAAAATATGTAACATGAACAAATTAATTAAGAATGAATATAGAGGAATTTTTTTATACTACATCTTGATGAGCGCTACAAAGCCTCTCAACGGTATGAACCACATTGCGTTCACCCGTACTGAGTTGCTGTCTTTTAAAATAGAAGAAGTCTCGCACGAAGCACCCAATATTATGAAGCTCCTCAATACATTTCTCCACGGCGGGAACCATTAGTTGTGGCATTCCTGGTAGCAATGTCCGTTAATCTACCAGACATATCGTCCAGAATATCTCTAAGACATCTAACATTTTTGATAAGCTACAATAATTTATATGTAACTAAAATTAGATATATATATTTTGCATGTGAAGTGTAAAACGATATCTATGTAAAGGAAATGACGATCATTATATCATGTACCATGTTGGCTATTGTTCCACATGTCTGATTACCCAATGGCAAGGCCATCTCGCGGTGACAGTGAAGGCCTTTACCCACACCTGGAAAGATTTTCCTTTTCTTAATTTGTACTTAAATTTAATTTTAATGTATTAAATGGTCTCAAATGAAAATTTTGTGAACTACAAATTTTTATGTCTTCTTAATATCTACAAGTTTGGTATATATTTTGTATTCATCTGATATGCGTGCTAAAATTTTGTGTTCAAATACTACATCCACTAATCTAGTAACACTTTAGTATTCATGTGTCGCTTTTACTCTCTCTCTCTCACACACACATATTCTTAAAAATCCACTAATTCCATATTTTGTAGTTAATTTATATATGATTCTTAAAAAATCTACTAATTCCATTTTTATTTAGTAAAAATCCACTAATTCCATTTATTTAGTAAAAAATCCATTAATTCCATTTTATTTAGTAAAAATCCACTAATTCCATTTATTTAGTAAAAATCCACTAATTCCATTATATTAGTAAAAAATCCCCTAATTCCATTTTATTTAGTAAAAAATCCACTATTTTGGAATTTGTGCTATGGGGTACTCCCCTACAGTTTCCTTCCAAAAAATACACTAATTCCGTTGCATCCAATTCATCATCCTCACTACTCATTTATTCATATAGGTTTCATACATATATACTCATGCATATACTAATTTATTTATATAGGTTACATACATTTTAACCTTGGTGACTGTTACATACATACTCATTATAACTTTTGATTGTATACTCATGCTTCTATATAATCACAAAGTCCTCTTGAAAAATTTATAATTTTAATATTTCAAAATTAGAGAACCTATAATATTTTGAAGTATTAAAGAATATTAATGATATAAAGTTTATTTAACCATGAGAACAATTTTTCGAGCGGGTGACGCCGTCAACCGCTCCTGAATATCATTTTTCAGGTGCGGGTGACGCCATCACCCGCTCCTGAAAATATTCCCATTTTCAGTATTTTCAGGAGCGGGTGATGGCGTCACCCGCACCAAAAAATTATTTTCAAGTGCAGTTGACGGCGTCACCCACTCTCAAAACTTATTTCTAGATGCGGGTCAGTTTGCTACAGTGTCGCACCTTTTTGTTAGATCGGTCGGCAAATTCGACTGCCCCTAGAAAAAATCGGAGCACTCTTACAAATCTTTTCTATAGTAGTGTCAATTGTCTTGTTGGCCATCTTGTAGCCATATCCTCATTTCAAAACCACTCTTGGTCAAAATGACAATGTATCTGATCTTTACATGCATATTGGTAGAAACAAGAAATGAACAAGAAGAAAACGACCAGCCAGGTACGGCGGTGCGAGCAGGTCGTCAACTGCACGGTCTGCACGAATAATGCCACCCGCCTTTTGTAGGCCACCGGCTCCACCGGCCACCGCTTTGCTAGCTTTTTCCGACTGTCTGTGTCTGACTATGGGCCCCAAATTAAACGAGCCGCTACGGCTTGTGGTGAAGGATGCCCCTGGCGTACACGGCGGCCTCCACGAAGGACGTGATCTCGTCGGCGACGTCGGTCACGTTGCACCGGCTCCCCTGGAACGTCGCCGCCGCCGCCACCGTCGCCGTCGGCGACGACATCACCGCTGCCACGCAGTCCAGCAGGCTCTGGTTGCACCACAGGTTCAGGTAGTCGTCTGCAATCGTAAAGGGATTAGTTTCTCTGTTCATGGAGAAATTAACGATTCTTTTTGGGAAAAAAAAGAAAGAAAAAGCATTTCGTCTTTGAAAGTCTGTGCGCGTACTGTCGGTGGCCTGGACGCAGGCGTCGTGGATCATGCAGCAGGCGTCGAGGTCGTCGCAGGGGGCCTCGCCGGGGCACCCCGTGTACCGCACGCCGCAGTACTTGCCGTAACGCATCAGCGGCGCCACTGCATGCCGGCGATCGATTCGGCGAGAGATCAAATCAGTTCCACGCAGGATTCAGACCTCAGCGGCTGATCGATCAGAGAACACGTACCAGTGCAGTGCTCGGACTCGCAGGTTCGGCTGCACTCCTGCGGAAGGACGTCACGGCACACCACGATGAGCAAGCACACACGCGTGCCAAGATGGATCGAGCTGAGTGTAGCTAGCTAGGATCATACCGACGCCGCGTCGCCGCCGAAGATGCTGGCGGCAGCGTGCGGTGAGCGATCGGCGACGGCGGCAAGCAGCAGGAGGAGGAGGAGGAGAGGACGAACAAGACAGCGGCGGCGACCACTGTGCCGCCGCTGTTGCCGCAGGGCACCACGGCAGGCCATGAGCTCCCTGCTGCTGCTGCGGTCCATTTGCACTACTGCCTCGCTACGACGAGCTCAGTGTCAATGGACGATATCCAAAGCAAGGCTGACGAGTACTTGCATTATATTGTGTGGTTTACTGCAGAAGGTTTTTCAGTATAGTGAAGCTATATGAATGCCATGTTGTGCGCTAAAGTTTGGTTGCTAATTGGTTGGGAAAAAGAAAGGCAGCAGTTCGGAGTAGCCCACCGGTGTGGCTTGGCTTAACAAACTGACGACGGCTCATCAGGCCTGACTATGACCTAATACTTTGTTGCTTTGCCATCGATCCATTCGATTCATTGTGTTAGAGTAGAGCGATTTTTCCCACGTGTTCTCAGCACAATTTATTCATGACCGTTGAAGTGAAAATCGACGGCATCCGAGACATCCGGGAGCATCTCCGGCATCCGGTCCATCCGGGCCATCCACTCCAGGAAATGGCCGGCCCATGATAGATGGGGCTAAGAACCAACGTTCTCCAATGCAATTTCGGTGTTAGAGAAAGACTCTACTTTGGGTACGACGGCGCCTCTGGCGCTCCCGTGCACCCGACAGATGCAAGCTGTCGGATGCATCACGGACACACTAGATGCACTCATGAAAGATGATGCCTTTGGACTCAAGGTGTGATTTGATAAAAGTGCAGTGGCTAAAATGCAAAACCGTATTGCTGCAGCCAGTGGATCTGACGCGTCCGTGATGCATCCGACGGCTCGCATCCGTTGGGTGCACGGAGCACCAGAGGGCACCCGGAGCACAGGATGCTTTCTCGTGTGTTATTGCGACCAGAGAAAGAAGGATTACTTGAGGTTATCCACATGATGTGATCGAATACCGTTGGGTTTTTTTTTAATAAATCGCATAAACAAGTTGATTCTTCGGTGGATGTATCAAGTTAGCTCAACTGCATGAGCGGCCAACGGGCTCATCAGGGTGGACTGGTGGTTGTCTGCCCGGTGATTCGAGATCTCGATCGCCACATGAGTACATGACCACCATGGCACCAATGCATGCATCTCCCTTCTTTTTTATTTGTTGTTTTGTTCGCTTGGAATCGTTGGCAGCAGGATATATATCCATGGCCATGCTGTGCCCCGGCCGGGCACTTTTCCGGGAGAGGACATGCCAACTCGGCTAGCAAAGGGAGATACATGATCAAGTCGCCTAGTTGCATATATTTAGTTTCTTTGTTCTATATTGTAGGCTGTTTGATTTTTCTAACTTCAAATTTGACCACCCGTCTTATTAAAAAGATTGTGCAAAATATCATATTTTTGTTGAGCCTTTATTAATAGAAGTTCTTCAAAACTGACTTAAGTTTTTTAAATGAGATTAACGGTCAAATTTGAGGTAAAAAAAAGTCAAACGACATACAATTTGAAATGGATGGAGTACTTGCATGCCATGTCCTTTTGTAGTCACCGTTTCTTCTTGGGGGGCCAAAGACTGGCTTTACTTTGTTTTGCCATTCCTTCGGAAGCAAACCAAAAATATGGTGGCCAAATTGGTGTACCAGCAGAAAATTTAGCAACGTTCCTGGGCTGGGCCTTTAAGTAAACAAAACAAACATGTCTATGTATTGATTGATTGATTGATTGATTTGATGACGAAATACAAATTTGCATGTGTGGTCTACTTTCCCTGGGCCGGGCCTTTAATTTCTTTTACCTTATCGAGTATAACGGGCCTCTAGTCACTGAGAAGGTCTACCATTATGCCAAACCCATTAACGAGTATATACTTGCAGTCCGATGGTAGGACGGTCTAGTGTGACGCTACCACCAGGATTTAAATCCTAGTGCTCACACTTTTTCTTTAGATTTTCTTAGGATTTATCGGCGTTATGTGTTAAGTGGTAAGCGACGTTCCCGTCAACGACGAGTAGACCTGAGCATTCCACGGGCCGGGCCGGGTTCGGGCCGGGCCGAAAAAATACCCGGGTTTTTCGGGCTGAGAAAATCCTGCCCATGACCGTCCCATGGGACGTGTCAGGCCTCAGTTTTCGGGCCGGGCCCGGGCTTGGGCGGGCCGCCCGCGTATTTTATAGTGTAAAGTAACTAAAAACAGCATTTCGGGCCGGGCTCGGGCCAAAAAAAATTTTCGCGGGCTTCAAGATCTCTGCCCACGCCCGTCCAGTAAAGTCCGTGGGCGGGCCTGGCGCGGGCCGGGTCGGGCCGGGCCAAAAATGCTCAGGTATAACGACGAGGCGCCAATGGTGACTTCGGGAATCTCCAGATCTGTCGGGTGCTCAGTCCTTCGAAGGTGGGGGTAGGATTTGCGTACATGAGGTCATAGGAGTGAGTGTGCGTGCGTATTGTGAGTGTCTGCATTGTACTGTGTAATTTATAAAAAAAACAAAATTGTTCGCATGTTTTGCAACTTCCTAAAGCGATATAATGTTACGAGTTGTTGAATGGTGTGTACAATTTACATTTTTTTTATAGCGAACGTCGTCGGATGCTTGAGAGATCCAACCATCCAAGTGTCGATCATTGAAGAAAAAAACAGTCCTAGTCTCCAACACGATCAGTTGCTGGCTCATCCACTCAAACATAAAAAAAAATCAACTGCTATCATATTGGAAACAAAACAAATGGGGTATGTTTGCAAAACAGCCATCTTTATCATTCAACTATAGGCCAAAGCTCAATTTCGTCCCCGAAACTACTAAAGTGGTCGTTTTAGTCCTCAGATTTTTCTTTTAAGTCCATTCTCGTCCCTCATCCTACAAAGTGATATAATGTTACAAGTTGTTTGGTGTGTGCAATTTACATTTTTTTATAGCGAACGTCGGATGCTTGAGAGATCCAACCGTCCAAGTGCTGATCTTTGAAGAAAAAACAGTCCAAGTCTCCAACACGATCAGTTGATGGCTCGTCCACTCAAACATAAAAAAAATCAAACTGCTTTCATATTGGAAACAATACAAATGGGGTATGTTTGCAAAACAGCCATCTTCATCCCTCAACTATAGGCCAAAGCACAGTTTCGTCCCCAAAACTACTAAAGTGGACATTTTAGTCCTCAGACTTTTCTTTTACGTTCATTCTCGTCCCTCGTCCTACAAAGTGATATAATGTTACAAGTTGTTGAATGGTGTGTACAATTTACATTTTTTTATAGCGTACGTCGGATGCTTGAGAGATCCAACCTGTCGATCCTTGAAGAAAAAAAATAGTCCAAGTCTCCAACATGATCAGTTTGCTGGCTCATCCACTCAAACATAAAAAAAAATCAAAGACTTGTTTAGTTTGCTAAAGTTTCTAACGTTTTCTCCACTCTCTTTCCATCACATCACATTAAATACGCCAAAAGACATATGTTCGGAGTATTAAATATAGGTAAAAAATAACTAATTACACAGTTTTGATGTACTTCGCGACACGAATCTTTTGAGTCTAGTTAGGCCATGGTAGGATAATATTTACCACAAACAAACGAAACGTGCTACAGGAGTTCGAAACGTTGAAAAGGCAATTTTTCCAACAACTAAACAAGGCCCAACTGCTATTATATTGGAATGTGGTATGTTGCAAAACAGCCATCTTCATCCCTCAACTATAGGCCAAAGCTCAGTTTCGTCCCCGAACTAATAAAGTGGTCGTTTCAGTCCTTAGACTTTTCTTTTACGTTCATTATCGTCCCTCGTCCTATGTCATGCTCTCACACCACGTCAGCTCCAACACTACCGCTACCGCCAACGTGCATACCCCTATTGCTAACTGGTGGTTGGTGTTGGATTTGGAGAGGGCGTGGAAGAGTTTCGTGCATCTGTGTTATTTTTGAGCCACCGCAACTCCACTCAATAGCGAGAAGCATGGCGTACTGGGCATGCTATGGTGCTTATAATGATTTGAAAAATAGAACAATTATTGTTTTGATTTATAAAAGCAGCGAGAAGCAGATTTCATTGCTCATGCTTGGAATTTGAAGACGGAGTAGGGAGAGGTTAGTTTGATTAAGAGAAGGCGTTCTGTTCAGGTGGTTGGCCATTGGTTTCAATTACCATGGCTAGTTTCAGTAGGCTCAATCTGATGCTTTGAATGGTTGCCGGTCCATTCGGGAGGGGCGGCAGCTTGGCTTGTTGCAGCATCTGACGTGGTTGAACAGCGTGGCATGCCACGTAGGACAAGAGATGAAATTGAGCTTAAAATAAAAGTTTGGGGACCGAAACGACTACTTTGATAGTTTGAGGACTAAAATAATCCCCAGCTGATAATTGAGGGACAAAAACGCCTATTATGCCTTTGCAATACATCTATATTATATCTTCTCCAAAAGTGCTAGTACCGAAAAGAAATACAGTACATCTTTGTAGACTATTGAGGTAAACATTCACCCTATCTTGAACATACGCTTTTCTTCATGTTGGTAGAAAACCATTCAGTTCCTAGCGGAGGTCAAAATGAAGGAAACAATTTACCTTTGTATGGGCCAAAATGCCGAATATAGCGGAGGGCTTCAAGCCCAAAAGGAAAATAGAAAGGAAAATGTTCTTTTGACGTCCCGCACTTATTGTCAAAGTCCGACTTTCATCTCTCATATGCAAAACTGGGTGGCTAGGTCCCTCAGTAATCAAATCCGTTTATCTTTGGCACACCGCTGTTTTGGTGGGTAGTTTTCACAAGATGTGGCGATGGGTCCTACATGCCAAGTGCATGTGGTGGTGGATCTCATGTGTCATGTGGCTTTCTCCCCCTCTCCTCTTGCTCCACCGTACGAGCCTGTCGTGTCACCTCACTTCGCGTGCTCCGTCACAGGAGCCCACCGCCACCCCGGCCGTCTTTCTCCACCGCACAAGCTCGCCGCCACTTCGCTCGTCTTACTCCACACTGCACTAGCCCGCCGCCGCAAAGGTCACTCGAATCTATTAGATTTGCTGCAAGATCCACCACGGAGAAGGTGAGATCGAGTTCCTAATACCCATGTCCGAGCTCCTTCAAGCACAATGGGAGGGTGGTGCTAGCAAATCGACAAGGTCACGCTTCCCACTGGCTAGCCGTCGCTGGACTCAACGATCCTAGAGCTCCATCGTTCTAGATTGGGATGGAGAGATAGAAAGAAAGCAGTACATAGGAGAAAGGGAAGGAGGATGAATGAGAAAGGGGAGAAGATAGTCAAGTGGCATGAGTCCCACGATCACATGTACCTGGCATGTGGAACTCAACGCCGCCTCATGCGAAAACTACACTCCAAAACAAATTGAGGGACGAAAATAAACGGATGTGATAGTTGAGGGACTCCACAACCACCCTCCAAAACAGCAAGTGACAAAAACAGTGGCGGAGCCAGAAAAAAATTATAGCTGGGGCGAATTGACTCGATTAGGAAGTAAAAAAATGCAAATTCAGAATTATATATTACAACCGTCACAAACTACAACAAAAAATGGATAAGCAATATCAGACTGCACACAAGGTCATCTTTCTTCTCATGCACGTTATTTGCTCGTTTATGGGCACCTGACGTCATGTTTGGCACACAATCGGATGGGTAGAGGCAAGGGTGTCTAGAGGTGTAAGAGAAATAGTATGCTAGCATACTGGTAGCTGGGGCGGCCGCCCCACCCGCCGATAGGGTAGCTCCGCCCCTGGAAAAAAATAAACAAATTTGATAGTTGAGAGACTTAGATACCTGATTTTGTGATGAAGGACGAAAGTTAGACTTCGACAATAGATGAGATGAGACGTCAAAATGTTGTTTTCCAAATAGAAAAATGAAGGAAACGATTTACCTCTGTGTGGGCCGAAATGACGAATAAAACGGCCTAATGGGCTTGAGGCCCTTGAGGAAAACGTTGAGAGAGAACAAAAAAATCAGGTGCTAGCTATCTCGTTGGAGACACTGCAAATTGCAATACAAAAAAAAGTACAGTACATCTTTGTAGACCACGAAGGTAAATATATATATAAAAAGTTACCACCGAAAAAAAATAAAAAGAAATACGGATCCTATACACAGAGAAGCATGGGCGAAGGTTCACCTCCCATCCCATCTCCATCTCCCCCAAGATTGACCGCCCGCCCGCCCAAGCCTCCCTCCCCACCTCCCGTTCCCCGCCCGCACCACGACCGCACAGCAAACACCACTCCCACCAACCCCATACCGCCACGTGTCCCACCGACCACGCCCCGTCCACCCACACGCCGGGCCACACGACCTCCCCCCGCACCCGCTTCCCGCGCCGCGCGCCCCGCCCCCTTGACCGCCACGTCATCCCACTGCCATGCGGGCCCCGCTCTCCCCGCGCGCCCCTCCTCAAATGCCCCCACCCCCTCCGCCTCCGCACAACCGCGTCGCTTCCACCCCACAGGAGATCCCCCAACCCTGTAACCGCCCCTGTTGCCGGCGAGAGCTCTCCCCCGATCCCGATACGCCGCGGCCGGCCGCTCCTCCCCCACCACCAACCCGCAGCCATGTCGCCGTCGGAGCCGACGCGGGAGGAGAGCGTGTACATGGCCAAGCTGGCGGAGCAGGCGGAGCGGTACGAGGAGATGGTGGAGTTCATGGAGCGCGTGGCGCGGTCGGCCGGCGGGGCCGGCGGCGGGGAGGAGCTCTCCGTCGAGGAGCGCAACCTGCTGTCCGTCGCCTACAAGAACGTCATCGGCGCCCGCAGGGCCTCGTGGCGGATCATCTCCTCCATCGAGCAGAAGGAGGAGGGCCGCGGGAACGAGGCCCACGCCGCCTCCATCCGCGCCTACCGCTCCAAGATCGAGGCCGAGCTCGCCCGCATCTGCGACGGCATCCTCGCCCTCCTTGACTCCCACCTCGTCCCCTCCGCCGGCGCCGCCGAGTCCAAGGTCTTCTACCTCAAGATGAAGGGCGACTACCACAGGTATACGCACCAGTCCCTTTGTGAGATCTAGCCTCTTTCTTATCCTGGTCTGTGGTTAGATGGTGCGATCCGTGTACGGAGCGAACGAGGAGTGAGGTTTGTTGGCGGATAAACTCCAGATCTCTGTGTCTGGGCTATGATAAGGGGCGTAGATTTCGAAGATAGATTATTGGTAGGTTACGATTTGATTTCCGGCCTGTGACATGGGCCATGGTTGTTGGCGGATAAGTCAAAGTTTAAGGTGTGGTCTTTTTTGTTTGAATTTTTTGTGGTCTAGGTTCGTGTTATTGGTGGTTGAAAGTCAAGAAAAGGAAATAGATTCTGATGTTTGTGACGTTTGTAAGAGGGGGTTCGGTTCCCCCTCTTTCTTAATACTGCACACTGATGTTGCAATGTATGGCATAGTTTATATTATTGGTGTGGCAGTTTATAATTTGTGTACATGATTGGTGCTATGTGATATGGTTGATGGCTATGTATTTGCGGCCTGCGTTGTTTATCTGTGTCTGATTTATCCTTGTGGTGAATTTGCAGGTACCTTGCTGAGTTCAAGTCAGGTGCAGAGAGGAAGGAAGCTGCAGAGAGCACCATGAATGCTTATAAGGCTGCCCAGGTTAGATATCTAACGAAAACAAACCTTATTTTTGTGTGTACATGTTAATGGATTGATCATATATCTGTAAATTGGGATTGACTTTGTGCGTACATGTTAATGGATTGATCATATATCTGTAAATTGGGATTGACTGTTGGTATTGCCTTTTGTGTTGTAGGATATTGCTCTTGCAGATCTGGCTCCTACCCACCCCATCAGGCTTGGTCTTGCACTTAACTTCTCAGTGTTCTACTATGAGATTCTGAACTCCCCTGATCGTGCTTGCAACCTCGCCAAGCAGGTCTGCTTCTGCTCTCTCTACCTCTCTTTAGTGTGCATGGCATGTGAGGTTTCTTTCATGAGATGATTTGTTCTAGATTTGCATTGTTGGACGTGGCTTAGCGCATAATGGTGCTTTTCTCACCTTTTACTTTAAGACATGTTTTTCTTTGAAGTCGTAGGTTCATGAATGCTAACCATTCTTTAAAAGACAGTCAAGGCTATAAGGAAAACACTGCAACTTTGATTGTCCGATCACTGACTATAAGCTGTGCTTGTTTTTGTTCATGTGTAATAACTGGAACATTACTGCTTACCATTAAGTGTGCCAAGTTCTAGTAGTGGCACTATTTACTTTGAAGTGGCAGCAATGTTTCAATCTTTCCTCATTTTATGTTTCAAGTTTTTGTTCCTGTTTCATATTTCACCCCATTTGACTATTGCAACTTCCATTTATATTCTTATTCTGTGAAAAGTAAGATGTTTAATTGCCTTTGCTGTTGGTTCTCCACTGAAATTGACATGTCTCGCTGCATACATTTCTACTTTGTATTACTAACAACCAAATGTTGAAAGTTAACTTAGTTATGCTATTACAGAACTGTTTGTTTATTACTGACAGATGGTCTAGAATACTAAAGACACCACACATGCATAACCAGTTGTTTCTAATTCTAATTTCTGAAGTCTTCTGCCATGTTTGTCATAACTTAGACAATCTCAATTCTCAACTACAATGCATCGAAGTGACCTTGATATTTACTTCACATTTATTTGCTGGAGTTGACATGGAATTCAATGTCTGTAGGCTTTTGATGAGGCCATCTCTGAGCTAGACAGTCTGGGTGAGGAGTCCTACAAGGACAGCACTCTGATCATGCAGCTCCTGCGCGACAACCTGACCCTATGGACCTCTGACACCAATGTGAGTTTCCTAGTTTTCTTTTTAATCTCTTTAACCTTCTTAGATTCTTTGCCATGGTTCTCATCTGACCTTGTTCTCTCCTTCAACCTCAGGAGGATGGAGGTGACGAGATTAAGGAAGCTGCTGCCCCGAAGGAATCCGGAGAGGGTCAGTAAGATGGATCCAAGCTCCCGACCCTGTCCATCTGCTGATGTTTGGGAGTGACCTGAGCCAATGTTCCTGGATTTCGATAGCTATCTCCTAGTATACGTACCTCAAACGTCGTCATCACTGGACGATGCTGCATTGTTGCTGTTTAATTACGTACCTTAGATGTCTGTTGTCGCATGCTTTTGTTTCTGTTTTAAGTTCGATAAAGTGATGGCTGGATGCTGGTTTTCATGCTCCAATCTGGCCACCAGGGGAAAAACCTGCTGTTATTAGAATGATTGCTTATGTTACTTGACCTATGGAGTATTTGACAGGCCTGCTGCCAGTAGTATTTTGTTGAGATGGCTTTGCAATTCTTGTGTGTTCCTTACCTATCTGAGCTTTGAATCATCTGAAAATTCAGAATGCATGGAAGATGTGCTTCGGGATGTGATGAGCAATACATGGCTCTGAGTGTTTCATCAGGCAGCTGTCCGAAAGCAGCACGCACTTGGGAGGTATTTTTTGGGTCGTTTGGGACCATCATGAACCTGATGCCCGTCAGGGACCAAGAATCCATTCCATCCTATAGGTTTGTGGTGGTGCCCAAGATTCTCGAGTCCGATCCGATTGGCATATGCGTTTTGCAGTATTCTGTATACAATCATACGATCCCGCCACAATCCAATAATTGTGCCGCGCCGTTGATCTTCAGAGCATAATCATTCAGTAATCAGTACCATGCTTGCTGCGCTATCACGAAACTCGCTTTCGTTCTCCAGCTCATCTTTCACGAAAGCAACATCTCGCCGTTTCTATTCCAACGTCTGTTGTCCTCTTGAACGGGAACTTGGACATAAATGGGCGGAAGCAGCAATGAGGAAAAAGTGCTGACCACGAGCCTTTGGAATTGGAGGCACTTAAGAGTTTTTCAAACATCACTTGCAAAGAAAATCAACCGCTTAGTACGCTGTGACCTCTACAAGGCATCGATATCATAGACCGAAGCTGCGGCGGGCATCAATATCATCATATCATAGACTGAAGCAGCAGCGGCTTTGATATATGAATTTTGATGCCTACCAGGCATGGACATACAATTAAACTCCATACAAATATGAACAGATACAATCAACTTGATACAAACTTGAGCACATGAATTTACAATCTAGTTAATTTTTTTGGGTTTTCTGGAAACAAAAAAGATCCACATATAGACCACAATAATATGTATCTAGATCGATGCGAGAAAACATCTCGGATGACAACAACAGAGTACACTACAGGACCTAACTTCTCTTTTTTCAGACCAATTTTCTACTACTTTATACCGAAGGGGATGCAAGAAAACAGCCCCCATGACAACAGCAATGTAGACTAAACTCTCCAGAACTAACCTCTTTTTTTCAGTTTAACTTCCACTATTTTTTACTACTGATGCAGAATAAGGTAGCAGGTTGAAAGTAGGTCCCATTAGGATCAGATCCACATCCATGTGAGAAGAATGGATCACTCTTCATCTTCACCGGGCCTGCTTGCGAGACAGAGCTCATGGAGCTCGTTCAGGATCCACTCCTCCCCAGTGTGGCCTCCCAGAACCAGGACCCTTGTCCCACCCACCACACATGTACTGTGTCCCCAGGCGAACTTCGGTGGCTGCCCGGGGACATTCAGGATCCGCCATGCCGGTTTCTCCTCGGCAGGGTCAATCAGGAACAGCTGCGCTGGGGAGTGCAGACCAGCAATTGAACCGCCAAATATGATGATTCTCCCACATGGCAGGCTCACAGCGACATGGTCAAGCCTTGGCGGTGGGCCGACATTTGGGAACCCGATTGTTGCCAGTTGCCTCCACTGGGGACTGTCTTCACCAACATCCAGGGTGTATGCGTCACTTGAGCGAAGCCGGAGCGAGCCGCTCAGTGCCAGCCCACCATACATGAACAGTTTGGTCGTACCGTATACAGACATGGTGTGGCCAAGGCGGGATGGCGGTGACCAGGATGTAGGAATTTCCCTCCATGCTGGTTTTTCCTTTGTGAGGTCAAGAAGGAAGGTGTCGCTGAGAAGAACACCAGACTCTGTGCACCCACCTGAGACAACAAGCTTTGAGCCATCCAAAGTGCACGAGCTGTGCCAAGACCGTGGCAGTGGAGGACCCTCACTTGCAACCTCCCTCCACGTAGGCTGCTGAGCATCAAGGTCAAGGACGAAGACATCGTTGAGCAAACCTCGCTGTCCACAGCCTCCAAATACTACCAACCATGACCCGTTCAGCCATGATAGAGTGTGTCCCCATCGGCCAGGTGGGGAGGCAGAGACCTTGACACGGCGCCATTCTGGCCTTGCAGCCTCCAAGTTAAGCACAAACGTGTCATCCATTGGCTGCATGTTGACTCCCTCCCCTCCAAACAGGACAAGGCGATTACCAACAGCACATGCACTGAAGTTGCAACGGGAAGGCTCCACACGTCCTCCAACTGTGAACTTCCTCCATGACGCTGCCTCAAGCGTTGTTAGCTCTCTTGCAAGGCGACCCCATCGTAACATCTTGGTGCTCATCTCAAGCCTTACAGTGACATCTCTTCCCCATGCATTCTGGCAGACCATCTTCCTCAGGTGATCGTTCTTGGTTAGTTCATGCATTCTGGTACAGACTGATCCAATCGATGCTACATCTCTTGGTGATAAGCGAGATAAGATGTTGTGTGCAAGTACTTCGTCTGACAATTGGAGGATACCACAGTAATCTGAGCTCTGCATTTTTGGAGTATGTTCATGAGAAGCTGAGTTCACATCTAGAATAGTAGGCCTGTGGTTGGAGTTGGACTGTTGTTTATACACTGGATATGATATATTGCTGAGATCAATGTTTGCCTCACAGAATAGCTGGATTCCAATAACATGTGTCACAGAGCCATCATCCCCATGCATAGGAATGAGCCTTAATCTGTTGTAAAGTGGAGCACCATCCTTCCGAAAATTGAGCAGCTCGCCTTGGAATTCAATCCCCTCATTCAGGCATCGCCGAATCTCTGAAACAACCATGGGATCAACAAGGGGATGTCGCCTTTGTGCACGTGGATCCCGAAATTGCAGGAATCGGCTGAAAGACAAGTTTGAGTGAACACAGTTCGTGAGATGCTTCAATAGGCCTTCCGTCAAGTTTTCAGTGTCAGCAATTTAAAAATTGGTAATAGTAAAACAAGCAGTCAGTATCTACTGTAAAATATTCTTGTATAGAAAGAACAAATATTTACTCATCGACTAAGTTGACATCAACAATAAAGGCTAAAAATGTATATTACTCCCTCCGTTTGAAAATACTTGTCATTCTGGTTTTTCTACGTACATTCCCTTTATTATGTACGTGGACATAATATATATCTAGGTGCATAACAAAGTGATTGCATCTTGAAAAGCCAGAATGACAAGTATTTTGAAATGGAGGGAGTATCATGCTACTGATTTAGGCACAGAATTTGAATTTCAACCAGTTTCAGTACTGAAGTTGTTAGTTAGATCTGATGCAAAATGCTTAAACAACTTCAGACTGGATCCAATGATCTAGGACCTTCTATTCAACACAATTACTGTGGAGTCAGATTAGAATTTCCAATGATATCCTGATTTTTCACCAAATATCCAATATCATAAAAAAAAAGTTTTACAAATGTGAAGAGTAGGAATAGCTAGTGAACTAGTGGTGGGAAGGCTAGCCCACCACTGATCTGGTCTCAAGACAACCGTCAACTCAGGGTGCCCACCCAGGTTATCATGGACTGCAAATCTTTTTTGTATACACATATATTCTAAGGTCTATTCTTGCATCATCCTTGTCTCTAGGTGCAAGTGGCCAACAGTAGCAGTGCAACCAAAGTATGAAGCAAAATATCTTATGGGTAGCCATCAACATGCTCTCCCACCCTCAGCTCACCAGAAAACCAAAACAGGCTCAGAGAAAGTTGAATGGATCTATGGACATTTCACTGTCGGTGCTCCTTTGCGATCTTAAACCCATTACTTACAATCCCATTGAAATAGTTTACCTGTAACATGAATAAGCCCAAAACTGGATCTCATCTGCTCCATCAATTATTTAAGAGATGTTTTTTACATGTTTGTTTGCATACACACAACACAGATTTTTGTTGATCTTGTACTCATCCCTAGCCTGCTTACTCTTACTACAGCATGACCAGTGGTCCACCAAATTATTTCACTACTGTCACCACCGACCATTATCTCAGTGACAGGCTGCATACCAAATTATCTTACGAAGGCAAACACTCTGAGGATCACTCAAATTGACACCGGCCGTCCAAATCTCACCATGCTACCACCAATGCTTCAATTAAAGTGTCACAAAATCCTAAGATCACAAAACTCCAATCAAAAGGCTTCACTACATTTTAACATCCTGCCAACAACAAACCACTACCCAATTCTGCCTTCGCCGCAGCATCATTAGCACACACATCGCTTGAATTGAATACCACAAACAATTGCCGTACCACACGGATCCTGTAATCAAAGGAGGGTATCACTAATGCGCCTCTAAATCCTAAATTCCGACTCTACCAGCTCGCCCGGGGCACGAAGCAAAGCAAGCGGCATTCTCCCGCATCGCAAGCAGAGCAAAAACAGAGCAAGGAAAACAGACAGGGGAGGTTCGGCGTACTGACCAGTTGCGGCCGAGCACCTCGTGGGCGCGGTACCCCGTGGCGGCCTCGAAGGCGGCGTTGACGTAGATGACGGGGAAGTCGACCTCCGCCGCGTCGGACACCACGATCGCCGCCGCCCTCTGCTCCCCCATACCCATACCCAAACCCACCCCCACCCCCGCCGCTGGCGCACCCCACGCCCACCCCTCCTCCTCCCCGTCCACCTCCATCCCCTCCTCCTCTCCCACCTCCCCGTCGTCCAACCCCTCCTCCTCCTCCCACAGCTTCATCCGCTTCACCGCCACCACGCCCCGGTCCCCCACCGCGACGTCGTCGAACATGCCAAGCTGCCCACCCTCTCTCTCCTCCCTACGGCTCTCTCTCTCTCCTCGGCGTGCGCGCCCGTGGTTTGGTGCGGGAGGAAATGTGAGATTCTGCCGGGGCGGCGAGATATTTCTGCACCTGGTTTTTATCGGCGCGGGGGGAGCAGGGCCAAAGGGGCGCGGGGTTGCGGGTTATTTACGGGATCTGCCACGCGGGGGGAGCGGGCGGGCGTGGCAGACGAAAAATATCTGCTGCGGAGGCGGTAGGGTGGGCCCTCGGCGGTAAGAGGGGCGGCGCTGGGTGGGGCCCTATAGCGTGGGATCGGATCCGACGGTGCACGTGGGTTTTCTTCGCTTTGCAGGGAAGAAATGGGAAGAAATGCCGTAGTACTACTACCCAGTGTACCTAGCAAATGTTTTTTTCTTTATTATACTCAACAAAATGCATTTCCTTTTTTCTAACCTTGTTTTGTGTTAGTTTGAAAATGATGGCATAATAGTACCTTGCATCGTCACGTGTAGAACATGCTTTGGTATCGAACTATGTATATGTGTGCAATATATTCTTATTTTTACAGTACTTAAACTATGTATATGTATTTATGAGAGAAAAGGAGTGGAGAATAGATGAGGTGGCATAGTGTACATCTGCAAAATATCTTGAAAATAACATCGTCACCTAAAGAAAATCAGGCTTTGCATTGGTTTCTCAAATATCCTCCAAAGTTGGTGCTTGTGTCCAAATCTTCTCATGCTTTCAGTTATGTGGATGGTTACTTCTATGTAAAGAGTGCTTGCCTAGTAGTTGTCAAGTACTATTTGAAATCTTTAATTAATTATTAGTGTTCTTTTTCTATTTCGAAGCAAACTCTTAAGCAAAGAGTTTGTCTAGTGTAGGCACTTATCTAGTGTAGATATATGCTACATGAGTCAGCATACTACATATTAAAATCGATTTAATCACCGCATATGCTAGTATTTAGAAAATGGAAGTATGTCTCCATCGCCGCCCATTGTCTAACGAGCCCCATCAGAAGAAAGATCTATAGTGACTAGAGCGCTAGACTACTATGCTTTACCACATGCTGCTTTAATTTTGTGAATGAAATTATTTTAGATGCCGGGATGTCAATATCTAGTCCACTCATGGGCTTTTACACCTATCGATTCGAAGCCCATGCACAAACTCTTCTAGTACTTACCTTCTGCAGTACTCACCAACACGATGGCATCATGACAATTTCTTGTTACATCTAGCAAATTGGTGTAATAATAAGTACACCCTCCATCTCTAAATATAGCTTCGTTTAGAATTTTTCAAAGTCAAATTTTTTCAACTTTGACCAACAATAACTCTTAAAATAATTATTTCAAACAGAAAAGATTACATATTTTGATAGTTCGTTTCATGATAAATCTATCGATATCATTTTTATGTTATTAGCATTTATGATTAATTCGTTATTCATGGTCAACGTTGAAAAAGTTTGACTTTGAAAAAGTCTAAACGAAAATATATTCTGAGACGGAGGGAGCAGGTAGCTAGGATCATTACCTGCAAGTAAAAAAATCACACTCCCATCCGTTCTAAATTTTGAATATATAACTTTTCAACTAAGTATACTTAATTTGCTTATCGTGTATTTAGAACAAGAGAGTATTAATATAATAAAAACACAATTTGTAGTAAACAAAAACAATCTTACGAGTTTTTTCACGCCAGATCAGATCTTCCCGAGAACATTCATTATAAATAAAAAAAAGCGATGAATGTTCATCCACCCACGCACCGGGACCAAGCGGCAGGCAAAGCGAGTCCAGAATCTTCCGTCGACTGCGCCAAAATATCCCCGACACCACCGGAGGGCAAAACCGTCACCCTGCGTCCTGCGACCCCCCAAAATAAAATATCGTGTCGCCCGCCCGCTCGATCTGCTTGCTGCTGTCCTCGACTCCTCGTCCACCCCAGGGTCCGGGTCTCCGGTGGGAGAAAAATATCTCCGCAGTGTGCGAGGGCCACTCGAGCGGCGCCACGTCACCACCGATCCCCGGCCTCGGAATGTTCGGCCGCCGCTTTTCCTTTTGCCGGCTCGCCGTCGCCGTCGCCGTAGGCGGTCGGCGGAGCCAAACGCGAGCGCGCGCCGGGCGGAGAGATTGCATTGGTTGGGGGGCTTCGGAGGAGAATGGAATGCGGTGCGGGTGTGCCAAAGGTTGTGTGTTTCCGGACGCGAGCAAAATTCGTGACGCCCTTGATGTGTGTAACAGGAAAGAGGAAAATAGTAAACGGTTTGCTAGCTTTTGGTATGGTTCGGTGCTGGTCACTGTTTAATCAATTTGCATGGGGGAGCAAAGTCACTTTATGTACACATACGCGGTAGTACATCATCATACTCTTGATGGTATGTACAAGTTTAAGGATCGACGATGTAGTTTAATCATCGCCGATTAACAAATCTAAAGTCAACCACATAGATTTTGAAAAAAAAATTGTATACCTATCCATAAGCACCGGCTAATTATCATCTCTTGTCTAACATTTACATTATTTTGATTAGTTGTAATGTAACGAAAATGATGATATAGGAATGAATTTAAAAAAATGGGGAAGAGCTCGAAAGTGCATGTCGCACTTGACTATCACAGGCCCTGCTTGGTTCTCTGATGTTAGTGTTAGTGCTAGTGTTAGTCTTTTGCACCCCCAACTAACATCTAACAAACTAACATCTTGGATTGGTTCTCTGATGTTATTGTTAGTGCTAGTGTTAGTCTTTTGCACCCCCGACTAACATCTAACAAACTAACATCTTGGATGCTTGGATGCATGTGTTACTTTTGCATGTAATGCTACTTTTGCAATCATTGGAGGATCTAGGGGGAGAGAGAAAAAGACTAAAAGGGGTGGGGTCCGCCAGAACTAGCATGTAATGCTACTTTTGCAATCATTAGAGGATCTAGGGGGAGAGAGAAAAAGAGTAAAAGGGGTGGGGGTCCACCAGAACTAACACCAAACTGACACTAAACACCTTCAACCAAGCATGCCCACAGTCTCCAACAATATTCTTAATGATCAGATATTCGTGCTACGCGTGCATGCCACACACGACGTGATTGCACCACCATCTGATTTGCAGAATACTGTCAACACATGTGGTTGATACGTTAAGTGCCTCCGATGAGGCACCACTGCCGTTTGCTTCCCTACTTTAAGACTAGCCAAATTCTTGTGCTCGAGCGGTTTGGGACAAAGAAATTGGTGTGTCTTGCCGCGTGCGCGCACGTCCTTGGCAGAAAGAAAGACTGGAATCTGGCCTGGGCCGAATCCAAAACGGCCTGACTTTAATTATTAGGCCGCGTTGTCCTTGTCGCAAATTGAACTATCTCCTCCTCCTCACTCCTCTGAGTACAATCTACTTTTAGATTTCAAATTTTGTCTCGATCAAAATACTAGTACTTGTGAGTTCTCAAGGGAAGGGTGGTACTTCGACCGTTTCTGCGTAGTAGTAGTGAATACAGTATCAAAACATAAATTTTAATAGACTCTTTATATTTGGTGATAAATTTGCTTAAATTTTGTTTAAAATTCTTCATAGTTTGCAATTGGGCACTTGCTTGAAAACTGAACGTTCCTGATAAATTTTCACTGGAACAAGAACAACGGTAGGCGTACTTGGTAACCAGATCTGGAGCCGACTTAGTCTTTTTTTTCCTTCTCAAGTTGGAAAAAATCAGGAGTTTATTGTGTCATTAACAGCTGATATGCACGAAGTTTATCTTATTTTCCAAAAACTTTATGCATTATTCTAAGTCATAACACTCACTGGCGAATCTAGGGGGTGGGCCGCGGCCCACCCTAAGATTCAGCCCAGAAGACTTCATCCTCTTAGTTTTCTTAGCCACCTTCTCTATTTGTGACGTTTGTATTGCAAATTTGCATTTTTTAGCATCAAGCAACAAGAAAGAGCAGGGTAATTCAGTGTTCCGTACTATAACTTGTTAGTATGTGCAGATTTGTAATCATGGTATTGGTAGCAAAATTTATTTGGACCACCCTAACTTTGAATCCTAGATTCCCCCCTGATAACACTGTCTAATTATCATAAGCATCGGCTAATTATCATCTCTTGTCTAATATTTACATTTATTTCTTAACACTATGTATTTTACTTTCACTCCCGATGATTCATATCCTCCTTTTCACCCTGTCTCTTTGCCTCGGTCTCCGGCTGTCTGCCCGAAACTGGTTAGTATACTTGTAGCCAGCAAAAGGTTGTGTAAGGGCGGAGCCAGAGGTGCTTATCGAGGTCATCTAACCTGATAACTTTGTTAAACTTAAGCAAAAAATAAAAAATAATTGTTCTTAGTAGTTGATGACCCGTGCTTGTATTAAGGATATGTTTGGTAGAGCTCCAACTGATACCGATCCTCTATGTAAGATGATTTTCCAGAGAAGTGATTTTGTGCCTAAAAGTGATTCTTTTTTGAGTAAAATGCACCAAAGGCCCATCTACTTGTATGGAGGTGTCACTCAGGTCCGTCAGCTCTCAAAGTGCATTTCTAAGTCCATAAACTTGTTGAGTCATTCACCAAATTTCCATAATTGTGCACATATGCTTCTAGTGCAGACATGACATGACGAATTGGCTCGAAGAAGCATCTCCTAGCCGAGGCATTTCATTGAGCTGCTTACGAGCGATACATGCTTGACATTCCCCAAGTTGAACGGCGACAGCCACCTCCCGTGCAGTGTTAGCCGTACACAAGGGGAGGTTGCCACCGTTTAGCTCGGGGAATGTCAAGCATGTGTTTGACAACCCGGATTCGATTCCCGTTGGAAGCATCTTCGCTAGAGTAGAAGATGGTCCTGTCGAGGCATGAACCTCGGCACCTGGCGTCCGCCCTGGTTAAATTCAGGTGACGCAGAGGGCTACTCTAGTCACTGGCCCCTTTTTCAAAAAATCTCGAGCATGTGTTGCCTGTATACATAACCTACTCAATGAAATGTCTCGGTTAGAAGATGCTTCTTCGAGCCAATTCATCATGTCGTACTAGTCCTTGAAGCATATGTGGATAGTTATGGACCTGTGATGAACGAATCAACGAGTTTATGAACCCAGAAATACATTTTCAGAGTTGATAAACCTGAGTGACACCCCTTACAAGTTGATGGACCTCTGGTGCATTTTACTCTTCTTTTCTATTCTCTAACATAAATTTTTAAAATCAGAATAGAGAATCACTCCACATAATCTCAGGAGAAGCTTTATTTTTTTTTCATCTTCCAGGCTCTTAGTTCATTTCAGAGAATCACTTCACATAATCACACAGAGAATCACTTCTATGTGAAAAATTGTTTGGCAGAGCTTTTATTGGAATTAGCGGAGATCAGCTTTGGAAGCTCTACTAAACTATCCATATTTGTTATACATGTGCCTCTGCTCCATTGTTGCACGTATATTTGTCCTTCACATTTAAGTTTTAAAATATACATCTTGTTAATGCTCAAATGTGGATCTCGTGTTAACCACAGTAAACTAAAAAAAGTGGGGGAAGAGCTCGAAAGTGCAAATGCTCAAATGTGGATCTCGTGTTAACCACATTATAATAAACTAAAAAAGGGGGGAAGAGAGCTCGAAAGTGCATGTAGCACTTGCCTATTATCACCGTCTCCAACCGATTTCTTAATGCTCAAGAGATTATCGTGCTAGGTGTGCATGCCACACACCAACGTAATTCCACCACAATTTCATTTTGATAGGGTCTGCTCATACATACACAGATGCGATAGATACGTTAGGGTGCCTCGGATGAGGCATTATCGCTGTACGTTCCCCACTTTTTAAAGTAGCCAAATCCTTGTGCTCAAGCGGTATGGGACAAAAGAATTGTGTCTGTTGCTGCGTGCGCGCGTATGCGTGGGCTTTCTCCTCGGCAGAAATCTGGGCCGAATCCAAATCGACCCGACTTAAAAAAATAGGCCGCGTTTGCTTGTTGCAAATTACGTTTTCCGGATTGTTTTCGTCTTATTGCGAGTGGTAGGTATATAGTATTCATATCAGATGCATAGTTTCGGGGAAAATGTACTATCTTCCTCTCACTTCTCAGAATATATCTCTTTTTTACCGAGAAAACTGTTTCGGCATCTCCCCTGCCCCGCTCGCCCCTCCCGCTAGAGGGACTCGAGAGGCCACCGCCACCGCCACCCTCTTCCCCCTCTTCCCTACCTCGCTGTCGTCGAAGGGGACCACCACAGGTCTGGCTGACCTCTAGAATGGCGACGGCGGGGCTCTCAGACTTCAATTTTACCTGTTTGCCAATTCCAGGCGGGGGACGGCGCGCGGCGGCCATAGTGGCCTCACGGCGGGGAGGGCCACAGCGCACATGGTCGACGCCGACATGGCTGAATCCGATGCCCCTCAGGCCGGATCTATGACGGGCGGGCGGGCAGTATCGCGTCGCGGGGTGGGCGTAGGGATGGCAACGGGGCTATCCCCGTCGGGTTTAGGCAGAACGTTCTGCCCCCCGACAGAACTAGATTCCCCCGCTCCCCGTCCCCGTCCCCCGACGGGGATCACACACCCGACGGGGACTTCGACCCCGAAAATTCCCCGAAATCCACAACTGTTAAATCTTCCTCAATTCAAAATCTTACTTTGAAACATCAAGGATTATACAAGAACGAAAAAGAAGAGCAAAATCAGACCAATCACAAATTCATAGACATCCCTGTACAGTTTGCTAGCAGCCTTCTCACTGAGCAAACAAATGAAAAAATGGGAACAATAATACACAAGAACTCACTGGTTGGAATCAAAGCTCATGGCGCAAAGCAAAGATAAAGAAAATGGAATCTTCCTGATGGACTCCCATGCGCCGTCATTCCTATACGGGGATGCAGGATTGCAGCATGAGCATTCAGACCCCAGGCAGCCTCACGGGATTTGGAGGACGTGCGCCAGCGCCACAGACGAGATTTGGAGTCCGGCATGGGGAGGGGCTGAGGCCGTGGACGCGCGCGTGGCGTTGGCGAGGGAGGCGGGCTGGCGGCTGAGTACCTGGAGGAGACGGGGGGCAGGGAGAAGCGGATAAGGCGCTAGCTAGGGTTACGAGATTGCTAGACGGTCTTATACCAGTGTCGGGTTGGGCCAACATTCTCTTTCTGGGCTTCTTTTGCACGTATGCTTGGCCTGCACAGGTAAATTTAGGGTCCCCGACGGGGATCGGGGATGGGGAGGTAGGGAACGTTCTCACCCCCGGTTACCCCGACGGGGATGACTATTAGCCCGTTAAGCTCCCCGCGGGGAGTAAATTCACCCCATTTAGCTCCCCTAATAGAGGAAATCCCCATCGGGGATCGGGGCCCCATTGCCATCCCTAGGTGGGCGGCAGCCAGGTGTGCGGATTGCGGGGCGGCGTGCCGACTGGCACGTGTGGCACACAAGGGGCACGCCGACTGGAGCGGCGTGTCGTGCAGGGAAGCAGCGGCTCCACGGTGGACCGACGGGGTCATACGGCTGACCCCGTGGGCGGTGGCGGCCGAATGTGACCCGGCAATGGAGGTGCTACCTCGAGAAGACGGCCACACGTGGGTGTGGATAGGGACGCCGCTCGGCTGGCGCGGTGCCGGGTTGCGTGACAGGCGGTGCCTGTGAGGAGTGGCAGCGAAGGCAAAGCTTCGGTGGCGTGGCACGTGGTGACGCGGCGAAGGAGTCGCTTTGGTGGGGCTGCCAAATGGCGTTGGTGTCGGAATGCTGTGCCGGTCATGTGCAACGAGGATTTGGATGCTTCGGATGAAAGCCGTCGCTAGTGTCATGCTAGTGGGATGACGACGACATTCTTGGACGTTGCTTTCCCCATTGGCGGCGTCATCTTAGTGTAACACCCTTATTGCACAGGATTATTTGGGTAGAAATCCTATCTAGTTTCTTGACGAGTGGCGGCGATGTCTTTGGCGTTGTGCCCATCTTGGAGGCGTCGTCGCCAGAGATCTTGCTCGGTTACACATTGTCGGTCCATAGTTTATGGTGGCTTCTGCTGGTGTTAGCAACTCCGCCGTGTGGCATGCGGGAAGGGTGTAAGCTAGCCTATGTCGAGACGGCTGCTTTCTCAATGGCGGCCAGGGGTCGTCTCTCAGTTGGCGTCTGGCTGCTCTCAGCAGACTACTATGGCTAGCATTTCTTGGCAATAACCAATGCGGTGTGGTACTGCGTCGGAGGCCGACACTTGTGGCAACGACAACGGAGGATGACTAGGCTTGCAGCGGATCGCAGCGGGTGGCTCAGCATGGCTGGGACCATCTGGTGCGATACAACATCGGAAGACGGTGCATACGACTTCCTTGCTTTACTGGTTCGATGGTGGTGGTTTTGTGGGCCGGTGATGCAACGAGTTGAAGTCGGCTGTGGCGGTGGTTTTGGCTGTTTGATAGAGATTTTTGGGAGGGGGGTACCTCTATTATCATCTTGACGGCAACATAAGAAACAGATCCGAGCGTGGAGTTGTGTCGGGCGTGTCGAGGCTCCCGTGCATGAGTGACAGGGGAGTCCAATGGCGGATGCGGTGGCCCTCACCCCACACGTTGTGTTGTGGCTCGAATTCGATGTTTCCATTCCGTCGGGTGGTGTCCATTGATGCAACAGCATTATGGCGAAGGGCCCTACATAGTGGCCACCTTCTTGGTGTGGTTGTGTCTGCTTTCTTCGATCCTCTGTCGGCGCTGGATCATGTTAGAGGTTCCGACGACTATAAGAGTGTGGTGTGTGGGTGGGCGCTGCAGATGTGATTTGTCTCCACTGTCGTCGTCGAGTGAAGAGCTGTGGCATGTTGAAGTTCCAATCCAACCGGCCGAGGAGGGTCATCGAGCGGTAACCCGTGTTGATGTCAATCCAACCAGGCGAGGATAGCTTCTTTTTTGTTTCCTTTTCCTGCCTATAACCTTCTAAAATCGTAGTCTTGTAATTTTTCTGTTATATCAATGAAACACGCACTATCTTGTGCGGTTCGTTCAAAAAGATGATATCTCCTTTTAGATTTAAAATTTTGTCTCGATCAAAATATAGCTACTTGTGAGTTCTCAAGGGAAAGATACTTCGATCATTTCTGCGGCCCAATACAATACTGGAACATAAATTTTAACAGAATTTTAGGTTTAGCGACAAATTTTCAGAAATTTTGTTTCGAATTCTTCATAGCTTGCGGTTGGGCACTTGCTTAAAAAACTGAGCGTTCCTGATGCTGAATTTCACCGGAACAACGTTAGGCGTACTTGGTAATAACCAAATCTAAAGCCGACTTAAGTCTTTTTTTTTCCATATCAAGTTGGAAAAAAATCAGGAGTTTATTGTGTCAAATTAACAGCTGATATGCATGAAGTTTATCTTATTTTCCAAAAACTTTATGCATTATTCATGTATAACATAAAACTGAGAAGGAAAAATCACAGCTACTACTACCACTGTTTTACTTCTACGCTGCCTTATTCTTCTGGCCATCTCCTTCTCCATGCCGAGCACGCGCATCATGCACGTCGACGCGCGCCGCATGCGCTTGCTCCGCGTCCGCCGCGCCGGCGCCATCCGCGGCCGTGCCCTCCCCGTCGGCCCTCGCCACCTTCTCCACCGTCATGGCGCCGACGTCGGACGCGGCCCTGGCGACGGCGCCCACGGCCGCCGACACCCACGCGGCGCCGCGGGACGCGTAGGGGGAACCCGCCACGACCTCCCCGGCCGCGGCGAACGCTCCCCAGGCGCGCTCCGTGACGTTGAACCGCTCGTCAACGCCGCGCGCCGCGCCGCGGGCCACCGCCGTGCCGAGGCTGAACTTGTCGCTGAGCCCGAGCCGGCGGTCCAGCGACGCCACACGCGACGTCGCCGACGAAAGCAGCTGCTGGTGCCGGCCGTCGAAGGACTGAGCGCGGCGCAGCGCGTCCTTGCTCAGCACGAAGCCCCTCGCCAGCATCGTGCTCACCACCTCCTCCGCCTTCCTCACCGCCGCCCCGGTCGGCGTTCCCGGCGATCTGAGTCGTCCATGCTTTAATTTTGTTGCCAAAGAGCAAATATCCAGTCAATCGAATTTGAAACCATACTTGAATTTCACAAAATCATGGATTTTATCTTAGTGAATTTGGACAACGTGGACTCTTAGTTACTTCTTTATCGGAGTAGGCTTCCGGTGGCAGTTCATAGTCTTCCACCGGTGTGATATTCACAGCAACATCGCCACACATGCTTGATCCCTGCAACAATGCATATGCATTTCAACTTTGCAATCTGAAATGAAGAGAAGTTTGGGAAAAAAATAGTGAATTGAAATGACAAGATCCATGTTCATACAGAGAGGAGGAGAGCTGTGTCCGCTCCATTGAACTCCTTGAATGTGACGTAAGCAACCTGGGAAGTCCCTGAATCCCTGTCACGAGGTTTAGAACAGAGGCAAGGACATGGGCAACAGCAAGGGAGATGGGAAAGTGGTCGAATTAAGTAGCTAGGGAGCAGAACCTTCGCATCTCCACGAACTCGATCTCGCCGGAGAAGGAGAAGAACTCCTTCATGTTCTCCGCGGTGGCTGACAGCGGTATGTTTGTCACCTTGATAGTTCTGACCTGAAGCAAAAGAGAAGACATTAAACTGATCAATCAATCGACTTGCACTAGGCACACTGGCACAGTTAGCAACTGGTAACTTGTCCAAACACATGTTCAATTAACAGATTATCACGCTGAGAATCTATCTGTGCACTAATCGCAGTACCACTCTGAATATGTGGTTGAACAATGTTTACTAATCTGATATCATCTGCAGAGAAACAGATTCTTGTCTAATCTCTGTATGGTTTCCAGTATGTAGTACTTCCTCCGTCCCAAATTACTAGTCGTTTTGACTTTTCCAAATAAATTTCTTTGTTATGTATCTAACAAAAGGAATATGTTAGTCCAAACTACTGTAATTTGGGACGGAGGGAGTATTTCTTAATTCTGTATGTACTAATAATAGGCAGCATGGTGCAGGGAGATGATCCAACTCACGTCCGAGACATCGATGGTCCAATTGGGGGAAGTGCAGGACTGTGGTGACGGCGATGGTGATGATGGTGGTTGTGGTGAGATGCGGAATTCAGCAGGAGCCACTCCTATCCTCAGGCAGCCTCGGTCCAGCCGGACCTGCATTAGACATGCATGATGGTCAGCCAATCAGGGCTTATTTTTGTGTTTCTAACCTCTTCTGAAACTACCTAGCGAAAAGAAGAAAAATCCATTTACAGTTATTGATCTTCATCGGACTAATAGACAGATGGGTGAAAGTTGGAAATTGCAGTGATGACGGATTAATCTATCCTATATGTGCTCCTCGCTCCGCATTGTGAGAGGAAAAAAAATTCATGGATTGATCCTAAAAATAATAACCCAGTGTTACTATTAGTGTATGATTGACATAGCTTTGTTTTAGAGACTTGATTTCACTACTGGTATTGACGACAGTTATCATCTCGTACAAAAAACATTTAACGATCAATCAAACCACTTTTATTCAGAAAGAGATAAAATGTTTAAAATCGATCCATGGTGGATCACCAAGTACGTACAGCAACGAACATCGACAGGCTATAAACGGATCAATCGATCGAGAGGAATTTCTGAGGAAGAAGATGTAGCTACCTAGCAACTGAAGATCACACATTCATGCAGATACCAGTAAGATCGACAGTATGGTTCAGTGATATATCATCACTCACCGCCATGAACGCGCCGACGTCGGAGAGTGATGGATCGATCGATCTGCAGCGACGCGGATACGAGGAATTCTTTGTTGCCGCTACCTCTCGCCGGCGTGTTCGTGCGGGTAGGGGACAGAGAAATAGCGAATGCGAGCGCGAGTGGAGCAGCGGCAACTTCGGTTCAGTCCATTAGCACAAACAAACCGGTTCTAACGGGCAAAGCAGTGTAGTTGACGAATCGGGGCGGCCCAACTGTTTTGAGGCTCTCCACGCTCGAGCCCAGCAAGTGGTATGTCATATGTGGGACTAACATGGCCCATATACAAGTTGATTTGGAGTTCCTTTGAAAAAATTGAAATAACTTTAGGTGGTGTTTGGTTCACTCAAATGTAATATAATCTGATTAGGAAGGTAAGAATTCTATTACATATGTTTAGTTGGGGTGGTTTGTAATCAATTTAGGCTTCGTTCGTTTTGGAACAGGATCCGGAACCATTACAGGAGGGGATCGAGTGAATCAGGGTGGCTCACTTGATCTAGTTGTTTCGTTCCGGACCTCAAGAGGTGGGGAACAAATCCGGGTCTTTGAATGTACGAAATGAGCTGGATTCAAAACCGGGGCACATCAATCCGCTCGGAATCCTTCCCTAACCGAACGACAATTTTATTACGAGCCGGATTCAAAACCAAACCAAATAAATCCACCCGAAATGGAATTGTTCCTATGGAAACGAACGAGACCTAACACCATAATTGAATTCCTTACGTAATAATCAATATATATAAAAGCTTGTTACCCCTCCTTCTCCAACGTAATCACATATTACGTTACCAGAGTACAACCAAACAAATAGTCTAATCATTCATTTCAGTGCCAAATACATTATAATCTGATTTTGCGTTTACGTTACCACAGTACGAACCAAACACTCACTACTAGAGAATCAGACATTTGTCCCTAGGCTGATTTTTCATTTGTACCAGGTATTTTTTGCCCCTAGTACAAATGAGGGTATTTATACCGGTTGGAGCCACCGCCCGATACAAATGTCCCCTCACAGGGGCGCGGCAGGGTCTCCTCCTCCCCACCTGGTACAAATGCCTCACATTTGTACCGGGTGGTGGCTCTGCCCAGTACAAATGTGCTGACCTCACATTTATACCGGGCGAAACCACCACTCAATAAAAATGTGTTGACACAAATGTCATTCCATCGATCGGGGGGGACTTAGAAAAAATTTTGCCGGCCTCTCCTTCCCCGTGCCCCCTCTCTCTCATCTGATATTTATTCTTCACCTGTCTTCTATTTTACTCTGCCTGTTCCTCTTCCTCCTCATTCTTCTCTCTGGTTCTCATCTCTTTCTTCATTCTCTTCTCTGGATTCGACGAGCGGCG
Organism: Cenchrus fungigraminus; assembly: GCA_036936925.1. NCBI lineage: Eukaryota > Viridiplantae > Streptophyta > Magnoliopsida > Poales > Poaceae > Cenchrus > Cenchrus fungigraminus. Next base: position 55,240,940 of record CM072768.1, on the reverse strand, counting down.
TGTAGGCGAGCGACACGCAGGCCGGCGGGCACCGACGCGAAGGCCGGCGGGCGCGAAGGACGGGAGGCGCGGTGGCCGGCGGGCGCGGGCAGGCTGGCTCGATCTGGTGATTCTGTGAACTTGTGATGATTTTTGTGTTGATTTTGTGAAGAACATGTGATTATTGAGTTGTTTTTGTTGTGATTTTGTGAATCCGTGACTGTGATTCGTGTGATGATTCTTGTAAACATATGATTATGAATCGTATGGTGATTTTTGTGAGATGAATCTAGTGAATCTTGTTGTAATTTGTTGATGAGATAGATCAGATGTAGAAAAGAAAAGAAAACTAAAAAGAAAAGAAGAAAAGAAAAGGGAAAGGAAGGAGGGTCGGATGAGGCTGACGGCGTAAAAAACATTTGTACCGGGGCCTGTTACCACCCGGTATAAATGTACCACCCGGTACAAATGTGTTCCCTCGTTTGTACCGGAGAAACTGTACGGTTCAATAACCGATACAAATGAGGGTTATGAACCGGTACAAATAAGCGTTTTTCCAGTAGTGACTTTCTCAACTTGAATGGAAGAAAATGTAAATTCAGCATGCCAAACTTATCTTGTCTGAAGTCGAGGTAGACATTATTTCACGAAAGAGCTGCAGGATTAATTCTTCGAACAAACCACCAGATTATGCAATTCCAAAACGACAAATGCCTTTTATATTAAAAAACGCAATCACTTCAACCCAATCGGCTGTTTTCTTAACAACAAAATGGGAGTCACGAATGTGTTGGCACGTCCAAAAAATGACAAATGCCGAGGAACTGAATCCGATGAAGGAACGTAAATGGGATTCACGAATGCGAGCATCAGTCCAAGAACAGATTATTCCACGAGGGAAAGAAAGAAAGAAAGAAAGAAAGAAAGAAAGAAAGAAATAAATAGCCATACGATGGTAATGAGACGGCCTGATCAGATGCGCGCTCGCATACATTGATCAGCTCTGCTTCCAAGCCCCTAGTTCATCTCAGGAGTCAGGCCATAAGCTCACATGCTGCCAACTAGTTGGTTTCGCTCGTGTCATTACGGCAGATTTCAACAATTTGATTGATACACATCATATATGGTTCTGAATTTCTCATTGCCTTGCACCGTAACGTTTATGGATGAGTAAATTTCACCAGCGGTCCATAAACTTGTTCCGCGTTTGTTGACACTCAAAAATGACAGAAGCCAGATCAGGTTGCCCTGCAGCCGGTCTGGCAAAAGTGAGGACCGGAGCGTCCGAGGACCGGTGGATGGTCGCTCCCTGGTGTGATGAGTGATTGACAACGTGGTGTGGACACTCTTGGCCGAGTATTACAGGTGCATGTTGCGGCTTGACTAGTGTTGGTGCAGGTGAAGAGCGAGCGCGAAAGGTCTTAGCCTTGCGGGGCCTCCGAGGAGTGGAGAGACAAGTAGGCTCGGCTCGATGGACCCGGTGGCCGAACGGGATCAAGTGCGGGCCGCATGGTGGCAAGAAAAGCAAGATGAAGTCGTGGACAGGAGCCGGTGCAGGGTAGCGGCTCACGACCGGAGTCTGCACGCGGGGTTTGCGGCGGTTCACCACAAAACTGTCGGGTTACTTGGTTGATCCACAAAACCAAGACCGGAGGCTCGGCGGGCGGAGACAGGATCCAGGTGCGTCGAGAGACTTCGAAGCGGAGGACACGTGTCGGGATCGCAAGGCTTGCGTCGAGGCTAAGCAAGGTGCGGTCGCCGGGCATCCGTCCGATGGTGCTACGACGAGAATTCCCAAAGTGCCCTTCGGGGGCGTGTATCCTAGTATTATGTAATAGGGGTAGTTTCGTCTTTTGGTTGCCTCCATATAAACTTAGAGGAGAGAGTATGGCAGCCATCTTTGCAGACCCTAGCTCATTTGCTCTTGCTATTTTCCCTTCCTATTTTCCTTAGGTTTTCTATAGGACTAGCTTGAGAGCTTCATGGTGAGATCTTGAGAGAGGGATCGATGTTGAGGAAGCAAGCTAGACTTTGTATGAATCTTTCATGGTGTGTATAGAAGGTTTAGCGTGATTCCTCAAGCGTTCTTGTTGCTCCTCCCGTTTCTCTTTTTCGGTGATTTTCGGACCCTTTTCTTGGGATTTTCATTCGTCGCTCGATTCGTCGATTTGAGGGCATTTCTCTCCGGATTTCTTTGAGGGGATCATGGGTGAGTGCCTTGTGACTCTTTGTGGATGATCTTGACCCCTCAAACGCCGGATTTGGCCTTCGATTCGTTGATTTTCGGATGAACCCTAGTTAGTTCATAGTGTTCTTGGCAAGGATTCGCGATTCCGGGAGTTGTAGGGAGTTAGAGGCCGAAATTTTTGGGGCATATCCTCCCCTTGGGGTGTTCATTATCTGCCCAAAATTTCGTCTCAAGACTCCAAGTGGTTTGGGAGATCCATTGAGCGAAAGTTTGGAGCGAATTCGCGGGCAGTTTTCTGGGCTGTCCCGGGTGATCCGGACACTAGTGGTCGGGTGACCCGAAGAGGGTAGGTTGACCCGGACACATGTGGCCGGGTGACCCGGTACGGCTCTGGATGCCTCAGGGTGACCTGAACACTTGTGGCCGGTTGACCCGGTAGGTCTCAGCCTTCCTCTTTGTTGCTCGAGCTCTTTCATGCTTGCTTCCTAGGCTTTCAAGCTTTGTTCCTAAGGTCTCGAGAGAAGTTTGTGCATGCTTCCGCTTGATCGTGTGTGACCCTCGGAATTGCGATTGGGACATAGGCCGAGTTCTTTTGAGAAAGAATTTTTATCGGCTCCCATTCACTCCCCCCCTCTCTGGTCGCCAATCCGGTCCTTCAATTGGTATCAGAGCCGGTTACGGATCTTCGTGATTCTAACCAGACTAAGATCCAAAGATGGCGTACCAGGAACGGGGTTCGGGTCCTCCACACTTTGATGGTAAGAACTACCAGATGTGGCAGAGACGGATGGCTGCTTTCTTCCGCGGCAAGGGTCAGATCCTTTGGGATATTACGGTGAACACAACTTATGTTCATCCGATTAACTTCCTAGCTCCAGGATCGAGGGATATGTTCAAGGCGGTCGACTACTTGTTTCGTGCTCTGTGTCAATCCGAATTCGATCGGGTTCAGACAGAGGACTTGACTTGTAGGATTTGGGAGCAGTTGAAGAATGCTCATGCTGGGAATGCTCAGGTTCAGGCTCGATTGTTTGCGACCTACCGGAGGGAGTACGAGAACTTCACTCATCTCCCCGGTGAGTCCATTGACAGCATGTTCCAGCGGTTCACGGTGATTGTGAACAACATAAGGGCTAATGTGGCCGTGCTCCCGTACGATGATCATGACAAGGCTGTGAAGCTCCTGCACTCTCTGGATCGTACCGTGTGGAGTGAGAATGTCGAGGCCATTCTTGAGTTGGAGAAGTATGAGACCCTCACGGTGGACGAGCTGTTCTCCAAGCTCAAGTCGTCCGAGGTGGACCGTGGGGTGCGAGCAAGGATCGAGAACCCGACTGACCCTCATAGTCTGGCTCTCGTTTCTGGACCAAGGACTAACGCTAACATGTCTTCGAGACAGTTCTCTTTGTCTTGTCTTGTGTCCATGCCAGATGAGGAGTTTGACGTGCTGGGCGAGGAAGATCTCGCGTTGCTGAGCAGGCGGTTCGAGCACATGTACACGAACCGGAAGAACGCTCGGAGGAGCTCGGGCATGTGCTACCGGTGCGGGAAGCATGGGCACTTTATCGCTGAGTGCCCGGAAGCCATGGAGGTCAAGCTCGAGCACAAGCACCGTCCGAGGACCGACCACAAGCACCGCTCGAGGGATGACCACAAGGGCAAGAACAAGTCCGAGCGGAGGCCGAGGAGGAGTGGTGGTCACAAGAAGAAGGAGCGAGCGATGGTTGCCAGAGCGAGCGACATCGACTCGAGCTCTTGCTACTCTTCATCGAGCTCAAGTGATGAAGATGAGAACCGGCACAAGGGCAAGCGGTCAAGCAAGAACATCAACGGCCTGTGCTTCGCCGCTCAAGGCTTTTGCGGCATGGCACACAACTCCGCAAGCAAGAAGAGCAACAAGGATGACTCGGACTCCGACTCCGAGGATGAGGTAAACAATGATCCATCCTTCTTGGTAGCGGAGAATGCTAGGTTGAATGAATTCCTTGACAACCGTGATGATGTGCTTAGAAAGACCAACAAGGAGAAGAGGGAGTATAGGTCTTTGCTTGGAGAGGCTAAGGAGAAGGTGGTTGAGCTAGAGTCTTTGCTTGTTGATGCTAGGGCTCAAATAAATTCTCTTAAGTCTGCTCCTATTGTGACCGATGAACCTGAATGCACTGATTGCTCCACTTTTCTTGGTGATTTGACTGTGCTTAAGGAAAAGTATGCCTCCAAGGTTGAGGAACTAGATGTGCTTAGGGTTGAGCTAGATGAAATGAAATCTAGGCCCTCCTTGCTTGGTGCTTGCACTTCTTGACCTGTTTTGCATGAGAAACTAGATGTGTTGGTTGCTTATGCTAGATCTCTAGAAGCTGCTTTGAAAGCTCCTATTCCTACATCATGCTCTACTTGTGAAGTAAATGCTGTGAAGAATTTGGAACTTGCACACTATGTTGATCGTTTGCAGGATGAGAATGATGAGTTGAGGAAGATGATGGGTTGGTTGTCTGGTCATGAGCCTCAGCTCAGGATGATGATTGAGGCATACAAGCGCTATGATGTGCAAGCGCTTGGGTCGGATAAGATTGGTGAGGGAAGTGGTGAAAATGAGGGGAAGATTGGAGATATCCCAGAACCACCAAAAACCTACCACAAAAATGCCTATGCTCCTAAGCCAAATCCTCTTAGGAACCGACTAGACACAACCCCAGCTCCACCCGTGTTTCCTCCACACACAGACAACTTCCAAAAACCCATCAAGTTCAATAGTGACTTGGGGAATGAGTTATTTGGGAAGAAGGGAGAGAAACCGAGTGAGGAGAAGTCAGAGCCCAAAGAGAGCCCAAAGCCAAAACCAAAACCCTTCCATTGTGAGTATTGTGGGAGGGATGGGCACCTAGCGGAGTTTTGCTTCAAGAGGAAGCGTGAGGAGAGGTTTGCTAGGGAGATGGCAAACAAGGACAGGTACCGCCCTTCTCGTGGTGTGCCTGAGCTTAGGATAGTGCCAAGGGGCGAGGGTGTGGTGTGTACCATTTACCCTCGGGAGAGGCGTGAGTTTGTGCCTCGAGGTGAGCCACCACATAGAGAAGGTGGTAGGCGTGTTGGGTTTGGGCGTGGTGAGTTTGCTGGACGTTCCTTCACTCGTGGCCAATACGAGTATGTGGGGAACGATCGCAGTTTTAGGTCCCGGAGGAGCTACGGGCCACGGTCTCCACCTCGTGGTACGCGTAGTCCTCCAAGGGGACGTGTGGGTGTTCCACCTAGGAGAGATAGGATGGATTTTGCTAACCCCACTTTTGAGCAAATGGCACGGCACTGGTTTGATTCATTTTGTACTAACCCCAGTGCTGAGTCATTTGCTCACTCTCGCTCTCGTTTTTGATTTGCAGGTGGGAGGCTTGGAGGGCTTTTGGTTGATCGACTCCGGTTGCTCTCGACACATGACCGGAGATCGAAGGTGGTTCTCCAGCCTCACCCGGTGATGACCAAAGAGTACATCACTTTTGGGGAAAATGGGAAAGGTAGAGTGCTTTCAGTGGGCACGGTGAAGGTGAGCGAGTCTGTGACTCTTAGGCGTGTTGCTCTTGTCAAGTCTTTGTGGTTCAATCTTCTTTCGGTTTCCCAGCTTCTTGATGAGGGTTTTGAGGTCCGTTTCAAAACGGGCGCTTCTCGTGTTTTGGATTCTCGAGGTGATCTTGTGTGCACAATCATCCCCGAGGGTCAAATTTTCAGAGCTGATTTTTCTCAGTGTGTCGGCTCTTCTCGTTGTTTGGTTGCTGGTGTTTCGGCGGAGCTTTGGAAATGGCATAGGAGACTAGGTCACTTGAGTTTTGACTTGTTGTCACGCTTGAGTGGGCTAGGTTTGGTCCGAGGATTGCCTAAGTTGAAATACCAAAAGGACTTGGTATGTGCTCCGTGTAGGCATGGTAAGATGGTCGCCTTCTCTCACCCGCCTCTGACATCCGTTATGACAGAGGGCCATGCGAGCTGTTCCGTATGGACTTGGTTGGTCCAGCTCGTGTGTGCTCGACGGGTGGGAAATGGTATGTCCTGGTGATAGTGGATGACTATTCTCGCTATGCTTGGGTCTTCTTTTTGGCTGACAAGGGGGAGACGTTTGGTTTTGTGCGGGATCTAATCTTGAGGTTGAAGAATGAGAGGAATGGAGATGTCATTCGAGCTATCCGTAGCGATAATGGCTCTGAATTTAAAAACTCTCGTTTCGAAACCTTTTGTCGTGATTTGGGTCTCGAACATCAATTCTCTTCTCCCTATGTGGCTTGTCAGAATGGTGTGGTTGAGAGGAAAAATCGTTCCCTTTGTGAGATGGCTCGGACGATGCTCGATGAGCATAGGACTCCGAGGAGATATTGGGTTGAGGCGGTGAATACCACGTGCCATGTTGGGAACCAGATTTTTCTTAGGGCCTTCTTGAACAAGACGTGCTATGAGCTCATGCACGGGCGAGCACCTAGAGTGAGCCATTTCAGGGCTTTTGGTTGTCGGTGTTTTATTCTCAAGAAGGGTAGGCTTGATAAGTTTGAGTCGAGGTCTTCTGATGGGATCTTTTTGGGTTATGCGAGTCATTCTCGAGCATTCCGTGTGCTCAACCTTGATACTAACCTAGTCATGGAAACTTGCGAGGTTACCTTCGACGAGACCCAGCCATGCAGTTCATCTGTTTTTGAGTGTGCAGGTGACGACGAGATTGGCAAGAAGATCTTTGAGGACGAGGAGGATGATGCTGGAGAGGATGATGGTGATGATGGTGAAGCTCCAGCCGAGCATGTACCCTCTACTTCCACTACGATGACTACGGTGCAGGATGGCCCAGCCCCAACACCGACTATGATCCAGCAAGATCAAGTGGAAGCTGCAGCTGAGGGGGAGGTTGTCTCCAGGCGAGAGGCACCGAGGCGCGTTCAAGTTGATCATCCTCCCTCAAGAATCATCGGCGACATCAATGAACGTACGACACGGTCAAGGTCCAGGAATGTTTCTCACTTTGCTCATTCGGCTTTTGTTGCTACCTTTGAGCCGAAAGACATTGGACACGCCCTCTCTGATCCTAATTGGGTGAACGCAATGCATGAGGAGTTAGAGAACTTTGAGAGAAACCAAGTTTGGGAGTTGGTAGAGCCACCACCACATTGCAAACCTATCGGGACAAAATGGGTGTGGAAGAACAAAGAGGGTGAAAATGGTGAGGTGGTGAGAAACAAATCGAGGTTGGTTGCTCAGGGGTATAGTCAGAAGGAGGGGATAGACTATGAGGAGACATTTGCTCCTGTAGCCCGTTTGGAGGCGATTAGGATCCTTCTAGCCTTTTTCGTGGCTAAAGGGTTCAAATTGTACCAAATGGATGTGAAGAGTGCCTTTCTGAATGGGTTTTTAGAAGAAGAAGAAGTTTATGTGAAGCAACCACCGGGCTTTGAGAGTGCTGAGTTTCCTCACCGGGTGTATAGGCTGAGGAAGGCGTTGTATGGGCTAAAACAAACTCCTCGTGCTTGGTATGGCCGTTTGAGGGGGTTCTTGTTCAGCAAGGGGTTTGAGATGGGCAAGGTTGATAAGACTCTTTTTCTCCTCAGGCAGGGCGATGATATCCTAATTGTTCAGGTGTACGTGGATGATATTGTCTTTGGCGGCTCGTCTCACTCTTTGGTTGCGAGGTTTGTAGAGGACATGAGCAAAGAATTCGAGATGTCTATGATGGGAGAATTGCAGTTCTTTCTCGGGCTTCAGATCAAGCAGGCGAAGGAGGGAACCTTTGTGCATCAAGCCAAGTACACGAAGGATATCCTCAAGAAGTTCAAGATGGACGACTCGAAGCCCCTGTCGACACCGATGAGTACGACTACAGCACTGGATGCGGACGAGGACGGAGAGCCCGTGGACCAGAAGGAGTACCGGAGCATGATCGGCTCCCTCTTGTACTTGACGACAACGAGGCCAGACATTCAGTTCTCTGTGTGTCTGTGCGCTCGTTTTCAGGCGTCGCCGAGGACTTCACACCGGCAGGCCGTCAAGCAGATCTTCAGGTATCTTCGATACACTCCTGAGCTTGGTCTTTGGTACTCGGCGTCCTCTTCTCTTTCGCTTCTTGGGTTTTCGGATGCCGACTTTGCGGGGTGTCGAGTCGATAGGAAGTCGACTTCAGAGACGTGCCAGTTTTTGGGATCTTCACTTGTTTCTTGATCTTCTCGCAAACAATCTAGTGTAGCCCAGTCTACCACAGAAGCCGAGTATGTTGCTGCCGCTAGTTGTTGCTCACAGCTACTTTGGATCACATACACGCTGAGTGACTTTGGTGAGGAGTGTTCCCATGTACCTCTCATGTGTGATAGAACAAGTGCCATCAGTGTTGCCAAAAACCCCGTGCTCCACTCTAGAACCAAACATATAGAGGTGAGGTACCACTTCCTGAGAGACAATGTTGAGAAGGGAAACATAGACCTCATCCATGTGCCAACCGAAAAGCAGCTCGCCGATATCCTAACCAAGCCTTTGGACCAAGCTACATTTGCCCGTTTGCGAGGGGAGCTTGGTGTTGTTTTTCCTTTTTGAGCTTTGGTTGGGGGTTTGATGTACATACTCATGTTGCATTTTTATTTATGTATCATATCATGCTTGCATCTTTGTATCATAGACTGCATATGTATCATATGATTTAGAGATGTGCTTCTCCTATATACTTGGATCACCATGATATGCTGGATATGAGATTATGACTGTGCTAGTGATGCTCATATGATGGATAGCGATGCTCTTGATAGCTTTGGGATGTATATGCTTGTGAATGGCTTACTTTTGTAAAAAATGCTATATATGATCCTCTCTTATGAGTTGAATGCCTTTCATGTTCGAATTGTGCACTTATGGCTATGGCTTGCTTAATTTGTGCTTGGAACCATGTTCTTCTCATTTGGGGTCAAAGACCCATCTATCATCATGAATGTTTAGCCTACATGTTACCTTGTGGAGAAGCCTAAGCTTCTTTTTGCCGCAAAGGCACTTCATGTACCATGCTTAATTGTTAAATCATGATTTTGGTATGTGAAATGCTTGTGCTTGAAAAATATGCTTCCATGTCAATTATGCTTTAAATTCCTTATCTTGGGTGCTAAACCGTTGCATGATGTTCACCAATGAGAAGTCTCATATTTAGAAGTGGACACATGGCTCGGTAGCTTTGACATGACATGAGATCGCTTGTAGGTGTTTGTGATGATCTTGTGATGAGAATTTGTGACCTTGCATGAAGTTTGTGAGTTATATGTTGTGTGTGCTCTTTTTGACCATGCTTAGGTCCTATGCTCATGAGAGGGAAATCTTTGTGAAAAATGTTTCATTTTGATCATAGTTATGTCACATGCTTATATGTCCCTATCTATCTTGTTGGCGATGCTTGTACTAAATTTGTGGCTATATTGCTTGTCTATGTCTCTATTTTAGCATGTTATAGTGCTCTTTGTCTATTTGAGAAGCACATGCTTGTATTTGTAGACTTGATTCATGCATTACCAACAAGGGGAAGAGATAGTACCCAATTCTTGCATTCAGGGGGAGTTTTGCATCAAAGGGAGAAAAATTGGGAGAAATGCATTTGTTCAGGGGGAGCTTGCATTCATGTGCTTTGGAGCTCTTTGTCGCCTGATTTTAGTTGTGCTCTTTTGCCGATGGTGTCGAGCCCTTTTGCCTCACCTTGAGGAGTCGGCAATTTTGGAGCATTTTATCTCGGTTGTGTCGAGCCTTTGCCTTTGTCTTAGGGGACCGAGATTTTTCTCTCTCAAGTGATCTCGTTTGGCTTTTGATCACTTGTTTGAGTTTTTCATTCGTTTCTTTTTTTTTCTCTTTTCTCTGAATTGGTTACTATGTGTGTGTTGTCAATGCACTCATCAAGGGGGAGATTGAGGACCGGAGCGTCCGAGGACCGGTGGATGGTCGCTCCCTGGTGTGATGAGTGATTGACAACGTGGTGTGGACTGACTATTGGCCGAGTATTACGGGTGCAGGTTGCGGCTTGACTAGTGTTGGTGGTCTTAGCCTTGCAGGGCCTCCGAGGAGTGGAGAGACAAGTAGGCTCGGCTCGATGGACCTGGTGGCCGAACGGGATCAATTGCGGGCCGCATGGTGGCAAGAAAAGCAAGACGAAGTCGTGCACAGGAGCCGGTGGAGGGTAGCGGCTCACGACCGGAGTCTGCACGCGGGGTTTGCGGCGGTTCACCACAAAACCGTCGGGTTACTTGGTTGAGCCACAAAACCAAGACCGGAGGCTCGGCGGGCGGAGACAGGATCCAGGTGCGTCGAGAGACTTCGAAGTGGAGGACACGCGTCGGGATCGCAAGGCTTGCATCGAGGCTAAGCAAGGTGCGGTCGCCGGGCATCCGTTCGATGGTTCTACGATGAGAATTCCAAAGTGCCCTTCGGGGGCGTGTATCCTAGTATTATGTAATAGGGGTAGTTTCGTCTTTCGGTTGCCTCCATATAAACTTAGAGGAGAGAGGATGGCAGCCATCTTTGCAAACCCTAGCTCATTTGCTCTTGCTATTTTCCCTTCCTATTTTCCTTAGGTTTTCTATAGGACTAGCTTGAGAGCTTCATGGTGAGATCTTGAGAGAGGGATGGATGTTGAGGAGGCAAGCTAGACCTTGTATGAATCTTTCATGGTGTGTATAGAAGGTTTGGCGTGATTCCTCAAGCGTTCTTGTTGCTCCTCCCGTTTCTCTTTTTCGGTGATTTTCGGACCCTTTTCTTGGGATTTTCATTCGTCGCTTGATTCGTCGATTTGAGGGCGTTTCTCTCTGGATTTGTTTGAGGGGATCATGGGTCAGTGCCTTGTGCTTCTTTGTGGATGATCTTGACCCCTCAAACACCGGATTTGGCCTTCGATTCGTTGATTTTCGGATGAACCCTAGTTCATAGTGTTCTTGGCAAGGATTCACGATTCGGGAGTTGTAGGGAGTTAGAGGCCGAAATTTTTGGGGCATATCCTCCCCTTGGGGTGTTCATCATCTCCCCAAAATTTCGTCTCAAGACTCCAAGTGGTTTGGGAGATCCGTTGATCGAAAGTTTGGGGCGAATTCGCGGGCAGTTTTCTGGGCTGTCCCGGGTGATCCGGACACTAGTGGTCGGGTGACCCAAAGGGGGTAGGTTGACCTGGACACATGTGGCCGGGTGACCCGGTACGGCTCTGGATGCCTCAGGGTGACCCGGACACTTGTGGTCGGTTGACCCGGTAGGTCTCAGCCTTCCTCTTTGTTGCTCGAGCTCTTTCATGCTTGCTTCGGCTTTGCTTCCTAGGCTTTCAAGCTTTGTTCCTAAGGTCTCGAGAGAGGTTTGTGTGTGCTTCCGCTTGATCGTGTGTGATCCTCGGAGTTGCGATTGGGACATAGGCCGAGTTCTTTTGAGAAAGAATTTTTATCGGCTCCCATTCACTCCCCCCCTCTCTGGTCACCAATCCGGTCCTTCAAAAAGGCCAGGCGGCCTAACCGCCTCCCAGGGCCGGTTAGACCGCGTCCCCCAAGTCCGAGTAGAATTAGAGAGTCCTGATAGATCTTGAGTTGTAAAAGGATTCCTTGCGGGGCAAGACCTCCCCACCCTATAAATATAAAGGGTCGTATCCGATTGAGGAGTTATCAACCAATCAAACAAATCAATTTTACCTTTTTATCTCCAAACCGTACTTTTCCAACCCCTTTTGCTTCCTTCTTCGTCTCTACGGCGATTTAGGGCATTCTAAGTGGACTGCCGATCTTAGAACAACCCTAGGCACGTTGTCCCTGACGGGGTCCCTTCCGGGGTAGCGATCTTAGGTTTTCGGCGACGTTCCTGTCCAAGGCGGTTAGACCGCCCCCCCGGGCGGTTAGACCGGCCCATGTTGGGAACCTCGACGAGCTGATATTCGACGTACTACTGAGTGATCTAGCGCACTCGTGTGTTCGACCAAAAAAAGCGTCAACACACTTTTGGCGACTCCGCTGGGGATAGATCTGGTTTTAAAACCGATCATGGTGAACATCGAAGAACTCAGCGAAGAGGACCAGAGGAAGTACATCGAGCTTCAGGAGTACATCAAGCAGCAGTTCCTCTCTGGCGCCAGGAAAGATCGCTCAGGCAAGGTGACAATGACTCAAGAATTTGAGCTGCCGGCGATCAAGGTCAACAACGACAAGATTGACGTAATTACCACTGTAAGCAAGCCTGAAACTGATCTATCTACAAAGCTTATTGAATTATCTGATAAATTCAAGCGTGCGTGCTTTTAGTAATCAGCATAGTAAGGTTGCTAGTATGATTGATCGCTTAGAAAAAGTTGAGGGTAAAAGTAGTAGTTTAAATTTTCCTAATGATTCTATCCCTCAATTATATTCACAAGGGGTATTGTAAACAAGCTTGTCAGCAGCATCAGGAATCTCAATTGAGACACCTGTGCATGGTATGCCGACTGGTTTCTATCCGGGACAATCATCATTGTCAGAGCCGACCCTGGTCAGACCGCCCCCATGCCCGGTCAGACTGCCCCGTCTGGCTTGATGATGGGTGTTCCAGGAAATCCACCTCTTGTGAACAGAGTTGATTTATCAGCCACAAGGCAATCCCAACTAGTTGCTATGAGTGAATTTTCTAAATTTAAGGAAGAAGTCGCTAGTATGGTGAAAAATAAACTCGGCATTGATATGGGTAATTCTAGATTATATCAAAAACCTTATAAAACCGATTTTGATCTTATGGCTTATCCCCCTGGTTGGCACGTACCTGATTTTATTAAATTTAGTGGTGAGGATAATCGTACAACTTGGGAGCACATAAGCCAATATATTGCTCAACTAGGTGAAGCAAGTGCCCATGATTTTTTTAAAGTGCGTTTGTTCTCTTTATCTTTAACAGGTACCGCCTTTGCTTGGTTTTCATCTTTAGTCCCCAACTCTATTGATTCTTGGAATCAATTAGAACAAAAAATTCATGATCACTTCTTTAGTGGGGACTATTAACTAAAATTGACAGATTGGACATCAGTTAAGCAAGGTAAAGACAAAACAGTCTCTAATTACCTTAAGCGTTTTAAAGAGGTTAAAAACCGTTGTTTCAATTTGTCGATTTCTGATTCCGACCTAGGTAATCTTGCTGCTAAAGGTTTAAAATCTACTCTTAGAGAAAGATTAGAAGGTGCGGATTTTTATTCGCTTGATTCCGTTCTTGTGAGAGGTGTGGAACAAGAATTGAAGTTGAATAAAGAAAAAGAAAAACTTTAAATTCATCGGTCCGATACTCATGTGGTTGATTATGTTTCTAATAATTTGAACGATGAGAGTGACGTTTATAGTGCTGAATTTGTATGGTCTTCTGAAGATAAATCTTTTTCTTGTGCATCACTTAAGCCGGTTAGTAAAGGTCGGCAAGAAAAATTAAAATTTACATTTGATATTTCTAAGTGTGATCGCATTTTTGATGAATTGCTTAAACTTGAAAATATTAAAATATCTCATACCATGCCTCCACTTGATGAGATAAAGCGATGTGCATATTGTAAATATCATCATTCTTATTCTCATGCTACTAACGATTGCAATGTGTTTCGTCTCAAGATTCAATCGGCCATAAATGAATGTCGTTTGGTACTTCTTGAAAAGCAATTTAACAAGCATCATTTTCCTATTAATACCATGGAATTTCAGCAGCCCAAGGTTCTGGTTCGGCCACATCAAGTCGAAGCAACCAAGGGCAAGAATGTGGTGGTCGGGGAAGCTAAGCCCGATTTGAGAGGAAAAGAGTTAACGCGGGAAGTTACTTATGAGAAGACCCCTGATGGCAGAGAGACATTCAAGATCACTGTCAAAGCTTCTGGACATGGGGGGCAAGGGTCGTCCGCGCCTGTCAGTCGGCAACCACTTGATCCTGAAAAGGCTGGGGTGGTTAAACCGGCTAGGGTAGGCGATCAGACCGCCCCTGCCTATGGTCGCCCAAAGACGCTTGTTCCAAAGCGGCCGGAGATTGGAAACTAGAAGCTCAACGTGGCAAAGAATCAGGGGAGTGTTCCAAAGCCAAAGGTCACATTTGACATGCTATTCAAGAAATAATCCAAACAGAAGGCCGTTACGAGCGATCGGTCGTTAAAAAAAAAGGATGAGGTCACCCACACATCAAGAGAGGCCATCATCGCCTCCCAGGGCAGCTGCTAGGTTCAGGGGTGAATCATCTCAAAGGCAATACTTTACTCCAACTTGGGCTCCTTCAAGTTCAAATCCGCCTCGTCCGATCTACGACGACAATGGAGTGATGTGGGTACCATATCAATAGTCCTTCCATCCTGGATGGGGAAGACCAAGGAGACCAGCTTTGGATCGGATTTCATGACCTACACAAGATCGCTGGGCGCCACGTCAGTCTGGACAGGGTCACCAGGCCAACCCGATTAAACCGCCCCTACAGACGGTCAGACCGCCATGCCCAGAAAAGTTCAACTTCCTCCGAAACAAGTGTACAAGCCCAACGTCAGAGAGGTGGAGGTTCAGAAGATGGACATTGACCCAGAGAGGACTACAAGCTTCGACATTATCCAGATCGGGACAATGGACGTTTCCGTTGAGAAAAGTGGTGAAGGACCGGTTGTGATGAACAATCAGGTTGTGACACCTACTCAAAAGGGATCCGTTGCTTCTAATAACCATGAGGCCAGCAGAAGCAAATCTCGTCCGGAATACTTCTTGCCAAGGTGGTGTCCTCTCGGTTTGACTCACACTCAAAGGAGGAAGCTTCAACGCTTGAGGCTGCGCGAGAAGAAGGGAAAAGAGCTGGAAAAACAGAGGGACGAGATCTTCAACAGCTACAGGCCCATGGTACCGCAAGGGAAGGAGTGGAGAGCTAAGACAACACCTCAGGCAGAGGCGGTCAAACCGCCAGAGGAGGCGGTTAAACCGCCCGAGGCGGTCAAACCGGCTGACCAGGCGGTCAGACCGGGTTCACCAGAGACGCCGCCTGGTTTCACTTCTTCAGTCCCCATGGCTTGCGATGATACTGTCGTCAGTACCTGCTCCAGAAGACGACGAGCAACTTATTGACTACAGTTCTTCTCCAGAGCGCATGGATCTTGAAGACAATTGAGAAGACATGGCCGATTTCAATGAGAATCGCCCTTAGGATCAAATGGCCGGTGGAAAGTGTTACATCGACCTTAGAATTGTTTTTTAGTACGCAAGCTTTACTAAAAAACAGGGGGGGCATATGTTGACACTCAAAAATGGCAGAAGCCAGATCAGGCTGGGCAGGCCGGTCAGACCGGGTTCCAGGGGCGGTCTGACCGGGGTGCCCTGCAGTCGGTCTGGCAAAAGGCCAGGCGGTCTAACCGCCTCCCAGGGCCGGTTAGACCGCGTCCCCCGAGTCCGAGTAGAATTAGAGAGTCCTGATAGATCTTGAGTTGTAAAAGGATTCCTTGCGGGGCAAGACCTCCCCACCTTATAAATATAAAGGACCGTGGCCGATTGAGGAGCTATCACCCAATCAAACATATCAATTTTACTTTTTTTTATCTCCAAACCCTACTTTTCCAACCCTTTTTGCTTCCTTCTTCGTCTCTACAGCGATTTAGGGCGTTCTAAGTGGTCTGCCGATCTTAGAACAACCCTAGGCGCGTTGTCCCTGACGGGGTCCCTCCCGGGGCAGCGATCTTAGGTTTTCGACGACGTTCCTGTCTAAAGCGGTTAGACCGCCCCCTCCCCCCATGAACTCTCTAAACTCGCAGGTCCAAACTTCATCTGGAAGGACGGGGGGCTTAGGGACAGGGGAGCGGAGGGCGCGACCGCTCGCGCGGGCATGGCCGGTGCCACGCCTGAGGAGAGGAACTATGTGTGGTGGATGGGGGTGCTGCGGCTTCTGGCGATGGCGGCGGACTGCCGACGTTCCTCGTGACAGCGTTGGGGCTGGGCCACGGCCGGCCAGCGCCGCCTGGAGGTACCGGTCCAGGTCCTCGATGAGGGTGATCGAGTGTGCGCGGTGGTGTGCAGGACAGCAGGAGCAGTCGCGCGTCGAGCCCGACGCCGCCACCTCTGCTGTCTCCTGAGTCTTGACGCTCGGTACATCGTCAATCTCATCCCACCGACGACGCCGCTCCAGGCGCCACTCGTGGCGGACTACCATTGGACGGCGTGAAGCTCCCTTTGGATTGCGTAGCTAGCACTGCAACACCGTCAATGTCTTCATGCTACCACCTATTGCAAGGGATCTCCTTCGACGTGCGAACGCGCAGCAGCACTACACCGCCGTCGTTCCAACAGCGCCGGTCGTCTCGTCGGCGTCCAGCTCCAGCACGCTCACCACGATGACAGAAGCCGAGCACTGCAATGCCAGCGTCGCCGACATCGGCGGACTCCCGTGGCTGTGGCCGACGCCGGCCATGTCGGAGTACTTTGACGCCGCCTTCCAGGGCGCTGAGCCTGCAAGTCACCCTGCATGCGGGACAGTTCGTCTACAGCGTCAAGGGGACGTCGCGCTGGCCGGCCGTGGCTCAGGCCCAGCGTGGTCGAGAGCCTGCAAGGAACGCCGGCAGTCTGGCGCCATCGTCAGAAGCCACAGCCCCCCGTCCGGCACATGCAGTTCCTCCCATTGGCCGCAGCACCGGCCATGCCCGCTCGAGCGGTCGTGCCGCCAACCCTGTCGCGCCCGCACCCTCCGTTCCTTGTCGCGAAGTGTCGCACCGTCCATGTGGATGGAGTTTGGACCCGGTCTGAAACAACAAAACAAGTTTAGGGAGTTGATTGCTCATTTTACAAGAACCGGGACCGAGATGAGAACGCGGAACAAGTTCATGGACCGCTGGTGAAATTTACTCTTTATGGATATATCAGCATGTGGTCCCTGCTAGACTTTTTCACGGGCAACAGTGTTCATTTTTCCTATGCTAGGCCGGGTGATTGTATATTTGAATTTGAAAATTATGAATTCAAAAAGTTGTTGAATTGTGTGTGTTGAAGAAATACTATTCTGAATTATTACAATATCCAAAGAAAGTTATGTTAGAGTTAATATGCAAAGAAATTTAAAGAGAAAGAGATGAAAATGTATAGGGGAGCTCCTATAGTAGTGCCGAAAAGTTATTTATGGTATTGTAAGGGGTGGAAGAATTATAGGGGAATTCCCCAAAATGCTACGTAACCCCATATTTGGCTAAAAATTTTAGAACAATCATTCATCCGATGAAATTTAATGGTGAAAGTACGAAGAAGTACCTAAAGGAAAGTACTAGGAAGTAAAAAAATGCAGAAAGTTATCATGATATCATTTTAATTTTGGGTAATTCTATTGATTTTTTTAAGAAGGATAAGAAAGGAAAGTAACTGCGAGTGCTGATTTGTTGTGAGAGAAAAGTAATGCTGGCCGGTTGCTGGTGGCTGGTTTGTTCTACCGCTGGGCGCTGGCTGGTGGCTGATAAGCCAGAACGAACAGAGCGAGTATTTCCAAGTACCATAACAAACCTCTTTTTCTTTTTTGTTGTAATTTCTATGCCTTGATTGTGCGGTATTTAATTATTTTTATCAGAAATCGTAGAAATTAGATACATTCAATTTAGTTTTATGAGCAATATATAGTTCACTCCTTCAAAAGTTAATTTCTTTCATCATATTCGCACAATCTGCTACATATAGTTGAAAGTTGAAACAAAGGCAACAACAGTTTGAGATCAAAGCAAGCAATCGACACACGATGCTGTAGCTCGATCATTAGCTCATCACTACTAGTGCGCGCCCTTGGTGAGCCCCCAGGTGTGCAGGACGGTGCCGGTGATGTCGTAGAAGGCGATCTGCGCCTTCGCCTTGGTCAGGCGCAGCGACATGAACCCTTGGCCGTCGTAGAAGAACTCCAGCTTGTCAGAGTTGGGCGTGAAGACGCGGTTCCACGCCTTGGACCCGCCACCACTTGTTAGGTACTGAATCGGGCTGCGATCATATGGAGTAAAAACATTTTGCGATCATATGGATGATATGGCAGAGAGATGCAGATGCCTGCAGTGTGGTTTTAGCATCAGAGAGATGTGTCATTGGCTGGCTGGCTGACCTGTCCCTGCTACTGATGTGCTCGAGGCAGTGGTCATGGCCGTTGATATAGAGATCGACGCTATGGGCCTGCATTTTGACCGTGATAATTATAAGGACGGCAAAATTGTAACCAGTAGAATTATCTAATTTTTGTAAGGGTATAATATATAATGTCACAAGGGTCGTATGTTTATAGTAAAACCTTGAGAGTTGGGAGGAGCAGCTGCAGGAGCTCCTCGGTGTCGCCGTGCCGGCTGACGCTCCTGATGGCATGGTGGCCGACGACGATCTTCCATGGCGCATTCGACCGCTTCAGCGCGGTGTCCAGATCCTTGAAGTTCATAGATGATCGATGAAGTACTTTTTGGCATGCATTCAGGTTACGAAATTGCAATAACATTACCTTGACAACGTTTGCTATGTAGGTCTCACGAGGAGCAACGCCTCTCCAATCATACTTCCTGCTAAGGTCGGTCCAGTACTTGAGGACAAAGGGGGTAGTGTCGACGAAGAAGAACTCCGCAATATCTCCAATTTTTTCCAGCAGCAAAGAAAAAAAATTTCAGTGTCTATGAATTAAATAGTAGTGTTTGTATAAATGTGCATTTAGGGGCACTTTGGTGGAGCTCTCTGGGTGCTCCTCCAGCATCAGAAGTAAAAATGAGGATGACATTGCAGATCCCACTAGTTCACCACTGATAGTGGGTCCCATACAATATTGTGCCTAGGCTGACTCCAACAAGGAGAGCCATTTTACATAGGCAAATCCACCTTTGCCTCGTGCCAACAGTGATTTGCATTTCCTCCTCGTCTCGATGTCTCTAACAAGCAATGGCATTTTACCGAACCGCACACCGCCCGCCAGCCGCACCTCCACCCCCGACGCCGGCGGCCCCCTCCACCGACGGTTCCAATCCGGCGGCGGTTCCCTAAGCGGCTGTGTCCCGGCCGCTGCTCCGGCCGGCCCTCGCATCGCCCGTAGAAGGGGAGAGAGCTCCTGCTCGCCGTCGCCAAAAAGGGGAGGGAGATCCTGCTCGTGTCGCCCGGAGAAGAGGAGGGGGGGGGGGGGGACGAGGAAGGGAACTCCTGCTCGCCGTCGCCCGTAGAAGAGGAAGGGAGTTCCTGGTCGCCGTCAACCTCGTTCGCCTGCCCGTGTCCAGCCCAGCCGCGGCGACGACTCCGAGGTCGAGATCCTCTCCATCTTCCGCGCGCGACCTCCTCCTCTTGGGTCGCCGCCTCCTCCACCTTCCCTCCCGCTGGTGCCGCCGCCGCTTCACTGCGCGCCCCGCACGCTCGGCCGCCGCCACGCGTTGCTCGTCTAGTGCGCTTGCATTTTGCCTTTGAGGAGAGAGGAAGGGTATACTTGCATCTTCTCTCTCCTAGGAAGGAAGTTTGCATCCCCTTATACATCATCTGTTGGAGGGGAAATCCGGATGGCACAATAGCCAGTGGGAGGCAAAAATGTTATCGCCTCCCGCTGTTGGACTCAGTCTTAATGGTGCCAAATAAGCATCCATATACTGTCTCTTTAGATCCCTCGTATTAAACAAACAACTGGGATGAGTCCATCCTTCTCAATCAAACACGAAATGGAACCGTCCAAAAAACGAAAGCAGAACCATATATACCATCCGGGGGTCTCCCAACCAAGCGCACCCTTGTTAAGGATTCGGCAGGAGATGAAGCACTTTGCATTGGCGTGCTCACCTGAGTTGACGACGAAGTTCTTCTTGCACACCCACCGGCTGTCGAGCTTGCGAAGGACGGGGCTGAGCTGCGCAAGCGCGTTGCCTCGGTAGTCATGGTTGCCAAGAACTGCAGCATGGACCACAGAAGGCCAAATTAGGATTTTGAATTTGCATCAGAACTGGGACAGTTGTGGTGTGGCATGCATTACCAGTGTACCAGGGCTTCTGGAGGCTCTTGGCGGTGTAGATGTGGGTGAAGGACTCCTTGAACGCCTTGTCGCGGACGCCGGTGAGGCCGCTGTCGTAGAAGTTGTCGCCGACATTAACGACGAAGTCGATGTCCATCTTCTTCCCTACTATCCCCATCTGCAAACGCAAAAGTACACATGTAGTATAGTGTCAGGTTCAAGAAATGAAGATGGCGATCGAAGAACACCTCTTGAAGTTCACAAACCCCCAACACTGGTGAGCGTGGCAGCGTGCACGCATGCTTATTACCTGGGTGGCAACCTGGGACTGGTTGTACTCCCCGCGGCGGCCCCAGTCGCCTACGGCGAGCACGGTTAGCGACCCGTCGGCCTTGGGCCGGTGCACCAGCCGCGGCATCTTGGCGGTGGCTACCGGCAGCGCGGCGACGGCAGCCAGGAGCATGATGAGCGCAGCTGGAGCCATGGCGGAGACCCGGGGGAGGGAAATAGTTGGCCGATGAGGCGACGGCTCAAAAGTGCGTGGGTGTATTTGTAGAGGAGGATGTATCCTGAACCTATGCTATGCGTGGGTGTAATTTATATCATCTATATCCTGCACTAAGGGCTTGTTTGCTTAGCCTCCTGGTAAAGCTGGCTGCCGCAGTCAGCATATCCTCAGGCATCCGATTTCGTCGGTCTGGGGTGAAGATCGCTGCCGCAGTCAGCATCCTCAGGCCCGAAGCAAACAAACTCTAATGCTTTCATATCTGAGGGCTATGGTATATATCATTGACCACTTGAAAAAAATAAAGGCTCAAACCGATAGGTTCTACAAATCATAATTTATATTCTGCGCAGCTGATTGGATACTATATTTTAATTAAGCCTAGTATTTGGCGCATCTTCTTGAAGGCATGGACCAATATGGATATCTCCCTTGTATAAATGTTCGAAACAGAGATGAACACAAACATTTAGATTATTTATGCATGTGTGTAAGTGGAAAATGAATAATCTCGAGAGACAAATGAAGTTTTGTTATCAGATTACATATAGTTGGAAAAATAAAAATGATATCAACAATAAGTTCTGATCTAGCAAATCATTTATTTTCAAGTAACGAGAAGCATAAATGCATAATTACGATATTTTATTTTATCTTTTCATACTTTCCTTTTTTCCTTCCTTTTATTTTCACATTTTTCATTTTGTTTTTCTTTTTCTCCTTAGATCAACAAATGTTAGTTCTCAAGCATGAAACGTGATGTCTCTTTTGACGATTTTCATGGCTAATTTGTAGAATTTCCTCCAAATTTGTTGAAATTAATCATAATCATACTTATGTAATGGCTAGTGATCGAGGAGGTGTCACAAAATTTTTTAAATTTTTTTTAGTTGGATGCTCATTGAGGTTTTAATTTTAGTGTTAAAAATCACAATGGATGGAAAAAAAAGCAAGCTTGAAAAGGTAAAACTAAGAAATGACTAGCTTCTAAATTTAAAACCAATGAAATCAATCTAATCCAACTCACGAAAATATAAGGTTGCCACTAGAGATTTGACCATGAATAAACATGCATCTATATATAAATTTTGGTAGACAACATATGAATTAAGTTATAATAAATAAGGCAAGAGTTATCGGGTCATCAATAAACTTTAATAAAAGAGTAATATAAACAATGCAAATTTAGAATTTAGTCATTTAACATCCCAAAAAATAGAGTAGGTATTTAAATCAATTTAAATCCACATTCTAGAGGTAAAATTTAATTCATATATAATATTGTGTAAGTAAAAAAATATTTTCCCGTCCTTGTCTTCTCAATAATGTTTTATCCGACAAAAATTTTCCTAAAGAAGCGCCATATAAACTTATGCAGAAGATGCAATCAGCGTAAATGCATAACACATTATTTAATCTATGTTGCTTTATTTTAAATTTGAAAAGTAATTATTTTCATACACTAATCATCTTGGTAGTTATATAATCTTAGCAAATTATTTAAAATCATGAGAAAATCATTGTATTTATTAATGTCATCTACTCAAATCCAAAAATTAAGTATTAGGGGTCTGACATACTCTTTAGTGAGTGATTAGAGACCGGGAGAAAACCACATGGTAACATTTGGGAAAACAATGCCCTAACCGGATTCCTCTATATGAAAATTCAAAAAGGAAAAAGTTCAAATTGCTCCCTTCGAGTACAGCGAAAGTCTAGATAACCCCCTAAACTATGCTATTTGTTTCAACTTACCCCATAATGCAATTTTTCATTTTTGTTTCTCCATATACAAGTTGAATGAGACTTTGCGGTGGCTGTGGACATCATAATATATATTAAAAAATATTTGACAATTTTTCATCATTAGTTTTTGTATAAATTTGTATCTTGTGGGTAAATTCTATTACTAAAATACCTTACCTATTAAAATAGTGATAAAAAATTCTTGATATATATTTTTAACATATCTTATGTTGTCTGCTATAAACTTGCAAATTTTGAACTTAAAACTCCACTTGTGCATGGAGAAACAAACAAAGACAAATTGTGTTAAGAGGTAAATTGAACTAAATAGCATAGTTTAGGGGGTAAATCGAATCAATAAATACTTTAGGTGGTTATCCAGACTTTGATTATACTTGAGGGGAATAATTTGTACTTTTGCTATTAAAAAAATGTGCAATGATCAATTCGACAAAACTAGGGGGTAAATGTTAGGAATCCTCACCTAGGGTTTCCCCAATGATGAACAACAAGGATAATAATTTTAAAATATGGAACTAGCACAATTTATTTTTTGACCTTTTATTGCCTTTTGCACGTTCTATTGTAGTCTATGGGTTCTTTATACCTTTTATTTTTTCCCTAAACATCTTACTCCTTAATGATGTTTCTTGAACATTGTTGTACCTAATAGGAGCAATCGCTGAACATGTAACCTTCAATTATTCTTTTTGAGGAAAACCTTCAATCATACTCCGTGTGACCCAGTACAACGAACTTTCTAATAGTAGGAACCAAAGAGCACTTGTTAGCAGAAAGATTAAAAGCATATATTTTATTTAATTTGCACACGGTGGATAGATGCTTTACACAACTTTTTGCTAATGAAAGCAACATATTGGGTGATAGCCTTGTTTGCAGTAGCCACCGAAATGGTAGTCCTGTGTGTTACACGTATGGCCACAGTCGCGATCGTTACAGTGTTCCACAGAGTAGGGCGTGTGAAGAAGTTTATTCTACCCGACGAGGAGGCGGCGACCGACGTGGACGGCATACCACCAGCCCAAGCCTACACAAGCAGCACAATACATGTGCATTTCGGTAATCAATTTGAACAGTCTAATCTCTAATGAATAATGAAGAGAGCAAAGTAGAAGTTGAGATGTGCACTACATTCAGTTTCGATGGATTGCGGGGTAGATGCCATGGTCACAAGAACTAGGAACAAGGACACCGTCAAGTAGACAAGCCTCGTTCTACTAATCTTGACAAGTGCCATGATGAGGGAACAAAGGTCTTACATTTCTGTGTGTTGCAACTCATACGTATGTTTCAATGTGTGTCTGTTATATAGAGAGATACATCATGAACATATATGTGCGTCTGAAAACATATGCTTCTTCAATAATAAATAAAAATGGGCTCAAAACAATAACATGAACTAATCTAAAGTCTCGTGATCATATCCTCTCCTATCCTACGCAACTGTTAGATATATCTCGAGGCTATCTAGAAAGTATCTTTTTGGAAGGAATGAATAAACACTACTACAGAAAATATTTGTAGGAGCCACCGCTTTTTTTCTAAGAGCGGGCGAATTTGCCGTCCGATCTAAGAAATCCACGTGATACTGTAGCAACAAAATCCGTACCTAGAAATCATTTCCGGAAGCGGGTGATGGTGTCATCCGCACCTAAAAACGTTTTTTAGGTGCGGATGACCCCATCACCCGCTCCCGGAAATATACTCATTTCTAGGAGCAGGTGATGGCGTCACCCGCACCTAAAAATGATTTTTAGGTGCGGGTGACGCCATCACCCGCTCCTAGAAATGGATTTTTAGGTGCGGGTGACGTCATCACCCGCTCCTAGAAATGGTCTCGTGAAAAAAATTCATAACTTTTGCATATGATCTCGGATGAAGACAAATTTTATATGAAAATTGTATAGCTCGACGACACCTAAAATTTTGTAGTTGACAACTTTTTTATTTAAGATTGTTTAAAATTTCAAACTATCCATTTAAGTTCTTCACAAAACATATATCTCTTATATAGTTTAATGGAACTATATGAGAGGTGAATAAGATTTGTGAAGAATGTTACCACCACTATACCGAATGAGCAAATGATCAAAATAAAAGTTGTACATATTGAGAAGTTATGAAACTTTGTAGTTGAAAGTTTTTTAATTTGAATTACTTTTGTCAACGAAAAGTACCATTGAATTTTTGAAATTTGAAAATTTGAAATTTTCAAACGACCTCAAATGGAGAAACATTCAAAATAGAAGTTGTAGATCTTGAGAAGTTATGAAACTTTATAGTTTACAACCTTTTTATTTGTAATCATATTGTTAACAAGATTCAAATTTGAATCTCTGAAATTTGAAATTCAAAATTTGTAAATGACCTCGAATGGAAAAACTCTCAACATGAAAGTTATAGATCTTCGAAAGTTATGAGACTTTGTAGTTGACAACCTTTTCATTTGAATACGTTTGAAGCCTCAAAAAAGCAATTTACACTCGACGTGGTATAATATGAGTAGAATGAAAACGGGATATGAACGCATATGAGTGTGTGGTGCAGTGGCAAGGGAGGCTTCGCGCGAACCCAGAGGTCGCGGGTTCGAACCCCACGGAGCACGTAGCGTCGCGACTTTGCGCGAAAAATGCGGCGACTTGCGACTTGATGGCTTGGGGCGGCGGGTGGCTGGTCCTCCCCTAAAAATAAATTTTTTTTGCTATTTATTTCGATCGTTTTAACGCAGTTTTCAAACTGTGTTTTTACTCGATTTCTAGGTGCGGACCACCCCGTCACCCGCACCTAGAAATCGATTTCTAGGTGCGGATTACGGCGTGGTCCGCACCTGGAAACACGTTTCCAGGTGCGGCTCGTTCACCCGCTCTTAGAAATCGCTATTTGTAAAAGCGACAGCTAGGAGCGGTTTTCGAACCCGCACCTGAAAATGTGTTTTTGCCCGCTCCTACAAACGTTTTCTGTAGTAGTGAAAAATGTGGGTATTCAACGAGTTCTTGGTGTAATTGTACCATAGAAAATAGTGGGCTCTCTTATCTTATACTTTGCTTTGATATCTCTCGAGGCTATGGTATCGTTGTACACTTGAATATTAAATCAATAATGGCTCAAACGAACAGCTTCTAAAAATCCGTAGTATCATAATTTTTGTTCTCTCATATCCTATTCAACTATAGGATATATCTCATGGCTAGAATTTGACATATTTTGGAAGGTAAGAATAAATATGTGAGTATCCAAACTAATCCATGATATAAATATGTCATATATAAAATTTTGTGTTCTCCTATCTTAAACTAGTATATACTACTCCCTCCCTCGTTCCCCAAAACACTAATGGTTTTGACATCTCTAGATAACTAACTTATGATATGTATCTAGACATAATTATATAAAAAATTATTCACCTAGAAAATCTAAAACAAATAGTAATTTATGATGGAAGGAGTATTGCTTTGATATCTCACCACAAGTGATATAAGGGTGCATTTGTAAGAGCGCTCAGAGATGATTCCAATAGGAGCTCTCTGAGCTGATTCCAGTAGGACCTCTACCAAACATCAGTTTTTCAAAGAGAAGTGATCCTCTGAAACGACCTAAGAGGCTATGAGCTGAAAAAAAGTAGCTTTTCCTAATTCTGTAATCTGATTATCTATCTTGATTTTAAGAGTTTATACTAGAGAATCACTTTCAGCCACATAATCACTTCTCTCTGAACTCCCATAGAGAATCAGAAATAGATGGAACTCTACCAAACAGACTCTAAATATCTCGGATTGTCAACCGCCTGGTCTCAGACCTTAGTCCACTAGGATTTCCACTATTACCAAAAGATTCCAGTATACATGAAATGAATGCAAATAAATTCTAAATTATAGAATTAAAAAAATATCAATGAATGCTAAATTGTTTTGGTAGACCTTTTAAAAAATATTGTACATGGGCTATATGAAATTTAGAGATAAGTTGCTTATATACTTATAGGAGGGCCCCAATAGCTCACATATATAACCTAGCAGTACTGCAGTAGCCCAATAAAGTGACCCAGAACGGCTCAACGAACTATCTCAATATTTTAGATGAACCAGCTCAATATTTTTATGTAAAAAAAGTTGGTCAATATTAAAAAGTATTGTGCCAAAAAGGTTGGCAAGTGCAAAAAAAAAAAAAAAGTTGGTGTTCATAGAAATATTGTTGAGCAATAATGTTGGTATACATAAAAAATTTTGGTCAATGTTAAGAAATATTCGTAACAATTAAGTGAGACTTAAAAAAAATGTTGTTAACAAAATGTTGTACATATGTAGACTTAATTAATATAGGCTTTAAAGATGAGTTTCTTAATCATCTACCTTCTTAAAGCCCGCAGTAAAGAGCCTTGCAGATCTTTACTGTAGCTCATTTGGAGTTCCTTTAAAGAGTTGTTTTGAAATAATTTCCAATTTGGTTTGAATAAAATGTTTACTGATGAGCATGTCAAACTTCTTGTTTAAACTTGAGTTAAACATTATTTCACAAAATAATTGCAGGATTAATTCTTCAAACAAACCACCAATTAAATTATGCAATTCCAAAACATATGACAAATACTGAGGAACCAAAAAGCCGATGACGGAAGGTATATGTGAGTAAAAATGTGGACACAGGTAGTCCAAGAAAAATGTATAGGGGAGCTGCTATAGTATTGCCCCTCAAAGTGCGAAAAAGATATTTATGGCATGTAGGGGGCAGAAGAAATATAGGGGAATTCCCAGAAATGCAACTTCATATTTGGCCATTTTATATTTTGTTGTATCAAATTTCTACGCCTTGGATTGTGCATTATTTATTTATTTTATAAAAAAGCATAGAATTAGATCCATTCAATTCGAGCAATATATAGTTCACTCCTTCACATCTTCGGAGTTAATTCCTTCCATCATATCCGCACAATCAGCTATATATAGTTGGAAAAAAAGGCAACAACACTTTATGATCAACCAAACAATAATCAACACAATAAGATGCTGCAGCTTGATCATTAGCTCATCGCTACTAGTGCGCGCCCTTGGTGAGTCCCCAGGTGTGCAGGACGGTGCCAGTGACGTCGTAGAAGGCGACCTGCGCCTCCGCCTTGGTCAGGCGCAACGACATGAACCCTTGGCCGTCGTAGAAGAACTCCAGCTTGTCAGAGTTGGGAGTGAAGACGCCGTTCCACGCCTTGGACCCGCCGCCACTTGTTAGGTACTGAATCGGGCTGCGATCATATGGAGTAGAAACATTTAGTTTTAGTTTTATGATGATGATGATGATGACAGAGAGATGTAGATGCCTGCAGTGTGGTTTTAGCATGAGAGACATGTCATTGGCTGGCTGACCTGTCCCTGCTACTGATGTGCTGGAGGCAGTGGTCATGGCCGTTGATGTAGAGATCGACGCCGTGGGCCTGCATTTTGGCCGTGAAAATTTTAATCAGCAGCATTATCTAATATTTTTAAGAGTATAATATATAATGGCATTATAAGTTGAATCAAATACCTTGAGAGTTGGGAGGAGCAGCTGCAGGAGCTCCTCGGTGTCGCCATGCCGGCTGACGCTCCTGATGGCATGGTGGCCAACGACGACCTTCCACGGCGCATTCGACTGCTTCAGCGCGGCGTCCAGATCCTTGAAGCTCAGAGATGATCGGTGAAGTACTTTTTTTAATTATGGGATTAATTACTCGAAAACATGCATGGTTGAGCATGAATTCTCAGGTAACTAAATTGCAATAATAACATTACCTTGACGACGTTTGCTATGTAGGTCTCACGAGGAGCAACGCCTCTCCAATCATACTTCCTGAGAAGGTCGTTCCAGTACCTGAGGACGAAGGGCGTCGTGTCGACGAAGAAGAAATCCGCAATCTCTTCAATTTGTCCAGCAACAAGAAAACAACTCAGTGTGTGAATTAAGCAGTGCTTTTGGACAATGTCAATAATGTCTGTTTACTCTCAGATGTAAGCTTTTGGCTGCTGAGTTATGGTTTTTGGAGATGAAGCACTTTGCATTGGCGTGCCTACCTGCGTTGACGGCAAAGTTCTTCATGCAGACCCACCGGCTGTCGAGCTTGCGAAGGACGGGGCTGTGCTGCGCGAGCGCGTCTCCCCAGTAGTCATGGTTGCCAAGAACTGCATGGAACACAGAGCCCAAATTAGGATTTTGAATTTGCCCTAGAGAACTGGGACAGTAAATAAAGTGAAGTTGACAGTGGGTGGGTGGCTGGTGTACCTGTGTACCAGGGCTTCTGGAGGCTCTTGGCGGTGTAGATGTGGGTGAAAGACTCCTCGAAGGCCTTGTCGTCGACGCCGGTGAGGCCGCTCTCGTAGAAGTTGTCACCGACATTAACGACGAAGTCGATGTCCATCTTCTTCCCTACTATCCCCATCTGCAAACAAAAGTAGACATGTAGTATAGTGTCAGGTTCAAGAAATGAAGTACGTGCAGGCATGTAGTAGTGTCAGGGACAAGAAATGAAGAAGGCGAAGAACACCTTATAGAGTTCACAAACGCCAACACTGGCGTATATGGTGAGCGTGCACGCGCGCTTATTACCTGGGTGGCAACCTGGGATTGGTTGTACGCCCCGCAGCGGCCCCAGTCGCCGACAGCGAGCACGGTTAGCGACCCGTCGGCCTTGGGCGGGTGCACCAGCCGCGGCATCTCGGCGGTGGCTGCTGGCAGCGTGGCGACGGCAGCCAGGAGGACGACGATGATGAGCAAAACTGGAGGCATGGCGGAGACCCGAGACGTCCTCGCCGCGAGATCGGCGGCCCTGGGAAGGAGAGAAAGAGAGAGGGGAAACAGTTGGACGAGGACGGCCTCAGAGTGCGTGGGTGTATTTGTAGCGGAGCGGATATCCGAGGCCTATATTATGATATCGATATCGTTGTACACTTTGAAAAACAATAAACAAATAACTCAAACCAAATCCCCAGCAACATATATAATTTCTCATAATTTATATCCTACCCAACTAATTGGATATGAGATACAATATCTTAAGCCTAGGATTCGACATCTTGAAGGCATGGACCAATATGGGGACGGACTTGGTGTCGCACCGGGGATTTATCCCGAGCAGACGCACTCGTGTGCGGTGGTTGTGACCCTCCCAGTTGTCTGCTAATTGCTATTGTAAAAAAAAAAATTCTCTCGTCTGCTTCACATCAAAACACAGGTCAACTTGATCTCACGCGAGCTGCGGTACCGTTGTGTATGAATGGGGTAGGGATTCAAAAATTTTCTCGACCCGAGAAATGTCTTCTTTCTTAACACAATGCCCGTGGGGGTGGTCTTACCCCTCGCAGGTTGAGTTTTAATAAAGAACGTGCATAGCATGTATTTCATTAAGCAGAAGAAAGTTACAAGAATGCAACTGTTGACGGCTGTTATCCACTCATTTTTTACCCGTCAACACTTACATTTGGCGCAAGGATCACACATCAACACTTGAATAGGGCTTAAACTAATCATTTCCACAAGTATTGGTGATTGAGCAAATGTAGGCACTTAGCACTAGAAAAGAGAGCAAAAGCACAAGTCTTTGATCCAAGTACTACAAGCTCAGCCAATGGGGAGTTGCCACATAGGATTCCCCTGGATCAATGATGTCATCAATCCAAGAGAGGCAAGCTCGACGAATCACGTATCGCCACATGGACATCGCATGGATCCAAGGGCCCACTTGCCGGCCAAACCACCAGGAAACTTGCCATGCACGGAGGATGGATCAGAGGGCCCACAGGTCAGCCAGTCAGAGGAAGCACAACTCGCCACGTGGAGCCTCAGGATCGGCCGATCCTAGAATCGGCCGAACCGACCTAGTGTCGGCTGATCCTGGCCTTCCACGTGTTGTCTCCTCATTGGTCCTAAGCTGCGTCCAAGGGAGTTTTGGTGACATTTGGTGCCTGAAACCGCACACTCTGTTACCTATAAATAGAAGGGGAGGGGCTCTCTTTTGGACACACACTTCTCCTCCTCCTCCACTTTGGCTTGGTGGCTTCTCTCCTTAAAAGAGGAGAGTTCTTTGTATAGGATTAGTGTTAGAGAGTGAGGGGTAATGCTTGGGGCCATGTCATGTTCATGACACATTCCCCAAGAACGAACCTCAGTGGATGCTTCTGTTCTTCATTTAGAGTAAAGTGAGTATTTCGACATTTTATATTTAGACTAAAGTCATATGCATGCATAAGTGAATTGCTCTTGTGTTCTTCATTCATTTTTGATTTAGAGGTTTGTGTTCTTTGAACTCAACCCTTTCGATCTTGAAGAACTAGATCATAAGTTTGTATTTCGTTTGTGTGTTAGCTTGTCTATTAGACTAAAGTTGATGCTCCTGTATTGCTCTAATTAGACTAAAGTGCATCTGTGATCTTGCATAAGTGATAGTTTACCTTGAGCTAGTGCTAGTATCTCCCTCGCGGGTTCGTAGTTCCGTATTCATATGGAGTGCTATAGTGGGTTGTCCAGGACGTCAGACGGAGCCAAGCTATAGTAATAATCGGTGGCGTAGACGTGGTGTCTATACTACAGGTTATCCATCGAATACCACGTTCTCTCACGTAATGATAGAGGTAGGCCGCAATAGTGATAGCTGTTGGACCCTTTGAAACCCTCCGTGCCTGGGTACCGAGTAGGGCCTCGAGGGCGGTGTTTCCTTAGACCTTTGAAATCTAGGGAGGGCCATCGCCAGATGCGAGTGATCATACCAGAGAGACCGTGCTAGACTCTACACTTTATCAAGCAGATCCTTTCTACCTATCCCAATCTTAGGGGTTGTGTCCTTAGACCATTAGCTGGGCTAGGAGCCAGAACTCACCATCTCGTGGATTCGATAAATCCTTGGAATACTCACCTTCTGAGGGGAAGTGCTACAACAGTATTTCCGTGCGCTTGCAGATTCGTTCGTACCCGTCGGTGTACCCAGGTTGTTCCTTACATGTTCACCTACAGGCACCGTTAGTAGTGATGTTAAGAAATGCCAACAAACATTTCTGGCGCGGCGCCGCTGCCGGGGGATGGTTGTTGTTTCTATTTTCGAGCCTAGTGGCCTTTGTATCTTTTTATCCTTCCTTTCTATTCTACCCTCACCCCTTTTATCATGGAGCAACCCGCTATTCAAGATTCTTATGCTCCTAGGCTTGAGTTGCTAGAGCCACCACCATTTGAACACCTAATTCATGCATCTGGTTATGCACTCAGCCCTTCACTTATCACTCTCGTTCAGGAGAAATGTTCCTTTTCCGGGTCAGCCGATGCGAGCCCGTATGCCCATTTGAAGGAATTTGAGAGTATTTGCGGGTGTTATGTCATTCCTGGCATGACACACGGCACCTTTAGGCGGAAGTTGTTCCCTTTCTCCTTGATAGAGGGAGTGAGACAATGGTACACACTAAACATAGGGAGTGCGAACGACAGTTGGAAGGAACTCGTTGGCAAATTTTGCCATAAATTCTTTCCCTCGTGCCGCATCGTTAACCTATGAAGGGCCCTTCTCAACTTCCAGCAAGAGGAAAAGGAATCTTTAGGTGTGGCATGGGAAAGGTTTTCACAATTGGTGAACTCCGGACCTACCTTGTCATTACCTGAGAATGTGCTTCTTGAGCATTTCTGCACGGGCCTTGACAAGGAATCCGCTAACTATCTCGACATTGCATCTGGAGGCGGGCCACTGAGCCATGCAACGAGTGGCCCCGTGGGATCCTGTGCCTCGCTCTGCCTGAGTCGCATGCGTGCGCAGTGGACCAGGGCCACCAGGTGGCAGGCGGTTATTGGCATGAGCCGTGCGACGCGGGAATGCAGCAGGCGCGTGCGCATGCGCGTGGACGAGCCGCGCAGGACCTGGGACATGTGCTCGCGGATAGGCCGGCCTGTATGTGGCTTGCCTGTCGTGCGCAGCACTGCGCTGCCGCGGGAGCCAGGCCACGTGGCGCCGTTCTATTGGCCCGTCCATACGTTAGTTTCCAGGAATCGTACACCGCAAGGAAGACTGTCACGTGTCGTGCATTGAAGGCTAGAGATAAGGGAGAAACACTTCCAACTTCTACCCACTTAGCACTATAAATACAAGATGACCTTCTCATCATAGAACGATCACATTCCACTTCTCCT
The DNA here is from genome assembly GCA_036936925.1 of Cenchrus fungigraminus. Taxonomy (NCBI): domain Eukaryota; kingdom Viridiplantae; phylum Streptophyta; class Magnoliopsida; order Poales; family Poaceae; genus Cenchrus; species Cenchrus fungigraminus. Next base: position 55,208,487 of record CM072768.1, on the reverse strand, counting down.
CATTAAAAACACTTTTACCTTTCTCTCATTTGTTCTCTCATGGATCAAATGAATTGAGATTAGAGCTAGGGAGAGAGTTGTGAAGCTGAGAGGATGCTGTTGTTCTTCATTTAGAGTAAAGTGAGTATTTTTGCATTTTCTATTTAGACTAAAGTGTTATTCATGCATATGCGATATGCTCTTGTGTTCTTCATTTGTTCATCATTTAGAGGCTCGTGTTCTTCGCGAACACGACCCTTTTGATCCAGTTGATTAGGTGCATAAGTTTGTATCCTATTTGTGTGATTAATTCTATTTGAACTATCTAGCATGCATAAATGTGTTAGCATCCATTCTTCCTGTTGCATCATGGTTCAATCATAAGTACGATATGGTCCATACTTGCGGGTTTGTTATTCCGTATTTATACGGGGTGCTATAGCAAGCTATGGGAGGCCTATACATATTTCTTCTATAGTAGTGATCGGTGGTGTAGACATGGTGTATAGATTGCGAGTTGTCCTCCGTTTGCCCCGTATCCCATGTTTAGATAGAGGTAGGCGACGGTAGTGATAGCCGTTGGACCCTTTGTACTCCTCCGCGTTCGAATACGGTGTAGAGCCACATACCAAAACCAACTGTTAGAGCCAGGCGGGGTCGGTGCCCGAAGCAAGATCCATATAGACCGATACGACTTTAGAACTTCATACCTTCAGGAAGCTCATCATCATCTCTCTACCATAGCTATGGTTGGGTATCCTTGGACCGTTCATCTAGATTAGAAGATAGTGCACATCGTTCCTTGGATTCGATACCCTAGGGAATACTCCTTAGGTGAAGTGCTACAACGGAGTATCCGTGCGCTTGTGGATTCGTTTGCACCCATTAGTATACCCGGGTGAGTCTTACACGCTCACGCTAACCCGGCGCCATCATAGCGGTGAGGTTAAGAAATATCAACACTCGACCGGCCGTCATGGAGTAGCGCCATCATCCGCAGGAGGCGGAAATGGAGGGACGTCCTCATCTGCGGGCGGTGCCCAGGGAGGTCTGCTGCCATCAACCATAGCCGGCGGTAGTAGAGCGACATCCTCGTCCATGAGCGGCTGCGACAAGGTGTCGCCTGACAAAGAAGTGATGCCTCGATTAGTGGTAACTGGTACTAGTAGGAGTATAAGAAGCAGAACGAACTTTCACCTTTTGTTCATCCGGTCTGATTGAGTAGTACTACTTGTTGACACCCAAAATTGGCAAGAGCCGGGTCAGACTAGACAGGTCGGTCAGACTGGGTCCCTAAGGCGGTCTGACCGGGGTGCTCTATAGCCGGCCCGGCGCGAGACCACTAGGCGGTCTAACCGCCTCCCAGGGGCGGTCAGACCGGGTCACCCCGAGTCTGAGTAGAATTAGGAGTTTTGCTTAATTCCGAGATGTAAATCGTTGCTCGCAGGGCAAGACCTCCCACCCTATAAATATAAAGGGTCGTGGCCGATTGAGAGGAATCATCCAATCGAACTTATCAATTTTACTATTTTTCCTCCAAATCCTAGCTTTTCCAACCCATGCTCTCCTCCTTCGTCTCTATGGCGGTTGAGGAAGTTCTGAGTTGCCTGTCGATCTCAGGACAACCCTAGGCACACTATTCCCGACGGGGTCCCTCCCAGAGCAACGACTTAGGTTTTCGGTGACCTCCCTGTCCAAGGCGGTTAGACCGCCCCCCATAGGCGGTTTGACCGGCCCGTGCCGGGGACTTTGACGAGGTGATTTTCGACGGCCGCACGATCTAGCGCACTCGTGTGTTCGACCAGAAAAAGCGTCAACACACTTTTGGTGACTCCGCTGGGGACATATCTGGTTTTTACAACTGATCTTTCGATCGTTGCATGGGAGCACGTTGCGATCTCGACAAGAACAACATGATCATGGTTAACATCGAGGAACTCAGCGAGGAAGACCAGAGGAAGTACACTGAGCTTCATGAATACATCAAGCAGCAGTTTCTCTCTGGCGCCAAGAAGGATCGCTCAGGCAAGGTGAAGATTGCTCAAGAATTCGAGTTGCCGGTGATCAAGATCAACAAAGACAAGGTTGAGGTAATACCCACTGTAAGCCAGCAACCTCCCTCTGATTTAAATGCACAGTTATCTACTATTTCTGATAAATTTAAGTGTGCATTTAATGATCAAAATACTTTGGTTGCTAGTGTTATTACTCGCCTTGAAAAAGTAGAGGGTAAACGTGTTAGTAATGATATACCTGATGATCATATCCCTCAAGTAGATTAACAGGGGATTTTACATTCAAACACATCGGCAGCACCAAAAGCTTCATCTAAAGTTCCTATATATGGTATACCGACGGGGTTTTATCCGGGACAATCACCATTGCCCAAACCAACCCGGTCAAACCTCCCCCCATGGCCGGTTTGACCGCCTCGTTCGGTCAGATGGTGATGGTTCCGGATCAGCCGTTGCCTTTGTCGGTTGTGCCTAGTACATTGGTTCAGAGTCAAAATAATCCTTATGGTACTGTTTCTCCAATGTATAGCACAATAGCACACACACATGACCACCTATTCCTAATGTTGCTTCATCCTATGGTGTGACTAATGATGTGTTTACTGACTTGCATCGCATTCAAAATCCTAATCAACCCCCTGTGAGTAGATTGAATACATCAGCTGCAATGCAATCTCAGTTAGCTGCTAGGAATGAATTTGCTCAATTTAAAGAAGAAGTAGCTAACATGATGAGAAATAAACTCGGCGTTGATATGGGTACTACTAGATTGTATCAAAAACCATATAGCTGATTTTGATTTTGTGGCTTTTCCCCCTAGTTGGCGTATGCCTGATTTTGTTAAATTTAGTGGTGATGACAACTGCACAACTTGGGAACATATTAGCCAATATACTGCCCAACTAGGTGAAGCTGGTACCTTTAATTCTTTAAAAGTTCGATTATTTTCATTGTCTTTGACTGGTACCGCTTTTGCTTGGTTCTCTTCGTTAGCTCCTAACTCTATTGATTCTTGGGATCAATTAGAGCAAAAGTTTCATGATCACTTCTTTAGTGGGAGCTATCAATTAAAATTGACAGATTTAACATCGGTTAGGCAAGGTAAAGAGGAGTCGGTTTCCGATTACCTTAAGCACTTTAAAGAAGTTAAAAACCGTTGTTTTAATTTGTCTCTTACTGATTCTGACCTTGTTGATCTAGCTGCTAAAGGATTAAGATCTACTCTTAGAGATAGATTAGAAGGTATAGAATTTCATTCTCTTGCTAATGTGCTTGTTAGAGGTATGGCACAAGAATTAAAACTGAATAAGGAAAAAGAATACTCTAAGCCTCATCGGTCTAATGTTCATATGATTGAGTATGATTCCGATAGTTCAGACGACGAGAATGAAGTGTTGTATGTTGCTGAGTTTGTGTGGCCTTCAAAGGCTAAAGCTAGTTCTTGTGCATCACTTAAGCTGGATACTAAAGGTCGGCAAGAAAAACTAAAATTTACTTTTGATGTTTCTAAGTGTGATCGTATTTTTGATGAATTACTTAAGCTTGGAAATATTACGATTTCTCATACTATGCCTCCACTTGATGAAATTAAACAACATGCATATTGCAAGTTTCATAATTCTTATTCTCATGTCACTAACGATTATAATGTGTTTCGTCGTCAGATTCAATCGGCCATAACTGAATGTCGTTTGATGCTTCATGAGATGCAAGTGGATAAACAACCTTTCCTTGTCAATACCATGGAGTTGCAGTAGCCCAAGGTTCTGGTTCGGCCGCATCAAGTCGAAGCAACCAAGGGCAAGAACGTGGTGGTCGGGGAAGCTAAGCCTGATTTGAGGGGAAAAGAGTTGACAAGAGAAGTAGCGTATGAGAAGACCCCTGATGGCAGAGAGACATTCAAGATTACTGTCAAAACTTCTGGACACGGGGGGGGGGGGAGGGGGGAGGGGGGCAAGGATCGTCCACGCCGTCAGGTCAGCAATCAATCGGGCCTGTTCAGGACAAAGTGGTTAAACCGGCGGTCCAAGGCGGTCAGACCACCCCTGCCCATGGTCGCCCAAAGATGCTTATTCCGAAGCGGTCAGAGATTGGAAACTGGAAGCTCAACGTGGCAAAGAATCAAGGGAGTGTCCCAAAGCTAAAGGTCACCTTTGATATGCTATTTGACAAATATTCTAAACAAAAGGCCGTTGTGAGCGATCGGCCATTAAAAAAAAGGATGAGATCACCCCCGCATCAGGAGAGGCCATCATCACCTCCTAGAGCAGCTGTTAGGTTCAGGGGTGAATCATCTCAGCAAAGGCAAAACTTTGCTCTAGCCTGGGCTCCTTCAAGTTCAAATCTGCCTCGTCTGATCCACGACGACAATGGAGTGATGTGGGTGCCATATCAACAGTCCTTCCATCCTGGATGAGGAGCACCAAGTAGACCAGCTATGGACAGGATTTCATGACCTACACAAGATCGCTGGGCTCCACGTAAGTTTGGACAGGGCCATCAGGCCAACCCGGTTAGACCGCCCCCTATAGGTGGTCAGACCGCCCTGCCCAGAAAAGTGCAACTTACTCCAAAACAAGTGTACAAGCCCAAGATCAGAGAGGAGGAGGTTCAGAAGATGGACATTGTCCCAGAGAGGACTACGAGCTTTGATATTATACAGATTGGGTCAATGGACGTTCCCGTTGAGAAAAGTGGCAAAGGACCGGTCGTGTTGAACAATTAGGTTGTGACACCTACTCGAAAGGGATCTGTCGCTGCTAATGATCATGAGGCCAGCGGAAGCAAATCTCGTCCGGAATACTTCTTGCCAAGGTGGTGTCCTCCCGGTTTGACTCATACTCAAACGAGGAAGCTTCAACGTTTGAGGCTGCGGGAGAAGAGAGAGAAGGATCTAAAGAAACAGAGGGACGAGATCTTCAACAACTACAGGTCCATGGTGCCACAAGGGAAGGAGTGGAGAGCCAAGACAGCACCCCAGGCAGAGGCAGTCAAACCTCAGGGGGGCGGTTAAACCGCCCGAGGTAGTCAGACCGGCTGTTGACGGTGAATTTCCATCAACCTAGCCATGATTTTACCTTCAGTGTTGGCATTGATTTGATATACTAACTAATGATCCTAACCCTCATGATATGTCATGTTCGCACTCCCATGTGGTTTTTGGAGTTTATTGTTTACGCAGGGTTTTAACGCTAAAAGGGAGATTTCCCGGGAAGGTTCATCAAGCACTTTGTGAGAAGATCATGAAGCCCGGCACAAGTCAAGACACGAAGTGAACATGACTCCAAGTGGCCCAAGGACCGAAGCGTGAAGCCACGAAACTCCGAGGACCTGAACAGAAAATGCTGAAGCTTGCGCGACAAGGAGCCCTATCCAAACCGCGGAGAAACTGACGCCAAGGGCCCACATGCAGGAAGTGGAAAGTTCCGAAAGACACGAGAAGCAACCGGGAGGAAGCGGGGGCCAAACTGGGCCGAAATGGGCCCAGGCCGGCCGACCCAGCCCATTCCGGGCCCGGTTCGGCGCCCCCTTTGACCTAGACGCCCCTCGGACTATTTATAGCCCCCTCGCCAAGAGCTGTGCATCAATTCGTTCGTCATCCGCCGTCGAGGAGCAGAGAAGCTAGAGGGACACCATCTCGGAGAGGAGGGTCGTGCTAGTTGTCTAGGGTTTCCCTAGCCGACGTGGGAACCTTGCATGGAAGACCACGTCGGAGCTCCAGAGCAAGGATCAAGATCGAGGTAGGATCCCAGTGGTGATCTTGTTCATGTAATCATTCATGGTGAAGTCTTTAAGTGAATCCGATTTCTAGTGATCAAGTGCCTTCTTGATGATTTTGTTCTCCCTTGGTTTTGCTTTTTCCTCAATCTATACTTAAGATAGATTGCATAGGGTGCTCTTGTAGCCGTGGTGGCTAGAGGTGCATACCAGACCGACCAAGTGTTTTCAACTTGTTCTTCTCGAACTCGCCCTGGGCTAACCCGCACGAATAGGAGTGCGTTGTGACAGGACGGTGGCTCCAAAGGCGGGCGTCTTCGGAATCGGATCGGAGGCCACGGTTTAAAGATGCTTTTTATGAGATTCGCTTTTCTATCTTCATCTATCTTATTTGGAGCTACAACATACGCATAATCTAGACTCTCTAGATCGGTTATCTCTTTGCTTTCTCTTGCTACCTCTTGAGTTTAGTAGATTAGATTAGATTAGATGTGTTTTCTTGATGATTTCTTAGATTAGATGCAACTTGATTCTTCAAAGGAGTTTCTTTGCCTTACTAGATTGAATCCTTGCATTGCACATTGTTCCACGAAATTGATACCTTGGGTTCTCACACTTAAGGGAAGAAGGGTCCCTTGACTACGACGGGGGATTTGTCAGCTTGCAAATCCAAACAAACTTTGATACGCCAATCAACCGTCAACAAGCCCCTTTTTCTGTCTCCATTGCCGGGGAACAAGCAATCAAGATCGGATCTAGTATCGCTTTTTTGTGAATATTTTTCAGTTTTTCTTTTGATTTTTCTTTTGCATCTCTTAACTTTGATCATCCTCAAAAAGAAAAAAAAATCAATCTAATCTAGTTTTTGACTAACCCTAACTTTTCTTTTTAGATTTTTGTTTTTGCTAACCCTAACCGGAGATGGATGGCTTCCTCTCCAAGAAACCCAAACTTTCTTTTGTGGATGGTCCAGGAAAATTTTACAGGCAAAGGAGACGTGCAACACAAGCTAAATGATTGGAAACCCTAGATCCAAAAGCCGAGGCCGAAGGACCGTCGGAATCTCCAAAGGAATCACCACCTCCAAGTCCGAAGAGAGGTCAACATCAACCACCACTAATGGGAGAACAACCGCAGCCGAAGCACAAGATCGGGGAGCTATGCACCCCAGACGTCGTTGATCTACCTATCATAAACCTTCAAGACGCCGGAAGGCCGTTCAAGATCAAGGTCTCAACTATCCGCATGGTGCAACACATGCCTTTCACCGGTAAAGAGGATCCGAACCTTCACCTCTAAGCATTTGTTCAATTATGTCATACTTTCGATGAGGCTGGGGTGACTCAAGATCAAATGAGGGCAAGGCTTCTTCCGTTCTCACTACTTGGAAAAGCTTTGCGTTGGTTCCACGCTCTACCGGCGGAGTCGAAGCAAGATTGGGAAGCGTTGATGAGGAACTTTATGAAGGAATTTTATTCACCGACCAAGACTCCGAGTTTGCGCAACAAGATTGATACATTTGCTCAATTCCCAATGGAGACGATTGCGGAAGCTTTGGAGCGTTTCAATGAATACATGCGAGCCGAACACCTTGAATGGCATATCGGTTTACTTAAGAGGAGGATGGAGAAGATGGAGATAGAGAAGCTCAAGACCTAAAGGCTGCCGAGGCAAGATCCACATGCGAGGAGCGTGAGGAGTACGGCCATGTCCAAGGTAAACCCCGATTTAATGCAAGTTCGTCCATTCAAGATTTGGTTCCTCTTTGTACACAATTGAAGGACTTCATGGACGAGCAAGCTAAGATCAACAAGGATGCCGTCACTAAGTTCGAGGCTATGGAGAAAATATTGGAGAATTTAGATGGTAAGGTGACGGAGGTCGGAAGCTCTATCTGTGAAGTGTTCATCATGATGAAGATGCTAGAGACGCAAGTGGGACAACTTGTCCGACACCTGATGGGTAACAAAGGAGAATTTCCGAGACAACCCCAAGGTCCCGAGATGGCGAAGGTTACTCAAACTCATTCGGGAGAGATGGAGGATCACACTAAGGAGACCACGGAGATCACAATCGAAGGACCGAAGTTTGAGATGCCAAGCCAAGACATGAAGATGCCTCCACGCTACTTCCGAGACATGCTTGCCAACAAGCACGAGATGACATTATGCGACCTTGGAGCAAGTATGGGAGTCATGCCAAGAGACGTGTTCGAGAAGCTACGCCTACCGCTCGAGCCTATGGCCATGTGTCTAGAGTTGGGAGACAACTCTATTCGCTATCCCGTGGGAATCACCGAAGATGCACCCATAAAATTTGGAGAGATCAAGTTTGACATCTACGGCGAGACAAGTGCATTCAAGTTTCAACCACGTCTCGAGGTATGCAACACGTTCAATGTTAAATATGTTCCACCTCATCGTCGCTTTATCAAGGAAGAGCCGGAGAAGAAGGAAACAAAGATCAAGGAAGTTGTTGCATCCGTCAAGACCAAAGGACAAAGCCCTGTGAAGACCAAAAAAATGACCAAGCCGAAGAATAAGCCCGCACCCAAGATGGTGCGGAAGTGGGTACCCAAGATTGCAACACCCACAAAAGAGCGTTGATCCGAAGTGAAGAAGAGAAGAAGTCTAGCTATGGACTATAAACGAAGCGCTAGGCAGGAGGCAACCCGTTCGTCGAGTCAAGAATAAGCTACCGGGAGGACAACCCGATCAAGAATAAAAGCTACCGGGAGGGCAACCCGGAAAATTTCCTAATTCCAAGTAAGTTGGTCATAGAATTTGCTACGCAAGACATTTTATTGACTCTTAAGTGGTTGAACAAGTTTTTAGAGAACCTTTTATTTGCTCGGTCATAATATTTGAATTTGTCTATCTTAAACCAATGACATGAGCCATCCGATGTTTTATTTGCCTCTTTTCGAGAAACTGGAACCAAAAAAATTCAGATCCTATTTGAGCCTTCCATCCTCTCCATGATGATAGGTTCAGATTTGTTTTGCATGTTAAAAACACACGAGTAGAGCCTCGCTATGTTCTTTATGTTTCTTAAATCTTTTGACGCATGCTAGGACTCGCGTGAACCTAAGGAATTTGACTTTTGGTTTCATCTAACTTAACATCTACCGGTTTCTCTAGAGTTAGAGTTTTTCGAAGACCCATTGTTTTTATTTATTCAAAATCTCTCTCTCATGTTTGGCCAAATTTAGAACCTAAACCCATACCCCCACGGTCAAGCCGGAGGAGCTTGATATCAATCAATGAAAGCAAACGATCCCGGTGCAACCAAAATAAAGGTAGTCGGAAAGTTCTCGACTTACAAATTGTTTTTGATGTTTAAAAACTCCTCTAATAATATATTTGGACCCATTGCTATCTCTGAATTAATTTTTAATTTATGAAATTTAGAGGAGCAATTAGCATCTAAACATGATCGAAGGAAGGTTTTGAGGTTTATTTAACACCTTGTGCTCAATGATGCATCACGGGAAGGCTTTATCATCAAAACATCTTGGGCACATGTAAAGGACAAGCATGGGGGAGGGCAACATGCCTTTGTTTTGCAGAAAATAAGTGGAAGTACATGAACCATGGAAGACAAGAAGTGACACAAAGTAAGGAGGGAGGCATTGATCTCATCATTCAAAACAAAGGAGTGGCCGAGGGAGTTTGGCCGATGGATTCTTGTGGAGCATGAGGACACAAGGACATAATGCAGTAAGGAGCAAGAGGGAGAAAAATCAAGGCAAATGGGGCAGCAAGGACCCCAGGCTGGCCGGCCTGGTCCGGTCGGCCTGGCCTCTTTTTGTGGCCCCCGACGTCCATCTTCCTCAGGTAAGCCTCTCATTCAATTGCAAGTTCATGCTCCCAAGTGCATAATCCAGAGACCTCACGAACCACTCAGAAAAACTTCGTGCCTCACTTCCTTCTCTAAAAATCCCCAAAATTTTGTTACAATTCTTGTCCTTCCATATACTTTCTTTGTGCATTTTTCTTCCAGCGAGAAACCCCCGGGAGAGTTGTTTGTAAATTTGTGTAGCGAGGCACGATGAAAAAGGCAATGAACATCGTCCTCGAAAGGAGGTCACGATCATCATCATCGGAGGTGCCATCTATCTCTTCGTGGAGGCACTCTATTTACGAGTCCCCGCGAAGCATGGAGGAGGACGTGGCACCATCGAGGAACGACACGCTGCCCCTTGGAGGCATGAGGAGTACACAAAGCTTGTCCATGTGGAACAAACTGCAAGGGCACAAGGAGGAGCCACCCGTTCGACCTCCACACTTAACTCGTTCATCCGCTCCACCACCATATACTCCGAGGCACTCCAAGCTTGTTTTCATCATAAAGACGAAGGATCAACCATTGGAGGAAGAGTGAAGGAAGGAAGAAGAAATAATGCTTCCAATTCAGTTTGATTTTTCCTTCTCCTTTTCTTTTTCGATTATGTGCAAATTTGTGTGTGCGAGCATTTTCTATTTTATTTTTAGCATGTGTGTGGTAGTAGTAGTTTTTGTTTTCCATCACCATGAATAATTTCACCATTGTTTTATGATAATTAATATGGATGGAAAATTGTGCCAAGTTGATATATGATGACCGTTGCCTATATGCTCATCTTTGTACTTGTTTTATGCATGATTAAGCTAATGCTCTCTTTAATGCAAATCTGAAATTAATTTAAATGCTAGCTTAATCCTTTGCGGAGGTTATGATGAAGATAAGACCCATAGTTTTCTTTTCGTGCTCTCAATTTTGGATGGGTTAAAGATGATTTGTTTTTGTTCTTAAAAGTAATGCTAACCTTGTCATTAATACCTCTTACATATTGCTCTACCTATCCAAAGCCATATATATATTTGAGTGCCAAAACTTAGTATACAAGATTTATTTTTGGGTGAGTTAATTCAGGGCTTGATTTCTCTGGCCCGAGACTAAGAAGCTGGTCATTCCATTTTTGCATATCTATCTTAATGCTAGCCTTTTCTATCCGTGCATTGTAAGTTTCCACATCAGAAATTTTGCAAACCTCACCGGATATCCACCCAAAAACCCAATACATCTTTTTGTGTTTACCTCCTTGACCACAACCCAATTCTTGAGTATGGATGAATATTTCAAGGAAGATCACAAGAATGAAGGTGCTAAGGATTGAAGTATGATTTTGGGAGACCTCCAAGACGACATGAAGGTTGCGTGAAGGATCCCTAGAAGATTTCTTGTGTTTCTTTCCAGGAAAACATAGGACTTTTAGTACCTACCTTGGCACACAAAATTTTTTCCACCTCTTTGCCCGAGGATGTGCAATCGTCTAAGCATGGGGGGAGTTGCCAAGGAGGTAGGTACAATGTAATCTAGAGTTCAAGGGGAGTATAAAAAAAATGAAAGAAAAAAAGAAAAAAAAGTATGAAAGAAAGAAAAAGGAAAGAAGAAAAAGATGTGTATATATATAAAAAGAAAGAGAGAAAGAAATAATAATAATAATAAATAAAGCTCCCCGGCTCTCTAGATGCATTAGAAGTTTCAAGAGGATTCAAGATCAAGACTCATACTCATCTTTCCAACCATGTGCAATCCGATAACGAGGACTTTGTTTGTGCCTCGGGATCACTCTTTGCCATTTGCACATGTCCACTTATCTCAAAAAAGTGTGTGTTCATCTCTCCCCCTTCCTTGTAACATTATTTTTCCAATGACCATTTTGACGAGTCTCGGTAAGACCATGAGAAGCTTGTCTTGTTTTGATAATATCTCAATTATAATATCTTGGTAGGACTAAACTTTTCCCAAAGCTCCATATAAAGCCTACCACTTATATATGTTTTTGAGAGGGGAAAGGAGTAGAATAAATAGGCTTTGAGAGACAAGATGAGTTGAGAGTTCATGAGCAAGATCAAGGTGGTTTAAATTTTTGAACTTGGTTTAGCTCTTTTATTCATCTCGCTCTACACTTCAAAATTTCTGAGATTCATTTGAAATTTTGGAGCATGACTAATTACTTGTGGGAAGAGCTTAATTGATATCCACCCTCCGTAGGGATGAAGGCTAGTTTCATTATGGAACTTTAACAAATATAAATTTAGAGAGCATTATGTTTTCTCGTGTATGATCAAGTGCAGGGTTTAAATAATGAAAGGCAACACTGATATCCATCGAAGGCTTACTCGAGGACGAGCAAGGTTTAAGCATGAGGGAGATGTTGACGGTGAATTTCCGTTAACCTAGCCATGAGTTTACCTTCGGTGTTGGCATTGATTTGATATCCTAACTAACGATCCTAACCCTCATGATATGTCATGTTCGCACTCGCATGTGGTTTTTGGAGTTTATTGTTTACGCAGGGTTTTAACGCTAAAAGGGAGACTTCCCGGGAAGGTTCATCAAGCACTTTGGGAGAAGATCATGAAGCCTGACACAAGTCAAGACACGAAGTGAACATGACTCCAAGTGGCCCAAGGACCGAAGCGTGAAGCCATGAAACTCTGAGGACCTGAACAGAAAATGCTGAAGCTTGCGCGACAAGGAGCCCTATCCAAACCGCAGAGAAACTGACGCCAAGGGCCCACATGCAGGAAGTGGAAAGTTCCGGAAGACATGAGAAGCAACCGGGAGGAAGCCGGGGCCGAACTGGGCCGAAATGGGCCCAGGCCGGTCGACCTAGCCCATTCTGGGCGCGGTTCGGTGCCCCCTTTGACCTAGACGCCCCTCGGACTATTTATAGCCCCCGCGCCAAGAGTCGCACATCAATTCATTCGTCATCCGCCGCCGAGGAGCAGGGAAGCTAGAGGGACACCATCTCAGAGAGGAGGGTCGTGCTAGTTGTCTAGGGTTTCCCTAGCCGACGTGGGAACCTTGCATGGAAGACCACATCAGAGCTCCGGAGCAAGGATCAAGATCGAGGTAGGATCCCGGTGGTGATCTTGTTCATGTAACCATTCATGGTGAAGTCTTTAAGTGAATCCAATTTCTAGCGATCAAGTGCCTTCTCGATGATTTTGTTCTCCCTTGGTTTTGCTTCTTCCTCAATCTATACTTAAGATAGATTGCATAGGGTGCTCTTGTAGCCGCGGTGGCTAGAGGTGCATACCGAACCGACCAAGTGTTTTCAACTTGTTCTTCTCGAACTCGCCCTAGGCTAACCCGCACGAATAGGAGTGCGTTGTGACAGGACGGTGGCTCCAAAAGGCGGGCGTCTTCAGAATCGGATCGGAGGCCACGGTTTAAAGATGTTTTTTATGAGATTCGCTTTTCTATCTTCATCTATCTTGTTTGGAGCTACAACATATGCATGATCTAGACTCTCTAGATCGGTTATCTCTTTGCTTTCAATTACTACCTCTTGAGTTTAGTAGATTCGATTAGATTAGATGTGTTTTCTTGATGATTACTTAGATTAGATGCAACTTGATTCTTCAAAGGAGTTTCTTTGCCTTACTAGATTGAATCCTTGCGTTGCACATTGTTCCACGGATTCGATACCTTGGGTTCTCACACTTAAGGGAAGAAGGGTCCCTTGACTACGACGGGGGATTTGTCCGCTTGCAAATCCAAGCAAACTTTGATACGACAATCAACCGTCAACACCGGCCGACCAGGCGGTCAGACCGGGTTCTCCAAAGGTGCCACCAGGTTTCGCTTCTTCAGTCCCTATGGCTTATGATGACAAGTTATCATCGGTACCTGCTCCAGAAGACGACAAGGAACTTGTGGATTACATTTCTTCTCCAGAGCGTATGAGCCTTGATATTAATGTGGTTCATTTGTTTGTTGATGGTTCGGTGCCTACGGAGGAGGACTTTGCTTATCTTGACTTTGGGCCAAAGGATGCTATATTTCAGAAGCCCAAAGACGTTGATAGTCATCTGAAGGCTTTGTACATGAAGGGTCACATCAATGGGAATCCTATCTCTCGGATGTTGGTGGATGGAGGTGTGATTGTCAACTTGATGCCGTATTCTCTATTAATATAAAGAAGCTTGGAGGTTCAGATGAGGAGCTGATCAAGACCAACATGACCGTCAGCGGAGTTGGAGGAGGCGAGCCGATAGGAGGTAAAGGCGTGATCTCCATGGAGCTCACTATTGGGAGCAAGACACTCACCACAGCTTTCTTCATCGCTGAGACACAAGGTAACTTCAGTCTTGTCCTTGGTCATGATTGCATTCATGCAAATAAATGTGTTTCTTCTACCTTGCATCAAATTTTAATACAACAGATAGACGATGAGGTAGAAGTAGTGCATGGTGATAATTCTGCTTGTGTAGCTGTAGCTGATAGTCATTCTATAGGTGTGCATGATGATGTAAAATGTCTATCTGGCTTAGATTTATCTAATTATGAGTTTGTAAGTTGTTCCAAAGATGTCTTCATTACTGTTGTCATAAAGCCGTTTGATAATCGGCTAAATCACTTCATATGACTCAATGAGTTCAACTAAAGAGTGGTTGTAGCAGAGGATTGATCACTATTGGGCGCATAAGAACGATACGTGTGAGGCTATTGAGGACTTTGATGATTTGGGCAAGTTAGGAGAAGGGTTTACGTCGGCTGATCCTCTTGAGGAGGTAGACATTGGTGATGGCATTGTACCTAGGCCGACATTTGTAAACAAGAATCTTGATCCTGCTTTTAAGCTTGAATTAATAAAGATATTAAAGGTGTATGTCGATTGCTTTGCTTGGACTTATAATGAGATGTCTGGTTTAAGTCATGATTTAGTAGAACATCATTTACCTATTAAACCTAGTTTTAAGCCTTATATAAACAGCCTCATAGGAATTTTAATCCTGCTATTTATGACCGAGTGAAAGAAGAAATCAATCGGTTGCTTGATGCTAAGTTTATTAGGCCTTGTCGATATGCCAATTGGATCTCTAATATTGTGCTTGTTGAGAAAAAAAGAACAAAGAAACTTCATGTTTGCATTGAATTTAGAGATCTTAATATAGCTACTCCTAAAGATGAATATCCTATGCCTATAACCGACTTTCTTGTTAATGTTGCATCTGGAAATAGAATTCTTAGTTTTCTTGATGGTAATGCTGGTTACAATCAAATCTTTATGGCCGAAGAGGATATTTCAAAAACGGCTTTCATATGTCCAGGATTTGTAGGCTTGTTTGAGTGGATATTCATGACTTTTGGTTTGAAAAATGCTGGTGCTACTTATCAAGGGGCTATGACCTTGATTTTTCATGACTTGCTTGGAATAAATCGTGGAAGTCTATATCGACGACATTGTTGTTAAATCGGCTGGTTTAAATTCCCATTTAGCCGATTTGAGGCTTGCATTTGAAAAAAATGTGTCGGTATGGTTTAAAGATGAATCCACTCAAATGTGCTTTTGGAGTGTCGGTTGGCAAGTTTTTGGGTTTCATTGTGCATGAAAAAGGTGTGGAGATTGATCCTAAAAAGATTGAGTCGATTAAAAAGGTTCAAGCTCCTACTTGTAAAAAAGAGTTGCAGAGATTTTTGGGTAAGGTTAATTACTTGAGGCGATTCATTTGTAACTTGTCTGGGAATGTTGATGCTTTTACTCCTTTACTTCGGTTGAAAAGTGGAGTTGAGTTCACTTGGGTGGCAAAACAACAAGAAGCTTTTGATGATATTAAAAAGTACATGACTTCGCCGCCTGTTCTTCAAGCACCTAAGAGTGGTGTTCCATTTCAACTTTATATTGCGGCAGAGCAAAGTGTGATTGGGGATGTTTTGACTCAAGAGACCGATGGCAAGGAGTATATTGTTGCTTATGAGAGCAGAAGATTATTGGACGCCGAAATGAGGTACACTTTCATTGAAAAGTTATGTTTATCTTTATATCATGCTTGTACCAAGTTGCGGCATTATTTATTATCTAGTACTTATTATGTTGCATGCCAAACCGACATAATTAAATACATGTTGCAAAAACCTATTCTAAGTGGTAGAGTCGGCAAATAGGCTTATGCTCTTGTTGAATATGATTTACATTGTGAACCAATAAAGTCAATGAGAGGTCAAATTGTAGTCAACTTTATTATTGAACATAGAATTGATAAGCAACTTGATTTAGATGTCGGTTATATAACTTTTACCCCATGGAAATTGCATTTTGATGGATCGGTTTGTAAAAGTGGTTGTGGTGTTGGAATCAATATTATTTCACCTAATGGAGCTATTTTCGAAGCCCTTAAAAATTGGATCGTAAATGCACTAATAATCAAAACGAGTATGAAGCTCTCTTGTTTGGTTTACAAATTCTACATGACATGGGGGTAAAACATGTGGAAGCTTATGGTGATTCTTTGCTGGTGGTACAGCAAGTATCCAAGGTATGCCAATGTCTAAATGGTTCTTTAAATGCTTATCTTGATAAATGTTTAGACATCATATCTTGTATGATGAATTTGTGATTTATCATGTACCACGAGAGGAGAATCCAAAGGCTAATGCTCCGGCTCAGCAAGCATCTGGTTATAATGTTCAGAAAAGAAATTTTCAGGAACGAAAACTGATGTTTAGCGAAGCCGATGGTTATGTCCTAGAGGAGCCGGTTCAACCGCCCCTCCAACCGGTCAGACCGCCTCCTTGGGCCGGTTAGACCGCCCCTCGGGGGGTAATTCCACTTCGGCCACCGTTTCTTCTAAAATTGTTGAGGGCGAAGTGGATGATTGGAGAAAGCCTCTGATTGAATATTTACATGATCCTAAAGGTACAAGTGGCAAAAAAGTCCGATGATGGGCGCTTAAATTTGTTTTAGATAATGATGAGTTATATCGTCGGACGGCAGATGATCTACTTCTGAAGTGTTTAGGTCTTGATCAAGCAAGATTGGCTATGGCAGAGGTTCATGAAGGAGTTTGTGGTACTCATCAATCGGCCCCCAAGATGAAGTGGCCCCTTAGGAGAGCTTGCTTTTATTGGCCTACTATGATAGCCGATTGTTTTTGGTACTACAAAGGGTGTGAAGAGTGTCAAAGCACAGAAGTGTTCAGCTAGTACCTGCTGCGTTGATGCATCCGATTATCAAGCCTTGGCCTTTCAAAGGTTGGGGATTGGATTTCATTGGCAAGATTCATCCTCCGTCGACTAAGGGGCATTGCTTTGTGATTGTGGCTACTAATTATTTTACTAAATGGACTGAAGCAATCCCTCTCAAGAACATGACACACAAGGAGGTAATTGGGTTTATTACGGAGCATATCATACATAGGTTTGGTATTCCGCACACTTTAACTACGGATCAAGGTACTTCATTCGTGGCTAAAGAGGTGCGTGATTTTGTTAATTCCTATGGTATTAAGTTGCTCAATTCATCTCCATATTATGCTCAAGCTAATGGTCAAGCCGAGTCTAGCAATAAAACTTTCATTACGCTCACTAAGAAGAAGATAGAAGACAATCATAAAAGATGGCATGAGGTATTATCTGAAGCTTTGTGGGCTACTAAGGTTACTCCTTTTGAGCTTGTGTATGGTCAAGAGGCCGTTTTGCCTGTTGAGGTGAATTTAGGCTCACATAGACTTGCAAAGCAAAATGATCTTGAATTTGATAATATTATGCTTTGATGATGGATAACATTGACGAAGTGACCGACAAGCGATTGGAAGCCTTGGAAGCTATTGAGAAGGACAAGAGGAGAGTTGCGAGAGCATACAACAAGAAGGTAAAAGCTAAGTTTTTTCAAGTGGGAGATTTGGTTTGGAAGACTATTCTACCTATAGGATCCAAGAGCAACAACTTTGGTAAATGGTCTCCGAGTTGGGAAGGTCCATACAGGATTGTGAGAGTTTGCTCCGGAAATTCTTATATGGTGGAATCATTGCAAGGACAGCAGCTAGCCAGGGCACTTAATGGAAGATATTTGAAGAACTTCTACCCAAGTGTATGGCAAGATGCTTGAATATACATGGCCGGTTTCTATGAAAATCGCCCTTAGCACAAAATGGCCGACAACAGATGTTATGTCGTCCTTAGAATTATTTTTTAGCACACAAGCTTTACTAAAAAACAGGGGGCATGTGTTGACACCCAAAATTGGCAAGAGCCGGGTCAGGCAACACAGGCCGGTCAGACTGGGTCCCTAAGGCGGTCTGACCGGGGTGCTCTGTAGCCGGTCCGGCATGAGACCACCAGGCGGTCTAACCGCCTCCCAGGGGCGGTCAGACCAGGTCACCCTGAATCTAAGTAGAATTACGGATTTTTCTTAATTCCGAGATGTAAATCGTTCCTTGCAGGGCAAGACCTCCCACCCTACAAATATAAAGGGTTGTGGTCGATTGAGAGGAATCATCCAATCGAACTTATCAATTTTACTATTTTCCCTCCAAACCCTAGCTTTTCCAACCCCCCCCATTGCTCTCCTCCTTCGTCTCTACGGTGGTTGAGGAAGTTCTGAGTGGCTTGCCGATCTCAGAACAACCCTAGGCGCACTGTTCCCGACGGGGTCCTCCCGGAGCAGCGAACTTAGGTTTTCGACGACCTCCCTGTCCAAGGTGGTTAGACCGGCCCCCATAGGCGGTTTGACCGACCCATGCCGGGGACTTCGACGAGGTGATTTTCGACGACCGCGCGATCTAGCACACTCGTGTGTTCGACCAGAAAAAGCGTCAACACTACTAAAATGTTATGTAGCAGACCCATTGCTATTGGTACCATCTGATCTTTAAGAAATTAGAGGAATAAACTTTCCTCCTTTGACCAATTGATGTTTTTTCTCTAGTTCCTATGCACTGTATTAGGGGAACAATCAGTCTCTGTGGGGCCGAGGGAGTAGACACACATTATCATTATTGTTACAAACAACACAATCCAAATACAAATGACACAAATGCACATAGGCATTGATTACACATGAGGATGGATCGATCCACTATCGGTGCAAGTACACTGATATACTCTGAATGACATACTAGTACTACTACAATCACGGGCTCATGCTACTACCATTACAACATACTACTAGCATCACAGGCTCATGGCAATCCCATCGTTGCACGAAGTGCAACAAAACGTGCATCTTGGAGACGATACTCCTATAAAGCATGATGCCTCGCCCTTGTATCCCACACACAGGCAGGTGAGATGGTGATGGCATGCGCATGTAACAGCAGGTCACGAATGGTGTTGACGGTCAATTTTGGTACACCTAGCTATGAGTTTACCGTCAACATTTGCACGTATTTGATATTCTAACTAATGGTACTAACCCCCCAGAGGTATCAAGTTCACTCTTGCATGTCGATTTTGGAGTTTGTTGTTTATGTAGGAAACTAGCGCTTAAAGGGAGACTTTCAGGATAAGTTCATCAAGCACTTCAAGAGAAGATCATGAAGCCCGGCACAAGTCAAGACACATCATGAACATGACTCCAAATGGCCCAGGGATCGAAGCATGAAGCCGTAAAAATCCAGGGACCTGAACAGAAGATGCTGAAACTTGCGCGACAAGGAGCTCTATCTAAACCGTGGAGAAGACGACGTCAAGGGCCCACATGCATAAGGGAGCAAGTCAACAATTGACCGAGAAGCGTCGGGGAGCGAACCGGGGCCGAAACGGGCCCAGGCCGGTCGGCCCAGGCCGGTCGGCCCAGCCTGTTTTCGTGCCGGTTCGCGACGCCCTTTGACCTAGATGCTCCTCGATAAATTGCCTCTGCCTCCGCCGGCCGCCACATCCATCCATTCATCAGAGAGCCGCCGACACGATGGAGAAGCACCGGGAGGAAGCCGACGGCCGCCGCAAGTCCTCGAGTTGCCTAGGAGATGGCCTAGGCCATGCCCTAGCCGCCATGGTTGGCCCTGCGTGGTGAAGCCATGGTGGAGTTCCGGAGCCATGCCTTGGATCCATCAAGGCATTTGTACTTTCGACATTCGATGGTGATATAAATCATTCCTTGTCCTTACTTTGATCTACAACGAGTTGTGCTTATTCATATGTGTAGCTACCATATGCTTTTAGTAGGATTTGATCGAATCATGGTGATTAGTCTTGTCTTGCGGATACATCGTTGTAGTGCACGGACCAAGGTTGTCGTTCGGTGATGAATATCCTTGCGTAGTGACAGTACGGTGGAGGAGAAAGCGGCGAATGAACGTGTATCGGACCACTCCATATCGGGTTACTCCATATCGAGTGTACTCCTTATCATAGTATAGGTTTAGATTGGTTTGTCACCTTGGCCGGAACGGCAACAAGAAGACGATAGGCTAGGGTTACCCTTTGGTGTTTACCTTTATGGCTAGGTGGATGAGATCCATACATCCCTTTGTGTTTGTCTGTTACCTTTATGCAATCAACGCTTCATGATAGGTTAGATCATTAGATTAGATGGATAGCCTTAGGAGTTTGCTTCCGATCCTTGGATTGACAAATCTAGGGAGGACCCTCCTTGGTGAAAAAGGCACCAAGTCACCCGTAGGCTTGCGGTGAACTTGATCACGGTTTTGAACCGTCAACAAGCCCCTTTTTCTGGCGCCGTTGCCGGGGATCGGCAACTCGAACCCTAGGGTGATCTATCTTTTTTTTACTAACCCTAATTTTATTATTGCATATATCTCGTGTTTCTTGGTTGTGTCCTTAAATGCAGGTAAAACCCTAGACACAAAGCGATCGAGAAATTTTCAACATTTGGACTTCGACAAGTCCAACCTCGCTCAACCTAGTAGATGGCTACACAATGATTTGCTCTTTAGTGGTAGGTGCTAACCTCGGTTAGTGGCCCAACATCCTCTATTGAGCCCCCACCCAAAGCAAACGAAGATGAACAAGGTATGCCTACGTGTGTCAATTATGTTTTTAAGACTAATTTCTTTTGGATGTTTGTATGTTCGAGCTATAGGTTTCGGAAACGACCATGTCAAGCACGATGGAGAAGGATTCCATTACCATCATCCTCATGCAGCGATGGTAATGATTTTTGAAGCCAAGGGATGCGTGACATGGTGCCCTAAAAGACTTCAAGATAAAGACCACACATACATCTCCGGATCGATGGACGAAAGGATTATGGTGTCATCAAGATGTTTGCATGAGCCTCAGCAGAAAGCATAAGATATATTTGAATTTTCAAAAGCCCCATGAAGTCTACGTTCCAACGAATCAAGCGGCAAGGCAATCGGAGGTTCCTACAAGCGGATATGGCCGAATCACCGAAGGTTGCACATGCTGAAATTCTGGACAGCAAGCAATGCTGAAGTGAAACAGCCATAGCTCCCTCATTCGGACTCCGATTAAGACGAATGAGTACCCATTGGAAAGGTAATTTTATAAAATTTTCAATAGAACTATACTTTGGTATATGTTCTATTCTGGATGCAGGGGTAAATCCACGAAGAAGAGGCAGCAACAAGGCGATGACGACAAGATGGAGGAGATGTACATGGTGTCAATAAAGAGAAGATGGGGCAACGGTTCCACAACACGTACATGATGAAATTCAGAAGCTAAGGACTAAAACAAACCCTTTGGAGCTTGGATGAATGAAGACACAAGAGGCACCACTCAACACATGATGATGTTGGAAGCGAACCACGACCGATTTCATAAGGCAACATCAAGCAGCATGGCTACTTTGGATTCTCGCACAAGTAACCATGGCTTCACGACGATGGAAAGGTATGTGAGAAAGTCAAGCTCTATGACTTTAAATGAAGCGCTTTGCGGGAGGCAACCCGATCTTTTTATATATCTATATAAATTATGACAAGTCTACATTGTGCTCTTTATTTGAAAACTTCAAGTAACTTTGTACCATTGCTCTAATAAATGTCACAACCACATGTTGTATGCTTTAAATAGTTATTGAGTGAGCACTATGCTACTTGATTTTGGAAAACTTGTAGACCCTTTTTTGTGTGCTTATTAGTGTTTAGAGTCTTTTTATTTGTGTCTTTTTAGAGAGATATATGAAGCATGATCCCTTTTGATTCTAAACTTGTGGCTAGTTAACTTAGGCTAACTTTTGCTTTTGGTTTAGATCACCACCATATCATGTCATGCCATTTTGTTCATTCATAATCATGTTTCACTTCTTTCCACTTTGTTCTCCACCTTTGCATTGTGTTGCATGTTGCATCTCATCTTTTATAACCCTTCTCCTTAAAAAACATCTTTGCCTAAACCTTCTATCAAACCACACCTAGAACCCAAGTCAACAAAAGGAGGGATCGACTTATGTCAAGTCGACCGAGTCTATCTCTATCCCTTTCTAATTAAAATTTTGACTAGCCTCATCCTAAACCCTTAGGGAAAACCTCTCATACCTTTAGTAATCCTAAAACCATAGGTTTGCTTTTCATCCGAAAATCTAACCCTTGTTTTCTTTTCTTCTCTTCCAAAACCACCTTAGATAGAATTTCTTCACCCGACTTACCTTTTCAAAATTCTTATCTTAAGCCAAAAATATAGGATACCCATAAGCCTTACCTTAAAACCTTGTTAGCATGTTTTAGGTCTTTTGATAAAACTTTTACAAGACTCTACCTCTCATAAAGTGACTTTCTTGTCATTATTGAGGAACAACATCGAAAGCCTTTTTCAAACATTGTTAATCCCTTTTTACTAACCCCTTTGCATTTGCATTTTGCATCAACCCCTTTGTTCTATCATGCATAGGTTAGCTTGGTTTCTTTGCGAAACTTTTTGATGAATGCTTTATTTCCATGATAATGCTTCACGCGTGGCATTTTCTTTTGCAATCTTGTGTAAACATGGTGTTTAGGCATGATTAGAGACCCCATAATTCAGTTTTATATGCCTTGATATCATATTGCATTAGGTTGATTTATAAACTTTGCAATGCGCTTTAATTTTCTTGCGGCATAAAGAGTTATTAACCTTGAAATGAACATGGTGTTTTGACCTTGGTTAAATCTTTATGGTTATATAGAAATAAAGCAATCTAGTTGTAAACATGGTGTTTAGAACTTGGTGCAAACATTGTCTTTGTTTATATCCCTTCCTTTCATTTGCATTTTTTCACCTACACGCACGTACACCCATTAGGTTCTTCTTTTTCTTTTTACTAGGTAAGCTATGCCACAAGTCAAGATCTTAGGGATGTATTTGGTTTGTTGGCAATTATTTCTACTCCCGACCATCACTCCGGGGGTAGAATGTGTATTTGATTTGTTTTGCAGGCATGACAAAGTGCTCTCATGAGTTCTTGACCAATTGCAATCAAGATCGTTAGTCATCTACAAGGCTTGAGAAGGAAGTCGTTGTTTCCATCAAAGTTTGAGTACGTGTTCAGAGATGTACAATGGAAGAAAAGTAATATTCAGAAGCTCCTTCAAACCCTCTTTCCAACGCATCAAGAATCATCAATTTTGAAGACCCGTACAAGGAGATATGGCAGAAACATTGAGCGCTGCACATTCTGAAAATTACAGATTGCATCGCCGGAGTAAAAAAAGGCACAACTCTCTTGTTCGGAACCCGTTTCATACGAATGATAGCTCGTTGGAAAGATAATTTCATGAACTTCAACTTGGAGGGGTCTTTCAGTACATGTTCTGTTCTGGAAGTAAAAGAAAAACTGTGGAAGATAAGGCAGCGACAAGGACGGGATGGAAGTCGGTGATGACGATATGATGAAGGATTGGAACCATGGCTTGATGATAATAAGAAGAAGTTGGAGGACAACTGAAGTACAAAGGCAACGAAGTGAAGATGATTCTCAAACACATGGCAATAGGGAATTATGGGCGATTCAAGTTCTTCCACACTTAGCAACATGCTAAGCATGGGGGAGGATTTGAAGGACGAAAAGGAAAAGGCCACACGTGGAGTACAAGGATCACCTTTACCACAAGATACTCATCATTATTTTTCCATGCTAAGCACAATGCTTAAGCATGGGGGAGGCCACGCTGCACTTCATTACGAGCATCGAAAAGGACGATAACTCGCCCTTAACTTTATCTTTGTTCATCTTCTTTTAAATGCTTGCACATATATGTTTTCAACCATAGACAACCTTTGTATTTATCTCTCGATCAATAACATGGCTACTAGGAGGACAACCTAGGTTTGTTTGTTTTACTTTTCAATAAATGAATCACCATCTCTTTTGAGCTTACCACGATGATATCATTCGTATGCCTTGCTTATGGAAAAGTGATGAAAGTTGCCGCTTTGTTCTACTTGCATGATGTTTTATATGACATGACTTTTTGCTCTCTATTAAAAGGAACTTAAATTGATTAAATACTGGCTCTTTCATTTGTGGAGGTTAAGTGACTAAATTCTAGACCCACATACTTTTTGTTGCTCTTTGATTTAAGTTTACCGATGACCTATGCTTTGTACTTATTTTATTTAAAATCATTATGCTATCTACATTTGTGAATCTCTTGCAAGGCTCTACCTACCAAAGCCTATACACATACAATTACTTTCATGATGTAACCTTTTAGTTTGCAAACTTATATCTTGATGAGTTGGATTAGGATTGATTTCTGTGGTACGAGACTAAGAAGCTGGTCATTCCTTAGCGTATCTTTTTCATGCTAGCCATTTTTGTCCATGCATTGTGAGTTTCTACATTGGAAATTTCACAAACTTCGCTGGGCATCCACCCTAAACCCAAAACATCTTTTTGTGATTACCTCCTTGACCACAACCCAAATTGAGTATGGATGATCTTTCGACGAATTTTTTGAAGATTTTCTGGCAAGATTTCAAGACATATAACATATGGAGGGACTCATTAATGCACCCAAGATCATGCAAGTTTCGACATGGAGGATGCCCTTGAAGATTTCAAAAGATTTATAAAGGAATACAAGGATTTCGTACTTCTCTAGCAGCCATAGGTCCCCTCACTTCTATGCTCGAGGACGAGCAATCATTTAAGCATGGGGGAGGACTGCTATAGCTAGTACTATGTTGCTTAAAAGTTCGGAGCAGCATAAAAAAATGATGAATAAAAAAAATAATAAATGAAAAAAAAGAAAAAACAAGAAGAAGAAGAAGAAAAAAAATAAGAAAAGAAAAAACAAAAAGAGAGAAAAACAAAAATGCTCCTCAGTTCTTTTTAGCTTCATTTAAATCTTAGAGAGCTTTGAAGACAAGTCCATACTCAATCTTTTCCAACCATGTGCAATCCGATAACGAGAACTTCATTCGTGTCTCGGTATCACCCATTTGCCACTTGCACATGTCCACCTCTCTAAATGCGTGTGTTCCATCTCTCTCCCTTTCCAACATTTATTTTCCATGACCTTTTTGACTAGTCTCGGTAATTCCAATAGATCTCTCTCTTAATTTGACAATATTTCAAGTGTAATGTTTTGCTAGGATTGTTTTTACCTACCAAGCTCCACATAAGCTTTCCACTTTCATATATGAGTAGAATAGGTTGAGAATAATCTAGTGTAGGCTTCAGTGACTTGACGAGATGAGTGTTTCCATGAGCTTTTGCAAGAGAACCTCACTTATGTTAGATGTGCAACTTTTTGAAAACTCTTCACGACGCAACAAGGTAAAGGTTTGAAGTTTGCTTAAGTTTGAGAGCACTATATTTATTTTATTATGGCATGTTCTTTAATAATAGTCTATCTTCCATAATGAAGTAGCCGGTCAAAACTTGAACCTTAAATGCTAAATACTTGAGAGAGCAATATGTCTTGTTGTGTATAACTAAGTGCAGAGAAGACATTGAAGGGCAACGCTGATTTCCAAGTTAAGCAAAGATCTTGGACTTGCTCGAGGACGAGCAAGGTTTAAGCATGGGGGTATGTTGACGGTCGATTTTGGTACACCTAGCTATGAGTTTATCATCAACATTTGCACGTATTTGATATTCTAACTAATGGTACTAACCCCCCGGAGGTATCAAGTTCACTCTTGCATGTCGATTTTGGAGTTTGTTGTTTACGTAGGAAACTAGCGCTTAAAGGGAGACTTTCAGGATAAGTTCATCAAGCACTTCAAGAGAAGATCATGAAGCCCGGCACAAGTCAAGACACATCATGAACATGACTCCAAATGGCCTAGGGACCGAAGCATGAAGCCGTAAAACTCCAGGGACCTAAACAGAAGATGCTGAAGCTTGCGCGACAAGGAGCTCTATCTAAATCGTGGAGAAGACGACGTCAAGGGCCCACATGCATAAGGGAGCAAGTCAACAATTGACCGAGAAGCGTCGGGGAGCGAACCGGGGCTGAAACGGGCCCAGGCTGGTCGGCCCAGGCCGGTCGGCCCAGCCCGTTTTCGTGCCGGTTCGCGACGCCCTTTGACCTAGATGCTCCTCGATAAATTGCCTCTGCCTCCGCCGGCCGCCACATCCATCCATTCATCAGAGAGCCGCCGACACGAAGGAGAAGCACCGGGAGGAAGCCGACGGCCGCCGCAAGTCCTCGAGTTGCCTAGGAGATGGCCTAGGCCATGCCCTAGCTGCCATGGTTGGCCCTGCGTGGTGAAGCCATGGTGGAGTTCCGGAGCCATGCCTTGGATCCATCAAGGCATTTGTACTTTCGACATTCGATGGTGATATAAATCAATCCTTGTCCTTACTTTGATCTACAACGAGTTGTGCTTATTCATATGTGTAGCTACCATATGCTTTTAGTAGGATTAGATCGAATCATGGTGATTAGTCTTGTCTTGCGGATACATCGTTGTAGTGCACGGACCAAGGTTGTCGTTCGGTGATGAATATCCTTGCGTAGTGACAGTACGGTGGAGGAGAAAGCGGCGAATGAATGTGTATCGGACCACTCCACTAGGTCAGAATCTTCTGTGGCGCACTTCAGTTACATGTGTGGATGATGGGTGTCACGAGATGAGCCCGGCATGTGCATATATGTGTTCATTTCCGGACTTTCCGGTGTACAACACAAGAAAGTCCTACGGACAACTCCCGCCCCATCAACTGTGACCTGTGAAACTCTCTACGGTTTATTTATGAAAAGTTTTAGGCGTCAACTGCACCTTGAGAAAGAGATTGGGTGCTGTAAGGTTGCACAAGGCAATCAGATCGACCGGATGGTCCTTGTGTTGCCACACGCACGGTGCAGGATGACATGACAAGTCCTCCTCGATCAGTTATGCTACGTGAGTCGTGATTGAAAAGATCTGCGAATGGTCTGGATTCGCACTTGATGATTCCCGCAGGCCTTGGAGACTAAGAAACGTGATGAGCTGATTGATGCGACAAGGCCAAAATGGAATAAGCTAGAATTGGAAAACAATATATATGTATATAAATGTATATATATGTTTGTGTGTGTGTGTGATGTCCTTATTCTTTGTCTCATGTCCTTATTCTTGCATAGGAGGGAGCTCGTACCCTGGCGGTGGTCCGGGGTGGGACTCGTGGCAGGGCCAATGATCGGCAACAACATCTTCTCTCCAGGCCTTTATTGCTTCTTGATGACAAAGGGGGAGAAGAAAGGATTAAAGCTTCAGCATCTAGTTGCCCTGTCTGTCTGCCCTGCACCGGTCTGACCGGTGCCCTGCACCGGTCTGACCGGTGCCAGTTGGCTGAAGAGAGCAGCCTGTAATAATTCTAGAACTTTATCTTAGTGGACTTGAGAACATTTGTGTGAGTGCTACTGAGTGTTTGAACCTTTATTGTAGTAATTAAGCGACTTTATTGCTAGACTGTGATGCATGTGTTGTTTGATGTATTGTTTGTGTTGGCTAAATGGAGCAAACTAATCTAAGCCAGCTTGCAACCCTGGCCTGATCAGTTTGGATCAAATAGCACACACACCTTTGCTTTGTGCTCTGACTGGACCTGACCGGTCTGACCGGTCAGGAGCACCGGTCTGACCGGTGCCGCCAAGTTTGTGTAGTGGCTGGACCTGACCGGTCTGACCGGTCAGGCGCACCGGTCTGACCGGTGCTGCCTAGTCAGTACACTTGTTCTTTGCTTTGTGCATAACTTGTCGTATGCATCACGGATTTTTATTTGTCGCTTACACATATTGCACTCCACTGATTGTAAAATATAGGGGGAGCTCACACGCGCTTTCTCCCAAATTTGTGCTATTGGCATTTGAGGCCAAATTTTTGAAATTCAACTCAAAGCACAAATTAAGGGGGAGCTCTAGCTATATCTAAGAATCTAAATGCGCTTTTAACGTTTTATTTGTAAGCTTTAATCGAGTTGTCATCAATCACCAAAAAGTGGGAGATTGAAAGTGCATCTAGGCCCCTAAGTGGATTTTGGTGAATTGAATGACAAAGCGATTAAAGGACTAATGTATTTGTCTAAGATTGTGAGCAGGTTTTATTTATATATTCATGAGTAATTATTGGAGTATTTATTTGTGGATGAATATTATATGGCTCACATTGGAGAAGACAAATATATGGATGATTCTAATGCATAAGTGACAAATATCAAGCAATAAAGGAAGATAAATATTGGGACAATTTGAGAAGGTCAATTCATTGCCTCCCATACTAGACATGGCTTGATTAAAATTACAAGGATCATAAAAGAAAAGATAGTAATTCTCTAAGTCAAGTGCAAGGCTTAATGTGTTTATTGAAAGAGGACACAAGGATGAGTGAACACATTATGGTTCTAATTTGGAAGCTTGCACATTCGTTGTCAATCAAGATCAAGCATTTGAAGCGGGTTTTCAAATGAAGGTTAATTATGTATGAAGCAAAGTGGAACTCAAAAGTGGATTGGATAAGTGATGAAGAGATCAACCGAGATGTTTAGGGTGAGGGACTAAGCAATCTTTGGGGCCGTAGCTAAGCCACCATTAGTGTTTTGCTAAGGTGAAATTCTAGCATCCGTGGGGTCTCCAAGTATCATATCCAAACCTTAACCGAGGGAAGCAATGCAAGTCATCAACATGTTATGATTGGCAATATGGAGTGACTTATGGATCCAAGTGTGCATTCCTACACTAGATGGAAAGATCCTAAGTCATTAGCTCAAGTATGGACGTGCTCAAGTCAAAGGCTATGTTGAAAGCCCTCAAGCGGATATTGCTCAAGTATGGCAAGATTGAAGACATTCAAGCTCAAGAGATCAACAAAGTGTTTTTATTTATTCTTGAGTATAGGTATGCCGTACTATCAAGAGGGATGCAACATTAGCGAGTTGACCAAGTCAAAGTGCTCATTAGTTGACCTAAGTGAGATCTAGCCTTGAGAGCCTTAGAGTGTGCTAACAAACCCTCCTAACCTAACCTGAGCCACTTCATCCCTTTGGTGAAGTGTTAGAATCATAGAAAGGGTTTTGGGGGTGACTCGGGCCTGACCGGTCTGACCGGTGCTGCTAGCCCCAACGGCTAGTTTTTCAAACACCGGTCTGACCGGTGTGGGGCACCGGTCTGACCGGTACAGCCCGAGGGCTAACGGCTAGTTTTCTCCTTTGAGGGGTATAAATACCCCAAGCCTTCTTCAGTTGAAGGTTGTTGTTTCTAGTGCTTGTGCTGAGGTCCTAAGCCATTTCTTGCAAGCCCTAAGCCTTAGTGGCTCTCCCCAACCCTCTCTTTGTGAGATTTGTGGATTCAAGCCATATTCTTTGTGTTGGGTTGAGAGAGTGAGCTCAAGAGCGACTTTGTGAGCTAACAAGAGCATTCCCATAGCTTGAGCACTTCGGTTTCGCGTCTACGAGCTTTGAATCATTTGTTACTCTTGGAGGTTTGCCTCCTAGACGGCTAGGCGTCGCCGGCTAGCTCCCAAGGTTGTGGTGAGCAGCAGGAAGTTTGTGAGGGCTGTGATCTTGCCTCTTCGTGAAAAAGATCACCTTAGTGGAAAGACGTAAAGTGGTTGAAAGAGACCCGACTTGTTGTGGGAATTGTCCCTTACAAGCTCCTCAACGGAGACGTAGCCGTTCCTTAGTGGGCGGTGAACTTCGGGAAACAAATCCTTGCTTCTTCGTGTGGTTTGCCTCTCTAAGTTGTTTTTCTAGCATATTTGATTTGCTTCCGCTTCGATCTACTTGGGTGTGCTACTTGTGTGTGCAGGGCTCATTACCCTACTTGTGATCATCTACAAAGGCCACTCAACAAGTTTGAGTCATGCTAGAAGTCAAGAGGAGCTTGAAGTTGTTTTTGCAGGTGCTCTGTGCTACACCGGTCTGACCGGTGATATGCACCGGTCTGACCGGTGCCTCCTGTGAAGCCCAGTGAGCGACCGGTCTGACTGGTCACCACCACCGGTCTGACTGGTGGACACTGACAGCTCAAGTTTTCGGGGAAGAAAAGTTTAAATCGGTCGTCTCGCCTGCGACATCAAGGTCCTTTCAGTGTGTCTGTGTAATATTAACATGCATATAAGAACAAAAGGGCGTCTCGAATGGGTGTTTGGGGACGACACGCTCTCACAAGTTGATCCATGTGTCGATCATTGAGAATTGCAGTTAAGGACCAACACTGTGCGTTAACCGACGAATTTGCGTGCACACCCGCTCTGAAGGGACGCGTCGGTTTTCAAGATGTGTCGATCATTGTGAATCACACTTAAGAACTAGAACAACCGGGAGTTCATGACCCGAACATGGCCATACCCACACTGAAGGGACGCGTCCATTCTGGGTGGTAACTGATGTCCACGAACGGTCGTTTCGGAATGACACATTCACTCCCACTGTAATAAGAGATAGTTTAGGCACGAGACGATCATTGCCATTTGCGTTCATGACTTTAGACGCTAAAAAGGTTTCCTTCCATGAAAGTCGACTTCTTAGTCTCAAATCAGGAAGCGAAAGCAGAAGGAACCACAGACCAGTATAAGGAATTCGATATGTTCATGGTGGGAGGCCATCAATAGAGGCTACGTTGCTATCCTATAGGTATGAATGATCATCAGTGGATGGATGTACCAGACGACATTGCCATCGTCCTCGTTCTTGTGCATAAAACCCAAATGGTAATGTCTCGTTGCTGCTATGAATACACACACTCATGCATGGCGATACACTCGCATATTATTGTTGTTAGGCATGTGACTGCTTCCTTCCATGTAGATGCGAGTATTGTTGCGTGCGATGGGCTGGAGACCCAAACGATGAAGATGATACGTTTCGAGTTCAAGCTACAAAAAGAAGTTTATTTCAGGAATCCAGATAATCTACAATAAAGAGGCTTTGAATGCATGGTGGAGCATCATGACATTGAGCGTATGGCCTCCAATGAAGGTCGCATACACATAACATGTGTTGTTACAGTACTGGAGGACGACTGCAGTATGAGGTGGATAGCTTGCGTGCTTTGTAGTGGGGGTGCTCCTTGTGTAAATGACTCGTGAGTGGATGACGTAAGCAGATGACGTGACATGCTGAGGGTTGAGAGAAATCTTTTCATAACTTGTAGTAGGTTCCATTTATATAGTAGTATATGATGATCCCAACTTACTCTGTATCATATACAACTATATAGACGGAACCAACTACAACTAATAATATACAACTATATAGACGGAACCCACTACAACTAATGGTTGGATTTCTCTCAACTCTCAGCCATCATCTGCTTACATCATCCACTTACAGATAATTTACTCCCCACCCCACTACAAGTTCCACGCATCAAGCAATTCCTCCACCTAGCTTTCCTTTCCTTAATTACTCCACACAACAAGCAACTAAACCGGTAGGCATGCCTTTCTATAATTCTACGTGACCATTTGTCTTTTGTCTTCTCTAGATTTCTCTCAACTCTCAGCCAGTCACATCATTTGCTTACATCATCCACTTACAGATAATTTACTTCCTCACCCCACTACAAGTTCCATGCAACAAGCAATTCCTGTTGACACCGTTTTTTGGAAAAAAACAAGTCAAAAAAAGGACAAGAAGGAGTAGCCGATGAAAGAACAGTATAATCGGTTGATTGAAGAAAGAAAAAGGTAGTCAACAGAGGCTTGCCGATGGTCAAGGTAGTCCAATCAGGGCCGTTTGGGTCCAACTGATCGGCCAATGGTCAATCAGGGAATCGGCCGATGGAGAGAAGACAGCAATCAAGGATATGCCAAAGGCAAGACGTGGTGGAAGCGGGTCAATCTGTGATTGGCAACGGGTCAAGAGTCAGTTTTAGGAGAGTTTGACTCCTGCGTGAGTCTTTTTCTATTTTTCGTAGTATTCATTTCTTTAGATGCAAATAAACAGTGCCGTAATCGGCCAGGAGTCTGGTTGTCCTCAGGAGTCAGGACATAAATAGCGACCCTGCGTGGTCGGGAAAAAGGGTAGACACCAATATCAAACAAATCGCCTCCGGGCAAACCCTTTACGATTTACAGCATCTACTTTTCGGCGACTTTGCCATTGCATTTTTTCTTTTCTTCAACGCCGTCCTTCAAGTTCGTCGGGCTGCATCGATCGATCTCCGGCAAGCTTGTGAGTACCGTTTTACTGAATAATCCTAGGCTTTAACTCCGGGCGCATCGCTGAGGTTTTATCTAGTTCTTTATTCACCCCTTACCGATATTAGCTAGGTCTACAAGATTTTGTACCAATAGTTGTAGTTTTTAGCTTTTATCACCAATTTATCCAGCTCGATCTAGATCTTGTCAGCTTTCACCGTCATAGCCGATCTGACTCGTTCGAAGTGTTGACGTCACGATCGGCCGATCGATCCGATCTCTTTACTTACGCATTTGCGCTTCGGTCGCTTTCGAGCCGGCCGATCCCGCTTCTTTGTATCGGCCGATTGGCAGATACACGTGTCACTGAAGGCCCATCGATTCTCTAGTCGATCCCTAATATTTTCCATTGTTAATCAACAGGTCAGATTGGCTGGCACGCCTCGCTACAGACCGGGGAGTCACGAGTGTCACGCGCGGAGATGACGTCCTATTTTCGCGTCAACAATTCCTCCACCTAGCTTTCCTTTGCTTAATTACTCCACACAACAAGCAACTAAACCGGCAGGCATGTGTTTATAATTCTACATGACCATTTGTCTTTTGTCTTCTCTGCTTCCCCTTACAATCTTTCGTTAGCTACCATTAAAGCTGAAACGTTCCTCGTTGTGCTTATATGACGCGAAGAGCCATATGAGATGCAGTGCACCGCACGTACCACTGCCCTGGGTCGCCTCTTAGGGTCCGTTTGTTACAACTTCTCCTGCGGCTCCCGGAGCCGTTTTTGGTGAAGCTATAACAAACGCAGCAAAAAAAACACTCCGGAGGAGAAGCACTCTGAAATCGCGCTCTCTAGTGCGAATCGCGGGAGATGGAGCTGAAAAATGTCGCTCCGCCCGGAGCTTCGCCACCCCGTTTCCATCCTTTGCCCTCGGGAGGGGCCCACGGACGGACGACGCGGGTGGAGGTGGCCGGCCGGCGAGCGTGGTGGCGGCCGACGCGACGAAGCAGAGGAAGATGGAGGAGGTGGAGGCGAGCACGGTGGCGGCCCACGGACGGACGGTCGGCCGTTGGCGGAGGAGGAGGTCCCAGGGCACCGCGGAGGAGGCGCTCGAAGGAGGTTGCAGGGATGGCGGCGCGGTGAGTCCGCGGCGGCGGTGGACGGTGAGGGGGCGAGGGCGCAGAGCTGGAGGGGCACCGGGCGTGGTGGGGCTGGAGAAGCTCGATCCCCCGCCTAGAGGTCGACGAGGAGCAGAGGAGGCCCTCCCTCGGGGTCGTCGCCGCGCTCAGAGGAGGCCGCCGACGAGCGCGATGGAACCAGGCCGTCGGCGGGGAGGAGGCCGCGGTGGGCGAGGCCGGTGGCAGCCGCCGCCGAGCTTCTCCCGTACCGCCTCCATGGCGACGGGCGCGGGGAGGAGGCCGCGACGGGCGAGGCCGGAGGCAGCCGCCGGCGAGCTTCTCCCGGACCGCCTCCACGGGCGACAGGTGTGGACCGCGAGGGCGAGCGTGGGGGGAGGGGCAGTGCGTGGATAAGGATGGAGAAGAGGAAAAGAAGAGAAGAGAAAAGGAAAAGAAGGGAGAGAGAAAAAAATAAGGAGAAAAAAGAGAAAAAAATAATTAGAATGAAAAAGAAAATAGAAAAAGGGAAATAAAAAAGAAAGGGTATTATAGACATTTCACTCTCTTATCCACTTTACAGCCGGGAGAAGCTGTTTTGTCAAACGTTTTTTCAAAACGGTTCCAGCTCCACTACAGAATCCGCTCCACCAACACAGCCACAGCCGGAGCTGACACAGCCGCAGCCACAACTCTACCAAACGGACCCTTACTACCAACAACACATCTTATGTTGGTAGCGCCTCCTCGCTTCTGCTGCACACTACACCACCCAACCACAATCCTTCCGGCCTCCGCCTCTCCCGGTCCTCTAGCTGCTACTGACCTCTGCCCCACCAGCTATAGGAGACCACTGCCACCAGGCACCAAGAGCCCTCTCGTCGGTCCTCGGTCGTGCAGTAGCCCGCCACTGCTATCTCTAGGTACTCCTCGGTAAGAGCAACTCCAACAGTTCCTCATCCCAAGTTGTCATTGTTATTTTTTTGGCAAAAACAGAAAAAACTTTCTCCAACAGTTCTCCATCTCAGTTTGCCATTTATCCCAAGTTGGAAAAAATCGACTCCGCGCGCGCATATATGCGCGCAGCGATCCGCGGCGCATCCTCCCGTATTAGAAGAGGTGGAAGGGTATAAAAATAATCTTGTTTTTCCTCAGGATTCCTGATTTAAGTTTTCAAGAGGTGGAAGGGTAGAAACATAATTTTGTTTCTCTCTCAGGGTTCCTGATGTAAGTTAGATCTGAATTTGGCAAGTGGATTATACCAAACTGTTGGAGATGGACTCTTTTTTACTTGGCATATCTTTTTACAAGTTGGCAAAACACAAGATTTACCAAGTAAAATTTGACAAACTCTTGGAGTTGCTCTAAGAGTGGGAGGTTCTCATTGTGTTTCCTTTCATTCATTCTTTATTTTCAAATTTTGTTGCCATACAATCACTTTAATATTTACTCACTCGTCCCGCAATAAATGCAATTTTAGGATTAGAAACGCAAACCAATGCTAAGTGTAAAATTACAAAATTACCTCTTTCCTTTGTAAGAAAGATTTAGACATTACCTTGTCTTTTGCATGGGAAGTTTCCAAAGTCTCTTACCTTTTGTGATTAGTAGGTCAAAATTGCAATTTTTTATGGGACAAATTCTGAATTTTAGAATTGCATTTATTTTAGGATGGTGGGAGTATATTTCATCGAAAAAACCCGCAACAACGAGGGTATCAAAAGATATCTAGCTCATGTCCAAACGCCAGCTAAACCCTAGTACGCCGCAGCGTTTCGGCACGAAACCCAGACCCTTCTCCGGCTCTCCCAAAATCCTAGCAGCTGCCACCACCAACCGGTGAGATGGCGGCGGAGACCGAAACGGCGGCGGCCGCGGCCAGCGGGCTCGCCGGGGAGATGGAGGTAGAGGCGTACCGCCGCCTCTTCCCGCTGGCCTTTCTCGAGCGTTACCTTGGCGAATCCGTCCGCCCCGATGCCCGACGCCTCTCCGAGGCTCGCCCCACCACCGTCGCCCTCGGCGCCGTGTCCTCCGCGCATGGCTCCGCTCTCGTTCGCGTCGGCGACACCGTAATGCGTCCCCCTCCTCCCCCCTAATTTTCCCCTCGTGCGGCCTCGCGCGCCCGGCAACTGCTTGACGAAATGCCTCTGCAGGCCATGCTCGCTTCGGTCAAACTTGAGGTTATGTCGCCCCCGGCCGAATCCCCAGATGAAGGATCCCTCGGTTCGTTCTTCCCCTGTCCCATGGATAGCTGCTGCTCCTATTGCCTTGGGTTGTTATTGTTTTTTTAACTTACTTTGTTTTGCGCAGCTGTTGAGTTCCATATGCCACCCATCTGCTCCCCGCTGGTCAGGCCAGGCCGGCCTATTGATGTGGCATCGGTTATCTCCAAGTCCCTTGAGGACGTTCTCATCAGGTTTTTGTTGTCTCATTTTGTTTCTTCATTAACGTCAGTTCTTTGTTGAATGAGTAGATTGATAGATGCAGTATTGAATCCTTTCCAGTGAAAGCAAGAATTCGTCCGCATCAATTTTGATTGATCTCTACCAGAAAATCCTGACCGTTACCAATCTTAGACGACTAGCTGCGCTTTAGTAGATAGTACTGCTTTAGCCTAGTCATTCTTTTTTCCATCATAATAATAAACTAACATAACATTGCCACTTCAGTTTATTTGCCACAGACTATTTCCTGTAAATCAAAATATGAGCAGGACTCCTTGACATTTTCTTTGCCAGTTACACTTACTTTTCTCTTGGTTATGTGATTGCTTGGAATACTAAGTGACACATGTGACATGCTCTGTTTTTCGCATTAGTAGACATAAATATAGCTGTAGAAAATATAATGAGTTACATGTTGGAGACTGCAGTTAAAAATGTTAAACAAAAAAGAATAGAGGGAGCAGCACTAGTTTTCATCATGCACTGATTGTAGGCTAGTCTGTTTGATTTTGTCTTGTCATTGCATGATTTTGCTACTTTGTCCTTTTTTCTGTAACACTTTGATAACCTAATAAATGGTACATAGTGGTGAATGTGTAACTTTTTCTGTCCTCTTATGCCTCCTGTGCAGTTCTGGAGTGTTGAATTTGAAGCAGCTCTGTTTGATCAGTGGGAAGGCTTCTTGGCTAGCATACCTGGTAATATATCTATGCTTATCTCGTTGATAGTTTCATAGTGTTATGCAAAAGGAACATCATCCTTGATATGAAAAAGATTTCAATTAGTCACTACAAAGGCTCCACTTTGTACTTGAAAGATCAGGTGACTTGGAATAGCATGATAGTAGTTGAGAATGACAGTCTTAAGCTAAAATATCCTTATAATTTTACTCATTCTATCCTGTTAGTGCTAGAATACTAATGTGTTATCCTTAGTGCTTGTGATCCCAAAAACTAGTGCTTGTAATGTCAAAAACTAGTTCTTGTTTAGCCAACTTTATTGTGATCCCTCTGTCATTGATTTCTTATTAGAAGCTAACCCACCTTCATTTCTTATGTATTTCCTGTAATTTCAGCATTTTTTCATTACCTTTCTAAACCTTCATCGTACTATCATCTTATTAATTCTTTTGAACTTTCTTTACTCAAGTGATTTTTTTTAATTTTACGCTATAAGAGTAGCCCCAAAAATTTGGTTACTATCCAAGCATTGGTTTTCAGCAGCACCTTTGAAATTTATGCCATTTAAGTTTTAGGACTTTATGCCTCAGGGGAGTGGACAGGATTTATACAAACTTTGTGCAACTTCCGGTTAGCAGATAATATTTGGCCTAAAATAACCGAATAAACCCCACCCTGCCCAATAAATTTTTTGAGTTTAACTGTTTCCTTTACCCTTTTTCTGTAAGGTTCATATGATAGCACCAGATAGGATGTTTGCCCTAGACTACAGCACTGCATGTGCATATCTAGTATGGGTTCACAGTAATACATACAACGTTAAATCACGCAAGGTTGGATCCTTGATCCTTCAAAATTTTACCACTTGGAAAATGCCATTCTAAAAAGTGAACAATCTTATGCCATTCATATCTTTCCCTTCTTTGTGGGGATCTAGGTGCTGCCTGCTCCAGTGATCACATTGAATTAAACCTTGTTGCTGGTCTTTGTTTGAAAGGCGGTGGCTAGGCATAATCAGCAATAGGTGCTAGGCGGAGGAAGACTGCCTCACCTGGCACCTAGGTATTTTGTCTAGCCATTTTTCCCTAAAGGAGTTTAGAGCTTGATTTATATCCGAAAGCGGGACAAATTA
Source organism: Cenchrus fungigraminus (assembly GCA_036936925.1). Classification (NCBI taxonomy): domain Eukaryota; kingdom Viridiplantae; phylum Streptophyta; class Magnoliopsida; order Poales; family Poaceae; genus Cenchrus; species Cenchrus fungigraminus. Next base: position 55,171,151 of record CM072768.1, on the reverse strand, counting down.
GAGGTGGAGATTAATGGTCTATGGTCATGCAACTCGAGCATTGCATGGTAATGTCTTAGTATTCCGCATATACTCTGTTTAACATGCTGTTACTCTACTCACTTGTAAAAAGTACAAGCACTTAGTCACACCTATGTGATGCCTAAACACCACACGTGTCATGGGCAGTCGGAGGCCTTATGGGCCGACTCGGCAGGCCCATTAGAATTAGGTTTAGGGATAAGATCAAGTCCTTACTTAGGGGTCAATGAATCCTCTCTATATAAGGAGAGGAGATGTATCAATGTAATCAAGCAAGAATTAGAAGGAACAACCTTCCTCTTGCCCAGCCGTGGGCAGCAGCCCCGCGGCCGGCGATCTAACGCCCACCTCGCCTCCCTCGCAACACTAGCAGCGCCCCTGTTTTCCCTCTCAAGTCTCAACCCTAGCAGCCCATAACAACACTCCCTTCACCGCCTAGCCTAGCAATTTTTCAACCATTGAGGGCCGCCAAGAGAGAGTAGAGGTGAGTAAAATTTGATTGGAAAACAGTCAATAATGTTCAAGAGTGGCCAATGATTAGATAAACCTGTTTAGGGTGCCCTTTCCTATTTACGTTGAAATTTTCAAAATTGTTCCATTCTGAAGTGGCACAGGTCTATTTTTTTTTCATTAGAAACAAGTTGAGGTATTCATTTAGTCCTAAATAAGTTTTTTACGAGAACTTTGTTTTGATCTTTTCTTGACATCAAACATTTGCAGGATATCTATTGTTTGAATGTTGATGGGTCTCTGTTTGACGCTGCACTGATTTCAGCAGTGGCTGCCTTCACACATTGTACGTTCTTTTATTTTCACTGTGTATTTTAAAATTGAAAGGGCTAAAATGATGCATATTCTTCTTTGGTCCTAACATATTTCCTGTGTTGTGAAAGGGCTTCTAGCCTAGTGCCTAGAGCACTTGAGTAGCATCTGGTAGCAGGTCCGGGTTAGACTCCCTGTTGGAGCAAATTAAACGGGACTGGATTAGAAAAAGGAAAGGTCACTCCGGTTTCCTAGTCGGCATGGGTCCACTGGATGAGTCTTTATATATATATTGCCTGTCTTAGTTAGAATAGAATATAAGATATTTATGTTAAAGATCTTGATAGTTGAATAAGTTACCTTGTAGGAGGAAATATGTATATTTTTTGTGTTCCTGACTCTTTTAGAGAGGGGGGGGGGGGTGTACTTTTTGTGCTCCCATTAGGTGCTTGATGATTTGATTATTTTTGAATATGAACATATCTTGCTTTTTTATACTTAATTTTAGTGAAATGAACATATGTGCCAACACTGTTGTAGTGTAGTGGTATGTTCCCTAGTTGAGGGAGACACCAACCAGAGTTCAAATCCTGGTGACAGCAAAAAAAATTCCCTTGCTGGCAACCCAAAGAAATTAGTGGCAGGGTGTCAGCCTGGGGCTTTTCTTGGATGGTCTTTGCCCTGCTGTGGGGGCGGTCTTTGCCCTGCTGGTCAGGTTTTTTATTACCTCTGTTATTGGAGCAACTGGTGTGCTTCGTTTTTCTTTTGGCCATGCTCTGCTTGTCAATTTACAGCAGCAGGCTGTAGGAAGTAGAGGTAGTATGCAGCAGATAGTGATCTGTGTTCCAGAGGGTGGAATTCCACATCCGCCTAAGTGCGCTTATGCGCTGGGTGGCGGGGTAAGCAGTCCCCTACGCAGCCTGTGGTGGCTGCGAAGGCCAGGGATGGGTGGTGGCGTAGGAGGCAGGGGTGACCGCCTGAGTGTGGAGTAGGCAGTGGGACAGAGACCTGAGGCGGCGGTGGAGGAGGCAGTGAGGCGGGGGTTATGCAGGGGCAAGCTGCGGGGAGGTGGGCTGTTGGATAGTTGGGCTGCTTTGATGTTTTTTTCCAACTCTAGTCTCACTGGTACCCTGTTTTCCTTTTCTTTTAGAGGTATATATGGTGTATATGGCAAGGTATATGTATGTATATTGCACTTCCTAGAAAAAGCCTAGTCCCACCTCCCTAGACGGTGCGTCACCGCCTAGAGAGAGCACCTAATAGTAGCGCTAGTACAAGTATGCTAGTAGCAGTTGGTAGTGACATCACTTGTACCTCTCTTGACTTTTGCCTTGCCTTATTTATATGGAAGGGGTGACCGCCTGAGTGTGGAGTAGGCAGGGGGACAGAGACCTGAGGCGGCGGTGGAGGAGGCAGTGAGGCGGGGGTTATGCAGGGGCAAGCTGCGGGGAGGTGGGCTGTTGGATAGTTGGGCTGCTTTGATGTTTTTTTCCAACTCAAGTCTCACTGGTACCCTGTTTTCCTTTTCTTTTAGAGGTATATATGGCGTATATGGCAAGGTATATGTATGTATATTGCACTTCCTAGAAAAAGCCTAGTCCCACCTCCCTAGACAGTGCGTCACCGCCTAGAGAGAGCACCTAATAGTAGCGCTAGTACAAGTATGCAAGTAGCAGTTGGTAGTGACATCACTTGTACCTCTCTTGACTTTTGCCTTGCCTTATTTATATGGAAGGGGTAGGAGCAGCTGCAGCTCAGTTTAGCAGCACCAAAGCAGAGTGCTCTATGTTCTCCTTTCTGCCCCCTTAGTGCCGTACTGCAAGTGTGTGTCTGAGTTGAGGTGTTGCCAGGGTTCATCCCACTAACATCATCCGCTATTCCCTTCGTTCCAAATTATAGGTCATTTTCGCTTTTCTAGATGCATAAATATTATTATGCATTTAGATATCTAAGTGCATAGCAAACTCTATGAATCTAAAAAGGCCAAAACGACCTATAATTTGGGACAGAGGGAGTAAATGCTTATGTCTCCTTTTCTTGTGACTGGAACCGACCTATGCTTAGCTCACTTGTGCAAGAAAATTACAAGTGCAACACCCTTACTTTCATTGAAAGTACGAAAATAGATGGTCATAAACTTTGTTTTTCTCGGGAGCCTGGTTTTTCCGGTAAAAATTGATCAGTGCTCAGGCAATCATGCATACCTTGAACTGATTCCGTAGAGTCTTTTGGAACATTCAGCACAATATATGTCCTTAGTCTAACTAAGTCTGACCTAGTGGCTGATCTCAAACTCAAACTGATGCCTAGCTGTCTTCATCTCTGCTTTGGCACTTCCTTGGCACTGCATGCTCATTCCTTGCATGAGTGCCTTTAGTTCTGTCCTAAGTCAAACCATCTTATGTTTGACCAAGTTTATATAAAAATATATCAATGCTTTTGATGTCTAGCAAGTTTGATTAGATTCATTATGAAATGTATCTTCATAGCATACCTAGTTAGTGTTATAAATATTGATACTCTTCATTGTAAACTTGGTCAAACTTAAAACAGTTTGACTAGGGACAAACCTAAAGGGACACTCTTTGTGTCCGGAGGGAGTGAGTGCTAAATCCTTTTGTAGCTAATGCTGTGTTGGTCCAATGCATTTTTCTGGCAACTTGCAGTTTGTTATAGTTCATATGTTTTGGTTAGGAAGCCAAAATCTCAACTATGCTATGCTCACCTCTATCTTTTGTTCTTCAAATAAGTTTGGTTCATGCATTCAATTATTGTTATGTTTCAATGCCTTAGTGATAGTATCTGCTTAACTATATAAGCTCCTTACCAGACTTTACTTAATTCCATACGTGCCACTAAAGAAAGTTAGAATGACCGATGATTTTTCCATCCAAAATTAAACCTCAACCATGGTCAGCCATGAAACCCTTTGGCACCAGCCATGATCCAAAGTTGGATCATGGTACGAATCACTCTTTGGAAGCTAGGTGAGATCCTGTTGAATTAGTGCTACTGTCTGCTGGTACCTTTGTGTCAAGAGAGGTGTGCAATCTTTGCATTAAGAAATAAAGATGAGTTCGCAAGCGGTAGTGAAGCTCTTACAAATCACTAATCACTACTAGTTCTATGCCTTTTTTTTTTTTGCAGTGGAGATTCCTTTAGTTTCTGTTGGTGATGATGGTAAAGTATTCACTGTTGGAGGCAATGAAGGAAAGACCAAATTCGAATTGGTAAACAGAGAAAAGAGGAAGCTTACACTTGGCAACATTCCATTTTCCCTTACATGTGCACTTCACAAGGATAGTATTCTAGCGGACCCAACTTCTGAAGAGGAATCAATAATAGAGACCTATGTGACTGTTGTTGTAGATTCTTCAGACCGCATAGTGTCAATTCACAAACATGGAGGTGCAGTGACTTCCATGGCAGCTATTAAGGTCAGTCAGGCTTTTCTTCCTAGAATATTTTGAAATGGACATATTTCATTTATACTTTTGTGTCTTTGGAAACTACCCCGCATGCCACATCAGGGAAAACAGGCTTGAAAGCACTTTGAACTGCTTAAGGGGGCACTTTGTCTGGTTTTTGAACTGCTAGAGTGTGGCATTTGGTTTTCGAGTTCATTTTTTTTCAAACTCAGTGACAAGGATTGCAAACGATCTTTACTCTATTGTTAATCGCTATAAAATCAATATTTTATTTAAAATTACATTTACTATGAATCTGTCCATGTAAACAACCTAAATGTTTATTTAGTTTAACTAACTGTTAACCGGAATTCTAAATAATTCATTTTCCTTTTTTCAAATATATAAATTTTCTCGATGGGACACATGGAGTATGTTAACTTTTGAAAACCCTGAGCTGTGTAAAACTATGCTGTAGTGCATCTGAATTTGCAGCAATGTGTCATTATCAGAGAGTAGACTTCAAATATGTTATTTGATAAGGAGGATATTATATACTGTGGTCAATGGGCTTGCTAAGATACTATAAATTTGCCATCTTGCAACATTTGGTGTGTGTGGGTCTTTATGTATGACTCATTTCTTCTAGTATTAATACAATGGTACGTACATAGTTCTTCTGCATGTTCGAGAAAAAAAAGGTTGACTTCTTTTTCTTTTTCTGTTATCATCCCGTTCACTACAAGGCATGTGTATTCCTCCAAATATAATACGTACATATTTAAAGTAATTGCTGCTAATTGAATTTCAAATCTTATCCTACAGGAGTGCATTAGCTTGGCGAAAGAAAGGAGGCAGAAGTTAAGAGAGATTCTGACAGACTCAGTTGAAGCCATGGAAGTCGACCAAATTGAATAAATCTGCAAATAGATTCACTTAGGCTAACCGGATTATTTCTTGGTGGTTCTTCGCTGCCTGGGCCGCGCTGGTTTTAACAGCAGTTTTGTTGTTTTACCTTTAAATTTATTTGTAGAATTCTATAGGGATCTTTACGTAGCACTAAAAAAACTAAATCCTATATAGCACTGAATTTTTGCTGTCCCTATTTGACACCTATTTTTTATTTGTTCCTTGGCACTACCGTTCCTTGGCACTACCGTTACCCAGGGTGGGAAAGGCATCGTCACGGCGTGCGCACCCTTTCCTTCTCTAGGAAGGAAACTCCCTCTTCCCCTCTCCGTCGCTCAGCGCCTGCCCCTCTCGTCCGCCCTCGGAGAGCTCGCCTTTTTGCTTTTAGCCTTTATGGTTTTCTCCAGTAGTGGATCCCGCTGCCTTGCCACGGTCCTTGTCGTCGCCGGGGCTATCTCCGGTCTCCTCGTCACCGACACGGTCTGCTCCAAGGTGAGTCGTAATAAAATAAAGTTGCAGCCTGCAGCTTCTTCTCCACCTTCCATTCGCCGTCGCTGCCGGTTCTTCCCCCACCCCTTCGCCCCAGATTTGGTTAATTTGGAGGTTGCTTGGAGCTTCCCTCGAGTGGATCTGCCTGGCGTTGCTGTTGCAGTCCCTGCAGATCTTGTTCTCTTGAGCGGTGGTTGTTCCGATGAACTTTTCCCCATCAGGGAAGCTATGAGTTTACCATTGAACGCGCTGCTATGCTCCTTCACCTCGTCGCCGCTGTCCACGACGCTGGTGTTGTCCCTGGATCTGTGACTGTCAGCGGTTGTTCCAGCGCATTCTCGTTGCCGTCGAACACCCTGACTCGTCTTCGGCCCGCCTACACCTGCCTACAAGAAGCAACTGCTACTCCAAGATCCCATCAGATCCTCCGCCACTGGTTGGGCAGTGAGCCACCCACCGGATCTATGGACGGCGACCCTCCTCACCGACGGCTTCAACTACATCCTCTGTCGGCCGGTGATGCTTCTACACGACGCCGCCATCGACCTCTACAAGCCTACGCTACGCGAGGCCCCTCCGCTTCAACAGCACCATGTGTCTGCGACAACCCTGCTGCCGTCAGCTGGCGACCAGCCACCGGCGATGACTCTGGATCTTTGTCCCTCAGGGACCTTGTTGTAATTTGGCCTTTCGCAAAGGGCCCAATTGTAACTTTGCTGCTTTAATATAATCTAAGTGGTATTTGTCAAAAAAAAACTTCCGCCGCATGTGTAGCCATGCAAGAGATCACCGGTGTCCCCGGACCAGCAAGCTCCTGCCCTGTTGCCACTGCGCCCGCACCCATTCTCACGCTGGCACGGTCGTGCTGCAGTGGAAGAGGCACCTCATGTCCATGATGGCAATTCCCACCGAAACCCTTCTTGAGCTCCTACTTATAGTGGAAGGGGCACCTCATGTCCACGATGGCAACTCCCACCGAAACCCTTCTTGAGCCCTTACCTCATCTATGAGAATTCAAAAGCAATAAAACCTCACTAACCGGTCTCTTATCCGGCCCCCAAGGGATGAGGCTACCTCATTCTTCCCCTCACAACTCTCACTTCTTGGAGGCCCTCGCTCTCATCTGGCAAAACACCAATGACTGGCGCTCCTGTGCTACCACAGAGATTTCTCGTGCTGTCTGTCCAGAGAGAGAGAGAGAGAGAGAGAGAGAGAGGGAAAATCGTACTTGTAGATCGACATGGATGGGATCGACGAAGGCCACACCCATGGGGGCTAGCAGCACTCCGGCCCATGGTTTTTTTATGCGACCGAAACCGCAATTTATACCGCGGTAACCGCTCAAACCGCCGCGGTCCGGTTTAAAAAAACCGCGGTAAAAAGTATCAAACCGAACCTACCAAACCGGTGCGAACGGTTTATCGCTCGGTTTGTGCGGTTTACCGCTCAGTTTTTATTCCTCAAACGAACCGCTCATACCACGGTTAAAAAAACCCTGCTCCGGCCCATCAAAGATCTCGTCGAAAATTTTGGTGAAATTTTGCTTTCTGACCTAGTTAGAGGGCACAAGATTGAATCCGATTACTACTCAGGTTCCATCCCTGCTTGGTCTGAACCGCGCGAGCTAGCTCCTGAGCCATCGCGCGATTCGGACTTCCCCTACAGCGACTCCTCTTCAGACAGCTCCGGTGTTGTCTACCAGGCAACGCTACCCAAGATCCAGAATTTCGGAAAGCTCTCCAAGCTCGAGTACTACTCAGACTCGGACGATGACTACTTCTTAGACCCGCAAGAGGAGAAGCCCTGTTCGGGCCCGCTCAGGGCCTGGTCATCACGTCAACTCTGGAAGGTAGATTCGTTTACTGGTCGGACAAGAAGCCCTTCACTCTCGTGGAGGACGACAAATCTTGCCTCATCGCCTGCCTCGAGACGCTCCCTTACCATATGGAGCACCACTCTCCACCATCCAAGAGGAAGAAGAAGGTGGCGACACGGTTATCATGGAATCGGCTACCTCAAGCTCGGCCAGCCACACTCCTAGCCGCAAACTCTTCGCGACACTCACTCCTCACAATGGAGAATATCCTGGCCAATACTCTTACGAAACATGATTCCTGGAAGACATCTCCGTTGATGAGCTCTCCACGGACGCACCTCAAGCCGAGACAGAGGAGCAGAAGACCGCACAACACCTCAAAAACGCCAAGCATGTGGAATGCCGACGGCGCCTTGTGGCCGCCCTGTCGATCCGCAACCTCAACAAAACCCTGGCAGCAGTCGAGATGCAACCACATCCTACCCCGGAAGCATGCATAGTTTTGATCAACCTCATCGGTCGATCTATGCCCACCGGTCGAGCCACTCAACTAGTCTCAGAGCTGGCAGAGCAAGCATATGTGATGTTGCACCAAGGGAACCTCACGATCAAAGTGAACACGCCAGCAGCTGCGGCAATCGCAACAACGGCCGGCCAAAGGGAAGCTGAAACAGAGGAAACCAGACTCCCCACCGGAGACTAGTCGCAACCTAGCCGCGGCGGAGGAACTCTAGGAGGAAATCCCTACCCTGGTGGCGGTGGCCACGAGGGACGAGGCGATACCAACATCCGGAGTGTCCTTAACTCCGAACGTGGCTACGATGCCCGCAACATTATCTCCGCACGATGACACGCTTGTGAAGAAGAAGAAAACGACAATGGCTTTCTGGCTTTCTCCTAATGCCTCAATTGCCTGCAAAGTTCAAACCCGCTGGCATAACCAAATATGACGACAAGCAAGTCCCAAAGCAATGGATACGCTGCTATTCCCTTGCTATGGAATCTGCTCGGGGCGATGATGACACTAAAGTACTCTAGTTCCCGCTGTGCGTGGTGCAAGCTCGTCTCACCTGTCTGGAGACACTCGAGCATCACTCCATCGACACTTGGGACGACTTGAAGAAAGTCTCCACCAGCAACTTTGTTGGTTGATCTGGGCAAAGCCATTGATCTAGGCACCGGTGACAACAGCAAGGTGACCATGGCCGGGGCCGGCCTCAACTCCAAATAGGAAGACACACTCGTCAACTTCCTTCGGGCTAACCGAGACATCTTTGCGTGGATACCAACAGACATGCCTGGGGTACCCAAGATGATGATCGAGCACTCACTCAACATCGATCCTAAAGATACACCGAAGAGGGAAAACCTACATCGATTTTTTCCAGGAGTGCATAGACACCATCATGAAGGAACCCGCAAAATTACTTGCTGCCGGCTTCATCAGAGAAGAGTTCCATCCTGAGAGGCTCGCAAATCCTGTCCTGGTCAAGAAGAAGAACAACAATGAGTGGAGGATGTGTGTTGACGGCTGTTAAGTACCCATTTTAAGGCCATCAATTCTTGCATTTCACCATGAGAACCATGCATCCATAGTAGAATAGGAGCTTAAACTAACAAATTCCACAAGTGGTAATGCAAAGTTGATTGCAAGTATTTGGCACAAGAAATAAGAAGAAAACACAACTCCATGATCCAAGTAATTCAGGCTCAGCCAATGAGGGGCTGCCATGCAAGCATTCCCTGGATCCATGACATCATCAATCCAAGGGAGGAAGACTCGACGAATCAGAAACCGCCACATGCGCATCACATGGATCCTATGGCCCACCAACGCACCCAAATTGCCTCAAAACTGCGTGGACACCTGGAACCACCTTGAGAACCCACCTGACAGCCACCAGGAGAAAGCACAAGGAAGGGGGGCCCACCATGGGGTCGGCCGACCCCACAGGTCGGCCGAACCGCCATTGGCTCGGCTCATCCTGGCCTTCCACGTGTTGGCTCCTGGTTGGCTCCTAGACACGTTCCGGGGGTGCTCGGGGTGTTCTCTCGCCGGTGCTCAGGCCTATAAATAGAAGAGGAGGAGGGGGGGGGGTAAGAATAGGATAACAAACTTGAAGGCAACTTCTCACCTTTGCCTCTTTCTCCTCTCTCATTCCCTCTTAGTTGAGGTGAAACCTCACCTCACCATGGGTGTGTGTGTGTGTGTGTGGAAGATCTAGCCTAGGTGGTGCTAGGTAGAGAGGGAGTGTGTGGATGAGTAGAGGTGAGATGGTGATGATCCGTTCATCATCCATCATCCCCTTGTTCCTCGTGGATGATGTCGTTCTTCATTTAGACCAAAGTGAGTATTTCAGTATATTCCAATTAGACTAAAGTAGCATTCATGCATAGGTGATATGTTCTTGTGTTCTTCGTCCGTTCTTGATCTAGGCTTGTGTTCTAGTAGAAACCTCCTTTCGATCCTGTGGAGAAGTTACATAAGTAGTTTATCCGTTTGTGTGCTTGTTCGTCAATTAGAATATAGTGGACGCTCATGCATATCAGATTTAGATCAAAGTATTATTCATATCTCCTGTCGCCTATTTGATTCCATGATGAGTGAGGCCTAGCCCGTACTTGCGGGTTCGTCGCTCCATATTTATATGGCTGCTATAGTGTTGTTACGGGACGTCAGACGTAGTCGTGCCATAGGGCGTGTTTGGCAGAGCTCCAACTCTGCAAAAATAGCTCCAGAGCTACAGATCCATGGAGTTCCACCATGGAGCAGCTCCACTGTGGATCTCAGATCCGGAAAAGCATCTGGCACAGCTCCAAATTTCCCTTCATCACTATGACATGTAGGCCCCGCATGTCAGAAAGAAAAAAACTATTTCTTCCTCATGCAGCCGGGCAGCGAGCGGGCATACGGCCGGGCGGGCGGGCACGTAGGTGGCCGGCCGGGTGGTCATGCAGGCGACCGGGCGTGCGGCAGGCTCGCATCCGGCGAGCGGGCGAGCTGGCGGGCGGGAGGGCAGTCAAGCGGGGCGGCGGGCGGCCGGGCGCGCTCCCTCCCCCACCGGCAGGCAGGCGCCACCGGGTGGGCACACGGCCACCCCGCCGGGCGAGGTCGGGGCTTCGCGGGCCAAGGGGGGACGATGCAGGAAGGAAGCGTCGGGAGAAATAGAAAGAAAGAATTGAACCGGTCATTTTCCACTTACCGATGGCAGTGGTGGGTAATTTACCTCAACTCCACAAAACTTGGATTTGGTGGAGTACCTCCTGAGGTACTCCACAAAAACCATGGAGTTGGGGCCTGCTCCACCATTTTTTTGGAGCAGATCCACGGTGAAGCTGCTGGAGCTGGTTGTGTTTGGTTGATAATTTTTGGAGTGGAGTTGGTTTTTTGGATCTGGAGCTGCGTGGAGCTCTCCCAAACACTCCCATAGTAGTGATCGGTGGTGCAGACATGGTGTCTAGACTGTGGGTTATCCTTCGTTTGCCCCGTATCCCATGGTTTGTCTTGAGGTAGGCCGCGGTAGTGACAGCTGTTGGACCCTTTGTACTCCTCAATGTTCGGATACGGTGTAGAGCTTTCTGCCGGAACTAACTGTTATAGCCAGGAGGGAACCGGTGTTCGAAGTGAGTGTCCCTATCACGTGCTTGCGCCCTTCTAGAATCAATACCCATAGTGGACTCCTCATCTCCCGATCAACCTGAGCAGGGATCCTGTGTCCTTGGATAGTCATTCATAGAAGTCCTCTTACCATTCCTAGGATTCGATACCCTCTGGAATACTCCTTGGGAGAAGTTCTACAACGGTGTATCCGTGCACTTGCGGATTCGTTCGCACCCGTCAGTGTAACCGGGTGTTCCTTACACGTTCACGCTAGACGCGCCACTAGTGGTGAGGTTAAGAAATACCAACAAGCATTTCTGACACTGTTGCCGGGGAACGGTTGTCGTGAATCTACAAACTCGACTAACCTCGTATCTTTCGTTTTTCTTTTCTTTCTACCCCTACCCCTGTTATCCATGGAAGGTTATCCTCATACACACCTTCCGCCCATCATGAGTGAATCCGGAGAACCGTCCTCTTTAGGACCCATTCCACTATCACCTTACCTGATTCACCCATCTCTCACGAAGCTAGTTCAGGAAAGTTCCTTCTCGGGGATGAGTCATGAGAACCCCTAGGATCATGTAAGAGACTTTGAGCAATTGTGTTCCACCCAGAGTAGAACATGGATGACACAAGATGTTCTTAAGAGGAACCTATTCCCGTTCTCCCTCTCTGGGAAGGCGAGAACCTAGTACCGTTGTTTTGGTTCTGATCACTCCAGCTGGGAAAATTTGAGAGTAGCTTTCTGCATCTGATTGTTCCCTCTGTGATGTATCATTTCCCTGAGAACGGTGATCCTCAATTTTAAACAAGGAGAGGAGGAATCACTAGGGATGGCATGACATCATTTCGCCTCCTTGGTCGAAACGCGTCCTTGGCCTACCGATCCAGTGCTTTTGCAGCATTTCTGGTTTGGTTTACACAAGGACAATGCCATGAGACTTGATGCCCTCTCGGGAGGCTCCTTTATGTTCTTAGAGCCTGGATGAGGGAAGGAAATTCTAGGAGAAATCTGAGATTTCAGTTCCCTGCCTGTCTCAAGAAACGAAGTAGCCAAAAGAGATGGTGTTGAGTTGCCTAGATCCATCTTTGAGAGAGACCAAGCTTATATTCCGACCTTCACTTCGCTCTGGTCGAAGATATTGTTCCTGACTAGCAGGAATATATGGGAAAGAGCACCTAGTGTGAGTTCTACCTTTAGGTTCCCCTATCGTTTCTTCTCTTAAAGCCCGTCCCTCGAGACTTCGTCTCAAAGGAAGGTGGAAAGGAGTAGTCTGGGAAGGATAGTCGTTCCTGGCGAGAATGATTACTTCGACCCTAACTATAACTTTTCGGGAGAGGTTCCGACAGACATTTCGTGCTCCATGTCAAGACTCAGTCTGAGGTGCCACCACACCAAGGGTTAGTCAAGACACTGGCCATTGATCCATAAACTTCCATATTCTTGGCCGAGGAAGCACGACCTTACACCGGTCGAATTGAGCAATCCACTCCATTATCTTGAGCTCAATTACGACCGATGCCAATTAGTCAAGTAAACCCAAACCCTACTCTTCACTTCTTGGCTTGATCGATGCCCAATGGGAGTATGAATGCACTCTTACCTCCTGTAATCCCATTGGAAGCTTAGGTGGACTTATGTGTCATTCTCACATTTGTGAGGAAGTGAACCTATGTCAACCTAAGGTGAGAATGAACTAGCAAGTTCGTTACTCTCGGTTCGTTGCTGTTAATGGTTGAAACACGTAACAACCTTCGATTCGCAAGCGTACTGACCTAAACCTTTTTCACCACGGGGTGACCCCCAAGGTTCTTGTCAATCCGGGGAGCAAGGGGATTGCTAGCGCTTAACCAAGTACTAATCTAGTTGATGGAAAACCTTTGAAAGGGGTATTAATCTAAAGTAAAGACAATCTAACCTATGTTAATCTAAGAAGTCTAAGGTTAAACTAGATGGTGAGGGTTGGTACAAGCGAGAGATTAAGGTAGATAAGCGTTCCCTCCCTAGGGTTTAGGATCTCATGAACATGCATCTACTACATGAAAAGGGTGTTGCCTTCACTAGCTTCATGGCGGTTATGCAGCCGCTAAGCCTTTTCCCTAAATCGTACTGTCACTACGCATGGTAATCAACCACTTTCACGTATAACCGCATCTATACCTAAGCATCCATAGGGTTAAGCTAATCACCACGATTACCATAAACCCGACTAAGACCACATGTTGTACACACATATGTAAGTAAAACATCCGCAAAGACATAGACCATTAAGCATCAAAAGGCATAGGGTTCATGTAGCTATCACATAACATGTATCCATCTAACCCTAGGGATGAATGGAGACATTACCCCATCATCTTACAAGGATTGAAGCACATAAGGGTGATGGAGACTCCGGAGAACGTCGTCGACGAAGATGGCGGTGATGAAGCTTGGGAACACCCCTATGCCAGTGGCTTGGAGTCCTCCTCTTGCTTCCTTCCCTCCGTCGGTGTTGATCCTTGCGATGAGCTCATCCAACTCTCTCCCTCATCTTGCGGCGGCGGCTTTCTGGTGAATGACGTCGATAGAATGATTGGATATGAATGATAACCCCCCTTGGGCGCCTAGGGGTTGTATTTATGCCTTTGGGGAGTCTTGGGGCGTGCTCCACCTTGCCTTGCACGAGATCTTCCTTGGGAGAGAAGCCAACTTGGTTTCCATAAACTTAGTCTCGTCCAGATTTTCCTGATTCGCAGCCCTTCCTTGCCGGCCCCATATCTCCCACGTCCGGACTCCAAATAATGCAAATTCGGTATCCAGGTTGTGCGCCACGAAATTATCTCCAACTTTGGTATTCATTGCTTTCCTTGAAAATGAAGATAAGATCCCAAAAACAGCCTCGGAAGATAATCTGTCTGAATTCGGACTTGTCTGCGCAGCTGGCATTTCGGGGGCCATATCTCCTAACTTCTTGACCCGAATTGGGCCTTCCACATGTCCAAATCGAAGGTATCGTCGAGGCCCACAACTTTGGTAGTTAAATTTTTGCCATTAGAGGCCGTTTAAGTCTCCGAATCTGCACCGAAAGATCATGCTGTTCTGGGCTGCGAAATATCTCTCGGGCTGAGTTGATCTCGTTGGTAAACCTCCTAGTCCCTGGAGTTTTACTTGTTGATGCTTCGGTCCTTGGTCCATTTGGAGTCATGTTCATCACGTGTCTTGACTTGTGACGGGCTTCATGATCTTCTCATAAATTGCTTGATGAACTTATCCCGAAAGTCTCCTCTTTAACGTTGATTTCCTGCATAAACAATAAACTCCCAAAACCACATGCAAGTGTGAACGTGTTACATCATTAGTATGCCTAGTGGCGGGTTAGTCATAGTTCAAAGCTCAAACCAAAGTGTATTAAGTGCTCTTGGTTGACGGACATCGACTGTCAACATACCCCCATGCTTAAACCTTGCTCGTCCTCGAGTAAGTAATCCTTAAACTCCCAAAACCACATGCAAGTGTGAACGTGCTACATCATTAGTATGCCTAGTGGCGGGTTAGTCATAGTTCAAAACTCAAACCAAAGTGTATTAAGTGCTCTTGGTTGACGGACATCGACTGTCAACATACCCCCATGCTTAAACCTTGCTCGTCCTCGAGTAAGTAATCCTTGCTCTTAGTCATTCATGACGACGCAAATTGCTCTCTGTTAAGAATTTATTTTTAAAGTTCAAGTTGTGACCGGCTTCTTTTTCATTATGGAAGATAGACTAACAATAAAGAACAAGCCACATTTAATAAACACGATGCTCTCAAATTTAAGTGAACTTCAAGCCATTACCTTGTTCCATGGAAGAATTTTCAAAAAAAATGCATATCCAACATAAGTGAAAATCTCTTGCAAAAGATCATGGAAACACTCATCTCATCAAGTCACTCAAGCCTATACTAGATTATTTTCAACCTATTATACTCTTATGTGATAGTGGAAGGCATATGTGGAGCTTGGTAGGTTAAAAAACAATCCTAGCAAAATATACATCTGAAATATTGTCAAATTAAGAGAGAGATCTACTGGAATTACCGAGACTCATAAAAAAGGCCACGGAAAATAAATGTTGCAAAGAGAGAGGGATGAAACACACACATTTAGATATGTGGACATGTGCAAGTGGCAAATGGATGATCCCGAGGCACAAGTGAAGTCCTCGTTATCGGATTGCACATGGTTGGAATAAAATTGAGTATGGACTTGTCATCAAGGCACTTGAAAACTTATGAAGCAAAAAAGAACCGAGGAGCAACTTTTTTTACTTTTATTTTATTTCCTTCTCATTTTTCTCTCTTTCTTTTTTCTTCTTCTTCCTTTTTTCCTTACTTTTCTTTTCTTCTCATCATATTTTTTTTCATTTTTCATTTTTTTTCATTTTTTTGCTCCTCAGAACTTTTGCAACATAACACTTACATAGCATTTGTCAGAGATGATGTGATGACTCCTCCCCCATGCTTGAACGATGCTCGTCCTCGAGCATAAAAGAGGGGGAAAATGACTGCTAAGGTAAGCATAAATTCCATAATCTTGCGGAATATCTGAATCTCCATCGAGAATTTTACTCCATACTCAAATTGGGTTGTGGACAAGGAGGTGATCACAAAAAGATGTTTGGTTTAGGTTGGATGCCCAGCGAGGTTTGTGAAATTTTCGATGTGAAAACCCACAATGCATGGACAAAAAGGCTAGCATGAAAAAGTTACACAAAGGAATGACCAGCTTCTTAGTCTCGAACCATAGAAATCAATCATAATCCAACTCATCAAAACATATGTTTGCAATCTACGGGTTTTGTTATCATAGAACATATATGTATATGGCTTTGGTAGGTAGAACTTTGCAAGAGCATCACAAATATGTAGATAGCATAAAAGTTAAGTTTTCATAAAAACAACAAGTTATCCAGCTATCCATAAACTTAAATGAAAGAGCAAAGATATGTATGTGGGTCTAGAGAATAGTCATTTCACCTCCACAAATAAAAGAGCCGGTATTTAAATTAATTTCAGATCATGTTATAGAGAGCAATTAGCCAAGACATGTATAACTTCATGTAGGTAAAACAAAGCGGCAACTTTCATCATTTTTCCATAAGCATAGGCAATATAAAACATCGAGGTGAACACATGGTCATGCCTATTTATTAAAAATAAAAAGAAAATCTTGGTTGTCCTCCTAGTAGCCATGTTATTATCAAAGGGAAAAACAAAAGTGCACCTAAGGTTGAAGGCACACTTACAAGCATTTATTTTCGGAAAAGAGAAGGTCCATGGAGGTGTTACCGTCTTTTGTGGTTTTTCGCGATCTTCTCCTGACATCTCCATGTATCGAATATGGCTTTACTTTTGTCTTGATTTTCCAATGCTCCTAAACTTCTGAATTTGATCATGCATGCTTAATGGAGCCAATGGTCGCCCTCTCTTCAATGTTGTCATCACCATCTCCTCTTTCTTGTTCTCATCATCTCCTTGCTGTCTCTTTTTCATGGATTTCCCCTTTGTCCAGAACAGAACATATATTGAAATATAGCTCTATTGAAAAGTTTATGAAATTACCTTTCCAAAGTGTGGTCATTCATCGAAAACGGAGTTCAAACAAGGGAGCTATGTCCGTTTTACTTCAGCGCTGCGTGCTGTCCAAAACTGATTTCAGGACGTGTTGCACTCGGTGATTCGGTCATAACTGCTTGTAGGAACCTCCTATTGTCTTGTTTCTTGATTTGTTGGAATCGTAACTTCATGGGGCTTCTAAATATCCAAAAATATTCAGTGCTTTCCCTTCGAGATCACGCAGAAATTTGATGAGATCAATAGCTTCTTATGCATTGATCCGGAGATGTTTATGATCTTGATCATTCTATCTTCTAGAGCGTCATGTTGCACTTCCGTGTTGAAGATTCAGGGTCTCCCCCATGCTCAGCATTTTGCTAGGCATGGAAGAAGAAGACAAAACATTTTTATCTTAGCCATCCTTCAATTTCCTTGTAGTGAGAGTCTTTATCTTGCCTGCAAGACATTTTAAACGCACATTCTACCCCCAAGGTGACGGTTGGGAGTAGATAGAATTGCCAACAATCCAACAATGTTTCCTAGGACTCTTAACTTGTGGCATAATTAGTCTAATGAGGAATTAAAACCTAATGGGTATACGTGGTGCAATGTGCGTATGCACATGAGAGGAAAGCATATAAACAAAGACAATGTTTTCACCTAGTTCTAAACACCATGTTTACAACTAGGTTGCCGAATTTCTCCATAGCCATAAAGGTTGATTTATTTAGGGTTAAAACGCCATGTCTATACCTAGATCAATAACTCTTACAGCACAAGAAAAATTAAGTGCATTGCAAATCTTATAAACTAACCAATGCAACATGAAAACATATGAAAAGCTAGCAAGGTTTATCGAACGTAATGATGATGGTCCGCAATCATATTTAAACACCACGTTCACACAAGATTGCAAAAGGGAAATACTCATAAGGCCTTATGAAGCATTAACATGGAAAATGAATCCTACATCATTAAGTATATAAAACAACCAAGCCAACTATATGCAAAACATGTATGTGCAAAGAAACAACACGTTGATAACAAAATGCAATGCATGCAAATAAATAAATATGAGCATGAACATGATGGTGGTTCTAAAAAGGAAAATTAAACTTAGATTAATTAGCCACAAGTTGATCATCATAATATGGTGCCATTCTTTATTCTCTCTAAGAAAGGAATAAAAACATAAAGAAACGGGTTGCCTCCCGAAAAGCGCTTCATTTAAAGTCATAGAGCTCGACTTTCTCACATACCTTCTTTTCGTTGCATAGTCATGGACCATCATGCAAGAAGAAAAGGTACCAATGAAGCTTTAATTTACTTCCCATGTTGTGCTTGATAACTTATAGAAGACTTGCCCAAGGTATCTGACATCATCGCTTTCTCCTTCTCTGTCACCCTTCGGTGCTGCCTTCACTCCACGAATTTTTCTCTAATGTCC
Organism: Cenchrus fungigraminus; assembly: GCA_036936925.1. Lineage (NCBI taxonomy): Eukaryota > Viridiplantae > Streptophyta > Magnoliopsida > Poales > Poaceae > Cenchrus > Cenchrus fungigraminus. Next base: position 55,153,118 of record CM072768.1, on the reverse strand, counting down.
AGAACAGAAAGTATACCCAAGCTCTACTCCATTGCACAGTGCACACAATTTCCTTTCTAACAAGTCTTTATTTGCCCAAATCGGACTCCGAACAAGAGAATTACGTCCGTTTTACCCGTTGGTTCTTGATGCATTGGAATGAAAACTTGATGGAGCTTCTGAATATCTCACTTTGTTCAGTGCTTTTGCAGCATTTCTAGTTTGGTTTACACAAGGACAATGCCATGAGACTTGATGCCCTCTCGGGAGGCTCCTTTATGTTCTTAGAGCCTGGATGAGGGAAGGAAATTCTAGGAGAAATCTGAGATTTCAGTTCCCTGCCTGTCTCAAGAAACGAAGTAGCCAAAAGAGATGGTGTTGAGTTGCCTAGATCCATCTTTGAGAGAGACCAAGCTTATATTCCGACCTTCACTTCGCTCTGGTCGAAGATATCGTTCCAGACTAGCAGGAATCTATGGGAAAGAGCACCTAGTGTGAGTTCTACCTTTAGGTTCCCCTATCGTTTCTTCTCTTAAAGCCCGTCCCTTGAGACTTCGTCTCGAATGAAGGTGGAAAGGAGTAGTCTGGGAAGGATAATCGTTCCTGGCGAGAATGATTACTTCGACCCTAACTATAACTTTCCGGGAGAGGTTCCGACAGACATTTCGTGCTCCATGTCAAGACTCAGTCTGAGGTGCCACCACACCAAGGGTTAGTCAAGACACTGGCCCTTGATCCATAAACTTCCATATTCTTGGCCGAGGAAGCACGACCTTACACCGGTCGAATTGAGCAATCCACTCCATTATCTTGAGCTCAATTATGACCGATGCCAATCAGTCAAGTAAACCCAAACCCTACTCTTCACTTCTTGGCTTGATCGATGCCCAATGGGAGTATGAATGCACTCTTACCTCCTGTAATCCCATTGGAAGCTTAGGTGGACTTATGTGTCATTCTCACATTTGTGAGGAAGTGAACCTGTGTCAACCTAAGGTGAGAATGAACTAGCAAGTTCGTTACTCTCGGTTCGTTGCTGTTGATGGTTGAAACACGTAACAACCTTCGATTCGCAAGCGTACAGACCTAAACCTTTTTCACCACGGGGTGATCCCCAAGGTTCTTGTCAATCCGCGGAGCAAGGGGATTGCTAGCGCTTAACTAAGTACTAATCTAGTTGATGGAAAACCTTTGAAAGGGGTATTAATCTAAAGTAAAGATAATCTAACCTATGTTAATCTAAGAAGTCTAAGGTTAAACTAGATGGTGAGGGTTGGTACAAGCGAGAGATTAAGGTAGATAAGCGTTCCCTCCCTAGGGTTTATGATCTCATGAACATGCATCTACTACATGAAAAGGGTGTTGCCTTCACTAGCTTCATGGCGGTTATGCAGTCGCTAAGCCTTTTCCCTAAATCGTACTGTCACTACGCAAGGTAATCAACCACTTTCACGTATAACCGCATCTATACCTAAGCATCCATAGGGTTAAGCTAATCACCACGATTACCATAAACCCTACTAAGACCACATGTTGTACACACATATGTATGTAAAACATCCGCAAAGACGTAGACCATTAAGCATCAAAAGGCATAGGGTTCATGTAGCGATCACATAACATAAATCCATCTAACCCTAGGGATGAATGGAGACATTACCCCATCATCTTACAAGGATTGAAGCACATAGGGGTGATGGAGACTCCGGAGAACGTCGTCGACGAAGATGGCGGTGATGAAGCTTGGGAACACCCCTAGGCCAGCGGCTTGGAGTCCTCCTCTTGCTTCCTTCCCTCCGCCGGCGTTGATCCTTGCGATGAGCTCATCCAACTCTCTCCCTCATCTTGCGACGGCGGCTTTCTGGTGAATGGCGTCGATAGAATGATTGGATATGAATGGTAACCCCCCTTGGGCGCCTAGGGGTTGTATTTATTCCTTTGGGGAGTCTTGGGGCGTGCTCCACCTTGCCTTGCATGAGATCTTCCTTGGGAGAGAAGCCAACTTGGTTTCCATAAACTTAGCCTCGTCCAGATTTTCCTGATTCGCAGCCCTTCCTTGCCGGCACCATATCTCCCACGTCCAGACTCCAAATAATGCAAATTCGGTGTCCAGGTTGTGTGCCACGAAATTATCTCCAACTTTGGTATTCATTTCTTTCCTTGGAAACAAAGATAAGATCCCAAAACAGCCTCGAAAGATAATCTGTCTGATTTCGGACTTGTCTGCGTAGCTAGCATTTCGGGGGCCATATCTCCTAGCTCCTTGACCCGAATTGGGCCTTCCACATGTCCAAATCGAAGGTATCGTCGAGGCCCACAATTTTGGTAGTCAAACTTTTGCCATTAGAGGCCGTTTAAGTCTCCGAATCTGCACCGAAAGATCATGCTGTTCTGGGCTGCGAGAATATCTCTCGGGCTGAGTTGATCTCGTTGGTAAACCTCATAGTCCCTGGAGTTTTACGTGTTGATGCTTCGGTCCTTGGTCCATTTGGAGTCATGTTCATCACGTGTCTTGACTTGTGACGGGCTTCATGATCTTCTCATAAAGTTCTTGATGAACTTATCCCGAAAGGCTCCTCTTTAATGTTGATTTTCTGCATAAACAATAAACTCCAAAAACCACATGCAAGTGTGAACTTGTTACATCATTAGTATGCCTAGTGGTGGGTTAGTCATAATTCAAAGCTCAAACCAAAGTCTAACAAGTGCTCTTGGTTGACGGAAATCGACCGTCAACAGTTGCCTAAAGTGTTTGTCTGACCCATAGGATTTCACTCTTATGATCTTGGGTCCGAGCATTTTTGAGTTTTGTTTTTCTCAGAGATGAGAGCTTCCACTCTCAAAGCACTCTTCTCATGCTCATTTTCATCATCTCTGTGGACTCCCGTCCATAGTGCTGTAGCTTTGCTAGCTGCACAGTCTTCCTATGGTTACCCATCATAGTCTCCCTAGGTTGGTTGTGAGAGTTATCACTATTGTACCATGTATACAGCTTGCATCGTATCTATGCACTAACCTTGCAGGAAAGAAAAGTATTGCATACATCATCACTGAAAACAACTTGCAAGAAGGACATACATGGTTGAGCAGGAGAACATCATAAGATACCCCAAGATAAGATTTGCTCATGTGAATTTCATTTCATATTTCATTTCAGGAAAATTATCATTCGGGTATTCGCTCGTTACAAAACCATGCAGACGTATGACGAAAATGGATGATGTAAGCATAAAAGGGGCAAAAACACTCTTTATCTAGGTACGAGTCCAGGTAAAACCCCCAATTTGAGCCAATAAAATATAAAAAGGCTTGAGTAAAGTTGATTGGGGCAAAGGAAACTATATGCCCATAGCTCCACTCTAGATTTTCCTGAGGCTTCTTGTTGACGCTTTTCTGGTCAACACACACGAGCGCTAGATCGCGCGGAACGTCGAAACGCTGAACTCACCGAGCTCCTGCCCGGACCGGTCTGACCTGTGGCTGCAGAGGCACGGTGAAAACCTAAGATCGCTACCTCGGGAGGGACCCCGTCGGAGGTGGCGCGCCTAGGGTTGCTCTAAGGTCGGCAAGGCCACTCAAAACATCCCTGATCGTCGTCGAGACAAACAAGGAAAGCACGAGGTTGGAAAAGCTAGGGTTTGAGAGATACAAGTTGTAGAAAGTAATGATCGATTGGGTGATTCCACCTCAAACGGCTGCCCTTTATATTTATAGGGTGGGGAGGTCTTGCCCCGCAAGGAATCCTTTTACAAGTCGAAATTCACTAGGACTCCTCAATTCTACTCAGACTCGGGGTCCACCGGTCAGACCGGTCAGGCCCACCGGTCAGACTGGTGTGGCCGTTGCCGGATCGGCTACAAGATGCCCGACCGATCAGACCGTCGAGGTACACCGGTCTGACCGGTGGCGTCAGCCTGATCGGCTTTGTGCCAATTTTGGGTGCGAACATATGCCCCCCTATTTTTTTAGTAAAGCTTGCTGTCTAAAAAATAATTCTAAGGTCGATGTGACACTTCACCAGCCATGTTTTGGTCTAAGGGCGATTTTTGCTTTAAATCGGCCATATCCTATCAAGCGTCTTGCCAAACACTTGGATGAAATTTCTTTAAGTATCTCCCGTTGAGAGCCCTCGGAAGCCGCTGTCCTTGCAAAGTTTCCACCATGTAAGAATTCCCAGATCAAACCTTGAAAACCTTGTACGAACCTTCCCAACTTGGAGATCACTTGCTGAACTTGTTACTCTTAGATCCAATAGGTAAAATCGTCTTCCAAACCAAGTCACCTACCTGAAAAGATTTGGCTTTTACCTTCTTGTTGTACGCTCTAGCAACTCGCCTCTTGTCCTTTTCAATTTCTTCCAAAGCCTCCATACGCTTGTCGGTCACCTCGTCAATATTATCCAGCATAATATGTCTCAACATCAAGATTATTCTGCTTTGCAAGTCTATATGCGCCTAGATTCACCTCAACGGGCAAAATGGCCTCTTGACCATACACAAGCTCAAAAGGAGTAACTTTAGTAGCACCATGTCTAGAAATACGATGAGCCATAAAGCTTCAGATAATACCTCATGCCATCTTCTAGGATTGTCTTCTATCTTCTTCTTAATGAGCTTCACTAAAGTTTTGTTGCTAGACTCGGATTGACCATTGGCTTGAGCATAATATGGAGATGAATTGAGCAATTTAATACCATAGGAATCAACAAATTCACGCACCTCTTTGGATATGAACGAAGTCCCTTGATCCGTAGTCAAAGTCTGCAGAATGCCAAACCTATGCATGATATGTCCAGTAATAAACTCAATCACCTCTCTATGTGTCATATTCTTCAAAGGAATAGCTTCAGTCCACTTGGTAAAGTAATCAGTAGCCACGATCACAAAACAATGCCCCTTTGACGACGAAGGATGAATCTTGCCAATAAAATCCAAACCCCATCCTCTAAAAGGCCAAGGCTTGATAATCAGATGCATCAATGCAGTAGGCACCAACTGAACATCTCCATGTATTTGACACTCTTCACAACCTTTGTAGTACCTAAAACAATTGGCTATCATGGTAGGCCAATAAAAGCAAGCTCGCCTGAGGAGCCACTTCATCTTGGGAGCCGACTGATGAGTACCACAAATACCTTCATGAACCTCTGCCATAGCCAACCTAGCTTGATCAGGACCCAAGCACTTTAAAAGCAAATCATCCGTGGTCCGACGATACAATTCACCATCATCAAGAACAAACTTAAGAGCCCATCGTCGGACTTTTCTATCAACTGAACTACTAGGATTCTGCAAATAATCAACCAGAGGCTTCCTCCAATCCTCCACCTCATCTTTGTCACGAAAAACTGAGGAGAAACCTTTACCAGGGGACCGGTCAGACCGGTCGTGGGAAACGGTTGGCGTCAATCAACCCAGAACCAGGGGACCGGTCAGACCGGTCGGTGACATCGGTCAGACCGGTGTCACCGGTTTGACCGGTCGGCTGCATCGGCCTGACCGGTGCCTCCAGAGCAAAACACTCAGCCATAAGCAACTTTTTGTGTTCTTGAAAATTTCTTTTTCGAATAATATAACCAGATGCTTGCTGAGCCAGAGCATTAGCTCTAGGATTTTCCTCTCGTGGCACATGATAAATAACAAATTCATCCATACAAGATATGATGTCTAAACATTTATCAAGATAAGCATTTAAAAAGCCATTTAGACATTGACATACCTTGGAAACTTGATGCACCACTAGTAAAGAATCTCCATATGCTTCCACATGTTTTACCCCCATGTCATGCAAAATCTACAAGCCAAATAGAAGAGCCTCATATTCGGTTTGGTTGTTAGTACAATCATGATCCAATCGGTTAAGAGCTTCAAAAACAGCCCCATATGGTGAAATAATGACAACTCCAACACCACAACCATCTTTGCAAACCGATCCATCAAAATGTAACTTCCATGGAGTAAAAGTAGCATAACCGACATTCAAACCAAGTTGCTTATCTACTCTATGTCCAACAATAAAGTCGGTAACAATTTGACCTTTCATAGAACTTAATGGCTCACAATGTAAATCATATTCAACTAAAGCATAAGCCCATTTGCCGACTCTACCACTTAAAATTGGTTTATGCAACATGTATTTGATTATGTCGGTTTGACATGCTACTATGCAAGTACCTGGTAATAAATAATGCCTCAACTTGGTACAAGTATGATATAGCGATAAACACAACTTTTCAATAAAAGTGTACCTTGTTTCGGCGTCCAACAATCTTCTACTCTCATATGCAACAATGTACTTCTTGCCTTCGGTCTCTTGAGTCAAAACACCTCCAATGACATCCTTCTCAGCCACTAGATACAACTTGAAAGGAATACCACTCTTGGGTGCTTGAAGAACGGGTGGCGAAGTCAAATAGCTCTTAATCTCATCAAATGCCTCTTGTTGCTTTGCCCCCAAGTGAAGTCAATTTTATTTTTCAACCGAAGTAAAGGAGTAAAAGCATTCACCTTCCCGAACAAGTTACAAATGAACCTCCTCAAGTAATTTACCTTGACCAAGAACTTTTGCAAATCCTTTTTACAAGTAGGCGCTTTAACACTCCGGATTGCCTCAATCTTTTTAGGATCTATCTCTATGCCTTTCTCATGCACAATGAAGCCTAAAAACTTCCCAGCTGATACACCAAAAGCACATTTGAGTGGGTTCATTTTTAATTTATACCGACGCATTTTTTCAAATGCAAGTCTTAAATCAGCTAAATGAGAATCATCTCCAGCTGATTTGACAACAATGTCGTCGATATAAACCTCTACTATGATGCCAAGCAAATCATGAAAGATTAAATTCATAGCCCTTTGATAAGTAGCACCCGCATTCTTTAATCCAAAAGTCATAACAACCCACTCAAATAAGCCAACAAATCTCGGACAAATGAAAGCTGTTTTTGATATATCCTCTTCGGCCATAAAGATTTGATTGTAACCAGCATTACCATCAAGAAAGCTAAGAATTCTATGTCCGGATGTAGCATTAACAATAAAATCGGCTATAGGCATAGGATATTCATCTTTAGGAGTAGCTCTATTAAGATCTCTAAAATCAATGCAAACACGAAGCTTTTTTGTTCCTTTTTTCTCAATAGGCACAATATTAGAGATCCAATCAGCATAACGACAAGGCCTAATAAACTTTGCATCAAGCAACCGATTGACTTCCTCTTTCACTCGGTCATAAATATCATGATTAAAGTTTCTACAAGGTTGTTTATAAGGTCTAAAACCAGGTTTAATAGGTAAACGATGCTCTTCTAAATCACGACTTAAACCAAACATTTCATTGTAATTCCATGCAAAGCAATCAACATACTCCTTTAACAACTTTATTAAATCAGATTTAAACAAAGGATCAAGATTCTTGTTTACAAATGTCGGCCTAGGTATAGTGCCATCACCAATATCAACCTCCTCTAAAGGATCAGCCGACGTAAACCCTTGTCCCAACTTGCTCAAATCATCAAAGTCTTCGATAGCCTCACACATATCGTTCTTATGCGCCCGATAGTGCTCTCGCCTTTGTTGCAACCACTCAAGATTTGCATCCATCAAATCAAAAGAGAGGTCTTAGCCTGATCAACGATCGGCTTCATGACAACAGTAGCAAAGCCATCTTTGGTAGAATCAATAAGACTTAAAATTAGATAAATCTAAACCAGTTAAGCACTTAAGATTCTCATGATTATCCATAGTAGAGCTATCGGCCACTGCAACACAAACCGCTCGTTAGTCTTCATGGTCACCCTTCCGAGGTTGAAGGCGTTCCCAGGACGATTGTAGGTCGCCTGGAAGTTGAACGTGAAGGCCTGAGATAGGTCGGCCCACGACGTGATGCTGCATGCCGGGAGGTTGTTGAGCCACAGCGACGGTGCGTCACCCATCACCAGCGGGAAGTAGGCCGCCATGTGGTCGAAGTTGCCACCCGCCGCCTTGACGGCGACGTAGTAAGTCGATAGCCATATGTTGGGGTCGATGCGGCCGTCGTACTTCTCGATGTTTGGCTTGAAGTTGTCGGGGTAGGCCACCGACCTAAGGCAAGGGGCCAACGCAGGGAAAGTGGTGATGGCCATGTCGTCACCGCTGTCCCCGACATGGGCGCCGCCTCGGCTCCGCGCAGGGGCAACGACCTGGGATCTGGGCTAGCGATCTGGATTTAGGACAGGGCCCTCTGGGTGGCCGTAGTCCTCCTCGTACTGGGCACGTCGCCTGTTCTCGACGTTGTGGCGGTCGCGCTCCTCGCGCTCCATGATGCGATGGACAGCGCCGGGAGGGCCATACTCGCGGTCGTACTCCGCGCGATGCCGCAGCTCCCGCTCCTCACGCTCACGGTGGCGATGGTCGATGTAGCCGCAGGTGTCGCGTGCACGTCTGTTCTTGTCGAGGTTGGCGCGGAGGTCACCGTCCTTGGCGCCGTTCGCCCGAGGCTGGTCGGGGTTGTGCTGGTCGACCTCTTCCTGAATGGTGGGGAGTTGCTGTGTGCGGGTCGATTAGATCGACTGCGGGAATGTCGGCTCGATGAGGATGCCGAAGACTTGGATGCCGCGCTCTTCTCTTCTACCAGGGCTGTAGCGACCCGAAGGTAGGCCATAGCCGCTTCGACCTCGGGTGAGGGGTTGGCTTGTTGAAGACGTGCCATAGCGGCGCCCAGGTTGGCCTGAGGGCTGTTGAACGTCGGTAGCTCTGCTTCCTCGAACTCGAGATGGAGGTCTCGGGCGCAGGGGGGTACCGCGTGGTGTTGCTCTTCTGCCCGTCGCTGGGCGCGGTTGGCGTTGCCTTGGATCCGACGTGCTTCCTCGGAATCCGTCGCACCGAGACGTGGCGGTTCGTTCTCCGACACCACCAGGACCCGTCACAGGATGGAGCCTTGGTCGTTGGGGGAGATGTGGATTCAGACCTTCTGGAACTCGCCGCCATCTGGAGACGTGGGAGTCCGCGTGGTGCGAGGAGTGGCACGCTCCTGGTCAATCTTCTTCCGTAGCCGGCAGCCGCGGAGGGTGTGTCGTGCGCCTTTGTGGTAGGTGCATGGCACGTCGAGCGGGTCGCGGCGAGCGCCGAGCTCGGGCTTCAGGTCATCTGATGACTCCCACCACCCAGATTGGATATGGGAGGACTTGGCCGCCTGACGGATGTAGACGTCGCTAGGTGGATGTAGACGTCGCTAGGTTGTCGCAGAGCGAAGGGGAAGGTCTTGCGGCGTGACGCGGTCTGCATTGAGCGCTGGGCTCTCTCGCAGATCTGGAGGGTCTCCTCCATCATGTCGATGACGCGCTCCATTTCCTGAACAATGTCATAGGGTTTGGACGGGTGGGTCTTCGACGTCAGATCGGAAATGGGAACGGCGACAGGTGTCACCGGGATCTTCACAGCGGTCGCCGGGGAGGTCGTGGCCGCCAGCGCGGTCGAGGTCACCGCGAAGGAGCCGAAGCAAATCTCCACGGGGTTGGCGAGGATGTCCGCCATGCTCGCCGGGAAAACAACACCAGATTGGGCCACCATGCGGCACAGCGAGTTCCCGATCACCCCTACCTAGTGCGCCAACTGTCAGGGGGTGAGACCTAGACAGATCCGCAAGGGGGCGACCCGAGCGGTTATAGGTTAATTGGAGGGGATCGGGACCTAAGAGCGTAGGTAGTAGTTCGCAAGAGGAACTCGGAATATGGCAGGAATGGCTAAGGACACAGGGATTTAGACTGGTTCAGGCCTCCGGAGAGTAAAACTCTACGTCCAGTATGCGGTGGAATTATGCGTGAATGGGGAAGTCCCCTCGAATGGAGCTCTAGGCCGCCTTATATGGTCAACGGGCTAGGGCTTCCATTCGAGGTCGGTGGACCCTCATCAGGGTCGGTTACAAGTTAGGAAGGTCATCTTCCATGATTACAGGTTGAATCCTGCGATCTGCGGACCTTCTGGCGGCACCGAGCCACGACATGGGGGAGAGTCTTGCGCCACAAGCCCGGCGGGTCCTCCGGGATCTGGATAAGGTCTTCTGGAGTCTTCCAAGGTCGCCGGGGTTGCGGATAAGATCTCCGGGTCCACTTGCAGGTCGGTGGGGCTTCTGACAGGTCGGGTCCACATGACAGGGACCTCTACGACCCTGGTCGGTGGGGACCCATGGGTACCCATGTTTCTCACCGGGACAACTCTAAGCAGCGGGCAGCAGCTCCGGGCAGCAGCGGTGCCGAGCGGCGGCAGCTTCGGGCAGCGGCGGCGCTGAGCGACGGCAGCTCCTGACTTCCATCGCTAGAAGTTCGCCCCAGCTATTTTTGTTTCTGGCTACGCCACTGACTCTAGCAACTTATTTTTCGCAGTAAGATAATGTTCCTAGTAACATGCTGTGTCTCTCTACTTTCTATAAGCACCCGCCCTTGCTCCACGCCTAACTACACATCGGAGATTTACTACTCCACAGGTGGTTTCTACACTACTCGACTACAACGGAGTCCTATGCTACTCCTTCCTGGTCTTCCTAAGACTACCCGGGTTCTCTCGAATCCAACACTTTGGGGATCTGCAACTCCAAGCGTGTTGCTAACAATACTACCTGCGAGTACCACTACTCGACTACTCTGTTTTGCAGCCTAACTCTATGGATTTCATTACGTGATCCACAACAGAGTACACGGCTTCATCACAACACAAGGGGATACAGATAATTGAATATTTCTTTTGCAATTACTATAGTCACTACATCCTACTTGTTTTTATTACACTTGTTCCTACAGTGTTTCTCTACATATACAACTACTGCAGCTTGAGGCGCTGAGCAACCCTCTCTGCAATGGGCGCCGTCGCTTGCGTAAGTTTCTGAAATTTCTCGTCAGAGTAGTCGGCGGCCACACCATCAACAATTACCCCCCCGATCCACCTTCGGGTAGAAGGACTTCAGGAAGCTGAGCACTTGGTTCGGGATGGATTTCTCCAACCTCTGCACATATGCCAGCAGCTTCCCTAGGATGTCTCGTAGTCGGTCCAGCAATGGCCGCACTTCCACTCCAGGCTTTCGAGGCTCAAAGAGATCTGCCACAGGCTCTGCAACTTCTATCAACTCCTCTTGAGGGATTTCTTCAGGGCCTCATTCTCATCGTTCAGCCTCCTGAGTGACTGCATACATGTCACCAGATCAGTTTCGTCATCGAAGCGGAGCTGCAGTTCTTGCTCAAGTTTAATATTCAGCACCTCGAGCTCCCGGGCCATCTCTTCGCGAGCAGTCTGCTCTCAATAGACGGTGCACTTCAAGTCTGTCACTGATCCCTCCAGATGCTCCACGGTTTTCTCGAGCTCTATAACAAACATAGGGTCATGGTACAACTAGAAGATTGAGAAATAAGCACTCGGGTAGTTGTGATCAACAAGGCATTACCATTCTTTTTGCGGTGCAACACTTTGTTCTTCTTGACAACATCATCCTTCTGGGCCGTGACCTTCTGGATTTTGTTATGGTACTCGGTGCAAGTACCGTCCAATTTCATCTGGAGGCGCGAAGCATGCTCCCTCGAGCACCATCAGTTACATTAGCATGATTGCATACTATAGTGCAGACTGCAAAAGTGGCAATATTAAGGATTAAGAAGAATATTATATTTGAAATATTATCAGACTAAGAGAGTGATCTATTGAATATTTTTTGGCTGCTTGTCGAAAAGATCATGAAAATAATGCTGGAAAAGAGAGATGAACACATACATTCTGATAGGTGTACATGATTGTATAAGTGGAGAGTGTGTTTTATCCCAAGGCACAAATGAAATTCTCATTATCTTATTGCTCATGGTTGGAAAGAATAAGAATGATATCAACAATAAGTTCTGACCAAGAAATTAAGAAATTTTCATGTAACGAGGAGCATAATTACGATAGTTATAATTTCTTTTCATATTCCGTTTTCTTCCATTCATTTTCTTTTCACATTACTGCATTTCCATTTCCTATTCTTTTTCTACTTAGATCAACAAATGTTAGTTCTCAAGCATGAAAAGTGATGTCTCTTTTGATGTTTTCATGTGTAATTTGTAACAAATCCTCCAAAATTGTTAAAAACAATCATACTTATGTATTGGGTAGTGATTAAGGAGGTGTCACAAAAAAGGGTTTTGGTTTTTATTCGGATATTCAGTGATGTGATGGATGAAAAAAAAGCTTGCAAAAGTTTCAAAATTATTTTCGTACACTGATAATCTTCATAGTTCAATCGTTGTGAAAGTTTCAAAATTACAAGAAAATTGTTGTATTTATTAATACTCACATCAAAATTAATTATTTGAGGTTTGACATACTGTGTAGTCGTCAACTCGTCATTGCTGGTGGGAACTCAAGATCCAGCAGTGAGTGATCAGAGATTGGGAGATAACCACATGGTAACACTGGAAAAAACAATTCCCTAACCAGATTCCTCTATATGAAAATTCAAAAACATAATGATCAATTTGACAAAACTAGGGGGCAAATGTTAGGAATCCTCACCTAGGGTTGCCCCGATGAAGAATAACAATGAATATTAAAATATGTAACTAGCACAATTTGTCGATCCTCTATGCATAAGGATGGATTCAAATCGGATACGAAAGGATACGGATACAAATGTCACTATTTACCACATTTTAATCTAAATTCGAATAGGAATATGAATATTATCGAATATATACAAATACGAATCTTATCGGATACGAATACAAAACGGATAGATTTTCTTCATCAATGAGTAAAAAAAATGTTACTACTAGTGAGTAAATATAATTTATTCATTAAAAATAATATAATATATTTTAAATTAACATAAATAGACATATTAAAATTAATTAAAATTTATTATTGTATATCACTAGTAATATTAGACTAACCTAATTACTTATTAGTTATTTTTTAATAGTTTAGATGATGTACATCATTTCTAGGTAACAATATTATATTAACATCATTTTGTAATTATTAGTTAGTCATCAAAATAAACTTTAGATGACTTTATCACTACTTTATTCTACACGGATACAGATAGTGTTGAATAGTGTCGGATAGTCCACATTTTTGTCGAATACGAATATGGAATCGAATAGAAAAAATATGGAAAATTGAATATGAATACATCCATTTAACATTTTCATTAAAAACAAATACGAATATGGATATCCATAATATTTTTACCGAATACGAATTCGGATAATTCAAATATCCAGACATCCAAATCCATCCCTATCTCTGCATCATCCTGAAAAGGAAGAGAGAGGTGGTGAACTTGAAAAATTAAAGAGGGAGTAGGGGAGGGGTGGGGTGGGTGGTGGTGGTGGGGGGGGGGGTGAGCGGGGCTATAAAATTCATGGTGTTCTGGAGAGGTGGAGGTGTACGAGGAAGAGAGAGGTGGTGCACGTGGAAAATTAAAGAGGGAGTAGGGGAGAGTTGGGGGGGGGTGTGGAAGATGGAGCGGAAAGTGGCTACACAAAACCGTTTTTGTCATGTTGAATTGATGCCAGACCACAGGGAGGCAGCATGGAGGATCTCACGTAATTTTAGGTAGTATATAGATATGTAGAGAACTACAGACACATTGCCGTTTGCATGTTCTATTGGAATCTTGGAGTTCTTTTTACCTTTTAATTTTTTCTTAAACATCTCACCCCTTAGTGATGTTTAATACTAGAACAGCTTTGTACCTGATAGGAGAAATCGCTGAACATGTAACCTTCAGTCATACTGTTTTTTTTTGGAAAACCTTCTATCATACTCAGTGTGACCCAGTACAACGTATTTACTTATAAGGGGTAGCAAGCAAGAGACACCGAGAGCACTTGTTATTAGCAGAAAATTAAAAGGCATATCTTTTATTTAATTTGCACCCGAGATGGATGGATGCTTTACACATCTTTTTGCTAACTATGGCAGCAGCACATTGGGTGATAGTCTTGTTCGCAGTAGCCACCGCGATGGAAGCCATTGGAACTACACGTATGGCTACAGTCACGATTGTTACAGTGTTCCAGAGAATAGGGTGTGAAGCAGTTTACTCTACGCTTAGGAGGACGAGGCGGCGACCGATGTGGTAGGCACCACCAGCCAGTGCCTACACAAGCAACGCATGAAACAAAAAAAAAACATTATTGTGCAGTCTGGTAATCGATTATTTGAATGGTATAATGAATAATGAAGAGAGCAAAAGTAAAAGTTGAGCTGTGCTCCCTACATCCAGTTTCAACGGATTGCGAGGTAGATGTCATGGTCGCAAGAACTAGGAGCAAGGACACCATCAAGTAGACAAGCCTCTTCCTACTCATCTTGACGAGTGCCGTGATGAGGGAACAAAGTTCTAAAACTCCTGTGAGGAGAGAAAGGTGATCAAGGCTTGCATATATGTGTGTCACAACTCATAAGTATATATAGGATGTAGAATCTTTTGGAAGGCATAATAAATATGTGGGTATCAGACAACTAATTATTCTTGGATGTGGATATCTTTCTTATACTTTGCTTTGGATATCTAACGCTTTGGCACCTCAGGGCTATATGGTATCGTTGTACACTTGAATAATATTAAATCAATATGCTCAAACCAATAGCTTCTACAAATCTGTATCTCATGGCTAGAATTTGACATATTTTGGAAGGCAAAAATAAATATGTGTGTATCCAAACTAATCCATGATATAAATATATAGCATATATAAAATTATGTGCTCTCCTATTTTAAACTAGTACTAGTCCCTCCGTCCCAAAAATACTAATGGTTTTGACTTAGATATCTAACTTCTGGTGTGTATCTATACATAATAGGAGTGTATAAGATGGAAACCAACCCACCAGTGCAAACTATGCAAACTCTGATCATGGGCGCACGATCTGGAACCGATGGCTATCGAGCGAGGTGGAACCAATTTGCAAAACAACGCCCGCCAGCCCGTAGTCATTTTGCGTTACACCCCCTGCGGCCTGCGCACGCCACCCCTGCTGGGCGAATCGCTCTAGCGCCGCCCCCTGCGGTTTTTCTTCTCTCCAAGCCAATCGCTCTAGCGCCGCCACCCCTGCAATCCAGCCCGCTCGCCTCCCTTGGTGTCTTCCAGCGGCCTCCCATGGAGTCCTCGGTCGCCTCTGCTGGAGTCCCCAACCACCGCTCTTGGAGTCACCGCCCGCTACCCCCGGAGTCACCGCCCGCCGCCCCTGTACTGTGTTCCGTTTACGAGGAGTCGAGGACGGGAAGCAGGGCACACCGCCACCGTTCAAGATGTGCACCGCCGTTCAAGCAAGATGGCGTGGAGGTGGCCACGGCGTGCCTGGGCGGCGGAGGACTCCATGGTGCTGGCCTCGAATTTCTTGCTGGCGGCCGCAGCGGCCATGGCCTCCATGGCGGAGCCACCGGCCGAGTCCATGGCACCGGGGGTTGTTTCCATGGCAAGGACGGACTCATTCGCGGTGTCGGGGGCAGTTTCCATGGCGGCGGTGGTGGGCAACTCCGCGGCATCGGTGGCGGTCGTCCTGCTCGGCGAACTTCAACTCGCGATAGTCGAAACGACTCGTCAGGGGCGAAGTGATGCAGCATGCGTGCGAGGGAGGGTCCAGCGCTGGGATTAGGGGGCGAGGGTGTTTCTGCAAAACTGCATCGACCAGTGTGGGGGCTGTGAGCGTTGTTTTGCAAATTGGTTCCACTTCGCTCGGTAGCCTTCGGTTCCAGATCGTGCGCCCATGATCGGAGCTTGCATAGTTTGCACAGGTGGGTTGGTTTCCACCTGATACGCTCCCATACATAACATGTATCAAGGTGTATACAAAAAATATTTACCTAGCAAAGCCAAATCAAATAGTAATTTGGGATGCAGAGAGTACTGCTTTGATATCTCATCACCACTGCGTTTGGCAGAGCTCTCAGAGTTGATTCGAGTAGGAGCTCCGCCAAACAGTTCAGAGAGAAGTGATTCTCTGCTTATTGTGTGGAGTGATTCTCTAAAATATAATGAACTAAGAGGTTGGAAGCTGAAAACAATTGCTTCTCCTGATCCTGTGAAGTGATTCTCAATCTTTATTTCAAAAGTTTATGCTAGAGAATCACTTTCATCCCCATAATCACTTCTCAGAGAAACTACTCCCATAGAGAATCAAATCAAATGGAGCTCTACCAAATGTACCCTGAATGTCTCGAATTATGAACTAGCAGAAGAATTCTACAAAATTCCATAATTCAAAACACAACATATGTACCTTGGGAAAACCAGGTGTGCCCCAAATTAGGATATTGGTCATAAGCTATATCTCCACGGAGATACAGTTTATTTTGTTCTTGTTCTTATCTCTATGACATATTACCTAAAAATTTGTATATGGAACTCATTTAAATGTGGATGATGCAATGCACTAATGATCTTGTTTATTTCTTGTTGTGATACAGACTCTTTTCTGTTTTTTTGTGCTGATGCCCTTTGAAGCAAAATGAAGAGATTGATTTGCAGTATATTGGATACGTGTCACCAAACATTATTTAACATACGCTTTGATACCATTTGTTAGTTCAGAAGGGTGTCTGATGAGCAGCACCACTTTGATTTATTACACAGGAAAAAAAAAGGCGGTTACATCTGCTACACTTGCATATTGCTTCAATGCACTAGAACAATCAACTACAAAGTTGCGCATGACGAATCGATCAATCAAACCACAAAAAGGAATGAAAGGTAATGTAGCTTAGTAGTGTCCACCCTTGATGAGCCCCCAGCTGTGCAGGACTGTTCCGGCGACATCATAGAAGGCGAGATGTGCCTCTGTATTGGTCAGCCACATGGACATGAATCCCTGCCCGTCATAGAAGAACTCTAGCTTGTCGGTGTTTGGTGTGAAGACGCCACGCCATGCTTTAGAACCGCCACCACTCGTCAGATATTGAATTGGACTGCAATCAAGTCATTTATTTATTTTACTAATAAAATTGAGAACTTCTGATCAATATCGTAGCTAGCAGTTCTGAGTCATTATAATTAATTTGTCTTGTAAATTTGAAAGATTTTGACTAAGTTACTCATGATCCTTCTGCTTTCTTTTACAAGGAAAATTTCGTTTCGTTAGGATAAGGTTTTAAACAACAATTACTCAATTAGTATATAACTTGTGTGGTACAAAAGTACTTACAATAAAGTATTTTTTAATAAAAACCTGACGATAATAACTTCATATAGTTAAAACAATGTGTATTAATAGAGTAATGTTTAGTCAAAGGCTTATTCTAACGAAATGATGTTACTAATGAGCCTTGTAATTTCAGGAGTGGTATGCATCATGAAAGTACATTTATTTCAATTGGTAAATTTTGTTATGTACTTCTGCTTAATGTTCAAAGACTCCATGCTTTAATTTCATTACACTGATTCCTTTAAGGGTGACCTAGGTATGGTAGTGCCTACCTGTCCCTGCTGCTGATGTGCTCGAGGCAGTGATCATGACCGTTTACATACAGGTCAACCCCATTGGCCTGCATAATTTTTAACCATGGGAAAGAAAATTCGTTAAGCTAAATCACGGTGGCACTTGATCGAGATTCGAGCGAACGCTATATAAGTAGGAATTGAAGATTCGAGCGAACGCTATATTCGAGCAAACACTATATGACGTCATGAACACACCTTGAGGATTGGGAGAAGCTGCTGCACGAGCTCCTTAGTGTCACCGTGCTCGCTCACACTTCTGATGGCATGGTGGCCAACAACGATCTTCCATGTCACCTTAGACTGTTTGAGCGCAGCGTTCAAATCCTGGTGATTCGCATGAACACACCCTATGAACTTGTTAGTTAAAATGATCATATGGTTAAACATCAATCTTGGGTTCATCGATCACTGTGTTTGACGTATAAATTCGAATGACTACAGCTGATGCATGTATGTTTTGTACCTTGAGGACGTTTGCGATGTAGGTCTCGCGAGGAGCAACCCCTCTCCAATCGTAAGTGTCATTCTTCGGTTCGTTCCAGTACTTGAGGACGAAGGGGGTCGTGTCGATGAAGAAAAAATCCGCAATCTCTTTAATGTTTCAGGAAAAAATGTTTAAGGTTGCGAGTAAAGTTTCTTTAACAGAATTTGGCACATATACTCTAATGTAAAAGAGCAATAATGCATATATGTTTTTCCTTATTTTTTCAGTGAGTTAGGTTTTTTAATCTGTAAGCTCTTTCCATGAGAAGGTTAGTGTGCAACCTTTTCGTGCTCACCTGCATTGACTACAAAGGACTTCATGCAGATCCATCGGCTATCGAGGTTGCGAAGGACTGGGCTCAGCTGCGCAAGAGCGTCACCTCTGTAGTCATGATTGCCAAGAACTGAATGACAGGAGCGTAAATTAGGATTTCGAACAATTTAACTGCTGGCTTCAGGAGTATTTCTCTATTTAATTTGCATTGTAGAAGTGGGACAGCAAATCGAAGTTGAGAGTAGTAGCTAATATATGGCATTACTTGTGTACCAGGGCTTCTGAAGGCTCTTGGCAGTGTATATGTTGGTGAAAGACTCTTCAAATGCCTTGTCGTCGACGCCAGTGAGTCCATTGCTGTAGAAGTTGTCGCCAACATTAACGACAAAATCGATGTCCATCTTCTCCCCAATTATCCCCATCTGCAAACACAGAAATATAAGCATTGTTGCCAATGTATCTTGCGCAGGAATTTTGCTGGCATGTTTGTTTTCTTCTTCAAATTCACACACCATGTTATATTTGTGACTATTCTGTCATTGAGAACCATTTTAAAACATAACGGTATATATTATCTTGGCACAAATAAGGTACATGTTGAGTACGCATATAATTTTACCAGACGGACAAAAGCTCCCTTCGAAAATTAACTGACCACATGTGCATGCATAATGATTAACTCCATTGGCACAAATAAAATGCCCCTGGCGTTGGCCTCTAGGATCCGCCTCGACGACGGCCGGCTTTGGGCACAGGCCGGTTTTCTTGGTTTGAGAGCTTTGTTTGGCCCAAGACAGTTGATGTAATTTCTTATTTTTGTCTTTTGGACGTTCGCGTCTTGGTTGTATGTTTGATTATGTTGGACTTTTTTCTTCTTTTTAATGAAAAAAACGTGCTATGCACCTCTAAAAAATTAGCACAAAGAAAACAAAATTCAAAATCGCGTGGATATATGACAGAATAGATCAAATCATATGCATCGGGCAGACATGGGTACTACCAGTCTACCACTGAAGAAAGCGTGTTCTCGCCAACAAAAACAAAGGAAAAGAAGAAGGAAAAATTGAACTTGTCGTCAACATGAGCATGAAAGCAAATGATATGCGTGGTGCATGCCACACGGACCTGCTCCGCCACCAGGGACTGGTTGAACTGCCCGCGCCGGCCCCAGTCGCCGACGGCGAGCACAGTGAGCGACCCGTCGCCCTTGGTGGGCGGGTGCTCCAGCCGCGGCAGCTCGGCGGCCGCCAGTGGCGCCGCGACGACCAAAGTCGTCGTCACAAGGACGGCGATGACGACGAGCAGCGCGATCGGCCGCCGCGGAGCCGCCATGGTGACACGGATGAAGAATCCTCACCGGTGGAAGAAGCAGGGCTAGCTCGATCACCCGGCTGGCCGGCCGGCTCCGGCGTCCGGTGGCAGGTGGAGAGGAGGAGGATGGCCGGAGGAGGGAGGTTGCTCCAAACGAGTGTGCGCTGGCGTGTGTATTTGTAGGCCGTGCTAGAAAGGAGATTGAACAAATTAAAATTAGGCTCGATCGCATGCAGCAGCGTTGGGCACGCGCCGGGGGAAAAAAACAAACAAACAAATTTAATTGCCTCGCGCGTGGCGTGATTGGGAGCTAGGGAGGCGTGGTGCATGTGTTTGTGTGACTGTGTGGCTGCACGTGGGCCCGGATGGGTTGGTGGCCGTGCCACTCTTGGCGCGAGGGAAGAGAGGACGCGTAGTACGTGTGATCAGTGCGCCATGCATGGCACGATAACTAGTTTTTTGTTCAAGGAATGGTTAACAGCATTAGGTGACGCGGGTTTTGGCCCTTTTTTACTGGCTTTTGTTGGGCCATCGCAGCCATGCGTTCATTCCTCATCATGGATGGAGCGAGACATGCCGTAATAGTATTATTGGTTTTGGGCAGGTCTTTTGGCAGTTGGCACGTGTGTAAGGAGAATTTTGTAAAGTTTGTGTTACTACATTTTTTTTTGAAGGGGCTACGGCCGGCAAGGAGCCGGCCTGAACTTTTCATTAAATGCGGCAAATCACAGGTACATGAAGCAAGGGATACAATTAGACATGTCCAAGGATTAAAGAAAAATAACACAACAGACAGGAAAGAGGGACACAGATCTAGGACCATCTATGACACAGGGTAGAAGACTACTTCCGATCACCAGATCGTGACTCCATCGAGCGACATGCTCGCTGAATAAAACAAAGACCATTGCACCCTCGCACCACCCCTCGTAGCTACGCCGATCCGATGATACCCTCCCTTGAGGGCCGGTCAACGAAAAGGGGACTAATGGTGGTGAAGGGTACGCAAGCCAAAGCTTCACCAGACACGACGATCCCCCTTGAAGCTGGCGGTGACACCAAGGCGCACATCCGGGCTCCACCGCTCACCACCATCCAACGCCACCCAAGGGGAGGAATCCTTGAAGGGGAATGGCAGATCGGTAGATAGAAGCACCACCCGGCATAAGATGAGATGGCAACACCAGCAGGGGGCGCGCCGACGGAGCAGAGGTGCCAATGAAGGACACTCGCCAAGTCCCGGACGAGGCCAGGCACCCCGAGCATATCAAGTCCAAGATCAGACAATCACTGGAAGAGACATGAAGCACTCACGAACACGTGTAGCTGCAGGAGACAAAGCCTTCAATCCTTGCTTGACAATGGATTCACGCGGAGGCTAGATACCTCCTCGCGCACCGGGCACGACGCTTTCGCTGCAATCCACCATCATCACAAGCTGCTGCAAGTTGATGAGCGAAGCCAACAACACCATGAAAGCAGGTTGTGCGGAGGTAGGACACCTCCCACGCACCGGGCGTGGTACTTTCGTTGCACAGTTCCAGCATCTCAGATTGGTGGAGCTCTTCAAATGGGCACCAACTGGGAAGACGGAGCGCACCCAGAAGGGGAGTGCCCGCGCTGCCACCACGGTCGTCCACGGCAGTGGCCAGAGCAGAGATCTTGACACGCCGACAAGCAAGGTAATGCCACCACAGGCACCACCCATCACCACCCCAAGCGCCCCAGATGACCAAAGGGCGGCTTGGAGGGCAGCAGCAGGGCTCAGCAGTGCAGGGGCCATCCCCCCGGCGAGCAGTTGCAGGCCCCCCACGATGAGAGGCCACAGGCTGCCCACATGAAAGCGGGAGCCCCCAACAGCGACTCAGCCGAGGTCACCGACCCCCGGAGAAGGAACAAGCTCGCCGAGCTCCAGAGGGAGGAAGAGGACATCCCACAGACGGAGGGCGCCGGATCCGGGCAGGGAGGAGGCGGATCTGGGCAGCAGCAACCCGAGGGCGGCAGCCATCCCCCACAACCACCACGACCTTCCCGCCACATCCCAGACGAAATCCCGCCCGCAGGGACCAGATCCGCGAGCACAGCGGCCGGATCCGGCGAGGGAGAGGCGAGAGAAGCGTAGATGCCATCACCACTCGCCGGGGCTCCCGAATTGCATCTACACGAATGCTTGGATAGAGGAAGAAATAGGCAGTAGGAAGGGGAGAGGAGGGTGCGCAGACGGAGGCCTTTTTTCGGTGCCGCCGCCGCCGCGCCCCCGGCGGCAGCGGCGGCCGGAGGTGGGTGGATCTTGGGGGTGCTGTTCGGCGGCGAGGGAGGTCGCCCTCGAGTCGCCCCACGAAGGAGACGACGCGAGGGAGACGACGCTCGTTTCCTCCCTGCTGCCCCGAGTTCACTTTACTCTTTGTGTTACTACATCCGTTCTTAAATATATGACGTTTAAGACAAACTAGTTAGCCATTTATTTTACAAAGATGACATCCTATATGTATCTTACAAATATGTGGAGCATTTATTTGTATCTCTTGGTTTTCTCCCAAATGGTGCAATTTTTGTCGGCAGCAGGAGGTTTTGTGCCAATTACGTAACCAACTAAAAGCAATTTTATTAGTCGAAAGTTCATGTTTTGAGTCATAGATGGTGTATACCATCTGATGGTATGTACGGGATTTTTTATGTGTATAGATGTGGGGTAAGTGGCACAGAAGGGATGAGTATAATTTCTGATGGCACTGAAGGAATTGGCCCAAATACCACACTGATCACTAAAAGATTCAAATTTTTAATCGGGATTTTAGCTAAAATTTTGCTAATTTCGATGGGACCTAAAGAAAGCCCGAAACAAAAGTTGGAACCCTGCTCAGAATGTTCCCACTGAACTTCTGTAAGAGATTCAAATTCAGGAGTCCATCAAAGGTTAGCTATTTCTTATGGAATTCAGCAGTCATGTCATTGGAAGATAGGTCAATTATCTTCATATTCAGACCAAATGTTGCAGGAATTGAACTAAAAAAACGAGTTTCTGCCCTTTTAGGAATTTAGAAAAATTGATGGAAAAAACTTTTGCATAAAAAAAATCAGAACAGAATCGAATACTATTGGATATTCCCGATTCAATGATTTTAAATTTGATAAAGGACCTGATACACCATCATCGTTGCTAAAAAAATGGGTCGCCTGCATGTCTAATGATCCTTGAATTGAAGTTGAAATTGTATGATGGGAGAATTATTGCATCACCAAAACAAAGAGTGTCGTGGGATTCTTGCTGTTGCCAAGATGACAATAAGGAAACCTGTTATTAAGATAACCCGGAGCAAGAGTTGACACACCGCTAGTTAGAGCTGAGAGGGCCATTTCAGGCTATGATTTGAAAGATGATGTGGATTGGAGATATCGAAAGGCTTAATTCTTTTTTTTTGAGGCCAGAGGCTGGAATAATAACCCCCAGGTTCATCGGAACCGTAAAGAGGGAGACAGGTTCTCTCTATGATACACCCGTTTGGTGGCGTACTCACTTCCAGCGAGCCGTCCCACCTGGGATTCTGTTGACGGTGCAAAACCGTGTTGAAGTTCACCGCAAGCGTACGGGTGACTTGGTGCCTTTTTCACCAAGGAGGGTCCTCCCTAGATTTGTCAATCCAAGGATCGGAAGCAAACTCCTATGATTCTCCGTCTAACCTATCGATCTAACCTAACACGAAACATTGATTGCATAAGAAGATAAACCTTAAAGATATATGAGTTATAGCATAAGGTTGATCGCATCCATGAACGTCGACAAGGTAAGGAGCAAGCAAGGGAAACTAAGGCCTATTGTCTTCTAGTCGTAGTTCTAGCCAAAAGAGCAAGCGCGACATGCATCTCATCCAAAGCCATCTTTAAACTACTATCCTCCGGTCTGATTCCGAAGACGCCCGCCTTTTGGAGCCACCGTTCTGTCACAACGCACTCCTATTCGTGCGGGTTAGCCTAGGGCGAGTTCGAGAAGAACAAGTTGAAAACACTTGGTCGATCCGGTATGCACCTCTAGCCACCATGACTACAAGAGCACCTCAAGCAATCTATCTGTAGAATAGATTGAAGACGAAGCATAGCCAAGCGAGAGCAAAATCATAAAAGGAGGAATCGAGTCGCTAAAAGATCGGATGACATGAAGTTCTTTACTCACATAATAAATGCATTTAGATCATCTCCACCGAGTACATACCATTGATGACCTCAACTAGCTCCGGAACTCCGCCATGGCTCAACCGTGCAAGGCGGCCATGGCGGCTAGGGTAGGCCTAGGCCATCTCCTAGATAACTTTGAGGACTTGCTGCAGCCGTCGTCTGCCTTTGTCGCTCTCTCCTAGGTTTCGCCGAGTTCCTGTGGATGGATGCCGACGAATGTATGCACGGAGACTATTAATAACCCAAAGCAACCCTAGTCCAAAGGGGAGCCCGAACCGCCACAAAAAAGGGCCAGGCCGGTCGGCCTAGGCCGGCCGGCCTAGGGTCTTTTTGGCCTGGTTCGGGCCCATCTTTCGCGGGTGAGCTTCTCTTGCAATTGTGAGTTTTTGCCTTATAGATTGTGTGGCCTTTTGCCGTCTTTATCCGCGTAAATAGTTAGGGGGTCTTGTCGTCCAAGACTCTGTATCTTCCGTCTAAGTCCCCGGAGTTTTGTGCCTTCACGTTGTGGTCCTTGGGTCATTTGGAGTCATGTTCACCTCGAGTGTTGACTTGTGCTGGGCTTCATGATCTTCTCATAAAGTGCTCATTGAACTTCTCCTGTAAGTGCTCCTTTTAGTGCCTAAATCCTGCATAAACAACATACTCTAAATACCACATTCACAAGTGAACTTGTTACATCATTAGTATGCCTAGTGGCGGGTTAGTTGCAAATTATAATCGAAACCAACGTATAACAAGTACTCTAGGTTGACGGAAATTCACCGTCAACAGATTCGAACCTGACACCCCTGGTCTGGAGTCTGGCATCTAATCCAGCCGGGCTATCCTCCCACCCTCTCGAAAGGCTTAGTTCTAGGTAAGTACACTACCAAGGACAAAGGGTTTGGATGGAATTGTTCATTGTTTTTCTCGCCATGAGCATACCTCAAAAGGGAGGTGCCTTGAATCTTAAACTGTGCATACTAACATAAGTTAATTTGTTTTAACTGACCAATGGCCGTTTGACTCACATGCACTCTCTGTCTATGTATTTCCGAGGTTGGAGAAGAGCCGTATAGTGGCAGCCTTTTAGATTGGCCCTTGGAGGCTTGGACGAGCTCCAGAATATCGCAAACAGACGCAATTTCATTGTGCAACATGTAGAGAGGTATTGTTTTGTGTTGACACACAAAAATGATACGGTCCAAGATATATGAAATTAATGTTAAAATTATCAATTTAGTACCTACTATTTATATTTTTCAAGTTTGTTTTGTATATGCATTTTACAAGACAAGAGGTTTATCTTGGATATTCTCAATGTGATTTCAATGAAAGGGACAAAGAAGTACTTGGAGCAACAGAAATATGAGGTTAAGTCATGAGTTCAAGTTACCAATATGAAACCTTTGCCAAGACGATGGAGATAGACATTTAGATTATATTATGATAGTCAAAAGTGGCTGGTCTTGCTGATATGACGAAGCCAACAAAAAATCCTATGGCCCATGACGGTCAATTTTCGTCATGGATCATCGAAAATTTGTCACAAAACGGCCTTGTAACGAAATTTGATAACATCATGTATTGAGCGTCACAAACTACGTTATGACATTCTCAGACCGTCATAGAGTTGTCTCAAGCCAACCAAATCCAGCCCAAAGCCCATAATCTATGACGAAACTGACCGTCATGGATTAAATTGCCACATCACTCATACATGACTTGGACGATGAGTTGGCTGCTGATTTGGATGAGGACGTGGCTGCTTTAGCAGATGACGTGGCAATTAATGACGTGGCAGATGATGACATGGAAGTTTGGTAGATGATGACATGACGACAACATGGTAGGTGACGTGGCAATGATGACATCATCACCACATGCAAAATTCAAATATGGGTCTAAATTGGGTCAATTATTTCACTATTTGTTTAAATATTCTAACTCATTCAACAATACTAAAAATTCAGCACACCAAAATTTACCAAATTTAAACCCACTATCATACTATGTATTACAACCCATGATACACATAATTTCAACAAATTATAGAACCCAGATCACATGCATGCTTTCATCTAGCATCACAACGCACTGTGGCCGATTCAGCAGTGCCGATCAGTCAGACTTGTCACCCCAACCGATCAGATGAGTCTGATCAGAGTTCTCAAATTCCAATTGGACTTCACCATTGTGTATGTGGAACATCCAATTCGGAGTCCAGATGAAAGAATTATGGCTCTAGCAGGACTCAACCCTATGCTGACCAATCTGATCGCTAGTGACTAATGGTCTGACCGGTTCTCCCAGTCAAATCTGAGTTATGAGTTGTATTTTGACATAAAATTTGTATAGGTTTCGACTCTTACTGGGGCAATACCTTTCCACCATATATTTATGAAGGGTCACACCCGATTGAGGGGCAACACAATCGAATCAATTTATTACCTTTTAACTTTCAACTCCTAAACTCCTTTCAACCTCCATGCTTTTCTCTACTAATCTCCACGGACATAGATGACGTCCTAAGGCTTACTGGTCGACCTAGGGTACGCCGACAACGTCCACGCGCTGACGGGGTCCCTCCCGGCCCGGGCGAGGGTTTTGACGACCTTAGCTAGTTTGCTCGTAAACTAGTCATTCTTCGCCACGTAAGTGCGTTGGTTATCCCTTTGCCGGTTTGCTCGTAAACATAGCCATCTTCCATCACGTAAGTGTGCTAGTTAATTATCTCAAATGATCGATTTAGCAGACATTAGGACACCGGTTTGACCGGTCTTGGCAGCATCCTCGCTCTTCGGTCCGTTCGAGATCGGCACGCTCTAGTGCTCTCGTGTGTTGGCCAAAAAAAGCGTTGTTGGGGATTCAAGAATCGGATGGAATCCCCGAACACGTATAAGAAGAAACTCAAGAATATACGCAGGAAGGAATTCAAGAACGTGGAGACAAGAAATCTCCGAAAGCCTGACTTCCTCCTCAAAAGTTGTGAACCTCTTTACACGTGCCCTCGGACCCCTTTTATAGGGAGACGAAATGGACTTTTACATTCCGAAATTGCCCTCGGATCTAAAGAATATTCCAAATGGGAACAGGTACATGAATGTCTTTTACATCCCGTGATTCGCGGAGCTGATTTCATAGATTTACAAGCTGGCCACTCGTTCACACCTCGAACCCAGACTTTTGATGCCTCGTCTTTGACTTGGTTTTCCCATGGCTTTCAACTCTTCATTCGCGAAGATTATCAAGTGCACAGACTCCCGACTTGAATCCTCGAAGCCATCACCGAAGTGGAGTTTCCCAAATCCGCGAAGACTTCCGAAGTTTCCATTGTCCTGAAACGACAAACAGACTTGCGAATTTGAACTCTTTCAACGATTTCTTCACCCGAGAGCATTAGATTAGTGAATTTCCCAGAAATCATGAAAACGAACGCTTCGCTTGAATCTTTCCCGCACGTTCTCCAAATTCGCAAAAGTCATGGGATCCCTGAAGTTTCGAGGGTGAAGGTTTTTACCCAATTCCCCAACACTAGCCCCTCGGGGAAGCGGGTTGACTCCGACGATCCGTTTCCACGAAAAACTCTAAGAATTTCGGTAAAAAACGTCACCCTCGGAACGTCAAAGTGTACACGCGTCCCCCCTGGGTGGCGCAATGGTCATTTCGAGACATCTTCTCGAAACTTCCGCCCTTTCACCTATAAATAGGAACTCTGCGCGGTAACTTTGTTTCACCGCTTCGCCATCTTCTCTGAAGTTTTCTGACATTTGTAGTTCAAGACTTTCCGTCTCGAGATTCCCGAAGTTCCATAGCTTCTTCGCTCTTCAAAGGTAATCTACTTATATTTCTTATGTATCATCTATGTTTTCCTAGTTTTTTCGTTACTTGCTAGTTAACACGCTTTCGTTATCTCCCTTTTCTGGAGTATCATGAAGACTTTCAGATGCACTGCTGGTGCTGATATCTTCGCACGTTTGTTTGGGCTTGTAGTTGAGAAGGATGTCATCAAGCTTGATGACGGAAAATTCTATGAAGCTCACTACGGGTGTTGTACCTTCAACACTCGAAGGAAAAATGTGCACCAGAATCTTACCCGCATTCAACTTGCCCCTTGTAGCAAAAGCAACTTGCCCGAAGACTGGCGTTCGTACTGGTTTCGTGAAGGTTGATATGTCCAAGATCCCTGGCTACACTGGTCCGGCATGTCCTTTTTATTCACCCATGTCCCCAGTGACCGCCGTTAGCACTACTACCTTCAACCGGAGAGTTAGCAGTTTCAAAAGTGGTGAAAACGGCTTCTATCTGGCCAGTATTGTTCTTGGCGGTCGTGATTTCATTGAAGAATTTGTCACGGCTTGCATCTTGCCCTTGTCACACGGCTGGAACCCTTCGGAGATAATTCATCTTGAAGTTAACTAGGCTTCTCAGAAGGTGCCATTTCCACGATTCAACTTGCGACTTGCAGATGGTCAGAGTATTGATGACTTTATTCTCAAAGTCGAAGAGAAAGTTAACGATATGGTTGGCGAATTCACTCTCAATGAGTGCAAGGCCTTTAAACATACTGTGAAACACAAGAGAAGGGTGAACCGTGCTTTCTTTGAACTTGGCGCGGAAACTACTCTCCGACCTTGCCCGCCTGGTGTAGACAAGAAAGCTCCAACTCTTGCTGTGGCTGGTTCTTCGGCTGCTCCCCCTAAACTTCGGAGAAAAAGAGCTTTGCGCAAAGAGAAGACTAAAGATGGCGCTGGCGATGTTTCTTCCCCTGCTGTCTGCCCATCGAAGACTAAGTCCCTGGAATCTAGCAAGAGGAAAAGAAAAGCTTCTGAAGGTACTTCTGAAGCTGAGGTTCAAGCGGCTTCTAGCCTTGCAGAGTTGGGAACGAAAAGGCCAAAAAGGCTGTGAAGAAGATTTCTGCTACTGTTGTTCAGCGTGTCCCCTCGGTCTTCTCTGATGAGGAGATGGAAGATGAGCCTCGCCGAACAGGTTTCTTTTCTTGCCTCTGCTGTGAATTGAGATTCAGAGTTCATCATGCTTGTACTCCATGTTCTGAGAACGAATTTGTTGATGTTGAAACTTTTTCAGACGTTATCCCTGAAGCTCCGGCTGCTCCTGATAAACCTGCTGCCATCGCTTCCTCCAAGGTTGAGACCTCCAAAGCTCTTGCTGCTGATGATGAAGCATCCCCAAAATTTGCTGAAGACTTAGAGCGTACAGTGGACCGGAGTGGTGGTTCTCTTGCGGATCCTCCTTTGACTGGGACTCGTGAAGATATTCTCGAAGAACAGGACCCTACTCCTGCGGTCGCTGCTTATAACGAAAGCTTTGGTACGTCTTTCAGGGGTGAATTGTTGAGCGTTGGTGGTCGAGTGGTTGGTGTGGATGGCGGTAGTCCTAGATTTTCTGTGTTGTGGAGGTCCCCTAAATTTGTGAGTGAAATAGGAGGAGATGCTTTGAAGAAAAAAACTCTGTTTGACTGACAAAACAACTGTCGCTTCTGAAGGACAAACTTCTTGATCTCTTCAGAAATCTTTGAGGATTTTTTATTCTGCCGTCCAAGGACCCACGAAGATGTTTGACTCGAAAGGTTTGACTACTGTTTTCACTTTTATTTTTTGTAATTCTGTCTGCCTTCCCTATTGACCTTGTTTTTGCTTCTTTCTTCTTTGAAGCTTTCAAGGAAAATATGCGGAAACGTTCCGCCTCAGACCTTTCTAAATTCAACTCCATCCTTAGCCTGAAGACAACACTCGTCGGCAAGATTGTCTTAGAAAGGTTTAATAAAAATGAAGAACTTGTCGCTAAACTTAGTGATGAGTCTCATAACCTGAAGTGTAACTTAGACAAGTTTCAAGCTTCAAATCTCGAACTGGAGAAGCAGATTGTAGAACTGAAAGAATCTTTGAAGAAGTTCGGTGAAGAAAAGAGGCTTGTTGACATTGCTCTCCGTGACTTAAAGAAAGATCACAATAAACTTAGTAAGGCTCGTGAAGATGACCTCAAAGTGATTCAGAATCTTCGCCAGGATGCTGACAGGAGCACTAATACTATCAACAAGCTTCGTGGCATCAATGCCGAACTTGCGACCAAAAATACTGATCTCGCGAAAACTCTCAGAGCCAAAGAGCAAACTATATTGAATCTCGAGAAGACTTTATCTGAACAGAGTGAATCTTTGAGCAGAGATGTTGAAGGAATTCGGTGAAGCTTCAAGCTTTTGTTTGAGGAATACAAATATGCACTTGGCTAGTTTGGCACCCGTCCAAACCCTTTTCCTGAAGGGGATGATGCTTCGGAGATGATGGATTGGATGCCAAAAGAATTCAAGGCTCTATCGAGCATCATTTCAGGAGCCAGCGATTTCACTTCTGTTTTCTGCGTCGAAAGCTTGTTGAAACTCCTTGAGAATTACGATTGTGTGGATCTTGAGAAATTTCGCGATGCACTTCAGCGATTCCCAGATGCTGCTAGTACTTCAGTTATCCGTGCCATTGAAGATATCCGAGCCATAAAAGTAAAGTTCATGAAAGAGTTCTAGATTGCCAGTGGACAGGAGTTCGCGAAAAAGACTGCCCGCGACAAGCTTGAGGATGTTGCTTTTCTATACTCAACTTGATTTCTGGTCTCTGATTATCTTCTTCCTTTTTAGTCCTTACGTTCGTTCACTAATTTTTCCTTGATCCTTTCTTCAGTTGATTCAGAAAGAAATCAGTTCCAAGATTGAGAAAGCCCTCGAGGCGGCTTCCGAATCTGACGGAAACGAAGAAGGTGACGACGATGCCGATAGCAATGAAAAGATGGTTCCGAAAGTGGGAGTAGCAACAGTAATGGTGACCACAACAGAGAGGAAGATAGTTCTGAACAACGCTCAAGTTCTCCAAAAGTGACATTGTTGGCTGATGCTGCGTTCGCTCAAACCGTCGTTCTTGATATTTAAGAATTGTAAACTTGTGTATTCATGGGTTGCGGCCCTCTCTAAACTTTTGTCTTGTAAACTTTAACCTACGCAGGTCCTGCAAGGTGGGCCTGTGCAGGACATCATACCTTTGCGTATCCATCGCCAAGACCAAATAGTTAGTGGTGAAGCTTGGCACTTGTATAAAGAAGCTCATCCTGGATGCAAATTCTCCGATTTCTGGCTTTTTGCTGCTAATATTTCTCGACGCGTAGCTTTCAGTTGAGCTGGTTTTTTCTTTACCGCGATGGCTATGCTTTTGCGGTTGAGGTTTCAAGTTCACGCCCCTTCATGAAGATGGAGCCCCCTAGCCCCATAAGTGGTGATTGCAGTTTTGCTTATGCTAGTGATGTTGCAGAAAACAGTGGCCGTAACCCAGGCCGTATTATTGAACTACCTTTTTGAACTTTCAGCTCATCGAGGTTGTGTAATCGTATTCTTATGAAACTTTGTATGAAACTAAGGCAATAAACTCGTTTTTAAGAAAAAAAACGTCACCCTTCCCACCTTGCCGTTTTCATGCAAAATTTCATGAATGTCTCCTTTCGTGGACTTGGTTTTCTCTCAAAGCATAAACTTGCACTTCAGAGTATGAGTCGACAAAACTTGCTTCGCGAGTTTTGTGGACAACAAACTTGCTCAGGTTGATATCGTAACTTTCAGTTGCTTCAACGAGTTCTTGCACTTGTCATTCTTACGAGGGCAGCCAAGCCCCTTAGCCTACAAAATAGTATCTTTAGCTTGAAAAGTTTACTATGTAAACATCATTTCATAGATTTATTCGCTAATAGTCACTGCTATGATTTTCAAGTTTCTCAGTCATGCCATTCCACACTTACTACTTGAAAGAATTTTGGATATTACTTCGTACTCTTTTTCACGAAAATCTCATGCCAAGACGTTTGAACTTTCTGGGCCACAACCTGTTGTTGTCTCAGGCCTTTTGGTAGGATGTCCCTTTACTCTGGGAACTAGGCCACAACTTGTTGTTGTCTCAGGCCTTTTGGTAGGATGTCCCTTTACTCTGGGAACTAGGCCACAACTTGTTGTTGTCTTAGGACTTTTGGTAGGATGTCCCTTACTCTAGGAACTAGGCCACAACTTGTTGTTGTCTCAGGCCTTATCGTAGGATATCCCTTTACTCTGGGATTTTTGGCTATCACGGAGCCTTTGGCTATCAAGGAGCCTTTTCACAGAACTTCTCTTTCTCTTTCGGAACTTCGGATATCACGGAGCCTTTTCATGAAACTTTTCTTTCTCTTTCGGAACTTCGTCTATCACGGAGCCTTTTCATGAAACTTTTCTTTCTTTTTGGAGTCTCGGCTATCACGGAGCCTTTTCATGAAACTTTTCTTTCACACAATGGAATTTCGGCTATAACGGAGCCTTTTCATGAAACTTTTCTTTCACACATTGGGATTTCGGCTATAACAGAGCCCTTTCACGAAACTTTTCCTTCACACATTAGAACTTCGGCTATAACAGAGCCCTTTCATGAAACTTTTCTTTCACACATTGGAATTTCGGCTATAACGGAGCCCTTTCACGAAACTTTTCCTTCACACATTGGGACTTCGGCTATAACGAAGCCCTTTCATGAAACTTTTCTTTCACACATTGGAATTTTGGCTATCACGGAGCCTTTTCATGGAATCTTCCCTTCACTTTGGGATTTCGGCTATCACAGAGCCTTTTTATGGAATCTTCCCTTCACTTTGGGATTTCCGCTATCACGGAGCCTTTGCTCATCTCATTCATTTCATTCAACGATTCTTGACACATACGAATTGGGGGAAAACTCATTTCATAAATGATAGGAAAAGTATTTACATAGTGGGTTTGAATGGAAAGTAAGCATTTGAAAGTAGTACTGTAGAAGAATGTAAACTTGCTTCCTTGTAATGTAACCCTTCTGATTCATGCATGAGATGTATTCATGTAATGCGATGCTTATGATGCATGCTGATGCATATGAATGAAGTGCTTGGATATGCATAGATTTATTTAAGTTCTGATAATGTTCGGAATCATGAAGGTTATAACTTGGTGCTTTGAAAACCATTCTTTCACAAGAGTCCATTGACTGATGAGTACCAAAAGAGATAATCCCAATGGATGATGAAAGCCAAGTTGTTAAGATGATTCCAATAGATGATGAGATGAAGTGTCCATTTGAAAAAAATATCATGTCCCAATTCGATGAAAACCAATATAACTGCAAAGGAGGAAGCATCGATATTTTTTGAAGGATGTTTCGATCAGAAGTATGATATCATCACAAATAAACAGATAAGTCGACAAAAGCTTGAACAAAAGCTTTTGTGGACTTATCTTCAGCTTTAGTCGATATAGCAACTCTAAGTTGCTTTCGACTATTATTTTTGGACTTAGTTTCATAGCATTGAAAATTTCATTGAAAACGAGTACTCACACGGGTGAGGTCCTGTAGGTTAGCAAGAAAAATTTCTAAGGAACAAAATGAGTATCTAAGCGTAGCCCCTCTAGTGTTCTGGAAAAAATTTTCAACATAACAAAAACTTCTAAGAGAGATGACAATATGTAAATATGATTAAAGGATACGACCTGCAAAATAGATATATTAGTGATACACATATAGCAGTATGTATAACCTTCATAGGTGAAACTGAGCAATATACGAAAACCATAGAATATTCACTTTGGTCACTTTGATAGATAGCTTCAAGGAATTTTTCTTTTATCACAGTTTCCTGGTCTCTCGGCTCGTAGGGTCTTGAAGTTTGGCGAGGTTCCATTCATTGCTAAAGATTCCAGATTTCTTCTCGTGTCATCGAGTTTCCAACTGCTGTGCAAAGTTTCCATTATGAGATTTCGCTCGTCCCGAGATTCTGAAATTTTGCTCGTTTCGAGATTCTGAGATCTCGCTTGTTGAAAGATTCTTCGATTTCCCTTGTTGAAAGATTCTGAGATTTCGCTCATTGAAAGATTCCGAGATTTCGCTCATTCCGTGATTCCGAGATTTCACCGAGATTCCGAGATTTTCCTTCTTCTGAGATTCCAAGAGATTTTTCTTCTTCTGAGATTCCAAGATTTTTCTTCTTCTGAGATTCCGAGAGGTTTTTCTTTTTCCGAGATTCCGAGAAATTTTTCTTCTTCAAAGATTCTGAAGTTTCACTCGTTCTAATATTCTGAGATTTTTCTTCTTCTGAGATTCCAAAATTTCGCTCGAGGTTTCCGAAATTCAAGTTCCGAGATTTTGCTCGATGTTCACAAATTTTGAGACCTTGCTCAATGTGACCAAATCTCTAAGAATCTTCACAACCGAGGATCATGTAAGGCCGCTTTCATACATTTTCTAACCATATACGGGCCTCGGACGAGGAGTGTAATTTCAGCTGTTTCTTCAAGGAATGAGATTTTTGCTTGAGGATCTTTCCAACCATTTTTGCATGCGCTCACATTAGCAAAATATTTTCGAGATTTTCAGCCTCTTTGCCCCAAAGATAACATCATGGCGAATAGATCATCAGCCTCGAGTACTTCTTGTACTTTTTTTAAATCTTGTGGAGCCTCTCGAAGTGACTTCTCTTCATGGGGCCCTATGGTTGCTTATCATCGCTATTCGAGGGAACAAGAACAGCTAGACTGTA
Source organism: Cenchrus fungigraminus (assembly GCA_036936925.1). Taxonomy (NCBI): domain Eukaryota; kingdom Viridiplantae; phylum Streptophyta; class Magnoliopsida; order Poales; family Poaceae; genus Cenchrus; species Cenchrus fungigraminus. Next base: position 55,118,886 of record CM072768.1, on the reverse strand, counting down.
CATGGACAAAAGAAACGTTGTTCAAAGGTTGTGTAGAGCTCCGTGTCTCAATCGTGCACAATAGAAGGGGTTTCATGAATTTTATGCCTATTTGGTGAAGGCATGGTGAGATTCCGGAATATTTATCTTTGAGAGATTCCAAGATTTTTTTCCTTATTCCGAGATTTTTCTCCTTCTAAGATTTCGAGATTTTTCTCCTTCTGAGAATCCGAGATTCCGGTTATTCTGAGATTTCCGAGATTTCGAGACTTCGCTCCAGATTTCAAGATTTCACTTGTTCAAAGATTACGAGGTTTCGCTTGTTTCGAGATTTTTGCTCAAGGTTTTGCGAGATTCCGAAATTCTACTTGTTCCGAGATTCTGAGATTCTTGGATTCCAAGACTTCGCTTATTCCAAGATTTCGTGATTTTTCTTCTTTCGAGATTCTGAGGTTTTTCTCTGCCATTCGTTTTGATCTGCGAACATAGGAGTTAGCACAACTATTATTTTACGAGATTTCGCTTGGGATTGCGAAGTTCCAAGATTCCGCAAGTTCTGAGATTGCGCTCGAGGTTTGTGAGATTCGAAGATTCCGCTCAAGGATCCAAGTTCCGCGTGCTGACGATTGCTAGCAGCTTCATTGCGTGGCTGGCTCGAGGTTGATCAGCCTCGTGACTTTGCTCTCGCAAATGCATCCCTTGTTTCCGATATCTTTCTCCCTTTTCTCGCAAATGCATCCCTTGTGAATACGTGATGATGATGCTTCACGTGGAAGTGCAAAAAGTTTGTTGTGCCGCTTTTCAGCGATGGCTTCGTGGCATCACAGACCGAGGTCGGAGCTTCGATCGGCAAACTTGCTACTCATCTTGATCTTCGTAGGTGCAGACAAGAACCTCGACCCTCGGTGAAGTGTTTCTAGAACGGCAGCTTTGAAGCCTGACTGGATGTTCGCTGGCAGCTTTGTTAACTGGATATTTTGTACAGATGGTGGAAACTCGAGAACTTGGAGGGTGAGATTGTGTTGCTCAAAAAATCAACATCGAAGGTGATGCCTGTCACTTTTGAACTTTTGAAAAATCTTTTTTTGTTGTTGTGGTAGTCATGAATTTTTTGTCTGGTGCCAAAAACCACGGTGGGCACCAATGTTGGGGATTCAAGAATCGGATGGAATCCCCGAACACGTATAAGAAGAAACTCAAGAATATACGCAGGAAGCAATTCGAGAACGTGGAGACAAGAAATCTCCGAAAGCCTGACTTCCTCCTCAAAAGTTGTGAACCTCTTTATACGTGCCCTCGGACCCCTTTTATAGGGAGACGAAATGGACTTTTACATTCCGAAATTGCTCTCGGATCTAAAGAATATTCCAAATGTCTTTTACATCCCGTGATTCGCGGAGCTAATTTCATAGATTTACAAGCCGACCACTCGTTCACACCTCGAACCCGGACTTTTGATGTCTCGTCTTTGACTTGGTTTTCCCACGGCTTTCAACTCTTCATTCGCGAAGATTATCAAGTGCACAGACTCCCGACTTGAATCCTCGAAGCCATCGCCGAAGTGGAGTTTCCCGAATCCGCGAAGACTTCCGAAGTTCTATTGTCCTGAAACGACAAATAGACTTGCGAATTTGAACTCTTTCGGCAATTTCTTCACCCGAGAGCATTAGATTAGCGAATTTCCCAGAAATCATGAAAACGAACGCTTCGCTTGAATCTTTCTCCCACGTGTCTCCGAATTCGCAAAAGTCATGGGATCCCCGAAGTTTCGAGGGTGAAGGTTTTACCCTATTCCCCAACAAGCGTCAACATTTTGCATACCAAATGAGTAATGGGCGTCAAAATTTGTTGAATTTGGAGCTGCACTTCACACAGACAGTGAAAGTCCATAAGTATGTACGTAAACACTATATATGCACCGCTAACACTTGCAATAAATTTAATTTACTGATTAATTGCACTGAAGATACAATTCTCCTTTCAGCTCACCACGTACACCTTCACAATTGTCACGGACACACAACAAGAACAACGACGACGACGACGACAACACACACACACGAAGTGCTTCCAAGATCACACAAACAATTAACCAATAGAGCCACAGCTGGTTCACACAATCCAATCGCAATGTTGTGCATCTTCTTCCGTCTAAGCAGCTAGTAGGGCTTCATTCATCTTCTTCCGTCTTGGTGCTGTCATAGGTGTGCAGTACATTGCCGGCGACGTCGTAGAAGACGAGGTGCGCCTCCGTCTTGCTCAGCTGCATCGACAGGAACCCTTGTCCGTCGTAGATGAACTCGATCTTGTCGGAGGTGGTCTTGAACTTGCCCGCCCACGCTTTGGACCCGCCGCCGCTCGTCATAAATTGCACAGGGCTGCAATGTTTTTATGTATTTTTTCCAGCAAAAGAACAGCACAAATTACCATTTGTTGTCCTGTCTCAACAACAACAGATCAATGAAATGGAAATTTAGTATTGACGACGATATTGGTGTAGAGCTCACCTGCTCTTGCTGCTGATGTGCTGCAGGCAGTGGTCATGGCCGTTAACGTACATGTCAACTCCGCGTGCCTGCTCGTTAGTTGCATTGCCATGGCGAAACAAATCAGTTTCAGATCTTGCTGGGACCAGCAGCAGCTAGTAAACTGTCCAGATCGATCAAGAAGAAAAATCAAAATAGATGCATGATCATAAAGTCACGAAAAAACTTATGCCTCGAGGATGGGTCGGAGCAGCTGCTGGAGCTCGGTGGTGTTCCCATGCTCGCAGCCGCTGCTGATGGGGTGGTGGCCGACGACGATCTTCCATGGCGCCTCCGACAGTGTCAGCGCATCGTCCAGATCCTGATGTCAAAGACAGAAGTTTTGTATACTCACATGAGATCAAGAGATTCAGAAAGCGTATATCATCTTCATATAACAGAAAGCGGTGTGTAATGTATATATATACCTTGAGGAGGGTTTCGATGTAGGTGTCGCGAGGAGAAACATTTCTCCAATCATACTTGCTGCTATTCCAGTACTTGAGGTAGAACGGTGATGTGTCGACGAGGAAGAAGTCGGCAATTTCTGTTTTTTTTTTGTGAACAACAAATACGTACACAAATGTTGAAACGTCAAGTACAATGCCCAACTTTTTTGCATTAGCGTTATTAAATTAAAGGTGCAAACTTTTTGGCTTGACAGATCAAGGTTGCATAATAAAGTGTGTACTCCCGGAGTGTCAAAGTTCAGGACCATGCACCGATGCATATGAGTAGGTTCCATTTGCTGACCTGTGTTGACGATGAAGGACTTGGCAATGGAGAGGTACCGGCTGTCCACTTCGCGGATGGCAGGGTCTTGCTGCGCCAGCGCGTTGCCCGTGTAATCATGGTTGCCAAGGACTGCAAGGATATGTCACTGAAAAGGATCAGTACCCTTAATTGCTTCTCAGTTATAGAGATGTGAGGATTAATCTCCCCCAATCATTGGAACTACGACAAGCATATGTGTGTGTAGCATTCATGATGTATACATAGAGATTGCACATTACCAATGTACCAAGGCGTCTGGAGGCTCTCGGCGGTGTAGATGTTGGTGAAGCACTCCTTGAAGAGGGGGTCGCTGGTGTTGGCGATGCCGTCGTCATAGATGTTGTCGCCGGTGGAGATGACGAAGTCGATGTCCAGCTTCTCCCCCACCAGCCCCATCTACAGGCACATACAAAACACAGAGGGAAAATCTGGATGAATCAGGAATGGATTAATTAGCAGTCATTTACTCATTTTAGTTCATTATTACATCTTTGTGAAACAGATTTACTTGCGAAAGGTCCTCTAACCTAGTGATTAAAGCACCTGAGTGGCATCTAGTACACCCAATGCGAGTTTTGAATTTCTAGGGATGAATTTTCAGGGTTGGTTTTGAAAAAAAAACCTGGGGGATTTTTCCAGACTGTGAGACCAGTCTAGTTTATGTGAAGCAAATTTACTTGAATTTGCTTTTCGTATGGAAATAATTTAATCTAGGTCTAATCAGCTAGATAATCGCCGTATAGTACGTAACAATTGGATAGGTCATTACTCATTACTAGCTACTAGTTGGCTAGTAAGCAATCATTTGGGATTTAATCGTACGTAGCATACAGTTCTTATCAATTTGGATATGCCATTATTACTTATTGGCTTGTAAGCAATCATTTGCGGATTTAAATTTGTAACTTCATCAACAGAAGAGCAGTTCAATCGTACTACCCAAGCTAATTATTAAGGATCAAGGAGATAATGACTAATAACGCCTCCACTTTCGGCTACTGACGAAACGAGAGCCATGCATGATCACCATCAGCACAGCACAAAGAACCGTCTAAGTCGTCCAACCTTATGTTCCTTAATCATCCTCAGTTACCATGTCAATTTTGTACTATTTCGAATAACTTACTTGCAGTCAAAACAAAGTGAAAGTTTTACATTACCTGCTGGGCAACCAGGGTCTGGTTGTACTGCCCGCGGCGCCCCCAGTCGCCGACGGCAAGGATGTTGAGCGACCCCTCGGCCTTGGGCAGGTGCTCCACCTGCGTCAGCTCGGCCGCCGCCGGCGCAAGCGCAACCACCGCCGCCGCCACGACGACGAGCACGATTGCAGCTACTACTCGAGCCATTGCAGAGAGCTCGATCGACTCCGATCGTCGGCGAAGGGTTGCTCGAAGAAGATATTGGAGACTTTGTTTGTGTGTCCAAGCGTGGCGAGCTCGCAAGCATTTATAGGCTAGCTAGCTCCATGGATGGACAACGTACGGCCGTTGATCGGTTACCGTTCGGCTGCGCGTTGGGCCCGGCCGCGGCGTCGGTTGAGATCGCGTTAGGGGTGATCAAAAGCTAGCGTGCGCGCGGTGTGGCGGCCGCCCGGGGATTAGGCTGGTGTACGGCGCGCGGTATTGAACAAAAGTTGGTGCGTGAGGAAGTTGGAGCTCCATGACAGATGGCCTTGATTTAATTTGGACTCGTTCGGGTGACGCTTAATTGGCTCGTAATAAACCAACGCCGTTCCTGTTTCCATTTTGGGTAATTAGCTGAGAGACGTTCGGAAGGAAATTAAAGCAACGGTCGATCGGATTTTCATGACGATCTACTTGGGCATGCTTCATCTAGCTTTTTTTCACATAGTGTGCATCTTAGAAAAATCAAAACAACTTATAATTTTGAACAGGTCAGTATTTAGTGACATCGAGCGCATATACAAGAGAGGCTTTCTCACTGTACAAGATTGTTTAATTACTGTATTTCCTTATATTTCTTATTCAATGGCAACTGTTTTACTTCTTTTTTACAATTTGTTTTTTTTTCAGAAGTGGACACAGTTTTTCCAGTACAATTTACTACAATTATACTCCATCCGTCCTAAATTACTAATCATTTTAGCTTTTCTAGATATATACATTCCTTTTATTATACATCCAGATATAAGCATATATTTAGTTGCATAACAAAAAGAATATATCTAGACAATTCAAAATGAATAATACTTTTATACGGAGGGAGTACTAGCTAGTTACTCGAATATTAGAAACCAGAAACTGTTTGCCACATGTACATAAACTATCGGGAAACGCTATTAGTAATGTGCACATGCACGTTTTCTCCTCTCAGAATTTTAATAAGAGTAAAACATACTGGTGGTCCCTAAACTTGTATTGTGGTATTCTCTGGGTCCTTAAACTCTCAAAATGAATTTTTAGATTCCCAAACTTGTTTCAAAGTGTCACCTAGGTCCATAAACTCTCAAAGTGCATTTTTAGGTCCCAAACTTGTTTGATTGCCAAATTTTATAATGAACTTTGAGAGTTTAAGAACTTAAATGACACATTTAGACAAGTTGAAGAACATGAAATGTGTTTTGAGAATTTAGAGACCTAGATGGCACCTGAGACAAGTTCACGAACCTGAAAATGCATTTTTAAGAGTTCCAGGAATCAAAATGACAACTCGTGACAAGTTTAGAGACCGCCCGCGCATTTTGCTATTTTAATAAGTTTTTCATTTCATCCTTAGCCTATATATCTGAGCTTACTAGCTAGGATAGAGGAAGATTAGGTACCTGGAGTCACGCACTGAGTTTCTCATTCTGTAGTGCACAGTGAACACGAGTTTTGTACTTTTGTTGCGTTTAGAGGTTAGGCAAAAAAAGGTACATCATTTAAGTCTAGTGTTATGTAGCTGTACAACCCGGGATGATTTCTGTACGTGTTGGATAATCCCGTGCTGTTGCCGGACAAGTACGTAGCGTAGCGTGGCTTGCGGCACTTGGAACGAGTGCACGTATGCGAGGCATGCACGCACCTATGTGATTCAGCCGTTAATGCTATTGTGGTGGAACGTCTGTATATGAGGTTGTTAGTTGTGTGCATGTGGAGGTGAAGCTCCATCTAGGATACACATGTATTATATTGTTTTAGAAAGAATTCTCTCAATCACTTAAGAAAACAAGAAAGAAGACACCAGTTCAGGAGATGCAGATTTTAAGACGCGTCTCTAATGAGTGTTTGGAGATGCGATTTACAAGCCCCGTTTCCTAGAAGTCTGCTGAAAACTGCATGAGAACACACGCGTCTCGTATGCACGCAGAAAGGCGACACATTTTATAGACAAGCGCCTCCGTTTACTTCACCAATCAAAGAAGACGGTTATTCGTCAGGACGCGTCTCCTTTGCCTTCCCACAAAGGAGACACATGTTTGTAAATACGTGTCTCCTATGATGACGACACTACTGGAGACTCCTGTTGGTTACACGTGTCTCCTTTGTGGAACATCATTGGAGACCCGTTTTTATTAAGATACGTCTTCTTTGATGGTGACCCAATTGGAGATGCTTGTTTAGAGCAAGCGTCTCCTTTATTTCAAACATCAGAGATGTGCTTTTTTAATACGTGTCTCTCTCTTCGCGCTCCAACAACTCTGTATTCTTGGCAGCTCTGTCTTGTTAACCCTTAGCGTTCCGACAACTACACTCTATAGCCATACACGCCACTATAGCGAAAAAAGTTTATCTTGCTCAA